>OX327698.1:10015000-20015000 GCA_946807835.1 Ailanthus altissimus
ATATTTACATATATATATATATATATATTTATTCTCCTTCTAACTTTTTTTTTTGTAGAATTTAGTATTTTTGTAGGAGTTTTGTTCTGCGCCCCGGTTAAGTGGCGGATAATGATACTCCATGACATTTTAAGTTGGTTTTATTAGTTTCCTATAATTATTGATATCTTCTCTTCTTCCGCCTTTCTAAAACACAATGGATGACATTCTAAAGAATTTGAAAAAGCATTTTTGTTCATTACCTCAAAATTTCTTAGAGCGAATTTACCAAGCAAGATGTGAAAGATTAAAGTTATTAATGATTATGAATATATCTGTTGATTTATGTTGGTTAATTGAAGCCAAAGTTCGATTGATAGGTGAATTTTTTGACTCATTAATTTTTTACATCCTTGGCTTAGGTAAAAGCTCTTTTGCAAAAAAACAAAGAGCAAAGCGATTAAGCGTTTGTTACAAGTGTGCACGCATGACTTGTAACACATGATGCCGTACTTTAGGAATAGTGTCTATAAATCGTGAAGATAAAATTAAGTTAATTAGGGATAGCTTGAGTAAGGAGTCTTCAGATGATATCTTATCGACTCTTGAAACGCATCCTAATGGATATGTGCTTATTGCAATTCATGAATTATGAGATATATTCCTAAAAGAACATGAGCAGTACAAACTTAGGAATCTGACTTTAAAAGATCCTGTTTGCCAACTTATAAAAAAATTAGATGGGAAGCCTATCCCCAACCCATAGAGGGCGTTTAAGCTGTTTCTGGACGTAAAACTAAAGAAAGATGTGAGCCACTATCATAACTACTTGTACATATTTACTATAATTGTTATTTTTAAATGTTTCATTTTAAACTCAAACGTCTTTTTCAATAACCAACCACCTATAGTCCTTTTTGAAAATTTTATATTTTAAGCCGACGACCCATGTAACTTAACTTTACAACACCTTTTGGCTCTATAAATATATTGCATTTTTTCTGCATCTTCATATAAACTCAAAATCATTCAAGAGAGAGAGTGAGCGTAATAATGGAAGGAACATCAACTCGTAAATTCACAAAAATTTGTGTCTTTTGTGGATCTAGCCCTGGAAAAACTGGAGAATTTGTAGAAGCAGTAGAAACCCTTGGTAAAGAGGCGTTAACTGAGCGAAAAATGCATTTAATATATTGAGGAGGTAGTCATAGATTAATGGAACGTGTGGCAACTACTGCACAAAATAAAGGTAGTCGGGTTTTAGGTATCATACTGAAAGCTCTAGCTGTTGAGGAAATTGTAGGAAAAATAATTGGGGATGAGTTAGAGGTATCATCAATGCATGAACGAATGTTTTTTATGCTTCGGAATGCTGATGCCTTTATAGCTTTACTTAGAGGTTTTGGAACTTTGGAGGAAAGTTTTCAAATTGCCTCATAGGCACAATAGCAAATCCACCAAAAACCTATTGGTTTGTTAAATGTTGATGATTTTTATAATGGGTTGTTATATTTTTTTTGACTATGAGGTGGAAAAATAGTTCGTCTCATCTGCAGCACGAGAGATCCTCATTTCTGCTTCAACTGTTGATCAATTACTCGATGAACTACAAGTTTTTATACTTCTATCTGATCCAACAATGAGTCAGATAGATTGGTATACTGACGATAGTGAAAAAAAATGTAAGATAGATTTGACACTTCGTCTATAGCCTATCTACTTTTATGTCATTTTAAGCATTTTTGTGTGGCTTATTTTATTTTGTTGCAGGTTTTATTTTCAATAAAAGATGTTTGAGGTGATATCTTCTAAACTCTACTCTTTCTATATTTTGACATTGAGGACAATGTCTCAATCTGGTTGGGGGGAGAATAGTTAATATATAATGTTAGTATTATTTATTTTTTGTTATCACGTTGTTCTTTAAAAGAAAATTCATCATGAATGGCGTGAGTAAAAGGTTTATTTATACATTCTTGATACGCATTCTAGTTAATTACTGAACTTTTGAAACACATTCTAATTGATTTATTTTTAATGTTTTTATTTTTGTTGCTTAAGTTTTTGGTAAACTCTTGCGTAAATAAGTTTGCTTTGCTATCGATGTATGATCTCAAAATTGTTTAGTTTAAATCACTTTTTCTATCTAGGTTACTAAAGAACAACTTTTAAAATTATTTCTTGAGAACAATACTAAACCTTGTGGTAAGATGGATGATTCAATATATATAGTCAATAGAATTTACATGTTTAAGTATACATATTCTTTTCTAAACTCACATATCTTTTGTGAATGAGTGGAGAGGTTTGAAATAACAGCTTATGAACTATCATTGATATTTTGAAATGGTTAATTTTTGTTTGGAATGTTATTATTTGGGATGAGGAATAATTTGGTTGTTTAACTGAAAAATGATAAATAAAAAATTGGAAAAGTATTATGGTGATAAATTGCTCTAATTTTGTAATGATTCCTTATATCTTTAAAAGAAAAAAAAACAAAACAAAACAAAAAACAAACACAAAAAAAAGTAGTATAAAAAAAATTAAAAAAAATTAAAAAAAAAAGTTAATTCAGTTCAATAAAGTTTTCGTTCAATTTTAGAAGACAAGAGTCATTAGGTAGCAATTTTATCACCGGCTCTTTATTCGTAAGATTTGCATAAAATAATTAAAATTCTAAAGCGAGCATGTGGAAAGAATGATTTGGCTCTAAATAATTGATTTTTCTATTTTTGGATCAATGTTAGTTTGTCTGTCTGTCCCTAAATGTAACATTTTCTTGAGCAATTATCTGTTTTCCAACTCTATGAGTGAAATCCTAACCAATTAAACAAGTTATTCACCTGTGAGGATATGGAGTTGAGGCTTTTACCTGGAAAACATTTTCAAGGCTATATATATTGAGGTTTATGGTAAGAAGGCTTCAGCTTAATTCACACACACACAAAATTTTGAAAGTTATGATTGAAATAACCTTATAGCGATTGTGATCTTGAACTAACGTTTTGTTTGAAATACTAGGTAGTGTTCAAATTTTATCTATGCTTGAATTGCTAGGGACTAGCAATAAGCTAGTTGGTAGGTATGATGAACACTTGAAATTATACATTTAATAAGGGTTTACATCATTGTTTTGTATTACTAGTGTCTTTAACCCCTCTTAACTTAAGTATGTTTACAATATTATACCTAGTTATCTTTTAACTATTTTGTAGTAAGTTTGATATAATGGGGCATAACTTTCTACCGAAGGATCTAATTAGAGTAATTTTTAATCCTCTGAAGAGATGACTCAATGGGCTAACATATTGTATTTCACAAAATATTAGAAATTCGAGCGTTTAGAGGGTAAAAATGGCCTACAACAGAACTAATTTGTAGTACAGACCCAATCTGAATAGTCATCAGTATTTGACCCATAACTATTGAAATACGTATCTAATACGTATTAAACAACTCAATTTGAAAATATAAGAGATTTATCTACAACTTTTATATTTTGGAAGACAGCTAATTCGGACCACATCAATTCCAAATTGGACAATTAAGTGGGTGTATTAATGATAATCAATACAAATTATTTGCTACCATTCTTGACTTTCATCATCCAAGTGGTTCCCTCCTAATTTGTCTCGATTTATCCATATTTTTCTATAAATAGGTGGATTATTTATGCCTAAAGGATGTAATTAGAGAGTTAGAATTTAGTTCAAAACACTTGTCTTTTGTATTATCTCTTTGTAATATTATTTCTCGTGTTTACTATTATAAAGTCATGTTATCTCTTCTTCCATTTCTTTTCTTTTTCTTGAGTTTATTATGTCCAAATAATATTTTTTATGCTAAGGTGAAAGGGTGAAACTCTTGGCAATGTAATAAAATATACTTCAACTCTTATTCATGAATTTAATGCTTCATTCTTAAGTTATACAAATTTATATGTGATGTATTTATTTTGTTCGTAATATTAATACCCTTTCTTCTAAAATGGTGTATCTTGATTTATTATAGACACTTTTTATTTATAATTGGCACAATAAGTTTTTAAAATCATTTATAAGATTTGGTGTATATACCATTTCTTGAAAAGTGGGAGTCTTGATTTATTGTAGAAAAATATAAAGAATGGCATAGTAAATACTTGAACCCATTTATAAGATTTGGTGTATAATAATTAAAAAAAATAAATACTAGTTAATATATAAATGGTGATGAACTTTAATTGTTATATCTTCTGGTTGGAACCTCCTTTGTGTAAGAATTCTAATTGAGTTATAAAAAGAGTTAAATGTATTATTACTTCTTATGCTAAGAGTGGATCTCCTTAACCTTAGCTTTTATTTGAATTGGTTAATTGAATTAATATTTGTAAACATCTTATACTGTATTAATTATATTTAAAATATTTATAATTTGTAATTTTAATTCTACTTTCCTATGGATCGACCCCGTTCTCACCAAGTTATTTATTACTTTGAAAATCTTGCACTTAGGAATAAACTCTTATATTCTAGACAAGTCCAGGATCTCACCCTCTCTAAAAAACTAAATCATGATAACTAACTAAAATTGACTATGGTTTTCTTCGAGTCCATCAAAGAACAATTCTAGCCAACCTTCTAAAGGGTTAGTATGTACTCATTGTATTGAAATAGGTCATTCAAAACCAATATGCAATAAGATCATAGGATATCTTAAATGGTGGATTATATGAAGAAACCTTGAAAGAATATTACAAAAAAGCTATGATAGCATCCACGAAAGAGAAGCAGGTACAAACTATGGTCAATGTTGTCCATCCAAGTACACTTGGTAAAAGCTTTTTTTTTTAATTTCTAAGAATAGTGTGTGGATTCTTAATACAGATGCATCCAAACGCATGTCTAGGGACCTTAGTCAGTTAAAATCTTTTCTCCCTTCCTTTCAATCAGTTATTTCCATAACCAATGGTAGTGCCTCTGCTATTACTGGAAGGGCTCTAGCAATCTATTAGATACTCTCTCACCTTATAAATTGTACCTTCAGTTCCATCTCTTGAATATAACTCCCTTTTGCTAGTCAAATCACCTCT
Source organism: Ailanthus altissimus (assembly GCA_946807835.1). Lineage (NCBI taxonomy): Eukaryota > Viridiplantae > Streptophyta > Magnoliopsida > Sapindales > Simaroubaceae > Ailanthus > Ailanthus altissimus. Next base: position 10,020,054 of record OX327698.1, read on the forward strand.
ACTTATACTTGCATTATAATGTTTTGGCCTTACTTTTGTATTTTTCAGAATTTTTAACCAGAAAGATTCTTGGTTATGGTGTTAGATAAGGCAAACTTTATTTTTTGTAGTTAATGAAAAAAGGGGGATCAAAGCTTAATCAAGCGAAAAAATAGGCAAATACTAGAAATAGTTCAATTTTCTTTCTTTGTGGGTTTTATTAGGGAGAGGCGGCAAAATTAGTGGATTATTTAATTAATTGAACACCATCTAGTGTGATAAATTTCTTAATGTCTCAATAAAGAAGGCTAAATTTAAAATGAAAAATCTCAATCAACTCAAATATTTTCTTAAACATCGAAATCTCAAGGTGGAAAGTTGGTATTATGTGTTTGACCTCTTAACTAAAACTTGTAAACCAATTAAGACACCAATAGAGATGAATCACCTGTTAATAGAATCTATAAGTCAAATTTAATGGGCAAATGGCACCATCAGAGGTATGTTAGAAGACTAATATATTTATCTCACACAAGGCCAAATATAGTTTATACAGTGAGTGTCATAAGTCAATTTATGTATGCATCGAGTAAAGAATATATGAATGCAGTATATTAAATCTTAAGGTACTTGAAGAATGTGACTGAAAGAGGATTGCTATTCAAAAAAAAAAAGGCTGTAAGTATTAAAGGGTCTACAAATTATGATTGGGCAAGAGATTAAACCGATAAGAAATCTATATTTGGTTAGTTTGCTTTTATGGAAGGTAATTTAGTTACTTAAAAAAAACAAGAAGTAAAATGTTGTAGCTAGATTAAGTGCAAAAGCATAATTTCAAGGGTTTGCTCATAGTGCATACAAAAGTAGTCGATGTTGAGAGAAGTCTCACATGACTAGAGGGATCTTGGCTTAGGGAGATGTAATTATTTGTAGAAGTATTCTATAAATAATTTAGTAAACCTTCTTTCTAAGGCCATGACTCTAAAAGTATTTATGTAACATGTAGAGTCGATGTGTATAAGATACAATCAGGAATGACACTAGAGCAAGTAGAAGATTCTTAGGGTTGATGCTTACATGCCATTCCTGAATGTACATAAGCTTATTATTTATACAAATGTACATTCCCATTAAATCGCTAATACCTATTTATATGGTACCATGCAATGTAACATTACAGACATTGTATGATTTGAAGAAGTTCAAATCTGATCTAAAGGAGTTTTGATAAGGGCCCACAGTTAGCCACGCTAAGAGATATAAATGCTAAATGTTAGCATAGCTAATTGTTAGCTGGTTATAATACTCAACGAAGATCCAAGAGTTAGAGCCTTGTCTGTAATGAGACATAAACTTAAGAATATACTAGTAACTGCATAGTTGCAAGAGTTATAATCAAGTGCCAGGAAAAGTCAGTTGCGCACACATGATCTCAAATATTGTCCCTGATTTATTTCTACCGATGCGGGTCTGTCAATGGATATCTTTATATAGATCAGCATATGTCGTACCTATAGGGTATAGAAGGTCGTTCCCAGCCGACTATAAGCTTGGAGCTTGTATTGATATATAGGTATTCAGTTAGGACTGAAAATAGAACGGACTTACGAGGGCCTCCGATAGACACCCTATGTAAGTCCTTAATAGAGAGTCCTCTCTATTTAAGTAGTATACGTGGTCCTTTGACCTGAGTGATACAGTGGGCTTGTAAGTGATCCACCATACTTTAGTTCCATGTATGTCACAAACCTTTCATGGTATAACTGCTGGATGTTATTGGGTATGTTCTAATGCTTATGTAGGCTAGTGTATACAAAGATAGGATCCGTCAACTCTTATAAAGAGTTAGATATCTAGATGCTTCGAGATTGTATCTCAAAAAGTCTTGTGGTCACAAGCATTAATCCTGAAAAAGGAGTTTGCACATATTGTTCAGTGAGATACAAGCAGGGGATATGATATGGATGACCACTTAGGAATTTGACGGTGATAATCTATATCCCTGCACATCCAAGATATCATGACGGAATGACTATACATATGCGTTGTAACCTCAACTTGGATGGTTGACGTGCTGATTTGTATTTTTGTGACGTGTACAAGGGGCAATATTAACAGATTCATAGAATAGTTCCATTTGATGAATCGAACGTAGACCTAGGGAGTCCGCGATATGGAGTATACTTGTTGAGCACTGAGGCAGCGTATCAGATTGAATTGTTCAGTTTAGTAATATCTAGCACTACCATGGGAATGCATGCGTATTTGTATTTAAGTGTTAACTATAACAATTAATCAATAATTATTATTTATTAATTGTATAATGACACATGGCACATTATGAACCCTTAGTTAAGTTTACCCAAGTGTAGGTATGGTGGAACCCACTAGGAGGTAGACTTGATAACTATTTATTAGAGGTAAAATGATAATTTCACACATTGATTATTTAATTATTAAATAATCAAAAATATTTCATTATTACATATTATAATATATTGTTATATTATATAATATTATTATATTATTATGACATTTAGTTGTCATCTATTTATATTATATTATATTTATTATAATAATATTATTTATTTAAACTTGGTGGCTAAGTTTATTATTTTATTAATATAATATTATTATTTAATATATTTGAGACATATATAATGTGTGAAAACCATTGGAAGCATTTGGAGAATTGCTTCATTTTCATTTTTGGTTGTCTTTGAAATCAAAATGAAAATGTTAATTTCAAATGGTGGCTAGGCAAATAGGTGAAAAAGAAAAAGAAATTTAATCTCTTGTGAATTGGTTTCAAATGTTGAAGCTAGTTTATAAATTATCTTCACTGTTGGCTACCAGTTACAACAACTAGAAATTTATTTTATTGATCAAAGGAAAATTAAATTCAAAAAGGTTTAGAGTTAAGCCCACTGAGTTGGTAACTAGAACTACCAATGGGTTAGTCTCTGGGCGGACTTCCAAGATACACGTGTAAAACGTTACACATTTCGGTGATTTCTTAACCCTTCAAATATATTAATATGATTAATATATAATTTATTATGTTTATTGTATTATTTTAATTACTCTGCTACTTTAAATATGTATGAGATACGTATTTTATACAATGAATATTATTGCACATGCATACACCCACGTATCCTATAACCTTGACAAAAATGGTATCAGAGCTAGATTTCAGATATTTGGGTGTTGTTTGAGTGAACGAATGTAAAAGGTCTAGTATAATCGGCGCGTTTCAAGTGTTGAAATGGGTATGCTAAGGGAAATATACTGGGCATTGCAGGGCCAACGGGCCAGCATCGCGGCGTTGGAGATTCTGCCTCTAACGCCACATTGCTGGTTAGCCCGTGTCACGGTGCTGGAGGTTCTGCCTCCTACGCCGTAGCACAAGAGGATGGGCACCACCACGGTGGAAGTTCAACCTTCCAATGCTATAGCAATGGTAACCCAATGTCGCGGCAATGATACTGTTCACAGCTACAGTAATTTTGAACAGTGTTTCAAAATTGATTTTGCATGTGTAAGTTTATGAGATGTAATGATAAAAGTCATTAGTCTATATTATAAATCGAGCTTTATGAGATGCAGTGATAAGAGTTATTGGTCTGTATTATAATCCAAGATTGATTTTTCTGTGTTGGTAACCACAATGGAAACTCTACTAGTGGGGGTTAGTTGTCTTTGCATAAAAAGATTGAACTTGGTGAAGTCAATTTAGAAATTAATGAACTAATGATGTAAACTATGGCTCAATTACGTAGTGGCCTTTTAGCACACTCTCTAAGTGGGTCGGAAAGGACGTTTAGGTCACCTATTAAGTATGTTTATATTAGGGTTGGTGCTTACGTGCCAGCCCTGAATGTACATATACTTGTGTATTTATACAAGTATACATTCTCATTAAATCGCTAATACCCATTTATATAGTGCTATGCAATGTAACATTACAGACTTTGTATGTTCTGAAGGAGTTCAGATAAGATTTAAAAAAGTTTTGATAAGGGCTCATAGTTAGCCACGATGAGAACTATAAATGCTAAATGTTAGCACAGCTAAGTGTTAACTGGTTATAATACTCTGTGAAGATTCAAGAGTTGAGGTTTTATCTGTAATGGGACATAGACCTAGGAATATACCAGTAACTGCATAGTTGCAAGAGTTGCAATCGAGTGTCAGAAAATGCTAGTTGTGCAAGTATGTTCTCAAATATTATCCCTGATCTATTTCTGCTGATGCGGGTCTATCGGTGGATACCTTTATATATATAGATCAGCATATATCATACCTATAGGGTATAGATGGTTGTTCCTAGTCGACCGTGAGTTTGGAGCTCATATTGATATATGGGTACCCAGTTAGGACTGGATATAGGACAAACTTACGAGGGCCTCCGATAGACACCCTATGTAAACCTTCAATGGAGGGTCCTCTCAAGTTGAGTAGTATACGTGGTCTTTTGACCTGAGTGCCACGATGGGCTTGTAAGTGATCCACCATATTTTAGTTCCACGAATATCACAGACCTTTCATAGTGTGACTGTTGGGTGTCGTTGGGTATGGTTCGATGCTTATGTAGTCCTGTGTGTACAAATATAGAATCTGTCAGCTTGCATAGGGAGTTAGATATCCAGATGCTTCAAGACTGTATCTTAAAAAGTCTTGTGGCTACAAGCATTAATCCCAAGAAAGAGTTTCTACCAGGGTAGAACAATATGGTAAAAGAGTTTACACATATTGTTCAGTGAGATACAAGTCTGGAGATAAGACATGGATGAGCACTAGAGAATTTGATGGTGATAATCTATATCCCCGTACATTCAGGATATTATGACAGAAGGACTATACGTATACATTGTAACCTTACCTAGCATGGTTCAATGCGCTGATTTGTATATCTGTGACGTATGCATTGGGCATTGCTCACAGACTCATGGAATAGTTTCATTTGACGAATGGGCGTGGACCTACGAAGTCTTATAATATGAAGTGTACTCGTTGTGCACTGGGGCAGCGTGCCAGATTAAATTGTTTAATCTAACAATATTCAGCATTATCACGGGAATGCGTACGTGTCTGTATTTAAGCGTTAAATACAATAATTAGTCAATAATTGTTATTTACTAATTGTATAATGACACGTGTCATATAGTGGACCTTCAGTTGAGTTTACCTAAGTGCGAATTTGGTAAGACCCACTAAGGGGTAGACTTGGTAACTATTTATATGTAGTAAAATGGTCATTTTACACATTCATTATTTAATTAAAAAAATAATCTAAATATCTAATTATAATATATTATTATCTTATATATTATAATATTATTTTATTTATTGGTGACAATAAGTTATCACCCATTATATTTTATATTTTATTATTATTTATATTATATAATATATTATATTATTATTTTATGTTATTAGATATTTACAATAGTGAGATTGTATGTGTAAAGCAATTGAGAGTGTGTGTTTCCAGGAAAGGAGAGGAAATTAAATTGTTCAATTTCCTTAAGGCACCGATAAGAAGAAGAAGAAGTAAAAGAAAAATAAAATAATAAGAAAAATAAAATTGTTTCATTTTTCTCTATGGTGCCAATAAAAGCAATTGTGAATTGCTTCAATCTTCATTTTTATCATTTTAGAGAAAATAATGAATACACACTACCGGCCATTTTATGGGTTTAAGAGTTAAACACAGTGTAGCTATAGGGCTACTATTTTAGCTCGCCATGCCCACCAATTTGGTGACTAGAACTGGCAACGAGTTGGTCTACATGCGGACTCCGAGGATATACATGTATAACATTACACGTTTAGGTGATTTCTCAACTCTACTAATATATTAATGTGATTAATATATTTTATGTATTATGTCTATTGCCTGTTTTAATATTTTTGTCACATTAAATATGTATGTGATACGTATTTTAGACAATAAACACAATTGCATATGCATTTATCCACGTATATTAGATCCTCAACAGTTTGATGCCTGAATGTGAAATTGGAGTTTTCTTAGTAGAAGAAAATAATCCTTTGATCTATAGGGAAATGATGTTAGACATTAATTCAAAAAACTACAAGAAGCCACAAAAACAAAAATTGACTCTATGTATTAGAATCAAATCTGGGACTTAGTTAAGCTACCCGTGGAATTGCTCCCACTAGTTGTAAATAATTTTACAAGAAGTAGTATGAGCAAGAAGGAAGATAGAGACCTTATAGGCCCTATATTGGTTCTAGAAAGATAATCTTTAGTGATCTGGGATCAACTATGAGGAAAGCTTTGGATCAGTAATGATGCTAAAGTTAATTAGAATATTATTGGCTCTTGCAGCATATTATGACTTTGAGATTTGATAGATGGATGTAAATACGGCATTCCTAAATGGATACCTCATGTAAGAGATATTTATAGAACAGTCTAAAGGTTTTACATCTAGCTAGACTTCTAGTCTAATGTACAGACTGAAGAAATCCATTTATGGGCTTAAACAAGCCTCCTAAAGTTAGAATAATTGTTTTGATGAGATAATAAATTGTCTGGTTTCATCAAAAATAAGGAGGAAGCTTGTGTGCATGAAAGGTCAGTGTAAGCATGATATTCTTCTAGATACTCTTTGTTTATGACATACTATTCATTAAAAATAATGTTGGTATGTTATAGTCGGTTAAAAGTAACTTGTAAGAATTTCTCCATTAAGGATTTGGGAGAGGCTTCCTATATATTAGGTATAAAGCTTTATAGAGATAGAGCTGAAAAGCTGATAGAACTCTCTCAACTTATTTCACATCAATAGCATTCTAGAAAGGTATAATTTTTTATTAACTAGGAGATAGTTAACGTATCATTTAGACATAGTGTTTATCTTTCGATGATAGTGTCACTTCAGATAGAAGATAAGAGAGTTAGAGTGTCTGATGCACCAAATACATTAGCTCTTGAGAGTTTGATGTATGTTATGATGTGTTTGAGACCTGATATCAGTATGGCTGTAAGAGTTATGAGAGGATACCAGTCTAATTCAGGTGACTACCGTTTGATGGTAGTCAAACATATCCTGAGATACCTTGAGGGTATAAATGATAAATTTCTCAAATATGAAAAAAAGTGACTTAGAATAAGAAAATACATGGAGTCAGACTTTTAGTTTGACCTAGATAATAGAGAGTTTACATCTGGGTATGTGCTCATTCTCATTGGTACTAGGTGAGTTAAAATTGCACCAAACTGGGATTCACTGCATATTTATTTTGTAAGGAGCGAATGAGGCAATGTGGATTCATACGTTTATCACTTGGCTTGGAAGAATTCCAGGACAAATGGATCATTTTCTATAGTTTTACAACAAAACTAGGTCGTAGTATAGGTCGATATGCCAAGAGGACACCAGTACTCTAACTATGTTGAGAGGAGTCTCACATGACTAGAGGGATCTTGGCTTAAGGAGATGTGATTATTTGTAGAAGTGTTCTATAAATAATTTAGCAGAACCACTTTCTAAGGCCATAACTCTAAAAGTGTTTACGTAACACGTGGAGTCGATGTGTATAAGATACCATCAAGAATGGCACTAGAGCAATTAGGAGATTGTTAGGGTTGATGCTTACGTGTCATCCTTGAATGTACATATACTTATTATTTATACAAATGTAAATTTTCATTAAATCGCTAATGCCTATTTATATGGTACTATGCAATATAACATTACAGACATTGTATGATCTAAAGGAGTTCAGATCTGATCTAAAGAAGTTTGGATAAGGGCCCACAGTTAGTCATGCTGAGAGATATAAATGCTAAATGTTAGCACAGCTAATTATTAGCTGGTTATAATACTCAGTAAAGATCTAAGAGGTAGAGCCTTGTCTATAATGGGACATAGACCAAAGAATATACTAGTAACTATATAGTTACAATCAAGTGCCAGAAAATGTCAGTTGCACTAACATGTTCTCGAATATTGTCCCTGATCTATTTTTACTGATGTAGGTCTGTCGGTGGATATCTTTATATAGATCAGCATATGTCGTACCTGTTAGGGTCGGTGCTTACGTGTCATCCCTGAATGTACATATACTTGTGTATTTATATAAATGTACATTCCTATTAAATCGCTAATACCCATTTATATGGTATTATGCATGTAACGTTACAGATATTGTAGATTTGAAAGAGTTCGGATCAGATCTAAAGAGTTTAGATAAGGGTTCATAGTTAGCCACACTGAGAGATATAAATGCTAAATATTAGCACAGTTAAGTGTTAGCTGGTTATAATACTCAGCAGATCCAAGAGTTGGAGCCTTGTTTGTAATGGGACATAGACCTGGGAATATACTAGTAACTGCATAGTTGCAAGAGTTGCAATCGGGTGCCAAGAAATGCAAGTTGCATAAGTATATTCTCGAATAATTGTCCCTGATCTATTTCTACCAATGCGGGTCTGTCAGTGGATTCCTTCATATAGATCAGCATATATCGTACCTATAGGGTATAAATGGTCATTCCTAGCCGACCGTGAGCTTGAAGCTCATATTGACATATGGGTATCCAGTTAAGACTGAATATGGGACAGACTCACGAGGGCCTCTGATAGACATCCTATATAAGTTGTCAACGGAGGGTACTCTTGAGTTGAGTAGTATACATGGTCCTTTGACCTGAATGCCACGGTGGGCTTGTAAGTGATCCACCATACTTTGGTTCCACGTATGTCACAGACCTTTCATGGTGTGACCGCTGAGTGTCACTGAGTATGGTCCGATGCTTATAGAGTCCGGTATGTACAGATACGGGATCTGTCAGCTCGTATAGGGAGTTCGATATCTAGATGCTTCGAGATTGTATCTCATAAAATCTTGTGGCCACAAGTATCAATCCAGGGAAAGAGTTCCGTCAGGGTAGAACAATATGGCAAAGGAGTTTGTGCATATTGTTCATTGAGATACAAGACTTAAGATAAGAGATGGATGAGCACTGGGGATTTGATGGTGATAATCTAAATCCCCGCACATCCATGTTATCATGATGGAAGGACTATACGTATGCGTTGTAACCTCAGCTTGCATGGTTTAACGCGCTGATTTGTATATCTGTGACGTGTGCTTGGAGCATTGCTCACGGACTTATGGAATAATTTCATTTGATGAATCAGGCGTAGGACCTAGGGAGTGATATGGAGTGTAATCGTTGTGCATTGGGGCAGCGTGCCGGATTAAATTTTTTAATCCAGCAATATTCAGCATTATCACTAGAATACGTACGTGTTTGTATTTAAGTGTTAAATACAACAATTAGTCAATAATTGTTGTTTACTAATTGTATTATGACACGTAGTGTATTGTGGACCCTCAGTTGAGTTTACCCAAGTGTGGCATTTGATGGGATCCACTAAGGGGTAAACTTGGTAACTATTCATAAGGGGCAAAATGGTCATTTCTTATTTTAATTATTTAATTGTTAAATAATCAAATATCTTTATTTTTATATTTTATATATATTATTATATTATTATTTATATTATATAATATATTATGTTATATATTATTATATTTATATTATATTATATATATAAATATATATATATAAAGCAAAAGAAAGAAAATAGAGAGATGAGAATTTTGGCCAATTCGGCCGAGAGAGATGGGAAGGAGAAATTGAGAGAAAGAGAAGGAAGAAAGAAGAAGAAAAGAAAAAAAAAGGAGGAGAGGGAAAATGAAATTGTTTCATTTTCCTCAATGCTTCTAATTGGAGCAATTATGAATTGCTTCAAACTCTCCATTTCTTATCCTTTTGGAGAAAATGATAAAAACACACTCTCGGCCATTTTAGGGATTAAGAGTTAATCCCAGGTTGAATATAGAGCTGTTGTTCTAGCTCACCAAGCCCATCGAGTTGGTGACTAGAACTGCACGCGAGTTGGTCTCCATGCGGACTCCAAGAAAATACGTGTATAATGTTACACTTTTTGGTGAGTTCTCTATTCATATGGATGAGTACATGGAAATTTGACAGTGATAATCTATATCCCCGTACATCCAGGATATCATGACAGAAGGACTATACATACGCGTTGTCACCTCAACTTGGATGGTCGACGCGCTGATTTGTATTTCTATAACGTGTGTGTGGGGTAATGTTTACGAACTCATGAAATAGTTTCATTTGACGAATCGAGCGTGGACCTAGGGAGTCTCGTGATATGGAGTATATTCGTTTAGCACTGGGGCAACATATCGGATTGAATTATTCAGTTCAGTAATATCTAGCACTACCACAAGAATCTGTACGTGTCTGTATTTAAGCATTAAATACAGCAATCAGTCAATATGTGTTATTTATTAATTATGTAATGACACGTGGCGTATTGTGAATCCTCAGTTATGAGGGGTATGATGGAACCCACTAAGGGTAAACTTGGTAACTATTTATAAAGGATAAAATTGTAATTTTATACGTTAATTATTTAATTATTAAATAATTAAAAATATCTCATTATTATATGTTATAATATATTGTTATATTATATAATATTATTATATTATTATGACATTTAGTTGTCATCCATTTATGTATATTATGTTATTATTTATTTAAATTTATGGCCAAGTTTATTATTTTATTAATATAATATTATTATTATTTAATATATTTGAGATATATATAATGTGTGAAAACCGTTGGAAGCATTTGAAGAATTGCTTCATTTTCATTTTCAATTGTCATTTAAATCAAAAGAAAAATGTTGATTTCAAAGGGTGGCCGCGCAAATAGGTGAAGAAGAAAAAGATATTTGATGTCTTGTGAATTGGTTTCAAATAGGTGAAGAAGAAAAAGATATTTGATGTCTTGTGAATTGGTTTCAAATGTTGAAACTAGTTTATAAATTATCTTCACTATTAGTTACCAGTTACAACAACTAAAAATTTATTTTCTTGATTAAAGAGTTGATCAAAGGAAAAATAAATTCAAAAAGGTTTAAGAGTTAAGTTTAGTGTTAGATTTGAAGTTGTTCTAGCTTATCAAGCTCACTGAGTTGGTGACTAGAACTGCCAACTAGTTGATCTCTAGGCGGACTCCTAAGATACACGTGTAAAATGTTACACATTTCGGTAATTTCTCAACCCTTCAAATATATTAATATAATTAATATATTATTTATTATGTTTATTGTATTGTTTTAATTATTCCACTGCTTTAAATATGTATTAGATACATATTTTATATAACGAATACTATTGCACATGCATACACCCACGTATCATAAATCCTCAACACTATCTTCACCAAAAAGGGGGCTACTCTTCGATGGCCTTCTAGTGTCCCTCTAACAATTTTTAGTCTCTTTTAATTTTTTTAATTTTCTTTTTAACATTTTTTTGTTTCAATTTTTTTATCAGTTTTCACTTTAAAGTTTTTCCGCTTTGTTTTTTGTTTCCTTCTCTCCCTTTGCTGATTGATGAGCTATTTTTTATCATCCTTTTCCTCCATCAATAATTCATGGATCCCACAGGTAAAGGTGACCATTGATGGGTATAGCTTCGAGTACCCAAGCATTGTTCCTTTACTAGCAAAACTATCCTATTTCAACCATAACTCAAGCTTAAACTACCAAAAAAAAAATTTGTAGTTGTTTTAATTTGTAATTATTTGTTGTATTGGTTGGTGGTAGCTTTTATGGGTATTAATTTTAATGGATGGAGGATATCGGTAGAATAAAATAATAAGAGTTTTTTGTAATCTCCCTTTTACAGGAGGGTAGATTTGAGTGTTACTCCCTTCTATGTGAGGTTAGGGTAGATGTTAATTTTTTACCCTTCTTGTGTAAGGGAATGATTTTCCATCTTCAATAAGGACAGAAGATCCCAAATGTGGTATAATCCTTATAATGGGGATTTACTTTTCTCTTTGTGGAAGAGATGTAGTTTCAGGAATTTCTAAGTCAAAATATTTGTATAACGTTTCGGTAATCTATTTAATTTTATATCAGAAGCCTTAGGATGTAATTTGTATAATTTAGTCAATAATATTACATATATTGATGATTTAAAAAAATATATTATACCTATTATTAAAATGTGAAACTTTAATAACAAAAGAATTGAACCACAAAAAATTAAGAAAAAAAGATTATTATTGCTCTTCTACTTTTGAGTAACAATTTAAAAAAATGAGATGAAGGTCTTTTTTTTTTTTTGGGTCTTTAAATGCCAACGTCATATTGATAATTTGCTAAATGAACTTGAGAGTCTATGGAAACTCTGATGGTTTTAGTGGTAATTACTTGAATCCATTTAGATAATAAAGTGAGTAAAATGCCAATTTTATGGCCATTATTAGTAAGCTAGAAGTGAAAATGTAAAGTATTAAGGACTTGACTCAAGTCTAAGTAAAAAAACCCTTAAAGAAAAAAGTTCTCAACTTAAAATAAAAGAGCGGTCGCACCCAAAACTTAATTTCCTCCGACGGACTTTAAACCACTCTCAACTTAGATTAGGCTTTGCTTTGTTTGTTTTATTTTTCATTTTCTTTATCTGTTTTTGCCATTTTTCTTTTCTACAGTTGTTCTTATCAACAGCAACGTTGGTTTTCTTTAATCCGATTAAAGATCTTCTTCGTTGGTGACTACAGAGTTGAAGCAAGATAAGCGTCTTATTTCCATCACCCCTCTGGCAGCCAAATAAACTGTCACCACCATTGCATCAATGCTTTCCTTATCTGGACTGAGTTTCCCCTCCCTGGTCCTACTAGAATCCAGTCGATATGCGTGTTCCCTTGCTGTCCTTCCCCGATGGCCATGTTTCTCACCAGTTCTGCCATAGAAGTCGATCTAAGCAAGGGTTAAATTTGGGTCGTTGTCGATTTATGGTGAGTCACTGCTGTGCTTTTGCTCTGCCTCTTCACCTTTAGATTTACCCATTATCTATTACTTCCAGCCATCGCAACATCAAGCACCAATTATCGTCTCTAGATCTCTATTTTGCAGCTTTCTTGTTTGCTTATTGAATGGTTTTGGGTGGCTTAAGGTTTGGTGTACTTTGATTGTAATTGTTGGGGTTGGTGCTTACGTGTCATCCTTAAATATATATATATATTCTCATTAAATCGCTAATACCTATTAATATGGTATTATGCAATGTAATATTATAGACATTGTATGATCTGAATGAGTTAATATCAAATCTAAAGGATTCCAATAAGGGCTCATAGTTAGCCACGCTGAGAGATATAAATGTTAAATATTAGCACAGCTAAGTGGTAGCTGATTATAATACTCTGCGAAGATCTAAGAGTTAGAGTCTTATCTGTAATGGGACATAGATATGGGAATATACTAGTAACTATATAGTTGCAAGAGTTACAATCGAGTGCCAGAAAATGCTAGTTGCACAAGTATATTCTCAAAAACTTATCCCTGATCTATTTCTACAGATGCGAGTCTGTCGGTGGATACTTTTATATATAGATCGGCATATGTCGTACTTATAGGGTATAGATGGTCGTTCTTAACCCACCGTGAGCTTGGAGCTTGTATTGACATATGGGTATCCAGTTAGGACTGGATATAGGACAGACTCCATAGGGCCTCCGATAAACACCCTATGTAAGCCGTCAACGAAGGATCCTCTCGAGTTGAGTAGTATACGTGGTCCTTTGACCTGAGTGCCATGGTAGGCTTGTAAGTGATCCACCATACTTTGGTTCCACGCATATCACAGGCCTTTCATATTGCGACCGCTGGGTGTCACTGGGTATGATCCAATGCTTATGAAGTCAGGTGTGTACAAATATGGAATCCGTCAACTCGTATAAAGAGTTCGATATCCAGATGCTTCGAGACTATATCTTAAAAAGTCTTATGGCCACAAGTATTAATCCCAAGAAAGTGTTCTGCCAGGGTGGAACAATATGTCAAAGGAGTTCGCACATATTGTTCAGTGAGATACGAGTCTAGAGATAAGAAATGGATGAGCACTAGGGGATTTGACGGTGATAATCTATATCCCCAGCACATCCAGGATATCATGACGGAAAGACTATACGTATGTGTTGTAACTTCAACTTGTATAGTTTAACACGATGATTTGTATATCTGTGATGTGTTAGTAGGGCAATGTTCATGGACTCATGGAATAGTTCTATTTACGAATCAGGCGTAGACCTAGGGAATTCCGCCATACGGAGTGTACTCGTTGTGCACTGGGACAGCATACTGGATTAAATTATTTAATCTAGTAATATTCAACATAACTACGAAAATACGTGTGTCGTATTTAAGTGTTAAATACAACAATTAGTCTATAATTATTATTTACTAATTTTATAATGACACGTAGTGCATTGTAGACCCTCGGTTGAGTTTATCCAAGTGTGAAATTTAGTGGAACCCGCTAGGGGTAGACTTGGTAACTATTTATGAGGAGCAAAATTATCATTTCACACAATAATTATTTAACTATTAAATAATCATTAATCTCTCTTTATAATATATTATTATATTTTATTGAATTATATAATATTATATATATGTAATATTATTTTATTTGGTGCTAAATAGTTGGCACCCATTTGTATTATTATATTATTTCTTTTATATTATTATTTATATTACATAATATTATATATATATATAAATAAAGAGAGAGATTGTGAGAGAAAGAAAGTGTGTGCATTTGGTTGAGAGAAAAAAAAAAAAGAAATAGAGAAGAGAGAATGAAAAGAAGAAGAAAAAAAAAGGAGAAAAAATAAAATTATTCATTTTTCTTCGTAGTATCAAAAGAAGCAATTGTAAATTGCTTCATTCTCCATTTCCTTATCCCTTTAGAGAAAATGATAAATACACACACCCGACCATTTGGGAGATTAAGAGTTAATCCCGTTTTAGGTATAGGGCTGTTGTTTTAACTCACGAAGCCCATCGTATTGGTGACTAGAACTGCCCACGAGTTGGTCTCTATGCGGACGCTGAAAAAATACGTGTATAACGTTACACGTTGAGATGAGTTCTCAACACCACTAAGATATTAATGTAATTAATATATTTTATTTATTGTGTTTATTGTATAATTTATGCTTCCGCCGCATTAAATTTGTATGTGATATGTATTTTAGGCAATAGATACAATTGCACATGTATACACCCAAATGTATTAGATCCTCAACAGTAATCTAGTGTAGGAGTTTTTTTTTGTAATCTCTCTCTTACGTAAGGGTATTTTGTGTATTTATCTTTTTGTGTACTTCTCTCTTGGAGAATGGTAGGTTTTGGTTGTTTAGTCCCTTTTATGTAAGGGTAAATGTTGTTTATTATCCCTCTTACTTGAGGGTAGATGATAGTTGTTTTTTAGTCCCTCCTGTGAAAGGATAGATTTTAATTTTGTCCCTCTTGCATGAGAAGAGGACTCCCCATCCTAAATATGGCAGAATCCTAATTAAGGGATAAGCCCAATAAGGATTTATTTTTCTTTGTTGAAGACGTGTAGGTTTAGGTGCTTCTAAGTTGAGATATTTGTAAAAAGTCTTGGTAATCAATCTAATTTATATTAAAAGTCCTAGTATGTAATATATATGATTTGATCAATGATATTATATCGAATAATTTTTTTTTAAAAGTGTAAGTTGGGTGTTAAAGTAGAAGCACACAAACAAGCAAATATATCCCAAGCAATATAGTACAGAACAAGTAATCAAGAAACTAAAAAGAGAGAAAGGTAGAAGAAGAACACAAAGAATTTATGTGGTTCGGTAACTTGCTTATGTCTATGGCGGATCAAGATCACTCACTCTTATTATTGAATTACAAGGCACTCACATAGTATGTCTTTTATAAGAAAGATTCACAAAGTAAACACTCTCTCTTGCAACTAAGGAATTTTCTCTGACTAAGAATCACAAAGTATATTTTATCACAAAGATATCACTGAGATATGTTTACAAGCCAATAGATAGCCTTTATATAGATTTTAGGACAACTTAGGTTTACCCTAAATGTGTAGGAGTCGTATTAGGGAGTTTTGGAACTATTGGGAGACAAAACTAAGTTGTAACAAATCGAAAAACTATTTTCGCGCTGGCCCCTGCGGTGCCCAGCTTTTGTCACCGCGGCATTAGTCACCTGGCTCCGCGACGCTTAGGTTCTGCCTTGGGGGCCTTGGCGCCTAAAACCTAATCATCATAGCGCCTACACTTAGGCACCACCCCTTGTGTCTTTCACCTCTTTTTGTGTCCATCTTTGATCCTTGAGTACCCAACATACTTTTCTTGCTCTCTAAATCATATTCCGATGATTTTTAATCAATATTCTCATAAATCCCCCTCTATGATTCAAAATCATCGACAAAGTAACTCGATCTCTTATCCCCACATCTTTGGTCACCCTCACAAAGTAGTGACTCCGTTAAGTCCTTGCATAAGATGAACTTACTGAGGGTAATGGCTTAATCAACACATCAGCAGGGTTTTCAGACGACGTTATCTTCGTTAGACTAACTTTACTAATTAGGACAATCTCTCGAATGTAATGGAGACGCACATCAATGTGTTTATACCTCTCATGGAATACTTTATGCTTTCTTAGATGTATGGCACTCTGGCTGTCACAATATACACTAGTGTTCACGTCTTCAGTAACCATTATCTCTGTGCATATGCCTTTCAACTACACGATCTCTTTAATAGTTTCACCAACAGCTATGTACTCCGCCTCTGTGGTAGATAGTGCTACCATATAGTGTAGAACTGATCTCTAACATACACTACACCCAAACACTGTGAATACATAACCCATCAACAATCTTCTCTTGTCTAGATCACCTGTATAATCTAAGTCTACGTATCATCTTACCATTTCACTGTTGTCTTCATCCCTTTTACACATCAACCCATAATTTGACATCCCCTTGAGATATCTCAAAATTCATTGCAAGGTAGTGATCCTTACTCGAATTTGCCATATATCTACTTACCGCACTCATAGCATGTGCTATGCTGATTTTATAAAAACCATTGCATACATAATACTCCTCACAACACTTACATACGGTACTTTACTCATCTGCCTCCTCTGCGGATGTCAGCAACTGTGCTACTGAAAGTCTGAAATGCATGGCCAAAAGAGCAGAGACAGCCTTTGTGTTAGACATACCAAACTTCTCTAGAATTTTGAGTATATATCACTGTTAAGACAAGAATATAACATCTTTTTTTCTCTCACAATATCCATACCCAATATTCTCTTCGCTACTCCCAAATCCTTCATCTCAAACTCGCCACTCAACTGCTTCTTGAGTGATGAACACATGAAAATACATATT
Organism: Ailanthus altissimus; assembly: GCA_946807835.1. Taxonomy (NCBI): domain Eukaryota; kingdom Viridiplantae; phylum Streptophyta; class Magnoliopsida; order Sapindales; family Simaroubaceae; genus Ailanthus; species Ailanthus altissimus. The sequence continues at coordinate 10,037,369 of OX327698.1, forward strand.
TATTAAGAGATTCAATCACTATTTAATGTTACTAATTTTAGCATTTTTGTACTTTTAGCTTGAAATAAAGTGTTCTCCTTAAATTATGATTAATGAATGTTGTTTGCATAAGTTTAGGTAAAATAGACGTAACTCTCAATGTAGAAATCAAAATGAAGAAATTCTTGAACCTGAAGTAACATGACTCAATCTTACACAAACTTGAAGAACAGTTTAAAAGCCAAATCTAACATGTTATGGGCCAAAAATTGAGATATAATAGAATCGGGCTACAACTTTTGCTCAGCTTGACCCAACTCACGTATTTGGACCGTATCTCATAAAATACGTATCTAATTTGCATAATTATTGAAGCTGTAAATACTGAATTAATTATCAACAACTCTTATATTGATGGTAAAGTCCAAATCAACCGTTATCATGGACAAAAATGTTCTTGCAAGTGGGTAAAAGGATTATTAGCCTAAATCTGACGTATCTTTGATATTTTGCCCATATCTAATTGGATTCACATCTAATTTGCATGAACCTAAAGCCTATGAAGAGAAGAGACAAAATTATACAACTTGTATGTTGGCCAAAAAAGCTACATCGATCATTTATATTATCAAAAAGGTGCTGTAAATGGGTGAACGAGTTGTTGGCCTAAATTATTGAAGATTGATGTCACACTTGACATATTTCCATTCATTGCCTATATAAAGACACTCTTAGGACGTTTTGAATATTAGATAATTCTCTCTTATTTTCTTCTCATTAACATGTATTGTAATTTAGGCTAAAATTCTTGGTAAGGCTAAGAAATGAACTTTTGTGTTTAATAAATCTACTGTTATGTTTTGATTCATTGTCAAGAGCTACAAATGTTTATAAGTTTGATTATGCTTCAACTCCTATCTATTTTATTTTCTATAATCCAAATGTTATAATTCTCATATTTCATATATTTTCAGTCATACTTTCTTTATGTGATTCTTGTTGAATTATAATTATTATTGGTTATATTGTTTTATATGTTAATCTTTTACTGCAATATTGTCAATTGATATATTGTCGATCTTGGATAACATGTAAAGGCAATAAATGTTTGATATTCAAGTTGATCTTTTACTGCAATATTGTCAAAATGATATATTGTCGATCTTAGATAACTTGTATAAATGAACATAATTTGTGTTAATGTTTGCAAAATAGTTTAGTCACATCAAATGCATGTGTTATCAAATGTGCTATATTTTATATATCTTCTGATTGATTGTTTAGATGTAAAACTGTCAATTGAGTTATAAACATTAAATCAAAGTGTATAGTAGATTTATAAAGTATAATTATGATTCCCGAAGCCTTATTTAAATCATCATAAGACATTTTTCTCAATTTATAGACCATTCTATCTCATCCACTTAAACCACTTAATTAATTCTCTTTTGCTACTGCTTTAATATTTTACTTTACCAACCTATTTTGCCAAAAGTTTCCTCATAGGATCAATACCTCAATCTATATTGCGATAACCGCATTACATTTTGAGTATAAACATTGAATTTTTATATCTCTTCCATATTCTTATATGCGATCGACATATAGAAATAAATACATCATCCCACAACTTATGTTCTTGAAGTATACGCATCCGTCATACTTGCTTCTACTAAAGCCCTTCTACTAAAGCCATAAGCTATCATAAACTTATCAAATCTCCTATACCACTGTCTAAATGATTGCTTTAACCTATATTATGACTTCTTTAAGCAAACAAGTATGATCTTCTTTCTCGAGCTCCTCGAACCCTTATGGTTGTCCCATGTATATCGTCTCTTCAAGCTCTCTATATAAAAAAGTTGTTCTTACATGTATCTACTTTAGATGTAAATCAAGATTTGCACACATAGCTAACAAAATCCTAATGGAAGTGTGCTTGACGATTAGAGAGAATATCTCATGAATGTCGACTGCCTCTCTTTAAGTAAAACCTTGTGCAACTAACCTAGCCTTGAATCTCATAGACTCTATCCCTAGTATCTCCTCATTCACCTTATACACGCACTTGTACCCTACTAGTTTCTTTTGAGGTCTTTTAACCAACTTTCAATTATTATTCTTTCTAAGAGAACTAATCTCTTCTTCTATGGCCTACTGCCATTCTTTTTTGCTTTCACTCTTCATAGCCTCACCATATGTTCTAGGCTCATTATACTCAAGAGTGTAAGCATAATTAAAATTATGAGCAACTAAATCTGCTTGTGCATACTTAACTAGTGAGTTAATCGTTCTCCTTAGCTTGTCTCTAGTTAGCTAGTACTCTTCAAGTTTCATCTCAAGAGTCTTAGTCTTTCATTGGGTTGACTTGGAGGAACTCGTCGGTGTTCTTAGTTCATCTTCAAATATCTCATTGTTGAAGTGCTAATCTATAGGCATATCAAATCTAAGCCATTGTTAGTTCTTAACCTCTTCACCTTTTTGTTAGTTTGATTCTCAACAAGAGCATTTTAAGTCTTGAACACATCAAACGTTTGATCCTTACTCTTCAACACATAGACCTACAGCTTTCTTGAATAGTCATCAATTAAACTGAGAATATAAATGGCACTACCACGAGTAGCTATCTGAGCTGGTCCCCAAATATCCAAGTGTATGTAGTTAAGAGTCCCTTTAGTCTTGTGCTTGCTGGTACTAAACCTCACCCTATATTCTTTCCCAAGCATATAATACTCATAAAACTCCAATGGCTAGAACTTATCCTTACCAAATGCCTTTTGACTAAATAACTCCTTTAGGTTTCTTTTGCCTAGGTATGCTAGTCTAAGATGCCACAACTTAGTTTGCATATTCTCATCATCTACAGAGAATAATGCAGAACCACTCACAACTTCACCCTTAAGCACATAAATGCCTTTGTACTTTTCTCCTCTCATCACCACTATGAAACCCTTCAACACTCTCAAAACCCCTATGTCAATCCTAATTGAACACTCATTCTGGTCTAAAGTTCTTAGTGAGATCAAGTTTCTCTTGAGGTCAGGAATATACCTAACATTTATCAACTCTCTCACTTGCCCATCATGTAACCTAAGTCTAACACTACCAATTCTCATCATTTGACATGCAATATCATTACCCATTAACATCTTACCACCACTAATGGGTTGGAAATTTACAAACCAAGACTTGTGCGAGCACATGTGAAATGTATAACCAAAATTATGAACCCATTATTTATCATTCTTACCATCAGTACTATCAATAACGACGAGTGTCTTTGTGTTGTCATAGCTATCATCATAGGTAAATGCAACATCTGCTTTTTTCTTGTCTTGTGCTTTCTTCTCAGGACAATTCTTTATGAAGTACCTCTCTTTCTTGCAGCAGTAGCACTTCCTATAGTCCTGGACTTTGATCTTGAGCCATTTTTCCTTCAATTTCTATATAAGGGCCTTCCTCTTACAAATAGACTTTCTGCATTACCCTCAATCCACTTCCCTAATAACTTTGAGTTTAATGATGATTTCACATCACTCATCGTTAAACTCTCTCTGTTGTAGAGTAATGTATCAACAAAACTCTCATAACTCTTGAGGAGTGAACTCAGCAGGATAATTGCTCTATCTTCATCATCTATATAAGGGTCTTCCTCTTACAAATAGACTTTCTGCATTACCCTCAATCTGCTTCCCTAATAACTTTGAGTTTAATGATGATTTCACATCACTCATCGTTAAACTCTCTCTGTTGTAGAGTAATGTATCAACAAAACTCTCATAACTCTTGGGGAGTGAACTCAGCAGGATAATTGCTCTATCTTCATCATCTATATAAGGGTCTTCCTCTTACAAATAGACTTTCTGCATTACCCTCAATCTGCTTCCCTAATAACTTTGAGTTTAATGATGATTTCACATCACTCATCGTTAAACTCTCTCTATCGTAGAATAATGTATCAACAAAACTCTCATAACTCTTGAGGAGTGAACTCGGCAGGATAATTGTCCTATCTTCATCATCTATCTTGATATTGATAGACTCAAGATCAAGAATGATCTTATTAAAGGTGTTTATATGATCTTTCTGTAAACGAGGATCTAAGATACATGGGTATATGCATGTGCAATTGTGTCTATTGCCTAAAATACATATCACATACATATTTAAGTCCAACGGAAGCATGTAAGTTGCAATAAACACAATAAATAAATATATTAATCACATTAATATATTTGTAAATGTTGAAAACTCACCTTAATGTGTAACGTTATACATGTATTCTTTTAGAGTCTGCATGGAGACCAACTCGCAGGCAGTTCTAGCCACCAACACGGTGAGTTTGGTGAGCTAGAACAGCAGCCCTATACGCAGCACTAGGTTTAACTCTTAAATCCAAAATGATCGATGTGTGTTTTCATCCTTTTCTCTAAAAGGATAAGAAATTGAGAATTTGAAATAATTCACAATTGCTCCAATTAGAAGTATAGAGAAAATGAAACAATTTCATTTTCCCTCTTTCTTTTTTTTTCTTTTTCTTTTTCTTCTTTCTTTTTCTTCTTTTTACTCTTCTTTCCTTTTTTTTTCTCCATTTCTTTCCTCTCAGGCAAAATACCCAAATATGTGACTGCACACACTTTTTCTCTTTTCTCTCTCTCTTTATATATATATATATAATATATTATATTATATAATATAATAATATAATATATTATATAATATAAATAATAATATAATAATATATTATATAATTTAATAAGAGAGATATTTTAATTATTTAATAATTAAATAATTAAAATAAGAAATGACTATTTTACCCCTCATGAATAGTTACTAAGTTTACCCCCTAGTGGGTCTCACTAAATCCCACACTTGGGTAAACTTAACTAAGGATCCACAATACGCCACATATCATTGTACAATTAGTAAATAATAATTATTAACTAATTGTTGTATTTAACACTTAAATACAGACACGTACATATTCTCGTGGTTGTGCTGAATATTACTGGATTAAACAATTTAATCGGGCACGCTGCCTCAGTACACAACGAGTACACTCTATATCATCGAACTCCTTAAATCTTACGCCTAATTCGTCAAATAGAACTACTCTATGAGTCCGTGAGCAATGCCCTACGCACACGTCACGGATATACAAATCAGCGCGTTGAACCATGCAAGTTGAGGTTACAACGCATACTTATAGTCCTTCCGTCATGATATTCTAGATGTGAGGGGATATAGATTATCACCATCAAATTCCTTAGTGCTCATCCATATCTTATCTCCAGACTTATATCTCACTGAACAATATGCGCAAACTCTTTTGCCATATTGTTCTACCTGTTGGGATTTGTGCTTACGTGCCATCCCATTATGTATGAATATTTGTTTCATATTTATACTAGTGTTATTATTTCAATAAATCGCTAATTATATTTATATATGGTAAGATGCTTGTAACTTTCAGACATTGTACGATCTGAAAAAGTTCAGATCTGGTCTAAATGAGTTTAGATCAGTGCTAAAAATTAGCAACGGTGAGAGTTATAAATGCTAAGAGTTGGCACTGATAAGAGTTACCAGGTTATAAGAGTCAGCGATATCTAAAGAGTTAGAACCTTGTCTGAAATGGGATAAAGACCTAAGAATGTATTAGTAATGACATAATTGCAAAGAGTTGCAAATAGTGCTAGGAAATGTCATTATGCAAATATGTTCTCAAATATTATGTTCCTGATCTATCTTCACTGATGCAGGTCTGTCAGTGAATACCTTAACAAATATATAGATTGGTGTATGTCTATATCTGAATGGTCCAGATGGTTAGTCTTAGCAAACCATGAGTTTAGTGGAAGCTCATATAGAGATACAGGTATTCAATAAGGACTGAATACTGAACAGACTCACAAAGATCTCCAATAGACATCCCATAAAGCCGTCAATGGAGGATCTTTCGAGTTGAGTAGTATTCGTGGTCCTTTGACCTGAGTGCCACGGTGGACTTGTGAGTGATCCACCATACTTTGGTTCCACACATGTCAGAAACCTTTCATGGTCTGACCGTTGGGTGTCGCTGGGTATGGTCCGATGCTCATGGAGTCCGGTGTGCATAGATATGGGATCCATCAGCTCATTTGGGTAAGTATTATATCCTAATACTCTATAGATTGTATTTCAAAAAATCTTATGGCCATAAGCAATAATTCCCGGGAAAAAAGTTTAACCCTAGGGATAAATAATATTACAAAAGTGTTTGAAAATATTATTTATTGAAATACAATTTAAGAGATAAGCTTTCAGTCGGGCATATGGAGATTTGACGGTATTGATCTATATCTCTGCTCCACTCGGATATAAATGATGGAGGGATTATATGAATATGTTATAACCTCAACTTGTATGGTCTAACGCGCCACTTTGTAATATCCGTAACGTGTGTATGGGGCATCATTCATGGACGTATATAGGAGTTCTATATGACAATTCGGGCGTGGACTTAGAGAGTCTCACAATATGAAGTGTACTCATTGTGCACTGGGGCAGCATAATGAATTGAACAGTTCCATCCTAAAAATTCCAGCAAATTGAAAATATGTTTCGGGGTTCCTCGGGTTGTGCACTTGTTTAAACTTAAATATTAAGTATATTATTTAATTAGTTGACAAGAGTTGTTAACTAATTAGATATTAACAAGTGGCACAATTTTATTGTATGAATTATTTTACCATGAATTCAACCATTTATCATATTAGTAAAATCAAATAAGGTAAATATTAATTATTCAAATAGTTTTTGAATAATTAAATAAATGTTATTTAAATAAATAAAATATGATTTTATTTATTTATTATTTTATTTCTAAATGGAAGACATACCTAATTTGAGAAACATAAACTAAATTTAGTGGAGCATCATTTTATAATTAATAGTTATTTTTATTAGACCATTAAAATAGCCACAAAAAATAGTTTTGATAGTTGGCCACTTAATCTAATTTTGGTGGAGCACTTGTGAAGTTGTTGTAACCACTAAAATAGTTGAGTTTCAATTGTGTTAACATGAGAGTAAATAAAAATTCGTGCAAGGGTTGAGAGGAAAAAGAAGGGTTGGTTTTGAGAGAGTTTTTTCCAAGTACAAAGACTTGTGAGAAAAACCAAAGGAGAAATAAAAATAAATTTTTTATATTTTTCTTTCTAAAATCAAAACCTTATTGTTGGAGATCATACTGCTGCTATTCTAGCTTCACAATCCCATCAGATTGTTGTGAATTAGAATTGGACAAAAGTACACTTCAAGGTGAGCTCAAACTTGGAGTAAGGATATCCGAAATTAGAAATCTTCATCGGAGGTCTTCAAAGGTATGTTTCTGTATTCTTAAATTGTTAAAAATTGAACTACATGTGTATATATTGATTACTTGATAAATTTCGCTGCCAAATTCATGTATATGATACATAATTTTATTTTTTCAATATATACACAATCACATGCATACACCCTAAAATACGTCAACACTACCCTGGCGGAACTCTTTCCCGGGATTGATACTTGTGGCCACAAGATTTTTTGAGATACAGTCTCGAAGCATCTGAATATCAAATCCTCTATACGAGCTAACGGATCTCATATCTGTACACACCAGACTCCATAAGCATCAGATCATATCCAGCAACACCTAGCAATCACACCATGAAAGGTCTGTGACATGCGTGGAACTAAAGCATGGTGGATCACTCACAAGCCCACCGTGGCACTCAGGTCAAAGAACCACGTATACAACTCAACCCGAGAGGACCCTCCGTTGACAACTTATATAAGATGCTTATCGGAGGCCCTTGTGAGTCTATCTCATATCCAATCCTAACTGGTTACCTATATGTCAATACGAGCTCTAAACTCACAGTCGGCTAGGAATGACCATCTATACCCTATAAGTACGATATATGCTGATCTATATATAAAGGTATCCACTGACAAACCCGCATCGGTAAAAATAGATTAGGGACAATTATTCGAGAACATACTTGCGCAACTAGTATTTCCTAGCACCCAATTGCAACTATTGTAACTATGCAGTTACTAGTATATTCTCAGGTCTATGTTCCATTACAGACAAGATTCTAACTCTTGGATCTGCTGAGTATTATCATCAGCTAACACTTTGCTGTACTAACATTTAGCATTTATATCTCTCAGCATGGCTTACTATTAGTCCTTATCTAAACTCTTTTATATCTGATTTGAACTCTTTCAGATCATACAATGCCTGTAATGTTACATGCATAGTATCATATAAATAGGTATTAGCGATTTAATAGAAATGTACACTTGTATAAATACACAAGTATATGTACATTCAGGGATGGCACGTAAGCACCAACCCTAACACTTTTATTAGAGTCCCCTCTGACATATACAGCTGGTATAGCTTCTTCTTTATATGCAATCTGTTGGCCAACAGATTTCACATATAAAGGAAGTCAAGCTTCTTCTAAACACTAATCACCATCGTCTCACCTACTACATCCCTTATTACTTCATCGCTCAATAATAGAACAATTGTGTTGTGAGCTCTTTCTTAAATGTCACTTCTTTCTGCTTCAGTTTTATATGACTCTAGCGTCTTTTCTTCTTCACTAGATGGAGCTGCAGTCTCCTGTAATGTCAAGCCTAACTGTTAACTCACCAATAACGTCTTAACCTTCATCTTCCATAGATTGAAGTCATTCGTCCCGTTGAATTTCTCTACCTCATACTTGGGTGTGGCCATGTCTACTTAGAACCAAACTTTTATACTAGTTTATTGAAGCGGAAGCACATAAACAAGTAAATATATCCCAAGCAATATAGTGCAAAACAAGTAATTAAGAAACTAAAAAGAAGAAAAGATAGAAGAAGAACACACAGAATTTATATGGTTCGGCAACTTGCCTATGTCCACGGCGGATCAAGATCACTCACTCTAATTATTGAATCACAAGATACTCACAAAATATGCATTTTATAAGAAAGATTTACAAAGTAAACACTCTCTGTTGCAACTGATGGATTTTTTCTCACTAAGAATTATAAAGTATGTTTAATCACAAATATATCACTAAGATTATTAAGATGTGTTTATAAGCTAATAGAGAACCTTTATATAGGCTTTAAAATGACCTAGGTTTATCCTAAATATGTGAGAATCATATTAGAGAGTCCTTAAACTATTGAGAGACAAAAACAAGTTGTAACAAATTGAGATACTATTTTCATACTAGGCGATGCGACGCTGGTCACCTAACGCCGCAGCGTTCAGGTTCTGCCTTGGGCGCTGCAACACCTATACTTAGGCACCACCCTTGTGTCTTTTGCCTCTTTTCGTGTCTATCTTCGATTTTAACATACTCAACGCACTTAATTTGCTCTTCAAATTATATTATGGTAATTTGATCAATATCCCCGCATTGAAAAATTAAAATTTAAAAGGGAGTTGAGTTAAGTTGACTGGTGAGCAACAAAGATACATTAGATAGCGAGGAATTAACAAGAACAACACTAAATTTAAGATCAAATAAAATCATTTAGCTGTTGACAAACCTAAACCCAAACCCGTTGCCCTCAGGTCTCTCAACACATACAATACGAACAACACAAAGTCACCGCATCCAACTAATGAAACCACTCCTCTATATCACCAGTACTGATTCAGCAGAAAAGACCCCGACAGCAACATATGCAGAAACGTTAATTCTGTTAGAAACGCCAGCGTTATTTGCTGGACCAGGAGCACTAGCTGGTGGCGTAGACATCACTGACGGAATCGGAGAAGAAGATGATGGAGGTGATTCGACATTTTCTCGAGACGGAGCCGACTTTTTGTTGGTAGAAGGAGCGTGAGAGTCCGGTGTAGGTGCAGAAGCAGAGCTGGCGGAGGCGACGACAATGACGGTGATTTTGTTGGAGAAGACGAAGATGCAGATAACGGAATTGTGCCATAGCTGAGACAACTAAAAATGCCGTGAAAGCGATCAGAGCAATGCGTGAGTAAGCCATTGATTCTAATTTTGAAGAAGAGAGGGTAAAAGTTACAATGTGGGAGTGGTCAGTGGACGAAGCAATAGCTCATGAGATTTAAAACGGATATTTAGATAGAGAGGCGGAGATACGACTTCCTTGAATGTGGTCCGTTGGATCATCTAGCAACGGTGGAGATTGCGACGCGATTACACGGTCTTTGGAGTGTATTGGCAAATGTGATTTCACGTTTGGGTTTTTTTGGGATACGTAGGAGACCACGAACTTACAGTTCTTGGATGAGTCTTGAACGTACACGTGGTTTAGATTTTTAATGTTAAGATAATTGATTCTGTTTGAAAATAGAATTAAGCATTTAATTATAAACGGTATATAAATTAGAAAGAGGTGAGGCCCTGGAAATGGGGAAGGGTGTATTTTGATGTGCCAAGTGGCGATCGAGCATATAAAAGGGCAAATTATTTAGAAAAGCATCGACGGAGCTCCAAATATAACGAAAATAACAAAATCACCCCTCTTCGAAAATAAGTGAAATACGTATTTTCATCCCTTGGTTTTCCATTAAAATTAGAATTGATCATCGGTAACGTTGTAAAACAACTCATTTAACTTTAATGGATAGTGATAGGCGTTGATTAGCCATTAATCGACAAATAATCTGTGATTGGCGTTTTAATTCTTTGTAAATAATATTAAATTTTAAAGTCTATAATCTATATAATAGTATAATTATTTTAATCAATGAAATATTGAAGGAACTGAAAATTTAATAAAAAAATTGTTTGATAATAATATTATAGGACCGCTACTTTTTTTGTTAATTTTAGAATTTTTTTAATGTTTTATTGATAAAAATAATAAAATTTAACATTATTCATAATAAGTTAATATATTATCAATCAATGTAATTAATGATTAATCAATGGTTGATCATACAATGTTATTTAATAATTAATCAACATCGATCACTGCTCCATTAAAAATAAATGAGTTATTCAACAATTTTAATGAGTAATTATAATTTTAATAAATAAAAGACTAATGAATGAGTTATATATATGTTACTTAGTTTTTAATAGAGAGTGTTATTTTTGCTATATTTAAAGTCTATCATTCCTTTTTTTATTATTTTATAATTATTACTTTTAATTCAAATACCATAAAAAAAATTCACATTCTCTTTTCCATAATAATTTATAATATTGTTTTTATAAATTTTTGTTGTGAATAAAATTAATAATATTATTCTCCTGTTGTAGCTCCACTAATTGTGAATGTGCATTACATCGGTGGCTGTCAAATTTGACCAAGAATAAGAGATAAGAATTTGTGTTTGGTGGGTAAAATAATATTCCTCTGCATTTTTTCAATTTTTAGGTATATATTATTGTGTTAACATATTGTACGTTGAAAACTACATTCAGTGTCCCAAAGAAAATCGTGTCTTTAAAAAGTTTATTTTATGCAAATTTTAACGCAATGAATGCAATAATTTTACACGGAAAATGTTAAATAGTCACCTTTTCTTTTAACGAAAACATAAAAATTTACTTTTTGAAGTTATATATAATAAATTAATAAATAGTTATGGATCATAAATATTTAATTTATGAATAATGTTATATTTTATAAATAAAATTTTAAAATTTTTTAAATCTCAAATAATATGTTAAGTAACTATAAATTTATAAAATAATATATTAAAAATTTTAAAAATTATATCATTTTATTACCCAGTGATTACTTAATATATAAATTTATAAAAAAAAATTTAGAATTACACTTACTTTTTTTTTTTTTTGATACTAAGTGTAACGTTACTCTTAATTTAACAAGATTATTTATTTTAAATGAAAAGGTGAGCTATATTTTAAGAATCAAATTTCTTTGCTGAGATACTATAGACATAATTAAAATTTCAACCATTAAAAGTCCTAATGAATTACAAATAAATAATTAAGACCAAGCAAAATTCACTTGTTTTTTAAGATTCTGTTATAAATTTTATCCCTATAAAATTTCAATGGCCAACTCATACATACTAGATTCAATTGCATTTTCTTCAAATTAAGGAATAATAAAAATTAATTTAAAGAATAAAGTATTATATTGCAATAATAAAAAAATAGCATATTATAAAAACAAAATTCAATTTGAATATTAGGTGATGAGCAAAGAAAGCATGCCAGAGAAAATTTCTAAATTTTTGTAATATAGCATTTCTTTTCTCTCCATTTTTATTATTTTGAACTCAAAATTCAAGATCAAGTAGAAATTCGACCGATTGTTTTCTAATAATTTATCACGGAGATTATCATATTTCTCTATTTTAATTAAATGTAAATCTATAAATCTCCTTTTTATAGTGGTATAATTTTTTTAATGTAATCCCCTCTTTTCGTTTTTTTTAAGAATTGGTTAAATCATCCAACAAATCTCTTACTTTAGGTTTTAACCTAATTTAAAATGTAAAAATTTTAAATATATTTAAAACTTAATAAATTCTACAACACTTCTTATACCACTTCTTTTTGGAAAATATATTTATGCATATATTCATGATCTTGATTTAAATAGATTGATAATAAGGGTTACGAGAAAAAAATGTTGAAGTATCTTCTTATAATCTCTTTTTTGTAAGTAAGCAATGAGAAAAGCCACATAAAATTTTTGTTGAAGCCAAATAAGTTATAATTATTTGCCCAATATATTTTAATATAAATAAATATTTTATTTCAATTTTATATCTTTTTTAGGACTTATTTCCTTTTTGTACCAACAAGGCAGAAATGTTAAAACTCCCCCCTAAGATTAAAATTTCAACATTAGAAAATAATAATAATAGTAGTAGTAGTAAATTAATAATAATAACTACCTATAAAGAAATTGCATTGGTGGTTTTCACAATTAAACGACAAACAAAATTAATTAACAAGAAATATAATTAATATGTAAAAAAACGTAAAAATGAAAAATAAATCCAACAGTATTTTATATTTCTAATGAATGCAAAACAAATCAACAAATAGATCAGAATAGAAAATATATTAAATAATTAAGTGTTCCACTCCGAGCACTCTACATAACTAGAACGGCAGCGAAAACTCCAACAGCCAAAGATCCAGAAACAGAAAATCTGTTCAAAATGGCAGCGTTCTCTGACGGAGCAGGAGCCTCAGACGGTGGGAATGAGATGGACGAAGGAGAATCCGATGGGGCCGAAGAAGAAGATGGAGGAGATGATGGCGGAGAACTTACACTTAAAGGAGAGGGCGCAGCAGCTGGTGGAGTTTTCAAAGGAGAGGGAGCGGCTTTCGGGGGAGTCTTCAACGGAGAAGGAGCAGCCGCCGGCGGAGAGGGCGCGGCCACCGGTGGCTTAATCGATGGAGAAGGAGCAGGTGCCGGAGATTGTGCCATTGCAGAAACAGATAGCAAGACCATGGCGATCAAAATTGCAAAGCTTAACCGAACCATTATAACTTTTGAAAAAAAGAACTTGAAAATTACTAAAGAATTTAGAGAGAAATATCAGAAAGCAGAAATGTTAATAGAAAGTTGAAGTGAATGGTTTGAACAGAGAAAAGAGTAAACAAAGAGCATATATATAGCGTGGGTCAGCGTGTAGAAAAAGTTAAGTAAGATTAAATCAGACGGCTGAGAAAAGTCGTGAGGATAATGATAGTGTAAACGTGGGACCATGATGAGTTTGCCAACTAAGACAGAGGAACACGCTTCGGAAGTCCCAGCTAGGAAAGCACTAACGTACAGCTTTCTGATTAATCTTGGGCGTACACGTGGGTTGAAATTTGAGAGTGGGCATGAAATCTCAACCGTTGGATTTATTGTAGTAGCCGTTTTCTATATTCGCAACGGTTAAGAAATGGAAGGAGATATAAGGTCTGTTGATTATATATGGAAATATAATTAACACTCCAAACGCGTAAATCCGAGTCATAAAGGAAGGAGTATCTTTTTAGATTTTGGATTTTATTACGATCTTTCAATTATTATTTTCAAATACAAATTTAGTGTTTATAATTTGGCATTATTAAGATCCACGAACAAATTTATTAACCTTTTTTAAATTATTTATGTTAAAATTATTTCTGATTATTTTGAAGGAAATTAAAATTAATTCTGATGTAGTTATTAAAAATGGTTGAACTATATGAAAGTGTTAATGAGTGGATGATCACGTTCTTAAAAACTATTTTGTAAAATGGACAATATTATATTTTACATGCTTTGTAAAATTCATTTGGAGGTTGCCAAATTTTTGTGAAAAATCGTCTAAAATTATTTTAAAAAATATTCCTAAATGAAGTTTAGACAACAATAGAAAAATATTGACCTCAGCTCAAACATAAGTTTTTACTCAAAATATGAATTTAAATTCTAAAATTAGTTTTTTGATTCAAAGTCGAGTTGAAATTGCTCCTCTTGAGCTATTTTTAATGATTTGAACCTTATTACTACAAATACAAAAGTGATTAAATTTACACCGATGGTTGTTTTTAGCAATGATCCTTCAATACTTAATTTAGACTTTTTTTTATTTTTAACTAAAAATATAATTATTAAGTTGTCTCTGTATAAAATAAATCATTTACATATGCCTGCATACAAGTAATGGCTCAGCATTATATAGGTTTCTTGGATTCTTAGCTCACATCGTGGGGTCCTTCTTGTTCAGGGGTCATGCACATGGCTTGAAATTACAAGAGTGATAGGTTTGTTGCCTCATACCTCCCCATCTTATGAGAGAACATGAGTAATGCACCTTGTATGGACAAATTTCTCGAGGACACAAATAAAATGGTGTGACTTTAATTTGTCTTAGTCATTTTCTAAACTAGGATACTCCTCAAGGTATGGGTATTTCTTAGAAATTGATTAAGCACAATTTTCTTTTGAGCAAGGTCCTCAGGCAAAGTATAGTGCTTTACAAGCCTGATATTGATCGAATGGCCAGGGTTGAGTATGACCAGATAGGGAGTTGTGCTCAACCTAGGTAGTTATAGACTACGCATGAACTAGATGTAGGTTGAGCTCAGGTACTTTAGGTCTTAATAGGTCAAGCCTAAGATCTTGGAAGAAATATAAGTCTCTCAGGTTTTAATATTGAATGGTCAATGGTAGAAGCTCGATGAAGTGCTTAGTCCATGCTGCATCATCAACAATGGAAAGTGTAGTTATCAGGGTATATATAGAGTCCTCAATTTAGTTCTTGGTAGTAATGAGCTTTGGGATGCTTGGCGGTTAATCCAACTGAGAAGAAGTCTTGCGATTAGTAGTCTAAAAATTTAAAATTAGCACCAAGCATTAAATGAATGCGACTTTTCAAAAGTTTATGTCATTTAGGCTGTCACTCAATAGTCTAGTCATTACAATTTTTGCAAACATGGTCTAATCTTAGACTATTAGACTCCATTAGAAGATTAAGATGGTTCATGAGCTGATGCATCTATTAGATAAAGAAACGTCTAGCACGTGGATTAATTTTGGCCATCATATCAACTTACATGAACTAGATGTAGGTTAGCTCAGTCACTTTAGGCTTTAATAGGTCAGGCCTAAGATCTTGGGAGCAATAGGAGTCTCTCAGTTTTAATATGGGCTAGTCAATAGTAGAAGATTAATGAAGTGCTCAGTCTATTTGTCGTCCTCAACACTGGAAAGTGTAGTTCTAGGGGTGAACTTAGAGTCCTCAGTTGAGTTCTCAGTAGTAATAGCTTTGAGATGCTTGGCAGTTAATGTTGGAGTTGGTACTTACGTGCCATTCTAATATTGTAGGAATATTAATTATTAATATTTATACAATATACATTTCAATTATAATCATTAATATTATAATAAATGGTATAATATTTGTTACGCTATAGACATTGTATGAGCTGAAGGAGTTTAGATCTAGCTTAAAAAAGTTTAGACCAAGACTAAAAGTTAGCAACACTGAGAGTTAGCACTGTTAAGAGTTAGAAGATTATAACAATTAGTTAAATATAAGGAGTTAGAGCCTTGTTTATAATATGACAAAAACCTGAAGGCATACCAGTAATGACATAGTTGCAATAGATGCAAGAAAATGTCATTATGTAAATATGCTCTTAGACACTATGTTGATGACTTATTTTTATCGATACAGGTCTATCGATGAGTCCTTTTTTTTTTATAAATCAGTGTATGTTATATCTGTATGGTACAAATGGTTGTTCTTAGCTAACTATGTGCTTACCGAAAACTCATATAAGCATACAGGTATTCAATAAGGACTGAGTACTGAACAGACTCACGATGACCCTAATAAACATCCTATGAAACCTTCAATGGCGAGTTCTATCGAGTTGAGTAGCATTCGTGATCCTTTGACTTGAGTGTCACGGTGGGCTTGTGAGTGATCCACCATACTTTGGTTCCGCATATGTTAAAGACCTTTCATGGTCTGACAGCTATGTGTCGTTAGGTATGGTTCGATGCTCATGGAGTCTGGTGTTTATAGACATGGGATCTATCGGCTCACAAAGGTGAGTTATATATCCTGATGCTCCAAGATTGTATTTCAGAAAGTTTTGTGGCCATAAGCATAAACTCGAAAAAAGTGTTTTCCATAGGGTTGAACAATATCACAAATGTGTTTGCATACATTGTTCATCGAGATACAAATCTAGATATGGGTTCATGGGTGAGAACGTAGAGATTTAATACTGGTGATCTATATCTCCGCTCATCCAAGATATAGGTGACAGAAGAATTATACGAATATATTGTGACATCTGCTTGTATGGTCTAACACACTGATTTGTAATATCTATGACGTGTACGTGGGGCATCAATCACAGACTCGTGAAACAGTTCCATTTAATGAATCAGGCATGAATTTAGGAGTCTTACAATATAAAGTGCATTGGGGCGGCATATTAGATTGAATAGTTTAATCTAATAAATTCTAGCAAACCGAGATATTTGTTTCAATTTCTCTCAAAACGTACACGTATCAAGATTTAAGAGTTAAGTGCATTAATTGATTAACAATAATTATTGACCAATGGGATGATGACACATCGCACATTGTAGGCTATTTATTGTTTAATTTTGTAATTACCAAAATGATGCTACTTGTGAGGTAAACAAAATTATTTATTTATTCAAAAATATTTTGAATAAATAATTATATTAATATATTTTTAATTCAAACAATTTTATAATACTAATTTTAAAGTTTGTTGTAAATTTTTTTTGCAATTAAATAATATAAAAGAGTTTACATTATTTGAATATATATAATGGCCTAGTTATATTAAGATCATTACATGTTTCATTTTGGTTGTTATTTGAATAAACAAATAAGGAAACATGTTAGTTTGGAAAGCATGACTTGGTGTGACATGGCTTGACTTACCAAATGAAGGAAAATTATTGTAAAGTGAATTAAAGCAAAATTGCTTCAATTTTAAAGTGTGGCCGGCCATGACATTTGTAAAATTGTTTTGCAAATAAAAGTTAACAAATGCTATAATATTTATATTAACACATATTTATTATTTTATGAAAACAAAAGGGAAACATGTGAATGGGTTTAAGGCATGGCCTATTGTACATGGTGGGCCATTCTTTGTTGGCCACTATTTGAAAGAAAATGAATTACTTATATAATAAAATGAATTGGTTCATTTTGTGGGTGATTTTTGGCCATTTGGAGAAGTGTGAGGAAGAGAGCAATTTTTTAAGTGTGAGGAAGAGAGAATTGTTCATCTTCTCCATAGATGGTGAATTTACCCAAAATGAAGAGAAAAAGTAAAGAGATGAAATGGGTAAGTAAAAGTTGGTTTTTCATCTTTATTTTCTTTATTTTCTCAAGCATTGTTGGCCAAGTAACAAGAAAATAGAGAAAGAAAATTTATTTTGGGAAAGCATTGTTTAAAAACACTTTTCATTAGAAATGGTTTCAAAATTTTGTACAAGTGTTACATGAATCAAAATATCATTTTTCATTCTCTTGTGAAACAAAATGGTTAAAGTATTTAATCATGGAACAAATATAAAATTTGGTTAAAGGGTTTAACTAATAATCCTTAGCTTAAAATTTAAGAAATGGTTAAGAGTTAACCAAAGTGATTAAGAGTTAATCATTATTAGTGTTTAAGAGTTAAACACAATTGCTGAAAATTGAAGCTGTTATTCTAGCTAGTTGGATCTTAGAATTGTCAATGAATGAGCTTCGCGGTGGACTCCAGTTTGGTAATTTTCAAAGGCTTGACAAGTGATCCTCAATCCTTAATTTTATTACAGTAATGAAAGTTAATTTTTAAATGTATTTGTTGTATTAGGAAATAGATATTTCACTTTCGTTGCCCTAATTTATGTATGAGATGCTTAAATGTTAGTGTAATGAATACGCGCCACATGTACGCACCCTAGAAATTTAGCACACTTTCTATTAATCCACTTGAGAAGTGGTTTTAGAATTAGTAATTTAAAATTTTGAAATTAGCACTAAGCATTAAATGAGGATGACTCTTCAAAAGTTTTGTGTCATTTGGGCTATCACTCAGTTGTTGAGTTAGTACAATTTCTGCTAATGTGATCTAATCTTAAACTATTAGAACCTATTCAATGAATAAGGTTCTAAGTTGACATACTTATTAGATGAAGATGCATCTAACACGTGGGTTAATCTTGGCCATCATATCTTCTCCTTCACTGGTTGAGACCATTCCTGGTGCTCTCTCTATATATTTGAATATCTTATAACTCTCCACATTTTGTGATTGTTTAAAGTTGGCAAGAGAGAGAACTATAATTCTAGTGAGAGAAGATTTACGTATGATCGTTTTTCTAGCACCAATGTGCCAATCTACTTTAAATCTTCAATTTCATTCTCAAGTAAGTCTATTTGCCTTTGTTTTGCTTCATTATTCCCATTTTGGGCTGGATTCTATGTTTTAGTTCATATGTTTTATATTTTCTCTTACACATTTTGAATGCTTGACGAATCTAGTTATTTGATCTTGCCCTCTTTAGATTTACTTACAGAGATTTCATTTGATAAAAATAGGTTGACGATTCCCAAAACTTATTGGGTTAGGAGTTTGACATTTTTGCCAAGGGCTTAGATACTAGGGATAGCTTAGCCTAAAAAGTCAAGAAAGGGGGTGCTCAAGAATATTATGATCTCTTAAATTTGGCTAGAGAGCTTGGCTGAGAGGGGACCTTGAAGTCAAGTTGGTAGGGACTTTAAGCAAACCATAAGTAAGTTGTCTAAAGTTCAAAAAGTCTTGATTGGTGCTCCTAATTGAAAGGAAGTTTTCGAAGGCCCAAAGAAGAAAACTAAGAAAAATAAGGTAACCACTTCTTAGTAGGACATAGAGGTCTCTTTTAAACTAGACGACCCCTTTTGCAACCTTCTCTTGTGATTGGAGGGATCTCAAGATCCTTAAAGACAAGTATAAGATACTAAAGAATATTACTATAAGGGTTTCTGATCCTAAAAAGCATGTTAGGAAGTCCCCCATCCGACAAGGTGGAATTACACCTTACCTTTTTCAAGTTAGGGTTTACATTGCTTATTCAACCTTATTTTGTTTGAATGATGGCCCATCTGAACATTGCTCCGACAAGTTAGGGTTTACATTGCTTATTCAACCTCATTTTGTTTGAATGATGGCCCATCTGAACATTGCTCCCTATTAAATGAACCTGAATGTCTGGAGAGTATTATCTGAACTCTATATAATGTGGATGAGATTTGGACAAACTGAGGCCATCTTTTAGGAGCATCGGTACTTTTACCAGATTCGGTCTAACACAGATAAGAACAAATGGTTCTATAATCTCTTAGGTTATGATGGTTAGGTAAAGGTGGCCCATGTTAAAGATCTTTCCCTCGAGTAATAAAGTATGGAAACATTTATTGTCAAAGATCTCTCATCGAGCAATAAGGTAGTCCCTGTCCAAAAAACAATTGAGACAGTTTATTTCAAATTCTGTTGGTCGGCTTCATTCTTGGTTGTCCTTATTAAAATTAAAAGATGGTGAAGATTTCAAATGGATGACACATCACCAGAAGGTCTTTAATAAGATTAAAAAAAAATCCTTATAAGTCTACTAGTCATAATGCTGCCCAAACCTGGACTACCATTAATTCTCTATATCTCCGCAGCAAAAAATTCCATTGAAAGCATGTGATAAGGGCGTAAAAGCACTAGTATTATTTGCACCCAACTTTCGTATTTTGCTTCAAATCATAAATATTTGGCTATGTAATTATGTCTTCTAATAATAAATAGATGCATGATGGAAAATGTCATGCATAGGAATAAACAAGAGGCGAATTGAACGTAAAACGAAGAAGTTACGCTCTAAATACGAAAGCGATACCAGGGCTGGGCGCTGCACTGCAACGCCCAAGTCAGTAGCTGAGCGCCGCGGTGCCCACAACCCAGCGTCACGACGCCCATGCGACATATAAAAGCCAATCTCAATTCTTTTATTTCAACTTAGATTCGAAGCCCTTCGCCTTTAGGGTTTCTCATACTAATAAAAACACTCTTTTGAGGTCAAATACAGAGACTTTTGGAGAGGCAAAAACATAGAGAAAGAATTCACAACACAAAATCAAATATCAAAGCCAAGAAATCAAGATTCAAGCTTCAAGTCAAGATTGAGAGAGAAGCAACCCAAGACGTCTTCTTGATTAGTTTTTATTCTCTTTCTTTATCATTATATTCTTGTTCTTGTTGATCTTTATGAATTAGTTTGATACTTTTGATTTTGTGATGGGCTAATTTGTTCATCTAGGGTTAGACTATGCGAACCTAATATGAATTTGGATTGTGTTAATTTTTTATTTATGAACTTGATACATTCAATTGATTCATTCTATCTTGTGTTTTAATGCTTTCATTATACCTGATTAATATTTTTAATGATTGAGGAACCATGATGAACTTAACAAAGGGATTCATATGTTTAGCTTATGATAGTTTGATGCATGATCATATGGTAACAACTATGAGTTTCATCTAGGATAGACATATACCTAGGTGGCATGTATGGTATAATTTAGACTTGATCTTAATGAATTACATTATAATTTGATAACCATAGACATATAGATGATTGTTAGAATGCGTAATATAGTCACTTGACCATCGACAGAGGCTTGTGATGAGATTAGTGTCTAAGCCAATCAATTGATATTAAGGGATTAACTAAGTGATTAATGAGTCCAATGAAATACTAGGGGACGAGTCAAAATTCTAGATTATATTTATTTGTGAATTCTACCATTTGCTTTTGTCTATGTTGATTTAATTGATAGAATTAGATTAGTTAAATAAATTTCAAATTTTTGTTTTCTGAATAAAAGTTAAGTAGATATACTTTTAGTATTTAATTTATAGAATTAGATCACATAGTCCTTATGGGATCGATAACTGGACTTAAAATCATATATTACTTGATACGATAGCATGCACTTACGCTTAGCTATTATAGCACATCAATCAGCATGCTAGCACAAGAGCACTATAGTATAGAGAAAGCTGTCTATTACCTTAATTGAGTTCTAAATGATGCAGAAACTGTTAAGGTTTGTGCTCACGTGCCACCCCTATTTGTATGAATATTTATTTTGTAATATTTATACAATGTATATTTTATTAAATCGCTAATAATTTTTAATAAATGGTAATAAAGCTTGTAACATTATAGACATTTTATGATCTGAAGGAATTCAGATCTCGATTAAAGAAGTTTAGACCAGGGCTAAGAGTAAACAATGCTGATAGTTATAAATACTATGAGTTATCACTACTAAGAGTTAATAGGTTATAAAAGTTAGCGAGATCTAAAAAGTTAGAACTTTATCTATAATGCAATAAAGACCTGAGAATCTACTAGTAATGACATAGTTGCAAAGAGTTGCAATAGATGCTAAGAAATGTCATTATGTAAGTATGTTCTTAAATATCAGAGTTTCTGATCTATGTTCACCAATGTAGGTCTATCGGTGAAACACTATTATATAGATTAGTATATGTCTATATCAGTATTGTACATATGATTATTCTTAGTTAACCATGAGCTTTGTTAAAGCTCGTATAGACATGCAGGTATTCAGTCAGGACTGGATACTGAACAGACTCATGAGGACCCCAATAGATATCCTATGAATCCATCAAATGAAGGTCCTCTCGAGTTGAGTAGTATTTGTGGTCCTTTGACCTGAGTGTCACTGTGGGCTTGTGAGTGATCTACCATACTTTGGTTTCACATATGTCAGAGGCCTTTCATGGTCTGACCGCTACGTGTTGCTAGGTATGGTCCGATGCTTATGGGTTCAGTGTGCGTAGATGTGGGATTCGCCAGCTCACATAGGTAGGTTGTATATCTGATGCTTCGAGATTGTATCTTATGAAGTCTTATGGTCGTAAGCAATGAACCTGGGAAAGTAGTTTCCTATAGGTTTGAACAATATAGCAAAAGTGTTTATGTATATTATTCATTAAGATACGAATCTAAAGATAAGTTCATGGATAATTTAATCGAGATTTGACAGTGATGATCTATATCCCATTCATCTAAAATATATTGATTGAAGGATTATACGAATATGTAGTAACCTCAACATGTATGGTCTAATGCGCTGATTTGTAATATCCATGCCATGTGCGTGGGGTATCGATCACAAACTTATAGAATAGTTCCATTAAACGAATCGGGCGTGGACCTAGGAAGTCCTAATGTGAAATATACTCTTTAAGCACTTGGGCAGCGTATCGTATTGAATAGTTCAATATAGTTAAATCCAACAATCTACTATAGTTAAGTAAACTAAAGTATATAGTTAAATGGTAGGACCCACTTTAAGTTAACTTAATAACATAGTAAAGGCATAAATGTAATTTTACTTAATAATTATTTATTTGTTAAATTATTCAAATAGATATTTATTTATTTAATAGTTAAATAAATAATTTAATTTAACTATGATTAAGAGTTAACTATGGTTAAGTTAAGTTAACCTTACTTGATGGTTAAGTAAAGGTTAATCTAACCATAGTTAAGTTAGTTAACCATAGTCAGGATATTTAAATATTTATTTAACCTAACTAGAGTTAAGAGTTAACTATAGTTAGGTTAAGTTAAATGTAAATTGAAATTAAGTGAAATCAATTGAAATTAAATTCATTTATATAAATTAGCCAAATGTGATTAAATTCATAAGTGAATTCATTTCTATTTTGCTAAGAAATTGGTCAGCCATAACAAAGAGAGAAAAGAGAAATTGTTTTCTTAATTTTGGATTCAAGTTATTGAATTCATAATTTTCTTTTATAAGGCAATAAAACCAATTAGGTAAAACATATTTTTGATTAATTTATTAAGTGTTAATCAAAAGAAAAAATCAAGAACATAAGTTTAAGTTGTTAAATTTTGTTGGATCAAATACTGTCATTCTAAATAATCAAACCCACTATTATTGATTACTAGAATTGATCAAAGATTGCATTTCGGTGGACTTCAACAATTTTGATTCAAAGGCTTCAAGGGTTATTTCTTAATTTTTTTTTTGTTAATTTGATTAATGTGTAATAATTGTGTTCACTGCAAAGTTTTATGCTTCCGTTGTATTTATATATGTATGAGATATGTATATTTTGTTGTTAAACACATACTCCACATGCAAACACCCTTAAATAATCAACACCTAACAGAAACTAGATACATCACGATCGAGAAGTTATGTTTGGCCTTTTACTTCTTACGCACAAAACTTAGGTACTATTTACTCCTGCAACTATGCACATGATAAGCTAAACAGACATCATATAGTTTTTTTTGTCAAAGCCATTTTTGAGAAATCGGCTTGAAAAGCGGGGATCGCACTATTAGAGTTTAATCTCAAGTACATTCCCCAGAAAGCAATCAAGGGCTAAACCTTGGCTGATTTCCTAGCAAATCACCTTTCACCATACTTAACTTATATCAATTTTGAAATTAGAAATGTGAATAATGCAAATTGGCAACTATGGTTCAATTGGTCGAAAACTAGCCAAGCAACAGGGGCTGGTATTGTTTTGGTTTCTCGTTATGGTCTGAAAATAAAAATGTCTTTTATGTTAGACATCATATGTACCAACAATTAGGTCGAGTATAACTTATTAACGGCCTTAAAATACTTGTAGAAATAGAGGTAAAAGATATAGAAGTTCGAGCTGATTCATTACTTATTGTTAAACAAGTTACAGAATAATATAGCTGCGAAGTTGAATTATTGGTCCTGTACTGCAACAAAGCTCGACATCTATTCCCAGGATTCCAATCCACCCTGATCAAATATTCAACAAGAATAAACAATTCAAAAGCTAATGATCTGGCTAGGAGGCTTTAGGTTTTAAAAGGCAATAGATGAAATACCTTTGATACATTGACAACACTCTTGTTTATTCAGTACTGAATTACCAAAACAACAATGGCCAATATTATAAATTGACTTGGGTAAAGATTGAAGAGAAGACTTGGTCGATTACATAAAATGTTCTAATGAAAAAGTTAATCGACGAGTGAAAATTATAGCAACAAAATTTGCACTCTTTACAAAGGAATTGTTTAGAATAAGACCCTTGAGAGAATTATTGAGATACATCAGTCTAAAGAAAGTATGTTGACCATGGTTGAATCACACGAAAGATTAACGATGACTCATCTAAGTGGTTGATTAATGAAGAAAGGAATCTTTAAGAGTGGTTTTTGGTGGCCGACCATGGAGCAAGACTGCTACAACAACACCAAAGGCTGTGAAGAATGCCAGAAGCATAGCCCAATCTAAATTGTCTTAGTAGAAAGGATGCACACAGCTATAAGGCCATGGATATTTAGAGGATGGATAATAGACATAATAGGTAAAATTTATCCACCATCTTCAAAGCAACACGCCTTCATCTTAATGATAATCACTCAACAATTGATTATCAAACAACTTTGGGAGTCCATCACATCTGATCAAGGAACAGTCTTCACTAAAGAGGAGATGGTCAATTTTATAAAGTAATTCAACATCAAGTTAATACATAGCATTCGCCATTCCGATCAGTCAAATGGGCAAGCCGAATTAACCAAAAATTAATTATTCAAGGTTTAAAAAAGGCAATTGAGGATAATCATAGAGCCTGGCATGAGAAGCTACAAAAATACCTTTGAGCAAATAGAATCAACCTAGAAATAGCTGTAGGAATATCTCTTTATCAGTTGGTCTATGGTCATAAAGCTATGGTCCCAATGGAACTTATAGCCAATTCAGTAAGAAGACGATTGTAAAGAAGACTAACTACTGAGTGAAATCAATATGTCATAATAAAAGTGATGGGTAGGATAGATGAGGATAACCTTGAAGCCTTAAACCGACTTGAAGTATAGAAAAAGAGGGTGGAAAGATCCTACAACAAGAAAGTTAAGTCTAAATCATTTAAGATTGGCGACCTAGTATGGAGAGTCATCCTCCCAATAGGATTAAAAGAACATGATTTGGGAAAGTTTAGTCCAAATTGGGAAGGACTATTTAAGATACCCAAGATCATTGGCAGTGGGCATATCTACTGAGTGATCTAGAAGAAATTATGCACCCAAGGGTGATTAACGGCAGATACCTCAAGTCTTATCGACCAATTGCTTGGGAAGGAATTGATAGGACAATTTTCCACAAAACTCTTTGATAAGTTAACTAAATCATATAAAAGGTGATTATTGATCGATTCTAGATGATTAACATGCCAAGTTTATTTATCAATGTAAAGTCAATATTTTGTTATATTTAAAACTTTTATTTCTGATTGATTAATGGATTACAAGCTAATTACAAATGTATTATTAGCCCCTATCAACGAATAACTATTTACAAGCTAATTACTTATCAAATTACAAGATCAACTGATGTTAGATTCATGGCATTTATTAAGTCAATTTAGTTGGCTTTTGGTTAAAAACTTTTAATCAATTAACTATAAAATGAAGTCGATTGATTTAAAAAATACAAGGACACCAAGTAATAAAAACTTCACTTTTCATTCATATAAGAAGTTTGCAAGAAGCCTTGTAAGGTCGAT
This sequence comes from Ailanthus altissimus, assembly GCA_946807835.1. NCBI lineage: Eukaryota > Viridiplantae > Streptophyta > Magnoliopsida > Sapindales > Simaroubaceae > Ailanthus > Ailanthus altissimus. Next base: position 10,063,477 of record OX327698.1, read on the forward strand.
ACAATTTACAACTAGTCAAGGAAAGATAAAATATCGACAACTAAGGAGTCGACCATTTTCCCTTCCACCACAGCCTTAAAGACCATCTTATTTTTTAGCTTAAGGCTCTTCTTCAATGCCGCCCTTTTAGAACGATTATCCAATATTTGCTACCGTAAGTTCTGAGAATGTTCAATATGCTTAGCCTCCGCAGCCTTCAATTTCATGAGCTTCGCCTCTATTGCCTTTATCCTCTCTTTAGCAATTTTACTCTGGATGTCTAATTTCCTCATCTTAACCATTAATTGAACCTCTAGGCAATTTACAGCTTCTTTCTCCTTCACTTCTCTTTTGGCCTCCTTGATTACACGCATTGCCTATAGCTTATTTTTTGCCAGACATGTAAAAGAAGCTGCAAATTCATCTATCTTCATCTTCAGGCCAATTAACATGGTGTGCTCGTAATATTATTAGATAAGAATTTGAGTGTATTGTTAACATTTAAAACTTTACGGTCGTCAAGAAGCAAGTTGACCATTTAAGTCTTTATTTATTGAGTTTATAAATTACCTTCATCACTTTGGTTTATACGGTTAGACAGGAGAAGCTGACTCCTAAGGAGAAGAAATGTCGTCTAATTCCTCACTACTATCAGACGACTCCTAGATGAGCACTAATAGTACATCAGCAGTTGAAGTTATAACCCTTAAGCTGCAGAGGCTTCTTCATAGCCGATTTGTCAATTAAAATCGATCAAGGAGGAGTAACTCTAGTCTATTCTTCAAAATTATCCTAAAGACTCTCTTGTAAAACCTGACCATCAACAACAGGATCAGGTAACTTGCTCGTTAAAGTCTGCTGAAGAGTAGGCATCTTCGACTAGAGTGAAGTAGTTTTTTGACACAAACTTAGAGTGAAAAAATTTTATTCTGGGTGGTTTCTTGGCCATTGTCTAGGAGAAAGAGAAATTACCGATCGAACTCACAAAGTTAAAACTAAAGTTAATATAAACTACTTTGATCCATTTTCTGAGAGGGACCGATTCTTCTTCATCCTTTGGTAGGGTGTCCATGTGAGTTGGGATAGCTTCTGCAATGGTCGGTAAAAGATTAATATCAGAAGAATGTTATTATATAAGAGATATAAATAAATATATCTTGTCAAGTCGTATCACTAATGATCTTGATCGACTCGGGATCAAACAAAGGTTTATTATAATAATCTAAGTAGCAACTGGTCTATGTAGGTTGATTTTTCCTTCTACTTGGAATATCGACAGTGATGTTGAACTTACCTGTAGGGATTCGGTGTCTAGGATCCACAAATGGTAGCTCAAAGAACACCTTTCCTAGCAAAGGGCTGCAAGAGCAAACCCATATTAAGTTTATGTCTAATAGCTAACTACTAATGTTCCAAGAGAAGCTCTTTTTTTCTTTGGTGGCAGAGGCTTCTCATTTTTTCTTAATTTATTACAATTAAACTTAAAGCCATAAAAATGTTAGAAATTTAAAATTTCTTGTATAAGCTTACCCCGTGATTGCTTTTGGCCAATTTGCATATGAGTATCAGGATTACTCTCGGCTACAACAATATATCATGTACAGTAAGTACATAGTCTAAATGTAATGAAAAATGGAAATCAACTACCTTTTCTCAGTAGTAATAAAAAATGTCAAAGCGACCTGGGTTAATTGGAAGGTTAACTATTTGGAGAGATTTTTTAAGTTAGGAAGAAACCACATAAAAGAAAAATGTCTGAAAATGACTCTATACCTAAATTTTTGGTTATGTAAGAAGAGGTTTAGATGTAAGACAACCTATACCAAATTGAATTGGCGACATACCCATTGAGGATAGAAAGTCTCAGCCCTACATTTATTGTTATTATCAATCTCAATAATAACATCATGATGTAGGTCTGGTCATTAAGCAACCAACCCACAAGTTATCTACTCAACATCTAAGTCGACCTATTTTGAAGTAGATAGATGACCTATATATGGTTGCCTAGTCCATTTAAGACCAAATAAAAAAGGCCTAAAGTGATAGAGAGACTTATCATCTACAGATAAAGTGGAATAAAAGGAAGAGAAGATATCTTCAAATTGGTCCTAGCTGTTATTGGATAAGCCAATGAGCATAGTAACTCAATCGACCCTTTGGAGGTTTAGAGGTTATTTTGAAAACAAATATGGAAAGTAGACTAACATTTAGAAATAAAAGATCTAAAAGGGACCACCTACATTAAGAAATGAGGTCTCGCTTTTGCTCAGTCAAATTTCAAAAAGACTCCTATAGAGATAAGAAAGAAAGAATAGGCCTAAAGCTAGTTTAGTGTACTATCTGCTATGGCGATCACAAATTTAAGAAACTCTTTAGTAATTTATTTAGAAGGGGAATACAAGGCATATTTACATAGCCAAAAAAGAATGAAGGCAATATATTCAGTCCTAGAAGGAGTGGTCAATTGTTCTCTAAACTTATTCCTGAGTTTGCCAAAGCTTAATTCAGACTTAATAAAGAAGAGGTCGACATCATCAACTGATAGTTTAGTGTTAATCTTAACCCCATGGATAGGTAGGTTAGAAAAGACTACTATGACGTACAAGGTAAGGGTAAGGGTCATGTAGCCGAACTTGAAATAAAAGACATTGCAGGCTCTAGAGCAGAAAAGCAACAAGGCCGATATCAGACCATTGTGAAAGGAGATTTGATAACTAAAAAAATTAATTAGTTTATAGACACCAATCAAGTTCCATATAAAGTCAAAATGTTGTTGGCTTAGAAAGCATTGAAGTTTTGATGATTCCAAATAATAGAGAAAAATAATATTCTAGACCAAAGTACTAAGTTTTGAAAGTTTCTGAAAATGAACTAAAATATAAAAAGTTCAAAATATTAGTTCACTGTAACGTGCATTGTTATGATTGTAGTAACGATCACTGTTCTATAACGGTTAAGTCATTGTACAATGCTTAGAATACTATTAAAGCATTGTAGCAATAGCTAGTAATAGTTATACAACTGTAGCAATGGATAAACCATTGTAACAACAAACAGAGAACAGTAGAAATGGCTATTATACTCCTTAAACTATAAAGTTTAGAAGGTGTGAGATGCTCTAAAATGTTCATATATCTTGTAATACTCACCGTGAGCTAGAATTGTTAAATCCACTCTATAAGAGAGTTCAAATGTAATGGTTTGATTTAACCCTAAATCAATCTTTGTAAGGGTTTTATTAGTACCTGGTAAAGCCAACTTACTATAAGGGTTTGATTAATACTTAAGAAACTAATCAAGGTTTAATTAGTACTTGACAAACTAATCAGGGTTTGATTGGTACCTAGAAAAGCCAATTTGTAAAGATTTGATTAACACCTAGGAAGTTATCAAAGAGTCTTGAGAGATAGACCGATCTAGTAGAATTCTCAAGCATAGTTCGCTTCGAGGCATGGACGTAAGCTGTGTAGACGGCTGAACCACATAAAAATTCAAGTGTCATTTTCTCTTTCCTTACTCTCTTTTATTTATTGTAAATACTTATGCTTTATTTTGTTTATATATATTATTAGTAATTGCATAAATTATTTATTATTGATCATTTTATTAAAATACACAATTCACACTCCCTTTATGGGTTGCCTACCCTATCTATTGAATTTTCAAATGTGGCTTTAGATGATTCATCCACCTGTAAAGACATTAGTCAACTTTGGCCATGACTTACTAAACTTAAAGATCAATCAGACGAACACAAAATGAGGCTGACTAAACCTCATGGGTTTGTTCATATATGCAAGGAAGAAATTAAAATAATTTAAAATTATAGAGGTGTTATGTGGACTTAGAATATACTGAGAAGAATCGATTTTAGATGTCAATACCTTATAGACAATTTGCTCATCAACAGATTTTGATTCCGATAGCAGCGACAAGGGAGTTTCAATGGCTTTGGTAGATTTTAACTTCTTGGACTGTACAATAATTGTTAATTTTAATGACATTTTTAGAAACTATTGATAGAAAGGTATGAAGGATCAAAATCTATTTTCAATAGAAATTTAAAATGGAGATTTAGGCAAGAAGGATGAAAAGTAAAAATTTAGGAAATTTACCTTGAATATGTTTAAAGATTGGTCAAATGTTGAAGAATCGTTGAAGATTGCTTTGAAGATTGGAGAGGAAAGTTTACTTCAAAGAGTGAAAGGTAAAAGTAAAAATGAAGCAACCCCCTTTTATAAGACTCAAATGAGGTAAAATGAAAGGGTGCAAAGAAGAACCACAATAATTTGGCATTTAATAAGGGATAATGATGAGAAAGCTATAAATGAAGGCAATGATAAGACAATTATATTTTTTAAAATTAATGATTAATGCAATTATGAGATGGTTATTAATAAAATTGATATTAATTAAGTAATAGTATAACGGTTATTGTCAGGAGCATTAATGATGGTTACAAAGTTAATAAAGTATCATTTGTAAGGCCAATTTAGTTTACAAATAAATCCAAGGAAAAGAAATTGGCTTAACCTAGCATAAGATTGGAAGTTGATATAAATATAGAGCATATATTTAAGTAGTCTGCTTGTTCTATTACCATAAAAGGTTGATTAAGAAGATAATTAGTAAAACTCAGACGATTTTTTGAAAATATTGATAAGATTGGTTGCCATAAGAAGCAGTTGAGATAAAATAAGAAACCTTTTGTCATATACGATTTTAGAAGTGATCTACAACAAAAAGCCAACCTCCAAGACAAGCACTTAGAGCGATTTCTACTAATAGGTAAAAATTAGAAATCATGATACTTAACATAGGCGATTTAAGGAGTAATTCATGATGAAAGTCGATTTCCAAGAAGTATACCAAATGGGGAGATTTTTGAAGAAATAATATTACAAGTCAATCTTCGTTAAAGAATAAATTGGCATGGGCGATCTCTAAGAGAAAATTAAAAACAAGCAGACTATTTAACCTATATATATTATAAGGCGATCTCAAAGGTCTTCAAAGGCGATATTTTTTAGATTGATTGCATGAAAAAATAACAGAACCAATTTTTTAGATATAGAGAAGTACAGTTGGCTTTATTAGCTTGCAAGCCTTTGTAAAATAATCCTTTTTTATCGACTTATAAGAGGCATTGTTGACGCCAGCTAAAAAAATTACATATTAGGCCTATTTATTTTTTTGTACTTTTGTCCAAGACCAATCGAGTGTTATGCCTAAATTAGTGGGTGGCTATTTTAGGAAGTTTTAATTTATTAGAATTCACACCTTTTTAGGATTATAATTGAACTAGTATTCTACATACTATATAAAGGCTTGATTGCTCATTGTAATTATCATTCAACACATAATAATATTGGTAGTAAATAAAATTTTTCTATTTAATAACATAAAAGTAATGGAAGCCAGATTGTCTTGTTCATAATTATATGTATATAGAGAAAAGATTACCTCAATTTCTCGCTATAATAAAACTTGACTTGACTGGCTGCAATCTTTTCTACTATCCTCAATCTTCAAACTTAACGTGTATAGGCAAGTGGATCATTCTTAATCACTAATACCCAAATCTGAGGAAAGGGTAATAACCAAATTCTTTTTCCATGTAAGAATATATAAAAAAAAAAATTTCTGGTTATAGTTATTGTAAACTTTACTACTCCATACCTCTCATATATATAGAAATCTCCTTTGGACATTTAAAATTAGATTAAGAAATTAGAATTTGATTAGGATTTGAGCTAGTAGAGGGACTGCAAGAACCAAGAACTTCTTAGCTTTAACTTAAAAGGTCTAGTTTTTATTATTTCATAATACATCAATTCTTCTACATTATCTCTAGACTATTCCACTAAAAGTTAAGGGCTGCACTCTAGTAACTCATATTATTAAATAAAAGCCCATTTAACTAAAAATCCTTTTAATTAAACTGGGTTTCATTTTTAAACCAATAATAACCACTTAATTAACCTTCTAATTGATGTCCATAATTAAAATTAGGTCATGAAAAATTGTCTTACCTCTTTAATTACTTATTTGCCCCAAAATCGCTGAATGCTCTAATGATCACTTTTAATATGTCTATATTTGTAAATAAATTTATAAATAAATATTATTATTCAATAAATAATTTATTGAATATACTATAGCCATAGTTTCTAATGATCAAGTACCGCAAACAGTTTAGGTGGACATTAATTATTAGATTCTATCTTGTAAATATATGTTCCTACGATCCATGAAATTATATCTCTAAACTATCGAAGTTTGACCGTTTATATAGATCTCACTCCGTGATAACTTAAAAGATACAGCGCATGAATGTAAGTTTATTATCTGTTCAAGATTAAGATCAATCAAGCTTATTAAAACTTTCGTGAACTAGGATATGAGACATTTATTTAATTAGATAGAAATTCACAGTAGTCCCATTTACTGTAACATATATACTAGTTTTTCTACTTGAAGTCTCTACTTCGATAATCAAGGAAAATCATTCACTATAAGAAGTAGAAAAACTACAACCTTACATAATTAAATACTTTTTTTATTAATGGCTGTGAACTAGATTTAATTTATAAAGAACTTGTGATCTATACCCTATGTATTAACATCATATGCCTAATACATAGATGACATACTTTATAAAAATATGCTCATCAATGTATGCTCAATTATATATATGAATAAACTTTATTAATCTAATAAAATGTTATTATATATATTTAAGGGTATAAATAACATAAAACGTCTAACAATCTCCCACTTTCCCTAAAGCATGTCGGGCATCTGTCGAACTCTCATATCATATATATAAGTTTCAAAACATTTTACTGGAAATGATTTAGTGAATGGATCTGCTAGATTTTCTACTGATGCAATCTTGGATGCCATAATTTCACCTTTTTGCACAAGCTCCCGTACCAAATAGTATTTTCTTTTAACGTGTTTTTCTTTCTTGTGGTATCTCGATTCTTTGAATTTTGCTACAGCTCCGCTATTATCATAATAAATAACAATAGGCATCTTAGCACTAGGTACCATTTCAAGCTCTATAAGAAACTTGTTGAGCCATACAGCCTCTTTTACAGCTATAGATTCAGCTTTTATGGGAGAGTTTGCGATGCATAATTACTTTACACTCCTCCAACTTATAACCCTACCTCCTAAAGTAAACACATATCTTGTGGTAGATCTCCGAGCATGTATACCCAATAGGTAAAAGATCCTCACTGAAATATACGAGCATATAATCTTTCATTCTTCGAAGGTATTTAAATATATGCTTTACTGTAGTCTAGTGTTCTAGTTTTAGATTATATTGATATATGTTGACCATACCGACTACATAACAAATATATGGTCTAGTACGTTGCATTGCATACATGAGACTTCCTACTGCTGATGCATAAGGAATTCCTCTCATGTGATCTATCTCTTCAGGAGTTTTAGGACACTGATTCTTGGATAGATTAATTTCATGTCTAAAAAGAAGTGATCCCTTTTTGGATTCATACATAGCAAACCTAATCAAAATTTTGTCTATATATGCAACTTGAGATAAAGCTAACATCCTAATTTTATGATCTCGCAATAGCTTAATTCTAAGGTTATAACTAGCTTCACCTAAGTCTTTCATATCAAATAAGTTAGATGACCAAATTTTAACTAGTAATAATGCTCCTAGTAAATCCGTCATTCCCCGATGGAAATGCACTGGGGCCAAAGTGAACCATTACTTTAACTCTTTGAAACTCTGCTGGCATGCTTCCGACCATACAAACTTCTTTTCTTTCCGAGTTAATTTAGTTAGAGAAGCGACTATCTTTGAGAATCCCTTTACAAACTTCTTATAATACCCAGCCAAACCCAAGAAACTACAAACCTCCGTCACGTTCGTGGGTTGTCTCCAATTTACTATTGCTTCAATCTTCTTGGGATCTACAATAAACCCCTTCTGCAGAGATTAGTGCCCCAAAAATGCTACTCTATCTAGCTAGAATTGACATTTACTGAGTTTGACATACAGCCGATACTCCCTTAAGGTTTGCAAAATAATTCTTAGATGTTCTGCATGCTCTTCCTCACTGCTTGAATAAACCAGTATATTATCAATAAATACTATCATAAACCGATCTAAATAGGATCAAAAAACTTTGTTCATGAGATCCATAAAATCGGCCGGGGCATTAGTCAATCCAAAAAGCATAATCAAGAATTCATAATGCCCATATCGGGTTCTAAAGGCCGTCTTAGGAACATCTTCCTCCCGGATCTTCAGTTGATGATAGCCTAACCTCATATCTATCTTAAAAAATCTCTTGCTCCCTATAACTGATCAAACAAATCTTCAATTCTCGGAAGTGGATATTAATTACGCACCGTTACTTTATTTAGTTCCCTGTAATGAATGCATAATCTCATACTTATCTCATTCTTCTTTACAAACAAAATCGGTGCCCCCTAAGGAGAAGTACTCGGTCTGATGAAACCCTTGTTCACCAACTCTTCTAGCTGAACCTTCAGTTCTTTCAATTCTGAAGGAGCCATTCTGTAGGGTGCTTTAGAAATTGGTTGCATTCCAAGGACTACTTTTATTTTAAACTCTATCTCTTTATCTGGAGGCAAGCCTAGAAGATCCTCTGGGAATACATCCGAAAACTCTCTAACTACTGAAAAATCTTCTAATTTCGTTCCACAGTCTCTTACATCTATGGCATAGACTAAGAACCCCTGACATGACTTCTGAAGCATCTTTCTTACCCTCATTACCGACACCATACTGGCGGAAAGTGATTTTCACAGCCCACGAAAAATGACTTTTGTTTCGCCTGGACTATATAATTTGACTTCTTTCTGGAAGCAATCCACTGAGGCCCGATATTTAGACAACCAATGCATCCCTAAAATCACATCAAACTCACTGATGGCCAGCACAATCAAATTTTCCATAAACGCTTGGCTCTCAATACTAATTTTACTACCCCTATACATCATTTCTGCTACAATGGAGTCTCTTGTAGGAAGAGACACTACTACCGCGCAATCAAATAACTGGGGCGCTATACTAGCATTTGCAGCAAACTCTATAGAAATAAATGAATGGGTCGCTCCAGGATCTATCAGTGCATAAGTATCTCGATCAAAAATTGACATCGTACCTGTCACAACTTTTGGGGCCGCATCCGCCTCCTGCTGGGTCACTGCAAATACCCTAGCTTGGGTATGAGGTCTGCCTTGCGGTCCTCCGGATGATCCTCCTCGACCGGTTCCCCTATTAGGCTGGCTCAAGCCGCTCGGCCTTCTGAATTTAGGACCTCCTTGAATTTTTCCTCGGCCACCACTAGTTTATCCCGGAGCTGATGGTCTATCTTATGGCTTACTACTAGCTCCATCATTCGAGCAATCTCTCATGTAGTGGCCCTCTTGACCACACTTATAACAACCGGTAGTCCCCTTCCTACAATCCCCCAGATGGGTTTTGACACATTTATTACACATCGAAAAATTCTTCCAACTCTCTCTAGTGCTTCGAGATCCGGCCAATGGTTTCCTAAAAGAAGCTTGGCTAGATTGAGCTCCTTGGCTTAGTTTCTGACTGCTAGACTATGTAGATATCTCATTTGTTCGTGTGAATTTACTCGGTCCTCCTCGAGAATCACCTGACCAACCTCTTTTCTAGCCCTGCTATTTCAGTTTAGGGATGGCCGCCATACTTATTTCCACCCAAGTTGCAGCTTCCACCAATGCTCCATACTGAGTATGGGCTGCCGATACCACGTACGACCTGATCCGAGGATTGAGACCCACTATAAACCGGTTAGCCTTCTGCTCTTCATTGTCAGCTATAAAGAGAACGGCACGAAGGAGCTCTAAAAACTTCTTCTCTTACTCTACCACTGAGAGAGAACCTTGTTCCAGCTTGAAGAACTCTTTTATCTTTGCATCTTTATAACTTTTGGGGTAGAACTTATTCAAAAATTCCTCTTTGAAAAGTGCCCAAGAAACCCCATTGGCATTCCTCCTTTGCAAGGCCTTCCACCAATCTTTCGCTTCTTTCTTCAATAGAAATGCGGAGTATACCACCATCTGTTCTTCAGTACATCCCATAACCTGAAAATTTTCTTCATTGTTCTCTAACCAGGATAGGGCTCTCTCGGGGTCTTCGGTACCATCATAAAGCTTAGCGTCCAATTTCTTGGTGCCCTCAATGGACACTCCGATCTCTCTCGGTTGCTGAATCACTGCTGCTAGTATCTGGGCCATATATACTATATTCACGTTTCCACTCTCTGGCTCAGCAGGTTGAGATGATTCAAGAGGGGTCTGAGGCGTAGGAACATTTATCGACTCATTCCCTTCTCCTCTTCAGATGCAAAAGCCTCCGCAGCTTCTCTCCTAATATGTGGGCCTCCACGACGATGCATATTTTCTGTAAATTTAGTGATGCAAATGATTATCAAATGCAAAGAATTTAATTTACTAAACTTAGAAAAATATGCATGTAATTTCAAGAATCTCTTTCTAAAATAAACTGTTTAACTAAAACTTTAAAAACCGTGCTCTAATACAACTTTGACAGGACCACTCTGACAGGACCCGCCCCGAGACCCTCTACTGTAGATCCCAGCGGCCCTGCCGGGCACCTCGACAAAAATTCCTTAGAATTTAACTGAATAAGTTGAGAAATTTCGCAAGGCGAACCCCTATTTAGTTCTTGCTATTATTGAGAAAATCTTGTAATATATATGAAAACGACATCTTAATTTTTTTTTTTTAAAGGTAGAGTTTCCCCTATTTTTTATAAAATTCATATAAAACCTGCAAAGAAATTTCACTTCTATTTCAAACACTTCTAAATACTACCAATTCGAACCTCCGATCCTTTCCAAATCAAATCGAATACAACTCAATAGTTTCATTTAAATCACAAAATGAGCATACTCATAAAAAGTAAAAACGATCATCATCATATCGAAATCTCTTCTTGTTGGTTCAAAACATACATACAAATATACATGCCTACAACTACTATACAGAAAGCAAAGGGTGCTATTTAGCACATTTACATATACAAAAATTATCTTCAGATTTGGCCCACTACTCAGCAATAGAAGAATCAGCAACTTGCGTACCGAGACCTGCACCTGGGAAAGGGGTTTAGAAAACATAAAATACAAAACGAGTGAGCTAAAGGAGCTCAGTGAGTACAATTAAGATTTCAAATAAAATAACATTTTGCATAGATAGTAAATTCTAAAGTACATACATAAATCATGCTTCTAAAACTAATGTAAAGCTGTAAAACGGTTTCTAACATCATATGCTAATGAAATCTTACCGAGCGGATTTTATCTACATCTTTGAAAAATAATATCCAAAATCTATGTAACACAATAACTACCATGTGCATAAAATGCTATCGGTAGATCAAAAACTAGTAAAGTCCTCGCTCGGTCATTTTCTTTCTAAACTGTACCAATGGTAACCCTAAAGCTCTATACTCACGCAGCAACTCAACTAGCACCGCACACATGAGTAGGTCACAGGGCACCTCAACTAGCAGTACCCACAGTAATATCTCAAGACATCTCACTGGCTATGTAGCAAAATCCTACATCGCATACATATAGCGAGACAATACCCCGTACACATAAAGCGACTCACATGACTATACACCTCAACTTCTCGAAGTTAGTGACACACCCTCAGAACCTGCCTATGTGTACGGGATATACCAGCCAAGTCTAATACAACCACCACCACTATCATCTGAGGGTACCAATGGGCTTTAAAACGGATGCAAAAATTGTAAAACTATTTCTTAAATCGAACATGTAAAAGCATATCTATGGATATACATCAGGATCATAAATTATGTTTATGCATTGAAAGTTCATAAAACATACATTTTCATTATGCGAAAACATAATAAATAAAAGATATAAAAAAATGGCAGATTTTCACTCACAACTACTCCGAGCTCAATTTCGCTCCAGATTTTTGCTCCCGTTACCGCTCTCGGTTTTCTTCACCTACGCGCCATAAATAACATTTAGAACCAAAACGAATGTTAGAATCCCATTTAACTACTAAACGCCCTAATCGACATACATAAGTTGGACAACCTCATATATATATGACGTAAACTTGATTTACGTCCTATCCATATTTTTGTATGTGTTTTACGGATTGAATTAGATGAAATTAAATTAAAAAAAAATACATAGCTGTTTCTAAGGCATAACCTTAAGAAGAGATGGGTAAAGTTAAATAACTCATTATTGACCTCATCATTTCAAGAAGAGTTACATTTCTCATTTCTGCTACACCATTTTGCTGGGGTGACCCTGGTGCAGTCAACTGGGATAAAATTCCATTGTTTAACAAATAGGTCTCGAACCTATTATTGACATATTCGCCACCTCGATCAGATCGAAGTGCCTTTATTTGTTTTCCTAATTAACTTTCTACTTTTGCCTGAAACTCCTTCAATTTATCAAATGCCTCAAACTTATAGTGCATTAGGTACACATAACCCATGATCATCAAGGAAAGTGATGAAATATTCATAATCTCCTCTAGCTTATGTGCTCATAGGCTTATACACGTCAGAGTGCACTAATTCTAACGTTTCAATGGCTCTATTACCTTATCATTAAAGGGTCTTCTTGTCAGTTTACCTTTTATACAGGATTCGTAAATTGGTAATAGTTCAATATCTAATAAACTCTAAAGATCTATCTTTGACCAGTTTTTGGATCCTATCTAAACTAATATGACCAAGACGTAGATGTCATAGATACGTTTGATTAGTATAAGCACTTTAATCCTCTTGTGGTGATTAGATTCATTATTCAATTTTATATCAAACAGTGAGTTAATTTTAGAAATATACAGTATAAACTGTTTACTAGTGTACTGGAACATATAAACGACTTATTTATTTTTATTACTAAAGTTTAATCAAATTAAAAGAATATACAATGTTATTCAAATAACTAACTAAAATTAAATTGCATTTAAGTTCTAGTACTAACAAATAGTCATCTAATACTAAAGTCCTAAAACCATTAAATTAGAGACAAACTCCCACTACCTTAGTCACAACAATTGCGTCATTTCTTAGTCTAAGACTGATCTCTCTTACTTTAAGTGATTTGGTTTCCTATAAACCTTGTAACTAATTGCAAATTTAATTAGTGGCTGTAGAATCTATTATCTAAGAATCTGTAAAGTTACCACTAAATATGTCTCAATGAAAAGAATATTACTAAAAGGTGAAGCTGTCCTTTTAGCTATTAAAAACTTAATTAAAGGATAGTTTCTCTTCCAATTGCCTTTAATGTCACATTGAAAACACTTTCCATTAGCCTTTACTACATTTTCATGAATATGCACAAATATTGAATTAGATGTTTTTTTTACTTGCTCTTCTTTTTCTTACTACTCTTTCCCTTTGGGATTGAGACCAAAAGAGGAAGATGGACTCTTTAGTCAAGTGACTATTATAAGCATCTATTTTATCTTGGGATGTATTTTCATTAGATTTTAGAGGGCATTTATCAGTCAAGACATATATGTACCTTTTAGCCGTGAGTTCAATATCTAAGTTCCTTTTTCAATCTACATAATTATTTTTGGTTAACTTTATTTTGGTTAAGGATGACTGCCAGTGGGTTGAATGAAAACATAATTCTGAAAAATAAATTCATACTCTTTAACTACATTATATATCGGTTAATCAATTTTCATTCAGAATGCCCCTCTATAAGGTGGTTATATCCGTCATGAATCAAATTAGTACCATACTAATTTATTATTATTATTATTTAGATATCTCATATCAAATAATAATTAACTACTAATTCTTTAGTCCTTAGATTTAATTGACAAGAACTCCGTAGGGAGGATATCAATTAATCTAAGTTGAATGTACAACCATTATTTCAATCCTTTATATTTTTCAATTAAAAAAGTCACTGTAGGGTAGTTAGTTTCGCATGAGTCCTATATTGGTCTTATCCTTTAGGGAGGTCTTATATTGGTCTTATCCTTTAGGGAAGTCCTATCTACTAATCAGTTCTGATTAATACCCTCTATAGGGAGCTCATTTATACCTAAGGGAGATCATTACAATAAGAAATCTAGTCTTTAGGAAAGTCTATAGGGACGTTAGTTTCGCTCACAACATAATACTGCTGGTAATAAATAAAAATTTTCTGTTTAATAAAATAAATATAGGGGAAACTAAATCATCTTGTTCATAATTACATGTATAAGGATAGAAGATTATCTTAATTCCTTACTATGGTAAATCTTGAATTGACTGGCTGCAATCTTCTCTACTATTCTCAATCTTCAAACTCAATGCGTGTGGGCACGTAGATCTTTCTTAATCTTCAAAACCACTAATACCCAAATTTGATAAAATGTTAATAACCAAATTCCTTTTCCACGCAAAAAAATGTAAAAAAAAAAAATTTAGTTATAGTTATTGTAATCTTTACTACTCCATACCTCTCATATATATATATGAATCTCTCTTTGGTATTTAGAATTAGATTAGGATTAAGAAATTAGAGTTTGATTGGGATTTGAACTAGTAGAGAGACTGCAAGACCCATGAGCTTCCTAGATCCAACTTAAATGGCCTAATACTCATTATCTCATAATATACCAATTCTTCTAAGTTAACCTCATGCTATTCCATTAAAAGCTAGTGGTTGTACTCTAGTAACCAATGTTATTAGGTAAAATCTCATTTAATTAAAACTCCTTTTAATTAGATTGGGTTTTATCTTTAAACTAATAATAATCACTTAATTAACTTTTTAATTGATGTTCATAATTAAAACTAGGCTATGAAAAATTGTCTTGCCTCTTTAATTACTTATTTGTCCCTAAGTCACTGAATGCTCTAATGATCACTTTTAATATGTCTATATTTGTAAATAAATTTATAAATAATTATTATTAATCAATAAATAATTTATTGAATAAACTGTGGTCATAAATTCTAATGATCAAGTATCCTAAACAGTTTAGGTGGATATTAATTATTAGATTCTATCTTACAAATATATGTTCCTATTATCCATGAAATTATATCTCAAAGCTATCGAGATTTTGACAGTTTATATGGATCTCATTCCGTGATAACTTAAAAGATACAACGCATGAATGTAAGTTTATTACCTGCTCAAGATTAAAATTAATCAAGCTTATTAAAGCTTTCGTGA
This sequence comes from Ailanthus altissimus, assembly GCA_946807835.1. Taxonomy (NCBI): domain Eukaryota; kingdom Viridiplantae; phylum Streptophyta; class Magnoliopsida; order Sapindales; family Simaroubaceae; genus Ailanthus; species Ailanthus altissimus. The sequence continues at coordinate 10,078,713 of OX327698.1, forward strand.
ACTAAGATATGCAATATTTAATTAATCAGATCGAAATTCACAGTAGTTCTGTTTAATGTAACATATATGCTAATTTTTCTACTCAAAGTCTCTACTTCGATGATTAAGGCAAATAATTCACTATAAGAAATAGAAAAATTAGCACCTTACATAATAAAATGCTTTTTTTCATTAATAACTGTGAACTAGATTTAATTTATAAAGAACTTGTGATCTATACCTTTTGTATTAGTATTATATGCCTAATACATAGATGACATACTTTACAAATATAGGCTCATAAATATATGCTCAATTATATATATATGAATAAATTTTATTAATTTAATAAAATGTTATTACACATGCTTTATGGACATAAAATAATATAAGACCTTTAACAAATACAACAAAACTTTAAGCTTTATTCTCTCAATTAGCTTTTATTTTCATCCTTATTATTCAACTCAAAATACACATCCTTGTTGAAACCCATAACCTAACGGTTGAATTTCGCCTGTTCTTCTTTGTGAAATAACCTAAGTTCTACAGTTCGTTTGTTATCTTACAGCCTAAGTTTAGTTTAAACCTTGCTCACTATCACCTAGATTTGGCCTAATCTTATGTGATAAACCTCAGCCTCAGTTTTCCTGAATCTGAGGCATCTTATTATTCTAACAGGATATTGAACATACGCAGATCCCTTCATTAAATTTTCAGTATGAACAGTTATGTATTAATTTGGCATTTTTCTAACGATGAAAAATATTCAGTTAAGAGTGTGATAGGGTGGCTTCGCAGCAGCTCAATTCTACTAATGGATCATTTTCAGCCTCTCGATATGCAAGTTGATGGAAGTCCCGTTGGCAGCTCCTAATTCCTATGAAAATTAAGCATTTTCTGTGGCGGGCTATTCAGGATTTTTTTGCGCACTTACTTTAATCTGAATAAGAGGGGAATTGAGGTTGATGCTCATTGTCCAAAATGTTTTGAGAGCTTGGAAACTAGCATGCATGCCTTTTTTTTTTTTTTTGCAGGTATTCTTCGAAAATTTGGGCAGTGAGCAGGTTCTTTAATTTTGTGGCGGATTTGAGGTCTGTTGAAGTTAGGTCAGTAGTGTTTCAGGTGGCAGATCAGTTTCCTCTGGCCGATGTCGAATTGTTCTGTGTCTTGATGTGGAGAATTTGGAGTCTCCGAAATCAATTTTTATTCGACAGAATAGATTATCCTGATGTCGCTTGTATTGTGGACTTGGCGAGTGATTTTTTGCTGAATTTATGGCAGTTGCAGAACTTGATCGAATCACCTATGCTGAGTCCGGTTCAGCTCCCCGATCGATGGATACCTCCAACAGCAACTCTTTGGAAATTGAACGTGGACGCGGCAGTAAATGATCCTACGTGGGTTCACCAAGTCCTTTTGCTGCTGAGTGTTTAGCATTGCTAGAAGGAATTAAATTGATTCGTAACTCATCTTTTCCTCTGCATGTTGTCGAGGCCGAGTGTCTATTGTTGATTCAAGCTATTAAGGGTCATCGTTATTCAAATGTTGGTCACTTGATTGAATCTATCGTTTCACTTCTTTCAGATATGGGAGATATATATCATTCTCTTTCGTCAAACGTCGGGGAAATAATGTTGTTCATGTTCTTGCAAAATGGGCAACCGTCTATTGTTTCTTTTGTTTGGAGCAAGACTATGCTCGATTTATCTCTGATTGTATTTCGACGGATTCATCTATTTTTGTTTAAATAAAATCTCTCTCGTGTTTGATAAATAAAATAAAATAACTGCTTCGTCGACAAACTACAGTGGGGGTGCCGTTATCAACAACGGAAAGGATGGTCAGACACCAACACCACAACATCATCGAATTCAAAGTTTATCAGTATTACACAATAGTGTCCTTTGACGATGCACCGAGCTTTTGTGTTCGCGCTTTCTACAAGTGCCCCTTCACAATTGAACTTCACCATTACATGAATAAAAAATGGCAATTTCAATTATGGTTGAGTCTCTATAGGATCATTTTTTTTTATATGACATTTGTCTTGCACAACTAATTATTTTAATTTTGAAGGAATTTTGAAAATGATGATTTTTATAAAAGGAATTCTTCCGCAGATATGGCCAAAACAAGCAGATTTGCCTATGAGTCGGATACAGCGTCAGATCGAGATTGGATGCTTGGTTTACCATTACCACTGATGGGATTGATTAAGCGCCTGTTCGACTTAGATCTTAAGTCATAAACATGACCCATTTTAGCACGTTTAGTCTCCAAATATCTCTTGTTCTCCTTTTTAATGAGTTATCAAGGGAACCCTTCCGGAAATTGCCAAACCGTAACCCTTGAGTCCAACGTACTTCGCTGGGTTGTTTGTCATCAGCTTCATTGTTCGCACACCCAGATCTCTCAGTATCAGCAGTTGAGGCAATATGTTCATTATTTGCAACAGTTATCATGAAAATAAATAAATAAGCAAATACATACAACTAAATGTTCTGACAAATTTTAGACTTGGTAGGGTTTCAAACAACAAATTTGTTTGATTTTAAGCAAAACATATAATATAGTGATTGCATTCTCAATGAAATGGAGGCCTTACGGCATATCCCCTCGTTTTACAAGGTAGACCCCAGTTTAAATCATGTAATGGCTAGGGAGGGAGCCCACTAGAAAGGCAGGATATAGCTAAGATTACTAGAAATAATACATATGTAAGGATATTGTATAACCACTGCAAAACCTTATCCCTTACCCTAACAGATTAATGTAAATTGCTGAAACTTTTGAGGGGTGTTTGATGGTTGCACAAAATGGAAGACTTTTGAAGTGTTTTATCAATTCCTTGGTAAATCACATTGGAAAACTTTCTTTTAAGTGCAACTTTGAAACACCCCCCAAAATTAATCCTGCTGTAAGTGTACCTGTGCACCAATGCCATATTCTCGGGAATCAACAGGCAATCCCAGTTCCTCATTTGCTTCCACAGTATCACGCCCATCATCCTGCAAGTTATAAGCACGAAGCTTATGGCCTAAACCAATGCCTCTTCCTTCATGCCCCCGAAGATAAACCAATACACCCTTGCCAGCTGCCTCAATCTGCTGCATTGCAAGTGCAAGCTGATCACCACAGTCACACCTGGCTGATCCAAAAATATCTCCAGTGAGGCATTCAGAGTGTACCCTCACTAGAATATCTTGGCCATCCCCAATGTCACCCTGTTGAGATCACATACTTCAATTCAGGATTACTCCTTAAAAGAAAAAATTTAGAATCAAATTTAAGTTTAGAACCTTTAAGATAAAACACCAACAGTTATCCCTTAATTTGACATCTTTTCGGTCATGCCTGTGCCCTTGAATGTATGTACAAGTACATAACAGCATAAGGACTTAATAATTGTAACATAAAATGACTTTGGGTTTTTGTGCCTGCATGTTTCTACATATCTAATATTATTGACCATAAGCATAAACCAGAAAGAAGAAAATAAGGACAAAAAGGAAAAGAGAACAAAGAAAAATCATATTTTTTCTAGTTACCTTTAACTATATAAACACATTTTACCAGATACATTTATTGCAGTTGTGGCCCTTTAAAAAAGCAAAAGGCATAACCATAAGCACCAAAGTAATATGCAGGCAGATATGGAATGCTGACATAAGGGTCCTTACAAGGTTTGAGCTGGATCTGCTACGGTCCTGCCTACTGGATCTACATACATCATGTAACTATGTTGTAGTTCAGTATCAATCGTAAAAATACTCACCTTAACCATTGCTATATGCTCAATTCCATCTAAGATCGATCTATAACAGTAAGCCATAAATGGACCCCACATTGTAGGTATCCTTGCTGCAGAAGAATGATCCACTAATTTATCTCTCTTCCTCCTATACCTGTCAAGCATTAACAATTTACTGGCATCCATTAGAAAATAAATTTTTAATTTTTTTTAAGTTATCATATTTAAATGTATGCCTTGACGTGCAAAATGAAAGAAAGAAAGAAAGGAAATAACATAATGTAGCAATTTAACAATAGAGCTAGAAAGATAAACAAAGTAAAACCCACTTAGTTTACCTTATTAAATCAGCAATGGATATAATTTTTAAGCTTTCCCTCTTGGAAAATTCACGAAGCTTTGGTAATCTAGCCATGGAACCATCTTCATCCACAATCTCACACAAAACTCCTACTGGATCCAACCCAGCCAGCATGGCAAGATCAACAGAAGCTTCTGTATGTCCAGCTCTTTTCAAAACACCGCCCTCTCAGTACTTTAGAGGAAAAATATGGCCTGGGCGATTGAAATCCTCAGGTTTTGAATCCCTAGAAGCAAGAGCCAGCACAGTTGCTGCCCTATCTCGAGCTGAGACCCCAGTGGTTGTTCGATGTTTTGCATCCTTCAAAATTAATTTATACACAAAGACATGCTCAGAGCATCAGATTCATATCATAGAAAAAGAAAAAAACAAACGTAGGTAACTAGAATGAAGGCCATTTGGGAAGAGGAAATAAGGTAAGTAAAAAAATTAGCCATAACCTGTTAAATATCACAAAAAATTTATCAAATAATAGAATGAAATATGAACTTTTCAAAAGAGAACATCAGTAGCAATATCATATTCATCTATGAACTCCAGAAACATCCATTGTTTGGGTTAAAGGCCAAACTCCAGTTGGCAGTATGATTTGCAATTGTGGTTCATAGTTCAATTGCATTTTCAAGGAAAAATACTATTTCACAGAGTCAAATGTCAATCTTTTTCCAGTTTCTGTGAGATGAAGGGTGGCTAAGGATTCAAATTATTTTTCTTTCTCCAAATGATAATCCTTATTTTATCAGAACCATTATGCATAAAATATTAAGGACACGAAAATAACCTTAAATTCCAAATTTATAAAGATCAAGTGAAAGCAGTACATACCACTGTCACTGTGAATGCAGTACAAAGTTTTTCATCATTTTCCTTTGTTGCTACCATCAAAGGAAGGTTTAACCTCTCTAGATCTTCACCCTTCATGCTCACACAAACAATTCCAGTTCCATGTTTCACAATAAATGCCAGTGCTTCAGGAGTTGCCAACTGTGCTGCCACTATTAGATCTCCCTCATTTTCTCTATCTTCATCATCCACAACCACTACAAGCTGCAATGACAATTGCAATTACTATTGAGTAAATAAAAAAACTAGACAATGGAAGATTATTTTGAACTTAAGAAATAACTAACCTTTCCTTTGCGAATGTCTTCAATCGCCTCAGATATAGAAGAAAAACCTTCTGTGGAGCAATCCAAATCAAATTCATCATCATCACTGGAAAATCCAAAAGTTGTAGGAGCAGTATCTGCTGCAAGGGCTCCAAATGCCATCACATCAGGCTGTATCTCAATCCCAACAGATTGATCATCAACAAGAGTACTTTTAGTCGCAAGGTTATTGTCATTGGGGTGAGAAAGAAGGTCACCTTCTCCAGATATCAGCATAGCTCTACTTTTGCCAACATCCTTGATACTAATAGATGATTTAGTAGTTAGCTGCAAAGAGGCCAAATTTGAAGAGAACACATTTGCCAAAAGCGAATTCATAGGGAGCAATCCACTGAAAGTTTTGAAGTTGTTGCATGTTCTGCATAGAAAATGAACAAGGTTTTAATATAGCCAAAAATATAAGGCCTGAAGAATTATGATGGGAAATTCTAGCCAACCATGGTAGAGATTAATGCATTTTCAGTTAAATTCCACCTCTGAAGAATTTTTAAAATATACATATTCAGATTAGCAAAAGGCTTCCGTTTTCTAAACAAAATAAGCAGACTTTCAGAATTTCCTGCTAGAACAAGCTAAAATACAGTAAAGTCATAACTTACCAAGCTCAGAGAAATAAGGAGAGATGGACTGATTATATAACATGCATAAAATCTTTTAAAAACTCTTGAGTTGAAATTTTTCTGGATGAAGAGATGTTGAGAAGTGAGCCTTAAGAGAGTAAGAATTATTGGCAGCAAACTGGAGAGAAAACATTTACATATCCAACCCATATTGGGGACCTTTGAACTTGACTTTCTTGCAGTGCATAATGCTAGAGATTATCCAAGAGTTTAAACTAAGTAAAATCAGAAAACAAGAAGGTCATCTGTTCAAATACTATATAAAACTGAAATTGTCGCTCAAAGAGAAGGGAAGAGATTTGATAGTATTGTCCATCATGATCGTGAATGGAACAACTGTGTGACATATTTTAAGTTACAATTATTCAGCAGCAACACCTTATTTACTCCAATGGGTTGCTCAGCAATGCACAAGATAAACAAACTAAAAAGATACAAATTCATATTTGAAATCCTATCTACAACTAATAAAAACTACAAAAAAAATACTTGCTTCGCTCACCAAAGCCTTGTATAATGGGTTGTACAAAAATCTATTCACTTGAATCCCCTTATTTTATCAGTAAAAAGAAACAGAGGGGCAGTAATTTGATAAAACATAGCAAGGATGTAAACCTTCATAGGCATGTTGGATGCAATCAATTAGAGATAAATCCCATCTGCCAAACACAATATTGATCACAAACAGAGATCAAGCAAATCAAACCACAGAAAAATATACGATTACTAAATTCACATTAATCATTCAAAGTGGAGGGAAAAAAAAGAATTAAATAAACATAATTGCAATGAAACCCAGATGGAAAATGGGATAAAAATCTTAACAAAACAAGAAAGAAAAAGAAATTGACAATATAGGTACTTTTCGTTCACTAATGGAAGCTTTTCGTTCATTAATGGAAGAGAATTAACTAGTAAATGATTTCAAGTGAAAAAAGCAAATGTGAAACTGAAACTTACAGAGGACGGGAAAGAGCTGCAGTTGAAGAAGAGAGATTGATAAACGCCATTGTTGTTGGTGTTGTTAAGTCTCTTCTCCCTTCTTCAAACAAAGCTTTAAAAAAAGGAGAGAGAGAAAAAGTCGCGTGTCTTGAAATTCAACTAATATGGGGTATTTATTGTATGTTTTAATATTTATAAAGCTGTTGAGAGGAGGCAAATTGGAAGAAGGAAGAACAACGAAAAGAGATGACGATGCAACGAAACTACGTTTGTTACACGCGGGTGATGTAAAGATAATGTACTTGCCCCCTTACTCCTTTGACCTCTTTTTTTTTTTTTACTTTTCGAAAAAATGACATATTTATTTTTAGAATGATACTGTATATTTTAAATTTATCTTTTAAATAATAATGTATTATGAATAATAAATAAATTTAAATTTTATATTATTTTATTATTTAATAATTATTTAATATATTATTATTTAAAATACAATTTAGAATATAATTTATAATATATAACATTATTTTTATTTTTAAAATTTTAAAAAATAAATAAAATTTTAAAACTTCAATCACTCTTATCAAGTATAGTTTTTTTTTAATAATCAAAAGGATTTATATATCATTTTTTAAAATTTTTGGAATCTATATATTTTTAATTAAAATAAATAAAAATCGTTATTTAATAAAAATATCAGTGAAAATTTTAAAAATTTTAAAACTATTAGAATCCATTCATCCTTTTTTCTAAAAATTTTATACCTAAATTTTATTCGGTGCTAATTACCCTAAAGTTTTGAAAAATTACAAATTGGTCCAAGTACTGTCATCCCATCACACATATCACCCTTAAGTCTTCAAAATAGACCATTATTCCTCATGTAATATCTAAAACTAAAAGTTAACATAACTAAATAGACTCATAAGAAAAGATTATTTAATAATTTGTAAATTAATTATAATAAAATGTTATTTTTCATAAAAATTGTAAATAGACCCATGAAATAAAGATATTGAAAATTTATAATCAGATTAAAATAAAAAGTATTGCTATAATAATTTAAAAATTTTAAGAATAAATAGGGACATGGGATAAAAATATTCCCAAACTATGAAATAATTGAAGAAAATTAAATATTACTATTTTTATTCATGTTTTTAGTTTTCCTTCAAAAAAAATTAATTTAGTATTATTTGTAAATGAATACTGTCAATTTTAACGCAAGCCCTACCTAAGTCTATTTATTTAATGAACCTAGTAACGTTTGTTCATTTTTTAAATAAATAAAATATATTATTATTTTACTTAATTATTAAAATTTATAAAATAATATCGTCCATCTTAACTTAAGCCCTTAAATAAGTCTATTTAATGTATTAACCTCTTAATAACCACAAAAATATTTATTTTGGGTGAGCTACTAAAAGTTAAAATGTAATTCAACCCATCAAGTCCTCACATGGATTTATTTAGTATTTTTAGTTATTAATTAATTGTTACAAAATGAAAAACAATTTTATTCTATGGGCCTATTAAATCTTGTTTTATTTTTTATAAAAATAATGTTTTATTTTAATTAATTGTTACACGTTGTTAATAATCTTGATCTTCTCCGATGGGTCTATTTTAGATTTTTTATTTTTAAATAAGAGTTTTAAGATAATTGGTACTTGTATATTATCAAAAGTTTATAGAGGTATTTATATGTTATAGAAATTCAAGGGGTTATGAATTTTCTTGAACAGATTTCTAACAGCCATATTAGTACTTATGGCGTATTTATATTAGGATTTTTTTTAAAAATAGCTCTTATTTCAATGCATTAATTTTTTTAATCATGCATAAAAAATTTAATCTTTTGTAATCAAAAACAAATTTTAGGACATTTTTAAACTTAACCATATTTTCTCTAAATTAGAATAATTTACCCACTAAAAAAAGAATATTTAAAGTCTAAAAAATGAACACACATTTTTCTTCAAAAATCTGATTAAGTGGACAATAAATTTTTAGTAAATCAACATAAAAGATAATTTTTCAAATCAAAGATATATTATGTAATAATCTTTGAATATGAAATAATTTTACAATATATGTGCTTAAAATAAGTATATTTATTAAAAAGGAATAAAAATGGTGCAAGAGAATGTCAATATTGTGTCAAATTAGTGCAAAATGAGTGATAAAATGAACCTAATATGAAAGATGAGAAAATAGCTGATGTAGCATTAGCAGGTCATGTGTGCCCAGAGCTCTACACGTAGTTTTCTCGAATTGTTTTTATTTTTTATTCTAATAATATTTTTGATAATTTTTCTTTTGTTATTAGTATCATAGAGTGTATTTCAATAATTGTATGCTTCGAACGAAAATGGAAGAGTTCCAGTAATAGTGATGAGAGATATATTAGATTAAAAAATGTTAGCTTTTCATTTTCAAAAAATGTAAAATTTGAAGCACTATTTGGGAAAAAAATCTCGTATAATTGGAGTTGATCAAGTGCAGTTTAAAGTGTCAATGAGAATTTTTATTGATGAAAAAATAGTGAAGTTGAGACCAATTGCAATTGAAAATAATGATGATGTATAGTTTCTAGTTTGGTCTCCATAAAAAAAATTGACGTCTTTTTATGTGTAATAATGGATATTCGAGCTCCCGTATGTGAAACTAATAAAGAGGCATCCATTAAAATCTAAGAAGCCTACCAACTTAATCACTTTATATTCGTAAGTGGTAGCAACCAAATGAGTAGTGTAGCCCTAACAATATCAACAATTATGTTTTTAAAAAATATTACAAATGATTATCATTATTCTCCTCTAATATTCATTGAAGACCCAGTTTACATACACTACAATAGTCAAATCAATAGGAATAATGATGGTCCTAAAAATACTAATTATGAATCAAAGCTGATGAATTGAATGACATATTGAAAGACAGACCATGTCATATTTCTAATAGTTCTCTTTTGTGAGTTACATGATGCATATAATTTGCATGTAAGAGAAGAAACAGTTCAACTAGAAAAAATCTTTTTCAATTTATTCTTCTGATACCACCATCGAACTAGGATATATCACATAACGTATCGTATATTAGAATTAGGGATGTGTTCATGAAAAAGTTGTATGATGCAAAGATGAATTTTATGAGGCTATAAACATACTAACATATAAAGGTAATTTGAGTTTTATTATGAACTAAATGTACAATAAATTAAAATATATATTATTTTATATCCATTACCCTTTTTTTTTAAATATTTTATGTTCGTTTTCTTATCTGCCTTGGCTCACAATTTAGTACTAAGTAAATCCTCCTTCTGTCCTAGTCATAATACAACAACAACAAGTCTTATGTAATACTATTTAAAGCACTAACATGTTTTTGGTGCACACATCTAATAGACTCTTAAAATTAAATACATGGCATTAAATTAAAATAATTGTACCAACAACTTTATAACATAATATGAACAACAATTAGGAAAAACAAAACTTACAAATAATATATATCTACAATCGTATACCTTTATGAGTACACTTACCTATAGATCCAAACTTAAGATAATAAAAAAAAAACATTTCACATCAACAAAAGGAAGTTTAAACACTTTCTCTACATTTCAATATAATAATGGATCGAAAGATTGCTCACTATGAAAGCAGGAGTAAAACCATATGCATTATACTTTTCATTCTTGTGATCACCCTTTTTTTTATAATCTTTTTAAACCTTTTTTTTCTTTGTGTTGAAGGCGTTGTACAGCATGAACTATGCAATTGTGCCTTATGGATACTGATTAAGCTCATCCAGGTCTTCCACAAGCCTAATCACAAAATACTGAATCTCTCTATGATCGTATTATGGCACCAACATACTAAACCAAGCATCTAAATCTTTATAGACCGAAGACTTTCTATTTCTAAAATATTTATCCTATGGTCTATTTCTAAGTTTTCTATTTAATTCTATAATTGAAGGATAATTTTTTATTTTTAACCTCATAATTAAATAAAAATTTGAACAAGAGAATCTAATGCACTTATTGTATATCAAAAACTACAAATTTTTGAATCTAATGCACTTGTTGTATATCAAAAATTACAATTCTTCATATAAATTTTTGATATGAACTTGTCTTAATATACCTCATGCACTAATATACCTTAGAATGAGATATCGTGCATATTTTAAAAAATGACCCTAACATTTAATCCTAAATAATTCTCCTATATGGATGTTAATTTATGTCTAATGGCATCTTTGGTCCACAACTTAGAATAAGATATCATTGATGCTTGGTAGAACACAATTTTTAGAACTATAAATGGGTTAGGCAAGTTTCGCTTTCTAAAAAAAAAACAAATTTATTAGTACATGAGCAGATAATTAAATCAATTAAATCAATTAATAACAACTAATAAAATTAATCACAAATAAAATAAAGTATTAGTTAAACAAATAAATATATTAAATAAATTTATTGAAATTAAATAAAAAACTATATTAGATAAAAATATATATTAAAAACATTATTAATTTATTGATCAAACAATGAAATAACAAAATATTTTTAAAAAAACTAATTAAATAATTAAAAATATTAATTAATATTAAATAAATTAATAAAAATTTATAATTAAATAAGTTAAACTAATTAATAACAACTAATAAATTAATAACAAATTAATTAAGCAACTCATTAAATAATTAAATATACTAATAAATTATATAAATTAATTAAATTAAATAATAAATAAATAAATTAGATAATATTATATCTTAATAACAAATTATTAATTTATTAGTTAAATATCTATTAATTATACATAAATTTAATTAAAAAATTAAATAAATAAATTTAAACGCACCATGTGGGGCCACGACCGTGGTGCTATTCATTGTGGTGTACGCATGCCATATGGCACGCATGCAATTGGGCACCACATGCATGCCAAATGGCAAGTGCTGAGTGTGGCACGTATGCATGTCACACATGCAATTTTTTCACTCATTTTCTATAATATCTACTTATTTTTCATAGTATTTACTACTTTTTCACAAAATCTATTCATTTTACACAATCTCACAACATAAATCATCATTAATAAAAAAAATTCAAGAACTTACTAAGTATTTGCCATTTTTTGATGAGAACGTATTGTTTGATTGCCGATCTATAATATGTTATTGTGTTGTACTAAGGCGTAAGTACATGCTATCATAAATAAGTAATAAAGTGTCAGTAGAATATTGTTCTTATGAGAAATTGTTATTGTTATGCTAAGTATTAAAATTATGTATTCTTACTTTTATTTAGACAAATGTTGAATTGAAAGATATTAATCTAAACTAAATAAACGGAAACTAACAAGATAAGACTAAAGATATGAGAGTGAATCATCACTAATAATAAATAAAACCTAAGATTACAACCATCCCTCAGTAATTTACTTGAACCAATTAATTTTTTCTTAAGTTAATTCCTTAATATGAATTGTTGGCTAAATTCTTAATATCATCACAAATTTTTGTCGATGATCAAATGATTATAACTTGCCTTAAGAAATACTTATATGTTTATAGTAATCAGATGAGAATAAGATATATAAAAAACTAAACTATTACTATCATATATGCTATATAAGTATACATCTATTCATATAAAACTTATAATTGTTATGCTATGATAATATATTAAATTATTTAAGGTCAACACCTAAAATTCCTTCATCAAGTTCATAAAAGTTCCTATAATAATCTAATTAGTGATCAAGTAATTAAAAAATATTAAGCATAAAATAAGTAAACAATTCTATTATTGAGTTTATAAAAATAAGGAAAGAACTTAAATTCAATCACATATTGAGTTCAATGCTGTAACTCTAAATTTAAAAATTAACTCATAATGAAAACTAGAATTTTAGAACATAAGTTAATAAACATAATGAAGAACAACGAAAGATAAAAGTAAGTGAAAAAAAAAACACATATCAATGTCTTGATTCAACATTTTCTCTCTCTAATTTGCAGTTGAATCTCTTCTTCAATTTTCATATCATGATCTAAACTCCCTAAAACTTGTTATCTTTCGTGATCTCCCTCATTCTCTCTATGTTTTGATTCAAAAGTCCTTTATTTATAGTTTCATAGCTTCAAAGTAGGGCCTTCAAGTCCAAGTCTAATTTGGATTTCTCTTTTATTGCATGATCGATGCGATATTGACTTTTGGGTGCAACAACTCTAGCTTTTGAGTATTGGAGTGAATACTAGAGTGTTGAGACTTCTTCTGGGCTTTGATTTAGCTCCACGACCTTGAGTTTTGAGCATTGCAGTACTGGATCCTCTGACTTGAGCATCACAACGTTGACTTCCATCTTGCTTTCTTGTTCCATTTTCATCTAATTTCTAGTATTTCACGCCAAATATCTTAAAACCTGTAAATTAATAATAATACACATAAGAAATTATATATATATATTTTTTATTAAAATGAGCAATTATTTAAATTAAGAGAATGAAAATAATAGATATAATTTATCTGATCATGTGGTAGTGAGTGTTTTTGGGTGTTTAGAGGTTTGAGTGTTTTTTGATGAGAAAGAGAGGAGAAATACGAAAATGAGGAGGATTATACTTTACAAGTAAAAAGGTCCAATTTTAATCTTTTTAGTTATAAAAGATAAAAAATGTAATAAGGGGCTAAAAAAAATAATTTATTAAAATAAGGACTATTTCCCTTCATATTATCTTATAAACTTGAAGGGAACTCGTCATGAATTTTCAATGCCTAGCCCAATTTGTATTTTTTCTAAACCTTACATGTAAATTTCATATACTTTAATAAAGCATATTCGCAATCATTATTTATGTTAAAAGTGGGGAAGATTTTTTAATAACATAAAATATATAAATCATTTAAATTATCTAAACTATTGATATTAATTCTTTAAAAAAATAAAGGGAAAAGTATTGATATAAAAGGATACAATTTATTTTTTATTATTAATTTTATTGAGCATTCTCTTACGTAAAGCCCTAAACACTCGAAAGGAGAAAAGCTCCCAAAGTGCAGCTGCCACAGCCCTCCGGGGAGAGGTCGTTAGCCTCTTTCCAGAGGACCTTTCTCTTCTTTTCTTCTCCAACCTCGTTTCTCTTTCTTTCCTTTTTGTTTTTTGTGGTTTTTTTTCATGTTCTGTTTCAAGTGGAGTCAAGCACCCCGCCCGATGAGCTCCTGCTTGAAGTTCGTAATTCCTCGTCTATCACAGACGTGCTGCCTTTCCTTGCCGCTCGACAACAACGCCCTCCGCTCATTCCAAACCTGACTTAGCCGTCTGCCCATCTCTCATCATCCCTGACCATCTTTTTGACCCCCCGTCGCACCAACCACTGTCAGACTTCCAGCCATTGTCCCAGTGCAGCTTGTTCCTACAGCCTGTTCCTTGCCTATCGGGCTGATGCAAATCCGGCGGCTTGCATTACAGTCGCCTTGAGCTGCAGGCCATTTTTGCAGAGTCAGTGTGCCTTCATCTCTGTTGTTCTCCCTAACTCGCCCTGAGCCTCTCCGGGACACGGTGGAACTGATCCTTAATCGCCATATGCTTCCCAATCTTTTTCAGCCGTGGCCTATCTGGAGTATGTCGTCGGCTGCCAAAAGCTAAGTTTTGCCGCGGCTTCTTCGTTCTCGGGTGTTCCTGTCGTTCGGGCATACCGCAAGATGTGGGTATCCCTTCGGCCATTTCTCTGAACTCGCTGCCTTGCTGAGCATTCACCGCTCTCAGCAGCTTTGCTCCAGTCCGATGGTGCTCTGCTCGGTAGCTTATTATCATGATTCCGGAATATGTGGTTTGCTTGCTTATTGTTGATGATTTATGCTGTTGGTTTGACTTAGCTTGCTTTTAATTTTATGCAATAATAATCTCTTCCTTTTTTAAGGGATCTGTATTTTTCTCCTATAGATGTTTGTATTTCCCTCCTATAAAGGTTTGTAATTTCTTTTTTACAGAAAGGTCTATCTTCTCTTTATTTGAAAAGGTCTGTCTTTTTTTTCTTTGGAAAGAATCTTATCCTTATCCATTATGAATATGACAGTTTTTTTTTTTTACAAGATGCCTAAATTAAATGATCTCAAAATGTATTTATTTTATTTTATTATTAATTTAATATGTATATTAAAAAAATTAATATAATATTTTAACGATATTAATGATATGATATGAATCCCATTCAAAAAAAAAAAAGAATCGAATCTCCCACTTGTTTAAATAGTTCAACAATAAAAAATTTATAATACATCTTAAAAATCCTATTGAGACGATAATTATACTAATTGATATTAACAAATAGTATCATCGATAATAAACTTACTAATATATATATATTAGAAATATTTATACATGACAACACAAAAATGTTAAAAACTTATAAATATGAAAGGTCATTAATATATAATGACCTTTAGATAGCAATTAATGGTGTCATATCCCTTACCAATATTTTTTTGTATAATATTTTTTTAAGGGTGGAAAAAATTGCATGTAACCTAATGAATCGATTGGACAAAATCGAACAAATCAGTTTGTTTCATTTTTTAAATAAAAATTAATTAATTTTGAATTAATTATTTAAAAACTAATCCATTCAATTTATATCTAATTAAAATGAAACAAAAATAGTATAAATTATTTAAAAATCGATAAAATGTTGGAATCAAAAATTGGTTCACCTCTAATAAGTATCAATGAGTGACCTAAGTTAGTTACATTGAATAATAAATAATGGGTTAGGTAAAATATGTTCAATTTGATTTTTTTTTAAAATCAAATCAAACTAAAATTTGATCAGTTAAAAAAAAGTTAAATCAATTTAATTAGTTTTCTTAATCTGTACATTTAAAATATATATATATTTACCGCACTTTGCTACTATTTTATAAATTATAAACTGTAATAATTTTTATGATAATAATTTATTATAAAATGACATAAATATAAATAAAGATTTAGAGGGAATGCTTCCTTCCTAGCCCGCCTGTCGCCCCTCCCAACAGCCTACTCTACTCGCGTTTGAAACTCGATCCCTCTAGAGCCACCTACCTACTATAAAAATGTATCCCCTCCTTAGTCACCAACTTACTCGTGTTCGTAATTCTGTCCATCTAAGTCGCTTGCCTATACAAAAAAGTTAACCCAACAGCCACCTACCTACTTATCTTCATAATTCAATCCCTCCTAAGTTGCTTACTTATTAGGGATGGATAAAAAGTTTTTGAACCAAAAATATCAAATCCGATAGAATTGGTCAATTAGTTCGACATTAAAATAAAAAACTTAATCAATCATTTTTATTTTGATTACTGAATAAATTAGATTTAATTTAATTTTACTTAAAAAAATCAAATTAAAGGGTATAATAAAATTTTACATAATTTTTTTATATAATTTATTTAATAAATTTTGAATTTAATACTTTTTTTAACTAATTTAATTCATAGACCTTAATTAATTTAGTGTTTGAAAGTTAATGATCACTCTATTTATTAGAATATACTTTAATTTTAATATTTTTTTAACTTATTTAGTTCATAAATTTTTAATTAATTCAATGATTAAAATTAACAACTACTTTATTTGTTTAGATAAATTTTTATTTGTAATAATTTTTTTAAAAAATAAACTTGTTTAGTTCATAAATTTTAATTATTTGAGTGTATAAAATTCACATATATATTTTTTAAAAATTTTTTTGCATAACTTTTATTTTTTATATATACGATTTTAATCTTTTAAAAGATATTTAAAAGATCAAATTGAATTGAATCAAATTAAATCAATTTGATATGATTGAATTCTAAAAATAAAAAACTCAAAATATTTTAATTTAATTCACATTTGAAAAAACCAAACAATACCAAATGGCTATGACAGGCACTTTCAAGGTATTCCTGATACATACATTTTCGATTTTTCTAGCCATTTTTAGGTATTTAGACATTTTCACAAAGAAAATCACAAAACATACTTTTCTAAGTTTACACCATACCCTTTAAGTATAAGTTCATTTCAATGTACCCTATATCTACAAGCCTAAGAGATTAAAAAGACTTATTAGGGATCATGATTTTTGAAACACAAGAGGATTTTATTTAAGTTTTTATTTGATGATCACATGAAGAACTTCACTCTCATTTTATATTTTTTGGAAGAGGGGAAAGGGCTAACGAGCAAAGACAATATATATCTTTTGCCGACACTAAAATTACATACTACAATATAAACCAAACGTGACAAAAACAATAATTAAATGGATTATGGGGTTTTTGGGTTGGGACTTAGAAGTGAAAAAAAGGAGGGACAATTTGATAGAGAGATTCCATTTCTTGTCCTGACTCCTTAGCACGCATGTTGTTGTTGAAATAAGAAATAGGCGGAGTGGGCGGATACTGTTAATCTGATACCTTCCAATAGTGCATAAATACGTTGTCCTCACAATAATGCATAAGTTACCCATTTGAATCTTCTCGATGCACCTCTTTCACTCAATTATTTTACTTTTTAAAAAAAAAAATTGTCTTCCTTTCAAATTCAAAATTTAAAAATCTCTCAGTGATTTATTTGAAAAAAACTTTTAAAAATATAATTTTCTTTTTAAACGTAAGTTATTTCTTAATGAAAACTTTATTTAAAAGTATTTTAAATTATATTTATTTAATTTTACGGTTTTGTATACAATATCACAATTTTAAACGTGAAGTTCTTAAATATTCAATTTTTTTTATAAAAAAATTAACATTTTAAAAAATTGTACTGTCACTGTACATTTTAAATTATTTATAAATTTATATATATATTTAAAAGATGAGTGAACAGAACTCATTTTAAAACAAGTGATGGTTTAAATTTGTTATTATATAAAAGAATAATATTAAACATCTTAAATTATATTTAAAAAAATAATGTATCAAGTATATATCAAATAAATAAATAATTTTATAATTTATATTATTTTATAATTTAATATTTATTTAATATATTATTTTTTAAAGTAAAATTTAAAATATTTAGTATTACTACGAAAGGTATTATTAAGGGTATATGTTTTTCTATCGGTGAGAATGCAAAATTTACAAGAAAAATTTGTCTTTGTCCAGCCCAAAGGTGAAATGTGGTGAGCTAAACAAGGTTCACCTGCAGGTGATGGAATCAGCAGATGAGAAAAAATAAAACCGTGGGCCGGGCGGGAAGTGCAAATGAAAATCAGAGTGGACCCCACCAAATTATTTATTTATTTATTAGAAAATGGAAAATAAAAATTCCGCAATTGAATGAATGGCAGTTACATCACACATTAGCGTTCTGCTTCTACCAAGGTTCAGAATTCAAAATTCAATTCAATTCACAATACAAAATTCAATTCAATCCAATTCCTTACGGCTTGTATCTCCATCTCTTTTGACTTTGACCATACTTTCCCCCCCCCCGACCAAAGTGTTCTTGGTACATTGAACATACTATTTATTAATATCATATAATTCACTGATTTAGCTATCCATTTTAATTATTCTATGATATAATCACTGTATCATACAGTAATCTAATTTATTTTTTTAAATATAACATAAATTTTGGAATGTGTATTAATTTCCAGGACAAGAAATCTTACCCCTATTGCAAATTTGTTTTAATACGTATATATTTATGTATGAAATAGAATTTATATCAATGACTTCAATTATTTTCTTCTGAATTATTTTCATTCTTTCTCTGAAACTTTATCATGATTTAAGATTAAATTTATAATATGTTCTCTTGATTCAAATATAAAATTGTATTAATTTTCTCTTAATTATAAACATGAATTAAAATTGATTGTCTCAAAATTTGGTAACTTATGAGTCAATGAATTAAATTTATTTTTTTATAGAAGCTTAAATTAGACGGCAAGGATATGACTTAACTACTGGATCAATGATGGAGCTTCTTCCCTTATGAATGTGACATTTGACGAGGATCTTCCAACTAAAAAAGATGTAAAGTTGAAGTAGAGGTTTTTTTAGCGTAGGCATCTGATGCTTGAGTTAACAAGAGCCTATAAAAAAAGAGAATGTAAGGCAAGATAAAGTAAAAAAGAGAATAAGCAAGTTGCTTTGTATATGTGTGTATTTGTATGATACTTCTTCCGTGAGAATATTTATTCTCCATTTATTCTATTGTTGCTCCTCATTTTATTGTTGATTTCTTTCTTATTTTATAGGAGGAGGATGTGGGTTGGACTCGTAGCTTTTTGAATATTTTTCAATGTGGGTGTCTTTATGGACATTCCCTATTAGAATTATGCTATAAAAGTTTTTTTTCTTTGAAATTGTACTTGATTTTACTTGTCTTAGTAGGTTTTTTATCACGTTTTCAAGAATATCCCTTTATTTTTGAGATTTTTCCTTGATAATTTTGAATTTATTTACAACTTTCTACATTTCTTATAAGTTGAGTCATTTTTAAGTACTTTATCTGGTTATCTCAGGTGGTCATATTGGAATCTTTCTAAGTTCAACATAAGCTAGGGTCATTCTCCTTGTTCAAGGCTTGGTTGAACAAGGTAGTCGATGTTCGACTATTGTTCTATCTGGCTCTGTGGGTGACGAGTCTAATCAAGCAATATAACTGCACTTCGACCATTCTTCTAACCAACCCGAAGAGATTGTAATTTTTCTTTAAAAATCTGACCGAACAGGGTAGTCGAGTTTTGACCATCTAACCAGTTTAAAGGGTGTGGACTTGTCATTTCTCCTTTAAGAATCTAATTAAACATGGTAGCCGAATTTCAACCATTATTCTAACTAGCTCAAAGAAGGTACCCTTGGTTCTAGGAATTTTGCAGGCCAAAATATTTTCTTTTTGGTCTTATGTATCGAGGTCCTTTTTAGGCTTTTAAGGGTCCTTAAGTTTTTAAGGTTAACTTGTTGACACTAAAAACTTTATAAGCAGTGCTCCTGGTTTGAGGTCCTTGTTGAGTGCCTTGTGCTCAACTAATGTCCTCAATTCTTAAGGCCCTTTATGGTTACTCTTTTATCAGGTGGGCTTTCTCTTTTTGAGTAAATGCTCTTTGAGCCTATTTTTAGTGGATATGCAATTTTTTACGGTAGTTAGACTTCTATCCTTAGTCAGTGCCTTTTATTGCATTTAATCTTCACAATATTTCGAGAAGTTCGCCTTTGCCTAGCAATTTTAACGTGTTCATTCATTTTCTTTGGTGGCATGTTGTCATCTTGGACTTAAGAATTAATCTTCATAATCTCTCGAGAAGTTCGCCTTTGAATCAATGGTTGAGATCTTTCTTATTTGGCAGTATATATAATTTTGTGGCTCTTTTAGTTCTCTATTGTCATTCTCTAAAGATGATTTTTCTTTATTTCATATTCTTATGATACTATTCTTCAACCTTCTTTTTCTAGTAAGTACTTTCTTCTTTAACTTTTTTTTTTAATTTTGTTCTTTTCTTGCATTTTTTTTATCTTGGTGCTCGTTAGGGTCCCTATCCCTTTAGTGTCCATTAGTGAGTTTTCTTAAGAAGTTTCTTCATAGGTTTCATCTCTTGATTTTATCTATGTATAAAATCATGTCTTTCATGGATAAACCCAAAATGTCTTTGGTTAAGATTCAAATTTCCTTAGGGATATTTCTAGTCCTGGGAGTAGCTCAACTCGTAATGATTGACATGAGTGCTCGAGAGGGTTGAGAACTCGTTTTACAAGTAGAAAACTCTACCCAAATGGAGAGTGTTGTCAAGGGAATGATTTTGGTGATTTTCACATCTCTTAATAGTAAGGTCTTTTAGAGTCCCTCAAGAGCTCGATGAAGTATCTAAATAGCCAAGTAAGCTGAGGAAAAAGAAGAAAGCTATGGCTTGAAGTACTAAAAATGCTTCATTTGAATTGAATTGTCCTCTTAATCACCATTTGGTGTGAATATTGTTTACTGAGTTAAGGAGGAGAATAGAGATTCCTAACTTCATTACTTTAAGACTTCCTCGAAGGGATGAGTTTGCTAGTTCACTGTCAGAAGGGAATATGATTTTAAATTTAAGGTTTTTTGAGTTTGGGTTGAGGCTACTGCTTCAACCTTTCTTTGTAGATATGTTGTTGTATTTAGATTTGGCTCTGTGCCAATTTAATTTTAATAACTAGAGATTTCTTGTAAGACTTTATGCTATGTGGACTAAGGTGAACCTTGAGGGTACCTATTTTCATGAGCTTCAAAATTTTTATCGAACAAGGGTGAATAGTCCACAAAAGGGTTTTTATTACCTTACTGTATATGATAATAAAAAGAGAGTTGCTCTAGTGAAGAGTTTGTCTTTTAAAAAATATTAGGTGAAAGCACATCTGGTTTTTTACTGAAGGACAGTAGGGGCAGATTTATGAGGGTCCCCATGGCCCTCAATTATGTCCTCGAGTTTTTCTAAGAAAGGTTATTCACCTCTTAGTTCTTTTTTCTTATTGTTTGATAAATTGCTTCTCTTTTGTTTTGTTTTTTACGTTTATTTTTTGTTTTTTTATTCAACTGTTTCTTGGTTTTCAAAGCCCAAGCTTTCTAAGGAGGAGAAGAACTATGTCTGAGTAGCTTTTAACTTTAGTAGTCCTTGTGAGAAGTTGCTCTTCTAAGGTAACCTTGTCTTTTCGTGTCTAATTAGAGACATTCCCACAGTCTTAAATTCTTCTGAACCTTATAATGAGGGTGAGTTCTTCTTCTTTATTGTTTTTGAGTGGTAAATGTTGTTATCTTCATTTTATGTGTAGCTATGGGGAAGGAGAAGAAAATACTCATTTCTAATGTTGAGCATTTTCTACACAAGGGAAGAATCAGAGGCTTGTTTTTAACTTTCTCAACATGAAGATAAAAGGTATACGAGAGTCCTCATCAGGTGCTCCTCACACTAAAGAGGGGCTAGATGAGGCTCCAAAGACTTTATAGGGAGGAGGAGTCAGTGGTCGTCATCTTTTCTTGCTCATGAGAGTCTTCCACTTCAGGGTGTGGATACTCTTCATTCTCCTCCTAATAGGATGACTTCTTCTTTTACTCTACATCTTTCTTAGCTGGTAGGAGATGAGCTAATGCAAAGGCTCATGATGGGCTTTTAACTTTAAGGTCATAGTCGAGGCACAAACTAGAGTCTCATATTTTTAATCTCTCATTTTATGAAGAAGGGGAGATACGATGACACAGGAGTGTCTGATCACATAGAGCTAAAAATAGAACCAAATGAATTCAACCTAGTTACATTCGTACACTAAAGACTCAAGGAAAGGTAATGAATTTTAAGGTAAATTTGAAATTTATCTGGTACTATTTCAGAAGGAATTTCTGGGTAATCTTTATACTACTAGAAAATTATATGTGTCTAGTTCTAAATCCTTTTTACAGCACATGAATATAAGTTTTCTAGAGTAAGTTGAATCCTAATAACTAAAAGAAGGTTAGACAGTTAGTAGGTGAGCCAAATCTTGACAACTTACAAGAATTGAAGACTTTTGTTTCCATCCAAGACTTAAGGGCATGCTTTGTTGAATTAGAGTATATTATGTTTGAATTTTGATACTTCATTTATTGCATTAGCTGTATTTGTAGACTTTTGGTGTAAGGGTAGTTGTAAGTCTTAGTTGTTGTCTTTTCAAATTTGTCAACTCCTAACCACCAAGTTTAAATGTTGTAATAAGTGCTTTGCAGTAGCCCTCCCAAGAACTCTCTATAAATACCAAGAAGGATGAGAGGAGAGGGGTAGAGAGTGAATTTTAAATTACTTGTATGTGGGAGAGTTCTCTTATAAGAGTTTCTACATTTAACTCTGTATCTCTTAGGTGGATTCCTTAGAGTAGTGAGTTTGAGAGTTCTGTATCTCTTGCAGGATTATTTGGGTGGTGAATTATTCTGTATCCCATTGTAATTCTCTTAAGTGGTGAGCTTAGTTTTGTATTAATTTTACTTTATCAGTGTTTGAATTTATTTTAATAAAAGTGAGTGTTTGTTTTCATTCTTCCAATCTTTTTGTATTCTTTTCTAAACACTTGAGCCTACATCATACGAGCATGTGTTGCCTCTTTTGAGGGAGGCAGAATGGATACTACCCAAAGAATGTGTTATACTAATGTTAATATGCAACACTTCTTTGATTTTATCCCATAGAATTGGGTGCTTATTAGAGTTAATGTTTTACTCTTTAAGATCTCATTGTTTTGATTTCCATTTCTTTTTTCTGACTCCATACTTATTTCAGTTTTTGATTTCCTTTCTTTTTTCAGGAATGGTTGCCCCCATCAATCATTGTCATGATATCTTTTGTGCGGTGTCTAACATTCAAAAGCAATAGCTATTGCGACTGAGGTCATTAAGGCCAATGAAGCCTTGAAGGAAAAGAAGAAGCAAATGGAGTTCTCTGAGCATGAGCTTAACTCTTGCCTTACTAAGTTGAAGCATGTTGAGGAAAAAATAGATGCCAAAGTGAGGGCTATTGAGGCTAAGGCTTTTTTGGCTGAAAATAGGTCGTTGTGCTTGAAGATGAAGTTAAAGAGCTTGAGGAGCAAGTTAAGGTCCTTTTAAAGAAGAGCTTTTCTCTTCAGTAGTCAAACGAGAAGCTGGATAAGAAAATTAAGCTCTCGAGTTTTCACTTGCTGAGGAGGTATTTGAGACTCTGACTCATTTAGTGGACGTTTTTAAGAGTTACTAAACTAGATTAGATCTCTCTTAGGTATAATAGCTCTTTGTTGCCCTAGATGATATTGATGAGGGGACCTCAATTCGTGATAAGAAGCTGCTATTACTTAGATGGCTGAGGATGCTTCTATCTAGGTTGTTGCTGGCTCTTCAGATGCTCCTTATGCTGATGGCACTTCTCCCTTCACTTCTGTTGTTACTGAAGACAATCTCATCTCTTTTGATGTATTTCTTTTATTTTTATTTTCTAAATTTCTTGTAACAAACTCCTTAGAGGATGAATGAAAGAAAATTTTATTTTCTTTCCATGTTCGTATTTTGATGTTTATGTTCTTCATTGTTGTTCGTCAAATATTCTAAGTATTATTGTCACTTGCTATTTTGTTTGAATGTGCTAAATGTTTACAAGTTTTGAACGTATGCCTTAATCTTTAGAGATCACTAGGAATTAGTTTTGAAGGACAATCGTAGATTTTTTTTTGAATAGAATGCTTATTGTGATAAACGTATTGTTGGGATTTGTGCTCACGTGCCATCTTATTATTGTATGAATATTTTATTTATAATATTTATATAGTTCATTATTTGTTAAATCCCTAATTACTATTATTAAATGGTTCAATGCTTGTGATGCTACAGACATTATATGATTTGAAGGAGTTCAGATTTGGTTTAAAGAAGTTTAGATCAATGCCAAGAGTTAACATCACTGAAAATTATAAATGCTAAAGAGTTAGCATGTTATATTAATCAGTGAAGTCTAAAAGTTAGAATCTTGTCTGTTACAGTACAAAGACCTGAGAATACATTAGTAATAACATAGTTGCAAGAGTTACAATAGGTGCTAAGAAATGTTATTATGCAAGTCTATTATCAAATTATATGTTCCCGATCTTAATTCACCGATGCAGGTTTATCGGTAGAATTCTCTTACATAGACCAGCGTATACTTTACCTAGATGGTTTAGATAGTTATTCTTAACTAACCATAGACTTATTGGAAGTTCGTATAGCATACAGGTCAGTAAGGATTGAATACTGAACAGACTCAACGAGGATCCCAATAAACATCCTATGAAGCCATCAATAGAAGGTCCTCTCGAGTTGAGTAGTATACGTGGTCCTTTAACTTGAGTACTACGATGGACTTGTAAGTGATCTATCATACTTTGGCACGCATGTCACAGACCTTTCACGGTGTGACCGCTGGGTATGGTCCGATGCTTATGAAGTCCGGTGTGTACAGATATAGAATCCGTCAGCTCACATGGATGAGTTATATATATCTAGATGCTCAAAGATTGTATCTTAAAAAGTCTTATGGCCATAAGTAACAAACCTAAGAAAGAGTTTTCCATGGGATTAAACAATATTACAAAAGTGTTTGCATATATTGTTTATTAAGATACGTGTCTGGAGATAAGTTCACAGATGAGCACATAGGAATTTGACGGTAGTAATCTATATCTCTGCTC
This sequence comes from Ailanthus altissimus, assembly GCA_946807835.1. Classification (NCBI taxonomy): domain Eukaryota; kingdom Viridiplantae; phylum Streptophyta; class Magnoliopsida; order Sapindales; family Simaroubaceae; genus Ailanthus; species Ailanthus altissimus. The sequence goes on from OX327698.1 coordinate 10,103,728, forward strand.
TTCTAGGATATGATTGGCGGAAGGATTAAACATATGCGCTGTGACCTCAACTTGTATGGTCTACTATATTGATTTGTAATATCCGTGATGTGTGCGTGGGGTATCGATCTCGGACTCATAGAATAGTTCTGTTTGACAAATCGGGAGTGGACCTAGAGAGTCCCGCAATATGAAGTGTACTCGTAGTGCATTGGGGTAGCGTACCGGATTGAATAGTTCGATCCATAAAATTTCAGCAGACTGGACATTTACTTCGGTTTCCTTTCGATCGTGCACGTGTCAAGACTTAAGAGTTAAGTACATCAATTAGTTGTTGACCCGTAGGATGTTGACACATAGTATATGTGGGCCAATTATTGTTTGATTTAAAAATTACTAAAATGACCTTATTTGTTGAACAAATAATATCATTATTTTATTCATTAAAATGTTTATTGAATAAAATAATAATAATAATATATAATATTATTATTTAAATTAAAATCAAACAATTATCTTTTTATTTAAATTGACATATGTTTCTACCATGATTTAATATGATTAAATAATTTGTTTAATATTTATTAAATGATAAGATAAGTATAAATGAGTGGCATTTGTTAATGGTAAACCTTAAGATATTTCTTAATAATAAGAAAGTGTTTTCTCATTTAGTTTAGATTAAGGCCAAGTTCATTTAAATAAATTTTTATTTTGTTTGATTTTCATTTGATTTATTGAAGATAATAATAAACAAAAACTAATGGCAAACATAATAGATGTCATTAGGTGAGAAAATGAAAGATAATAATAAATAAAACACTTATGGCAAACATAATGGATGCTATTAGATGAGAAAATAAAAGAAAATAATAAACAAATAAAAGAGCAATTGATTGCTTAATTAATAATCAAAAAATTCGTGCAAAGTGAGAAGTGAAGAGATAGAAGTGAATTTTGCTAAGTGTTAGAAAATTCTCTCAATTGTTGAAAGTACAAAAACTCAACTCTTCCATTTTTTCTTCCATTTTGGTCACTTATATTACAAGGCAGAAATAAGGATTCAAGAGTTGAATCTTTTGCTGAAAAAGCTACTATTTTAGCTTCCACAAGCCTACCGTGTTGAGGAATTAAAATTGTGAATGAGTTGCTTCAAAGCGGGTACTCCGGTTTGATAATATACCAAAGGCTTGACAAGGTATTATTTCTCAATCTTGAAGTATTTTAAATTTATAAGAAAACATGTAATGTTTACTTGTGTTTATCATTATATAATTTATATTCTGCTCATCCGTTGTGCATGTATATATATAAGATACATATGCTATATTTAAATGATAGACACAAACCCACATGCATGCACCATAGGTTTAAAATTACTCACACGTATTTCAAACAAAGTGCTCGATATAGTGTGGTTGATGCTTTTACCCTTTGTGTAATCTCTTTTTCTTAAGCTCTATTGTTCTTTAAGAGACTAGTTATGTTAAGAAGCTTTTTGTGGTAGGTCCCATTTATTCTGCCAGTTATTTATTTCTCATTTAATGTGCCCTTTTGTGTTTTAGAATTTTTTTTTCATTAATAACGTCTTTTAAGGATAACCTAATTGATGTTGCCCTTTTAGAATCTTTTAATGCTTCTAGTAGTTATAAGTTATTTTTTTCCTTCTAGCTTAGGAAAGCATTTTTAAGCGAGATATCCCTAGGCCGTTAGATTTAATCTACGGTTGGGCTTTAAAAGCCTAAAGGTCTTTTTATATTGAAGGCAATGGTTTTAAACTCTTCATAATCTGTCTTTTGCCTTGCTCCATTCTTAAGAGAGAAAGTTTTGTGTCTTTCTAGCTTTTCTTCTTGAATTTCCTTCTTCTTAGCTTATTTTCTAGCATAGGTAATGTCTTTTTGTAATTTAAAAATTTTACTTTCTATTATTCTTTTATAAGTGCTTTTTGGGGTTTGTATTTGAATTTATTCATTCTAAAGCTTTCTTGTTTAAGAAGTCGGGGCTTTTAATCTTCATATGATAATTCTTGTCCCTTATTCTTGGTGGATTTTGAGTATATCTATTTAGTCTGCTTACAATATATGCTATATCTAGTATAATACTATTCATCAAGTACATGAAACTACTGATAATTTAAGCATATAGGGTCTTATTGATACTATGTTCATTATTTTTTAAAAATTGAGTATTAGCATCATAAGGTTCTGAGACTAATTTGTATTCAAAATACCGAACTTTCTTAAGAGCTTTCTCGATATAGTGTTCTCAAAATAATATAAGACTATCACAAGTTTTCAATATCTTGATTCTAAATATTATACTTATTTATCCCATATCTTTCATATCGAAGTAAGAAAAAAGGAACCCTTTGATCTCAATAATTACTCTTATACTAGGATTGAAATTAATATATCATCCACATAAAGGTAATGATGACCAAAGTTTCTATATCAATGAATTTTATTTTGTCTGGATCATTAATCATATAGCCATTTGATACCAAAATATGATCAAACTTTTTGTTACTGTTAAGGGGATTGTTTCAAATCATATAAGACATTAACAAGTTTGCATACTTTATGTTCTACTCTTCCTGGAGCTATATAATCTTCCACGTGTTTTTTGTAAATTTCTTCACCTAAATATTCATTTAAAAAAGTAATTTTAACATTCATTTAATGAATACATAAGTCATAAATAATAACTAGAGCAATCAAAACTCTAATAGATGCTATTCTTAATACAGAAGCATAAATATTAAAGTAATTTAAGTTTTTTTTACGTGAATCTTTTGATAACTAATCTTACCTTATTTGTCGATTAACCCATTAACCTTTAATTTTTTTTTAAAAATTTATTTACATTTAATTAGTTTAATTCTAAGAAGTAAGTTGACTATTTACTATACATAATTACTTATAATATAGTCTTTTTTTGTTGTTGTTGAGAGTCTCTTCTCACAAAGAGTATCACGAAAAAGTTATTACCTCTTCAATGATTTAAGGGTCGTTTTCGGTAGGACTGCTATAAGTACAGCTAAAAGCAAAATTCTTGAATTGAGTTTGCCATGACTTGTTTTTGTCCGTGTGGGGTACCCTAGACTTTCCTTATTATCACACCATAAAAAGAAAATTATACATAAAGCTTTAGAATGAAATATTTATCTTCCATATAAAATATAATATTTTGACTATGATATTCCTTACAGATGCCATTTTCTTCCTACGATTGAGCTAATAGTTCACTGTCCTTATGATTTCTAAAATAACTTATTATCCTTCTGTCATTAAATTGCAACTTCAAGGAACTCAAACTAGGTATGACACAAATGTTAATTCAATCTTTAAAGTCAATTAAACGAATAATTTTTTTATGATATTTATGACGTTTAATTTATATCATGTAGCATTAAATGTGTGATTAATTTAAATTAGCTAAATGTTGGTATTCATAAATTTTATATAATGTATTTACATTAAATTTTGAATTTTTAAATATTTAGAATTACATATTACATAACATTTTTAATTATAATATTATCCATGCAAGCTCCCTCGTCAAGTTTTCAAGACAAATATTGAAATATTAATGGCCTCTGTACTCTATAAATAGGCCAATAATGTAAGACGTGTCAACAAGATTTGAATAAAAGCCGTATGTCCGTTATATCATGCAAGTCCCTCTTTCTTATTTTATTATGCTTTTAGTTTATAATTTTCAAGTTTTCTTCACGTGATGTTATTAGCACCGGGACTCTATAACAAGAATTATTAATCGATCTTTTTATATCCGCATTTTTGAGAGATTCAAGATAGTTAATGAATACAATTCTGCACTGTATAGAATTGTTTTATAACTAATAATATGCAAAAAAAAAAAAAAAAGAAGCTATAAATAGAGATATTAGAAACAATATACTCAATATTTTGCGCTTCAAATATGTTTATATAAAAATAACATTAAGTGCGAGAAAACAAAAAATATTCTGACATACTTTTATTTTTTCTTTTTGTTGTTGAGAAAAAATAAAAATAAGCTTTTAATACCTTCTTTTAAAATATTTAATAACTATTACAGATAAATAGATTACTATAAAACATTCAATTTTATATGTTCATACTCAAAATAGATTAATAAAATTATTTATCAAGTGATTTTAGGTAATTATAAGAACTTTATTGTCACGTATTCAATTATCTATTTTTGTATGGAGTCATGCAAATTTATATGTTATGACTAATATGGTATATATCAAGAAAATAAGAATTAAGTTGATATATCAATAAAATTATAGATTAAAATGACATTTTTTGCTCAAAATATATTCAGCCCTATAATCTTATCATAACCCTCCCAAACTAATCCCAACGTTTTTTCTTCTTCTCATTAACATCTTTTTCGGATGATTTTCTTTCTTTGCAACATGCATATTCCTTCCTTGACTTGTTTCTTTTTTCTTTTTCTTTTTACTAAAATTGATTCTAACACTAAATCTAGCTTCTTTAGCATATTTATTATAAAAATCACACACGTAATATAAAGAAGCAAATTCTTATCCAAAATCTTGGCTTGTGATCATGCATTACTTTAGTAATGTAAACATTGTCATCAACATCTTCATCTTAATTATCTATTTCATTAGGAATGGCACCTTTTTGGTGGAAATTGAACAAATTAAAAAGATTGTTGCATGATATAAAAATATTGAATTTGTTGGGGGATGATTTTCGGTCTAAGGGGAAGGCTCGACCCCAAAATTTGAGTTTGAGATGTGAGAGAAGATGGGAAAGTCTGAATTCTTAGGCCTCTAATTACTAAGAGCCGAGATTATGGCTATGCTGGTAGTGGACATCTGAAATGGTGTGAGAAGTGGCTAAACTCTGAACTATGGTGGAACTGATTGAGGGCACTTGAGGGGACCTGAGGAATACAATACAACACAATGGAGGTCAGGGAGTAGGCGTCGGCGGGGTGGCCGATGACAGTCCTCCGACACTCAAGTCAGGCAAAAGTGCCTTGAAAAATGTTCTCTAGAGTTAACTTGCCACAGAGAAAGTGAAAAGACTCTAGAGAGAAGGTGAAGAATTTGGTTTTCTAGAGATAGAATGTCAATTTTAAAAATACTAGTTGTCCTTTACTCTCTTTGCATTATGAAGACTTAACTTGAGTTTAGAGGGTGCCAACTGGAGAACTCCCCTTAAGAGTGATACATGGCGAACAATCACTGTTATGAGGGGCATTTTGAAGATTTATACTTGAAGGTACACATGAGTCATTTAGCTTTCTTTGACGTCTAGTGTACTAGATATAATCTAATTGGTTACTTTTGAACCTACTAGCCTTGAGTTGGTGAGGACTGAAGAGCTCTGAAGGGCACTGAGGAGTTTCTGACTCTCCCTCTGTACTTGATGTGAACAGTGCTGAACTGTTTACCTACCACAGACAGCCTTTGTCAACAGCGTCAATGGCATCAGTTGTGACCAATACATTGAATCTTACTAATGTGACACTCAGCTATTGGCTTCTGAGGGATTTTCCCATCCACTCTTTTTCCCTAGGTCTAACAACTAGCTGAGGTAGCATTTAGGTGCTCCTCTATTGGGCCTTGTTGGTGATGTGGCATGTACTGGCTTTGGTTGACGTAGCCCTTCCTCATTGGGACTTTAAAGATTCTCCCATCTAACCTTATCTTTAAGTCAGATAGTTAGGGTACTCCTCTAGTAGGTTAGATGTTGATGACATAGTAAGGTCTGAGTGGTGCTGGCGGATGCACTGCTAGTGGGCCCATATTGATGTAGCGAACGCTTGATTTTGGGTGACATATCCTTTGATAGAGTGACTGAGTGAAGACATTTAGTATGGCTTGGTCCCACTATATAAGCTTAATGGGCCTAATTAAGGAGGCTCAAATGTTGTAGTTTGGACTCAGTTCCACTGAGGTAGCTTCCACTGGGTTGGGCACTTAAGAAGTTTAGGCTTGAGTGCTGGATTGGACTCCCTAATATTGGACTGAGTATCGCTACTTTCTACCATCAACAAAGTTCAATAAACTTATGAAGATTATAGAGAATATATATAAAAAAAAAGTTATAGTAGCTTGTGTTTCATTATTTTAGTTATTTAAAACAGTTTGCACATCTACAATTTCATTCCTTTGGAATGTTTTTATAAACTCAATAAAATTAAGTTATTTAGTTAAATATAATAATTAAAAAGAATCTTGTAAATAATAAAACATTAATAATATTAGAATTATATATATACACACACGTGAGTATGCATGTAAAACTTTTTTGGCCTTTTCAATAATTTTATATAAAAAAAAAATTTAAATTCGAATAAAAATAACAAAGAAGAGATGATGAGTGATGTGTCTATTTTTGTTACTTATATAACTCTTAGTCCTATAATTGTTAGTTGTTTAGTTTATTTTTATTAGGATATTTTTTTAAACAAATAAATAAATAAAGATGTAAACAAAAAGATTTACAGACAAGTTAACTAGGGGAAGTGAATAAAGAGTTACAATTTATTTTAAAAGTACCACAAATAAAGAAAGTATCATAAAATTAGTAATATTATTTTTCTATTTAAAATAAAATTTTAAAGGAGAAAAAGGTAAATAATTCTTGCATAAGGCATTTTTCTTCTCTAAATTGGAATAAGGAAGGAATTGCCAAACTCTTATAAACAAAATGTTGCATTACGAGAAGAAGAGAGGGTAATAAATTTGAAAGACACGGCCAAGAATATGAGTAAAGAATTGGAAGTTGAGAGGGTGAAAGATACTAGTTATATAATGTTATTTTATGTTCTTAAAATATGTGAAATAATATTTTATTTGATTAATAACAATTTATTTATACATATAATTGAATATATATTGGTGAGTCAATAATTATAAAGTATATGATTTATGTATTACGAATATGATGTTAATATAGAAGGTATGGATAATTTGCTTTTATAAATTAAATTAAGTTTACAACTATTAATGAAAATGATATTTCATTATGTAAAATTATAATTTTTTTATTTTTTACAGTAGATGATTTATCTTGATCATGAAAGTAGAGGCTTCAAATATAAAAATTAGTGTATATATTACATTGAACGAGACTATTATGAATTTTGATTTGGTTAACTAAATATTATAAATTTTATATTACAAAAGTTTTAATAAATTTGATTGATCTTAATACTGAGTAAGTAAAGAACTTACTTTTATGCGTTGTATTTTTTAATTTATCACGGAGTGAGATTCATATAAACAGTCAAAACCTCGATAGTTTGGAGATATAATTTCATGGGTCGTAAGAACATATATTTGCATGATGGAATCTAATAAACAATGTCTACTTAAATTGTTTACAGTACTTGATCATTTGAATATGTGATCGTAGTTTATTCAATCAATTATTTATTGAATAATATTATTTATTTGTAAAATTATTTACAAATATAGATATATTAAAATGATCATTATAGTATTAAGTGACTTAGGAGTAAATAAGTAATTAAAGAGGCATGACCTAACTTTAATTATAGACATCAATTAAATGATCAATTAAGTAATTATTATCGGTGTAAAGACCAAGCCCAATTTAATTAAAATAAAGTTTAATTAAATGAACTTTTACTTAATAACATGAATTATTAGAGTGTAGCCATTGACTTTTATTGAAATAGCTTAAGGCTAACTCAGAAGAACTAGTAAGTCATGCGACGACTAGGATTTGATCTTTTAAGTTAGAGCTAGAAAGCTTATGGATCTTGCAGTCCCTTTACTAGCTCAAATTCTAATTTTCTAATCCTAATTTAATTTTAAATACTCAACAGAGATTTTTATATATAAGGGAGATAGAGAATAGTAAATAATAAAATAACCATAAGAATAATTTATTTTACGTATTTTTACGTGAAAAAAAAATTTAGTTATTACTCTTATCTTAGATTTGGGTATTAGTGAATTTGAATATTAAGAAAATATTCATGTGCCCACACACATAAGTTTAAAGGTTGATGATAGTAAAAAAGATTATAATTGGTCAATTTAAAATTTAGGTAATCTTCTACCTTATATATGTAATCTTTTACTCTATATATGTAATTATGAATAAAATAATTTAATTTTTACTATACTTATTTTGTTAAACATAATTTTTTTTTTAATTTACTATTATCAAGAAACACAAAAAAAAAAGATGGAGGACAATTGAAAAGAGACGTGAGAAGAAAAGAAAAAAAGAAAAGAGATGGAAGAAAGGATGTGAAACAGAAGAAGAAAGGATCGTGGAAGCTTTTAAGTTTTCTATTCTTCTTATAACTGCATTTGTTTACTCTATTGCTCCTAATTTAACTATGTCTTTTTATTTTTTTTATTTGGAGGCTGAGGATGATACTATATTTGATAAAATAGTTCTCTTTTTATTAAATTAATTAATTTATTTATTCTTTAATGTTTATGGTACTTGCTTCTTAAAGATAATTGAATTAATTTTTTTTCATAATTAATATCAAATAATTTTGATAGTTAAGAACTTGTTTAATTGTCCTATGCTTGAAATTTTAATAATTAATGCAATTGTCATTGATTCTATGTATTCTTTTTCATTGAATTGATACATAGAATACTTAGGTATACAATTAAGTTAAGTAAAAAAAAATTTATTTAAGATTAATTAATTTATACTTAACATTATATCTATAAGATAACAATATATTGATTTCGATGTGTCATTCTAATTTAGGAATTAATTGATAAATACGAGAATTACTAAATTAAATAATGGTGGATTCTAAAATCTTAATAATTTTAATCATTTGAATTTTAAAAGTTTTAATTATTTACTTTAATTTCTTTATTTTTATTAGTTTAAGTTTCTCTGAAACAATTTTATTTTTTCTTTAAATTAAGTAAGATTTATATTTACTTATATTACATTATTATTTCTTAATTTTAAATAATTCATATGGGGTGTTGCTCATTTTATTATATTGCTATAGACTTGTAGTTTGGGAGTACAATTAAAATTTGTACAATAATAAAATAAATAAGAGGTCAAATACCACTGTCTTAAAAAGAATTGTTACAATCTATGTCAAACCGCCCAAATATCCTTACATAAAACATTATAAAAACAAGTCCCCTAGACTTTTTAGTTTAGAAAGAAGAGTAAACTCAATTAAAGAGAATAATATTAGATTTATTAATTGTTAGACTTAGTAGTCAAGTATCATAATATCAGACTACTAATTGAAAAAAATTAAATATACACAACACAAAAAATTTTACTAGACCTATTAGTCTTTTTTTGGTTGAAAAGTGACCTATTAATTGAGAAAGTGATACCAAACTTATTAGATTTATTGATTGAAAAAGTTGAGTAAACAGATAGGATTTATGATACCAAACTTACTAGATTTACTTATTGAAAAAATTGAGTAAAGAGATGAATGGAGATAGCAGCTTGAAATTGCATATGGTCATATTATACTTTTCTAACCATTTTGGGCATAAAATATTTTTTTTTTTAAGCCTAAAATTACAAATATGTTTAGGTTGGGGCATATATAAATATAAGACCCTAAATATTTGTTAACCGGATCAAGTATTGATTGGATTGAGTTAATGCAAGCCCAATCCAACCCAAGTGCTTACTGCTTACCCTAAAGAGAAAGTGATTGCTTTACAAACTCAAGCATATAAGTGACTAGTTTTTTTATGCTTATTCAGAAAAACAAAATTTAAATAAACAACATCATCGCCAAATGAAATTTGCCCAATCCACAAACCATAAACAATAAAAAATGCTCACCACTCGAAGAATTGATGTAGATGACCATCTGCCATTGAAATCAGTCACCAAAGCCCCCACATTTTCCACACTTTCTGCCCTCATTATTAAGTCAGTAGTTCTTTTTCTTTTTCTTTTTCCTTATATTTATTTTTTAAAATCTTATTTACACATTTTTTTATTGAGTCTGTAGATTTTTTTTACGTATATAATCAGCCTTAGAATGTGTGAACGAAAAACTAAGAAGAAAAATTGAGATTTGGAGGAGCAATCATTCCAAAAATTAAGAACTTGTCATTTCTTGGGTACTATAGAGATTGAGGTTATGTGAATCTTTACTTGCATTTCTATTTTTCTTAGCCCGTTCATTTAGGAAAAAGGAAAAAAAAAAAGAAATTGTTTAGAGTTTTATTTACATTTTGTATTTCAAAAGTTGGATTTATAATATTTAGATAAATGATAGGATATCTATAAATAAAAAAAAGTAAATCTTGGTTTCATGATTTTGTTTACATTATTACATTAATTATGATAATCTTGTTTAGAGTTTTTTCTTATATTGTTGTGATTATTTTCGTATATTGAATAATATGTGTAGTAGATTCTTTACTCATAGTGTGCCACATGTGTGTACATGTGACTTAGAAAATCAAGAATTTAGTATTTGTTTCAAGAAAGTGACAGAAATTTATGTATAGAAATTGAAGAAATTGCTCTCTGGATTTCACTTTCTTGAATTGAATCCAAAACTAATCGTATTTATAATTTATATAACAGTTCATTTTCTCTAGAATTATCTAATAAACTAAGATGAAACTGATATACATCTGGAATTTTTAGAATTTTCTAACAAACCAAGATTAAATTAGGATAAGCCCAAACAAATTTAGTATAATCATCAAGAAAACTGATATAGTATCTAAAACTATCCCTTGAGATAATTGGGGCTGGACTCTAAATATCTACATAAACAAGTTCTAAGGCCGTATTTGTTTTACTTTCAGACAAACCAAAATGATGTAAATGGTTCTTTCCTATTTGACAGGCTTGACACAACATTGAGAAAGCAATTTTATTGATATTTGGTATGAACTTACAAACTGATACAATTCTTTTCAACACATCTACATTTGGGTGTTCAAATCTGTGTAGTATAGTAGAATTTACATCAGTTTGTGAGTTATACAAGAAGCTTTGTATATTGACATTGGCATACTCAGAATAGGAATACATATTCAAACTTGGCTCAGATACTGTTTTACTTATTTGGCACTGAGCAAACAAAGAAACAACAGAACTTGACTTGTGATTGAAACTTGTAGAAGGTTTTGAGAGAGCTTTTGATAAACACATAAGCTGATACAATCCTCCTTTAGAAATTCCTTTGAGTAGAAGTTTCTCCTTCAAATCCTTGATCACATAAACATCCTTGTAAAATTCAACTTTCAAATTATTTTCAAAAGTAAGTTTAGAGATATTGATTAAGTTCTTAGTCATGCTAAAGACATGGAAAATATTATGTAAGGTTACATTTCTGTTTTTATCTAAAGTATGCAATATACAGGTGCATGTGTGCAAAATTTTAAAAAACTGACCATTGCTTACCATGATATGCTCATTACCTCTATAGTTAGATCTGTTGGACATGTTATTGCTGTTGTTTGACACATGGTTAACTACACCACTGTCCAAGTACCATCCCTGATCTTTATTGTCATCCTGTGCTGGTACTGGAGCAGTTATATATGCTTCTACTTGTTGATTGTTAAGCTGATTTGGTGGCTTAAAATCCTCATTGAAGCGATTTCAGTATTTTATAGCATTGTGTCTAATTTTAAAGTAGATTTGACACACAACTTTTAATTTTGCCTTATTTTGAAAATCACCTGATTTACCTTTTCCTTTATTAACATTGTTCTAATTTTGGTCAATGTTGTTGTTTATACCAAAACCTTTGTTATAATTGAAACCTTCTTTGTTTCCTTTGAACTTGTTCTCTTTCCTGACTTAAGAGTATTGCATACACTTCAGCCAAAGTTAATTCATCTGATTTAGCTAATACAAGTACTGCTACTGGATCATATTCAGATTCTAATCTTGCGAGAAGATTATAACCAAATCCTGTTAAGTATAGGTTCCCTGCCATAGCTATACTATCTGCAATATTCTTCAACTTAATGCAGTAGTCATTCACAGTCATTATGCCTTTTCTTAAGGTCTATAGCTGAGTCTTAAGCTGTGTCATTCTAGCAACGATTTACTACCAAAAATGCTTTCAAGATTAGTCCAAATTTCAGTTGAAGATTTGCATTGGATCACTGAACTCATAACTGCCTCACTTATCACATAGAACATCCATCTCATTAAAAGAGCATATTGTTTCTTCCAAATCAAGTATTCTGGATTGATTCTAGTAATATTTTCAAAATTTGATCTGACTTGAGTGATTATCTTCTCTGGACACAGTCTTTCTCCTATGAGTAAATCTTCTAGATCATTTTCTCTAGCTGATGGTAGAATCTGTGACTTCCACAATAGGAAATTATTGTGATCTAATTTGATAAAATTTGAGAAATTGAAGGAGCTTGCTTGACTGATAGCAAGATTGTTGATTTGAGAACTAAGGATCGATGATCTCATCTGAACTGTATTAATATTGGTGTTAGCCATTTCATAGGCTTTGATACCAACTTAGAAAATCAAGAATTTGGTATTTTCTCAAGAAAGTGATATGAACTTATGCATAGAAATTGAAGGAAATGCTTTCTATATTTCACATTCTTGAATAGAATCCAAAACTAATCGTATTTACAACTTATATAGCAGTTCATTTTTTCTAGAATTATCTAACAAACTAAGATTAAACAATGGTGTAGATTGCATCTAGATTACAGAGTAAAATTGCAAGTTGTAGAAAATGTGGCAAAGTTAGTTACGATCTGTAACAAACTAAACAATAAATATCTCTAATTCTGAGCCCACTGAAAGTCCACATCAGTTGCTTATTGCATTGCTCATTCTTTCAATGTGATCCTTTTTACTCTCTCGTTCTCTTTTATTACACCGATGCTTCAATTTTGAGAGTGTGTGTATATGTGAATTTCTTTTTACTCTCTCTTTCTCTTCTATTATACTAATGCTTTTGTCTATGAAAATTCAAAATCCATCTTAGTCATTACCTACTTTAGCTTTTTGTTATTGATTAGTGTTAACTGATTTAGTGAATTAGGTGTGCTTCTTGCACCAACTTATTTTTTTTTTATCATTTTTTTTGTTTCTACTCTATGTAAGAGTTCTTTTGAATGGCTGCTATAGCCTTATTACTTGTTTTTTGGATGGTTTTTATTCATTTATTAATCAAAGAAAACTCACTATGCTACTACTATCAAGTATGTTCAGAGTTCTTGTTTGTATTATGAATATAGCTAGATGATGATAGTGGAATTTGTTGTTGGAGTGAACTCCACTTAAGGAATTGTGAGGCATGCAAAGCATTTTATAGACAATAATTCAGTATTTGTTTATCCTTTGTTAGCTATGTGTGTTAATTTACTTCTTTGAGTCCAGAGAGAATTTTCCTCATGGGAAAGGTTTAGCTTGTAATGGCTTATATGTCATGTATGCATGCATATGCTTTTGTAAATATTTTCATCATAATGCTGCATCTTCCAAATAGTTTTTGTGCTAATTAGATTTGCATAATTTTTCACCATTTAAGTTTCTCTGATGCACAAGCTTCTCTATTTTGCATGTACACTTGCTCATTCTTTTATATATATATATATATATATATATATATATATATATATATATATATAGAAAAGAAAGGTAGTTACTAATAGCTTGTTTGTTTTTGACCTGAATAAACAAGACCATTGAACTGAGAATCAAGGATTTGATTATGTGCATCTTGTGTCATACGTAAAAGGATCATGATTAATTTAGTCCAATTCCTTGGATTTCTTCACTTTATGAGATTTTTGAAGTCGATATCAATAATTGTATCTCACATCTAGGGTTATTGTGTAAAAAATATAGTTAAGATGTGCACGTAGAACCACTTTCTTTACTGTTATATCTCAGTTTGAATAAATACTTGATGCCTTTTAGTTATTGTATAAATAAAATTCACTGTATGTGTTATAAAGTACACTCTATACTGGATCTCTAACTATACACTTCAAACTTTAAATTATATATATGAACATTCAATTCATTTTTTATTTGTAAAGCAGAGATGGTTAAATGTAATATTAATATAATAATTTATGTTTTAATGTAATAACTTATGTTTGTTATGGTTCATAGGCTTTTAACTTCCATCAACAATTAAAAACAATTGATATAGGTAACTCTATCAATTAAGAAACCTCTATATTAATTTCTTGATAGAAGAAGTTAATATGAATTTTTTATATATATGTTTATGGTCCTTAAGCCTTATAATCTCGTTTTAGAGAATAAACACTATCATAGAGAGTTTATAGAGGACTCAGAAGAGTCAAATTATACGAGCATTGCTGTCCAATGACAATATAAATAACTGGACGTTAGAAAATCCATTCTTAATTAATTTTCGCATTTATCCTTATGTATTTATGTTGATTTTGCATAAAAGATCATGTTTAAGATTGCTTACAGTTGATATCACAGCCATAATGTGTTATTAGTTATGACTGAATTTGAATTTGACTTCAAAGTTGTTATTTTGATGTTGTATGATGCAAATGAGATTAGAAATTATTATGAAATTGAATTTCAAGCATTTTATAATTTGAAATGTTAAATTGAAGCTAAAATGAGGGGAGATATCGTCAAATTTCAAAAATAAGCGGTAACCCGAGAGGTTAAAGATGTCTGGTCATTTTTATTTAGCCTCTTCAGGTTTTATAAATTATATTTTGACCTCAAAACTTTTGAATATTTACAAATACTCTTAAAGTATTAAGTATTTATAGTTTGACCCCTAAAGAGTTGTACTTTTAAATTTACTCTATAGTATTGGGTATTTGTACTAAGGCTCCTAAGCTTTCAATTAATTATAATTTAACCCCACAACTTTTAAATTTTTATAAATAGGCCCTTATACTGTTAGATATTTTTTCTAACCCCTTTAGATTTAGGTAATTACAAATTACCCATAAAACTTTATGATAGTTACAAATAGGTCGTAATTTGATACATACTTTATTTTATGTATTTATTATATGTAGTTAGTATCATTTATATGTTACATGTTGATTTTATATGTATAATTTATCATTTTTATTATGCATACAATTTGAAATTATGTTCATATATATAAATGATGCTATTGTTGCATACTATTATATGAACCATTATGTGAATAAAATGTCAAGTGATCTATATAATTTTAAATAATTAGAAAGTAGTCACAACATTCATAATTATATAAAATTATATATTAAGTAGTTTAGAATCACATATGAAAAAATGACATTAATTTTAGTTAATTATATTTAATATGATAAATCTTATCTCATGAGAATTTTTATTATATTTATATGATTAACTAGGATAGGATATTAAAATATATTTTCTAATTTATCCACAGGGATTAGAAAAAGGAACATAATTTGATAGTTTTATCATAAAGATAAATTGATCTAATTAAATTAAAATTTTAGTCAGGTAAATTTTATATCACTAGATTCATAATTTTTGGATCATGATTTATATATGTAAAACATGATATATGTTTTATCGTAAAATTTTGTATGAATCTACTTGAATTCGATTCATACATAAAGTTTTCTAGCTAAAAAAATCAGATATGGCACCCAAGAAGCAACACACAGTAGCTAGCACCAGTGCAGCCTATGATGCCTCACACTTCACATCCACCAAAACCCAAACGCGCTATACTGACATTAGCTTGAGAAAAGAATTCATTAGGGAGAGAGGATTTGATTTGGAGAACCTTAGTATTTAAAATATTGAGGTTACGATCCAAGAACGACATTAAGAATAGTTTTGCGGCACAACATCACTCCAGTCATACAAAATCCTACGCCAATGCTAATAAGACAAAAAATTATGGGTAGGTATTTATTAGAGGCAAAAGAGTGGCATTTGATCCAACAACAATCAATGACTACTATGAATTACCAGTAGAGATTGAAGACAACATGGTGGAGCTACAGGATAATCCAAACTATGAGAAAATCATCAACACCTTGTCCACACCGGGTATTCAATGGCATGTCATCAATAATGTGCCAATGATATTCATGTCTTGTCATATGACCTTAGAGGTTAAAGTCTTGTATAGTTTCATCGCCTCTCATCTGATGCCCCTTCTCACACTAGTGACATCACTAAGTTACGGTCTATCATCTCTTTGCTATCATGACGCATCGACCCATCAACATTGGAATGAATGATACATGTTGAGATTGTCGCTTGCGCTCATCTCAATGGACAATTATTCTTTCCTTCTTTGATCACAGCTCTGTGTGCACAAGCCGATGTAACTTTGAAACCAACGAAAGAGAGACATGGACTACCGTCATTTCTACACAAATTATTTTGAGGATGATCACTGCCAATCCACCACCTGCCAAGATCCCTCTACGTGCTACTGTCCAAAATTGACGATTGCCTATACACATTCGACTAGCTCATATGGAGGCTCGCATAAATAGGCATGAGTGCGTGACTAATGCTTGTTGGAGATATATGATCTATTAGACGCAGACCACTACATTTTAGTTAGGGGTTGATCCTTCGAACTTGCTGCAGCCACCAATAATCCTTACTCCACCATAATCTCCGGAGTTTAATTTTGAAGACCTTCTTTTTTATCATAACGATTTGAACGATTAGTACTTATCACGCCCCAGACCCAAAAGATATGAAACATGACATAACTTACACTCATTCAATAATGTGCACTCATAATTAATATTGCATAAAATTTCAAACTTGAATTCAACATAGGAATCCTTATCAAGTTGCTAGTAAGTTTAATGCAAAATCAACCTATGACCATATTTGGTGAAACATAAAAACCAAATACACCACTCTTAATAAAATAACACATAAGTATTTATTCAATAGGGACAAATCAAATACATTAAACTATGTGTCCACAAATGAAACACTTAGCAACCTAGCAACTTAAGGAACCTAAGGGACAGCAGAAGCTTTGTCAAATTCGCTAAGTACACATGTGCCTTATTTACCTGAAATCACCATAAATTATAATGAGTATAAAACTCAGTAAGCATACTAATTTTTCATATATCAAAATACAAATACATATATGTACACAATGCATGTGTATAATATGTTGTAATAAATTAAAATCATAATCTTATCAAATCACATGTCAGGTAAGCGCTTACACGTTCTTTCAAAACATATAATAGGAATACCATCACTCAACTATTACTTAGTAGGACTTTCATATCACATAATGAGTCAAATGTCACTCGTAGGTGATATACCTATGAGAGGAATAGTATAAGTGAGGTTTAAATTACACATATATAATGCTCATGCCTGAAGGTAAGAGCCCAACTCTCACTCTGATCATTGATGAGTCCTCTCACATGCACCAATACGCCACCACACGAATGTGATGACTCACTCTTTCTTTAGGTATCAATAGGATCTTCCTTACATACGGAACACATAACACATACCAATCTAGAAGGAAATGCCACACATAAAAGCTCCACAAATCACTTAAAGTACCTACTAAGTAAATAGTGAGTTCTAACATCCTTAAAACACAAAACGTATCTCATTGACATTTTTCACTTCACAAGCTTTCTTTGTTAAACACATTTCTCACTTTTATAAACACTTGTATGTTCATGCTCAATGTCAATGCTCATATTTATAAACATATGTCTTTCACATTTTATATCAAATATACTTTAGCATAACATAAACATATTTCTAAGCAAATTTACAAAATCATATATAAACAATTACTATACTTATTGTGATTTCAGTAAAAGTCTAGTATACTTAACTCTTAGCACTTTCGGGTACAAGGCTTAATTCTCCTTAACCTATCAATGGAGATTAATACTTTAATAAACCTCAACATTCACACAAAATACTTTAAATAGCTTACAAAATTACACATATTGCACTTATCATATCAAATTGGTCTAATTACTTGGTTTCTCAAAACCTGTTATTCTGACCATTTACACTTAACAAAATTTTCTTATACATCACATGATGTCCAATTACTCCAAAATCAGAATATATCATTCTTGACTCATATATCATTCTTATATATGAATATTATATCATAATTCCTACACAATCTATTTCATAAATACCATCAAATCCAAACTATTAGCCTGACAGGATCAAGATATTTACTGAATAATATTCAATCTCCTAATTTTATAAAATCATATATTAACTCAAAAATTATAAAACTATAATTACTCTTCACACATATCTCAATCCATGATAAATATTTCACTTCAAAATCCCTACCAAAAGTATTTTAAAACTATTGTATTCTATAGCTTTAACAATCTGTTAATCAAATACTGAAATGAGCTGATACACTTTAGAAACTCATAACAATTTAATCACATTGATATAAATTCTCTATTCTGAGTATATAATATTAGACATATAAATTTATCATATTCTAAAAATTTGTAATTTTTAAAGATCATTCAATAGATCAAAATTTGTTTGTCATTGTATCATACTGTTAACACATATAATTTCTAGAATTTTAGGGTCATTTTGGTAAATTTACTAAAGCTTCAATTTTTGAAATGTTTGATCCATTCAAAGTTTTAAATGATCCTAGACATATCTAGTTTTATATTCTCAAAGGAAAAAACTAGAATCAAAGTACAACATTTTATAAAAGTTTTGGATCAAGTAGAAATTCTTCAATTCATCATGATTTATCAAGTTATCTACATAATCATCATCAATTCTTAATATATCTTACAAAATCCACATCAAATCCCCAATTTTTCATATTTCTAGAAATCAAAACTTAAAAGAATTAACTTAATTAACACCAATAAATTGAGAAATAATTATGATATACCTCTTAAAACTCAAAATTTTAATTTCTTTTTTTTTTCTTTTTCTTCTCTTTCTCTCCCCTCGATTTCTCTCTTTTCTCTCTCTAAAGGGTGGCTCGACCCAAAAATGAGTAAATTAGGGATTACAATATGTATTTTTATACTAAGAGGCTAACTTTTAGTATTTACAAATTAACCCCTAAAACTTTTAAAGTATTACAATTTGGTCCCTAAAATAAATCTAAAGTCTTGCAAATAAACCCAATACTAATAGTATGTCTTTAATCTATACAAAATATACTAATACCAATACATAAGTTAAGTATCATCCACATACAAATAAAATATGAATATTATATATATAAAAATATTTATTCTTTTCGGTGTTGGATAAGTGGTTACTACAACTTTGGCTACAAAAGGAAGTGTCTCTATTTTTTCTTTTCACATAGGGACCCCTGTTTACGCTCAAAATATAATGCGACTATCGCAGTATAGATTGAGGTGTCGATCCCACGAGGAAGCTCTTGGCAAAATAGGTTGGTAAAGTAAAATATTAAAGCAGTAGCAAAGGATAAAATTAATTAATTTAAGTGGATGAGATAGAATTGTCTATGATTTGAAGGAAATGTCTTATGATAATTCAAACAAGGCTTCGAGAATCACAATTATGCTTTATAAATCTACTCTACACTTTGATTCAGTGTTTATAACTCAATTGACAGTTTTACATCTAAACAATCAATCGGAAGATATGTAAAATATAGCACATTGGATATGACTAAACTCTTTTGTAAATATTAACACAAATCATGTTTATTTATACAAGTTATCTAAGATTGACAATATATCATTTTGACAATATTGCAGTAAAAGATCAACTTGAATATCAAACATTTATTGCCCTTACATGTTATCCAAGATCGACAATATATCAATTTGACAATATTGCAGTAAAAGATTAACATATAAAACAATGTAACCAATAACAAATATAATTCAACAAGAATCACATAAGAAAACCATGACTGAACATATATGAGACATGAGAATTATAACCTCTGGATTATAGAAAATAAACTAGATAAGAATTTAATCAAAATCAAACTTACAACATTTGTAGCTCTTGACAACGAATCAAAGTATAGAAGTGGATTTATTACACATAAAAGTTCATCTTTTAGCCTTGCCAAAAACTTTAACCTAAATTACAATACATGTTAATGAGAAGAAAAGAAAAGAGAATTATCTAATGTTGAAAACGTCCTAAGAGTCTCCTTATATAGGCAATGAATGGAAATATGTCATGGGTGACATCAATCTTTAATAATTTTAGGCCAATAACTCATTCATCCACTTGCAGTATATTTTTTATAATGTAAATGACCTATGTAGCCTCTATAGTTGACATGAAAGTTGTAACATTTTGTCTCTTCTTTCTATAGGCACTAAGTTCATGCAAATTAGATAAGTATCCAATGAGATATGAGTAAAATTCTAAAGATACATCAGATTTCGGCCAACAATCATTTTACCCACTTGCAATGCTATTTGGTCTATGATAACGGCTGATTTGGACTTTACCATCCACATACAAGTTGTTGATAGTTAAGTCAGTATTTTACAGCTTCAAGAATTATACCAATTGAGTACGTATTTTGTGAGATACGATTCAAATACTAGAGTTGGGTCAAGCTGGGCAGAAGTTGTAGCCCGATTCTATTGTATCTCAATTTTTGGCCCATAACATGTTGGATTTGGCTTTTCCACTATTCTTCAAATTTGTGTAAGATTAAGTCATGTTACACCAGGTTCAAAAATTTCTTTATTTCGATTTCTACATTGAGAGTTATGTCCATTTTACCTAAACCTGTCCAAATAACATTTATTAATCACAATTTAAGGAGAACACTTTATTTCAACTAAAAATATAGAAAATGCTAAAATTAGTGACATTAAATGGTGACTGAATCTCTTAACAAATATGCATTTTCATGTGTTCATCAACCACATTTTCATTTCAAGTATAGAGGAGAGGGGGGATATTTCATGTTTTTATTATGTTTTTATGTTATCTTTATTTTTTTTTATTTTTGTTTATTTGATTTTGAGTTTGTTAAAAGAAGAAAAATAAAAAAAGTAATGGTAATCATGCTTGTTAAATCTTATTTTTACTCTATTGAAATTTCTTTTCTTATAAGTTCTCGTTTGTTTTTTTATGTTAGATTTTTAAGATGATCAATATAAGAAATAGAATACATGGGTGAATGTATTTTCACAAATCTTCAGAAATGATAGATATTTAAGACAATTTTTGGTTATCTAAGTTTAGAAACGATTTCGACCTTATTTATAATCACCATTCTTTTGAGCACTTTATAAGCATGAATAAACTATAACTATTACTTAGAAATACTTATGCTTTAGGGAATACACAACAGTCTTGAAGACCGACATTCTAGAACTTCTCTTCAATTACTACTTGAGGTGAAATCCTAAGAAACACATAAATAGAAAAATGATATTAGGCCATCTTTGGACCAATTGAGCCTTTTTAGCTTACTTTAATAGTATATTTATCCCTAGTTATCCATTTTGAGCTTAATGACCTATTTTTTTGTTTCACCGTATTCAAGCCCAAAACTTAAAGTTTATTTATCCAGAATTTACCTATCACACCATAGACCTTGAGATTGCTTAGAAATACTCTTGAAAGAAAAAGAGGTTATGGCTGTAAAGGGTATTAAAAGAAAAATAAATTTGGATAGTATTTGCCAATTTAAGTTTAGGGGTACTAAAAAAGATAAATAAATAATACTAAGGGTGGTCACATCCGATTCGGTTCGGTTCATTTTTTTATAAATAAAACATAAACCGGTTTTTTAATGGGAAAAACTAAACCGGTTTTTTTCGGTTCGATTTTTTCAATTTGTTTTGGGTTTTTGGGAAAAAATCGAACCGGACTGGTTAGTTGTTTTTCCAAAAAACCAAATTGATTTTTTGTTTTAAAAAAATCAGACCGAACCAAACCAAACTGACCGATTTGGTTTGGTTTTCAGTTTCAGATTTTTTGTGGCCACCCTTAAATAATACCATAACTTAAGAAAAAGAAGAAATTCTTCGAAAAAAATAGTGGTTGAATAGAAAGAATGGAAACACAATAAGTTTGGGAAATATGATAATTCAAAGGAAAAGAAAGATCAAGAGTTTCTATATAAATTCCAAGTGTTCATGGTGTGATTTAACCTAAATTGTTTATCCTTTTATCACACCTTGACCCTAACCTTACATTACAAGCTTAAAAAAGGTCATAAATTGATCTCTACACATGTGATTTTCTACATTAGTAGAGAGTGATAGAAAAGATAAGTTTATAGAAGTGTCATTATACAAATCAAATATCGAGACATCATCTTTCATGTATAAACTAAAGTAAATCAAAGTATAGTTTTAGCTATTACTTGCTGCTTGCACATACATACACACACATGGTGATTATCTTTAAGGAAGAATGAGAGATTAAATGAAGATGATTAGAATTGTTAATAGTTATTTATTTACCTTAGGATTTGTGCTATTTACACAGCTTTTGAGATAATTATTTTGATCATCTTACTAACCTGCCATGTTTTATTTTATTTTCTTTGTTTGTTTGTTATTTGAGTAAAGTATAATCCATTTTCTCTCTCTTGATTTTTATTTTACTTAAGGATGAGTAATGTATTAAGTTTTGAGGAGTTTGATAGAGGCAAAATAGTCATTTAATTTGTTCTCCTTTTACTTAAAGATTTGATATTTCATTGAGAATAAAAAGACGATTTATAAGTATTGTTGTTAATTTATAGGTACTAAGGGTAAAAAGAGAAAATATGAAACAATT
Organism: Ailanthus altissimus; assembly: GCA_946807835.1. NCBI lineage: Eukaryota > Viridiplantae > Streptophyta > Magnoliopsida > Sapindales > Simaroubaceae > Ailanthus > Ailanthus altissimus. Next base: position 10,126,422 of record OX327698.1, read on the forward strand.
GGAGCAAAAATCACAAGTTTTCAAAATATGAGCCAGCGCTTCAGCGATACGAGGCTTAGCACCCCAACGCCAACTCTAGAAATGAATTGGGAAAGCTAAAATAAGACTTTTGATTTAAACGCATTTTTGCCCCAGTGCCAGTGTACCTTCTCCCCAGCAATGTCCCATTGCCTTGGTGCTACATAGCCATTGCTGCAGCAGTAAAGACAAAATAGCATAGTGCCCAACAATAAGACATTAGCACTCCAGCGACTAAACTTTTCTACTGCAACAATAATACTGCATAAACTCTCCAAAGTAATCCCTATAAAAGGCTACTCGTCCCAGTCTTCAAATCATCAAAACATCACACACAATACAAGGCAATTAGAGCTGAGCAAGCAATTCAAGAGAGAGAATCATCAAGAATTCAAAGGAATATGGAAATTCAGTAAATAGCACTTCAACGGTCATATTAGTTTGCTAGCACTATGTTTTCATTACTATTTTGCTTTCTTTCTCTTGTTACCATGAGCTAAATTTTCTTTCTGGGATTAATACTTGAACTCAATATGTAGAGCTTAATTGCCATATTTTCTTTTATATTTAATGAACTTAGTTTTTTATTATTCAATTTATTTGTGCTTAATGCTTTATGACATCTAGCCAATGTTATGATTGATTATGTAATATTTTGATGAACTTGAGAGATGAATCATTATATTTAGATCATAATAAATTAATGCATGATTGTAGAGTAATTTACAAGTTTCAATCTAGGATAGAGATATATTTAATTGGCATACATGATCTATAAGACTTAACCTTAATGAGTTTCAATTTATTACCAATGCCATAGAGATATAGGTACTTTGTGAATTGAAATATAATTGTTTGATCTTGAGAAAGGCTTCCAATTATAATTGTGTCTTGATCATTATTAATAATTAAGGGAATTAAATATTTAAAGAAAATATAACTTAAAAATATATTAAGGGATAGTTGTTAATCCTAGGCTTCTCAAGAATTATTTCTTATCCTAAGCCTTGCATTGTGATATTTCTACTAGTTTTAGTTTAATTATTTTATTTTATTTTAGTCTTAAAAATATAAGTTGGTTTTTCTAAATAATTATAAGACATATACAATTTTAATACTTAGTTTAAGTAACTATTATCCCTGTGGGTTTGACATTTGACTCATAGAGTTCTCATATTACTTATTTACGATAACATATACTTGACCTTAATTTTAAAATATAAAAATAACTTATCACGTATCAACTAGTGGAAGAGGAATAATGAATATAAAAAGGCGAATAAATCCAGGAGAAATAATGTTATTCTAACTTAATCAAACTACCGAAAGATAAGAAGAAAACGAAGAAGGCTTTCGCAAAAGCTGAGAAAGAAGGGAAGGGAAGGAAGAGGAAAAGCCGATGGATAAAGAACATCAATCAACACATAGGTTTCTTCACCATCACATAAAGTAATACCTTTTAAATAGCAACTATAGGACGAATGGCCAAAGGGTTTTCCTTTAGTGGAAGAATGGGTGGAAGAATACACTCTACTCTATATAGAGGAAACAAAAAAAGTGTAGTTGAACCATTTGATCACTGACAAAAAGGTACAGTGGGGCACCTATTGAGGAGGAACCAAGATGTCTTTACTTGGTCTTACTAAGATATGGTTGGCTTAGACCCAAAGTTCATAAGCTGAGCATAAAAAAAGGCTATACCTTAGTCAGGTAGAAGTATAGAAGATTGTCAGGGAACATAATAAAATTATTAATGACGAAGTTGACAGATTGCTAGAAGTTGGATTCATCTGAGAGGTTCATTATCTAAATCCAAAGAAGAATAGGAAGTGACAAGTCTGCTTAGGCTATATAATCTCAATAAGGCAACTCCAAAGACTCCTTCCTGCTTCTTAAGATTGATCAGATGGTAGACACGACGAAAAATATGAGAGATTGTCATTCATAGATGCATACAATAGATACAACCAAATTAGGATAGATCCACAAAATGAAGAGAAAACCACATTTGTGACTGAACGAGAACTTACTGCTATAAAGTAATGTCGTTCAATCTAAAGAATGCCAAAGCCATCTTTCAATGGCTAGTGATTAAACTCTTTAGGAATTGATTGGAAGGATAGTGGAAGCATACATAGAGGAAATGATGGTTAAGGGCAAGAAATTAGAAGATCATATTTTGAATCCACAAGAAGTGTTCAACATCTTACAAGAATACAGAATGTGCTTGAATCTTGCAAAGTGTGCATTTGGAATATCATTTGGAACAAGCACGAGAGGATCGAAGTAAACCTGTCATTGGTCCAAACTCTCAGAAACAACACCATACCATAAACACTGAAGGAAATATAGATATTGATTGAAAGGACAGCTATATTGAGAATGTTAATCTCCAAGATGTTCGACAAATGCAAACCTTTCTAAGCCATCAAAACCAAGTATGGAACCTATAAGGCTTTGAATAATTCGAAGAGATGCAAAACTTAAAGGAATATTTTGGAGAAGTCGCATATCTTCTCCCATTTAGTTCTTAACAAAACATTATTTTTGTATTTAACATTTTCCAGGGTAGTAGTTAACGTAATGCTATTCAAAGAAGTAGATGGATAATAAAAGTTGATCTTCTATACTAGTAAGGTATTTCTAGATGCTGAGACAAGGTATTCCACAACCAAAATTCTCATCCTTGCCCTTGTGCAAGTTAAGAATAAAATAAAACTATTTCAAGGCATACCTTATCGTGGTGTGAACTTTTGTTCACAACACCATGCAAGTATGAAACTACAAGTACACAAGTCATGAGTAAGTAATAAAATGATGAGTATGATTATCGTTTTCATGAGGATTTATCTTTTAGATATATGCTAAGTATTATAGGTTTTAACAACTCAGTTTTATCTAGACAACTTAATTTAATTTCAATAACTAAGAAAAATTAAACTAACATCCTAAATTAAGCGTTGAACAAAGCAACGATTACAATGATAATCTTTCGAAATGGTAAATCTATGATAAATAAGATCCTAAGGTATTGATTTCATTCTTCTTCCTATGTTCTTCCTATTTAGTAATTTCGTTCAATTCATTAATCAATGGTTTAAGACTATTTTCATTATCTCTCCCATAGCATCAAATAAGATATTATGCATACATATTCAAGTTGATATTTCTATCTAATTTGTCTACCTATACATTCATTATACGACCCTTAAATTGATTACCTAAAGATTAATCTTATTATCCCTCCCAAGCATCAAATGAGATCCCGATCATATATTTTCAAACCGATATCCATATCTAACTTGTTTTATGCAATCATTGCGTAACCTTTGGTGATTACTTAAGTGTCATTAGCCTCTAAACTTAACAAAATCTAAGGCTATGTTTCCTAAATCCGATAAATAAGTCAATCTTTCCCGAGCATCAACCCATAAATCAACAACTAATTTATTTCCCAATCAATTTGAGGCGTTAAGTATAGAAAAACATAAATGAATTAAACAATAATCCATCAAATCATTCAAACATAGCATAAATAAAACTACAAATACTAGCTTAATGATTTTTTATTTTGAGAATCATTATATTAATCCTTCAACTTTGTGGACCATTCTTAGGATACAATCAGATCAAAATGTCCTTATATGATTAAGAGAAGACTTTTTAGTAAGCCAAAGAGGAATAGAAGCTAATCCAAAGAAAGTTAGAGCAGTCTTCAAAATGAAGTCTCCAAACACAGTCAAAGAAATATAGAGGCTCACAGGCTGGATAGCTGCTCTAGGGATAGGCAGAAAATCGGCCAACTAAATCGAACTGAGCGAACAAAATTGAATCGGCTTAGTTAAGTTCGATTTTATCTTGGTCAGCTCGATTTTATATTTCACAAAATCAAAAATTCAGTTTGGCTTTCAATTTTAACTTCCGAACCGAAAACTAAATCGAAATTGTTTTTTTAAAAAAAAAAATAAATAGAAGAAAATACACATGGCAACTTAAGAATGGCATTAAAACCGAGAACTAAACTAAACTGGATCATTCAATGCCAAAACTTAGCCCAATTTAAGCCATCAATTGCTAAAAAGCCCAATCAAGAACTAAACCGAGACCCAAATAGAAGATGTGCAGAACTAAATCGAACTAAACCGTTTTGATTCAATTTGGTTCTACACATCTTCTATTTGGATCTTGGTTTTATTTTTTAAAAACCAACCGATCTGGTTTGGTTTTCAATTTAGCTTAAAAATCAAACCGAACAAATTTCACCCACCCTTAGCTTTTAATCGATTAATTTCAAAAGCCACTAATAAATGCTTTCAATTTTTTCAAGTTATCAATAGTAAGGATAAAACAAGATGGACCCTATAATGCAAGGAAGCTTTCCAGAAGTTAAAAGAATACCTGACTCAACCATTCCTTTTTGTTGTATGGAGAACATGGGCCATCTAATCTTATACTTAAAGGTCTTAGCTCGAGCAATAAGTGTATCACTGGTCAAAAAAGAAGAGAACATTCAAAGGCCAGTCTATTTCACTAGCAAAGTATTTACAGACCCTGAGACCAACTATTCACCAGTGGAGAAATTAGCTTTAGCATTAGTAACAATTGGACAAAAGTCACAACCTTACTTCCAAGCACATACAATAATCTTCCTTACAAATCAACTTATAAGGTAAATTCTTCACAACCCAAACCTCTCCAGACACCTTGTCAAATAGGCAATGAACTCAGTAAGTTCGATATACAATACAAGTGAGAAGCAGCCATTAAGGCATAAGCTCTCACCTATTTCATCGTATAATATACACACGAAGACCAAGTCAAAGAGAACATTCAGTATGAAGAATCTTTAGAAAACCAAAGACAAGAAACCCCCACACTCTTTATTGATAGAGCCTTAAACTCGAAAGGGTACGAGGTAAGTATAATTCTTATCAGTCCGAAAGGTGATGAACTCAGCTATATTATTAGATTTAGCTTTCAAGCCACTAACAACGAGGCTGAATACAAAAATCTCCTTATATTATTGCAACATGCTTGAACATATTTGCTAGAAATTGTCCTCATCAATAGTGATTCTCGACTTGTTTTCAATCAAGTAAACAAAAGATATAATGCTTGAGGAGACTACATGGTTGCATATCTCAAAATGGTTGAGATAGCAAATAAATAATTCGAGGAAGTGATGATTTGACTATTACCAAAAGAAAATAATCTCAAGGCAAACATCTTAGCACACATAGTTTCAATAAGTCGATCCACAATCTTTCTAGATGGACCCCATCAGGAATACATAAGAAAAGAATTCTTGCCACAAAATAAACAAGAAGCATAATAGCAAAATATATAGCAGCTTGTTACACCATCATCGATGGTATCCTCTACCGACGAGGTTACTACCTCTTATATTTAAGATGCCTAAATAGATGAAGCTAAATATATGCTACGTGAAATATACAAAGGAATTTGTGGGAACCACTCAAAAGCAGGAACCTTAGCTTATAAAGCTTTCAAAATGAGGTATTATTGGCCCATTACATTTAAAGACACCAAAGAGTTGGTTAAAAAATGCAACATATACCAAAAGTATGCTAATAATATCCATACTCCACCCGAAAATCTAAGGACAATGAACAGTCATTGGTCTATCGCACAATTGGGACTTGACCTAATTGAACCTTTACCCTATGGAAGAGAGTTAGCCAAATACACAGTCATTGTTGTGGATTATTTCACTAAATGGATAGAGGTCAAGCCTAAATTTAGCAAACATAATAGCAAAAACAACTCAAGTCTTTGTGTGGAAAAATCTAGTTTTCAGATTTGGGATACCTCATACCATCATCAAGGACCATGACAAAACTTCTACAACAAGAACTTCAAAAACTTCTACAAGCGGCTTAGATTTCACCTACTGTTCACCTACTAGCCTATCCAAATAGGAACAGACATGTTGAACTCTCTAGAAAACTCATCAAGAAGTTACTTAAGAAAAAGATAACAAAGAATAAATGAGCTTAGGTTGAAAAGTTGCTCAAGGTTTTATGAGCTCTTCGAACTACTAGCAAAATAGCTACAAGAGAAGCACATTTCTCCCTAGCCCTTTGGCTGCAAAGTTATAATACTAGTAAAACCAAGGATACCCATTCACAAAGTGCAAAACGTCAATGAAGAAAAGAATGAAGAGCTCATAAAAGAAAGCTTAAACACCATCTAACAGAAGAGAAATATGGCCAAAATTTGAACTACTGCCTATTAGCAAAAGATCGCTCAATATTACAACAAACGAGTTCAAGCTCGAGAATTCCAAGAAAAAGATCTGGTTATAAGGAAAGTCCTTCAAAACACTAAAGGCCTAATAGTTGGAGTCCTCGAACCTAATTAGGAAAGCCCTTACAAAGTACTTAGAAGAGTTCGACTAAACGTATATGAGCTTGAGCAAACCGATGGGAAAGTTGTTGAAAGCCATGGAATGTTGAACTATTAAAGAGATACTATCTGTAGATACATTATTGAGCTCTTTAAAACTAAAGTCATTTATAAAAGTTCTATTTTCTTTATAAAACAATTCACTGTCGATGAACAAGATAGAATGAGATATGTATACAAAAATATAGTTCTCATTCAAACAAGAAAATTATACAAAAAAGAAGAAAATAAAAGAAATTAAAAATCAAGGGGAGTCTGGTCATTAAGAGTATTAAAAGAATCTTTATCCTCAAAATCATCATCCTCATTTGAGATACATAATGCATCGTCCATTATTGGAGGTTTATAACATGATAACATTCCTTAATAACATTAACAATGCTTTTGAAACCTTCATGACACATGAGGTAAAAGAACACTCTTTGATATCAACAGCTCTATCAATATGCATGATAAGGACATATTTGTCATATATTTTATCATATTTTTATTTTGATATTTGATTGTTTTATAATAATAGATGGCTATTTATAGTCTTTATTATTATTTACAGGGACTTGAACTAAAATGCAAACTTTTTAAAATATGGACCTGTCGTCCCAGCGCCACAAAAGTTTTCGCTCCAGCGCTAGAATAGTGATCGAAATAAGAAAATAAGAAAAGACGACTTGTTTAAGTCGCAATTGGTGCCCCAGTGCTAGACCATTATCGCGCCAGTGACAGGCCAGCGCCCCACGCCATCTCTCCACCGCTCCAACGGTGAGGCTGTTTACACGCAGTGCCCCAATAACAACAGTATAGTGCCCCAGTAGTAATGCGAGTCCTAATCTAATGAGAATTGTGATTTTCAAGCTCATATTAATCCCTATAAAAGGCCACTCATCCCTAGCCTTTAAGAATCAATCCAAGGCACCCAAGAGCAATATAAGAACACCAAGAATACAGAGCACAAGTCTTAGAGAACAATTGGAGATTAATTAAAGCAACTATAGAGATAGATTCAAGGCGTTCTTCAATATCAAGAATTTTCTAGGCAGTGCAATTAAGAGTAATTCGACGTCTATATCAGTTTGCTATTGATTATATCATGATTTCTTATTATTTTTACTGCTATTTTCTTGTAGCCATTAGCTAAATTTTATTTTTAGGGTTAATATATGAACTCAATATGTGCGCTTAATTGTCATATCTTTTTAATATTTAATAAACTTAGTTCTTTGTTATTCTAATTACTTGTTCTTAATACTTCTATATATCTGGCCAATATATGGTGAAGGAATTGATAATATTTTTGACAAACTCGAAAAAGAAATCATTATATTTAAACCTATGTAATTTAATGCATGATTATAGAGTAACATTCAATGTTGCATATGCAAGTTTCGAATTAGGATATGAATATACCTAATTGGCATGTATGGTCAGTAAGACTTACTCTTAATGAATCTTAATTTATTACAAGTACCATAAGAATATAGGTATTTGATAAATTAAGGTATTCTTGCATGACCTTGGAAGAGGCTTGTGAATACATTAGTGTTTTGATCAATAACAAAGATTAATGGAGTTAAATATTATAAGATTAATCATTAGAAGACATATTGAAGGATAGTATTAATCCTAGGTTTTCTTTATATTGCTATCACCTAATTCTCTTTACATTGTGTCATTGCTTTTATATTTTCTATATTCATTCTTAGATTTTATTTTTTCTGAATAATTGTTAGAAAGACATAATTTTAATACTCGGTTAGAAAATAGGAATTATCCCTGTGGGTTCGACATCCGAATTATTAAGTTTCTTTATTACTTGTGATGATAGTGTATACTTGCTCTTAATTTTAAGATATAGAAATGTCGCATCAATGCACCTCAGCTTCCTCAACTCAAGTGCGCATACAAGCAAATTCTTCCTTGATAGCTTCAATGAGCTCTTTTAAAGATTTTACTTGACCCTTAAAATGCTGCCTCTCTAATTTAAAGATCTTACTCTCAAAAGACATAAAATTTTCGGTGGCTTTCTCTAAATGAACTCTGCTTTGAAGCTCAAATTTGGAGACCCGACTTTTAGCTGTTTCCGCCTTAATAGACATCTCCTCCAACTTCTCATTCAAAGACTTCACCTTTTATCTTTAAGCCGATATTTCTTTTTTAGCTTTGGCCAACTCCTTTTTGAGGTTTGAAACTTTCATAACATTATAGATCAACCTAAGAACAACTTTACTTGCGACAGAGTGACAAACCATAAATTTCCTAAGAAAATAAAAAGAAGGGTATCATTACACGAAGAAAATAATCTAACACAAATAAAACAAAGGGATGAGAGGAATACCTCAATTGTGCTCACAAGTAACATATGAAAAGTAGAGAAGGGATTCTAATCCCATATTTGCTAAGCACAAGAAAGACTAATTGACCGTCTTGTCTCCAAAAAAATAAAAATAAAATAAGTAAGTAGGGCAATCCTCGTTGTCAACAAATGAATAACATCCCAATTATCTGGTTCCTCCCTTAAGAGTATAGGACCAAAATCCGATTGAGAAGAGTCAGTTCATTTTTCATTCTCCTCAGTAGTAGGAGGTCTTCTAGCAATAGTCTCTAAAGCACTTTGATAACGACCAGGAGTGGTAGAATGACTGTGATCAAGGGTAGTATTTTCAACTCGCTGATCTCGACTAGAAACGCCTTACAAAGACCTTAGAATAGAAGGAAACTCAGAAGAAGGCTCCTTCTCATTAGTACTCTTTTTATTACCATTACCGCCTTGAATATTTATGACAGAAATATAAATATATATCAATTTCCAAAGATTCACAAAATAGGGAATAACTTACACTCCCTTCCTAAAGACTACTCACACTAAGGAGGAACATTCCTATTATTTTTTCATATTAGTGGAACTTCATCATTCTCATGATCACTCAACGCAGTCTTAACAATCACACTTGCTTAACACTCAAATTACAAAAATTTAGATTGCTTAGAGGTAGACATAATCCTTAATAAGAAAGGAGAATCAATAACCCTTTTACACAATCTTTAATAATTGAAGATCAAGAATGACAAATAGAATACAAGAATCATTTTAATCTGATAAAAAATTCCAATGAAAGAATCTCTAAGATTCCAAAATCGTATAGAAAATCTCTTAATGAAGAGGAGAAACCAAAGATTTTAACAACAAATCCTTAACTATACCAGAAGATGATAAAAAAAAGAAGATATTTTAAGGAGAATAACTTGAAAAAAAAAAGAACCAAAAAAATACATCATTCACTATCTCCCTCTCTCTATACATATGGAAACGAAGACCTTAAAAAGAAGAGCATAAAGAATGATCAAGTGATCGAATTATGGATACCCTGCTAAAAAAACTTTATAGTCACAACCAAGTTATCAACTTTAAACAAACAGTTGAATAATCAAGAACACATTCAACACATTTCAAAAATGTTGTAGATGATAAGAACATTCAAAATAACTCGACAAGCCAAGTCTAAAGCTGAGAAAAGAAACAAGAGGACAAAACAAAGTTGTTCTATTAGTATTAAAGAAAAATTCTTTTATAAGGCCAAAAAGAAAAAAAGAAGAAAAGTCATTAATTGATAGGAGGATCATTCTCAATAATAGCAGAAGCAAGGGTTAAAGGATCATTAGCATGAGAAACGTATTAAAGATCTGGAGCAGAGTCATTTGAGGTCTTGGGAGGGTGGGGGATGTCCTCGGCCACCTGTGCAATAGTGGTCTCGGCATTAGAAGCTATAATTTCTTCATTTGCACCATTTAGGTTAGGAAATAACTCATTTACCTTGAAGAGATCCAAACTAGCATAACGACTCTTAAAGGTCCACTAGTTGGGTTAAAACCTCTGACACCTTCTCAGCAACTTAGAGCCGTGAAAGCTCAAGTTTCCTCTTCAGCTCTTCATTGGCTTATTGAAGAAAAAAGCTCTTCTCTTACAAGACCTTTACCTGTCCTTAGAGCTCATTAACGTTAAACTCGAGCACAATAACCTTGCTTACAACTAGGGTAACCTTAGCTTCAGTGACCCTTACTTTGGTTTTTGCTTCTTCCTCGGCATGCTTCAACTTGGCTAAGCAAGCATTAAGCTCATGCTTTATTGACCCCATTTTCTTCTTAGCCTCATTCAAGGCCTCTTTAGCTTTGGCAGCTTCAGTAGCGGCCACTCTTTGGATGTCAGTCACCATCTTAAGAATAAAGTCATAATGACTAGCGAAGGTGACCATCCAGAGCAAAAAGAAAGAAGAAGTCAACAAATATAAAATCAACAAACAATAAATAACAAAAAAGAAGAAAACTCCAGAGATAAGACAATACCTCTAGAAAACATGCAAACCCATAAGCTCAGATTGGGACGTAGCATTTCTCAAAGAGGACGTTGTTCCAATGTTAACGTGCTGCATGCAACTTTGGAACAACATCCTCTTTGGGAAATGCTCGTTCTGCCTCCCTCAGTAGAGGCAATACATGTTTATACCTTCTTGTCTTTGCAAATGAAAGATTAGATATATAAAGTGACCCTAGTCCATGCCTCGACCAGAGCCTTAAAACTGAAGGCTCACTTGGAACCTCCATACCAATATTCCCTCCACAAAATTGAGAAGAATGAGGGGAATGTAGAGAAGTAGACATATAAGAAGGATGAGAATTCATGTTAAGAGAAGGAGGAATGCTCGAAACAAAAAACGCAAACACTCTCAAATAAAGGATGAAGCTTTACTCGACTTCTCTCATTATAGAGGTTTTAAGGCCCCGTCTAGAATTTCATCCATATAAGGGGAACTTTTTAAGGTCTCCTCCATAGAAACCTAGCCCGACTCCTTATTCAGGCAAAGTAGGTTAAGAAAAGCCTTTATTTTTTCACCTCAACAACGTCTAGAGTATCTTCTCTCCCCCCATTTCTGTAAAGATAAATAAATGACAATTAGTCATTAGAATAAAGGAACATTATTCAACAGATAAACTAAAACCAAAGCTACCTTAAGATGGAGAAAAATCAGAAGAGACAAAGATGTCTTTGATTAGCTCAAAAAATATAAGATTATCTTAAGAGAGGAACTTCGTATAAGGACTACTACAAACACAAGTAGCCTTAATACAATTTTTCTCCTCCTTAGAAAAATGAGACTTCGAAGACCAAAAGATAGCTAAACAAGAAAAAGAGGAGTAGTCAATAAACAAAAAAAAACTCCACTAATTAAAGGAGAAAATGAGCAACCTCTATTTGTAAAATGCAAGGACATGAATAAGGACCATATGGCTCCACATAAGTTTGTCCCTATTATCCCTAGCAAAGAATCAAATGTGCTTCCATCCAAAGTTATTTGAAGGAAAATCCCTCACAGGAGTAATGTCCTTCTCTCTACCATAGATAGTTAGGTAATAAAAACCATTATGTCTAACAGAATTTTCCCTGATCTAGTACAACCTTTAAAGCTTATAAAAATAGGGACCCTTAAGATTTGCCCCGCTCTACGTGACTTGAAGGCTTACCAAAATCCTTAAAGAATTTAAGTTTATTCAGCATGGAGCCAAGTTCAAACAAGAAAAGATATTTACAAAGAAAGGCTAAAAGAGAAACCTAAGTCATAATAAAAAAATCAAAGATTAAGGGCCACCTCCCCCTTTGGTGGTGCACTTGCATATTCATTGCTACAAAGGACCCGTAGAGTAACAAAATTAAAAATCTACAGTCATTTTCTTAACTCAACAAGAACATCACCACTTATACCCGAATAATGGTAAGGGGGCGATCTAACTCAAGAGAAGACTTTCCACTACCTCGAACAATAGTCTTTTTCCTTTTTGGTTTACTAGATTAGCCCATTATCCCCTTACATTTTCAAGAAATTATAGAAAATCCTCTATCACTTAAAGATCCCTATCTAAAGCAAGATTATTCTCTTGTAACTTAAAATCTCGACCTTCTCGAGCACTCTCATTAACTTTGTCTCAAGATGAGCTATTACCAGTACCAAAGTCATCCCTAAATCTTTCTAGTTCTCAACTTGATATATTTTTAGAATCGTTCATTGAAGACATGGTCCTTATACCTAAATGAAGTACAAGGTTTACCCTATTAAGAAGTTTCAGGGAAACCTACTAATAGACCTTCGAAGGATAGACATTTACAATAAGAAATCTCGTAACGACCAGGAATATAAAAAGAAAGCACCAAAAAAAAGGACACTCACAAGTACATGAAATCGTAAAAGCAAGATCACTGACAAAAGGCAAACAATCATAAAGAATACTCTCTCTTCAAAAGGAAGAAGTCAATAATAAAAAAGTAAAATATGAAAATTTGAATGAGCTACGAACTCATATATAACTCTAAAAGAGAGATCTCAGTCGTTGATTCAAAAAATATAAAAAGTCACAAGATAAAACATCTCGATAACAAGACGCACCCCTTTAAAGAGCACAACTGCACGATCAATAATTAAACTCTAAGATAACGACACGTCACTAAATATTTAAGAAATTGGGGTTATCACTTATTAAAACTATCAAGCAATGATTAGCTTCTTGAGAAATTATCAATATCTAAAGCAATAAAATAGCCAACTCTAAATAGAAGTCAATTAATACCATAAATTGAACACCCTCAACATATGGCCTAAGAAAAATTTACTCCAGGAAAACCCATTAGACGGATATAACAAAAAGACCTTAAAAATTAAGGACACTAGCAGAGCATAATTAGAAGGCACTTCAAAGAACAACTCAATCTAGGAAAACCTCTTACAAAGTTTTCAGTGTCAATAAAGTTAACACTGAAAACTGAGGGACCTTTTTGTCCCCCTGGATTTAGACCTTCCAAAGCCCAAAGTCTTTAGTCAAAAAGAGAAGCAAAAACCTTGGCTCATAAGGCCCAAGAAGAATCTCAATCCATAAAGACCTAAAAAGAAGAGATAGGCCTAGTATAAGTCCTCGAATCACGAGCATCCTTTTCGAGCTAGTCAGAGTAATGGTCATAACTTGGCTCCCCTATCATACAAACTTCAAAATAGAAAATGATCTATGAGAGCAAGTTCTATCACTGACATGTCCTTGTGTAACCAAGCAAAGATATATGAAAACTCTCTTATTAGAGATATCTACCTTTTTTTTATATAATTTTTGGCTTTAGTTGTGAGCCTATTTTACAGTCTTCTCTAGCGATTTTGGCTAGACAAGTATTAGGAGCATATCAGCCATGGGGTTTGGGGATTTAGTTTTGTTCTCCTCTCATGTGTCAATGGTGGTAATGCAAAAGGTTCTCTTAGATGTGCTCAATAGCAGCTTCTGGTTTTCTTCTAATCACCCTTAAGAATTCTTTCTCTGTCTCTAGCAGAGAATTTGAGTTTTAAATAATAAATGGACAAGGCGACATTAGAGCTGATCATGAAGGGTTTTCCCATCATTACTTTGAAAGGCACGCATTGATCGACCAATAGAAAATTAATCATCATTGTCTTATTATAGAGTTTCTCCCCTATTGATATTGGTAAGCTTATAAGCTTCAAAGACATTATGCAACTATCTCTAAACCCATAGAGGGGAATTTGTATGCACTTAATCCTGAGACCCTTAATGATGAGCTCGTTGAGTGTTTCTTTGAGTATTAGGTCGACCGAGCTCCTTGTGTCGACGAACACTCTATTCACCTTCATGTCTGCTACTGGATAGTTATAACCAATGCATCATCTTAGGGTAACTGATGTCTTTGGCATCTTTCTCAGTGAACATAATCGGTACAGACTATACTAGTGGTTTTTTTTTACAGTCAAGGTGTTGCATATTATTCGGTGCCCTACTAACGAGTATCGAGAGTACTTCTTCCTCTGTCTGTTTGAGTTTTCTACCTTGTCTGCTTGAGTCTCCTGCCAATGTTATTCCTAAGATGATCATGGTTATCTGTTATGTTAGAAAACTCTGAAACTCTCAATTTCCTCCATCTTGAGTTTTCTTTAGCCTAATGTCAGCTCTATACTAATCAAGGTATCTATTTCTCATTAGCTAATCTATTTGGACTCACAGGTTTATACATTTATCGGTAGTGCAACTATATTTTTTATGGAACTCATACTCAGATAAGTTTTGTCTCTTTAGGTTGGCTTTTTTCCTTTATTGCCTTGAATATCTCAACTAATGAGACTAATGTAGAGATATATTTATCTTTCTAGACCTTGGCCACCTTGGGAGGAGATTTTCTAGTTTATTCCACTTATTATCCTATTAAGGTGAATCTCTATATGGGAACTTTGCAACTCTCTGCGGTTCTATCTCTTGATTCTCAGACTATCCTCATTTTAGGAGATTTTTTAAGTTTTTGCTCTCTTAATTCCCTTTGTTTTTGCTCGATGGTCCTCTTCTCTACTTTTTATTCTTTGATTTTAATTTAATAAAAGCCTATTCATGTGCAATTACATGGATAGTAAATGAGCTTTCTGATATGAGTCCTTCTTTTAATGCTTCTAGTGCTACTAGTAGGTTAAACGCTCTGAGCTGGATCACTTCTTTATGCTATTATTGCACGAAGTCCTTTAGCTTTTAGTGTGACCTTGTTTGAGTTATCATAGCTGTTGAGAAATTTTTAGCCTTCTCACATACCCTTTGAAAATGTTGGATGAACTTCTCAGTTAGCTTGCTAAAGGAGAAAATACTTATCTTTCTCGGACTTTGATACCAAAAAAGAGGTTGTCTGTTAAAGTTAATGTGGAATAGTTAACAAATCTGCTACTGCCTAAGGGTGAAAATTAATAATAGATCAATCACTTTGATTGACACGATGATGAAGGTTTATTATTTCTTTGTAGGTTGCGAGATTCGATATCTTAAATCCCTATGTAGCTCAATATCTTTAAGTTTATTGATAAGGAGAGATTGTCTCTTCCACTCCATTCTTTTTAGTGAGGGATTCTATTTTTCTTTATCCTTGAAGAGTTGGTACAGTCGTTCTTCTACATTTTGAACCTCTTAACTAGTGGATCTTTGCTTTTAAACATCAGGATGTGTTGTTCGTTGTGTTTACGCTTTTTAATCCTGTCAATGTCTTTTCTTGCATCATTCTCAATTCTACTGTTACTTATATTTTTATTCAACAAAATCTCTAGCATTTCTTCTTATATGGCTAGCTTCTTTTTTCCTGTTTAGGATTTATTGGGCATCCTATGTATGCCTATTATTTCTCCTAAGTCCATCAATAATTATTTGAGCATTGTTTCCCCTGCAATTATAATTGATATTAGTTTGCTTGAGGAATTCTGAGTCTTGAACTTCTGATTAGTTAGTGGAGTGGACATGATCACTTTGACGTGATCATCAGCTTGGTGGGTGACTCACCTTTCAAAGAGTTTTGCTAGTACCCTATTCCCCTTCTATTTTTTTGTCAATCAAGGAGGAATTCTGGTTTCCCTCATAATTAGGAGAACACTTTTTGGCGGTAGGGAGTGTGGTTATGACTTAAAGTTGGGACTAGATTCCTAAGATCCTTCTAGATTGCTACACTTTTTCAGAAGTTTTGCCATCATCTTTTTTAGTTTGTCTCTTTCTTTTAGCAATTTTCGCAACTCTTCTTTCAGCAAATTTTGCCAAGTTAGTGGCTCTTCTTGTTAATACAAATTTTTACTGTGTTGTATTTTCACAAATTTGTCTGGGTTTTATAACCTCAGATTCTCATTAGGTATTGAGGCTTGCTCGCTATTTTGTGTGGCTATGGAGTAGGTGGTGACAGTTTTTTATCGCCCCTCCTTCAAGCTTTTTGTCTAGTATTGATACCTTTTTTGTTTACTTCCCGTAGACAATGCCAAACTATTGACTCTAAAATTTAGTAACCCGAAAATCAATGAGTTAAATTTATTTTTCTTGGGAAGCTTGGCTTGGATGTTAAGATTTAGAGTGGAACTAAACCAAAATTGACTAATGTTTTCCCAATAAAAGTCACTTTTGATGAGAATCCTGCACTTAGAAGAACTAAAAGTATTTTTGGCATGGGCACTTTGATGCTTAAGTTAGCAATAGTCTGAAAAAATAAAAAAAAAATAAGGCAAAAAAAAAGATGGCTTTGTATTGTGTGTTTTGGCATCTTTCTATATTTATGTAAGTGATAATAGGGTTCATGGTGGGCACTAACTTAATGATTTTTATTCTAAGAGCCACTATATTAATCCTTTGTGCTAATTTCCTCCCTTATTTAGAGGGTGAAGATTATATGTTTAACTTGGGGCATTCGAAATCCTTTTTGATATGAAAGTCTTATACACATTCCTTTTTAGGATTTTGTTGTCATAGTTTTCCTCGATTTACATTGGATCTTTCTTACTTTAATAAAATTTATACCATAATTTTAGGGATCTTTTCTTGATATAATTGATCTTATCTACGACTCATGTAAGTCAAATCTTTTTAGGAACGACTTTTGTAAGTCAAGTTCTTTTAGAACTTGTCTTTGGTTTTCAAGGTGGCCGATTTTGACTCGTGCTCGGTGAGAGTAGGTACTAACCTAATTTTGAGTTTAATTGAACAGTAATTGAATTACGACCATTATTCTAACTAGCTCAATGGGTTATGAAACTGACTAAACAAGGTAGTCAGGTTATTACCATTATTCTGACTAGCTCAAAAAAATCATAGATTATTTTCTCCTTTTGAGTATGATCGAGCAGGGTACTCAAGTTATGACCATTATTCTACCAACTCAGAGAAAGTGTCTATGATTCAAGGACTTGTACTTGGTCGATGTTTTCTTTTTGGGTCTTTATAGATTGAGATCTTTTTTGGGCCTTGTGAGCTAAGAGTTTTACGTTTTTTTGTACCGAAGATTTTGGGCTTTGAAATGCCTAAATTGAAGGGAAACAAAAACCAATTCCTGTTTTAAATCTTGTCAAAATTGTTAATAATTTTTAGCTTGCGCTTAATCTCTTCAAATATTCATAAATATTTGTTTACAAATTACGAATTTTATCTCAAAATAAACTAGAAATGTAGACGAATATATACATAATCAAGTTTATAATGCTTTAATAACTATAGGTATGTCAATGTTTTTATAAAATGCTTTAATCATAAAAACTTAAAGTAATAAAAAAATTATTGTCCATCTGAATCAATTTATAAAATTCATTAAAAAAATTATATTTTTACTCTTTTTCAACAAAACAAAATTTGAATAACTCGTTTAGATATCAAGTTTAACATATCAAAAATTCATCTCCAAATTCTTAATATCAAATTTATTAGAAGTTTCATAATAGCCCTCTGTTAGCATATCTTTCTGTGCGATCCTGGATTTCTAATATTCTTTAACTTAATCATACTTTTCTATATCAATATCATAGGCAAATAGCAAAACTTACCTCTTTAATCTTTTTCTCTTTGAAATCTTCGTAAGCCTTCTTCTCTTTTAAAGAATACCGAATAAACCCTTCTCAAATAATTATCTATTTATAAAGTAAGATTTATTGAGGCTCAAGATTTTTTTAGTCCATGTAAAATTCTAATTTAGAAAATCTTATCCCACTTTAATTACTAAATAAAATTTAGATCTTTGTGTTAACGAAATACAAAACCCACGAAGTAAACCCATAACCCATAAATTTTTATTAAATCATTAAAAAAAATTCTTTAAAATAACAAAATTATCAAATTAGCACAAAAAATTTACTTCAATATATTTGGACTAATATTAATTCAAAATGTTTCACAATTATTAATCCTAATACTTTATCTATTAGATTGGGGTATTACAGAGATTTCAAGTAGAACTGGTTAATTATGTCTTGTTGTCTTGTTTGTTAGAACTATGTCCATTGTGATCTTTGTGAATGTTAATACTTTTTCACCTTTAAAGGAATGAGAGATATGCAACATCTAATACAAAAGGTGTTTATGCCTAAATAACATGTCTCATGTTTCTTGGCAGAATTGAATGGTGATGGTTTGCTAGGTTGCTGCCAAGGTGGAATATGTTGGCGTGGATTATTCAAATGTTGCAAATGTGTTTTACATGTGTTTTATGGTTGGGCGTAGATTTGTTGGTGGAAGAATGATTAAGATATGATTTTGTTTTTCGTTGATGAATGATTTAAGCTTATGAGATTTTTTTTCTCATTAATCTTTAGTTTGTTGGATGTTAAATTTGATGAACTGATTTACCATCTTAAATATTGATCTTTTGGATGTTGTCACTTAGTAACTGATTTGTTGAACACAATACAATTTATTAAGTATTTTATGCAGAGCTGATAATTTTTTATCCTATTTGTGAATCTGACATAAATAATGTAAGTTGGAATTAAAGTTTTTTGACCTAATTATTAGTAGAGGGTTTTAACTTGCCAACCCATTTAATGATACGATTATTAAATTTGTTATATTTGAGTTGGAGAGTTAACACGACTCGCCAATCTTTTTATGACCTATTAATTATTTAAACTTTATCAACTATTTAACATTAGAAATAAGTTATGGTAAAAAACTTAAGGATGATTAAGAAATGATATTTAATTTTTTTAAAGAAAAAAATTTTATAACAGATTAATGGATCATAAATAATTTGCTAAATAAGAAACAAGTCAATCGGTCATATTATTTCGTTAATCCGCATGTAACCTATTTATAAATAAATTATATTGTGCCACTCATTTATTAAATAGGTTGTCCAAATTAAAAATTTTAATATATTTATCAAACAAGTCAAGTTCGAGTGACTCATTTATTAAACAGGTCAATAGTCAACTCTGGTCAAACTCGATTGTCAAATCTAAAATGTTACTTATAATTTTATATATTTTATTATAAGTTTATAATTGTTAAAGATTTATGTTATAATTTGACACTAATCGTGTTATGTCATTTTAAATATGATTTTACAAGTTGTGAACATGATATTATAGGTATTAGTAATAAAATTTTAAAAATAAAAAAAACTTATGACAAAAAAAAGAATACTAAAACATTTACAACCTTAACACTCAAAATATGTTAGCGTTTATAATTGTAGTTTGAGGTGTCAATTAAAGAGCTCAAAACCAAGATGTGTTTAAAGATCTCCACATTATATATGGAATGATGTTGTCATGACACATGCCATGGTGTATGACGGCACGTGACATGAGGTCTGGACATATGGCATGATATAATTGACATGTGGCATAATTCTACAGGCCTCATTAAAAGGCCCACAATAAGGACAATATTGACATTTGAATGTTGTTAGTCAATAATTACAAATTTTTTTAATAATATCGCTTTTTATATAGGATTATCTTTTGGAGTACTTTAGTATTTACGATAACATTTACTCAGACTTTATTAACTTTTTTTAATAGTTAATTTAAAATTAGACTTATCATTATAATTTGATACGATGAACAAGTTAAGTTGAGTTCTACCTAATAGGTAATCCTCCCTCGTGTGACAAAAAGGGTTATTGTCAATTCTAAAATTAACTAATGAAAAAAAAGATAATTAAATTCTTAAAATTGAGAAAATAGACATAAAAATTTTCATAATTTTAAAAAAGATAAATAGATTGTGATATAATAACAAATTTTGTTATTTTAAATGAAAAATTCTTCTAATATTTAAATAACTAATTTACCCTTATAAATGATACATGACACATTTTTATTCTCTCGTTCTATATTTTATTTATTAAATTTAAAAAAAGGGTAGCAGCAAATTTTGGTCTTGTCTGTCAACAATAAATGACTAAAGTCAAATTAATTTATCAATAACACTCTTAAATTCTAATTTTTGTGATCTATATAATGATTGAATAAATTTTATCATAGGAGCAATTAGGGTGGGAGTGTGTGGAGGAGGGGAAGTAGAGGAATGGATTGAAAAAAGTAAATTTTGTTCTAGTGTCACCTTCAAACGATGACGTGTTATAATGCAACGGCACTTGAATATGACCTATCAATGTTTGATAGTTCTAGATATTTCTCCATTGGAAGGTGATGCTACACTAACCATCACATTTGTCAATCTATGTCTCTCTTTTACAAATTGACTCTATTATCGCGTAAATCACATAAATGATAGTTTATCACGTAAATCACATAAATTATAGTTTATCACGTAAATCACATAAATGATAGTTTGAGGTGTCTCCGACGAATCGATTAGATATTGGTGCTTTTGTCAATGACCATTCAACGGTAGAATCTACCAATGTAACCACTGATTGGTTGTCGTCGCCATTGACAAACGACAACAATGGTGGCCGACAATGAAAATATGATTTATTTTATTTTATTTTTAATTAAAATTATTTAATTTAGAGTTCAATTGATAAATTTACTCTTTTGATCATTTAACAAAACTACTCCTATATTAAAGTTCATTTATCTTTTTTAAAAGGAAAAATAATATTTGAACTCCCGTATTATAATAAAAGTGATAATTTACTCACCTTATTTTTAATATTATCTATTTTCACCCCATTAAATTTTAAAAAAAAATTGTAAAAAAAGAAGTGAAATGAGTAAATTTAAAAACATAATTAATAAATTATCACTTTTATTATAACATGATATCTAAATATCTTTTATAATTTTTAAAATTATAAGAGTTTTTGTGTCTATTTCTTCGACCTTAAAAGATTTAGTTGCCTTTGTTTTTTAATAAATGTAAAACCTTTTCCTTATTGGTAACCACAATAATTTTGAGGAGATAGCTTTATATTTAGTAATAGTAGATTTGACGAACTAATTCTAAACCAAACAATTTTTAAAAGATCCGAAAGTCTCAACGTCATGCTATGGATAACGAGATTTCAACATATAAAATTGGATGAAGTTGGATAGATGATGTTAAATGCTGGAAAGGCCATGTGAAAATTGAAAACGTTAAAAGTAGTTGTGGTGGAAAAGGGGCGACGTACGTGGGGACCGGGGAATTAAGATTGAAATTTGCAGGAGAGGCGGATGGTATTATGGCAACTATGATTATCAATTGAGGCAAGGATTCGTCTTTTGACAGAGAGCGAGACATTTAGATACTGATGCTGATTGCGAGAATTTTTCCTTCTGGTTTTTTTGTTATAAGAAATATAAATTAAATTTCTCCTATATTGAAATATGAGTGGAATTTAAATAATTATTTTTTCAATTACTATATCAGTCAATTGAATGATAAATTTTTGTAACTACCAAAATAATTATTATTACACTTCGCTAAAAAGGAAAAAAGAACCATTATACCTTTTTGCTATCCAATTAGTGCATGTGGCATTATTTGGGATGGAAAGAAATTGAAATATGAATTGTGAACTGTAATATCACTCAAAAAAAACTTTCTCACCCATGCTGTTATGTTGGGCCAGTCTAAGCTCGAATAGAATTCTTGTTGAGTTAGCCTAAGCATGATAATTTTGTGGTGTCGATTAAATTTAAAGTGTATGTATGTGCTTTGTATATTTATCATTTAAAATACGTATTACATACATATTTAAATGTAACAGAAGTATAAATATAGATAATAATCACATAATAAGCATATTAATTATATTAATATGAAGATTGAGAATTTTATTTATGTAACTTTTGAATAAAAATTATTGGAGTCCGTCTGAGATGTAACTCATTTATAGTTTTAACAATCAATTTGGTGTTTTTTATTGTTTAGAACAGCAGCTCCAAATTTAGTAGAAGTTTAACGCTTAAACCTTAAATTTATTTATTTTACCCTTGATCAATAAAACAAAATTTGTAACACTTTTAATGACCAAAGTATAATGAAGAAGATGATAAATAGTAAACTCAACTCTTGAATTCAAAACAAAAAAAAAAAATTTCTTTCTCTTTTCTTTCTCAATATGGCTGCCGCTTTAAGCATTCATCCATTCATATTTTTGTTTTGTTTTCATATATAAAATCAAATCAAATTAACTTTTAATATAACTAAATCATAGTTAACTCTTAACTTAAGTTAACTCTCAACTCTTGTTAGGTTAAATAACTTGTCCAACAATAAGCTAATATTTAAAAATTTAATTAAACTAACTCAAATTAATTATTAACTATAGTTAAATTACTTTATTTGTCCGATAAGTAAATAATATTTAAATATTTAATTAACTTAATTTTAGTTAACCTTTTAAACTAGGTTAAGTTATGAATTATTTAATTATTAAATGAATAAAAATCTTGAATGTTTAATAATTAAATATGTGAAATTCACCTTAAGCCCTTACTTAGTTGTTACATTAACCCAAAATAGGTTTCACCTAATCACACACTTGAGTAAACTTAATTAAAAGCTCACTATGTATCATATGTTATTATTTGATTGGTCAACAATAATTATTAACTAATCAATGTACTTAATTCTTAAGTATTGACACGTGCACATCCTGAGAGGACTTTTCATTGACGACTATATAAGATATCTATTGGGGTCCTCGTAAGTATGTTCAGTATTCAGTCTTGACTAAATACTCTCATGTCTATATGAGATCTAAGCTCATAGTCAGCTAAGAGAAACTATCTGTACCATACAGATATAGACATATACTGATCTATATAAAATGAGATTCACAGACAGATCTACATCAGTGAAAATAGATGAGAAACATAATATTTGAAAATATACTAGCATAATGACATTTTCTAGCACTTTTTTTGTAATTCTTGCAACTATGTCATTATTAGTATACTTTCAGGTCTTTATCCTGTTACAAATAAGGCTCCAACTCATTGGATTTCACTGATTCTTATAACCTACAAACTCTTAGCAATTATAATTCTTAGTGTTGTTAACTCTTGGCACTGATCTGAACTCCTTTAGATCAGGTCTGAACTCCTTCAGATCATACAATATATATAGCGTTACAAGCATTGTACCATATATTTAATGTAATTAGTGATTAATAAAATGTATATTGTATAAATATCAAATATTCATACAAATAAGGATGGCACGTGAGCACAAACTCTAACAATCTCCCACTTACTCTAGTACTATTTATAGTGGTATATAATACATATAGACTCCACGTATTTCTCAAACACCTTTGAAGTTAAGGCATTAGTAAGTGGGTCTGCTACTTTATTTACAAAATCTATTCTATA
This sequence comes from Ailanthus altissimus, assembly GCA_946807835.1. NCBI lineage: Eukaryota > Viridiplantae > Streptophyta > Magnoliopsida > Sapindales > Simaroubaceae > Ailanthus > Ailanthus altissimus. The sequence continues at coordinate 10,149,947 of OX327698.1, forward strand.
AATAATTACATCTCTTTTAGCTAAGATCTCTCTAATCATGTGGAATTTCTCTCCGTATATTTAGATATCTGGTGTGCTCTTGACTCTTTGGCTTGTGTTATAGCCCCATTATTGTTGCAAAATAATAAGATAGAATCCGTCAAACTTAGAACTATTCTGAACTCGGTGACAAACTCGCGAATCCACATTGTTTCTTTTGCTGCTTATGAGGCAGCTATGTACTCTGCCTTTGTAGTAGAATCAGTTGTAGACCCCTTGCTTGGTGCTTTTCCAACTCACTGTAGCACCGTTGAGAGTAAACACATACCCAGATGTAAACCTTCTTTCAACTAGGTTAGACTGAAAGTTTAAATCTGTGTATCCTCTCACTTGTAAATCACTATATCTATAAATGAGAAACTTATCATTTGTACCTTTAAAGTATTTCAGGATATGTTTGACTACATCCAATGGCTGTCACCTAGATCAGATTGGTATTGGCTAGTAACACTTACAGCTATACTAACGTCAGGTCTCATGCACATCATAGCATACATCAAGCTTCCAACAACTGATGCATATGGTATGTTAAACATTCTAACTCTTTCATCTTCTGTTTGAAAAGATATTCTCCAAGAAAGATGAATACCATGTCTAAAAAGTACGTTAACTTTCTTATAGTTAGTGAAATTGTACGTTACAAGACACTATTAATATACGATAATTAAGAGAGTCCTACTAGCTTCCTAGTTGTATCTCTATAAAGCTTTATACCTAGTATATAGGAAGCCTCTCCCAAATCCTTCATAGAAAAGCTCTTACTTAGATAACTTTTGAATGATTGTAATATGCCGATATCATTCCCAATGATCGATATGTCATCCACATCAAGAACTAAGAAGACCATCATGCTCCTACTGACCTTTCTGTACATACATGCTTCTTCTTCGTTTTTGATAAAACCAGACCCTTTGATTATCTCATCAAATGATAATTCCAGCTTTGGGAGGCCTGTTAAAGTCTATAAATAGACTTCTTCAGTCTACACACTAGACCAAAGGTTTGGCTGAACATAAAATCTTCAGGCTATTCCATAAATATTTCTTCCTCGAGATATCCATTTAGAAACGTCGTCTTTACATCCATATGTCATATCTCAAAGTCATTATATGCAGTAATTGCCAATAAAATTTGATTTGACTTTAACATTACTATTGGTGTAAATGTCTCCTCATAATCGATCCCAGATCGCTGAGCATAACCGTTCACAACCAGTCTGGTCTGGAAGATCTCTACATTTCTATCGGGCCCTCACTTCCACTTGTAAATCTATTTACAACTGATATAAACTATTCATTCGGGAAGCTCAACCAAGTCTCAAACTTGATTCTGATGTATTGAGTTAATTTCGAATTTCATGGCATCTTGCCATTTTCCCGCATCAAAGTCCAACATCATCTCTCTCTAGGTCAAATAGTCATTTTCTTCAATTAAAAAAACTTCAAGGGCATCTTCAGGCATCTGACTATACCTAACAAGTGGCATTGACATTCTTTCTGACCTATATAGAGGGTGTGTTAAAGGTATACTGCTTGTTTGACCTTGAGTGTTAAAGGTATCCATTGTTCTTTACTTCTTGATTGACTTCATCAAGTTCAATCTTTCTACAATCCCCACTATCCATGAGAAACTGCTAAGAAATTGGCATTACGAGCAATGAACATATTTCATTCTTCAGAATCATAAAATTTATATCCCATTAAATTCTTGGGATACCCAATGAATCGATATTTGTACCCCCTAAGTGCAAGTTTATCTTATTGTGAAACTCTTACGTAAGCAGGACAGCCCCAAATATTAAAATATTTAAGACTCGGTTTCCTACATTTCAACATCTCATGTGGGGTGGTTGGAACAGCTTTGGATGGAAATCTATTCAAAATATGAGAAACAGTTTCTAAAGTATAACCCCATAGGTATTCTGAGAGATTGGTAAAGCTCATCATCAATTAAACCATATCCAATAAAGTCTAATTCCTCTCCTTCAAAACACCATTGTGTTCGGAGTACCTGGAGAACTATATTGAGCAAAAATTCTATTCTCCTTTAAATAATTTGAAAAATCACTGCCCATGTACTCACCACCTCAATCTGATAGAAGGCACTTTATGTACATTTCGGTTTGTTTCTTTACTTCAAGTCGAAACTCTTTGAACTTTTTAATGGTTTCTGACTTGTGTTTCATAAGAAACACGTACTTATATCGTGACAAATCATTGATAAAGGCAATAAAGTATTGAAACCCACCCATTACAGTATGATTCATAAGAAACACATACTCATGTCGTGACAAATCATCAATAAAAGTAACAAAATATTGAAACCCACCCACTACAGTATGATTCATTAGACCGCATACATCGCTATGTATTAGTTTCAATAAATTAGAGGCATGATATCCAACACCGATAAATAGGGATTTGCTCATTTTTCCTTGAATACAAGATTTATAAATTGGATAAGGCTCTATGGTCAAATTAGGTATCTAACCATCCTTAACCTGACGAGTTAGGCATCTTACACCTATATGACTTAATCTCATATGTCATAATTAGTTTTATTTAAAGTTTTTGAGCTACCACTAGTACTAGCTTGCATATTCATGACATTTCTAATTGTATCCAATACATAATACTTATTAATTAATTGACATTGAGCTAATAATATATAATGCACATTATATAAACATAAGGAACAGTTTTGAATATTCATACGATATCCTTCACTGTTAAGTATAGGAAGGGATACAATTTGTCTGATGATGGTTGGTACATAATAATATCTATTATACAATACGATCGTTCTATTACATGGAAGAAGTAAATCAAAATGTCCAACAACTTGGACCTGTAGGAATTCACCATTTTTCACTCGAAGCAATACTTCTCTAGGCTGTAGCAGCCTAACTTAGGGGTAGGCAAAACCGGTTTGGTTCGGTTCAATTTTTGATTCAATTTTTGGTCAATTTTTCGGTTTGGCTTCAAATGGATTTAAATTAGGCTTGTTTTTTGTTCTGTTCGGTTTAGTTCAGTTCATTTTTTATTTTATTTTCAATTTTTTTAACTTTTTTAAATTCAATTTTTTGTTCGGAAGGCCAAAACCAAAAATAGAATCAAATTTTCTGTTTTTTAAATTATAAAACTGAGAACCAAACACCAAAGTAAACCAGCTAGTTTGGTTTGGTTTTTCAGATCAGGTTTGGTTCACCGATGTTTTACCTACCCCTAGTCTAACTTCCCTCAGACTCTGTAACACATTGCAGATGTGAGAAAGACATGTGGTATCTAATACCCAGTCAGAACAGGCATTAAATGCCAATGAAATGTCAATGATAGTAAAACATATACCTGAAGGGAGTCTTCTTTGCAGTGGCAAGGTATTTGAGGCAATTGCGTTTCCAGTGCCCATCTTCGCCACAAAATAAACATTTTTTTTTCCTTGATATTCTCCAGAGGCTTGGATATTTTTTGCCTCTGAGGACTCATCCAATGTGTCTGCTTCACCTTTTTTGTCTTCTTCCCTTTGGATTTCTCAAAAATCCTCAGAGTAGAAGATGAAGCACTTTAAATCAATAGGGTCGGGCCTCCTTCATGCAAGTCATCTTCTGCTATCTTCAACATGTTATGAAGATCTGTATAAGTAGGAGCCAATCCCTACATGTTGAAGTTCATGAAGAATTATGCATATGACCTTAGAAGCGACTGGAGAATCAAACTATTCCCTAAGTTCTTGTTCAGAAATATGTCCATTGTCTCCAACCTCTCGATGTATCCAACCATCTTAAGGATGTGGTGGCTCACTGAACTACCCTCAGCTAGCTAGTTTAGCTTGAAAAAGTAATTTGTCGACCTTGTAAATCTCGACCTGAAGTTCGTCGCCAAAAAGCTCCTTCAAATGGAGCATACTGCTGCTAGCACTGTCTATGTGAACATGCTCCCACTGTAGCTCCGTAGACATAGAGGCGAAGATGTATGATTTAACTTTTAAATCATCATCCAACCATTTTTTATAAGTCTCTCTGTCCTCTGAGGTGGTATTATCAAAAACACATTTGGGCAATCTCTCAATAACATATCTGAGCTTCTCTAAGTTTAGAATAATTCTAAGATTCATGAGCCAATTTGAGTAGTTTTCAGCGTCTTTGAGTTGGTGTGCACTAAAAGGTTGGTGGAGGCCATTAGATCTTTACAAGATAAAATAAATAGAAGATGCCAGCGAAATTATTAAATTTATTAAATCGCTAATAAAAATATTTTAAATCATGAACATAACAATTATACATTTTTCAATTTAAAACGTCCTCCCATTGCTTTACATAATCCCTCTCATCTCTTAAATGAAATAACAACAGTTTAAACTCTTTAAACTATACAGTGGGAAGTAGACTCCATTGGCATTATACTCTAGCCTCACGTTGTAGTAATATTGGACTGTGTAAATGTTGTGTGATTTCTATAACACAAACTAATGTAAGTGCACGTTATCGCAACAAGTAATATATGATAAGTAGAGCGTCGATCCTACGAGGAATTGTTATTACTACTTGCTAAGTACTAAAATTATGTTCTCCTATTCTTATTCAAACTATTGGCAATTCAATGATTTTTATATCTAAACTAACTAAACAAAAAGAATAATTACAAGAATTGAGCAAAGAGAACAAATGTGATAGCACAAATACTCAAAAGCCTAGGATTACAATAATCCATCAATACTTCACTTGAATTCAATTACTCTCCTTAGAACTATCAATATGAATGTTAACCAAGAAATCTAATATCCTCATAAGCCTCTTTCGATGGTCAAGTGAGTATATCTCATTCAATCAATTATCTATATTCCTATGATAATCAAATTGAAATAAGATTCATTAAGTTCAAATTCTCTAAATGGTCATATATGCCATATGAGTATATTCCTATCTCATATGGAACTCATACTTTTACACAATGATCATACATTAATTTATTTATGGCCAACACAAAATTTCCCTTTTCAAGTTCATTAAGGTTCCCTAATCAATCTAATCCATTGTCATGTAATTAGAAGCATTAAGTATGGAACAAATTGAACAATTCAATACCAATATGATAAATAAGGGAAAATAATCAATCCAAGCTACATATTGAGTTCACATTGTAATCCTATTAATAAAACTTAGTTCATAATTGAAAATATAAGTTTAGAGCATCTAACAACATCATTATACATGCTGAAATCAACAACAAATACGAAATTGAAGAGAAGAAGAAATTTCCCTTGATGCAATAGTGATGTTCTTCTTTCAAAATGTAGAAATTCTTCTTCTTCCTCTTGATTTTTGCCTATTGTTGTTGATTTTTGCTTCCAAGACCTAAATGAAGTGTTTATTTTTGTGCTCTCTACTGCCCAACTCTTCTTAGCTCAACAATTGGCGTTTATATAGGGTTAGGGTTTCAAAAAGAGGATAAAATGCCCTTAAAGAGTGCCCAGAATTTAGTGCCGCGGCATTCGGGTTCAATGCTGTGCCATTCAAATCCAATGCCACGGTGTAGAGCTTCTGGAATTGGCGCCTCGGTGCTCAAACTGAATGCCCCGGCATTGCACTGTTCATGCATTATAAAAATTGCACTGTTCACTCGTATTGTTCATATTTTGAGCATTTTAGTCCCTTTTCAGATTCTCTTCTCAAATAGCTTCATTTGCATCCGGTTTTTTGTATTTTTGCTATAATAGTGCTTAAACCTATAAAACAACATTAATATGCATAAATAGTCAAATTATTTGGATAAATTGAACAAACATCAAGTTTAGGAGGATAAAATATTTTATATAATTACGCCCTATCAAATACCCTCAAACTTAAGAGTTTGCTCGTCCTTAAGCAAAGATAGATAAAAATAAATAAAATAAATTCAAAAACAAATTTATGGGCTAACGAATGATTAATAGTTATTCTCAAATATTGCATTATCTATAACTATTAAAAATCTTTAAATACCGTGATTATTCAATAAATCTAATCATCATGCTTATTTCATCATACAAATAATTACTTGGTGTGTGTGTGTGTGTGTAGTTGTTATTGTTAGTTAAATGCACCCAAAATGGTTTATGCTTACAAGAAAAGATGTGGTCTCTATGGATATTTGTTTTTTTGAAACATATACTCCATAGGCATGCTTTTCATATCACTCTCCACTAATGTAGGAACAAACATAATTAAGAATCAAATAGGATTTTATTAAGCTTGTAATATATGGTTAGGGTAAATGTAAGATAATGTGGATTCATTTTTGGTTCAAATCACACCATAAACATACATTGTTGTTGAACATCAAAGCCTAAATCTCATTCCAAAGAACACCCTCAAACTTAATTTGACACTTCCTTTGATGCTCTTTATTATCAAATTTCCTTTTTTTGAAGCATATAGGGATATATATTTGCTATTTTTTTTCTTTCTTTTTTCTTTTTTACAAAGCATTCCAAATCACTATACCCCAAACTTAGAATTTTTTAACCTTTTGGAACAAACACAAACATAACTTCTATGTCTATGGTGTGAGGGATAATAATGATGGAATATGTATTTTTGTGTTAAGGTTTTATTATAGTTAACAAAGAAAGATGGTCATCAGGTTCAAAATAGGTGACTATGGATAAATATATATCGGTAGGTTCGAAAGGTTCAAACGATCCAAACATGGCCTAAAATCACTTTCTTAATCATGCATGTCCTAGGATTTCGCCCCAAATGATAATCAAACAAGTTCTAGAGTGTGTTTGAGACTTTTTATGTTCTTGTTGTGCATAAACTTTCTCTAGGTTAGCAACTAACATAACAATTCAACTATGTGCTCAATGTATTTCAAGTAATCACAAAAGATAAAACTTGCAATCAAAATCAAATATATGAACAAACATAGTATCTATTGATTTCAAAAAGTTATAGTTTCTGCACTTACTTTTATCATTGACTAATAATCATGTTAAACCCAAAATAAAATACAAAATGCATAAAACACACCCAAAACAAAATTGTAAAATAAAAATTATTGCAGATAAATAAGCAAAAATAAAATTACAAATAAATAAGTAAAGCCAATTGAAAATGTGAAAGTGTTTCCCTCCCCCAAACTTAATCCATGACATATCCACATGGCATCAATAAAAATAGAAAAATAAAACACTTCCCTGAATAATGTGTTGAAGCCTCACACATGTCCTCCATAATGTTTGCATCATCTCCCAAATCGTTGTCGTTAATTTTTATCGAAGCTTGATGAAGTAGCAAGGGTTGTTCATTACGATGTAACAGTAACCCTTCCACCAAATGCAAATTTCCAAAATTTTCTAAATCTCACCATGACAAAAATGTTAATCTTCCTCAAATAACCACAATGTGTTATAATTCAGGTGTAAATAAATTCAAACACTTCCAATTAATTTACAAATACAAGTCTCAACCAACAATTCACTCTACAACACAATCCACTATTACCACTCAATATAGTTCAAACACTACCATAATAAATATTTCATCAATAAATAAGTTTAAGGACACAAAAATACGTACCTTAGACAATGAATCCATTAATCTCAACTTTGGAGTGCCCCTTGAATTTTTTATTTTTGATGAAATCTCCATTTTGTTTTTCAAAATTAGAGTTAATAAAGAATGGACATGTGTTTTTGATGTGTTTTGGTAGTTATTTTATGATGAATTTGAATTGAGAATGTTAAATTTATATGAAATGAAGAGTTGGGGTTGAGAAGGATTAAGATTTTGAAATGAAAAAGAAATGCAGAAAATTGGGGTAAAAGAGAAAAGAAGAAAAACAAATTAAAAATAATTGAGGGGCAAAAGAGAAAGTGGGAAGCAAAATGGGTAAAAAAAAATATAAAAAAACATAAGGGGGGCAAACAAAACAAGCAAAAAATATATATTAATCCTACTGTGCAAGCCAGCGTCGCAGCACTGACTTCCAGTGTCAAGACGCTGGCGCCTGGGAAATTCCCAGGCACCAGCGCTGCTGCACTAATTTGCTGTTTCTTCCTTTTTTGCTTTGCTTGCTTTTTTTTTGTTTCTTTCTCTTTTTTTGTTTGTTTTATTCATCTTTTTTTTCTCTTTTTTTTTCCCTTTTTCATTCTAATTCTCTTTTTTTTTTCTTCTTTTTTTCTAACAAAATATAAACACATCAAATTTAATAAAATAAAATCAAATAAAAAATTACCTTGGGTTGCCTCCCAAGTAGCGCCTGATTTAACGTCGTCAGCGTGACATCTTTATTTTTGGATCATAGTGGATCAAATTGCATATCTGAAGTATCTCGCCTATAGAACTTCAGTCGATGCCTATAAGTAATGGTATTCCTTTTCTTCGACTTCCATAGTTCCATGAGAAAATTTTTAAGGAACACACCCGACCGCCTTGCTTTGAGCTTTACCGGAAAGATTTTAATCTTAGACCGGACAATTGAACCTCGTTGGCCGGTATCTAATGGTTGCTCCTTGACGAGCTTGTTTCACCGTTTTTTGATATTTAATTTGTCCAGCAGTATCTCTTCATATACATGATCCATGATGGCTTCTAGTACTTGCTATTTTGGAGATGGTTGAGTATCATCCGAAATCACCATATCAATCTTGAAGCAATGGGAAAATTCATTGAAAAATGCAGATCATGGTTCTTCACTTCAAGCTCCATGGACAATAGAAATTGTAGAGTACAATGGCTCAAAAATTTTTGCTGTTGAAACTCTTATTCTTGTACTCTTTTTGCTACTACCATTTGCGCCTCATCCATGTGATGATCCTCATTTGACTTGTTTAATTCATTGGCTGCATATTGCTCTATCCCACACTCCCAATAATAACCCTGCTGTGTTTAACATTTTTCATTGAAAAAATTTCAATATTGCATGGCAATGCATCTTGAGGATGATTATGGCCAGCATTTATCAATTGTTCAACCTGCATTTCTAATATCTGCAGAGATGAAGATTGGCTATACAACAACTCATCTGTCCTACTTATATGTTGGAACATATCGTCTAATGAGGATTCCATCTCAAGTTGCTGCTGTTGCAGAATTTCTGGTGGTGCTTGATTTTCCAATTCTGGACAATAAGCATCAAAATTAGAGTTATGATGTTGTTGGTAACCAATTTCTGGGTAATCTATAGGTTTTGGACATAGTCCATTTAAATGGTTACCACCACAAAAATCACAAGTGATTTATGCAACTCTCTCAATGATCTTGTATAGAGCAACACAGTCAACTGTCCATTGAGAGTTGTTGAAGGCCATCACTTCCATCAATTCATATGCATCATTAACAAACAAATTCATAAATGCACCTCCTGCTGCAGCATCAGTTATCATCCTTATATGTCCAACTATCCCATCATAAAAAATCTGTACAAGTAACCATTTTGGGATACCATGGTGTGGACATTTCCTCTGCATTTCTTTGAACCTTTCCCATGCTTCATGTAAGGACTCATCATCATTCTACACAAATAAAGTTATGGCGTTTCCCATCATCGTTGTCTTTGTCGGTGGGAAGAATTTGGTAAGAAATTTTTGCGCTAACTCATCTCACGTTGTTATAGACCCCAATGGTAGTGACCTCAATCAATTCTTTGCTCTATCTCGGAGTGAAAATTTGAATAGGCGAAGCTGAATTGCATCATCCGAGACTCCATTGTATTTTCAAAGGTCACAAATTTTTAAGAATTTCACAACATGATCAGTTTGATCTTCATTTGGTAATCCACCAAATTGTACTGATACTTTCAATAATTGAATCATCTCTGGTTGAATTTAAAAGTGATCGACATCAATAACCAGTTTTTGAATGCTTGAATGGATGTCACTTACTCTTGGTATTGTAAAATCCCTCAAAAAACTTGATGTTTCAGCCATCATAAATCAATCTACAATAACTGAAAAATAAAAGAATGAAACTAATAACAGTAAAATGTACAAATGACAGTAAAATGTACAATGACAGCAAAATGTACAATGATAAAAAAATGTTTGAACTAAGAATAAGATGAATTGGTATTAGTATCAACAAGAATAATAAATAATTCTCCGGCAACAGCACCAAAAACTTGTTGTGTGATTTCTATAACACAAACTAACGCAAGTGCACATTATCGCAACAAGTAATATATGATAAGTAAAGTGTCGATCCCACGAGAAATTGTTATTACTACTTGCTAAGTACTAAAATTATGTTCTCCTATTCTTATTCAAGCTATTGGCAATTCAATGATTTTTATATCTAAACTAACTAAACAAAAAGAATAATTACAAGAATTGAGCAAAGAGAACAAATGTGATAGCACAAATACTCAAAAGCCTAGGATTACAATAATCCATCAATACTTCACTTGAATTCAATTACTCTCCTTAGAACTATCAATATGAATGTTAACCAAGAAATCTAATATCCTCATAAGCCTCTTTCGATGGTCAAGTGAGTATATCTCATTCAATCAATTATCTATATTCCTATGATAATCAAATTGAAATAAGATTCATTAAGTTCAAATTCTCTAAATGGTCATATATGCCATATGAGTATATTCCTATCTCATATGGAACTCATACTTTTACACAATGATCATACATCAATTTATTCATGGCTAACACAAAATTCCCCTTTTCAAGTTCATTAAGGTTCCCTAATCAATTTAATCCATTGTCATGTAATTAGAAGCATTAAGTATGGAACAAATTGAACAATTCAATACCAATATGATAAATAAGGGAAAATAATCAATCCAAGCTACATATTGAGTTCACATTGTAATCCTAGTAATAAAACTTAGTTCATAATTGAAAAGATAAGTTTAAAGCATCTAACATCATTATACATGCTGAAATCAACAACAAATATGAAATTGAAGAGAAGAAGAAATTTCCCTTGATGCAATAGTGATGTTCTTCCTCCAAAATGCAGAAATTCTTCTTCTTCCTTTTGATTTTTGCCTCTTGTTGTTGATTCTTGCTTCCAAGACCCAAATGAAGTGTTTATTTTTGTGCTCTCTACTGTCCAACTCTTCTTGGCTCAACAATTGGCATTTATATAGGTTTAGGGTTTCAAAAAGAGGACAAAATGCCCTTAAAGAATGCCTAAAATTTAGTGCCGCGACATTCGAGTTCAATACTGTGGCATCGAATTCAATGCCGCAGCATTAGGATTCAATGTCGCGGCGTGGAGCTTCTGGAATTGGCACCCCGGCGCTCAAATTGAATGCCCTGGAATTGCACTGTTCATGCACTATAGAAATTGCATTGTTTATTCGTACTGTTCACGTTTTGAGCATTTTAGTCCCTTTTCAGATTCTCATCTCAAATAGCTTCATTTGCATCCGATTTTTGGTATATTTGCTCTTATAGTGCTTAAACCTACAAAAAAATATTAATATGTATAAATAGTCAAATTATTGGGATAAATTGAACAAACATCAAGTTTAGGAGAATAAAATATTTTATACAATTACGCCCTATCAGTAAATCCAACAAATAGACAACACTTGTCAATTGCATCTCATGCAACTCTTACCACTGATCCTAAATACATATTTTCCTTACGCTGAAATAATATTGGCAAAACACCAACATGACCTGTCTAACACCGTATTGACAAAACGAATCATAATAAAATACTATCTCATAATATAATATTATTTAATCTAATTAAGAGAGATTTTTACATAAACATTAGGTCTCTATCTCATGGGGAGGTAATTCTAATCAATTATTTATTTATGTGCAAATATAACTAACCCCCACTAATAGGGCTCGTATTGTGGTTATCAGTATAGAAACAATTATCTCGGTTTATAATGCAGACTAATAACTCTTATCACTGCATCTCATAAATTCGCACATGTATATTTAATTATTTAAACAATTTAAAAAATTAAATTTGAGTGAATAGTATCAACACTGCGCATTGGGCTCTAGTTGTAATGCTGGAGGCAGTACCCTTAACTCCGCGGTGCCAACCCACTAGCATTGCGGCGTTGGGGCTTTTTAGGCCCAAGCACCACAATATTGGCTTACCAACATTGTGGCACTAGAGGCAGAACCCCCAGCGCCGCTGCACCAAGCCTTAAGCACTACGACGCTGAGGCCTAAAAACCCTAGCACTGCGGCACTCATCATCCAGCGCTGCAAAGCTGAAGCCTGGAAACTCCAATGCCGTAACACCTGATTCAGAGCCGCGGCATCCCAGTGTAATCCACAGGGATATACCCATTTCAACACTTGAAATGCACTATTTAAACACCGAAATTTCACCAACAATATCCTTAACACTCAAAAACACGTAAATCAACATAAATTATCTGAAACCATTTGTTGGTGTCGATTAAATTCAAGGTGTATGCATGTGCTTTATGTATTCATTATCCAAAATATGTATCACATATATATTTAAATGCAATGGAAGCATAATTACAGATAATAAACATATTAATCATATTAATATGAAGATTAAGAATTTCACTTATCTAACTTTTGAATAAAAGTTACTGGAGTCCACCTGAGATGTAACTCGTTTACAGTTCTAGCAACCAACTAGGTGGTTTTAATTGTCTAGAGCAGTAGCTCCAAACCCAGCAGAGATTTAACACTTGAACCCTAAATTTATTATTTTACCCTTTATCAATAAAATAAAATTTGTAGTGCTTTTAATGGCCAAAATATATTAAAGAATATGATGAATAGTAAACTCGACTCTTGAATTTAAAACAAAAGAAATTTTTTCTTTTCTTTTCTTTCTCAATATTGTTGGCCACTTTAAGCATTCATCCATCCATATTTTTGTTTCATTTTCATATATATAACAAAACCAAATTAACTTTTAATATAACTAAACCATAGTTAATTCTTAACTTAAGTTTAGTCTAATCTAACTTAAGTTAACTCTTAACTCTAATTAGGTTAAATAACTTGTCCAACAAGTAGCTAATATTTAAATATTTAATTAACCTAACTCAAGTTAACTATTAACCATAGTTAGGTTACTTTACTTGTCCAACAAGTAAACAATATTTAAATATTTAATTAACTTAACTTCAGTTAACCTTTTAACCTAGGTTAAGTTATGGATTATTTAATTATTAAATGAATAAAAATCTTGAATATTTAATAATTAAATATGTAAAATTACCCTTAAACTCTTATTTCTAGATTTGTATCTTACTGAACAATATATGAAAGCTTTTTTGCTATATTTTTTTAACCCTATAGAAACTCATTTTCTGGGTTTATTGCTTATGATCATAAGACTTTCAGAGACACAATCTCTAAGCATTAAATATATAACTCTCCTATGTGAGTTGACGGATCTCATATCTATGCACACAAAACTCTATGAGCATCAGACCATACCTAGCAATACGCAGCGGTCAGACCATAAAAGGTCTTTGACATCCATGAAACTTAAGTCTAGTGGATCACTCATAAGCCTACCATAACGTTCAGGTCGAAGGACCGCGAATACTGCTCAACTCGAGATGACCTTTCATTGACGACTACATAGGATATCTATTGAGGTATTCGTGAGTCTATTCAGTATCCAATCCTAACTGAATAACTGCATGCCTATACAAGCTTTAAGCTCATGGTTAGCTAAGAATAACCATCTGTACCTTACAAATATAGACATTCACTGATCTATATAAAAGGAGATTCGCTGACAGATCTGCATCAATGAAAATAGATCAGGAACATAATATTTGAGAACATACTTGCATAATGATGTTTCCTAGCACCTTATTGTAACTCTTGCAACTATGTCATTACTGGTATACCCTCAGGTCTCTGTCCTATTATAGACAAGGCTCCAACTCCTTGGATTTCACTGATTCTTATAACCTACAACTCTTAGCAGTTATAACTCTCAGTGTTGCTAACTTTTAGCTCTGATCTAAACTTCTTTAGATCATATCTAAACTCATTCAGATTATACAATGTATGTAGCATTATAAAGCATTGTACCATATAATTAATGTAATTAGCGATTTAATAAAATATACATTGTATAAATATCAAATATTTATACAAACAGAGATGACATGTAAGCACAAACCCTAACAAGTTTGAGGGCAGGTCTAACACTACTCATTGTGGATCGTGCCTTGTCCAAGCACGCATGTTTAATGCTTCATTGATGGGTCAAGCCCAAATATGATCAACTTTAAATTATAAAAAAATATTTTTTTAAAAACTCAGTTGTAAAGTTAAAAATACTAAATAAAAATATCGTTTTATTTTAAAAAATTAAGAAAAAAGGATGCAAGGCTATATGCATAGCACCTGCATATTTACTACCTACTACTACTGCACCTATAGTAGCTTTTCAAAAAAATGTTTAATCATTAATTAACGGTCATAAAGCCATTGATCAACGATCAAAAGAGCCAAAAGAGTTAATTATTTTGGATGATTTTCCATCCATGAGTTAACGAGGAAGAGCGTTGGTCGGATGAACAGAATGTCCAAGGAAGGAGAATTGTCCAAGCTTATGAACAAGCTCAATATAGCCAAAGGCAGGTGGTTAAGGGCATTGAGGGTTTCAAGGAAGGGGTTGAAGACTGACCTTGACAACGATGTTTTAGGTGATCCCAAGAATTCGATTTTCTATTTTATTTCAATAGCAGGTAGGGCTAATAAAAAAGGTAGCACCAAAGAGCATCGGGTATAGATAATAAGCCCTACTCTCTTTTTTCATTTGCATATAAAAACGGTGCAAGATGCATTATTTTTTATTCAAATTGTCTTAACTTAGCTCAACTCTCTCTCAAATCTCAACTCTTTGAAATTATCTAAACTTTCTCTTAAAATTCTCAAATTGTCTTAAATCTCTTCAATTATAATTTCAAATTGTCTCAATTCTCAATTCTTTATTTTTCATTCATCTAATTGTAAATTCTCAACACAACTATTTATTATCAACACAATGTCAACTTTCAATATTTCTATTATTGAGAGTAATGAATTTGAAGAAAATATGTTAATACACAAATAAATTTTTTATCTTTTTTAGTAGTCAATCTACTTCCACAACTGAAAATTGTTAGAAACATTAAAAAGAAGAGGTCGAATATCAATGTTTGGAATTATTTCAGGTTAGAGACTCATGCTTTTGTTGCTGAAAAAAATTAAAGAAAAAATTATTTGTAAGTTTTGTGCTAAAGATTTAGATGCCAAAATTTAAGGTAGCACTGGGCATTTGCATCAACATGCAAAAAGATGAATTCAAATACATAGTCCAAAAGATCAAACTCAAACTCAAATTTTCCAAAATCGTCCTGGAAAAAATCTTATTGGATTCAAATATATCAACAGTGCATGCGTGTCGAATTGGTTAGATACATTGTAACTAGTAAACAACCTCTTTCATTCGCCGAAAATGAAAGGTATAAGAAATTTATTAAAATGCATGTTCAACCCAACCTTTCTCATATTCTTAGAAATACAGTTAAAATTAATATTTTCATTGCATATCATTAAAGTAAACGAAATCTAATTAATGAATCTCACATTTTAAAAGAATGTTTGTTGTTACTTTAAATTGTTAGATAGGCACTAGTAATTTAGGATATATTGTGTTACTTTGTATTATATTGATATTAATTAGTTATTACAAAACAAAATTACTACTTTTCGTGAATTAAAAAATCTACACACAATTAATATTATTTTTAACTCTTTAATGAATACCTTTAGAGAATTTCAAATTGTTAAAAACTTATCAGTATTACTTTTGATAATGCAAATGCAAATATTGCTGCTATAGAATTATTTTCTCATCCTTTAACACTTGCGTATGATTTAATTTTTTTTTCATTTGAGGTGTTTTTGTCATATTCTTAATTTAATTGTTCAAGATAGTTTGAATATAATTAATTCTCAGATTGAAAAAAATTAGAGAAGCAATAAAATTTATTGCTTCATCTTCTGGATGACAAGAATTTAAATCTACGTTGAAAATTTGTGGAATGGATAGTAAAAGATTTAAACTTAACGTGAAAGCTCTTTGGAATGCTACATATATGATGGTGAAATCTTGTGTTAGTTTTAATAATAATATTACATATTATTACAATGATAAAATAAAAGACACTATACTAATTAACGATGATTGAGAAATTACATTTTAATAACGCAATTTTCAAAAGTACTTAATAATGCTACATTAACATATTCATGTGAATATCAGTCTTAATCTTCTATTATTTTAACTCATATATATATATATATATATAGTGATGTTTTTCTTAGATATAGAGATAATCTAATGTTTTCTTATATATGTACTGTTATGGAGATTAAATTTTAAAAATATTAGAGGGAACTTTCTATTTTATTTATTTGTATAGCGATAATGGATCCTAGAATCAATTGGTCTGGTGTTAAAGTTTTAATTGTAGGGATCTCAAAAATTTGAAACATAGACTTTCTTATGATTTTGATCAATATATACGATTTTATTACACATTTATTCACTTTTTTTATAAAAATATATTTGGATGAACATTATCTATAGAGTAAACAAATGAAGAGTCTGTTTATGATCATGCTACATGGAGTATTTTGCTTAAAGGTAAAAGAAAAGTTGGTTCTAGTTCCACTATTTTCTATTGCATTTGAATTGAAAAAAAATATATAGATACTAATTATTCTTCTATTTTAAGTACACAACAACAAAGGAAATTTGATATTTTATCATAGTAGAAATAAAAACGAAAGGATTCATTTTATATTATTCATCATGACTTGAAATCTACTAACTAATTTGGTGGCCACTGTAGTATTAGATATACTTTTTAGTACAAGGAGGAAGGATGTTAGATGAAAAGAGATCAAGAATGATATTAGAAACTTTGGAGGTTTTAATGTGTGTAAAAAATTAGGAAGATACAATGGACTGAAAATAAAATTAGCAAAAAGACATGTTAAAAACTTTTTGAGAAATTTGAAATTTGACATAGAAATTTGTAATTTATTAAAAAATGGTTGAATTTTTAAATGATAGATGGTTCAATAGGTGCCGACCTAGTTGGGATGTATTATAATTATAATAATGTAAATTTGACTCTTTATTTTTGTATTTATATCCGAATTTTAATTTAGAATAATATAAATAAATATAATGTCATTGACCCATTTGCTAATTTTTATTTCAATTTTATTTTTTCCCATAACAAAATTATTTTTCAACATATACTACCAAATTGTTTAAAATTATATCTTATAATTACAATTTTAATTACATTTATATTAATGATAATTCTAATTATAATCACAATTGCGATGCAATTTCAATTATAATATAAACACAATTCCAATGTAGTTACAATTAATAATTTTAATTATTATTAGAATATTACAATTGTAATTGTAATTATATTACTATATTATATTATGATAAAATTTAATATATTTATGAAATAAAATATTTTTAAAATTAGTGGTTAGTAGCCTTTACTTTGTTAAACCTTTGGCCATGAGGTCTTAGGTAGTAGCCTTACTTTGTTAAACCTTTGGCCACGAGGTCTTGGTTTTAAGACCTCATGGCTATGAAATTTAATATTTTGTAATAGGACCTTGATATGAATGGGAAAGAAGATGTTGGACTTAGGAGTACTTAAAAGTAAAAACCATGTTGCGAAGACACCCATTAAAGTCGTTTTCACCCTAGATTAACCGTGTTAGTGCTTTATATCTGATATCTAATTTGTTTGTTTCTTATTGTTAGGAGAAATCCATTCCTTCCTCTGATAAACCCAAAATAAAATAAGATATGATAAACCCGAGCTCCTAACTTTTATTGCGGCTTAGTTTTTGCTCTTAAGTACTCTAGACCAAGCTTTTTCTTTCTCATTTAATTGAACAAGTCTTGTTATGCTAATCTTGTTAGGCCAATATATATTTATGATAAGATCATTTATTTACAATGGAATGATATACAAAGTTAATAGATCTCAATGAATATAAAATAGAATTTATGGCTGTATAAACTATTAAGGGTAGTTCTAGATCTTGTTCGAGACAAACTTCTATAGGGAATTTATTGAAACCATTGAGTTAAGAATATGGTAAAGTAGCTCCTATATAGGGAACTACTCATTTGATGGGTGTCACAATGGCACTATTTGCGATATTCATATCTATTATTTTGAAGATTTATAATTCTTCCATTTACTAAATATAATTTCTCTCAATTAGATTCACAAGAACTACAAAATTCGAGACCTATATGCTTATTTAAAAGCTTTGATTTTTATTTTTATTTTAGTTGATTGTAGTTCAATTGCGAAATTTTTTTTGTTTTTGTATTTCTGAAATATGAGTGTGTGATTTATTCTAATTGATTCTATTGATAGTATAGAGAATGGATATGCCATCTTGATAAAGATAGTTTGACTTCATCAAATATGCATTCTAGTATTTAGAGTATGAAATATTCAAAAAAGATCCCAGAGTAGTCGAACTGTGATTTAATATTCAGACCTCATAGTCGGATTCAAAAAGTTATAAATTCAAAATTGAAAAATATTTAAACCTTGTGGCTGGATTTAAATTCTATTTATATATGTTCTACTCGTTAAGTAAATGATGATCCAATGTTTTTTACTTAGAGAATCTTTGAACTTAGTTTGAAAGTTTTATTGAATCATTGTGGTTCTGGTATGAATCTGAGATTTCAATTGATTCATAGGGTCTTAACAAGAAAATTCCTATCAGTAATAAAGAAAATAAAAGTAAAGTTGCATTACATACAAATAAAAATAATAAATCAAAAAAATGAAAGAAGTAAATAGAAGATTTAAGAGGTCTGTAATGATTAACATAAAGACAAGGGAGTTAACTTTATTTTTTGACATAACGATGATCTAATTGTTCTTATTCAAGGAATCTTTGGGGACTTAGTTTGAAGGTTTTATTAAATCATTGTGATTTTAGTATGAATATAAGATTTTAATTGATTCATATGGTCTTAATAAAAAAATTCTTATTATAACAAAGAAAATAAAAGTAAAACCGCATTACATACAAATAAAAATAACAAATAAAATAGGTAAATGGAAGATTCAAAAGGCCTATGACGATCAACATAACTACAAAGAATAGCTTTTTAATTTTTATTCTTTTATATTTCTCGATAAGATTAAATCAAAAGATTAAGATTAAGAAGTTTGTGATTTTTTATTCCATACCCCTTACAACTTGTATAGGAGTATTTTTTTTTTTTTGAATTCTATGGGATAAAATTTTCATACATGGTTCTTAAATGGGAGTCAACTTGATTTATCTATCTCATAAAATCTACGATTGGTTAGAATAACATCTCAAGATTTAGGTAATTGCACGTGATATAACTGGTTAGAAGAGTATTTCAAAATTCAAGTTAGAATAACATCTCAAGATTTAGGTAATTGCACGTGATATAATTGGTTAGAAGAGTATCTCAAGATTCAAGTGATTGTACATTATATAACTATAAAATATTTTAAAAAGAAGACAATGATGATAATTGTAGATTTCATATATATATTTTCATTTTAGCATTATTAATTTATTTTAAATATCTAAATTTTTATAATAATCATATTTTGAATATATATGATAAGATATAAATCTAAATTTTTATGATAATTATATTTTGAATATATATGATAAGTTATAAATCTAAATCATTTGAATAATGACAATACTTGAAAAGAAGTTAATGAAAACTTTTATTGTCGTTATATAATGTTGTTTTATACTATAATTCAAATAAATCTAGAATACCAAATTTACATAGGACATTAATTTGTTTAGTGTTGATATTTTTTAAGATTTAATTTTTATAATTTGTATTTTTTTTTTAAAGAAATTGTTACAATATATATAATTCGCGCACCACTCGAAGGGGAGGGAAAATCTAACTCAGGTGGAGGGTAAGCTTTGGAGGAGCTCAACCGAGTTGGCTAAGCTCTCACGCTCTTCTATAATTTGTATGTTAATAGGATATATATATTAATTATATAAACTTTGGTTTTTTTGGAACCAAATACATATATATAAACTTTTCATATAATTTCTTTAAAAAATATATTCTATAATTTTTTTTAATAAAAAGAAATAGTATTTTCAATTTTGGAAACGACAGTTGCTCAATGCTTTCCCTCCTCACATAAGGAGACGAAACTGAAGAAGCTATAGCCATTGGAATTTCCGCCGTGTGTTTTGCGTCCCCACTCGGTCCACATAAAAACGCAAAAGAGCGCACAGCACCCTCTTCTTCTTCACACTTCACACTTCACACTCAATTCTGTTTCTGAGAACACAAACACAAACACCAACACAATCACAATCACAGCCACAACTACAATGGAGAGCTTAGCCCTCCATTCTCTCTCTGCCACCGCAACCTCCTTCTCTCTCTCTACCCGCTCCTCCTCCTTGTTCCGCCGATCCTTTAATTATAAGCCCCTCACCTCCGGAGAAAAATCTCCGCCCTTCATTTCCCCATCCACCTCATTCCCTACCTTCCGATCAACAACTACAACCAAACCCTTTCTCTTCTCCCCTCTATCTAAACCCCAATTCCGAATCCGCTCCTCCCAAAATGATGCCGGATCATCGTCAATCACCCCAAATCCACGATCATCTCCTCCGCCTCCACAAGGAGCCAAACTCTTCCCTTTCATACTCTCAGTTTCCATTGGCCTCATTCTTCGTTTCCTCGTCCCCAAACCCGTCGAAGTCTCACCGCAAGCATGGCAACTCCTTTCAATTTTCATCTCCACAATCGCTGGCCTTGTTCTAAGCCCATTGCCAGTTGGCGCCTGGGCGTTTCTCGGCCTCACAACGTCCATAGTAACCAAAACGCTTACATTTTCCACTGCTTTCAGCGCTTTCACTAACGAAGTCATTTGGCTGATCGTCATCTCATTCTTTTTCGCACGTGGGTTTGTTAAGACGGGACTTGGGGATAGGATTGCCACGTATTTTGTAAAATGGTTAGGGAAGAGTACTTTGGGATTGTCGTACGGATTGACGTTCAGTGAGGCGCTTATTGCACCTGCTATGCCCAGCACGACTGCCAGAGCTGGTGGTGTTTTTTTGCCGATTATTAAGTCGTTGTCGTTGTCCGCTGGGAGTAAGCCTGGGGATTCTTCTTCTAAAAAGCTCGGATCGTTTCTTGTTCAGTCCCAATTTCAGGTTAGTGTTCTGTAGCTTTTGAAAAATTTGTGATTGAAGTAATGTGGTAGGTGTTTGGGATATTTGTTTAATGGCTTTGTGACGTGCTATGTATGAGTGTTCGGTGGGTTTATGAACTATACAAAGGGTTCTTAGAACTGGCAGAAACAGAAATCTGATTGAAAATTGATTGCAAGAATAAAGTACTGTACTTGAGGACGGGTGGATTGTTTAATTATTTATTTTATTATGGAAGGAAGAGATAGGGAAAGGGAATGGCAGAAAATGCCTCTGGCCTTGTGTATCTGATAATTTTATGTGGTGAATGAATGAAACACAGAAGGAACTTTTATTCTTAGAAATTTGATGCATAATCACCCTAAGATACTCCAACTTCTGCTGATACAGTATTTAGCAGATTGGGATTGAATGCTATGTGAGCCTTGTGGTTTTTTATGAGTAGCTAGCCCATATCTCCTCGGACACGTACTATATCTTTTGTAGTCTGTAGTACTAGAGTTCATGGGTTTTCTAAGTGGTAGATTTGTTGCATCAACCTAGGATATAGAGACTTGGCTAACTTATTGAAGGACTTTATTTCAACTAAATTTTATAGAAAGTTAAAGTGTTCAATTTAGCTTGCCCTTTATCTTTATGCTACAAAGAAGCAGACTGAAAAAATAGAAGAGCAAAAATTTTATGAAATGAAGGGATGTTTCCTGAATGTGCCTATTGGATGTATGTTTGAGTGAATTGCTATTATGGAGTCCCGTTTTCATATCTGTCATGTCTACTTCATTATCTTGATTTGCATGTATAGCTAAAATGAGCATATGTCGTTATCTATTTGCTTTCATTCAGTATAAATAGGCCTAGTCTGTGAGTGTCCATGCTGTAGTCTGTTTTCAGGGATCCTCCTTAGCTGACCTATAATGTTGTTTTGTATTGTAAACATATATGGGTGCAATGTTAGGGAGAAAAACATTTATGAGATTGTTTTTGTTTGATTTAGTTAAGAGAATATCTTTATGTACAGATTTTAGAAGAGCTTTATTTGGAAAGCTTGAACAATATCTGGAATTTTTATTTTGTTTCTGTTTTACAGGTTCTAAATAATAGTTTGAGTCTTTTCAAAAACCAAAAAAATAGATAATAGTTTGATTATGCTTATTTATGACTGATTTTTAGAAGGGCTTTATTTGGAAAGCTTGAACAATTTCTGGAATGTATGTTTTGTTTTGTTTCTTTATTACATGTTCTGGATAGTAGTTTGATTATGCTTATTTATGATAGTCACAAATAAACTATCTAGCAGTTTACCAATGAGGCTCATATTTTCATTTAGTTAGTCTTCTTCTTCTTCTCTCTCTCTCTTTTCTTTGTGCACGTGGATCCTATGATACTGTGACTTTACTGTTTATCTATTTGTTATTATTATTCTTCTTATATATATATATATATATATATATATATATATATATATAATTGACAAAGTGAAAAGTTAGTTCCATTCTACAATATTCTCTTGCTAACTTATTCAGTGTATGAATAATACATAATCTACACGTTGTATCTTCTACTAACATGTGCATATGTCACACCTCTGAATTATTATTGCTTGTGTGTGATGCAACACAGTCTGCTGGCAACTCTAGTGCTCTTTTCCTGACTGCTGCTGCTCAAAATTTACTGTGCCTTAAATTAGCTGAGGAACTTGGAGTAATAATTTCTAGCCCTTGGGTGTCTTGGTTCAAAGCTGCTAGTCTACCGGCTGTTGTTTCTCTTCTAGCTACTCCACTTATCTTATATAAGCTTTATCCTCCTGAAATCAAAGACACACCAGATGCCCCTGCTATGGCTGCTAAGAAGCTGGAACAAATGGGTGCTGTCACAAGAAATGAATGGATCATGGTTGGGACAATGGTTCTTGCAGTTTCTTTGTGGGTCTTTGGGTGAGTGTTATCTCGTAGATTTCATTGATTTCTATAAATTTACATAAAACTAACAATTGAATATCAGTTATATTATATATAACTGCTGCCACTGTAGAAAGTGCACAATGTAGGTAAATATGGAAAGAAGTTCCCTCCCTGTTTCTTATGCTTTTGACAGCCATTGACATGTCAGCTATTTTTTCAAGAATGGACCTTGGTTGTCTGTGTGAGCTGTTAATTGTATGAATGCCATAATCAGTATCTCATTAAGCGGGCTCACTGTGTACTACAAACTGGCATGTGATGCAAATCATATAATATGGTGTATGTTTTTAGCATTTTCTTAGTTATAGCTAGCAATAATTTTTAAATTTTGCATGCATCTCTGCTTAATAGATTTCTGTTAACCACATAAATGTAACAGTTTATAGATTAAACCTAAATCTGATTGCCCCCACTTAGTTCCTAGTCTTCTAATATAGTTCTACTCCCAGCATGGGCTTTAGTTATATTTTATAAGTCATGCCTGTTCTAAATTAATATTATCGTAGTAGTAAGTGCATATGAGTTATGCAATGTTGCAAGAAGCAAATAAGACTCGGTTTAAATGAGAACAACTAATATTATCTAAATTGTAGTAGTTTTTCATTTTCAGAAATTCATTTGTGAAATATTAAATGAAGAAGCTTGATAGGTTTAGCATGTTATTTAATTATCTACTTTGTATCAAGTTTTGATCACTTAAGATGTAGGGACCCTGTATATGGTAATCTAAGGTTGATTTTGTAGCTTCAGAAGAATCTTCAGTATTCATCTGGGAATCGTCTATATTTAGCATTCCAAGAAAATGTTCTTGTAGTGGTGTGGATAGATTTGCAAAAGAAGACCATGTGCCATGATCTTGTAAATACTCCTTCAATGTGGATTATGTTGCAAATTTCTTTTATTTTTCAGGCATAGTGAATGAGGTTGTTTGCTCCCTTGCACAGTTGTACTGGGATATCTATTTTAGCCTTCTAAATAATTTAACAATTGTTCCAGGCCTCTACCTTAGTCATTCATAATTTAAATTTTTTTTATCTTTTTCTTTCCCTCATGCTTTAAATTTAATTACCTGTACTGAGAAACTGTTAACAGAAAGATGGTATTTACTGATACTCCAGGAAGAGATAACTTGTTATTGTTTCTTTGACCACTCCAACACTGGTCATTTGGAGCTTAAATTGTGTTACTTATTTTATAATTTCTGTCCTTGAAGTTCTTTGTTTCTTCTATACCCAGTGATATCTGTGTTAAATGTAATTTTTTTTTTGAGTTTCTCTCATGATCTTTTTCTTAGTTATATCATTTTAAAATCCGTGTCTTGCAAATTGTTTCATCTATCCATCTAAAAAAATTTTTTTTTTTGGGATTAAAATCTTTGAAATATATATATAATTAATTTGTTTATTTTTTAATGTGACCCTAAATTAGCTTGATATTGGTTTTTTTTATTTATTATTATTATTTTTGCATAAAATGGTGATAGTATTTGTTGGGAGTTTGAAGTTCTCCTCCTTGACATGGAGATGCACATGGTTTAAGTTCATATGGTAGTGCAAACTGAGCTGCTGATTTCTGGGATTCTCTAACATAGCTTAATTCTTTAGATTTGATTTATGTCTCGATTTATATTTGAGCATTCGAACAGATATACTGTTTCAAAGATTTATCACATACATACAGCAAGATAAATTCAAATGCAAAATCTTATGTTTAGCAGGAACTTATGGTTGAAATTGTACACCTGTGAGACCTGTATTCCGTTCCTTTTTTTTGAAATGTATTAGTGGGGGTGTGATGATCTGGTATTGTTTTATCTATATGCAGAGAGGCTCTTGGTATACCAAGTGTTGTAGCTGCAATGCTTGGCTTATCAATACTCCTTTTATTAGGAGTCCTTGACTGGAATGATTGCCTAAGTGAGAAGTCAGCATGGGATACCTTGGCTTGGTTTGCTGTTTTAGTGGGCATGGCTAGCCAATTGACAAATCTTGGTATTGTAAGCTGGATGTCCGGCTGTGTAGCCAAGAGCCTTCAGTCTTTCTCTTTGAGCTGGCCAGCTGCATTTGGTGTTCTCCAGGCATCTTACTTCTTCATCCACTACCTGTTTGCAAGTCAAACTGGTCATGTGGGAGCGTTATATTCTGCATTTCTTGCGATGCACATGGCAGCTGGGGTGCCAGGCACATTGGCAGCTCTTGCTTTAGCTTACAATACAAATCTTTTTGGTGCTATAACACATTACAGTAGTGGTCAAGCTGCTGTCTATTATGGAGGTTTGTCTTTCTTCCCTGCATTATGCTGTTTTATTTTCATTCATTTTGTTTTGAATTCTGTTTTTACAATTGGAGTTATATTACCTCGTTGCATTTTTAAAATACAAATTCAATTTTAGTTTTTTATTTTATTCTAGAATCTTTATTTTTATTATTATTATTTGGTGACTGATTGTCTTTTATGCTTCTGTTTTGCAGCTGGTTATGTAGACCTTCCCGACATATTCAAAATGGGCTTTGTCATGGCTCTCATCAATGCTATAATCTGGGGAGTAGTTGGAACTTTCTGGTGGAAATTCTTGGGTCTATATTGATTCTGATCTTTGACGTAAGTAATTGTTGATCTTCCCTGTTTTATGATGTGTTTCAGGGAAAAACTTGAGCTCATTAATTTTTTGTCAAAGAAATTTTTGACATTAAGTTTAAAATTGATTTGGTTAAATGGTGCCGCCTGATATTTTCACTGAAATCTGAAATTTAGAATATACGATGCTGTCACTACAACATTTTTTATGGAGTCTTTTAATAAAAGTTCAAACCCTTTAGAGAATGCTTCCTTTACACGCTATCTTGGAAGTCCTGTACTCTTGTTTGGAATAATATATGTTCTGAATAGCTTCTCTGTTATTCTAGAGAAGTGGCCTTTCCTATGTTTTACATGATCAATGTAATTTAGTTTTTTATAAATGAATAGTTCAGGCTGGGAAAATGGTTCTCATTGTTATCAAGTTAACTACCTCAATCTCAACCTATCTCATGGCGTGGATTACGTTAGAAAGGTTATTACTATGTAAATGTTTTGCGGGTCCCAATCTTGATAGAACTCGGACTCAATTTTATGTTTACAACCTTGTTGTTTGACTTCTGTGGTTTTAAGATGATGAAGTCAATGTTCGCTGTATTCATTTTGTGTTAGAGCTTATGACACCAATTGGGGATAAAACCATTTTTCCTTCTAATTGGGAAAACCTACTGTGATTGGGGATTTATGATTGGGAGGTAACTTGCTAAACATTATGGTGTTTGCTGCCAAAATTTGTTAATTGTCAAACTGAAACAAATTCATTGCTGCCGCATATGGCAGCTAGTGGAGAAAAACTCGTTGATCCCTGAACAAGTCAATATATTTACTCTGCTGCCGAATTGTTTCTCGTGCTGGATTGAGTCACTATTTAATACCGAAACAAAAAAATATTGAAGTTTGTTCTTGTTGAGTGACAAAATTGAACAAGAAAAATATGCAGCCGATAGCTAATTCAAAGAGCAATAAGATGATAGTTTCATTAAAAAAAAAAGTGCAATAAGAAGATGCAGTTCCATGACAAGTCCTTGATGTATATCTGGTCTATTCGCTGACTGTTTCTTATAATGCTCCATACATGTTATTGGCTACTTGCACGAATTTGTTGCTATTCAGAAAATATTCAACCAATTTATTCCAAAATTTTGTTGCAAATTAAACGTAAAGTTTGTTTCCTCTGTGAACCTTTGATATCTAAAATTTTTCACGGAGATTCATTAATGTTCATGATTTGCCAATGCAAGAAAAATTTGAGTCCGCTCAAATTTCAAGTGATTTTTTTTTTTACGTAAAGAATCACTAAACTTATCATGAAGTCAATTGTAAACCTACGTAAACTAAACCCTCCATTGTAATAGATGAAGTCAATTTACTTATCATCCTAAACTTGCATAATCTTTCAAATTTGATATGACATGATAAATAATAAAGGGAGGTTTTAGTAGCACTTAGATCATCTTCTTGATCACGAGTGAACCGTATTTATCAGCTGATGCCTAAAAAATATAACTAATCTAGTTATGTTATCTTCAGAATAATCAGCCTCGATCGATACTCGTTCCTAATGAGTGCTTGTACATTAAAGTCACATGATGTCGCATTTATAGTGTCTCTATGAACTGATTCAAACAACATAAAACTATGGATTGCCAATTACATAGGAAATGAGCCTATGAAATACCTTTTTAGGTGGTTTGTGGTTTCTGGAACCTCACGACAGTCATCGACCTTGTTGGTTTTCCTATGAAGTTTATTTCCTAGCTGAAGTTTTTGGTTTCTAAGAACTTCAAGAATTTATTTTCGCGCTTTTGGATCCTTAAAATATTTTCGAGAATGATCTTCTATCAATGTTTAATTGGTTTTAAAAACATTTTTTAGGGATAAGGCCGTCCTATAAAAAAAAATACTCTAACACTCAAGTCAATAAAAATAAGAGAAATCAGGTGATGTGTGTGAGAGTGTTTATCAAGTAAGAAAGTGTCGTTTTATGTCTGAGTGCTCTTAGAGACTATTTAAAAGATCTCAAGAGTGCTTTTTTAAGATTCTCAGCTTGCTTTCTAATTATGTAAATTGTGAATTTAATGCGCTTTATATAAGTTCAAAGGTTGAAGTGATATAATTTGTTTTATTAATGAATTATCTTCTTCTTATGAGAAGTTTAATCATGATTATTTTCAGGTAAAAAATTGATTTATTGTGAAATAAATCACAATCACAAATAATCACAATCTAATACATGATAAAACTTATTAAGAAAGTTTAATCGATAAGAAATAATCATGATCATAATTAAATAAGGCTAATTCATAAGAAAAATAATCTAATTTTTATTATTTTGTTGTATATTATTGTTGTCTTGTGTTTATTTATTTGTAGTATATAAAAAAAGTCCACTAGAAAATATGTATTTGTAAATGAAAACTTCAAAAAGAAAATTAGAAAGAATAGAAAAATTTTGTTTATACCCAAATTTCAAATTTGTTTGGGCCTCAAATTTCATTCAGCTACCCTTACTAAACTATCAATTTGCATATTTTAACTCTAATTACAAATATTAAAAAGATAAATTTAATTTATTAGCTTAGCTTATTTATCATATTTTTATATTTTTAAAATCTTCAACTATGTTATCACTATTATATCGTGTTCTATTGACTATTGCATCCCAATCTTTCAAACATATTAAGAACTCAAATATATCATCTATTAATCTACTTCCTTGATCATTTAATACCTTACCACCTATAATAAAAGCCGACTTTAATGTTGCAGTGAGATTGGAAGAGTTAATAGATCATGTGCCATAATAAAAAAGTATAGGAAAGTATAGTTTTTTCATGTTGTTTCCACTAATTTAAAATGTTAAGTGATTTTAATTTTTGTGTAGTAAAAATATTTAATAAATCAATTTCTAAATATCGACAATTCATAAGATGTAGAATATAACAATTAATACAAAATTAATCAACTGTATTAATTACAATATCAGTTCAAATATTTTATATATTAAAAAATAATTTAGTTTAATAAAGAATTTAAGATAAAAAAGTTTATATACTATAAAAGATTTCACAAAATTAATATAATCAATTATTTAATTAATAACAATTTAAGATTAAATAGGTACTATATAAAATTAGAAAAATGAGGTGTTATTATACATTTTTAAAGAAGAAATATCACCACTCTTATTATAATTTTAAGATATTTTTAGTTATCAAAATTATAAAGTTTAAAGTTTATGCTTAATTTTTTTGTAAGCTATTATTTTTGTCTGAGTTTAAAAGCTTTAAAATTAGGCCCAACCCAATCCACCGACAAATCGGTCCGATGTGGATTTATATAAAAAGTGTGCTAAGCCCATCATAGACTTGGTAACCCAACTTATTAAACACCTTTATTGTTAATTGAGAGTGAGTGAATAATGTGGTATTTTGAGATGTTTTCAGGGTTTATATATGTGTAGTTAGGTGTGGGTAGTAACACGATAAGGCTTCGGAGTAGTCAGCAGTTATTTTCCACGGTGTTGTTTTCTAAATTTTTTTTACTTGATTTTCAATTTGAAGGTTTAAATCAAAAATCAAATTGATTTTTTAATTTTCCAAAAATATCAACTAAAATCAAACCAATCTAATTCAATTGGGTTTATTCACTCTTTTTTTAGTTTTCTATTCACCCTTAGCTATGAGAAGATAAAAAAAGTAATTATATGCTCCTTCAATTACAAATGAGTTTTGTATGAGATAAACTAAGGGCCCTTAATGAAAATTCACAAGGCGTTTGGTCTATTTTCCAAACACCATTATTTATTTATTTAATTTTTAAAACTTATGTCAAAAATGAACCAAAAGAAGAGTTTTTATGATAGGGTTACTAGTGCAAAGCAACACTTGAAAGTATTTTATCAGCACTTGTTTAAGTATTTTATCAAAATAATTCATAGATAATAAAAATGGTATTTTCACTTTCTATAAAAATAAAACGACAGCAAAATATTGTTTCTATCATGTTTCGCTATCTCTCACATTTCTCTCTTCAAAATATTTTATCCAAACATTTTATTTGTTTTCATTTTTATATTACAAGTTTGAAAACACTACCAAACACGTTTTTAAAATTTTTTTTTTCATAAACTCCAAAAAATAAACCAGATTGAACCCAA
This sequence comes from Ailanthus altissimus, assembly GCA_946807835.1. Classification (NCBI taxonomy): domain Eukaryota; kingdom Viridiplantae; phylum Streptophyta; class Magnoliopsida; order Sapindales; family Simaroubaceae; genus Ailanthus; species Ailanthus altissimus. The sequence goes on from OX327698.1 coordinate 10,179,902, forward strand.
CTTTATCAAATCAATTATCTCACCCATGACTAATGTGGCGTTTAAAGTCTATTCTCAATAATGGGAAAAGTTTGAAATAATGGTAGAGAAGTTGCTTATTGTTTTTCAAAAACATAAAACAAAAAATGGAAAAAAGCTACTAACCACCCCACAAATGTCTATATAAAGTATCTCTACTCTATACATAATACTATTTTTTTTTTAAATGGTAAGAAATTCAATATTTTATTATGGTACAGTTGTACTGTACAAAACATCTGTTACAAGTTACTTGCGGCTGGGATGCTCCTGCCTACAAGGAGTATTAATTTCATCCTCACGATTCTTGATCTTGAGTAGTAATCATGTCAGGAAATTCTTCAATTGTTCTCAGCTTTTCCACTATGAACCTTTCTTGTTTTGCATCTGAAGTGTGTTAAGTCAAGGATTCAAAAGTTACTGATTTATGTGGAAGACACAATGAGCTTTACCTCTATCTATAAAACAAAGAGGTATGTTTTATAGATAGTACTCATTCATTTGCACAAATTAAAGTAATATCAGCACTTATCTAAAAGGCAGACAGAAACACTTTTTAGGCTCAATTTATGGCAAAAATATGCTATACTAATGCATTTGAAATCAACATGAGCTTTGCCTCTATCTACTAAGGGCGAAAATCTTAGATGAGACCGTCCCAACCATGTTACCGTAAGACCGTCCGATTATATAATGCTATGTGTTTCTGTATGTACATCACATTTAGCTGCCAATTTGGCATTGTTCTGCTTCACCTTGTCTTTAAAAACATAACAGCTAAAATTTTACTTGACACTGACAGCTAGCGTGTGCTAAACACACACCTATTTTCCCGAGGTAGCTAGTGCTTTGACTCTACAATAGCTGTGCCTTTTCAAAGCTAAAGTACTACAGTGCCAAATGACCCTTAGAATGGTTTACAGCATAGTGACAAGTGTAAACACAATATTATATAATTGGATTGTCGAATGGTAATGACATGGCAATGATCTCACCTAATTGCACAAAGATAAGAGTCTTGGCAACATGGAAAGAGGATATCAAGATAAGTCACTGGTTGCGATTGTGGTTTATTAAACCCATAATTAAGATATAAATCATGCTTAATTACACTGGGTATGTGCAACTCCCAGTTGCATAAATTTGCAAGTCAGCATGTATTTCAATTTTTTTGTGAATGGCGACATTATGCAATCATATTTGTAATATGCATATGCATGAATTCATGGCGGATGATTAACAAAAGGATACATTCCAGATCAGGATTTTCTGCAAAATTAGAGTGCAATGCATTCCCAACACTATCCACAATGGCGGAGGTGGTCATGGACGATTCAATACACAAAATTGCAGTAATGGCATCTATTTGAGTAACTTCATTTCTGAACATAAGTCTTGCATGAGCTGCAACATCAGGAGACCCAAAATTCCATTGAATGAAGCTAAGAATGAAGTTAAGAGTTCACATTAAATAAATAAGCAATATATAGGGGTAACTTACCTTGAGCTAGCCGTATCAAACTTTCCAGCATGCGCACAGTTGTCCTAGCTGTTTGGCTAGAAATGTTATTGCGAAAACAAGAGAACCATAACATTAGTGATTAAGCAAAGGGATTATCTGAGGAACCTGCATTTTGAGTTGCAGATCTTCTTTGGAGTTGATAATAGCTTGAGATTACTTTTTCAGCTTCCTTTGTAAGAACCGGTTTGAAGTATCCTTTTACAAAGTGAATGTACCTAGAAGACATTTGCAGTGGTTTAAGCCTCATGCCATCTCCTTAACAGGAATTTTAGTTCATTGTAATCACAAGGAATGATCCTTCTTTTACGTCAGTTGAGCCAACGTCATATATAACAAAAATGGAAAATCGAATGTGTGAAGAATAAAGTTCATCAAGTTGATCAAATAAACAAATTAGATGTCAAAGATGCCAAGTCCAACAATGTCATAGCAATGTGCAGATAATCCAAGTACCTAGCCTAGTTAGAATAAAAAATTAAAAAAGAAAATTATCAACCTAGATTAACCCCACAAATAATACTGGAAAAATACAATCTGAGAAAATATTTACCTCATTCTGCAGGTATAACTGGAAGACAAATGACATTAGAGAGAGGAAAATGGCCCTAGAAAGAAAAACAGCTATGCTAACATTTGAACATCTATAATCACTCCAATTTCAACTAGAAAATGGAAACTGAAATTATGAAAGAGCAATAATGCGCCTGTTGCTGAAGATGATAAAATGGCATCTCATGTATTGAAACTGCAGTGAGCCATCACGATTTACACAAAGTCATTGGACTGAACCAAAACACCAAACTTGAAGGGAAAGACAATCTAATTGTAGAAAAGGACCCAAAAAGCGTAAAAAAATGGATAATAGACTAAGTCAAACCCTCAGATAGTACTGCACCTCCTAAGAGTTAAGGAAGACTTGACTAGTTTCAAGTTAAATATTAAATGAACACAAATTGTAAATAATGCCAACATAACTAGTCTTTGTTGTACCTAGTTACCTAGTTGGCATCCATTTTAATAGCTGTACACAAGGCTTCAAGGATTTCTTTCTTTGGGAATAGGAACACCAAATGGTTGCTAAAACCCTTAAATTAGAAGGTGCAATTAAAATTTCAGAACCTTAGTTTAACATATACAATATATGTATATATAACCTTACGTCCTGCAGCATACTTAATAAATGTATTTCGACTCTAGTACAATATCTGTGTATAAGCATATGTCCACATCACCAAACTTTGCACAAAGTACCATGGCTGTCATATATCTTGCATGACTCAATTAGTCCCAACTAAATACAAATAATTGAAAAACCATAAATGATATAAGTGAAACTAACAAAACATGGTTAAAAAATCTCAGTGGAGATCTACTCAAAACTACAACAGTGGATCACATGTCAGTCTGCATTAAAAGAATCTTTTACCTGCGAAGCATTGCAAGTGGCCAGATATCTGTCAAAAGTTCATCATGCTTTCCTTCTCCCCATTCTCCCTGACATTAGTTCACAAAAAAACTGATATTTGGATTTATTCAAATACTTCATCAGACAACATACATATTTGAGGGGCACAATACCTCAGCAAGTATATGGGATGACACAACTGCATCCCATTCTGGGTTCTTTGTGTCCAGGAGGACCAGGACTATATCAAATCTGCTCAATAAGGGACCAGAGAGTGTTGTATTCACAGAGAGAGCTAAACTGGGTTAAGGATGTCTCAGTACAAATGTGTAAAAATAAATCCGCTGACTGCTGAGAAAGAGGGAAAATCTTTAGTCTTTACAAATACAGGTGAACAACCAGCACTCAAACAATTATATTTTAGATTGTTTTATCAAATTAATGTAATTTATGATTGAAAGTGATACGTTGATCAGGATCATAATGTCCTTTTGGATTTGTTGCACCAAAGACGATGGTCCTGGTACTAAGAGTCGTTACAAGGCCAGCCTGAAAGAAAAAGAGGCGTAAACTTATTTAAAACCCATGCTTACATTTTGCTACCGAAGCATTGATACGAATAAATCAAGATCGATACATAAATAAATAATCAGGATTTTCATCTAAAAGATTTTTTTATCTAAATAATCAGGATTTTCATCTAAAAGATTTTTTTATCTAAATAATCAGGATTTTATCTCAACGATTTTTTCATCTAAATAATCAGGATTTTTATCTGAAAGATTTTTTAATAAACTTCAGAAAGTAATAAACCATGGATCAATATGGCAGAAAGCTTTCATATGCAAGGTTCTGTTGTCTCCGAGGTTCAGTAACAACTGAGTCACAAAAACACTCGTGAGTTGTTAACAAATTAGAAGTCAAACAGCATGATCTCATGTTTGACCTGGCTGTCATTTTTCATTAAAAAGGTGGATACTTTCAAGCATGGAAGTACACACAAGGTAGCTATGAGATAAAAAGGACACAATCCATCTCAATTCTATAATATATTATTATTGAAGAAACTGATCTACCTTGGCAACGCTTATAGTCTGCTGCTCCATTGCCTCGTGTATGGTTGCCCTGTCATGTTCCCTCATGCTGAAATAGAAAAGAAAAATCCTTTAGGTTAGCTTAATTTCAAACATTAAACAGCAAGACAACCAAAATTATCATGATAATAGTTTAGAGCTTTGGAAATCTGGCATTTGAATGTACAATGGCTAAAATGACTGTCAAGAAATATGAGTTCAAGGACGCAATAATCCCTGTAGTGTAACACGAGTTAAAAAAAAATTGCATACTTCAAACTCCAAAAATATAATAATAATTAAGAAGAGGAAGGGAAAAGAAAAGAAAAAGATTGTACATACTATCAGAGAGTATAAACTAAACCTCACTAAACTAAAATATTCATATGTATACCAATCATTGATAGAGAAAAACAGAAAGACGGGATGTTTTCCTTTGAAGTGACTCTTCATATATTATGCATAACAAGTATTGTTGCATCACAGTACACCAATTAGCATGAATGGAAATACCATAGTGGGGCTTTATCTCTATGGATCTTTAATGCCCAACTGACCATCACCATGTAAAGATCAAGGTTTTCCCAGATCATCTGCTTCCTAAGGTTTCATGACTTGTATAATATATTGCGGAGATTAACTAATTAATTAAACAAACTGAATGGCCTTTACCCTTCAGAAAATCATGCACAATACTTGATGATGACCCTAAGATACCTACCAAGCTTTGAACAGTTTTTACAAATTCAAAAGGAGATGATGGTAAAACTCAAATAACAACATATCCAAATGATAATGCAGAAACTTTAGGAACCGCCGGTTTGTGCTACTTTCTTTTTTTTGGTAGGAGAATGATCACAAACGGAAAGTTCCCTTAATCACATTGCAAGAACCTCTATTCTTTGCCCAAAAACTCTCAAAGCAAGTTTTTGGAAAACTTTACACACTCTGCTTTACTTTCTCTCTATTTCTTACATTGCAAATAAACACACCCATAGCTTTTATTTATAGTGTGTTTGAGTGGGAGAATGCTTATCAATCCACTCGCCTATGATGGATGTTAGATTTATGTTGGATGATAAGATAGATAATTGATGTATTAATCATTGTGTGTTAGGTGAGGCCATCATAGACGACCAACCTAATCAAATGCACTAACATCTCCCATTCGTACATAATGGGATAATAGTGTGAAACAAAGCAATGAGAGTTTTTTTAGCCAAATGTGAGTTTTGTAATTCGATGCTTCATGAAAAGTGAGCTTATCAAGAACTTAGGTATGGCATCAAAGTGGCGACTGAATAAAGATCTGTACAATGAACTTGTGAAACATATGCTTTGTAAAAGAGAATTCACTGCAGTACGTGAATCATATCGCGTGTGCTTTTAATGACCAATTAAAGGAAAATGAATGAATGGATCACTACTTCTTCATTGTGTAAGTTTCTTTGAGGTTAAATATGACCTCAACCAGTATCCTTATTAATATCAATTATATTTTGAAATAAGGATTGATGTTAGCTACTTTAGTATATTTTCTATAACTACGACAAATTCAGTCTATGAAATATACTAAGAAAGCAATTCATCTAGATGAAAAAATGAGTTGGATGGGAAGATTTTTTTTTTTAAATCTAATCTATGTATCCACCGATTGACCAGTTGTATAATCGGTAAAAGGATGAATACAATTGTAAATATATGGAGTACATGAAGTCGAGCATAGCTACTATCAAGGATTGGGTATGCTTAGACTGATGTAACAAAACTAAATCTAAGATGCAAGATGAACAAAATAATTAACAATTCTCTTGTACATTACATTCGAGATTTCTTATAGCTCAAACTTATATGATACTTATTCAAAGGTCATACGTTGCATTTGCCTGTATAAGTACTGTGTTAAAGGTTAATGGCCTAAAAACTCTCGTCGCTCTGTTTCACACTGTCATCCCATCATGTGCAAATTGAAGATGTTAGTGTATTTGGTTAGGTTGGTCGCCCATGATGAATTGACCTAACACATCATAATAAAAGCACCATTTATTTATCTTATCTTTTTAACATAAACCTAACATCCACCTAAGGTGAGTAGATTGGTAATCATTCTCCACTTAGACACTATAAATAAAAGCTATAGGTGTGTGTATATTCACAATGTAAGAAACCGTACGAACAGAGAGAAAGCAAAACAGAGTGAGAGTGCAAATTTTTTCCAAAAACTTACATTGAGAGTTTTTGGCCAAGGAACATAGAGGTTCTTGCAATGTGAATTGAGGGAACTTTGTGCTTGTAGTTGTCCTCCAACCAAAAAAATAAAAAAGCAGTAGCACGAATCTGTTGATTCCTAAAGCTTCCGCATCAACATCCAATATGTTGTTATTTGAGTTTTTTCCATTAGTAGAAAGCGTTTCCACTAACTCCTTCAAAATCATTAATAGTTCAATAAAATTACCATCCTTTCTTTTTGCAGAATAATTAAATATTCCAGCGAATATACAAAATAATTTTAACATTGACTTCAAATGAAATTATTGTGTAATTGATAAATGGAAACAAGAAATAAAAAATCCTTTGTTGTATGTTGTGGTTTTAGAGAAGCATAAGCATGATTTTCAGGCTTTAACTCAAAATGGAAAAATCAAATTATAAACAGCTAAACATTCAGATTACAAAGTTATGGAGACATCCAAGAGTTGTTCATATCAAATATTACTCGCTGAAAGTTGATTGCAGAAAGAGTCCATACCATCCAATCAAAGAAGAAATGGTAAACAAATTTGATATTGTCTACGCAATAAAGTTATTTACTACAATCATTGGTTCAAAAATTATGCAAGGGAAATAGAGTATATAAGAGGTGTAAGATGAATAAAGCAAGAATATAAGCTCCAAATGATTTTTCTTGAGTGATTTGAAGAGACTACCTATCAAATTCATCAATGCAGCAAAGGCCTCCATCAGCAAGAACAAGTGCCCCAGCTTCTAACATCCATTCCCCTAATTATACCATAAATTGGTCAACCTTCATCTAGGGAATTTCTAAATCATTTAGAACTCCAAAGATTTTGAGAAATATTCCTCAAGTGAAAAATTGAGATACCAGATATGCCTAGAAGAGATCTACTGGAAATGGAAAGGAACATATATGCATTAATAAACACTAGCAATCAGAATAAATGAAGATGATACACAAATATACCAAATAGTAATTAATGGAAGTTCATAAGAACTAAATTAACAGTTTAAGTTTTCGATTTAGAAACTTTACCTAGGTCATGCATAAGTTTCATACCATTAGAAAGTTAATCCTGAAGCTTTGGTTAAAAAAGGAACCGTGCATTAGGTTGAAGCCAACATAAAAATTATAGTCACATCTTATGAAAATGAATCTCAAGTATGTAAGCTAGCACTGCACAAGATCCTGGGTGAAGTAAAATGTGGGTAATGGTCAATATGATGCCCTGCAAAGTGAAGCATCTCATTGGCAGACAGATGTGATGTGAAAATTTCAATGAACAAGGACCAATAGGAGTGCAAATGATGTTAAAATAAATAACATAAGTGTATCAAGGACATATTCTGTATCATAGGTACAAATGAAGTTGTGGTGAATTATATTAGTAAAACTTGCTTCTAAGGAGGAGAGAGTCAATATTATGCTCAACAAGTAGGATGTCAGAGAACACACTTTAAGTTTTATTTATGGAAATTATAAACAGTTAACTCAGGGATACTCGGCAAGGAAAAGATTTTTTCAGGAGGTAGAAAAAGACATGTTAGGAAACAGAGAGGAAGTTTGAGTTAGTGCATTGCAAATTGGATTTGTCACCAACATGAGAAAGTTAAAGCATTTTGATTTTACTATGATATATGTTACTTTCAGTTAAATACTTTTTAAGAAGATTAACCTCCTGTTTAGTTTTAGAAGTGCACAGGATGTTACTAAAATAAATTTCTTCCTAGTTGAAAAAAGATCCCAGTTTTTACCCCAGATTTTAAGGTTAATCAGGGGAGTCTAACTGCTCAACATAAATTAATGGTCCTAAGTGTTTAAAATAAGAAGTGGACCAACTAACAACTATGGGATGTTGTTTGAAAATTGAAAAGCAAATGGCTTTGAAGAATGAGTGTCTGGCTTGAGGAATTGGTACCTGGATCCAGAAGATGTATACATTTTTTTATTAAGAAACTGAAAATTTATATTAACGATAAAGAAACAGTACATCTGTAAACTAGACAAGCTGTCCCAAAAAAAAAAAAACACACAAGTCAGGGAAAACAAAAACTATACAAAGTATTTTTTAAAAAAATGGCAAGGACTGTATAGTACAAAGAAGACCCATCCAACCATGCACATTGGCTGGATCAGCCCTTACAACCTCACCCAAAACCCCCTCCCAGTTGAGATGGATAAAGAATAATAAGGAATTTTGGAATTCATGGGGACTGAAGCCCAAAGCAAACGTAAGAGAATGACTCCATCCCATAATTCTACAATATTGTCTACTCTTTTCTCCTAAAAGATACGCTTCTTTCTTTCTATATTACCCAAAACAGAGCTGGCACTGCACATTTCCAAAGAGCTTTAGCCTTGATTCTCTTAACAAAAACAAAAGTATCCACCACTAGAAGCAATTCACAAGAACCTGGGATTTATAGGTTAATGTTTTGAGGAACAAACCAGCTCGCTCACCTAAAAAGGTGGCAATTGAAGTTTGTTGAAAAGTCAAAACAACATTTAAAATCAATGGTATAGGGTAAGGGTGGTATAGCAAGTTTGTGGTAGAAACCCACTTTCCTACAGTTTTCTTCTCTCTCTAAACTAAACTACAAGAATGGTACTGGAACCATAATAACAATAAATAAAAAAATAACATCAAGCACCAAGAAACTAAAGAATTAGGATAATATTAAAAAAAAAAAACTGTTTCAACTATTGTTAAACTTCCAACATGTTGACTGAGGTATAAGTGTCGTGAAAATTACCTCCATCCTTCACTGCAGTGACAGTCAATCCAGCACTAGTGCTTCCCAACCCAGTATTGATTACAGATCTATTGCTTAATTTTGCAGCAAATTTCAAGAATTGAGACTTCCCAGTACCTGCAAGATTTATGTCATTGTGTAAGAAACTGAAATCCAGCTTTTTGAAGAATCGGAAAATGCAAAGAGGTTTCAGACCTAATTAGGTGGGAATTTTCCTATATACATGATTATTCATTAAAATCTCCATAAGTAAATTTAATGAATAAAATGAATGTATCAGTAGAATATAATGAATCATTGGCAATAACGAACAATTTTCATTTGAGGGAAACATTTTATTGAACAGTTCCCAGAGGATACAGTCAAACTTTTGCTACCAAATTGGTCATTGCAATTGGTTATGCAATTAAAGCCTATCATGAAATTGCATCTTGGCCTCAACCCTTTTCATTCTTTCTGCGTATGCTTAAGTTAGGCTGAAGGCACTTAAGAGGTAAGATAAAACATGTGTAACAAGAGTGATAATACCTGGATCACCAACCAGAAGCAAGTGAGACTCTCCTCGAACCTTTGTCCCAGAAGCATCAACATGTTGCACACCTCCAATAAGTGTTAATGCAACTACAGGGATAAAAAAGTAAGCAGGATGATGAAAGATGCTAAAATTTAAAAAGAAGAAAAAAAAATGAAAGACATAATTTCCAACTCAGATCACATCACCAAAATTCTTATTTGTAAACTTAAGTTATTCCAATGCAATTCAAGTTTAAAATATATAACACATGATATGGGATGACATTATACCTGCCAGCTTGACAGTAAAGAGCCCAAACACCTGAGGGCAAATGCCTCGTAGAATAGCATTTCTCCCTGCATCAACATTGAATTTTTGTTTTCTTCTAAGATGTGAGAGAAAAATAGATGCTCAAGATCAAGTAAAACATAAATGGAACTGCAGAAAAAACAGAAAGAATTATCTAAATTTCTTTCAACAAGGGACCCACTAGATGGTGCCCAAGGATGAATAACTAAATTACATATGAATTTCATAAATAGAAAAGCAAGCAGTTATTACCTTTCAACGGGGTATCTTTAAATTCTGACCAGAACTGCTTGAATTGCATAATAACATCATCAGGAATATCTATGTCTGATTTTAGCTCATTAGTTCTCCTAAGAATAGAAAGACCAAAGTTGAAGACTAAACCAGAACAATTTCAGAACAACTTATTACTTTCAACAGCAAGGAAGTACTTTAAAATCAATATAAGGAAATTAGGAATGCAAAAAAAAATCAGTTGCTTCAGACGTAAGAAATAACAAGTTACAACCAGGGCAAGAAAGGCAGTATGACATGTAATTAGTAAATGTAAATGGAAGATATTTTTTCTCAAACATCATCATCATCATCTTCTAGCTGCTGCTATTTTCAAATTCTTCTAACAGTCTTTTCTTTATTACTCTGACAATAATATTTCATTCCATAATGCAGAAGATGCAGATTTTGACGGTGCCTGCATTCTTTTAGTGGCCTAGAAGAGAACAAAGATGACATACAGACAAATTCATCAAGGAATAGATGATTTTGAAGAAACAAAGCAACATAACTTCAGAGTCATGTGACACATTGTGGTCTAGGAAAAGAAAGAGAAAAAGATATAAAATAGGAGAGAAAGAAAAGAGCAAGGGAGAAACTGAGAAGAAAGAACCAAAGAGGAGAAAGAAGAACGTCAAGACGGGAATAAGATTTTGTCTTCCTTTAATTAACTCAAGTTTGACCAAATTTACGTAAGGACTTTTAACAGTCGCCTGATCAAAGCATGAGAGCAAACGAAGTCAAACACCAAAATAACAAAACAAAATCTACTTCAGAACATAATCGATTTCAAATAAGATTTTGCCAATAGAAAAGCTACTTCTCTATTCAACCTGAGGGTACTATTGATTACTTTAAACATTAGGGCCAATAACAAAAGCCTATTTACATCATGTGATTGGCAATTAATACTAGATCAAGGTCACAGCGGACATCTTTTAAATCAGGAGACCACTTTGCTGTCAAGATCCCGGTAACAATGACATCATCTGCACAAATAGGAATCTATACTCTTGTATCCCCAAGTAAAGCAAAACTAAATAAACCAAAAGCAGGAATAAAGTTAAAATAGGTAACAAGAATATATCCAGAGCAGAAGTTCAAAACTAAACTAAGAAAAGAAAAACATGAAATGGAAGAAAGCAGGTAAAAATTTGAAACATGGTTGAAGTTCTCTCAATATCTTTGAAGTAAAATATATCACTCCTTGGATTTAATCAATCTACAAATATTTTGTATATCCACATAGCTTTGTTTCACATAGTTATTTCCATAAACCCATCTTGCAAGAGTGGTCTGCTATAAATTTAAGTGATGGACGTTACCATGGTGGTGACGTTATGGTGGCAATGATTCAACTGATGTTAATGATGGAAGCGGCAGTGGGGCCTTGCAGCAGATATATATTTTTGATATAGCAGATGATGGTAATATATATTAAAAATGCAATGCCTTCAAACCGACATGCTGCTAACCATCCCAATATGTACAGAATCCAGATAAACATCATATACGACTGATCAGGATCTTAAAGCCTTCCAATGCCACTTCAATATCATAGAGTGGCAGTGCCAGTCCACCGTGACATTTCAAGGTTTATTTCACAGAATGTTTTATAAGCAGCAAGATGAGTTCAATTTCTTCATACAATCTTACCAACAATCAGTTTTCCTTAAATGTGAAATTTAATTCAAGCAGATAGTCTAATTAGGGAATGCTTGAATTTTGTTAGTACAAGCAAAATTCCCTACAGCTCAACAATTAGAACCAACACAACATATGCACTCAAAGTGGCAGGCTACCGTTTCCTCACATTTGACAAACTACTTTAATCAAAGAGAAACATATGTACTACTTCAATGTATTTCCCTTTATTTTTTCCTTTTTGTTTTCAGTAGATAATATGAGGATAAGTTGATTTAAAGTGAAATGAGGACAATTCTTTGTTATATTATCAAAGAGTTTTATTTTCCTTTTACTGTCAGCAAGAAACTATCTCTTTAAGGCAGTCCCATCTGAAAAAATTGATGACAGGGTCAAGGAAATCAGCCTGATCTAAGGTTCTGTTGGCAGCTAATCCAGTTGCAAACAAGTGTTTCAGTTGCCCAGTGATAATAGCATAACGGCAATAGTATTTTATCACTCTAACTTGGGTATTTTGCTTTAATCTATTAATATTTGGCTATTTATTTGTGTTTTTAATCTTAAATAGGTGCATGAAGGAAAATGTGACACATAGGATCAAATGGGAGGCGATTCGGGCGAGAAATGAGCGAGATGCGCTCAAAAGACAAAAGCAGCGCAGCATGTGACTGGGAGCCGCGGCGCCCAGATCAACAACTGTGCGCCGTGGCGCTCAGCAACCAGCGCTGTGACACCCGTCGACGATTTAGCGGTCTTTGTGCTCATGCCCAGTGTCGTGGCGCTGAGCCCCCAGTGCCACGGCACCCGTACGATACTTAAATACTTCTCTCAACTCTCCTATTTCAGTGTGGATTCGAAGCTCCTCACACCTAGGATTTCTCGTATCAACAAAAACACTATTTTGAGACAAAAAAGAGAAAGACTTAACAAGGAGGAAAACGCAAACAACGAATACACATTCAAGTCAAGAGATTAAAGTAAATTTATTGAAGATTGAAGAATCAACTCTTGGCATTCAAGACAAGAGGAAGGAGAGCAACTCAGGACGTCACTTGTATTATTTTCTTCCTTAACTTTAAGAGATGATCTTGTTCATGATATTTTCATATTTTTGCTTTGATACTCTTGTTATAAGCATGAGCTAAATATTTTTTATCTAGGGTTAGACGTTTTTGAACCTAGTATGTAACTGAATCTTTTAAACTCTTATTTATGAACTTCTATCCCTTAATTGATTCAATCTATCTGTGCTTAATGCTTTCATTTTACTTGATCACTATTTTGATTGTTTAGGAACCATGATAACTTTGACAAAAGAATTCATGTGTTTAGCCTAAGGTAGATTGATCCATGATCATAGGGTAACATCTATGAGATCCATCTAAAATAGATATATACCTAGGTGGCATGTATGGTTTGATTAGATTTATTCTTAATGAGTCGCATCTTATTCGAAAGACCATAAACATATAGGTAATTGTTAGGGTATAATATTATCATTCAACTATCGACAGAAGCTTATGATGAAATCAGTGTCTAGCCAATCAATTGATAATAAGGGAATAACTAAGAGATTAAAGAATTCAATGAAATACTAGGGGATACGTCAAAACCCTAGATTACTTATCAAACTAGTGAATTTTATCTTAGAGTGCTTGTGATATTTAATTAGGTTTAATTTGATAGCCGTAGTATAGTTAGTTAAACTTCATCTCAGAAGTTAGTCAGGATAAAGGTAAAATAGAGTAATTTTAATAATTGATTGAAGAAATAGAAACAATAGTCTCTGCGGGATCGATAATCTAGACTTAATCCTATATTACTTGATACGAAAGCGTGCACTTGCGCTAGGATATTAAATCACACATCACCCAGCAATTTGATCATGCCAACTTCAATTGAAGCCAAGGAGTACATAACCAAGACTGGTTGTAGACCTCTATGTTTTAATAAAGCATAATTTGTTTCTTAATTTATTCCTCTACAAGGTTTAGACAAAATTCCTATTGAAAAGGCTTTCTCTCACCTGCATAAACAAATAACATTGGGAACTGAAAATTACAAGTCTATCTACCAAATTTTTGAAATTTTTGGTTTATAATCTGACAAACTGAACATGGAAACAAAGATGATTCAAAGTGTCTCAATGTAGATAGAAATTAAGATAAAATAAAAGAAAGAAGAATAATAAGTCTACGGAGGAAGATGAACTTCAGCATCATAAAAGTTCATACCTCCAGCTTTAACAATGTCAACAAGATCATCCTTCAGAATAACTAGAATTGAGCGAGGAATGACACCAACACCCAGCACCTGTGTACTTTCTTGGATTTTTATTTCCTGATAATCGTGGCATATTATGGTATTTTCTACATACTGGAATTTGGTGCCTTCACAGGGTTTGGACCTCTGTCATTTTAGACAATGGATAAATGATCAAACTCAAAACAGATACTTACACCGAGGAACCTAAAACTACAGCTTCACAAAAGTAACTGGTACTCACTGAAAATATAGCAAAAGTAAGAAGAAAATGAAAGCAAAAACTTGTTTAATGAGCAAGACAACCAAAATTCATTTCGGGAATTTGTTTTTTTAAGTTTGCAATAATAATGACCTATGATGTTGAAAATGTCATTTTAAAAGGTTAAGTTTCAAAATTGGAATATCACCAAAGACCAACTTATGCTCAAGTTACTAGACGTGCACAGGCAGCTTAGATTTCTGCTAACTGATTTATCTTCAAACTTTGCAAATCCGTTGAAGGACAAAAATGAATGAGACATAACTTGGCGTAGACCACACTAGATACCTGAGAGGGACACTGTGATGGTAGGACAATAGAGTTCCTCATTTCCAACTCGGGATAAACAGAAAACCTACACAAAATAATTGTTAAGACAGATGCCATAGGCATAAATTTGGATGTTCCAGTCAATTCAAACTTTTTCTCAAAATATAAAGTTGAAACAGCAGCGCAAAGATGTAAAGGAATGTAACAGTTGATAATATTGACATTTTGGAAATGTTAATTGAAAACTTTTGATTAAATGCATAAACATAGATTTAGTTGGGATCTGATCAGGTTCGCAGAAAGCAAAATAGATCAAAAAGGTAATATATTAATAATCAACCATCTAACACCATGTCCCATTACTATACATATCACAAGTCATCACCTTCTGAGGCATGGAGTCTAATCCTATTTACAACTAGTACCTAATACATTCAGACAAGAAATTGCTGAGTGAATTAAGTAAATAATCAATGTCACAAGGAATTAAACATCCTATGCAGTAAATATTCACAACGTGACATGAAAAATCAGGTATCTAAGGTGGGCAGCATTAACTAGAGCCAGCGGTAATGGTAGGCGCTGCGAAGGCATAGTCAGGTTAAGCTATTGATTCAGATCAGAGACAAAGCTGGCCCCAAACTCAACTCGACAAACCACCTTGAACTTCAAGTTCTTGGCCAACCTGAAGTTCATCACAACCCCAACTGAAATTGGTAGATCACATAACTAATGTTCACTTTTGTTTAAGAATACATATAGCTAGCAGTTTTGAGACCAATGATAGAAATTTGCAAGGGTACTTGCAATTAGTTCACCAGTTTCATATTCTTCGATAACAGAACTCAAAATGATACTTAAAGGGTAATGCTCCTACCACTGGATTATACTCAGCTATTGAGAAATCCAATGTTTAGCCTGCTTGGCCTGTTATCCAAACAAACAAAACCGAATGGTTTACAGACCCCAATCCATTCCCAAACAAACTATAGAGACAAATAGATTCAGCCATTAGCTTCATTTCTGTTATGATCATGGCAACATACAAAGCAAATTAAGCTGCTAATAATCCCATTTAAATAAATATAATGGAAATACAGCAAGCATTTTAAGTTACTAAAATATTAAATAGAACAATATGAAAGTATATTCACATCTATGTAAGTATATACACATATATATAAAAAGAGTAAGTGCCAAAGATCAGACATACGTGTGCTTGCATTTCTGGCACATGTATGTCCTCTCCCCTTCATACATCTTGGTTGCCCCTGAACGAATTACAGTCCCCTTGAGTGTAAGAAGAACCCCATGGTGTTTCACTCTCACACGTCCAATACTTAGAAAAGTTTCTGATCATATTTTTAAGTTCACTCGTCAAGAAATCATTCAAAATAAAAACAAAAAAACTGCCCCTCAAAAGTATGAATTATACAATTTTTTATCATAAACAGAAACATACCAGGACATTCCAGTGGAGAACCACTGATGTTGATACGGACATGAAGGAATTTCTTCTCAACTCCTTTCTCGCAAAACTTCAGATTGCCAATTACAATTTTCTATGCAGACCATTACATAACACCAACCATTGTATTTCATTGAGCAAATGAAAATTTAAGTACTTGAACTTCACTCTAGAAAGCTTACAACTATATGAGCCCTAATCCACATCAAATTCCTTATTACACACAGCTTATGTTGTGCATGTAATAAGTATGCCAACATCTATTTTCATTTTGAGGGGCGGGTGGGGGGTTTGTGGTGGGTAAAACAGCAAATACTGGAACGTAGATTCACTCATTTGGTAGTTATTCCATTCAATCACTTGAAGAGACCATTCACCCAAATTTCACAATTTCGTATAGAAGTTCCTTATTTTCTGAAATTACTGTCCAGCAGTTAAGGGCGCATTATAAACTCAAAAATGAGCTTAAAAACCACATCCAACTCCCGACCAAGCATAGATTGTGAACTAAGGCCATACATTTCTACCAAAACAGAAGTATAATATTAAATTTGCAGACCGTTAAAAAGAGCACCCACTACCAATTTTTTGCTTTAAGAAAAACTTGGAGTGTGTGTATATGTATAGATATGTTTGTGTGTGTGTGTCACTACATAGATAAGCAAAAAGATTACTTACATGAGCCCAAATGGCAGCATCGTCGAAGAATCGCAAAAATTCAGTTGGTTTGGAAAAGACGAGGTGAGCAAGTGCAGGATCCTCATCCATTAGATCTGCAAAACTATGTACATAAAAGAATAGAGATTTTAAATAGAAAATCTCAAGAAACTAATAATAATAAGAGTGATTTGTGTGTTGTGATAGATAAATACTCGATGTAGAGAGGATAATGGAGCTTGGGGTCAGGAGCAAGAGTGATGAAGCGGAGCTGATCAGAGTGGTGGCGAATCAGAAACGCCGCTAGAGCTTTCAAGTGAACCGGCACATTTTCTGTCCCCATTGAACGCGATTGCGATTGCGATTGATTCAGGGAACAAAAAAACGGGGGTAAAGCTTGCAATTGCATTTAGGCGGGAACTAGATTATATATCATATCACATGCCAAGTAATACTGCATTAATTATCCCAACTTTTTGTATTAAAAAAAAGTATTAATAGTATTTATGAAAGAGATGGTATAACATATTATTTTTAAAAGAGATATGTATTGACGGATTCTCTTAGATTAGTTTAAATAGATAAAATATTTTTTATTTTTAAAAATATTTTAGAGATTTGTTCACAGACACAATTCGGTCAAATTTAACAAAAATTATGATTTTATCCTTTATAATAGAGGATGAATTATATTATTTAATAAAAAAATACATATCATAAAATTATTAATTATTTTAAACACGTGTAGTATGTTATTAGTTTATATTTAAATTATATAAAATAATTTAAATAAATTATAATTATTTAAAATAAATTTATTTATTTATTTAATATATATTATTTAATAAAAAGACATATATCGTAAAATGATTAATTACTTTAAACACATATTAATATATCATTGGTTATATTTAAAATAAATAAACATTAAAAAATTGCCACCATTCAATGACCCTTTTTTGGTAACAATTTTTTTTTTTATATTATTAAATTTTATTTTTTTATTTATATAATAATAAAATTATTTTTATTAAAAAAAAATAATCAAATGAGGTGGTGAGAGACAATGACTTACACCGCCCGCTATAAAATTATTACACAAATAATGAACATTTAAGTATGTTTAGATTAATTTAAGCACCTTAAATATTTTTAAATTTTAAAATAGCTTAAAGATTCTATTTATTTTCTAATTAAATCTTTATTTGATATTTTGTTTAATCCTATTTTTCATTTTTTTTAAAAAGAAATCAAAATGAAAAAAATAAAATAAAAGTTACGGTCTTTCTTCTTCTCATTTATTTTTTCTGGAAAGAAAAATGATCTCCCTTTTTTTTTTCTTATTTCCCTTTTTTTTTTGAAAAAACAATAAAGAAATATAGCCTATTTTTCTCTAAATTTTTTTCTTTTAAAATGGCCTCTTCTTCTTTTATTTTTTTTCTTCTCATTTGTTTTCTAAAAAAAAAAAACGAAGAAATGGTGCAAAGATTCTGCGGAATAAACTTTGTTGCCCCAGTTCTCAATCTCAACCGCCCCCAATCTCAAATTCAACAATATTTACCATTAAAATCACAAAAAGTTCAAATCTGCAACTTTAATATCAAACAAGAATTGGCTAAATCGTGCAAATCAAAATGACATTATAAGATTTGGGATGAAAAGCAACCAGAAAATCCAACTACTAAAATCGAAAAATCAAGAAATTGATCAATAAGAATCGAGCCAGAAATGAAATCAATCAATGAGAACGAACGGAGTTTTGAGTTTTAAGAAACAAAATCACCCCACTACATGCAAAGGCCTTCTTCTTCTTCGCCTTTTTTTTTGGAAAAAAAATTATCCCTCACTTTTTTATGAAAAAAAAAATTAAGAAATGATCGTCATGCCGTGTCTCTACTTCTTCTTCTTCTTTCTCTTTTTCGTCTTTTTTTTCTTTCCCCGTCTTCTTCTTCTTCCCCTATTATTATCTTCCTCCCCTTAATTTTTTTTTTTAAATAAAGAAATGGCCATGGCGAGCATCTCTTGGCTGCTCCTAGCGGCCAAGAAATGGCTGCCATGGCCATCTCTAGTTGTTTTTTCATTTTTTTTTTGTCTTTTTAAATAGGCATAATTAATTGACTGGATAATGACCATAGAAATTAAGTACTATATTGTCTTTATCTCTATTAAAAGAAATAAAAGATACTAATAGATGAAGTCTTTCAAATTATTTTAAAATTAAAAAAGTATTTAAAATATTTAAATTAAATTAAAAGAGTCTAATAATTATTTGTCTTTCAAATTATTTTAAAATTAAAAAAGTATTTAAAATATTTAAATTAAATTAAAAGAGTCTAATAATTATTTTTCTTTAGTTAAAAGATAAAAATCGAAAATAATTATTTTAAGAGAAAATTTTTAGGCAATCAATTATTTTACAAAAAAGCAAATAATATGATAACATATAACCTTAATTAAAACTTTCTACCTAATTTTAAACTGTTCTATTTTACAAAAAAACAAATAATATGATAACATATAACCTTAATTAAAATTTTGTAATAGAATTAGAAGTCTTCTTAACAACCTCTATGAATTTAACTCCCAAACTATATGTTGTGTAGCTCATATACTGCATCTCATGATTTGGGAATAAATATTCTTTGATAGTTTTTAGTTAATAAAATATTGTCTACATATTATAATAATACTTTGAGTTTACAAACTTTGCACCATTAGATTTTGTTATTATGACTTATAAATTATTCCATACAAACATCATCATATAATTATTGTGTAAAATTATGTTGACGATACTATCTTTTTTTTTATCTATTAATGAATCTTTGTGTCAAGAATTATAAACATATTTAAGTACGGAGTTTAAAATAAGCATGATGAGCGAACTAAAGTTTTTGTTTTAGACTTCAAGTCAAAGAAACAAATGAAGAAATCTTCATCAATTAATCAAATTACATGAAATATATACTAAAGAGATTTAGATTAAAAGAATAAAAGAATATGTTAACTTTGATGAGCTCAACAATTAAACTTGACAAAGATGAAAATAAATAAGATATAGACACAAAGAAATACTAAAGTATAATTGGTTCTTTTCTCTATTTAAGTGTTAATAGACTAAAATTATGTTTAGTGAGATTTCAATCATGTTCGAAAGTATCTCACTTACATGTGGTTAAAAAGATTTTTAGGCATTTGCATGGTATTTTGAACCTGGGACTATGGTATCTTAAAGGAACTCGGTTGAACCCAATACGATTACCTAACCAGTTATTCCAACATCAAGTTTGCTAGTTGCAAAGTGGATAAGAAGAATACTAGTGGTACATGTCATTTTCTATGTCATTCTCTAGTCTATTGGTCTAATGAAAATTAAAATCTTGTTGTTACATTATTAGTTGAAGTCGAATATATCACTATTGGGTAGTTGTTATACACACACACTTAAAGATTATGGTATTCATCTTGACAATATCCCAATTTTTTGTTAAGAGAACTCCATTTAACACTTTTAGATAAAATAACTTGAGATTATAAATAATTTTTTGATAATTTATACCTCCGAATAAGCAACTTGTTAATATATTTACCAAACCACTTAGTGAAGAGAGATTTTACAAAATTTTGAAAGTGCTTGGAGTGTTGGAATATCTATATTAGCATCATTTCTCATAATAATTAGTTCTTTTATTGATTTTATTAATATTTTATGATGATTGTGTGATTTTTAAGTGATTTAAGTGATGTATTCCTATCTATGATTCCTTGATGAAATAATGATTGCACAATATACCTATTTTAAATTTTGACCTTGGATGGATGATTTTTTGATTGATTTGTTATCTATCATTATGATTTATATTAATAGATTGTTTAGAAATTCATGTCTTGCATAAAATGGCTTTAGAGTATTTTAGGATCAATTTGATGGTGTTTGAAATGGTTGAATTTTAGCTGAAAGCAAAACATGTGCAATTATTGGTCAAAGTAGCTAATCATTTTTTGGATACTCTAAAAATCAGCTAGATAATTTTAAACTAGCTAACCTATTTTTCGAAAACGCATAAATTTGTCAACTAGTTTGCATGGGTCTAAATAAATCTTTGAAATTATTCAACTGCTTTTTAACATTCTTAATGGTTTCTCTCACCACCTTTACCTAAATCATCAAGTCCTTACTATTCACATTATGCACTTTTAATCGATTAAAGCCGTAAAATTCACAAAACTTATATCAAACACTAATCAAACTCAACTAAATTAACTTATATTAGAGATTTAGTGATTCAATAATTTTGTTTGGACAAAAATTAAGATGAATATCAAATAGAAGAGTTATAAGAAGTCTAAAACGTGTGGGATACGTAGGGGGAAGTCTAAAAAGCGTAGGACACGAAGGAGAAAGTGAAATAAGACTCGAAGATGCAAAAGAAGTGAAAAAAAAGTGTGAAGCATCTACCCTTAAGCCCTCGATCTCGACTTTTACATATGAGATCTTATCCTCGCTGAAGCTTAGAAAAGCCTAAAGCTTCACTCACTCTTGCAAAATGCCCTAATTGCCCTTCCTTAACTCCTCTACCCCTTTTATTTAGCACATCAACTACCTACTTCATCTCAGTAGCCATCAGACTCGCTGTAACATCTACCCTTAGCTGGATGTTCTCCTTCCCTATCCTCCTCAAATCATTGGAAAAGACATATTTTTGCCACTCATTAGAAAAATGTCCTCTACCGTCTTCTTCACTTCACTTTTCAAACCTCAAATTGTTATTGGGAAGTCTGAAGCTCTTCCTTGTAAGTAATGGTAGTGCATAAATCATCACGTAAAGCCTATAGAATAAATCTAGTCAAAAAAAAAAAAACTAAAGTCCCAAGTGAAATACATTTTACTTATCATAATCTAGGAGGAAGAAATTTTACCTCCTAATCCTCCTTACTTATCATAAGAATTACTCACTCCTAGCTTGTGTGAAGAGTCTCCCCAAGATGGCAACTATATTTTTGGGTTCCATTCTTGGAAGGGAAGAGTTCTTCACTACTTTTGAGTAGCCTCTCTTGCAAAAGCTAGGAGAAAACTCATCTTTTGCCTTTGGGGTCATCCTTGAAGGTGATTAAGGAGGAGAGAATGAGGGAGAAAATTCATCCTCTACCGTTGAGGTCATCTTGTCTCTCGAGAGGGAGCAGGACCCTTCAAGTCACTTTTCACATAAATAAGAGCTTTTGCAAAATAAAACCACGAAGAATAAGTATAAACAGAATTAAAAAAAGAAAAGAAATATAGAATAAAAAATATACATTACTTGGAGGAATGAAGCTCTTCAGAGCAAGATTGAGAGCAATAAAAGGAGTCATTCTCACCTAATCAAGCTTTGGAGCAACTTTAGGAATTTATCCTCCAGTAGCAGGCTTTGAAGTAGCCTAAAAAACCAAGCCTTTGAAAGTAGGCTCATAAGTTTTTTACTTTTTAAAAGTAAGAGAAACTTCAGGTTTAAAACTCTTAAGTATGTCCTTGACACCACTTCTTTTTCTTTGATGCCTTTACTTTTTTGGCTCTTTGTCATAAAAAACTCTAAAAGCACATTAGGAAAGTCTTCTATGAAATCATGAAGGTCTGTAAACAAAAAATAATGTGCTAGAATCGACAAAATAAAAAGCACTAAAGAAAACAAAAATCACTACAACCAACCCTTCTTCTCGAGGATAACATCAGCTAAAGGGGCATCAGATGTTTCTGCATCCATGGAAATACCAACAAGTCTACCTCTCATTGTGGAAAGAATTGGTTTAAAAGGTTCGAATGGAGCAACAATAGAAGAATCGCTAGATGAAAGGACCAGAAGAATGGCAACTCGAATACTTTAATTAGGGTAGAAACAAAGTCCCATTGAGCCATACCAGAAAGGCTAACACCATTTCTAGGTTCCTCGCCTACATCATTACACCTAGGGAAGCTGTCAAAATCAAAGGAAGCACAATCAAATGATAAATTAAGCATCTCACCTTTCAAAGTGACCTGAATGGCCTCGATACCAACAGCTACTTGAAAACCAAAAATCAGTAACTCATAAGGTAGGAAAATTAATGAAAGAAAGGAAAAAAATAAATTACTTATATCAAGGAAGAACTTTCTAAAAGTAAATCAGCTAAGGAGTTCCTCACTATTACCTCAATTGGAACTAAGAGGAAATATAACTTCATCAATGAGGAACTCATGAAACATCATGTGAGTGCAATATATGGCATCATAAAAAACGGTAGAATTCTTTGAGACCTTAAGCAAGAGGTTTGGAGGGATTAAGGTTAGCAAATCCTCTTCTATAGTAAAAGTGCATGAGAAGTGGTGCTCTTAAGGAAATTGAGCATACCTTAACAGTAGGTATGAATAAGATAGGAGAAGACTATTTTTTCCAAAAGAACTTTTTTAGGAACTTTTCCCTAATCAAAATGAAAGAAAGAGTCAGAGTGGTCCTATAATCATATTGGCCGAAATGGTCTACATCACATAGGGGAGGCCATGTCTCCTTCACTCCCCAATTACCATTATAGTATTTTTTTTCTCAAACTTAAACTTTTTAACCTCAAATTCATAGAAAAACCTCATCTCACCTTTTAGGGCCAAATAGTAGTTTATTTTGTAGCACAACAAATTGTAGGCTAGGAATACATCGTAAAGAGTGAGACGTAGGGGGGAGGAATCATATAATTTAAGTGTCTCACATCCTAAAGTAAGTGAAAGATGTTTAGGTGTATTTGAAGGGGGGGAAAGATCGGTAACATGCAAAATTTTAAGTATAAAGGGTGGTATTAGCAAGCAAAAGCTTTCAAGATGCTCTCAAAATAGTGGAAGCTCCTAAGATCTTGCTGAGGGAGGGTTGTGATAAGGATCTCTAGCTGGAAGCAATTAGATATGTATGTCCGCAAGGATATAAAAGGTCAATTTGAGTTCCTCTATAGAAAGTTGGAGAGTCCACTCACCATTTCTCTATTTTTAGAGTTGGAAGAAATTGTGTTGTATTATAAAGAATAAGAATGAAAAAGCAAGAAAGCAGAGAGAATTTTGAATGCAAACTAGAAAATACAGATGAATAAAAAAAATGGTTGTTGGGGTATTTAAATAAGCTATAACCATCCACATGTCAGCTTATAGGGAAGGAAATGTCATTTACATTTAGAGGGACATGACCATTGGAACATAAATGATAGTAAGAAGTGAGAAAGTCAAAAATAGAATTTGGACATGTGGCACTTACTAGTTGAAAATGAAAAAGCTTGCCCTAAAAGACTTTCCATTTAAATAACATACTCCTTCACTTAATGGAGAACTTATGTTAGGCCTATTCCTAATAGACCTAACTAGACCAAGCATCAGTAACCGAATTTTCTTATTTAATTAGAGAAAGTCAGTATAAAGTGAGTTTAGAGATTTAAAATAGAGACTTGATTTGTCCTTTAAATTTGTCAAATACGTAACTTATTTTCATTAACTCGCAATCTCTATAAATGGGCCATGGATATCACAAAAAAAGGTGGAAATAAATCAAAAATACGAATTCAAGTATAATTTTAATTAATAAATTCTATTTAAACATAAAGAATAATTTTTGAAAGAGTGGATGATTTCTACTAAAATCATCTACTAATAAATAATATAGCATAATTAAAATAAAATTATTTAAATTATATTTCAACTGAAATATATGTTAACATTAATACAAATTGAAAAGGACAGAAATTCTTATCCTATAAAACTAATAATCATCTAATGAGAAAGGAATCTAATAGTATCTAATTCAATCTAATCCTAACTGTAATCCGAAGTATATACGTTGCAATATATTGATTCATTTCTGTTTATGCATATGCTTCACAACACTTTTTTTTTCTTTAAACACTCATTTGAGCGTTAGAGTATTATTTTTTTTTTTTGCAGAAAGATGAAAAGTTCTTTGATAATTTGGAAAAGTGGAATGTAAAGACAAAAAAGTAATTGAACACAAAAAATTTGATTGAAGGAGCTTTGTGCGTATATATACGCGTGTGACAACGTATTACAGTTATTTATCGAATACAATTAAGAAATCTCTTTCTCTTAATACAAATTTTCTTTTCTTTTATTTTATTTTTACAACTAAACAATCTCGATTAGTTTTGTTAAGCTTAATACACTTGGAGGATTGGTCTCTCCAATAACAAGAAATTATTTTATTTATAAATTATTATTAATATATATTTCTCTAATATCATATGTTACAATTAGTTTGAGTTAAAGAGTAAAATAAGAACAAAAATGCTATTAGAGATTTGGTAATTCAATAATTTTGTTTGGGAAATAATTGAGAAAAATATCAAAGAAGAGAGTCACAAGAAGTTTAGAACATGTGGGACACGCATGAAGAAGTCTAGGATGTGTGGGATACGATGAAAGAAGTGAAATGGGACTCGAAGACTTGAAGGAGGCGAGAAAAAGTGTAGACCTGATAATAGGGTTGAGCGCTACGACGCCCAGATAAGGAACTCAGGGTTGCAATGCTAGGTTCCCAGCGTTGTGGCGTTGGTTGCAAATGATAGAGTGTGTGGGGCCTACCCAACACCTTGGGTCCACCAGGGTATGCCCGGGGGGGGTTAACACCTCAACACACCCCGCATCTCATGCACGACCTCCCAAGGATTCGAGCCCGGGACCTTCCCCTTATATTGCCTTAGCGACTTGTACCCATCAATATAAGGGGAAGGTCTCAGGCTCGAATCCTTGGGAGGTCATGAATGAGATGCGGGGTATGTTGGGGCGCCAGCGCCTCTCACTCGGCATACCCTGGTAGACCCAAGGTATTGGGTAGGCCCGATACACTCTATAAAAAAGGTCAATGGTCAGCCTGATGGGTATAAGGACGAACCTCTAAAGGCCTATAAGGCCTCCATAGAGATGGAGCCAGGGATTCGATTCTTTGGGAGTGCAGCTAACCTGAGCTGGTTGTGTGGGTACGTCAGTGCCTGACTAGTGGGGGATGGTGATCCCAGTATTGGTTGGACTAAAGGGTTAGTTGGCTCTACACAGTCTGACAGTGACATACTCAGTGCCACGGCGCCAAGTCCTGGGAGCCAAAGCGGGCACAGTTAGTTTTGTTTCGAATTAATGAGTTTTGAAAAGTTTTGGACTTCTAAAACAAGTGGAATTTTACTCCATTAAGGATTAGGGTTAGTAGGCACGAAATAACTCCTATATAAACTGTAAACCCTTTAAGTTGAAATCAAGTATTAAGTGAGACTGTAAGAGAGGGAAGAACAGGGTAGACACTAAGTGCTTGTGTGTACTATGGTGAAATCTTTATTTGGATATTCATTGCTTATAGGAGTAAGGGTACACTAAACATTAGATCATTTTGAGAGTTCTTGATTGGGTTTTTCTTGTAAATTCTTTAGGGAGTTAAGACTAGGATCCTTAGATCTATCATAGATGTAGGCAATTGGATAAACCACATAAGTGATTGTGTTGTGTTCTTTATTATCTGCTTTGAGTTCTTGCTATTTTTGTTTGATATCTAGGTTATTCCACTACGTAAAGAGGTTAAGGTTCAAGGTTAAACTTGTTTTCGGGTTCTTTGCTTTAACTTAATCTCACGAGGAGAAGGGCGATTCCTCTAACAAACTATTATCATAGCTAAGGTTCGATAATATACATCAGAGGTAGTTAAACTGTGGCTGCAATCAAGCAAAAAATATAGAAGTTTAATGGGATGAATGAATTCAATCTTTAGAGAAAGAAGGTTATGGCTCTACTAGTGAAGACAGGGCTAGACTTAGCCTTGGAGGAAGCCAGTTCCTTAACTAGCAAAGAGACGACAATCTCAAAGTCTGAGCAGAAAAATTGTGACATGATTCAGAAAAAGACTTACAATATCATAATCTTAGCGTTAAGCAACAAAGTATTAAAGAAAGTTGGTGATGAAGAAACCTCTTTGGGTATGTGAAAGAGACTCGATGCATTATACATGAAGAAGTCTCTTGCAAATAGACTTATTGTGAAAACGAAACTATATCAGTTAACTATGTATGATGGATCTTCATTGAGAGCTCACATTGACGAGTTTAACAAGATCATTATAATTGTTGAGCAATTGAGCATCAAGACTGAGGATGAAGACAATGCCATAATCCTGTTAAGTTCATTGTCAAAGAGCTATGAAAGTTTTGTAGATATGCTGCTGTATGGTAATGAGTCCTTAATGACGAATGATGTCAAGGCATCATTAAACTCAAAAGAACTGACAAAGATCTTAAATCCAAGAGTGGAGCAGCATTGCTTGCACAAGAAAAGAAGAGCAACCAATTGAGGAAGAGATCCAGAAAGTGTTTCCTTTGTAATAAGGAAGGGCACTTTATGAATAATTATCTTAAATCAAAAAAACCAAGGAGGGTGTGTTGCAATTGGTATTCTTAGGGAAGATACCAAAGTTGTAGACACGTTGGTAGACTCAAAGGGAAAATACGCTAGCAAATAGTTACTAGATTCAAAGTGTAGCGTCGATATGTGTCCCAAAAAATCGATGTTTACCAACTACAAAGTCAATAGAGGTAAAGCTCTAATGGGGAATGACATGACTTGTGAGATCATGAAAGTTGATGACATAAGGCTGATGATATAAGGTGGAGAAACTAGTGACTTACATAGTGTAAGGCATGTTCCTAATCTAAGGAGGAACTTGATATCCTTAGGCAAGCTCGATGAAGAGGGTATTCAGTTAGAGCGAAAAAGAAAAAATTGAGAGTAGAGAAATGATCTATAAGATTTTAGGGTAAGAAGCACAATGGGGGCTTTATATGCTTAAGGGGATGGCCATGAGTGGCCCAACACAGGGTATTGGAGTAATAGAGACCACTAGACGACATCCAAACTGTGCTCACCGAGGTGATGAGGTTCAAAAAGAAGTGCAATGCATTCATACCCAATATAAGGGGCACGAATGCCTTTGGAGACTAACACTTCCAAAATATAGGAGTTTATTCCAAAGTGTCAGATTGTCGAAGTAATAAATAACTCAGTGAGAATGGGGTCGATCTATAAGGAAGTAGAATTAAAATTACAAACTATAAATACTTTAAAGACAATTAATGCAGTATAAGATGTTTGCAAATATTAATTCAATTAACCAATTCAAAGTAAGAATATATTTAACTCTTTTTATAACTCAATTGGAAGCCTCACACAAAGGAGGTTCCAACCGAAATATATAACAATTAAAGTTCATCACCATTTATATATTAACTAGTATTTATTTATTTCAATTATTATACACCAAATCTTATAAATGGGTTCAAGTATTTATTATGTCAATATTTATATTTGTCTACAATAAATCAAGACTCCCACTTTACAAGAAAATGTATATACGCCAAATCTTGTAAATGGTTTCAAGAATTTATTGTGCCAACTATAAAAGTTGTCTATAATAAATTAAGAGGCACCACTTTAGAAGAAAGTGTATTAATATTACAAACAAAATAAATACATCATATATAAATTTGCATAACTTAAGAATGAAATATTAAATTCATGAATAAGAGTTAAGTACATTTTATTACCTTCCCAAGAGTTTTACCATTTCACCTTAGTATAAAGAAAATTACTTGGATATAAATAAACTAAAAAAAAAAAAATGAAAGAAGAGATAACATGACTTTAGAATAATAAACAAGAGAAATAATATTACAAAGAAATAATATAAAGATAAGTACTTTAAACTAAAATCTAGTTATCTAATTACATATTTTGAGCATAAACATTCTACCTATTTATAGAAAAATATAGATAAATCGAGACAAATGAAGAGAGAACCACTTGGATGATAAAAGTCAAGAATGGTGGCAAATAATTTACATTAATTATAGTTAATGCACCCACTTGCTTATCTAATTTGGAATTGATGTGGTCCGAATTATTTGCCACCATTCGGACCATATCAATAACTATAGATACGTATTTCTATAGTTATGAGCCAAATACTGATGACTGTTTGGATTAGGCTAGTATTGCAGATCAGTTCTATTTTAAGCTATTTTCATCTTCTAAATGCTTGAATTTCAAATGCCTTGTGAAATACAATATGTTAGTCCATTGAATCAACCATTCACAGGATTAAGAATAACTCTAATTGGGTTCTTAAGTAGAAAGTTATAACCATTTTACCGAACATACCACAAAACAGTTAAAAACTAATTAGGTACAATACTGTAAATATACTTAAGTTGGGGGGGTTAAAGACATTAGTAATACAAAACAATGATATAAAACTTTTATTAAATATGTAATTTCAAGTGTTCATCAGAGACCAAAGTCACTAGCCCGAAAAAATTTAAGTCTTGGTGGAAACTTAACCGGACTTAATTCTAGATAATAGAGTATTGGAGTGGATCGGATCCAAAAGTTTTCTTATTTGGAGATTTTGAATCAAGAAAAAGTTTATTGAAGATTTGGTAATTTAAAAATCTTGTTTGGGTAAAAATTGAGAAGACTATTAAAGAGGAGAGTCATAAGAAGTCTATAATGTATAGGACACACATGAGGAAGTGTAGGAAGTGTAGGACACGAAGGAGGAAGAGAAGCGAGACTCGAAGGAAGCGGAAAAAGTGCAGAGCTGATAATAGGGCTGAGTGCTGTGGCGCCCAAGGCTGGAGCTGAGGCGCCCAAGGCTGGAGCTGAGGCGCCCAAGGCTGGAGCTGAGGCGCCCAAGGCTGGAGCTGAGGCGATCGGATCAGAAACTCAGTGCTGCAGCATTGTGGTGCCAAAGCGAGTAGAATTAGTTTCTGTTTCGGATTTCTGAGTTTTAGAAAGTTTTGGACTTTCAAAATAAGTGGACTCTTACTCCAATAAAGATTAGAGTTAGTAAGCACAAAATAACCCTTATATAAACTCTTGTAAACCCTTTAAGTTAAAATCAAATATTAAGAGAGACTTTAAGAGAGGGAAGAACTGGGTAAACACTAAGTGCTTGTTTGTACTAGGGTAGAACCATTATTTGGGTATTCATTACTTATGGGAGAGTAAAGATACACTAAATATTATATCATTTTGAGAATTTTTCATTGGGTTTTCCTTATAAATTCTTTAGAGGGTTAATAAGAGAGGTTATGATTCTTGAATCCACCGTAGACGTAGACAATTAGCCGAATTATATAAATGACTGTATTTTATTCTTTATTATCTATTTTGAGTTTTTGCTATTTTTGTTTAATATTTAAATTATTTCGTTGTGTAAAAAAATTAAGGTTCAAAATTAAATTTAAAATTTAATCTTATGGAGAAAAAACCGATTCTCTTAATAAATATAAAAATAATAAATTCATTTAAGTGCACGTAAGTATCTCAATTGTTGACATGGCACTTAGATAGACCAACTTAATGACAGATAGTTTAAACTAAAACAATGCACCATTGATACATTTCCAAAGTTCATTTGACCAATTTGCTTTGGTTATCCATTGGCGGATTATAACTAGAACTGAAGTTAAATGTTGTACTATTTAATCTAAATCGCTCTTTTCATAAATAACTCGGTCTGTATCACAAAAAAGGACCTTGGCATACCATGCAAGTTGAAAATATTAGTCATATTTTATTTTGTAATAAAATTAATTATTTTATTTATTCAAAATAGAAGTTAAGATATTTTTTAGGTCACTGTCATAATTTATGGGCAATTCCTTTGGTGGAGTTATATATTACTTTTTAGACATTTAATTATGTAGTCATTTCTATTTAAGAGAAGAAATAAATTGAATAAAATATGAATTATTTTGAGTTAAAAAGCTGGCCATTAGTTGATTTTATTTTAAATACAACATTGATCCTCTTGAATTTCAGGAGTTCGTCAAAGATAGTGTATCCTTACTCACGAACTTATTAATAACCAAAAAACAAAGTTTAAAATATAGTATTTAGGTCAAAATCAACTCGTTCTTATGACTTTTATGTCACTATAATATCGTTGTAATTAATGATATCCTATCTCATAATGATCTCAGGAATTTCTGCCTCAACAATAATTAAAATTTATTCGGATCATCAAGTTCTAATGAAAAAACTTTGTGTGTAAATATTTTGATTTATTCCTCTGGTAAATGCCATTGACTCAAATTAATTCATTATATATATATATATAGTGTACATCTTGATAGCCACTCGAGCATCGTCCTGGGATATATAAATATATATATATATGTATACACGTAGGGCGATGCATAGTGGCTATCAAAGTGTACAGTATTTATAGTCACCCGAGTTTTAATAAGTAGAGGGGCAGAGATTGATTATTTAAGAGTATCTAACACCCGAGTCCGGATAATTGGGTATTGCATGCGTATGCCTGATTAAAATAAGTCTCGTACATTTGTTCTTGCCCAGCTTGCAACCACACAGACACAATTAATACAAAAGCTAACATAAAAAAACAGATAAATACAAGAAACAAACAAACTAAGCAGCAGTCTCACATCTGTAGTCCGCCGGAGCTGATCAACTTTGTCAGCCCAAAAGTGATCGCCATCGCCATCCAGCCCCCAATCAGAACCCTAGCCGACGATTTCACAACCGGAGTCCTCCCAAGCTTTGCTCCAACTCCTCCGGAAACTTCCAGCGCCACGCTAGCCACAGCAACAACAACAGCCAGCCTCACTTTGTGATCTTTTATAAATGCAGAGCCCAGTAATGGCACTACTGCACCTACTGTAAAGGCGAGGGCAGATGCTATTGCAGCTTGTGCTGGATTTGGCAACGCTTCTCTCTCAGGCTCTTCCTCATCGTCATTCTCTACGCTTGCATTCATAATCTTCTTCTGATTCTGATCTCTCTTGATTTGAGCTATTTCTATGTCTCTCTGAGTGTATACAGAGACAAACTCACCT
Source organism: Ailanthus altissimus (assembly GCA_946807835.1). Classification (NCBI taxonomy): domain Eukaryota; kingdom Viridiplantae; phylum Streptophyta; class Magnoliopsida; order Sapindales; family Simaroubaceae; genus Ailanthus; species Ailanthus altissimus. The sequence goes on from OX327698.1 coordinate 10,211,466, forward strand.
ATTGCCATGCTGCAAGCCCCGCCTACAAGCCCTGCAAACCCAGCAAGAAGCATGGCCTTGATTTCTGTTTTAACAGCTCCAATACCCATCATCAGTGAGGAAACTGAAACCAGTCCATCATTAGCTCCCAATATAGCAGCTCGAAGCCACTGTGCCCTTTGAGAGTAGTCAAATTCGTTGTCACCAGACTGGTTTTTCTCAGCATCATTAACTTGGATGGTCATTTCTAGATTGTGAGATGACGTTTGTCCAAGGGATGATCTAGACTCTAGAGGCAGCAGCCTTGTTGAAAAGGAAATTGAAGGATTAATAATTAATGGAGAAGATATCAAGGGGGAAGACAAGTGCCTTTGGTGAACACACGCCCTTATGGAGTTTCCTATATTAGTGGCGTCGGTATGTGGGCATTAGTAAATAATAAAACATTTTGAACAATCATTTAATCGTTAAATAGTTTAATAGATAATTTTATAATTTTTATAATTATTTTATATATAAATTTAGATATAATTTAAAATATTTAACATTATTCTTTTAATATTAAATTATTGAATCGAAGGGCACCTGAACCAAAGGAAGATCAACTAGAAGAAGGGAGAAATATATATTTAAAAAAAAAGAGTAAAATAGTTCTTAACTATGGGGAGTGGGTAATCCACACGAAAGAGAAAGCCACCATTATAAATCCTCAACATCAAAATTAGAAGAAAAACATATATTAATTTGTCAAATCCATAATAAAATTATAGGGTATGCTCTCGTATTAATGACTCTTCACTAAAATGGGAATATGAACTATTATCATTTTTAAATTAAATTATAAAGAGAAATTCGCCGAGTTAATCTATTTTAATATTGTATAAATTATTTTGACCGAGTTAAAATAATTTATACAATGATAACCAATTGTATTTCTTTTTCTTTATTTACCTTTATACTAAATAAAATAAAAAAACAAATTTTTTTTCTTATTTTTCAATACATTACCGACACTCTCCCTTTCACTCTCACGGTTACTCTCACCATTCACGGTTAACTCTCTCACTCTCATGGTTAACTCTCATCTCTCACAGTTAACACTCAACAATTCCCTCATTTTACACACATGGGAGAAATTTTGTAAGTGTATTTTATAAATTTAATGTTTTGTGATTTTTGTGCTCTATAATTTATATTAGTTAGAAATGTATAGAAATGTGTAGATATAGATGTAGTATAAGTTGAAAATGTGTGTAAATTAGAAACTTGGTCAGATATGGTGGAATTCGACTTATTTGTTGTCAAACGGGCCGACGCGTGCGTCTACGCGCTGCTGGTGGTGGGCGAGTAAATGCACGCGCCATTGCGTTAGGCGCATGCTGTCTGACCAAAATATCCCCAAAAAAATTTAAATTTGTTTTAATTAATTTATGTTTATTTATACATATTTAATTTACTAATTTAAATTGTTTATTTATTATGTAAATAAAATTTTTTCTTAGGTTGTTAGTTGTAATTAAATTAAATTTTGATTTAATTGTTATATGTTATATTGATTATTGTTTTGTGAATATTAATAATTTTTTAATTTTTTCAGGAAGGAGAATGTCACAAAAGAATATGTAATTGCCGAAAAATATTTCTACCGAGCGAATGTACATACTTACTCAAAGTTATGGGTTATACAAAATATAAAAAATAAATTGACTTCGAGGCAGGTAGAAATATTTAAAATTACATGTTTTGGTAGTTTATTGGATGTATCAGATATTCCATTCTCAGGTATTTTAGCACATGAGATTTTATTAAAACGTGTGCATATCAAAAATTTACATGAAGAATTATGGTTCTATATAGGTAAAAGACGTATTAGATTCTCTCGTCAAGATTTTTATTTGATTCCTAGTTTGAGGATGGGGGATTATCCTGTAGTAAGTGGGTTAGGTGATAGACTATGCCATAAATAGTTTTTGGGTAGAAGTTAGTTAACTTATAAGGATTTGGATCTGTGGTTTGTGAGCGTTACATTTGATGATAATGTAAATGCAGTAAAAATGTGTCTATTTTATGTATTTTATAAATTGATACTGCCATGTGATCGGAATAGAATCATACAATATTTTGTATTTCGTCTCGTAGATAATTTAGATGAGTTTAATGTCTATCCTTAGGGCACAATTGCATGGACTGTACTCTATAATAGTTTATGCAAGGCTTCAATTAAAAAGTTAACGAAGGTAAAAAAACAAGCGTTAGGGATAAGGAATCATACAACTTATACTCATTTTGTCACGCATTTTTGGTAAGTAATTCTATTTTTTTTATTCATTATCATATTATGATAGAGAAAAATTTATTTTGTTGACATTGTAATTTTTAAATTTATTATCATCTCAGGTGTGGATCTACGAGGCGATCCCGAGGTGTGGGGAGCTGTTTGTCGACAGGAATGGAGATTACTTTTCTCGTATTCTAAATTGGTCTGGCATGAGCACCCCATTATACGAAAACGTCATAGATGTCCTCTTCGATGGTGTTGGAGTATGCTTTTATGTCCAACAAAATATATATAACTTCCTTATAATTTGTGTTATATTTTTTAAGAATGATTAATAAATCTAAAATATTATAAAGGTTTTGGAGGTTCATAGGAAGTTGGTACCCCGCAAATATGAGAAGATTGCGGACTACCGCGCGGCGGTAAACGTTTGCATTCCATCTGAAAAATGGGGAGGGAGTCTTAAGTTGGAGACAGTTGATATCCTAAACACCAAATTCACTGATAATCTACAGCATCTCCACAAATTTGAAGCCCCACCAGCGACTGAATCAATGGTCTAATAATTTAATTTTTTTCCTTGAATTATCTGATGCTTATGTTACTGATTAGTATTAGCTTGTAAAAATTGATTATAATAACTTATGTATAGTTTCAATTCGGCACGTCAACATCACAGTATCAAATCCTGGAGAAGAGGATGGATGATCTTGAAAAAAAGGATATTTACTAGGATTGATAAGGGTAACGCAGAGCTTTCGGCCAACATTGATAAGGCTGAAGAAAATATCTTGCATCAGATATCTCTATTGATGCAATAACTTAAACCAGCCAAGATCTCCGAGGATGTAGGGCAGAGTATGGTACATTTTAAACCTAAAATATATTGGATACAAAGTTTAACAAGTCAATACATTAACTGATATTGTTTGATTTTGTAGGGTACCGAATTTATGGTTGCTAACTTTCAGACGTTTGCTCTTACCAGCGAGTCTCACTATCAGTCATTTACTCCTGTTGCTGATAGCCCTACAAGCTTAAAAATTATACCTGCTTCATTGGGTGAAAACATAAGTAGGTATGGGCGCCTTCACAAGAAGGCAACAGCCCAAGTTAGTCCATATACCAATCCGTTAAAATAGCCCGCGAAGAAGAAACTTGTGAAATTGCAAGTAGGACTTACTATTGACATAAACGAGCAGCTGATTCCTATTGATCAGAGTAAATATGCTGAGCTTCTGGATTGGATAAAAAATAATGACCCAACACAACGGGTTCATTTGCACATACCTGATTCGAACAACACATGGTTTAATGAGATACTACAAAATTGACTTGACGATTCGGTGAGGACTTATTTTTACTTTTTTTGTTTTGTGAATTGTCTAATAATATCAAAACTTATACATATTCTATGTGTTTTACAGTACATAAATGAATATTTGAAGGTTTTACATTTGCGTCAATGAGCGTTTTCTGACATGTACTTACAGGATTGTACAATTACAAATACATATTTCTACGTAAGTTATTATATTACCCGTTTATTGTGCATATAACATTATCATCTCCATGAATGTGTATATTAATTATTATCGACTTTAACGAGTATCTTTTATTTGTGTTTAGCAGTACATTCGACAAATGTGGCAAACGTCCTTCACTGCCAATCCTCCAGACAACAACGACTGGCTTGAAATGTTGTTGGCTTATGCACTCGAAACAAAGACCGAGTTACTTAGGGCTATACAGTGGGCATCGGTCAATAAGGTACTTTTTAAGAATAATAATGACTTTTTACTTTGCATGTAACAATATTAAGTTAAAAATAATACCATAATTATTTTTGTAAGTATATATTCCTTTGAATATCAATCAAGAACATTGAATTATAGCGCAACTCGACCTTGCTCAGTTTGTAATCGTTCATTATGATTCTAGCATGAACGGTCATTCAGATGAGTCCATCATAAAATTTATAGAGCTTTTTTGTGTTGTAATGCCTTTGTACCTTCAAAGGTGTAGATTTTATAGTTTAAGGGGCATACAAAGCCCAAATTTGTTCCCTTGGCCAGTGACTCGTATCAGGGAGAATGTGTTGCAACAAGAGGTCAGGAGCGGGGACTGTGGCATCTTCACCTGTATGTATATTGAATATCTTATGTTAGGTCGGCCATTTGACTCGTTCCTTGACATTAGTACCTTTTATAGACGAAGATGGCCGTTGATTTGTGGACTACAACTTCATAGATATTTGGTACTATAATTTTTTTACATGCATTGATTTTGGTGTATAATTGATATACTATAATTGTTTGTGGGCGTTGATTTGGGTGTATGTATGCGGAAGTAATTTTGTAGTTTGATAGAAGTGTGTTTATTCGATATGGCAGGTTTGGGATCGTATATAATTGATATACTATAATTGTTTGTGGGCGTTGATTTGGGTGTATGTAAGCAGAAGTGATTTTGCAGATTGATAGAAATATGTTTATTCTACATGGTAGGTTTGGGATCGTCTATATTATAGAGGAGATTCTGTCAAAATTTTGTGAAAATTATCAACATTAATACAAAAGACAAGATTAAAATAAAATAAGTAAGTATGTAATATAAAGTACAAGTGCATTACAAAATAAGTGAATTACAAAATAAGTGCATTACAAAATAAGTGAATTAAGCCTCATGGTATAGCTCTTTCCCTTATTATTTCAAATCCGTCTGAAACAAAAAAATTTAAATATTAGCATTATATCATACATAATTAAATATCAATAAGGTAAATGTTTATAAATGAATATACATCACATGCTCTCTAAAAGTACAAGGTTTCGACACGTTTGTCAGTTATGTCCATGTTGTTTACAACATTTACATATATTCTTTGATGGTTCCTCTCATTAAAATAGAATCCGATTTATCCGACGTCTGCCTGACTGACGACGTACTATCGGAGGTTGAATGTCCATATTTTTTAAATACTTCGAGACTATCCAATCTAACACTTGACCAACCGGAAGTATTGGCTCGCTATAAGCATGGAATAAAGTCTCAGATGTGTAATAAGTCGAACAAATACTCTCGTGCGATAATCTAATGTATCTGCATGCGGCTAATGCATGGGAATAAGGCAGTTGTCGATAATCAAACTTCCGACAGCTGCATATTCTTACTCCAATGTCTACTATCAAATTTACTCCATCATCCATAATTATAAATCGTAAATCATCAACAGGAGAAATGGTCATTCGACTTACGTCATCGTTATATTTCATAACTTTATGATGTGCTCAGTTTGTCAAGATATTAGTCATATTTTGTGCTGCCAATCGTCTATGGTAAAACCACAATTGCATTAGCTCCCGCATCCACTCCACCAAATTAGTCACCGGAAGCTTTCTTGCTTCTTTTGCAACTGCATTAATGCTCTCAGCGATATTAATAGTCATAATGTCGTACCTTCTGAAAGCACCAGATGATCGTGCCCATCTTACTGTACCAACATCTTCCTTCAAATATTTTGTGACGTCAAGTCTCATTTATCGCATCTTGTTTAATTGGTATTGAAAATCATAGACACGATAAGCCTTGATAGCACTGAAGGAGGTAGATAGGTATACTCATTTTTTAGACTTATCTGATGGTAACTTGTATTTTGTCATCAAATTTCCTCATGAAAAATCCATGATATGCATGAGGAAACACACCCCGTATAGCCCTCTCAATACTAGCATGTCGATCAGATATAAAAACAAGATTCTAATGATCTGCAATAACTCCTCGCAGGTTAACCATAAACCATTCCCAAAAAGTATCATTTTCTGAGTCAGCAATTCCCTAAGCCAATGGATAAATCTGATTGTTTTCATCTTTACAAATGTCCACAAACATTGTACCAAGATAGGAACCTTTCAAAAATGCTCCGTCTACTGCAATCACCGGTCGGATTAATGAATTAAAACCTCTGATGTAGGGTCCTAACGCTATAAAGAAATACTTGAAGTGATTATCTGTGTCAGTTTCCAAATGAGTAACCGTACCCGGGTTATTTTGTTGCAACACATAGCTGTATGCAGGAAGCAATCTAAACGAATCCTCATGAGTACCTCTTATCAATCTTAATGCATGCTCCCTAGCGTGCCAAGTATTAGTATACGTTATCTGAACACCGAATTGTTCACGTATATCTGCTTGAATGTCTTTTGACCTATAGTTTCTATTGACCGATGTAAACTTATTTTTTATTGCTTTAGCAATAATTCGGCTTTTGGCTTGTCGGTGACTATCCCGTAATTGACTCAAAACACAAGTGTGCTCTGTATCTACTCGCCTAACAATAAAAAAATGTCGCCCTTCTGTCGGCACTGCCAGTAATCTCCACTTACAGCTGTCATCATCGCATTTCAACTCGAAACGATCTTTAGTGGATTTGTAAACTCTAAGCCTCCATTTTCCCTTCAGTGCAAACTTATAATTTCATGAATTTCATCTTTGTTATTATATAATTTTCTTATAAATACATCTCTAATCCCAGTACAAGAAATTTTTTCTGATACATTCAAATCAAATAGTGGTATTTCAGGCTGAAACTGAAATGAATTTTCTACTTTAACCCTTTCTTCTCTACCATAACCCTCCTCCTCCTCATCATTATGATCATTATCACCCTCATCATCATCATCACCAGCATTATCATTTACATCCTCATTCTCTTCATAATCATCATCATCATCATTATTTTTACCATCATCATCAACCTCGTAACCATGATCATCATCTTCACCAATATCATAGTCAAGATCAACGCCAACATCTCCATATATCTAACTATGGTCCTAAATATAATGGTCACAAAGGTCATCCTCATCAATAAAGGTTGAGATTTAAAAAGGCCATCTCGGGCATCGCATCTCAGGCCCGAGATGCGATGGTCAAGATTGGCACAAAGGCCATCTTCGCCAACAAAGGTCGAGATACACAAAGGTCATCTCGGTCATTGTATCTCGGGGTCGAGATGCGATACCCGAGATACAATAGTGGCCATCTTAGTCTTGTATTTTAGACTTGAGATGCGATGATTAAGATGAGCATAAAAGTCATCTCTGCTAATAAAGGGTGAGATGCACAAAAGGTATGTTTGTCCAAAAGGGTATGTTTGATTAAACAAATTAAAATTTTAAAATAGTGGCTAAAAAAGTTAAAGACACTCTCAAATTTTGTTATTTCTAAAAAATTTCTCAAAAAAAAAACATTTTTGTGTTATGTTTTCCTACTTGAATGCTAACGTGTAAGGTAATTCAATTACTAAGGATTAAAAGCTTCTCTTAATCTCAATTTTTATCTAATCTTTTATTAGTATTAAGTTAGTAATTTTTGTTTTCTAAATTGAATTGAGTTAATAGAATAGAGCTAGTTTGAACTAAATGTTTAATAAAGCTAGATGGCTGAATATGAACGACTTGTTTGAATTTTGTTTTTTTTTTTGCTTAATATTTGAATATAAATATTAAGTTATTTATTTTTTAAAAATAAAAAACTAAAATCTATACTTTTATATTTATACCTTTATGGTTTTTTAATGTTAAATTAGTAAAAAATATGTAAAATATTTAACTAAAAATAATATTTAATTATTTTTTCACTCAATTTAAAAATTAAACAATGTTAATTTTTCAAGGTTGTAAGTATATTAGAAAACACATTAATTATAATTATAAAATAGATCAACACAATAAATATGTATTTTACATGATTGGTATTTGATAGAAAATAAAAGAGATAAGTATTATGTAAAAAGGGATATAATATATAAATTATATAAATATATTTTTGAAAAAGAATTTAATAATATTATTCTTATTTTCTATAGGCCAAAAGAAAAAAAAATAGCTTTTTCTATTAAGCCAAAATTGACTTATAATTCTATTAAGTTAATACCAAAGAGAAGAAACCTATTAGAGAGGAAGTAGCTGAGTCAGTTCCCCTTGTACTTATACCTCAAACTCAACTTAATCTTATTGTAGAGGAGATATTGTCGGCGGAGGATCTTAGGCACGTGGGTGTATACATGTGCAATTGTATCTATTGCCTAACGTAATGGAAACATAAATTTTGCAATAAATATAATAAATAAATATATTAATCACATTAATATATTAATAAAGTTAGAGAACTCACCAAACGTGTAATGTTATACACATGTTTTTTCTGGAGTCCGCATGGAGACCAACTCACATGCAATTCTAGTCACCAACACGGTGGACTTGGTGAGCTAGAACAACAGCTTGATATTCAGCCCGGGATTAACTCTTAATCCCCAAAATGGCTGGGAGTGAATTTATATCCTTTTCTCCAAAAGGATAAGAAATAGAGAGTTTGGAGTAATTCATAATTGCTCCAATTGGAAGCATAGAAGAAAATGAAACAATTCATTTTTTCTCTTCTTTTTTTCTTCTTCTTCTTTCTTTCTTCCTTCTTTTCTCCCTCCATTTCTTCTCTTCTCCTCCCTCTCAGCCGTTTGGCCAAATCTCTTGCTCTTCTCTCTTTCTTTTTCTTTATATATATATATATATATAATATAATAATAATATATAAAATATAATATATTATATAAAAAGAAAGATATTTTGATTATTTAACTATTAAATAATTAAACTGAGAAATGACCATTTTGCCCCTCATAAATAGTTACCAAGTTCACCCCTAGTGGGTCCCACCAAATCTCACACTTGAGTTAATTCAACTAAGGGTCCACAATACGCTACGTGTCATTATGTAATTAGTAAATAACAATTATTGCTAATTATTTTATTTAACACTTAAATACAAACACGCACGTATTCTCGTGAAAGTGCTGAATATTAATGGATTAAATAATTTAATCCAGCACGCTGCCTCAGTGCACAATGAGTACACTCCATATCGCGGGACTCCCTAGGTTCTATGCCCGATTCATCAAATGCAACTATTCCATGAGTCTGTGAGCAATACCCCATGCACACATCACGGATATACAAATCAGCGCGTTGAACCATACAAGCTGAGGTTACAACGCATACGTATAGTTCTTCTATCATGATATCCTGGATGTGCGGGAATATAGATTATCACCGTAAAATCCCCTAGTACTCATCCATATCTTATCTCCAGACTTGTATCTCACTGAACAATATGCGCAAACTCTTTTGCCATATTGTTCTACCCTGACAGAACTCTTTTCCGGGATTGATACTTATGGCCACAAGATTTTCTAAAATACAGTCTCGAAGCATCTAAATATCAAACTCCCTATAAGAGTTGACGGATCCCGTATCTGTATGCACTAGACTCTATAAACATCGGACCATATCCAACGACACCCAGCAGTCAACCTTGAAAGGTCTGTGATATGTGTGGAACCAAAGTATGGTAGATCACTTACAAATTCACTGTGGCACTCAGGTAAAAGGACCACGTATACTACTCAACTCGAGAGGACCCTTCGTTGACGGCTTATATAGGATGTCTATCGGAGGCCCTTGTGAGTCTGTCCCATATCCAGTCCTAACTGGATACCCATATGTCAATACGAGCTTCAAGCTCACGGTCGGCTAGAAACAACCAACTATACCCTATAGGTACGACATATGCTAATCTATATAAAAGTATCCACCGACAGACCTACATCGACAGAAATAGATCAGGGACAATTATTCGAGAACATACTTACACAACTTGCATTTTCTGGCACACGATTGCAACTCTTGCAACTATGCAGTTACTAGTATATTCCCAGGTCTATGTCCCATTACAAACAAGGCTCAAACTCTTGAATCTGCTGAGTATTATAACCAGCTAACACTTAACTGTGCTAACATTTAGCAATTATATATCTCAGCATGGCTAACTATGAGCCCTTATCTAAACTCTTTAGATCTGATCTGAACTCCTTCAGATCTACAATGTCTGTAATGTTATATGTATAATACCATATAAATTGGTATTAACGATTTAATGAGAATGTACACTTGTATAAATACGCAAGTATATGTACATTCAGGGATGGCACGTAAGCATCAACCCTAACAGATACACCCTCATCTGGTGCCACAACCTGTGATACAGCCTACACAGGGACAGCCTGATAGACCTGCCTTAGAGCAATCCGTAGATAGATTGGCTTAGTTAGTTACAGTTGCAGTGGAGAAACAAACACAGGTACAACCCAGGAGAAAGAATATAATAGAGCGTGTTCGTAATTTAGGGGCAGAGAATTTTTCAGGCACTACAAAGCCAACTGATGCAGAGTCATGGCTAACCAGAGTAGAATGGATATTTGATGTTATGATATCTACTGATGATGAGAGAGTTTCCTTTGCTATATTTTTATTTGAGGGTGGGGCATACCACTGGTGGAGATCAGTATCACGTAGATATAGAGGGGTGATTACATAGAACAAATCACGTCGAATAGATATTTGATGTTATGAGATGTACTGATGATGAGAGAGTTTACTTTGCTATAGTTTTACTTGAGGGTGGGGCATACTATTGGTGGAGATCAGTATCACGTAGATATGGAGGGGTGATTAGTTAGGTTGATTTTTGTAAAGAATTTAATGTTAAATTCTTTCTTATGGTTTACCAAGACATCCAAGCTAGTAAGTTCTTTGAGCTAGAATAGAGATTGATAACAGTGGAGGAATTACGAGAACCATTTTATAGAGTTATCGAGATTCGCTTCATATGCAATACAAAATGAGAGGGATAAATGTAAGAGATTTGAATAGGACCTCAGAGGCAATATCAGAATAACAATTACAGCCATGGGGCACAGTAATTTCAATGAGTTAGTAGGGTCTGCAATGAGAGTTGAGAAAAGCCTAGTAGAGCCACGTAGAGTCCAATCAATCAAGCAGAGCCCAAGCCATGGTTGGTCAGTTGGTGGATCAAGTAGTAGTAGTAGAGCACTGGGAAGAGAGATATCCCATATAGGGTATTTTGGTAGACAACGGTATGGTCAGAACCTTATGCTATCAGGAGGACAGAGACAGAGTTTTAGTCAGAGTTTTGTGCCTCCATTTGTTGGAAGTAACATAGGGAGTCAGAGGCCTTGGGGTGGTAGCCAGTTAAGTAGTAGTGCTAGCATGAGAAGGTACTCTCAATATTCCATTTGTGGTAGGAGTCATGAGAGACAGTATCTAAGAGGTTTTAGAGGTTGCTACCATTGCGGACAAGCTGGACATTTAAGGAGAGATTGCCCTCATCTTCTTCAGAGTAGCAGCTTAGTACAGGTTATAGCTTTTCAGGGTTTTCAAGGTGGCAATATTCAAAGATATGAAGGATCTCAGATATGAGAGCCTATCTCTAGTACTGGTGTATAGCCTAGAGCTTTAGGGGCTAGTAGAGATCCATAGAGGGGTCAGCCAGGTCGACCTCGTAGCTAGGCACGTGTATTTACTTTAACTTAGCAAGAGGCACAAGTTACCCCAGATGTTGTTACAGGTATGCTGACTATTTTTGGCCGAGAGACCCATATTTTAATTGATCCGACTCTATGCATTCTTTTATTTCCCGTATCTTTGCTGTGCATGCAGATAGAGTGTTAAAATTCCTAGATTGTAGCTTGGTGGTAGCCACACCGGTTGAAGAATCATTATTGGTTGAGAATGTATTTCAGGGTTGTGTTATCAAAGTAGGTAGTAGTGAGATGGTAGCATATTTAATTCCTCTTGATATACATGATTTTGATGCAATACTTGGGATGGACTGGTTAGCTAATCACCATTCTATTGTAGATTATTTCTGATAGGAGGTTATATTCAGAAGACATAGAGATTTTGATATTATTTTTTGTGGAGCGACGAGTTCTTCCATCCTGTGTTATATCTGCTATAACAGCTAAACGATTGCTTAGAAAATAATGTCCAGCCTATTTGGCATATGTTATTGATACTAGAGTCAATAGGGCTAAATTAGAAGATATTTCGGTGGTCAGAGATTTTTTAGATGTATTTCCTGAAGATCTTCCAGCCTTACAACCAGATAGAGAGATTGATTTTGGTATTGATTTGATTTCAGACACAACTTCTATCTCCAAAACACCATATAGAATGACCCTTCTCAGAGTTAAAAGAATTGAAGACTCAGTTATAAGAATTTGTTGATAAGGGTTTCATTAGATCTAGTATATCGCTAGTAGGAGCACCGATATTATTTGTTAAAAAGAAAGATGGAACTTTAAGACTATGCATTGATTATCAGGAGCTAAATAAAGTCATTATACGCAACAAGTACCCACTCCCTTACATTGATGATTTATTTGACCAGTTACAGAGTGCAAAAAGTTTTTTCAAAGATCGATCTATGATCAGGGTATCATTAATTAAAGATTAGAGATACTGATGTGTCTAAAACTGTCTTCAGAACTCGATATGGCCATTATGAGTTTTTAGTAATACCATTTGGGTTGACTAATGCTCCAACTGCATTCATGGACCTTATGAGTAGGGTATTTCATTCCTATCTTGATCGATTTGTTATAGTATTTTTTGATGATATTCTTATATATTCACGGAATACAGAGGAGCATGCAGAGCATTTGAGGATAATGTTACAGATTTTGATGAATAAACAGTTATATGCTAAGTTTAGCAAATGTTAGTTATGGCTAGATAAAATTACATTTCTAGGCCATGTGATCTCAGCAGATGGAATTTATGTGAATCCTTAAAAAATTGAAGCTGTAGTAAATTGGGAGCGACCAGCTAGTGTGACAAAAATTAGAAGTTTTCTCGGTCTAGCATGTTATTATCGGAGATTTGTTAAAGACTTCTCTAAGATTGCTGCACCACTTACAAAGTTGACTAGAAAAAAATGTAAAGTTTGTGTGGATTGATGAATATGAACATAGTTTCTAAGAACTTACAAAGAGATTGACTTCAACTCATGTTCTCACTCTTTCATTTGGCACCAAAGAATTTATAATTTACAGTGATGCTTCTAGATAAGGATTATGTTATGTATTGATGCAGCATGGTAAGGTGATAGCTTATGTTTTTAGGCAGGTTAAGAAGCATGAGTTGAATTATCCAACCCATGATTTAGAATTGACAGCAGTAGTATTTGCCTTGAAGATTTAGAGACATTATTTATATGGTGTTACATGTCAAATCTTTACTAATCATAAAAGTTTGAAGTATTTGTTCACACAGAAAGATCTGAATCTGAGGTAACGGAGATGGTTAGAGCTAATAAAAGATTATAACTGTATGATTGATTATCATCCAAGTAAGGCGAATGTGATAGCAGATGCACTCAGCAGAAAGTCTTCTAGCTCTATAACTTATTTCAGAGTGACTTATCTTTCATTGTTAGTTGAGTGAAGGTCTATGAGGGTTGAGTTGTCTATAGATGAGTCTGGAGTTCTTCTAGCACATTTTCAAGTTAGGCCTATGTTGTTGATAAGATTCGAGAGATGCAAGATTAGGATTCTAATTTAGTTAAACTTAAGCAAGAAATAAAGAATGAAATGCAAATTGATTTAACGTTGAAAGCTAATGAGACATTAGTTATCGGTAACAGGCTCTGTGTTCCGAATAACTCAGAGTTAAAGAAGCAGATTTTAGAATAAGCTCATAGCTCAGCTTATGCTATGCATCCTGGCACCACTAAAATATATCGTACTCTGAGAGAACATTATTGGTGGTAAGGTATGAAAAGAGAGATTGCAGAGTTTGTATCTCACTGCCTGATTTGTCAACAGGTTAAGGCAGAACATCAGAGGCCAGTAGGATTATCTCAATCACTTCCAATTCTTGAATGGAAGTAGGACCATATCACCATAGACTTTGTTGTTGGGCTTTCCCATACTTGGAGGGGTTATGATAGTATTTGGGTGATTGTTGATCAACTCACAAAGTCATCTCATTTCCCGCCTTATAAGATTTCTTACTCATTAGATAGGTTGGCTCATTTGTATGTGAGTGAGATTGTACAGTTACATGGGACTCCAGTGTCTATCGTATAAGATAGAGACCCTCGATTCACTTCTAGATTCTGGCATAGCTTACAGAAGGCTTTAGGCACTAAGCTAAACTTTAGTACAACTTTTCATTCTCAAACAGATGGACAGTCGGAGAGAACTATACAGATATTAGAGGATATGCTCAAAGCTTGTATGTTACAGTTTAAGGGTAATTGGGATAATTATTTATCGTTGATGGAGTTTGCATATAATAATAGTTATCACTCTAGCATTCAAATGGCGCCGTATGAGGTTTTATACGGAAGAAAATGCAGAACTTTGATTTGCTGGGATGAGGTTGGAGAAAGAAAATTGTTGGGTCTAGAGATTATCCAAGCCACTAGTGAGAAGATCAATATTATCAGAGACAGACTCAAGGTAGCTCAAGACAGACAGAAGAGTTATACAGATAAACACCGTAGACAGCTTGAGTTTATAGTAGGAGACAGAGTCTTCTTATAGATCTCACCATGGAAGGGTGTACTTCATTTTGGGAAACAGGAAAAATTAAGTCTTAGATATATTGGGCCATATGAGATTCTAGAAAGGGTTGGTGTGGTTGCGTACCACTTAGCATTATCACTTGAGTTGTCACGCATTCATGATGTGTTTCATATTTTTATGTTGCGAAAGTATATACCTGACCCTTCTCACATTCTAGATATTCAGCCAGTTTAGTTGAGGACAGACTTGACTTATAAAGAGGAATCTGTTCAGATAGTGGACTATCGCCAGCAAAGACTACGTAATAAGACTATTTCGCTAGTTAAAGTCCTATGGAAGAGGCTATATGGGAGTGAGAGGATCAGATGAGAGTTCAATATTCTCATTTGTTTTAGAGAGGTACATGAATTTCGAGGACGAAATTTTTATAAGAGTGGAGGAATTGTAATATACATGTATGCTTTATAAATAGATTGGTGGCAAAATAAATAATTTGGTTTAAAAAAAGAGAAGAAAAAAGAGCAAGCGGTGGCCATTATATATATAATTTTTTGTTTTTGCTTCGTTTAAGAAGAGTTAATTGAAACAGAAGAAGAAAAAAAGCAAAGCCAAACAGAAGAAAAGAAAAGAAAGAAAGAAAAAGAGAAAAGAAAAGCAGAAGAAAAGAAAAGAAAGAAAAAAAGGAGATAAAGGAAGAAAAAGAAAGAGAATGAGAAAGAAAGAAAAAAAAAGAGCAGTCGAGAGAAATAGAAAAAAAAAGAAAATTTCAGGAAATTAGTTTGGGTAGTTAGATTTATATCCAGTGATTTAGTGGGTAACAATTTTACGATATTAAAATATTTATAATACATATTAGTACTAATGCTGTATTTTTACACCTTATGATATAAGAGGTGTGCCAATAGCGGATAGATCTCAGAATCCAGACCTAGTTCAAGATTATCGCACTTTTGTGAGTAGATAACTATATATATTTTATATATTTTTAATACAGCCATTTATGATAAATTACTCGTTATTAGATTTAGTCATGATTTATTTTAGACAGATAAATATTTATGCTATTTAGTATATTTAGAAATGTTTTAGAATTTATTATAGTATATTTTATGATTATATTTAGTACAGAAATAATTATTTCAGAATAATAATAGTCATGATATTATATAATAGTAGTTTTTGAACTATCATATGCGTACCCTCTCCTTTAGTGTAGTTGCTCTGCACATGCGTTAGACCAGTTTAGTTTGCTCTGCCCAAGCGATACAGTATTTTGCTGGGTTAGACCAGCTCGGATCCTCCGCTCTACCTGTGCATGAGTTACTCCGTCAGGTTAGACCAGATATTTTCGGGTACAAGTTTGGTGTGGTTTTCAATATATATAGGTAGTACATGTTTCCAGAGTTATGTTATATATATTCAGCCTGATAATATATTTATGATAGTTTATACTTCCAGATTTTTAGATTCCCAATATTATGTTATGATTTTAGTTTTAGTATAGATTTTTATGACAACTTATATTTCAGTACAAGTTTTTTGACTATTCAATATACAGTTTCATAATTATTATATCTTATAGATTTATATGTGTACAATACATATAAAGTATATAATATTTTTAAATTATGTCCACTTACTGAGCCATAAGCTCACTTTTTTTTTCCTATTTTTTTCAGGTTGTCACAGGAATTCGTGCAGTGTGATATAGTTATCACATTTTGAGGTTGGCCCACGATACGCATAACAGCATAAGTGTCTCAGTCTGTGTATTTATATATCTTTTTGTATATTGAAATATACATGTACACCTTTTATTGAGACAGGTAGCCTCATTGTATAATATGTATGAGTAAAGAGCTATTTCTCAAGGAGGACTCGGGTCAGGTCCTGTTATATATACATAGCTATTTCTTCTATTTTTTTGGGATATCTTTTTTAGGTCTTTGTAATAAGATTCCAGCCCATCCTTTACTACTTGCATTAATTTGTATGATATTATAATAATTATCTATAGATAATGCAAAGGGTTTATGATTTTTAACTATATGTTTTTATTTTTGTATAATTTTAATGTCTTCATTATTAAAATATATTTTTTTTCCACTTTTGCTTAATTTATTATATAAAAATTTAACTGATGTAATCAAATGAGAGATAAATTTTATACTATAATTTAACAATCTTAAATTTTTTTAAAAGTTATTTAACATCTTCTATTTTATAAAGGAATCTAATATTTTAGTTACTATATAAGGTTGCAGTTCTATTTTCCCTTTATCTATTATTAATTCTAAAAGTTCTATATTTTGCTTATATAATTCTATTTTCATATTTTAGACCATTATTTTATTTTGCTTAAAATATTCTAATATTTGATTTATATGCATTATATGAATAAATTTATTTTGACCATATACGGTAACATCAACAATATACAATGTACCAAATTTTATAAATGACTTTAGCACTTTATCCATTCTTACTTGAAATACTTGGAGGGTATTTTTTAATCCAAAAGACATTATAAGTTATTCAAAAGTACTAAATTATTAATGCAATTAGATTAACCAAAAACCACTTTTACAATCAAAATAAAAATATGAAGCTTTTTATATACAATTTATTAATTTTTTTTACTAGAAATTTTATAGCAATTGTTGATGAACATTTAAAAATGTATATTTGTTAAGAGTTTCAATATGATTTTACATTTAGAATATTATAAAATTTAGCTTTTTTGTAGTTTTAAACTAAAAATAAAGTGTTGTCCTTAATTTATTATTAATGGATATTTTTGTGCAGGTTTAGTAAAATGAGTATAACTTTCAATGTAAAATTTGAAATGAAGAAATTCTTAAACATAAAGAAGCATGACTCAATCTTACATAAAGTTGATGAACTACCTAAAGCCCAAATTTAACATTGTTTGGACCGAAATTAGGACACAACAAAACTAAACTGCAAGCTACACTTAGCCTAATCCACCTTTTGTATTTTGACAGTATCTCACAAAATATGTATCTAATTAGTATAATTATTGAAGTTGAAGAAAGATAAGTCAATTATATACAACTATTTTGTTGATCATAAAGTCAAATTTGCAGGCTTCTTAGTCAAAAGTACGTTTCAAATTCGGTAGATGGTTTGGTAGCCAACAATGTAGAAGATTTAGTTAAACTAGAATATTTCCCTTATGTTTGCTTATTTACGGACACCCTTGGCTAAATGGGGGGCATCTCTTCTATCATTTGTAATCAATTGTTTACTTTTTTTGTAATTTATTTTTTCAAGTTATGTTGTTTTAAACTCCTATCTAAGGTTAGGAGGGAAACATTTAATGGAATTATTGTTTTGTTTCTTTGATCATACTTTTGTGTTTCAATGTTTATGGTTATTTTTAAATGTTTTGATTCATTATTTATGAAAATTATTTTAATTTTATTGAAGCCTTGATTTGTTGTAGACTAAAGGCATAATGAATGCTTGAAAAGATCTTTTATATATCAACAACCTAAATATAACATTTTTTTGACCGAAATTAGGATACAATAGATTTGAACTACAAGCGACTCTTAACTAGACCCATATTCCTTATTTTGACCATATCTCATAAAATATGTATCCAATTAATATTATTCTAGAAGCTACGAAAAGATATGTTAATTATCTACAACTCGTCTATTGATAACAAAGTCCAATTCGGCCAGCTTTATAGTCAAAAATAAGTTGCAAATTTGGTGGATGGTTTGGTAGCCAACAATATAGAAAATTTAGTCAAACTAGAATAGTTCTCTTATATTTGCCTATTAAGGACACCCTTAGTTGAATTGAGGGCATCTCTTCTATCATTTGGAATCAATAGTTCACTTTTCTTAAGTTATGTTGTTATAAACTCTTATCTAAGGCTAGGAGTGAAACATTTAATGGAATTGTAGTATTGTTTCTTTGATCCTACTTTTATGTTTCAATGTTTATGGTTATTTTTAAATGTTTTGATTCATCATTTATGAAAATTATTTTAATTTTATTGAAGCCTTGATTCATTGTAGACTAAAGGCACAATGAATGCCTGAAAAGATCTTTTATATATCAACAACTTAAGTTTTACAAATGAGGTTTTAATCAATTGAAAATCCTTTCTTAAATGAGTAAGAAGGATCAAAGATCTCTACTACAATTCAAATAAGTGTGGATCTACAATGTCTTGGTGTTCTTTTAATTAATTTCATAATTACATTTAGTAATCTTTTTCTCTAAAATCAACCAATATTCCTTCATTCTTAGATACAACACTTTATCACTCTTGAACATTTATAAAATAACCTTTGCTTTTAGTGATCACTCTCTATGGATACGACACTCAGAATGTTGAGTAAAATGCTATAATTGAGACAACCTACACTTGGGTAAAATAATATTTTAGTTGTAGCAAGTTTTGGGTACCGTTGCCAGAGAGTGAAATTAATTAAAGATAATTTATTTTTGTTTTCATGAAAGGCTAAGCCTTTTACCTTACTTTACTTTAATTATTTTTATTTGTTGTTATTATTTTACTATGCTTAGTTTTTCTTAACCACCTACTTTTTGTTTACTAACCTTTATTATTCTAATCTAACAATAACTAATCTAAGTTTTACTTACTCCTCTAACCTTGATTCTATTGTTGGCCTTTTCATCTAACAATAACTAATCAGAATTCAGGGGCCATTAATGAGTTCAAGAGTACAATTTCAAATCTGAAATCTTTTGTGCAAAATCAAGAAAAGGGTAAGTTTCCTTCTCAACCTAAACCCAATCCCTTGAGTCAATTCAATGTAAATGAATATTTTGAAAAAGAAAAACCACATGAATATATCAATGCCATCACAATACTTTGTGTAGTGGTAAGATTATTAATAAACCTCTTCCTTCAAAAGAAGATGAACCTAAACCACCAAAAGTACAAAATTAATAGAATAAAGAGTCAAAGCATTTTGAGAGAGAAGAGTGTCTAATTCTTGCCCCATTTTCTCAAAAATTAAAATCTATTGAAAAGTTGAACCTTAATTCTAACATCTATGAACTTTTCAAGCAAGTTAAAATAAATATTTCTTTGTTGGATGCAATAAAGCAAGTCTCTTCTTATTCTAAATTTTTGAAAGATTTGTGCGCAATCAAAAGAAAGTTTAATGTTCACAAAAACATATTTTTGACCGAAAGTGTAAGTTTAATCATTCAACAAAACACGCCTCCAAAATACAAGGATCTTGGATATCCAACAATTTCTTGTGTGATTGGTAATTTTAGGATTGATCGTGCATTGCTTTATTTAAGAGCTAATGTTAATCTTTTAACTTACATTGTTTATAAGTAATTAGGATTTGGTGAGCTCAAACCTATTCCAATCACTCTTCAACTTGTTGATAGAAGTGTGAAAGTTCCAAAAGGAGTAGTGGAAAATGTGCTAGTTTAAATTGATTAATTTTATTTTCTTGTTGATTTTATTATTTTAGACACACATCCTGTTTTGAACTTGAATGCTCAAATTTCAGTCATTTTAAGTTGTCCATTCCTTGCAACTTCTAATGTTTTGATTAATTGTAGAAATAATCTGTTAAACTATCATGTGATAATATGACTTGTGAACTGAATGTGTTTAATATTTCCAAGCAATTTTTGGATGATGATAATGTGCATAAAGTTGATCTAATTAAAGAACTTGTACATAATGAATTTAATGTCTATTCTTTTGATAATGATTATAAAATAGAAAATAATTCTGAAACTCATTATTCTTCATAGATTTTTGAAATAGACAAGTGGAGACCAAGATTTGAGGAATTGCTAAATACAAATGTTCATTTACCATCTAATATGCAACCACCAAAACCTAAATTAAACACATTGCCATCTTATCTCAAGTATTCATTTTTGGGTGAAACTGAAACATGAATTCACTCTAAGAAGCTTTGAAGTATCTTCTTTCGAAGAAGGATGCTAAGCTAAGGTTGATTACATTAATTCTTCTCTTCCAAGAATTCAACATCACAATTAAGGATAAAAAGGGAGTTAAAAATATTGTGGTTGATCCATACCTCTTTAAATATTATCCTGACCAAATTATAAGATGATGTATGCTTGATAATGAAATTCATGATGTCATTTTCTTTTGTCATTCTAAAGCCTGTGGTAGTCATTTTTCTTCAAAGAAAACTACAGTAAAGATTTTACAATGTGAATTTTATTAGCCTACTATATTTAAAGATACACATGTATTTTGTAAAACATGTGAAAATTGTCAAAAATTAGGATCTATTTTAAAATAAAACATAATGCCACGTTTGAACCTCATTCTTGTAACATGTCATTTGAAACATTAATGAGAAAATATGAAATTACTCATAAAGTTGTCACTCCTTATCACCTTCAAACAAGCGAATAAGTTGAGTTAGCTAATAGAGAGATAAAACAAACTTTGAAAAAAACTATAAACCTAAATCGCAAAGATTGGTCTTTAAGACTTAGCTTAGTGATGCACTTTGGACCTATCAAACTACTTTTAAAACTTCATTGGGTAGGTCTCTTTACAAGTTAGCTTATAAAAAATCTTGTCACTTGCACATGGAATTTGAGCATAAAGTCTATAGGGCAATTCAAACCTTCAATTCAAACCTTGATACTGTTGGACTAATACATAAATTACAAATAAATGAACTTGAAGAGTTGAAAAATAATGCATATAAGAATTTAAAAATTTATAAAGCTAAACCAAAACTTTTCATGATAAAAAATTTAAAAAAAAACATTTGAAGTTGGTCAAAAAGTTTTACTTTATAATTATCAACTTCACATATTCTTAAAAATTAAAGTCAAAGTGTAGTGACATTTTTCTTGTGAAACATGTATACCCCTATGGAGTCATTGACATTGGAAATCCTAAAAATGGTAATATATTTAAGGTAAATATGTTAGAGATGGTGCTTACGTGCCATTCTAATATACAGTTAAAATTTTAATAATAATTGTTAATATATAATTATATGGTAAGAAGCTCCTAACTTTTTCAAACATTGTAGATCTAAAGAAGTTTAAATTTGATCTAAAAGAGTTTAGGTCAGTACTAAAGTTAGCAATTCTAGAGAGTTAGAACCTTGTCTAAAATAGGAACAAAGACCTAAGAATAATATAGTAATGACGTAGTTACAAAGAGTTGCAAATGGTGCTAAGAAATGTCATTGCGCAATATGTTCTCAAAAATATCGTTCTTGATCCATAGTTAATGACAGAGGTTAAATGGTATTCATTTCAGATTAGTATATATCTATATCTGAATTGTTCAGATGGTTAGTCTTAATAGATCATGGACTTAGTGAAAGTTTGTTAGGCATGCAAGTATTCAGTAAGGATTGAATACTGAACAGACTCATGACAATCTCTAATAGACATCTCATAAAAGACGTTAATGGAGGTCTTTTCGAGTTGAGTAGTATTCGTGATCCTTTGACCTGAGCACCGTAATGGGCTTGTGAATGATCTACTATATTTTGTTTCCATGCATGTCAAAGACCTTTCATGGTCTGATTACTAGGTATCGCTCGGTATGGTCTGATGCTCATGAAGTTTGATGTGAGTAGATATAGGATCTGTCAGCTCATATGGGTCCGTTATATATCCTGGAGATTGTATTTCAAGAAGTATTGTGGCCACAAGCATAAAGCCTATAAAAGAGTTTTTCATAGGTTAAATAATATCGTAAAAGTATTTGAGAATATTGCTTACGAAAATACAAATTTGAAGACAAGTTCACACTTAAGCATATAGAAATTTGATGATGATGATTTATATCTCTGCTCTTCTAAAGATATAGGTAACAGAGTAATTATACGAATATGGTTGACCTCAACTTATATGGTTTAACGCGTCGTTCTATAATATCCATAATGTATGTATGAGACAATATTCACAAACTTCCAAAGTGTTTCGTAAGACAAACAGAGATGAACCTAGGGAGTCTCACAATATGAAGTGTACTCATTAAGCACAAGGGTAGCGGGACGAATCGATCCAGAAAGTTTTATAAAAGTAGGTTATGTTTTAAGACCAATCTGAAAAATGAAAAACATACTTTGTAAATGTTGTAAAGAGGTCTTTATTACATGGTAAAGAAAATCTTGACATATAGCCATTTGTTTGACAAGTGGCATATAGAGGCTTTGCATGATTGACATTTGGCAGTATGGCATGTATGAGTAATAAGTGTCAACCATGCAAAAAGTGAGGTGGCAAAAGTTTTGCAAATATTGCATTTAGCCCTTTACTTTTGCTAACTATATAAACAAATTTTGAACTTGTTTCAAAATAGTCCACATTTTGTTCCTAACAAACTAGCACCTATTTGAGGGAAATTCGAGTTTAATCTTGCTAGAAATTGATCAAATAAGCTACCATTCTAGCTCCTGTAATCTCATAGATCTTATAGACTAGAATTGATCACGAGTAGACTTCTGTGTGAGCTCCGAAGAGCAATTCTTCACTGAAGTTCTTCAAGGTGAGTTTCTGTAACTTTAAGCTATTAATGGTTTGAATTTCATGTGTATATGTTGATTATATATTCAATTCAGCTATATAATGTATGATTGTCATGCATTTGAGAAATTTTTTATTATATACACAATCACATACATGCACTCTTTAATGTACTAACAAAATGGGTAAAGACTTAAAACATTTCTAGAAAATCAAGTTTTCCAATGAGAAATTTTGTCCCTATTTGGCCATTGTTATAAGACCAATTAATTTTTGTTGTACATATTTATGTATACTTGTCCTTCTTCTAACTTTATTTACTTTCCCATACTTACAGGTTAGTTTAAGTATTTATGTTTTTACTCTTGTTTTATACTTGGTTAAGTGACGGACAATGATACTCTGTGATATTTCAAGTCGGTTTAGTCAATTTCTCATAATTATTGATACCAAAAATTTTTTTTCTTTGTTTTTCTCTTATTTCTCTTATAAAAATAGATGACATTTTGTTGAATTTGAAAAAATGTTTTCCCTTTTTGCCTCAAGATGCCTACAATAAAATTTATCAAGTTCGATGTGAAAGATTACAGTTGTTAATGATTATGAATATACATGTTGATGTACGTTGTTTGTTTAACACCAATGTCTAATTAGCAAGTGAGTTTTTAGAATCATTAATTGCCTACATGCCAAGTTTAGATAAAAGCTCATTTGTAAAAAAGGGAAAAACAAAAAGATTAGGTGTTTGTTACAAGTGTGCACGTACGACTAGTAACATATAATGCCACACTTTAGGAATGATGTCTATAAATTATGAAGATAAAATTTTATTCATTAGGGATGACCTGAGTAAAGAGTCTTTAGATGATATCTTAATGACTCTTGAGATGCATTCCGTGGATATGTGCATATTGCCATTCGTGATTTATGAGAATATTCCTAAAAGAACCATGAACGATATAGTTTTGGGCATCTGACTCTAAAAGACTATATTAGCCAATTTATAAGAAAGTTGGATGAAAAGTCTATCCCCGACCTATAGGGCATTTAAGTCATTTTTAGACATAAAACCAGAGGAAGATGTGAGCCACAAATACAACTACCTCTAAATATGCATGATTAGCCTTTCTTTTTGAATATTTTGCATTTTAATTTTGTTTTCTGACAATAACCAACTACCCATATTGACTCCAAATTGCAACATATTTCTTTTTGATTCTATAAAAATACTGCTTCATTTCTACACATTCATACAAACTCAAAATTAATCAAAGTTTAGAGTATGTGTAATAATGGTAGAAATCTCAGATCATAAATTCACAAAAATTTGTGTCTTTTATGGATCCTACCCTCGGAGAACTGAAGAGATTGTAGAAGTAGTAGAAACTCTTAGTAAGGTGTTAGCTGAGAAAAATATGCATTTATTATATAAGGGAGGTAGTTGTGGGTTAATAGGGAGTGTGGCAAAAGCTACACAAAATAAAGGCAGTCGAGTTTTTGGTATCATCTTGAAACCTTTAGCTGTTAGGAATATTGTAGAAAAAATAGTTAGGGATGAGTTATAGGTCTCACATATGCATCAGTGTATGGGTCTAATGCTTAGGCATTCAAATGCCTTCATAACTCTACCAGGAGGTCTCGAAACTTTGGAAGAAAATTTTCAAATCACCTCATGGGCCCAATTGCAAATCCATAAAAAACTCATTGGCTTGTTAAATGTTAATAGTTTTTATTATGAATTGTTGTCTTTTATTGATAATGCTGTGGACAAACAATTTGTTTCACTTTTGGCACGATGGATCCTTATTTCTACTTCAACTATTGATGAGTTGATTGATAAACTACATACTTTTATCATTTTTTCTTATCCAATATTGCATGAGTTAGATTGGTCTACTAATGATAGTAAGAAGAAATGCAAGATAAATTTGACTCTCTGTTTGTAACTTCTTTACTTTTATGTTTTTACAACATTTTGTTTTCATTAGAGTGGCTTGTTTTATTGTTTTGTAGATTTTCATTCCAATAAAAGTTATTTCGGGTGATATCTTTTATACTATACTCTTTCTATATTTTGACATTGAGGATAATGTCTTAGTCTAGATGTGGGAGGGATCGTTCATAGAATATGTTAGTGTTAATTTTTGTTATCATTTTGTTTTTTTTTTAAATAAAATTTTGACATCTAGCATCATGAATGGCATGCGTAAAGGGTTCATTTTTGGACTCTTTAGAGGCATTCTAATCGACTTGTTATATTATTATTATTACTGTTTTTGTTTTTATTTTTGCATTTCATGCCCATGTGTTTTTAGTAATTCTTGTGTAAATAAGTTTGATTTTCTATCGATGTATGATTTTAAAATTGTTTAGTTTTAGTCACTTTGTCTCTCTAGGTTACTAGAGAGTGACTTCTAAATCATTTCTTGAGCACAATACTAAACCTATAAGATGAATGATTCAATGTATATAGCCAAGAGATTTTCTATGTTTAAGTATACATTTTTTTAATCTCACATATCTTCTGTGAGTGAGTGGAGAGGTTTGAGAAAATAGTTTACGAACTTTCATTGATTTTTTGAATTAGTTAAATTTTGTTTGGAATGACATTATCTGAATAAAGGAATGATTTAGTTGTCTAGTCAAAGGATGACTCGAATTTGTGAAATGTATTTTGGTGAGAAATAATTTTTATTTTGTAATGCTTCTTTATGTTCTCTATTTTGTCAAAAGAAAAAAGAATCACTTTAGTTCAATAAAGTTTTCGTTCAATTTTAGAAGATAAAAAGTGTTTAAAAAAGGGTCAATAATTTTAATAAAGTCTTTATTTTAGAAGACAAAAGTCTTTAGGAAATAGTTTTTCTCATCGGGCTCTATTTGTAATATTTTTTTATTAAAGTCCTAAAAGCTTTAAAAAAAATTGATTTTTCTATCTTTTTATCAATGTTAATTTCTTTGTCTTTCCTTAAATGTGACATTTTCTTAAACACTTATTTATTTTTTTAACTTTATGAGTGAAATCCTAACACTTTAAACAGTTATTCACCTATGAGAATTTGGAGTTGAGGCTTTTATTTTGAGAAAATATTCAAGGCTATATATATATTATGGTTTTCGTTAAGACAGTTTCAGCTTAGTTCACACATGCACAATTTTGAAAGTTATGATTGAAATAACCTTATTGTGATTTTGAACTGACGTTTTGTTTGAAATACTTAAGTAGTTGTTCTTAATTTATTTACGCTTGAATTGCTAGGAACTAGCAATAAGCTGGTTGGGGTTATAATGAACACTTAAAATTCATATTTATTAAAAAATTTAGAATACTACTAATTTTAGTAATTTTGAAGTTTTAAACTTAAAATAATGTATTGTCCTTAATTTGTGATTAATGAATATTTTTATGTAAGGTTAGCAAATGAATATAACTCTTAATTTAAAATTCAAAATAAAGAAATTCTTAAACCTAGAGAAGCATTACCCAATCTTACACAAAGTTGATGAACAACCCAAAGCCTAAATTAACATTTCTTTGACCGAAATTAGGATACAATAGATTTGAACTGCAAGCGACTCTTAACTCGACCCATATTTCTTATTTTGATCATATCTCATAAAATATGTATCCAATTAATATTATTCTAAAAGCTACGAAAAGATATGTTAATTATCTACAACTCGTCTATTAATAACAAAGTCCAATTCGGCCAGCTTTATAGTCAAAAGTACGTTGCAAATTTGGTGGATGGTTTGGTAGCCAACAATATAGAAGATTTAGTCAAACTATAATAGTTCCCTTATATTTGCCTATTAAGGACACCCTCAGTTGAATTGGGGGCATCTCTTCTATCACTTGGAATCAATAGTTCACTTTTTTTTATATATTTTATGTTCTTAAGTTATGTTGTTATAAACTCCTAGCTAAGGCTAGGAGTGAAACATTTAATGGAATTGTAGTTTTGTTTCTTTGATCCTACTTTTACGTTTCAATGTTTATGGTTATTTTTAAATGTTTTGATTCATCATTTATGAAAATTATTTTAATTTTATTGAAGCCTTGATTCATTGTAGACTAAAAGCACAATGAATGCTTGAAAAGATCTTTTATATATCAACAACTTAATTTTTACAAATGAGGTTTTCAATCAATTGTAAAGCCTTTCTCAAATGAGTAAGAAGGATCAAAGATCTCTACTACAATCTAAATAAGTGTTAATGTCTTGGTGTTCTTTTAATTAATTTCTTAATTACATTTAGTAATCTTCTCCTCTAAAATCAACCAATATTCCTTCATTCTTAGATACAACACTTTATCACTCTTGAACATTTATAAAATAACTTTTGCTTTTGGTGATCACTCATTATAGATACGACACTCAAAATTTTGAGTAAAATGCTACAATTGAGACAAGCTACACTTGGAAAAAAATAATATTTAAGTTGTAGCAGTTATCTAAAGTATTATTATTCAATCTTTTATTGTGTATAACCATTCTGCTTCTACTTCTTTTTTTGCTCACTATGGTTATTAAACGTGGTACTTTGTGCTTTTTCTAATTACTCCTAGTTCTAATAATTTATTTATGTACATTTCAAATTCTTTTATATCTTTTATGTTATGAGCTAAGTCTTATGTTTCTATTTTTATATTAGGGTTTATAAACTCTATTTCATATTCTTCTTTATTTTCTTTTCTTATTGGGTTATTTTCTATTATTTCTAAGTTTTCTATTTTTTTTGTCTTATTTCTTTGGGCTAATTTTCACATTCTGTAAAATTTATATTTCTTTCTCTACTTATAATTTCTTATAAATATTGGTCAATTTCTTCTTGATATAGTATTTCTTCATCTATCTTATTGTCTCCATCTAAAAATGAATCAAAAAAAAGAAAAACAAATTCTATATCTATAGATTTTTCTATAAGTTACATCTTCTTTTCAAAAGGTACTATATTGGTTTTGTATTTAAGTTGTACAAAAATAAATTTTTTTAAAGAAATTAACTCCACTAAGAGTGATCATACTGCTTCCTTTATTTCTTAAAATAAAATTCAATCCTATTATGAATTTATATCCACTAACTTTACTAGTAGTGAAGGTTGTGGTAAAATATATACTTCTCTAGTTTTCCTAATTGGTACATTATTTATACATTATATTATTTTTTAGATCACTATTAAATTGTCTAAGATTTATAGGTATTTTCAATTTATTCCTATATTGTTTGGGTGCTAACATTCCATGTATAACACATTTATTAGCTCCTGTATTTATCATTATTTTTGTTTGTACAATTTGTTCTTTAAACAGTAGTTCTACGTCAATATTGATTAATTCATTTCTTGCTCTATTTACTTATATCTCTATATTTTGATTATTTTCTGAATTATTATAATATTAATATTATCCTAATAACCTAATTCAAATTTTTTTATTACAATATGAACAACATTTTCCAAAAGAAAAATAAAGGATAAATTTCTAACATATTCAATTCGCATTCTGAATCATTAATACTTCTCAAATATTTATTCATCTTGATCGCTGCTACTTATATATAAATACTATCATCATTAGTGATTTCTTGCATATTATATGCTTCTTTTAAATATTCTTGTTCGTCATTTATGTCTAGAGCACTTTCTAATAGATTAGCTTTATTTTTACCTTGTGGTTAATTAGGTTTAATATGTCTTATCTTTCCATATAAATAAGACTTAAATTTTTTATTTATTTTATAAACTCTTTTTCCCTTTTAAAAGCTTTTTTTAGCCTTTTTTTTATTATCTAAAAAGTTAAAGAATTTCTATTTATAATATTTTTTATTACTTCTTTTATATGGTTTTGTATGCTTCTTCTACTTTTTACAATTTTTTTGTTAGTGTTATTTTATCCTAAAATTGGTACTTCCTACATATCTATACACATTTTGTTAAGTTGTTGCTTAATTTGCCGCTTATATTTTTCTTCATCACAATATTCTTTAATTATTCTTCTAACATCTTCTATAACCGGTAATAATGTTGCATAGCAATTAAATCCTTCTAATCTTTTTTATTGAAATCAATTTACTTAGTCATTAAGCAATTAAATTTCTCCTATTTTTTCTAGTCATTTATTTATAAATTTCATTAATAATTCTTGATCAAAAGGAGAAAGTTAGTGTAATGGTCAAAATATTGTAAATCACATATCTTTAGATGTTCTAAATTTCTTATAGCTTTCATTTATTTTATAGCATCATCTTTTCATCTATTCTTACTCCTAATACTAGTTTACTAATTAAATCTATAAAACTTATTATAAAAATATTAATATCATCTAACTCTACTTTATTATTATCTTTTATCCATTGTCTACATTCTAAATATATTTGCTTTTCGTTAAATCCTAGAGTACTATCTAAATAAATGAGTTTATGGGTTAGATTTGTTATAACTGCTGATGCTTCTATTAAATGTCTTAATAAATGTTCTTCTCATTTATGAAAAACATGCTTCAAGTCTCCTGGTTTATGTCCTTGTAAATTTAAAACTAACATATCTTTACCTTCTGGCAAACTTTTCCTATTTTCTAATCTAGTTTTAGCCTGAAGACTCATTTTGCTTTTGTATATTTTTCTTTACTTTTAAGTATTCCAATTTTTTTATAAATATTTTTCTATATTAGAGGGTTTTATTATAGGTTTTGGGCTTTTAGTACTACTTTCTCCTTTTTCTAGTATTTTATTATTCAAATTGTAAAATTTTGAGAACAAGATCCGTGTATGTTCAGTGCCCTGCTAGATCGATGTAACACCTTAAATTCACGGGAGAATTGAGGCTGTCGTTTACCAAACAAGGCAAAACCAAATTTGGTTGACAGCAAGCGAGGTTAAATTAAATATGGGTTAAGGAATAGCAAGCAAACTACAAAACTTGTGTATAGAAAAGGACAAGTAAAATTTAACTATAAGCTATAGGGTTTAACAGGCAAGGATGTGAATTTTGGGTGGAAAACAAGAACAAAATTAACCTAAGTTGAGAGAAAAAGCTAAAAAGTTGTATTATATTATATGTTGAATGACGATTACAATGAAAAATTTAGCCTTTATATAAGTTGCAAAATCCCATTTCAACCTTAATTCTAAAATGGTAATAATCCTAATTAAATAAAACTTTCTATAATAATAAATAATTAATTTGGGCATAATACCTAATTGGGCCTGGTTCCAAAAATACAAAACATAAATAGGCATATTATATAACTTTTGGGCTGGCGTCAATAATGTCCTCTACAAGCTGATCAAAAAGATCATTTTTGTTAAGGCCCACCCTAACAGAGCTACTTATACTCTCTATTTTTGAAATATTGGCTTCGTTATTCTTTCAATGATGAAAATCTTGGAAATATCACCTTTAATGTATCTAGGTTGATTGATCAGCTTTGACTAATAACTCTTGAACCAATAAAAGTCAACTTCCTTTCTTCATTGGGATTAGCTTCCTTTAACCATCTATAGATATTGGCTATGCCAAATTAATCTTGATGATTATCGGCTTTTATCATGATCTCTCATTTAAAATCGTCATACATCAAATAGATTCTATGAAAATCGGTTTTCATCGTGAATCACTTCTAAAATTGCCCATGCTGAGTTAACTTAATGATTATCAACTTTCACCATGAGCTTTCGTCAAAAATCACCTTATATTAAGTGGCCTTCATAGAGATCAACTTTTCATTATTGATTACTTTTGAAATTGCCTATGCTGAATAGAATTTCATGAATATCAACCTTAGCTAAAATTTGATAATTCACATACTTCAAATATCACCTAGTTCCTTTCATGTCAGCCAATCTTACTGCTTATCTCAGAATTTGGCTTAGTTTTAACTTTGATGCTCAGCTTTCCGAAATATTTTTCTTTAAAAACTAGTTGATCTCTTTTTTGAATCATGTTTGCTCTCATGCCAGCATTAAGTCATGCAACATCATAAGCCAATTTTCTCTACTTTGACTTTTTACAAGAATTTTAAGTTGGGTTTACAATAATTGACTCTTTATTAGCCCTGTTAATGGTCATTAATGAACTTGTTAGTAATTGTTAGATCTTTACTTTTATTAATAACCTTTCCGTCATCATTTTCAGAAATAACCATTTAATCATTGCCTTCATTAGTGTCTGTCTCATCATTGTTGTTGTTAAATGCCGAACTGTTAAAGCTCGCTTTGTAACCTTTATTTTTACCGCCTTTGAGCCTTATAAAAGAGACTTCTCACCATTTCATTTTTACTCTTACGCTTCAAGTAATTTCACTCTCTCTCAAATACTCAAGGCATTTTTCAAGCATTCTACTGTTCCTTAGCTAATTTCTTCATGTAATCAACAGTAATTTTTTGAAATTTTACTTTTGATCTTTTTTGTTCAAATTTTCATTTTTAATTTTTTTTTAGCATAGATTTTGATTCTTTTTCTAATTTTTTGCATGTAGTTCATCTGAAAATGGCATTAAAATCAACCACTGCTGCTCGGTCCAAGAAATCAAAATTGGCCAAGGCCACTGAAACGCCTCTATCACTCATGTCTAAGTCAAAAGTTATTGATGAGTAGGTCGTCTACTAGGTATTGACCTTTAAGATAGATTCCTCTTAATACATTTTAGGTCCATACAACATTTCAAGTATTTCAAATTATTTTAATTTCTTCCCTGCACATAGGAACGGCCCCATGAGATTTAGTCAATCTCATTCCATGTCTGTCTGGTCGACCTCTAAGTTCATTAGGTCATGGCCAAAATTGACTACCAAGTTTACAAGGTGGATGAATCGCTTAGAATCTTATTTTGCCTCTATATGGAAGTCGATTGGTGTTTATGACTTAATTCAACTTTCTAGTTATCGAATCCCTCTATATAATGGTCTGATGTCAACCTTGTTGCTTTTTTTGGTCTAAAGCTGGCACCATTTTCTATTTTAGGTTTGATTATATGACTCCCACACTATACGACTTGGTAGTTCTTTTCAATTTGCTCATCCATGGGATTGAAATCAATGCTGAGTTGTTAGTAAATGATGTTGACCTCTTTTTCACTAGGTCTGAATCAAGTTTTAATAGGTTCATGAACAAGTTTAAAGAACAATTAGTTAGTCCCTCTAGGGTTAAGTATATTGCCTTTCTTCTATCCCGGCAGTGTAAATATGCCTTATGCCCTATTCTCATAAAATAACAAGGGGATTTCTTAAAGTAGTAATTGCCGTAGCAAATGGCACAGAGTTAGCCCTAGGATCTTTTTTCGTTTCATATCTTCATATGAGCCTTTTTAAAACTTAACCTAGTAACGACGAGACATCATTTTCAAATGCAAGCGGTACCTTTTGGATCTTATATTTCTAGGTGTCGACCTACTTTCCTCATTTCTTCAAGATCACAGGGTCGACAAAGTTGTTATGTTTCTCTGCTTATCCAATGACAGCTTAACCAAAATCATTTTAAGGATATTTTTTCCTTCTTTTATTCCACCCCTTCCATTGATGATAGGTCTTGATGAGCACATTAAAATGTATATTTATTAAGAGATTCAATCACCATTTAATATTTAGAATGCCATTAATTTTAGTACTTTTGTATTTTTAAACTTAAAATAAATCATGATTCTTATATGATAATTAATGAATATTATTTGCATAGGTTTAGAAAAATAGATATAACTTCCAATGTAGAAATCAAAATGAATAAATTCTTGAACCTAGAGTAATATGACTCAATCTTACACAAATTGAAAGAACAGTTAAAATGCCATAACCTACATTTAATGGGCCAAAATTGAGATTCAATAGAACTGGATTACAACTTCTATTTAGCTTGACCTATCTCCTATATTTAGACCCTTTTTCACAAAATATATATCCAATTAGTATAATTCTTAAAGTCGGGAAATGCTAAGTCAATTAACTACAACTCTTTTGTTGACATCAAAGTTCAATGTAGTTGTTATTATAGTCCAAATTGGGTTTTAAATTGGTAAAAGAGTTGTTGGCTAAAATCTGACATGGCTTTGGTATTTTAACCATATCTCATAGAATACTAATCCAAATTACATGAACCTAGTGGCTACGGAAAGAAGAGACAAAATGATACAATTTTCATGTTGACCATAAAGGTTACAATAATTGTCTTTATTGTCAAAATAGTGCTGCAATTAGGTTAAGGTGTTGATTAAAGTTACACTAAATATGTTCTCATTCATTGCCTATATAAGAACACTTTTAGGAGGCTAATGGATGTTTTTCATGTCTAAAAATTCTCTAAAATACTTTCTTTAAATATTCATAAGAATAAATTGCAAGTTAGGCTAAAGTTTTTAGTAGGAATTTAATGTGTAATAAATCTATTTCTAGACTTTGATTCTTTATTAAGAGATACAATGTTGTAAGTTTATTGTGTTTAAACTAAATAATCTATTACTTTTCTATAATTTAAAGGTTATAATTATCATGTTTCATATATTTTCAGTCATACTTTCTTTATATGATTCTTGTTGAATTATAATTATTAATGTGTCATCATTTTACAAGTTAATCTTTTACTGCAATATTGTCAAAATGATATGATATCAATCTTAGATAACTTATATAGATGAACATGGTTTGTGATACATTTCTTATTAAATGTGCCATATTATACATATCTTCTGATTGATTGTTTGAGATGTAAAACTTTCAATTGAATTATAAATATTGAATCAAAGTATAGAATAGATTTATGAAACATATTAGTGATTCTCGAAGCCTTACTCATATCACTATAATTATTTTCCTCAATTCACATTTAATTCTATATTTTTTATATCAATCTCATATTCAATTTTCCCGTTCGTTACTGTTTTAATATTTTTATTTCGCTAACCTATTTGTTTTAAAAGTTTTCTCGTGGGATCAACACCTTAATCTATACTGCGATAACCACATTATATTTTGAGCATAAACATGTTTTTTTTTTCACCTCAAGCCTTCCTTGTTTGGTCCTAAATGGACTCAACAATCTTATAAGGGCCATCCATCTACTTCAGTAGAAGCTGACTCAGATATTGAATGGCATCAGTCGTGGGTCGGCTGCTTAACAGCTAGAGATTTATATCATGGTGCTATTATTATGTCTGGCAATAATAATAAGTGTGAGATTGAGACTTACCATCCTTAATGGGTAAGTCGTCAATTTAGTTTAGTACAAGCCGTCTCACATCCAAACATTTTTTTTGACCAATCAAACAATTAGGTCTATGGTCATCTTTAAACAATCTATTTATGTAGAAAAAAGTTCCTTGGTTTCCTTATAACTTAAGAAATCTCTACAATTAGTTAACCTCTTAATTAGCTTAGGTAGCTTAGGTATTTTTTTATCAATATTGAGAAGAAGTGGTTGGCCTTCAGCTGCTAATGTCATTTCTATGCTATTTTAAGAATCATTCGACAAAAGTGAGGAGTCAAACGATAACTATTATCAATAGGAATCGGTTTCTCTTACTATTGTTGTGTAACTTGCAGTGATGAAAATAATTCATCAGCTAAAAGAGATGAAAAGCCAAATAGTCGACTCTCTTCTTGACGACCATTAGGTGTTGGACATTAACAAAAAAACTCAAATTCTTATATAATAATGCAATGGGCAATATGATGTCAATCAGCCTGAAGAACAAAATCGATGAATTTGAAACTTTTTTTATAAGCCTTGCAAAGAAGAAGCAATCGACTATGAGTGTGATAAAAGAGGTAAAAAAAAGAAGCTAAAAAGAAGGAAGCATTGGATTGCCTTGAGACTTAACTGATGTTTGAAGTTAAGGAGTTGGGCATCTAGAGCAAGAATGCTAAGGAGAGTATAGATGTGCTAGAGGCAGAGCTTTTCAAACTTAAAGTTGTAGAGGCGGAGCGAACTCAAAGATCTCAGAGCTTGTTATATGGGCTTTTCTATTATAATCGAAAAGAAGTCTCATTTTTATGATCAGCTGTTGAATCTCATTTCTGAACACAATACAATTATTCATACTATATTACTATGAGTTATGCCACTTACAGTAGTCTTTGCATCTGTTGATTGGACAACAATATGATGTGGCCTTCATATAGCTTGATTTATTTGTCGTTCAGAAGCTAATCAAATATTTCATCAATTTTTTTCAGATTAGATCAAAAGTGTATTTCTTAACTATTTGAGTATTTTTGTCGAACTTATTATTCTCTCTATTATAGGTCAGCTTTTTAAGTACTGGGCATTCATAGGGTCCTCATTTTATGATCTCTGCTAAGTAAACCTCTTCTTCTAAGTCCAAGTCATTAGAATCATTATTTGACTCGACTTGAGCCACGACTATATCAAGCTGGCTCTTATAATAGGTCCATTAAGAGGACAGCTTATTCTGGTCTTTCTCTATCAAGAGTCACTCATAGCTAGCCGTCCTAGTGACTAACTTGTATAGGTCTCTGAACCAATGCCTTTTAAAGTGTTCCCTCATAGCGAAAGACATCCCTTTGATCGTTATGGGATGCAATTAATTACCTTCAGTGATTTGAGTTTAGCATCATGACCCAAGCTTCCTAAATTGGCTTATGTAATTCGATATCGATTTGCCAAGTATCTGCATTACTCTAGTCAGATTATCCAAAGTGACTTTCTAAAAGTGGTTTATAAGATTCGATATGGAACTTGTTCTTTATCTATTCCTAACTAGCAATCGATTCTAGCATCAAATTTGTATACTGGGTAAAAGTAATCTTAGTCAATGAGTTGCCGAACAGCCTCAATTTTCAAAATGAAGATGAACTGGCTTTGCCACATTGCATTGTGAACCTTGAGATGTGCTTGAATGTGGTTATATTTCTTCTCCCAAACAAAGAAAAAATTCAAAAATCTTATATCCCTTTGGGAAAGGAAATAAGGAATCGATTATATAGGAGTAAGGCTTTCTGTAAATTGGGAGAGCTATCAGCTTTAGGTCGACCTCCATGTTCTGTAAAGCCTCGGCCAACATGTTACGATCTATTTCGTTTCCCAAATAACTAGCTGGTCTAGTAGGCTCTATAGATCCAAACTTTATCGACCTGGATTGGGACTTGTCAATCTGCTCTTGCACTTATGCTTTAGGTCGACTTAATCATATTTTTGGCCGATTCATAACTAAAAATCTAATTAGGCTGGCCTTGTTGGACTTGTAAGTTTAACTAAACCTTCTTGGATCGCCTCAAAATGTTAACCAAATCATATAGTAAGTCGGTTCGACTATGATTTTTTTATCTTTGAGGCTCCTAGAGTTCAGGATTGGGTTTGCCTTGAAGGACAACTGTGAGCTCGGTCTAGTTCTGCCTTATGGACAACAGATTTTTCAGAATGCTTCTACTTATATTCTAATTATCTCTTATTAGTGGTCAAAAGACCGTGAAACCGTGACCATCTAATTTGTGAGTATCGTACCGAGTTGTTGGTTCTCCAAAGAGATTTAGGAAACTAACCCCTAGATGTCGGCCATGGAGAACAGCTTGGGCAAGGGAAGAGAATCTATCTAGAATTCTTCTGATTGTCAACTTAAAAGATCTTCCTCAACATTGGCTGGACTTGCTTTTTCATGAGCTGAATTTAATGGGTCTTTGATCGGAGGCGGGGTTATAGATAATTCTCCTTCTTTCTTGGCTGTGATAGATGGTTCAGTAGTGTTCTTTTCGGTCTTGGGTTTTTGCCCTATCAATCTAGTTATTATTGGCATACAAAAAAGAGGTCCTAATGGGCGTGCCAAAAAGATGTTCGTTCTATAAAATTTCGAGAACAAGATCCATATACGTTTAGTGCCTTGCTTCCAAGTTGGCCTAGGACACATGACCCTTAAATGGAAGTAACTAATGATTTATAGAAAGGTAGCCTAAGGTACACAATCACAGAAATGAAGTATTTGATGCTTCCAAGAAAGGTGATTTAGGGCACACCTCTCCGGGAAGCCTGTATGTGCTTTTAAGGTGATCTAGGGTATATGACCCTTCAAAGAAAGTTTTTGATGCTTCTAAAAAATGTGG
Source organism: Ailanthus altissimus (assembly GCA_946807835.1). Taxonomy (NCBI): domain Eukaryota; kingdom Viridiplantae; phylum Streptophyta; class Magnoliopsida; order Sapindales; family Simaroubaceae; genus Ailanthus; species Ailanthus altissimus. The sequence goes on from OX327698.1 coordinate 10,248,721, forward strand.
CTTAAGACACATAACCTTTCTAGAAAGCCTGTATGTACTTCCAAGAGTGGTCTAGAGCACTCGATCCTTGGAAGGAAGTTTTTGATAAAATAGAATCCATATAAGATCAAAGAAGTTGAAGTCTAAATTGTAATGCCAAGCAGCTTCTTCGTCAATCTCTCTGCGAAGCGCCGGCGGAAGTGTTTTCAAGATTGGAGATATGAGAATTTTAATTCGGAAACGGTTTTGATGATGAGATGATGATCTGCATAAAAACTTAACAAACACTTGTTCTCAAATATAAATTAAGTTTTGTCAGGGATATTTAGAGAATTAGATATGTGTAATGGAAGATAAGAAAAGGAAAATATAAAGTATATAAATTCCTTTATGCTCGCATGCAGCCCATATATGGGAGGTCTCGAATTTTTGCTGAATTTGTTCCTTTCTTTTTAATTTTTAATCAGTAGTAATTGATTTTGTCTGATCCATACTTCAAATACAAGATTTTGTATTACAGCTATATGTTGATCATGATCTAAAATTCTAATAAACTGATCTGGAGTTTTCCAGTGAGAACTTACGACTTCCACGCCACATAATTCCATCTTGTAAGCTTAACTTTTGAAGGAAACGTGTAGCTTGTATTGATCGAAGAGTTCACATGTACAGAAGCATGATTTGTGCTTTTCGAAGTATTGGCGTTGGCTTTGTCTCCAGCAGCTCTAGTAGGAACTACATTAATTCACTTTTAAGCCTTCATACTCTAATACAATCAAATAACAACACCACCACAAATACGATTTTAAATAGCAACACAAATTCGTGAGAGCTATATCGAAAACTTGAGACGCTCGTTCGATGTGAATTGAAAAATCGAAATCAATTTCGATAGTTCAAGAGTTGAGGTTTGTAAATTTGGGTAATGTGAGATTGTAGGTATTGACATCTTGCTAACCCGCATATATATGTGGGTTTAAAATTGAAAACCCCAGATATGAATTATATGTAAATGCAAATCGGATTTTATTTCAAAATTTTTCCAAATCTATATTAAATTGCCAACCCTAACTGACACTTTGGGTCTGAGGATAATTCACATAAGCACAAATCCAAAAATTTTGGTTCAAGATTATTAAAATGAAATAATGCCAAAATTTGAGATTTCATCTTCCTTTCAAAACATCCTTAATGCATATGATGCTAGTGTCACATCTGTAAGTTTTATCACACTTTCTGATTTCATCATTTACTCAGAGCTGAAGCTCAGTTCATTTGTAACCCTAAGAAATGATTCAGAAATTTCAACAGAGAACAATGAACAAACTCATCGTGGCAATCATTGTAAATGCCAATCGGGTGAATTGGTAAGTTCTCTGTGATATAAGTATACAGTTGAAACCCTACTTTCACCAAATTGGGGAGTACAAAAACTCAATCAATTGCAAGATTTGTTTTAAAAGGAAAACATCCTAAAATAACGTCTACTTGAATTCTAGGAAAAACCTTTCAATCCTTCTCTTAAGCCGCAAACATACTTCCACCAGAACTATTACCTTCACAGAAAACAAAATTTCACTCATAATTTCCACTTTTTGCATTTCCTGCTCCTCAATTTCAATTCTAGGAAATGTTCCAAATTCTTAAAGGCATATTCTAAGATACTAGCATTTCTATAAACCATAAATACATATCAAACATCTAAATTCACTATTATTAGCCTTACAACATAGATAATTTACTCAACCAACAAAATCATACTCCATGAATCATCCATTCACAAAACATGAAGAGATTGTGCAACCTGTCATCCTACTGTGCTCCTTACTCTGCAGTACACCAATCAACTCAGGAACAAAACAAGTTGTTGAACCGAACCATAAGATAAAACAAGTGAAATCAAAAATTGAGTGTACACAAATATATTCATACAACAGAGAAAAGGAAATACCAAAAAAAAAAAAAAAATTCAGAAACTTGCATACAACTGAAATTCAATGTTTTCCAAAATGCTATGCTGAAATACTAGCTTCGACTTTTTTTCCTTTATTTTTAAGTAAACATTATGAGAGAAGAGTGCCAAAGTAAAAACATTGAGAAATTTCCAATATTCATAATTCAATGCATGAACTCCTAAAAAGACATAATAAAATGGTAGCGGGACCAAGTAACTTCTCCAAGGAAAAACAAATACAGAAGTGAGGTACTGCCATGAACATAAACGACTTCACTGCTTCTTCTCTTCCTCAGGTTTGGGGGCTTCTTTGATCTCATCAGTTCCGTCATCCTACATACATGATAATAAATGTTGATAACCTATCTATTATAAAAGAAAAAACTGCTAAAGAGAAATAAATATAGCAATGAGACAACAGAACCAAGGTTAATACCTGCATGTCTGAGGTCCACAGAGTAAGATTATCTCGAAGAAGTTGCATTATTAAAGTGCTATCCTTGTATGAATCTTCTCCAAGTGTATCCAGCTCTGAGATGGCTTCGTCAAAGGCCTAATGATGGTGTTAGAAAATGTAAAGATGAGAAACCTCAAACCTTGTATGAATATGAAGAAACAAATATTGGAGTAAAATCTACTGTATTAGAACGAACTCCTCTTCCAACTCTTATCTATATATTGCTTGTAGATCTATCACAACATTTCTGTAAAATTTCTATAAAAAAAGGGTAAGTATGAAGGAACCTATTTCTAAATTCACATCCCCTCACCTGTTTTGCAAGGCTACAAGCTCTATCAGGAGAATTCAAAATCTCATAGTAAAAAACAGAGAAGTTTAGAGCTAGTCCTAGCCGGATAGGATGAGTTGGAGCCAGTTCAGCACTTGCAATATCCTGCCAAAAATATATTCAATAAAGAAATAAATTCAGATTTAAGCAGCAAATCAAAAAACTCAATGGATATATGCTGCATACAAAGTTAACCCTTAAGATTAAACTTCGAAATCAAATGGAGAGAAGGACATCATTTCAAAAGAATCTAAATTTTACATGATTAATAATAATGAGTACTAAACTCGAATCATTGTATACATAACATAGATAAAATCAAGAATTCAAAAAAAGAAAACAAATATTAACAAAATTAGAATTAGGGGGAAAAATCATAAAGTCATTAAGATCCATAAAATGCTATCACCGTTCTTTATCAAATCACACCTATCATAATCCTAGATAGAAAACTTGATAACAAAAGTTTTGATAAGAAGACACACGCTTATGCCAGTGTTAGTGTAGGTTAAAGCCAATCCCTAACTGAATAGAAAAATGAATAACTAAAGAATTTTATAAAACAGAGAGAATCAAAACTCTGCAATTTCTAGCCATAAACAGATAAAAATTTGATTCACAAAAGAATCTTTAGAAAAAGGAAGAAAGAAAAATAATATTATTGACTTGCAACAACACAAGCGGCATGCCATCAAGCCCATGCCCATTCATGAGTGACAAATAAGTAGTCTCTGCATAATGATTGATCGGCATTCATTTTTTCCTTGTATTTCTTAGCAATATCCAACATTGCTATATTATTCTCCATTGCTAATCCTATATTATTTTCCTTATCAATAAGAATTTGAAAGCACATGACCTCCAAACAGAAACTCAGATATAACCAAACAAATCTTGCAGTTCTTGTTTATACAAATGCTCGCGTAATGTAACAGAATATAATTAAAGCAAACCTCTTCATTTAAAAAAAAGAAAAGAAAAGGGGAACGATAGATCTAAAACCTGAGCGGCTTTATAGGCATTGAGCGTGTTCTCAGCCGCGACTTTCCTCTCATCACCAGTCTTAAACTCGGCCAAGTACCTATGATAATCCCCCTTCATCTTCAAATAAAACACCTTCGAATCCGCATTGGTCGCCGCCGGAACCAACTTCTCGTCCAACAATGTCAAGATCCCGCCGCAAATCTCCGTCAACTCAGCCTCGATTTTCGATCTATACTCTTTAATCACGGCCACGTGCTCCTGATTCCCGCGGGACTCCTCCTTTTGCTCGATGGAGGAAACGATACGCCAGGAGGCGCGGCGGGCGCCGATGACGTTCTTGTAGGCGACGGAGAGGAGGTTCCGCTCCTCAACGGTGAGTTCCTCGCCGGCGGAGGAGGACGCCACGACTTTTTCCATGAACTGGACCATCTCCTCGTAGCGCTCGGCTTGCTCCGCCAGTTTCGCCATGTACACATTTTCTTCTCGTTGAGAAGGAGCTGCCATTTTTTTTGTTGATTTCGAAGATTTGGGAGAAAATATCAATGAGAATCGGGGGTTTTATAAATAATTATAACCACAATGCTATCCTCACTCCTCAATAGTTTGCTTTAATACTGAGAGCTCTATCGGATTTTAAAATTTTGAGTTCAAATGGCATTTTTTAATCATAAATTTTATTTAATTTTTAATTTTATTCTACAAATTTTAAATAATTTAATTTAATTTTAATTTATTAATAAAATTTTATTAATTTTAATATTTGAAAGATAAAACAGTTACTCTATAATCAACTTTAAAATGATCTGATACAAAATATTTATGTATTAATATTGATTTGTTACTTAAATAATAAAATAAAATAAAAAATAAAAAAAAGAGTAGTTATTGTCATTAGTAGTTGACTGATCGCCAGTGATTAATTACGATTCGACTCAAAATTAATATTATTGGACTCAATTTTTTGTGATTTATGCAATGGTAGAATTTTTTTTTATCAATAGAGTATCGTAGATGTATTAAAAGTGAAAATAAAATACTGTGTGAGGTGGCGGCCACCGTCGTTTCCCGTCGAACGATGAGGCGGGCGTTCCACGATGGCGTGCGGTGGCTATCACCCTCTCCCTATTTTCGATCTATATTTTAGCCACCTTCTTTTTTTTTGACAAAAATGATTCCACCATTGTGTAGATATAAAAAATGGAATCAAATTACATAAATTTTACCTATTTTCATTACAAGAATCCAACGACCGGTGGTGGCCAATGACGACAGTCGCTAATTTTGGTAGTTTAGTTTTATTTATTTTAATTAATTTTTAATATAAAATAAAATTTTAATGAATATTAAATTTAAAATATATTAAAACGTGCTACGTGTCTTTTTATTTTTAATAACCTATTAACAATCGACACGTTTACATTGTATAATGTACTCATATCATTATTTTTAATTAACATAATAATTGAGGGTAAATTTATCAATGTCTAATTAAAAAAGAGTTTTAGTTAAATTTAACGAAATAGATAAAATTAAAATTTAAGTTAAATTCATGAGATAAAAATATTTTTAATTTTTTTTTTAAATTATAAAAAAATTCAAAAAAATTTACTGGCCTCCACGTAAGGGGCGAAGCTGCCCTTGGCGTAGGGCGTCCAAAAGGCTAAGAATCTTTTTAAAAATAAATACTATTTTTTCAACTTTATTTTATTTTAAATAGATAATTTTAATTTGCTTTTTGACCCTATAAATTTTACTTTAGTCACTTTATTTAAAATATAAATTTTGGTCTCATATATTTTAAATTTTAATATTTTGAATCCTACATTTTAAGTGCAAAGTTGTATTAAGTACATTTTAATATTTTCACTACAAGATTCGTTCTTCATTTTTTTAAAAAGATATCAATTTATTTAAATTAATACTGCATACTGATTTCAACGTAGACTTATAATGACGTTCATGAATATTTTTAAGAAAAAATAATGAAGAAACAAGAAAGTGCAAAGTCGTCGAATATTTCTTTAAAAAAAAGGATGTGGTGTCATTAATTTCTTCACAAAAAAATGTGAAAAAAATACCCTGAAGCGGTGATAAAAACTACAAAAAAAAAAAAGGTGTTGTCCATAAATTCATAACAATGATGTTCATTAATTCTTAACAAAAAAAAAAGATTAAAAAAAAGAGTGGTGTCAAAAATGTGGTCTCTTTTTTTGTTGAAATTAAAAAAAAAGTGTAAAAATAAATTGATACATAATCTTGCCGTAATTTTTAATTATTGTATTTTCCTTCGTCAGATCGTCCAAATACATCCAACGGTTTAAATTCCATTTCAGCAAAGCATGTAAGCTTACATATGATGTAAACTAAAATGATACAAATATAAAATAACATTTAAATAAGAAAAATGCAAAAAGTACTAATGAATGACAACATTCTCTAGCATTTTAAATAAAGCGCTGGGACTAACTACCCCTCTGAGTATTATTTATTTATTTTTTTGATGTTTTATATTATTTAAAAAAAAATATTATTATAAATTTTTTATTAAATTTTAATTTTTATTATTATTTTACTAATTTACGTTTATATTGATGATATTATTGCTGTTATCATTCTTTTACTTTTTTTAGAAATTAATAATATATATTTTTAAAAAATAATACTAAACTTAAAAATTATAAAATAAATAGAAGAATTAACATTCTAGTTATTTTATTAATATCTAATTTTTTAATACATTAATATTTAATACTCAATAAAATAATAAAAATGTTATAATTTTTATTATTATTAAAAAAATACTAAAAAACTAAAAATTATAATAATAAAAATCATCACATATTAATGCTATGGTAGAATGATGAACATTCAAATTATTTAGTTTTTATTTTATATTTTATTAATATTTAGTATTTTTTAATACATTACTATTTAATGCTCATTAGAAAGAATAAGTATGTTGTAGTTGTTTAATATTTTTTAAACAAAATTACTAAAAAAAAAAAATTAATAAAACTGCAATACATTTATTCTTTCTTAAAGTATTAAATATTAATATATTTTAAAAATAATTAATGAATAAAATTTTAAAATGTAAAATAAAGGAAAAAAATCAAAATATTCATGCTTCCATCATAACATAAATATGTTATGATTTTTATTATATTAGTATCTTTTAAAAAAAAAGTATAATGATAAGTTATAAAAAATAATAAAATATTGATGTCATTAATATAAGGGTAAATTAATAAAAAAAAAAAAGTTAAGAATTAATAGAATTTTTATAACAGTAAGATTTGTTTTTGGTAATATAAAATATAGGAGGATAAGTAAGTAATGCTCAAAATAACATGAAGTCAAAAATAATTTTTTTTAAATAAATAATGAGCTAAGTTAAGAGTCGCATAAAAATATGTTAATGCTTTCACAGAAAATAAATGTTATATAATAATTGTACATTTTAAATCAATTAGTGACTACTATTTATTAAATAATTGACAACTTTTTAATTTTTTTTAAGGAAAATTTTTAATTTTTATTAATATAGTAGTTATACAATACTAAATAATAATAAATATATCAAATATTATTTCAAAATACAAATTTTATATTCATAACTATCTAAGCAGAGCATTGTTCTATATGGTTAAATCCTATAAAAATTGCATATAAACCGTTTCCAAGTATTGTATTACTCAGTATTCGAAACATAAACCACAAAGCCAAATTATTGTCTCTCTTTTTGATTGTTTGATAGAGAATGGTAAGCTGCAACTGCTTCTCTCTCCCACAGAGGAAGAGAAAAACCAACTATAGTCAGTACCCAGAGCAACCTCCACCACCTTCATCTTAGCTAAATCATCGGAGTCTGTGACTTCTTCAGAGAGTTTTACAAAGAATCCAAACAATTATGGTACCTTATTGCACCCGTCATCTTTCTCGCCATATTTCAATACTTTCTTAGTGCCACCCTTCAAATCTTCGCCGGTCATGTTAGCACCATTGCCCTCGCTCCCTTATCGATTGAAAACTCTGTCATTGCTGGCTTCAATTTTCGGCATCATGGTGCGTAATTAAGATCTTGTATTTTGAATATATATAATACCGTCAATGTATTAACCACATAAGTTTATAATACTTATCTCCTTAATTATTAACTCTAAAATATCTTACATAACTTAGAAATTTTAAAAATTGGGATTCTAAATATTTGGACTTAATCTTGGGTTTGGTGTTGTAATTTTAACACTCCCCCTCAACATCAACTTCCGTTCTTTTAACTACGTTGAGTTATCTTCGAAACTTTTTGAACTTATCAACACCCAAACTTTTTGTGAACAAATTAGCCACTTGATCTTCGGTCTTAATATATAGCAACTCAATTTCTTCTTGCAGAACTTTCTCCCAGATAAAGTATTAATACACCTCCACATGCTTTATTCTTGCATGAAAAATTGGATTTTTTGCCAAATAGATTGCTGACTGATTATCACAATATATTGACACTTTATAATCTCTTGGTCCTCTATTAACCGCATCAACTATGTACTTTCTTGAGCTGTCATTGCTGTTGCTATGTACTTAGCTTCAGTAGTTGATAATAATACAGTCAATTGTCTTTTTACTGCACCAAGAGACTGTTCCTGAACCAATCTTGAAAAAATACCCAGTGGTCGAACGTCGTTTGTCATGATCTTCAGCATAGTCAGCATCACAATAGTAAACTATTTTACATTCTTGGTCTTTCTTATAGAAGAGATCATGGTCAATTGTGCCTCTTACATATCTCAATATCTGTTGAACTGATTCTAAGTGAGGTTTCTTAAAGATTTTTCATGTATCGACTTATTACTTCAACTGCATAAGAAATGTCTGGTCGAGTCAATGTCAAATAAATGAGACTTCATACCAGTTGTTGATACATAGTTCTATCTTCTAAATTCTTTCCTTCATAACCGCACAACTTGGCATTAGCTTCCAGCGGTGTTGAGATAGGCTTACATTCTAGCATTCTAAACTTCTGCAACAAATTTTTGGCATATTTTTGTTGTCTTAAGAAAATCCATTCTACTGTCTGAGTGACTTCAAGTCCAAGAAAATGCTTAAGTTGTCCAAGCTCTTTCATCTAGAAGCGAACCGCCAAATTCTCTCTTGTTCGACGAATCTCTTCTTCATCATCTCCAGTGATGATTAATTCATCCAAATATTCTAGCACAATTACAAGTTTCTTTTCATTAGCTTTGACGGATGGACAAACTAGAAACAGTTGGTGCTACAGAGTAATCACCATGTGTTAAAAATTCTTTAATTTTACCATACCACACTCTTAGAGCTTACTTTAATCCATACAATGCTTTTCTTAATTTACACATATAATTAGAATGAACTTTACTTTCAAATCCCATTGGTTGAATCATGTAGATCTCCCAATCCAACTCTCTATGTAGAAAAGTAATTTTTACATCTATTGGCCACAATATCCAACCTTTGCTAGCTGCCAGTGCAAGTAGAACTTGTACTATGGTGATCTTGGCTACTTGACTAAACGTTTCATTATAGTATAGTTTATGCTATTGAGAAAATTCTTGAGCTACCAATCGAGCTTTATATCTCTCCATCGATCCATCAGGACGTCTTTTGATCTTATATACCCACTTACAAGATATATGTTTCACATCCTTTGGCTTTGGCACTAAATTCCAAGTTTAATTTTGCTCCAACCCTATGATTTCTTCTTCTATAGTTTTAATCTATTCAAAGCTCTGTGATGCTTCTTTAAAAGTCTCAGGCACTTTAACATTTTCCTCTTTGCCATAGTTGCATTAGCATATTTGGGATTAGGTTTTCCTATTCTTATTAACCTTTGAGGATGAGATTGAGGGGTTGCAGATTCTGCTCCTTCACATTTGGCCTCCGTTGTTGGTTGTTGATAGATGCCAATTTGTTAAGGACTTTGAGTTGTCTCTTGCTTGGTGTTGTCATCACTGCTTCCATCATCAAGTTCTTCTTGGTTTGGTTGAATTTCAACAGTTTGCTCATCTATCTTTTGTTGTAGTTGTTATTCTATTTCTTTTGAATCCGGAAGCTCCTCTTTTTATGGCGACCACCATAAAGATGCTTCATCAAATACCACATTCCTTGATGTGTAGTACCGCTTACTAGTAGAGTCATAACATTTTCATCATTTGCGCTGGTTATCATATCCAACAAAGATACACCTGATTGCCTTTTTGTCAAATTTTTTTCTCGAGTGACTTGGCACAAACACATAGCTTATACAACCAAATACTAAAAAATGACTCACTATAAGTTTCATATCCCGCAACTTCTCAAAGGGTGATATAAACCCTAACCTTGGTTGAGGAAGCCTATTAATCACATGGGCTGCAGTCTTCATTCCTTCTGTTCAAAATCTTCCTAGTACATTTTTTATGTGTAACATACTTCTATAAATCTCTGTAAGATGTCGATTCTTCTTTTATGTAACACCATTTTGTTGTGACATGTTGGCATATGTGAACTGATGTCGTATCTTATTTTCTCGAAGATATGGTGAGAACTCATCAGAGGTATATTCTCCTCCATTATTTGTGCGGAGATAATGAATTTTTTTTTCTGACTTCTCCTTCAGCTGTTTCTTTAAATTCCTTGAACTTAAAAAAAGTATCTGATTTTTCCTTCATAAAGAAAACCCATACATACCTCGAGAAGTCATCAATAAATGTCACCATGTATCGCATGGTACTAATTAATGGCTGCTTGACAAGTCTAAACACATCAGAGTGAACCAACTCTAATGGCTCATTAGCTCTAAACTTTGACTCCTCATATAGTAGTTGATGTGCCTTGTCATACTGACATCCCGTACATACTATATCCACTATCACATCAAGTTGAGGTATACCCTTAAGCATTGCCTTGTCCATTATCACTTTTACCTTATGATAACTTACATGTCCAAATCGTGCATGTCATAAATCTATTGTCTCATTCTTTTGAGTTTTGTCTACATAAGCTGACTCTGTCGATAGTACATAGACCGACTCTGGTCGTTGTCCTTCCATTGTTAGTGTTCCTGTAATTTTTAAATCTTAGTATACTTTAACATCTTGTGGACCGAACAAGATATAATACCTAGAAAATGTTAACTGTGATACTGATAATAGATTCTTTTTCATGCCAGGGACATGATAGACATCTTGAAGTGTTACCTTTTAGGATTGTAACGAGGTGTAAGAACTGTGTTACTGATGTGAGCTATAGGCAATCTTAAGTTATTAGTTGTCATTACCACGAGACTTCTTTTATACTTACTCATATCTTGTAGCTTTTCTTCATCACCAGTCATATAATTTAAACATCCTGAGTTGACGATTCAATCATTTTTATAGTTAATCCGTTCAGGCATTATCACTGAGAGTGATAGGTCTTCTTCCTCTATAGCAACAGAAGCTTCAGCATCCTACTCATCTTCATTTTTCTATTTTGAGTTTGATGTGGCAGCATTACCCTCAACAGACATTTTTTTGGACCAACAATCTTTTGCCATGTGTCCAATGTTTTCACAATTGTAGTATTTTCCTTCAAACCTTTTCTTTTATTTAGACTGATTACCATTACCGCGAGTCCTTCATGCTCTCCCTGTCTATGACCTATCTTTTTGGTGATGACTCTTTATCTTATCATCATCTCCTTTAGATCCTCCACCAGTACGTCATTTAAATCGACCTTTCCTTTATTAATGTAGAGTGCTTCTTCATCGCCTTTTAATGAGACCCCACCCATTTTCTTGGCAATCACTTTTTGATCAGCAAGCAAATTTTCAAATTCAATGAGAGATGGTTGGGTTGGCTAGTCTTGTAAAGCAGTAACAAAACTTCTATATTCAGGCCTCAAACCATGGATGATAATGCTTTTCATCCTAGTTTCAGCAATAGCAGCGGTAGGATCTAACTCAAATATTTTACGGCACAAGGACTTTACCTTTGTGAAGTATTGGTTGATTGTCATGTTCCGTTGTGCAATCAACAATAGTTCATTCTTTAGAAGCTGTAGTCGCGTGTTGTTTTTCTTTGAGAAGAGTGATGCAAAAGTGTCCCATACTTAATTTGGCGTCTTGGCCTTCTTTATGTGCTCTAACATTTCTTTTTCAACTGTGATCTTAATGGCGAACATAGCCTTACCAGTTTTTACCCTCCACTTCTTTAAAGTGACTTCGTCTGTTGGCTGCTTCACTTCATTCTTGCTAACGACCTCCCAAAGATCTTAGCTTTGAAGGTAAAACTCCATCAACGTCGCCCATATATTGTAATTTTGGTTGTTGAGCTTCTTAATTCCTTCAACTACTTAAAGGACTCCCATTATGCCTGTAAGACTTCAATAATGTTAGACAAGCTTGATCTCAAACTATAAGCTTGTAGAGTTTCAAACTCTTTACAACTCAAATAAAATTCCACTAAGGTCAATATCTGACCGTCCTACTGTTACTCCTAATAGCGCTTCCACTAGCATCACAGTAACAGTGCCTACGTGTTTGTTTATATGAATTGTACATCAGAAAAGTTCCCAGGAAAGACTAGAGGGGTCACATCAGTCCCACTTAAAATCCAGACTCCTTAGGCAATATTAGTCATTTTAACAGAACTTTCCTAGATATGCACCATTCACACAACTACACCAGGCTCTGATATTTGTACTATATATTTGAACAATAACTGTATGAATAGTATTTCGACTATTGTTCTATGCCTCGAACAACTTGGCTCTGATACCAATTGTTGAGCATAATGGAGCACAAATGGAACATTTTATTAATACAATAAACTCAAAACTTATAATACAAATTTTAGAAAATCTTACTCTTTCTCATTACAACACAACACTCACAACTCAACACTCACAACTCAACACTCATACACTCTTTGTTGAGCTTATTATTTGCTCAACTTTCTAATACTCTTAACTCTCAACAATTGATCAAATACTTGATCAACTCTTTATTCTTAACTTTCTTACTTGTAAAACCAAACGAGGGAGGAGGGTATTTATATTTAGTTTCAATAAACTAAAACCACACAAATAAAATATTATAAAAATTTATTAATCATATAAGTTTATAATACTTATCTCCTTAATTATTAATTTCAAAATATCTTACATAACTTAAAAATTTCAAGAATTAGGCTTAATAAATATTAAACTTAATCTTGGACTTGGTGTTGTAATTTTAACAAATATTATTCGTACAATGTGTATAATCAGATGGGAATCGGAAGCGCACTGGAGACACTCTGCGGGCAAGCATAGGGAGCAGGGCAGCTTGACATATTGGGGATCTATATGCAAAGATCATGGGTTATTCTGAACTCTACAGCTTCAATCCTAATGTTTGTATACATATTTGCTCAGCAACTTTTGAGTCTAATAGGGCAGACCCTAGAGATATCGAAAGCAGCAAGAACATTTGCGATAAGGATGATACCTCAAATATTTGCTTACGCAATAAATTATCCCATCATGAATTTTTTATAGGCACAGAGCAAGATGATGGCCATTACTTGAATATCAGCAGCAGCCTTGGTTTTGTATGTATTTCTTTGTTGGTTATTAATGTTAAAGCTTGGCTGGGGTCTGGTTGGAGCAGCCGTCATATTATATGTATCGTGGTTGTTCATAAATATTGCTCAATTGCTGTGTGTTTTCAGTGGGACTTGTGGTCGAACTTCGAATGGACTTTCTTGGAAGGTGTTTTAGAGTCTTTGGGGATTTGTTAGGTTATCTATTGCATCTACACTCATGATCTGGTGAGTGGCAAGACTGTACTTTAAATTCTCTCTTCATCTCATTTTTTATTAACTTCTTAAATATTTCACAATACATGGCAATTTAAATAAGAAATTTTTTTCTTTCATAATTATAAATTATTTCCTAAATTTAGCCTTTTTCTTTCAACTTCAATCGCTTTCTTTGATTTATTTATTTAAAAAGACAAAATAAAGAAACAACTTTCTTTTATCTCTCACTGTCATGCTCCTTGAATCAACATAATTGATCATGCGTCAACCTTCATTATTAGGAACAAGATCACTACAGTTCGACTGATGATCTATATCTATTCTCGTTCTTTCTTTCTTATCAACAACATAAAAAGTGAAGAATATTTATTTTGAACATATAAAATAAAGGCAAAATGGCGTCTGAACTTTTAAAGTTTAAAGAAATAGATATGTAAATTCTTAAAATTTCAAAATTTTTATTTATACTCCTGTCAAGTAACGAATTACATTAATTATAGTGGTAGAAAGTGTAAAAATAAAAATTTACCACTGTCAAGTTAATGAATGATAAACAGTTGATCAACACCAATCAATAAAGTAGTCACCAGCCGATCTAGAATTGATCAATACTGATCAACAGATGGTCACCATTAGTCCATGGTCGATCAACGACAATCATCACTTGGTCAACAGTACTCAACGACTGATTAACGCTGGTTTAACTTTTTTTAGTTATAATAGAGGTATAATTATAATTTCACTAGATTTAATAATATTTTCATTAATTTAACGAAATTGGTTATTTGATAGGGGATAAAAATAAGATTTTAAAAATTTTAAGAATTTATAAATCCTTTTTTAAAATTTTAAGAGTCCATATATCTTTTGCTCTAAACTAATTTAAGGAATTCTAGGCAAGCAATAATATAATTACCATTTGCCATTAATGTGTTAGTGATAATAAGGTGAAGACAAATAAAATTAGAAGAAGATTCGATGCAAGTCCAAATAATGTCTCAATGGTATATTACTAAAATTTTGAGACTCAAACTGTCACGTCCCACACCCAAAAGATCTGACACACGACATCACTTACTTTCATTCAATAATACTTAAACATTCATTTTAATTTCTTTCAGAATTATAGCAATTGAATTATGACTGGGACAATTAATAAACCGGAGATACGTAGAGTTTTCTCAGAGATTAATACTCTACTACGTCACCAGTAGTAACTTTGTTACCGGAAGCCCATAATATATTCATTGCAAATTCTTACTTAAAATCAATCCATTACTACACTTGGTGAAACTTAAACTAAATCCAACCACACACAATAAAATAATACATAAGTATTTATTCAATAGGGACAAATCAAATATCTTATCCCAAGTGTCTCCAAATGAAACACTTAGCAACCTAACAACTTAGGGAACCCAAGGAACAGCAGAAGCCTTGCCAAATCCGCTAAGCACACATGTACCTTATTTACCTGAAATCACCATAAACTACAATGAGTATAAAACTCAGTAAGCATACTAGTTTTTCATATATCAAATACAAATACAAATATGTACACAATGCATATGTATGATATGCTGTGATCAATCAAAATCATAATCTTATCAAATCACATATCATGTAAGCGCTTACACATTCTTTCAAAATACATAAAAGGAATACCATCACTCAACTACTACTTAGTAGGACTTACATATCACATATCACATAATGAGCCAAATGTCACTCGTAGGTGACATACCGTATGAGAGGAATAGTACAAGTGAGGCCTTTAAATTACACATATATAATGCTCATGCCCGAAGGTAAAAGCCAAGCCCTCACCCTGATCATCGGTGAGTCCTCTCACATGCACCAATACGCCACCACACGAATGTGATGACTCACTCTTCCTTTAGGTACCAATAGGATCCTCCCTACATACGGAACACATAACATATACCAATCCCGAAGGAAAGGCCACACATAAAGGCTCCACAAATCACATAGAATGCCTACTAAGTCAACAGTGAGTTCAAGTACCCTCAAAACACAAAATATTTCTCATAGACATATTACACTTCAAAAGCTTTCTTTACTAAACGCATCTTATTTTGAAAGCTCACTTTCAAAAATACATGTATGTCCATGCTCAATGTCAATGCTCACATTCATAAACATATATTCACATTTCATATCAAAATATACTTTGACATAACATAAACATATTCTTAACCCCATTTGCAAAATCATACAAAACAATTACTATGTTTATTTTGATTTCAGTAAAAAGTCTAGTATACTTACCTCTTAACACTTTCAGCTATAAGGCTTAATCTCCTTAACCTATCAATGGATTTAATCCTTTCATAAGCCTCACAATTCACACAAAATACTTTAAATAGCTTACAAAATTATACACAATGCATTTATCACATCAAATTGGTCTAAATACTTGGTTTCTCAAAACTTGTCATTCTGACCACTTACACTTAACAAAATTTTCTAATACATCAAATGATGTCCAATTACTTCAAAATCAGAATATATAATTCTTGACTCATATATCCTTCTTATATATGAATATTATATCAAAATTCCTACACAATCCATTCCATACATACCATCGAATCCAAACTACTAACCTGACAAGATCAAGATACTTACTGAATAGTATTCAATCTCCTAATTATATGAAATCATATACTAACTCAAAAATTATAAAACTATCACATAATTACTCTTAACATATATCTCAGTCCATGATAAATATTTCACTTCCAAATCACTGCCAAAAGTACTTTAAAACTATTTTATTCCATAGCCTTAAAAATCTGTTAATTAAATATTACAATGAGCTGATACATTCTAAAAAAATCATAACACTTCAACCACATTGATCTAAATTCTCAATTCCGAGTATATCACATTAGACATATAAAATTATCATATTCCATAAATTCGTAATTTTTGAAGATCATTCAATAGGTCAAAAATTATTTTCCACTGTAATATACTATTTACACAGGAAATTTTCAGAATTTCAGGGTTATTTTGGTAAATTCACAAAAAATTCAATTTCTGGAATTTTGAATCGATTCAAAGTCTCAGATGATACTAAACATGTCTAATTTCATATACTCAAAATTTAAAACCAGAATCGAATCACAACAAGTTATAAAATTCTTGGATCAAGAGACTATCAAGCAGAAATTCTACAATCCATCATAATTTATCAAACTATCTTATAGATCATCATCAATTCTCAAAATATCATACGAAATACATATCAAATCCTCAATTATACATATTTCCAAAAATAAAAACTTAAAGAAATTAACATAATTAACACCAATAAATTGAGAAATAGTTGTGATATACCTCTTAAAATCTAAAATTCCAATTTCTTCTTCTTTTTCTTCTCATTCTTCTCTTTCTCTCCCCTCTTTTTCTCTCTTCTCTCTCTCTAAAAGAGGTAGCTCGACCAAAATGAGAGAATTAGGGTTTTAAAAGTGTATTTTTATACTAAGTGGCTAATTTTTGATATTTACAAATTTACCCCTAAAACTTTCAAAGTATTACAATTTGGTCCCTAAAATAAATCTAAAGTCTTGCAATTAAACCCAATGCTAATAGTATGACCTTAACCTATACAAACACTACTAATAACAATATATAAATCAAGTATCAACAACATACAAATAAAATACGTATATTTATACATATATAAATACTTATTCTTACCAGTCGTGGATACTGGTTACTACATAAACTTTAGTGTTGTAATTTAACAATCTTGTGCATACAGCTTGGAGGTATGGTATTTTTCGACTTTAATACTCTTTGCAGGATATCTGAAGAAGGCTAAAGCGTCTGTGGATGCCTTGTCTATATGGTGAACTTTATTTTATTATTAACCGAGTCTAAGAGGAACCTCTTTAATTCATTCATTATTATACTATTAGTTCTATGCCATGCCACATAGTTTGTGAATTAATGTGGTAGTTTTGTATTTAAAATTTATAAGTGTACTTTTTTCATATCCACTAAAATTATTTATCACATTAATTAAAATATAAATGATATATTTCAATTTTATATTTATAAGATGATTGTCTGTCATCAATTTTATAGCATGTAACATGTTGAATTGTTATGGTAGCTTTCAGCTTTAATGCAACTATCAGGAAATTTAATTTTAACTTATTTCAAAAATATACATTAAGTTTATTTTAAAAAAAATAAACTTTAAGGAGAATTATTATAAATAAATAGGAATGGAAGAAACAACTTCAGGGAGCATATGTAGTAATTATTTATTCATAATCGGTAAGAATAAGTATTTATATATATATATATATATAATATTCATATTTTATTTGTATGTAGGTGATACTTGATTTATGTATTGTTATTAGTATTGTTTGTATAGATTAAGGACCTACTATTAGTATTGGATTTATTTGTAAAACTTTATATTTATTTTAGGGACCAAATTATAATACTTTAAAAGTTTTAGAGTTAATTCGTAAATACTAAATATTAACCTCTTAGTATAAAAATATATATTTTAAACCCTAATTCACTTATTTTTGGTCGAGCCACCCATTTTAGAGAGAGAAAAGAGAGAAATAGAGGGGAGAGAAAGAGAAGAAGAAGAAATTGAAATTCTAAGCTTTAAGAGGTATATTATAACTCTTTCTCAATTTGTTGGTGTTAATTAAGTTATTTGTTTTTAAGTTTTAATTTCTAAAAATATGCAAAATTTGGGATTTGATGTGGATTTTGTAAGATATATTGAGAATTTATGATGTTTATATAGATAATTTGATGAATCATGATGATTTTACAGAATTTCTACTTGATAATATCTTGATCCGAGAATTTTGTAAATTTTTATATTTTGGTTTTGGTTTTGGTTTTTAAGAATATAAAACTAGACAGGTTTATAATCATTTGAGACTTTTAATTGATTGAAAATTCTGCAAATTGAATTTTTAGTAAAATTTACAAATATGACCTTGAAATTCTAAAACTTTCCTCTGTTAACAGTATACTAAAGTGATGAACAATTTTTGATTTGCTAAATGATCTTAAAAAACTACGAATTTCTGGAATATGATATATTTAAAATTAAGAATTTAAATCAATGTGATAAAATTGTTATAATTTTCTCAAGTGTATCAGCTCACTGTACTATTTAATCAACATATTTTTAAAGCTTTGGAATAAAATAGTTCTAAAATACTTTTGGTAGGGATTTTGAAGTAAAACATTTAACATGGATTTCAATATATGTCAAGAGTAATTCTGTGGTATTTTATAATTTTTGAGTTAGTATATGATTTTATAAAATTGGGAGACTGAATACTATTCAGTAAATATTTTGATTATGTCAGGATAATAGTTGGGATTTGATGGTGTTTATGAAATGGAATGTATAGGAATTATGATATAATATTTATTATGAGAAGGATATAGGCGTCAAGAATGATATATTCTGATTTTAGAGTAATTAGACATCATTTGATAAATAAGAAAAATTTGTTAAATATAAGTGGTCTGAATGACAGATTTTGAGAAACCAAGTCATTAGACCAATTCAGTGTGATAAGTGCAATATGTGTAGTTTTGTAAGCTATTTAAAGTGTTTTGTGTAAATGGTGAGGCTTATGAAAGGATTAATCTCCATTGATAGGTTAAAGAGAATTAAGTTTTATACTCAAAAGTGTTAAGAGGTAAGTATACTAGACTTTTACTGAAATCACAATAAACATAGTAATTGTCTATGTATGATTTTGTAAATGTGCTTAGAAATATATTTATGTTATGCCAAAGTATATTTTGATATGAAATATGAAAGGCATATGTTTATGAATGTGAGCATTGATATTGAACATGGACATACATTACTTACATATGTTTATGAAAGTGAGCTTTTCAAAATAAAATGTGTTTAACAAAGAAAGCGTTTGAAGTGGAATATGTCCATGAGAAACGTTTTGTGTTTTGAGGATGCTTGAACTCACTATTTACTTAGTAGGCGTCTTATGTGATTTGTGAAGCCTTTATATGTGGCATTTCCTTCAGGATTGGTATCTATTATATGTTTTGTATGTAGGGAGGCTGGTACCTAAAGGAATAATGAGTCATCACATTCATGTGGTGGTATATTAGTGCATATGAGAGGACTCACCGATGATCAAGGTAAGGGTTTGGCTCTTACCTTCGGGCATGAGCATTATATATGTGTAATTTAAATCTCACTTATGCTATTCCTCTCATACGATATGTCATACTGACGAGTGACATTTGGCTCATTTTATGATATGTGATATGGAAGTCCTACTTAGTAGTAGTTGGATGATGGTATCAGAGCCACTCTCGGTGTCCTCTTGGGCGGTGGTGGGGAAAACCTCAACGATGAAGCTGAGTTCTTAAGAGGGGTGTATGTAATACCCTAGGCAAATCCCATATCGTCAAGGCATGGGAGAGATACTGGGTTTATAAGGGGTAACTCACACCTTAATTGGCAAGACTCGTTTTGGGTGAAGGACGCTTGCGTGAAGCCCAAGAACAAAACCGTGTAGGCTTCGACCCAAAGCGGATAATATCTTACCAAGTATGGGTTGAGTCATGATAGTATATATTGAGTCTTATCCCTAAAAATATTCAGGCATCTCAAGCAATTTGATGTTAAGGAAAAAAAATTTAACCAAGCTTATAAAGCTACTAGTGAAATTTGTAATTGAAATATTCATTAGCGTCTTTGAAGAGCAATGAGCGAATAGCTATAGAAGTATAAATCCACCAAGTTAGATCATCATAATTCAAATTAATATTCACCAAAGTATTAGCAATACGATTATTTTTTGAAAAATGTGAATAAATTGAAACTCCATACTAGACAAATAGTTTATACAACTTATTATTAGAGAGTAAGTTAATCACCAACTGCGAATCATATTCCATAATGAGTTTGTGGAATCCCCTAGCAAAAGCAATTTTAATAGCCAAGATAGTCCCATGACTTCTGTTATGAACCTCACCAATAATGTGACGAAACTCAACACCAAAATATGACATTGAACTTGAGATCTTCAAGATTTAAGTTTGATGAGTCTGACCTTTGAGTTAGTAAACCAAGAACTAAGACTATGGCTGGATAGGGAATGCCACACTAAGAAATCCATGGATGCTCAAGAATCAAGGTGATAAGTCTAGTTGTTTGAACGCCACAAGAATAAACTTGATAAGTTCAAGTCCTTTCAAGAATGAAAGAAGAACACAAAAACTCTCAAATTTTATTTTTTGAATTCTGTCCTCTCACTCTATATCTCCATGGTATTTATGGAGATCATAAGGGATCTCAAGTTATAACTTTCAAATATAAATTTCAAACTTACAACTACCCTCTTACTCAAAGTCTAAACTTACAGCTACTATCTCACTCAAAAAGTCTACAATTGCAACTACCACAACAAAATTCAAACATATCACAACAAACTTAAAGCTACCCACTACCCAAAAGTCCACAATTACAACTAATACAACAATTACAATTACAAAATTCAAACTTAATCTCTACTAATTCAACCAACATGTTTTTAGTACTTGAATTTGAAGGAAAAGTGATTTATTGGCCTTCTAGAATCAAATCTTTAGAAAATCTGCCTTAATCAAAGTGATTAGATTTCCTTGAATTTGATTTAGACTTATTTGAAATGGATTTTGGCTTATACCATGCCTCAACGTGTTTTCCATCTCACAAACTTGTTGAATCAACCTATTTAATGCTTTTAAATTGCTTAGCTCTAAGTCTTGTGATTGGCCTATTTGGAAAACTTAATAGATCATGTGATTGCTAGACTTGAGCCCCTCTAAGTTGACATGTCTTATGAGCCCCTCAAAGTCCACGTGTGAGTCTTTCTCTCGTATGCGTATAGGCTGTGCAACATTATTTGCATTATTCTCCCCTTCTTAAAGTAGATTTATCCTTAAATCTTCATTTGCATCACCACCTACATTGAAAAGAGATAAGTCAGAAACATTAAAGCTAGCACTAACACCATACTCACCAGGTAATTTAATTTTATAAGCATTATCATTGATGCATTCCAATACTCGAAATGGATCGTTACCTATAGGAAGGATTTTAGAACATCTTTGCTCAAGAATGCGGTCCTTTCTCATATGCAGCCGAATCCAATCTTCTAGTTCGAAGACAATTTTTTTACGTCCCTTATTAGCTTGTTTGGTATATTGCTCCATTCGCCATTCTATGTTTTGCTTTGCTTTCTCATGAATTTGCTTAATAAAATTAGCTTTTTTCTTACCATCTAAGTTAACACGTTCGCTCAAAGGTAGAGGAGTTAAATTCAAATAAGTCAATGGATTAAACCCATAGACAATCTTAAATGGTGAAAACTTAGTTGCAGAATGAACACAATGATTATAAGCAAATTCAACATGTGACAAACAATCTTCCCACGTTTTCAAAATTTGTTATATAATAGCACGCAACAAAGTAGGTAAAGTCCTGTTTATTACTTCAGTTTAACCATCAGTTTGTGGGTGACAAATAGCAAAGAAGAATAATTTAGTTTCTAACTTTCCCTACAAAGTCTTCCAAAAGAAGCTCAAGAACCGTGCGTCCTGATAAAAAACAATAGTCTTTGGCATGCCATGCAACCTAATAATCTTTTTGAAAAATAAATCTGTTATATGTGATGCATCATTAATTTTATGGCATGTAATAAAATGTATCATCTTAGAGAACCTATCAACAACCAAAAAATTGAGTCCCTCCCCCTTTTAGTCCTAGGTAAGCCTATAACAAAATCTATAGAAATATTGACCCAAGGTACGCTAGGAATAGGGAGGGGTGTGTACAACTTATGTGGTTGATGTCTAGACTTAGCTTGCCTGTAAGTAATGCATCTCGCACAAATCCTTTCTACGCCAAGTTTCATGTGCGGCCAAAAGAAATGCTCATGCAATACACCCAAATTCTTTGCTACCCCAAAATGACCCATCAAACTACCACGATGTGCTTCCCGAACAAGTAATTCACACAAGGATAAATGTGAAACACACAATTTATTTTCTCAAAATAGAAAAACATCATGTAAATAGAACTTTCCACTCACTCTTTTAGTGCAAATTTTAAAGAAGTCACCAAAATCAGAATCGTTTCCATATAAATCCTTAATGTAATTAAATCCAAGCAATTTAGCATCAAGGGTTGAAAGCAAAGCATACTTGTATAATAGTGCATCAGCAACTACGTTTTCTTTACCCTGTCTATATTTGATCACATAGAAAAATATTTCAATGAACTCCACCCAACTGGCATGACGTCTGCTCAACTTATGCTGCCTCTTTAAATGCTTCAAAGATTTGTAATCTGTATGAATAACAAACTCTTTTGGCCATAGGTAGTGCTGCCAAGTCTCTAGAGTTTGAACTAATGGATACAATTCTTTATCGTAAGTAGAATATTTTAGGACTGTCCCATTCAATTTCTCACTAGAGTATGCAATAGATCTTTCTTCTTGCATCAACACTCCTTCGATACCTATACCTGAAGCATTACAATCAATTTCGAATGTTTTAGTGAAGTTAGGTAAAACAAGTAAATGTGCATTAGTCAATTTGTCTTTGATGCGCTTGAATGTTTTTTCTTGCTCCTCTCCCTACTTAAACGGAACGTTCTTCTTGAGGACTTCGGTTATGGGTGTGGCTATGCTACTAAAATTCCGAACAAAGCATCGATAAAAGCTAGCCAAGCCATAGAAGCTTCTTACATGAGTTACTGACGTAGGTATTGGCAAATCTTGAATTGCCTTCACATTTTTCTCGTTAACTTCAATTCCTTTAGAACTAACAACAAAACCAAGAAACACAAGTTTATCCGTGTAAAAGGTATATTTGTTAAGGTTTACAAACAACTATTCTTTTCTTAAAAGGTTTTTGTTATGGATCAGGATATCATCAAAGTAGACAACTACAAATTTTCTAATGAAAGCACGTAAAATATGGTTCATAAGTCTTATAAAAGTATTAGGTGCATTAGTTAATCCAAAAGGCATAACTAGCCACTCATAAAAACTATGTTTTATTTTAAATCCAGTTTTTCACTCATCACATTCTTTCATCCTAATCTGATTATATCCATTCTTGAGATTAATCTTAAAAAACACACAAGATTCATATAGTTTATCTAACATATTATCTAATCGAGGAATATGATGATGATACTTTACTATAATATTGTTGATGGCTTGACAATCAACACACATTCTTCATGTCTCATTCTTCTTAGTGTCACGCCCCAAATATTCTCAAGCAATTACTCGAACATTTGGTGCATGATAAGACCACCAAGAGGGTATTTAGTCAATTGTGTGTTACATGGGCTAGAGTTTCTAGAAGGCCCAATTGAGTTGGGTTAAAGCCACATTTGTGTGATAGATGAGAGAGTATTCTAGAAATGGCATATTCCTTGAGATATTCTTTTGGTTGGTAGCATCTTTGGAATATTCCTTTGGATATTCTCCACTTTAGATGTGGACCATTGGATTAGAGTGAATCCTAGCCATCCATTGTAAATAGCTTTAGCTATAAATAGATGGAGCTCTCATTGGAGAAACCATCCTCCAAATTGTAGAAATACTCAAGCATTGTAATTCTATAGCTTTGTAATTCTCTCTTTAGTAATAATTTATAAGAACATTCTCTCAAACATTTGGTGTGATTCTTCTTCATTTCTTTCTTTGGTTAATTGGGTCTTGTAGGTTGCTTAGTGCTTGAAGAGTGTTTAAGGCCGTGCGGGTTCGAGAAATCAGTCCGTGACAAGTGGTATCAGAGCGGGTTCAAGAAGATGGTGAATAGAGTTGCTGGATCATCGGGGATTACTGAAGGGAAAGGTAGAGAACCCAAAGCTAGGAGACATGAGAGTGTTTCACTAGAAAAGTTCGTCGATCTGAACCATGAACTAGGGGACATGGTTATAAAGCTCGGTTGTGCTGTGAGCAAGGCAACAGATCAATTGGGGAGTTGGAAGAGCACGTCAAAAAGCTTGAGGTAGGCCTTGATATTTAAGGGGACGAGCTGCGCTCCCTCATCGACAGCTTCATTAACGAGTATGCTGACAAGCATCGGGACTGGATCGAGGCTTTTCAGGAGAAGGTCTTCAACACCATGGACAAAGTTCAAGCCCAAGTAGAAGAGCTACGTAAAGGGTTTGAAGATGTTAAAGAGGATGTGGTGTTGTGCAAGCGAACAGTTGCTAATGGCGTAGCAACTCAAAATGCGGTGGTTGCACCAAGGGTTGAAGCCCCTAAACCGAAGGAGTTTAACGGCAGACGGGATGTCAAGGAGCTTGACAACTTTTTTTGGCAAATAGAGAGGTACTTTGACTCTATGGGCACGCGGGATGAACATAAGGTAAGTACTGCAACTTTGTACCTTTTTGATCATGTAATTCTGTGGCGGCGTAGGAAAATTGAGGAGATTCATAAGGGTACCTGTACCATAAACACATGGGAAGAATTGCAACGGGAGTTAAAATGCCAATTCTATCCGGAGAATATGGCGCACGACGCTCGCAAGCGGTTGAAGGAGTTAAAACAAATGATGTCCATTAGGGAGTACGTTGAGGAGTACTTTTTGTTGATGCTGCAAATTTGCAACATGACCGATGAGGACTTGTTGTTCAATTTCCTGGACGGGTTGCAAACATGGGCTGCCAATAAGTTGAAGCGGTGTAGAGTGCAGAATATATCCAATGCCCTTACAATGGCGGAGACGTTTATGGATTACCGCAAGGGAGAATCAGGTAAGTCTAAGAATTCTAAACCCAATCACAGTAAGGGTGGGAAAGCCAATGAGTTTCAACCTTCGGAGAGTAAGGAGGAGAAAGGTAAACCGCCTAAGTGGAAGGAGCAGAAGTGCAATGGCCATAGAGGTAATGGGAAGTCAAACTGTTTCCTCTGCGACGGAGATCATTGGGTAAAGGATTGTTCGAAGAAAAAGGCTTTCATTGCAATGTACGAGCACAAGAAGAGGGCAGACAGAGCCGTATGGGTTGTATGCAACTATTTAATTCCCTCAAAGCCAAGGGGCGTGCCAACGCGCCAACAGGAACGACGTTCATGTACATTGAAGCCTATGTCAATTGCATCAAGACTCAAGTGTTGGTTGATACGGGTGCTACATACAACTTCATTAAGCGTGCGGAAGCGGAACGCTTGGGCCTTTATGTAGAGAAATGAGAGGGATACCTTAAGTCCGTGAATGCAAGAGCCAAGCCGCTGGATGGGGTGGTTCGTGGAGCTGAAATTCACATTGGCAAATGGCACGGTGAGGTAAATTTCTCAGTAGCACCTCTCGATGATTTTGATGTGGTGCTAGGTATGGAGTTCTTGCGACAGTATAATATAGTGCTACTCCCTCAATATAACTACATGTATATCTTAGAGGGAAGACCTAGAATGATACCGATGGTAGACATGCCCAAGGGTGAGCGATCCAAGCCAAACACCAAGGTCCTTTCCGTAATGCAACTAAGGGTAGATGCTAAGTGCAAAGGAGGGTTACATCCAGCCACAACAACTGGGATGGATGATTAGGCAAATGAGGGCAAGGATGAAATACCGAAGGATGTTGCAGAAGTGCTCGGGGAGCACAATGGGGTCAAGCCTACTGCCATATCAGAAGAACCGCCTTCAAGAGGGGTAATTAAGGGGAAGTTAGAGCTTGAGATTATGCTTCCAAATATGGTGCCGACACCTCCATTGGATATGGAAAAGTTGCGGGAGTAGATCAAGGAGTTTTTGGATGCGGGTGTCATCCAAAAATCTAAGGAGTCACATAATGTGCATTTACAGCACAAGGAGTAGGTCGAAGACAAGCAGCGACATGTTAAGCATAGTGCGGGGGACTTGGTGATGGAGACGATACTTCCACCATAATGCAAGTTAGTACGCCCACTTTACAAGGTCCTTGATGATGGAGATGAGGGGCCGAGGGTTATTGCCAAGAGAGTTGGCTACGTCTCGCATAAGGTGGGGATACGTTCGAGACAGCGGTAGTGGCTACATCAAGTGCATTCTGCAAGCTGTTGGAAGCAGTACTGTGGAGGTACGGAAGGTGCAGAATTGGAGCCACACAACCAGGAACCTTTGGGGATGGCCACACGCCATGACAAAGAGGAGGAACTCAAGAAGAGCCTTGAGTACTTTGTCGAGTGGAAAGGGTTGTTCGATGGGAGAACGCACTTGGGACATAAGAGCGCACAGCCAAAGTTTGAAGAATGGGGTGCGCAAGTTCTAACAAAGATGCGACTAGGGCGTTGCGTGAATTTAGTAGGGGAGAATGTCACGCCTCAAATATTCTCAAGCAATTACTCAAACATTTAGCGCATGACAAGACCACCAAGAGGGTAGTTAGTCCATTGTGTATTACATGGACTAGAGTTTCTAGAAGCCCTAATTGAGTTGGGTTAAAGCCACATTTGTGTGGTAGGTGAGAGAGTATTCTAGAAATGGAATATTCCTTGAGATATTCTTTTGGTAGGTAGCATCTTTAGAATATTCCTTTAGATATTCTCCAATTTAGATATGGACCATTAGATTAGAGTGAATCCTAGCCGTCTATTGTAAATAGCTTTAGCTATAAATAGGTGGAGCTCTCATTGGAGAAACCATCCTTCAAATCCTTCAAATTCTAGAAATACTCAAGCATTGTAATTCTATAGCTTTATAATTCTCTCTTTAGTAATAATATACGAAAGCATTCTCTCAAACACTTGGTGTGCTTCTTCGTCATCTCTTTCTTTGGTTAATTGGGTCTTGTAGGCTACTTAGCGCTTGAAGAGTGTCTAAGGCCGCGCGGGTTTGAGAAATCAGTCCGTGACATTAGACACTGATAAGACCGAAACTGCACAAGGACTCATACTTTCTTTAACATACCATTTTTCATCGGCTTGTTAACCTACTGTTGAAGTTCTTTCGTCTCCTCAAAATTACTTCTATAGGCGAGTCGGTTTGGAGTTGTTGCATTGGGTATAAAATTAATTTGATGTTCAATTCCTAGAATTGAAGGTAAGCCTGGAGGCACCTCCTCAGGAAAGACATCATCAAATTCCTGTAAAAGAGAAATAATACTACTCGATAAAGATTTAGCAAGATCGTTAGTACATAAAAGGGCCTTTTTGTACATGAGTACTATAAGGGGTTGTTGTGAAAATAAGCTCTATTGATCTCACATTTTTTTGCAATATAGTTATATTTTTCCTCTCTTACACTCACAAAGGCTGCAACTCTATCATTTTCCTTCTTACCCCCTTTTATACCTTTGCCTTTATTTTTTTTTTGCTCCTCTCATTTTCATTTCTCCTAACTTTGGCCTCTCTCTCATTTTCTTTTCCCTTTTCACTCACATTTTGTATCTTGAGTTGATCTTCGAGAATTTGTTTTGGTGTCAATCGTACAAGTGTTATAGGCTACTTTTGAATGATAAAAAAGTACCTATTGGTATAATCGTTATACGTGACTCATTTATCGAACTGCCATGGTCGTCCCAATAGGATGTGACATGCATGCATAGGTACCACATCACAAAAGCACCTCATCATTGTATTTGCTAATGGAAAATGCCATCAACACATGTTTGGTTACCTTAACTTCTCTGTAATTATTTAGCCATTAAAGTGGGTATGGTCGTGGATGTTTTAAGGTAAGTAACGCCAATTTCTCCATTAATTTGGTACTGGCAACATTGGTGCAACTTCCACCATCAACTATAACACTGCAAATTTTGTTGTTCACGAAACATCTAATATAGAACAAGTTCTCTCGCTAACTATTTCCTTCTTCTTTGACTTGTGTGCTAAGAGTCTGTCTTGCCATCAATGATTCTTCTTCTACTGAATATTGCCCTTCATAGTCATCTTCAAAAGGTAGTATGTCATCTACTTCATCTTCTTGCTCATCTTTCGACTCAATCTCCCATTGAGTGTTGATCACCATCACCCTTTTGTTTAGATATTGGCTAGCTATATGTCCCATGCCTTAACATTTAAAGCACTTAATGTCACGATTTCTAGAAGTTATGGATTTAGTTTTACCTTGTTTTAACGTTGCAGCTTATTTGGCATCTTTAGATTGCTCGTCACTATGAGTTTGTGGCAGCTATGCTTGATCCCTTTCTAACTATGTTTCTTCACTTTAATTGTTGTTCAACTTTGATAGCTTGGTGCACTATATCCATATATCCACCACGTCCGCTATCTCTCAGTTTAAGCCATGCAAGAACCTAGCCATAGTTGATTCTCTATCATCCTTTACGTTTACTTGGATCATAGCAACCTCAATCTTGCTAAGTATTCATCAATGATTTGGGATCTTTAAGTTAGACACTGCAACTTGTTATATAACTCCCGATGATAGTAACTATGAATGTAGTATCTTCTCATGATGATCTTCATCTTATTCCATGTCTCAATAGGTCGTTTATGATTACTCTTTCTTTCCTTCAACAATTGAGCCCACCAAACAATAGCATAGTTAATGAATTCAATTGCAGCCAATTTTACCTTTTTGGCCTCGGAGTAGTTGTGACAATCGAAGATCATTATCTCCCATTTCAAATATACCATAGGGTCATTTTTACCTTGTAAGAGTAGAATCTTCACATTAATGATTCCCAAGTTGTCATCCCGCCTAGGACTTCCTCTCCTAGCACCTATATCTTCAAATCTATGCCCAAATCTACCTTGGTTCATTAGTGGTTCATCCATCTCATCCAACTCCTCTTCATCTCCAATATTTCCCCATTGTACTACCGGTTGCACTTGCCTAGGTGGTTTCCTAATGGAAGTGTTTTGATACTGCTCATATTTTCCAACCTATTCATCTTCTCGTGCATTTGCTCTAATTTGATCCTAATCATCCCCTCATTTTGTCCAACAACGCTTGCAACTGTAGGTTAGGATTGGTTGGTTGTTGTACCTTTTCAGTTGAGTTTTCTTCTTGATTGTGTAACATGTTTAGAATCTGCAAAAACACAGTTAAGGCCTCATAAGCAACCCCTTACATGTTTCACTTAAGAAATTCACTCACTCTTGTGTTTAGCACTTAAAAGGCTTTTACCCTCTTATGTTCTCACCACTCTTGCATTTTTTCACTCACGAGTCTTATTTTCACCCTTAATCAGAATCAAGAACAATCAATATTCAAGTAGTATTCAAGTCACAAGATTAAAGAAGAAAACCTTAAAAAACTAATGCTGGTGATGAACACTTGAAATTACACATTTAATAAGAGTTTTACATGATTGTTTTGTATTACTAGTGTATTTAATTTTCTTAACTTAAGTATGTTTACAATATTGTACTTAATTATCTTTTAACTGTTTTATGGTAGGGTCGGTAAAATAGGCATAACTTTCTACCTAAAGATCCAATTAAGGTAATTCTTAATCCTGTGAATAGCTGACTCAATAGGCTAACATATTTTATTTCACAAAGTATTTGCAATTCGAGTGTTTAGAGGGTGAAAAATGGCCTAGAACAGAACTAATCTGCAATACAGGCCCAGTTTGAACAGTCATCCGTATTTGGCCCATAACTATAGAAATACATATCTAATACGTATGAGATTATACAATTTGAAAAGATAAGAGACTTATCTACGACTATTATGTTTTTAAGGACAGCTAATTCGGATCACATCAATTCCAAATTGGATAATCAAGTGGGTACCCTAGTGATAATCAATGCAAATTATTTTGCCACCATTCTTGACTTTTATCAACCAAGTGGTTCCCTCCAAATTTTTCTCAATTTATCCATATTTTTCTATAAATAAGTGGCTTGTTTATGCCTAAAGGATGTAATTAAAAAGTTAGAATTTAGTTCAAAATACTTGTCCTTTGTATCCATTTCTTTGTAAATTTATTTCTCTTGTTTACTATTAAATCATGTTATTTCTTCTTCCATTTCTTTTCTTTTTCTTTAGTTTTATTATGTCCAAATAATTTTCTTTAAGCTAAGGTGAAAGGGTGAAGCTCTTGGCATAGTAATAAGATATGTTTAATATTTATTCATGAATTTAATGCTTCATTTTTAAGTTATGCAAATTTATATATGATGTATTTATTTTGTTTGTAGAATTAATACCCTTTCTTCTAAAGTGGTGATTCTTGATTTATTATTGACAAACTTAATACTTGGCACAATAAATTCTTGAAACCATTTACAAGATTTGGTGTATATAACATTTCTTGTAAAGTGGGAGTCTTGATTTATTGTAGACAAATATAAAGATTGGCATAATAAATACTTGAACCCATTCATAAGATTTGGTGTATAATAATTGAAAGAAATAAATACTAATCAATATATAAATGATGATGAACTTTAATTGCTATATTTTCCGGTTGGAACCTCCTTTGTGTGAGGATTCCAATTGAGTTATAAAAAAAAAAAAGTTAAATATATTATTACTTCTTATGCCAAGAGTGAATCCCCCTAACCTTAACTTTTTATTTGAATTGGTTAATTGAAATAATATTTGCAAACATCTTATACTGTATTAATTATCTTTAAAGTGTTTATAATTTCTAATTTTAATTCTACTTTCCTGTGGATCGACCCCATTCTCATCGGGTTATTTATTACTTCGACAATCCTGCACTTGGGAATAACTCCTATATTCTGGACGTGTCAGCTAGCAATATACATGGCAAAGTTGGTTCAAAGTTGTTGAAAGACGGATCAAAATTCAAAATTTAGATAAAGATGAATTTGCAACAATTTTCTGACTTCCTTTTGTTTTTTTTTTGTTTCTTCTTTTTAATATTAGAAACCAGATATAAACAAAATACAAATTTATAACAAATTAGAGTTTTCAAGATAGAATGCAGTTTTTTTTTTCTTATCCAAAACAATTTATGCAAGATTCAATGAAAAAATAAAATAATTAAAAGGATAATTCAAACTTGCCTTGAAACCAAAGCTCTGATACCAAATGATATGAACCTTGCCAATGATGTGATAAGACCCTACACAAAAATGTGGAATTAAACTCGAGATCTTCAAGACGCAAGTTTGATAAGTCTTGACCTTTGAGTTAGCAAACTAAGAACTAATACTACAGTTGGATAGGGAACACCACACCAAGAAACCCAAGGACATTGAAGAATCAAGGTGATAAGTCTAGTTGTTTGAACGCCACAAGAATAAACTTGATAAGTTCAAGTTCTTTAAAGAATGAAAGAAGAACACAAAAACTCTCAAATTTTATTTTTTGAATTCTGTCCTCTCACTCTATATCTCCATGATATTTATGGAGATCATAAGGGATCTCAAGTTATAACTTTCAAATATAAATTTCAAACTTATAACTACCCTCTTACTCAAAGTCTAAACTTACAGCTACTATCTCACTAAAAAAGTCTATAATTGCAACTACCATAACAAAATTCAAACATATCACAACAAACTTAAAGCTACCAACTACCCAAAAGTCCACAATTACAACTAATACAACAATTACAATTACAAAATTCAAACTTAATCTCTACTAATTCAACCAACATGTTTTTAGTACTTGAATTTGAAGGTAAAGTGATTTATTGGCCTTCTAGAATCAAATCTCTAGAAAATTTGCCTTAATCAAAGTGATTAGGTTTCCTTGAATTTGATTTAGACTTATTTGAAATGGATTTTGGCTTATGCCATGCCTCCATGTGTTTGCCATCTCACAAACTTGTTGAATCAACCCATTTAATGTTTTTTAAATTGCTTAACTCTAAGTCTTGTAATTGGCCTATTTGGAAAACTTAATAGATCATGTGATTGCTAGACTTGAGCCCCTCTAAGCCGACATGTCTCATGAGCCCCTCAAAGCCCACGTGTGAGTCTTTCTCTTGTATGCGTATAGGCTGTGCAGCGTTGTTTGCATCAACTTCAGCATAATAAGCAGTCTCAATCTCCAGATGAAAGGAGAAATCACCTAAAAAGAATCTAAAGAATTACAAGAAAAACCACCACAAGCAGCTCTCCCGGGATTGCTCTTAGAAAGACCATCTGTGTTGACTTTTATCTATCATATAAGGGGGGAAGTTCAAAAATAAAGTAGAGATTTTCAGGGCTCAACCATGATTTGGAGAAATACCTAAAGATGCGAAAATGGATCGCTCCTCTCCAAATAAAACATGACTCAGTCATAACACATCAAAATGATGAATGTGATCTATAATATTTGATTTTAATTCATATAAAAGAAACCGATTCATCTTAAATTTCATCCGATTACGGATGTAGCATAGAAAAAATAACAGGAAGACAAAAGCCACAAATTGTAAAGATATAAAAAATAAGATTCACTAATTTAGAACATAGTAAGCAAAAAGGACAAGCTGACATAATACATATACCTTGATGGTTAAGAATATTAGATGTTAGAAGCCTGTGTTGAAGGAGACACTACATGAAAGTGCTCACCTTTAGAGGAAAAAACCTATTCTAAAGAGGGGTGAAAATCTTATTTAAACTTCTTCTATTACTAACAACGTCATAGTTGTTTTGCAGAGTAAAAACATCATCCTAAGTCAAAGTCCAAACCAGCTTATCTACTGTCTTAAACTTTGGCAGATGATATTTGCAATTTGAACTTGAACATTTGAAAAGACCCTGAAGAAGGATAGTGAGAGCTTCTAACCACCATCAATAATCACCTCGTTTACTTTAGTGGAAAGGCCAATAAAATCTAGAAGAACACGGGGGAGCAAATGGGCTTTTAACCATATATCAAACCAAAAATCTACTAAAGATCCATCTACTATAATCCATTTGATGCCTTTATAAAAGTTAGGTAGAGCCGACTTAAAGCCTGCAAAATAGATGAAAAATGGCACGATTTTTTGTAGTCCACGAAAATCATGTTAGGGTTGGTGCTTATATGCCATCTTTGTATGTACATATACTTATTATTTATACAAATGTACATTTCCATTAAATCGTTAATGCCTATTTAAATGGTATTATGCAATGTAATATTATAGATATTGTATAATTTGAAGGAGTTTAAATCAGATCTAAAAGAGTTCAGATCTGATCTATATGAGTTTAGATAAAGGCCCACAGTTGGCCATACTAAGACATATAAATGCTAAGTGTTAGTATAACTAATTGTTAGCTGGTTATAATATTTAGCAAAGATCCGAGAATTAGAGCCTTGTCTGTAGTGGGAAATAGACCCAAGAATATACTAGTAACTGCATAGTTGCAAGAGTTGTAATCAGGTGCTAGAAAATATCAGTTGCACAAGTATGTTCTCGAATATTGTCCCTAATCTATTTCTACCAATGCGGGTCTATCGGTGAATACCTTTATATAGATCATCATATGTCGTACCTATAAGGTATAGATGGTCATTCCTAGTAGACTGTGAGTTGGAGCTCATATTAACATATGAGTATCCAGTTAGGACTGGATATAAGACAGACTCATGAGGGCCTTTGACAGACACCTTATGTAAGCCGTCAACAGAGGGTCCTCTCGAGTTGAGTAGTATACGTGGTCCTTTGACCTGAGTGCCATGATGAGCTTGTAAGTGATCCACCATACTTTGGTTCCATGCATGTCACAGACCTTTCATGGTGTGACCGCTGGGTGTCACTGGGTATGGTTTAATGATTATAGACTCCAGTGTGTACAGATATGGAATCCGTCAGCTTGCATAGGGAGTTAGATAACCAGATGCTTCGAAACTGTATCTCAGAAAGTCTTATGGCCATAAACATTAATCCCAAGAAAAGTTTTCGCCAATGTGTAACAATATGACAAATGAGTTTGCATATATTGCTCAGTGACATATAACTTTGGGGATATGATATGGATGAGCACATGAGGATTTGACTGTGATAATCTATATTGCCGTACATCCAGGATATCATGACGGAAGGACTATACGTATGTGTTGTGATCTCAACTTAGATGGTTGACGCACTGATTTGTATTTTCATGACGTGTATGTGGGGCGATGTTCACGGACTTATGGAATAGTTCCATTTGACGAATCGGGCATGGACCTAGGGAGGCTCCGATATAAAGTGTACTCATTGTGCACTGGGACAGAATATTAGATTAAATTGTTTAATTTAGTAATATCTAATACTACCACAAAAATGTGCGTGTCTGTATTTAAGAATTAAATACAATAATTAATTAATAATTATTATTTACTAATTGTATAATAACACGTGACACATTATGATCCCTCAGTTGAATTTATCCAAGTGTGGGTATGGTGAGACCCACTAAGGGTAGACTTGGTAGCTATTCATGAAGGATAAAATGGTCATTTCACATAATGATTATTTAATTGTTAAATAATTATAAATATCTCATTATTATATATTATAATATATTATTTTATTATATTTTATAATAATATTTAGTTGTCATCCATTTTATTATTTTATATTATTATTTATTATAATAATATTATTTATTTAAAATTGGTGGCCAAATGTAATATTATATTATTATTTTAATATATGTGAGAAATAAATATATGTGTGACTCCATTAGAACGATGAGGCTTGGTTTCATTTTTCCATTTTTCAATGTTGTTGGTTTTGAAATCAAAGGAAATTGTTTCAGATGGTAGTTGGCCAAAGATTAAGCAAAACAATAAGATGTAGATCCATTTTAAGGATTAATTTCAAGTAGTTGGCCAAAGATTAGGCAAAACAATATGATGTAGATCCATTTAAGGATTAATTTCAAGTATTGAAATTAATTCTGTTGTTTGCACTTATTGGCTACCAGTTACAACAACACATAAATTTATTTTATTGATAAAAGAGTTGATCAAAGGAAAAATAAATTTAAAGGGTTTAAGGGCTAAACCCAGTGCTGAATTTAGAGCTGCTATTCTAGCTTATTAAACCTACCTAGTTGGTGACTATAACTACCAATGGGTTGGTCTCCAGGCGAACTCTTAAGATACACGTGTAAAACATTACACGTTTTGGTAATTTCTCAACCCTTCAAATATATTAATATGATTAATATATTATTAATTGTGTTTAGTGTATTGATTTAATTATTTCGCTTCATTAAATATGCATGAGATACTTATTTTATATAATGAATACTGTTGTACATACATACACCCACTCATACTAGATCCTGACAAATCATATCAACTTCAAATGTAATATGAACTTGCCATT
The DNA here is from genome assembly GCA_946807835.1 of Ailanthus altissimus. Taxonomy (NCBI): domain Eukaryota; kingdom Viridiplantae; phylum Streptophyta; class Magnoliopsida; order Sapindales; family Simaroubaceae; genus Ailanthus; species Ailanthus altissimus. The sequence goes on from OX327698.1 coordinate 10,284,450, forward strand.
TGAGATTGATGAAATCCCAAACTGACTTGAGGAGAAAGCTTTATTCAACAAATCAAGACAATGCAGCCCTATACTACCCTCTTTTTTCAGATTACAGAACACTCTGAAACACTGTATACATCAGTTCAATTCTCCCTGACAAAATCTTACCTTTCCATCCACTAAGATGACAACACGCCTTATCTGTAAGGATTTGTAAATGATTACTATATGAAAAAATTTGGACACCTAAATAAATGAAAGGCAAGGATCCTTAAAAAAAAACTAGAACTTGCTAAATCTCCCCCATGCAATCAATGATAGTTGATTTCCCAAAAACAATTTGACTTTTTTTTTCCGCATTAATCACTTGGCCAGAAGTTAGACTATAAGCATTGATAAGGGCAAATTTGTCACATTTTTTCATGTTTTTATTTTGATATTTTATTATTTTATGAGAATAGATGGCTATTTATATGCTTTATTGTTATTTATAGGGACTTGAATAAAATTTAAAGAACTCTGAAATAGTGATATGAGTCCATCGCCCCAGCGCTACTAGAATTTTCTCCCCAATGTTGGAACAATAATCGAAATAAGAAAATCAGAAAAGATGACTTATTTAAGTCGCGACTGGCGCCCCAGCGCCAGACCGTCATCGCTCCAGCGGCAGACAGCGCCCCTGCGCCATCACTCTACCGCTCCAGCGGTGAGGCCTTTTACACGTAGCGTCCCAGCGGTAGTGCGAGTCCTAGTCCAATGAGAATTGAGATTTTTAAGCTTATATCAATCCCTATAAAAGGCCACTCGAGCTCAGACTTTAAAGATCAACCAAGAGAACCCTAGAGCAATTCAAGAACATCAAGAATACAGAGCACAAGTGTTAAAGAGCAATAGGAGTTTTATTAAAGTAACCTTAGAGAGAGATTCAAAGCGTTCTTTGGCATCAAGAGTATCTTAGGTAGCACAATTAAGAGCAATTTGACGTTTATATCAGTTTGCTATTGATTGTATCATGATTTCTTATTTGTTTTACTGATGTTCTCTTGTAGGCATGAACTAATTTATTTTCTAGGGTTAATACTTGAACTCAATATGTGCGCTTAATTGCCATATCCTTTTAATATTTAATAAACTTAGTTCTTTGTTATTTAAATTACTTGATCTTAATGCTTCAATATATCTGGCCAATATATGGTGAATGAATTGGTAATATTTTGATAAACTCGAAAGAGGAATCATAATATTTAGACCTAGGTAATTTGATGCATGATTGTAGAGTAACATTCAATGTTGCATATGCAAGTTTCAATTTAAAATAGGAATATACCTAATTGGCATGTATGATAAGATTTAATCTTAAAGAATCTTAATTTATTACAAGTACCATAGGAATATAGGTATTTGGTAAATTAAGGTATACTTGCATGACCTTGAAAGAGGCTTGTAAATACATTAGTGTCTTGATCAATAATAAAGACCAAGGGAGTTAAATATTAAAGATTAATCATTAGAAAACATATTGATGGATAGTATTAATACTAAATTTTCTCTATATTGCTATCACCTAATTCTCTTTGCATTGTATTTTTACTTTTATATTTTCTATATTCATTTTTAGAATTTTATTTTTCTGAATAATTATTAAAAAGACATAATTTTAGTACTTAGTTAAAATGTAAAAATTATCCCTATAAATTCGACATCCGACTATTTAGTCCCTTTATTACTTGTTACGATAATGTATATTTGCACTTAATTATAAGATATAGAAACATCGCATCAAGCATCAATGAAACCTATTAGAGGCCAAAGGGTTTTACAATCTCCTCTACTAAACAAAAAGACATCATCAACATACAAAACAATGGATGGAACCAAGCAACCTCTCGAGGCCTAAAGAGGAATTATAAGCTTTGATTCAAAGAGGTGTTGAATGCCCCTAGATAAAACCTCTTCCGCAAGACAAAATAATAGAGGTGACAAAGGGTTTCTTTGATGAACACCTCTATGATTGTAAGCCGAGCCAATTTCAGGATGATTGAAATCCATTTCACAAAAGTAGTATTGAAGCCAAACTTTCAAAGAACCTTAAGAAGAAAACTCTAGTTTAAAGTATCAAAGGCCTTAGCAATATTTAGCTCCAACCCTAGGTTACCACCAAAGGCTTTCTTACCCAGAATATTAACATCTTAAGAAACCATAAAAATATAATTATGAATGCTACAACCCCGAATAAAGGCCTTTATATTCTCTGAAACCAAATTAGGCATAAAGACCTCTAACCTATCCATAATAATCTTTGTGATAATTTTTGTAAAAAAAAATTAAGAAGAGCAATGGGTCTAAACTGATTTATTTGAACCGCATCCAGATCAAAACAATAAAACTGGAATTTAAATTAAGAAGCACGTAACTTTGCTATAAAAAAAACTGCTTGATACCAGTCACAACATCCTTTCTAACAATATCCCAACAATTTTGAAAAAAAAAAAACCCGAAAATCCATCAGGACCTGAAAAACTAGAAGAATTTAACCCAAAGACTTCCAAACGAACCTCCTCAGCTGAAGGAACAGGAGTCAAAGAATCATTATGTCCATCTGTAACCAAATAATCAATAATATGGGGAGAAGCAACATTCATATCATTTGTCTAATTACCATCAATTAAAAGACCCTTTATGCGGGATCTCACTTTGCAGGATTTCACATAGTTGTAAAAGAATTTGGTTCATTTAACACCATCTCTCAACCTTATAATTTTAGCTTTATCTCCAAAAAAAAAAGATTGCAGCCTAGAATAGTGAAGAACTTTTAGCTTAGTTACTACTTCCTCATCTATTAAAACCTCTAAAATTTCATCAGTTCCCATAGAATTCTGAATCAAGGCTAAGCCTTCCGAGGTTTATTTAATCTATCATGAACATCACCAAAGGTATTCCAATTCCACTGATGCAAGTGACTTCTTAGCAGCTTTAATTTTCGGGTGATCATAAACATGGGGCAACCATGATAAGGAACCGAATTCCAAATTTGCTCAACCATGGAATTAAAGTCAGCGAGCTGAGTCCACATTGACTGAAACCGAAAAGGTCTAGGACCATACATATTCGAAGAAGCAAAAGAGATGATGAGAGGAGAGTGATCGGCGATAATGCGAGGAAGCGCAATGCAAGAAGAAATTCTTCAGACATCTTGCCATGCCATGTTACATAGATCTCTATCCAATTTTCGCTCAATATGTCTTCCATTGGTTAAACAAGCCCAATAGAAAAACAATTTTGATGTGGGAACTTCCAAAAGATCACAAACATTAATGAAATGAAAAGTCATCACAAGATAGAGGTACATGGAAACCACCACTTCTTTGTTCATGAACCCCTGAAATAGAGTTATAATCACCCACCACCAGCCAAGGTATTTGATAAGAAAGAAGCCTCATCTCTTCCAACAGATCACGTCTTTTAATATATTGCGAAGCTGCATAAATTAAAGAAATTTGACACAACTATGAATCAATATCAGAATTTAAAGTGACATATTGCATACCCACAGAGACAATACTAGTCACCATAACCGAATCCTACTTAAATACTCAAAGTTTCAGGAGATCATTATAAAAGTTGCCAATAAAAGAAAGATGTAAGGAGTGCCAAAATGAATCCGGAATAGAATCCAGAATGTTCATTGGCTCATTGATAGCCACAAACATAGGGTTATGCTGAATGCATAAATTGGCCAATTCTTGACGAGATTGGGGATTGGCCACCCCTCTAATATTTCAATAGAGGACCTTCATAGATTTGGGATGGAATCCGAGTTATGCGACCTATAGATCGCCTCAATGTCCTTTTTTTTGGCTCTCACCTGCCTCTTCTGAGATTTAGTCAGAACTATATCAAAACCATCTTCAACTGGCGGCTTTGTGATAATGCTGACAACCTTTTGAAGATCTTTATCAAAAGCATAAGCTGCCGACTCTTTGGTTGTTCTATCTTCTTGTAAATCATCTTGAATATTTTAATTATCCTCAATATTTTCATCATCATCCACTAACAGGGTTGTTGCCATCATAGATAGGTTCACTCAATTGAATCGGTGAAATTGACTTTTGTCGGCTCTCCGCATCATCTAAAAACACGGCATCCTTTCAGGAGAAGCGAAAAATCTATCCTAATGAGGATCTCTTTGCTCGTGAATGCTTCTATCACCCCGAGTGCTAAGATTGTTTTTATCTGCACGATCTTGTTGCTGAGAACCATTTAGCTCTTGTGTATTACCCACTTCCAGCGGGGATAGTATTTGATGCTCCATATTGTGAGCTGTTTCCTTCTCTAACAAAGTTAGGGTTCCGGTTTTGTAGACCGAACTTTTTTTTGAGAGAGAGAGCGACCTCGCCCCACATTGTTATCTTTCCGTTGATGTCTACATGATAAAATATTATGACCCAATATTCCACATCCAACACATTTTGTCGGAAGGTTTCGTAGTATATCTTTACCTGAAAGTCATATCCATCTCTCTCGGAAGATGATTCGAGACATCAATCTTGACTAACACGCAAGCATAAAATCCATATAATCCCTCCTTGGTGGCTTTGTCCAATTACAAAGGAAGCCCCACCCCCCTAGCGATTCCCATGATGATAAACACACATTAAGCTCTTGTTTCAATATATTTCAACACTTAATATGAATTTTGATCTAATTTAGCCTAACAAAAAAATGATGCAGTGTAAGAGTTTCAAATGAACTAGGTGCAGCTCATCTGAGGACTGCAAAATTTTCATTAATAGTGGCTATAGTTTCTTCTTTTGTGATTGGCTTGATCATCACACTCATTTTGATCGTCATAAGGGACAAGTATCCGACCCTGTTTTCAAGCGATGTGGAAGTTATAAATCTGTAAAAGAGCTCACGCCATCGCTGGCTCTTTGCATCATTATTAACAATGTTCAACCTGTTCTATCTGGTAATGAACTAATAAATTCTTCTTGTTTTCTTTTTGCTTACATTTTATATTTTTTTTATTTTCTACCAGGAATATATTGTTATTTCTAATAAAAGAACAAGTGAAAAAAAACGTGGTGATCAATTGTTTATCTGTAGGAGGGGCCTTTGGAGCTGGATGGCAAACTGCAATTGCTTATGTAAATATTGTGTGTTACTATGTCTTTGGTGTTCCTTTCGGTCTCATATTAGGTTACAAGGTTGACTTCGGAGTTAAGGTAGCTATCTTTTTGTGGACATTCTCTGTACATTTGTGGACGTTACTAAAAGATAAAAAATATTCTTTGACTCTCCCTACAAAGAGTAACGAAATAATCTTTTAGTAACGTTATATATAGTTGCAAGTTTAGATTTAAAAAAAGTGGGCTCCTACTATATTTATGAAAAAGTTAAGATTTCATTACACCATGTTTTACAAAGCCATTGAATCATTAATGAATTTGAAAGCCTATTAATAATATTTAGTACTTTTATTATCAAATCTTTTCTCTTTCCTTTCTACTTTTAATAATATTTAGTACTTTAATTATCAAATCTTTTCTTTCCTTTCTACTTTTATTCTTTTTTCAACTTTTTTTTTCTCTCCCACATACACAGTTGAAAATTCAGCCTAAGCTCTCTAAACAGATCTCCCATTCGTACTATACGATTCTTTTTAATTGGGACATTCCAAAGAGTGAAATCTATACGGTTCCCTCTCCATTTAACAATCCCCCACTAAAGATGAATCAGAGAGAAGAACTGCCCTCGCCCTTAGTTTGGTAAGTAGGGGGTTTTTATTTCCTTATCAATACTTGTTAAAAGGTCACTATCTTAGCTTTTAAAGTCTCATAAGAAAGCCCTAAGTAGGGTACTACTTGGGCTTTATTAGAAGCCCCTGGAATGAAGAAGGAGGCGTTATAAGAATGTGAAGAAGAAGAAAAGAATAAATCCTTTCCATATCAAGATAGGGAAGCAGAGATTCAAGCAGTTAGACATCAATTTGAGTTTGAGATACCAGGTATCAAATTCGGCTATGGTATTGACATTACTTGTTAGGGGGTTTTTACATGCCCTAATACCTCTGTGGTTAGTGTTTAACACTCATAGACTATTTAAGTACTTTCCAAAAGACTTTATTCACAAAAAACTAAGAATATGAAAGATCATATATACAATAGAGATAAATATAAAAAAAAGCCTAAAAGATCCAATTTTTTTCTTTCCATCAAATCCAATTTCTATTGCAGCCAATAAGTACTAGGTTTAGGGGTTCACTTTTTTTGGGATGAAATTGCAAGGAGCAACTCGAGGACATCTTGTAGAGTGGCATCTTTTATAAGACTCGAGTTTCTCAGTGAAACTAAAAAAAAAGAGTTTAAGCTCTTTTAAAACAATCACTACACTACACAAGATTTATGTGGTTCGACAATAAACATATATGTTTATTGTTGGTCAGGATCCAACTTTTTTATTATCAATTCACAAAGAACTCTAAAACACAAAAACCTCTTATATCACTAAGATTTTACACAAAAGATTAATAAAGGAATACAACGAATAATTAAAGCTCTTTAAAAAAGAATCTATAACTCTCTAGCATACTTAGTACTCAAGTGAACTCATAGTTACACTCTCACGCACTTAGTACTCTAGCACCTACTTAACTCTCTATTCTCTTTTATGTTTATATATTTTGTGTTTAATTATTTTAAAAGGTTACAAGGGTCTATATAGGCTTCAAAAGGTCTTTAGAATCCATATTTCCATTGAAATAAGAGTCCATGTGTTAAGGAACTCAAATACAATTTTAAATCACCAAATTCTAACATATACTATCTACAACCTTCTTTTTCCCTTTCATGTCTTCTTTGTAAGTAGGGGAGGAGTTGCCTTAGGGCCTAGGTCATGGCCACTAAGTCCCATTTTTTTTTTAATGTAACAATTTTGTTTTTACAATTTTTATCTTCTAAAATAGATATTTTTGTGATTTGACCCTCCAAAATTTTGAGATTGACATTTGACCCCATATAATTAAATTTCATCTTAATATATATTTTAACTTTAACATTTGCCTCCTCCACCTTAATTTCTGGCTATGCCCCTATTTTGTAAGATTATTGTCTCTTTATATTTTGTCTAAAACACAATTGTTTTGGAAATAAAAATGAAAAGGAAAAAAAGATTTTAATCCCTTTAAAACTTAATTGTAAAAATATAATAAAACTCTCTCCTATGTTAAAACGTTATTATTCCAAATCTAATTTTAATTTCAATTTCAATTACATTGAATGTTATAATTCTAGTTCCAATTTTGATTTCAATTACGTTACATAATATAATTCTAATTCTAATTTTAATTTCGTAAAATAGTATAATTCCAATTCTAAATTTAAATTCAATTTCATTTACGTTAAATAATATAATTCTAATTCTAATTTCAATTTCAATAACTTTAAATGTTATCATTTCAATTATAATTTCTGTTTCAATTAAATTAGTGTATTAATTCTAATTACAATTTTAATTTCAATAATTCTATTTTTAATTTCAATTATGTTTAATGTTATAATTATTATAACTCTAATTTCAATTTTAATTACGTTAAATGCCATAATTTCAATTCTAAATTTAAATTCACTTCCAATTATGTTAAATATTATAATTCCAATTCCAATTCCAATTCCAATTCCAATCATATTAAATGCATAATTCTAATTTCAGTTTCAATTTTAATAACGTTAAATGCTATAATTCAGATTCTAATTTCAATTTTAATTATGTTAAATTTTATAATTCTATTTCTATTTTTAATTTCAATCATATAAAATATTATAATTTTAATCCTAATTTCGATTTCAATTACATTAAATGTTGTAATTTAATTTTAATTTTAATTATGTTTAATGTTATAATTATTCTAAATTCAATTTCAATTTTAATTACGTTAAATGCCATAATTCTAATTCTAAATTTAAATTTAATTCTAATTATGTTAAATGTTATAATTTCAATTTCAATTCCAATTCCAATTTCAATCATAGTAAATGCTATAATTCTAATTTTGGTTTCAATTTCAATTATGTTAAATGTTATAAATCAGATTCTAATTTCAATTTCAATTATGTTAAATGTTATAAATCTAATTCCATTTTCGATTTCAATTATGTTAAAATTTATAATTTCAATTCTAATTTCGATTTTAATTATGTTAAATGTTATAATTTTAATTTTAATTTTGATTTCAAATACATTAAATGTTATAATTCTAATTTTAATTTCAAATACGTTAAATGTTGTAATTCCAATTTCAATTTAGATTTCAAAAACGAAAAATTTTATTATTTTAATCCAAATATTAAATTCAATATCAATTTCATTGAATGTTATAATTATATTTTTTAATTTTAATTTTAATTAATTATATTTTTTAATTTTAATTTCAATTTCAATCACATTAAATATTATAATTTCAATTTTAATTTAAGTTTCAATTACATTAAATATTATAACTTCAAATATAATTTTAATTTTAATTTATATTACTGTAAATGTTATAATTCCAATTCCAATTCCAATTTCAATTTAAATTACATCAAATATTATAATTTCAACTTCAATTATGTTAAATATTATATTTTTAATTTCAATTCAAATTTCAATTACATTAAATCTTATAATTCTAATCCCAATTTCACTTTCAATTACGTTAAATATTATAATTTCAAATCTAATTTTAATTTTAATTACGTTAAATATTATAATTTCAAATTTAATTTTAATTTTAATTACGTTAAATGTTATAATTCTAATTTTAAATTTAATTTCAATTATATTAAATATTATAATTTGAAATCCAATTTCAATTTCAATTTGGTTAAATATTATAATTCCAATTCTAATCTCAATTTAAATTACATTAAACATTATAATTTTAATTTCAATTTCAATTACACCAAATAGTATAATTCCAATTCTAATTCTAATTTCAATTTCAATTATGTTAAATGTTATATTTTCAATTCTAATTTCAATTACGCTAAATGTTATAATTCTATTTCATATTTTAAATTCAATTTCAATTACATTAAATGTTATGATTCTAATTTTAGTTACATTAAATGATATGATTCTAATTTCAGTTACATTAAATGTATAATTTTAAATCCAATTTAAAATTTAATTTTTTTAAATGTTATAATTCTAATTCTAATTTAAATTTTAAATACGTTAAATAATTTCAATTGCAAATTTAATTTCAACATCAATTATGTTAAATGTTATAATTTTAATTCTAATTTTTATTTCAATTACTTTAAATATTATAATTATAAATATTAAATTTTATAATTTCAATTTCAATTTCAATTATATTACGTTTTATCATGTAATAATTTGCACCTGTCATCAACTCCCATGTAAGTTTATCCCCACCTTTTGTTGCTAGAATATGTGTAGGTAAAGATATTATACATTATTGTTCAGGATTCCTTAAGTTTGGACTTGCAATCCCCGTGTCAAGATTTTATTTCTCCACGTTCACTGATATGTATTAAGTTGTGGGTGTACAATGACCGTTTGATGTATATTCCTACTTCTTTAGACAATGTTTCTAATATTTACTTGTTTCACCAACTAAAGTGTGAGTATATCCCAACTTATAAATAATTGAATAATTGTATAAATAAATAATCATAATTAGTTAGTAATATATAAATACATTGCCACTCACCACCCACATTTAATATAATTGAAATTGAAATTAGAATTATAATATTTAACGTAGTTAAAATTAGAATTATAATATTTAATGTAATTGAAATTAAAATTGGATTTGAAATTATGATATTTAATGTAATTGAAATCAAAATTGGAATTGAAATTATAACAATTAGCGTAATTAAAATTATAACATTTAAAGTAACTAAATTAAAATTAGAATTGAAATTATAACATTTAATGCAATTTAAATTAAAATTAGAATTGAAATTATTGGAATTAATGTAATTTAAATTGAAATTTGAATTGAAATTGAAATTATAACAATTACTATAATTAAATTAAAAATTAAAATTAGAATTATAACATTTAACGTGACTAAAATTTAAAATTGGAATATTTAGTATATTAAGTGGAAACACATAATATATTAAGTAGGAACACGTAGTATATTAAATGAGAACATTTAGTATGTTAAGTGAAATCAGATAGTATATTAAGTGAGAACATATAGTATATCAAGTGAAAAAATTTAGTATATTAAGTGGGAACATGTAGTATATTAAATGAAAATATTTAGTATATTTAGTGGTAACAAGTAGTATATTAAGTGGGTACACGTAGTATATTAAGTGGGAACATTTATTTTATTAAGTAGAAATACGTAGTATATTAAGTGGGAACAAATAGTATGTCAAATAGGAATATATAATATGTTAAGTGGGAACACGTAGTATATTAAGTGGGAACATTTAGAATATTAGTGGGAACATGTAGTATATTAAATAGGAATATTTAATATGTTAAGTGGGAACATGTAATAATTAAGTGAAAACACGTAGTATGTTAAGTGAGAACTTATAGTATATTAAGTGGGAACACATAATATATTAAGTGAGGACATTTAGTATATTAAGTGAGAACACATAGTATATTAAATGTGAACATTTAGTATGTTAAGTGGGAACATATAGTATATTAAGTGAGAACATTTAGTATGTTAAGTGAAAACAAGTAGTATATTAAGTAGGAATATATAATATGTTAAATGAAAATACGTATAGTATATTAAATGTTATAACTATTCCAAAACCACATTCAATTTTTATTTTCATTACGTTAAATGTTATAATTATTTCAAAATCACATTCAATTTTTATTTCAATTACGTTAAATGTTATAATTATTCTAAAACCACATCCACAACATATTGTATATTGCATCCCATTTAATGTATGACATGTTCATAGTTTTTGCACCTCTCACTCACAAATATAAGAAGATGTTCCCACTTTTTCATAAATTTCGAGTTTGCATTTTATTTATACTTTCAATGTAATATAATACAAGAGATGATATTTTATGAGTGTCCTAAATAACCATAGTTAATATAAAATACTTAAAATAAAAAATAATTACATGCACAACCTGTTGTATGTTGCATCCTATTTAATGTAGGATGCGATCTCACATTTTTCACCTCTCACCCACATATATAAGGAGGGTGTTCTCACTTTATCATAAATTGCGAGTTTACATTTACTTGCACAAAAAAATATAATATAATACAATGGATAATATTTTCTGGGTGTCCTAAATAATCATAGTTAATATAAAGTACCTAGTGTAAAAAATAGTTTGCATCCACAGCATGTTGTATGTTATATCCCACTTGAAATTAAAATTAAAATTGAAATTATAACATTTAACATAATTGGAATCAAAATTAGATTTAGAATTATAACATTTAATGTAATTAAAACTGATTTTAAAATTAAAATTAGAATTATGAGATTTAACATAATTAAAATTGAAATTGAATTTGTAATTAAAACATTTAATGTAATTAGAATTATAATTGAATTTAGAATTATAATATGTAACGTAATTGAAAATGAATTAAAATTAGACTTGAAATTATAATATTTCACATTTTAAAATTGAATAATTGAAATTATATCATTTAATGTAATAAAAATTAAAATTAGAATTGGAATTATAACATTTAACGTAATTGAAATTGAAATTTGATTTGAAAATTAGAATTATTTAACGTAATTAAAATTGAAATTAGTATTAGAATTATAATATTTAATATAATTTAAAATTAAAATTAATATTATTCAACATAACTAAAATTTAAATTAGAATGAGAATTATAACATTAACGTAATTGAAATGTAAATTGGATTTGGAATTATAATATTTAACATAATTGAATTTGAATTTAAAATTAGAATTGGAATATAACATTTAATGTAATTGAAAATAAACTTAAAATTAGAATTTGAATAATAACATTTGACGTAATTGAAATTTAATTTAAAATTAGAATTAAAATTATAACATTTAATATAATTGAAATTAGAAATAAAGCAATTAACGTAATTGAAGCTAAAATTAGAATTGAAATTATAACATTTAACGTAATAGAAATTGAAATAGGATTTAGAATTGAAATTATTTAGCATAAGTGAATTTAAAAAAGCTGCATTAGTGTGAGGAGACAAGACATTGGTGGTTCAATGAAAGGCCTAAAAGGCAGACCCAGCTCGATCCCTCTCCTGTTGAGCCAATGAGCTCCAATCAATCATGAAAGCATGAATTCAAGAAATCAAACATAAGGAATGCCATCCAAGTTGCTCTGATTTCTCCTCCTAGTGGGGGCTGTTCACTCATTGTAGTTGTTAACCTCCTTAACAAGTCAATAGACTTAGAATTAAAATTATAATATTCAATGTAATTAAAATTACAACATCTAACATAATTTATTTCTATAAGGAAATGAAATGATAACATTTCACATAACTTAAATTTGTTTTAAAATTTGAATTATTTAACGTAATTAAAATTAAAATTATTATTTGTGTATTTAATTTTTTATTTTCTCTTAAAAATGATTTCAATTAGTCTATTATAATTTTATATTACTCCAATTATTAAAAACTACTATAATACTCGAATATTATTTAATTGTATCTTATCCAATCCTAACTAATTTTCTCCAATCATTCTCTAATATGGTGTAACATGTTCTTTCTTATCCAAACCTAATTAATATCTATTTTTTAAAAAATAATAAGATATAATATATTATTAAAATGAGAAGTGTAATGTCCAGTTCCCCACGAATAGTCAGATACCTAGAATTTCGGTATTTGACAATTAGGGAACTGTAGAATTTCGGTATTTGACAATTAGGAAACCATAGAATTTTCAGATTTGAACCCTTCTTGGAACATTTTTTTTAAGTGTTTACGTGAGCCGTAATAGACCCAATTAGGTAATTTTATAGTCAATTTTGGCGTTGAGAGTGCTCACCAAATATTTTTGAAATTTTTTTTTCGGTTGACTAAGGAGTAAAAATTCAATATTTGTACTAATAATTTTTTGTGTAAGCATCACACCCTAAGCAAGCCTTTTTTGTTGGGTAAGGATTTATATTTTAAGACATATGGACCAATCATATTGGGACAAATGCATATATTAGTGTATTATATTATATTTTATTAGTTATTAGTAATAATTATTAAATTATTGGCCACCAATCAAAGACTTTTTAATTGGAGGACTAAATGGTAATTAGGCATGTCTTGGAGAGCCATTATGTAATTTTTCGGTTATATATAAGGCCAAGTGTTTAATTTCAAGAATTGTTAAGAAAAGAAAAAAAAAAGAAAACAAAAGAGAGAGAGAGAGAGAGAGAATTTTGGCCACGAGAGGGGAAGAAGATGAACAGTGAAACCCATGAAATTTCTAAGCCAAATCAAAGAATTCACACCAAATTCAAGTTCTTTCCAAGTGCCTAAGCAAGATTCAAGGGTGGATTAAGGGTAAATTTGCTTTAAAAGGTGAGAATTCAAAACCCTAGAATAGTAAATTAGGGTTTTTGTATAATTGGACTTCAATTGAATAAATTTAGGGCATTAGAATAAATTTGGAAAGTAGATAAGACCATAGGTAAGAAGAAATTTGAAAAATGGTAAAAATTCCATTTGGGTCATTTTGAGGTTTTTAGTGGTACAAGTACAATTGGTAAAAATTGAGGGTTAAGAATGAATTCTAGGACCCTTAAGATGAGTTTTAATGGGTGGAAATCAAAGTTAGGATATAGGATATAATGATCATTTATGACAAAGATTAGGGGTAATTATGTCAAAAAGAAATTCTAAGGGATTATGGACCCCTTTAACAAAAAATGGTAGTTTGTGCATAAATTGTGATTGTTGGGGGAAAAATTATAAATTTTGAAAGGAATTTTGGTGGTGGCTAAAAATGTGCACTAGTATTTTGGTAATTTTTCCATTTTAGGGGGGCTAAAGCATAATTTATGCTTTGTAGGTGCCGAAGATCGAAATCGGTGAAAAGACAAGCCTGGAAAAAAAAACTTTAGCGAAGGACAATTTGTGAGTGGGAAAGCAACTAAAAGAAATTAAATGCATTTTATTTTAAATTATTAGTATTTATGTGCTTTCTAATTTAAATATTGCTATTTCAGGTAATTTATTCAAGTTACGTGATTTTAAGAATTAAGGAAAATATAGTGATATTTTATTTGATATTTTTGATATAATAAAAATTGAAAATTTATCATTTAAAAATACAACAAAATTTTAGAATTACAGTTCAGTATTTTCAAAAGTTTAGAGATTTATTTTTCAGCTGTAAGAAACAGTTTTTAGATATTATCAGTTTTCAAAGGCCAGTGGTACCCCATTTATCAGTTATCAGCTATCAGATTTAGATACCTGTGGGGATAGTATAGACCCGGCCAGTACACTCTGTATGCGTAGGCAGGTTAGTCGGTTAGGTTGGGGGTTGAGTCCTACTAACTCCGAAGAGTCAGGGTGTCGAGTCTGTGAGTCGCTTATGCTACGGGGTGTTGTCTCGCTATATGTCTGCGATGTATATTCTGTTACATAGACAGTGAGATGTCTCAAATCTATCAGTTTATCAGATTGGTCCCAGTTGTTGTTGCTAGCGGAGACTGCCCTGTGACCGACTCATTTTGTTGCCTACATCAACAAGTGGGTCCAGCATTAGGGCAGCCATTGGTGCTTTTAAGATAGACTAGAACCGAGCGAAATTTTTACAATTGTATGAGATATATAGTTTTTTTTCAAAAAATAAAAATGTTTGTTAATAATGTTTATAAATTTCAGCAGTACCCTGTTAAGTTTTAAAATTTTAAATAAATAAAATTGCTCGGTAGAGTTTTACCAGTATTGGAGATTTAGAAACGATTTATAACAGTTTTAAGTACATTTTAGAATTTTCAATATATTTCTGCAGTTATTCACATTTCACACTCACTCATTGAGTTTATCAACTCAAACTTTGATTTTGGTGTTTCTATTTTCCCCCCAGGTATAGCCAGCAGTATACAACCAACAGTTTCTCTTGTGGATTAGTAGTAGGCCATCCCTACGACGATCTCCTATGCATGTACAGAGCTATATGTGTACATTTAGCGCATATACATGTATTATATTTAGTTTTCCGTTGTATAGCATGCATAATAGATTTTGGAGCTAAACTGAATATTTATGCCTTTTTGAAATGGTTGGTCTTCTTTTTATGGATGTCTGTTGGAGTATGATTAAGAATGCATGTGTTGATTGATTTAGAAAGGGACGGGAGGTCCAATTTGCAGTTGAGAGATGTGAGAAATATTTAGAGTGTATTTTCTGCAGGTTTATGAAATATAGATTTTCAAAAAAAACATGAGATACTCTGTCCGTTTTAATCCAAAATTTTTAGAAAAATTAAAATTTTTTCATGTTTATAAAAATATATCAAATAGAAATTAAAAGGAATTTTAGGGTTCTCCTAATGGAATTTTCCGAGGTTGATAGCGAACTTTAGAAAGTGTTCTGATGGGGTGCTCGGTAGGGCCTCCCTAGGTCCATATTGTAAGATTTTGGGTCCGGTTCTGTCAAAGTGGTATCAGAACAAGGTTTTCGATGTTTTGAGTTAAATATTTATTTTGGTTGGATTTTTGTGAGTATAGCATGCATTCTCAACATTATGAAAATTATATTTCATGCATAATTAATCATGTTTTGTTATTGACATGCACAAAAGTATGCATTATTGTGGACGACCACTTATCAGGAGAGTCGCTGCTCGAGCTGCAGTACCTGAACCAGAACGTGTTAATAAGTCAATAAATGCCTCGAGACCACCAGCCCCTCCGGAGTCACCTCAGTATGTGAAGCCACAAGGTGGAGCTATGGATATGGCACAGATGTTGGCTACCGCAATTCAGTAGCCGAGAGAGTCAAGGGAATCGTTAGAGCGCGCCAAGAAATTAGGCCCCACGTCATATGATGGCACCGGAGATCCAGAGAGAGCATTATCATGGCTGGAAAACAATAAAGAGATTTTTTATATTATGGGGTGCTCCGAGGACCATATGGTCTCTTACTCAGCGTTCCTAATCAAGGAGAGAGAGCAAAAAATTGATAGAGGGCGATGCAGAGGAGGCACGCAGAAGGTATATCTTGGGCATTATTCAGAAGAGAGTTCTTGGGCAATTTTTATCCTAAGAGTTATAAGGATGCCCGAATATAGGAGTTCTTTAAATTAGAACAGGGATCACTGTCACTAGCAGAATATGAGAAGAAATTCTCTGAGTTGATTCGAGTAGTCTCATTTATAGCAGATGATGAGGAGCAGAAAATGGGTAGATTTGCTGTGGGACTAAATCCCAGGATATGAACACATGTTGCTTCAGCCATTCATACTCAGTATGGAGTACTAGTGGAGGCGGTGACTAGAGTGGAGAGGAGTATGGTAGCCATCCCTAGGCCGGGTCAGCAGAGTCTATAGCGTAGCTAGACGGGTAGTAGTCAGGGAGGCCCAAGTAAGGTGATGAGGACTGAGGAGAGATCTGTAGGATCCAGTAGCCAGAGGCTTAGTTGAGGAGACCAAACCCAGTCTAGCCAAGCCTAAGTATGCACACAGTTAATAGGATCTAGAGGCAGACGAGAGGATATAAGGAGGTTCCCGACATGCAGTAGGTGTGGGAGATATCATTCAAGGGAGTGCAGAATAGGGATCACCGGTTGTTACAAATGTGGATAAGAGGGCCATTTGATGAGAGATTTCCCTAATGTGATGCCCAGTGGCAGATCCGAGAACAGAGCCCTAGTCAAGGGACAGAGTAGTGGAGGCCAAGTACAGAGTAGAGGGAGTGCTTCATTCAGAAGATCCAATAGATCAGGCTAGTCTAGTGGAGGAGTTGGTCGAGGTAAAAGCTCAGGAGGACAGCCGAGTAGACCTCGTATCCAGGCCAGGGTATTTACGGTGACGTAGCAAGAGGCAGAGGCAACACCAGATGTAGTCACAGGTACACTGTCAGTATTTAATCGAGATGCTCATGTATTGATTGATCCTGGAGCTACCCATTCTTTTGTATTTATGAGATTTGTAACGATTATGGGCGTAATGCCTCAATTATTAAAGGATAGTGTAGCTATATATCTTTATACTGGGGATGTTATGGTGGCTGATAGAGTGTGCAAGAATAGTGGCATTAGTATTGAGGGTCAAAAGTTTTTAGCAGATCTGATCCTCATAGATATTAGGGATTTTGATGTGATTGTGGGAATGGATTGGTTGTCCACTTATCGAGCCACGGTGGATTATTTTAGCAAGAAGGTTCAGTTATGTAAGCTAGGGGAATCTAAAGTCAGTTTCTGTGGGACTCAAAGAATTCTTCCCACCAGTATCATATCAGCAGTTAAAGCGATGAAGCAGTTGAAGAAATCGTGTCAAGGCTATCTGGTATATGCCATTGAGGCCAGAGACGGGGGTATGAAATTAGAAGATATCCCAGTAGTTAAGGAATTTTCGGACGTGTTCCCAGACGATTTACCAGGATTGCCCCCAGATAGAGAGGTGAAATTTAAAATAGAACTAATCCCTAGTATGAAACCAATATATAAGACACCCTACAAAATGACTCATTCCGAGTTGAAAGAATTGAAAGTGCAGATAGAGGAGTTAGTGAATAAGGGCTTTATCCGACCGAGTACATCCACATGGGGAGCGCCGATATTATTTGTGAAAAAGAAAGATGGAAGTATACGATTGTGTATTGATTACTGAGAACTCAATGAGGTAACAATACGCAATCAGTACCCACTTTCAAGGATCGATAATTTATTTTATCAGTTACAGGGAGCCAGAGTATTCTCTAAGATAGATCTGAGGTCTGGTTATCATTAGTTGAAGATACAGGAAGAGGATGTTCTTAAGACTGTCTTCAGGACTCGTTACCGGCATTATGAATTTTTAGTCATGCCTTTTGGGTTAACAAATGCCCCAGTTGTATTTATGGATCTGATGAATCGGATATTCAAGCTATTTTTGGATCAGTTTGTGGTGGTATTTATTGACGACATACTGATCTATTCACGAAGCAAGGAAGAGCATGTAGAGCACTTGAGGGCAGTTCTACAATCTTTAAGAGAACATCGATTATATGCAAAACTTAGCAAGTGCCAATTTTGGATAGATAAAGTTACATTCCTGGGGCACGTTATCTCGGCAAATGGGGTGTTAATGGATTCTCTGAAGATCGAGGCTATACTGAATTAGAAGCAGCCCATAAACGTGATAGAGGTTCGTAGTTTTATGGGTTTGGTTGGATACTATCGAAAATTTGTGGAAGGGTTTTCTAAGATAGCCACCCTGCTGACTAAGCTAACTAAGAAAGAGGAGAAATTTGTGTGGTCAGAAGTTTTCCAATGGAGTTTCGATGAGTTGACGATGATATTAACCTCAGCCATAATGTTTACACTTTCGTTAGGGAATGATGAGTTCATCATATATTGTGATACTTCCATGCAAGGTTTCGAATGTGTTTTGATGTAGAATGAAAAGGTGATAACTTATGCTTTGAGACAACTGAAGAGGCATGAGCAAAAACATATGACCTAGAGCTAGCTGCAGTAGTGTTTGCCCTGAGAATCTGGAGACATTATTTATATAGAATTCATTGAAAGATATTTATAGAATATAAAATCCTACAGTATTTGTTTACACAGAAAGAGGTTAATATGAGACAGTGGAGATGGCTTGAATTAATAAAAGATTATAAGTGCACCATTGAGTATCATCCGAAAAAAGCGAATGTGGTGGCAGATGCTTTTAGTAGAAAGGCCATTGGTTCAGTGGCTCACTTAAAGGCCTCTCATTTATTGATGTTATTAGAATTGAGGTCTTTAGGTGTGAAGCTAGAATTATCAGAGTTAGGAGAATTGCTAGCTATATTTCAAGTTAGGCCAAGACTTATTGATCAGATTAAAGAGCTACAGGTTCAAGATTCTCAGATGATTAGATTGAAGAATGAGATTATGGAGGGACAACAAAAAGATTTTACAGTAGTTGAGGATGGTACAGTAATGTTAGGTTAGAGATTATGTGTTCTGGATGTGGGAGAAGTAAAAAATGAGATTATGGAAGAAGCTCATTCATCAACCTATGCCATGCATCCGGGGAGCACCAAGATGTACCGAACCCTGAGGGAGCATTATTGGTGGAGGGGCATGAAGAGAGACATAGCTAAATTTGTCTCTAAATGCCTAGTGTGCCAACAGGTGAAAGCGGAGCATCAGAAACTTGCAGGTCTCTTACAACCACTTCCGATTCCAGAATAAAAGTGGGAGCGCATTACTATGGATTTCGTAGTAGGGTTTTCGCATAGCCAGATGGGGCATGACGCTATATGGATGATTGTAGACCGACTGACGAAGTCTGCCCATTTTCTGCCCATTAAGAGTAATTATACCTTAGAGAAGTTGGCCCAATTGTATATAGATGAGATCATGCGGCTTCATGGCACTCTAGTATCCATAGTTTCAGACCGAGATCCATGGTTCACTTCTTGATTTTAGCTCAGCTTATAGAAAGCTCTAGGCACTAAACTGAATTTTAGCACAGCTTTTCACCCACAGACCGATAGACAATCAGAATGGGTGATTCAGATATTAGAAGACATACTTAGAGCTTGTGTAATTGAGTTTAAGGAAAGCTGGGATAACCACCTGCTATTAATGGAGTTTGCCTATAACAATAGTTATCAATCAAGCATTGGAATGGCACCATATGAGGCATTGCATGGGAGAAAGTGTAAAACTTCAGTTTGTTGGGATGAGGTAGGTGAGAGAAAGCTTCTAGGCCCTGAGATTGTCCAAGTCACCTCAGAGAAAATTCAGATTATAAGACAAAGGTTGAAGATAGCTAATGATAAGAAGAAAAGCTACGCAGGCAATCAAAGAAAGGACCTGAAATTTGAAGTCGGGGAAAAGGTCTTCCTGAAGATCTCGCCTTATAGGGGAGTGCTACACTTCAGGAAGCAAGGAAAACTGAGCCCTAGGTACATTGGGCCGTACAAAATCACAGAGAAGGTTGGCGAAGTAGCATACTGCCTACAATCACCAAAATATTTGGCTAGGATTCATAATGTGTTCCACGTTTCCATGCTTCACAAGTATATAGCAGATCCAGCACATATCTTACAGGAGCAGCCTGTGGAATTAAGGAAAAATTCAGTGTACGAGGAGAAACCATTACGGATTCTCGATCGAAAAGAATAGGTGCTTCGTAATAAGCCCATTCCTCTAGTGAAAGTGTTATGGACTAATCATGGAATAGAGGAAGCCACGTTGGAACGTGAGGACCAGATGATGGCACAACATCCCCACCTTTTTTAGATAGGTATGATTTAAAAATTTCGAGGACAAAATTTTGTTTTGAGGGGTGAAATTATAATGCTCAGTTCCCTATAAATAGTCAGATACCTACAATTTCGGTATTTGACAATTAGGGAACCGTAGAACTTTCAGATTTAGACCCTTTTCGGAACATTATTTTTAAGCGTTTACGTGAGCCGTAATAAACCCAATTAGGTAATTCTATAGTCAATTTTGGCATTGGGTGCTTACCGAATAATTTTGATTTTTTGTTTCTTGGTTGACTAAGGAGTGAAAATTTAATATTTGTACCAATAATTTTTTGTGTAATCATCACACCTTAAGCAAGCCATTTTTGTTGGATAAGGTTTTGTATTTTAAGACATATGGATCAATCATATTGGGACAATTGCATATATTACTCTATTATATTATATTTTATTAGTTATTAGTAATAATTATTAAATTATTGGCCACCAATCAAAGACTTTTTAATTGGATGACTAAATGGCAATTAGGCATGTCTTGGAGAGCCATTATGCAAATTTTGGGTTATATATAAAGGCCAAGTATTTAATTTTAAGAATTCGTAAGAAAAGAAAAAAAAAGAAAACAAAAGAGAGAGAGAGAGAGAGAATTTCGGCCAAGAAAGGGAAAGCAGATGAACAGTGAAACCCATGAAATTTCTAAGCCAAATCAAGGAATCCACACCAAATTCAAATTGTTTCCAAGTGCTTAAGCAAGATTCAAGGGTGGATTAAGGGTAAATTAGGATTTTTGTATTATTGGACTTCAATTTAATAAATTTAGGACATTAGAATGAATTTGGGAAGTAGATAAGACATAGGTAAGAAGAAATTTAAAAAAATGGTAAAATTCTCATTTGGGCAATTTTGGGGTTTTTAGTGGTACAAGTACAATTAGCAAACATTGAGGGTTAGAAATGAATTTTAGGACCCTTAAGATGAGTTTTGATAGGTGAAATCAAAGTTGGGATATGGGACATAATGGTCATTTATGACAAAGATTAGGGGTAATTATGTCCAAAGACAATTATAAGGGATTATGGACCCCTTTGACAAAAAAATGATAGTTTGTGCATAAATTGTGATTGTTGGGGGCAAATTTCTAAATTTCGATGGTGGCCAAAAATGTGCACTAGGGGTATTTTGGTAATTTTATCATTTTATAGGGGACTAAAGCGTAATTTATGCTTTGTAGGTGCCGAAGATCAAAACCGGTGAAAAGACAAGCTCGAAAAAGAAACTTTAGCGAATGACAGTTTGTGAGTGGGAAAACAATTAAAAGAAATTAAATGCATTTTATTTTAAATTATTAGTATTTATGTGCTTTCTAATTTAAATATTGATGTTTCAGGTAATTTACTCAAGTTACGTGATTTAAAGAATTAAGAAAAACATAGTGATATTTTATTTGATAGTTTTGATATAATGAAAATTAAAAATTTATTATTTAAAAATACCGCAAAATTTTAGAATTACAATTCAGTATTTTTAACAGTTTAGAGATTTATTTTTTAGCAGTAAAAAATAGTTTTGAGATATTATCAGTTTTTAATGGCAAGTGCTACCCCATTTATCAGTTATCAGCTTTCAGATTCAGATCCTTGTGGGGATAGTATAGACCCGGCCTGTACACCCCGTATGCGTGGGCAGGTCAGTCAGCTGGGTTGAGTGCTACTAACTCCGGGGAGTCGAGGTGTCGAGTCTGTGAGTCGCTTATGCTATGAGGTGTTATCTCGCTATATGTCTACGATGTATATTTTGCCACATAGAAAGTGAGATGTCTCAGATCTATCAGTTTATCAGATTGGTCACAGTGGTTGTTGCTAGCAAGGACCGCTCTGTGACCGACTCATTTTTTCGGATACGTCGAAAGTAGGTTCATCATTAAGGTAGCCATTGGTGCTTTTCAGACAGACTAGAATCGAGTGAAAGTTTTAAACAATTGTATGAGATATATAATTTTTTCTTCAGAAAATGAAAAAGTTTGTTAATAATGTTTACAGATTGCAGTAGTAGCCTGTTAAGTTTTAAAAATTTTAAATAAAGAAAATCGTTCGGTAGAGTTTTACCAGTATTTGAGATTTAAAAATAATTTAAAACAGTTTTCAGTACTTTTTAGAATTTTTAGTATATTTTCGCAATTATTCAGATTTCACACCCAGTTATTGAGTTTATCAACTCACACTTTATTTTTGGTGTTTCTATTTCCTTCCCCCCTCAGGTATAGCCAGCAGCATACAGCCTACAGTTGCTATTGTGGATTAGTAGTAGGTCATCCCTACGACGATCTCCTGAGCATGTACAGATCTAAATGTATACATTTAGTGCATATACATGTATTATTTTTAGTTTTGAGTTATATAGCATGTATAATAGATTTTGGAGCTAAAATGAATATTTATGCCTTTTTGAAATGGTTGGTCTTCTTGCTATAAATGTCTGTTAGAGTATGATCAAGAATGCATGTGTTGATTGATTTAGAAAGGGATGGAAGGTCTTATTTGCAGTTGAGAGATGTGAGAAATATTTGAAGTGTATTTTCTGCAGGTTTATGAAAAATAGATTTTCAGAAAAACATGGGAAACTCTGTCTATTTTAATCCAAAATTTTTAGAAAAATAAATTTTTTTTCGTGTTTATAAAAATATATTATATAGAAATTAAGAAGTTTTGGGTTCGCCTCATGAAATTTCCCTGGGTTGATAGCAGACTTTGGGAAGTGTTCTGATGTGGTGCTCAGCAGAACCTACCTAGGTTCACATTATAGAATTTTGGGTCGGGTTCTGTCATGAAGAATGTCATATATAACCATAGACATGGATGGTTACTCTAAAAATGTAAAATAGAATATATTTAATATAATTTGAATTTGAATTACAAACTTAATAGAATTGAAATTAGATCGAAATTATAAAATTAAAATTATAATAATTAATATAATTAAAATTAGAATTGTAATCGAAATTATAAAATGTAATGTAATTGTAATTACAATTGTGAAATTTAATGAAATTGAAATTAAAATTAAAATTAAAATTAGAATTGAAATCGAAATTATAAAATTTAATGTAATTGGAATTACAATTATAAAATTTAATGTAAATAAAATTGGATTTGGATGTGGAATTGTAGTGTTTAACATAAGTGAAATTGGATTTGGATGTGAGACATCTCACTTTCTATGTGGCAGAATATACATTGTCAACATATAGCGAGACAACACTCATCAGAGTTAGTAGCACTCAACTCAACTGACTAACCTGCCCACGCATACGGGGTGTACCAGTAGGGCTATACTATCCTTATAGGGATCTGAATCTGATAGCTGATAACTGATAAATGGGGTACCACTGGCCATTAAAAACTAATAATATATAAAAATTATTTTTTACTGCTGAAAAATAAATCTCTAAACTGTTAAAAATAATGAATTGTAATTTTAAAATTTTGCGATATTTTTAAATAATAAATTTCTAATTCTCATTATATAAAAATATCAAATAAACTACTATTATGCTTTTCTTAATTCTTAAAAATCACGTAACTTGAGTAAATTACCTGAAACAACAACATTTAAATTAGAAAGCATATAAATACTAATAATTTAAAATAAACTGCATTTAATTTCCTTTAATTGCTTTCCCACTCACCAACTGTCCTACGCTAAAGTTTCTTTTTCGAGCTTGTCCTTTCACCGGTTTCGACCTTCGGCACCTACAATGCATAAATTATGCTTTAGTCCCCCTAAAATAGAAAAATTACAAAAATACCCCTACAGAACATTTTTTGGCCACCATCAAAATTTCTTTCTAAATTTATAATTTTGCCCCTAACAATCTCAATTTATGCAAAAACTATTAATTTTTGTCAAAGGGGTCCATAATCCCTTATAATTTTCTTTGAAAATAATTACCTTTAATCTTTGTCATAAATGACTATTATGTCTCATATCCTAACTTTGATTTTCACCCATCAAAACTCATCTTAAGGGTCCTAAAATTCATTCCTAACCTCAATTTTTGTTAATTGTACTTGTACCACTAAAAACCCCAAAATGGCCAAAATGACCTAAATGGAAGTTTTACCATTTTTTTAAATTTCTTCTTACCTATATCTTAACTACTTCCCAAATTCATTATAATACCCTAAATTTATTAAATTGAAGTCCAATTATACAAAAACCCTAATTTACTATTCTAGGGTTTGGGATTCTCACATTTTAAAGCAAATGTACTCTTAACCCACCCTTGAATCTTGCTTAAGCACTTGGAAACAATTTGAATTTGGTGTAAATTCCTCGATTTGGCTTAGAAACTTCATAGGTATCACTGTTTATCTCATTCCCCTCTTCATTTTTGAAATTCTCTCTCTCTCTCTCTCTCTTGCTTCCTTTTTTTTTATTAACAATTCTTGAAATAAAACACTTGGCCTTTATATATATATATATATATATATATCCAAAAATTGCATAATGGCTCTCCAAGAAATGTCTAATTGCTACTTAGTCCTCCAATTAAAAAGCTTTTGATTGGTGGCCAATAATTTAATAAATATTACTAATAACTAATAAAATATAATATAATAGACTAATATATGCAATTGTCCCAATTTGATTGGTCCATATGTCTTAAAATACACATACTTATCCAACAAAAACAACTTGCTTAGGATGTGATGCTTACACCAAAAATTATTGGTACAAATATTGAATTTTCACTACTTAGTCAACCGAAAAATTCCAAAAATATTCAGTGAGCATCCAATGCCCAAACTGACTATGAAATTATCCAATTGGGTCTATTACGGCTCACGTAAACACTTAAAAAAAAAATTTCCAAGAAGGGTCAAAATCTGAAACTTCTACGGTTCCCTAATTGTCAGATACCGAAATTCTAGGTATCTGACTACTAATGGGAATTGGGCATTACAATTTCACCCCTCCTAAAAATAATTTCGTCCTTAAAATTTTAAATCATACCTATCTAAAAAAGGTGGGGATGTTGCGCCATCATCTGATCCTCACGTTCCCACGTGGCTTCCTCTATTCCATGATTAGTCCATAACACTTTCACTAGAGGAATGCACTTATTACGAAGCACCTGTTCTTTTCGATCGAGAATCCACACTAGTTCCTCCTAGTACATAAGATTTTCCCTCAATTCCATAGGCTGCTCTTGTAAGATATACGTTGGATCTGTTATATACTTGCGAAGCATGGAAATATGGAACACATTATGAATCTTAGCCAAATTTTCTGGTAATTATAGGCGGTATGCTACTTCGCCAACCTTCTCTGTGATTTCGTACAGCCCAATGTATCTAGGGCTTAGCTTTCCTCACTTCCCAAAGCGTAGCACTCCGCTACAAGGTGAGATCTTCAGGAAGACCTTATCCCCAACTTTAAATTTCAGGTCCTTTCTTCGATTGTCTGCGTAGCTTTTTTGCCTATCATTAGCTATCTTCAACCTCTGTCTTATAATCTGAATTTTCTCTGAGGTAACTTGGACAATCTCAAGACCTAGAAGCTTCATCTCACCTACCTCATCCCAGCAAATTGGAGTTCTGCACTTCCTCCCATACAATGCCTTATATGGTGCCATTCCAATGCTCGACTGATAACTATTGTTATAGGCGAACTCTATTAACGGCAGGTGGTTATTCCAGATTCCCTTAAACTCCATTACACAAGCTCTAAGTATATCTTTTAATATCTGAATCACCCGTTCTGATTGTCCATTGGTCTATGGGTGAAAAGCTGTGCTAAAATTCAGTTTAGTGCCTAGAGCCTTCTGTAAGCTGGGCCAAAATCAGGAAGTGAACCGTGGATCTCGATTTGAAACTATGGATACTAGAGTGCCATGAAGCCACGCGATCTCATCTATATATAATTGGGCCAACTTCTCTAAGGTATAATTACTCTTGATGGGCAAATAATGGGCGGACTTCGTCAATCGGTCTACAATCATCCATATAGCGTCATACCTCCTCTGGCTACGTGGAAACCTTATTATGAAATTCATAGTAATGCGCTCCCACTTCTATTTTGGAATCAGAAGTGGTTGTAGGAGGCTTGTAGGTTTTTGATGCTCTGTTTTCACCTGTTGGTACATTAGGCATTTAGAGACAAATTCAGCTATGTCTCTCTTCATGCTCCTCCACCAGTAATGCTCCTTCAGGGTTCGGTACATTTTTGTGCTCATCGGATGCATGGCATAGGCTGATGAATGAGCTTATTTCATAATCTCCTTTCATAATCTCCTTTCTTACTTCTCCCACATCCAGAACACATAATCTCTGACCCAACATTACTGTACCATTCTCAGCTACTGTAAAATCTTTCTGTTGTCCTTCCATAATCTCATTCTTCAATCTACTCATTTGAGAATCTTGAACATGTAGCTATTTAATCTGATCAATAAGTCTCGGCCTAACTTGAAATGTAGCTAGCAACTCTCCTAACTCTGATAATTCTAGCTTCACACTTAAAGACCTCAATTCTAATAACATCAATAAATGGGAGGCCCTTAAGTGAGCCACTGAACCCATGGACTTCCTACTAAGAGCATTTGCCACCATATTTGCTTTTTCCGGATGGTACTCAATGGTGCACTCATAATCTTTTATTAATTCAAGCCATCTCCGCTGTCTCATATTGAGCTCTTTCTGTGTAAACAGATACTGCAGGCTTTTATGATCTGTCAATATCTTGTAGGGAATTCCATATAAATAATGTCTCTAGAGCCTTAAGGAAAACACTACTACAGCTAGCTCTAGGTCATGTGTAGGGTAATTCTGCTCATGCCTCTTTAGTTGTCTCGAAGCATAAATTATCACTTTTTCATTCTGCATCAAAACACAACCCAGACCTTGCCTAGAGGCATCACAATATATGATGAACTCATCATTCTCCGACAGAAGTGTAAGTACTAAGGCTGAGGTTAATCTGCTTTTTAACTCATCCAAAACTTTGTTGGAAAACTTTCGACCACACAAATTTCTCTTCTTTCCTAGTTAGCTTAGTCAACGGGGCAGCTATCTTAGAAAATCCTTCTACAAATTTCTGATAGTATCCAGCTAAACCCAGAAAACTACGAACCTCAGTTACGTTTATCGGCTGCTTCCAAGTCAGTATAGCCTTGATTTTCTGAGGATCCACTGACACCCCGTTTGCCGAGATAACGTGTCCCAGGAATGTAACCTTATCCAGCCAAAATTGGCACTTGCTAAACTTGGCATATAATCGATGTTCTCTTAAAGTCTATAAAACTGCCCTCAACTACTGTGCATGCTCCTCCTTGCTATATGAATAGATCAATTTGTCATCAATAAATACCACTATAAACCGATCAAAAAATGGCTTAAATATTCGGTTCATTAGATCCATAAATGCAGCTGGGGCATTTGTCAACCCAAAAGGCATAACTAGAAATTCATAATGCCTGTAACGAGTCTTGAAGGCTGTCTTAAGAACATCCTCTTCTGGTATCTTCAGTTGATGATAGCTGGACTTTAGATCTATCTTAGAGAATACTCTGACTCCCTGCAACTGATCAAATAAATCATCGATCCTTGAAAGTGGGTACTGATTGCATATTGTTACCTTATTTAGTTCTCGGTAATCAATACACAGCCGCATACTTCTATTTTTTTTCATGAATAATACTGACGCTCCCCATGGGGACGTACTTGGCCGGATAAAGTTTTTATTCACTAGCTCCTCCATCTGCAATTTCAATTCTTTCAACTCGGAAGGAATCATTCTATAGGATATATATTGGTTTCGTACCAAGGATTAGTTTTATTTTGAATTCCACCTCTCTATTTAGGGGCAATCTTGGAAAATCGTCTGGAAACACATCCGAAAATTCCCTAACTACTGGGATATCGTCCAATTTCGTACCCCCATCTCTAGCCTCAATGGCATATACAAGATAGCCTTGACACGATTTCTTCAACAGCTTCCTCGCTTTAACTGCTGATATGATATTGGTGGGAAGAATTCTCTGAGTCCCACAAAAACTGACCTCAAATTCCCCTGGCTTACATAACCGAACCTCCTTCTTGAAATAATTCACCGTGGCCCGATAAGTGGATAACCAATCCATTCCCAGAATCACATCAAAATCCTTAATATTCAAGAGGATCAGATCTGCTAAAAACTCTTGACCCTCAATACTAATGCCACTATTCATGCACACTCTATCAGCCATCATAACCTCTCCGGTAGGAAGAGATATAGCTACACTATCCTCTAATAATTGAGGCATTACGCCCATAATTGTTACAAATCTTATAGATACAAAAAAGTGGGTAGCTCCAAGATCAATCAATATATGAGCATCTCGATTAAATACCGACAGTGTACCTGTGACTACATCTGGTGTCACCTTCGCCTCCGCCTCCTGCTGCATCACTACAACACCCTGGCCTGGGTACGAGGTTTACCCGGCTATCCTCCTGAACCCCCACCTCGGCCAACTTCTTCACTAGATTAGCTTGATTTGTTGGGTCTTCTGAATGAAGCACTCCCTCTGCCTTGTACTTGGCCTACACTACTCTGTCCCTGAACTGAGGCTCTGTTCTCTAATCTGCCACCGAGCGTCACATTAGGGCAATCTATCATCAAGTGGCCCTCATGTCCATATTTGTAATAGCCGGTGGTCTCTATTCTGCACTCTCCTGGATGAGATCTCCCACACCAACTGCATGCTGGGAATCTCCTCATATCCTCTCGGTCGCCTCTAGATCCTGCTAACAGTGTGCATACTGAGGCTTGGTTAGACTGGGTCTAGTCTCCTCGACTAGGCCTCTGGCTACTGGATCCCACAGATCTCTCCTCAGTCTTCATGACCTTACTCGGGCCTCCTTAATTACTACCCGTCTAGCTACTCTTTAGACTTTGCTGACGTGGCCTAGGGATAGCTGCCATACTCCTCTCCACTCTGGTCGCCGCCTCTACTACTGCTCTATACTGGGATTTAGTCCTATAGCAAATCTACTCGTTTTCTACTCCTCATCATTTGTTATAAATAGGACTAATCGAATTAACTCTGAGAAGTTCTTCTCATATTTTGCTGCTGACAGTGATCCCTATTCTAATTTAAAGAACTCCTCTATCCGAACATCGTTATAACTCTTAGGATAAAACTTGCCCGAGAACTCTCTTCTGAATAATGCCCAAGATATACCTTCTGTGTACCTTCTTTGTAGCGCCCTCCACCAATCTTTTGCTCTCTCCTTGAGCAGGAACGCTAAGTAAGAGACCATCTGGTCTTCAGAGCACCCATAATCTAAAAAATCTCTTCATTGTTCTCCAGCAATGATAATGCTCTCTCTAGATCTCCGGTGACATCATATAACGTGGCGCCCAATTTCTTAGTGCGCTCTAACGATACCTCTGACTTTCTCAGTTGTTGAATTGTGGCAGCCAACATTTGAGCCATCTGTGCCATATCCATAGCTCTACCTTGTGGCTTCACACGCTGAGGTAACTCCGAAGGGGTTGGTGGTCCTGGGGCATTTATCGACTCATTAACTAGTTCTAGTTCAGGTATTGTAGCCCGAGCAACGGCTCTCCTGATAGGCGGTTGTCCACGACGATGCATACCTTTGTGCATGTCAATAACGAAACATGATTAATGATGCATGAAATGTAATTTTCATAATGCTGAAAATGC
This sequence comes from Ailanthus altissimus, assembly GCA_946807835.1. Taxonomy (NCBI): domain Eukaryota; kingdom Viridiplantae; phylum Streptophyta; class Magnoliopsida; order Sapindales; family Simaroubaceae; genus Ailanthus; species Ailanthus altissimus. The sequence goes on from OX327698.1 coordinate 10,314,539, forward strand.
AAGCCATACTCACAAAAATTCAACCCAAAATAAATATTTAACTCAAAACATCGAAAACCTGCTCTGATACCACTCTGACAGAACCCGACCCAGAATCCTACAATGTGGACCTAGGTAAGCCCTGCCGGGCACTCCAACAGAATGCTTCCCAAAGTCCGCTAGCAACCTTGGGAAATTCCATGAGGCGAACCCTAAAATTTCTCTTAATTTCCTTTTTTTTCTTTATAAACACGGGAAATTTGTTTTTTTTCTAAAATTCCTGGATTAAAACAGACAGAGTTTCTCCTGTTTTTTCTAAAAATCTATATTTCATAAACCTACAGAAAATACACTTCAAATATTTCTCACATCTCTTAGCTATAAAGGGGACCTCCCATCCCTACCCAAATTAATCAACACATGCATTCTTGATCATACTCCAATAGACATTCATAGCAGAAAAACCAACCATTTCAAAAAGGCATAAATATATATCTTAGTTCCAAAATCTGTTATGCGTGCTATACAACGCAAAACTAAATATGATACATGTATATGCACTAAATGTATACATATTAACTCTGTACATGCACAGGAGATCGTCGTAGGGCTGGCCCACTACTGATCTACAGGAGAAACTGTAGGCTGAACGCTGCTGGCTGTACTTGGGGGAAAAAAATAAAAACACCAAAAACAAAGGGTAAGTTGATAAATTCAATGAGTGGGTATGAAATCTGAATAATTGTGAAAACATACTGAAAATTCTAAAAAGTAATGAAAACTGTTCTTAATCGTTTCTAAATCTCGAATACTGGTAAAACTCTACTGATCGATTTTCTTTATTTAAAATTTTTAAAACTTAATAGGCTACTACTGAAATCTATAAACATTATTAACAAACATTTTTATTTACTGGAAAACTATATATCTCATACAATTCTCTAAAACTTCTGCTCAGTTCTAGTCTGTCTGAAAAAGCACCAATGGCTACCATAATGCTTGACCCACTTATCGACGTAGCCGACAAAATGAGTCCATCACAGGGCAGTCTCCGCTAGCAACAACCACTGCGACCAATCTGATAAACTGATAAATCTGAGACATCTCACTGTCTATGTGGTAGAATATAGATAGCAGACATATAGCGAGACAACACCCTGTAGCATAAGCGACTCACAAACTCGACACCCTGACTCCTCGGAATTAGTAGCACTCAGCCCAACTAATTGACCTGCCCACGGATACAGGGTACCGAGTCAATACTATCCCTACAGGAATCTAAGTCTGATAGTTGATAATTGATAAATGGGGTACCATTGGCCTTTGAAAATGGATAGTGTCTAAAACTTGTTTCTTATTGCTAAAAAATAAATCTCTAAACTGTTGAAAATATTGAAGTGAAATTTGAAAATTTTGTGGTATTTTTAAATGATAAATTTTCAATTCTCATTATATAAAAATATCAAATAAAATATTATTATGCTTTCCTTAATTCTTAAAAATCATGTAACTTGAGTAAATTACTTGACACAACAACATTTAAATTAGAAAGCGCATAAATACTAATAATTTAAAATAAAATACATTTAATTTTCTTTAACTGCTTTCCCACTCACCAACTATCCTACGCTAAAGTTTCTTTTTCGGGCTTGTCCTTTCCCCGGTTTCGACCTTCGGCACCTACAACGCGTAAATTACGCTAAATGAAAAATTACCAAAATACCCCTACAGTACATTTTTCGCCACCATCAATTTTTCTTTCTAAATTTACAATTTTGCCCCTAACAATCTCAATTTATGCAAAAACTACTAATTTTTATCAAAGGGGTCCATAATCCCTTATAATTTTCTTTGGACATAATTACCCCTAATCTTGGTCATAAATGACCATTATGTCCCATATCCTAACTTTGATTTCCACCCATCAAAACTCATCTTAAGGGTCCTAAAATTCATTCCTAACTCTCAATTTTTACTAATTATACTTGTACCACTAAAAACCCCAAAATGGCCAAAATGACACAAATGAAATTTTTACCATTTTTTTTAATTTCTTCTTACCTATGTCTTAACTACTTCCCAAATTCATTCTAACACCCTAAATTTATTAAATTGAAGTCCAATTATACAAAAACCCTAATGTACTATTCTAGGATTTGGAATTCTCACATTTTAAAGCAAATTTACCTTTAACCCACCCTTGAATCTTGCTTAAGCACTTGGAAACAACTTGAATTTAGTGTGGATTCCTTGATTTGGCTTAGAAACTTCATGGGTATCACTGTTTATGTCCTTCCCCTCTTCATTTTTGAAATTCTCTCTCTGTCTCTCTCTCTTGCTTCCTTCTTTTTTACTTAACAATTCTTGAAATAAAACACTTGGCCTTTATATATATATATATATCCAAAAATTGCATAATGGCTTTCCAAGAAATGCCTAATTGCTACTTAGTCCTCCAATTAAAAAGCTTTTGATTGGTAGCCAATAATTTAATAAATATTACTAATAACTAATAAAATATAATATAATATAATAGACTAATATATGCAATTATCCCAATTTGATTGGTCTATATGTCTTAAAATATACATACTTATCCAACAAAAATAGCTTGCTTAGGGTGTGATGCTTACACCAAAAATTATTGGTACAAATATTGAATGTTCACTACTTAGTCAACTGAAAAATTCTAAAATATTCAGTGAGCACCCAACGCCCAAACGGACTATGAAATTACCTAATTAGGTCTATTACAGCTCACGTAAATACTTAAAAAAATGTTCCAAGAATGGTCAAAATCTAAAACTTCTACAGTTCCCTAATTGTCAGATACCGAAATTCTAGGTATCTGACTGTTCATGGGAACTGGGCATTACAAAAATTGGAATTGAAATTATAGCATTTAACACAATTGAAATTGGAATTAAAATTTGAATTATATGATTTAACGCAACAGAAATCGAAATTGAAATTGAAATTATAATTAACGTAATTAAAATTGAAATTATAATTAGAATTATAAATTTTAAAGTAATGGAAATTGAAATTCAATTTGAAATTAAAGTTATAATATTTAATATAATTGAAATTAAAATTAAAACTGGAATTAGAATTAGAACTATAATATTTAATATAATTAAAATTAAAACTAGAATTAGAATTAGAAATATAATATTTAACATAAATAAAATTGAAATTAGATTTTGAATTACAACATTTAACATAATTGAAATTGAAATTGAAATTGGATTTGGATTTGGATTTGGATTTGGAATTATAACATTTAACACAATTGAAATTAAAATTAAAATTATAACATTTAACTTAATTAAAATTGAGATTTGAATTAGAATTATAACATTTAACGCAATTAAAATTAAAATTAGATTTGGAATATAATATTTTACATAATTGAAATTGAATTTAAAATTAGAATTATAATTATAATATTTAACGTAATTGAAGTCAGATATTGAATCGGAATTCGAACATTTAACGTAATTGAAATTAAATTTAAAACCGAGTTTAAAATTAGAATTGTAATTATAATATTTAACATAATTGAAGTTGATTTTGAATTGATATTATAACATTTAACATAAATAAAATTATGATTATAACATTTAACGTAATTGAAATTGAAATTGAATTTAGAAATATATTATTTAACGTAATTGAAATTCAAATTGAAATTAGAATTATAACATTTAATGTAATTGAAATTGGGACAGAGATTGGGATTGAGAATGGAATTAAAATTAAAATATTTAACGTAATTGAAATTGAAATTGAAATTGGAATTATAATATTTAACGTAATTGAAATTCAATTTGGAATTAGAATTATAACATTTAACATAATTGAAATCAAAATTAGAATTGAAATTATAACATTTAACGAAATTTAAATTAAATTTGAATTTATAATATTTAACATTATTAAAATTAGAATTGAAATTATAACATGTAACGTAATTAATATTGAAATTAAAATTGGAATCGAAATCAGAATTGTAACAATTAACATAATTAAAATTAAAATTAAAATTAAAATTATAATATTTAATGTAATTGAAATTAAAATTAAATTTAAAATTATAACATTTACCGAAATTAAAATTAGAAATAATTGAAATTGGAATTGTAAGTGTATTTACAATTTTATTTAAATTTAATTATTTTTATTATGTGTTATAAAATTAAGATTGATGTTACATATTTTTTTAATATAATAATAATAATAGTACAGTGCTAATTATTTTATATCAATTAATATATTTATTTTAATGTTCACTATTTTAATATGGGAGAGGTTTTTGTTATTGTTTTTCTAATACCCCAAAATTTTATTTATTTTGATTGAATTTATTAATCAAAAGAAATGGAAGAATTTGATTGGTTGAAAAAGTATAGTATGGTATAAGTGTTTGCATGGAATTAAAACTTTTCCAACATTTGAACCAATAGAATTTTGTCAACATTGTTAAATGGAATTTACTAGAATTAGTTAGATTTAAACTAGATTTTTTATTTAGTTTAGTTATGAATAATTTTTGGACTAATCAAATGCCACCATTTCTAACTAATAGAATTTTTGTAATTTTGGGTTTAGTTGGGGGTATTTTTTGGAAAGAAAAATAAAGGCTATAAAATGGGGAATAGTATTGAAAAATTAGAAAATTCAAAACCCTTTGGCCATCCCCACCCCCCCCCCCCCCCCCCCCCCCCCCCCCCCTCCTTTTGCATTTTCTCTCCATTTTTCTTTTATCCCCCTTTAAATTCAACAATTCTCAATACTTTCATTAGTAAATTAAGCCTCCAAACCCTTAATTAAACCCCTTTTCATCAAGTTTCAAGGATCAATTTCAAGGTATAAGGTGTTATTCAAGGTGAATTGATGCTAAAAATTCTATTGAATATGGATTTGGGGTTTGAAGGGTTAATAGATGAAGTAGTCATGTAGAATTAGTGAATTATGCTTTTAATTTGGTAAATTAGAATTTTATTCATTATTTGTGTATTTTGGCAAATAAAGGTGAAAGCTTGGCCAAGGATAGCCAAGCGAACGAGAAGGAGAAGATGTGAGTCAAGTGGAGGAATTAAGCTTATAAGGTTGGTGTACACTTTGGTTTCAAACTTAAATTCTTACTTTAGAAAATTTAGTATATATTTATGTGTTTTAATAATATGATGGATGAGTATGTTGAACTATGGCATTGAATTGATAATTATATTGTTTCTAAATGTATTAAATATGTTTTGAGTATTGGATATTAATTGATGGTCAAAATTAAAAAGAAAAGAAAATTTGGGCATAAATATGAATTTTGAGGAAATAGGACTTATATAAAAAATTCTGAAAAATTTTGGACTAATTTGTAAACATCTGAAAAATTTATGTATTTATGTGAATTATTATGGAATTAGAACTTATATATTACTTGTTGAAGAAATTGGGGCCTAATGGCAAATTTTTGGAACAAATGGGCCTATAAGTGGAAAATTAGAAAAATTTGGGCTGAATTGTTAAATCTGAAAATTTTGGAACTTATTTGGATATTTTTTAATATTCTGAACCTATATGAAAAATTTTAGAACATTTGGACTTATGTGTAAAATTTTGAAAATTTTAAGCATAAAGGTGAATAGTGAAAAAATTTAGGCCTATTTATAATAATAAATTTAGGCCTATTTGTAATAATAAAAAAAATATTTGTGTATAAATATGAATAATCAGAAAAATAATAATTTTTTTTAATAATAATAAATTTGTGTTAAAAAGTTTTTAAAGGAAAATAATGTACTAATAATACTACTGAGACACACTAAGTAAACCTAAACATTGGTAGTTGGCATGACAATAGGGTATTACAGCAGTACTGCGCCGTTTGCTTGTCGGATGACACCACTCTGTGTATCTAATCTGTTATCTATTCTGATTTGTTCTGGATCTGGTGGATAGTCACCGAGTGGCTGATGCCAAATCATTATCTAATATTTGTTAGCCCATTAGCCAATCTATGGTATTATGTCAGTGTTTATTTTGGGCGCCTACTTGGATTAATTATAAATATGATATTTGTATATATATATATATATATTTGATTAATTGAAATGAGAAATTGAATAATGTTTTGGTTTAATAAATTGATTAATTGATAAATTTTAATTTATTATGATATATGGCAAAATTTGGTTTTTATTAAAAATTTCATTGTTTATATATATGGTTTATTTGCAAAAAGGTAATAAAATTTTATTATACTGTTTCAACTTTTGTGTACACCCACTAAGCTGTTGTGCTTAGCGCGTTGGATTTACCATGCGCAGGTAGTAAAGTTGCCATCACTAAAGACTGAAGAGTAAATCTTTCTACAGCAGCTCAGAGTAACTCACATCCTTTATATATATATATAATTATTTTTGGTAGATATTTTATTTGTCTATAAACTGTTGTATATTATATTATGGACATTAAATATATGTGCATATATATATATATATATATATTTCTTCAGAACTGTCTCCTTTAAAACCATGATGATATATGATATCTATTTTGATAATATGCTGGATGTGAAATAGTTTGGTGAAGGTTTGATGCATTTAGATTGCAATGTAAATTGTGAATATTTGCTGAAAAAAAATAAAAGTGGTTGAGAATGAATATTGAAATTTGGGAGTGTTTTCTTTTGTTACAGGTAGTGTAAAAATCTATTTTTAGGGGAGACTGTATAAGTTTTTCTTTATAAATATTTATAAAATAAAAAGTATTTTTGAAATTTGAATAATTATTATTATTGTTTGTGTTCGATGCTATCGTAGCACCCCCTGATCTCGTGTCTCGATGAGAGGCGAGTGATGAGGGTGTTACAGTTTTTGTTCTCATGTGTATATGCATATTTAACTAAACAATTGAGGGGCGTTTTAATATTTTCCATCTACTATTTTAATTATAAATTTTTTGACTATTGAAATTTCAGGGGTAGATCCAACGATCAGAACAGTTAACTGTATAGTACAACTGACTGTTCCATAGCTTATCCATTGAATTCTAGTTGTAATACCCACCTATCCTTTTTATGATTTCAAGGCCAATAGTTTGGTGAATTTATATGAAGTATCTTTAAATATTAGTTTTTTGGATGGGTTAATTTTGGTCTCTCTCAAAAGTTGACAAATATCAACTTTACTTCCAATTTATCAAGATAAACCAGTTCTAAAATTGATTTAGTTAAACTTAAGAGTATTAAAAATAAATTTCATTGAAAATTAAAAAGTTATATTAAACATAAAAAGAAATTAAACTTTTTTCCCATTATTTCTTCACTTGCTCTCTCTTTTTATTGCGTTTCTTTTTTCTTTTTCTTATAATATGGCAGGAATTAATAACTCAAACTAGAAGAGAAAATTTATAATGTTAGTGTAAATTTATATTTTCATGCAGAAGATCCCTCATTATTATTATTATTATTATGATAACTTTGTTTTCCATATTTACTTTAGGTTGTCACAAAAACTTGTATAATGCAATATATCTTCACATTTTGAAGTTAGGCCACAAAACATATGTTACACGAGTCATCATATTATATATTTTGTTGTACAGTTAGTCACAATATAAGCTATGATATATTTTTGTTGTATTAATATTGTTGGCGGAAGCGCTTACACATATAAGTATAATAATGTAGCAAACAAAACAAAAGTGAATTAAGAAGAGAATCAAAAAACAAAATACACATAGTAATTTACGTGGTTTGATAATTGCCTATGTTTACAGCGAATCAAAATCTATGCTTTATATTATTGAATCACTAAATACTCATAAAATATGCTTTTACAAATATCACAAAGCTCATAAAGAATTTTCTCTCTCTAGAAAGGATAACAACAATTACTCTCTCAATTGTGTGTTATGTTGTTATGACCTATTATCATATGTTCTCAAGCAAAATATAAGGCTCTTATATAGTCTACATTCGTTCTAAATTAAACCAAATATGAGTTGAGATAAAAATAGGGTGTTTAAGACAACTTAAGAGTCCTAAAATCGAGATAAGTCTCACTACTGCTGCAACGCTAGCTTCTGGGCGTTGTAGTAGTACGATAATAGTTTCTAGCACCATGACACTAGCATTTGGGCATTATGACACTACAACCTGGGACATGAGCACTATAGCACCACACAATTAGTGTTACGGCACCCTAGGTTCTATTTTTGACACTGCAGCAGTGGCCTTTCAGTATCACAGCATTTTCATGTTGCTTTGTGTTTTTTAACTTTTTCTCACCACTGCACCTTCACAACATGTCCTCTACTCAATGGCTTAACTCCAACTCTTTTTTAAAAGAATTTTTAATTATTTTCTCATAAATTCTCTCATTGATTCAAAATCATCTACAAAAGCTTCCAAGATCATTCATGTCTCCATCATGTCATCCTTACATAGTAGTGACTCTGCTTAAGTCCTTTCATAAAATGAACGTAATCGAGGGCAATGGCTTAGTCAACATATCCATAAAATTTTCAGATAACAAATTTTTTGTTAAACTAATATTACCATTTTAAACTCTCTCTCTAATGAAATGAAGCCACACATTAATGTATTTTGACCTTTCATGAAACACTTGATGCTTGCTTAGGTGTATAACTCTTTGGCTATCACAATACACATCAGTGTTAATGTTTTCAATGGCCATCACCTCTATGCATATCCTTTTAACCACTCCCTTATAGCTCATCCACAGCTATATACTCTACCTCTGTGGTTGATAGATTCACTACATACTGTAAAATCAACCTCCAATACACACTACACCCCAACATTGTGAATATGTACCCAGTCAATAACCTCTTTTTGTCGAGGTCACCTGTATAATCTGTGTTGACATATCCTCTTACTATTCCAAGAAAATTGAGACTAAAATATAAATAAAATATGATATAATTAATAAAAACTGATATAGACGTCGAATTACACTTAATTGAATTGCCAAAGCATCTCATACTCCTTAAAACACCTTTGAATTTCTCTTTATAGTTACTTCAATTGTGCTCCAAATACTCTTTAAGGCTTGTGTTGTGTGTTCTCTAAAGGCTGAAATGAATGGTCTTTATATAGATTTGATTTCGAGTTTGTAATGTTAATTCTCGTTAGTTCAGAAAAAGTGTAATCGTTGGGGGTGTGGATTCTTCATTGTTGGGGCACTATGCCTTTGAACCCTTATTCCTATAGTAATAGGGTTTTTTCATTGGGGTGCTAAACTTTCACTGGGAAAATTTTTTTGACTAATAAAGGTTTTATTTCGGTCTTTCCTAATCAGCTTTTGGAATTGCTGCTGGAGCGAAAATCTTCCTATCATTGGGGAGAAAATTGGCAATTTTGTCTTTGTTGCAATTTGGTCCTTAATTTTTTGCTATTTTGCATTCTTACTCCAATTTTTGTCTTTTTAGTCCAAATCCTATAAATAAACAAAAATACACATAAATAGTTATTTACTTTTATAAAATATCAAAATCTCAACTAAAATTGGGATAAAATATATGACAAATATACATTTATCAAATTCCTCCAAACTTAAACACTTGCTTGTCTTCAAGCAATAAAAAATACATAAAGAGAAAAATAAAAGGGCTAACTTAACTCAATAATAAACAAAGACTCAAAAGAAAACATAACATGCTATATTAGTTAGATGATCAAAATAATTGTCTCAAAGACTGTTGAAATAGCACAAATTTTAAAGTAGATAAATAACTATTAACAATTTTAGTTATATTTATTTAGTCCCTCACTCTTCCTCATATATAATCACCGTGTGTGTGTGTGTGTGTGCAAGTAGTAGCTAAACTCATACTTTGATTTACTTTATACTTAAGTTTGTATAGAAAAGATGATGTCTTGGTATTTTATTTGTATAATGACACTTCCGTAGACTTATTTTTGCTACCACTCTCTACTAATGTAGAAAATCATATATCTAGAAATCTATTTAGGACTTTAATTAGCTTATAATGTAAAGCTAAGGTCAATGTGGGATAAAAGGATAAATAATTTTATTTGAGTCACACCATGAACACTTAGACTTTACCTAAAAACCTCTTGATTTTCTTTTCCTGATTTATCTCCTCCCCCCAAACTTATTATATTTCACTATCTTTTTTTCAACAACTATTTTCCAAAGAATTTCTTATTTTTCTTAAGCCTAGGATATAAAGAATTTAAAAAGAGTTTTTTTAATACCCCCAAACTTAGTACATTTTTCTTATACAATTACAACCGCTTCCCTTTCAATAGTATTTCTAAATAAATTCACCGTTTATGGTGTTATAGGTAAATTTTGAATAAATAAACTTTAAGTCTTAGGTTTGTAATGTGGTTAAATAGAAAGAAAAAAAAAGGGTATTTAGGCTAAAAAGGGTAATTGGGGATAAATATACATTTCAGGTAGCCTAGAAAGACTCGAGCACTCCAAAGATGACCAAATGTCATTTCCCTGTTCATGTATTTCTTAGGATTTAACCTCAAGTAGTAATCAAATACAAGTTCTAAAGTGTCGATCTTTGAGACTTGAGTGTACTCCCTAAAGCATAAGTATCTCTAAGTAAAAGTTATAACTATTCATGCTTAAAAAGTGCTAAAAAGAATGGTAATTATAAATAAGGTTGAATTGTTTCTAAACTTAGATGAAAAACTATCTTTAGTATCTATCATTTCCTAGGGATTTATGAAAATAAATTTATCCATGTATTTTTTTTATCATAGACTAATGATCATCTTCACAATCTAACAAAAATAGACAAATAAAATATAAAGTATATAAAAAAGAAAATAATAGAGTAGACATAAGATTTAAGCTTGATTTCATTACTATTATTTTTTAAAGCTTTTTCTTTCTTTTTAAATAGACTATAAATAGAAAATTAAAATAGTGAATTAAAGATAACATAAAATAAGAGCAAAATAAAAATAAAGTATCCGCTCAAACTTAAAAAAAAAAAAAACAGGGTCCTTATGTTAAAGAAAAATAAAGACACTTCCTTTAGAAGTTATGGCGCTCAGTCATCCAAGCCCCGTGGATCAAAGAGGAGGTCTTGAAAATTAATATCTAGGAATGGCAATGGTGAAGGATGATTCGTGACTGTGGAAGTGTCGAAAGATCAATCCCAAAAGATGCTGTCATTGCTTGAGTCCACTGGATTATATATCTCCTGAATGCATTGGCTGCACATTTTTGCTCGGCCATACGAACTTCAATCTGAGCTAGTCCGACATGATTAGGGAGGGATCGAGTAGTAGTAGTAGTAGCAGCAGGCCTAGGTGCCTTGGTTGATGGTAGGTTAGCAACAATCCTCCTTCTCACATTTAGTATAAAGATAGTGGTAGTTAGAGCATGTCTTTCCTCCCTTGGGTCCCAAGTAGCGTTAGCTTGTGAACACAAAGTTGTAATCAAGGAAGGAAAAAATAAACATTTAGTGAGGCAGGCACAAGCCAAGATCTTTGCATGTATTAACTTTTCAATTTCGATGGGACGGTGTGTTATGATGGAAAATGATAGATGAATTGTAGCTTAGTGATATCACTGGTGTGGAAGATTAGCACAAGTCGGGAAGTGAGGAAGTTATACCAAGCCTTCACTTCTAAGTACATATAGCGTGAAAGACATATCATTGAAGACATTCCATTATGTACCTAGTGTACACAGGGTGTTGATGATTTCCTCATAGTTAGGATGATCTCTAAGCTCTAGCATATTGTCTTTAATCTCTGCTAGTAATCCATAGTATATTTTGATCGAGTGTTGGATCAAATGTCACTCTCTTCCCACAAATATATATTGGACTATATTTATCAAGCTCACTGGCATTGGCGTAGAATTCACGCACAATAGGAATGATACTATAATATTACTATGTAGAATACTACTCTTAGTGTCATTCTTGGATCATTACCCCAATATTTGGGATATTAAGATTCTCCAAATTGAAACCCTACTCTCTAATAAATTCTTTCTTTAGCACTACTACACCCATATATCGAGCTTGCATTTTAGTAGATGTGAATCGTGTCAAATTATGTGAGGCACTGCTTCTGGCCATGGTGTGCTATTTCTTGGGTTCCGTTGCTACTTTGAAAGACTGAAGAGAGTAATTTTTAAAATTAAATTTAGAGAAGTGATGAAAACTTACCTCAATTTGCCCATTTTTATTTTGTTGAGATCCCGGTTTCGCTGTAGCGGTAAGTCTTGTTTTGTTGCATCACTGATATATAGCTAAGGAAAAAATGTATGTATCGTTACAGTGCTCTTAATGAAATGCTTTGATTCCCATAACCAACCTGTTGTTGGAGCGATATGAGCTTTATCGTTGAGGCAATTTCACATTTTCTAAATTAAATGCTCGCTGCAACGTTGGCTAAATGTCGCTAGAGTGAAATACTGTCAATTAGGTGAAAGGAATTTTTTGTTGAAGTGCTAAGACATGTGTTTGGGCCAGGTGCTAGAATTCATATTGGAGTGATATCAGACTTATCGCGAGAGTGATAATGGCTTTTGAATTTTTACTGTAGTGCTAACAAAACCTTGAAATTAGGTATTTTTTTATGAGCGAAACTAATTATATGACCATTTTCACTAAATTAAAACTTATTTTTTTTCGTTGCAACATTGGCTCTCATTTTTTTGTTTTGAAATTCCAAAAAAATAATATCACACTTAACTAAAAAAAGAAAAATAATAATACATACTTACCTTGGGTTGCCTCCCAAGTAGCGCTTGATTTAACGTCATTGGCTTGACGTAATGCTCCTTCAGGTCTCCTTGAAAGTGATTGAGGATTGTTGGCAATCGAAATCTCCTCTCTAATAGTGCTTTAATCTTTACCTATTGACTTTGAAGGGTTGTTTGCTCTTTGTTTAGGCTCAAAATGTAATGCGGCTATCGTAATATAGATTGAGGTATCGATCCCACGAGGAAGCTTTTGGCAAAATAGGTTGGTGAAGTAAAATATTAAAGCAGTAGCAAATGAAAAAATTAATTAATTAGTTTAAGTGGATGAGATAGAATTGTCTATGAATTAAGAAAAATGTCTTATGATGATGCAAGTAAGGCTTTGAGAATCACAATTATGCTTTATAAATCTACTATACACTTTGATTCAATGTTTACAACTCAATTGAAAGTTTCACATCCCAAACAATCAATCGAAAGATATGTAAAATATAGCACATTTGATAACATATGTATTTGATATGACTAAACTCTTTGCAAACATTAATACAAACCATGCTCATTTATACAAGTTATATAAGATCGACAATATATTATTTTGACAATATTGTAGTAAAAGATCAACTTAAATATTAAACAATTATTGTCTTTACATGTTATCCAAGATTGACAATATATCATTGACAATATTACAGTAAAAGATTAACATGTACAAAAATGTAACCAATAACAATTATAATTCAATAAGAATTACATAAAGAAAGTATGACTGAAAATATATGAAACATGAGAATATAACCTCTGGATTATAGAAAATAAAATAGATAAGATTTTATGCACAACCAAACTTGACAGATGTAGCCTTGGTGGCTGACATAAAAGTTATATCATTTTGTCTCTTCTTTCCATAGCCACTAAGTTCATGCAAATTGGATGAGTATCCAATGAGATATGGGCAAAATGCCAAAGATATGTCAGATTTTGGCCAACAACCATTTTACCCATTTGTAATACAATTTGGTTTATGATAATGGCTGATTTGTACTTTACTATTAACATAAAAGTTCTTGATAATTATGCCAGTATTTCACAGCATCAAGAATTATACTAATTGGGTAGATATTGTGTGAAATACAGTCCAAATACATGAGTTGGGTCAAGCTGAACGAAAGTTATAACCCAATTCTAATGTATCTCAATGTTTAGCCCATAACATATTAGATTTGGCTTTTCAACTGTTCTTCAAGTTTGTGTAAGATTGAGTCATGTTACTCCAGGTTCAAGAATTTCTTCATTTCAATTTCTACGATGAGAGTTACGTCCATTTTACCTAAACCTGTGCAAGTAACATTCATTAATCACAATTTAAGGAGAACACTTTATTTCAAACTAAAAATATAAAAATGCTAAAATTACTGACATTAAATGGTGACTGAATCTCTTAATAAATATGCATTTTCATGTGTTTATCACGGCCCTCAACCAGCTTATTGCTAGTCTCTAGCAATTCAAGCATAAATAGAATATGCAAAACTACCTAAATATTTCAAACAAAAAGTCAGTTCAATATCACTATTGCTATTATGGCTTTTTTAATTTTAACTTCTAAAAATTGTATGTGTGTGAACTAATCTGTAACTTTCTTACCACAAATCATAATAGATATAGTCTTGAGAATTTCTCCAAGTAAAAGCCTTAACTGCATATCCTCGCAAGTGTATGACTGTTTAAAAGGTTAGGATTTCTCTTATGAAGTTGGAAAACAGTTGAACACTCAAGAAAAAAAAGTCAATTTTAAGGACAGACTGAATTGAATCTTTCAGTGGAATTAGGAAAGCAGGCAAGCAGATACAAACTAATATTGATCCAAAGATAGAAAAATCAATCATTTAGAAATCAATCATTCTTGACATGCACCAGCTTTAGGACTTCAATTGTCTTGTGAGAATAATACAAATATAGCTTGGTGAGAAAACTGCTTTACAAAATATTTATCTTCTAAAATTAAATGAAGACTTCATTAAACTGAATTGATTCTTTTTTTCTTTCTATTTTTTTTTCTTTTTTTTGGTATTTTGCTTTCTTTTTATTTTTATTTTTTTTGAAGAATACAAGGAAGCATTACAAAATAAAAAAAAAGGTTTCTCACCAAAATATATTATACACAAATGCAACCAACTTTTTTCTTATTTCAAATAATATCAATCTAAACAAAAATTAATCAATTCAAAGGATCAATGAAGGTTCGTAAGCTATTTTCTCAACCTTTCCATTTACTCACAAAAGATATGTGAGATCAAAACAATATATACTTAAACATGAGAATTCTCTTGGCTATATAAATTGAATCATTCATCTTACCACAAGGCTTAGCATTGTGCTAAAAGTGACTTAATCCAAATAATTTTGAAATCATACATAGGTAAAAAAGTAAATTCCTTTGTACAAGAATTACCAAGACTACAAGCAATAAATAACAATGCATAAAAAATAACAAGTTAGTTAAAATGCGTTTCAAAAGTTCGAAATAAAACTCCTTGCCATTCTAATTTGAAATAGAATGGTCTCAAGAGTTCAAGAATTAACTCTTTACTCTGCCATTTTAATCAAATGTCGGACCTCATTATCTATTTTTTTATTTTTTTGAATTTTTTTTTGGAATGCAAAATACAACTTATGTCTACTATCCTCCCTCCAAATCAGATGAAACATTGTCCTCAATTTTTAAATAGAAAGAAATAAAGTAGAGAAGACATTACCTGAAACGCCAATTATTTGAAAGAAACAAACCTGAGAGACACTTAAGCAAATATAAACTAAAAGGATTATGCTAATTAATAAATAAAACAAAGAAAAATTTACAAACGAAGTGTCAGATCCAATTTTGGCTTGTTATGGCCCACTGACCAATCGATTTGAGTTATTGCTGGGTCAAGTTCATAGGTAACTGCTTGTAATTTGTCAATCAATTCATCCGTATTGGTAGCAGAAACGAGGATCTTTCGCGCAACCAAAATAGTTATTAACATTCAATAAACCTATGGGTTTTCGGTGGATATTTAGCTGGGTCCAAGAGGCAATTTGAAAATTTTCTTCCAAGGTACCAAAACCACCTGGTAAAGTAATAAAAGCATCTGCATAGTAAAGCATTCTAGATATACGTTTATGCATGGATGAGACTCATAATTCTTCCCTTATTGTTTTTCCAGTTAGGTTTCCTACGGCTAAAGCTGTAGGAATAATACTTAAAACTTGACTTCCTCCTAAATGTGCAGCTGTTGACCTACACCCCATTAACCTAAGGCTACCCCCTCTATAAATCAAATAGATTTTTCTTGCAGCTAATACTGTTCCTAGATTGTTTGCTGTTCTTACAAACACTTTATTTTTCATAGGACTAGATCCACAAAATACACATATATTTCAAAATTGTTGAATTGAGATTTCCTCTATATCTACACTCACCTTTAGCTCAATATATGAAAATGAAAAAAAATGAGGTGTTGTATTTATAGAGTACCAAATGGTAACAATGATTTTGGTAACCCGACAGTTTGTCAAAAGAGATTTAAAAATAAAATACAAAAATTTAAACATAATAACCCACATGCATTATTTAACCAAAAGATTTGAATTTAAGACATCTATATGAGTAACCCCACTATTCATAAAATAAAATTAAAAAAAAGTTTGAAATTAAAACACATATATTTACAGGTAGTTGTGATTGTGGCTCATATCTTCCTCTAAATTTACATCTAGTAACAACTTAAATGCCCTCTATGGGTCAGGGATAGGCTTCCCATCTAATTTTCTTAAAAATTGACAAACAGGGTCTTTTAGAGTCAGATTCCCGAGACTATACCGTTGATGTTCATTTTTAAATTTATTCTATAAATTGAGAAGTTCACATTGCGCAACCCCATAGAGATGCGCCTCAAGAGTCAATAGGATATCATCCAAAGACTCTTTACTTAGTCCATCCTTAATGAACTGAATTTTATCTTCTCGATTTCTCGATGCAAATCCTAAAGAACGACAACTCCGATTACAATTTCATCGAGCACATTTATGACAAACTTGTAACCTTTTTGTCGTCACCTTTTGGCATAAGAGCTTCTTCCAAGACCAGGCATAAAAGAAACAAAATCATTTGCAGACTCACTGGATAATCAAACCTTGGCTTCGATTAATCAACGAATGTTCACAGGGATATTACTCAACATTAATAGCCTTATTCTTTCACACTGTTCTTTATAAATCTTAAGTAAAGCATTTTGAGGCAATGAAGGAAAGTATTTTTTAAGGATGGTAAGAATGCGATCTATTTTGAAAGAAAGTGAAAAAGAAAAGAAATGAATACATAGTTTGAGGGACAGTTTTTAGAGAACTGAGAAATCGACTTTAATAGTAACGAAGTACCGATCCACCGCTTGACTGGGAAATAAAATTACATTGAAGGAAAAAAAATAAAGTAAAATAAAATATGAAAGAAAATAAAAGTAAAAATAAAAAAGTCAAAAGATAAAATATGGTACAGATAGATTAAACCTGATCAAGCATGATAGATAGGATCCACAAGAGGGATCTCTTCCAGGTACATAGAATAGTCTACCTTTTTCACATAGCTTTTCAGCCACTGTCCATTCACTTTGAAATTTTGCCCATTAGTAGGGTCTTCGATTTTGACAACACAATTAGGAAAAACATGTCTTACCATAAATGGACCAGTCCATCGAGATCTCAATTTTTCAGGGTGTAAATGCAATCGAGAATCATAAAGATAAACCCGTTGATTTGGCTCAAAGTATTTCCTTGAAATCTGTTTCTCATGAGCAGCTTTTATTTTAATTTTGTAAATCTTAGAGCTGTCATATGCATTATTTTGTAGCTCTTCTATTTCTGACAATTGTAACTTTCTCTGAAGACCTGCAGCACTCAAATCAAAGTTAAGGTCTTTGACAGCCAAGTAAGCTGTATGCTCTAGCTCAATAGGTAAATAGCAAGCTTTTCCATGGATAAGCTGGTATAAAGACATTCCTAAGATGATTTTATATGTAGTACGATGTGCCCATAATGCATCAAAAAGGCGTAGAGACCAATCTTTGTGATTCGGGTTAACCGTCTTTTTTAAAATCTGTTTAACCTCTCTATTTGCTTGCTCGACTTGTCCATTTGTCTGTGGCTGGTATGTAATGGAAACTTTGTGAAGAACACCATACCTGTGCATCAAAGCTTTAAAAGAACGGTTACAGAAATGTGTTCCTTGGTCACTAATGATTACACGTGGTGTTCCATACCTAGATAACACATTTTCTTTTAAGAATTTTACTACAGTTGTGTTATCATTAGTACGACAAGTTATAGCCTCCACCCAATTTGATACATAGTTAACAGCTAAAAGATGAGGGAAAATGACCCATAAAAGATGAGAAAAAATGACCCATAAAATTGATCCCCCAACAATCAAATATTTCAATAACAAGAATAGGGTCAAAAGACATCATATGTATTTGAGATAGAGTACCTAAATTTTGACATCTTGATGAACACATGAAAATGCATGTTGTTAGGAGATTCAATCACCATTTAATGTCACTAATTTTAGTATTTTCTGTATTTTTAGTTTGAAATAAAGTGTTCTCCTTAAATTGTGATTAATGAATGTTATTTGGATAGGTTTAGGTAAACTGGACGTAACTCTCAATGTAGAAATCGAAATGAAGAAATTCTTGAACCTGGTGCAACATGACTCAATATTACACAAATTTGAAGAATAGTGGAAAGGCCAAATCCAATATGTTATGGGCCAAAAATTGAGATACAACAGAATCGGACTACAACTCTTACCCAGCTTGACCCAATTCACGTATTTGGACCGTATCTCACAAAATACGTATTCAATTGGTATAATTCTTGAAGCTGTGAATTTCTAACTTAACTATCAACAACTCGTATGTTTATGGTAAAGTCCAAATCAGCCGTTATCATGGACCAAATCGCATTGCAAGTGGGTAAAATGGTTGTTGGCCGAATTCTGATGTATCTTTGGAATTTTGCTCATATCTCATTGGATACTCATCCAATTTGCATGAAATCAGTGCCTATGGAAAGAAAAGTCAAAATACTACAACTTTCATGTCGGCTGCAGAAGCTGAATTGATCATTTACATTATCAAAAATGTGCTGCAAATAGGGGTGGGCAAAAAACTGAAAAACCGAACCGGACCCGAAAAACCGAACCGAATTGGTCGGTTCGGTTCGGTTTTTCTCTTGGTCGGTTCGGTTTTCGGTTTTTTATTTTAAAAACCGAAAAATTCGGTTCGGTTTTTGGTTCGGAAGGCCGAACCGAAAAAACCGAATTTAAAAAAAAATTAAAAAATTAAAAAAAAAATTAAAAAAAAATTAAAAAAAATTAAAAAAAATTAAAAAAAAATTAAAAAAAATTAAAAAAATTATAAAACCGAACCGAACCGGTTCGGTTCGGTTCGGTTTTTGATTTTTCGGTTCGGTTTTCAGTTTTATTTTTCAAAAACCGACCGGCTCGGTTCGGTTTTCGGTTCACACTAAAAACCGAACCGAACCGGATTTGCCCACCCCTAGCTGCAAATGGATACACGAGTTATTGGCTTAAAATTATTGAAGATTGATGTCATCCATGACATATGTCCATTCATTGCCTATATAAGGAGACACTTAGGACGTTTTTAAAAATAGATAATTCTCTCTTCTTTTATTCTCATTAACATGAATTGTAATTTAGGCTAGAGTTCCTAGCAAGGCTTAGAGATGAACTTTTATGTGTAGTAAATCTACTTCCATGCTTTGATTCGGTGTCAAGAGCTATAAATGTTGTAAGTTTGGTTTTGATTAAACTCTTTTCTATTTTATCTTCTATAATCCAGAGGTTATAATTCTCATGTCTCATATATGTTCAGTCATGCTTTTCTTATGTGATTCATGTTGATTTATACTTGTTACTGGTTACATTGTTTTATATGTTAATCTTTTACTACAGTATTGTCAATTTGATATATTGTCGATCTTGGATAACATGTAAGGGCAATAAATGTTTGATATTCAAGTTAATCTTTTACTGCAATATTGTCAAAATGATATATTGTCGATCTTAGATAACTTGTATAAATAACATGATGTGTGTTAATGCTTGCAAAGAGTTTAACTAAATCAAATACATGTGTTATCAAATGTGCTATATATTACATACCTTCCAATTGATTGTTTGGGATGTGAAACTTTCAGTTGAGTTATAAATATCGAATCAAAGTATAGAGTAGATTTATAAAGCATAATTGTGATTTTCAAAGCCTTGTTTGAATTATCATAAGACATTTCCTTCAATTCATAGACAATTCTATCTCATCCATTTAAATCAATTAACCCTTTGCTACTGCTTTAATATTTTACTTCACCAACCTATTTTGCCAAGAGCTTCCTCGTGGGATCGACACCTCAATCTATACTGCGATAGCCGCGTTATATTTTGAGCATAAACACATCTTTCATAGGAACGACAAAAATTATTAGTGTCTGTGAACAAAGTGGGCCAGTAAAGACCACACTATAAACTTTTTGCGACTGTCTTTTTTATAGAAACATGATCGCCATAAGCAGTACTATGACAAAATTTTAAGAAGCTAGAAACTTTATTTTCAGGAATGCCACGTCTCATAATTTGGTCAGGGCAGTATTTGAAAAGATATGGATCATCCCAACAACAATTACGTACCTCAACCAAGAACTTACGTTTATCTTGTGCACGCTAGTTAGATAGAAGTTCACCATAAATCAAATAATTTACAATATGTGCGTACCAAGGTATTTGGCTTATAGTAAAAAGATGTTCATCAGTGAAATCATCTCGAATGGGTGGCAAATCAATGAAGCCAGTGAACGTAAGGCGAGATAAATGATTAGCAACAATATTGTCAACGCCCTTCTTGTCTTTAATGGCTATATCAAATTTCTGCAAAAGAAGAACCCACCTAATTAAATAAGCTTTAGCATCCTTCTTAGAAAGAAGGTACTTAAGGGCCGTGTGATCAGTAAAAACAATAATAGGTGAACCAATCAAATAAGAACGAAATTTGTCTAAGGTAAAAATAACAGTTAGTAGCTCTTTTTCAATAGTAGTGTAATTCATCTGAGCATCATTCAAAGTCCTAGTAGGGTTCTTTTAACAATTTTATCAATTTTTCCTCTTGTTCAACATTAAGTTCAGAAGAAATAATGATAGGAAAGGTATCACATGGTTCTAAGAATGCATGTCTCAAACCTTTAGGTAGTGGAGAAAGCTCAACTTGTGGTGTCTCGAGGTTTGATGGTTTCATTCTTTCCCTCTCCTATGGCAACTCTTCAAAGCGTGGCTGCAATTGAGTCCCTTTATCATGTGAATAAAAAATACTAAACACATCAGTTGTTTCATTAGGATAACACAATTCTTCAAAATCAAAATTAAGAAGGTTTTCCAAAGAATCAGAGCCATGATTTTTATAAGCTTCCTTCACTACAAGTGTGTCTATCATATATGAATGATAGCATTCATCTTCTTCTCGTGGTTGCTTGCCAATATGGAAAATGTTCACCTCAGGAATAATATTCCCAAATGATAATTTTATTAAACCATTTCTGCAATTAATAAAAGCGTTAGCAGTGGCAAGAGAAGGTCTCCCCAAAATAAGAGGAATTTTAGACTCCATCTTAACCACAAAATGAATATCTAAAACAAGAAAATCAATAGGGTAGTAAAATTTATCAATTTGCAACAAAATTTCTTTTACTATTCCCCGTGGTTTCTTGATTGATCGGTCAGCTAATTGTAGGACTACAGATATAGGTTTAATCTCACCAAGTCCCAATTGCAAGTAAATAGAATAAGGCATTAAATTTACACTTGCTCCTAAATCCAACAAAGCTTGACCAAACTCATGTGTCCCAATTTGGCAAGAGATTGTGGGACATCCTGGGTCTTTATACTTGGGTGGTGTCTTTTTTTTAATCACTACACTTACCTGTTCTATCAAAAATGCAGTTTTCTTTACATGGTGTTTTCTTTTGATAGTGCATAGATTCTTGATGATTTTGGTATAAGTTGGAACCTGCTTAATCAAATACAACAAGGGAAGATTAATCTTAACTTGTTTCAAATGTTCTAAAATCTCACATTGAATTTTTGAATTTTTTCCAACAGGTCGAAGAGCTTGAGGAAAAGGCACTAGGATTGAAAACTTATTTTTGGGCTCTTTTTTCACTGTGGTCTCTTTTTCAAAGGGGGCGTCTTTACTATTCGTAGATGTGTTAGTTACAGAAGTAGGCTCACTCAAAATCTTACCACTACGAGTAGTAATGTCATTGACTTCTTTGAGATTTTGTGCATCAGAAGTATAACCTTGTGCCATGAATTGTCCTTTTGGATTGAGGTTGAGATGGAAACTTACCTCGCTCTTGTACAGTTAAGGCACTGGTCAGCTTAGTAATTTGACTCTTGATTTCTTTGTTTTCGTCTGCCACCTGTGCAAGAATTGTTTCAAATTTTTTATTAGTATTACTTTGTACCTCC
Organism: Ailanthus altissimus; assembly: GCA_946807835.1. Lineage (NCBI taxonomy): Eukaryota > Viridiplantae > Streptophyta > Magnoliopsida > Sapindales > Simaroubaceae > Ailanthus > Ailanthus altissimus. Next base: position 10,336,829 of record OX327698.1, read on the forward strand.
ATAAATGCTTGTAATGTATCATCTAAAGGACTCTTGGCTGGTCGTGCATTATATTGAGGTGTACCATAAGATTTGGGTGCTTGTTGTTCTTGCTTCCAATGGTTGTTGACTTTGTTGGGATTTGTGCTCATGTGTCATCCTAATTTTGTATGAATATTGTATTATCATACTTATGTAATAAATAAATATTTTATTTAATTGCTAATTAATTTTATTAAGTAAGATGTTTGTAACATTTCAGACATTATATTGATCTGAAGGAGTTCAGATTAGGTCTAAAGAGTTAGAACCTTGTCTGAAATAGGACAAAGGCCTGAGAATATACTTACAATGATATAGTTGCAAATAATTGCAAGCATTGCTAAGAAATATCTTTGTGTAAATATGTTCTCAAATTAAATGTTCCTGATCTATTTCCACCGATGCAAGGTCTATCAAATGGAATCTATTAATATAGATCAGTGTAGATCTATATCTAGGTAGTCTAGATGGTTAATATTAATAAATCATGAGTTTAGTGGAAGCGTGTATAGATATACATGTATTTAGTAAGGACTGGATACTGAACTAGACTCAATGAAGACCTCCAATAGATTTTTTATAAATCCATCAGTGGAGGGTCTTCTCGAGTTGAGTAGTATTCGTGGTCCCTAGACCTAAGCACCACGATGGGCTTATGAGTGATCCATCATACTTAGGTTCCACACATGTCAGAGACCTTTCATAGTCTGACCGTTGGGTGTCACTAGGTATGGTTTGTTGCTTATGGAGTCTGGTGTGTGTAGATATGAGATCCTTCAGCTTATATGGGTGATTTAAATATCCAGATGCTCTAAGATTGTATTCTAGGAAGTCTTATGGCCATAAGCATTTTACCCGAGAAAGAGTTTCCTATGGAGTAAATAATATTACAAAGGATTTTATGTATATTATTTATTAAAATATGAATCAAAAGAGATAAGTTTATGGTTGAGTAATAGGGGACTTGACGCTATTGATCTATGTCTCCACTCTTCTAGGATATTAATGATAGAGGGATTTTACGAATATAGATTAACCTCAACTTGTGTGATTTAACTCGCCATTTTGTATTATCTATAATGTGTTGGGGGGCATCAGTTATGAACTTACGAAAATATTTCGTGACACAAAATGGGTGTGAACCTAGGGAGTCTCACTATATGAAGTGTACTTGTTGAGCACGTGAGTAGCACACCAGATCGAATTGTTCAATCCGGGAAGTTTTTGAAATTTTTTTATTTATTTCATGATCTCTTAGGGAGTAGTTAAGGTTTAATTGTTAAACCTAAAATTGTGTCAAGTGAGACTTGACACTTTTATCTACCTAGTGTATGTCTCAAATTGTGCCAATAATTTGTATGGGTACTGATTTGAGTATTGTTAAAAAAAAATAGAAAAAATGAAAATGAAATGTATCATTCAGCAGAAAGAACCAAAAGCAAAATGTATCATTCATTTCATATGTTTATTTTTCATTGGCTAAAACAAAAATTATTGATACATGTTAATTTTTTATTGGCCATTAACAAATGCAATTGAATTGAATTGGGATTCAATTCAAAATGGAAAATGTCTTGTGCATTCAAATTGAATGTATTATTTGTGAAACGACAGGTGGCAACGTTTTTGCCGCCATTTGCTTTAGAAATTTGCCACCTATGTTGAAGCATTGACTAAGCATTGAGAATGCCTTGTCATGCTTCAACATTTGGCATTTTAAAACTCATGTAATTAGTTGATAAGAGGCAAACTTTGCCTATAAATATTGTACATTGCCGAGAGAAGTATGATATGAAGAAAGAATTGAATTTTTTAGAATCTGTAAAGGTGCAAGTGAAAAAGAAGCTATATATATACATATATAGTTTATCCGAGAGAAATAAAAGTGAAGTAAGAGTTGCTTTAAGTATTTTATATTTCGAAAAAAAAAAAAGGTTACTATTCTAGCTTGTGGAAGCCCACCACGTCCCAAATTAGAATTATTCAAAGCACGCTTCGATGGTGAGTCTCATAATCGCATTAGTGTAATGAGATTATTTTAATGTATTATATTTTCACTGCGTTGCATGTGAGACATGTAATATTTAAATTATTTAATAATGCACACAATCACCCATAACATAACGTACACGCACACAACAACAACAGGCTTGTTGGTCAAATTTCTAACTAAAGTTTGGGTAGTTTCTCCAGCTAGGATTATAGGTTTCAGAGTGTGGTGAATAAGGCTTCTTGTACATCTCTAAGGCATTATATTGTTCCTCATATATCCCTCTCATTTCACTATAAGTGGAGCAATCTTGAGCTAAGTGCTCCGCTCCTCCACAGATAAAACAAACATCATGTGACTCAACTCTAGCAACCGTTTGGGTGACTCTTCTATCTTTGGTTTTCAAGGCCTCTAATTCCCTAGTTAAGACCTCTAACTATGCTTTAAGGTTATCCTCTTCCCTAAGATGAAAAACACGACTAAGACATGATCTATTTGTGATTTCAGTATCGTTAGCTCCAGTCCATGTATGGACTTTTTTTGCTAAGTCATTAAAGAATTCTATGGCTTTCTCAAGATCTTGGTGAAGAAACTCCCCATTACACATCATCTCAACAAATTGACGCTCTCTAATTGTGAGTCCCTCATAAAATAGCTAACCAAGCACCAATTGTTATACCCATGGTGAGGCCACAGATTTAGCAACTCTTTAAACCTTTCCCAAGCTTGATATAAGGTTTCACTATCTTTTTGGGAGAAAGAAAAATTTTGTCTTTTCAGGCCATTAGTTTTGTGTTATGGGAAATATTTATTGAAAAATGCTTGGGTCATTTCTGCCCAAGTTCCTATAGACCTCAGCCTTAAATAGTATAGCCAACTCTTTGCTTTGTCTTCCAAAGAAAAAGAAAAAAATTTAAACCTATCAGTGTCTATGACTTTAGGTTGGCTATGGAAGGTGGTAATTACCTCTTCAAATTCCCTAATATGTACATAAGAATTTTCACTATCTAGACTATAAAAAATGGGTAGAAGTTGTATCATTCGAGGTTTAAAATCCGAATGTGGTATGTTAGGTGGAAATATAATGCATAATAGTGTGGCGGTGTGAGTAGGATGTAAATAATCTTTTAGAGTTCTAACAGAGTTATCCTCGTGTTGGCTCTTTGTGTTGGAATTACAAGATGAACTGGATGGTGAATTCTCTTCCCTTACAAATTGTGGTAGTGGTTCTAGTTCTATTCTCTCATAAATCTTCCTCGTTTGTCTTTAAGTCGATGTATACATCCTAATAATTTTTTTTATTCCTTTTTTTTAATGAAGAAAATTCTCAAGAAAAAATTAAGAAGTGAAATAAAACACAACAAGAAATAGAAATGAGTTAAGTGGTAAGACCAACCATGAAATATAAATATAAAATACAATAAATGAACAAAAGATAATAAACTGTAAAGTATAATAAATAAATAAAATATTGCAATTAATTAATAAATGAAAATGAATTTCAAAGTATAATAAATAAAATAAAATAAAATAAGTTAGGCGATAGAACCAATCATTAAAATAAAATAAAAATACAACATTTTAACTAAAGAAAAAAAGTGCAATAAATAAATAAAAAATAAACTAAATTAGGCGGTAGAACCAACCATTAAAATAAAATAAAATATGACAAATTAACTAAAATTAATAAAGTACAATAATAAATAAAAGAAATTAAAGTGCAATGTACAATAAATAAATAAAAGAAAATAAAGTGCAAAGTACAATAAATAAATAAAAAAAATGAACTAAGTTAGGCGGTATAACTAGCCATTAAAATAAAATAAATTTCAACAAAGAAAATAAATTTAAAAACTAAAAGAAAAGAAAATGTACAAAGTTACCGCTTTAGTATTGATAAACGCAACCTACTTTCGCTTAGTATGCCTCCCTGGCAACGGCGCCAAATTTTGTTTACGCGCAAAATGTAATGCAGCTATCGCAGTATAGATTGAAGTGTCGATCCCACGAGAAAGCTTTTGGAAAAATAGGTTGGTGAAGTAAAATATTAAAGCAGTAGCAAATGAGAAAATTAATTAATTAGTTTAAGTAGATGAGATAAAATTGTCTATGAATTAAGAAAAATGTCTTATGATGATGCAAGCAAAGAATCACAATTATTCTTTATAAATCTACTCTACACTTTGATTCAATGTTTATAACTCAATTGAAAGTTTCACATCCCAAACAATCAATCGAAAGATATATAAAATATAACACATTTGATAACACATATATTTGATATGACTAAACTCTTTGCAAACATTAACATAAACCATGTTCATATATACAAGTTATCTAAGATCGACAATATATCATTTTGACAATATTGCAGTAAAAGATCAACTTGAATATTAAACAATTATTGTCTTTACATGTTATCCAAGATCGACAATATATCGATTGACAATATTACAGTAAAAGATTAACATGTAAAGCAATGTAACCAATAACAATTATAATTCAACAAGAATCACATAAAGAAAGCATGACTGAAAATATATAAAATATGAGAATTACAACCTATGGATTATAGAAAATAAAATAGATAAAAGTTTAGGCACAACAAAACTTGAAAATATTTGTAGCTCTTGACAAAGAATCAAAACATAGAAGTAAGTTTATTAAACATTAAAGTTTATCTCTTAGCCTTGCCAAGAACGCTAGCCTAGATTACAATGCATGCTAATAAGAAGACAATAAGAGAGAATTATCTAATTTTGAAAACGTCCTAAGAGTGTCCTTATATAAGCAATAAATGAAAATATGTTTAGTGTGATTTCAATCTTTAATAATTTAGTCCAACCACTCGTTCACCCACTTGCAGCACCTTTTTGATAATAGAAATGACTGATGTAGACTTTGTGACCAACATAAAAGTTGTATCATTTTGTCTCTTTTTCCATTGCCACTAGGTTCATATAAATTGGATGAGTATCCAATGATATATGGTCAAAATGCCAAAGATATGTCAGATTTCGGCCAATAACCCTTTTACCCATTTACAATACAATTTGGTCTATGATAACGGCTGATTTGGACTTTACCATCAACATTAGAGTTGTTGATAATTAAGTCAGTATTTTACAGTTTCAAGAATTATACCAATTAGTATGTATTTTGTGAAATACGGTCCAAATACTTGAGTTGGGTTAGTCTAAATGGAAGTTGTAACCCAATTCTATTATATCTCAATTTTTGGCTTATAACATGTTGGATTTGTCTTTTCAACTGTTCTTCAAGTTTGTGTAAGATTTATTCATGTTACTCTAGGTTTAAGAATTTCTTCATTTTGATTTCTACATTGAGAGTTACGTCTATTTTACCTAAACCTATGCAAATAACATTCATTAATCACAAATTAAGGAGAACACTTTATTTCAAGCTAAAAATACAAAAATTCTGAAATTAGTGAAATTAAATGGTGACTAAAACTCTTAATAAATATGAATTTTTATGTGTTCATCACTCTCTTTGTCGGCTAACTCTATGGCCGGACAATCTTGACCTTAATGTTCTTGGGAAGAATTTCAGTCTTAAGTTGTAAAGCAATACCTGTTGTCCTAGTTCAAAGACTCGTGGTGTGATCCTTTGGTTATGCCATTTTTTTGCTTTCTCTTTGTAGAGTTTGGCATTCTTATAGGCTTAGATTTGAGACTCATCCATGGTATTGAGTTATAGTAATTTTTTGTCTCAAGTAGCTTGTAGGTCAAAATTTTAGGCTTTAATGGCCTAATAGCCTTTATGGTCAAGCTCTACTAGAAGATGACAAGCTTTTTCGAATGTAATCTGGTAAGGAAACATCCTAATAGTTGTCTTATAAGCTATCTGATAGGCCCATAATTCATCGTCTAGTCGCATCACCTAATCTTTTTGGCTTAGCTTTATTATCTTTCCCAAAATTCATTTGACTTCTCTATTTGATATCTCGACTTATCCACTAGTCTAAGGATATTAGGTTATGGCAATCTTGTGCTTGACTCTATATTTGTACATAAAGGCTGAGAAGTATTTATTGCAGAAGTGTGACCCTTCATCACGAATAGTGGCTCGAAGAATACCATATCTTGTGAAGATGTTTTTGCAAAGGAATTTAAGTACTACCTTAGCATCGTTTGTTGGATAAGCTATGACTTTTACTTATTTTAAGACATAGTTTATCGCCAATAAGATGTATTATTTGCCTATTGGGTGGTGGGAATGATCCTATGAAATCAATCCCTCATATGTCAAATAATTTCACCTTTAGAATACTCAGTGGCATCTTTTGTTTCCTTGATATGTTCCCCATCCTTTGGCCTATATCATATTTGGAGGTGTAGAAGTGTGCATCTTTAAATAAGGTTGGCCAATAAAATTTGTTTTGCAATACTGTAGCTACTATCTTATCTCCTCTAAAATGTTTGTCATGGTCACTTCCATAATAGTGTTGAAGAATGCTTTTAGGCTCTTCATATGGGACACACCATCTTATTATTTGATCAGCACATTGTTTGAATAGGAAGGGTTCATCCCAACAATAGAACTTTACATCATGTAAGAACTTTTTATTTTACTACGAAGATAAGTTATAGGGTAAAATACCATTAACAAGAAAATTAGCAAAATCAGTATACCATAGTGCCTCAAGGTGTTGAGTTATCAAAAGTTGCTCGTGTGGAAGGTTTAATTAATAATCAGATATCTTTTTTTTATATGATCCTTCCAAACGTGATAGATGATTAGCAACTTAATTTTCAGTGTCTTTTCCATCCTTGATCTCTAGATCAAATTCTTGTAATAGTAACACTATCAGATTAATCTAGGTTTAGCATCTTTCTTGGTGATCAAGTATTTAATAGCAGCATGGTCGGTGTAAATGGTCACTTTGACACCAATTAGATATGACCTAAATTTGTTAAAAGCAAATATTACAACTAGTAGTTCTTTTTTTGTGGTAGTGTAATATCCTTGTGCTTCATTCAAAGTTTTACTGGTATAGTAGATGGAATGGAAAAACCTTATTATTTCTTTGGCCTATTACTGCTCCTATAGCTGTGTCACTAGCATCACGCATGAGATCAAATGGCAGACTTCGGTAAGTGCTATAATGATGGGGGTAGTTATGAGTTTTTCCTTTATATTTTTGAAGGCATATAGGCAGTCTTAGTCAAAGTTAAACTGCATATCTTTCTCAGTTACAAAAGAGTTTGGAGATCTTGGAGAAATCTTTAATAAATATTCTATAGAATCCAACATAGCCAAGAAAACTCCTAATGGTTTTGATTTATGGGGTGGCAGTTTTTCTATGGTATTGATCTTTGCTTTATCAACTTCTATACACTTAGAAGAAAATCGTATATCCTAAGACTATACCTATTTTTACCATAAAGTGGCATATCTCCTAGTTCAATACTAAATTTGTCTCCTCACATCTTTTCAATACAAATGATGGATTATCTAAACAACAATCAAAAGAGTCCCCAAAAACTGAAAAGTCATCCATGAATACCTCTAAGAGGTTCTCTACAATGTCAGAGAAGATTGTCATCATGCACTTTTAGAAGGTGACTAGTCCATTGTAAAGTCTAAATGGCATTCTTCTAAAGAAAAATGTGCCATATGGGCATGTGAATGTGGTTTTTGATTGTAGCCCAAATATCCATCTTGGAAGTAGTAGTATTCATGTCTAGCAAGTCAGTCGAGCATTTGGTTAATAAAGGGCTGTGGGAATTGATTCTTTCTTATAACTTTGTTCAATTTATGGTAGTTTATGTGTATTCTCCATGCGGCGATGGTACAAGTTGGGATCAATTTATTGTTGTCATTGGTGATCACCGTGATTCCTCTATTCTTTGATACATGTTGGACTGAGCTTACCTATGAATTGTCAAAAATTGGGTAGATGATGCTAGCATCTAGCCACTTGATTATTTCTTTCTTTACTACATCCTTCAAGATTGAATTTAGTCTTCTTTGTTGCTCAATTATGGTTTTGTGTCTCTCTTCAAGTAGGATTTTGTACATGCAGAAAGAAGGGCTTATTTCCCTGATGTCAGCAATGGTCCATCCTATGGTAGAATTGTGTGCTCTCAGAATTCTCAACAATTTTTCCTCTTGTTGCTTAATAAGATTGTTAGAAATAATAACATGAAAATGGAAAAGTTTGCCAGAAATGCATACCTTGGATGACTTGAAAGTGATTTAAGTTCTAGCTTGGGTAACTCTTCTATAGAGGGTGTATTACTTGCCTATAGATTTGTGGGTTTCTCTAATAGTTCAAAGTAAGTTTTAGAGAGATCATACCTTAGTGATTTATTAAGTGTGTTTATATACTCTCTTGCTTTATAATTCTTTGTTTCTTCTCTATTGATGATAGCATCTTTTAGATGATCTTGAATGATGTGGATGCTGAAGACTTTTTATATATCTTGATCAATTTCATCATGACTCAAGTTGTTATTGATTTCACTAAGAAATTCATAGTTTTGAAGACATTGAAGGTTACTTCTTTGTTTTGAACTCTCATCGTGAGTTCTTTTTTAGACATCAATCAATGTTCTTTTTGTTAGAGTGTGTGGGGCCCACCAACGCTTTGGTACCCAACCAGTGGCTGACACCTCAGCACCTACTGGCGCCCCAGCACACAATCCGCAGGTTACCTGCACCCCCAAGGAATCGAACCCCCGCCCCCATCTCCATGGAGGCCTTATAGGCCTTTAGAGGTTCGTCCTTGTACCCATTGGGCTGGCCAGCTCAGTGGGTACAAGGACGAACCTCTAAAGGCCTATAAGGCCTCCATGGAGATGGGGGCGGGGGTTCGATTCCTTGGGGTTGCAGGTAACCTGCGGATTGTGTGCTGGGGCGCCAGTAGGTGCTGAGGTGTCAGCCACTGGTTGGGTACCAAAGTGTTGGTGGGCCCCACACACTCTAACACTTTTAGTAGCAAGGAATGGTTGGCTCAAAATAATGGGGATTTTGCGTTCTTCCTCCATGTCTAGACAATGAACTTGACAGGGAAGATGAATTTATCAACTTTGACTAGTACATCTTCAATGACTCCTTTGGGATAGGTGAGAGATCGATCTGCTAACTAGAGTGTGACGTTGGTTGGTTTGGTTCTCCTAGTCCTAATATGTTGTAGATGGATAGTGGCATAAGGTTAATGCTTGCTCTTAGATCACAAAATATCCAAAGTCGTAGTTCCCAATTTTACATAGTATAGTGAAGCTCCCAGGATCTTTAAGTTTTAAAGGTAGCTTTCTCTGAAGGATGGTGCTACACTCTTTTGTCAATGCCATAGCCTCAAAGTCATCTAATTTTCTCTTTCTGGACAGGATATCTTTCATGAATTTCAGGTAACTTAGCATTTTCTCCAGTGCTTCTGCAAAAGGAAGATTAATATGTAATTTCTTAAATTTTTACAGAATTTTAAAAATTATTTATCTAATTTTTTCTTTTGCAACCTCTGGGAAAAAGATGGTAGAGGATGATATATATTTCTCCTTGGATGGCTTTACTTCATTTTCTTTCTTCCTTGTTTGACCTCCTCATTCTTTCTATTGCAGTATCTTCTCTTCTTTTTTTTGGTTTAAAGCTTGTTTCATATTGTCTTCTAACTTTTTTCCACTCCTTATTGAGATAGTTTTGCAATGTTCTCCCTTGGGATTGACTTCAGTGTTGCTTGGTAAGGTTCTTTGTGGACAATTATTTATTGCTGTAGCAAGTTACCCTACTTAATTCTCCAAGGTTTAAAATGATGCAACTTGACTCTTAAGAACTGCATCAGTTCTTTTCATGTATTGTAAGAACATATCTTCTAAGTCTGGCTTTTTCTCTTACTGAGCTTGCATTTGGAAATTAAAAGGATTCATGGTTTTGAAAAGTCGCCACTGATTATTGTTGTTCTATAAGAAGTTGGAATGATTCCTATATCAAGGGTTGTAGAAATTTCTATTAGGATTATTGTGGTTGAAATTTCCTACATATTGTGCAGTCTTCATGCATTGCCCATTAGCATGGTTATCTCCACAGAAATCGTAAGTGATTAGTTGACTCTTGATGGCATTAACTCTAAAAAGGCTTAATTGTTTAGTTAAAAGGTTGAGTTAGGCAGATTATATGGTCAAGTTGTCTACTTCATGAAGTTCAATAAATTTTCTTAGTGTTGCTTTTTCAATAGGCCATTGGTAGGCATTAGATTCCATCTAATCTAGTAGATCATATGCTTCATCGATTAATTTGTTTATGAATGCTCCTCTAGTAGCAGCATCTCTTATTATTCTAAATTATTCAGCTAACTTATTGTAGAATGCTTGTATAAGCATCTATTTCGGGACTCCATGGTGAGGGCACTTTGTTTGCATGTCCTTGTATCTTTATCTTGACAGTTTTGGTAGGTAGAAAGAATTTGGCAAGGAATTTCTGAGCAAGATCATCCTATGTAACTATAGATCCAGATGAGAGTGATAATAACTAGCTCTTTGTATTGTCTTCCAAGGAAAATGGAAACAATCTTAGACTGATTACATCATTAAACACTCCATTGTATTTGAACGTATCACATATCTCCAAAAGGTTAATTATGTGCATGTTTAGATTGTCATTATATAGTCCACTAAATTGCACCGATTCCTTGAGCATTAAAATTGTGCTTGGTAACGATTTCAAAGTTATGGGCTTGAAGCTATGAATAGTTGGCATTTAAATGCTTGAGTGGATTTCATTGACTAAGGGGACAATAAATTCCCTTAGTGGTCTTGCTTCTTCTATAGGTATGATTAGTGGTTGCTCTTCATGTTGTTGACTTGATTTTGTTCTCTTCTAATAGTTCTTTCAATTTCTAGATCAAAATCAGTCAAGTCTTTACTATTTGCTCTTTGCATATACCTTCAAACAAATCTATAAGATAAGTAAATATAAAACTAAATTAAGAAAAATTAAAACATAAAGTTTGAAGTAGAAACTAGAAAGAATGGTATTAATATTAGTAGAAAGTAGATTATTATCCCCGGTAACGGCGCCAAAAACTTGATGTGATATTTCTATAACATACAATTAAACACAAGTATACATTATCGTAACAAGTAATAAAGGGACAAGATAGTCAGATGTCAAACCCACAGGGATTATATCTAGTTCTTACCAAGTACTTAAATCATGTTCTTCTAGTAATTATGTTGGAGCTGGTGCTCACGTGCCATTCCAATATTGTATGAATATTAATTGTTAATATTTATACAATAAACATTTCGAATAAAGATTATTAATATAGTATAATGCTTGTAACATTACAGACATTGTTTGATCTGAAAGAGTTCAGATCTGGTCTAAAGAAGTTTAGATCAGAACTAATAGTTAGCAAAGCTGAGAGTTATAAATGCTAAAAGTTAGCACTGTTAAGAGTTAGCAGGTTATAAGAGTCAGCGAGGTCTAAAGAGTTAGAACCTTGTCTATAATGGGACAAAGACCTGAGAGTATACTTGTAATGATATAGTTGCAAAGAGTTGCAATAGGTGTTAAGAAATATCATTATGTAAGTATGTCTCAAAGATAATGTTCCTGATCTATAATCACTAATGCGGGTCTATCGGTGATTCGCTTTACATAGATTAGTGTATGTCTATATCTGACTGGTTCAGATGGTTGTTCTTAGCTGACCATGAGCTTAGAGCTTGTATAGGCATGCGGGTATCCAGTCAGGACTGGATACTGAACAGACTTATGAGGACCCCAATAGATATCCTATGACACCGTCAAAGGAAGGTCCTCTCGAGTTGAGTAGTATTCGTGGTCCTTTGACCTGAGCGCCACGGTGGTCTTGTGAGTGATCCATCATGCTTTGGTTCCACATATGTCAGAGACCTTTCATGGTCTGACCGCTATGTGTCGCTGGGTATGGTCCGATGCTCATGGAGTCCGGTGTGCGTAGATACTGGATCCGTCAGCTTACGTAGGTAAGTTGTATATCCGATGCTCCGAGATTGTATTTCATAAAGTCTTGTGGCCACAAGCATAAACCCGGGAAAAGAGTTTCCCATAGGGTTAAACAATATAGCAAAAGTGTTTGCGTATATTGTTTATCGAGATACGAATCTGGAGATAAGTTTATGGATGAGCAAATGGGGATTTGACGGTGCTGATCTATATCCCTGCACATCCAGGATATAAATGATGGAAGGATTATACGTATACGTTATGACCTCAACTTGTATGGTCTGACACGCTGATTTGTAATATTCATAACGTGTGCGTGGGGCATCGATTACGGATTAATGGAACAGTTCCATTTGACAAATCGGGTGTGGACCTAGAGAGTCCCAATATGAAATGTACTCTTTGAGCACTTGGGCAGTGTACCGTATTGAATTGTTCAATACAGTATAATTCAGCAATTACTAAGGTTACGTTAACTAAAGTATGTGGTTAAATTAGTGGGACCCACTTTAGGTTAACTTGGTAACCGAGTAAGGATATAATAGTAATTTCACTTTATGATTATTTAATGGTTAAATAATAAGAATAAATATTTATTTATTTAATTGTTAAATAAATAATTTAATTTAACTATGATTAAAGGTTAATCATATAGTTAATTAAGTTAACCTTACTTAAAGGTTAAGTAAAGGTTAACCTAACCATAGTTAAGTTAGTTAACTATGGTTAAATTAATTAAATATTTATTAACTTAAAGGTTAAATTAAAATAATCTAACTAAGGTTAAATGTTAACTAAGGTTAGGTTAAGCCAAATGAAATGCAAATGAAATTCAAATTAGTTTGGAATTAATGCATTTATATATAAAGTGAAATGAAATTGAAAATCAAAAATGTTTTTTTTAGATTTTAGGTTTTGCATTTTGGGAGCCAATTCAATTTGAGAAATTGAAATTGTTTGTTTTGTGTTTTAAGTGTTAGAACAACAAAACAAATTGAATTAATGGTTACTAAATGTAATAACTAAAAACAAGATTTGTTTTATTTATTCAAGAGTTGAATAAAAGGAAAAATAAATTTAATTAAGTTAAATGGTTTAACTTTGTAAAATGTTTAAGAGTTAAACACATATGCTGGAATAAGATGCTGCCATTCTAGACAATCAAACCCACCCTTGTTGATTGCTAGAATTGATCAAAGATTCATTTCATGGTGGACTTCAAAGAAAACTAATCCAAAGGCTTCATTGGTGATATTCTCAATCTCGAATTTCAGTTTAATCAAATGTTATTTTCTGTGTTCATTGTATTTAATCTTCCGCTGTGCACATGTATGTATGAGATATGTATATTGTTTGTATGATGAACACAACCCACATGCAAGAACCCTAATTCGCCCAACAATCCCAACAAATTATTCATAAAAATTAAAACTTAAGAATAAATACGGGAAGGTATAAAAGCAATATCACAACGTCAAGATTTTAGAAAAATAACTATATATAAAAAATTTAGGATTAATACTATCCCTTAATATGCTTTCTAATGATTAATCTTCTAATATTTAAATCCCTTAGTTCTTATTATTGATCAAGATACGAATTTATTCACAAGGCTCTCTTAAGATCAAGCAAGTATATCTCTATCATAATTTGAAACTTATAAATGTTACTTTACAATTATGTATCAAACTATCTATGTCTAAAACAATGATGCCTCTCCCGAATTTATCAAAGCATTACCAAAATAATTATAATATTAGCCAGATATAAGAAGCATTAAGAACAAATAATTTAAATAACAATTAACTAAGTTTATTAAATATTAGAAAGATTGGCAATTTAAACTTACATATTGAGTTCAAGTACTAATCCTAGAAGAAAATTAGTTTAGTTACAAGAGAATTAAGGGTAAAATATAAATAAAACATAATAAAATCAATAGAAAACCAATATAGATGTCAAATTGAACTTGATTCAATTGCCAAAGAATCTATTGCTCCTTGAAACGCCTTTGAAATTCTCTTTATAGTTGCTTCAATTGTGCTCCAATTGCTCTCTAAGGCTTTTATTGTGTGTTCTCTAAAGGCTGGAATGAGTGGCCTTTATATCAGTTTTGATTTGGAGCTTTTAATGTTAATTTTTGTTAGTTTAGGAAAAGTGTGATTGCTAGGGCGCGAATTCTTATCGTTGAGTCGCTAGGCCTTTGAACCCTTATCGCTATAGCGTTGGTATGTTTTCACTAGGGCGCTGGACTTTTGCTAGAGCGAAAACAAACTAGCATGAAGGCACAATTTTGCAACTAATCTAGATCTTATTTTGGTCTTTCTTAATCAGCTTCTGGAATTACTGCTGGAGTGAAAATCTTCCTACCCTAGGGCAAAAATCAACAATTTTGACTTTGTTTCAATTTGGTCCCTAAAATTTTGCTGTTTTGCATTCTTGGTCCAATTTTTTCCTTTTTCAGCCCAAATCCTATTAATAAAAGTAATAAACATAAATAGTCATTTATTCTTATAAAATATCAAAATCTCAACTAAAAATAAGGATAAAATATATGAAAAATATACCTTTTTTAGCGGTTACACATACAAGTATAATAATGTAACAAATAAAACAAAAGAGAATTAAGAAGGAAATCAGAAGAAAACACACACAATAATTTATGTGGTTCGTAATTATCTACATCCACAACGAATCAAGATCTATGCTTTGTATTATTGAATATCTAAGCACTCACAAATTATGATTTTATAAAGATCATAAAGCTCACAAATAAATTTCTCTCTAAAGAGGATCATAATAATTATTCTCTCAATTATGTGTTATATTGTTATAATCTATTATGATATGTTTTCAAGCCAAAAGTAAAGCCCTTATATAGCCTACATACATCCTGAGTTAACTAATTCCAGTTAGAACCAGCATAAGGTGTTTGAGATAATTTAAGATTCTTAAAATCAGGATAAGTCGCACAACCGCTACAGAGCCAGCTTAAGCTAATAATAGTTTCCAATGTTATGATGCCAACATTTTGATAGAGCGTGTGAGGCCCACCAACTTCTTGGTCCACCAGCTAGATGACACCTCAGAGCCATCGGCTCACCCACACAACCAGCTTAGGTTACCTGTCCCCCCAAGAAATCGAACCCCCCACCCCCATCTCCATGGAGGCCTTATAAGCCTTTAAAAGTTTGTCCTTTTACCCATCAGGCTGGCCAGCTCAATGGGTACAACCATTGAATCTTAAAGGCCTATAAGGGATGCGATTCCAGGTTCAACACAGTTGGGGGTCATGCATGAGGCAGATTATGTGGGTGTGCCAGTAGGTGCTGAGGTGTCAGCCACTGGTTGAACCAAAGCGGTTGGTAGGCCCCATATAGTCTTACATATTTAGGCCCTGCAACCTGGGACATAGGCGTCATAGCACCACACAATGAGCGTTTAGCACCTTAGGTTCTATTTTTGGCGCCACAGTGGTGGCCTTCCAGTGCTGCAACATTCCTCGATTGCTTTGTGTTTTCTAACTTCTTCTCATCTCTGCATCTTCACAACATGTCCCCTACTTATTTGCTTAACTCCAACTCTTTTCTAAGTTGATTTTTAATTATTTTCTCACAAATATATTGTTATTATGGAACATGGCCGTGTTACCTCAAATATAAAAGTATGAATTATGATAATCCATAACTTTGTAGGATTTGGTTCGAATTCCAAGAAGGGTTTGGTCGGGCCTTATCAATTTGATATCATAGCACAATTTTGGATTCTATAAACTATTATATGATGTATATATGTTGGAGACATCATTTAATATTTTTATTGAATTTTGTAAATTTTTATCATATTTTCACATTGACCTTGCACAAAGCCTTGACTGAATTGGGTTCATCCTTGTACTAGAGAGAATGGAGAAACTTATTGGAAATGAGGTAGCTCAGTTATTTTCTCTTGAACTTAGACCTCAAACCCAGTCATTCCTCATTTTAGAGCAGACACAACTTCAACTAGAGCCACAACATGAGACATAGCCTATGCAAAGTTAGCTAAATAGATCCAATTTAGAACAATCTATAGATAAACTTCTTTAGTTAGTTATAGTTGCTGTTGAAAGGCAAACACAAGGGCATACTAAAAGAGATCATACGATAGAGCATATTTGTAGTTTGAGGGCAGAGAATTTTATAAGCATTATAGAGCAAACTAATACAGAGTCATGGTTCACTAGAGTAAAGCAAATATTTAATGTTATGAGATGTATCATTAATGAGAGAGTTTTATCTACCATATTTTTAATTAAAGTGGAATGTATCACTATTAGATTTTAGTTTCACATAGATATAGAGGACTAATTATTTATGCTAATTTTTGCAAGAAATTTAATACTAAATTCTTTTCTATTGTTTACTAAGAGATTAAGGCGAGTAAGTTCATTGAACTAAAGCAAGGATTGATAATAGTTTAAGAGTACGAGAATCGATTTATAAAGTTATCTATAATTTCCCAGCGCATAATGAGAGAAACAAATGCAAAAATTTGAACAGTAACAACTATAGGGTATAGAGTAAAATTAATTTAATATGCATAATATATATTGATGATATGAATTGAGAACATACTTTTATAAATCGACTTAAACAACATTTATGGATTTATAAACCCATTAAAAACTAATATTTTTTAATCCATGTGAAATTTAAAATTGGAACAACCTACAATTTAACCACGTGAATATAATTAGATATTTGAATCAAGATCTGTTATGCTTCTTTCATAAACAAGCATTGATGGGATAAGTAGCAAATACCAATGATAAACACTTAACATTACATATTTAATCAAGGTTTTATATCATTGTTTTTGTATTACTAGTGTCTTTAAACCACCCTCACAAACTTAAGTATGTTTACAATATTGTACCTAAATAGCTTTTAACTATTTTGTGGTAGGTTCGATAAAATGGGCATAACTTTCTACCTAAAGATTCAATTGAAGTGATTATTGATCTTGTGAAGAGGTGACTTAATGGGCTAATATATTTTATTTTAGAAAGCATTTGAAATTTGAGCGTTTGGAGGGTTAAAATAGCCTAGAACAAAAATGATCTGCAGTACAGGCCCAGCCTGAACAGTCATCAATATTTTGCCTATAACTATAGTAATACATATCTAATATTTATGAGACAACTCAATTTTGAAATATAAGAGACTTATCTACAACTTTAATATTTTGAGTGACAGTTAATTCAGATCACATCAATTCCAAATTGGATAATCAAGTAGGTGCATTAATGATAATCAATGTAACTTATTTGCCACCATTCTTGACTTTTATCATCCAAGTGGTTCCCTCTTCATTTGTCTCGATTTATCCATATTTTTCTATAAATAGGTAGCATGTTTATGCCCAAAGAATATAATTAGAGAACTAGATTTTAGTTCAAAACACTTGTCTTTTGTATTATCTCTTTATAATATTATTTCTCTTGTTTACTATTCAAAGTCATGTTATCTCTTCCTCCATTTCTTTTCCTTAGTTTTATTATGTCCAAGTACTTTTCTTTATGCTAAGGTGAAAGGGAAAAACTCTTGACAAGATAATAAGATATACTTAACTCTTATTCATGAATTTAATGTTTCATTCTTAAGTTATATAAATTTATATATGATGTATTTATAGACAATTTTTATAGTTGGTACAATGAATGCTTGAAACCATTTGCAAGATTTGGCGTATATACCCTTTCTTGTAAAGTGGAAGTCTTGATTTATTGTAGACAAATATAAATATTGGCATAATAAATACTTGAACCCATTTATAAGATTTGATGTATAATATTTAAAAGAAATAAATACTAGTTAATATATAAATGGTGATGAACTTTAGTTGTTATATCTTCCGGTTAGAACCTCCATCGTGTAAGAATTCAAATTGAATTATAAAAAAGAGTTGAATATATTCTTACTTCATATGCCAATAGTGGATCCCATAACCTTAGCGTTTATTTTAATTGGTTAATTGAATTAATATTTGCAAACATCTTATACTGCATTAATTGTCTTTAAAGTGTTTATAGTTTGCAAGTTTAATTCTACTTCTCTGTGGATCGACCCCGTTCTCACCACGTTATTTATTACTTCGACAATTCTACATTTACAAATAAACTCTTATATTCTGAATGTGTCAAGTTTTTGGTGCCATTGCCAGGTAAGTGAAAATAACAATTTATATTTTTTCATGGAAGGCTAAGCCTCTTGCATTACTTTATTTTTTATTCTCTTTTTAATCTTATAAAAGGCTAAGCCTCCTGACTTACTTTACTTTATTTATTATTCTCTTTTTATTTTCATAGAAGGCTAAACCTCATACTCTTTATTTATTAACTTTTTATTATATAATCTAGCATTATTAATCTAACTTTTAATTATTTATTTTAATTTTAGTTTTGCCTATTTTATTTTCCTGTTTTAATATTTTATTTTTTTTCTCTTATTTGTATTATTTATTGTTATTGTATATTGTTTTATTTCTTTATATGAGTGGTTGATTTTGAGATCCTAATTCTCATCGTTTAGTGAAAGGTAATTTTAGAACTTCCTTTGATAATTTTTTGGATTCTCTTTCATCTTCTCATTCTTTACCAATTAACACAATGACCGAAAATCAAATTTAAGGACTCATAGACCCAGGAGGCAATCAGTCCAAACATAATGACCATAACCGACCTAGGACACTTAGAGACTACATGAACCCTACACAAACCGGTGCACCATCTTGCTTAATTTTTCCTCCTAATGCAATATATTTTAATTTTAAGCCAGGCATTATCCAATTTTTATCCACTTTTCATGGTTTAGATGCAGAGAACCCTTATCTACATCTAAGAGAATTTGAAGAAGTGTGTAACACGTATAATGACCACAATTGTAGCATGAACATAATTCGACTTAAGCTTTTCCCTTTTTCTTTAAAAAATAAAGCTAAAACATGGTTACAAAACCTTAGGCCAAGATTCATTTCTTTATGGGATGATATGCAACAGCAATTCCTGGAAAAACAATTTTTTTTCCATAGAACAAATTCATTCAAAAGACAAATTACCAATTTTGCCCAAAAACCAAAAGAGACCCTTTACCAATATTTGGAAAGGTATAAAGAATTACTTAATACCTGTCTCTATCATGGCTTTCCAATATGGAGATTAGTCTCAAATTTCTATAAAGGCTTAACAGCCCAAGTTAGGGAAATGGTAGAAATTATGTGTAATGGAACATTTGAGAACAAAGACCCAGAAAGGGCAATGAACTATCTAGACTTACTAATAGAAACTGCTCAAACTTAGGACACTGGTGGTACCTGTGAGGCACCTAGCAAAAATCAAACAACTATATCTAGTAAAGGTATTTATCATCTTGGGGAAGACCATGACCTTCAAGCCAAATTAGCATCTCTAGCTAGAAAAGTTGAAACCTTAGAAATGAAAAACAGTAGTTAATTAAAATCTGTTCAAGAAATTGTGTGTCACATTTGTGAAACCCATGATCACTCTACCAATGATTGCCTAACTTTGGCTACATTTAGGGAATATCTCCATAAACAAGCCAATGTTTTAAACACGTTCAAGCGGTCAAACAATAACCCATATTCATAAAACTACAATCCATGATGGAAAAATCACCCGAATTTTAGTTTGAGGAATGACATTCAAGCACAGGCTTTACAACTACCTTTCCAACCACACCAAAAATTTTAAAACCATCAAGGTTATGCACCATATGTCCCACCTCATAAGAAATTTTTTGAAGAAACTTTGCATGCATTCATTAAAAAGTAAGAATCTATTAATTCTCAAAATGTTCAAAAATATGCTGATTTGAAGATACTCTTGCTAAATTTGCATTCGCACTGAACATTTATGAGAAAGAAAATTTTTCTTCTCAACCACAATGAAACCCCAAAGGATAACATAACTCAAATGCATGTAGTTCAAGAAGGCAACATATAGATTAAGTCAAAACGGTTATCACTCTTCAGAATGGTAAACTTTTTGAAAAACATATTCCTAAACCTCATGAAAATGATGAATCGTTCTCTAAAGGTAAGAAAATGTTGAACCTACACTTAAGGAAGAAAACACCAAACTCTCACCTCCACCCTTATTTCCTCATGCATTACGTAATACTAAGAAGATGAATCACAACCTGAAATTTTTGAAATCTTCAAACAAGTAAAAGTTAATATTCTTTTATTGGATGCTATTAAACATGTTCCCTCTTATGCAAATTTTTTGAAGGATTTATGCACAATAAAAAGAAAATTGAATGTTAAAAAGAAAGCATTTTTAGCTAAACAAGTAAGTGCCATTCTTCAGAACAATAATGCTTTGAAATATAAAGACCCTGGTTGTTCAACAATTTCATGTATTATTGGAAGTCATAAAATTGAACAAGCCTTACTTGATCTTGGTGTTAGTGTAAATTTACTGCTATATTCAGTTTATCAACAACTCAATCTCGATGAGTTAAAATCAACTTCTGTAACTCTTTTGCTTGTCGATAGATCAATAAAAGTACTAAAAGGGACAGTGGAAGATGTTTTAATAAAAGGTGATAAATTCATATATCATGTGGATTTTATTGTCTTGGACATAGAACCTATTAAAGGATGTAATTTGATACTTGTTATTTTGGGTCGTCCATTTTTAGGAACTTCTAACGCTTTGATTAATTGCAGAAATAGATTAATGAAGCTTTCATTTGGAAACATGACACTTAAGCTCAATGTCTTCAATATGTGTAAGCAACCACATGGGGTGGAGGATAAAAGTAAAGAAGCCAACATGATTGAAATGATTGTGGAGGATCATATTCAAAAAGGGAGTTCTACTGATCCTTTAGAAATGTGTTTAATAAATTCATTTGAGTCAAATATACAATTACATCCTAAAATCTCTTATATATATTCTTTACTTGACTGTGCACAGGTGATTGAAAATAAAGGATGGAAACCAAAGTTTGAAATATTAGGCGAAAATGAGGATAAACAGAACGAAATTTTAAAGTTTGAGTTGAAACTTCTACCTGAAAGACTGAAATATGCATTTCTTAGAGAGAAACAAACTTACCTAGTGATAATCTCTTCTACACTCACAAGCGAACAAGAGGTAAGTTAATTAAATTATTAAAAATGCATAAAAATGCAATTGGATGGACTTTAAAAGACATAAACGGTATTAATCCTTTGATTTGCCCACATAGAATACACCTAGAGGATAATGCCAAAACTTTTCAACAACCTCAAAGGAGATTAAATCCACACATGAAAGAGGTAGTAAGAGCTGTAGTTCTCAAATTATTTGAAGTAAGAATCATCTATCCTATTTCAGATAGTAAGTGGGTAAGTCCTACTAAGGTAGTACCAAAAATATCTGGAATCACGGTCATTGAAAATGAAAAAGGTGAGTTATACCAACTCGAGTCTCATCTAGTTGGAGGATGTACATAGATTATAGAAAGTTGAACTCGGCCACTAGAAAAGACCATTTTTCCTTACTATTCTTTTGTAGAAATAGTAGCAGGACATCCCTACTATTACTTTCTAGATGGTTATTCTGGCTATTATCAAATTTCTATAGCATTAGAGGACCAAGAAAAGACTACATTCACATGCCCTTTTAGGACCTTTGATTTTAAAAGAATGCCTTTTGGACTTTGTAATGCCTCAGCAACATTTCAGAGATGTGTGTTAAGCATTTTTAGTGACATGGTTTAGCATTATTTAGAAGTTTTAGCATTATTTAGAAGTTTTCATGGATGATTTAACTGTGTTTGTAAATTCTTTTGATAATTGTCTTAAAAACTTAGAAAATGTCTTAAAAAGATGTGAATAAAAGAGTCTTGTGTTGAATTGGGAAAAATATCATTACATGGTTACTTCTGGAATTATTTTGGGACATGTAGTGTCTTCTAAAGGAATTGAAGTGGATAAGCCAAAAGTCAAACTCATTACACATTTGCCTCCACAAAAAACAGTCAGAGAAGTCTGATCCTTTTTAGAACATGCTGGATTCTATAAGAGGTTCATAAAATATTTTAGTCTTATATGTAAACCTCTTTGTAACCTCTTAGCAAAAGATGAATCATTTAAGTGGACTCAAGAGTGTCAAAATTTGTTTGAAAAATTAATTGATCTCTTAACATCTGCTCCCATTATACAATCTTCTGACTGGTCGTTACCCTTTGAGCTCATATGTGATGCTAATGACTACACTGTTGGTGGTGTATTAGGACAAAGAAAGAGAGGCAAATCCTATGTAATTTATTACGCAAGTAGAATTTTAAACAGTGAACAAATGAATTACACAACAACTGAAAAATAACTACTTGCTGTAATATTTGCATTAAAAAAATTTTGTTCTTACTTAATTAGTTCTTCAACTGTTGTGTTTATTGACCATGCTACTGTAAGGTACTTAATATCAAAATAAGATGCAAAACCAAGACTGATTCGATAGATTCTATTGCTTCAAGAATTTAATATAACTATCAAGAATAAAAAGAGAGCTAAGAATGTTGTTGCAGATCACTTATTAAGACTTGCATCATATTCATCAACAGAAATAACATCTATTAATGATTCTTTTCCTGATGAGTTTTTATTTTCTACTATTACAATGCCTTGGTATGCTAATATTGTTAATTTTCTTGTAACAGGAGAAATGCCACCTGAATAGAATGCTCAAGACAAAAAGAAATTTTTAATTGAGGTAAGAAAGTTTTATTGGGATGATCCTTATCTCTTCAAATATTATCATGACCAAATATTTCGAAGATGCATACCCGATAATGAGATAAGTAAAGTTATTGAATTTTGGCATTCTAAAGCATGTGAGAGACATTTCTCATCAAAGAAAACAGTTGCAAAAATCTTACAGTGTGGATTTTATTGGCTCACCTTATTTAAAGATACATATGCATTTTGTATAACGTGTGAAAATTATCAAAAGTTGGGATCAATTTAAAAATAAAATATGATGCCTTTGAACCCCATTCTTGTTATTGAAATATTTGATTGTTGGGGGATAGATTTCATAGGACCATTTTCGCTATCATTTGAAGTTATGTATATCTTAGTCACAATAAATTATGTCTCAAAATAGATTAAGGCTATTCCATATCGAAATAATGACTATAAAAAAATCATAAATTTTTAAAAAAAAATATCTTAAATTGATTTAGAATCCCTCGAGCCATTATAAATGATGGAGGTAAGCATTTTTGTAATAGGCCATTTGAAACATTAATGAAAAATATGGTATTACTCATAAAGTTACCAGCCCTTATCATCCTCAAATAAGTGGACAAGTTAAATTAACAAATAAGGAGATAAAAACAAATTTTAGAAAAAATTGTAAACCCAACTCGCAAAGATTGGTCTTTAAGACTTAATGATAAACTGTAGGCTTATAGAACTGCTTTTAAAACTTCATTCGGTATGTCTCCTTATAGGATAGTTTATGAAAAATCTTGTCACTTACCGGTGGAACTTGAGCATAAAAGCTACTAGGCTATTAAAACTTTTAATGCAAATCTTAATTCTGCTGAACAGATACATAAATTACAAATAAATGAACTTGAATATTTGAGAAATGATTCATATGAGAATTCAAAAATTCATAAAGCTAAAATCAAAGCTTTTCATGATAAAAAACTTCGAAACAAAAATATTTGATACTAGTCACAAGGTTTTGCTTTATAATTATCGACTTCATATATTCCCTGAAAATTAAGATCAAGATGGAGTGGCCATTTTATTGTGAAACATGTGTACCCTTATGGAACAATTGACATTGAAGATCTTAGAAATGGGAATGTGTTTAAGGTAAATGGGCAAAGACTCAAGTCGTTTCTAGAAAACCAAGTTTTTCATGAAGAATTTGTGTCCCTATCTGATCCTTATTACGAGACTAATTAATCTTTGTTTTACATATTTACATATTTATTCTTCTTCTAATTTTATTTTGTTTTTACTTGCAAGTTAATTTAGAATTTTTTAAAAAATTTATTTTGCACCCCGGTTAAGTGGCAGATAACGGTGCTCCAGGATATTTCAGGTCAGTTTTGTTAGTTTTCCATAATTATTGATACCTTCTCTTCTTCCCATTTTCTAAAAGAAATGGATGACATTCTAAAGAATTTGAAAAAGCGTTTTCCCTTATTGCCTCAAAATGCCTTAAAGAAAAGTTACCAAGCAACATGTGAAAGATTAAGGTTATTAATGATTATGAATATACCTGTTGATGTACGTTGGTTAATTGAAGCCAAAGTTCGATTGACAGGTGAATTTTTAGACTCATTAATTTTTTGACATGCCTAGTTTAGGTAAAAGCTCTTTTGTAAAAAAAAACAAAACAAAACAAAACAGTTAAGCGTTTGTTACAAGTGTGCACGCATGACTTGCAACACACGTTGCCGCACTTTAGGAATCATGTCTATAAATCGCGAAGATAAAACTAGGTTCATTAAGGATGGCTTGAGTAAAGAGTCTTTAGATGATATCTTATCGACTCTTGAGACGCAACCTAGTGGATATGTGCATATTACAATTCATGAATTATGGGGCTTATTTCTAAAAGAATATAAGTGGCACAGTCTCGGGAATTTAACTTTAAAAGACCATGTTTGCCAATTTATAAAAACATTGGATGCGAAGCCTATCCCCAATCCATAAAGGGCGTTTAAGCCGTTATTGGACGTAAAACCAGAGAAAGATGTGAGTCACAATCACAAGTACTTGTACATAGTTACTATAGCTGTTATTTTTAAATATTTTATTTCAAACTCAAACGTCTTTTCCAACAACCAACCACTCAAAGTCGATTTTGAAAATTTTGCATTTTATGCCAATAACCCATGTGAGTTAACTTTACAATACCTTTTGGCTCTATAAATACATTGCATTATTTCTACATCTTCATACAAACTCAAAATTATTCAAGAGAGAGGGTGAGTATAATAATGGAAGGAACATTAACTAGTAAATTCACAAAAATTTGTGTCTTTTATGGACCCAGCCCTGAAAAAACTAGGGAGTTTGTAGAAGCAGCAGAAACCCTTGGCGAGGTGTTAGCTGAGCAAAATATTTATTTAGTATATGGGAGATGTAGCCTTGGATTAATGAGATGTGTGGCAATAACTGCACAAAATAAAGGCAGTCGAATTTTGGGTATTATACCAAAAGCTCTAGTTGTTGAAAACATTGTTGGAAATATAATTGAGGATGAGTTACAAGTATCATCAATGCATGAGAGAATGTCTTTTATGCTTCAGAATGTTGATACCTTCATAGCTCTACCTGGAGGTTTCAGAACATTGAAGGAAAATTTTCAAAATATCTCATGAGCACAATTGTAAATCCACCAAAAACCTATTAGTTTGTTAAATATTGATGGTTTTTATAATGAGTTGTTATCTTTTCTTGACTATGCGGTGGAAAAACAGTTCGTCTCATTTATAGCACGACAGATTCTCATTTCTTCTTCAACTGTTAATCAATTGTTCAATGAACTACAAGCTTTTACACTTCTATATTATCCAACAATGCATCAGATAGATTGGTGTACTGGTGACAATAAAAAGAAACACAAGAAAGATTTGACGTTTTGTCTGTAGCCTATCTACTTTTCTGTAATTTTAAGCAGTTTGTGTAGCTTGTTTTATTTTGTTGCAGATTTTATTTCCAATAAAAGATGTTTTAGGTGATATCTTCTATGCTCTACTCTCTCTCTAAATTTTGACATTGAGGACAATGTCTCAATCTGGTTGGGGGGAGGATAGTTGATATATAATGTTAGTGTTAATTGTTTTTTTTTTTTTGTTATCACTTTGTTCTCTTAAAAAAAATTCATGAATTGTATGAATAAAATGTTTATTTATGCATTCTTGAGACGCATTCTAGTTCTAGATTGGCAGAGTAAAGAGTGCATTACTAAACGTTTGAAACACATTCTAATTGGTTTATTTTTAAGGCATTTTATATTGCTTAAGTTTTTGGTAACTCTTGTATATATAAATTTTCTTTACTACCGATGTATGATTTCCAAATTGTTTAATTTAAATCATTTTTTCTATCTAGGTTACTAAAGAATAACTTCCGAAATTATTTCTTGAGCACAATACTAAGCCTTGTGGTAAAATGGATGATTCAATATATATAGCTAAGAGAATTTTTATGTTTAAGTATACATATTCTTTTCTAAACTCACATATCTTTTGTGAGTGATTGGAGAGGTTTGAGATGATAGCTTACAAACTTTCATTGATCTTTTGAAATGGTTAATTTTTGTTGGAAATGACATTATTTGGGATGAGGAATGACTTGATTGCTTAGCTAAAGGATGATAAAAAAAAAATTATGGTGAGAAATTGTTCTTATTTTGTAATGATTCTTTATCTTTTAAAAAAAACACACACACAAAAGCAAAATGAAAAGTATATATAAAAAAAATAAAATAGGTTAATTCAGTTCAATAAATTCTTCGTTCACTTCTAGAAGACAAAAGTAATTAGGAAGCAATTTTATCACCGGACTATTTATTCGTAAGATTCACATAAAATAATTAAAGTCCTGAAGTGAGCATGTGAAAATAATAGTTTGACTCTAAATAATTGATTTTTCTATTTTTGGATCAATGTTAGTTTGTCTGTCTGTCCTTAAATGTAGCATTTTCTTGAGCGATTATCTGTTTTCCAACTCTATGAGTGAAATCATAACCCGTTAAACAGTTATTCACATATGGGGATATGGAGTTGAGGCTTTACTTGGAGAAAAATTTTAAGGCTATATATGTTGTGATTTGTGGTAAGAAGGCTTCGGCTTAATTCACACACACATAATTTTAGAAGTTATGATTGAAATAACCTTTATAGCAATTGTGATCATTAACTAACGTTTTGTTTAAAATACCTAGGCAGCGTTCAAATTTTACTTATACTTCAATTGCTAGGGACTAGCAATAAACTGGTTGGAGGGTGTGATGAACACTTGAAATTACATATTTAATAAGGGTTTTATATCATTTTTTTGTATTACTAGTGTCTTTAACCTCCCTAACTTAAGTATGTTTACACTATTGTACCTAATTAGCTTTTAACTGTTTTATGGTAGGTTCGGTAAAATGGGCATAACTTTCTACCTAAAGATCCAATTTGAGTGATTATTGATCTTGTGAAGAGCTGACTCAATAGGCTAAGATATTTTAATTTACAAAGCATTTGAAATTTGAGCATTTAAAGGGTTAAAATAGCCTAAAACAAAACTGATCTACAGTACAGGCTCAGTCTGAACAGTCATCAGTATTTGGCCCATAACTATAGAAATACTATCAATACGTATGAGACAACTCAATTTCGAAAGATAAGAGACTTATCTACAACTTTAATATTTTGAGTGACAGCTAATTCAAATCACATCAATTCCAAATTGGATAATCAAGTGGGTGCATTAATAATAATCAATATAAATTATTTGCCACCATTCTTGACTTTTATCATCCAAGTGGTTCCCACTTCATTTGTCTCGATTTATTCATATTTTTCTATAAATAGGTAGCATGTTTATGCCCCAATAATATAATTAGAGAACTAGATTTTAGTTCAAAACACTTGTCTTTTGTATTATCTCTTTGTAATATTATTTATTTTGTTTACTATTCTAAAGTCATGTTATCTCTTCTTCCATTTATTTTATTTTTCTTTAGTTTTATTATGTCCAAATAAATTTTTTTATACTAAGGTGAAAGGGCGAAACTCTTGGTAAAATAATAAAATATACTTAACTCTTATTCATAAATTTAATGTTTCATTCTTAAGTTATGTAAATTTATATATGATGTATTTATTTTGTTTGTAATATTAATACCCTTTCTTCTAAAGTGGTGTATTTTGATTTATTATAGATAATATTTATAGTTGGCACAATGAATACTTGAAACCATTTGTAAGATTTGGCATATATACCCTTTCTTGTAAAGTGAGAGTCTTGATTTATTGTAGAAAAATATAAATATTGGTATAATAAATACTTGAACCCATTTAAAAGATTTATTGTATAATATTTGAAAGAAATAAATAGTAGTTAATATATAAATTGTGATGAACATTAGTTGTTATATTTTTCGGTTGGAACCTTCTTTGTGTGAAGATTCAAATTGAGTTAAACAAAAAGAGTTGGATATGTTCTTACTTCATATGCCAAGAGTAAATCCCCATAACCTTAGCATTTATTTTAATTGGTTAATTGAATTAATATTTACAAACATCTTATACTGCATTAATTGTCTTTAAAGTATTTATAGTTAGTAATTTTAATTCTACTTCTCTGTGGATTGACCTCGTTCTCGCCGGGTTATTTATTACTTTAACAATCCTGTACTTGAGAATAAACTCCTATATTCTGGACGTGTCAACTAACTGCCCATCTTTTATAATAGAGATATTGTCATGAATACCCATAAGATAATGCTTAATTATAGAAATATTCACGAGTTTTAAATTTCATCAAAAATACCCAAATATTTTAAAAAAAATTCACCAATGCCCCATCTGTTAGAAAATCTGCTGTTAAAGTTAACAGCATAAGAGCATTAAAATTATTTGGTTTATTAAACAGACACCTCAAAATGTCACATGTTCATCTTATATATAAAAAAATACACTTTTGAGACCCTTCATTCCCTTCTCTCTCTCTCTCTCTTTCTCTCTCTCTCTCTCTCTCGTCTTTCTTCAACATCTCTTATCTCTCTCTTCTTCTATCTCTCTTTTCTTTCTTCAACCTCTCTACGCTTTCTCTTTTTCTACTACAAAAACAAAATTACAAACCCAAAAAATAAAACGCCATATTTTATCTCTTCTACACTCTCTTAGTCTTTCTTTGTCTTGAAAAGAATAAAAAATAGAAAGAAAAAAAAACCATGTTTGAAAAACTAAACTACCATCAAATAAGGCCTTCACATAATGTGTTCATCAACTTTGATGATTAATCGTTGTTACAGCACCCTTGTAAGCATCATACACTATGTTGTTTGCACAAAGAGACTTAATTCAAGCTTTGATTCCTAAAACAAAATTATTGTTTGCTCATGCTGCTTGGTTTGGGAAACAAAGGAATCTAATAAGCAAATCCAATAAAACATCTTTGCCACTACTTAAACTCTAATTTTTTTTATGGTCTTCACAGATTCAACTCTTAATGATTCAATATCCTTTTTTTTTACTTTTCAATTCTTGAAATAACAGGTCATTTGTTGAATTGAACGCAAATCAAATACATTATTAATGAACTTGCTATAAAAATGCTTAATGCCTCAAAAGTTTAATTACAACAATATCAATCGATGACCAACAAAATTGAATCCATTTATTTCTTATAAAAAAAAACTTTTAAAAAGGTTAAAAAGAAAGAACAGAATGTGTCACTTGAGGTAAAATGATGATCTTTGACTTCGAGGGCTTTGTTGAAGATATTTAATGAGATTTTGAAATTTAAGGGCTTTGTTGAAGATATTTAATGAGATTTTGAAATTTAAGGGCTTTGTTAAAGAGATGATTAGCTATTCTGGTTTAGAGAAATTTCTTGGATAAAACCTAACAACCCTACTTTCTTTTGAATTAAAAAATGTAGCCCTGAGATTATAGAATTGAATTACAATAAAACTAAAAACTAAGACTAAGTAAAAGTGATCAAAATATCATGATAAGCTACCCTTATCAAGATTAGTTTCTGACAAAGTCAAGGAAAATATCACGCAATCTAACACACCTCCTTGATATTTTACTTGGATACTCCTAAGTTGTCCCTAAGATGCTCGAACGTAGCTTTTGTAAGAGCTTTTGTCATTATGTCTACATGTTGGTCTTTAGAGTTGCAATGCATAAGCTTTATTTCCCTTGATTTTTCAGCCTCCATTATTACATGAAACTTTACATTGATGTGCTTAGTTCTACCATGTAGTATGAGATTTTTTACAATGGTTATTATAGACTTGTTATCTACCCAAGCAACTATATTGTCATGTTGAGATTGTCCAAGGTCAAATAGGATTTTTTTTAAACCATATAGACTGATTAATTGCATTAACAGCAGAGATTTATTCAGCTTTTACTGATGATTGAGCTACTACCTCTTTTTTTTTTAATTCCTTGAGAACACAACACTTTCAAATGAGAAAATATATCCTGATGTACTTTTAGAGTCATCTAAGCTGCATGCCTAATCACTGGTTAAAAAACCCCTACAATTCTTTACTCTGCCTTCTTCTATACAAAAGTCCATAATCAGATGTTCCCTTGATATACTTAGAACTCTTTTTGCTACTCCAAGGTGAATTTTACTAGATGAATGCATGAACCTTAAGATAATACTTGTGGGATACATGATATCTGACCTTGTTACAAATAGATTGAAGATTATATCTATTATAATTCTATATAATGAGGCATCACCTTTTTCTTCTTCAACACTTTATTTTAGCGATTCATTTTAAACTAAAGGTGTAGCTACTGGTTTAGAATAAAACAAATTGAATTTTTCAACATTTCACAAGCATATTTCCTTTGTGAAATGAAGATATATGACTCAATTTGTTGAATCTTTGTCCCTAAGAAATAACTCATCACACCAAGGTCTGACATTTCAAATTCTTTTATCATTTTTTTCTTGAAGTGAATCACAGCCTTGTCATCTCCTCTTGTCACTAAGAGATCATCAATATAAAGTGATGTAATGAGTTGCACATCTCTTTCATCTTCTAAGATGTAGAGTATGGTTCTATTAGCACTTTTTTTAAATCCTTGTAGTAGCAGATATTCATCTATTTTGCTATATTAGGCTCTAAGGGCCTATTTGGGACCATATTACGCCTTGTGTAGTTTGTAAGCTTTTCTTTCACTCTCAAGTACCTTGAATTCTTCAAGTTGTTCAACATAGATGTCTTCATTGAGCAAACCATTTAGGAATGCTGATTTGACATCTAAATGAAATATTCTCCAGCCTAACTTTACAGCTAAAGCAATGAGCAATTTGATAGTGTCATATCTTGCAACAGGTGAAAATGTGTCTATAAAGTCTATCCCATATTACTAGAAGTACCATTTAATAACAAGCCTAGCTTTATACTTATTTACATACCTATCAGAATTTAACTTGGTTCTGAAAATCAATTTGACCCCTAAAACTTTCTAGTTCTTATGAACTTTAACTAGATCTCATGTCTTATTCTTTTCAATCATATTCATCTCTACCTATAAGGAATTTCTCCACTCCTCTATCTCTATTGCTACTTGATAGTTAACAAGATCTAGTGTAACTAGATTGGACTTGTTGTAAATTTTAGCAAGTGATATAGTACCTCTGACTAGTACTTCAGTGTCAAACTCCTCATCTGAAGTAATTTTACTCTGATTTTCTTTTGTCTAAACTCTGTTGGAATCTGAAAATTTTCCTTTTTCCCAGCTCCAATGAGCAGCTTCATCAAAACTTATATCCCTACTGACATACACTTTCCTAGTTTAAGATTAAACACTTTGTACTCGACTTGCTTATACTGCTATATCCCACAAATACTCGACTTCTACTCTGTAATCTAATTTATCCCTATTTCCTTCAGGAATGTGAGTATAACAAATAAAACCAAATACTTTAAGCTTCTCCACTGAAGGCATTGAACCTGACCAAGCTTCATGAGCTATTTTTCCATTCAAGACCTTGGTAGATAATATGTTCAGCAAGTATACTGAGGTATTAACTGCCTTTGCCCAAAAACCTTTGGACATTTCTTTCTCAAACTGTAAGCATCTTGTCATCTCCAAGATGGAATTTTCTTCTTTTCACTCACCCCAATCTTATTGGGGTATATAAGGTGTATAAGGAACTTATAGTTGATGCTTTATGCCATTCTTATCACAAAACTTCCTAAAATCAGTGGATACACACTCAGCACCATTATCAATTCTGAAATTAGTGGATACACACTCAGTACCATTATTAGTTCTTAGCATTATGATATTGCAGCCACTTTCCTTTTCAACCAATGCTTTGAATTACTGGAACTATGGTAAGGCCTCAGACTTTTGCTTAAGAAAATAAACCAAACAATACCTTGTGTAATCATCAATAAAAAAAATACTTGCTTGTATTCAAGAATGATACACTCATGGGCCACAAATATCTGAGTGTATAAGCTATAATTTTTCAGATGCACTCCAAGTTCTAGCAGAAAAGGGTAACCTATGCTATTACCATACTAGTATACATTATAAATATCAGTTTCATTAACAATAACAAGTAAGTTTAGCACTGTCTCTTTTTCATGCATTCATTTTAAGGTTGAATAGCTAAAGTGCCCTAGTCTCTTATGCCATAAAGAAAAATTATCAACTTGGCTTGGATAAGCATGCAGGTCATCTTGTGTCAAGTTCACAGGGAAAATTTTATCTTTCATTTTCACATCAAAAAGTTCATTCCCTGAAGGATTAACTATAGTGCATTTATCACCTTTAAATAACAAGGAATATATTTTATCCATAAGTTGACCTACACTTAGCAAATGTTTTAGATAGTTTAGGCACAAATAACACATCAGAAATGGTTTTGATACCTGTTTTAGCATTGGCAACTACTACCTCATTTCCTTGGACATCAAGCCAGTCTCTATTACCAACTTGCACAGTTAAGTGTAAGTCTTGTCAAGCTCTTTGAAACTTTCTAAATCTGTTGTCATATAGCTTGAGCAGCTACTATCTATAAGCTATCCTTTTGTCCCATTATTTGTAGGATATCTAATCACAACAAACAAGCTTTCACTTGTTATTTCCTAGTTAGATGCTATATGTGCTTGCTGAATGGGAGCTTTTCCTTTATTTTTACAAACTTTTGCAATGTGTCCATGTTGAATATAGATTCTGTATTGAACTCCAAGTCCAACAATAGTTTTCTGTATGGTTTCTCTTTTTACAGTAAGGACAAAGAGGATATTTTCCTTTTTGCTATTGTCTTTCTGCTCATGATTGTCTTTCTTATCTTTTCCAGATTTTTCACCAGATGATTTGCTTCCCCCTGTTGTGTTGCTTGTTGGTTTGATCTTTTGTAAAGTTTGAAAGGCATGTTCAACTGCTTCTTCAAGTCTAATAGCCATCATTCGTTCAACAGCTTTAAAAAATTGACCAATGCTAATAAACTCATCCTTGTAAAGTCTTTAAAGTCTTCCAATGATGAAATCTTGGCATCAAATCTTTTAGGTACACTTACTAGTACCTTTCGCACTATTTTTTTTGTCTGTTAATTCCTCTCTAAGCAACCTAAGTTAATTGACAATCTTCATGAGCTTGTCTGAATACTCATTTATTATCTCATTCTCCTGTATACTTAGAATTTCAAATTCATTCTATAAATTTAGTACCTGAATTTGTCTGGTTGTGTCACTGCCTTGAAACTTCTCTTTTAGCTTATCCCAGGCCTATTTTGCTACTTTACAAGTTATAATTCTGGCGGATATGGTGTTTAAAACTCAGGAGTGTATTGCAGACAGTTCCTTAAAGCTTATTAAGCATTTCTCATTGTGTTGTTTGATTTAGGAAATAGTAGGATTAGGTGGCAATGGTAGCGGTTCTCTCTATGTGTCTATTGTTTCCTATAAATCAAAGGCTTTCAAATAGGCTTTCATTTTGGCTATCCAAATTGGATAATTTTTGCTTGTGAATGGAAGGGTGTAGGTGCTATAAGTTGCTAGAAGGCATTATTAAGCTCTAAGTTGTTGCAGAGATAAATGCAGGGTCTTTAAGTGATTTTCTCAAGTTCTTATTTTTGTTTCAAACACAACCATTGCCCTTAAGATCAGTAGGGTGCTGATACCATGTTATAAATTTTAAGTTACTCAATAACTTAATTCAAAAAACAACACCTATAATGATATTCTGGAAAAAATTGATACAAATTTTATTCATTTACCTAAGCTTTTTTAAAAGTTGTTTATCCAAGATAAAAAGCAGTAGCCAACTTGCTTTTGAATTCAAAAACATATTCCTGAGATCATGGAATTTGAATTACAAAAAAATTGAAAAACTAAAACTAAGTAAAAGTGATCAAACTATCATGATAAGCTACCCTTATCAAGATATGTTTCTGACAAAGTCAAGGAAAATATCACACAACCTAATAGAAAGAACAAGAAAAAGAAATAGCCAGTAACTTGAGAAATTGGAATTAGATCACCTAGAATTGAAAATACCAATTTTTTTTTGTTTGCATAGAATATATAATTAGAACATGAGTAATTTGGAAAAGGTTAGCACATACTTAAGAGGGATTTGAAGAGTTTATAAGAAAATCCGACTATGGCAGATTTATCAATTAGAAAAGGAAAAAATATTGTCACAAGAAAAACAAAAAAGGGACAAGCTACAGTGCAGCCGGCTATGCCATACAGTCGGCTGACGTAGCCAAAATGATCGGCATTTGCCGGTCATTTTGGTTTTTTTCTTACAGACCCCTTATATATTATTATAATTAATATATATAATTATGTTATAAATTTAAAATCATTTAAGTCCAAAAATAAATTAATAAAAAGAAAATAATTTTATTATAATATTTATTTTGAAAAAATAAAACATATTTATATAAAAATTTATAAACATAAATTAAATATTATTTCAATGATAACAATCAATAAAAAATAAAGATAAAATACATACAAAAAACTTTTACTTTTAATTACAATAAATGTTATAATTTTAAATTTAATTTATATTTTAATTATGTTAAATATTATAATTTCAATTTCAATTTTAATTTCAATTATGTTAAGAGTTATAATTTCAATTCAAATTCCGATTTCAATTTCATTTACACAAAATGTTATAATTACAATTTCAGTTACGTTAAATGTTATAATTACAATTTCAATTATGTTAAATGTTATAATTCTAAATTCATTTTGATTTCATTTATATTAAATGTTATAATTTTAAATCCAATTTTAATTTCATTTACGTTAAAAATTACAATTCTAATTTCGATTATCTTAAATGTTATAATTCTAATTCTAATTTTAATTACATAAAATATTATAATTTCAATTTTAATTTCACTTACATTAAATATTATAATTCAAATTTTAATTTAATTACGTTAAAATTATAATTTTATTTCTAATTTCAATTTAAATTTAAATTAAATATTAAATATTTTAATTCCAATTTCAATTCTAATTTTAATGACATAAAATAATATAATTTCAATTTCAGTTTTAAGTAAGTTAAATGTTATAATTTTAAATTTAATTTTAATTATGTTAAATATTATAATTTTAATTTCAATTTCAACTTCAATTACGTTAAACGTTATAATTTCAATTCTAATTTTAAACTCAATTTCAATTATGTTAAATGTTATAATTAATAATTTTAATTTTAATTTCAATAGCGTTAAATATTAATTACATCAACGTTAAATATTATAATTTTAATTCCAATTTCAATAACGCTAAATGCTATAATTCTAATTCCAATTTTAATTTTAATTACGTTAAATCTTGTAATTTCAATTTTAGTTTCGTTAAATGTTATAATTCTAAATCCAATTTCAATTTGATATTATATAATTGGTTTATATTTAAAAAAATATTTTTAAAATAAATTGTAGTAAATGATAAAAAATTTAAAAAAGAATCTGTAATTGTCACCAAAAACAACTTCCGACTGGTGGTTAGACGCTATTTTTTGGCGATACTTCAGCGATAAAAAATTAAATTTTATATCATTAAACTCTTTTTTACTTAATCTACACAATTGTTGGTCATTTGTTTTAACAAAAAAAAAAGATTAAAAAATACCAAATATAATGATGAGGGGTGGTGGCGTCAAATGATAAGGCGATGACTTACACCACCCCTACCTATAGACAAATCGTCGATCTATCTATAGATGAAGGCGATGCAAGTCACCGCCATATCATTTAATAGCGAGTGATGAAGGTTGCCGCTTCTCACTACCACATTTGGCCATTTTCTAGTATCTTCCTTTTAAAAATGTCTCCACCATTTTGTAAACCAGAAAAAATAAACTTTAATGACTTAAAATATTATCTTTTTTATGCTAGAGACTCGCCAAAAAATGACGCTGGCAATCGTCTCCGAGGACAGTTACATATCTTTTTTTTTAATGATTTATCATTTAATTTAATTTTTTGTAAAAATATTTTTAAAAATATTACCAATTATACAATGACATATGTTATTTTGTCCCGCTTCATGTACTATATGTTCCCACTTCAGATACCACACGTTCCCACTTCACATACTATACGTTCCCACTTCACATACTACATGTTCCCACTCAATATATTACGTGTCCCCACTTCAAAGACTACACGTTCCCAGTCACATACTACATGTTTCGATATTACATGTTCCCACTTCACATACTACACGTTCCCACTTGCAGATACTACACATTCCCACTTCATATACTACACGTTCCCACTTCATATACTACATGTTCTCACTTCGCATACTACACGTTTCTACTTCACATACTATACGTTCCCACTTTATATACTACATATTCCCACTTCATATACTACATGTTTTGATACTACATTTTCTCACTTTGCATACTACACGTTCTCACTTCACATACTACATGTTCCCACTTCACATACTACACGTTCCCACTTTAGATACTACATATTTTCACTTTATATACTACATGTTTCGATACTACACGTTCCCACTTCACATACTACACGGTCCCACTCCAGATACTACATGTTTCGATACTACATGTTTCCACTTCGCATACTACACGTTCCTACTACACGTTCCCACTTCATACACTACACGTTCCCACTTTACAAACTACACGTTCCCACTTCACATACTACACATTTTCACTTCATATACTACATGTTTCGATACTATATGTTTTCACTTCGCATACTATACGTTCCTACTTGACATACTACACGTTCCCACTTCAAATACTACACGTTTCCACTTCACAGACTATATGTTCCCACTTCAGACACTACGCGTTCCCACTTCATAGACTACACATTCTCACTTCAGACACTACATATTCCCACTTCACAGACTACACGTTCCCACTTCACGTACTACACGTTCTCACTTTATATACTACACGTTCCCACTTTATGTACTACATGTTTCTACTTCACATACTACACGTTCCCACTTTATATACTACACGTTTCGATACTATATGTTCCTACTTCACATACTACACGTTCCCACTTCATATACTACACGTTCCCACTTCACAGACTACACATTCCCACTTCACGTACTACACATTCCCACTTCACATACTATACGTTCCCACTTCACATACTACACGTTCCCACTTCACAGACTACATGTTCCCACTTCAGACACTACACATTCCCACTTCACAGACTACACGTTCCCACTTCAGACACTACACGTTCCCACTTCACAGACTGCACGTTCCCACTTCACGTACTACACGTTCCCACTTCATACACTACACGTTCCCACTTCATGTACTACACGTTCCAACTTCACATACTACACGTTCCCACTTCATATACTACATGTTTTGATACTATATATTCCCACTTCGCATACTACACATTCCCACTTCATATACTACACGTTCCCACTTCACAGACTACACGTTCTCACTTCAGACACTACACGTTCCCACTTCACAGACTACACGTTCCCACTTCACGTACTACACGTTCCCACTTCATACACTACACGTTCCCACTTCACGTACTACACGTTCCTACTTCACATACTACACGTTCCCACTTTACATACTACACGTTCCCATTTCATATACTACATGTTCTCACTCAATATGTAATGTATTCTCACTCAATATACTACGTATCCCCAGTCAATTTACTACATGTTCTTACTCAATATATTACGTGTTCCCACTTAACACACTATGCATTCCCACTCAATATACAACGTGTTCCTACTTAACATACTAAATGTTCCCACTCAATATATAACGTGCTCCCACTCAATATATTACGTGTTCTCACTCAAATTACTATGTTTTTCCACTCAATATACTATGTGTTCCCACTTAACATACTAAATGCTTCCACTCAATAGATTACGTATTCTCACTCAATATACTACGTGTTTCCACTTAACATATTACGTGTTCCCACTCAATATACAAACGTGTTTCCACTCAATATACTACGTGCTCCCACTCAATATACTGCATGTTCCCACTCAATTTACTACGTTTTTCCACTCAATAAACTACGTGTTCCCACTTAACATACTAAATCTTCCCACTCAATATATAACGTGTTCTCACTCAATATACTAAATATTCTCACTCAATATACAATGTATTCCCACTCAATATACTACGTCTTCCCACTCAATTTACTACATATTCTCACTCAATATACTACGTGTTCTCATTTCATATACTACATGTAGTATATAGTGGGACAAAATAACATGTTTCGATACTACACGTTCCCACTTTATATACTACATGTTTTGATACTATATGTTTCGATACTACATGTTCAGATTTCAATTTCAATTTGTAATTATAACATTTAATGTAATTGAAATTATAATTATAACATTTAATGTAATTGAAATTGTAATTATAACATTTAATGTAAATGAAATTGAAATCGGAATTAGAATTAGAATTGAAATTATAACTCTTAACATAATTGCAAACAATATATAACAAGTCCAAAATATATTTCTAACTTCCAATTTCAGATTTGTTGAAATCCAAATTGGACTTTTAATTATAACGTTTAACTTTATTAAAATTTAATTTAAATTTAAAATTAAAATTATAACATTAAATTTAAATTTATAACATTTAACGTAATTAAAATTCAAATAATAATTAGAATTGAAATTATAACATTTAACGTAATTAAGTTAAAATTGAAATTAGAATTGTAATGTTTAACATAATTAAAATTATATCGCTTAACATAATTGAAATAGGAATTGTAATTATAACATTTAATGTATTTGAAAGTGAAATTATAATTATAATATTTTATGTAATTAAAATTAGAATCATAATTCAAATTATAACATTTCACATAATAGAAATAGAAATTAGAATGATAACTTTAAAATAATTAAAATTAAAATTAGAATTATAATTATAACATTGAATGTCAGTGAAATCGAAATTGAAATTGAAATTATGATATTTAACATAATTAAAATTAAAATTACAACATTTAATGTAATTGAAATCGGTAATTAGAATTATAATATTTAATGTAATTGAAATCGAAATTGTAATTAGAATTATAATATTTTATGTACTTGAAATTGAAATTTAATTTGGAATATTAATATTTAATGTAATTTAAATTGAAATTTGAATTATAATAATTAACATTTTTGAAATTAAAATTATAACATTTAAATTAATTAAATTTGAAAATAAAATTGTAACATTTAACGTAATTAAAATTAAATTTGAAATTAAAATTAGAATGATAACATTTAACATAGTTGAAATTGAAATTAGAATTGAAATTATATCATTTAATGTATTTGAAATCAAAATTAGAATTCAAATCATAACATTTGATGTAATTGAAATCAAAATTGAAATTAAATATAGAATTAAAATTATTTAACCTAATTAAAATTATAACATTTAACGTAATTGAAATTTGAATTATAAGATTTAAGGGATAACAATAAATTTACCTCAATATTTTAGGCATAAATACAACTTTATTCCAATTAGAGATAAAATATCCAAAAATTCCTAATCTGTTAACTTTTATCGTTAGTTTTAATGGTGGAAAGATAAAAAAAAAATTTAACCATAAAATTAAATTAAAAATTAGAACGTGGCACAAAATAACACGTGTCATTGTATAATTGGTAATATTTTTAAAAATATTTTTACAAAAAAATAAATTAAATGATAAATCATTAAAAAAAAGATATGTAACTGTCCTCGGAGACGACTGCCAGCGTCATTTTTTGGCGAGTCTCTAGTATAAAAAAGATCATATTTTAAGTCATTAAAGTTTATTTTTTCTGATTTACAAAATGGTGGAGACAGTTTTAAAAGGAAAATACTAAAAAATGGCCAAATGTGGTAGTGAGAAGCATCAGCCTTCATCACTTGCTATTAAATGATGGGGCGGTGACTTGCATCGCCTCCATCTATAGAAAGATCGACGATTTGTCTATAGGTAGGGGTGGTGTAAGTCATCGCCTTATCATTTGACGAGGTGGTGGCCACCACCCCTCATCACTACATTTGGCATTTTGTAATCTTTTTTTTTATAAAACAAATGACCAACAATAGTGTAGATTAAGTAAAAAAGAGTTTAATGATATAAAATTTAATTTTTTTATCGCTGAAGTATCGCCAAAAAATGGCGTCTAGCCACTAGTCGGACGTTATTTTTGGTGACAATTGCAGATTCGTTTTTAAAAATTTTATCATTTAATTTAATTTATTTTTAAAAATAGTTTTTTAAATATAAACCAATTATATAATATCAAATTCAAATTGGATTTAAAATTATAACATTTAACGAAACTGAAATTGAAATTATAAGATTTAACGTAATTAAAATTGAAATTGGAATTAGAATTATAACATTTAGCATTATTGAAATTGAAATTAAAATTATAATATTTAACGTTGATGTAATTAATATTTAACGCTATTGAAATTAAAATTAAAATTATTAATTATAACATTTAACGTAATTGAAATTGAGTTTAAAATTAGAATTGAAATTATAACGTTTAACGTAATTGAAGCTGAAATTAAAATTATAATATTTAACATAATTAAAATTATAACATTTAACGTACTTAAAACTGAAATTGAAATTATATTATTTTATGTCATTAAAATTAGAATTGAAATTGTAATTAAAATATTTAATATTTAATTTAAATTGAAATTGAAATTATAAATGAAATTATAATTTTAACGTAATTAAATTGAAATTTGAATTATAATATTTAAAGTAAGTGAAATTAAAATTGGAGTTATAATATTTTATGTAATTAAAATTAGAATTAGAATTATAACATTTAAGATATTCAAAATTAGAATTGTAACTTTTAACGTAAATGAAATTGAAATTAAATTTAAAATTATAACATTTAATATAAATGAAATCAAAATGAATTTAGAATTATAACATTTAACGTAATTGAAATTGTAATTATAACATTTAATGTAATTGAAATTGTAATTATAACATTTAATGTAAATGAAATTAAAATCGAAATTAGAATTGAAATTATAACTCTTAACATAATTGAAATTAGAATTGGAATTTAAATTATAATATTTAATGTAATTAAATTGAAATTGAATTTGCAATTATAAAATTTTAACATAATTGAAATTAAAATTAGAATTGTAACATTTAACATAATTAAATTAAAATGATAATATTTAATATAATTAAAATTAAAATTGAAATTGAAATTAAATTTGAAATTAAAATGATTTAACCTAATTAAAATAAAATTAAAATTGAACTTATAATATTT
This sequence comes from Ailanthus altissimus, assembly GCA_946807835.1. NCBI lineage: Eukaryota > Viridiplantae > Streptophyta > Magnoliopsida > Sapindales > Simaroubaceae > Ailanthus > Ailanthus altissimus. Next base: position 10,378,384 of record OX327698.1, read on the forward strand.
AACGTAATTAAAATTAAAATTAAAATTATAAGATTTAATGTAATTAAAATTAAAATTATAAGATTTAATGTAATTAAAATTAAAATTATAAGATTTAATGTAATTAAAATTATAATTATAATCAGAATTATAAAATTTAATATTATTAAAATTAAAATTATAACATATAATGTAATATATTATTTTTAATTTTTTAATATCATAAAAGGGTATTTTGTTAATGATTTAATTTTTAAAAATTTATTTTATATTTAACTAAACATTAAGGAGAGTTTTTGATATTTTTCAATTAACCTGTTGTTCAGGTTGATATCATCAAATCTCAACCATTGGATTAATCCAATGAGTGAGATAGTCGACTGTATGACACAGCTGACTTGTATTGAAGAGGGTGCCAACAAAATTATATATAATTAATTTTTTTGAAAGATGTGTAAGGAATAATTGTTATATCATAATTTATTATTACATATAAAGGTAATTTAGATATTTTATATTTATAGACATAAAATCTGTTAATTTTAATAAAAATTTCTCTAATGAGAAGACATTAATAAAAAAATTTTGAAAAATTTAAATATTATAATATAATCTAAAATTTTATAAAAAAATTTATAATTAAGTCTTATTTCAAAAGTATTAATGATAATATTGTTTTATAATATTTAGAAGTTGAAGGACAGTACATAAGGGAGGTAACTATGTTCACAATTCGTTCACGAGACTCTGTTGCCAAAGTTGTCACTGTGACAATCAGAACAGTCGGTACTTTGCTTTTTTATTTCTTGATCATCCGTTGTAAACTTATTTGTTTATTTGGAAATGATTGTGCCTCAAATCAATTAGAATCGTCACCAGCTACCAGTTTAGCCAAAGCGAGATTGTGGGCTTTGACTACTAGTTGTGAAAGCAAACGGGACTCTAAAAACTGTTTATTCAAACAATGAATTAAAAGTTAAAACGCACAGCAGGAGTGCTCGAGCAGTATTTATTTAATCAATAATCAATGAAGATTTTGAAAAAATTATTCAATATGAATAAAAAGTTATAACGTCGAACAATATTTATTCAATAAATAATCAAAGAAGACTCTGAAAAACATTATTCAATCAATGAATTAAAAGTTATAACGTAAAACATGAGTGATAGGCCTATAGGATGGAAAAAATGTCGACAGGAATGGTGACACGTAGGCCAATTTTAAATGATATGAAAATGAGATAATTTTTATAAGAAAGTAGTAAAGTATGTGAAAAAATTATTTTTTAAATTATTAATGAAACGATCATAAGATTAAGTATTTTTGTTCCATTTTTTTATATAATGAATATATTAAAAATAATTTTTTAGTATATATTTGTATACTAAATAATTTATTAATTTTTATTTTCTATTTTCTATTTAACTAGGACATGAAGTAATAATATTTTTTTAATAAAAATAAAAATCATATAATAAAAAACTCCTAAAATCTATTTTTTCTTTAATGTAATTGACAAAAACATTTTTTTTGTTTTTTATTTAGGTCGCCATGGATATTAATGAGAATATGAAGCAATTAATAGGAAAATTAATAATGTTAGGTATTAGAACATTATTTAATTTTTTTTATAATTTTATTTTATTTATATTTATTTAAAAATTTATTTACTAATTACTATTTATATTATTCTAGATTGTTACTTTGATAATTGTTTTAATCAAAATATAGATTAAAATTTAAAATTATTAAAATTTATGAATATAAATTATAATTTAATATTAATAAATAGAAAATAAAAAAATAGAGCGGATATAGGATGAAGAAGGTTTTTGTTTTGTATAGAAATTCTCCATTCCCATCCCGTTAAATTTTTAAAGAATAAAATGAGAAACGGGACTTAAACAAAAAGAATAAAGTATGAAAAAGACTTCCATACACCACCCAGCCCAGATCTAAATCGAGCTTCACATATTTATCTTGGATGTTGCTTTTTTAAAATTTAATTTGTTTCTTATAAAATAACTTTAAAAAAATGAAAAAGGAAGAATAGAATGTGTAACCTTAGGTAAAATGGCGATCTTTGACTTCGAGGGTGTTGTTGAAGAGACTTAACGAAATTTTAAAATTTAAGGGCTTTTTTTTTAAGAGATGATTAACTATTTGGTTTAGAGAAGTTTCTTTCATAAAACCTAACTGTTAAAGCGGAAGCAATAAGTAAGCATATAACTCAAGTAATATTATGCATAAACAAGCAATCAAGAAATTAGAGAAAGAAAGGTAGAAAAAATAATACACAGCATTTACGTGGTTTCATAACTTACTTACGTTTATGGCGGACTAAGATCACACTCTCTTATTATTGAATATCAATGCACTCATAAAGTATGTCTTTTATAAGAAAGACTCAAATAGGAAACACTTTCTCTTCCAAACAAGGAATTTCTCTCACTAAGAATCACAAAGTAAACTATAATCACAAAGTAAGCTATAATCACAAAGATTTGTGTTTGATCACTAAGATGTGTTTAGAAGCCAATTAATGGCCTTTATATAGGTTTTAGAACAACCTAGGTTAACGCTAAACATGTGCGAGTCATTTTAGGGAGTCCTGAGGCAAGTGGGAGATGGAGCAAGTCTGAAAAAAAAATGGGAAACTGATTCCCGTGCTGAGCACCTGGTACCGGGGTACTCAGGTTCTGACTTAGGTATCGCAGCGCCCATGCCTAGGCACTACATCTTGCATTTTCGCCTCCTTTTATGTCTGTCTTTGATCCTCATGTAACTAACACACTTGGTTTGCTCTCCAAATCATATCCCAATGATTTTTAATTAACTTTCTCACAAATTCCCTAATTGATTTAAAATCATTCATAAGGTATCTTGATCTCTCATATTCGCATCTTCGATCACTCTTACAATATAGTGACTCCAGTTAAGTCCTTGCATAGAATGAATTTAACCAAGGTAGTGGCTTAGTCAATATGTCAGTAGGATTTTTAGATGACATTATCTTCGTTAGACTAACTTCACCACTTTGGACAATTTTTTGAATGTAATGGAGTCGCACATTAATGTCTCTAGATAATTCGTGAAACACTTGATGCTTGTTTAGGTGTATGGCACTCTGACTATCATAATACACACCGGTGCTCACATCTTCAGTAGCCATTACCTACGTGCATATGCCTTTCAACTACACGACCTCCTTAATAGCTTTTTTAACAGCTATGTACTCCGCCTCTATGGTAAATAGTGCAACCACATATTATAGAACAGATCTCCAACACACACTATACCCAAACATTGTAAATACGTAACCCATCAATGATATTCTCTTGTCTAGATCACCCATATAATCTGAGTCTACGTATTTTCTTACCATTACACTGTTGTCATCATCATTTTTATATATCAACTGTGATTTGAGGTCCTTTTGAGATATCTCAAAATCCACTTTACTGCAAGGCAGTGATCTTTTCTCGAATTTTCCATGTATCTACTCACCACACTTATAGCCTGTCTAGTTTTTTGCAAACCATTGCATACATGATGCTCCCCACAGTGCTTGCATACGGTACTTTACTCATCTGTAGTTTCTCCTCTTCAGATGTCGGCGACTGTGCTACTAAAAGTTTGAAATGTATGGTCAAAAAAGTAGAGATAGCTTTCCCATTGGACATACCAAACTTCTCTAAGATCTTAAGTATATATTGTTGTTAAGACAAGAAGATAGCATCTCTTCTTTCCCTCACAATATCCATACCCAATATTCTCTTCGCTGCTCCTAAATTCTTCATCTCAAACTCATCATTCAACTGCTTCTTGAGTTTCTGTATCTCTTCCATGTTCTTACATGTGATCAATATATCATCAATGTATAGAAGCAAATACATCATCCCACAACTCAAGCTCTTAAAATATATGTATCTGTCATACTTGTTCCTACTAAAGTCACAAGCCATCATAAACTCATCAAATCTCATGTGCTACTGTCTAGGTGATTGCTTTAACCCATATAACGACTTCTTTAGCAAACAACATGATCCTATTTTTTGGGCTCCATAAACCTTTGCAGCTATGTCGTATATATTGTCTCTTTAAGTTCTCTATGCAGAAAAGCTATTTTTACATCCATCTGTTCTAAATGTAAATCAAAGTTTACACACATAGCTAATAAAATCCTAATGGATGTGTGCTTGATGATTGGAGAGAATATCTCATGAAAGTCGACTCTTTCTCTCTCTGAGTAAAACATTGTGCAACTAACTTAACCTTGAATCTCATAGGCTCTATCCCTGGTATCCTCTCCTTCACTTTATACACCCACTTGCACCCAACTAGTTTCTTTTGAGGTCTCTCCACCAATTTTCAGGTATTATTTTTTCTGAGAGAATAATCTCTTCTTCCATGGAATGTTGTCACTCTTTCTTATTTTCACTTCTTATAGCCTCACTATATGTTTTAGGCTCATCAAATTCAAGAGTGTAAATAGAATTAAATGTATGAGCAACTAAGTTTGCTTGTGCATACCTAATTGATGGGTTAACCGTTCTCCTTAGCCTATCTCTAGCTAGCTGGTACTCTTCAAGTTTCATCTCAGGACTTCTGGTCTTTCTTTGGGTAGACTTGGAGAAACTCGCTGGTGCTCTTGGTTCATCTTCAATGATCTCTTTGTTGAAGTACTGATCTGGGGGCATATCAAATTTAGTCTCAGGCTCTACTTTAACTTCTATTAACTCGAGTCCTGAGTCTTCCTTAGACACAGGTTCTTCTTTCTCATCTTCTTGTAAGGTTTTCAACATGGTCGTTTCATCAAACGTTATATCACGGCTTATAATACTCCTAGGTGGTGTTAAATATTTACACCATACCTTGTATCATTTCACTCATTCAGAATATGCTATGAATACCTCTTTGATAGCTTTAGGTTTCGATTTTCCCTCCTTAACATGTACAAAAATAAGGGAACAAAAATTCTGATGTGGTCATACTTATGAGGGTTACCAGACCATATTTCTTCTGGTGTCTTGAAGTCAATTACTGATAAGGGACTTTTATTAATCAAATAGGCTGCAGTCACTACAGCTTCTCCCTAATATGCTTTGGACATCTTTGCATTGGTAAGCATGCATCTAACCATTTTAAGTAGGGTCATATTCATCCTCTCAGCTACGCCATTTTATTGTGGTGCTGATCTCATTATTATATGCCTTGCAATCTCATGCTTGGCATAAAACCCATCAAACTCTCTATGATAAAATTCAAGGCGGTTGTCAGTCCGTAGCCATTTCACCATTTTACCGGTCTGATTCTTAACAAGAGTCTTCCAAGTCTTAAATGTATCAAACACTTGATCCTTACTCTTTAACACATAAACTCACAGTTTTCTTGAATAGTCATCAATCCAACTGAGAAAATACTTAGCATCACCAAGAGTAGTTGTCTGAGCTGGTTCTAAAAGGTCCAAGTATATATGTCAAAAGTCCCCTTTGTCTTGTGCTTTTCGATACTAAACCTTACCCTATGTGCTTTCTCAAGCACACAATGTTCACAAAACTCCAATGGCTAGAACCTATCCTCACCAAACACCTTTTGACTAAATAACTCCTTAAGGTTTCTCTCGCCTAGGTGTGCTAGTATGAGATGCCATAATTTGGTTTACATATTTTCAAAGTAATGCAGAACCACTTACAACTTCGCCCTTAAGTACATAAATGCATTTGTGCTTCTCTCCTCTCATTACCACCATGGAACCCTTCAATACTCTCAAAACCCCTCCGTCAATTCTGATGAAACACTCATTCTCATCGATTCTGATGGAACACTCATTCTCGTCGATTCTGATGGAACACTCATTCTCGTCAATTCTGATGGAACACCCATTCTAATCTAAAGTCTCTAGTGAGATCAAGTTCCTCTTGAGGTTAGGAACATACCTAACTTCTGTTAACTCTCTCACTCGCCTACATGCAGCCTAAGTTTAATACTACCAATTCCCATCATCTAACAAGTAATGTCATTACCCATTAACACCTTACCACTACTAATTGGCTGAAAATTTATAAACCAAGATTTATGCGAGCACATGTGCAATGTACAATCAGAATATAGAACCCATTGTTCAGTATTCTTACCATCAGTAACAACTAGAGTCTTTGCGCTGTCGTAGCTATCATTATAAGCAAGTGTAGAATCCATTTTCTTCTTATCTTACGTTTTCTTCTTCGAACAGTCCTTTATGAAGTTCCCCTCTTTCTTATAGCAATAACACTTCTTAAGAGTCTTAGATTTTGATCTTGAGCTCTCTTTTCTTTTCATCTCTATATAAGAGCCTTCTTCTTACAGATAGACTTTCTGCATTACCCTCGATCTGCTTTCCTAATAACTTTGAGTTTAATAATGATTTCACATCGCTCATTATTACACTCTCTCTACCGTAGAGTAACGTATCAACAAAGCTCTCATAACTCTTGGGAAGTGAACTCGGCAGGATAATTGCTCTATCTTCATCGTTTATCTTGATGTTGATAGACTCAAAATCAAGAATGATCTTATTGAAGGTGTATATATGATCTTTTATTGGTATATCCTCTGACATGAACAGCTGATACAGTTTTTTCTTTATATACATATTGGCCAGTGATTTTCGTAGATAAAGGGAGTCAAACTTCTTCTAAAAATCAATCATTGTCGTCTCACCTGCTATCTTCCATAGTACTTCATCACTCAATGATAAAACGATTATACTATGAGCTCTTTTTTGAATGTACCTTATTTTTACTTCAGTCTTAGATGACTCTGGCGTCTTCTCTTCTTCACTAGATAGAGCTGCAGTCTCCGCTAATACCGAGCCTAACCGTTGACTCACCAACAACGCCTTAACATTCATCTTTCACAATTTGAAGTCATTCATCTCCTTGAATTTCTCTACCTCATACTTAGGTGTGACCATGTCTACTCAGAACCAATATCTGATACCAGTTTGTTGAAGTGGAAGCAAGCAATATAACCCAAGTAATATTATGCAGAAATAAGCAATCAAGAAACTAGAGAGAGAAAGGTAGAAGAAATAATACATATAATTTACGTAGTTCGGCAACTTGCCTACGTTCATAGCGGATCAAGATCACACTCTCTTATTATTGAATCTCAAGGCACTCACAAAAGTTTTCCTTTAATAAGAAATACTCACAAATGAAACACTATCTTTTGCAAACAAGGGATTTCTCTCATTAAGAATCACAAAGTAAGTTATAATCATAAAGATTTGTGTTTGATCACCAAGATGAGTTTACAAGTCAATTAAGGGCCTTTATATAGGCTTTAGGACGACTCAAGTTAACCCTAAATGTGTAAGAGTCATTTTAGGGAGTCTTTAGGAAAGTGAGAGACGGAACAAGTCTAATGAAAAATGAGAAGCTGATTCCTACACTGGGCGTCCAGCACCTGGAGCCATGGCGTTGGGACATCCTGCCTGGAAGCCACAGCACTAAACACCTGGCGTCACGATGCTCAGGTTCTGACTTGGGTACTGCGGTGCCCACGCTTGGGCACTGCCTCTTGCATTTTTGACTTCTTTCGTATTCGTCTTTTATTCTTGCAGACCCAACATACTTGATTTGCTCTCCAAATTATATCATGATAATTTTTAATCAACTTTCTCACACTAACAATCTAGATTCAACAACTTGAGCATGGATGTTGAAAGAACAAAGAAAGAGAAATAGCCAGTAACTTTAGAAATTGGAATTAGATCACCCAGATTGAAAAGTACCATTTTTTATTGTTTGTTTGCATAGAATTTATAATTGGAACAGGAGTAATTCAGCAAGGAAAAGGTTACCACAAATTTAGGAGGGATTTGTAGAGTTGATAAAAAAATCTGACTATGGCGGATTTATCAATTAAAAAAGAAAAAAATTTATAAAAAAATATATAGATAATTGATTTTTTAGAAAGATGTGTAAAAAATAATTATTATATCGTAATTTATTATTATATATAAAGATAATTTAGATATTTAATATTTATTGATATAAAATCTGTTAATTTTAGTACAAAAAATTTAATAAAACAATATTGGTGAAATATTTTAATAAAATCTAAAATTTATAAATATATTTATAATTAGATCATATCTCAAAAGTATTCAAACAATATCCTTTATAATTTTCAGAAGTTGAAAGCAGTATATAAGGTGGATAACTATCTTAATAAACCGTTCACGAGACTCCTTTTTGCCAAAGTTGTCACTCTGACACTCGGGACTATCGGTACTTTGCAGTTTTATTTCTTGACCATCCATTGAAGTCGTCTTTGTTTATTTGGAAATGATTGTTCCTCGAATCAATAAGAATCGTCGCCAGCTACCAATTTAGCCTAAACGAGATTGTGGGCTTTGGCTGCTAGTTGTGAAAGCAAACGGGATCCTTAAAACTATTTATTCAATCAATGAATTAAAAGTTAAAACAAACTGCATGAGTACTCTAAGAGTATTTATTCAATCACTAATCAATGAAGACTCTGAACAATGAATTAACCGGAGTGATAGGCCCACATAATGGCAAATTTGCTAGCAGAGATAGTGACTTGTAGGGCCAATTTTAAATGATATAAAGATGAGATCATTTTTATATAAAAAGTCATAGAATATAATAAAAATTTATTTTTTAAATTATTAATGAGACAAAAAAAATTAAATTTTTTTGCTCCATTTTTTTATAAAATGAATATATTAAAAATAATGGTTTAGTATATATTTATATATTAAATAATTTATCAATTTTTTATTTTTTATTTTATATTTAACTAGAACATGCTTTAATAATATTTTTTAATAAAAATAATATTTATATAATAAAAAACTCTTAAATTATGTTTTTTTTTAATTTTAAATGGCAAAACATTTTTTGGTTTTTAAGTTAGGCCACCATAAATTTTAATGAGAGTATAAAGTAATTAATAGGAAAATTAATGATGTTAGGTAGTAGAACATTATTTAAATTTTTTTTATATTTTTATATTATTTATTTAAAAAATTTATTTATTAATTACTATTCATATTATTGGAAGATGTGTTTTTATTAATTGATAATTTTTTAATCAGAATATAGATTAAAATTTAAGATTATTAAAATTTATCAATATAAATTATAATTTAATATTAATAAATATAAAAAAAAAATAGAGCGGAGATGGGATGAAAAAGTTTTATTTTTTTGTTTAGAAATTCTCCATTCCCATTCGGTTAAAATTTGTAAAGAATAAAATGATAAACATAACTTACAAAAAAGAGTAAGGTATGAAAAAGAAACATCCGATTTCGATCTCTACCCCCAAGATCGAAATCGAGCTTCATATATATATATATATATATATATTGGATGCTACTTCTTTGAATTAGTAATGAAGACACTTAAAATTTTAATCAATCAATGAATTAAAAGTTATAACATGCGACATGAGTGATGGGTCCATAGGATGGCAAAAATGCTGGTAGAGATTGTGACTAGAGAGAAATTTTAAATAGTATAAAGATAAGATAATTTTTATAAAAAAAGTAGTAGAGTATGAGAAAAAATTATTCTTTGAATTATTAAAGAGACGATGATATGATTAAGTCTCTTTGCTCTTTTTTTTTGTAAAATAAATATATTAAAATTAATTTTTTATTATTAATTTATATATTAAATAATTTATCTATTTTATATTTCACCAGGACATACTTTAATAATATTTTCTTAATAAAAATAAAAATAAAATATAAAAAACTACTAAAATCTGTTTTCCTTTATTGTAAATGACAAAATTATTTTTTTGTTTTTGAGTTAGGCCTCTTTGAATTTTAATGAGAATATAAAGTAATTAATAGAAAAATTAATGATGTTAGATTCTAGAATATTATTTAAATTTTTTTATATTTTTTATTTTATTTATTATTTATTAAAGATTTTGAGTGCTCATTACTTTTCATATTATTGGAAGATATTTTTATATTATTCAAGTTTATTTGTTTGATAATTTTTTAATCAGAATACAGAATAAAATTTAAAATAATTAAAATTTGAATATAAATTATAATTTAATATTGATAAATAGAAAATAAAAATTTAGAGTAGATATGAGATGAATTGTTTTTTTTTTAAATAAAAATTCTCCATTCCCATCTCATTAAATTTTTGAAAGAATAAAATGAGAAACAGAACTTAAAATAAAAAAGAGTGAGGTATGAAAAAGACTTCCATACCCCACTTATCCCATTGCCATCCCCAATCTTAAGATTCAATTCAAGCTTCACATATTTATCTTGGATGTTGCTTCTTTAAAATTTATTTATTTCTTATAAAAAAAACTTTTGAAAAAAATGAAAATGAAAGAAGAGAATGTGTCACCTGAGGTAAAATGGTGATCTTTGACTTTGTTGAAGAGACTTAATGAGATTTTGAAATTTGAGGGCTTTGTTGAAGAGATGATTAAGTATTCTAGTCTAGAGAAGTTTCTTTGATAAAACCTAATAATCCAAATTCCACTTTGAGCTAGGATGTTGAAAGAACCAAGAAAGAGAAATAGCCGGTAACTTGAGAAATTGGAATTAGATCACCCGGATTTGAAAAGTACCATTTTTTTTTATTTGTTTGCAGAGAACAAATAATTGGAACATGAGTAATTCAGAAAGGAAAAGGTTAGCACAAACTTAGGATGAAGTTATAGAGTTTATAAGAAAATCCGACCATGGCGGATTTATCAATTAAAAAAGGAAAAAAAATTGTAAGAAAAATAAAAATATATATAGACAATTGATTTTCTAAAAATACATGTAAGAAATAATTGTTTTTTCGTAATTTATTATTATATATTGGGGTAAAGATATTTCATAATCATATTGATACATTGACATAGAATTTGTTAACTTTAATTAGAAGATTTTTGAGAAGATATTGGAGAATTTTTTCTTAAAATTTAAATATTTTAATAAAATTTAAAATTTATGAATATTTTTATAATTAAATTTTATCTTTAAATTATTTGTAATAATATCTCTTTATAATATTTAGAAGTTGGAAGATAATACACGAGGGAGATAACTATGTTAACACGTTGATCACGAGACTCTTCGGTGCCAAAGTTGTCACTGTCATAGTCGGGACTGTCAGCACTTTGCTATTTGATTTCTTGATCATGGAAATGATTGTGTCTTGGATCAATAAGAATCATGATTGTGTCTTCACATATGTATCTTGGATGCTGCTTCTTTGAATTACTAATGAAGACTCCGAAAACTTTATTCAATCAACTTATTAAAAGTTACAACGAACGACAAGAGTGATCGCTCCATAGGATGGCAAGAATGCCGATAGAGATGGTGACCGATAGGGCAAATTTAAATAGTATAAAATTGAGATAATTTTTATAAAAAAAAATTATATAATATTAAAAAAATTATTTTTTAAATTATTAACGAAACGATGATAAAATTAAGTCTCTTCAATCCATTTTTTGTAAATAAATATATTAAAAATAACTTTTTTGTATGTATTTATATATTAAATAATTTATCAATATTATATTTTATATTTTATATTACACCAGGACATGCTTTAATAATATTTTCTTAATAAAAATAAAAATTATAATAAAAACTATTAAAATCTATTTTCTCTTTATTGTAAATGACAAATTTTTTTATTTATTTTTTACTTAGGCTCCCATGAATTTTAATGAGAATATGAAACAATTAATCGAAAAATTAATGATGTTAACTACTAGAACATTATTTAAATTCTTTTTATATTTTTATTTTATTTATTATTTATTTAAGAATTTGGTTACTAATTACTTTTTATATTATTGGAAGATATATTTATATTATTCTAGTTTAATAGTTTGATAATTTTTAATTTGAATATAAATTAAAATTTAAAATAATTAAAATTTACGAATATAAATTATAATTTAATATTAATAAATAGAAAATAAAAAAGGAAACGGAGATGGGATGAATTTTTTTTTTTTTGCATAGAAATTCTCCATTCCTATCATGTTAAATTTTTAAAAGAATAAAATAAAAAACGGGACTTAAATTTAAAAAAAGAATAAGGTATGAAAGAGACTTCCATACCCCATCTATCCCATGCCATTTCCAACCCCAAGATCCAAATCAAGCTTCATATATATGTCTTGGATGTTGCTTCTTTAAAATTAATTTATTTCTTATAAAAAAATTTGAAAAAATGAAAATGAAAGAATAGAACGTGTCACCTCAGGTAAAATGGTGATCTTTAACTTGGAGGGTTTTGTTGAAGAAACGTAATGAGATTTTGAAATTTGAGAGCTTTGTTGAAGAGATGATTAACTATTCGGGTTTAGAGAAGTTTCTTTGATAAAACCTAACAACCCGGATTCAACTTTGAGCAAGGTCGTTGAAAGAACCAAGAAAGAGAAATAGCCATTAACTTGAGAAATTGGAATTAGATCACCCAAATTTAAAAAGGACCTTTTTTTTATTGTTTGTTTGCATAGAATATATAATTGGAACATGAGTAATTAAGAAAGGAAAAGGTTAGCACAAACTTATGAGGGATTTGTAGAGTTTATAAAAATATCGAACCATGGCGGATTTATCAATTAAAAAAGAAAACAAATGTCATAAGAAAAATAAAAAATATATAGATAATTGATTTTCTAAAAAGACGTGTAAAAAATAATTGTTATATCATAATTTATTATTAAATACAAGGGTAATTTAGATATTTGATATCCATTAATACATAATCTATTAATTTTAATAAAAAAATATTTTAATAGGAATGTATTAGTGAAATTTTAAAATATTTTAATATTTTAATAAAATTTAAAATTTATAAGTATTTATATAATTAAGTCTTATTTTAAGAGTATTCATAATAATATATCTTTATAATATTTAGAAGTTGAAAGACTACAGAAGGAGATAACTATGTTAACAAGTCGTTGACGAGAGTCTTTGGTGCCAAAGTTGTCACCGTGACAATCGGGACTATCAATACTTTTGCTGTAGTTCTTGATCATCCATTGTAGCTTTCTTTGTTTATGTGGAAATGATTGTTCCTCGAATCAATAAGAATCGTTGCCAACTGCCAGTTTAGCCTAAATGAGAGTGTGGGCTTTGACTAGTAGTTGTGAAAGAAAATGGGACTCTAAAAACTGATTATTCAATCAATGAATTAAAAGTTATAATGTACGACATGAGTGATAAGCCCATAGAATGGCAAAAATATCTGCAGAAATGGTTACTAGGTTAATTTTAAATGGTATAAAGATGAAATAATTTTTATAAAAAAATAGTAGAATATAAAAAAAAATTAATTTTTGAATTATTAATTAGAGATGATAGGATTAGGTCTCTTCGCTCTATTTTTTATAAAATAAATATATTAAAAATAATTTTTTAGAATATATTTACATATTAAATAATTTATTAATTTTTTATTTTATATTTAATTATGACATGCTTTAATAATATTTTTTAATAAAAATAAAAAGAATATAATAAAAAATCTATAAATTTTATTTTATTTTATTGTAAATGACAAATTTTTGTTTTGTTTTGACAATCATCAATTTTAATGAGAATATGAAGCAATTAATAAGAAAATTAGTAATGTTAGGCATTAGAATATTATTTTAATTTTTTTATATTTATATTTTATTTATTATTTATTTACTAATTACTATTCATATTTTTGGAAGATATTTTATATCATTCTAGTTTATTAGTTTGATAATTTTTTTAATCGCAATAAAGATTAAATTTTAAAATTATTAAAAATTTTAAATATAAATTATAATTTAATATTAATAAATAAAACAAATAGTGAGAGATGAGATGAAAAAGGTTTTTTTTTTATAAAAATTCTCCATTCTTACCCCGGTAAATTTTTTAGAGAATAAAGTAAGAAACAAGACTTAAAATAAATAGCAAAGTATGAAAAATACTTCCATACCCCATCCACTTAGGGATGGTAAAAAATTCCGAACTCGAAAAAACTCAGATTCAAACCTATATCTAGATCTAGAACTTGGCCTAATAAATTCGTATTTTTTTTTAGATTCGGGTTTTTGCTAAAACCCAAAAACCTGAACTCAGATATGAATTTGGATTTTATTTATTTTTATTTTTTTAAAACTCCTAAATTAATTTATAAAATTATTTATCTTTAATATATATGAATCTAACAATTATTTTATAAAATAAATATCTAAAAAATTTAAATTTCAACTAAAAATTTAAAAACTATTTAAAAATAAATCAAGACTTAAATCTAAATCCGAATAAAATCAAAAAAATCAGGATAAAACAGGTTCAGAATTCAATAAAAAAATTTGAATCTAAATTAAACAAAATTTGAATCAGAATTCAAATTTTGCTATCCCTACGCTCACCCCATTGCCTTTCTCACCCCGCAACTCACCCCGCAAATCCAAATTGAGATTCACATATATATTTTGGATGCCACTTTTTTAAAATATAATTTATTCTTACAATCCACTTGTAAATACTAAATATGTTCTTTTAAAACTAAATTAGCTTTATTAGTCAATGGGGGAAAAAATTTATATTACGCCTTTTGTAATCAATTCTATAATTGGCTTCTCTTTCCATATCACCAAACGCAGTTACCATTTAATAATATTTGTCTACAACGTGCAAGTGAGGATGATCTTCCAAATGCATTCAGTAGCTTAGATTCCATTTTGTCAAAGGATACAAGTTTTCATAAGATGTACGCTCCATTTTATCAAAGTAAGTTTTTATACGACGCAAGCTCCATTTTGTCAAAGGACGAGCAAGTTTTCATGTGATGTAAGCTCCATTTAAGGTTAGTAAAAAAATCAATCAAATTTACTCATTGTCCTTGTTCTCTCTGTATCTCTGTTTCTATAAGCACACAATTTGAATCGATGTTGCAAATCTATTTTCACTACAAGCTTTCGTTCTTCATTTTTTTATATAAATAAAAATAATTTAAATTTATTTAAATTTATACTGCATACTAATTTCAACGTAGACTTGTTCATGAATTTTTTTAAAAAAAAACATTAATGAAGAAACAAGAAAGTGCGATGTCGAATATTTCTTGAAAAAAAAAAGAATTTGGTTTCATTACTTTCTTCACAAAAAAACAAAAGTGAAAAAAAAAAAGTGGTGATAAAAACTTAAAAAAAAAAAAGAGGTGTTGTCCATTAATGTGGTCTCTTTCCATCCAGAACCCTAATAAAAGTCTCTAATTATTAGAAGTCCATTGTTATTCGAACTCTAATAAAAACTAGAAAATTTTTATTTCAAAATCTAATAAAAGTAAAAAAGTTTTCATTTCTCCGATTGTAAAGAGTTCGCTGTTAATAATTATTGTAACGGGGTTGCAGTTATTAGTTATTTGTATAAAAAAAATGTGGTCTCTTTTTTTTTGAAATTAAAAAAAAAGTAAAAAAAAAAGTGTGAAAATAAAGTAGCAGTAAATTTTAATTATTGTATTTTTTTTCCTTCGTCGGATCTTCCAAATACATCCAACGGTTTAAATTCCCTTTCAGGATGTAAGCTTAGATTCGATGTAAACTAGACCTACCCATAAATAAAATAACAACATTTAAACAAAGAAAACAAAAAGCAAAAAGTACTCAGGACGACATTCTCTAGCGGACTAGCACTTTAAATAAATAGTAACCAAAGTTAAAATTCACATAAAAATATCATCTTTTAATGTTAATGTTTTCACGTAAAACAGATTATTAGAGATTTGATAATTTAATAATTTTGTTTAAATAAAAATTAAAATAAATATAAAAAAAAGTCACAAAAAACTTTAAAACATATAAAATATATATGAAAAAGTTTAAAATGCGTAAAATATGAAAGACAAAATAAAACGAAACTTAAAAATGTAAAGGAAATGAAAAAAAAATGCAGAGCTAAAAACAGAGGCCAGTGCTGCGGTGCCTAGATCAGTACTCCAGCACCGCAATGCCAAGTTCCCAGCACTACAGCGCTGGATGCTTCAAGAACCAGCGCTGCGACGCCAGAGCGAAAAAAGTTCATATTGGATCTAAATTTATGAATTTTGAAAAGTTTTGGATTTTTAAAACAAGTGGATTCTTACTCCAATAAGAATTAGGGTTTGTAGGCATGAAATAACCTTTATATAAACTCTTTAGGTTGAAATTAAGCATTAAAAGATACTTTAAAAGAGGAAAGAATTAGATAGACATTAAGTGTTTGTGTGCACTAGTGTGAAACTATCATTTGGTGTTCATTGCTTGTGATAGAGTAAGGGTACAATAAACATTAGGTCCTTTTAAGGATTTTTTATTGAGTTTTTCTTGTAAAATCTCTATAGAAAAATTCTAGAGAATTAATACGAGAGGTTAGAATTCTTAGATTTACTATGGACGTAGGCAATTGACTAAATCACGTAAGTGATTATGTTGTGCTCTTTATTATCTGTTTTGAATTCTTACTATTTTGCTTGATATACAAATTATTCTACTACGTAAAAAAATTAGAGCTCAAGATTGAACTTAATTAAAATTATCCGCTTTAATTTAATATAAAAAAAGGAGTGTTTCCTCTACCACAAATTTTATAAAAATTTATTATTTAATTTAAAATTTAAAAAAAAAAGTTTTAAAAATATTTTTAAAAGTATTAAATAGACAATTATAAGTTTTATCCTCTACTATAGAGTTGGGGGTGTATGGTTAAGAGCATTGCAATATTTATAAAATTAGAATATAAAATTTATATGATTATTATTTGTTAAATAATTGTTAATTTTTTAATTTTTTATTATTATAATAATTACACAATTTGAATTAATTAATGATTACCACTTATAAAATAATGAATAATTTTTTTTTCTTTTTATTAATATAATAATTATATAATATTAATTAATAATAAATTTATTGAATATTATATCAAGATACAAAATTTATATTATTTTCACTGTGTAAACAGTGCATTGCTCGCTAATGTCTATAAAAATTGCATACCAGTTTCCGAGTACTCGATTACTCGGTATTCAAAACATAAACGACAAGGCCAAATTGGAGTTTCTCACTTTTTGATTGTTTGATGGAGAATTGTGAGCAGCAGCCGCTTCTGTCTCCCGTGGAGGAAGAGGAAAACCAAGTAGAGTCAGTACCCAGAGCAACCTCCGGCATCTTCACCTTCGCCAAGGACGCCGATGACATCCCTCCGATCACCGGAGTCCGTGACTTCTTTAGAGAGTTCTATAAAGAATCCAAAAAATTATGGTATCTTGCTGCACCCGCCATCTTTCTCACCATATTTCAGTACTCTCTTAGTGGCGTCCCTCAAATCTTCGCCGGCCATGTCAGCACCATTGCCCTCGCTGCCCTTTCCATTCAAAACTCTGTCGTTGGTGGCCTCACATTCGGCATCATGGTGCGTAATTAAGGTCTTATATTTCGAATATATATAATACCGTCCATATACATATTCTCCATATGATGTATATAATCCATATGATGTATATAATCAGATGGGAATGGGAAGCGCGCTGGAGACGCTCTGCGGGCAAGCGTATGGAGCAGGGCAGCTTGACATGTTGGGGATCTATATGCAAAGATCATGGGTTATTCTGAGCTCTACAGCTTTAATCCTAATGTTTGTATACATATTTGCTCAGCAACTTTTGAGTCTAATAGGGCAGACCCCAGAGATATCAAAAGCAGCCGGAGCATTTGCGATAAGGATGATACCTCAAATATTTGCTTACGCAGTGAATTATCCCATCATGAAGTTTTTGCAGGCACAGAGCAAGATGATGGCGATAACTTGGATATCAGCTGCGGCCTTAGTTTTGAACGTATTTCTTAGTTGGTTATTAATGTTGAAGCTTGGCTGGGGTCTGGATGGTGCAGCACTCGTATTAAATGTTTCGTGGTTGTTTATAGATATTGCTCAACTGCTGTATGTTTTCAGCGGGTCTTGCGGCCGAGCTTGGAATGGATTTTCTTGGAAGGCGTTTCAGAATCTTTGGGGATTTGTTAGGTTATCACTTGCATCAGCACTCATGATCTGGTGAGTAGCGGGACACTTTTTTACATCATAATAATAATAATTTTTTTTTTTTTTTATAAATAAACTGTATCTTAGAGTTATGGGTGGGCAGAATTTAATTCAATTTTTTAAATAAGTAAAATTGAAATTGATTTTTTTAAGAGAATAAATTAAATTGGACTGAATTGATTTTTTTCAGTTTGATTTGGTTCAGTGTTTTGATTATTTTTTTATAAATTTTTTTATTTTAAATTAATTTTTTTAAATTTATTTGTCTAAATAATTTAATAGATTATGATCATTTTAATTCATTTTCTATTTTTTTATTACACGTTACATAATTTATTAAATTTGTTATTATAAATTATATAAGTATTTAAAAAATTAAGTTGATTAAATTAATATATATTACACGTTACATTACACGTTATTTATTATATTATAAAAAAATTACATTACACATTATATAAACCACTAAATTTGTTCATATATATTGTATAAGTCTTTAAAAATTTAATATGATAATTATATATTACACATTACATTACACGTTATATATTATATAATAATTTTTTTTTCATTACACGTTATATAAGTCACTAAATTTGTTCTTATTTATTATATTAGTCTTTAAAAAATTAAATTGACTAAATTAATGTATATTACATATTACATTACACGTTATAAATTATATAATCAAAAAAATTTTATTACACATTACATAAACTACTAAATTTGTTCTTATATATTATATAAGTCTTTAAAAATTTGGGTTAATTTTTGGTTTTTTTAAAATTTAAATTATAAGCTTTTTAATTCATTTGTCTAAATAATTTAGTAGAATCATTTTTTGATCTAATTTTTGGGTCTATTTCATATTAACATAATTATAATTAAATTAATTTGACATAAATTTAAACTTTTTATTTATTAATAATATATTAATTTCTAACAATTCCATAAAATAAATTTTTTTTATTACAATTAGGGTTTTTATTTTTAATATTTGGTTATAATAATGAGTGAGTGAAATTATGTATAGGTAAATATATGTTTGTATTTTTAAACCCCCAATTATTGGCAATTTAATTAAATTTTATAAAAAAATTAATTTTTCGGTTCAGTTTTCCCAAAATAAAATCGAATCGGAACCAAATCAAATTAATCGATTTTTCTAAAAATAAAACTGAATCGATTTTTTGTGACAAAATAAATTGGACCAAATCGAACCGAACCTACCGGTTCAGTTCAATTTTTTGGTTACCAAATTTTTTTGCCCACCTTTAAAGACTCCCTTAATCTTTTTTTTTTATATTTAACTTTTTAAAAAAATTAAAAATTTTGTCATCCATAATTATAAATAATTTCCTAAATTTAACTTTTTTCTTTCAATTTTGTTTGCCAACCCTTGCTTAAAGACTCTCTTAATCTTTCTCTCTTTTTCTTATTTAACTTTTAAAAAAAATTAAGAATTTTTAATCCATAATACAAATAATTTCCTAAATTTAGCCTCTTTCTTTCAACTTCAATTGCACTTTCTTTGATTTACTTATTAAAAAAAAAAAAAAACAAAATAAAACAAAACAACAATCTTTTATCTCTCACTGTCACGATCCGTGAATCAACATTGCTCGTGCGTCGACCTTTATTATTAGGTACAAGGTTACTGCAGTTCGACTAAGGATCTATTTCTATTTTTGTTCTCTCTCCAAAGTGAATATTGAATAAAACAAAGATCAAGAAAGATTTATATATAAAAATCTCTATCTTATCAACAACGTAAGAAAAACCGAAGTTCTGTTGAACAAATAAAATAAAGGATAAATATCATATACCCCTTATTAGATTCGGTAATTGCCAAAAATTAGCTTTGAAGGGATATAATAATTTTTTTTATATTTAAAATATCAATAATTACGTTTATATAATATTAAATAATAAAAATTTATTATATAAATAAGCGGAGGGTGCTAGCCAAATTAATTAGTTTCTTTTTAGTTGCTCATCCGAGTCTAAGGTTCGATCTCGTCTATGACAGGATAGGGAGAGATGTGTGTGTGTTGTAACACTTAAAAAAACAATTATTATATAAACAATAACACTATATATTTTATACTATCAAAGAATTAATAAGAATAACATCAAATTTCATTATATTATAAATTATTATTTAATTTGATGCTTTTGTTAAAATGCATATATTCAATATCAGTACTTATATTAATCTAGCAAGTAAAAATCAAAAGTCATTAACTATAGTACAATATAATTAATTGTTTATGTAGTATTATTTAATTATTTAAAATTATATTACACAGTGCTAATATTAATATTTATACAATATATTATTATTATTTGATATTGTACAGATGTAATTATTAATTTTTTTTAAAATATAAAATATTTTATATTCTTTCAAAGTTAATTTATACTATTACAAGTATAATGTTATAGAGGTTTTTGAATATTATTAAATACAACGGGGTTTTAATAGTTAAAAAATTTAATAGGGGTAAATGGTAAATATTCTAAACTAAATGAAGAAATTCGAGGCAAGCAATATTATAATTGCCGTGTACCATTAATATGTCAGTGATAATAAGGTTAGGACAAATAAATTAGAAGAAGAATCGATACAAGTCCAAATAATGTCTTAGTTGTATATCACTAAATCCTTGAGACTCGAACTTCAGTGTTCTAATTTGACATTCTTGTGCAAGCAGCTTGGAAACATGGTATTTTTCAGCTTTAATACTCTTTGCGGGATATCTAAAGAATGCTGAAGTGTCTGTGGATGCCTTTTCCATATGGTGAGCTTTATTTTATTATTGAGTATTGAGAAACCTCTATATATTAATTCATTCATTATTAATGTGGTATGGATTTGTATTTAAACTTTATAAGTGTAGTCTTTTCATATAAACTAAAAATTATTTATCACATTAATTAAAATTTAAATTATATATTTCAATTTTGAATTTATAAAATGATTGTATTTTATCCATTTTGCAGTATAAATATCACATATTGGATTATTATGGTAGCTTTCGGCTTTAATGCAGCGATCAGGTAATTTAATTTTAACTTATTTCATAAATACACATTAAATTTGTTGGTAATTGGTGATTCAAAATTAAAGATAAATTTTGATTTTGAATTGGAGACTAATAAAGAGTCAATCAGAAGTCTAGTACATGAAAGATGTGCTAGGAAGGAGTAAAATGAAAAGTTGAAAGTAAGATATTATTCACGCAACAACTTATAGATATTTTTTATTTTAGCTCAAATAACTTCTTTAAGTGAGATTTAAATTTTTATAAATAATAACTCTTATTTCAACTAGGTTTAGGATTTTTAGGGTTAGTATTAACACTATATAAACTCTTGTAACTCTTTGAAATTAGATCAATCATCATTAACAATCACAACACAAATACAAGAGAGAAAACTCCTAGATTACAAGAGCGATCAATTATGAGGTCCCTGTGAGTGCAATTGGGAGAGTTATTTGTGAAGTTTGAGTTCTTTTTTGTAAATGGCATACTTTGTGAGTGCCTTGTAATTTGTTAATAGACAAGTGAGATCTTGATCTGCCGTAGATGTATGCAAGTTGCTGAACCATGTAAATTCTTGTGTTCTTTCTTTTACTTTCTCTTTCTAGTTTATTTTTGATTGCTTGTTGCTGTATTATATTATTTGGGTTTATTACTTCTGCTTCAACAAACTAGTATAAAAGCTTAGTTCTTAGCAGACGTGGCCACACCCAAGTATGATGTAAAAAAATTCAATGGGCTGAATGATTTCAATCTGTGAAAAATAAATATGACAACACTACTGGTGGGCCAACGGTTAGGCTCAGCGTTAAAAGGAGAGTGCGACTCTATTTAATGAGGAAGAAAAGACATAAGAATCATCTACGACTGAAGCATTAAAGAAAGGACATTATGGAAAGAGCTTACAACATAATTATTTTATCATTGAGCAATGAAGTATTGAGGGAAGTAACAGATAAGAAGAAAGCAATTGCTCTTTGGAAGAAGTTTGACTTTCTTTATATGAGGAAATCGTTTGTCGCTAGATTGCATATAAAAAAAAAGTTGTATTAGTTGTCTATGTCTGAGAGGACGCTGATAAAAGACCATATAGATACCTTTAACAAGATCATCAATGATCTTGAAGATATTAACATAAAGATAGAGGATGAAGACAAGACGATTATCTTGTTAAGTTCACTTCCTAGAAGCTATGAACACTTTATTGATACACTTCTCTACGAAGACAAGACGATTATCTTATTAAGTTCACTTCCTAGAAGCTATGAACACTTTATTGATACACTTCTCTACGGTAGAGAGAGTTTAATGATGAGTGATATAAAATCATCTTAAACTCAGAGCAATAGGAAAGACAGAAATAGGCTAATATAGAAGGTTTATTTACAAAATGAGAACCTCACATAGATATAGAAAGAAGAAGGGCTAGACATCGAAGTCCAGGGGCATTCTTAGAAAGTGCTTTTACTGTAATAAATATGGACACTTCATAAAGGACTATTCGGAGAAGATAGCCAAAGACCAGAAGGTGGATACTGTGCTTAGCTATGATAATAGTTATGACAGTGCAGAGACTCTAGTCGCTACTGATGGTAAGAGTTCTGAACAATAAGTTTTAGATTCTGGTTGTACTTTTCACATATACCCATATAAGTCTTGGTTTGTCAATTTTCAGCCCATCAATGGTTGTAAGTGTTGGGTTATGGGGTACATTAAAACTAGGGTGCTTGCATGTGGGTTATGTTCATCATACAAACAATATACATATCTCATACATATATGTGCACAGCGAAAGATTAAATACAATGAACACAGAAAATACATATTTGATAAACTGAAAATTCGAAATTGAGAAATATCACCAATGAAGCCTTTAGATTAATTTTCTTTGAAGTCCACCATGAAATGAATCTTTGATCAATCCTAGCAATCAACAAGGGTGGGTTTGATTGTCTAGAATGACAGCATCTTAATCCAGCATCTTAATCCAGCATATATGTTTAACTCTTAAACATGATTCAAAGTTAAACTATTTAACTTAATTAAATTTGTTTTTCCTTTTATTCAACTCTTGAATAAATAAAACAAATCTTATTTTTAGTTATTACATTTAGTAACCATTTATCTAATTTGTTTTGTTGTTCTAACACTTAAAACACAAAACAAACATTTTTAATTTCTCAAATTGAATTGGCTCCCAAAATGCAAAACCTAAAAACTAAAACAATTTCAAAAAACCTTTGATTTTCAATTTCATTTCACTTTATATACTAATGCACAAACTAATTTGAATTTCATTTGCATTTCATTTGGCTTAACCTAACCTTAGTTAACATTTAACCATAGTTAGATTATTTTAACTTAACCTTTAAGTTAATAAATATTTAATTAATTTAACTATAGTTAACTAACTTAACCATGGTTAGGTTAACCTTTACTTAACCTTTAAGTAAGGTTAACTTAACTTAACCATTTGGTTAACTTTTTACCTTAGTTAAGTTAAATCATTTATTTAACAATTAAATAAATAAGTATTTATTTTAATTATTTAACAATTAAATAATCATAAAGTAAAATTACTTTTATATC
The DNA here is from genome assembly GCA_946807835.1 of Ailanthus altissimus. Classification (NCBI taxonomy): domain Eukaryota; kingdom Viridiplantae; phylum Streptophyta; class Magnoliopsida; order Sapindales; family Simaroubaceae; genus Ailanthus; species Ailanthus altissimus. Next base: position 10,402,070 of record OX327698.1, read on the forward strand.
CTTACTAGGTTACCAAGTTAACCTAAAGTGGGTCCCACCATTTAACCATATACTTTAGTTAACGTAACCTTAGTAATTGCTGAATTATACTGTATTGAACAATTCAATACGGTACACTGCCCAAGTGCTCAAAGAGTACATTTCATATTGGGACTCTCTAGGTCCACACCCGATTTGTCAAATGGAACTATTCCATTAATCCGTAATCGATGCCCCACGCACACGTTACGAATATTACAAATCAGTGTGTCAGACCATACAAGTTGAGGTCATAACGTATACGTATAATCCTTCCATCATTTATATCCTGGATGTGCAGGGATATAAATTAGCACCGTCAAATCCCCATTTGCTCATCCATAAACTTATCTCCAGATTCGTATCTCGATAAACAATATACGCAAACACTTTTGCTATATTGTTTAACCCTGTGGAAAACTCTTTTCCCGGGTTTATGCTTGTGGCCATAAGACTTTTTGAAATACAATCTCGGAGCATCGGATATACAACTTACCTACGTAAGCTGACGGATCTCGTATCTACGCACACTGGACTCCATGAGCATCGGACCATACCCAGCGACACATAACGGTCAGACCATGAAAGGTCTCTGACATATGTGGAACCAAAGCATGATGGATCACTCACAAGACCACCGTGGCGCTCAGGTCAAAGGACCACGATTACTACTCAACTCGAGAGGACCTTCCTTTGACGGTTTCATAGGATATCTATTGGGGTCCTCATGAGTTTGTTCAGTATCCAGTCCTGACTGGATACCCGCATGCCTATACAAGCTCTAAGCTCATGGTCAGCTAAGAGCAACCATCTGAACTAGTCAGATATAGACATACACTAATCTATATATTGTGAATTCACCGATAGACCCGCATTGGTGATCATAGATCAGGAACATTATATTTGAGACATACTTACATAATGATATTTCTTAGCTCCTATTGCAACTCTTTGCAACTATATCATTACAAGTATACTCTCAGGTCTTTGTCCCATTATAGACAAGGTTCTAACTATTTAGACCTCGCTGACTCTTATAAACTGATAACTATTAACAGTGCTAAGTCTTAGCATTTATAACTCTCAGCTTTCATAACTATTAGTTCTGATCTAAACTCCTTTAGATCAGATCTGAACTCTTTCAAATCAAACAATGTCTGTAATGTTACAAGCATTCTACCATATTAATATGATATTAACAATCTTTATTCGAAATGTTTATTGTATAAATATTAACAATTAATATTCATACAATATTAGAATGGCACGTGAGCACCAGCTCTAACAGTAAGGTATTAATGGGTAATGATATAACTTGTCAACTGATTAAAATAGGTATTATTAGATTTAAGTTGCACGATGGACGAGTGAGAAAGTTGTTAGAAGTTAGTTATATTCTTGACCTCAAGAGGAACTTGATATCACTGGGTATGTTAAACCAAAATAGTTATTCCATCAGAATTAACAAAGGGGTTTTAAGAGTGTTGAAGGGTTCCATAGTTGTAATGAGAGGTAAGAAACACAAAGAAGTGTATGTGCTGAAAGGAGAGGCACTGAGTGATTTTGCATCATTCTCTGTGGTTGATGAGAATATACAAACTAAATTGTAGCATCTTAGAATGGCACACATAGGTAAAAGGAACATGAAGGAGTTATTTAGTGAAAATGCTTGGTAATGACAAGTTTCAGCCACTTGAGTTGTGGTCATTATGTGTTATGAAAAGTACATACAATAAGGTTTAGTACCGGAGAGCACAGAACTAAAGAAACTTTTGACTACATATACTTAGATCTTTGGAAACTAGCATAGATAGTAACCTATAGTAGGGCTAGATATTTCTTCACCTTCAATAATGATTATTCAAGAAAGTTGTGGGTTTATATTTTGAAGAACAAGGAGCAAGTGTTTGAGAGATTCAAGACTTAGAAGGCCCTTGTTGAGAGTTTGATTGGTAAAAAGGTTAAGAGGCTAAAGATTGACATTGGCCTCGAGTTTTATAATAGAGAGCTTGATGGGTTTTATGCTAAGCATAGGATTGTAAAGTATAGAACTGTGATATCAACACTACGGTAGAATGGTTTGGCTGAGAGGATAAATAAAATCTTACTTGAAAGGGGTTCGATGCATATTTACCAATGTAAAGATTTCAAAAGCATTTTGGAGTTAAGCTGTAATGATGACAGTTTATTTGATCAATAGAAGTCCTTCCTCAGCAATAGGGTTCAAGACCACATAAGAAAAATGGTTTGCCAACCCTCTTAAGTATGACCACCTTAGAATATTTGGTTACCCAGCATTCGTGCATGTAAAGCAAGAGAAATTAGAACCTAAAACTATGAAAATGATATTCATAAGGTTTTATAAAGGTGTGAAATGATACAAGGTGTGGTACAAAGAGTTGAAGCCACTAGGAATATCATAATTTGTAATGTGACATTCGATGAGACAACAATGTAAAAGCTCCCCAAGAAAATGAGAAAGAAGAACCTGTGTTCAAAAAAGATTTAGAACCCGAATCAATTGAAGTTAAAGTAGTGTCTAAGTGTAAATCTGATATGCCCATAGATTAACATTACAATAAGAAGATCTTTGATGTTGAGCCAAGAATATTGGCTAGTTCTTCAAAGTCCACCCAAAAGACTAGATCTATTAAGATGAAACTTGAAGAGTACCAATTAGCCATAGATAGGCTAAAGAGAATGATAAACCTACCAATCAGATATGCTCATATTTTTTATTTTACTTACACTTTTGAGTTTGATGAGCTTAAGACGTACAATGAGGCTATAAAGAGTGAGAATAGAGATAGATGGTAGTAGGCCATAGAATAAGAGATTAGTTCTATTAGGAAGAATAATAACTAGGTTTTGGTGGATAAACCTCCAAAGAAACATGTTGGGTGCAAGTGGGTATATAAGGTTAAGGAGATGATATCAGGGGTAAGTCTTACAAGATTTAAAGTTAGACTTGTTGCACAGAGTTTTACTCAGAGAGAATGGATAAACTTTCATGAGATTTTCTCAATAAATTTTCAAACACATATACATTAGGATTCTATTAGCTATGTGTGCGAACTTTGATTTACATCTAGAGCAGATGGATGTAAAAATAGCTTTTCTGCATAAAGAGCTTGAAGAAAAGATTTACATGTCACACCTGCAAAGGTTTGTAGAGCTAGGGAAAGAGGATCATGCTTGTTTGCTGAAGAAGTTATTATATGGGTTAAAATAATCTCTTAAATTCGATGAGTTTATGATGACTTGTGGGTTTAGTAGAAGCAAGTATGACGAATACATGTACTTTAAGAATTTGAGTAGTGGGATAATGTATTTACTTCAGTATATGGATAACATGTTGATTGCATGTAGAGATATAGAAGAGATACAAAAACTAAAGAAGCGGTTGAGTGACGAGTTTGAGATGAAGGATTTGAGTGCAGCAAAGAGGATATTGGGTATGGACATTGTGAGGAAAAGAAGACACGTTATATTTTTATCACAGCAACGATATATATTCAAGATCCTAAAAAAGTTTGGTATGTCTAATACAAAGGTTGTCTTCACTCCCTTGTCCATGCAATTCAAACTTTTAGCAGCATAGTTGCCAAATTTTAAAGAATAGAAACTGCAGATGAGTAAAGTACCATATGCTAGCATTGCAGAGAGTATTACGTATGCAATGGTTTGCACATTACCAGATATAACATAGGCTATGAGTGTGGTGAGTAGATACATGGTGAATTTAAGTAAGGATCACTGATTTGAAGTGAAGTGAAATTTGAAATATCTCAAGGAAATGTCGAAACACATTAATTTGTGACTCCATTTCATTAGATAGATTATTCAAAATAGTGAGATTAGTCTAACAAAGATTGTATTGTCTAAAAATTTCATTGACATGTTGACTAAACTACTGTCTTCGGTTAAGTTCGTCTTATGCAAAGACTTAATCTAAGTCACTATTATATGAGGGTGATCGAAGATGCAGAGATGAATGATTTTGAAAGCTTCGAGGATGATTTTGAATCAAATAGGAGTTTGTTAAACATTGGTGATACAAAATCAAAGATGAACTGTGGTTTTGAGTTGGAGACCAATAAAGAGTCTGCAAGAAGTCTAGTACATGAAGGTCATGCTAGGAATGAGAAAAATGAAAAGCCGAAAGTAAGGTACTGTTCACGCGACAACTTATGGATATTTCTTGTTTTAGCTCAATTGACTTTCTATAATGTGATTTGGATTTCTAAAAGTAAGGACTTTTATTACAACTAGGTTTAGGATTTTTAGATTTAGTATTAACACTATATAAACTTATTGTAACTCTTTGTAATTGAGATCAATCATCATCAACAATCACAACACAAACACAAGAGAGAAAACCCATAGATTACAAGAGAGATCAATTCTGACGTCTTTATGAGTGTAATTAGGAGAGTTCTTTGTAAAGCTTGAGTTCTTTCTTGTAAAAGGCATACTTTATTAGTGCTTTATGATTCATTAATAAGACAAGTGAGATTTTGATCAATCATTGATGTATGCAAGTTGACGAATCACGTAAATTTTTGTATCCTTTCATTTACTTTCTCTCTTTAGTTTATTATTAATTGTTTGTTGCTACATTATATTACTTGTGTTTATTACTTTCACTTCAACAAAACTCTTATTAGGGATGGAAAAATACCCGGTAGAGATAAGGACTCGGGGAATCGCCTCAAATGAAGTGGGAATTGAGTAATTTTTATGAAAATTGAATGGGACATAGGAAAACATTATTCCACGAATTATTAACGAGACAGGAATGATATTAAGCCTTCCCACCCCATTTTCTATGAATATGTTAAATATAATTTTTAGTACACACCATATATTAAATAAATTATCAATTTTTTATTTTTTATTTTATGTGTAATTAGAAGATGCTTTAATAATATATTTTTATTAATAAAAATAAAATATAATAAAAAAATATTAAAATTTATTTTTTTTTGTAGTAAATGACAAAAAGACTTTTATTTTTTAGTTAGGCGGTCACTGATTTTAATAAGAATATAAAATAATTAATAAAAAAATCAATGATGTTAGATATTAGAATATTATTAAATTTTTTTTATTTATTATTTATTTAAAAATTAATTTACTATTACTATTCACATTATTAAAAGATGTTATATTATTCTCGTTTGCTAGTTCAATATTTTTACAGTTGTAATATAAAATTAAATTTTATATTATTAAAATTTATGTATATAAATTATTATTTAATATTAATAAATAAAAAATTGAAAAACGAGGTAAGATGTGAATCACATTCCCTATATGGGAACTTTCTATTCCAGCCCGATTAAACTTTTTGAGAAATGAGGTAGAAAACGAAACTTAAAATTAGAAAGAAAAAAAAAAGGCAAGATATGTGAAAGACTTCCCCGTCCCCATTCCCCATTGCCATCCCTAACTCTTGATTCAACATATTTTCAATACTTTTAATGAATTGTGATCTAATTTAATCTATCACAAAAAAATTGATGCAGTGTGAGAGTTTCAAATGAACTAGGTGCAGCTCATCCAAGGACTGCAAAATTTTCATTAGTAGTGGCTGTAGTTTCTTCTTTTGTGATCGGCCTGATCATCGCACTCATTATGATTGTCACAAGGGACAAGTACCCAATCCTGTTTTCAAGCGATGCAGAAGTTTTAAATCTTGTAAAAGAGCTCACGCCGTTGTTAGCTCTTTGCATTATTATTAACAATGTTCAACCTGTTCTATCTGGTAATGACCTAATAAATTCTTCTTGTCTTCCTTCTTCTTACATTATATATATATATATATATATATTTTCTACTAGGAATATAATGTTATTTCTAATAAAAGAACAAGTGAAAAAAAAAGCGGTCATCAATTTTTTATTTGCAGGCATTGCCATTGGAGCTGGATGGCAAACTACAATTGCTTATGTAAATATTGGGTGTTACTATGTCTTTGGTGTTCCTCTCGGTCTCGTATTAGGTTACAAGGTTGATTTGGGAATTAAGGTAACTTTATTTAGTTATTCTTCTTCTTATTTAATAGTTTTAAATTTTCATAAAGGAAATTCTCTGTGCATAGGACATTAATAATAGATAGAAAAGAAAATTCTTTGACTCTCCCGTAAAGAGTAAAAAAAATCTTTTAGTAACTTTATACATAGTTGTAAGTTTAGATTTTTTTTTTAAAAAAAAAGAAAAAAAAGGTGGACTACTACCATATTTTATTATTTATGAAAAAGTTGAGTTCATTACACTATGTTTTACAAAGCTTTTGAATTATACATGAATTTGAAAGCCTATTAAGTAATATTTAGGAGGTCAATGACATGACTTTTAATATCAAATCCTCTTTTTCTTCGATTCTTTTTTCTTCTCTCCATGCATATTATCTACAACTTTTTTTTATATATATATTTATAAAAAACCCTTCTTACCCCCTTTCATGTCTTCTTTATAAGTAGGAATGGAGTTGCCTTAGATCCTATGGATCATGGCCCAAGTTCTATTTTTTTTTAATTTAATAATAATTATTAGATATTTTTATAATTTAAAAATTTTACGTTGTATTGCCCTTGTTTTATAAGATTATTGTCCCTTTATATTTTTTTTTTGGGAATTAAAATTTAAAGAAAAAAAATATTTTAACCCCTTTAAAACTTAATTGTAAAAGAAAAAAAAAATAATCTCTTAATTGTTGTTTGCTAGACCAAGAGAAGTTGTAAATTTATTTGTCTTAGAAAAAAAATAAAAATTATATATGATCCTTTTCAACTAGTACAAAAGTTTTATCAATTCTTAACTCCTTTTTACTAATTTATATTTATATTGATGACATCATTCTTTTACTATTTTTTCATAAATTATTATTTTATTTTTTAAGAAAAATATTAAAATAATAAAAATTATAACATATTTATGTTATATTAAAAGGAAGAATATTTTAGTTATTTTATTATTATTTTTTATTTTACTTCAATTTTAAAATATATTTATTAATTATTTTATTTAATAGATTAATATTTAATACTTTTAAGAATGAATAAATATATTATGGTTTTAATTATTTTTTAGTACTTTTGTTTAAGAAAATATTAAAGAAATATAACGTATTTATTCTTTCTAATGAGCATTAAATATTAATGTATTAAAAATATTAAATCTTAATAAAAAAATAACTAAAATATTCATCCTTCCAACATAACTAGAATGCTAATCCTTTCATTTATGTTATAGTTTTGTTATTTTAATATTTTTTTTAAAAATATATATTATTAATTTTTATAAAACAAAATGTAAAAGGATGATGAAATAATGATGTCATTAATGTAAGAGCAAATTAATAAAAAGATAATAAAAGTTAAAATTTAACAAAAATTTTATAACCTCGGGATTGTTTTAGCAATATGAAACGTCAAGAGGGGTAAATAGATAATGCTCAAAATTAAAGGGGGAAATTGGTCTCGGTCTGAAAAAAAGAAACCAATTTATCTCTTTAACTTTTTTTTTTAAAAAAAATCCATTGCATTACCTCTTTAGATATGCCTGTGAGAAATATAAAGAGAATCTATTTTATTGTGTAATATAAAATTGTATAATAGAGCCTTTATATAGGCTGTAACTTATTACAAAATAATATACATAAGAAAATAATATTTTACATTAATAACATGATATATATGGTAGGAGAGTATAAATGAATTATTCCTTAATACCACCACCCCTTAAACTCAAGACGGTGAAATAGAAGCAAGCTTGAGTTTGGAGACTAGAGCATGAAAATGGTGCGGAAGTAGAGATTTGATAAAGATATCAGCAGGTTGCTCCTCAAAAGAGATGGAGTGAAGTATGATAGTGCATTGAGAAACGTGTTGCCAAACAAAATGATAATCTGTTTTAATATATTTAGTCCGCTTATGAAACACATCATTGTGAGTAATTTGGATAATACTTTGATTGTCACAATAAAGAGGTATAGCTCCCGTGTGAGAAATACCCATATCTTCAAGAAGCTAGCGGAGCTAGAAAATTTCTTGGGTACTATCTGCCAGAGCACGGTATTCAGCTTCAATACTTGAGCGAGTAGTAGCTGTCTGTTTCTTACTTTTCCATGAAAGAAGAGAATCACCCAAGAAAGACAAAATCTAGTAGTTGATCGTCGATCCGTAGGATCACCCACCCAATCCGCATCAGCATAAGCTTATAACACAAGAGGAGAGTGAGCTAAAAAATAAAAATCGTGAAAAAGTGTACCTTTGAGATAACGTAGGATATGAAAAACTACTGCATAATGAGAGGTACGAGAAGCGACTATAAACTGACTGACAACATGAACAAATAGGCAATGTCTACGCAAGTAATTGTAAGGTAGACCAAACTACTAACCAATTGATGATAGATGGTAACATCACTGAGAAGAGTACCATCAGAGGATCGGAGTTTGGCATTAGGCTCTAGAGGAGTGGAGGCAGTCTTACTGTTTGTCAACCCAGCTTTAGAAAGTAGATTGGATGTATATTTAACCTGAGAAAAATAATACCCAATAGAGTTGGATAGTACTTAAAGGCTAAGAAAATAACTAAGGTTGCCAAATTTTTTCATTTTAAAGTGTTGCTGAAGAAAGTTCTTAAGAGTGAAAATACTAAGAAGATCATCACCTGTGATAATCATATCATTAAAATAGATAAGAAGGAGAACACAACCTTGTGCTGTCTTGCGAACAAAAAGAGCTGAGTCATAGGGACTAAACTAAAATCATGCTGAAGAATAGTCCCACTAAACTTTACAAACTATGCACGAGAAGCGTGTTTAAGACTATATAAAGCACGACAAAGTTTACAGACTTTTCTTGAAGGATGTGGATAACCAAGAGGAGGCTTCATATACACTTCTTAAGTGAGATCACCATTAAGGAAAGCATTTTTGACATCCATTTGAAATAATATCTAACCATGAACTGCAGCAACAACCAATAAACTTCGAACAAAAGTAAGTCTAGCAACTGGGGTAAAAGTTTCTTCATAATCAATTTCATATTCATGAGTAAAGCCTTTGGCAACAAGGTAGGCTTTATAACGCTCAATAAATCCATCAAATTTGGTTTTGATCTTGTACACCCATTTGCATCAAATGATAGTTTTATTAGATGGAAGAGTAACAAAATCCCAAGTATGCGACTTCTCAAGGGCCTGCAATTCTTCTGTCATTGCTTGTTGCCAAACAGGATTAGAAGTAGCATTGGAATATAATTGAGGCTTATATAAAGGAAAGGTAGTAGAGAAATAGTGATAATCATGAAGTTTAACAGGAAATTATCTTACCCGAGATGAACGACGAAGAGAGGGTGTAGAGGAGGCCTCAAAGATGTTGAGAGTAGATCCTTCAGATGAGGTAGGAGACTCAGAAACAGGCGTCATTTTAGCAGATTCACCTGTATGAAACTAAAAAAAAAATATCTGTAGGTGAAGTATCAGGAAAAAGATCAACAGAATTATCTGTAAACAAATGTGACATAGGAGGAGACACAGATTTAAAGTTAGATACAAAGGAAAACATCGTATGCTCGAGAAAGACTACATGACGAGAAACACGAAGACAATTAGATATAGGATCCCAACACCTATAACCTTTATGTTCTATCCCGTATCCCAAGAAACAACATAGTCGAGTACGTGACTCGAGTTTAGTGTGCTCATGTTTTTAAAGTAGGATACAACAAACACAACCAAATACTTTGAGGAGTTTGTAATTAGGTGGAGTTCCATAAAGACGCTTATAAGGTGACTTATTCTCTATAACAGAAGAAGGAATACAATTAATGGTAAAGACAGCGGTCAAAGCAGCTTTTCCCTAAAACGTTCAGGACAAGAGGAAGAGATAAGAAGAGCATGAGTAGTATCTAAAATGTGTTTATGTTTACGTTCAACTCTCCCATTTTAATAAGATGTACTAGGACAAGACCTTTGACATATAGTACTGTGTTCTTGTAAAAGATTTAGAAAATCAGAATCTCTATACTTTATAGTATTATCAATGCAGAAAACTTTAATAGGATATGAGAACCGAGTTTTAATCATCTGAGCAAAATCTCGGTAAATTTTAGTAAATTCGGATCATTGTTTTATAAGGAACAACCAAGTATACCGAGAATAGTCATCAATGAAGATCACAAAATATTTGGATCCTCCCATTGTGGGATTTGGAGAAGAACCCCATATATCAGAATACACAAGATCAAATAGAGCATGAGAGACAGTAGTACTATTATCAAAAGGTAAGGCTGGTTGTTTACCTAAAGGACATGTGAGACAATCATCTTTATTATCAGAAATAATACTTAAATAACCATTGGATACCAGAAATCGGATGCGATTGACTGACACATGACCCAAGCGAGAGTGCCAAAGATGTAATGAATGCACTGAAGAGGTAGATGCTGCAGACGAAGGATATAGAAAGGATAAATCTAAAGAGATAAGTTCATACAGACGTCCAACTTTATAGTGTGTCCCAAGCATCCGCCCAGTCTTTGGATCCTGCACACAACAACCAAAAGCAGTAAACAAGACATTAAGACCAAGTTTGCATAATTGACCAACAGACAAAAGATTTAAGGTAAGGTTAGGAATAAAAAAAGTGTCAGATATAGAGAGATTAAGGTAAGACACTTGACCAACATGGTTAACTTTCATGAGAGAACCATTAGCAGTTTGAATAGATAATAAATAAGAATTAAGTGTATTAGAGGAAAAAATTGTAGGATCAGAAGTCATGTGATTATAATATGCAGAATCAAAATACTAAGAAGAATTACCTAAAATATTATAAGAAATAGAAATTAAGGGTTTACTAGAATTAAAAAGGAGTGGACAATAAAGATTCAAGGTTATTAGGGGAACGATTTACACTATCCTGTGCAGTAGTAACAGCAGGTCTTGTAAAAATAGCACCTTGAGATGATTTAGGTATATGGCATGGTTTAAGTAGGGCAGAACTAGCAGAATAACACTAAGAAGTACCACACTTATCCATAAATTTCAAAACCTTTTTTTTTAACTAATAAAAACTTAGTCCCTAAACTTATACTAATTACAAGTTAACCCACAGACTTTTAATAATCACAAATTGACTCCTCAAATTTGAATAATTATAAATTGACTCTTAAATTTTATATTAATTATAAAATGACCCTTAAACTTTTCTAAAATTATAAAATAATCTCTAAACAATATTATAATTGCAAAAATAGCCCCACCACTTTTGAAAATTTCAAAAAATACCCTAATAGAATAGAAAATATTACGATCTGACCTTAAAATACTGAAACGTTTGCAAACAGGCCCTTAACAAAAAGCCATAAAATTCAGGTGGCACATTCGACCTGTTCTGATCTAAGATTAGCATAAATTTGGTGGCGTTTGAACGGCCGGTGATTGGAGATTCTTTTGATCTGGGCAGTGTCGGTCACGTTACCGTAGAACGGCCGGGATCTGAAATGACAGTGACCGGCGGCAGTGGTGTTCCGGCGGTGCGTCTAGCACTTTCTGACCTCGGATTAGAGCATTGTCGGCGGTGTTGAACGGTCGGTGACTGGGAATTCTTTTGGTGTGAGCGGTGTCGGTCACGTTGCCATAGAACGGTCGGGATTTAAAGTGATAGTGGTCTGCGGCAGTGGTGTTCTGGCGGCGCGTCTAGTGGTTTCTGACCTCGGATTGGCGCGTCGTCGATGGCGTTGAAACTGTTGGAGGATTCTGAGTAATTTGAGATGGGCAGTGGCTAAGACGGCAAGATTTCGGAGTTTTTCAGCGACTTTTCTAAAACTCCGATGGATTTCGTCGGATTTTAAAAAAAATTTCAACAAATCTCCGGCTAAACAAAGTGACAATAAAAAAATTAAAACTCTGATATTATATGAGAAATATAAAAAAAATCTATTTCACTGTGTAATATACAACTGTACAATAAAGTCTTTATATAAACTGTAACTTATTACAAAATAATATATATAACGAAATAATATTTTACATTAATAATATAATATATATAATAAAAAAATGTAAAAAAATAATTCTGAAATTATTCTAAATTAATCCCATAATAATGCCATTACCTGCTGTCGATAAAAACAACTTATAGATTTTAACTTTTATTTTAGTTCTTCTGTCATTTTATCTCTACAAGTAAGCAAACTGAAATGACAAAGTATATGAAGGTACGTAGCTGATTCTAAATGCTATGGGACTATATAATTAAAAGATTGATACTTTTTTTTTTCAGGGTATTTGGTCCGGAATGCTGTCAGGAACTGTGTTACAAACGCTTGTTCTCTTGGGGATGATTTACAAAACCAACTGGGAGGAAGAGGTAGGAATATGCAATATTCTTATTATACACATGCGAGTGGAAGTGAAAATTTTAAAGCTCGAAGAAATTTTTATTTTTGATGAAGTTCCTATTATAGAAAATTTTACTCAACTGAGATTTATTTCGAATGATATGCAGGCTTCTGTTGCTGAAGACAGAATAAGGAAATGGGGTGGGCATACGGAAAATGATGCTGAAAACTAAAAATGGAGATCTTCAAGTGAAAGGAAAACACCGCTTCAATTTTCTTCAGATTTAAGAGAGTGTTAATTATGAATAACGAATTACAACACATTTAAATTGAATTCTAGTTGCAATACCCACTCGCCTTTTTATGATTTCGAGGTCAGTGGCTTGGTGACATATTATATATGAACTATCTTTATATAATATATTTTTTAGATGGATTAATTCTTATCTAGCCTTTAAATTTGGCAAACATCAATTTACTTCTATTTTTTCTTTAACATGTTATTAATATACACCCATTAATTGTTGATTCAGTTAAACGTAACAGTATTAAAAAGAAATTTCATTCAAAAATTAATATTAAAAATAAGATGAAATTAAACTTTTTGTTCCCATTATTTATTATTTTCTCTCTCTTTTTTTGTCATGTTTCCTTTTTCTTTTTCTTTTTTTTATTTATTTATGAAAGTAACTAATAACTTATAAAAACATCTTTGCGATATAAGTTTTAAGGGAACTGGGATTTGTGTATGCTTAGTATCTGTCTAAAAAAATGTCACCTTGAATTTGAGAGAAATCGAGACTAAGAGATTCATCAAGTAAGGCAAGATCAAAATTGATTGTCAATAGGTGAGGTTCGCACTTGGGCTTTTAGTGAGCAAGGTTTATCACTAAACCTAGACTGTAGTGTAGCGATCAAGTTATAGAGCTTGAGTTCTTCTCAAAGAAGGATGAATGAAGCTCTAAAACAAGGTAATGGGGATTTCAATAAACAGGAATGTTGAGTCTTGAGTTGAATGATAAAAATAAGAGAAAAAAAGGATAAAAAGCTCAAAGTTGTGTATTCTGTGTATTGAATAGTTGATGCCCCATACAATAAAAAATCAAGCCTATTTAGATTGTAAAATCTTATACAAAACTTAATTTTACAAGGAAAAAAAATCATAATATAACAAAACTTCCTATTATATACAATTCTTTAAATAGAATACAATACATGATTAAGCCTAAAACCCTAAAACAGAAAAGTCCATTAGGCATTTTTAGGCCGGCTTCAAGAATGGCCCCTGCAAGCTAGCAAAAAAGATGATTTTATCAAGGCTTGTAACTTAATAGAGCCGGCCATCGCCAACTCATCCCGCTGTTAATGTATAATTTCAACAAATCGCTTAAACTTCGAAATTGCCTGAAACTAGCCTAGAACTCTCAAAATCGCCCCAGCATCTTTTCAAGATCACCAAGGCTCATCTAAACTTTTAAAAAATGACCCATGGGTTTCCTCTGGCTAGCCCAGCTCACCCAATCTTTTCAAAATCGCCTTAATTAGACACTTTGGTCATCAAGACACGCATCCGATTTCTTTGATCTCCTAGTTTTTCTAAGAATTCTTCCAAACAATCACCTTAACTTTAATGGCATAGATGGGAATTGCCCTGCCTCCATTATGCTTCCTCCAATTGCCTGGCTATTATTTAGACCATTAATTTGTTCAATAAGTACTTAGTAAAAATTGACTGCTCTCATGCTTTGAAACTCTTATCTTTAAACCAAAAATTGCACTAAGCATCTTGGGAAGCTAATATCATCTCAAAAATCGCCTATCATCAAGCCCAAAGAATAGAAATTTCCTTAACTATACAGGCTTATCTATTTAATCTGAGCTTTTCTACATGTCATGAAATTGCCTCTAATAAGATCTATTTTTTGAAGTTTCTATCAAGGTCTTTTATTGAAATGGACTAGACTTATGATATTCAAGATTGCCAAAGTTTTGGCTTGCCATAAATATTTAGGTTGATATCTCCATACTTAAAATATTCACGAGTTAACTAAACTAAAGCCTTTTCATCCTCTTTTAACCGTTATAATTGTCAGTAACTGTCATGTCATTAAATACCAATAATTATTAATAACGGTCTAATCATTACCTTTGCATAAATGTCTGATCATTACTTCTTCATTAAATGCTCAATTGTTGAGGAGTGACCCTTCATTTCAATTGCTTTTGGGCCACTATAAGAAAGGGACTCCATCATTTTACTTTTCACTTTTCACCCGAGCAGTTTTTCTCTCAAACCTTCAAAGCAAAACCTTCAAGTGTTCTTCAATCTTCAACAAGTTTTTTCACCTTTTAAGGTAAATTCTAATGCTTTTCTACTTTTGATCTGTTTAACTCACTATATTTTCTTCACAAGTTGTTTAATTCCTTTAACTTTTCAATTGTAGTGTAAAAAATGGCCTACAAATTGATTGCTTCTTAGTCTAAGAAATCAAAATCGACCGAGGCAATAAAATTGCCTTTGGAGCTCTTTGCAAAATCTCGATTGGTCGACATGCAGATCATCTATAAGGTATTGTCATATAAAGCTGACTCCTTTCAATACATTCTAGGTCCATATAATTTCTCTATTACTTCAAACTACTTCGATTACTTTTCTCTCATAGGAATGACCCATTAAGGTTTAGTCAACCTCACTATATGTCTGTCTAGATGACTACTAAGTCGATTAGGTCATGGCAAAAACCTTCTAGTGACTATACTAGGTGGTTAATTCGCCTTGAACTTTATTCTGCTTTTGTATCAAAGGTGACGGTGGTTTATGACCTAGTCCAACTATCTAGGTATTAGATACCACTATACAATGGGTTGATATCGGCCATTTTGTTGTTTTGTTCTAAAGCCCTTAGCGTTTTTGTTTTAGGTTTGGCTTTATAACCCTAACTTTTATATGACTTGGTCGTTTTATGTAATATCCCTATCCATGGGGTCGAGATCAATGCTGATATCTCAATTAATGATGTCGACCTATTCTTTTTTAGGTAAGAGACTAGCTTTGGCAAATTTATGACTAGGTTTATGGAGAAATCACCCACTCAATTTAGAGTTGAACACATTACATTCCTTTTGTTTTGACTTAACAAATATGCCTTATGTCCTTTTAAAGAATAACCAGAGAGTACCTGAAGGTGGCAATCGCCATTGATGACAGTACAAAGCTAGCCTTAGAGCATTTTTCCTCTTTAACCTCTATAGAATTCTTTTTGAAATAGTCCCCAATAAGGATGAGAGTCTTTTCTAAATGCAGGTGGTCCCCTCTAGATCTTATACTTCTGGATTTCTGCATATTTCCCTAATTTCTTCAACACTACTTCACAACTATCTGAAGGCCATTTTAAATGAATTTAAATTTGTAAATGAGATAATATTTTAAAGACTTTGAAAGCTAAAATGATTGACAATTATTGCTTAATCATATTCAGCTATTTGCTTTTAAACCGGTGGCATTGTCAAGCATGTGCCGGCCAAATTTAAAGACATTGTAAATAGTTTAATGACAAGAAATTGAAGCATTGTTATGCTTTAAATTTTGGCCACTTTTTGTAAGTAGGTGGTGGCTTTTGACTATGGTATTTGTGTTAGGGTCGGTACTTACGTGCCATCTCTGAATGTACATATACTTGTGTATTTATACAAGTGTACATTCTCATTAAATTGCTAATACCCATATATATGGTATTATGCATGTAACGTTACAGACATTATAGATCTGAAAGAGTTCGGATTAGATCTAAAGAGTTTAGATAAGGGCTCATATTTAGCCATGCTGAGACATATATAATTGTTAAATGTTAGCACAGTTAAGTATTAGCTAATTATAATACTCAGCAAATCCAAGAGTTGGAGCCTTGTCTGTAATGGAACATAGACATGGGAATATACTAGTAACTGCATAGTTACAATCAGGTGCCAAGAAATGCATGTTGCGCAATTATGTTCTCGAATAATTGTCTCTGATTTATTTATGCCGATGCAGATCTATCGGTGGTACCTTTATATAGATCAGCATATGTTGTACCTATATGGTATACATGGTTGTTCCTAACCGACTGTGCGCTTAGAGCTCGTATTGACATATAAGTATCCAGTTAGGACTGGATATGGGATAGACTCCGAGGGCCTCTGATATACATCGTATATAAGCCGTCAACGGAGGGTCCTCTCGAGTTGAGTAGTATACGTGGTCCTTTGACCTGAGTGCCACGGTGGGCTTGTAAGTGATCCACCATGCTTTGGTTTCACGCATGTCACAGACCTGTCATGGTGTGACTGCTGGGTATTGCTGGGTATGGTCCGATGCTTATGGAGTTCGGTGTGTACAGATACGGGATCCATTAGCTTGTATAGGGAGTTCAATATCTAGATACTTTGAGACTATATCTTAGAAAATCTTATGGCCATAAGTATCTATCCCAGGAAGGAGTTCTGTCAGGGTAAAATAATATGGCAAAAGAGTTTGCACATATTGTTTGTACATATTGTTCAGTGAGATATAAGTCTGGAGATAAGATATGGATGAGCAAAAGGGGATTTGACGGTGATAACCTATATCCCCGTACATCTAAGATATCATGATGGAAGGACTATACATATACATTGTACCCTCAACTTGCATGGTTCAACACGCTGATTTATATATTCGTGACGTGTGCGTGGGGCATTGCTCACGGACTCATCGAATAGTTACATTTGATGAATTAGGCGTAGGACCTAAGGAGTCTTACGATATGGAGTGTACTCATTGTGCACTGGTGCAGCGTGCCGGATTACATTGTTTAATCCAGCAATATTCAGCACTACCACAGGAATGCGTGCGTATCTGTATTTAAGTGTTAAAATTTAAGTGTTAAATACAACACTTAGTCAATAATTATTATTTACTAATTGTATAATTACACGTAGCGTCTTATGGACTCTCAGTTGAGTTTACCCAAGTGTGGGATTTGGTGGGACTCACTAGGGGGTAAACTTGGTAACTATTCATGAGGGGCAAAATAGTCATTTCTCACTTTGATTATTTAATGATTAAATAATTAAAATATCTCTTTCATTATATTATATAATATATTATTATATTATATTATTATTATTATAATATTATTTATATTATATTATATATATATATATAAAGAAAAAGAGAGAGAGAGAGAAGGTGGGTGAGGGCCAAAATTTGGCTGAGAGAAATGGGAGAAGAAATGGAGGAGAAGAGGCAAAGAAGAAGAGAAAGAAGAAGAAAAAAAAAAGAAGGAAAAATGAAATTGTTTCATTTTTCTTTTATGTCTCCAATTGAAGCAATTGTGAATTGTTTCAAACTCTCCATTTCTTATCCTTTGGAGAAAAGGATGAAAAATACACACCGGTCATTTAGGGATTAAGAGTTAATCCCGAGCTAAATATAGGATTGCTGTTTTAGCTCACCAAGCCCACCGCGTTGGTAACTAGAACTACACACGAGTTGGTCTCCATGCAGATTCCGAGACAATACATGTATAACGTTACACGTTATGATGAGTTCTCTATACTATTAATATATTAATATGATTAATATATTTTATTTATTGTGTTTATTCCAAGTTTTACGCTTCCGTTAATTTAAATATATATTTAGACAATAGACACAATAGCACATGCATATACCCATCCGTATATTAGATCTGCCAATAAAATGGTAACAGAGTTATTTAGGCTGCATTTGAGTGTGGTTTGAGTGAACGAATGCAAAAGACCTGGTGAAAATAGTGCGTTTCAAGTGTTGAAATGGGTATGCCAAAATGGAGTTCAGCGGGTGCTGCCGTGTCAAGCTCTAGCACTGCAGTGCTAGGGGTTTGATGGCCCAGTGCTGCAACACTAAAGGCCAGGTGTCGCGGCGCTAGGACGTTGGCGAGCCAGCGCTGAGGCCCTGGCAAGCCCACGCTAAGGCGCGAGTTTATGAAATTTTCACCCCAGTGGTAAAGCGTCACCGCCCTAAAGCTGGAGGTTTGACCTTGTAGCACTGAAGCGGTGAAACATGAGCGCTGCAATGATGTGTGTTGGTGTCGTGGCGCTAGGGATTTGACCTCCCAGCACTGCAGCGATGACAGCTGGTGCAGTGGTGGTGCACTATTCACTTAAACAGTAGCATATGTACAATGAAAAAACCTGTTTACTGCTACAGTAAAGTTACTGTTAACTGTTACAGTAAGGTACTGTTACAGTGTTTTTAAATAGTGCTTCAAGAATAATTTTGCATGTGTAGATTTATGAGATGTAGTGCTAAAGTTATTAGTCTACATTATAAATCGAAGTTTATAAGATGCAATGATAAAGAGTTATCAGTCTACATTATAAACCAGAATTGAATTTTCTGTGCTGGTAACCACAATGGGAACCCTACTGGTAGGGGTTGGTTGTGCTTGCATAGAAAAATTAATTAGTTAAGAATCATCCTTCCTAGGAGAATGGAGACCTAGATAAAAAAATCTCTCTTAATCAGATTGAAGAATATTATATTATGAGATAATATTTTATTCTGATCCGTCTTGTCAATACGGTATTAGACGAGTCACGTTGGCCTTTTCCCAATATTGCTTTAGCGTGAGGGACTTGATCGGTTGGGCTTGGACTATACTGGTTAAACATGAGATGAGACAAATATAAGCGAAAGTATTGTCCAATATTACTACAGCGTGAGGGTAATATCGGTAGCATATATTTGATCATTGATAAGTTAATTTAGAATACACTTATCCAATATTGCTACAGCGTGAGGATAAGGTGTATTTAGGATCAAGTGGTAAGAGTTGCATGAGATGCAATTGACAAGTGTTGTCTACCTGTTGGGTTTATAAAGGCCAATATTGCTATAGCGTGAGGCTCGAGTAAATTTCAGTAGGATCTACTTTTCGCTGTATAGTTTAAAAAGTTTAAACTATTGTCTTCCCGTTTGAGAGATTACCGAGATTATGTAAAGCAGTGGGAGGGCGTTTTAAATCAAAAATGTATAATTTATATACCCATGATTTAAAACATTCCATTAGTGATTTAATGAATATTTCGCTTACATCTCCCGTAAGTTTGGCCTATCAAGTCCAATGGCCACTACGAACTAGTTGGTGAGCATAGTTGATGCAGTCTAATTCTAAGGTACTAAGAATTACTCTGATCGATGAATGAATCACAGAAGTGTTATGGATTTAAAAGTTTTTGGATTTATTGTTGATCTGAGTTTGTTGTATAGTAATTCTGATAACCCCTTCAGAGGATGAATGGAGAGAGTATGACCTTCTCTGTTCTGGATGCTTTATTTTCTACTCCAAGTGTATCTGGTAAGACCAGATGTTTAAGGAGAAGAAGATGAGGCGGATTGTGTGGGTACAAGGACGAACCTCTAACGGCCTATAAGGCTTCCATGGAGATAGGGGCGGGGGTTTGAATCCTTAGAGGCGTAGGTAACCTGAGTAATTGTGTGGTGGGATGCCGGCGACTCTGAGGTGTCATCTAGTCAATGAACCAAGGAGTTAGTGGGTCCCATACACTCTGACAAAAAGGCCAGCCTTTTTGTAAGAGTGTGTGAGACCCACCAATACGTTTGTCCACCAACTGGATGACCCCTCAGAGCCACTGGCGTCCCAACACATAATTCTCAAGTTATATGCATCATCAAAGATTCGAACCCCCACCTCTATCTCCATGGCGGCCTTATAGGCCTTTAGAGGTTTGTCCTTGTACCTATCAGGCTGGCCATCTTGATGGGTACAAGGATGAACCTCTAAAGGCCTATAAGGCCTCCATAGAGATGGGGGCAGGGGTTCGAATCCTTGGGGGCACAGGTAACCTGAGAATTGTGTGTTGGCACGCCAGTGGCTCTGAGGTGTCATCCAGCTGGCGGACCAAGGTGTTGGTGGGTCCCACACACTTTTAAAATTTGGACAGTAATTTAGCCACAATCTTTGTTCTCATTCAGCCAGCATATTTAGCACATGCCACCAATTTCTTTACAAAGTATGAAGTGTTAATTCTAATAAGCCTTGTCATGCTAAAGCTTCATGGCCACTAACACCCTTTTAATTAGTCGAATGTGAGGTGGTGATGACTATAAATAGCCATCCTTACTCTAATTGCAATGTGAAGAACAAGTGAATAAAATTGTAAGCATAAATAGTTAAGGGCTAAGAGATTATTTGAAAGTAAGTGTTGCTTCAAGTTAAGTATGCCAGTGAGAATAGGAAGCTACCATTCTAGCACAAAGGATCCAACTGAGACTTAGACTAGAATTACGCAAAACACGCTTCAAGGGTGAGTTTCCTAAAATCTTATTAGCATAATGAGATGTTTGTTAATATTCTGCTACGTTTATTTATGAATGTGAAGTGTTAATTAAAAAGAATTAAAATGTACACGCTCACCCAACGTACAACATACTTTCAAATTGGTATCAGAACGCATGATTATGAGCTATTTGTGTACTTAATCGAAGTGTCTGTAGCATAATTAAGATGTCTCGAGGTTTCCAATTATGCATTTTAAATGTTAAAAAATGTGTAATTAGGATGTAGCTAAAGGGACGCTGTGGTGGTATCACTCTGCGCTGCAGTGTTGGGGTTTCTTGGCCCTAGCATCTCAGAGTTCATCGTGTAGCAGCATAACGCATGGGTTTTCGAGCCCCATCGCTATAGTGTTGAAGGTTTAGCACCGCAGCACTGAAGGCAGAATCTCCAGTGCCGCAGCGCTAGTAGGCTAACATCGCAGGATTGGGGTTTTCAAATCCCTGTGCCCTAGCGCTCGTAGCCTGGCACTGTGGCGCTAGAGACAATATCCAACACCGCAGCACCAGATGCTCAGCATCATGATGCTAGGGTGGAGACCTTAACATCGCAGCACTGTGAAGGTTGGAACTGCGATACCGAAGGCTTGACCTTCAGCATTGTAGTACCAAAAACTTAAGAAAAGATATAATTATGCTAAAATTACTCTGATTGTTATTTTATAAATTGTTTAAAAATATTTATTGATTATTTTATGCAATTTATAATTGTTATAATTATTACAATATAATCTATGGCCTATTTTTTGTGCTGGTAATCACAATGGGAGTCCTACTGGTGGGGTTAGTTGTACTTATAAAAAATAAATGTGTAATTGAGAATCACATCCTCATAAGATAGGGATAAGAATGCAAAAATCTCTCTTAATCAAATTAAAGGTGTTTCATTATAAGAAAATGTTACGTAAAGATCCGTCTTGTTAATACGGTTTTAGATGGGTTACGTTGGTCTTTTTTTAATATTGCTACAACGTGAGGGATTTGGTCGGTATGATTCAGATTATGTCGGTTAAAACACGAGTTGAGACAAATATATGCGAACATATTGCCCAATATTGCTATAGCGTGAGCGTAGTATCAATAACATATATTTAATTTTTTAGAAGTTAATTTGAAATACACTTACCCAATATTGTTATAGGGCGATGATAAAGTATATTTAAGATCAGTGGTAAGAGTTTCATGAGATGAAATTGATAAGCGTTGTCTACTTATTGGGTTGACAAAAGCCAATATTGCTATAGCGTGAGATTGAAGTAAAATGCCAATGGGGTCTACTTTCCACTGTATAGTTTAAAAGGGTATAAACTTTCATTCTCCCATTTGAGAGATTTTAGAGATTATGTAAAATAATAAGAGGGCATCTTTAGATTAAAATATATAAAATTTATACTCATGATTAAAATCGTTATTTATTAATGATTAGAAATGATCCGCTAAACAACTTCTAGGTATCTTATAGAGATAATATCAATTTGAGCAATCCGTTAATATACTTGTTTTTTGCACAACAACTTCTTGGTACCAAAAAATATTCATACTTGCCAATGAATTTGAGAATAGTTCTAGATTCGAAAAAATTTGAATAGATTTATGATCAATAGATAATTAGAGGTGTTTATGATAATATTTATAAAAGTGCGATGTGTGTTGGGTGAGCATTTATATTTTTCAATTTTCAATTTACACATCACATGCATAAATACCCAACAAAAAATAAAAAAAAAACTCATTACGCTAATGAGATATTAGAGAACTCACATTCAAAGGGTGCTTTGCACAGTTTTAGTCTAGGACTCGGTGGGATCCTTTGAGCTAGAACAATAATTTCCTATTCTCAACTGAAATTTTGTTTGAAGCAGCATGTGCTTCACTTTTGTCTTTCGGCCCTTTGTGTAATATGCTTAAAATTTTCTTACTTCATAGAATTGAAATGAACTTGGCTATTTATAGCCAAAACTATTGCAAATATTTAGCCAATCAAAGTTAAAATGGTGGCTTTAACATGTAAGTATGACAATGCAAACTTTGCATGAAATATAGACAACACTTACTTCAAATAAGCATGACAAAGATCATTAAGCTTTGTCATGCTTTTTGTCGAATCCAATTTCTTCAAATGCATGCCACTTTATGCTAAACTATTTAGCATGACAAATCATGCTTATATAATATCATAACGACCATTAATTGTTATCAATAACACTTTATTTAATGCCTTCAAAGCTGTCTCTTGAATATTTTATTTACTATTACATTTTGGTAATTAATTATTAGCACTTAATAATTAATTAGGCCAATAAAACCATGTCACGTGTTATGCTCTAATAAATTAATGGCATGATATATGGTATCCAATAGAAAGTATAAAGTGGCAAGTCCCACTTTCCAAGCTCCCGGGCTTAACACTTAAGCTCCATGATCTCCCCGAAGACCATGAAATAATTCCAATTTTCTAAGAACTTCCATAATTGAACTATTCAATCTGGTGCGCTACCCTAGTACACAATGAGTACACTTCATGTAATGAGACTCCCTAGGTTTACACCTATTTTATCTTACAAAACTCTTCTGTAAGTCCATAAACGTTACCCCACACACATGTTATAATAGTAACAAAATAGCATGTTGAACTATATAAGTTGAGGTTAATACATATTCGTATAATCTGTCCGTCTATCATTTAAATCTTGAAAGAGCAGAGACATAGATCATCCATCAAGTCTACATATGCTCAACCATGAACTTATCTCTAGATTTGTATTTCTATAAACAATATCTGCAAACACTTTTGCAATATCTTTTATCCTACCCGAAAATATTTGCCTAGGTTATTTGCTTATGGCTATAAGAGTTTTTGAAATATAATATTGCAGCATTTATTGTAGATTCTAATTGAGCTTGTTCAGTACCCAATCCTCACTAAATACCCAAATGCATATATACGAGCTTCCACTAAGCTCATGATCAGCTAAGAACAACCATCTATACTATACAGATATAGACATACACTGATCTATATAAAAGGGATTCATTGACAGACCCACATCGATAAAAATAGATCAGGAACATAAGTTTGAGAACATACTTTCATAGTGACATTTCCTAGCACCTATTGTAACTGTTTGTAACTATGTCATTATTAGTATACCCTCATGTCTTTGTCCTATTTTAGACAAGGGTCTAGCTCCTTAGATCTGATTGACTCTTATAACTTACAACTCTTAGTAGTACTAACTATTAGCATTTATAACTCTCAGTGCTGCTAACTCTTAGCCCTGGTCTAAACTCTTTTAGATCTTATCTGAACTTCTTCAAATCATACAATATCTAAAGTGTTACAAACATCTTACTATATTATATATATATATTTAATATTAATAATTTTTGTTCGAAATGGATATTTTATAAATATTAAACAATTAATATTCATACAATTTGGAATGGCACGTAAGCACCAATTCAATAATTTCTTCAAAAGAAGATAAAAGTTTATAAAAAATAGATTAAGGATGATTTGAGAATGAAATCATAATCCTAATCTCAATGTCTAATTATTTTTAGTAGGAGTATATGCACATGAGATGTGCAAGTACAGTGCTCCATCTAAAATATTATTTGATATATCCAAACTACACACAGAATATTTATTAATGGAAAGTGTTTCCACTCTAATGAGGTTTAAAATAGTAATCGTTACTATTAAATATACCTTACCTTAGGAAAGATAGATCCCATAGATATTTGTTTATCGATTATAAATATTTCATTGACATGTGATGTTAAGCAGTAAAAGGGTGTGAGATACCGCCTGTCATTATCATTTCAGTAAGATGTTGAATGATTTGAGTAATGCTAGAAAATAATGAAAGAAGATGTGCAATTTCACGTAGGAAATGGAGATTTGCTAGACATGGTAGCCATTAGGACTTTTAAGTCACTTCTTTATTCTAGCAATAACATTACATTATATAATTGATATTTTGTGCCAAATATTATTAGGCGAATCATATCACTCCCTCTAATAGACAGAGATGGTTATCATGAATACATTAGGAATAATTTCTCATGTATATATGATAAAGATAATATTTTGCTAACTGAATATCAATTAGTGAATAGCTATTATATCTTAAATACAACTTGAAATGTCTATGTGAACAGAAAAAATAGTAGTTTGGAAACTTTAAATAATAATGAATTTTGGGATATAAAATTAGGTCATGTAGACATGAGACGAATACCACGTCTGGTTAAGGATAGATAGATACTTAATCTAGCTATGAAACTTTGGCTAATTTATTAATCATAGATTCGAAGGGAAATAACCAAATACTTATGTAAGTATTAGGTACTGACCGACTTATTTATTGAAACTTGTACATAATAATGTATATGGTCCAATAAATCATTCTACTATTAGGTGAGTCACAATACAAATATGTGTTTCTAGGAAACACAGGTCGAAAACCTTTGAAATCTTAATAGAGTGCCAACTAGAAGTAGAGAAATAAACCCTTATGTATATTCAATGCCTTTGATCAAATTGAGGCAATTTATACATAAACAGTAAATTTATAGATTATTTAAAGGAGAATGTGATTCTCACTCAATATATTCCCCTAGGTAATCCTTAATGCAAATGTGTTTTAGAGAGGAGGAATTGAACTTTATTAGATATAATCCAATCGATATTGAGTTTCACCAATCTTCTAGAATATCTTTATGGATATGCTTTAGTAATTGTTAAATACTTATTGAATAAAGTTCTATTTAAAGACATTCCTTTAGTTTAGTATAGGATATCAATTAGAAAGAAATCAAGTCTTAAGTATGTTACGATTTGAGGTTATTCTGTTTACACAAGAGTTACGCAATAGGATAAACTTGCACCCAAGAGGTATAAGTATCGGTTCATTTTATATCCCATGCATTCTATAGGATACCAGTTCTATGATCTAGGGGAGTGAAACATGTTTGTTCCTTATTACACCATTTTCCAAGAGAAAGAGTTTGTCATAAATTGCAGGGATTGTAGAAAGATTAAACTTAGTGAAGTCAATCTAAAAATATTTGAACCGATGGTTGAACTTTAAGTTCAATTGAGTGAGATACCTATAACACACCTTTTTGTTATAAGTTTGAAAGGATATCGAGGGTTACATATTAGGTATGTTTGATACTTGAAGGTGCCTTTAGTGTTTTCTTATTAAAGAAAAAACATCTTTAACTTATAAAGAAGCGATGTTGGACATCGATTCAAGAAAATGACAAGATGCCATGAAATCTAAAATTGACTTTATGCATGAGAATCAAGTCTAGCAATTGTCATGCTTCCGATAGAAATTGTTCTTATTTCTTGTAAATAATTTTATACAGCAGAAACCTGAGAGGTATAGAGGATAAATTTCTAATTCATGGAGAAAGTTACTTATTTATGAGAAGATACACAGATTTGGACTTCTACTCTTGTCCAAATGATAGAAAATCTACATCTGGTTATGTATTTCTTCTTATCGGTACTGTAGTTAGTTGAGAGTACAATATTCATATCCACAACTGATTCTACCTTGGATGAAAAATATTTTGTGGCTTGAGAAGCCTGCAAAGAAAGTTCTGTAGATATATAAGTTTGTTGCAAAACTTAGAGTAGTTCTAAGCTCAGTGGATCATATCCCACTAAATGTAAAAATAACGGGACAACTGCTTAAGCAAAGAAGCCATAAGGCACTCCAAAATTCTGATAATGTGGACTCTAAATATCACATAATTTAACATTTCTTGGCTATTGGAGATGTAATAATATCTAAACAATATTCTATGAATAATATAATGGACCTCATAACTAAAGCCTAAACTCTTAATGTGTTTGAGAAACACATGGAGACGATTGGTATTAGATATCATCATGAATGACACTAAAGCAAGTGAGAGTTGTTGGACCATTCCAATGTTGTATGAATATTAATTGTTTAATATTTATACAATAAGCATTTTGAACAAAATCGTTAACATTAAATATATATGGTAAGATGCTTGTAACACGTCAGACATTGTATAATCTGAAGGATTTTAAATCTGGTTTAAAGGAGTTTGGACTAATGCTAATAGTTAGCTACGCTAAAAGTTATAATTGCTAAGAGTTAGTAGGTTATAGAAGTCACTAAAATTTAAATAGTTAAAGTCTTGTCTGAAATGGGACAAAGATCCGAGGGTATACTAGCAATGAAATAGTTTAAAGGGTTACAAATAGTGCTGAGAAATGTCATTATACAAGTATATTATAAAATGTTAATGTTCTTGATCTACTTTCACTGATGCGGGTCTATCGGTGAAAACATTATTTATATAGATTGGTGTATGTTGATATCTGGAAAGTCCAAATGGTTATTCTTAGCAAACTATGAGCTTAGTGGAGGCCCATATAGATATACGATATTCAGTGAGGACTGGGTACTGAATAGGTTCAATTAGGATCTCCAATATACATTATATAAAGCTGTCAATGGATGATCATTTCGAGTTGAGTAGTATTCATGGTTCTTTAACCTAAGTACTATGGTGGGCTTGTGAGTGATCCACTATATTTAGGTTCCACACATGTCAGAGACCTTTCATGGTTTGATGGTAGGGTGTTGCTAGGTATGGTTCGATGCTCATGGAGTTTAGTTTATGTAGATATGGGATCCGTTAACTTATATGGGCGAGTTATATATTCAAATACTCTAAGATTGTGTTCCAAAAAAACTTGTTGCCATAAGTAATTCACTCAGAAAAAATATTTCTCGTGTAAGAAATAATATCACAAAAGTGTTTGCGGATGTTATTTATCAGAATATGAATATGGAGATAAGTTATAGTGTTGAGAAAATGGAGATTTGATGGTAATGATCTATGTCTCCGCTCTTTCAGGATATAAATGACATAGAGATTATATGAATATATACTAACCTTAACCTGTATGGTTTGGCAAGTTATTTTGATAATTTTTATATAATGTGTGTGGGAAATCATTTATGGACTTACGGAAGAGTTCTGTAAGACAAAATAGGTGTGAACTTAGAGAGTCTCACTATATGAAGTGTACTTGTTGTGCACTGAGGTAGTGCATCAGATTGAATAGTTCAATCTAGGAGGTTCTCGAAAAATTATAATTATTTCAAGGTCTCTTGGAGAGACAATAGGGTTTAAAGGTTAAGCTCAGGAGCTTGGCAAGTGGGACTTGCCACTTTATCATTTCTGTTGGATGCCACATGTCATGTCATTAATTGGTAATGGCATGATACATGGCATGCTATAATTGATTGGCCATTATTTTGTTAAGTGTTAATTTTTTAGTTGGCTAAAAAAATAATGTATTAATTCATTTGGTAAAGGCTTTAGAAGCCAAAGTCAATTTCGGCCAATTAGCAATAAATGCTATACACTTTGAAGAAATGAAATTTGGCCATTTTAAATGAATTTGTATTTGTAAATGAGATAATATTTTAAAGACTTTGAAAGCCAAAATGATTTATAAATCTTGCTTAATTATATTCGGCTATTTGCTTTTAAACCAAGTGGTGGCGTTGTCAAGCATGAGCTAGCCAATTTTAAAGACATTATAAATAGTTTAATGTCAAGAAATTGAAGCATTGTCATGCTTCAAAATTCGGCCACTTTTTGTAAGTAGGTGGTGGCTTTTAACTATGGTATTTGGACAGTAATTTAGACACAATCTTTATTATCATTCGACTAGCACATTTAGCACCATGCTACCAATTTCTTTACAAATCATGAAGTGTTAATTCTAATAAGCCTTGTCATGCTAAAGCTTCATGGACACAACACCTTTTTAATTGGTCAAATGTGATGTGGTGATAACTATAAATAGCCATCCTCACTCCATTCACAATGTTAATAACAAGTGAATAAAATTGTAAACACAAATAGTAAAGGGCTGAGAGATTATTTGGAAGCAAGTGTTGCTTCAAGTTAAATATTCTGACGAGAATAAGAAGCTACCATTCTAGCTCAAAGGATCTAACCGAGTCATAGACTAGAACCGTGTAAAACACTTTTTCTCTAAACTCTCATTAGCGTAATGAGATGTTTGTTAATGGTTCATTGCTTTTATTTATGCATGTGATGTGTAAATTAAAAAAATATGTACACATTCACCCAACGCACAATACACTTTCAGATATGACTATTCATAATCATGAATACTAATAATCATATTGGTATGGATCGTGAACCCAGTAATGTAGTAAGAAACCAATGCCAACATATGATCAAAATTTATATGCATTATTTCTTATCGGTTCTCATTACAATTTCTCAATAAAATCAAAATCTATATGAAATTATAACTGTAATTTCTCAATCAAAATGAAACTGCCTAACTTTAACAAGTCATACGTCACAACCAGTTCAACATAAGATCTCAAAATAATTGCCAAATAAGACGTCCAAAAGTATACAATTATAATTCTTAAGGCACAATATCTTTAGATACCATATTGTATATTAAATTCAAAAAGGTATAATATGCAACAATAATGATGATCATTATAAAGAATTTAATTTTGCAAAATGCATATCAATAGTGAGCATTGTTTACATGACATAATAATCAAAATAAAGGATCGTGCATAAACTCCCACTAAACTAGAGAATAAAAAATTCAATGACACCCATATTTACAACACATTCCATATAAAACTATAGGCTTTGAACCTTTGGTTAGGGGATCAGCTAATATCGACTCAGTTCTTATATGTTTAATCACAATAAAAATTTTCTTTACTAAGTCCTTGACTGTGAGGTACTTAATTTCTATATGTTTTGAACAAATATTGACCTTATTATTCTTATAATAGAATACAGCTGCATTATTATCACAATAAATCATAATAGGTCGACAGAATAATTTGTAACTCTAAGATAAGATTTTGTAGTGAAACAACTTGAACAAATGTACCATAACAAGCTACAAACTTAACGTATATGGTTAAGGATGCAATTAGGCTCTGCTTCACACTTTTCCATGAAATGGCTCCACCAACTAACATAATGATGCATCCTGAAGTAGATTTGTGGTCGTTTGAACAACCACAAAAATCAGAATCTTAGTATCCAACTACCTCTAGATTATTAACCCTTTTACACACAAGCATAAAGTCCTTCGTTCTTTGTAGATATCTCATGACTTTCTTTGCAACAACTCAATGATCATGCCCGAGTTTGACAAACATCTACCAAGAACATTAACTATGAAGGCGATATCATGTCTCGTACATCAAGTCTTGTCAGCATAACTTTTTATCTATCTTGAGCTACTTTTATTTTCTCCTATATAATTCTTCTCATTAGTATTCTATACAAATTATCAGAAGGTAATAATATTCCAAAGTTGATATATGAGGCTAAGAAAACAATGAAGGTGTTGGAGTTAGAATATGAAAAAAAAAATATGCTTGTCCCAATGATTATATTATATATAGAAATGAGTATGAACAGCTCACTGAATGCCCTACATGTGGAGAGTCTAAGTATAAGAACAAAAAGAAAATAGATCTAAGGAAGTTAAATTAGGTATTCCTGAGAAGGTTTTGTGGTATTTTCCCCATATTCCTAGGTTTAAACGTATATTTCAATCACCTAAAATTGCTAAGCATTTGATTTGGCATGCAAATGGTAGAATAAAAGATGGTAAGTTTCGAAATCCAATAGACTCGCCCGCATGGGAGTTAATTGATAATATGTGGCCTAAATTTGGATAAGAGCCTAGAAATATTCGATTGGCTTTCTCAAATTATGAGGTCCATCCACATAGTAGACTTAACAGTACTTATAGTTGTTGACCAGTATTGATGATAACATACAATCTTCCTCTATAGTTGTGTATGAAAAGGAAACATATAATGCTATCTCCATTACCATCTGGACCTATATATCTTGGTAATAATCTAGATGTGTACTTGGCTCCCTTGATTAAAGATTTAAAAACACTATAGGATTACGGTTTAGAAATGTATGATGCCTATAAAAGTAAAGTTTCAAGTTTAGGGTCTTATTGATGTAGACGATCAATGATTTTCTCGTGTATAGTAACTTATTAGGTGTACAGAGAAAGGGCATTTTTGTTGTCCATACTGCGGGATAAACACATCATTATGTCGACTTGCATGTAGTAGGAAAAGTGCCTATATAGGCCATCGTTGTTTTTTACCAAATGACCATCCGTTTTATAAATTGAACACATTTTCAGTAATGCACAAGAGATGAATCAATCTCTTACTAATTTGTCTGGTCATGAGATTTAAATGATGGTGGATGAAATTGATAGTAGTAGCATTATGAGAAATAATAATAAGCAAAAATGAGGAAATAGTAATACTGAGAAGTTGTTCAAGAAAAGTCTATATTGTTTAAATTGGAATACTAGCCACATTTGTTAGTTCGTCATCAATTAAATGTGATGCGCATTGAAAAAATATATGTGAAAGCATCTATGGCAATTACTTCATCAATCAGGTAAGACAAAGGATAGAGTAAATGCTAGAAATGATTTTATAGATATGAAGATTAAGGATACATTAAAACTTGATGAACAAAACAAGAAACTTCCCCTTACACCTTGTACATTAAGTACAAAAAAGAAGCAATTATTTTGTAGTACTTTGTTTGAAACAAGGGTTCCAAGTGATTATTCTTCAAACTTTAAAAAACTTGTTGCATTGGACGATTGTAGGCTTCAAGTACTAAAGTCTCATGACTGCCATACTTTGATGCAACAATTGTTACATTTAGCAATTTGAGATTTTTCCACATAATGTTTATCATGCTATAATATGGATATGCTTCTTCTTCAACTCATAATGCAGTGTGGATGAGTTGCAAAGTAACCTAATTGTAATTTTATGCATGATGGAACAATACCTTCCACCTAGCTTCATTTACTGTCCATCTGATTGGAGAAGATAGGTTATGTGGGGCGATTTATCTTAGATAGGGATGAATACTTAAAATTACACATTTAATAAGGATTTTTCAGGATCATTTTGCATTATTAGTGTTATTAATCTCCCTAACTTGAGCATGTTTTCAGCATTGTACCTAATTAAGTTTTTAAATATTTTAATGTAGGCTTGGTAAATTTGGTATAACTTTCTACTAAAAACTCTAATTGAAGTAATTTCTAAACTTATGGAGAGATAATTTCATGTACAACAAAATTGAATTTCATACACAATTTATTATTCGAACATTTAAAGGGAGAAAAGTGGCTTTAAAGAGGACC
The DNA here is from genome assembly GCA_946807835.1 of Ailanthus altissimus. NCBI lineage: Eukaryota > Viridiplantae > Streptophyta > Magnoliopsida > Sapindales > Simaroubaceae > Ailanthus > Ailanthus altissimus. The sequence goes on from OX327698.1 coordinate 10,434,086, forward strand.
CATCTGCAGTGCATGCCTAGTCCGAGCAGGCTTTTGTATTTGAACTATATCTCACAAAATAAGATTATAATTGGTATGATTCTAGAAGCCACGAAAAGATAATTCAATTATCTACAAATTGTTAGTTAAGCAGAAAGTTTAATTCGGCTAGTATACCAGTCAAAATAGTGTTACAAATTTGATAGAAAGTTTAGTAGTAAAAAATGTTGAACATTTGTCACATATAAATAGTGCCCATAAATTTGCCTATTTAAGGATAACCTTAGTTGAAAGAGGGATATCTTCTATCATTTTGTAATCTTTAATTCATTTTTCATTTTATTCTCTCAAGTTATGTTGTTCTAAACTCTTAGCTAAAACTAAGAGTAAAACACTTAATGGAGGTGTAGCTTTGTCACTTTGATCATCATCTTGTATTTCATGTTTGCATTCAAATGATTTGATTTATTATTTCTTAAAGTGGTTTTGGTTTGTTAGAAGTCTTAATTCTTTGTAGACTAAGGCTATAAAGAATTCTTGGAAAGATCTTCTACATATCAACTACATATTTTTACAAATAATATTTTTCATCAATTGAAATCATTTTTCAAGTGAGTAAAAGGATCAAAGGAACTTTACTACAATCGAAGTAAGTGCGGATCTCTAATGCCTTAGTGTTCTTTTAAGTTGATTTCTTAATTTACACTTGGAATCTTTTCTCTTAAAATCAACCAATATTCTTCATCTTTAGGTACAATACTTTATTACTCTTGCACATTGACAAACAACCTTTGCTCTTGGCAATCACTCCCTATGGATACGACACTCAGACTTACAAGTAATTACTATCATTAAGACAACCTACACTTGGATAATACAATATTTAAGTTGTAGCAAGTTTTTGGCGCTGTTGCCGGAGAGTGAAATTAACTAAGATAATTAGTATTTTTTTTTAATAGAAGACTAAGCCTCTTATCTTTAAGTATTCTTTATTTTGTTATTTTTATTTGATTATGGTTGGTTTGACCACCTAACTTTTTTTTTGCTAACCTTTTATTATTCTAATCTAACATTTACTAATCTAACTTTTAATTATTCCTCTAACTTCTATTTTATGGTTGGCCTTGCCACTTAATTTGCTCTTAATTTTTAATTTTTCCTTCTAATTTGCTCTATCTTATTTTATTTTATTTTTCTTTCTTCTTTACTTTACTTCTCTTATTTATAGCATTGGTTATTATATTTTTTCTTCTATTCTTATATGAGTATATGGTTTCGAGATCTTAAGTCCCATCGATTGGTGGAAGGTAATTCTGAACTTTCTTTGATAATTTGTTTAATTTTCTATAATCTTCTCATTCTTCATCAAACACATCACACACTATGACCGATAATGAAAGTGTTCATGAAGATCATGATAGTGCACCCATCCGAACCATGCATGAATACTTGCAACCTCCTCACAACTCTACACCCTCATGCTTCATTTTTTCCTTGAATGCCAATAATTTTACATTTAAGCCTGGAATGATTTCTTTAATTTCAAAGTTTCATGGCTAAGAATCAGAAAGCCTATATTTACATTTAAATTAATTTGAGGAAGTTTGTAGTACATTTAATGATCAAAGATGTAATGAAGAAATAATTAGGCTTAAGTTATTTCCATTCTCATTGAAAGATAAGGAAAAAACTTGGCTTAATTCTTTAAGACCAAGGTCACTAGGTACTTTGCAAGAAATACAATGTGAATTCCTAAAGAAATATTTTTCAACACATAAAACCAATGCTTTGAAAGAGAAATTCAAAATTTTTCTCAAAAGGAAAATGAAACATACTTTCAATGTTGGAAAAGATTCAAATTTTTTAAATTCTTGTTCACATCATGGTTTTGAAAAATGGAGAATAATTAATTTTTTCTATGATGGTTTAATTCCTGAGACAAAACAATTCATTGAAACCATGTGTAATGGTAAATTTTTAGACAAAGATCCAAATGAGGCATTTGATTATTTGGATCATTTATTGAAAAATTCCCAAAATTGACAAATCATTAGTTCTACAATTCAATTAGATCTAATCTTGCAAGTTCTAGTAGAGAGAGATATCAATTAAGTCAAGAACATGATCTAAGTGCTGTGGTAGCTAGTTTAGCTAGGAAAGTGGAAGCCATGGAAATGAGAAAACTAAGAGAAACCAAATCCATTCTTATTAAAGAAGTTTGTGTTATTTGTGATATTGTTGGCTATCCCATAAATGAGTGCCCAAACCTTTCGATCTTTAAAGAAGCTATGTATGAGCAAGTGAATGCCACAAATTATACTGAAAAACCTTTTCTATCTAGTACTTTAACATCTATAACCCAAATTAGAGAAATATCTAAATTTCAGTTAGAGAAATGATAACAATGGTCCAACACAACCTCATCAAAAGCCTTCAAATCCTCTTCCTTATCACTCACCAAATATAAAAACCATTGAGGAGACATTGCAAGCATTTATACGTGAACAATCAAGATTTAATGATCAAACTTCATGGGCCATTAATGAGATCAAGAGTACACTTTCTAATTTGACCTCTTTTGTGCAAAATCAAGAAAAAGTAAGTTTCCTTTTCAACCTAAACCCAATCCCTTGAGTCAATTCAATGTAAATGAATCTTGTGAAAAAGAAAAATCACTTGAAAATATCAATGCTATCACAACACTTCATAGTGGTAAGGTTATTGATAAAACTCTTCCTTAAAAAAAGATGAACCTAAACCACCTAAAGTAGAAAATGAGAAGAAAAAATAGTCAAATCCTTTTAAGATAGAAGAGTGTCCAATTCCTGCCCCATTTCCTCAAAGATTGAAACCTACTGAATAGTTGAACCTAAATTCTGACATGTATAAACATTTTAAGCAAGTTAAAATAAATATCCCTTTGTTAGGTGCAATAAAGCAAGTCCCGTCTTATGCAAAAAATTTGAAAGATTTGTGCACGGTCAAAAGAAAGTTTAATATTAAAAAAAAACACTGCTCCAAAATAGAAGGATCTTGGATGTCCAACCATTTCTTGTGTGATTGGTAAGTTTAGGATTGATCATGCATTGCTTGATTTATGAGCTAGTGTTAATCTTTTGCCTTACACTGTTTATGGGCAATTAGGACTTGGCGAGCTTAAACATACTCCAATCACTCTTCAACTTGCTGATAGAAGTGTGAAAGTTCTAAGAGGAGTAATAGAAGATGTGCTTGTTCAAATTGATAAAATTTATTTTCTTGTTGATTTTATTATTTTGGATACACATCTTATTTTGAACTTGAATGCTCAAATTCCAATCATTCTAGGACATCCATTTCTTGCAACTTCTAATGCTTTGATTAATTGTAGAAATGGTCTTTTGAAGTTGTCTTTTTGTAATATGACTTGTGAGTTAAATATTTTTGATATTTTTAAGCAATTTATGGATGATGATAATGTGTATGAGGTTGATCTCATTGAAGAACTTGTACATGATGAATTTCATATCTATTCTTTTGATAATGATTATGAAATGAATTTTTTTTCTGAAACTCATTCTTCCTCACAGGTTTTTGGAATAGACAAATGGAGATCAAGATTTGAAGAAGTACCACCAAATATGAATGATCCATTGCCATCAAATGTGCAACCACCAAAACCTGATTGAAGCCATTGCCATCTCATCTCAAGTATTCATTTTTGGGTGAAAATGAAACTTTCCTTGAAATCATCTCGTCTAAGTTGAATTTACTCTAAGAAGGTAAGTTACTTGACATTTTGAAATTGCATAAAAATGCATTAGGATGGTCCATTGTTGATATTAAAGGAATTAACACTTTAATATACACACATAAGATTTATTTAGAGGATAATGCCAAACCCTCTAGAGAGATGCAACAAAGGCTCATTCCTAACATAAAAGAAGTGGTAAGAAATTAGGTCTTTAAGCTTTTAGATGTAGGAATCATTTATCCTATTTCTAACAGCAAATAGGTAAGTCATATTCAAATTATACCTAAGAAATCTAGAGTAACTATAGTAAAAAATGAAAATAATGAATTAATTCCAACTAGAACCATTACTAGTTGGCATATGTGCATTGACTATAGGAAGCTAAATTTGATGACTAGGAAAGATCACTTTCCTCAACCTTTCATGGATCGAATTTTAGAAAGGGTAGCTGAGCATGAACTTTATTGTTTCCTAGATAAGTATTCTAGTTACAACCAAATTGAAATTGCACTTGCGAATTATGAACAAACTACTTTTCATGCCCTTTTGAAACATTTGCATACAAAAGAATGCCTTTTGGTCTATGCAATGCACTTGCCGCATTTTAAAGATGCATGTTTAATTTTTTAGTGACATGGTTGAACGTTTTTTTTGAAGTATTCATGGATGATTTTTCTGTTTTTGGTAATTTGTTTTATGATTACTTATCAAATTTGCAGAAAGTCCTTATTAGATGCAAAGAAAATAATCTTATACTTAATTGGGAAAAATGTTATTTCATGGTTGATCATGGTATTGTACTAGGTCATATTATTTCATCTAAGGGCATAGAAGTGGATAAAGCAAAATTGATTTGATCACCAATCTTCATTTTTTCACATGTGTAAAACATGTTAGGTCATTCATAGAATATGCTGATTTTTATTGAAGGTTCATTAAAGATTTTAGTGCCATATCTAGACCATTGTGTAATCTTTTGTCAAAAGACATTATTTTTGAATGGACTTTGGCTTGTTAAGAAGCATTTGATAAACTTAAAAGCATGTTAACTTCTGTTCTTATTATTCAATCTTCTAATTGGTCTTTACCTTTTGAAATTATGTGTAATAGTAGTGATTATGCACTTGGAGCTGTTTTAGGGCAAAGAAAAGATAAGAAACCCTATGTCATATACTATGCAAGTAAAACACTTTGATAGTGCTCAAATGAATTATTCCACAATTGAAAAGGAATTACTTGCAGTAGTATTTACTTTGGAAAAATTTAGATCTTATCTTGTTGGTTCACCCATTGTTGTATTTAGCAATCATACAGCTTAGCAATCATACAGCTTTTGAAGAAGAATGCTAAGCCAAAGATAATTAGATGGATACCTCTCCTTCAAAAATTCAACATCACAATTAAGGATAAAAAAGGGAGTTGAAAATGTTGTGGCTAATCACTTATCTGGACTTATTTGTAATGAATCTTTTGAATCTTCACCAATCAATGATACATTTCTAGATGAACAACTTTTCGGTATTATTAATTTATCTTGATTTAATGACATTGCTAATTTTCTTATTACAGGAAAACTTCCATCTCATTAGCAATCCCAAGACAAAAGGAAATTTTATGCGGGGTACGCAATTTTTTTTGGGATGATCCATATCGCTTCAAATATTATATTGACCAAATCATAAGATGATGTGTGCCTAATAATGAAATTCATGATGTTATTTTCTTTTGTCATTCTGAAGCTTGTGATGGTCATTTTTCTTCAAAGCAAATTGTAGCAAAAATTTTGCAATGTGAATTTTACTGCCCCACCCTTTTCAAAGACACCTATGAGTTTTGCAAAACTTGTAAATAATGTCAAAAGTTAGGAAGTATAACTTGTAGAAATATGATGCCATTAAACCCATTTTTAGTGATCGAACTATTTGATTGTTGGGGCATTGATTTTATAGGAGAAATGAAAACATACAAAAGGAAAAAACAAATAAAAGAAAGTAACAAATAAAAAATTTTGAAAAATAAAATATAATACAAGTAGAGTTATCTACCCTTTCTTCATAGCCCTTCAATCATTGTCCATTGACTTTAAAAATATTTTCATTCTTTGGATTTTCAATTTCAACAGCTCCATGAGAAAAAAAATTTTGACAATGAAAGCTCCAGTCTATCGAGAGCGAATTTTGCCAAGAAACAAGTGTAATATCCAATCCCTATTAGTAGTATTGGCGTCTAGATTTTGGTATAGAGCAATAAAGACACCGTAGGGTTATCCGATTTTAACCCTGTTAGAAATATTTTCTTTATGGTGCGCGTGAGAGATATTAGACCTAATTTTGTAATTTCATACTCGATCAAAGCATCGGATGACCCTAGAATATTTTTGGAATTTTTCTCTATTGGCTTGGTAAAGGAAATTCTAATTTACTACATGAATTTCCATTTAAGGGTTATGTATGGAACAAGCCTTTGTTGAGAAATACAATCCATATATTAAATAATGGACCAATTAGAAGCAATCTCATGGATTGCCAAGTTGGGAATTCTAGTTAGTTCATTTGACTATTCTAACTAGAGAGTTACAAAGGAACCAATTAAATTCTTTCATTTAAACTAATGGCAAATTAGGAATTTTGAGTAAGTTGAAGGGCAAAAGGTCAATTGAGGGAGCACTATATATATATATATATATATGTTGGAACTGTGTAGAGTTTTTAAGAGATCAAAAAGCAAACACTTAGAGCAAAATTCGAGCTAGAAGAGGAGTGGTGCTATAGTGACCTTTCAAGTTTTTATTTTCATGATTTTTCATACTTAATCAAGCCAAAATAAGGTTACATACCAATTCCTAAGCTCAATTGAAGTCTCCATTAGTGGAAATTCAAGAAAAAGAGGTAAGAAAAACATTGTTTTATGATATTGATAAGTAAACTTTAAGGATTGCTTAAATTGATGTTCTTGTATGTATTCTTGGTTTAGATTGAGTTGAATTCTAGTGTAGAGCTTGAAGGAGTCATCAATTTGAAGAAATTGGCAAGGTAAGAATTAGGGTTTTGGGTGATTTGAATGTAGAGACTTCAATTGGTTGTAATTAGGGCATTAGAATGAAATTGGCTTGATTTTGATGTAATTGGAACAAGAAATTGAGAAAAGAAATGTGTTGGAACATAGGATGAAATTCTGCCACTTTAGGGAAGTTAGGGATTGAGTGGTGTTTTGATTGAGTTGTTGTGTGTAAATGATGCCTTATGTATGTTGAATGTATATGGTTGATGGAAAAACCAAAAATGAAGAAAATGAGACATAATTGTCCATTTTGGAAAGGTGAGGGGCAATTATGTCCAACCAAGTTATAAGGCGTTTAATAATTCTCAGGGCGCTAGGTGGTGAGTTAGATTAGATTAAATGACTCCGTAAATGAAAATCGGGAAGTAGTATGCATCTGGGCTTTGAATGCCGATTAGGGCGTTTAGTAATTAAATGAGATTCTAGTATTCAATTTGGTTCTAAATGTCATTTATGATGTGTAGGTGAAGAAATCTGAGAGTGGTAACGGGAGTAGAAATCTGGAGCAAAATTGAGAGCGGAGCGATTGTGAGTGAAAATCTGCCATTTATTTTATCTTTCGTTTATTATGTTTCCACATAAAGAAAATGTATGTTTTATGAGTTTTCAATGCATAAACATGATTTATAATCTTGATATGTATCCATAGATATGCATTTACATGTTCGGTTTAAGAAACAGTTTTAACATTTCTACATTTGTTTTAAAGGCCATTGGTACCCTCAGATTATAGTGGTGGTAATTGTATTAGACCCGGCTGGTATATCCCGTGCACATGGGCAGGTCATGGGGTTGTGTCACTAACTCTGGGAAGTCAGGATGTCGAGTCATGTGAGTTACTCTATGTGTACGGGGCATTGTCTCACTATATGTATGCGGTGTAGGATTTCGCTGCATAGCAAATGAGATGTCTTGAGATGTCACTATGGGTGCTGTTAGTTGAGGTGCCCTGTAACCTACTCACGTGTGCGGTGCTAGTTGAGTCGCTGCGTAAGTATAGAGCTTTAAGGTTACCATTGGTACAGTTTAAAAAGAAAATGGCCGAGTGAGGACTTTACTAATTTTTGATTTACCGATAGCATTTATGTATTTATATGCACACGACAGTTATTGTGTTATACAGATTTTGGATATTATTTTCAAAGATGTAGATAAAACCCGCTCGGTAAGATTTCATCAGCATATGATATTTGAAACCGTTTTACAGCTTTACATCAATTTTAAAAGCATGATTTATACATGAACTTTATAATTTGCTATCTATGCATAATGTTATTTTATTTGAAATCTGAATTGAACTCACTGAGCTCCTTTAGCTCACTCGTTTTGTGTTTTATATTTTCTAAACCCCATTCTCAGGTGCAGGTCTCGGTACGCAAGCTGCTGATTCTCCTATTGCCGAGTAGTGGGCCAAATCTGAAGATCATTTTTGTATCTGTAAATGTGCTAAATAGCACCATTTACTTTATGCATAGTAGTTGTTGGCATGTATATTTATATGTATGTTTTAAACCAACAATAAGAGATTTCGATATTATGATGATCATTTTTGCTTTTTATGAGTATGCTCAATTTGTGATTCAAATAAAACTATTAAGTTGTGTTGGATTTAATTTGAAAAGAACCGGAGGTTCGAATTGATAGTATTGAGAAGTGTTTGAAATAGAAGTGAAATTTCTTGGCAGGTTTTATATAGATTTTCTGAAAAACAGGGGAAACTCTGCCCGTTTGTTTTTAAATTCAGATGTCATTTTCATGTATATTATAAGATTTTCTCAATAGTAGCAAGAACTAAAAAGGGGTTCGCCTTGCGAAAATTTCTCAACTTACCTAATTATATTATGAGGAACTTCTTTCAATGTGCCCTGTAGGGCCGCTGGGACCTACATAGAGGGTCTCGGGGCAGGTCTTGTCAACAAGTGTAATCTTGAATCATACAAGAAAACTTTCTGTGAAGGTTCAAAGGTTTTTCTGACAATATGTTTGTCATGAAATGTCTTCATTTTCTCTTTGTAGATCCAAGAGTTTTCATAAGCATAATTCCCGATTTATTCTAATTTATTCAACTGGAGTTTCCTTAGAGAACCAACTTTATCTAAGTCAAAGTTAATCATTTTAATAGTCCAAAAAGCTTTATGTTCTAATTTCACAGGTAAATGACAAGGTTTTCCAAAAATAAGCCTATAGGGAGACATAACAATTGGTGATTTAAAAGCAGTACAATAAACCCAAAGTGCATCATTTAGTCGTAAAACCAATCTTTTTTATTTAGGCTTACCATTTTTTTCCAAAATTCGTTTGATTCCCTATTAGCAAGCTCGACTTGTCCACATATTTTTGGATGGTAAGGTGTAGACACTTTGTGTGTGATTCCATATTTCTCCATCAACAATTCAAAAGGTTTGTTACAAAAATGTGAACCTCCATCATTTATAATTGCTCTAGAAATTTCAAACCTTATCAAAATGTTATTTTTTAAAAGTTTCAAAACTATTTTATGATCACAGTTTTTACAGGGGATTGTCTCAACCCATTTAAAAACATACTCAATAGCCACCAAGATATAAATGTACCCAAAAGAAGAAGAAAATGGTTAAGTGGTAGATAACATTACTCTGTGATATTTCAAGTCAGTTTTATCAATTTTCCATAATTACTGATACCTTCTTCTTCTTCTTTCTTAAAAAATGGATGACATTATAATGAATTTGAAAAAACGTTTTCCCTCATTGCCTCAATATGCCTTAAAGAAGATTTACCAAGCAATATATGAAAGATTAAGGTTATTAATGATTATTAATATACCTGCTAATGTACGTTGGTTAATTGAAGGGCACATCTAATTGGCAGGCAAGTTTTTTGACTCATTAATTTCTGCTAATGTACGTTGGTTAATTGAAGGACACATCTAATTCGCAGGCAAGTTTTTGGACTCATTAATTTCTCACATGCCTGGCTTAAGTAAAAATTCTTTTGCAAAAAAGAAAAGAACAAAAAGATTAGCTGTTTGTTACAAGTGTTCACGTGCGACTTGTAACACAAGATGCTGTAGTTTAGGAATGGTATCTATAAATCGCAAAGATAAAATTAGATTTATTAGGGATGACTTGAGTAAGGAATCTTTGGATGATATCTTATTGACTCTTGAGATGCATCACAGTGGATATGTGTATATTGTCATTCGTGATTAATGGAAATTATTCCTAAAGGAACATAAGTGGTACAGTCTTAAGAATCTGCCTCTAAAAGACCTTGTTTGCCAATTTATAAGAAAATTGGATGGGAAGCCCATCCTCGACCCATAAAGGGCGTTTAGGCTATTTCTATATATAAACTAGAGCAAGATGTCAGCCATAATCACAACTACTTGTACATATTTACCATAGCTATTAATTTGAAAATATTTTATTTTAACCTTAAACGTCTTCTCCAATAATAACCAACCACCCATAGTCGACTTTGATTTTGAAAATTTGCATTTAAAGCTTAATTTCATCCAATAACAACCAACCACCTATTTAATTTTATATTGCAACACCTTTGTTTAGCTCTATAAATATATTGCATTAGTTTTGCATCTTCATACATACTCAAAATCATTCAAGGGTTAAGAAGAGTGTAAAAATGGCAGAAACATCAACTTGTAAATTCACAAAAAAATTTGTGTTTTTTGTGGATCTAGCCCTGAAAAAATAGAAGAGTTTGTAGAAATAACATAAACCCTTTGTAAGGTGTTAACTAAACAAAAAATGCATTTAGTATATAAGGGAGGTGGCAGTAGATTAATAGGGTGTGTAGCAGCAACTGCATATAATAAAGGCAGTCGAGCTTTAGGTATCATATCGAAAGCTCTAGCTGTTGGGAATATTGTAGGAAAAATAATTAAAGATGAGTTACAAGTATCATCAATACATGAACACATGTCTTTAATGCTTAAGAATATTGATGCCTTCATAGCTTTACGAGGAGGCTTCGAAACTCTGGAGGAAATGTTTTAAATTACCTCATAGGCGCAATTGTAAATCCACCAAAAACTCATTGGTTTGTTAAATATTGGCGATTTTAATTATGAGTTGTTATTTTTTCTTAACTATTCAGTGGAAAAATAATTCATCTCATCTGTGGCACGACCAATCCTTATTTCTGCTTCAACTATTAATCAGTTGCTCGATGAATTAAAAACTTTCATACCTCTATGTGATCTAACAATGCATCAGATAGATTGGTATCTTGATAACTGTAAGAAGAAACACAAGATAGATTTGAATCTCCATTTGTAGTCTTTCTACTTTTATTTCTTTTTTAGCATTTTGTATGGTTTATTTTATTTTGTTCCAAATTTTTCTTTTCAATAAAAGATGTTTCAGGTGATATCTTCTATACTATACTCTTACTATATTTTGACATTAAAGATAATGTATCAATCTAAATGAGGGGAGAGATAGTTCATATATAATGTCAATGTTACTTTTGTCATTTTTCAAAAAACAAAATTGACATCTGGCATCATGAATGGCATGAGTAAAGGGTTTATTTTGGACTCTTGAGATGCATTCTAACCTACTTGTTATTTTTTATTTTTGTACTTCATCATATGTGTTCTTATTAATTCTTATGTTAACAAGTTTGATTTTTTATCGAGGTATGATTTCAAAATTATTTGGTTTTAGTCACTTTTTCTATCTAGGTTACTAAAGAGTAACTTTTGAAATTATTTCTTGAGCACAATACTAAGCCTTGTGGTAAGATAGATGATTCAATGTATATATTTAAGAGATTTCCCATGTTTAAGTATAATTTTTTCTTAATCTCACCTTTTTGTGAGTGAGTGGAGAGTTTTGATAAAACAGCTTACGAACTTTCATTGATTTTTTGAATTGGTTAATTTTTGTTTGGAGTGACATTATTCGGATAAAGGAATGATTTAATTGTCTAGTTGAATGATGACTCAAATTTGTGTAATGTATTTTGGTGAAAAGTAATTCTTATTTTGTAATATTTTCCGACGTTCTTCATATTCTTAAAAAAGAAAAAGAGAAAAAAGAAAGAGAAAGAGTCACTTCAGTTGAATAAAAGTCTTCATTCAATGTTAGAAGACAAAAATGTAAAAGAGAGAGAGAGAAAGAATCAATCCATTACAATAAAGTCTTTATTTTCAAAGACAAAAGTCTTTAGGAAACAGTGTTTCTCACCAGGCTTTATTTGTAATATTTGTGATTGAGATCCTAAAAGATAGCATATGGCAAGAATGATGTAACTCTAAACAATTAATTTTTCTATCTTTAGATCAATGTTAGTTTGTTTGTCTGTCCTTAAATGTGACCTTTTCTTGAGCACTTATCTATTTTCCAACTCCATTATTGAAACCCTAACCCTTTAAACAGTTTTTCATCCGTGAGGATATGTAGTTGAGGCTTTTACATGAAGAAAATTTTTAAGGCTATATATCTTATGGTTTGTTGTAAGAAAGTTTTGGCTTAGTTCACACATGCACAATTTTGAAAGTTATGAAATAATCTTGATAGCAATTGTGATCTAGAACTAACATTTTGTTTAAAATGCTTAGATAGTTGTTTTTAATTTATTTATGCTTGAATTGATAAGAACTAACAATAAGCTGGTTGGGGGTATAATGAATACTTAAAATTACACATTTAATAAGGATTTTTCAGTATTATTTTGCACTATTAGTGTTATTAATCTCCTTAACTTGAGCATGTTTTCAGTATTGTACATAATTTAGTTTTTCAATATTTTAATGTAGGCTTGGTAAATTGGGTATACATATTTAACAAGAAATCCAATTAAAGTAATTCTTGAACATTTGGAGAGATACTTTCATGTATAACAAAATTGAATTTCACACATAATTTGTAATTCGAACGTTTAGAGGGTGAAAAGTGGCTTTAAAGAGGACCCATCTGCAGTGCAGGCCTAGTCCGAGCAGGTTTTTGTATTTGGACCATATCTCACAAAATAAGATTATAATTGATATGATTCTAGAAGCCACGAAAAGATAATTCAATTATCTACAAATTGTTAGTTAAGCAGAAAGTTTAATTCGGCTAGTATACCAGTCAAAATAGTGTTACAAATTCGATAGAAAGTTTAGTAGTAAAAAATGTTGAACATTTGTCACATATGAATACTGCCCATAAATTTGCCTGTTTAAGGTCACCATTGGTTGAAGGGGAGATATCTTCTGTCATTTTGTAATCTTTAGTTCATTTTTCATTTGATTCTCTAAAGTTGTGTTGTTCTAAACTATTAGCTAAGGCTATGAGTGAAACACTTAATGAAGGTGTAGTTTTGTCACTTTGATCCTATTATTGTATTTCATGTTTCAATTTAAATAATTTGATTTATCATTTTTTAAAGTGGTTTTGGTTTGTTTGAATCCTTGATTCTTTGTAGACTAAAGGCACAAAGAATGTTTGGAAAGATCTTCTACATATCAACAACATATTTTTACAAATGATGTTTTCCATCAATTGAAATCATTTTTCAAGTGAATAAAAGGATCAATGGAACTCTACTACAATCAAAGTAAGTGTGGATCTTTAATGCCTTTGTGTTCTTTTAAATTAATTTCTTAATTTATACTTGGTAATCTTTTCTTTTAAAATCAACCAATATTCTCCATCTTTGGGTACAATACTTCATTACTCTTGAACATTGACAAACAACCTTTGCTCTTGGTGATTACTCCTTATGGATATGACACTCAGACTCACAAGTAAATATTATAATTAAGACCACCCACACTTAGGTAATATAATATTTAAGTTGTAGCATATGAATATATCAATTTGAAAGATATATGAAGGTTCTTAAAGGTTATCTGCGTAATCACAATCGTAAAGAAATGTGCATTTCTAAATGTTATATTGCTGAGGAAGCACTTAAATATTGTGCTAAATACATCTCTAATCATAATGCAATTAGTTTCCCACCTAGTTTGCGTGATTTAAATATTTTACAACCTTTAAGTCCTTGGGATATAAAGCCTGAGGATTCTCAAATATTTGAGCAAGCTCATCTTTGTATTTTAAAGAACACACTGAGGTTCAACCTTATATGAAGAAGGTGATATAGACGGATTATATTACGGTTAATGATTCTTACCAAATTTGTTATTCTAATAACTAATGTAATTGTTAACCTTTAGGGGAGCATATGGAATATTTGAAAAGAAATTTCCCTCACCATGCTAAAAACATCTATGGTTGCAAATTTAGCATACTCGTACTTTTAGTGATTGGCTTTAGAATAAAGTAAGATTATATTACATGTTTAGTCCAAGTAAAATATTTTATAAGTTATTCTTTGACTTAAACTAAAACAAAATGTAGGTATCGAATGACGTACAAATGAATGTAGTTGTTAATGATACTGAGAGGTGGTTGGCCAAAAAACCTCATTCTTCAGTCATTACATATGCTGGATACCTTATAAATAGTTTTAAATTTGTAACTAGAGCTCGAGACAACAGTCGAGTAACATAAAATAGTGATGTTAGTGTTGTTGCAACGATAATATACATATCTAGTTCGAAAGATAAAAAGCCTTACTCCGGAGAAGTGGCATTTTATAAAGTCCTTGATGAGATGTGGGAACTCAATTATCTAATGTTGAAGAAGTATTATTCAAGTATGATTGGGTTGATAGTAAGAATATTGTTGTGGTCGGTGGTTTAGGTTTTACAATTGTTGACTTGAATCGAATTAGTCATAAATATGATAGTTTTATTTTAGCATCTAATGTGAAACAAGTGTTTTATGTTAAGGATAAAAAAAGATCACACTAAATCAGTGGTTTGTTCAATGACTGAAAGAGTAAATAAATTTGTAACAAATGACGAGTGTGATGACATTGCACTCAATTAAGATTGATGATAAATATGATGTTGCAATTTATTCAAGACAAGATTGTGAAGGTTTTGGCAGGACATAGACACGACAAATGAATAATGTTAAACTTGTACCTCGTTGAACTATTTTGGTATCCATTCATTAGAAATGGCATTTTATGTAAGAATATGTACATAATTAATTTATGCAAAAGTTTACATGTCCATTATTTGTACGTATATTGATATGGTTTCCTATTCTTAAAGATTAGCTTGACGTGTGACCAAGAGTGAGGACATACTAGAGGGAAGATCATAAAGAAGAGAAAAGTCCAAGAAGAAGCATTTTCAATTATTGACACTCGATAAGAAGATTATCATATACTACAATTCATATGGTGTGGCTTATGAAGATACATCAATTGAATTAAGAAATTACATAGACATTTTGGTACCAGATAATATTTTAATTATATACGATGATTAAAGATGTGTACCTTTGAGTAGAAGGAAGACAAGGCTTCATTTATAGGTTTATTTTGTGCTATTTATATTTTTTAATCAAACTTAATATGTTTTGAGGCTGTTGTTGGAGCTGCCTTGAGGCTGTTTTAGAGCTCTTTTAGAGGCTATTTAGGCCTATTTTTTAGTTTGGTTTTAGGCTGTTTTTTGGGCTATTTTAAAGCTATTGATAGGGTTGTTGTTAAGGCTATTTTGAAGCGTCCTCAAGCAAGTAGATATAATTAAAAACAAAAACAAAAACAAACTTCAAGGCAACATTAAACACCAGATCGATAAATGATTAGCAAATTGTCTCAAAAATTTCCCATGACTTCAAATCTAAAGAAAATTCTAAATGTCATATAGTTGACTCAACTTATATCATAAACATACATTCCTCTGGAGATTAATCATACCGAACCATTTGTATTCAAATCGACCACAAACTTATTTCTTTGATTCTCTTACTATTTTATTCTTCAACTTTTTTCTTTTTCTAAGTTAGAGGTATAGCAAACACAATCTATACAATATTTTTTTATTTGTTTTATTTTTTATTTGATTTTTTTTAGATTTTCTATTTTTTTTAAATATATATAAGTCACTATACCCATAACTTAAGCTTTTTTTTAAAAAAAATTTTAGAACAACCGAAATTTATAACCAAACCCATAACCTTTCTTTAATTCATTCCTTCATTTTTAAAATTTCACATAACTTTATACAATGAGTGTTATGCCTATAACATGATGAGTACTATGAAGGATATTTAAATTTATGGTTAAGGTATTGATGTGGTTAACAAACAAAGAAACATGCTTATTAGACTTAACAGAGGTAACTAGGGGTGAAACATATACAATGGTTGGCTTGAAAGGCTCAGTCGTTCTAGAGATGGCCTAAAATAATTTCTTAGATTATTTGTGTCCTAAGATTTCGCCTCAAGTAATACTCAAACAAGTTCTAGCATGTTTTTGAGACCTTAAGTATCTTGTTATGCATAAACATTCTATAAGTAAGCATAATAACTAAATAATCCTAACTACGTATTCAATAGTTCAAGTGATCACAAAATGAAGTTGAACTTGTCTTAAATTAAACAAGTAAACAGTCATAACATTAATTATTTTTCAGAACAAAGTAGTAATTGAGATATAGTTTCTATTTTATATCATTGACTACTAATCATTTAACCAACCCAAGACTAATAACTGAAATAAATAAAGAAAGTTTATCATGTAAAACAAAACAGATAAAAATATTAGTCATAAAGAGTAGGCATGATAAAAAAAAGGTAAATAAACACCAATAAGTGTTTCCCTTCCCTGAACTTAAATTTGACATTGTCTCCAATGACAATAAAAAAAATGAGGTTATGGAAACCCCTCATAGTAGATGAAGGATTAGCGTGGTGGTGTTCAAAATGTAAGGCCAAAATTGTTGATGATTTATTGCCCAAATGCCTCAATAGATGTCTCCCAAAACTTGATACTCATATTCCTACTTTTGATCCTTAATGTTTGATGTTGTTTGAGATGGAATTCTTAGGTAATTTGGGTTTGGAGTGTTTAGGTTTAAGTGAGGGAAGTAAGGAAGTTTATGGGGGAGTGTTTTGGAAGGAGAATCAAGTGACCCTACAGCCTAGAATGGGTGGGGTTGCGATGCCACAACCTAAAATTTTAGGTGTCAAATTTGCAAGTGTTGGGGCTGCAGCCCCAACTTGCTATCAAGGCTTGAAATTGTTTCAGTTTTAAGCTCCCTTGGGTTGCACCTTAATGGCTTTGCTTCTACTCAATTTTTTCATGCCTTTGTGGTACCAACATGCTGTTTTAACATATTACAAGAAAGAAAGATAAAAAAAATTGAAATGCATTTGGGTTGCCTCCTAATAAGCGTCTGATTTATTTTTCCTAGGTAGACATTTTTGTGGTTATGGTGGGTAAAATTGGATGTTGAAGGCATTTTGCCTAAGGAAAACTCCTCGCATATCGTGCTTCAATGTTCGCTCAATGGTCTTATCAATTCTTTTCCTTGATTTCCTCGTCTTAAGCTTGCTTGGCAAGAACCAAAATCTTGCCCGAAAGTGTGAACCTTGTTTATGTTCAACATAATGACCTATTCTTATGCACCTTTAAAACAACCACACTAACCTAAACTTAACAAAATTTAAAAGAAACTAAATGCCTAAATCAACATCAAGTTAGTTAACCATAATATTAGCACAAACTTAAAAGCTACAATCCTTAGAAATGACATTAAAAACTTGTTCGTGAAACTAACACACACGAATATTAACCGCAAGTGCACAGGTCGCGAACAAGTAATAAAATTATGAGTATAAGTATTGTTCCCATGAGGATTGATCTTTCAAATTTACGCTAAATACTATTAGTTTTCACAACTTAATTTTTCTAGGCAATTTGATTAATTGCAACAACTAAGAAAAATTAAACTAACAACCTAAAATAAGCGATTAACAAATAATAATTAAAAATTATACTCTTATGAAATGGTGAGTTTAAGATAAATAGGATTCTAGTGTCATTTCACTATATTCTTCTTATGTTCTTCGTATTTAGCAATTTCATTCAATTCATTAATTAAGGGATTAAGACTAATCTCATTACCTCTCCCGAGCATCGATAGGGGTTAATTAGGTTAAATATTTCAATCTTCAAAGCTTAATATTTGTTCATTTAAATTAAGACTATTTAGTCTTTTATGCGTTTTATTGTTATTTTATAGATTTGAAATCAATTGAGCAAATTGATATGAAAATTGCTACAGTACTCTGCTACTGTAACGATATAAAGTAATTTGCTAAAGTAACTTTACTATAGTACCATCCTGCAGTGCTCAAGATAGTGTGTACAACGCCCGATGCCCAAAATCTAGTGCCGTAGCGGTGAGTGAACAGTAACACGTAAATAGTGCATGTGAACATTTGAGTGCTATTAGTGAATTCAACCCTTGAGTGCTTTTAATTTAAGTTAGGTTTAATTGGTTAAAAAATTAGGTTAATTAGATACCCATATTTTGAGTTTTTTTTTTATAAAAGTAAGTAGAGCTAACTTCAGTAATTGATTGAAAGATGTAGATTGAATCGTCGCTGAGGGAATGATAACTTAAACTTAATTTCTATATTACTTGATACAGTAGTGTGCACTTATCCTTAGCTATTATCTACGCATCAAGTTTTTGGTGACATTGTTAGGGACTAATTTTTATATTCTTTATATTAATACTAATACCAAATTACTTGCTTTTACTTTAGTTTTTTTAATTTAATTTTATTCATTTTACTTTTATTTTGTTTTAATTTTTCCTTGAGAGTTCATGGAAAGGGCGAAAAGTGTTGACTTGACTTCTTTTGATCCTAATATCGAAAGAACATTACAAAGACTTCCACGTGAATGCTGGCGATCTTTAAACATAGGGGAGAACAATGATCATATCAACAATCCAGTGTTTTAGCCTATGATAACACAAAGAGTATTGAAAAAGTATGCATTCTTAACTGCAGATAGTGTTCAATCTAGTATTTGGCAACCAACAGTTAACACTAACAATTTTAAGATCAAGCTGAGTATTATTCAAATGATGAAAGAGTCTATACAGTTCAACAGAGATCCCAATGATGATCCTAATATGCATATTGTGAATTTCTTGGAGGTTTGCGATACCTTTAGGTACAATAGTGTCTCAAATGCTATTATCCATCTTAGATTATTCCCTTTCTCCTTAAGGGACAAAGCCAAGAGTTAGTTAATGTCATTGCCATTCGAATCCATATTGACATGGGATGATCTTGCGCAAAAGTTTCTAGCCAAGTTCTTCGTACTAGCAAAGACAGTAAAGATGAGTTACCATCACCTCATTTAAATGGTGAATCGTTATATAAGGCATGTGAGCGCTTCTAGGACATGCTAAGTAAGTGTCTTCACCATAGAGTCCCTAATGGCTATTAGTCCAAAGATTCTACATTGGTATAGTAGGCCATTAAAGGACCATTATAGATGCCTCTGCTAGAGGAGCTATAATGAATAAGTCAATGGTGAGGCTTATGATCTATTAGCGGAGATTTAGTCAAACAGTATTCAATGGCTAGTTTAGAGAGTTACACGCAAAAGAGTCACCGGTGTTCATGAGATTAACATATTCAATGTATTGGCAGTGCAAATTAATACTTTATCCAAGAAGTTTGATGCATTGAACTCTATCAAAACTCAACAAGTAACTTTTGACTTTTATGGTGATAACCATTTGAATGGGCAGTGTATAGTGGTAGCAAATTATGTGGGCAATTTTAATCAATAATAACATAACCCATAATCAAATTTCTATAATACAGGATAGAAAAGATCATCCAAACTTCTTTTGGCATAACAACTAAGAGGAGAAATCTAGACTAATGAATCCCCTAGGATTCCAGCCACCGCAAGAGAAGAAGTCATCATTGGAAGATAAACGTATGCACTACATGAAGTCAAATGACACTATCATACAAAATCATTTAGCAGTTTGACGATAAAGGTCCAAATGGGATAACTTGCTGCTACAATCAATAAGCGACCTTAAGGAACTCTACCAAGTGACACTGAAGCAAATCTGAGAGGAAATGTAGAGCAATGTCAAGTTGTTAACTTGAGAAGTGGTAAGATTTTACAAGATAACACACCTTAACCACCACTTCCAAAGACAAATGAGAAGGAAAGTGTGGCACAACAAGATGAAGTGCAACCTTATAAACCACCTATACCTTTTCCTCAAATGCTATAAAGGCACAAACAAGTGTAGAAATAAAAAATATCAACAGCATATTAGTCCAGAAAAACAAAAGTGCGAAAATATAAAAAAAAACATAAATTTTAGTAAATAAAAGTACAAAAACTAGTATTCAAGTGTAGTAAATTTCTGAATTGCAAAAAGTAAAATTTTAGTAGAAAATACCGGTAGTAATATGTAGAATCATCCTATGTAGTCATTCACTCCTCTTCTACCATTCCCTTAGAGGATGCAAAGGAAGAAACTAGATAAGCATTTTTCGTAATTTCTTGAAGTTTTTAAGAAATTACATATTAATCTTCTTTTTACAGATACATTTGAATAAATACCTAGTTGTGTCAAGTTCATGAAGAGCATCCTTTCTAAGAAGACGAGATTGGAGGACTATGAGACCGTAGCATTAATAGAGCAGTGTAGTATTATTCTTAAAAAAAAGCTACCTTCTAAGCTCAAAGATCCCGGAAGATTCACCATACCTTGCTCCATTGGCAATTATGACCTTGGTAAAACTCTATGTGATCTAGGAGTGAGTATTAATCTCATGCCCCTCTCCGTTTATAACAAGTTAGGTTTGAGAGAAGTAAAGGCCATTAATGTCATACTTATACTTGTTGATCGATCTCTCGCCTACCTAAATAGTGTCATAGAGGATGTACTAGCCAAGGTAGACAAATTCATCTTCATTGTAGATTTCATCATCTTGGAGATGGAAGAAGATTGAATATGAGATGGATATAGAGAATGTAAAATTAAATTTGAATTAAGGAAGAAAATTACATTGATGTGAGCAAGGTTTCAAGAGTCATTAATTCCAACAAGTCAATCGAAAGATATGTATAATATGGTACATTTAATAATAAATGTATTTGACATGGCTAAACTCTTTGTAAATATTATTACAAATCATGTTCATCTATACAAGTTATCTAAGATCGACAACATATCATTTTCACAATATTACAGTAAAATATTAACTTGTAAAATGATGTAACCAATAACAATTATAATTCAACAAGAATCACATAAAGAAAGTATAACTGAAAATATATGAACATGAGTATTATAACCTCTGGATTATAGAAAAGAAATAGATAAGAGTTTAAATACAATAAACTTACAACATTGTGGCTATTAACAAAGAATCAAAATCTAGAAGTAGATTTATTACATATAAAAGTTCATCTCTAGCCTTGTAAAGAACTTTAGCCTAGCTTACAATTCATTCTAAGAATATTAAAGCAAAGTATTTGAGAGAATTTAAGACATGAAAAATGTCCATTAGCCTTCTAAAGGTGTCCTTATATAGGCAATGAATGAGAACATGTTTAGTGTGATTTCAATCAACACCATTTTTAGCCATCAATACCTTCACCTAATTGCAGCACCTTTTGATAATGGAAATGATCTATATAGCCTTTGTAGTAAACATAAAATTGTAGAATTTTCTCTCTTTTTTTCGTAGCCACCAAGTTCATGTAATGTGAATTAGTATCTTATGAGATATGGTCAAAATACCAAAGCCACATTAGATTTCAGTTAGTAACTCTTTTATCAATTTGTAACTTGATTTAGACTATGATAACGACTGCGTTGGACTTTGGTGTCAACAGAAGAATTATGGATAACTAACTCAATATTTTCTACCTTTAAGAATTATACTAAATAGATACATATTTTGTGAAATACTATCTAAATATGAGAGATGGGTCAAACTGAGCGAAAGTTGTAATTCAGTTCTATTTTATCCAAAATTTTGGTCATTAAATGTTGGATTTGACTTTTTGACTGTTCTTTAAGTTTGTGCAAGATTGAGTATGTAGCTCTAGATTTAAGAATTTCTTCATTTTGATTCCTACATTGAGAGTTATGTTCATTTTTCTAAACCTATGCAAATAGCATTTATTAATCACAATTTAAAGACAATATTTTATTTTAAGTTTACAAATACAAAAATATTAAAATTAATGCATTCTAAATGTTAAATTGTGACTGAATCTCTTAATAAATATGCATTTTAATGTGTTCATCACAGCCCCCAACTAGCTTATTGCTAGTCCTTAACAATTCAAGCGTAAATAGAATTCATCTCCAGAGTTCAAAAAGAACTATTTACTCTGCCATTTTAATCAAATAAGTATATCAGACCCCATCATTTTTTTTAATTGATCTTTTTTTTGGAATGAAAAATACAACTTTTATCTACTATCTTCCCCGTAAACTAGATTGAATTATTGTCCTTAATGTTTAAATAGAAAAAGATAAAATATAGGAGACATTACTTGAAATATCTATTATTTAAAAAATAAACAAACCTGAGAGACACTTAAGCAAATATAAACTAAAATGATGATGCTAATAAACAAAAAACAAATTTACAAATGAAGTGTCAGATCTAGTTTTTGCTTGTTGATAGCCCACTAATCAATCTATCTGAGTTGTTGTTAGGTCTGGTACATAGGTAATTTTTTAAATCAATTCATCCGCATTGGTAACAAAAATAAGATTTGTCGCATCGAATATGAAATAAAATTCTGTTCCATAGTTTAATCAAGAAAATAGAGTAAGCAATCAAAATAGTTATTGACATTCAACAAACTTATGGGTTTTCGATGAATATTCAGCTTGGCCCAAAAGGCAATTTAAAGAATTTCTTCCAAGCTACCAAAACTACCTGGTAAAGCAATAAAAACGTCTGCATAGTAAAGCATTCTAGCTACACATTCATAAATGAATGAGACTCATAATTATTCCCCTATTGTTTTACCAGTTAGGTTTCCCATACCTAAAGCTGTAGGAATAATACCTAAAACTTGACTTCCTTTTAAATGTGCAGCTGTTAACACATACCCTATTAACCTAAAGCTACCCCTTCCATATATCAAATAGATTCTTCTAGCAGCTAATACTTTTCCTAAATTGTTTACTGTCTCGACAAAGTTTTTATTTTTTTCAGAACTAGATCTACAAAATACACATTTATTTCAGAATTATCGAATTGAGGTTCCCTCTACATCTACACTCACCCTTATCTGAGTATATAAAAATGAATAAAATGAGTTGTTGCATTTATAGAGTACCTAATTATAACATTAATTTTTATAGCCTGACAATTGTCAGAAGAGATTTAAAAATAAACACAAAAATACAAAGATAACAACACACACGCATTATTCAACCAAAAGATTTTAATTTAAGATATCTATATGAGTAGCCCTATTATTGAAAAAAAGTTTGAAATTAAGATGTATGCGTATATATAGGTATTTGTAATTATGGCTTACATCTTCCTTTAGTTTTACGTCCAGTAACGGCTTAAGCGCCCTCTTTGAGTCGGGGATAGGCTTCCTATCTAATTTTTTTTATAAATTTGCAAACAGGGTCTTTTAAAGTCAAATTTTCGAGACTATATCATTGATGTTCATTTTTTAATTTGTTCTATAAATTGAGAAGTTCACATTGCACGAGCCCACAAGGATGCGTCTCAAGATTCACTAGAATTGAAGTTTATCTTCTCAATTTCTAGATGCAAATCCTAAAGAACGATAACTCCGGTTATAATTCCATCGAGCACATTTATGATATACTTGTAACATATTTGCTCTTCGCCTTTTGACATAAGAGCTTCTTCCAAGACTAAGCATAAAATAAACAAAATCATTTGCAGACTCATCAAATAATCAAACCTTGGCTTCGATTAACCAACAAATATCCGTAAAGATATTCCTCAACATTAATATTCCTCAACATTAATAGCCTTAGTCTTTCAAACTATGCTTTGTAAATCTTAAGTAGAGCATTTTGAGGCAGTGAAGGAAAACGTTTTTGAAGGTTGGCAAGAATGATATCCATTTTGAAAGAAATGAGAAAACAAAGAAGCAATGAATACACTATTTATTTGGGTGACAGTTTTTAGGGAACTGAAAAATCAAATTCAATAGCCACGGAGTACTATATCTACTACTTGACTAGGAGACAAAATCACACCGAAGAAAAAAGCGAAAGAAAAAAAAATACGAAAAAAAAAGTCAAAATATAAAATATGGTATAGAGAAATTAAACCCGATCAAGCATAACAGACTCGATCCACAAGAGAGATCTCATCTAGGTGCATAGAGTAATCTACATTTTCTACATAGTTTTTCAACTGCTGTCTATTCACTTTGAAATTTTACCCATTAGTGGGGTCCTCGATTTCAACAACACAATTGAAAAAAACGTGCCTTACCACAAATGAACTAGTTCATCGCGATCTTAACTTTTCAGGGTGGAAATGCAATTAAGAATCATAAAGATAAACCCGTTGATTTGGCTAGAAGTATTTCCTTGAGCTCTGTTTATCATAAGCCGCTTTCATCTTAGCTTTGTAACTCTTAAAGTTGTTATATGCATCATTTCATAGCTATTCTATTTCTGACAATTGTAACTTTCTTTGAAAACCTCCAACTCTAATATCAAAGTTGAGGGCATTAATAGCCCAGTAAGCTTTATGCTCTAACTCAACAGGTAAATGGAAAGCTTTACCATAAATAAGTCAATATGGAGATATTCCTAATATGGTCTTGTATGCAGTGCGATATGCCTATAATACATTAAAAAGTTGTAGAGACCAATCTTTGCGATTCGAGTTAACTGTCTTTCCAAAAATTTGTTTAACCCTCTATTTGCTAATTTGGCTTGTCCATTTATCTACGGATGATATGTAATAGAAACTTTGTGAAGAACACCATACCTGAGCAATAAAGCTTCAAAAGAATGATTACAGAAATGTGTTCCTTGGTCACTAATGATGACACGTGTTGTACCATACCTAGATAACACATTTTCTTTTAAGAACTTTACCACAGTTGTGTTATCATTAGTACGATAAGCCACATCGTCCACTTATTTTGATACATAGTCAACAGCTAGAAGAATATAAAGGTTACCAAAAGATGGCAGAAAAGGCCCTATAAAATAGATACCCCAATAATCAAATATCTCGATAACTAGAGTAGGGTTAAGAGGCATCACATGTCTTTGAGATAGAGCACCTAACCTTTGACATCTTTTACAATAATGACAAAAATTGTTAGTTTCTTTGAATAAAGTGGGCCAATAAAGACCGTACTGTAAAATTTTAGCAAATGTCATTTTCATAGAAAAATGACCACCACAAGCAGCACTATGGAAAAATTTTATGACATTAGCAACTTCACTTTCAGGCATGCAATGTGTTATAATTTATTCAGGGAAATTTTTAAAAAGGTATGGATTATTCTAATAAAAATTACATTCCTTAACCAAGAACTTATACTTATCTTGTGCGCTCTAACTAGATGGAACTTCTTTACAAACCAAATAATTTTCAATATATGCGTACCAAGGTACTTGACTTATGGTGAAAAGATGTTCATCAAGGAAATCATCTCAAATGGGTGGAACATCAGTAAAGCCGTTGAACTCAAGATAGGATAAATGATTTGTGACAATATTTTCAATACCCTTCTTGTCTTTAATGGTTAGATCAAATTCTTACAAAAGAAAGATCCACCAAATTAGGCAGGCTTTAGCATCCTTCTTAGAAAGAGGTACTTAAGGGGCGTGTGGTTAGTAAACATAATAATGGGTGAACCAATCAAATAAAAATAAAATTTGTCTAAGGCAAAAACACAGCTAATAGTTCTTTTTTAGTAGTAGAATAGCTTATTTGAGCATCATTCAAAGTTTCACTAGCATAATAGATAACAAAGGGTTTCTCTTCCCTTCGTTGCCTAAGAACTGCTCCTACAACATAGTTACTTACGTCATACATAATCTCGAATGAGAGGTTCTAATCTGGTGATTGCATGATAAGAGCAGTGGTGAGTTTGGCAATGCGTTTTCGAAATGCCTCCTCACACTCTTGTGTTCATATAAAGTCAATATCTTTTAGTAGAAGGTTATACAATAGTTTAGATATGACAGAAATATTTTGTATAAACCTCTTGTAAAAACCAACATGTTTAAGAAAATATCAGACATCGTTTACTATTATAGGTATAGGTAATTTAGAGATTAATTCAATTTTGGCCTTGTCAACCTCTATCCCTTTTTCAGATACAAAACGATCCTTAAAGATACCATGAAGTGACATTTATCTTAGTTTAGCACAAGTTCTTTTTCTTCACACCTACTCAAAATAGCTTTTAAGTTAAGTAGACATGAATTAAAAGAATCACTAAAAATAGTCAAATCATTCATAAAAACTTCTATGCATTTTCCAACCATATTAGAGAAAATACTCAGCAGACAACATTGAAAAATAGTTAGTGCATTACATAATCTAAATGGCATTCTACGAAAAGCATAAATACCAAAAAGGCATGTAAAAGGGGTTTGTTTTTTTTATCTTCTATAGCTATCTTAATCTAGTAGTATCCTAAATACCCATTAAGAAAGCAATAAAAAAGATGTTTAGCTACACATTCTAAAATTTGGTCGATGAAAGGAATTGGAATATACTCTTTCCTGGTGGCTATGTTTAGCTTTCTATAATCAATGCACATTTGCCAACAACTTACTACCTTAGTTGGAATAGGTATTCCATTCTCATTTTCTATAATAGTAACCCTAGATTTCTTAGGAACTACCTGAGTTAGACTTACTTATTGACTATTAGAATTTGGGTAGTTATATCTGCATCTAATAGTTTCAAGACCTCTTTCTTTAGTACTTCTTTCATTATTGGGTTAAATATTCTTTAAGGGTCTCTATGAGGTTGGGCACCTTCTTATAAATAAATTCTATGAGAGTATATTAATGGAGAAATGCCTTTAATATTAGCTATGATCCAACCTAGTGCAAACTTATGTTCTTTTAATAATTTTATCAATTTTTCCACTTGTTTAGCACTAAGTTTAGAAGAAATGATAATAGAAAAGGTATCACCTAATCTCAAGAATGCGTGTTTTAAACATTTGGGCAATGGGAAAAGTTTGACTTGTGGTGTTTTAAGATTTAATGGTTTCGGTCTCATCATTCCTCGTGGTTACCAAAATCGAGTTCGTTTATCCTGTAAGTTAAAAGTACCAAATGCATCAGTTATTTCATTAGGATAATGCAATTCTTCAAAATTAAAACTAAGGAGGTTTTCAAAAGAATCAAAGCCATGGTTTTTAGAAGCCTTCTCTGCTATAAGTGTGTCTATCATATATGAATAGTAGTGTTTATGCTCAAAATATAACGCGGCTATCGCAGTGTAGATTGAGGTGTTGATCCCACGAGAAAGCTCTTGGCAAAATAGGTTGGTAAAGTAAAATATTAAAGCAGTAACAAAGGATAAAATTAATTGATTTAAGTGGATGAGATAGAATTGTCTATAATTTGAAGGAAATGTCTTATGATAATTCAAATAAGGCTTCGAGAATCACAATTATGCTTTATAAATCTGCTCTACACTTTGATTCAATGTTTATAACTCAATTGGCAGTTTTACATTTAAACAATCAATTGGAAGATATGTAAAATATAGTACATTTGATAACACATAAATTGGATATAACTAAACTTTTTTGCAAATATTATCACAAATCATGTTTATTTATACAAGTTATCTAAGATCAACAATATATCATTTTGACAATATTGCAGTAAAAGATCAGCTTGAATATCAAACATTTATTACCTTTACATGTTTTCCTCGATCGACAATATATTAATTTGACAATATTGCAGTAAAAGATTAACATATAAAATAATATAACCAATAATAATTATATTTCAACAAGAATCACATAAGAAAAGCATGACTGAACATATATGAGACATGAGAATTATAACCTCTGGATTATAGAAAATAAACTAGATAAGAGTTTAATCAAACCCAAACTTACAACAATTGTAGCTCTTGACAACGAATCAAAGCATAGAAGTAGATTTATTACACATAAAAGTTCATCTCTTAGCCTTGCCAAAAAATCTAGCCTAAATTGTAATACATGTTAATGAGAAGAAAAGAAAAGAGAATTATCTAATATTAAAAACGTCCTAAGAGTCTCCTTATATAGGCAATGAATAGAAATATGTCATGGGTGACATCAATCTTCAATAATTTTAGGCCAATAACTCATTCATCCACTTACAGCACATTTATGGCAATGTAAATGACCGATGTAGTCTCTATGATTGACATGAAAGTTGTAGAATTTTGTCTCTTCTTTTCAGAGGCATTGAGTTCATGCAAATTGAATGAGTATCCAATGAGATATGAGCAAAATTCCAAAGATATATCAGATTTTGACCAACAACCATTTTACCCACTTGCAATGCGATTTGGTCCATGATAACGGCTGTTTGGACTTTACCATCAGCATACGAGTTGTTGATAGTTAAGTCAGTATTTCACAGCTTCAAGAATTATACCAATTGAGTACGTATTTTGTGAGATACGGTCCAAATACGTAAGTTGGGTCAAGCTGGGCAGAAGTTGTAGCCCGATTCTATTGTATCTCAAATTTTGGCCCATAACATGTTGGATTTGGCTTTTCCACTATTCTTTAAATTTGTGTAAGATTGAGTCATGTTGCACCAGGTTTAAGAATTTCTTCATTTTGATTTCTACATTCAGCGTTATGTCCATTTTATCTAAACCTATCCAAATAACATTCATTAATCATAATTTAAGGAGAACACTTTATTTCAAGCTAAAAATACAGAAAATGCTAAAATTAGTGACATTAAATGGTGACTAAATCTCTTAATAAATATGCATTTTTATGTGTTCATCACAGCCCCCAACCAGCTTATTGCTAGTCTCTAGCAATTCAAGCATAAATAGAATATGCAAAACTACCTAAGCATTTCAAACAAAACGTCAGTTCAAGATCACTGTTGCTATCATGATTTTTTTCAATTATAACTTCCAAAATTTGTGTGTGTGTGAACTAAACGATAACCATCTGATCACAAACCACAATAGATATAGCCTTGAGAATTTTTCCAAGTAAAAGCCTCAACTCCATATCCTCACAGGTGTATGACTGTTTAAAAGGTTAGGACTTCTCTTATGGAGTTGGAAAACAGTTAAGCACTCAAGAAAATGTCAATTTTAAGGACATACATATAAACTAACATTGATCCAAAGATAGAAAAATCATTTGTTTAAAAATCAATTATTCCTATCATACGCCATCTTTAGAACTTCAATTGGCTTGTGAGAATAATACAAATATAACTTGGTGAAAAAACTGCTTTACAAAATATTTGCTTCTTTTATTTTTGTTGGTATTTTGCTTTTTTTTATATTTTTTTTTATAGAATACAAGAAAGCATTACAAAGGTTTCTCACCAAATTATATTATACGCAAATGCAACCAACTTATTCTGTAATTTAAATAATATCAATCTAAACAAAAATTAACCAATTCAAAGGATCAATGAAGGTTCATAAACTGTTTTCTCAACCTTTCCACTTACTCACAAAAGATATGTGAGATTAGAAAAATATATACTTAAACATGAGAATTCTCCTGGCTATATAAATTGAATCATCCATCTTACCACAAGGCTTAGCATTGTGCTCAAAAATATTTTGGAAGTCATTTTTTAGTGACCTAAATAGAAACTGACTCAACCTAAACAATTTTGAAATCATACATAGGTAGAAAAGCAAATTCCTTTATACAAGAATTACCAAAGCTACAAGCAGTAAACAACAATACATGAAACATAAAACAAAACAACAAAAAGTTAGTTAAAATGCGTTTCAAAAGTTAAAACTAAAACTCCTTACCCTGCCATTCTAACTTGACCTAGAATGCGTCTCAAGAGTTCAAGAATAAACTCTTTACTCTGCCATTTGAATCAAATATCGGACCACAAATTGTTTTTTTAAAAATAAAGTACGACTTGTGTCTACTATCTTCCCTCAAACCAGATGAAACATTGTCCTCAATGTTTAAATAGAAAGAGATAAAGAATAGGAGACATTACCTGAAACGCCAGTTATTTGAAAGAAACAAACCTGAGAGACACTTAAGCAAATATAAACTAAAATAATGATGCTGATAAATAAATAAAACAAAGAAAAATTTACAAACGAAGTGTTAGATCCAATTTTCGCTTGTTAAGGCCCACTGACCAATTGATCCGAGTTATTGCTGGGTCAGGTTCGTAGGTAACTGCCTGTAATTTGTTAATCAATTCATCTGCCTCAGTAGCAGAAACCAGGATCTATCGTGCCGAATGTGAAATAAAATTATGTTCCACAGCTTGATCAAGAAAACAAAGTAAGCAATCAAAATAGTTATTAACATTCAACAAACCTATGGGGTTTCAGTGGATATTCAGTTAGGCCCAAGAGACAATTTGAAAAATTTCTTCCAAGGTACCAAAACCACCTGGTAAAGCAATAAAAGTGTCTGCATTGCAAAGCATTCTAGCTATACGTTTATGCATGGATGAGACTCGTAATTCTTCCTCTATTGTTTTCCCGGTCAGGTTTTCCACGGTTAAAGCTGTAGGAATAATACCTAAAACTTGACTTCCTCCTAAATGTGCAGCTGTTGACACATACCCCATTAACCCAAGGCTACCCTCTCCATAAATCAAATGAATTTTTCTTGCAGCTAATGCTTTTCCTAGATTGTTTGCTGCTTCTGCAACACTTTACTCTCCCCACGACTAGATCCATAAAATACACATATATTTCAAAATTGTTGAACTGGGGTTTCCTCCATATTTACACTCACCTTTATCTCAATATATGAAAATGAAGAAAATGAAGTGTTGTATTTATAGAGTACCAAATGATAACAATGATTATGGTAACCTGACAGTTTGTCAAAAGAGAGTTAAAAATAAAACACAAAAATTTAAACATAACGACCCACATGCATTATTGAACAAAAATATTTGAATTTAAGACATCTACATGAGTAGCCCTACTATTCATAAAATAAACTTTGAAATTAAAACACATGTATTTATAAGTAGTTGTAATTGTGGCTCACATCTTCCTCTGGGGTTTCCTCCATATTTACACTCACCTTTATCTCAATATATGAAAATGAAGAAAATGAGGTGCTGTATTTATAGAGTACCAAATGATAATAATGATTATGGTAACCCGACAGTTTGTTAAAAGAAAGTTAAAAATAAAACACAAAAATTTAAACATAATGACCCACATGCATTATTAAACAAAAAGATTTGAATTTAAGACATCTACATGAGTAGCCCTACTATTCATAAAATAAACTTTGAAATTAAAACACATGTATTTACAAGTAGT
Organism: Ailanthus altissimus; assembly: GCA_946807835.1. NCBI lineage: Eukaryota > Viridiplantae > Streptophyta > Magnoliopsida > Sapindales > Simaroubaceae > Ailanthus > Ailanthus altissimus. The sequence goes on from OX327698.1 coordinate 10,465,241, forward strand.
TGTGATTGTGGCTCACATCTTCCTTTGGGGTTTCCTCCATATTTACACTCACCTTTATCTCAATATATGAAAATGAAGAAAATGAGGTGCTGTATTTATATAGTACCAAATGATAACAATGATTATGGTAACCCGACAGTTTGTCAAAAGAAAGTTAAAAATAAAACACAAAAATTTAAACATAATGACCCACATGCCTTATTGAACAAAAATATTTGAGTTTAAGACATCTACATGAGTAGCCCTACTATTCATAAAATAAACTTTGAAATTAAAACACATGTATTTACAAGTAGTTGTGATTGTGGCTCACATCTTCCTCTGGTTTTACGTTCAGTAACGGCTTAAATGCCTTTTATGGGTCGGGGATAGGCTTCCCATCCAATTTTCTTATAAATTGGCAAACAAGGTCTTTTAACTTGTAACCTCTTTGCTCGTCGGTTACGATAACTTCGGTTACAATTCCATCGAGCATATTTATGACAGACTTGTAACCTCTTTGTTCGTCGGTTACGATAACTTCGGTTACAATTCCATCGAGCACATTTATGACAGACTTGTAACCTCTTTGCTCGTCACCTTTTGGCATAAGAGCTTCTTTCAAGACCAGGCATATGAGAAACAAAATCATTTACAAAGTCACTAGATAGCCGAACCTTGGCTTTAATTAACCAACGAAGATCCACAGGGATATTACCCAACATCAATAGCCTTAGTCTTTCACACCGTGCTTTGTAAATCTTAAGTAGAGCATTTTGAGGCAATGAAGAAAAACATTTTTTAAGGTTGGCAAGAATGTGATCCATTTTAAAAGAAAGAAAAGAGATGAATGCACAGTTTGAAGGACAGTTTTTAGGCAACTGAGAAACTGACTTTAATAGTCACGGAGTACCGTATCTGCCACTTGACCGGAAAATAAAATCACACTGAAGAAAAAATAAAAATAAGAAAATAAGGTAAAATAAAATGTGAAAGAAAATAAAAGCAAAAATAAAAAGTCAAAAGATAAAATATAGACAAAATATAAAATATGGTATAGATAGATTGAACTAGATCAAGCCTGATAGACAAGATCTATAAGAGGGATCTCGCCTAAGTACATAGAGTCGTCTACCTTTTCCACATAACTTTTTACCCGTTATCCATTCACTTTGAAAGTTCGTCCATCAGTGGGGTCCTCTATTTCCACAGCACCATTAGGAAAAATATGTCTTACCATAAATGGACCAGTCCATCGAGACCTCAACTTTCCAAGGTGTAAATACAATCGAGAATCATAAAGATAGACCCGTTGATTTGGCTCAAAGTGTTTCCTTGAGATTTGTTTATCATAAGCTACTTTTATTTTAGCTTTGCAAATTCTGGAGTTGTTATATGCGTCATTTCGTAGCTCTTCTATTTCTGACAATTGTAACTTTCTCTAAAGACCTGCAGCATTCGAATCAAAGTTAAGGGCTTTAACAACCCATTAAGCTTTATGCTCTAGCTTAACAAGTAAATGGCAAGCTTTCCCATAAACAAGCCGGTATGGAGACATTCCTAAGATGGTTTTGTATGCAGTGCGATATGCCCATAATGCATTAGCAAGGCGTAGAGATCAATCTTTGCGATTTGGGTTAACCTTATTTTCCAAAATCTGTTTAACCTCTCTATTTACTAGCTCGACTTGTCCATTTATCTGTGGATGGTATGCAGTGAAAACTTTGTGAAGAACACCATACTTGCGTATCAAAGCTTCAGAAGAACGATTACAAAAATATGTTCCTTGGTCACCAATGATGACACATGGCGTACCGTACCTAGATAACACATTTTCTTTTAGGAATTTTACCACAGTTTTATTATCATTAGTACGACAAGCTACAGCCTCCACCCATTTTGATACATAGTCAACAACGAAAAAGATGTAAAGGTAGCCAAAAGATGAGGGAAAAGGACCCATAAAATCGATACCCCAACAGTCAAATATCTCGATAACAAGAATAGGGTTAAGAGGCATCATATTTCTTCGAGATAAAGCACCTAACTTTTGACATCTTTCACAGGAACAACAAAAATTATTAGTGTCTTTGAACAAAGTGGGCCAGTAAACACCACACTGTAAAATTTTCACAACTGTCTTCTTTATAGAAAAATGGCCACCACAAGCAGCACTATGGCAAAAATTTAAGACACTAGAAACTTCACTTTCAGGAATGCAACGTCTCATGATTCGGTCAGGATAGTATTTGAAAAGATATGGATCATCTCAATAAAAATTACATACCTCAACCAAGAACTTACTCTTATCTTGTGCACTCCAGTCAGATGGACGTTCACCACAAACCAAATAATTTACGATATGTGCATACCAAGGTATTTGGCTTATAGCAAAAAGATGTTCATCAGAAAAATCATCTTGAATGGGTGGCAAATCAGTGGAGTCAGTGAACTCAAGGCGGGATAGATGATCAGCAACAACATTTTCAATGTCTTTCTTGTCTTTGATGGTTAGATCAAATTCCTGCAAAAGAAGAATCCACCTAATTAAACGGGCTTTAGCATCCTTCTTAGAAAGAAGGTATTTAAGGGCTATGTGGTCAGTAAAAATAACAATAAGTGAACTAATCAAATAAGAACGGAATTTATCTAAGGCAAAAACAACAGGTAGTAGTTCTTTTTCAGTAGTAGTGTAATTCATTTGAGCATCATTCAAAGTCCTACTAGCATAATAAACAATAAAGGGTTTTCCCTCCATACGTTGCCCAAGAACTGCTCCTATAGCATAATTACTTGCATCACACATAATTTCAAATGGAAGGTTCCAATCTAGTGATTGCATGATAGAAGCGGTGGTGAGTTTGGTAATGAGTGTTCGGAATGCCTCCTCTCACTCTTGTGTCCATGTAAATTCTGCATCTTTTAGCAAAAGGTTACACAATGGTCTAGATATGACAGAAAAATTTTGTATAAACCTTCTATAAAAGCCAACGTGTCCAAGAAAGGATCGGACATCTTTTACCGTTTTAGGTGTAGATAATTTAAAGATTAATTCAAGTTTTACCTTGTCAACCTTTATCCCTCTTTCAGATACAATGTGCCCCAAAACGATTCCTGAAGATACCATGAAATGACATTTCTCCCAATTTAGCACAAGTCCTTTTTCTTCACACCTACTCAAAACAGATTTCAAGTTAAGTAGGCATAAATCAAAAGAATTACCAAAAATATTCAAATCATCCATAAAGACTTCCATGTATTTTTCAACCATATCAGCGAAAATACTCAACATACAATGCTAAAAAGTAGCTGATGCATTACATAATCCAAATGGCATTCTATGAAAAGCATAAGTACTAAAAGGGCATGTAAAAGTGGTTTTTTCTTGATCTTCTTTAGTTATCTCAATCTGGTAATATCCTGAATACCCATCAAGAAAGCAATAAAAAGGATGTCCAGCTACACGTTCTAAAATTTGGTCGATAAAAGGCAATGAAAAATAGTCTTTCCAAGTGGCTGTGTTTAATTTTCTATAATCAATGCACATTCTCCAACCACTTACTACCCTAGTTGGAATAGGTATCCCATTCCCATTTTCAACAATAGTGACCCTATATTTCTTAGGAACTACTTGAGTTGGACTTACCCATTGACTATCAGAAATTGGGTAGATTATACCCGCATCTAATAGTTTCAAGACCTCTTTCTTCACTACTTCTTTCATTGTTGGGTTAAGTCTTCTTTGTGGGTCCCTACGAGGTTGGGCGCCTTCCTCTAAATGAATTCTATGGGAGCATATCAATGGAGAAATACCTTTAATATCAGCTATAGTCCAACCTAGTGCAGACTTATGTTCTTTTAATAAGTTTATCAATTTTTCCTCTTGTTCAGCACTAAGTTCAGAAGAAATTATGATAGGAAAGGTATCACCTGGTCCCAAGAATGCGTGTTTCAAACCTTTGAGCAGTGGAGAAAGCTCAACTTGTGGTGTCTCGAGGTTTGATGGTTTTGGTCTCTCCCTCTCTCGTGGCGACTCTTCAAAGCGTGGCTGCCAAAATCGAGTCCCTTTATCCTGTAAGTCAAAAATACTAAACACATCAGTTGTTACATCAGGATAATACAATTCTTCAAAATCAAAATTGAGAAGGTTTTTCAAAGAATCATAGCCATGATTTTTATAAGCTTCCTCTGCTACAAGTGTGTCTATCATATATGAATGATAACACTCATCTTCTTCTCGTAGTTGTTTGCCAATATTGAAAATGTTTACCTCAAGAGTCATATTCCCAAAAGATAATTTCATTAGACCATATTTTGCAATTAATAAAAGCGTTAGTAGTGGCTGGAAAAGGTCTCCCTAAAATAAGAGGGATTTTGACTCCATGTTAACAACAGAATGAGTATCTAAAACAAAAAAATCAACAAGGTAGTAAAATTTATCAATTTACAACAAAACATCTTTTACTATTCCCCGTGGTTTCTTGATTGATTGGTCAGCTAATTGTAGGACTATAGATGTTGGTTTAATCTCACCAAGTCCCAATTGCAAGTAAATAGAATAAGGCATTGAATTTACACTTGCTCCTAAGTCCAATAAAGCTTGACCAAACTCATGTGTCCCAATTTGGCAGGAGATTGTGGGACATCCTGGGTCTTTATACTTGGGTGGTGTCTTTTGTTCAATCACTGCACTTACTTGTTCTGTCAAAAATGAAATTTTCTTCACATGGTGTTTTCTTTTGAAAGTGCATAAATCCTTGATGACTTTAGCATAAGTTGGAACCTGCTTAATCAAATGCAACAAGGGAAGATTAATCTTAACTTGTTTCAAATGTTCTAAAATCTCACCTTGAATTTCTGAATTTTTTCCAACCGGTCGAAGAGCTTGAGGAAAAGGCACTGGGATTGAAAACTTATTTTCGGGCTCTTTTTCCACTGTGGCCTCTTTTTCAAAGGGGGCATCTTTGCTACTTGTAGATGTGTTAATTTCAGAAGTAGGCTCACTTACAATCTTACCACTTCGAGTAGCAATGGCATTAACTTCTTTGAGATTTTAAACATCAGAAGTAGAAGCTTGTGCCATGAATTGTCCTTTCGGATTAGATTGAGGTTGAGATGGAAACTTACCTCGCTCTTATACAGTTAAGGCACTGGTCAACTTTGTGATTTAACTCTTGATTTCTTTGTTTTCGTCTACCACCTGTGCAAGAATTGTTTTAAATTTTTGATTAGTCTTACTTTGTGCCTCCATAAATGCTTGTAATGTATCCTCTAAAGAACTCCTAATTGGTCGTGCATTATATTGAGGTGCAACTTAAGACTTGGGCGCTTGTTGTTCTTGTTTCCAATGGCTGTTGGCTTCTTGGTCAGATTTCCAACTGAAATTTGGGTGGTTTCTCCAGCTAGGATTATATCTTTCAAAGTAGGGTGAATAAGGCTTTTTGTAAATCCTTAGGGCATTACATTATTCCTCATATATCCCTCTCATCTAACTATAAGTGGGGCAATCCTGAGCTAAGTGTTCTGCTCCTCCACAGACAAAACAGACATCGTGTGACTCAACTCTAGCAACCGTGTGGGTGACCCTTATATCTTTGGTTTTCAAGGCCTCTAACTCCCTAGTTAAGACCTCTAATTGGGCTTTGAGATTATCCTCTTCCCTAAGATGGAAAACTCCATTGGGTCGTGATCTATTTGTGCTTTAAGTAATGCTAGGTCCAGTTCATGTATGGGCTTTTTCGGCTAAGTCATTAAGGAATTCTATGGCTTCCTCAAGATCTTTGTGAAGGAACTCCCCATTACACATCATCTCAACAATTTGGCGCTCTCTAATTGTGAGTCCCTCATAAAAATAACTAACCAAGCGCCAATTTTCATACCCATGATGAAGGCACGAATTTAGCAACTCTTTAAACCTTTCCCATGCTTGATACAAGGTTTAACTGTCTTTTTGGGAGAAAGAAGAAATTTTTCTTTTCAGGCCATTAGTTTTATGTTGTGGGAAGTATTTATTGAAAAATGCTTGGGACATTTCTGCCCAAGTTCCTATAGACCTCGGCCTTAAAGAGTATAGCCAACTCTTTGCTTTGTCTTTCAAAGAAAAAGGGAAAAATTTAAGCCTAACAGTGTCTATGGCTTCAGGTTGGCTATGGAAGGTGGCAACTACCTCTTCAAATTCCCTAACATGTACATAAGGATTTTCACTATCTAGACCATGAAAAGTGGACAAAAGTTGTATCTTTCCAGATTTAAAATTCGAATGTGGTGTGTTAGGTGGAAATATAATGCATGATGGTGTGACTGTACGAGTAGGATGGAAGTAATCTTTTAGAGTTTTAACGGGATTTTCTTCGTGTTGGCTCATTGTGTTAGAATTACAAGATGAACTAGAAGATGAATTCTCTTCACTTAGAAATTGTGGGGGGTGGTTCTAGTTCTAGTTCTCTCACAAATCTTCCTCGTTTGTCTCTAAGTCAATGCATACATCCTACCATTTTTTTTTTTTTAAGGAAGGAAATGCTTAAGGGAAATTAAGAAGTGGAATAAAACACAACAAGAAATAGGAATGAGTTAGGTGGTAAGACCAACCATGAAATATAAATACAATAAATGAACAAAAAATAATAAACTGTAAAGTACGATAAAAAAAAGTATAATAAATAAATAATAAAAAGAAAATACAATAAGTAAATAAAAGAAAAGAAAGTGCAATAAATAAAGAAAAATAAAATGCAAAGTACAACAAATAAATAAAAGAGAAAATAAAATAAAGTACAATAAATAAGTAAAAGAAAATGAAAATAAAGTACAATAAAAAAAATGCAATAAATAAATAAAGTACAATAAAAAAATAAACTAAGTTAGGCAGTAGAACCAGCTACAAAAAAAAAATACAACAAACTAACTAAAGAAATAAAGTACAATAAATAAATAAAAGAAAGTGAACGAAATTAGGCGGTAAAATCAGCCATTAAAACAATATAAATTACAACAAATTAACTAAATAAAATAAAATAAATTAGGTGGTAGAACCAATCATGAACAATAAGATGAATTACAAGAAAATAAAACTAATATTTTACAACAAAAAAATGTACAAAGTTACCACTTTAGTATTTGTTATCACAACCGGCTTTCGCTTAGTGTGCCTCTCCGGCAACGGCGCCAAATTTTGTTTATGCTCAAAATATAACGCGGCTATTGCAGTATAGATTGAGGTGTCAATCCCACGAAGAAGATCTTGGCAAAATAGGTTGGTAAAGTAAAATATTAAAGCGGTAGCAAAGGATAAAATTAATTGATTTAAGTGGATGAGATAGAATTGTCTATGATTTGAAGGAAATGTCTTATGATAATTCAAATAATACTTCAAGAATCACAATTATGCTTTATAAATCTACTCTACACTTTGATTCAGTGTTTATAACTCAATTGACAGTTTTATATCTAAACAATCAATCGGAAGATATGTAAAATATAGCACATTTGATAACACATAAATTGGATATGACTAAACTCTTTTGCAAATATTAACACAAATTATGTTTATTTATACTAGTTATCTAAGATCGACAATATATCATTTTGACAATATTGCAGTAAAAGATCAACTTGAATATCAAACATTTATTGCCCTTACATGTTATCCAAGATCGATAATATATCAATTTGACAATATTGCAATAAAAGATTAACATATAAAACAATGTAACTAATAAAAATTATAATTCAACAAGAATCACATAAGAAAAGCATGACTGAACATATATGAGACATGAGAATTATACCTCTGGATTATAGAAAATAAACTAGATAAGAGTTTAATCAAACCCAAACTTACAACAATTGTAGCTCTTGACAACGAATCAAAGCATAGAAGTAGATTTATTACACATAAAAGTTCATCTCTTAGCCTTGCCAAAAAATCTAGCCTAAATTATAATACATGTTAATGAGAAGAAAAGAAAAGAGAATTATCTAATATTAAAAACGTCCTAAGAGTCTCCTTATATAGGCAATGAATGGAAATATGTCATGCGTGACATCAATCTTCAATAATTTTAGGTCAATAACTCATTCATCCACTTGCAGCACATTTATGGTAATGTAAATGACCGATGTAGTCTCTGTGATTGACATGAAAGTTGTAGAATTTTGTCTCTTCTTTTCAGAGGCATTGAGTTCATGCAAATTGAATGAGTATCCAAAGATATATCAGATTTTGACCAACAACCATTTTACCCACTTGCAATGCGATTTGGTCCATGATAACGGTTGATATGGACTTTACCATCAGCATACGAGTTGTTGATAGTTAAGTCAGTATTTTACAGCTTCAAGAATTATACCAATTGAGTACGTATTTTGTGAGATACGGTCCAAATACGTAAGTTGGGTCAAGCTGGGTAGAAGTTGTAGTCCGATTCTATTGTATCTCAATTTTTGGCCCATAATATGTTGGATTTAGCTTTTCCACTATTCTTCAAATTTGTGTAAGATTGAGTCATGTTGCACCAAGTTCAAGAATTTCTTCATTTCAATTTCTGCATTGAGAGTTATGTCCATTTTACCTAAACCTGTCCAAATAACATTCATTAATCACAATTTAAGGAGAACACTTTATTTCAAGCTAAAAATATTGAAAATGCTAAAATTAGTGACATTAAATGGTGACTGAATCTCTTAACAAATATGCATTTTCAAGTGTTCATCAAGTAGCATTCGGCTTTCTTTTGTTTTTGCTTGTCAATATGAAAAATGTTCGCCTCAAGAGTTATATTCCCAAATGATAATTTCATTAGACCATTTCTATAATTAATAAGAGCGTTAACAGTGGCAAGAGAAGGTTTCCTCAAAATAAGAGAGATGTTAGACTCCATGTTAACCACAAAATGTGTATCTAAAATAAGAAAAACAGGGTAATAAAATTTATCAATTTTTAATAAAACATCTTCCAATATTCCCCATGGTTTCTTGATTGATCGGTCAGCTAATTGTAGGACTATAGATGTAAGTTTAATCCCACCAAGTCTTAATTACAAGTAAACTGAATAAGGAATTAGATTTACACTTGCTCCTAAGTCCAACAACGCTTGGCCAAACTTATGTATCCTAATTTGACAAGAAATTGTGGGCCATTCTAAGTTCTTATGCTTGGGTGGTGTCTTCTGTTCAATCACTGTACTTACTTGCTCTGCCAAAAAAGCAATTTTCTTTACTTTGTGTTTTTTTTATATTGTACAGATCTTTGATGACTTTAGTATAAGCTGGAACCTGTTTAATCACATGCAACAAGGAAAGATTAATCTTAACTTGTTTTTAAGTATTCTAAAAGCTTAAGGCACTTGTTAGCTTAGTGATTTGACTTTTAATTTCTTTGTTTCTGTCTATCACCCGTGCAAGAATTGTTTTAAATTTTTTATTAGTCTTACTTTGTGCCTCATAAATGCATATAATGTGTCCTATTAAGGACTCCTAGTTAGTCGTGCATTATATTAAGTTGCAGCATAAGACTTGGGTACTTATTGTTATTATTTCTAATAATTACTGGCTTGTTCGTTAGATTTTTAACTGAAGTTTGGGTGGTTTCTCCAGCTAGGATTATAACTTTCAGAGTATGGTGAATAAGGTTTCTTGTATGTCCCTAGGGCATTACATTGTTCCTTATATATCTCTCTTATCTCACTATAAGTGGGGCAATCCTGAGCTAAGTGTTCCACTCCTCTACAGAAAAAACAGATATCATGTGACTCAACCCTAGCAATCGTATGGACGACCCTTCTATCTTTAGTTTTCAAGGCCTCTAACTCCCTAGTTAAGACCTTTAACTGGGCTTTAAGGTTATCCTCTTCCCTAAGATGGAAAACTTTACTAGGTGGTGACCTATTTTTGCTTTTAATAGCGCTAGATCCAGTCTATGTACAAGCTTTTTCAGCCAAGACATTAAGAAATTCTATGACTTTCTCATGATCTTTGTGAAGGAACCATTAAACATCATCTCAACAAATTAACGCTCTCTAATTATGAATTCCTCATAGAAATAGCTAACTAAGCGCCAATTTTTATACCTACAATGAAGGCACAGATTTAACAGCTCTTTAAACATTTCCTAGGCTTGATACAAGGTCTCATTGTCTTTTTGCGAGAATGAAGAAATTTGGCTTTTCAAGCCATTATTTTTGTGTTATGAGAAGTATTTATTGAAGACTTCTTGGGTCATTTATGCCTAAGTTCCTACAAACCTTGTCCTAAAAGAGTATAGCCAACTCTTTGTTTTTTCTTTCAGAGAAAAAGGAAACAATTTAAGCCTAACAGTGTCTATAGTAGGTAAGTTAGGTAGGTTAGGTAGTAAAACCAACCATAATAAATAAAAATGTAGAACCAACCATAAAAATCAAATAAAACACAACAAATGAATAAAAGAAAATAAACTTTAAAATACCATAAATAAATAAAAGAAAATAAACTGTAAAATACAATAAATGAATAAAAGAAAAAAAACTAAGTTAGGTGGTAGAATCAACCATGCAAAATTAAATAAAAATACAATAAGATAACAAAATAAGTTCAGAACTAAAATTTTACAAAGAAAAGTAAATATACAAAGTTACGACTTTAGTATTGATAAACGCAACCTACTTCGCCTAGTGTGCTTCATTGGCAATGGCACCAAATTTTGTTTACACTCAAAATGTAATACGGTTATCATAGTATAGATTGAGGTGTCGATCCCACGGAGAAAGTTTTTGAAAAAATAGATTAGCGAAATAAAAATATTAAAACAATTATGAATGAGAAGATTGAATGTGAGATTGATATAGAAAAGGTAAAATTAAATGTAAATTAAGGAAGAAAATTATAATGATGTGATCAAGGCTTCGAGAGTCCCTAATATGTTTCATAAATCTATTCTATACTTTGATTCAATATTTATAACCCAATTAAATGTTTCACATCCCAAATAGTTAATCGAAAGATATGTATAATATGGCACATTTAATAGTAAATGTATTTGACATGACTAAACTCTTTGTAAATATTATCACAAACCATGTTCATCTATACAAGTTATCTAAGATCGGCAACCTATCATTTTGACAATATTGCAGTAAAAGATTAATTTGTAAAATGATGTAACCAGTAACAATTATAATTCGACAAGAATCATATAAAGAAAACACAACTAAAATTATATGAAACATGAGAATTATAACCTCTGGATTATAGAAAATTAATAGATAAGAGTTTAGACATAACAAACTTACAATATTGTAGCTCTTAATAAAGAATCAAAGTCTGGAAGTAGACTTATTACACATAGAAGTTCATCTCTAGCCTTGCCAAGAACTTTAGCCTAGCTTACAATTCATTCTTAAGAATATTAAAGAAAAGTATTTAAGAGAATTGTAAGACATGAAAAACATCTGTTAGCCTTCTATAGTTGTCCTTACATAGGCAATGTATGAGAAAATATTTAGTGTGACTTCAATCATTATCATTTCTGGCCATCAATACATTCACCTAATGGCAACACCTTTTTGACAATTGAAACGATCGATGTAGCCTTTGTGTTGTAAAAATTTAAGTTGTAGACTTTTTTCCTCTTCTTTCTGTAGCCACCAGGTTCAAGTAATTTGGATTAATATCCTATGAGATATTGTTAAAATACCAAAGCCATATCAGATTTCAAGCTTACTACTCTTTTATCAATTTGCAACCTAATTTGGACTATGATAACAATTGTGTTGCACTTTGATGTCATCAGAAGAGTTATAGATAATTGACTAAGCATTCTCGGCTTCAAGAATTATATTGATTGGATACATATTTTTATGAAATATGGTCTGAATACAAGAGATGGTTCAAGCTAAGCAAAAGTTATAATCCGCTTTTGTTGTATCCCAATTTTAGCCCATTAATGTTGGATGTGGGTTTTTGACTATTCTTCAAGTTTGTGTACAATTGAGTCATGTAGCTTTGAGTTTAAGAATTTTTTCATTTTGATTTCTACATTGAGAGTTATGTTTATTTTACTAAACCTATGCAAATAGCATTCATTAATCACAAGTTTAAGGATAATACTTTATTTCTAGTTTAAAAATACAAAATTGCTAAAATTAGTGGCATTCTAAATGTTAAATGGTGACTAAATCTCTTAATAAATATGCATGTTAATGTGTTCATCAATTGGTTGTCTTATGCATTAGTTTTTTTTTAGTTATTCATTTTGGTTGAGATGATGATCATTAGACAATGATAAGACCGAAACAAATAATAGCTGAATTTATTTTTATAAGTCTCTAGGAAATGATAGACACTTGAAATAATTTTTATATCATGAATCTTTATTTGAGTTCAACTTTATGTTTGATCACTTATTCTTGAGCACATTGAGATAAGCATGCATTAGTTCAACGTTTTACTTAGAGGTGCTCTGGCTTAGGTAGTACACCATAGTCTCGTTGACCAATACTCTAAAACTTGCTTAATTACTATTTGAGGCAAATTCTTAGGAAATGCATGAATAGAAAAATGACATTAGGTAATATTTGGACCGATTGAGTCTTTTCTAGCCTACCTTTTTATCCCTAGTTACCCCGTTTGAGCCTAAATACCAATATTTTCTATTAACCACATTACAAGTCACAATATTTTAAGCTTATTTATCCTAAAATATACCCGTAACACCATAAATTTTGAGTTTACTTGAAAATATTCTTAAAAGAAAAAAGGTTGTGGATGTATAAGAGAGTGGTATGAAAAGTTAACTTAAGATAGTGTTACTATGAATTGAAATATGCTGAGACATCCTTTATATGTACTATTTTAAGCTATAGGGTAAATCTAAGTTTCATTTGACTAATTACTTTCTTATTACATACACACATACACACACACACGTAAGCGATCAATTATAAAGGAGAATAAAGAACTTGATAAATTGTGTTATGAATTATTGAGAGTTTTTTATTGATTTATAAAAAGACTTGTATCATTTCATCAGTTTTTGAGACAAATATTTTGATTATCTAATCAACTTAGCTTGTTTTAGTTTTGAGTTTTCATTGAGTCAATAATAAATTGTAAGTGTTTATTTTTGTCTTGCTCGAGGTCGAGGAAAGTCTTAAGTTTGAGGTATTCGATAGGGGTTAATTAAGTCTAATATTTTCATCTTCCAAATTTATTATGTTTAAGCCAAATAAAAAGATTTATTGTTCTAAATATATCATACTTTTTTCTTGTCTTAGCATAAAGAACAAGGGGAATCTTCGAGCCAAATGGACCAAAGTGTATTATGAAAAAAGGTTCAACTCAATAAAAAAAGAGAATATTCAAAAGAAGTGCAACAAGTTATTAAAAAACATTGTAAGTGATTTTATTTTTGTAAACATTATCTTATTAATATATAAATTGAGATAATGTCATAATAATGATATTACTTATGAATTGTAAGAGAAGTTCTAAAGTCATGTTGAAGAAGGATATTTGAAGACAAATGATAGCAATGATATTCTAGCTTTAACATTTGACAAACAACCAAATGAAAGCAGTATAGGGTGTTGGCCAATTTTATTACCTGATCCATGTATTTTTGTGTTCTTGAAAATTCCATTATAGCTTGTAACAGGAAGTGCAAGAATAGAAGTTTTCATTTTTATTTGCACAAGTAGAGGCACTTAATGCAAGGCTTAATGCACAGACAAAAACTGAAGTTGGTAATTGCAGTATTAAACATAATACTACAATAATGGCAATGTAGAGATAGATAGCCCGTCTTTAGAAATTTTAGGAAAAAGAAATGTATAATTATTTAAGGCAACTTTCAAATTTTCATATCTCAATTTTTTTATTTATTATTAAAGTGTATTATTTTTTTCAATAAAGGCCACTGATAAGGCATAATTGTATAAACTATTTTATCTTCCTAACTTGATATTTGTTCAATTTATCTCAATAATTTAGCTATTTATGCATATTAATGTTGTTTTATAGGTTTAAGCATTATCGGAGCAAAAATACCGAAAAACAAACGCAAATGGGAGCATTAGAGATAAAAATACAAATGGAGGCACTGTTTGCTACAGTACCACTGTTTGCTACAGTGCAGCGCCGCAGCATTGGATTTTAGCGCCGCGGCGCCAATTGCAAAAAGTGAGCGCCGTGGCATTGAGATTCAATGCCGCGGCGCCGGGACCTGGACAGCAAAAGTTGACAGGTTGCTGAAAATCAGGAAACCCAAAAGCAGCCCTAAGTGCGCCCTAATTCCGTGCTCTTACCTATATATTTGCTCAAAACTTACCCGAAATCAAAGAGGAGGAAAAGCAAGCTTCAACTTCAAAGACATTTGACAGGGATGTCTTCTTTGCTTTGATTCTTTACTTGTTGTAAGATGTTTAGTTTACATGTATTGATGGAATTAGCTTCAAGATTGTGTAGTTTAATTATGAGCTAATTTCATTCATCTAGGATTACATCCTTGAACTCATTATGTGATTGATTTTAGCTCTCTCTTTTTTGGTATTAATTCAACTTTTGATATATTCATTGTGCTTGTGCTTAATGCTATTTGATTACTTGGCCAGTAGTTAAATTGATCTAGAAATGCTTAAATAAACTTGACAAAGGCATTTAGGTATTCAGTCTTAAGCATATTGATGCATGATCATAGTGTAGTACACTTGAGTTTCATATGAGATAGACATATACTCATAAGGCATGTATGGCTCATAAAACTTGTGCTTAATGAATTTTGTTCAATTTATTTATCATAGACATATAGATATTTGATTGGATAGAATATATTTGCTTGACCTGCAAAAGAGGCTTGTGATGTGTTGAGTGTTTTGGTCAATATATCAAGTTGAGAACCAATAAACATTAAAGAGATTCTGCTGAATTTATTTGCATAATGGGGGATAGTTTGTAATCCTAGGATTTCTCATATTGAATTTAACTTGTTGGTAATTTAGTTTATCACTTAGCATAATTAAGTTGTTCTTTTACTTGAGTAGTTTAATATCATACATTAAATCATTTTCTGGATAATAGTAGAAAGACACCATTTCAGTACTTAAACTAGAAAAGACAAATCATTCTCTGTGGGATCGACACTTTTCTCATCATATATTACTTGTTGCGACAACGTGCACTTGCGCTAATTTGTGTTATAGAAAACACACAACAGCCACACCAATGAAAACTCCGATAAAAAAGAAACATCTGGTAAATAAGAAAACTCCATTAAGGAAGAAAACATCATTAAGGTAAATTATTGCTATTAAACCTAAAGAGGCATATGCTGAGTCAGCCCCACAACATATAAATTTGATTAAAAGAAAGCTTGTGCTTAGGAAAAATACAAGAAGTATGGTAGCTTCAAGAAAACAAGAAAGTAGGCACATTGTTATATTTTTGTTATTAGTCAATAATTGCCTCACATCAACAATAAAAGTGAAACACCAACTGTCTAACTTTGGTCAATATTGAGTTACTCATTTCAGTAAGACGAATTGTGAGAAAATTAAGAATATGACTGAGTTGTCTAACATTTGTCTTGAGATTTGGATAAAGTAAGTCCATTGTTATCATATATCTTGCTAAAAGAATATTTGAAATATGTAATCTCTTATATGATTCATATATTATCTAATTTTATGTTAGGTACCTTTGTCATTTCATGGGGAATGAAGGACATAGCTTTTTAGTACACTTGCATTCCTACAAAAGTATCTGCATCAGGGCGTCTACACAATGTCAAAATACGTACTAATTAGTCTTACTATATTACTGAGAATTTAGCATTGTCACAACCAGACAAGTTACACTTATAACATATAATCATAGATAAGAATTTCTTTAAATTAATCTAATTATAATACTTTTTACCTAGTTATAACTTAATAAATTAACACAATGTTTCTTGCTTGTAGCAACCATTCAGTGTTACTTGCCGTTGATTTATTAACATCAATTGTGTTTTATGTTGATTCATTGAAGAATAAACCTTGTGAAGATTTATAAGATATTGTCAATTAGTTAAGATTCACTTACTATTGTCTTAGGTTATGTATTTGGAATTTATTTTTATTTTAATATGACTTGTTGTTTATTTATTTTAATTTTAATATGACTTGTTGTTTATTTATTTTAGGGGATGAAAATTTATCTAACACAGAAAACATCTGATAAGGTTAATCTTAAATAGATTAATGTAAAGGTAAATGTAAACCTTTCTTACAATTATATATTTTATTGTTAATACTTATTTTTAAAATACAATTTAACTTGTGATTTTTGTTTCGGATATAATGTGGATTGAAATAATATTTAGTTTCAAATGCTTTATAGTGCCCTCTATAACCTAATTTAGTGAGTGTGGATACTTTGTAATGAAATGCATGAAAGCAATTATTGGGGACATCAATGTTCTCAAGAATAACGTATGTATCAAATAAAATGTTCCAAAATGTTCTAATATTAGTTTATACACTATTTAATAATTTTTTATATTTAAAGTTTAAGGGAATTGATGATTACATTGAAGATGATGTTACCTTGATACGTGATGAGTGAGTGATATATGTAGCTGACTTAATCCTAAATCATCAAAATTAAGTAAGTTCTTCTTGGTTAATCATTTACACTTAATGTATTTTTGGTATCATAAAGTTTTTTAGTTAAGTAAATTGTTTAGCCTTTTTAATTTACTCATGTATTTTTATTTATTTTGATAGGGTTATCATGGATTATTTTACTCAATTGCCGCTAAGTTGTGTGTGGATTGCTCTCAAGCTTTTTGATGGAATGTTGGTTTGTGCAAATTTAATTTGACGGCTATTTTGTTTAGCTAATCTGCAAACTTTGGGATGTTTTGGACTATTGTAGGTTTTTTAATATTGGTTATGAAACTATTATATTTTTTAACAATTTAGTTTGAGATGTTTTGTAATGTTTATGAATAAGTGTAATATAGTTTCATACTATTTAACAAATGTAGTTTTATGTCACTTTATGATATTTTGACTATGTGGTTATAAAATATACTTTCATACTATTTAACAATTTCATATTTATTTAAATGTTATATTTACGTATGGAATTCAAGTTTAAATATAAATTCAAAATTTTGGTCCAATAATTCAAATCATAAATCATTAAAAATATAATTTAAATTGACATCAAATGATCATTAAACACCATTGACACAATGATATCAATGATTTTCTAATACTATAGTGTCAGTGATTCTCTGATACTGTGGTATCTACAATTTTTTGATACCATAGTATCAGTAATTTTCTGATATTACAGTGTTAGAGAATCTCTAATACCACGGCGTTAGAGATTTTCTGATACCATGTTGTCAGATATTCATTGATACCACTGATGTAAAGCGATTCACTAATACCATGGTATTAATGAATTGCTAGCACCATATATAGTGTCAGTTAATTATTGGCTCGAGCAACACTGGCACTATAAAATAGTATCAATGAAACCATTCACTAACGCTAACTTAGCTTCAATAAAGTCCATTTTTGTAATAGTGCTTTGAACTTTATTATAAAAGCTTGTAGAATATCTTCCAAGATTTTTATGATACACTTTTACTATCTATCTACCTGAGGGTAAGAATTTGTACTAAAATTTAACTTTGTGCTTAATGCTTTTTGTAGCTCAGTTAAATTGGGTCTAGATCTAATACTATAGACATAAATGCTCTATAAAGATATACTATCTCCCCTTTATAGATACAAGCTAATGTATTAAGTGAGTAAGTATCTTTGATAGGCAAGAAATGAGTGGATTTTGAGAGTTAGTTAACAATAATCCATACACTATTATAACAACCCCTCCCCCCTTGAGTACGAGGAAGCCCTATTACAAAGCCCATTGTAATATGCTCTAATTTCATTTTAGGAATAAGAAGCGAGTGGGAAAGCCATATAGGCCTCTAATATTTAACGTTGATATGTTAATAAACTAAACAGTGAGAAACAAATTCCATAGTCTTTCTCTTTATACACTACCGCTCGTAATTATCACTCAAAGTATAATATATCTTCGTACTACCTGGATGCATTACATGAACTGAACAATGAGCTTCTTCCATGATCTCATTTTTCAAATCCTTTACATTAAGTACAAAAAGTCTACTACCCATGATTAAGATCCCATTATTTCACACCATGAAGCCAATTACAAGTTTTTCTCACATCATCTATCAACGTTACCAACTAATGGTTCTGAGCTTGCTTTTCTTAAACTTTATCAATTATGGTACATCTAACTCAAAAATTAGCTATCAAAGCTTTAGATTCAACAATTAAAAATATAACTCCTGAAGATCTTAACTCAATCAACAAAGGCTTTCGTGTCACTTTCAAATGGATTATTAAACTAAAAGATTTTCTACTAAGTGCATTAGCTACCACATTCATCTTGCTTAAGTGATATTTAATTGTATACTCATAATTCTTTATTAGCTTATTCCATCTCCTTTGCCTTAAGTTCATGTCCTCCTAAGTATGAATATACTTTGGACTCTTATGATTAGTGAAAATCTAACAAGTCACTCTGTATAAATAGTGCCTCCATGTCTTGAATACAACGCTACCACTGCAAACTCTAAATCATATATTAGGTAGTTTAACTTATACTTTTTAAGTTGCTAAAAGCATAAGCCACTACCATACTATGTTGTATTAACACATAGCTTAACCCTTATTAATGGACTAGCTATCTTGGAGAACCCCTCTACAAACCTATGATAATAGCCAACCAAGATAAGAAAACTCTTAACCTCTGTTATATTAGTAAGTCACTCACAGTTTATTACTATTTCAACCTTTTGAGGATCTACATAAAGACTTTCAGCTGATATTACATGGGTTAAGAATATAACTCTATTGAGCCAAAACTAGTATTTTTTGAACTTGACATAAAGTTGCTTATACCTCAAGATTTGTAAGACAATCTACAAATACTTTGTATGTTTCTTGATCCTAAGATGATGATAACTCAAGTATAGATCTATCTTAAAGAAAATCTTAACATTTTGGGGTTGATCAAACAAGTCATCAATACATGGGATAGATATGTCTTATGTGTTATGATTTTATTCAATTAATGTAATTAACATAAAGTTTGGATGTCCCATCTACAAACTATGTTGTATTAACACATAGTCTAACCCTTATTAATGGACTAGCTATCTTAAAGACCCCTCTACAAACCTACGATAATAGCCAACCAAGATAAGAAAGCTCTTAACCTATATTATATTAGTAAGTCGCTCCCAGTTTATTACTATTTCAACCTTTTGATGATCTACATAAAGACCTTCAGCTGATATTACATAGGTTAAGAATATAACTCTATCGAGCCAAAACTAGTATTTTTTGAACTTGACATAAAGTTGCTTATACCTCAAGATTTGTAAGACAATCTACAAATGTTTTGTATGTTTCTTGATCCTAAGATGATGATAACTCAAGTATAGATCTATCTTAAAGAAAATCTTAGTATTTTGGGGTTGATCAAACAAGTCATCAATATATAGGATTATATATATCTTGTGTGTTATGACTTTATTCAATTAATGTAATTACCATAAAGTTTGGATGTCCTATCATTTTGCTTTAAAAATAAGACCGTAGCTCTCTATAGAGATACATTAGTTTAAAAAAACATTTTATCCACTAACTCCTATAATTGAACTTTCAATTCCTTTAATTTTGTTGAAGCATCTTATATTGTGCCATACGGGATAACATTATCCCGAGGTGTAAATTCATTATGAACTCAACCTTTCTTTCTAGCAGCAACCCTAAAAGATCATTTAGAAAAGACATTATAAAACTCTTCCACTATTATAATATCATCTAGCCTCTCTTCATCGACTCTATTATCTATTACATGGCCTGATAGGTTGAGCACCCTCTCCTAAGTAACATTCTAGCACCAATAACAAGTATAATATATGAATAAAGAAGTCTTTGTTTTTCATAAAATATAAACCTAGTGTCTTTGGATTTTTAAACACCATTCCCTTTCTAAAAAAATAAATAGCAAAAGCATAATGATAGGCAAACTAATTCATACCCTATATAACATCAAAATCTCAAACATTATAGGAAACCATTGTCTTCCTCAAATACATACTCACCCATTTTAATAGGTGCACACTCTCAACGAGTAATGAATCTCAAATGGATGTGACTATAACTAAGCCATAATCTAATGGTTTCAAGTCTCTATTTGAATACATGAAAAAAGCACAAGAAATGAAAGAATGGACAAATCTTGATCCATTAGAATGTAGGCCTCACAACCAAAGATAAAGAACATGTTTATCATAACCTTTGGTGTAGCCTATACCTCCGATTATGTCAGGGTAAAAACTTGAATCTAAGTACATTGTCAACTAAGTTGGCCTCTATGCCTATAGTGGATGTTTGTTGTCTAACAATTGAAGTAGAGCCTAATGTATGTATACCCCATTTGGTCTTAATTCTGATTGAAGATACTCTAGTAGAGCTATGAAATAGATTTATGTGCACAATTATCATCCTAAGTCAAAGCAGGGTAATACCTTTTAATATGTCAAGTTTAGTCGCAAGGATAACAATTATTACTCCTAAACAAACATTAGCCTTGATGGCTTTTGCCATACTGATCTCCACTAATGGAGTTCACCACCCTTGAGCAAGGATGTGGCAAAGGATCTAAGTACCTTATCACATCAAATATGTGTTCCACCTCATCTAACCAAACCTCTTAAGGATTTCTCAAACTCAAAATTTCTCATTCTCAAATTCTTTACTCGCTAATAGTGTTAACACTAAAACGTGCTTAAGCTTGATTTTTGTATAGCTATAGTCACAAGCTAAGCAAGCATGTTGATCATGGGTGGGGTCACTAAAATTTGCTAAACAGATTGAGATGTATTAGATTCTATTGCACCTTCATTAATCAGCTTATTCCCCTCTAACATCTAGGACAAAGGTTCAATTCAGTGATAGTTCTAGTTCAACATGGTGTCATGATGGTGCCTATAAAATATCATTCCAACTATATTAACCATAATACTAAATTATAAAAATATTATAAATTCTATATAATCTATAGCCTTTGCTTTAATACTATTTGAAATAAACTACTCCATGATTTTTTACAAATTTAAGGTAGATCTCAACATTATCTTATAGACATTTATACATTCTCACTATAATAGGAATTCTACCAAAATTTTGTTAAAATTTATATTATAGAGAAAATGTATAAATATTTACAGAATAATAATTGAGATTTTCCTAGAGTTTGTATCAAATTGGGACAAGTCGTTTCATAGATTCACATAAATATTTAAAACATTTTAGGTGTATAAATATTTGTGTGGTTGCAAATTAGAAATAAAACATACTTTAAAGATATGGGTTATATTTATGGTGATTTTGGCATTTATAAAGGGTGTATAAAGTAAAAGTTAATGGTTAAAACTTTTTAAATAGGTGTGCAAAATAAAAAGTTGTTCAAAATCTCCTAGAGGTACTTGGGATAATGGCTTAGTGATAAAAGCATTGCAATGGGCTTTCCTCCACCGAGTAAAATTTTGAGTTTGAAAATTTTTAAGGGCATTTATGACTTGCAGTGCACTTTTTTCTACTAAAGTGAAGATCTTGAATTTGAATCTCCCTTAATATAAATATTCTCATTTAGGGGTGTGTAAAAAAGTATCTGAATTAGGCAGTTCAGTTTGGTATTAGAGTAAAGAAAATAACCGATCGTTTTTTTATTTTAGTCCTCGAATAAATTCGATTCGATTCAATTTTTTAATTTTGGTTATCAAAAATACCGAACAAAACCAAAGGATATAAATAAAATTTTATACAATCTTTTCATATAATTTATTTAGTAGATTTTAATTTAATAGTTTTCTAACTTAATTAGTTCATAGACTTTAACTGATTTTGTGCTTAAAAGTCAATGGTCACTTTATTTATTTGGATATATTTCAATTTTAATATTTTTCTTACTTGTGTAGTTCATAGCCTTTTAATTAATTCGGTGCTTAAAATTAATGGACACTTTGTATGTTTAGATGAAATTTAATTTTTAATAGTTTTTTTAACTTGTCTAGTTCATGGACTTTTATTAATTTTGTGTTTAAATTTGATGTACACTTTTTCTGTTATTTTTCTTATAAAATTTATCTCTTAGATATATGGTTTTAGTCTTTTAAAAAATAACTAAGAGACCGAATTGGACTAAATCAATTCAATACGGTTCGATTTTCATACATGATCCGGTGCAATTCGGTTCTAAAAAGAAAATTCCTATTTTTTTTGGTAAGGTTCGATTCTAAAAATACCAAACCAAAACGTATTGCGCCCAATAGTCATACCTTTTGTGAAACACAATTCTACAATCTTTACGGGCTACTATTTAATTTAAATATGTGTAAATTCAAGCATTTCTAACAAGGTATTAATACTACATTGTTGAAAAAATTTATTTAATCTTTGTTGTCTAGCCCCTTTATTTATAGACATTGTTGTAGTTGGTAATTAAATTTTTGTAGAATTAGAACAAGCTGTTACTTTCCTATTATGGACACATCCTAAGATTATAGGAGGATTTGCACTAAAAATTTTGAGACTTCAAAATCTTTAAGGATAAGGGCAATTTGGGTTATCAAGTTGTTCTGAGACCTCAGTACTCATTAAGTAGCAGATGAACACCTTTTCATCTTCATCAAGGAAGTGATGATCAGCCTTGCATTGAGGGCTTACGTGGTTAGCCTTACGTGGAGTACTTAATGTCGAGGAACGAGGGTGTAGCACAAAGACATCCCTTATATAAAGTTGCAGCCTTTTAATTATGGTGAGCTAGAGCCTAAGGTGTTTTGCATGATGAGTGCTCCCCGCCATAAACCTTAGGTGAGGCATTCTCAAATTCTTCAAATGTTCAAGACTTGTGGGCTATGTTAAACTATCTACATTAGACTTAGGTCGAAATCTCAAAAAAATAAAAAGTATTAATATTTATATAATTGCGAATTATGAAACATATGAATATTCTTTTTAAAAAATTATTTATCTCTTCTTATCCTGTTCAACGTAAACTTCTTCTCCTTAAATTAACCAAACAAATCATTTAGCGTGTATCTCTCATCTGAATTAAAATCTGGAAAAACAAAAGTGGATTCAATAAATAAACTTGAATGAAAATATTAAATGCATAATGTAGAACAATTTTCGCCTACCATAGTAGCGCGTAACCAACTTTGGATACACAAATGCATAAACGCCTCCAATAGTAATACAATAGATTATTACTATATGAGCTCACAAATCTACCACCTATACTTAAAGGTTGACGCGAAAGCAATAATAGACTTGCCAAAATATTTAGCAATCAACAATATCAAAAG
The DNA here is from genome assembly GCA_946807835.1 of Ailanthus altissimus. Taxonomy (NCBI): domain Eukaryota; kingdom Viridiplantae; phylum Streptophyta; class Magnoliopsida; order Sapindales; family Simaroubaceae; genus Ailanthus; species Ailanthus altissimus. Next base: position 10,488,654 of record OX327698.1, read on the forward strand.
AATCATTCAAAAACAAGATTTTTCATCCTAATATAACTCAAATCGATTTTAGAGTAACTAGCATCTACATTTACAATCCCAACTTAAGTCTAACTTGTTTCGTTATAAGAGATAACATAGAAGGAGAAATAGTAGTTGAAGAATTACCCACACTGCAACTACATATCTCAAAAAGCAAAGGTCATACATAACCCAATATTATGATTCAAATAATTGTTTTAGTCTATATAAATCTTTTATACCTAATTTTGCTCCAAATCCATCACTTTTAGAAGTTTATTTAGATGGAAAATCTATTTTTAATATTCAATTACTATTTTACTCTCATTATTAATAGACTTTGAAAAAAATATAAGAATCAACACGCGTCCCATGTAATTTAGAGACGTATCACTTTGTAATTGGTTAATTAATTATTAATTAAAAAATTTATTACTGTCGTCAAAAAATAGCGATTGGCCAACCCGTCGGCCACCATTTTGCAGCGACATTGATAGTAAAAAAATTTAAAATTTACATTATGAGACTATTTTTTTCTTGTCTACATAATGATGTGGTCATTTTTTACTAAAAAAAGTCAGAAAATAACCATTTGTGACCTTTTGTTTGTTATTTTTTGGTTTTTTTTTCAAAAGTGACCACATTATTATCTAGATCAGAAAAAATAGAGTCTAATGATGTAAATTTTGATATTTTTTGTCATCGAAGTGTAGCCCAAAAAGACAGTCGGCCAGCCGCTCTTTTTTGGCGATACTCTGATTCTGTTTTTAAATTTTTATTTAATTTAATTAATTTTAAAATATTTAATAAAAATATAAATCAATTATATATTGACACGTGTTCATAGTAACTAATTATATATTGACACGTGTCATTTTATTAAAGTTTATTTTTAAAATTATATTAAATTAATTGATAAATGACATTGTGTCAAGTGTTCAAAAAGACAATGAGTGAGTAAAATTGTGCAATGTATTCAAAGTGTAAATTATTATGGTTAAATTATTCTTTTACTTTTCAACCGTTAAAATTAACGACAAAAATTAATAGATCGAGATAAAATTAAATATTTTTAAATTTTATTACAATAAAATTATTAATTAACCCAAAATATTAAGATAAAAATATCATTTTTCTATCCCAAAATGTGCAAACTTTGATTCATATACTTCACTACTTTATAACAAATATTACCAAACTCTGTTGATATGAAATAAGTAATCATCACCATAGATCATTAGAAAGTAAATACTCATTCAACTTTATCTTATATCTTAGGATTTAAAAATTGATGCCACTACCAACATTCAATGAGAAATATTGATCAAATTTTAATATCATACCATTACTTTAATCTCATCGTAGGTAGAAGCGCAAGCTAAGCCAATCGTCCAATGAAAATCCAATGCCACAAACACACAAAAAAATAAATTGGATGTTGGGTACTTGATTCTAAAAAGTAATTCAGTTACATCATAAAATGGGTTCAATTTGGTAGCTATTATACTAGCTAACTTCCACTCTTGTTCACAAGAAGAACTCTTAAATTATGGTTCAAGTTGATTTAATTTGGAGAACAAATTCTATACTCAAGTGCAGTAGAAACCATAAGATACGTGGTGTTTCAGCCAGTGGGACAATCAAGAACTAGGTTCTGGCAGCATTTAATATTCAACCTAAGTCTTTGCTCAATTTTTTTTTTCCGCTTAGCACTTGATGACCAAAAAATAACAATTTGTGTCTGACATTCATAATGGCATCACCAACAACGTTTCAATCTTCTTTTAACTAACAAATTTTAAAAGAAAATTTTTTTAAGTAGTCTAAAATTTAGTTTTATTATCCTTTTTAGCTATATTTTTTGTTTTTAAACTTTATTAGTTAAAATTAGGGTAAGTGGACAAAATTGGCCTTATTTATAAAATATAACTAAATCATTACGATTAAATATCTAAAAATCCAATAAAAAAAAATTCTTTCAAAATCTACACTCCAACAAATTTGAATTTGAAATAACTAAATTTTAATCTTCTTATAAAAATAGATGTAATTATTTTGTATCATTATGAAATTACAAATTAATTTCTATATAATTACAAATTTAAATTTTTATAAATTTAAGTTATGGATGTAATTATGTTATGAAATTTTTCTGTTTATATTACAAATGTATGAGCATGAAAATGAAAATATCATAGATATGGAGAAGAAAAATCCAGATTGATATGTGAGCACACACGTTACACACTCAACCTGCACAATGCCATTTTTACGCAGCTTCGTGCGATTTTCCTGTATCTATCTTTTTTATTATTTTAATAAATTTTTTGATCTTTTATTTATTATAGGTGTCATGAAGCATGAGTCACTTATTGTATGCTTTCAGGAAAGGTGAGAGAATTTCTGTAACAGTGATGAGAGATATATTGGGTTAAAAAATATTGGTATTTTGGTTCTGAAAGATGTGAAAAACAAAGAGTTGTTGAATATTGTATCTTGTGTAATTAAAGGTGATCATGTATAGTATAAAGTGTTTCTAAGAATTTCTATCAATGCAATGAGGGTGAAGCTGAGACCAATTGAAGTTGAAAATCATGATGATGTGCAGTTCTATACAGGGTCACTAAAAGAATATTCACACCTCTACGTGTAATAGTAGAACCTAAAGCTCTTATATGTGAAGATAGTGTAGAGGTGCCTATTGAAAACCAAAAACACTGCCATAATCACTTTATGTCAACAAGCAGTATCAACCAAGTAAGTAACGCATAACCCTAACAACACTAATTATTGTATTTTTCATGAATACTACAAATGACTATCATTATTCTTTTATAGTGTTCAACAAATACCTAACCTATATGCAATGTGATAGTCAGATAGATGAAGATGACAATGGTAATAAAAACGTTGATAATGAAACTAAAGCTAATAGATTAATGATATATTGGAAGGCGAATAATGTTGTGTTTCTAGTAGTTCGCTTAATGAGGTACATGATCCGTATAATTTACATATAAGAGAAGATTAAGTAGAAGAAAAAAAACCCTTTTTCAGTTTATTCCTCCAATACCATTATCAGACTTGGCAATATCAATAAAGTATCATATTCTAGAATTAAAGACATGTTTATGGGAAAATAGTATAATGGCGAAAATGAATTTCAACAGGCTTTAAGCTGCTAGCCTTAAAGGTAATTAGAGCTTCAAAGTTTTGAGGTCTACAAGATCATTTTAAAAAAAATTGCAATGATGAGAGATGCAAATTATGAGTACGTACAGTGTCGAAAGATATGCAGAAGCACTTTATTATGTGAAAAATAATTGCAGATTACACATGTTAGTTAGACTAACTTCATGATGATTCATTGGAAAATAAAGAGTTAGATTATTGGTAAATTAATTTTAAAAAATAAGACTGCATCAAACCAAAGGAAATCTAAGTCCATATATATGAAGAATTTAGTGTGAAATTTTTACAACTTGGTAAGCTAAGAAGCATGCATACAAATTAATAGTTTATACCCTAGATGATTCATTTAAATTACTTCCTACATACTGCTATATGTTGGAATAAAAGAACCCTAATACAATTATTTATTTTAAAATTTATGATATCACTCACTTTAAGTATTTTTTTATGGCGTTGGGACCATGTACAAGGAGTTTTCAATCATCCATCCAACCAGCGATTGTAGTTGATGAAATATTTTGAAAAGTGCATATCTAGGTATACTATTTATAATCATATGTAAAAATGGTAACAATCAAATATTTTTATTGGCATAGGGGATTGTTAACTCTAAAAAGGATACTTCTTGAGCATGATTTATGACCAACTTGTAGGAATTTATTAGTGACGTTGAGGTTTATGACAATCAAGTATTAGGAAAGCCATTTGGGTTATTTCTTAATGCCTATCATGGAGTTTGCATCTATCGCTTGAATAAAAATTTAGTGAGAAAATAAAAGATTCTAATGGGAAAAAAAAATATTTTTAGTTGTTTATTTTGTTGCTACAAATGCATATCATCCTTTTGACATTCAAGACAAAATTAACAAGATGCGAGAGATGAAACTTGAAGCAGCAAAGTATTTAAAGAAGAGCATTAGTTCTGAAAAATGGGATTAATCAATAGGTTAATTCAAAAAATACAACATCATGACCATTAATATTAAAGAGAGCATTAATGAAGTTACAAAAGATGCACGATCTCTTCCTATAACTATCTTAGTTGAATGGATACTGGAATTAATGCAGAAGTGGTTTTTCATAGACAGGAGGCAACCAAAAGTATGACACTCATTCTAATGACTTGGAAAAATCACAATGTTTGGAAGCACAATGATAAATCCAGTCGAATGACAGTTTACCCAGTCGATAAATTATAGTTTATTGTGAATGATGGAAACAGAAATGAATAATGAACATTATCACGAAGAAATATAGTTGTCAAAATTAAGACTTTTGACAACTACCTATGCCTTTGATATTGCAATATATAGACAGACCAAATTATAATATGAGGGTATTTGTGCACTCTATTACATGTCTGAGTGCTTATTTTATGCATATAATCAGTTAATCCTTCCAATTAGCCATCCATTAGATTAGTTAATTTCACGAATTGAGAAATATTGATGTCCAGCCTAAGAATGACAAAATAACTGGTGAATTCGCTAGAACTTGTCCTATTAGGAAGGGTTTGATAAGACTTGAAGCAAATTTAGTATTAGTTTAATTCAAAAAGTTAAAACCCGCAATAGGTTCAGAACGAATACAAGTTTGGTAAAACTCCTACAAACACATTGAGGTATCCATGGATATTTACATTTTTTTAATTTTTTTTAAAGAAAACCAAACGATATTAATTTGGTTGTAAACTAAATGAAAAACTAAAAGAATGATTTTTATCTCTTCTTTAATCAATCAATTGTTCTTATTCTTATTTGTTACACAAACATCGTTCTGCAGCTTTGTTATCTCTAATTTTTTATTCTCACAAAGCTATTAACTCATGCTCATCAATTATTTCTTTGATTCTAAAATAATATGTTTTGATCTCTCTTTAATCTCTATTTCTCTAATATTACAATATTTACATAAATAATATGAATAGTTTAAGAAAGATGTGTTGATTTTTTTTATATAACTTTTTTTTTGTTCATTGTTTTTACATGATGGAGATTGATAATCATTTTGTTTAAATTTTTAATTTATTTTCTTCATATGATGGGGCATTGTTTATTTTCTTCACATTATCGTGAAGACATGCAGTTGTTAAATATTTGACTTTTGACAACTACCTAGTGCCGATACTATTGCAGTATGTAAACATACCAGATTATAATATAAGGGTATTTGTTCACCCTGTTACACATTTGAGTGCTTATTTCATGAATATAATGAGTCAATCCTTCTAGTTGGCCATCCATAAAATTGGATAGTTTCAAATGAATTACGAAATGTTGAAATCTAGCCTAGAGATGGCAAAATGACCTACAAACTTACTAAAACCTGCCCCTGTTTGGAAGAACTTTTCTAAGGCTTAAAGCGAATTTAGACTTGGTTTGTTACACAAATTTAAAATCCATAAAGGGTTCAAGACAATACTAATTTTGTGAAAGATCACACAAATACACATTAGGGTATCCATGTATATTTAGATTTTTTTTGGTAAAAAGATGAAAAAACAATGTTGCTTTGATTGTATACCTAAATAAAAAAAATTAAGAGAATGGTTTTATCTCTTCTTCAATCCATCAATTGTTCTCACTCTCACTTGTCATACAAATGTCATCCGCAACTTTGTCATCTCTAGTTCTCTATTCTTACAAAACTATTGGCTCATGCTTGTCAAATATTTCTTTGATTCTTAAACGACATGTTTCGATCTCTCTTTAATCTTCATCTCTCTCACATCATATTAGTTAAATAAATAATATTAATATTTTAAGAGAGATGCGTCACTTTTTTTATTTAACTTTTTTGTTAATTTTCTTCACGTGATGGAGATTGATAATTATTTTGTTTAACTTTTTTATTTATTTTCTTCATATGATGAAGACTAATAATAATTATTTTTACTTTTTATTATTTTAATATTTAATATGTTATTGGCTTATCTTAAAATTATAATATGCCAATATAAATTCATTTGTAAGATGTGTTTTTAAATCTTGAATCAAGTCTAAGAAATTATTTAATTAAGTTGTTTTGTAATTATGTTGTCTAGTTTTTGTGTTAACTATATATAAGTTGTTTTTATTGGTTTTAACTTGGAAAAGAGTGTCACTTTGATGAGAAGTCTTTTATTAAATTTAAATTTGTGATATGATTTTTATTATTATATTTTATGAATTTTTTTAAAATTAGTGTCATGATTTTATATTTTTCATTATATTTATTTAGAACCCGCTTAAAATCTGAAGATAACCTATTGTAAAATTGGTAAAGAGTATATATCTAGTAGATCGGATTTAGTAATGAAACTTCAAACTTGCAATGGATTTGAAAAGAATTTGATATTTTATTTTTTAATTGGATGCGGATGCAAAGGGATATCCATCCTAAACCCGATATGCTGTCATTTCTAATCAGCCTCCTATAGCACACCAACAATCAAAGAGGCGTAGGACGAAGTGAATTCCATCACAAGGGAGGAACTAGCAAAAAAATGTACATAGTTGCTATAAACAGTATAGATATAACTGCCAGACTTATCGAAACCCTATTGCTTCATACAACAATTAATGTTTGTTTGTTACTTATGCTTTATTTTGTTATTATTTAATATTATGTTTGTTTCTAAAATTTAAATTGATATTTAATGTTATTTTTCATTCATCATTTTGTTACTATTTAAAATCAAAGCCATCCACCAAACACAAGGACAAAATAATATAAAAATAATATAATTGAATACATTATATTTATTTTAAGGCATAAGTCGATAGTTCTAGACTATATTTTGTCTAAAAACACTATCACTCCTAGGTTTGAAGTCAAATGGTTGACCCAATATTAGATACTTAATAAATTTATTAACAAATAATCTATAATCTCACTTTAGACCCTCTATTGAGGCACACCTTTCTTAATCAAATTATATTAAATGACAAAAATCTGAATAATATCTCTCCTAAAAGCATAAAATTTGCATGCATTGAGATAATGTGGCATCAAAATATACAGAGAAGCGACATGAGCCTCCAGCACACCGTTAACATATTCGTTAATACGAGTATCATAGATAATGATCTTCTAGTGCAGCAAATCAACCTTTGTCGTAATCCAATGCTCGTCTTTATAGTTAATGGGAATACATACCTATATAGATAATTGTAAATTATTTTATGAATTAATTGGATAATAAATATAAAACAATTAATTGATAATGTCCATTACCCTTATCAACCTTAGCTTACAGTTTACCACCAAGTAAATCTTCTTTAAGTCTTAATCTATAGGACAATAACGTTAAGAGAATAACGTTATGCCTCATGTAATACCAAATAGATCAGGGCATAAATATAATTTTACAAGACTCTTGATATAATGGATGACATAAAATTAGTTAAATTATAGCAACTAAATGATAACATAATATCAACACAACAATCTGCCAAAAAAAACATACAAAACAATATGTATCTACAATCATGCACCCATATGGTAAAGCTTTTTGATATTTGTATTGATGTTGACGGATCAACTTTAAATACTCATTAATATGTTGCAAAATCTAACATATATGTATAAATAGTTTTACAACTAATTTATATTTAAAAATAAAAAAATAGAAATATCCTTACAAAAGGATCACCGAGTTATTTAGGAACTGATAAAACTATACTAGGTCAACATCAATCCCAAGTAATAAAATAGAATAAAATTTTCATGATCCTATGAGAAAAAAATTGTTAAAGTTTAAAATATTTTAAATCATGAATATAAATTATACAATAAAATTTAATAATTATTTAACAAAATAAACACCCCAAAAGTCCAAATTTTACTTTAAAAATTTGAAAATAAAAAAATAAAACAAAAATTCCGGGTTAAAATTTGAGTTTTGATTTATCCTAACCCAACCCGGACTTAAACCCAAATCTAGCCTACACCTGAAAAACCTGAGTGTAATCCAAGTTTCAAATAGATATAAAAACCTAGGTCCAAATCCTGATTGAGCAAACCTTGATCTGGACCTAAAAGTTGCCAACCCTGTGCATAACTCCCTAATGGAATCCCCAAACTACTCATGATTTTGAAAAACCTCATTCTCCATCTTATATTGTTTCGAGATTATCTTTCTACATATCTTTAGAACCTACAAAACAAAATTATATATATCACATAATTGTTAACCACTAATAAAAAATTATATATGTGAAAGTGATAATCGAGAGTAAAAACATACAAGATTATTGTTTATAACATATTCTTCAACTTCTTTATACAATGGAACTCCCCCTGTTGTGCCAATTGAGCATGGTGGAAAATAGTCATCAACTCGATACGCAAACATCTCACAACAGATTGTTATTGCCTCAGTATCTAATTATAAGATAATAAAAATAATAAATTAATCTGAATAAAAGATAGTTGAACACTTTCTCATTTAAGATCATAAGAATACATAGAATAAATTATGTGGTTTGGTACAATGCCTACGTTTATGGTGGATTATGGGATCCTAGCCTCTCTTATTAAAGTTCACACAAGAACTACAAATCATCACGATCTCTCTCAAGAGATTTATAAAGGAATACAACATAGAGAACATTGAAATGATCTATTTGGTGCTCCTATTGTTCACACAAGAACACCACTATAGTACCACTCTAATGTACCCAAACACTTAGTGTCTCCCTAGCTTTTTATTCTTTATTGGAGTCTCTCTTAATGTTTAATGAATCCTAAAAGATTACAAGTGTTTATATAGTGTTTACAAATGCCTAAGAAACCCTAACCTAGTTGGAATAAGAGTCATTGCATGTGAGAGATTACAATCCACTTAAAGAAGTCAATTAGGACCAAAAATATTTTTTTTTTCAAACAAGAAAACGTTGGACGTTTAGCATCCAATGCTAGAGCATTAATGCGACTATTCCAATGCTACGACAGTTGTCGACGAATGATAGAGTGTTGGTGCAACCTTGTCACAATGTTGTGGCATTCTCAAGCAATACGGAGGTGTTAGTCTCTCTAAAATCAATACAGGGACAACTATCTTTCAACACAGAGGCATTTAAACCTGTACGTCCCTCCTTATGTTTTGACTTTCACATGCTTCATCACACGACCTTTACATTCTAGACTTCTTGTTGACTCTTAGTTTTGTTCCTTCATCATACGACCTTCACATACTAGACTTCTTGTTGACTTTTCATTGATATCTATCTTCAAATTCATATTCGAACATGTTGTTGAATCATTAATTTCAATATTTCCAATACAAACTCCTTATGAAAGAATCTGTACACAAATTATATACCAAAACTATAAATTTTTTCATATAAATTTTTTGTATGAACTTGCCTTAATAAAATTTCATGCACCAATATTCTAAACAATGAAATATTTTACAAATCTATAAAGTTACTCAAGCATGTTGTCCTAAATAATTCCTTTTAAGTGGGCGTCAACTTATCTCTTATAAGGTCCTAGGCCCACATCTTTGAGTACGAAATACCGATGCTCGATAGTACTCAACAATTGGAACTATAGAAGATTTAGATATATTATGCTTCTTAAAACATTAAAAATTATAATTATAATAAACAAATATAAATTCGCCTAACTAAACAATATCAATTAATAATTCAACACAATTAAAAAAATTGTTAATGAACAAACTAATTAATTATAAACAATTGTTAATGAATTAATGAATTATTTCATTATATATTTTAATTCAATAAATTAATTAAAATGTAACAATCACAATAAAAAATAATTAACTAACTACACAAATACAAATTAATAAAATTTAATTAATTAAACAAATTAATTAATTGACTAATTCTATATATTTTTTATTTACAAAGTTAATAACATACAACACTTATAACAATTAAATTAAATTAACTAACTAACTAAACAAAAATAAACTAATTGGCTAATTATTAAATACAGGTTAACAAAATAATTAAAGTAATTTATATTTAATATATATAAATTAAACTAAATTTATTAATTAAATTCATTTATTTATATACAATTGTTAATTAATTGATGAATTAATTCCTTTTATATTTCCATTTAATATATTAGTTAAATCCAACAATCACAATAAATAAACATAAATTTACTAACTAAACAAATATAAATTAATAAACTTTAATTAATTTAATAAAATTTAACAATTTCATTAATTGATTAATTCTATATATTTTATTCAATAAGTTAATTACGTACAACAATTATCATACATAAATTAAATTAACTAAACAACTAAACAAATCGAAATAATGAAATAAATACAATTAAACAAGCTTATTAATGAATTAATTTTAAATTTTTATTTAATATTTATAAATTAATCAAACCGACTTCAACTTAAATATTTTTTTTTATATTTAATATAATATAAAAAGAAATTTTTAATTTTCATCGACTGCTACCAGTCACCATATTCAACAATTTCAGTCGATTTTTGACTATTCTAGCTTTCTTTTATAACTATTTTACAAACAATCTACCAATATTATACTTTTTTCCTACACAATCTACTCATTTTTGACAAAGTTACATAAACATTGTCATATTCATATGTTACAGTACTATATATTAAATTTTTTTTTAAAAAGAAACTTACTAATACTACATGATATTGTTCTCAAGTTATATTCAGTGTGTCAATGCCACCGATCCACTTCAATGTCGCCATCAATTTGGGTGTATTTTCGATTGCTCTCTACAAGTTTGGGAGTGTTTGGCCAAATTTGGACTGTGGCTTGTTTTGGGTCATAGAAGAGAGGGGGGAAATGTTAGGGAGGGTTAAAAGTGTCTACTTGTAAATTATTTAGCTATAAAAGATTAACTACTTAATGGAGGGCTAAAAAAAGAAAATTGGTTTAAATTTTGAGTCATTTTAAAAAAATATTCCAATTTTATTAATGGACAGTACAGTGCATGTGAATCAATTGACCATACATGATTAAATAATTCTTATCAAACTTTTGTGAACAAAAAGTTAATTCCAAAGATCATGAGTATTACAATTATCAATAAAAAAAAAAAGATGGACTATAAGTTGATTTTTAAATTTTTATCAATAATAAAAGTTGAAAAAGAGTTGCATCAAGCAACTCATAAATTTGTGATAAAAGTTTTTTAATAAGATTTGAAATTTATAAGTTTGTGATAAATTTATATATTTTTTATAAAATTTATTTTTTATTAAAAGACAATGACATTTTATATCACAAAAAATGTATAATAAAATATTGTCTAATTTATGACATAATGAGTCACAGTATAGAAGTAATAAAAAAAATTTGTGACAGAAAAATTGATATAATATCTTATAAAATGGCGGCATGTTAGTGAAAATTGTATTACGTGAATTTTTTTTCCATGTTGTAATGTTTTTTTTGGCAGGCAAGAGTTAGGTGTATAGTGAAATGGCGCCGTTTCGTGCGTTAATGTCCAAGAAAAATGAAAACTTGAATGCTTAAAAAAAAAAAATGGCACCATTTTCAAGAACCAGACAGACACGACAATGTGGTGCTGCTTTGCATGGAAAATTGAATTAGAAACAAAGTATCAAACGCACCGTTTTTCATGAAAATTTTAATTTAAAAAAATGATAAATGGCAATTTTTGTGAAAGGATGTTGAAAAAAAATAAGGAAAAACAAATAGTTCATAGGTATCTGTCAGCGATTGTAGTCAAACAATTAGAAGTTTGCATTTTTAGGTCATTGGGTTTTATTTTTGAAATTCATTTTGTGTTGAGTTTTTAATCTTGTTTTGATCATGTAATAATTGTAAGTTGTTAAGTTTGTGTATTTTGGTAAGTTTCAATCTTTAATTTCGCTACTAATTAAAAAAATATTTTTAAAATTGTTTAATTTGTTTTGAGTGTTTTGTTTAATTTATTTTTTCTTTCGCTCATGCAAAAGCCAAAAGGGAAAGTCGTAAAGCACCAATAACAATTAGGTTTGTGTTGTTTGGTTGTTCGATATGTTTATTCTAAATGTAAGTATATGCTATTATTAACAAATAATAAAGGGTGAGGAGTATCGATATCACGAGGACCAATACTTTACTCTATTTAAATACTAAAATTGATTCTTTTATTTTTATCCGAATAAATTAATTCAATTACTAATAAAATTAAATGCTAAATTAACAACTAACCTAATAAGATACAAATTTCAACACTCTCAATAATAAATGTAGTTTAAGATGTGCAACTAATCTTTAATCCGCACTTATTATGGATATGCTTTGAATGAAAAACCCTTAGTTAATTATTGATCACAAGACTTGGCTCATCGCAAGCCTCTTCCGATAGTCAAGTAATTATACCCAAATTAACCTAATATTTATATTCCTATGATATTGAGATTAAATAGAATTCATTTAGTTCGAGTTGTCTTAACCATACATGTCAACTAAGTATATTTCTACCCTAATTGAAACTTGTAGATACTACTCTATACATCACTTTGTCCTACGCTATTCAATAAGATGTCTTTTTCAAGTTTATCTCAATGAAATTCAAGGTAATACATAAGATTGGTTAGATCAAATGCAACCATTAAATACTAACAAAATGAATAAAAATCAAGTTCATACATTTAAAGTTGAAATATATACAAACATATAGTTAAGTTCAAGTCTACAATCCTAAACAAGTGGATTTAGTTCAACATGCTAAGGTTTGAAAAATGAATTACAAGATAAAATATAATGAAACTAAGTATAGATCAACAAATACAAAAATAAAGTTTAGATGATCTTCCTAATCCTTCACTCTAATGTTTCTCTTGCATGTAACAACCTCCCTTGAAGATGTTGATCTTTCTCCAAATGATTTTCAAGTGTTGAAATGTATTTTCTTGCAATCTAAAGGTGAGATTTTTAGACCTAAAATGTGTTCTCTCAATGCTAAAATGAAGGTTAAACATCCATTCCATAAAAATCCAAAAGAGTTATTTTATTTAGAGCTTAAAATAACTATAACACCGCAGTGTTTTCCTTTATAATGCAAGGGCATTACAAGCTATCATGTACGAACACTACAATGTTGAGGTTTAGCAATGTTGAGGAGTTGATAAAGTGGTGCAACAGTGATCCGTTCCAACGCTGGGGTGTTTAGGATCCTAAATATTCTCTACCTTCAATGCTACTCATCCTCCATGCCAACTCTATGGAGTCCAAATTCCCATAAACATTGGGGTATTTAGTGTTCAATGCCATGGCGTTCATCCTGTATGGATGAATACTGGTGCGATTCTTTTATTGACGTAGTTGTGTTTCCTCATTTTCTGTAATTAATATCTAATTTTATGCTCTTTGGCCTTCTTTTTGTTGCTTTTCTCTCCCTTTAGCCTATTCACATACGTATTCTCTAATTTCAACAAAAGGATGCATAAATAGACCGCAATTACCCATAAACGACAATAATCAAAGGTACAATGGGGCAATAACTTATATCTATTTTACGCTTATTAAACTCTCCCAAACTTAGACAATTGCACGTCCTCGGGCAATGAAAAGAAAGTAAACACACTCAAGGGACTAACTAACTTGGCATAAACTAAACAACCTAAAAAAATCAAAGTATTAAAAACACACATAAAGGCATTCAATGCAAAATAACTAAATTGTGGTTACATTGTCATAATAATCACTTAATCGCCTCAGGGCTTGCTCCAGTCAACTATCACTTATTTGAAACAATAAAACTAATCAACAATCCACAAATACCATAATTAAACATTTTCCTTCTTCTATACAAGTGATCAATCATGTGTGTGTGTTTGTGTGTTATGCAAGAACTACTCAAATTTCACTAAATTAGCTCAATAACTTAGAGTTGTATAGTAAAATATTGTCTCAGCACAATTTGACTCTACAACACCCATAAGCTAGCTTTTCATACAACTCTCCACTAATGTAGAAATATGCGCAAGGATTAATTAGGGCTTTTATAAGCTTGTAATGCAAGGTTTGGGTCATTGTGGGATACTTAGATAAACTGTTTAGCTCAATACACCATGAACACAAAACCTAGTTGGCTCTTCATTTGAATCTTTCAAACTTCACCAATACAGTTCCCCCAAAGTTAGCTCTTTTTTCCCCCAAAACTACACTTATTTTTTATTTTAAGATTTATATGTACACACTATTTATTCCTTATTTACATATAGTCACAAGTATTTATGTAAAATTAATTTCTTTTAATAAAAACCAGCATTACTCCCCCAAACTTAAAGCACTACTCTCTCTTAATATGGCATTTGGTTTGCCATTCTTTTTGCACTTTTTTCATCTTTGCCCATATAGCTCCATATAAGTTTTATATTTTTTAATGAGCTTTATGTTCATGGTGTTAAGGCTGTTTGAAAAATTAGCTCATGATTGGCTTAAAATAAGGTAACTAGGGTTCAATTGTAATAAGTTGGTTAAAAATGATCAAACGGTCTAAACATGGCCTAATTTTCTTTCCTTTCTCATACACATCCTAGGATTTTACCTTAAGTTGCAATCAAACTTGTTTTAGTGTGTCTAATCATCGAGACTGAGGTGCACTACTTAAGTATAAGCTTTTCTAGGTACATTCAAGCAAATGAAAAGATATCATGCTTTAGCACCCTTGGTTAAGGCACTAGAGTATAAGTGAATAAGAGGGTCATGTGATCGAGTCTACTATGTACCGAGCTTATATAAGATCTGAATAATCAAACCATAATATTTCTCTTTCCTAACCTCACCATACTTATCGGGCGTATTAACCGGCAACCTAAAAAATTGGCTGATGGTGTGCTGGTCAAACGACACCATCCTTCCCTGGGATCTGACACTAAAACCTTCATGCTCTTAAGCATTTTCATAGAACTCTCTCACAATATGCACCATCCTCAGCACTGGTGTCTTACAAAACATCTTTCAATGTTTCTCACTAATCATCTGGTAGATGTTGGGGAAGTCATCCACCTCGAGACTGAACCCTCTATCTTGTATAATAGATTTGCGGAGGATCGTATTGTGGAAATGATATACCATATTTTGCAACACAAAGCAAGAGGTATTAAATGAAGAAGTCTTTGATGTGCTTTTCTTGCTCCTATTTGTTGGCATCATCCCAAAAAATCATCAGAGCTATGGAATGGGTTTTGGGAGGGATTTAGTGTGGGTGTTTGGTGGGTAACTAGATGTTTTGATCAGATGGAAATGATGTATAAGTGGTAAGTAAATATTAGGAGGCTTGATTTGGGTGCATTTGAGCTTTGGATGACTTAGGCTAGAGAGAGAATTAGAGGTTTTGAAGGTTGAGGAGTAAAAATGGTGATTTTAAGACTAATTTGCGAGTGAACACTACTGTGTTAAAGTGCAAAATGCAGAGGCATTCATCCTTGAATCCAAAACATAAGGGCGTGCTAGGTGGAGAATGTTGGGCATCTTTAAATTATCTCTTTGAATTCTGTAACTCCCCAATACTACTCCATGACAAGTGTAGAATGATGGGGCATCTTCAATTGAGCGGTTAACCATTTTTTGAATTTGTCGAACACTAGGGAGTTGAGGTTTAGAAACACAACTACGTTGGAGCATAATGGTTGGTCTTCCATTGAGAAATAGATGCTGGGGCATTCTCTCTTGATGCGGGACCATTAAAAATCCTTCAATTCCCTTAGAATTCTCTAGAATTCACATTAAGGCGTTGTAATATGGACGCCCCAGCATTTAGCTAGGACGTAGTGGCATTGGAATTGGGCAACGCAACCGCATTAGAGCATTGACTGTTGACTATTAGGTGTAATTTGAACATTGTGAGGCATTCTAATTGGACTCATGAGCGTTTAAATCTCTTTAATCCCCCTAGAATTCACATTAGGGTGTTGCAGAGTTGGCGCCCTAACAATGAACTAAGATGTAGTAGCCGTGATAATGGGCAAAGCCATAGCGTGGGCTTCATATATGAATGTGGAGGTGGTGAAGAATGGAACACTCCAGCGTTCCTCCTTTTTGGAAGAACACGACAGTGTTTTCAATGTTAATGCTGGGGCATTTATGGAAAATTCACCTTGTTCCTATCCAAAACACGTAATTAACATAATTCAAACATCATAAACAAAAATTATACCTTGAGTTGCCTCCCAAGTAGCGCTTAATTAACATCTTCAGCTTGACATCTTATTTTGCTTCCTAAGGCTTAGTAAGCCTAAGAGATAACTTTTTGAGATCAATGTCATCTCCCCAATAATGCTTCAACTTTTATCCATTAAACTTGAACAACCTCTTGCTCTATTTATTAGGAATCACAATAGTTAAATACGAGAATACCTTGGTGACTCTAAATGGTTTGGACCATCTAAACTTAAGCTTTTCTATAAGTAATTTCAATCGAGAGTTAAACAACAGTACTCGTTGTCCAGGATAAAATTCCCTCACTGTTATCTTCTTGTCATGCCTTTCTTTGTCTTCTCCTGGTACAACTTGGTATTTTTGTAAAATTGAAGCCTAAAATATCTAATTCATGCAATTGCAACAAATGCTTCTCCCCAATTGCTTGAGCGAAAAAAACCAAAGCCTTGACTTAAGGGGTTTATAGGTTGTTACTTTGGTTCATTACTTTAATTTAGAAACATTCCTCTGTCTCCAGTGGCATATTGATCTCCTTGAAGACCTTGAAGGTGACTATTTCCTCTTGCACCATCATTGTTAGCTACGCTCTTTGCAAATCAATAATGGTCCTACCATTAGTAAGAAATGGTTGACCTAAGATAATAAGGATCTCCTTATCCTCTTCCATATCCAACACAATAAAGTCAACAGGAAATAATAATTTGTCAACTTTAACCAATACATCCTCAACTATACCCCTTGGGTATGTAATTGATCTATTCGTCAACTGTAAAGTTACATTACTAGCTTTCGTAAATGCACAGGGGCATCAAATTAATACTATCCCCTAAGTCACGCAAAGCCTTCCCAAAGAATTTGTCCCTTATAGTGTAGGGGATACTGAAACTCCTTAGATCCCTGAGTTTTGAGGGAAGCTTCTTTTGCAAAATTGCACTGCATTATTCTTTCAAAGCCATAATCTCGAAGTCTTCTAATCACTTCTTGTTGAATAATATGGCTTTCATAAAATTTACATAGCTAGACATCTGTTCAAGGGCTCAGTAAATAGGATGTTAATATGCAACTTCTTGAACACTTCCAAGAATTTAGAAAATTACTTGTCCAACTTCTTCTTGTGGAGTCTTTAAGGAAAGAGTGGCGAGGGTTTACTTAGGCTTGCATTTTTTTTTTCTACAATGCTGGTTCTCTTTCTTCTACATTGTCTACTTTCCTTTGGTCATTAGAACATATCTCCTCTTTGGTTGAGGTGTCTCATCAACTAATGGCTTTTTCGTCCTAAGCTGAACTTGTGGAAATGGCACTGGTATTATATTGTCATTCTACTCTACCTTACCCATTTCTTTATTATTTTCTAAAACTTGTGATTGTGGTTGAGATACATCATCTTGTACTTTTTTCCTACTCCTAAGTGTTATTACCTCGTATTGCTCTACATTTCTTCTCGGGTTTGATTCAATGTTGCTTAAAAGAGCACACCTTGTGAATGATATGTGATTGATGAAGCTAATTGTCTCACTTATGTCTCCATGTTTCTGAGAGAGGCTGCTTGGCTTTAAATCAACTGATCTGTCTTGTTCATGTATGAACTAACAAGTCTTCCGAAGATGGCTTTTTTTCTTGTGAGTGTTGCACTAGTTGAGAATGGAATCCATGTGGATTATTTTATCTGGATGACTGACCTTGATTATTCCAAGAGAAATTTGAGTGGTTCTTTTATCTTGGGTTATAGTAGTTGGAGTTTGGGTTATTTTGATTTCTGTTGAACCCTACACATTAAGCTGTCTCCATGCAATGACCATTAGGATGGTTATCCCACAGAAATCATAAGTAACAGGCTAACTTCACTCTCAAAGCATCTACCTTCTTATTGAGAAGGCTAACCTAAGCTGTCAAAGATGTCAGAGCATCTATCTTATATACCTCAGCTACTTTGCTTGGGTTCACCCTTTTTGCTAACCACTGATAACTGTTAGCTTCTATTTCTTCCAACAAATCATAACCCTCATTAGTAAACTTATTCATTAAAGCACCTCCAACTGTTGTATCCATAAATATTCTTAATTAACCTGCAAGTCTATTGTAAAAAGTTTATACCAACAACCACTTAGGAACTTCATAATGTGGCCACTTCCTTAACATATCCTTAAACCTTTTCTAAACCCTAAACAGTGATTCTTGGTCTTGTTTTAACAAAAGATGTGATGTTATTCTTTATCTTAGCAGGTCAAAAAAAAAATTAGCTAAGAACTTATGTGCCAAATCATCCTATGTAACAATCGATCTCAAAGGCAACAACATTAACCAACTTTTAGCCTTATCCCTCAAGAAAAATGGAAACAACCTCAATTTGATGGCATCATCTGAAACTTTATTGAATTTGAAGGTATCACAAATTTTCAAGAAGTCCCTTATGTGCTCATTCAGATCATCATTTGAAAGCCTCCTAAACTTAATTGAATCCTTAAGTTTTTGAACGGTACTAGGCTTGATCTCAAAGTTGTTACATTGATGGTAGTTCTCCTAATGCTTGAGTTGATTCCATCCACCAATGGTACTGCATACTCTCTCAAAGTCCTTAGATTGTTCTTTAATGATGCAGGTACATCACCATGATCTTCCATGTTAGCTCTTTGTAATTGCTCTCGAAGAATCCTTTGGAGTTTTCTTTCAATTTCAGGACTAAAGTAGTAAAATCAAGGCTACGAGCTCTCTGCATACATTAAAGTGTCAACCTAAAAATAATATAATGTAAAATAAATAAATAAACAAGAAAAAATAAAAGTCTGAATTAAAAATAAGATGAACTAGATCAGTATTTAAATAAAATAAAGTAACAATTGTCCTCAGCAATGATGTCAAAAACTTGTTATTTGGCTATCCGATATGTATGTTTATCCTAAGCACATGTGCACGCTATCACTAACAAGTAATAAAGGGTGAAAGGTGTCGATCAAATGAGGACTAGTACTTCACTCTTTTCAAGTATTAAAATTAATTCTCCTATTTTTATCAAAATAAATTAATTCAATTAATAATGAAATTAAATGATAAATTAACAACTAACTAAGCAAGACACAAATTTCAACACTCTCAATGATAAATGTAGTCTAGGATGTGTAGCTGTCCCTTAACCCATGATTATTTTGGATTTGCTTTGAATAACAATCCCTTAGTTAATTATTAGTCATAACACTAGGCTCATCGCAAGCCTTTTCCAATGGTCAAGCAATATTTATATTCCTATGATATTGAGATTAAATGAAATTCATTAAGTTCAAGTTGTCTTAACCATGCATGCCAATTAGGTATATTCTTATTTGAATTGAAACTTATAGATGCTACTCTATAATCATACATCACTTTATCCTAGGCTATTCAATAAGATGCATTTTCTAAGTTTATCTCAATGAATCCAAGGTTTATACATAAGATTGGTCAGATTAAATGCAAGCATTAAACACCAACAAAATGAATAAAAATAAAGTTCATGCTTTTAAAGTTGAAATATATATAAACACATAGTTAATTTCAAGTCTACAATCCTAGACAAGTAGATTTAGTTCAACATATTAAGATTCAGGAAATGAATTACAAGATAAAACATAATGAAACTAAGTTTAGATCAATAAATACAAAAAAAATTAGTTTAGATGATCTTCTTAAGGCTTGGCTCAAATGCTTCTCTTGCAATTAATAACCTCAATTGATGATGTTAATCGTTCTCCAATGATTTTCAAGTGTTGAAATGTGTTTTCTTGCAATCTAAAAGTAAGATTTTTAGACTTAGAACATATTCCCTCAATGCTGAGATGAAGGTGAAACATCTCTTCCATAAAAATCCAAAAGAGTTACTTTATATAGTACAGAAAATAATCGTAACACTGTAGCATTTTCCTTCATAATGCAGGGGTGTTACAAGGTGTCATATATGAGTGATGTGACATTGAGGTTTAGCAATGCTGGGGTTATCTAACTCTACTGTGTGCATGATTGGCGCTGGGGCATTGATAAAGTGGTGCAACAGTGTTCCCCTCCAACGCTAGGGCATTGAAAATCTTGAATATTCTATGCCTTCAAGCTATTCTTCTTTTATGCCAACGTTATAGTGTCCAAATTCCAGAAATATGGGGCATTTAGTGTTCAACGTTGCGATGTTCATTATGTATGAATGAACTCTGGCACATTTCCTCTATTGACGTAGCTGCACTTGCTCCTTTTATGCAATTAATCTCTAATTTTGTACTCTTTTGTCTCCTTTTTGTTGCTTTTTGCTCCCTTTAGCCTATTCACATACTTGTCCTGCAATTTCAACACAAGTATGCAGAAATAGATTGCAATTACCCAAAAAGGGAAATAATCAAAGTTAAAATTGGAAAATAGCTTATATCTATTTTATGCTTTTCAATTTGTCTCCTTATGGGTAGACCAATTTTTTAGCAGTTAGGTATGTGTACGAAATACCTTTTGGGTTTTATATGATTTATACTATATTTGTGGTCTCTTTCTTAGATGATGTTGGAATTTTGTGTTGTTATGTTGCTTTATAAGAGCAACTTGTAGACTGTTTTGGTGTTTTGGTATTGTTTTAATATTTTATGTAGATGTGTAGATGGACATATATAGCTTTATACATGTTAATAGTTTGTCTGTATGTTGTGATATTAATACCTTTATACATGTTAATAGTTTGCTAATGCAAGCCTTTGTGGTCCACATTCCTATTCCCTTGGCACTTTTTTACTTTATTTATTATTTATTTAAAATTTTAAATAGTGTTGGATGAGTTTATGAACTTGAGCAAAAATATAAGAAAGGTATTTATAAAGTAATTAAAAAAAGAAAGTAAAAACAAGTCAATTAGAGATAAGGTGTATGTAATCAAATAAAAGGGGTTTAATGACTACAAAAACCAACATGTAAAAGTGTATAGCTATAGACCAACTATGTAGATTCATATATATTATCAATTCATCTTGATACATTATGTTTTTTATGCATAAATGGAAGTCTAATCCTTGCAATAGAACAATTCATGTATGTTTGAATTTTCACATAAGAGATTTATTTGATTATAGAATTTAACCTTTTTTATTATTAAATAATTAATATAGAATCTTTTTAGTCAATCCATTGGTGTTCCTTTTACATTTTGGATTTTTTGATAAAGACAAGTTTGAAAACATTGTTTGATGAGCTTAAGTCCATAAGTATTAGTATAAGTGACACACTTTGCAATAACATTAAAGTTTTAGTATAAGTGTCAAACTTTGGTTGCAACTTGGGTTTTTTAGTTTAAAGTAATTCACAATCATGGATTATATATGTAGACTATATTTTCGTAACAGAATGGCATTTTTAGAAATCAATAATTTAAGCTAACATTTTTGTGTTACTTCTCAAAATTTGAAATTAGAATCCTAGAAGTTGAAAATAAGCTATAACACTCTAAGAAAAGGATTTGAAAACAGAATATAAGTAGTACTTATGGTTTATGTTAAGTTTATTATTTTGTTTTTTTACATATATTTATTTACATGCATTTTTCTAATAGCTTTTACTTTGTTGTGGATTAGTTGAAAACCATTTGAAACCTGTAATCATACTCACATGTTCAATTAAAATTATGGTGTACTTAGTATATTATAGGGAAACCCAAACATAAATTCCATTGGTGTTCCCAAATAGGTACCAAAGTGTTAGGGTATGTGCTTACGCGTCATCCCAGTTTGTATGAATATTAAGTTTGTAATATTTATACAATGCATATTTTATTAAATCGCTGATAACTTTTATTAAATGGTAATTAAGCTTGTAACATTATAAAAATGATATGATCTGAATGAGTTCATATCTGGTTTAAAGAAGTTTAAACCATGGCTAAGAGTTAGTAAAGCTGATAGTTATAAATGCTAAGTGTTAGCAGGTTATAATACCCAGCGGGATCTAAAAAGTTAGAACCTAATCTATAATGTAACAAAGACCTGAGAATCTACTAGTAATGACAAAATTGCAAAGAGTTGCAATAGAGACTAAGAAATGTCGTTATGGAAGTATCTTCTCAAATATAGAGTTCCTGATCTACGTTTACCAATGTGGGTCTATCGGTGAAACACATAGATTAGTGTATGTCTATAGCTGTATTGTACAAATGGTTATTCTTAGTTAACCATGAGCTTGGTTGAAGTTCATATAGACATACAGGTATTCAGTTAGGACTGGATACTGAACAGACTCATGAGGACCCCAATAGATATCCTATGAAACCGTCAAAGGAAGGTCCTCTCGAGTTGAGTAGTATTTGTGGTCCTTCGACCTGAGCGCCACGGTGAACTTATGGGAGATCCATCATACTTTGGTTTCACGTATGTCAGAGACCTTTCATGGTCTGACCGCTACGTGTCGCTGGCTATGGTCCGATGCTCATGGAGTTCGGTGTGCGTAGATATGGGATCCGCCAGCTCACATAGATGGGTAGTATATCCGAACTTCGAGATTGTATCTTGTAAAGTCTTATGGCCGTAAGCAATTAACCTGGGAAAGGAGTTTCCTCCAGGTTCGAACATTATAGCAAAAGTGTTTGCGTAAATTGTTCATAAAGATACGAATCTGAAGATAATAAAGTGATGGATGAAATTATCGGGATTTGACGGTAATCATCTATATCCCGTTCATCCTGGATATAATGACGGAAGGATTATACGAATATGGAGTAACCTCAACATGTATGGTCTGACGCGCTGATTTGTAATATCCGTAACGTGTGCGTGGGGCATCGTTCACGGACTTGTGAAATAGTTTCATTTGACGAATCGGGCGTGGACCTAGGGAGTCCCAATATGAAATGTACTCTTTGAGCACTTGGGCAGCGTACCGTATTAAATAGTTTAATACAGTAAAATCCAGCAATTTACTAAGGTTACGTTAACTAAAGTATATGGTCAGATGGTGGGACCCACTTTAGGTTAACTTGGTAACCGAGTAAGGACATAATTGTAATTTCACTTGATAATTATTTAATCGTTAAATAATTCAAATGAATATTTATTTATTTAATTGTTGAATAAATGAATTAAGTTTAACTAAGGTTAAGAGTTAACCATTTAGTTAAGTTAGATTAACTATACTTAATGGTTAAGTAAAAGTTAACCTAACCATGGTTAAATTAGTTAAATATGATTAAAATAATTAAATATTCTTTTAATTAACTAGAGTTAAGAGTTAACTATAGTTAGAATATTTTAATGTTATTTTAACCTAACTAAAGTTAAGAGTTAACTATGATTAGGTTAGATTAAATTCAAATTGAAATTAAGTGAAATTAAGTGTTATGAAATGAAATTAAATTCATTTGTATAAATAAAACAAATGTAAATTAAATTAAAAACGTTTTTTGTTAAATTGATTTTGCAAAATTAGGTCAGCCATTTTTTACAAAGAGAGAAAAGAGAAAT
Organism: Ailanthus altissimus; assembly: GCA_946807835.1. Taxonomy (NCBI): domain Eukaryota; kingdom Viridiplantae; phylum Streptophyta; class Magnoliopsida; order Sapindales; family Simaroubaceae; genus Ailanthus; species Ailanthus altissimus. Next base: position 10,512,427 of record OX327698.1, read on the forward strand.
TGTCTTCTAATTAATGGATTCAAGAGTTGAATTCATTATTTTCTTTTAAGGCTTAAAACTAATTTAGCAAAATAGGTTTTTGATTAATTGATTAAGTGTTAATCAAAAGAAAAAATCAAGAACACAAGTTTAAGTAGTTAAACAAGTGCTGGATCAAAAGCTGTCATTCTAGATAATCAAACCCACCGTTGTTGATTACTAGAATTGATCAAAGACAACATTTTGGTGGACTTCAACAATCTCCAACCAAAGGCTTCAAGGGTTATTTCTCAATCTCGTTTCTGATTAATATATTGTGATTGTGTTTACTGCAATAGTTTAAGCTTCCGCTGCTTCATTATATATATGAGATATGTATAAATTGTGATTAAACACAAAACCCACATGCAAACACCCATGAATGTACAACTCCCAACACAAAGTGGTTTGAACTTAAGAAATAATAGCACGATACTATGTATACTATTTGTTTGACCATGTGAGTATAAGGATTTCTTAATAAGGGAATATCTAGTGTAAGTTTTAGATAATTATGGCAACATGGTGGAGAAGTTTGCCATAGATAGATTTTATAATAATTTATAAATGAATTCATATTACATTCTGACATAACTTATAAATTGATCTAGGATTTATTTTAATTTTATCTTAACATAGATAAATCTTAGATGTCACATGATAGAATGTCCAAGAATTATGAAGAAGTTGTCCAAGAATCTTGAAATTTGTAATATCACATTCAAATAATCATAATTACATAAGATGTCCTTGTATAAAATATCTTAACATTACGATTTTGTCTCCACGTGAAAGATTTGACATGGTATGTATATCACAAATATAAACATGATATGCTTCATCATCCAACTGACTTTCATGCATGACAGTTTGTTGTCCAAAAATGGATTGAATTTTCTTTTAAGAATAAAAACCTTAGATTGGCTCTTATAGCTGATGATATCAATACTCATAGATCTCTTAGTAGTACATATAGTTGTTGGTCAGTTGTACTCAACAATAATAACCTTCCACCGTGTTTGTGTATGAAGTGAAAATTCATGATGTTGTCTTTGTCGATTTCTGGCCTCGTCAATTAGGTAACGACATTAACATATATTTTGCTCTATTAGTTAATGGCCTTAAAACTCTTTGAGATGTTAGAGTTCAGGCTTATGATGCAAATAAGAAATAGTATTTTTTATTGAAGGCTCTAATGTTGTAGATAATAAGTGATTTCCCTACATACGGAAAATCATTCAATTGTACCATAAAAAGATCTCACGCATGTCTGTATTGCAAGGAGAAAACTTTCATATGTAGGCTTAAACACTATAAAAAGATTTGTTATATGGGCCATAGATGCTTTCTTTTGGGAAATCATCCATATTGAATGCAAAAGAAATCATTTAATAATAAACAAAAGTTTGGATGTCCACTTGATCTCGTTAAGTGGTGAGTAAATATTATCTGCAATGGATGATATTGACCCCAATATAGGAAAAGAAAAAAAAAAGCAGAAGAGTAAGCATGAAATGAAAAAATGAACAAATTGGAGATAATGAATACCGTTGGAAGAAGAAGTCAATATTTTTTTAACTTTCATGTTAGAACCATTTATGTATTTGCCATCAATTAGGTGTCATGTACATTAAGATATGTGTATATAAACATCTATGGTACTTTGTTAAACATTCCCGATAAATACTAAAGATGGTGTTAATGCAAGGCTAGATCTTTTTGGAAACATGGATAAAAAGGGAACTAGGTTCGAAAGTTAATGAAAAAAAACCAACAATACGTACTTGTAGCTTGTTTCACATTAAGTAGGATTGAAAGGAAAAATATTTGTGAAATTTTGGCAAATATTATCCAAATAATTATTGTTCAAACTTCAAGAACTTATAGTTATAGATGATTTGAGATTTCAAGATTAAAATCTCATGATTATCATATTTGATGCAAAATTTTCTTCCAATAATGATGCATTCAATTTCAACAAAGCATTTTCAAATTTCTATTACTAGAATGAGTTACTTTTTCAGTAGTTTGTGTTATAATGTGGTTGACCCTGACAAACCGTACATATTGCAAAGTGATTGTGTTATTACTTTGTATTTGTTTGAGAACCTTTTTCAATATAATGGTTCACTTAATAGTCCATCATGTGAAATAAGTTAGGCTATGTGGGTCAATATATACCTAAGTTAGATATATCCATTTGAGAGGTTCATGAAAGTTTTAAACAGTTATGTGTAGAATCATAATCGGCTGAAAGGATGCATTAAATGTGTCCATGTAGTGCCATAGTGATAAATTTAGCCTAACCAAGAAACCAGAATAAGAAACCTATTTTGAAGTGGGTTTTAGTGAAGGTAACATGTAATATGAATTGCTAATGTAATTTTTCATTCAATTAAAAGACAAGTTTATTTAAGATATTATTATACAAGCACCTATTCAAGAACGTAATATTGAATGTAGATATTATGTCATGACCTACATGAGGGACATAATAAATGATGAAATTCTTTTAAAAAAAATATAAGTTATTCATCTACAAATTATATTTTATTTTCGGCAAGTAATCTACTTACTTACCTAGGATTGAATGCTTACAATTTAAACTATTTTATACTTATAATTTTATTCTTCCAACAGTTCTTTGTAAAAGAAACTTACACAAAAGAAGAGATAGATAATGTCCATGTGGAGTGGACATCCTTTATTTCGGCCAAGCTCAGGTATTTTCTATCGCAAATACCACCAATTTTGTATTCATAATTTTTTTATTAATATATTTATACTATTATCTTTTTATATGACCACTTCAAAGGTTTGAAGAGAAGATGAAAGTAACCACAATGATGGTTGGGCTGAGCATTTTTTGTTTACTAAACACGGTTTATTAGTTAGTTGCCTTGAACTAGTTATGTTTAATTATTCTAAACATTTCTAATTGGATTGTATTAAGTTGGATTAGTGGAACAATGTTGACGTAGATGAACATTTCTGGTTGGGTACAATTATTTATTATTCATTTTTGTGATTGTACACAAAGTATTGATTATGGATGTAGTTACATTATTTTTAGTAGGGCCATTTAGTGTCCACTAATTTTCATTACGAGTAATTGTATTTAAGAAATTAATTTAGTATTTTAGCAATATAAATTGTATGATTTATTTTTAGGCTACTAAATAAAAATATCAATATATATTATATATACCTATACAAAAAAATAATATTTAATTATAGCTATTAAAAGATACAAATTATTAACTTGCCACGTTATCTACCAGCCATACTTTCACTTTCCACATGGCAATTACCATGTCAGCAGCCCTCTTGTATGAAAACTCAATTTTTCTTGCCACCTAGCAATGCTATGTCAGCTGCCATGCGGGATATTTTTTGACACTAAATTTCTATCTCAAAGTAATCAAATATAATTTATCATAATTATGTGATAGTTGGTAAAGGTGACATGGGTAGCTCGGCCAAGCATGACATGCTACAATGTCGAGCTTTAATGGCATGGCCCAAGTAGTTGTGCTGTGCTAGGCCCTGCCGACATGGCCCATCACGTGCCGACACAAGCCCACAATAGTACAGCCCATTACGGGCTCAGTACGAAAATAACCCATGGGTTGTGCCTCTTTTTAACTATTTAATTTTTTTAGATATTTTAAATTTTTATAATTATTTTTACAATATTTTAATTGCATTAAATGTCATAATAACAATTAAAACTATTAAGTACAATTATAAATTGTTTGATAAAAATTTATTGATATTGGATTAGAATATTGTGTTATAATCATAATTAAAATTATAATTATAATTTATTGATAAAAATTTATTGATATTACTCAAAATATGAAATTATTAGATACACATACAAAAATAAAGTGTCAAATTTACATCACTATAGTTATAATACATTCCAACTAGTTATAATTAGTAAATCTCGAGACAAGATGGATACCGTCGAACTGGAAGAAGGGATTAGGTGAGATCTTGAGAGTTCTCAAACTAGTGGCTAGAATAAAGAATTTGGTGAGAATTTTGATGTTTGTGGCTAGAAAAAAGGACCAGGTGAGAGTTTTCAAACTAATGGTTGTGGTAACCATAAGAGAGGTTGAAAAGATGGAACAAGTTCTGGAAACAAAGAAAATGGGCAATCAACCCAAGTCCTAGAATAAAATATGCTAATGATAAATGACCATCAAAAGATACAAGAGTAATAAACAGTGGAGGTTGGGGAGCAAGCAATTCTTAGGGTAAAACTACCGAAAGCTCTTAGGGGATGGAAGCAGCAAAGAGGGTGGTAGGAATTATTAATATAAAAATTTGTGTACGAATCTTTATTGTTAAATAATTTCAAACATCTGGTTTTTATTTTGATTTTTTAATACTTCTAATATTTTTAATTGTGTTAGCAAATTGACTACTAGAAATTTGTGATGGCATGGGAATTTCTGCAAATTAATTTAGAGTATTAAAACTTGCTATTGTATAAATGATAAATATGTGTTGAGAATTTGTAATTAGATAAATAAAATTGAAAAATAAAGAAATAATTCGAGAGATTATAATTTTTAAATAAAGATGAAATCATTTATGTTTGATTTGAGTTGAGTTAAGTTGAGAGAGTTGGCATTTGGGGGGACCACAGATTCTATTTTATAACCACCTACACTTATAAAATTATGATCATTTAATCAACGATCTTTTTTAGTTGAGCTAAGAGAGTTGAGAGAGAGTTGGCATTTAGGGGGAGTCGTAGATGCCATTTTATAGGTACCCACGATCACAAAATTGTGACCGGTTAATCAACGATTAAAATTTTTTTAAAAACAATTAATATAAAAGTTACGGGTTGCTTTTAATTTTTTAATTTTTTTAAAAATTAAAAAATATAAAAGGTCCCATGGAACAACCCACTAGGCTTGCCATGCTAACATGACACAACAAAGGGTCGTGCTGGGCTGTGGCTCAGGTTTTCGTGCCTAGGCTAATATAGTACAACGGCCCACCTTGACCAAAATTTCATGGGTCATGATGACATGACATAGCTCATTTGCTACCTCTAATAGTTAGATTCTATCACGTGCCAATACGACTTATTTGCTACCTTTAATAGTTAGATTCTATCATACACATGTGAGTGGACTTTATATAATATAATAGATCTATCACAAATTATGCTTTATAACAAAAAATTTCAATCATAAAAAACCTTATTTTCTAGTAGTGAGAGGTTTAAAACCTATAAAAAAAACTACAAATTAAAGTTAAAAAATATATATTTTAAAGTAAATTGCTTATACAACTATATCACATTAGTACATTGTATTTCAAACCATTAAAGCAATTACCAATGAATAATATTAATGCAACAAAATGAAACAAAATCATAAATATAATTAATTAATTAATATTTAACATAAGAACTGCAACATTTAAGAGTCATCTACAAAATATTTTGTTACCACCGTGTAATTGTTCATTTAGGTGTTGCAGTTCACTAGTCTGTACGCAATCATAGCAATCTTACTTAAACTACTCTCAATCAAATATACAACCTTAGCCCTTTCTATTATTTCTCTTTTGATAGTATTGCATGAAATATGATTCCATAATGGATTCAGGGAAGATAGAACATCCCTAAACCCTTTATGCTTCATACATCTGAAAGTGTATCCGTGTAGTATAATTATCCTTGCAATGTTCTTCTTCGTGACATCAGAATCAAAAATATAATTCTCAACTAGCCTTTCCTTTCTTATCCATCACCATTTTTAACTATTTATTCTTATAATCATCCCTGCTCTTTTAATTTTGATTTTAATTATGACATGATATAACTGTTGGGATTTGTGCTTACGTGTCATCCCTTTATGTATGAATATTTGTTTAATATTTATACTAATATTATCATTTCATTAAATCGCTAATTATATTTTATATATGGTAAGATGTTTGTAACATTTCAGACATTGTACAATCTGAAGGAGTTCAGATCTGGTCTAAATGAGTTTAGATCAGTGCTAAGAATTAGCAACGCTGAGAGTTATAAATGCTAAAAGTTTACACAAATAAGATTTATTAGGTTATAAGAGTTAGTGATATCTAAAGAGTTAGAACCTTGTTTGAAATGGGACAAAGACCTAAGAATATATTAGTAATGACGTAGTTGTAAAGAGTTACAAATAGTGCTAGGAAATGTCATTATGCAATATGTTCTCAAATATTATGTTCCTGATCTATCTTTACTGATGCTGGTCTGTCAGTGAATACCATAATAAATATATAGATTGGTGTATGTCTATATCTGGATGGTCTAGATGGTTAGTCTTAACACACCATGAGTTTAGTGGAAGCTCGTATAGAGATACAGGTATTCAGTAAGGACTAAATATTGAACAGACTCACAAAGATCCCCAATAGACATCTTATAAAGCCGTCAATTGAGGGTCTTTTGAGTTGAGTCGTATTTGTGATCCTTTGACCAGAGTGCCACAGTGGGCTTGTGAGTGATCCACCATACTTTGGTTTCACACATGTCAGAAACCTTTTATGGTCTAACCGCTGGGTGTCACTGGGTATGGTCTGATGCTCATGGAGTCTGGTGTGCATAGATATGGGATCCATCAGCTCATTTGGGTGAGTATTATATCCTAATGCTCTAAAGATTGTATCTCAGAAAGTCTTATGGCTATAAGAAATAATTCTCGAAAAAAGAGTTTAACCCTAGGGATAAATAATATTACAAAGGTATTTGAGAATATTATTTATTGAAATACAATTCTAGAGATAAACTTTCGGTTGGGCATATGGAGATTTGACGGTGTTGATCTATATCTCTGCTCTACTCAGATATAAATGATAGAGGGATTATATGAATATATTATAATCTCAACTTGTATGGTCTAACGCGCTGCTTTGTAATATCCATAACGTGTGTGTGGGACGTCGTTCACGGACGTATGGAGGAGTTTCATATGGCAATTCGGGCGTTGACCTAGAAAGTCTCACAATATGAAGTGTACTCATTGTTTACTAGGGCAGCATAATGGATTGAACAGTTTCATCCTAGAAATTTTAGCAAACCAAAAATATGTTTTGGGGTTCCTCAAGTTGTGCACTTGTATAGACTTAAACGTTAAGTATATCATCTAATTAGTTGACAAGAATTATTAACTAATTAGATGTTAACAAGTGGCACAATTTTATTCTACGGATTATTTTACCATGAATTCACCCATTAACCATGTTAGTAAAATCAAATAAGGTAAATATTAATTATTCAAATAGTTTTTGAATAATTAAATAAATATTATTTAAATAAATAAAATATGATTTTATTTATTTATTATTTTATTCCTAAATGGAAGACATATCTAATTTGAGAAACATAAATTAAATTAAGTGGAGCACCATTTTGTGATTAATGGTTAATTTTATTAGATCATTAAAATAGCTACCAAAAATTATTTTGGTAGTTAGCCACTTAATCTAATTTTGGTGGAGCACTTGTGAAGTGTTGAGAGCATTAAAAATGGTTGGGTTTCATTTGTGTTAACAAGTGTGTGAATCAATTTTCGTGCAAGAGTTGAGAGAAAAAAGAAGAGTTGGTTTTGAGAGAGTTTTTCATTGAACAAAGACTTGTGAGAAAAACCAAAGGAGAAAGAAAAATAAATTCTTTTTATTTTTTGTTCAAGTAATAGAAACCTTGTTGCTGGAGATTATACTACTGCTATTCTAGCTTCACAATCCCACTGAATTGTTATGAACTAGAATTGAACAAAAGTGCACTTCAAGGTGAGCTCAAAATTGGAGCAAAGAAATTCAAATTTTGAAATCTTCATCAGAGTTCTTCAAAAGTATGTTTTATGTATTCTTAAGTTGTTAAGAATTTAAGTACATGTGTATATATTGATTACATGTTTAATTTCCCTTCGAAATTTGTGTATATGATACATGTATTTAGTTTTTCAATATATATACAATCACATGCATACACCCTAAAATACGTCAACAATAACATGGTCAAGTAAATGTCTAGTTCCATTTGTAACACATGCTATAAGTTGCATCTAGCAATGAATACAAACCGTTTTCAGTATCCCATTAGTTTTTTTTTTCTTCCCCCAATGCTCACATGCTATGGATTCCTCATTTCTTCATTTGGTGACCATTATGTGTAGTTGACACTTTTCTACTTGAACCTTCATATACATCTACAAGTCTAAAACTTGAAGTTATGTTATTGTTAGGCCTATTTCTATTTACACACAACTAGCTCACACTAAGTATTCAGATCCCCTTCAACAGGGGAGGCCTATGACAAAGCAAACATATTTTCTCATAAATACAGGTAATTTAGACCTGCTGACCCGTGAATACCACAAAGGGTCATGGACACCAATAAATTATTACCATAATTACTCAACAATAACTCATTAGATCTCAGCTCTTATAAAAATCCAAGCACTAACTTTTAGAGACACATGATGATCATATATCAAAATCTTGGAACAACAATTTAAGAAAGAAAAATCAATCCAAACACACACAAAAAAAATCTTGCTTATTCTTACACTATTATTCACTTCTTCGCACTTGTACACCATTTTATCTTGTAAGTACTAACTTGAGTATTGGAGTGCTCTTTCTTATATAAAAATAGAGGGTTTTTTCATAATTGTGGGAAGAACGCAAGGATAATAAGATAATTTCTTATAAAGTTCATACCAGAGAACTTCAGTGGTACTGTCTGTGGGAAGATAGTTGAATTAAGTAAAGAGTTTTTTAGAACATTAAATTGTTCCTAAAAAAGATGACTAGCCAGAGAATAAATTGAACAACACTAAGAGAAAGGAAACCAATACTGTTGATATGATAACACTGGAAAGCCAAGTACCCCCAGAGATGATGATCATTCTAAGTAGATAGTAAAGTACTCGGAGGAGATGAGGAAAGAGAAGAAAAAGTTGAGAAATAGGTTAACTGTTATAAAAGGATATGATAAATTGAATGAAAATTCAAAAGATATTCAACTACAAGATGAAATCCAACATGTTCAAGCTATTAAAATATATGCAACTGAGCATTAAGGAGCAAGGAAAGAAAAGACCCTATAAGGCTCTAGAAACGTGAAAGGGGAAGACATAAGAGCTTTTATCTTGAGAAATGTGGGTGAAAAGACCCCAAAAATTCTATATTCCAAAATTCTAAATGTATAATAAGATTGGAGATCTAGTGTAGCATATTTTCCATTTCAATGCACAAATATAATGAATGCATATGACAATATCTTAAAGAGTCTTACTTCTCTTCCAGCTTTAAAAGTCTGAACACGGCTGGTTCCATAGATTGAAGGAAAATAGATATCCTCTTTTTTTTTAGTTGACTACACAATTCATTATCAAGTACATGTTGAATTGGAAGAAGAAGAATAAGATAACTTTGAACCTCTTTTCATGAAGGAGGGAAAGAATGAGTCTATCAGAAGTTTCCTTAATAGGTTCAATTGGGAGCTTAGTGAGCTGGGAAGCTATAATACAAAGATAGCTGCTCAGGCGTATAAAAAAACAGTTAAAACCTTGGCAATATATTATCATTATCTCATTTAAAGAACTTCTCTTCGTTCAAGATAATCAACCAAAAATTGAAGGAATAAATCAAGGAGGAGGAAGATAAGGCAACCACAATAAATGAGGCTTCAATTTTTGGCTATATAGAAATGAGGAAGTTCCTCGCAAGCGAGATAAGTATAGGAAATGACCAATAGCTCAAGAGGATGAAAATTATATCAAATGGCAAAGGATTTTTAAACTGTTGATCCCTATAAACATCTCAGCAAAAAAAATATAGGGGAAAGTACAAAGATTCAGGGCTTTTTAAAAAGTTAAAACCACAAGTAATACCAAAAGTATAGGGGACCAAATTAAACACTGTGTCTTCCATAACAAACATGGGCACAACATTAGTACTTATCATTCATTAAGAGGACAGATACATGCTCTTATAAAGAATGACCATTAAATGGAATTCAAGCTGGAAGTAACTCTAAAGAAATAGATGAAACAAAAAACAATTCTAAATCAAGTAAAGTAGAGGCTATAAATAAGGATGAGGTAGCACCTTCCATGTTAAATTTGATACATCGATCATTTTTTTACTTTTTCTATTTGAAGGAAGAAAGAAAACAGAAAAATGAAGAAGAAGTAAAAGAATAGCAAGAGCCCTTCAATGATTTTTTTATATAAACAAGTGATAGTATAGACAAAAGAGGAAGAAATCCAAGTGGTCTTGGAGGGACCATAAATAGATGGATCAGTACAAGATTCCATGAAAGCATTTCTTGCAAGACAAGCAGTGAACCAATTTTACATGATAGTGCTCTATGAAATACCACCAAACAAAAAAGGTAATGATGAAAAGTAGAAGCTATTGTTCTACAAGGCAACCAAGGTCAAGAAGTATGGAATAGTATAAATGTCAACAGCCATAGTGATGTCCATTGAACTGGAACTAAGGGAGATCACCTTGTCTCATAAAGATTTAACTGGATTGATCCTCCCACACCTTAATTCATTGGTGATTAGCCTAAACATTGCTAGAATTATAGTCTAAATAGTAAAATAGATGGAGGAAGTAGTGTAGATATCCTTTTTTTAAAAGCCTTCTAGGGGATAAGATTGAATGAGAAAGACACTAGAGGGTGTAATGCCGAATTGATAGCATTTGAAAGAGGGATGGTACAAGTCAAATTGATGACCATGCTTCCCATAATAGCTACTAGGAAGCATTGATAAAGGCATATTTATTATTTATTTCATCTTGTTTTATGTTGTATTTTTTAAAATATTTTATGATAACAAATAACTATTTATATGCATTATTGTTTATTTGTAGGGTTTGGATTGAAAAAAGAAGAAAAACTGGAGTAAGGATGTAAATCAAGTAAAAGCCATAGACTTAATTACGAAATATTCAAAGTTGGAATTTCATCCTAGCGGTACAAGAATTTTTGTGCTAGCATTAAGACTAGAATCAAAATAAGAAAGATAGAAACAAGACTTGATTAGGTCGCAAAAATTTTTCCCCAGCGAAAATTGTGATCGCCCTAGCGCTATCACTCTATCGCTCCATTAATCTCAACATTAAAGTGTACCGCTCTAGCGATAGAAGATTTTTGCCCCAGCGATCATGCAATTCTTGACCCGACAAAAATAAAGGTTTTTAAGCTTAAATCAATCCCTATAAAAGGTCACTTGTCTCCAGCCTTTAGAGAATACACAAGACACTCAAGAGACACACAACACAAGTCTTAAAGAGTAATTGATGCACAATTGAAGCAGATATAGATAAAAATTGAAGGCATTCTATAACAGCTAGATTTTCTTAGGCAATGCAATCAAGAGCAATTTGATGTCTATATCGATTTGCTGTGAATTGTGTTATGTATCATTTGGAGAAAGGAATGAATAAGTCAAATTGATGATCACGCTTCCCAGAATAGCTACTGGTAAGCATTTCAAGGTAGACTACTCAGTAGTTGATGCATCGACAACTTATAACACTGTCGCAAGATGTTATTATATCCATTATATAAAAATGACGCTTTCTACTTTAATCAAATAGTTAGGTATGTTTCAACAACTAAAAGAGGAATAGTGGACATTAGAGGAGAGCAAACACAAGTGAGACAATGTTATACCAATTCCCTTAAACTATTAAAGACTAAAATAGGGAAGAATATAGTAGAAAAAAAAAAGGATTCAACAACTGAAACATCTAATGAACCCCTAATATGTTAACACATTATAGGAATAGTAGCCTTCACCTCTGGCAAATGTAAAGGCGACTCAGGAATAGCAACTACTGGATCAGTGGCTAAAGAGGCTTCTTCAAGAAGAGGATTATGCACCGCCTAGTATTAAAGGAATCGAGGAAGTAGTGATTGACTAATTTGCCACCTCAGAAAGTTATACTGTGAGTAAATTAACTGCAACAAAGAAAGAAGAGATGATAGAATTGCTTATGAGGAACTAGAATGTCTTTATCTAGACTGGTAAAAATATGGTTGGGATTGATCTGGAGGTGATAAGTCACAAGCTCAGCATCGTGAAGGATTATGTTCTAATATAATAGAAGTAAATAAAATTTTCACTAGAATGTAATAAAATCATCAGTAATAAGATGGACCGACTACTGATAGTAGGATTCATTCAAGAGGTTCATTACCCAGACTGGCTCTCTAATGTCATGGTAGTGGCGAAAAAGAATGAGACATGGTGGGTTTGCATTGATTTTACAAATATTAATAAGGCAGCCCCAAAAGACCTTTTTTTGCTTTACAAGATTAACTAGATGGTAGATGCCATGAGAAGATATGAGAGATTATCCTTCCTAGATGCAGTAATTACAATCAACTCAATATAGACCCTAAGGATGAGGAGAATACAAGCTTTGTGACAGAATGAGGGACCTGCTGTTACATTGTATGCCATTTGGATTAAAAAATGTAGGAGCCACTCTCCAAAGGTTGGTTAACAAAGTATTTGGAAAGCTCATAAAGAAAACCATAGAGGCTTACATAGATGACATGTTGGTCAAAATTAAGGAAGAATGAAACATATTTCAAATTTGCAGAAGGTGTTCGATGCCTTTAAAAAGTTCTAGATGAGATTGAATCCCAACAAGTGCATTTTTGGGATTTCATTTGGAACATTCCTAAGACATATCGTCAGTACCAGAAGAATTGAGGCCTATCCAACACAAGTCCAAGCCTTGAAAAATATAATAATTCCCATAACATCAAAGAAAGTGAAGATCCTAATAGAAATAGTGGCAGAATTGAGTGGATTCATCTCCAAAATGTTAGACAAGTTCATGGCTTTTTTTCATGCCATTAAAGCAAAAAGTGGGAACCTATAGGTCTTGAACAAGCGGAAGCCCTACAGAAATTAAAGGAATACTTGACACAACCACTTATCCTATCCACCATTTTTCCTAATAAAACTTTGTATCTGTATCTCATAATTTCTAGGGTTACAATCAGCGTGATATTGTTCAAAGAAGTCTATGGGTAGCAGAAACCCATCTTCCACACTATCAAGGTGTTGATTGATGCAAAAACCATGTACTCGGTGGTAGAAAAGTAGATCCTTGCTCTTTCACAAGCTAAAGATAAACTAAAACATTATTTTAAATATCATTCCATAGTATTATACACTTCTTATCCACTCAGGTGCATCATGTCTAAACCGGATGCCATGGGAAGAGTCATTAAGTTTGCAATGGGACTAATCATCTAAATATCGAGTACCGGCCACGAATAATAATCTAAAGGCATACGATAGTGGACTTCCTGCTAGAATGTGAATCGACGTTAGAGGATGATATCTTACTTCTAGAACTTCAGGAACCATAAGAACCTTGGAAAATGCACATTGATGAATCTAACAATCGAAGGAAATTTGGCTCAATAATTAGAATCATGACTCTAGAAAGATTGATTTTAGAGTATGCAATGATATTGTCATCTCTAACATCAAATAATGAAGCCGAGTATGAAGTATTTAATTAAGGGGTTAACCATAGCACGGTAATTAAAGATAAAACTAATCTATATATATATATAGATTCAGTATTAGTCACTGTCTAATGGAATGGTGACTACACAATGAAGGATAAGAGGATGAAATGCTATTTAGCCAAGGCAAAGTAGATTGCTTAGCAATTGTAGGAAGTAGTAGTTACTTAAATACAAAGGGAGAAAAATACAAAAGTAGATAAGTTAGCTAAAGAAACTTCAGCTGGAGAATATAGAATGTTTAGAATAGTACCATTGCAAATTAGATGGAAAAACAACAATGAATGAAGATGCTCCCATACCTCAAGAATCAAGAATAATAACATGATGGAGATTAGCACTTCTGACAATTAGATTACCCCATACATCTAATTTTTGTAAGATAAGAAGCTACTTGTAGATTACAATGAAGCCAAAAAAACTTTGAAGTAAGTGTGGAAGGTTTATACTCATTGAAGGTGATATCTATAGGAAAACATTTTTATGAGTATATATGCGTTGTGTACTACAAGGTGAAGTAAAGAAAATCATCAAAGAGGTACATGAAGATGTTTATAGGAACCATTCTAGTAGTATGTAGCTCACAAAGTAATGAAACAAGGCTATTATAGGCCTATTATACCGAAGGACGCCCTGAAGTATACAAAGAAATGTGAAAATGTCAGAAGCACATTGCATTAATTCATCTTTAGTATCCTGAGCGTAATATCTAGCCTTTGGCCTTTGGTCCAATAAGGGATAGATATAGTAAGGCCTTTACTACTAGTAACCAGAGGGAAGCATTTTATTTTACTTGCAATAGATTACTTCTCTAAGTAGTAGAGGAAAAATCCTACAGCAACATAATTGAAAAAATATTTCAAGAAGTTCCTTTGGAATAACATAATTATTAGATATAGTATGCTATAAGTATTGGTCTCAGATAAAGGAATTTAGTTTGTCAACAAAACGATAACCTTATTATGTAGCAAGTTCAAGATTAAGAAAAATTTCTCTTCCTAAAGTTATCCAGCAAGTTCAAGATTAAGAAAAAGTTATCTTCCTAAAGTTATCCATAAGGAAATGGCAAAGCAAAAATGACAAACAAAACCATCATCAAAATGTTGAGAAAAAAATTTGGAAAGAAAGAAAGGGAAATGGCTTGAAGAGCTTCAAAGAGTGCTTTGAGCATACATGACAATTGAGAACAAATCCACACAGAGTTCCCTTTATTGTTTGGTTTATAAAACGGTGGCAATATTTTCTATGAAAGTATTTATTCTAACATTAAGGACCAAATTGGTCAACCTGGAATGCAATAACGAATCATTGTCTATGGTAAAAAGCTTAGTGGATGAAGCACAAGATATTACTTCTATTCATACTATGATCTATAGGAACAAAATGCGAAAACATTACAATACGAGAGTTCATATACGAGAAATCAAGGAGGGAGATTGGTCTTAAGAGAAACTATAGATATCAACAAGGGACAAAATGCTAGAAAGATGGCAGAAACGAAGGAAAAACCTTACAAGGTGATAAGGAAGTTAGACCGAGAAGCTTTTTTATTGCAGACCTTGGATAGGGAACAAATCCCCACACCATGGAACATTTCAATATTAAAGAAGTTTTATGTATAGGATTATTCACATAGATATTTCAATCAAATTATGCAATATTCAGGTTATCGCTATGATTGTCATATATATTTTACAAGAAGCATCAGTTCACAAAATCATATCTCTAAAAGGGTTATGGGCTTATAAGCACACCCTTTCAGTTATTGCCTTAAATGAAAATCTTCTTTATGAGGGTTCTGGGCTCTCAAGCACACTATTTTAAGGAACATTGTTAGAGATGGTGCTTACGTGCCATTCTAATATACAGTAAATATTTCAATATAATCGTTAATACATAATTAAATGTTTCTAAACTTGTTTCATTTACAGATATTGTAGATCTAAAGGAGTTTAGATCTAATCCAAATGAGTTTGGGTCAGTGCTAACAGATTAGCATTTTAAGAGTTAAGACCTTATATGAAATGAGATAAAGACCCAAAAATATTACTGTAATAATATAGTTGTAAAGAGTTGCAAATAGTGCTAAGAAATGTCATTATGCAATAATGTTCTACAAGATATTGTTCCTGATCCATGGTTGCTGACAAGGGTCAATTAGTATTCCTTCAAGATCTGTGTATGTCTATATCTAAATTGTCCAGATGATTAGTCTTAGTAGATCGTGAGTTTAGTAGAAGCTCGTATAGGCATGCAAGTATTCAGTGAATACTAGGTACTGAACAGACTCGTGAGAACCTTTAATAGATATCTCATAGAGTCGTCAATAAAGGGTTTCTTGAGTTAAGTAGTATTCATAGTCTTTTGACCTGAGTGTCACGATGGGCTTGTGAGTAATCCACTATACTTTGATTCTATGCATGTTAGAAACATTTCATGGTTTGACCTTTAGGTGTCGTTGGGTATGGTCAATTGCTCATGAAATTTGGTATTCGTGGATATGGGATCCGTTAGCTTAGATGGGTGAGTTGTATATCCTAATGCTCCGAGAATTGTATTTCAAGAAGTCTTTTAGCCAAAAGCAGAAAGCCTAGAAATTTTTTTTTCGTTGGGTTAAATAATATTGCAAATGATTTAACGGATATTATTTTACATAAATATAAATCTGGAGATAAGTTCATGGTTGAGCGTACAGAGATTTGACGGTGATGATCCATATCTATGCTCTTTTAAGATATAGGTGAAGGAAGGATTATATGGATATAGTTTACCTCAGTTTGTATGGTTCAATGCACCATTCTATAATATATGTGACGTGTGTATAGGGCATTATTTATGAACTTAGAGAATAGTTCTATAAGATGAATGGGTGTGAACTTAGAGAGTCTCACAAAATAAAGTGTACTTGTTGAGTACTAATGTAGCGGGCTGAGTCAAACGATTCAATCCGAGAAAATTTCAAAAGCAAGATTTGTTCTAGGATCTCTCCAAAAATATGTGTCAAAGTTTAAGTGTTAAACCTATTTTTTATTAGTTAAAGTAGTTAACTAATAGAAAAATAACATATGACATAATGGCTTCATGCATGAGTGACACATGTCATATGCAAAACATGCGGGACACTTGTTTTCATGCATTGGATGCACGACGGACAAGTGTCAAGTAATTATTTGCCAAATGTAACATACTTTGTAAATGTTGCAAAGAGGTGCCCATATTAGCTATATATATGTAAAGTTTAGCAAATGTTTCAATTAAGTCTTTATTACACATTTAACCAAATGAGAGAAAATGAGTTCAAATGTTGAATGAAATTGATCTTGCTAGAGAATAAGATACTGTCATTCTAGCTCTTCAATCCCACCAAATTGTTGAAGACTATAATTATTCAAGTGGACACTTCAATGTGAGCTCAAAGTTTAAATTCTTCATCAAATGGCTTTAAGGGTGAACAATTCAAATTCTGTTAAGTATAACAAATTAAATTTGAGTATGTGTTTACTGAATAGGAAATTAGATTTTAATTTTGCTGCATAATTGCATAATTGCATATTTGACATGTATTTAATATTCAATAGACACATTTCACATATATGCATTTAGATTAGAAACAACAATAAACCTTTGATTGGGAAGGTTGTGTGCTTTTTTGAGCACACTCTTCGAAAGAACTCTTGGGAGGATAATAGGCTTTCGAGCACATCTTTCTAAAGAACTCTCAAGAAGGTTATGGGCTTTTGAGTACACTCTTCCAAAGAACATCAAAGAGGAAGAGCTTCCTTGGAAAGACTATAAACTTTTAAGCACACCCTTTTAAAGAACATGTAAAATGAAAAACTTTTCTAAAAGAATTGTAAGCTTTTTAACACACTCTTTTATAGGAATATCTAAAATGAAAAAGCTTCTTTAAAAAGATTATAGACTTTTGAACACACCTTTTCATAGATTAGCAAATATGAAAAGATCCCCAGGAGAAATTGTGGGCTTTTTAGCATATTCTTTCAACAAAAGTCTTAAGGCAAGAATATCCCATAGAAGGATTGTTGGCATTTGAGCACACTCTTTTAAAAAGCATATATGATGAAAAAATTTCTTAAAAAGGCCGTGGACTTTTGGGCACACCAGAACAGCAATTGCGAAATGATCCTTTAGAAGTATGGGCTTTCAAGCACATTCTTCCACCAAGTTACTAAGACAAAATTATCCCTTGAAAAGATGAAAGGATCATTTTTGGGAGGCCTTTTTCATTTGGTAATCTCTAGAATCCTATGACTTTTTCAAAGGGAACTAATTGTTTAAACAATATTTAAAAGGGTGTGTTTGAGAGCCCATGACATGGTGTTACTCCTCCTAATATTCTTTGATCTGAACACTTTTGCAAATACGTTAGATTGCTAGCAATATTTAGTCAAATAATATGGAAGTAGGGAAATCCAAGTCAAAAAAAGTAGGAAAATTTCTGGTTCATGAAAATCTACTTAAATTCGTAAGTTATTATATACGGATATCAAACAAGGAAATAATACCTAGTCAATACTCTACATAGTTGTCATGCAATTGGTATTGTATAAATGGCTATTACATTGCTTTAATGCCAATTGAATGGTATTAATGATCATTGAACTGCATTGACAAAATTGCATAGATGATATTAAGTTGAAAGTTAATAACATTTGATAAATTAATTAAAAAATTAAATTTAAAATGAATTGAATAAAAATTTATAAAAGAATTAGGTAGTCACTGATGACCGCCAAATTTATTTTATTAATTGATTTATTTAAATAAATAAATACAATTTATTTAAAATGAATTACATAAATTATATCTAAAATGAATTCATTTTAATTTTTTAGTTGGTGACCGCTTGATTCTTTATTAATTTTTTAATTTTAATTTATTGAATTTATTTTTTTTACTTTTATTTAATTTACTTTAACTTTGATTTATTTTAAATTTAATTCATTGTCTAGAGTACTTTATAGTATATATAAAAGATAAATATACTTAATATCAATAAAGTGTTTATAACCTAATTATTAAGATACTTGATTTCTACCCAAATATTTTGGTTTGAATTCTACTAATTACAAATTTTTATCATTTCATTTTAAGAATACAAATAAGGTCAAGATTACCTTATTGTATATATAAAAAATGGATACGTGTTCTATCCTTCTATTACAAAAGTACATAAAAGGGTTCAAATTACTTTATTGTATATATAAAAGATAGATATATTATTTATCATTCCATTACAAAAATACATACAAGTCCCGATTACTTATTATATATATATATATATAAGATTTATATGTTTTCAATCATTTCATTGCGTTTCATTTTAAAATTACATATACATACCAGATTACTTAATTTTATAAATAAAAGATAGTTATATTTTTTATCCTTTTATTTTAAAATTATATACAAGGCTAAATTATTTTATTGTATATATAAAAGATAGATATGTCTGTATATATATAAAAGATAGATATTTTAATAAATTATTTATAGTCTAATAATTATGATGTTTAATTTTAACTCAAAAATTTTGGTTCAAATCCTAGTGTATACATGTATTTTATCACTCTACTCTCTACTTTTTAACTTAAGGGTAAAATATTTGTATATATAAAAATAAATATGTTAATAAAGTGTTTATAATTTACTTTTTAGACTCATTAAGGGTAAAATATTTGTGCACATGGGGGCTTAGCCAAAGTGGCAAGCCCCCCTTGTAGGTGCACCCCCTTAACCAGAGGTTAGGGGTTTGAGTCCCCCCTCCCCATGTTGTAATAATATAATATACACTCAAAAAAAAAGGGTAAAATATTTATATATATAAAAAAATAAGTATGTCAATAAAGTACTTATGGTTTAATATTTAAAATGCTTGATTTTGTCTTTAAGGTTGTATGCATGTGTTTTATCACTCTATTTTTTGAACTCATTAATGATAAAATAAATATAATAATCTTAATAAAAAAGTGTAAATGTACTTTTATCAATTTTAACCAATTAATCATTAAAAACTTAACCAAAATTTTTAAAAAATAACTAAATCTATTTTTTTTTTTGACAAAGATCGTTACCATCGTTTTAAAATTTAAAAGGTTTACATATCTCTTCAATAAATTTCCGGGGCGATGTCTTTTTTTTTTTTTTTTAAAAAAAAGATTATAACATATATTCTTTTTTTTCGCACCAGAGAGATGTCCTTTAATCGTAAAGAAAAACAAAACCCGTCGGCCCATTTACAAAACCTAGAAAGCCCGTGAAGCAGAGGTCAGCTACTATAAAAGCCGGCATTAAAACCCTAATGTTCTCTCAGTTCCACGCATTATCTTACCAGATTCATTGCCTGCTCGTCTTCTCTGCAACCTGCGATAATAATAGTTGAGGCAATATGAAGGTTTGAACCTCGAGTGGAAACCCTAAATCGACTATAATTCATAGTTTTTGCTGTTTTTTTTTATTCTTAAAGTTTCAGTTCTGTAATACATTCAATGTGATTAAATCTTTCGCAGTTTAATATTGCAAACCCCACCACTGGATGCCAGAAGAAGCTTGAGATCGATGACGATCAGAAGCTGTGAGTTTCACATCTCTTCTCTTTCCCCTTCACTAAATGTTCCGTGTTTTTCATGATGGTGTTTGGTTTTTGAGATAGGAGAAAAGTGACAAAGAATGAGGGAAAGAAACAATTGAAAAGAAAATTATTCTAATAGTTTCAGTTTTCGTTAAGGTCAAGATTTGATATAAGAATTTTGTTAGAGGCAACACATTGTTAAAGATATTGTTTTTCTCATGTTAGAGATAATGATTTATGGTTTATCTTCTTGCTGCTTTTCCTTTTGGATTGATATTATTGATGCATCAGCCATATAGTCATTAAAAATTGTCAACCTTTTTTTTAAATAAATTTTACTTGCAAAATCAACGTAACTACTTGTTGCTCCTGTGTATCTCAAGCTGTAATCTTGAAATCAGTGGACTTTATGATAGATGTTATTGGTTATTGACACTTTATGCGATGCTAATATTTGTTATGTAAATGTGAATTTTAATTTGCAGGCGAGCATTTTTTGACAAGAGGATCTCACAGGAGGTCAGCGGAGATGCTTTGGGCGAGGTATGCAACTGCTATTTTTCTTTCTGTCACTCAAAACTATGGCAATTTCTCTTAATGAGTTCACCTAATTGGAGTTTTTTGTTTTACAGGAATTTAAAGGCTACGTTTTCAAAATCATGGGAGGCTGTGACAAACAAGGTTTTCCAATGAAGCAGGGAGTGCTGACTCCTGGTCGTGTTCGTCTCTTGCTACATAGAGGTAGGGTGACTCAGGAACTTTTGTCTAGGATGATTACAATGATAGTGGTTTGATTTATGTCTGCTAGTGTGATCTAAAGTCACTTAGCTTGGGTGTTAGAAGGACACATTTTTGCATGAAAGCTTTATCAACATTGTCTATTTGAAATGTGGAGTTTCTTTAAGGAATTGATGTGATTCTATATTTGAACAGGAACCCCCTGCTTCAGAGGATATGGAAGACGCAATGGAGAGCGCAGGAGGAAGTCTGTTCGTGGATGCATTGTTAGTCCTGATCTTTCTGTTTTGAACTTGGTTATAGTGAAGAAGGGTGAGAATGATCTACCTGGACTGACAGATGCTGAAAAACCAAGAATGAGGGGTCCAAAGAGGGCATCCAAGATTCGCAAACTCTTCAACCTGTCAAAGGAGGATGATGTTCGGAAGTATGTGAACACATACCGGAGGACTTTCACAACAAAGTCAGGTAAAGTTCTTGTTTCTTTCTTTACAGCTTGTAAATATTACTTTGGGAAATGAGCAATTACAACAATTTAGTGGTGTCCCTAAATTAGAGGGAAAAATGTTGTGGGATGGCCATTACTTTCAATTCTGTCGTGCCTAATTTTTGGCCTATTAATGACTGTTTTGGGTTATAATTAGAAATTGCCTTTGGATGTAATGAACTGTTAGCTTAATTAGCTTAATTGTAAACTGTGATTCAAGGTATAAAGATGGACTGGTGGGGTGTTTGGAGGAAATGGGCGATATTGATGTGATTAGTAGTCTGAACTAATTGTGACAATTATTTGTTAAACTTTTGCAGGGAAGAAAGTCAGTAAAGCTCCTAAGATTCAGAGACTTGTTACTCCATTGACTCTCCAGAGGAAGCGCGCCAGAATTGCAGAGAAGAAGAAGAGAATTACAAAGGCTAAGGCAGATGCAGCTGAGTATCAGAAACTGCTTGCCACCAGGTTGAAGGAGCAGCGGGAGCGTCGTAGTGAGAGTTTGGCAAAGAGGAGATCCAAGCTCTCTGCTGCTTCCAAGCCATCTGTTGCTGCATAGACCAGTTCATTAGTTTTTTAGTGGTTGATTTGTGGCCACTGCTCAGTTTTTGGTAGTTTTATCATGTTCCCAAAGAATTTTGGCAAATATTGACTGCAATTTCATTTTTAAGATACTGAAGGTTGGTTGGATGTTTGTCATGAGGTTACTTTTTAGTATAGGACTTCTGCAGGTTAGAGTTTACAACTGCTTGGGAATCTTCCCATGTGCTAATCAAAATTGCTATTTCTGGCTCCTGGTCATAAATATACTTTTATCACTGTCGAATTACTTTTCTTATTTATGCAATCGAACAGAGACTTGGGTCATTAACTAAAAAAAAGTACTATGGTTTGCTCCAATTGAATCTTTATATATGCGACGGAGTAAATGTGCCATTCTTTATTTTTGATGATTTATAAATTTATTTTTCGTTTAGTTATACACTATAAATGTTTGGTCTACATATATTGTGAAATTGATTTGTTAATTGTCTGATGAGATTGGTCAGGAACCTTTACAGTGTCAGCAATATCCGAGGATTTGAATTTTATTTCTAAGGATGTAGACTGTCATGCTTAATTCCTTAAATGAATTCATGGCATTGGTTGCTATGGGATACTGTTTACACTTGTGTGCTTTGATCAGTCTATCCCTTAGAATTAGAAAGCTAAAACTAAATTTGTATATTAAACCGGTTCTACAAAGTAAATTTTAAGTTTCTTTTTCAAATATATTAATGATGCCAATAATAAGGGCACTGTCATTAAAAATACATAAATATTTTATATTACAAAAAATATATTTTTAAACTATGGACATTGTTTCTTGGTGAAGAATTAAAGGTGAATTCATCAATTAAAAGAGTAAATAAGAAGGTAATTAAACGTAGAGGCTTCAACTCAGGGAACTTTAGTGGCTCGTCTGTGGGGATTTGAAGAATTTTTTCACACAAAAATTTTGAAATCTGACAAAAAAAAAACAAAGAAAAGAATAAAGAATAAAGAAAGAAAGAAAACAAAAAGAAGAAGAAGAAATAAAGGAAAAGAAAGAAGCTACCGAAATCTTATCAAAGCTATTTACCGGACTCACCTATTGCCGAATCTACACCATCAGTAGGCTAAAGCAATGATAAAAACTTGAATTACTATATCAAATTACCGGACTCTATAAAATTTGTAAACTCTCTCATATTTATAATATAGATTACAAATGAGGTATAACTCTTGTTTTGCATATTAAATTTATTTAAACTCAAGTCAAATCTTACTTTCAAGTTACAAAATGAACATATAAATGTATAAATAAATAGATATAATGATTTAATTTGAGTTTGTTTTCTCATAATAGCCTATGAGTTTAAATATAACGTTTTCACCAATGTTTAGATATTTTTTCTCGAAAATAAAATAGTTTATGCATACTTAAATTTGACAATTTAATTGACAATTTAAACTAGCTTTCTCAAGCACGATTATATTGGTTTAAATATAACAATTTGATCAATAAATCCGTCTTTCTTTCAAATGAAAAATAAAACTTGGAACATGTGACTTTTGTAAAAGGACTTCTCTAAGTATTAAATTTGACATAATTGATATTAGCCAATTACAATACGCCACTTGTCCTGAAGCATCCAAATGGATAATAAAAATAATAATATTCATTAAAGGTTGAATGAATCCTAAACCATATGATAAATCCATATAAGAGAATTTTAGAGAAAAATTAGTTGTTTTCCTTCAAAATTTCCTACCAACAAGAATAATAGAAATTAACTCTAAAAGTGATTCGTACACTCTTTAGTCACAATTTAATTTAATCACAGATTTATGTATGCATACTTTAAAAAATAGTTGAATTCATACCTGATAAATATGGGCGATTATTTATTCATTATTTATTCATATATACAATCCACCATAATCCACCATTCATTCTATTGAGTTTAATTATAAAAACTCTACTTGTTCATGTATAAACCCTAAAGTTAAAATATTCCTTTCCTTGTACTAGTAAATATTGATCTATATAGCTTTAAGATATGATCTAATGCTTACAAGCAATCTCCTTAATGATCACGATCACTAAAGAAAATATTATCTCTCTATTGTTATAGTTGCTCAAAAACACAATATAAAAAAATACTTTGTTTATTTTGTTTGTATGTGTATATTAACTTTCTTCTTTATTTACTCACACACTTCTTGTGAGGGTAAAGATCTCTTTATATATGTAGTAGTAGCTAGTCCTAAAGTATTATTTTAAATATTAATTAGAATAATTTGAGAGTTTTCAAATCTCACATATGTAATTTAGGTTTAATGACTAATTTAAGTATATATAACTACTATATAATAATGATAATATTTATAACTTACAATTAAAATTATCTTTAATCTATGTAATTTATAAACTATTTAAAATATCTTAAAAATTTTCTTTAATAGTCCCTCATAAATAATTTGAAAATATTTCATATACAAATAAATTAAAATGTATAAGAAAAAGCAATGCAATAATAAAATATATAAAAATAATATTATATTATTTAATAGGTATACGTGTCTTTTAAACTCGAACTTATTCTTAGTGCTATAACATATATTTGAGAAATACAAGTGAATGATGTCTTCACTACAAATAATTTATTTTTTAGCCACGAAAAATA
This sequence comes from Ailanthus altissimus, assembly GCA_946807835.1. Classification (NCBI taxonomy): domain Eukaryota; kingdom Viridiplantae; phylum Streptophyta; class Magnoliopsida; order Sapindales; family Simaroubaceae; genus Ailanthus; species Ailanthus altissimus. The sequence continues at coordinate 10,537,059 of OX327698.1, forward strand.
TTTTGTGGCCTATAATGATATTTAGCGATTAATATTTAATTTTGTAGCTAAATATTATGAGATATTTAACAAATATTAGAAAATAAAACTAATTAGCCACAATTTTTGTGGCTAAAAGTACATTTTAACAACGAAATTTTAATTAGTGGTTAATTATTTATCGGGGTAAGGACATTTTTGTCCTAAGAGTTTGACCTAATTTTTAATTTTATCTCACGAGTTTTAGAAAACTCAATTCTATCCTAGTCTGTTAATTTGATTATGTTAGAATTGACAGAAAATTCATTTTAACAGTATATTGACAATTTTAACCTCCTTTATATGATAGTTTGATATGGTGATGCGAGTACATTATACAATGTACACGTGTCACATATTAATAAGCATTGAAAAAATAAAAAAGACGTGGCATACTGTAATAGGTTGAACAAAATAATAAAATAAAATAAATAAATAAAGCGGCTAGCCGGATAGTGACCGCCGTCGTTGGTGACTGATCGGCTACCGGTGACCAATTGTGATTTGACTTAAAATTAATATCATTAGACTCAAAATTTTGTGATCTACGCGATGGTGAGATTTGTTTTATCAATGAAGCACTGTAGATGTGCCAAAAGTGGGGAAGAACATGGTGGTTGGCAGCGGCCATCGCCGTTCGCCGTCGAACGGTCGCCACTGCCCCCACTGTTGGACAGATCGGCCACCGATCTATCCAATGGTAAGGGCGGTGGCGTGCACCGCCCAACCATTTATCAGCAACCGCCAACCCGTGGTGGTTGGAGGAGGCCACCGCCGTTCGCCGTCCAACGGTAGGCAGTGGCGTACACCGTCCCCACCATTGGACAGATTAACGGTTGGAGGCGGCCACCGCCGTTCGCCGTCCAACGGTGGGCAGTGGCGTACACCATCCCCACCATTGGACAGATCGACGGTCGATCTATCCAATGGTGGGGATGGTGTACGCCACCGCCCTGCCGTTCGACGGTGAATGGTTGTGGCCACCGCTAACCACCATGTTCTTCCCCACTTTTGGTACATCTACAGTGCTCCGTTGATAAAACAAATCACATCATTGCGTAGATCACAAAAAATTTAGTCTAATAATGTTAATTTTGAGTCAAATCGCAATTGGTCACCAGCGGCTGGTCGGCCACCGATGGCGGCGGCCTCTGTTCGGTTACCCCATTTATTTATTTATTTTATTCAAATTATTATAACATATCATTGTCTTTTTTATTTTTTAAGGTCTATTAATATGTGACACGTGTACATTGTATAACGTACTTGCATCACCATATCAAACTAACATATAAATGAGGGCTAAATTGTTAATATACTGTTAAAAAATTTTTTTTGTCAATTCTAACAGAATCAAACTAACAAATTAGGACAGAATTGAATTTTTTAAAATACATGGAACAAATTTGAGAATTAAGTCAAACTCCAAAAACAAAAATATCCTTATCCCTTATTTACCTATCGAAGCCTTTAGATTCCCACCTCAAAATTGGTCATGATTTTAGCCAAAAAAACTTATGGATAAAAAGTCATCTTTAAGCACAAATATTTTGTAGCTAAAAGCAGTGATGTTTGCCACAAAATCTTAGTGTTTGGGCAAAGGTAGTAATGTTTAATCACAAAACTTTATTTGTGATCGAAGTGATGATATGTAATCACAAAGTATCGATTCATCACTAAAAGTAATGACTTTTAACTTCAAAATTTTATTTTATGGTACTGACTTTTAACCAAAAAAATTTAGTGTGTAAAAAAAGATAATGATGTTTAGCAACGAATCTTTCACTCATAGCTAAATGTGATGATATGTAACCACAAAATATCAGTTTATAACTAAAAGTAGTGACTTTTTATCTCAAATTTTTATTTTTTTTTTAGTTAAAAATAGTAACATTTAACTACGAATCATTCATGATTAAAAGTAATAATATTTAACCATTAAGAATGAGTTTGTTGCTAAAAATAGTGACCTTTAGTCATGAAAGTTTTATTTATGTGCAAAAGCAGTTACTTTTATCCACCAAATCTTAGTTTGTAGCTAATAGTTTGCTAGCCAAAGTTTTTACTTCTTGGCCAACTATTGGCCATGATTTTAGCCATATAATATTCACGTTTAAAAGTCACATTTAGCTGCAAAAACAATTTCGCTAATAATTTGTTTGTCAAAATCTTTCAAATTAGAAATGTAACAATTATAAATATAATTAAAATTAAATTTGTAGTTGTGATTATCTGTAATTACAATTGGAAGTGAAATTGTAATTGTAATTGAAAATATAGTAATTAGAATTAAAATTTGAATTATAAATGTAATAATTATAAACATAAATGAAATTAAAATTGTAATTGTATGTAATTGGGTATAATTAACACTAAAACTGAAATCATAATTATAATTGAAAATATAATAATAGAAATAAAATAAAATAAGAAATATAATAATTATAAAAGTAATTGAATTTTAATTGTAATTACATGTAATTATAATTAGAATTGAAATCATAATTATAATGAAAAATATAATAAATAAAATTAAAATTTGAATTTGAAATGTAATTAGAATTGAAATTAAAATTATTTTGTATTTATATATAATTGCATGTAACTGGAATTAGAATTAAAATTTGTAATTAAAATTGGAATATGTAATAATTAAAATTTGAATTGAAAAATTAATAATTATAAATTTAGTTAGAATTGAAATTGTAATTTTAATTAGATGTAATTGCAATGGAAATCATAATTGTAATTCAAAATCTAATAATTATAATTAAATTTCAATTGGAAGTGTAATAATTATAAATATAATGAGAACTGAAATTTTAATTGTATTGTATGTAATAGCAATTGGAATTAAAATTATAATTGTAATTAAAAATGTAATAATTATAATTAAAAATTGAATTAAATATGTAATAATTATAAACATAATTGGAATTAAAAATGAAATTGTAATGGTTTGTAATTGCAACTAGAATTAAAATTAAAATTGTAATAAAAAATATAATAATTAGAATTAAATATGAATGGGAAATGTAATAATTATTAATACAATTAAAATTAAAATTGGAATTGAAATCGTAATTGTAATTGTAATTGAAAATATAATAATTAAAATTAAATATGTATTAAAAATGTAATAATTATAAATATAATTAGAATTAAAATTAAAGTTTTATATAATACATGTAATTAGAATTAAAAATAAAAATTTAATTTTAATTGTCATTGTGGTGGGGACAGTTCAATGTACATTTAATTCGGTTTCTTTTTTCATCCACCCCCATTGATTGCAATTGAAATTGAAAAGGAAAGTTTTTTTTTTTAAAAATTTAATTGGATTTGATGATGATGATACTTCTAATTACAATGTTCAAATCCAATTACACTTTATTATTATTATTATTAGAACTATTATTAAAATTAAAAATTGAATATTCTAAAATAAATACATTAAAATTGTAAGTACATTTTTAAGTAAGAAAACAATTTAATTAAGTCTTCCACATGTTATATTTTTACTTAATATTACATAAATTTATGACTACTCGTATCCAATCAATATATATATATATATATCTAACTTCTCTCCAAAACTTTAAATCTAACTCTTTATCTTTATCTCTCTCAAATTTTTTGTCTCATCTTAAGTATTGCCATTTGATTCCATTATTGCTTGGTAGGACTGAGCACGGTCTAATTCGGTTCGATTTTGATTAAAATTAAACTGAATTTGTAATTTGTAATTTTTAATTTTTTTATAAGAAAAAATCGATTTTAATTATTTAGGGAAGGAAAAAGAAATTAGACTGAACCAATTTTTTAAATTTGGTTTTGATTTTTTATGGCTCACTTTTTAAAAAAAATTATAAGGTATTGAGCTATTCGCGAGGCTCGAGCCTCAAACTGCACCTTTCTAAGGAAACTCTGAATGCCAATTTAGCTATTGTTTACTTTGAATTCAAAATAGATTTTAATTTCTTATATATAATTTTTTAAGATTAAAATATGAATAAAAAATACAAAAAGTTGGTTCGAACCTATCACCAAATATTAATCTTATCTCTACCTAACTAGTTGAGTTGAAGCTTGTTATTGATTAACGCACATTTTATTTATTTTATCTCATATTTAAAATATTAATAACTAAAAACCTATCACCAAATATTAATCTTATCTCTACCCAACCAGTTGAGTTGAAGCTTGTTATTGATTAACGCACATTTTATTTATTTTATCTCATATTTAAAATATTAATAACTAAAAACAGTACCATTTAAGGTTCGAACCTAAGATTTAAAGAAGCAATTGTCTCCCATCTACCAATTAGGCCAAGGCTATAGAGGATTAACAAGCATTTTTTTTTATATATTCCTTAAAATATTAATAATTCATAAAAAAGTATAACTTATTATATTCGTGCCTTAGACCTCTAGCATGGATAAGTCAACTTAACAAATTGAGTTAAAGCTCATTTTAGAATTAAACATTTTTCAGTTAAATATATTTCATGTAAAAGATATTAACAATTAGAAACATAACCGGATTGAGACTCGAACAGGGACCTTGAAAATCAAATTCAAGCATTTAACCAATTGGGCTGAAGCAACTTTCCATATTAAATTATATTCCGCTTTTATATATATATATTATAGTATATTAATAATTCAACAAACCAATTTTTCTGGTTCGATTCGGTTATATGTATAACCGGTTCGGAACCGACCGATTTTTTTGATTATTCTAATTAGAAAAATTGAATGGTTTTTATTAGATAAAAAATCGAACCAAATCGACTGGTTTGGTTTGATTTTTCAATCTTTTTTGCCCACCCTTACTGCTCGGAATTCTTCTTGCTATAACCACTTGGATTAAGCCCACCACAGCCGCTTAACAGTCACATGCTACGTTAAAAAATATAAGTGTATTTGTTATTTGCATTTTTTTTATTATACATTGTATATTTTTCTAATTCTAAAACTAGTTACTTACTTGTACAAAGTCATAATGTAAATTATATTATGTTGTCCACATAATATAAATTAAATTAAAAGAATTATCTAAACACATTTTTAAACTTATCTATAAACATATTTAACAGACAATCATCTCTATTTAAATCTTAAAATTATTATTGTGTATAGGAAAAAAAGCATCCGCACAAAAGAAGGTATTTAACTTAATATTTTTAAATTTTTTTATCGAAAGTGTTATCAAATAACATTTTATATTAATTTTTTAAAAATTAATAAAATTAGTAAAAGTATAATTATACTCTTATTTTAATTAAAAAATTATAAAACTGATAAAAATACAATTTATACCTAAATTTTAATTTAAAAAAAAAATTAAATTAAATATTAAAAAAATACTTAAAACTTTCAAGGTAAAGGCGACGTGCTAAAGCAAACACGCTCATTTAATAGTTAAACGCGGCGTGCTCTAGCCAAGCTAATATAGCAATTAATTAAATTAAATTATGTATTTTAATTTGGCGAAAATCCTAATTCAGGAACCGACCCCAAACACGCTCATTTTTCTATTGGAATTATTCACGGCGTTCAAAATCAAACCGGCGATGCCGGCACCAGCAAAACTGGGTCAAAGTCCGGGTAACATATGGCTGCGACTTTTTACTCAACAGCTTCAGCCAATTGCCCTATGTCCTCCAACAACACACCCATATTCAATCAATTAATTCTGATTTATTAATTGTTTGGTTTTTATTTTGAAATTTAATTAGAAAGATTTGGGCTTTTTATGGTTTGGTTTCTTATGGTGTGTGTGTGTGAAAGAACAGAAAAGAAACGGGCAAATTGGCTAAGTGCGATCTGTGAAGCTAAAGGCGCCAGCAAATCTTTACTTTACAGTGTGTGTGTGAATGAACAAAAAAGAAAAGAAAAGAAAATTCTCTTGAACAATCAGTGTCTTCTCTTTCTCAATGAGCATATGACCCTTGTAAAAAGCCTATGCTTTCTTCTCCAATGCTAATCGCAGTGCTTGCAATGGATACAAGAGATCAGTTGCTTTCTTTGTTTCATTTTTAAAGCAAGGGGTGTGCTAAAACACAAAAAAGGGTTTTTACTTTCTTACCATCCTCATGATCGAATCTTAATTGAAATTATTGACAAACAGCAAGAGATCAGTTACTTTATCACATAGATGTTTGCAATTGAAAAGACAGCATTCACCTTGATCCTTGATTCTCTCTGTTGACACCATTAAAAAGACAATGGAAGACCCACCTGTTAATGCCAATGACATTTCTATACAAGACGACAACATTTTTTTTATATAAATATATATGAATTTAAATATTAAAGTAAGAAAAAATTTATTTATTTAAATATTAATTTATATATTAGCAAAAGAACAATTTATTATTATTTTTTATCAAAATTGTTAACTGATAAGGATACCACAAAAATTTTAAAAATATTAGAGTTTACATTTCTTTATTTTTAATGTTGAAATGTTCTTTCTCCTCTATATATATTTATATAATTTTTTAATTTAAAATTACAATTTAAATTTTTATTCATTGATTTAAAGTGGAATAAAGTTTTTAATATTAAATATTATTTTTTACTTTAAATTTATACTATTAAATTGCATAAAATTTATGATTTTTTTTTAAAATTTATAAATAAAATTTAAATTGTAATTTAGTGAGGTGACACAGTTCATTATACAATAAATAATACTATTACGTAAAATTGTCTAATTAATTTATAATTTTTATATAATTTATAATGTACTATAAAATTAATAAATAATATTATCATATAATACTGTCTGATTAATACATAATTTTTATACTATTCACAAGTTACATAATTTTGTCATTTGGCCAATGGTAAAGCTTCTTACAGCGATAGAGCAATTCTTTTTTTTTTGGTTTTTTTTCTGATTTTTTGAAAAGGAGAATAGAGCACTTCTTGATGCCACTTGATTTCAGAATCTATTTCAAATTAGAACTCCGGACCTCTTGTTTTCAAGTAAAAGAAAAAATTTTACTAATTAAATTAATTCACATATCAACTCTTATTTTGACCATTGGATAAGTTGTAACTAATGGTTTAAATTTTGACTCAACAGTTATGTATAAAGGAGGCTACCTATATTTATGAGAATAGGATGTTGGCAACAAAATTTTGGATGCTTTGCCTAATTATGAAATTGGATCGTTCCATTAAATCCTTGCAACACTACAAGTAACTCTAATAATAATGCAAGTTGCAAAGGGGCTACAACCAAAAAACTCAAAAGTACTCTTGTGCAATGCCTTTTACAACTTCAGATAGAAGATATAAACAGGGTAGATTAGTGAAAAAAAATTGCTGAATGGCAATATCTTAAACAATCATAGGCTTATTGTTATTCATGTTGATTGCTGAAGATAGAGAGCTCTTAGCATGTACTTGAACTGATCTTCCAGTTTGAATTATTCATATCCCTTCAACTAAATGCCGCCATGCCCCGGTTTTGTTTAGTCTTAAAAGCATGAAAAGACAACTCGCAGAACTCATTGGAACACCAGCTTTGGAACACGTTTCTTAATGAGTATTCTAGCTGCCACCAGTCCAACAACCAATGCAGCTCCAAATAAAGCATGCAATCTCACACAGTAATACTTTGCCATGAATATCTTCCCTTTGTCCTGTAAGGATAAGTTCCTATAAGCAACAGAAAAATGCAAAATTTAAGCAAAATAAAAGGATTGAGGTCTTGCATTCCATGGTTGGCGAGCTCCCTAATCATAGTGCACCCAGCATATTTGCCACTTTTCTGAGAGGACGTTTATCATTGTAGTCATGATTTCTAAACTGTTGAGGATGAAAATTTGACACCTAAAATTGAAGTTACTGCTTACCTTGTGGTTCTCTTCCACGTAGCTAACAACCAATTTCCCCATGGGCAATGTCATGGCACAAAGAAACTGGAAAACAATGATGTTGGGCGTATATAAGTATGATTTCAGCTAAAAAAGATATAAAAGGAACTATTTTTTTATGGAAAGCATATATCTCACAAACTAAAATGTTGGACTTACAAAGCAAGTAAAAGGAAGAGCTTTGCTTAAACCAAGAGCTAATAAAAGAGTATAAAGTGTTAGAACTGCCACTTTCACTACTCCAGAGCCTCTTTTTGTTCCCAGCCTTACCTGCATGTAAATAAAAAAACAATCAAATGAATAAAACTCTCTTTTCTGTTAAAATTTAAAACTAATAAAGCCGAGTTTACATACCAATGGGGACATTTTTCCTACATTCCTATCCCCTTCCACCTGAGCTATATAAAATTCATCATCTTATTTGACGTTAGCAAACAAAGAAGAGCCTAAAGCAGGGATAGAAAGGAGCAAAGGGGCAAAAAAAAAAAAGAAAGAAAAATAGAAGGAAATAACTACCTGATGAAAGTGACTACAAAATAGAATTAAGGTAGTTGTCAAGCCAACAAGGTGTGATGCAGAAAGAACTGTTCCAGTTATGGAAAGAGAGAGATTTTCACTGTCAAAACCACCCAAATCAATATTATTGACAAGGAAAGTGAAACACATGACTGATCTTCTTATCAAATAAATGGGTAACCTTGCACTCCCGAGCAACAAGTAAAAGGCAGTAGTAGCAAATGGGCCAAATGCTGCAAAGCATAGGGGCTCCCCCAGTCCTTGATAACTTAATCTAAATGGAGGGCACTGTAACAAATACCATATAGAGAAACTTGTTAAATTCTGGTCATCTACTAGTACAGCTGCACTAGTGTGGCCATTCACAAAGTAGTTTCAACAATATGAGAGCTCTAAAGTTGAGATAATGAGGCAAATTGAAGTTATCAATCTGTTAAATGATTGAAAGCATATATGCACTAACAATTGAAGTTATCAATCTATAAGTCAAATGATTGCAAGAGCGTATGCATTAAACACTGTGAGGGGTGAGTTGAAACATGCAACTGCTATGCCATCCAAGCAAAAAGATGAGCCTTCTTTTCAGTGAGGATGATACTGGAAAATTTTGATTTGTCTTTTGAAAAAAGGAAAAGGAAAAGAAAAGAAAATTATTACATTATTGAATTCAAAAACCATAGAAAGATGACAATCGTAAAAAGTGTACTTTCGCATCGTTAAAGAGTTGTTACAAATTTCAGTTGATAAAAGAGATTTTCTGGCAAGACTACCATTTTTTTTTTATGACTGCCAAGGCAATATGTACAACCCAAGACGAATCAGACATTTGAGGTGTCCCAGATAATAACACGAGATGAAGTGTCCAAAGAAATTAATATATGCTTTTATATACTAGTGTATGAAGATAACACAAGCACACTGACAAAGTTCACTGCTTTTTAATACTGAATGTAATAAATTCTGTACCTGATATATGTAACCACAAATAACTGCACAAGTCAGTAACAATATTGCTCGCATATTTCTTGCCTCCATAGATGCCCATGTCAAGCCAATGAAGCCGAGGAAAAGAAGCAAGTAGGCAGCCACTAGGGTCCCTGTACGGCTTTCCAGTGAAATAAAGAACAAAACTGGCAGAATGTTACTCTTTTCAATCCACCTATGAGGGAAGCAAAAAGAAGGAAAAATGGTTTTGTAGACACCATAACTAAAAGGAAAAAGAGAAAAAGAAAAAAGAATTACCTCCCAGCCAAGTTCACAACTGACTCCTTTTTGTTTTTATCAGCTCCTGTATCGAAATCATAAACATCGTTGCTGCCCAGAATACATTTTAACAATTTTAATGGCTTAAATAAAAGAAGTCAGCAATTCTGGCCCAAAGTCAACAAAAACAGTTTGCCAAAGTTGTAATAATTACATTATGCAAAATGTAGGGTGAAGCACAATAAACAGAGAGCAGCAGTCCGCTCTGGGATCTTCATGCTGGTATCCACTTAACAGTTATTCTATCAAAGTAAGAGAGAGAATGTTGGATTCTCAAAAAAAGAAGGATGAAATGTAAGAAAATATATAGAATCGGAAAAAATATTTATAAGTTGACAACCAATGAAATCGGTATATGAATCAAATGTGGAAAAGTTGTTGAGTATTTAATGTACATGCTAATATCCTGAATGCAACTGCTTATCTCATCAAGTCCTTTAACCAAGCTCCCTAAGCTCGAAATACAAAAGATTTCCCCTCTCAAGATACTACAAGAGTCAGCTGTCTCAGAATACGAAAACATCACCGTGGTCCAAGGAAGCTCAGCCAAATATAAAATCTTATTACATGAATCAACCTACAACATAATGGACAATTCTTATACCCACTGCCAAGAGGAATAGCTGGCCCAAAGACAGGTAAGTTCCTAATGACTGAAAATGGAGACCATGTGATCCTTAGAAAAACCTCCACAACTAAATGTCTGTGTTCGTCCTCCCAACCTAAATAGTAATTAGTCCAAGAAATACTGAGTAATTCATAGGTCTATCAGCAAAAACCAACAATTAGTACAGAATACCACACAATGATGTATCAAATTGCAATTACCATGTAGGCTTCAGCAGTCGCCCAATATCCGATGCAAAATTAAGCATGCTCAGATTCAAGCCATTACTAAAGTAGATCTGAAGTAAAGTTAGAGGACTCACCTGAAATTTAGCCAAGTGATAATAAGGACAGAAGAAACCAAGAGAACAAAATAACGCCTGGCTGAAAATATGCCTGTCTGCAAATAAGCAGTTGCACTTCCAACCTGCTCAATAGAACTTAATAGAATGAGCAATAGAAGATATGTATTATGCAGGGATGCAATAAGAAACAGACGCAGTATATAATAAAATATATTTATACTTTTTTCTAGTTAACATTTTACAGAGAGCAAAATGTCAATTGCAATCATCCAAAAAATACCAGTACAAACCAAGTTGGCTACTCTTGGAGAAATATTTCGAAAAACACTACAAAGAAGCAAGCATACAAAATTCACATATGAATCTCCATAATCACTTGTCTAACCATTGCAAATGCACCTTCTCTCCTAGGAGTCTACTAAACTTAACTTTAGCCAATGAACTAAAATATGATGATCTGAATATTAATATTGTGGATTTCTCAAACAGATCTACTAGAGTGAAATTTCATCCATTTGGTAGAAATTTCACCCTGTGCTAGTGATAGGATGTTTTATTACAGTGAAAAATTACATAAAATCTTCTTGATCAAGTATTTTACCAACCTGGGTAATTTCATACTTCTCATACACTATTTGGTCCTTTTTAGTAGCCAAAATCTTGTCCAAATAGTTTTACCTGGTAGAGGTAATTTTGGGTACAATATGAACTAGATAAGTTACGAATAGATGCTACTTTGCATTTGTAAATATATGGCATGCAGCAGAATATGCAGAAATATTCAAACTTGGACTTGTTGTTAATTTAAAATTTTTCTAGTAATTTCCTTAATGATATAAAGGAATGAAAAAAGAAATTTACTTGAAACATGCTTATCATTTTTAATGTCAACTCCTGCTATTGAATTTGATGGCTGATGACATGTTTAAAGAACTCACAGTTAGAGGAACCAGAGCAACGGAGTAAATAGGCAATTTAATTGCCCTCCATATCAAGGTTGCTCTAGAGACATCCTCTTCATTTTCCTGATCATGCATACTGCCAGAGTAATCTGCTTCAGCCTTGGAATAAAATTGTAGATGACGGCACTGTTGCTGGAATTCTAATCGTCTTCTATAAGTACTTTGTATATAGTTTTGAGCACTAAGACAGACAGATGAGGACTGTCTCAAAGAAAATAGAACTCCTGGATACCTGAAAAGTAAACACTACAACTGTATGAACAAAACATAGGCCATAGCTGCCTCTCCCTGTCTATCTCCAGAAACAATATCCAGAAGAAGCATCTTTAAATTTCTAAACTCTGACAAGTATGTGAGAATCATTATATCCATTTAATGATTGGCACAATAAAATGACAACTGGATTTAATGGTTTCAGAAAACATGCTTATTTTAATAAATCTAAGAGGTCATAAGAGCATCCTTTTGTTTAGGTAGCACTTCCATCTTGAGAAAGAGTCTCTTGTTCCCTACTATGAGTTTATACGAATTCATTACCTAATGACCAATCCAAAACTGTTATGATATAACCAGAACTCCATAAATGCCTAAAAATTGACTCATGACTATTATAGAACTAATTAAATTTGTGTGACCCTCATATTAAGTTCTACTACAAACTCATGTTTGTTGATGCAATGTACTTATTTGTCTTGATCCAATCTTTACCAATAGAAACCAATGCAGTTAACCTTGTAGATTAACATGACTTTAAAGCCATAGAACATTATTATGATTTCGTTGAGGAAAGTTTCTCTAGGGATTGCTGTCCCTTAAAAGATGCATGCTAGAATCATATAACAGAAATTCTTTCAAAGCAGAAAGATGAGCAGAGATGACATAGCAATAACTGCTCACAAATAAATATATACTAATTGCTGCAAACATGTATGAATTTTTTTAAAAAAATAAGCAAAAACCATTGTTTTTCTATAATGGCCTTCCAGAGCTGAAAATAGAAAGACCTTTTCGATTTAAGTCCTGAAGGAAGAAATCAATTGAATTCCACCTTTTATCAAATGCAAAATTAAACATTTAATTAACATTTCAAACACATCTGATTTTTCAAATACATTTGACTGACTCATTTCCCCTGATTAGGCCACACAAAATTATATTTCATTACTTGCGTTTCGATTATTTTTCAGTGAAGTGTGTTTATCTTTTTATGCTATCCCAAATAAAATAATAACAATAAAAGAAATAAAAGTTCCCATTTCAATATTAATAAAATATTTCCAAAAATTGCTATTACTTTTGTAATTCACACGATAACATAAACTCCAAGTGAAATATCTAAGTTCACACGTGCAATTTTAGAACACATTTATGATCCTAAGCCTTTCGTATAATTTCATAAGAAAATGGATATTATATTCATTATCTATACAGCTAGACAATTATACGTCTAGTGAGAAAGAATTCACAGTATACAAATACTCAAAGCTACAATTAAGAAATGAAACTCGCCTTGTAATGTAAGTCTGCCGCTTAATTAAGTAGCCGTCGAGAATCTTCAGACCAGAGCCTCGGTCAATGTTAGAGATCGATATCGCCATTGGCATCAACATGTTTCAATGTTACCTAGAAGCAGCAATATAATAGTTGAAACAATTAGATACAACCCAGTTCTAACAAACGCTTGCTTCCTGTAAGATGAAAATAAAAATAAGATGGTTTCATTTCATCGTGTATTTCAAGTTCACTTTAGAGTAGACGTATATTGGTAAAAGGAAATGAAAATAAAAGAACCCTTGTAAATTCCAACAAAAATAGAATAAAGAAATAAAGAAAGACGCAACAACCTTGAAGAAGAAGAAAAGCTTGCGGATTAAAGTAGCTCACGTGAAAGAATCAACTGTCTTCTTTGAAATGGGTCTGTGTAAGAAGAGATAAGAGAGAGAAGTATATTTAGTTACTCGCGTGTTATCTTCAAAACACATGCAAGTAACTGTAAACGGACAGCACAATCTCCTCTAAATCCTATCCATTTGTAATCCGCTTACCAGTAAAATTGGGATAATAGCTTCCGGCTCTATTGCGTTTTATATTTTACAAATAAACAGATAGGTTAATATTTGTATCAATTCGGTCCCAAGTCTCAATTTTTTTTAGGCACCAAAATATCTTTCATAACATGGAATTTTAAGTTCTAACCTAATTTAAACAGTACTTAATTTCATTAATGATGTGTTAGGGACTTATTTGATACAAATAAAATATTTTTATAATATAAAATTTTAAAGTCCTATTGATACAAATTAACAATTACATCATCACTTAATAAGTATACAATTAGAGAGGTTATAATACCTCTATTTTTGATAAATTAGAATAAAACTCATATAAAATTTTATTGTTAATGTTGATCCTAAAATTTGGTCGTCTTTAAGTAAACGAGTTGAATTTGTTTCTTCTAAGAACAACAATCGAACTATGGAAGGAATTGGATTAGACTAGTCTGTTTTAAGAATACTGAGTGTATTAGGAATCCTCCAATCAAAGAAGAAGGTGAGGCCATGTCGAAATTTTTTTAAGCAAAGACACTATGATGCTTAAGTTAGCAATCACAAAAAAAAAAAGAGAAAATAATATGAGGGCAAGAAGAAAAGGCAATGATAATGAAGTAGAAGTTTTGTTGAGTGCTTAAAGGATAAGAAGGCTTCAAATCTTGCAGACTAGTCTACGTATGTAGGTTTAGACATTGATGCCTAGATCTGTATAGATGTCAATATTGATCCTACTCTTTAACTCAACAATTTGGACACTATTTAAAATATAAGCTTAATATGTAATTATAAAATCCTATTAGGGTTAAAAGTCATTAAGACTTTTTCTTCTTGGATTTATATATTAGAGTTTTACCCAATTACTATTAGATTTTTCTTGCCCATCTCATGTTGAGATTATTGGAGTTATATTTGAAGAAGGTATATCGAGTCCATGATTTTTAGTGGCAAGTTTGTTTTAGGATACTCATTTATGACCAAGATGGTTTATTAGTTCGAGAAGAGTACCTGATGACCAAAGTAATGCTGGCAAAATGAGGACTACGAGCCAACTTGAGGACATCTATATACCTTTGTAATGTATGGGCTAGCGCTTTATGGGCTACAGTAAATAAGCTATGCTTTGTTATGGTTGAGCTCACGAGTTAGAATTCAAAGAGGAATATGAGTCCCTTGATTTTCAGTATTAATTTGTTAATACCGAAAACTTTATAAGTATAGTCCTTTAGATTATGTAGTCTTTAGACTGCCTTTTTTTATGTGATCAGCCAAAGTTCTCACCTGTCACTTTGAGGCAGTGCTTGAAATTGGATATTATATCTTTGTAGGGGAATGGATTTACTACTTAATGGAATTCCCTTTTGTAAAAGTGTTCATATGGGAATGGATGCATTAGTCAATGAGATTCTACTTTATAAATATCTTTACATGGGAATGAATGTAATGGTTAGTTAGATTCCTTTTTGTAAATGTCTTCACATGGAAATAGATGTGATGGTTAGTGAGTTTCCCCTTTGTTTATTTTTTAACAAGCGAATGGATGCACTAGTTAGTGAGATTCCCTTTTATTTATGTCTTTATGATGGAATAGAAACATTGGCTAGTGAGATTCTGATTGGGATGCTATAGTAGCTAAGCGCAAGTGCACGCTATCGTATCAAATAATATAGGATTTTAAGTCCAGATATCAATCCCACAAGGACTATGCAATCTAATTCTATAAATCAAGTACTAAAATTATACCTACTTAACTTTTATTTAGAAAATCACAATCTGAAATTTATTTAACTAATCTATTTCTATCAATTAACTAAACAAAAAACAAAGAGTAGAATTCATAAATAAAGATAATCTAGGGTTTTGACTCGTCCCTTAGTATTTCATTAGATTCATTAACCACTTAGTTAATCCCTTAATACCAATTGATTGGCTTAGACACTAATCTCATCACAAGCCTCTGTCGATGGTCAAGTAACTATATTACGCATTCTAACAATCACCTATATGTCTATAGTAATCAAATCAGAATGTAATTATTAAGATCAAGTCTAAATTATACCATATATACCACCTAGGTATATGTCTATCCTAGATAGAACTCATAGTTGTTACCCTATGATCATGCATCAAACTACCCTAGGCTAAACACATGAATCCCTCCGTCGAGTTCATCATGGTTTCTCAATCATTCAAAATACTGATCAGGTATAATGAAAGCATTAAACACAAGATAGAATGAATCAATTGAATTTATCAAGTTCATAAACTAAAATTTAACACAATCCAAATCCATACTAGGTTTACAGAGTCTAAGCCTAGATAAACAATTTAACCCATCACAAAACCAAAAGTATCAAACTAATTCATAAAGATCAACAAGAATAAGAACATAATGATAAAGAAAGAGAAGAAAAACTAATCAAAGTGACCCCTTGATGTGCTTCTCCCTCAATCTTGACTTGAAGCTTGAATCTTGATCTTGATTCTTCAATCTTTGGCTTTGATCTTTGATCTTGTGTTGTGAATTCTTTATCTAAGTTTTTGCCTCTTTTTTCTCTTTTTCGTTCTTATTTTTTTCTTAGGGTTTTTGGCTTTCTATTTATAGGTTTTTATCTACAAAACACTGTTCATGATTTATTGTAGCAAAAATACTATTCCTCGACACTGTTCACCGCCTTGAGCGCCGAGGCTCTCAGTCGCTGGCCTGGTGCCCTTTTCGTATTTTGAGCGTAACTTCTTTGTTTGACATTTGATTCGCCTCCTGTTTATTTCTATGCGTCACATTTTTCATCGTGCATCTATTTATGATCAAAAACCACAATTAAATAGCCAAATAGTTATGATTTAGAGTAAAATATAAAAGTTGGGTACAAATAATAATAATACTTTTATGCCCCTATCAGATTCCCATTTGTAAATTTCTTTATAGGAGAATGGAAGCACTGGTCAGTGAGATTCCCCTTTGTAAATGTCTTTGTAGGGGAATGAATGCATTTGTTAATGAGATTCCCCTTTGTAAATGTCTTTGTAGGGGAATGGAAGCATTGGCCAGTGATATTTTCTTTGTAAATGTCTTCCAAAGGGAATGGATACACTTGTTAATGAGATTTTATTTTGTAAATATCTTTGCAGGGGAATGAATGCACTGATCAATGAGGTTTTCCTTGGTAAATGTCTTTATAGGGGAATGGATGAACTGATTTAGTGAGATTCCCATTTGTTTATGTCTTTGCAGGGGAATGAATGCACTAATTTACTAAAATTCCCCTTTGTTAATGGTCATCAGGCCTACATGATGCAATTATACGTTCATAGTGGGATGGGACTGATTATTTGAAGCCGGCGCTAAAGGTATACTTAATGTTTGGCAACCTTTTAAAGAATGTGCACTGTCAAGTGACTTACTAAATAATTGCCCCCATTTTTTTTTGAAGTTCTAGTGATGTGATCTCATTTGGGTGTAGCAGTACTGATCAAACTACAGAGGTTTGCCCTTTGAGGGAATACGTTTAAGCAAAGAGACATTTCATATTTGAAGGGGTTTTAACCTTTAGATCTCAAGTTAACGATTGTAATTTCTTTTGAAAACCATGTATATAAGAAAGTGGTCTCTTTTTCTCTACCACTTTTATTTTACTTAAAGGCTTTCAAGAAAGAGAGGCTTTAGTAATTCAAGTTCTTTGCACACTTTATAGTCTATTTCTATCTACATTTATTTTTCTATTATGTATTTTTTTGCACAAGTACGTGTTTTGATGCTGAATTCCTTATCTTTTTGTGTATTGTTGTTTTGGTGTTTTTTTTGTGTTCAATATATTTCTGGATTTGTCCTATAAATATTAAGTCCTTATCTTGAGTCCTCGACTTTAAGTGTTCAAACCTTGTTAGTTTGTCTAGGAAAACTTTTGATAGGCGCACTATTTATTTATTTAGGTAAGGAAATAATGTCTCTTAATGGATGATTTCCAAAATATATCTAATCATGAGTATGGTTGATTTAGTAAAGGCTCAACTGCTGGGAGTAGCTTAGATTGAGAAATAGATAGTAAAGTGCTTAGAGGGTCTGAGGACTTAGATTGCAAGTGATGGGACTTGTTGTTAGGGTCAGTGCTTATGTGCCATCTCTAAATGTACATATACTTGTGTGTTTATACAAGTGTACATTTATATTAAATCGGTAATATCTATTTATATGATACTATGCCATTAACATTACAGACATTGTACAATTTGAAGGAGTTCAGATCAAATCTAAAGGAGTTAAGATGAGAGTTTATAGCTAGCCACGCTGAAAGATATAAATGCTAAATATTAGCACAGCTAAGTGTTAGCTAGTTATAATACTCAGCGAAGATCCAAGAGTATGAGCCTTATCTGTAATAGGACATAGACCTGGGAATATACTAGTAACTGTATAGTTGCAAGAGTAGCAATCGGGTGATAGAAAATGTCAGTTGCCCAAGTATGTTCTCAAATAATTATCCCTGATCTATTTATACCGATATGTGTCTGTCGGTGGATACTTTTAATATAGATCAACATATGGCGTACCTATAGGGTATAGATGGTTATTCCTAGCCGACCGTGAGCTTAGAGCTCGTATTGACATATGGGTATCCAGTTAGGACTGGATAAGGACAGACTCACGAGGGCCTCCGATAGACAACCTATGTAAGCCATCAATGAAGGGTCATCGCGAGTTTAGTAGTATACGTGGTCTTTTAACCTGAGTGCCACGGTGGGCTTGTAAGTGATCCACCATTCTTTAGTTCCACGTATGTCACAGACCTTTCATGGTGTGACCGCTAGATGTCGCTAGGTATGGTCCGATGCTTATAGAGTCCGGTGTATATAGATATGGGATCCGTCAGCTCGCATAAGGAGTTAGATATCCAGATGCTTTGAGACTGTATCTTAGAAAGTCTTGTGGCCACAAGCATTAATCCCAAAAAAGAGTTTCCGCTATAGTAGAACAATATGACAAAAGAGTTTGCACATATTGTTCAGTGAGATACAAGTCTAGAGATAAGACATGGATAAGCAAATGGGAATTTGACGGTGATAATCTATATCCTCAGCATATCTAGGGTATCATGACGAAAGGACTATACGTATACGTTGTAACCTCAACTTGCATGGTTCAACGTGTTGATTTGTATATCCGTGACGTGTGCGTGAGGCAATGCTCACGGACTCATGGAATAGTTCTATTTGACGAATCGGGCGTGAACCTAAAGAGTCCCACGATATAGAGTGTACTCGTTGTGCACTGGGGCAGTATGCTAGATTAAATTGTTTAATTCAGTAATATTCAGCACTACCACAAAAATACGTGCATATCTGTATTTAAGTGTTAAATATAATAATTAGTCAATAATTGTTATTTACTACTTGTATAATAACACATGACACATTGTAGACTCTCGGTTGAGTTTATTCAAGTGTGAAATTTGGTGGGACCCACTGGGGGGTAATACTTAGTAACTATTCATGAGGGGTAAAATGATCATTTCACATATTGATTATTTAATTGTTAAATAATCTATAATATCTATATTATATATTATTTTATTATATAATATTATTATATTAAATAATGCCATTAGTTGGCATCTATTTTATATATTTTATTATTATTTAATATAATAATATTACTTTTTTTATAAAAGTGATTTTATTTAATATTATAATATATAATATTATTATTATATTAAATTAATATATGTGAAATTGTGTGTGAATTAGTGTGTGTTTTGTGAACGGAAATGGAGAAAGAGAAAGAAAATAAAATTGAGCCGAGATAGAAAAGAAGAAGAAGAAGAAAAAAAAAGAAAAAAGAAATTGTTTCATTTTTCTCTTTAGTTCCAAAAGAAGCAATTATGAATTGTTTCAAATTCTATTTCCTTATCTTTATAGAGCAAATGAAGAATACACATGACCAGCCATTTTAGGGGTTTAAGAGTTAAACCCAATGCTGGTTATGGGGCTGCTGTTCTAACTCACCAAGCCCACCGAGTTGGTGACTGAAACTGGCAACGAGTTGGTCTCCATACGGACTCCGAGAATATACGTGTATAACGTTACACATTCAGATGAGTTCTCAACACTACTAATATATTAATGTGATTAATATATTTTATTAATTGTATTTATTGCATGTTTAATGCTTCCGCATGTATATGATACGTATTTTAGACAATAAACACAATTGCACATGCATACACCCACGTATATTAGATCTCCAACAAAAATG
The DNA here is from genome assembly GCA_946807835.1 of Ailanthus altissimus. Lineage (NCBI taxonomy): Eukaryota > Viridiplantae > Streptophyta > Magnoliopsida > Sapindales > Simaroubaceae > Ailanthus > Ailanthus altissimus. Next base: position 10,556,924 of record OX327698.1, read on the forward strand.
GTAGAAGCCATTTAGGACATATTTGAGTGTTGTTTGAGTGAATGGATGCAAAGGGCCCAGTGTAAATGGCGTGTTTTAAGTGTTGAAATGGGTATACCAAAAGGGGTGCACTAGGCGGTACAGCGCTAAAAGGCTTTTGTCGCAGCGCTTGGGGTTCACCCTCCCAGCACTGCAGCATTGAAGATCTGGCGCCGCAGCCCTGTCAAACCCGCGCTGGGCACTGGAGGTTCTAGAATTCGCGACCCAGCGGTGATGGATGGGGATGCGGCATTAGGGGTTCAACTCTTAGTGCTGCAGCGAGGTAGTTTGGCACTGCGATGCCCAGCACTGTAGCGTTTCAATCTAGCACCGGACGGTGTATTGTTCACTTTAACAGTAGAAAATGAACAGTATTGTGTATTGTTCATAGCTATAATAATTTTAAACAGTATTTTAAAATTAATTTTGCATGTATAGATTTATGAGATGTAGTGATAAAAGTTATCAGTCTACATTATAAATCAGGGTTTATGAGATACAATGATAAAGAGTTATCGGTCTGTATTATAAATGAGAATTAATTTTTCTGTATTGGTAACCGCAATGGGAGCCCTACTGGTGGGGGTTAGTTGTGCTTACATAGAAAAATTGATTAATTGAGAATCACTCTCCTCATGACATAGAGACTAAAGATAAATACAAAAATCTCTCTTAATGAGATTGAAGAATATTACATTATGAGATAATGTTTTATTCTGATCCATGTTGTAGATACAGTATTAGACGAGTCATTTCGACCTTTTCTCAATATTGCTACAGCGTGAGAGACTTGGTCAGTTAGGCTTGAACTATACTGGTTAAACATGAGATGAGACAAATATATGCGAAAGTATTGCCTAATATTGCTACAATGTGAGGGTAGTATTGGTAGCATATATTTGATCATTGACAAGTTAATCTAGAATAAACTTACCCAATATTACTACAGTGTGAGGATAAGGTGTATTCAGGATCAAGTGGTAAGAGTTGCATGAGATACAATTGACAAATGTTGTCTACCTGTTGGGTTTACAAAGATCAATATTGCTACAGAGTAAGGCCCGAGTAAATTTCAATGGGATATACTTTATGCTATATAGTTTAAAGAGTTTAAACTATCATCTTCTTGTTCGAGAGATTACCGAGATTATATAAAGCAGTGGGGGGCATTTTAAATCGAAAATGTATAATTAGTATACCCATGATTTAAAATATTATATTAGCGATTTAATGACTATTCCACTTACATCTCCTGTTATTTTGACCTATCAAGTATAATGGCCACTACGAATTGGTTGGTGTGCATATTTGATGCAATCCAACTTAAGGGTACTAGAAATTACTTTATCCGGCAGATGAATCTTAGAAATATTTTGGATTCAAAAAATTTTGGATTTGTTGTTCATCAGAGTTTGCCATAAGGTATTTCTAATAACATCTCTTTGGAGGATAAAATAGAGGGGGTGTGACCCTCTTTGTTCAGGGTGCTTCATCTTCTACTCTAAGTATGTCTGGTGAGATCAGATGTGTGAGAAGAAGAAGATGAGACAAATACCCAGGATAAATCCTTAGAGGCAACATTTATCCAAAGATCAACAAGAGAGTAATGTAGATCAAAAGTGTTTCCACTACAGTAAGGTTGGGTATTGAAAATCCAATTACCCTAGAAGCCTTATAATTGTTAAGAAGACTCCCATAGGTTTGTGTTTAACAGACATAGACATTTTTATAGCATATAATGCCAATTCACGCTGGGTATGAGATACCGCATGTCCCTTTCATATCTACAATATGTTACAGGAATTAAGAGTGATTGGAATGCAACAGCTTGTAGAAGTAACGTTAAGAATAAGAAATGGTAATTTCTTGCAGGTTCAATTATTAGGCAGTCTAACTTACTTCTCATATACAATACAATAGTTGTATTGCATAATTGATATAATATCCAAAACATCATCCGACAAATTATGTCCCTTCCTGTACTGGACAGTGAAGGATATCATATGAATGTTAGGAATAGTTTCTTATGTTCATGTGACGTGAATGATGTTTTATTAGCTGAATGTTAGTTAATAAATGAACATTATATACAATTAGAAATGTATATAGATTGGAATCCTTAAATGATACGGAGCTGTGGTATATGAGTTTAGGTCATATAGGTGTGTGACGCCTAAGCCGTCTAGTTAAGGATGGTTGGATTCCAAATCTGACCATAAAGATTTAACCAGTTTATGAATAATGTATTCACGGAGATGACCTAAAATATCAGAATGTACCTCACATCCCTTTAATTAGATCGAGAAAGTGAGTACATTAACAGCAAAATTTTCATTTGTTTAAGGAAGAATGAGATTCTCACTCACTATAATCCTCTAGGTACTCCATAATATAATGATGTTTTAAAGAAAAGGAATCGGACTTTATTAGATATAGTTCGATCGATAATCAGTGTTACCAATCTATACCTATGAGAATCTGCTCTAAATATAGCTGCTTATTAAGCAGAGTTCCATTATAAGCTGTTTCTTCCATTTCGTATGAGATACAGAAAGGAAGGAAGCCGTATCTTAAATAAATTAAGACTTGAGGTTGCTTTGCTTACATAAGAGTTATGTAGTAGGATATCTTATTTTGTAAGAGTTACTCAATAAGATAAAAAAAGCACCCAAGAGGTACATGTATAGGTTCGTTGAGTATTTTGTGAATTTAATAGGATACTAGTTCTATGATTCAAAGAAGCGAAGTGTGTTTGTTTCTCGGTATACCACCATTCTAGAGAAAGAGTTTCTCATGGATCATAGGAATCATAGAAAGATTGAGCTTGGTGAAGTCAATCTAGAAATCAATGAACCAAGGATGGAAACTTAAGCTTAATTAAGCAGTGACCTTTTAGCACACTCTCTCATTAGGCCAAAAAGGATTTTTAGGTCACCTTTTAGGTATGTTTGATGCCTAAAGGTGAACTTAGAGTTTTCTTGGTGGAAGAAAATAATCCTTTGACTTATAAGGAGATAATCTTAAACGTCAATTCAGGAAACAACAAGAAGCCATGAAGAACAAAAATTAACTCTATGCATCAGAATCAAGTCTAGGACTTGGTTAAGCTACCCGTGAGAATTTTTCTCATTAGTTGTAAAAGGTTTACAAGAGGTAATGAGAGCGAGATGGAAGGTAGAGACTTTCTAGACCCTATATTGGTTCTAGAAAGGTATTCCTTAGTGATCTGACATCAATTAAGAGGAAACCTTTGGACTAATATTAATGTTAAAGTCGATTAGATTGTTATTTGCTCTTATAGCATAGTATGACTTCAGCTCTTGTTCCTGAAGGGATATCTCGAGTAAGAGATATTCATAGAATAACTTAAAGGTTTTATGTCCAGCCAGACTTCTGGTCTGGTATGCATGAAAGGTCAGTGAGAGCATGATAGTATTTTTGATGCTCTATATTGATGTCATACTGATCATTGGAAATGATGTTGGTATATAATAGTCGGTCGAAAGTAACTCGTGAGAATTTCTCCATAAAGGATTTAGAGAGAGGCTTCATTTATACTAAGTATAAAGCTTTATAAAGATAGAGCTAGGAAGTTAATAAGACTCTTCCAAATCAATTCACATCAATAGCGTCTAAGAAAGGTATAGTTTTGTTAACTATGAGATAGTTAACGTATCTTTTGGACCTGGTATTCATATTTCGAGGAGAGTGTCTCTTTAAATGGAAGCTGAGAGAGTTAGAGTGTCTAGCATACCAGATAAATCAGCTCTTTAGAGATTGATGTATATTATGATGTATTTGAGACTTGATATCAGTTTGGCTATAAGAGTTACGAGCCAATTTCAGTTTGATTCAGGTGACTGCCATTTAATAGTGGTCAAACATATCATGAGGAACCTTGATGGTACGAAGGATAATTTTCTCAAATATGGAGAAAGTGACTTAGAAGTGAGAAGATGCGCGAAGTCAGACTTCTAGTTTGACTTAGATGTTAGAGAGTCTACATCTAAGATGTGCACATTCTTATTAGTACTAAGTGAGTTAAAATTGCACCAAATTGGGATTCACTGCTAATTTATTATGGGCACAGCGGACAACGCAGTGTGGATTTGTAGGTTTAACGTTGGGCTTGGAAGAATTCTAAGACAGATGGATCTTATCCCATAATTTTGCGATAAAACTAGGTCGTTGAATAAGCCGAGGTGCCAAAAAGACACCAGTACTCTAATTATGTTGAGAGGAGTCTCACATAACTAGAGGGATCTTGGCTTAGTGAGATGTGATTATTTATAGAAATATTTTATAAATAATTTAACGAACTTACTTTCTAAGGCCATGACTCTAAAAGTGTTTATGAAACACATGGATCAATGTGTATGAGATACCATTAGGAATGGTACTAGAGCAAATGGGAGATTGTTAGGGTCGGTGCTTACGTGCCATCCTTGAATGTACATATACTTATATATTTATACAACTGTACGTTCCCATTAAATTGCTAATACCTATTTATATGGTACCATGCAATGTAACATTACAGATATTGTACGATATGAAAGCGTTTAGATAAGGGCTCATAGTTAGCCATGCTGAAAGATATAATACTCAGCAAAGATCCAAGAGTTGGAGCCTTATTTGTAATAGTACATAGACCTAGGAATATACTTGTAATTGTATAGTTGCAAGAGTTGTAATCAGGTGCCAGGAAATGTCAGTTGCACAAGTATGTTCTCAAATAATTGTCCCTGATCTATTTCTCTCAATACAGGTCTGTCGGTGGATACTTTTAATATAGATCAGAATATGTTGTACCTATAGGGTATAGATGGTTGTTCCTAGCCGACCATGAGCTTGGAGCTTGTATTGACATATGGGTATCCAGTTCGGACTGGATATAAGACAGACTCACGAGGGTCTCCGATAGACAACCTATGTAAGCCATCAATAGAGGGTCCTCTCAAGTTAAGTAGTATACGTGGTCCTTTGACCTGAGTGCCACGTTGGGCTTGTAATTGATCTACCATACTTTAATTCCACGCATGTCACAAACCTTTTATAGTGTGATCGCTTAGTGTTGCTAGGTATGGTTCGATGCTTGTGAAGTCTGGTGTGTACAGATATGGATCCGTCAGTTCGCATAGTGAGTAATATTATTATATTAAATAATGCCACTTAGTTGGCATCTATTTTATATATTTTGTTATTATTTAATATAATAATATTACTTTTCCACTAAAGTGGTTTTATTTAATATTATAATATATAATATAATTATTATATTAATATGAGATATCTATATACGTGAAATTGTGTGTGAATTAGTGTGTGTTTTATGAACGAAAATGGAGAAAGAGAAAATGAAAGGGAGTCGAGAAAGAGAAGAAGAAAAAGAAAAAAAAAAGAAAAGAAGAAAAATGAAATTGTTTCATTTTTCTCTTTGGTTCCAAAAGAAACAATTACGAATTGCTTAGTTTCCATTTCCTTATCCTTTTAGAGAAAATGAAGAATACACACGACTGGTCATTTGAGGGGTTTAAGAGTTAAACCTAATACTAGCTATAAGATTGCTGTTCTAGCTTCCCAAGCCCACCAAGTTGGTGACTAGAACTAATAACGAGTTGATCTCTGTGCGAACTCCGAGGATATATGTGTATAACGTTACACGTTCAGGTGAGTTTTCAACACTACTAATATATTAATGTGATTAATATATTTTATTTATTGTGTTTATTACATTTTTATGCTTCCACAGCATTCAATATGTATATGATACGTATTTTAGGCAATAAACACAATTGTACATCAATACACCCACATATATTAGATCCCCAACACTTGTTTGAGTAGAGGATGTGACGAAGCTTCCTGAGGGTGTTAGTGATTCTGAATGGACGCTCGGTAGTGTGATGTTGTCTCAAGTTTCTAGGGAGTAAGTGGGAACCTTTGGTCAATGAGTCAACCCAATAAAAAGAGACAAAACAAAATCTTTCCTCCTTGGACAAATAATGAGGTGCCTTATGAATTGGATTTCTTACCCTATCATCACTTGGGTGTGCACGAAGGGGATCTTGTCGAACTAAGGAGGCAGTTTTAATATTTCAGAGGCAATTACTTTAAAGGTTCCCAAGAGGATGAATATATAAGTGCACCGTTAGTTGAGTAGGTGGCCCTCAATTTGCTTTTTTTCAACTTACGGTCGAGGTTGACTCTTTAGCCTTCTTTTGTGGACATTGATCCAGCCAAAGTCCACAGTATAGTCTCAGTGCCACCTCCACACTAAAAAAAACCTGAAAAGCTTGATTGAAAAACTATCCTACATTTGAAGGTTCATTCCTAGACTAACTACTTTACTCTCTAGTTTTGTTCCATTGCTAAAAAGGAATGTTTAATTTAAATAGAGGAAGTACAACAAGAAAACTTCCTAAAAATTCTCCTTATCATTTTGGCATTACCCATCATAAGATCTCCTAATAATAGGAAGTTGTAGATTATATATCTCTTAGCCACCACTATGGTTATAACCGCCTTGTTAGATAAAGAAAATAACTAACAGTAATAGCATCCCATCTATTACGTCACCCCGTAGTTATCTAGGATAGAGACCAAATACTCTAGGTGAGAACATGTTTGCCTCATTCTTTTATACACCTAAAGGCTACGACATTACATTTTAGCATGATAAACACTAACCATGTCCAACATATGTTACTCATACTAGTATTGTCTAGCAAGCTAGTATAATGTCTCTTCATCCTCATAGAATTCGATAACACTTACAAGGTTTCAAGTGAAATCAAGGATCAGGTCGCAGTTGACATGATTACAGCCTTTTTGTTTTTTGTAAAATAAGAGGTGCCCTAAATAGAAGAAATATCAGGAGCTTTTCCTGAGCAAGTGTATGTCGTAGATGAAAATAAATGGTGGGAGCTTCACTTTGATGGCTTAACTATTACTATAGCCAGAAACGTTGGCTTTGAAATCATTGACTAATAAGGAAAATCCTCCATCTTTTCTTCTTAACTTGATTTTATTTGTACTAACAATATGGTAGAATACAAGGCAGTCATTATAGTATACTTACTGCCTTGAGATTAGGTGCAAGATGGATCAAACTCATAGGGAACTTAAAACTTGTGATCCAACAAATTAAAGGAGAATTTTCCACACGAGAGCCAACATTATTTCCATATAAACTACGGTATAGTAGCTGCCGATCACATTTAAAGAAGTCATAATAGAACACATGATGCAAAAAAAGAAAAACTATGGAGATGCCTTAGCCATTATGGGTGCTAAGTGTTGGAATTTGTGCTTACGTGCCATCTTTTTATGTATGAATATTTGTTTAATATTTATACTAGTATTATCATTTCATTAAATCGCTAATTATATTTTATATGTGGTAAGATTCTTATAATGTTTCAGATATTGTATGATCTGAAAGAGTTTAGATCTGGTCTAAATGAGTTTAGATCAGTGCCAAGAATTAGTAACATTGAGAGTTATAACTACTAAGAGTTGGCACTGATAAGAGTTATTAGGTTATAAGAGTCAGCGATATCTAAAGAGTTAGAACCTTGTTTAAAATGGGACAAAGACTTGAAAATATATTAGTAATAACGTAGTTGCAAAGAGTTACAAATAGTGCTAGAAAATGTCATTATGCAAATATGTTCTCAAATATTATGTTTCTAATCTATCTTAACTGATGCTGGTCTATCAGTGAATACCTTAATTAATATATAGATTCGTTGTTGGCGGAGGATCTAAGACACGTGGGTGTATGCATGTGCTATTGTGTCTATTGCCTAAAATACGTATCTAATACATATTTAAGTCTAACGGAAGCGTGAAACGTGCAATAAACACAATAAATACAATATATTAATCACATTAATATATTAATAGGGTAGAGATCTCATCTCAACGTGTAACGTTATACACGTATATTCTTGGAGTCCACATGGAAACCAACTCGTGTGTAGTTCTAGTCATCAACACGGTGGGCTTGGTAAGCTAGAATAGCAGCCCGATATCTAGCACGAGATTAACCCTTAATCTCCAAAATGGCAGATGTGTATTTTTCATCCTTTTCTCTAAAAAGATAAGAAATGGAGAACTTGAAGCAATCTAGCATTGCTTCAATTGGAAGCATAGAGAAAAATGAAACAATTTTATTTTTTCTTATTTTTTTTTTCTTTCTTTCTTCTTCCTCTCCATTTCTTCTTTCTCTTTCTTGGCCAAATTTTGGCCACCAACACACACTTGCCTCTTTTCTCTCTCTCTTTACACTTGCCTATTTTCTCTCTCTCTTTCTTTATATATACATATATATATATATAAATATTAATATATAATATAATATAAATAATAATAATATATATAATATTAAATAATAAAATATAATATAATAATGAGAGAGAATGATTATTTAACAATTAAATAATCATAGTATGAAATGACTATTTTGCCTTTCATGAATAGTTACCAACTTTACCCCCTAGTGGGTCCCACCAAATCTCACACTTAGGTAAACTCAACTGAGGGTCCATAATACATCACGTGTCATTATACAATTAGTAAATAACAATTATTAACTAGTTGTATTTAATACTTAAATATAGACACGCACGCATTCCCCTAGTAGTGCTGAATATTGCTGGATTAAATAATTTAATCCGCACGCTGTCCCAGTGCACAACGAGTAAAATCTATATTGCGGGACTCCCTAGGTCTTACGCCCAATTCATCAAATGGAACTATTCCATGAGTCCGTGAGCAATGCCCAACTCACGCATCACGGATATACAAATCAGCACGTTGAGCCATACAAGCTGAGGTTACAATGCATACCTATAGTCCTTCCGTTATGAAATCCTAGATGTGCAGGGATATAGATTATTACCGTCGAATCCCCTTGTGCTCATCCATGTCTAATCTCTAGACTTGTATCTCACTGAACAATATACGCAAACTCCTTTGCCATATTGTTCCACTATGGCAGAACTCTTTCCCGGGATGGTTGCTTGTGGTTACAAGACTTTCTAAGATACAGTCTCGAAGCATTTGGATATTTAACTCTATATGGGAGCTGACGGGTCCCATATCTGTACACACCGGACTCCATAAGCATTAGAATATACCCAACGACACCTAGCGGTCACACCATGAAAGGTCTGTAACATGCGTGGAACCAAAGTATGGTGGATCACTTACAAGCCTACTGTGGCACTCAGGTCAAAGGACCACGTATACTACTCAACTTGAGAGGACCCTCCGTTGACGGCTTACATTTGGTGTCTATTGAAGGTCTTCGTAAGTCTGTCCCATATCCAGTTCTAACTAGATACCCATATATCAATACAAGCTCCAAGCTCACGGTCAGCTAGGAACGACCATCTATACCCTTTAGGTATGACATATACTGATATATATAAAGTTATCCATCGACAGAACCGCATCGGCAGAAATAGATCATGGACAATTATTCGAGAACATACTTGCGCAACTAGCATTTTCTGGCACCCGATTGTAACTATACAATTACTAGTATATTCTCAGGTCTATGTTCCATTACAGACAAGGCTCAAACTCTTGGATCTGCTGAGTATTATAACCAGCTAACACTTAGCTGTGCTAATATTTAGCATTTATATCTCTCAGCGTGGCTAACTATGAGCCCTTATCTAAACTCCTTTAGATTTAATCCATACTCCTTCAGATCTACAATGTCTGTAACGTTACATGCATAATACCATATAAATGAGTATTAGCGATTCAATGGAAATGTACACTTGTATAAATACACAAGTATATGTACATTTAGGGATGACACCTAAGCACTGACCCTAACGTCGGTGTATGTTTATATCTAGATGGTTCAGATAGTTAGTCTTAGCAGAACATGAGTTCAGTGAAAGCTCATATAGAGATATAGGTATTCAATAAGGACTGAATACTGAACAAACTCATAAAGACCTCCAATAGACATCCCATAAAGTCGTCAATAGAGGGTCTTTCGAGTTGAGTAGTATTCATGGTCCTTTGACCTTAGTGCTAAGGTGGGCTTGTGAGTGATCTACTATACTTTGGTTCTACACATGTCAAAAACCTTTTATAGTCTAACCACTGGGTATGATCCGATGCTCATGGAGTCTGGTGTACATAGATATGGGATCCATCAGCTCATTTGGGTGAGTAATATATCCTAATGCGATAAGATTGTATTTCAGAAAGTCTTATGGCCATAAGCAGTAATTCCCAATTATGTAAAGTTAAAAAAGTTTAACTTTAGGGATAAATAATGTCACAATTGTGTTTGGGAATATTATTTATTGAAATACAATTCTAGAGATAGGCTTTCGGTTGATCTATATCTCCTCTCTACCTAGATATAAATAATTGAGGGATTATACGAATATGTTATAACCTCAACTTGTATGGTCTAACGCGTCGCTTTGTAATATCCATAATGTGTATGTGGGGCATCGTCCATGGACGTATGAAAGAATTTCATATGACAATTCGAGATTGAACAGTTTCATCCTAGAAATTCTAGCAAACTGAAAATATATTTCAGGGTTCCTCGAGTTGTGCACTTGTCTAAACTTAAATGTTAAGTACATCACTTAATTAGTTGATAAGAGTTGTTAACTAATTAGATATTAACAAGTGGCACAATTTTGTTCCATGAATTATTTTACCATGAAATCACCCATTAACCATGTTAGTAAAATCAAATAAGGTAAATATTAATTATTTAAATAATTTTTGAATAATTAAATACAAAAATATGATTTTTGTTTATTTGTTATTTTATTCCTAAGTAGAAGACATACCTAATTTGAGAAATATAAATTAAATTAAATGGAGCACCATTTTGTAGAATTAATGATCAATTTTGTTAGACAATTAAAATGGCTATCAAAAATTATTTTTGGTTGTTGGCTACTTAACTTAAGTGGTTAGAGCATAAAAAATAGTGTGAATTCATTTTGATTAACAAGGGTGAAGCAAAAATTCGTGCAAGGAGAGAGGGCATTGAAGAGAGTTTAGTTTTTGGAGAGTTTTCTTTGAACAAAACGTTGTGAAAAAAACTAGAGAGAGAAAAATAAATTCCTTTTATTTTTCTAATTTATTTTTCTTTCAAAAAATAAAACATTGTTGGTAGAAATTTAATTGATGCTATTTTAGCTTCACAATTCCACAGAATTGTTGTGAACTAGAATTAAACAATAGTGCACTTTAAGGTGAGCTTTAAGTTGGAGCTAAAAAAAATTCGAAATTAAAATCTTTACCCAAGGTTATCAAAGTTATGTTTCTATAATCTTAAATTTTTAATGATTTAAGTTAAATATGTATATGTTGATTACATGTTTAATTCTGCTACGAAATTCGTGTATATGATACATGTGTTTAGTTTCTTCAACATATACAATCACATACATACACTCTAAAATATGTTAACACTAAGATGAACTTAATTGACAAACTAGTGAGCATCACATCAGAAAATATAGAAAATCCATCCTCTTGTAAGCTAGAATGCAAGATGTAAGCCTAACCTTAACAAAATACTGGCAAGAAGCTATAAAACGAGCATTACAAAATCCATAATAAAGTCTACACTTCAAATCCCTTAGAGACTATAAACTAGTTTTGAGCAGCCTCTACAAAAGACTCTATAAAGGAATACTTATACATTGTATCAATAAGCAAGAAGGCTAAGATCTTCTACAAGACATTAATATATGTGTTTGAAATACAAAACATATGCTCAACCTATATAGAAAAGCGCAGAAGGTTGGATATTACTAACTAGAAATGCAAACTCAAGCACAGGCCAACAAGCAAACTGCCTAGATTGCCAGAAGTAATTGACAAAAAGAAAGTGTTCATAATCACCACCGAAGAGGATTATCGAGTTTTCTATATAGAATATCTCTTCAACAATACCTTACCTCCATAGTCCTTAAATACTTATGAGCTTAAATAGATTGCCAACTAGTATTTTATGGAGAGCATGATCCTGTTTCGAAAGAGCCTTAAGGGAAATGCCTTGAGATGCCTAGACTTCAAAAAAGCATAAAACATTATTGCATGAAACCCACGTTGGAGAGTGTAGTAAGTATTAAAGCAAGCAAAATTATGCTACTGCTTGCTTGAATTAGGCTGGTATTGGTTGCATGCAAAATGATGCCAAAAACTTCATTAAGAAATGCCACATTTGCAAGATCTATGCCAACCTATAGCACTAACATTCTACGACCTTACAAGCTATGGAAAACCCTTGGCTCTTTCACACTTAGGGGCTTGATCTGGTCAAGCCGATTAGCTCTTCTGCTAAGGGATATATCCAAATATTAGCAACCACATATTATTTCTCTAAATGGGTTGAGGCCATCCAAAGCAACAAGCATTGTTGTATCCAACTTCTTACAAGAGCACATCATCAAATGCCGCTTCTACATATCATACAAGATCATTAGTGACAACGAAATGTTGTTTGTAAATAAATAAGTTGATGACACCTTAGGGCATTACAGTATCAAGCACAGATAGTCCATGCCATATTACCCAAAGGCAACGGTTAAATTAAGGGTGGGCATTTTCGGGTTCGGGAATTCCCAAACCCTACCCGAACTCAATTGGGACAGAGAAATGTGTCCCGTTCGGGATAATTCTCTACCCGAATCGGTTCGAGACGAGATGGGACGGGTCAAGTTGGAAATTTTTGAATTTGTTTTTGAAATTGCTTTGAAACGGTGCCGTTTCAGGATCGGGACGTATCGGTTCGGGACTTTTCGGGTCGATTTTGGGACGGGACGGTTCTGGGCTTTTCGGGTCGGTTTCGGGCCGGGACAGTTCTGTACTTTTTGGGTCGATTTTCGGACGGGACGGTTCGGGAATTTTTGGGTCGATTTCAGGACGGGACGGGTTCAAGACGGATCTGTCCGATTCGGGTCGGGTCGGAAATTTGTTAATGTTAAATTGAAATTGAAGTATTCTAAATTTAATAATTATTATAATATTTAACAAATTTGTTAATATTATTATTTTAGATTCAAAATGAATATAAATTACGTGAAGTAAAAATATTATAATTTTATTAGTTTTGAAATCGATTCGTTTCAATTAAAATTTAATGACGTAAAATATTGTTATTGTCATTTTGAGATCGATTCATTCCAAATCCAATTACTTAAAATTTTGTCATATTAAATTCAATTCAAGTTGAAATATGTTAAATATTTTAATTTGAAATGTTATTTCGATTTCAATTACGTTAAATATCATGGATTTGAATTACGTTAAATGTTATTATTTGAATATAAATTACGTGAAGTAGAAATATTATAATTTGATTACTTTTGAAATCGATTCGTTTCAATTAAAATTCAATGGCGTAAAATATTGTTATTGTCATATTGAGATCGATTCATTCCAAATCCAATTACTTAAAATTTTGTTATATTAAATTCAATTCAAGTTGAAATACGTTAAATATTTTAATTTGAAATGTTATTTCGATTTCAATTACATTAAATATCATGAATTTTAATTGCGTTAAATGTTATTATTTGAAAGTAAATTATGTGAAGTAGAAATATTATAATTTGAGTACTTTTGAAATCGATTCGTTTCAATTAAAATTCAATGGCGTAAAATATTGTTATTGTCATATTTTTAAGAAAATTTTGACAGAATCTCCCCTTATTTTGAACATTCCATTGATTGATTATAATAACCTGCTAAATTCACATTCACATATCATAACCAACTATAATACAACATAATAATTAACAACATTACAGAAAGTAATACAAATCAAAATAAAGATTAAGTCCAAAATTTAATAATTTATGAAGCATTAGTTAAACTCCAAAACTCATTTGGGAACCTCCACATAAAAAAGATATCTCCAAGCATACCACGAGTAAATATAAATAACATGATTTATTGCTGATGTAGTGTCGGTGCCCGTGGACACTCTTACATTGACAAATGAGCAAACTCTACACTAAAAAAAAAACAAGTAAAAATGTACGCATATAAGTATAAATATTTGAATTTTATTATAGTAATTTACATTATTTTACCTGTTTCTAGTTGGTCATAATATTCAACATCTGCAAGCAATCCTTCTTCTCGCTTCGCTTTATCTACCAAAAGCGAAGATCGTATCTAATTTTGTCCATATATCAAGCCCTTAACTACTTTCGGAGTTAGCGAACTCCGAAATAAATCAAGAATACGACCTCCGAAACTGAAAGCTGACTCAGAGGCCACAGTAGATACATGTACAGCAAGTTCATCTCTAACTATACATGACAAAATCGGATATCTCTCGGCATTCAACCTCCACCACTGTAAAACATCAAAATGCGGGTTGCGAGGATTCTCAAGTTTATCTATGAAGTAATTTTCCACCTCATGCATTTCTTTCAAATCATTATCATCCTCTGCAAGCCCAATGTATTCACTCTAGGGGTCATCACACCGCATAACATCTGCAACTAGTGAGGTTAAGGTGCTACCGGGTACTTGTGACTGTGAAACAAGCATGCTACTAGTACTACTACTCCCACTACCAACAGTAGTACCACTAGCAGTAGATGCACCACACTGTGATTTGCCATGCAATGCACTATAGGCTTCATAAAGCCTAAACAATAACTTTTTACTGAGATATTTCATTTCTTTAATTCTTGCACTGTCATTACTAAAGAGTTTCGCAAAACAAAATCCAGCGAACTGCATCTTACACCGTGGATCAAGTAAAGTATCTATTATCAAAATCTTATTAATCTTCTCACTGGATTCTCAATATTTATCAAATTTTAACCTTATCTTATTTGTTATGTCTCCCAAAGAGGATTCTCAAGTTTATCCATGAAGTAATTTTCCACCTCATGCATTTCTTTCAAATCATTATCGTCCTCTGCAAGCCCAATGTATTCACTCCAAGGGTCATCGCACCGCATAACATCTACAACTAGTGAGGTCGAGGTGCTACCGGGTACTTGTGACTGTGAAACAAGCATGCTACTAGTACTACTACTCCCACCACCAACATTAGTACCACTAGAAGTAGATGCACCACACTGTGATTTGCCATGCAATGCACTATAGGCTTCATAAAGCCTAAACAATAACTCTTTACTGAGATATTTCATTTCTTCAATTCTTGCACTGTCATTACCAAAGAGTTTTGCAAAACAAAATCCAGCGAACTGCATCTTATGTCGTGGATCAAGTAAAGTACCTATTATCAAAATCTTATTAATCTTCTCACTGGATTCCCAATATTTATTAAATTTTAACCTTATCTTGTTTGCTATGTCTCTAAAAAAAAAGTCATTACTTTGACTCAATTTTGTTAAGCAGGAATGTATCATGCAAATCTCATTGAAACAGTTTGTAGAGGTAACACTTAATGAAGCACTGAATTTTAATGTTGCTTCATAGAAAGATTGCAAAAATAACACAAAATGCTCTACATTCTCCCAATCTGAACTAACTAGTGGCCATTGTCTTGTCTTTCTATTTTCCTCCTCTAAAAAATAACTTCCATATAAATGATCATCATCTGCCATCAAATCAAAAGCCTTTTGAAATTTTAATGCAATCGTCAACATTAAGTAAGTCGAATTCCACCTAGTTGGCACATCTAACACTACGCTTCCCTTATACTCAATCTTCTTCCTTTCCATATAATACTTAAAGGCTTGCAAGCGCGATCCAGAAGATATAATATATTTTATTGCATTTCGTATAGTAATTACGCTCTCATTTAAATCCTTCAACCTATCTGTTACAATCAAGTTTAAAACATGCGCACAACAGCGTACATGCATGTATTCCCTATTCAAAACCAAAGAATCTTCTCTCCGACTTTTCAATCTCTTCTTCAAGTGAGATAAGGCAATATAATTAGCACTTGCATTATCAATTGTTACACAAAATACTTTATCAATATTCCAATCTAGCAAACAATCCTCCAACTGCTTCCCAATTGTATCTTCTTTGTGATTTAAAATAGGGGCAAAGCTCAAAATTCTTCTATACAAATGCCAATGACTATCTATAAAGTGAGCTGTGACAACCATATAACTATTATTATGAATGGAAGTCCAAATGTCAGTGGTCAAGCTCACTCGTTGCCCATTAATTAAACTCTTCAATAAGCCTTTCTCTTGTTATAGTTCTATGAGATGAAACATCAAATCTAGGAACTGCCACGCTGTTATAATATCGAAACCCGGCATTCTCCATAATACTAAAAGGTAGCTCATCCATCACTACCATTTTAACAAGAGCTTCTCGACATCCAGCTTGACTCCATCCTCTGGATACAACATTACTACCCTCTCATTCTTCTCTAGTAGGTTCTTTACCAAAAATTAGTTGTTGATCATCAATCACCTCCTTGTTAAACTTGACAAATCTTTTTAAGTGTTTTGACATACTACTGGTTCTATGAAGCACTGAATGACAACTAATAAACTTACCATAATGATTACACTTTACTTTGTCTATTAACGTTTTACTTTTTTTTGAAGTGCAACCATTCTTTCGATCTTTATGCCGATGCTTGTAGCACAACCTTTCTATTTTTTTCTTTAGAGCATGGTAGAAAGGAAGCTTTTTCTTCCTTACCCATATCCCTCTCATAATCGTCCTCAGAATTTGATTGAGAATGTAAGTCCACAAAATTATTACCAGCTGAATTTGAATTTGAATCCATTATCTACAAATAAAGGTTTGATAAAAAAAATCATCATTAAAAAGGGTATCATGATGTAATAGAAATGAAGTAGCTATACAGCCCAAAACAGCAGCAAAGCATTAATAAAAAAGCAACAAAAATTGTAGCAAAACAATCCTAAAACAGCAAAAAAATAGTAGCAAAACAACAACAAAAATAGTAGCAATACAACTCCAAAACAGCAGCCAAGCATCAATAAAAAAGCAACAAAAATTATGGCAAAACAGTAGCAAAACAACAACAAAAATAGTAACAATACAACTCCAAAACAGCAACAAAATATCAATAAAAAACAGTAGCACATACAACTGGCCACATGTTTTCTTCACTCAAAATATATACAAAAACATCTAAACAAGAATAAACGTTGAACCACAGGAATATTTAAAGCGGAATAGGGTCTAGAACCATTGACAAACACTCACCATTGATTCGTCTATAATTCGCTGATCCAAACCAGGTAAGTCAATTAACTTCATGGGAGGTGCTGAAAAAATCATGTCAAAAATATTAGGCTTGGCACAAAAAATCAAAAACAAAATACAAACATGCAAAAACACCACAACATCACATAAATTGACTAACTAAATTGACAACCCAAACAAGTTCCCGTGTCCTAAAAGCAATTAAAGTAAAGTGGATTATGTAGCAGGAGATCTGAACAAGGCAACACAACATGAATTAAGATAGCCTGACTTCAACCTATAAACTGTAATTATGTAACTACAATAGTCATCCCCATGGTAAGTTCCATAAACAAGTAGACGCAGCATCAATATTTCCTCATTAAACTACCATAAATTTGAATGAGTTTCAGCTAATATACATAAAACCATAAATAGAAAAAAGAAACTTGAAATCAAGATTGCTTGATGTCCTGCCTACCTAAAACTTGCTTGTAGGAGATACACAAGGGGAGCCAGTAATTCACAAATTTCAAGGGTCTTATTCCACTTAGACTTTGCATATAAGCCTTTTGCTAATGACTATAATACTTATCAATTAGAAAAATGACAAATATTCCTCTCACCTACTTTGTGTAGACCAAGGCTGTAAGGGGGATTGCGACTGGCTCAGTGGCGTCCATCTTGCGTGGGTGGGGCTGTGTCGGCGTCGGTGACATTTTGAGAGAGAGGAGAGGAACGATCAGAAACTGAGAAAAGAACCAACTGAGAAGAATCGATTTCATTTTTATTTTTCCTTCACCAAAACGACGCCGTTTCAGGCCTCATGAAATGGCGTCATTTTAAAATTGCTATTTACAAAAAAAATATTGGGAATTCCCGACCGGATCGGGTATTCTTGAACCTGTTTGGGGATTCCCGACTAGGTTTAGAAGTTCGGGAATTCCCGAACGGGTTCAGAAATATCGGGAATTCCCAAATCCGACCCGGCCCGGCCCTTTCGGGATAGAATTTCCTGTCCCGAACCCATTCCCGTTCTTGTCTCGACCTAAAATTTTAGGACGGGTCAGGTCGGGTATGGGAAATTTGCCCACCCCTAGGCTAAACTGAGCAACCAACAAAACACTGCTGAAAATACTAAACTAGATAGTACACGAGTACTTTACAAATTGGAGTATGCACCTCAATGATGCCTTATAGACCTATAGAACATTACCGCGTGAAGTTATTAGTTAGTACCCGTACTTTCTTGTATACAATTCAAAGGCATAACACTAATTGAGATCTTTGTGCATACTATAAGAGTGATACTTGCATAAGATAATTCTTTGGTTTCTACGACTAACCTCATGGAAGAATTTGAGGCCATAGACGAGAAACTGGTAAATGCCTAAAGGTATAAAGCATTGTACCAGTGTAGAACTACAGAAGCATATTCCAAGTTCATTAAGGACAAGGATATCATTGTGCCTCATACTTATGGTGACTAAGCGCATAAAGAATAATATGGCTCTACCTTCTAAATTTATGCCATAATGAGAAAGTCTCTTCTTAATTAGTGAAGCCTATGACAATAGTTACTACTGCTTAGTTAAAATAGAATAGCAGATACTTCACGCTTTATTAATAGTAAATGGCTAAAGCATTACTATAACTATGTATTAGTGTCTATTTCAATAAGTGCAACCTATACAGTTAAGATGAATAAAACATTTTAAAGCCTTTCATGTATATAAAGCAATAAAAGCATAACTTATCTCTTAAGTGATGGCCATACACTCTATATCGTATAGATGGCTTAAATATATGGGATTTTAAACTATTACAGAGGAGTGGGCGTAAGATCTAAAAGCGCCTAAAAGCCTTCCATGCTTGATCCCCTATTCTCGACCCTATTTTTAATCTTCTATTTACCTACCTTATATAGTGTATAGCTAAGCTCCTTATTGTATTTAAGTAAAAAGCCTCATTCATATAGTGGATGGATATGCCTTGAAGCTAATCCAAAGGACATTCCTCATACAATTGATGGTTAAGTATTATAGCCGATTCCAAGCGTATTCGCTACTTATACAGTAGATGGCTAAGCCTTAAAGTTATTCCTAAATACAATTCCTACTCACACAGTGGATGGCTAAGCTTTAGAGTTATTCCCAAGCATATTAAGCCTTGGCATTATTCCCAACCACAACAAGCCTTAGCAATGTTCCAAAAGTATACTTGGCGTTGTTTCTAAGCATACTTGGCATTTTTCTTAAGCACACTTGGCATTGTTCCCAAGTACCTTTGTCGTGGCATTATTCCCAAGCACTCATTAGCAATCCTATTAGCGAATGGACTTAGGATGGAACCCAAGCAAGTACACGTCTCTCTTTAGTAACGTTATACCCCATGCTTGAGAGAAATCGTAAGCAGGTATATAATAAACACATGAATGCCCATGACCATTGTAAGACATTGAAGATTGACTTTAGAAGTTAAGTTCCTCATTTATCGTAGCACCCAATAGCGAGATGACCACTTTTACTCAATAGAGTGAAAGGCTAATAGTAGGCCTTGTACTTTGCTTGGCGTTGTACATATGAGAAAAGTTATACTGAACAAAGCGTTTAGTGAGTCTGTGTCGTTTTAGATGTCACTCTTATAGTATTTTCTATACTGATTGTATGAAAGTCCACTTTAAAGTCAGAACCTTCACAAGATCTTACTTTCTACAGATATCTCATATCAGCACATTGTAAAAGTCCATGTTGTTTTAGAGACCTCACATGGAAAGAGTCCCCATGTAAAACCTCTTATATAGGCTACCTATGTTAAGAAAATATTTGCGGAGGCCTGTGAGAACCAAAGTTTCTCATAGAAAATAGGTTGTCCACATCTGCTTAGGTATATAAACAACAGTGCAGTATGGTGTGCTGATAACTCTACAATGTGGTTCTTGTAGAAGAAGCCCATATTGTCCTATAGATGCTTGAATATTTACGGAAGCCTTTATGATATTGTTCTATTTTGAGATGCCTCTACAACATCATTCTTGTAGAGAAGCCTCTATGGTGTGAATCTTGTCTAAAATTCCTCTATGGCATCGCCTTAATGAAAGAAGCCTTCACGGTATTATTCCTATACAAGATGACTTTATAATGTCATTCTTATGAAGAGACCCTTATGATAAGGTCCCTATAAATACTACCTACATAGAATTATTCTATGAGACAAGCCTATATGGTAAAATTTACCTACTAAGAACCCTTATAGTAAGGACCTATAAGAAAAGGCCCGAATAAGGTGACTTAAGTACAGATAACAACTCAACTATAGTAAGGTCTACTAGTAAAGGCTTAGCTACAATGAGGATGCCAACACAAGCCATAGACAAAGAACCACCACAAGTAGATAACTATACCTTCCAAATACAACTCAGTAAGACCCTAGACAACATAATCTTAGTTATAAAGGGTGAAGTTACCCCAAGATATGAAGGAAAGAAAGGTTTTACCCCTTACTATTTGAATTCATGCTCATATAAACTGTAGAAGTTGGCATGCAGGCTCAATTATCTAGAGATTACACAAACCAAACTATTTATTTTTCACCCAATTTTCCCCAAACTTATTTCTTTGATTCCCTTACTATTTTGTTGTTCATTTGTTTTTTAAGTTAGAGGTATACCAGCTGAATCTTCACTCATTGTTCATCCATTTATTTTTGGAATTTTTGTTTTATTATTGTTTTGAGTTTTTTTTTTAAATTTTCAAGCCACTATACCCCCAAACCAAAGTTCTTACAACTTTAAAACAACCAAAATCCATAATCAAAACCCATAACCCTTAAACAATTCACTTTTGCATTTTTATTTTAAAAAATCCCTATAGCTCACACAACTTCCTAAAATGAGTGCTATGCTCACGGTGTGACGAGTATTAAGAAAGATGAATAAATTAAAGGCTTAGGTATTGATGTGGTTAGCAAAGAAAAATGGTTATTAGGCTCAACGGGGGTAGCTAGGAGTAAATATATACAATGGTTGGCTTGAATGGCTCAATCAATCCCAAGATGGCCTAAAATCATTTCTTAGATTATGTATGCCCTTAGGATTTCGCCTCGAGAATGCTCAAATAATTTCTAGCATGTTTTTGAAACCCTAAGTATTCTTGTTATGCATAAATGTTTTCTAAGTAAGCAAAATAACTAGATGCTCAATAAATCAAGCGGTCACAATATAAAAGCCGAACTTGTCTTAGAATACCGAGCAAACAATCACAACGTTTTTCTTTTCCAAAAGAAAGTAGCATTTGAAATCATGTTTATTTCATATCATTAACTACTAATCATTCAACCAACCTACAACTAATGACAAATAAAAAAATTACAAGCAAAATAAAATAACTAAAAACAATAGTCATAAAGAGTTATAATTAAACATGGTAAATGAACATCGAATAGTGTTTCCCTCCCCCAAATTTAAAGTTGACATTATGCACAATGATAAAAATAAGAGTGAGTAAAAGAGACTTTCCTTATACTCGTTGGCTTAGTACATTAATGCTTAAATCTTGAGGCCGAAGTTGTTACTTAAGTTAGTGCTTAAAGCCCTTAATTTGCTTGACTTTTATTTTGAGCTCCATTGAGCTGCACCTTGTTGGCTCTACTTTTGTTCTTTTTTTTCATAAAGTGCCGACTTGTTGTTTTAACACACTATAAGAAAGAAAAACAAACATTAAAAACTAAAATTAAAATTCACTTAGGTTGCCTCTTAAGAAGCCCTTAATTTAATGTTTTCAGCTTTAAATCTTCCAGATTCATGGGGGTTCAAACTAGACTTTGGATATTTGTATACATACTTTCTTGATGCCACTGTTCATAGATATCTCTCTTCTTGGAAGCAAGTATTTGTAAACTGTTGTATTTTATTGCCTTTAATTGTCTAGATTCACATCTCAATGTGCTTGTGTTCATGTTTACTTTTACAATAAAGCCTATCTGTTAAAGGAAATGAAAGGTGAATAAAGTTTAAATTAAACAAAATGACATTTTTTTCATTAAAAAGTAAATAAAAGATAGAGCTAAAGAGAAAGGGTGCAAATAAACAATATTTTTTTTTAAAAAAAAAAATCAAACTTTAATTGTTTATAACATTCTTAGTAACTTGAATATTTGTATGTAGGCAGCTCGTGGATTTGAAATTAATTTGGTTACTCCAATTATGTGTTTTTTCATTTAATATTAGTGTGATTTCATTCCATCTCAAATCAAGGATTGCAGATTCTACTTAATTTTGTTGAATTATGGAGTTATGTTGGTACTGCTCTATGATTTTGTTGCTTGGCTAATTTGAGGACTATTAATATTTTTCATCTGGTCTCTTTATGTTTTTCAACTATAATATATTGCATAAGAGTTGAATTATCAAAAGTTTTCTTACCTTTCATTTAGTTTGTGAAACTATGAAAACTATTAAATGACATTTGCTCTCTTTTCTTGCATGATAATTAAATATTCAACCTTTAACATGATACAAGAATTATTACTAATCCATAATTCATAATTTCTTATAATCAATGATCAAAATATCTGGCTGTGTACCAATCTCGTCAACCATTCTACCAATAGCTCTGTGATAATAATAAGTACCTTCAGTTAATTATGCTATTGATATATATCCTTTTGATTGGTCACAAATAATCTTTGGGATTAATCTAGATTTGTAGGTGGATTATTCTTGTATCCCTAAAGAAGTTTAGCAGCATTTTCAGTCGTGTGGGATAGTGAATAAGGTCACTATTTATACTAATAAGTATGGACAACCAAAAGGTTGTGCACATGTGGAATTTCTTGAACTAGAGGCTATCCAACAAGTGCTTCATCTAAATGATCTAAACTTTATGGCCGTCAATTGAAAGTACAGCAACGCTTATTTTGTGTTATGATTTACACATCCTTATCTGCAGTTGAATTGGTTTACATTGATGGACTTAAATTCTATCTTCTAATTTCCCTCTTAAATCTTAATTTCTAATTCAAAGCATTTTTATATCTATGTAGGTAACTATTAAGATGGCTAATGTGCCTGGGATGAAACAGCAACTTCCTCGCTAACCCAACCCTTTTGTGGGGTTTCGATCTAGGGATACAATTATACCTCATTTATTCTACTCTTCTCATAGTTACGAGTATGCTTCTCTTACAATTGCCCTTATTTGTCTACAGACTAAACTATGATTCTCTAATTTGTTGATATACATCATCTAACTTTTGAACATCAATGGGCCTTGGCACTTGTCTTTACATTATAGAAAGATTCCCAGGTTCAGGATGCCAATACGTTATAGCCCCTATTAGAGGCCCAATTTTACTATACACAATGTTGGTTCAATATATTAGAACATTCAAGAAGAACATAATTTACTCTCTTACCTTCTTATGGATAATGATATTTTCAGAAGATAGAGATGGGATTTTCACACAATGGTTAAAGTGAAAGGAAATGAGCATATAGATTTATTCATGGTAAATAATGTAAATATGATGCTTAAGGCTATGATGTTGGTTGTTTACGTTAATGTTTAATTTTGTTCTTAAAGCTCCTCATGCTACAAATGTTGTCGCTCATTATATTTATGTGGATAACTACTCTCATTTTCCATTTAATGCTCATCTTTCATTACATAAAAATAACATTATAAGGAGTTAGAATATTGTCTGAAATAGTAACAAAGATCTTGAAATATATTAGTAATGACATAGTTATAAGAAATTACAAATGGTGCTAAGAAATATTACTATGCAATATGTTATCAAAAATATTATTCCTGGTCTATGGTTGTTGACACGAGTCGATTGATATTCCTTCTGGATCAGAGTGTGTCTATATTTGGATTGTCAAGACGGTTAGTCTTAATATACTATAGGCTTAGGAAAGCTCATATAAGCATGCATGTATTTAGTATGGACTGGGTACTGAACAAACTCACGAAGACCTCTAATAGACATCTCGTAAAGCCATCAATAAAGGATCTTATCGAGTTAAGTAGTATTTGTGATCCTTTGACTTAAGTCTACAGTGGGCTTATGAGTGATCTATCATGCTTTGATTCCATGCATGTCAGAGATCTTTCATGGTCTGACCTCTGGGTGTCGTTGGGTATGGTCCGATGCTCATGGAGTCTGGTGTGAGAAGATATAAGATTTGTTAGCTCATATGGGTGAGTTGTATATCCTGATGCTCTAAGATTATATTTTAAATAGACTGATGACCATAAACGAAATCCTAGAAAAAGAGTTTTCGATATGTTTAAATAATATCGCAAAAGAGTTTGTAGATATTATTTACTAAAATATGAATTTGGAGTTAAGTTCATGGTTGAGCATATAAGATTTGATGGTGAAGATCTATGTCTTTACTTTTTCAGGATATAGATTACTGAAAGATTATTCAGATATGTTATAACTTTAGCTTGTATGGTTTAATATGCCATTTTGTAATATCCATCCGTGGAGCATTGTTCATGGACTTACAAAAAAGTTCCGTAAGATAAACAGGTATGAATCTAGGAAGTCTCACAATATAAAGTATACTCCTTAGGCACTGAGGCAGTGGACTGGGTCAAACAGTGTAATCTAGGAAAATTTTAAAAAATATAATTTATTTCAAGATCTCTCGAGAAGCATGCTTGCCAAGGTTTAAGTGTTAAACCTATATTTAATTAATTAAAATTATTTACTAATAAAATCTTGACACTTGTCACTATACATGAAAAAGTAAGTGGAGACTTGACTTTAATGTATGAAAAAGTAAATGGACACTTGGCATCAATGCATAGCCATTTGTATTATAAATAAAACATGCATAGAAAGTATGTATGACAAGTAGGATGGTGCATGACCATGTGTTTGACACATGGCACATGCATGGAGTAATTAAAGTGACAAATGTCACTCATGCAAATTTCTTTAGATGATTCAAGTTTGACTCCATAGTGGACAAGTGTCCACATACAAGAGCTTAAAACAAATGAAAATGAAATTGTGCCATTTTCTTATTTTATTTTTTAGAGACAATTCATGCAAGCCAAAGGGGGAGAGAAGAAAGCTTTGAAAGTTTAGCATTTTTACTCTATAAACACATTTCTTGGCTATTTGAGACAAGAACAAGTTCTAGAGTTAAACTTAGTTCGAATCCTATAGGAAATTGGAAGCAAAATCTATCATTCTAGCTATTCTAATCTCACAAACTATTAAAGACTAGAATTGCTCAAGAAATCACTTCAATGTGAACTCTAAGTTTGATTCTTCACTAAAAGTCTTCAAGGACAAGTTTTTGAAACTTTTAATGTAATTATTTTAGTTTCAATGTGTATATGTTGAATATATAATTATAATTTTGCTGTGTTAATGTATGTTAGACATGCATTTTTTAAATTTATCAATATGTACATAATCTCATGCATGCACATATTATGCACCCAATAAGTGGCATCAGAGCATATTATGTGTCATTTTGGGTTTAATGGAGTGTCTTGAGTTGTTTTGAGTTGATTGGGATGCCCAGAAATAGCTAGAATTACATTTTTCATGTATTGAAAGTGCATAATCGAGTTATTGTTTGAACTGGCACTAGGGCGGTAAGTGTTTTTCGCTGCAATGTTCCTAGAAGTTGGATGAACGTTATAGTGGTGCATGTCTAGCACTGGGGTATTCTTGGGTTTTTTGCTGTAGCAATAAATATACTGACCTTTGATAAGGCGTAATTGTATAAACTATTTTATCTTCCTAACTTGATATTTGTTCAATTTATCTCAATAATTGGGCTATTTATGCGTATTAATGTTGTTTTATAGGTTGAAGCATTATCGGAGCAAAAATACCGGAAAACGGACGCAAATGGGAGCATTAGAGATAAAAATACGAATGGGGGGCACTGTTTGCTACAGTAACACTGTAGCAACAGTGCAGCGCCGCAGCGCTGGATTTCAGCGCCGCGGCGCCGATTGCAGAAACTGAGCGCCGCAGCGCCAAATCGCAGCGCCGCGGCGCCGGGACCTGGGCAACAAGTTTTGACAGGTTCTTGAAAATCAGGAAACCCAAAAGTAACTCAAAATGCGCCCTAATTCCGTGCTCTTACCTATTTAATTGCTCAAAACTTACATTTTGGGAGAGGACTCCAGCTGGGACAGCAGCTGGAAACACAAAGAAACACCTAACTTCTAAGTTTGAAGAAATCAAAGAGGAGGGAAGCAAGCTTCAACAACAAAGGCATTTGACAGGGATGTCTTCTTTGCTTTGATTCTTTACTTGTTGTAAGATGTTTAGTTTACATGTATTGATGGAATTAGCTTCAAGATTGTGTAGTTTAATGATGAGCTAATTTCGTTCATCTAGGATTACATCCTTGAACTCATTATGTGATTGATTTTAGTTCTCTCTTTTATGGTATTAATTCAGCTTTTGATATATTCATTGTGCTTGTGCTTAATGCTATTTGATTACTTGGCCAGTGGTTAAATTGATCTAGAAATGCTTAAATAAACTTGACAAAGGCATTTAGGTATTTAGTCTTAAGCATATTGATGCATGATCATAGTGTAGTACACTTGAGTTTCATATGAGATAGACATATACTCATAAGGCATGTATGGCTCATAAAACTTGTGCTTAATGAATTTTGTTCAATTTATTTATCATAGACATATAGATATTTGATTGGATGGAATAGATTCACTTGACCTGCAAAAGAGGCTTGTGATGTGTTGAGTGTTTTGGTCAATATATCAAGTTGTGAACTAATAAACATCAAAGAGATTCTGCTGAATTTATTTGCATAATGGGGGATAGTTTGTAATCCTAGGATTTCTCATATTGAATTTAACTTGTTGGTAATTTAGTTTATCACTTAGCATAATTAAGTTGTTCTTTTACTTGAGTAGTTTAATCATCATACATTAAATCATTTTCTGGATAATAGTAGAAAGACACCATTTCGGTACTTAAACTAGAAAAGATAAATCATTCTCTGTGGGATCGACACTCTACTTATCATATATTACTTGTTGCGACAACGTGCACTTGCGCTAATTTGTGTTATAGAAATCACACAACAACCTTACCATTGCAATGATGAGAATGCAACACTGTAGTAATAAGCATTGTAGAGATGGAAAGGCAATGCTGCAGTGCCTAAGGCGAAACTAGCATTGCAGTGATATATACACTTTGGTGCTGCAATGGTAGATCCATTTCACTCTATTTTGCATTTTATGCTTGCAAATTTTATTTAATGCAATAATATAATTATTATATAATTATTTTACAAACTATAATCAATTGTTTGCCTTATTAACCACAATAAGAGCCTTATTGGTAAGGAGTTGTGTGTGGGTAAAACAAATGGATGATTGAGAATCAAATTCACATGAGATGCAATCAACAAGAGTTGTCTACCTTTTAAGTTTTACAAAGGCCAGTGTTACTAAACTTTAAGGCCGGAGTAAAATACCTATTGGATCTTCTTCTCACTGTAAAGTTTAAATTTTATTTTTTTGTTTGAGAGATTAAAAGGAATATGTAAAATAATGGGAGGGCGTCTTTAGATTAAAATATATATATTAAGTTATATCCATGATCTAAAGCGTTATCAATTAATAATTTTGAAATACCTTCCGTTAACATCTCCTATTTTTATCTTGTGAAGATAAGATGGCTCCAAACAAACCATTAGTTTGCATACTTAATGCAAATCAATTGAAAGATGCCGAGAATCACTCTGACTGGCTAATGAATCTCAGAATTATTATAGATTTAGAAAAGCTTGGTTAATCAAAAGATGCCCATAGGTATTTTGATGCTGTCTTTCGAGAAGAGTTGAAGACTTATAAAAAATGGATCGATGATGATTTGAAAGTTAAATCATACATCCTTACCTCGATGTCAACTGAACTTTGGAATGAACATATGCACATAGATAGTGCAAGCAGTATCATGCTTCATCTAAAGGAGCTGTTTAGAGATAGACCACCAATTGATCTATAAAGCATCTCCAAGATACTATTTTAGTTCAAGTTAGCTGAGGGCAGTCCAGTAAGTCCTCATATACTTAAGATGATCTCATACATCCAAAAGTTGAAGACTATGGACATATCTTTGAACAATAATCTAAAAAATAGTTTGATTCTCTAGTCTCTGTCGGGGTCATTTGCACAGTTCATTATAAACTTTAATATGCAAGAGTTGACTCCTACATATTTTGAGCTACACAATATGTTGAAGATATCTTAAGAGGACATGAACCAATAAGATGCGACCTTCTACATTCAGGGTGGTGCTTCATCTTCTACTTCAAAGGTTTCTAGGAAGTCTAAAGGTAAGAAAATGAAAAACTAGACACCACATATAGGTCTTTAGAGACGGATGATATCCAAGTTATAAGAGAAGAAAAAAAGCAAAAGAAAATATTTCTAATGCACTAAAGATTGACATTGGAAGCGTAATTATTTGAGGTACCTTGTCATAGTCAAGAAGAACCCCTCAGGTATATGATTACTTATCATTGATATTTTATTAGCATTTGATGCTAGTATAAGGTGAGTATTAGATAATGTCTGTCCTTCTCATATCTGCAATATTTTATTGGGTCTGAGGGAAGTAGATAACTATAGCATGGAAAAATACAAATTCATGTTCAAAATTGAGATTTCCTATAGGTCAAAGTTGTTATACATTTTGAGTTATTTCTCCCTTGTGGTGGAACCCTTATATTGTACAACTATTATTTTGTACCAAACATTATTAGGCATATAATATCCCTTCTTATGTTAGACATTAAAAGTTATCATGTATTTATTTGAAATTGAACCTTATACTTATGTGATGTAGATAATGTTTTATTAGCTAAATATCAGTTGATGAATAGCCATTATCTATTAGATACAATAGTAAATATCTTGAATGCATTGGTGAATAAAAGTAATAGTTTGGAAACTTTATAAAATATGAAATTATGGCATATAAGATTATGTCATATAGACGTAAGATGTCTAGCCCATCTAGTTAGAGATGGTAAGATACCTGATTTTACCATAATACCTTTACTGGTTTATAAATCTTGTATTTAAGTATATAGTTAAGCATATAGCCTAAATCACTTTTTGTAGGTGTTGGACACCATATCACTAATTATTGGAACTAGTATATAGTTAAGTATATAGCCTAATGAATCAAACTGTTATTTGTGGGTTTCGATCCTTTGTTGTCTTCATGATGATTTATCATGATACAGGCATCTGTTTCTAATGAGACACAAGCCAGAAACTTTTGAAATGTTCAAGAAAATTCGATAGGAAATAGAGAAACGAATCGATATTTATTAAATGCCTTCAATTAGATTGAGGTGAATAATATATGAGTAATAAATTCTCAAATTATTTGAAAGAGAATGAGATTCTTAATCAGTATAGATTTCTAAATACTCCTCAACTCAATGGTGTTTCAGAGAGAAGGAATTAAACTTTATTAGATATGGTTTGATTGATGATGAGCTTCACCAATCTTCCAGAATATCTATGAGGTTATGCTCTAGAAATTGCTACTCACTTGTTGAACGGAGTTCCACCAAAAGTTATTCCTACTACTCCATATAAGATATGAACTTATAGGAAACTGGGTCTTAAGTATGTTAAGATTTGAGGTTAACCTAATTACATAAAAGTTATTCAACAGGACAAACTTGCACCCAAAGGGTACAAGTATCAGTTTATAGGATATCCTAAATATTCTATATGACATCTATTATATGACTAGAGGAACGAAATGTATACTTTCCTAATTATGCCACCTTCCTAGAGAAGTTTCTCATTAATTGTGGGGATTGTAGAGAAGATTAAAATTGATGATGTCAATCAGAAGTTTATAAATGACGATGGAACTACAGGATCAAATAAGGAAGATACCTTTAACGTGCTCTCTACATAGGTCACAAAGGGTTTCAAAGCCGTAAGGTATAGTATGATACCTGAAAATTCTCTTAAGGTTTACTTAGTTGAAGAAAATGATTCTTTGACTTATAGGGAGACGAGGTTGGACATTAATTTGGGAAAATGGCAAGAAGCCATAAAATTTGAAATTGACTCTATACATGTTAATCAAGTCTAGGACTTGGCTAAGCTTTCTGAAGAAATTGCTCTTATTGGTTGTAATTAGGTTTACAAGCGGAAGCGTAGGTTCATTGGGGAGGTAGAGACCTTTAAAGCCCGACTGATGGCAAAAGGATACACTCAGCGATCTGGGATCGATTATAAGGAAACCTTTTCACCAGTAGCCATGCTAAAATCAATTTGAATTCTATTGGGTATTGCAGCTTATTATGATTTTGAGATCTAGTAGATGGATGCAAAGACGACTTTCTTAAATAGAAATTTCGAGGAAGAGATTTACATAGAACAGCCTAAATATTTTACATCTAACCTAACTTCTAATCGAGTGTGCAGACTGAAGAATTCCATTTATGAACTTAGGTAAGCCTTTCGAAGCTAGAATCTTTATTTTGATGGGCTAGAATCTTTGTTTTGATGAAGTAATTATTGTGTATTTTGTATAACATAAATTAACGCAAGTATATGTTATCACAACAAGTAATATATGATGAATTCAGTATCAATCCCACGGAGAATGAATTGTCTTTTCTAATTTTAGTATTAAAATAGTATCTTTCTACTCTTATCCAGAAAATGATTTAATATATGAGATTAAGTTACTTAAGTAAAAGAAGAACTTGAATATGATAATTAATAAACTAAATTCCCACAAGTTAAATTCAATATGAGACAGCCTAGGATTACAAACTATCCTTCATTATGCAAATCAATTCAGTAGAATCTCTTTTAAGTTTATTATACTTAACTTGATATATTGACCAAAACACTCAAGAAAAAACAAGCCTCTTTCGATGGTCAAGTGATTATACTTTATCCAATCAAATATTATATTCTTATGATAAATAAATAGAACAAAATCTATTAAACACAAGTTTTATGAATCCTACATGCTATATGAGTATATGTCTATCTCATATGAAACTCATGTTTGTTACACTATGATCATGCATTAATATGCTTAAGACTTAATATGTAAATGCTTTTTCCAAGTTTATTTAAGTATTTCTAGATCAATTTAACTACTGGCCAGGTAATAAAATTGCATTAAACACAAGCATAATGAATATATCAAAAACTGAATTAATAACATAAAAGAGATAGCTATAGTCAATCATATAATGAGTTCAAGAATGTAATCCTAGATTAATGAAATTAGCTCATATTTAAACTACACGTTCTTAAAGTTAATTCCATCAATATATACAAAATAAACATCTTACAACAAGTAAAAGAACAATGCAAAGAAAAAGTCCCTATTAAATGCCTTTGATGTTGAATCTTCCTTTCCTCCTCTTTGATTTCTCCAAAACTTGAATGTTAGGTGTTTTTCTTTTTCATTCCAAGCTACCGTTTTGCAAATAGTAAGTTTAAGGAAAATATATAGGTAAGAGCACGAAATTAGGACAAAAAATAGGGTTGCTTTTTGGACTTCCTTATTTTAAGCATCTTGTTAACTTTTGCTGTCCAGGCTTCAATGCCATGGCATTCAAATCTAATGCCATAGCATTGAGGTATTTGGTGGTTATTGATTGTAGTGCTCCACCGAATGCCCCGGCGCTCAAACCGAATGCCTTGGTTCTCTATTGCAGCATACTGTAGCGGAGGTACTGTTCATGTTACTATAGCATCCTTTTATTTTCTTATCTCTAATGCTCCCATTTACGTCTGGTTTCTTGATACGATATTTCTATATCATAAATTAAGTGCAAGTATACACTATCGTATGCAAGTAATAAAAAGACTAAATAAGTCGGATGTCGAACCCACAGGGATAATTTCTTCTTATTAACCAATTACTAAAATTATGTCTTCCTAATAATTATTCAAAAAAATACAAATCTAAGAATGAATGTCATAAATATAAAAATAAAAACACAATGCAATGAGATTTAAAGATAGCAATGTAGAGAAAACCTAGGATTAATACTATCCCTCAATATTCTTTCTAATGATTACCTTATAATATTTAACTCCCTTAGTCTTTATTATTGATCAAGACACTAATGTATTCACAAGCCTCTTCCAAGGTCATGCAAGTATACCTTAATTTACCAAATACCTATATTCCTATGGTACTTGTAATAAACTAAGATTCATTAAGATTAGGTCTTATTGATCATACATGCCAATTAGGTATATTCCTATCCTAAATTGAAACTTGCATATGCAACATTGAATGTTACTCTACAATTATGCATCAAATTACCCAGGTCTAAATATATTGATTCCTCTTCCAAGTTTATCAAAATATTACCAATTCATTCACCATATATTGGCCAGATATATTGAAGCATTAAACACAAGTAATTTAAATAATAAAAGACTAAGTTTATTAAATACTAAAAGATATGGCAATTAAGCACACATATTGAGTTCAAATATTAACCCTAGAAAATAAGTTTAGCTCATGGCTACAAGAGAACAGCAGTAAAAATAATTATAAATCATGATACAATTATTAGCAAACCGATATAGACGTCGAATTGCTCTTAATTGCGCTGCCTAGGAACTCTTGATGCCGAAGAACGTCTTGTATCTCTCTCTAAAGTTGCTTCAATTAAGCTCCTATTGCTCTCCAAGACTCGTGCTCTGTATTCTTGGTGCTCTTGGGTCGTCTTGGATTGATCCTTGAAGGCTGGGAACGAGTGGCTTTATATAGGGATTGATATGAGCTTGAAAATCTCAATTCTCGTCGGACTAGGACTCGCACTACCGCTGGTGCGCTATGCATCTATCGCTGGGGCGACGCGTGAAAAAGCTATTACCGCTAGAGCGGTGGGATATTGGCGCTGGGGCGCTGTCTCGTCGCTGGGGCGGTGACTGTCTGGCGCTGGGGCGCTATACGCGACTTAAGCAGGTCATTTTTCTTATTTCGATCACTATTTCAGCGCTGGGGCGACATTACTTGCGGCGCGGGGGCGCTGGACTCATAATTTGAAAACTTTGCATTTCGTTCAAGTCCCTATAAATAACAATAATGCACATAAATAGCCATCTATTCTCATAAAATAATAAAATATCAATAATAAAAACATGAGAAAATATATGACAAATTTGCCCTTATCATTTCTCGCGTGATGTTCCAATTGTCTTAAAACCTATAATTCATAAGGAATGTGCATAAATACTAATTATTTGAGGTTAAATGAGCAAAAAATTAATCTTAGGAGTACAAAAATATTATATTATATGTACTATCAAACTCCACCAAACTTAATGGTTTTGCTTATCCTCAAGTAAAGACAAATCAAAAGCATTGACATGAAAATTGAAGGTACGTTTATAGGTTTAAAAATTAGCATCAATTGGTCTCAGAGTTTGCATTAATTCTATAAATCCCTAAAACCTGTAAATACCATGATTAAACAACATTTAACCATCATGCCTCTCTTACCTTACAAGTGATAACTTGGTGCATGTGTGTGTTGTCGTTATTGGTAGTTAAATATACCCAGAATGGTTTATGCCTACAAGAAAAGATACGGTCTCTATGAAAACTTTTTTTTATTTTTTTATTTAAATGCACCCCATAGGCATGTCTTTCATATCACTCTCCACTAATGTAGGAACAAACATGATTAAGGATCAAATATGACTTTAGTTAGCTTGTAATGCATGGCCTGGGTGAGGGTAGGATAAAATGGATCAATTTTGGCTCAACTTACACCATAAACACACATTCCTTTCGAGATTGCACAAATTAAACTATTATTTTTCACCCGATTTCCCCTAAACTTATTTCTTTGATTCTTTAGCTTTTTTATTGCTCTTATTTTTCTTTTCTTTTAAGTTAGAGGTATAGCAAATTCAATTGTTTTTAATCAATAAGTCACTATACCCCCAAACTTGAGCTTTTTCATATTTGAACAATCAACATTTATAACCAAACCCATAACCTTTCTTTAATCCACCCTTTTATTTATAAAAGTTCACACAACTCTCTAAAAGTACTGTTATACTAATGGCGTGATGGGTACTGTGAAGGATAACAAAAATAAAGGCTAAGGCAATGATATAGTTATCAAGGAAAATCAAGTAATTAGGCTCAACGGGGGTGACTAGGGGTAAAATCATACATAGGTTGGCTTGAAAAGCTCAATCGGTCCAAAGATGGCCTAACATCATTTCCTTAATCATGTATGTCCTAGGATTTTGCCTTGAATGATAATCAAACAAGTTCTAGAGTAAGTTTGAGACCTCTTTTTTTTTTGTTCTTGTTGTGCATAAACTTTCTCTAGGTCAGAAACTAACATGACAATTCAACTCTGTGCTCAATGTGTTTCAAGTAATCACAAGTAAGATAAGACTATCAAATTAGATTATACATGTGCTAAAAATGGTATTTATTAATTTCTAAGGCTTTATGGTTTATGCAACAGTTTTATCATTGACCCATACCCATGTTCTTTTTTTTAACACACAGCATAAACACACGAAATCAGAATAGAACTATATAATAAAAAAAATGCACACTGACATTGAAATGCAGAGAAATAATGTGAAAGTGTTTCCCTATCCCCAAACTAACTATCAGATATGTCCTTATGGAAAAAAGAAACATAAAACATAGAACATAAAACATAGAAATACTCCTCTGAAATAAAATTCAGGCTTTAGTCGTCATCTGTTATTGTTGCCTTCTCATCATCGCTATTTCTTTCAGCATTTGCTTTTTCAGTGTCAATGCCTTCATTAGCATCATCATTAAAATCAGCTGGTAGTGACGCAGTGAAAACTGGATGCTGTGGGAGTGAGGAAATATCTATTCCAAAATGAGTGGCCTGTATAGCAACCCACTGAGCACACCATTGTTGATGAGCAATAAACTGTTGTTGATGTACCTCTATCTGCCGCTCAATTTTATCCAAACAAGAATGTACTGCCTTCGGATTAGAAGAGGACAATGCTTGCAAAGATGGTCGCTTGGGTGCCTTGGATATATGTCCACCCTGGCCAAAACTAGTGTGTACTATAGTAATCATACTGGAGGTTATAGGTTGGCTAGGATGTAATATCTCCTCCGAATGACTCCACTTGACTCCAGCATGAGCACATAATGCTGTGATTAGAGAAGGTGATAAGTGCATTTTATATATGATATTAAATCACTCTTAATTTGATAATTGGTCATTTTGAATGTGAATTTATGTATTTTTATGTATATTAATTTTATTTTGTAATTTTCAAATTAATGGAGCTATTTGGGATGAAAATTCAAAGAAAACAAAGACCAAAAATGCTATAGTGCAATGAACAGTGGCAGTGAACAGTACTACTATAGTGACAACAACAGTGTTTGGCGCCCTGGCGCCAAAACGGGTAGAATGCTTGGCGCCCAAGTGCCAAAATGTGGCGTCCAGGCACCACAACCTGTTTTAACCCCCTTTTTCTTGCCCTAATTTGAAACATATAAATATACCCTTTAGCCATTTTCACACAATTAAAAGGAGGCATGAAATTTGCAAAAGAGAACAAGGCTTGAGCTCAAATTTGAAGAGAAAAAATGATGTCTCCAAGGTTTCTTGAGCATCATTGAAGACATTTGAAGGATTGAAACCTTGGAGACATCCCCAAATTCGGTTTTCTCTTTCTTTTCTTTGTATTTTTCTCTTTTGTTTAAATTTCCAACTTTGAATAATGTTTGTATCTATGGATTTCTTGATAATTTTAGTTATGGTTGGATTTTTTATGTGATTAAACTTGATTCTAAGGCTTAATGTAGTTTTATTTATATAATGTTTAGATGATTTAGTATATTTTCGTGTAATCCATTTATGTTTCTCTATGCTTAATGCTTCTGATTGATTGGAAAATGAATTGGTTATTGTTGATTTATGATTGATGCTTGAGAGAGCTTGACCCATTTATTGAATTTGGGAGAAACATAGCCTTAGGTTGTTATTGAGTTGAAAGGCTAATAACACTTAGGTAATCACTATGGTTTTTTTAAGGATTGCATGTGGTGCACTCCAAGTGTTTAATAAAATGCATGAGAACACTTTGTGTGTGCCATTATGCCTAGGATTTCATTTGACGCTCGGGAGAGGTAATGAAATTAATCCTTGGGTAATCAATTTAAGGGTTGCGTAATGCATGTATATGTAAACAAGTTAGATAGGAATGTCAACTTGAATATGTATGCATAGTATCTCATTTGGCACTCAGGAGAGGGAATGAGATTAGTCTTAAGAACTTGATTAATAAATTGAACGAAATGCTAGATAGGAAGAACATATAAAGAATATAATGAAATCAATGCCCTAGGATCCCATTTTTATTGAATTCAGCATCCTCATGGGAACGATACTCACTCATCACTTTATTACTTGCTCACGACCTGTGCACTTGCGGTTACAAATTCCTGTGTGTATAATTTCGCGAAAAAAGGACGGATAATCTTAGCTTATTGCTCTCGCTGCAATGAAGAATGCTATTCTTGATAACTCGTCCAACATCAATGGATTGTCCTGTCATTATGGCATATAACAAGATGGCACGTTGCTTGTTTACACTACTAAAATGTGTGACAGGCATTAGTCGTGCCCTAATAAAATAATGCCATGTTTTCTTATCCTTGTCCGCGTATTTTGCTGAAAAAGATATCAGAAGAGAACCAGCATTTTTCCACTCTGCTTCTGCAGACCATAAATGTCTAATGATTTCCTCATAATTCGGCTCACGCAGCATCTTGTAAAAATCATCATCCTTGATTGATGGCATTTTAAGGAATTGGTTGATACTTTCACTGTCTATGGCAACATGCTTACCTCTCATATATACTAGCAAATTTGAATGTTCCTGGATATTAGCATAGAACTCTTGCACAACTGAAAGTACAGCCACTCCCGGCTGAGTGCACAAGTTTTGCCATCCCCTAGATTCAATAATTCTAGTTACACTAGGATAACTTCCCTTTGGAAGGTTAAAGCCTCTCTTAGAAATAGCCGACCGTTTCGCAATCGATTGAGCATAACATTCAGATGCTTATAGGGAAACAAACTTGCTGCTGTCAAAACTAGGTGATGCCATTTTGTTTCTTTTCATTTTCTTATGAGCCATCTTACCAAGAACAATAATTTGCCAACAAAAACCCTCTACCAATCTTCCTAATTTACACAACTCCACAACTCAACCAATTCGGCTAAGAATTTCTACACTCATAGAATCACGAACTAAGTTTCCACAATTGCAACACAATTTCAATCAAGCATTTAAGGTTATACACAAAGCTTTCATTTCACAATTCACACCATGATCCAACAATTGCATATTGGAAATAAAATAATGAAAGAATATATGTGAAATAAAATATTAGAGATAAGATTATTTACCTTGTGAGATGAATCCACCAAATTTTGAGATTGGGGTGACTTTGTCAATTTATGTGGAAGATGTATTTTGATAGAATTTTTTATGATAAAGGATGTGAAATGATGTTTAGAGTGTGTTTTAGTGTTGTTTTGAAGTTGAAATTTGAATGGGTGAGGTGGGATTGGAGAGTGTGAATTGGGAGAGTTAAGAGTGTCTAAGGTTATCAAGAGAGAGAAACCATGAGAAATAGAGAAAAATTAGGGGCAAATGTCCCCTTTCACTTTTTCTGTTGGCATGCCGCGGCGCTAGAGCCTGGGAATTTCCCAAGCGTCAGTGCTGCAGCATTGGGATTCCAGCGTTGCAGTGCTCACTTTTTGGAACTAGCGCTGCGACACTCGTTCATTACCTTTTTTTTTACACCATAATACTGAAAATAATAAATAATTAAAAATAAATACCAAAATTAATGCAACACATAATTACCTTGGGTTGCCTCACAAACAGTGCCTGATTTTTCATCTCTGGCTAGACGTTATGCTTGTGGATCACTCCAGCTCCACCAACCTAATGGAAGTCTTTTGGCGGTTGAATTCTCCTCCGTAGTAATGTTTGAGCCGTTGCCCATTCACCTTAAACATCCTTCCTTGTCCTTCATCTTCAATATCAACAGCTCTGTGTGGGTATACTTTGGCTACTCTAAATAGACTGGACCATCTAGATTTGAGTTTTATAGGGAATAGCTTGAGTTAGGAATTAAACAATAGTACCTGCTGATTAGTTTCAAATGAGCGTGATGCTATCCTTTTATCATGCCATCTTTTCACCTTTTCGTTGTAGAGCTTGGCATTCTCATATGCTTGTAGCTAAAATTCATCCAATTCATTTAGTTGCAACATTCTTTTCTCTCCAATTGCTTGCAAATCAAAATTTAATGACTTGATTGCCCACTAGGCCTTGTGTTCTAGCTCCATAGGCAAATGACATAATTTGCCAAATATCAGCTGATATGGTGAAGTACCAATGGACGTTTTGTATTCTGTACGATATGTCCAGATTGCATCATCTAGCCTTATTGCCCACTCCTTACGATTTGGCTTGACTATCTTCTCAAGGATTCTCTTCACTTCTCAATTGGATACCTCAGCTTATCCATTTATTTATGGATGATAGGTAGTGGCGATCATGTGTTTAATACCATATTTTTAAGCAGTGCAGAGAATGATTTGTTACAAAAATGTGATCCTTCATTACTGACAATTACACGTGGTGTATAGAAGCGGGTGAGTATGTTCTTTCTCAGAAATCACAACACCACCTTTGCATCATTTGTCAGCAAGGCAACTGCTTCGACCCATTTGGACATATAGTCCACAGCCAATAGAATGTATTTCTGACCATTTGATGGAATGAATGGTCCCATGAAGTCAATCCCCCAAACATAAAATTTTTTAACTTCTAACATGCTTTTTAGAGGCATTTCTTACTTCTTTGATATGTTTCCTGCTCTTTGGCACCTGTCACATCTTACAACAAAGAAATATGCATCTTTAAATAAAGAAGACTAATAAAAACCAGATTATAATACCTTTAAAGCCGTTTTGTCTCCTCGAAATTGTCCACCATAATCGAACGAGTGACAGTGTTGCAGTATGTCTTCAGTTTCTTCCTCTGGCACACATCTGCGAATTATTTGGTCTGCACATTGCTTAAATAAAAGGGGTTCATCCCAGAAGTATGATTTAACATCATGTAAGAACTTCTTCTTCTGCTAGTAACTCAAATCTAGAGGAAGGATTCCGCTGGCCAAGTAGTTGACATAGTCTGCATACCATGGTAGATTGAGGTTTTCTACTAGTAGGAGTTGTTCATCAGAAAATAAATCATTAATCAATGTCTCATCATTAATTTATTGTCCACCCTCCAAGCTTTCTTATATTTACGCAGTATTCTAAGCAACTTCTCTTCTTGTATTTCATTCAATGTAGCGGATATTATTACAAGAAGTATTGAGGATTGATTGAGGAATGCATACCGCAAATGGTTAGACAAGGGTTTGAGTTCTAACGTTGGCGGTTTTTCTATTGAGGGTTTGGTTCTTGCCTCCATATTTTCTGATCTTTCAAGTAATTCAAATCTGGACCTCATGTATTCTTGGTGAGGTATGGAATTCAAAGCATTAAGATACTCCAATACTCCCCAATCTTCCACTTTATTTCCATTGATGACTGCATTTTGTAAAGAGTCTTGGCTAGAATGGTTGTCGAATATCCTTTGAATTTCTCTGTCAATAATGCTGATGCTGTAACATTCATCTGCTTCCTTGGGAAATTTCATGGCTTTGAACACATTAAATGTCACCTCTTCATCTTGCACCCTCATAGTAAGTTCTCTATTTTGGACATCTATCAAGGTTCTATCGGTAGCTAGGAAAGGACTTCCTAAAATGATTGAAATTTCAAGATCCTCTTCTATATCAAACACAATGAAGTCAGCTGGGAATATAAATTTATCTACATTAACTAACACATCTTCAATCACACCTTTAGGATATGTGAGTGAGCGATCTGCAAGTTATAAGGTGAAATTCGTAGGCTTGGCTTCCCCTAATCCTAGCTTGTTATAGATAGACACAAGCGTCAAATTTATGCTAGCCCCTAGATCACGTAAAGCTTTACCAAAATATCAGTTTTCTATTGTACATGGAATGGTAAAACTCCATAGATCCTTGAGCTTTGGGGGCAATGTTTTTTGTAATATTGCACTGCGTTCCTCTATCAACACTACAGTCTCATACTCTTCCAGCTTCTTTTTCCTCGAAAGAATGTGCTTTATGAATTTAAATAACTGGGCACTTGCTCTAGTGCATCTACAAAGGGTATGTTAATATGCAGTTTCTTAACAATTTCTAGAAACTTTATAAACTGCTTCTCTTACTTTTGCTTCTGTAATCACTGAGGAAATGATGGTGGTCTGTAGGGCTACATCTTCTTCTTCTATATAGCTTTTTATTTTGTTACATCATCTTCTTATTTTTCATTCCCCTTTACAATTTCTGCATTTTCTGCATTTGATGATAGTTTAGGCTTTACCACAAAGTTTTGCATTTCTTTACTGCTTCTCAAAGTTACTATTTTGCATTGTTCTCTATCACCTTTTAGATTAACTTCCTTGTTGTTCGGTAGAGAACCTTGAGAACGGTTATTCATTATAGAAGCCAATTGTCCAACTTAGTTTTCTAAAGTACGAAAAGATGCTGATTGACTTTACAAAAGTTGATCAGTTTGCTTCATGTATTGAATCAATAATTCCTCAACACCAGGTTTCTTTTCTTGCTGAAATTGCTATTGCTACTACATTTGAAATCTGGGTGGATTCATAGATTTTGAGGATTGCCCTTGGTTTTTATTATTCCAAGAAAAATTTGGATGATTCCTCCACCCTGGATTGTAAAAATTTGAGTTGGAATTATGCTGCTGTCGATTGTTAGTCCCCACATATTGTGCTGTCTCCATGCATGTCATTTTGGTGATTATCTCCACAAAAATCACAATTTAGTGGTTGGCTTTTTACTGCATTGACTCTAAGTGTATCCATCTTCTTAGCCAATAAACTAACTTGTGCTGTCAAAGAAGTGAGTGCATTAATTTTATGCACACCAGCAACTTTTCTTGGATTCACTCTTTCTGATGGCCATTGGTAGCTATTAGAGGCCATTTCTTCAAACAAGTCATATGCCTCGTCTGTGGACTTATTCATTAATGCCCCTCCAGATGCTGCATCAACAATCGTTCTTAAGTGTCCCACCAATCATTATAAAATGTTTGCACCAATAACTATTTAGGAACTCCATGATGTGGACACTTTCTCAGCATATCCTTAAATCTCTTCCATGATTCATACAGGGATTCTGACTCATGCTGCACAAAAGAAGTAATATGATTACGCATCTTTTCAGTTTTGGCCGGTGGAAAGAATTTGGCTAAGAATTTTTGTGCCAAATTATCCCATGTTATTATCGAATCGGATGGTAATGATATTAACCAGCTTTTTTCTTTGTCTCTCAATGAGAACGGAAACAACCTAAGCCTTATGGC
The DNA here is from genome assembly GCA_946807835.1 of Ailanthus altissimus. Taxonomy (NCBI): domain Eukaryota; kingdom Viridiplantae; phylum Streptophyta; class Magnoliopsida; order Sapindales; family Simaroubaceae; genus Ailanthus; species Ailanthus altissimus. The sequence goes on from OX327698.1 coordinate 10,598,664, forward strand.
ATCATCTGACACGCCATTGTATTTGAATGTGTGACAAATTTCTAAAACATTTGTAATATGCTCGTTGGGATCATCATTCGAGAGGCCGCTGAACTGCACTGACTCTTTAAGCATTTGAATGATTCTGGGCTTAATTTTAAAATTATTGGCATTAATATTTGGCCTGTGTATGCTTGAGTGTATACCATTTACCAAAGGAATTGTATAATCTCTTAAGGCTCTTGGCTCTTCAACAACATTCTGAATTTTTCCTTCCATATTGGTCACTTGGTTTTAGTCTCGGTGTAATCTTCTCAGCGTCCTCTCGATTTCAGGATCAAAATATGTTAAATCAATGCTTTTGGAACGTCACATAAACACTTGAATTTTCTACAACCAAAATAGAATTCTGAATTAACAAGAGAAAAGATTTATATCAGTATTAATTACTAAAAAAAAAATTTTCATTCCCCGATAACTGTGCCAAAAACTTGTTGTGTATTTGTTGTGATATGGTGTGTGATGTGTATAGATGTATATAATTTCAAAAATTAAATACGCAACGAAAGTATTCATACATATTAAATAATATGTAACATATTCAAGCATGTATGATCATTCAAGTACATATATATCTCATATATATATTTCATGCATGATATAAAATGAATAACAAATAAATAACCTACCCGGATATGAAGGTAGCTTTACAATTCTTCAAGAACTCCAAGCTTCAATTTGTTGAGCTCACCTTGAAGTGTTCTCTTGCACAATTCTAGTTCACAACTAAATCCAGTGGGATTGTGAAGCTAGAATGGCAGCCTTGAATTTTCAGCAAATGATTGTTTTAACACTTAAAACAATATATCCTTATGAATGATTACTACCAAGAGATGAGAAGAATTAGGTGTTTTCTATAGTTCTTTACAACTCTATATGTTGTAGCTTGATAAGCCTTTGCATTTTCTCTCAACACTTTGAGAAAAACACTTAGGAAAAGCTCTCAATTCTCTCTCCTTTCTCCTAGAACGAATTTCACTCTTTCTTGCACAAATTGAACTCTTTCAATTCTTTCTTAAGTGCAAAGAATGATTTCTCTTAGTGCTCCACCACCACTTAGCCATGTTTGCCATTACAAACATTAATCTATCATATTTTTCACTCACCAATTTGATTCAACCAATTGAATCAATTTCTAGAGAGTAAATGGCATTTAATCAATGTTAAGTGGTTTTTCCACTTCCTTGGTGCATCATTTAAGAATTACTAAGTGGTAAACTTTCCTTATTATTAATAACAAGTGCATTCTCCATTAGTAAATGGTGTTTGCCACTTATTCCAATTAATAATAATAATTTGATTAATATATAAAATATTAATAATTCAAAACTATTTTGAATATTTACATTTACCATATATGTATTTACCAAGCAAGGTAAATAAGTAAATACATGGTAAATAATTTATGGAGCAAGATTATGTCACTTGTCAAATTCTTATTAGTTAACAACTCTTGTAAACCAATAATATATTTTACCTTCAATTATTGACAAGTGAATAATAAAGAAAACCTTGAAACATTTTTCATTTTGCTGGAAATTGTTGGATTAATTGTTCAATCCAATTCGCCGCCCCAGTGCACAACGAGTACACTTCATATTGTGAGACTCTCTAGGTCCATGCCCGATTTGTCATATGAAACTATTTCACACGTCCGTGAACAATGTCCCACACACATGTTACAGATATTACAAAACGGCGCATTAGACCATACAAGTTGAGGTTATAACATATTCGTATAATCCTTCCATCATAAATATCCTAGAAAAGCGGAGATATAGATCAACACCATCAAGTCTCTATGTGCTCAACCATAAACTTATCTCTAGATTAGTATTTCAATAAATAATATCCATAAACACTTTTACGATATTATTTTTTCGAGAATAAAATTAATTCTTGGATATGTCTGCTTATGACCATAAGACTTTCTGAAATACAATCTTAGAGTTACAGGATATTTTACTCACCCAATTGAGTTGATGGATCCCATATCTGTACACATCGGACTCCATGAGCATCGGACCATACCCAGCGACACCCAGCGGTCAGACCATGAAAGGTATCTGACATGTATGGAACCAAAGTATGATGGATCACTCACAAGTCCACCGTGGCACTCAGGTCTAAGGACCACGAATACTACTCAACTCGAAAGATCCTCCATTGACGGCTTTATAGGATGTCTATTGGAGATCTTTGTGAGTCTGTTCAATATTCAGTCCTTACTGAATACTTTTATCTCTATACGAGTTTCCACTAAACTCATGGTCTACTAAGACTAACCATCTGGACTATCCAGATATAGACATACACTGATCTATATTTATTAAGGTCTTCACTAACAGACCCGCATTAGTGAAGATAGATCAGGAACATTAAGTTTAAGAACATATTTGCATAAGAACATTTCTTAGCACCATTTGCAACTGATTGCAACTACGTCATTACTAATATATTCTTAGGTCTTTGTCCCATTTCAGACAAGGCTCTAACTCTTTAAATTTTGCTAACTCTTATAACCTGATAACTCTTATCAGTGCTATCTTTTAGCATTTATATATTTTAGCATTACTAACTCTTAGTTCTGATCTAAACTCCTTTAGATCAGATCTGAACTCTTTCAGATCATACAATGTCTAAAATGTTACAAGCATCTTACCATATTTGTATATAAAATAATTAGTGATATATTGAAATCATAATTGTATAAACATAAAGCAAATATTTATACACAAAAGGGATGGCACGTAAGCACAAATCCCAACAGTATTTTGTATAACACTAATTAACGCAAGTATACGTTATTGCAACAAGTAATATATGATGAATTTAGTATCGATCCCATGGAGAATGAGTTATCTATTCTAGTTCAAGTACTGAAATGGTGTCTTTCTACTCTTATCCAGAAAATGATTTAATGAATGAGATTAAGCTACTTAAGTAAAAGAAGAACTTGAATATGATAATTAATAAACTAAATTCCCACAAGTTAAATTCAATATGAGACAGCCTAGGATTACAAACTATCTTTCATTATGTAAATCAATTCAGCGGAATCTCTTTTAATTTTATTATACTTAACTTGATATATTGACCAAAATACTCAAGACAACACAAGCCTCTTCCGATGGTCAAGCGGTTATGCTTTATCCAAACAAATATCTATATTCCTATGATAAATAAATTGAACAAAATCTATTGAGCACAAGTTTTATGAATCATACATACCATATGAGATATGTCTATCTCATATGAAATTCATGTTTGTTACACTATGATCATGCATCAATATGCTTAAGACTTAATATGTAAATGCCTTTTCCAAGTTTATTTAAGTATTTCTAGATCAATTTAACTACTGGCCAGGTAATAAAAGTGCATTAAACACAAGCATAATGAATATATCAAAAACTGAATTAATAACATAAAAGAGATAGCTATAGTTAATCACATAATGAGTTCAAGAATATAATCCTGGATTAATGAAATTAGCTCATATTTAAACTACACGTTCTTAAAGTTAATTCCATCAATACATATGAAATAAACATCTTACAACAAGTAAAAGAACAAAGAAAAGAAGAAGTCCCTATTAAATGTCTTTGATGTTGAATATTCCTTTGCTCCTCTTTGATTTCTCCAAAACTTGAATGTTAGGTATTTTTCTTTTTCATTCCTAGCTACCTTTTCAAATAGTAAGTTTAAGGCAAATATATAGGTAATAGCATGAAATTAGGGTGAAAAATGGGGTTGCTTTTTGGACTTCCTAATTTTAAGCATCCTGTCAACTTTTGCTGTCCAGGCCTCAATGCCGTGGCATTCAAATCTAATGCCACGGCATTGAGGTGCTTGGTGGTTACTAATTGTAGTGCTCCACCGAATGCCCCGGTGCTCAAACCGAATGACTTGGTTCCCTATTGTAGCACACCGTAGCGGGGTACTGTTTATGTCACTGTAGCATCATTTTGTATTTTATTTCTAATGCTCCCATTTGCATCCAGTTTCTCGCGTGATGTTCCAATTTTCTTAAAACCTACAATTCATAAGGAATGTACAAAAATACTAATTATTTGAGGTTAAATGAGCAAAAAGTAATCTTAGAAGTACAAAAATATTATATTAAAATATATATTATCAGTAATCAGAGGATCTGTTTTTTATAAAAAAAAATAAAGAGGAATCGTGTATATACAAAAAGGTCAATGGAAGCTTGATTGTCTTTTTTGTTCTTTACATGGATGACATACTCATTATTAGAAACGGTATTGGTATATTACAGTCAATCAAGAGTTATTTGAGTAAAAATTTCTCTATAAAGAATTTAGGAAAGGCTTCTTATATACTAGGTATAAAAGATTATAGAGATAGAGTAAGGAGATTGATAGGACTCTCCCAATCTTTGTACTTAGAAAATTTTCTTGAAAGATATAACTTTACTAACTATAAGGCAGTTAATGTACCTTTCAAACATGATATTCATTTTTCTAGGACAATATCTCTTTAGAGGGAAGATGAAAGGGTTAGCATGTCTAACATACCATATGCATTAGCTGTAGGTAGCTTGATGTATGCCATGTTATGTACATGACCTGACATCAGTATGGCTGTAAGTGTTACGAACTGGTATCAGTCTGATCTAGGTAACAACCGTTGGATGGCCGTGAAACATATCTTGAAATACCTTAAGGGTACAAAGGATAAGTTTCTGATTTATGGAGAAAATGACTTATAAGTGAAGGGATACATTAATTTATACTTCCAGTCTAATCCAGATAATAGAAATTCTACATCTAGATATGTGTTTCTACTCAATGATGCTACAGTCAATTGAAAAAGTGTCAAGCAAGCATCTACAACTGATTCTACCACAGAGGAAGAATACATTACAATTTTAAAAGCTGCGAATGAAGCAGTATGGATATATAAATTTATCATAGAACTTAGAATAGTCCTAAGTTCAGTGGATCCTATCCCATTATATTGTGACAATAATAGGGCAACTACTTAAGCCCAGGAGCCAAGGGTACACTAGAAGTCTAAGCATATAAAGATGAAATACAACATAGTTAAAGAAATATTAACTAGAGGAGGTGTAATAGTTTCTAGAGTAGATTCTATAGATAATGTAGCGAACCCACTTACTAAAGCCTTAACTCATTGGATGTTTGAGAAACACGTAAAGTCGATAAGTATGAGATTTCATCATGAATAACACCAGAGCAAGTGAGATTATTGGAGTTAATGCTTACATGCCATTCAAATTATTGTATGAATATTTATTTACTTAATATTTATGCAATGAACATTTCAAATAAATCGTTAATATTTAATTATATGGTACTAAGCTTGTAACTTTTCAGACATTGTAGATCTAAAAGAGTTTAGATCTAATATAAAAGAGTTTAGGTCCGTGCTAAAAGTTAGCATTGTAAGGAGTTAGAACCTTGCCTGAAATAAGAAAAAGACCTAGAAATATATTAGTAATGACATAGTTGCAAGAAGTTACAAAGGTCTTAAGACATTATGTAGTATGTTCTCAAAAATATCATTCATGATCTATAGTTATCAACACGGGTTAATTGGTTTTTCTTTTGAATCAGTGTGTCTATATCTTGATTGTCCAGACAATTATTCTTAACAAACCATGGGCTTAGCAGAAGCTCATGTAGGTATGCAGGTATTCTGTAAGGACTGGATATTAAACAAACTCACAAGGACCTCCAATAGACATCTTATAAAGCCGTCAATTAAGGGTCTTCTTGAGTTGAGTAGTATTCATAGTCCTTTAACTTGTGCACCACGATAGGCGTGTAAGTGATCCACTATGCATTGATTCTACGCATATTAGAGAATTTTTATGGTTTGACCTCTATGTGTCATTGAGTATGGTCGGATGCTCATGGAGTTTGTTGTGCATACATATGGGATCCACCAACTCATATGGGTGAGTTATATATCCTGAGGCTCTAAGATTATATTTTAGAAAGTCTTATAACCATAAGCAGAAACCTTGAAAAAGAGTTTTTCATAGGGTTAAACAATATCGCAAAGGCGTTTGTGAATATTATTTATAGAAATACGAATCTGGAGATAAGTTCTTGGTTAAGCATATAGAGATTTGATGGTGATGATTTATATCTTTTCTCTTCTAGGATATAAGTGACGAAAAGATTATATGTATATGTTATAACCTTAACTTTTATGGTTTAATGTGCCTTATATAATATTTGTAATTTGTATGTAGAGAATTGTTTACGGACTTGCAGAAGAGTTCTGTAAGACAAACTGGTGTGAACCTAGGGAGTCTCACAATATAAAATGTACTCGTTGAGCACTAGGATAGCAGACTGGGTCAAATAGTTCAATCTGAAAAAGTTTCAAAAAATAGGATTTATTTTAAAATCTCTCGGGAAGCATACTTGTTAAGGTTTAAGTGTTAACCTTATATTTTACTAGTTAAAGTCGTTAACTAATAAAATCTTGACACTTGTCACTATGTATGGAAATATAAGTGGAGACTTGACTTTCATGCATGGAAAAGTGAATGGATACTTGGCATCCATGCATGGCCATTTTTATGATAAATATAACATGCATGGAAAGCATGTATGACAAGTGGTATGATACATGACCATGTGTTTGAAACATGGCACATGCGTGGAGTAATTAAAGTGACAAATGTTACTCATGCAAATTATTTGCATGATTCAAGTTGGGCTCTATAGTGGATAAGTGTCCATATGCAGGAGGTTAAAAAAATGAAAATGAAAATATTTTATTTTATTATTTCATTTTTTAGAGATAAAATTCGTGCAAGCCCAAGGGAAAGAGAAAAAAGTTTTGAAAGTTTAGCATTTTTACTCTTTAAACACATTTCTTGGCCATTTAAGATAAGAACAAATTCAAGAGTTGAACTAAGATCGCATCCTGCACAAAATTGGAAACAAAAGCTACCATTCTAACTACTCTAATCCCACTAATTGTTGAAAACTAGAATTAATCAAGGGATTATTTCAAAATGAGCTCCAAGTTTGATTCTTCACCAAAAATCTTTAAGTGTAAGTTTCTGAAACTCTTAGTGTAATTGTTTCAGTTTCAATGAGTATATGTTAAATGTATAATTATAATTTTGTTGTGCTAATTTATGTTAGACATGCATTTTTTAAACTTGTTACCATATACACAATCACATACATGCATCAATTATGCACCCAACAAGTGGATATTGGACGGGTTTATTCAACCTTACCTTCTAAACAGAAACCTAACCAAGAAGGACAAAAAGAGCCCTAACCTCTACAACATACATTAAACATTCAATTACCCTATCATGCATTATTTTAACTCTAAAGATTGATACACAACAAAATCAAGGATAGGACCATAGAGCTACCCAACAAACTGCAGGCTGCAGACCTTGACCCATTTGAATTGCATAAAGAGGAAAAAAATAGACTTAATCATTCTACTAGAATATGTTAGGGATGTCAATTTTATAGAAGAAAAAATCATAATAGTTGTAATCATCCAAGAGGGAGGGCCTAAGAAGTTAGAGGAGAAGCTTTAAGATCTTATGGTAAAAGCCCTATAGTGGAACTCTATGTTCAAATCTCTATTTAATCAGCTAGGGTATAGGTCAAAGGCATGTGAAGCTGACACAATAGCACTTCTCAACTTCTCTACACAATATGAGCGATAATCTCTATTAATGGGGACATAGAGGCACAATATTTGAATAATAAGTGCCTTTTATATTTAAAGGGTAGAATTAATAATGTTCCTATTAAAAAGGCTTTAATCACATAGAAGCATCAATCAATATCATTCTTGTAGTTGTACTATAGACTACCAAAATCCCTTTAAGTAGTATTATAGGAAGAAAGATTCAAGTGTCTGACTTCAATAGTGTGGTCAAATATTCTAAAGGCATACATCTAGACATAAAAGTAGGGCCATTATATACTCTAAATCTATTTCATGTTACATATATTGAAGTTGTAAACAACATATTATTTGCCAAGCCATGGTTAAATATATACAAGCAAGTGTTATTAATATACCACTAATGCGTAAAAGATAAAAATCAGAAGGAAACTAATTAAGATCACCGCCAACCCCACTTATTTTCACCAAAAGAAGAGTTATCTCATTGACGCACAAGCCTATCATAAGTTTAACATTAGGCTAAGCAATACACTAGCCATATCAGTAAGAACACCATTACTAGGGCTTGGTAAGTAAGGTATTTCTTATAGCCAAGACTTATAAAAAGCCTTAAACAAAAAGAAGAAATAATAATTTATTGAAATGGTACATCCACATAAGAATCAAGTGAGCTAAACTAGAATGCCTTAACTACCAAAAGCAAATACTCAACGGGCATGATATCTATTAGTTATGATGGTATGCGAGAAACAACGTACGTGAGAGACAGGGTCTCGACAATAATGAGAAAGAGAATTCCTACGTAAGTCTTTCTACAGCCATAATGGTACCTACAACTTCAAAGAAAAAATTCCTCTTACTCTAAAATACATACAAGATAGCTAATTAAGCAATTATAAAAGAGCTAGAAAAAGTAAATATAAACATTGATTGCAAGGTGCACAAGCTCATGCTATTAAGTACTAAACTTTCAACTGAGAAGAAAATATCACTTACTAATCTGCTAAAAAAAGTATGGTGATGGTTTACATAGGGTACCAGAACATGAATGGTTTTAACCCTAAATGGTTTGTCATGCCCTTTAACGTATGACTTAGAGCCAAGCCAGTCAAATAACTATATCGTAGCTTCTATCCATACTTGGAACAATGGACCAAAAAGCAATTTAAAAAGCTCATAGTCATTGGATTTGTAAAATCGATCAAACATTTCACTTTGTTGGCTAACATAATGCTAGTATAGAAAAAGAACAACTAGATTCCCATATAAGTTAATTTTTAGGACCTCAATAAAGCTTATTCTAAGGATGAATTCGTATTAGCAAAAATGGCATCCTTATCAATTCCACTTTAGGGTAAGGCATACTTTTATTTATAGATGGATTAAGCGGCCACAACCAAATCAAAATGGTTCCAAGAGACTCGAAAGATTATCTTTTGTACTTTAGTAGGTAATTTTTACTACATTATTATGCTATTTAGCCTCAAAAATACCCAAAAACAAAACTTACCATAGAGTAATGACCATTGTCTTCCACAACATGATGGGCCTAAAGATGAAAGATTATATGGCTGACTTAGTGGTCAAATCTGTTGTAATATCCAATCCCTATTAGTAGTATTGGCGCCTAGATTTCAGTATAGAACAAATAAGACACTGTAGGGTTACTCGATTTTAACCCTATTAGAAATATTTTCTTTATAGTACACGTGAGAGATATCAGACCTAATTTGGTAATTTCACACTTGATAGGTGCGCCGGACGACCCTAGAATATTTTTAGAATTTTTCTCTATTGGCTTGGAAAAGAAAATTCTAATTTACTACATGAATTTCCATTTAAGGGTTATGAATGGAACAAGCCTTTGTTGAGAAACATAATCCATATATTAGAGAATGGACCAATTAGAAGAAATCTCATGGATTGCCAAGTTGGAAGTTCTAGTTAGTTCTTTGGACTATTCCAACTAGATAGTTACAAATGAACTAATTACATAATTAGTTTTCAACTAATGGCAAATTAGTAATTTTGAGAAAGTTGAAGGGCAAAATGGTAAATAGAGGGAGGACTATAAATAGGTTGGAAGTGTGTAGAATTTTGAAGATGATCAAAAGCAAACACTTAGAACAAAAGAGAGAAAATTCGAGCTTGGAAAGGGGGGCTGCTACAGTGACCTTTCAAGTTTTGTTTTCATGAATTTTCATGTGTAATCAAGCCAAATTAAGGTTACAAACCAATCCCTAAGCTCAATTGAAGTCTCTATTAGTGGAAATTCAAGAAAAAGAGGTAAGAAAAGCATCTTTTATGAGTTTGATAAGTGAGAATTCAAGAATGTGTTAATTGATGTTCTTATGTGTATTCTTGGCTTAGATTGAGTTGAATTCTAGTTTGGAGCTTGAAGGAGTCATCAATTTGAAGAAATTGGCAAGGTGAGAATTAGGGTTTTTGGTGATTTTATTGTAGAGATTTCAATTGATTGTAATTAGGGCTTTAGAATAAAATTGGCATGATTTTATTGTAATTAGAACAAGAAATTGAGAAAAGGAATGTGTTGGAACCTAGGGTGAAATTCTGCCACTTTAGGGAAGTTAGGAATTGAGTGGTGTTTTGATTGAATTGTTGTGTGTAAATGATGCATATTGTGAGTTGAATGTATATGGTTGATGAAAAAACCCAAAAATGAAGAAAATGGGACATAATTGTCCATGTTGGAAAGGTGAAGGGCAAGTATGTCCAATCAAATTATAAGGTGTTCAATAATTTTCAGGGCGCCGGATGGTGAGTTAGTTTCGATTATGGCTCCGTAACTAAAATCGGGAAGTAGTTTACATCTGGGCTTTGTATGCCGATTAGGGCATTTAGTAGTTAAATGAGATTCTAGTGTTCGATTTGGTTCTAAATGTCATTTATGGCGCGTAGGTGAGGATAACCGAGAGCGTTAACGGGAGCAGGAATCGGGAGCGAAATTGAGCGCGGAGCGGTTGTGAGTGAAAATCTGCCATTTTTTTTACTTTTCGGTTATTATGTTTTCGCACAATGACTATGTATGTTTTATGAGCTTTCAATGCATAAACATGATTTATGATCTTGATATATTCATAGACATGCTTTTACATGATCGATTTGTGAAACAGTTTTAAAATTTCTGCATTTGTTTTAAGGCCATTGGTACCCTCAGATTATAGTGGTGATGATTGTATTAGACCCGACCGGTATATCCCGTGCACATGGGCAGGTCTTGGAGGTGTGTCACTAATCCGGAAAGTCGGGATGTCGAGTCATGTGAGTTGCTCTATGTGTACGGGATATTGTCTTGCTATATGCATGCGATGTAGGATTCCGCTGCGTAGCCAGTGAGATGTCTTGAGATGTCACTGTGGGTGCTGCTAGTTGAGGTGCCCCGTGACCTATTCACGTATGTGGTGCTAGTTGAGTCGCTGCGTGGGTATAGAGCTTTAGGGTTACCATTGGTACAGTTTAGAAAGAAAATGGCCGAGCGAGGATTTTACTAGTTGTCGATTTACCGCTAGCATTTATGCATTTATATGCACACAGCAGTTATTATGTTATACAGATTCTGAATATAGTTTTTCAAAGATGTAGATAAAACCCGCTCGGCAAGATTTCATTAGCATATGATATTAGAAACCGTTTTACAATTTTACATCCGTTTTAGAAACATAATTTCTGCATGTACTTTAGAAATTGCTATCTTTATATAATATTCTTGTAATTGAATTCTCATTTACACTCACTGAGCTCTTTTAGCTCACTCGTTTTATGTTTTAAACCCCTTTCCCAGGTGCAGGGCTCGGAACGCAAGCTGCTGATTCTCCTATCGCCGAGTAGTGGGTCGAATCCAAAAATAATTTTTATACATGTAAATGTGCTAATAGCACTCTTTACTTTATGCATAATAGTTGTAGGCATGTATATTTGTAAGTATGTGTTGAATCAAGAAGAAGAGATTTCCAGTTGATGATGATCGTTTTTACTTTTTATGATTATGCTTATTTTGTGATTTACACGAAATAATTGAGTTGTGTTGGATTTGATTTGAAAAGGACCGGAGGTCCGAATTGGTAGAATTGAGATGTGTTCGAATTAGAAGTGAAATTTCTTTGCAGGTTTATATGGATTTTCCGAAAAACAGGGGAAACTTTGTCCGTTTGTTTTTAAAACTAAGATGTCGTTTTCATGTATATTACTAGATCTTCTTAGTAGTAACAAGAATTAAAAAGGGGTTCGCCTCGCGGAATTCCTTAACTTACCCAGTTAGGTTCGGAGGAACTTCCGTCGGAGTGCCCAGCAGGGCCGCTGGGATCTATAGTAGAGGGTCTCGGGTCCGGTCCTGTCATCTGTCATCCAAGCAAATCATTTAGACACACTAAAAAGACATTCATGTAGTGCTGATTATAAAACCTCAAAATGAATGACATGTTTTAAGGTCTCAGCAAGTAAATTCCTCAATTTTCTAGTCTATTAAAGAGGCGTCGATGTTGATCCAACAAAGATTTAGAGCATTGCCTCAATGCCACCTCTACAAAATAAAAAAATACTTGAAAAGCTTGATTGGCAAACTTTCCTACATTCAAGGATTCATCCTTGGGCCAATTGCCTTGATCTCCAACTTCACTCCCTTACTAAAAAAGAATGTTATGGACAGGAACAACAAGTAACCTTTTTAAATATAAAAACAAAATTATATTTAATGTTATCTATTATAAAGGTTCTAAGTAAAGGAAAGCATATGTACACCTATAATTCTACTATAATCAAGGCAATAGCCCTTTTATTGGCTTAAGATAATGTCATCTACTATATCATTCAATAACTATCTATGATAGAAACCAAATACTCTAGGCCAGACACATTTATCTTGTTCTCATATACGCCTCACAAAGACTATAACGTTATTTCTTACCACACTCGCTCTATCTTATGACAAGAACTGGACCTATTTGATATTTTTTATTCATACCGGTACTGTTTGATAAGCTGCCCCATGGCTTTTAATTCTCACAAAATTCAACATTACTTGCATAGTTGTAAATGTAGTTAAGTATCAAGTCATAATCGACATTATCACAATAATTTTTACAAATCAAGAAGATCCTCTACTAGAAGAAGTATTGAGGGTTATAGCTGAATAAGTTTATGTCATAAATGAGGAAAAACAACTAGTGAAAACTCTACTTTGATGCCTAAACTACTATTACAACTAGCAGCGTAGGCTTCATAATCATCAATCAAGAAGGAAAGTTGTCTACCATTTCATTTCAACTTAATTTTTCTTATATTAATAGTATGGTATAGTATAAGGCTACAATCATAGGTATACTCACCACCTTAAGGATGGAAAAAAGGATTAAGCTAATTAGAGACTCAAATTTAGTAATCCAACATATCAAGGGAAAATTTTTCTTTGGGAACCAACTTTATTACCATACAAAACAATAGTTCAACAATTACTAACCATAATATAACATAATATCCAAACAAAGAATAAACATATAGATGTCCTAGACATTTTAGGGGCTAACATTGACTTAACTAATGAACCAATAAGCATCACAATTAGAAAATGCAATGAATCCACTCCTCTTACACGCTAGAAAGTCAGCTATAAGCTAAAGTATAGTAAATAACTGGCGAAGACCCATCAAGCAAGCTTCATAAAATCTAGGAGAAAGCTCATGTTCTAAGACCTTCAAGAACTACACCTTAGCCATTAATAATCTTTACAAACGATTCCTTAAAAGAATATTCATATTTTTCATTCATAAGCAAAAAGAGTAATCATTGTTACAAACATCCATCAATCTGTCTGAGGCACAAAACTTATGGATAACATATACAAAAAAATACAAAAGGTTAGATACTACTGGCTAGAGATGAAAGTTCATATTGTCAGGCCATAATCTATAAAGAATAAGTGAACCATAGGTGAAGAAGATTAGTGAACACCTTATATAGAGTATCTCTTAAAAGGCATATTACCTTCTAATTCTACAGATTCGCACAAGCTCAAATGGACGATCAAGTACTATTTCCTAAAGTGTGGTATTCTCTTCTTAAAAGGCTTCAACAAAGGTACCTTAAAGTGCCTAAACTTCAAAAAGGCACACAAAGTATTGTATGAAACCTACACTAGAGAATGTATGCAACATTAAGGTAACAAAAATTGTATTGTTAACACATAATATGGGGTGCATGCATGAATCAACTACAGTATGAGTAACAGAAAATATATCCTTGAAGAACGTTAGTGAAGAATTTGATCTAGAGGTTACCTTAAAGACATTTGTTGATCAACTCTAGTCTGTAATAATCCAGTTGGATTACAAATCTAGAATGATAGCATTAATTTGATTTCTAGCAAGTTTAGATTACTCAACCCTTGAGCATTCTCTCAATTTTGACCAAAATATGAAAAAGGGAACTAAAATTCAAATTTTAAAAGTTTTTCCCTTTTGGCAGTTTATGTCAACACCATTTCAATCTCTTACAAAACATTTTTGCATTGTTGTATATATAGTGTTTACTTTGGTCATTTGACAAGTATCTACTAAGCCAAGTGACCACTAAAAGCCAATCACATTATACTATGTGGCCACTTGAGGCTAATAAAGCCAAACCACTTATCATACACTTTATTTTATTACCAATAATTGTTAATTAAATACAATAAGCTTAACAATTAAGGTCATATGCTTCCTAAGAGATCCTAAAAAAAATTTGCTTTTCAAAATTTTCTTAGATTAAACCGTTTGACCCAACCTATTACCCTAATGCTCTACGAGTACACTTCATATTGTGAGACTCCCTGGGTTCACACCCATTTGTCTTATAAAACAATGTCCCCCCCACACAATATGGATATTGCAAAATGACATTGAACTATACAAGTTGAGGTCAACCATATCTATATAATCTCTTCATCACCTATATCTTGGAATAGTATGGATGTAGAACATCACAGTCAAATATCTATACGCTCGACCATAAACTTGTCTTTTGATTTGCATTTCTGTAAACAATATTCGTAAACTCATTTACGATATTGTTTAACCCTACAGACAACTCTTTTTTGGGGTTTATGTTTGTGGTCATAAGACTTCATGAAATACAATTCTCATATCATTGAGATTTACAACTCACCTATTTGAGCTGACAGATCCTATATCTTTGAACACAAGACTGAATGAGCATTAGACCATACCCAACGAATTTTGTCTATTTTGTGTAACATAAATTAACGCAAGTATACGTTGTCGCAACAAGTAATATATGATGAGTAAAGTATCGTTTATATGAGAAAATTGTTATTACTACTTGCTAAGTACTACAATTGTGTCCTTCTACTCTTATCCAAACTAGGGGAATTTCAATGTGTTGATATATAAATTAACTAAGTAACTAACTAATTACAAAGAGAACAAACTTGATAGCACCAATACTCAAATGTCTAGGATTACAACTATCCCTTAATACTTCACTTGAATTCACTTAGTCCCCTTAAAACTATTAATATGAATTGTTATCCAACTTTAATATCCTCAAAAGCCTCTTCCGATGGTCAAGTGAGTATATCTCATTCAATCAATTACCAATATTCCTATGATAATCAAATTGAAATAAGATTCATTCAGTTCACTCTCTAAATAGTCATATATGCTATATGAGTATATTCCTATCTCATATACAACTCAAAGCTATTTGCAATAATCATACATCAATTCATCAATGGCCAATACAAAATTCCCTTTTCAAATCATTCTAATTCATTGTCATATAATTAGAAGTATTAACATAGAACAAATTGAACAATTCAATACTAACATGATGAAAAAAGGGAAATATTCAATCCAAGGTACATATTGAGTTCACATTGTAATCCTAGCAATAAAACTTAGTTCATAAATATAAACAAGTTTAAAGTATCTAACAACATCATTATATATATTAGAATCAACAACAAAGTACGAAATTGAATAGAAGAGAAATATTCCCCTAATGCAACAATGGTGTTCTTTTTTTTGTCCAAAAAGCATAATTTCTTCTCCTCCTTGTTGATTCTTGCTTCCAAGTTCAAATGATGTGTTAATTTTGTGTTCTCCACTACCCAACACATTTTGGGCTCAATAGTGAGTAATTATATAGGGTTAGGATCGCAAAAATAGGATAACATTGCCTTTAAAAGAGTACCTCCAGTGCAATGACATTGGGATTCAATGTCGTGGCACTAGAGCTACTGATTTCAATGCCACAGCCAATGCCTCAAGGGCTGCACTATATTGGATGATCAGTAATACTGTTCATAACTATAGCAATAACATTTTTCATCCCATATTATCCATGGGCATTGTTTATATCACTATTCATAATTTGAGCATTTTGGTCCCCTATCGGATTCTCATCTCAAATAACTCTGTTTGCATCCGATTTCTCGTATTTTTGCACTAATAGTCCTTAAAACTATAAAACAACATTAATCTACATAAATAGCCAAGTTATTAGGATAAATTGAACAAATATAAAGTTTAGGAGGATAAAATATTTTATATAATTACGCCCTATCAACGACACATAAAGGCCAGACTATGAAATAACTCTTACATACGTTGAATCAAAGTATGGTTGAATTACTCACAAGCCAATTGTGGCACTCATGTTAAAGGACCATGAATACTATTCAACTCGAGAAAACTCTCCATTGATGGCTCTATGGGATGTCTATTGGAGGTCTTCGCGAGTCTGTTAAGTATTAGTCCTCATTGAATACCTGAATGCCTATACAAACTTTCACTAAGCCCATAGTCTGCTAAAACTAATCGTCTAGATGATCAAGATATAGACACTCACCTGAAGGAATACTAATCGTCATGTATTGGCAACTATGGATTAGAAACGACATTTTCGAGAACATATTGTATAATGATAATTCTTAACACTATTTGTAACTCCTTGCAACTATGTCATTACTAATATATTCTCAAGTCTTTGTCCCATTTCAGACACGATTCTAACTCTAAGAATGCTAATATCTTTACACTGACCCAAACTCATTTAGACCAGATCTAAACTCATTTAAATTTGCAATGTCTAGAAATATAACAAGCTTAGTACCATATAATTAAGTATTAACGATTATATTGAAATATGTATTGTATAAATATCAAAATATGTATACAAACTGGAATGGCACTTAATCACCAACTCTAAAACTCTCACTTGCTCTAGTGTCATTCTCAATGTTATCTAATACCATTAATAATTGGTGTTATAGTAGTTAAGCTCGAGTGCACACTATCGTATCAAGTGATATAGGATTTTAAGTCTAGATATTGTTCCTTCATGGAGTATATGATTTATTTCTTCAATCAATTACTAAAATTATGTCTACTTAAATTTTATCCACAAAATCAAATCTGAAATATTGTCTAGGTTCAAAAGTCTAACCTTATAAATAAAAACTTAAGTCATTGTGAAATAGAGAGCTCTAGAGCTTATCAAGAATAACATCATGAAAATCATAGAAAACTGGAAAGATAAAGATTTGAAGAGATCAAACTAATTTTCTACATTCTTCAATCTTCTAGTCTTCTTGATCCTCTAAAAATTACTCTTTCTCTCTCCTTTTGATTCTTTGAATTAGGATTTTTGGTCTTTTATTTATAGGTTTATGTTTTCAATTTAGGGTAAAACATCAAATACAAGTCAGATTATGATATTGTTCACGAGTACATTCACGCGCACTATATCAAAATTATTATAGCTTATTATTGTATTAATCTACTGTGGCATGGCATTGTAGTAATTTAATTTTTTGCCTTATTTTCTTTATATTTTTATCTCCATTTACTCCATTGACTCTAAACCTGCAAAATAATAATAAAATACATAAATAAATAAATAAATAATCTTAATTTCAACGAATAAATATTAAGCTTGGAATATGAAAATATTTGACCTGGCTAATCCTTATCAATTGACTCCATATGTTTCTCAAACACCTTAGGAGTTAGATTATAGTGAGTTTGTCCACTACACTATCTATAGAATCTACTCTAAATATTATTACATCTCTTCTAGTAAAGATTTCTCTAATTATGTGACTTTTTTTTCTTTTTTTACCTTAGACTTCTGATGTGTTCCTAGCTGCTAAGCTTAAGAAATTACCTTGTTATTGTCATAATATAGTGAGATGGGATCTATTAAACTTGGAACTATTCTGAGTTCTACAACAAAGTTACATTTTCACAGTGCTTCCTTTACAACTTCTAAAGCCGAAGGTATTCTTTCTTCTAGGTAGAATTAGCTATGGACACATGTTTTGCACTCTTTCAATTGATTGTGGCATCATTGAATAAAAATACATATCTAACTGTAGATTTTCTGTCATCCGTATCAAACTAAAAGTCTAAATTAGTGTATTCTCTCACTTGTAAGTTACTTTCTCCATAAATCAATACCTTATCCTTTATACCCTTAAGGTATTTCAAGATATATTTCATGGCCATCAAATAGTCGCTATCTGGATCAAACTGATATCAGTTCATAACACTTATAGCCATACTGATGTTAAGTCTCGTACATAACATGGTATAAATCAAGCTGCCTAGAGTTGATGCATATGGTATGCTAAACATTTTAACCCTTTCATCTTCCTCCTAAGAAGACATTGTCCTATAAAGATGAATGCCATATTTGAAAGGTAGATTACTGTCTTACAGTTAACGAAGTTATACCTTTCAAGAACAATTTCTTTGTATGAGGATTAAGAGAGTCCTATTAGCCTTCTGACTCTATCTTTATAAAGCTTTATACCCAATATACAAGAAGTCTTTTCTTAATCCTTCATGGAGAAGTTCTTACTCAAATAACTCTTGACCGACTGTTACATACCAATATTATGTCCGATAATGAGTAAGTCATCTACGTAAAGAACCTGAAATGCAATCATGCTCCCAATGCTTTTTCTAAGCACAAGCGTTTCCTTTTCATTCTTGATGAAACCAGACCCTATAAATTACCTCATTAAAACAAAGATTCCAACTTTGGAAAACTTGCTTAAGTCTATAAATGGACTTCTTAAGTTTACACACTAGATTAGAAGTGTCAGACTTATATAGGGCCACTAACTCCTTAGTCCACCAGTTGAATGACACCTCAGAGCCACTGGCGCACCCACATAATCTCCTTGGGTTACCTATGCCCCCAATCGTGTCGAACCTGGGATCTCATCCCTTATAGGCCTTTAAGGTTTGATAGTTGTACCCATCAGACTTTATTTCTGTTGGATCTAAAATACGTATGGGTGTATGCATGTGTAATTGTGTCAATTGCCTAAATACGTATCATATACAAATTTAAGTCCAACGAAAGCATGAAACATGCAATAAACACAATAAATAAATATATTAATCACATTAATATATTAGAAAGGTTAGAGAACTCACTACAACATGTAACAATATACACGTATTTCCTCGGAGTCTGCATGGAGACCAACTCGCGGGCAGTTCTAGTTACCAACACGGTGGGCTTGGTGAGCTAGAACAGTAGCCCTATACCCAGCATCGGGTTTAATTCTTAAATCCCAAAATGGTCGGTGTGTGTTTTTATCCTTTTCTCCAAAAGGATAAGAAATGAAGAATTTGAAGTAATCCACTATGTCTTCAAATGGAACTATAGAAACAAAATGAAACAATTTCATTTTTTCTTATTTTCCTTTTTTTTGTTCTCTTCTTCTTCTTCTTCTTCTTCTCTTTTTTCTTCTTTCTTTTCCTTCTCCATTTCTTTCTTCTCCTTCTCTCGGCCAATTTGGGCGACACACCAAAAAATGCAATTTCAATCTCTTTCTCTTTATATATATAATATATAATAATATAATATATGATATAATAATATAATATATATTATATAATAATAATAATAATAAAAGAATAATGGGTGCCAACTATTTGGCACCAAAAAAATATAATATAATAAAATATAATATAATAATATATAATATAATAAAATAATATAATATAAAAATATATTATATAATATAATAACAGAGATATTTTGATTATTTAATAATTAAATAATCAAAGTGTGAAATGACCATTTTATCCCTTATGAATAGTTACCAAGCCTACCCCTAGTGGGTCCCATCAAATCCGCACTTTGATAAACTCAACCGAGAGTCCATAATGCACCACGTGTCATTATACAATTAGCAAATAATAATTATTGACTAATTATTGTATTTAACACTTAAATACAGACACGCACGTATTCCCGTGGTATTGCTGAATATTGCTAGATTAAACACTTTAATCCAACACGCTGCCCCAGTGCACAACGAGTACACTCCATATCGCGGGACTCCCTAGGTCCTACGCCCAATTAGTCAAATGAAACTATTCTATGAGTCCGTGAGCAATGCCCCACGCACACGTCACCGATATATAAATTAGCGCGTTGAACCATGCAAGCTGAGGTTATAACGCATACGTTAAGTCCTTCCGTCATGATATCCTGGATGTGCGGGGATATAGATTATCACCGTCAAATTCCCTTTTGCTCATCCATATCTTATCTCCAGACTTATATCTCACTGAACAATATGCGCAAACTCTTTTGCCATATTGTTCTACCCTAGCGGAACTCTTTTCCTGGATTGATACTTGTGCCTACAAGATTTTTCAAGATATAGTCTCGAAGCATCTGAATATCAAACTCCCTATGTGAGCTGACGGATCCCATATCTGTACGCACCGAACTCTATAAGCATCGGACCATTCCCAGCGGTCACACCATGAAAAGTCTGTGACATGCGTGGAACCAAAGTATGGTGGATCACTTACAAGCCTATTGTGGCACTCAGGTCAAAAGAGCACGTATACTACTCAACTCGAGAAGGCCCTCTGTTGACGGCTTACATAGGGTGTCTATCGGAGGCCCTCGTGAGTCTGTCCCACATCCAGTCCTAACTGGATACCCATATGTCAATACGAGCTCTAAGCTCATAGTCGGCTAGGAATGACCATTTATACCCTATAGGTACGACATATGCTGATATATATAAAGGTATCCACCGACAGACTTGCATCAGCAAAAATAGATCAGGGACAATTATTCGAGAACATACTTGCACAACTTACATTTCCTGGCACCCGATTACAACTCTTGCAACTATATAGTTATTAGTATATTCCCAGGTCTATGTCCCATTACAAACAAGGCTCCAACTCTTAGATCTATTAAGTATTATAACCAGCTAACACTTAACTGTACTAACATTTAGCAATTATATGCCTCAGCGCAGCTAACTATGAGCCTTTATCTAAACATCTTTAGATCTGATCCTAACTCCTTCATATCTACAATGTCTGCAACGTTACATGCATAATACCATATAAATTGGTATTAGCGATTTAATGAAAATGTACACTTGTATAAATACACAAGTATATGTGCATTCAAGGATGGCACGTAAGCACCGACCCTAACAATCTCTCACTTGCTCTAGTGTCATTCCTGATGGCATCTCATACACATCGACTCTACGTGTTTCATAAACACTTTTAGAGTCATGGCCTTAGAAAGTGGGTCCGCTAAATTACTAATAGAATACTTCTACAAATAATCACATCTTCCTACAGCTAATATCCCTCTAGTAATGTGAGACATCTTTCAACATAATTAGAGTACTGGTGTCCTCTTGGCACGTTGGCATTTACTATGGCCTTATTTTATCGCAAACTTATGGGATAGGATCCATCTGTGTTGGAAATTTTCCAAGACCAGCGACAAATCTATGAATCTTCACTACCACTTCTGCTGCGTACTTATTAATAAGAAGTGAATCCCAATTTGGAGCAATTCTAACTCCTCTAGTACTCATGAGAATTAGCACATATCCAGATGTAGACTCTCTATCATTTAGGTCAAACTAAAAGTTTGACTCTGTATGTCTTCTCATTTATAAGTTACTTTCTCCATATTTAAGAAACTTATCGTTTGTACCCCAAGGTACCTTACGATATGTTTGACTACCATCAAATGGAAGTCATCTGAGTCAAATTGAAACCCACTCGTAACTCTTACAGCCAAACTGATCTCAGGTCTCAAACACATCACAGCACACATCAAGCTCAGAAGAGATGATATATCTAATGTGTCAAACATTCTAACTTTCTCATCTTTCATCTAAAAAGACACTCTCTTCGAAAGATAAACACCAGGTCCAAAAAATATGTTAATTATTTGGGTAAGTTCTATCAACTTCCTAACTCTATCTATATAAAGCTTTATACCTAGTATATAGGAAGCTTCTCCTAAATCCTTCATGAAGAAATTCTTACAAGTTACTTCTGACCGATTATAACATACTGACATCATTCCCAATGACCAGTATGTCATCAATAAAGAGCATCAAAAAGACTATCATACTCTCACTGACCTTTCATGTACACTAGCTCAGAAGTCTGACTAGACGTAAAACCTTCAGGCTATACCATGAATTTCTCTTACTCGAGGTATTCATTCCGGAACACCTTCCTCACATATATCTGTCAAACTGCAAAGTTATAATATGCTGCAAGAGCCAATAAAAGTCTAATTGATTTTAACATCAATATTGGTTCAAATGTTTCCTCTTAATTAATCTCCAATCATTAAGGATTACCTTTCTAGAACTAATACAGAGCTTTGAAGGTCTCTACCTTTCATCTGGCTCCCACTACCTCTTTGTAAACTCTTTACAACCAATGAGAACAATTCTCACAGGTAGCTTAACCAAGTCCCAGACTTGATTTTTATGCATATAGTCAATGTTTATTTTCATGGCTTCTTGCTGCTTCCTAATCGATGTCTAACATCGTCTCCTTATAGGTCAATGATGATTTTCTTCTACCAAGAAAACTCTAAATTCACCTTCAGGCATCATCCATACCTAAAAGGTGACCTAGACATCCTTTCCAACCCATTTGGAGGTGTGCTAAAAGGCCACTGCTTAATTGAGCCTGAGTTCCCATCCTTAGTTCGTTGATTTCTAGATTGACTTCACCAAGCTCAATCTTACTATGATTTCCACGATCCATGAGAAACTCTTCCTTAAGGAGAATGGTCTACCGAGAAATAACCACACTTCGCTTCTCTAAATAATAGAACTAGTATCCTATTGAAATCACAAGATACACAATGAACCTATACATGTACCTATTGGGTGTTGTCTATCTTGCTAAGTAACTCTTACAAAATAAGATACCCTGCAGCATAACTCTTACGTAAGCAGGACAACCTCAAGTCTTAACTTACTTAAGACACTGCTTCCTTCCTTTCTGTATCTCATACGAAATGGAAAGAATAGCTTCTAATGGAACTCTGCTAAATAAGCTAATGTCTTTGGAACAGATTCTCACAGATATAGATCGATAACACTCGTTATCAATCAGTCTATATCTAATAAAGTCCAATTTCTCATTTTCTAAACATCATTATGTTAAGGAGTACCCAGAGGACTATAGTGAGTAAGAATCTCAATCTCCCTTAAAGAAACATAAACTTGCTGTTAATGCACTCACTACCTTGATGTAGTTGAAGAGATGTGATGTACATTCTGGTATATTTGGTCATCTCCGTGAATACATTATTCATAAACTAGTTAAGTCTACATGGTTAGATCAGGAATCCAACCATCCTTAACTAAACGGATAAGTGTCTCACGCTTATATGACTTAAACTTAAATACCACAGCTCTGTATCATTTATGGATTCCGATCTTCAGACATTTCTAATTTTGTATAATGTGAATTTATTAACTGACATTCAGCTAATAAAACATTATACTAATTATTCAAGAAAACTATTGTATTGCATACAAGAAGTAAGTCAAGTTGTCCAACAACTTGGACCTGCAAGAAATTACCATTTCTTACTCTCAACTTTACTTCTACAAGCTTGGTTTACCTTCCAAGTAGCGCCTGATTTAACGTCGTCAGCGTGACATCTTCAGTTTTGGATCATGGTGGATCAAATTGCATATTTGAAGCATCTCGCCTATGGAACTTCAGTCGACGCCTATAAGTAATGGTATTCCTTCTTCGACTTCCATAGTTCTATGAGAAAATATTTAAGGAACACCCTTGACCACCTTGATTTGAGCTTTACCAAAACGATTTTAATCTTAGATCGGACAATTGAACCTTGTTGGCCGATATCTAATGGTTGCTCCTTGACGAGCTTGTTTCGCAGCATTTTGGTATTTAATTTGTGCAGCAGTATCTCTTCATACGCATGATCCATGATGGCTTTTAATACTTGCTGTTTTGTAGATGGTTGAGCATCATCTAGAACAACCATATCGATCTTAAAGCAATGGAAAAAAAATAATTGGAAAAATGAAGATCTTGGTTTTTCCCTTCAAGCTCCATGGACAATGGAAATTGTGGAGTACAATGGCTCATAAAATTTTATTGTTGAAACTCTTTTTCTTGTACTCTTTTTGCTACTTCCATTTGCGCATCATCCATGTGATGATCCTTATTTGACTTGTTTAATTCATTGGCTGCATGTTGCTATCCCAACCTCTACAATAATTGCCCTGATGTGTTCAACATTTTTTATTAGAAAATTTTCAATAACGTATGGCAATGCATTTTCAGGATGATTGTGGTCAGCATTTATTAATTGATCCACCTGTATTTCTAACCTCTATAGAGATGAAGGTTGGCTATGTAACAACTCAGTTGTCCTACTTAAATGTGGGAACATATATTCTAATGAGAATTCTATTTCAAGTTGCTATTGTTGCAGAATTTCTGGTGGTGCTTGATTTTCCAATTCTGGACAATAACCATCAAAATTGGAGTTGTGCTGCTATTGGTAACCAATTTTTGGGTAATCTATAGGTTCTGCACATAGTCCATCTAAATGGTTACCACTACACAAATAACAAGTGATTTGTGCAACTTTCTCAATGATCTTGCATGAAGCAATACAGTCAGTTGTCCATTGAGAGTTGTTGAAGGCCATCACTTCCAGCAATTTATATGCATCATCAACAAACAAATTCATAATGCACCTCTTGCTGCAGCATCAATTATCATCCTCATATGTCCAACTATTCCATCATAAACAATTTGTACAAGTAACCATTTTGGGATGCCATGGTGTGAACATTTCCTCTGCATTTCTTTGAACCTTTCCCATGCTTCATGTAAAGACTCATCATCATTCTGCACAAATGAAGTTATGGTGTTCCTCATCATCGTTGTCTTTGCTGGTGGGAAGAATTTGGTAAGGAAATTTTGCGCTAACTCATCCCACATTGTTATAGACCTCAATAGTAGTGACCTCAACTAATTCTTTGCTTTATCTCAGAGTGAAAATATGAATAGGTGAAGCCAAATTGCATAATCTCAGACTCCATTGTATTTGCAAAGGTCACAAATTTCCAAGAAATTCACAACATGCTCAGTTGGATCTTCATTTGGTAATCCACCAAATTGTACTGATGCTTTCAATAATTGAATCATCTCCGGTTGAATTTCAAAGTGATCGACATCAATAACCGATTTTTGAATGCTTGAATAGATGTCGCTTACTCTTGGTACTGCAAAATTTCTCAACAAACTTGATGTTCCAACCATCATAAATCAATCCACAATAATTGAAAAACAAAAGAATGAAACTAATGACAGTAAAATGTACAATGACAAAAAAATATTTGAACTAAGAATAAGATGAATTGGTATTAGTATCAACAAGAATAATAAATAATTCTCTGACAATGGTGCCAAAAACTTGTTGTGTGATTTCTATAACACAAACTAACACAAGTGCACGTTATCTCAACAAGTAATATATGATGAGTAGAGTGTCGATCCCACGAGAAATTATTATTACTACTTGCTAAGTACTAAAATTGTTTCCTCCTACTCTTATTCAAGCTATTGACAATTTAATAGTTTTGATATCTAAACTAACTAAACAAGAAATAATAATAATTACGAGAATTGTACAAAGAGAACAAACGTGATACCACAATTACTTAAATGCCTAGGATATCAATAATCCTTCAATACTTCACTTGAATTCAATTACTCCCCTTAGAACTATCAATATGAATGTTAACCAAGAACTCTAATATCCTCGTAAGCCTCTTCCGATGGTTAAGTGAGTAGATCTAATTCAATTAATTATCTATATTCCTATGATAATCAAATTAAAATAAGATTCATTAAGTTCAAATTCTCTAAATGGTTATATATACCATATGAGTATATTCTTATCTCATATGAAACTCATGCCTTTACACAATGATCATACATCAATTTATCTATGACCAACACAAAATTCCCTTTTCCAAGTTCATTAAGGTTCCTAAATCAATCGAATATATTATCATGTAATTAGAAGCATTAAGCATAGAACAAATTAAACAATTCAATACCAATATGAAAAATAAGGGAAAATAATCAATCCAAGCTATATGTGAGTTCACATTGTAATCCTAGTAATAAGATTTAGTTCATAATTGAAAACATAAGTTTAGAACATCTAACAACATCATTATGCATCTTGAAATTAACAATAAATACGAAATTAAAGAGAAGAAGAAATTTTCCTTGATGCAATGGTGATGTTCTTCCTCTAAAATGCAGAAATTCTTCTTCTTCCTTTTGATTTTTTCCTCTTGTTGTTGATTCTTGCTTCCAAGACCCCAATGAAGTGTTTATTTTCATGCTCTCTACTGGCCCCTCTCTTCTTAGCTCAACAGTGGGCATTTATATAGTTTTAGGGTTTCAAAAGAGGACAAAAATGCCTTTAAAGAGTGCCCATAATTTAGTGCCGCGGCATTCGGGTTCAATGTCGCGGCATTCGAATTCAATGCCATGGCATGGAGCTTCTGGAATGGGCACCCCGACCAATGCCCTAGCGCTCAAATCAAATGCCCCAGTATTGCACTTTTCATGCGCTATAGAAATTGCACTATTCACTCGTATTGTTCACGTTTTGAGCATTTTCGTCCCTTCTCAGATTTTCATCTCAAATAGCTTTATTTGCATCCGATTTTTGGTACTTTTGCTCTGATAATGCTTAAACCTTTGAAACAACATTAATATGTATAAATAGCCAAATTATTGGGATAAATTGAACAAACATCAAAGTAGAAGGATAAAATAGTTTATACAATTACCCCTATCATTGCCATCCAAAATCTAGATGGTATGCTCGAGATGCCTTAGCTACTCTCATCTCTGCATCATTCTCTTCTGTATTTTAGTGGTCTTGGATGCGGGTAAGCTTGTTTACCTGGATGATCAAATATACTTCACCTTGACCTGTTGACTTCCGATTGGTCGACCGTGTTAACCCTAGGCTTGAAAGTTCGAATGGGTCATTGGAAGTTAGGCTCTCATCTAACTTGTCTTTGACTTTTTTAAAGGTGGTCTGACACTCAGAGCAGGCCAAATAAGCTTTCTTAGAGGTCAGCTAGTCACACAAGATTTACTTTATTGTGACTACCCTTTCATTCAAAGTATTTTCGAGGTCGAATCGCCCACTTGGATCTTAATTGTTGGTTTATTAGAGGTCCAAACTCCTATTAATGACCCTACCCTAATAGTTTCCTCTTGGTAGAGTGTATAATGACATTGATACCTACTGTTGGAATGGGTCAGTTTCTAATATTAGGGACTTCCCCTTAAAATTAAAAAGAAGCCGGGCTTCATAAATGAGCCGCTGAATCTCTTTCTTGAACACAATATAGTTATTTGTACTGTGTCACCAAGAGTTATGCCATTTACAATAATTTATCCTTACGCAATGGTCGATTGGAGGGATAGTGTGGCCTTTAGATAGCTTAATCTGCTTACAAAAGTCAAACGAAAATCTAACCGACCTTACCAAATAACCTTAATTTTTAAAAAGAAGACGAACTAGCTTTACCACATTGTACTGTGAACCTTGAGATGTTCTTAAGCATGGTTATGTTCTTCTTGCCCAAAAGCATAAAGAATTCGGGGATTTTATATCCCTTAGGAAAAGGGAATAAGGAATCAATACTATGAAGATATGGCTTTTTATAGGCTGGGCAAGCCATTGGCTTTAGGTCAACTCCCATGTTCTGTAGGTCTTCAACCAACATATTCTTATCAATCTTATGTCCTGAACCATTGGCTGTTCTAACAGGCTCTATTAAGCCAAATTGGATTGCCCAAGATTGAGTTTGGTTGATCTTTTCTTGAGTTTGTTGAACTGGTTGGTGTAAGTTTCCTAGATTAATCATATTGTCAGTCTAGTCGTTGCTAAAAATTTGGCTTGGTTACTTCTAGTGACCCTGGGAGTTTGTAGACTCAACTTTCTCATATCACCTAAGAATATTATTAACTGAGCTATATGGGTGGTAGGTTTTGTGATAACTCTATCGTCGCCTAGGTTCTTAAAGTTTAAGGTTTGAGCGACGCTGGAAAAGTTATCAACTCCATCTTTTATCAATGGTTGAAAACTTTAACCATCTGATTTATGAGTCATGTGTTGAGTTACTAGTTTTTTAGAGTGATCTAGGAGACCTATCCCTGTACATTGGTCGTAGAAAATGGCCTAGGATATGGAAGAGTATTCTTTTCTAGCAAGTGATTGAGTAAGTCCTCTTCGCATGAGCTAAACTCACCCCATCTTGTACTATTTTTTCCAAACTTGTTATTTTTTGCCATTGATCTAGTTTTTACTATCATATAAAAGAGGTCCCATCGAGCCAGAAAGAATATTCGCAAAAAAATTTTAGTGTTACGTGTAGGTCCAGTGCCCTGCTAGACTAATATAAGTCTCAGATTCAAGAGAAACTAATACTGAAGGGTTTAAAAAATAAGGCTAGGCCAAATTTGGGTGACTGCGAGCTAGGTTTATGCTAAACCTGGGCTGCATAGTAGCAAACGAACAGTAGAGTTTGGGTTTTTCTCGGAGAGGACAAGCAAAGCTTCAATAACAAAGCTACAGGTTTCAAAAAGTAAAGATGTGAATCCTGAGTTGAATGATAATAATGAGAGAAAACTGAAAGAAAAAATTAAAAAGTTGTATTTTATTATGTGTTTAATCAATTATTCCTCCTATACAATGAGAAAACAAGCCCTTTTATAGGCTGTAAAATCCTATTGCAAAGCATAGTTCTAGAAGGAAAAGAATCATAATAAAACAACACTTCCTGTAATGCCAAAGTACTAAATAAAATACAACACTAATTGGGCTTGGTCCTTAAAATAGATAAGCCCATTGTACAATTTTTGGGCTAGCGTCAACACATACTAACATCATACAAGTCCTAAGAGTTTTTATCAAATCCTAAAACACAAATTTTGTAAAATCATATAACATTCTAAAGTGTTAGTAATAGATTATTAAAATTCTTAGACCTTTAAATATCTAAAGACATAAAAAATGAAAACCCTAACCATTCAAAGTAAAACACTTCCTTATAGTATCAACCAAAATAAACCCACAACCCCATAAACCCTCTAAATCCTTACTCAAATCTCATCTGCATAACAACATCAAGTACATTTACAATAAAGAAAACTACTACCATGTTGAAAACACATTAATTTACTCTTAAGAACATTGAATAAATTGAGAAAATGATCAATAACCATTTAAAAAAAAAAATTAGAATATATTATTGACTTGAAAATTTTGTCAACTTTTAGATCAACGAGTTGAATTTATTTTTTTTTCTGAAAAACTCAACTAGTTCTTAAGAAGAGTCGATAACTAAAATGGAATAATCCGCTCTAAGGGTACTAAGTTTGATGAGAATCTTGCAACCAAAGAAGAAAGTGAGGTCATGTTGGAAGTTTTTCAATAAGGGCACTCAAATGCCTAAGTCATTAACAATCCAAAAAAAGAAAAAACAAATGAGAAAAGTGGCAAGAAGGGTAGGTAGCAAATAATAAATTGAGAATTTTGCTAAGGGCTTTAAAGAAAAAGAAAATGCTAAAAGCCTTCAAAGTATAATCATATTGCTAGTGGATGTTGAGAATGTCCATCAAGATTAAAATGTCCTTTTCCAGCAAAATGGACCCTATTTATAAGGTTGCAATATAGGGTTTGATACGTAGTGTTAGAATCCTAATAAGATTAGAAGTTCTCAAGACTTTTCCTTTCTAGATTCTAATATTAGAGTTCTGCCCTAATATGGTTAAATCTTTCATGCCCATGTAGAACTTGTACTGAGATTATAAGAGTTGTTATTTATAGAAAGTCTATCTTATCTATGATTCTTAGTAATTGAGTCATTTTGAAAATGTTTGAACGTGATTAGGGTGGTTGAGTTATGACTAGGGTGGTCAATTGAATCGAAGAGTGTACTCGATGACTGAGGACATTGTTGGTGAGAGAAGGACTACAAGCCAATCCGATAACACCATATGCCCTTGTATCCATTAGGTCCATGCCTATTAATTTGGCCTTATAGATTATAGCGGATGAGTTGGATATGTGTAGTAGTTTGACTTTCTGGTTCGAAATCCAAAGGGAACATTTACTATTAACAAAAGAAAAAAATACCTAATACCCTTTGTTCTAATTCCTAAGCGGCAACAATACTAGTGATTGTATGCGTATAATAAATTATTGATGATCTGAAAGTGGCTAGCATTATCGTGCGTGATCTTTTATTACCAAGAGCAAAGAAAAGATTTCCTTTGTTTTCACGGAATGTCTTATGTAGTTTTTTTTTTCTTTTAAGAATTGAAAGTATTAAGTTTAATTAATCAATTGAGAAAAGATAAAGTGGTTAGTTATTGAGTATAAGAATATGAGATGCAATGATGATTTTACATGTGGCAAAGAAATGGTGTCAAAAACATATTTGCTATGCCACATATTTTAAATCAAAAATCAACTTATAAGCGAAAGCTCATAATTACTTTTTTTATAAAAAAAACATACAACTATTAAGCAGATTTGTAATTTTTTCAATCTAGCCCAATCCAACAAAATATAAAATCTAATTCGATCCAACCCACTACAAGAATTGCCAATCCATAACCAATCCAATTTGATCCAAAATTGTAATCAAAAGATGGTAATTCAATGAAAAGTGTCGTTTGGGTTGAGCCACTCCAACCCAAAATAGGTTAAGCTCATTGTGTTATAGGCAACTTACCAATTATATTGCAAGTTTTTGGTGGGTGATTTGGGGTTAACTTTTAAGCTCATCAATCGTATTAACAAAATCAAAAAAAATTAATGCCAAGATAGTTTAACAATAAAAGAAATTTTAATTTAACAAAAATAATTTGTTGTCTTATACAAATTGTATGACTTAATATTTTTTTTTTTTGACTTTTTATATAGCCGAACAAATAAGATAATGATGTATTTTTAAAATTTATTTTATTTATAAATATTATAATTTTTTTTTTTGGATTGGATTGGTCTTTGGTGGTTTATCAAAGTAAATCCACAAACCAATCCATCAATATATTAAATTAGACAAAAAGCAAATTAGTTTGAATCGAATCAGAACAAATTGGACATATTGGGTTAAATTATGAACAACCCTATAAATACTATTAGTATTTAGGGTCTATAAGTTTTTTTTATAAAAGTTTGAGGGTGTTTATCTTTTTCACTAAACTATGAGGGTTTAGTTGTCATTTTCTCTCATAATAATAAATTAGTTTGTATAAGAATTAAAAAAATATAATTTTTACACTCCTAAATATGGCAAAAATGTCATGTATATATGTAGACCTAACATTTCAAAATAGGACAAATCACCCCATTTCATTGAATAAGCTAGAGAAAAAGGTAACTTGTACATTCATAAGATGTTTAAATTAATATAACTCAAACATAAGAAAACAAAAATGAACATGATGGTGTCCCCTTCCACATTATCATCAAATAAAAATTTTCTTATAATTTTATTTTCTTATTTTTTAATTAATAACTCTTAGTGTTGAAATTTTGATAATTCAAAATTAAGGTTGAGTCTGATTTTGAGTTAGAGATTAATGAAAAGTCAAACATGAGATCGGGTATACATTGAACGTACAAGAAATGACGAAAATAAAATATACCTGCGCTGCGACACCATTTCTAAAAATGCGCCAACACCGTGGCGCCAATGTTTAGAAAATTACGATTTAAGTCATTTATACGTGTTTTAGACTTCCTTTTTGTGTGGACTCCTATTCCAGTAAGAAATAAGGTTTCTAAGGGCAGTTTATAGTTTATATAATTTCTTATAATTCATTAGAATAGATAATGCACCAACAAGAGAGAGAATAGAGAACTGAGATAGCTTTAAATCGTTGAACATAAGCACGAGAGAGTGCTATGGGAGTGCTTGAGCAATAGAATGCACAAGATAGCACTAGATAGAACCTTTAACCGCTCATCTATTAATGTACTCCTTAAAATCTCTTATGTTAGGTCTTTATGACTTAGAATTCTTTGTGTATAAAAGAACTAAATCAAAGAAGCGAGGTTTTGGTGATCCATCGTGAACGTGGGCAGTTATATATTGAACCACGTATATTCTTGTGCCTTGTGTGATTGTTATATCTATTGTGCAGTTGATCTTTATTATTCTTTTTTTACTTATCGATGACGTCTTCCTTAAAGTGCTTAAATGGTTTAATGGTGATAAATACCAAATTATAAAGGTATTAGGGTACGAAAAACTCAATTAGTGAAATCAAGTCAAGATAGAGGTTGATGCCTAAGTGGTGTCATAGGTAAGAGCCTAGGCTTGATTTTCTAACAAGTAGTATTAGAGTAAAAACTAATTTTTGAGTGGAATTAATACTAAGACTGATATCCAACATTTAGTATAATTAATTTTAAAGTTATTATCATAAATACCCCTAAGGTAAGACCTAATTATAAAAATATCACAAGTTTTAAATTCTATCAACAATATCCAAAGTTTTGAAAAAATTTCACCAATGCCTTTTCGTTAAGAAATCTTTCGTAAAAATTAATAGATTCCATGTCAATATAAATAAAATGTCTAAATTGCACTTTTATATAATAATAAATTAAGATATGACAATTATGCTTACAAGTATTTTTAGAAAAATTTATTTCAAAATATACTTGTTTTATTTTTAATTAAAGAGACTTTTTATTTAAATAAAGAATTTATTTTTAATTAGATGGTTGTTAATGAATAATGCATGTCGCTAAATGATTTTCAAACTTCATAATACATGTCACTAAATCAGCAAAAGAAAAAGAAAAGAAAAAATAAAATAAAAATGAGAAAGAGTTAACAGAAAAGGTAGCCAAGGAAAATTAAATCCAAAGTCAATTCAATTAATTCAATGGACCCAATCCAAGAAACGCAAGTAAGAGGAAAACGGTGCTGCGACCGTCCAATCCAAACTCTTCGTCGACCAACAATTTGACTGTCCGATTCATAGCTGACGCCGATCCTACATGGCACAAGCTCTTCATTCGAGGCCGTCATCATCATCCTAGACAAGGCCACATGCTGTTCCGGTAGTGAAATCGGAACTAGTACAAGAAATTTCTGTTCCAAAAGCGTTGGCGACTCCCACGGTGGTTTCACAATTACAGAAAAAGAGACCTTTACTTTCTGTTGTGTGCTATTGAAAACGAGTTTCACAATTACAAAAGAAGAGACAGGGAAGCAATGCGATAAACGTTTTTTAAGCATTATTTGATTGTATTTTGTGTCTTGAAAAAAGAGATACGCTTGCTAGAAAGAGGTGGCTTTATGTCTGGATTTTGAAAGGGACTACTTAAGGGTTGCATTGTTTTTCAAATTGTGGATTTTTATGTGCATGTTCTTTTTAAAAAAAAAAATTAAGATTTATTTGATTGTATATTTATAAAGAGCTACAGGTTATCCTATTGTAATGAATTTTGGTAAAATTGATTCTTGATTATAATGAGTATTGTCTGTGCTGATTCATTTCGATTCCTCAAGCAGTTACGTGGGTTTCTTGGTGCAGTTGCTAATTGTTTTCAAGTGATTTTTTCTTGTTATACTATTGCTTGGATTGACAATTGAGAGTAGACTAGTGGATCTGCTTGTTTTATAAAATTCTCTTTCAATTATGAAATTAAGTTTTGATATGCCTATAAAATTTCTTCTTGTATTCTGCTCGAATGTAATTCAGAAGAAATTTTTTTATGGATGTGTTTCATCCTAATTGAATGAGTAATTTCTCACAGTTGCAATTGAATTAAGAAACTTAGGAGTAAAAATCTGGGTTTGTTCAATCTAGCTCCAATTTCTTATAATAACTTATTGCAGCTTAAAGTAACAATATAGGTTTGGTTTATTTAATCTACCTGTAGATGCAAATTTATTAGTTTTTATTTGAATTTACCTTAAAAGTACTACTCTTTCATGTATTTGTTTTTATTTGAAATTTGGGTGAAATTTAGGAGAAATTTTATTTAAAATTTAAAATTGATGAAAATAACTTTACCCTTATTCTATTAACTTTCACATAAGATTCTTTAACGGAAGGATGTTGGTAAAAAAATTTCAAAGTTTTTAGGCATTGTTGATATAATCCGAAACTCATATGTATTTTTGTAACTAGGCTTTACCTCAAGAATATTTATGATAAAAATCCTTAATTTTAAAAAATTTAAAAGATAGACTATAAAATTGACATTGTTGTGGCTTTTAATGGAGCCTTAAGGCTTTTTCCTTGAAAAAGAGGATTCGCCTCTCGAGATAAAAGGTTGCCCCTACCCATCTCTTTACTTAACCTCGTTTTAATAGCTTTTGAAGAATTAGTATATGTATCTACTTTTCTGTTTTTGACTTATCTTAAAATTGTAGCAGTAGGATTTATATCGGGAATTTTGAAATTTTGAAATTTTCAGGAATAAGGGTAACTTAAGTCTATAGTCCTTAATTTGTATGTATCTCTCCCTATTAGGATTTAGGAGACTTTTAGTAGTCAGCTTTTTTAAGGTTTATGTAGTCAGCCTCTTTGAGGGCTTTTGAGATAGAAAATACCAAAATCTCGAGTGCACGTATAATTGGTGTTCTGATAGATTGCAGTGGGCCTTTTGGATGTTGGACTTGGACTGAAGTCTAAAGGAAAAAAACAACAATAACAACAATATTAATAAATCAACCTAAACAAAATTTGATGGGAAATATCTATTCATTTAATTTTCTTGCAACATGAGGACTGACAAGTGAAAAGTGCTTTAGATATTTTATAACTATAGTCATTTGATAACTATAAGTTTAGTGTATCATATGACAAACCAAGTAGTTAATTAGAATGGTTGTCTTCGAAATTTTAAAGAATTTTCATGTTTAGGTGAGGAAAAGCGAAAGGTAAGTGAAAAATCTTCATTTAGATTATTTGGTCTAGATAAGTATCAATGCACAGATATAACTCTTTGTTGTGTGTTGCTCGATTATCAAATTACAAGTTTAATTAAACATAAGTTAATTAGGAATTCTAATTTGTTTCACGGTCATCAATTAAAGAATACGAATTTAATTGGTATTTATCTACTTGTGGGAAATCTTTCATCGTAAAAAATATAATTAATGAAATAAAATTTGAAGAGGATTAAAATTTTTAATTTGTTCCCACATCGTCATGATTTACAGAGCAATTTTTGAGGTCTATGGATCGGTGGTGTAATATCCTATCCCTATTAATAATGTAGGTGCCTAGATTTTGGTATACGCGATAAAGACATCATAGGGTTACTTGATTTCAAATATTTTTTTATGATGTGCATGAGAGGTATTAGACTTAAATTAGTAATTTCACACTCAATTGAAGTGTTGGACGATTCTGGAATATTTTTGAAATTTTTTTTATTGGCTTGGAAAAAGAAAATTTCAAATTTATACATGAATTTCCATTTAAGGGTTATGCATAGAACAAGCCTTTGTTAAGAAACGCAATTCATATGTTAGAAAATGGACCAATTAAAGACAAGTAGATGGATTGCCAAGTTGGTTCCTTTGACTATTCTAACTAACTTGTTAGAAAGGAACCAATTAAATACTTCATTTTTAACTAATGGAAAATTAGAATTAGTTGAGGGGCGAATTGGACTTTTGGGAGAGCACTATATAAGGATGAAGTGTCTAGAATTTGGCTAAGTTAAAAGCATAACATGTTGAAGCAAAAGAGAGAAAATTGGGCCATGAGAGAAGAGATGTAGCTACAGTGAAATTCAATACTTTTTTATGCATTTGCATGCTTGTTTAAGTTAAAATAAATTCAAATACAAGTTCTTAAGATCAATTAAAGCTTTTACTAGTGAAAACCCAAGGAAAAGAGGTAAGAAAAATATTATGTAGTAATGGTGGTGTATGATTTTTCAAGATAAATTCTATTAATATCTTTGTGTGAATTCTTGATTTAGATTGAGTTAAATTCAAGTGTGCAACTCAAGGGAGACACCAAACTAAAGGAATTAGTAAGATAAGAATTAGGGTTTGGTGTGATCTTGTTGTAAAAACTTCAATTGAATGTTATTAGGATATTAGAATTAAATTGACTTGATTTTAATGTTATTGGAACAAGAAATTGAGAAAAGAATTGTGTTGGTGAGAAAGATGAATTCGGCCACTTTAGGAGTTTTAGGGTTTGAGTTGTGTTTTGGTTCAATTGTTGAGTATAAATGATTCATTTTGTTAATTGGATATATATAGATGATGGAAAATCAAAAATGAAGAAAAATGGACATAATTGTCCATTCTTGGTAAGATTAAGGGCAATTATGTCCAACCAAATGTATAGAGTGTTAAGAAATTTTGATGGCGTCGGATGGTGAATTAAACAAGATTGAATGACTTCGTAAATGAAAATAAAAAAGTGGAATCCATCCTGGCTTTGTAAGCCAATTAAGGCGCTTACTAGTTTAAGTGTAATTTTGAGCATTTATAAAGGTTTTAAATGTCATTTATGGCATGTAAGTGAAGAAAACCAAGAGCATTAAAGGAAGTAAGAGTTTCAGAAAAGAATTGAGTTTGGAGCAATTTATGAGTGAAAATCTATTATGGTTTATCTTTCGTTGAATATGTTTCCACATATTGAAATTATATGTTTTTTTAATGCTTAAGCATGATTTACGATTTTGGTATACAGTTATAAATATACATTTATATGTTTGGTTTAAGAAACGGTTTTAAAATTATTAAATTAGTTTCAAAGGCCATTAGTACCCTCAGATTTCAGTGTGGTGATGGTTTAAGACCTGGTCGGTATATCCCGTACACATAGGCAAGTATTGGGGGGTGAGTCACTAACTCTGGGAAGTTGGGTTCTCGAGTCATGTGAGTCGCTCTATATGTACAGAGTATTGTCTCGCTATATGTAGGCGATGTAGGATTCTGCTACATAGCCAATGAGATGTCTTTAGATGTCACAGTGGGTATTGCTAGTTTAGACACCCTGTGACCTACTCACGTTTTGCGGTGCTATTTTATTCGCTGTGTGAGTATAAAGATTTAGGGTTACCATTAGTGTAGTTTAGAAAGAAAATGGACAAGCGAGGGTTTTAATAGTTTTTGAGCTACTGAACGCATATTACGTATTTATATATGTACATGTTAGTTATTATGTTTTATAGATTTTGGGTATTGTTTATAGAAGATATAAATAAAACCTGCTCGGCAAGATTTTATCAGCATATAATGTTAGAAAATATTTTACAGTTTTATAATAGTTTTAGAAGTATGTTTTATGCATTTTACAGAATTTAATATTTATGCAAAATTTAATTTAATTTGTACTAGAAATCGTAAATGCACTCGCTGAGCTCCTTTAGCTCACCTGTTTTGCATTTTATGTTTTTTTTAAACTCCTCTCTAGGTGTAGGCCTTGGTGCGCTAGTTATTGATTCTCCTACAACTGATTAGTGGGCCAAGTCTGATGATCATTTTGTAAATGTAAATGTGCTAAGTAGCACCTTTTGATTTTTTCATATTAGTTATAGACTTGTGTATATTGTAAATATATTTTGAATAAACAAGAAATGTTTTGATATTATAGTGATAGTTTCACTTTTTATTAGTATGTTAATTTTGTGATTTAAATGAAATTATTAGGTTGAGTTTGGATTTACTTTTGAAAAGGACTAGAGATCCTATTTGAAAGTTGAGAAGCTATTTGAAATAGAAGTGTGATTTCCTTGTAAGTTTTGTTTTGGGATTTTTAAAAAACCAGAGGAAACTGTGTCCTTTTTTTAAACAAAAATTTGGTAAATATATCTTCACTTATATTTTGAGATTTAGTAGTAATAGCAAGAATTAAGAAGGGTTTGCCTCACGAAATTTCTCAATTTTGATAGTTAGATGCTGAGGAGCTTCCATTGGGATGCCTGACGGGGCTCACCGAAATCTATAGTAAAGGGTCTTGGGGCAGGTCTTGTCAGGTGGGTTCAATTACTTGAGATATTGGATCTACAATTTAGGTTAAGTGCTCTCAAAGATTGGGCCAGGCATGTGTGTTTAAGTCGTTTAAATAATGGGCCCAACAAATGTCCTTATAAAATGAAGGAGTTCGCAAAAGTATTCACTCATTCACTTTCCGTTCAGTAAGCTTTTTGTTCAAAAGCTTCCCATGTTTCTTTCTTCTTCTTCGATGTCATTATTCTCGTGGTTACAACCCTTTGACTGCTGATAATGTTTCTAGTCTGATGAGTAGATGCGTTAATAATATTTTTCTTCCATACATTAGTGCTTATCTGGTTTGAATAAAAAAACTTAAACTATATGTTTTGAAAAATCAAGATCTGCCTAAGGCATGTTCATCATTGTCCTTTCATTTTCATACAATTGCTCTAGAATCAATAATAATCTTATTCCATTTGCAATTTGGTTCCTAAATAGCATCATATGAAATAAGTGTTTCCAAATATTAGACATAATAATATGATTATGTATGTAATACATCATGCAATTATGTAAAAAAAATGTTGTTTTCTTCCATGCATATGAAATCAAAAAAGAAAAAAAATGATTGAATATTATTTCCTCTTTCTTCTTTTTTACCTTTTTGGTCTTATTTTTGTGAAGGTTCTTATAGATAGTGAGAGTAATTCGAAGGGACCTTTTGGTCTATTTGTTGCAACATGAAAAGCCCTATTCTCCCTTAGAATATAAGAAGGAAGAGGAAGTGGAGCCTAGTGATCTATGTTACTTTCTTTATTTTACTTCCTGTGATAAACTTTAGCTAAAAATGTGATAAGAATTCTAACAAAATTTTAATTTTCAAAGATGTTAATTGCATGTGAAATTCGAATAACTCATATGAGATAAATGATACTTCATATTCTTGTCTTTGGATGCGATTTTGAATCATACTTCCAAGAAATATTGCTCATGTCCTTGGAAATAGTTCCAACACTATACTTCCTGCAAAAAAATTGTTACGTTTCGAATGTAGAAGTCGTTTAAAATATTGTACTTCCTATAAGGGAAGACTTTGCTTCTATTTTTATAACAGTTGATATGGTGCTTCATTTTTTTTAAGAAATCTTTGATATGAATGCTTCAAAGAAAAAGGCACTTAGACTTTGAGAGAAGTATTATGATGTTTCCAAAGTTGTCTAGGATATATAACACTTTCTTAGTTATCATAACCCTAAAGTGAGGGCCTCTATAGTCATTCTAGACATAACAAAGAAAATCATGCTCTATGAATGTGCATCTAACTATTATATAATGACTTTTACTTAGTAACAGTCTAAACTGTCTGTTGTGCTTTCAATTGAAGGTGGCCGATGGATATATAACTTTGCTACAAGGTTTTTTAATATATGGATGCTTCTGATGAAGGAAATCTTTACTTTTTTTATGGAAGGTTTTCTGTGATATATGTGATTCTTTTAGTAAAAGTCTTGGACTCTTCCAAAGAAGTCTTACTGATTTGTGTACTTTCAAGGCAAAGGTAATGCCCTCTTTAAGGAAGGCTTATCATTTCATGTTCTTCCAAGGTAGAGGCACACAGTCTAAGGAATTAATTCATATGCTTATAAGGTAGAGACATCAGGCCCCTCTAAGAAAGTCTTACTGATTCATGTTTAAAAAGCTTTTTAAGGCTTATTATGTTTTTAGTCGATGAAGGGTTTGACTTCTAAGGAAGTGTAATTTAAGAATTCGCAGTATTTCTAAAAAGGTACCTTAGTCTGTGCTTATAGGAAAGGGATGGGCCCTCAAATAACAATAATCCAAGGAAGGCTTTGGCTTTTGAGGAAGTGTGAACATTATCTAAGATTCACAACGCTTTTCAAGAAGGCATCTTACACAAATGCTTTTGAAAGAAGGTGTGGCTCAAAGCTCCACGACTTTTAAGGTTGAAACTAATCTTAAGTATGGATAAAACTTTCTAAAAAGTCTCAAAGATGTAACGAACACCTAAAAAATGTGCGAACAACATAATGTACGTAATCAAAGTTTTAAGGCAATTTGATTGTAAGAAAATTGGAATCCAATAAAAAAATATGTTTTTCTTTATGTTTCCTGATCTGAAAGAGAACGTGGATTCCACAGTGTTTTTTTTGAATTCATGTAGATAAGATTAACAAGTTATGTAGGATCGTAAATACAAAACACAGTGACGAGCTCGTTTGGCAGAGAGTTATAATGACCGACTCGATGTTTTTTTCTCTCTTTTTGGTAATTCCAACAGTCGAATGATGGGGGAATCACATGGAAGTGTTGGCCAACATTTTATAGGTGGGTTGAAGACTTTGTCAATTATTAACAACAATGAAAATGGTAGGTTTTGAATGGATGGCATCGATTAGGTTTTTGGTTTAGTTTTAATTATTCTGGTGGCGAATGGCAGTTGGAATTGCAGGGAAAGGTCAATCAAACTTCTCTGAGTTGAAAGAAGTGCTCATCATTAATGAACCACAAACAAAGCAGTGATCAATGACTGTGAGTGGCGGCACTTGTAATGGCTAGAGTTTCAACTTCCATTACTTTATGTTTTTTGTTCTCATTTTATTGTTAGTATTAATCGACCATCTTAGTGATTCCTCAATTATAATTTTCTTGGTTCCTCAATTAATCGACTAGACAAACCATCTTTTTCTTTTCTTTCCTCTCATCTTTGTTCCTTTTTTTCTTTTCTTTTCCTTTATCCAATCTTAATTTCAAATTATTTCTCTCTTTTTTCTTTCTTTTGTATTTTTTTCTCCTTTTTTCCTTTCTACGTGCATGCATCTTATGTACAGTTTCTTTTTCTATCACTTTCAATCTTTTTTTTTATGCTTGCATGTGACCATGTAGGCAGTTCTCGGTCAATTCTTTTTGCCCTTCTTTTTTCTTCATCATTTATTTGTAATTTTTAATTAAGAAGTTTGGCTTTTCATTCAAACTTCTAATAGAAAGTGCCATTGAAAGTTTCAGAGTTTGAAACTTTACAAATTTACCTTTTTTCCTTTTAGAACTCCTTGAATTTTTAGAATACATCATCCTCTTCTAAGAAAAAATATTCCAAAGCTCAAATCAGTATTTATCCAAGAAAGATGGTGTTAGTGTATGAAAGTGTTGCAAAGACAAGCATGGTGCTATGATATGAATCAATTGCAAATGGAATAATCTGAATTAATAGTCTATGAGAGAATCTAAATTATAAGGAATGTTGTATACTTATCTATAGTGCATAAATTCTAATTCCTATTAAAGTATGAAAGCATAAATCCAATCCTCATTAAATTATGAGTTTAACTAAATTTGAGTTAATTAGGATTTCTAATTTATTTTAGAGCCATTAATCAAAGAAAAAAACTTATTTAGGAATTCTATTTTTTTAGAGTCATCCCAACTTTGGTAGAAAGCTAAAGCTATAGCCCCAACTCAATTCGAGCCGGCACCGTTAGCAGTCCTGATGACCTAGTTTTCTATATCTAAAATTTTTGCCAAAATTTAAACCTATAAATAGATGACTAAAGGCCTCTATTCAAAGGAAGAAAATGAGGAGCACTAGGGTTTTAAGACATAATTTCTAAGGAAGATTTAACTCATTTCTAGATAAAAGAACTTGAAGGCTGAAGATTTTTCAAGGATTCACGCTCAAAGATCTTCTCTATAAGATTTCTTATTCCTTTTCTCTTTTTTCCTTGTTTAATTGAATTTTATATTGTGAAAGTTTTTGTTTAAACATGTTTGCAACTATGACTTTCTAAATAATTTTAGTTATAGTTGTATCTATGTATAACTAAACTCTTTATTCTAGGGCTTGATATAGCTTTGTTAATACCATGTTTAGATTGTTTAGTTAATTTTTATCAAGATTCAATTCAGTTCATGTGTTTTTCTATGTTTAATGCTTATAAATTGTTGAAAAATAAATTAATTGGCTTAAATGTATGAATTTAATGCTTAGGAGATATTGATTCACTCATCGAAATTGGGAAAAAAAACCTTAGTTGTTATTGACCCAAGAGGCTATTTATACTTTGGTAATTACTTTACGGGTTGCTTAATGAATGCCTAGGTAGACAAGTTAGATAAATATATCAATTTGAATATGTATGCACAAAATCTCATTTGACATTGGGAGAGGTAATAAGATTAATCCCTTGATTAATGAATTGAATGGAGTTAGTTTATAATTGCTAAACAAAAAGAACAGAGTGAAGTCAAGACCTTACGATCCTATTTGTCATAAATTCTTTGTCTCATAAGCTTTTTAATTTGTTTTGTTTAGTTTCCTATATTTTTCATAATTGATCTAGAATCAAGGTAGCCTAGATAAACTTAAATTCTGAACATCCATGGTATTTAACATTAATTTGAAAGAACAATCCTCATTGAATGATACTCAATCTTTACTTTATTACTTGCTTATGACTCATGCATTTGTGGTTTTGTATATGCATGTTTTGTATGAATAAATTTTTGACATCATTGTAGGGATTATAGCTTTTGAATTCTTACTGATATTATGGTTATGTGACTTGATCTTAATTTTGACATTTATTTTCTTTTAAATTTTTTTAAGTTTAGGTTGATTTGATTATTTTGAAGGTGTATTAGAAGAGCTTGTACATTGGACTTATTACCTATTTATGAAGAAGTAGAGTGTACATTATAGAGGCATAAGAGAGAACAAAGAAACGAAGATCAAGCTATAGTTGATGAAGGCAACAATTGACAACCATAAGCCTTGCATGATTATTCCAAGCTCGTGGTTAATGATAAATATTTGTGGATCCAACATTAAGAAATCAATGCCATTAATTTTAAGTTGAAGCTGACTCTCATTAGCATAGTGTAATAAAATTAGTATGGGGTAATTTCCAAATAAAGACCCAAATGTTCATTAATAAGGGCTTAAATGTACTACTATATCTATTAAACCTAGACTTAAGTTTTGTTCTAAATTATGATTATTTGACTAGATATTTGTGATTTTGATCATAAATAGGTTTACGAGTCAAGGCATAAAGATTCGGGACAAACCAAAGGTGAGACAGACAAAAAATGATAAAGACACATGAAGAAATGGAGGACCCAGCTTACACGCCTTGGCACTGTGACGCCTAAGGTTGGACGCTACAATGTCCATGGAAAAGAGTTAGGCACTATAGTACCTAACCTTAATGCCATAGTGGCCAAGTGGTTCCCATAAATTCACGCTTTCTAGGTCTGGGTGTTGCAGCGCTCAGCCCTCAGTGTTGCAATGCTTGAGCGATATACAAAATTCCTTCTTTTAAG
Organism: Ailanthus altissimus; assembly: GCA_946807835.1. NCBI lineage: Eukaryota > Viridiplantae > Streptophyta > Magnoliopsida > Sapindales > Simaroubaceae > Ailanthus > Ailanthus altissimus. The sequence goes on from OX327698.1 coordinate 10,642,069, forward strand.
TTCTATTTTGACTTGGATTTCAAAGCCCCTCAATGCTAAGGTTTCTAAAACCTATAAAAGCACTTGTTTCTAGGCCAAAACACAGACTTTATGAAAAGCAAAACTTAGGGAAACAATTCACAACATAAAACAAGAGATCAATGCTATAAATTCAAGCTTCAAGTCAAGATAGAGAGAAAGTGACTCAAGGTATTTCCTTAATTAGTTTTTAGTCTCTTTTCTTATTATTATGTTCTTGATTATGATGTCTTTGATTAATTTCTTTGATACTCTTGAGTTTATTATCAGTTAAACTCTTTTGATCTAGGGTTAGACTTTTAAACCTAGTATGTAGTTGAATTTTATTAATTCTTAGTTTATAAAATTAATATTTAATTGATTCATTCTATCTTGTGTTTATTGATTTCATTATATCTAGCCAATATTTTGAATGATAAAGGATCCATGATGAACTCAGTGGAGGAATTTATGTGTTTAGCCTAGGATAGTTTGATTCATGATTATAGGGTAACAATTATAAGTTCTATGTATGATAGAAATATACCTGGATGACATGTATAGTATGATCTAGACCTATTCTTAATGAATTACATTCTATTTGGATTATTATAGATATGTAGGTAATTGTTAAATTGTACAATCTAGTCATTGGCCATTAACAAAGGCTTGTGAAGAGATTAGAGTTTAAGCCAATCAATTGATATTAAGGGATTAACTAAGAAGTTAATAAGTTCAATGAAATATTAGGGGATAAGTTGAAACTCTAGATTGTTCTTAATTAGTGAATTCAACCTTCTGCTTGAGTCTGATTAATCTTAGGTTTAATTTAGAATTAGGTTATTTTGATTCAATTCTTATTTAGATTTTTTTTATAAGAGTGAAGTAAAACTAATTTTTGTAATTGATTGAAAGAAATAGATTAAACAGTCCCTATAGGAATGATAACTTAGACTTAAATCATATATTACTTTATACGATAACGTGCAATAACGCTTAGTTATTATAGCACACCTATTTCACCTTGTTATATTTTTATAAATTTGTGACACCAATAAGGTGAATAGAGTTTCAAAGGACATTATTTGGCTGTGATTGCTCCCCATCCCTCTTAGGGACAAGGTAAGGGGTGCTGGCTTTATCTTTACAACCGGGTAGCATTGCAAATGGGAAAAGTTGGCACAGAAATTTCTTACTAAGTTCTTCCTTCTATCGAAGACTTTGCAACTTAGGGGAGCAATTGCACAATTCTAGAAAATAGATTTTAAGCCTTTTAATGAAGTGTGGGAGCAATTTAAAAATCTTATTTGAAAGTATCCCCAACATAAATACAAGATTGGTTCAAAAGCAAACTATTCTACAACAGGTTGAATAGGCAAACTAGAAAAATTGTAGATGCGGGGGCTAATGGTACTTTATTATACAAAATAACTAATGAAGCTAATCTTGTTTTGGAAGAGATGGTGTACAACAACTATCTATACCCTAATTAGAGGTTCATTGTGAAGAAAGCCACAAGATTTCATGAAGTTGATCCTTTGGTTGCATTTTCAGCTCAAGTCTTAGCTTTAGCTAATCAAATTTTTGTACTAAATGCTAGAGAAGCTTCATGAAGCAAAGATCCATCAATGGTTGCTAATATGTCTTATACCAGTGAAGATAGCGACCCGGAGAAGGTTCAATATTTCAACAACTAGAATTTTAATTATCGAGGTAACAACTTGCTTATACATTATCATTCGAGACTTCACAACCATGAGAACTTCACTTCTGGCAATTCAAGAAATGTGTTAGACCCATACCAAGATTCAATCAGCCAATAACTGAAAAAAAGCTTTCACTGAAAGATCGTTTGAGCATTTTTATTATTGAGACAAGCGGAAGGTTTAATAAGAATGAGGCCCAACTTGATAGCATTGAAACTCATTGCACCAATATGAATGCCACCATGAAGTCCTTAAAGGTGCAAATTGGTTAACTTGTTAGTTGAATCAAGGGCTGATCATTCGAGAAGTTTCCAAGTGACATACAGTAGAGTATCGTTCCCAAAAGGAATTATTATTATTCTTAACCAATTACTAAAATTGAATTTTTTTTGCCTTTATCCAAATAAATGGAAATTAGATTTATTTATACTTACACTAAATGCTAATACTACTAATATATCCTAACTATGCAATCGATATAAAATGCAATCACTATATAAAGAGTATTTAGGACTATTGTTATCCCTCAATATGATTTTCAAATAATATTATTCTAATTATTAATCCCTCAGTTCAATTATTAGTAACAATATGAAATTCATCTAAGCCTCTTCCGATGGTCGAACGATTATACCTCAATCTATCAATTATCTATATTCTTATAGTAATTGAAATAAATCAATATTCATTACAAATGTGTTGTATTGACTATACATGCCATATAAATATATTTCTATCTTATATTATAACTCATTGCTGTTACGTTATGATCATGTATTAATTTGTCCTAGGCTTAATACTAAAATGCCTTTTCTAAGTTTATCATAATGTTTCCTAATCATTCAATCACTAGTCCAGTCTATTGAAAGCATTAAGAACAAACAAATTGAATAATAAACTACGTTTATAATAATATGATCAAATAAATCAATTACACATATTGAGTTCAAAACTATAATCTCATAAATAAAATTAAATCAATATGATAAAGAGTTTTATGGTTAAATACAATAATAATCATGATATAACGCAATCAAGCTGACAATGTGATCTCCACTCAATCCTTGATTTGGTTTAATTCCCCACTAATTAGTCGATATGCTTTTGATCTGGTGTAATTCCTCTCTAAAATAGTTTTAAATGTTGTTCTTGCCCAATATAGGATGATTTATAGGTTAAAGATGTGTTAAGGTTGAGAGAAATGGGTTAGAGTGATAAGTATTCTGGAATTTACATTGCAATGTTCATCATTTCACACAAGCACCGGCCCATTTGGATGATGAATGCTAGGGCATTCATCCTATTTTTGAATTCCCTTGGCTTCTTGGCTCCAATTTGGCTCTAGTTGCTCTAATTTATCCCTTTTACCACCTTTTCATGATTAACCCTATAAAAAAAACTTTGAAATTGAATTCACTTAAAAATGAACAATTCTTAAGATAAAATAGGGTTGAAATATATATCTGAATTGAATTATCAATTTTTCAACAAGAGTTGCCACAAAAGTTGAAGGAACCCAAGAGTTTCACAATCCCTTGCATTAATGGTGGTTTAAATGTTGAAAATGTCTTATACGATCTTGGTACCAGCATTAATCTCATGCCTTTATCTATTTTTCAAAAGCTATGACTTAGAGAGGTAAAGCTATTCGTAGAAATATACACACGTGAATTGTAATTGCAAATGCATGGGTCACGATCAAGTAATAATATAACGAGTATCATTTCCATGAGGATTAGTATCTTAAATTAATATTAATTACCATGGTGTTGACAACCTAACTTTATCTAAGCTAATTTAAAGGATAAGTTGAACTGTGGAATTAAAATGCTTTAAATTAAGTAAATCGATAAATTAAAGAAATGAGAGTTCTATGGCAATGGGGTTCTAGGGACTTGATTTCCCTTAATTGTTTCTATGATCTCTATCAATTGTGATTAACAACTATTCTAATGCATTCATTAATCAAGGGCTCAAGAATCTCATTCCCTCTCTCGAGTACAGAATGAGACTTTATGCATATGCAAGCAAGTTGATATCTCTATCTAACCCGTTATATATACACATATTAAGCTACCTTTATGTGACTACCATAAATTCATTAGTCTCCTAACTCAACAAATTCAAAGCTATACTTTTTACAACTAACATATGGATTAAACTTTCCTAAGCACATAACCCAAATATTTAAATCATCTAATCCATTTCCCAATGTAATTAGAAGCATTAAGCATATAAAAAGTATAAAAGAATAAACATGAAATAGTCATTAATCACAAAATAACATCAATACATAGAGTTCAATAAAGTTCCATCAAGCCCTAGAACATATAATCTAGCAATCTATAGTGAAATATTCAATTACATTCATCTAAATGTTTATAAAAGTACTTATGTTCAAATCAATACAAAAATAATTACAAACTAGAAATAAATGTAAATAAAGTAGAGCGACAAGAAGGAACTAGTTGGAGAAGCCTTTGGAGCCTTCAATCTTTAATAATTTTTCTCAATCCAAGCTTCAATGGTGTTTCTCTCACTAAAAAGTAGAGTTTCTCTCTCTATTTCATGCTCCCTTTTGATAATTTGAGAAGTGGCTAAAGAATAATATTTATAGGTTTCTAATTAGGACAAGAAAATAGGTATTAAAATAGGTGGGCCCTATTGTTTGGCACCTGGGCACCGAGCATCCTGCCAATGAGAGCCTATTTTAGTGCCTGGGAGCCAAAACTTGGGTTTTCTAGCCCTAGGGGCATTGTAGCAGGCTACTATTTACAATCTTGTAGTAAATTTGTTTTTATGGCTTGTTTTATTTGAATTTTCATCCTAAATAGCTCTATTAACTTGAAACCTATAAAATAAAATTAATACACACAAAAAGTCATGTATTCTTATTTAAATTAAGCAATTATCAAGTTTTGAAGAGATATAATATAATATATAAAATGCACTCATCAAACTCTCCCAAACTTAAATGCTTGCATCGTCTTTGAGTAAGGAAGCATATCTCACAATAATATAACAAAAAAAAACTAAAATTGACAACAAACTCCAAAAGGACATAGAACATAAGGTCAGCAATGATAAGTAATTTGTCTTAAAACATTTTCATAACTACTATCCTCAAGTAAAGTCTAAACATCAAAACCGTTCAATATGTTAATCCAACACTTATTTGAACCCATAAGTGGCCTACTTGGTACGTGTATGAATTATAAAAATCATTAGTCACAGCACTTGAATTATTTTAACCCACAAGTGTCTCTATGAGTTTTTTTTTTCTTTTTTTTTTGTTTTTATTTTTAATTAACATTTCATATCTTGTTTATCGCATCATTCTCCATTAATGTAGGCACATACATAATCAAGGGTCAAATAGGACTTTAGTTAGCTTGTAATGGATTGCTAGGGTGAGGGTATGATAAAATAGATCAATTTTACCTCAACTTACACTATAAACACACATTCCTATAGAGATTACACAAACTGAACCATTTATTTTCCATCCAATTTCCCCAAAACTTATTTCTTTGATTCCCTCGCTATTTTATTGCTTTTTTTTTCTTTTTGTTATTTTACATATAAGCCACTATACCCCCAAACTTAAGCTTTTCATATTAGAACAAGCAATATTTATAACCAAATCTATAACCCTTCTTTAATTCACCAATTCATTTTTAAAATTTTACATAACTCTCTAAAATGGGTGTTATACTCATGGCATTGTGGGTACTATGAAGGATAATAAAAGTAAGGTTAAGGTGGTAATATGGTTAGCAAGGAAAGTGGTAACTAGGTTCAACAGGGTGACTAGGGGTAAAACTATACAAAGGTTGGCTTGAAAGGCTCAATCGGTCCCAAGATGGCCTAAAATCATATGCTCAATTACGTATGCCTTAGGATTTCCCCTTGAGTGATGCTCAAACAAGTTCTAGTGTGTTTTTGAGACTCTAATTATTCTTGTGGTGCATAAAAATCTTCTAAGTAATCATAAAAACTAAATGATTCTAACAATGTGCTCAAAATATGAAGTGCTCACAAAGTGAAACTGAACTTGCCCTAGATTACCAAGAAAATTGTCACAACATTCATTGTATCCAAAAGAAAGTAGCATTTATAATCATGTTTCTATTTCATATCATTGGCTACTATCATTCAACCAACCCATAACTAAAGGGGAAAATGAAAAAAAAATTTGCATGTAAGGCACAACAACTAAAAACAATAGTTGTTTATGCTCAAAATGTAATACGGCTATCACAAAATAGAATGAGGTATTGATCCCACGAGAAAGCTTTTGGCAAAATAAGTTAGTGAAATAAAAATATTAAAACAATAGCAAAGGAGAAAATTAATTAATTGAGTTATGTGCATGAGATAGAATTGTATATGAATTAAGAAAAAATCTTATAATGATATAAGTAAGGCTTCGAGAATCATAATTATGCTTCATAAATCTATTCTATACTTTGATTCAATATTTATAACTCAATTGAAAGTTTTACATCCCAAACAATTAATCGGAAGATATATAAAATATGGCACATTTAATAATATATGTATTTGATACAACTAAACTCTTTGCACATTATCACAAACTATGTTTATTTATACAAGTTATCTAAGATCGACAATATATTATTTTGACAATATTGCAGTAAAATATCAACTTGAATATCAAACAATTATTGTCCTTACATTTTATCTAAGATCGTCAATATATCAATTGACAATATTACAATAAAAGATTAACATATAACACAATTATAATTCAACAAGAATCACATAAGGAAAGTATGACTGAAAATATATAAAACATGATAATTATAACCTCTGGATTATAGAAAAATAATAGATAAGAGTTTAAACATAGGAAAACTTACAAAAATTTGTAGCTCTTGATAAAGAATCAAAATATAGAAGTAAATTTATTATACATAAAAGTTCATCTCTAGCCTTGTCAAGACCTTTAACCTAGCTTATAATATATGGTAAAGAGAAATTGTATGAGAGAATTGTAAAGCATTCAAAAATATCCCTTAACCTCCTAAGAGTGTCCTTAAATAGGTAATGAATGGAAACATGTTTAGTGTGACTTCAATCTTTAATAATTTAGACAAACTACTCGTTCACCTAATTGCAGCACCTTTTTGATAATGAAAATAATTGATGTACCTTTTTGTCCAATATAAAATTGTAGCATTTTGTCTCTTCTTTTCATCGCCATAAAGTTCATTCCATTTGGATGAGTATCCAATGAGATATGGACAAATTACCAAAGATAGGTCAGATTTCAGGCAACAACTCATTTACCAATTTATAATACAATTTGGTCTATAATAATGGTTGATTTGGACTTTACCATCAACATAAGTGTTGTTGATAATTGAGTCAATATTTCATAACTTCAAGAATCATACATATTTGGTAAAATACGGTCCAAATATCTGAGGTGGGTCAAGTTGAGCAGAAGTTATAATCCAATTATATTGTATCCTAATTTGGCCCATAAAATGTTGGATTTGGTTTTCAATTGTTCTTCAAGTTTGTGTAAGATTCAGTCATGTTACTTCAGGTTCAAGAATTTCTTTATTTCAATTTCGACATTGAGAGTTATGTCTATTTTACCTAAACCTTTACAAATAACATTCATTAATTATAATTTAAGGACAACATTTTATTTCAAACCTAAAAATACAAAAAATGCTAAAATTAGTGACATTAAATTGTGATTGATTCTCTTAACAAATATGAATTTTAATGTATTTATCATAGCCCCCAACTAGCTTATTATTAGTCTCTAGTAATTCAAGTGTAAATAAAATATATAAAACTATCTAAGCATTTCAAACAAAAAGTCAGTTCAAGATCACTATTGCTATTATGATTTTTTCAGTTATAATTTCTAAAATTATGTGTGTTTGAACTAAGTCATAAACTTTTTACCACAAACCACAACAGATATAGCCTTGATAATTTCTCTAAGTAAAAGTCTCACCTCTATTTCCTCACAAGTGTATGACTATTTAAAATGGTAGGATTTCTCTCATAAAGTTGAAAAACAGTTAAGCACTAAAAAAAAATTAATTTTAAGGACAGACATATAAACTAACATTAATCAAAATATAAGAAACTCAATAATTTAGAAATCAATCATTATTAACAGGCACCAACTTTAGGACTTCAATTACTTGTGAGAATAATATAAATATAACTTGGTGAGAAAACTGTCTTACAAAATATTTGTCTACTAAACTTGAATGAAGACTTTATTAAACTGAATTGATTCTTTTTTTTTTCTTTTTTTTTTGGTATTTTACTTTTTTTAATAAATTGTTTTTTGGAGAATACAAGGAAGCATTACAAAATATAAAAAAAAAGTTTCTCACTAAAATATATTATATACAATTTAAAAATTCACTTTAAATCTTCATTCAGCTATGCAACCAACTTATTCTTTAATTTGAATAATATTAATTTAAAAAAAATTAACCAATTCAAATAATCAATGAAGGTTTGTAAACTTTTTTCTCAACCTTTCCACTCACTCACAAAAATATATGTGAAATTAAAAAAATATATACTTAAAAATGAGAATTCTCTTAGTTATATAAATTAAATAATCCATCTTACCACAAAGCTTAGCATATACTTAAAAATATTTCGAAAGTTATTCTTTAGTAATCTAAATAGAAACAATGACTCAACCCAAACAATTTTGAAATCATACTTATGTAGAAAAGCAAATTCTTTTATACAAGAATTATCAAGTCTACATGCAATAAACAATAATGCATGAAATATAAAACAAAATAATAAGAAGTTAGTTAAAATGCATTTTAAAGGTTAGAAAAATAATTTCTTTCTCTACCATTCTTAATCTAATTTGACCTAGAATGTATCTCAATAGTTCAAAAATGAACTCTTTACTCTGCCATTTTAATCAAATAGGTATGTTAGACCCCATTATCTTTTTTTTTTGAATTTGTTTTTGGACTGTAAAATACAACTTATGTTTACTATCCTCCCCTCCGTTTACCTAAACCAAATGAAATGTTGTCCTCATGTTTAAATAAAAAGAGATAACGTACAAGAGACATTACCTGAAACGCTAGTTATTCAAAAGAATCAAATCTAAGAGACATTTAAGCAAATGTAAACTAAAATGATGAAGCTAATAAATAAATAAGTAAATAAAAAATTTACAAACAAAGTGTCAAATCCATTTTTCACTAGTTATGACCCACTAACCAATCAATCTAAGTTATTGCTGGGTCAGATTCGTAGGTAATTGCTTGTAATTTGTCAATCAATTCATCCGCACTGGTAGCAGAAATGAGGATCTATCGTGCTAAATGTTAAATAAAATTCTGTTCCACAGCTTGATAAAAAAAATAGAGTAAGCAATAAAAATAGTTATTAACATTCAACAAACTTATAGGTTGTCAGTGGATATTCAGCTGGGTTGAAAAGGAAATTTGAAAAATTTCTCCTAAGGTATCAAAACCACCTAGTAAAGAAATAAAAGCATCTGCATAGTAAAGCATTCTAGCTATACATTCATACTGGATGAGACTCGTAATTCTTCCCTTATTATTTTTTTAGTTAGGTTTCCCACGGCTAAAGTGATAGGAATAATACCTAAAACTTGACTTCCTCCTAAATGTACAGCTATTGACACATATCCCATTAACCCAAGGTTATCCCCTTCATAAATCAAATAGATTTTCCTTATAGCTAATACTTTTCCTAGACTTTTTGCTACCTATACAAATACTTTATTTTCTACAAATACTTTATTTTCCTCATGACTAGATCTACAAAATACACATATATTTTGGAATCATCAAATTGAAGTTTTCTCCATATCTAAACTATTTTTATCTCAATATATGAAAATGAAGAAAATGAGGTACTGTATTTATTGAACACGAAATGATAACATCGAGTTTGGTTAATGATAAGGGTAAAATTATCATATATTTTCTCATGATTTTATTTTGATATTTTATTGTTTTATGAGAATAGATGGCTATTTATGTACTTTATTGTTATTTATAGGGACTTGAACAAAATTTAAAGAAATAATGCAAAAGGAGCAAAAATAGGGACTAAAATGCAAAGTTTTTAAAATATGAGTCTAGTGCCCCCGCGCTACAAGTATTGTCGCCCCAGCGGTGGAATAGTGATCAAAATAGGAAAAAGACCTGTTTAAGTCGCATCTGGCGCTCCAGCGCCAAATAGTTATCGTGCCAGCGACGATACAGCGCCCTAGCGCTATCAGCTCACTGCTCCAACAATGAAGCCGTTTTCATGCAGCGCCCCAGCGACAATTGCATAACACGCTAGCGGTGGCGCGAATCCTAGTGCGACCAGAATTGAGTTTTTCAAGTTCAAATCAAACCCTATAAAAGGCCGCTCGACCCCAAACGTAAAGGGGAGACCAGAGAAGAACCTAGAGCAAAAAAAAGAGAACTTAGAGCAGTTCAAGAGCACCAAGAATCCAGAGCAACATCAATCTAAAGTAATTCGACGTCTACATCGGTTTGCGATTGATTGTATCATGTTTTATTTTTATTTTTATTGCTGTGATTCTCTTGTAGCTATGAACTAATTTATTTTCTAGGGTTAATATTTGAACTCAATATGTGCGCTTAAATTGCCATATCTTTAGAATATTTAATAAACTTAGTTCTTTGGTATTCAAATTACTTGATCTTAATGCTTCAATATATCTGACCAATATATAGTGAATGAGTTGATAATATTATTGATAAACTAGAAAGAGGAATCATAATATTTAGACCTAGGTAATTTGATGCATGATTGTAGAGTAACATTCAATGTTGCATATGCAAGTTTCAACTTAGGATAGGAATATACCTAGTTGGCATGTATGATCAATAAGACATAATCTTAATGAATCTTAGTTTATTATAAGTACCATAGGAATATAGGTATTTGATAAATTATGGTATACTTGCATGACCTTGGAAGAGGCTTGTGAATACATTAGCGTCTTGATCAATAATAAAGACTAAGTGAGTTAAATATTAGAGGATTAATCATTAAAAAGCATATTGAAGGATAATATTAATCCTAGGTTTTCTCTACATTGCTATCACCTAAGTTTCTTTGCATTGTGTTTTGCTTTTATATTTCCTACATTCATTCTTAGATTTTTATTTTTCTGAATAATTATTAGGAGGACATAATTTTAGTAATTGGTTAAAAAGAAGAAATTATCCCTGTGGGTTCGACATCCGACTAATAAGTCCCTTTATTACTTGTATACGATAGTGTATACTTGCACTTAGTTATAAGATATAAAAATATCGCATCAGTTACCTGATATATTGTCAGAAGAGATTTAAAAATAAAACACAAAAATTTAAAGATAATGACCCATGTGCATTATTTAACCAAAAGATTTGAATTTAAGACATCTATATAAGTGGCCCTACTATTCATAAACTAACAAAAGTTTAAATTTGAAAAACATGTATATACAGGTAGTTGTAATTGTGGCTCACATCTTCCTCTAGTTTTATGTCCAGTAATTGCTTAAACGCCATCTATGGGTCGAGGATAGGCTTCCCATCCAACTTTCTTATAAATTGAAAAACATAGTCTTTTAGAGTCAGATTCTTGAGACTATATCGTTGATGTTCATTTTTGAATTTATTCCATAAATTGAGAAGTTCATGTTGCACAAGCCCACAAAGACGCGTCTCAAGAGTCAATAGGATATCATCCAAAGGCCCCTTACTCTGTCTGTCCTTAATGATCTGAAATTTATCTTCTCGATTTCTAGATGCAAATCCTAAAAAATGATAACTCCGGTTACAATTCTAACGAGCACATTTATGATAAACTTGTAACCTTTTTGTTTTTCACCTTTTGGCATCAAACCTTCTTCCAAGACCAGGTATAAAAGAAACAAAATCATTTGCAGGAATTTTTTTAATATTAATAGCCTTAGTCTTTCACACCGCGCTTTGTAAATCTTAAGTAAAGCATTTTAAGGTAATGAAGGAAAATATTTTTTAAGGTTGGTAAGAATGCTATCCATTTTGAAAGAAAGTGAAAAAGAAAATAGATGAATGTACGTTTTAAGGGGCAATTTTTAGGGAACTGAGAAACTGACTTTAATAGTCACAAAGTACTGTATTTGCCACTTGACCGAGAAACAAAATCACACTGAAGAAAAAACGAAAAAGAAGAAAAGAAAATGAAAGCAAGAACAAAAAGTCAAAATATAAATATGATTCGGATAGATTAAATCTGATCAAGTATAATTGACAGAATCTTTATGAGGGATCTCATCTAGGTATAAAGAGTGGTCTACCTTTTCCACATTGCTTTTCAGCCACTGTCCATTCACTTTGAAAATTCTCCCATTAGTGGGGTCCTCAATTTTGATAGCACTATTAAATAAAATATGCTTTACCATAAATAGATCAGTCTATCGAGATCTCAACTTTTTAGGGTGTAAATACAATTGAGAATCATAAAGATAAACTCATTAATTTGGTTCGAAGTGTTTCCTTGAGACTTGTTTGTCATGAGCTACTTTCATCTTGGCTTTATAAATCTTAAAGTTGTCATATGCATCATTTTGTAACTATTTTATTTCTTAGAATTGTAACTTTCTCTGAAAACTTATAGTGCTCAAATCAAAGTTAAAGGCTTTGATAGCCTAATAAGCTTTATGTTCTAGCTCAACAGGTAAATGGAAAGCTTTTCTATAGACAAGCTGGTATGGAGACATGTCTAAGATGGTTTTGTATACATTGCGATATGCCTATAATGCTTCAAAAAGGCGTAGAGACCAATCTCTGTGATTCGGGCTAACCGTCTTTTCTAAAATTGTTTAACCTCTCTATTTGCTAGCTCAGCTTGTCCATTTGTCTACGGATGGTATGTAGTGGAAACTTTGTGAAGAACACTATACCTGCACATCAAAGCTTCAAAAGAACAATTACAAAAATCTATTCCTTGGTCATTAACGATGACACGTGGTGTACCATACCTAGAAAACACATTTTGTTTTAAGAACTTTTTCACAATTGTGTTATCATTAGTACAATAAGCTACAGCCTTCACCTATTTTGATACATAGTCAACAGCTAAAAGGATGTAAAGATAACTAAAAGATAAGGAAAAATGCTCTTAAAATCAATACCCCTAACTTTTAACATCTTTCATAAGAACGACAAAAATTATTTGTCTTTGAACAAAGTGGGCCAATAAAGATCACACTGTAAAATGTTTACAATTGTGTTCTATATAGAAAAATGACTGCCATAAGCAGCACTATGGCAAAAATTTAAGACACTAGAAACTTTACTTTCAGAAATGCAACGTCTCATAATTTGGTCAGGGCAGTATTTGAAAAGATACGAATCATCCCAATAAAATTTACTTACCTCAACCAAGAATTTACGCTTATCCTGTACACTTCAATTAGATGAAAGTTCACCACAAACCAAATAATTTACGATATGTATGTACCAAGGTATTTGGCTTATAATGAAAAGATGTTCATCAAGAAAATCACCTCGAATAGGTGAAACATCAGTAGAGGCAGTGAACTCAAGACGAGATAAATGATCAACAAAGACATTTTCAACTCCATTCTTGTCTTTAATGGTTAGATCAAATTCCTGCAAAAGAAGAATCCACCTAATTAAATGGGCTTTAGCATTCTTCTTAAAAAGAAGGTACTTAGGGGCTGCGTGGTCAGTAAAAATAATAATAGGTGAACCAATCAAATAAGAACGAAATTTGTCTAAGGTAAAAACAACAACTAATAGTTTTTTTTAGTAGCAGTGTAGTTCATTTGAGCATCATTCAAAGTTCTACTAGCATAATAGACAACAAAGGGTTTCCCTTCCCATTGTTACCCAAGAAGTGCTCATACAACATACTTACTTGCATCACACATAATCTCAAATTTGAGGTTTTAATATAGTGATTGCATGATAGGAGCTATAGTGAATTTGTCAGTGAATGTTCGGAATGCCTCCTCACACTCTTATGTCCATGTAAATTCAACATGTTTTAGCAGAAGGTTACACAATAGTCTAGATATAAAAGAAAATATTTGTATAAACCTCCTGTAAAAGCCAGTATGTCTAAGAAAAGATCGAACATCTTTTACTATTTGGGGTGTAGGTAATTTAGAGATTAATTCAATTTTGGCCTTATCAACCTCTATCCCATTTTCGGATACAATATGCCCCAAAATAATTCTTGAAGATACCATAAAATAATATTTCTTTCAGTTTAGCACAAGTCCTTTTTCATTACATCTACTCAAAACAGCTTTTAAGTTAAATACACATGAATCAAAGAATCACAAAAAATAGTCAAATTATCAATAAAACGTCCATGCATTTTTTAACTATATCAGAGAAAATGCTCAGTGTACAACATTGAAAAGTAGCTAGTGCATTAAATAATCCAAATGGCATTCTACAAAAAGCATATGTACCAAAAGGGCATGTAAAAGAGATTTTTTTTCTTGATATTCTATAGCTATCTTAATCTAGTAATATCTTAAATACCCTTTAAGAAAGAAATAAAATGGATGTCCAGCAATAAAATGGATGTCCAGCTATACGTTCTAAAATTTGGTCGATAAAAGGCAATGAACAATAGTCTTTGCAATGCACATTCACTAACCACTTCTTACCCTAGTTGGAATAGGTACCCTATTTTCATTTTCTACAATAGTAACCCTAGATTTCTTAGGAACTACTTGAGTTGGACTTATCCATTGACTATCAGAACTTAGGTAGATTATACCTGCATTTAATAATTTCAAGACCTCTTTCTTCACTACTTCTTTCATTATTAGATTAAGTTTTCTTTGGGGATCCCTATGGGTTGGGCACCTTCCTCTAAATGAATTCTATGAGAGATATCAATGGAGAAATACATTTAATATCAGCTATGATCCAACCTAGTGCAGACTTATGTTCTTTTAACAATTTTATCAAATTTTCTTATTGTTTAGCACTAAGTTCCGAAGAAATAATAATAGGAACGGTATGACCTGGTCCTTAGAATGCATGTTTTAAACCTTTAGGCATTGGAGAAAGCTCAACTTGTAGTGTCTCAAGGTTCGATGGCTTCGGTCTCTTTCTCTCGTGGTAACTCTTTAAAGCGTGGATGTCAAGATCGAGTCCCTTTATCTTGTGAGTCAAAAATATTAAAAACATTAGTTATTTCATTAGGATAATGCAATTCTTCAAAATCAAAATTAAGGATGTTTTCTAAGTAATCAGAGCAATGGTTTTTACAAGCTTTCTCCGCTATAAGTATGTCTATCATATATGAATGGTAACATTCGTCTTCCTCCAGTGATTGCTTGCCAATATGGAAAATGTTCATCTCAAGAGTCATATGCCCAAAAGATAATTTTATTAGACAATTTTTGTAATTAATAAGAGCGTTAGTAGTGGCAAGAAAAGGTCTCCCTAAAATAAGAGGGATGTTGGACTCTATGTTAACTATAGAATAAGAATCTAAAATAAGAAAATCGACAAGATAGTAAAATTTATCAATTTGTAACAAAACATCTTCTACTATTCCCTATGGTTTCTTGATTGAATGATCAGTTGATTGTAGGACTACAGATGTAGGTTTAATCTTACCAAGTCTCAATTGCAAGTAAATAGAATAAGCATTAAAATAATGCATCCTAATTTGGCAGGAGATTGTGGAACATCCTGGGTCTTTATACTTGGGGAGCGTCTTTTGTTCAATCACTACACTTACCTGCTCTGTCAAAAATGCAGTTTACTTTATATGGTGTTTTCTTTTGATACTACACAGATCCTTGATGACTTTGATATAAGTTGGAAACTGTTTAATCAAATGCAACAAAACAATATTAATCTTAACTTTGTTTCAAATGTTTTAAAATCTCACTTTGAATTTTTGATTTTTTTCCAACAGGTTGAAGAGCTTGCAAAAAAAACATTGAAATTGAAAACTTACTTTTAGGCTATTTTTCAATTGTGACCTCTTTTTCAAGAGGGGCATCTTTACTACTTATAGATGTATTAGTTGAAGAAGTAGGCTCACTCACAAGCTTACCACTTCGAGTAGTAATGACATTGACTTCATTGAGATTTTGTGCATCAAAAGTAGAGGCTTGTGCTATGAATTGTACTTTTAGATTGGATTAAGGTTGAGATGAAAAATTACCTTGCTCTCATACAATTAAGGCATTGGTTAGCTTAGTGATTTGACTCTTGATTTCTTTGTTTTCGTCTATAGCCTATACAAGAACTATTTTAAATTTTTTATTAGTCTTACTTTGTGTCTATAAATGCTTGTAATGTATCCTCTAAAGGACTCTAAGTTGGTCGTGCATTACATTGACGTTCAATATAAGACTTGGGTGCTTGTTATTATTGTTTTCAATGGTTGTTGGCTTATTGGTCAGATTTCCAACTAAAGTTTGATCAGATTCTCTAGTTAAGATTATAGGTTTCAGAGTAGGGTGAATAAGGCTTTTTATACATCCTTAGGGTATTACATTGTTCCTCATATATCTCTCTCATCTCACTATAAGTAGAGCAATCCTAAGCTAATTTTTCTACTCCTCTACAAATAAAACAAACATTAAGTGACTCAACCCTAGCAACCGTATGGGTGACCCTTCTTTTTTTAGATTTCAAGGCCTCTAATTCTCTAGTTAAGACATATAACTGGGCTTTAAGGTTATCCTTTTTCCTAAGATGAAAAACTCCACGACCTATTTGTCCTTTCAGTAGTACTAGGTCCAGTCTATGTATAGGCTTTTTCGGCTAAGTCATTAAAGAATTCTATAGCTTCCTCAGGATCTTTGTAAAGGAACTCCCCATTACACATCATGTCACAAATTAGCGCTCTCTAATTATAAGTCCCTCATAAAAATAGCTAACTAAGTGATAATTTTCATACCTATGATGAGGGCATAGATTTAACAACTCTTTAAGCCTTTCCCAAGCTTGACACAAGGTTTCACTGTCTTTTTGGGAGAATAAAGAAATTTATCTTTTCAGGCTATTAGTTTTGTGTTGTGGGAAGTATTTATTGAAATATGCTTGGCTTATTTCTGCCCAGGTTCCTATCGACCTTGGTCTCAAAGAGTATAGCCAACTCTTTACTTTGTTTTCAAAGAAAAATGAAAAAATTTAAGCCTAACAATGTCTATTGCTTCGGGTTGGCTATGGAAAGTGACCACTACCTCTTTAAATTCCCTAACATGCACAAAAGGAGTTTCACTATCTAGATCATAAAAGTTGATAGAAGTTGTATCATTCCAGGTTTAAAATCCAAATGTTGTGTGTTAGGTGGAAATATAATGCATGATGGTGTGGCTGTGGGAGTAGGATGCAAGTAATCTTTTAGAGTCCTAATAAGGTTATCCTCGTGTTAGCTCATTATGCTAGAATTATAAGATGAACTAGATAGTGAATTCTCTTCCTTTACAAATTGTAAAGGTGGTTCTAGTTCTACTTCTCTCATAAATCTTCCTTGTTTATCTTTACATCGATGCATACGTCATAACAATTTTTTTCTCTCTTTTCTTAAAATTGTTTTAACATTTTTTTAATGAAGAAAATTCTCAAGGAAAAATTAAGAAGTGAACAAAAGAAAAACAAATGAGCTAGATGGTAAAACAAACCATGAATTGAAATAAAATACAAGAAGTAAAATAAAAAAGAGTTAGGTGGTAAGACTAATCATGAAATATAAAATAAAATGCAATAAATAAATAAAAGAAAAAAACTGTAAAGTACAAGAAATAAATAAACAATGTACAATAAATAAATAAATAAATAAAGTTAACTAAGTTAGGCGGTAAAACCAACTATAAAAATAAAATACAATACTACAAATTAACTAAAGAAAATAAACAGAGTTAGATGGTAGAACCAACCATGTAAAATTAAATAAAAATACAAGAAGAAAACAAAATAAGTTAGGTAGTAGAACCAACCATGAACAATAAAATAAATTACAACAAAGGAAATAAATTTAAAAACTAAAATTTTACCAAAAACAAAATGTACAAAGTTACCACTAAAGTAATGATAAAGACAACCTACTTTCGCTTAATCTTCCTCCCCCGTAACATCGCCAAATTTTGTTTACGGTCAAAATGTAATGTGGCTATCGCAGTATAGATTGAGGTGTCAATCCGACAAGGAAGCTTTTGGCAAAATAAGTTAGTGAAATAAAAATATTAAAACAGTAACAATTGGAAAAATTAACTAATTGATTTATGTAGATGAAATAATATGAATTAAGGAGAAATCTTATGTTGATGTAAGCAAGGTTTCGAGAATCATAATTATGTTTCTTAAATCTATTATATACTTTGATTCAATGTTTATAACTGAATTGAAAGTTTTTTAACCCAAACATTCAATCAGAAGATATATAAAATATGGCACATTTGATTATATATGTATTTGATATGACTAAACTCTTTTCATATTATTACGAATCATGTTCTTTTATACAAGTTATCTAAGATAGACAATATATCATTTTGACAATATTGCAGTAAAATAACAACTTGAATATCAAATAATTATTTTTTTTACATGTTATCTAAAATCGACAACATATTGATTGACAATATTGTAGTAAAAGATTAACATGTAAAACAATGTAACCAATAACAATTATAATTCAACAAGAATCACATAAAGAAACCATGACTGAAAATACATGAAACGTGAGAATTATAACCTCTGGATCATAGAAAAATAATAGATAAGAGTTTAGACACAAGCAAACTTACAAACATTTACAGCTCTTGACAAAGAATCAAAATATATAAGTAAATTTATTATACATAAAAGTTCATCTCTAGCCTTTTCAAGAACTCTAGCTTAGATTACAATACATGGTAAAAAGAAATTATATGAAAGAATTGTAAAGCATTCAAAAATATCCCTTAGCCTTCTAAGAGTGTCCTTATATAGGCAATGAATGTAAACATATTTAGTTTTACTTTAATCTTCAATAATTTAGGCAAACCATTCATTCACCTAATTACAGCACCTTTTACATAATAGAAATGATCAATGTAGCCTTTTTGGCCAATATAAAAATTGTAGCATTTTATCTCGTCTTTCCATAGCCACAAGGTTTGTTCAATTTGGATGAGTATCCAATGAGACATAGACAAAATACCAAAGATAAGTTGGATTTCGACCAACAACCCTTTTACCAATTTGTAATACAATTTGGTCTATAATAACAGCTGATTTGGACTTTACCATCAACATAAGCATAGTTGATAATTCAATCGTATTTACAACTTCAATAATCATGCAGATTGGGTACGTATTTGGTGAAATATGGTCCAAAAATGTGAGGTGGGTCAAGCTGAGTAGAACCTATAATCTAATTCTGTTGTATCTTAATTTTAGCCTATAAAATGTTGGATTTAGGTTTTCAACTGTTCTTCACGTTTATGTAAGATTGAGTCATGTTACTTTAAGTTTAAGAATTTCTTTATTTTGATTTCTACATTAAGAGTTACATCTATTTTACCTAAACTTATGCAAATTACATTCATTAATCATAATTTAAGGACAACACTTTATTTCAAGCCTAAAAATACTAAAATTAGTAACGTTAAGTAGTAACTAAATCTCTTAACAAATATGCATTTTAATGTGTTTATCAATAGTCATAAAGAGTAAGTATGATTAAACACTGTAAATGAACACTAAATAGTATTTCCTTACCTCAAACTTAAAGTCGATATTGTCCATAATGACAAAAAATAGAGTGAGTAAAAGAGACTTCTCTCACAGTCGATAGCTTAGTGCGATGATGCTCAAATCTTAAGGCTAAAGTTATTGCTTGAGTTTTTTCTCAAAGCTCTCAATTTGCTTAACTTTTATTTTGAGCTCCATTGGGCTGCACCTTGTTGGCTCTACTTTTGCTCCTTTTTTCATGCTTTATGAGGTGCCAACTTGCTATCAAAGACACTACAATAAATAATAAATAAAACATTAAAAGCTAAGATTGAAATTGAAAATTAAAATTCACTTAGGTTGCCTCCCAAGAAGTGTTTGATTTAATGTATTCGACTTGACATCTTTCAAATTCATGGGGGATTAATTCAGACTTTTGAGGTGTTTTACCCATGGAACACTCCTACATTTTAGTGATTCAGTGTGTATTCAATGGCATTCTCAATCTTTTTCCTTGATTTCTAAAATTTCATAAGGTGTTCAACAAGGAATGACTCTAACTCTCTTGTTTTGAGCTTTTCCGAAAAGAGTTTTTGTCTTGGACGAAAGAATGAACCACGATTGTCAGTATTTCATTTCTTTTTCATCATGTTCTTAACATGCCTCATCTTTTTCCTTGTTCGATGCATCTTTACCTTTTCATAACTTAGGGTTGAATGGTATCTATTTGTTTCCTACCATCTGAATCTATAATTTCAATCTTCAAACATTGTTTAGACTTATTTAGTAACTTCATCTCCTTGAAAACCTTAAATGTGATCTCTTCATCTTGCACCCTCATTTTCATCTCTTTCTTCTCTATATCAATGAGAACTTTCGCAATGGCTAAGAATGGTTGCCCTAGAACCATAGGAACATTCCTATCTTTCTCTATATCAAGGACCATAAAGTCCACCGGTAGGATGAATTGTCTACTTTAACTAACATATCCTTAATGACCCCCCCATGGATAAGTTATAGATCTATCTGCAATTTGCAAGGAAATTTTAGTGGGCTTTATCTAACCAAGACCTAACTTGTTGAACACGGATAGAGGTATGAGATTTATGCTTGCACCAAGGTCGCATAAGGCTTTTTCAAAAGTACACTCTCTGATAGTACATGGGATGGTGAAACTGCCCAAATCTTTCATCTTTTGCGGCAACTTTCTTTGGATAATTACACTACATTCCTTTGTTAGCCTCATTGTTTCATAGTCCTCCAACCTTCTCTTCTTTAACATCACTTCCTTTATGAACTTTATATAGTTTGGCTTTTTCTCCAAGACATCCATAAAAAGAATGTTAGTGTGAATCTTTTTAAAGTTGTCAAAGACATTGGAAGGTCGATCATCCTACTTCTTTTTATAAAAGCATTTAGGGTAAGGCAATGGTGGGGTAATGATAGGAGGATTTTCTAGAAAGCAAATAGAGTTAGGTTTGTGATTCATCCTAGATGGCTCAATAATAACTTTTTTCTTTTCACCTTTAACCATATTTTTCTCCAAAGTTTCTACTTTTATACTCTTAAGGCTGATATTGCAATGCTCCCTTGGGTTGGTCTCCATTGGCAAGTTGTCCAATTGACTCTCTAGTGACTTTATAGTAGCACTTATGGTAGTGCAATGTGTCTATATGCTATCAAGTCAAGCCTCATCTTTGTTAAACATCTCCATTGTCTCAGCAATAAAGGTTCCCAAAATATGTTCTAATGAGGGCTTCTTCTCAACTATTGGTTGATTAATCCCTTATGAAGGTTGTAAGGCATTTCATTGATTACTGTAGGAAAGGTTCTCATGATTTCTAAACCTGGGATAATAATATGTAGGCATATAAGGTGGTATATTGTTGTTTCGATAATTACAATTCTAGTTGTCAACATATTGCACATGCTTCAGTTCACTACCCTCACTAGTATAAGACACACTAGTAATTATTACAGGATTCTTGCTTGAAGAAGACTCTCTCGCATGTAGTGTAGAAACTTGGTTGGTTAAAGTTGAAACTTGAGTTGAAAATGTAATAATTAGATCAACTTCATGTACTCTGACGGCCCTCCTCACAATGGACCTCTCATTAGGACATTGATAATTGTTACAAGCCATCTCTTTCAATAAAACTCATGCTTCTTTTTTCATTTTAGACAGCCAAGTTCCACCCGTCGCTACATCCATAATAGTTCTTATTTGTCCATTCAACCCTTTATGGAAGAGTTGGATTTGGAACCAATCTTGGTACTTATATTTTTGGATAAGATCTTTGAACCACTCGCATGCCTCAAAAAGTTGCTTAAAATCTAATTTTCTAAATTGTACTATTTCCCCATAAAGTTGTAAAGTCTTAGATAGTGGAAAGAACGTGGTGAGGAACCGTTGAGCAAGCTTTTTGAACATTATAATACTTCCCAGTTGCAATGATTGAAGCCATCCCCTTGCCTTGATTCTAATAGAGAATGGTAACAAGCTAGGTGAATGGCGTCCTCTGTGACTTAATTTAACTTGATAGTATCATATACCTCTAAGAACATTCCAAAGTATACATTCGGGTCTTCGCTTAGCAATCTCTTATAATGATTTTGTTGAACCATATTAATGAGGGCCGGTTTCAATTCAAAATTATTAACTTGAACTACTTGGCACCAAATCCCCGAATAGTTTTCATTAACCACATGCCTAAAATAGTCCCTCAATGGGCGTGGTTGTTAGTTGTTGTTGATTCCATCGGCCACAACTTTCAATTGATATCTCCTTTCTCTCCTAAGCCTAAAAAATGTGTGCTCAACTTTAGAATCAAATGGAAAAATCTCCAAGCTACAAGCTCTTCTCATACACCTACAAACAATCAAAATAAAACCACAAATCAAAAAGAACAAAAAACAAATGCCTAAATTCAAATCAAGTTGCGTAAACATAATATTAGCACAAATCCAAATTCTACAATCCCTGACAACGGTGGAATTATACATATGCGAATTGTAACTACAAGTGCACTGGTCATGATCAAGTAATAATATGATGAGTGAGTATCGTTCTCACGAGGATTAGCATCCTAAATTAATGCTAATTACCACATTGTTAACAACGTAACTTTATCTAAGCTAATTTATAGGATAAGTTGAACTGTAAAATTAAAATGCTTTAAACTAAGTAAATCGATAAATTAAAAAAATGAGAGTTCTATGACAATGGGGTTCTAAGTAAATCGATAAATTAAAGAAATGAGAGTTCTATGACAATGGGGTTCTATAGACTTAATTTTCCTCAATTGTTTCTATGCACTTTATCAATCGTGATTAACAACTAATCTAATACATTCATTAATCAAAGCTTAAGACTAATATCATTCCTTCTCCTAGGTGCCAAGTGAGACTCTATATATATACAAGCAAAATGATATCCCTATCTAACCCGTTATACATACACACGTTAAGCTACCCTTATGTAACTACCCTAAGTTCATTAGTCTCCCAACTCAATAAACTCAAAGTTATAATTTTTACAACCAATTTATAGATTAAACTTTTTCAAGCATATGACCCAAATGTTTAAATCATCCAATCCATTTTCCAATGTAATTAGAAGCATTAAGCACATAAAAAGCATAAATAAAAAAACATCAAATAATCATTAATCACGAAATAACATCAATACATATTTCTCAATAGAGTTCCATCAAGCCCTAAAACATAAAATCTAGCAATCTATAGTGAAATATTTAATTACATTCATCTAAATGTTTAAAAAGACTTATGTTCAAATTATTAGTAGTAGGCTACTGTAGCAAATTTGGTTTTTTTTCTTGTTTTCTTTAAATTTTCATCTCAAATAGCTCCATTAACTTGAAACCTACAAAATGAAATTAATACACATAAAAAACCGTGTATTCTTATTTAAATTAAGTAATTATCAACTTTAGAAGTGATTGACAGGACCCGACCCGAGACCCTCTATTATAGATCCCAGCGGCCCTGCCGAGCACCCCGACGGAAGTTCCTCAGAACCTACCTTAGTAAGTTGAGAAATTTCGCAAGGCGAACCCCTTTTTAGTTCTTGCTACTACTGAGAAAGTCTTGTAATATACATAAAAATGACATCTTAATTTAAAAAAAAAACGGACAGAGTTGTTTTTCAAAAAATTCATATAAAACCTGCAAAGAAGTTTCACTTCTATTTCAAACACTTCTCAATACTACCAATTTGGACCTTTGGTCCTTTCCAAATTAAATCTAACATAACTTAATAGTTCCATTTAAATCACAAAATAAGCATACTCATAAAAAGCAAAAACGATCATCGTAATATCGAAATATCTTCTTGTTGGTTCAAAACATACATACAAATATACATGCCTACAACTACTATGCATAAAATAAATGGTGCTATTTAGCACATTTAAATATACAAAAATGATCTTCGGATTTGGCCCACTACTCGGCAATAGAAGAATCAGCAGCTTGCATACCAAGACCTGCACCTAGGAAGAGGTTTAGAAAACATAAAACACAAAACGAGTGAGCTAAAGAAGCTCAGTGAGTGCAATTACGATTTCAAATAAAAAAACATTATGCATAGATAGTAAATTTTAAGTACATGCATAAATCGTGCTTCTAAAACAGATGTAAAATTGTAAAACGGTTTCTAATATCATATGCTAATGAAATCTTGCCGAGCGGATTTTATCTACATCTTTGGAAAACAATATCCAAAATATATGTAACACAATAACTACCATGTGCATATAAATGCATAAATGCTATCGGTACATCGAAAACTAGTAAAATTCTCGCTCGGCCATTTTCTTTCTAAACTGTACCAATGGTAACCCTAAAGCTCTATACCCACGCAGCGACTCAACTAGCACCGCATACGTGAGTAGGTCACGGGGCACCTCAACTAGCAGCACCCACAGTGACATCTCAAGACATCTCACTGGCTACGCAGCGGAATCCTACATCGTATACATATAGCAAGACAATACCCCGTACACATAGAGCGACTCACATGACTCGTCACCCCGAATTTCTGGAGTTAGTGACACGCCCCCCATGACCTGCCCATACATACGAGATATATCGACCAGGTCTAATACAATCACCATCACTGTAATTTGAGGGTGCCAATGGCCTTTAAAGTGGATGCAAAACTTTTAAAACTGTTTCTCAACCCGAACTAGTAAAAGCATGTCTATGGATATGTATCAAGATCATAAATCATGTTTATGCATTGAAAGCTTATAAAACATACATTTTTATTATGTGAAAATATAGTAAACGAACGATAACAGAAAAGACAGATTTTTACTCACAACCGCTCCGCGCTCAATTTCGCTCCCAATTTCTGCTCCCGTTACCGCTCTCGATTATCTTCACCTACGCGCCATAAATGACATTTAGAACTAAATTGAATGCTAGAATCTAATTAACTACTAAACCCCCTAATCGGCACACAAAGCTCGGATGGATACTGCTTTTCGATTTTTATTTACGGAGCCATTTAATCTAATCTAACTCACCATTCGGCGCCCTCAAAATTATTTAACGCCTTATAACTTGGTTGGACATAATTGCCCTTCACCTTTCTAAAATGGACAATTATGTCTCATTTTCTTCATTTTTGGTTTTTCCATCAACCATATACATTCAATTTACAATATGCATCATTTACACACAACAACTCAATCAAAACACCACTCAATCCCTAACTTCCCTAAAGTGGCAGAATTTCACCCTAGGTTCCAACACATTCATTTTTTCAATTTTTTGTTCCAATTACAAGAAAATCAAGCCAATTTCATTTTAAAGCCCTAATTACAACCAATTGAAATCTCTACATCAAAATCACCAAAAACCCTAATTCTTACCTTGCCAATTTCTTCAAATTGATGACTCCTTCAAGCTCCACACTAGAATTCAACTCAATCTAAGCCAAGAATACACACAAGAATATCAATTGAAGCATTCTTGAAAGCTCACTAATCAAACTCATAAAAAAAAATGCTTTTTTTACTCGTTTTTCTTGAATTTTCACTAATGGAGGCTTCGATTGAGCTTAAGGATTCATATGTAACCTTATTTTAGCTTGATTGCACATGAAAAATCATGAAAAAAAATTTAAAATTTCACTGTAGCAGCACCTTCAACCTTTGCACGAATTTGCTTTTTTTTTGCTCTAACTGTTGGCTTTTGATGTCTTGAAAACTCTACACACTTCTAACATATATATAGTGCTCCCTTAATTGACCATTTTGCCCTTCAACTTACTCAAAACTTCTAATATTTCATTAGTTCAAATGGAAGGATTTAATTGGTTCCTTTGTAACTATCTAGTTAGAATAGTCAAAGAAACTAACTAGAATTCTCAACTTGGCAATCCATGAGATTGCTTCTAATTGGTCCATTCCTTAATATATGGATTGTATCTCTCAACAAAGGCTTGTTCCATACATAACCCTTAAATGGAAATCCATGTAGTAAATTAGAATTTCCTTTTCCAAGCCAATAGAGAAAAATTCTAAAAATATTCTAGGGTCGTCCGATGCTCTGACCATGTGTGAAATTACTAAATTGGGTCTAATATCTCTCACGTACACCATAACAATTTTTTTTATAATAGGGTTAAAATTGGGTAACCCTACGATGCCTTCATTACTCTATACCGAAATCTAGGCGCCAATACTACTAATAGGGATTGGATATTACATATAATATTATGTATAAAATGCACTCATCAAAAGCATATAACAGTTTCTTTGTCGCTTGCAGATTTATCTCTCACGTATTTATATGGCATCATTGAAGATGAACTAGTAAAGGTCGATATGTTCATCCTTCTATTGGATTTTGTTGTTCTTGACAAATGAAGACCAAGTGATCCCGATCATTCTAGTTTGACCATTTCTAGCACTGATAGAACTTTGATTCACTTGGAAAAGAGAGACTTGACAATCCATGTTCAAGATAAATAAGTAACATTCAAAGTTTTCAAGGAGATAAAGTTGCCAATTGACTTTAAAAATTGTTTGAGGATTAACATGATACATCTAGATGGAGAAAAATAGAGCTAGAAATTTGAAAAAGATAGGTTCAATTAAATCCTAAGCTTATGAGAAAATGAAGATGCACCAAGCAAAGAAAAGGATTGGGCATGAAAAATGAGTAGACACAAACTGATAAGGTTCACACTTTTGGGTAAGTTTGAAATATTTTCAGGCAAGCTTAAGACAGGGTAGTTAGGGTAACGTTCTGAATATCACCATATAGAGCTGTGGAATCAAGGAAAATAATTGGCAAAGTCGTTAAGCAAACACTGAAGCACAACATAGGAGAAGTGTTCCATGGGCAAAATACCTCCAATATACAGTTTCATCCACCATGAATTAGAAAGACATCAAACCGAAGAAGTTAAATCAAGTGCTTATTGGGAGGTAATCCAAGCTATTAGAGTTTGTTTCTGTTATGTTAATAAAGGGTAAAATTTAGTAAGTTGATGTTGTGGCCTAAAACATTCAGGCTATGAAGCCATTTTATTATTAGTTTGAGGGTCTAGGTAGTGGCAAGGTGCCGCAGTGCCATGGCCTAGGCATTCCACCAATATTTGCAAGTGTTGGCATTATGACTCGCCAAGGCCTGTACCATGGCGCCAAACCGATAAAGACCCTCTTTCATATTTTTAAGCCAAAAATCACTCTCTCACTTTCCTCTTCCACATTCTAAACCCTAAAATCACCAAACACACTCTCTCAACACAATCAATTGCCTAAATCTCTTAAATCCTCCGAACCTAACACACTAATCTCAAATCCCAAATTACACAAAACCAAATAAACACCCCTAAGATCAAATTAACCCAATGTTCCTAATCAATTTGTATTAAAAATTTTAAAAATCAAGTTTCAAAGAGGGAATTTTGAATTTCATCATCGAGGCGCCACTAATTAATCCTCATACACAAGATCTATTAACAATTTAAGTTGTGAGAAATAAGATGGATAATTATAGTGGTTTAAATTTGGATATGTTATTAATTTGAGAAAGTATTATATATGATTTGTAAGTATAATGTGCTAATATATAAAGTGGTGTATTGGTTTGTGAAGTAGTAAATTGAATTGTAAAGTCAATTGGCATGTTGCTTGTTGAGTTGTATTGAATTGATGAATTGGTGTATTGGTTGTTGAATTGAATTGTATAGAGTGGAATGACTTGTAGAAGTGCAAAAAGTGCAATTGGGGGTTTGAAGTAAATTGAATCGAAGTCTTAGGGTCGACGCTTAAGCAATCGGCCTATGCATGTTGTCAAATTGTACTCTTATTTTGTTGGAGTGCTTAGGATTATAGCACTAAAGAAAGTGAAGACATCACACTAAGTGGGACCTAGCTTCAACAAGCACAAATTTGTGTTCAAAGATGCCACTAAGTGATATAGTGCCTCAATTAAAAAATAACTCTCATCATGGAAAGAGGGTTCCATTTTCCAAATGAAAAACTACGAAGCTTCACTCCAATTATTAGGGCGAGAATGTACGAAACGCTATGCCAACATCCAGAAGTAGCGGTGATTCCTATAGTGTGTGAGTTCTATGCTAATACACCTGAACACCCAAACCAAAAATTAAGGTTTGGGTAAGGAAGTAGTATTTGATTTGATAAAAAGAACATCAATTGATATTCTAAGCTACAACTGATAAAGGATGATGAACACCAAGCAATGTGTGAAGATCCAGATTATGATGTCATCTTTCAATGGTTGTGTATATCTAGTACTCACGGGACGTATTTCAAAAAACAATAAACCTTCTTCCCATCTAAAGTGATGGATAAAGATGAAAAAGTTTTGCACTACTTCATAAGTGCGAAACTCGCGCCATACACACACTTCAACAATTTGACCACTGATAAAGCCCTCATTTTCTTTGCAATCATGACTAGCCAAAGCATCGATGTTGGGAAAGTAATTTTACAGACTATTATCCATAGTTTTTTGGTGCGAAAGAACCAGTCTGTTTTGCCCCTTCACTCATCACTTCCCTTTGTGCAAAAACAAATGTCTAGTGGGATCTAGTAGAGGAGCTGATTTACCCTTCTAGAGTACTCGAACCTCGTATGATATACCAGATTAAAAGACACGATAGCACCATTCCTGGGTAGTCATTAGTTCCCATTATGTAGACTTCAGCATCTTAAGGACAAACCTCTATGCTAGCATCCGGATTACCCTATCTTTCAAATCGAATTGCAAGGGTTGAGAGAAAGATTCAAGAGTAGCAAGGATAGATACGGGCACGGGCACACCATCAATGGTGTGCCCAATGGGAAGATTATCAAACATACAAAATGCTTTATTTTCTCTTTTCTGAGCCCTTGTTAACTCAAGCATTAAAGTGCTTATGTTAAAAAAACCTATGGCATGACCTCACATCTTCTTTAGTAGCAAGATCCTTGCTAGACGTCATATTTGTGGGGATAGAATTCACGTATTGATTTAATTTTTGATCACATCCTTGTCGTCTAAATCAAGCTTTTCTAGGAAAAACAATTTAACTTGTTGACTCATGAATTACCAAATTTTGGGGTCAACGGGAATAAATAACTTATAACGAATTAAAATCATAGCGATTCAATATTTGAAAAATCTAATGTTAGAAGTCCCAACAACTTTTTGAATCCATTTGTTATATTACTTTATTATGGTTTTAGGTTTTGTAATTGTTGCGAAATATATGTGTTGCTATTGTGCTAGCAATCTTTTTAGTATGTCACTATGTTATTTATTTTAAATGATTTATGTATCTAAAAAAATATATTGCGATTGAATTAAAATAAAGAATAGATATTGAATGATGATGATTATAATATTTGGCATAAAAAATATTTGGTACATCTTAAAGAGCAGGTGTCTCTTAATTAAGGCCCTAGAAACATCATGGTTAAGCTTGAGCACAATACTACTGCTCAACACACGAGGAATTTAAAGGTTAATCAAGTCTAGAAAAAATAATAGCAAAGCTATCATTATGTTGTTGAGCAACATGTTAAAAAGGAATTTGGGTAGTACTTCAAATGCAAACATAAGTTTTAAGCTGAATAGTAGTGAACATATATTAACTGATGATGAGTAATAGGTTCAAACACTTAAATGGCCTCTTCTCACATTATCTAAAACTGAAATATAAGTGGTTAGTTAACCAAAGGCTTTCGGTCAAATTTATATAACTGAGTCTAGTTTGCACAAAGCTTAAGACTATAAGCTAAAAAGACAAGTATAAGAAAAAGATCTAGAAAGATTGTGTGAGATGCAAGCGCAATGATAATGACAAGACTAAGATGACTTAATACAATTGAACCAAGTTGATTTATTTTGCTCAAAATGCAGTGAGGCAAAAATAGTAAAACAAACTGGATTTTTGAGCTATAATTGTAAGACTATCACCATGCTAGCTTTCGATTGAATATCATCCCAAGTTGGCTTTATACTCATAATATAAGCTAGGCAACAAGAGATTGTGGAGCTTGCATGCAGCATCATCGAATAAGATAAAAGGGATAAGCACTTGCGCATCATCGAATAAGACAAAAGGAAATTTTTGAGATCAAAAAAGTTATTTTGTTGTTATCGGCACTGGTTATTTGCATATTGGTTGTTTCTCGTTACATATTCTAATATTAAGGATGTGGATGTTAGTATTCAGCATGATTGAGTAGGTCATGTAAAGGAAAAGCAGAGTGACGTGGATGTTAGTATACATGTTTTACAATTATCTAGCTAAAAAAAATTACAAAAGAAACAAGCAAACCATTGCCAAAGTAACTAAAGCCATAAGTCCTTAGCAACTAATCCAATTTGACATATGTGGTTCAATGAGTATGAAAGCTAGGTATGAAACTTTATATTTGGATGATTTATCATGCCCTGTCTCATCTATTTGATCTGCCAGAAGCATAATATTGCTTTAAATTATTTGAGAACTTGGTAGGAAATCAAATAAACTTGAGAATTAGGGTTCCAATGAGACAAATGTAAAAATATTTCTGACTAATTTTGATATTTTGTAACAAAATGGTGTGGCAGAAATGATATATAAATTTTACTCAAAATGATTAAGTTTAAAATGTTCCAAACAAACCTCCCAGTATCATATTGAGCCTGACCTAACTTGCATTCAACCTTGGGGACCTGTAGTACGTTCACAATCCATTTCTTAACACTCCCAAATTATGTGTTGATTGGTGAAATAATGTATGTGGATTATAACTGAACTATAATTACAAGATGTCACCTTTTTCGAAGAAGGATTTTCTAACATTTCTTTGAATTAATTGATTCATATAATGTTGACAACGTGTGAATTTGATTAAAATCTTATAACATATACATGTTTAATCAACAATAAAGACTTAAGAAAATATTCTTATACACAGACTTAAATAATAAATTTCTTATGTAGTTAGTAAATATAAATTATATTTTATCTGATTTTATATTTATAAAATTCACAATCATATTTTCTATATTATATTTTGTTAACAAAAACAAAAAGTCAGCAGTTAAATCAACTAAAAACTTAATTATTTACATCTCTTTAAGCCTTTTCAGGTGTAGGTCGAGCAGTCGAATATGCAAACTACATAACCAAAAAGGCCTAAAATTTGTTACTGAGAGTCAAATTTCCGATGCATCAATGACTCCTCTTTTTTATCTAACTAAAGAAAAAAAAAACATTGAGTTTTAGTAATTATGTAAAGTAAAATTTTAATGTAAGCAAAACCAATCAATTTAAAAATGAGTAATCTATATTTTTTAAATTATATTCTAAATTTTTATATACTAAATAATATATTAAACATTTATTAAATAATATAATTTTTAAAATTACTTATTATATTATTTTATCAACTAATAATTGCTGATATATTAACAAAAATTAAAAATTTAAGATACATTTTAAAAAATATACCATTACTCTTTAAAAATACCCAACAACCAAATCATACCAGGGAAAGAAAAATAAATAAAATATGGTAGTGGGCGGGATTTTCTAATAAAATCATGTTCGGATATGGAGACACGGATTTCACTTTGATAAATCTCTTGAATGATTTGTGAGACATATTATATGCCAAGTTGCTGGAATGTATTTTTATTTTTTCATGCTTGCTAGCTGGCTTTGTTTGGCAAACATCTTGACTTGACTTAATCATCGTTACGCCATTTCAATATTTATGGAAGTCGATTTCATCTCTAGTCCTTCAACCAGACTTCCTATTATTATTTTCTTTGTTAGACTCTGTCTTTTCTTATTTAAGGAAAATCCTTTTAAATATTACATAATTTAGATCTTTTCTCATATAAACAACATTCAAACTCTTGTACTATTCTAAATTTTTGTACATTTTAATTAATTAACACGCATATATTAAGCTGCCTTTTTAATTTATTAAAAAAATAAAATAATTTCAATAACAATCTTGATGTCATGAATAAAAAAATAAAATCGTATAAATTTTTAGAAAAAGTATGCACAGTATTAAGAAAGTTAATCAAACCATTTGTATTCAAAAAACAATTAAGAATGTACTTGATTTGCTTTAATTTATTGTCCTACTTAGCATAGGCACAATATGCATGTTTCTTTTTCTATTTTATGTAATTACTTCACTTTTATAATCTTTGTATAAATGAATACAACATGAATCTTTATACAACAATAACAATATGTGTGAGAAATACAATCTCATATTCTCGTCTCAATCCTCTATCAAATTTTAACATGCTACCAAGCCAAATTTTAAAAAATATATGCCATTGGTGACTTTTAACTATCATTTAATACACAGACTCGTAACTTTTGTAGGTGTGCTCTTTTAATTTGTCTTAGGTACTTTATAAAGACTTATAAGAGTGGCTTTCTAATTATTTTTTTCCATCTTTCTGCACTAATTATGGGATTGCTTCGTTTTTAATTCCTCTAATTTTTCTCCCAATTACCTCTATGATTCAATTATTGGCGCCAACACTTCAAATGCTGAGGTGTTGAACTAGAGTCAATCTAAAATTTCTCTTTTTATAAAAAGAATTGTTTATTTCCTTCAATTGTTGGAAAGAGTTGTTTATTTCTTTTAATTATTTAAGTGAGTTATTTAGTTCCTCCATTTATTAAGAGCATAGTTTAGTCTCTTTTTTTAAATGATTGATATTGTAATAATTTATAGCATTATAATTATTTAAAATTTAAGATATAATACTTATATATTTTAAATAAATTTTTAAACAAAACCTCTACTTTCTCCTTTATCATTTATGCTTCGTTAAAATTATTGTACGTTCTTACTTAAAAGTATTATTTTACAGTGGGTTGATACAAGTTACAAGTCTAATATAATCATATTATAATTTTATTGCTTCAAAATTTAAATACAACATGTTAGATATTGATATAACATATATACTGCTCCATCATATAATACCTAAACTTGTGTCATAATCAGCATTTCTAATAATTTAGCTTCTAACTTTCCGAACATAACGTATAAACTAAAGATACGGAAATCATGTTTTTTCAAATTCATGTTTCACGTCCGACTTCTAGTAGTTAGAAACACTTAGTCTCATTGTCAGACGAGTGCGTTGCATAATAAATTAAAGTGTTTAATGGAGACTAATGAATTCAAGAAAACCAAAACTAAAGATTTAGTTACGATTTGAAATATATATATAATTATATTTTCTTTATCTACGGATTCTTTTCTTATATTTAAAATTCTGGATGTATTGACCAAATTAAATTAATGATATAATTATTTAAAATAATAGTAAAGAAAATAACTATAATTGTTATTTCATATTTTAAAAATGATATAAATCTTAACAACTATATAAGTTGCAAGTCATCTCATTTTTTTAAATTGCTAATTGATATCAATTGTTGGATTCTACTGAGTGGAGTCGAACGGACTGAGGTAGCTGCAGAGATTTTAAATCCCAACACGTTACAGTACTTGATTTAAGATTATTATTAAAGAAATATCAAATTAATAAATTAAAATATCTCATAGAACAATGAAATCTCACAGACTTTATCTTATTAAATTAGAGACTCTCTAAAAAATACGTTAATTTTTCTTGATGTCTAATTTTCACAAAACTTGTCTTCTCCTATCAAGAAAGATAGGTGTTTAAAAAGGAGTTCTTAATGGGTTAACTCCTAATTTTAATTTTTTTTGATGTCTAATTTTCACAAAAGTTGTCTTCTCCTATCAAAAAAGATAGGTGTTTAAAAAGGAGTTATTAATGGGTTAACTCCTAATTTTTAGCTACTTACTGAGAGTTTATTTGAAGCTCAAATATTATGAGTAACTTATAATTTACATTATTTAATGGACTACTAAAGTTATTCACTATTTTACAATTATTTAATAAATTAAATTAATTAATTAAATATCAAATTAAACTAGTGAACACGTCTAGCATTCTTCCACTTAGCTACTAAATGTCATACAAATGACGATACAAATATCCTCACTTAATAAGCCTTTATACTAAAAAAAAAGAAGTCAAATATAATGAATCATGGTGATAAATCCTTTTAAGTCAAGTATTTCTTTTTATGTATTACAATGTATTTCTCTCCTTTGAGTGAGAACTGTGACATATATATCTTTATGAATGAACCTCAAAATGTTCATTCAAGGTCCTCATTCAATAATCAAACAACCATATTGTCATTATCTAAACTTTATGTATACAATAAAATAAGAAAAATAAAGTTTGAAAAACTAGATTTTTGAATACTAAATACTATAACACAAAATTAAAGGGTGTCTTAATTACATTTTACATAATATAATTGAGTTCTATGTGTTGCACATGTTTCTTATACAATTTAGGTGGTAAACCTTTAGTCAATAATCTGCAATCATGAGCATAGTGCTAATGTGTTCAATGGCCACATTATTTGCCTTAACATAATCTCTAATGGCTAAGTATTTTACATCAATGTACTTACTTAAAATACTACTCTTATGGTTCTTAGCCAAAAACACTGTAGCTAAATTATCATAATAAATTCTCAATGGCATAGAAATAGAGTTAAAAACTCCAAGCCTCGAAATAAAACTCCTAAGCTAAATGGTCTGTGACATTGCTTAAAAACATGATACAAACTCTACTTCTGTAGTTGAAGTAAT
This sequence comes from Ailanthus altissimus, assembly GCA_946807835.1. Lineage (NCBI taxonomy): Eukaryota > Viridiplantae > Streptophyta > Magnoliopsida > Sapindales > Simaroubaceae > Ailanthus > Ailanthus altissimus. The sequence goes on from OX327698.1 coordinate 10,676,707, forward strand.
AATTAATGGCTACTTTGCACTTCTCTAAAAATTTGCCCAGAAGACATATCTTGATGTTGACTTTCTAGAGTTAACACACCCAACAAAGTCAAAATATAAATATCTAACCACTTCAAGATGATTAAGTCATCTGTTGATAAGCATATAATCCTTTGTTAATTGAAGATATCTCATAACTTTCTTTGCAACTCTCTAATGGTCTATTCAAGGTTACTTTAGTATTTGCCCAACATTCTCACTGCATATGCAATATTAGGTCTTGTACAAACTTGTTCATACATTAAGCTTCAAATTGCAGAAGTATAAGGAATGTTCTTCATTTGTTTCCTTCTCTACCATTCTTTCGGTACTAGTTTAAACTAAATTTATCACATTTCACAATAGGTGACACACAAAGTGAACAATCTCTCATACCAAATATTTCAAAGATTTTGTTGATATAGGTTTCTTAAGATAATCCTAATGTCCTTTGAGATCTATCTCTATGAATTTTTATGGCAATTATATAAAGAGGCTTCATATCTATCTTTCATGTTAAAAGGTTGTTAGAAAAATTGTTTCACTTCATGAAGTAATCCCAAATCACTTAAAGCAAGTAAAATATCATCTACATATAAAACTAAGAAAATAATTTTACTCCCACCAACCTTACAAAATATACATTAATCTATAACATTCACCATGAATCTAAATGAAAAAAATAACAATATAGAACTTTAAATTCCATTGACGGGAGGCCTGCTTAAGCCCGTATGTAAATCTCTTAAGCTTGCAAATATGTTGATCATTTTCATTTGAGATGAACCCTTATAGTTGTTTTATGTAAACATTTTCCTCTAAATCACCATTAAACAAGGTCTTTTTTACATCTATTTGATATTATTTCATATCAAAATGGGCAATGCCATGATTATCTTGAATGAATCCTTCTTGAAACTAGAGAGACTTCTTGAAAACTAGAGATAATGTATCATGATAATCAATTCATTCTTATTGAGTGAATCCTTTAGCTACAAATCTTGCTATATATCTTTCAATATTACATAAAGAATTACTCTTGGTCTTAAAGACCCATTTATAGCCAATGACTTTTACTTATTTAAACAATTCGACAAGATCTCAAACTTAATTACTTACAATTGAATCCATCTTATGTTTCATGTAAGAGTTTTCAGTTGAAGTTATGGATTTGAGCCGAAATATTTATGTGTTCACTACTACAAAAATGGCATTCACTGACGCTAAATTAGCGTCAATGAATGATTTCACTGACACTATAAGATAGTGTCAGTGATGCCAGAGTCAGAAAATTACTGATACCATTTATGGTGTCAGTGAATCTCTAATACCATGGTATTAGTAAATTTCTGACACCACAGTATCACAGAATCCCTAATAGTATAATATCAAAAAATTATTATTACCATAATATCAATGAATCTCTGACATTATGGTATCAGTAAATCTCTAACACCATGGTATTAGAGCATTACTATTATTATGTTGTCAAAATTGAATTAAATAATATGAATTTAATTCAATTTAATTTAACTTCATTTATTTTCTTGATGATTTAAATTTTAAATTATTAGACTAGAATTTAAAATTTATTTTTAAATTATGAAGCATACATAAATACCAAACCAATATAAATATCAATTTTTTATTTATGTAAATGAATAAAATTACAATTATCAAAGCATCCAAACTAAGTTTTATAAACAATGCAAAGCATTTTAAACTGTATCTTAAAAAATTATAATAATTCCATAAGCACATCTAAAAGTAAATTGTCAAAAATATCCCAATATATGAAGATTAAACATATAGTCACCGAAAAAGAATTGCACAAACTAACACTCCACCAAAGACTTAGAGAAACAATCCACCAAGAATGTCCTCCCCTCAAGTTACAGTGTGTCGTTGTCTTAGTTGAACTAGTTCACTAGTTGCCAATGAGAATGGACTCTCCTCTTCAACTGGTCTTTTATTATTTCATAAGAATCCACCTCTGAGTAATGATTGAACAAATGTAGAAAAAGTATAAGCGGTTAAAGAATTGGCATACATGAAAGGCGATTATACCAATAAGCTTTAAAAAATGTACTAGAAAAGAAATTTTTAAGCACATATACGTGCAATTCATGGTAATCCATAGTCATTGATCATAATTGATTTGAATATTAATGAACATTTATGATCAAATTTGAAACAAATAGTAAAATATACTAAAATCATGAATTTATATCACCAAAGTTAAATTTTGACTCAAATATGTTTAGTTGAAGCCATCTAAATTATATAAATGCAATAATATATTTTTACTTATGAATATAACAAACATGTTGAATTAACCACCCAAGGTTGAAAATGTTACGCTTGCTTGGATAATGACCTTGAAACAGTCTAATTCAATAAATATGTCTAGTGTTAAATTGCATACAATATATACATTGTGATAGTTTTGTTATAAGAAGGGTAAGGACTTATTTATAATTGTCCCTTTTTAAAAATAATTGAAAATTGGGATTGCATGTTGTAAAGGAGCGATGGATACAGGTTAGTGTGGTCTTACATTTTCTTGGTGAATAGATCCATCTAGTGCGATGACTAAGCCCTGCTGAATTGCATCATGTATTCCAAGTTTACACTTTAGTATCTGCTTCTTTGCCCACTGTAGTTCCTTCCCTCGGTTTGTCTTTTCTCGACTGTGATTGAAATCCAATTCAAAGAAAATCTACATAAGCTCTTCATTGAAATTCACAAATTACCATGGTATTATTTGTAAGCAAAGAAAGAATGTATGTATAAAGATTATGGTGACAAGTACCATAAACTTTTAAAAAAATTATTTAATGCCAGATATTAGTTTGGAGTGTTGCAATGGTTTGACAAAACTACTGGAAGAGATGCTTTTATATCATGTATAATATAAAGTATCTTGAATATAATATGTAAAACAGAGATATGTTAATAAGTTTTCAATAATTTTTAATTCCTCATACATCATAAACATAGAAGTTCATATTTAACTTCATCATATTTTTGCTTAAAATGAATAATATTAATTCGCATCATATTGCAAGTCCTAATTCCATCTATATTCCACACAAAAAAAAGTTGGAGGATCTGGCACTAAAACTAATAAACATGAGCATATGTAACACTTTAAAAAATTATGCAAAACCTATTCGGAGAAGTAAAATCTAGAAGAAAAAAAAAAGAATAACCTTAACTAAAAAGAAATCTCAAATTCTTAGCAGGTGATATTTTGCAGAGCTTTATAGAAAAGGCATCAACTATATTACAAAGAATGTAGAACAAGAATATTCACATGGATTGCATTTAATATGATAGAAATAAGGCTACCTGAGTTTCATTTGAAACATGACGTAAAAAAGGCATCAACTATACAGGATATGTTTCTTTGTGATCATCTATATATATTCACATATCCATTTTAATGCATGAATAACATTTATGTTATTTATACACTTAAAAAAAATGCATTCCTCAAGTACCGGCATAATACTTACTAGACCAAAAAAATGTTTAAAACTCAGATATTAGCGTAAGTTGAGAGAGAAGACTATAAATAATAGATGACTCATCTGTACTTGTGCGAAGCTTCAGATGTATTTCATCCCAACTCTTGCCAGAAGAACCTTGCTAAGTCTATCCTATAAAGAATGTCGTAAAGCACATGCACAAAAATAATATAATCAAATATGTTGATAGCGAAATATATATATATATATATATATAACATGTAAACAAGCCTATACAATAATGAAAACCTACCAAGAAAGAAGCATTCAGAGCTTTAGAATGAAAACTTTACACAGAAAAATATAGCCTAACAACTAATAATATAATATTAGATCTATACCTGCTCTATCTAGTTCTTTTCCTCCTAGAGAATAAAACCATCAACAAAGTCAATCAATTGCTACACACGATTTCAATTGAATCCAATAGAACAACTAAAGCATGGAGAAAAGAAAACATAAAAATGATAAGTATTTGTATTAAAATTGTCAAATATAATACCGTTTTACATCTTTTACAAACTAACGAAACAAAATATTCATTTTTACTAAATGTTGTAGGAGGCAATGAAAGGTGCATAGCTCCAGTTAGTATTAACACGCCCACCCTGTGTGGTCCAATCATCAGCATTCCAAAGTGAACCGTATACACCATAGCTTGGTCATTGGGAAAAGTAGTTCCTTTGTGTGGAAATCCTTCGTGGGGTCAAACCATAGGCCTATACTCTGCTCCTTGTTGCTCACACCATTCACATATACATTGGTTTGCACCTGGTAAGATTCCCCTGTAGTGTTGCCTAGGACTTCAAAATCAAAATCGATGTGATTTTGCCCGTCTAATGACATACTTAATATATAAATAAAACAAAATAAAGTTTCCAACTATTCGGATTGAGTAATTGACAAGACTCGGTCCGAGATCCTCTACAATAGATCTCAGTAACTCTGCCGAGCGTTCTGATGGAAGTTCCTCAAAATATAACTTAGTAAGTTGAGAAATTTCGCGAGACGAACTCCTTTTTAGTTTTTACTATTGTTGAGAAAATCTTGGGATATATATGAAAATGATATCTTAATTTAAAAAAAGAGCTAGAGTTTCCGTTATTTTTTTGAAAATTCAATACAAAACCTACAAAGAATTACACTTCTATTTCCAAACCACTTCTCAATACTGCCAAATAGGACCTCCAGTACTTTTCAAAACAATTCCAACTCAACTCAAAATTTTCATTATGATCATAAAATTGGAATACTGATAAAAAGTGAAACTATCATCAAAATATCGAAATCTCTTCTTGATTATCCAAAACATATGTACAATGCACAAATCTAGAACTACTATGCTAAAAGTAAAAAAGAGTGCTATTTAACACATTTACATGTACAAAATGATTTTTAGATTTGGCCCACTAATCAGCAATAGGAGAATCAGCAGCTGGTGTACCGAGACCTGCATTTGGGAAGGGGGTTTAGAAAATATAAAACACAAAACGATTGAGTTAAAGGAGCTCAGTGAGTGCATTTAAGATTTCAAATAAAATAACATTCTACATAGATATTAAATTCTAAAAGACATGCATAAATCATGCTTCTAAAATTGGTATAAAGCTATAAAATGGTTTCTAATATTATATGTTGATAAAATCTTATCGAGCTGATTTTATTTACATCTTCAAAAAATAATATCCAAAATTTGTACAACATAATAACTAGCATGTGCATATAAACATATAATATGCAATCGGTAGATCAAAAACTATTAAAGCCCTCGCTCGGCCATTTTCTTCCTAAACTGTATAATTGGTAACCCTAAAGCTCTATACTCACGCAGCAACTCAACTAGCACCGCACATGTGAGTAGGTCACAAGGCACCTCAACTAGCAGCACCCACAATGACATTTCAAGACATCTCACTGGCTATGCAGCGGAATCCTACATCGCATACATATAGCGAGACAATACCCTATACACATAGAGCGACTCACATGACTCGACATCCTGACTTTTTGAAGTTAGTGACACACCCCCTATAACCTGCCCATGTGTACAGGATATACTAGCCAGGTCTAATATAATCACCACCACTATAATCTGAGGGTACCAATGGCCTTTGAAACAGATGCAATAATTTTAAAAGTGTTTCTTAAACCAAACATGTAAAAGCATACATATAGATATATATCAAGATCCTAACTCATGTTTATGTATTAAAAGCACATAAAACATACATTTTTATTATGCGGAAACATAATAAATGAAAGATAAAAGAAATGACAGATTTTCACTCACAACCGCTCTAAGCTCGATTTCGCTCTGGATTTTTGCTCCCGTTACCGGTCTCGATTTTCTTGACCTACACGCCATAAATGACATTAAAACTAATTCAAACACTAGAATCTCATTTAACTACTAAACGCCCTAATCGGCATACAAAGCCCCGATGGATACTACTTTCTAATTTTTATTTACGGAGTCATTTAATCTAATCTAACTAACCATCCGGCGCCCTGAAAATTATTAAACACCATATAACTTTAGTTGGACATAATTGCCCTTCACCTTACCAAAATGGATAATTATATCCCATTTTCTTCATTTTTAATTTTTTTCATCAACCATATACATTCAATTTACATAAGGCACCATTTAGACATCACAATTAAACCAAAACACAACTCAATCCCTAACTTTCCTAAAGTGGCAGAATTTTAACCTATGTTCCAATACATTTCTTTTTTCAATTTCTTGTTCTAATTGCATCAAAATCAAGCCAATTTCATTCTAATGCCCTAATTATAACTAATTGAAGTCTCTATATCCAAATCACCCAAAATCCTAATTCTTACCTTGCCAATTTCTTCAATTTGATGACTCCTCCAAGCTTCACACTAGAATTCAACTCAATCTAAACCAAGAATACACACAAGAACATCAATTGAAGCAATCTTAAAAGTTCACATATCAATCTCACAAACACAATGCTTTTCTTGCCTCTTTTTTTTGAATTTTCACTAATGGAGGCTTCAATTGATCTTAGGAACTGGGTATGTGACCTTATTTTAGCTTGATTAAGTATGAAAACTAATTAAAAAAAAAACTGAAATTGCACTGTAGCAACCCCCTCTTCTTTTGCACGAATTTTGCTCTCTTTTGCTCTAAGTGTTGTGCTTTTGATCACTTGAAATTTCTACACACTTCTACCATATATATAGTACTCCCTTAAAAGACTAATTTACCCCTCAACTTACTCTAAATTTATAATTTGCCATTGGTTGGAAACTAAGTATCTAATTGGTTTCTTTGTAACTATATAGTTAGAATAATCCAAGGAAATAACTAGAATTCCCAACTTGATAATCCATGAGATTGTTTCTAGTTGGTCCATTCTCTAATATATGGAATATGTTTCTCAACAAAGGCTTGTTCCATACATAACCCTTAAATAGAAATTCTAGTAACTAAAAATTTTCTTTTCCAAGCCAATAGAGAAAATTTTCAAAAATATTCTAAGGTTGTCCGACGCTCCAACCGAGTGTGAAGTTATCAAATTTGGTCTAATATCTCTCACGCACACCATAAAAAAAATATTTCTAATAGGGTTAAATCGGGTAATCCCATGGTGTCTTCATTACTTTATACTGAAATCTAGGCGCCAATACTACTAATAGGGATTGGATATTACGGTAATAGAATCAAACCAAGCTACAAGCCAACCAAGAAAAATATTTTGGGCAAAAACCAATACTCGTAATGAATAAAATACATACGAAGGATCCAGGCCAAAACTATAAAATCTGTAAGTACTACAAAACTCAAAGATATGTCAATGACTAATATTTAAACAAAAAACATCATAATCCTCTATGAAATTTATTCAAAATCTCTGAGAAGAAAACAGAAATTTTAATTTGCCCATCCAAAATATTTTAAGCTGTAATACAAATGAAATCAAAGCAAATAAAAGAGAATCAAACAAAACAAATGGAAAAAGGAAAAAAAAGATAAAAGATGGAGTAAAATAGAGAGAGACCTTGATGGAGGGTTTTGGGGATGCCAAAGTAAATGGGGTTCTGGCGTGCGATTGGAGAAGACGAAGATGACTTAGAAAAATCGAGGGATGGAGCAAGATATAGAGACTTGATGGAGGGTTTTGGGGATGTCAAAGCAAATAGGGTTTCGGTATGCGTTTGGAGAGGACGAAGAAGACAACAAATATTTTAAGGTAAATATTAGAGAAGACGAAGAAGACAACAAATAGTTTAGGGTAAACATTAGAGAAGATGAAGAAGGCTTGACAAAATTTTAATTTTGGTGTCTCTTATGGTCCAAAACAACGTGGTCTGGGGATTTGTTTCTTATTTACTTATTAACCCATAAAACGACGTCGTTTTTTGTTTTCTTTTTTTATTTTTTCTTTTTCTTTTTTGTTCTTTAAAGAACAACATGTACGGAATGTTTGATGATATTATGCATGCCCTTGGAGAAAACATAATATGAATAAGCTATTCAATACTTTATTTTTATACAAAGAGTAATTTTAGAAATATTATAGAATATGTGATGCTCATTCAATTATTGTTCTTGAATATTTTTATACAAAAAATATCCCAAAAGTTTACTATTCAATACTTCATCTTAAAAATATTTGCAATAATTAATTTGTATTTTAAGATTTTCTTAATTAATGTTTTATTTCAAAATTTACTTTTTATAAATTTATATTATTATTTATAATTAACATTTTTAAAAATAAATAAATAAATTATTATTTTTTCTGTGAATTAGTGATACCATAGTATCAGAAACTTAAAACTACGTAGTTTTAGATTTCTGATACTATGGTATTCACTGACACTTCATGTCTTTGATATCATGGTATCAAAAATATACTAACACTTCATATTTTTCATACCATGATATTAATAATTCATTGACACTTCACTGACACTGTTTAGAAAAGTGTCAATACCATAGTGTCAGTGAAGCCTATTTTTGTAGTACTAGTGAATTGGACAAAATCATATTATTGCTAAGGGACTATACAGATATGATAATAGCCTAATTATCTTAAAGAAGCCTATTGGGATTGGAAGATGCTCAGATTTGGCTTTCAACAAGGTTTTGTTTTGAGTACAAATGCATAGACTGCCTTTGTACTTTATTAACTATGAGACTTGTCTTTATATAAGTTCGTTGATTGAAAAGTGAAGGATGTTGATCAAGGTGCTTTAAAGGAGTGTCTAGGGAAGTTTATTCGCGTTCAAGTATAAGTAGATATCTCAACACCAATCAAACCTGTCCTACGAATCGTGGTGAAAGATAAGCAAGATATGGTGACTGTTTTGTTAATATACAAACGACTACCAGAGTTTTGTTTTGGCTACAGTATTCTTGGTCATTTAGAACATGAATGTTCCAGTATTAATAATGTTAGATTTGGTGGGATGTATATTGATCTAATTAAGGCAAGAATCAATTTTTGCAACGGTTATGGTAGTGGGAAAAAATAATCATAGTGTTTATAATCGTGGTGTTAAGACCCTTATTAATGAACTTGCTCGAAAACTGCAGCCTCAATGACATAAAATAATTAAGTTGTGAAGAACGGAGAATGGGTAGTATAGCCACTATCGTTAACGGTAAAGGCAAAGAATTGATGCATTCGACAGTGCCAAGTCTAGAGACTCCATATGGTCATTTTGTTGGGGTGGGATGGGGTAATGAAATGATGCTACATGTATTATCCTATGTAGGTGTGATGTCGACTTCAGGCAGGCAAAGTGCAGAACCTGCTACTCAAAGTTCGACTACCGATAATGCAAAGGATGGCTATAACTCAACTGGGATGACGTAAGGAATGAAGGTAGTTTATGAAAAAATTCATAATGTAATTGAGGAGAGCCTAAATCCATTTAAAGGGATCATATTCAATGATAAGTTGGAAAAGTAGCAAGTACAAATAGAAAATGGGGTTGCGAAGCAGGATACTTGAAACAATCAATCATAAGATAAGCCAGTGAGTTTTCCTCAAGGTATCCAACTTTTAAGTTCTTTCTCATTTGGTTCGGGGGATGCCTTAGACAAAGAACAAAATGGGAAAAAAATGAGGGGAGACATAGAACCAAGAAAATGGCCAGCCCAAAGAAGAAAAAGTCTTAGGAGATCTTCTTCTAATATTACCAAAAATTTTACATCTGGGTTGGCTCGAGCAATCTCTACATTGAAACCTTCCAAAACAAAAAATGATAATAATCTATTGTATAAAGTCACCGACAAACGATCGTGTGGTAGCAGTATGGGACAGGAAAAAGTGTGTTAGAATTTGATTTTTTTAAAGCAAGGATTAATGAAGATGGTTCAGGGTAGATTAGTGAGGCTTCAAAAAATACTCTGTTGGAAAATTGGTGATTCAACAATCTTGGTTAGATAAGAATTGAGATGAATACCAAAGTGGAGAGTCACAATAAGTCTAGAACGTGTGGAACACGTATGGAGAAGTCTAGGACTTGTGGCACACGAAGGGGGAAGTGAAACAGAACTCAAAGACGCGAAGGAAATGAAGAAATCGCGAGAGAAGCTGCCAGCGTCGCAGCACCCAAGGATGAGCACCGCAGCATCCAGACGTGTCAGGATATCCATTTTGGTTCAGGATTTTGAGTTTTAGACTTCCAAAACAAGTAGACTCTTGCTCCAGCAAGGAATAGGGTTAGTAGGCATGAAATACACCCTATATAAACACTTGTAAACCCTTTGTTTAAGATTAAGCATCTAAGGTTTCAGGATGTAACTATAAGAGAGAATAGAGAAGCTAGGTAGGCACTAAGTGCGTGGTGCACTAGGGTGTAACCTTTGGGGAGTGTTTTTTCTTTAGGTTCTTTGAGTGAATAAAAGAGAAACACCATAGATCTTTTTGGCTTAAATGCTCGGGCTATTCTTGTGTTTCTTGTAAAAATCTTATATGAGGAGATATTAAGAGGTCTTAGGGAGACATGGTGATCATGGGTAGATACTTAGAGGTTCTATGAGAGATACTAAGGGGTCTTGTAGGATCATTGATGATGTAAGAAGATACTTAGTGATCTATTTCAATAATAAGAAGCTAGATCATAGATCCTCCGTGGACGTAGGTAATTTTGGGCCGAACCACGTATATCTTGTGTCTTGTTGATTGATTTTTTTTCTTTATCTTTATTGGTGTGTTAATCTTATGTGTTCTTGCTTATAGTGTGAGTTATGGTTTTTCGCTGCGCATAGAATAAAAGGGGTATCAAGGTTGTGGCTTAGTTGATGCCATAGGGGTGTCAAATTGAAGTGCATGGCTTGATATCCGCAACACACTCTAATGGCGGCTTTTGCTAACATGCATAGTTACCAACATCTATAAGTTTACTATGTTGGAATGTTCGCGGAATAGGCAACAAGTGGAGAAAATACATATGGAACTTGGCTTTCAGGTAAGTTGGTTGTAGAGAAGGTTGGTCAAAGTCGAGGTTTGGCTTTGCTCTGGGCTGATGATCCTATTGTCATTAATTTAACCTCTTATTCAAGATATCATATAAATGTTATGATTGAATCCCCTCTAAGAAAATTATAGAGGTTCACATGGTTTTATGGCCATTCGAAGACATCTCAAAGAGTTTATGTATAGGAACTTTTAAGATGTTTAAGATCCTTCTCACAATTGCCTTGGTTATGCGAAGGTGTCTTTAGTGAAATTTTAAGGCAAGAAGAGAAGAGAAGCGGTGAGGAAAGGCCAAATTATTTAATAGAAAACTTTAGGAAAGTGGTTGATGAATACAACCTAATAGAGGTTAGTTTCAATGGGCCGAAATTTACTTGGTGTAATAGGCAAAATTCTAGTGTTTTTATCCAAGAAAGATTGGACTGTTGCTTTCATTCAGAAAATTGGTTAGAGATTTTCCCATTTATGGTTGTCAAACACTTAGATTAGTGATGTTCAGATCACAGGCCATTTCTTGTTGAATTGGATGGTAAATGTAATGGTCGGATTGGTAGAATGAATGGCAAGCATTGTAGTAGATTCCATTTTGAGGAGGTCAGGGCAGATGAGAAAGAGTGTGAGAGAATTATTTTTGAAGGGTGGCGGAGTCCAGGTATAACTTTAGAAAGCTATTCAAAATAATATTAAATATATCGGAGGTTCCTTTAACAATGGAATAAATAGCAGTTTCAATTTCTGAATAATGCAATAAAGGAAAAAAAAAAGAAAGAACTTGCGGAGTTGAATCATAATGTCACAGCATCATCTTGGAGGAAACTTTGTATGAGAGAAAAAAATGGATGTCTTGCTTTATAAGTAGGAAAAAAATTGAAACAGAGATCAAGAATGATGTAGCTCAAGGATGCTAATCGGAATTCCAAATATTTCCATATCAACGCTTTTAATAGGTGGAAGAATAACAAAATTGAGGGATATTTGATGGGAATGATAAATGGCAGTCGAAAGATGAAGAAATTGAAAAGGTACTTATTTCTCATTTTGATATGTTTTTCTCATCATCACACTCTTCTATTGAATTTATCCAAAATGTAGTGTCTAAAGTTGATATGAAGCTTTCCGAAGCTAGCAAGCGAAAACTTATGATTCCCTTCTTGAAAGATGAAATTGTTAATATAGTGAACCAGATGTATCCAACAAAGGCTCTGGGGATAAATTGTACGTTAGCTTTATTTTATCAAAAAAATTTGTCTATTATTGGAGACAACGTATCTAAGGTTTGTTTGTATTTCTTGAACACTGGTGGGGGTTTGCATAAGGTGAATGAAAGTTTAATTGCTTTTATCTTGAATTGTGATATCCCTGCTTATTCAATTAATTATAAACCGATAAGCTTATGTAACGTTCTATACAAGATTATTTCTAAAACCATGGCAAATAGACCTCCGGGTTATGTTAGGAGATATTGTGTCAAAGTCTCAGAGTGCTTTATTCTTGGAAGGCTCATAACTGATAATATTATTATACGGTTTGATTGTCTTAACACTATTAAACAACAACGAGCAAAAATCAGTGGTACTTGGCAATGAAGTTAAATATGTCAAAGGTATATAATCGGGTGGAATTGATACTTTTGGAAGCTATGTTAAAGCAAATGGGTTTTCTGGTAGAATGGTGTCAACGGATCATGAGTTATGTGAATTCAGTGTCTTATTTAGTTCTGATTAATAGGAGACCGGGTGGGAAATTGGTTCCAAGCTGGGGCTTAGGCAATGAGATCCCCTATTATCATCATGTCTCTTTATTCTTTGTGCAGAGGCATTTTCTTCTCTTTTTTGGGATGCTGAGAGGTTTGGTTCTTTTAGTGGTTTCCAATGTGGGAGGCAAGGGCCATACATTTCTCACTTATTTTTTTGCCGATGATAGCCTCATCTTAGCTAAGACTAACGCAACAAATTGTCATATAATAACAAGTGTGTTAAAATTGTATGAGACAGCGTCAGGGCAAGTGGTGAATTTTGACAAGTCGGCTATTTGTTTTGGCAAAATTATATCGGTTTCAGTGCAATAGGTTTTATTTGATGATCTTATAATTAGGCTGATGAATTGTCATAAGCGATATCTAGGATTGCCTAGTATTTTTTTAAGGAAGAAAAAAACCACTTTAAGACTATTCATGACCACGTTTGGGACAAACTTAGAGGATGGAAAGCTAAAATCTTCTTAACTGGTAGAGAAGTTTTGACTAAGGCAATTGTCCAATCCATTCCCACCTATTCAATGAAGTTACTTAGATCCCTGCTTCTTAGATTTATAGTATGCATTGGCTCTATGCGCAATTTTGGTGGGGGGAAGTAAGGATCGTAGAGGTATGCACTAGTGCGGATGGGAAAGTTTATGCCATAATAAAAAGAATGGTGAGATGGTGTTTAGGAATCTTTTCTTTTTTAATCAAGTAATGTTGGCAAAGCAAAGATGGAGACTAATTACTAAGCCTCATACACTTATGGCCCGAGTATTACAACTTCAAGATAAGGATAATCTATTATGGCATCATGATAAACTAGGAGTTTATATGATAAAAAGCGATTATTGGCTGGCAGTTCAAAACAATGGGATTTGCCAGTTATTCACGATCTTTTATAGTTGAATCTTGGCAGAAGAAGCTTTGGAAATTGATGATTCTGCCTAAAATTAAAATTTTTCATTTGGAAAGCTTCTCATGATTGGTTTTCTACCAATGTCAATCTCGAACGACATCATGTGTCTGTAATAAATACTTGTCCAATGTGTGGTAAAGAAAATGAGAGTTCCATTCATGCTCTTTGGTTATATGAGGCTGTTAAAGAGATCCGCCCATCTTGTGATTTTATGGCCCCAATTAAGGTATTTCATCAAACTTCTATGATGGATTTTTTTTATTTCAGCTATGCTTGTGTTACAGACAGATTACTTGGAATTGTTATGTGTAATTATTTGAAGAGTCTAGTTTGATCGTAATATAGTTGTCCATGATAGAGGATGTATGGACACTCAATATGTAGTTGCATGGTCTAAAACTTTTCTTGGAGAATTTATATTGCAGCAAGCCAAACCTAAGAAAGTTGTGGTCTTAAGGAGTGTTTGTTGGAAAGCTCTAAATGGTAACTATATCAAAATCAATTCGGACACTGCTAGTTGCTATTGCTCATAAAATAGGTCTTGGTTTTGTAGCTTATAATAGTTTGGATGATGTAATTGACTAGGGTGTTAAGTGTGTGGATGATCTTCTAGTTGTGTAAATAACAGAGGCAATGGCTATGCTCTATGGTCAGCAAACGATTTGGAAAATGCACTATAATCTAGTCGAGTTAAAAACGGATGCCTCTACTGTAGTTGATGATTTGTTGGTGCATGCTATGGCTTATTCAGAGGTTGGGGTAATCTGTGAAGAAATTTTAAAGATCTCAAAGACTCTCAGTGCTTATAATATTCTTTATGCTCCTAGAGAAGCTAATAAGCTAGCTCATGAGCTTGCTAGTTATGCTATTTCTTCTTCTATTACTATTTGTTGGAATAATGAAGTTCCAAGCTTCTTGAACTCAATTGTAATTGAGGATGCTACCTCCTCTTCTTTGATGTTTTAGTTATGATGTTTTATACTTTTCAAAAAAAAAAATTCCTTGTTAACTTGAGATTGAAATGTAACAAGGTAAAATGATTAAAAATCAAGGTTTGTCATTTTAAGTATAATGATTCAAATTAATCTCTTTCAAATTGTATCCCTAAATCACCTCTTAACTCCTTTTCTTTTTTTTTAATATATATATATAATAAATTCAGCCTTTTTAAGGTTAAAATAAATAAAAGTGAACTTTTAATTTTTAACATATTGTTAATTTTTACAAGACCGTAATCTACTTCATTTTCATTTTTTAAATTATATTGTTAATTTCACACACCCCGCTCCCAGTATTAACTTTGATTCCAACAACTTGTACGAAAATGAGAATTACATGAAAAAATAATATTCTCTTTTTCGAAGTAAATAAAGATAGGAGAATGGTCCTTTTTTTCTAATATAGTTCTTAGGTAAATAAGAGCAGAAAAAGAATGTTATTCTATTACCTAAGTCTTACAACGGTGGAAGGTAACATCAGATATAAAAGGGGTTGTGAATTAAGTATTTTACAATTGTTTATTACTCCTGAAATAAGCTGAAATATGGAGGCAGGGCTGATTGAACTTTCCCTGCGCTTTTAAAAAGATAAGCGAGAGAAACATGATCACACTTGAAGACAGTATTTGACCAACTTACCAGCCAGAAATTGGGAACAGGACAGGGAGTATATATTTCCGTTTCAATCATAAGATTTTAAGTTATATAAAAAAGGTTAGCATGCTTAATCACGTTTTTTGTTTTTTTTTTTGCCAAAATGCTTAATCACGTTATTGGCTCCTTAATGTCGGCTTAATGCCATCTCTTATTGTGGATAACTATAAAAGGAAAGAAGGTTGATCCTGATCTTTACATCTCTCATTCTATAACCATGGAAACATTATTTTCTCTTCAATATTTTTTCTTCTTTATCTTTATTTATTCCATGTCTCTATTCCTTTACCTCTACATTAGCTCTTCAAACAAAAAACCTGTTAATAATGGCTTCAAGAAGTACCCTATAGTGGGAAGCTTACCGGAATTCATGAAAAACCGACACCGATTTCTTGAGTGGACAACCGAAACGCTTAAAAGAAGCCCCACCAACACTGCTACATTTCATCGTCCGGGTCAACCCAACGGTGTCTTCACCGCGAACCCCTTGAACGTCGAGCACATTCTCAAAAACAGTTTCGACAACTATCCAAAAGGGGAACGAACCATCACCTTTCTTGAAGATCTACTCGGCCATGGAATCTTTAACTCTGACGGTGAGCGATGGAAATTCCAGCGTAAAATTGCTAGCCTTGAGTTCAGCACAAGATCCCTACAAAATTTCTCCGTGGAGATTGTTAGCTCGGAGATTTCCACAAGATTAGTTCCTTTGTTAACAAGAGCTTCAAAAGAAGAACAAGTAGTGGATTTACAGGACATTTTAGAGCGGTTTGCGTTTGATAACATATATAAGATGGCTTTTAACGTTGATCCGGCTTGTCTCGGAGAGAACAGAACTGCTGGTTTCGACTTCAAGCGTGCTTTTGATGAAGCAACGACAATTAGTCGTCAGAGATTCATGCTCGTTAATTCATATTTCTGGAGGTTCAATAAGTTCTTCCATGTCGGATCAGAGCGGGCGCTGAAAAAATCAGTTGCTGTTGTTCATGGACTCGCAGACGATATTATACAATCGAGAATGGGTGCAAAAGCCGGGAAATTGGATGATGATTTACTATCCCGGTTCGCCAAATATGCTCATGAAAACTCACATGAATTTCAACGAGATATCGTGATGAGCTTTGTTCTTGCAGGAAGAGACACCACATCTTCGTCTTTAAGTTGGTTTTTTTGGCTATTATCATCAAATCCAAGAGTTGAACAAAACATATTAAAGGAACTTGAGTTGATTCGAGCAAGAAATGGAAAAAGTAGCGGCGATACTTACAGTTTCGAAGAGCTAAAGGACATGCATTATTTGCATGCAGCAATATCCGAATCGTTGCGCTTGTACCCACCTGTACCGGTTAACAGGAGAGGGTGTCGCAACGACGATGTCTTGCCGGACGGTACGTTTGTCCGCAAAGGATGGGCTGTTACGTATCATCCTTATGCAATGGGACGCATGGAGAGCATATGGGGGGAGAATTGCCTCGAATATTTACCTGAAAGGTGGCTTGAAGATGGAATTTTCCGGCAAGAGAATGTCTTTCGGTTCCCAATTTTTCATGCAGGACCAAGAATTTGTATTGGAAAAGATATGGCATACATTCAAATGAAGTCGATTGCAGCTTCTGTGATTGAGAGGTTCGTCATAGAAGTACAGGAAAAGGAGAAGTGTCCGGAATACATCTTATCTTTGACTCTTAGGATGAAATATGGCTTCCAGGTGAGGGTGAGGGAGCGATAAAAAAATAAGATAAAAAGAGAATTCTGGTCCACGAATCTGGTAGGTTGTATTAAAAAATTAGATAAAAAGAGAATTACGAATCTTGTAGTTTGTACTCTCTCTCTAAGACATTTTATGTTATTTTATGTGTTTAAAGTATATGTAATAATAATTTATTTAATTAAAAAAGTTTATTTATATATATATATTGTTGAACAGATCTCATATTTATAAAGCATATGATTTTAATATTAGGCATATAATGTTAATACAAAAAATACAAATCACAATTTTTTTATAAATTAAATATTATTCACAACTATTAATAAAAAAGACATTTCATTATATGAAGTTGTAATTTTTTTTATTTTTTGTAATAGATGATTTATCTTAATTATCGAAATAGAAACTTCAAGTAGGAAAAAAGTGTATATGACACATTAAATATGACTATTCTGAATTTCGATTAAGTTAACTAAATGTTCTTTCTTCTTAATATTCATAAAAATTTTAATAAGCTCCATTGACTTTAGTCTGAAGTAAGTAATGAACTTACATTAATGCATTATATTTTTTAAGTTATCACAGAGTGAGATCCATATAAACAGTCAGAACATTAATAGTTTTGAGATATAATTTCATGGGTCACAAGAACATATATTTGCAAGATGAAATCTAATAAATAATATCCGCCTAAGCTGTTTGCAATACTTGATTATTTGAATATGTGGATGTAATTTATCCAATAAATTATTTATTGAATAATAATATTTATTTACAAATATAGACATATTAAAAAAATTATCATAATAACATTCAATGACATAAGGGTAAATAAATAATTAAAGAGGCAAGATATTTTTCATAACCTAACTTTAATTATTGACATCAATTAGAGTATTAATTAAGTGGTTATTATTAGTCTAAAAGTTAAGCCTAATTTAATTAAAAGTGTAATAGGTTGTATTACTTTCCTTTGAACCCAAGAGTTTAAAAGCCCGTATGCACTTTTATCTTTTGCACTTAGGTT
Source organism: Ailanthus altissimus (assembly GCA_946807835.1). Lineage (NCBI taxonomy): Eukaryota > Viridiplantae > Streptophyta > Magnoliopsida > Sapindales > Simaroubaceae > Ailanthus > Ailanthus altissimus. The sequence continues at coordinate 10,694,765 of OX327698.1, forward strand.
TTAATAAAAAAAAAAAAGAGAAAAGAGAAGCCTTGTCTTGCCGAGAGAGAAAAAAAGGTAAATATGGCTTTCCCTTCAATTTTCTTTATTGTTTTGTTGTTTTGAGCATAATTTCAAGTTATTAAGTTGTGGGTATAGTTTAAAGCATGAATTAAGAACCCTTAAGTGTTAGAATTATTCCTTTTAGAAAGAGAATTAGACATTTAAGATTTTAGAGAAAGAAAGCTAGTGTGAGGAAAAGTATCCACGCTTTTGGAAGTAAGATTATTACTCTAAATGAAGGTTTTTATGGTTAATTTAATGTTGGAGTGAGAAAGCCAGTGTGAGGAAGAGTATCCAAGCTTTTGGAAGTAAGATTATTACTCTAATTGAAGATTTTTATGGTTAATTTAATGTTAGAGTGTAGAATTCTATGAAATTATGGGGTTTAAGTTTTGAAAAAAACTTTAACCCTTGCTTTTGGGGGTAATTTTAAAATTCATTAAATTAGTGGCTTAAACTATTATTTTCTTTATTTTAGGACCCGTAGAAAATTTACGGAACGAGATGGACCCTATACCGAAAAGTTCGCATCGATCCAACGAGTTGGTAAGTGTATTAACTCGTTATGTTATCGTTTTGTGTAATAGCTTTTGTTTAGAATCATCAATTTGGGTATTAATTTTCTTATCAATGAATAATAGTACATTTTGTCTCATTTAGGAGGGTTCCCGAGCGTGACGTATCCCAGCAACGTATTTTCGATAAATATCATCACTTTTTGTGAGTGAAATTTATAGTATATATGTATATATAGTTTATTTCTCATATTAAAGATTTCATTTATTACGCATCATTTTTATGAAGTCTATAAAACATAATGAGTATTTAATTTTTTGTTAAATTATTTATTTTACTTTATTAATTAAAATCTTGGACATATTTAAATTAAATATTTATTTTACGTTATGAAAAACGCATTTATATTATAGATTTTTTATATTAATATAAATATGTTTAAATGATTTATTTGCTTAAGTATAAAGCTTGAGATGAGATTCAATGGGTTTATAATTGTTAAAATATAAATAATTTTCAAATCACTAGGCAGTACCCTCCCCCATTAGCTAGAGATATGAGATTCAGGCCTTTGGGGCCCGTCTATGCACACACATAGGTTTTGGACCATGTGTATGGGCGTTTTGGCTCTTTGGGAGCCGGTTTGCTCTGCGCATGCGTAAGACGAGGATTTGAGATGATATATAGATAAGTACGTCCAATAATCTGTCCGAGGGATATTCCGGGTACGACGAGATTTCCCCTTGGGTACTAGTTTAGTGTAATGTTTTAAAGACTTAATCATTCATAATATTACATCATAACTTGTAGAACTTCCATTTGTAGCATGATTAAAATGAGATTTGATGATTCTTATAACACTTTTAAGTTATTTACATTATTTATGTTAAATTAATATTTATGGTTTAAAGATTTATTATTATCATCAATTTTATTTTCTCTCATTTTATTTTAAAATTGTTCCACTCTCTGAGTTTTGTGAAAACTCACCCCCCTTTCACTTTTTCCCATCTCAAGGGACAGTAGGCGTCCTCGGCTCAGTGACTAGTTAGGGTGGGTCACGTGGTGGAGCTTTTATGTTTTTTTTTTTTAGCCATACAGGATATATAGATTCTTTTTTGTTTGGGACTATAGGAATTTAGCATGTTTATCTTGTAGATTATGAATTTGTATTGTGATATTTATATTTTTTTAGACTTTTGATGCCATGAGTTTGATATCTCTATTTTAGATATTAAGGATATGTTGACGTATGAATTATAAGTGTATTAATTTGTATTGATTTTGATGAGGTGAGTTGTGGATGAGATATGAGAAGTTTGGAAGTTTTGTTGATAGTATTGTGTTTATAGAAGTGCTATTCTTTAAATTGCAGGGTTGGGAATGTCCATAAAATCGGGAAAACTCTGCTGAAATTTTTGTAGAATTCCTAGTGTAGTGAGCGTTTTGAACTGTCCATAGGATAATAATCAAGATCCGTCCTAAAGTTTATAGAAAATTGCGGGGCGGGTCGTTTCAGTTGGTATCAGAGCATAGGTTATAGATTTTATAGACTTTCTTGTCTTTTAATAATTTTAATATTGTAGTTAACATAGTTGGGTTGATATTTTTTTAGGCACCACCATGCCACCACGTCATACTAGACCCGTCACTGAGCTGAACCTCCATCCTAGGCATCGTGGGGAAAATGAAATGATAAATGAAGGTTCAGCAGAATCAAATGCACCTCTACCTATTTTACAAGTTCTTGTGACCCCACCTACGATTGATATACTTGCTCAGCTTGTGACTGCAGTTGTACAAAATCATGCTCAAACACGTGCTAGCATTAACACCATTGCGCGAGTGAAGAATCTTAGGGCAAGAAATTTTGATGGTTCGGGAGATCCTTCAGAGGCTGAGTCCTGGTTAGATAGGGTGGAGCGCATATTTGATGTGATGAGGTACTCAAATGAGGAGAAATTATCCTTTGCCACATTCTTGCTTAAGGGAGGTGCACTCCATTGGTGGAGATCAGTACATAAGCACTATCAGACCCCCGAAGAGATTACTTGGGCAGTATTTCGAAAGGAATTCTGTGACCACTTCTTTCCTACTGTGTACCGAAAGGGTAAACGGAAAGAGTTTCTTCGTCTAACTCAAGGTTCTATGTCTATTGAGCAGTATGAGAGGAAGTTTTAGATCTTTCACGTTTTGCTACCGACAATTTCTACAGAGAAAGAGAAATGCACTAAGTTTGAAGATGGTTTACACTGTGAGATTCGTACAGCTGTGATAGTTTCTGGCTTCAATGAGTTTGGGAAGCTAGTAAAGGCTGCAATGAGGGTAGAGCAGAGTATCAATGAGTCGCACAGGATTTCAGCTATAAGATAGAAACGTAATCAAGAGTGGACAGATAGTAGCCCTAGCAGTAGGCCGCCCAAAAGATGAGGCAGTCATACAACTAATTCGTATGGCTTCCAGAGAAGTCAGCGTTTGGGATATAGAGGAGGATAGGGATAGAGTTTTATTCAAGGTTCAGTACAGCAACCCACAGAAAATAGAAGCCAGGGATCTAGTGGTAGAGATAGCGGAGGCTACCATGATGACCGCTTAACCAGCTTTAGACACACATAGTGTAGAACCTGTGGCAAGAACCATCAGGGACAGTGCTTAGTTGGGAATAATGTTTGTTACCATTGTGGTAATATTGGACATATTAAGAGATATTGCCCAACTTTAGCTCAGGGTGATAACTCTACTCAGAGGTCTATGCTACAACACTTCCAGAGAGACTTCAGTCAGACTCAAGGTCAGAGGAGTGTACAGAAAGGAGGTTTTACATCGACTAGTAGGACTCAGACTTCTGCTTCAGGCCAAAGGGACTAACCTGGTGGACCTTGCGCTCAGGTTCGAGTTTTTACCGTGACACAGCGGGAGGCACAGGCTACACCAGATGTCGTCATGGGTACGTTATCTAGTTTTGGTCACGAGGCCCATATTCTCATTAACCTAGGATCTACGCATTCTTTTGTTTCTCGTGCCTTTTCTGTGCATTCCAATAGGGAGCTGAAACCCCTAGAGTGTGGCTTAATTGTTGCCACACCCATTAAAAATTCATTACTTACTGAGAGTGTGTTTCAGAATTGCAGAGTTAGAGTGGGTGGACATGAGTTTGAGGCAAACTTATTACCCCTTGACATTAGAGACTTTGACGCTATATTGGGTATGGATTGGCTTGCCTATCATTATGCTTCTGTTGATTGTTTTAGGAAGAAAGTGGTGTTCAAAAAGCCAGGGAGGCAGGAGATTAGATTTTATGGAGAACAAAAGCTTCTTCCTTTATGTATTATATCTGCCATGGATGCTAGGCGATTACTCAGAAAAGGGTGCTCAGCCTACTTAGCCCATGTGGTGGATACTATAGTGGATGAGGTAAGGTTGGAGGATATTCCAGTGGTGCAAGAATTCTCATATGTCTTTCCTAATGATTTACCAAGGTTACCACCAGATAGGGAGATCGAGTTCACAATATATTTGATCCCTGGGATAGCACCTATCTCAATAGCACCATATAGAATGGCTCTAGTAGAATTGAAAGAACTTAAAGTTCAGTTACAAGAGTTGGTGGATAAGGGGTTTGTTAGACCTAGTGTATCTACATAGGGAGCCCTGGCCTTATTTGTTAAGAAGAAGGATGAAACATTCAGACTCTGTATTGACTACCGACAATTAAATAGGGTTACAATACGTAATAAGTACCCACTTTCACGTATTGATGATTTATTTGATCAATTATAAGGCACTAGAGTCTTCTCTAAAATAGATCTACGCTCTGATATTTCTAAGACTGCTTTCAGAACCCGTTATGGACACTATGAGTTTTTGGTGATGTCATTCGGGTTAACGAATGCCCCAGCAGCCTTTATAGACTTGATGAATAGGGTGTTTCGTCCCTACCTTGATCAAATTGTAATTGTGTTTATTGATGATATCTTGGTATATTCTCGAAGTGAGGAGGAGAATATAGAGCATTTGAGGCTTATCTTACAGACCTTAAGGGATGAACAGCTTTATGCCAAGTTTAACAAATGTCAATTTTGGCTTGACAGAGTCATATTTTTGGGCCATGTGATATCAGCGGAGGGCATTTATGTTGATCCCCAAAAACTTGAGGTAGTGGTGAAATGGGAGTGACCTACTAGTGTAGCCGAGATTAGGAGTTTTCTTGGCCTGGCCGGTTATTATTGTAGGTTTGTAGAAGGGTTCTCCACGATATCTAGCCCATTGACATAGTTGACCCGAAAGGATGTTAAGTTTGAGTGGAATGAAGACTGTGAAATGAGCTTTCAAGAACTCAACGCACAATTAACTTCAGCACCAGTACTTACTCTTCCATCTGGTAATGAGGGGTTTGTAGTATACAGTGATGCTTCTAGACAAGGGTTAGGTTGTGTGTTAATGCAACATGGTAAGGTAGTGGCCTATGCTTCCAGGAAACTTAAGAAGCATGAGCTAAACTACCCAACACACGATTTGGAGCCTGTAGCGGTGGTATTTGCACTTAAGACTTGGAGGCATTACTTATACGGAGTAACTTGTCAGATTTTTACTGATCATAAGAGTCTTAAATACCTACCTACTCAGAAAGACTTGAGTTGATCAATGACTATAAGTGTACCATTGACTATCATCCAGGCAAGGCGAACGTGGTAGCTGATGCACTTAGTAGGAAATCCTACAGTTCTGTTGCTCATTTAAGAGTGACACGGATGCCCTTGTTGATTGAGTTGAGATCTTTAGGAGTGGAGCTAACAGTTTCTGATTCTAGGGCATTGATGGCCAGTTTTCGAGTTAGGCCTACAATAATTGATAGAGTTCGTGATATGCAAACTCATGACCCCCAGTTAGTGAAGTTGATCGATGATGTGAAAAAGGGTTTGCGAGCTGATTTTTTTATGGTGAGAGATGATGGGACCCTAGCCATGGGTAGTAGACTTTGTGTACCTAATATAGAAGATTTGAAAAAAGAGATTATGGAAGAAGCTCATTGTTCAGTCTATGCCATGCATCTGGGTAGTACGAAGATGTACCATACATTGAAGGATCATTATTAGTGGTAGGGTATGAAGAGAGAGATTGACGAGTTTGTTTCCCGGTGCTTAGTTTGTCAACAGATCAAGGCCGAACACTAGAGGCGCGCAGGACTTTCCCAACCTCTTCCTATTCCTAAGTGAAAATAGGAGCATATTACTATAGACTTTGTGATAGGGCTTCCATATACTCAGATGGGTTATGACAGTATATGGGTGATTGTCGATTGACTCACGAAGTCTGCTCACTTTTTACCTATCAAAGCTACTTATTCACTTGTTAGGTTGGCTAGTATTTATGTAGCTGAGATAGTACGTCTTCATGGAGCACTAGTATCCATAGTTTCGGATCGAGATCCCCATTTTACATCTAAATTCTGGCCCAATTTGTAGAAGGCGTTAGGCACAAGGTTGAATTTTAGTACCGCTTTTCATCCCCAGACAGATGGACAATCAGAGCATACTATACAAACCCTGGAAGACATGCTACGAGCTTGCGTGATCGAGTTCAAAGGTAGTTGGGATGCTTACTTACCTTTGATAAAGTTTGCCTATAATAATAGTTACCAAGCTAGTATTGAGATGGCTTCATACGAGGCTTTGTATGGTAGGAAATGTAGAACTCCAGTTTGTTGGGATGAAGTGGGTAAAAAAAGATTATTGGGTCCAGAATTGGTGCAAGATACTAATGATAAAATGAAGATTATTCAAGAGAAGATGAAAACAGCTCAAAATAGACAAAAGAGTTATGCTGACAAGTATAGGAGAGATCTGGAATTTTATGTTGGCGACTGAGTGTTTCTACGAATCTCTCCTTGGAAGGGTATTCTTCGCTTTGAAAAGTGTGGTAAGCTAAGTGTTTATGCTCAAAATATAACGTAGCTATCGCAGTATAGATTGAGGTGTCGATCCCATGAGGAAGCTCTTGGCAAAATAGATTGATGAAATAAAATATTAAAGCACTAGCAAAGGATAAAATTAATTGATTTAAGTGGATGAGATAGGATTGTGTATGATTTGAAGGAAATGTCTTATGATAATTCAAACAAGGCTTCGAGAATCAAAATTATGCTTTATAAATCTACTCTACACTTTGATTCAATGCTTATAACTCAATTGAAAGTTTCACATCCCAAACAATCAATCAGAAGATAGAAAAATATAGCACATTTGATAACACATGTATTTGACGTAATTAAACTCTTTACAAGCATTAACATACATCATGTTCATTTATACAAGTTATCTAAGATCGACAATATATCACTTTGACAATATTGCAGTAAAAGATCAACTTGAATATTAAACATTTATTGCCCTTATATGTTATCCAATATCGACAATATATCAATTTGACAATACTGCAGTAAAAGATTAACATATAAAACAATGTCACCAGTAACAATTATAGTTCACCAAGAATCACATAAAAAAAGCATGACTGGACTTATATGAGACATGAGAATTATAATCTCTGGATTATAGAAAATAGAATAGATAAGAGTTTAATCAAAACCAAACTTACAACATTTGTAGCTCTTGACACCGAATCAAAGCATGGAAGTAGATTTATTACACATAAAAGTTCATCTCTTAGCCTTACCAAAAACTTTAGCCTACATTACAATACATATTAATGAGAAGAAAATAAGAGAGAATTATATATTTCTAAAAATGTCCTATGTGTCTCCTTATATAGGCAATGAATGGACATATGTCATGGATGACATTAATCTTCAATAATTTTAAGCCAATAACTCGTTTATCCAATTGCAGCACATTTTTGATAATGTAAATGCCCGATTTAACTTCTATAGCCGACATGAAAGTTGTATAATTTTGACTCTTCTTTCCATAGGCACTAATTTCATGCAAATTGGATGAGTATCCAATGAGATATGAGCAAAATTACAAAGATACATCAGAATTTGGCCAACAACCATTTTACCCACTTGCAATGCGATTTGGTCCATGATAACGGCTGATTTGGACTTTACCATCAACAAACGAGTTGTTGATAGTTAAGTCAGTAATTCACAGCTTTAAGAATTATATCAATTGAGTACGTATTTGTGAGATACGGTCCAAATACGTGAGTTGGGTCAAGCTGGGCAGGAGTTGTAGTCCGATTCTGTTGTATCTCAATTTTTGGCCCATAACATGTTGGATTTGGCTTTTCCACTATTCTTCAAATTTGTGTACGATTGAGTCATGTTGCACCAGGTTCAAGAATTTCTTCATTTCAATTTCTACATTGAGACTTATGTCCATTTTACCTAAACCTGTCCAAATAACATTCATTAATCACAATTTAAGGAGAACACTTTATTTCAAGCTAAAAATACAGAAAATACTAAAATTAGTGACATTAAATGGTGATTGAATCTCTTAACAACATGCATTTTCATGTGTTCATCACTAAGCCCACGATACATTGGTCCTTATGAGATCATAGAGCGTGTAGGCATAGTTGCCTATCACTTAGCTTTACCACCGGAGCTATCAAGAATCTATAATATTTTTCATGTCTCAATGCTCTGGAAGTACATGTATGACCCGAGCCATATGTAACGGCAACAACCTGTCCAATTGAAGGTGGATTTGACATATGAAGAGGAACCAACGAAGATATTGGACAGAAAGCAACAAGTCTTGCATTCTAAAACCTTGTCCTTAGTAAAGGTTATGTGGAAGAATCATGCAAAGGAATAAGCTACTTGGGAGCGTGAGGACTCAATGGGAGCACAATATCCATATCTTTTTCCCTCAAGTATTTTAAATTTCGAGGACAAAATTTTTATAAGAGGGAAGGATTGTAATGGGTTGTATTACTTTCCTTTGGACCCAAGAGTTTAAAAGCCTATATAATGCACTTTTATCTCTTGCATTTAGGTTTTAATAGAAAAACAAAAAAGAGAGAGAAAAGAGAAAAGAGAAGCCTTGCCAAGAGAGAAAAAAAGGTAAATATGGCTTTCCCTTCAATTTTTCTTATTGTTTTGTTGTTTTGAGCATGATTGCAAGTTATTAAGTTGTGGGTATAGTTTAAAGCATGAATTAAGAACCCTTAAGTGTTAGAATTGTTCCTTTTAGAAAGTGAATTAGACATTTAAGATTTTAGAGAGAGAAAGCTAGTGTGAGAAAGAGTATCCAAGCTTTTAGGAGTAAGATTATTACTCTAATTGAAGGTTTTTATGGTTAATTCAATGTTGGAGTATAGTATTCCATGAAATTAAGGGGTTTAACTTTTGGGAAAAACTCTAACCCTTGATTTTGGGGGTAATTGCGCAATGCATTAAATTAATGGCTTAAATTATTATTTTCTTCATTTTAGGACTCGTAGAAAATTTATGGAATGAGTTGGACCCTATACCGGAAATTTCGCATCGATCCAACGAGTTGGTAAGTGTATTAACTCGTTATGTTATTGTTTTGTGTAATAGATGTTTTTTAGAATCGTCAATTTGGGTATTAATTTTCTTCTCAATGAATAATAGTACATTTTGTCTCATTTAGGAGGGTTCCCGAGCGTGACGTATCCCAGCAACGTATTTTCGATAAATATCATCACTTTTTGTGAGTGAAATTTATAGTATATATGTATATATAGTTTATTTCTCATATTAAAGATTTCATTTATTACGCATCATTTTTATGAAGTCTATAAAACATAATGAGTATTTAATTTTTTGTTAAATTATTTATTTTACTTTATTAATTAAAATCTTGGACATATTTAAATTAAATATTTATTTTACGTTATGAAAAATGCATTTATATTATAGATTTTTTATATTAATATAAATATGTTTAAATGATTTATTTGCTTAAGTATAAAGCTTGAGATGAGATTCAATGGGTTTATAATTGTTAAAATAGAAATAATTTTCAAACCACTAGGCAGTATCCTCCCCCATTAGCTACAGATATGAGATTCAGGCCTTTGGGGCCCGTCTATCCACACACATAGGCTTTGGACCGTGTGTATGGGCGCTTTGGCTCTTTGGGAGCCAATTTGCTTTGCGCATGCGTAAGACGAGGATTTGAGATGATATATAGATAAGTACATCCAATGCTCTGTCCAAGGGATATTTCGGGTACGACGAAATTTTCCCCTAGGTACTAGTTTAGTATAATGTTTTAAAGACTTAATTATTTATAATATTACATCATAACTTGTAGAACTTCCATTTGTAGCATGATTAAAATGAGATTTAATGATTCTTATGATACTTTTAAGTTATTTACATTATTTATGTTAAATTGATGTTTATGGTTTAAAGGTTTATTATTATCATCAATTTTATTTTCTCTCATTTTATTTTGAAAATGTTCCACTCACTGAGTTTTGTGAAAACTCCCCCCTCCCCCCTTCACTTTTTCCCATCTCAAGAGACAATAGGCGTCCTCGGCTCAGTGACTAGTTAGGGTGGGTCACGTGGTGGAGCTTTTATATTTTTTTTTTATCAGCCATACAGGATATATGGATTCTTTTTTGTTTAGGACTATAGGAATTTAGCATGTTTATCTTGTAGATTATGAATTTGTATTATGGTATTTATATTTTTTTGGACTTTTGATGCCATAAGTTTGATAACTCTATTTTAGATATTAAGGATATGTTGACGTATGAATTATAAGTGTATTAATTTTTATTGATGTTGATGAGATGAGTTGTGGATGAGATATGAGAAGTTTGGAAGTTTTGTTGATAGTATTGTGTTTATAGAAGTGTTATTCTTTAAATTGCAGGGTTAAGAATGTCCATAAAATAGGGAAAACTCTGCTGAAATTTCTGTAGAATTTCTAGTGTAGTGAGCGTTTTGAACTATCCATAGGATAACAGTCAAGATCCGTCCTAAAGTTTATAGAAAACTGCGGAGCGGGTCATTTCAAAAAGAGTTTAATTAAATGGACTTTTATTTATTAATACAAGTTACTAGAGTGCAGTCATTAACTTTTAGTAGAATAACCTAGAGTTAACTTAGAAGAACTCGTGAGTCATGAAATGATTAGGATTGAGTCTTTTATATAAATGAGGTAGGGAGTAGTAACAAATAACACGAAAGTCATAAGAATAATTCTTTTACATATTTTGACATGGAAAACAAAATAGGTTACTCCTATTCTCTCATATTTGGATACATATGAGTTTGAAGATTAAGGGAGATCCACGTACTTACACGCGTAAGTTTGAAAATTAAGGATAATAGAGAAGATTGCAGCTACTCAATTCAAGGTTGATCAAAGTACGAAATTACGATAATCTTCTGTCCCTATTCATATAATAATAAACAAAATGATCTAGCATTCACTGCGTTTATTTTATTTAATAGAAAAAAAAAATTCTACCAAGAACTGGTATCAAAGCCGCTTTGTTTCATTTAAATTTTTTTATGTATGCAGTATTTGTTATTATAGCACCAATTGCATATTTAATCTATATTTATTATTTTTATTAATTATATTATGAATGATTATGCCTATAATAATAATTCAGGGTGAGATATTTACTTGTATTTTTTTTCTTTAAAATTATAACAAGATGGGGTGATGAAATAATAATAATACAATTTCTCCTTTTAGTTAATTTTTTGTAATTGTTTTAGTTTTTTTGGAAGCCAATTAATTGGCATAGGGTTTTAATTTATAATCTAAAGATCAAATTATTAGGTTTTTTTAATTATTATGAAAGAAACAATAATGAAAAATATGAAGAGCCAGCACACTGCCACTAATCTTGGCAGCAGCAAATCAGCCCTAAACATAGGAGCCATTTACAAATTATGAGTAATTGGGGCATAATGAGCGTGGCAGTACTAGGCGGCCTCTTTTATATCGTTGGCAGTAGGTGGCAAGTCGCAAAAAATGAGCATGGTGGCACTGGGCTCTATGCGTGTTTGATGATGAGCGTTGCTCGCAGTTTTCAGAGTGGCAAAGTTGGCTGACATCGTCTAAGGTTGACGACAAGTGTAGCCTCCTCCTTTACTATCAAAGATGAGTAGTGACAAGAAAAAGGGACAGAGGGCATTGGTTTGCTATTTGGAGGGTGGCAACCAAGAAGAGAAAAGGATGAAACCATAGTTTTAATTGGCTTTTCTCATTCGCCCCTCCTTTTAGTTAACATTACTAGAAAATTGGGTTTTACTGACACTATGCTATTGATACGTCAGTGAAGATACACCTATGACTGATATGACAGAATTGTGTCGGGCTCACTGACACGTCTATGAAATGTCAATAAATTGTTGATACCATAGTATCCGAAACATGAAGCATCAATGAATTAGTGATACCAAAGTATCAAAAACTTAAAACTACGTAGTCTTAATTAGAAAATAATATTTTTTATTTTTTATTTAAAACATTAATTAGTGAAAATAATTTAAAACTATGCAGTTTTAATTAGAAAATAAAATTTGTTATTTTTATTTAAAATATTTAATTAGTGAAAATAATTCAAATGTTTAAAAAATATAATTAAAAAAAATACTAATTAAGAATAAAAAAAGACTTTGAAGTATAAATTAATTATTGAGAATATTTTAAAAAATGTAGTAAATAATAGATTTGTGGAGATACTCTTATATAAAAATATTCAAAAACAATGACTAAATAAAGTATTGAAGTCGCATGCAATGTTCTTTTAAAGAACAAAAAATTTTTAAAAACAAAAAAAAACCCGCTAAAAGTTAAAAGAAAGAAAGAAAGCCCCTTGGGCGTTAAAAAAAACCCAAAACAATGTCATTTTGTCGTTTTGGGCATAAGACTTACCAAATCGTTCTCTTTGTCAAGTCTTCTACAAAACCTTAAAACACAAAACTAATTTGCTAAGACTTTTTGCACGTTGGGCTTTGTTCAAGTGGTGGGCCATCATTGGGATCCGGGCAAATCAAAATAATTTGGTGTTTGAAGTTGGAATGGTCACGGCTAAGTTTCCTAGTAAAATTTTGATGAAAGCTATTAGAGTAATGGCCATAAATTATCTTCTTAATCTAGGTTTGGTTTCTGAAATTACAAGGCTTCTAGCGATGGAATGGATAGCTTGTTTTCCAAGCTAGCAATTGTAATTCCCAGTATTGATTTGGCCATAAGCTTTGCAAAGATGCTTAAGTGCCTCATTTTGTTTGATAAATTACTTGAACCAAAGTATAAATGCTATGTTATCCATTATGGTTAAAGCACACTATTACTATAGGTTGGTGTAAACAATATATTATTCTATTATAGTACTTGATACAACTTAAACTAGCCATACACTCTGGCTATTACAAGTATTAGTGTCACGACGTCGAAATCCAACGACGCAACACTCATGTGATAAAAAAAAAATTTCCTATTTTCCTTCTATGACTTGGACTCTAAGCCACACGCCTCACAGGTTACGAAAGCCTATAAAAATATCCCTTTTTACAGCTAATACATAGTATAATAGAGAGAAGTTAAGAGAAAATACAAAAACCTCTCAAGAGATATCAAAGGAAAGAATTGATGATTGAAGGAGCAAAGATTGTGCAACAAGAAAAAGAGAGCAAAAAGCAATTTAGGATATCAAGCTTGTTTTATTTCTTTTCTTTTCTCTTATTTTATGTCTTTGTTTACTATGTCTTTGAATTCTTTCTTTAGAACTCTTAGATTCCATCATGAGCTATACTTTCTTGATCTAGGGTTAGACACTTGAACCCAATAAGTAGTTTAATTATATTATTTATCATATTTTATAAACTCAATAAAGGAGATTGATTATTCTATCTTATTTTTAATGCTTTCTTTATATCTGGACAATATATTGATTGTTTGAGGAACCACAAAGAACTTGACAAATGAATTTATGTGTTTAGCTTAGGATAGTTTGATACATGATCATAAGGTAACAACTATGAGTTCCATGTAAGATAGACATATACCTATATGGCATGTATGAAATTACTAAACCTGTCTTTAATGAGTTTTATACTATTATAATTACCGTAGACATATAGATAATTGTTAGGATGAATTATAGTTATCTGACCATCAACAGAGGCTTATAACGATATTCATGTTTCTAGCCAACAATTCTTTATTTAGGGATTAAATAAGAGAATAACAGGTTCAATAAAGTATTGGGGCATAAGTTGAAACCCTAGATTCCTTTTATATTGGTGAATTCAACTCTTGTTTGCTTATTTCTAAAACTAGGTTTAGTTTAGTAAATTTAGATTAGTTAAAGATTAACCAATTTTAAGATTGTTTGAATAAAAGTTTAGTAAGATTAAATTTATACTTGATTAGAAGAATTAAATTAAATAAGTCTCCGTAAGATCAATACTTGGACTTAAATCATATATTACTTGGTACGATAGCATGCATAATCACACATCATTTATGCTTAATCACAAGATATTTTTCTCGATGATACAGATTAGCTCTCAACACTATAAATGGATCACTAACCAACAACTAGTTTTGATGCAGCTTATTCTCAACTCTAGAAAATAATTGATGAATGCATTGACTAGCAGTAACTACCAGCACAAGTAGCAGCAGCCATGAGATGCTTTAATTTAGTGATATTGAACGAGTGACTCATAGAAGAATTGAGGCATTTGGAATTATTTCCAAGGAGTTAGAATTCTTGGTAGAAGCTTAGTTGTAGTGTGCTGAAACTGTGTTTTACAGTTGATAGTGTTATTGTACTCTTTTGTTGTAACGCAAGTGAAATGTGCTATGTATGTACTTTATCAAGCGCAAGTACACACTATCATAGACAAATAATATAATGATAAGGGGTATCAATCCTATGAGGACTTTATACATACTAAACCAAGTAATAAAATTAATCATCGTCATGTTGTCCTTAAAATTGAATATTTAAAACTAATATTACCACTAAATTTACCAACCCACGATGTGCAAGCAATAACACTACAAAATTCAATGAATTAGTATATCTAGAATTATAGTTATCCCCTAAATTGTGCCCTACTAATGATATTGCTTTGAATGCTAGTCCCCTAATGATTATCGGTCACAACACTGCACTCATCACAAGCCTCTTTCGAAGGTCAAGCGATTATATCCTAACTTATCCACTATCTATATTCCTATGGTAATATGATTAAGCTAATATTCATTAAGCATAAGTTGTTTATAACCATGCATGTCAATTAGATATATTTTTATCCTAATTCAAAACTCAGAACTATCACATTTCAATCATGCATCAATTTATCCTAAGCTATTCATAAAGATTCCTTTTCTAATTTTATCCTAATGAACCAAAATCGTCCAACAACTGACTAGGTTAGTTAAAAGTATAAAGAACAAATAAATTAAATAAAAACTAAGTTCATAGCATTCAAAGATGAAATATTTACAAACACATATTTTGGTTCAAAACTACAATCATAGATAATATGTTTAGTTCAACATAATGAAATATAAATGGAAAAATACAAGGAAATCCATAATACAACCAAATGCAAATAATAGAAAATGCAGAAAATAAAGTTCCACTGCAGCCCTTAGTCTTAGTTCAAATGATCCTCCTTATGGTCAACAAATCCTTGATCTTGTTGTTCTTCACCCCAAATGATTTCAAGTATTATTTACTTTTTGTTTTAATGAAAAAGGATGAATATTTAGCATAGATGACTTACTTCAGAGGAAAATGAAGTTGAAACGCCGAGCTCTCTTGACTTTTTTCAAAAATATAGCTTTCATAGTACAAGTGCTAACTGTAACGCCACGACATTTCCCTTAGAATGTTAGGTCGTTCTTCCACTTTATTTTATGAATACCGCAGTGTTTAGTGTCTCCAACGTTGGGATGTTCTCCATGCAGTCGAGTTGCTTGGGAGTGTTGATAAGGGTAATTAGGTCTAACATTTTTATCTTTCAAACTTAATATTTATTCTTTTAAATTAAGATTATTTGGCTTTTTTTTATATGCTTTGTTGTTATTTTGTAGGTTTGGGGTCAATGGAACAAATAATGATGAAAATATAATGAAAATAAGCCAAAAATATCAAACTATCACAGTACCCTACTACAGTACTTTGCTACAGTACCAACGCCGCAGCGTATAGAAGGACGCTCAAAATAGTATGCATAGCGTCCAGAATCTATCGTAGCGTGAACAATAATGTATAAATAGTCATTCTAATTTGACTTATATATGATGTTTTACCCTAATTTGAAAATATAAACCTATAAATAAAAGATCGAAAAGCCTAATTCAAGAAAAATGAAAGAGAAGAAAAGAGAGAAAGAACAATTTTTAGAGGATCAAAAAGACTAAAAGATTGAAGACTGTAGAAAATTTAGTTTTATCTCTTCAACCCTTTATCTTTATAGTTTTCTATGATTTTTATGATGTTATACTTGATAAACTCTAGAAAGTTTTATTTCACCATGACCCAAGATTTTATTCTAGGGTTAGACTTTTGAACCTAATATGTAGTTAGATTTTGTTAATTCTTAATTTATGAACTTAATACGTACAATTGATTCATTATATCTTGTGTTTAATGCTTTCATTATATCTGGCCAATATTATTAATGATTGAGAAACTATGATGAACTTAACAAAGGGATTCATGTGTTTAGCTTATGATAGTTTGATGCATGATCATAAGATAACAACTATGAGTTCCATGTAGGATAGACATATACCTAGATGGCATATATGGTACATTTTAGACTTGATCTTAATGAATTACATCCTATTTTGATTACTATAGACATATAGGTGATTGTTAGAATGCGTAATATAGTCACTCAACCATCAACAGATGCTTGTGATGAGATTAGTGTTTAAGCCAATCAATTGGTATTATGGGATTAACTAAGATTTTAATAAATCTAATAAAATTTTAAGGGATGAGTCTATACTCTAACTTATTATTAATTTGTGAGTTTAACCATTTATTATTTGTTAACTAGGTTAATTAGTTAAATTTTATATTATAGTTTTCTCAATAAAAGTTAAAGTATATATAATTTTAGTAATTGATTGATAGAAATAGATCGAATAATCCTTATAAGAACAATATCTAGACTTAAAAATTTATATTATTTGATACGATAGTGTGTGCTTATGCTAGGCTATTATAGCACGAACCAAGTTTTTGGCGTCGTCGCCTTATGAGTCTGTTCTAGATTTCACGCCTCTTTATTCCTAAACTCACGCCACAATGTTCATCTTTTTCAGAAACGTTAGGGCATTGTGGTGTTAAATGTTAGGGCATTCATCTCGCTTGATGAACATTAGCGCATTAAGATGGAGAGCGTTGGGGCGTTCATAGCTTTTCTATACTTTTCCCTTGAATTTGCACTTTTTGGCTTCTACTTTTGATGTTTTCCTTCCTATTTCTTCAGCCTCATCTATTTCATGATATATCCTGCAAAATTAAAAGTTGAGAGCATAAATAACATAAAATTACTTTAAATGGGCTAGAATCTAAGTTAAAATATGGCCAAAATACATAACTTAATCACACTCATTAAATTCCCCTAAACTAGATAATTGCTCTTCCTCGAGAAATAAAAGAGAGAGAGAATGACACACCCAAGACAACCTAACTAACTAACTAACCGATCATGACAGAAAAAAACAAACAAGAAATTCAAAACATATAAAAGCTATTCACATGGACAGTTTGCTTTGATGGTTACTTAGTTGTCTCAAAGATTGCTCCACTTAACTTCAACTCATTCAGAATTGATAAATAACCTTTGACAATCCACAAGCACCACCATTAAGCACTTTCCTTCTCCCTAAATGAGTGATCACCCATGTGTGTGTGAAATAAGCAAGTAGCAATTAAATTTCACCTAGACTGGCTTAAAAACTCAAGTTTGCATAGAAAAGTGTTGTCTCGACATACTTTTAATTATAGAACACTACCATAAGCTAGTCTTTCATACATCTCTCCACTAATATAGGCATATACATAATTAGGGGCCGATTAGGACTTTTATTAGCTTGTAATATATGATTAGAGTCAAGATGGGGCATTTGGATAATAATTAGGCTTAATTCATACAATAAGGACTAAGTCCACTTGGCTTCCAATTGAAATTGCTACCCATACTTTAAATTTCCCCTAAACTTAAATCTTTTTTTTATCAAAAATACTTTTATTTATGAATACAGTATGTTTTTTATTAATAACTAAATCAACATTACTTCTCAAAACTTAGAGTCTTTTCTTAACTAAACTTGGCACTTACTTGCCAATGTTTTAACGTTTTCTACTTTTACCCCACCAATCTCAACACAATCCTAATCATTTCTCAATGGGTTTTATGTTCATGATGTTAAGGGTATTTAGGATATTTAAACTTATAGATTAGGCCTGTAATGTGGTTATTCAATAAAAATTGTGGTTCATGCTCAAATAGGGTGACTAGGGATCCATGAAACTCCGTGTAGGTCAGAAAAGCTCAAAAGGTCCAAACATAGCCAAATGTTTTCTCTATTCATATGTTTCCTATGATTTCACCTCAAAGTGAAATTAAATAGTTCTAGAGTGCCTGATCATCGAAACTAAGATGTACTACTTAAGCATGAAGTTTTCTAGGCATAACTCAACTAATACAAGATTAAATAAATGTTCCAAACTTGGTGATCACAATTAAGGTCAAATTCAAATGTAAATCTTTTAAAATATAAATATTTTCTTAAGGAGTTGAAAAGTTAAATGTTTCAATCGAATTTCTCATTATGGATAAGTAATCATCCTCACAATCTAACACAAGAAAAGTATGACAATAGACAACACAAAAAATTTAAGTGAACCAATATATCATATTACGACTACTTTTCTACTGTAAAAGATTAAACATAAAGTATTAACATAAAACAAAAACAAAACTATAAGATAAGCATAAAAACATGAAACAATGATAGAAATCAAGTCTAGCAAAATATAGCTTAAAAAAAATCAGAAGTGTTTCCCCACCCCTAACTAGAAATCTGGTATAGTCCCCTGGCATTGGAAATAATTATGGAACTAAAACACTTCCCTGACTATGAGTCATCCGCTATGTCGTCTAGATCCTCTACGATCATGGCTAAGATCCTCCCTCTCTGATGTCTCTTTATTATCAGCTAGAGTTGGTAGTGGAGCAGTTGATGGTAAAGGCGTAGCCATGTGACTAATATCTTATCCCATCTTAGTGGTGCAAAACTGCATCCACTAAAGATGAGACTATCTATATGCTCTAAACCCGTCTCTAAATTCAACTAAGCTCCTTGTTTAGGCAATAATTGAGTCACCAACCTTACTAATCTTACAATAATGGTCATGCTCTTCGATGAGGCGGCTACTGATGAAAATGCTATGAAAGGGTTTACTAGTGGGGCTAGAGCTAGTGCTGGTGCCTGTGCAAGTTATCTTTAGCTCTATGCCGTCAGCGGCTTCTAAATGGTGCTAAAACTAATGGCCTAAGCTACAAAGAATTCGTGTGCTTCCCAATAAGCTCTAGCTCTAACATATGGGTGTTGGATATGGTACTTATGTGTCATTCCAATATTGTATGAATATTAATTGTTTAATATTTATATAATAAATATTTTGAATAAAATCATTAATATTAAATAATAAATTGTAAGATTCTTGTAGCATTTCAGACATTGTATAATCTGAAAGAGTTTAGATCTTGTCTAAAAGAGTTTAGATCAGTGTGAAGAGTTAGCAATGCTGAGAGTTATAAATGCTAAGAGTTGGCACTGCTAATAGTAGTAAGTTATAAGAGTCAACAAAATCTAAGAAGTTAGAGCCTTGTCTCAAATAGGACAAAGACCTGGGAATATATTAGCAATGACATAATTACAAGGAGTTGTAAAT
The DNA here is from genome assembly GCA_946807835.1 of Ailanthus altissimus. Taxonomy (NCBI): domain Eukaryota; kingdom Viridiplantae; phylum Streptophyta; class Magnoliopsida; order Sapindales; family Simaroubaceae; genus Ailanthus; species Ailanthus altissimus. Next base: position 10,714,226 of record OX327698.1, read on the forward strand.
AGTGATAAGAAATGTCATTGTGCAAGTATATTCTCAAACTTTATGTTCTGATCTATCTTCACTGATGTTGGTCTATCGGTTAAAAACTTATCATGTATACACTAGTGTATATCTATATCTGGATGGTCCATATGGTTAGTTTTAGCACACCATAAGCTTAGTGGAAGCTTGTATAGGTATGCAGGTATTCAGTAAAGATTGGATACTGAACAGGCTCACGAGAACCTTCAATAGACATCCCATAAAGTCATAAATAAAAAGCCTTCTCAAGTTTAGTAGTATTTGTGATCTTTTGACTTGAGCACCACGGTGGGCTTGAAGTGATCCATTATACTTAAGTTTTACACATATTAGAAACCTTTTATGGTCTGATTATTAGGTGTCCTTTGGTATGGTCTGATGCTCATGAAGTCTAGTGTGTATAGATATGGGATCCGTCAGTTTATATGGGTGAGTTATAAATATTGATCCTCCAATATTGTATTTTAGAAAGTCTTGTGGCCATAAGCATAAAACTCGGGAAAGAGTTTCTTGTGGGATAAACAATATCCCAAAAGTATTTACAGATATTATTTATAAAAATACGAATCTGGAGATAAGTTCACGGTTTAGCATATAGAGATTTGATAGTGATGATCTATTTCTCCACTCTTCCAAAATATAAATGACGGAGGGATTATACGAATATGTATGAACCTCAGCTTATATGGTTCAACGCATCGTTCTGTAATTTTTGCAATACATGTGTGGGACATCATTTATGGACTTATAGAAAAGTTTTGTAAGACAAGCAAGTGTGAGCCTAAGAAGTCTCATAATATAAAGTGTACTAATTGACCATGGGGTAGTGCACTGAGTCGAATTGTTCAATTCGGAGAAATTTTGAAAAGTAAGAATTGTTTCAAAATCTTTCAGGAAACTGATGGGCTTAATTGTTAAACTAGGGGGCTTGATAAGTACCAAGTGATGATTGGTCATCACTTGCCACCTCATGCCAAAATATGCCACCACTTATCAACCAAAGGCATAATGATACCTTATGAATGGTTGACAAGTGGCTAGAGGTATATTAAATTGCAAAAGTGATAAAGGACACATGTCCTTTAAAAAGGCAAAAAATAATTAATATTAAATTGTTAAAGTGTTTTGCAATTAAAATTTGCATTTGGAAAGTACTTTAGGTAGCATTTAGTAATTACACAAAAATAGTAATAAGTGTAAATGGCATTCAGCAATTTGGCAAGTAGCAATTGCCACCTTTAATTGTTAAAAGACACATGTTCTTCAAATGTTGAAATGTGTGTTAATGGCAATTGTTGGCAAATTGTTAAGTGTTTTACATTGCAAATTGTTTGCAATATAAAAGTTGCCTTTTGTTAACATTTGGTGGTGTATGAAATAAAATTGTAAAAGTTACAATTTACAATGAGCATTTGTAAATAATTTAAATAGGTGAACAAAAAGTCTAAGTGTTAGATTAAATAGTTTTTCGCAAAACACAACTTAACCGAGAGATAGAAATGTACAGAAGCAAAATGTTGCTTTAGTTTTATTCTTCATTAAATATAAGGCTATCATTCTAACTCCAATAATTCCATCGGCATTTCTGGACTAGAGTTGTTTAGAGTAACACTTTAGGGTGAGTTCCTAATTCTGCTAATGTGACAGATTTACATTCAGTATGTGTATATTGCAATAAGAAATTAGATTTCCTTTCCGTTGTGTTAAATTATATGTGAGACATGAAAATAAAATAAAATTTTAATTATAATTTATACATATGCACCCTACGATAAGTACACTTACACAAAGTTAAGAGCTTGATAGCCTAATGAGCTTTATGCTCGAGCTTAACTGGTTGATGACACACCTTTAAAAAAATTAATTAATATAGAAACATCCTAATAGGTGTTTTGTAAGTTGTGGTAAGCCCAAAGTACTTCATCTAACCTCATAGCCCAATCCTTCTAACTAGGCTTTACTGTCTTTTCAAGAATGTGCTTCACTTCCTTATTTAAGATCTATACTTGCCCACCTGTTTAAGGATGATAAGTAGTGGCAACTTCATGTCTCACTCCATACGTTTGCAGAAGGGCCAAAAACTACTTGTTACAAAAGTGTAACCCTTCATCACTTATAATAGCCTTCGGAGTGCCGTGCATTGTAAAGATGTTCTTTTTCAAGAACTTCAACACAACCTTAGCATCATTTGTGGAAGCGTAACTGCTTCCATCCACTTTGACACATATTCCACAGCCACAACAAAGTATATATTCCTATTGGAAGAAATGAAAGGACCCATAAAATCAATCCCCCGCATATCAAAGATTTTTACCTCTAAAATGCCTTATAGGGTTATCTCTTGCTTCCTTAAGATGTTATTGATCCTTTGGAATCGATCACTCTGTAATAAATACATATTAGCATCTTTAATCAAAGTTAGCCAGTAAAAACCACATAGCAATACCCTCAATGATGTTTTATTAACTCTAAATTTTCCACTATAGTAAAAAACATGGCAATAATGCAAAATACTCCCTAGCCCTTCTTGAGATACACATCTCCTCAATAAATTATCGACACATTGCCTAAACAACAAATGCTCATCCTAATAATATCTTTTCGCATCATGCAAAAACTTCTTTCTTTGTTGAAAAGTAAGATCTGGAGGTATAATACCACAAACAAGATAACTCATAATTCATATACCATTGCACTTCCAAATGTTGTGTTGCTAAGAGTTGCTCATCAGAAAAATGTTCATTGATCAAGGTTTCTCCTTCTTCTAATCTAGATAAGCAATCCATAACTTGATTTTCCATAACCTTCTTGTCTCAGATCTCTAAGTTAAACTCTTTCAAAAGTAATATCCATCAGATCAAGCGAGGTTTTACATCATTCTTAGCAATTAAATATTTGATGGCCTCATGATCAGTGAAGATAACCACCTTAACCCCGACCATAAAAGAGTGAAACTTGTCAAAAGAAAACACCATAGATAATAACTCATTTTCATTGGTGGTGTGGTTGGGTCTATGCATCATTCAAGGTCTTGCTAGCATAATAAATGACGTGGAAAACCCTTCCTTCTTTTTTCAAGAACTGCATCCACAGCTGTGTCATTAACATCATGCATCAATTCAAATCGAAGACTTCAATGTAGTACTATGATAATTAGGACTGAAATAAGCTTCTTCTTCAAAGTCTCAAGGCTTCAAGGCAAGCATCATCAAATAGAAACTGCACATCTTTCTTAATATGTCGTAAAAATGCTTGGAAAGTTTTGAAAAATCTTTGATGCATCTCTTGTAAAAACCTACATGTCTAAGAAAACTCTAAACTCCTTTTAAATTAGTAGGGGCAGTTTCTCAATAGTTTCAATCTTTACCCTATAAATGTCTATACCTCTAGAAGAGATTTTATGGCCTAAGGAAATACCTTCTTTAACCATAATATGGAAGTTTTCCCAATTTAACACTAAATTAGTTTCTTTACATCTTTTAAACATAAATACGAAGTTATTAAGAAACAAATAAAATGAATTTTCAAAAATAGCAAAATCATCTATAAATGCCTCTAAAACTTTTTCCACGATATCCAAGAATACTGTAATTATGCACCGCTAAACGTTGGTTGGTGCATTATATAAGCCAAACGGCATCCTCTTAAATGCAAAGGTACCATAGGAGCATGTAAAAGTGGTAGTCTCTTGGTCTTCTAGGGCAATTGCAATTTGATTATAACCAGAGTACCTATCAAGAAAATAATAGTATTGGTGTCCCATGAGTCCATGGAAATTCCTTATGGCCTTGTTGAGTAGTTTATCAAGCGTTTAATTAATGAATGGTATAGAGAAGTGATCTTTCCTTGTTGAGCTTTTAATAATCCATTGGAATTTTCTATCCCATCACCGTGCGAGTAGGGACCAATTCATTGTTCTCATTTTCCACAATAATGACACCTCCTTTCTTGGGCACATATTGCACTAGACTAAATAAGAGCTATCCAAAATTAGGTAGATGATCCCCATATCTAACCATCTAATGATTTCCTTCTTAACTACATCTTTCATTTAGTATTCAATCTTTTTTGTTGCTTAATGGTTAGCTTGTGGTTCTCTTCAAGGAAAACTGTATGCATGCAAAAAGATGGACTCATACCTTAAATGTCGACAATAGTCCAACCTAAAGCCCTATTATACACCCGAAGTACTCTAAGTAAATTCTCTTCTTAAATCCCATCAGGTTCAGCAAAAATAATGTCAAGAGGTAGAAGAGTTACCAAGATAATCATACCATAAATTACTAAGTAGTGGTTTGAGCTCAAGTATGGGTGGCTCTTTTATTGATGGCTTATGTCTTGCCTCTTTCTTCTCCAAATTGTCTAAAGGTTAAAATTTAGGTCTCATGTGTTGAGATTTGTGCTTATGTATCATCCCATTATGTATAAATATATAATTATAGCATTTATATAATTATCATTGCTAATAAAATTATTACTTTATTAATTATTAAATGGTAGGATGCTTGTAATATTTCAAATATTGAAGAAGAGTTGTTCAAAATAATTTTTCTATGGAAATTATTTCCAACTCTTATGCATGAGTTGCATGAACACTCTATTTTCTTGGAAATAAATATTTCTATTCAAAGAGTTTGAATATATGTTGCTACAAATTTTGAATCAGAGCTAATATTCTAACTTCATAATCACATTGGACTGTTGTGGACTAGAATTGTTCAAGAATACACTTCAAGTTTAGCTCTTCACTTAGAAATTAGAAAACTTGAAGTTTTTGTAAAACTACCTTCAATAGGTAAATGTTCTTTAAATGTTATTTTAGCACAATTGTTCATCATATATAAATTTTATATAATAGTTATACATATGTATATATGATATATGTGTTTAACTTTTGTAATTGGGTGTATTTTATTAACATGTTTCCCCTACATGTTATAAATTTTTAAAATTATATGTACACTCGTAAATCACACACTTATCTCAACAAATGATATCAGAGCATGTTAAATTGAGTCTGTGATGCTTGTTGTTGTAGAATATTTTAACATGATGATGTTGTATATTTGAACAACTTGATGATGTTTAAAAAATGAACATTGTGATCTTTGATGTTTAAACATGATGATGAACATATTGTCATATTCTTGAACATGATAATTTTGTTTACAATTGAAGCATTATAATGTTTGAAAATTATGTCCAAGTGAAAAGGGTGAAAATCAGGCGAGAAAATAGTGTTCGAAGTGTTCAGAACACTGTTCCAGTGTCGGACACCATTCCAGTGTCGGGCACTGCGATACCCAACATACTACCCTAGAACACCACGACACTGGACAAAATTTTGCCGGACACTATGACACAAACTTTGGGCGCTGCAGCCTTCAATATTGTTATTGGAATTTATTTTATTTTATTTTTCTTCATGTTATGACTCCTTTAATTGCTATATTATGCTCATTTAATTGTCATAACATGAAATAATCATTTATTCATGTTGTTAACCACAATGAGAGCCCTATTGGTGGGGTTAGTTGTGCTTGTGTAAAAATAAATGAATGATCAAAATAATCATCCTCAAGTGATGCGAACGTGTTTAAAATCTCTCTTAATTAGGTTGAATAGTATTTTAGTATAGGATAATATTATACAATGACAGATGGGTCACTTTGGTCTTTTTCAATTTTATTACAGCGTGAGGGATTGGTTGGCGTGATTCGGGCTATGCCAGTTAAACATGAAATGAGGCAAATATTGTGAATGTTGATTATCTTAAGGTGCCTACACATAGGTTTATGTTTATCATTACAAAATCATGCATTATATACATATTCATGCGCAACAGAAGTTCGAAAACTAATTTCCTAAATAATAAACATAATACGTCTTTCAAATTATCTAATAATTAAAATAACAAAGTTTTTGTTGAGAATTACCTTACAAGCCGTTTGTGCTTAGTTAAGTCAGAGTACCCGCCTTGAAATGCACTTGTTGTGAATTCTAACTCCAAACTTGGTGGGCTTAGGAAGTCCAGAATGGAAGCTTGTTCCAACAAAGGGTTTAACAACTTAAACCCTAATTTAACTCTTAAACAAAGTGCTTAACTCTTAAGCATAGGACTTATCTACACAATAGTGAATAACTTTGTTCTAGTTTAACACTTTAAATAACAAAATGAATTTATTATTTGTTGTAGTATTTTCCGCCATTTATAAAGAAGAAGAGAAAAGGTTCAACACTTGAACATATTTCACAACACTTGAACATATTTCACAACACTTGAAAATTTAGCAATTTAAATTTCTCTTACTCAAATGGACGAAAACTCCCCTTTTAAAATAAGCAACATTTTGCATTTTATACATACTTCAATTATTAGCTTTAGTTTTCCCTCCAACAAGCAATTAATGGCCCACAAGTATGGCAACACTTGTCATGGCCACCTGCCTTTGTTTTGTTTCATTGTTTTACAATGAACAAAATGAAATGAAACACGTGGGAAATGTGTTGATGAGATTGTGGAATTTTGAATTGAAAACAAAAAAAAATGTGATTATTGAATGTGAGTTGGTCAAATTTTGCAAGCGAATGGAAATAATTTCCAATTCTTGTATAATACTCTTTGATCCCACCACACTCTCATGCCATGCTTTATTATTCCATCAACATTTATTTAATCATTATTAAATATAAATGAAAACACATGAATTCTTAAGTCATGAAAATTGTAGGCCACTCAAATAATTGTTTGACTAATTAATAATTAAAAAACAAAATAATTTATTTAATTAATTGACTTTGCTTATCAAATAAGCAAGGTTATTTTTATAATTTCTAAGTCAAACAATAAATGCCCTACAATGTGCCACTTGTCATCATCCTATTGGTTAATAATTATTGTTAACTAATTGATATACTTAACACTTAAGTCTTGACACATGTACATCCCGAGGGATACTGAAACAAATATTTGGTCTGCTAGAATTTACTGGATTGAACTATTCAATCTGGTACGTTGCCCTAGTGCACAATGAGTACACTTTATATTGTGGGATTCCCTAGGTCCACGCCCAATTTGTCAGATGAAACTGTTCTATAAGTCTGTGATCAATGCCCCATGTATATGTATAATTCTTCTGCCATTTATATCCTAGAGAAGTGATGATATAGATCATCACCGTCAAATCTCCATGCGCTCATCCATGAACTTATCTCCATACACGTATCTCAACAAATAATATATGTAAAAACATTTGTGATATTGTTTAATCCTATGGGAAACTCTTTTCTCAAGTTTATTATTTATGGCCATAAGTCTTTCTGAGATATAGTCTCAAAGCATCTAGATATATAACTCACCCATGTGAGCTGACAGATCTCATATCTACATACACTAGACTCTATAAGCATTGAACTATACCTAGTGACACATAGCGACAAACCATGAAGGTCTCTGACATATGCGGAACCAAAGTATAGTGGATTACTCACAAGCCCACCGTGGTGCTCAGGTCAAATGACTATGTACACTACACAACTAAATAAGACCTACCATTGACGGCTTCATGGGATGTCTATTGGGGTCTTTGTTAAGCCTATTCAATATTCAGTCCTCACTGAATACCCGTATACAATACGAGCTTCCGATAAGCCCGTGGTCAGCTAAGAACAACCATCTAGACCATCTAGATATGGTCATACACTAATTTATAATAAAGGGTTTCATCGACAGACTCGCATCGATGAATTAGACCAGGAATATCATGTTTGAGAATACACGTGCGTAATAACATTTCTCAGCACCTATTGCAACTCCTTGCAACTATGTTATTACTGATGTACTCTCAATTCTATTTCTCATTACAGACAAGGTTCTAACTCTTTAGATTTTTCTAATTGTTATAACCTGCTAACTCTTAATAGTGCTAACTATTAGCAATTATAATTCTCAGTGTTACTAACTTTTAGCACTGGTCTAAACTCTTTTAAACTAGATCTAAACTCCTTCAGATCATACAATGTCTACAACATTACAAGCATTATATCATTTAATTAGTGGAACTAGTGATTTAATAAAATGAACTGTATAAATATTATAAAATAAAATATTCATACAAAATAGGATAGCACATAAGCACAAATTTCAACAAATATATGTAAATATATTGTCCAATATTGCTACAGTATACAGATAATACTAATAACATATATTTAATGATTGACAAGTTAATCTGAAATACACTTATCCAATATTCCTACAGAATGAGGATAAGGTGTATTTAGGTGTATTTAAGATCAGTGGTACAAGTTGTATAAGATGCAATTGACAAGAATTATCTACCTTTTGGGTTTACAAAGGCCAATATTGCTACAATGTGAGGTTGAAATAAAATGCTAATGGGGTCCATTTTTCGCTGTAAAGTATAAAATGTTTACACTTTTATTTTTCCATTTGAGAGATTAAAAGTATTATATAAAGCAGTGGGAGGACGTTTTTAGATTAAAAATTGTATCAATGTTATACCCATGATCCAAAGTGTTATTTATTAAAGATTAAAAATGTGTTGCAAATATCTCATATTTTATCTTATAATGATAAAGATAGTGTCTTACAGAGATAAGATGACTATGAGCAACCTGTTAGTATAATTGATCAAGGCATACAAACTATAAGATACCAATAAATATTTAAACTTACTTATAAATATGAGAATTATTCTAGATTAGGAAAACTAAAATATATCATTGATCAAAAGATTATATAAGAGGTGTTTCTGATAATGTCTCTTGAGAAGAGACGAAAGCTTATCAAAAAAAGGATTTAGGATGATTTGAGAGTCAAATCATATATCCTAGCCTCGATATCTACTAATCTTTAATGAAAACATATACATATGAGATGTACCTGTAGTATTGTGCTCTATTTGAAATTTATTTAATATATCTAAAACATATATAGAGAATAATCACAATGGAAAGTATTTTCATCATAGTATGGTTTAAAATAGTAAGCGTTGCTATTCTAAGAATCTTAATTTAGAAAAGATAAACCTCTTAGATATCTATTTACCAATCATTGACATTTCATAAATATATTATGCTAAAAGATGTGTGGGTATAAGATACCATATGTCCTTCTCATATTTTTAAAATGTTGAATCATTTTAGCAATGCTAAAAAGCTATGAAAAGATAAGTACAACTTCACGTAGGAAACAGAGATTTCCTAGAAGTTGTAGCTGTTAAATCACTTCTCCATTCTTGCAAAATCATTATGTTGTATAATTGTTATTTTGTGCCACGCATATTTAAGCAAATTATGTCACTCCCTATAGCAGACAGAAAAAGCTATCATAAATACATTAGAAATAGTTTCACATGTCTATATAATAATAATAATAATAATAATAATAATAATAACTATTATTATTATTATTATTATTATTATTATAATTTGCTAATTGAGTGTTAGTTAATGAATGACTAATATATTTAAATACATCAGGAAATGTCATAAAATGTATAGGTGAACAGAACAAATAGTAGTTCGAGAACTTTGAATAATAACGAATTGTGGCATAAGTGATTAGGTCATGTAGGCATTAGACGACTATCCTATATGGTTAATGATGGTCAAAAACTTGATCTGATCATAAAACCTTGTCCAATTTATGAATCTTAAATTGAAGGGAAGTTAACCAAATCCTTATGTAAGTGTTTGACACTAAGCCACTGATTTGTTGGAACTAGTACATAGTAATGTATATGATTTAATGAATCATACTGTGACTAATGGATTTTGACACTTCGCTGTCTTTATTGTAATTTGTCATGATATGGACATGTGTTTCTAAGAAAAATAAGCCGAAAATTTTTGAAATGTGAAAAGAATTCTGGCTAGAAGTAAAGAAACAAACCATTATGTATATTCAACACCTTCGATCAGATCGAGGCTGTTTATACATGAGCAGTAAATTCACATATTATTTAAAAGGAGAATGAGATTCTAGCTCAATATAGTTCTCCAAGTACTCCTCAACACAATTGCGCTTTGAAGTGAAAAAATCAGACTTTATGACTTATGGTTTGATCAATGTTAAGCTTCACCGATTTTTAAAAATATCTATGAGGTTATGCTCTAGAAACTGCTACTCATTTATTGAACAAAGTTCCATCATAAGTCATTTTTTCTACTACCTATGAGATATAGACTGGAAGGAAATTAAGTCTTAAGTATGTTAAGATTTGGGATTGTTCTACTTACATAAGAGTTACGTAATAGGATAAACATGCACCCAAGTGGTACAAATATCTATTCTTTGAATATCCCAAATATTCTATGGGATATTATTTTTATGATCTAAAGGAATGAAACATATTCATTACTCGTAATGCCACTTTCCTAGAGAAATAGTTTCTCATATACTGTGGTGATTATAAAAGATTAAAATTTATAAAGTCAATCAAGATGACAATGAACTGACATTGGAACCTGAAAATTAATTGAGTGAAATACCTTAAACACACTCTTCTCATAAGTCGGAAAGGATATCAAGGCTACCTATTAGGTATGGTTGATACCTCAAAGGTACTCTTGGTATTTTTTTAGTTGAAGAAAAGGATCAAATGACTTATAGAAAGATAATGTTAGACATCGTTTAGGGAAAATGATAAAATGCCATGAAATGCAAAATTAACTCTAAGCATGACAATCAAGTCTAGAACTTAGTTGTGGTTCCCATAGGAATTATTCCTATTAGTTGTAAATAAGTTTACAGATAAGAAGTGTGGGCCCAATAAAAGGTAGAAACTTTTAATGCCTGATTAGTACAAAAGGTTACATTCAACAATCTAGGATCGATTATGAGGAACATTTTTCACCAGTACCTATGCTAAAGTCAATTCGAATTTTGTTGGCTATTGTAGCATGCTAAAGTCTTCATTTTGATGAGATAATTAGAGAGTCTAATTTTATCAAGAATGAAGAGAAAGCATGCGTTTAGAAAGGGCAATGAGAGCATAAATTGTCTTCCTAATTCTCTATATCGATAACATACTCATCGTCAAAAATGACAATGGTATGTTACAAGTAAGTCAGTCAAGAGTCATCTGAGTAAGACCTTCTCCATAAAAGATTTAGTAGAAGCTTCCTATATACTATGTATAAAGCTTTATAGAGATAGAGTTAGGAGGCAGATTGGACTCTCCCAGTCTTTGTACATGACTGACTGAATAGGTACAATTTTAATAAATATGAGGTAATTAATGTACCTTTCAGACATGGCATTCATCTTTCTAGGAGGATGTTTTCTTAAGGCAAAGATGAAAGGATTAGAGTGTCTAAAATATCATATACACCAGTTAAAGGTAGCTTGATGTATACCATATATGTACGAGACCTGCATCTTGATGGCTGTAAGTGTTACGAGCTAGTATCGGTTTGATCTAGGTAACGACCATTAAATAGCCATGAAACATATCCAGTTATACCTGAGAGGTACGAAGGATACGTTTTTGACTTATTTACAAATGAGAGGACACAGACTTAGCTTTTAGTCCAGAGGATACACAGACTTAGCTTTCATCCGGATGATAGATAATTTACATCCGATTATATATTTCTTCTCAATGGTACCACAACTAGTAGAATGAGTGCAAATTCAAATGTCCACATTTAATTCTACCTTAGAGATAGAATATGTTGCAGCTTTAAAAGTCTACAAATGAAGTTTTGTAGATATTCAAGTTAGTTGCAAAGCTTAGAATAAATGCCAAACTCAATGAATCCTATTGCACTATAATGCAACAATAACGGGGTAATTGCTCAAGCCGAGAAACCATAAAACACACCAAAAAGTCTAGTCACATGGATTCTTAATACCTATAATTAGAAATATCTTGGCTATTGGAGATGTAAAAGTATCTAGAAAACATCCTTACATATTATAGCACACCCACTATCTAAAGTCTTAATGCTTAAATTGTTTAAAAAACACGTAGAGTCAATTGATATTAAATACCATCATGAATGGCACTAGAGCAAGTGGGATTTGTTGGATTCATGCTTACATACCATCCCATTATGTATAAATATTTAATTATAGCATTTATACAATTATCATTTCTAATAAAATCGTTAATATTATTAATTATTAAATGGTAAGATGATTGTAACGTTTCAGGCATTGTATGATCTAAAGTAGTTCAAGTCTGGTTTAAAGAGTTTAGATCAATGCTAAAAGTTAGTAACACTAAAAGTTATAAATGTTAAGAGTTAGCAGTGATAAGAGTTAGCAGGTTATAAGAGTTAGCAAAATCTAAGGAGTTAGAGCTTTATCTGAAATAGGACAAAGACCTAAGAATATAGTAGTAATGACGTAGCTACAAAGAGTTGCAGATGGTTCTAAGAAATGTCATTATGCAAGTATGTTCTCAAACATTATATTCCTAATCTAATTTTATCGATGCGAGTCTATCGGTGAAACCCAATAATATATATTAATGTATGTCTATATTTGGATGGTTCAAATGATTAGTCTTAGCAAACCATAAGCTTATATAGAAATACAGGTATTTAGTGAGGACTGGGTACTAAACAGACTCACAATGACCTCTAATAGACATCTCATGAAGCTGTCAATAAAAGGTGTAATATCCAATCCCCATTAGTAGTATTGGCGCCTAGATTTCGGTATAGAGCAAATAAGACACCGTAGGGTTACTCGATTTTAACCCTATTAGAAATATTCTCTTTATAGTGCACGTGAGAGATATTAGACCTAATTTGGTAATTTCACACTCGATCGGTGAGCTGGACGAGCCTAGAATATTTTTAAAATTTTTCTCTATTGGCTTAGAAAAGGAAATCCTAATTTACTATATAAATTTCCATTTAAGGGTTATGAATGGAACAAGCCTTTGTTGAGAAACATAATCCATATATTAGAGAATGGACCAATTAGAAGAAATCTCATGGATTGCCAAGTTGGAAGTTCTAGTTAATTCTTTGAACTATTCTAACTAGATAGTTACAAATGAACTAATTACATAATTAGTTTTTAACTAATGGTAAATTAGAAGTTTTAAGTAAGTTGAAGGGCAAAATGGTCAATTGAGGGAGCACTATATATATGTTAGAAGTGTGTAGAAATTGGAAGGGAGATCAAAACCAACACTTAGCCAAAAAGAGAGAGAAATTCGAGCTTCAAAGGGGGGGCTGCTACAATGACTATTCAAGTTTTTTTTTTTAATAATTTTTCATGTGTAATCAAGCTAAAATAAGGTTACATGTGAATCCTTAAGCTCAATTGAAGCCTCAATTAGTGGAAATTCAAGAAAAAGAGGTAAGAAAAGCATTATTTTATGAGTTTGATAAGTGAACTTTCAAGAATGCTCCAATTGACATTCTTATGTGTATTCTTGGCTTAGATTGAGTTGAATTCTAGTTTGGAGCTTGAATGAGTCATCAATTTGAAGAAATTGGCAAGGTGAGAATTAGGGTTTTTGGTGATTTTGTTGTAGAGATTTCAATTGCTTGTAATTAAGGCTTTAGAATAAAATTGGCATGATTTTGTTGTAATTGAAACAAGAAATTGAGAAAAGGAATGTGTTGGAACCTAGGGTGAAATTCTGCCACTTTAGGGAAGTTAGGAATTGAGTGGTGTTTTGATTGAATTGTTGTGTGTAAATGGTGCATATTGTAAATTGAATGTATATGGTTAATGAAAAAACCAAAAATGAAGAAAATGGGACAAAATTGTCCATGTTGGAAGGGTGAAGGGCAATTATGTCCAACCAAGTTATAAGGTGTTCAATAATTTTCAGGGCGCCGGATGGTGAGTTAGTTTCGATTATGGCTCCGTAACTAAAATCGAGAAGTAGTATGCATCCGGACTTTGTATATCGATTAGGGCGTTTAGTAGTTAAATGAGATTCTAGCATTCGATTTAGTTCTAAATGTCATTTGTGGCGCGTAGGTGAAGATAACCGAGAGCATTAACGGGAGCAGAAATCGGGAGCGAAATTGAGCGCGGAGTGGTTGTGAGTGGAAATTTGCTATTTCTTTTACTTTGTGTTTATTATGTTTTCGCATAATGAATATGCATGTTTTATGAGCTTTCGATGCATAACCATGATTTATGATTGATAAGGGCAAAATTGTCATATATTTTCTCATGCTTTTATTTTGATATTTCATTGTTTTATGAGAATAGATGGCTATTTATGTACTTTATTGTTAATTGTAGGGACTTGAACAAAATTTAAAGAAAGAATGCAAAAGGAGCAAAAACAGGGACTAAAATATAAAGTTTTCAAAGTATGTGTCCATCGCCCCAGCTCTGGAATAGTGATCGAAATAAGAAAAACGACCTGCTTAAGTCGCGTCTAGCGCCGAAGAGTCACCGCGCTAGCGATATGTCAGTGCCCCAGCGCTAATATTCCACCGCTCCAGCGGTGAAGGCTTTTTACGCGTCGCCCCAGCGACAACTGCATAGCGCGCCAGCGGTAGTGCAAGTCCTAGTCCGACGAGAATTGAGATTTTCAAGCTCATATCAATTCCTATAAAAAGCCACTCATTCCCAGCCTTCAGGAAGGCATCCAAGACAAACCAAGAGCACAAAGAATACAGAGCACGAGTCTTGAAAAGAAATAGGAGCTTAATTGAAGCAACTTTAGAGAGAGATACAAGACGTTCTTCTGCATCAAGAGTTCTTAGGCAGCGCAATTAAAGCAATTCGACGTCTACATCGGTTTGCTAATAATCGTATCATGATTTATAATTATTTTTACTGTTATTCTCTTGTAGCCATGAGCTAAACTTGTTTTCTAGGGTTAATACTTGAACTCAATATGTGTGCTTAATTGCCATATCTTTCGAATATTTAATAAACTTAGTTCTTTGATATTCAAATTACTTGATCTTAATGCTTCAATATATCTGGCCAATATATGGTGAATGAGTTGGTAATATTATTGATAAACTCAAAAGAGGAATCATAATATTTAGACCTAGGTAATTTGATGTATGATTGTAGAGTAACATTCAATGTTGCATATGCAAGTTTCAATCTAGGATAGGAATATACCTAATTGGCATGTATGATCAATAAGACCTAATCTTAATGAATCTTAATTTATTACAAGTACCATAGGAATATAGGTATTTGGTAAATTAAAGTATACTTGCATGACCTTGGAAGAGGCTTGTGAATACATTAGTGTCTTGATCAATAACAAAAATTAAGGTTGTTAAATATTAGAAGTTAATCATTAGAAAGCATATTGAGGAATAATATTAATCCTAGGTTCTCTCTACGTTGTTATCTCCCTATTCTTGTTGCATTGTGTTTTTATTTTTATATTTTCTACATTCATTCTTAGATTTTTATTTTTCTGAATATGCATACGATGTAAGATTCCGCTGCATAGCAAGTGAGATGTCTTGAGATGTCACTGTGGGTGCTACTAGTTGAGGTGCCCCGTGACCTACTCACGTGTGCGGTGCTAGTTGAGTCGTTACGTGGGTATAGAGTTTTAGGGTTACCATTGGTACAGTTTAGAAAGAAAATGGCCGAGCGAGAATTTTACTAGTTTTCGATTTACGGATAGCATTTATGCATTTATATGCACACAGCAGTTATTATATTATACAAATTATGAATATAGTTTTCCAAATATGTAGATAAAACCCGCTTGGCAAGATTTCAATAGTATATGATGTTAGAAACCATTTTACAGTTTTACATTAGTTTTAGAAGCATGATTTCTACGTGAACTTTAGAATTTGCTATCTATACATGATGTTATTTTATTAAAAAAAATTTGCACTCACTGAGCTCCTTTAGCTCACCCGTTTTGTGTTTTATGTTTTCTGAACCCTTTTCCCAGGTGCAGGTCTCGGCACGCAAGCTGCTGATTCTCCTATTGTCGAGTAGTGGGCCGAATCCGAGGATCATTTTTTGTACATGTAAATGTGCTAAATAGCACCCTATACTTTATACATAATAGTTCTAGGCATGTATATTTGGATGTATGTTTTGAACCGAGAAGAAGCGATTTCAATTTTATGATGATCGTTCTTTTTACTTCTATGATTACGCTTATTTGCGATTCAAATGAATAATTGAGTTGTGTTGGATTTTATTTGGAAAGGACCGGAGGTCCGAATTGTTAGAATTGAGATGTATTGGAAATAGAAGTGAAATTTCTTTGCAGGTTTTATATGGATTTTTTGAAAAACAGGGGAAACTCTGTCCATTTGTTTTTAAAATTAAGATGTCATTTTCGTGTATGTTTCTAGACCTTCTTAGTAGTAACAAAAATTAAAAAGGGGTTCGCCTCGGGGAATTTCTCAACGTACCCAGTTAGGTTCGGAGGAACTTTCGTCGGGGTGCCCGGCAGGGCCGCTGGGATCGATAGTAGAGGGTCTCGGGTCGGGTCCTGTCAAAAGGTGTTTCAAGTTGAGTAGTATTCGTGGTCCATTAACCTGCGCGCCACAGTGGGCTTGTAAGTGATCCACCATACTTTGGTTCTATACATGATAGAAACCTTTCATGGTCTTACCATTGGGTGTCATTGGGTATGGTCCGATACTCATGGAGTCCGGTGTGTATAGCTATGGGATTCTCATCTTATATGAGTGAGTTGTATATTCTGATGCTATGAGATTGTATTTTAAAAAGTCTTATGCCACAAGCATAAACCCCAAAAAATATTTTCTGTAAGGATAAACAATATCGCAAAAGTATTTGCAGATATTGTATTTAGAGATACAAATCTAGAGATACGTTCATGGTTGAGCAAATAGAGCTTTGACGGTGATGACCTATGTCTATGCTCTTCCAGGATATAAATGATGGAAGGATTATACGAATATGCTATAACCTCCACTTGTATAGTCTAACGTGCCGCTTTATAATATTTGTAATGTGTGTGGCGCATCACTTATAAATGTATGGAGGAGCTCCATATGACAAACCAGGCGTGGACCTAGAGAGTCTCACAATATGAAGTGTGGTCGTTGCGCACTAGGGTAGCGGACTGGATTGAATAATTCGATCCAGTAAATTCTAACAAATCGAATAATTGTTTTGATATCCCTTAGGATGTGTTTTTTTAAAGACTTAGGTGTTAAGTACATTACTTAATTAGTTAACAAGAGTTTTTAACCAAAAAGATATTGACAAGTGGCACAATTTGGTCCATAAATTATTTTTTACCTATAACTAATTAACCTTGCTAGTAAAAATAAGTAAGGTAAAATAATTATTCAATTTTATTTTGAATAATTAAATATAATATATAATTATTATTATTATAAATGTCAATGGGGTACAAACATTGATTATTACAGCCTATACATCGAGACTTATGTTTGCCTTTTAAAAAATAAACTAAATGGCATGTAAGCACTAGCATGATAGAATAATGAAATTATATAATTATCATTTCAATATGGTGGTTGGCCGACCATGATGAATGAGAGAGCATTTGTTAATGCAATGATAATGTTCTAACCATTAAGTAAATGGAAAAAGCACTTAAATAAGATATTGTAAGGAATTGAAAAAATAACAAGAATATATATTCATTCTCTACACTTAGGCATTCGGCCAAATGAAGGGATGGTTCGAGTGTTTTAGCTTTCTTTGGTTTTTGTAAGTGTTATGACAGTAAAAAAATCTCTCTTCTTGTTCTTCTTTCGTAGGTGGCCTAACTTGTATCAAAGAAAATAGAGAAGGAAAATTTAATTTTAAATAAAAGTTATTCAAAATAATATTTCTATGAAAATTGTTTCCAACTCTTATGCATGAGTTCCATGAACACTTTATTTTCTTAGAAACAAATATTTGTATTCAAAGAGTTTGAATACATGTTACTGGAAATTCTGAATCAAAGTTACTATTCTAGCTTCATAATCCCATCGGATGTGAACTAAAATTGTTTAAGAATACACTTCAAGGTAAGCTCGAAACTTTTGAGCACTTAAAGTTTTTGTAAGGCTACATTAGTTAAGTATTCTTTACATGTTATTTTAGCACAATTGTAAATCATATATAAATTTTTTATAATAGTTATATATATGCATATATATGATATATGTGTTTAAGTTTTTATAATTGAGTGTATTTTGTTAACATGCCTCTGCTATGTGTTGTAAAGTCTTAAAATTACATGTACACTTGAAAATCACATACTCATCTCAACATCATGTTGCCAAACCTATGTAAAGCACTCAATGCCTTTACATATTCCCTTACTTCATAACTCTCTACCTTATTGATAAGGGTAAATTTGTCATATATTTTCTCATGTTTTTATTATTGATATTTTATGATTTTATGAGAATAGATGGTTATTTATGTGCATTATTATTATTTATAGGGACTTGAACGAAATTTAAAGAATGTGTCCATCGCCCCAGCGCCACAAGGATTGTCGCCCCAGCGCTGAAATAGTGATCAAAATAAGAAAAATGACCTGCTTAAGTCGCGTCTAGCACCGAAGAGTCACCGCGCCAGTGACGATCCATTGCCCCAGTGCTATCAACATACCGCGCCAGCGGTGAAGCTGTTTTCATGCGGCGCCCCAACGCCGCGATCCCACCGCTCCAGCGGTAATAGCTTTTTTACGGGTCGCCCCAGTGACAACTGCATAGCACGCCAGCGGTAGTGCAAGTCCTAGTCCGATGAGAATTGAGATTTTCAAGCTCATATCAATCCCTGTAAAAAGTCACTCGTTCCCAACCTTCAAGAATCATCCAAAGAGACCAGAGAAGAACCTAGAGCAAGAAAAAGAGAACTTAGAGCAGTTCAAGAGCACCAAGAATCTAGAGCAACATCAATCAAGAGCAATTCGACATCTACATCGGTTTGCGATTGATTGTATCATGTTTTATTTTTATTTTTATTGCTATGATTCTCTTGTAGCTATGAACTAATTTATTTTCTAGGGTTAATATTTGAACTCAATATGTGTGTTTAATTGTCATATCTTTTAGTATTTAATAAACTTAGTCCTTTATTATTTAAATTACTTGTGTTTAATGCTTCAATATATCTGGCCAATATATGGTGAATGAATTGGTAATATGTTGATAAACTCGGAAGAGGAATCATAATATTTAGACCTAGGTAATTTGATGCATGATTGTAGAGTAACATTCAATGTTGCATATGCAAGTTTCAATTTAGGATAGGAATATACCTAGTTGGCATGTATGATCAATAAGACCTAATCTTAATGAACCTAGTTTATTACAAGTACCATAGGAATATAAGTATTTGGTAAACTAAGGTATACTTGCATGACCTTGGAAGAGGCTTGTGAATACATTAGTGTCTTGATCAATAACAAAGACTAAGTGAGTTAAATATTAGAAGATTAATCATTAAAAAGCATATTGAGGGATAATATTAATCCTAGGTTCTCTCTACGTTGCTATATCCCTATTCTCTTTGCATTGTGTTTTTATTTTTATATTTCTTACATTCATTCTTAGATTTTTATTTATCTAAATAGTTATTAGGAAGACATAATTTTAGTAATTGGTTAAAAAGAAAACATTATCCCTGTGGGTTTGACATCCGACTTATTTAGTCTCTTTATTACTTGCATACGATAGTGTATACTTGCACTTAATTTTATGATATAGAAATATCGCATCACTTATCTCCATTAACTAAGAATTTTCAAGAGGGTTTTACATGAGTTAATTCTAAAAACTTTTCGCCTCTTCCTCAATGGCATCAACCTCAAAATAATCATATGCTTCACTTGAAATTGTATATCCTTAAACACATTAAAATTTACCTCTTTATTTTGGACCCTTATAGTTAATTCACCCTTTTGTACATCAATCAAGGTCCTCTCTAGTTACCATAAAGGTTGGCCCAAAACGATGGGTATCTCTCTATCCTCTTTTATGTCAAGCATTATAAAATCCATTAGAAAGATGAATTTGTCCACCTTGACTAGAACATCTTTAATCACCCCCTTTGTATAAATCAATGAATAGTCTATAAGTTGAAGTGTCACGTTTGTAGGCTTGGCTGCACATAAACCTAATTTGCTATATATTGACAAAGGTATGAGATTAATGTTAGCACCTAAATCACTCAAAACTTTCTCAAGGTGTTGATTCCTAATAGTACATGGTAATAAGCGTATTCCATACATTGTTTAGTACCCTTCTTAATCCGATATTTGCTAGTTTTAAGTATTGAAAATGTGGACACTTATGTATGCATTGTTGTTTTGTAGGTTCTAACCAAGCAGATCATAAAGAAGGTCAAATTTGATGAAAAGAAAAGGTAAAAAAGTCATTTAATAAAGCGTCCAAGCTGCAGCCCTAGAAGTACAAGCCACAATCACAAACAAATAAAGAAAATCACTATCAGGTGCTAGGGCTGTGAGCCCACTTTGACAGAGACTTGGGGCAGCGACCCCAATTCTGGAAAATAGATGGCGCCGTAATGCTACACTTTCACTTTTATTTTATTTGGTTATTTACCTTAATTTTCTAAGGGTATTTTTTGGAGGACCTATAAATAGAAGATCAATGGCCTAATTTAAGAGGAGGAAAGCACAAAATAGATAGAGAAAAATAAGGGTTTTAATGAAAACAACATACTTGGAGCTTGGATTGTAAGAGACCTTTGAAGATTGAGGGCCTTAAGGACTTCTTTAACTAATTCCCTCTTTCTCTCTACCTCGTTTATATTTGTTTCAAGTTTGTATGTGTAATTTGTGTTGTTTAAACATGATTACTTTTATGAACCTTTGGATTAATGTAATTGAATATTCCACTATGGATAGCTAAATTACATGTTCTAAGGCTTGATGTAACTTTATTTAGTACTATATTTGGAATTGTTAAGTTGATTAATGACTATCTTTTATTTTTCATTTATGCGTTTTATGAACTTAATGCTTCTAATTCGATTGGAAAATTGACTAAATGTTTTAAACTTATGAGTTATGTGCTTGGGAGATTTAAACCCATATGTTGGCTTTAAAAAGTATAACCATGAGTTTATTGAGTTAGAAGACTAATAGACTTAGTGTAATCACTTAAGGGTAACTTAATGCATATATAGATAACAAGTTAGATAGGGATATCAATTTAGTTGTGTATGCATAGGATCTCGTTTGACGCTCGAGAGAGGTAATAAGGTTAATTCTAAACCCTTGATTAAAATAAGACTAGTTGTTAATCACTAATGATAGAGAACATAGGAACGGTAGAGTGAAATCAAGACCCTAGGACTTTTTACCATAGAATTCTCACCTTTTTAATTTACTAAATTATTTATTTTTAAGCATCTTTAATTTCATAATTCAACTTAGTTTTTAAATTAGCCTAGATAAAGTTATGTTGTCAATACTATAGTACTTAGCATTAATTTAGAACATCAATCCTCGTGGGAATGATACTCACTCGTCACTCTATTACTTGATCACGACCTATGAACTTATGGTTACAATTCGTGTATGTATAATTTCATGAACACATGGTATGGTAAAACTTCCTAGGTCTTTTAGTTTATGAAACAATTTATTCTATAGAATGGCATTGCACTCTTTAGTCAATGCTATTGTCATGATCATCCAACTTTCTTTTCTTGGAGAAATTTCATTCATGTATTTGACATAACTCAGCATTTGCTCAAGTGCTTCTGCAAAGGGTAGATTAATATGCAACTGCTTAAACACCTCAAGAAACTTAAAAAACTACTTGTTAAGTTTCTTCTTCTTTAGCCTTTGTGGAAATAGTGGTGGGATTTAAGGCTGCACTATTTTCTTTTATCTGCCTTATCTTGCTCAGTTTTTGAATTTCCTCTTTTTCTCCCACTTCAGTAAGGGCACTCTTGTCCACTATTTATGTATCTACTGCTTTGGAGGTTGCTCTCTTTTGTAAAAATTTTGCACTCAACAGGGGGCCGCCTTGACCTCAATCTTTTTCACTTTGGTAGCCAGACCCCTGCGTCTTTGGCTTTCATTATCAATTTTTTTATTAGCCTTAAGTAAGGACTTGTTGAGTTTGGCCACCTTAGCCTCAATCTTTTGTAGATCTTACTGCCCCTTGTCAACACATAAAAGCTCGTCCTAATGTTAGAAAAAAATAAGAGTCGCCTAAAAAAGAAACAAAACAAATCAAAGAAGCTTGAGGATAATATAATTCAAATATATATATATATAATAAATTAAGGGTAAAGGACAAACCTCAAGTGGACATCTCATGCCATATACTAAGGACTCAAAGGCATTGTACTTAGATAGGTCGTCATCTTGAGCAGCTAAGACTACTCACTCGATGTCCCTTATTATAAGCACAATGTGCCTATACTTGTCCAGTTTCACAACGAGGATATTAGACAGTTTGAAGGTCGAACATACCAACTTCACTTGAAAAGCAATCAAACTTGAAACAGTAGGTTTGAGACTAAAAGAGTGGAAGTCATCACTCCAATCACTAGACTGCCCTCACTTGCTGAGGAGGGGGAGTAACTTTATCTCGTGGATCCACAAAAATAAGAGATGGATGATCTCATCAAGACCCTTGGAAGAGCTATTGGGGTGTCAATAGACCTATACGTATATGCTATGACCTTAACGTGTATAGCCTAACCCGCTGATTTGTAATATTTGTGACGTGTGCGTAGAGCATCAATCACAGACTCATAGAATAGTTTCATTTGACGAATCAGGCATGAACCTAGAGAGTCCCGCAATATAAAGTGTACTCATTATGCACTGAGGCAACGTATCGGATTGAATAGTTCAATCCAGTAGAATCCGGCAAAATCGAATAATTATTTCAGGAACCCTTGGCATGCACAAGTACCAATACTTAAGAGTTAAATACATTAATTAGTTAACAATTATTGTTGACCAATTAAATAATGACACATAGCACATAATGAGTCTTTGGTTAAGTTTACTCAAGTGTGCAGTTAGGTGAGGCTCAGTTTGAGTTAACTTGGTAACCAAGTAAGAGCTTGTGGGTAAATTTATATATTTAATTATTAAATATTCAAGATATTTATTCATTTAATAATTAAATAATTCTTAACTTAACTTAGGTTAATTATTAACTAAGGTTAGATCAATTAATTATTTAATTATTTAGTTGTTGGAAAAGTATATTTAATAGTTAACTTGAGTTAGGTTAATTGAATATTTTATTTATTTACTAGTTGGAAAAGTAAATTAACCTAACTAGAGTTAAAAGTTAACTTGAGTTAGGTTAATTGAATATTTTATTTATTTACTTGTAGGAAAAGTAAACTAACCTAACTAGAGTTAAAAGTTAACTTGAGTTAGGTTAATTAAATGAATATTTAATTAATTACTTGTTTGACAAGTGCATTAAACTTATTTGAGTGAAATGCTAACTTGAGTTAGGTTAAACTAAAATTAAGTTAAATGTTAACTATAGTTAGGTCAAATTAAAAGTTAATTTGGTTTATTTTTGTTGGAATTTAGTGTGTGATGTGTAGAGGCACATATAATTTTAAAAAATTATAAATTTGTAGCGGAAGTATTACATACATGTTATACTCAATATAGCATACTCAAGCACATATATCTCGTATATGTTCATATGTATCATACAAATAAATTGCAAGTAAATAACCTACCCAGTTTTAAAGGTAGCTTTCAAATTCTTCAAGAACTTCAATTATTGAGCTCATCTTGAAATGTCTTACAACACAATTCTAGTTCACAACTGAAACGGGTGGGATTGTGAATCTATATTAGCAGCCACAAATTTTTGACAATTGATATTTTAACTCTTAAAACAATTTTAGTTCATATGTATTATTTCTTGCAATAGATGAGAAGAATTAATGTATCTAGACTTAGTTCCCTCACAACCCTTTGCTTAGAACTTTTTTGTGACTTAGCCAAATTCTCTCAACATTTTGAAAGCACTTAGCAAATTCTCTCTTCTCTCTCTCTCCTTCACTTGGCCACCAAATGATCACACATCTCACCTTTTAAAATTGAACTCTTCCTTTTGTTTTGTGTAAATGATGGCTAATCGAAATGCTCCCCACCACTCACATTTGTTGACCATTTTAATCAATAATATTCACGACCTACCATTTAATAAAGAGGAGATAATTGATCATTATCAACTAATTTCTCTTCCCTCCCGCCCGCCCCACCACCCCCCCCTCTTTAGACAGTCGACCAACACACTTGCATATGCCAATAAATAATGCACCTTTATAATATTATAAGTTATAATTGTCCTATTATTAAGAATTTATCAGATTGTTAAAGGATTAATGGCAAACATCACTTATGGCATTATATAAGTACTAGATACACTTTTTATAAAATAATAAAAATTAAATATATATATATATAAGGTGTATAATATATATATTAATTATTCAAGAACTAATTTTTGAATAATAACTTTTACCTTATAAGTATTTACTAGTAAGGTAAATTAGTGAATACATGGTAAAATCATTCATGGAGCAAGATGTGCCATTTGTCAATTTCTTATTAATTAACAACTCTCATCACCTAATGATTTATTTTACATTTAAGTTTTGACAAGTGCATAACATAAGGAACTTGAAACATATTTTCACTTTGCTGGAATTTCTTAACTAAACTATTCAATCTAATTTGCTTTCTCAGTGCACAACAAGTACACTTTATATTATGAGACTCTCTAGGTCTATGTCTAGTTTTTCATTTGAAACTTGTCCATACGTCTATTAACAATGTCCTATACACATGTTACGGATATTACAAAATAACGCATAAGACCATACAAGTTGAAGTTATAACATATTTGTATAATCCTTTCATCATAGATGTCCTGGAAGAGCGAAGATATAGATCAACGCCATCAAGTCTCCATATGCTCAACCATAAACTTATCTCTAGATTTTTATCTCAATAAATAATATATGTAAACACTTTTACGATATTATTTATCCCTAAGATAAAACTATTTTCCTAGGTATTTCTGCTTATGGCCATAAAACTTTTTGAAATACAATCTTGGAGTATTGGGATATAATACTCACCTAAATGAGCTGATGGATCCCATATCTATGCACACCGAACTCCATGAGCATTAAACCATACCTAGCGATACCCAGCAGTCAGACCATAAAAGGTATCTGACATGTGTGGAACCAAAGTATGGTGGATCATTCACAAGTCCATCATGACACTTAAGTCTAAGGACCACGAATATTACTCAACTCGAAAGACTCTCCATTGACGGCTTTATGGGATATCTATTGAAGGTCTTTGTGAGTTTGTTTAATATTCAATCCTTACTGAATACTTGTATCTCTATATGAGCTTCCACTAAACTCATGGTCTGCCAAGACTAACCATCTAGACTATCTAGATATAGACATACACCGATCTATATATTATAAGGTTTTCACTTATAGACCCGCATCAGTGAAGATAGGTCAGGAACATAGAGTTAAAGAACATACTTACATAACAATATTTTCTAGCACTATTTATAACTATGTCATTACTAATATATTCTTAGGTCTTTGTCCTATTTCAAACAAGGCTCTAACTCTTTAAATTTCGCTGACTCTTATAACTTGGAAATTCATATCAGTGTTAACTTTTAGCATTTATAACTTTCAGCATTGCTAATTTTTAGCACTGATCTAAACTCTTTTAAATCAGATCTGAACTCTTTCAGATCATACAATGTCTAAAATATTACAAACATCTTACCATATGTATAATATAATTAGTGATATAATAAAATGATAATAGTATAAACATAAAACAAATATTTATACATAAAAGAGATGGCACGTAAGCACAAATCCCAACAATTTTATACGTGAAAAATAAAAAAAAAATGTAAATGTTAATGCCAAAAAAATGGCCAGCAAAGTGAGAGAAAAAATAAAAGATAAATTATTTCTTTTAATCTTGAATTCAAATGTTGAATTTACTATTCATCATCTTCTCCATTGAGATTAGGCTATTAAAGCATTAAAGTTTTTGTTTTATTGATCAAGGGTAAAACAAATAATTCAGAGTTTAAATGTTAAGCCACTACTGGATTTAGAGCTACTATTCTAGAGAATCAAGCCCACCACGTTGGTTGTTTGAACTGTAAATAAGTTACACTTCAGACGAACTCTAGTAACTTTTATTAAAAAGTTACATAGGTAAATGTTCTCGATCTTAATATTAATATATTTAAATGTATCCATTGTTTATTTTAGACTTTTGTTGCGTACATATATGTATGTGATACGTATATTTGGATAATGAATACACAAAGCACATGCATACACCCTAGATTTAATCGATACCCAATACTTATATTATCTATTTCTCAAGTTAAGCTACTCCTAGCATCCGAGTTTCCACCAGCATCATCAAGCTCATAACTAGATACATTCTGAAAGTCCTCAATGAAAGACATGGTTTACATACCTAGACAAAAATGAGATATACAACCTATCAGATAGATCATTTTGGCTGACAACTCAAGCCAAGCACTCAAACCGAACACTTAAGGTTTTCAACATAACCCGAAAGAGATTGTAGGGTTCAAGAAAAAATACCTAGAATATCAAAAGAAGTAAAGTCAACAACATCAGAAATTAAGAATAAGAAAGTTACTTAAACAAAGATTCTTTTAAAGGAAGATTGCAGAAATCTAGAGTCATAACATTTCTCTCTAGTTAAAATAACAAGCAATCATTCTCTCTCTAGGGTCATCAAACAAAATGAAAATGAAGGAATGGAAATGTGTCCCTTATTTATAAAGAAATCAGCATCATCATAACTCTAGATTTCAGATCTAACGATTGAAATCCTCCTATGGAAATAAAATCTTTCAACTAGGAACGACATTTTGAATTTCTCTTCTTAGTCATTCAATTGGCATAAGTGGTTTGATATTTAGCCACGTTAATAAGTAAAACATGGGGGGCACAACTGTTTCTCAGACTGCCTGTCACATGCACGTCTTTTGAAAGGTCGCCTACAATTAAATGAAACTAGTTTGCACGCTAATTTTAAAAGTCGGATTTTTATTAGCAATGCAATTTGATAACCACGTGAACACTTACGT
This sequence comes from Ailanthus altissimus, assembly GCA_946807835.1. NCBI lineage: Eukaryota > Viridiplantae > Streptophyta > Magnoliopsida > Sapindales > Simaroubaceae > Ailanthus > Ailanthus altissimus. The sequence continues at coordinate 10,741,343 of OX327698.1, forward strand.
CGTGTGGTTCCAAAGTATGTGTATTAAGAACACTTCACCACTGAGGACTCAATAATTAAGAACGGATGAGATATTTTTACCCAAAGGACTATTACTAAGTTTTTAACATCAATAAGTAAATACTGAAAATTGAAGGACCCATGTTCCATCTTGAGATTTGGCTCAAAGCCTATTTCTGTTAGTAGGCATCTCGGCCCACGAACTCTAGACGACTCAGAGTCTTCAGGTATGATTGGATCCCTTACAAAAGATATTAAAGATGTTATGGCCTACTCTCTAAAGGCTCCAGATCTATATATGGTGATGACTTTGAAATTATAATACAAAGAACCCTCAGTAGTTAGACTGAACAGGACAACAGCATTCCCATCAAAATCGAGCACTCCTCCTTAAGTAAGAGAACTTAACTGAAGACCTTTAATGGAGACCGAGGACTAACCACATTTAGCTAGTCACCCTAAAGATATGGGCTGCTCATAATTCCAAGATCCTCAGAATCCTAAGATTTCATGTGAAATATCCCCTACGACCTTAGGACATCTCCTAAATGAAGAAGAAGACAACTTACCCTAGTTGTACTAGGACTCAACCATCAATGAATGCCTATAAATAAATACCTTTTTTTTAATTTGACGGACACTTAAGAAGACACTCTTAAAGGGATAGCTTTATCATAACTCTCATAAAGACAACATATATTAGAGATTCGTGTAGTTAAGAAGGAAATTTGTTATGTAATTACTCTTTGTATTTTTTTTTATACAAATATTGTTTGATAATGGATTGATAGTAGGCTAAAGGTTTAGTGAAGTAGATGTAAGCTCACATTGGGCTGAATCACTATCACTCTCTTTACATTTTTATGATTTTTGTTAGTTTAAATTAGTTATTTCTCAAAAACTAATAAATCTAACTCGTTTGGCTCTAAATTGACAAAATTTTGATAAGTACCACTGCTAAATACACTTTAAATTACAGATATAATTATAAGTAATTATATGTATTATGCCTATTAAACATTTTAAATTATTTATAATTTAAATTTATTTATTTAAAATTTAAAAGATATTAAATTTTTCCTAGTCTTTAAGAGATGAAAAGGAGGCAAAATTCATTTAATTCTTCCAAATATCCATATCCTTAATGGAGTTTAAACAAAACTTGAAAGGTTGTCGAGGATTGCTCCTTATTTGGTAAATACAGTGGCACATAAGGAGAAATGCATTGAGAGAGGCTTTAAGCTAGAGCTGAGGAAGTTGATTTTTATATTTGGGTTAATGGTTTACATTGTTGTGCTACAGAAGCCTCAAATTTAGCAAAGGATAAATAAGTGTCTATTGCATTTGAACCAAAGCAAATGGTTCCAAATCTTGTTAGAAGTTTTACGTGTAGACTTAGTATAATCATTATTATAACTCACTAAATTGACATCCGTTACTGTTTATATGTAAAAGCATATATATATATTGATGGAGTGGGCAGCTTAATGGATTGGGTAGCTGGCTTGTTCCAAATCTCTTAAATGATTTGTGAGCCCGCAATCAACAGACATTTTATGCCAAGTTGAATTATATTGTTTATAATTTGGCTCAGATATATACTGTAGATTAAATTAACTTAAACACAATTTTATTAAATTTAATTCAGTTATTTTTTCTTAAAGAGAGAGGAATTCAACTCTTATAGAAAAAGAAAATTTTATTCTTATTACTCGTGGATATTTGAACCTTTTAGCTCAACAAAAATGAAAGTCGCCCCAATCAACCAATTTAAATGTTATATTATAAGACTTTACTTAATAATTTAATTTTTTTTTGTGGATGATTTTATAGCATAAAATATTCGAGTCTCATGTTTGAATTCCCCATGTTTATTTCAGTTAATCAACTTTTAAATTAAATTTATTTTTATTTGATACTGGTAATTCATTGAATCTACGAGAGGGGCAGATAAACTTGACTTCAAATACTAACACTGTCACCTTGGTTAGAACTTCAAATTTTCGGCAACAATTTCGATGAAAACCAGAGAGAGAGAGAGAGTCTCAGATAGAGAAATTAAAATCATACTTATCTCATAGGCGCATGCTCCTGTTGCGGTAGGTGAGCTCTTTAAGATAATTGTGTTAGGTACTTTATACAGAGTTGTAGGGTGCCTTCCTAAATTCCATCTGTCAATTGTGAGATTACTTTATTTCATTTTAATTATAGATAAGTAAAAAAATAATATCGAATCGAATTAAATTGGTTAGTACATTTGGTACTAAAATATAAAAATTAATTAATTATTTTTTATTTTTAAATAAATATAATTCGATTCTTTTTTTATTTAGGTCTTTAAAAATATTGAATTGAACCAAAGAGCATAAATAAATTTTATATAAATTTTTTATATAATTTATTTGGTAAATTTTAATTTCAATAGTATTTTAATTTATTTAGTTTATAAATTTTAATTAATTTTGTGCTTAAAATTTGATTGTAATTATATTTATTTGGATAGACTTTAACTTTGATATTTTTTTTAACTTATTTAATTTATAGAGTTTTATTAATCTATGCTTAAAATTGATGAATATTTTATTTATTTAGAAGAACTTTAATTTTAAATAGATTTTTAACTTTTTTGGTTTATAGGCTTTTTATTAATTTAGTGTTTAATGTTGACATACACTTTTTTTTTCGTATAAATTTTATCTCTTACATATATAGTTATAATCTTTTAGAAAATATATAGAAGACTGAATTGATTGAATTAGATTGAACTGAACCAAATCAGATTGAATTAATTCAGTACGATTTAGTTTTCATACATAATTCAATATAATTCAGTTCTAAAAATAAAAATTTCAAAGAAATTTAGTTTGATTTGATTATAAAAAATATCAAATCAAAATAAATCATACCACACCCACCTCTAATTTTAATACCTCATTCCACTTTCTGGTAGTTTTTTCTCTATTTTTAGGCTCTACGATGAACTTTGTACATTTACATATACTAATTACAAACACATGCAGATACAAGTTTGTAGAATATTGCAATAGTTTTTCTTATGATTACAAGTTTAATGTTATCTGATTATAAATTTAACATTTAAAAGAATTACAAATTTTGTATCTTAAATTTAAAATTTAAAATGTCAGATTTTAACTATAACATATACATTACTTTGTCAATTCCTTGGCCTATCCGTCATAATAATTTCAAAAAATTGAGATTCTAACTATTCAAGCATGACCTATAAATTAATGATATGGAAATTATTTCACGGCATATTTTGTCAATCTCATGTTTCATATCCATCCAACTACCAAGTTGTTAGCAAAGCTCATGTCAATATCACACGAGTGCATTGCATCTAGAAGTCATCCTTTTTTTTTAAGCTTTGCGGCCAATAAATCGGGGCTATATACGCCGACCTTATGGGAATTCAATTCTGGTTGGTGTTTAATTGAGACCTATCGAGCTTTGTATGGCCTACATGTATATCTTCTGTGAGGGAAATTTTTTTTTTTTTTTTTTTTCAAAAGAGCGAAATTTACACACTTAAACTATTAAAGTTTAGTGTTGGGTATTATATAATTAGGTAGGCTTATATATATCAATTAATTGTACATTATTAATTATCTATTTTATTGTCTATTAAAGTGATCAAATAAAATTTATTTATTATTGGACTTTTAAGACATCACATATAGCATAGGTTTTAATGTGTAGAGACCCAGTTATTTTATTTTATGATGGGTTAAAATAAAATAAAATACTATAAATAATAGGTTGAGGTCCCCAGTCTAAACCCTAACGTATTATTCATTCACATCCCATCAGTGAATGACGGCAATTTTTTTTTTCTTATAAAGAAAAGGTTTAAACGTAAAAGACAACAATCATAATTTTTCTACATCTCCATGAATTCAGGTAAGCTTCCGATTTTATTCTTCTTAATAATTTAATATGAGATCCTGGCTATAATAATTTTTTCACCAATTAAATTTTTTATCCAACATTTAGTATTTGAATTGGGTTCCATTCTAATATTAGGAGTACCTCAAAATAAAATTGCAAGTGTATCCTCTAGAAAAATATAAATAATCACCCCTTAGGTTCCAATATAACTTTAAGGTTATAAAATCGCATAACAAGTAGTAAATATAAATTTCTTTTCTTTTCTATTTTAATTTTTTGTTGTATAAAAATTTATAAATGCCTAAGTTCACACCCACACACATAACTAAGACCCATCTAGAAAGAAATGTAACTCAAGATAAGAGTAAACTCATGTTATTAAGGTGATAAAAAATTAATTATTCTAGTGTAAATCTATTAATTGTTAGGATCTCAAAACATTTAAACTCTGAATTTTTTTATAAATTTAATTAAATTTATAATTTTATCACACAATTATTTATTTTTTGTGAAAATAAATTTGGATCAGTTATAGCTATAGAAGAAATAAATGAGCAACTTGTTTATGATTAGGCTGCTTGAATTATTTTGTTAAAAAGTAAAAGAAAAGTTGGTTCTAGTTTTGATATTTCTACTATTTTTAAATTTAAAAAATTTATTGATACGGACTACTCTTCTATATTGAGTAATAGTATTTTGATATTTTTGTCATGGTAAAAATCAAATGAAAGGTTTTACTTTATATTATCCATCATAGCTCGAGACATATTAACACCCCTGATGTCCACTGTAGTATCGAAATATGCTTTTAGTGTAAGGAGTAAGATATTAGAAGAAAAGCAATCAAAATTGACATCAGAAACTTTAGAGACTTTAGTGTGTGTAAAAGATTGAAAAAATACAGAGAACCGAAAGTAAAATTGGTATGAAAACATGATAAGGGATTTTTAAAACTTTGACATTTAATCATTAGAATTTAGAAATAAAAATTTGTAATTTATTAGAAATAAATGTTAAATTTGTAAATGATAAATATAGGTGCCTATCTAGTTAAGATGTATTATAACTATAGTGATGTAAATTTAACTATTTATTTTTGTATTTGTATCAAATAATTTCATTTTTGAAATAATTTTAATAAATTTTTATTTTTAATGAAATTATAATTTCAGTTATGAATTTATGATTATAACGTAATTCTAATTCAATATAATCTTATTATTATTACAATTATTACTTTTAATTATTATAACAATATTAATAATTACAATTAAAATCTTGTAAGAAAAATAATTATAAATATTTAAAAAATAAAAAAAATATTTAAATAAAATTAAATATTTATAAAAATAGGCACGACTCAAGGTTGTGCCATGTCGAGCCCCCTGTTGGACCACACCTGGCACAATATATTATGAACCCTTGCACTGATTATTTAGAGGGATATATTTCATTTATATTTGTGCATAAAGAGAAAATCGTCATTGAGATGTTATATACCATGTTAGCATAGTGTCATTTTTGTAAAAAATTTCAAATTTTTTTTTTTCATCCTGATGTCATGATGTGAGTTGGATCTAAATTTTGAACCTTTTGTAAAGATTTTATGACACATAAGTAATGTCATGTGACTGACTGACCAACTAATTTCTTCATAGAATTATTTAGGGTTGAAAATTCACTTTCAAAATTTATAATATTTTGAATTTAAGTTAACTTTTGATTTATATGTTTTTTTTATCATCTTCTTTACCTTATTATATGACCATCTAATCACATAATATTTTCTATTATTATGTATACACAATACATATATCATAAATTTTAAATTAACAATAAGTATATACAGAATATTATGTAATTAAGTAGTCATATAATGATATGTTGGGGACAATACATCTAAGCCGTTTTCCACATAATATTGTCTCATCAATATCAAGTTTCAAAATACTATTAATAACTTCCAACTGCTTTTCATATTCAAACAAGAATATTTAATGTATTATTTTAATATAGTGTTTTATAATTTAGAAATAGAAGTGCACCGAAAATAAATAATATGATAATGAATAGAGGTTTGTGCCCAGAAAAAAATTATTACTAAATTTGTTAAGTAATAAAATTGTATTTTTTTATTTTTATTTAAATAATTAATAATTCAAAAAATTATAAACTAAATAATAAATGAAAACAAAAGCAAAACAGAGTAAACAAAACAACGATAAGTTCACTAAAATAAAAAAGTTTAAAATTACAATTATCCATCAATATTTCAATTGAATCTAATTATTCTTCTTAATTTAATTCATTAATATTAATTATTAATCAAAAAATCTCATATATTCACAAGCCTCTTTCGATAGTTGAGTAAAAGTATCTTATCTAATCAATTATTTATACTTCTATTATAATTATATTAAAGTACAATTCATTAAGAACAAATTTCGTAAACAGTTATATATGTCATATAAATATATTTCTATCTCATATAAAACTCAAAAACTTTACGTATTGAACATACATCATTCTATTCAAGACCAAACACAAAGATTCCTTTTTCAAGTTCATTAATATTTTTCTAATCAATCCAATTATGATCAAGTAATTAAAAGCATTAAGTGCAGAATAGAATGAACAATTCAATATTAATTTTATAAATTAAGAAAAATTAAATAATTCAAGCGAAATATTAGCTCAAATTGTAATATTAGAAAAGTAAATTAACTCATAATGAAATAAAAAGTTTTAGAGCATATTAAGTTCAACATCTTAGATATAATATAAAATTAAGAAAGACAAACAGAAAAGAAGCAAAGTTGATGAAAACTTGAATTCTTCTATCTTTAATCTCTCATTCTCTTGATTTTTCTTTCTTTTAATTCTCCAAAAATTTGCAATAAACTCTCAACATGTTATTTTTTCTATTGCTCTCTCTCTTTGAAATTGGCTTTTTGTCTTTTATATTTATAAGATTTCATCTTCAAGATAAGGCAATAATCCAAGTTTAAGTTAGAGTAGAATTTTCAAATCCAATGCCCTATGTCGCAGCTTACTTCCTAACGGTGCGGCGCTTGCTTCCCAACAGTGCCATGACACTCATTTTCGACCGCTCTTGGCACTGCAACACTGAATCCTAACGCTCTAACCTTGAGTTTTTGGCTTCAAGCTTTTTTTTGGACATTTTAGCGTTGCAGCCTTAACTTTTAGGGTTGCAGCACTGAACTTTTGACTCTATCTTGATACTTTCGCCTCTTTTTTCTTTGATTTTTATCCTAATAGTTATGTTGACTTTAAACCTATAAAATAATAATTAAACACATAAAAAAACCTAATTTTAATGCTTAAAATTAACAAATGCTAAGTTTAAAAAAGTAAAAATATAAGTATAAAATACACCCATCAAGCTCCCTTAAACTTAATAATTTGTTTGTCCTCGAGTAAAGAAAGAAAACTAAAACCAAGAAAAATAATAATGGGTTAGTTGATATTTAACAACTTATCTCAAAGATTGCATATAGTTTATAACTCATGAAAAATTCTAAATACCACAAAAGTTAGAATGTCAATCCATGTAATAGCCTTATTCTACATTTGATTCACTTGGTGTGTATATGTACGTGTAAGTCATTCTCATAAGCTATTCACACTCAAGACTAGTTTATACACACAAGGATTAAAAAATTTGTCTCTAAAATGTTTTTTATTTATATGTTTGTTTTTCATACCACTCTTCACTAATGTAGATACACATATAATTAAATATCAAATAGAGCTTTATTTTACTTGTAATATATGGTTAGGGTGAAAGTAGAATAAAAATAAAATTAGCTTAATTCTCACCATAAACACACATTCGTTTTCTTGGATCATCAAACCTTTTATCAAATTTTTCAAAAATTCTCCCAAACCTAATTCTTAACTTTTCTTTGTTTACTTTATTGCTCATTCTTTTCTTTTCTTTTTTTTTTTAACCTTTTTTTAAAGTTAAGAGTATAGCAAACTTTATCATCTTTTTTTTTAAATAAGTCACTATACCCCCAAACATAAATATTTACAACCTCTTTCCAACAATCAAAACTCACAACTACTTTTTGTTCCACTCCTTCTTCCTATAAGTTCAACAATTTTCACAACTCTAATCAAGACCATTATGCTTATGATATGAAGGGTATTATGTAAGAAATTTTATTTAAAGGCTAAGGTATGCATATAAAAACAAAGAAAAGTGATCATTAGCCTTAAGGTGGATAACTAGGGATAAAATTATTTAAAAGTAGGCTTAGAATGCTCAAATGGTCCAAACATGGCCTAAAATCATTTTTCTTAATTATGGGCAACCTAAAATTTTATCTCGAATAGTAATCAAACAAGTTCTAAAATGTATGAGACTCTAAGGATCTTTATTATGCTTAAACTTTCTCTAAGTCAGAAATAAATTAAATGATCAAAATTATGTGCTCTATATGCTCAATGTATTTAAAGAATCAAACATAAGGCAAAAACTTGATACAATGATTAAACATAAGAACATATGCAATATCCATTATTTTTTCAGAGTTACATTTATCACAAATTACATTCTTATCATTGACTAGTAAATATCATACCAAACCTAGAACAAACAACTAATTATAAAATTAAAAAAAAATTAATATGTAAAATAATATTATAAAAAAACATTAGGCAAAGTTAATTGACAAAATAGAATGTAGATAAATATCACAAAGAAGTATTTCTCTCCCTCAAATTTAAGATAGATATTATCTTTAATATTTTCTCGATAGGGGGTGTTTTTGTTATTTTCATCAAACGGTGCCATTTGGACCTTAGCGCTAATATTAAAACGACATTGTTTCATACATTTCTTTAAAAAGAAAAATTAGAAGAAACGCTGTTGTTTTGATCGAACAAACACTGATGCATAAGTTTTTCTCAATTTTTCTTTTAATATTTTTTAAAAAAATTCTTTCATTAATATTTAAAATATATTTATAGGATTTTCTATCATAAATTTGTGACAGATATTACCACAAGTTAGTGATAAATAATTAAAAAAAAATTATTGTGACACAATCTATCACTATTTATTGATATTATAAAATGATTGATACTATTTATCAGAAATTAATAATAAACTTAAATTTCTATCAACAATTTTTTTTTTTAAGTAGTGTTTGTTGTACATTGTTATTATGTTATTATTCTCTACTAAATATTGCTTTATATTCATTATTTATATTTCGCACGTGGTTTTGGGTTGTTGATCTCGTTCAATATGATTTTTAAGATTTTTTAAATTGTGATAAATAAGTGTTCAGAGGATAAATGAGAAGTGTTCTAATATTTTAATTGAAAAAAACGTAATAAAAGTTTCACATTGAAGTCCAAGTTTGCGGGTGAGTCGGCAAAAGTGGAATTGAGAAATTAAAGTAGCTTAGCTTTGGCTTTGGGCTTTTGTTCGGGTTAGGTGTGATGCCTGCTCGCTCGCTGGCTGGCGTTGTGAAAATGCGATGCCTGGACCCCAAGGAGTCAAATGTGCATTAATTAAATAATCCAAAAATCGAATTTCGTTCTCTGGGTTCGTAACAACAAACCCATATTTATCTACGACTTTTCTTATTCTTCTGATTGTATTATTGGTTTTTTTCGTTTGTCCTTTTACATTTCACAATCCATGGCCAACTAAAACTTTAAAAGTCATTGCTAGGGTTTGATTGAACTCGCTATCAACCCATTCAAATAATTGGCAAAATTCATGTATTAACCTTACATTCAATTGCGAGGACCACTTAATGATTGAATGATGAACTACCTTCAATTGTTTTCGTAAAGAAAAAAATTCGACCCCCTTTAATGCATGATAAGGGCAGATTATTTTGCTATTATTTGGAAGTAAATAAAGTTTTGCTCTAATTTAAACTAGGCCTTACTAGATCCCAATTAAAAAATGCCAATAATTTATCTCTCTTTCAGCCTGGAGCGGTCCCGGAAATGAAAGAAATAAAATAAACACTGATACCCTCGTGCAATTTGACTTGACTTGACAATAGGTACAGTTATCTATATAGACAAGTATTGATTGATACATAAAGGCTAATAATAATAATAATTTAAATAAATAAAAAATGAATATTGATTCCACAAGCATAAAATAACAGAAGAAAGACCTTCTAAAAATAAACAACAGAAGATTGCAATGAGGCAAGTGTCACTGTAAAATGATTGATCAAATTTAAAATATGAACTGAATTATATATATAGTAATATTTTGTGTTTGATGTTATATAAAATTGAATTGGATTGTTTTGTGTATATAATTTATTATTAAAATGATTGAAAATTTAAACAAATTAACTAAAATGACTAGATATATATATATATATTTGCTATTATTTTTTATATAAATTATTTGCATTATTAATCAAGTATAAATATTAATTCAAATTAACTATCAATAGTTTACTTAGTAACTTTAATTTGTAACTTAAAATGGTGACAAAGATTTTAAATTTTTTTCCTATCATGCAATACAATTGTTGAAATATATATATATATATATATATATATGAGGACGGAAGATTCAAACTTAAAATTTCTATTTAAGTGAAGGAATAAATAGATTACAAGCTCTTTGTCACTCAATTATTATAACAAGTGTGATTCGATATAAAATTTTGAACTTACTTTACAATTTCTCTTTAAAAAAAAAAAGGCGTTCAATATGTATCATTAGACACAATATATTTCATGTATCTAACAAGTTTTAGGGTATAAAGAAACGTATAATGCATTATAAAAATAAATGTAAATTTTGAAAAATTAGCTCAAAATTTGTAAAATTTAGTATAAATTTTACGAGAATAAATTTGTTTTACAAATTTAAAGATTTTGTTCTTATAATCAAGTGCGAAAACAGAATTTAAAGGATAGGGAACTAAATTAACAAAGATAAAAATAATTTAGCGTTAAAGATTAATTATATTAAATTTTTAATGTTAAAATTTTATATAGATTAAAATAATAAAAATTTTAAATTTGAAAATAAAATGGTAAAATATTATTATTAAATTTAAAAAATTTAGGAGCTGGAAAGAGTATGCCTGAGCTGGTGCCCCTTAGACGCCAAAGTAAGTCTCCCACGCTCGCTTATAATCACAAATTTACCGATTTACAAGCATACTATTAGAAAGAAAAAACAAAGTTAGAAATTATGTCGAGCGCGCTTTAAATCTGAAGCAGCAGGTAGAAAGGACAATATAATAGAAAAAAAAAAAAAAAAATCAAATAAAATAAAGGTATATATTTTTTTAAATAATTTTTTTATTTTAAATAATATAAAAAATTTAACAAATCATATATATCTTTATATTAATATAATATTATTTATTTTAAATTTAAACTCTTATAATTTTACTATTAAATTTTATTTAAAAAATTTTATATCAATAAAAATATGATTTATTTTTTATATACATAAATCTTTTAAATTTTTTATCAATGTAAAATTTTTAATATACTATTTTATTATTTAATAATTATTTAATATGTAATTAACTTATAAAATAATATACTGTTTACTAAAAAACGCCTTTTGGTCTTCGATTTGTGTGGTACAGATTTTTACTTTTAAGAACAAGTTAATCCTAATTGAAACTGTGATGAATCATCTGCACACGCGTCCAGGGTGACCACAAATTCTTATTAACAATTTGATTAAGATTAGCAAACGAATTATTTAATTACAATTAAAGTATTGAATTCTAATTTTTAATTATAAAGCTCTTAACTAAATCTCCATCTCAATCTAATTAAATTAAAATTTTAAATAAAATTTATTGAGGATATCAAATTCTGCACTTCAATTTGACACTTTAATGGTATCAATTAAGCCACAATTTTGATACCCCTTGCATCCTATGCGCAGCGAAAAATTATAATTTACACCATAAGTAAGAATACATAAGATTAACACACCAATAAAGATAAAGAAAACAAACCAATCACAAGACACAAGATATACGTGGTTCGGCCTAAATTGCCTACGTCCATGGAGAATCTATAATCCAGCTTCTTACTATTGAAATAGATCACAAAGTATCTTCTTACATCATTAATGATCCCACAAGACCCCTTAGTATCTCCCATAGAGACCTTTAAATATCTACCCTTAATCACCATGACTCCCTAAGACCTCTTCGTATCTCCTCATAAGAGATTTTTACATGGAACACAAGAATAGCCCGAGCATCTAAGCCAAAAGGATCTATGATGTTTTTCTTTTATTCACTCAAAGAACCTAAAGAAGAAAACACCCCCAAAGGTTACACCCTAGTGCACCACGCACTTAGTGTCTACCTAACTCCTCTATTCTCTCTTATGGTTACATCCTGAAACCTTAGATGCTTGATCTTAAACAAAGGTTTACAAGTGTTTATATATGGTGTATTTCGTGCCTACAAACCCTATTCCTTGTTAGAGTAAGAGTCCACTTGTTTTGGAAGTTCAAAACTTCCCAAAACTTAAAATTCCGAACCAAAACGGATTTTTTCACGCGTTCTGGCGCCGCGATGCTCTTCCCTGGGCGCTGTAGCGCTGGCCTTTCTCGCGCCCATGCTGAAAGCTCTCCTCGCGATTTCTTCGTTTCCTTCGCGTCTTCGAGTCCCATTTCACTTCTCCTTTCGTGTCCCACACGTCCTAGACTTCTTCATACGTGTCCCACACGTTCTTGACTTCTTGTAACTCTCCACTTTGGTATTCATCTCAATTCTTGTCCAACCAAGATTGTTGAATCACTAATTTTTCAACAAATCCCCTCCTTGATTGAAAATCTTTCCCCATGAAGCTAATCACTGTCATCCCTCCTTGACCAATGCTCACTAGCATGGTCTATAAGTCAAGTCCCTAACTTAACTAAGGCTCTTGCGACTACGGTCTCCAAGGATTCCTGAATGCTGATGTCTAGAGTAGTTCAATGTTATGATCTTCTATGTCCCGAAGATACCATGACCATAACCCTTAATGGTGAAAACCTATTCTCGCCATTGCTACTCTTCCCACACATTCTCTTTCGACCCCTGCCACAAAGTGATATATCAAAAGCTACTTTATGGTCTGTTTTAAATCAACCTCTAGGTTGATCCCATTCTAAGCACTTTTCTACAAGCACATAGCCTTCCTCTGTGCTTTATCACTCCCTCGATCATTTTGCTTCCCCATTTAGTGTTCCTTCTGTATGCCTTTCATGAATCTCCCTATTTCGATCTAGCAGTCCCGAGTCCTCTAGGTCTTCATGAGATGAGGAATGAAATCTCATACCTAGTCTCTCCCTTGTCTTTTTCACTATATAGTCTCAATCTTATTCTACCAATCCCCTATGACTTACCATAAGCCATATTACTCAAATTGGTAAATAACGATTCTCTACGACTCATATGAAAACACTACCCTAGATCCCAAAAATAGTTCGTTCATCAGACACTGATTTCTCTAAAAGCTCTCATGCAATCAAGGTCTTTGCCTAGTCATTCAATAGACTTGCAAATCTACCTTCCTTCTATCTTTGTCTTTCTCTTAGGACTATCTTCTTGAGTGCCCTAGACACCTTTTGGATCTGCCCTTCAATCTTGATTGTTCTTCTTTTTCCATCTTTATTTTGTGTCAAATCTGAATGATTCTTCTAACTAGGACATAGATGATGCCATCTACTTGGTAGTATTCCTTTTAAGAGTAAGCCTTACTCAAAAAATAAAACTCCCCAGTAAGGCCATCATCTTTTCCTCTTTCAGATAATCATCTTTCTTATTGTTCTTCTTGTTGGGATTTGTGCTTATGTGCCATCCCTTTTATGTATAAATATTTGCTTTATGTTCATACATTTATGATTTCAATATATCACTAATTATATTATATACAAATATGGTAAGATGCTTGTAACGTTTTAGACATTGTATGATCTAAAAGAGTTCAGATCTGATCTAAAGGAGTTTAGATCAGAACTAAGAGTTAGTAAAATCTAAATAGTTAAAGCTTTATCTGAAATGGGACAAAGACCTAAGAATAAATTAGTAATGACATAGTTGCAATGAGTTACAAATGGTGCTAGGAAATGTTGTTATGCAAATATGTTCTTAAATTTAATGTTCCTGATCTATCTTCACTAATGTGAGTCTGTTAGTGAAGACCTTAATATATATAGATCAGTGTATGTCTATATCTGGATAGTTCAGATGGTTAGTCTTAGCAAACCATGAGTTTAGTGAAAACTCGTATAGAGAAACAAGTATTCAGTAAAGACTGAATATTGAATAGACTCACAAAGATCTCCAATAGACATCCCATAAAGCCGTCAATGAAGGATCTTTTGAGTTGAGTAGTATTCGTGGTCCTTAGACCTGAGTGCCACGGTGGACTTGTGAGTGATCCATCATACTTTGGTTCCACACATGTCAGATACCTTTCATGGTCTGACCGCTGGGTGTCGCTGGGTATGGTCCGATGCTCATGGAGTCCGGTGTGTACAGATATAGGATCCATCAACTCAATTGGGTGAGTAAAATATCCTGAAACTCCAAGGTTGTATTTCAGAAAGTCTTATGGCCATAAGCAAACATATTCGAGAATTAATTTTATCGTTGGAAAATAATATCGTAAAAGTGTTTACGGATATTATTTATTGAAATACAAATCTAGAGATAAGTTTATGGTTGAGCACATGGAGACGTGACGGTGTTGATCTATATCTTCGCTCTTCTAGGATATTTATGATGGAAGGATTATATGAATATGTTATAACCTCAACTTGTATGGTCTAATGCGCCGTTTTGTAATATCCGTAACATGTGTGTGGGACATTATTCACGGACGTGTGAAATAGTTTCATATGATAAATCGGGCATGGGCCTAGAGAGTCTCATAATATGAAGTGTACTCGTTGTGCACTAGGGCAGCAAATTGGATTGAACAATTAATCCAATAATTTTCAGCAAAATGAAAATTGTTTCAAGGTTCCTTTTATTATTCACTTGTCAACAATTGAATGTAAAATGCATTATTGGTTTACAAGAGTTGTTAACCAATAAGAAATTGACAAGTAACATAATCTTGCTCCATAAATAATTTACCATGTATTTGCTTATTTACCTTACTTGGTAAATGTGTATATGGTGAAGGTAAATATGTATATGGTAATTGGAAATATTCAAAATGGTTTTGAATTATTAATATTTTATATATTAATCAAATTATTATTAATAATTGGAATAAGTGGCAAACACCATTTACTAATGGAGAATGCACTTGTTATTAATAATAAGGAATGTTGGCCACTTAAAATTTTTTAAATGATGTACTAAGGAAGTGGTGAAACCACTTAGCATTGTTTAAATGTCATTTACTCTTTAGAAATTGATTCAAATGGTTGAATCAATTTGATGAGTGAAAAATATGATTGATTAATGTTTGTAATGGCAAACATGGATAAGTGGTGGTGGAGCATTAAGAGTAGTAATCATTCTTTGTACTTAATTAAGAATTAAAAGAGTTCAATTTGTGTAAGTGAGAGTGAATTTCGTTCAAGGAGAAAGAAGAAAGAATTGAGAGCATTTCTAAAGTGTTGAGAGAAAACACAAAGGCTTACCAAGGTTCAACATAAAGAGTTGTAAAGAACTAAAGAAAATACTTAATTCTTTTCATCTCTTGGTAGTAATCATTCATAAGGATAAGTTGTTTTAAGTGTTAAAACAATCCTTTGCTGGAAATTCAAGGCTGCCATTCTAGCTTCACAATCCCACCAGATTTAGTTGTGAACTAGATTTGTGCAAAAGGAACACTTCAAGGTGAGCTCAACTAATTGAAGCTTGGAGTTCTTGAAGAATTGTAAAGCTACCTTTATAACCGGGTAGGTTATTTACTTACAAGTTATTTTATATCATGCATGAAAATATATATGAGATATATATGTGCTTGATTGATCATACATGTGATTATATGCTTGAATTTGTTATATTGTATATAACATGTATGAATACTTCCGTTGCGTATTTAATTTTTGAAATTATATGTATCGATACACATCACACACTATATCACAACAAGTGGTATCAGAGTATGCTGATATGGTGTTTGATGATTGATGTTGATATGTTGTTGTAGTTAACATGTTGATGTTATATTGATGAATAATATGATGATGTTTGATTTCAAGCATGCTGATGTTTAGAATTGAACATGTTGATATTTTATGAATTCTTGAACATGTTGATGTTTATAATTGTTTATATGATATTTGATCATGTTTTAAACCGGATGATTTGGGTGCCGGAACAGAAGAAAATTGATTTTCATGCACCGGGCACAGTAACAGTGTCCAGCGCTGCGACGCTAGCTTATGGACACTGCGGCGCCAGCCTAATTTTGGCCAGCGCCGCGGCGACAGGCTGGGAGCGCTGCGTCTCCCACATACTGGAAACCAGCGCCGAGGTGCTGGGATATGGGCGCTGCAGTGCCAGCTATATTTTTGGCCAGGGCCGCGGCGCTAGGTTGTGAGCGCTGCGGTGCCTACATACTGGAATCTAGCGTCGAGGCGCCAGCCTACATTTTGGCCAGCTCCGCGACGCTAGCTTCTGGGCTCTGCAGAGCCATACTATTTTTTATGAACGCTACAGCGCCCGTTTTCAGCGCCGCAGCGTTTGTCACTATTTTAGAAAAAAAAATTTATTTGTTCATTTATCATGTTTTGACTTGTTTTATTGCTGGAATGTACTTCAATAGTTGTCATAACATGATGTGATCATTAAAATACGCTGATAATTACAATGGGAGCCCTATTGGGGGGGTTAGTTGTGATTGCGTATTTCTTTTATATATAAATGACTTATATTATTCATTTGGATGAAATGAGTATGTAATAAAATCTCTCTTAATCAGATTGTAATATTTTCATTATGAGATAATATTAAATATGATCCGTCTTATCAATACAGTATTAGACAAGTCACTTCGATTTTTTCCAAGATCGTTAAACTGTGAGGGATTGATCGGTGTGACATAGGCTATGCCGTTTAAACATTAGTTGTGATAAATATATGTTAAAGTATTATCCTAGATCGCTAAAGTGTGTGGTTAATAACAATAACATATATTTAATGATTGATAAGTAAATCTGGAATACACTTATCCTAGATCGCTTGTGCAGATAAGATATATTTAGGATCAAGTATTAAGAGTTGCATGAGATGCAATTGATAAGAGTTGTCTACCTTTTAGGTTTACTAAGGCCTAGATCACTTAAGTATGTGGCTGAAGTAAATGCCAATGGGATCTACTTCTCACTATATAGTTTAAAGAATTTTGAACTTTCGTTTTTCCGTTCGAGAGATTAAAGGGATTATGTAAAATAGTGGGAGGGCGTTTTAGATTAAAAAAAATTGTATAACTGTTATACCTATAATCTAAAACGTTATTTATTAGTGATTGAAATATTCCCCTAACATCTTTTTCTTTTGTCTTGTGAAGATCATATGGCTTCAAACAACATTCTAGCTTGCATCCTTGATGCACACCAACTAAAAGGTGCAGGCAATTATGCTGATTGGCTTATGAATCTCAGAATAGTTCTGAATTATGATAAGCTTAGATATGTAATTGATCAGCGCATGCCACAAGCTGTTTATGATGATGCTTCTCCAGAAGAAAAGGAGACATATCGAAAATGGTTGGATGACAATTTGAAAGTCAAATCGTACATTCTCGGGTTTATGTCTACGGAGCTTCAAATGGAGCATGTCCACGTGGACAGTGCTGGGAGTATCATACTCCACCTAAAAGAGCTATTTGGTGACCGATCTCAATTTGAAATATATAAGGTTGCCAAATCGTTCTTTCAAGCTAGACTACCCGAGGGCAGTCCAGTAAGTCCTTATGTCCTCAAAATGATTTCATATATTGAGAGGCTAGAGACCATGGATCTCTTACTGAGCAATGGATTGAGGAATAGCTTGATTCTTCAATCACTTCCAGGGTCATTTGCACAGTTTATAATGAACTACAATATGCAAGGATTGACTCCTACTTATGCTGAACTGCATAATACGCTAATAACTGCTCAGGAGGACATGAACAAAGGGGGCACGGTCCTCTATGTTCAGGGTGCTTCATCATCTACCCGAAGGACTTCTAGGAAGTCCAAAGGAAAGAATAAACAGAAAGTAATGCATGCACCTAGAATGGGTCCTCGAAAGCAATACATCTCCAAGCACCCACGAAAGAACAAAGCGAGTGAAAAATATTTCCATTGCAGTGAGGATGGGCATTGGAAGCGAAACTGCCTAAAATACCTTGCCATGATTAAGAAGACACCATCAGGTATACACTTGCCTTTTATTGATATTTCCTTAACATTTGATGCTAGCATTGGTTGGGTATTAGATACCGCTTGTCCTTTTCACATCTGCAATGTGTTGCAGGGTCTGAAGAAAGTTAGAAAGTTATAACCAGGAGAAGTACAGCTTCATGTTAGAAATGGAGATTTCCTACAAGTTGAGGCTATTGGATGTTTTAATTTGCTACTTCCATGTAATAAAATTGTTGTATTGAATAATTGTTATTATGTGCCAAACATTATCCGGCAAATTATTTCAATTCCTGTATTGGACAATGAAGGATATCATATGCATGTTAGGATCCGTTCCTTATGTTTGTATGATTTGGATAATGTTTTGTTAGCTGAATATCAGTTGATAAATGGGCATTACATATTAGATACAACAGGAAATGTCATGAATGTACAAGTGAATGCTAATTATAATGCGGGAACTTTAAATGATACATAATTGTGGCATATGAGATTAGGTCATATAGGGGTTAGACGCTTATCCCGTCTAGTCAAGGATGGTCGGATACCTGATCTGACCATAGAATCATATCCAGTTTGTGAATCTTGTATTCAAGGGGAAATGACCAAGGCTCCATTTATTGGTGTTGGACACCGTGCCACTGATTTATTGGAACTAATACATAGTTATGTATGTGGTCCAATAAATCACACTGCGATGGGTGGTTTTCGATACTTTGTTATCTTTATCGATGATCTGTCATGATATGGATATGTGTTTCTTATTAAACATAAGCCAGAAACCTTTGAAAAGTTCAAAGAGTTTCGAAATGAAGTAGAGAAACAAACCGGAATGTATATCAAATGCCTTAGATCAGATCGAGGTGGTGAATACATGAGCAGTGAATTTTTGGATTATTTAAAAGAGAATAGAATTCTCGCTCAGTATAGTCCTCCAGGTACTCCACAACACAATGGTGTTTCGGAGAGGAGAAATCAAACTTTATTGGATATGGTCCGATTGATGATGAGCTTCACTGATCTCCCTGAATATCTATGGGGTATGCACTAGAAACTGCTACTCACATATTGAATAGAGTTCCATCAAAAGCCATTCCATCCACTCCACATGAGATATGGACTGGAAGGAAACCAAGTCTTAAATATGTTAAGATTTGGGGTTGTCCTGCTTACGTAAAAGTTACGCAACAGGATAAACTTGCACCTAAAGGTTACAAGTATAGGTTTATTGGATATCCCAAGAATTCAATGAGATACCAATTCTATGATCCAGAAGAACGAAACGTGTTTGTGTCTCGTTATGCCACTTTTTTAGAGAAAGAGTTTCTTATGAATCGTGGAGATTGTAGAAAGATTGAGTTAGATGAACTCAATTAGAATGTAAATGAACCAACAATGGAACTTCAGGCTCAATCAAGAAGAATACCTTTGACACACCCTCCACGTAAATCAGAAAGGATATCAAGGCCACCTGAAAGGTATGGTTCCATATCTAAAGGTGCTCTTGATGTTTTCTTGATTGAAGAAAATGATCCTTTAACTTACAAAGAGGCGATGTTGGACATCGATTCAGGAAAATGATAAGAGGCCATGAAATCTGAAATTGACTCAATACATCACAATCAAGTCTGGGACTTGGTTGAACTTCCTAAAGGAATTGTTCCTATTGGTTGTAAATGGATTTACAAGCGGAAGTGTGGGCTTGATGGAAAAATGGAGACTTTCAAAGCCCGAGTGGTGGCGAAAGGTTATACTCAACGATCTGGGATCGACTATGAGGAAATCTTCTCACCAGTAGCAATGCTTAAGTCAATTCGAATTTTACTAGCAATTGCTGCATATTATGACTATAAAATTTGGCAAATGGATGTAAAAACAGCGTTCTTAATTGGATATCTTGAGGAAAAAAATCTATATGGAACAACCTAAAGGTTTTACATCCAGCCAAACTTCTGGTCTAGTATGTAAACTGAAGAGGTCTATCTATGGACTTAAGCAAGCTTCCCGAAGCTAGAATCTTCGTTTTGATAAGGTAATCAGAGGGTCTGGTTTCATTAAGAATGAAGAAGAATCATGTGTGTATAAAAAGAGCAGTGGGAGTATAGTGGTCTTCTTGGTTCTATATGTGGATTTTGACATACTCATTATCGAAAACGATATTGGTATGTTGCAATCAGTCAAAAGTTACCTAAGTAAGAATTTCTCCATGAAGGATTTGGGAGAGGCGTCCTATATACTAGGTATAAAGCTTTACAGAGATAGAGCTAGGAGGCTTATAGGACTCTCTCAATCATCGTACATTGATAATGTCTTGGAAAGGTATAGTTTCAGTAACTGTAAGACAGTTAACATACCTTTTAAACATGACATTCATCTTTCGAGGAAAATGTGTCCTCAGAGTAAAGATGAAAATGTTAGAATGTCTAGCATACCTTATGCATTAGTTGTGGGAAGCTTGATGTATGCCATGATACCAGTTTGTTGAGGATATCAAGCCATGCACTTCAATTTGACACCCCAATGGTATCAACTAAGCCACAACCTTGATACCCCTTCCACCCTATGCGCAGCGAAAAACCACCACTCACACCATAAGTAAGAACACATAAGATTAACACACCAATAAAGATAAAGAAAACAAACAAATCACAGGACACAAGATATACGTGGTTTGGCTCAAATTGCCTACGTCCACGGAGGATCCATGATTCAGCTTCTTACTATTGAAATAGATCGCAAAGTATCTTTTTACATCATCAATGATCTCACAAAATCCCTTAGTATCTCTCATAAAGACCTCTAAGTATCTACCCTTAATCACCATGACTCCCTAAGACCTCTTCGTATCTCCTCATAAGAGATTTTTACAAGGAACACAAGAATAGCCCGAGCATCTAAGCCAAAAAAATCTATGGTGTTTCTCTTTTATTCACTCAAAGAACCTAAAGAAGAAAACACCCCCAAAGGTTACACCCTAGTGCACCACGCACTTAGTGCTTACCTAGCTCCTCTATTCTCTCTTATGGTTACATCTTGAAACCTTAGATGCTTGATCTTAAACAGGGGTTTACAAGTGTTTATATAGGGTGTGTTTCGTGCTTACAAACTCTATTCCTTGTTGGAGTAAGAGTCAACTTATTTTTGAAGTTCAAAACTTCCCAAAACTTGAAATCCCGAACTAAAACGGACGTTTCCACGCGTTCTGGCACCGCAGCGCTCGTCCCTGGGCACTGTAGGGCTGGCCCTTCTCGCGCCCATCGCCGCGGCGCTGGACTTCTATTTTGAGCGTCGCGGTGCTCAGCCCTGGGCGCCGCTGTGCTCAGCCCTGTGCGCCGTGGCCTTGGAAGCTCTCCTCGCAATTTCTTCATTTCCTTCGCGTCTTCGAGTCCAGTTTCACTTCTCCCTTTGTGTTCCACACGTCCTAAACTTCTCCATACATGTCTCACACGTTCTTGACTTCTTGTAACTCTCCACTTTGATATTCATCTCAATTCTTATCCAACCAAAATTATTAAATCACCAATTTTTCAACAAAACTCAAACTTGTTCTAAATTCAACTTGATCTCTTTTATCTAAACCCACATCTACCATAAAACTTTTATCTTATCTTAAGACCTACCTATAAAAATTAGGTCATTCTGTTTGTGATCGTTACTACCAAATTGCATGCCTTAACTTCAAGTGAAAATATAATAATAGTTCGTAGAATTTTCAAATGTCAGAGAAGAAAATTATACTAATTAACTATTGTTATATTTAATATGTATTTATATTCCATATAATCCACTAATATCATAGACGCTAGTCGCTAATAGTGGAGGAGGCGTATAACTGTACAAAAAATAAGTCATGTAGGTATGAGTATAACATAAACTCGCTATGAGTTATGTAGTTCTGACACGTACATGAAAGTTTAATAAAGTGAAAACTCGGAGACACGTAAACATACAAATAATTAGTTAAATTTATTTAAAATAAAGTTATTTTCAATTTAACTAACACGGTAAATTTTGATAACAAAGAATGCGGTCGCACGATGCTGACACTGCTAAAGGCGCACTTTGTAACGCATATCCGCTGTAATGGGTCTGACATTGCTCCAAAATCACAGCCGCACGACGCTGCCTCCGCTGCTCAAACGACTTCAACTCTAAAAATTGGGCATGCTGATTTTTTTTTTTTTTTTTAAATAAAGCTCCAAAGATTTATTCATAGATAAGAATAAGAGAATAAACTTGGTACATAGTGAGCCTTACCTTTATAATAGCCATGAAAGAAAGTTAAAAATCAAAAACTCTTCAAATTAAAAAAAAAATCAAAATTAATAAAATTTATAATTCAAAAAACCATTGACATCTTTAAAAATTATATGACGAATCATAGGGGCTAGAATCCACCAAGTGAGGTCATCATAGTTTAAGCCGAGATTCACCAAAGAGTCAGTTTCATAAAGAACTATTGTTCTTTATGAAAGTATGAGCAAATCGAAAGTCCATGCTATGAATAAATTGTTGGGAATTGAGGGGTGATGCAGGGTTGCAGTTAAAGCGAAATTGAGAAAAATAATGAAAATAAAAATAAGACAAAGACAAGATTACGTGGTTCGGCTTTTAGCCTACGTCCACGGGCGAAGACAGAAGAATCTTTTATTATCAGAAATGGAGAATACAAGTATTGTAGTGTTTTAGCCTTACAACCCAAAACCCCAATACACCCAATTCTCTCAAATCACTCAAAAACTCTCTCAAAGCTTTAGAAACTCTCTCTAAATTGCAATGGAAAATACATTGCTAAACTCTCCCTTTTATAGGAAGAATTGAGCAAGTGGACAGCCATTTCTTGGCTGTCCATCATTGCAAATCTGCAGCTGGCACACGGTGCCAGCTGCTGACAATTCTCCCACTTGGAGATTTGATTGAAAATCAATCAAGTCTCCACATCATTCTTTCTTCTTCGCCAAAGCCATGTTGCCTACGTGTCTGCTAGGCCATGCAAGGATCTGCACCATACAAATTTGTTGGTATTGGTGGGCTTGGTCAACACATCTGCTAGGTTATCATCTGTATGAATTTTTTTCATATCCACACTTCCATCTTCTACCACTTCACGAACAAAGTGATATTGAACACCTATGTGCTTCGTTCTTGAATGAAAAGCTGGATTCCTTGCAATGTGCAAGGCACTCTGACTGTCACAAAATAATTCAACTTTCTCTTGCTTGTGCCCGAGCTCCTCCAGTAATCTTTGTATCCAAATTGCTTCCTTGCAAGCTTGTGTAGTTGCCATGTATTCAGCTTCTGTAGTAGATAATGCCACAACAGTTTGCAGTTTCGAAACCCAGCTTACAGCTCCTTCTGCAAGTTTAAACACATAGCCAGTAGTGGATTTTCTTTTATCAAGATCTCCTGCAAAATCTGAATCCACATAGCCCTTAACAATAAAATCTGATCCTCCGTAACATAAAGCAACATCTGAGGCACCCTTAATGTATCTAAAGATCCTCCTGACACAACCCCAATGCTCTCTACCAGGATTAGCCATGTATCTACTAACTGCTCCCACTGCTTGTGCAATGTCTGGTCTGGTACAAATCATAGCGAACATTAAACTTCCCACTGCTGATGCATACGGTACTCGAGACATCTCATTCCTCTCTGCTTCTTTGCTAGGACACATCTTAGAGGATAACTTGAAATTAATAGGGAGTGGGGTACTAATTGGCTTACAATCTTGCATGTTGAAGCGCCACAAGATTTTCTTTAAGTAGTTCTTCTGAGAAAGCCAAATCTTTCTGTTATTTATGTCTCGGTGAATTTGCATCCCTAGAATCTTGTTTGCTGGTCCCAAGTCCTTCATATCAAATTCCCTAGCCAACTGTGCCTTTAATTCTTGGACTCGATCTTTGTTGGGGCCTGCCACCAACATGTCATCCACGTACAACAGTAAAATAATGAAATCATTATCATCTTCAAACCTTTTGTAGTATGTACAATGGTCTGAACTAAGTCTGTTGTATCCAAGGCTGATGATATAGGAATCAAATCTCTTGTACCAACACCTCGGCGCCTGTTTGAGACCGTATAGAGATTTGTTCAACCTGCAAACCAAGTTCTCTTTTTCTTCTTCTTTAAAACCTTCTGGTTGGAGCATATAAATTTCTTCTTCAAGTTCTCCATGAAGAAAAGTTGTCTTCACATCTAGCTGTTCTAGATGTAAGTCAAATGTAGCATACACTGCCAAGACTATTCTGACTGTCGTGAGTTAAACCACAGGGGAAAATATCTCATTAAAGTCAATACCTCCTTTCTGAGCATAACCTTTCACCACCAATCTCGCACGATACCGCTCTACTTGGTCATTGCCATCCCGTTTGATCTTGTAGACCCATTTGTTTCCAATGGCTTTTCTTCCACGTGGCAGTGCAACCAGCTCCCATGTTTTGTTCTTATGCAAAGCTTCAATCTTTTCTTGCATTGCTGTCATCCATAGAGAAACATCTTGACTTTTAGAAGCCTCCTGGAAAGTTGTTGGCTCTCCATCCTCTGTTAGAAGGCAGTATGCAACATGAGCCTTCCACGTGGCAGTGCAACCAGTGCCACGCTGGTGGTCGTCTCTCACGAGTTGATCGACGATCATCTGTAGCCTCAGACTCTGCTGGTTCTTGTTCTTCGTGCCCTGGTGCTGCTTCAGGTGAATCTGAATCTTCTTGTACTTGATTATTTTCCATTTGTACCATTGTAGTATATGGATTTTCCTTCACTGTGCTATCATTTTTATCATTCCTTTGCAGTTTATCTTCTGCAAATATCACATCTCTGCTGATGACGACCTTGTGGGTAGTGGGATCCCACAGGCGATACCCCTTGACTCCATCAGCATATCCCAAGAAAAGGCATTTTCTGGATTTTGGATCCAGCTTCGTTGTTTCTTGGGGATTATACATCACGTACACAGGACTTCCAAATGTATGAAGGTGAGAATAATCAACTGGTTTTCCAGTCCACATCTCCATCGGTGTCTTCAACTCGATTGCTGTTGATGGTGACCGATTTACCACATAACAGGTGGTTTTGACTGCTTCTGCCCAAAATGTCTTGGCTAAACCTGCAGTTCTCAACATAGCTCTTGTTCTCTCCAACAAGGTTCTGTTCATCCGCTCTGCTACTCCATTCTCCTGGAGTAATCATCTATGAATGACACAAAATATCTCGCTCCTCCTAAGGACATCACCGGTGCTTGCCAAACATCAGAGTGGATCAATTCTAGAATTTCTTTACTTCTAGAACTGGATGTGCTGAACTTTAATCTGTGCTGCTTACTTGTGACACAGTGCTCACAGAAAGGTAAATGAACCGATTTGAGCCCAGGAAGTAAATTTTGATCAGAGAGAATCTTCAAACCTCGTTCTGACATATGGCCCAGTTTGCGATGCCACATTATCGTTGACTCTTCTGCTGAACTAGTTGATGCAACAGATGCATCTCCTTCCTGCAGTGTTTCTCCATTAAGCATGTACAAATTTGCAGCAACCTTTTCTGCCTTCATTACTACAAGCACGCCTTTGAGAATTTTCATTATCCCATTTTCAATTTGGGTCTTACACCCAGTGTTATCTAATTGTCCCAATGACAAAAGATTCTTCTTGAGGCCTTTCACATGTCGCACCTCCTGGATAATACAAACAGTACCATCGTACATCTTCATCTTGATGGATCCTACTCCAGCAATTTCTAAAGCATGATCGTCCCCATATATACAGATCCTCCAGAGATAGGTTCATATTGATGGAACCATTCTCTTTTAGAGGTCATGTGCCATGTAGCTCCAGAATCCATGAGCCATACATCAGAGAACCATTTTCTGCTTTCAACAACCGTTGCTGCCTCGCTGTATAAAATTTCACCATCATCTGAGGTGCTTGCAATATTCCCTTGAGGTTTGTCCTCTGCACTTTTCTTCAATCCCCAACAATCCTTCTTCAGATGGCCTTTCTTGCCACAATGGTAGCATTTGACGTTCTTTTTACTTCTGGATTTTGGTCTACCATGATTTTGACTCCCACTGGGGCCACTTTCTATTGATCTACCTCTCATCATTGTCAAAGCTTCTGCTTGCTGCGAACATTCCTGTTTGTCTTCTTTATTTTTTCGTCTTCGTTCTTCTCCCAATACAGCAGCTGTAACATCATCGAAGACTAAGAATTCCGTTAGGATATTATTCGTCAAGTTGATGATGAGTTGATCATACGAATCTGGTAGGCTTTGAAGTAAAATCTCCGCACGTTCACCTGCCTCTATTTTATGCCCCAAGGAAGTGAGTTGGGAAAATAGAGTATTTAACGTGTTGATGTGCTCTGTCACTGAAGTGGATTCTGCCATTCGAAGAGTATATAATCTCTTTTTTAAAAAGATCTTGTTGTGCAAAGATTTGGCCTCATACAATTTTATGAGAGTATCCCATATCTCTTTTGCTGTCTTATTTTCCGCTACACTGGATAGCACGTTATCAGCAAGTGCGAGATGCAGATCAGCAACTGCATTACCGTCAATCTCATTCCACTTGATATCATCAGTGATACCAGCTGGTCTTTCATCAATTGCTTCTAAGCATTTGTTTTTCCTTAAAATTGCCTTTATTTTCATTTTTCACAATGTAAAATTACCTCCATTGAACTTCTCAACTTCGTATTTTGCCGCCATTGCTTTTCACCACGAACTGCTTTCTGCTAGGATCGGCTCCCACCGTTTCACGTGAATAGTACCCGTACGTATAAACAGTAACCGTATGTATGAATAGTAACGGTATACATGAATAGTAACTGTATACGTGAATAGTGACCTCCTTCAACCAGAAGCTCTGATACCACTTGTTGAAAAATTGAGGGGTGATGCAGGGTCGCAACTAAAGCGAAATTGAGAAAAATAATGAAAATAAAAATAAGACAAAGACAAGATTACGTGGTTCGGCTTTTAGCCTACGTCCACGGGCGAAGACAGAAGAATCTTTTATTATCAGAAATGGAGAATACAAGTATTGTAGTGTTTTAGCCTTACAACCCAAAACCCCAATACACCCAATTCTCTCAAATCACTCAAAAACTCTCTCAAAGCTTTAGAAACTCTCTCTAAATTGCAATGGAAAATACATTGCTAAACTCTCCCTTTTATAGGAAGAATTGAGCAAGTGGACAGCCATTTCTTGGCTGTCCATCATTGCAAATCTGCAGCTGGCACACGGTGCCAGCTGCTGACATAAATTCCTTGCAATTGATCCATTTATTGCGAAGAGTCAACGTAGGAAGAATGTTATTGTTGTTGAGTAAATGAATAACCAATTGAGAATCACATTCCAAGACGAGCTTATGCTAGCCCTTAGCAAAAGCAATTTCAATGGCCAATATTGCGCATGATCTCAGTATAATATGTAGCCTCCGTTTTTTAAAGACAAAAGAAACCTCCTAAAAAGGAACTAGAATCATTTCTGAAGATACCCCCGCAAGCCGCTTTTCTTTGATTGCCATTAGAGAGCCCATTAGTATTAACTTTAATCCAACCCTTAGGAGGGGAGTTCCCAAAAATAAAAAAATAAGACTTTCGAAGCTCGTCTCAGATTCAAAGAAATTTCCAAAGAATATAAGGTGGCTCTATGTTCTCCAAAAGAAACATACCCTAGACATAAGGCAACAAAAATTCGAATATGAGCCACAATTGTTATTCGCAGACCATCCACCCAAAAGGAATCAGAATGAAAACAAAACTTGTTATGGGAATTCCAAATCTCGTAAAAGAAGAATGCCACCATTAGAAGCCAAAGGTGATTGATATGCGACTTCTTGTTAAGTGCAAGTACATGTTACCGTATTAAATAATATAAGAATTAAGTCCAAGTAATATTTTCACAGAAATTTATTTAATTTATTTCTTTCAATCAAGTACTAAAATTAATCTTACTTAACTTTTATCTAGATAAATCTAAAGATGAATGTTCTTAAATTAATCTAAATTAAAAGAAGTGAATCTAATCATAATCAAAAGCAAACAAGAGTTTAAATTCACCAATAAAAAGGAATCTAGAATTTTAACTTATCTCCTAATATTTTATTGAACCTATTAATCTCTTAGTTAATCCCTCAATAACAAATTATTGGTTAGACTCTGATCTTATTATAAGTCTTTGTCTATGGTCAAATAACTATATTACATCCTAATAATTACTTACATGTCTATGGTAATTCGAATAGTATGCAACTCATTAAGAATAAATCTAATCATGCCATACATGTTATCTAGATATATGTTTATTCTACTTGGAACTCATAACTGTTGCTATATGATCATGTATCAAACTATCATAGGTTAAACACATTCCTCTTTCGAGTTCATTATGGTTCATTGATTAATTATTATATTGGTCAGATATAAAAAAGCGTTAAACACAAGATAGAATGAATCAATTTAATTTATTGAGGTTTAAAAACCAAGTATATATTAGGTTTAAAAGTCTAACCTTAAATCAAAAGAATTTAATTCAAAATGAATCTAAGAATACCAAAGTAATTAATGAATAACATCATAGAATAAGACTATAATAAAAAGAGAAGATGAAAAATAACATGAGGAGACACCATAGATTGCTTCTTTCTTTCTCTTAACTTGATGTACAAATCTTGATCTTCAATCTTTACTTCTTTACTTTGATCTCATATTTTTATGTTGTGTTTTTATTTCTCTATGTTGCCTCTAATATTCTCTATGTTTGGCTATGAAAAAAATGTTTGTATAAGTCTTCAAACCCTAAGGACGTGTGACTTTGAATTCAAGTCGTATCATGACTCATGAGATAGGATTTTATTAGTCGCACGAGCGTCGTGGCGCTGAGACCTGGAAAAGGTCAAGGTGTTGTCTCTGGCTGGATGCCATAGTGCTGGCTAGTGGATGCTACAGTGTTCAGCTCTCTATCTTGGACGCTAGCCTATTTGTGTTGTAGCGCTGGCCCTATTTTCTTC
The DNA here is from genome assembly GCA_946807835.1 of Ailanthus altissimus. Classification (NCBI taxonomy): domain Eukaryota; kingdom Viridiplantae; phylum Streptophyta; class Magnoliopsida; order Sapindales; family Simaroubaceae; genus Ailanthus; species Ailanthus altissimus. The sequence goes on from OX327698.1 coordinate 10,770,607, forward strand.
GAATTCTATATTTCACATCCAATTTCTCCAATATCTTCACGCGATAGGTAGAAAACTTATATATAATCAAAAAATTCAAATAAATAGCCAAATACTCATGATTTAGAGCAAAATCTAAGTTCGAGATGATAGAAATAATAGTATATATATGCTTTTATCAGTTATAAAGTTAGGGATTGTAGCTCTTCGAAGAGAATTAATAGCAAGAAGCAGCATCTGAAAAGCCCACCAAAGCCATTCCCAAACTGAATTGATGAAAGGGCAGGAGATAAAAATATGATAAGCTAATTCTAAATGCTTCAAACAGAAGGAACAGGCAAACATAATGTAAACATCTCAATTTTGTAAATTATTATCAGTTGGAAGTCGATTTTGAAGAAGGCGCCACATGAACGTGCTTACTTTAGGAGGGATGAAGCTTTGCCTAGTAGAAGCGAGAATCTAACTTATAGGACCATAATTTCTAATGAAATCATAACTATCTCACAAGGTAAGAATACCATCTCTTATAGTAAGTCCAAATCATCTAGTCCCCAACTACATTTGAATTCGACAATTGAAGATCATTAAACTGATTATGGACTTGAGAACAATGATGGAAGAATGTTTCAGGCAACTTCCAGCAGCCATCTTCAACCACTTCTTTAACATTGGTTGAGAGATTAAACATACCTTAAAAAATCATAAGGACAAGAGGGGATTCTAACCATGTGTTAAACTAGAAATTAATAGATGAACTATTTTTAATGATCCAACAAATACCATTGTAAAAGACAGGAAGAACATATTTAATAATGACCCAAATAGAAGAGCATTGATAGGATTTTCTAAAATCTTTAAGATCATACCTGTTGCGAATATAAATTAAACTGAAAGCATCCGATTGAAGAATGTTCCAAATTATTTTCAAAAGGCATGCTTTGTTAAGCTAATCTAACTAATGGAGACTGTTGTGTGTTTTCTATAACACAAATTAGCGCAAGTGCACGTTGTCGCAACAAGTAATATATGATGAGAAAAGTGTCGATCCCACAGAGAATGATTTGTCTTTTTTAATTTAAGTACTGAAATGGTATCTTTCTACTATTATCCAGAAAATAATTTAATGTATGAGATTTAACTACTCAAGTAAAAGAACAACTTAATTATGCTAAGTGATAAACTAAATTACCAACAAGTTAAATTCAATATAATAAATCCTAAGATTACAAACTATCCCCCATTATGCAAATAAATTCAGCAGAATCTCTTTGATGTCTATTGGTTCTCAACTTGATATATTGACCAAAACACTCAACACATCACAAGCCTCTTTTGCAGGTCAAGCGAATATATTCTATCCAATCAAATATCTATATGTCTATGATAAATAAATTGAAAAAAATTCATTAAGCACAAGTTTTATGAGCCATACATGCCTTATGAGTATATGTCTATCTCATATGAAACTCAAGTGTACTACACTATGATCATGCATCAATATGCTTAAGACTGAATACCTAAATGCCTTTGTCAAGTTTATTTAAGCATTTCTAGATCAATTTAACTACTGGCCAAGTAATCAAATAGCATTAAACACAAGCACAATGAATATATCAAAAGCTGAATTAATACCATAAAAGAGAGAACTAAAATCAATCACATAATGAGTTCAAGGATGTAATCCTAGATTAATGAAATTAGCTCATCATTAAACTACACAATTTTGAAGCTAATTCCATCAATACATGTAAACTAAACATCTTACAACAAGTAAAGAATCAAAGCAAAGAAGACATCCCTGTCAAATGTCTTTGATGTTGAAGCTTGCTTTCCTCCTCTTTGATTTCTCCAAACTTAGAAGTTAGGTGTTTCTTTGTGTTTCCAGCTGCTGTCCCAACTGGAGTCTCCTCAAAATGTAAGTTTTGAGCAAATATATAGGTAAGAGCACGGAATTAGGGCGCACTTAGGGTTGCTTTTGGATTTCCTGATTTTCAGCATCCTGTCAACTTTTACTGTCCAGGTCCCAGTGCCGCGGCATTGAATCTCAATGCCGCGGCGCTCACTTTCTGCAATTGGCGCCGCGGTATTGAAATCCAATGCTGCGGCTCTGCACTGTAGCAAACAGTGACACTGTAGCAAATAGTACCTCCATTTGTATTTTTATCTCTAATGCTCCCATTTGCGTCCGTTTTCTGGTATTTTTGCTCCAATAATGCTTAAACCTATAAAACAACATTAATATGCATAAATAGCCAAATTATTGAGATAAATTGAACAAATATCAAGTTTAGAAAGATAAAATAGTTTATACAATTACGCCTTATCAGAGACCGACATCGCCTTTCTTTTAAAGAGTACAGAAACTATTCCAAAAGATTAATGTTAATTTATAGGGCAAAAGATCACTTAAAAGGACAAAGTTCCAAGATTATTTGTGCAATTTGTTTAAAAGAGTAGATGGCTATCTGTACATTTTGAAGTTGTGTAAAAGGGTACCCTGAAACACAGTTCGAACCAGTTGTACCCTTCTAGCCATAGATAAAAATTTTTCTTTCCATCTTGAGATACGAGCACAAGCCTTATCTGCAAGGATTTGTAAGTGTTGGCTGCATGCAAAATGATAATGGTTAATTAGGTTTAATATTTCAATCATTCAAACTTAATATTTATTCGTTTAAATTACGATTTTTAGTTTTTTTATGTGCTTTATTGTTATTTTTTAGGTTTGGAGTCTATGAAGTAAATGGGGATGAAAATCCAAGAAAAATAGTTGCTACAGTACTATACTACAGTAAATTGCTACAGTATCCCTGCTATAATTTTAGTTGAGAAGATGATCATTAGTCTATGATAAGAATTAGTATATTAACTGAATTTATTTTCATAATTTTTTAGAAAATAATAGACGCTTGAGATAATTCTTATATCATAAATCTTGAACTGAATTCAATCTTATTTTTTATCACTTATTTTTTAGCACATTGAATAAGCATCTATTAGTTGAATAATTTTGCTTAGAATTATACATGCTTAAGTAGTACACTACAATCTCGATAATCAACACTCTAGAACTTGTTTGATTACTATTTGAGGTAAAATCCGAAGAAACACATGAATAGAAAAATGACATTAGGCCATCTTTTGACCGTTTGAGCCTTTTCTAGCTAACTTATATGTATATTTATTCTTAGTTACCTCATTTGAGCCTAATTACTCATTTTTTTCAGTTTAACCACATTACAATTCACAAGAATTTTTACTTAATTATCCTAAAATCTATTGGTAACACCATAAACCTTGAGTTTACTTAGAAATATTCTTAAAACGAAAAAAGTTGTGAATATATAAAGAAAATGGTATTGTAATAAAAGGCAAAAAGTCTTGAAGGTGCATATTAATCTAAGTTTGGGGGACGAAAAAAAAAGAGTTAAGAAAAAAATAAGGGTTTAAATGCATAAATACCCCTAGCTTGAGAAAAAGAAGAAATTCTTTGCAAAAAAAATGATTAAAAGAAAGATGAAAATAGCATAAGTTTGGGGGAGGAGATAAATCAAAGAGAAGAAAACTAAGAAGTTTCTAAGTAATGTTAAGTATTCATGGTGTGATTTGAACTTTATATTTATATATCTTTATATCTCACCTTAACCCTAGCCTTATGTTACAAGCTAATTAAAGTCCTAAATAGATTTCTAGACAAATATATTTCTACATTTGTGGAGAGTAGTATGGACAACAACCTTATGGTAGTGTTATTATTAAAAATATGCCGAGACATCATCTTTATATACTTTCTTAAGTATTGAGTAAATTTAAGTTTAATTTGATTAATTACTTACTTATTGCATACATGCACAAAGTGATCATTCATATGGGAGAATGAAAGACTTAATGAATTGTACGATAATTTATTAAAAATTGTCTACTGTATTTTAAAAAGACTTGTGCCATTTAATAACCATTGAGACAATGAGAATGATCATCTAATCAACTGAGGCTTGTTTAGTATGTTTTTATTTATAGTCAATAATAAGTTGTGATTATTTGTTCTTGTTTGCTCAAGGACAAGTAAAGTCTTATGTTTGTGAGTATTTGATAAGGGTTAATTAGGTCTAATATTTTCATCTTCCAAACTTAATATTTAATTTATTGTTATTTTGTAGGTTTAAAGTTAATGGAATAAATGGGGATGAAAATTTAAAAAAAAAAGAGCAAAAACATCAAAGTGCTACAGTACCCAATGCCTAAATCCGACGCTGCATGAACAGTAATTTTAATCTGATTATATTAGATATTTTACCCTAATTTGAAGACATAAACCTATACATAATAGGCTAAAAGCCCTAATTCAAAAAATTAATTTGAGGAACTATGATGAACTTGACAAAGGGATTCATGTATTTAGCATATGATAGTTTAATGCATGATCATAAGGTGATAACTATGAGTTCCGTGTAGGATAGACATATACTTAATGAATTATATTTTAATTTGATTACCATAGACATATGGGTGATTGTTAGAATGCGTAATATAGTCACTCGACCATCGACAAAGACGTATGATGGATTAATGTCTAAGCCAACAATTTATATTAAGGGATTAACTAAGTGGTTAATAAATCCAAGGAAATACTAGGGGATGAACCTATACCCTAGATTATTATCCTTTGGTGAATTTATTTATTTGTTTACTTATTGTTTAGGTTAAGTTTTAGGTTAATTAATTGATTTTTAAATTTTAGATTTCTGAATTTTTGTAAAGTAGGTATAATTTTAGTAATTGATTGAAGAATTAGATCGTGTAATCCCTGTGGGATCGATATTTAAATTTTAAATCTTATATTCTTTGATACGATAACATGCGCTTATGCTTAACTATTATAGCATCAATCAAAAACCTTTAAAAATAGGCATGCCCAAATAGTTAAAAGGCAGAACCCTTGAGAAAAAACCAAGCAAAGTGGAAATCTCATCTAAACGATTCAAGACAGATTTACTAATATAGAACTAACTTTTGGTCGCATTTATTAGGTGTCCTGAAGATGTACTATATGATTCCATGAAATCCATCAGAGAAATGAGAGATGTTATATCCTATATACAAAATTAAAATACATAATCAGCTACATAATATTAGTTGGCACCATACAACCTCTAAAAGCCAAAATGGGGGTCACAAAGTTTGAGCTAATAAGATTCTGAATACCTCTAGAAAAACCAACCTCAACAAGACAAAAATGAATAGGGGATAAAGGGTCTCTTTGATGTACCCTTCTGAGGGGTACCATTGATCATAATAGAGAGATGGGCTAAATTAAGAGTAATGGAAATCCACTTAACAAAAGTAAAATTAAAACAAAAATTACATATAGTTGACATCTTCGGAATCCAATTTAAAGTATCAAAAGCTTTGGCAATGTCTAGTTTAATGCTGATGTTCCCTACAAAAGCTTTTTAATCCAGTATATTGACATCTTCAAAAACCACAGAGATACAATTATGAAGCTACGATTTCAAATAAATGCCTTTGTTTTTCCAAAACCAAATTAGGCATGAAGATCGCTCATTTATCTATAATGATCTTAGTAATTATTTTCAAAAAGAAATTGGCTAAAGCTGTTAGCCTATGCTGACTAATTTGAATGGCATTCGCCACTTTCAGAATCAAGACAATAAAGCTATAATTAAGATTAAGGAGCATATAGTTCTGCAAAAAAAAATTATTGGACCCCAGCCATAATATCCTACTTAATGATATCCTAGTAGTGTTAATTCAAATATTCCTGAAAAACGGCTTGACGGATCTGTTGGAGTTGATGCTTACATGTCATTCCAATATTGAATAAATATTAATTATTTAATATTTATAGAATAAACATTTCGAGTAAAATCGTTAATATTAATTATATGGTAATAAGCTTGTAATGTTACAGACTTTTATGATCTAAAGGAGTTTAGATATGGTCTAAAGGAGTTTATACCAAGGCTAAAAGTTAACAATGTTGAGAGTTATAAATGCTAAGAACTGTTAAGAGTTAACAGGTTATAAGAGTTAGTAAAATTTTAAAAGTTAGAAGCCTTGTTTGAAATGGAACGAAGGCCTGAGAGTATACTAATAATGATATAGTTGTAAAGATTTCCAATAGGTGCTAAAAAATTTAATTATGCAAATATGTTCTCAAATACAGTATTCCTGATCTATGTTCACCAATGCGGGTCTATCGGTGAATCACTATTAAATAGATCAATATATGTCTATATCTGACTAGTACATATGGTTATTCTTAGCTGACCATGACCTTAAAGCTTTGATAAGCATGCGGGTATCCAGTCAGGACTGGATACTGAATAGACTCATAAGGACCCCAATAGATATCCTATTAAATTGTCAAAGGAATGGCCTTTCGAGTTTAGTAGTATTAATGGTCCTTTGACTTGAGCGCTATAGTGGGCTTGTGAGTGATCCACTATACTTTAGTTTCACATATGTTATAAACCTTTCATGGAGTCTAGTGTGCGTAGATACAGGATCCATCAGCTTACCCTGTACATTCATGACATTTTTTGTTGTATCCAAAACATAATACCTATTAACTAACTGACACTCAACTAATAAAACATCAAACATATCACATAAATATAATGAACGATTCCTAATATCCATATGATACCCTTCACTGTCAAGTACAGGAAGAGAGATAATATGTCTAATCATAACAGGTACAAAATAACAGTTATGAAGTACAACAGTTTTATTACAATGGAGAATCAAATCATAATGTCCTACAGCCTCGACCCATAGGAGATCACCATTTCCTACTCAAAGCTGCACTTCTTCCGATTGTAGCAATCTAACTTCTTTCAGACCTTGTAATATATTGCACATGTGAGAATGACTTACGGTATCTAATACCTAGCCAATACTAGCATCAAATGCTAAAGAAATTTCAATAATGAGAAAGATAATACATGAAGGAGTCTTCTTCATAATGGCAAGGTATTTAGGGCAGTTGCGTTTCCATTGCCCATCCTCACCGCAGTGAAAGCATTTCCCTTTCGCTTTCGATTTCTCCAGTGGTTTGGATATCTGTCGCTATTGAGGACCTATCTTAGGTGTTTGCCTTACCTTTCTTTTCTTCTTCCCAAAAGCCTTCGGGGTCAAAGATGAAGCACCCTGGATAAGGAGGGTCGAGCCTGCGTTATGCATGTCCTCATCCGTTATCTTTAACATGTTATAAAGATCAGCATAAGTATGGGTCATTCTTTGCATATTAAAGTTTGTAATGAATTATGCATATGACCTAGGCAACGACTAGAGAATCAAACTGTTTCCTAGGTTATTGCTTAGAGAGATATCTATGAACTCAAGCATCTCGATTAATCTTATCATCTTAAGAACATAATGACTCACTAGACTGCCCTTAGGGAGCCTTCCTGAAACAGTGATTTGGTAACCCTTTAGTTCTCAACTTAGGTTCGGTCACCAAAGCGCTCTCTAAGATAGAGCATAATGCTACTGGCACTGTCTATGCGGATATGCTCCCTCTGCAACTCAGTAGACATAAAGGCAAAGATGTAGAATTTAACTTTTAAATTGTCATCTAACCATTTCTGATATGTCCCTTTTGTTTTTGGGTTGCATCCTCAGAAATACCTTTAGGCATCTTCTAACCAATAACAGATCCTAGTATTTCTAAATCTAGAACAATTCTGAGATTCATGTACCAGTCAGAAATTCTCGACACCTTTGAGTTAGTGTGCATCCAGCATGCATACCAAGGGATTTGAAGATGACATCTTACCTTACACAAGTCAAATAAAATAATATTAGGAGATAAAAGCGAAAAATATTATTAAATTACTAATAATACATTTTAAATCATGGTATAACATTTAAATAATTTTTAATTTAAAATGTCCTCCAACTGTTTTACATAATCCCTATAATATCTTAAAAAGGGATAACGATAGTTTAAACTATTTAAAACTATATAGTGAGAAGTGAACCCCATTGGCATTTTATTCTGGTTGTACACTATAATGATATAGGCCTTTATAAACCCAACAAATAGACAACGCTTGCCAGTTGCATCTGATGCAACTCTTACTTTTGATCCTAAACACACCTTATTCGCACATTGTAGCAATCTAGGGTAAGTATATTCTAGATTAACTTGTCAATGATCAAATATATTCTACTGGTATTACTCGCACACTGTAGCGATCTAAGGCAATACTTTCGCATATATTTGTCTCATTTCATGTTTAACCGGCATAGTCTAAATCAAACCGACTAATTCCCTTACACTATAGCAATCTTGGAAAAGACCGATATAATCTAGCTAACACTGTATTGACAAAACGAATCATCAATAAAATACTATCTCATAATATAATATTATTCAATCTGATTAAGAGAGATTTTTTTTTATTTATTTTAAATAACACAAAGACTTAATCCCTATCTCATGAGGAGGTAATTCTCAATCATACATTAATTTTTATGTAAGCACAACTAATCTCCATCTGTAGGGCTTCCATTGTATTTACCAGCACAGAAGAAAATGTTCTCAGTTTATTATACAACCTAATAACTCTTATCATTGTATCTCATAAACTCCTACATGATTAAAATAATATTTTAAATAATTTAAAACATAATTAAAGTAAGTGTCATTGGTGCCTCGGTGCTGGTTCACTATGCGGTAGCACTGAGGGGCATAGATCCCAGGGCAGCGACGCTTAGCTTTTGGCGCTACGACGCTCAAATCCAGCGCTGAAGGTCACACATCTAGCATCGCGGCGCCAGGCCCTAGAGGCCATCAGCAGTACAGCGCTTTGTGCCTGGTGCTATGCCGCGAATTCCAAAACATGTGTGCTGAGGCGCCCAGCACTTGGCACTACAACGTCATGGCACTTGGAGGCCGCAGCGCCTACTACTTAGTGCTGCGGCGCTGGAACAAAAATTCTCAGTGCCTCTGCACTGAGCAGTCATGGCCGTGGCATTCTGGTGATTTCCACCTTTGGTATACCCATTTTAACAACTTGAAATGCACCATTTGAGCACCGAAACATCACCAAAAATAATTTCACACTAAAAAACATCCAATATCAACTCAAATAGCTCTGATACCATTTTGTGAGTGATTTTAAACCTAGGGTGTATGCATGTGGGTTTGTATCTATCATTCAAATATGTATATGTATCACATACATATACGCACAGTAGATAAGCGGAATACTAATTTCTTAATGATAAACACAAATAAGTTTGACATGTTATCTCATAAATATAAACTACATAATGATTGAGAATTTATTACCTTGACAAGCCTTTAGCTTTTGATTGAACCGGAGTACCCGCCTTGATGAAACTCATTAACAATCTAGTTCCTTATCACAGTGGGCTTGAGGAAGTTAGAATAGTAGCTTTTCCAATAAAGAATTCAACCCTTGAATTCTTGTTTCTACCTTGTAGTATAGGTAGCCAAAAATGGAAAGAAAATGAAAGAAGTGTATTTTGTGCTCTCAACACTTAGCCAAATTATCACACTTCTCTCTCTAAATGCCTTAATCGTATTTTACAACTTAATTGGGCAAACTATTGCTCATTTATTTGTTTTTCTACTTAATGGACAACACTTGTCCCATTTAATTATATAATAACCACCATTATCTTGGTCAATGTTTACCTTTAGTATTTTGTTTATTATTATTTACAATAAACCAAATGAAAATAAAATAAAATAGAAAATCATTTAGATGACCTTGACCTAAATTTAGGACAAACGAAAAATATTTTCTCATTAGTAAGAAATATGTTAAGGCCTACCATTTACAAGTTTCACACATTTATTCTTATTATCTCATTTTAATCAATATTAAACAAATAATTTAATCATATTAAATCATGATAGAAATACATGCCAATTTAAATAAAAAATAAATTGTTTGATTTCAATTTAAATAATAATATCATATATTATTATTATTATTTTCAATAAACATTTTAATGAATAAAATAATGATATTATTTGTCCAACAAATAAGATTATTTTGATAATTTTCAAGTCAAACAATAATTGGTCCACAATGTGCCATATGTCAATATCTCATTGATCAACAACTAATTATTAACTAATTTATGTACTTAACTCTTAAGTCTTGATACATGCACGACTAGAGGAAGACCAAAGTAAATGTCCAATCTGCTAGAATTTTCTAGATCGAACTATTCAATCCGATACTGATAAGGGTTTATTGAGTCTAATATTTTCATCTTTAAAATTTAATATTTGTTCGTAGATATTAAGATTATCTAGCTTTTGAGATATTTTATTATTATTGTTTATAGGTTTGGAGTCAATAAAGTAAATTGGGTCGAAACTCTAATGAAAATAACTCAAAAATATCAAATTGCTACAGTATATGCTACAATGATTCGGAACAGTGATCTGCTAAAGTACCCAGGGCCCAGAAATGAGCGTCGTGGCACCCAAAACAGTGTCTCAGTGCTGTAGAGTCCAGGATGCAACGCCGTAACGCGCGAATAGTAATGCGTGAATAATATTTTTCTACAGTAACTTGTGAATAGTGATTTGAATACATAAACATATAAATAGAATGTCAAAAACCCTAATTGAGGGGGAGGAGAGAAAAGGAAAAAAAGGCAAAAAAAAACTTAGATAAAGAATTCACAATACAAAATCAAATATCACATCCAAAGATTGAAGAACCAAGATCAAGATTTAAGCTTTAAGTTAAGATTGAGGGAGAAGCATATCAAGGAGTTACTTTGATTAGTTTTTCTTCTCTTTCTTTATCATTATGCTCTTATTCTTGTTGATTTTTATTAATTAGTTTGATACTTTTGATTTTGTTATTGGTTAAATTGTTCATCTAGGGTTAGACTATGTGAACCTAGTGTGGATTTGAATTGTGTTAATTTTTAGTTTACGAACTTGATACATTAAATTGATTCATTTTATCTTGTGTTTTAATGCTTTTATTATACCTGATCAATATTATGAATGATTGAGAAGCCATAATGAACTCGACGGAGTGATTCATGTGTTTAACTTAGGATAGTTTGATGCATGATCATAAGGTAACAACTATGAGTTTCATCTAAGATAGACATATACCTAGATGGAATGTATGATATAATTTAGAATTAATTTTAATGAATTACATTCTGATTTGATTACTATAGACATATAGGTGATTGTTAGAATATGTAATATAGTCACTCAACCATCGACAGAGGCTTGTGATGAGATTAGTACTTAAGCTAATAATTGGTATTAAAGGATTAACTAAGTGGTTAATGAGTCCAATGAAATACTAGAAGACGAGTAAAAATCCTATATTATCTTTATTTGTGAATTCTACCATTTACTTTTGTTTAGTTTAACTGATTGAGTTTGATTAGCTAATTAAATTTCATATTGTGATTTTTTGAATAAAAGTTAAGTAGGTACAATTTTAGTACTTGATTTATAGAATTAGATCGCATAGTCCCTGTGGAATCGATATTTGGATTTAAAATCATATATTACTTGATACGATAACGTGCACGTGCACTTAACTAGTATAGCATCAATTAGGTACGATGTCCCAATGCACAACAAGTATACTTCATATTGCGGGACTCTCTAGGTCTACTTTCGATTTGTGAAACAGAACTATTCTGTGAGTTCGAGATCGATGCCCCACGCATATGTTACAGATATTACAAATCAGTACAGTAAACCATACAAGTTGAGGTCATAGCACATACGTACAATCCTTCCGCCAATCATATCCTAGAAAAGTGGGGATATAGATCACTACCGTTAAATTCTTATATGCTCATCCGCGAACTTATCTCCAAACACGTATCTTGATAAACAATATATGCAAACACCTTTACACTATTGTTTAACCCTGTGGAAAACCCTTTTTCCTGAGTTTGTTATTTATGGCCATAAGAATTTCTAAGATACAGTCTCTGAGTATCCGGATTTATAACTTATCCATATAAGTTGACGGATTCCATATCTGTACACACTAAACTCCATAAGTATCGGACTATACCCAGTGACACTGATGCGATATTTCTATATCATAAATTAAGTGCAAGTATACACTATCGTATGCAAGTAATAAAGAGACTAATTAGTCGGATGTCGAACCCACAGGGATAATTTCTTCTTATTAACCAATTACTAAAATTATGTCTTTCTAATAATTATTTAGAAAAATAAAAATCTAAGAATGAATGTAAGAAATATAAAAGCAAAAACACAATGCAATGAGATTTAAAGATAGCAATGTAGAGAAAACCTAGGATTAATATTATCCCTCAATATGCTTTTTAATGATTAATCCTCTAATATTTAACTCACTTAGTCTTTATTATTGATCAAGACACTAATGTATTCACAAGCCTCTTCCAAGGTCATGCAAGTATACCCTAATTTACCAAATACCTATATTCCTATGGTACTTGTAATAAATTAAGATTCATTAAGATTAGGTCTTATTGATCATACATGCCAATTAGGTATATTCCTATCCTAAATTGAAACTTGCATATGCAACATTGAATGTTACTCTACAATCATGCATCAAATTACCTAGGTCTAAATATTATGATTCCTCTTTCGAGTTTATCAATAATATTACCAATTCATTCACCATATATTGGCCAGATATATTGAAGCATTAAACACAAGTAATTTAAATAATAAAAGATTAAGTTTATTAAATATTAAAAAGATATGACAATTTAAGCGCACATATTGAGTTCAAATATTAACCCTAGAAAATAAGTTAGCTCATGGCTACAAGAGAACAGCAGTAAAAATAATTATAAATCATGATACAATTATTAGCAAACCGATATAGACGTCGAATTGCTCTTAATTGCGCTGCCTAAGAACTCTTGATGCCGAAGAACGTCTTGTATCTCTCTCTAAAATTGCTTCAATTAAGCTTCTATTGCTCTCCAAGACTCGTGCTCTATATTCTTGGTGCTCTTGGGTCGTCTTGGATTTTTTTTTGAAGGTTGGGAACGAGTGGCTTTATATAGGGATTGATATGACCTTGAAAATCTCAATTCTTGTCGGACTAGGACTCGCACTACCGCTGGCGCGCTATGCATCTGTCGCTGGGGCGACGCGTGAAAAGCTATTACCACTGGAGCGGTGGGATCTTGGCGCTGGGGCGCTGCATGAAAATGGCTTCACCGCTGGCGCGGTATGTTGATAGCGTTGGGGCTCTGGAACGTCGCTGGCGCGGTGACTCTTCGGCGCTGGAGCGCCAGACGCGACTTAAACAGGTCGTTTTTCTAATTTCGATCACTATTCCAACGCTGGGGCGATATTCTTATGGCGCGGGGGCGCTGGACTCAAATTTTGGAAACTTTGCATTTTAGTCCCTGTTTTTGCTCCTTTTGCATTCTTTCTTTAAATTTTGTTCAAGTCCCTATAAATAACAATAATGCACATAAATAGCCATCTATTCTCATAAAACCATAAAATATCAATAATAAAAACATGAGAAAATATATGACAAATTTGCCCTTATCAGACACCCAATAGTCACACCATGAAAGGTCTGTGACATGTGTGGAATCAAAGTATGATGGATCACTCACAAACTCACTATGGCACTCAGGTCAAAGGATCACCTATACTACTCAACTCGAGAGGACCTTCCATTAATGGCTTCGTGGCATGTCTATTGGGGTCCTCATTGAGTCTGTTTAGTATTCAGACCTTATTGAACACCTATATTCTATACGAATTTCCAGTAAGCTCATGGTCAGCTAAGAACAACTGTCTAGACCATCTAGATATAGTACATACTAGTCTATGAAAAAGGATTCCACCGACAGACCTGCATCGGTGAATTAAGACCAGGAACATATAATTTGAGAATAGACTTACATAATAATATTTTTTAGAACCTATTACAACTCTTGCAATTATGTTATTATTAATGTACTCTCAGGTCTTTGTACCGTTACAGACAAAGTTATAACTTTTAGACTTACTAATTATTATAACATGCTAACTCTTTAGCATTTATAGTTTTTTAATGATGCTAACTCTTAACATTGATCTAAACTTCTTTAAACCAAATCTAAACTCCTTCAGATCATATAATGTTTATAATGTCACAAGTATTAAACCATTTAATAATTGTAATTAGCAATTTAACAAGTAATGTATTGTATAAATATTATAAAATAAAATATTTATACAACAATGAGATAACACGTGAGCACAAATCCTAACAGATTCAATTCGAGACTCTTTGAACGGGGCAACCAAATTTACCATCTCCTTCAAAATGTCGACCATGGATGCCAATAATGAAAAGATGAGAAAGGAAAAGAATTAAGAAAAAAAGTTCCATGTGAAATCAAAAAAGTATAAAGCAATTGTAGAAATAATATGCCTATAAAAAGAAAGTGAAAACTTCTTTTTTTTATGTAGAAGAGAAGAGTTATAGAGAGAAATTTTCTCCCCTACAAAACATCTTTCGATTCCAAAATGTGTTTTCAAATTAGGCATGCTACTTCTTCAATGCCCTGATTTGTTCTCTTTGTTTTAGTTTAATTGGTTTCATATAATTTTTTTTGAATTAAAGTTATTAATATTTATAAGTTTTAATAGTTGTTAACCCTAAAATACTCTTCTCTCAAAACCAAACCAAAAGGCACCACAAATACCCATTTATCCAACCGGAGAGGGGCTTTTTGGCTCCTCTCTAGCGAAGCCTCACTGTCCTCTGTCTCTTCCTTCTAGCTGTAGCTTAGTTTCTTTATTTTCTCTTTGTTTTCTTCTTTTTCGTTTTCATTTTTTTGTATGATTTTTTTTTCCGGCAAGCTTTGGTAATCTATTGAGGAGTTTTCTCAGCTGCCATCGGCTTACTTGGCCCATGTTGAACCCCTCGGCCCTGACCAAACTTCTCTTACCAGCATCAATTGCTTTTCTAGCTGTGATCCGACTTGACTCGAACTAATATGTTTTAATAGATTCCATTATGGTTCCGCTGGTCCTATTGCCCAAGATCTGCTCTGATCCAGCCACCAACAGAGACACATATGCTCCTCTGGTCATCTATCTGAACTCATCATCGAGCTAACCATCGCCAAACACTTAACCCCTGCACCCGAGCAAATATCGCTCACCGCAATCGCACTCCTGTCTGATTTGGTATGAAGCAAATACCAGCAGCCTTCAAACTCTTTATCACCACCATAAATAATAACGTTGTTATTATAGGTTTATTATTTTGTTGTTCTATTGTGGGTTATATTATTGGTGAATTTTGGGTGTTTGAAATAGCTTTTAATTTGTAATTAAGAAGAATGTATATGTAAAAGGTGGATTGTTTACACCCTCCTATTTAAGGGTTTTTTTCTATATTAATTCTCCTACATGAGATAAATATCCTCCTTGGTGAGATAAAATCTCTCATGCATTAGGGTAGAATGTCTTCGTCCTCAATAAAGGTAGAAAATGTATCTATGGATGGTCCTCATTCATGGGGTTTGATATTTTTCCTTTATAAGGAAAGCATTAGATCCAGATGATCGTCAATAAGTTTGTATTTATATTATCCCGTTAATTCTATTCTTCATAGGAGTAGACTCTATAATATCTTAATTTCTATCAATAATATTAAAATTACTTTTCAAAAAAGTTATTAAAATTTATGGGTTTTGCATTTGACTAGTTCTAAATATGTACATTATCCTCTTTGACCAATCAATGTTAAGATTGATTATAGAGATGTATTGTTTTTCTACACCATTTAAATTTTTGGACAAATTTAGGATGCTAACCTTAATTTTGTATCATGTGGCACCCGTTAAGAAAAATTTAATACTTGACAATCTAAGTGAATAATTTTTCTTTTAGAAACATGAATAAAGGAAAATATTTTCTCTAAATTTTTGATAATATATTCTAATTTTAATAAGGATCCTCTCATAATTTTACAATCTTTAGATGAATTTTAATTAAGAAAATAATGATATATTTTAATCCTAAAAAACTTCATAGTTAAACACAACTATGCTTATAAAAAAAGGTAAAATAATTTTTAAAAAAAAGGTGTTTACTACTTCTCTTTTCCATTCACTTTTTTTTCTATTATTTGAAGTCATATTTATAATGTTATAATTTTTTTGTATTCTATTATAAAAATATTATTTAGTAGTAATATATAAGTGAGTTTACCAAACTCGATAAAATAAATACATAATTAAGTTGGGCTGAAATCTTATAATTTTTTATCTTATTACATCTTTATGACTATTTTTGTTAGTTTCAATCATTGTTTTTAAAAAATATAAATTAAATTTATAGGCACTAAATTCACCAAAATCCAGATTCGATACAAAGAAAAAAACAAAAACAAAAAATTTGTTTAAGAGTTATAATATTAAGGTGTATGAGAAAATGAAATCAAGAAATTTTTTTGTTGTAGTATGAATTTCACAAGTTGTGATGGTTTCCTTTAATTCTGAAATAACTGAAACTAGGGCTACAGTATTTTTTTATTGGTCAACTCGATCAGCAGTTAGATGTAGCGCCGAAATTTAATGAATTGGTTGTGCGCTGCCTATTGTCAAAAACTATTAAGTGCTTGATAATGTTTGTTGGAATATAATGGAGGTGATTTGAAAATATTTATTAAAAATAAATCAAAAATATAATACTTTAGTATTATTTTTATAATAATTGTATAATAAGCAAAATAAAGATTATTTTAATCATTTTAATTAATAAAAAAATTTAAAATAAAAATAAAAAGAACAAAATCCTTATCTTAATAATAGACTAGTGATTGTACTAAATTAAGTAGTTGTTTCCTTTTGCTCACAAATATGAGTTTAGCTTAACTTTTTGACATTTCTAAAACTTAAAAGTATGAATTTAAGGTAGGTGTTGGTGGGGCAGCCGCCAAGATCATCCAACTTTCAATTTAAGTGAGTGTGTTATAGAAATTTTTTTATAAAATTGATTTGTCTTAAGAAAAATGTAAAAATTTTAGAGATAAAAGAGAAGAGAGTTTCTCTTATTAAAGAGTTCAAAATTTGAATTATTTTTTTTAATTATCTTTCACTTTTTTACAGATAAATTTTAAAATAAAAAAGTGTTAACTTGAAGATTTTTTTTAAAAAGTGACATATGATGAATAGTTTTCATTTGTAAGAAATTTAAAAATTTTCACCCGAACTTATTCTCATTAAAATAATTCATTATAAATTGAGCTACTCAAGAGAAAGTTTGAGCCTTAGTGAGTGGTGGATTAAATTAAATATCACAAATTTTTACTCTCAATAAAAAATTTTATTTAAATTTTTTATTTTTTGTTTAAATATATCCTTATTAGATTCACTTATTTTTAACCGTATGAAACCCAACTCTTTGTATGTATTTAAAACTAACATCGTACTAACAAAACAAACTTTATAATGTTATTTAAGTTATCAAATTACAATTGTCATTTTTATAATAACTAAATAATGGTAATATTTTTCACTTGTTTAACTTATAAACATTTCGAACATGTACATGTAAACATATTAATATTTGGAAGGATGTATATATTAAAAAATTAGTTTTGAGATTTTTTTAATTTATGAAAATAAATAACTTATTATTTATAATTAAAACATTAAAAACAAGAATATTGTTGTGAATAATAAAATAAAGAAGCAAAAAATTTAAAATGTAAAGTGTAAATATAAATAAACACTTTATAAATATATTAATATTTGTATTTGTTTCTCACTTGTAAATAAATGAAAGCACTTAACTATATTTATAGAGTGAGGGAATGAAAAAGAAGTGAAATCCTTCCAATGTGGGATTTTGGTGGATAACACTATTTACGATACTGTTCATTTTATATGACACTTTTTACTTGTACAGTACTGTTAACTATTATATTTATAGCATTCCCCTTTGGACTCCACCATAATCTCAACTTTCTCTTTAGGTTATACCATTTTTAATTGTATTTTATATTACCAAATAAATACAACTCTATTTTGTACAACGGTGTCTAACATATTTAATACTGCCTCATTAAAAACCTTCCCAGTAAAATCTAGTGGGATAAAACTTGGTCAACGAAAAAAAAAGTGCAGTACACGCTTGTAACTAACACTTTTTTTCTTGTGAAAGAATATGCTCCCCTTGATGAAATGCTCCCCCTTAAAGTAACATCCTATCAGTTTGCCAACTTATTGAGCCGACGCATGTCAATCTTGTAAACCAGTTTCTCAAAAGTTAAAATTGGTAGAGATTTAGTGAACAAATCTGCAAAGTTGTCAGTAAAACGTATTTATTTCACATCAATCTTTTTATTTTGTTGCAATTCATAGGTGTAGAAGAATTTTGGAGAAATATGTTTGGTTCTATCTCCTTTGATATATCCGCCTCTAACTTGAGAAATACAAGCTGCATTATCTTCATATATTGTTGTTGGAATATCTGTTGCAGAACATAGGGTACATGTACTCTGAATGTGATGAATGACGGATCGTAGCTATATGTATTCCCTACTTGCTTCGTAGAGTGCAAGAATCTTAGAGTGATTTGATGAGGTGGCAACAAAAGTTTGCTTTGTGGATCGCCATGAGATTGCTGTATTGTTATAGGTAAAAACATAACTTGTTTGTGAGCGAGCCTTATAGGGATCAGATAAATACTCAACTTTTATTAGTTCATTAGAATAAAATAGTCCTAAATTTATTGTTCCACATAGATAATGAAATATATGTTTGACATCATTCCAATGACGTCAAGTTGGTGCAGAGCTAAATCTTGCCAATAAATTTATTGCAAAAGTTATGTCCGGTTTAGTACATTGGGCTAAATACAATAAAGCATCAATTATATTTAGATATGGTACTTCTGGACCAAGTATCTTCTCATCATCTTCTTTGGGGCAGAATGGATCCTTTTTAGGATTAAGAGACCGAACAACCATGGGGGTACTAAATGGATGGGCTTTATCCATGTTAAATCTTTTCAAAATCTTTTCAATATTGGTAGATTGATGGATAAAGATTCCATTTGATTTATACTCGATCTGCAAGCCGAGACAGTATTTGGTCTTCCCTAGGTCTTTCATTTTAAATTCCTTCTTTAAGTATTCTGCAGTTTTCAAGAGCTTTTCAGGAGTCCCGATCAAATTTATGTCATCCACATATACAATTATAATAGCAAATCCAGTGTTTGGCTTCTTTATGAATACACATGGACATATTGGGTTGTTAATATAACATTCTTTCATCAAATATTCACTTAGATGGTTATACCACATGCGCCCATATTTGTTTAATCCATACAAAGATTTTTGTAGCTTGATTGAGTACAAATTTCCATTATATGCTTCAGGCATTTTAAATCCTTCAGAGATTTTAATATAAATATCTGTGTCAAGTAATCCATATAGATATGCCATTACTACATCCATAAGATGCATACTAAGATTTTCTGAGACTGCCAAACTTATCAGAAATCTAAATGTAATTGTGCCCATCACGGGAGAATAAGTTTCATTATAATCAATATCAGGTCTCTGCAAGAAACCTTGAGCAACAAGTCTTGCTTTGTATCTGATGACTTCATTATTTTTATTACATTTTCGTACAAAAACCCATTTATATCCTACGGGTTTGACAACTTTAGGTGTCCGAACTACAGGTCCAAATACTTTTCGTTTAGTTAGTGAAGTCAATTCTGTTTGTATTACTTCTTTTCATTGAAACCAATCGTGCCTTTCTCTATATTCATCAACAGATTACGACTCAAAATTATCATTCATAATTTCAGTAGCTACTGCAAATAAGAATATATTATCAACGATTGTTTTATCTCGTTGTCACATCTCTCTTGTATAAGCATAATTTATACTATTTTCTTCATTTTGAAATTCTTACGTCTCTTTTGGGACTAATATGTCTTCTGAAACGTTTTCCTCTTCAGAGACATGTGTCACTTCAGGGACATGTGTCACTTCAGAGACATGTGTCACTTCAAGGACTTATGTCTCTTCAGAGACTATTAATCCTTCTGTTATTTTAGAGAATGTGAATTCATTTGCTCGAGCATTATTTTTAATAGGATCTTGTGTTTTTATTTTTTTTTTCGCAGAATAGTATCCTTTGAACTAATTGGTCTACCACGCTTCTAGTGTGCTGTGGACGATTCATTTGCTGCTATTTGATCAGATTATTCTATAGGAATAATAACCCGAGCTGGTGTATTAGCAGCTGGTATATATGATTTGGTTACTTTTGATACATCTGTAAATGCGTCTGGTAATTCATTTGTTATTCTTTGAAGATGAACAATTCTTTGCACCTCATTTTCACATTGAGTTATGCGAGGGTCTAAATGAGACATAGTGGTCGTTTTCCAAGAAAGTTCATGCCTTACTTTAGGAGGCAGATTTCTTTCCCCTAATGATGGGAATACTGTCTCATCAAAATGGCAATCCACAAATCATGCGGTAAACAGATCACCTGTCAGGGGTTCAAGATATCTTATAATTAATGGTGAGTTAAAACCAATATAAATCCCTAAGCGACGTTGAGGTCTCATCTTAGTGCGTTGAGGAGGTGCTATAGGTACATATACAGCACAACCAAATGTACGCAAATGGGATATATTGGGTTGATGACTAAGTACAAGTTATAATGGAGAATATTGATGATAAACAGTGGGTCTAAAATGAATTAATGATGCAGCATGCAATATAGCATGTCCCCATACAGAAGTTGGTAATTATGCGCGCATCAATAAAGTATGTGCAATTACCTGAAGTCGTTTAATTAAGGATTTTGCCAATCCATTTTGTGTGTGAACATGTGGTACAGGATGTTTTACTTCAATTCCCATTGATATACAGTAGTCATCAAATATTTTGGATGTAAACTCATCAACATTGTCTAAATGTATTGTCTTAATAAGGTATTCTGAAAATTGTGCCCTTAATTTAATAATCTGTGCCATTAATTTTGCAAATGCAACATTTCATGTAGATAATAAACACATATGTGACCACCACGTAGATGCATCAATTAAAACCATAAAATACCGAAAAGGTTCACTTGATGGATGAATTGGTCCACATATATCTCCTTGGACCCTTTGTAAGAATGATAGAGATTTTAGACTAATCTTAGAAGGGAATGGTCTGATTATGAGTTTGCCTTGTGAGCAAGCAGTACAAATATTTTCATTGGATAATAGAATTTTCAAGTTCTTTAATGGATGTCCATAAGAATTTTTAACTATCCTACTCATCATTGTTGATCCTGAATGGCCAAGATGGTCATGCCATAGTGTAAAAGTGTTTGGATCACTGAACTTTTGATTTATTACTGCGTAGCTTTTAGTTGAATTTATAACTGTATAATACAAACCCAATGATGAAGCATTAAGTTTTTCAAGTATGCATTTCTTGTTTGAGACATTAGAAGTAATGCAGAGATATTCTACATTATTTTCATTTAAGGTCTCAATGTGATATCCATTTCGGCAGATATCTTTAAAGCTCAGCAGATTTCTTCTGGATCTACTAGCATATAAAGCCTAATTTATATACAATTTTGTTCTATTTTCTAACAAGATTGTTGCTCTTCCAGAGCCTTCAATCAGATCTGCAGGACCTGATATAGTATTAACTTTCCCTTCAATCATTGTTAGTTTTGAGAAATATTTTTTTATCTTTTAAGATAGTGTGTGTAGTTGCACTGTCAGCCAAACAGACATCCTCGTCTTTTCTCTCTAGAGTGGACAGTTCATTTTTGAAAGCCATATCCTTTAATAAAATATTTAACATTAGAAAATAAAAATTACAAGAAAATATAAAGAGAAACTACACATAATAAATATTAAAAACAAGAAAAGATACAACATACTAACATAAAAGAAAAGTACAAATATAGAGCTTTTAAATAATTAAGCCCCATTTTCAATTTTCAAAGGAATCAGAAACTCCTAGATGAGTATGATCTGCAGGATCTGATTCATCAATAAGATTTGTCTCTATATTCTTTCTTTTTCCTTTGATAAATGTCTTATAAGGCTTAATTTGATTTCTTGGTGCACGATATGTACGTAACCAATGCCCCTTTTTACCACATCGATAACATACATTTTCATGATACTTAGGGCGTTTGGTTTCCATATCATTTTCTCTGTTTTGGTGCTTCTGTCCTCCTTTAATATATCTCTATCTTTAGTATTTATAACCATCTCGAGGGTAATAACTACGCCCTCTTCCTCTTCCACGACCACGTCTAACATTATTATGAAAATTTGCATTCACTTTAGCGAATGGTTGAGAACTTGTTGGACATGATTCATGATTTTTTAATAACAGTTCATTATTCTGTTTAGCAACTAGAAGATATGAGATTAAATCTGATATTTTGTATACCGTTGTTCACTGTACTGTTGCTGTAGAACCACATTAGAAGCATGAAAGGTTGAAAATATTTTTTTCAACATATCATGCCCTGTCACTTTCTCCCCACATAATTTCATCTGTAAGGTAATTCTGAATAGGAAAGAATTGTATTCAGCAACAGTTTTGTAATCCTGCAATCGTAGGTTCATCCATTCATATTTTGCATTTGGGAGAAAAACGTCCTTTTGATTGTCAAATCTTTCTTTTAAATTTTTTCAGAGGATTTGCAGGTCCTCTATGGTCAAATATTGAGCTTTTAAGCTTTCATGTATGTGGTGACGAAGAAAAATCATTGTTTCGCCTTGTCCTGCAAGGACGTACCATTTCCTTTTTCAATGGTCTTTTCCAAACCATTGGCTTGGAGGTGCATTTTAGCATCTAGCAAACCATAATAGATAGTTTTTCCTAGAGACGTCAAGTGCGGGAATTTGCAAGTTTGCAAAGACATTTTATTCAGAGGGCCTTTAGATATGGAAGAATAAAATTAAAATTAGTACATAGAATATTAACCTTATGCAGAATATAAAAAAATATATATATTTAGGAGGCATGACCTTCTATATGTCACATTATAAAATATAAATATCAAAAGTAAAGTTCAAGAGGCATTGCCTTCCTTAAACAGAATAATAATAATTAAGAAGCTTGACATATAAGAAGCAATAACAATTATGAGGTATAGCCTTCCATTCAATTAAGTAATATCAATAATATAAAGTATAGAATTAGTACAAGAACTTTTTATTTCAAAACCTAAATTATGACAAGAATGAGCCAAAGTAGCAAAGGGTTGAACCAAAGATCATCGATTTACTTTATTGACTATTTAAAATATATTCGGTCTTTTATAAGAAATTCATTATTTAACAGTTCTAAGGTAATAAAGACTTAAAGTAAATTATTACAATTATTTTAGAGGGCATACTCTTTCAAATTGTGCAAAAAGTAAATAATAGGAAATAAATTACATAATTTAAGAGAGGGTGTGATTTACAACCAAGGCGGCAGAGTCGACCGACCGGTTATCCCACATAATATTTAAAATTTAAGAGAATGTGATTTACAACCAAGGCGGCAGAGATGACCGATCGGTTATCCCACATAATATTTAAAATCTAAATAAAAGAAAATAAGTAATTCTTACTTGTAGTTATCGCGAATCGTGCTGTGACTATCGCGAATCGTACTGATAACGTGTTGTAAATAATAAGATGAAACAAAAATTTTAAATTAAAATGTAAAGTATAAATATAAATAAATATTTTTACAAATACATTAATATTTATATTTGTTTCTCATTTGTATATAAATAAAAGCACTCACTTATATTTATAGAGTGAGAAAATAAAAAATAAATAAAATTTTTTTAATGTAAAATTTTGATAAAAGATACTATTTACTTATATGATATTGTTTATTTACATAATTTTTTTTATTTATATGATACTGTTTATTTATATAATATTATTTATTATTATATTTATAACAAATATATCATTCAGACATCAATTCTATTAAAATTTATTCAGATTTTGATCGAAATAAGATCTAAAGCTAAATTTAACTGTAGTGGTTAGAGAGTGACCCCAAATTGTTGTTGCATCGATTAGAAAAGTCGTTTTGGACTTTCAAGTTTCTGGCACATTGGTTGTGAGAAAATTAAAAGAGAAGAGGGAGGGGACGGGGGCGAAGATCACGTGCGGGAGCTGATGCAGTCGGCACCGCCACCATTTGTTGCGGCATGTTTGTGGAACGCACAATTTGGTAAGAAATGTTTTTGTGGGGCTTTGGACATTGGATGTCGGCAAAACTACAAAACCAAACAATTTCGTTGCTGGTTTCCAGACAAGGGGAGTGGACGTACGACCATGCCCCCCTACCAAAAAGCCGCACTAACTTCTTTCAATCCTTCGTTCTTTTCTAAATAGTAAAATCTTTGAAAATAACGAAAAGAGAAAGTGACGCCAGAAACTGTAAAGCTACTAGGGGGGGGATCGCAGGCGCAGGGTGGGCATCGCTAACACGGCTGAAGGCTGAAGCCTAAGAAGGTCCATGGAAATCAGTATTTTAATCAAGTGGCATCCATCATGCGCGACTAAATTAATCAAAATAAAAAGAAAGTTACTTAAAAAGTACTGAAACACTTGTATCGAAGTCTAAACCTAGACTCCCTTCAAAGATCATAGGCAATACTAGCTAATAGCTTATGTCATCAACATCAGATATTATGCAGCAGTAGGCAGTAGTAGCAGCAGTAGCTGTGGTAGTCCGCGTCATACCCTAGCCTCTCTCTCACCTCGGTCCCAACGACCAAAGTGGTCCCCTACATACATGATAATTGATACATCTTGCAGATAAGGTTTGAGAGCATGGGGGAGTCAAGTTAAACTTTGGTAACACGCTATCAGTTAAAAAACGATCAATCAATGATACTCATTACTCGTTCACTTTTATCAAAGCAAAGGGACCCATTGGAACCCTACTGTGTGATATTATTATTCATGGTTTAGGATAGTCTATGTTGGCGTGACATTACTAAAAAATAAATAAGTTATTAATATCGACATATTAAGGGTTAGGGTTGTGCTACGCTCTTTAAAAAAAAAAGTAGTCAAATATTTTTATTTAATTAATGTATTATTAATAAATAATTACTATTAACTAAATAAGTAATAATTTTTAAATTCTGATTAATTTAATAGTCTAGCAATATTAATACATTAATCGTGTACCGTTTTCTCAATATCTTAATATAAAATGTGGGGGTCAATTAGTCTAGTCGATAAAATGTTTTTTATGGGACCAAGAGATTTTAAGTTAAAATTTTGCTTAAAATTTTATTTTATATAATAAATAAATAATAAAATAAAAATTAATAAAAGTAGATATCAATTAGTTTAACTAATAAAACTTGTACTGATATTAAGAGCTCTAAAGTTCATATGATTTACATTTCAGATATTGAAAAATTATTAAAACCAAATTAAGTTTTAGTCATTTTCTTTTTTTCTTTCTAAATTTTTTTTATGTAAGATTTATAGATCTTAGTTTGAAATAAATTTTAATATTTCAAACTTTTAAGTCAATAGATTTTAATTATAAGTTTAACATGTTGAAATTTACGTCTAACACAAATTAAAAGATTTGGAGTCTAATAATTCCGATTAAAAATCTAGTAAACATTTATCAAAATCTCATGTAACATATGAAAAGTTTTTATAAGTAGAACTTTTAATAAAAAGTCATTAATAGTTTGATTATCAATTAAAAAATATTTTTAAAGTATTAAATCATTTAGTTATGCATTGTTAAAAGTATTTATCTGTTATTAAATTATCAAAAGAGATACTTAATAATACTTATATTCAAATTCTAAATAATTTAATATTTTTTACATATAAATTTAAATTTTCATGCATTTTTTTAAATTTATTTTTTTAAAATACAATAATAAAGTAAAATTAATGCATAGTAATTAGTGAATTAGTATAAATTATTATATTTGATATAAAAATTAAAAATAAAATAATATTTCTTATTATTTAAAAAAAATATAATAGTCAACACAAAATTTTAATAACTTTTATAAAAATATGATAATCGTAGAGATATAAAGAATTAAAAGTATAATGACTTAAAAAAATATTAAAAAAAATTAATTAAATACAATTTATTTTTATTAAAAATGTATTATCAAAATAAAAAAATATTATTAAATTATATGTGATTTATACACATATTAAAAAAATTTATGAAGTTCTATTTTTAAAATTTTAAAATTTAAACTTTTACAAATATAAATAAAATATTTTTTTAATTTTTAAAGATTTTTTTTAATTATAACCCAATATTATTTAAAAAAATTTAAAATAAATAAATATTAAAAAAATTCATTTGACAAGTAAAAAAAAAGTGCACCAATCAGAAGAAAAAGAGTCAATGATAATGTCGCCCGGAATACCAAATAATTGATTTGTTGTATTTAAAAACTTCAAAACTTTTTAGGCGCTCATGCATGAACCACATCATCACCATCACCCGTGGTCTAAACTAAGAACAGAAGTCTTCAGTCTCTATCACCATCGCAGGAGAATAGCACCACCACGTCACCCACAGAACGTTACAGCCTGGCAAACCCTCATCGCATTTCCCAACTAATAAGATATTTCCACGTGTCACTCCTATTATGTCGACGCCTTCCTTCCACTACAGCTGTCTACTATAAATATCACCTCAATCGTCTACTTTCTGGTATCTGGTTTCAGCAATCTAGCAATCTCAATCTCACTCTCACTCTCACGGCCCTTTGGCCCTCGCTAATGGCGCCTATTCACCATTTTCCCATCCTTTTCATTATCTTCTGTTTTATCTCCCCCACTCTGTCCACTACGAGAAAACTCACTGCTTTAGTTCAAGAACAACCACTCGTTCTAAAATATCACAACGGCGCTCTTCTAAAAGGCAACGTCACTGTTAATCTCATCTGGTACGGCAAGTTCACTCCCATCCAACGGTCGATAATCGTCGACTTCATCCACTCCCTCAACTCCAACCGGTCTCCACCGCCCTCTGCGTCGTCGTGGTGGGAAACAACCGAGAAATACAAAGGAGGATCATCCAACCTCGTCATACGAGATCAGGTCCTCTTAGAAAACTACTCTCTTGGAAAATCACTCAAACGCTATCACTTGCTTGCTTTAGCTAAAAAGGTGAGCAACTCTCTTGCTTCCTCAATCAACGTCGTTTTGACGGCGAAGGACGTCGCCGTTGATGGCTTCTGCATGAATAGGTGTGGGACTCACGGTTCCACTTTGGCGGGTCGTGGGTCGGCCCGGGGAACTTATATTTGGGTCGGAAACTCCGAGACTCAGTGCCCTGGCTACTGCGGGTGGCCTTTCCACCAGCCCATTTATGGCCCACAAACCCCGCCATTGGTGGCTCCTAACGGAGATGTTGGAGTTGATGGGATGGTTATCAACTTGGCTACCCTTTTGGCTAACACCGTTACCAACCCGTTCAACAACGGGTATTTCCAAGGCCCTGCAAGCGCGCCGCTGGAGGCAGTCACAGCTTGTACGGGGGTGTTTGGGTCGGGAGCGTATCCGGGATATCCGGGTCGGGTATTGGTGGATAAGGTTACTGGGGCGAGCTACAATGTGCACGGGATAAACGGGCGCAAGTACTTGGTACCGGCGATGTGGGACCCTCAGACATCGACATGTAAGACTCTGGTTTGATGTGGTGGAATGGGATCGTACACGTAACGAAATCTATGTGGAGATATGGGGACAGGTGGCCACGTATGTAGATAGGTATGGAGTTCGGTTCCGTTGTTATGGGTGACGTGTAAATTCTCTCCCGGAAAAGGCAAAAAAAGTGAAATGGAAAATAGTTTTTTCTTATGTGTAATAAAAGTATTTTATGAAAGTGAAGTTGACTGGGGCTTTTTGTTTGTTTATGGGTTTTTGGGGGTAATTATGAGAATAAAGGTAAAAGGATAAATTTTGTGATGCGGAGACCATCATTTCTAGGTTGGAGAAATGATAAGATGCAACTCATAAGCATTACGGGCTATGACGACCATCGTCGATTTGAATCACTGCCTTTTATGGGGAAAAAAGTGTTGCACAATTCCCTCCAAGTGCAAAGGAAAACTTTTAAAAATAAAATACTTTAAAAATGCTTTATAACTCTTTTATCACTGGACAACTGTAAATGCAAAGAATTTTTATTTTATATTGCAACGTTAAGTTCATTTATAAAAATTATGTTTGTTGATCTGAAAATTTGGAGAAATTTTGGTTAATGAGTTAAATTAATTAATTAATTTATTAAAAATGTTTTGATAAAAATGAAAAAGAAAATAAAAAAACACAAAATATATAATAATTTAATTTAATTTAAATTTATGTTCATTTTATTGAGTTTTAAACTTATTTATTTTCATTATTTAGGTGATTACAAAAAAATATTATGGTTCATTACAAAGACAAACAAGAAACTACTATGGCTTGTTACAGTGGGAAAGAAAATACAAAAAGTATAGAGAAGAAATCTTCTCTTTTTGAAGTCCCTTTTGGTAGGAAGAAATGTTTTTCTTTTATATGGAACTAGATTTATATCTTTTATATAAAGGTTATTAATGTTATAATTGTTGTCATAATAATCGTTGGTGTTTTTTTTATAATTATTATGATTTTTATTATAATCGTTATGATTGCTGTTTAATAGTCATGATTATCTTAATAATTATAATTATTGTTATTATAATTGTATTTTTAATTGCTTTGTTTGTATGATTGGCTTATTATTAAGGTTTGACTCAAAATTTAAAAAAATAGGTTTATTATTTTTTAATATTAATATGTTAACATTAAAAATTTTATTATTATTTTTCGGTTGCCAAATTTTAAGATTTTGATTCGAAAATGTTTAAAAAGGTGGAAACTTATATTTCACTAAATGGTGATTTTTTAATATAACCTAGGGCCTTAGTTTTAAAATAAAGAAAAAAACACTCTTGATGCGGCTTGAAATTTCAAGTAATTTATTATCAATGTCATAATGCGGGGTCTTTTTTTTTGTTATGATGAACCCTTTTATATAAATCAACTTCAATAGGTGGGATAGAATTTTGATGGTCTTCAATTTATTGAGTGGTCTCGAACTTCATATGATGTATTCAATCATTTTATAGAGTTTTTAATAGTTCTGTAAGGATTAGATCTCTCTTGCTAGGATTTCATATTGCTTATTGCATTTGTAAATAAAAAACCTCTTTTGAAGTTCTTTTAAGAAATTGTAGTTGGGGACCACTTGGGGTGAAGTTACTCCTAACTTATATCACTAAGACTATGATGGGGCATCTTTAAAAGTGTTGAATTGATGATTATGATGATAATGATGGTAAAAAAAAAGGTTCAAAAAATCACGTCTGAACTTACAGATAGAGTTAGAACAATAATAAACTTGTTAGGATTTATGTTCACGTGCTATTTCATTATTTTATGAATATTTTATTTTATAATATTTATACAGTACATTACTTGTTAAATCTCTAATTACAATTATTAAATGATTAAATACTTGTGACGTTATAAATATTATATAATTTGAAAGAGTTCAGATTTAGTCTAAAGAAATTTAGATCAATACTAAGAGTTAGCATCACTGAAAAATTATAAATGCTAAAGAGTTAGCATGTTATAATAATTAGTGAAGTCTAATAGTTAGAACTTTGTTTGTAGGTACAAAGACCTGAGAGTACACTAATAATAACATAATTGCAAGAGTTGCAATAGGTACTAAGAAATGTTATTATGTAAGTCTATTATTAAATTATATGTTCCTGGTCTTAATTCACCGATGCAGGTTTGCCGGTAGAATCATTTTTCATAGACCAGTGTTTATTATACATAGATGATTATTCTTAACTGATCATGGGCTTACTGGAAGTTCATATAGCATATAGGTGTTCACTAAGGACTGAATACTGAACAGACTTAACGAGGACCCCAATAGACATCCTATGAAGTCGTCAATAGAAGGTCATCTCGAGTTGAGTAGTATACGTGATCTTTTGACCTGAGTGTCACGGTGAGCTTGTAAGTAATTCATCATACTTTGGTTCCACGTATGTCACAGACCTTTCATGGTATGACCGCTGAGTATGGTCCAATGTGTACAAATATAGAATCCGTCAACTCACATGGATGAGTATATATCTGGATGCTCAGAGACTGTATCTTAGAAAGTCTTATGACCACAAGCAACAAATTCAGAAAAAGAGTTTCCTACAGGGTTAAACAATATTATAAAAGTGTTTGTATATATTGTTTATCAAGATACGTGTCTAAAGATAAGTTCGCGGATGAGCATATAAGGATTTAACAGTAGTGACCTATATCCCCGCTCTACCAGGATATGATTGGTTGAAAGATTATACGTATGCGCTATGACCTTAACTTGTATGGTCAACTGCACTGATTTATAATATCTATGAAGTGTGCGTAGGGCATCAATCTCAGACTCACAGAATAATTCTATTTTACAAATCGGGAGTGGACCTAGAGAGTCCCGCAGTATGAAGTGTACTCGTTGTACACTAGAGCAGCGTACCGAATTGAATAGTTTGATCCAGAAAATTTCAGCAGACTGGACATTTACTTCGGTCTCCCTCTGGTCGTGTACGTGTCAAGACTTAAGAGTTAAGTACATCAATTAGTTAACAATTAGTTGTTGACACGTGGCACATTGTAGGCCAATTATTGTTTGACTTAGAAATTATCAAAATGATCTTATTTGTTGGATAAATAATATAATTTTTTATTCATTAAATATTTATTGAATAAATAATAATAATAATAACAATAATATATGATATTATGATTTAAATTGAAGTCAAACAATTCATTTTTTTATATTTAAATTGACATGTGTTTCTACAATAATTTAATATGATTAAATTATTTATTTAATATTAATTAAATGATATAATAAGAATAAATGTGTAACACTTGTAAATGGTAGGCCTTAACATATTTCTTACTAATGAGAAAGTGTTTCTCATTTGGTCTAGATTTAGGTCAAATTCATCTAAAATAATTTTTTATTTTGTTTTGTTTTCATTTAGTTTATTGTACACAATAATAAACAAAATATTAATGACAAACATTGACCAAGATAATGGAAGCCATTATGTAATTAAATGGGACAAGTGTTGTCCATTAAGTGAAAAACAAATAAATGAGCAATAGGTTGCCCAATTAAGTTGTAAGATACAGTTAAGGCATTTGAAGAGAAAAGTGTGATAATTTTGCTAAGTGTTGAGAGCACAAAATACGCTTCTTTTATTTTTCCTTTCATTTTTGGCCACCTATACTATAAAGTAGAAATAAGAATTCAAGAATTGAATTCTTTGCTAGAAAAGCTGTTGTTCTAGCTTCTTTAAGCCCACCATGTTGAGAAATTAGAATTGTGAACGAGTTGCTTCAAGGCGGGTACTTCGGTTCAACCAAAAATCAAAGGCTTGTTAAGGTAATAAATTCTCAATCTTTATGTAGTTTATATTTATGAGATAATATGTAAAACTTATTTGTGTTTATCATTAGGAAATTAGTATACCGCTCATTCGCTGCACATATATATATGTTATACATATGCATATTTGAATAATAGACACAAACTCACATGCATGCACCATAGGTTTAAAATCACTCACAAAACCGATCCGAGAAATCCATCTGGACCTACAAGTATAAAGGGGTAACTTCAAAGAATGTTGATCCACTATTATTGGGCTTACAAGAATGATGCTTAAGCAAATTTAGTAAATTGCTAAACGGATCAAGAAATGGTTAGATGTACTATCATGGAGTAGTACATTGCTGTGTTGAACCGTTCATTATGATGAATGAGCATACTTAAATAATTTACTGAACGGGTCAAGTAATAAATTAGCGAAAATTGCATTGGAGCTGTTAAGACATTGTTGATATATGAGTCAAGTAATAGTACCATGGAGTATTGAAGTACGCTAGTCGTACCTTAAATTAATTTGGGCATTGTCATTGTCTTGATCGATCATTTTCTTGGCAAATATCTTGATTAAGGTACGTGTGGGTATATGCATGTGCAATTGTGTCTATTGTCTAACACAGCGGAAGCGTGTAAATTTTGTAATAAAAATAATAAATAAATATATTAATCATATTAATATATTAATAGGCTTGAGAACTCACCTCAACGTGTAATGTTATACTCGTGTTTCCTTGGAGTCCGCATGTAGACCAACTCTTGTGCAATTTTAGTCACCAACACGGTGGGCTTGGTGAGCTAGAACAGCAGCTCTGTATTCAGCATGAGATTAACTCTTAATCTCAAAAAATGGCTGGGAGTGAATTTATATTATTTTCTCTAAAAGGATAAGAAATGGAGATTTGAAGCAATTCATAATTGCTCCAATTTCATTTTCCCTCCTATTTTGTTTTCTCTTCTTCTTCTTCTTCTCCGCCTCCTCTTCCTTTTCTCCTCCATTCTTTCTCTTTTCTCTCTCGGCTGATTTGGCCAAATTCTTTTTTTCTCTCTCTTTCTTTTCCTTTATATATATATATATATAATATAATATAAATATAAAATAATATATTATATAATATAAAAAGAAAGATATTTGATTATTTAATAAATAAATAATTAAAATGAGAAATGACCATTTTACTCCTCATAAATTGTTACAAAGTTTACCCCCTTAGTAGGTCCCACCAAATTCCACACTTGGGTAAACTCAACTGAGGGTCCACTATATGTTACGTGTCATTATACAATTAATAAATAATAATTATTGACTAATTGTTGTATTTAAGACTTAAATACAGACATGTACGCATTCCTATGGTAATGCTGAATATTGCTGAATTAAATAATTTAATCTGGCACGCTGCCCCAGTGCGCAAAGAGTACACTCCATATCGCGGAACTCCTTAGGTCCTACGTCCAATTCATCAAATAGAACTATTCTATTAGTCCGTGAGCAATGCCCCACGCATATGTCATAGATATATGAATAAGTGCATTGAACCATACAAGCTGAGGTTACAACGCATACGTATAGTTCTTCCGTCATGATATTCTGGATGTGCAGGAATATATATTATCATCGTCAAATCCCCTTGTGCTCATCCATGTCCTATCTCCAAACTTGTATCTTACTAAAAAATATGCACAAACTTCTTTACCATATTGTTTTACCTTGACGGAACTCTTTCCTGGGATTATTGCTTGTGGCCACAAGACTTTCTGAGATACAGTCTCGAAGTATCTGGATATCAAACTCCATATGGAAGCTGACGGATCCTATATCTGTACACACCGGACTCCATAAGCATCGGACCATACCCAGTGACACCCAACGGTCACACCATGAAAGGTCTGTGACATACGTGGAACCAAAGTATGGTGGATCACTTACAAGCCCACTATGACACTCAAGTCAAAGGACCACATATACTACTTAACTTAAGAGGACCCTCCGTTGACGGCTTGCATTGAATATCTATCGGAGGCCCTCATGAGTCTATCCCATATCCAGTCCTAACTGGATACCCATATGTCAATATGAGCTCCAAGCTTACGGTTGGCTAGGAATGACTATCTATACCCTATTGGTACGACATATGCTGATCTATATATATAAAGATATCCACCGACAGTCTCGCATTGGCAGAAATAAATCAGGGACAATTATTCGAGAATATACTTATGCAACTTGTATTTTCTAGCACTCAATTGCAACCCTTGCAACTATGCAGTTACTAGTATATTCCTAAGTCTATGTCCCATTACTGACAAGGCTCCAACTCTTGGATCTGTTGAGTATTATAACCAGCTAACACTTAGCTGTGCTAACATTTAGCATTTATATCTCTCAGCGTGGTTAACTATGAGCCCTTATCTAAACACATTTAGATCTGATCTGAACTCCTTCAGATCTACAATGTCTGTAACGTTATATACATAATACCATATAAATGGGTATTAGCGATTTAATAAGAATGTACACTTATATAAATACACAAGTATATATACATTCAGAGATGGCTTGTAAGCACCGATCCTAACAGTTACCTATAAACCATTAAACAGGGTAACGCTCTTAGAGGAAAACCTTACGGACGTGCAGTGCCTTGAAAGGGGTTGACCAAAGTTGCTATAAAATGACTAGGTATTTTCACCAGATATGATTCAAAAAATAACCAAGTGTTGAAAAATATATCTGTTGGTTGGCTCAGTAATAATCTCATTGGTACGACTTTGTGTTATTATTTACTTGAGCCACTTCGACTTATATCTTGATAATTTCATTACTTATACATCACCTTGCTTTGTTCAACTTTGATAAATTGGTACGGCATATAAAGGTTATAATCTTATCCAACTAACACAATTCGCTTTAAGCATTAGAGAAACTATTGCGGAAACTACTCATCTAGACTTCATTAAATCCCGAATAGGATCACATTTCTACATTATTTCTATATTTTACACAAGTGCAGGTTTGTACCAACATTCATCAAGGCATATATAAAAAGATTGAGTTCACAAAGGTATCTCAAGACAATATATCAAATTGGGGCTTGTATTAATCACAATATGAAACTGTAAAGTCTAAATATAAAAAAAAAAAGAGAAAGAAAAAACATCAACTCATGCTGCTATAGCCATATTAGAAGACTCTAAGTTTACCACAGTGGCTGCTCCTAGATCAATGTTGATCAGGGGAGGGTTGACTTGGATAGGCAGAATGACTTGGATAGCATCTATTGGTCCGAAAGGCTAAGTAGGGATAGTATCAAAAGAAGCCTAGACCTAATCATCTAAGGGAGCAGCACCCTCAATAGAGGCAAACTCAACCACTTCAGCAGTAGCAAAGGATTGAGAGGTCTCTTCTTCCAAAGGCGGCCCCCAGTGGCTAGGTCCACATCTATTAGAGCTCGATGTCTGGATAGTTTTCTTTAAAAAGGTCGACCGACCTCTAGAAACCCTTTACTGCGCCTTGGCAGAAGCCTTCATCATGACCAGCAAACCAAGAACTTCGCTGATCTTTAATTTGAGTTACTAAGTTATTCTTGATCTGCTGACCAGCTCCTTCTCCCTTTGCACTGCTGTGAGTCGTCTCTATTAGGGTTGATGCTTACGTGCCATCCCTGAATGTATATATACTTATGTATTTATACATGTGTACATTCTCATTAAATCGCTGATACTTATTTAAATGGTACCATGCAATGTAACATTACAGACATTATATGATCTGAAGGAGTTTAAATCTGATATAAAGGAGTTTAGATAAAGGCCCACAGTTGACCACGCTAAGAGATATAAATGTTAAATGTTAGCACAGTTAATTGTTAGCTAGTTATAATTCTCAGTGAAGATCTAAGAGTTGGAGCCTTGTCTGTAATGAAGCATAGACCTGAGAATATACTAGTAACTGCTGTTGGGATTTGTGCTTACATGCCATCCCTTTTGTGTATAAATATTTGCTTTATGTTTATACAATTATGATTTCAATATATCACTAATTATTTTATATACAAATATGGTAAGATGCTTGTAACATTTTAGACATTGTATGATCTGAAAGAGTTCAGATCTGATCTAAAGGAGTTTAGATCAGAACTAAGAGTTAGTAATGCTAAAATATATAAATGCTAAAAGATAGCACTGATAAGAGTTATCAGGTTATAAGAGTTAGCAAAATCTAAAGAGTTAGAGCCTTGTCTGAAATGGGACAAAGACCTAAGAATATATTAGTAATGACGTAGTTGCAATCAGTTGCAAATGGTGCTAAGAAATGTTGTTATGCAAATATGTTCTTAAACTTAATGATCCTGATCTATCTTCACTAATGCGGGTCTGTTAGTGAAGACCTTAATAAATATAGACCAGTGTATATTTATATCTGGATAGTCCAGATGGTTAGTCTTAGCAGACCATGAGTTTAGTGAAAACTCATATAGAAATACAAGTATTCAGTAAAGACTGAATATTGAACAGACTCACAAAGATCTCCAATAGACATCCCCCCATAAAGCCGTCAATGGAGGATCTTTTGAGTTGAGTAGTATTCGTGGTCCTTAGACCTGAGTGCCATGGTGGACTTGTGAGTGATCCATCATACTTTGGTTCCACACATGTCAGATACCTTTTATGGTCTGACCGCTGGGTGTCGCTGGGTATGGTCCGATGCTCATGAAGTCCGGTGTGTACAGATATGGGATCCATCAACTCAATGGGGTGAATAAAATATCCTGAAACTCCAAGGTTGTATTTTAGAAAGTCTTATGGCCATAAGCAGACATATCTGAGAATTAATTTTATTCTCGGAAAAATAATATCGTAAAAGTGTTTACGGATATTATTTATTGAAATACAAATCTAGAGATAAGTTTATGGTTGAGCACATGGAGACTTGACGGTGTTGATCTATATCTCCGCTCTTCTAGGATATTTATGATGGAAGGATTATACGAATATGTTATAACCTCAACTTGTATG
This sequence comes from Ailanthus altissimus, assembly GCA_946807835.1. Taxonomy (NCBI): domain Eukaryota; kingdom Viridiplantae; phylum Streptophyta; class Magnoliopsida; order Sapindales; family Simaroubaceae; genus Ailanthus; species Ailanthus altissimus. The sequence continues at coordinate 10,807,134 of OX327698.1, forward strand.
GTCTAATGCGCCGTTTTGTAATATCTGTAACATGTGTGTGGGACATTGTTCATAGACGTGTGAAATAGTTTCATATGACAAATCGGGCATGGACCTAGAGAGTCTCACAATATGAAGTGTACTCGTTGTGCACTGGGGCAGCGAATTGGATTGAACAATTGATCCAACAATTTCCAGCAAAATGAAAAATGATTCAAGGTTCCTTTTATTATTCACTTTTCAATAATTTGAAAGAAAATACATTATTGGTTTACAAGAGTTGTTAACCAATAAGAATTTGACAAGTGACATAATCTTGCTCCGTAAATTATTTACCATGTATTTACCTATTTACCTTGCTTGGTAAATACATATATGGTAAATGTAAATATTCAAAATAGTTTTGAATTATTAATATTTTATATATTAATCAAATTATTATTATTAATTGAAATAAGTGGCAAACACCATTTACTAATGGAGAATGCACTTGTTATTAATAATAAGGAATGTTGACCACTTAGTAATTCTTAAATGATGCACTAAGGAAGTGGTAAAACCACTTAACATTGATTAAATGCCATTTACTCTCTAGAAATTGATTCAATTGGTTGAATCAAATTGGTGAGTGAAAAATATGATAGATTAATGTTTGTAATGGAAAACATAGTTAAGTGGTGGTGGAGCACTAAGAGAAATCATTCTTTGTACTTAAGAAAGAATTGAAAGAGTTCAATGTGTGTAAAAAAGAGTGAAATTCGTTCTAGGAGAAAAGAGAGAGAATTGAGAGTTTTTCCTAAGTGTTTTTCTTAAAGTGTTGAGAGAAAATGCAAAGGCTTACCAAGGTACAACATATAGAGTTGTAAAGAACTATAGAAAACACCTAATTCTTCTCATCTCTTGGTAGTAATCATTCATAAGGACAAATTATTTTAAGTGTTAAAACAATCATTTGCTGGAAATTCAAGGCTGCTATTCTAGCTTCACAATCCCACCGGATTTAGTTGTGAACTAGAATTGTGCAAGGGAACACTTCAAGGTGAGCTCAACAAATTGAAGCTTGGAGTTCTTGAAGAATTGTAAAGCTACCTTCATATCCGGGTAGGTTATTTATTTGTTATTAATTTTATATCATGCATGAAATATATATATGAGATATATATGTACTTGAATGATCATACATGCTTGAATATGTTACATATTGTTTAATATGTATGAATACTTTCGTTGCGTATTTAATTTTTAAAATTATATACGTCTATACACATCATACACCATATCACAACAACTGCGTAGTTACAAGAGTTGCAATTAGATGCTAGAAAATGTCAGTTGTGCAAATATGTTCTCAAATATTATCCCTGATCTATTCCTGCCGATACGGGTTTGTCGGTGAATACCTTTATATAGATCAGCATATACCGTACCTATATAGTATAGATGGTTGTTCCTTGCCGACCATGAGCTTGGAGCTCATATTGACATATGGGTATCCAATTAGGATTAGATATAGGATAAACTCACGAGAGCTTCCGATAGACACCCTATATAAGTCGTCAACGGAGGGTCTTCTTAAGTTGAGTAGTATACATGGTCCTTTGACTTGAGTGCCACGGTGGGCTTGTAAGTGATCCACTATACTTTGGTTCTACGCATGTCATAAACCTTTCATGGTTTGACCGTTGGGTGTCACTGGATATGGTCCGATACTTATGGAGTTCGGTGTGTATAGATATGGGATCCTTCAGCTCACATAAGGGGTTAGATATCTAGATGCTTCGAGACTATATCTCAAAAAGTCTTGTGGCTACAAGCATTAATCCAAGGAAAGAGTTTCCGTTAGGGTGTAACAATATGGAAAATGGGTTTTCATATATTGTTCAGAGAGATACAAGTTTGGGGATATGATATGGATGAGTACATAGGGATTTGACAGTGATAATATATATTCTCGCACATCCAGGATATCATGACGGAAAGATTATACATATGGGTTGTAACCTCAGCTTGAATGGTCGATGCGCTGATTTGTATTTCATTGACGTGTGCGTAGGGTAATGTTCACAGACTCATGGAATAGTTTCATTTGACGAATCGGGCATAGACCTAGGGAGTCCCGCAATATGGAGTGTACTCGTTGTGCGCTGGGGCAGCGTACCTGATTAAATTATTTAATCCAGTAATATCGAGCATTACCATAAGAATCGCGCGTGTTAGTATTTAAGCATTAAATACAATAATTAGTCAATAATTGTTATTTACTAATTGTGTAATGAAACGTGGCGTATTGTGGACCCTCGGTTGAGTTTACCTAAGTGCGGCTTTGGTATGACCTACTAGGGGTATACTAAGTAACTATTTATGTAATAACCAGTATCCACGACTGGTAAGAATAAGTATTTATATATGTATAAATATACGTATTTTATTTATATGTTATTGATACTTGATTTATATATTGTTATTAGTAGTGTTTGTATAGGTTAAGGCCATACTATTAGCATTGGGTTTAATTGCAAGACTTTAGATTTATTTTAGGGACCAAATTGTAATACTTTGAAAGTTTTGGGGGTAAATTCGTAAATACTAAAAATTAGCCACTTAGTATAAAAATACACTTTTAAAACCCTAATTCTCTCATTTTGGTTGAGCTACCTCTTTTATAGAGAGAGAAGAGAGAAAAAGAAGGGAGAGAAAGAGAAGAAGAAGAAGAAAAAGAAGAAGAAATTGAAATTTTAGATTTTAAGAGGTATATCACAACTATTTCTCAATTTATTGGTGTTAATTATGTTAATTTATTTAAGTTTTGATTTCTGAAAATATGTATAATTGAGGATTTGATGTGTATTTCGTATGATATTTTGAGAATTGATGATGATCTATAAGATAGTTTGATAAATCATGATGGATTGTAGAATTTCTGCTTGATAGTCTCTTGATCCAAGATTTTATAAATTGTTGTGATTCGATTCTGGTTTTGAATTTTGATTATATGAAATTAGACATGTTTAGGATCATCTGAGACTTTGAATCGATTTAAAATTCCAGAAATTGAATTTGTTGTGAATTTATCAAAATGACCCTGAAATTCTGGAAATTTCCTATGTGAACAGTATGATACAGTGAAAAATAATTTTTGTCCTACTGAATGATCTTAAAAAATTATGAATTTATGGAATATGATAAGTTTTATGTATAATATGATATACTCGGAATTGAGAATTTAGATCAATGTGGTTGAAGTGTTATGATTTTCTAAAGTGTATAAGCTCATTGGAGTATTTGATTAACAGATTTGTAAAGCTATAGAATAAAATAGATTTAAAATACTTTTGGCAGTGATTTGGAAGTGAAATATTTATCATGGACTGAGATATGTGTTAAGAGTAATTATGTGGTATTGTTATAATTTTTGAGTTAGTATATGATTTTATAAAATTGGGAGATTGAATACTGTTCAGTAAGTATCTTGATCCTGTCAGGTTAGTAGTTTGGATTCGATGGTATGTATGGAATAGATTGTGTAGGCATTTTGATATAATATTCATATATAAGAAGGATATATGAGTCAAGAATGATATATTCTGAGTTTGGAGTAATTAGACATCATTTGAGGTATTAGAAAATTTTGTTAAGTATAAGTGGTCAGAATGACAAGTTTTGAGAAACCAAGTATTTAGACCAATTTGATGTGATAAATGCATTGTGTATAATTTTGTAAGCTATTTAAAGTATTTTATGTGAATTGTGAGGCTTATGAAAGGATTAATCTCCATTGATAGGTTAAGGAGATTTAAGTCTTGTAGCTGAAAGTGTTAAGAGGTAAGTATACTAGACTTTTTACTGAAATCACAATAAACATAGTAATTGTTTTGTATGATTTTGTAAATGGGGTTAAGAATATGTTTATGTTATGTCAAAGTATATTTTGATATGAAATGTGAATATATGTTTATGAATATGAGCATTGACATTGAGCATGGACATACATGTATTTTTGAAAGTGAGCTTTCAAAATAAGATGTGTTTAATAAAGAAAGCTTTTGAAGTGTAATATGTCCATGAGAAATATTTTGTGTTTTGAGGGTACTTGAACTCACTGTTAACTTAGTAGGCATTTTATGTGATTTGTGGAGCCTTTATGTGTGGCCTTTTCTTCGGGATTGGTATATGTTATGTGTTCCGTATGTAGGGAGGATCCTATTGGTACCTAAAGGAAGAGTGAGTCATCACATTCGTATGGTGGCGTATTGGTGCATGTGAGAGGACTCACCGATGATCAAGGTGAGGGTTTGGCTTTTACATTCGGGCATGTACATTATATATGTGTAATTTAAAGGCCTCACTTGTACTATTCCTCTCATACGGTATGTCACCTACGAGTGACATTTGGCTCATTATGTGATATGTGATGTGTAAGTCCTACTAAGTAGTAGTTGAGTAATGGTATTCCTATTATGTGTTTTGAAAGAATGTGTAAGCGCTTACATGATATGTGATTTGATAAGATTATGATTTTGATTGATCACCGCATATCATACATATGCCTTGTGTACATATATGTATTTGTATTTGATATATGAAAAAACTAATACGCTTACTGAGTTTTATACTCATTATAGTTTATGATGATTTCAGGTAAATAAGGTACATGTGTGCTTAGCGGATTTGGCAAGGCTTTTGCTGTTCCTTGGGTTCCTTAAGTTGTTAGGTTGCTAAGTGTTTCATTTGGGGACACGTGGGATAATATATTTGATTTGTCCCTATTGAATAAATACTTATGTATTATTTTATTGTGTGTGGTTGGATTTAGTTTAAGTTTCACCAAGTGTAGTAATGGATTGATTTTAAGTAAGAATTTGCAATGAATATATTATGGGCTTCCGGTAATAAAGTTGCTACTGGTGACGTAGTAGAGTGTTAATCTCTGAGAAAACTCTGCGTATCTCCGGTTTACTAATTGTCCCAGTCATAATTCAATTGCTATAATTTTGATAGAAATTAAAATGAATGTTTAAGCATTATTGAATGAATGTAAGTGATGTCGTGTGTCAGATCTTTTGGGTCTGGGGCGTGACGGCTTTTATTGGTATCAGAGCTAAGATATGATTCTGTAGACTTTTAAGTGTCGAGTCAAGGGAACCGAGCAGATGCCAAATTCTTAGGATTGTATTTGTAGCTTTGTTGTGTAAATGTTTGACATATTCCTTAAATTTTGTAAAATTTGTGAAGATGACACATTATCCAAGAGCTGCTAAAATTGTTGTTGTTGTGGATAATGGTACCTTGTGGATCTTAATGTTACCATTTAGATTATTATTATGTTTTATATTTAAGTTATGACTAATATGCTTAGCAAGAATGATGTTGAATATCTTATAATGATAATTTGCATGTCATAGAGCAAATTGAGATAATTTTCTCAATGACAAAATATAGAGAAGTAGAGTATTGAAGACATCAATTGAAACAACTTTTATTGAAAAGGAAAACAACAACAATAGCAGCAACAAAAATACAGTAGAGGTTACGGAGTGAGATTTAAGTCTATTTTGCGCTTCTTCTGACTGTCATGAGTAAACCAATCTAACTGATGCAATGTTGGATTAGACAGAGGAATAAAAGACTGCAATTGATCAATCAATTGATCAACAGTTGGAGCTGAAATAAGAATCCATCGTGCTAGAAGTGGGATGAATTGTGTTCCTGCTGCATAGTCAAGAAAAGATATCAACCCGTCGTAAAAACCATTAACATTTAACAAACAAATGGGTTTTTGGTGGATTTGTAATTGTGCCCATGAGACAATTTGAAAAATTTCCTCCAAGGTCCCGAAACCTCCTGGTAGAGCTATGAAAGCATCCGCATGCCTAAGCATTTGAGCCATTCGTTCGTGCATAGATGAGACTTGTAACTCATCCCCAACTGTTTTTCCTACAATATTTTCAATAGCTAGAGGTTTTGGAATGATACCCAAAATTCGACTACCTTTATTGTGTGCAGCTTTTGCCACAGACCCCATTAACCCTCGGTTACCTCCTCCATATACTAAATGTATATTTCGCTCAGCTAATACCTTACCAAGATTTTCTGCAACTTTTGTAAACTCTTCAGTATTTCTAGGGTTGGATCCACAAAAGACACAAATTTTTGTAAATCGACGAGCTGAGGTTTCCTCCATTGTTAAACTCACCCTAATCTTTGAATGTTTTTGAGTTTGTATAAGGATGTAAAAATAATGTATTTATAGAGAAACAAATTGATAATAGCTGTGGAGCATATGTGTAAATATGTTCAAGTATATATTTTCCTTGATTCTTTTGAGACAAAAAAAAAAGAATGAGTTTTATTTTTATCATTTTATAAGGGACAATAGGCCGCAAAATCTTGAATAAATATATGTTGATATGTAAGTGTGATAGAAATTGTGTCAGAAGTGTGATGAGTTAGGTAAGATAATTAAGAAAAGTCAATAAAGGCCTATTTTATGGATTTAGGGACTTTACCGTTTTGGCACTAATGGCCGACAATGCATCCATGACTTGAAGACTTTTTTAGCTAACAATTGGACTTTGGACATGAGGCCAAATTAACTTTATTAATTACAAAGATTTTTGTGGTCTTAACATTGATTTTTGGCTGATAGATTAAAAGCAGATATGAAGAAAGATAAAGCACACTTGACATAAAGATAAAGCAGTAGTCAGTCTCTCTTTGATGTGATAGAGCAATACGGATCTAGTTTCTGTGAAAATAAAAACAGCAATGTAGGTCAAAATGAGTCTCCTTGGTCGTTTTCATTTGTGTCGTATCCGTGAGAGAGGAACTTATGGAGTTGTTGTTCCCATACATTGAATGAGGTCTCTAGCTGAGTGGAATGTGGGTCTACCATATCTTGATCTTCTCCAGGTGAGCTGGTCTGGATGAGGGATGTGCTGGCTTCCTCTTGGATTTGGGTGTCGGTTGGATAAGGTTGGGAGTCTTGATAGAGGGATAAGTCAAGATTGGGTTGGTGTTGGTCAGGTTCTATTGGGACAACTGGCTGAGATTGGGTAGGTTCTGTCGGGACAGGTGGCTGAGGCCATTGGTGAAGGTTATCCATTTCTTGTCTGTATCTGGCATAATAAGTCATGTTTGGGATATGGTGATGGTGGGTAGAGTAATTTGTATTTCTATAATGTGAAAGATGATATTTTTGTCTTTGTTGGAATTTAAATATATTGGCAAAATTCAGTTCTTCTGCAAAGTCATTTTCAACCTATTCCCAAGGTGCAGCATCTTCTGGGGAGATCCAAACGGATGGAGGAATTATCTGGTTTTCTTGAGCAAGAATTCTTTCAAGTTCTTTCTTTTGATAGATTACTTCTTCAGGCCAGAGCTTAATTGATCCCTTTAGTGAAAGGGTAAAGGTGAAGTAATCCTTGACAGTGGGGTAATAATGGATCTCATGATCCGAAACAATCATACCCTTCCGTTGGAGAAGTAAGACAGACCAAAGATGTTGTCTGGGGACTGCAACATTTGTGTTGTTTGCAATCATGTGTTAAAATTTAGTTATCCACCATATCTTTGGGTAAAACCATTGGAGAAAAATTAGGGCTGGTTGGTCTTCATCACATTTTTCTAATTTTTGGAGGGTTCTAAGTAATGGGAATTCCATAGCGATTGTATACAGATCCAATAGGTACCATAATAAGTAAAGGACAGGTTTGGACCATTGGGAAAATGGGAAAAAAAAAGTGCAGGTGAAAGAAAGGGTATTCCAAGTTGAACAAAGGGCCACCAAGAACCGTGAGACTGTGTTCTCAGACTGCCAAGATGGTATAGTGTCTGATGAGTTCTTTGGCATGGAAATGGAGTGTCGTGGTTCTGATTAGGTCTGGAAATTGTGGTGGAGAAAAAGGAACAGGAGGAGTTATGATAATGGGACTCATTATGAAGATGGTAAGAGGGTTGGTTTTCTTTATTGCTAGAAAAGTGATTATGAGGTTTAGGCTATTTATAGAGTTTTGTGAAAGAAAATCAATAATCATTTTGTCCTTTCCTTTTACGTGGATGACGTTAAAGGAATAGTTAAAAAACCATATTTGCCATCGTAGTAATTGTGCTAGTGGAATCATTTCTGTTTGAAACTGAGCATATTAAAAAAAAAAAAGCAGACATGTCAATCTCAATGAAAAACAAAATGATGTCCAATAAGGTAGACTATTTTTTTAAGAGTTAGAGTAAGAGATATAATGTTGAGATCTATAGTTTAAAAATCAATTGAATTAAAGGTTTTTTTAATTTCATTTTATTGAAGTTGATTTTTGATCATTTAAGATAATGCCTTCAATATTCTGATTTGAATGACAACTTAGTTGCGTAAAAATGCTACATTTTTTTGAATGATATCAAGGTAGTGAATGATATTATGACGTATGAGTATATGTTGAAGGGATTAAAATTTTCAGAGGAGTTAAGAATTTTATTTAAGAGATTAGTATGGGTATTCTACATCTATATTATTCTTTAATGAATAAAAGGTGAAGTGTATAGATGCACATTAAATATTGAACGAATGGGAGAAAAGAATAAAAATATGTGTGTATAATTTTATAAGTCCATAATGTGTGTCATGTGTTTATTTTATGGATGAATGTTTCGTACTTCTCTCACAGACTAAGCTATGAGCAAATCTTATATACCAAGAAGATTGCTTTGTAAATATTTTATGAATAAACCATACTGTTGAAAAGGCAACTTGGGAATGAGAATAAGAAATGAGATTTAAGTATCCTCATATGTTTGCTCAAATCATGAATTTCGAGGACGAAATTCTTATAAGGAGGGGAGAATTGTAGTAATCAGTATCCACGACTGGTAAGAATAAGTATTTATATATGTATAAATATACGTATTTTATTTATATGTTATTGATACTTGATTTATATATTGTTATTAGTAGTGTTTGTATAGGTTAAGGTCATACTATTAGCATTGGGTTTAATTGTAAGACTTTAGATTTATTTTAGGGACCAAATTGTAATACTTTGAAAGTTTTGGGGGTAAATTCGTAAATATTAAAAATTAGCCACTTAGTATAAAAATACACTTTTAAAACCCTAATTCTCTCATTTTGGTCGAGCTACCTCTTTTAAAGAGAGAGAAGAGAGAAAAAGAGGGGAGAGAAAGAGAAGAAGAAGAAGAAAAAGAAGAAGAAATTGAAATTTTGGATTTTAAGAGGTATATCACAACTATTTCTCAATTTATTGGTGTTAATTATGTTAATTTATTTAAGTTTTGATTTCTGAAAATATGTATAATTGAGGATTTGATGTGTATTTCGTATGATATTTTGAGAATTGCTGATGATCTATAAGATAGTTTGATAAATCATGATGGATTGTAGAATTTCTGCTTGATAGTCTCTTGATCCAAGATTTTATAAATTGTTGTGATTCGATTCTGGTTTTGAATTTTGATTATATGAAATTAGACATGTTTAGGATCATCTGAGACTTTGAATCGATTTAAAATTCCAGAAATTGAATTTGTTGTGAATTTATCAAAATGACCCTGAAATTCTGGAAATTTCCTATGTGAACAGTATGATACAGTGAAAAATAATTTTTGTCCTACTGAATGATCTTAAAAAATTATGAATTTGTGGAATATGATAAGTTTATATGTATAATATGATATACTCGGAATTGAGAATTTAGATCAATGTGGTTGAAGTGTTATGAATTTCTAAAGTGTATAAGCTCATTGGAGTATTTGATTAACAGATTTGTAACGCTATAGAATAAAATAGTTTTAAACTACTTTTGGCAGTGATTTGGAAGTGAAATATTTATCATGGACTGAGATATGTGTTAAGAGTAATTATGTGGTATTGTTATAATTTTTGAGTTAGTATATGATTTTATAAAATTGGGAGATTGAATACTGTTCAGTAAGTATCTTGATCCTGTCAGGTTAGTAGTTTGGATTCGATGGTATGTATGGAATAGATTGTGTAGGCATTTTGATATAATATTCATATATAAGAAGGATATATGAGTCAAGAATGATATATTCTGAGTTTGGAGTAATTAGACATCATTTGAGGTATTAGAAAATTTTGTTAAGTATAAGTAGTCAGAATGACAAGTTTTGGGAAACCAAGTATTTAGACCAATTTGATGTGATAAATGCATTGTGTATAATTTTGTAAGCTATTTAAAGTATTTTATGTGAATTGTGAGGCTTATGAAAGGATTAATCTCCATTGATAGGTTAAGGAGATTTAAGCCTTGTAGCTGAAAGTGTTAAGAGGTAAGTATACTAGACTTTTTACTGAAATCACAATAAACATAGTAATTGTTTTGTATGATTTTGTAAATGGGGTTAAGAATATGTTTATGTTATGTCAAAGTATATTTTGATATGAAATGTGAATATATGTTTATGAATATGAGTATTGACATTGAGCATGGACATACATGTATTTTTGAAAGTGAGCTTTCAAAATAAGATGTGTTCAATAAAGAAAGCTTTTGAAGTGTAATATGTCCATGAGAAATATTTTGTGTTTTGAGGGTACTTGAACTCACTGTTAACTTAGTAGGCATTTTATGTGATTTGTGGAGCCTTTATGTGTGGCCTTTTCTTCGGGATTGGTATATGTTATGTGTTTCGTATGTAGGGAGGATCCTATTGGTACCTAAAAGAAGAGTGAGTCATCACATTCGTGTGGTGGCGTATTGGTGCATGTGAGAGGACTCACCGATGATCAGGGTAAGGGTTTGGCTTTTATCTTCGGGCATGTGCATTATATATGTGTAATTTAAAGGCCTTATTTGTACTATTCCTCTCATACGGTATGTCACCTACGAGTGACATTTGGCTCATTATGTGATATGTGATGTGTAAGTCCTACTAAGTAGTAGTTGAGTGATGGTATTCCTATTATGTGTTTTGAAAGAATGTGTAAGCGCTTACATGATATGTGATTTGATAAGATTATGATTTTGATTGATCACACCATATCATACATATGCATTGTGTACATATATGTATTTGTATTTGATATATGAAAAAACTAGTATGCTTACTGAGTTTTATACTCATTATAGTTTATGGTGATTTCAGGTAAATAAGGTACATGTGTGCTTAGCGGATTTGGTAAGGCTTCTGCTGTTCCTTGGGTTCCCTAAGTTGTTAGGTTGCTAAGTGTTTCATTTGGGGACACGTGGGATAAGATATTTGATTTGTCCCTATTGAATAAATACTTATGTATTATTTTATTGTGTGTGGTTGGATTTAGTTTAAGTTTCACCAAGTGTAGTAATGGATTGATTTTAAGTAAGAATTTGCAATGAATATATTCTGGGCTTCCGGTAATAAAGTATCTACTAGTGACGTAGTAGAGTGTTAATCTCTGAGAAAACTCTGTGTATCTCCGGTTTACTAATTGTCCCAGTCATAATTTAATTCCTATAATTCTGAAAGAAATTAAAATGAATGTTTAAGTATTATTGAATGAATGTAAGTGATGTCGTGTGTCAGATCTTTTGGGTCTGGGGCGTGACAATTTATGAGTGGCAAAATGGTCATTTCACATATTGATTATTTAATTATTAAATAATCAAAATATCTCATTATAATATATTATTATATAATATTATTATATTATATATTATTTTATTATATAATATTATTATATTATATATTGCATTATAGTTGTCACTCATTATATTTATTTTATATTATTATTTTATATAATAATATTATTTATTTAATAGGTGGCTTTGTTTTTATATTATAATATATTATATTATTATTTTAATACAATTGAGATTTATATATGTGTGAGGTGTGTGTGACGGTGGAAGATGGGATGAAATGAAAATTGTTTTCATTTTTTTCATTTTCGCTTGTTAATGAAATCAAATGAAAATGTTGATTTCAATTGGTGGCCAACAAATTAGTGAAGAAAGAAGAGATTTGATTTTTTGTGAATTGGTTTCAAATGTTGAAACTAGTTTATAAATTAACTTTACTATTGGATACCAGTTACAACAATCAGAAATTTATTAAATTCAAAAGAGTTTAAGCCCAGTGCTAAATTAGGAGCTGTTGTTCTAGCTTACTAAGGCCATCGAGTTGGTGACTAGAATTTCCAATGAGTTGGTCTTCAGGAGGACTCCCAAGATACACATGTATAACGTTACACGTTATGGTGATTTTTCAACCCTTTAAATATATTAATATTATTAATATATTATTTATTGTGTTTATTATATGATTTAATTATTTCGCATCATTAAATATGTATGAGATACGTATTTTATGCAATAAATACTATTGTACGCATACACCCACGTATATTAGATCTCCGACAGTCTCTCCAGTTCATCATTTTGGTTCACGAGCTTAACAGCATGACTCTCATCCATTGTTAGGGAGTTGGCAAACTCCTGCTTAGCCAACCTCTTCTGGCACTCCAGCTCAGAGACTCTGCTCTAAGCCTCAGCTCGACCAGTCTCTAAACTCTCGATACGAGCAACTAGCTCTTGTACCCACCTCCTCTTATGGTCGGCTTCCCTCTTGGCTTGCACAACCTCCTACCTCGCCTGTGCTAGGCCTTCCTCAACTTGGTGGGACTGAGCCACCATTTTTAAAATATCATCATAGAACTAGGAGAAAAGGTACAGAGATTGGAGAATGAAAAAAGTTAGAAATCGAAAAACAATGGTACTGCACAATAACATAGGGAGAAAGAACTTATATCCATTGCAGATCCCACATCAACTTGGAACTCGGTAATGGGGTTCAGAGAAGAGGCTTGACCCACATAGGTCGAGTTCAGGTATCTCACCATCTCTCTCATCATAGGCAGCAAGAAGTCCAGATCTTCCTTCCTCTCAAGGACCAGAACAGATAGAGAGACCAACATATGAGACATTTCCTATAACAGGGGCTCATCCTTGCCACTTGAACGCAATGCCCCCATCGGCCGGGTAGGTGGGGGAGCTTGCAATGAAAAATGAGCCGAAGAACCTCACCTTTGCCCTATACCTAAGAAGGTTAACCCTGCACTTAAGGAAGATGCAGGAAGGTCACTAGTCCCTACCCTTAGCCCTTGCTTACTTGGCCAATTGGCCCATGTTCGTGAGAAGGGGCCACCCCGCGACCCCTTCTTTTAAGGCTAAACAGAAGCCCCATTACATTGTTAGGGTTGAGGTTACCCCAACCTTCGAAAGACGTACCGCAGCCATCTATGCAACTAATTTTTCTCCTTTTACCACCACTTTATTTAGACATTCCTTCACGGAATACAAAAGATTAGTGAAAAAAATAATAAGAAGAGCAACTCCAAAAAAAGTGTCGCTCATTGCAAACACGAGGCTCTCTAGGAACAAAAGTCACCACGTTGGATGGAATGAGACTACTCGGTGAAAGAAGGTCCTGAACAGGACAAACATGAGTAAGGGTAGGCGTAATTCGAGAACGTCTGGTCTTAGATACATCTAAATTAATGGCCTAAGTCATTGTAATACTTAAAGTAATTAGAATAACATAAAAGAAAAAGAGAGTAAAGTATAAAGAGGAGAACAAAAGAAAAACTTGCACTTAAAGAAAAGTTGATGGGAACGACCCAGTTTCCCTTTTCTTCTTAAGGATTACTTGTTGAAATTTTTACTTACATGCTATCCTTTTATATATGAATATTTGTTTTATATTTATACTAGTATTATCATTTTATTAAATTTCTAATTATATTTTATATATGGTAAGATATTTGTAACGTTTCAAATATTGTATGATTTGAAAGAGTTTTGATCTGGTCTAAATGAGTTTAGATTAGTGTTAAGAATTAGTAACGTTAAGAGTTATAAATACTAAGAGTTGGCATTGATAAGAGTTATCAGATTATAAAAGTCAACGAAATCTAAAGAGTTAGAGCCTTGTTTGAAATAGGACAAAAACTTGAGAATATATTAGTAATGACGTAATTGCAAAGAGTTACAAATAATGCTATGAAATGTCATTATGCAAATATGTTCTTAAATATTATGTTTCTGATTTATCTTCACTGATGCTGGTTTGTTAGTGAATACCTTAATAAATATATAGATTGGTGTATGTCTATATCTGGATGGTCCAGATGGTTAGTCTTAGTAGACCACAAGTTTAGTAGAAGTTTGTATAGAGATACAGGTATTGAGTAAGGACTGAATACTGAACAGGCTCACAAAAACCTTCAATAGACATCCTATAAAGTCGTCAATAGAGGGTTTTTCGAGTTGAGTAGTATTCATAATCCTTTGACCTGAGTGCCACGGTGGGCTTTGTAAGTGATCCTCCATACTTTGGTTCCACACATATCAGAAACCTTTTATGGTCTGACCGCTGGGTATCGTTGAGTATGACCTGATGCTCATGGAGTTTGGTGTGCATAGATATGCGATCCATAAGCTCATTTGAGTGAATAATATATCCTAATGCTCTATAATTATATTTCAGAAAGTCTTATGATCATAAGCAGCAATTCTCGAGAAAATAGTTTAACCCTAGGGATAAATAATATCACAAAAGTTTTTAAAAATATTATTTATTAAAATACAATTCTAGAGATAGGCTTTCAGTCGGGCATATGGAGATTTGATGGTATTGATTTATATCTCCGCTCTATCCATATATAAAAGATAGATGGATTGTACGAATATATTATAACCTCAACTTATATGCTCTAACGAGCTGCTTTATAATATTAGTAACGTGTGTATGGGGCATCGTTCATGGAGTATGAAGGAGTTTTATATGACAATTTGAGCATGAACCTAGAGAGTCACAATATAAAGTGTACTTGTTGTGACTGGGACAACATTATGGATTGAACAGTTCCATCTTAGAAATTCTAACAAACTGAAAAATATATTTTAGGGTTCCTCGAGTTACACACTTGTCTAGACTTAAATGTTAAGTACATCATTTAATTAGTTGACAAGAGTTATTAACTAATTAAATGTTGACAAGTGGCACAATTTTGTTTCATGAATTGTTTCATCCTGAATTCACCCATTAACTATGTTAGTAAAATTAAATAAGGTAAAAATTAATTATTCAAATAGTTTTTGAATAATTGAATAAATATATTTAAATAAATAATAATATTTGTTTACTTGTTTATTAATTTGGTTTAGGTGGGAGACATATACCTAATTAGGTGTAAGTGCCACAAAATATTATTTTTTTAGTTTAATGGCCAGTTAATCAATTTTGAGAGCACTTGTGATATGCTTAACACACCTAAATATTATTTCAAATAATTGATTAGCAAAATTGTGAAGCAAAAATGTGCATGGTGAGAGGGATTTGAAGAGAGTTTAGTTTTAGAGAGTTTTTCTTTGAAAAAAGAGTAGAAAGAAAAATAAATTCCTCTTATTTTTCTTTCAAGAAACAAAAATTTTATTGTTGGAAATTCAATTGTTGTTATTCTTGCTTCACAATCACACTGGATTGTTGTGAACTAGAATTGAATAATAGTGCACTTCAAAGTGAGCTCAAAGTTGGAGTTAGGAAGAATTCAGAATTAAAATCTTCACCGAAGGTCATCAAAGATATGTTTATATAATCTTAAGTTGTTAATGATTTAAGTTACATGTGTATATATTGATTACATGCTTAATTTCGCTGCGAAATTCATGTATATTATATATGTATTTAATATTTTTAATATGTACATAATCACATATATACACCCTAAAACACGTTAACAAAATTATTTTTTTGGATCAACAATATTAATAATATTTGAAATTTAGCATACAAACTAATAGATTTAGTATTACTATTTATTTCTTAAATTAATAAATATTACTAAAATTAGACAAATAAATAAATAAAAAAATAAAATTAAAATTAAACAATACTTTAAAAGTTTTCACCAAAATATCTCAATATTATATTCGGAAAACAAGTTTAATCTATTAGTTTGGGAAATAATTTATTATAACTAACAAAATTATGTGACATAAGTAAATTATCTTTTAAATATTATAAGTGTACAATTAGCGGTTATTTTAACTTATTTTAGTTTAATAGGTATTATTGAAATTAGGTGATATTTTAATAATATTTACGATAATATCTTTATTAAACTATAAATTTAAAACTTTTTTTTTTTAAGAAAAGCTTTATAATAAATACTATAAAAAAATTAAGTTTGAAGAAAGTGGTAGTATTATTGAATGCTTGAAAAGTCAATATGTAGAAATGATAGTTCCAGTGAAGCTAAGCTATACTGAATTAAATGGACTTCAACGGAATTGCCTAACTTAGACAATAACAATAACCTACCAGTGCTGGAAAACAAGACATATATAAATAAAAATAACAAGTCAATGATTTAACAACTATAAAAAAATTAAAAAAATCAGCTCGATGAAGAAGAGAAAGAGGAAGAAATAAAAATATACATGGCAATTGGCATATATAAGTCAAGACATAAATAAGAAAAAAAAAAATCTTAGAAACAAATAGAGATTATATTATAAAAACAATATTTAATGATCCAAGTAAATATATAAATTTAAAAGTATATATTTGATAAAAGCTTTGTAGGCGTGGTTTGGTAGCAAGTTAGGTGTTTGTTATGTAAATTACTAAGGTTCAATTGTAAAGAAAGTCAAGGGGTAAAATTTTTTATGCTTTGGTACACCTCTTACCTTATATATATATATATATATATATATATATATATGTGTGTGTGTGTGTGTGTTAAAATGTGTAACAATTTTGAGTTAAATGATAGTGATATATATCAAAGAATGATTAGTCAGTAGACTTCTTATTTTTAAATATATTTTTCAAGAATGGAAAGGAAACCTACTAAGAAACTCTATGAAAGCATTACAAGCAAATAAACCCATACTACAAGCTTATATATTTAGAAAGTATTTTAGGATATCATGAAAAAAGTAGACTTCTTATTTTTAAATATATTTTTCAAGAATGGGAAGGAAACCTACTAAGAAACTCTATGAAAGCATTACAAGCAAATAAACCCATACTACAAGCTTATATATTTAGAAAGTATTTTAGGATATCATGAAAAAATTATGGAAAAAGGACATTTATTATATCTTTGGTTGGATATTTTTACTAGTCAAAAGAATATTTTTAATGTTAAAATTATTTTTTATTTTTTTAATAATATTTGGTTGCAATTGAAGAATAGTTTTTAGAAATTTAAAAAAAATTATTTTTGCTTTTATTTGTAAAAGTTTAAATTTTGAATTTTTAAGAGTAGAGTTTTTTGAGTTTTTTAAATATTTGTGTAATATCACATATGCTCTAATAATATTTTCTTATTTTCAAGTGTACACTTAATAAAAATAAACCCTATTCAACTAACATATTTTTTATTTTTTTAAATATCATCATATTTCTAATTCTCTATATTTCTACAACCATAATATTTTTACAAGAATTTGTCAAAATATTTTGTTGATTATTTTATTTTTTAATTAAAAAAAAGTGTTATTTTATTTTCAACTTTTGTCACAACACAATAATTTTTATTGATTCATTGATTACTATGTATTAGTTTTATTTGATTCTTGAATTTTAAAAAATTAAATTTGAGAAAATACATGATATATTTAAACTTATATATAAAAATTTATTGAATTGTTTAGAATTTAGATATAAGTTTATTAAGTATCCTTTTGGTAATTTAGTAACAGATAAATATTTTTAATAATGTAGATTCAAATGATCTAATACATTAAAAGAGTCTTTTTAATTGACAACCAAGCAATTAATGATTTTTTTTCTTTTTAAAAGCTCTACTTTTAAAAGCTCTATATTAAAAAATTTTACTTCAAAAAACTTTATTTGAAAAGTTTAACCAAATGAACCTTTAGACTTTTAAGATTTTAAGAATGTGATATAAACTTTAGTGATTTTAAAATTTTCGTCAACCCTCTAAGTAACAGTTTCTATTAACTTTATTAACAAAATGGATAAAATTGATGAAAAGACAATTATATCTCTATTAATATCCATATTACCAAATGACAAGGAAAATAAAATCTGATCCAATTTATCGTAATTGTTTAGTTAACATGTTGGTTAATGATATTCTGAAACATGAAAAAGAAAAATCATTAGCTTATCAAATTTATTATATTACCCAAACTTATTAACGGGACATTTATAAAATTACCTTTAGCTTACAAAATTTATTGAATTTCACCCTCGCTATTTCAGTACAAATTAACTCCTAATTATTATTATTTTTTTTAATTTTTGCGAAAGAAATTCATGGAAGACGTCCCCATGCCCCCTCGATGTGGAGCTTTCTGAAATTACATGACGGAGACGAGACAACCCAGAAAAGCAAAAGAAAAAGAAATATTTGTATTCCCCCCCAAGTAAAATGATTCTATTTTCTATTTTTAGATAAAATTATGTAAAATTTGATCAACAATTGAGATGACAGGTCTAAATTTCATAAAACCTTAAACTTCAGGAGTGAGGAAACCCACCAAGATTTGAGCACTATATCGGCAGCGACATGTATTTATAAACAAGCAATTTCTCTTCTCTAGCAAGATAATAACTCCTCTAATGAACCAAATAAACTCATCTTCATCTTTCTAGTCATTGACTCACTTCCTCCAATGTGTCTTCAGACAAACAAGGTGAGTTAGAGGGGGGTATAAATGAAAAATTAGATGAATTTGATCAAATTTTATAAGAACAAGCTTTATTAATGGAATAAGCAAGTTTTAGGAATAGGAATAGATAGTAAAGATGATGTAATAAAACAAATAAGAGCTATTAGAAATTTAGAACAATTAAAAATATGTGACTTAAAATACTTTGATCAATATGTTGAGAATAATAGAACACAAATGGAACACTTTTATTAATACAACAAACCTAAAATTTATAAATTTTAGAAACTCACTCTTTTTCACTTACAACACAACACTCACAACTCAACACTTACACACTCTTTGTTGAGTTTATTATTTGCTCAACTCTCTAACACTCCAAACTCTCAACAATTGATCAAATACTTGATCAACTCTTTATTCTTAACTTGCTTGCATGCAAAACCAAATGAGGGAGGGGGTATTTATACTTAGTTTTAACAAATTAAAACCACACAAATAAAATAATGTAAAAATTTGTTAACCACATAAGTTTATAATACTTATCTCCTTAATTATTAACTTCAAAATATCTTACATAATCTAGAAATTTTAAGAATTGGACTTGTAAATATTTGGGCTTAATCTTAGGCTTGGTGTTGTAATTAACTTTATTTAGTGTTGTAATATTAACACTCCCCCTTAACACCAACTTCCGTTCTTTGAACCACATTAAGTTGTCTTTGAAACTTTTAGAACTTATCAACACCCAAGCTTTTTGTGAATAAATCAGCCACTTGATCTTTAGTCTTAACATACAGCAACTCAATTTTTTCTTGCAGAACTTTCTCCCGGATAAAGTGATAATGCACCTCCACATGCTTTGTTCTTGCATGAAAAACTGAATTTTCTACCAAATAAATTGCTGACTGATTATCACAATATATTGATACTTTATAATCTCTTGGCTGATGTAAATCCTCTATCAACCACATCAACCATGTACTTTCTTAAGCTGCCATTGCTGCTGCTCTATACTCAGCTTCAGTAGTTGATAATGATACAGTTGGTTGCCTTTTACTGTACCAAGAGACTGTTCCTGAACCAATCTTGAAAAAATACCCAGTGGTCGAACATCGTGTGTCATGATCTCCAGCATAGTCAGCATCACAATAGCAAACTATTTTACAATCTTGGTTTTTCTTATAGAAGAGACCATAGTCAATTGTGTTGGGTGTGTTGAATTTACTTAGGGTTCTTGCTTGCATGTGGGTTGTGTTCATCATACAAACAATATACATATCTCATACATACATGTGCACAGCGGAAGATTAAATACAATGAACACAGAAAATAACATTTGATTAACTGAAATTCGAGATTGAGAAAATCACCTATGAAGCCTTTGGATTAATTTTCTTTGAAGTCCACCATGAAATGAATCTTTGATCAATTCTAGCAATCAACAAGGGTGGGTTTGATTGTCTAGAATGGCAGCATCTTAATCCACCTTTTGTGTTTAACACTTAAACATTTTTCAAAGTTAAACCATTTAACTTAATTAAATTTGTTTTTCCTTTTATTCAACTCTTGAATAAATAAAACAAATCTTGTTTTTAGTTATTACATTTAGTAACCATTAATTCAATTTGTTTTGTTGTTCTAACACTTAAAACACAAAACAAACAATTTCAATTTCTCAAATTGAATTGGCTTCCAAAATGCAAAACCTAAAATCTAAAACCTTTTTTGATTTTCAATTTCATTTCACTTTATATTCAAATGCATTAATTCCAAACTAATTTGAATTTCATTTGCATTTCATTTGGCTTAACCTAACCTTAGTTAACATTTAACCTTAGTTAGATTATTTTAACTTAACTTTTAAGTTAATAAATATTTAATTAATTTAACCATAGTTAACTAACTTAACTATGGTTAGGTTAACCTTTACTTAACCTTTAAGTAAGGTTAACTTAATTAACTATATGATTAACCTTTAATCATAGTTAAATTAAATTATTTATTTAACAATTAAATAAATAAATATTTATTCTTATTATTTAACAATTAAATAATCATAAAGTGAAATTACTATTATATACTTACTCGGTTACCAAGTTAACCTAAAGTGGGTTCCACCAATTTAACCACATACTTTAGTTAACGTAACCTTAGTAATTGCTGAATTATACTGTATTGAACAATTCAATACGGTACACTGCCCAAGTGCTCAAAGAGTACATTTCATATTGGGACTCTCTAGGTCCACACCCGATTTGTCAAATGGAACTGTTCCATTAATCCGTAATCGATGCCCCACGCACACGTTACGAATATTACAAATCAGCGTGTCAGACCATACAAGTTGAGGTCATAACGTATACGTATAATCCTTCCATCATTTATACCCTGGATGTGCGGGGATATAGATCAACACCGTCAAATCCCCATTTGCTCATCCATAATCTTATCTCCAGATTCGTATCTCGATAAACAATATACGCAAACACTTTTGCTATATTGTTTAACCCTATGGGAAACTCTTTTCCCGGGTTTTTGCTTGTGGCCACAAGACTTTATGAAATACAATCTCGGAGCATCGGATATACAACTTACCTACGTAAGCTGACGGATCCCGTATCTACGCACACCGGACTCCATGAGCATCGGACCATACCCAGCGACACATAGCGGTCAGACCATGAAAGGTCTCTGACATATGTGGAACCAAAGCATGATGGATCACTCACAAGACCACCGTGGCGCTCAGGTCAAAGGACCACGAATACTACTCAACTCGAGAGGACCTTCCTTTGACGGTGTCATAGGATATCTATTGGGGTCCTCATAAGTCTGTTCAGTATCTAGTCCTGATTGGATACCCGCATGCCTATACAAGCTCTAAGCTCATGGTTAGCTAAGAACAACCATCTGAACCAGTCAGATATAGACATACACTAATCTATATAAAGTAAATCACCGATAGACCCGCATTGATGATTATAGATCAGGAACATTATCTTTGAGACATACTTACATAATGATATTTCTTAACACCTATTGCAACTTTTTGCAACTATATCATTACAAGTATACTCTCAGGTCTTTGTCCCATTATAGACAAGGTTCTAACTTTTTAGATCTCGCTGACGTTTATAACCTGCTAACTCTTAACAGTGCTAACTTTTAGCATTTATAACTCTCAGCTTTGCTAACTATTAGTTCTGATCTAAACTCCTTTAGATCAGATCTGAACTCTTTCAGATCAAACAATGTCTCTAATGTTACAAGCATTATACCATATTAATATGATATTAACAATCTTTATTCGAAATGTTTATTGTATAAATATTAACAATTAATATTCATACAATATTGGAATGGCACGTGAGCACCAGCTCCAACAAAGGCCAGCTCAATGGGTACAAGGACGAACCTCTAAAGGCCTATAAGGCCTCCATGGAGATGGGGGCGGGGGTTCGATTCCTTGGGGGCGCAGGTAACTTGCGGATTGTGTGCTGGGGCGCCAGTAGGTGCTGAGGTGTCAGCCACTGGTTGGGTACCAAAGCGTTGGTAGGCCCCACACACTCTAACAAATTCTGCCTCTCACATATCTCAATATTTGTCGAGCTGCTTCTAAGTGAGGTTTCTTAGGATTTTGCATG
The DNA here is from genome assembly GCA_946807835.1 of Ailanthus altissimus. Taxonomy (NCBI): domain Eukaryota; kingdom Viridiplantae; phylum Streptophyta; class Magnoliopsida; order Sapindales; family Simaroubaceae; genus Ailanthus; species Ailanthus altissimus. The sequence continues at coordinate 10,829,413 of OX327698.1, forward strand.
TATCAACTTATTACTCCAAACGCATAAGAAATGTCTGGTCGAGTTAATGTCAAATAGATGAGACTTCCTACCAGTTGTCGATACATAGTTTCATATTCTAAATTCTTTCCTTCATGACCGCACAAGTTGGCATTGACTTTTAGCGGTGTTGAGATAGGCTTGTACTCTAGCATCCCAAACTTCTGCAATAAATCTTTGGCATATTTTTGTTGTCCTAGAAAAATTTCTTCTACTATTCGAGTGACTTTGAGCTCAAGAAAATGCTTAAGTTGTCCAAGCTCTTTCATCTGGAAGGGAACTGTCAAATTCTCTCTTATTCGACTAGTCTCTTCTTTATCATTTTCAGTGATAATTAAGTCATCCACATATACCAGCACAATTGCAAGTTTCTCTCAATTAGCTTTGACGAAAAGGCTAGAATCAACTGGTGCTACAGAGTAACCACTATATGTTAGAAATTCTCCAATTTTACTATACCATGCCCTTGGAGCTTACTTTAATCCATACAATGCCTTTATCAATTTACACACATAATCAAGATGAAATTTACTTTCAAATCCCATTGGTTGAATTATGTAGATCTCCCGATCTAACTCTCCATGTAGAAAAGCATTCTTTACGTCCATTTGCCACAATATCCAACCTTTGCTAGCTGCTAGTGCAAGTAGAATTTGTACTGTGGTAATCTTGGCTACTGGACTAAACGTTTCATTATAGTCTAGTACATACTGTTGAAACAATCCTCGAGCTACTAATCGAGCTTTATACCTTTCCACTGATCCATTAGGACATCTTTTGATCTTATACACCCACTTACAAGATATAGGTTTCACATTCTTTGGCTTTGACACTAAATCCCAAGTTTGATTTTGCTCTAACGCTATGATTTCTTCTTTCATAGCTTTAATCTATGCAGAGCTCTGTGATGCTTCTTCAAAAGTCTCAGGCTCCTTAACATTTTCCTCTTTCGTCATAGCTGCGTTAACATATTTAGGATTAGGCTTTCGTATTCTTATTGACCTTCAAGGATGAGATTGAGTTGTCTCTTGCTCGATATTGTCATCACTGCTTCCATTATCAAGGTCTTCTTAGCTCGGTCGGATTTCAGCAATTTGCTCATTTATCGAGTTTAATGCTCAGGATTGAAGGTGGTCTTTGTTGTAGTTGTTCTTCTATTTCTTTTGAATCTGAAAGCTTCTCGTTTTGTGGCGACCACCATGAAGATGCTTCATCAAACACCACATTCCTTGACGTGTAGCACCGCCCACTAGTAAGGTAACAACATTTTCATCATTTGCACTGGTTATCATATCCAATAAAGATACACCTGATTGTCTTTTTGTCGAATTTGTTTCTCAGATGACTTGGCACAAACACATAGCATATATAACCAAATGCTTAAAAATAACTCACAGTAGGTTTCATATCCCACAACTTCTCAAAGGGTGATATGAACCCTAACCTTGGTTGAGGAAGCCTATTAATCACGTGGGCTGCAATCTTTATTCTTTCAGCCCAAAATCTTCCTGGTATATTTTTTACATACAACATACTTCTATAAATCTCTGTAAGATGTCGATTCTTCCTTTCTACAACACCATTTTGTTGTGGAGTGTTGGTACATGTGAACTGATGCTGTATCTTATTTTCTCAAAGATATTGTGAGAACTCATCAGAGGTATATTCTCATCCATTATCTATGCGGAGACAATGAATCTTCCTTCTGACTTCTCATTCAATTATTTCTCTAAATTCCTTGAACTTAAAAAAAGTATCGAATTTTTCCTTCATAAAGAAAACCCATACATACCTCGAAAAGTCATCAATAAATGTCACAATGTACCGTATGCCACTAATTGATGGCTGCTTGACAAGTCTAAACACATCAGAGTGAGCTAACTCCAATGGCTCCTTAACTCTAAATTTTGACTCCTCATATGGTAGTTGATGTGCCTTACCATATTGACATCCCGTACATACTGTATCCATTCTTACATCAAGTTGAGGTATACCCTTAAGCATTGCCTTGTTCATCATCACTTTTAGCTTATGATAACTTACATGTCCCAATCGTGCATGCCACAAATCTACTATCTCATTATTTCAATCTTGTCTATATAAGATGACTTTGCTGATAGTACATAGACTGACTCTAGTCATTGTCCTTTCATTGTTGGTGTTCTTATAATTTTTAAATATTGGTACACCTTAACATCTTGTGGACTGAACAAGACATAGTGTCCAGAAGATGTTAATTGAGATACTGACAATAGATTCTTTTTCATGTTAGGAACATGATAGACATCTTAAAGTGTTACCTTGTTAGGACTGTAACAAGGTGTAAGGATTGTGTTACCGATATGAGCTATAGGCAATCTTGAGTTGTTGGCTGTCACCACCACGCGACCTCTTTTGTATTTAGTCATATCTTGTAGCTTTTCTTCATCACCAGTCATATGATTTGAACATCCTAAGTCAACGATCTAATCATTTTCATAGTCAATTCGTCTAAGCATTATCACTGAGAGTGATAGGTCTTATTCCTCTATAGCGACAGACGCTTCAGCATCCCACTCATCTTCACTTTTTCTTTGAGTTTGATGTGGCAACATTACCCCCAGCATATATTTTCTTAGACCAACAATCTTTTGTCATGTGTTTTGTTTTTTCACAATTGTAGCATTTTTCTTCAAACGTTTTCTTTTGGTTGGACTGACTAATATTGCCGCGAGTCCTCCATACTCCCCCTGTCTGTGAGCTACCTTCTTAGTGATGACTCTTTATCTTGTCATCATCTCTTTTAGATCCTCTACTAGTATATCGTTTAAATCGACCTTTCCTTTTGTCGATGTAGAGCGCTTCTTCATCACCTTTTAAAGAGACCCTGCCCATTTGCTTGATAATCACTTCTTGATCAGCAAGTAAAAGTTTAAATTTAATAAGAGATGGTTGGGTTGGCCAGCCTTGTACAGCAGTAACAAAACTACTATACTCGGGCCTCAAACTATGCATGATAATTCTTTTCATCCTAGTTTTAGCAATAGCAACGGCATGATCTAACTTAGATATTTCACGACACAAAGACTTTACCTTTATGAAGTATTGGTTGATCATCATGTTGCGTTGTATAGTTAACAACAGTTCATTCTCTAAAAGCTGTAGTCGTGTGTTATTTTTCTTTGAAAAGAGTGATGCAAAAATGTCCCATGCTTTATTTGGCGTCTTGGCTTTCTTTATATGCTCTAACATTTCTTTTTCAACTGTGGTCTTAATGGTGAACATAGCCTTATCAGTTTTTACCTTCCACTTTTTTAAAGTGGTTTCATCTGTTGGCTGGTTCACTTTATTCCTGCCAACGACCTCCCAAAGATCTTGGCCTTGAAGGTAAGACTCCATCAACATCGGCCATGTATTATAATTTTGGTTATTGAGCTTCTTGATTCCTTCAATGACTTGAAGGTCACCCATCGTGTTGGCAGTACCTCAGTAATACCAAACAAGTTTTGTCAACAAACTTGTAGAGTCACAGACTATTCAGGACACATAGAAGCTCACTCACTCACAATTTCTAGAACCGTTTTTTGATGTGAAAGATCGGTCAAAAGCTGCAACAATAGAGCATACTCAGAATTCTTAGAAATCTACAACTTAAGCAGTTCCAGACAGTCCCGCCCTGATACCAATTGTTGAGAATATTGGAACACAAATGGAACATTTTTATTAATACAACAAACCTAAAATTTACAAATTTTAGAAACTCATTATTTCTCACTTACAGCACAACGCTTACAACTCAATACTCACACACACTCTTTGTTGAGTTTATTATTTGCTCAGCTCTCTAACACTCTAAACTCTCAACAATTGATCAAATACTTGATCAACTCTTTATTTTTAACTTACTTGCATGCAAAACCAAATGAGGGAGGGGGTATTTATACTTAGTTTCAACAAACTAAAATCACACAAATAAAATAATATAAAAATTTATTAACCACATAAGTTTATAATATTTATCTCCTTAATTATTAACTTCGAAATATCTTATCTAATCTAGAAATTTTAATAATTGAGCTTGTAAATATTTGAGCTTAATCTTGAGCTTGGTGTTGTAATTAACTTTATTTGATGTTGTAATTTTAAAACAATATGTAGATTTATTTTACAAATATTGGAGTCAAATAAGAAGACCTTATGATAAATAATTTCTACTAAAGTTTGTAACAGAGTTATCAAGACAAGTAGGAGAAACCATCTACACCGACTTAATAAGTTGGTTCACTACACAAGAAAGTCGAGGAATAAATTACAATGAATCTTTATTACCACTAGCAGAGAATTTGTTAAAGGAAGCTCGGAGTGCCTTTATTATTAAAAGGAAACAGACAAAAAAAGAGGGTCACTTGACTTTAAAGCTGGACCTGTCAAAGGCATATAATCGGATGGAGTGGGCTTTCTTGGATGCTATGCTGAAGCAGATGGGTTTTCCGATGGAATGGTGTCAAAGAATAATGACCTGTGTGACTTCGATTTCTTATTCGATTCTGATAAAGAGATCCATTTCTTCTTCCATGTTTATCATTTGTGCTGAGGGCGTTTCCTTTTTGTTTCGTCATGCACAAAGGTCAGGATCTTTAAGTGGCTTCCAATGTGGGAGGCAAGGACTGTCCATATCCCACTTGTTTTTTGCAGAGGACAACCTTATATTAGCTAAAGCTACATTTGATAATTGTCACATGATTAAGCGGATTCTTGGGTTATATGAGACAGCTTTTGGGCAGCTGGTGAACTTCGATAAATCAACTATTTGCTTTGGCAAATCTGTTCATGACACAATGAAGAAAGATTTATCCGAATGGTTGGGGGTTAAAGTAATGAGTTGTCATGAGAGGTATCTTGGCCTCCCGAGTTTGCATGGGGGAAAGAAAAAAAGATCGTTTTAATTCTATTCATGATTGGGTTTGGAGTAAATTACGTGGATGGAAAGCAAAGGTTTTCTCAGCGGCAGGGAGGGAGCTTTAGATTAAGGCAATAGTTTAATCATTTCTAACTTATTCTATGAACCTATTTCGTCTTCCTGCTGCATTGCTTCATAGTTTGCACAAGCTTTGTGGATGGTTTTGGTGGGGGGAAGTGAAGATCATAGGCACATGCATTGGTTCCGGTGGGAAAGCTTATGCCAGCACAAATCTAATGGCGGACTGGGTTTTCGAAACCTTTTCTTATTTAACCAAGCAATGTTGGCAAAACAAGGATGAAGAGTGATTTCAAAACCAAACTCTCTCGTGGCCAAAGTATTGAAGCATCTTTATTTCCCTAACTCTTATTTTTTGAGGCTAAAAACAAAAGTTCAGCATCTGTAAGACTTTCTTGTTGAGTTTAAATCCTCCAAAAAACAAAAACCTTCCAACGGGCCAGTTTCTAGGAATGTGCATTGGCACCCTCCAAATGGAAACTTTGTCAAAATCAACTTAGACGCTACCCTTGATGCAAAAGCCAACAAACTAGTCTGGGATTTATATATAGCCTTCAACAGCTCAGGAGAAGTACTTGTTTCAAGGGTTAAATTTGTTGATGGTCTCTTTTCTGTCCCTGTGGCAGAGGCGACGGCCGTTTATTATAGCTTACAAAAAACTACGCAGTTAGGTTATTCATCTATCGAAGTGGAGTCAGACTCATCCATTGTGATAAATGACTTGTTAGCTGGTTCAAATGCACGTTCTGAAATTGGAGGAGTCTACAATGACATTCGAAACATCCTAGCTTTGCTCCATGAATTCCATCTTCTCTACTCTCTTAGAGAAGTAAATAAGCAAGCCCATGAACTTGCCAAGAATGTTGTGGCTTCTTGGACAAATGATGTCCCAAGTTTCTTGAAATTTATAGTAACGGTGGAGGAGCTTTCCTCTAACTTTTCTTCTTCGTAATGAAATATTTATTCTTAAAACAAAATGAAGAAGACAAGTAAAATATCAATTTAAAAGAATATAGATATGCATGAAGTGCCAACCTTAGGATGTAATTAAAAACCTAAAAAATACTAACACAAAAATTATAGAAATAATAACTATAAAAATACTATAAAAAGAAATTTCATAAAGTTTATAATAGAAAAGATCAAATTAAAAAGCCTTTAAAAAAAGGAAAAAGAATTTTTTAAAAATCCTGTAAATGTTTTCTTTGTGGAAAAATAAGACACATAAAACCTATTTGTCCTTGAGCAAAAAATTTAAAAGCTCATATATTAAAAGAATTCGCAGATTTTGAGAAAGAAGAAATTTTTTTAATATATCAAATAGTAATGAAGTTTATATTTCTGAATCTGAACCTAATAATCCTGAAGAAGGGTGAATCTGAAGTTAATACTGAAGGTTTTAAAGTTCATATATTAGAACTTAAAACATTTGCTATTATTAGAAATTGTAAAATTTGTAATGAAGAATTAGTAATAGGATATATTGATTTTAAGTACAATAAACAGATAACGTATTGTGAAAAATGTTATAAAAATTCAGCAATAAATGTAGAAGAATAAGAATTTGAAATTAATAAAGTAAGAAGTGAATTAAAAAATATTAGAGTAGAAATACATTATAAGGAAGAAACAATTAGAACAAAAGTAATTATGATATAGGAGCTAACGAATGTTTAATCCATGAAAGCCTAGCACCACAGAAATATAGAAATAAACTTAAAGATACCAATAAACCTTAGACAATTCGATGGAAAATCTAAATCAAATTACAGAATCTATAAATAATCTTCCAATTAAAATAAATGGAGATCCCATTCTTTGCCTCGAACTTTTATCACTAACCAATTTGAAGGTTATAAATTTATTTTAGAGATATTATTATAAATACTCTTAAACTTTGACTTAATAGCATCGATACTCCAAACTTTAAAAAATAAGTAGTAATGTCTAATGGTTAAAAAAATTTTAGTTAAAATTAATTGAAAAAGAATAAAATCGTCATTTTATTATTATTTTATTTAAATAGAACTTATCCCCCTGTCAAACACTTTTCTATCCTTGTAACCAAACAATAAATAAATAAAAAAATTATATTTAAAAAAATTAAAAAAAAAGCCAACAGCCAAAAGTGGCCACTACAAATGGTTATCGTTGCAATGGCCACATTTGGCCACAGTTACTATGACTGTTGCACGCGGCTACTTTTGACTGTATTTTGCAATTGCTATTTGTAGCAGTTGCTCGCAGCCAAAATAGCGGCCACAAATGGCCATTGTTGCAAGTGGACAAATGTGGTTGCTGCAACAACAATTTTTTCTTTTAATTTTTTTAATTTTATATTTTAATATAATAATTAAGTTATTAATTAAAAATTAAAAAATATTATTAATTTATTGTTAAAATTTAAAATTTAAAATTTTATGAGAAATTGTGTTTCTCGCTTGCTGTGCAATGCCATTTCAATATTTTTTAATTTAAAATAGTAATTTAGTCATTTCACGTAATTCTGTTAATACTAATAAAATATTCTTTAACGATTGGACATTATTGTCTATTTTTTAAAGTTGAATGTATTGATGTTATTAGGCCAAAATTCGAAAGTATTCATGATAATATTTTTTATTTTAAGATTAAACTTCATTTTTAGAAACAATAAAAGCATGATGGTAACACCTAATCTCGTAACATTCTTTAAAAAGCCAATATATGTGCAACCTAAATATAATACTAATATAGTACCCTTTGAGAAAAAGGCTAATAATATTGAAAGGATGATAAAATTAGGATATTTTAATTCGATTATAGAAAATACTGAAATAGCTGATTTCATAGAAGAATTTTATCAATAAAATTACTTAAACACTCAAGAATTATTACGGGAAATAAAAGAAAATAAAGCTAATTGTATAGAATGTGAAAATTGGCTTATAAATATAAAAGATAAAATAGAAGAATTAGAAAAAAAAATCGATATTATAGGAGATAATCCAACTAAAAGTGGCTAAGAAATTTAAAATATAAAAACAAAAGATTTAGCATATAGTTTAGAAAGTAAAAAAAATAATTTAAAATGCATATAGAAAAATGATTAAAATTAGGAGTAATAAGAAAAGCACTAGTGGACATAGAAGCCCAACCTTTATAGTTAATAATCATAGTGAACATAAACGAGGGAAAAAGTAGAATGATTATTAATTACAAAAGACTAAAATAGTAATACTCTAAATAATAGCTATCTAATAAACATGAAATAATCATTTGTACACAAAAAGCTAGCTACTTTTCTCGTCAAATATTTTTGATAATATATCAAGAATGAATTTTATAAAATTGTAAATTTTGTGGACAGACAAAACAATTGTGTTTTAATTGAGAAATATATTTCATATATTGGAAGTTAATTTAGCACATTACTCGGAGTTATAACCAAACACAAATTCAAGCTCTATTACCATTTTTTCAAGTCGATACTAGTTTGTGCTAAAGAGTCACCTATAGTGATACCGCATCTAGTGTACAAGGATTGAGCATTAACTAGAAAAATTTGAGAGATTTCCATACTTGCATTTGAAAACTTTTTGCATAAATTTCTTTTGAGATTGGATAGCCTTATTTGACTCGGTCTTAATTTAACTTTAACAAAGTCCTTGAACAGACCCACAGACCCAACAAACTAACAAGCTTAAAAACTTTAGAAAAAGATCTCTATAAAGTTCTTATGAATATAAATTTTTTTTTAATGATTGTTACTATATAAAAATCTATAAAGGTTAAAGTCAAAGCCTACATGCTACTTATAATAAGGTAAGATATGTAAGCCAAGCAATTATTTGGGATACTACCTATAGATCATGATTTAGTAAGGATATGATTGCACTAAGAAAGACCTAAACTGTGTCGAACCCTAGACTAAAATTCACTTAAAAGATATTTAGTTCAAACTAAGAGTAAATTAATGTTACTAATCCAATAAAGAAAGATAGTCCTAATAAGACATGATTTTACCATTTGATTCATTGAAATAAAAAATGGTAACTTCCTTATTTAAATTGATTTCAAATAAGTACATTAATATTTTATTTGTAATAAAATAAAACTTTTGCCACTTATTTATCAAATTTATTTTTATCTTTTATGAAGTTAAAAACTCTTTAAATCAATTGTTTTTAAAAAGAAAAAAAAAAGATAAAATAAGGAGTCAAATCCTAGTATAAACCTTAGCATTATAAATAATTCTCATATTTACATGAAATATAACTTTTGACAGCTCTAGAGTATTGGGTGCGGTGTTTCGGTTCTAAACTGTGTTGGGTGTTTGCATGTAATTTGTGTTCATCACATTAAAAATTACGTATATATATACTTCATGCATCTCATACACAAACATATACGCAGTGGAAGTTGGAAATCTAATTTTCTAAAGCAATGAACATAATAAATTTTGTTATATTATAATACAAATTATGTATATATATACTTCATGTATCTCATACACAAACATATACGCAGTGGAAGCTAAAAATCTAATTTTTTAAAGCAATGAACACAATAAATTTTATTCTATTACATAATGAACAAAATAAATATTAATCACATTAATACCAAAATTGAGAATAGTTACCTCGCAAGCCTTTAGTATAATTTAAGCTAGAGTACCACCTAAAATAGATATGTTGGCAATTTTAGGACTCAAGAGAGTGGGTTTGACTCGCTAGAATAGCAATCTTATTTTTTCAACTCTGGTTTAACACTTAAACTATTTAGATTAACTCTTAAGCTATGGTTTAACACTTAAACTATTTAGATTAACTCTTAATCTATAGTTTAACACTTAAACTATTTTTTTAAGCACTAAACGTAGCTTTATATCATTCAACACTTGAGTTATAAAAGCAAAGCTTCCATGGAGAGCTTAATTGGAGAAGAAGATAAAATAGTATTTCCAACAATTGAAAACAAAGAAAACAATTTTCTTATTTCTCCAATTACTTTTGGCTAGCCACACTTGAAAGTGTTTTGTTAGCATTTCAAAGAAAATGAACATTTCATTTTCTTTTCATAAAAAAAAATAGCCCGCCACTTTATCACCATTAGCCATCTTAATGAATTTCATATTCATTAATTAATATATATATTTCATTTCACATATTTATATAATATCTATTAACATAACCATGGTCAACTACTAACCTAGGTTAGTTAATATTCTTGGCCACCAAGTTTTATATATAATAATATTTTATTAACCAAATCCAAGTTAACCCTTAACCTAGATTAGGTTAGTAAAACTTGGCCACCAAGTATAATTAAATATTATTAAATAAATATTAACTTAACCCTAGTTAACTTTTAATCTAGGTTAAATTAAATAATATTTAATATATTTTAATAATAAAATATAATGATTACTTAACAATTAAGTAATCAAATATATAACATTACTCTTAAGCCCTTATTTGGTTACCAAGTAAACCCCTTAGTAGGTCCCTCCATATCACATACTTGGATAAACTTAACCAAAGACATACTATGTGCCACGCGTCATTGGTTAACAATAATTTTTAACTAATTAGTGTAGTTAACTCTTCAGTATTGACACGTGCGCATCCCGAGGATTCATGAAACAAATATTTCGTTTGCTGAAATTTACTGGATTGAACAATTCAATCCGATACGCTGCTCCAGTGCATAACAAGTACACTTCATATTGCAAGACTTTCAGGGTCCATGACCGATTCGTCAAGTAGAGCTATTCCATAAGTCCGTGATCAATACCTAGTAATTGCGTATTATTTATGATGTTATACCTCTCTTAATTTAATAATTACTCATTGTGAATGTGAATATGTGGCATTTTAAATGTATTAATGTCGTTTTGTAGGTTTCAAGTTAATGAAACTATTTGGAATGAAAATTCAAAGAAAATAAGGAAAATACAAAATATGCCACAGTGCTGTAAACAATAACACGCTACAGTGTTGTGAACAGTGGATGTGCTATAGTACTCCACGCTTGGGTGCAAAAAAGTGGAGCGTAGGTGCCAAATTACCCAAGATTTGCTCCTAGACATCAAAAAGTGGTACCCATGCACCAAATCGGGTTCCCAATGGCAGAATGTTCGACGCCCAGACGTCACTACCTATTTGTTTTTTGCCATACTCTTGCCCTAATTTGAAGCTTACAAATACTAACATTTAGCCACTTCTCACATTATCAAAGGAGGCACGAAAAATACGAAGAAGACCAAGACTTGAGCTAAAATTTGAAGAGAAGAAAGAATGTCTCCAAGGTTTCTTTAGGATCATTGAAGACACTTGAAGGATTGAAACCTTGAGACATCCTCAATTTCGGTTTTATCTTTCTTTTCTTCATATTTTATCTTTTGTTGAAATTTATAGTTATGAATATTGTTTAAATATGTTTGTATTTATGAAATTTTTGATAATTCTAGTTATGGTTGAATTTGTATGTGATTAAACTTGAATTCTAAGGCTTGATGTACTTTTATTTATATTATGTTTGTATGATTTAGTATTTTTTCATTTAATTCATTTATGTTTCTCTATACTTAAATGCTTCCAATTGATTGAGAAATGAATTGGTTGTTGTTGATTTATAGGTTGATGCTTGGGAGAGATTGACCAATTATTGGATTTGAAAAAATATAGCATTAGGTTATTATTGAGTCGAGAGGCTAATAGCACTTAGGTAATCACCATAGTTTGCTTAATGATTGCATGTGGTGCACACCGAGTGTTTGAGAAAATGTGTAAGAATACTTGAGGTGTGACATTATGCTTAGGATCTTATTTAACTCTTGGGAGAGGTAATGAAATTAATCATTGGGTAATCAATTTAAGAGTTGCGTAATGCATATATAGGTAGACAAGTTAGATAGAGATATCAACTTGAATATGTATGTATATTATTTCATTTGAAGCTAGAAAAAGTAAGGAGATTAGTCTTAATCCCTTGATTAATGAATTGAACGAAATTGCTAAATAGGAAGAACATATGAAGAATGGAATGAAATCAATACTCTAGGATCCCATTTTTATAGAATTTATCATTTCGCAAGATTATCATTTTGTCGCTTTGTTAATCCCTTAATTTGGTTAGTTTAATTTTCCTTACTCATTGCAATTAAATCAATTTGCTTAGATAAAATTGAGGTTATCAACACTATAGTACTTAGCATCAATTTAGAATACAATCCTTGTAGGAACGATACTCACTCATCACTTTATTACTTGCTCAAGAGCCGTGCACTTATAGTTACAATTCCCATGTGTATAATTTCACGAACAAGGTTTTGGCACTATTACTGAGAATTATAGATTTTGAATTTCTGCTAATATTATGGTTAAGTAACTTGATCTTAATTTAGGCATTTAGTTTCTTTTAATGTTGTTGTGTTTGGGTTTGTGTAATTATTTTGAAGATGCATAGGAAGAGGTCATTTTGAAGACCAACAACGTTCACACTTCCAAAGAATATTTTAGTTCTTGCCAAGCAAGTTTAAAATGAGAAAATCAAGGAAAGGAATTGGTAACACTATTGAGGGAACATTGAATTATGATATAGGAGGAGTGTTCCTTGGGAAAAAGGCCTCCAACATGTAATTCTATCCACCATAACCCTAGAAGAAGTTTAGCTAGGGACAATAAATCAAGCGCTTCTTTGGAGGCAACCCAAGTGCATTTCAATTTTTAATTTCAATCTATTTTTTTAATGTGTATTTTTCTTTCTTGTAGTGTGTTAAAATAACAATTCAGAACCTCATACAAGCATGAAAAAAGAATAAAAAACAATGCCAACAAGATGTAGCAAAATAAAGCTTAGAATTGAAGACAACAACAAATATGGCAGAAACTTAAAGCTGCAGCCTCAGAAAGTTAAGGCTACAGCCTCAACACTTGGAAATTTCAGGTAAAAACATAAGTTGTGAAGTCGCGATGCCACTTGTTCCACCCATCAAATCACCTCTAGACTACCATACAAGCTACCTTAAATACATCCTTACTTCCCTTAATCATCCCCACACCTTTCGTACACCAAATCATCACTAAATTATACCTTAAACATCATTAAACAACAAGGTTTCTCAAACTTCATATCTTGGAAAGCATCACTCAAAGGCTTTTTAGGCAACAACTTCCTCTTTGTGATTCGAGCATCAAGCCATTATCTACAAAGGGAGTTTCTTTTACTTACTTTTATTTTTTCATTGTAGACAATGTCAACTTTAAGTTTGGGAGAGGAAAACATTCATTTTCCATGTTGATCATGCTTACTTATTACAATTGTTATTTGTAGTTGTTTATTTTGCATGCAATTTTTTTTTTCTTTTCATTTTCGGTTTTAGTTATGGGTTGGTTGAATGATTAGTAGTCAATGATATGAAATAGAAACATGATTTCAAATGCTACGTTCTTTTGAAAACAATGAATGTTGTGATTGTTTGCTTGGTAATCTAGGACAAGTTTGGCTTCACATTGTAACCATTTGAAAGTTTGAGCACGTAGTTAGAATCATTTAGTTTTTATGCTTACTTAGAAGATTTTTATGCAAAATAAGAATAAATAGGGTCTCAAAAATATGCTAGAACTTGTTTGAGCATCACTCAAGAAAACATCTTAGGGCATACATAATTAAGGATATGATTTTAGGCCATCTTTGGACAGATTAAGCTTTTCAAGCCAACCTTTGTATAGTTTTACCTTTAGTTACCCTCATTGAGCCTAATTACTGCTTTTCTTTGCTAACTATATCACTATCTTAACCTTATTTTTATTATCCTTCATAGTACCCATCACGTCATTGGCATAACACTCATTTTAGAGAGTTATGTAAATTTTTAAAAATGAAGGGGTGGATTAAAGAAGAGTTATGGGTTTGGTTATAAATTTTGATTGTTCTAATATGAAAAGCTTAAGTTAAGGGTATAGTGACTTATATATGTAAACATATATATAAAAAAATAAAAAAAGATCTCAAAAAGAATTTAAAAAAAGTATTAATTGAGTGTGCTATTGTCACGCCCCAGACCCAAAAGATCCGACACACGACATCACTTACATTCATTCACTGCATGTGCACTCATAAATAATATTACACAAAATTTTCAACTTTCATTCAACACAGAAATCCTTAGCAAGTTGCTAGTAAGTTCAACACTAAAATCAACCATAACCTAACATATAAATATAAACTTCTCTTGACAATATTTAAACATTCATTTCAATTTCTTTCAGAATTATAGCAATTGAATTATGACTGGGACAATTATTAAACCGGAGATACGCAGAGTTTTCTCAGAGATTAACACTCTACTACGTCACCAGTAGCAACTTTGTTACCGGGAGCCCAGAATATATCCATTGCAAATTCTTACTTAAAATCATCCAATAACCACACTTTATAAAACTTAAACCAAATCCAATCCACACACAATGAAATAATACATAAGTATTTATTCAATAGGGACAAACCAAATATCCTATCCCACGTGTCCCCAAATGAAACACACAACAACCTAGCAACTTAGGGAACCCAAGGAATAGCAGAAGCCTTGCCAAATCCGCTAAGCACACATGTACCTTATTTACCTGAAATCACCATAAACTATAATGAGTATAAAACTCAGTAAGCATACTAGTTTTTCATATATCAAATACAAATACATATATGTACACAATGCATATGTATGATATGCTATGATCAATCAAAATCATAATCTTATCAAATCACATATCATGTAAGCGCTTACATATTCTTTCAAAACACATAATAGGAATACCATTACTCGACTACTACTTAGTAGGACTTACATATCACATATCACATAATGAGCCAAATGTCACTCGTAGGTGACATACCGTATGAGAGGAATAGTACAAGTGAGGTCTTTAAATCACACATATATAACGCTTATGCCCGAAGGTAAAAGCCAAACCCTCACCCTGATCATCGGTGAGTCCTCTCACATGTACCAATACGCCACCACACGAATGTGATGACTCACACTTCCTTTAGGTACCAATAGGATCCTCCCTACATACGGAACACATAACATATACCAATCCCGAAGGAAAGGCCACACATAAAGGCTCCACAAATCACATAAAATGCCTACTAAGTTAACAGTGAGTTCAAGTACCCTCAAATCACAAAATATTTCTCATGGACATATTACACTTCAAAAGCTTTCTTTGTTAAACGCATCTTATTTTGGAAAGCTCACTTTCAAAAACACATGTATGTCCATGCTCAATGTCAATGCTCACATTCATAAACATATATTCACATTTCATATCAAAATATACTTTGACATATCATAAACATATTCTTAACCCCATTTACAAAATCATACAAAACAATTATTATGTTTATTGTGATTCCAGTAGTAAGTCTAGTATACTTACCTCTTAACACTTTCAGCTACAAGGCTTAAATCTCCTTAACCTATCAATGGAGATTAATCCTTTCATAAGCCTCACAATTCACACAAAATACTTTAAATAGCTTACAAAATTATACACAATGCATTTATCACATCAAATTGGTCTAAATATTTGGTTTCTCAAAACCTGTCATTCTGACCACTTACACTTAACAAAAATTTCTAATACATCAAATGATGTCCAATTACTCCGAAATCAGAATATATCATTCTTGACTCATATATACTTCTTATATATGAATATTATATCAAAATTCCTACACAATCCATTCCATACACACCATCGAATCCAAACTACAAACCTGACAGGATCAAGATACTTACTGAACAGTATTCAATCTCCCAATTTTATAAAATCATACACTAACTCAAAAATTATAAAACTACCACATAATTACTCTTGACACATATCTCAGTCCATGATAAATATTTTGCTTCCAAATAACTGCCAAAAGTATTTTAAAACTATTTTATTTCATAACTTTAAAAATCTGTTAATCAAATACTACAATGAGCTGATACACTTTAGAAATTCATAACACTTCAACCACATTGATCCAAATTCTCAATTCCGAGTATATCATATTAGACATATAAAATTATCATATTCCACAAATTCATAATTTTTAAAGATCATTCAGCAGGTCAAAAATTATTTTCCACTGTATCATACTGTTTACACAGGAAATTTCCAGAATTCCAGGGTCATTTTGGTAAATTCACTACAAATTCAATTTCCGAGATTTTCAGTCGATTCAAAGTCTCAGATGATCCTAAACACGTCTAATTTCATATACTCAAAATTCAAAACCAGAATCGAATCACAACAATTTATAAAATTCCTAGATCAAGAGGTTATCTAGCAGAAATTCCATAATTCATCATGATTTATCAAACTATCTTATAGATCATCATCAATTCTCACAACATCAAACGAAATACACATCAAATCCTTAATTATACATATTTTCAGAAATCAAAACTTAAAGAAATTAACTTAATTAACACCAATAAATTGATAATTAGTTGTGATATACCTCTAAAGATCCAAAATTCTCATTTTCTTCTTCTTTTTCTTCTTCTTCTTCTCTTTCTCTCTCCTTTATTTCTCTCTTCTCTCTCTAAAAATGGGTAGCTCGACCAAAATGAGAGAATTAGGGTTTTTAAAAGTGTATTTTTATACTAAGTGGTTAATTTTTTGGTATTTATGAATTCACCCCCAAAACTTTCAAAGTATAACAATTTGGTCCCTAAAATAATTCCAAAGTCTTGCAAATAAACCCAATACTAATAGTATATCCTTAACCTATAAAAACACTACTAATAACAATATATAAATCAAGGATCACCCATATACAAATAAAATACGTATATTTATATATATAAATATACATATTCTTACCGGTTATGGATACTGGTTACTACAATTCTCCCCTCCTTATAAGAATTTCGTCCTCGAAATTCATAACTTAAGCACATAGATGAGGATACTTAGATCTCATTTCTTCTTCTCATTCTCAATTTTCCTTTTCAACTGTATAGTTTATTCATAAAACATTTACAAAGCAATCTTCCTTGTATATAGGATTTGCTCATTGTGGTCCAAAATCCTAATAAATACTCATTCATATGTTAGATTATCTCTAAGTTGGCTCATAGCTGAGTATACGAGAGGAGTACGAAACATATATCCATAAAATAAACATATGACACACATTATGGACTTATAAAATTATACACACATATTTTTATTCTTTTTTCCCATTCGTTCAATATTTAATGGGTATCTATACACTTCACCTTTCATTCATTAAAGAATAACATAGATGTAGAATACCCATACTAATCTCTTACATAAAATTCTTAACTCCTTTAAAAATTTTAATCCCTTCAACATATACTCATACGTCATAATATCATTCACTACCTTGATATCATTCAAAAAAAAAAAAGTAGTATTTCTACGCAACTAAGTTGTCATTCAAATCAGAATATTGAAAGCATTATCTCAAACGATCAAAAATCAACTTCAATAAAAAGACCTTTAGTTCAACTGATTCTTAAACTATAGATCTTAACATTATATCTCTTACTTTAACTCTTAAAAAAAATAGTCCACCTTATTGGACATCATTTTCTCATTGAGATTGACATGTCTGCTTTTTCTAATATGCTCGATTTCAAATAGAAAAGATTCTACTAGCACAATTACTGCGATGGCAAATATGATTCTTTTAACTATTCCTTTAACGTCATCCACGTAAAAGGAAAGGACAAAACGATTATTGATTTTCTTTCATAAAACTCTATAAATAGCCTAAACCTCATAATCACTTTTCTAGCAATAAATAAAACCAACCTTCTTACCATCTTCATAATGAATCCCATTATCATAACTCCTCCTGTTCCTTTTTCTCCACCACAATTTCCAGACCTAATCAAAACCAGAACACTCCATTCCCGTGCCAAAGAATTCATCAGACACTACGCCATCTTAGCAGTCCAAGAACACGGCCTCACAGTTCTTGGTGGCCCTTTGTTCAACTTAGAATACCCTTTCTTTCACCTGCACTCTTTTTTCCCATTTTCCCAATGGTCCAAACCTGTCCTTTACTTGTTATGGTACCTGTTGGATCTGTATACAATCGCCATGGAATTCCCATTACTTAGAACCCTCCAAAAATTAGAAAAATGTGATGAAGATCATCCAGCCCTGATTTTTCTCCAATGGTTTTACCCAAAGACATGGTGGATAACTAAATTTCAATACATGATTGCAAACAACACAAATGCTGCAGTCCCCAGACAACATCTTTGGTCAGTCTTACTTCTCCAACGGAAAGGTATGATTATTTCAGATCACGAGATTCATTATTACCCCACTGTTAAGGATTACTTCACATTTACCCTTTCACTAAAGGGATCAATTAAGCTCTGGCCTGAAGAAGTAATTCAGCAAAAGAGAGAACTTGAAAGAATTCTTGCTCAGGAAAATCAAATAATTCCTCCGTCTGTTTGGATCTCCCCAGAAGATGCTGCACCTTGGGAACAAGTTGAAGCTGACTTTACAGAAGACCTGAATTTTGCCAATATACTCAAATTCCAACAAAGACAAAAATATCATCTTTCACATCTCAGAAATACAGATTACTCTACTCATCATCACCATATCCCAAACATGACTTATTATGCCAGATACAGACAAGCAATGGATAACCTTCACCAATGGCCTCAGCTAACTGTCCCGACAGAACCTACCCAATCTCAGCCAGTTGTCCCGACAGAACCTACTCAATCTCAGCCAGTTGTCCCGACAGAACTTGACCAACACCAACCCAATCTTGACTTATCCCTCTTTCAAGACTCCCAACCTTATCCAACCGACACCCAAATCCAAGAGGAAGCCAGCACATCCCTCATCCAGACCAGCTCACCTGGAGAAGATCAAGATATGGTAGACCCACATTCCACTCCGCCAGAGCCCTCATTCAATGTATGGGAACAACAACTCCATAAGTTCCTCTCTCACGGATACGACACAGATGAAAGCGACCAAGGAGACTCATTTTGACCTACATTGCTGTTTCTATTTTCACAGAAACTAGATCCGTGTTGCTCTATCACATCAAAGAGAGACTGATTACTGCTTTATCTTTATGTCAAGTGTGCTTTATCTTTCTTCATATCTGCTTTTAATCTATCGGCCAAAAATTAATGTTAAGACCACAAAATCTTTGTAATTAATAAAGTTAATTTGGCCTCATGTCCAAAGTCCAATTGTTAGCTCAAAAATTCTTCAAGTCATTGATGTATTGTCGACCATTAGTGCCAAAATGGCTAAGTCCCTAAATCCATGAAATAGGCTTTTATTGACTTTTCTTAATTATCTTACCTAACTTATCACACTTCCGACACAATTTTTATCACACTTACATATCAACATATATTTATTCAAGATTTTGCGACCTATTGTCCCTTATAAAATGATAAAGTAAAACTCATTCTCTTTTTTTTTTTGTTTTACCTCACAAGAATCGAGAAAAATATATACTTGAACATACTTACACATATGCTCCACAGCTATTATCAATTTGTTTCTCTATAAATACATTATTATTGCATCCTTATACAAACTCAAAAATATTCAAAGATTAGGGTGAGCATAACAATGGAGGAAACCTCAGCTCGTCGATTCACAAAACTTTGTGTCTTTTGTGGATCCAACCCTGGGAATACTGAAGAGTTTACAAAAGTTGCAGAAAATCTTGGTAAGGTATTAGCTGAGCGAAATATACATTTAGTATATGGAGGAGGTAACCGAGGGTTAATGGGGTCTGTGGCAAAAGCTGCACACAATAAAGGTAGTCGAGTTTTGGGTATCATTCCAAAACCTCTAGCTATTGAAAATGTTGTAGGAAAAACAATTGGGGATGAGTTACAAGTCTCATCTATGCACGAGCGAATGGTTCAAATGCTTAGGCATGCGGATGCTTTCATAGCTCTACCAGGAGGTTTCGGGACCTTGGAGGAAATTTTTCAAATTGTCTCATGGGCACAATTACAAATTCACCAAAAACCCATTGGTTTGTTAAATGTTAATGGTTTTTACGACGGGTTGATATCTTTTCTTGACTATGCAGCGGGAACACAATTCATCCCATTTCTAGCACGACGGATTCTTATTTCAGCTCCAACTGTTGATCAACTGATTGATCAATTGCAGTCTTTTATTCCTCTATCTAATCCAATATTGCATCAGTTAGATTGGTCTACTCATGACAGTCAGAAGAAGCGTAAAATAGACTTAAATCTCACTCCGTAGCCTTTATTGTATTTTTGTTGCTGCTATTGTTGTTGTGTTGTTGTTTTCCTTTTCAATAAAAGTTGTTTCAATTGATGTCTTCAATACTCTACTTCTCTATATTTTGTCATTGAGAAAATTATCTCAATTTGCTCTATCACATGCAAATTATCATTATAAGATATTCAGCATCACTCTTACTAAGCATATTAGTCATAACTTAAAAGAAAATCTAAATGGTAACATTAAGATCCACAAGGCACCATTATCCATAACAACAATAATCTTAGTAGCTCTTGGATACTGTGTCATCTTCACAAAATCATACAAAATTTAAGGAATATGTCAAACTTTTACACAACAAAGCTACAAATACAATCCTAAGGATTTGGCATCTGCTCGGTTCCCTTGACTCGACACTTAAAAGTCTACAGAATCATATCTTAGCTTTGATACCAATAAAAGCTGTCACGCCCCAGACCCAAAAGATCCGACACACGACATCACTTACATTCATTCACTGCATGTGCACTCATAAATAATATTACACAAAATTTTCAACTTTCATTCAACACAGAAATCCTTAGCAAGTTGCTAGTAAGTTCAACACTAAAATCAACCATAACCTAACATATAAATATAAACTTCTCTTGACAATATTTAAACATTCATTTCAATTTCTTTCAGAATTATAGCAATTGAATTATGACTGGGACAATTATTAAACCGGAGATACGCAGAGTTTTCTCAGAGATTAACACTCTACTACGTCACCAGTAGCAACTTTGTTACCGGGAGCCCAGAATATATCCATTGCAAATTCTTACTTAAAATCATCCAATAACCACACTTTATAAAACTTAAACCAAATCCAATCCACACACAATGAAATAATACATAAGTATTTATTCAATAGGGACAAACCAAATATCCTATCCCACGTGTCCCCAAATGAAACACACAACAACCTAGCAACTTAGGGAACCCAAGGAATAGCAGAAGCCTTGCCAAATCCGCTAAGCACACATGTACCTTATTTACCTGAAATCACCATAAACTATAATGAGTATAAAACTCAGTAAGCATACTAGTTTTTCATATATCAAATACAAATACATATATGTACACAATGCATATGTATGATATGCTATGATCAATCAAAATCATAATCTTATCAAATCACATATCATGTAAGCGCTTACATATTCTTTCAAAACACATAATAGGAATACCATTACTCGACTACTACTTAGTAGGACTTACATATCACATATCACATAATGAGCCAAATGTCACTCGTAGGTGACATACCGTATGAGAGGAATAGTACAAGTGAGGTCTTTAAATCACACATATATAACGCTTATGCCCGAAGGTAAAAGCCAAACCCTCACCCTGATCATCGGTGAGTCCTCTCACATGTACCAATACGCCACCACACGAATGTGATGACTCACACTTCCTTTAGGTACCAATAGGATCCTCCCTACATACGGAACACATAACATATACCAATCCCGAAGGAAAGGCCACACATAAAGGCTCCACAAATCACATAAAATGCCTACTAAGTTAACAGTGAGTTCAAGTACCCTCAAATCACAAAATATTTCTCATGGACATATTACACTTCAAAAGCTTTCTTTGTTAAACGCATCTTATTTTGGAAAGCTCACTTTCAAAAACACATGTATGTCCATGCTCAATGTCAATGCTCACATTCATAAACATATATTCACATTTCATATCAAAATATACTTTGACATATCATAAACATATTCTTAACCCCATTTACAAAATCATACAAAACAATTATTATGTTTATTGTGATTCCAGTAGTAAGTCTAGTATACTTACCTCTTAACACTTTCAGCTACAAGGCTTAAATCTCCTTAACCTATCAATGGAGATTAATCCTTTCATAAGCCTCACAATTCACACAAAATACTTTAAATAGCTTACAAAATTATACACAATGCATTTATCACATCAAATTGGTCTAAATATTTGGTTTCTCAAAACCTGTCATTCTGACCACTTACACTTAACAAAAATTTCTAATACATCAAATGATGTCCAATTACTCCGAAATCAGAATATATCATTCTTGACTCATATATACTTCTTATATATGAATATTATATCAAAATTCCTACACAATCCATTCCATACACACCATCGAATCCAAACTACAAACCTGACAGGATCAAGATACTTACTGAACAGTATTCAATCTCCCAATTTTATAAAATCATACACTAACTCAAAAATTATAAAACTACCACATAATTACTCTTGACACATATCTCAGTCCATGATAAATATTTTGCTTCCAAATAACTGCCAAAAGTATTTTAAAACTATTTTATTTCATAACTTTAAAAATCTGTTAATCAAATACTACAATGAGCTGATACACTTTAGAAATTCATAACACTTCAACCACATTGATCCAAATTCTCAATTCCGAGTATATCATATTAGACATATAAAATTATCATATTCCACAAATTCATAATTTTTAAAGATCATTCAGCAGGTCAAAAATTATTTTCCACTGTATCATACTGTTTACACAGGAAATTTCCAGAATTCCAGGGTCATTTTGGTAAATTCACTACAAATTCAATTTCCGAGATTTTCAGTCGATTCAAAGTCTCAGATGATCCTAAACACGTCTAATTTCATATACTCAAAATTCAAAACCAGAATCGAATCACAACAATTTATAAAATTCCTAGATCAAGAGGTTATCTAGCAGAAATTCCATAATTCATCATGATTTATCAAACTATCTTATAGATCATCATCAATTCTCACAACATCAAACGAAATACACATCAAATCCTTAATTATACATATTTTCAGAAATCAAAACTTAAAGAAATTAACTTAATTAACACCAATAAATTGATAATTAGTTGTGATATACCTCTAAAGATCCAAAATTCTCATTTTCTTCTTCTTTTTCTTCTTCTTCTTCTCTTTCTCTCTCCTTTATTTCTCTCTTCTCTCTCTAAAAATGGGTAGCTCGACCAAAATGAGAGAATTAGGGTTTTTAAAAGTGTATTTTTATACTAAGTGGTTAATTTTTTGGTATTTATGAATTCACCCCCAAAACTTTCAAAGTATAACAATTTGGTCCCTAAAATAATTCCAAAGTCTTGCAAATAAACCCAATACTAATAGTATATCCTTAACCTATAAAAACACTACTAATAACAATATATAAATCAAGGATCACCCATATACAAATAAAATACGTATATTTATATATATAAATATACATATTCTTACCGGTTATGGATACTGGTTACTACAGCTATACCCCTAGCTTAAAAGAAAAGAAAAAAGAAGAACAACAAAATAGCAAGCTAATTAAATAAATAAGTTTGGAGAAATCGAGTGAAAAACAATTGGTTCGGTTTGAGTAAGCTCTAAAGAAATATGTGTCTGTGGTGCAAGTTGAGCCAAAATTAATCCATTTTATCCTACCCTCACCCTAGCCATTCATTACAAGCTAACTAAATCCTTTTTGATCCTTAATTATGTGTGTGCTTATATTAGTAAAGAATGATGTAAAAACTAAGCATATGGAGTGTTAATTAATTAAAACAAACTTATAGAGACCATTTTATTGTCTTGTGTACATAAACTAATCTAGGTGCATGTGATTAATAATTTTAGCTATTCACACACATGCCCCAAGTAGGTTACATTGGGTTAGAATAAGTGTTGGATTAATGATAAGGCGTAATTGTATAAACTATTTTATCTTCCTAACTTGATATTTGTTCAATTTATCTCAATAATTGGGCTATTTATGCGTATTAATGTTGTTTTATAGGTTGAAACATTATCGGAGCAAAAATACCGGAAAACGGACGCAAATCGGAGCATTAGAGATAAAAATACGAATGGAGGCACTGTTGCTACAGTAACAGTAGCTGCAGTACTGCTACAGTACCACTGTAGCAACAGTGCAGCGCCGCAGCGCTGGATTTCAGCGCCGCGGCGCCGATTGCAGAAACTGAGCGCCGCAGCGCCAAATCGCAGCGCCGCGGCGCCGGGACCTGGGCAACAAGTTTTGACAGGTTCCTGAAAATCAGGAAACCCAAAAGCAGCCCAAAATGCGCCCTAATTCCGTGCTCTTACCTATTTATTTGCTCAAAACTTACATTTTGAGGAGGACTCCAGCTGGGACAGCAGCTGGAAACACAAAGAAACACCTAACTTCTAAGTTTGAAGAAATCAAAGAGGAGGGAAGCAAGCTTCAACAACAAAGGCATTTGACAGGGATGTCTTCTTTGCTTTGATTCTTTACTTGTTGTAAGATGTTTAGTTTACATGTATTGATGGAATTAGCTTCAAGATTGTGTAGTTTAATGATGAGCTAATTTCGTTCATCTAGGATTACATCCTTGAACTCATTATGTGATTGATTTTAGTTCTCTCTTTTATGGTATTAATTCAGCTTTTGATATATTCATTGTGCTTGTGCTTAATGCTATTTGATTACTTGGCCAGTGGTTAAATTGATCTAGAAATGCTTAAATAAACTTGACAAAGGCATTTAGGTATTTAGTCTTAAGCATATTGATGCATGATCATAGTGTAGTACACTTGAGTTTCATATGAGATAGACATATACTCATAAGGCATGTATGGCTCATAAAACTTGTGCTTAATGAATTTTGTTCAATTTATTTATCATAGACATATAGATATTTGATTGGATGGAATAGATTCACTTGACCTGCAAAAGAGGCTTGTGATGTGTTGAGTGTTTTGGTCAATATATCAAGTTGAGAACCAATAAACATCAAAGAGATTCTGCTGAATTTATTTGCATAATGGGGGATAGTTTGTAATCTTAGGATTTCTCATATTGAATATAATTTGTTGGTAATTTAGTTTATCACTTAGCATAATTAAGTTGTTCTTTTACTTGAGTAGTTTAATCATCATACATTAAATCATTTTCTGGATAATAGTAGAAAGACACCATTTCGGTACTTAAACTAGAAAAGATAAATCATTCTCTGTGGGATCGACACTCTACTTATCATATATTACTTGTTGCGACAACGTGCACTTGCGCTAATTTGTGTTATAGAAAACACACAACAATTAACATGTTGAACGGTTATGATGTTTAGACTTTTCTTGAGGATAGTAGTTGTAGTTATGAGAATTTTTTGAGACAAATTATTAATCAGTCGTCGACCCAATGTTTTGTGTTATTTTTGAGTTTGTTGTCATTTTTAGTTCTTTTTTTGTTTTTTTATTTATTGTAAGTGTGCTTTCTTGCTTGAGGATGAGTAAGTATTTAAGTTTAGGGGAGTTCGATAAGCGCATTTTATATATAATGTTATACCCTTCTTAATTTGATAATTGCTCAATTTGAATATGAATATGTGTCTTTTTAAATGTATTAATGTCATTTTGTAAGTTTCAAGTTAATTGAGCTATTTAGAATGAAAATTCAAAGAAAACAAGCAAAAATAAATAAATAAATAACATATGCTACAGTATCAATGAATAGTAACGCGTTACTGTGTTGATGAACAGTAGATATACTACAGTGCTTTGCATCTAGGCCCAAAAAAATAGCGCCCAAATGCTAAAATACCCAAGATTGGTGCCTACCAAAAGTAATGCCTAGGCGCTAGAAAACCCAAGTTTTGGCACCTAGGAGTTGAAAAGTGGTGCCTAGTGCCAAATCGGATTCCTAATGGCAAAATGCTTGGCACCCAAATGCCACCACCTATTTTTTTTGTTTTTTTTTTGTTTTTGCCATACTCTTGCTCTAATTTGAATCCTATAAATACTAACCTTTAACTAGTTCACACATTATCAAAGAAGGTACGAAAAATACAAAGGAGACCAAGACTTGATCTAAAATTTGAAGAGAATAAAGAATGTCTCCAAGGTCTCCTGAGGATCATTAAAGACATTTAAAGGATTTAACCTTTGAGATATCCCCAATTTTATTTTATCTTTCTTTTCTTTATATTTTCTCCTTTGTTGAAATTTGTAGTTATGAATATTGTTTAAACATGTTTGTATCTATGAATTTCTTGATAATTCTAGTTATGGTTAGATTTGTGTGTGACTAAACTTGAATTCTAAGGTTTGATGTAGTTTTATTATTATGTTTGGATGATTTATTTTATTTTCGTTTAATTCATTTATGTTTCTCTATGCTTAATACTTCAAATTCATTGAAAAATGAATTTCAATGAATTGGTTGTTTTTTATTTATGGATTGATTATTGGGAGAGATTGACCTATTTATCGGATTTGGAAAATATAGCATTAGATTATTATTGAGTCGGGAGGCTAATAACACTTAGGTAATCACCATAGTTTGCTCAATGATTGCATGTGATGCACTTCAAGTGTTCGAGAAAATGTGTAAGAATACTTGAGGTGTGACATTATACTTAGGATCTTATTTGACTCTCGGATAGGTAATGAAATTAATCCTTGGGTAATCAATTTAAGAGTTACGTAATGCATATATAGGTAGACAAGTTAGATAGGGATATCAACTTGAATATGTATGCATAGTATCTCATTTGATGCTCAGGAGAGGTAATGAGATTAGTCTTAATCCCTTGATTAATGAATTGAATGAAATTGCCAAATAGGAAGAACATACGAAGAATAGAATGAAATCAATACTCTAGGATCCCATTTTTATAGAATTCACCATTTCACAAGATTATCGTTTTGTTGTTTTGTTAATCCCTTAATTTGGGTTAGTTTAATTTTCATTACTCATTGCAATTAAATGAATTTGCCTGGATAAAATTGAGGTTATCAATACCATAGTATTGAGCGTCAATTTAGAACACAATCCTCATATGAATGATACTTAGTCATCACTTTATTACTTACTCACAACCCGTGCACTTGTGATTACAATTTGTATGTGTATAATTTCGCGAACAATACCCTATGCATACATCACAGATATTTTCAATTCAACACATTGGACCATATAAGTTGAGGTCATAGCGCATGTATATAGTCCTTCCGTTAATTATATCCCAAAGGTGTGAGGACATAGATCAACACCATCAAATCCATATAAGAACATTTATGAACTTATCTCAAAAGTTGTATTTCTATAAAATAATATCATTAAACGCCTTTGCAATATTGTTTAACCCTATAGAAAACTCTTTTTTTGGGTATCTGCTTTTGACCAAAAGACTTTCTGAAACACAATTCTTGGATCATCAGGATATACAACTCACCCATATAAGTTGATGAATCCCATATCTATGTACACTAGACTCCATGGGCATCAGACCATACCTAGCGACACTTAGCAGTCAGACCATTGAAGGTGTGAAACCAAAGTGATACGTCTAGAATATAGGAGTTTATTTTCAAGTGCAAAATTATCGAAGTAATAAATAACCCGATAAGAGCAAGGTCGATTCACAGAAAAGTGAAATTAAAATTACAAACTATAAATACTTTAAAGACAATTAAAGCAGTATAAGATGTTTGCAAATAATAATTCAATTAATCAATAAAAATAAAAGCTAAGGTTAGGGGGATCCACTATTGGCATATGAAATATGAATATATTCAACTCTTTTTATAACTCAATTAGAATTCTCACACAAAAGAGGTTCCAATCGAAAGATATAATAATTAAAGTTCATCACTATTTATATATTAACTAGTATTTATTTCTTTCAATTATTATACACCAAATCTTGTAAATAAGTTCAAGTATTTATTATGCCAATCTTTATATTTTTCTACAATAAATCAAGACTCACACTTTATAAGAAAGGGTATCTAAGCCAAATTGTGTAAATGGTTTCAAGAATTTATTGTGCCAACTATACAAATTGTCTATAATAAATAAAGATACACCACTTTACAAGAAAGGGTATTAATATTACAAATAAATTAAATACATCATATATAAATTTGCATAACTTAAGAATGAAATATTAAATTCATGAATAAGAGTTAAGTATATCTTACTACCTTACCAAGAGTTTCACCCTTTCACCTTAGCAAAACAAATAAATTACTTAGACATAACAAAACTAAAGAAAAAGAAAAGAGATGGAAGAAGAGATAACATGATTTTAGAATAGTAAGCAAGAAAAATAATACTACAAAGAGATAATAAAAAAGATAAGTGTTTCGAACTAAAATATAGCTCTCTAATTACATCCTTTGGGTATAAACAAGTCACCTTTTTATAGAAAAATATGGACAAATCAAGACAAATGAAGAGAGAACCACTTGGATGATAAAAGTCAAGAAGGGTGTCAGCTAATTTGCATTGATTATCATTAATGCACTCACTTGATTATCCATTTTTGAATTGATGTAATCCGAATTAGCTGTCACTCAAAACATCAAAGTTATAGATAAGTTTCTTATCTTTCCAAATTGAGTTATCTCATACATATTAGATACATATTTCTATTGTTATGGGTCAAATACTAATGACTGTTTGGATTGGGCCTGTACTGCAGATCAGTTCTATTCTAGGCCATTTTCATCCTCTAAACGCTCAAATTTCAAATTGTTTGTAAAATATAATATATTATCCCATTGATTTAGATCTTCACAAGATCAAGAATCACTCTAATTGAATTCTTAGGTAGCAAGTTATGCCCATTTTACCGAACCTACCATAAAATAGTTAAAAGCTAATTAGATACAATATTATAAACATACTTAAGTTGGGGGGAAGGGGGGGTTAAAGACACTAGTAATACAAAACAATGATGTAAAACCTTTATTAAATGTGTAATTTCAAGTGTTCATCACAAATCATAGTGGATTACTCACAAGCTCACGGTTGCGCTCAGGTCAAAGGACCATGTATACTACTTAACTCGAAAAGACCCTTAATTGATGACTTTATGGAATGTCTATTATAGGTCCTTGTGAGTCTGTTCAGTATCCAGTCCTGACTGAATACCCATATGCCATATGAGGTCTATGCTCATGGTCAGCTAAGAATAACCATTTGTACCCTACAGATATAGACATACACTGATATATATAAGGGGTTCATCGATATACCCGCATCGATGAAAATAGATCAGGAACATAGTGTTTGAGAACATACTTCCATAATGACATTTCCTAGCACCTGATTATAATGTTTATAATTATGTTATTACTAGTATTCACACAAGTCTTTGTCTCATTATAGATAAGGCTCTAACTCTTTAGATTTAACTGATTATTATAACTTATTAACTCCTTAGCATTTATAATTGTCAGTAATGTTAACTCTTAGCACTGATCTAAATTCCTTTCGACCAGATCTAAACTCTTTTAGGTTATACAATTTTTCTAGCATTACAAGCATAATACCATATATAATTAATATTAACAATTTTCTGGAAATATATATTGCATAAAGATTAAACAATTAATATTCATACAATATTAGAATGACATGTATGCACTAGCTCCAACAATCTCCCACTTGCTTTAGTGCCATTCATACTAGTATCTTATACCAATACACTCTAAGTGTTTCTCAAACACCCTAAGAGTTTAGGCTTGAGTAGGTTCGCTACGTTATCCATGGAATGTATCATAGATGCTATTACATCTCCAGTGGCCAAGAACATTCTAATTATATGGTATTTAGAGTTCACATGTTCAGAATTCTGGTATACCATATGTCTTATTGGCTTAAGCAATTATTTTGTCATTGTTGCATTATAGTGGGATATGATCCACTGAGTTTGAAACTATTCTAAGCTCTATATCTAATCTTGAATATCCATAGTGCTTTCTTTGCAGGCTTCTCAAACTGCAACTTATCCTACCTCTAAGGTAGAATTAATTATAGGCAATTACATTGCATATTTTCAGTATTGATGAGGAGAAATACATAACTAGATGTAAACTTTCTATCATCCAGATTAGATGGAGAGTCTGAATATGTACGCCCAATCACTTGTAAGAAAATTTCTCCATAAATTAAAAACTTTTCCACTATACCTCTATGGTATAACATATATATTTTATAAACATTTAATTGTCGTGACCTAGATTAGACCGATACCAACTTCTAATACTTACAACCATCTAAATCTAGGTCTCATACATAACATGGCATGTATCAAGCTACCACTAGCTGATGCATATTATAAGTTAGACATTTTAACAGTAACATTTACTGTTTCAAATCTTACCATAGTGGAAACAATTTCTATTGTGACTATTATTTATCTGTGGTTTGGATATATCAAATAATTTTTAGACAGAGCACAATACTACTTACACATCTCATATGTACATGCTCATGCTGAATATCATTAGATATTGAGGCCAAGATATATAATTTGACTCTCAAATCATTCTTTATCCATTTTTGATAAATATCAACCTCTTTCGAAGAGACATTATTAGTAATACTGCTTTATTATCTTCTGATCATCGATATATCCAATCTTTTTTTAATCTAGAACTATTCACAGATTCATAAGTAAGTCTAAATATTTCTCGGTGCCCTATAATTGATGTGTATTAATTAAGTATATTAACGGATTTCTTGTACTTATCTTATCTCGATAAGACAAGTGTCTTATCTCTATAAAACTAATAATGACTAATGACTACTCGCGTGATTTGGAATTTGGAATAAAGTAATATGAATACATTGTTGTACAAAACAATTATTTTTGACAAATTGAAAGCCTAAGAAAGGAAAAGAGTTTTGAAAATAAAAAAAGATTCAAAAGGTCTGTTGAGCACCTCATAGATATGTCTTAATAGATTCAAACACTTGCTTTGGATCAACTTCCAGATATAACTGTTCTAGTGAATAACTAAAGAAAATAAATAGGTGGGAGATAGAAGTAAATGAGAAAGAAACAAATTATAATCATCTCTCGTAGGTTCACTAATCACTTGGCTAACTGTTTGTAGGTTTCTTTGTATGTGTTATTTGGAAAGAGGAGGACTCAATGATTATTCATATGCCGGAACCGAAAGTAAAACTTTTGGTAGATAGGGATCCCATAAAAACTTATTTCTAGGAATGGGTCAGAATAAGGAGATGCGTAACGGAATATTTCTAATCATTAATGAATAACGTTTTAGATTATAGGTATAACTATTATACAATTTTAAATCTAAAACGCCCTCCCACTACTTTACATATTCCATTTAATCTTTCAAATGGGATAACAATAGTTTAAACTCATTAAACTATATAGTGAAAAGTAGACCCCTTGAGATTTTACTCTAGTCTCACACTGTAGTAATATTGGCATTTGTAAACCTAATAGGTAGACAACTCTTGTCAATTGCATCAAATGTAACTCTTACAACTGATCCTAAATACACCTTATCCTTACGCTATAGTAATATTGGGTAATTATAATTATTAAATATATAATACTAGTACTACCCTCATCTCATGTTTAACTGGCATAATCCAAGTCACACCAACCAACTCCCTCATGCTGAAGCAATATTGAAAAAGATCGTAGTGACCCGTCTAAAACCATATTGACAAGACGGACCTTGTAAAACATTATCTCATAATGTGATATAATTAATCTGATTAAGAGAGATTTTTTAATACTAGGTCTCATCTTATAAAGAGCTAATCCTCAACCAGTCATTTATTTCTATGCAAACATAATTAACCCTCATCAGTAGGGCTCTCATTGTGGTTACCAACACAGAAAAAAATGACCCCAATTTATAATGCAGACTAATAACTTTTATTACTGCATTTCATAAACCTTCACATGCATAAAGCAGTCTTAAACAATTTAAAATAATTTTTTGAGTGAACAATATCAGTACCGCAACGTTTGGAGTTAGGGTTTGGTTAATAAAATATTATTATATATGAAATTTTGTGGCCAAGTATATTAAGTAACCTAGGTTAATAGTTGACTATGGTTATGTTAATAAATATTATATAAATATGTGAAATAAATATATATGTTAATTAATGAATTTGGAATTCATTAAGATGGCTAATGGTGATAAAGTGGCCGGCCATTATTTTTGGAGAAAAGGAAATGAAATGTTCATTTTCTTTGAAATGTTAACAAAACACTTAGAAGTGTGGCCGTCCAAAAGTAATTGGAGAAATAAGAAAATTGTTTTCGATTATTGAAAATACTATTTTATCTTCTTCTCCAATTAAGCTACCCATAGAAGCTTTGTGTGGCCGGCCAAAAGTAATTGGAGAAATAAGAAAATTGTTTTTGATTATTGAAAACACTATTTTATCTTTTTCTCCAATTAAGCTACCCATAGAAGCTTTGCATTTTTTTTTTAATTTAAGTGATGAATGATACAAAGCTAAGTTCAATACTTAAAAAATAGTTTAAGTATTGAATTATGGATTAAGAGTTAATCTAAATAGTTTAAGTGTTAAAATAAGGCTGTTATTTTAGTGACTCAAGCCCACCTTGTTGAGTTCTAGAATTGGCAATAGGTCCATTTTAGGCGATACTCCAGCTTAAATTATACCAAAGGCTTGCGATGTGACTATTCTCAAATTTAGTATTAATGTGATTATATTTATTTTGTTCATTATTAGAATAAAAAAAAATTTATTGGGTTCATTGCTTTAAGAAATTAGATTTCCAGCTTCCGCTACGTATATGTTTGTGTATGAGATGCATAAATTACATATATACATAATTTTTAATGTGATGAACACAAACCACATGCATACACCCAATACGACTTAGAACTAAAATATTGCACCCGACAAATGGTATCAGAGTAAACCCAATGACACCTAGTAGTCAGACTATGAAAGGTCTCTAATATACGTGAAATTAAAGTATGGTGGATCACTCATAAGTCCACTGTGGCACTAAGGTCAAAGAACCATGTATACTACTTAACTAGAGAAGACACTTCATTGACGGTTTTATGAGATGTCTATTGGAGGTCTTCATGAGTCTGTTCAATATCCAGTCTTGACTAAATATCTGTATTCTTTATACAAGCTCCAAGCTCATGGTCAGCTGAGAACAACCATCTATACTCTATAGATATAGACATACACTGATCTATACAAAAAGGATTCACTGACAGACCCACATCGATGAAAATAGATCAAGAACATAATATTTGAGACTATACTTGTATAATAATATTTCCTAGCACCTGATTGCAACTTTTACAACTATGTCATGACTAGTATACCCTCAGATTTTTCTTCAGTTACAAACAAGGCTCTATCTTCTTAGATTTCACTGATATTATTGATAGAGTGTGTGGAACCCATAAATACCTTAGTCTACCAGTTGGATGACACCTCAGAGCCACTGGCGTCCCAACACATAATTCTCAAGTTACCTGCGCCCCTAAGGAATCGAACCCTCGCCCCAATCTCTATGGTGGCCTTATAGGCATTTAGAGGTTCGTCCTTGTACCTATTAGGCTGGCTAGAGGACACATTTTCCTTGAAAGATGAACACCATGTCTAAAAGGTGTGTTAATTATCTTACAGTTAATGAAACTATACCTTTCTAAGACATTATTTATGTACGATGATTAGGGAGTCCTATAAGCCTCCTAGCTCTATCTCTATAAACCTTTATACCTAGTATATAGGAAGCCTCTCCCAAATCCTTCATGGAGAAATTCTTACTTAAATAACTTTTGACTGATTGTAACATACAAATATCGTTTTCGATAATTAGTATGTCATCCACATATAGAACCAAGAAGACTACTATGCTGCCACTACATTTTTTGTACACACATGATTCTTCTTTGTTCTTGATGAAACCAGATCCTCTGATTACCTCATCAAAACGAAGATTCCAACTTCGAGGAGCTTGTTTAAGTTTATAGATAGACTTCTTTAGATTACATACTAGACCGGAAGTTTGGCTGGATGTAAAACCTTTAGGTTGTTCTATATAGATTTTTTCCTCAAGATATCCATTTAAGAACGCTATTTTTACATCCATTTGCCAAATTTTATAGTCATAATATGCAGCAATTGCTAGTAAAATTCGAATTGACTTAAGCATTGCTACTAGTGAGAAGGTTTCCTCATAATCGATCATAGATCGTTGAGTATAACCTTTCGCCACCAATCGGGCTTTGAAAGTCTCCACTTTCCCATCAAGCCCACACTTCCGCTTATAAATCCATTTACAACCGATAGGAACAATTCCTTCAGGAAGCTCAACCAAGTCCCAGACTTGATTGTGATGCATTGAGTCAATTTCAGATTTCATGGCCTTTTGCTATTTTCCCGAATCGATGTCCAACATCGCCTCTTTATAAGTTAAAGGATCATTTTCTTCAATCAAGAAAATATCAAGAGCACATTCAGGTATGGAACCATACCTATCAGGTGGCCTTGATATCCTTTCTGTCCTACATGGAGGTTGTGTCAAAGGTATTCTGCTTAATTGAGTCTGAAGTTCCATTGAAGGTTTACTTACATCCTGATTGAGTTCATTTAACTCAATCTTTCTACAATGTCTACGATTTATGAGAAAATGTTTCTTAAGAAAAATGACGTTTCAAGCAACGAACACATTTCATTCCTTAGGATCATAGAACTGGTATCCCATTGAATTCTTGGGATATCCAATGAACCTGTACTTGTATCCTTTAGGTACAAGTTTATCCTGTTGCGTAACTTTTATGTAAGCAGGACAACCCTAAATCTTAACATATTTAAGACTTAGTTTCCTTCCAGTCCATATCTCATGTGGAGTGGATGGAATGACTTTTGATGGAACTCTATTGAATATATGAGCAGTAGTTTCTAGTGCATAGCCTCATAGATATTTAGGGAGATCAGTAAAGCTCATCATCGATCGAACCATATCTAATAAAGTCTAATTCCTTCTCTCTGAAACACCATTGTGTTATGGAGTACCTAGAGGACAATACTGAGCGAGAATCTCATTCTCCTTTAAATCATCCAAAAATTCACTGCTCATGTATTCACCCCCTAGATCTGATCTAAGTCATTTGATATACATTCCAGTTTGTTTCTCTACTTCAATTCGAAAATCTTTGAACTTTTCAAAAGTTTTTGACTTGTGTTTGATAAGGAACACTTATCCATATTATGACAGATTATTGATAAAGATAACAAAGTATCGAAAACCACCAATCGCAGTGTGATTCATTGGACCACATACATCAGTATGTATAAGTTATAATAAATCAGTAGCACAATGTCCAACACCAATAAATATAGCCTTGGTCATTTTTCCTTTAATACAAGATTCACAAACTAAATATGATTCTATGGTTAGATCAGGTATCCTACCATCCTTGACCAGACGGGTTAGGCGTCTAACCCCTATATAACCTAATCTCATATGCCACAATTCTGTATAATGCCCATTTATCAACTGACATTCAGCTAACAACATATTATCCAAATCATACAAACATATAGAATGATTCTGAACATGTATAAGATATCCTTCACTGTCCAATACAGGAATTGAAATAATTTTTCAGATAATGTTTGGCATATAATAACAATTATTCAATACAACAATTTTATTACATAGAAGTAGTAAATTAAAACATCCAATAGCCTCGACCTGTAGGAAATCTACATTTCTAACACGAAGTTGTACTTCTCCTGGTTGTAACTTTCTAACTTCCTTCAAACCCTCCAACACATTGCAGATGTGAAACGGGCAAGCGGTATCTAATACCCAACCAATACTAGCATCCAATGCTAAGGACATGTCAATAAAAGGTAAGTGTATACCTAATGGTGTCTTCTTGATCATGGCAAGGTATTTTGGACAGTTTCGCTTCCAATGCCCATCCTCGCTGCAATGGAAACTTTTTCCATTCGCTTTATTCTTATGTTGGGGCTTGGATATATATTACTTTTGAGGATCCATTCTAGGTGCATACATTACTTTCCGTTTATTCTTCCCTTTGGACTTCTTAAAAGTCTTCCGGATAGATGATGAAGCACTCTGAACATAGAGGACCGTGCCTCCTTTGTTCATGTCCTCTTGAGCTAGTTTTAGCATGTGATGCAGATCAGCATAAGTAAGAGTCAATCCTTGCATATTGTAGTTTATAATGAACGGTGCAAATAATCCTGGAAGTGATTGGAGAATCAAGCTATTCCCCAATCCATTGCTTAGTAAGAGATCCATGGTTTCTAACATCTCAATATATGATATCATCTTGAGGATATGAGGACTTCCTGGACTGCCCTCGGGTAATCTAGCTTGAAAGAGAGATTTGATAACCTTATATATTTTAAATTGAGGTCGGTTACCAAATAACTCTTTTAGGTAGAGCATTATACTCACAGCACTGTCCATGTAGACATGCTCACTATGGAGCTTCATAGACATTTACCCGAGGATGTATGATTTGACTTTCAAATCATCATCCAACTAATTCCAATATGTCTCTTTTTCTTCTAGAGAAGCATCATCAGAAATAGCTTGGGGCAAGCGCTGATCAATTACATATCCAAGCTTATCAGAATTCAGAATTATTATGAGATTCATAAGCCAGTCAACATAATTTTCTGCACCTTTTAGTTGGTGCGCATTAAGGATACGAGCTAGAGGGTTGCTTGAAGCCATTTGATCTTCACAAGACAAAAGAAAAAATGTTAGTAGAATATTTCAATCACTAATAAATAACGTTTTAGATCATAGGTATAATAGTTATATATTTTTTTAAATCTAAAAACGCCCTCCCATTATTTTACATAATTACTTTAATCTCTCAAATGGGAAAAATGATAGTTTAAAATTCTTTAAACTATATAGTGAGAAGTGGATCCCATTGGCATTTACTGCAGCTTCACGCTATAGTAATATTAGCCTTTGTAAACCTTAAAAGGTAGATAACTCTTGTCAATTGCATTTCATGCAACTCTTAGCACTGATCCTAAATACACCTTATCCTCACGCTATAGCAATATTGGATAAGTGTATTTTAGATTAACTTGTCAATTATCAACTATATGCTACCAGTATAACCCTCACACTTTAGTAATATTGGGCAATACGTTCACATATATTTGTCTTATCTCATATTTAACCGGCATAGCCCGAATCACCCCGATCAATCCCTCACACTTTAGCAATATTGGGAAAGACCAAAGTGAATCGCCTAATACCGTATTGACAAGACGAATCATATTTAACATTATCTCATAATAAAAATATTTCAATTTGATTAAGAGAGATTTATTAATCACATATCATTTCATACAAATGAATAATATAGATCATTCATTTAAATATTACACAATCACAACTAACCCCCACTAATAGGGCTCCCATTGTGATTATCAACGTATTTGAATGATCACATCATGTTATGACAATTATAGAAGTATATAACAACAACAAAATAAGTCAAAACATGATAAATTAAATATAAAAAAGTTTTGTAACAGTGACAGAGGCTGCGACGTTGGATAACAGAGGCTGCGACGTCCAATGAAGATGGGCACCGCGACGCTCCCTTATGAGCACCGCAACGCCACTTCCAGTGTGTGGGCGCTGTAGCTCCCACATGCTAGCGCCACGGCACTGAACACTGTCACCGCATCAGTGTCCCAAAAATAATTTTTCTTATGTTTCGGTACTCAATTTATCTTATGTAAATCATAATCAAACAACATATGATAAATTATAAACATCAACATGTTCAAGAATTCACAAAATAACACTATGTTCAATTTTAAACATCAACATGCTTCAAATAAAACATCATCATATTGTTCATCAATACAACATCAACATGTTAAAAATCAACAACATCTCAACATCAAACATCAAACACCAAATCAGCATGCTCTGATACCACTTGTTGTGGTTTGGTGTAATGTGTAGAGATACGTATAATTTTAAAAATTAAATACGCAGAGAAAGTATTTATACATGTTATACACTATATAACATACTTAAGCATATATTTTCATGTATGATTATTCGAGCACATATATATATCTCATATATAATTTTACATGCATGATATAAAATGGATTGTAACTAAATGACCTGCCCAGTTTTGAAGGTAGCTTTACAATTAGTGCTCTACCACCACTTAGCTATGTTTTCCATTACAAACAATAATCAAACATGTAAATTCACCTAATAAATTGATTCATCCGTATGAATCAATTGTTAGAGAGTTAATGGCAATTAAACAATGTTAAGTGATAACACCACTTCACAAGTGCACCATTTAACAATTTCTAAGTGGCCAACAATGCTTATTATTAATAACAAGTGCTTATTCCATTACTAAATAGTGTTTGCCACTTATTTCAATTAATAATAATAATTCATTAATAAATAGATTATTAATAATTCAAAACTATTTTGAATAATGACATTTACCTTATATGTATTTACCAAGCAAGGTAAATAGGTAAATACATGGTAAATCATTTATGGAGCAAGATTGTGTCACTTGCCGATTTCTTATTGGTTAACTACTCTTGCAAACCAATAATATATTTTACATTCAAGTATTGACAAGTGTATAACATAAGGAACCTTGAAACATATTTTCACTTTGCTAAAATTTCTCGGATTAATTGTTCAATACAATACGCTGCCCTAGTGCATAACGAGTATACTTTATATTGTGAGACTCTCTAGGTCCATGCTCGATTTGTCATATGAAACTATTTCATACGTCCGTGAACAATGTCCTATACACATGTTACGGATATTACAAAATGGCGTATTAAACCATACAAGTTGAGGTTATAATATATTCATATAATCCTTCCATCATAGATATCCTAGAAGAGCGGAGATATAGATCAACACCGTTAAGTCTCCACATGCTCAACCATAAACTTATCTCTAGATTTGTATCTCAATAAATAATATCCGTAAACACTTTTACGATATTATTTACCCCGAGGATAAAACTAATTTCCTGGGTTTTTCTGCTTATGGCCATAAGACTTTCTGAAATACAATCTTGGAGTTTCAGGATATTTTACTCACCCAATTGAGTTGATGGATCCCATATCTATACACATCGGACTCCATGAGCATCGGATCATACCCAGCGACACCCAGCGGTCAGACCATGAAAGGTATCTGACATGTGTAGAACCAAAGTATGGTGGATCACTCACAAGTCCACCGTGGCACTCAGGTCTAAGGACCACGAATACTACCCAACTCGAAAGATCCTCCATTAACGACTTTATGGGATGGCTATTGGAGATCTTTGTGAGTCTGTTCAATATTCAGTTCTTACTTAATATTTGTATCTTTATACGAGTTTTCACTAAACTCATGGTCTGCTAAAACTAACCATCTGGACCATCCAGATATAGACATACACTGATCTATATATATATAATAAGGTCTTCACTAATAGACCCGCATTAGTGAAGATAGATCAGGAACATTAAGTTTAAGAGCATATTTGCATAACAACATGTTCTAGCACTATTTGCAACTCTTTTGCAACTATGTCATTATTAATATATTATTAGGCCTTTGTCCCATTTCAGATAAGGCTCTAACTCTTTAGATTTCGCTAAATCTTATAACTTAGTAACTCTTATCAGTGCTAACTTTTAGCATTTCTAACTCTTAATTCTGATCTAAACTCCTTTAGATCAAATCTGAACTCTTTCAGATTATACAATGTCTAAAATGTTACAAGCATCTTACCATATATATATATTAAAATAATTAGTGATATATTGAAATGATAATAGTATACATATAATGCAAATATTTATACACAAAAGGGATGGCACGTAAGCACAAATCCTAACAATTATAACCTGCTAACTTCTTAGCATTTATAATTGTCAGTAATGTTAACTCTTAACGCTGATATAAATTTCTTTGACCAGATATGAACTCTTTCAGATTATATAATGTTTGTAGCATTACAAATATAATACCATATACAATTAATATTAAAGATTTTATTGAAATGTATATTGCATAAATATTACACAATTAATATTCATATAATATTGAAATAGCACGTAAGCACCAGCTCCAACATAGAGTACATACAAAAGTCATCTCCCTTGTTGCACTAAAACATTTAAACCCTAGGCTCTAGCCTAAGGCACACACATCTCTGCTATTTTTTATTTTTTCTGCGTTCCGTATCCCATAACTTATGAATACTACATATAAGTCCTAAGATCAAAGATAGAAGGTTTTAGGAGTGTATTCCTCTTAACTTTCAAAAACTAGGGTCTTGTAACATAAGCTCTAAGTTACATTGCATGTTACCTCACATAGGTTCTATAATGTCTCTCATCTTCCTTTGGCTTATCACATTATCAAATGTTTATCCATTATTTACTATGCAAGCTTGATTCCCATACTTTTGTAGTTGGTAACCTGATTTGTCAATTTCAACCCTTTTCTCGTAGGCCAGCTTCAGCAAATTTGCAACATTAACTTCTTGAACTTTAGAAGCTCTTCAAGAGTTTGGTGGGCCTTATCTCGAACTTATAGGGCTGAAGAGGTTGAGATCTAACATTTTGATTTAAGTCATACTACTCGTACAGCTTGCCACATAAGTAAGGATTGTTACAACCAATCATGATTTGCCATGTCATAATCTCCTAATACTGCTCCTAATATTTTAGTAACTCTATTACCATGAAAAAGACATAGAGATTATATAGAAACTGGAGAAACACTATTATCAAGGAGCAAGATGATTTCTCTCACCATGGTGAAATACAAACTAATCTACCCTTATATCTAGAGGAAATCTAAGGAAATAAATAGGCAATGGACGTAAATCTAAAGGCTATAGCCCCGCCTTCTATTTAAGAATGCTATGTAAGAAACCTTACAGCGAAATTAGAAAAAGTTGCTTAAGGTCATCAATTCGACTAAAACAACAAAATAACCTGTACTTATGATAGTCAATCTGAATGTTACCTATGACACTTTTGAGAAGGAAACTCAAGTGTCCTCTGCTAAACATAATATGCTAGAGTGCAAGGCAGAAATTCTCATTTGATTTGATATTCTGGCTATAATAAGCTGGATAAGCCATAACCAACACATGATAGACATAAATATGTTCCTTTACCACCGTATTCGATTGAAATTTTGGACATGCTATACCCTAAATTCTATGACAACTATCATTCTCTCTATTTAACAGCAATACATGGAAATTTAAGGAATATATTGAAAGGTTTGTCGACTCTCTTGGCTCAAATGCCAGCAATAAAAGTGTGCAGCTTAAGGAATTCTCAAAATCTCTCATAGGCCATTCTTACACTTGGTATGTATGGTGCCAATTAGATCTATATTAATTTGGGTAGAGATAGCCTTGAAATTCTACAAAACAAATGCTTTTAAAGTGAGGAAAGAGTCATTACAATCTAACTCACCAACCTAAGCAAGGCTATACAGTTACTAATTGGGCATATCAGGCATTTTAAAGATTTGGCTTTATATTTCTATGAGTAGAAAGGCAAAGTAGAGCTCATAAAAATTTGTATTAGCAGCATACTAAATGAATACAAAGCCGACCTTGAGATTCTAATTAAAGCAGAAGGAAATGTTTTTGAAGAGGTAGTTGTAATCATTTAAGAAGAGAAGCTTAAGAAGCTAGAAGAAAAGCCATGGGATCTTATAATGAGAGCCCTATAACAAAACCACAAATGTAAATCCTCACTGGGATATGGACCCTAGTCATGAGAGGCTATAACCAAAGCACTCCTCAAGATCTTAGCATATTATAGGTCATAATGCTATGCGTCAAAGCCTAAACCAAACAGGCTTACTTGGAGACCATTAATACCATAGTCTTTACTAACGAGGATATAGAGACGCGGTATCCAAATAACAAGTATCCTTTATACTTAGAGGCTAGAATTAATGACATGCCTAATAAGTGAGCACTAATTGATGTGGGTGCCTCGATCAACATCATACCAATAGTTATATTATAAGCTACTCAAATCCCTTCAAGCTGTAGTACTATGAGGAGGATCCAAGTTTTAGATTTCAATAGCATAGCTGAATATTTATAAGGGAGCATACAACTAGATCTGAAGGTAGAGCCCCAATATACCCTTACCTTACTTCATGTGATAGACATTGAGAGCGTACACTATATCTTACTTAGTAGGCCATGGCTAAACACACATAGGCTAGTAGCATCCACTTATCATCAATGTATTAACAATAGAATTGAGAGAAATTTGATCAGGATTCTAGCCAATTCCACTTATTTATCAAGAGAAGAGCTACCTTATAGACACTCAAGTTTACAAACA
The DNA here is from genome assembly GCA_946807835.1 of Ailanthus altissimus. Classification (NCBI taxonomy): domain Eukaryota; kingdom Viridiplantae; phylum Streptophyta; class Magnoliopsida; order Sapindales; family Simaroubaceae; genus Ailanthus; species Ailanthus altissimus. Next base: position 10,871,912 of record OX327698.1, read on the forward strand.
GTTTACTAATGACCTAACTAATATAATGGCTAGGCCAATAAGAGTGCCATTACTGAGGGCTGATAGTTACAACATGCCTTACAACCTAGATTTACATGAAGCTATAAGTAAAAAGAGGAAGGAAGAGTTCCTCAAAATAGCACGACTAGATAAAGGCCAAGTCTTTCTCAAAAGAACCAAGCTAGACTACTCTTATTGTCGGAAGTAAGTGCTTAACAAGCGTATCATTTATTTCTTATGATAGTTTACGAGCCTCAATCCATCTGGAAGAAAGGTTTCCAATAATAATGAAGATGAAAGCTTTTATGTGGTACTATCAACGACCATAAAACTAATTATGGCATCGTACGAGAAAGATGGCTCTTCTGTAATTACTGAAGAGTTAGAGGAAATTGATTTAAGCCTCGATAAATAGTAGCAAAAGCCCACGTTGGTAAGCATTGAGCTTTTAGTAAAGGAAAAGAACTCACTCACTAACCTCCTAAAGAGGGACAGTAACATATTTGCATGGGGATACCAAGACATGCCTGACCTGGGATCCCTAAATAGTTTTCCATGTTTTTAACGTAATGCTTGGGACCAAGTTAGTTAAATAAACACATCATAGCTTTCACCTTAACTTAGAGTAGAAGATTAAAGAGAAAGTGGAAAAGCTCATAATTATTGAATTTTTGAAGCCCATCAAGCATCTTACCTAGCTGGCCAACATAATGCCTATCAAGAAGAAGAATGGCCAAATCCACATTTGTGTTGACTTTTGGGATCTCAATAAATCTTTTCCTAAGGATGACTTTCCCCTACCAAACATGAACATCCTTATTGATTCTACTTCAGGCCAAGGGATGTCATTCATAGATGGCTTCAGCGACTACTAGATCAAAATGGCTTATTGGAGCACTGAAAAAACTATTTTTCAAACTCTCTTAGACAACTTCTACTACATGGTGATCTCATTTGGACTCAAGAATGTATATGCTACCTACCAAAGAGCCATCACTGCTGTATTTTATAACAAGATGGGTCTAAAATTGAAGGACTATGTAGATGATTTAGTGGTTAATTCTACGATTTGAGATGAACATCTGACCATTCTAGAAATAGTGTTCAAGCATTACTGTCTATACAACCTTAAAATGGAGCGTTTAAGTACTATTGTCAACATAACCTCAAAATGAGCTATAAGAAATATAGTTTTAGGGATCTTAATAGATAAGTTCATTAGGTTTCTAGTCTACCAAAGGGTATCAAAGTTGATCCAACCAAAGTCCAAAGCATAGCATAGTTGCCATATCTATAGTCATAAGAAGAAATGAAAAGATTGATTGGCAAACTCTTCTAAATTTAAAGATTCATCCTTGAACTGGTTGCCATACTTTCTACCTTTGCCCTACTACTTAAATAGAAATTGAATTTAAGTTAGGGAGAGGGGTAGGGGAGTGAATAACAAGCAAACTTTCTAAAAATCTAGCACATCATTTTCGCATTACCCTTCATAAAACCCTTTAGCAAAAGGAAGATCCTGTAAATTTGTTTGTTGTAAATTTATCATATAGCTATAACATGTGGAGGTTTATCCTTAGATTAGCTACCATAAGAATGTTATTGGCTTAAGAAGATATCTAACAATAAGAGCAATAAACGCATACTTAGGATGAATAAAGTTTTATGTAAGGCTTTCACTTATAGAGGGCAATAAAAGAATAAATTATCTCCTAAGTGATAACCAAGTACTATATACCCCATAAATGGCTTAAATATATGTGATGCCTACTCACATAGTGGATAGCCAAATTCCTTACTATTTTTAACCTAGAAGCCCACTCATATAGTGGATGGATAAACCTTGGAGTTGGTTTTAAGCAAATTCTCCACTAGATAGTGGATGACTAATTCTTAGATTTGATCTTAAGCACATTTCCCACTCATACAGTAGATGTTTAAGCCTTGGATTTGATCTTAAGCATATTTTCCACTCATATAGAGGATGGTAAAGCCTTGGAACTATTCGGAAGCACTTTACCCACTTGTACAATGGATGGCCAAATTTGCCATTGTTCCCGAAAACAATAAGCCTTGGTATTGTTCCCAAGCATGCTTGTTGATATTCCTAAGCACACTTAACATCATTCTTAAATATATTTGTCATGGTGTTTTTTTTCAGACACTCAACATCAATCTTATTAGTAGATGGACTTAGGTTTGAACCCAAGTAAGTACACCTATCTTATGTGTAAGGTCGTACCTTATGCTTGAGATAAATATCAAATAGGTACATAACACACACATAAATGCCTATGACCATTGCAAAATGTAGAAGATAGGCTTTAGAGGTTAAACATCTTCTTTGGCATAGTACCTAATGGGGAGATGACCAATTTCATCCTTTAAAGTGAAAGGCTAATAATAGGCTTTACTCCTCACATGGATCTATCCACACAGGGCTAAAATAAACATTTAGTGAGTCTGTATTGTTTCAAGTGTCACTTTCACTATATTTCCCGTATTGGTCATATAAAAGTTAACGTTGAAGCTAGAACATTCACAGGGTCTAGCCCTACAACATTTGATGCTAGTACCACTATAAAAGCTCATGTTGTTCAATAGAATTTATAGGAAAGAGTCCTCATATAAGCTTTCTAAGCACATCATAAAGTTTGCATTGTTTTGTAAATATTGTGTTATATCGATTTCCCATATAACTTGGATTTTTACATGGGAAACTTCTCACATAGGTTGCACACATTAGAATAATCTATATGGATGCCCGTAACGATCTAGTTGCCTTATGAAAAATGTTCCATGGGTTTTTCACATTTGCCTAGGTATATGAAAGCTTGTGTACAACAAGGTGCACCTAGTTGCTTCATGGAAAACATCCCATTGAGAAAGGGTTAGAGTATGTTGTTCATCAAAGTGCAAAATGTGGTTAGTGATTAACGATGCCAAATGGCATGAATAGAAACTTAAACACACCGTAACATATTACACATATAGTCTTTGGTTCATCACCTTTAACTATGCTCACTTGATGCTAACCTAACCGTAAATCAAGCTCTAGAAAGTACTTTATTTACCTTAATTGATCAAATAAATTGGAAATTAAGGGAATGGGATGCCTGTTCTTCATGGTGACTATGTTCAACATTCGATAGTCTATGCACAGTTGTAGTGAACTATCATACTTTTGTTGAAAAAGCACTAGCACACTATATGGTGCCTTGGATGGTTGGATGAATGCCACATCCAACAACGTCTTGAGCTGCCTTCGCAAATCCACTAACTTCGCTGGAGGCATTTGGTAAAGCGCTTTAGCTAGAGGCTTAGTCTAATTCTCTAATTTATCGCAAGATAGATTGCCCGTCTCAATGGTAATTGCTGTGGTAACACAATTGCCATAACATCTTTGTGCTCTTCTAGCACTCTCATAATTTTTGTTGGTAGCTTATCTTCGCCTACTTTTACTTCATCATTTACCTTTAATATCGTGGCTAGATATGTCTCTTCACCCCACTTAGCCCTTTTCTTTAGTTGTATAATGAAAAGTAGAATAATGTTGGCATTTGGCTTAAATTGCCCACCTTTAGGCCTGTCTATCGTTGGCACTATATAAGGTTCTCCCTCCAAGATGAATGCTTATTTGTGTCAAAAATGTGGTACCACATCAAACTACCATAAAAATTCTATACTAAGAACAACATCAAAAGCATCGGGAGGTACCACCAAAAAGTTTACCTTACCGCATAAAGTCATAAGTGTTTTTTGACTATTTAAACAAGTCTATCGAACGAATTGGCTACAACATTCATGGTTTTAAGGTAACTAACCCTTTTCTCCACCTTAAGACCCAAGCCCGTTGCTTCTACATGCTTAATGAAGTTGTACGTAGCTTTGGTATCTACTAGCACTTGAGTCTTTTTACATTGACATAGATTGTAATATACACGAGCATTTTCCATGTTAGTGTATTGGTTGCCCACTTTGCATTAAGGGTATTAAGTAGTTGTAAACATCTTATTTTAAAATACTCTCTTACCTCTTATGCCTCAAACATTACATTGAAAGTCTTCTTCTTCAGGCAATCCTTCACCCAATGATCTTTATCATAAAGGAAGCAGTTTGATCTTGGCATTCTCTTATCATCATGCCTATGCTCTTTCTCCATGGGTGACTTGCCTTTGCCTTCCCTATTCTATATAGGATAGAACTTATTGGTTTCCCAACCTTTGTTATGATTGGACTAAAAATTTATAGACTTCCACATCTCTTATTTGTTGTAATCCATGAACGTCTTCACTAATGTGAGGGCATTGGATATGTTAGTCACCCCATGCTGCTTCAGCTAATTTCATGCCTATGTCTGTAGCTCACCTAAGAAGTTTCACAACAAGTCCTCTTTACTCATGTTAAGAATTTGTAGCATTAACAAAGAGTACTCTTCCACCTACTTGCTAATGGACTTTGTATGTTTTAACTCTTTTAGCCACTTACGAGCAACATGCACTATATGTTGTTTTGATAGAATTAATGTTTCAATTCCCATTACAACTCAGCCTAAGTGTTAATGGTGTAGGTACCATTTTGAATCTCCTCACTTTTCTTATAACACCACAAAATTACAAGATCTGAAAGATATAAAGTTATGGTATTTACCTTATCCTCATCTCGTATGCTTATGACTTTAAATTATCTCTCCATCTACCAAAATAATTGTCATGCTCATTGGCATCTCCTTTACCACTGAACTCTTTTGGCTTAGAAGTCTCAACTTTCAGGGTAGCAATAACTCCATTCCTTTTGAACAACCCATATCTTTCTTGACAGCTACTAAACATTAACACAACTCATCCACTTAGGCTTGAATCTTATCTATGGTAGAATAAACCTTTTCTTGAAAAGCCTTGACCTATGTTGTGGATTTTCTATTGCAATTGCACGTATTAAAGCAAATAATATAATGATGAATAGAGTAATGATTTCACAAGGACTTGTTATTTTATTTTTTACGTACTAACCTATATTAGTTTTTAGTTTATCCAAACAATAGATTAAAAGTTGCAAAATTGAAATAGAAATAAAACTAAAAAGAAATAAAAGATAATATGAGTTTGAGTAGCTAAATTGTGAATTCACCAATAAAGATAAGCCCAGGGTTTCAATCTTCACTATACACTTTGCTTAAATTACTAATTCCCTTCATTGAATCAATTATTCAGCTAGAATTCCCAACCAAGAATCCTAAATTATTTACAAGCTTCTTCCAATTGCCAAGTAGAAATATCCCTTTTAATCAAATTACTATAAACCTATGTGAATTAAATTAAGAAGAGATTTATTAAGCCTAGATTCTCTTTAATGGTTGCATATGTCATGTAAGTATATTATTATTCTATCTATAAATAAATCCAAAATCTATTTTCCAAGTTTATAAAGGTTACCTAATCAATCTAAATAGTGATAAAGCATCTAAAAAGCATTAAATACAAGATACAACAAATAATTCAATTATTGAATAATATGAATCAAAATGGTAAATATAATTCAAACTACATATAGAGGTCCAATTGAAACCCTAGAAAAAAAAAATTTAGTTCATTATGAAGTAAAGAAATAAAATATATCAAATTTAATATCACGAATAGAATACAAAATTAGGAAGCGATTAAGAGAAAGAAATAAAAATATGTCGCTTTAACCCTTTCTTTAATCTTCCTTCTTGATGACTCTCTTTGATAATTTTTCTCTATCTAAATTCTCCAAAAATAGCTCTCTAGACTCTCATAAGATTTCTCTCTTTGAAATTGGCTTTGTGTGCTTTATTTATAGGTTTTCCTCTTTAAGTTAGGAAAAAAGTTTTAAGTTCAAGTCAACTTAGGACTTAAATTCAAGTGGCCAGCACTTCGGTTCTGCTTCCTATACTGCAGCACTGGCCTGATATTGTTCCAGTGCTATGTCCTTGACCCAATAAATTTCCACTGCTGCAACCTTAGTTTCCAGTTTTGTAGCTTTGAGTTTATAACTTTGATCTAATTTCTTGACTTTCTTGGACATAAATTTTGCCCTAATCTAAAGAATAAACCATCTAAATAGCAGCCTTTTTAGTAATATCAAGAAGAATGAAGAAAGAGCATAAACAAAGTAAGTTATTAGGAGTTTATAGCAATTTTTAGAGATTCAAGAGAAGATTTTCAATACGAGGAAGAGATTGAAGACCAAGATTTCAGGGCACTATCTCTTTTTTTAATTTTAATCTTAGATTGTTATTCTTTATGATATTGGTTATGTTGCGCTCTTAAACTCTATTTGTCATCATGAACTAAATTTTATTCTAGGGTTACAATTTGAACTCAATCATGTAACTTGAATTCTTTCTTTCTCTTTTTTTCTGAAGTCATGATGAATTGTTCATTCTATTCTGTGTTTAACTCTTTCTAATTACTTGATCAATAATTAGATTGCTTTGAGAACCTAAATAACCTTGGAAAGTGGATTTTTGGCATGAGACCATGAATGGATTGATTTATGATATGGCGCAGTAGTTTTGAGTTTCATATGAGATAAAAATATACTTATATGACATATATAACTATTATAGGACTTGATCTTAATGACTCTTGCTTTAATCTAATTATCATACGAATATAGGTAATTGTTTAGATAAGGTATATTCATTTGACCATTTTGAAGAGGCTTGTAAACATATTATAGTTATTGGTTAACAATTCTTATTGACGGATTAAGATAAGAGGAATACTTAAATTCAAGTGAAATAATTGAGGGATATTTGTAATCCCAAGTCTTTTTTATATTAGTAATTTTATAATTATCATCTTTTGCTTATCTTTATGTTATTTTACTTAATCCATTAGTTTTAGATTAATTTATGTACTTTTTAATTCTTTGGATAAAAATAAGAGGATGCAATTTTAGTAATTAGTATAAAATAATAATTATATTAATAATTCGTGGAAACAATACACTATTCATCACATATTACTTAATTACGATAGTGTATATTTTCACTTTAATTATTCCACAATAACATCTCCTCAGCTTTTACTTCTTGATTCTCTCTCCTCATAATTCATGTGTTTCCCTATGTTATAGGCCTAGTCCCTCTTTAAGTCCATTCTAGTGTCTTCTATCTTTTACAAAGTTGTGGTAATTCAAATCTATGATTCCTTCTCTTTATAACCTTACTCTCTATGATATTTTTTATAACTTACAATTTGCTTCGAACCAAAATAAAATACTACTGGTCTCTGAAGGGTGATAAGAAGTTTTCCTCTAATTTTAAGAATAATAAGGCTGAATTCGAGAAGAATGCTATTGTGATTAGTGGAGAATGGAAAAAACCCAGTTATCCTAATAAATGGCTACTACTTTTAGAGAATATAATAGGAAGAATAGCCTAGCCTTTCCTTCCATTCTAGGGAGGGAAAGTTTCTTGGAAAAAATCTTTTGGATGACTATTATTTCCTATGAACATTGTATCGATCGAGTTCCTTAGTTAAGTACGCATAGTTTAAGAGGGTTCGACACCTTTCATGCATTCTTGCCATAGAATATGGTTTGTGGACTCTTACTCCCCTTGAATCTTCAAATTATGGAGGGAGTTCTCTGTCATGATGCCCAAGCATTTAGCAACTTGGTGTTGTTCTATGACTTCCTTTCAAATGTTGTGTTATTTCTTTCTAGTAGTGGAGAACATGCCAATGAAGACTTTTTTGGATGCTATACTTATAAAGGTTCTTTTCTAATATAAATGAGTTTGTTTTTTCTTTTCTTTCCTTCACATTCTTTTTCTTATATATTGTTTCTGACATTTTGTTTTTCTATGTGGTCGTCAACATTAAGGTTATGCGAGTTTCTTCTGATGGTAAGATGTTGGAATTTCTTTCTTTTAACATTTTTGATGGTTCTAATTGCTTCCCTGATATAGCTAAGGAATCTAAAGATGATGTTAAGGCTTCGTAATCAATTACTAAAGAGCTAGAGGTTCTAGAGATAGGCAGTATTTTTGACCCTCCTCATTTTGGTAGTCTTTGTATTGCATCAATTATTTCCAATCCAACTACTAAACCATTAACTATTGAACCTTCCTTTATTCCAAACACTCCCCTTTCAGTGTGTCATATTCCTATTAAAGCTCAAACCATCTCGCCTACCAGAGTTAGTTCTATAGTCCTACCGAAGAAGTGGTCATTCCTCTAACCAATTCCTTTCATGAGGAAAAAGGTAATTTTCAAGTACTTGTTGATTCTATTTATGACATAATTCAAGGTATGGGTATGTTTTTTCATTGTTCTGAAAATCTTCACGCTTTCATGAAAAGCCTTCAAGAAGTTATTTTGGCTTTATGCGGTAAGGGATGAGAAAGACATAGACCCAAAAAAAAAAACAACAAAGAAAAAAGGGTCTAAAAACATACCTAGAAGTGTGGAAGCATCTTTGACTTTAATAATATAAAAAGGGTAAACATTCTTCTGAGGTTCTAGCTTTGGAAGGTATACCAGAGGTTGTTAGACGATAGGATCCTAAGGTTGCATACGAAATTATTGGTGGGGAATTTTTAGTTCTAGAGTCGGTGATGGTTGTTTTTTTTGTTATCGACTCTTCATTGTTTCCTTCTTATTTTTTAGAGGATCTGATTGATATAGGAAGTGATTTAAGGGTCATAATCCCCTTTAGTATATGACTGGGAAGAGGAAGTTAGAGTAGGCTGGTGTTCGGTGCTAGGACGAGTTAGGAAAGAGTCTTGAGGGTAGGTGCTCCCCCCTACATTCCATATGGCAGGAGTATGATGGGTTCCCCCCTCAATTTTTGAAGGGCGATATAGGAATGTAGTAAGCAATTCTCTAGTCCTCATTATAGATAGGGAGTATTTAGTTGAAACTTTGAGAAAATGATTTAGTCACGCAAATTTAGGTTTGCTTCCCAGGATGAGCGAGAAAGACAGCGACTTAAAGAGTGCTTCCTCATAGATTAAGGTAAGGTTCTTTTAGTTTTTTTGTTGATACTATTTTGTAAAGTATTGGTTCTTGAAATATCTCTACATGGTTGAGGCATATTGAGATGTGCTTTGTGCTTTTAGTTATCGAGTAGAAGCATTGAAAGGGAAATTAGAGAAGAAGATCAAGGAGGAAATGTTTATGTTAGGGTAGATCTTCCTCCTAGAGAATGATCTTAGGAAGATGGAGGAGGAGAATTGATAGTTAAGGGTTGATGTTGCAGATATACCAATGAAGGCTGAATTACAGTAAATCGTCGAGATGTTCAACAAGAAATTGGTCAAAAGGGCTAATGAAGACCTTCTATATAAGCTTTGCTAAGAGCAAATGAGAGTAGAGTATCCTTCTTAGAGGGTGAAGTAGAGAACTTGAAGCAAGGGAAGGATATTTGGAAAATACAACCAGTCAATTTCAAGACTAAGTATTTATAGCAAATGTGCAATTATAAAGGAAGCATGACGAGCTACAAGAGGTTAGCAATCATGCTTTCTTAGGTGTTGATCTGTTGAAAGTGGCATAAGTGTTTGAGTTTGAAGTAGTAGCAAAGGAGCTGAGGACTATTTTGAAAAGTTTCTAGAAAGTTGCTATTACTGTCAGAGCTAATAGTGCGCCTTTCAATAACAAGTGGAAGAAGAGAATTAATGTTGCCAAGGATCTATATGAGAGTGAAATCCTAGTAACTTATGTTAGGAGTTTCAAATGTGGCTTCCAGTCTGAGTATTATCTTACAATTTATTGAGAGTTGCTAAGGGATTTTGAAAGCAGAGTGTAGAAGTTACTATAGTTTGTCTACAAAGTACTTTAATTATGAGCCTAAATAGATTAACTATATTCTACTACTAAGAGGCCTCAGAGGTAGATCTTAATGTTGTCGATCTCCTAGAGGAATCATCTTGTAATGACTCTTGATCTCCCTTGTAAATTTTTTAAGAAAAGTTTGTAAACTTTTTTTGCAAATGATAATGAATAGAATTTTTTTAAAAATTTAATTATGTTGTGCAATTTTCTTGAAGTATTGCTTCCTTATGTATATGTGTAAGAATTTTGACAAATGTTACTTCTAGAGTAATCAATACTTTCCTATAATGTACATTAGTTAAATACAAAATTTGAATAAGTTAAATAGGATGAGTAATACTTCTAAGTATCATTTTGGTTCTCTGACTGTTGGATTCTAGGCTAAAGTTTTTTTTATCTCAATTATGGAACCTTTTTTTTTTTGGAAGGATGGTTATATGACCATCAATTTGTATCTTTGAAATGGTGGTTTATAGGCCCGTGAGTCTTCCGAGAAAAGTTTTTTTTTTTTAATGTTGTGCTTCTAAGGAAAGGTAGCCTATGGGCATACGACATAAAGAAGACTTTTTGATATTATGCTTTCAAGGAAGGGTGGAAAATAAACATATAACTCCCAAGGGAGTCATGTAAAGCTGTGCTTTCAGAAATGGTAAACTATGGAAACATAATCTTTTCCTATGGAAATCTTTTAAAATTGTGCTTCTAAAAAAGGTGGCTTATGGGCACACGATCCTTCCCAAGGAAGTCTTTTGAAATTATGTATATAGGATTGGTGGCTTATGGGAACATGACCCCGAGGAAGTCCTTTTTATATTGTGCTTCTAGAGAAGGTGGCCAATGGGTACATGAACTTTCCTAAGGAATTCGTTTTAATATTGTGCTTCCAGGGAAGGGTGGTCAATGGGCATATGATCCTTCCTAAGGAAATTTTATGAAATTGCACTTCTCGTAATGATAGCTTATGGGAGCATAGTCTTTCTAAGGAAGTCTTTTTTTATATATGAAGTTTTCAAGGAAGGAAGCCCTATAGGCACACGTCCCTTCCAAGGAAAGGTTTTATATTGAGTGTTGGAGCCATCTAAAAACTAAAAAAAATAATGTCTATTATTACAATATGAATAATGCTCTAAAATTAAAAAGGTTCATACATAAAGTATTTCTTCAATTTATATATGTTCCAATGAGTAGAAATAGGTTCCCCATCCATTGTCTACAATACAAAGGCTTGCGATTTCTTAAAAAATTTATATTGCCCTTCTTATGTTTCAACCATTTTTTTGGCATTTGGTTCTTTATTGATGTCTAGCCCTTAGAACTAGGTCTCCATTATTAGTTTCCCTTCTACAGACTTTATTGTTGCACTAGTTTTTCATCTTTGTTTTTTGTAAACCGTAGTGTGGATTGTTGTGATATCTTAAGCTTCATCAGTATGGTTTTTGGATATAGAAAGTGCTTCATCATTCAGTTCCAATTAGAATAGTTTAGTTCTTAGGTTTAGGATGAAAACTTCTATGGGGAAGAGGGTGGGGTGCTTATACACTATTGTATAAGGTGAGCTTCCTATTCATCTAGTCCCTATTGTTTGGTATGCACAAAAGACTCTTGGAGGTTTCTCTAACCATTTCGCTTTCTTTTGTTCTAGTCTTTTTTGCAATATTGTAAATATGGTTCTATTAATGACTTCTACTTACCCATTACCTTAGGGGCAACTACAGAAAGAGAATTTCTACAATATCTTGAATTTGTTATCGAAGGAAGTGATAATTAAGCTAACGAAATATTTCTCATTCTTAAAGACTAGTATTTGTGACACCTTATATCTTATGATAATGTTTTACCGTATGAATATTTTGACCTTTGCTCTTGTGATGTCACTTTAGGCCTCTGCTTCAACCTATTTTATAAAATAGTCTTTTGCCAAGAGTAGAAACTCCGGTTGCTAAAGCAAAGATCTTACAATGTCCACTTTTATTGTATGAATAACCATGGGCTAGAAACCGCATTCAAATATCCTACTAAAAAATGGATGAACGTAGCATACTTTTGGCACTTCTCATATTTCTTCATGTATTCTAGTGCATTTTTTATGGTAGGCTAAAAGTATCTTTGTCTCATGACTTTGTAAGCTAGAACCCCTTATTAGAGTGATTCTCATATATCCCTTGGTGGACTTCCTTTAATATTCTATTTCCTTAATTGACTGCCACACATTGCATGTATATACTACAAAATGGTCTCTTATATAGTTGTCTCTCCATCAGTGCAAACCTTACTGCTCCACTTTGGAGCTTTAATTCGATTTGAGAGAAGTTTTCTATTTTATAGAAAGCCAACATAAGGTGTTATCCAACTAGTGAAAGTCATAATCTCCATCAAATTTTATATTTTTCCTTTTTGTTCATCATCCTCGATTGTCACCTTGGCTCTTGTTAAAATTAGACCACTCAAGTGAATTAGTTTTCTATTATAGATAAATCCTTAACGAGCTTATTAACTTCTGCATTTTTCCTTTGAGAATTTGAGTGACGCTTATTTCTTGGAAGTGTTCAGCGGCTTTCTCTACCTTTGTGAGTTAGCTTCTCATTCTTTCTTCTTTAGCCACATAATCGTCATTTCATTGTAAAGTTACTAGAGCTAAGCCAATGTAAACTTTAAGCCTTTTGATCATTAATAGTTGTGCTATCGTGAGTCATTCAGTTAATGCTTTATACTTGACCTTATTATTGGATGTAGGGAATACTAGCCTTACTATATGAGTTCGTCCAACTTTTTAATTCAATTCCTAAGCTTGAACCTTTGTGGTTAGATGCTTTATCTATGCTCATTTCCAAGCTTTTCTCAAGTCTGTGGGTTCTCAAAGTAATGTATCATCTTCCCTTATTGGATTACATTATAGTAGAAAGCCTACCATAATTTATCTTTTGATTGTTGTATTGGGTGGATATTTAATGTTTAAGTGTTTTAGCCCTATAGCCATCTTGGTGACATTGACTACAACATCTGGCTTAGATAGGATGCTTTTTATGGGGTAGATATGTATACCACGATAGGATAATTCTTGAAGTGTTGTTTGAGCTTATCCTTAACTTGCACTAGAGTGAGGGGGAGCTTCTTCACTGCTAACTATCCATCAATATTTTACTAATACAGGAGATAGGATTTATTTGTCCATTTTCTTCTTTAAATAGGATTACATTAATGGTAACTTTAGAAATTGCAAGATATAAAAACAAAGTCTCATTAGGACGTAATTGTTAGGATTGACCTACGTGCCATCCCAGTTTTGTATAAATATTTGATATCTATACAGAGTATATTTTGTTATATCGCTAATTATTTCTTAATAATATGGTTTAATGCTTGTTACGCTACAGACTCTGTATTATATGAAAAAGTTCAAATAGGGTCTAAAGGAGTTTAGACCAGTGCTAAGAGCCAGTAAATATTCCAAGAGTTGGACCATTGTTTGTAATAGGATAAAGACATCAGAATATGCTTATAATGATATAGTTGCAAGAGGTGCAATAAGTTGTTAAGATGTGTCATTATGTAGGTATAGTTTTAAATATATTATTCCTAATCTAGTTCTATTAATGTAGATATGTTGGTAGATCTAATTAATTCATATAGATCAGTGTATGTCTATATCTGTAGGGTACAGTTGGTCGTTCCTACCAGACTATGATCTTGGAGATTGTATAGGCATATAGGTATTCAGTTAGGACTGAGTACTAAACAGACTCATGAGGACCTTAATAGATATCCTATATTGCAGTCAATGGAATATCCTCTCAAGTTGAGTCATATATGTGGTCCTTTGACCTGAGTACCACGGTGGACTTGTGAGTGATCCACCATGCTTTGGTTCCACGCATGTCAGAGTTTGCTTTAGTTCCACCAATGGTCTGATCGCTAAGTGTTGCTGGGTATGGTCTGATGGTCATGGAGTCTGGTGTGTGCAGATATAGGTTCCATTAGTTCTCACAGAGAGTGATATATCCAGATGCTCCAAGATAGTATCTCAAGAAAGTCTTATGGCCATAAGCAGTGAACCCGGGAAAGGAGTTTCCATAGGGTTAAATAATATGGCAAATAGTTTGCTTATATTGTTTAGTGAGATACCATTCTGAAGATAGGTTTATGGATCAGCACATAGGGATTTGATGGTGTTGATCTATGTCCCCGCACATCTAAGATATAATGATGAGAGGACCATACGTATGCATTGTAACCTCAACTTGTATGGTTCAATGCGCTGATTTGTAATATTCGTGATGTGTGCATAGGGCATTGCTCACGGACTTATAGAATAGTTCTATTTGACAAATCAGGCATGGACCTAGGGAGTCCCGCGATATAGAGTGTACTCATTGTGCACTGGGCAAAGTATTGGATTGAATTGTTTAATCCAGTAATATTAAGCACTACTACGGGAATGCGTACGTGTCCGTGTTTAAGCGTTAAATACAACAATTAGTTAATAATTGTTATTCACTAATTATATAATGACATGTGACACATTGTGGACCCTCGATTGAGTTTAGCCAAGTGTGAGATTTGGTGGGACCTGCTAAAGGGTATACTTGGTAACAATACACGAGGGACAAAATGGTCATTTCACATTATGATTATTTAATTGTTAAATAATTATAATATCTCTATTAATATATATTATTTTTTAATATTATATATTTTAATAATATAATATATATTTATGCATGATAGTTGTCATGCATTTATATATACAAAATATTATTTATTATTATTTTTGCCCTAAGTGGCTAAATATTATTATTTTAATATATAATATTATTATAATAATCAATTAGAGATACATATGTGTGTTTTTACAGGAAAAAAAAAGTGCAATTGTTGCATTTGTTTCCTTTTGTTTTCATTTCCTTTTTGGAGAGAATGAGCAAAGAAAAAGAACCGGCCATTTTAGGGATTAAAGAGTTAATCACATACTGGATTAAGGAGCTGCTGTTCTAGCTCACCAAGTTCACTAAGTTGGTGACTAAAACTGTTTACGAGTGAGACTTCTGGCGAACTCCCTATATACACGTGTAAAATATTATACGTTCTGGTGATTTCTCAACTTTACTTTTGATATATTAATATATGTTTATGTGTTTATTATATGTTTTCAATGTTCCGCTGCGCCAAATATATATGAGATATGTATTTTTTTTTGTAATAAACACTGTTGCACATGTATACACCGATGTATATTTGATCCCCTTATAGTAATATAGATAAAATCAACGGTTTCTTTAAGTATTCTTTCAGGTTTTACAATACTTCTGTTTGTTCTAGTCCCCATAGGTTCCCTGTTTTTACTTTTATAGGCTAAAAGAAAGGTTTACATTTGTCTGACATTTTGGATATGAGTCTATTTAACTATGTTATCCTTATCATGAGATTTGTACTTCCTTTGGTATTTTTGCATTGTGAGGCTTCTGAGGGCTTGGACTTGTGATGAACCTACTTTGTTTCTCTTGTGCTTATGATGTGTCCTAGAGAGGATCCATAAGAGATTTTGAAGGTGCATCCTAAAGCTTTATAGGACATTGAATACTTCCTGTAGGTCTAGAATGTCCTATTTCCTCTTGCTTTTTACTACTATATCATTTCTGTAAGCCTTTACCATTCTTCCCAATAGTTTTTCAAAGAGTTTATTGACTAGTCTTTGGAAGGTAGCTCCTACATTCTTTAAGCCAAACAACATCAATTTATAATAGTAGGTTTCATGCTTAGTTATGAAGCTTGTATTCTCCTATCCTTATAGGGCCATCTTGATCTAGTTGTAGCTATAAATGTATCTAGAAATGATAATCTTTCATATCCTATTGTTGCATGTACCATTTGATCAATTTTAGAAAGTGAGAAGGAATCTTTTGGCATTACTTTGTTTAAGTTTATATAATCCACATAGACTCTCCATTTTCCATTCTTCTTTTCTATAACCACTACATTGGAAATCCATTATGGATAGTGGACTTCTCAGATGAAGCCTACTTCTAGAAACTTATATAATTCGTTGCTAATGATCTTATTCCTCTCTAGGGAAAATTATATTTATTTTTGTTAAATTGGTATGTAGTCCTTCCTAATTCTTAGTTTATGACATATTACTTTCAGGTCTATCCTTATCATGTCACTTTAGGACCAAACGAAGAAATCTTGGTACTTTTTATGTAACTCAATTATCCTTTTCTTCTCTTCTATGCTCATATTAGTGCCTAGTAGCACATTCTTATTGAAGGCAGAAGGGCCTAAGATTACTTCATTGATTTTTTTGATATTGGGTATGGTGTGTTCTTATTCTTAAGGAAGTTTTTTTGGCCACAGATCCTATAGTTGCTATTATGTTGGAGCTTTTATCTTTAAGGAATGTCAAACTTGCTTCTTGGCTAGTGCTTTTGTGTCACTTTATTTTATAGACAGTTTAACCGTCCTAACTTTCTTTGCTTTAACCGCGTTCTTGGCAAGCATTGTTATGTTCTTTGCTTCCTTTTATGCATTTAATGGTTTAAGCAAGTTGGCATAGAACTAACTTGCTTGAATTTGTTCGCCTATTATGTCTATTGTTCCCCTACTAGTGGTTGAAACACACCTAACTACTTGGTGTAAGATAAAGAGGATAGTGAAAAATGCATTTTATACATCATATTGTATCTCTCACAACTTGATGTTTATTTATTTTGAGCATGAATATGTAGTTATTTATATGTCTTAAAGCCATTTTATAAGTTTAAAGTTAAGGAGCTAATTGGAATGAAAATTCAAAGAAAACAAGGCAAAAATATCAAATATGCTACAGTGAATTGCTATAGTGACTATTAATAGTATGTTTGCTATAGTGCTTCCCTAAGCACCAAAAACCTCAGGTTTTGGTGCCTAAGCACCACCAACACATCAAATTCATTTTGAAGTTTATGTCTTAATTTCCAAGCTCATTTTTTAAGTCTATATAAAGAAGATTCAAAGACTCAGTTAAAGAAGGAGGAGAGAGCACAAAATTATAAAGAGAAATAAAGGATTTTTAGTAAGGGAAAGCAATTTGGAGCTTGGATTCTTGAAGACTTTTGAAGATTGAAGGCCCAAAGAGACATCTCCAACTAGTTTTCTCTTTCTCTTTCTTATTTACTTTAATTTAGTTTATAGTTTGTGTTGCTTTAAACATGGTTACCCTTGTAAACTTTTGGATTATTGTGATTTTGCACTTGACTATAGTTGGCTAAATTTCTTGTCTAGGGACTTGATATAGCTATGCTATATACTATGTTTGGATACTTTTAGTTGATTAATGACTATTTCTTTGTTATTTATTTGTACTTTTCTGGATATAATTCTTCTAGTTTGATTGAAAAATTGACTAGATGATCTAGACTTGTGGGTTGTATGCTTGGAAAAAATCAAGCCATTTGTTGGACTTGAAAAGCATAACCTTAGCTTTTATTGAGTTGGGAGACTAATAAAACTTGAGTAATCATTTTAAGGGTTACATAATACATGTATAGATAGTCAAGTTAGATAGGGATATCAACTTGAATTTGCATACATAGGATCTCATTTGACGCTTGAGAGAGGTAATAAGAGTAATATTGAATCCTTTGATTAATAAATTCACAAGTGTAGATGTTAATCACTAAAGCATCAAGAACATAGGCAAAATAAAGTGAAATCAAGATCCTATGACCCTTTTACATAGATTTATCACCTCTTTAATTTTTTAATTTGTAGTTTAAACGTCTTTATTTTGATTAATCACCTTAGAACTAAATATTAGCCTAGATAAAGTTAGATTGTAAACACCATAGTAGTTAGGATTAATTTAGAAGACAAATTCTCATGGGAATGATACTTCTTTCACTTTATTACTTGCTCATGGACTGTGTTCTTATAGTTAATATTTGTGTGCGTTAGTTTGACGAACAAATTTTTGGCCTCATTGCTGAGGATTATAGATTTTGAATTTTTTGTAATTTTTTAGATAAACAATTTGATTTTAATTAGGCATTTATTTTTATTGAGTTTAGTTTATTATGGTTATTTTTGCTAATCTTGCAGGATTATTTCAAACCCATGGTCAATGATAACTATTCAGGGATCTAAAATTAAAGAGTCAATGCCAACAATTTTGAGTTGAAGCCAGCTCTTATGAGTATGGTGCAACAAAATTAGTATGGGGTTTTGTTAAGCGAGGACCTAAATCTTCACCTTGGCATGTTCTCGGAGATATACGACATTGTCAAGATGAATGGTTTTTTCAGAGGATGTCATTAGGTTGCTTTTGTTCCCTTTCTCTCTTAAGGGCAAGGGGAGAGGTTGGCTTTAATCTTTACAACTTAAGAGTATTGTGACATAGGAAAAACTAGCACAAAGATTCCATTGGTTGCACTCTCAACTTAAGTATTAGTATTGGCCAATCAAATTTTAGCACTTAATGTTAAGGGGGCCTCAACAACTAAAGATTTGGCGATGGTTACAAATGTTCATACACAGGTGAAAGGATTGAACGGGAACAAGTGTAATATGTCGACAACTGAAACTTCAACTACTGAAGTAACAACTTACCCACTGACTACCATATAGGACTTTGCAATCATGAGATCTTCTCTTATGGTAACATAAAGAATGCTCTACAACCTTTACTAGAGTTTAATCAACTGATAGTCGAGAAGAAACCCTAATTAGAAGACCTTATGTGTACTTTTATTATTACAATGAGAAAGATTAAAAACAGATGAGGCCTAACTTGACAACATTGAAACATATTACACTAATATGAATGCTACATTGAAGTCTTTTAAGGTAAAAGTTGTCAAACTTGCCAATGCAATCAAAGGCCAAGCACTAGTAAGTTTTTAAGTAACACGGAGCCTAACCCGAGAGAGCATTTAAATGTTATTACTCTTAGGAGTGGTAAGGAAGTAGAAGCTCCAGAGAAAAATGTGGTTGAGGAAAATGAAGAAGTTGTTGCGGAACCATCCAAGATGAATCACAAGCCCAACTCTATTTCTTTTCTAGATAATCCAGCTCTTATTACTCCTCTATTGCCATTTCCTCAAAGATTTAGAAAAAAAGAAGTTGGATGCTTAATTTTCTAAATTCTTGGAAGTCTTTAAAAAGATTCATATAAATATCCCTTTCGTGGATGCTTTTGGGCAAATGCCTAAGTATGTCAAATTCATGAAAAAGGTGATGTCAAGAAAAAAGAGTTTGGAAAACTATGAGATTGACAAGCTAACGAAGCAGTATAGTGCAATCTTTCAACAAATGTTACATTAAAAGTTGAAGGATCCTTGTAGCTTCACCATCTCTTGTACTATTGGAAACTCTACTTTTAAGAAAGCTTTATGTGATCGTAGGGTAAGCATCAATCTTATGCCTTTATTTGTTTTCCAGGAGTTAAGATTTGGAGAGATAAAGTTGATAAGGGTATAATTGTAATGTATATTATCTATTTAACATAGGAGTTATCTATTTTTATAAAAATATATGGCTATTTATGTACTTAAATGTTTATTTTGTAAGGATTGGACTTAAAAAATGAAAAATGAAGAAATTAGAGCAAAACTACAAGTTTTGGGAACAATAGCAGAAGCAGGGACCAAAATGCTAAGAATTAAGAGTTGCTTGTCTACTGCCCCAACGTTGAATATCTGTCACCCTAGCAACAATTCCTGAGATGACAACGCTACAATGGAAATTAGATATCACTATAGCGACATAAGTACATAAAAAGACCTAATTTAATCATTAAAGTGTTGTGGTGACAAAGGTGTAGCACAGCAATGGTGAAGAATTTCACCCCGGCAGTTTGACGTTTCCTGAAATAAAAAGAAATACAACTCTAATTCTTCAATCAATTTGAACATAAAGGGATGAGAAGAGACAACTTAGGGCTTTTTTGAGCTAATAGAACAATTTGAACATAAGTAGAACAATTTAGAGAGAGAATATCAAGAAAAACAAGATATTGTTGGCAAATTATATCTAATCAATATTGTAGTTGAATTGGAAATACTTTGATAAACTCGATAGAGGCATCATTATATTTAGATCTTAATAATTTTATGCATAATTGTCGAGATTTACAAGTTCCAATTTAGGATAGAGATATACCTAATTGGCATGTATGGTTATAAGACTTGTTCTTAATGAATCTTGATTTATTGCAATTACTATAGAGATATAGGTATTTAGTAAATTGATATATACTTACCTGATCTTGAGAGAGGCTTGTGAATATATTAATGTCTTGACTAATAATATGAATTGAGGAATTTTAATATTAAAATAATAGCATCTTTAAAAAAACATATTGAGGGATAGTTATAATCTTAGGCTTTCTTTATCTTCTGATTTTGCTTAGTTGTGATATTTTAGTTTATTTGCATTCACAAATTTAGGTTTATTTTAATTTCCATAAAATTTTTGTTTTCTGGATATAAAAATAAGAAGACTAAGTTTAGTACTTGGTTGAAAATATATAATTCCATGTGAGTTCGACATCTAATTTTATAGTCTTTTTATTACTTGTTACGATAGCAAATACTTGCGCTTAATTTTGTGCTTAGAAAATGCACAATAATGTTTTGGCACCATTGTCGGAGAATTAATTTATTTTCGCCAATATATAGTTACTTTTCTTGTATTTTTGTTTTTGTATAGTTTCTTTTCTAGTCTTTTTATTTTTGAGTTTTTTACGATACCTTTCAGAGGTACATTATGGCTATCAATTTTACTTTTAGCAACAAATGGAAAAATATATATCTTTAAGAGATTATTCAATCCTAATAATTAGTAACATTTAATTCAGTATATGCTGACCAACAATAAACGCCAACTACTAGGAAATACAGGTGAAAACAATCTGAATGTTGAAAGACTCAATTCAATTTAGTGGACATCCATACAATCATCCAAATGAACATATAATAAATTTTTTAGATGTTTGTGATTTGTTCAAATATGATAGTCTCAAATGATGCAGTATGGTTGCTATTATTTCTCTTTTCACTTCGAGACATGGCAAAAAGTTGGTTGATGTAACTACCATCAGAATCAATTTCAACATGGGATGACTTAGCCCAAAAATTCTTAACTAATTGTTTTCATTGGCTAAGACAACAAGGATGAGAAATGACATCACCCCTTTCATGTATTATGATTCCAAAACACTTTATGAAGCATGTGAGCGATATAAAGATATGCTGAAGAGATGTCTGCATCATGGAATTCCAAAGTAGTTACTTGTGCAAACATTCTATAATGGCTTGATGGGTCTATTAAGAACCATAATAGATGCACAACAGGTTGAGCGCTAATGAACAAATCAATAGACGAAACCTATGACCTACTAAAGGATAGGGCATCCAACAACTACCAATGGCTAGCAAAAGGAACAACCCTAAGAAAAATCATTAGCATACATAATGAAGGGGCACTCATGTCATTAGCTGCATAAATTAATCTACTGTATATTTGTGAAATTATACATACGTAAATTGCAACTGCAAGTTCATAGGTAATAATAAAGTAATAAAGTGATGAGTAATTATCATTCCTACGAGATTAGTGTCCTAAATTAATGCTAAGTACTATGGTGTTGACAACTTAACTTTATTTAGGCTAAATTTAAAACTAAGTTTACATATGAAATTAAAGATGCTTGAAAATAACCATTTCAATAAATCAAAGAGGTGAAAATTCTATGATAAAAGGTCATAGGGTCTTGATTTTACTCTATCATTCCTATTTTCTTTATTGTTAGTAATTAACAATTAATCTTGTGAATTCATTGATCACGGGTTTAGGGCTAATTTCATGACCTTTCCTAAGTGTCAAATGAGATCCTATATAAACACAACCAAGTTGATATCTATATCTAACTCGTTATATATACATACATTAAGTTATCCTTAAGTGATTACTCTAAGTCTATTAGTCTCCCAACTCAATAAACTCAAGACTATGCTTTTTAATTCCAACATATGTGTTAAACTCTCCCAAGCTCATATCCCACAAGCATAAAATCATCTAATCAATTTTCTAATCCAATTAGATGCATTAAACTCATAAAAAGCATAAATAAATAACACAAGATAATCATTAATCAAAATAACACTTCAAAATATATTACTAAGTAGAGTTACATCAAGCCTTAAAATATGTAATCTAGCTATCCATAGTCAAATCCACAAATATAATAGTCCAAGAATTCATAGAAGTAACCATGTTTTCAAACAAAAAAATTACAATTATAAACTTGAAACTAGAATAAATAAGATAGATAGAAAGAGGGAACTAGTTGGCGAATTCTTTAGAGACCTTCAATCTTTAATGGTCACCCACAATCCCAGCTTCAAGTTTGTTTCTCTTGTTGGAAATGGTGCTTATGTGTCATTCTAATATTGTATAAATATTAATTGTTTAATATTTAAGCAATAAATATTTTGAATAAAATTAATAATATTAAACACATATGGTAAGTTGCTTGTAATATTTTAGACACTGTATAATTTGAAGAAGTTCAAATATAGTCTAAAGGAGTTTAGACCAGGGCTAAAAGTTAGCAATGCTGAGAGTTATAATTGCTAAGAGTTAGCACTGCTAAGAGTTAGTATGTTATAAGAGTCAGCAAAATCTTAAGAGTTAGAGCCTTGTCTAAAATAGGACAAAGACCCGAAGGTATATTAGTAATAACATAGTTGTAAAGGGTTGCAAATAGTGATAAAAAAATGTCATTGTGCAAGTATATTCTCAAATGTTATGTTCCTGATCTATTTTTATTGATACGGGTCTGTTAGTGAAAAAACTTATTTAACATAGATTGGTGTATGTCTATATCTGGATGGTCTAGATGGTTAGTCTTAGCAGACTATGAGCTTAGTGGAAGCTTGTATAGATATACAGGTATTCAGTGAGGACTAGGTATTGAATAAATTCAATTAAAATTTCGAGTAGACATCTCATAAACGTCAATGGAGGATCTTTTTAAGTTAAGTAGTATTCGTGGTCCCTTGACCTAAGCACCTCGGTGGACTTGTGAGTGATCCATCATACTTAAGTTCCACACATATGAGAGACCTTTTATGGTCTGACCGTTTGGTGTCATTGGGTATGATCCGATGC
The DNA here is from genome assembly GCA_946807835.1 of Ailanthus altissimus. Classification (NCBI taxonomy): domain Eukaryota; kingdom Viridiplantae; phylum Streptophyta; class Magnoliopsida; order Sapindales; family Simaroubaceae; genus Ailanthus; species Ailanthus altissimus. The sequence goes on from OX327698.1 coordinate 10,894,861, forward strand.
TCATGGAGTCTAGTGTGTGTAGATATGGGATCCGTCAGTGATAAGGGTAAAATTGTCATATATTTTCTCATGATTTTATTTTGATATTTTATTGTTTTATGACAATAGATGACTATTTATGTGTTTTATTGTTATTTATAGGGACTTGAAAGAAAACAGGGACTAAAATGCAAAGTTTTCAAAATATGAGTCCAGCGCCCTCGCGCCACAAGTATTGTCGCCCCAGCGCTGGAATAGTGATCGAAATAGGCAAAAGACCTGTTTAAGTCGCATCTGGCACTCCAGCGACAAATAGTCATCGCGCCAGCGACGCTCCAGCGCCCCAACTCTATTAGCTGATCACTCCAGCGATGAAGCTGTTTTCATGCAGCGCCCCAGCGACAATTGTATAGTGCGCCAGCGGTAACGCGAATCCTAGTACGACCATAATTGAGTTTTTCAAGTTCAAATCAAACCCTATAAAAGGCCACTCGACCCCAGACGTAAAGGGGAGACTAGAGAAGAACCTAGGGCAAGAAAAAGAGAACTTAGAGCAGTTCGAGAGCACTAAGAATCCAGAGAAACATCAATCAAAAGCCATTCGACGTCTACATCGGTTTACAATTGATTGTATCATGTTTTATTTTTATTTTTATTGCTGTGATTCTCTTGTAGCTATGAACTAATTTATTTTCTAAGGTTAATATTTGAACTCAATATGTGCGCTTAATTGTCATATCTTTTTAATATTTAATAAACTTAGTCCTTTATTATTTAAATTACTTGTGTTTAATGCTTCAATATATCTGGCCAATATATGGTGAATGAGTTGGTAATATGTTGATAAACTCGGAAGAGGAATCAATATATTTAGACCTAGGTAATTTGATGCATGATTGTAGAGTAATATTCAATTCTACATATGCAAGTTTCAACTTAGGATAGGAATATACCTAATTGGCATGTATGATTAATAAGACCTAATCTTAATGAACCTTAGTGTATTACAAGTACCATAGGAATATAGGTATTTGGTAAATTAAGGTATACTTGCATGACCTTGGAAGAGGCTTGTGAATATATTAGCGTCTTAATCAATAATAAAGACTAAGTGAGTTAAATGTTAGAGGATTAATCATTAGAAAGCATATTGAGGGATAATATTAATCTTAGGTTTTCTCTACATTGCTATCACCTAAGTTTCTTTGCATTGTGTTTTACTTTTATATTTCTTACATTCATTCTTAGATTTTTATTTTTCTGAATAATTATTAGGAAGACATAATTTTAGTAATTGGTTAAAAAGAAGAAATTATCCCTGTGGGTTCGACATCCGATTAATTAGTCTCTTTATTACTTGCATACGATAGTGTATACTTGCACTTAATTTTATGATATAGAAATATCGCATTAGTTAGCTTATATGGGTGAGTAGCATATCTAAATGCTCAAAGATTATATTCTAGAAAATCTTATAGCCATAAATAACAAACTCGAAAAAAATGTTTCCCGTGTGATAAAGAAATATAACAAAAATGTTTGTGGATATTGTTTATGAGAATACGAATCTAGAGATAAGTTCTAAGGTTGAGCATATGGAGACTTGATGGTAATGATCTATGTCTTCGCTCTTTTAGGATATAAATAACAGAGGGATTATACAAATATGTATTAACCTCAACTTGTATGGTTCAATATGATGTATTGTTATTTCTATAACGTGCGTGTGGGGCATCATTTATAGACTTACAAAAGAGTTCTATAAGATAAAGCGGGTGTGAACCTAGGTAGTCTCACTATATGAAGTGTACTCATTGTGCACTAGGGTAGCGAACTAAATCGAATGGTTCGATCAGGGACGTTCTCGGTATACCATAATTATTTTAGGGTCTCTCGATGAATTGACAAGGTTTAAGTGTTAAGCCTATGATGATGACAAGTGAGACTTGCCACTTCATCATTTCCATTGCATGCCACATTTCATTCCATTAATTTGTAATGGCATAATATAAATGGCCATTAACTTATTAAGTGTTAATATATAATTTGGCCAAATGAAATAATTGGCAACAAAATGGAAAATTTGATTAGCACATTCTGAAAAATTTTAAATTGTAACCAAGAGGTGGCTATTGTAAATCATTTTGTTCAGCATGTGTTGGCATCAATTTAATTTCATATGGCTATTAAAATATGCTAAGTAAGAGGTGGCATCAAAATGAAATTGAATTTGGCCAAACAATTAAGCATTATTATGCTTAATTAACAAAGCAATAGGTGGCAAGTAATTTAGGCATATTTGCATTGTCATGCTACTTGATAGCATAAGGTGGCCTTAATTCATTAACATTTCAAAACGTAAATGGCCACTTATTTTAATTTTTGCCAACAAACCGCTTTTGTAAGCATGAAATGGGCACATTCAATTGCTTAAATTTTGCTACTTCATGCTTCAAGTTTAAAGGCTTTTAAATAGTTTTTGGTTGGTAAAAAAGGGCGATAATAAAGCTATATAAAGGGCATTAATTCATTTGCATGCTACAATAAGTTGAGAACGAGTCAAGTAATGCATAAATATAGCTTAGCCAAGAGATAAAAATTAGAAGCAAGTGTTGTTTCAAATAGCTAATTCCCACCAATAAAAGGAAGTTGCCATTCTAGCCCAAGGAATCCCACCCAGTCTTTGACTAGAACTGAATAAAGTAAGCTTTAAGGGTGAGTTTCCTTTTATCTCTCATTAGTGTAATGAGATGTATTATTAATATTCCGTTTCGTATATTACACATGTCTGATGTGTAAATTAAAATTAAAATATACATACTCACTCTATGTACTCATTATCATCTCTCACTAAAACTCTTAGTTTTTTCTCTTAATTTCATGATCCTCCCCACCCACAAAATGAGGCCTTTCATCTCCCATTTATAGGTTCTGCCAAAAATACCCCCTCAAATTTAGGGCAAAAGAGCCAAAATATAAAACTACAAGTGGTGGCACTGCAGTACTAGGAATTAGTGCCCTGGCGCCACCATTTTTTCGAATTGGGGCCATTGCCTCAAAGAGTTATGGTCGTGGCCCCAAATTTTTATCTGAAGTGGGGTCCAAGCCCTTAGTTTTTGTCTTGTTTCCTTTCTTTTTCTTAAGGCTGTGGCTTGAACTTCTAGGGTTACGGCTTAGGTGCTTTGTAAAATGATTTTCTTGCCCTTTTTTTACATCCTTTTTTGATATTCTTTATGCTCTAGTTGGTTAGAACCTACAAGACAACAATGTATGCATAAATGGCCAAGTTTTAATACTCAAAACGAGCAAATATTAAATTAAGAGGTGTACTAAACAATGTATAGAATGCACTTGTCACTATTTAAGAAATTAAATACCATAAAAGATAATACTATGAAGAGTAGACTTGTCACTTGTGATTTATATGGTGACAACCATTCAAATGGTCGATGCATAGAGGCTATGTACTATATAGAGAACTATCAAGAACAATAGCATAATCCTTACACCAATTTTTATAATTCAGAATGGGTGGATCCTCCTAGCATACCAGTATAACTTTAACAGCAGGTTGAAGAGAAACTAGGCTTAGAGCACTTTCTTCCTAAAGCACATTATGACTTTTTTATTTACATTTAGCAAAAGAAAAAGAAATTAAAAAAAAAAGAGAAGAAGAGCTCACTGCTAAGAGAGAAGGTAAATTCTATGACATATTCTATTTTTATGAAAACTTTTGAGATATCATCTTCATGATTGGTGAGTAAGTATAGAAAACAATGAGGTTTGCCCCTGGGTACTAGTTTAGGGTAAAGTTTTAAAATATATATATATATTCCATGATATGTATTACATATAAATGGATTTATGAAATCATCTATCAAATTATGTTAGATTTTGAAAAACTTCCATATTTAGCATAAAAATGGAACTTACTGATTCTCATAAGGTTTTGAAACATTTATATCATACTTGTTGAGATAGTAAAAATATTTCTTATTTATTTATTTATACAATTCCACTCACTGAGTCCGTGAAAACTCACTCCCTCACTTTTTTTCCTCTCAAGAGATTTTAGACTTTTTCAGTTTAGTGATTAGTTGATATGGTTCACGTAGTGGTGTTTTAGATTATTCTATAAGCTATGTGGGACTCATAGACTCTCTTTGTCTTCTTGGGCTTATAAGAATTTATTATATTAGACTTTTGGACTTGGATATGTATTATGCCAATTTGGGTATTTGATGCCATAATGTGTATTAACCTTGATCTATACACTTAGAATATGTTGATGAATAATTTATAGATGTATTTTTTTCATTAATGTTGATAGCTGTGAGTTTGGATCAGACATAAGAAGTTTAGAAGTATAGTTGCTTGTGTTTAGATTATAAAAGTGTTATATTTTAAGTTACAGATTTTGGGAATATCCATAAAACAAAAGAAACTCTACCAAAATTTTGGTAGAATTCCTATTGTAATGAGAGTTCATGAATTTTTATAAGATAGCAATCCAGATCCGCCCTAACATTTATAGAAAACTACAGGGCAGGGCCTCATGTTTAAGAACCATAAACTTTAACTAAGCTATTCTAATTTTACATCTAGCACTTCTCTCTCTAGTTTTGCGCATATTTTTTTTTAAAGTTTTTCATTAATAAAATAATTGAGAAAATAAATGAAGTCTTAATAGGCTTTAGGAAAAAGTGGGCTTTAATGGTTTTTTTTTTGTTTTAAAGGGCATGGCCCATTTCATAAGAAGATTTTTTTCCATTTATTAACAATTGTCTCAGTATTCAACTTAACTGGATGTCCTCCTATTTCAATAAAATATGTCATAACTATGGAGAGTGTTCTTAGAAACTTAAAAATGCTCTCTTCATGATTGGTGAATCAAAGGAAACAATTACAATTATGCATTTTTTCAAGGAAAAACCTTTGAGGAATTCAAAGCTATAAAGGAAGATGCTACAAGAATTATTGATTTTGGAACTACTCGAGTTGTTGTTCCTAGAAACTTTCAAAAAGTTGTATCCCAATCTATCTAACTGGATTCTAGACTAATGTTTCTACAACTTATGATGAACTTCATTGCTTAAAGGAATTGTACAACTTGTCATTGTATCATAACAAACATCTCTAACAAGTCATTCAACAACTGAAGGAAGAACATCCAAATGTGGCTATTATATATGCTTATTGCAAAAAAGGGAGTAATTATAATATTAATATTAGAAATGTGTAGATTTTCTAGAATTTCAGTTTGTCAATATCCTCACAAACACATTAGTTGGGATGGAGTTCATTTAATTCATAAGGCTGCAAAAAAGGTACAATTCTTTCATATTTATAATAGATAATAAAAAAGGTACAACTCTTCCTTTGTATACTAATTTCATTTAAACTAAATCAGTATTTACTTTCACATTACAAAAATGAGCATATGAATGTATAAATGGATGCATGATTGTTATAGATAATCCATATTTGCTTTATTGGAGATAGTCGATACTAGCCTAGACATAATGATTTAATCAATATATGAGATTGCTTCCTCGAAAACAGTCGATATGAGTCTAGATATAATATTTTTACCAATAATCTAAGCTTGTTTCGTCATAAATAAAAATTGCTTATAGATGATTGTATAAGTGAAAATCTAGACTTGGTTCCTTAGAGAAGCTAATATTGGGCCATCTATGATGTTTTGATTGATAAATGCATCATTCCTTTTAAATAATAATGGAACCTAATAGATCACTAGTGACCTATATCTTGGACTAGTGATTTTCATGGAGGACTTCTAAAAGGTATCAAATTAAACATAACTGGTACTAGTTAATTATGGTACACCACTTGTCCAAGAATATTCACAAAAATACTAAAAAAAAACATATATGAAAGATTGAATGAATCCTAGACCGTAAGATAAATCCAACAGAGTAAGAGAATTTTGTAGGAAAGTTAAATGGTTTCTTTCAAAATTTCTCCGCTTAACAAAAATAATGAAAAAAAAACTTAAAAATAGATTCATACTCTCTTTAATTACATTTTGATTGAATTAGCAATTCATACATGAATACTTTGAAAAGGATTTAAACTCATACCTTATAAAAATAGGTAATTAGTCATCATGATTTAGAGATTATTCATTATTTATAGATACAGCAAACAATACAACTCTAGTTGTTCATGTATACATTCCATACATACACACCCTTTTTTTTTCCACAAATATTAACTTGAATGTTGGAGTTCTTTTTCTTAGAATAGAATGATGATTGTATTCATCAATCAATGAAGTAACACAAGAGCAAATAGATAACTGAACATGAAAGTTTCAAATCAAAGAGCTTCAATAATCTTTCACAAATTGGAAATAATGTTCATTAGCCTTAATTATATCTTAAAATTATAATATGTCTACTCAATAACTATAATTTTTAACGCACTAAGATCATATCTTATTGAACGAAATCGAATGAGTTGCAATAGCATTCATTAGCTTTAATTATGTCTGAAAAATTATAAATTTTGAGATTATCTTGTTTGATCATCCAAATTATTTTTGTACAGAACGCTGTTGCAGAAATGTTGTATCCGTATCAAAAATTGTTATCTAAGCATATAAAAAGAATATCTATCAACAAAAAATACATTACTTGTAGAAAAAGAAAAAGGGGAATGAACATTAATGCCAGCAAAAAGTAAAAAAAACAATTTGAAATTTTAGACCGTTAAGAGTAAGAAAGAGAACAATAAATGCTTGACGCCAAAATCTTAATTAGAAGGCTACCGTATCCTAATTTTCGATGCAAAATAAAATATAATTAAAATTCACGTTATGACCGTTAGGGTAAGAGAGAGAAATACAAGGTCTTGGCGCCAAAATCATAACCGCGTTTTCTAATTTCTATAAATTAGAAATTAATGCCATCTTACCAGTAAAGTCAATTAGTACTCAGAAGTAATCTCATTTGTTTACAATTCATTTATCCTTCCAAAGCATTCTATCCACATACATAAAAGTTTTTGTTTAAGCTGCTTTCATTATAATTATAAACTGTTTCATTGAAAAACCCTCCCTTCCCTACGAGGGATATATGTTAAGGTAAGTAGATATAGTTGTTGCAATCATAATATGATAAACATTCTTGTTTTCTTTTTTGTGTAAATGGCATGAATTTATTAACCATTTCTGGGATTAGGACAAAAAGCTTTATATATTGCACAAGTCGTTTCTTTAAAGCTCATTATACATTAATGCCTCAGATCAGAACCAGAACCAATACCAGTTCTAAATTCCAATTGTCTCGAAGATCCAATTCACACCCTTTAACTATCATTCTTTGTTATTTTGGTAGTTCATACGAACAGCTCCAGAATTAACTTGAAAGATAAACCATGGCTTCTGCCTAAGCCAGCCTACAAAATCCTGGCATGGCATCCCACTTTATGCGGAGACACAATTATTGTTACATTTTTTGTGCATTATAGTTCAATTAAATTCATTCCAAGGAATAAGACAGAAAATAAAAATAATGAAGATCAAATATTTTTAAAACTTATTCACATTATATTATCTGAAAAAAGGTACAAGAGGATGTGTTTCTATTTTGTCTATGAACATAAACTAGCTCCACCTGTATTATGAAGTTAGTATAATCCAATACACGGCCTTCACTCTGCCCAAGGGTTCAATTTCACGAACAAATGGCACGATCTCATGTGTCCAGCCAGTCAGCTCCCAAATTTGTCAACCTGTATTTAGAGCTAAAGCATGCTATTATTCTCAATTTTCATGATAGCTATAGTATAATTAAGATGAAGATGACTTCAAACAGTGTAGAATTTCATGTTTACACAAATACACCGTATTTTATTTAAACCAACGAGTAATAGGATCACTCTCTCAATATGCAATAACTTTCCAGTTATTATAAAAGAAACATTATCAATTTTTACACAAAAGAAGAATGTATTAAGCAATATTGCAGATTATATTTGTTCATTCCTTCATCTTTCTTCTTTTTAGGTAATATATGCTTCAGAAAATAAAATAAAATAAAATCCTGCAATTATCTGAAGCAAATTTTACAGGCAAGAATAATACACAGCACGGTGTCAAAACAATATTAGAACTTCAGCATCCTTTCTCAATCTAGATTCAAGTCACTCTATAGGTCACATAGCAATCACTTTTAGGGAAATTAGAATCTGTAAATGAACTTTGTAGATACTATCATTTTTGTGTTCTTCCTTCATGAAATAGCTTAATGTCTATGCATTTATAGAAACATCATATTTTTTGCTTTCTCATAATACAAGTTGGCAATTTTCTTATTTTGATAACTTAGAAATTCCCTAAACCTGCTTTGCAAACGCATGTCAACCTTTAGGCTTAGTTGAATGGTTAAGGCTGTGGCTTGTCTCAGATGGTCTTGGCTTCGGAGTTTTGAACTTGTTTATCCCTACTATGCCATTTGACATTTTACTGCTGAAAGTGCATCACAGACTATCATACAACTTTCTCATCAAGGTTCATCAATGAACTCTCTACCAGAAATGACAAAGAACGCCTAACACCATCATCACTTTCCAGCAAATACTGGTATCAAACGAGTATATTTTATTATGAAAACAACAAGGATTAAATACCAAAGCCAGCTATAAATTAGTGTTTGAATTGGAGGAAATGAAAATGCAATTAAATGGGAGCCTAATGGAACAGAGTATCAAGACTGGAAGTACAGTATTTTCTTAACACAACATTACAAATTAAGAAAGAAATATAGAATTAGACAATATGATTATCCTACAAGGATGTCAAAGAAATTATAACCTATAACTAAGATGTAAAACATGATAAATTGGCACTGTGTGACCTCAGGGCCACAGCCACTATACCTAAGGTCCATAGACTAAATGGATGATGATTACAAGGACCTAACAACAATACTAGTTAATTCAATCTATTGTGATAGATTCTTTCTTCCACAACAGTTCACTTAAACGAAGAAATTAGTTTCAAGTTTATAGCAAAGGCCATGAAGGAGAAAGAAAAAAGATTTAACACTTGGACCTTTCCTTATTATTATGGATGTTCAATTAGGGGCATGGAGGCAAAGAAAAAGGACAATCGCTGGACTCATTATGAGAAGTAGCAAGCAACCAGTACCAAACACAAAAAGAATTTTGCAGGCTGACAGATGTCCGAAACAACCAGGACTTCACTTAATAACTCATAATTTACTGATTTCTCTAGTTCTATACATTAATCAGAATGTTGTTCTTTGAATCTTGGAACAAATACCAACGTTTTATAGGTTTCAAATTGCTCATAGTACACATAATCAACATGGTCTCCAATCAGCTAGAAGACGCTTAGACATCTCAATTTAACCTAACAAAGTATTTTACATTTGGGCCGGTCATTAAGACTTCCCATCCAAGTAAACTTTGTAACTCCTAATTATTATATTACATATGCATTATCTTTAAGTGTATGATGGATCACATCTGCTACAACAGTCATAACCCTGTTAGAACAACATCATTGCCACTTTGCCGGTAGAAGTTCTGGCTATTTACTCTCAATAAAGCCTCTGTAAATAGAAAAATAGTGTTTTTCAAGGTATGTGTGTCAATTCACATGATTGCATTGCATATAGCTCTTGCTAATACTTGTTGCCTAATAAGTAGTAAAAGTTGGTTGTGCATCTCTAAGTTATTATCATTTGGAAGTTCCACTAATGATCCCCAGTCACAAGTAATAAAGGTCGATTGTGCATCTCATTAATAATTGTTTATGAAGAAAAAGAAAGTAAGAAAAAGAAAAAGTTCAATAGTGGATCACATGTCAACAGATAAGGAAAAATACCCTACATGGAATCTAAATTTACACAGCTTATTTGTTAATTATTGATTTAAATGTCAAATATACATTTGATGTTAAGGAAAGGCAACGGTATAGCGAACAGCTTTTAAAAATATTATTTTCCAACAATCTTCCAGCTCCATTTTATGTAGTTCAATTTAGATAAAAGTCAACAATCATCATCCAGAAGTGACAAATTGTTTTCAAGATCTAGAAAAAAATGCCATACCTGCTCGTTTGGCCTCATAGAGTGATTTTGAGAATCCAAACGGATAGGCTTTGTCTCATCAGAACTTCCCTAATTGATGAAGAAAATTTCAAACCAAGTCAATTTTACATCAATGATTTTTCTCAACTTAATATACTTCGATAGATTAAAAGGTAAATTTTATATGGGCCCACCCCCCAAGAATCATAACCAAATACACAACAATAAAAGCTATACTATTATCAACATTTCAAATTTAAATGACTTTCTCCTAGCAAATACAACTTGCAAATTATTTTGTTTCTACATTTTTCTTTTTTTTTCTTTTCTTTTCTTTTTTTGGAGAAGAAATGAAGAAATATTTATGAAATGAAAAAAATATCAGAGATACAGTGGCGAACAAGGTGCTCACAAACAAAAACCCATTCTCAATTGGGGCATTAGTGATTAGTGTCTCATGGACCATGGTTTAGAATTTAATTCGCTTTGATAGAGCAATCATGCAAAAGCACTCCCAAATTCACGAAAGTACCCAAAAAATCAATAGAAGCAATGTTATAATCAAAGTTTCAACAGTTCTTTCTTCTTGTATCACTAACAAAATTTTCCTTCATACATATCAATCTTAAATAATCCTAGGAATTTACTTATTCATCCTGGTTGGCATAAGAATTTTCTGCTTCCAAGTTTGCAGGCTTAATACCAGTAGGAGTTTTCTGAAGGTCATAAATAACTATCAGAGTTGTGATCCCACAAACTCAGCTTGTTATTTTAGAAGAATGAAATAAAACTTTACAGTAAGAAGGTTTTTACTCGACAACAAATACACATTCAAGAAATGGCCATGAATAAACATTGACTACTTAGAACGATGATCACCACATTCATTTCGGCAAAATGCAAATAAGTCCTTTCTTTCCAATGCTAAAGACCTCAGTTATTCAAAATACATACCAGCTCATTTGCTTGAGACATGCACTCCTTCCCCCTTTTGTGAGATCTCTCAAAGTTCCTTCAAATCAGATGAAGTACAATGTAAATTACCAGCTAGAAGAAAGCAGTAATGTTGCATAGTAAATCTAGAGCTCATACAACCAAGTATCAAGTTAGTAGCAGGTCAGTAGTATCAAGGAGACAATGATATCCAAGAGAAGATGAAATGCTCATTAACAGCAAAAGCAATTCTTGATAAGCCAATGTAGATACATATTCACAAGCAATGAGAACATGGTTATAATAAAACTGCAGTGTTAGAAGCATATCATGCTTGTATCTTGTATATCAAAGGAAAAAAATAAATTATTCCCAAAGGAGAAAAGAGCTAATCAACTTGACAGTCAAATCAATTCAAATCTAGAATGAGGATTTGAACTATTCATGATTTCTAAATAAGTAGCCAGAAACAAACAGCTACATGAAAACATAATGGAAGCAAGAATAATATTTTTACACAATAGGTGAAAGTTCTACCCATGGGTTAGCAATTCATTTCACTCGAAATTTCAAATGCCAGACGAAGCCACTATTGAAAAGGAGAGCAAATATTGAAGAACCATGCCAAAGAAAAAGGATTTAATAAAATCTGTTTTGCTTATAGAGTCTGGTGTGTATAAATATAGGATTTGTCAACTCGCATAGAGAGTTAGATAGGGAGTTAGAAAGGAGTTTGTAAATATTATTCAACGAGATATTAGTTTAGGGATATGATATGGATGAGCACATGAGAATTTAATGGTAATAATCTATATCCTCGCACATCCAAGGTATCATGACGGAAGGACTATAGGTAAGCGTTGTGACTCAGCTTAGATGATCAACGCGCTGATTTGTATTTTCGTGACGTGTGTGTAGGGCAATGTTCACAGACTCATGGAATAGTTTCATTTGCGAATCGAGCATGGACTTAGGGAGTCCCACGATATAAAGTGTACTTGTTGAGCACTGGGGCAGAATATCAGATTAAATTGTTCAGTCCAGTAATATTCAATACTACCACAAGAATGAGTGCGTATTTGTATTTAAGCGTTAAATATAACAATTAGTCAATAATTATTATGTACTAATTGTATAATGACATATGGCGCATTGTGGACCCTCGGTTGAGTTTACCTAAAGCGGGTATGGTGGAGACCCACTAAGAGTGGACTTGATAAATATTCATGAAAGGTAAAATGGTCATTTCACACAATGATTATTTAATTATTAAATAATCATAAATATCTCATTATTATATATAATAATCTTTTATTATATTACATGTATTATTATATTATAGTGATGTTTAATTGTCTTCTATTATTTTAATAATATTATTATTTATTATAATAATATTATTTTTCTAATTAGGAGGCCAAGTTTAATATTTTAATATATTATATTATTTGTTTAATATATGTGAGATATAAATATAAGTGTGAAAACCGTGAGAAGTGGTGGAGAATTATTTTCCATTTTGTGTTGTTATTTTGAGAAGTAAATATGTTATTTTTTGAGTATTTTGGTGGCCGATTAAAGGTTTTGCAAAATTAAAGGGATATAGATCCACTTAAAGATTAATTTCAAGTGTTGAAATTAATTCTGTTGCCTGCATTTATTGGCTATTAGTTACAACAACATAAAAATTTATTTTATTGATCAAAGAGTTGATTAAGGGAAAAATAAATTCTGAGGGTTTAATAGTTAAGTCTAGTGCTGGATTTGGAGCTACTATTCTAGCTTATCAAGCCCATCGAGTTGATGACTAGAACTGCCAACGGGTTGGTCTCCAGGTAGACTCCCAGGGTATATGTGTAAAACATTACATGTTTCGATAATTTCTCAACCCTTCAAATATATTAATATGATTAATATATTATTTATTGTTTTAATTATTTCGCTACTTCAAATATGTATTTTATACTATGAATACTATTGCACATGTATACACCTATGTATATTTGATCCCAAACAAATATGGGGCCTCAATGTTCCCCTAAAAGTCAGATTGTTTTCTGTAATACACATGTTTCACTTTTTTAGGGGTCAGTGGCATAAAAAAAAATAAAGAAATGAATTAAAGAAAGAGAGAGAAAAAGAGTTACCAAGCGGTGCAACTACCTTCTCACACATATATATATTTTCACTTTATTTGGAAGCTAAAGAGAAGAAGAAGAAAAATTTTAAATAGAAGAGAGAAAAGAAGAAGAAAAGATAAAAGAGAAGAAAGAAAAATCAAGAGAAAGAAAAGAAAAAAAGGGAAGAAAAAGAAGAAAGAAGAAAGAAGAAAGAAAAGAGAAATTTACAGGGAACAAGTTTGGGTAGTTAGGTTTATACCCAATGATTCAGCGAGTAACAAATTTACGATGTTAGAATATTTATATTTCAATATCTATAATACATATTAGTATTAATGATATAATTTTATACCCTATGTTATAGGAGAAGTATCAATAACTGGTAGATCCTAGGATATAGAATCATCTCAAGATTATCACGCTTTTGTGAGTGGATAATTATATATGTTTTATATATTTTTAATGCAATATTTTATAATTAAATTACACGTTATCAGATTTAATCATAATTTATTTTAGACAGATAAATATTTATGCTATTTAGTATATTCATAAATATTTTTAGAATATATTATAATATAGCTTATGATTATATTCAGTACATAAATAATTATTTTAGAATAATTATGCTTCCTTGATATTATATAGTAGTAGATTTTGAACCACCATATGCATATCCTACCCTTTAGTGTAGTTACTTTACACATATGTTAGACTAGTTTAGTTTGCTCTGCCCGAGTGATGCAGCATTCCACTAGGTTAGATCATCTTAGATCCCCCGCTCTACCTGTGCATGAGTTACTTCGTTAGGTTAGATCAGCTTTTTCTCCATGTACAAATTTGGTGTAGTTTTCAGTATATATCAATATACATTTATTCTCAGTATTATGTTATAGCACAAATTTCATAATAGCTTATGACTTCAGATTTTCAAATTCTCAGTATTACGTTATGATTTCAACTTCAATATGAATTTTATGACAGTTTATATTTTTAGTATAAATTTTATGATTTCCAGTACACAATTTTATGATTATTTATATTACATATTCCTACATACAGTATTTATAATATTATTTATTATTTAAATTATTAGTAGAAGCTATTACTTACAGTACGTATAATGTATATAATAAATTTATATTATGTTCACTCACAAGCCACAAGTTGACTCATTTTTTTATTTTTTCTATTTTTTCAGATTATTGCAAAGACATCGTGCAGTGTGATTGTACTTTAAATTTTGAGATCTGGACATTACATGCATAGTTACATGAGTGTCTCAGTGTGTATTTATATATTTTTATGTATATTAGAGCACACATATATATTTTTGTTGAGGTGCATGGCCTCGTTGTATCAAATGCAATGAGTAAAGAGTATGTTAATCTCATGCCATTGTCGAATCCGCCTCAGTTCTTAGGAAGGGATCGGGTCAAATATTGCTAATTCTCATGAGATTAATGCATAATATACTACCTTCTTTGTCGAACTTGTCTAGGCATCATATTGTGACGTATAGTATGTGTTTTAGGTATGGTGAAATGAAAGAATCTGGCGTTCATGCTTTGTTCTTTTGCCTAGAAATTCGCCAAGTTTGGGATAATAGTAACTTTAGGGAATTAATTGAGCCTTTTACTGCCTCAAACGTCAAGGATACTGGACCAATTCTGTCGCGGACGCTAAATAATATTCATTAATGGAGCAGGAATGTTTTTGTGTCTTATTATGGATGTGTTGGAATATTAGAAATCGTATTCCTCGTGGCAAAGCCTGTGGATTTGTTGATGAGGGAGTTTTTGTTTTTCATAGAGCAATCTCTCTATTAAATGAATACCAAACTCTCCATCTGATCAATGGGAAAGTGTATCATGAATAGGAGTAGTAAAATAGGTCACAACACGATTGTTCGACACAAATTCGACACGTTTTAAGTAAATATGAATAGAAAAAATTGACATGATTAATAAATTAATCAAATTTGTATTACCCATTTATTAATCGTATTGAATACATTTTTGAGGTCTATGATTCGTTAATTCGTTTAGGTCATATTTAATAAAAGAATCGAATTTGTGTCTATTTGTTTAAGTCATGTTTATTTAAATTATAATTAAATATTCATGTACACGAATATAATTCTAAATGAATTAAATTGTGTATAATAGTATAAACGAATTGAATTTAATTAATTTATTTAAATGTGTCTAATCGTGTTTGGGTTATGTAATTCGTATATTAAACAAATCGAATGTGTTTGAATACCTGATTCGTTTATGTAAATAAATTATATACGAACGTAATAAAAATTTGTTAATACTCTATATTGACACGACATAAATATGATTCGTTTACATAAATTATCACCTTTAATCATAAATTTCAACAGTAAATGGCTCTAGAGTATGTGAAAGAGTTGCTAAATTGAGGTGGGTTCCTCCACCTAATGGAAGCCTGAAATTGAATATTGATGCTGTTGTACGGTCAGAAAATAATCTCATAGGGGCTGGTTGGATTCGGAGATATTCAGAAGGTTTTGTGCTCATGTGTTCAACAAAGTACTTTATTTCCTCATGTTCTCCTCTTTCACCTGAATGCATCACCCTAGAGGATGCTTTACATGAATTATGGGTGCTTAAAAGTCAAGAACTTATCGCTGGAAAGTTGGAGGATGAATTCGACTGCAAATGATTGATGCCATCACTTCGCAGTAGTTTGATGGAGTAGAAGGGAACTTGCTGCGTTTAATATTTGCGTTACTATGCAAGCGTAGAAATACTTCTCCTCTCCAAAACCGCGTTTTCTACTGATTCAATTAACAAGCAAGTTGATTGGTAACCCTAATTTTCCAAATAAATTAAAGTTAAGAGTAAGAGAGAGAAGAACATCTTAACGCCAAATCTTGGAACAGCGGCTCTAGTATCTCCATTTAACCGCCATTTCTGTTGAGTTGATTAAGAAAGCTAACCAAATTCTAAAAAGCTCTGTAAACCCACTTCACATAGTTTCCCCTTTTTAACTTACTGCTTTCCTTAATAGAATCTCAATCTGCAAACAATATTTCAATTTTTTCAATTTCTCGTTTGACCTAGTTCTTGCCCTGCGTTCTCTGAATCTCACTTACCTGCTGATCATCTTCCATTCAATATTCGAAAAGAAAAAGAATGAAAGAGAGAAAATGATGAAGTTGAAAGTTGAAGAGGGCGGGTTTTTTGACAGAATGGTGAAAGAGGCAGAAGAAGTTGCGTATGGTGATGAATCCTTGAAACTCAGTTTACTAACGAGTATCATTGTGCAAGAGTTTCTTGATAAACACATGCGATTGCAAGCAGCATCATCGATGTTGATTCTGAGACATGCAGACGAAGAAGAAGCTGCTCTTAAAAAGAAAAATATTGACAACCTGGGCTTCTACATGCCCAAGCAGAGGAGATCTACTGTCGTTCAGATGCTTTCCACCACAATAACGGCTTTTACGCCATTGCCGCGGGTACTAAACAGTAAAAAGATTACTCTGAAAATATGTTTTGGTGAAACCCAATACAACGGTTGCAAAGAAGATCGAGCCAAAACGCCAAAAAACAGAGGAAGAATTTTGATCATCAAGCAGAGCAAATTGTTAATTTGCAAGAACCATTCAAGAATCGCATAATTGAAGAGGAGAATGTTACAGATATTGTATTAATTTTGCAGAAAGATTTAAAAGATTATGATTTAAACAAGAATCTCAATCGCTTATCAATACCACGCAACAAAATCAAGGCTGAGTTTCTCAATGAAGAAGAGAAGGAGATTCTTAACCAGAGAAATGGCATACAAGTCTTACTGATCCCTCCATCTCTCAAGGAGAATGTGACCGTGGAGATGAAGAAGTGGATCATGGGTACTACTTTCAGTTATAATCTCATCGAAAAATGGTACTCATTGGTTGTCAAGGATGTTGACAATGGAATGGAGAAAGGTACCATGGTGCAGCTCTGGAGCTTCAGGAAAAAATCTCATTTGTCTTTTGCCCTACTGAAGGTCGTTGAAGATGGTCAAAATAGGTTGCAGAGATAATCATGCCATGTAACTTAACTCTTCAGAAACACCAGGCTTTTACTTTCTAAAGGTAGAAGAACAAAGATGTGTACATTTAACATTTTAGATGAAAGTTGTATTATAAGTTTTTGAAGGTTTTATTATTTTCTTGAAATTTTATTATGTGATTTTCATTTAATATACAATTTCAGTTTTCTCTATATTTTGATTATCTAATAATTTTTTACTGTAATTTTTTACGGGTTGTGTTTGGATAACCTAAAATATGTCGATATAGGTGAATAACAAGTGTTGTATGAATTATTTATAAGTTTCTTTTACTTGAAAACAAATTAACATTTGAGTAATGACAGTGAACGAACATCAACAACTTAGATCAATGATTGCTATAATTCATTTTGGCAGAAAGAATATGGATCCTCGACAGTCTTTTCTTTTAAAATGCAGAATATCTCAGTTGTTCAAAATACATACCAGCTAATTTTGCAAAGAAAACGTGGAGCTCATACAGCAAAATATGTGGTTAGTAACAGGTAAGCAATGTCTAGGAGGCAATGATATCCAAGAGAAGGTGAAATGCTCATTAACAGCATAACAATTCTCAAGATGTCATTACAGTATGGACTACATGCAATGGGAACGTGACTACAATAAACACACCAACAGAAGCATATCATGTTTTCATCCTGTGTATCAGGGGGAAAATCAATTTTTCCCAAAAGAGAGATGAGCTCATCTGCTTGACAGTCGAATCAATTCAAATCTTGAATGCTAATTTCAACATTATTATTTGTGATGTCCAAGAGAACTAGCTGAAACAAACTACTACGAGATAATGTAACAAAAGCAGGATAAATATTTTTCACAATAGGTGAAAGTTCCATTTATTGCTATTAATGCAACCAAGAATTTCAAATGCCACAAAAGGCATGTATTGCAAAGGAGGTATGGAGAACTTTGTTAAACAGGTTTTGAAGCCATTTGATCATTATGTTCTTTTAAATCTTAATTACATTATGCTCAGTTGTGTAATCACGTCAAAGAAGATAAAACTAATGTAAAATATTTTCAGTATTTTTCTTGGTATTAACCTGCATCAATTTTCTTTTACTCGCAAAACCAACGATATATTTGCAAAAAATAAATCAACCGTGAGAACTTTCTTATTGGCTGCAAATAACTGAAAGGATGTCAATCATATTTTCGTATAATTAGAAATCACTTGATAACATAACAAATGATCATTACCAAATAATCATTTAAAAATATTATTTTAATAATTATTTCAAAAAATAAAAATAAGAAAAAAAGAAGACAGCATGTTTTTAACGTGGTTCGAAAATTCTCAATTCTTCAAGGCCACGCAAAGAAATTAAATTGATTTAATAAAGAATTAAAAAATTATAAAGAATTGAGTTAAACAAAATAAGACTCCTTAATATTTGTCGTAATACTCTTGCAATTACTTCACGAATCTAATTCAGCGAGATCCCTTCAATTTTGTTGATCTTCTTTACTTGAATTCCTTCTAAGGTGTGAGATTGATCTTCTTCCGAAGATGAATGAGTTCTTCCTCCTAAAGAACTTATTAGTAAACACATAGCGCTTAAAAATACTTAAAAGAATTCCTAGTATTAATAACAAGACATAAATAAAATCTATGTCTTACAAGAGAAAATTAAGACTCTCCAAAAAATACAAGCGAATATTTTTTTTCTCTATTAAGCTCTAACAACAAGGAAAAAGAGGATCCCTATATATAGGCAAAATTCACTACCTTCCTTTAATCTAAAAAAAAATAAAAATTAAAAACAAATAATAACAAAATCAATAAATTTTCATCCTTTAAACAACTTGATTTCCTTCAATTTTGTAACAAAATCAGTTTAGCTTAACAAAATTAATTTAGTTATTAAAGACAATTAACAAAATTAATTTAGCTATAAAAGATAATTTACAAAATTAATTAGTTATATAAGAAAATTAATTTAGCTATAAAAGACAATTAATAAAATCAATTTATGTATAAAAGACAATTAACAAAATCAATTAGTTATATAAAGCAATTTCCAAAAGGAAATTTCTATCTTTAACCAAAATGAATTTTTTAATTTTTAATCAATTTGCTGATTCATTTGACTATACAATAGAGAGAAAAGAACTGGACCTGCAAAATAAATATGATTAATCTAAAACAAATAGTTCCCCCTAAAACCATTCTTCCCCTTTTTTTGACATAAAAGGCAAAAGAAAAAATATTTTCCTTCCCGTGAACAGTTTTATGAACAGTAACTAAAACAATGTGAGTGTACAAGAACTATAAATAGTCCACGTGAACAATACTATAAACAATGCATGGAAATAGTAAAAAGACTTAAAGAAAGAAAGTCTTAAAAATAAACTAGTTCAACCAAAATAAGACCAAATAAAAATTAATAGTTCAACACCAAAAACAAACAGAAGAAAAGACCTACTAACATTAACGCAAAAATAAATATTAAACTATCTCAAGAAAACACGAAATGAATTTAACAAACTAAAGGTTTAACCAATAAGACAAGATCGTTGAAGTTGAAAAAGCTATTTTTGAAGCGTATTCCAAAAGCTGCATTTGACGATCTTCAATGTGTTGCAAATATTATTGAGTAGATTTATTTATAGACTTGATTAGAGATTCCAAATGAGCTTGTTGTGCAGCATGAGAAATCTTTAAGGACTCCTTTAATTTGAAAAAAATACGAGCTTACTCAGTTCACAATGGCTTCAAGTCTAAAGCAATGGAATTTGAATCAAGAGCAGAAGACTCCTCCTCAATCTTTAGCCTTTTAGTATTGACAAATTGCTTCTCGAACTTAGACTATAATTGAGAATAGAGTGCACTGGCTTTGCGGATGTTGCAGCACGTGGAAGGACCATCACTTGTGTATTTTCATCAAGAGCAGAATCATGTTTCTCTTCAACAAGATCCTCTTTTGTGGGATCCTCTTTACTAGAAAAACACGAGTGAGATAATGTGAGACTATAAGGATCAGAATAGGGTACTCTTACTGTTGGGGATCAAATATATACGGGTGTATATATGTGCAACTGTGTTTATTGTAAAAAAGATACATATTTAATAAATATTTAACGCAACAGAATATTTAAAATATATAATAAACACATAAACGTATATTAATCAAATTAATATATAAATGATAAAATTGAGAAATTACCAGTACATATAACATTTTATACTTATATCTTTGGAGTTCGCCCGGAGACACACATAGACAGTTCTAGTTACCAATTTAATAGGCGTAACAAGCTAAAATAACAACTCTTTAATCTAATATGGGATTAACCCTTAACCCCTAAATGGCCAGTTCTATTTATTTTGCTCTTTCTCCTTTACAGTTGAATGAAAATAAAAAAAACAACAATTGTTTCTTTTATCTAAAGAGCAAAAACGAAAATTGAAAAGGAAAACAACTTTTATTTTCACTCTCTCCACTTCAATTTCCATTTCTCTACACTTAAATATCTCTATTTTCTTTTAAAAAAATAATATTATATATAATATTAATATAAATTAGCCACCAAAGCTAAAATAACAATAAAATAATTTAAATAATATATTATATATAATGCATAACAACTATCATAGATTATATATATTATATTATTAATAATATAATATTATAAAATAATATATTATAATAGAGATATTATGATTATTTAATAATTAAATAATCATAGTGTGAAATGACCATTTTGTCCCTCATAAATAGTTATCAATCATACCCTTTAGCGGGTCCCACCAAATCTCACACCTGGGTAAACTCAACCGAGGGTCCACAATGCGCCACATGTCATTTTACAATTAGCGAATAACAATTATAGACTAATTGTTGCATTTAACACTTAAAAGCGGACACACACGCATTCTCGTATTAGTGCTGGATATTACTGGATTAAACAATTTAATCCAGTACTCTGTCCCAGTGCACAACAAGTACACTCCTTATTTCAGGACTCCCTAGGTCCACGCTCGATTCGCCAAATGAAACTATTACATAAGTTCGTGAACAATGCTCCACGCACACGTCATTAATATTACAAATCAGCGTATTGAACTATACAAGTTGAGGTTATAACGCATACGTATAGTCCTTTCATCATATATATCTTGGATGTACTTATCTATGTGCTCATCCATAAACCTATATCCAGAATGATATCTCATCAAACAATATAAGCAAACTCTTTGACATATTGTTTAACTCTGTGGAAACTCATTTTCGGGTTATCTGCTTATGGCCATAATACTTTCTTGAGATACTATCTTAGAGCATCTGGATATATCACTCCCTATGAGAGCTGATGGATCTCATATCTATACACACCAGACTCTATGAACATCGAACCATATTCAACGACACCCAGCAGTCAGACCATGAAAGGTCTTTGATATGCGTGGAACCAAAGCGTGGTGGATCACTCACAAGCCCACAGTGGTGCTCCAGTTAGAGAACCATGTATACTATTCAACTCGAGAGGACCTTCCATTGACGGCATAGGATGTCTATTGGGGTCCTCATGAGTCTGTTCAGTACTCAGTCCTAACTGAATACCTGTATGCTTATACAATCCCCAAGATCCTGGTCAGTTAGGAACGACCAACTGTACTCTACAGATATAGACATACACTGATCCATATAAATTAATAGGATCTACCAATAGACCTGCATTAGTAGAAATAAATCAGGAACAATATATTTGAGAACATGCTTGCATAATTACACATCCTAGCAACCCATTGCAACTCTTGCAACTATATCATTATAAGCATATTCTAAGGTCTTTGTCCCGTTATAGACCATTTCTAACTCTTAAAATATTTGCTAACTCTTAGCACCGATCTAAACTCCATTAGACTGTATCTGAACTCCGTCAGATAAATCAGAGTCTATAGCGTAACAAATATTAAACCATATTATTAAAATGTAATTAGCGATATATAAAATGTTGTCTGTATAGATATCAAATATTTATACAAAACTGGGATGGCATATAGGTGCAACTCTAACACTTACATCTTTTTTATATCTTGCCAATTTTGCAAGAGTAAGAAAAGGTAGTTTGTGAGACCCAGTTGCACTTGAAGAATATGACGGAGGGAATGAAGAAAGATTAGTAGAAGGTGGAATAGGAGCTACGAAAGTGGTGTTCTTCTTGAAAGCAAGAGTTGATTAAGTAGCCACTATGATTGAATTAAAACTCAAGAAAAATGAAAATCTTGAAGAAAAATAAGAAGAAATATTGAAGCAAAGATAAAAGAAATTATGTGAAGCATTGGATGAATAAAAAAATGGAGATTTATAGAGTAATAGAGAATTATAAGAAAGGAAATGAAATAAAATAAAATAAAAGGCAATCATGAGAAAGAAAGAAAGTTATGAGAAGGGAAATAATCAAGAGAAAATTGAGTGCCAAATAAAATATAAAAAAATAGTGAAGATAAAACAAAAAAGAAATCTCAACAAAAGTTAGCAAGCTTGCTAATACCCCTTTAAAAAAATATCCTAAGTTGAAAAAGAATTTTTTTTAAGTCTGCATCAGTTATTTTCTCACCTCTCTACTTTTCACAAAAAATGTATGAATAAAGAAAATAATCTCAATTTCATGATTAACTATCTCCAAAAATAAGCATTGGCTATTCATTCTTACCATAAGCTTGGTGTGTGCAATCCATCAACTAACCTTTGTAAATCTTTTTTCTTGAAAAAGATAATTTGACAATCAGAAGACAATTTAATCTAGAAGATTCATTCTATTACGATTTATTTTCAAAGAATAAAAAAGTCAAAGAAAAATAACAATAATTACTCAATTAACAATCAAATTTATATGAAGAATTTGTTATATTGAACAAATTCCTAAAGCTTTTCTCAAAGAATCAAAACAAACAAAGTTTAGGGCTTTGGTAAAAATATCAGCAAACTATTTTTTTTTTTGTTGATATATTCTAGAGAGATTATTTTATTTGCAACCAATTCCCTTATAAAATGATGATAGACCTCAATATACTTTGTCATTGAATGCTGCACAAGATTTTTAGATATGTTTATTGCACTTGCATTGTCACAATAGACAGTTAAAATATCTAACTTGATACCATAATCTGCCAACATTTGCTTCATCCATAATAATTGGATACAATAGCTTCCAATAACTATATACTCAGCCTTTGCAGTGGACCATGAAATGACATCTTGTTTCTTACTGTGCCAAAAAATTGAATTATTCCTAAGATAAAAATAATCACCAGTTGTACTTTTTTGTCGTCAACATTTCCTGCCCAATTTGCATCACTATATCCTGCAAGATTAATATTAGAGTCTTTGGAATACCATATACCATAATCAAGAGTTCCATGGACATATCTAATGATTCTTTTTACTGCATCAATATGAGGTTCTTTAGGGTTTGCTTGATACCTAACACACACACCAACTTTGTAGCTAATATCTAGTATACTAGTTGTGAGATACAAAAGACTTCCAATTATACTTCTATACACTGTTGGATCTATACTATTACCTTCATCATCTTTTGTTAACTTCAAAGTTGTGGTCATTAGAGTTTTCATGTGTTTGGTAGATTTCAATCTAAATTTCTTAACAAGAATTCTAGCATACTTACCTTAAGATATGAAAATCCCATCATCAAGTTGCATTACCTGCAAACGTATAAAGAAATTTAGTTCGCTTACTATACTCATCTTGAACTCTTTTTACATTTAATTGACGAATTCCTGCACTTTATATTGAGAAGTTGAAACAAACACAATATCATAATATATATTTGAGCAATGATTAAACCAAAACTAAAATGTTTGATGAACAAATTTTTATCAACTATCCCTCTCTTGTAACCATTTGCAATAAGAAAATTTGTCAATCGTTCATACGAAGCCTTTAAAGCTTGTTTTAATCTAAAGCCTTAAGTTTGAAAACATGATTAGGCTTATGTTGATCTTTAAACCCTTTAGGCTTTCTTATTTAAAATGCCATTTAAAAAATGCACTTTTTACGTCTATTTGAAAAAGTTTAAAACCTCTTACACACGATATGGAAGTAATAAATGAATTAACTCTAGTCTAACAATAAGAGTAAAGGTTTCATCAGAGTGTATCTTGTGCAACTAGCCTAACTTTATTTCTCATGATTGTGCCAAGCTCATCTGATTTATTTTTAAAGATCCATTTGATGCCTATAACATTTATGTGCGCAGGAACAAGGGTCCAAACATCATTTCTTGTGAATTGTTCAAGTTCCTAACGCATTACCTTGACCCAAAACTCATTAGGTAAAGCTTTTTTGACATATTTTGGTTCAATAGTAAAGGTAAAATAGACATAATTAATAAAATTAACCAACCTCTTTCTTGTAACCATTTCATCATCCAAATTATTGATGATAAGATCAGTAAGATAATTTTTCTTCACTCTTATTGATGGTTCTCGTCTGATTATTCTCTAAGACTATTATTAGTTGGACTACAATCAATCTTTTTTTAAGAGACTCATGTTAGTCTCTCTTTTTTTACAGAATTTGTTACCTATAGGATAGGTTTAGTATCAACAAATTCCTGTGCAACTTCATCAGTGAAGCAGTCAATTTAACTTTCCTATGAATATTCTACAAAATCTTTATAATTATTGCAAACAACGTTAGCATCTTCCATTATAGTTTGAGTTCTCATGTTTTACACATGATATGCTCTACTTTTATTAGAATAACCAAGAAAAACACTAGTATCACTTTTAGCATCAAACTTACCAAGTTGTTCTCTATCATTTAGTATGTAGCAAATACATCCAGAGATATAAAAGTGACTTAGATTTTGTTTCTTACCTCTCCTGATCTCATATGGTGGTTTGTTTGTACATAGATGTATGTAAACACAATTTATGGTGTAGTATACTGTGTTTATTACTTCAGCTTATAGTCTTTTGGTCAACTTTTTGCTATTTAACATACATTTAACCATTTCTTGCAAAGTACGATTTTTTCTTTCCACAACGCCATTCTACCTAGGTGTTTTCGGTGCAAAAATTCATGAGTTATGCCATTTTTATCATAAAAATCAGTATAAAATGTTGTTTTCAAATTCCTTACCATAATCGCTTTGAATTCTTATTATTTTTCCAATATTGCATTTTTTTCAAATGTTGTTTCTCACACAATTTCTTAAAAGCATTAAAAGTGTTGGAATTTTCTTTTAAGAAATCAACCTAGGTAAAACGAGAGAAATCATCTATAGCAAAACAAATATGCCTTTTACTTGCAAGGCTTTCAACTTGAATAGGACCGATGAGATCCTTATGCAATAACTCCAAAACCCTTGAGATAGAAAATGATTGAATTGTTTTGTGGGTTGTTTTTACCTATTTTCTATGCTGACATGGTCCACACACTATTTGGGATTATTCACCAAATTTTTGCAAACCACGAATGACACCTACACTTGAGATTCTCTTGAGAGTTTTGAAATTTAAATGCCCAAGTTTTTCATGCCATAAATTAGTATCATTGATATTGACATTAAAACAGGTGTGAGGAAAATTTAAAGTATAACAATTATCAATGGATCGCAAACCTTTCAACACACCATCTCCATTTTGAACAAAAAAAACACACTTTTCACGAGTGAAACCTGTAGGTTTTACAAAAATTATTTTTGAGTCAGATTTTATACCTGTAAAACTTAATCCTTGATGGTCTCAATAGATTTTTTCAGTAGTGAGAATCTAATCTAGTTTAGTAGGCCCTACATTTATCATCTTCAAACCTTTATGAGTTCTCTCAAGTTCACTTGGGTTTTCTTTATCATTTTATCTCTTGCAAAGACTTGAGATTCCAAAACCTGCACTTATGTTTCTAAATGATTATTTTTTCTTACCAAAAAATGGTTTTCACCAAATACTTTTACCCATAAAGAATATTTTTTTTATATGCTTCATAAAGTGGCTCTTGATCAAAATCTTATTGATCACTGCTAACTGAAAATATTTGAAATTGATAGTTTTCAACAGGTTTAGAAATTTTGTTGACAATTTCAACATCATTTTCCTTCAAAAAATGTGAGCAAAATGGTATAGAAGATGTTAAAGCTACATTACTCACTTGATTTTCTTCTTCACCATCATCTGAATCATCACTCCAAGTGATGGTCATTACTTTTGACTTTATCTTTAGAGTATTCACACATTTTGATTGAATGTGGTCATACCCTTCGTATTCTTTACACTGAATCCTTTTATTCTTATTGTTGTTAGAATCAAATGATTTTAGAAAGTTGTTACCTTTTGAAATTGGCCTTGATTTCTGTCCCGTTTTCTTAAAAAATTTGTTAAAGCTTTTTGTCAACAGACCCAGTTCATCTGATTCTTCAATATCATCTGCTGAAACGTGACTTGTTATTTCTTCTTGGAGAGCTTTTAGTACAATAGTCTTTTCTTTCGTTCTCTGCTTCATGTTTAGTTCAAAAGTTCGTAGAGAACCCATTAGATCTTCTACTTTTAGTTTGTTAAGATCTTTGCTTTCTTTTAATAGCAGTGATCTTTGGCTAGAACTTATCAAGAATAGATTTGATAGATTTTTTAACGATTTTTGTGTCAGGCAATTTTTCTCCTAGAACAAAAGACTTATTGGAAATATAAACTCATTTAGTATAAAAGTCTGAAAGAGATTCATCTTCTAACATATGCAATTTTCAAACTTGGTAGTAAGCATAACAAGCCTACTACGTTTATTGTCTCTTACTCTTTCAAATGTGGATTAAAGGATATCTTAGGCTTCTTTGGCTAAAACATAAGTTGAGACTAACTTAATTTGAACAAGATCCATTCCATTAAAAATAGAATGAAGAGCCTTGTTATTATAGTTAGCCAACTTGTATTCTTCTGTAATACATTCCAATTCTGAAATTTTGATGACATTTTTAGATTCATCAATAATGGTTGTAGGTTTTCAACCTGTTAGAACAAACCTTCATGCTTTTCATCAAGAACTTTGATAAATGTTCTCATTCTAACTTTTCAATAATGATAGTTAGAACCATCGAACAAAGGTAGCCTTGTGATAGAATTTCCTTTTGCAAGTATAAACATAACTACAAAGCAAACATATTAGATAAAACCAAGATCTTCACTAAGAATTTAATGACTTGCTCTGATACCAATTGAAAGATCTACTTTTAAGGATATTACTGAATAATTATTTCAAAATATAAAAATAAAACAAGAAGAAGACAACACATTTTTTATGTGGTTCAAAAATTTCTACTCCACAAGGCCACGCCCAAAGATTAAACTAATAAGTATAAACAAATTACAAAGAATTGACTTAAATAAAATAAGTCTCCTTAATATTTCCTACAATACTTCTTTGCTTGGACTCCCTCTAAAGTGTGAGATCGATCTACTCTTGAAAATAAATGAGTTCTTCTTCTTGAAGAACTTATTAGTAAACATAGTGCTTAGAAATACTTAAAAGAATTCTTAAGACTAACAACAAGACATAAATAAAATCTATGTCTTACAAAAAATAATTAAGACTCTCCAAAAAATATAAGGAAATATTTTTCTCTCTATTAAGCTCTAACAACAAGAAAAAGGGAGATCCATATATATAGGCAAAATTCACTACCTTAAATATGGACCAACTTACAAAAATAATTAATTAGACTTATCAAATATGATCAATTAATATTTTAGATCCGACAATTAATTTGTAGTCTATTTATGTGTTTTATGGAATCGAAATGGAAACTTGATGGACCAACAAAATTAAGCTTTAATAAATTAAATCATTTGATTAAATTTTTTTTAATCAATATAATTTTATTTATTAACTTTATATTACTCCACTAAAAATATAAAGTTAAACTTTTAATTTTGTAGATAAATTATAAAACAAAAAACTATCTCTGTCCATTCAATAATCATTTCATATAAATCAATCATCTACGAGTGTTCACAATAGAGCAAATGTCTGTTAATCTCTCTAATTACATTTTTATCCTTTATCTAAATTGATCATCTTTTAAATATTTAATTTGTAAAAATCTCAAATTAATTATTATTTTAACTCTTAAAAAAATTGAGCTTATTATGTTCAAGACTAGAATTAATTATCAAGGAAACAATTTATCTAACTTCTTCTTAGAAGAAGTGGATTCCATTTCTATAAAACAAATATTTCTAGCCATTCATTTATATATATATATATAAAATACTTAATAATTAACTGAAAATATTTTATAAGCTTTCCCTTGTAGATTAGTAAATGTAATTCAATGAGTAAGAGTTCATTAATCACTCAGAATTAAGATTAATCTATATATAATTATATTTTATAAAACAATTTCTCTTTATTAATAGAGAAGTAATTTTATCATAATTTAGTCCTATATAATCAATATGATTCAAAATGTCTCTATTTTCTATGTCAACATATAAAATAATCCGGATCAAAATATTGTATACAATATATAAATGGACCGAACTTATAGTCTATTAAACGAAGTTTTCATCTTCATTCATACTAAGAACTAGTTTAAATTATTATATTTAAACTTAATCCACTTGTATATATTTATTATTTATTAAGTTTAAAGTTATATATAATAATCAAGAAATTTAATAATATTTAAATAAAAAATTAATTATAAATATAAAATTAAATAATTAACCTTTATTATTTATTTTCAATAACAAACAAATAAATAAAAATAATTATGTTTTAAGGGCACACTCTTAATAATAATACCCTCTCTTCCCCTTTTTCTGGTTGATAAATCATGCATTTTATTGAAAAACTATCTGGATAACACCTCTTTAGTCCCATCAAAGTAGCAAACTTTTTGAAAAATTGTTGAAGTAGAAAGAGCAAGTAAGAAAGCATTTTGCTAGAACTATAAGTCGATATTCTTGAAAAGGGGGAAAAAAAAAGGAACTACACTGTTTACACGTCTTAAACTAAATTCGTCTTGAATTTCTCGTTGTTTCTAATTTACATAACTAAGCAAAACAGAACCAAAACCACTTAAGACTCGGTGACAACAGAAACTCGGAACAAGCACCAAATGATCAAATTTAAGACAATGGAATCTTAACAAGCACCGCACAGAGAACGCAATTCAAACCAATGAAGCACACATTTCAACCCACAAAAAGAAATCCCAAACAAATTTTTGTCTTTACTCTATAAAAAAAAAACCTAAGAGTTTGTGGGATATTTTCAAGGTACCGTTATTCCAAGAATCAGAAATGGGGAAGAATGGGGCAATCAAACAAAGGGGAAACTGGAGAAGTAGTATACCTTGCTTAGTACGAAATTTCCCCACTCTATTATCACTTTCTAGCCTATACGCATTTCACATCTCTTTTGCTTCTTCTTATCGTTTCACCAGAACAGTTAAAGAATTTCAAGAAAATATTATAAATTTGGGCTTCCTTTCTACTCTTTGAAGTCTCTTTTACTAATTTATTTACAATGAACCACATGCATTTTATTTTGTTTGGACGAAAAATCCACAAAAACAAAAGATAAAATATGTCAAGGGCAAAGCAGACAAAAATTACTTGCTTCAATGTCTAGCTTTTTGCCAAATTTTCATAGGCCTTCAGTTGTTAATATTTATAGTTCTTAATTGAAAGAGCAAACAAATCAAATAATTTATTAAAGAGAAAATAAATTATTTGATTTGTTAAAATAGTAAACAAAGAAAATAATTTTCTCCTTAATTATTTTTTAGATTAAATATTTTCAATTACCTTTTAGATACATTTTCCTTTTATATGTAATATCCTAATTTAGTTTTTTTCTTTCTTTTTCAATGTAAGAATAGCTATATAAATATAAAATTTATTCTTTGTACTTTGATGTATAGTAATACAAAATTCTTCTCCAAAATTTTTTATCTCATTATCTCAATTTTTTTATGGTATTAGAACCTCGTCTAGGTTAATGTTTTTTCTCCATCACATAAACAGTATTATGAACAGTATCTCAAAATGTGCTGAAAAACAGTATTGTGAACAGTGTCATAAATAGCACTATGAACTATGCCAGACAAAAAATAGTGTTGTGACTTGTGTCACTAAACAGTGCTTGTGAACAGTTTTCATGAATAGTATCTCCTTAAGCTTTAAATTTCTTACATGACTTCTACTGATTTAAAAAAAGAAAATGAGGACTTTACTAAGATAATAGTATAGAAAAGTTGCTGACGATATAGATACCTTCACTATACATCACTTAGATCATTTGAGTCTTGTTTTGATTACCAAAACACTTGAAGGAGATAATTATAGATAATAGAGCCGTATGATACGTATAGCTCTAAGTGCTAAGAATAAAATTAGATTCATCAACGGAAAGATACAAGCACCACCTCAATTCGACCATAAGTTTTTGATGTGGCAACAGTACAATGATATAGTATATCATAAATTTTGAATTCAATTCATTCTAATATTGCAGAAACTACAAACAAAGTCTAAGACAACTTGAAAGATAGGTTCTCTCAAGGGAATGACTCTCGAATATATCAAATTTGACAAGAAATTATCGAATAGCAATAAAGGTCTCAGTCTGTTTCAGCCTATTACACTAAAATGAAGTCACTTTGGGATGATTTGGCTTCTTATCATAATCCAATTTCTTGTAAGGGTCTAAAAGGCCTTGCCAGTATTCGAGGTTCAATTCTTATGATGAGTCCTCTCCCAAACAGATGTAAGTTTTATGCCTTGATACGCAATAAAATAGATAACCTGAAGTGGCCATTTGCATAAAGAGAGGCAGTTATGTTGTGATGCAAGTTTCAAGAGCTTTAAAAACCAAAGAGCAAACTCAAAGAAAAATGGTTGTACACATTATGGAAAAAAAAACCACACCATTGACCGTTACTACTTTCTTCATGGTTTTCTGCTTGGACACAAACTACATAGTAAAGAAGTGAAGCCAAGAGGAAAGAAGCCCAATGTTAATAACTCGACAGTTGAAGAAAAATCTGAGAGACAAAGTTTTACCAACATAACTTTCTCTCCCGCAGAGTACAATCAACTCAAATCTCTACTTTAAAAGGATAATGATAATACTTTGCCTTTTGTGAACACTACAGGTATTAGCTCACCTTTCTATTGTAATATTAAATCTTTATCACATATTGAATGGATTATTAATAGTAGGGCTACCGACCATGTTTCTCATGTTCAACCAACATTGTATAAAATAACTCCTTCCCATAATTTCATTCAATTACCAAATAGAGGCCAAGTTAAAATTAAGTGTGTTGGGTCAACAAAGTTGTCAGATAACATCACTCTAAATGATATCGGCCATGTACCAAAATTTAGAGTTAATCTGTTATCAGTTGGTAAAATTACTCAAGCATTGGGTTGTAGTATAACATTTTATCTTGATTTTTTTATGGTTCAGGACGTGGCTACGAAGAAGACAATTGGTCTAGACAAGTAGCTTAATGGTTTATATTATCTCGAAGCCAGCCAAAAATCACCTATCATACTCCACATCTAATGCAAACCTCATATTTGGCATCAACGATTGGGTTATCCCTCCATTGTACCCTTTCAGGTACTCTCCAAAACCAACTCTAAAATCTCTTTTGATTCTACTATATTTTGTGATGTTTGTCATTTATCTAAACAAACTCATTTATCTTTCCCTAATAATTCTATATGTACTAGTACACATTTTGAATTAATCCATTGTGATATTTGGGGACCTGATAAAATTAATTATTATATGAGATCGCGTTATTTCTTATCAATTGTTGATGATTATTCTTGTTATGCTTGGATATATTTAATGAGTTTTAAATCTGAAACTCAATCATTGATAAAGTCCTTTTTTTTCACATGGGTCCGAACTTAATTCCATTATGGGATGGGTCCGAACTTAATTCCATTATGGGATTAAAGCTTTACATTTTGACAATGAAAAATAGTTTTTATCTTTACAAGCCTTTTGTTTTTACAAATAATGGTACCTCTTTCCTACATACTTGCCCATACACAACCTAACAAAACAGAGTTGTAAAGCGTAAGACATCTCTTTCATGTGAGTAATATTTTTCATTTTCAAGCTAACCTACCTTTACAGTTTTTTGGGGGAGAGCTTACAAATCGCTTGCTACATAATTAACCACCTTCCAACACCCATCTTATCCAGCTAAACACCATATCATCGACTTTATAATAAAGCCCTAGTATACTCTCATCTCCATACCTTTGAGTATTGATATTATGTTACCAACCTTAAACCAAGTCATAAATTTGATACTTGCACCAAAAAATGCATATTCCTTGGTTATCCACTTGGCCAAAAGGGTTATCATATCTATTGTTGGGATTTGTGCTTACGTGCCATCCCTTTTGTGTATAAATATTTGCTTTATGTTTATACATTTATGATTTTAATATATCACTAATTATTTGATATACAAATATGGTAAGATGCTTGTAACATTTTAGACATTGTATGATCTGAAAGAGTTCAGATCTAATCTAAAGGAGTTTAGATCAAAACTAAGAGTTAGTAAAATCTAAAGAGTTAGAGCCTTGTCTGAAATGGGACAAAGACCTAAGAATATATTAGTAATGACATAGTTGCAATGAGTTGCAAATGGTGCTAGAAAATGTTGTTATGCAAATATGTTCTTAAATTTAATGTTCCTGATCTATCTTCACTAATGCGGGTCTGTTAGTGAAGACCTTAATATATATAGATCAGTGTATGTCTATATCTGGATAGTCCAGATGGTTAGTCTTAGCAGACCATGAGTTTAGTGGAAACTCGTATAGAGATACAAGTATTCAGTAAGGACTGAATATTGAACAGACTCACAAAGATCTCCAATAGACATCCCATAAAGCTGTCAATAGAGGATCTTTCGAGTTGAGTAGTATTCGTAGTCCTTAGACCTGAGTGCCACGGTGGACTTGTGAGTGATCCATCATACTTTGGTTCTACACATGTCAGATACCTTTCATGGTCTGATCGCTACCTTTCATGGTCTGACCGCTGGGTGTCGCTGGGTATGGTCCGATGCTCATGGAGTCCGATGTGTTCAGATATGGGATCCATCAACTCAATAAGGTGAGTAAAATATCCTGCAACTCCAAGATTGTATTTCAGAAAGTCTTATGGCCATAAGCAGACATATCCGAGAATTAATTTTATCCTCGGGAAAATAATATCGTGAAAGTGTTTACGGATATTATTTATTGAAATACAAATCTAGAGATAAGTTTATGGTTGAGCAAATGGAGACTTGACGGTGTTGATCAATATCTCCGTTCTTCAAGAATATTTATGATGGAAGGATTATACGAATATGTTATAATCTCAACTTGTATAGTCTAATGCACAGTTTTGTAATATCTGTAACAAGTGTGTGGGATATTGTTCACAGACGTGTGAAATAGTTTCATATAACAAATCGGGCATGGACCTAGAGAGTTTCACAATATGAAGTGTACTCGTTGTGCACTGGGGCAGCAAAATTGGATTGAACAATTAATCCAACAATTTTCAACAAAATGAAAAATGTTTCAAGGTTCCTTTTATTATTCACTTGTCAACAATTGAATGTAAAATACATTATTAGTTTACAAGAGTTGTTAACCAATAAGAAATTGACAAGTGACATAATTTTGCTCCATAAATAATTTACCATGTATTTACCTATTTACCTTACTTGGTAAATACATATATGGTAAATGTAAATATTCAAAATAGTTTTGAATTATTAATATTTTATATATTAATCAAATTATTATTATTAATTGGAATAAGTGGCAAACACCATTTACTAATGGAGAATGCACTTGTTATTAATAATAAGGAATGTTGGCCACTTAGAAATTCTTAAATGATGCACTAAGGAAGTGGTGAAACCACTTAGCATTGTTTAAATGCCATTTACTCTTTAGAAATTGATTCAAATGGTTGAATCAATTTGTTGAGTGAAAAATATGATTGATTAATGTTTGAAATGGAAAAAATGGATAAGTGGTGGTGGAGCACTAAGAGAAGTAATCATTCTTTGCACTTAATTAAGAATTGAAAGAGTTTAATTTGTGTAATTGGAGTGTGAAATTCGTTCTAGGAGAAAGGAGAGAGAATTGAGAGCATTTCTTAAAGTGTTGAGAGAAAATGCAAAGGCTTACCAAGGTTCAACATAAAGAGTTGTAAAGAACCAAAAAAAATACTTAATTCTTCTCATCTCTTAGTAGTAATCATTCATAAAGACAAATTATTTTAAGTGTTAAAACAATCCTTTGCTGGAAATTCAAGGCTGCCATTCTAGCTTTACAATCCCACCGGATTTGGTTGTGAACTAGAATTGTGCAAGGGAACACTTCGAGGTAAGCTCAACAAATTGAAGCTTGGAGATCTTGAAGAATTGTAAAGCTACCTTCATAACCAGGTAGGTTATTTATTTATAATTTATTTTATATCATGCATGAAAATATATATGAGATATATATGTGCTTGAATGATCATATATGTGATTACATGCTTGAGTTTGTTACATATTGTATAACATGTATGAATACTTCCGTTGCGTATTTAATTTTCTTTTGAAATTATATGCATCTATACACATCACACACCATATCACAACAT
The DNA here is from genome assembly GCA_946807835.1 of Ailanthus altissimus. Classification (NCBI taxonomy): domain Eukaryota; kingdom Viridiplantae; phylum Streptophyta; class Magnoliopsida; order Sapindales; family Simaroubaceae; genus Ailanthus; species Ailanthus altissimus. Next base: position 10,929,718 of record OX327698.1, read on the forward strand.
CTATTACTTCTAGTCCCACCAAGCCTTGATCTCTAATGATGTATTATTTCATGAATCCATATTCCCATATTCAACTCACGGAGTTAATTTCACAAGTTTTTTTATGCCATCTAAAAATTTGATTTCTAACAATCACAGACAAACTATTCTTTACTCACTAAATTTAACGGTAATTCTCTCATTATTATCCTTCTTTATGTTGATGACATGATCATCATTGAAAATAATAAGTAAATAACACAAGAGGTAAAGAATTTCTTGGCCTGTTATTTTTGGATTAAGGATCTCGATCATTTGAAGTATTTTCTTGGAATAGAAGTTTCTTAATCTAAAGTAGAAATTTGTATCAACCAACAGGTTTAGGTGCGAAACCTGCAAAGTTACCTATGGAACAAAATCTCAAGCTTGCTTCTAATGATGGGGAGTTACTTAATGATCCAAGTCCCTATCACAGGTTGATTAAGAAGTTGATTTATCTTACCATCACTAGATTAGACATTACTTACTCAATCAACACATTTAGTTAGTTTATACAACAACCCAGAAAACCATATCTTAAAGCACTACATAGAGTATTGCGGTACTTAAAAAATATTCCGGGTCACGATCTTTTATTTTCTTCACACGAAAAGCTACAGTTGATAGGCTTTTGTGATAGAAATTAGGCTAGATGTCCAGATACACGATGATTAATTACTAGTTATTGTGTTTTTCTTGGTAATTCACTTATTTCATAGAAAACCAAGAAATAAGTCATAGTATCACAGTCCTCAGTAGAATCCAAATATAGATCCATGACATTTATTACTTATGAATTAACTTAGTTATGATACTTATTAAAAGATTTACAAGTATCTCAATTAAAGCTAGCTTAACGTTTTTGTGACAACCAACGGTAATTTATATTTCAGCCAAGTCTGTTTTTCATGAAAGGACAAAACATATTCAAATAGATTGTCATACAGTCTATGAACGGATACAAAAAAAGGAGCTTAAGATTTCTTTTGTGAAAAGTGAAAAACAAGTTACCAATCTTGTATACTAAGACATTGGCTCAAAATGCTTTCTTATTTTTGTTTGGCAAGTTGAGAGTCCTTGATATGCACTCTTCAACTTAAGGGAGAGTGTTAAAAGAGGAAATAAGTCAAATAATTTGTTAAAGAGGAAACAAATTATTTGATTTGTTAAAAGAACAAACAAATTAAATAATTTTCTCCTCATTTGATTTTTAGGTCAAATATTCTCAATTATCTTTTAGGTGCATTTCACTTTTATATGTAATTACCTAATTTAGTGTTTTCTTCCTTTTATGTATAGTAATACATAATTTTAGTCTAATTTCGTTATTCTCATTCTCTCAATTTTTCAATATTTACGGATTGTGTGGTCTTGCGTATAAGGATTTTATAGTTGTTGTGCATATTTGCCTCTACTATTGGCATCTGTTGTTACTACATTATTGTTAGAGTTTGTGTTTACATGCCATGAGCTTAGTGAAAGCTCGTATAGACATGTAGGTATTACACTAAAACTATCAACATCCATCATTCATGTGATATGAATTGAAGCTCCGCTGCAAGTTTCAACTTACTATAAGTAAATGACATCTTTTCCATATTATCAAACAAGTACACTCATTATATATGTTGGTACTACCTGAAGGACAAGTATTAAGTACGGGAGATGTATAATTAGCTATAATATTAACGCTTGGTCTATTATATACCTGATATGTTAATACAGTTGATTTAATAGCTAACACGTTCAGAATATAGGAGTTTATTTCCAAGTATAGGATTGTGGAAGTAATAAATAACCCGGTGAGAATGGGGTCGATCCACTGGGAAGTAGAATTAAAATTATAAATACTTTAAAGACAATTAATGTAGTATAAGATGTTTGTAAATATTAATTCAATTAACCAATTTAAATAAAAGCTAAGGTAAGGGGGATCCACTCTTGGCATAAGAAGTAAGAATATATTTAACTCTTTTTATAGTTCAATTGAAATCCTTACACAAATGAGGTTCCAACCAGAAGATATAACAATTAAAGTTTATCACCATTTATATATTAACTAGTATTTATTTCTTTCAATTATTATACACCAAATAAAATGGGTTCAAGTATTTATTATGTCAATTTTTATATTTGTTTACAAAAAATCAAGATTCCCACTTTACAAGAAAGGGTATATACGCCAAATCTTGTAAATGGTTTCAAGAATTTATTGTGCCAACTATAAAAGTTGTCCATAATAAATCAAGAAGCACCACTTTAGAAGAAAGTGTATTAATATTACAAACAAAATAAATACATCACATATAAATTTCCATAACTTAAGAATGAAGACACTAGTAATTCAAGCATAAATGTGCATAACTTAAGAATGAAGACATGGGGGGGTTTAAAGACACTAGTAATACAAAACAATGATATAAAACCCTTATTAAATATGTAATTTCTAGTGTTCATCACACCCCCCCAACCACCTTATTGCTAGTCCCTAGCAATTCAAGCATAAATAAAATTTGAACACTACCTAAGTATTTCAAAGAAAATATCAGTTCAATATCACAATTACTATTAAGGTTATTTCAATCATAACTTCTAAATTTGTGTGTGTGTGAATTAAGCTTAAGCCGAAGCCTTTTTACCACAAACCACAACATATATAGCCTTGAAAAAAATTTTCAAGTAAAAGCCTCAACTCCATATCCTCACAGATGAATAACTTGTTTAATGGGTTATGATTTCACTCTTGAAGTTGGAAAACAGATAATCGCTCAACAAAAGGTTACATTTAAGGACAGACAGATAAACTAACATTGATCCAAAGATAGGAAAATCGATTATTTAGAGTCAAACCATTATTTCCACATGCTAACTTCAGGACTTTAATTATTTTATGCGAATCTTACAAATAAAAAGTCCGGTGATAAAATTGCTTCCACATGACTTTTGTCTTCTAGAATTGAACGAAGACTTTATTGAACTAAATTGACTTCTTTTGCTTTTATATATATTTTTTTTGTTTTTTTTTTCTTTATGTGTTTTTTTAAAGACATAAAGAATCATTACAAAATAAGAACAATTTCTCACATAATATTAAATTTATTTTTCATCCTTCAGCTAAGCAACCAAATCATTATTCATTCCAAACAAAAATTAACCATATCAAAAGATCAATAAAAGTTTATAAGCTGTTATTTCAAACCTCTCCACTCACTCACAATAGATATGTGAGTTTAGAAAAGAATATGTATACTTAAACATAGAAATTTTCTTGGCTATATATATTGAATCATCTATCTTACCACAAGGCTTAGTATTGTGCTCAAGAAATGATTTCAAAAGTTATTCTTTAGTAACCTAGATAAAAAAAAAATGATTTAAACTAAACAATTTTGAAATCATACCTCAATAGTAAAGCAAACTTATTTATGCAAGAGTTTTCCAAAAACTTAGTCAACAAATATAAAATGCATTAAAAATAAACCAATTAGAATGTGTTTCAAAAGTTTAGTAATGTAGTCTTTACTCTACTATTCTAGAATTAGAATGCATCTCAAGAATACATAAATAAACCTTTTACTCATACTATTCATAATGAATTTTTTTTTTTAGAGAACAAAGTGATAACAAAAAAAATAAATAACACTAACATTATTTATTAACTATTCTCCCCTCAACCAGATTGAGACATTGTCCTTAATGTCAAAATATAGAAAGAGTAAAGTATAGAAGATATCACCTGAAATATCTTTTATTGGAAATTAAACTGCAACAAAATAAAAAAAGCCACATAAAATACTTAAAAATACATAAAAGTAGATAGGCTACACACGAAGCGTCAAATCTATATTGTGTTTCTTTTCACTGTCATTAGTATACCAATCTATCTAACGCATTGTTGGATTAGATAGATGTGTAAAAGCTTGTAGTTCATCAAGTAACTGATCAACAGTTAAAGCAGAAATGAGGATTTGTCATGTTATAGATGAGACGAACTATTTTTTCACTGCATAGTTAAGAAAAGAAAACAACTCATTATAAAAACCATCAACATTTAACAAACCAATGGGTTTTTGGTGGATTTGCAGTTGTGCCCATGAGACAATTTGAAAAATTGCCTCCAAAGTTCCAAAACCTCCAAGTAGGGCTATGAAGGCATCAACATTTCGAAGCATAAGAGACATTCGCTCATGCATCGATGATACCTATAACTCATCTCCAATTTGTTTTTCTACAATGTTTCCAATAGCTAGAGCTTTCGATATGATACCCAAAACTCGACTGCCTTTATTTTGTGTAGCGGTTGCCACACGTCTCATTAATCTAAGACTACCTTCCCATATACTAAATGAATATTTTGCTCAGATAACACCTTACCAAGGGGTTCTGCTGCTTCCATAAACTCTCTAGTTTTTTCAAGGCTGGATCCATAAAAGACACAAATATTTGTGAATTTACGAGTTAATGTTCCTTCTATTATTACACTTACCCTCTCTCTTGAATGATTTGAGTTTGTATAAAGATGCAAAAATAATGCAATATATTTATAAAGCCAAAAGATGTTGTAAAGTTAAGTCACATAAGTTGTTGGCTTAAAATGTAAAATTTTCAAAATCGACTATAGGTAGTTAGTTGTTGAAAAAGACGTTTGAGTTTGAAATAAAATATTTAAAAATAACAATTACAATAAATATGTACAAGTATTTGTGATTGTGGCTTACATCTTCCTCTAGTTTTACGTCCAGAAACGGCTTAAGCGCCCTCTATGGGTTGGGGAAAGGCTTCCCATCCAAATGTCTTATAAATTGGAAAATTGGGTCTTTTAAAGTCAGATTCCTGATACTGTACCACTCATGTTCTTTTAGGAATATGTCCCATAATTCACAAATTGCAATATGCACATATCCAATAGGATGCGTCTTAAGAGTCAATAAGATATCATCTAAAGACTCCTTACTCAGGCCATCCTTAATGAACCTAATTTCATCTTCGCAGTTTATAGACACGATTCCTAAAGTGCGGCAACATGTGTTGTAAGTTATGCTTGTACACTTGTAACAAACACTTAATCGTTTTGCTTTTCGATTTTTTTACAAAATAGCTTTTACCTAAGCCAAGCATGTAGAAAATTAATGAGTGTGAAAATTCACCTATCAATTGAACTTTGACTTCAATTAACCAATGTAAATCAACAGGTATATTCATAATCATTAATAACCTTAATCTTTCACATCTTGCTTGGTAAATTTTCTTTAAGGAATTTTGAGGCAATGAGAGAAAATGCTTTTTCAAATTCTTTAAAATGTCATCTATTTTTTAAAAAAAATGGGGAAGAAGAGAAGGTATCAATAATTATGGAAAACTGACAAAACCGACTTGAAATGTCACGGAGTACCGTTATCTGCCACTTAACCGGGGTGTAAAATAAAACTTTAACAAAAATACTAAATTATCCTGCAAGTAAAAAAAATGTTATAAGAAGAATAAATATATATATATAAATATGTAAAACAAAGATTAATTGGTCTCGTAACAAGGGTCAGACAGGGACACAAATTCTTCATGAAAAGCTTGATTTTCTAGAAACGGCTTGAGTCTTTGCCTATTTACCTTAAACACATTCCCATTTCTAGGATTTTCAATGTCAATTGTTCCTTAAGGGTACTATGTTTCACAATAAAATGGTCACTTCATCTTGATCTTAATTGTCCAAGGAATATATGAAGTTAAGAATTATAAAGCAAAACCTTTTGACTAGTATCAAATGTTTTTCTTTGAATTTTTTGATCATGAAAAGCTTTGATTTTAGCTTTATGAATTTTTGAATTCTCATATGCATCATTTCTCAATTCTTCAAGTTCATTTATTTGTAATTTACGTATATATCCAACAGAATCAAGATTTGCATTGAAATATTTAATGGCCTAGTAGACTTTATGCTCAAGTTTCACAGGTAAGTGATAAGGTTTTTCATAAACTATCCTATAAGGAGACATGCCTAATAAAATTTTAAAAGCAGTTCTATAAACCCACAGTGCATCATTAAGTCTTAAAGACCAATCTTTGCAATTTGAGTTTACAGTTTTTTGTAAAATTTGTTTTATCTCCCTATTTGCTAATTCAACTTATCCACTTATATGAGGATAATAAGGGGTAGTAACTTTATGAGTAATACCATATATTTTCATTAATATTTCAAATGGCCTATTACAAAAATGCTTACCCCCATCACTTATAATGGCTCGAGGGATTCTAAATCGACTTAAGATATTTTCTTTCAAAAATTTCATAACTGTTTTATGGTAATTATTTTGATATAGAATAGCCTCATTCTATTTTGAGACATAATCTATTGTGACTAAGATATACATAAATCCAAATGATAGCGAAAATGGTCCCATGAAATCTATCCCTTAACAATCAAAATTTTTAATAATAATAATGGGGTTCAAAGGCATCATGTTTCGTTTTGAAATTAATCCCAACTTTTGACAATTTTTATACGTTATACAAATGCATGTGTATCTTTAAATAAAGTGGGCCAATAAAATCTACACCGCAAGATTTTTGCAGCTATTTTATTTGATGAGAAATGTCCCCTACATGCTTCAAAAGGACAAAATTCAATAACTTTATTTACCTCATTATCAGGTATGCATCTTCAAAATATTTGGTCATGATAATTTTTAAAGAGATAAGGATCATCCCAAGCAAAGTTTCTTACTTTAGTTAAATATTTATTTGTGTCTTGAGCATTCCATTGAGGTCGCATTTCTCATGTTACAAGAAAATTAACAATATTAGCATACCAAGGCATTGTAATAGTAGAAAATAAAACTTCATCAAGAAAAGAATCATTAATAGGTGTTATTTTTGTTGATGAATCTGGTGCAACTCTTGATAAATGATATGCAACAACATTCTCAACTCCCTTCTTATCCTTAATAGTGATAATAAATTCTTGAAGCAATAGAATCCATCGAATCAGTCTTGGTTTTGCATCTTGTTTTGATATTAAGCACCTTACAGTAACATGGTCAGTAAACACAACAGTTGAAGAACCAATTAAGTAAGAACAAAATTTGTCTAATGTAAATATTACATTAAATAGTTCTTTTTTAGTTGTTATGTAATTCATTTGTGCACTGTTTAAAGTTATACTTGCGTAATAAATTACATAGGATTTATCTTCCTTTCTTTGTCTCAATACAGCACCAACAGCGTAGTCACTAGCATCACACATAAGCTCAAATGATAAAGACCAGTCAGGAGATTGTATGATAGGAACAGATGTTAAGAGGTCAATTAACTTTTCAAACGAATTTTGACACTCTTAAGTCCACTCAAATGATGCATCTTTTGCTAAAAAGTTACAAAGAAGTTTAGATATAGCACTAAAAGTTTTTATGAACCTCCTATAAAATTCAGCATGTCCTAAAAAGGATCAAACTTCTCTGACTGTTTTTTGTGGAGGCAAATGTGTAATGAGTTCGAATTTTGCCTTATCCACTTCAATTCCTTTAAAAGACACTACATGTCCCAAAATAATTCCAGAAGTAACCATGTAATGACATTTTTTCCAATTCAACACAAGACTCTTTGCTTCACATCTTTTTAAGACCTTTTCTAAGTTTTCAAGACAATTATCAAAAGAATTTTCAAACACAGTTAAATCATCAATGAAAACTTCTAAATAATGCTCAACCATGTCACTAAAAATGCTTGATATATATATCTCTGAAATGTTATTGGGGCATTACAAAGTCCAAAGGGTATTCTTTTAAAATCAAATGTCCTAAAAGGGCATGTGAATGTAGTCTTTTCTTGATTCTTTAATACCATAAGAATTCAATAGTAGCCAGGATAACCATCTAGAAAGCAATAGTAGGGATGGCCTGCTACTCTTTCTACAATTTAATCAATGAATGGTAAAGAAAAATGGTATTTTCTAGTAGCCGAGTTCAACTTTCTATAATCTATGCACATCTTCTAACTAGATGAAACTCGAGTTGGTACTAACTCAGCTTTGTCATTTTTAATGACTGTGATTCTAGATTTTTTTGGTACTACATAAGTACAACTTACCCACTTACTATTTGAGATAGGATAGATGATTCCTACTTCAAGTAATTTAAGAACTTCAGCTCTCACTACCTCTTTTATATGTGGATTTAATCTCCTTTGAGGTTGTTAGGAATATTTGGCATTATCCTCTAGGTGTATTTTATGTATGTGAATCAAAGGATTAATGCCATTTATGTCTTTTAAAGTCCACCCAATTGTATTTTTATACATTTTCAATAATTCAATCAACTTACCTTCTTGTTTGCTTAAAAGTGTAGAAGCAATTACCACTGGGTAAGTTTGTTTCTCTCTAAGAAATGTATATTTCAATTTTTCAGGCAGAAGTTTTAACTCTTAACTTTGAAATTTCATTCTGTTTATCCTCATTTTCTCCTAATTCTTTAAACTTTGGTTTCCATCCTTTATTTTCAATTACCTGTGCACAATCAAGTAAAAAACATATGTTAGAGATTTTAGGATCTAATTGTATATTTGCCTCAAATGAATTTATTAAACACATTTCTAGGGGATCGGTAGAACTCTTTTTTTGAATATGATCATCCACAATCGATTCAATCATGTCAGCCTCTTTACTTTCATCCTTCCTCCTCGTGTGGTTACTTACACATATTGAAAACATTGAGCTTAAGTGTCATGTTTTCAAATGAAAGCTTCATTACTCTATTCCTTCATTTAATCAAATCGTTAAAAGTTGCTAAAAATGGACGACCCAAAATAACAGGTATCAGATTACATTGTTTAACAGGTTCTGTATCCAAGACAATAAAATCGACAGGATATATAAATTTATCAACTTGAACTAAAATATCTTCCACTGTCCCTCTTGGTAATTTTATTAATCTACCGGTAAGCAAAAGAGTTACATAAGTTAATTTTAACTCATTGAGATTGAGCTGTTGATAAACTGAATACGGCAGTAAATTCACACTAGCACCAAGATCAAGTAAGGCTTGTTCAATTTTATGACTTCCAATAATACATGAAATTATAGGACAACCAGGGTCTTTATATTTTAAAACATTATTGTTCTGAAGAATGGCACTTACTTGTTCAGCTAAAAATGCTTTCTTTTTCACATTCAATTTTCTTTTTACTGTGTATAAATCCTTCAAAAACTTTGCATAAGAGGGAACCTGTTTAATAGCATCCAATAAAGGAATATTAACTTTTACCTATTTCAAAATTTCAAAATTTTTAAGATTGTGATTCATCTTCTTAGAATTACGTATTGCATGGGAAAAGGGGGTGGAAGTGAGGGTTTGGTGTTTTTTCCTTTAGGTGTAGGTTCAATGCTTTCCTTACCCTTAGAGATTGATTCATCGTTCTTATGAAGTTTAAGAATGCCTTTTTCAACAATTTTACCATTCCGAAGAGTTATAACCTCTTTAACTTGATCCATGTGTTGGCTTATTGAACTGCATACATTTGAGTTATGTTGTCCTTTAGGGTTTGGTTGTGGTTGAGAAGGAAATTTTTCTTTCTCATGAATGTTCAGTTCGGATATAAATTTAGTAAGAGTATTTTTCAAATCAGCAAATGTTTGAGCATTTTGAGAATTAATAGACTCTTTCTTTTCAATGAATGCATGCAAAATATCTTCAAGATTTTTCTTAGGAGGTGGGACATATGGTGCATAAACTTGATGGTTTTAAAAATTTTAGCATGGTTGAAAAGGTGGTTGTGAAGCCTGTGCTTGAGTGTCATTCCTATAACTAAGATTTGGGTGATTTCTCCATCTAAGATTGTAGTTTTGTTAATATGGAGACATTCCCTAAATACAAAAAAAAGTTGGGTAATCATTGGTAGAGTGATCATAGGTTTCATAAATGTGACACACAATTTCTTGAACAGATTTTATTTGACCACTCTTTTTTATTTCTAAGGTTTCGACTTTTCTAGCTAGGGATGTTAATTTGGCTTGACGGTCATGGTCTTCCCTAAGATGATAAATACCCCCACTAAATGTAGTGGTTTAATTTTTGTCAGGTGCCTCACAGGCACCAGCAGTGTACCAATTTTTAGCATTTTCTGCTAGTAAGTCTAGATAGTTCATTACCTCTTCTGGGTCTTTGTCCTTAAATGTTCTATTACACATCATTTCTACCATTTGCCTAACTTGGGGTGTTAAGCCCTTATAGAAATTTGAGACTATTCTCCATGTTTCAAAGCCATGACGGGGATAGGTATTAAGTAATTCTTTATACCTTTCCCAACATTGGTAAAGGGTCTCTCTTGATTTTTAGGCAAAAGTGGTAATTTATCTTTTGAAAGAATTTGTTCTATGGGAAGGAATTTTTTTTCCAAGAATTGTTGTTGCATCTCATCCCATAAGGAAATAAATCCTGGCCTAAAGTTTTGTAGCCATGTTTTAGCTTTATCTTTTAAAGAAAAAGGAAAAAAAACTTAAGTCGAATTGTGTTCATGCTATAATTTTGGTCATTATACGTGTTACACACTTTTTCAAATTCTCTTAGATGTAGATAAAGGTTCTCTACATCTAAGCCATGAAAAGTGAGTAAAAGTTTGATAATGCCTAGCTTAAAATTAAAATGTGTTGCATCCGAAGGAAAAATTAAGCAAGATGGTGCATCGGTTCGTGTAGGGTTCATGTAATCTCTAAGTGTCTTAGGTCGACTATGGTCATTATATTAGAACTGATTGTCCCCTGGGTCTATGAGTCCCTCAATTTGAATTTTCGTCATTGTGTTAATTGGTGAAGAATGAGAAGATAAAGGAGAATCTAACAAATTATCAAAAGAAGTTCTGAAATTACCTTTCACCAAACGATGAGAATTAGGATCTTGAAACCAACTGCTCATATAAAAAAATAAAAAAAATACAATAACAATAAATAAGAGAAAAACAATATTAAACATAGGTAAATAAAATAGGCAAAATTAAAATTAAAATAAAATAAAGATAAATAATTATAAGTTAGATTATTAATGTTAGATTATATAATAAAAAGTTAATAAATAAAAAGTAGGAGATTTAGCCTTCTATGAAAATAACAAGCGAATAATAAATAAAGTGAAGTAAGTTATGAGGCTTAGCCATCCATAAAAATAAAATAAACAAACAAACAACAAAAAAAAATGTTAATTTCATTTCCCCGGCAACGACACCAAAAACTTTACACGTCCAGAATATAGGAGTTTATTCCCAAGTGCAGGATTATTGAAGTAACATGCTACCTATTTATAGAAAAATATGGATAAATCGAGACAAATGAAGAGGGAACCACTTGGATAATAAAAGTTAAGAATGGTGGCAAATAATTTACATTGATAATAATTAATAAATTCACTTACTTATCAAATTTGGAATTGATATGGTTCGAATTAGCTGTCACTCAAAATATAAAAGTTGTAGAAAAGTCTTTATATTTCCAAATTGGGTTGTCTCGTATGTATTAGATACATATTTCTATAGTTATGGGCCAAATACTGATGACTGTTCGGATTGGGCCTGTATTGCAAATCAGTTTTATTTTAGGCCATTTTTCCCTTCTAAACGCTCGAATTTCGAATGGCTTCTGAAATATAATATATTATCCCATTGAGTCATCTCTTTACAAGATCAAGAATTACTCCAATTGAATTCTTATGTAGAAAGTTATGCCATTTTATTGAACCTACCACAAAATAGTTAAAAACTAATTAGGTACAATATAATAAACATACTTAAGTTAGGGGGTTAAAGACACTAGTAATATAAACAATGATATAAAACCCTTATTAAATATGTAATTTCAAGTATTCATCAATAACCGTTAGATCTTATCTACAGCTATAAAAAAAAAAGATTAGTTAATAGATAATCAGTAACTTTTATTGTGCAAAAGTAATAATAATTTATTGCACAAAATTTAAAGACTACACAAGTTGTTAAGAGTAATGATGACTCGAGGAAGTCAAAAGTGTCATGATTATAGGGGTTATTTTCATATAAATCCAAATTATTTTTCAAAACAACAATAAAAATTAAAAATTTTAAAATAATGCCACTTAAGTCCTTATAATGTAAAACTTTTATTAGACAACTCTATGAGCGGTATTCTATGAGAGGAATATTATGAGAGTAACACTATGAGAGAACTCTATGAGAAAGAACACAATAAGAGAAACACTATGAGAGGAATAGTGTAAGAGGAACACTATGAGAGGAGCTCTATAAGAGGAACACTATAATAGGAGCTCTAAAAGAGAAACACAATAAGAGTAACACTATAAGAGAAGCTCTATGAGAGGAACTCTTTAAAAAAACTCCATAAGAGGAATCCTATAATAGGAACTCTATGAAAACAACTCTAAGAGAAGAATGTATGAGAGAAATTCTAGAAAAGGAACTCTAATTTTTGAAAACTTGATAAATTGAGAATTTAATGATAATGTTATGAGATAAATTGATTATTGAGGATGATTAAATAGATAAGATGATGAATCATGACATACCTACAGAATTATTGTATCACCATGAATCAGTTCGTGATTTTTATAAAATATTGTATTCTGATTTTTTATCTGAATTTTTAATTCATGAAACTAGACATCCTTTTGCGTATCTAGAACTCTAATTTATTTGAAAACTCCATAAACTCGATTTTGGGTAATTTTCTAAATATGACTCTAAAATTTTAAAAATCTTCTTTTTCTGCAGTATGATCAAATAACAAATTGAGTTTGATATATCAAATGATCTAAGATAATTATAAGTTTTTAAAAAATGATAATTTTGCATGTCTGGTATATTATATCCAAGTTTAAGAAATTAAATCATTCAGTGCAAAAAAATTGGCCTTTTACGATGTTATTGCAATGGCAAGTGGTTGTAGCATATGTGATTGTCGTAAAATTTTGCAATGATTGTTTAGCCTTTGCAATGATTGTTTAGCCTTTGCAAAAGGGTCTTTGCGATGGTTAAGTAGCCATTGAAAAAGACAATTTTGCAACAACTAAGGAGCCGTTGCAAAAGACTCTACCCAAAGAAAAAATTATTTTTCTTTTGCATTTTATTTTTTTTAATTTTTTTCAAATATAATCAAAATAAAACAATTACACAATATATTTAAATAATCAAAATTATTATACAAAATTCTAAAAATAATGTAGAACATGAAGGAAATATGCAAAAATAATATTATTAACAATCCTCAAAAATTATAATACAATTAAAAAATTATTAGAAATCATAAATAAATACAAAAAACTAGAAGAAAATAAAGTATAATCTTTTGTAATATTTTGATGATACAAAAAGTGGAAAAAAAAATTCAGCGAGCTTCCTTCTGTCTTTAATGCATCTGCAAATAAAAAATTTAAAATGAATAACTAGTAAACTTGCTGTAAGTAAAAACAAGATGCATATAAAACTGCATCAACTACGGACAAACAACAGAATCCCATTCAAGTAAGATTTTGTATAAAGTGCTAATTTAATTTAATTTAAATGTCATCCATAACAAGAACAGGTAGTAGTAATAGTATCAGTAGTCAAATTCTAATCAAAATAACATTTTCTTTATTTTTAAAGAGAATTTTTTATAAATAAATAAAAAAAATTGGAAGGCTAAATAAATTTTTTTTTTTTAAAAAGAGAAATAAATAAAGTAGGGAAGCATATTTTATAGATAAATAAATAAAGTAAAATTCATAAAAATTAGGAAGCTAAATGTTAGCAAGTATCATAAACATAAAAAAATGCATACATTTAAGAAAGACTTAACAAGTATCATAAATGTTTTCCAGAAAGATCAGATTAGAATAAAAGAAATGAAATTAAAAAAAAAAGAAGTACCTGTCCATGGGATAATCTTTCATCGACAAGTGAAACTGCAGATATAACTACCGGTGGGTTAACCATATGGTTAAGTTATGTTAACTTTACTTAATGGTTAAGTAAACGTTAATCTAATCATGGTTAAGTTAGTTAATTATAGTTAGAATATTTAAATATTTATTAACTTAAGGGTTAAGTTAAATTAACTTAACTAAGGTTAAATGTTAACTAAGGTTAGATTAGGTTAAATTAAAATGCAAATAAAATTCAAATTAGTTTGAAATATTTGCATTAGTATATATATGGGAAATGAAATTTAAAATCAATAACTTTTAGGTTTTTAGATTTTGCAATTTTGGTAGCCATTTCAATTTGAGAAATTGAAACTCTTTGTTTTGTGTTTTAAGTGTTAGAATAACAAAACAAATAAATAAATGGTTACTAATTGTAATAACTAAAATAGATTTGATTTAATTGTTCAAGAGTTGAACAAACGATAAAACAAATTAATTTAATTAGATTAAGAGTTAATCTAATAAGGTTAAGTTGTTTTTGGTTAGCTAAAAAATTAAGATAAAAATGGAGAACGAAAATTGAAATGTTTCAAGAGTTGAATCATTTCTATTCATCATCTTCTTCAATTAATTTAGCCATTAAAACATGAATTAAATTTATTTTTATTCAAGAGTTGAATAAAAGGAAAAACAAATTTAACTAAGTTAAAGAGTTTAACTTTGAATCAAGTTTAAGAGTTAAACAAAATGCTGGATTAACATACTGTTGTTCTAGACAATCTAACTCACCCTTGTTAATTGCTAGGATTGATCAAAGATTCATTTCATGGTGGACTTCAAGCAAATTAATCCAAAGGCTTCATGGGTTATATTTCTCAATCTCATTTTTCATTTAATAAATATGTATTACATGTGTTCATTGTATTGTATTAATCTTTCGCTGTGCACATATATGTATGAGATATGTATATTTTTTGCATGATGAACACATCCCACATGCAAGCACCCTAAAATAATCAACACCCAACATATTACACATAAAAAAATTTCTTTTTAATACATGCATTAAGGTATGATATGATTAAGACATACAAAATTAAATATATGTATCACAGTATTTCATAAAAATTAAGAACAAATTTGTTTATATTAAATATCTCTTATATATCTTGATGTTGATACCTACAAAATAAATTTAAGTTATGTATTTTGGTATCCAATATTTCTTAGACTCTCCAATATTAGGAATTATTCCTTTTGGAACCAAAATTTGTTTTCCTCCAAAAATTTTAATAGGACAATTAAAAACTTTGTGTACATATTTATTACAATAATGACAAAGTGAATAAGGATCATATCTAAAGGAGGATTTAAAAAAAATTTGTTTTAAGATTGGTTTATATCTTAAATTACCTTTGTCAAAAACATATGTTTTAGCATAAATCATCTCTTTAAAATTGTTTTTCCTATTCATAAATTTTAAAACAATTTCATTCAAGTAATGAACTTTTATATAAGATTTACTTTTTATCATTTAAAATTTGATTATCTTTTTGTAACTCATCAATTTTTAGTTTTAGACATTTAATTTCTTCTTGCAACGAATTCTTTTCTTTATTTAATTTTCTTTCAAATTTACTTGTCTCTTTGTAACTCATCTTTTTCTAGTTTTAGACTTTTAACTTTTTCTTGCAACAATTTATTTTCTTTATTCAATTTCTTTTTCATAGTTTTTTTTCTTCAATAAACTGTAAATAAAGCTCTTCAATAGAAGGTTTATCATCACTTACTTCACTATCGAATTTGTCATTGTTGTTAGCCATAAGTGCAAGATTGGTTATTTCTCCTTCATCATCTTCCGACAAATAATCATCCCATGTTGAAGTTGATGCCATCATTGCTTTCTTCTTTTTGACTGCATTTTTTTCATATAATGCTTCTAATGCAAGACAAATGTCATATGCGGAATTATAATTGCAAATTTTATTGAACATGCTTTTATCTAATGCACAAAATAAATGGTTCATGACTTTTGCATTTAAAAAAACATTTTTAAAATCCCCTTTATTCTACTTATTTTCGAGTTTGAGAATAAGCTTGCTCTTTTTATTATGTTTCATGGGCATATAAGGACCATTTTCAATAATAATCTAAAGATCATAATTAACGGCTTGTAAATAAGTTTTCATCCTAATTTGCTAATAGTTATAGTCATTTCCATCAAAGAACGGAGGTTTAGTAGTGGATTGGCCTTTATATATACTAGGTCCACTAATGGTTGCCATGGATCACTCTAAGACTGTTAAGCCTTTTTAAAGCACGAGGCTCAATACTAATTGAAAATTCTAGATAGGCAACCCAAGAAAAGATATAAATTGGGTGTTTACAAAATATGCACTTACTAATAATATAAATAAATAAAGCACAAACAATTACAATAAATAAAAGAGTAGGAAAAGAAAAAGCTACCACCGAATGTTTACGTGGCTCGATCCTTATCCTGATTTACGTCCACACCTCGAAGCTAATTGTGCTTAATAATTCCACTAGTTTAGTCTATCTTCCAAGACCTTTTGATTAACTTCCCAAGTGTTAATCAAACCTTTAGAAATTGGCTTTCCCATATACCAATCAAACCCTAATTAGTTTTTCAGGTACTAATTAAACCCTAATTAATTTCTCAAGTACTAACCAAACCTTCACAGTATATTAGCTTTACCATGTACCAACTAGCCTTTACAAAGATTTATTTAGGCTCAATTAAACCCTTACAATTTAAACTCTTTTAAAGAGTATATACAACAATTTTAACACAAATATGGATATTTCTTTTCTTCTCAAATGATATGAAGTTTATAGAATACTTCATGTTATTATTGAGCTTGAATGAGGTTTATATTTATAGAGATTGAGAAACTAGCCATTTTTTGCCGTTGCTACAGTATCCTACCCATTGCTACAGTTCAGTACAATGCTTTGACCATTACAATTGTTAATGTAGTAATAAGCCATTGCACAGTGGTCTAACCATTATAGAACATGACGTTACTATAGAACTGTGCTACAGTTCATGCTACAGTACCAAAGTTTTGAACATTTACATTTTGGTTTATTTCCTATAACTTTCAAAATATTGTGCTTTAGTCTATAAATACTGTTTTTCTCTATTGTTTAGAATCATCAAAATCTTCAAAGATGTCTAGATCAATAGATTAATTGCGATGTTGAGGCATTGATCTCGTAACAGTTGGCCTTCCAAGTGAACCATTGACATAGGGGCATTAATCTTTAATATCAGAGCATTGATGGCCTTTGAGGACCCCTAAAAATTTTTGGATTTGATGTAGAGGTATTAGTAAATGACCATCCCACTGTTGAATTGGAACACTAGAAGGTGAATGCCCTAATGTTGGATCATGCTGGGAATGCAAAAGCTATCTTTGGATGCCCTAGCGTTGAAGTAAATTAAAGGCCATCAAAAATTTCTATAATTGATGCTGGGACACTAAGAATTAGACACTGGGGCAATGTCAATTTAAATTTTTGGCCTTTCCAGATGAAAAGTAGATGCATAGGCGGTGATAATAGATGCTCTAGTGTTTGGTGATACACAGAAATATTGAACTTGGACACCCCAACATTGAGCAATTTTTTAACACACTAACAGTCTCTGGAATTCACATAAGGGCACTGCAATTATGATGCTTCATCTTTAATTGTGTGGATGTGGAGGCATTGAATATGTTTCGCCTTAGTGTTTGTGCCCTTAACTCGAATGCCACAGTGTTAAAATCCGAACACTAGAGCATTCGCTCGATTTTTGCCCTACAAATGTTCTTAACACACACTAAAAATAAAACAACTACAAGTTAACTAAAACAAAACAAAATCAAACAAAAGAAAATATACATTGAGTTGCCTCCTATGGAGCGCTTGATTTAATGTCTTTAGTTGAACTTGGCCATCATTAAGATTTATGGGGATCAAAATAGTTTTTGGAAGCATGTTAAGGTGCATGGTTGTCGGCACTCATTTTCATAAGCTTCCCTAACTCTATGATCAAAGTTTTCATAGTAGAGTCCAATTATTTTAACTTATGCCTTTTCGACAAGAATTCAAAATGAGAATAAATTAAAGAGCTTCCTTGAATGATGTCTTCAAGCTTCTCCTTGAAATGTTAGCCACGCTTCTTCTTTCTTTTTACCTTATACCTCATGACCTACGCTTTTATCCAAAGATGAACATTATTAATCTTCTTGACTTGTGGGGGATGTTGCTGACTTGGATGTATTCCTTTAATTTTAAAATATTCCTCGTTTTCTATTGGCAATTTGATTTTTTTAAAGACCTTAAAGATGACTATCTCATCTTACATTCTCATTTTATCTCTCCCCTCTCCATGTCAATAAAAACCCATTCAATTACTAAGAATAGCCAACCAAGAATTATTGAAACCTCCTGGTCTTCCTCCATATCTAACACAACTAAATCTACTGGTAGGATCAATTTACCCACTTTTACCAACTCATCTTTAATGATAACCTATGGATAGGTGATAAATCTATCCACTATTTGCAAGAAAATCATTGTGGGCTTTACCTCTCCAAAACCCAACTTTTTGAAGATGAATACATGCATAAGATTTACGTTAGCACTTATATAAAGCCTTCTCAAAAGTTTAATTCCTAATAGTGTAAAGGATAATGAAGCTACTCGGTTCCTTCATATTTTAAGGCAACTTTCTTTGAAGAATTCATTACATTCCTCCATTAGCCTTATTATCTCATATTTCTCTAACTTTTTCTTCTTTGACATAATTTCCTTCATGAAGTTTATGTAGTTTGGCATTTGCTCCAGGGCATTCATAAATGGAATGTTGATATGAATATTTTTAAATTTCTCAATGAAACTGGAGAATCGAGCATTTAACGTCCGTTTTTAAAATCATTAAGTTTAGCAAAGGTGGTTAATGATAGAAAAGTTATCTAGGAAAGAGATGAAGTTGGGTTTTGAATTCACCTTTTGTAGTTCCGGCTCAGCTTCCTTCTCTTCACCTTTACTCCCCTTTGGCTTCAAGGCTTTAACTTCTTTTCTACTCTTAAGAGTCATAGATTTATAATGCTCTCTCGGTTTAGGCTTCATGTTACTTGGAAACTTGCCGAAAGATTGTCATTGATTGCATTGGCAAGTTAACCAACTTGCACCTCTAGGGACTTCATAGTGGCATACATGTTAGTGCAATGTGTCTTTATATTTTCAAGTCAATCCTTATCTTTGTTGAACCTCTCCCTTATCTCAATAATAAAAGTACAGAAGAGGTTTTCTAATTAGGGTTTCTTCTCAACTATCAGTTGATTAACCCCTATGAAGATTATAGAGTATTTCTTGTGTTACCATAAAAGAGGTTCTCATGATATTTTAGCCCCAGATGGTAATGTATAGGCAACTTATTCCTCTAGTAGTTGAAATTTTGGTTGTTAACATATTATGCTATTCTAAGACACTCCCTTCATTGATATATAAAATATTGGCTACCATAGCCGGATCCTTACTTGTTGAAGCTTATTTAGAATTTAGTATTGAAATTTGGGTTGCAATTGTAGATACTTGGGTTAAAAGTGTCACTAAAGGGTCAATTTTATGCACTTCGGTGGCTTTTCTTACCATAGACCTCTTATTAAGCTATTGATAGTAGTTGTATACTGTCTCCTCCAACAAGACTTGATCTACAACTATGGTTTTAGACAATAGAGTACCATCCACCACTGCATCCACAATGTTCTATTTTGGCCATTCAACCCGTTATAGAAGTGTTTAATTTAAAACTAATCTTGGTATCCGTGTTGAAGGAACCTTCTAATAAGATCCTTGAACTGCTCTTGAGCTTCATAAGGTGGCTCGAAGTCTAATTATTGAAATTGAGCTATCTCTCTCCAGATTTGATAAGTTTTGAAAGGTAGAAAGAATTTAATGAAGATCCTTTAGGCTAACTTTTCCCACATTGCAATACTCCTCAGTTGCAAATATTGTAGTCAACCTCTCACCATGTCCTTAAGGGATAAAGAGAACAAGCATAGCCTAATAACATTATTTAAATCCCCGTCCATCTTGATAGTGTCACATATATCCAAGGATATAGCCAGATGAACATTCGGGTCTTGGCAAAACCTTTATACTAATTTTGCTACACAATATTGATAAGGGTAAGCTTTAATTCAAAGTTGTTGGCTTGAACCCCTCGACGTCGAATCCCTGAATAGTTCTCATTAACCATGAGCCTAAAATAGTCCTACAATACTTGTGGTTGCTTATTTTGTTATCTTCATTCTCTATAGATTGAACTAGACTTCCCTTTTCTCTCCCAAACCTTCGCAAGGTGCGTTCAACTTCTAGATTAGAAGATAGTAACTCTAAACTACAAATTCTTCACATACTCCTTCAACAACCACAATAAACCAAACTTAATAACAAACAAAATAAAGATAAATGCCTAAATTAAAATTAAGCTGCTTATCCATAATATTAGTAAGAATTCAAAATTCACAATCCCGAAAATGGTGCCAAAAACTTGTTCATAAAATTAAACACACACAGATATTAAACCGTAGGTGCACGGGCCATGAGCAAGTAATAAAATATGAGTAGAGTATCGTCCCACGAGGATTGGCTTTTAAATTAATACTAAGTATTATAGCCTTCACAACCTAAGGTTATCTAAACTAATTAAAAATACTAAAATGGTTAACGAATTGAAAGTACTAAAATTAACGAAAAGAGAAACACATTCAAGAGGATTGAAATTCTTATAGCAATGGATCCTAAGGTCTTGAATTCATTATCTCTTTCCTAAGTTATTTAGTAATAATGATTAACAAATACTCTTGTAAATTCATCAACCAAGGGTTTAGAAATAGGCTCACTACCTCTCCCAAACGTCAAGTAAGACTCTACGCACACATAATCAAGTTGATATCCCAATCTAACTTGGTCATTTATACATGTATTACAGTACACTTAAGAGGGTTACCTTGATTCTATTAGTCTCCCAACTCAATACAATCAAAGGTTATGTTAATCAAATTCAACACATGAGATAAACTTTTCCAAGAACATAACTCACAAGTCTAAGTCATCTAATCAATTTTCCAATTTAATTAGAAGCATTAAATTTAGAAAATACTAAATGAACAATACAAAATATAGTCATTAATCAACTACATACATCAAAACATAATACTGAGTAGAGTTGCATCAAGTCCTAGAATATAAAGTTTAGTTATCCAAAGACAATACTCAAATACATCAATTCAAAGGTTCATATAAGTACTCATGTTTAAAATAACAAGAACTACAAACATAAATTTCAAATAAAAGTAAATGAGACAAAGAGAAAATGGAAACTATTTATAGACACTCTTGAGGCCTTTAATCTTCAATGGTGTTCTAAAGTCAAAGCTCTAAGGATGTTTTTTTGTGAGGTTTCTAACTCCTTGGTTGTATTTTTCTTCTCCTAAGATGGTTTCAAACGTTGATTGCTCTTTGATGTTTACTAAAAATAAAGAATTTTTGCTTAGATGAGTCCACTTTGGTAAGGAACTGAAGTTGAAACGTCTAGCCTTTGAGAAAATTCCAAAATATTGGCTTTTATAATGTAGAGAAAAGCAGCAATACCATGACATTTTCTCTTTGAATACAGGGGCATTCCCATCTGTACTGTACGATCGCCATTAAACCAGCGTGGGTGTTCTTGTGTTCAACGTTGTGGTGTTCTTACGCTGTTACGCCATTAAACCAGCATGGGACCATTGGTTACATTGGGTGAGTTATATAATCTATGCAATTGTCTTCATCTCTATGCCAAAGCGTTCATCTTTACCTAAAAATACAGGAGCATTGACAAGTTAACATTGGGGAGTTCATCTAAATAAATGAACATTGGTGCATTGAAAGATAGAAATCTGGGGCATTCATCCCTTTCTTTTGAAGCCTTCTCTGAATTCCCACTCTTTAACTCCATTTTTTGATGTTTTTCCTTCTAATTCATCCATTTCATTATCTATCCTGCAAAATCAACACATTTATAATTTAATAGCATGTAATTACTTGCTAATGGGAAGAATCTAAGTTAAAATGGGGCCAAAATATATATCAATATTATACTCATCAACATGTTTTGGAACCATTCCATCTCTTTGTCAAACTACAAGTGAAAAATAAAAGTTCAACTACTCTACCAAAACAACCCTCATTACACGACTTAACTTCAGCAACAAAGTTCAATTACCATTTCATCAAAATAAGTATAACAAAAGTGCATTCCATCTCCAACCCAAAGAAAAAGTTTCTAACAAAATTCAAAATAATAACTGAAGTACAAGATCCATCTTTGACAACATCTCCTATAAACCTTTAATTGTCCTACCAAAATATAATATAAAGAAAAAAATTAATCATATACACAAAAATAAATAAAAATATGCAACACGTCGAAATTCACCAACTTTAATTAGTTAATTAATAAATAGTACAAAAGAATTAATTAGTAAATGAATAAATAAATGAACCATTTAATAATCTTGATCTGAAGACTTTTTAGAGGAATTAAAGTCACCCGCAAGCTTTAGTAAGTCGTTCCTTATCAACAAAACTCTAGTGATAAACCTATCATAAAAACTAACTTGCACTTCATATTAAATAGAGTATCCCAATAATATTCAAACTATTCAAATTTCTAGTTTCTATTATAATAGCTCTGAATGGGATATTAAACCTTTTCTAACAACAAAGCTATTTAAATTTATAATCTGATTATTTTTTGTGTTTGTTGATTATTTTGTTTTAGCATGATGTTTGTTGAAAATTTACTAAGTGAGGCTTCCTTTTTTTTTATTAAAAAATGTTCTCAAATTTTGTCGTACATGTTTATTGGAAATTGACTAAGTTGTATTTCCTTTTGTAAACATTATAGTAAATTCAGAAATGACTAAGTGCTACTTCCTTTGGCATTATATGGTTCTAACTTTAAAATACTATATATGGAAGTGATTATGGCTTCTTTTAGTTCTTCTGGAAGGTTAGTTATTCGTTTGGCTTTACTTGTGCTCTAATTGTTTTATTTTTTTGATCTTCTGTGTTGTTCAAGATACATATGTTTTTTTTTGTTTTAGGAATGTGTTTACACTCAAAATGTAATATGGCTATCGCAGTATAGATTGAGGTGTCGATCCCACGAGGAAGGTTTTGGCAAAATAGGTTGGTAAAATAAAATATTAAAGCAGTAGCAAAAGAGAAAATTAATTAATTGGTTTAAGTGGATGAGATAGAATTGTCTATGAATTGAGAAAAATGTCTTATAATGATTTAAGCAAGGCTTCGAGAATCACAATTATGCTTTATAAATCTACTCTACACTTTGATTCAATGTTTATAACACAATTGAAAGTTTCACATCCCAAACAATTAATCGGAAGATATGTAAAATAAAGCACATTTGATAACACGTGTATTTGATGTGACTAAAATCTTTGCAAACATTAACACAAATTATGTTCATTTATAAAAATTATCTAAGATCAACAATATATCATTTTGACAATATTACAGTAAAAGTTCAACTTGAATATCAAACATTTATTGTCTTTATATGTTATCCAAGATCGACAATATATCAATTGACAATATTGCAGTAAAAGATTAATATATAAAATAATGTAACCAATAACAATTATAATTCAACAAAAATCACATAAGAAAAGCATGACTGAAAATATATGAGACATAAGAATTATAACCTCTGGATTATAAAAAAATAAAATAGATAAGAGTTTAAGCAAAATCAAACTTACAAATATTTGTAGCTCTTGACAACAAATCAAGCATATAAGTAGATTTATTACACATAAAAGTTCATCTCTTAGCCTTGCCAAGAACTCTAGCCTAAATTACAATATATGTTAATGAGAAAACAAATAAGAGAGAATTATCTAATGTTAAAAATGTCCTAAGAGTGTCCTTATATAGGCAATGAATGGAAATATGTTAAGTGTGACATCAATCTTCAATCATTTAGGCCAACAACTCGTTCACCCACTTGCAGCATCGTTTTGATATTATAAATAACCAATATAGCCTTTTTTGCCGACATAAAAGTTGTGTCATTTTGTCTCTTCTTTCCATAGGCACCAAGTTCAAGCAAATTAGATGAGTATCCAATGAGATATGGGCAAAATGCCAAAGATATATTAGATTTTGGTCAACAACCCTTTTATCCGCTTGCAATATAATTTAGTCTGTGATAACGGCTGAGTTTGTACTTTACCATCAACATGAGAGTTGTTGATAATTGAGTTAGTATTTTACAGCTTCAAGAGTTATACCAATTGAATAGGAATTTTATGAAATACGGTCTAAATACATGAGGTGGGTCAAGCTGAGCGAAAGTTGCAATCCAATTCTGTTGTATCCCAATTCTAGCCTATAAAATATTGGATTTGGCTTTTCAACTGTTCTTCAAGTTTGTGTAAGATTGAGTCATGTTACTCTGAATTCAAGAATTTATTCATTTTGATTTCTACATTGAGAGTTACGTCCATTTTACCTAAACCTGTGCAAATAACATTCATTAATCACAATTTAAGGAGAACGCTTTATTTCAAGCTAAAAATACAAAAATGCTAAAATTAGTGACATAAATAGTGATTGAATCTCTTAATAGATATGCATTTTTATGTGGTCATTAGAATGTGTTGGGCTTTCTTGGATGAGTGACCTAGAGGAACATATTCTTTCCAGAGGAAGGCAGTTATAATACTTTGTGTGCATAAGATTCCCTGCGTTAGATTTCCTATGAACATACGATCCTTCTAAGTAAAAGGTAATTCAGACATCTTAGTTGTATGATCTTAAAAGGGTATTGACAAGACCCGTCCCGAGACCCTCTACTATAGATCCCAGCGGCCCTGTCGGGCACCCCGATGGAAATTCCTCTGAACCTAACTGGGTAAGTTAAGAAATTCCGCGAGGCGAACCCCTTTTTAATTCTTGTTACTACTAAGAAGATCTAGTAATATACATGAAAACTACATCTTAGTTTTAAAAAAAAAACGGACAGAGTTTCCCCTTTTTTTCGAAAAATTCATATAAACCTGCAAAGAAATTTCACTTCTAATTCCAACACATCTCAATTCTACCAATTCGGACCTCCGGTCCTTTTCAAATTAAATCCAACACAACTCAATTATTTCGTGTAAATCACAAAATAAGCATAATTATAAAAAGTAAAAACAATCATCATAAACTGGAAATCTCTTCTTCGTGATTCAACACATACTTACAAATATACATGCCTACAACTATTATGCATATTGTACAGAGTGCTATTAGCACATTTACATGTACAAAAATTATTTTTGGATTCGGCCCACTACTCGGCGATAGGAGAATCAGCAGCTTGCGTTCCGAGACCTGCACCTGGGAAAGGGGTTTAAAACATAAAACATAGAACGAGTGAGCTAAAAGAGCTCAGTGAGTGTAAATGAGAATTCAATTACAAGAATATTATACAAAGATAGCAATTTCTAAAGTACATGCAGAAATTATGCTTCTAAAACGGATGTAAATTTATAAAACGGTTTCTAATATCATATGCTAATGAAATCTTGCCGAGCGGGTTTTATCTAAATCTTTGGAAAACTATATTCAGAATCTGTATAACATAATAACTGCTGTGTGCATACAAATGCATAAATGCTATCGGTAAATCAAAAACTAGTAAAATCCTCGCTTGGCCATTTTCTTTCTAAACTGTACCAATGGTAACCCTAAAGCTCTATACCCACGCAGCGACTCAACTAGCACCGCATACGTGAGTAGGTCACGGGGCACCTCAACTAGCAGCACCCACAGTGACATCTCAAGACATCTCACTAGCTACGCAGCGGAATCCTACATCGCATGCATATAGCGAGACAATATCCCGTACACATAGAGTGACTCACATGACTCGATATCCCGACTTTCCGGAGTTAGTGACACACCCCCAAGACCTGCCCATGTGTACAGGATATACCAGCCAGGTCTAATACAATCATCACCACTATAATCTGAGGGTACCAATGGCCTTAAAATAAATGCAGATATTTTAAAACTGTTTCACAAATAGATCATGTAAAAGCATGTCTATGAATATATCAAGACCATAAATCATGTTTATGCATCGAAAGCTCATAAAACATACATAGTCATTGTGCGAAAACATAATAACCGAAAAGTAAAAGAAATGGCAGATTTCCACTCACAACCGCTCCGCGCTCAATTTCGCTCCCAATTCCTGCTCCCGTTAACGCTCTCGGTTATCCTCACCTACGCGCCATAAATGACATTTAGAACCAAATCGAATACTAGAATCTCATTTAACTACTAAATGCTCTAATCGGCATACAAAGCCCGAATGTAAACTACTTCCCAATTTTAGTTACGGAGCCATAATCGAAACTAACTCACCATCCGGCGCCCTGAAAATTATTGAACACCATATAATTTGATTGGACATACTTGCCCTTCACCTTTCCAACATGGACAATTATGTCTTATTTTCTTCATTTTTTGGTTTTTTCATCAACCATATACATTCAATTCACAATATGCATCATTTACACACAACAATTCAATCAAAACACCACTCAATTCCTAACTTCCCTAAAGTGGCAGAATTTCACCCTAGGTTCCAACACATTCCTTTTCTCAATTTCTTGTTCTAATTACAACAAAATCATGCCAATTTCATTCTAAAGCCCTAATTACAATCAATTGAAATCTCTACAACAAAATCACCAAAAACCCTAATTCTCACCTTGCCAATTTCTTCAAATTGATGACTCCTTCAAGCTCCAAACTAGAATTCAACTCAATCTAAGCCAAGAATACACATAAGAACATCAATTAACACATTCTTGAATTCTCACTTATCAAACTCATAAAAGATGCTTTTCTTACCTCTTTTTCTTGAATTTCCACTAATAGAGACTTCAATTGAGCTTAGGAATTGGTTTGTAACCTTAATTTGGCTTGATTACACATGAAAAATCATGAAAAAAAACTTGAATAGTCACTGTAGCAGCACCCCCCTTTGAAGCTCGAATTTCTCTCTTTTTTTTGGCTAAGTGTTGGTTTTGATCTCTCTTCAAATTTCTACACACTTCTAACATATATATAGTGCTCCCTCAATTTACCATTTTGCCCTCCAACTTACTTAAAACTTCTAATTTGCCATTAGTTAAAAACTAATTATGTAATTAGTTCATTTGTAACTATTTAGTTAGAATAGTTCAAAGAACTAACTAGAACTTCCAACTTGGCAATCTATGAGATTTCTTCTAATTGGTCCATTCTCTAATATATGGATTATGTTTCTCAACAAAGGCTTGTTCCATACATAACCCTTAAATGGAAATTCATGTAGTAAATTAGAATTTTCTTTTCCAAGCCAATAGAGAAAAATTCTAAAAATATTCTAGGGTCGTCCGGCGCACCGATCAAGTGTGAAATTACCAAATTAGGTCTAATATCTCTCACGTACACTATAAAGAAAATATTTCTAATAGGGTTAAAATCGAGTAACCCTACGGTGTCTTATTTGTTCTATACCAAAATTTAGGCGCCAATACTACTAATAGGGATTGGATATTACAGGTATGGTGAACTATAAGCACACAATCCTTCTGATGGAAGCTAACTTTGATATTTTGGATATAAAAGCTTTCTAGAGTAGCCTGTCATATAGGCACACAATCCTTCCAAGAAAAAGTAACTTTGAAATTCTAAATGTATGAGCTTCCCAAGATATGGTAGCCTATGGGCACATGACTCTTCTAAGGAAATGTAACTTTGATATTCTTAATGTATGAGCTTCTGAAAGTAAGGTGGCTTATGGGCACACAACCCTTCCAAAGAAAGGTAACTTTAATTACTTGGCTATACAAGCCTTCTAAGGTATGGTAGCTTTTGGGCACACGATCCTTCTAAGGGATAGTAACTTTTAATGGAATATTGTTGATTTACGAATCATATTATTGAAAAATCTTTACCGATGCAATTAAAATAATTTTATGTGTGGAAAATTGAAAATATACTTACACGTAGAATGTTTTTAGTTTGAAAATGTTTCGTGGTGTAGGGATGGTTCCCCTTTCATGGTTTGAATAAAGAAGGCTCCTCAGCTCTGATTTTTAAGGACTATGTATGATCATCCCATATTTCTATCATCTTATCAGTGTTTTATTCATGTGCCTCTCATAGTATTAGGTTTCCTTCATTGATTTCCCTCCTTCAAACTTTGTTATCGTGTTATTATTTCATATACTTCTTTATAAATTATGGCATAGATTATTACAACATCACGAGCTTCATTGGTAAGGTCTTTGGCTATGGAAATTGTGCCATTGTTTAGTTCTAGCTCATTAGCTTAGTCATAAAGTGGGAATGAATACTTCAATAGAAAGTACTGCTATTGTTCCGTATACCAACACGAATGGCATCCTTTATAGTTATTTTATTTTTGGTCATCCTATAAGCCTAAAGAACTCCTAGGTATTCTTCTAGCTATTTTCATTTCTTTTATTTTAACCTCTTTTTTAGGATTGTAAGGATGGTTGTATTGTTGATCTCTGCTTGTCTATTTCTTAGTAGGTAGCTGTAAGAGAAAACTTTTGTTAAATCTTGTATTTGTTATAGAAAGCAATCACGTTTGTGTTGATGATCTGCTTCCCGTTATCTAAAACTAATACCTATGGCATCCTATATCTAGTGCTATTATTAGTCCATAGGAATTTTTTATCTCGGTGCTAGTTATGTTCCTATAAGCTTTGGTCTTCACTTATTTTGTGAAATAGTTGGTTGCCAAGAGGATGAATTACTTCCCCTGACTTTGAGCAGGAGATCCACGATATCCATCTCTCATTGAACAAAGAGCTAGGGATTAGTGACAACATTCAGGTTCCCAACTAGATTGCAATAAGTGTAGCATGTTTCTTGCAGTTTTCATAATTCCTTATAATGTTTGGGCAATTGTTTTGTATGGTGGGTTGTTAGTACCCTTGTCTTAGAATTTTTTTGATAAAGGTTCTTCCACTAAATTTGTTCTCACATTGCCTTTTATGCACTTCCTTTACTATTTTCCCTCATTCCTCTTTAGATATGTATTGAACATATACTCCAGAGAATGCCCTTTTGTAAAACTATCCTTCCAATAGTGCAAATCTTCCGACCTTGTTTCTAAGCTTCATAACATCTTTTCAGTTTGGGGATAGCTTTTTTTCCTATAAAAATTAATGTAAGGAGTCAACAAACTAGTAAAGGTTATGATTTCTACTATGTCTTTCATTTTTGTTTCCCATTGTCTTGTGGCTTATTTTCCACCATTGTCTTCTCTCTTGTGGAAAGTGAAGTTATTCTACTAATGGAATAACCTACTGTCGAGGCTTTTTTGCAAGTCTATCTACTTCTACATTCTGGTTCATAAGTACCTGGGTGATTATAACTTCCTATAATTATAAGGTTGCTTCTCTTGTTTTAGTAAGATAACTCTTAATCCTACCATCCTTAGTTGTGTAATCTCCATTCTATTGAAAAGTGTGTAAAGTAAAGTTTATGTATATTTAGAGTCTCTTTATCGTCAACTTGTAAGTTATTATCAGTCCCCTGATCAATGCCTTTTATTTTTCTTTATTGTTGTATGTTAAGGATAGTAGTCTCACTAAGTGTTCGAGTATTAGTCCTTTTGGACTTTTGATTCTCATGCCTAAACATAACCTCTTTTGATCGAAGGATCCATCTAAGTGCATGTTTCAAGCTTCCCCTACATTTATTAGTTCCAATAGCAATGTGTCATCTTTACAATACGTTTGAATTCTAGCAGGAAGTCTATTATTGTATACCCTTAATTATAGTCTTTAGTCGTTACTTTATGGTTAAGTAAGATTAGTCCCATCACCATCTTATGACCTTTCCTACAGCATTAAGTCTAAACAGCATACGCTTTAAAGTAAGAAGTGTAAACCATAAGGGGTATGCTTTGAAATTGTGTATAAGCTTATCTTTAGCTTGCACGAAGGTGAGGACAAGCTTTTCAATTGTTAGCTATTTGGTTTCTGCATCCAACAACACTTTACTAATGTAAAAGATTAGTTTCTGTTGGTCGTCTTCTTTCTTTAATAGCACCACACTGACCGCTACCTTGAAAATTATACGATAAAGATGTCGAGATCTAACATACGTGGGTGTATGCATATGCAATAGTATTTATTGCATAAAATACGTATCATATATTTAACGCTGCAAAAATATTAAATCATACAATAAACACAATAAGTAATATATTAATCATATTAATATATTAGAAAGGCTAAGAAATCACCATAACGTTTAACGTTATACACGTGTATCCTCGGAGTCCGCATAGAGACCAACTCATTAGCAGTTCTAGTCACCAACTCGGTGGGCTTGGAGAGCTAGAACAACAGTCTTATATCCAGTACTGAGCTTAACTCTTAAACCCTTAAAATGGTCGGTTGTATGTATTCACAATTGCTTCTCTCAGCATCATAAAGAAAAATGAAACAATTTCATTTTTCCTTTTTTTTTTCTTCTTCTTCTTCTCGGCACCAAAGAAAATTGAAACAATTTCAATTTCCTTTGATTTCCATTTCTCTCGCACACACACTCACCACACACACAAATCTCACATATATATATATATATATATATATATCTTACATAAATATAATAATAATATTATATATTATAATATTAAACAAAATCACTTTTATGGAAAAATGATATTATTCTATTAAATAATAATAAATAATGGATGCCAACTAAATGGCATTATTTAATATAATAATATTTATATAATATAATATAATAATGAGATAGTAATGATAATTTAACAATTAAATAATCATTGTGTGAAATGACTATTTTACCCCTCATGAATAGTTACCAAGTCTACCCCCTACTAGGTCCCACCAAATCTCACACTTAGGTAAACTCAACCGATGGTCCATAATGCACCACATGTTATTATACAATTAGTAAATAATAAATATTGACTAATTATTGTATTTAATGCTTAAATACTGATACGCACGCATTCCCGTAGTTGTGCTAGATTAAACAATTTAATCTGACACACTGTCTTAGTACACAACGAGTACACTCTATATCGTAAGACTCCCAAGGTCCACGCTCGATTTGTCATATGAAACTATTCCATGATTTCATGAGCATTGCCCTATGCACACGTCACGGATATTATAAATTAGCGCGCTGAACCATACAAGTTAAGGTCACAACGCATACCTATAGTCCTTCGGTCATAATATCTTAGATGTGAAGGGATATAGATTATCACTGTCAAATCCTCATGTGCTCATCCATGTCATATCCCCAGACTTGTATCTCACTGAATAATATGTGTAAACTCTTTTGCCATATTGTTCCACTCTGGCGGAAACTCTTTCTCAGGATTAATGCTTGTGGCCACAAGACTTTTCGAGATACAGTCTCAAAGCATCTAGATATCTAACTCCCTATACAAGATGAAGAATCTCATATCTATACACACCGGACTCTATAAGCATCGAACCATACCCAGCAGTCACACCATGAAAGGTTTGTGACATGCTTGGAACCAAAGTACGATGGATCACTTACAAGCCCACCGTGGCATTCAGATCAAAGGACCACGTATACTACTCAACTCGAGAGGACTCTCCGTTGATGGCTTACATAGGTATCTATCGAAGGCCCTCGTGAGTCTATCCCATATCCAATCCTAACTGGATACCCATATGTCAATACGAGCTCCAAGCTCACGGTTAGCTAGGAATAACCATCTATACCCTATAGGTATGACATATGCTGATCTATATATAAAGGTATCCACTGGCAAACCCGTATCGACAGAAATAAAGCATGGACAATATTTGAGAACATACTTGCGCAACTAGCATTTTCTGGCGGCTGATTACAACTCTTACAACTATACAGTTACTAGTATACTCCCATATCTATGTCCCATTATAGACAAGGCTTCAACTTTTGGATTTTTGCTGAGTATTATAACCAGCTAACACTTAACTGTGCTAACACTTAGCATTTATATCTCTTAGTGTGGCTAACTGTGGGCCTTTATATAAACTCCTTTAGATCTGATCTGAACTCCTTCAGATCATACAATGTCTGTAATGTTACATTGCATAGTAAACTAATAATAGGTATTAGCAATTTAATAGGAATGTATACTTGTATAAATAAACAAGTATATATATATATATATATATATATATTCAAGGATGGCACGTATGCACCAACCCTAACAAAAAAAATGATGTCTTCTTATAAAGTGGTGTAGACAATGTTAATGATTTCTCAAGTATTCTTTCAGATTTTACAGGGTTTTGGTTTATTCTAGCATCCATAAGGTCTCATTTATAGCGTTGATGGCTTAAAAAAAAGGTTGACATTTATGGAACATCCTAGAGATAAATCTATTCAATGTTGTTACCCTCTCAATTAGAATTTGTACCTCTTTTGATGTTCTAGGATCATGATATTTCTAAGAGCTTTAACTTGGGATGGATTGGCCTCGATTCCTCTTATACTTCTGATGCATCCTAGGAAGTTTCTGGATGAAATACTGAAGGTGCATTTAGTTGGGTTAGACACATTTTGAACTTTCTCAGCACGTCAAATACTTCTTATAAGTTTGCCACATGGTTCTTTACTTCTTTACTCTTGACCTTTTGTATCATAGATGTAGGCTCTAACTGTTTTCCTATTAGCTTCTTAGAAACCTTGTTAACCAATATTTGGAAGGTGGCTTTTGCATTCTTTAGTCTGAATAGCATTACTTCGTAGACGTAGGTTCCACAGTCAGTTAGAAAACTCATCTTTCGTTCATTTTTATTAGTTTTATCCATTATAGGCATCTAAGAATGACAGCCTTTTATTGAGTTAGCACAACAATCTTTGGCTTGGACCTACTCCCTTTTGATATCTACTTATGATGCATTTCACTACCTCATATAGGGTGGAATGGATAACTTCCATGTAATGTCACTAGTAACATCTTATTATGGCATTTTACATGGAAGATACATCGACTATTAGGTCATCCACTTCCAAAAGCTTCTTTGTTGCTTCCAGATTATTCCGTTAATTATACTTTTCTTCCTCTGTATGCGATAAGCTCTATATTACATCCTTAGATAATTTCAAGCATTATAAGGTATCCTAAAATAGGATATTCATGTTGCTTCTAGATTTTTGGATTTTAGATTGTTGTAACCAACACAAGTACACACTATCACTAATAAGTAGTATAGAGTGAGGGGTGTTGATTGTTGTGCTATAGTAGATAAGTGCAAGTGCACGCTATCGTATCAAGTAATATAGGATTTTAAGTCCAGATATCGATCCCACAGGAACTATGCAATGTAATTCTATAAATCAAGTACTAAAATTATACCTATTTAACTTTTATTTAGAAAACCAAAATCTGAAATTTATGTAACTAATCTAGTTCTCTCAATTAACTAAACAAAAGCAAATAGTAGAATTCATAAATAAAGATAATCTAGGGTTTTGACTCGTCCCCTAGTATTTCATTGAACTCATTAACAACTTAGTTAATCCCTTAATACCAATTGGTTAGCTTAGACACTAATCTCATCACAAGCCTCTGTTGATGGTCAAGTGACTATATTACGCATTCTAACAATCACCTATATGTCTATAGTAATCAAATCAGAATGTAATTTATTAAGATCAAGTCTAAATTATACTATACATGCCACCTAGGTATATGTCTATCCTAGATGGAACTCATAGTTGTTACCCTATGATCATGCATCAAACTACCTTAGGTTAAACACATGAATCCCTTCGTCGAGTTCATCATGGTTCCTCAATCAATCAAAATATTGATTAGGTATAATGAAAGCAATAAACACAAGATAGAATGAATTAATTGAATTTATCAAGTTCATAAATTAAAATTTAACACAATCCAAATCCATACTAGGTTTACATAGTCTAATCCTAGATGAACAAATTAACCCATAACAAAATCAAAAGTTTCAAACCAATTCATAAAAATCAACAAAAACAAGAAAATAATGATAAAGAAATAGAAGAAAAACTAATCAAAGTGACTCCTTGATGTGCTTCTCCCTCAATCTTGACCTTGAAGCTTGAATCTTGATCTTGGTTCTTCAATTTTTGGCTTTGATCTTTGATTGTGTTGTGAATTCTCTCTCTAAGTTTTTACCTCTTTTCTCTCTTTTCCTCTCCTTTCTTTATCTTCTCCCCTCTTAGGGTTTTTTGGCTTTCTATTTATAGGTTTTTTAATTACTGTTTACAAGTACTGTAGCAATATACTGTTCATATTGGTACTGTTCACCACAGCGGCGCCCAGCAACTGAGCCCCTTTCGTATTTTGAGTGTAATTTCTTCGTTTAACGTCCGATTCACCTCCCATTTATTCCTATACGTCACATTTTCTATCGAGCATCTATTTATGAGCAAAAATTACAATTAAATAACCAAATATTTATGATTTAGAGCAAAATATGAAAGTTGGGTACAAATTATTCTAGTGCTTTTACTATCAGGTGTCCAACCCAAGAGGACTATATACTTCACTCTATTCAAGTGCTAAAATTGATTCTCCTATTTTAATATAAACAAATTGATTTAATTGAAAATAAAACTAATACCAAATTAATAACTAAGTATGCAAATTACTAATTCTAACTATATCAATGATAATTAATGTCTAAAATGCATAGCTATCTCTTAATCTGTGTTTCTTATGGATATGCTTTGAATGTCAATTCCTTAGTTAGTTATTAGTCATAACACAAGGCTCATCGCAAGCCTCTTCCAATAGTCAGGTAATTATACCCCACTCAATCCAACACCTATATTCCTATTGTTAGCGTCGATTAAACTATGGTGTATGCATGTGTATTTATGTTCATTATTCAAAAATATGTATCTTATACATATTTACACATAGTGAAAATTATAAAACAAATAATAAACACAAATAATAACATATTAATTATATTAATATAAATAAATATTTGAGTTGAGAAATCACCAATTGTAACTTTTCACAAAAGTTATTAAAGTCCGTTTGGAGTGTTACTGGTTGACAATTCTAGTCACCAACTAAGTGGACTTGATCAGTTAGAATAGCAGGTTAATCTAGCATTGGTTTAACAACTTAAACCTAAGCTATTCGATTTACCCTTGATCAACACTTAATCAACAAATTAAATGCTTATGTTGTAATTAGTAACCAATAATAGAGATGAACTAAAAGAATTGATTTCAACTGTT
Source organism: Ailanthus altissimus (assembly GCA_946807835.1). NCBI lineage: Eukaryota > Viridiplantae > Streptophyta > Magnoliopsida > Sapindales > Simaroubaceae > Ailanthus > Ailanthus altissimus. The sequence goes on from OX327698.1 coordinate 10,965,012, forward strand.
GAAACTAATATGCAAGAACTAAGTTCTTTTGTTCTTCCTTTAATATTTGGCCAGGTATATTTCTTTCCAACAACAACAATTGTTTTTCCCTTCATTTACGTCAATCTCACACATATATCTTTTCATAATATAATATTACTATATATATACTTGGCCACTAAGTATATTTTATATTAATATTAATTAAATAATAATATTATATATATACTTGGCCACCAAGCATATATATTAATATTATAAAATATATACAATATTATATAATAATAAAATATCTTTATCATTTAACTATTAAATAATCAATGTGTAAAATTATTGTTTTGCCTTTTTTTGACATGATTACCAAGTATACCTCATAGTGAATCCTACCATACCATACACTTGGGTAAACTTAACCAAAGGCTCTGCTAGATTTTATGAACTAAACTATTCAATCCTGTACGCTGCCCAAGTGCACAACAAGTACACTCCAATTTGCAGGACTCCCTAAGTCCACACTCAATTCATCAAATAGAACTATTCCATGAGTCCGTGAATGATGCTCCATGCACATATCATGGATATTATAAATTAGCGGGTTAGACCATACAAGCTGAGGTCACGGCGTATACGTATAGTCCTTCCATCGTCTATATCTTGAATGTGCGGAGACATAGATCAGCACCATCAAATCTCTGTACTCATCCATAAATCTATCTCTATACTTGTATCTCACTGAACAATATATGCAAACTCTTCGTTATATTGTTCAACCCTATGGAAACTCATTTCCTATGTTTATTGCCTATGGCCATAAGACTTTTTGATATACAATCTCGAAGCATCTAGATATACATCTCTCTATAAGAGCTGATGGATCCCATAGTTATGCACACCAAACTTCATACGCATCGGACCATACCCAACAACACCCAATGATTAAACCATGAAAGGTCTTTAACATGCGTGGAACCAAAATATAGTCAATCACTTATAAGTCTACCATGGCGCTCATGTCAGAGTATACTATTCAACTCGAGAGGACCTTCTATTGACGGCTACATAAGATGTCTATTGAGATCCTCGTGAGTCTATTCCAACCCAATCCTTACTAGATACCTATATACCTATACAAGCTCATGCTCAACTAGGAACAACTATCTGTACCCTATAGATATAGCCATACACTGATCTTATATAAAAGGTATTCACCAACAAACCTACATCGGTGAAAATAGATCAGGAACATAATATTTGAGATTATACTTGCATAATGACATTTTCTATCACCCGATTGTAACTCTTGCAACTACATCGTCACTAGTATACTTTAGGTCTTTGTCTCGTTACAAATAAGGCTCCAACTCCTTGGAGTTCACAAATTCTTATAACCTGCTAACTCTTAGCAGTTATAATTCTCAGTGTTGCTAAATCTTAACCTTGATCTAAATTTTTTTAAAACCAGATTTGAACTCCTTCAGATCATACAATATCTGTAGCGTTTTAAGTATTGTACCATATAATAAAATATAATTAATAATTTAATAAAATATACATCGCATAAATATCAAATATTCATACAAACATGGATGGCACATAATCATTAACCCTAGCACCTATAATACCGAGATTAAGTTCTATTCATTAACTCCAAGTTATATTAACTATGCATACCAATTAGGTATATTTACATCCTAATTGAAGCTTGTAGATACTATTCTATAATCATACATCATTTTGTCCTAGACTATTTAATGAGATGCTATTTCTAAGTTTATCTCAATAACCTAAAGTTTATGAATAAGATTGCCCAAGTTAAATGTAAACATTAAGTACTAACAAAATGAATAAAAAAACCAAGTTCATGCATTCAAAGTTGAAATATTTAAAAACACATATTTAAGTTCAAGACTACAATCCTAGTTTTCGTCTCTATCGCCTTCCTTAGTGGAAGATCACTTTTTATAACCTTCCTTTTGGGATATCCCATCTTCTTTATAGGTTATGATTATGGATGTTGAAAGTACGTTGTGCATAAGGTGAGCATTTACATTTTTAATTTTTAATTACATCACATATGTATAATTAAGTGCAGCAAAAAAAAAATAAACATATCATTACACTAATTAGATATTAGAGAACTCACCCTTGAAGTGTGCTTTGTACAATTCTAGTCTAGGACTTGGTGAGATCTTTCAAGTTAGAACGGTAGCTATTCTCGCCATAATATTTAATACTGAAGCAACTATTGCTTCTATATTTCTCTAAGCCCTTAATCTATTTTTTAGCTCACCATTCACTTTTAGCACAAAATTTGAGTAACAAGCCCATATGTATAGCTTTTGCAGCCACCACATTCGGCCAATGAATAGCATTATAGTGGCCAATAAATATAAGCATGACAAGGCCTTTGTTTCGCTATATCATGCTTTTAATTAGTCATGACAAGGCTAGCTAAAAGGATTTAACACCACCTCTTGTTTCATATAAGCATGAGAAAGCATTTCTTGCTTTGTCATGACTTAGCCAAATTAATTACTTAATATTTTATACAAAGCTTAACATAGTGGCCGAATGTAATCAAAATTGGTGGCCAATTTCCTTGTTTAAATAAATAATTGGAAGGTAGCTCATGCTTTACAAAAGATGACAAAATTGTCATTTTTTGTCTTTCAAAAACAAACAAAAACAGCTACCATCTACTAAATACTTTATTTGGCCGAAACAATTCAAATGGCCACCTTTTGCTTGATAAAATAATTTGGCCAAATTCATTTTGTTTCCAAAGCCATGAATTGCTATCAATTTGTTTACTTTAAAAGAACCAATTAAATAATGCCACCAAAAGCTTCCATTTACTTGGTCGAATTTTTCTATCATTTGTTTACATTTGTTATTTATTTAATCTTGTAAAATTAAATATTAGCCAATGAAATCTTACCGCATGTCATGCCCTAACAAATTAATGGCATGAAATGTGACATCTAATAAAAATGTTAAAATGGCAAGTCTCACTTGCCTAGATCCCAAGCTTAACATTTAAACCCAATGATCTTCTTGAGAGACCTTGAATAAATTCTAACTTTTTGAGACCTTCCCATATTGAACTATCCAATATGGTGTGCTATCACAGTGTACAACGAGTACACTTCGTGTAATGAAACTCTATAGGTTCACACTTATTTCGTCTTATAGAACTCTTCCATAAGTCTATAAACATTGCCCCACACACACGTTATGAATATAACGAAACAACATACAAGTTGAGATTAATACATATTTGTATAATCTCTTTGTCATTTATATCCTAGAAAACCAGAGAAATAAATCATTACCGTCAAGTCTCCATATGCTCAACATTAGAACTTATCTCCAGATTCGTACTCTTATAAATAATATCCACAAACACTTTTGCGATATTGTTTCTTACACGAAATCCTTTTTTTTAGGTATATTGCTTATGGCCATAAGACTTTCAGGTACATAATATTGAAGCATCTAGATATATTACTCATCCATATGAGTTGACGGATCCCATATCTACACAAACTAGACTCCATGAGCATTGAACTATACCTAGTGATATCTAGCGATTAAACCATAAAAGGTCTCTAACATGTGTAGAACCTAAATATGGTGGATCATTCACAAGGCCACTATGGTGCTCAGGTCAAGGGACCACAAATACTACTCAACTTTAAAGGATTCTTCATTGATGGCTCTATAGGATGTCAATTGGAGGTCCTAATTTAGCATGTTTAGTACTCAGTCCTTACTAAATACCCGCATACCTAGACGAGCTTCCACTAAGCTCATGGTCAACTATGAATAACCATTTGTACCATAGTGTTATAGACATACCTTAATCTATATAAAAAAGATTCATCGATAGACCCACATCAATAAACATAGATCAGGAACATTAGGTTTGAGAATATACTTGAATTATGACATTTCTTAATACCCATTGCAACCCTTTGTAATTATGTCATTACTAGCATACCTTCAAGTCTTTGTCCCATCTCAGACAAGAATCTAACTTCTTAGATCTGGTTGACTTTTATAACGTGCTAACTCTTAGCAATTATAACTCTCAATGCAACTAACTTTTAGCGTTGGTTCAAACTCCTTTGAATCAAATCTGAACTCCTTCAGATCATATAATATCTAAATTATTACAAGCATCTTACCATATATATATTTAATATTAATAATTATATTTGAAATGTTTATTGTATAAATATAAAATAATTAATATTTATGCAATTTGAAATAGCATATAAGTACCCGTTCCAAAAGATATCTCTTTGGTTATTGCTGCTTCGTCTTCCTTTTCATGAATCTATTACTCAAATTTCTAGTTGATTACCTCGAATAAAGAGAAATTCTTGCAAATGAGGTATTAATAGTAAGAGTTGATGTACTCATAGCTTTTTGACTAGGTAGCAAATTTTATTGTTGTGGTTTCCTGGCTCACTGAGTTCTCAATTAAATCAATTAGGGAAGCTTTTAATTTTCTCCTTCCCCCTTGTTTCATGAAAATAGATCTGATGCATTCTTTTCTTGCAATTTTGCATATACTAAACAATGAACTAGGTTGTTAGTTCTTCAAAAAAAGCTATCAAGTTCTTCTTTAATCAGTGGAACCATGCTCATGTGGGTTTCTTTAAGCTTGATGGGAATGTTATACACTTCAAGGATCTGTCATATATATACATGATCATCTTCACATTGAAATGAAAGATATGTTATTTTCGATCCTTAGTCATATCATTCATTTAGAAGTTTAGCATTGTGAATTTCTAAGGCTTCTCAGCTCGCTAGATGGATTCTACAAATGATTCTTGATTTCTTTCCTTGCCAAGGTATTGCATCTTTAGTGATTTTAGACTTATTAATCTTCAGGTAAAACTCTCCTACTTCCTTTATATTGGAAACTTCTTATGCATTCTTAATCATCTGCTTTTTTTGTTATTTCTTGGGTTTCCTCTCTTATCATTTTGTCAGGCACATTATCTTTTGTGTCATTCTCCTGTAATCGTCTATGCTAAGTATGTCTTGGTCCATTCCCTTACTATGGATTTTATCTAGGAGCATCATTCAATTTTTTATACCCTTCCATCACATTTAATTAGTCTCTTATTAATAGTTCTCCTTTCTCGTCTCTTTAAGTTGTTTGACAATTTCTATTAGTACATTCGTCATTGCAATAAGAATCTCACTTCTAAGGAATATCATATTTGCAGTACTTGCTTCTCCTCTATCTATCCCATCCATTTAATTCAAAAGGAATAACTATTACACCTCTGTCCTAGCATCCTTTTTACTGCTTGTAATTATAAAATGGTTATATCTATTAAAAATTATTTTCCACAAATGTCACCACTGAAGCTCTCTAGATTAGAACCTTGTGTTTAATTACTTTTTTATCCTTACACCACTCTCTTAAATTAACCAAAATACTATCCGCCATCCTATAAAAAAAAAATTATCTGATGCTCAAGTTAGTGTGTGAAGAATAAAAAGGGTATTGTGTGTGGTGAAGTATATGCACGAACAAGAATAACTTAATATACTGTGATTTAAGCTTATTTCTCTTAATTTTGGTTGTAATTAAGGATTGGATCCCTTCCTCGTCAAAGGACAACTATTTTTTTAAGGTAGGAATTTCAATCCTTCTCAAAATGTATTAATATGGACATGTATTTCAATTAAACCATGATTAAAATAATTTTACGCTCTTTGAAATGTTTTACCTCATTATTTATTAGTAGAAGGAATTCAGTGGAAATTATTCACTCTTCTGAGAAACCCTTTTTTTACGTTTAAATACAATTTAACAATTAAAATTATACTCAAATTAATAGTTTTTTATCCTTTTCTATGATATCCATGGTTCATTTATAGAGATTACAAGTCAACAAAAATAGATTAGTAGCTTAATGGATTTAGAGAATAAATCAGGCTCCTATTTTAAATCTCTTAGCTCACTTATTGATGCAATATTTTTATAACATACAATTAATAAGTAATAAAGGGTTTAAAGTTGGATGTCGAACCCACAGGGATAATTTTTATTTTCTACCAAGTACTAAAATTTTGTCTTTCTTTTAATTTTTCAAAAAAATTAAATCTTAAATTGTAATTAATTTAAGTAAAATAAAAGTGTAAAACATAAATGACACAACTCAAGTAAATTAAAAAAAGATAACAAGAAAGAAAAAGCTTGTGATTAATTACTATCCTTTAATATATTTTCTAAAGATTAATCCTTTTAATATTAATATCATTCAGTTCTTATTATTGGTCAAAACACTAATGTATTCACAAGCCTCTCTTAAGGTCAAGTATATCTCAATTTACCAAATACCTATATCTCTATGGTATTAAGTATCATACATGCAAATTAAGTATATCTCTATCCTAAATTGTAAATCGCTCTACAATCATGCATCAAATTATTTGAACCTAAATACAATGATGTCTCTCTCGAGTTTATTAAAATATTACTAAATCTATCACAATATTAATCAGATATTATGAAGCATTAAAGATAAATAATTTGAATAATAAAGAATTGAGTTCTAATAAATATTAAAAAGATATAACAATTAAGCTCACATATTGAGTTCAAGTAATAACTTTAGAAAAGAATTAGCTCATGATAATTAGAGAATTATAGCTGAAAAATAAAATAAACATGATACAACCAAAAGCAAACCAATATAGACGTGAATTTACAATTGGTTGACCCGTCAAAAATCCACCAGTAATCTATTACTTCTCTTGAAATTATTTCTCTAAATTGTTCTAATTATGCTTTAATTGCTCTTTTGGCTCAAGAGAGTCTTCAGCGATGTATTCTCTTCAGGCTGAAAACAAGTGGCCTTTTATAGGGGTTAATTTTTAGCTTGAAAACCTCAATTCTTATTGGGTCAAGATTTCTGTGATCGCTAAGACAAAAATATACTTTCACTATAGCGCTATGCCTATATGCCAAGATCCCTAGAGTGGTGAAGATATAGCACTGGAGCACTAGCTTTTCGGTAGAGCGTTGGCTTTTTGTTGGAGCGGTAGTCAAATTTTGCTAGGGTGAAATTCTATAACTTGAACAGGTCTGATTTCGAATTTTCTTATTTTGATCATGGTCTCAACATCAGAGCGAAATCCCTTGTACCACTAGAGCGAAAATTTCAAATTTTGAATATTTTGTATTTTAGTCCTTAATATTTGCTCGTTTCATGTCCTTGCTCCAATTTTGTATCTTTTTCAATCCAAACCCTATAATAATGCATATAAATAACTATTTATTATTATAAAATATTAAAATATTAAAATATAAAATATAAAAAAATAAATAACAAATATACTCTTATCACTTGCACAAGTGTTCTCTATTTAAATAACAAATTAGGTCACTGGTACTTAGACTGGTTGGGCTTACTAAAAATATGCCCAATAATATCAATTTATAGGAAAATATTCATTTGAGAAAAATTACATTATTTATTTGCATAACTTTGAAAATGAGTTTTATGAAAATTTCGGAAGGCTACCTAATAATGGTTCTCTTGTATATTGTTTAAAAAAATAATAATAAGTAACAAGTTAAAATTAATTAAATTCTCCAAGTCAATGTCACTAACATTGGGGTATTGGATAGTGAATAATGGTTATTTAATACACACTTTTGCTGACATTTGAAAAGGATTCGGTTGAGATCTCTATGCATATATTGCAGCAACCCGGCAGTGAAGGCGTCGGTGTCTGGTGGAGAGCGTCAGAATATTTATTTCATATAGGTGTCCAGTAGCGTCGACGGGCAGCGGTCTCGATTTGTGATTCAAAATTGTCACGCACGGTTGAGATCGAGGATCACGGTGGTAGCCAGCATTGAGATGCATCACCGGCGAACTCAAAACTGAAGGAGGGCTGTGTATGGTTAGCTTCGCCGAGGCAAGAAACTGAAAAAAGAAAAAACTAAAAAAACAGAAAGAGGAAAGGAGCTAAAGCAGAAGAAGGAAAAAGTAAGGATTTGTTTCCACCGGAAAAGAGGTTGCCCCCTCTCCAGTGGAGATCTGGTTTCTGAGGTGGGAGGCACGGCGCTGTTTTTTGGAGAGAAAACTAAGGTTTTTAGATCATATCATAGTTAAATCAAAGAAAATAATAAAATCGATTACTTATTGTTCCCTTATATTTTGCACTAAAGCCTAATTTATTATAGAAATCTCAAAAAAAAAAATTAAATAAAAAAAAAATAGTTATCTACATTATAATTATAATAAGACTTTTTAAAAAAGTTTTAAACAAATAAAGAAATTATCATCTTTATTTTGAAAAGACTCCAATAAGCGAAACTTAATTTGGGAGGTTCTGTGATATCCTAATTCAACTTATGTTCTATGACCCTCGTACTCCTACGATAGTATAAATAAAAGGTAAAATCATAGAATGAGAGCATGACATAAGAAGAAAAGAGGAAAGTGAGGAAGAAACATATGTAAAATTAGAAACAACTTTCGAAAAGGGGTCATCAATCAATAATCATCCTTCTCCATAATTAGAGAGGAAAGGGGCGACATGTTGTTAATTTTCTAGTAATGTTATTTCTTTGATATTATAAAGGTTCTACTTCCGTGTATCTCTACTATAAAATCATTACTAGATAGTGTCATATAAGTAAGCTCATCAAACTCAATAAAGTGGACGTAAGCTTACATTGAACTGAATCACTATAAATTTTGTCTTGTTGTGCTTCTTTTTTTATGTTAATTGCGATCTAATTTTTTAAATTTAACTTGTTGACTTCAAAATGATCAAATTTTAAGGTCAATAATTTATTGTTATTTGTGAAAAATAATACAAAAAGCTATCGAAATTAACTGTAGAGATTAACAATTCAAATGCCAGCAAGCATGCAAACAGAATTTAAAAAAAGATAGACAAAGAGATGGAATGAAAAAGTTTAAAAAAAAGGATAAGAAGATGAAAAGAAAAAAAAATAAAAAAGGAAGAAAGAGATGAAAAGAGAAAGATAAAAAAAAAAAGCGGCACCCGAGGAGAAAAAGAAGATAAAATTAGTGTACTATTTGATTTAAATTTAGCACTAATGCTTTCAATATATTATAGATAGGTCCCTGATAGAATACGTTTACATTTGGCCCCTTCAAATTAAGGATATTCCATTTTGGTCAAAAAATTTGCAAAATTTTGCAAATAAGCCCCTATAGAAAGTGGCCTTCTACAAGTCCAAGAACCAAAAAGCTAAAGAGCCCAAATCCAAAGACCTTTTAGAGGCTGTCTAAACCCTCCTCGAGACAACCTAAGCCTTTATAGAAGCATCTTAAGCCCTCATCAAGGTTTCCTAAGCTTTCATTGAGGTTATCTAAACCCTTATCCAAATAGCTTAAGCCCTCTTTGAGACAACCTAGCCCTCATCGAGGTAGCTTAAGTTATCATTACATTCACAATGGTGAATATCACTAAAAAATTGCATCAGTACTCCAATATGGTGTCGTGTCACCAAAAATTCAAAAATTGACAGCATACATTTTTCAAAGGGTTGCCAATATTAAATGCGCCCTTAGTACTAACTTCAAATAATTAAGTGACATAGCCACATGTTTTCATTATTTAGGCCCAATGACCATCAACTAAAAGGAATCTCACTAACTAGTACATCCATTTCTCCTTTATAAGACTTGATCTTGAGCATTACCTTAAAAGAATAAGACGGGAATATTGGTTGACCACATTAAGAAAGCACTTCAAAGTCTATCTAATATAAGGGATAATTTTTTAAAGTATCTAGTATTATTCCCCCTAGATTCGGCCTATAGGTCTAATCACTACACATCTCTAAATCACCTATTGTAGCTCACAAGGCTAGGCCCTAAGAGCATAGGTTCAATAGCTACAAGGGTATATAGGTATCATCAAGGTGCCTTGTAGTCCTCATCTCACCAATATTGTCCTCAGTCATTAAGTTTCCTTCTTAATCTAATCGACCACCCTAAACATGCTCAGACAACATGAAACAGACTTTACCATTGAGGAACACGGACTCAAATATCCCCCTATATGGTGGACAATACGAAAATCCCTCTATCCCTTGAGGACCTAAAAAGAAGAATGACTCGGAAAACCCCCTAATGGGATGAACAACACAAAAATCCCTTTGTCCATGTCTGTTGAGGACTAAGGATATGAACTACTCAGATATCCTCTTAATGGCGTAAACGATACAGAAATCCCTCTGCTCTTTGAGGACCTAAAAAGGTGAATGACTTGGAAATACCCTTCATAAGGTGAACGACATGAAAATCCCTTTTTCCTTTGAGGCGATGTAAGTTCTCATCTAAGGCCACATAAGTCCTCACTTGAAGATTGAGGTCACTTTATACTAATGGTGCTCGAATTTTAGCTAATGGTGCTCGACTTATTATTATCTGCTTTTAGCCTATAGTGCTTGGATTATTATTCTTTTTCAGCTTATACTGCTCAACTTACTATTATTAGCTTATAGTTCTCAAACTTTTATTTTCTAAGACTTATAATATTTAAGTTATTATTATCTTATACTTATGGTTCTTGAGTTTTTGTTCTTTTTTCAGCATCTAATGATCGACTTTTGGTGCTTAGTTTATGAAGCTGCTTGGATTCAACTACTTTATGCCATAACAAAGTAAAAACTCAGACAACGACTAGCATTGTCCTGATAACCTTTGAATGTACAACAAATATGGAATCACCAAGGCACATTAGTCGATAACACCAAGGCGCAATAGTCGATGGCACCAATACTTTAGGCCTTCCTTTATCTTCTTTGATAATACTCAAGACCAAGCAAAGGGACATCCATGAGCTCGTCCGCAGTCCTCAGCCCTTAAAAATGTCATCGGCATCAACTCTATTTCATAACATGAATTGGCCGAGCCGACCAGTAAAGACATCATTCGAAGACTCAATTTGCCCTTATCCCCAAAGACTACTAATTACTTGAAAACCTCTCCGTAAAGGGTAAAATACCCCTCCATAAAGGGTAAAATTACTTGAAGAATAATCCCTTACCTCGTTCAGAGACCTCATAAAAGCTTCCTAAAGACCATTGAGTACTCACTTCATTTGAATCTTTTTAAATAGCACTTCATGATATACCAAACTCAAGGATAAACCCTCCAGTTCTAAACACCGAGCACCTTGTTAAGTCATCAATTAGGGACCATACCACAGTGATACTTCAAAAGGCACCTCGAATAGCCCATTCAATCCAAGGACTATAATTATAAAGTTTTTAGTATTAACAAGTTAACATTGAAAACTAAGGGACCCTTATTACCCCCTAAATTTCAACCTAGAGCCAAATTTATCACAAAGGCCCAAAAAAACTCCTAAATGAAAAGAAGAAAAAAAATTTCCTTTATTACAATATGACTTTTTAGGAAAGTCTTAGACAAATAAGGGAACTACCATCCTTATTTTAGCAGCACTCTAATAAGTAAAGCCTAATTGAAAAAGTCTTGTAATATCCTAATTCGACTAAAATTCTATGATCCCATACTCCTAACACTCTATTAATAAGGGATAAAATCATATAAAAGGGGAATCACATATGCATCAACATTAATTAATAATTAGCCTTTTCTATAAGTTAGAGAAGAAGAGGAGCGGCATGTTTGCTATTTTTCTAGGGGATGTTATTTCTTTAATCTTGTAAAAGTTCTGCCAATATATATTTTTACTGTAAAATTATTATTATATAGTATCATATAAGTGAACTCATCAAATTTGATAAAATAGACATAGATTCACGTTAAACTAAACTATTATCAATTTTATTTTGTTGTAGGTTTTTTTTTATTAATTTCGATCTCTTTTCTTAAAATGAACATAAATTTAACTAATTAACTTCAAGATAATCAAATTTTAATTTTAGTCAATAAATATAAAAGTGCCATGAGACTTTGGAGCAACAACTACTATAAAAATACAAACATTAGTGTCACGTAAACTTTGGTTGTATATGTATTTACTATTATGTGGTAACTGAAAAATATTGTAAAATGGATGGCTTCGAGTTTGACAACTCGAATATTTTTCCGATTAAATTATGATATGAGCATTTTTTTTCTCTTTTGTATGAATCTCATAGGTTTATACTATCAAGTTTCTACTAATTAATCAACTATAGAGCAATTCAGGGAGAGAGTGCTCTGGAAAAACTATGCAATAGACTTGAGAGAAAAAGCCTAAAACTCTCTTTGTTTAAGAATTGATCGTCCCTCTCTTCGATATTTAACTTGGCCTTCTCAAATGTATTAATCAAGAAAAATAAATAAGAGTTCGGATCATTGCGCCACATGACGCTCACGTGAACTTTGACTGACACAGAATACAATTACAGAAAAAAAAAAAAAACCTACAACTGCAAGAAATGTTGGTTGACAGGAAAATTAGGCACATAAAAACACGGCATGCCACCTACTTGACAGACATCAACCATTTTCATAGAAAATCACCCTCTTAAATTGTTCACGATGACAAAATCTTCCACCCGACCAATTATTATTCATTATAAGCCCATATCTGTTAAAACTGCATACAGTCATTTAGGTATATAAACGGAAGTTGAAGTTCCATCACATATCCTTAGTGCAATAGAAGCATCAGCATCTTTCTCACAAACATGCAAACACTAGTTTCGGTATATATAGATACCATTAACTATTCTGTAGTAAACTCAGCTGCTTGGTCTTCCACAGTTTTATCATACTAGAAACATAACTACAGGCCTAAACTTTTTCTATCATTCCATTGCCGTACTTTGCATACATAGATGTTCCTCAAAACCACTTCTTTGAACCACGGATAAGCATAGTACTCTTAGAAATGAGCAAAATCTTCTACACCCCAATAGAGCCCAAAGAATGCCGTCCCCCGAGCCTCCTTTTTCTTAACCGCTCGGTAATAATGAAGGCAAGCTCTAGAGATTGAGAAGCATTGAGCCTTGGATCACAGTGGGTGTGGTAACGTGAACTCAAGTCATCATAGGTTATAGTTCGAGAGCCTCCTACACACTCCGTCACATTCTGCCCTGTCATCTCTAAATGAACTCCTCCAGGATAGCTTCCTTCTTGATCATGCACATCAAAGAAAGCTCTCACCTCAGCCTATCAACAAAGACAATAAGATAGCTATCACTGTTAGATCTTAATTTAAGAGGGTGAAAAGTAATGACAATTTCGCATGAAACATTTTAGATGCCACTTGAGTCCCAAACTTGGATGAAGAAACACAACCACGAGTTTCAAGATCTTTCTCTAGTAAAGGTAAACCAATTTACTAATTAATGTGTATCTTATAGGTATATTGCCTTCCCCTAACAACCACATCACTATAACCATATTTTCAGTCAAATTAGCCACTAAGCAGAAAGTAATGCTTTGTCCCAGCCAGATATGACATTAAGAAGTAAAGTCAAAAAAGAGAGTATAATGATTTATCAATGACAACTTATGAGAAACACTTCATGGTTCAGATTGATGATAATACAATTCAGTTATTTGATTCTAGACATATTTATGGATTATAAACAGTATTGATGGTGCTTATCAAAAGAATCAGGCCAGTCGTGGGATTATGATAATTGAAAAGTGCACGAAGTAACCACATATATGAAGCAAGTGTAAAAGAAGTTTGACCATAACATAAAACGTACCCTTATTGCATCAAAGGAACGTGTTTTCAGCCCTGAAGGGGCTTTGATGGTGTTGCCATGCATTGGATCACTAACCCAAGTAACAATTTGACCTGCTCTACGGACTGCCCTGATCAGATGGGGAAGCTTAACCCTCATGTTTTCCGCTCCCATCCTTACAATCACTGTTATTCTCCCAGACTTGTTCTTAGGGTTTAGGATATCAATGAGCTTAACTAGCTCATTTGGATCCATCTTATCACTCACCTGTAACAACACCATATTATCTTTAGTCTTGAAGTCCTCTAATCTTTCTGGACCCGTAGTCAATCAGAAACCAATATAATTGCTTGACAGAAAAGCATGTACATGAACATAAGGGCAATGTACAAAGCATACAAATACAAACAAGCCAGTATTGAAGGACATTTGCAAACCAGATGTAGTTAAATTGCTTATCCTTGTTCAGATGACCAATAACTAAAGAAAAAAAAAGTAATACAAAAGAAAGGAATCGTACCTTGATACCAAGGGGATTTGCAACTCCTCTCAAAAACTCAACATGGGCACCATCAAGTTGACGGGTGCGTTCCCCAACCCAAAGCATGTGAGCAGAACAGTCATAGTAAAGACCAGAAGTCGAATCCTCCCTAGTGAGAGCCTGTTCGTAAGGCAGGAGCAAGCACTCGTGAGATGTCCAAAACTTTGTTGTAGTCATGATTGGGTGGTTGGCTGTGAGTCCTGCAGCAGCCATAAATCCTATGGCCTCATCAACCCGGTGAGCCAGTTCACGGTACCTAATCAACCACACCAAGCCAAATAATGAAAAAAGGTCAAACATATTAGCTTCCTAGCAACTAAACAAAAGCTACCCAGTTCAATTTCAAGCTGACGGTGAAACAAATTTCCCATTTCTGACAATGAATTATTCATTTCTGAGGAAGTAGAGAAAAAAAGGGTCTGAAAAGCCTTTTTTGCCTTCACTTTTATTTTCCTTTATTCATTTCATAAGCTTGAGAGAAAATGATAATATAATAACTGCATAAGGATGTAAATTACGACAAGATTGATCCTCTAACTCAGAAATCCCCTTACCATAAACAACATTAAGACTTACAAAAGGGTCGGTCAAAAGAAAAGTCGGACGACTGCAAGGGGTATAGAAAATAAAGATTAGAAGCTTGGGTCCTTTGTTCATTATCAAGGAGAGGAGGTAAAAAAATAAAAATGAAGGGACACTCTTCTCTCCAGGCCATCAAAATTAACACTCCAGGCACAGATTGGGGAAGGTAACAACCACAATGAGAAAACACATGACTTCTACATTACTTTATCTTCTCTCCCTCTCAAATGCGCTAGGTGATAGAATAACTCACTCCTCTCATCATATCTTTTAACTCATTCCTAACATTCTTTCCCATCACTTCTTCAATCATCATAATAAAATGGGACATAATATCTAGAAAAGAATTTCATGCCAAAGTCAAGCACCAAATAGAATCGTTTAACAAATTTAAAAATAACAGTCAACCAAAGCAGCAAGGTCAAAGTAAAGTAGACGAAAAAGGTGCCTTCAGAAAATGGAATTTTCTTTCCTTCTTTTTTTTTTTATTTTCTTTCTTCTTCTGAGGAGGTGCTGAAAAATTGAACTCAATGTTAATCTGTTCTCTTTTTAGATATCAAATATCTGTAGGCTTGAAAATTTAAGTCATAGAAAGAAGTAGCCAATTGAAGTAAATAACAACTAATCACATGGAACTATTTTAATGCTTTACTGCAATAATAAATAAAAAATTTACAGCAATTCATACAACTGTTACCACAAATCAAATATTTATCAGCTGCAGATGATGTGATTCCTATCTTCAAGGTTATATAGAACATCTTACTTCTTCAGAAAGGGAGTAAGGAACCAAATTACTAAACTCAATCTACTAACTCAAATTCCAAAGGACATCCACTACCACCAGTTGCTTTGTATTTGCTTAAAAGAGGAAAACATACCTGTCGGCTTGCTCACTATGATCCATAAAATCTAGATTCCAATGGGTCACTCTTTGCATTGCTGCATAACCTCCTGTGGCAAATGCCCTTAAGAGATTCAAAGTCGCCACAGATTGGGTATAGGCCCTAATCATCCTATGGGGATCTGGAACTCTTGATTCTGCATTGAATGCATCCCCATTCACATTGTCACCTCTGTAACTCGGTAGCTTCACCCCATTCTTCTCTTCGAATGGGTCTGACCTCGGCTTTGCAAATTGACCCGCCATTCTCCCCACCTAAACAGTCATTCCCACATTATAAATTATTAAACTCTACCTCCATATGCATGTACTGACTAAAATCATTAAGTGAACTCCCACAGGAAAATCATTAAGTACCAAATAAATTAAGCGATATCAGATTACACAAACGCAATTCTGACACATCGTTATACTCAATTCAATAAACAAACCCAAGAAAATCAATCACGTCAAAGTATAATAAACTCATAAAATAAAAAATAAATATCAACTGCGATCCTCGGTTTTCTTCTGTAATTAACAATACACATGCCCGTATACTCATGAAAATCAACCCACAGTTGAAGATTTTTCATCAGACCAAAGAAGAAGAAGAAATAAAGACCTTGATAACAGGCATTTGGCCCCCAAACGTAAGGACGACGCTCATCTGAAGAAGAACTCGGAAAGTGTCACGAATGTTATTGGCATTAAATTCTTTGAAACTCTCGGCACAATCACCACCTTGAAGCAAGAAGGCATTTCCAAGAGCGGCCTGCCCAAGTTTCTCTTCGAGGCTTCTCGCCTCTCCAGCGAACACAATCGGAGGAAACGTCGAGAGAGTGTCGAGGACCGACTCCAGCTCGGCCTTGTCGGGATATTCCGGGAGCTGGAGCGCCTTCTTGTGCTTCCAGCTGTCCAGGCTCCATTTGGGGGCGACGGTTGAGTTTGCTGGGTCAGTTGAATGGACGGCTGAGATGGGTTTGAGGGCCGTGGTGGCTGTTCTGGCGGAGGAAGGGAGGAGAGAGCTGTGATGGTGGTGGTACAAGAAAAGCTTGGAGTTGGAGAGAAGACAAGGATTGGTGAGAGCCATTTGGTTTTGGGAAAAGAGCAAATATGCAAAACGTATCTGAATCTGACTCAGAAGGGATTGTCAGTATTCAGAAGATTTTATTTTTCGGGTTAAACTACGGTCCTTCCCGCTGTGCAATAAGCCGGAAGTGTGACCCGTTGGATCTTATTAGTGGAGATCCAACGGTTCAAAATCAAATATAAACTTATCTGATATATTATAAATTTATCAAACATAATCCCTCCTCAGTCCTCTTCAATATAAAAATAAATTCAAAAAATACAAACTAATTTGTTTTTTAATTTATTAAAATAAAAACTATATAAACTTAAGATTAAATGTTATAATTCTAAATTCAATCTTTATTAAAATTATGTTAAATATTATAATTTTAATTCTAACTTTAACTACATTAAAAGTTATTATAATTTTAATTTTAATTTTAATTACGCTAAATAATTTTAATTTTAATTACATTAAATATTATAATTTCAAGACCAATTTTAATTATAATTTTAATTATATTAAATAATTCTAATTCTAATTCAAACTTAAATTTTTAATTATGTTAAATGTTATAATTTTAAGTCTAATTTTAATTTTAATTATATTAAATATTATAATTTTAATACTAATTTACTTTTAATTACTTTAAATATTATAATTCTAATTTTAATTTTTAAATTTCATTTTAATGATGTTAAATATTATAATTCTAATTTCAAGTTATATTTTATAATTTTAATTCTAATTTTAAATTTAATGTCAGTTATGTTAAATATTGTAATTGAAATTCAATTTTTTTTCAATTACGTTAAATATTATAATTCCAATTCTAATTTCAAATTTGATTACATTAAATAATTCTAATTTTAAATCAAATTTTAATTTTAATTACATTAAATGTTATAATTTCAAATCTAATTTTAATTTAAATTACATTAAATATTATAATTTTAATTCTAATTTCAATTTTAATTATGTTAAATGTTATAATTCTAATTCTAATTTTAATTTTAATTACATTAAATGTTATAATTCTATTTTTAATTTTAATATGTTAAATGTTATAATTTTCAATTCTAAATTTAAATTTAATTTCAATTACGTTAAATGTTATAATTCTATTTTTAATTTTAATATGTTAAATGTTATAATTTTCAATTCTAAATTTAAATTTTATTTCAATTACGTTAAATGTTATAATTTTAATTTCAATTCTAATTTATTTCAAATATGCTAAGTGTTATAATTCTAATTTTAATTTCACTTACGTTAAATGTTATAATTTTAATTTTAATTTTAAATTCAATTACATTAAATGTTATAATTTCAATTTCAATTTCAACTACATTAAATGTTATATTCTAATTCTAATTTCGATTTCAATTGCATTCAATGTTATAATTTCAAATCTAATTTCAATTTAAATCACATTAAAGTTACAATTTTAAATGCAATTTCAATTATGTTAAATGTTACAATTTTAATTTTAGTTAAATGTAAAATATTATAATTTTAATTCTAATTTTAATTACATAAAATATTATAAATCTAATTTCAATTTCAATTACGTTAAATGTTACAATTCAAATTCAAATTTTATTTTTAATTACGTTAAAGTTATAATTATAATTCCAATTTCTATTATATTAAATGTTATATTTATAATTTCAATTCTAATTTTAATTAAATGTTAAATGTCATAATTTTCATTTTCAATTCTAATTTTAATTATATAACATATTATAAATTTTCAATTTCAGTTTCAGTTTCAAATATGTTAAATATTATAATTCTAATTTCAATTTCAATTTCAATTACGTTAAATATTTGATTTCAATTACTTTAAATATTATAATTTCAATCTAATTTCAATTTCAATTACATTAAATATTATCATTTTAATTCTAATTTTAATTTTAACTTCAATTACGTTAAAATTATAATTTCAATTCTAATTTTAATTTTAACTTTAATTATGTTAAATGATATAATTCTAATTCCAATTTTAATTTTAATTTTAATTCCAATTACGTTAAATATTATAATTTTAAATCTAATTTTAATTTCAATTATGTTAAATATTTTCAATTCTAATTTCAATTTCAATTACGTTAAATAAATTCAATTTCAATAATATTAAATGTTATAATTTCAATTCCAATTCTAAGTTCACTTAAATTATATATTATAATTTCAATTCAAAATTTAAATTAAATTTAATAATATTAAATGTTATTATTCAAATTTTAATTTCAACAAGTCCAAAATTAGAAATTAAAAATATATTTTAAAAATTAGAATTTGTATGTGAATTATTTATTTTAGAAATTGAAATTTTGGATTTGTTATATATTTTGAAAATTAAAAGTTAAAATGTTAAGGGAGTTCAATAAATGCCTTAAAAATTAAAAAATATCCAAAATATAAAAACGACTAAAAAAAAAGGTAAAGGTCAAAAGTCAAAACTAACCCAAAAATTTCAATTTAGCATAATTAAAATATTTTGTTATATACTTTTAAATTTAACGTAATTTACATTTCATTTATAATGTTAATAAAAGTAGATAATTCAATATTAATTACTCTTTAACTTAGATTAATATTTACTATTTTAACTATGAAATTAAATAAAATTTAATAAAAAATTAAAAAAATTATATTTAAATGCCACGCGGCATTTTGTGATGGCACCAGGTGGTGGACTTTTTATATTAATCATAACTATTTAATCACTTGTATTATGTTATATTTTTTGTGCAACTAAATGTAAATTCGCAATTTATAAAAAAGTGGAAACACTCTGTTATGTTTGTGGGTGAGAGGTGTAAAAGGTGAGAACATGTCCTATATTAAGTGGGATACAACATGTTGTAGATGCAATTATTCTTTTTTATTTTTTGTATTTTTTATATTAACCTTAGTTATTTAGAAAACTTATAAAATATCATTCATTATATTATGTTACATTTTTTGTGTACATAAAAGCAAACTCACAATTTATGAAAAAGTAGAAACACCATCTTATATTTGTGGGTGATATGTGTAAAAAGTGATAACATATCCTACATTGAGTAGGATAGAACATACAACAAGTTGTGGATGCAATTAATTTTTATTTTTATTTTAGATACTTTATATTAACTATGATTTTTTAGGACACATATAAAATATCATCCCTTATATTATGTTGTATTTTTTGTGTAGATAAATATAAACTCGAAATTTTTAAAAAAGTTGTAACACCCTCTTATATTTGTGGGTGACAAGTGTAAAAACTGAAAAAATGTCATACGTTAAGTGAGATACAATATACAACATATTGTGGATGCAATTATTTTCTTTTTTATTTTAGGTACTTTATATTAACCAAGATAGTACACCTATAAAATATCATCCTTTATATTATGTTATTTTTTTGTGTAAATAAATGCAAACTCATAATATATAAAAAAGTAAGAATACCATAATATATTTGCGGGTGAGATGCATAAAAAGTGAGACCACATTTGCATTAATTAAAATACAACATATAATATTTTAAGTACTTTTCATATTAATCATGGTTATTTAGGACATTTATATGATATACCTTGTATTCTGTTACATTTTTTGTTTAACATAAATAAAAACTTTTAATCATGAAAAAGTGAGAACACCCTCTTATATTTGTGGATAACATGTGCAAAACGTGGGAGCACATCATACATTAAGTTGAATACAACATACAACATATTGTGAATGTAATTATTATTTTTTTATTATTTTAGATACTTTATATTAATTGTGCTTATTTAGGACATCTATAAAATATTATCTTTATATTATATTACATTTTTTGTGTACAAAAAGTAAACTCCCAATTTATAAAAAAGTGAGAACATCTTTTTATATTTGAGAGTGATAATTACAAAAAATGAGAACACGTTATATGTTAGTAGGATATAACATACAACGGATTGTGGGTGTAATTTTTTTTGTTTAGATACTTTGTATTAACCATAGTTTTTTAAGACACTCAAAAAATATCATCTCTAGTATTATGTTATATTTTTAGTGCAGATAAATGCAAATTAATAATTTATGAAAAAGTGAAAATATCCTCTTATATTGTGGGGGTGAGAGGTGCAAAAAGTGGGAACACGTTCTATATTATGTAGGATACAATATATAACAGATAGTGGATATAATAATAATAATATTTTAATTTTATGTATTTTATATTAATCATAGTTATTTAGGACATCTATAAAATATCATTCCTTATACTATGTTATATTTTTCTGTAGATAAATGCAAACTCGAAAATTTATTAAAAAAAAAAGTGAGAACACCCTCTTCTATTTATAAGTGATAGGTACAAAAAGTGAGAACATGTCATACGTTATATGAGATACAATATACAACAAAAGGTAAATGTAATTTTATTTTAGTTTAGGTAGTTTATATTAACTATGATTATTTATGACACTCATAAAATATCATCCATTGTATTATGTTATATTTTTTGTGTAGATAAATGTCAACTTACAATTTATGAAATATTGAAAATACTCTTTTATATTTGTGGATGATAAGTGCAAAAAGTGAAAACACGTCATACGTTAAATGAAATAAAACATAAAAAGTTTGTGGATGTAATTTTTTATTTAGGTATTTTATATTAACTATGGTTATTTATAATATTCATAAAATATAATATCTTCTATTATATTATATTTTTTGTGCAGATAAATACAAACTGATAATTTATAAAAATATGGAACACTCTCTTATTTTTGTAAGATAAGAGATGTAAAAAGTGGGAACACATCCTACATTAAGTAGGATACAACATACAACAGATTGTGGATATAATTATTTTTTTTAAAATTATTTTAGGTACTTTTATATTAACAATGATTATTTAAGACACTCATAAAATATCATCCCTTGTATTATAAAATATCATCCATTGTATTATATTATTTTGTTTGTAGATAAATACAAACTCAAAAATTTATCAAAGAGAACACCTTCGTATTTTTATGAGTGATAATTGCAAAAAGTGTGAACATGTCATTCTTTATATGGAATACAACATACAACGGATTGTGGATGTAATTTTGTTTTTAGTTTAGGTACTTTATATTAACCATGGTTATTAAGGATACTCATAAAATATCATTCATTGTATTATGTTACATTTTTTTTTGTGTAGATAAATACAAACTTGCAATTTATGAAAAAGTGAAAACACTCTCTTATATTTATGGATGATAGGTAGAAAAGTAGGAACACATTATACGTTTAAGTGGGATACAATATAAAAAATGTTGCAGATGTAATTTTTTTTATTTAGGTACTTTGTATTATCTATGGTTATTTAGAACATCCATAAAATATCATCACTTTTATTATGTTATATTTCTGGTGTAGATAAATATAAACTCAAATTTTTTGAAAAAATGGGAACATGTCTTACTTTAAGTAGGATACAACATACACTAGGTTGTGGATGTAATTATTATTTTTATTTAATTATTTTATATTAACCATAATTATATATGACACCTATAAAATATCATTCCTTATATTATATTACATTTTTAGTGCAGATAAATTCAAATTCGTAATTTTAAAAAAATGGGAACACCATTTTATATTGGTGGGTGATAGATAAAAAATGTGAGAACGCGTCATACATTAAATAGGATGCAACATACAACAGATTGTAGATATAATTTTTTTTTTATTTAGGTACTTTGTATAAACAATGATTATTTATAATTTTAATTCAATACGTTAAATATTATAATTTTAAATTCAATTTTACTTATGTTGTTATAATTCAAATTCTAATTTCAAATTAGTCAAATATTATAATTCTAATTTAAATTTAAATTTAAATTATATTAAATTTAAATTATAATTTTAATTTCGTTGAATATTATAATTCTAATTTTAAATTCAATTAAGTTAAATATTATAATTCTAATTTGAATTATAAATTTAATTTCAATTACATTAAATATTATAATGGCAAACATAATTTTAATTTTTAATTATGTTAAATATTATAATTCAAATTTAAAATTTATTTTTTATTTCAATTATTTTAAATGTTATAATTTCAAATCTAATTTTAATTTTAATTATGTTAAATGTTATAAATCTTAATTACGCTAAATATCATAATTTTAAATTCATATTCAATTATATTAAATTTTATAATTACAATTCTAATTCTAATTTCAATTACATTAAATATTATCATACCAATTCAAATTTCAATTTCAATTATGTTAAATGTTATAATTCAAATTTTAATTTTAATTACGTTAAATGTTATAATTTTAATTTTAATTTCTATTTTAATTTTATTAAATATTATAATTCTAAATCTAATTTTGATTTCAATTACGTTAAATGTTATAATTCTAATTTCATTTTTTATTTCAATTATGTTAAATGCTATAATTCTAATTTTAATTTTAATTTTAATTACGTTAAATGTTATAATTTTAATTTTAATTATATTAAATATTATAATTCTAAATTCAGTTTTAATTACGTTAAATTTTATAATATCAATTCAAATTTCAATTTTAATTACATCAAATGTTATAATTCAAAGTTCAATTTTGATTACGTTAAATATTATAATTTCAAATTTAATTTTGTTAAATGTTATAATTTAAAATTTTAATTACGTTAAATGTTATAATTTTAATTACGTTAAATAATTCCAACTCTAATTTAATTATGTTAAATGATATAATTTCAATTTTAATTTTAGTTTTAATTAACATTAAATAATTCTACTTTCAAATTAAATATAAATTTCAATTATGTTAAATGTTTTAATTCTAAATTTAATTTTAATTACGTTAAATATTATAATTTGAATTCTAATTTGAATTTTAATTATCTTAAATAATTTCAATTCTAAATCCAATTTTAATATGAAATACGTTAAATATTACAATTTTAATTTTAATTTTAATTACAACTATATTAAATATTATAATTTCAAATTTAATTTTAGTTTCAATTATGTTAAATGTTATAATTTTAATTTCAGTTTTAAATTCAATTTTTATTACATTAAATGTTATAATTTCAATTTAAATTTCGTGAAATGTTATTATTGCAATTCTAATTTCTATTTCAATTTTAATTTTGTTAAATGTTATAATTCTATAGGCAGACAAAAACAATCTAGCGAACTGAAACATCTTAGTAGCTAGAGGAAAAGAAAGCTAAAGCGATTCTAGTAGCAGTGACTAGCAAAATGGGAGCAGCCTTGTAAAATTGACATTTGATTTTGACCCAAACATTATATAAATTAAGAAAAACTAATGTCCAATGATGTAAATTTTGGTTCTTTTTATCGCTGGAGTGTTGCTGGAAAATGGCGGCCGGTGGTCGGGTGTAGTGGCAAGTCTATATTTAATTATTAATTATTTTATTTAATTTTTTAAAAAAATATAACCAATTATACGATGACACGTATTATTTTAACTAATCATATTATGACACGTGTTCAAATACTATGTACGAGTAAAATTGTGCCACATGTCCAAAGTTCAATTTACTTATGTGATTAGATTATATTTTTATCATTCCACCATTAAAACTAACGGTAAAAATTAATAGATTAAGATAAAATTGAGTATTTTATCTTTAACTGGGGTAAAGTTATATTTATACCCAAAACATTAGTGTAAAATTGTCTTTATCCCTTATGTTAAATGTTATAATTGTAATTCATATTTCAACTTTAATTATATAAAATAAATTTAATTTCAATTATGTTAGATGTTATAATTATAATTTTAATTTTAATTATGTTAAATATAATAATTTCAAATCTAATTTTAATTTTAATTATATTAAATATTATAATTTTAAATCTAATTTAAATTTTAATTACATTAAATGTTATAATTTCATATCTAATTTAATTTTAATTATGTTAAATATTATAAATTAAAATCTAATTTTAATTACGTAGAATATTATAATTCTAATTTAATTTTAAATATAATGTCAATTACGTTAAATATTTTAATTTCAATTCCTGATATAAATATCAAATTATGTTAAATGTTATAATTATAAATTCAAATTCAATTTTAATTATGTTAAATATTTATAATTCTAATTTCAAATTCAATTTTAATTACGTTAAATGTATTAATTTCAATCTAATTTTAAGTTCAATTTCACATATGTTAAATGGTATAATTTTAATTTTAATTTTAATTTTAATTTTAATTTTAATTTTAATTTTAATTTTAATACGTTAATTGTTATAATTATAATTATAATTATAATAATTTAATATATGATAATTTTATAATTCCGATTCCTATTTTAAATTTAATTTTAATTACGTTAAATGTTATAACTCTAATTTCAATTTTCTATTTTAATTCTGTTAAATAATTCTAATTCAAATTTTAATTTTAATTTCATTAAATGTTATAATTCTAATTTTAATTTTAAATTCAATTTTAATTTTATATTTTCAATTGCAATTATAAATTCAATTTTAATTGCGTTAAATGTTATAATTTCAATTCTAATTTTAAATTTAATTTTCAATTATGTTAAATGTTATAATTTGAATTCTATTTTTAAATTTAATTTCACTTACATTAAATGTTATTATTTAAATTTAAATTTTAAATTCAATGTTAATTACATTAAATATTATAATTTCAATTCCTATTTTTGAATTCAATTTTAATTACGTTAAATGTTATAATTCCAATTCTAAATTTAAATTCAATTTCAATTACATTAATTTTATATTGTCAATTCTAATTTTAAATTCAATTTTACTTATGTTAAATTCTATAATTATAATTCTAATTTTAAATAAGTTCAATTTTATAATTTTAATTCTAATTTCAATTTTAGTTACGTTAA
Organism: Ailanthus altissimus; assembly: GCA_946807835.1. Taxonomy (NCBI): domain Eukaryota; kingdom Viridiplantae; phylum Streptophyta; class Magnoliopsida; order Sapindales; family Simaroubaceae; genus Ailanthus; species Ailanthus altissimus. The sequence goes on from OX327698.1 coordinate 10,990,681, forward strand.
ATATTATAATTTTAATTTCAATTAGGTTAAATATTATAATTATAATTATAATTTTCAATTTAGTTTCACTTACATTAAATGTTATAATTCTAATTCCATTTTATATTCAATTTTACTTAAGTTAAATGTTACAATTCCAATTCTAATTTTAAATTCAATGTCAATTACGTTAATTATTATAATTTAAATTTAAATTTTTAAATTTAGTTTTAATTACATTAAATGTGATAATTTAAATTTAAATTTTAATTATGTTAAATGTTATAATTCTAAATTTAATTTTAAGTTCAATTACATTAAAGTTTATAATTTTAATTCTAATTTTAAATTTAATTTCACTTATGTTAAATGTTATAATTCTAATTCTAATTTTAAATTCAATTTTAATTACGTTAAATTTTATAATTCTAATTCTAATTTTAATTTCAATTTTAGTTATATTAAATATTATAATTTGAATTCTAATTTTAAATTCAACTTCACTTACATTAAATGTTATAATTCTAATTTTATTTTTTAAACTCAATTTCATTTACGTTAAATGTAATTATTGTAAATCTAATTTCAATTTTAATTTCAGTTAAATTACAACACATAATTGCAATTTCAATTACATTACATTTTATAATTCCAATTTCAATTCTAATTTTTATTACGTTATATATTTTGATTCCAATTTGAATTCTATTAAATTTTATAATTTTAATTTAATTCTAATTCTAATTACATTTAAGTATATTCTATTTTACCTTTTCAGGGGTAACCACCCATGTTCATGGTTGTATTTGACATACTTTTTATTTTAATAATATATTACATCTTATTTCTTAAAAAAAAACAATTATATTTGGTATAATCATTTTAAGAGAAATAGAAAAAAATAAAATACAGAAATGTTTGTTATGTTTTGGCCTTCTTTGTTTAAAAAAAACTTTTTGTATTGAGATAAATTGAAGTTTTTGGTTGGTTTTAGCCTTTTTTTTGGAGTTTATTTTTTATAATTTGGATATATTTATAATTTTTTATGCATTTATTAGATTGTGTTAATTTTCAAGTTTTAATTTCTAAAATATTTAACAAATCAAAATTTTTTATTTTCAAATTATAATATATAATATAAGTAAAATTAGAATTAAAATTCAAATTAAATTATAACATTTATAAAAATTTATTTCGACCAATTGAACCTTCTCAAATTGTTTCCTTTTAAGAACCAAAAAGATTTGTGCCAAAACAACAGATGCCAGAAAGAACAAAAGGCCTTGGACACGTAATGGATTTTGAAGTACTATTTCGGCATCTGCCTGACCAAATTCACCTACATTAGGATTACTGTTAATGGTTGATCTAGTTTGATAGATTGGCCCTCTAAAACACAAGTTTAGGTCTTGAAGGGATAATCTCAACCACCTCAAATCCATTCGAAGGATCTGTTATGGTTATTTCGTACCCTCCTTTTTCTTTTAGTATGATTTTACTTACTATACCTACAACTGTAGCATTATAAACCGTATTATTACATTTGTTCTCATTGAGATAAATCTGACCCCTTCCCTTACTCTCACCCATGCATATTGGATATTTTAAGAAGTGAACATCTTTATTAGTCGCGGGGTCAGCGTAAACATCTTTATTAGTTATGGGGTATGGGGAAAGAATAGGAAAAGTGATTTCACTATATTTCTGACCTAGAAAGAGCCATATCATAAGAGTATTTTTTTTTTAGTGGGTTGGTAGGTTTGAAAAGACAGCTTGCCTATCTTTTCTTTCATTTCAGGAAAATGTAATTGAAATTAAAATTATAAAATTTAGTATAATTAAAATTAAAATTGAATTGGAATTGGAATTATAACATTTAATGTAATTGAAATCGAAATTGGAATTAACATTATAACATTTAATGTAATTGAAGTAGAAATTGAAATTGAAATTATAACATTTAATGTAATTGTAATTGAAATTGAAATTATAACATTTAACGTAAGTGAAATTAAAATTGAAATTGAAATTATAATATTTAACGTAATTGAAGTTAAAATTGGATTTATAATTATAATATTTAACTTAATTAAAAATAAAATTAGATTTGAAATTATAATATTGTAATTATAACATTTAATATAATTGAAATTAAAATTAGATTTCAAATTAAACATTTAACGTAATTGAAATTGAATTTAAAATTGAATTAGAATTATAATATTTAACGTAATTTGAATTGAAATTGAAATTGGAATTATGATATTTAATTTAAATAAAACTGAAATGAATTAGATTTTGAATTATAACATTTAACGTACTTGGAATCGAAATTAAATTTGATATTATAATATTTAACATAATAGGAATTAAATTAAAAATTACAATTAGAATTATAATATTTAACGTAATTGGAATTGAAATTAGAATAAATTATAACATTTAATGTAATTGAAATTTGATTTGAAATTATAACATTTAACATGTTCAATGTATTTGAAATTGAATTTAAAGATAGAATTAGAATTAGAACATTCAACGTAATAGCAATTAAAATGAATTTGAAATTATAACATTTAGAGTAATTGGAATAAAAGTTTGATTTATAATTATAATAGTTAATGTAAATGAGATTCAAATTAGAATTTGAGTTATAATATTTAACGTAATTGAAATTGAAATTTAAAATTATAGCATTTACGCAATAGAAATTGAAATTTGAAATTATAACATTTACGTAATAGAAATTGAAATTAGATTTAAAATTATAAAATTTAACGTAATTAGAATTGAAATTGAATTTCAATTTATAACATTTAACGTAGTTAAAATTAAATTTAAAAATAGATTTGGAATTATAATATTTAATATAGTTGAAATTAAATTTTAAAATTGGAATTAAAATTATAACATTTAACGTAATTAAAATTAAAATTGAATTTGGAATTATAACATATAATGTAGTTGAAATTAAAATTGGAATTGGAATTGAATTTACAATATTTTACGTAATTAAAATAAAAATTTTAATTTAGAATTATAATATTTTACGTAATTGAAATTGAGAGGCTGAATTAGAATTATAACATTTTACGTAATTGAAATCAAAATTAGAATTAGACTTATAATATTTAAAGTAATTAAAATTAAAATTTGAATTGAAATATAACATTTAACGTAATTGAAATCTAAATAGAAATTAAAATTATAACAAATAACGTAATTAAAATTAAAATTAGAATTAGAATTATAACATTTAACGTAATTGAAATCAACATTGTAATTAAAATTGTAATTGGATTTGAAATTATAATATTTAACGTAATTAAAATTGATATTCAAATTATAACATTTAACATAATTGAAATTAAAATTATAACATTTAAAATAATTGAAATTGAAATTGGCATTATAACATTTAACCTAATTGAAATTGAATTTAAACAGAAATTAAAAATATAACATTTAATAGAACTAAAATTGAAATTAGATTTCAAATTATAACTTTTAATGTAATCAAAATTGAAATTGAAATTGGAATTATAACATTTAATATAATTAAAAATAGAATTAAAATTATAACATTTAATGTAATTGAAATTAAAAATAGAATTATAACATTTAGTGTAATTGAATTTGAATTTCAAATTAGAATTGGAATTATAACATTTAAAATAATTAAATTTAAATTTACAATTAGTTTTAGAATTATAAAATTTAACGTAATTGAAATTGAATTTAAATTAGAATTTGAATTATAATATTTAACGCAATTAAAATTGAAATTGAATTTGGAATTATAATATTTAATATAATTAAAATTTGAATTATAACATTTAACGTAATTGAAATTTGAAATTATTATAGTTTACATAATTAAAATTAAAATTAGAATTGAAATTATAACATTTAATATAATTAAAATATAAATCGAATTTAGAATTATAATATTTAATGTAATTGAAATTAAATTTTTTATATATTGTTCTTTATATTTTATTGATCGTTATCATTGAAATAATATTTAATTTATGTTTCTAAATTTTTATATAAAATATATTTTATTTTATCAAAATAAATATTATAATAACATTATTTTCTTGTTTTTTTAATTTCATTTTTTTTTGGACTTAACTAATTTTATATTTGTAATTATAATTTTATGTATTAATTTTATTAACGAAGGGACCTTTTTGATAAAAGCCAAAATAATTGGCAATTACCTTCGATTGCCAATTGTTTTGGCTGACATAATTCAACTATATGTACAACCGGATGTACTAGAGGCTTAGTCTTATGAATTGGATATTTAATTATAGAATAAATAATAAAAAATATAATTTTACTTCTTTTTTTCTGTAGTCTTAATAATATAATATCTCTTATCTAATGCAAGGCTAAGCGTCCAAGTGTCACATCTCACGTCAAACAAAATTTAAGTAAATTTTAAGTCTATAGGTTAGGAGGTAGTATTAATTATTAGATTAATTTTTTGAGTTAATAACAAGCACTTAGTCTATGGTAAGTAGAATTAAAGCATATTAAAGTTTTTATTTACACGTGAACTCTCAAAATAATAGAGATTGTCATGTGAAATGTAGATTCTCTATGACTTTCATGAATGGATAATACAGATCAAGTGGGTTCTGAAAATTCTGTTTAGAGCTTCAATAGATTGCCACATAGGTAGTGGGTTTTCCATGTCTTCGAGAAGATAGACAATACGAACTATATTGACTCCTAAATTTTGGCTAAACTATGACAAGAACGTCACATGGTTGGATGAGGAAGAATGTCACGTCCTACATCGAATAAAATTAGGTGAATCTTGACTATATATGAGTGAATAAGTAGCATTAGCTAACAAATTAGTCTTTTTGGTCAATGGTAAGCGCTCAATCCGTGATATAAGGTTGACCTAATTGCTTGTCAAGTTGTTACAAGTTGTTATATACTCGGTTGCACGCTTGGCTTGTGATATAAGGTTGACCTGATTGCTTGTCAAGTTATTATAAGTTGTTATATACCCGACTGTGCTTCGCACCTCTTCTTTTTGTTAGATTGACATATGCTTTAGCAATTAAATGGATTATTGACACTTTACACAAGATAACTTCACTGTGGTACTCTTGAACCTAACTTTCTTACTAGAAGAGATTCATACAATCTTATGACAGAGACTATCCATATAATTGGGATCTCTGCCCATATTTAAAGACAAAGAATTCTACTTTCATGCAAAAGGGACAAAAGAACCCTTACACAGAAGAGACAAAAGTTACCCCTTGTAAGGAAAAATAATTTACACCCCATATTATTACTACCATCCTCCCCTAAATACAATTATTAATCATTTAAAAAATTCACCCAACTAACAATAATAAAGCTAACACAACACAACCTCAAAATAACAAGAATTATGACAGTTCAAAATCTAAGTCATAAGGTGGAGTTGTTCATCTTTGGTGGCCGAGGGAAGCTTGAGTGTCACTAGTAATTATTTGTCATTGGATCTAAGCTAAGCACTATTATTGATGAGCCGAGGTTGCTCGAAAAGTGAAGGTTATAGGCCCAATAGTGCTTTGCATCAACAGCAAGATCCATAGTCTTGTTTAAGGGGAACATATGAGGCAACACTTGGTGGAGCCTCGTCAATTTCCTCAATGACTGGCGGAGAGCCTGGAGTAGCAAACTTAGCAGGTCTAGAATAACTTTAAGAGGCTGTTTGCTTAGAACGGGAAACCAATGGTGGAATTCGATGAAAGTGCAGCTACTTGCAAGGGCACAGTAGTGAACAATGATACTCCTCAGAGTCCCGTGATCACTACAAGGGCCAACAGATGTATGGCTGAGAATCCAACAAGTCTCGAGGGAATGATAGCTAAAAAAACAAATAAAGCCAAAGAAAAAGAGAGAGAGAGAGAGATATAAAACAAAGAGATAGAGAATGAAAAGAAAAATAATGAGAAATGAGTGAGAAATGGTGGGTGTGGTGTTCATCGGAGAGAAGGTTGGAGGTCCCTTCTTCAGTGAAAAAAGAGTGGCGGCTAAGTTTATGTTTTTGTTTTAGAGAAAGACGATACTGTTTTGTTTATAGAGAGAGAAAGCTCGAAAGAGTACAATATTAAGAGTTTAATTTCTTTTTAAATTTTATCATTTACTATAATATTCTTCAAATGGATAAATGTCATTATCTTTATAAAATTAAGACACATGATAATATCAAAACTTTTATTTGATTAAGAGATCATAACTTGGTAGAATTTCATTAATTGTAATGATTGTTTTTGCGCTAATGTGGCAGTTTATATGAAAAACCAGTCCAAGCCTAAACAATAAATCTTAGTCTTTTTACCCCTGCAAATTCAAGACTAAAGCCCACCAAGCCTCTAAAAAGCTCTTAGAATCCAAGAAATTTAATGTTGTAAATTTATTTTTTTTGATGATCTTAAGTGAAAGAAATTTTATGAAAAATTCATTCTCAATTTGTGAGAGATGTGGGAGCTAAGCTTGCATAGTAAATAACATAGAAACATGTTTTGTTATTGTAATTTTAGGATTATTATGGTCCTACAAACCTATGTGAGATATTAACATGTGATGCAAGGCTAGGATTTTAAGTTACAAGAACCTTAGTTTTGAAGGTTAGAGAGAGCTCATTCTTGAATCTTGTATATATAAATTGGAAATCAATTTTTTAAGATCTTAGGTCTTGGAATAGACACAAGACTACTAATTTGTTTTAGTTCTTGATGAAGAACTTGAAAAAGAACCAATAAATAAGATGTAGTGTTCATTAAGAAAGAGCTAAGGCAATTTTGATGAATAAAAGTTGTATGAAAGTTGTGTTTCATGTGTATTATAGCGTTTTTTTCTTTCCAAAATATATTATGGAGGTTTTTATAGGTTAGGGTTTTATATTTTATTAAAACTCCTTATTTAACCCTTATCCTCCTATAACCTAGCTTACGTAATGAGTTTTAACCTTACTAACAGAGAAAAATGAATATGATAAATAAAAGTAATAAAATACCAATTTTATTCCAAATAAAAAAATAATGTATCAAATAGTTATCATGTTAGATAAAAAGTTATCAACTTTTATTAAGAAATGATTATAAGGGAAAAAAGGTGGCTTATTAGGATTATGTTTCTCTATTAGTCTCAATAACATGAGTTACTCTTATTTTTGACTAAGTATTTGATAAGAGTATATTTGTCATATATTTTTTTATGTTTTTATTTTGATATTTTATTATTTTATGAGAATAAATGACTATTTATGTGCATTATTAATATTTAAAGAGACTTGAACGAAATTTAAAGTAAGGACGCAAAAAAAGCAAAAATAAGGACTAAAATGCAAAGTTTTCAAAATACGGACCTGTCACCCCAGCACTGGAACAGTGATCAAAATAAGAAAATCAGAAAAGACGATCTGTTTAAGTTGCAATCTAGCGCCCCAACGCCAGACCATTATCGCGCCAGCAATAGGCCAGCGCTCCAGCGCCAATATCTCATCGCTCCAACGGTGAGGCCGTTTACACCTAGCGCCTTAGCGACAGCAGCATAGCACCCCAGCTATAGTACGAGTCCTAATCCTAGTCCTATGAGAATTGAGATTTTCAAGCTCATATCAATCCCTATAAAAGGCCACTCATCCCCAGTCTTTAAAAAATCATCCAAGAGCAATCCAAGAACATCAAGAATAAAGAGCACAAGTCTTAGAGAGTAATTGGAGTTTAATTGAAGCAACCATAGAGAGAAATTCAAGACGTTGTTTGGCATCAAGAGTTTCTTAGGCAGCGCAATTAAGAGCAATTCGATGTCTATATCGGTTTGTTATTGATTGTATCATGATTTCTTATTATTTTGCTGCTGGTTTCTTGTAACCATGAACTAAATTTTTTTTCTAGGGTTAATACTTGAACTCAATATGTGTGCTTAATTGCAATATCTTTTTAATATTTAATAAACTTAGTTCTTTGTTATTTAAATTACTTGTTTTTAATGTTTAAATATATCTGGCCAATATATGGTGAATGAATTGGTAATATTTTTGATAAACTCAGAAGAGGAATCATTATATTTAGACCTAGGTAATATGATGTATAATTGTAGAGTAACATTCAATGTTGTATATGCAAGTTTCAATTTAGGATAAGAATATACCTAATTGGCATGTATAATTAATAAGACTTTATGTTAATGAATCTTAATTTATTACAAGTACCATAGGAATATAGGTATTTGGTAAATTAAGGTATACTTGCATGACCTTGGAAGAAGTTTGTGAATATATTAGTGTCTTGATCAATAATAAAGACTAATGGAGTTAAATATTAGAGGATTAATTATTAAAAAGTATATTAAGGGATAGTATTGATCTTATGTTTTCTCTATATTATTATTACCTAAATCTCTTTACATTGTGTCATTACTTTTATATTTTCTATATTCATTCTTAAAATTTTATTTTTCTGAATAATTATTAGAAAGACAATTTTAATACTTGGTTAAGAAGTAGAAATTATCTCTGTGGGTTCGATATCTGACTATTTTATCCTTTTATTATTTGCATACGGTAGTGTATACTTATACTTAATTTTAAGATATAGAAATATCGCATCAAGTTTTTGGCACCGTTGCCGTGGATAATTATCTACTTTTTCGCCAATATTAATACCAATCTTTTTAATTTTTACTTCAGATTTTTTATTTATTTTTCTTAATTTAGTTTTTACTTTCTTTCTTTCGAGGTACATGTAAAGATCGAAAAGTGAAGACTTGATTATTTTTGTTTCAGATTTTGAAAGAACTTTAAGAAGAATTAGAAGAGAGCAAAATCAAGTCAACATCATAGAAGATCAAGTACCAATTGCACCCAATAATGAAGCAAGACCATTAAGGGAATATGTTGTTCCCCTAGTCAATGGAATCTATTCAAACATTCAAAGAACAACTGTTCAAGCTAACAACTTCAAGATCAAGCCAAGCACGATTCAAATGCTCAAAGATTCGGTGCAATTTAGTGGACTACCCAATGACGATCCAAACATGCACATCATCAACTTCTTGGAGATATGTGACACATTCAAGTATAATGGGGTATCCAATAATGCAATCTGACTAAGATTGTTTTCTTTTTCCTTGAGAGATAAAGCAAAGAGCTAGATGCTATCACTTTTATCTGGATCCATAGCTACATGGGATGATCTTGCATAAACTTCCTCGCCAAATTCTTTCCACCTACTAAAACTACCAAGATGAGAAACAACATCACATCATTCCTACAACTAGATATAGAATCTCTTTATGAGGCATGAGAGAGATACAAAGATATGCAAAGAAAATGTCATCATCATAGAGTTTCAAAGTAGTTGCTTGTACTAACATTCTATAATGGATTAGCCGGTTCATTCAGAATAATAGTAGATGTAGCAGTTGGAGGAGCACTCATAAACAAATCCATCGATGAAGCTTATGATCTACTAGATGAGATGGCATCCAATGTCTATCAATGGCCCACCGAAAGGTCAACCACAAGAAAGATCACTGGATTACATAAAGTAGACACATTGACCACATTATCTGTCCAAGTCAACCTTTTGACCAAACAATTAAGTAACTTAGGAGTTAATGCTGTCAATAGTCAATTAATCACTTGCGATTTCTATAGAGGCAATCATGTTAATGGACATTGCATGGAGATTGCTCAATATGTAGGGGACTTCAACCGTAATAAACCTAACTCAAATTTCTACAATCCTGGATGGAAAAATTACCCCAACTTCTTATGGAGTAATAATAATCAAGGGCAGCATTCCAAAGTTCTTTCTGGCTTTCAACCGCAAACCCAACAAGAGAAAAAACTAGACATAGAAGACATGTTCTTGCAATACATGAAGAAAATGAATGCACTCCTTCAAAGTCAAGCAGCTTCATTTAGGGCCTTGGAGAATCAAGTAGGACAACTCGCTGCAGCAATGAATAATTGACCTCAAGGAACCCTACTAAGCAACACCGAAGTCAATCCAAAAGGAAATGTAGAGCAGTGTCAAGCCATCTCCCTAAGAAGTGGTAAAATCGTACATGACAATATACCTCAACCACAGCTTTTAGAGACAAAGGAGAAGAAAAAAGAAATAGTAGTCCAGCAAGATGACGTGTAACCATATAAACCATCTATACCATTTCTTTAGAGATTATAGTAACTAAGAAGTTAAGAGAAAAGTGCTGAAATACAAAAAGGCATAGAAACTGGCATTCAAGTACAAGAACAGAAAAGTGAAAATGTAGCAGAAGATACTAGTAGCAACCACAGAAGCAAGCCATACAGTCAATCACTCCATCACCACTATTTCCTTAGAGGCTGCAAAAGAAGAAACTAGATAAGCAATTCTCTAAATTTCTTGATATTTTTAAGAAATTATATATTAATCTTCATTTTGCAGATGCACTGGAGCAAATGTCAAGCTATGTAAAATTCATGAAGGACATCCTATTAAAGAAGAGAAAAATAGATGACTTTGAGACTGTGGCCCTAACAGAGGAGTGTAGCGCTATTCTTCTAAAGAAGTTACCTCTAAAGCTCAAAGATCCTAGAAGTTTCACCATACCATGCTCAATTAGAAATTACGATTTTGGGAAGGCGCTTTGTGATCTGGGAGCTAGCATCAATCTTATGCCATTATCCGTATATAAAACATTGGGATTGAGAGAAACCAAATCAACAAATATCACACTCCAGCTGGCAGATCGTTCTCTTACCTATCCTAAGGGATTCATTAAAGATGTGTTGTTTAAAGTTGATAAATTCATCTTCCCTGTTGATTTCATCACTCTGGACATGGAAGAAGACAAGGAGATCCCTATCATTATTGGAAGACCCTTCTTAGCCACTGGAAGAACAATCATTAATGTGCAAAAAGAGAGTTAACTATGAGGGTACAAGAGGACACAATCACTTTTAAGGTCTTCAAGGAGATCAAATTACCAACTGAAAATAAAGATTATTTCTGCATTAATGTGGTGAACCCAAGCGTTAAACAAATCACGGGTATGGAGGCATTGGATCCTCACATCCAAAAAAGGGCATTAAAGCATAGGAAGGCAAAAAAGAAGAAAAATAAGCAGCACTTCGATGAACTAAGCAAAGAGAAAGAAAAAGAAGAACTATTTCCTCGGTCTAAGATTAAAGTTTTTTCGGAGAGACACAAGGAGAATGCAGTACAAGTTACTACCCGAGGTGTAATTACAAAAATATAGAAGCCGAAAAAGAAGAAAGCCAACAAGATTATTTACACAAAAGCTTTCATCAGCACCTTTGATCCACCATAAGAGAATGAGTAGCATCACGTCAAGCTGATGATGTTAAATCAAACGCTACTTGGGAGGCAACCCAAGGTAAGTATTATTATTATTATTTAATATATTTTTTTTTATCTTAAAAAAAAGGGTTCAATACTGCAATGATAGAATTCAGCGCGGCAGCAATAGAAAGCTTAAGTCAGTACTACCCCTATGGTACATACTCTAGCACGCCAGCAAAAATTCTAGTAAGTATCTCAAAATAAGCCTTCAGTGCTGTGACGACAGATAATTATCGCTGTAACGCCTGAACATCACCCCAGGGACAGGACACAGTGCGGCAGCGATAGAAATCTCAAGTCAACAATGACCCCGCGGTACATACCCTAGCGTACCAGCGGGAATTCCAGTAAGTATCCAAAAAAAGTCTCCAGCGCTGCAGCGACAAACAATTATCACTTCAGCACTAGCACGTCGCTCTAGCGATCAAAACTCAGTGTTGCAGCAAAATTTTAAAATAGAATCCAATCGTTGCTTCAGTTTAGCGCTCCCGCAATACAGGGTGCATCACTCCAGCACCAGAGCAGTTACAAGAATTATTGACGTACATCATAGCCCTGGAGCGAAACAATGATTATCGCTGGTGCGGTATAGCGTGTACCGCGGCAATGCTACTATGAGTTCAAAAATAAAAAGGACGAGAAACAGGTAAATTATTTATACCAATTTTCTTATAAATTTTTACCTACTATTTATTTTTGTGATTCATTTTTAGCAAAAACTAATCCATGGCTCCAAAAAAGTAACGTACTATAGCAAGCAACAACAGTGCTTACGATGTCACTTGGTTCACTTTAACTAAAACACAAGCTTGATAAACCAATATAGTTCTCAAAAAGGAATTTATCAGAGAAAAAGGTTTTGATTTAGAAAACCCGAATATTCCAAGTATCGGGGACATGATTCGAGAGAGTCATTGGAAATAATTTTGCACACAACCAGACCACAGCATAGTTCCCATTGTATAAGAGTTCAACGCTAATGCAAGTGAACAGGATAACTATGAGTGGGTATTTGTTCATGGCAAGAGAGTAGCATTTGATCCCGCAACAATCAATGCCCATTTTGGTTTACCAGTAGAGATTAAAGACAATATAGTAGAGCTCACAGATCACTTAAATTACGAGGAGAACATCACTACCTTATGTACATCGGGTACACAATGGCATGTAATCAACGATCTACCCATGACATTCATATCTCGCCATATGTATTTAGAAGTAAAAGCCTGGTACATTTTCCTTACAGTAAGATTCATGCCGATCTCTCATACTAGTGACATCACTAAACTCTGCGCCATCTACCTCTTTGCCATCATGACACATCTACCAATAGACATTGGCAAGATTATTTACGCAGAAATTATGGCATGTTCTCACCTTAGTAGCCAATTATGTTTTTCATTCCTTGATTACAGCTTTATGCGCACAAGCCGGCGTCACTTGGGAATAGCGAGAGGAACGACACGCTCTAACTGCCGTTATATCTACTCCTATCATTCGCCGAATAATTGCTGCTAACCCGACCCTTCTTGAGGTTCCTTGTCGTCTTGCTGCTGCCATCTGCCCTTTACTTTTCCATAAGCGCTTAACTCAACTGGAGGCTCGCATGAATTCTCACGAGCGTACGGCTAATGCTACTTGGAGGTATTTAATCCAATAGACCCAGGCTATTGCCACATCATTTGGAATTGATCCTTCAACTCTACTACAGCCTCCGGCGATCCCCTTACCTCCGCCATCACCTGACATTGATTTTGAGGACCTTCTCTTTGACCCCAACGATTTGGATGACTAGTTTCACAGGGAAGTGTCTTAATTTTTGTTCTTTCTTCACATGGGGACCATGTTTTATTTTAAATGTGGTGGGGATGTTTAGTGCTACTCTGTATATTTTATTTATTACCTTGTGTTAATAAAAAAATAATGAAGTCATAACTGTTATATTTTTTTGTCTGTTTACTTTGTTATAAATCTTATTTCTTGTATGTTTCTTCTTTCATTTTCATTAGATTTTGTTAAGATGATTATTAGTCTATGATAAGAATGACTACATAGTTGAATTTATTTCTACAAATCTATAGGGAATGCTAGATACTTGAGATAATTTTTTTGTTATCTAAGTTTAGGAACAAGTTCGACCTTATTTATAATTACTATTCTTTTTTAGCACTTTATAAGCATGAATAATTATAACTATTACTTAGAGATACTTATGCTTTAGGGAGTACACCACAGTCTCGAAAGATCGATACTCTAGAACTTGTCTTTATTTACTACTTAAGGCGAAATTCTAGAAAACACATGAATAGAAAAATGACATTAGGCCATCTTTGGACCGATTGAGCCTTTCTAGCCAACCTTTTATTGTATATTTATCCCTAGTACCCTATTTTGAGCCTAATTATCCATTCTTTGGTAACCACATTACAAGCCCAAGACTTAAAGTTTACTTATCTAAATATTTATCCATAACACCATAAACCTTGCATTTACTTAGAAATACTCTTGAAAGGAAAAGATTGTGGTGATATGAGAAAAATAAATTTGGGTGGCATTTTTTAATCTAAATTTGGGGGTATTTAAAAAAAAAGAGAAAGAAAAACACCCCTAGCTTAAGAAAAAGAAGAAATTCTTTGAAAAATAAAGGTTGAAAAGAAAGATGGGAAACACCATAAGTTTGGGATAAGAGATAATATAAGGAAAAAAAAGATCAAAAGGTTTCTAGGTGAAGTCTAAGTGTTCATGGTGTTGCTTGAACCTCATATGTTTATTCTTTTATCCTACTTTGACACTAGCCTTACGTTATTATTAGAGTCGGTGCTTATGTACCATCCCCGAATGTATATATACTTGTGTATTTATACAAATGTACATTTCCATTAAATCGTTAGTACCTATTAATATGGTACCATGCAATGTAACATTACAAACATTGTACGATTTGAAGGTGCTCAGATCAAATCTAAAGGAGTTTAGATAAGGGCTCATAGATAGCCACGCTGAGAGATATAAATGTTAAATGTTAGCACAGCTAAGTGTTAGCTAGTTATAATACTCGGCAGATCCAAGAGTTGGAGCCTTGTCTGTAATAGGACATAGACATGGGAATATACTGGTAACTACATAGTTGCAAGAGTTGCAATCGGGTGCTAGAAAATGCTAGTTGTGCATGTATGTTCTAGAATAAATGTCCCTGATTTATTTTTGCTAATGCGGGTTTATCGATGGATGTCTTTATATAGATCAGCATATGTCGTACCTATATAATATAGACGGTCGTTCCTAGTCGACTGTGAGCTTAGAGCTCGTATTGATATATGGGTATCCAGTTAGGACTGGATATAGGACAGACTTACGAGGGCCTCCGATAGACACCTTATGTAAGCCGTCAACAGAGGGTCCTCTCGAGTTGAGTAGTATACATGATCTTTTAACTTGAGTGCCACGGTGGGCTTGTAAGTGATCCATCATACTTTGGCTCCATGTATGTCACAGATCTTTCATGGTGTGACTGCTGGGTGTCGCTAGGTATGGTCTGATGCTTATAGAGTTCGGTGTGTACAGATATGAGATCCGTCAGCTCGTATAAGGAGTTTGATATCCAGATGCTTCGAGACTGTATCTCAAAAAATCTTGTAGCCACAAGCATTAATCCCGGGAAAGAGTTTTGTCAGGGTAGAACAATATGGCAAAGGAGTTTGCACATATTGTTTAGTGAGATACGAGTTTGGAGATAAGACATGGATGAGCACAAGGGGATTTGACGGTGATGATCTATATCCTTGCACATCCAGGATATCATGACAGAAGGACTATACATATGCGTTGTAACCTCAACTTGCATGGTTCAATGTGCTGATTTATTTATTCGTGACGTATGCGTGAGGCATTACTTATAGACTCATGGAATAGTTTCATTTGATGAATCAGACGTAAGACCTAGGGAGTCCTGCAATATGAAGTGTACTCGTTATGCACTAGGGCAGCGTGCCGGATTAAATTGTTTAATCCAGTAATATTCAGCACTACCATGGGAATACGTGCGTGTCTGTATTTAAGTGTTAAATACAACAATTAGTCAATAATTATTATTTACTAAGTGTATAATGACACGTGACGCATTATGAACCATCGATTGAATTTACTTAAGTGTAGGTTTGGTGGGATCCACTAGGGGGTAAACTTGGTAACTATTTATAAGGGCAAAATGGTCATTTCACACATTAATTATTTAATTGTTAAATAATCAAAATATCTCATTATAATATATTATTATATATTTAATATATTATATATTATAGTTGTCTACCATTATTTTATTATAATAATATTTTTTATTTAATTGGTGGACAAGTGTCTTATATATATTATTATTATAATACATATGAGATATATATATATATATATTTATGTGTGTGAAGTGGTGTATTTGGGTGAACGGAAATGAAATGGAAAATTGAAAGTTTCAATTTTCCTTTGTGTAGCCGAGAGAGAGGGAACGAAAATGGAGAAAAGAAAGAAGAAGGAAAAGGCACCAAGTGAAGGAAAAAGAAAAAGAGAGAAGAGAGAAGAGAGAAGAAGGAAAAGCCACTGAGAGAAGGAAAAATAAAAAGAAGAAAAAAAAAATAGAAGGGAAAAATAAAATTATTATTTTTTTCTCCCTGGTGCTAATTAAAGTAATTGTGAATTACTTCATATTCCATTTCTTATCCTTTTAGAGAAAAGGATAAATACATACACTCGGTCATTTTTTGGGTTTAAGAGTTAAACTCAGTGCTGGATATAGGGCTGCTGTTCTAGCTCACCAAGCCTACCGTGTTGGTGACTGGAACTGCTCACTAGTTGGTCTCCATGCGGCTCTGAAAAAAATACTTGTATAACGTTACACGTTGATGTGAGTTTTCAACCTTTACTAATATATTAATATGATTAATATATTTATTTATTGTGTTTATTGCTATTTTTACGCTTTCGCCGCGTTAAAATTCGTATATGATATGTATTTAGACAATAAACATACTTGCACATGCATATACCCACATGTCTTAGATCCGGCGACAACAGTTACAAGTTAAGTAAAGTCCTAAATAAATTCCTAGATATGTGATTTTTTATATTAGTGAAGAGTGGTAGTGAAAGACAGACCTATGAAAGTGTCATTATACAGATAAAATGCCGAGACATCATCTTTTCTATACAAACTAAAATATAAAGTAAATCAAAGTATGGTTTTAGCTATTGCTTGCTGCTTGCACACACACATGGTAATTATCTTTAAGGAAGAATGAGGGACTAAATAAAGATAATTATAATTATTAATAGCTATTTATTTATCTTGAGGATTTGTGACATTTAAACAGCCTTTGGGACAATGATTTTGATCATCTTACTAATCTAGCATATTTTATTTTGTTTTCTTTATTTGCTAAATGAGTCAAGTATAACCTTTTGTTTCTCTCTCTTGATTTTATTTTATTTTATTGCTTGAGGACAAACAAGTGTTTAAGTTTGGGGGAATTTGATAAGGGCATATTTGTCATATATTTTTTTATGTTTTTATTTTGATATTTTATTATTTTATGAGAATAAATGGCTATTTATGTGCATTATTAATATTTATAGGAACTTGAACGAAATAAATGGCTAAAATGCAAAGTTTTCAAAATATGGACTTGTCGCCTTAGCGCCACAAGGATTTTCGCCCCAGCGCTAGATTAGTGATCGAAATAAGAAAATAAAAAGAAATGACCTGTTTAAGTCGCAGTCTAACACCCCAATGCCAGATCTTTATCGCACCAGCGACAGGCTAGCGCTCTAGCACCAACATCTCATCACTCCAGTGGTGAGGCCGTTTACACCCAGCGCCTCAGGGACAGCAGCATAGCACCCCAATGGTAGTACGAGCCCTAATCTTACGAGAATTGAGATTTTCAAGCTCATATCAATCCCTATACAAGGCCACTCATCCCCAGCTTTAAAAAAATCATCCAAGGGCAATCCAATAACATCAAGAATATAGAGCACAAGTCTTAAAGAGTAATTGGATTTTAATTGAAGCAACCATAGAGAGAGATTCACAGTGTTCTTTGCCATCAAGAGTTTCTTAGACAGTGTAATTAAGAGCAATTCGATGTCTATATCGATTTCTATTGATTGTATCATGATTTCTTACTATTTTTGCTACTGTTCTCTTGTAGCCATGAACTAATTTTTTTTTTAGGGTTAATACTTGAACTCAATATGTGTGCTGAATTGCCATATCTTTTTAATATTTAATAAACTTAGTTCTTTGTTATTTAAATTACTTGTTCTTAATGCTTCAATATATCTAGCCAATATATGGTGAATGAATTGGTAATATTTTTAATAAACTCGGAAGAGGAATCATTATATTTAGACCTAGGTAATTTGATGCATGATTGTAGAGTAACATTTAATGTTACATATGCAAGTTTCAATTTAGGATAGGAATATACCTAATTGGCATGTATGATTTATAAGACTTTATCTTAATGAATCTTAATTTATTACAAGTACCATAGGAATATAAGTATTTAGTAAATTAAAGTATACTTGCATGACCTTGGAAGAGGCTTGTGAATATATTTCTGTCTTGATCAATAATAAAGACTAATGAAGTTAAATATTAGAGGATTAATTATTAGAAAGCATATTAAGGGATAGTATTGATCCTAGGTTTTCTTTATATTGTTATCACCTAAATCTCTTTATATTGTGTCATTGCTTTTATATTTTCTACATTTATTCTTAGATTTTTATTTTTTGAATAATTATTAAAAAGACATAATTTTAGTACTTGCTTAAGAAGTAAAAATTACCTTTGTGGGTTCGACATCCGACTCTTTTGTCCATTTATTACATGCATACAGCAGTGTATACTTACACTTAATTTTAAGATATAGAAATATCGTATCAGTATTTCGCAAGTAGGCATTATCTTAAGAGTCCATATGTTTTGAGCCTTACTTAGTGTAACTCTATACTTATCAAACCATGACTCATAATTTGAGTTTTGAAAATTGGTATGGATCCATGTATCTTACCTTAATATAGATACTTGGGTATATGATTTGTCTTGAATTTAGGCATTTGTGGATTTTAGTACTGTAATATTTAACCCCTTTAATAATATGTTTTGTGCATTGCAAGCAAGATAGGTCATATGATCAATACAGCTTCAACATTCAACCTGCTCCCTTGCTATTTGTACTTTCATACAATTTGACTTTTCTCAAAATTCAACAAAGTTTTATCGTTGCTTATTTTGCTAAGCAATTTGTAACTTCTCAAATTTTAAAATACTTGCCATTTTAACTACGTTGAGGGAGTACTTACCAATGGCTAGTATTTTAAATAAATAAATGGTCATTGTTTTACCTCGGTTATGAAAAGTGGTTAAATAATGTTAATACTATTAAAGTTGGTGCTTAAGTGTTATTCTAGTTTGTATACATATTTTGATATTTATAAATACACATTTCAATATAATCATTAATGCTTAATTATATGGTACTAACCTTATTATATTTTCAGACATTGTAGATCTAAAGGATTTTATATTTGCTTTAAAGGATTTTGGGTCAGCACTAGTCTTATAAGAGTTAGAATCTTATCTGAAATGGGACAAAGACTTGAAAATATATTGTAATAACATAGTTGTAAGGAGTTACAAATAGTGCTAAAAAAATATTATTATGCAATATATTCTCAAAAACGTCATTCCTAATCCTTGGTTGCTAACACATATCAATTATTATTTCATCAAGATTAGTATGTGTTTATATCTAAATTGTTCAGGCAGTTAGTCTTAACAGACCATGGGTTTAGCGGAAGATCGTATAGGCATGCATGTATTCAGTAAGGACTGTGTACTAAATAGACTCACGAGGACCTCTAATAGACATCTTACAGAGCTATCAATGGAGGATCTTATCGAGTTGAGTGGTATTCGTGGTCCTTTAACTTGAGTGTCATGGTGGACTTGTGAGTGATCTGCTATGCTTTGATTTCATGCATGTCAGAGATTTTTCATGGTCTGACCTCTAGGTGTCGTTGGGTATGGTTCGATCCTCATAGAGTCCAGTGTACATAGATATGAGATCCATCAGCTTATATAGGTGAGTTGTACGTTGTGATGCTCCAAGAATTGTATTTCATGAAATCTTATAGCCATAAGCATAAACCCTAGAAAAGAGTTTTTCATAGGGTTAAACAATATTGCGAGAGAGTTTGCAGATATTGTTTACAAAAATACAAATTTAGAGATAAGTTCATGGTTAAGCTTATAGAGATTTAACAATTTATATCTCTGCTCTTCCAGGATATAGATAACAAAGTGACTATACGGATATAATGTTAGGGTCGGTGTTTACGTGCCATCCCTGAATGTACATATACTTGTGTATTTATACAAATGTACATTCCCATTAAATCGCTAATACCCAATTATATGGTATTATGCATGTAACGTTATAGATATTGTAGATATGAAAGAGTTCGGATAAGATCTAAAGAGTTTAGATAAGGGCTTATAGTTAGCCACGCTGAGACATATAATTGCTAAATGTTAGCACAGTTAAGTGTTAGTTGGTTATAATACTCAGCAGATCCAAAAGTTAGAGCCTTATCTGTAATGGGACATAGACCTGGGAATATACTAGGAACTGCATAGTTGCAAGAGTTGCAATCGGGTGCCAGGAAATATAAGTTGTGCAAGTATGTTCTCAAATAATTGTCCCTGATCTATTTCTGCCGATACAGGTCTGTTAGTGGATACCTTTATATATAGATCAGCATATATCATACCTATCGGGCATAGATAGTCGTTCCTGACCGACTGTGAGCTTGGAGCTCGTATTGACATATGGGTATCCAGTTAGGATTGGATATGGGACAGACTCACGAGGACCTTCGATAGACACCCAATGTAAGCCGTCAACGGAGAGTCTTCTCGAGTTGAGTAATATACGTGGTCCTTTGACCTGAGTGCCACGACGGGCTTGTAAGTGATCCACCATACTTTAGTTCCATGCATGTCACAGACCTTTTATGGTGTGATTGCTAGGTGTCGCTGGGTATAGTCCGATGCTTATAGAGTCCGGTGCATACAGATATAGGATCCATCAGCTCATATATAGAGTTAGATATCTAGATGCTTCGAGACTGTGTCTTAGAAAGTCTTGTGGCCATAAGCAATCATCCCGAGAAAGAGTTCCGCTAGGGTCGAATAATATAGTAAAGGCGTTTGCGCATATTGTTCATTGAGATACAAGTCTGGAGATAGGACATGGATGAACACAAGGGGATTTGATGGTGATAATCTATATCCCCGCACATCTAGGATATCATGATGAAAGGACTATACGTGTGCATTGTAACCTCAGCTTGTATGGTTCAACGCGCTGATTTGTATATCCGTGACGTGTACGTGGGATATTGCTTACGGACTTATAGAATAGTTCTATTTGATGAATCAGGCGTAGGACCTAAGGAGTTCCACGATATAGAGTGTACTCGTTGTGCACTGGGGCAGCGTGCCAGATTAAATTGTTTAATCCAGCAATATTCAGCACTTCTACGGGAATGTGTGCGTGTCTGTATTTGTGTGTTAAATACAATAATTAGTTAATAAATATTATTTACTAATTGTATTATGATACGTAGCATATTGTGGACCCTCAGTTGAGTTTATCTAAGTGTGGAATTTGGTGAGACCCACTAGGGGGTGAACTTGGTAACTATTCATGAGGACAAAATGGTCATTTCTCAGTTTGATTATTTAATAGTTAAATAATCAAAATATCTTTCTTTTTATATTATATATTATTATTATATTATATATATAATGAAAGAAAGAGAGAAAGAAAAGAAGATTTGGCCAAGTGGCCGAGGGAGAGAAGAGGAGGAAGAAAAAAAAAAAAAAGAGAGGAAATTGTTTTATTTTCCTCTATACTTCCATTTGGAGCAATTATGAATTACTTCAAACTCTCCATTTCTTATTCTTTTGGAGAAAAGGATGTAAATTCACTCTTGGCCATTTTGGGGATTTAGAGTTAATCCTAGGCTGAATATGAAGCTGCTATTCTAGCTTACTAAGCCCACCGAGTTGGTGACTAGAACTGCACGCGAGTTGGTCTCCATGCGGACTCCAGGAAAAATACGTGTATAACGTTACACGCTTGGTGAGTTCTTTAACCTTATTAATATATTAATGTGATTAATATATTTATTTATTGTGTTTATTGTAAAATTTATGTTTCCGCTGCATTAGGCAATAGACACAATTGCATATGCATACACCTACGTGCCTAAGATCCTACGCCGATAAATAGTTGACCTCAATTTATATGGTTCAATGCTTTATTTTGTAATTTTCGCAATGTGTGTGTGGGACATTTTTTCGTAAATAATTGTGAACTTAGGGAGTCTTACAATATAGACTGTACTCATTGAGCACTAAGGAAGTGGACCGGGTCGAACGGTTCGATCTGAATTATTTTTTAAAAACAGGATTTGTTTTAGAATCTCTCAAGAAGCACATAAGCTTAATTGTTAAGCTTATAGTTATTTAATTAACAATTACTGTGATTAAATAAAGTGCGTGACAAGTGGTTTGGCTTTATTAGCCGTAAATGACCACATGGCTTATTGTGAATGGCTTTGAGTGGCCACATGGCAAGGTTTTATTGGCTTGGTAGACACTTATCAAATGACCAAAGTCAACACTATATATACAACAATGCAAAAGTGTTTTTTTAGAGCTAGAAATGGTGTTGGCATAATCAACCAAAGGGGAAAAACTTTAAAAAGTTTGCACTTAGGTTCCTTTTTCATATTCTGGCAAAAATTAAGAGAATGCTTAAGGTTTAAGTAATTTAAACCTATTGAAAATCAAAGTGATGCTAACATTCTAGTTCCGTAATCCCACCAGATTATTACAAACTAGAAATGATACACGAATAGCTTAAAGATAAGTTCCAGATCGAATTCTTCACTAAAGTTCTTCAAGGGTATATTTTCTGCTACTCATGCTGTAATTGATTCCTTATTATAATATATTTATTGATTAATTGATTTTAATTTCGCTACTTAATGTGTGTTGGATATGCAATTTGAATTAATCAACATGTACACAATCACATGTATGCACCATTTAATACATGTTAACAATGATATTAGAGCATGTTTTTGTGTGTTTACGAGTTAATGGAGCATTGTCGAGCTATTTGGGATACCAAGAAATGGTGGCTTTTGCATTTTCAAGTATTGAAAGTGCAAAATTGGGTCACTATTTTAAGAAACATTAGGGTATTGCATATTTAATGTTACGACATTCATTGAGGTTGGATGAATGCTGGGGCGTTGGACATGTAACGTTGGTGCATTCATCATGCTATTTGCAAGTGAAAATGATGAGGCGTTAGTTTTCATTATAGGGGTGTTATGATAACGTTGTGGTGGTAAAGTGAGCCACACAAGGGCATTGTCCATGCAAATTGGAGGGGCGTTTGGCTTGTCAATGTGATTAGTGCTATAGTAGCTAAACGTAAGCGTACGCTATCGTATCAAGTAATATTGGATTTGAGTCTAGATATCATTCCCACAGAGACTATGTGATCTAATTCTTCAATCAATTACTAAAATTATATCTACTTAACTTTTATTCAAAAAAATCTAAATTGTGAAACTCAATTAATTAACCTATTTCTATCAATTAAACCAAACCAAATTAGCAATCAAACAAAGAGATGAATTCACCAATTGATAATAATCTAGGGTATAGACTCATCCTTTAAAGGTTCATTGGATTTATTAACCTCTTAGTTAATCCTTTAATACTAATTGTTGGCTTAAACACTAATCTCATCACAAGCCTTTGTCGATAGTCAAGTGACTATATTACGCATTCTAACAATCACCTATATATCTATGGCCTAAATCAGAATATAATTTATTAAGATCAAGTCTAAATCATGTCATATATGCCATCTCGGTATATGTCTGTTAGAGCTGGTGCTTACATGTCATTCTAATATTGTATAAATATTAAAATTTTAATATTTATACAATAAATATTTTTAATAAAAATTATTAATTTTATAAGTATATGGTATAATGTTTGTAACACTGCAGACATTGTATGATCTGAAAGAGTTCAGATCTGGTCTAAAGGAGTTTAGACCAGAGCTAAGAGTTAACAATGCTGAGAGTTATAAATGCTAAGAGTTATAAATGCTAAGAGTTAGCACTTGTAAGAGTTAGCATGTTATAAAAACCAACAAAATTCTAAGAGTTAGAACTTTATCTATAATGGGATAAAGACCTAAGAGTATACATGTAATGATATAGTTGCAAAGAGTTGCAATAGAAGCTAGGAAATGTCATTGTGTAAGTATGTCTCAAACATTATATTCCTGATCTATGTTCACCAATGCCGGTCTATTAGCGAATCACTATTATATAGATTAGTGTATGTCTATATCTGATTAGTTCAGATGGTTATTCTTAATTGATTATGAGCTTAGAGCTTGTATAGGTGTGCGGGTATCCAGTCAGGAATAGATACTGAATAGACTCATGAGGACCCAATAGACATCCTATGAAACTGTCAAAAGAAGGTCCTCTCAAGTTGAGTAGTATTCGTAGTTCTTTGACCTGAGCACCACGGTGGGCTAGTGAGTAATCCACCATATTTTGGTTCTATATATGTCAGAAACATTTCATGGTCTGACCGCTATGTGTCACTAGGTATGGTCTGATGCTCATGGAGTTCGGTGTACGTAGATACGAGATCTGTCAACTTACATTGGTAAGTTGTATATCCGATGCTTTGAGATTGTATTTCATAAAGTCTTGTAGCTACAAGCATAAACCCGAGAAAATATTATTTCACAGGGTTAAACAATATCACAAAAATATTTGCGTATATTATTTATTAAGATACAAATCTAGAGATAAGTACAAGGATGTACTTACGAGGATTTTACGGTGCTGATCTATATCCCCGCATATCTGGGGTATAAATAATAAAAAGGATTATACGTATGTGTAATGACCTTAACATGTATGGTTTAACGTACTAATTTGTAATATTCGTAACGTGTGCGTGAAGCATCGATCACGGGCTTATAGAATAGTTCTATTTGACAAATCAGGTGTGAACCTAGGGAGTCGCACAATATGAAATGTACTCTTTGTGGACTTGGGCAGTATATCATATTGAATGGTTTAATACAGTAAAATCCAGCAATTTACTATGATTAAGTTAACTAAAGGTTATGGTTAAATGGTGGAACCCACTTTAGGTTAACTTGGTAACCTAGTAAGGACATAAAAGTAATTTAACTTAATGATAATTTAATTATTAAATAATTAAAATAAAAATTTATTTATTTATTCAATAGTTAAATAAATAATTTAACTTAACTATGGTTAAAAATTAACCATATGGTTAAGTTAAATTAACCTTACTTAATGGTTAAGTAAAGATTAACCTAACCATGGTTAAGTTAGTTAACTAGGGTTAGATTTTTAAATGTTTATTTAACTTAAGGGTTAAGTTAAACTAACATAAGTAAGGTTAAATAGTAATTATGGTTAGGTTAAGTTAAATGCAAATTCAATTTAAGTGAAATTAAAATCAAATGCATCTTAAATTAATTGTTAATTAAATGTATTTGGTTTATATTAGTAAAATGAATTAATTTTAATTATTTAAGTGTTTTATGGATGGCTGAAAAATATAGAGAGAAATTGAGAATGAAATTTGTATGTTTTCAAGAGTTGAAAACATGTTCTATTCATCATATTCTCTAATCAAAGTTAGCTATTAAAACATGAATTAAATATCTTTATGTTTTAGAGTTGAATATATAAATAAAAAATTTAATTAAGTTAAAGAGTTTAACTTTGAATTAAGTTTAAGAGTTAAACTGATTGCCAGATTAACATACTGCTATTCTAGACAATTAAACCCACCATTTGTTGATTGCTAGGATTGATCAAAGTTTGCATTTCAGGTGGACTTCAAGAATTTTAATCCAAAAGCTTCAAGGGTTAATTCTCAATTTGTTGTTAATTTGATTAATATGTAATAAATATATTTATTATAAATTTTTATGCTTATGCTGTGCATATATATGTATGAGATATGTATATTTTGTTGTTAAACACATATACTACATGTATGCACATTAGAATAATCAACACCCAACAATGTCTATCATAAATGAAACTATAGTTGTTACCCTATGATCATCCATCAAACTATCTAGGCTAATAACATAAATCCTTTTGTTAAGTTCATCATAGTTCCTCAATCATATCAAGAAAGAATGAATCAATTATAATGTATTAAGATTAATAACTAAAAGTTAACAAAATCTAACTACATACTAGGTTCAATAGTCTAATCCTATATAAACAAGTTTAACTTATAACAAAATCAAGAGTATCAAACTAATAATACAAAGGCATCATAATTAAGAACATAATGATAAGAATAGAGAAGAAAAACTAATCAAGGCGACTCCTTCTCTTTCAATCTTGACTCGAAACTTGATTCTTGATTTCTTGGTTTTAATCATTAATTTTGTGTTGTGAATTCTTTCTTTAAGCTTTTTCTTTCTAAAAGTCTCTAGTTTGGCCCTCAAAATAGTTCTTTTATAGGTATTAGAAACTATAAGGGTGAGGGGGTTCAAATCCAAGTTGAAATAGGACTCAAAAAGAGGGTTTTCTTCATTATTGCCCTGAGCGCCGCGGCGCTGGGGGCTTGGTGCCATGGCGCTGGGAGCTTGGTGCCATGGCGCCAGCACCTGGAACATTAATTCTGTTTGTTCTTGACAGAGCACCGTGACGTAGGGCAGTAGGTGCCGCAGTGCTCCACAGTCTGGAATTGGGAGCTGTAGTGCCTGGCCTTGGGCGTCGCAACGCCCAACCATGTTTCGTAGGGTCTCGGTAAAATAAGCACATCTTGCTCGTTTCGCATCCTTTTTACATTCTATTTGTTCCTATGTGTCACATTTTCTATCATGCACCTTTTTATGATCAAAACCACAATTAAATATAAAAACATCCATGATTTGGAGAAAAATATAAACGTTGGAGACTAAATATACTAGTACATGTATGCTCTTATCAAATACCCAAAAACTTAAGACTTTGCTCGTCCTTGTACAAAACAAAAACAAACATTCACGACTTATTCATAACTCTAAAATAAAAACTTAAAGCAAGATCCAGTTGACTAAATGATTATCCTCATTGTCTCTAAGGTTGTTAAATGGCATAAGTCTTTCCATAAATCGATAAACAATTTTCAACAATCCTTATATCATTCATCAAGTCCTTTATTTATCGCTATAATTGATCATTTGTGTTGTGTATAATAAGTAATTAAATATTCAAATAAAATATAGATTTACTCAATACTTAAGAAAGTACATAAAGTAGATGTCTCGGCATATTTTCAATAATAATAATACCCATAGGCTTGTTGTTCATACTACTCTCCACTAATACGAAAATACACATGAATCTATTTATGACTTTATTTAGCTTATAATATAAGGCTAAGGTCAAAGTGGGATATAAAGATATATATATGAAGCGCAAATCACATAATTAACATTTAACTTTACTTATAACTTTTTCACATTTTCTCCTCCTTGATTATTCATCTCCTCCTCTAAACTTATGCTATTCCTATCTTTCTTTTAATCACTTTTGCAAAGAATTTCTTCTTTTTCTCAAGTTGGGGGGTATTATGCAATTAAACACTTTCTTTTCTCTTTTTTTTTTATACACCCCCAAACTTAAATTGATATGCACCTTCAAGACTTATTGCTTTTCATTATAGTACCCTTTTACATCACCACATATTTTTTTATTTTAAGAATATTTCTAAGTAAACTCAAGGTTTATAGTGCTGTCGGTAGATTTTAGGATAAATAAGTTCAAAGGCTTGAGGCTTGTAATGTGGTTAAACAGAAAAAATTAGTAATTAGGCTCAAAAGAGGTAACTAGGGATAAAGGTACATATAAGGTAGGCTAAAAAAGGCTCAATTAGTCCAAAGATGGCCTAATGTCATTTTTATATTCATGTAATTTGTAGAATTTCGTCTCAAGTAGTAATCAAGCAAGTTCTAGAGTATTAATTCTCGAGATTGTGGTGTACTACTTAAGCATGAAATATCTCTAAGTAAAAAAAATTCAACTAATACAAGATTATCTTAGTGTACTCAAGAATAAATGATAAAAAATAAGGTTGAAATCAGTCCAAGATTCATGATATAAGGATTATCTCAAGCTCCTATTAACTTCTAAAGACTTATGAAAATAAATTCAGCTAATATTCCATTCTTATCAGGGACTAATGATCATTATCTCAACCAAAGCTTAACATAAAAAAAAAAAATTTACTTCCAAGACAACAAATCAATAAAAATAGCAAAATAAACACAAGATAGTGTGTTTACCACCTCTAAAATTAAATTAGACATTGTCCTCAATGTATAAAAATAAATTTAAAAGTAAGTAAAACTCCACTGATAATTAAAGTTGAAGTAGTGTGGCATTGTTGCCTATTAATTGGATTGCAGTGTTCCTTTGCTCCTAATGTTTTTAATTGCTCATGTTGCTTCCTTGAATGTTCCTCTTGTTAGGATTTATGCTTAAGTACCATCATATTTTGTATGAATATTTATTTGCAATATTTATACAATTGATATTTTACTTAATCGCTAATTATATTTATTGAAATGGTAAAATGCTTGGAATATTGCAGACATTGTATGATCTAAAAGAATTTAGATTTAGTTTAAAAGAGTTTAGATTAGTGCTAATATTTAGAAATATCTAAAGAGTTAGAGCCTTGTCTGAAATGGGATAAAGACCTTAAAATATATTAGTAATGACATAGTTACAAATAGTTGCAAATGATGCTAGAAAGCCTCATTATAAAAATATGTTTTAAGATACTATGTTCTTGTTCTATTTTACCGATACGGGTTTATCGATGAAACCTATAGATGTAGATTAGTGTATGTTTATATCTGGATGGTCCAGATAGTTAATCTTAGCAGACTATAAGCTTAGTGGAAGCTTGTATAGGCATACGGGTATTCAGTGAGGACTGAATATTAAACAGACTCATTAGGACCTCTAATAGATATCCTATGAAGCTGTCAATGGAAGGTCTTCTCTAGTTGAGTAGTATTTATGGTCCTTTGACCTAAGTGCCACAGTGGGCTTGTGAGTGATCCACCATACTTTGGTTCCACATATGTCAGAGACACTTCATGGTCTGACCTTTATGTGTCACTGGGTATGGTTTAATGCTCATAGAGTCCGGTGTGCATAGATACGGGATCCGTCAGATTACATAGGTGAGTTATATATCTAGATTCTCTGAGATTATATCTCAGAAAGTCTTATGGCCATAAGTAGTAAGCCCAAGGAAAGATTTTTCTGCAAGGTTAAACAATATTGTAAAAGTGTTTGCATATATTGTTTATCGAGATACAAATCTAGAGATAAGTTACGGATGATCAAATAGAGATTTGACGGTAAGAATCTATATCTCTGCTATTCTAGGATATAGGTGACAAAGATTATACGAATATGATTAGCCTCAGCTTGTATAGTTTAACGCGTCATTCTATAATATCCGTAACATGTGTGTGGGGCATCGTTTACAGACTTATAGAAATGTTTCATAAGATAAACGAGTGTAAACCTAGGGAGTCTCACAAGTGTATAACTTGTTGAGCACTGGGGTAGCAAATTGGGTCGAACGGTTCGATCCGGGAGATTTTTGGAAGTAGGATTCATTTTAAGGACCTCTTTGTAAAGTGAAAAATATAGTTTGTAAATGTTGCAAATAGGTCCCTCTTTTGCTAGAAAATGTATTCATGACACATGTCATTAAACTATTGGCTATGTATTAATTGGACATTATTTTATTTAAATAAACATATGGTACTTATTATATTATTGTTTAAGGCATGTGTTGGACACTTGTCATGAGTAAACATGTGATGTTTATTATATTATTTTTTATGTGATATGTGTTGGACACTTGTTTTAATGGATTAATTAAATAATTAAAGTTTGTTTTCATGCCTTACATTGTTAAGACAAAACATGTATTTTAATATAATTTTTAAAATGGTGCTTGGGCCATTAAGAGAACATTTTTCTTGGTTTGAATTTTTTTATTTAAAAGCATTTACATTGCCACGGCTCCTGGCCACTTTTCTTATAGGCGCCGCGGCATTTACCTTCCAATGCTGTGGTGCTAAGTGTTGTTTGAATTCTTTTTTTTTTTCTTCTGTTTTTCTTCATGTTTTGACTTGTTTAAATGACATATTATGTCTCAACTTAATATTTATGTTTGTAGTAAAAAAAAAGGAAAAAAAAAAGAAGAGAAGAATAAAAAAAAGAGAAAGAAACAAAACTAAAAAAAAAGAAGTAAAACAAAGAAAACAAAAAAAAGCAGCAAAAGTAATGGGAGCCGAGGCACCCAAATTGGGCCCCTCAGCACCCATTTCAGTAAAGGTGGCACAGCAGCGCTGCAGCATTGGCGCCTGGGAATTACTTAGGCGCCAACGCTGCGACACTGGCTCGCACAATAGAAGTACATTTTTTTTTTGTTTGCCCCCCTTATATTTTTTTTTGGCCCATTTTGTTTCCTACTCTCTCTTTTGCCCCTCAATTGTTTTTAACAAGTTTTTCTTCTTTTCTCTTTTACCCCCATTTTTTGCATTTCTTTTCCATTTCAAAATCTTAATCCCTCTCAACCCCAACTCTTCATTTCATATAAATTTAATATTCTCAATTTAAATTCATCATAAAATAATCCAAAAACACATGTCCATTTTTTTTTATTAACTCCAATTTTCACCCCAAAAAAAATAAAGATTTCATAAAAAATTCAAGGGGCACTCCAAATTTGTGATTAATGAATTCATTTTTCAAGCTACTAATTTCGTGTCCTTACACTTAATTATTGATGAAATGCTTATTATGATAGTGTTTGAACTATATTGTGGAGTAGTAATAGTGGATTGTGTTGTAAAGTGAATTGTTGGTTGAGGCTTGTATTTGTAAATTAATTGAGAAGTGTTTGAATTTATTTACACGTGAATTACAATGCATTGTGGTTGTTTGAGGGAGATTAATATTATTGTCATGATGAGATTTAAAAAAGTTCAGAGTTTTAAATTGAGTTGAAGGGTGACTATTACATTGAAGAATAAATGCAATGAGATGATGAACAACCCTTGCTACTTTATCAAACTCTGGCATAAACTAATGACAACGATTTAGAGGATGATGCGAACATTATGGAGGATATGAGTGAGGCCTTAGCACATCATTCAGGGAAGTGTTTAAGTTTTCTAATTTTATTAATGCTATGAGGACATGTCATGAATTAAATTTAGGAGAGGAAAACACTTCCACATTTTTAAATGGTGTTATTTGTTTATCTACACATTTTTGTTTTTAATTGTTATTGTCATTGTTGTTGTTATTATTATTATTTTGGTGTATGTGTTTTATTTTGTGTGCTATTTTGGGTTTAAGATGATTATTAGTCCATGATAAAACTAAGTGTAGAAACTATAACTTTTTGAAATCAATAGATACTATGTTTGTTCATATGTTTCATTTTGATTGCAATTTTTATCTTTTGTGATTACTTTAAATACATTGAGCACATAGTTGGATTGTTATGTTAGTTGCTAACCTAGAGAAAGTTTATGCACAACAAGAACACAAAAGGTCTCAAACACACTCTAGAACTTATTTGATTATCACTTGAGGCAGAATCCTAGGACATGCATGATTAAGGAAGTGATTTTAGGTCATGTTTGGATCGTTTGATCCTTTTGAGCCTACCGATATATATATTTATCCATAGTCACCTATTTTGAGCCTAATGACCATCTTTCTTTGTTAACTATAATAATACCCTAAAACAAATACATATTCCATTATTATCATCCCTCACACCATAGGCATAGAAGTTATGGCTTGTATTTGTTTTAAAAGGTTGAAAAATTGGGGCATAGTGATTTGCAATGCTTTGTTCCAAAAAAATAAAAAAAAAGAAAAGAAAAAAAAATAGCAAATATATATTCCTATATGCTTCTAAAAAAAATATTTGATAATAAGGAGTGACAAAGGAAGTTTCAAATTAAGTTTGGGGGTGTTCTTTGGAATAAGATTAAGGCTTTGATGTTCAACAACAATGTATGTTTATAGTGTGATTTGAACCAAAAATGAATCCACATTTATCCTACCTTAACCCTAACCATACATTATAAGCTTAATAAAGTCTTATTTGATTCTTAATCATGTTTGTTCCTACATTAGTGGAAAGTGATATGAAAAGCATGCTTATAGAGTGTTTGTTAAAAAAAACAAAAATTCCATAGAGACTACTATTTTTTCTTGTAGGCATAAACCATTCTGGGTGCATTTAACTGACAATAACGAGTACACACATACACACCTAATATAAAACAAGGCACCCAGTTGTTTTTCAATTGCTCTAATTTGCTTCCAAGAGCCTGGAGTGACTTATTGCTTGAGAGTCAAAAAATGCACTCTATACTTTCTAAGAGTAAAAGATAGTTATACTGTAACTCTTATAGAATTACCATCCACCTGTTGATGTCTATTTTAGGCTCGGTCCCTCAGATATTAGAGGAAATAATCGCGCTAATCCAGTCATTATAGAATAGTTTTCGGCTTGGACTATCGCCATAAGTTTTGAGAGGGCATTCGTGATCTTGGTGGCCAAAGTGACCACAAACAATACACAGTTAAGGTAGTCATTCATATCGAAGCAGAATTGTGATTATTTCTTCAACACCAAGTAAAGCCACTTGTAGAGATGACTTAAGAGATTATATAATATTGATATTAACCCTAACCTTGATTTACTTCCAAGGCATTCTCCCAATGATCCTCGATCAATATCTTCTATGCAACACCAATTAAAGATCCTAGTCTTCATTCGGCTTCTTTATATTGAAAAAAATGGTTTTCTATTATAGGAAATACACAAAGATGCAAGTAAATAAATTTTGAAGTCAAGGCATGTAATGCATTGTCCTTAACTATTTCTACCCCACTTTGATTATAATTGAAAATGTAAATGGGTTTGTTAATAAGATAATTCTAGGATTTAAAGTTATGACAAAGTATTAGGTGCACATCGAATAATTTCCTTAGACTACTAGTATCTAAACTCATAAAGTGGTTAATAAGAGAGAAACTTGAATTAAAGATTGAGAAGAGAAGTTAATTACTTATTTCAAATGTGCCTGCAATATTTATAGAGTTGTATGTGTCTCTTTGGAGAGACAGGTCACCTCTTTGAAAAGCCACATCATATAAAAGGGGTAGGTGACTATTTGGAGGGTCACCAACTCAGCTCTGGGCATTGGGGCAATCATCCTTAGTGCCGCGGCACTCAATGGTCATTTTGGGCTCTTGCAAGACTGGGCGCAGTGGCGCTGAGGGCCGTAGCACCCAAGTCTCCTACTGTTTAGGCATTTCCCCTTCGACCATCTTTCTCTTCCCAGCTATTTCTCTTTACTCTAATACTTTTTTATTTGAAATACTATCTTAAATTCCAACAATCCCCCACATATTTCAAATAAATAACTGTGAATCAAATTAACCACATATCTAAGTAAAATTGAACTTATATGAATTAGAGCTCTTCTAAGCTATGAATCAATATACTGATTAAGTAATCGTATTTTATAAGAACTATGTGAAACCAAGTTTTTATCAACATTTTATTCCTTTGGATATAAAATAGAGGGTTAAATTATCAAGTTAAATTTTTAATAACTTATCTATATCACAGTTTGACACTATTAATGGTCATGTACTTTCCTAGCTTCATGCGTGCTATAGAGTAGCCTGCCTACCTCTCATATAAATCAACTAGTTTCACATTAATATAGGTGACAATCCGTTAAGTGTGTCATGTAGGTTTAACATACCACTCTATAAAGGGCTATGAAGTTCATTAAGAGACTAACTCACCTTTTTCAGCTATAGATGCACTACCTCACCATAGAGAGGGAGTCAAATATAATTGATAGTACAATAAGACAACAAGTAACTTATTCTTACTCTTATGAACCTACTTCAATGGGATCCTTAATCACATAGGTAGGGTTACCATTACTTCTGCCTTTTGCTTTAGGCAAAAGTCACAAACCCCTCGACATGTCTTCCACTAATCTCTTATTTAGTTGCTTGGTTAGAGGATAGGCCAAGTTCCTCTCTAACATTACATAATTTAGCCTCACCAACGGAGATTCTAGTAGCTACTTAATGATGCCATGTCATAGACGGATATGTCTAATTTTCTCATTATACATTTTACTTTTTGCTATAGTAATGGCTACTAGGCAATCACAATTTATAAAAATTGTAATAAGAGAGTAAGTACTGATGAGAATATCACATATTAGTGTTCTTAACCACTCAACATCAGAACAAGCCTTCCCTAACGCTGTCAATTTTGACTCTATAGTAGATCGTGCAATACAAGTCTGTTTAGTAGGTTTTCAATATATAGATCCTCCACTTAAAGTAAAGTCACATCCACTAGTAGACTTAACCTTATTAGATTTAGATATCTAATTAGCATCTCAATAATCTTTAATCATATGCTGTGACCTACCATATAAAAGTGCATAAGTTTTAGTGCCTATCAAATATTCGGCAATTTTATCTAAGGCACTCAAATGCACTTTCCTTGAATTTTGAGTATACCTACTTAATCTCCTTATAGCATAAACTATATCACGCCTAGTAGTATTCATCCATACATGAGACTACTAATAATTTGAGCATAATGGTTTTGATTATCACTATGTTATAAATTCTTTTGAAGTTTAACACTAACATAATAAGATGTTGCTACCAATTTATATATTGTGTACCCAAACCTCTCAAGAAACTTCTCTACATAGTGATCTTTTAATAAAGTGAGACCATTAGATATTCTCATAATCTTTATCCCAAGTATAACATCCATACATGAGACTACCAATAATTGTGAACATAACGGTTCTGATTGTCATTATGTTCTACGTTCTTTTGAAGTTTAACATTAACATCATAAGATGTTGCCACCAGTTTGTATGTTATGTACCCAAACCTCTCAAGAAACTTCTCTACATAATGCTCTTATGATAAAGTGAGACCATTTGATGTTCTCATAATCATTATCCCAAGTATAACATCAACTTCTCCCAAATCTTTTGTATCAAATATATTTGATAGAAAACTTTTAGTCTCAACTATCACTTTCATACTAGGACTAACTATAAACATATCATCCATATATAATCATATAATCATATATCTGTTAGTATTAAAGGTTTTATAGTACACACACTTATTGGAATCATTTATTATAAAATAATTTGATACAAGAGCATTATCAAACTTTTTGTGCCATTATTGTAGTGCTTGCTTCAAGCTATACAAAGTCTTAACTAACTTACATACTTTATACTCTATACCAATACAAATACAATCTTTCGATTGTTTCATGTAAATCTCTTCTTCTAAATCACCATTTGGAAAGGTGGCCTTTGCATCCATTTAGTGTATGAACAAATTATATATTGTAGCCAATGCAATTAAAATGATAATGGATGTAATTCTAGTAACAAGACATACATATCAAAATATTCTAAGTCTTTTTTGAGTGAACCCTTTGGCAACCAATCTTGCCTTATACTTCTCAATAGTCCCATGAACCTTCATATTCTTTTTAAAGATCTATTTACAGCCAATAAGCTTGGAACCTAGAGGTAAATCAACTAGTTCTCATACATGATTACTCATGATAGAATTAATTTCATCAATTATTTCCTCCCTCTATAAATGAGCATCATGAGAAGTCATAACTTCACTAAAAGTTTTAGAGTTATCTTTCATAAGAAAAATATAGAAATCATTACCAAAACTAGTAGTCTTTCTCATATATATAAATATAACCTAACCATAGTTAATATTTAACTATGGTAAGGTTATATATTTTCCACTAAAATATCTTTAATATAAATAATGTATTAATTGACTTAACTATAGTTAATATTTAACCATAGTTAGGTTAACCAAGCTTGGATAAATACCTAATATATTTATATTTTAATATAATATAATCATTAACTCAACCTTAGTTAACTTTTAACCATGGTTGAGTTATTCATATGATTTAATATTTTATAATATTAAATATATTGATTATTTAACTCTTAAATAATCATATATGTGAAATTACCAAAATTACCTCATTTAACCTAATGTGGGTCCTACCAAACCCACACTCGAGTTAACTTAACTGAGGACTCATTATACTACATGTGTTACCATTTAATTGATAAACAACTATTGCTATCCAATTAATTGTACTTAATACTTAAGTATTAACACGAACGCATCTTGAAGGTTCCTAAACAAATATTCAGTTTTATTAGATTTTACTGGATTGAACTATTAACAGTTTTATAGGATATCTATTAGGGCCCTCGTAAGTCTATTCAACATTCAATCCTAACTAAATACCCGTATACCTATACAAGCTCCAAGCTTATGGTCAACTAAGAACAATTATATGTACACTATAGATATAGACATGCACTAATCTATATAAAAATGATTCAATGATAGACCTGTATTAGTGAAAATAAATTAGAAACACAATGTTTGAGAACACACTTACATAATGATATTTCCTAGCGCCTATTGCAACTATGTCATTACTAGTGTACCCTCAGGTCTTAGTCTTATTATAGACAAGGTCTAACTCCTTAGATCTTGCTACTCTTATAATGTGCTAACTCTTAACAATGCTAACTATTAGTATTTATAACCCTCAGCTTTGCTAACTTTTAACACAGGTCTAAACTCTTTTAGACTGAATATGAACTCTTTCAAAGCATATAATGTCCGTAATGTGACAAGCATCATTACCATTTAATAAAGAGCATTAGCAATTTAACAAAATATACATAGTATAAACATTATTAAATAAGTATTTATAAAAATAGGGATGGCACATAAGTACGTACCTTAATAAATATTGCTTCTCACCACAAATTCATATGTGCCCCAAATTTAATCAATAAACAATTCATTATTTCTTTTAAAGTTCTAGTTTTCCTTTCAACCACTCTATTAGATTCAGGCAAGTATGATGGTGTAACTTCATGTATAGTTCCATTGTCCTCATAATAGGAACTCAACAAGTTAATATACTCTTCTCCTCTATCAGATTTTAATCTCTTAATTTTCTTACCAAGTTGATTTTTAACTTCTTGTTTGTAAATCAAGAACTTATCATATGACTCATCTTTATTTATTAAACAATACACCTTAGTATATTTTGAGAAATAATCAATAAAGGTTATGTAAAATATTTCCCCCCTTCTAGTCATAATATCTTTAAAATCACTTAAGTCGTTATAAATTAAACCAAGCAATTCAATTTTTCTAAGAGTTATAGTTTACAACTTTTCTTTGTGGGCTTTCCTTCCACACATACATCACATTGATGTGATTCTTCTAAACGTATATTAGATAGTAAACCAACTCTTTTTATCTTTCTTAAATAAAGATAATTCAAGTGACCTAGTCTATCATGCAATAAATTGAAAGGCTCAACAATATAAGCAGAAAAAATATTTTTATTCATAGAAACATCAAGTACATTTAGTTTTAACAATTCATTGGAAGCATATCTATTTCGAATGAACGTCCCACCCTTGATCATTACAACTTTATCCTCTTCAAAAGAGACTTTTACATTAGCCATTCCTAACATAAACACAAAAACTATATTATATCTAATATTGGGAACATGGAGTACATTGTTCAATACAAGAGACTTCTTAAAAGTAAGTTTGAGGAGAACTTTCTCTTTCACCACCACCGGTGTAGAATGGTAAATACCAAGATACACTTGGTCATCCCTTTCTCTAATGGAAATATACTACTAAAAAGAACTATTGTCTCCACATATGTGTCTAGTGGCTCCAGAGTCAATCACCCACTTTTTATTGCCACTTGCAACCATGTTCACCTGTGAAATGACAACTATAGCAATAACATCTTCTTCCTTAACCAAATTGGCCTTGGGAGTTTTGTTGTTTCTTTTCTTGTTCCTATGTTTACATTGATAAGTAAAATGACCACCACAAGCAAAATATTTACCATTTTTCTTGAATGAAGCTTTATTTTTCTTGAAGTGATTGTTGCTTGTGAAATCTTGTATTTCTTATCATGATTATCACCTTTCACTAAATTAGCCTTAGAAACTAATTCTTTGGCCTTCTATATGTTCTCTCTTTGGCGATTCTTTTCTTCAATTCTAATGTGTACAATTGAATTTTTCAAAATTAAATTTTTTCTTTTATGTTTGTTGCTTTTCTTATAATCCTTCAATGATTCAAGCAATTATTCTATTAAGCAAATTACAATAAAAGGTTCGAGGAGAATCATTTTGCAAATCATTAAGTAAAAGATGATAATCATGTATTTGTGCAATGACCATTTTTTCTTCAGACATTTTAAAGTTTAAAAAATTTGTTACATCATACTTTTGGGCACCAGTATTTTCTATAATATAATTTTTCTTAAGTTGTACCCACAACTCATGCTCATCCTTATATATAGAGTAAACATCATACAATTTATTTGGTAATGTGTAAAGACTTGTGTTATGACATATCTTATTTGTCCTACTCCATTTGGGAAACTCCTTTTTGTAATTTTCTGCAGTAGACTTCAAAGGAGGAAGGGTAAGAAATTCGACCAAACTCATTGTCGGGATCTAATATATGTAGGTGTATGCATGTGCAATTATGTCTATTGCCTAAAATACGTATCATATATATATTATACGCAGTAGAAGTGTAAAAATAACAATAAACACAATAAATAACATATATTAATCGCATTAATATATAAGTAGGGTAGAGAACTCACCTCAACATGTAATGTTATACACGTATTTCCTCAGAGTCTGTATAGAGACCAACTCGAGGGCAATTCTAGTCACCAACACAGTAGGCTTGGTGAGATAGAACAGCAGCCCTTTATTCAGCATTAGGTTTAACTCTTAAACCCTAAAATAGCCGAGTATATTTTTATCATTTTCTCTAAAAGGATAAGAAATGGAGATTTGAAGCAATCTATCATTGCTTCAATTAAAACCATAGAGAAAAATGAAACAATTTCACTTTTCGTTTTTTTTTTCTTTTTCTTTCTTCTTCTTCTTCTCTTTCCTCTTCTTTCTTTTCTTTCTCTTCTCTTGGCCAACTCCAAAATACACACCCTACACCCATTTTCAATCTATCTCTCTTTATATATATATATATATATAAAATAAAATAATTAGAGAAATTTTGATTATTTAACAATTAAATAATTCAAGTATGAAATGACCATTTTATCTCTATAAATAGTTACCAAGTCTACCCACTTGGATAAACTCAACCGAGAGTCCACAATGCACCATGTGTCTTTGTACAATTAGTAAATAATAATTATTAACTAATTATTATGTTTAACATTTAAATATAGACACACACGTATTCCTGTGGTAGTGCTAAATATTGCTGGATTTAATAATTTAATCCGATACGATGCCACAATACATAACAAGTACACTCTATATCACGGGACTCCTTAGGTCTACGCCTGATTCGTCAAATAAAACTATTCTATGAGTCCGTGAGCAATGCCCCAAGCACACGTCATGGATATTACAAATCAACGCGTTGAACCATGCAAGTTGAGGTTACAATGCATACGTTTAGTTCTTTCGTCATGATATCCTGGATGTGCGAGGATATAGATTATCACGGTCAAATCCCCTAGTGCTCATCCATGTCTTATCTTCAGACTTATATCTCACAAAATAATATGTGCAAACTCCTTTGCCATATTGTTCCACCCTGGAGGAACTCTTTCCTTGATTAATGTCTGTGGCCACAAGACTTTTCAAGATACAGTCTCGAAGCATCTGGATATTGAACTCCCTATGCAAGCTGACGGATCCTGTATCTATACACACCAGACTCTATAAGCATCGGACCATCCAGCGACATCTAGTGGTCATACCATGAAAGGACATGCGTGGAACCAAAGTATAGTAGACCACTTACAAGCCCACCATGGCACTTAGGTCAAAGGACCACGTATACTACTCAACTCGAGAGGACCTCCCACTGACGGCTTACATTGGGTGTCTATCGGAGGCCCTCGTAAGTCTGTCCTATATCTAGTCCTAACTGGATACCCATATGTCAATACGAGCTCCAAGCTCACGGTCAGCTAGGAACAACAATCTATACCCTATAGGTATGACATATGCTGATCTATATATCAAAGTATCCACCGATAGACCCGCATTGGAAAAAATAGATTAGGGATAATTATTCGAGAACATACTTGCGTAACTAGCATTTTCTAGCACCCGATTGCAACTCTTCTAACTATGTAGTTACTAGAATATTCTCAGGTCTATGTCCCATTGCAAACAAGGCTCCATCTCTTGAATCTGCTGAGTATTATAACCAGCTAACACTTAACTGTGCTAACATTTAGTATTTATATCTATCAGCGTGGCTAACTGCAAGCCCTTATCTAAACTCCTTTAGATCTAATCTAAACTCCTTCAGATCGTACAATGTCTGTAATGTTACATTGTATAGTACCATATTAATGGGTATTAGCGATTTAATAAAAATGCATACTTGTATAAATACACAAATATATGTACATTCAAGGATGGCACGTAAGCACCGACCTTAACACTCATAACATTTAGAGTATCATACACCTAATCTTGCCATCTTTTAAAATATTTTCCATCAAATGATACGATCTTATTAGCCTCTGAGAGAGACTTTTCTATAGCCATTAACGAAGATTCGCTTGTCCTTGTGTATATGGTTATAATTAGTTTAAGATTGTTAAAAAAATGGTTCTGTATTATAGGAAATACACAAGAATACAAGTATATAAATTTTAAAGTCAAGGCGTGCAATGCACTGTCATTAAACTATTTCTACTCCTACTTTGAATATAATCAAATATGCAAATGGGTTTGTTAGTAGGATAGTTCAAGATTCAGTGACTTATGAAAAAGTATTAGGTGCACACCAAATATGTTCTTTGGACTATAAGTGTTTAAACTTATAATAATTGATAAGAGAGAAACTTGAATCAAATATTGAGAAAATAAGTTAATTATTTTTTTCAAATATGCTTGTAGTATTTATAGAGTTGTATATGTCTCTCTGGAGAGATACAACATCTCATTGAAAGGCTACATCCTATGAAAGGGGTAGGTGACTCTTTAAAGGGTCACCAACTCAACTTTGGGTGCCGCAGCACTCATTCTTAGCACTGCAGCACTTAACGGTCATTTCGGGCTTGCTTGATTAGGCACTATTGTGCCCAGGGGCTAGTGCTGCAGTGCTCTATTTCAGTGACTGGAGCACTACAGCGCTCAAGACCAATGCAGCATTAAGCCTAACGCCAAAGCCTCCTAAAGATTGAGCGCTTCCTCTTCTACCATCTTTCTCTTATTGGCTATTTCTCCCTATTTTAATACTTGTTTTTCTACTTGTTTATTTGAAACACAATCTTAAATCTAATATATGAGGCTTAGGTGCTTCCCCTTCTACCATCTTTCTCTTCTTGGCTATTTCTCTTTATTCTAATACTTGTTTTTCCTCTTGTTTATTTGAAACACATTCATAGCTTTTTACACTTTATATGCATCAAGATTAAAGAGAGCCCATGCAATTATATCTAGAAAGAAACACGTATAAAGGTTAGGTCCAAAAATCTACCGATCTCTTGTGGCACCTCTAAGACTAGTAAACTGTTATTAAAAAACCAGGTCCTCTTGCTAGAACTTATTTGTGATCAATATCACAATGAAAAATAGAAAACAAACATACTTTGTCTTGCACTCACTACTTCAATGGAGAATTCCTCTGTGGTGTGCCACATCATACATATGCTAGAAATAAACACCACTTGATTCATTGATTTTGAGCAGAGGACATTTTCAACCAATGAAAGAGAGACTCACAAATTACCTTTTGAATAGAGGAATCTATGGTTGTGACCAAGAACTTAGTTGTCTTGTAAATCTATGGTAGCATATTTGGTTAAGATTTCATCCAGGTCCATGTTGCTGCATCCACAATGAATGTGGACCACTTTCAGGCTGAGAAACATCATGTGCAACATAATATGATTATAGCGGCTACCTCTCCTACCATTTCAAAGAAAACCCTAGAAGATGACTGTTGGGCGTGTATTATACTAGGGTAATTATGTGTGTAATATGTTCATCATTTTGAAATAAGTATGTCATACATACAAATTTTGTTGGCAGAATAAAAAAAGCAAATTTCACAACGTGATAAATACATCAATGTAAACTGAATCATAACATTAAGGTAATTCGAGCATACCTTTGTCGACGATTCGGTGATGAACAAAAATTCCTAGAGCTCACCTTGAAGTTAATCCTTGAACAATTCTAGTCTCCAACACTTTGTGCGATTAGAGAAGCTAGAATGGTAGCTTAAAAAAAATGGTGTAGGATTTTTGTTCTAGTACTTAAACTCTTCAAGGAAAATTAGCACTCTTTTTCACTTTTGTAACAAAACTCTTTTGCCTTTTGTTTTTCCTACTAAGTCTAACTTCAAAGAAAAAGATGAAGAAGTTTTTGTTATGTTTCAAAGCCTTCCAAAGAGTGAAAGAATACCTTATGGCCGAAATTCCCTTTGCCTAGTACATAACCATTATGTAAAATTTACTTAAGTGAAAAATACATATGTCATTATCTTTTCTTTTCATAAAAGAATTAACCAAAAAGACTTTTCTTAATTTTAATTGGACAATGGCATTTCAAATGAATTAATAAATAATAAAAATAATATTTATTTCATTAAATAATGCTTGGCCGAATTTTGTCTCCATTAAAATAATAAAATAAAACATTTTTCTTGTTTGACTGCATTTATTAATATTAAAAGCATTTCAATGCAAATATTTTTTAAATAAATAATTCAAACTAAGATAAATGTTCTCTTAATGGCTCAAGCACCATTCAAAATAATATATTAAAATATATTTTTATCTTTTCAATGCAAGATAAGAAAATAAACTTTAATTATTTAATTAATTCATTAAGACAAGTGTCCAACACATGTCACATAAAAATTAATATAATAAATATCTCATGTCTATTAATGCAAGTGTCCCACACATGCCTTATAAAATAATATAATAAACATCATATGTTTATTTAAATAAAAAATAATATCCAATTAATTAAAGAGCCAATGGTTTAATGACATGTGTCAATAGTACATTTTCTAGCAAAAGAGTGACCTATTTGTAATATTAACAAACTATGTTTTTCACTTTACATAGAGGTTCTCAAAACGAATCCTATTTTCACAAATTTTTCGGATCAAACTATTCGACCCGGCTTGCTACCTTAGTGCTCAACGAGTACGCTTTATATTGTGAAACTTCCTACGTTCATGCTCGTTTGTCTTACGAAATATTTTCGTAAGTTCAGAATGATGTCCCAAATATACGTTACAGATATTATAAAATGACGCATTGAACCATACAAGCTGAGGTTAAATATATCCGTATAATCCTTCCGTCACCTATATCTTAGAAGAGCAGAAATATAGATTCTTACCGTCAAATCTCTATTTTCTCATCTGTGAACTTATCTCTAGATTCGTATCGCGATAAACAATATATGTAAACACTTTTACAATATTATTTAACCTTGCAAAAACCTCTTTTCTTGGGCTTACTGCTTATGGCCATAAGACTTTCTAAGATACAATCTTGGAGCAT
Organism: Ailanthus altissimus; assembly: GCA_946807835.1. Classification (NCBI taxonomy): domain Eukaryota; kingdom Viridiplantae; phylum Streptophyta; class Magnoliopsida; order Sapindales; family Simaroubaceae; genus Ailanthus; species Ailanthus altissimus. Next base: position 11,034,003 of record OX327698.1, read on the forward strand.
CTAGATATACAACTCACCTATGTGAGCTGATGGATCTCATATCTACCCACACCGAACTCTATGAGCATTAGACCATACCTAGTGGCATATAACGGTCAGACTATAAAACGTCTCTGATATATGTGGAACCAAAGCATGGTGGATCACTCACAGGCCCACCGTGGCGCTCGGGACAAAGAACCACGAATACTACTCAACTCGAGAAAACCTTTCATTAACGGCTTCATAGGATGTCTATTGGAGGTCCTCATGAGTCTGTTCAGTATTCAGTCCTCACTGAATACTCGTATGCCTATACAAGCTTCCACTAAGCTTATAATTTGCTAAGATTAACTATCTGGACCATCCAGATATAAACATACACTGATCTATATATTAGAGTTTTACTGATAGACCCGCATCAGTAAAATAGACCAGGAACTTAGTATTTTAGAACATACTTGCACAATGACATTTTCTATCACCATTTGCAATCCTTTGCAACTATATCATTACTAATATATTCTAAGGTCCTTGTCCCATTTCAGATAAGACTCTAACTCTTTAGATATTGCTAAATATTAGTAATAATCTAAAATCTTTTAGACCAGATTTAAATTATTTTAGATCATACAATATTTGAAATGTTCTAAGCATCTTACCATTTCAATAAATATAATTAGCGATTAAAAGAAATGTCAATTGCATAAATATTAAAATTAAATATTCATAAAAAATGGGATGGCACATAAGCACAAACTCCAACAATAACTCCCCTCTCTCTACTTTCAAGTTGCAACAACATCATCATATTCTCTATTTTTCTCTATTTTGGAGAATGTTAAACAACAAAGATCATTGAAAAAAGTCCAGAACATTACCTCCTTTAAGTATATGCATCAATACCCACCTATAAATAAACCCTAAAAAATAAAGGATTGGAACAGATATATCCAAGATCCACCTTAGACATATTAAGATCCAATAAATGAAGACTGCAGCAAATAATCATGCTATGGGGTCTAAATCAAAACCTAGAAATCAAAACTATAATAATATATATGTGAATGAATGACACACTGGAAATCTTTCACTTCTATTATATATAGGAGATTTTGAGACTAAGATAAAATTCTCAAATGGATGACTTTACATGCCAACGGATTCAGCAGCAAAAAAAGTCTCTAACTTTCAGGAATTTTCAAGTCCAAAATAGAAAAGAACTGATGATATTATAGACATAACTATTCCACTTAAAGAAACCAAATAGCAGGTTAAAATATGAGTATCATAAATGAATCTTCTGTCAGTTTATGTACAACATAACAGAATAGGGAGAGATAAAATACATTTTATAAAACAGAAGAAAAATCCAGAAACAATAAAATCCCACACTTTACCCAAACGGAAAAGAAGATCCGCACTCTGTCGTGCACTCACAGACATGTGGAATACAAACAAAATTTCTGCATATGGAGCCCTCTGTTAAACAGCTAACGTATTAACAAGAACACAAAGACATAATATGAATTCAAATAAAAAATGTAAAAACTAACAAGAAGATCTAGTCTAACAATAAATAAGTAGGAAATTTTTCATAAATGGTTGATATTTGTAGGCAAAATTTTTTTTACCACAAATAAATGAGTTAATTTTTATTAATTAAGAAATAGATAATTATACCCTTAAGTCATATTTTTTCTCTCCACAAACATTCAAACTCACTCTCTTAAAAAATTAAAAATTTGAATTTGTTTTGTCTTTTTTAGTAAATATATGAGTATTGAATTATAATGTAATAAAGTGAGAAGAAATAAAATAAATCAAGAGAAATAGGATAAAACAAAAAAATTTGAAATAGATTCACGACTCCCATTTGCGGAAGCGCTAATCACTTCCCGCTTTTTTCTAATTTGTTTTGTATTAAATTTTCTTCTTTTTATTTTCTTTTTGTTTTTTCTTTAATTATAAATAAGTAAATATTTTTATTAATTAATAATTTAAATAAATAACAACTAATTAAATAATTTATTAATTATTTTAATAAATATTTATTTTTATTAAATAAATAAATAAATAAATAAATTATCAATTTTACTTTTATAAAAAATACTCATTGGACGCGTCCCACACTACATGCCACGTAGCTTGCAGATGCATGCTGGTATGCACATTGTTTGTGTGACACACTCCACACGTAATATATTTTTAATTTTATTATTAAATAATTAATTAATGTATAAATTTATAAATAATAAGTTATTTATTTATTTACATAATTAATAAATAAATAAATTGTTTTTTATTATTTAATAATATTTTATTAAAATAAATACTAAATTATTTCATTAGTTTTTATTTATTTAAATTATTAAATAAATAATTAATTATTTAAAAATAAAACAAATTTTAAAAAAGGAAGCGATTCGCGGCTTCATAAATAACTTTGCATAAGTGATTTGTGATTTCCTAAGATTAACAGCCCACAATTGGAAACTGTGAATTTATTTTCAAATATTTTTTATTTACCCTGTTTCTCTTTAATTCGTCTTATTTCTCTTTGATTCACTTTATTTTCTTTCATTTTATTACATTACACTTCAATGCTCATATACTTTTAAAACATATACAAAAAAAATTCAAAATTTTCAATTTCTTAAAAAAAAACATGTTTAAATATTTATGGAAAGAGAAAATATAACTCAAGTGTATAATTACTCAATTATTCATGTGTCGACTAATAAAACATTAACTCATTTTTTGTAACTAAAACTATGAGTCATTTAGAACAGTGTTTTGAAATATGAGCTCTAATCCTAACTTGTATATTGTTCGATCAAATAATTTTCAAGGTAGAGATTTGTGTATGTTTAGTGTCTTACTAGACTGGTGTTGTGCCTTAGATTTGAGAGAAACCGAGATCAAGGTATCCACCAAGTAAGATAGGGAAAACTTGGCTATCAACAAGCAAGGCTAATCACTAAACCTGGGCCATAGTATAGTGAGCAAGCGATGGAGCTTGGGTTCTTTTCGAGGAAGGACAAGCGAAGATTTAGAAGTAAGGCTATCAATTTTTCAACAAGTAAAGATGTGAGCCATAGGTTGAATAATAAAAACGAGAGAAAGATAAAAAAAAAAACTAAGAATCTTATGTATTGTGTTGAATGAATAGTTTATACGTATAATGAGAAATTAAGCTTATTTATAGACTATAAAACCCTATACAAAACCTAATTTTACAAAAACAATAATCATAATATAACAAAACTTCCTATAATATATAACTTCTTAAATATGATATAACATACAATTAGGCCCAAACCCTTAAAATAAAAATGCCCATTAAACACTTTTTGGGCTAGCGTCGAAAATGCTCCTCAAACCCAATCAAAAAATTATTTTTTCTAAGGCTTACAACACTTAGTCGGCCAGATCCTCCCACTGCTAATATAACACCTCAAAATTGCCCTATGTGAAGCCTTTAAAGTCACTCGAATGATCTATCTAAGTCACCCCACAAAAATTAAAAGCTATCCATGTTGGAGTTAGTGCTTACATGTCATTCTAATATTGTATGAATATTAATTATTTAATATTTATACAATAAATATTTTGAATAAAATCATTAATATTATAATTATATGGTATAATGGTTGTAATATTTTAGACATTGTATGTGATCTAGTCTAAAGAAGTTTAGATCAATGCTAAGAATTGGCAGAGCTGAGAGTTATAAATGCTAAGAGTTAGCACTATTAAGAGTTAATAGTTTATAAAAGTCAGCCATATCTAAGGAGTTAGAGCCTTATTTGAAATGGGACAATGACCTGAAGGTATACTAGTAATGACATAGTTTCAAAGAGTTGCAATAGGTGCTAGGAAATATCATTTTATAAGTATGTTCTTAAACACTATGTTCTTGATCTCTTTTCATTGATGCAAATCTGTTAGTGAATAATTTTTATATAGATCAGTGGATGTCTAACTGACTGTCAGGTAATGAATGGTCGCTATATCTTCAATACAATAGAAAATATCTTAAATGTCTAGGTGAATAGAACAAATAATAGTTTGAAATCTTTAAATAATAATGAAAAGTGGCATATAAGATTAAGGTATGTAGTTGTGAGACAACTATCCTATCTGGTTAAAGATGGTTAGATTCTTGTTCTAACTATAAAACCTCGGCTAGTTTATGAATTCTAAATTAAAGGAAAAATAACCAAATCCTTATGTAGGTGTTGGACACTGAGCCATTAATTTATTACAACTGGCACATAGTGATGTATTTAGTCCAATGAATCATACTGCCATGGGTGAATTTTGACACTTCATTGTCTTTTTAGTGATTTGTCACCATACAAAATGTGTTTATAGGAAACACAGATCGTAAAATTTTAAAGTGTTCAAAACGTTTCAACTAGGAAGTAGAGAAACAAACTTTTATGTATAATGAATACCTTCGATTAGATCGAGACATTTTATACATAAGTAGTATATTTACAAACTATTTAAAGAAAAATACGATTCTCACTCAACATAGTCTTCTAGATATTCCTCAACACAGGTATTTTAGAAATGAGAAATTAGACTTTATTAGATACGATCCGTTTGACGTTGAGCTCTATTAAGCTTCAGTGATCTTCTATAATATCTAGGGGGTTATGCTTCAGAATCTGCTACTCACTTATTGAGCATAGTTCTATCGAAAGTCGTTCCTTTTACTCTGTATGAGATATAGACTAAAAGAAAATCGAGTCTTAAGTATGTTAAGGCTTGAGGCTGTTCTGCTTGCATAAGAGTTATGCAACATTATAAACTTGTAACATAAAAGGTATAAGTATTGGTTCATTAGGTATCCCAAGTGTTCTATGGGATACCAATTTTATGATGTAGAGAAATAAAATATATTTACTTCTCGCAATGCCACCTTTTAAGAGAAATAGTTTCTTATGGATCGTTGGGGATTATAAAAGGATTGAACTTAATGAAATCAATTAGAATGTATATGAATTGACAATGAAATTTCAAGTTCAAATGAATGAAATATCTTTGACACACTCTCCTTATATGTCGAAAAAGATATCAAGGCTACCAATTAGGTATGCTTGATACCTGAAAGTGCCCTTGGTGTTTTTTTAATTGAAGAAAAAGATCATTTGACTTATACAAAGGTGATGTTTGACATCGATCAGGAAAATGGTAAGATTCCATGAAATTCAAAATTGACTTTTTACATAACAACCAAGTCTGAAACTTGGTTATGCTTCTTGTAAGAATGGTTCCTATTTGTTGTTAAAAGAGTTTATGCAGTGAAAGCTTTGGCATATAAAGGTAGCAACCTTATAAGCCTGACTGGTGATAAAAGGTTATACTCAGAGATCTAGGATCGGTAATGAGGAAACCTTTTTCATCAGTAACCATGCTAAAGTTAATTTGAATTTTGTTGGCTATCCAGTATAATGTAATAATAACAAAAAAAATTGCTCAAGCCAAAAAGCCATAAGGTACACCAGAATTTTGATTATATGAACTCTGAATACCATATAATTAGAAAGTTATTGGCTACTAGAGATGTAATAGTATATATGATACATACCATGGATAACATAGTGGACCCACTCAAGCCTTAACACCTACAGTGTTTGAGAAATAAGTGGAGTGTATTGGTATAATATACCAATACGAATAGCACTAAAACAAGTGGGATTTTGTTGGAGCTGCTGCTTATGTGTCATTCCAATATTGTATAAATATTAAACAATTAATATTTATACAATTAAATATTAAATAATATTAATTGTCTAATATTTATACAATAAATATTTTGAATAAAATCGTTAATATTATAATTATATTATATAATAATTATAATGTTTTAGACATTGTATGATCCGAAAGGGTTCAGATCTAGTCTAAATGAGTTTAGATCAGTACTAAGAGTGGCAGAGCTAAGAGTTATAAATGCTAAGAGTTAGCACTACTAAGAATTACTAGGTTATGAGAGTCGGCCATATCCAAAGAGTTATAGCCTTGTCTGAAATGGAAGGAAGACCTGAGGATATACTAGTAATGACATAGTTGTATAGAGTTGCAATAGGCGCTAAAAATATCATTATGCAAGTATGTTCTCAAACACTATGTTCCTGATCTATTTTTATTGATATGGGTCTGTTAATGAATCCCTTTTATATAGATCAATGTATATCTATATCTGTAGGGTATAGATGGATATTCTTAGCTGACCATGAGCTTAGATCTTGTATAGGTATACGGTATTCAGTTAGGACTAGATACTAAACAGACTCACAAGAACCCCAACAATTATCCTATGTAGTTGTCAATGGTAAGTCCTATTAGTTGAGTAGTATTCGTGATCCTTTAATCTGAGTGCCATGGTGGGCTTGTGAGTGATCCACCATACTTAGGTTCCACAAACATCATAAACCTTTCATGATCTGACCACTGTATGTCGTTGAGTATGGTCTAATGTTCATGGAGTTTGGTGTGTGCAAATATGAGATCCATCAGCTTACATAGGAAGGTTGTATATTATAATATCCAAGAATTGTATTTGAGGAAGTCTTTTTACCAAAAGCACAAATCCTAGAAAAGAGTTTTTCGTAGGGATAAACAATATCGCAAAGAAGTTTGGAGATATTATTTTTTGAAATATAAATCTAGAGATAAGTTCACGGATGAGCATATAGAGATTTTACAGTGTTGATTTATAGGTGATGGGAGGATTATACATATACGCTATGACCTCAACTTGTATGGTCTAATGCGCTGATTTATAATATCTATGACGTGTGCATAGGGTATCGATCACAGACTCATAGAATAGTTTCATTTGACAAATCGAGTGTAAACCTAGGGAGTCTCGCAATATGAAGTGTACTCATTGTACACTGGGGCAGCGTATCAGATTGAATTGTTCAAATCAGTAAATTTCAACAAAACTAAATATTTATTTCAAGAACTCTCGAGATGAGCCTGTCTCAAGACTTAAATATAAGTATATTAATTACTTAACAATTATTGTTGATCAATTAAATATTTACACGTACCGCATAGTGAACTTTCAGTTAAGTTGACTCAAGTGTGTAATTAGGTGAGACTCACTTTGAGTTAGCTTGGTGACTAATTAATTAATGACTTGTCAAGCAAGTTTTTTTTATTATTATTTAATTATTAAATAATATAAAATTAAAATAAAAGGGATATGCTTACTTGTTGGCAAAGGAAATGGTGGCCTAAAAATTAATTGTTAAAAATTCACTATTTAAAAAATAAGCATTTGTCTTTGATTTTTCAAAACGTCAATGGCCAGCCATTTCTAAATAAAAGTGAGAATGAAAATTGCTTACAAGTTTTTGCATTTGTTGCCAACAAAAAGAAGCATATCATGTTTGGCCATATGAGTCGGGAAAGAGAGAAAAATAATCAAAAAATGTTTGGCTTGTCGTTCAAATATTTAATACCAAAATAATTCTTCCTCTTCCATTTCTTTAGTTTAAGGTCAGTTATGCAAAAATAAATTCGAAGGAAATTTTTTTGTGGTTTTAAGCAAGGTTTGCTAAAACAAAAACAATTATCCAATGTGTTTGAAACAAATATATAGCTTAGAGAATTTAAGCATAGTTAAAGGGTAAACCAAGTTTTTCGTGTTTAAATGTTAAACGCAGTGTTAGAATTAAAGCTGTTATTCTAGTAACTCAAGCCCACCCCATTAAGTCCTAGAATTGCAAACGTGTCCATTCCAGGTGGTACTCTAGCTTAAACTATTCCAAAGGCTTGCGAGGTGATTATTCTAATTCTTTGTGTTAATGTGATTCATATATTTTAATTTGTTTATTAGTGTAATAAAGAGAAATTTTATTATGCTCATTGTTTTAGAAAACTAGATTTCCATCTTCTATTCCATATATAATGAGTGAGATGCATGTATATGTATTAATAAACAATAGACACGCGCACATGCATGCACTCAGTTAATATGGTTTAGAACTGAAACACTGCACTCAACAATTCAAACACTTGGAGTTCCTCTAAGATTGCCCACATCATCCTACCGATCACCCAAACTTAAGTCCTATGATCAATTCGCCCATGATGACTTGTTCCCTAGGAATTGCCCAGCATCCTTTTAGCTCCTAGAAATCACCTATCAAGTATCATTTGATGGAAATTGGCTTTGATTACTTCAATCTATCGTGTTGAAGCTTTATAGGTTCTTTAGGCAAAAAATCACCCAAGGTATCTTAGGAGATTATAAAAATCCAAAAATTACCTATATACCCTTCTTAAGGCAAGAAATCGCTCTAGACATATGGTGATCTCATCATTTATCCCTAAAATCATCCATAATACTTATATGATCCTCTTGATTTATATGAAATTTCCTCAGATGAAATCTTTCTCCAAACCATTCTTCAAGGTCTCATAGTGAAATCGCTCGATCATATCTAACATTGCTCATTTACTTCCTGAAATCGTCCATCACTTAGCAAGATCTTCCAAATCGGCTCCTTACTAAAATGTCTAAGTTGATTTTATACTTAAAATCTTTATTAATTAACTTCATCAGAGACCCTTGATTTACTTTCTTAACTGTTATAATTGTCAGTAAATGACATGCCATTAATTATTAAGGGTTATTAATAATGGTCTTATCATTGCCTTAGCAATAAATGAAAAAAATGTAATCATCCCATCATTGCCCTTATCTTTAAATTCTAAATTGTTGAAAAGCGACCATTCATTTTAACCGTACTTGGTCACTATAAGAAAGGGACTACCTCATTTTTACTTTCACCTTTTACTTAAACCAATCTTATTCTCTCAACCATCTTCAAGCAATCTTCAACATATTCATTAGCCTTTAAGTACTTCTTCACAACCTTTAGGGTAACTTTTCTCAATTTTTACTTTTTAACCTTTGATTTTGTTGTACTTACCTTAGAAGTCATTTAACTTTAAACTATTTAATTATAGCTTTGTAAGATAGCCTTAAAATTAACCAACACTGCTCGCTGTAAGAAATTCAGGTCGACTGAAGCCAAAGAAACTCTTCTTACTTTACTCTCCAAAGCCTAACAAATAGAGTCAAGCGAGAAGGTCACCACCCATGCACTAATTATTCAGCTAATTACTTAGGTTACATCTTAGGTCCTTATAACACTTCTATAATAGTAAGTTACCTAGATTTCTTCCCTACCCATTTTAAGGATCTAATGAGATTCCGCCAATAACATGACATGTCTATCTTGTCAACCTCAACATCGATCAGATTTTGGCCAAAATTAACCAGTGACTTTAGAGGTTGGTTAAATCGCTTAGAGCTATATTTTTCCTCCACCTGAAAATTGATTAGGATCTATGATCTCATCTAATTATATAGTTATCAAATACTCTTACACAATGACTTGATATCGGCTATCTTATTGCTTTGGTCTAAAGAGTGCTACAGTTTTTATTTTTGGTTTGGGTGTATGTAGCCCACCCTATATGACTTAGCAGTTTATGGGATTGGAATCAACTCTGAGTTAGAAGTAGGTAAGGTTAACTTATATTTTTCCAGGGCTGAATACAGCTTTGGCAAATTTATGAGCTCTTTTAGGGAGAAATTAGCCAAGTCTATGAAGACTGATCATATCGCCTTCCTCTTTTATTGGCTATGTAAGTATAGCACGTATCGGCCTACTTTCCCTCTTTCTTTACTTTAACATCTCATCCTGATAAAAACTAGCTTAGTTGTTATGCACATTGGCTTCTTCAGTTGCAAATCAAGAATCTTAATTTTAAGGATTTCTTTTCCTTTTACTACGCCATAACCTCTTTTGATAATCGTTCTTTCTGTTACCTTAGGCCAGCCTTTTTTGGCCTATAGTGGACCAGATAGTCTTATAAAGGTCATGGGTCAGTTGCTTAACTGCTCATTATTCGCATCATTAGGCGATTATAGCCTCTGGCAACAACAAATGTGGAACAGAGACTTATCACCCTTAGTGGGTAAGTGGCTATTTTTCTTGTATCTAAGCCGTTCTACACCCCAACCTTTTTTTGCTAATAAAAAATTTAGGAGTAAGATAGTGTTTAGGGAATCCTTCTTTTTTTATACAACCACTAAAGTGTCTAATCTCCTTATGAGATCGCTTCAGCTAGTTAATTTTTCCATTTCAACTAGTCTCTTGAGCCAATTTGATGTATACTGGGAGGAAGTGGTTGACCAATATTTCTCTCTACCTTTAGATAAAGCACTTGTCTGCCATTATTTTAAGGAGACTAACATTAGTGCTACTATGCAGATTGGCCAAAAGAAAACAAAGGGTAAACTGATCCAAGAGATCCTTGACTTCAAGTCTTTCTATAGTTTTAAATAAAATTGTAGTAACTTAAAAGAAATGAAGAGTTTATGCCACCAAAGGAAAAATGATCTTATTCTAAAACATAAATGGTCGGCGGTGAAATGCCAAACTCAATGGATTCGCTCAGACAACCCTTGATTGGGAGAGGTGTTTTTCAAGCAACCATTTGTGAATCCAAGACCCTTATTCCAATGGCTAAGTTCAACATAGCTGGCGACATCCTAAGAAAGAGTAAAAATTGGCCTACATAGACCGAGATTTATCTTGATGAATATAATAAACCTATCTTTGACCCTGAATCTATCAGGATCATTGGCGATACAAGCTGATAAGGTATTAAATTCGAACTCTTTTCTCATACTTCTAACTTTTGATTTTAAATTCCTTGTTGATTTATGTAGAGGTGATTCCTACAAAATTGGACGCCCGCTACAAGAGAGGAATAAATGGTTGCAAGAGACCAAAACGTGTAAGTGTAATAAAATCGTCATTGTTTTATTCTTTGACTTAATCTTATTCCAAAAATGACATGTTTAACTTTTTATCTGCTTTTTAAACAACCACACAAAAATCATAACACATTAAGATCATCAATTCAAAGGCTATTTCCAAGGAGTCAACCGCTTCTCAACAGTCGACCACGCCTTCACCGCTAATGACTCTCACTAGTAAATCACCCTTAGCTACTACTAAAGATCCTATCGTTCTAAAAAGAGCCCATCCCCAACATTTGACCCATTTCCCAAGGTCTCGCCTCTTCTTCCAAGGTCAACCCCATAGGTAAACTAATGCTTAAGAAGCCTCAACTAGTATAGGTTACCTTTGTAGCAAATGTCATTTCTATGCTTCTAGATAAGTCATCTGATGAAAGTGAGAACATAGTCGCCCTCTCCTCTGATAAGGAATCAATTTCCCAGCCTCTAATATGTAGTGAGAAGTAATGGAGACTATCTATCAATTGAAGTTGATTAAAGGAATGATGGTTGATATACTTCCAGATGATCACCAACTGTTGAATGTAAATAGGAAGCTCAAATTTCTTTATGCTAACTCTTTGGGTAACACCATGTTAGTTGGCCTAAAAATGCAATTAGATGAGTTTAATGCTGCCTTTATCGGCATTACCAAGAAGAAGTAATCGGCCATCAATATTATCAACGAAATCGAGAAGGAGGCTGAGGAAAGAAGCTGTGCTTGATCACATATAGATACAGCTGATGTTAGAGGTCAAAGAATTGGGCGAACAAAGCAAAATGGCTAATAAGAGAATCAAGGCTTTAAGGTTAAGTGATGAACACATTAAAATACATATTTTTTAAGAGATTTAGTCATCATTTAATATCACTAATTTTAGTAATTTTGTATTTTTAGGCTTTAAATAAAGTGTTGTCCTTAAATTGTGATTAATGAATGTTATTTGTATAAGTGCAGATTAAATAAATGTAACTCTCAATGTAGAAATTGAAATGAAGAAATTCTTAAACCTAGAGTAACATGACTCAATCTTACATAAACTTAAAGAACAATTGAAAAGCTAAATCTAACATTTTATAGGCCAAAATTGGAATAAAACAAAATTTGATTACAACTCTGATCAGCTTGACCGATATCACGTATTTGGATTATATTTCACAAAATACGTACCTAATCGGCATGATTATTGAAGATGTTAAGTACTAACTCAATTATCAACAACTCTTATGTTGATAGTAACTCCAAATCAACCGTTATCATGAACCAAATGGTATTGTAAAATTGGTAAAAGGGTTGTCTACCGAAATTTGATCTATCTTTGGTATTTTGTTCATATCTTATTGGATACTCGTCTAAATTGAATGAAACTTATGGATATAGAGATAAGAGACAAAATACTACAACTTTTATATTGACCAAAAAGACTACATCAAACATTTACATTATCAAAAGGGTACAGAAATCAGGTGAAGGAGTGGGTGGCTTAAATTATTTAAGATTGAAGTCACACTAAACATGTTTCCATTTATTGCCTATATAAGGACACCCTTAGGAGACTAATGGAATTTTTTGAATGCTTTACAATTCTCTCATATAATTGCTCTTTACCATGCATTGTAAGCTAAGCTAGAGTTCTTGGCAAAGCTAGAAATGAGCTTTTATATGCAATAAATTTACTTTTAGACTTTGATTATTTGTCAAGAGATACAAATATTTGTAAGTTTGATTGTGTCTAAACTCTTATCTATTATTTTTCTATAATCCAGAGGCTATAATTCTCTTGTTTCATATATCTTCAGTCATGCTTTCTTTATGTGATTCTTATTGAATTATAATTGTTATTAGTTAAATTATTTTACATGTTAATCTTTTACTGCAATATTATCAATCGATATATTGTAGATTTTAGATAACATGTAAAGACTGTTGGCGGAGGATCTAATACATGTAAGTGTATTCATATACAATTATGTCTATTCCTAACGTGGCATAAGCATATAAATTTTGCAATAAACACAATAAATAAATATATTAATCACATTAATATATTAGAAGGTTAGAGAACTCACCTCAACGTGTAACGTTATACACGTAATTTCTTAGAGTCTGCATGGAGACCAACTAGCGGGCAATTCTAGTCACCAACACGGTAGGTTTGGTGAGCTAGAACAGCAGCCCTATGCGCAGCACTGGGTTTAACTTTAAACCTAAAAATGGCCAGTGTGTGTTTACATTATTTTCTCCAAAAAGAAAAGAATTTGAGAGTTTAAAGCAATCCACCATTACTTCAAATATAACCATAAAGAAAAATGAAACAATTTCTTCTTTTTTTTCTTTTTTTTCTCCCTCGATTCTTCTTCTTCTTTCTTCTCCATTTCTCTTTCTTTCTCCCGTTTTGGCAAACACACACTTTCAACAAATTTCACATCTCTCTCACATATTTATATATATAATAAAATATTAATAAAATATATTATATAATATAATATAATAATATGATATAATATAAAAATATATTATATAATATAATAAGAGAGATATTTTGATTATTTAACAATTAAATAATTAAAGTGTGAAATAACCATTTTGCCTCTCATGAATAGTTATCAAGTTTACCCCCTAGTAGGTCCCCTCAAATCTGTATTTAGGTAAACTCAACTGAGGGTTCACTATGCACCACGTGTTATAATACAATTAGTAAATAATTATTATTAACTAATTATTGTATTTAACACTTAAATACAGACATGCACATATTCTCGTAGTATTATTGAATATTGCTGGATTAAATAATTTAATCCGACACGCTACCCCAGTATACAACGAGTACACTTCATATCACGGAACTCCCTAGGTCCTACGCCCAATTCGTCAAATGGAACTATTCTATGAGTCCGTGAACAATGCCCCACACACACGTCATGGATATACAAATCAGCGCGTTGAACCATGCAAGTTGAGGTTACAACGCATATATATAGTCCTTCCGTCATGCTATCTTAGATGTGCGGGGATATAGATTATCACCGTTAAATTCCCTAGTGCTCATCCATGTCTTATCTCCAAACTCATATCTCACTGAATAATATGTGCAAACTCCTTTACCATATTGTTCTACCCAGGTAGAACTCTTTCCTGGGATTGATGCTTGTGGCCACAAGACTTTTTGAGATACAGTCTCGAAGTATCTAGATATCTAACTCAATATGGGAGTTGACGGATCCCATATCTGTACGCACCAGACCCTATAAGCATTGGACCATACCCAGCGACACCCAGCGATCACATCATGAAAGGTCTGTGACATGCGTGGAATCAAAGTATGGTGGATCACTTACAAGCCCACCATGGCACTCAGGTCAAATGATCACGTATACTCAACTAGAGAGGACCCTCCGTTGATGGCTTACATTGGGTGTCTATCGGAGGCCTTAGTGAGTTTGTCCCATATCCAGTCCTAACTGGATACCCATATATCAATACGATCTCTAAGCTCACGGTTGGCTAGAAACAACCATCTATACCCTATAGGTACGACATATGCTGATCTATATATAAAGATATCCACCAATAAACTCGCATCGGCAGAAATATATTAGAGATAATTATTCGAGAATATACTTGCGTAATTTGCATTTTCTGGCACCCGATTACAACTCTTGCACTATGCAGTTACTGGTATATTCCTAAGTCTATGTCTCATTACAGACAAGGCTCCAACTCTTGGATCTGCTGAGTATTATAACCAGTTAACACTTAGTTGTGCTACACATTTAACAATTATATGTCTCAGCGTGGATAACTATGAGCCTTTATCTAAACTTTTTTAGATCTGATCCGAACTCCTTCAGATCTATAATATCTGTAACATTATATGCATAATACCATATATATGGGTATTAGTAATTTAATAGGAATGTACACTTGTATAAATACACAAGTATATGTACATTCAGGGATGGCACGTAAGCACCGACCCTAACAAAGACAATAATTGTTTGATAGTCAAGTTGATCTTTCACTGTAATATTGTCAAAATGATATATTGTCGATCTTAGATAACTTGTATAAATGAACATGGTTTGTGATAATGTGCAAAGAGTTTAGTCATATCAAATACATGTATCATCAAATATACCATCTTTTATATATCTTCCAATTGATTGTTTAGGATATGAAACTTTCAATTGAGTTATAAACATTGAATCAAAGTATAAAATAGATTTATGAAGCATAATTGTGATTCTCGAAGCCTTACTTACATCATCATAAGATTTCTCCCTTAATTCATGTACAATTCTATCTCATCCACAGAAACCAATTAGTTAATTTTCTCATTTATTACTGTTTTAATATTTTTACTTCACTAGTCTAATTTGCCAAAAGCTTTCTCGTGGGATTAACACCTCAATCTATACTGCGATAGCCGTATTATAGTTTGAGCATAAACAATAAGTTGGCTGAACTAAAGGCGGCCGAGGTGAAGCGAATTAAAAGATCTCAAACTTTGGATCAACAAGTTCTAGATATGAAGGCAGTCGACTCTCAAATGGCAGAGTTCTTTTCTATTTTTGACAAAATGTATTCAGCCTAAGAGCCCACCATTGTACATTTTTTATATGAATAAAAACTATTTTTTTTAAGCAATCCTTATTTTATCTTTTGTTTATTTTGCTACTTTTGATTGTTAACTATAAGACAACCAAGGTGAATCATCCATAAGGCATGATTTAAACCGAACTATTTCATCGGCTATTTATTAATAAAGATAAATGATATATTATACAGAATGGCTTAAAACTTAACCGATCTTAAATAGCTTAAAATATTGGCTTTTCCAAAATGTTTCATCACAACCTATTAATATGCAAGGAGCTTGAAAGTGAACTTGAAAAATCGCCCTATCGACTTCTTCCCAAATAGCTGGTCAATAGGGCTTGAGATATTTTCTATTTATCATCCTATGGTGGACAACACATTTTAAGTTACTTAATAGATATGCCCTTTACTAATGACTTTGTCGCTTTTGAACAGTCCTTCCTAATTTAGACTAAATGTTCCTAACTCATGCTCTTTGAATTCTATTAGAATGAAAACTATCCATACCAGATCGCCTTGTTTGAATGACTTGAATCTAAGTTTCTTGCTATAAGCTCTTTCTACTCTTCTTTTTTGTAGTTCAAGTCAATTAAGGGTTTCAAGGTGATTTTCATCTATCAAATCTATTTCTTCTATCTTGGCATCTCGATATTGATGAGGATTCAAATTGCCCTAAAATTGCCTTCTTGTTGATCCTGCTATAAGTTCTATTGGAAGCATTGCCTAATAGCCATAAACCAACTAATAAGGTGATGTCCCGGGTGCAATTTTTGGAATAACTCTTTTCTCCCAAAGTACTTCTTAAAGCTTTTCATGCATACTCTAGGATTATCCTCAATCACTATTTTCAATCCTTGGATGATCTACTTATTTGTTGATTTGGCTTGCCCATTTGACTGGGCATGATAAGGTGTGTTGTGTATAAGTGTGATGCCATATTTCTTAGTAAAATTGACCATCTCTTCACCGATAAAGACATTCCCTTGATCGATCGTTATAGATTCTGGGAGACCATGACTATATATAATGTTTTCCTCGATGAACTTTATGACTAACTATTGAGTAATTATCTTCAACGTGACTTTCGTGACCCAATGAAGTAGTTTATTGCCATTAGGATAAAGGTATGTTGAGAAGATTATGGATAAAACATCCCAATTATGTCCCTTGCCCATCCCTAAATAGTCATGGTTTGATCTTTTGGACTTGTATTATACTAGGGTGATTATGTGTGTAATGTGTTCATTATTTTGAAATAAGCATGTCATACATATAAATATTGTTGGCGGAATAAGAAATCAAATTTCACAACATGATAAACACATCAATGTAAACCGAATCAAAACATTAGGGTAATTCAAACATACCTTTGCGAATGATTCGGTAATGAACAAAATTCTCGGAGCTCACCTTGAAGTTAATCCTTGAACAATTTTAGTCTCCAACTCTTGGTGGGATTAGAGAAGCTAAAATGGTAGCTTAAAATTAGTGTAGGATTTTTGTTCTAGTACTTAAACTCTTTAAACAAAACAAACACTCTTTTTCATTCTTGTAACAAAAACTCTTTTTGCCTTTTGTTTTTTCTACCAAGTCTAACTTAAGAGAAAAAGATGAATAAGTGTTTGTTGTGCTTGAAAGCCTTCTAAAGAGTGAAAGAATTCACTTGGCTGAATTTTACACTTTATACTACATAACCATTATGCAAAAATTACTTAAGTGAATAATACACATGTTATGATCTTATCTTTTCATAAAAGAATAATACACATCCCACACACACATTACGGATATTACAGAATGACGCATTGAACCATACAAGCTGAGTTTAACCATATCCGTATAATCCTTCTGTCATCTATATCCTAGAAGTGCAAAGATATAGATTCTTACCGTCAAATCTTTATTTGCTCATCCGTGAACTTATCTCTAGATTCGTATCTCGATAAACAATATATGCAAACACTTTTACAATATTGTTTAACCCTTCGGAAAATGCTTTCCTTAGGCATACTGCTTATGGCCATAAGACTTTCCTAGATACAATCTTAGAGCATCTAGATATACAACTCACCTATGTGAGCTGACGGATCCCGTATCTACGTACACCAAACTTCATGAGCATCGAACTATACCCAGCGATACATAGTGGTCAGACAATGAAAGGTCTCTGACATATGTGGAACCAAAGTATAGTGGATCACTCACAAGCCCATTGTGGCGCTCAGGTCCAAGGATCACGAATGCTACTCAACTCGAGAAGACCTTCTATTGACGGCTTCATAGGATATCTATTAAAAGTTCTCATGAGTCTGTTCAGTATTCAATCCTTACTGAATACTCGTATGCCTATACAAGCTTCTACTAAGCTTATAGTCTGCTAAGATTAACTATCTGGACCATCCAGATATAGACATACATTAATCTATATATATATTAGGGTTTCACTAATAGACCTGCATCAATAAAATAGACCAGGAACTTAGTATTTTAGAACATACTTGCATAATGACATTTTCTAGCACTATTTACAACCCTTGGCAGCTATATCATTACTAATATTTTTCAAGTTCTTTGTCCCATTTCAGACAAGGCTCTAACTCTTTAGATATTGCTAAATATTAGCACTGATCTAAACTCTTTTAGACCAGATCTAAACCCTTTTAGATTATACAATATCTGAAATGTTTCAAGCATCTTACCATTGCAATAAATATAATTAGCAATTAAAAGAAATGTCAATTGCATAAATATTAAAATTAAATATTCATACAAAATGGAATAGCACGTAAGCACAAATTCCAACATGATCACCATGTGTATTTCTTTAGTTAGTACAACATAAATAGAGCCATACTTCTAACATTCTTTGCATCTTTTGGAGTGACTGTGGTAATCTTAGTCCATGGTCGGTAATATAGTATTTAACTAACCTAATTCTATCAATTAAATCAACCAAAAAAGAAAACAAGCAAGAGATAGATTTACCAAAAGATAATAATCTAAGGTATAGACTCATCCCCTAAAATTTGACTCATTAATATCTTAGTTAATCACTTAATATAGATTGATTGGCTTAGACATCAATCTTATCACAAGTATCTATCGATGGTCAAGTGACTATATTACGCATTTTAATAATTACCTGTATGTCTATGGTAATCAAATTAGAATGTAATTCATTAAGATTAAGTCTAAATTAAGCCATGTAGCCACCTAGGTATATTTTTATCCTAGATGGGCCTTATAGTTGTTACCTTATGATCTGTATCAAACTATCCTAGGCTAAATACACAAATCCCTTTGTCAAGTTCATCATAGTTCCTCAATCATTCAAAATATTTGTCAGATATAATGAAAACATTAAAATCAAGATAGAATGAATCAATTATAATAGTTAACTTCATAAACTAAGAATCATTAAAATTTAACTAATACTAGGTTCACATAGTCTAACTCTAGAATCATAAGTTTAGCTCATCACAAAACCAAGAGTATCAAACCAATTCATGAATAAAGCAAGAACAAGAACAAAGTAATAAAAAAAGAGAAGAAAAACTAATCAAGAAGACATCTTAAGTTGTTTCTCTCTCAATCTTGACATGAAGCTTGAATCTTGATCTTGAATCTTGATTTTTTGGCTTTGACCTTTGATTTTATGTTATGAATTCTTTCTCTAAGTTATTTCCTCTCTACTTGATTTGTATTTTGAATTAGGACTTTTGGTCTTCTATTTATAGGTTTATGTCTTCAAATTAGGGTAAAACATCAAATACGAATCAAATTATGATACTATTTATGAGGTACTGTTCATGCACACTGTTTATGAGGTATTATTCATGCAGCGCTGCAGTGTTAGATTTTTTACGCTATACATACTTTTTTTTAGCGCCATTATAGGCACTGCGGTGCTGGGCATCATAGCAAAATTACTGTAGCAAATTTAATGTAGATTAGTATTGTAGAAATTTGATGCTTTTACCTTACTTTCTTTGAATTTTCATCCCTATTTGCTCCATCGACTCTAAACCTATAAAATAACAATAAAATACATAAAAAGTCAAATAATCTAAATTTCAACGAACAAATATTAAGCCTTTAAGATGGAAATATTAAACCTAACTAATCCCTATCATTTGACCAGCAAAAACTATTCTTAAGGATGGTCTTTTTCATCAATCGCTCATTAAGATAAGCTCCAGCCAATCCCTCGTGTGACTTGGCCATACAAACATGGTTTCTTTCAGGTCGAAACACTGCAACAATTCACTCAAGGGTGTTGGTCTAAATAGTTCTTCTGTAAATAGGGTGAACTTTAATGCTATAATTTTTATTCGTTGGTCAGTATTTGCATCAGGGTTCTTCATATAGGCTATCAACACATCCCTCCAATTTTTACTAAAATCGATCTTCATGATTAGTCTTTGTTGTTGATAACATTGCACTATACAAATAAGAATATGACCGATAGATTGAAGGAATTTCATTTGTCTCCCTCTTGAACCTTAATGCCCCCTGGGCAAAGTCATTAGCCTCTGAATTATTTATCCTTGTTAAATATTCAACCAAGGTGGATTGAAATCGTTGGAGTAGATGTTTGGCTTTGTTATAGTATGGAATGAGAAAGGAGACCTTGTAATTGTATTCTCATATTACTTGCTTGATGGCCAACAAATAATCACCCCTGACTTCGATTTCTTTCACTCTTATTTCTGCAAGTATTGCAAGGCCGATGATAAGAGCTACATAATCGGCCTGGTTGTTGGTGAATAGGAAATCCAACATGAATGACATCTTCGTCTTCAATCTAAAAGGGGACACCAAGACTATCCCCACTACTATGGCTTGATTTATCTATAAACCATCAAACAATAGCAACCAACTTATGCTTATGTTGCCAATTTCACAATCGACTGTAATTGAGTATTTTGTAATATGGTCGACAAGAAAATTAACCAAGGTTTATCCATTGACAGCTTTCTAAATAACATACTTCAAATTGAACTCTGACAATACAATCACCTACTTTCCTATACGATTTCTTAAAAGCTGCTTTGATAAGAGATATTTTATGATGTCGGTCTGGCTTTATTGCATGCACTATAGTGGGTAATAAGTAATACCTTAGTTTTGTGCATGAAAAGTAGAGTGCCAAACACATCCTCTCGTTTATAGTATATCTGATCTTCGCATCATTTAAGACTTTATTGAGATAGTAAATGGTTAATTCAATGTTGTCGTGTTGTTATGCCAATATGCTACCAATCGATTCCTCTGCAATGGTAATATGGAGAATCATAGGTAGCCCGAGTACAAGTGATACTATGACTAGTGGACTTGTAAGATACTTTTTAATCTCCTCAAAAACCTTTTGATGAAGAGTTGTCCATTTGAAGTCTTCTTTATTTTTGAGTTTGAGTAGAGGCCACTATGAATGGAGTCGACCAGCAGAGTTAAAAATAAATCACTTTAAAAACTTTATTTTGCCAATCAATTATTATAATTCTTTCTTGATTCTTAATGCTGGTGCATCTATAATCATTCTCACCATATTTTGGTCTATCTCCAGCCCTCACTAATGTATCTCTCCATTCAAAACACTCATTGACTTAATCAAAGTACTCAACAATTGATTCAACTAGTTGCAAGAATAATAAAAATAGAAAATAAAACAATCTCCAAAAGAAGAAAAGTGTAAAAACAATAAATGAATGGCACAAGGGTTTATAATACTTCGGTACTCAAACAAGAACTTACATCCACTTTGAGTTCATCATAGGCACGAATCCACTATAGAAATCAGCACAAGAAGAACAATTATAGGATCATAACTCAAGAACACACCAATAAACTATTTCTCTCTTTAACCCCCTTTTTAGGCACTCTCAATTTCTTGTTTCTCTCTCTACAATAATTCTGAATGAATGATCATCAATAATTCGTTACTCTCTTTTGATTGTTATGGCACCATTTTCAACAAAATTAATGCTCCTTAGACCAATTAGAAGTAGTTTCAAGAATCAAGAAAATGACCTGTTTCATAAAGTTGAAAAGAGACCGGCTAGAAATTAATTATAACTATTTCTCAAATAATCCCTCACAAAACGGTATCGTTCTTGGGTTCAGGGAAATTGTAAAAATTTCATTAAAACGATGCATTTTAGAGCTTCTAGATTTATTAAAAAATTATCACCCTAGCCCTTTTAGTTTCATTGAACTTCTTTAGAAATAAAATATTTATCACTTTAATCTTTCTATTTTTTTTTTTAAATTTCTTTGAAACTAACAATACTTACTTTCCTTAAAATTGTAAGAAAATTGAAGTTAAAAGTAACTTTTAGCGCCAAAATTTTTCTTCTCTTCCTCAAAAAGCTGACTTGGCATAAGAAGTCGCTCGACACATCTTCTTCTAAATATTAGAGACAATAAAGTCATTTCCCGATAACAAAGACACAGTAGTAACGGTCGTCTTCAAACCCTCTATGTCCTTCTTGACCTCGGCAGCCACAGTAGGATTTTTGGTCACGATCTTTGGTGTCCACTCTTTCACTAATAGGTTGTCATTAATGTTGTCAGTTACGGTAATGATGCGAGCTTCTTTACGTCAGTCTCCATTGAACGATGGATGACGGTTCTTTAGTTTGTTTCACTAATGGGTTGCATAGAAAGTACGAGCTGAAATGAGGAATAAGGCTATGGGTTGTGCTAAATAATGAGAACGGGAATGCTAATGATTAGGGCTAGTCAAATATTGGTTTGTTTTGGTTCGATATTTTAATTTCGTTTAATGAAAATTATTACAAAAATAAAAAATGAATTGTCATGGGATTTGAACTCATGCCTCTATCAAATAAAAACTTTAAATTGAGCCTTAGACCAATTCAACCCTTTGTATTTGATTACATGGGTTTAGATTTATTTATTTATATAATTTGTTTTAATGAATAAAAAAAATTATTTGTCAAATATTTGTGAAATATAATATTCTTTGACATATCAATTTAAAAAAAATAATTTTTGAATATTAATTGAGAAGCATAACATTATTTGACACATCAATTTGAGATTAAAAAAATAAATATTATTTGAGAAGTGTAATATTACTTGACACATTAATTTAAGATAAATTAATTTTTGGATATTATTTGATCAACACAGTATTATTTGACAAATCAATTTGAGATTAAAAAAATAATTTGGATATTATTTGAGAAATGAAGCATTACTTGACACATCAATTTAAGATAAAAATAAAATTTTGATATTAATTGAGATGTATAGCATTACTTGACACGTCAATTTAAAATAAAAAACATGGATATTGTATGATAATTGTAGCATTACTTGACACATTAATTTGAGATAAAATAAATAGTATTTATTATTTGAAAACTATAGTATTACTTGACACATCAATTGAGACAAAAAATTTTTGCATATTATTTAAAAATTATAGCATTAATTGATACATTAATTTGAGATAAAGATAATTTTTAGAAAAATTGAGAAGCATAACATTACTTAACACATTAATTTGAGATTAAATTTTTTCTTAGGTATTATTTAAAAAATATAGCATTACTTGATACATGTAGAACAATCATTTTTTCAAAAAAAAAATTTGGCTAATTTAATTGAATAAAAAAATAAAGCAATGCAATTTACCAACATAGAGTCTCGAATCATGCCCTTCAAAATCAACGCCTAAGCTTTATACTGATCTACTATCTACTTATTTTGTAGCATAAGTTGCATCTCAATTTTATTTAAAGTAAAACTACTTGACAATGTGTTTATTTGAATGAAAAAAAAGAAAATAAATATAATTACCAACAAAAAAATCGAACACAAGACCTCCAAAACACCTGCCTAAGCTTTATACCAGATCTACTATCAATTAATTTTGTAGTTTAAGTTACATCTCAATTTTATTTAAAGTAAACTACTCGAATTTGAATCATAAAAAAAAGAAAATAAATATAATTACCAACAAAAGAACCGAACACAAGACCTAAAAAACACCTAGCGCCTTATACCCACTCAGCTATCACCGAAAATTGTATTGTGATACATTTTATTTAAAGAAAGAATATACTAGAGCTCTTTTTTCAAATTATGAATTCAGTTTTTGATTTGGTTCGGTTTGAAGTAAAAATCGACTTGAACTGATTGGTTTTGTCAATTTGATAGGTTCTTAATCATAAAATTCAAATTGAATTGAATTAAAATTTTTAATTTAATAAGTTCGATTCGATTTTTTAGTTAATCGAACCGGTGTCAATCTTACAAATGATGAAAAAATGAAAAGTTAATTTCATGCTAGCCAGTAGCCACGTGATTCTTTTTGTGATATTATTTTGTGTGACTATTTTTTTTAATTCAGAGTTAAATAAACAAAACAGCTTTTTTTTTTAAAAAAAAAATATTATATTTTAAATTATCGATAACTACTTTGATTATCACTCGCAAATAACCCTTTTTCCCCGTAATGTTATTCGCACCAACACCAAGTATCCTAAAACATAATGATAAAACAATCAAAGTATTTTCCTCATATATATATATATATAGATATATCCATAATTCAGATGAGAAGATATTAATAAAAGAAAAAAAAAGAACTCAAGAGCCGATCATGACAATGAGAACATAAAAGTTTTTCAAGAGTTGCTACCATAAATTAACATGTAGTCCATAAGAATGTCATCAAAATTTGCCATCTGCTTACAACAAAATGCAAAAAGCCCACCCTTTTTTCCCTTCTTTTTAAACAAATATTTATTGCTGTATTTATTTATTTCTATAATTCGATTTGTTTTTGCTTAGTCTATACTTGTGCTTGTTGCGATATAACAATGACAAAAACTATTTATGATTAAGGAGAAATAAGATTATGAATAAAGAAACAATGTGTATGTTTTAAATGGGTATAAAAAGAAAAGGTGTTAAAAGCAATATTATTTCAGATATATATATATATATATATCAAAACGTCCTTAACAATAAATTACATTAAGGATATCTTAATAGTAAATTTTTTTATTAAAATTAAGATATTCAGAGTATATTTATAAATGCAAATAGTCTCACCCTAGTAATGCTTAGAAGAAATCTACCTCTCCCCACTTATTTAGAATTAACCGATTTTCTCCCACTTTTTTAAAAAGGAAATATACCTCTTTCCACTTATTTAGAGGGAGTTGGGTGGTCTTGAACCAAGCTCTCTAGTTTAAGAATTGCATCACCTTCCATACTTCTTATAATTGGAAGACAATAGTCTCTTATATTAAAGTAACAGGTTTTTATTAAGTTCTTTAAGTTAGGGAGGGGACATAAAAATTATCCAGTTGAGTTTTGTCAGACTTGAGCTGCATTTCCTCACTCACTAGGACTGTTAAGCCTTTCTCCTTTTTTCCTTTTCCACCATCTCCTTATCTTTTACCAAATCCCTTGACTACCTCTTTTTATTTCTCTGCTTTTTTTCTACTTCTTATTGTCTAAGTTAGGTCCTTCACTAATTTTCTTGTGAGGTTTTTTTAATTATATATCCCTTATTAGTTTAAAATTATGTAAATTCCACTATCTAGGTTCTTACAGAATATCCTTAAAAAAGTGACAAGTTTGAAATACTCTAATTGAAAACTAAAAGCAATTAAAAACTTATACCCTTTCCGCTCAAATTCATAAACACACCTCTTTATCTCTCAAAGTCTCAGATCTTCCATTCATTCACTTAAAAACATCTACATTGTAGATCTTTATATGCACATTTATTAAGAGCACTATTCATCCAACTGCATATGTTGGTGCACTTGAGATGGTACAGTTTAAATTTGAGTAAAATCTACATGATTTAGAAGAGTTTGTTGGACAGACATCCATTTGATGGTTTTTTGCTTGACATTTTATATTTTAGTTATTTACCGTTTGTTTTATTTTCATTTTGTAACAAGCTTAAAAAAAGTTTAGATCCAGCTTTTATAGGTCAAACCCAATGTGCTAATCATACATTACAATGTGTTCTTGATCCCGTCATGCGTTTATAATGGATTCAAGCTACTGTTTTGGAGCGCACTTAGTGGGCTGTGGCATAGAAGGTGAGAAGCCACTTTTTTATTCTTGTTTGTGTTTGGATAAAAAGTTTATAGTTGTACGAAACTAAATCGTTTTGTGCATAATTACTTATATAATATTAAAAAATTATCTTAATTTTTTATTTGATAAACTTTAAATTTATTTAATTATAATCTTTTCTACTATTCTTAATTTTTAAACTCACGCATGCTCAAAGTAATACTATAAGATAAAAGGAGATGAGTAATCTAATTTTTTTTTCATGTAAAAGAATTATTATTCTTTTTTTATCACTCTTTACCTCCCTTATGTATAGAGATTCATAGTTTTATTATGTTTGAATTTAGAGTTTGCTTAAAATTTAACTTAATAGAAGGATTGCAAGGTTTAATTGACTAGCTATTTTTAACTTGAAAAGTCTAGTTCAAGTCATCTGAAGCCCCACCAATTCCTTTATGTTTACCCTATACCATTCCATTGCAAATTAAATGTTGCACTCTAATAACACATATAAAATAAATAAAAGTTCATTTTAATTAAGATCCTTTCAATTAAATTAGGTTTGGTCTTAAACCAATAATAATCACTAAATTGACTTTATAAATGATGTTCATAATTAAAATGCATAAAAAATATTTTATCTCTTTAATTACCTATTTATCCCTAAGTCACTGAATGCTGTAATGATCATTTTTTAATATATCTTTATTTTAAAAAAAATTATAAATAAATATTACTATTTAATAAATAATTTATTCAATAAACTACGGTCACGGCTTTAAATGATTAAGCACTCAAAAACCTTACGTGAACATCACTAAGTAGATTGCATCTCACAAATATATGTTTGTACGAGTCATAAAATTATATCTCCAAGCTATTAAAATTTTGACCGTTTATATAGATCTTACTTTGTGATAACTCAAAAGACATAACACATAAATGTAAGTTCATTACTTGTTCAGATATTAAGGTCAATTAAGCTTATTAATACTTTTTATGAATTAAGAACATTGACTTCAGTTAACTAGATCAAAATTTATAGTAGTCTCGTTGAATATATTGTATACATTAGTTTTTCTCCCCAAAGTCTCTACTTCGAAGATCAAATCAAATCATCCATTATAAGAAGTAGAAAAACTATAACCTTGCATAATGAAATGCTCTTTTCATTAATGACTATAAATAATATTTAATTTATAAAGAACTTATGATTTATACTTTCTATATTAGCATTATATGCTGAATACATCAATTACATACATTTTTTTTTTATAAATATTAGCTTATTAATGTATGCTTATATATATATTTATATGAATATAATTTGTTTGTCAATTTTTTTTTATAATTTACATGCTTTAATGGCACAAAATAATATAAAATGTCTAATAATTTTTCACTTGTCCTAAAGTTTTTGAACATTTGTCGAACTCCCATATCATCTATATGAGTTTCAAAACTCTTTGATAGGAATGACTTGGTGAATAGATCTGCTAAATTATCTGCTAAAGCAATCTTGCATACCATGAACTCACCTCTTTGCATAAACCATCTTACTAAATAATATTTCCTTTTAATGTAACTTTCTATTCTTATGGTACCCCAATGCCTTGGACTATGCTACAACTCCACTATTATCACAGTAAATGACAATCGGTATCTTTGCACTAGGTACCACCTCAAGCTTTATAAGGAACTTCTAGATCTATGCAGCCTCTTTTGCAACTTCAAATATAGCTATATATTCAGTTTTTATTGTAGAGTCTGCAATACATGATTATTTTATACTCCTTTAACTTATAGCCCTTCCACTCAAGGTAAACACATATCTTGAGATTAATCTCTGGGTATCCTTATCTTTTTGAATCTATATACCCAATAGTTATAATATCCTCACTATAATACGTAAGGATATAATCTTTCGTTCTCTAGAATTACTTGAATATATATGTCACTACAATCTAGTGTTCTAGTCCTAGATTTAATTGATATCTAATGACCTTTCCAGCTATATATACATTATGTATACATGAGACTTTCTGTAGCTGACGCATAAGGATTTTCTCTCACATAATCTCTCTCTTTAAGTGTCTTAGGACACTAATGCTTAGACAGATCAATCCACTGCTTGAAAGGAAGCAATTTATTTTTAGAATCATGCATAGCAAACTTGACCAGAATTTTGTTAATGTACTTAACTTGGGATAAGCCTAACATCCTTCTTTTGCGATCTCTTAATACTTTAAACCCAAGGATGTTATTGGCTTCTCCTAGATTGTTCATATCAAAATGGTTATATAACCATATGTTATCCAATCATAATACTTCTACATCATTCCTAACGAAAGTTGATAAAGGGCATACATGCACTATTTTATTTAGTACTCTGACTTTTGTATTTTGCTCCAAATTATACATTTGTGCCTATTTAATCATGTTTTTTTTATCATAAATAGATGCACGATAAAAAATGTGACATATAAGAACAAATGAAAGGTGAATCAGACTTAAAACGAATAAGTTGCCTTCAAAATACGAGAGCGCCTTATCAGGCCTGAGGCCATGGCACATAGAACCTGGGGTTGAGGTCATGGAGACAGAATCTCAGGGCTGTGGCGCCCAAAAGCCAGGGCCATGGCCCTCATGTGGGAAAGTTTAGTTTTCTTTATTTTTTGTCTCCTAATGCAATTAGGACTACTCAATGATGACCCTAGGGTTTCTAATACTATAAAAGTACACTTTTAAGAGCTGAAACATAGACTTTAGAGAGGCAAAAGCTTAGAGAAATAATTTATAACACAAAATCATAGATCAAAGCCAATAAATCAAGATTCAAGCTTCAAGTCAAGATTAAGAGATAAGCAACCCAAGACGTCTTCTTGATTAGTTTTTCTTCTTTTTTCTTATTATTGTATTCTTATTCTTGTTGTTATTCATGGATTGATTTGATACTCTTGGTTTGTGATAAGCTAAACTTGTTATTCTAGAGTTAGACTATATGAATCTAGTATGTAGTTGGATTTTATTTATTCTTAGTTTATGAACTTAACTATTATAATTGATTCATTCTATTTTGATCTTAATACTTTCATTATATCTGGCCAATATTATGATTAATCGAGGAACCATGATAAACTTGACAAAGGGATTCATGTGTTTAACTTATGATAGTTTGATGCATGATCATAGAGTAACAACTATGAATTCCATATAGGATAGACATGTACCGAGGTGGCATGTATGATATTATTTAGACTTGATCTTAATGAGTTACATTCTAATTTGATACCATAGACATATAGGTAATTATTAGAATACATAATCACTTAACCATCGACAGAGGCTTGTGATGAGATTATTGTCTAAGCTAACAATTTATATTAAAGGATGAACTAAGTAGGTTAATGAATCCAATGAAATACTAGAGGATGAGTCTATATCCTAGATTATTATCCTTTGTGAATTTATTTCTTTGCTTGTTTGCTATTTAGGTTTAGTTTAATTTGTAGAATTAGGTTACTTAATTAAATTTCAGATTTTGATTTTTTTGAATAAAAGTTAAGTAGATATAATTTTAGTAATTGATTAAAGAATTAGATCATATAGTTCCTATGAGAATGATATCTGAAATTAAATTCTATATTACTTGATACGATAGCGTGTGCTTGTGTGTAACTACTATAGTACCAATCAATAGTATATCATCTATATACAAGACTAGAAAGACTACCGATCGACCATCTATCTTCTTGTACACACAAGGTTCATCAAGATTTTTATCAAAACCAAACACTTTGTTTGCCTGATCAAATATGATATTTCAAGATCTAGGTATTTGTTTTAGCCCACATATAGATTTTTATAGTTTAGAAACCATGTGCTCTTGGTCTAAAGGTATAAAACTATTTAGTTGTATTATATAAGTATCTTCTTCAATATTGTCATTAAGGAAAGCAGTATAGATATTAATTTGACAAATCTTATAATCAATGATAAAAAGACATAGCAACTGACTTAACAACAAATATATCTTTGCCATTTTCAAGACTATTTGATTAAGTCCATATATCTCACAGAACTTTCAAATTACTTTTTTTTTCTATCCTAAATTGTTGGAGACATATATCATCACGACTATGTAATAACTCCACTATAAATTGATATCCTATTTAAGATAAAGCTCTACATAGCACTTTTAAATTATATTTAATAAAATGATTCGCATACAATGTTACCCTAATTTGTACCTTTTGCAATATTTTGTATTCATTATCATTTTCATTAGTAAAATTATACTCACTTTCAAAAAATTTCATATTTTTCAAAATTAAATATTATCATTATTTAGAGAAATGGATACTAAAAAAAAATTACAATTACTATAACATAACTAAAAACTATGTAATACGAACATATTCCATTTTGATTCAAACAATGGTCTTGATATAATAAAAAAATTAAGTTAAATAATTTTATCTTATTGTATAATAGTATAACATAAGCATAAAAAAACCATTTCATATGCTTTAAACACTTCTTTGAAGATCACGGTCTTTCAATATAACAAACATCTCTATATATTTCTTCTTAAGAAATCTCTAGTGGTTAGCATGAAAAGCTCATTTCCTCTTTCAATTCCAAGTATGCCACACAACATCTCTATTGGTTCTACAATGGTTGTACTATTGTCATCTTGTCTTGTAGATATAGTTGGCCTATTCTCTACTACTCCACACAAAAGATCAAATTGTATAGATAATTTAATTGCAAATGCACCTCTCAATTGATTTTTTTTTCTTTCCTTTTCCTTACATTGTCTTGTGTTGTTGTTAAAGGAGTTGAGTTATCTATGCTAACATCAATATGCTTAAACCTGTGAATATATTATATATCATTATTGAAGGTCCCCTCTTAACTATAAATATTATTATCTAAAAAAAAATATGTTCTCTAGATGATCCACTCTCACTATCGTTTAGTACAAAATCCATCAATGGTGCTCATGACCCTTCCCCCTATAGTTGTTACAGCTCTATATAACATATTCTAGTTGCAACCCATTAATGTTGAGACTCAATATTTTAAAAAGCTTTTTAAATAAAATTTACATGCAACTAGATTCTCCTCTTATGACGTGTATATATATATGTGTGTGTGTGTGTGCGCGCACACGCGCGCGCGAGCGCACATGTGTGTTAAAAAGTTATCTAAATTAACAATTTAATATTTTTTATTAAATGACAAAATGAAGTCTGAAATTGCACCTTCAATTAGCATCAATTGTTTGCTTCACAGATTCCATCCTAGGCTAATTTTATTTTGCACACGATTTATCCAAATTTGCCATTCTTTTTTTTTTTTGGAGAGTACCACTTATTTTTTAATTACTTTTGGTTACAATTTATACCTGTTATAGTAACAAACCTATATAAGGTTCTCCACCGAATCTTATTGAAATGACCATTTGGTGGATTGCCAGCCAATATTTCGCAAACATAAATCTTAAGAGAAAATATATTAATGGTAACATCATTTTAGTTAGCTTTAAAAAAAAATTTCATCTATAATAGTTTCCAATCTAAACAAAACATATAAAATATACATGTAAATAATAAATATAATCTAAGCTAAACACAAAAACATGTAAATAACAAACCCATTTTAAGATAAATTAACACTATAGATTTGGTATTAAAAAAAACACACACTCATGTAAATAAAAGACATGGGTCAATGAGGGGACCTTGAAGAGATGATATATATATATATATATATACACACAAAAATTATCAAAATGTTTGAAGTTAAAAAAAAAAACTTTTATTATTTTATTTCAGTATAAATTTGTTATATGAAAAGATATATAAAAAAATAGAAAGAGAAATAAAATAATTTAGGCACATTTACACGTCAATCACAGATTAAAATGGATAAATAATAACGCACCAAAACAATTAACACAAAAAATATCATAAGATAACCTAAATACTAATTTTGAATTGCATATTAAACAATGAAGAGTTTATCATAAAGTAAAAAACAAAATTGATGGGCCGGGGGGAAAGAATTCTTTTGTGATGCCACTTTACAAATCGCAATAGAGCATTAATGGTAACCATCGAAGATAAATATGCATTCATTTTTATCTTTTATGAGTAAATGCAAACACTACTACGAAGAGGAGATTTTGTGATAGAAATTTAGTGCTATCATAAATTTGTGATAAATATTGTCACAAGTTTTTCAATATCACCAATATGTGACAAATTGTATCACATTGTACTTTAAGGCAAAGGTTATACGTATCCTAATATTAGGGCCTAAATGAAACATTTTCTCCTATATAAATTTTTAATATCCAATTTTACCCCAATCCATCACTTTTTGCCATTTATTTGGATGGAAAATCTATTTTTAATAGTCATTTACGATTTTACCCCATTATTAATATACTTTACAAAAATGTGGGAATGGACACATGTCACCATGTAATTTGAACACGTGTCATTATATAATTGGTTAATTATTAATTAAAAAAAATTGCCACTATTATCGAAAAACGACGATCGGCCAGTCACCAGACCGCTGTTTTTCTGCGACATTAGGATAGTAAATAATTCCAATTTTACATCATTAGACTCTATTTATCTTGATCTACACAATGGTGTAGTCGTTTGTTTACCAAAAAAGGACAAAATGTGTGGAAAGGGGCAGCAGCCAAAATTGTTTCAGATGGATCCTTATAGTAAAATGAGGTTTGACAATGGATTACATTTTAGCTCACAATGATAACAAATAAGCACCATAAAAACTACTCACAAATTATAAGTAGATTAAAAATCTGATTGAAAAGCATTTATTGATTTTTATTATCAACGAATGTTACAGCAAGTCGTTATCAATTATGTATATGTTGAAAAGATAAGTTCATGATTTTACTATTCCTATATAAAAGTTATCATCTAAACATTTTCTTGTATTGATATGCAAAAAGTTAGGGAGGAATGTCAAAAGAAAATGAAAGCTAACAAGTACAATCACAACTTGAGCTAAAAGGGTTATGTCGAGCTCATTGAAAAGATAATAACTCTTTAAACACACAATTTTTTTGTAAAATTTTCTTATGTGTTTAATTGTTATGATATTGACATACTAATTGATTCATAACTAAATGGAGGAAATTGGATTGCTAGAGACATAGATTGATCGAAGCATCACTTAAAAAAGAGCAAAGAAGAGAAAGAATGGCGAAAACACTCTAGATGTGATGTTTGTTGTTCTAAAAATTGTAATAAACATTATTAATGCCCTAACAAGTTTATTTTCAAATAATTTAATTTCAAAGCATTCTATTATAACATGTTTATGTGACTATCAATAAAGACCAGCTTCAAATTGAAGCTAAAAACTATTCGGCCAAGTTTAAAGGTACCAATAACATTTTGTCTCAACCTTTGCAAAAACTAACCAAGTAATGGCAATTTCTAAGGTCTCGACAAGTATATCACTGCCAATATCTATTTCAATATAACTACTAGAAATAAGTTATTGGCAATTGAAAGGGATAAGTATGATGAAATATTAGCAAGAATGAGTGTAAAATTAGAAGCTTTAAAACAGAAGGTCATCAAAATCGATAAACCTTTAGAGGTTGTTAGTTTCAATAGGTTTTCTACTGTAAAGAAGTTGGATATGGATGTTGACTTTGCAAGTGTTAATCTACTTAATGTAAGTAGATTAACCAATATTTATCATTTAATCTAATAGACTAACAGTTACTAATATCATTAACTAATTTATTTTAGGATGATGAAGCCCCCATTTAAGATGATGACACCCCTAAGACCGTCCACAAAACTAGCAAGAGAATACCCATCACAAAATCTAAGCATATCCAAGAAGCTGAAAAGTTGTGCACTTCTAAATAGTTGGTAATATAACTAATTACATAAGCTTAATTATCATAGTTTAACGTTTTGCGGACAATTGGTCATTACACTTGCAAATATTTGGTCATTATACAATCAAGTTACTACCTTAACTAATTTAGTTTAATATTTTTCCTAGTGTGATATCAAATTACAGATCAACTTTAATCTTCTTATCTTCCTTTCTCTTTCTATGTACATCTAACAAGATTTCTTGATACAAATATATATATTGATGCACTAATAAAATTATTTACATTATATTGTAATTTGAATTATAGGTTGCTGTCATCACTCCCAAGAAGAAAATGATGCCACTTTTAACCCCTTACAATCCTTTAAGAGGTGTATAAGGCAAGCAAAGAACTATAACTTGGCAAGAGCCTATAACTTGCATTTTTTAAGACATTAGTTGACAAATATCGTGCAACGAGAGCTAAGGATGTAAAGTTTGAAGAAATAATTTTTGGAACTGAGTATAATTTATAGGTATAGCAAAAGAAGTGTAAGTATATATTGTACTTAACACCAGTAAACATGACCTGCATTCAGCTTCACATAATGTAAGTACAATACTTTTTCGGTATAATTTTTTCCTTACTTTTATTACCAATAATTATGAATCAAATTTTATTCATTACCCAAGTAACTACATGAAAAACTAAATGTTTCAAAATGGCCAAAAATTTTGGCTTCATCGATCCTTATGTTGTCTCTATATCAAGAAAGTAGTAGTAAGAACAATGGTCAATGACCGTTCGTGTGCTATTGTTAATCAGCTTGGTCAATGATATGTATTACTTGTTACTTTATGCTTTATTCTATTTATCTATTTTTTAACTATTTTTCTTTTAAATTAACATAGTTTCCATTGGGTTCTCCCTATTAATGATTTGCCTAATAAAATTATTTACCACATTGACCCTACGGGAGACCACATATTCAACGACTTTCATACAATCTTGAATAAGTGCAATCATGTCTTCTAAACAATAATTTAATTTTTCTTCACCTTATTATAATAGTTAAAGTTATTTCATTTTCGTGTTTGTAGTGGCATTTGCATTCATTTTGCATAGGGAGGCAACAATAGGAGATCAACCATTAATTAGATTAAAGTAAAGGTAATACAACATTTATATAAACTTAATAACTCAATTCTAATTTAAAATATTCATCAATAGCTTTTCAAAAATTATTTTACAGACCCCAATTTAATCAAAAGTAATGGAAGGTAGTTTGTATGTCATAAGGTACATAAGAGATATAATAAACAATTATGGTGTGCTCTTGCAAAATGTAAATTACTTATAAATCATTTTATTTGTTCTTGAGACATAAATGTATGTATATGTTCATTTTACAATATGCTTAACTTTTTTACTTCATCCTTTTATAAAGAAATTGATGAGCTCTGGGTCGAGTAGGAGTAATTCGTATCTATTAAGCTATAGAGTAAGTAGGAGGTATTAAATTCTGTATATTTATTAGATGTTAAAATATCATCTTTGTTTTGTTTTCTATGTTTAACTGAAGCTAACACACATTTTTTATTCTTTGATTGACATGAACCTTTTAGGTCAACGTTCTTGATCTGCAACCTTGTTGAATGTTTTGCTAACTCTGCTGGATATTGTTGGTTACTATATTGTTGTTCAATTCCTGGATTTTAATTTACTGTATTGGTTCATTTACTTATTTGAATTTCAACATTAGTTGTTCTAATGTTTTTATTTGATTTTTAGCATTTACTTGTGGAGGTAGTGTTGAGTTGTTCTGTTGGTTTGCTGGAATTTGAAAATTAGTTTGTTGGAAGTAGTGTTAAGTTGCCTTGTTCCTACAGGCTTCCTGTATTGTAGGTATTACTTGTTGATGGGTTTTACTTCATTTACACCTTATAGTGCATGTAAAATTTATATGTTGAAAGTTCAATTACTTATTGTATTGTGTTCAATATATAGTAGCAAGAATATTGTTGTGTTCTTTTATGTGTGTGCAAAATTTCAGAAACTTTCACAAATAGCCATTTGGAGCACTTAACTAATTTAGGTATCTTTGAAATTATCAAACTTTTTTTATCAATAGACTTAATGAATGGATAAAAAAATATTAGGATAAAGATAATTTTACCCTAATATTTTGGACATAATTATAACTTTACTCCAGTTAGAGATAAAATACTAAATTGTAGCTTTCTTTGTTAATTTTGGCCATTAGTTTCATGATAAAATGGTAAAAGAGTAATCTAACCACAAAATAAAATTAAACTTTAGACATGTGACACAATTTTACTTGAACATGATATTTGAACACGTGTCAAAATATGATTAGTTAACATAACACATGTCATTATATAAATTGGTTGTATTATTAAAAATATTTTAAAATATAATATTAAATAAAATAATAATTAATTAAAAAATATCTGCAACCATCAACAGAGGATCGCGCCTAGCGAGTCACCGGCCACAATTTTTTGGCAAGTCTTCAAAGATAAAAAAATTCATATTTTACATCATTAGATTTTATTTTTTTATCTACATAATGGAGGGGGTCATTTTAGCAGAAAAATGAGAGGGTAAAGTGACTTGCATGCCCCCATCTGTGGATAAATTGGTCACTAATCTATCTATAGGTAGGGGCAATGCAAGTCACTGTCCCACTATTTGACGACGAGCAGTAGTGGCCGCCACTCCTCACCACCACATTTGGCTAGTTTTTAGTCTTTTTGTTTTTACAAAAATGACTCAATTATTATGTAAATAAAAAAAAAGAATATAATGATGTAAAATTTGATTAGTTTTTATCACCAGAGTGTCGTTGGATCTGGTAATAGTGGCAGCTCAACATTTAATTATTTATTTTTAAAAATATTTATTAAAAATATAAACTAATTGTAGGACGACACGTGTAATTTGTAACTAATTAATGTTTAACACATGTTATTTTATTAAAAATAATTTATTAAAAACATAAACTAACTATATAATGACACGTATCGTTTGTTACTAATAATATATATGACACGTGTTCTTTTATTAAAATTTTCAAAAATTATATCAAATTAAATGAACAGATGGAATTGTACCACATATTTTATAATTATGAACGAGTGAGATTGTGCCATGTGTCCATAGTTAAATGATAAATAATGAGGGTAAACTTGTAATTGTACATTAAAACTATTATTTTTATTCAAATTAACGGCAAAAATTAACGGATTAGGGTAAAATTAAGTATTTTATCTCTAACTAGGGTAAAATTATATTTATACCCAAACAATTGTGATAAATTAACCTTATCTCAAAAATACCCTTTCACTATTTCAACAATACCCACTATTATGAACAGTATGTACTACAGTAACTTTTTTTATTTTATATATATTTTTAGTTTTATTTCATAACTAATTTATTATGTATGAAATGATTATTTTAAAATTATATTTATATTTTTTATAATTAAATAAAACATATAATTCTAACAAAAAAATACAAACTTAAATTTAAACAAATATAAATATAATTTTAATAAATAATAAAAAGCATTTATAGTATACATGATAAACTAAATATTAAAAGCAAATCATTATTTACTTTAGTATAGATAAAAATTAAAATATTTTATTAAAAATAATAATAAATAAAATAAATAAATAAATAAATAGATTAATAGATAAATAAAATAAATAAATATATAATATAAAAATAAATTTAAAAAATGAGGGGGCAACATCGCTCTCATATTTAGTGGGATAATTTTATCATGCCCAATTGTAGGTGTGATAATTTTTATCATAACTAATTTGAGCGCGATATTATTTTTATCGTGCCCCAAGTATGGGCATGATATCTTTTATCACCCGCCTATAATAGCGCAATAATGCTATCAAACCAGATAACTTTTTATAATTTTATTTTATTATGTTTAGCATGATTAATTTATAACTATTTATTAAACTATATTTATTTTATCCATTGATAATTAAATAAAAATAAAAATTTAAACAAATACATTAGTGATGTGATAAAAGTATCGCACCCATATTAAGAACCCATATTGGGTACAATAAATAGAATCACGCTCATATTGGGCACAATAAAAATTAGCACGATTGATGGGGGCAATATTGCCCCCCCTATTTTTAATTTATTTTTTATTTTATCTATTTAATTATTTATCTTTTATTTGTTTATAATTAAATAATAAATTGTTTTATTTAATTTTTAATTTTATAAGTCAACTATATTATTACAAAAGTTAAATAGTAATTAATTAAATAATGAAGTTATATTAAACAAAATTAATTTTATAATCAAATAATAATAAATACAAAGTTAAATTTAAACAAATATAAAAAATTTTAAATAAATAATATAAATTAATCATGTCATACATAATAAAATAAAATTATAAATTAATTAATTTATAAAATAAAACAAAATAAAATTAATTAAAAAAACTAAAAAGGGTTACTGTAGTAAAGTATTGTTCACTATAAAAAGAACTGTTGAAATAGTAAAATGGTATTTTGTGTATTCATCAAGTCTTTGGTTAAAAAAGGTTTTAAAAAAATTATAAATGCCTTAATTAGCTAAGTACCCCAAAATTATGACTATTTGCAAAATAAATTATCGTAAGAAATAGTACGACTAAATTATTATTGCAAAAGGCATTTGCAATAGTTTTTTGACGGTTAAATATCCGTCACAAATACAGGCATCGTAAAACTTTAGCTATTGCAAAAGACCCTTTTGCCACAGCTATTTAACCATCGCGAAATGGTCTATTTAAAGAAAAAAAAAATTATAGTTGCAATTTTTTTATAATTTTTTGCATATATAAATTAAACAAAATATCTAAATAATCAAAATTCTTTATATTTCAAAATTATCATAAAAAAATCCTAAAAATAAAAACAACATAAAAAAATATGCAAAAAATAATATTATTAACAATTTTCAAGTTACAATATTTTGTATTGTATTTAATTAAAT
This sequence comes from Ailanthus altissimus, assembly GCA_946807835.1. Classification (NCBI taxonomy): domain Eukaryota; kingdom Viridiplantae; phylum Streptophyta; class Magnoliopsida; order Sapindales; family Simaroubaceae; genus Ailanthus; species Ailanthus altissimus. The sequence goes on from OX327698.1 coordinate 11,072,424, forward strand.
TACATATTTATTTATCATTGGTTATGCTATCACCTAAATTCTTAACATATAAGTTTAGTCATTCATTTTTTTTCAGCTGATTCTTTTAAGCTTCGCTCATATTTTCCCTTCAATTCTATCTCTCTTCATATTTCTTTTGTGCTTTCCCAACAAATCACTCCTTATAGTCAACTAATTTTATTTATGCCAATGATTGTATTACTTTCAATTTAAATATTTGTGACATTATGAATTATGCTTTAGGAAAAATTAGTAGAAAGGAAGATGTGATAACAATTGTTCAGGTTTTAGCTGTTGATAAAACTATACATGAGTAGTGAAATACTTACACATTAAGACTTAGATAACTATTTTTCTCTATAATCACTTCAATCAGAGAAAATTAACAGTATCCCAAAAAAGTTATCAACATATCTGAATTACATACTTCTACCTTCTCACTATTATAGCCAATATAAAGAGTTAAAAAAAACATAATTAACATTTTAAAAAAAGCACGAAAAGTTAAAAGTTTATATGCAAGAAACAAAAAACACATGAGGCTAGAGATGAATAGCAGAAAAGTTCATAACATACCAACAAATGATCAATGAGGTCTCTAGCTGCATCTGAAAAATTATTGGGAAATCTTATATCTCTGGCTATAATTCTCAGAAGTATAAGCAATTCATTTGGATCTTTGAAAGGAGAAGTTCCTGAAAGCATTAGGTACAAGGTGCAGCCAAGGGCCCAAAGGTCATTTTTAGTTAAATATATTCAAAAGAGCAAAAGTGTTTATCCCATGTAAATAAGAAATAATCAATAATAACAAGCTCAAATTTTCATTCAAGTTGCACATTTCATTTTAATCCATAAGCCTAGCTCATTATGAAGGAAAGCAAAAAAGAAGTCCTTTACCCAAAAGTTGCAAGAGAATAGTTAAAGACTTGAGGTACATATGCAGCTGTCCGAACAAATGTGAATACCTTATCTATTGAGTGCATTTAAGGGTGTATGCATGTGATAATGTGTTTATTAAAAATGTATAAATGCATGTCTAACACATATTTGTAAAGCATAATAATATTTCATTATTCAACAAACATACACATAATTGAATCAATTACAATAACAAGCTATAGAAATTACCTTTGAAATTTTTTAATGAAGAATGCATTAAAAGCACATAAAACATACATTTTCATTATGCGAACACATAATAAACAAAAGATAAAAAAAAAATGACAGATTTTCACTCACAACTGCTCCGAGCTCAATTTGGCTCTAGATTTCTGCTCCCGTTACCGGTCTCAGTTTTCTTCACCTACACACCATAATTGACATTTAGAACTAATTCAAACACTAGAATCTCATTTAATTACTAAACGCCGTAATCGGCATACAAAGCCTGGATGGATACTACTTTTCGATTTTTATTTACGGAGTCATTTAATCTAATCTAACTCACCATTTGACGCCTCAAAAATTATTAAACGCCTTATAACTTAGTTGGATATAATTGCCCTTCACCTTTCTAAAATGGACAATTATGTCTCATTTTCTTTATTTTTTATTTTTCCATCAACCATATACATTCAATATATATAAAGCACCATTTATACACAACAACTCAACCAAAACACAACTCAATCCCTAACTTTCTTAAAGTGGCAAAATTTCACCTTATGTTCCAACACATTTCTTTTCTCAATTTCTTGTTCCAATTGCATCAAAATCAAGCCAATTTCATTCTACTGCCCTAATTATAACCAATTAAAGTCTTTATATCCAAATCACCCAAAACCCTAATTATAACTCAATCTAAACTAAGAATACACACAAGAACATCAATTGAAGCAATCTTGAAAGTTCACATATAAATCTCACAAAATAATGCTTTTCTTACCTCTTTTTCTTAGATTTTTACTAATGAAGGCTTCAATTGAGCTTAGGAACTTATAATTGACCTTATTATAGCTTGATTAAGCATGAAAAATCATTAAAAAAAAAATTGAAATTTCACTGTAGCAGCACCACTCTTCTTTTGCACGGATTGTTCTCTCTTTTGTTCTAAGTGTTGTGCTTTTGATCACTTGAAATTTCTACAAACTTCTATTATATATATAATGCTTCCTCAAAAAACTAATTTACCCCCCAACTAACTCTAAATTTCTAAATTTCCATTAGTTAAAAACTAAGTATGTAATTGGTTCCTTTGTAACTATCTAGCCAGAATAGTCCAAGGAACTAACTAGAATTCCCAACTTGAAAATTCATAAGATTATTTATAATTGGTTCATTCTCTAATATATGAATTGTGTTTCTCAACAAAGGCTTGTTCCATACATAACCCTTAAATGAAAATTCATGAAGTAAATTTAAATTTTCTTTTCCAAGCCAATAGAGAAAATTTTCAAAAATATTCAATGGCCGTCCGACACTCCGACCGAGTGTGAAATTACCAAATTAGGTCTAATATATCTCACGCACACCATAAAAAAATATTTATAATAGGGTTAGAATCAGATAACCCTACGGTGTCTTCATTACTCCATATCGAAATCTAGGCGTCAATACTACTAATAGGGATTGGATATTACAAATGAATACTTGACACTTATCCTTCATACATCTCATGCATGAAGACATGTGTCCCATTTCATTTGCCACCCGTCATCTATTAAAACCATGCATGTGCCATGTTTCACAAATGCATCACATGCAGTTTTCATGTGTTATATTTTCATTACTTAACTACTTTAACTAATAAAATATAAGTTTAATACTTAAACCTTGACACGTGTTTTTTGGGAGATCCTGAAAAAAAAAACTTATTTTTTAAATTTTTTCTAGATCAAACAGTTCGCCCTAGTCTGCATTATTTCTTATTTGACGTTTAAAAAAATAAAATAAAAAAATAAAAAGATAGTAAGTTCTATGCACAAGTTGCTCAATGCTTTACAAGAATAGAAGCTTTTCTTTTGTTGAGTTGCATATTTCTACAATAGGAAATTGATTACAAAAATTGCATAAGGGTGTTGAGAGACTTGCAAGGGCTTGTGATTCACGATATTGACTATTAGTGACTTGATCGAAAAAGAGCTTTTGTGGGATACCTTTCATCAAATAGGCCTCGACCATAAACTACAAAAGGGTAGTGGTTGAGGCCATACGACCTAGGTGGAGACCAATCGACCCAGAGTGTATGTAGCCCCCAAAGCCGCAATTACGACAAGAATTACGTAAGGCCTTTTACTTCGTGAGGAAACCCGCTCGAATAGTTGAGTGAGTTAGTCTTATCCCAGTGCTCAATGAGTATACTTTATATTATAAGACTCTTTAGATTCACACTTATTTATATTACGGAACTCTTCTATAAATTCATGAATAATTCCCTGTTGAAGTATTTTAGGGTGTGTTGTGTGATTTCTATAACACAAACTAACGCAAGTGCACGTATCGCAACAAGTAATAAAGTGATGTGTAGAGTATCGTTCCCACGAGGATTGTGTCCTAAATTAATGCTAAATACTACGATGTTGGCAACCTAACTTTATTTAGGCTAATCTAAATGGCAAGGTGAGTTATTGAATTAAAAGCTACTAAAATCTAATTAGCTAGATAAATAAAGGAAAAAAAGATATCTATGGCAATGGGGCTCTAGAGACTTGATTTCTCTATATTGTTCCTATGGTCTTTGTCATTAGTAATCAACAACCAATTTATGCATTCATTAATCCAGGGTGTATGATTAATCTCATTCCATCTTTCGAGTGCGAATGAGATACTATGCATATATATTCAAGTTGATATGTCTATCTAACTTGTTTACATAAACATGCATTACGCAACCCATAAATGACTACCCCAAGGATTAATTTCATTATCACTGTCACTTCATCAAATGAAATTCTAGACATAATGACACACCCTAAAGAGTTTGGCCTGTCACGCTTATCAAACACTTTAAAACGGAGAGCACCACATGTAACCCTAGGCATAATAGCACACCCCAAAGAGTTTGCGCCTGTCACGCATTTAATCAACACTTGGAATGCACCTCATACAAATCCTAAGGAAGATCATGATGATTACCTAAGTTCATTAGTCTCTCAACTTAACAAACTCAAAGCTATGCTTTTTAAGATCGACATATGGATTAAACTTTGTCAAGCACATAACCCAAATGTTTAATTCATCCAATCCATTTTTCAATGCAATTAGAAGCATGAAGCGCATAAAAAGCATAAACGAATAACACAAGATAACTATTAATCACATAACAACTTCAACACATAAAGTTCAATAAAGTTCCATTAAGGCCTAGAACCTACAATCTACAACAAAATGATAATCTTGCGATATGGCGAATTCTATACAAATGGGATCCTAAGGCATTGATTTCATTCTATTCTTCCTATGTTCTTCTTCTTTAGCAAATTTGTTCAATTCATTAATCAAGGGCTTAAGACTAATCTCATTCCATCTTTCGAGTTCGAATGAGATACTATGCATACATAGTCAAGTTGATATGTCTATCTAACCTGTTATATATACACGCATTAAGCTACCCTTAAATGACTACCCCAAGGATTAATTTCATTATCACTGTCACTTCATCAAATGAAATTCTAGACATAATGATACACCCTAAAGAGTTTGGCCTGTCACGCTTATCAAACACTTTAAAACGGAGAGCACCACATGTAACCCTAGGCATAATAGCACACCCCAAAGAGTTTGCGCCTGTCACGTATTTAATCAAACACTTGGAGTGCACCTCATGCAAATCCTAAGGAAGATCATGAAGATTACCTAGGTGTTATTGGCCTTTCAACTCAATAGCAACCTAAAGCTATGTTTCTCCCAAATCCTATAAATGGATCAATCTCTTTCAAGCATAAATCCATACATTCACAACAACCAATTCATTTATCAATCAATTGGAAGCATTAAGCATAAAGAAACATAAATGAATTACACGAATTTATACTAAATCATCCAAACATAATATTAATAAAACTACATCAATCCTTGGAATCAAGTTTAATCACATGAAAATCCAACCATAACTATAATTATCCAACCATCCATAGATACATCTCATTAAAACTAATATTCATAATTGAAATGACAACAAAGGATAAAAACAAAGAAAAGGAAAGGGAAAACCGAATTTGGGATGTCTCCAAGGTTTCAATTCTTCAATTGTCTTCAATGATGCACATGAAACCTTGGAGACATCATTTCTTCTCCTTCAATTCGAGCTCAAGCCTTCTCCTCCTTTCAATTTCGTGCCTCTGCTCCCCTCTCCTCTTTTTGGCTAAACAATGGGTGTTTATATAGGTAGGGTTGCAAAAAGAGGACAAAAATGCCCTTAAGGAGTGCCCAGAATTCAGCGCCGCGGCGCTGCACTATAGCAAACAGTGGTACTGTAGCAACAGTTCCTCCATTCGTATTTTTATCTCTAATGCTCCATTTTGCGTCCGTTTTCCGATATTTTTGCTCCGATAATGCCTCAACCTATAAAACAACATTAATATGCATAAATAGCCCAATTATTGAGATAAATTGAACAAATATCAAGTTAGGAAGACAAAATAGTTTATACAATTACGCCTTATCAGGGTGTATGCAAGTGATTGTGTACATATTAAAAAAACTAAACACATGTATCATATACACGAATTTGGCAGCGAAATTTATCATGTAATCAATATATACACATGTTCTTCAATTCTTAACAACTTAAGAATATAGAAAACATACCTTCGAAGACCTCCAATGAAGATTTCAAATCCGAATTTCTTTGCTCCAACTTTGAGCTCACCTTAAAGTGCACTTTTGTTCAATTCTAGTTCACAGCAATTCGATGGGATTGTGAAACTAGAATAGCAGCAGTATAATCTCCAACAACAAGGTTTGATTACTTAAAAGAAAAATAAGAATGATTTGTTATTCTTTCTCCTTTAGTTTTTCTCACAAGTCTTTGTTCAATTAAGAACTCTCTCAAAACCAACTCTTCTTTTTTCTCTCAATCCTTGCACGAAAAGTCATTCACATACTTGTTAACACACATGAAACTTAACCATTTTTAGTGCTCTCAACGCTTCACAAGTGCTCCACCAAAATTAGATTAAGTGGCCAACTACTAAAACAAATTTTGGTGGCCATTTTAATGGTCTAATAAAATTAACCATTAATCACAAAATGGTGCTCCACTTAATTTAGTTTATGTTTCTCAAATTAGGTTTGTCTTCCATTTAGGAATAAAATATCAAATAAATAAAATCATATTTTATTTATTTAAATAATATTTATTTAATTATTCAAAAACTATTTGAATAATTAATATTTACCTTATTTGATTTTACTAACAAGGTTAATGGGTGAATTCATGGTAAAACAATTCATGGAATAAATTGTGTCACTTGTTAACATCTAATTAGTTAATAACTCTTGTCAACTAATTAAATGATAAACTTAACATTTAAGTCTAAACAAGTGCACAACTCGAGGAACCCCGAAACATATTTTTGGTTTGCTAAAATTTCTAGGATGGAACTGTTCAATCCATTATGCTGCCCCAGTGCACAATGGGTACACTTTATATTGTGAGACTCTCTAGGTCCACGCCCGAATTGTCATATGGAACTCCTTCATACATCCTTTAACGATGCCCTATACACACGTCACAGATATTACAAAGTGATGCGTTAGACCATACAAGTTGAGGTTATAACATATTCATACAATCCCTCCATTATTTATATCTAGGTAGAGCAGAGATATAGATCAACACTGTCAAATCTCCATATGCCTGACCAAAAACTTATCTCTAGAATTGTATTTCAATAAATAATATTTCCAAACACTTTTAGAGCAGATCTAAACTCTTTTAGATCGTACAATGTCTGAAACATTACAAGTATCTTACCATATATAAATATAATTAGCGATTTAATGAAATAATAATACTAGTATAAATATTAAACAAATATTCATACATAAAGGGATGGCACGTAAGCATAAATCCCAACATTCCCTACATACACATTACGGATATTACAAAATGGCACGTTGAATCATACAAGCTGAGGCCAATCATATATGTATAATCCTTCTATCACTTTATCCTGGAAGGGCAAAGATATAGATCATCACTGTCAAATCTTTATATACTTAACCATGAACTTATCTCTAGATACGTATTTTCGTAAACAATATCCGCAAATTTCTTTATGATATTTTTTAACCCTACGAAAAACTCTTTTTTGAGGTTTAATGCTTGTGGCCACAAAATTTTCTAAAATACAAGTTCAAAACATTAGGATATACAATTCACTTATATGAGCTGACGGATCCCATATTTATGCACACCAAACTCCATAAACATCGAATCATACCCAATGACACCCAGATGTCAGATCATGAAAGGTTTCTAACATGCGTGAAATCAGAGTATGATGGATCACTCACAAGCCTACCATGACACTTAGGTTAAAGGACCATGAATACTACTCAACTTGAGAAAACCCTAGATCAATGACTCTATGGAATGGCTTACGTGCCATCCCTGAATGTACATATACTTGTGTATTTATACAAGTGTACATTCCCATTAAATCTCTAATTCCCATTTATATGGTATTATGCATGTAACATTACAAACATTATATGATCTGAAGGAGTTCAAATTAGATCTAAAGAAGTTTAGATAAGGGCTTATAGTTAGCCACGTTAAGAGATATAAATGTAAATGTTAGCACAGTAAGTGTTAGCTGGTTATAATACTCAGTAAAGATCCAAGAGTTAGAACCTTGTCTGTAATGGGACATAGACCTGGGAATATACTAGTAACTGCATAGTTACAAGAGTTGTAATCGGGTGCTAGAAAATGCTAGTTGCGCAAGTATGTTCTCGAATAATTTTTCCTGATCTATTTCTACTAATGCGGGTCTGTCGGTGGATACTTTTATCTACAGATCAACATATGTCGTACCTATAGGGTATAGATAGTCGTTCCCAGCCGACCGTGAGCTTGGAGCTCATATTGACATATGGGTATCTAGTTAGGACTGGATATAGGACAGACTCACGAGGGCCTCCGATAGACATCCTATATAAGTTATCAATAGAGGGTCCTCTTGAGTTGAGTAGTATACGTGATCCTTTGACCTGAGTGCCGTGGTGAGCTTATAAATGATATACCATACTTTGGTTCCACATATGTCACAGACCTTTCATGGTGTGACCGTTAGGTGTCGCTGGGTATAGTCCGATCCTTATAGAGTCTGATGTGTATAGATATAGGATCCGTCAGCTCGCATAGGGAGTTAGATATCTAGATGCTTTGAGACTGTATCTCAAAAAATCTTTTGGCCATAAGCGATAATCTCGGGAAAGAGGTTCTGCAGGGTAGAACAATATGGCAAAGGAGTTTACGCATATTGTTTAATGAGATACAAGTATAAAGATAGGATATGAATGAGTATATGGGGATTTGATAGTGATAATCTATATCCCCAGCATATCCAAGATATCATGACGGAAGGACTATATGTATGCGTTGTAACCTCAACTTGCATGGTTCAACGCGTGATTTGTATATCCATAACATATGCGTGGGGCATTGCTCACGAACTCATAGAATAGTTTCATTTGACGAATTGGGCATAAGACCTAAGAAGTCCCGTGGTATGGAGTGTACTCGTTGTGCATTGAGGCAGCATACGAATTAAAGTGTTTAATCTAGCAATATTTAGCAATACCACGGAAATGCGTGTGTATCTATATTTTAATGTTAAATACAATAATTAGTCAATAATTATTATTTACTAATTATATAAAGACACGTGGCATATTGTGGATCTTCAGTTGAGTTTACTCAAGTGTGAGATTTGTGAAACCCACTACGGGTAGACTTGGTAACTATTTAAGAGGAGCAAAATGGTTATTTCACATAATGATTATTTAATTATTAAATAATCAAAATATCTCTCTTTATTATATAATATTATATTTATAATAATATTTTGATTGGGTGCCAACTATTTGGCACCCATTATGCTTATTATATTATTATTTATATTATATAATATATTATATTAATATTTTATTTTATATATATATAAAGAGAGAGAGATAGAAAATGTGTGTGTGTGGCCGAGAGATTGAAAGAAATGAAAATGGAGAGCAAAGAAAGAATGGAGGCCGAGAGAAGAAGAAGAGAAAGAAAAAAAAAATTCTTTATGTTCCAATTGAAGCAATGGTGGATTGCTTCAAATTCTCCATTTCTTATCCTTTTAGAGAAAATCATAAAAACACACCCATTTTGGGGATTAAGAGTTAATCACGTACTGGATATGGGACTGTTGTTCTAGTTCACCAAGTCCACCATGTTAGTGACTAGAACTGCCCGCGAGTTGGTCTTCATGTGGACTCCAAGAAAATACATTTATCACGTTACACGTTGAGGTGAGTTATCTATCCTACTAATATATTAATGCGATTAATATATTATATTTATTGTGTTTATTGTAATTTACACGCTTTCGCCGCGTAGAATATGTATAAGATACATATTTTAAGCAATAGATACAATATCACATACATACACCCACATATAATAGAACCCCGATAGTAAATTCTCCGACTCCAATTTAGGTTGCATTTAGCAAATTTTAGATGCAAATGAAAAAGTGCTAGTTTGCTAAGTAAATACCTTACTATCTCGATGTATCAATCCCATGCTATGTATATATTCAAGAGCATCTACAACTCCAGAATGGTCCAATTGATCAAGCACAAGGTTTTTCCTATGTTGATATCCTTTTTGGGATATTGTTAATTTTTATACAAACAAAATGAATGATTTTCTTAAAAACATAAATGGGCCCAAAAATCATATTTCTATACAAAGAAATTGGAAAAGAAAATGAATAACGATCTGAATGTGCTTCAATTTTAAGCAATAAAACATGTGATTTCACAGGAATTTGCATAGATCTGTAGAGAAATAAATAGATTTATACATAAGGTCTAGAAAAAAGAATTAGTGTTCACAAGGCAATTGAGTTCATGTTGAAATCAAATACATTTAAACATAACATAAACAAACAACACTAAAAAATCAGATACAATACCGCCAATAAAGTAATAAAATAAATAAATATTAGTAATTAAATAAATAAATTGAGCAAATATTCATGAATAGACTGACATTGAGAGGAGAATTGCCTTTGATGCCAACCTCAACATGTTTAGACTAAATCTTGCAGTAAACTTGCTTCGAGTGAACATTTGGTGTAAATTAATATACATATATACCTCTTCTAAGGTTTGATCCCATTCAAACACTGTATTATTTGTAAATTAAAATTTTTTTAAGAAACCAATTTAACAAAATTAAATAAAAAAATAATAATAACAGAGGCATGAAGAATAGAGAGAGACACACACATATATAAATAATCAATATTAGCAACACAAAAAAGGGGGGAATATTAGAGAGGTGAGAATTTGAAGATTGAGAGGACGAATATTGGTTACAAGATTGGGGGTCTCTTATATGATAGCGAAATTTATTAGTGTTATTTACGATGGCTAAAGTAGCCATCACAAAAGACCCTTTTTTCTTGTAGTGATTGGTATATATAAATATAAAAATAAATTATAGAAATAATTATAAATTATAACTATAAATAAGAATTAAATGTAATATAAATATAATTTTAAATACTAATTATATAAAATAAAATTTAAAGATAAATATAAATTAATTAAAATTATCAAATTATATTAATAATGTTATTCTGAATCAAATTTCTAACATTAATTAATTAGAGTAATCTATCACAAAATCGCAATAGAATCTATCATTAAGACAAAATCTATCACCAAATTTTGATAAATTCTATCTTATAATTTAGATAGAATCTATCACAAAATTGAGTTATTGCTGCATTAATTATATTAATAACATGGCATCATCATTACATCATACGCCAACATAGTTACCACGTCATTGTCCAACAGTGATTGTTGACGTCATAATATGTCAACAACATAACATCAACAATTATGGCATTTGCCACATCATTTACAACATTCATTATAACATCAATCATATATACAACAATTTGTCATTTGACAAAAAATGTCACAACTTTGTGATAGAATAATTCTATCATATGGCGATAGATGAAACTTATAACATATCGTACTTTGTGATAGTTTTTTCACTGTCACCAAATCTCCTTTTTATAGTAGACATAAGTAGAGTTACAAAATTATAAGTGTTAACAAACATTTTATTTTCATTTACTAGAATGGTTAATTTTGAGTATTACTTTCTTGACCATTTCATAGCCCATTTAGATGATTTTGAGTTTCTTGACCATTTACTTGTTTATTATTATGATGATTTTGAATTTCTTAACCATTTGCTTGCTATTCTAATGACTTACGAGTGAATTCTTGTTCTTAAAGCATAGAATCCTCATCTTCTTCTCTTATCCCTCTACTCACTCTGTCTACCTCATCTTCTACTCTTACTCCTTCACCCTCTCTCAAATCAATAGATGCATCCAAAATAGATCATTTGTATGAGATTACCTACCTACTTGAAGAATCCAAAATCCTTGTCAGAGATCTACCTATAATCAACCCATACAGTGCCTTCCTCCAACCACAAAAATCTTTCTCCACAACCATAAAACACCTTGTCACACCGTCCGGTTTGATCACTGTTTTCTTCTAGCTACAACAAAAGAACAGTTGGTTCCTCTTCAGTTCCCAACTGATTTAATCCCTCAATGGCTAAAGCAAGGTTACACTCATCTCCACTTTAGAGCAGTAAGGTTTTCTTTAACCTTTCATGTAAGAAAAAGTCTTGAAACTATAGGAAAAATAGCCTTACTGGATACAAGGTTTTCAACCTACAAAAAAGTATGTATTGGCACAATCCAAACAACTCTTAATGGAGGAACAATGTTGATTACACTGTACCCAAACTTTTGCATGCCAATCTCTAACCCATATCTTACCTCGGCCCTAAAAGCCCAGATCCAGATTATAGGAGCAGTTCCAGAAATAGAAACCTACATGACTACTCTACACTACAAGATGGTGTACCAAGTCCAAAACTATGCCTTAATTTTGATACCCCTCATTCAAATCAAGATGCTTTACTCATCTCTGTTGACTCCACCAAAGTCCCATCCTGTACATGTCCCAAGACAGTTGTCAAATGAGGAACTTGTCAACCTTTTGTCAGATACTTGGATCACCAAGTACGAACAAAACCACAAGCAAAGTCAAACACCAAAGGCCTTAAAGTCAACAAGATACAACTTCTTTCAAAGAAGAGATGGTCAAACAGAAATATCTTTTAAAAAGCCCGGTCCATTAGCACCACCCAATCCTTTTTCCACACAGTTCATAATCCAACCAAGCAAGCTAAAAAATAAACCAGAAGATTTGCCAGTAGTCGCTTTCAACTCTGAAGAAAATCCTATGTTTCCCTTTAGAGATCCAGATGGTCATTGTTATTAGGAACTTGACTGCCAATGTCCCTCGTGTCAAACAAATCCTTTTTTTTATGATGAGAGCTGCCAAAAAAAGAAAAAGAAAAAGTAAAAAAAAGAAAACCTCCCAACAAATCTTAAAAGAAAGATATGATGATGGTGACCTGATGTTGGTCTTCTTGGTGATCACTCTGGTAAGTTTGACTATTATGTCACTTACTCAACACCAAAACCAAAGCCAATACCAAAATCCTTTCAACCATGTCACAAGCCAAAACCATTCCCTAGAAATAAGCCCACACCACCTCAAACACCAATCTCAGCCTACATGTTTACCCCAATAGACATTCCTCTATTGTGCAAAATTAAGTGCTCAAAAGAATTGAAGAATCCCAGTAAAGGATTGAAGCTAAAGTAGATACAGGCTTTAGCACCCACCAGACTATTCTTGAAAAACTCCGGCTTGAAATCAAAACTCTTAATGAACACATTTTCGAGCTTATCAGACAAGCTCTTCCTTTTGCAGAAGAGGAAAAAAATTTAATCATCTCAATATACAACTACAGAGTCTTGAGAATGAATTTGTGTAACCATGGAAGCCTACAGACACTCTTTCAAAAATGTCACAACCTTTTGGAACCAGTTCCTCTATCTTTGGTGATAGCTCCAAGCTTATTCCAAAGAAAAAAACAAAAGAACACTGACGAAGACATACTAGTACAAGCCGTGAAGAACCAGTTCCTAAGTCCAGCACTGAGTCAACAAACCCACTCTCTTCCTCCACAACAGAGTCAATAATTTCATTGACCAGCACTGAGTCAACAAACCCACTCTCTTCCTCCACAACAGAGCCAATAATTTCACAGACAAGACTTCCAAAAGTCTCCATGCTGTCCATAGCTCCACCAATGCCACAGATATTTCCATTAGCCTCCAAAGCCCAATTCATGGCCCTAAACCAGAGGTCACCAAATATCTTTGTTCTTAGTCAACCAACCACTATGGTGTCAAGATCAAACTCTCTCTCTGACTCAGAGTCAATCACACAGCCCCAATTCATGAACACCCTTGTGACCCACAGCCATTACATCCTCAAACAGAAGAATATGGTTCATCTTCTACGAATGAAACATACTCTATTCCTCAAACTCAACTAGTAAAACCTGCAAAAAAATCTCATCTAAGAAGAAACACTGGTTCACTCTTGATGTCATTCCCCTAGTCAAATGGGTTGAACGAATCTTTGAATTTCAAGCATGGTGCATAACTGAAACACAAAAGCCAAATGAAACTGTTGCTAATGTCATTCACAAACCAATTGCAAGATTCCAAGGAATTCTAAAGTATTGGTATCTATATCTTGGGGATTATCGTCAAATAATGTTACAACAGGCAACTACGATTGAGCAGTTTATTAGCTTTATCATTGTAAAATTTATAGGTGAAGAAGCACACTAGAGATAAAGCCAGAGAAGAATTTTTCAAGCTAAAATGTTGCTCATTCAAGCGGAAAGATCTTGAACTTCATTTCAAAAAGACGGTATCCAAATACTAAATACTTCATTTCAAAAAGGCGGTATCCCAACTTGAAACAAGTATATTTGAACTCTGTTCCAGAACCTCTAGGACAAAAATCACTCAGAATCATTGAAGCTAAAGGAAAAACTCTTGCAAACACCTTAATTAGCATCATCTAACAGTCTATTATGCTTGCACTTGATAAATTGTATGAACGTCACAGATTTTTTAACGATTTTGATCATACAGAAAAAAAGATTCAAAGTACCTGTGAAAGACCAGACTTACTAATCAAATGTCCAAGACAAGGAAGTTGCAATTGTAGTGTGAAAAAGAAGAAACACTACAGGAAGCTAAAGTTCCAATCTCCACACAAGCTAAGGAAGAAACATTTTTTCAAACGTCGGTCAGCATTGTCCAAAAAGTCCAACAAGTGTTTCATATGCAAACAAAAAGATCACTTTGCCAAGCAATGCCCACAAAAGGCCAAAAAGAAAAAAATCTTTGCAACCATCACTACTGTTTCTTAGTGTGACCCAAATCAAATTGATCTCGATTCAATCTATTCATAACAATCTGAACCAGATATTGAAACAATCTTGGTCATCTCATCCTTAGACTCAGAATCAGATTCAATCACAGATTCCCTAAAAATCCAACCCGAACCATACCCCTTAACCAAATCATCCATATCTTCGATCTCAAATCCTATGGTAATCTCAATCAAAGTCTTAGGACTTCTTGACACATGAGCTACTGCTTCTATCCTAAACTCAGCTATTTTACCTAGCCAGTATTGGAAGGCATACCAAAAACCCTTCAAGGCTGCTAATGATGAATTGTTTACTGTTAATCTTATCAGTAAAACAATTTATCTTAAATTATTTCCTAGACTAATGCTAAAACATAAGCTTTTAGGATCTGATTTACCCGGTAAAGATATTATTATTGGGTAAAAAAAAGTACAGCCCAAGCCCAACGGATTATTGTTCGAAGCCGATTTCCTTCTAGGGACCATCATTCCAAACTATTTCACCCTTGACCATATAACCACCACCTTTGACCAAATCAAAGCCCAATTAGCTACAAACAGTCATTCAGAATTCATCCTCAAATGTCCAAATCCATTGTGGAAAAACCAAGCCTTTTTCATCAAACTTTCATTTAAGAAAAATGAGGCCATCAACCCAACAAAAGTAAGCCATCTAGGATTGTCACCAGAACATCTCCAACTTGCCAAAGATGAACTGACCCAGCTCTTAAATAAAGGATTGATCAAGCCCACCAGCTCTCAATGGGCCTGTCAAGCCTTTTATGTCAACAAAAGAAGTGAACAAGTCAAAGGAAATAACGGCTTGTAATTAATTATCAACCTTTTAATGAATTTTCGCAGCATGACAAGTTTCCTTTGCCCAACAGACGGGAACTTTTTTCCAGGATAGTCACAGCAAAACTGTTCTCAAAGTTTGATCTTAAATCAGGATTTTGGCAGCTTGGAATTGATCCAGAGGATTGCCACAAAACAACATTCTGTATGCCCTAGCATCACTTTCAGTTGACAGTCCTCCCTTTTGGACTAAAGCTGGCCCTTTCACTATTCCAGAAAGCAATGATGAAGATATTTAAACCAATCTTGAAAACAACACTCATCTATATTGATGACATTTTGTTGTTTTTCGATAATGCAGATACACATCATCAATTGCTTTTGCATTTCGGCTCGCTTTTACGCAAGTACGGCATCATGATCTCTCCAACCAAATGCCAATTAGGCCACAGTCAAATTAACTTTCTTGGAATGAAAATTGATAATGAATAGTTCACACTCCAACCCCGCATTGCTAGCCAGCTCACAAGATTCCTTGACGAAAGCTTCTCCAGCACACAACTCCAATAGTTCTTAGGAATATTAAATTACATGACCGACTTTATCAAAAACTTAGCCCAGCTAATAAAGTCACTCTACCAAATACTCAAGAAACACCATCCTTCTTGGTCTCACAAGTAAACCACCACAGACAAAAAGTTGAAAGGGATAGCAGAGACTTTGCCACTACTCCAAATCCTGTCCTCGAGAAAAAGAATTTTGAAAACTAATGCAAGTGATCTTTATTGGAGTGTTATTCTCCTTGAAGAATTCAATGGAAAAAGAAAAATTTATGGATACAAAAGCGATAGCTTTTCTGATTCTGAAATCCATAACTATAACACCTATATGGAGATATTAAATGTGAAATGTGGCATTGAAAGATTCGAATTCCATCTTATTGGTCATCATTTTCTAATTGAGATTGACATGTCCGTCTTTCCCAACATGCTCAGTTTTAAGCAGAAAAATATTCCTCCAGCATAATTATTAAGATGGCAAAGATGGTTTTCCAACTATTCTTTTAACGTAATCCACATGAAAAGAAAATATAACACAATTGCAGATTTTCTTTCATGAAACCTATAAAAAGCCTAAGCCCCACAACCACCTTTTCCACAACCACTCCTTCAGCAAAGAAAACAAAACCTCTCACTATTTTCATGATGAGTAACTTCACAGTCACTCCTACTGTACTCTTCATTCCACCCGAACTACCAGAGCTCATCCAAACTAGAACACTCTACTCTACAGCCAAAGAACTAATCCAGAACTATGCGATAGAAGCAGTTCAAGAACATGGATACTCTGTAATAGGAGGTTCTCTTTTCAACCTAGATTACCCATTCTTCCACCTCACTGACTCACTCCCCTACAAAAATGGCTCAAAATTGTCCTTTACCTACTGGATTTATACACCATTGCTATAGATCTGGCATTACAAATAACTCTTGAATGGATATAGCAACATGAAGAAGATGACTCAATTTGTATTTTTCTCCAATGGTTTTACTCGAAGCCTTGGTGGATAAACAAACTACAACACCTGTTGTACAAGCCTATCAATAGCTCACTCAAACCTAGACACCTACACACAGTTCTACTACTCCAACGAAAAGGAATGATAGTCTCAGACCATGAGATACATTATTACCCTCCTGTTAAAGACTACTTCACCTTCTTATACTCCCTACAGTGGTTCCAAGAAGTATATAAAATGGAGATAAGAGCTCTAAAAAGAGTCTTGGTAGAAGAAATTCAAATAATTCCCCCATCAATATAGATCTCTCATGAAGATCAACACCTTGGGAGAATGTGTCACCAGATTTTTCTAAAAGAATGAACAATGCGGACTCTATTTTTCGTAAAAACCAGCTCCGTGCCTTTCTCTCTCACATCACAAACAAACTGACTATGCCAAACACCACCACTACACTCTAAATCTAAATGTATTTCTAAACCCAGATGATTTTTCACAGCCAAGCGTACCATGTGACCATATGCAAGTAGATAACACTTCACAACAACCCAACTTAACCCTATAACTGTTCCAAGATTCCCAGCCTTATCCAATCGATAGTGAAGTCCAACGAGAAGCAGCCGCGTTTGCAAGCACCAGCTCAATAGACCCCACATACTGGACACAAGAAGCTTTTGAGACCAATTTAATGACTTTACCCAAGGCTATGATAATGACAATTCGAGCTACTCATCCTTTCAGAGTTAATAATGACAAGAGTGCTTTTACTTTATCTTTATGTCAAGCGTGTCAGATAAGTTTTATTGATAAGTGTATCAAGCAAGTTTTATCTTTACATCAATTTTATCTTTATAATATCCATCGGCCATAAAAGTATTTGTAATTATTTGGCCTTACGTCTAAAAAGTATTCTAGTTATAATTGTACTGTCGGCCATTAGTGCCATAATGTCAAGGTCCGATAGTCTATATAAGGGCCTTTAAGTTCAGTTTGTATTTAGAACTTGAAGAGAAATAAAATTGGTGTGTTTTATAAACATGTTTCTCTAAATTTCGACTTTGAATTCTCTTAGCAACTCCAACCTTGAAAAGAATGGTGTAGCAAAGATCCGATAAGGGAAGGGGTCTCTAATCCTTGTAAGAGGCCAGTATCACCCTTATTTCTAAGAAAAAGATTTGATTAGGCCGAAACCGCCGTAAGTCCCACCGAGGCAAGGAGGCCGTTAGGGCAAAAGGTTTATTCATAATCTCTGATTTTTCTAAGAATCTTCCTTAAAAGAGGCTGGCCCAGGCTAGTGATCAGTGCATACCTCAAGGGTTAGCCCGTTTAAGATGACTACTATCAAAAAGTCATAGGGCAATAAATCACTAACCTACAGAAGCTTGATTGATAAACTTGTTAGATCTCATATTACTTCTCTTGTTCATCAGGCCAAATGTAGTAGTTTTTTCAACCACATATTAGTTATTTCGATCTGACCTTTTACATTTTAACATGGTCTAATAAACAATTTGATAAAAATTTCTAAAAAAGTAAGGATAATAAAAATTGCATTAAGATACACAATAAAATGTACAACAATTTAACACAATGGCCATTAATTATCAAATTAATATAAATGAGATTAAATTCTTAAGCCATATCTAAAAACAATAATCAGAAACATTATTCCATAAAAATATAATTAAAGATAACATCTTCGTTTAAGCATAAATAAGACAAGAAATAAAAAGTAGAGGTAAGAAAAAAGGTCTAGAATACAAGACAAAACCTAGTTTAGTAGTTAGAATTAGTATCATTCATATTTTCATCTTTGTGGATTATTAGGTATATTTATTTTAAAAATTATTCAATCATATATTGTCAAATATTTGTAAGATAAAAATTATCAACAATTATATATATTAAGCCTAGTTTATATATATATATATAAATATAAAAAGTAATAAAATCTGGCTTTGAGTATAGAAGAGGCAAACTAGATAGCACTGCCCTAAAATCAAATAATCTTTCTCTCGTACTGATACTAACGAATTTATGTGACTCTAAAATTCAATTCTATACTCGCAGCAAGTCTCCTTAATGAGCATGATCATCGAAAGATAATCTCAAATCTCCATTATCAAAGTTGCTAAAAAAAACGTAACATAAAAAATATATTATTTAAAATAGTATACACACACACACACACACACATATATATATATATAGAATACTGCTTTTACTTTTCTCTTCTTCATTGACACTCACTCACTTCTAATAAGGGTAAGCATCCCTTTATATGGTGGTAGATAATCTATGTATTAATTTTAATTTTGATAAAATAATTTAATTCATTGTAATTTTTATAGTAATTTAATATATAAAACTCTCAAATAAGAATAATAAATATTATCTCTCATACATTTAACATAAATTTAATGACTAATTTAAATATATTATAATCACTATATAATAATGTCAATTCATAGCTTATAATACAAACTTTATGTTTAATTATGTAACTTATGAAAGATTAAAAGAGTTTTAAAAAATTCTCCAACAGTCCTTTATAAAATATTTGAAAATATTTTATACATTCTTGAGCTCATTATCTAGATGGTTGAAATAACTCACACAAAGCCTAATCTTTAAGATGACTTGGCCCATATTTCAAATCTAGCATACCAGGTAATCAGACTTAAAGACCTATAGACCTTAGAAACGAGTCATATAAGTCATGGCAAAACAAAAATAGATTAAACTATAAATCTTATTCAAATTCTAATTAATTGATTATTATTTTGCATGAATAAGAATTTCCCACAATTGTAGGAATTTCACTTAAATCCTTCTTCATTAATTGATGATTTTAAAACGGATTAAAATTCCTAATTATCTTATATTTAATTGAATTCTTAATTTGATGAGAATTTGGATTCATGCATTCATACTTTAATATAGATTAATACTTTTGTACTAAAAGTAAGTATGCAACCTTGCTTCTAATTCATTCATTCACTCAGATATACAATTCAATATTTAGTTCTGAATCAATTCATCTAATTCTAAACATTTATCAAGCATCTAAAACATCCTGGTTGTCTTTGAAGCATTGAACACTCTCTTTCTCAGGCAAAAAATGACTTGAGTGTCAGAGTATTTTTTTCTTATAGAAGGATGCTACCCGCTATAATTTTGAAGAGTTCTCAAGGACAAGGAGGTAATTTCATAAAGTTCCAACTTCTAGGACTTTCAATGGCACCATCTATAGGAAACTTCTAAATAGAAAGCAGATTTTTTTGGCTTTAAGAACATTAACAAACATGACGAACCATTGTTCCTCGAAGGTAGGCAATTATGAAAACAAAGGCACAAGTACCTCCGATGTGATCACTTTAGGGAATGACATCCTTACTAGCATGGCATAAATCGTAGAGAAATTCTAAAAAAATTAGAAAAACTAAGACAGAAAATTAGTAATTAAAGGAAAGACTGATTGCAAAAGAAAGAGTCAAAAACTTCTAGGGATTTTAGGATGATCTCGAAGACCTTTCATCCTATGAAACCAAACAGAGACAAAATCAGTGTGAGAGATCCATGGATAATGGAGGAAGAAAAAAATCTAGATATCAAATTGAAAGAATAGACGTTGTGGAATAGATGTGGAGACTATACATGAATATGATATAAAAGCTAAAAATTAAAAAACACGTTAACGAGTTGTGAGAAAGGATCAAAAAAGCCAAAACCATTGAAGACGCAATGTCTTTAGCCCAGAAAGCGAATCAAAACCAATTCACAAAGGATATCAATAAAGCAAAATGGCCACAAAATTTCATCAAACCAAAATTGCTTATGTATTATAGAATAAAATATCCTGAAGAACTTAACCTCTATTTAAAGATGATAATGGACTTGATGAATGACGCCCTAAAGTAGATTACTTTTCCTTTTAGCATCAAGGGACTCACGCAAGCATGGTTTTGATGATTAAAAGAGAAGTTGATCTTATACTTCAATGAACTAACTGTTTAGTTCATCACATAGTATATGTAGAATAGAAAGAAGAAGAAGAAGACTGTTAGAATTTATACTTACGTGTCATCCCATTACGTATAAATATTTAATTATAATATTTATATAATAATCATTTCTAATAAAATTGTTAATATTATTAATTATTAAATGGTAAGATGCTTATAATGTTTTAGAAATTATATAATCTAAAGGAGTTCAGATCAGTGTTAAGAGTTAGCAATGCTGAAAGTTATAAGTGTTAAGAGGTTATAAGAGTTAGCAAAATTTAAGGAGTTAGAGCCTTATCTAAAATGGGATAAAGAACTGAGAATATATTAGTAATGACGTAACGGTAAAGAGTTGCAGAAGATGCTAGAAAATGTTATTGTGCAAGTAGTTCTCAAACACTATGTTCCTGATCTAATTTTATCTATGCAGGTTTATCAGTGAAACCCAATAATATAGATTAGTGTATGTCTATATCTGTATAGTCTAGATGATCAATCTTAACAAATCATGAGCTTAGCAGAAGCTTGTATAGAGATACAGGTATTCAATGAGGACTAGGTACTAAACAGACTCACAAAGACCTCCAATAGACATCTCATAAAGCCATCAATTGAAGGTCTTCCAAGTTGAGTAGTATTCATGATCCATTGACCTGAGTGCCACGGTGGGCTTGTAAATGATCCACCATACTTTGATTTCACATATGTCAAAAATCTTTTATGGTCTGACCGCTAGGTATCACTGGGTATGGTCTGATGCTCATGAAGTCTAGTGTGCATAGATATGAGATCTGTCAGCTCATATAAGTGAGTTGTATATCCTAATGCTCCGATATTATATTTCAGAAAATCTTGTGGCCATAAGTATAAACCTTGAGAATATTTTCTATACGGCTACACAATATCACAAAAGTGTTTGCAGATATTGATTATGAAAATATAAATCTGGAGATAAATTCAAGGTTGGGCAAATAGAGTTTGATGGTGATGATCTATATCTCTAATCTTCCAGGATATCAAGGACAAATGGATTATACGTATATGCTATAACCTCAACTTGTATGGTCTAACGCGCTGCTTTGTAATATCTGTAACATATGTGGATCATCATTCACGGATGTATAGAGGAGTTTCATATGACAAATCAAACATGGATCTAGAAAGTCTCATAATATGAAGTGTACTCGTTGCGTACTAAAGTAGTAGACCAGATTCAATAATTTGATCATGAAAATTCCAGCAAACTAGATATTTGTTTAAAGATCCCTTGGATGTGCATTTATGAAGACTTAATTGTTAAGTACATCATATACTTAGTTGACATAAGTTGTTAACTAATGGGATGTTGACAAGTGGTATAATTTGGTCCATAAATTCTTTTTACCTTAAATTGACCTATTAACCTTGCTAGTAAAAATAAGTAAGGTAAAATAATTATTCAAAATTATTTTAAATAATTAATTAAATATTATATATAATAATTGTTATTATAACTTTCAATGGAGGTACAAACAATTATTACTATGACCTATTAATAATGGTATCATATTATGAATGATGAAACACCATTGAAGTATAAGCATTAGTAAAAAGAAAAAAAAACATTCGTGGCCAACAAAATTAATGGGTAGGCCATTTATTGTTTTTTAGTGGAGGAACAAAACAAAAATTAAATGAAAGTGGTTCAACCACAAAAAGAAAGGAATTGATTTGATCCATTCTCTCTCAATTTTCATCATCCAGCTATGCCAAAGGAAAGCAAGAAAATTCAAAAGCAAAAATATTGTTAGACAAGAGTTGGATAAAAACATACTTCAGTGAAAAATAGTTTCAAAGGTGCTATGCAAGAGTTGCATAAACAATCTATTTTTTTGAAAATAAATATGTATGTGTTGAAAGAGTTTGAACACATGCTAGTGAAAATTTGTAATAACCGATCCCTATTAGTAGTATAGGTGTCTAGATTTCGGTTAGAGGTATAATAAACAGATAAAGAGACCGTAGGATTACCCAATTCTAACCTTATTAACAATATTGTTTTATGGTGCGCATGAGAGGTATTAGACCTAAATTGGTAATTTCACACTCGGTCGAAGCATCAGACAGTCATGGAATATTTTTGGAATTTTTCTCAATTGGCTTGAAAAAGAAAATTTTAATTTAATACACGAATTTCCATTTAAGGGTTATGCATGGAACAAGTCTTTGTTAAGAAACACAATTCATATGTTAGAAAATGGACCAATTAGAGACAAGTTGGTGGATTGCCAAAATGGAGATCTGGTTGCTTCCTTTGACTATTCTAACTAAATAGTTAGAAATGAACCAATTAAATACTTCTATTTCGAACTAATGGCAATTTAAAATTTTTGAGTTAGTTAAGGGGCAAATTAGACTTTTAGAAGAACACTATATAAAGAAGAAGTGTGTAGAAATTTGGCAAATGAAAAACAAAGACATTGAGAGCTAAAGAGAGGGAATTTCGGCCAAGTGAAGGGGGAGGCCTCAACAGTAAAATCTCAAGGCTTTTCACGAATTTTCATGCATACTTAAGCCAAGATAAAGCCAAATACAAGTTCTCAAGATCAATTGAAGCTTCTACTAATGAAAATCCAAGAAAATGATGTAACAAAAACATTATGTAGTGATGGTGGTGTATAATTTTTCAAGATTAATTCTATTAATGCTTTTGTGTGAATTCTTGATTTAGATTGAGTTGAATTTAAGTGTGAAACTAATTCAACTCAAGGGAGACATCAAACTAAAGGAATTAGTAAGGTAAGAATTAGGGTTTGCTATGATTTTAGTGTAAAAACTTCAATTGATGTTATTAGAGCATTAGAATTAAATTGGATTGATTTGGATGTCATTGAAACAAGAAATTGAGAAAAGAGATGTGTTGGATGAGTAGGGTAAATTTTGGCCACTTTAAGGATTTTATGGTTTGAGTTATGTTTTGGTTCAATTATTGTGTATAAATGATTCTTTATATCAATTGGTTGTATATGATTGATGAAAAACCAAAAATGAAGAAAATGGGACATAATTGTCTATTTTGGTAATGTGAAGGGCAATTATGTCCAACCAAATTTATAGGGTGTTAAGCAATTTTCATGGCGTCGGATGGTGAATTAAACAAGATGGAATGACTTTGCAAATGAAAATTGAAAAGTAGTATCCATCCGAGCTTTGTAAGCCGATCAGGGCGCTTATTAGTTAAGTAAAATTTTAGCGAGTGTAAAGGTTCTAAATGTCATTTATGGCATGTAGGTGAAGAAAATCGAGACTGGTAAAGGAAGTAAAAGTCTAGAGAAGAATTGAGTTCAGAGCGATTGGTGAGTGAAAATCTGTCATGGTTTACCTTTTGTTTAATATGTTTCCGTATATTTAAATTGTATGTTTTATGTGCTTTTAATGCATAAACATGATTTACGATTTTGGTATACAGTTATAAATATGAATTAATATGTTCAGTTTAAGAAACAGTTTTAAAACCACTAAATTAGTTTCAAAGGCCATTGGTACCTTCAGATTTATAGTTGTGGTGTTGGTTTAACCTGGCCGGTATGTCCCGTATGCATGGGTAAGTATTGAGGGGCATGTCACTAGCTCTGAAAAGGCAGATTTTCTAGTTATGTGAGTCGCTCTATGTGTATGGGGTATTATCTCGCTATATGTAGGTGATGTAAGATTCTGCTACATAGCTAGTGAGATGTCACAATGGGTGTTGCTAGTTTAGACACCCAGTTACCTACTCACGTTGTACGGTGCTAGTTGAGTCGCTGTGTGAGTATAGAGTTTTAGGGTTACCATTGGTACAGTTTAGAAAGAAAATGGCGAAGTGAAGGCTTTAATAGTTTTTGAGCTACCGGACGCACATTATGTATTTATATGTATACATGTTAGTTATTATATTTTACAATTTTATAATCGTTTTAAAAGCATATTTTATCCATTTTTTTAGAATTTGTTATTTATGCAGTATTTTTACTGAAAATCATAAATGCACTCACTCAACTCCTTTAGCTCACTCGTTTTGTGTTTTATATTTTTTAAACCCCTCCAGGTGCAGGCCTCGATGCGCAAGTTGTTTATTCTCCTACAACTGATTAGTGGGCCTAGTCTGATGATCATTTTGTAAATATAAATATACTAAGTAGCACCTTTTAGTTTTTGCATAATAGTTATGGACTTATGTATTTTGTAAAAATATTTTGAACAAACAAGAAGAGGTTTCAATATTATGGTAATCATTTCACTTTTTATTAGCATGCATGTTTTGTGATTGAAATGAAATTGTTGAGTTGAGTTTGGATTTGGTTTTGAAAAGGACCGAAGGTCCTATTTGGAAGTTGAGAAGTTGTTTGAAATAGAAGTATAATTTTTTTTGCAAGCTTTGTATTGAATTTTCATTAAAAAAAAAGGAAACTATGTCCGTTTTTTTTTAATTTAATAAGCTATTTTCACATATATTCCAAGATTTTCTCAGTACGAGTAAGAATTAAAAAGGGGTTTGCCTCGCAGAATTTCTCAACCTAAATAGTTAGATTCTGAGAAACTTTCGTTGAGGTGCTCGACAAGGCCGTTGGGAGCTACAGTAGAGGATCTTGGAGCGAGTCCTGTCAAAATTAATCAAAAATACCATTCTAGCTTCACAATCAAACCGGATTGTTGTGGACTAGAATTGTTCAAGAGTAGACTTCAAGGTGAGCTTCAAAATTTAAAATCTTTACCAAAGTTCTTTAAAAGTATATTTTTGCAATCTTAACTTGTTTATCATTTAGTTTACATGTTTATTATATGTTTAATTCCACTAAAAATTATATATGTAAGATATATATTTAATTTTTTTAACATGTACACAATCGCATACATACACTCAAAAATACGTTAGCAAAGACAACGTCAAATTTGTTCTTCGTGAAACAAATATGAGAAAAAACCTATTAAGATCTTCTTAAATAAGTTTAATAAAGAATTTAAAAAAATTGGAAGTCATGATACAAAAATAGTAGGGCAAGCATCTTGTAAAGCGATGTGAACATTCACTCCTACTTTCATTACCTAGTGTGAAAAAAAATTTACTTCCTTCGAACTGATCAATCAGAAGTTAAAAAATAGATTTGAGAGAAGGAAGATCAAGCCACGATAAAAAAATGAGACTTTTATAATCACGAAATAAAAGAAAGGTAGCTTTTGCTAAGGAGAAGAACTTGAGAAATATCCTAGAGCAGATGGATTTTAGAAAACACCTTCCACTCAAAGACAAAAGAGAAGAAAAATGACAAAGACTAATTCAACCTTTTATCCTAGTTAATACACTAGTAGAAACTATTTTACTGAAATATAAGGACTATAGAATATTCAAGTAACCTAGACCACTCTCGACACTTAAAGATCAACAATACCATTCCAGACATTAAACCTTCCACAATAAACATAGACGTGACATCAATACATGCAAATTGTTAAAGGGCCAAATAAATGCCCTCTAGAGGAATAGATACTTAGTCGAGTTTTGGTTGGAAAGTAAAAACTAAAGGGACTGTATCGTGGATTTAGAAAGAGACCCTAAGTTGACTAGGATAGAGGAACGTGATGAAGCTAATCCTTCCACTAAAAGATTAGAAAGTGGAATGGAAGAAGGCTCAAGATTGAAAGACCAGCCACGATCGCCTCTAAAACAGTTGGACTGATGAGAGGAATAGAGTCTAGAGAAGCAGGGACCCCCAGAACCTCAAAGTCTTGCAGAGGAATTGGGTTTGGGGTCACAAAACTATCTTCTAAGTTTTCACCCGCAAAAAGAGACCGATCAGTGTCCAAGGGGGAAGGTAAGAAAAAGTGAAGTCTAGAATTTCACCTTCTAAAAGACCAACAACTAGTACATTAAAGGTTGCATAAGAAAAAAAAATAATCAGGAACTCAGTGAAATAAAACCAAAAGAAATTAAAATATATATGAAACTTTATGTCAGGGAAGATCCCTTTATAAGTATAGCTTCTATAGAAATGTTTACCAAAAAGCCCCTTGCCAAAACTGAGAGGGAACTAAATCTTGTCCAAGAGATAATTGCAAAAACAAATTATAATTATGAGCTTTCAAATCAAAGAACATGGAACTTGTAAGAATCTTAAGATCTAGAGGCGTCAGAGTCAGTACTCGATCTTCCAGAGTCAAGGCACGACGAAAGTGGCACACTTACTCATAGCAGGCGTAGGCCAAAAGGAAATGTTGACTATATAAGCTAGCAAAGGAAGCCATTTCTTTGAAGAAAAATTTATTAAGGAACCTTTCCCTCCTAGGAATTGAAGGAATAGAAAAACTGGTTTTGCTATCAAAGTAACCAAAAGAAGTGGCAACCTCGTATGAGTAACTAGGTCTCTTATATTTTCCACTAATTGATAGCAACATCTTCTTAAAGCCAACCTTTTTATCCCCAAAATCATAGAAAAAAAATTGAATCTTTAAAGAGGTGTAATAATTGAGTTTCCTTCCTTTGAGGGTGTGGTTAATAAAGACATCATAGAAGGTCAAGTAGTAAGATGGTGGAATTATAAAGTTAAGATGGGCAACATCTTGGAATAGGTGGAACAAATTAAGATGAACACATTAACATGAAGGAACTTATGGATAATAAGAGGCGTGGGAAATCTAAAACACATTAGTTGTTCCCTAAAATAAAGGTGTTCACCTATTTGACTAGATGGTATGTTATTGAGAAATTCCCCTACAAATAGATTTTTAATATAGATATTTTCAGAGAGTTGGATCATGGATTTTAATTGTCAATTGAAAAATTATTTAGATCATAGACCATTCACCATTTTTGCAGAATAATGAAAGAAAAGTTGAAAAATTAGAGTTTCTTAATTAGCAAGGAAATGGGGAAAACTAGAATTACAGAGCTACCTTAGGAGTAAAAGTGAAAAGTGAAAAATAAAGGTTAAACCATTCGATTTTATAGGCAAGAAATTAACTAATGACGCATCTGTTTAATAGAAAACAATGTGACTAATGGAACAGTAAGAATCAGCAATGGGCGGGAAAGTTAAAAGAGTAACAGAATACGTGGCGTAAGCTGATTTGATAGTAAAGAAATGTGTTTAATAAGCTTTCCGTTAAAAGAACAAACTTTTTCACTTATAGAGGGGAATCAATTAAACTCATCTCTTATTGGGCCCAACCAACTTGCGCCAAATGCCTAGATTCTACTTCAAAAAATTAGGCCCGTGATAAAACAGGCCCATTTTCTCATAAATATAGATAACTCGAGCCCTTAACTCATGTATACCACAAACGAGTAGTGAACACAATAGGAAGGTGGGAACGATTTAGAACTCATCTTTAATTCAATTATTAAGCTTTTTAGTGGTGTCTTTGCTTGTTTAAAATTGGAAAAACATGTTTTTAATAAAGAATTGAATTTTGACAATTTAAATTCACTTGAAAATCGTTATGAATAATTTTAATTCTAAACTAATAGCACTTTTGACTAAAATCAATTGAATTATTACCATATTTGTTAAAACAATAACTCATTGGATCTCAGCTCTTATAAAAGCTAAGTGTTGATTTACAGAATAAGAGAGAACGAACACACATAGAATTATAGGAACAAAAATTAAAACCATTCTATGCACACAAAAATCGACAACCTTGCTTTTATCTGGTAATTACTGATTTAAGCATTGAAATGCTCTTTTTTGCAAGAAAATGAATAATCCTTTCATAATTATGAGAAGTACGCAAGGGAAATGATTTAATTTTCCAAATGTACTACTTTATCACCAAGATCAAATGATGAATACATGAGTGGATATCTTTAAAAAAGTAAAGGACATTTGCTCCTTCCATCATCAAGAACAATAGACTATTGGTCCAAGGTTCTTTCTCTTACCATCAAAACATAGATTCTATTGTTGTTGTTTGTATCACTTCCAACTAATTATCCTTGTAGAATTTTGATTATCTACTTTTTTATATATGGCAAATGATAAAAAGCATTCAACATGCTCTTCATTTCAAAAAGATAGGTGAAATTCATAGGTAGTCATTTGCGATTATCTATATCACTCTAAAAAGTGCCAATAATGAAAAGCAAGGAACATTCAAAGAGTGGGATAGGTGCAACCTTAACTTATCTAAAAATACATAAGATTATAATGTCAGTAGTTCCATTGAATATCATTTGTTAACCTTAGATTTTTTGGCAGTCCTGGGCTAACGAATTAGATTTATATTCTTTTAGGAATAGTGATTGGGCCTTTAATAAGCTTAACCAAGTTGACCTTAATTTATATTCATTAGCACTTAATAGACTTGAAGTTTTTGTGTGGGGCGTTTTTGAGACTTTGATTCAATCAAGAATAAGCAAACACAATAGTAAAAAAAAAAACACTTTAGACAAGATTATAATGGTTCAACCCCTATAGCAGCCTACATCCACTTCACCGAGCCTTAGCTCACATTAGATTTGTTATTGAATAATGGTTTTTTTTATAGCGAAAATATAAGGAAGCATGGGTGATTAGTGCTATAGTAGCTAAGCGCAAGCGCATGCTATCGTATCAAGTAATATAGTATTTTAAGTCCCTATATCATTTCCATAGGGACATTCGATCAATTTCTATCAACCAATTAGTAAAATTATACCTATTTTACTTTTATCCAGAAAACTATAATCTGTAATTTAACTAATAAACGTAAAACTTAACTTAGATAGTGAATAAACAAAGAGTTAAACTCACAAATTGATAATAATCTAAGGTATAGACTCATTCCTTAATATTTTATTGAACTCATTAACTTTTTAGTTAATTCCTTAATACTAATTGTTGACTAGCTTAGACACTAATCTCACACAAGGCTCTGCCAATGGTCGAGTGACTACATTAAGCATTTAACAATCACCTATTAATCTATGGTAATCAAATTAGAATGTAATTCATTAAGATCAAGTCTAAATCATGTCATACATGCCATCCATGTATATGTCTATCCTACGTGAAACTCATAGTTATTACCCTATGATCATGTATCAAGCTATCCTAGGGTAAACACATGAATTCACCTATAGAGTTTCCAATGGTTCCTCAGTTATTCAAAATATTAATCAGGTATAATGAAAACATTAAGATCAAGATAGAATAATTATATATATTAAGTTCATAAACTAAAAATTAATAAAATCCAACTACATAGTAGTTCAAATAATCTAACCCTAGATAAATAAGTTTAGCGCATCATAAAACCAAGAGTATCAAACTAATCAACCAAAGATATCATAATCAAAAACATAATAATAAGGAAAGATAAGAAAAAATATTCAAGAGGATGCCTTGACATGCTTCTCTCTCTTCCTTGGCTTGAATCTTCAATCTTGAACTTGAACCTTAATTTCTTGGCTTTGATCTCTCACTTTTATGTGTGAATTATTTCTCTGCATTTTTGCCTCTCTAAATTCTATATTTTGGCTCTTAAAAGAGTTCTTTTATAGATATAATAATCCCTAGGGGCGAGGGCTTTCAAATCAATCCAAGTTAAAATAATCCTATAAATGGGCTTTTTCACTTGTCGCGTTGGCGCCATGGCACTAGAGGCTCAGTGCCGCAGCACCAAAACCTAGAAGTCACATTCTGATGTTGGCAAACTGGGCCCCATGGCACTAGGTAGTGGACACCACTGCGTCCAAGTTTCGACCTTGGGCGCTATAGCCCCTGGCCTTAAGTGCCGAGCGCCCAAGCCTAAATCCTGGTGGTCACGTAATTTAAGCGCATCTCAATTGTTTCTCGTTTGTTTCACCTCTTGTTTATTTCTATTCATCATATTTTCTCTCATGCACCTATTTATAATTTAAAAAAAACATAATTAAATAGCTTAATATTCATGACTTAGAGCAAAATACCTAATTCAGGGACTAATTACACTAGTACATTTATGTCTGTATCAAATACCCCCAAACTTAAGCTTTGCTTGTCCTCGAGCAAAACAAAGACAAACAATCACAACTTATTAACTCTAAATAAAATTAAACTAAACAAACCTTGGTTGATTAGATGATCATCCTCATTGTCTCAAAAGTTATTAAATGGCACAAGTATTTTTTAGAATGCAATAGACTACTTTTAATAATTCATCATACCATTTATCAAGTACTTCATTCTCCCTTATAAATGATCATGCTTGTGTGTGGGCAATAAAGAAGTCATTAGTTAAATGAAACTTAGATTTACCTCACAATTTAAGATAGTACATGAAGATGATGTCTCGGCATAATTCAATTTATAACACTACTATAAGTTTGTTGTTCATACTACTCTCCACTAATGTCGAAATACACATGTTTAAGGATCTATTTAGGACTTTAATTAACTTGTAATGTAAGGTTACCGTCAAGGTGAGATATAAACATATATATAAAGAGAAAATCACACCATGAACACTTAACTTTACTTGGAAACATCTTGATCCTTTCTTCTTAATTTATCTCATCCTCCAAACTTATTATATTTTCAACTTTCTTTTAAACACTCGTGCAAGAATTTCTTTTCCTTAAGCTAGGGATATTTATGAATTTAACTATATATATTTTTTAAAATGTACCCCAAAACTTAGATTAATTTGCTCCTTCAATACTTTTTTTTATTTTCCATTGCAGTACCTTTTTTACATCACCTTTTTCTTTTAAAAATATTTCTAAGTAAACTCAAGATTTATAGTGTTACCGGTAGATTTTAGGATAAATAAATTCAAATACTTGAGGCTTGTAACGTGGCTAAACAAAAAATTGGGTAATCATGCTTAAACGGGGTGACTAGAGATAAATATACATATAAGGTAAACTAGAAAAAGCTCAATCGGCCCAAAGATGGCCTAATGTCATTTTTCTATTCATCTTATTCCAAGAATTTCACCTCAAGTAGTAATCAAGCAAGTTCTAAAGGGTTAGTTAATCGAAATTGTGATGTACTACTTTAGCATAAAGTATTGCTAAGCAAACAAAATCAACAAATACAAGCTTATTATCAATGTACTAAAAAATAAGTGATGAAAAATAAAGTCGGAATCAGTTCAAGATTCATAATATAAAAAGTATCTCAAGCATCTATTATTTTTTTTAAACTTGTGAAAATAAATTCAATCAATATTCTAATTCTTATCATGCACTAATGTTCATCATCTCAACCAAAACTTAACACTAAAAAAAATTCTCACAAGACAACCACTCAAATCATGTAGAAAACATAAACACAGGTTATGGGTTTCCCAACCCCAAAACTTATATTATACATTGTCCTCAATATCGAACAATAAGCTTAAAAGTAAAAAAAACTCCCTTAGTAGATGAAGTTAAAGCAACGCAATGTTGTTGTCTATTAATTGGACTAAAGTATTTCTTGGCTTCTAACACTTGCATTTGCTCGTGTTGCTAATTTGAATACTTTTCTTGCTATTTTATTCCTAAAAGGAAAATAAACTAACATAACTAAACTTTAAAATAAGCTAATAAAAATTAATATTACTTGGGTTGCCTCCTAAGAAGCGCTTGATTTAGCGCCATCTGCTTGACGTGGCTCTTTCTCCTTTTATGGTGGATCAAAGTTAATGGTAGAAGCATCTTTGTATATGAGCTTACTAGGCTTCCTCTTTTTCGACTTCCACATCTTCTTGATTAAGCCGAGGGCAGTAATCTTGTTGTGTCATCTTGTACCCTCATGATCATCTCCCCATTTTTGAACATAAATGATCGTATATCCCATGAATAAGAAGAGTCTTCCAAGGATGATAAAGATCTCCTTATCTTTTTCCATGTCTAGGGTGACCAAATCAGCGAGGAAGATGAATTTGTCCACATTTACTAGCACGTTCTCTATAATTCTTTTCAGGTAAATGAGAGAGTAATCAACAAGTGAAAGTGTGATACTAATCGATTTTACTTCTCTCAAACCTAATTTATTGTAGACAAAGAAGGGCATGAGATTGATACTTACTCATAGATTGCACAAAGCTTTGCCAAGGTCATGATTGCTAATAGAGAACGGTATGGTAAATCTCTTGGGATCTTTAAGCTTAAGAGGTAGATTCCTCTAAAGAATAGTGATACACTCATAGTCTTTCAATATGATCTTCTTTAAAATGATACTCTTTATGAACTTGACATAGCTATGCATTTGTTCAAGTGCATCTGCAAACGAAAGATTAATATATAATTTCTTAAAAACATCAAGAAATTTAGAAAATTATTTATCTAATCTCTTATTTTGCAGCCTCTGTGGGAATGGTAGGGGAGCTGTGAACCACTGATTTTGGATTTTATTACTAGTGTTTTCTGCTGTATTTGAACTTTTCTACACTCTAGAATTTTTCTGCAGTAGTATACCAATTTCTACACTATCGTTTATTGAATTTTTTGCACTTTTCTGAGTTTCTACACTTGGTTCTGGACTAATATGCTATTGATTTTCTGTTTCATCACTTGATTTTTCACCTCTGCAGCCTTTGAGGGAAACGAATTGATGGTCTATATAGTTATATTTCATCTTGTCATTCAACCCTCTCCTTCTTCTTCATCTTTAGAAGTAGTGTTGGTGATGTGTTTTCATGTAAAACTTTACCACTTCATAAGCTAATGTCTTAGGTGCTCTACATTCCTTCATAGATTTTTCTCGATATCATTTGGTAGAGTTCCTTGAGGTTGCTTATTGAAAGATGCAGCAAGTTATCCTATTTGAACCTCTAAGTTCTTCAAGGTTGCCGAATGGTTCTGTAAGATAATGTCATTAGACTTCATATAGTGCATGAGCATGTCTTCCAATGCTGATTTCTTTTCTTGCATTGGTTGAAATCTTAAGGGATTCATTGGTTTAGATAGCCCTCTTAGTTGTTATTCCAAAAGAAGTTTGGATGATCTTTCCACCTGGGATTATAGAAAAGGGATTCATTTGCTTCCACGCACAACCCATTCATGTGGTTATCACCACAAAAGTTACATGTCACTTGTTGGGGTTTGACGACATTCAATGTATCAATATTTTTAGATAACATCTTAATTTGCGTTTCCCCTCCATTGAACGTGTTAATATCATACACACTAGTGACTCTCCTTCATGTAACCCTCTCTACTGGCCATTGGTAACTATTTGACGTTATCTCCTCTAGTAGATCATAAGCCCCATTCATGGACTTATTCATTATAGCTCCTCTAGCAGCGGCATCTACAATGGTCCTTAAATATCCTACTAGTCCATTGTATAACGTTTAGACTAATAGCCATTTAAGGACTCCATAGTAAGGACACTTTCTCAACATGTCTTTGAAGCGCTCTCATGCCTTATACAACAACTCTCCATCAAATCAACTAAATGAGCTAATGTCATTCCTCATCTTTACTATCTTTGCTAGTGAGAAAAATTAGCCTAGAATTTATGTGCTAAATCACTCATGTCGATATGGATCTTGACGGCAATGACATCAAGTAACTCTTAGCTCTATCTTTTAAGGAAAAAAAGAATAGTCTCAATCTAATGGTATCGTCGGAGACTCCGTTATATTTGAATGTATTGCAAATCTCAAGAAAATTCACGATATGCATATTAGGACCATCGTTGGGAGTTCTACTGAATTGTATAAACTCTTTCAACATTTAAATATTGCTTGACTTAATTTCAAAATTATTTGCATTAATGGTTTATCACTGAATACTTAACTGAATACCATCCCCAGTAGGAATAGCATATTCCTTTAAAGATCTCTGTGATATCATGGGCTTAAATATAGGATTATTGATATGATCGTTGTTCTCTTCTACGTTTAAAGATTGCTGGTGCTGTTTATTCACGTCGATGTCTATGTAATGTTCTTTCGATCTCAAGATCAAAAGAAGTCAAGTCAATACTTTTCACCTTTTGCATGAACTGTCAAAATAAAATAGAAAGAAAATCAAAGTAAAAAGAAGAAAATAAACTGAAACAAAAAAGCAAAATAAAAAAATCTAAATTAAAAGCAAGTAGCTTGATGTTAGTCTCTGGCAACGACGCAAAAACTTGATTAATGCTATAGTAGTTAAACGCAAACGCATGCTATCGTATCAAGTAATATAGGATTTTAAGTCCAAATATCATTCTCACACATTAATAATAATATAGGGTATACACTCATCCTGTAATATTTCATTGAACTCGTTAACTTCTTAGTTAATTCCTTAATACTAATTGTTGTCTTAGACACTAATCTCATCAAGCCTCTATCGATGGTCAAGTGACTATAGTATGCATTCTAACAATCACCTATATGTCTATGGTAATTAAATTAGATTTAAGTTATTAATATCAAGTCTATATCATGTTATACATGTCATGTAGGTATATGTCTATCCTACATGGAACTCATAGTTATTACTTTATGATCATGTATCAAACTATCATAAGTTAAACACACGAATCTATCCGTCGAGTTCATTATAGTTCCTCAATCATTCAAAATATTGATTATGTATAATGAAAGCATTAAGATCAAGATAGAATGAATCAATTATATATTAAGTTCATAAACTAAGAATTAACAAAATCCAACTACATACTAGGTTCAAATAATCTAACCTTAGATAAATAAGTTTAGCTCATCATAAAACCAAGAGTGTCAAACCAATCAACCACAGACATCATAATCAAGAACATAATAATAAGGAAAGATAAGAAAAACTATTCAAGATGGGGCTTTGATGTGCTTTTCTCTCTTCCTTGGCTTAAATCTTTAATCTTGAACTTGAATCTTGATTTCTTGGCTTTGATATCTCACTTTGGTGTGTGAATTGTTTATCTACATTTTTGCCTCTCTAAAGTATGTCTTTTGGCACTTAAGAGAGTGCTTTTATAGGTATGAGAAACCCTAGGAGTAAGAGTCTTCGAATCCAAGTAGAAATAGAACTAAAAATGGGCTTTTTTCACTTGCTGCTAGTGTCGCGGCGCTAAGACCTGGTAGTTGCGTTCTAGTGTTGGCCGGCCAGGCGCTACAGTGCCCAAACTTTTTCCTTGGGCATTACAGCGCCCAGGCTTGGATCTTGGTGGTCATGTAATTTGAGTGCATCTCACTTGTTTCTCATTCGTTTCGCCTCCTATTTATTCTTATTTGTCACATTTTTTTCTCGTGTACCTATTTATGATCAAAAATCCTATTAAATAGTGAAATATTCATGATTTGGAATAAAATACCCAAGTCAGGGACTAATTATCCTAGTGCGTTTACGCCCTTATCAATGGCTTCTCTAAATAATGAATTACAAAACAATATGCCTTACAGTTTTGAGGCTATAAATGAGCTTTAGGAAGCCATGATGGAGCATTTGAAAGCTGTCAACTACTTTGTTAGAATCTGGAAATTAAAGAAAGGTCAGGGTGGGGAAAAAGATCAATCTCCCCTAAAAGATCCCTTATTTATAGGCATTGTCAAGCTTAGTGGTTGAATCCTTATTTAACTAGGGCAAGCTATTATTTTTCTATTCTAATTATATGCCAATATTGTACGAGTACGTCTCATTTAGGCTAAAATTCCAAGATTATAAGAGGGTTAATATTAAGATTCTTGGAATCTCAAGATTCTTGATGATAGGGACGATCCAAGTCTTCGTGTTAGTTAACTCAAGTCTCAAGTTCTCGATAGGTAGCAGATAAACATCTTCTAGTCCATTCAAGGTGAGTGATTGGCTTCATACAGAGGGCTTGAGTGGTCTACTTGGTTAATACTGGTTATTGAGGATTGCTTGTTGGCACCGAAAAGTTCTTCCTAACAGCAATGGATAAAATCTAGATTCATAAATGTGTCCTAATGATGTTTTTTTGTAAAGCAATAGAGCTTATTTTGGGGCCAGTGAAGTCTTCGAGATAAACTTTGCCAAGGTTAGCTTTGAATCCTTGGGTAAGGTCTTCTCGGACTGCTAGGCTTATTGGCCACACTGAATCTCTAAGAGAAATAGGTTTTGGGCTAAAATCCTTAAGGGAAGTAAGGATTCCTCAATTTTCAGTATTAACTTATTGACACTGAAAATTTATAATAGTCCTCGAGGTTAGATGATGGGCTCTCGATAAGAGCAAAGCATGTATACCTCATCTGATATGGTTTTACGTGTGGTTGTCTAGTTACATCAGTGTTGAAATATGAAATTTAAAATCGACAACAAAAGCAAAATTAATGTGGAGTGACCATTCGAGAGACGTGTGTTGATAGGTGGCTTGGTAAATAATTGTCTTTTTGTATTATTGATGACATGGTCACATCTTTAACCCATAATACTGATTAGACAGTTGAGGAGCATTCTATAAAGAGTTATGCTAGTTGAGAGGATGTTTCACTCGTGGGAACGCCTCAGCCCTCTATAATAATGGTTATGGTTGGAGTTGATCATTGGGGTTTAAAGAGCTTATAATTATGGTTTTTCAGCGATAAACGTAGATAGCTGTACCTTATGTGGTAGCTCGTGTTTTAAAGTCTCTTTTTTAATATTTTGTTTTAAAGATGGGAAATAGTGGCGGTGGTTTTTCTATTTTGTGGAGGAAATTTTATTGCATGGTATTTGGTGGCCTAAAACGATTGTATCCAAATAGAGATATAAGCTATTGCTTTAATACCATGTTAACAGTAAGTGAGTAGCACAAGTGTATGTAGAAATTTCATGTTGTTAAGCCCTTAGGAGTGTCTGTTCTTGCAATTAAGACAAGGTGAAATGTCTTTCGGACTGTTGTGCGTGTAGTGAATTAGGGTAGATTTTTGTCATATATATGTGGATAGATGTGTTTATAACCTAAAACAAGTTGATAAAATAAGATTTATACAGACTTGTAACCAAGTTCTATATAGGCAATTCATTGGGAAAAAAATAATATTATTGAAGTTTAAAAAATAATAGAGATGACAAGCCTATTTATAGAAAATTATTTCTAAACCTACTCAAATAAAGTGCATATCATCAGTCCTAAATAACCTAAAATGACAAAATACATCAAAAATATAAAAATCTAATAAAATAAGTTCAACTAAAATTGAACTTCCTAGTTGCCCTACATCACTTTAAGCAAGAATGTTTAAAGTTCTAAAGTAGTATGATTTAAAATTATCAAATAACATTTATATATATATATATATATATCTATTGAAGTTAAAAGTTTTAAGCAAGGATTTTATTTCACTAATTAAGAAAGGATGTTTAAATCATTGAAATACAATGTGATCTAAGATAATGATGGGGGCGGTGAGTTGCCATAGAGGGATTAGAAAAAGTTGAGCTAATGATGGTTGGTTAGGGTCCACTAATAGTGCTAAAGATGAGTTTTAATAGACCATATCATGCAAAATATAAATTTAATTGGTTTAAAGTTACATGGATTCTAAGAGGATTTTTATATTTATTTTCTGGAAATCAACAAATACTTGTTCGTTTGCCTTATTTCACGAAAGGAATTAGGAAATAAAAAAAATGATGGGCCCAAAATCTTTGTAAAGTGTAAAACAAGTTATACGATTTGTTTAGTAAACATGAATAATGTAAATTTTGATTTAGATAAATAAATGTCTTTAATCTTAATTCATGTAAATTTTATTTAGCATAATTGATCTTAACTTTGAATAAGTATTAATTTGCATTTATTTATTATATTTTTTAAGTTATCAAAAACTGAGATTGATTTAATAGCTAAAACATTCATGACTTAAAAATATAGTTTCATAAATTGTAAGAACATAATCCTATAAAATGAAATTTCACTATTGAAAAAAAAAATAGGCTTTTGATAATAAAAATTTACTATCACAAACTATGTTTAGTGATAAAAAAATTTATATCACCAAAAGACACCTCAAAAATCACTGATAAAAAGCATTTATCACCAATCTGTGATAGATAAATTTTGTGATAGAATTTTTCTATCAAGCATGTGACATCATTTTATAATAAAAAATATCTATCACTAAATTATGATTTTTGTTCTACATGTACAAAAAATATGTAGCACATTACTTACGTGTACGATGACGTAAATGCTAATTTGGCACCTAATAGGGTAGATAATATAAGTATGATGTCAAACGTGACCTCATCAAAATACATAAACTGCCACAAATTTGTGATAGCTATTTGTGATAGATTTTTTTATTTTTTAAAAATAGTTTTAATATTTAATATATACATTAAATTAATATATATACGCATATAAATTATATTATATTATATTATATTATATATTTATATTTATATTTCATGTAATTAAAAAATATCTATAGAAGCAAAATAAATAAACTATTATACTTCAAAAGTTAGCTACAAATTGTTCATCCAAATAATATATCAACCACAAACAATTCATCACCAATTCTCAAATAAATCTACTAATAAATTTAACAATGTAGTTAGCAATAACCATTCTACGAATTAACTTTTATTACAAATTGATACTCTTTGAACTTTCTCAAAATCAATACCACATTAAAACACCATCTTTAAACAAGAAAACATAGCATTCAAGTGTTAGCAAAATAAATAAAGTATTAAACATCTATTATGAGAATAACATTGATAACTACTATAGACATAAATTTCAAAGTTTCAAAACATTCTATAATCTTCTAAATTATGGTGACCTGAAAAAATGGATACAATAGATGTTGATAGAGATAATGGACTAAAACAATGTAGCTAAATGTGATGCATAGGAGTCTATTTATTTCTCAAACAAAATATCTATAGCCACTTGAATCAAACAAACAGATGTTGAATTTCACACACAATGGTATTGACATCCTTATATCTTCTTACTTGATGATGCTTTCTTGAGTAGTTGAAATGAATACAAATATAATTGTGGAAGAGGAAATACCATGAACCAAAGGAATGAAGCCAGTTCAAAAACATTCTGCCATAAGAATCAAAGAGAACATGAATGTTAGTTTCACCATGCTCACACAAAATAGACAAACTTTTATAGAACAATATTACAACTTATAGTGACTATCATAACCCCTTGTATCAGTTAAATGGCATTATTATTATCAATAATAATTATCTCCAAAGTGCATGTCCATAAGTGCATAAGTACATTTTGCACATATCCATTATAAAATTATAAAATTCAAAGAATATGGACTCAAACACAAATCTTGCCATAATAAGCATACTTCTTATTGAAATTAGGGAAATAAACTTACTGCTATATCACTGTTCACATTATACCTTTTCTCTTGGCATGACTCTATTATAAGTGAACACTTCACAAGATAACAAAACCTAAAAGATACAAAACAACATTCTTCATGAGGGCACTATACCTACAGTTTTAGGCACAGTCTTCCTTAAAAGGCCCATGACTAGACGACCTACAAGTAAAAGTGTAAGACATACAAAGATTATATAAGTTTATTTAAAATCAACATCTTTGAAATCATAAGAAAGAAGTAAACATTTTATTTCGTCCTTACAAATTATACTAATTTTCAAGAAGTATACAAAATTGATTTTGTAAAAGATAAATGGTTTGGACTAAATTTATAACTGAAAGATCCATTTTCATTGAAAAAAAGTAGTTCAAGAGAACCACAAATGGATTATTTTCACTTTCAAACTAAATTATAATTATTAAGAACAAGAATATTTGGGACAAATCAAAGTAAACTTTGTGGGTCACCTCTTCTAACTTTTCCTCTATACTCTCTTCCTACTAAAAGAAGTAAAATGAAAACACGCATTGTCAGATCAAAAGCTTAACTCAATTAGAGAACTCAATACACATACTAATAGCCAAATCGTTACCAATCATAAATCTCAAATAAGGGGTAAAAATAAATAAATAAAGAAGCAAAACCCACCCAACTAAGTTTATTGTCACCAATTTTCCGCTTTGATGAGACCCCAAAATCACTTAAACTATTCTAAAACCAAAGACAATTAAAAAAAAAAACCGCATAAATAATACATTTACTATCAATTTCCCTTTTCTTTTTTTCCCAATAAGAAACAGAAATTGTATTGAAAGATAAAAAATTACACAAGAAATAGACAACAACTCCACAAGGGCCACTCCAGCTAAATCTAAACTACCACCATTTCCATTTGCCTTTTTCTAAGCATGACATCATTAATGAGAAATAGCAATATGTCCATATCCTTAGTACACAGTTCAAGTATTGCTGCCAATGTACTAAATGGAAAGATCTGATCATTTCAGGTCAGCTTCAACCTTGCTGAAAATTGAATCAAAAGCAAGAAACATATGCAATTACTTTCAGAAGAGATAAGACATGTTCTTTAAATTCAGTCCCAGTTAGTATAACACATGAACAATGAAGGAAGAAGATGAGATGTGGGCAACACAGAGAACAAAAATGGGATGTGGCTCTCTTTCTCTTTCTCTATTGCTTTAGTGTGGCTCCATTGTATTCATTTTCTGGGGAAAAAAATTATTCCTAAAATATGTATGTCCACTTCTTTCCGTTTGTTCCAATTTCCAGAGCCAAATCTTTTTTATATATGCATACCCACTTGATTATATCACAAAACAAAGCGGAAATTATATCATTTGATGTAGCTTATGCAAAAACTTAGAGCAATTAGAATTATATTTTATCAGCCAAATATACGAGTGAGAGTGAAATGTCTTCAACGATCCAATAAGCAACTAGAACCAAAACCAAAATCACTACAATTTCCACAATACTTTTTACTATAGATCAACTCAAATAAAAGTCTCTTCCAGTTTAGAATTTTTAACAGAACGATCTGTTTTGAGTGCAACAAACGCGTATTACATAAACTAGCAGAAAAAAAACATTTATTTTGAAACTGAAAACCAGAAACAAGTAAAAACAATTGATAAACATGAAAAGAACCTGAATGAAAGCTAGTGTTAGAAAAAGAACCAGATCGGAGCGGCAGAGTGGCGGCACGGCAGAGTGGCGTGCGCGGTGGAGAGGCCTGGGCAGTGGAGCGGCTGGGCAGTGGAGATGCTGGCGGCAGAATGTGTTTTTTTTTTTTAAATAAATGAGGGAAATGTTTTAGGATTACATAGGATATGTATAAATATATATAAATTTATTATTATTATTAAATTAAATATATATAAATTTAACTTGGCATTTAATGAGAGACTTCCTTCTGGTTTCTTCCTCCCAAAACTGGAGTGTTTGGGGGTAACTTTTTTTTAATTTTTATTTTTAATTTTTTTAATATTATTATTTTTTTATCTTCAATATTTATTTTTATTAAAATATTCAATAATTTAAGAGATAAATAAATAATTAAAGAGTCAAGATAATTTTTTATAATAACATTAATTATTAATATCAAATAAATAGTCAATAAAGTGAATATTATTACTCTGACCAAATTTAGTTAAAAAATTTAAATTTAAATGAGTTTTATTTAATATATAGACTACTAGAGTATAGTATTAAACTATTAGTGAAATAATTTATGGTTAATTTATATGATTTAACAGGTCATGAGATAATTAGGGTTAAAATTTTAAGTTACAAATAAGAAGTCTATGGGTATATAGCCTTTGCTAGTTTAATGCTAATCAAATTCTAAAACCTAAGGAGACAATACTTATATAAAGGGAGGAAGGGAGTAGTAACCATAATCCTTTTAGCATATTTTACATTTAAAAAGAAAATAGAATTAAAATACTCCTTATTCTTTATATAATGAGATTATTTTTCACTTAGAACTAGTTTACCAAGTTTTTATGACACTTGAACTTGCTATTTGAACATATTTATGCATTTTGGATATTTTCATTGATGCGTACTTATTATTTCTTAAAAAAAAAAAATTGATGTATTTTTGTGAAAATTTATACCTTATCGAATCTATGATATTGATGATTATTATACTAATCATACTTAAGATTTTATTTTAAAGCTTAACACACATAATGAGAGATATTTTAATTTGTATTCATCTTTGTTAAAATTCTCCATTAACGTTGTTAAAATATATGAGGTATTTGTCATCATAAAAAAATGAGAGATTGTTTTACTTTTTAATCATGCAAATTAATGTTTTGATGATAACAAATAACATATTAATTATAATACATTAATCTATTAAGCATTGAAGATGTAAGTATAATAAGGGAATAAAGTTGTTAAATTATAATATCTTAATATATTTTGAACTTTCTTAAATGAGGTATTTATAGAGAAATGAGATAACTGGCATTTGAGCTCTTTTATAGTTGTTTTCTAGGTTCAAATTGCACAACTGCTTTCGAAAACTACACAACATCTTTGGTCCAAATCTAAAAATATGACTATTAGGATCCAAACTGTATGGCCAATTTACAAACAGGTTCTCAAACTACATGACCAATTTCATACCAATTATAGCCATTTTGTGCTCACCATTTTACTGGTTTGATTTTGTTTAAACTGGTTACAAAACGGTTCTTAAATCACACAACCGCTTTAGTACTTTTATGTTGCGCACTTGAATAATTTAGGCATCACT
The DNA here is from genome assembly GCA_946807835.1 of Ailanthus altissimus. NCBI lineage: Eukaryota > Viridiplantae > Streptophyta > Magnoliopsida > Sapindales > Simaroubaceae > Ailanthus > Ailanthus altissimus. Next base: position 11,115,790 of record OX327698.1, read on the forward strand.
TATTGTAAACAACTTTAAATTGACTTTCATAAAAAAATTTAGAGAGCTAATATAATTATCTTTCTAATGACACTAAGTTTATACACATTTAGTTTCATAAAGTACCATTATAACTCTCAAATTTTCCTTTTGTTTATTAAAGTCTTGAAATTCTTGAATTGTCATGAGTACTTCTATTGCTTATAATATGTCTCCTTTTTGTACTTAAACCTCTAATATTTAATAGCCTAATGTATTAAAATTAACAAGACACTTGTTATTATTAAAACTTTAATTTGTATGACTAAAATGCCAACATTCTCCCCCTTTTTTATGATGATAAATACTTATGTATTTTGATAATATTACTTGAGATTTTTACAAAGATTAATACAAAGTGAAAAAGTCTTGTGTGTGTGTCAAGCTTCAAAACAAAGTATCAATCATGGTTAATAGAAGAAGTATCAATATCATAGATTCAACAAGATATAAATTCCCACATCAAAGTACAACAAAGTTCTCCCCCTTTTGTCATCAACAAAAGGCTATAAAATATTGGAGTATTATCATTAGTCAAATGCTTAAATATGTCTCCCCTTCTAAAGAATAATTTTCCAATATGTATACAATTTTATCAAAATATTATAAGTATGCATATATGGCTCAATCATATTCACCATTAACGTAAACAATATTTAATCAAATCAAAATGCATCTAGTTTTCTCCCTTATGATATTATAAGAATATAAGTCGTGATATTAAAAGAGTCAAAATAAAGTAAATCATCAAGTACTTATTCATGAGGAAAAATTCAAGATATGAAGAATTTATTCACAAGTTCTATATACAAAAAAAAAAATGCCACTTACAAACCATATGCTTTTAACACAATGCTCGACCTAAATAAAACATACACTATTATTCCCTTTAAAAAGTTCAAAGTGAAATGACATACAAAAAAATAAATTCTTTTCTTAAAAAAAATCAAAACTCTCCATAAGTTATCCAAAGTATAGCAGAAACAATGTAGTTAAAATAAATTGCTCCTTTAGGAATTGTTTTTAAAAAAAAGATTTTATCAAAATCAATCACAAAACTCTCTCTAAGGATAGCAAGTAATTTGTTTTTAACGGAGCATAAAAGGTGAAATAGATTAATATTTCTAAAACATTACATAAAATTGATGAGGTGAAAATTGTTACCAATTTAATCAAGTTTCTTGCCTCTCTTGATGTATCTAACACTTTTTGGGTCCTTGAATATTAGTAATTAATTTTTTTGGAACCTAAATTAATTTCACTCCAATTTTCTTAAAAGGAAAATAATAAATTTTGGGATCATTTTTTATTACAATATTGACAAATTGAATTTAGTTTATTTTAAAAATATTATTTACAAAATAGTTTTTGAAAGGTTTTTACTTTAGGAATGGTTTGTATCATGTACCTTTCTTGTCAAATAAACATTGTTTTAGTACCGATCAATGTTTCAAAAATCTATTGGCCATTTGTGAATTTTATCACAATTTCTTAAAAATCAATAAGTTTCTTTTAATGGTTTTATTTTCTAAATTTAACTTATTGATCTTAGGATTCTCATTTAACTTTTGGATGGATGCTTTAGACACTTCAAGTCCTTTTTTAAGATTTTGTTGTTCTCTTTTGAAAGAAATGGTATTTTCTTCTAAGCGAAGACTTTTATTCTTTAGCACATTATTATTTTTTTTTTTTTTGAAGTTCTTCAACTTCAATTGAAAGAGCAAAAATTTTAACTTTTAGTGAAATATGTTTTCATACATGTTTAGTCATGTCATCATGAATTTTTTGAAAAGCATTATACAATTCATCATAGAATAGTTTTTCACATTTCTCAGTAAGATCGTCAAATTCATTATCTCCTATAACCATGAATGCAAGATTTGAGATATTTCATTTTTCTTCTTCATTATCATTCCAAGTTGGTGCTTTATTTTTATTTTTCTAACTTTATTTTTGTCATATAATGCTTCTAATGCATGCTAAATTGCATATGCAAACTAATATTGTAAATTTTATTAAACACATTTTTATCTAACGCACAAAACAAATAATTCATGACTTTTGCATTTAAAGAATTATTTTTAATATTCCACTTATCTTCAAATTTAGGAATAAGCTTGCCTCTTTATGATTTTTCATAAGTACATGAGGACCATTTTATACAATATACCAAAGATCATAATTAAATGCCTACAAATAAGTCTTACGACTAACAAGCTAACACTCTCAATAAATAGCATCACTTTTGAAAAATCTACGTGCCTATGTATATGAGTCTGAAATTTGAGGATAGCATAAAAAATTGCAACCAATCTTTTTAAGTTTAACAAACCAGAAATTTGGGTAACTATCTAACTATATACATATAACTATGAGCTAAATGAATATGGTTTCATTGTAATTTCTTTTCAAAATAATTATTTTAACTAATTTATTTTTCCTAATACTTTTAATATTAATTTGCTAATTTGAATCCTCTCCTCAAGTTATGCATTTTCACTAATTTATTGTAAAAGTAGATTGAATTTTTTATTGACTATAAATTGCATCCATTTATGAACTAACATTTTTAAATTGCTCTATACTAAAGTTCTATTTTTCAATTGATCTTGATAAATTTTTTACTAAAACAAATATTGATAAATAAAAAATATGATTTATTAATATTGTTATATATATTATTGTTCGTGCTCAAATTGGAAAGCTAGAATACAAACAATTAGAATTTGTTTTAAGGTCTAGAAGTCAAATTTAGCTAAGGATTTAGGACATGGATGATGAAGGTTAGTTTTGAAGGCTAAAAAATTAGGATTAGGGAAGAGAGTGACAAAGCAAGCTTCATTGCACAATATAGAGAGAACAAATGTTAGTAGTGAGCACTAATGGAGTTGTTGACAACGGGCCTCCGTAACTCAAGTTAGGTTTAGAGATGAACTAGGATTTTTTACTCTATGGTTTTACTCAAGAGGAAGAAAATGGAGATGAAAAAATTAAAGGGAAAAGGGGGAGTATTTTTGTTTGTTTATTATAAGTATTTGAATCGTATACCCATTAATCTAACTTGAGCTACAGGGTCAAGAGTTACCCCTCTTAGTAGGACACGTGACATTTCAATGATGGTTTCTTTTTGGAGGGGTAATCTTGATATATCAAAAGAAAAGAGCTCTATGATAATTCTGTTAAACAAAAATAATTGTTTAATAATAAAAATTTATGCAGAAGCTAGATCGTCTTATTTATAATAATTACATTTATAGGGATACAATATTATCTTAATTTCTCACTTAATAAACTTAAAATTGAATGGTTGTAATATTCTATAGTATCTACTCCTCTTCTCTTACTATATAACATTGTCTTGAGTGCGTGAAATTAAAGAATAAGGGAGATCCATGTGCCCACACGAATCTTCTAACTAAGATTATATTTTACTACTCCATACCTTCCCTATATAGGTATCTCCTTTGACAATTTAGAGTTTGATTAGGTGTAATATCTAATCTCCATTAGTAGTATTAATGCCTAAATTTTAGCATAAAGTAATGAAGACACCGTGGAGTTACCCAATTTTAACTCTATTAGAAATTTTTTTTTATGGTGCGCATAAGAGATATTAGACCTAATTTGATAATTTCACACTCGGTCGGAGCATCGGACAATCCTAGAATATTTTTTAGAATTTTTCTCTATTAACTTGGAAAAAGAAATTTTAATTTACTACATAAATTTTCATTTAAGGGTTAAGTATGGAACAAGCCTTTGTTTAGAAACACAATCCATATATTAGATAATGGACCAATTAGAAACAATCTCATGAATTGCCAAGTTGAAAATTCTAGTTAGTTCCTTATACTATTCTAACTAAATAGTTACAAATGAACTAATTACATACTTAGTTTCTAACCATTGAAAATTAGAAATTTAGAGTAAGTTGAGGGGCAAATTGGTCTTTTGATGGAGCACTATATATATGGTAAACGTGTGTAGAAATTTCAAGTGATCAAAAGCACAACACTTAGAGCAAAAGAGAGTAAAATTCGTGCAAAAGAAGAGGGGGCTGCTACAATGAAATTTTAGTTTTTTTTCATGATTTTTTATGCTTAATCAAGCTAAAATAAGGTCACATACTAGTTCCTAAGATCAATTGAAGGCTCCATACGTAAAAATTTAAGAAAAAGAGGTAAGAAAAGCATTGTTTTATGAGATTAATATGTGAACTTTCAAGATTGCTTCAATTGATGTTCTTGTGTGTATTCTTGATTTAGATTGAGTTGAATTCTAGTGTAGAGCTTGAAAGAGTCATCAAATTGAAGAAATTAACAAGGTAAGAATTAGGGTTTTTGGTGATTTGGATGTAAAAACTTCAATTGGTTATAATTAGGGCATTAGAATGAAATTGATTTGATTTTAATGCAATTGGAATAAGAAATTGAGAAAAGAAATGTGTTGGAACATTGATAAGGGCAAATTTGTCATATATTTACTCATGTTTTTATGTTGATATTTTATTGTTTTATAAGAATAGATGGCTATTTATGTGCATTATTGTTATTTATAGGGACTTGAACGAAATTTAAAAAAATTTACCCATTCTTTGGTTTAACCACATTACAAGCCCAAGACTTAAAGTTTACTTATCCAGAAATTTATCCGTAACACCATAAACCCTGCATTTGCTTAGAAATACTCTTGAAAGAAAAAGGTTGTGGTGGTATGAGTAAAATACGTTTGTGTGGTATTTGTCAATCTAAGTTTGGGTCAAAAAAAGAAACAAAAATCAAGAAAACAAATATAGAGAAAAAATACCCCTAACTTAAGAAAAAGAAGAAATTCTTTAAAAATAATAAATGTTGAAAATAAGGATGGGAAACATAATAAGTTTGGAAGGAAGAGATAATACAAGGAAAAGAAAAATCAAGAGGTTTCTAGGTTAAAGTCTAAGTATTCATGGTGTGAATTGAACCTCATATGTTTATCATTTTATCTCACCATGACCCTAGCCTTACGTTACAAGCTAAGTAAAGTCCTAAATAGATCTCTAGATATATGATTTTCTACATTAATGGAGAGTAGTAGTAAAAACAAACTTATGGAAGTGTCATTATACAAATTAAATGCCGAGACATCATTTTTTCTATACAAACTAAAGTATAAAGTAAATCAAAGTATGGTTTAGCTATTTACTTGATGCTTGCACACACACACATAGTGATTGTTTATTAGGAAGAATGAAGGACAAAATAAATATAATTTAGAATTGTTAATAGTTATTTATCTACCTTAAGGATTTGTACCATTTCGTCAGCCTTTGAGACAATGATTTTGATCATCTTACTAGTTTAGTATATTTTGTTTCATTTTCTTTATTTGTTAAATGAGTCAAGTATAACCCTTAGTTTCTCTCTTAGTTTTATTTTATTGCTTGAGGACAAGCAAGTGTTTAAGTTTGGGAGAATTTGATAAGGGCAAATTTGTCATATATTTTCTCATATTTTTATGTGATATTTTATTATTTTATGATAATAGATGCCTATTTATGTGCATTATTGTTATTTATAGAGACTTGAACAAAATTTTATGAGCAAAAATAAGGACTAAATGCAAACTTTTCAAAGTATGTCCAGCGCCCCAACGCCACTAGGATTATCGCTCTAGCGCTGAAACAGTGATCAAAATAAAAAAAATGACCTGTTTAAGTCGCATCTGGTGCCTCAGCGCCAAATAGTCACGGTGCCAGCGATATGCCAGCGCCCCAGTGCTAACATCCCACCGCTACGGCGGTGAAGCCTTTTTCACGTGTCGCCCCAGTAGTAGCGCGAGTCATAGTCTAACGAGAATTAAGATTTTCAAGCTTATATCAATCCCTATAAAAAGCTACTCATTCCCAGCCTTTAAGAAAAATCTAGACAACCCAAGACACATTCAAGAACACCAAGAATACAGAGCACGAGTCTTGGAGAATAATAAAAGTTTAATTGAAGTAATTTTAGAGAGAGATTCAAGGCGTTCTTCGACGTCAAGAATACCTTAGGCAGCGCAATTAAGAGCAATTTGACGTCTATATCGGTTTGCTATTAATTGTATCATAATTTATTATTATTTTTACTGCTATTCTCTTATAGCCATGAACTAAATTTATTTTCTAGGGTTAATACTTGAACTCAATATTTGTGTCAATATTTGTGCTTAATTGCCATATCTTTTGAATATTTAATAAACTTAGTTCTTTGATATTCAAATTACTTGATCTTAATACTTCAATATATCTAACCAATATATGGTGAATGAGTTAGTAATATTGTTGATAAACTCGGAAAAGGAACCATAATATTTAGACCTATGTGATTTGATGCATGATTGTAGAGTAACATTCAATGTTGCATATGCAAGTTTCAATTTAGGATAAAATTATACCTAATTGGCATGTGTGATCAATAAGACCTAATCTTAATGAATCTTAATTTTATTATAAGTACCATAGGAATATAGGTATTTGGTAAATTAAGGTATACTTGCATGACCTTGGAAGAGGCTTGTGAATACATTAGTGTCTTGATCAATAACAAAGACTAAGGGAGTTATATATTGGAGGATTAATCATTAAAAAGTATATTAAGGGATAGTATTAATCATAGGTTTTCTCTATATTGCTATCACCTAAATCTCTTTGCATTGTATTTTTATTTTTATATTTTCTACATTCATTTTTAGATTTTTATTTTTCTGAATAATTATTAGGAAGACATCATTTTAGTAATTGGTTAAAAAGAAGAAATTATCCCTGTGGGTTCGACATCCGACTTATTTAGTCTCTTTATTACTTGCATATGATAGTGTATATTTACACTTAATTTTAAGATATAGAATTATTGCATCAAACATATGGTGAAATTCTGCCACTTTAGGGAAGTTAGGGATTGAGTTGTGTTTTGGTTGAATTGTGATGTATAAATGGTGCCTTATGTAAATTGAATGTATATGGTTGATGAGAAAAAATCATAAATGAAGAAAATGGGACATAATTGTCCATTTTGGTAAGGTGAAGGGCAATTATGTCCAACCAAACTTATCAGGCGTTTAATAATTTTCAGAGCGCCGAATGGTGAGTTGAATTAGATTAAATAACTTCGTAAATAAAAACTGAAAAGTAGCATCCATCTGAGCTTTGTATGTCGATTAAGGCGTTTAGTAGTTAAATGAGATTCTAGTGTTTGAATTAGTTCTAATGTCATTTATGGCATGTAGGTCAAGAAAACCGAAACGGGTAATGAAAGCAGAAATCAGGAGCGAAATCGAGCTCAGAGCAGTTGTGAGTAAAAATATGTTATTTCTTTTTTCTTTCATTTATTATGTTTTCGCATAATGAAAATGTATGTTTTATGTGTTTTTAATGCATAAACATGAGTTAGGATCTTGATATATATCCATATATATGCTTTTACATGTTCGGTTTAAAAAATAGTTTTAAAATTACTGCATCCATTTCAAAGGCCATTGGTACCCTCAGATTATAGTGGTGGTTATTATATTAGACCCGGTTGGTATATCCCGTACACATGGGCAAGTTATGGGGTGTGTCACTAACTCCAGAAAGTAGGGATGTCGAGTCATGTGAGTCACTTTATGTGTACGGGGTATTATCTCGCTATATGTATGCGATGTAGGATTCCGCTGCATAGCCAGTAAGATGTCACTGTGAGTGCTGCTAGTTGAGGCCCCCTGTGACCTACTCACGTGTGCGGTGCTAGTTAAGTTGCTGCGTAAGTATAGAGCTTTAGGGTTACCATTGGTACAGTTAGGAAAGAAAATGGCCGAGCGAGGGCTTTAATAGTTTTCGATCTACTGATTACATATTATGCGTTTATATACACATGCTAGTTATTATATTGTATAGATTTTGGATTTTTTTTTATGAAGATGTAAATAAAACTCGCTCGGCAAGATTTTATTGGCATATGATGTTAGAAATTGTTTTACAGCTTTATACCGATTTTAGAAGCACGATTTATGCATGTCTTTTAGAATTTAATATCTATGCAGAATGTTATTTTATTTGAAATCTTAAATGCACTCATTGAGCTTCTTTAGCTCACTGTTTTGTGTTTTATGTTTTCTAAACCCCCTTCCTAGGTGCAGGTCTCGGCACGCTAGCTGCTGATTCTCCTATTGCTGATTAGTGGGCAAAATCTGAAGATCATTTTGTACATATAAATGTGCTAAATAGCACTCTTTTTGCTTTCAACATAGTAGTTTTAGATTTGTGCATTGTACATATGTTTTGGATAACCAAGAAAAAATTTCGATAGTTTAATGATTGTTTCACTTTTTATCAGTATTCCATTTTTATGATCATAATGAAATTATTAAGTTAAGTTGGAATTGTTTTGGAAATGACTAGAGGTCCTATTTGGCAGTATTGAGAAGTGGTTTGAAAATAAAAGTGTAATTCTTTATAGGTTTTGTACTGGATTTTCAGAAAAATAGGGTAAACTTTGCCTGTTTTTTTTAAGAATTAATATGTCATCTTCATGTATATTCTAAGATTTTCTTAGTAATAGCAAGAACTAAAAAGGGGTTCGTCTCGTGGAATTTCTTAACTTACCCAGTTATATTCTGAAGAACGTTCATCGGGGTGCCCAGTAGGGCCGCTGGAATCTACTGTAGAGGGTCTCGGGCTGGGTCCTATCATTAGGATTTAAAATTTAGAGTTTGATTAAGGTTAAAATTTAGAGTTTGATTAGAATTTAAGTTAGCAAAATGATTGTCAGATTCACGAGCTTTCTAGATCCAACTTTAAAAGCCCAATCCAAGTCATCTCCTGATTCACTAGTTATTTTAAGTTAATCTCAAGTCATGCCACTAAAGGTCAAATGTTGCACTCAAGTAACCCATGTTAAATATATAAAAGCTCATTTTTAATTAAATTAAGCTTTAGCTTAGAATTATAATAACCACTTAATTGACCATCTAACTTATATCCATAATTAAAATTAGGACATGAAAAAAAATTATTTTTTTAATTATTTATTTATTCCTAAGTCATTGAATGCTCTAATGTTCATTTTTCAATATGTCTATATTTGTAAACAATTAAATATTATTATTCAATAAATAATTTATTGAATAAACTACAAATTTAAATGATTAAGAACTACAAATAGCTTAGGTGAACATTACGGAGTAGATTCCATCTTGCAAGTATATGTTCCTACGACTAGTGAAATTGTATTCCAAACCATCCAGGTTTTGATTATTTATATGGATCTCACTCTATGATAACTCAAAAGATATAATACAAGAATGTAAGTTTATTACTTACTCAAGATTAATATTATTCAAGCTTTGTTGAATTAAAATCAATAATATTTAGTTAACCAAATCAAAATTCACAATAGTCTCATTTAATTTATCATATCATTAGTTTTTCTACTCAAAAACTTTACTTCGATGATCAAAGTAAATCAATCACTATAAGAATAAAAAATTACAGTCTTATATATTGAAAGACCCTTTTAAAGTTTAATCTTTTTTATCCACACGTCTAATTTTTAAACGTTTTTAGCCAAATAACCCAATTTAGGACACTTTTGCCCCTCAACTATATTTCCCTAATTAGAATAATTTATTACAATTTCAAAAATACCTAAGACATAGACACATCTTTTCAAAGATCCGATCAAGTAAACAAAAAATTCTTGACAAATCTACGTCAAGTATTTGGTAAGCTTCTAAAATTAGAGATATATTATGCAATATGTGGAGAAAATAAAATATTTTTACAATATATGTGTTTAAAAAGAATACATTAATTTTAAAAATGAATAAAAATGTGCAAAATGGTATTAAATTAGTATGAAAGGGATGAAAAATGAATTTTTTTGTGAAATTGGGGAAGCTATTAGCATGATGACTATGCAAGGTATTGCACGCTATTAGCGCACGCAAAATGCCCGTTCACGCACACACTTGGCATGCACCAAGCACCCGCATAACCCCAAGCAGATTCTTAGCGTGCTGCACATAGTTAGTTCGTGCACTTAGTGGGGTTTTCAAATTTTGTTTTTTTCCATTCTAATGACAATTTTTATATTTTGTCTTTTGTTATAGGTGTCATGAGGTGTGTTTCAACCATTGTATATTTTGAGTGAAGGTAGGAGAGTTCTAGTGATAGTCTTGAGAGCTATATTAGATTCTTAAATGTTGGTATTTCATTTCTAAAAAATATAAAATAAAAGGCACTGTTAAGAAAAGTTTGTCATATAATTAGAGTTGATCTGGTATAGTATAAAGTGATTATTAAAATTTCTGTTCATGCAAAAATGTTGACACTTAAAAATGATGATGATGTAGAGTTTTAGTTAAGCCTCTATTAAAAAAAGTAATAATTTGATGCCTCAATGTGTAACACAGGAAGTTTGAGCTTCTGTATGTGAAAATAATTCAAAGACACCTGTTGATAAGGAACAAGCTTGCCTTAATCAAATCATGTTCGCAAGCAAAGCAACCAAGTAAATATCATATCCCTAACAATACCAACATTTGTGTTTCTGACAAACCTTCCAAATAATTATCATTATTCCCCTCCAATGTTTGCCGAAGACCCAACTTACACGCATTATGATAATAAGATATATGGGGATAATGATAGTAATGTTGTTGGTAACAATGATTATAATGATGTTAGTAATGATGATAGTTATGGAAATGATGATTATGAAACTGAAACCAATGGATTGAATGACATACTGAAAGGCAAACCATGTTATATTTCTAATACTCTTCTTCACGAGCCACATAATGCATATGATTCATATGCAAGAAAAGATATGATTTAAGTACAAAACCCATTTTAGTTTATGCCTCTGATACCATCAACAGACTTGAACATATCGAATAAAGTATCATGTATTAGAATTGGGAATGTATTTATGAAAAAGTTATAAATAGAAAAAATAAAATTCGTAAGGCTATAAGTATAATAGCATTTAAATGCAATTGGAGCTTCAAAGTTCATAGGTCCACCAAAGATCATTTTGAGTGAACTGCGATTATGAAGCATGCAAATAGAGATTACATGTAGTGTCGATGGAAGTGTGAAAGTTATTCAATATAAGGAGAATAAATGCATAATACACTTGTATTTTGGACCGATTCCGAGATAGTCATCAGCAAACCAAAAGTTGTATTATTGGTAAAGTAATAAAAAAAAATATTTTTACATTAGTTAATAGAAATTATAGACTAAAAACAATTCAAGCAGACATGCATGAAAAATTTGGTGTTAAGTTAACGTATTTTACAGCTTGATGAGTTAAGGAACATGTATGCAGGTTGATAAAGGTGCTCTAAATGATTCATTCAGATTGCTTACTGCATACAACTATATGCTAGAACAACAGAATTCTGGTATAGTTACTCACTTGGAAATTGATGGTGATCATCACTTTACGTATTTCTTCATAGTGTTAGGACCATATATCAGAGGTTTCTAATCATTCATCTGATCGGTGATTGTAGTTGATGGAATATTTTTTAAAGGTGCCTATCTTGGTACAAATTTTGTGGCAGTATGCAAAAATGGAAACAATAACATTTTTTCATTGGCATGGGCGATTGCTAACTTAGAAAATGATGCTACTTGGACATGGTTTATGGTCAAACTGTTAAGAGTAATTATTGACCATTAGGATCTAGTTTTTGTATTCGATTAACAAGTCAGTATTTATAAGGTTATTCGGGGTGTATTTACTTATACTTATCATGGATTTTGCATCTTTCACTTAAAGAAGAATTTAGTTACAAAATACAAAATACTAACGTGAAAAAAGAAAAACAAATGAGGGGATACTTAGCTGTTTATTTTGTTATTGTCAAGGCATATCGCCTTTTAGACTTTCAATATCAAATACTTAGACTAGATGCATCTAAGTATTTGGAAGAGGACATTAGTATAGAAAAATAAACTCGAACAATTGTTGTATTCATAAGATATGACATTATGGCCATTAATGTAGTTGCAAAAGGTGCAAGATCTCTTCCTATGACCATCTTAGTTGAATAGATACGAGAGATAATGCAATAATGGTTTTATAAAAGATGAGAGACAATAAAGGTATAACGTTCATTCTGACGACTTAGGAAAATCACAAAATGATAAAGCACAATGATAAAGCTAGTTGAATGACAATTTTACTAATAAGTAATTCATGATTTCTAGTGAATGATAGAAGTAGAGATGGAATAGTAAACATCACCGGAAGATATACAGTTATTGAAAGTTTGACTTTTGACAACTACCTTATGCTTATGCTATTACCATATATAAACATATGAGTTTAGCGCACAACAGCCTTTGTTTGGCTTATTATATGTTCAAGTGCTTAATTCGAGCTTATAGTAAGTTAGTACTTCTTAGTTTAGGTAAAGATAATGAAAGAAGATCATACTTGGACATAAACTATTATCGACTCTTCACCTTGTAGTAGTCCTTTTTATCAAAACATCGTATCAATTCATCATTGCCGGAATTAGTTATCAAAATACTCGGAATCACTTTAACTTCATCATTACTAAAGTTTGCCTTACCAACAGAACATTCCAAGAACCTAAAACTGTTTGCGAGGATTCCACTAGTGTGGCTTCATAAAGCAAACAGGGGAATAAAAGCTTGAAGGATAATGGTTTAGGCAACCATCGATCGTAATAACTAATAGCTTTGAATCTTGACTCACCTGCCACCGCAATCTGAGTTGAAGAACTTGTCAACCTTATACAAACTATGCCATAAATATGAAGAAGAAGCCTTCAATTTAGCACTCCAAAAATCACTAACAGGGCAGTAGCAAGCCATAAGGACCTATGCAACTGAAGACTGAGGATATTAAATCAACCGCCACCCTTGCTTTGCCAACAATACCTGATTAAAAATCTCCAAGTTTTGAAAACCGAGTCTACCATCATCTTTATGCAAACAGAGCACATCCCACTTACATCAATGCAACTTCTGTTTCTCCTCAAAACCACCCCACCAAAACCTTGCATTGAATCGGTGGAGCTAATTGATCAAAGACTTAGGTAGTCGAAACAAATTCATCAAGTAATTTAGAATTGATTAAACCACTGCCTTGAAAAGGACTTCACACCTGGCAGCTAAGAAAAGTTTAGACTTCCAACCCTTCAACTAATTCCAAACTCTATCCTAATTCTGAGCGGATATGGATTTACGGCCTTCATTAGCATGTTCCGACAACCTCAAATATCTATCATGTTTCTTAATTAATCATACCTAAAGAAGATTCTAAAGATGTTCGACCATGTCCTTTTTTAAATTACTAAAACACTGTTAACTTTTCAAAATTTATCTTCTAGCTGGATACTGATTCACAGATCTGTAAAACCGCTTAAAAGCAACACAATCATGCTCCCTCACACTAGTAAATAGTAAACTATCATCGACCAAAAAGAGATGAGAAATACCCAACCCGTCCATATTAAAGAACAGTTTCCAAATCCATATTTAAATAAGGCACTGAAGAATAACAGCCTAGAGAATTAATCCACACTTACTTACAGCATAGTCTGAGGATTCTCTTGCCAAAGTTCATTATTATCAGTTAAATCTAGAACTGGTTAAACATTTTATGATGAAAGCTCGGGTATCTCCTATTCGACTATTTTAACCAAGCCACTTAAGATTGTTGGCGCTAGTACTCTTTCTTGTCCAACAGAACATCGACATCCCTGTCAACATCCTGCAGTTCATGCCAAGAAGACGCTGAAATATTCTAATTTAGATAGGAAAGCATTTTTTGTTTCTAGCAAATTGTTCATGAGAAGGATTTGAAATTTTCAATATCCACTCATAGTTTAGCCCTAATATCAACAAAGGCTCTGTCTGACATTATTTATAGAATTCCCCCAGGAGACCCATCCATTCAAGACAATCTTTAAACATTCAGCGGAATCACGCCATGCCTCCTCAAAATGAAATCATGATTTCCTCTTACCTCTACTGCACTGGACATCATTCATCCTTACCTCCAAAATTAATGGGCGGTGATCCAAGCCCCAAAAATTTAAATTAGAAACCACCGAACTAGGAATAGATCATACCATGCACTGTTACAAACAAAACAATCCAAATATTCTTGAATAAAGGTATCAAAGCATTGGCCATTGAACCAAGTAAATTGCAGACCCGAGTAACCCAAATCCTCAATGAACAGTCATCTAAAATAGATCAAAAAATTGATAGCAAATAATTAGCTCTAAGAAGACCACCCTCCTTCTTAGAATGACTCAAAATTTCATTAAAATCACCTCCACATATCCAGGGAAGAGAAGAGAAAGAATTGAGCCTACATAGCAGTATCCCTGAATATACCCTTTGTTGAGTCTCAGGATTACCATAACAACTAGAAAATCGCCGAGGGGCCTGAGAAGCTTGTTGGACATGAACATTAATATGCCACCATGAATATGAAACCAAATTAATTAAAGCTGTATCTCGCCAAAAAAGCACTAATCCACCGCAGCGATCCACAGAGTCCACCACTAGCTTACCCACAAAACTAAGGCTAACCTTTAAAATTTTCAACTGTTGATGATGCGACTTGGTTTCCATGAGGAAAACCAAATTATGGCATAGCTCCCGCACATATTCACGTAGGATTTGGAATGTTCACGGATTACCTAGACCAAGATCATTGTAGCTGAATAGCCTCATTGAGACCGACATCCCTACCCCTTAGCAGGTGTCGCCAATAAAAAAAGAGAAGAATCCAGTCTAGTATGCAAATCAACCGAAGCAGACTTAAGAGAAGAAGCTAACACTTAATTATCATCTACAAATTCCAACCCATCAAACCCTATTCAAAGGTGACGTTGTGCTGGCGCTACCCCCTTTGATTTTTTGTCCAAAAGGAAGCCATGAAACCTTGTCACCGCTTTTCGTTTACCGTCCACCTCGTTGCACTCCATATTCTTTACATTCGAGCCTTGGTCTATAAACACTATATTGGCAACTTTAGTGCTCTCCCCAATCAACTTGGCAGACCGCCCTTTATTACGAGTCTTAATACTATTAGAATTCAAATTTGAATTGAAAACAGCTAAGAAGTGTCCGCCCTTTGGAGGGAAGCTGAAGCAATAGCCAAGTCATAAGCGTGTTGATTTCTAACTCTAGCAAACTGATTCTGAAGAGAATTCGTGTAAGTTAACAAGAAGTCACCAACTTCTGTCCCTACCTCGGTGTTAGCTTTCATATCACGTATGCCTTTGCCTGAGAATTTAATTAAAGTGTCCAAATCACATGTTGTTGTACCTAATTCGGTTATAGTATCCATGTAGAGACGTGCCCCGAGAAATTCACATGCGTAACTCCATTAGAAGAAAGAGATGACATTAAACCCTGATTAATCTCCAAAGCATGTGGATATAACAATCGTCGATTGCAGTGGGCCTCTTGACGCCAAAACTTGCATGCCATCCACCAGAGGGCCACCCCATTGTCAACACTCACAACCCCCCCACCCCCACCCCCCCCACCAACCACAAACCACCCCCACAACCATTGGCCCGCAGACTAATCTAAGCTTCATGACAGCGAGAATGGGACGATTCTGCCAAAATCAAAATTTTCACGAAAATGTTTTGTAGAATTTGTACCAATTAATCCTCTTTGACTTGTGCTAATCAACAGTGTGTATAGTTGGCTAGACAAGTTAGAAACCCCGTCTTTACGAGTTAGATACTCCCTATTCGAATACCAAAAAATTCCACAACCAAAACAGAGTTTAGGAAACCGCTCATAACGGATAAGGATAATAGCTAATTCGTTTAAACCAGCCACTTAAATACCCAAAGATGATTTCAAAGGAGCAGAGATGTCAATCCTCATACTGACACGGAGGAAACAGCCTAGACAAATACCAGAGGCCCCTTGGTCAATCTCCTCTACTTTTCCAAGCATACATCAATTATCTTATAAACCTCATAATTCATATTAATATATATACATATATTGGCACATTGTGAAGCTGCACCCAGAAAGAAACACGGCTAAAAGAGAGTTTTTGTAGTTGCCCAAGTCCCTGCGGGACCTCTAATGCTAGTAAATTATTATTTAAACTCTGTGGTCCGCCAACCAACTCCGACAATGATCAACAACGAATTAAAATAAGAAATGAACATATTACAACCAAGTCTTACTGATTCAACAATAAAGGGCACACTGTTTGCCAGACATGACGTAGTATTAATGAAAATCTCTCGATTCACAGAGAGGAAACAGATAACTTCACCAATAGTGGACAATGC
Source organism: Ailanthus altissimus (assembly GCA_946807835.1). Lineage (NCBI taxonomy): Eukaryota > Viridiplantae > Streptophyta > Magnoliopsida > Sapindales > Simaroubaceae > Ailanthus > Ailanthus altissimus. The sequence goes on from OX327698.1 coordinate 11,132,125, forward strand.
TACTTGGTCTTCCTTAATTTTTCGAATGGATGAGCTGTGAGTAATAATCAGAACAAAGTTACCAATGATAGCAAGATCACTATACTTCTTAACTAAAGATTCTAAATTCATCTTCTACTACTCCTAGACTTCAAAAAAATGGAGCATAGAGAGAATTCGTTTTTCTTATCGTGACTACTCACTTTGACGAATATGGTCATTGAAAGGAAGTGTCTATCTTATTTTGTTTATAGCTAAGAGAGAAATACACGTCACAACAATCTAATAGAAAGAAAAGCTCTACGAACATTCAATATATGATACTTAATTATTTCATTTGCAAAACTATGATTAGATTAGCTCTCACACAGTCTCGAGTCGCAGTGCAAAAATTCCTTTGTTTCTCTCGCTCGCTTTCTTCCACTCCCCATGGCACCAACAACAACGGCGACAATAGATTCTCTGCCATTCATAGACACGTCATCGCTAACCCAATCGGAGCTCCGATTCCTGTCCCTCAGCTCCACCTCCGCCTTCGACCTCAAACGCCTCGACGACGTCGTAATACCAACTATAGACCGCTCCCAATTCAACGAAAGCGCTGGCTCCCACCGTCAAACATTCTCTTGTCCCACCACCGCCACCACTCACTACCACCACCACGCTATACGACACCGTATTCCAGGTCTACTCACATCCTCTAAACATCAGATTTCGTCACTGCCCCCTCATCTGGACCCTGAGCACCTCGAAAACCGCACAATTCTCAAATTCCTCAAACAATCCCTCTGCCACAGCCCCCTATTCCACGACGTCGTATCATTCTTTTCTACCACTAATTCAAGAGAAACCGAACAAAAAGAACAAGTTTTGTTGAGAAAGAGAAAGAGGGGGAGAAAACCCAAGACGAAAGTAAAATCATTAGAGAACTTGGAGATAGTGAATAAGAATGGGGATGTCGTTGACATTGCTAATTTGGCAAGTTTCGAGGATCCTTGCGGTGAAGAATTGAGGAGGAGAACTGAAGGAATGGGTGGGAATGAAGAGTTATTGCTAGGATTTATGAGGGATTTGGGCGGCCAATGGTGCAGTAGAAGGAAGAGAAGGAAGATTGTTGATGCTAATTTGCTTGGTGATCATGTTCCTGTTGGTTGGAAGCTCTTGCTTGGTCTTAAAAGAAGAGAGGGCCGTGCCTCCGTTTATTGCCGCAGATATATCAGGTTCCTTCTCTATGTTACCTTTAGATTAAGAATATGGATTTTATGGTTATGATTATTAAAAATTCAATGTCTTAGCAATCGGGCAAACAAACACAAATTCCCAGCAGTCTATTCACGACAATTTGGCTTGGCATAGAGTTTGAGGTATAAGTTCAGCTTGTTTTCTCAGGATTATGATGATTGTGATAACAAATATTACAGTGAGTAGTTCATGCCTCTAATTGTTGTACAGATGAACAAATTAAAATGTAAATAAATTATAGAAAAACAAACTTTCTGGGTTATTAGAAGCAGCTGTCAGAAAGGCCTATGGTAAAACGAGCGTTGAACCAAGATCTTAAAGATGCTTCAAATAGTTGAAAAGGAAGCTTTGATTGCGATAGTGACAACTTTACAACAGTAGTACTATAGACTCGTAGCTTTCTGTGTAATTGAATTTTGTTACCTGTATCTTATTGCCATATGCTACAAACTTGTTTTACTCTTCTGTTTGTCACTTTATTTTTCTCTCTTGCTGCCTCTCCTAAATATGTAATCCAATGTGCTTCCTTTCTCAAGATGTGCAGGTTTATATAGTTGAGAGATTTTTTCTTCTTTCTAGCTATGTTCTTGTACAATACCAAGAAATTTACACTATGAGGGTTAACTAAAGATAAGTGGAAAAAAAATGGCTAGTATATTTGCAAGGACAAAGGGCCTGGGTATATATGTACACAGACTCTTCGTGGAGATAGGCTAATGCGTCCCATCTTTTATTAATGTCCTAGTTATCTTGTTCTTTTTGCCAGCTCACTCAGTCTAGATTTATATTAGACTGTCCTTTGGCACTAACAACTTTACCTCCATCATCCCTTTCACCATGATCTTCCTAGTTGTGCCACGTGCAAGTAGAGGTATGTCTGCGTTCTCCACAGGAATACTGTTTTCTATATAGTAACTTATTTCGTTGCACTTGGAAGATCAAATGGCCTTTACAGTCTGTTTAACAATAATACTCTTTAATATGCTCTTGATCAAAATATCATGAATCATTGTAGAGGTGATTCAAAGAGAACATCCTTTGATGTGCCTTTCACCATCATGGTGTGATGTGTAGAAAGAGTGAAGAGACCTCTAGTCCTTTTTCCGTCACTACAGAGTGGCTTCAGATTTCTAGGCTTTACAAAGAAGCTAAGATTTCATAAATTTGTTCTGGGCTCTTGTGAGTCACTACTTTTGGAAAATATATTTTCCTTTGATAAAGAGAAGAAAGTTAAAATCCTTTGGAGATACGTCATTTCGGCTCCTCTAAGAGTACTATGATTGGAAGAAATAAACACATTTTTCTTGAAGATAGAGAAGAAAGCTTAGTTTGGGTCCATGGGTCTTTATGCTTCATTACGGGCTTCAGTTTCAAAAGATTTTCTCAAGATTATTCTTTTTTCTTTATGCATTTAAACTGGCAAGGGTTTTTTAGATAATTTTGTATAGTTTAAGTTGGGTTTAAGGTTGGAAATTTTTGTTCTTTTGTTTAGTTTGGGTTCCAATTTCTTGTTTTTGGTTTTCTTCGTGGACATCTAGTCCACTTTTGTATCTTCTTGAATTCTGCTTTATTTCTTTAATGATTACGATCTTTCGGCTGAAGTAGTATACTTGAAAAATTGTTCCTCATATTCGGCCTGTGTAAATTTAGCATAACAATTCAGAAATGAAGTCCTAAAAATGATGTTTCCTGTCTTTGCAGTTTCCAGAGGTGCATTATTTTAGTTGAAAAGCTAGTGTACGTCAGTTTCGAGTCCTCTCAGTAATCAAGGAGCAATGCCTAACATATTTTTCTCTATTGTGATTCCAACTTATGTTAACTTGTGTATAAATCAGCAAAGTTGTTAATAAACCAACTATGGTGGCTGTAATCAATCCTTGTTTATGCTATATTTCTCTGGACTCATATCTCAAACCCAGTTCTCACATCTGTTTGTCTTGATAGTTTTTTAATCTGCTTAAGTGTCTGTTTTCTTCTCCTTTTTTTTTTTTTTTTTGAGATTATCAGTTATGCATTGTTTCTAAAAACTCCCATTGCTTAGTATGTGGGTGGAGTTTACCTGTTTTCGTATTGACATTTTTCCAGCCCTGGTGGACAACATTTTGTTTCCTGCAAGGAAGTTTCTGGATATCTGCAATCCTATTTTGGACTACATGACACACACCAGGAAACAAATCATGGTGGTGATAATATTCTGCAGGAACATAGAGTGGCCTTTGAAAGTGTAAGTAAATTTATGTAAATCGGTTTGGCCTAATTTGGCCTTATTCAATATGACTTATGTTTGGCACTCAACAGCAAGCGGCCATTGCTCAGAAGGAGAATGATCAAAGGCATTCAAATGAACAAGAAAAGGAAGTTATTTTACTGGGAATTGGCAAACTTGCGGAGGTTCAAATACGTGACCTTTTTGAGTGCCATAAATGTGACATGACATTTGATGAGAAGGATAGATATTTGCAACACCTTTTGTCATTTCACCAAAGGACTACAAGGAGGTACAGACTTGGTTCTTCGGTTGGGGATGGTGTTATTCTTAAAGATGGAAAATTTGAATGCCAGTTCTGTCACAAGGTATTTCATGAAAGGCGTAGATATAACGGTCATGTTGGTATTCATGTGAGGAATTACGTGAGGGGCATAGAAGAACCATCTGGTCGATCGACATTTCAAAAGAGAATTGAGTCTCCTGGTAGGGATGAGTTTCCTACCAGGATTTCTAAAATGGATGCGTTAATTGAAATTGCTCAGAGTTTCATTCTTAAAACTTCCTCTACTGGACCTAATCATGAAAAAGATGGTGTGTCAGCTACTGAAATACTCAATCTGGTTTCAAATTCAGAACTTCTTGCTTCCTTTTTTGACCATGAACTAAACTCTGACTCTGCTCTCACTGAACCTGAAACGGATGATGGCATGATTGATGCAAATCTGGATCAAGAGTCATATCAACAAAATATCAAGCATATGATTACCAACGAAAAATGGAGAAGATTGATGATGCTGGCTGTCTTATGGATGTTAAGGTAGAATCTTGTGTGGATACTGGGACTGCCTTAACTGCGGATGAGGGAAATGGTTATTCATCCGAAAATTCTGATGGAAAAGATGGTCAATACTTTCTTCATTCACAACTGAAGAACACAGTCAACTGAAGAAATAAATAAATGGACAACGGACACTCCTGTCTTAAGTCTTTAAAGGGTCGAACACAGTCAATACTTTCTTCATTCACTATGAAGCTGAATCTGACAGTGAAAATACAATTATATACAAACTGACACTATCAATTGCTGAACCCCGATTTTTCTATCAGCAGCAATACAAACCGCCACTCCACTCTATCATATGTTTTATTTATGCCCAAATTTAAACCCAAAAATCTCAACTTATTAGACTTTTTACATTTTAAATAATGCAATAACTCAAATGTTGAAATAACATTATTCGTTATTGATCTGCCTAGCACAAAAGTACTCTACATTTCTTATTAGCCACACGTTTGACAACAATCTTATACAAAACATTACATAGGCTAATAGCCAAAAATCCGCCACCTTTGTTGGTGATGGAATTTTTTGAATTAATACCACCATAGTTTAATTGCAGTCACCTAAGGACTGACCATCATTAAGAACTCCCAAGAAAACTCTGACCACATCATTCTTAACAACCTCCCAAAAATGCCGAAAAAAATAGCATGAAACCCATCAAGGCCCAGAGCCTTGAGCGACCGCATAGAGAAAATAGCATTTCGAGCCACATCTTTAGTAAAGTCAACATTAAGCAACAACTCTTTAGTATTCAAAATACACCCTAAAAGTCAGAAAAATCCTCCTGTATATCATCATTCATCAGCTGGGAAGACCGGAACAAAACAAAATAGAAAAGTGATCGGAGATGATATCTGAAATTATCGAACCATCCTCGCACCAATTACCATTCTCTGGAAAAAAAAAAAAAAAAAAAGCTCTTTTATCATATTCTTTGCCCATATACCTAAAGCTCTCTAATGAAAATATTTGGTAAAATCACCCCAAGGAGCCAATCAACTCATACATGCATGGTTGCAGATGTTTTTTATTGTGTTGTAGAGCTGTTCAAACTACCAAAATGGTTAACGTCACGATTCTATGCTTGAGGATCAGGTAATTTTATTGTCAAAAGATGGGCTATTCTTAAATGAATTTCAGAAGTTACATGAATTAAATAAGGTTGGTTGCGAGAATCTTACTACTAAACATGTTGACAATAGTGGTGCAGATAATAGGTTTGCTGATCGAGTGTGGCGGGCTCCTATGCTGGAAGCTCTTAAGCTTAATGTCGATGCTACTATCAATATGGAGAGTAATGCGATTTATGTTGGGTGGGTTCTACAGGACTCAATGAGTATGGTGTTGATGGCTTTGGCTAAGTATTTCATGGCTTATTTTTCACTATTTTTTGCCAAATATATTGCAATGTTGAATGCTTTTTAAGAGGTTTGGAGTTTTTCTAAGGCCGAGTTTTAAGAGCTGGATGGAATCATTTTGTCTTGGGTGGCTCTTGTTGTTGAGACGAATTACTAGCAGTAGGTTTGCATCAACTCCTATAAGCATTTTCAAACATTATATGTTACATTCTATCAATAGAATTGATGTTTAAACTCTTGTTGAAATTTAACAAAAAAGTTATTGAGCTCCTTAACATCTCTATTGTTGTTAAACTCATTTAGGTTAAGAGCCTTAATTCTTGGGGCAACAACTATCACTTGAGTAGCAATAACTTCTTTGACCACTGCTTACTTTCACAAGGCCAATCCCCTTTCACTGCTTCCATGCCTTTGCATAGCTTCTCCACTTGAGTTTGCAACTCAACCATAGAATAATAGACATTTTCTTGAAGAGCTTCAACCTCAATCTAAAAGTGTACTAATTTGCTAGGGTAAATGCATGTGCATTATATTTATTATAGTGTAATAAGCATGTCATACGTACATATTAGCGCAGTGGAATAAGAAATCTAATTTCCTAATATGATGAACACATTTAAATTGAGTCCATTATACTAATAAAATTAAAGATTAAGAATTCACCTTATCAAACTTTTGGAATTGGTTCAAAATTTGAGTTCACCTTGAACCGTACTCGTAAGCAATTCTATGACTCAACGTGGTGGGCTTGAGTCTCTAAAATGATAGCTTCAATTCCATCAATATGTGTTTAACACTTAAATATAACCTTAGGTTAACTCTTAACCTAAGTTCAAACTCTTCAAACTATTTATTTCAAAGTAATGAAATTATTTTCATATGTTCAACTCTTGAATAAGGAAAGCAATTTCTCTTTTACTTTCTTGAATGGATAGCTAAGGAAGAAGATGAACAATAGTTTATTTTCACCACTTGAGCAAAACTTTGTCTTTTCCACTCTCTTAAACATGGCTGAACCAAGCCCCCTTTGAAATAAAAATAATTCATTTCATTTATAGCCATATTTTTCCTATTTTTTAGCAAGTCAAGCCACGACCCCCACTATGCCATGCTTTCCATGCTTTGCTTAAGCCTCGTGTTTCTCCATTTGTTTATTTAATTTAATAACAAATAAAAATATGTGCAATTTCTTTTATTTTATAACATTATTTGACTTTAACACTAATACCATCAATTATATTATTTGTTTATTAAAAAATTAATCATTTGAATAAACAAAAAATGACTTTGCTTGTCTAACAAGCAAGATCAATTTTTAAATTTCAAAGTCAAACAATGAATGGCGTACAATGTGCCACTTGTCATCATCTTATTAATCAATAACTATTATTAACTAATTGATGTACTTAATACTTAAGTCTTGACAAGTGTACATCTAGAGAGAATAAATGTCTGGTTTGCTAGAATATTTTGGATCTAACTATTTAATCTATTCTGCTACCCTAGTGCACAACAAGTACACTTCATAATGTGGGACTCCCTAGGTCTACGTCCGCTGTGTCAAATGAAACTCTTCCATAAGTCTATGAATGATGCCCTATGCACACGTCACGGATATTACAAATCAGCGCGTTAGACTATACGAGCTGAGGTCATAACGTATAATCCATGCATCACTTATATCCTAAAAGAATAGAGATATAAATCACCACTGTCAAATATTTATATGCTTATCCGTGAACTTATCTCAAGATTCATATCTCAATAAACAATATAAGAAAACACTTTTGAGATATTGTTCAACCCTATGAAAAACTCTTTTTTTAGGTTTACTGCTTATGGCCATAAGATTTTCTGAGATACAATCTCAGAGTATTCGGATATACAACTCACCTATGTGAATTGACATATCATATATCTATACATATCAGACTCCATTAATATCAAACCATACCTAGCAACACTCAACAGTCAGACAATGAAATGTCTCTGATATGCGTGGAATCCAAGTATAGTAGATCACTCACAAGTTCACCGTCAAAGGACCACGAATACGACTCAACTCAAGAAGACTTGTCATTAATGCCTTCATGGGATGTATATTAGAGGTCCTCGTGAGTCTATTCAGTATCTAGTCCTCACTGAATACTCGTATATCTATACGAACCTGCACTAAACTTATGGTCTACTAAGACTAATCATTTACACCATCCAGATATAGACATACACTAGTCTATATATTAAAAAGTTTTACCAATAAACCCGCATTGGTAAAATAGATCAGGAATATTGTATTTTAGAATATACTTGTATAATGACATTTCCTAACACTATTTGTAACTCTTTACAACTATATTATTACTAATATATTATTAAGTCTTTGTCCTATTTTAGATAATGCTCTAACTCATTAAATTTCGCTAACTCTTATAACTTGCTAACTCTTAGTACTTATCTAAACTCTTTTAGACCAGATTTGAACTCATTTAAATTATATAATGTCTGAAATAATACTAACATCTTATCATTTAATAAATATAATTAGCGATTTAATGAAATATCGATAGTATAAATATTAAAAATAAAATATTCATACAAAATAAAATAGCATGTAAGTACAAATCCCAAAAACTTCTACTGTTTCTCAGTATAACTCTAAATGGATGTATTGATGAAGGAGCATATATCATCCTCTGAAGTCTTAAGGTCTCCCCTCGAGCTTCCCCATAATCTGTTCTAACTCTTCTAGGTGATTTGTTGACTTTCCTACAGTGTCGCCAAGCATTTCACCATGGTCTCTAAATCATGGCTAAGATCACAAGAAGATTTCATGAGTACTAGACTTCTTCCCATTCTTGACTTTGAGATCTCTACCCTTATCTTTAATGGCCCCAAATGAAATTATCGCATCTTTTGTCAATGTTTTTTTAACCAAATGTCATGGACCTTTTAGGAACTACGAGACTTGGTCATTTTTAGCATTAAGTAGCCTGCAAACATAACCATAAAAGAAAGAAAACAAAACACGCATACTAACTGTTTGACCAAATACTTGTTTATATAACTATTAGAATGCTAAGATAATTTAACATAACTAAATATCTCCTTTATTTATAATATTTGCTCTGTACATTTAATAACTAGGAATTACACGACTTAATGATGATCTAATGGTGTACAATAGAGAAGGAAAAATATGCTAGGAAATATTTTAAAATGTTACCAAATATCTCAAAAAATGTTTCCATTCCAAAATTATTTCGACTTGTCTACTAAGTAATGGATTTAGTCAATTTATCCATTCGTCAATAGGTTTGTAGAAATTTTAGTCTATATAGTGATCCATCGATCCAAATAATTTTTAAGTGTAATGCGCCTTAAAAATACTTAAAACATAACACTTAACAAAGCCAATTTTTTTAAGAAATGAGCTAGACATCCTTAAGCCCAAGCTTATGTGAATGTTAATTATTCTATGACAAAATTGTATTTATTTTATTTAATATGTTTGAGATGGGATATGAACAGGAACGTTAAAGTCAAGGCCAACATGTTTGCCAATTTTGTTAATCTTTTATGGAAATTAGGTTTAATTTTAAATACTTATAAAAAATTTTAATTCTAGGTAAAGTTTACTAGTGTAATCAAGCTGGCTTCGGTTTCAAAATTTAGCTTTTTAAAAAAAAAAAATTTTTTTACTAACCTCTTAACCTTTATAAGCTGGAAAAAGGAGAGAAAAAGACAGACAAGAGACAGAAAGGGTGTTCAAATAAAGAAAGAAAAAAATTATTTTTTATACAAATAATTCATTATAAAAGGTACATTTTAAAGAATTATAATAATTAACAATTGTATTATAACAATTAACTAATTACAATTGTAATAATTGATTGTAATTTTTAATAACTATATTGCAACTGTTAATAAATTACAACTGTAATAACTATATTACAATGCTAATTGAATGGAAAATTTATTAATTATCTCTAATAATTAGAGAAAATAAAAACTTTATTCTCCCTCGTATGATTTGGGCAAAGAGTGCATAAATATTACTATTGGGGCACTGCAACTAATTGCGAAAAACAATTATCTAACTTATTTTATAAATAATGTATCTAAAGGATATTTTTTATTTGGACAAAGTTAGATGATGTCATCCAATAATCTTCATTAACTGACGAGTGGCAGCAAATGAATGATCAACGAGTGGCAGCAAACGAAGGAATGTAACGTGTTCAAAAATATCAAGTTAATCCCTGTTAAATGTATTTATTGAAAAATTAAATAAGCTTGCAAAATATTTCAAGTTAATTCTAAATTTAATTTTAATTTTAATTTTAATTATGTTAAAATGTTATAATTTTAAATCTAGTTTTAAGTTTAATTACGTCAAATGTTATAATTCTAAATCTAATTTTAATTTCAATTTCAATTACATTAAATGATATAATTTTAATTTAATTTATGTTAAATGTTATAATTCTAAGTCTAATTTCAACTTTAATTACGTTAATTTTTATAATTTTAATTTTAATTTCAATTTAAATTATGTTAAATGTTATAATTTCACATACAATTTTAATTCTAATTATGTTAAATATTATAATTATACAATATCTAATTTCAATTTCAATTATGTTAAATGTTATAATTATTTCAAATCCAATTTCAAATTCAATTTTAATTACGTTAAATATTATAATTTCAAATCTAATTTCAATTACATTAAATGTTATAATATTAAATCTAATTTTAATTTCAATTATGTTAAATGTTATAATTCCAAATCCAATTTTAATTTCAATTACATTAAATATTAAAATTCGAAATCCAATTTCAATTAAATTATGTTAATTATTATAATTTTAATTTTAATTTCAATTAAGTTAAATGTTATAATTATTTCAAATCTAATTTCAATTTCAGTTACGTTAAATATTATAATTTTAAATCTAATTTTAATTACATTAAATGTTATATTATTAAATCTAATTTTAATTTCAATAACGCTAAATGTTATAATTTTAAATCCAATTTCAATTTCAATTATGTTAAATATTAAAATTTAAAATCTAATTTCAATTAAATTATATTAATTATTATAATTTCAATTTTAATTAAGTTAAATGTTATAATTCTAAAATCTAATTATATAAATGTTACAATTATTCAGTATCCAATTTCAATTTTAATTACATTAAATATAATTATTCCAAATCTAATTTCAATTTCAATTACAATTGCATTTAATATTATAATTTCAAATCTAATTTTAATTACGTTAACTGTTATAATTTCAAATCCAATTTCAATTACGTTAACTGTTATCATTCCAAATCCAATTTTAATTTAATTACATTAAATGTTATAATTTCAAATCCAATTTTAATTTCAAATACATTAATTAGTATAATTCAAATTTCAATTATGTTAAATATTAGAATTTCAAATTCTATTTTCATTTTCATTTTAATTACATTAAATATTAGAATTTCAAATTCAAATTCAAATTTAATTATGTTAAATGTTATAATTCTAAATCGAATGTCAATTTTAATTACATTAAATACTATAATTCTAAATTTAATTTTAATTTTAATTTTAATTATGCTAAATATTATAATTTTAAATCTAATTTCTATTTCAATTACGTTAAATATTATAATTCTTGTTGGGATTTATGCTTACGTGCCATCCCTTTAGTGTATAAATATTTTCTTTATGTCTATACAATTATGATTTCTATAAATCACTAATTATATTATATACAAATATGGTAAGATGCTTGTAACGTTTTAGACATTGTATGATCTGAAAGAGTTCAGATCTGATCTAAAGGAGTTTAGATCAGAACTAAGAGTTAGTAAAATCTAAAGAGTTAGTAAAATCTAAAGAGTTAGAGCCTTGTCTGAAATGGGACAAAGACCTAAGAATATATTAGTAATGACATAGTTGCAATGAGTCGTAAATGGTGCTAGGAAATGTTGTTATGCAAATATGTTTTTAAATTTAATGTTCCTGATCTATCTTCACTAATGCGGGTCTGTTAGTGAAGACCTTAATATATATAGATCAGTGTATGTCTATATCTAGATAGTCTAGATGGTTAGTCTTAGCAGACCATGAGTTTAGTGAAAACTCGTATAGAGATACAAGTACTCTGTAAGGACTGAATATTGAACAGACTCACAAAGATCTCCAATAGAAATCCCATAAAGCCGTCAATGGAGGATCTTTCGAGTTGAGTAGTATTCGTGGTCCTTAGACCTGAGTGCCACCGTGGACTTGTGAGTGATCCTCCATACTTTGGTTCCACACATGTTAGATACCTTTCATGGTCTGACCGCTGGGTGTCACTGGGTATGGTTCGATGCTCATGGAGGTCCGGTGTGTACAGATATGGGATCCATCAACTCAATTGGGTGAGTAAAATATCCTGCAACTCCAATATTGTATTTCAGAAAGTCTTATGATTATAAGCAGACATATCCGACAATTAATTTTATCCTCGGGAAAATAATATCGTAAAAGTATTTATGGATATTATTTATTGAAATACAAATCTGGAGATAAGTAAATGGTTAAGCACATGGAGACTTGACGGTGTTGATCTATCTCTCCGCTCTTCTAGGATATTTATGATGGAAGGATTATACGAATATGTTATAACCTCAACTTGTATGGTCTAATGCACCATTTTGTAATATCTGTAACATGTGTGTGGGACATTGTTCACAGACGTGTGAAATAGTTTCATATGACTAATCGGGCATGGACCTAGAGAGTCTCACAATATGAAGTGTACTCGTTGTGCACTGGGGCAGCGAATTGGATTGAACAATTGATCCAACAATTTCTAGCAAAATGAAAAATGTTTCAAGGTTCCTTTTTTTATTCACTTGTCAATAATTGAATGTAAAATACATTATTGGTTTACAAGAGTTATTAACCAATAAAAAATTGACAAGTGACATAATCTTACTCCATAAATAATTTACCATGTATTTACCTATTTACCTTACTTGATAAATAAATATATGGTAAATGTAAATATTCAAAATAGTTTTGAATTATTAATATTTTATATATTAATCAAATTATTATTATTAATTGGAATAAGTGGCAAACACCATTTACTAATGGAGAATGCAGTTGTTATTAATAATAAGGAATGTTGGCCACTTAGAAATTCTTAAATGACGCACTATGGAAGTGGTGAGAGCACTTAGCATTGTTTAAATGCCATTTACTGTCTAGAAATTGATTCAAATGGTTGAATCAATTTGTTAAGTGAAAAATATGATTGATTAATGTTTGTAATGGCAAACATGGATAAGTGGTGGTGGAGCACTAAGAGAAGTAATTATTCTTTGCACTTAATTAAGAATTGAAAGAGTTCAATTTGTGGTAAAGGTATGCATCAAGTTATGCGTGCACAATAACTGCTTTATATATGTCTCCACTTGCGGTAAAGGTATTCATAGTATTTGCAACTATCACCAACTCCAGTGTGAGTATATCCCCATATTTTGAAATTTTACCATATTATCCCAAAGTTGTGTTGTTGTTGTTAGGATTGATGCTTACGTGCCATCTATGTATGTACAAATATTTTTAATTTATACAAATGGACATTTTCATTAAATGGCTAATTACTTAATTATATGGTACTATGCTTGTTTCGCTACAGGCATTATATGATCTAAAAAAATTTAAATCTAATCTAAAAGAGTTTAGATTAGCGCTAAGAGTTAGCATCGCTGATAATTATAATTACTAATAGTTAGCATGTTATAAAAGTCAACGAATATCCAAGAGTTAGAGCATTGTCTGTAATGGAATAAATACTTGAGGGCATACTAGTAATGATATAGTTGCAAAATGTTGCAATCAGGTACTAGAAAATGTCATTACGTAAGTATGTTCTTAAATATTATGTTCCTGATCTATCGATGTAGGTCTGTCACTGGATCCCTTTTATATAGATTAGTGTATGTTATACGTATAGTGTATAGATGGTTGTTCCTACCTGATCGTTAGCTTGGAGCTCGTATAAACATACGGGTATCCAGATAAGATACGGGTATCCAGTTAAGATTGAATATTGAATAGACAGATTGAATATTGAATAGACTCGTAAGGACCCTAATAGACATCCTATATAAGTTGTCAATGGAATCCTCTCGAGTTGAGTAGTATGTGTGGTCCTTTAACCTGAGCGTCATGGTAGGCTTGTAAATGATCCACCATACTTTTGATTCCACGCATGTCAGAGACCTTTCATGGTCTAACTACTGGATGTCGCTAGGTATGATCCAATACTTATGGAGTCCAATTTTTTTTGTAGATATAGAATCCGTCAGCTCACATAAGGAGTTGTATATCCAAATGATATGGGATTATATCTAATTAAATCTTATGGTCATAAGTATTAACTCAGGAAAGGAGTTTCCCACAAGGTTAAATAATATAGCAAATATATTTGCATATATTATTCATTGAGATACGAATCTGGAGATAGGTTGTGGATGAGCACATGAGGATTTGACGGTGATGATCTATGTTCCGGCACATCCAGGATATTGATGTTTTATATCTATATCTTAAAATTGAGTGCAAGTATACACTATCATATGCAAGTAATAAAGAGATAAAATAGTCGGATGTCGAACCCATAAGGATAATTTCTACGTTTTAACCAATTACTAAAATTATGTCTTTGTAGTAATTACTCAGAAAAATAAAATCTAAGAATGAATGTAAAAAAATATAAAAGTACTGACACCATGTAAAGAGATTTAGACGATAGTAATATAGAGAAAACATAAGGTTAATACTATCCTTCAATATGCTTTATAATGATTAACCCTCTAATATTTAACTCTATTAGTTCTTGTTATTGATCAAGACACTAATGTATTCACAAGTCTTTTCCAAGGCCATGCAAGTATACCTTAATTTATCAATTACTTATATTTATATAATACTTGTAATAAATTAAGATTAAGTCTTCTTGATCATAAATGCCAATTAGGTATATTCCTATCTTAATTTAAAACTTGTATATGCAATATTGAATGTTATTCTACAATCATGCATAAAATTACTGAGGTCTAAATATAATGATTCATCTTCTGAGTTTATCAAAATATTACCAATTCATTCACCAATATTGGCCAGATATATTGAAACATTAAGAACAAGTAATTTGAATAATAAAGAACTAAGTTTATTACATATTAAAAAGACATGGCAATTAAGCGCACATATTGAGTTCAAGTATTAACCTTAGAAAGAAAATTTAGTTCGTGGTTACAAGAGAATAATGACAAACATAATAAGAAAACATGATACAATAAATAGCAAACCGATATAGATGTCGAATTGCTCTTAATTGCGCAGCCTAAGAAACTCTTGATGCCGAAGAATGCCTTGAATCTCTCTCTAAAGCTGTTTTAATTAAGCTTCAATTGCTCTTTAAGACTTCTATTGTGTATTCTTGATGTTCTTGGATGGATGTTCTCTAAAGGCTGGGGACGAGTGGTCTTTTATAGAGATTGATTTGAGCTTGAAAACCTCAATTCTTGTCGGATTAGGAATCGTATTACTGCTGAGGCGCTATGTTTCTGTCGCTAGGGCACTACATATAAAAGGCCTCACTGCTGAAGCGATGAAGGTCTGGCATTGGAGCGCTTGGTTATCGCTAGTGCGATGGCGTTGGGGTGCTAAACTGCGACTTAAATAGGTTTTTTTTTCTATTTTCTTATTTTAATCACTGTTCTAACGCTGGAGCAAAAATCATTGTGGCGTTGGGGCGATAGATCTATATATTGAAAAGTTTACTTTTAGTCCCTATTTTCGCTCAAGTCCCTATAAATTATGATAATGCACATAAATAACCATTTATTGTCATAAAATATCAAAATAAAAATATGATAAAATATATGATTAATATGCCTTTATTAGATATAGATGACGGAAAGACTATGCATATACGCTATGGCCTCAACTTGTATGATCAGCACACTGATTTTTAATATCCATGACGTGTACGTGAGGTATTGATTACAGACTTATAGAATAGTTTCATCTGAAAAATCAATCATAGACCTAGAGAGTCCGACGATATAAAGTGTACTCGTTGTGTACTGAGACAACGTACCTAATTGAATTGTTCAATTTAGTAATATCCAGCATGACCACGGAATGCGTGCATGTTTGTATTTAAGTGTTAAATACATTAATTAGTTGATAATTGCTGTTAACTAATAGTATATTGACACGTGGTGTATAGTGGGCCCTTAGTTGAGTTTATCCAAGTGTGTGGTATGGTGAAACCCATTAGGAATACACGTGGTAACCATGTAAAAAGGGATACAATGGTAATTTCATATATTTTTTTGAAAAATTGGGCTTAGAGAGAAATTCTTGAAAATTTGTGTTTCTAGAGAAAGTGTAAGAAAAATTGTTTCTCTTCAATATTCATCATCTGTATAAAATAATTAACCCATTACAGCAATACTGGCTATTGTTGTTCTGATCAAGAGTTGATCAGTGGTAAACATATAACATAAGTTTAAGGAGTTAAACTAAGATCTATTGGATCAAGCTGTTGTTCTAGCCAGTCAAGCCGACTCTATTGACCACTAGAACTTTCATCGAGTTTCACTTCATGCAGGTTCTGATTTTGAATAATTCAAAAGAAACCAGTGGTGAATTTCTCAATGTCTTTATATTAATTTGATTAATATAATTTTTTTTCTATTCATTATATTTTATAACTTCTGCTGCGCCACTTTGGTGCTAATATATGTATGTAATGCACATATATATATATATATATAATTTAATATGTAAGAGATACATATTTGGTATAATGAACACATGGCACATGTATACACTATATAACTATAGACCTGAATCGTATACCACTACAATTATCCCTAGTGTAAGATTTCAGTCCCTATTTTAAGAAACATGGTCTGATGAACAAAATTTCACCCATTAAGCACCAAGTTGTGGGTGCATAATTACCATTTTATGTATGTCCCCTCTTGTAGTAAAATTGTTTCTGGTATTTATATTTGTCACCAACTCTAGTATAAGTATGTCTCCACTTTTAAAAATTGAATATATGAAAATTATCATATTATCCCAAAGCTATGTTATTGTCCCTAGTATAAAATTTCAGTCCTTATTGCAAACAACATAGTCTGATGAACGAAATTTCACCCATTAAGCACCAAGTTGTGCACAATTGCCGCTTTATGTATGTCTCCACTTGCAGCAAAGGTGTTCTTAGTATTTGTACCTCTCACCAATTTCAATTGAGTATATCCCCACGTTTTATTGTTGGAATAGGTGAAGGTATTTACCTTATACATTATTATTGGGATTCGCTAAGTTTGGCATTACAATCCCCGTGTCAAAATTTTATTTCTCTACTTTTAACCATTACACATCAAGTTGTAGGTGCAGAACTATCAATTTATGTATGTCCCCACCTTTACAAAACATGTTCCTTGTTTCGGCATATATTATCAACTCAAGTATGATTATATCCTTACTATTGAAGATTCAAAAAATAAAGATGATCATAATGTTGAAAGTTGTCTTGTTTTTTAAAGTTCAAGCTTGCAGTCCCTAATTCAAATAACATATTTTTATCCATTTTCACCTATCATGCACCAAATTGTTGTACATAATCACCGCCTTAGATATGTCCCCACTTGTAAGAATGGTATCCCTTATTTAAGTAATTCTCACCCACTGTATTGTGCATGTATCTCCACTATAGCTTATCTCAATGAGTGAAGGTAAAGATATTTTTGTAATTTAGTCTTGTTTTCCCAAATTGTAGGTATATAATGACCGCTTAATGTATGTTTTCACTTTTTCAGATGATGTTCCTAGTATTTGAATGTTTCACAAATTGAAGTGTGAGTTATCTCTATTTATAGATAATTAAATATTTGTATGAATAAATAATCTTAGTTAGTAATATATATAATTATGAATTGAATATTTGTATTTACTAATTTATTATTTTCAATAAAAATCTTTTAGAAATTTAACAATTATTTTCGAATTATTATTTGTGTATTTAATTTTTTTCTACTTAGGTAATTAAAATAAATTAAATTTGAAATTATAATATTTAATATAATTAAAATTAAAATTAGAATTAGAATATTTCACATAAATCAAATTAAAATTGAATTTAGAATTTATTATATTTAAAATTAAAATTAAAATTAAAATATTTAATATAATTAAAATAAAAATTATAACATGTAATAAATTATTTTTAATTTATTAATTTTTTAAATAAAAAAATTTATTAATTTAATCTAAGGGCTAGACATCCGGCTGTACAGCACAGCCAAAAGGATCTAGCAGGACCCTTCTTATTTTTACGCCCACCGTACATGTGTTTAATTTATTTCTTTATAATTATTTTTGCTTTACATGGTTATTACTTTAAAGACGTGGAATAAGGACAAAAAGCAGAGTAGATTTTCAGCAACTTTGGGGACACTTTGCAATTTGATGGCGCAGGGCGACTTTTTTAATTTTAAGTGGTTAGCATATTCTGAAATTTTGTCAAATGAACAGTATTTTAAATGATTATTTTTAAAAGCTTTTAGAAACTATAAGTATTTATGATAGTTTAAATATAAAACAAGATTTCTTTATTTTAGAATGACAAATACGATTTTTTTTTTAAAAAAATATACTAGGAGGGGCTCAGGCGGTATTTATGATATTTCTAGAGTAAACGAGGTTTAGCTTTACACCTTCATGTGGCTCCACCACTTTGAAGGGCTGCTTTTCTATAAAGAAAAATGTTGTTGGCATATATATTTTTTAATTAATTATAAAAAATAATTATATACATAATAATAATTTAATATAAAAAAGCAGTGACTTTTTTTAAAATTTTAATTTGAAAAAGAAAGAATCGAATTTGAAACTTTTATTTTAATAAAAAAAATGTATCATTATTATTTAAGTAGAAAAAAATGATTTAAAGGTACTCAAAATTTTTTTAAAAAAGAAAGTAAAAAAAAATAAATTTGCTTATATATATATTAATTATATAAAATTAAAAAAATAACATGTTAGTTGAAATTGTCTGCGCAGGAACGCACGAGAATTAAAGTAAAGAAAAAGCAGTGAAGCTGATCCGTCTCCTGCCGCTGAATTAAAGGTGAGCATCTGGTTCTTCGCACTCTGGGTTGTGGCAGAATAAAGAGACGAATGAAACAGAGAACAAATTAAAATCGTGCATATTAGCATATCTTTGTACCTAATTATAATTACATATAGGGGCTGCGCTTTTTGGATTCTAGTCATTTCATAAAAAATAAAATAAAACAAGAACAGTAAGATTGCATACAAAATATATATAAATTTCACCCAAAAAAATAAATTAAAAGGAGTAATTACAGTGAGGAATAGTGCATGGCTAAATAAAGTTTTCTTTTCCTAAAAACAAAAGAAATTGTTTCATTTTTTTATTGACCTGAGTGTTCAGCTATTGTTTTTTTGATGGAGAATATTATATACATACGTGATCGCTTTACATGACATATACGGATGAAATTATATTTTTAAATAATATAAAGTAACGATTGAAATTCTTGTTGAATCAAATAGTTAATCGGGTACATGAATTTTAATACTGATAAGGAAACTTTAAGCGTTTATGATAATATTCTACCAATATTATTATTATTTTTTTAAAAAAAATTAAAAAATAAAAAAAGAGAGGGGGAAAGAAGATTCAAGAATAAGTTGAAAGATGTCAATTTGGTGTTAATGTTAGTTAAGTTCAATTAATGTCTCCCTGGAAAACAAATATATATATGCCTCTTAACCTTCAAGCTAATACATGCAATTACTAATGGAGTCTAACAAAATTCTGTGCAATCACTGCCGGCAAAAATTATCGGTGAATCCAAATGAAATCAGTGTTAAGTGCCCCGGATGCAGACTCGAATCATCGTACCAACTGACCACCCATTATCAAGGCTCAGGATATGAAAAATCTTCTCGAGGAAAGGGCAAGTTCTGTCCAAGAGCAAGCCTTCATCTTAGCTTGATGAAGAAAAGTATCAAAAATGAAAGCCCTAAACAGCCTCTGAATAGTAAGCCGTCTCCTTTTATGTCATCACCTTCTTCGCGGCCGAGGAAGCGTGCAGTGCTTTGCGGGGTGACCTACAAAAACGGCAAGTTCAGGCTTAAAGGAACTATCAATGACGTGAAGAACATGAGGGACACGTTAATCACTTCATTTGGATTTCAGGCTGAGGGTATTCTTGTGCTCACAGGTAAGTCCTCTTCCATAGGTTACAGGTTTTAATATTTTGAAAGCATTGAACAAAATTTACTGATTCTTTGATGATATCCAATGTCATTTTATGCTGACGTACGATTCCCTACTAGCTAAATTATAATATTTAGAGAAAGAGAAAGGTATCATATGCGCTCCCCACTAAAAAACTCTTTTCGGAGAGGTTTTTGATAGTTTTGAGAAATTAATGGGGTAATTAGATTTGATGATAGGTTGTTATAATTTCTCGGAGAAGGATAGGATTTAAGATTTGGTCCTTGAAGTTTTATATTTTTGTAAATAAAAATATATATGTTGTCCATGTGCGTTAAACATGCTCTTGATCTCTCAAGTAAATGATAACATTATTATTAAGTTACCATAATGACATTGTGATGGTAAGGACTCAATATCCGAAAGGTAATTAGTTGGGTTATTCGTGCAAAGATGAGGGACCTATTTAACAAGATGTGTAAAACTAAATCTTTAATTAATGAAAAGTAAAAGATCAGAGACTTAAATGATAAAAATCTAAGAGAAAAATTCAAGCTTTCGCATTTGTCTGGTAAATTGTATTCATTTTGGATAGATTAATTAATAATTAAAAAAACAAATTGCAGAAGAGGAAGAACCAGAGCACATTCCAACGAGGAAAAACATACAGAGGGCCTTGCAATGGCTATTGGAAGGTTGCCGGCGAGGCGACTCGCTTGTATTCTACTTTTCAGGTCATGGCTTACGGCAACCTGATTTCAATAACGATGAGATTGATGGGTTTGATGAAACTATTTGTCCCGTTGATTTTCTCAAAGAAGGGATGATTCTCGACAATGACATCAATCTGGCCATCGTTCGGCCACTCAAGGAAGGTGTCACGCTTCATGCCATTGTTGATGCTTGTCACAGTGGCACTATCCTCGATTTAGAATCTGTTTACAACAAAGACAAGTGAGTTCCTCATGATCTAGCTATTTTATTACCGGTCTCAATCACATTTAAAATTCCCTGTTCATTTAGAACATATTGATGTACAACTTTCGCAAGCAATAATCTCAATCTGATGTGACCGATATTTCTCTTTTATTAGCATCCCACAAATATTATGTAATCTTACTCTTTCATTGGTCTTGTGACACATCAAGAGTAATGCCTGCTGGCTGATACATTTATCTGTCTATTAAACAGAAGAAGGTGGGAGGACAACAAACCACCATCTGGCGCTAACAAAGCCACAAGTGGCGGCTTAGCAATATGCCTCAGTGCCTGTGAAGATAGCCAACTTGCTTCTGATACTTCCGTAATTGTTTTAATTTTATTTTAATTTAATTAATACAGGGGGGGTGGGGGGTGGGTATATAAATCTTTCACTCAATATTAAGTTTTTCGTCTTCATAATTTAACTATATCCATTATTAACGTGCAGGCATTCACAGGAAAAACAATGAATGGCGTGATGACCTATCTTATGATAGAAATCGTTAAGAAAATTCCAAGATTAACATATGGGGCCCTGCTTGATAAGATTCATGAGAGAATTGAAGAGATTAGAAAATCGCAATGCCTCATGAACACACATTTCGTCAGGAGAATTTTCGGCGACAGGTTGTCACAGGTGGTGCTTCTCTCATTACGTTTCATTATTTGGTATTCTTTTCGATGTCAAGCAAGTTAAATACTTTTGTTTTTTTTTTTATAGATTTTAAAGTTTTCTTTTGTGACTTAAATCTATTACCATATATAATTATTGTGAGCACCGTGTTTGAATATATATATATATATATAGTATGAAGCCGTCTAATAACTTAGAATTTTGAGCTAATAATTTGAATACAAATATATCATTAACTATTTCCAACGTATCAATTGACTACATCGTCATTTAAAGGGTTTAATGAAAAATAAAATATTAAGACTTTTAGAATTTAAAAAGTAATGTTATATTTTTTAGATGATATTTTAAAATTTTATTTTAAATTGATTAATTAATTAATAATTAAATGGTAAAATAATATAAATATTAAAATTATTTATTATATTATTTTATTATTTAAAATAAAAATTTTAAATACTATTTAAAAAATATAACATCATTTAAATTTATGATAAGATCATATATAAAAACACGCTTTCCAATGACATTATTTTTTTTAATTTCTCTCCCGTCTACCCTTAATTTTTTATTAATTTTAAGACTGATTAATTGCAAAGTACATATATATATATATATACAGTAAAAAGTTATTGAACAAGCGTACGAGTGATTTTATATACTTGTCCTACCTAAAAATGTAGGTAAAGGGAAGAAATTTTAAATAAAAATTTAATTTTTTGACAGTTAATTTATGATTTATTATTAAGCCTTCTTGTGTTGTTAATTATTAAATTTTTTTCAGATAGTATTTCTTAAAAATAATTAAGGAATTTATTTTCTTTTATGGTTGTGTACAGAAGCCGCAACTTTCATCTTCGAGGGAGTTCAATATTTACAATACGCAATTTATATTGTAATCACGAGTGCCTAATTTGCAAGTGCCTAATTTTTGCCCTTCGAAGTGAAATAAATGTAACCTTTTTTTGTGTTGAATGAATATTGAAATTTAAATTCATTCTTCCAAATAAATGTAATTGCAATGACTGACTTTTTATTTTAGTTGTTTGAGATAATAAATCAATATCTTCTTCAATATAAATTAAAAATTTATTTGAAAAATAATATTACATTTCTTAAATGGTATTTTAAATTTTTTTTATTATAAATAATGTGTCAAACAACTATTAAGTAGTAAAATAATATAATAAATAATTTTAAAATTTTTATCATTTCACCACTCAATAATTATTTGATATATTAATTTAAGATATAAAATTTAAAATATCATGTAAAAATATATAGCATTACTCTTATTTGAAACACCTATCAGGATTTATTAATTGATAGACTTTAAACACCGAGGACTTGTTTGTTTTACAGTCCCAAAATCTGAAAATCTAGTTTATTCTCAAACATTCACATATTTTTTTTACTTTTTTCTTGGCATTAAGTTTCAATTTAGTTTATTTTAAAAAATATAGATCTGATTAAAAACAAAGTTATTTTTTAAATTTTTATTTGAACGGTAAAATGTCTAAATTTTCGCTTTTAAAAATATGCTTAATTAAGTTCTTTTATCGCCAATCATATAAAACCTTTCTCCTTCATTTTAATTGTCATAATGAAGGTTTTTAATTTTATTATTTAAAAAATTATGAAATTGCTAGTTTCATCTTTGAATTTATTTAAATACATCAATTTAGTCCATATCTCTTTTATAATTACTCAATTAATCCATACTATCAAAAATATTTCGTTAAACATTTGATTATGAGGAGTAAAATTGTCTTTTAATAAAATTTAAATTATGCTCGATTGTTGATGAGAAATGACCGAATGTTGATCGATAGTGACTAGTCATTGATCGTTATTCACCCACTATTAACGACATTCTATAGTGGTGTATTAATTCACTGTGACTATTATTAGACTTCATATTTCATAATTTATGCAATGACAAAGTTATTTTTAATAATTGAACATTAAAGAAGACCTTAAATTAGAAAAAAAAAAAAGAACTAACCACCATAATATTAATGTTAAACAACAATACATTATAGTATTATTGCACCCTACTATAATATAGATTATAAAATTTAAGTCTAATAATGGTCAATATAAATCTATACACTACCATAAGGGTTATCAATATTAGTTAATGACTAGTCAACTTTAGTCTATAATTGCCAATGCAAGTTAATATTGATTTGGGATCTTCTCTAATTTTAGATATCTAGAAATAACCTCGTGATTATATAAATTATAAAATTTTGAGTTTAAAAGTGGTTATAATGAGTCGACATACCACTGTATGAATTACTAACAGTTGGTCAATGTCAATCATCATTAGTCAATGAAAATCAACGATTCATCACACTAATTAATAATTGATCAAAGCTGCTCAATATCATGTCATTATGTATAATTTATATTTTATTTAAAGACAATTTTACTTTAAAAATTAACCATGTAACGGAATTCTTACACTAAGAACTAATTGAGTAATTATTAAAAACAAAAGTACGGACTGAAGTTGTAAATTCAAATAAAAGTAAAGACTATAATTTTTCTTAAAATAATATATATATATATATATATATATATACACATCTTATTCCTGTGATTGATTAGTAATTGGCTTACAATGTTTTAAAAAAAATTAATATTATACTAACAAAAAAAAAATGTATAAAACTGTTTAAGGATATAAAATGCATATTTATTATTTTTATAAATTATTAAGTTATCATAATTAAAATGATCATTTTTACAATATTTTAACTACTTTAATATCAACTTGTCAATTGTTCGATACATAAAAATTTCTAATACATGATACAAATATATTAAGGGGAAATTAGTTTACCCCTGTAGAATTCAATAATTACCACTTTTTCCCTATTATCTTCCAAAAGCCAAAGCCCTCACTACCGTCGGGAATATTGAAAGGGACCTTGAGGCATCAAACTCGAGATTAAATCTAAATGCTTTTAAGAAGTCATAATATGTAACATTTAAAGTAAGCGCATTTTAAATGAATATTAACGCCCGCACATTCTAAATACTAATGGTTCACAATTCTCTAGTCATCACTAAATCCAAGTAAAGAAATAAAGTTAAAAACATTTACAAGTCCGAATTTTTTTAAAAATTGTTTTCTAGACTATTTTAATAATTTTTTATTAATATGATAAAATAAATGACAAAAAAAGTTATTTGCATATTAGATACATTTTAAATAAAAGTTGAACATCTTTTTGTTTAATATAATATTTAAAATAGTTTACAAATTTATTTATGAAAATTTTATATTTTTAACATTTTATAATTATTTTAACTAAATTTTTAAGTCAATAAAAAGAATATTAACCATCATATTTATGATAAAAAATATCTTTTATTTAATATAAAATTAGAAACAAATTTTATTTTATGTTTAATATAATACTTTAATTATTTTATAATATTTTTTTGTTTATCTAAATTTTAAAACATTAAAATTTTATAATCTTTCAATTCGGTATGCCTTTTTATATAAAATTTTAATAATTTTTAATCTTGTATGATATTTTATACAAATTCTCTACATTAAATTTTAAAATAATTGTTTTTTATTTAACATTTATGGAATTGTTAAATGTTTATTAAACAATCATTCATTGATATGATGTAGTTATATGATATATAACAAAGAATAATGTTAAATTTCTCAAATTGTATCTCAAAATTTCCCAGATAAAGTGGTAGCTTATTTGTCATTGCTATGTCACCAAATTCATTTCATTAATGTAGAAGAAATTCACATTAAACCCCTTAACTTCATTAGTTTATACTTTTGCACTTTTTAAATCTAGAAAAACCCAATTTGTATCCTTTTACTTAATAAATGATTCTCTTTGACCTTATGAATACTTCAACACCTTCTTCACAATCTTTTGCTCTTTCATCAGAAAGACTCATATCATCTTCTTTCTGCCAGCAGCTCCGAATGATACACCAACATAGGCACAATTAACAAAATTAAAAGAATTATATAACAGTTTTAATGATGGAGATAAAAGAGCTTAAATTAAAAGAATAAAAGAATTAGAAAACTTGAATCGCCATTTATTGAGGTAAATTTCTTTATTTTTTTTAATATTATTTTAATGAGCTTGCTTTAAGAATTTCAAATTTATAATGCTTGCTAATATATTTTAATCAAGAAATTTATTTCACTTTCATTAAGGTGATTGTGAAAATGAAGTAGAAAAGACAACAAATGTTGTAGAAGAAATAGATATGCCTAAAATGAGAATGATTTTTGACACAATCGGAGACTTGTGTAAATACTATGAAATGTATGGGAAAAAAAAAATAAAGGTTTGAGATTATCAAAAGAAATCTCATCCAAAGGAGAAAATGGAAAAGTGCAGTATGTGACTTTTACTTGTTTACATAATGGCAGATCAAAATCAAAGTCAAGTAATGCTTTTAGATTACATCCCTTAACAAAAACGAGTTGCAAGGTTAGACTTGATGCAACAATACGCCTTGATGAAAAGTGGCAAGTAAGTTCTATTATGTATGATAACAATTATGAACTTAGCACACCAAACAAAGCTCTTTTTTTAAAAGGCGTGGAATAATAAAGTCATATGTGAAGAAAAAATTAAAGCTACACGATAGAGCTAGAATAAGGGTCAATAGAAATTTTAATTCTTTTGTGGATGAAGTAAAGGGACATGAAAATTTATCTTTTTTAGAGAAAGATTGTTGTTAGGATTGCCACTTTCAAATATTGATTTCGGATACTGAGCCAATTTTAGTAATTCTTGTTTCTGTGTAATATACGTAGTCTCAAGATTGATTACTTGTAAATCTTGTGGTTAATTGAATGAAGATAAGCTGTTGTTTGGTCGTGGATGTAGGCAAAGCTGAACCACGTTAATTTCCTATTTTCTGCATTTGTTTCATTCCCCGAGTTCTTGATGCTTGGGTTATTCTCGATTCTTTGATCAGATTTGATAGAATAGGGTAAATCTCAACAATGTAAAACTATAATTTCATCCGTATATGTCATGTAAAGCGATCACATATATAATATTCTCTATGAAAATGAAACAATTTCTTTTGTTTTTAGGAAAAGAAAACTTTATTTAGTCATGCATTATTCCTCACTCTAATTGCTCCTTTTATTATATTTTTTTGGGGAGAATTTATATATATATATATATTTATGCAATCTTATTGTTCTTATTTTTATTCTTATTATTATTTTAATGAAATGACTAGAAGTCAAAACGCGCAGCCCCTATGTATAATTATAATTAGCTACAAAGATATGCTAATAAGAAACAATTCTGCATGGTTTTAATTTGTTATCAGTTCATTCGTCTCTTTATTCGACCACAACCCTGAGTGCGAAGAACCAGATGCTCACTTTTAATTGAGCAGCAAGAGACGGATCAGCTTCACTGCTTTTTCTTTACTTTTCTCGTGCGTTCCTGCGCAGCTAATTTCAACAACATGTTATATTTTGAATTATATTAAAAATTGAAAAGCAAATTAACTTTCTTCACCTTCTCTTTTTACAGAATCTTGAGTCCTTTAAATCACTGTTTTTTTAAATAATTATTATTATATATTTATTTATTTTTATAATTGATTAAAAATATATATATGCTAAAATTGTTTTTTTTAATAAAAAAAACAGCCCTTCATAGTGGCGGAGCCATATAAAACAAAACCCCCTTTGACTCTAGTATTTTTTAAAATTTCTTATAAATTTTTTTTATAAATAATTTAATTTATTAGAATTTAATTTTATAGGTCTATTAGGCCTATATACTGGCTTCATAAACATTAAAATAAATTATTAAATTAATTATTTGATCTATAATATTAATTGGTCCAAATTTAATTTGATCAAATTTATTATGACTAATTAATTAATTTTATTGGCTCATGATTAATTTGATTAAACTTATTGGGTTCAATCATTTGTTGCTTAATCTATAATAGTTATGAAATAAAATAAATAATTAGATTATTTATTTAAATTAAATAATTATATTATTTAATTAAATAAAATAATTAGATTATCTAAATTATTTAATTAGAGATAATATAAGATATTATCACAATTCTTATCAGATAAGAATTTATTTTTTTAATTATATAAATTAAAATAATATAAAGATATTATTTTATCTTAATCCTATTAAGATTAAGAGTTTAGACACAGTAAAGATTCTTGCACTATAAAAAAAACTTAAAATTATTTTTACATATTATTTTTTGTGATTCCCTTTAGGCTAAATTTTTTTAGAGATAAAAAAATAAATAAGAACACAAAAATTAGATGTTTTATAATTTTTCAACTTGTCCATATAAGTAGTTCATTAGTGAAAAATATAGCATGAAAAATTTGTTAATGTTATCAGAAAAAATTCATG
Source organism: Ailanthus altissimus (assembly GCA_946807835.1). Lineage (NCBI taxonomy): Eukaryota > Viridiplantae > Streptophyta > Magnoliopsida > Sapindales > Simaroubaceae > Ailanthus > Ailanthus altissimus. Next base: position 11,160,123 of record OX327698.1, read on the forward strand.
ATTAAAATATTTTTCTTATACATTTTATTGTTAAATAGACATAATAAAATTTTAAAATCAATCTTGTAATTAATATGAGAGTTAGGCTCATGTCTATTTTAATTTAATAATTATAAAATTTATTTTGTGTTCTTAATGAGCAGTCAAATATTAATAATTATATTATTTTTATTTATAGGATAAATAATTATAAATTATTTTATGAACTGCTGGTATTAATCATTAGTTATATAGTATTTTAAATTTAAAATTGATTAAATCAATTTTTGTAAATTATAAAGGAGCATATGATTTTTGTATTTTTATAAGTCATAAAGGGCATAAATTTTTTATTTATTTTAATTATTGTAATTAAAAGAAAAAAAGAGTTCCGACCAAGAAGAAAATACAGGACGACAAGAGAATGGAGCACTGGCTGCATGCATGACAAGCAAAACTGCAAAAAAAAAAAAAGATGTAAAAGGAGGATTAGCTCCCATGGAGGGAGCCACTGGACCCAACTTGCTAAGGAAGGTGTGGCCATGGGCTGCTGCTGGGATGCCTAACCATGGGCCAGCCCAGCAGCTGTCCACATACTGCTTAGAGCAATGGTTGGTATAATTACTTGGGTTTGTTAAGGACAATCTAATAAAATTCAATAGATATAAAAAATTATTATATGAGATAATTATTATTTTCACATATAATAATTTTTTGAGATATAATAAAATATAATTATAGAAGATATAATAATATTTTATTAAAAAATCAATAACTACTTAAGAAGAAAAATTATAATAAATTCAAAATTATTTTTTTAATTTTTGTATTTTATTTTCTTTCCTTAAAAATTTAAAAGATTCGGTTAACACAAATATTTTATATTTTGTTTCATATAATGATTTATATTATAAACCATGTCCATGCATTATAATATGTCATGAATACATGTGTTATTATTTTATTTTTTTTCTAAAATAATTTTAGTTCAGATTTAATAAATTGATACACAATATACCAATTAATTATTAGACATAATTAAAATAGTTTTAAGTAATCTAATAGGATAATAATTTTAATTAGATCAAAATTAATTAATTCCTTAATTGGTATAATTAATATGAATTAGATTTAATTAGATTAAATTCATAAATTCATATTGAACTAACTAAGCATATTAAATAGTATATTATGTCTTAGTTATTCATAACAAATTAAATTTTTAGTATAAAAATCTGATAATTTATTTAAGTGTTAACAAGATTAGATTCTAAAAATACTTAGACTAAAATCTAGTGATCGATAATTGACTAGCAGTAATAATGTTCACTAAGATTATAAAATATAAGATATTTTATAAAACAAAACCTTACAATATAAAATAGTAATTGGAGAGGGTTAAATGACAATTTAACTTATAGTCTGCATCGTTAGTTCAACAATGTGGATTTAAGCGGCACCTTGTAACAGCTTTACTTTCATTTTTCTTATAAAGGGTGTTCGTTGGAATTAGTATCAAGGTTAACTTGCAAGAAATATGATTTCTAGGTGTATTTCTAGATTAACTTACGCTACAGCAGCAACTTTGGAGTTAAGTGTAAGGAATTCGATATGATGCCTCAAACTTATATAAATATAATTATATAGATAATTATATTTAGACCAAAATAAATAGTAGTTAATTAATGTAGAAGTTATGAGATAACTTGAAGGAATTGATTAATTGAGATTGTCTTAGTCTAATTTGAAATTAGTCTAACCTACTCTATAATAGCACATCAAATTTTAGTAAATTGGATTATTGTGATATATAATTTTTGCTAGGATTTTTACCTTTATTCTTTTGTATTATGCAACATGTTAAAAGTGTTATATCATAATTGTGATGATTTTTTAGCATAAATTATTTAATTTCTTTATTTATTGCCTTTAGTAAAATGACAAATTCTTTGATCATAATTGTTAGGGTATGTGCTTACGCGCCATCCCAGTTTGTATGAATATTAAGTTTGTAATATTTATACAATGCATATTTTATTAAATCGCTGATAACTTTTATCAAATGGTAATTAAGCTTGTAACATTATAAAAATGATATGATCTGAATGAGTTCATATCTGGTTTAAAGAAGTTTAAACCATGGCTAAGAGTTAGCAAAGCTGATAGTTATAAATGCTAAGTGTTAGCAGGTTATAATACCCAGCGGGATCTAAAAAGTTAGAACCTAATCTATAATGTAACAAAGACCTGAGAATCTACTAGTAATGACAAAATTACAAAGAGTTGCAATAGAGACTAAGAAATGTCGTTATGGAAGTATCTTCTCAAATATAGAGTTCCTGATCTACGTTTACCAATGAGGGTCTATCGGTGAAACACATAGATTAGTGTATGTCTATAGCTGTATTGTACAAATGGTTATTCTTAGTTAATCATGAGCTTGGTTGAAGTTCATATAGACATACAGGTATTCAGTTAGGACTGGATACTGAACAGACTCATGAGGACCCCAATAGATATCCTATGAAACCGTCAAAGGAAGGTCCTCTCGAGTTGAGTAGTATTTGTGATCCTTCGACCTGAGCGCCACGGTGAACTTGTGGGAGATCCATCATACTTTGGTTCCACGTATGTCAGAGACCTTTCATGGTCTGACCGCTACGTGTCGCTGGGTATGGTCCGATGCTCATGGAGTTCGGTGTGCGTAGATATGGGATCCGCCAGCTCACATAGATGGGTAGTATATCCGAACTTCGAGATTGTATCTTGTAAAGTCTTATGGCCGTAAGCAATTAACCTGGGAAAGGAGTTTCCTCCAGGTTCGAACATTATAGCAAAAGTGTTTGCGTAAATTGTTCATAAAGATACGAATCTGAAGATAATAAAGTGATGGATGAAATTATCGGGATTTGACGGTAATGATCTATATCCCGTTCATCCTGGATATAATGACGGAAGGATTATACGAATATGGAGTAACCTCAACATGTATGGTCTGACGCGCTGATTTGTAATATCCGTAACGTGTGCGTGGGGCATCGTTCACGGACTTGTGAAATAGTTTCATTTGACGAATCGGGCGTGGACCTAGGGAGTCCCAATATGAAATGTACTCTTTGAGCACTTGGGCAGCGTACCGTATTAAATAGTTTAATACAGTAAAATCCAGCAATTTACTAAGGTTACGTTAACTAAAGTATATGGTCAGATGGTGGGACCCACTTTAGGTTAACATGGTAACCGAGTAAGGACATAATTGTAATTTTACTTGATAATTATTTAATCGTTAAATAATTCAAATAAATAATTATTTATTTAATTGTTGAATAAATAATTTAAGATTAACTAAGGTTAAGAGTTAACCATTTAGTTAAGTTAGATTAACTATACTTAATGGTTAAGTAAAAGTTAACCTAACCATGGTTAAGTTAGTTAACCATGGTTAAAATAATTAAATATTCTTTTAATTAACTAGAGTTAAGAGTTAACTATAGTTAGAATATTTTAATGTTAGTTTAACCTAACTAAAGTTAAGAGTTAACTATGATTAGGTTAGATTAAATTCAAATTGAAATTAAGTGAAATTAAGTGTTATGAAATGAAATTAAATTCATTTGTATAAATAAAACAAATGTAAATTAAATTCATAAGGTTTTTGTTAAATTGATTTTGCAAAATTAGGTCAGCCATTTTACAAAGAGAGAAAAGAGAAATTGTCTTCTAATTAATGGATTCAAGAGTTGAATTCATTATTTTCTTTTAAGGCTTAAAACTAATTTAGCAAAATAGGTTTTTGATTAATTGATTAAGTGTTAATCAAAAGAAAAAATCAAGAACACAAGTTTAAGTAGTTAAACAAGTGCTGGATCAAAAGCTGTCATTCTAGATAATCAAACCCACCATTGTTGATTACTAGAATTGATCAAAGACAACATTTTGGTGGACTTCAACAATCTCCAACCAAAGGCTTCAAGGGTTATTTCTCAATCTCGTTTCTGATTAATATATTGTGATTGTGTTTACTGCAATACTTTAAGCTTCCGCTGCTTCATTATATATATGAGATATGTATAAATTGTGATTAAACACAAAACCCACATGCAAACACCCATGAATGTACAACTCCCAACAATAATATTATCCAATGACAAATTAACAGGCAAAAACTTTATGAAATAAAAAAGTACAATGAACATTGTACTCGTTTGTGAAAAGTAAAAGTTTGTCTTTACTGACCGTTGCCCTCTAAGACTTGCTCTTAATGCTTCACAAAAAGCTAAAGGCTTGATATCAACAAAAAAACCCGCTGCTACATATTAATAGGCATATCTGAAGTGCTTAGGAGTAAGTATGAGAAGATAAAAATTGCAAAATACATGTGAGATTCACTTCAGATAATGTTTGGGCAACATTTTGAGAAATTCATGTATGATTTGGTGAAAGCTATTATTTATGTCAGGATAAAAGATGGAGGAAATGGCTCATTTGGAGGTAAACCTAAAAGCTAAAAGAAGAATCATAATAAGAAAAACAATAAGAGCAATAAAGCCAAGGCAAAATAAAAATGTTTTCACTGTCAAAAGGAACATTAGAAAAGGAATTGTACCCTTTATCTAGAAAAGCTTAAAAAGAAAAAGAAAAAGAAATATGACTTACTTGTCTTTGAAGCTTGTTTAATAGAAGATAATAAAACCCTTTGATAGTTGACTTCGAGGCCACGAATTATGCATGTTCTTCTTCAGAGATAATTGATTCTTCCCAGACATTAGCAGATGATGAGTTTACGATGTGAGTGGGTATCAAAGCTGTTATTTTAGCTAAAGTAATAAGAGTAGTTAGGCTTGGGTTTAGGAAGTATTTTTTAATTTTGTAAGACATTTATTATATTTCTAATTTTAGATGAAATTTGATATCAGTCTTCAAATGTTTAGAATATTTCTATTATATTTATTTAATAATAATTTAATTTTTATTTTCAGAAATGGTTTAAATATATGCGTCGGTAGTTTAGAGAAGAATTTTTACATCCTACGTTCGAAAACTCAAATGCTACTTAATAGTGAAATGTTAAGGCTGAAACAACTAAAACTTAAGAAACAAAATATTTCTCCTAGTGGTGAAACATTCATTTGGCACCTTAGATTAGGTCATATTAATTTAAACAAGATACAACAACTAGTAAAGGATGGACCCTTAAATGGTTTATAGATCAGTACTTTGCTAGTTTGCGAATCTTGTCTGAAAGGTAAAATGACTAAAAGAACTTTTACTGGAAAAGGAAATGAGGCCAAAGAACCTTAGGAACCAATACATTCAAATGTATTTGGTCTGATTAATGTACAAGCTAGAAAAGAATATGAATATTTCGTCACTTTTATTGATGATTGTTCTTACTATGCTATGTATATTTGATGTATAGAAAGTTGGAAACATTTGAAAAATTCAAAGAATTTTGAGCCAAAGCTAAGAAACAACTTAATAAACTATTAAAAGCACTTTGATCTAATCGAGGAGGTAAATACTTCGATGTTGAATTTGGAATCACTTAAAAGTACTTTGATATACAAACCAATTGTATTTAAGGCTTTTGCAACTAATACATCTCTAAAATGTAACAAACATTTTTTTTTCCATTAAACTGCACTATATAGCCACTTTTACATAAGGTAGAAATATAAATAATGTTCGTTGTTGCTTCTTTAAAGTATAATACTTTATTTAAGTACAAAACATGTTCTGATGAAATAGTTTCCAATGGTTGATGCTATAACTTTTGCTCAATTCGCCATCTTTAAAATGACTTCATCTCTAGCAAGCTTAGAACTATTCTGCAGGACTTTGCATAGTCATACAAACATGTGATGCAGCAGCTAAATCTAATATCCAAGAATGATTATTTGAATCAACACTTAATTCAAATTCAATCACATGACATTGGTGTGTACCTTTTCCCTTAGCCTTCTTAAGGCTTTCAAGATATTGAGGACAGTTCATTTTCCAGTGTTCCTCAACCCCATAGTGGAAACAGGTTCCTTTGCTCTCACTAGTCTTACCCTTCTTAGCCTTCTCAGCTTTAGGCACTGGCTTCATGAAGGGTTCTTCTTGGGTCCAACCTTTGGGCTCTTCTTGTGTTATCCCTGTGTCATTTTCTTTGTCTTTTGTTTAGTGGAAGCCATAAATACATTTTCTTGTGCTTTCTTGGAATTCTGTTTATAAAAGTCTTAAATCTCGTTCAACAGCTCTGGAAGATCCCTTTTAATCCTATTGAGATGGTAATTGATTATAAACGCTTTATAATTCGAAGGGAGGGACTAGAGAATCAAATTTACCCTAATGCAATCTGGAAGGATCGCAACATTCACTTGTAGTTAGTACATCATATTGATCACATGGTCATCAGGTGGCATTCCCTCCCTCAGTTTCATGTTGAAGAGAGAGACACATAGTTTGTATTCTGTTAATTTGGAGTTCTCTTTGTATAACTCTTCTAAGGAGATCAGGATGCTATATGTGTTTGAAACCTTTTCATAACGCATATGGAGATCCTGAGACATAGAAGCCAACATATAGTTTCTAGCCTTTTTACTGTCCACTTTGCATTACTTAAAAGTATCCCTTTCTTGTTGTGAAGTATTGGGATCTATGTCGACTGAAAGCAGACCCTCCAGAATGTACGAAATATTTTTGAAGTCTAAAATAAATTTTAAATTTCTTATCCAATTACTGTAATTGGGCCCTATCAATGTATGTCTTTTGATAAGACTTAGGAAAACTGCGTTATTTTTCATTTATTAAAATATCACAAGTATATCAATTGCTGAAAAAAAAAAATTCTCTTGTTAGTGTTGTAATTAATTTTAATAAAATTGCTAAATCTCATTTGACTCCTACTAATTTATTTGAATATTACACTCCCTAAGTTCGATCCAAAAATTTACATTGGATTAAATTTCTTAATGGGGAATTAAATTCTTATTTAATTAATCTCACATAATAAACTCTTGGTCAATTAATTATAATAAGTATGGACTATTTCCTTTCACATCTCATGTGAGCTATGATTCATTTATTATGCCATAACTTTGGATACCTCAAATAATAGACTCTTGGTACCCTAGGCTAGTTAAATCTGAACTAATACGCTTTCTTAAAATGGCATTCCCACCAAGTCCTCACATAATAAAATCTTGGATAAGATGAGAATTTCCATCTAAGAACAAGATATAATTCCTTCAGGGCATAAAAATTATATCCCTCACATAATAGAATATTAGTTTAATATTTATGCTAAGGAACTAATTATACCCCATATTAGGAGGCATGGATTTAATAATTTATATATATATATATATATTTAGAGAGCTTTTAATTTTATTAACATCTGGAATTTTAGTCCAATTTCATGCTTTAATATACAAATTATTCATTCATCTCATGCATAAAAACATAAAGCATATGGGTTGATCAATGGAGTTTTCAAAAATACAGTCCTAAGGTAAACTATTTACCCTATCCTATATCTCATTTTGGATCACCATCCATATGTTCTTCAGGTTTCCATCCAACCGTTCTAATTACATAAGAAATCTTAGGCACGCAGGTATTCGCAAAATTATACACACGCGAATTGTAATCGCAAGTGCACGGGTCGTGAGCAAGTAATAAAGTGATAGTAAGTATCATTCCCATAAAGATTGGTATTCTAGATTAATGCTAATTACCACGGTGTTGACAACCTAACTTTATCTAAGCGAATTTAAAAGATAAGTTGAATTGTGAAATTAAAAATGTTTTAAACTAAGTAAATCAATAAATTAAAGAAATGAGAGTTTTATGAAAATGGGGTTCTAGAGATTTGATTTCCCTCTATTGTTTCTATGCTCTTTGTCATTAGTAATCAACAACTAATCTAATGTATTCATTAATCAAGAGCTTAAGAATTATCTCATTCCTTCTCCTAAGTGCCAAATAAGACTCTATGCATATACAAACAAGTTAATATCCCTATCTAATCCGTTATACATACACGCATTAAGCTACCCTTATGTGACTACCCTAAGTTCATTAGTCTCCTAACTCAACAAACTCAAAGCTATGCCATTTACAACCAACATATAGATTAAACTTTCTCAAGCACATAACCCAAATGTTTAATTCATCCATTCTATTTCCCAATGCAATTAGAAGCATTAAGCACATAAAAGGCATAAACACCAATATAATCCATAGCGAAATATTCAATTACATTCATCCAAATGTTCATAAAAGTACTTATGTTCAAATCAACACAAAACACAATTATAAACTATAAATAAATGTAACTGAAGTAGAGAGAGAAGAAGGAACTAGTTTGAGAAGCCTTTGGAGTTTTCAATAATCTTCCTTAATCCAAGCTTCATTGGTGTTTCTCTTACTAAAAATTAGAGTTTTCTCTCTATTTCGTGCTCCCCTTTAATCTTTTGAGAAGTGGCTAAAGGATAGTATTTATAGGTTTCAAATTAGGGTAAAAAAAGGAGTACTAAACAGGCGGTGGCACTTGGGCACCGAGCAAGTACTGTAGCATGACACTGTTTACAGACACTGTTCAATGCACTGTAGCATTTTGGATTTTTTGCTTGTTTACTTTGAATATTTACTCCAAATAGCTCTATAAGTTTCAAACCTACAAAATAAAATTAATACACATAAATAGCCATAAATTTGCATTTAAAATAAGCAATTATCAAATTAAGAAGGATATAATATCATATATAAAATGCGCTTATCAAGCAGGCCTTATGAAACAATTAATAATAACAAAATAATTATTATTACATGTCATTAAAACAATATTACAACCCTTGAATATTTTCTGAAAAATAAATGGTACCCATTGATCAACTTTCTAATCTAATATTCATCTATCACATAAATAAATATTAAGTTAAAACATTCATAACATTTAATTTAAACAATTTAAATAATTAATATATTATGAATATAAAATAGTAAGTGCCATAATATATATCTCATATATATTGCTTTGTGTGTAAATATAAAAAGTGCATTTGCCAATTATTTAAAATTTTTAGGGCATATAACAATTGCAATTTATTTTTGTTTTAAATTTTTTTAAGCATTATCATGCATATGTCATATTTCACCCAAATTTTTAAAATTAATCTTTTATTAAATCAATCACCTTTAGAAATTTTCATGCATGGATTTGAATAAATCAAGTAATGATGATATCTCATATCATTATTTTAATATATTTTGAACTTTTCAAAAATACTAATCATTATCATTTCAAAAATAATAATAAATTTATTTCTTTCATGCCATAACAAGTAATGATTTTGTTTTGAATATTTTCCATGCATGATATCGATAAACTCATCCAATTATAATATCTTATATTATAATATATTTAATTTTGAACACTTCAAAATTCAAAATATCAATATATCATAAATATTGATAATGCATGTTATGCAAGTCCTGATAAATAATCAAATTATTTATCATATTATACAATTGCCAATTAAATGCCTTTTACATATTTTATTAAAAAATATTCATCACATGATTTTTTTTCGCAAAACCAATTCAACATGTTAATCAATCATTCAAATCATATACAACACTTGCATATAACCATACCATATTACTTTTATAAAATATATCATCATATTAGACAACTCATTGAAGCTTTTGTTCCTTGTCATATTTTTTATGTAGGTAATATCCTTCCGTTGTCTAATCCTGATCGATTCTAGATTCACAAAATGTCAAAATCTCGAACTCGATACTTTTCAGAATCGTCGATCGATATGTCCAGAACTTATTACTATGAACTCTTTGTATGACATTTTCTTATACTCTAGCCAGAGATTTAATTTTTTGACATTTATTGACATTTCTAGGAACTCGAAGCTTGGATGGAGTCAGCAATAACTCCCATCCTTTATACTTGAGCCAACGGATCCCATCATGACAACTAACCATTTCTTCAAACGAACAACGAATGACCAAGTAAGCTTTTGTCTAGAGCATGACTAGTTTCGTTTATATACACCAAATGAAACATACGTATTGAAACCATTATGATCACGATGTCTTAGGTCGAAGGACTATATCATACACTAATATAACCAAATGATGATTCTTTACCTACATGCAATACCATGTGATTCATTGTTTGATGATCATATTCAATAATCGGTTCTCTAACCAATAGTCCACACTAATGCCTCAGTGACATAACCATTATGTCATTCGAATTCATATCATCTCATGATATCCTTTTCGAAAGCATTCAGTGTGCCTAAATATTCATACAAACAGGGATTGCACGTAAGCAAAAACCTTAACAAATCTTCACTTGCTCTGGTGCTATTCATACTGGTATCTAATACCTGTAGACTCCACATATTTCTTAAACACCTTTGGAGTTAAGGTTTTAGTATGTAGATCCGCTATATTATTTATAGAATCTACTATACAAATTATTATATCTCCTCTAGCCAAGATCTCTCTAATTATGTAGTATTTCTATCCACATGTTTAGATCTTTAGTGTACTTTTGATTCTTTTGCTTATGCAATGGTTCTCTTATTGTTGTAAAATAATGAAAAATGATCTTTCAAACTTGGAACTATTCTGAACTCGGTGACAAATTTATGTATCCATATCATTTCTTTTGCTACTTTAGGGGTGGAGATGTATTCTGCCTCAGTGGTAGAATCAGTTGTGGATCCCTGTTTGGTGCTTTTCCAGGTCAAACTAAAAGTCTGAATTATTGTGGAAGGTGGGATAGAGTAACTGTAATCGTTGAGATAGATAAATTAGAATAAAATCATCATAAAGATGAAGTGCAAATAAAAAAAAGAAGAGAAAGCACAAGAAGAAGAAGAAGCACAACAACAAACCTTCTCAAGTCATTGCAATCAACCACTTCCTTTACCCATAAAGCTTGAAAAGGAAAACCTTGATCAGTATATTTCCAAATATTTTTCCTTTTGTTTCAATATCGACATAGTAATTTTGAATAAAGCACAGTCATCTACCAAACTACAAGTAATTGAAGCCATCTAAGATCAAGCTCATGAAGAGGCATCGCCGCACAACATAAAGACCATGAAGCAGCAAGACAAGTTCAGCAAAAAGAAACTAATAGATACTAGCCAACAAGGTTCAGTCTTTTGGTCTAAGATTAAAGTCTTCTTGGGAAGGGTCAAAGCAAAGTGGTCGGAGCTGCCTCCTAATGATTTTTTCATGGAGCTACAGAAGCCGAGGAAAAAGAATCTTAACACCCGAAGGCATTAACTTAACTTCCATAAGAAGGATGCCTTAGACATGCAGTTTGATCCACCATGAGTGAAGAAGCAAGACGTCAAGCCGATGACGTTAAATTAAGCATTGCTTGGGAGGCAACTCAAGGAGAATATTTATTTTGCTTTTGTCCATTTTGTTTTAATTAATTATTCTTTCGTTATTTTTATTTTGGTGTATAAAAGCATGAACAAGGAAACAAAATCGAGCCAAAGCCCTAACATTTAGTTTTTGACTACCCTAGCATAAAAAACATAGATCCCAGCACTGAGGCATTACCATCCAGCGCTCTCACATCAAGTTTAAGAGCATCAATGCTAGGGCGTCACATTTTAATGCTCTTGCTCCTTTGGCATAACATTAGAATGTCAAAATTGAAGCGCTTTAGAGTGAATTCCAGCAAAGTTAATGCCTCAGTATAGAAACCTAATGCCACAACATTCCTAGTTCATACTTTATAAGGCCAACAATAAAGTATTCAACGCCCATGCATTCTTACTTTACATAGCCCCAGTGTTCATCCAAAGAAGATAAACACTGCAGCATTATAAGGGGAACACCGTTACGTTCACTAAAAAAAAAATACTTTACCCTCTACCACCACCACTACCACCTCTAGAGGATGATTAGACACCGGTACAAGGAGACCTTGGCTTAGTTAAGAAGGACTTGGATCACTGAGCCAACTAGATTTTCAGTTAGGAGTAGGGAAACTTCCTATATTTTGCTTGGCTTACATTTTATCATTTTTTTTATGTTGCTTTATGCTTATTTTATTATTTTATTTTTATGTTTGTTTTTTTGTCTTAGTCTTTTATAATTGAATAAGAAATGCATTAGTAATATGATATAGATTATTCACTAATTTTTTTTATGTTGTCTGCTGCTATATTTTTCTTGTGTTGGGTTGAGATGTTGATTACTAGTTCATGATAAGAATTTGAAATATGACTGCAAAACTTATTTTTTTAGTTCCTAGGAAATGATAAATACTCAAAATAATTTATACACCAATAATTAGATGGAATTTGACATTGTTTGTGATTACCAAATTTTGAGCACATAAATAAAGCTTGTGTTAGTTGAGTTTTTGTATAGAGATGCTCATACTTAATTAGTACACTCTATTCTAATGAACAAGTAGACACTTTAGAACTTCTTTGATTATGGCTTGAGGCATAATCCTAGGAATCATATGAATAGAAAAATAAAATTAAGCCATCTTTGGACCGTTTGAGCCTTTTTAGCCTACTTTTGAGTTATATTATCCCTAGTCACCCTAATTGAACTTGAAATGCCTATTTATTTTTGAGAAAACACATTACAAGACTAAAATTTGGATTTAAAGTACGCAAAATGCCCTTAACACCATAAACACTGAATGTATTGAGAAATATTATGGAATCTATAGAGTTATTGTTGTTTAAGAAGAAAAACAATGAAATTTGGTAAGTAAGCACCACATTAAGTTTGGGAGAATTATTCTAACGTATGGGAGAGTTTATTATTAAAAAAATAAAAAAATAAAATATAAAGAAAAATAAAAAATAAAAAAATTAATAAGTTATTGAAAGTAGTTGGGTAAAAATCTAAGTTTGGGGGATTTAAATCAAGTGTAGGAAGTTCAAGTTGTAGCTAAGGGAACTTAGTGTTCATGGTGTGCATCAAGTTAAATTCTTATCCAAATAACCCATCTTGACCTTAGTACTACATTACAAGCTAGTAAAAGACCTAATAGATCTCTAAATATGTGTTTTCTATATTAGTACAGAGCTGTATGCAAAATGAGCTTATAGTAGTATTTTATATTTAAAAATATGCCAAGACACCTCTTTTTTGACAATCTTAAGCACTTGAGCTAATCTTGGTAAAATTCAGTTAACACTTGCTTATTTTGCACATGCAGAAGGTTGATCACATAAGGAATAATAAAAGTGCTCAATTATGGTATTAGTAAATTTTTAAGAGCTATTTTTCAATTTCGAAGGATTTGAAGATAAGTGAGGCAGTTTTTAAAATAATTATGCAATCATCAAATCAATCCAACCATGTGTTAGTTTTTCATGTTTTGATTTTTCATTTTCGTTGAATTTTTTTTATGAGTTGTTTATTTTATATGTGTGTGTTATTCTCTCTCATTGTTTGAGGATGAGTAATTATCTAAGTTTGAGGGTAATTTATATGTGTATTTCTCTTATATTTTGGCCCTGTTTTATCTTAGGAATTATTTTTTATCAAGTAATTTTAGAATCATTTATGCTTTCAATGTTATTTTTATAGGCTTAATCATGAAAAGGTGGAAAAAGGGAGAAATTGGAGAAAACACATCCGATTTAGATGCTAAAAGTCCAAGGAGTTGAGAAAATTGATGCTCGAACTTGCATTATCCAAATGCTCTGACATTCATATTAGATGATGAATGTCATGGCTTTGTGATTTTTTTTAATGATACAGTGCAAATTTTAGAGCAACCAATACTCCCATATTCTAGAAGAACGTTGTAGCGTTAAGAATGCCCCCACATTGAAGATTTGAATGCTGCGACTTTAGGGCAATATTTTTGAGAATGCCCCCACCTTCAAGGTAGAACACCACAACTTTGGACTCTTTTTTCACCATATAAAAGTTTGCTTTATGACCTCTTGAGGTAGCTTGGCCGACCCTTAACCTAACTCTAACCCATTTCTCTCAACCCTGATATACTTCTAGGCCAGAAATCATCCTACATTGGGCAAGAACAACACTTAAAGTTATTTTAAAAATGGATTACGCAATATCAAGAGCACATTGGTTAACCATTAGAGGATTCAAATAACATCAAAGATTGAGTGGAGATAACATTGTCTTCATAATATTTAGTTTGAATGGCTTATATCATAATTATTATTGTATTTAGCCATAAAACTGTTATCATGTTGATTTAATTTTATTATCTAGGATTATAGTTTTGAACTCAATATTTGTACTTGATTTAGTTGATCCCATTATTATGAACTCAATTTATTATTCAATTTATTTGTTCTTAATGCTTTTAATATACTAGACTAGTTTTTGGATGATTAGGAAAAATTAGGGTAAATTTGAAAAAGGTATCTTATTATTCAGCCATAAACAATTGATACATGATCACAACATGTCAATTGTGAGTTTTGATATGGGATAAGAATATACGTATATGGTATGTATGAATAATATAACCTGTTTTTAATGTATCCTGATTTATTTGAATTACTATAAGAATAAAGGTAATTGGTAGATTAAGGTATATTCATTTGACCATCAGAAGAAACTTACGATGAATTTCGTGTTGTAACCAATAATTAAGTTGAAGGATTAATAATTGAGATAATATATTAGAAAAGTATATTAAGAGATAGCTATAGTCCTAAATACTCTTCATATAATGATTGCACTTTATATTATTTGCATAAATAGGATCTATTAGTAGTGTTAGCATTTAGTGTTAGTATAAACAAGTCTAATTACTATTTGTTTAGATAAAGCTCATCCTTCCATTCATTGTGATATTGGAGACTTAGTTTGAAATTCGTTAATAGAAGAAAACTAAGCGTGGATTCAAAATATGTTTTTTGATTCTCATTTTTTTAAAGTATTAAATCTATATATTCGTAAGAACTTTAAATAAAAAGATTTTTTTATTTCATAAAAATAAGAACTAAAAGAATTTTTGTTTTCTATTCCGCCGTTATGAATAGCATAATTTCAATAACGTTGACTTTTAAGTTGAGCCAAACCGTGACGAGGGCGTCATGTGATTAAATGAGAGAGAATATCACATTTTACATTGAACATAAATTTTAGATCTTGCCTATATATAAGCAGATAAACAACATATTTAATAGGCTAATTTTTTAGGTTAATAACAAATACTTATTTTATAATATTATATAATTTTTTGTATCAATAATAATTGTTGGGTGACGATATTATGAATGTAAATTTTTCTTAAAATTAGTATATTTTCTTTTACACGCGTAACAGAAACTTGATTCTCGGGCCCAATGTTTATGATACGCACCGGCCAACAAGTTGAATTGGTACGATTCCACGCGATACTTTTTTATAGGACGAGCACGATTTGATTTTCACCTTATAAAAAATTGCTTTCTCTAATCTAGAATCGAATCTTAAACTTCTAATAGAAACGGTCCTTCTGAGCTGAAGTGCAAAAGAATCAGATTCAAAGAAATTTTATAAGCTTAAAATAAAATTGAAAAAAAGAAAAAAAAAGAAGTGAATCTGGTTCGCAGCCACTTCTTAAGTGATGGAATTCAAATGTAACTATAAATGATAGAGATTGAGCAATCCAATTAACAATCATACACACTGAAGCAAACCGCTAAACTTGACCAATGGCATGTAGAGCAGAAACGTACTGCAGCGGATGTGGGCGGCAACTACCGGTACCGCCGCAGGCAATGGCCATAACATGCTCTGCGTGCCAAGCCATTACCAGGATTCAACCGGTTTATCGTGCACCGCGATCAGGCCGGTTAAATAGCATTAACTACGGGGCACCTGCACCTGGTTCAGGCTATACTTATCCTGGATCAGGAACTTATAATAACTTTGCCAATAGAGAGACAGTGCCAAGCAATTACACGAATAACACAGAAGCTGGTCCAGGTAATAACGGTGGGTACCCTGCAGTAGGAACATATGGTAATGGCTATAATTATTATATGAATGGACTCCGACCACGTCCAGCGTTGCCTGCTCCTTCAGTTCATGGGAGGAAGAGGGCTGTGCTATGTGGAATAAACTATAATCAAACAAATTACACGCTCTCTGGATGCATAGCTGATGTTAAGAAAATGAGGTCTCTTTTGGTTGAAACTTTAAGGTTTCCAAGTGACTGCATACTCACGCTCACAGGTAAAATTAATAAATTTCTTTCTCAAAGGTCAGGGGGTATATTTTATCGAAATATATTATTACAATTATAATAATATAAAAAAAAATAGATATTTCTCAACTTTAATTGAAATAGATGAGCATGAATTCACTTAATTGTCTACTAACAACAGAAAATCGTTACACTTACACAGAAGATGAGATGAATCCAACAAGGATCCCCACTAAACAGAATATGCGATCAGCGATGCGATGGCTAGTCCGCGGTTGCCAGGCAGGAGACTCCTTGTTTTTCCATTACTCGGGCCATGGTAAGAAGCAGAAGGACTATAGCAGAGATGAGTATGATGGGTACGATGAAACACTTTGCCCTCTTGATCATGAAACCGAGGGACCTATCATTGACGATGAAATCAATGGGACCCTCGTGAGGCCACTGCCCCGCGGTGCAAAACTTCATGCTCTCATCGACACTTGTTATAGTGGAACCGTATTCGACCTACCTTTTTTGTGCAAGATGAACAGGTTAGACGTACGACCGATTATTGATTAATTGTAACCACAACTTGCCTTGAGCTTTAATTTCAGCTTTCGAGTCTCAAGTGGTCACCAAATTACACGGCAGTCGTGGCCATTTGAGGGGATAAGATTTAATTAATTAAGAATATTTAACTCTTCACCAATTTTTTTTTAAAATAAAAAATTGCACCGAACTTTTAGTGTTGATTTTTTTTTTATTAAAAAAAAAAACTCCTTCATAATTTAATTAGGGTATGAAAAAAAAATGAAGGGAAGGGAGCTATGTGTGGGAAGATCATAGAATTCCAACGGCTAGTTATCAAGGAACAAGCGGCGGGACTGCCATCTGCTTTAGTGCTTGTAACGATGATCAAACCTCTTCAACTACTTCGGTGAGTCTGAGTTTTCATTTTGTAAACTTAAGCTGATTACAGAATTAATTCAAGACACATTAGATTATTAACAACGCACTCCTTTTAATTCGTTATATTTATATTTTAGATTGCTTTTTCTTAACCGATGTATCAATTAATTTGCAGCATCGATCTGAACATCTCTACTCTACATGAATACAGAAATCCACTCATGATTTTTTAAAAAAAAAGAAAAACAAAAGAAAAGATAGGATATAATTTACAACAGAAATTATTAAATATGAACATGTATAAAAATAGGGGCAGAAATTAGATAATATTATTAATATTATTTGATTTAAAATAAGTTAAAAAATAACATTTTTCTCTTTTTATTTTCTTTTTTAGCATATCTTTTACATGATCATTGTTTCTTTTTTTTTTATGAAGCAATATCTTTCATATAAATTTGTAATCTTGCATATACTATTAAATTGTATATCTTTCATATATTATTAAATTGATTAGTATCAATAATTAAAAATTTAAGCCGTTACTTTAACAGAAAAAAAAAAAACATTTTATACAATCCGCATTGTATTAAAATGTATCAAGAACCTCAAGTGTTTCTTTTCTTGTATTTGAGAATAAAAAAAAAAATAAAAAGCTTTAATAGAATATTAAATGCTTTTTGATGGTGTGAATAAAACTCAACTGGTTTGATTGAATTATACTTAATACTTGCAGGTTTCTACTGGGAAAGAGGTGACGGGTGCCATGACTACTAGCTTCATCCAAGCGGTTCAAAACGAACCTGGGTCGACATATGGTCGTTTGCTTAATGCCATGCGCACTTCTATTCCATCTTTAGTTGCTCATAACACAAAGTTACAGGTATATTCTCAACTATTTTTCTTCTTCTTCTTCTTCTTTTTTTCTCTCCCCTTTAAACAGTAAATCTCCACTTGTCTTCTGGGAGTGTTGCTAATGTTCAAGCAATTTAGTAACAATATATGAAAATCGTTTGTACTAAAAAGGACTACTAAGTTTTAGGATAAATAGTTTGCTAAATCAGAAAAGTGTGTTAGAAAAAAAATAGAAAAATGAAGATGCCCTTTGAGTCAACACCTCAAGTTCTCAGTTGTTTATAGAAAAATTGTCACTTCCATCCTTATTTTTAATCTTAATTTTATCTAAGTTTCGGTTTTATTTTATTTTATTTTAAAATAATTAGTTGCTTCTTTTTAACTATCACTTTCATTCTTAAAACATGTTTAATTACCCCTTCAAATGAAGTAACTGACTATTTTACAAAAATCATAAACTTAATGAGTAAATCAAGATAAAAATAAAAATGAGAGTAGTAATTTCCCCTGTTTATAGCAAAAGATAATTAATTGAGGTTTATTTTCTTTCAAGAATATAAAAAACTCACAATAACTTTTCTTTTATAGGGGAAAAAAGTAATATTAGTATTAACATAAAAGGGACCATGTATTTCAAAGTTAGGGATATGGTTTTATAACTCTATATTTGTAATTTAACAAATAGACTTTCTCAACAGATTTAATTACAGGTCTTTTCTACCTTTTTTTCTTTTCCAATTGCAGGAGCCTCAGCTGTCCTCATCTAAAACATTCGACATCTCTTCAAAGAAATTAAAAGTGTAATACATATTTTTATTTACGAAATTAAGGATTATAGCTATATCATGCTCGTAGGAATAAAGTTATCTTTTGAATAAGTGTAATAAGGGAGGTATTCTAAATAATGTCAAAGATCAGGCTGTCTTTGGAAAGTTATCTTCCGAAGTTATTATCATTTGCTTGTTGAAATGTATAATTTATGGTGATGAACATCAATCTATACACAACTGGCTTATCAATGATCTGTTGGTTAGTTAGAATCCGAATGCAGTGTTTGATGTTTGTCAAGGTGTATTAAGCATTGTCTTTAAAATTATTTTTATCCTCGCAAAATTGTAATTTTAATGCAAATGTGTTGAATGACAGTATAGCCTCTAAGATTCAATGAAAAGATTAAAATTTACAAGAATACACTCTCAAATACAATTTTCTTAGACAACAAGTACTTTTAATTTGGAGTATTAGTTAAGATAAAATTATAATGAATATTTCCAGATAAAAAATATATATCTATAATATGAGAAAGGTCAATAATTTATAGTGAAAAAGTTCTTGTTTGTACAACACCAAACCTTTTCCAAAAGCCACAAAGTTGGTTGCTCAATGTGGCTTTCTGAAGGGTTATGTCTAGTTGTTAGCGCCGTAGCTTGGAATGCTTAAGTCATAGCAATCATAACCTGTCATGGGCCAGTGTCTTGGCCTGTGATGGCCATGCCACCGCACCTAGCCATTGCCAAATATGGCACCTCGACCTCATTTGAGGCCGTGGAGTCGGCTCTTGGTACATGCTCTTGCATTTGCCATTTTGTTATGTCTTTTTTTTTGTCTCTATTTTGTATATTTGAAATATCCTTTAAATTTTTAACAATTCTCCATATATTTCAAAATAAACAAAATGGATTAACTCCAAATTTCAAAAGCAGAATTTAATGTATATGAACTGGTGCTCTTTTTCAAGCTACGAACCAGTCATTGAACAATTAATCATGTTTCCAGGAATTAGGTGAAACAAAAGTTTTTATGAACCTTTATTCCTTAAGTGTAAAATAGAGGGTTAAATGTTCACATTAAACTTCTAATTAACTTGTTTATTTAGTGATTTGGCACTTATATACCCTTGTGCCATCCTGGTTTTATGAGTTTTCTAGAGGTGCATGCCTAACTCTTATAGGAACCAACACAATTTCATACTTATATAGTTGAATATCTATTAAATCTCTTCTAAGTATAACATATTACTATACAGTAACGAGCTACGAAGTTCATTAAGATATTAAGTACATCCTTTGTCACCATAGAAAGTACTACCTAACCTTATGGAGGGCTCATAATTTATTTAATCAGTAGTACAACAAAAAAGAATGTTACTCCTATGAACCTAATTCAAAGGATCTTTAATCATATAGGTGGAGTTTCTATAACTCTTACCTTATGTTATAGGCAGAAGTTCTATCCCCTTCGATGTTTATTCCACTAATCTCCTATTTACTGGTTCAGTTAAAGGATTGATGAAATTCAACTTTGACCTTATAAAACTTAGGCTCACTACCTCAAATTCTAGCAACTGCTTAATTATATTGTGTCTTAGATATATATGTTTACTTTTTACATTATAAATTTTACGTTGAACTTTGGCTATTTTAGCTTGACAATCACAATGGATTGATATTGATATAGAAGAGTAAGTATTAATGGGAAGATCAATTATGAGTGTTCTTAACTACTTAGCTTCAATACAAGCCTTTTCTAAACTTATCAATTCTGACTTTATAGTAGATCAAGTTATGCATATTTGTATAGTGGATTTCTAGCATACAATATCTCTTCCTAAGATGAACACAAATCTACTAGTAGATTTAATTTTATTAGATTTAGAGATCTAGTTTGCATCACAATAACCTTCTGAGATAGATGATGATCTATTATATGTAAGCCCATAATCATTAGAGATAGTGCTTATGTGCCATTTTATTTTGTACGAATATTTATTTACTTAATATTTAACATTTAAATAATGCGTTAATATTAATTTATATAGTACTAAGCTTGTTACTTTTCAGACATTACAGATTTAAAGGAGTTTACATCAATGCTAAGAGTTAGCATTCTAAGAATTAGAACCTTGTCTGAAAGGGACAAAGAATTAGGAATATATTAGTAATGACATAGTTACAGGGAGTTACAAATGGTGCTAAGAAATATCATTATGCAGTGTATTCTTAAAGACATCATTCCTAATCTATGGTTACCAACACAGGTCAGTTGGTATACCTTCTGGATTAGTGTGTGTCTATATATAGATTGTAATATCCAATCCCTATTAGTAGTATTGGTGCCTAGATTTTGGTATAGAGCAATAAAGACACCGTAGGGTTACTCGATTTTAACCCTATTAGAAATATTTCTTTTATGATGTGCGTGAGAGATATTAGACCTAATTTACTAATTTCACACTCGATCGGAGCGTCGGACGACCCTAGAATATTTTTGGGAATTTTTCTCTATTGGCTTGGAAAAGGAAATTCTAATTTACTACATGAATTTTCATTTAAGGGTTATGTATAGAACAAGCCTTTTTTGAGAAGCATAATCCATATATTAGAGAATGGACCAATTAGAAAAAATCTCATGGATTGCCAAGTTGGAAATTCTAGTTAGTTCTTTGGACTATTCTAACTACATAGTTATAAATGAACCAATTACATACTTAGTTTTCAAATAATGGAAAATTAGTAATTTAGAGTAAGTTGAGAGACAAAATGGTCAATTGATGGATAACTATATATATGTTGGAAGTGTGTAGATTTTTCAAGAGAACAAAAAGCAAACACTTAGAGCAAAAAGAGAGCAAATTTGAGCTAGAAGAGTGGTGCTGCTATAGTGACCTTTCAAGTTTTTTTTTAATGATTTTTCATGCTTAATCAAGCCAAAATAAGGTTACATACCAATTTCTAAGCTCAATTGAAGCCTCCATTAGTGGAAACAAGAAAAAGAGGTAAGAAAAGCATTGTTTTATGAGATTGATAAGTAAACTTTAAGGATTGCTCAAATTGATGTTCTTGTATGTATTCTTGGTTTAGATTGAGTTGGATTCTAGTGTGGAGCTTGAAAAAGTCATCAATTTAAAGAAATGGGCAAGGTAAGAATTAGGGTTTTGGGTGATTTGAATGTAGAGACTTCAATTGGTTGTAACTACGGCATTAGAATGAAATTGGCTTGATTTTGATGTAATTGGAACAAGAAATTGAGAAAAGAAATGTGTTGGAACATAAGGTGAAATTCTGCCACTTTAGGAAAGTTAGAGATTGTGTGGTGTTTTGATTGAGTTGTTGTGTGTAAATGGTGCCTTATGTATGTTGAATGTATAGGGTTGATGGAAAAACCAAAAATGAAGAAAATGGGACATAATTGTCCATTTTAGAAAGGTGAAGGGCAATTATGTCCAACTAAGTTATAAGGCGTTTAATAATTTTTAGAGCGTCGGGTGGTGACTTAGATTAGATTAAATGACTCCGTAAATAAAAATCAAAAAGTAGTATGCATCCGGGCTTTGTATGCCGATTAGGGGGTTTAGTAGTTAAATGCGATTCTAGCATTCGATTTGGTTCTAAATGTCATTTATGGCATGTAGGTGAAGAAAACCGAGAGTAGTAACGGGAGCAGAAATCCGGAGTGAAATTAAGTGTAAAGCGGGTGTGAGTGAAAATTTGTCTTTTCTGTTATCTTTCGTTTATTATGTTTCCGCATAATGAAAGTGTATGTTTTATGAGCTTTCAATGCATAAACATGATTTATGATCTTGATATATATCCATAGATATGCATTTATATGTTCGGTTTAAGAAACAGTTTTAAAATTTCTGCATTCGTTTTAAAAGCCATTGGTACCCTCAGATTATAGTAGTGGTGATTATATTAGACCTGGCCGGTATATCCCGTGCACATGGGCTGGTCATGGGGGCGTGTCACTAACTCTGAAAAGTCAGGATGTCGAGTCATGTGAGTCGTTCTATGAGTACGGGGTATTGTCTCTCTATATGTATGCGATGTAGGATTTCGCTGTATAGCCAGTGAGATGTCTTGAAATGTCACTATAGGTGCTGCTAGTTGAGGTGCCCCGTGACCTACTCACGTGTGCGGTGCTAGTTAAGTCACTGCGTGAGTATAGAGCTTTAGGGTTACCATTGGTACAGTTTAGAAAGAAAATGGCCGAACAAGGACTTTACTAGTTTTCAATTTACTGATAGCATTTATATGCACACGGCAGTTATTATGTTATATAGATTTTGGATATTGTTTTCCAAAGATGTAGATAAAACTCGCTCGACAAGATTTCATCAGTATATGATATTAGAAACCGTTTTACAGTTTTACAGTTTTACATCAGTTTTAGAAGCATGATTTATGCATGTACTTTCGGATTTACTATCTATGCATAGTGTTATTTTATTTGAAATCTTAATTGCACTCACTGAGCTCCTTTAGCTCACTCGTTTTGTGTTTTATATTTTCTAAACCCCTTTCCCAGGTACAGGTCTTGGTACGCAAGCTACCGATTCTCCTATTGCCGAGTAGTGGGTCAAATCTGAAGATCATTTTTGTATATGTAAATGTGCTAAATAGCACCCTTTGCTTTTTACATAGTAGTTATTGGCATGTATATTTGTATGTATGTTTTGAACCAATAAGAAGAGATTTGGATATTATGATGATCGTTTTTACTTTTTATGAGTATGCTCATTTTGTGATTTAAATGAAACTATTGAGTTGTGTTGGATTTAGTTTTGGAAAATACCGGAGGTTCAAATTGGTAGCATTGAGAAGTATTTGAAATAGAAGTGAAATTTCTTTGCAAGTTTTATATGAATTTTTTGAAAAACAGGGGAAACTCTGCCCGTTTTTCTTTTAAAAATTAAGATGTCGTTTTCATGTATATTAAAAGATTTTCTCAGTAATAGTAAGAACTAAAAAGGGGTTCGCCTCGCGAAATTTCTCATCTTGCTCATTTATATTATGAGAAACGTCTGTTAGGGTGCTTGGTAGGGCCGCTGGGATCTACTGTAGAGGTTCTCGGGTCGGGTCCTGTCATAGATTGTCCAGATGGTTAGGCTTAGCAGATTGTGGGCTTAAGGGAATCTTATATAGGTGTACAAGTATTTAGTGAGGGCTGAGTACTGAACAGACTCATGAGGACCTCGAATAGACATTCCATAGAGCCGTCAATATAGGGTTTTCTCGAGTTGAGGAGTATTCATGATCCTTTGATGTGAGCGCCATGGTGGGCTTGTGAGTGATTTGCCTTACTTTGATTCCACGCATGTCAAATACTTTTCATAATCTGACCTCTGGGTGTTGTTGGGTATGGTCCAATGCTAATGGAGTTTGGTGTGCCTAGATATGAGATCCATTAGCTCATATGGGTGAATTGTATATCCTGATGCTTTGAGATTGTATTTTAGAAAGTCTTATAGCCATAAGCGGAAACCTCAAAAAGAGTTTTTCACAGGGTTAAACAATATCACAAAGGAGTTTATAGACATTGTTTACAATAATACAAATTTGAAGATAAGTTCATGGTCGAGCATAAAGCGATTTGACGGTGATGATCCATATCTCTACTCTTCCAGGATATAGGTGACAAAGGGATTATACGTATATGCTTGACCTTCACTTGTATGGTTTAACGCGCTATTCTGTAATATCTGTAATGTGTGTTTGGGGTATTGTTTACGGACTTCCGTAAGAGTTTCATAAGAAAAATGGGTGTGAGCTTAGAGATTCTCATATTATAAAGTGTATTCATTGAGCATTGGGGTAGCGAACTGGGTCAAACAATTCGATTTGAAATTTTTTTAAAAAGAGGGATTTGTTTAAGGATCTCTTGGGAAATGCATGTGTCAAGGTTTAAGTGTTATATCTATTATTTAATTGGTTAACAATTGTTGTTATCTAATTGAAAAATGATATATGACTTATGCATGGCTATTTGTGTGACAAATGACACTTTGCATGGAAAAACAAGCTTGACAAATGGCAAAAGAAATGGACACTTGGCTTAGTGCATGTGATGCATGAAGTACTTGTGTCTTTGTAAAAGTCAAAGTATTTAAAAGCAAATGAAATTCTTTCATTTGTAGTTATTGCAAAATTCGGCCTAAGGGAAATACTTTAAAAGTTTTGTACTTAGGTCCCTTAAGCCATTTTTGGGTTAAATTGAGAGAAACAAGCTTAAGTGTTGAGTAAATCTGATCCTGCATGAATTATATACTACCATTTTAGCTTCTGCAATCTCACCAATGTTGAAAACTATAATTGTTCGTGAGATCGCTTTGGTGTGAGCTCCGAAAATTGAAACTTCACCAAATCATCTTTAAGGGTGAGTTTTTGAAACTATTAATGTAATAAGGCTTGAATTAAGTGTGTATTTGTGGAATAGAAAATTAGATTTTATTCCTCTGCGTAATGTATGTATGACATACAATATTTGATTCAGTGAATACATATTTACATACATACAGTCATTAGGCACTTTAACAAATGGTATAAGAGCATTTATTTATGCTGTTTAGGTTAAATGGAGTGTATTGGAGTTGTTTGGGATGCCAGGAATAATAGGTACTACATTTTGAAGTGTTGAAAGTGCAAAACCAGGTCTTTGTTCAAGTAAACACAGATGCATTGGTAACACTAGCTTACTGCGGGGTATTTGGCGTTTGAGCATTCTAGGCACTATAATTTATACAGGTCTATTGCATTTTGTCATATTGAGGTGTTATGTGATAATGTGGGGGCGATGATAAATTGTGATGATGAAGCGTTCAATGAATTAACACTGGGATGTGGCTTCTTTGATGCTGAGGTAATGGGGACGATGAGGCGTTCTAATTTTTAACACAGCAAAATTAAAAGCTATTCACTCCATTTTACATTCTTTTGCATGTGTTGTTTAATTTATGCTATTATATAATTGTTATATGATTTCTTTATATACTATTGTCATTTGTTTGCGCTGTTAACCACAATGGGAGTCCTATTGGTAAGGTTAGTTGTGTTAGGGTTGGTGATTACGTGCCATCCCTGAATGTACATATACTTATTATTTATATAAATATACATTTCCATTAAATTGCTAATGCCTATTTATATGGTACCATGCAATATAACATTATAGACATTGAATGATCTGAAAGAGTTCAGATATGATCTAAAAGAGTTTAGATAAAGGCCTACAACTGGACACGCTGAGAGATATAAATGCTAAGTGTTAGTGCAGCTAATTGTTAGCTGGTTGTAATACTCAGTGAAGATCCAAGAGTTGGAGCCTTGTTTATAATGGGACATAGACCAAGGAATATACTAGTAACTGTATAGTTGTAAGAGTTGCAATCAGATGCCAGAAAATGTCAGTTATGAAAGTATATTATCGAATATTGTCCCTGATCTATTTCTACCGATGCGAGTCTGTCGGTGGATACCTTTACATAGATTAGCATATGTCGTACCTATAGGGTATAAATGGTTGTTCCTAGCCAACCATGAGCTTAGAGCTCATATTGACATATGGGTATTCATTTAAGATTGGATATACGACGGACTCACACGGACCTCCGATAGATATCCTATGTAAGCTGTCAATGAAGGGCCATCTTGAGTTTTGTAATATACGGGGTCCTTTGACTTGAGTGCCACGGTGGGCTTCTAAGTGATCCATCATACTTTAGTTTCATACATATCACAAACTTTACATGGTGTGACTGGTCGGTGTCGCTAGGTATGGTCTGATGCTTATAGAGTTCATTGTGTATAGATATAAGATCCGTCAGCTCGTATAGGGAGTTAGATATCTAGATGCTTTAAGACTGTATGTCAGAAAGCCTTGTCGCCGCAAGCATTTATCCTAGGAAACTGATTTTGCCATGGTGGAACAATATGGCAAAAGAGTTTGCATATATTGTTCAGCGAGATTAAAGTCTGGGGATATGATACGGATGAGCACATGAAAATTTATCGGTAATAATCTATATCCCCGCACATCTAGGATATCATGATGGAAGGACTATACGTATGCGTTGTGACCTCAACTTGGATGGTCGACGCGCTGATTTATTTTTTTTGTGACATGTGCATGGTGCAATGATCACGGACTCATAGAATAGTTCCATTTGACGAATCAGGAATGGACCTAGGGAGTCCTGTGATATGGAGTGTACTCATTGAGCACTGGGGTAGCATACCGGATCGAATTGTTTAGTCCAGTAATATCCAGCACTACCACGGGAATATGTACATGTCTGTATTTAAGTGTTAAATACAATAATTAGTTAACAATTGTTGTTTATTAATTGTATCATGAAACGTGATGTATTGTAGACCATTGATTGAGTTTACCCAAGTGTGGGTATGGTATGACCCACTAGGGAGTAAATTTGGAAACTATTTATGAGGGGTAAATTGGTAATTTCACACATTAATTATTTAATTATTAAATAATTAAAATATCTTATTATAATATATTATTATATGTTATTATATTATATAATATTATTATATTTATACTTAGTTGTAAAGCATATATGTTTTTTATATTATTATAATAACATTATTTATTTAGACTTGGTGGCCAAGTCTTGTAATTATATTAATATAATATTATTATTTGATATATATTTGAGATATATTTGTATATATATATGTGTGTGTGTGTGTGTGTGTGTGAAACCGTAGGAAGTAGGAGGAGAATTGCTTCATTTCTTTTTGTTGTGTTTGAAATTAATAGAAAAATTGTTGCCTTGGTTTCAAAATGGTGGCTGGGCAAATAGGTGAAGGAAAGGAGATTTAATCTCTTGTAAAATAGTTTCAAGTATTGAAATTAGTCTACAACTCATCTTCACTATAGGCCACTAGTTACAACAACACATGAATTTATTTTATTAATTAAAGAGTTGATCAAGGGAAAAATAAATTCAAAGGGTTTAAGTGTTAATCCCAGTATTGAATTTGGAGCTGCGGTTCTAACTTACCAAGCCCATCTAGTTGGTGGCTAGGACTACCAACTGGCCATTCTCCAACGACCTTCCAGAATACATGTGTAAAGCGTTACACGTTTCAGTAATTTCTCAACCCTTCAAATATATTAATATGATTAATATATTATTTATTGTGCTTATTGTATTGTTTTAATTATTCCTCTGCTTTAAATATGAATGAGATACGTATTTTATACAATGAACACTATTGCACATGCATACACTTGCGTACAAAAGCTCCCCAACAAGTTGTGCTTGCATAAAACAAATATTTTAATTGAGAAGAGTTGTCTACCTTTTAGTTTTATAAAGGTTAATATTGCTAAAGCGTGAGAGGCTAAAGTATAGTTCTAATTGGGTTTACTTCTCACTGTAAAGTTTAAAGTGTTTGAACTTTTGTTTTCCCGTTTGAGAGATTAAAGGGAATATATGAAGCAGTGGAACGACATTTTTAGATTGTAAACATATACTAGTTATATCTATGATCTAAAGTGTTATTTAATGATTTGAAATGTTCCACTGTCATCTCTTCTTTTATCTTGTGAAGATCATATGATTTCCAACAATTTGTTGGTATGTATACTCGATGCACACCAACTGAAGGATACCGAAAATTACTCTAACTAGCTTATGAATCTAAGAATAGTTATAGGTTTAGAGAAGTTTGGATATGTGATTAATCAGAAAATGCCAGAGGTATTTATGATAAAACGACTTCGGAAGAGCTTGAGACATATCAAATATGGGTGGATAATGATTGAGAGTCAAGTCATACATCCTGGCCTTGATGTCTACTGAACTTCAGTAGGAGCATATGCACATGGATAATGCAAGTAGTATTATGCTCTATCTGAAGGGGTTATTTACTGATAAAAAATAAGTTGACCTTTATAGAGTTTCTAAGACACTTTTTCAATTCAGATTAGTTGAGGGCAGTCTAGTTAGTTCCTATGTTCTTAAGATGATCTCACACATTAAGAAATTAGAGCCTATGGACATTTCTTTGAACAATAATTTAGAGAGTAGTTTGATTCTCTAATCTCTGTCATGTTATTTACACAGTTTATCATGAACTTCAATATGCAAAGGTTGACTCCCACGTATGCTGACCTGCACAATATGTTGAAGAAAGCTTAGGATTATATGAACAAAAGGGATGTAACCTTCTATATTTAGAGTGATGCTTCATCTTCTACGTCGAAGGCCTTTAGGAAGTTTGAGAGTAAGAATAAGGCTAACTAGATACCATATGTGGATCCTCAGAGACAAGTGATATCTAAGTCAAAAGAGAAGAACAAAGGCAAAAAGGACTAAATTCAGTGCAGTGAAGACAGACATTAGAAGTGCAATTGCCCGAAGTACCTTGCCATAGTCAAGAAAAACCCCTTAAGTATATATTTACCTACCATTGACATTTTATTAGTTTATGAAGCTAGTATTGACTGGGTATAAGATACGCATGCCCTTCTTACATTTGCAATATGTTGCAGGGTCTATGAGAAGTTAGATTACTATAGCATGGAGAAATATAATTTTATGTTAAAAATGAGGATTTTCTTTAAGTTGAATTTATTGTACCCTTTGTGTTATTTGTCCTTTATGGTAGAACAATGATGTTGTATAACTGTTATTTTATGCTAAACATGATCAAGTATATTGTATCCCTTTTTGTGTTGGACACTAAGATTATCATGTATTTATTTGACATCATTCCATACATTTATATGATGTTGATAATATTCTGTTAGCTAAGTGTCAATTGATAAATGACCATTAAATTTTAGATACAGTAGGAAATTTCTTGAATGCACAGGTGAACACAAGTAGTATTATGAGAACTTTGAATAATATAGAATTGTGGCATATGATGAGATTAGGTTATATAGGCTTGAGATGCCTAGTCCGTTTGGTTAAAGATGGTTAGATACCTGATCTTATCATAGAACTTTATTCAGTTTGTGAATCTTGTATTCAAGAGAAAATGACAAAATCTCTTTTTGTTGGTATAGGACACTAGGGGCCACTAGTTTTTCAAAAGTAATACATAGTGGTATATATGGTCTAATGAATCATATTGCCGTGGATGAGTTTTAATACTTCGTTGTCTTTATCGATGATTTGTCTTGATTTAGATATGCGTTTCAGATGAAACACATGTCAAAAACCTTTGAAGTGTTCAAAGAATTTTGACTAGAGGTAGAGAAATAAACTGGTATGTATATTAAATATCTTTGATCAGATCGATGCAGTGAATAGAGTAGTGAGTTCAGGAATTATTTGAAGGAGAATAAGATTTTCACTCAATATAGTCCTCCAGGTACTCCTCAATATAATGGTCTTTCGGGGAGGAGGAATTAGACTTTATTAGATATGGTTCAATCGATGATGAGCTTCACCAACCCTTCAGAATATCTATGAGCCTGTGCTATAGAAATTACTCATCACTTGTTGAACAGAGCTCCATCAAAGGCCATTCTTACTATTTCATATGAGATATAGACTATGAGAAAATTAAGTCTAAAGTATGTTCACATTTGAAGTTGTCCTGTTTACATAAAAGTTACGTAATAGTATAAACTTATACTTAAAGGGTATAAGTATCGACTCATTAAATATCTAAAAACATTCCAAGGGATATTAGTTTTATGATCCAGAGGAACAAAATGTGTTTCGTTACTTGTAATGCCACTTTTCTTGAGAAACAGTTTCTTATGGATTCTTGGAATTATGGAAGGAATGAAGTTGAAGAAGGAAATGTACAAGTTTATGAACCGATGATGGAACATTAGGCTTAATCGAGTGAGATACCTTTAACACGTCCATCTTATAGGTTGGAGAGGATCTTAAGGCCACCTGTTAGGTATAGATAATGCTTGAAGATGCCTTTGAGATTTTCTTAGTTGAAGAAAAGAATCTTTTGACTTATGGAGATGTGATGTTGGTTGAAGAAAATGATCCTTTGACTTATAGAGAGGCGATGTTGGACATCGATTTAGAAAAAATGGCAAGAAGCCATGAAATCCGAGATTGACTTTATGCATGATAATTAAGTATGAGACTTAGTTGAGTATCCTGAAAGATTTATTTCTATTGGTTAAAAATGAGTTTCTAAGCAAAAGCGTGGTCTCGATAGGAAAGTGAGACCTTCAAAGCCCGACTAATGACAAAAGGTTATACTAAGAAATCAGGGATTGATTATAAGAAAACTTTTCATTAATAGCCATGCTGAAGTCTATTTGAATTTTGTTGGCTATTACAACATATTATGATTTGGGATTTGGCAGATAGATGTATATACAGTTAACTTAAATGGGTATCTCGAGGAAGAGATATTCATGGAGCAGCTGAAAGGGTTTACATTTAGCTTGATTTCTACTCTAGTGTACAGACTGAAGAAGTCTATTTATAAACTTAAGCAGGCTTTCCAGAGCTGAAATCTTCATTTTAATGAAGTAATCAAAAATTTTGATTTAATAAAAAAATGAAAAGAAAACATGTGTGTATAAAAAGGTCAAGGGGAGCATAATTGTCTTTCTTGTTTTTGATGTGGATGACATACTCATTATTAAAACTAATATTGGCATATTACATTCAGTTAAGAATTATTTGAGTAAAAACTTCTCCATGAAGGATTTAGGAGAGACTTCTTGTATACTGGGTATATAGCTTTATAAAGACAGAGTTAGGACGTTGATAAAACTCTCATACTCCTCGCACATACACAGTGTCTTGAAAGGTATAACATCAATAACCGTAAAATAGTTAATGTACTTTTCAAATATGGCATTTATTTTTCTAG
This sequence comes from Ailanthus altissimus, assembly GCA_946807835.1. NCBI lineage: Eukaryota > Viridiplantae > Streptophyta > Magnoliopsida > Sapindales > Simaroubaceae > Ailanthus > Ailanthus altissimus. The sequence continues at coordinate 11,191,632 of OX327698.1, forward strand.
GAGGATGTGTCATCAGAAGAAAGATGAAAGGGTTAGAATGTCATACCATATGCATCAACTGTAAGTAGCTTGATGTACAACCATGTTATGTACGAGACCCAATATCAGTATGGCTGTAAGTGTTACAAGCTAGTTTTAGTTTAATCGAGATAACAACCATTGAATTACCGTGAAACATAATCTAAAATACCTCAAGGATACAAAGGATAAGTTTTTGATTTATAAAGAGAGTGACTTATAAGTAAAAATATACATTGATTCAGACTTCCAGTCTAATCCAGATAATAGAAAGTCTGAATATGAATATGTATTTCTTCTCAACAGTGTTATAGTCAGTTGGAAGAGTATTAAGTGGGCATCCACAACTGATTCTACCACAGAAGAAGAATAATTTGTGGCTTCAAAATCTACAAAGGAAGCAGTGTGGATACACAAGTTTGTCGCAGAGCTCAAAATAGTTCCAAGTTTAGTGGATCTAATCCCACTATTTTATGATAACAATGGAGTAATTGCTCAAGCCAAAGAGTTAAGGACACACAAGAAGTCTAAGCATGTGGAAAGGAAATACAATATAATTAGAGAAATCTTAGCTAAAGGAAATGTAATAATATCTAAAGTAGATTATATGGATAATATAGTGGACCCACTAACTAAGGAGTAACTCCTAAAGTATTTGAGAAACATGTGGAGTCGATAGGTATTAGATATCTTTATGAATGACACTAGATTAAGTGAAAGTTGTTGGAGATAGTGCTTATGTGCCATTCTATATTTTTTGAATAATTATTTATTGAATATTTATACAATAGACATTTCAATAAATCATTAATATTAATTTATATGGTACTAAGCTTGTTGCTTTTCAGACATTATGGATCTAAAAGAGTTTAGATTTGATCTAAAAGAGTTTAGGCTAGCACTAAGAGTTAGCATTTTTAAAAGTTAGAACCTTGTCTGAAATAGACAAAGACTTAGGAATATATTAGTCATTGTGCAGTATATTCTCGAAGACATCGTTCTTAATCTATGGTTGCCAACATAGGTTGATTGGTATACCTTCTGGATCAGTATGTCTTTATATCTAAATTGTCTAGACGGTTAGTCTTAGCAACTAATAGGCTTAGTGGAAGCTCATATAGGCATATTGGTATTAGTAAGGACTAAGTACTGACAAACTCACTAGGACCTTGAATAGACATCTTATAGACCAGTTAATTAAGGGTCTTCTCGAGTTGAGTAGTATTCGTGGTCCTTTGCTTGAGCGCTACAGTGGGCTTATGAGTAATTTACTATACTTTGATTCCACACATGTCAGAGACTTTTTAGGTCTGACCTTTTGGAGTTGTTAGGTATGGTTCGATGCTTATGGAGTTGATATGTTAGATATGGGATCCATTAGCTTAGATGGTTGAGTTGTGTATCTTGATGCTTTGAAATTGTTTTTCACAAAGTCTTATAGTTATAAGAGAAAACCCCAAAAAAGAGTTTTTTGTAACGTTAAATAATATCGCAAAGGATTTTTCAGATATTGTTTACAGAAATACAAATCAAGAGATAAGTTCATGGTCGAGAATATAGAGATTTGACGGTGATATTCTATATCTCTGCTCTTCCGGGATAAGGTGATGGAGAGATTATACGTATATGCTTGACCTTAAATTGTATGGTTCAATGTGCCGCTCTGTAATATACATAACGCATATTGTGGGGCATCATTTACAGACTTACAAAAGGTTTTCATAAGATAAACGAGTGTGAACCTAGAGAGTCTCACAATATAAAGTGTACTTATTAAGCATTGGAGTAGCAGACTGGGTTAAACAATTCGATCTAGAAAATTTTTGAAAAGCAAAATTTATTTCAGAATCTCTCAAAAAATGCATGTGTCAAGGATTTAGTGTTGAACCTATTATTTAATTAGTTAACAATTATTGTTAACTAACTGAAAAATGACACAAGGCTTATGCATGGTCATTTCTGTGACAAATGACACTTTGCATGGAAAAACAAGCTTAACAAACGGCAAAAGAAATGAACACTTGTCTTGGTGTATGTGATGCATAAAGGACATGTGTCTTTGTAAAAGACAAAGTATGTAAAATTAAATGAAATTATTTCATTTGTGGTTGTTGTAAAATTCGAAAAAATAGAAATACTTTGAAAGTTTGGCACTTAGGTCCTTTAAGCCATTTTTGGTTAAATTAAGAGAAACAAGCTCAAGTGTTGTGTAAATTTGATACTACTGAAATTATATGCTATCATTCTAGCTCCTGCAATCTTACCAACTCTGAGAGCTAGAATTGTTTTTGAGATCGCTTTGGTGTTAGTTCCGGAAGTTAAAACTTCACCAAATCATCTTTAAGGGTGAATTTCTAAAGCTGTTAATGTAACAAGACTTCAATTCAGTTTATATTTGTTGAATAGAAAATTAGATTTCATTTAGCTACACAATGGATGTATAACATGCATTATTTGATTCAATGAATACATATTCACATGCATGCACCTATTAGGCACTCAAATACTAATTCTTAGTGCCTATCAAATATTTTGCAAGTCTATTTAAGGCACTCTAATGCTTTTTACTTGGATTATGAGTATATCTACTTATTTTACCTATTGCATATGCTATATTAGGCCTAGTAATTTTTATTAAGTGCATAAGACTACCAATGATCTGATCATATCAGATCTGATTAACACTGTGTTCATTATTCTTTAATAGTTTAGTACTAGCATCATAGGATATTGCCATTAACTTACATGCAAACCACCCAAACTTCTTTAATAATTTTTCTACATAGTGCTTTTAGGATAATGTGAGACTATTATATGTTCTCATTGTATTGATTCTAAGTATTATATTTGCTTCTCCCATATCTTTTAAATTAAAATTTTTAGAGAGAAATCTCTTGGTCTCATTTACCAATTTTATACTAAGATTGAATATTAATATACCATCCATATAGAGATAAAAAATTACAAAACTTTTAGTACCAAAGGTTTTAAAGTATATGCATTTATCTAAATCATTTATCATATAACTATTTGATATAAAAGCATAATCAAATTTCTCATGCCACTAATTAGGTACTTATTTTAAACCATATAAGGATTTTATAAATTTGCAAACTTTATGCTCTATTTTTGGTTTTATACAACCTTTCGGTTACGTCATGTAAATTTTCTCATCTAAATCTCCATTTAGAAGGATGGTTTTAATATCCATATGGTGAATGTATAAATCATGAATTGTAGCTTATGCAACTAAGACTCTAAGGGATGTTATTATTGTTACAAGAGCATAAGTATCAAAGTAATCTAAATCTTTCTTTTATGTGAACTCTTAGGCTACTAATCTTTCTTTATATTTTTCTATCAAGCCATTAACCTTTAACTTCTTTTTGAAGATCCATTTAAAACCTATAGGTTGGTTTCTAGAGGTAAGTCAATCATTTTCCATATATGATTACTTATAATTAAGTTTATTTCATCATCGATGACCTCTTTCCATAAAGAAGCATCATGAGAGGTTATAGCCTCTCCAAAGGTTTAAGGGTCATTTTTCATAAGAAAGACATAGAAATCATTATAAAAACTAGTGGCCTTTCTTATGCTTTTACTTCATTTTCAAAACTCTCTAGAGGACTATTGTTTACTTCTACTTGAGATAGTGATTTTCCATGTTGGGTTTTCTTAGGAAAAAATATTTCGAAAAACTCTATATTTTTATGTTCTATTATAGTATTTGCATCAAACATTTTATTAGTATTTTTAAATACCAAGAATCTAAATACAACACTATTCTGGGTGTATCCTATGAACATATAATAATAGGTCCCATTTTATTCATTTTTAGATAAAAAATTAAGACTTTTGCAAGACACCCTACACTTTGAGGTATGATATATTATACTTATAGCCTATCCACAACTCATATAGTGTATTTTCAGTTTTCATGTATGGTATTTTGTTTTGCAGCTGGCAAACATCTAGCATTGTTTCCCTCCAAAAAGTTCATTAGTGCCTCAAAACTTTTATTTTTGACAAACTCGACAATGCAAGAATTTTATTAATGAAAGACAAAAAGAAAAGTTACAAAGAAGGGAGGGCTAAAAGCACCTTACACTTAGCAAAAAACCAAAAAATAGCACAAAATAGTATAATAAGAGAATGAGGGAAAAATCTCACCTAAAAATTGAATCCTAATGAAACCTATAACTAGGCATTCCATTTGTATCCTTAAACAACATAAAACTAATAGTCAAAGAAAGCCATAACCACAATGTAAAATCATCAAATTGAAGCCCATGGTTCACTAGTTTATTTGCCACTGCATTGTTCTCTCTAAAGATATGATTAAATCTAAATTGCAAGCGATCTATATAATCCTTACAACATTGCCACCTATTGTAAAGTTTCTATAGAGGACAAAATGTAGGCTTAGAAAGAAGATGGAGGACTAAAATAGAGTCAAACTTGGCAATCTCAATTTCTAAGGGATAATAGAAGCCTTCTAAAAAAGTATCCACCTCATCCCTAAAGACTCCTTCATATGCAGCTATACCTAGGTTACCTTTTGAAAGTCTATATGTGTTGATCTTGATCCATCCTCGAGGAGAAAAATTCTGAAAGAGAATAGTAATTTTTGAAGCACGTCTAAAATTAATAAGAATACCTAGATGGTATAATATAGAAAAATCATCACCAAAAGCAAACTCAGTGTAAAAAGTAGTAAAATAACGAATATGAGCAAGACAATATGCCTTAATGTCAAAGGAATTAAAACTTCGATGATCAAATCTAAGGCGATTTTGACTATTTGAAATCAAATAGAACAGATAACTGGTTGACAACCTCCATGAGTTTAAAAGTTAGGAGCTGAATTTTTTTTGACAAAATCACTTTCCATAATTCACTTTCCATAATCATATATCTTATGATTGAGTGCAAGTATACACTATCATTTGCAAGTAATAAAGGGATAAAAAGAGACGGATGTCAAACCCACATGGATAATGTCTTCTTTACTAAGTACTAAAATTATATGTTTCTAGTAATTATTCAAAAAAAATAAAAATTTAAGAATGGATTTAGAAAATATAAAAGCAATGACACAACGTAAAGGGATTTAGAAGATAGAAATATAGAGAAAATCTAAGGTTAATACTATTCCTCAATATGCTTTCTAATGATTAATCCTCTAATATTTAACTCCCTTAGTTCTTGTTATTGATCAAGACATTAATGTATTCACAAGTCTCTCCTAAGGTCATGCAAGTATATCTTAATTCACCAAATACTTATATTCCTATGGTACTTGTAATAAATTAAGATTCATTAAGATTAATTCTTATTGATCATGCATGCTAATTAGGTATATTCTTATCCTAATTTGAAACTTGCATACGCAACATTGAATGTTACCCTACAATAATGCATAAAATTACCTAGTTCTAAATATAATGATTCTTTTTCTGAGTTTATCAAAATATTACCAATTCATTCATCATATACTGGCCATATATATTGAAGCATTAAGAACAAGTAAATTGAATAACAAATAACTAAGTTTATTAAATATTAAAAAGATATAACAATTAAGTGTACATATAGAGTTCAAGTATTTGTTAGGGTATGTGCTTACGTGCCATCCCAGTTTGTATGAATATTCAGTTTGTAATATTTATACAATGCATATTTTATTAAATCGCTAATATCTTTTAATGAATGGTAATTAAGCTTGTAACATTATAGACATGATATGATCTGAGTAAGTTCATATCTGGTTTGAAGAAGTTTAGACCAGTGCTAAGAGTTAGCAGGTTATAATAGCCAATGAGTTCTAATTAATTAGAACTTAATCAATAATGTCACAAAGACCTGAGAATCTACTAGTAATGACATAATTGCAAAGAGTTGCAATAGAGACTAAGAAATGTCATTATGGAAGTATCTTCTAAAATAAAGAGTTCCTGATCTACGTTCACCAATGAGGGTCTATCGGTGATACACATAGATTAGTGTATGTCTATATCTGTATTGTATAGATGGTTATTCTTAGTTAACCATGAGCTTGGTTGAAGTTCATATAGATATACAGGTATTCAGTTAGGACTGGATACTGAACAGACTCCGGAGGACCCCAATAGACATCCTATGAAACCGTCAAAGGAAGTTCCTCTCGAGTTGAGTAGTATTCGTGGTCCTTTGACCTGAGCGCCACGGTGAACTTGTGGGAGATCCATCATACTTTGGTTCCACGTATGTCAGAGACCTTTCATGGTCTGACCGCTACGTGTCGCTGGGTATGGTCCGATGCTCATGGAGTTCGGTGTGCGTAGATATGGGATCCGTCAGCTCACATAGATGGGTAGTATATCCGAACTTCGAGATTGTATCTTGTAAAGTCTTATGGCCGTAAGCAATCTACCTGGGAAAGGAGTTTCCTACAGGTTCGAACATTATAGCAAAAGTGTTTACGTAAATTGTTCATAAAGATACGAATCTGAAGATAATAAAGTAATGGATGAAATTATCGGGATTTGACGGTAATGATCTATATCCCGTTCATCCTGGATATAATGACGGAAGGATTATACGAATATGGAGTAACCTCAACATGTATGGTCTGACGCGCTGATTTGTAATATCCGTAACGTGTGCGTGGGGCATAGTTCACGGACTTATGAAATAGTTTCATTTGACGAATCGGGCGTGGACCTAGGGAGTCCCAATATGAAATGTACTCTTTGAGTACTTGGGCAGCGTACCGTATTGAATAGTTCAATACAGTAAAATCCAGCAATTTACTAAGGTTACGTTAACTAAAGTATATGGTCAGATGGTGGGACCCACTTTAGGTTAACTTGGTAACCGAGTAAGGACATAATTGTAATTTCACTTGATAATTATTTAATTGTTAAATAATTCAAATAAATAATTATTTATTTAATTGTTGAATAAATAATTTAAGTTTAACTAAGGTTAAGAGTTAACCATTTAGTTAAGTTAGATTAACTATACTTAATGGTTAAGTAAAAGTTAACCTAACCATGGTTAAGTTAGTTAACCATGGTTAACATATTTAAATATTCTTTTAATGAACTAGAGTTAAATGTTAACTATAGTTAGAATATTTTAATGTTAGTTTAACCTAACTAAAGTTAAGAGTTAACTATGATTAGGTTAGATTAAATTCAAATTGAAATTAAGTGAAATTAAGTGTTATGAAATGAAATTAAATTCATTTGTATAAATAAAACAAATGTAAATTAAATTGATAAGGTTTTTGTGAATTTGATTTTACAAAATTAGGTAAGCCATTTTACAAAGAGAGAAAAGAGAAATTGTCTTCTAATTAATGGATTCAAGAGTTGAATTCATTATTTTCTTTTAAGGCTTAAAACTAATTTAGCTAAATAGGTTTTTGATTAATTGATTAAGTGTTAATCAAAAGAAAAAATCAAGAACACAAGTTTAAGTAGTTAAACAAGTGCTGGATCAAAAGCTGTCATTCTAGATAATCAAACCCACCATTGTTGATTACTAGAATTGATCAAAGACTACATTTTGGTGGACTTCAAAAATCTCCAACCAAAGGCTTCAAGGGTTATTTCTCAATTTCGTTTCTGATTAATATATTATGATTGTGTTTACTGCAATGTTTTAAGCTTCCGCTGCTTCATTATATGTATGAGATATGTATAAATTGTGATTAAACACAAAACCCACATGCAAACACCCATGAATGAACAACTCCCAACAGTATTAACCCTAGAAAGAAAATTTAGTTAATGGCTATAAGATAATGGCGGCAAAAATAATAAGAAAACATGATACAATAAATAGAAAACTGATATAGACGTCGAATTGCTCTTGATTGCGCTACCTAAGAAACTCTCGATGCCGAAGAACGCCTTGAATTTCTTTTTATGGCTGCTTCAATTAAGCTTTAATTACTCTCCAAGACTTATGTTGTATGTTTTTTAGGTTCTTTGATGATCTCTAAAGTCTAGGGATGAGTGGCCTTTTATAGGGATTGAATTGAGCTTAAAATCTCCAATTCTTGTTGGGTCAAGAATTGCATTATCGCTGGGGTACTATGTTGTGGTCACTAAGGCGCTGCGTGTAAAAGGTCGTATGGCTGGATTAGTGAAGGTCTGGCGCTGGAGTGCTGGGCTGTTGCTGGTGCAATGGTGAGCTGGCACTGGGGCGATGAACTATGATTTAACAAATCATTTTTTCTATTTTCTTATTTTGATCACTGTTCTAGCATTGTGACAAAAATCCTTGTGGCGCTGAAGCAATGAACTACATATTTTGAAAAGTTTATACTTTAGTCCCTGTTTCATTCTTGTCCTTATAAATAAACAATAATGGATATAAATAACCATTTATTCTTATTTAAAAAATAAAATATCAAAATAAAAATATTTTTAAAATAGATGACAAATATGCCCTTATCACGAACCATGCCTAAAGCTCCATAACTTGAGGGCAACATATAAATAAGTGATCCACAATTTCAGTATCACCCATATAAATAGAGCAAACTGGAACAACACAAATACTACGAGACCACAATAATTCATTAGTAGGAAGAAGGTTCTGAAGTAAATACCATATGAAGATAGAAATTTTAGGTGGGAAAGAACCACACCAAAGAGATAATAAAGTCGAATTAGTTATTGAGTCTTTTGATGAAATTATAACTCTCATTTAATGAAAGTGTTCCATCTCTAGCATAAATCCAAACAAACTTATCATCTTTACCATTAGCTGGTAGAATAATATCCTTAACCTGTTCTTTAAATGTGAAAAAATAGAATAAAGAGAATTTGGAATCCTCTATTAGCCCTCTTTGATTGTGTCTTTCACCTTACCTTCTAATTATAAACCACTAATAGGAAAAACGGGTTCATCTAACCATCTAACATACCAAAAATTAATTGAAGTCCTATCATTAATGATTCATTTGTCCCCTCATAAAAATGGAAAAAAATAGATTTGAAGCCATTCCAAAGAGAATAGTTGAGGTATCGCTTACTTGTATCTAAAACAATATATCATTTTATTAATAACTTTGAGCAAATAGAATCTGCTTGGTGGACGTCCCAAAGTGCATTTAGAAGATATGCCTTATTAAGTAAGTCTAGTCTACAAAGACCAACCTCACCAACCTTCTTTGGCATGCTAAGTCTATTCCATGACATAAAGTTCATCTTACAAGAGCAATGATCCCCGAGATAATAAAATTGCAAGCCCACCATCCAATCGCTTGAGAAGGGTATCGGGGATCTAATATACGTGAGTGTATGCATGTGCAATTATGTTTATTGCCTAATATACGTATCACATACATATTAAACGTGGCGGAAACATTAAAACATACAATAAACACAATTAAATAAAATATATTAATCTCATTAATACATTAATAGTATTGAGAAATCACTTGAACGTGTAAAGTTATACACGTATTTTCATAAAGTCCGTATAGAGACCAACTCGTCGGCAGTTCTAGTCACTAACTCGGTGGGCTTGGTGAGTTAGAACAGTAGCTGCATATTCCAGCATGGGATTAACTCTTAACCCTTAAATGGCCGGTCGTGTATATTCTTCCTTTACTCTAAAAGGATAAAAAATGGAGAATGAAGCAATTCACACTTGCTTCTTTTGGTACCATAAAGAAAAATAAAACAATTTTATTTTTCCTTTTTTTTTCTCTTCTTCTTCTTCTTTCTTTTTCTCGGCACCATTTCTTTTCTTTCTCTTCCTCCATTTCCCGTAATGCACAAAACACACACACCTTACATTTCACACACCTCTCACTATATATATCTAATAAAATAAAATAATATATTATATGATATTAAAAAAAAAGAATAATAATGGGCGACAACTATCACCCATTATAATATAAAAATAATATATAATATTATATTATATAATATAATATTATAATAAGATATTTTGATTATTTAATAATTAAATAATCAATGTGTGAAATGATTATTTTGTCCCTCATAAATAGTTACCAAGTCTGCCCTCTAGTAGGTCTCACAAAATCCCACATATGGGTAAACTCAACCGAGGGTCCACAATGCGCCACGTGTCATTATACAATTAGTGAATAATAATTATTGACTAATTAACACTTAAATATAGACACGCACGTATTTTTGTGGTAGTGCTGAATATTTCTGGGTTAAACAATTTAATCCGTCACGCTGCCCTAGTGCACAACAAGTACACTCCATATCCCAGGACTCCTTAGGTCCACGCCCGATTTGTCAAATAGAACTATTCTATAAGTCTGTGAACATTGCCCCACGCACACGTCACGAATATACAAATCAGCATGTTAAACCATGCAAGCTGAGGTTACAACACATACGTATAGTCCTTCCGTCATGATATCCTAGATGTGCTGGGGATATAGATTATCACCGTCAAATCCCAATGTGCTCATCCATGTCTTATCTTTAGACTTGTATCTCACTAAACTATATGTACAAATGCCTTTGCCATATTGTTCCACCTTGGCAGAAACCCTTTCTTGAGATTAATGCTTGTGGCCACAAGACTTTCTGAGATACAGTCTCGAAGCATCTAGATATCTAACTTCCTATGCGAGCTGACGGATCCTATATCTGTACACATCAAATTCATAAGCATCAGACCATACCCAGCGATACCCAGCGGTCACACCATGAAAGGTCTGCGACGTGTGTGGAATCAAAGTATGGTGGATCACTTACAAGCCCACTGTGGCACTCAAGTCAAAGGACCATGTATACTACTCAACGCGAGAGGACCCTCCATTGACCGAGGCCCTCGTGAGTCTGTCCTATATTCAATCCTAACTGGATGCCCATATGTCAATACGAGCTCCAAGCTCATGGTCGGCTAGGAACAACCATCTATACTCTATAGGTACGACATATGCTGATCTATATATAAAGGTATCAACCAAAAAATCCGCATCGGTAAAAATAGATCAAGGACAATTATTCGAGAACATACTTTCACAATTGACATTTTCTAGCACCCGATTGCAACTTTTGTAACTATGCAGTTACTGGTATATTCCCAGGTCTATGTCCCATTACAGACAAGGCTCAAACTTTTGGATCTTCGTTGAGTATTATAACTAACTAACATTTAGTTGTGCTAATATTTAGCATTTATATCTCTCAGTGTGGCTAACTATAAGCCCTTATCTAAACTCCTTTAGATTTGATTTGAACTCCTTCAGATTATACAATATCTGTAATGTTATATTGCATAGTACCATATTAATAGGTATTAGCGATTTAATAGAAATGTACACTTGTATAAATACACAAGTATATGTACATTCAGGGATGGCATATAAGCACCAACCCTAACAAATAGAACTAGGCCAATGATAAACCTTGAAACTGTGAAGAAGGGTGCTTTGAAAAACTGTGCTAGCAAGCTCAATTATACCAGCCATTGAGAGAATTTTTCCTTTCCAGGCACTAAGATGCTTACAAGTCTTGTCTACTAGAACTTGCAAGTGTTGACTACAAGAGCAGCCTTTAAAAATTGGAACTCCCAAATAAATGAAAGGAAGTTTGTCTGGAGAGAACCTAAAAGACTATAAATATCCTGACAATTGTGTGTGTCATATTTACCAATGAAGAATAGGTTTTTCTACTTATTAATCACTTGACTACATACCAAGCTATATTGCAGAACAAAGTCCATGAAAGAGCGAAGAGAATTACTATCACCCCTGTAAAAAATGAAAATAACATATGCATATAAAATATGAGAGGGAGCCAGGCACCCTTTTGGGATCGAAATGATGGTCACCTTTTTAGAATCCACCAAACATTGAATACATTGAGAAAGAGGATCCTAGCTAGACAAAAAAGTAAAGGAGACAAAGGACCCCCCCTGATGCACTCATCTACCACATTTTAAAAACTCTTTCGGAGTGCCATTAATCATAATAGATAACCGTGCATAATAAAGAATGATAGAAATTCACTGAATAAATTTTTTATTGAAGCCAAAATAATTAAGAACTTCAAGAATGAAATTCCAAATGATTATATCAAAGGCTTTAGCTATATCCAGTTTCATTCCAATATTTCCACTAATAACCTTCTTATTCAGTAAATTAACCCCCTTTGACACTATAGAGATAGAGTCATGAATATGCCTACCATGAATAAAAATCATCTAATTCTCTGTGACTAGATTAGGCATTAAAACTATTAATCTATCAGCAATGATCTTAGTAATAATCTAAACGAAAAACTTCGCTAAAGCCATTGGCCTAAAGTGATTGACTAAAATCGCACATTCATCTTAGGAATTAGCACTATAAAAATAAGGTTCAAGTTTGGAAGTAGAAAATTTTGGCTAAAAAATTGTTGAATGCCCAGTACTATATCCCTTTTTAACAATCTCCCAACAATCTAGAAAGAATATACTAGTAAAATCGTCCGGCCCTGGAGCACTAAAAGGGTCTAATGAAAAAGTAGCTGATCTCACCTCATCCTCTAAAGGGATACTGGTCAAGACTTGATTATCTAAATCTAAAACAAGAGAGGGAATGTGATTACAAACCTGAGAAACTCTAGTAGCATCAACTGCAACCTCTGTAGATAGTTCTCTATAGTACTCCACAATATGGTATATCACTTATGGCATGCTATCACTCTAAGCACCATTAATAAGTAGCCCTTTTTAGGTGAGCTTTGGTAGCATGAGATTTTGCATAGTAGTAGAAGAATTTGGTGCATTTGTCTCTTTCTTTGAGCCATTTTAATATAGCTTAGTCACGCCAAAAAGTAGCCTATATTTGTGTAGTGTATAGAATCTCCAACTTTGCTACTGCCTTTATTTCAAGTAAATCCTCTGAGGCCCCCTTTAACCAATGTCACTTTGAATTGAAGCCAAATTTTCTCGAGCTTACTTTAGACTATCATGTACATTCCCAAAAACCTCTAAATTCTATTTACGTAGGTGGTGTTTCAGAACCCCTATTTTTTTTGCAATTATAAACATTGTACATCTATGACAAAGAACTGAATTCTATACTTTAGCTATTATATCCTTAAAGTTTGAAAGTAAAGTCCACATGGATTGGAACTTGAAAGGTCTAGAACCTGTTCTATCAGAAAACCCAAAAGAAATTACCATTAATGCCTCAGAATTTATTAATATAGAATTCATCATATCCTTTAGAGTTTTATTTCTTCTTTTAGTAAACCCATTTGATTTAGGTGAATATGGAGATGTAGTGTCATGTTTCCATTGTCCTAATAATAAGAATTAAATATATTCGATACATATTCTCCACTTCTATCAGTTTGTTAATTTTTTGATTTTCTTCCTAAGTTGATTTTTCAACTTCTTATTGTAGATCAAGAATTTTTTATTTGATTTATCTTTATTTCTTAATAGATATACTTTAGTATATCTTTAAAAAAATCATTAATAAAGGTTATCTAGAACCTTTTCTCTCATTTAGTAATTACATTTTTTAAATCACTAAGGTCTTTATAAGTTAAACTAAGCAACTCAGTTTCTCTTAAAGATATTGGTTTATAACTTTTCTTTGTAAACTTAGATTTCACACACACATCACATTTACAAACCTCTTTTATGTTCATATTAGAAAGTAAAGCAATATCTTTCATTTTATTTAAGTAAGAAAATTTTAAGTGACCAAGTCTATCATGCCATATATGAAAGGAATCAATAATATAAGTAGAAGAAATACTTTCTTCATTAATAATTGCATCAAGTACATTAAACTTGAACAAATTATTGAAACAATATCTCTTTCTAGCAAAAACCTCATTTTTTGTCATTACAACTTTGTCTCATTCAAATGATACTTTTATATTTGATTTGCCAAGAATAAATATAGAAATGAGATTGTATTTAATATTAGGAATATAGAGCACTTTGTTCAAAAGCAATTGTCTTTCTAGAAGTTGATTTAAGAAGAACTTTTCTTTTTTCTACCACAGGTGCGGAATGTAAATCACCATGATAAACTTGTTCTTCTCCATCACTTACATGAACATAGTCATAAAAAGTATATCTGTCACCACATATGTATCTTATAGCTCCATAATCTATGACTCGGTCTTTGTTGTCAATTGTAACTATGTTTACTTGGAAAACCACAACAATGCCATTGATTAGCAAAATGACGAATTTTACCACAAATATAACAAATTCCTTTCTTCTTGAATAAGGGCTTTAGATTCTTGAAGTATTGCTCTTTTGTAGGTTTGGAATGATTTTTCCTTGGAGTAATATCATTTTCAACTAGGTTAGCTTTAGAAATAATTTCTTTGGTCTTCTTTTTTTTCTTCCGTCTGCGATTATTTTCTTTAATTCTAATGTGGATGATCATATCATCCAACTTCAAGTACTTTCTTTTGTGCTTGTTGCTTTTTATATCTTTCCAAGAATTTGATAAATTTTCAACTAAGTAACTAGCCACAAAAGGTTCTGGGAGAGTGATGTCGTTATTTTTTTTTAAAAATCATTGATCAATAGATGAAAATTATGAAATTAAGAAGTAACATCTTTTTCTTCAAATATTTTGAAGTTTAAGAAATTGGCAATGATATACTATTGGGCACCAGCATCTTCTATGATGTATTTTTGCTTTAGTTGTGCTTAAATCTCATGTGCAGTTTTATATTTAGAATAACATCATATAAATCATTAGACAAGGTACTTAAAATAGTATTACGACATACCTTATTTGCCTTATATTGTTTTGGAAATAACCCTATGTAGTTGTCTTTGTCTAGTTTTGGTGGTTGTTATGTGAGATGTTCAGCCAAGTTCATTACATCTAAGATATCATATACTCAATCTTGTCATTATTTAAAGTGTTTCCCATTAAATGATGGTATCTTAGTTGCTTTTGATAACGACTTGGCAACAGGCAACAAAGATGCATTTATGTTATAACATAAACTCTTAAGATTATTGGTTAGTTAGAATTTGGATGCAATGTTTGATGTTTGTTAAGGCGTGCTTAAGACCATTTTTGCTTCCATAAGATTGTAATCTTCATGCAAATGGATTAAATGAAAGTATAGCCTATGGGATTCAATTATAAGATTGATAGTTGCAAGAATGCACTCTCAAATGTAACTTTCTTAAATAACAATTAAATACTTTTGATTTAGAGTGTTGGTTATGAAAAGATTGTAATGAGTATTTCAAGACAAAGAAAAAATGTATATCTATCATCTGAAAAAGATCAACAATTTATAGTAAAAATGTTATTTTTCGTACAACCACTAAACCTTTTTTAAAAGCTACAAAGTTCTCAAGGTGGCTTTTTGAAGGGTCATGTCCAACAGTCAGCATTGTGGCTTGAAATGCTCAAACTGTGGCACCCATAATCTATCACTGGCCAACATCACTGCGTCAAATCAATACAGTGATGGTGCTACAAGGCCTTGTCACTATTGAACATAATGCTGCGGCCTTATTTAAGGTTGTAGTGCCAACGCTTAATACATGCTCTCTCTTTTAGCCTTTTGTTATATCTTTTCCTTATCTTTATTTTGTATATTTGAAATCCTTTTTAAATTTCCATGATGAATGTTTATAAAAAAATAAAAAATAAAGAACAAGAAGAGCCTATTTGAAACTATCTCCCATATTCGAAAACATGTTAAAGCCATCGTTTACGTCAAATTAGGACAAGGTGAGCAAGAGTGACAAAGATGCTTCTTTTGTTTCCCTTAACTTTCAACGTTGAAATGACATAACGCTATAATAAATTGCTTTTGCTAAGCCCTATCTTTAGCAAAAGTGCACCTATGTTAATGGGCCTAGTATTATTAGAAGAGAAACATCGTGGGGTCCAATAAACTAGCTGAAAACATTATAAACGAACAAGTCCATTAGCATCTAACTATTTATGAGAATTTGTGTCCATTCCATTATGTCCACTAAATTAAATTGTCCGTAACATGTTTGATATAAATAGTAATGTTTGACATTATTATTCATTTTTCTCTCACTTAAGACTACGTAATTATAAATAACAATTACACACAAAACAAATTCAAATATTATCTCAACTTGGACTACATATGCTCATTGAAATGCAAAAAATATCAAACTACAACAATTCCCGTATAAAATATAAAATCATACTAATTATGTATAAATATTACATCAAGTGCCTATTAATATCATATACAACTCTGTGTTAGAGATTCAAAAAGCAAGGCAACAAAATCTATGAATCAATTAATATATGAGAAAATAGATGTCTATATACTAAAGTTGGATCTTATATCAACCTTTCACTAATCAAATAATTACGCGTGTACAAAAACATAGACATAATGACAATGATCCAAAACATAATTTAATCTCATAAAACACAAGCAATCTATATGACATGAAGTTCAATATGTATGAAAAATAGAAAACTTCCACTAACTTAACACAAATTAGGTTTTTATCAATCTCACGTAGAATATGTGCTCTTAAAACACACACATATAGGAAAACATTTAGTTAATGGATTTGCTAACATGTTGTTTATAGGCATACATCAATTGAAAAAAAAAAAAGAATTTTCAACTTTCTCTTTAACAGTGTGGAACTTGATATCAACATATGCTTTAAGTAAGAAGCAATTGTAGAAATATCACAAAATATTTTCAGCAGTTTCAAAATGTAGTCAACAATTGTCAAAACTAAAACAAAGCAATATAACAATATTGCATTGGTAGCCTTATAACAAACCATTTACTTTGCCTTCAGTTGGAGTAGTAGTAAGTGTCTATTTGATACTTTTCTACGAAATTACTCCTGCTACAACAATAAAATTATAGCATGAAATGTTACCATCCATACAATTTATATAGTCAAACTTTGCCTTTAGTTGGAGTAGTTGTGTTGGTTTAGAAAAGTTGTTTTGATGATTATTTGTCATATTCTATAGTTGAGACATGTTGCAATAGATGAGAGGATGCAAATGAATTTAAGCATGGCAACTATTGAGAAAGTCACCTCTTAGTCGACTCCCTCTTTCTGGTTATAACCATTTGCTATTAACCTTGTCTTGAAATTCTTTACTTTCCCAGTCATGTCTCTTCTCTTCTCAAAGATCTATTTGCACCTAATTGGTCTGATATCTTTAGGCAAATCTACAACTTCACAGACTGAATTGGAGTACATTGACAATTTATTAGCTTATGGCTTCTTGCCATTTCTCATTCTCAGAATCCTCTATTGCATGTTTATATGTCAATGGATCATCTTTGCATGTGTCGACACAATTACTTGTGCCTCTCCATCTTCTCTATAATGAGCATGTAGTCTCATTACCCTTATACTATGTCAAGGTGCCAAAGTGTTTTGATCAAGAATAGTGGTTTCCTTAACTTATCATTCACTAATTATTAATAGTGAAGGTCTATTATAATTAGAAAGTATAGGCATAGCTTTATAGGTCATTCCCACGCAATCTTCAAATCTTTTGAGATTATTTTTAAACATAAAAGCTTAGAAACTTCTAATGTCATAGCTCTAAATTCAGCTTTTGCGTTCAATTTTGCTATTACATTTTACTTCCTGCTTCTACACGTTACAAGATTACCTCTAAAGAATGTACAATAGCTTGAAGTTGATCTTCTATCATCAATTGATTTAGCATAATCTGCATCTGTGTATGCTTCCACTGTTAATTCATTCCCTCTTCTAAACAACACTCATTTTCTAGGATTATCTTTTAAGTATTATAGGATTTGATGTGCTACTTGAATGAGTACTTCTTTTAGGTTGTACATGAATTGACTCTCTACTAATACAATATAAGGTTATCTCATGTCTAGTCTGGTGTAGGAAAGATAGACAAGTTTGCCAACAAATCTTTAATAGGATTCTTTATCCACCACTGTATCTTTTGGTGCTTCGTAAACACCTTTTGTTGAGGAAGTATTTTAATCTCTCGAGTTAATTCTCGCAATAAACACCTTTTCAGAGCCTTTATTCCTTACAAGTCATCTCTAGTTACCAATATATTGTCCACATCGACTAATAGAGCTATAACTCCCCTTGAAGCAGAATGTTTAACAAATAATGTGCAATTATCCTGACTTTGTTTGTACCCCAAAGCATTCCTTACTCTAGCACGTCTGCCAAACCAAGCATTGAGAGATTGTTTTAAGCCACATAATACCTTTTTTTTTAACTTACACACCATGTAGAATAGCCTTTTTTTATGCTAAACTACTGTAAACTCTAGCCATGATTAGCTGCTAAAGATAATAAGATTCTTACTTTGTTCATTTTTACAACGAGAGCAAATGTTTCAAGATAATTTATCCTATAAGTTTGAGTATACTCATTTGTTACTAACATTGCTTTGTACTATTCAAGTGATCTATCTACCTTATGTTTCAAAATGAAAACCATTTACATCTACTAACTTCTTTCCTTGAAGTAGTTCTAAAAAGTCCTATGTTTTGTTCTTCTTAAGAGCATCCATTTCAACCTTCATAGCTTCTTACTACTTTTTACTATCTTGAGAGACATCTTTTGGGATAGTGTTGAGTCGATAAGAAAATTTTTATAAGCACTAAACATCTTTTTATAGGATAAAAAGTGAGATAATGGATATACAAACATTGGGTACACTTTCTAATTGTAATAAGAAGATTATCATAATTAATATTTACATGCACATTACTATCATAATCCTCAGAGTTAGGAGTTGCAAAAACATTATCAGCACTAGAAATTATTTTTGAATCAAGAACTTGCATTAATTAAACAAGGGGTTCTTTCCTCCTTGAATATACTAGCAACAAGTGTGTAGTACTATGAATTTATTTACCATTTGCCACTCAACCAGGAGTGCTTGAATATGACTCATTTGATGAAGGATAAACATAAATAATGACTCATTTGGTAAAGGATTAGATATGGATGATGATTCATTTGGTAAGAAAACCAAATTTTGAGATGAGAACTCATTTGGTAAGGGAACCAAATTATTTTAAAATAATGACTAATTTGGTAAACGAACCGAATTTTCATTTTGTTAGGATGAAGGGGATGAAACATCAAGTAAAGATAAATCTTTATCCTTATCTTCCAAAAATGTTGTCTCTCCATGAAGATAAGGTTTTGGAAAGTAATTTTCATTTTCAACGAATGTTACATTGATAAAGACTAAGAATTATTTTGTTGAAGAAAGATAGCACTTGTACCGTTTCTGTGTAAAAGAATATCCAAAAAAAAATACACTTGAGAGCTATTGGATCAAGATTCCTATGGTTATTCAAATGAATATGAAAAAAGGACACACAACCAAAGATCTTAGGAATCAAATTTGTCGTTTTGAAGTCAGGATAAAATTTCAAAAATAGTTGCATAGGACTATTATAATCAAGAACTTTAGAGGGCAATCTATTATTTAGATATGTAGCGGTTAACACAGTTTCACCCTAATAATTCTTTAGAACATTTAAAAAAAGAAAGAAAAGGCTCAAGTAAAAGGTAGAAGATGACTATTTTTTCTTTCTGCCACTCTATTTTGTTGTGGTGTATTGATACATGAGGACTCATGAATGATTCTTTTTTCATTTAAGAATAGTGAATACTTTTGATTAAAATATTCCCTAACATTATCAAACTAAACTCTTTTTATCTCAACCCTAAATTAATTTTTCACCATATGAAAAAAATTTGAAAGGTGAAACTGACATCTGATTTTTATTTTAAGAGAAAAATCTATGACATCAATTACAATCATCAATAAATGAGACAAACCAACGAGTTTTAGAGACATTGCAAAAAGTAAAAGCTCTAAAACATCACTGTGAATTAGAGTAAAAGATTTTAAAACACTTGTAGTAGTTACTAAAAAGAAAGCACGTTTATGTTTTGCAAGTTCACAAACATCACAATGGAACATACTCAAATCAAATCCTTTAAATAAACTAGGAAACATTATTTTAAGAATACTGAAAGAATGATGACCATGACTAAAATGATATAACCATATCTTATCTTTATTGATAAGGGAAGACTTAGACAGCAGAGAAAATGAAATAAAATCCTTAGTACTATTTTGTCTATCAGGTTCCTCAAGAAAAGTAGAGCCCATTTTTCTCCCCTAGCAAGTGCAATCATCGTCCTTATTATCTGGTCCTAAAATTTACAAGTGCATAAGAAAAGGTTACAATACAATTCAATTCATTTATAAGCTTGTGAATTGAAACTAAATTGGTAGACAATTTTGGCACATGTAGAATATTTTTTAAAATAAGGTTCTGATTTATAACTATATCCCATTGACTAGTAATTGTAAGCAATGTTCCATCAGTAATATTAATTTTCTTATTACTAGGAAAAGGACTATAAGAGACAAACGCATGAGAATATTAGGTCATATGATATGTAGTCTAGGAATTCACTATTCAAGTTCCTTTTGTGATCGACACATTAGGTGAAAAGGGTTGGGAATTACTTGAAAAAGCCAATGAATAAGTACTTGCACCACCGTAACTTTCACTAATGTCCTAAAAAAATATTTTAACTTCTCAATCTCTTTTCTATTGAACTTAGATCTCTCTTACGAGAATTCTTTTCAACTTTAGATTGTGTTGAGGTTAAATATAACTGTCCCTATCCTTCTCCTTGATCACTCTTAAAAGTATTCTTTTTAACTTTACCATAGAGTTTCTAGCACTTCTTCTTTATGCACATCTGAATCAACAACTAGCCATTCGCTTATCCCCGTTGAGGAAGGGAGTTGGTTCTTTGAAAAAGTCTTCCAGATCTCTATAGTGTATGCCATTTTTTATTTCTTCAATTGATGAAGTAGATATTATCTCGTGGCTTCTTACAGTAGGTACACAAAAATGACTCTTTATTACCTTCTCTAGGTCCTTTTAACAACCTATTATTTCCTTCTACTCCACTGAAGAAAACATTTGACTGTTGCTGGTCAAATTTTATAGCTTTTGTATCTAAGGTTGCACCTTCTATTTAATTATAATGTTGTTGATTGGTAGATTCTGAAATCTCAAACATGATTTTAGATAAGTGGAGCAAAATTTGGGCTTTGAAAGATTAATTTTGAAAGAAAAAAACTATTTCTAAAAATATGGCAAAGTAGGCCTTCAAAACTAGAAGAATGAAAGAAAATGGCAATTTAGGCTAGAAAAGAAAGAAAAAAACTGGAACTTTTTTCCAAAAATTTTAAGTGGCAATGCAAGTTAGCAATTTGGAATTGATAAAACTTATGACCTATATTGCCACTTAAAAATTTCTGAAAAGAAGTTCTAGTTTTTTTCAATGTATTTGAGTATTTGAGGGCTTACCATGGAGTCTTTATTACAGTAGACTAACAAGAGTCTTTATTACCTTCTTTAGGTCCTTTTTAACAACCCATTATTTCCTCCTACTTTGCTAGAACAAACATTTGACTATTGCTGGTCTAATTTCATAGCTTTTGTATCTAAGGCTATACCTTTTATTGGATTAAAATCTTACTGATTGGTAGATTATAAAATCTCAGTCATGATTTTAGACAGAAGTAGAAAGGAATCTAGTGGTTTCTTATAGTAGAAATTTTTGCAATGTAATTTAAGTATTTGAAGGCTTACCATAGAGTTTCCAATACCTCTCACTGTTATCTCATGGTTTCTTATAGTAGATACATCAAAAAGAGTCTCTATTACCTTCTCTAGGTCTTGTTAACATCATATTATTTTCTTATACTCTGTTGAAAAAGACATTTAACTGTTGCTGGTCTGATTTCACAGTTTTGTATCTAAGGTAGAACTTTATTTTAGATAAAAATTTTGTTGATTGGTAGATTTTAAAATCTCAGACATGATTTTAGATAGAAGTGGAAAGAAATCTAGGCTTGGGAAGACCAATGTTAAAAGGAAAAATCTAGTTTTGAAACATATGGCAAAGTAGGTATTAAAAAAGAACTAGAAGAAGGAAAGAAAATAATTGTTTTGGCTAGAAAAGAAAGAAAGAAATTGGAATTATTTTCTAGAAGTTTTAAGTGGCAATGCAGGGAAAAAATTTGGAATTGATAAAACTTGTGGCTTGCATTGCTGATAAGAGCATTTTATATATGATGTTATACCTCTCTTAATTTGATAATTTCTCATTTTGAATGTGAATATCTGGCCTTTTAAATGTATCAATGTCACTTTGTAGGTTTTACATTAATAGAGCCATTTGGAATGAAAATTTAAAGAAAACAAGGCAAAAAAACTAAATATGCTATAGTTGATTGCTACAGCAACAAGCTACACTGCCCTTGAACAGTGCTGGGGAACATATTTTTTCTATAGTGCTCCATGTCTGGGCACCAAAAAGTGGTGCCTAGGCGCTAAATTACCTAGGTTTTGACACCTAGGCATAGAAAACTTGCTCCTAGGTGCCAAATCAGGTTCCCAATGGTAGAATGCTTAGCGTCTAGGTGCTAAAAAAGGTGCCTAGTGCCACCAGCAGCACAATTACATTTGTTTTACGTTGTACCCTAATTTTAAAGCCCATTTTTGAAGCTTATAAAAAGAAGATTAAAAGCCTTATTTAAGGAGATGAGTAGTGATAAGGGTAAATTTGTCATATATTTTCTCATATTTTTATTATTGATATTTTATGATTTTATGAGAATAGATGGCTATTTATGTTCATTATTGTTATTTATAGGGACTTGAACGAAATTTAAAGAATTATAGCCCCAGCTCTGGAATAGTGATCGAAATAAGAAAAATGACCTGCTTAAGTCACGTCTAGCGCCCCAGCGCCGAAAAGTCACCGCGCCAGCGAAACTCCAGCGCCCCAGCTCTATCATCCCACCGCTCCAGCGGTGAAGGCTTTTTCACGCGTCACCCCAGCGACAACTACATAGCGCGCCAGCGATAGTGCGAGTCCTAGTCCGACGAGAATTGAGATTTTCAAGCTCATATCAATCCCTATAAAAAGGCACTCGTTTCCAGCCTTCAAGAATCAATCCAAGATGACCCAAGAGCACCAAGAATATAGAGCACAAGTCTTGGAGAGCAATAGGAGCTTAATTGAAGCAACTTTAGAGAGAGATACAAGACGTTCTTCGGCATCAAGAGTTCTTAGGCAGCGCAATTAAGAGCAATTCGACGTCTACATCAGTTTGATAATAATCGTATCATGATTTATAATTATTTTTATTGCTGTGATTCTCTTGTAGCTATGAACTAAACTTATTTTCTAAGGTTAATATTTGAACTCAATATGTGCGCTTAAATTGCCATATCTTTTAGTATTTAATAAACTTAGTCATTTATTATTTAATTTACTTATGTTTAATGCTTCAATATATCTGGCCAATATATGGTGAATTAGTTGGTAATATGTTGATAAACTCGGAAGAGGAATCAATATATTTAGACCTAGGTAATTTGATGCATGATTGTAGAGTAGCATTCAATGTTGCATATGCAAGTTTCAACTTAGGATAGGAATATACCTAGTTGGCATGTATGATCAATAAGACCTAATCTTAATGAACCTTAGTTCATTACAAGTACCATAGGAATATAGGTATTTGGTAAATTAGGGTATACTTGCATGATCTTGGAAGAGGCTTGTAAATACATTAGCGTCTTGATCAATAATGAAGACTAAGTGAGTTAAATATTAGAGGATTAATCATTAGAAAGCATATTGAGGGATAATATTAATCTTAGGTTTTCTCTACATTGTTATCATCATATTTCTCTTTGCATTGTGTTTTTGTTTTTATATTTGCTACATTCATTCTTGGATTTTTATTTTTCTGAATTATTATTAGGAAGATATAATTTTAGTAATTGGTTTAAAAAGAAGAAACTATCACTGTGGGTTCAACATCCGACTAATTAGTCCCTTTATTACTTGCATACGATATGTATACTTGCACTTAATTTTATGATATAGAAATATCGCATCAAATAGAGCTTGAAATGGAGAGAGAAACAAAAAAATTTAGTGAGAGAAACACATTAAAGTTTAGATTTGGACAAGATTATTGAAGATTGAAGGCTTTACAAGATTTCTCCAACTAGTTCCTTCTTCTCTCTCTCTCTTCATTTACATTTATTTCTAGTTTGTAATTGTGTTTTGTGTTGATATGAACATGAGTACTTTTATAAACATTTGGATGGATGTAATTGAATATTTCATTATGGATTGCTAGATTATATGCTCTAGTGATTGATGGAACTCTATTGAACACTATATGTTGATGTTATTTTGTGATTAATGACTATTTGATTTTGATTCATTTATGCTTTTTATGTACTTAATGCTTCTAATTGCTTTGGAAAATGGATTAGATGTTTTAATTATTTGGGTTATGTACTTGGGAGAGTCTAATCCATATATTGGTTATAAAAAGCACAACTTTGAGTTTGTTAAGTTGGAAGACTAATAAATTTAGAGTAGTTATATAAAGGTAGCTTAATACATGTATATATAACGTGTTAGATAGAGATATCAATTTAGTTGTATATGCATAGAGTTTTATTCGGCACTCAGGAGAGGTAATGAGATTAATTATGCACCCATGATTGATGAATGCATAAAATTGGTTGTTAATCACTAATGATAAAAAGAATAGAAACAATAGAGGGAAATCAAATCTTTATAACCCATTGCCATAGAACTTTCATATCTTTAATTTGCCAAGTTATTTAGTTTTAAGCATTTTTAATTCTGTAATTCATCTTAACCTTAAATTGGCTTACATAAAGTTAGGTTGCCACACTAGTACTTAGCATTAATTTAGGATACAATTTTTGTGGGTTAATACTTACTCATCATTGTATTACTTGATCATGACCTGTGCACTTGTGGTTTTAATTCGCGTGTGTATAATTTCGTGAACAAGTTTTTGGAGTCATTGTTGGGGATTATAGGTTTTGAATTTATGCTAATATTGTGGATACATAATTTGACTTTAATTTAGGAATTTTATTTTATTTTTGTTATTTTTAAGTTATGGTTTTATTTTGGTTATTTAAAGGTGTATGAGAAGAGCTCGTAGCTTGGAGCTTTTTCCCTTTGATCTAAAAGTTAAGCACATTTTAAGAAAGCTTAAGAGAGAAAGGAAAGATCAAGCTCAAGTTATAGCCAACGGAGTCAACAACAACCAACAACCACAAACATTGATGGACTATTTTATGCTAGTGGTTTATAAGAATTATTCAAGGATTCAGCACCAAGTACTTCAAGCTAAAAAGTTTGAATTAAAAGTCGACCCTTATTAATATGGTACAACAAAATCAATATGGGGGATTACCAAGTGAAGACTCGAATATTCACCTAACAATATTTTTGGAGGTGTGTAGTACTATCAAGTTAAATAGAGTTATTGAGGATGCCATTCACCCATGCTTGTTCCCATTCTCTCATGCTTGTTCCCATTCTCTCTTAAGGAAAAGGTAAGGGGATGGCTTCAATCATTTCAATTAGAAAGTATCATAACATGGTAAGATCTTGCTCAACGGTTCCTTACCAAGTTGTTTTCACCATCTAAGACTTTACAACTTTATGGGGAGATAGCAAAATTTAGGAAATTAGATTTCGAGCCTTTCTATTCAGCTTGGGAGCGGTTGAAGGACGTTATTCAGAAGTGCCCCCAACATGGATACCAAGATTGGTTATAAGTACAAATATTCTATAATGGACTAAGTAGGCAAACGAGAACTATTATAGATGTAGCAGTGGGTGGTATATTGTTGTCAAAAACCACAGAAGAAGCTCAAGATTTATTGGAGAAGTTGGCATGCAACAATTACCAATGGCCTAATGAGAGCTGCATTGTAAGAAAGGCCACTGGAGTGCATGAAGTTGATTTAATTATTATATTTTTGGCTCAAGTTTCGGCATTGGCAAATTAAATTTCTACACTAAATGCTAAAGAGACCTCAACAAGCAAAGATTCAATAATGGTTGCAAATTTGTCCTACACCAGTGAAGGGAGTGATCTAAAATAAGTCCAATATATCAACAACTAGAACTTTCAACATCAAACTAACAACTTGCCTACATATTATTATCCTAGGCTTAGAAACCATAAGAACATCTCTTATGGCAATCCAAGAAATACTTTGCAACCTCAACCAGGATTTAATCAACAAGTGGTCCAAAAAAAGCCTTCTTTGGAGGACTTTTTGTGTACTTTCATCACAAAAATAACGGAGAGGTTTAACAACTTTGGAGTTATATGAATGTTACTTGTATGAATATTACATTAATGTCATTAGAAGTGCAAGTTGACCAACTTGCCTATACAATCAAAGGTCAATCATTCGGCAAGTTCTCAAGTGATAAAGAGGCCAACCCAAGAGAGCATTGCAATGTCATCACCCTTAAAAGTGGTAACGAAGTAGAAACTTTAGAGAAAAAGGTGGTTGAAGGCAAAGAGAAAGAAGTTGTTGTTGAATCATCTTGGAAAAATCACAAACCCAAGTCCATTTCCTTACCCCACCATTACCTTTCTTTCAACGCTTTTACAAAAATAAGTTAGATGGTTAACCCTCAAATGTCCTTGAAAACTTTAAAAAGATTAACACTAACTTTCTTTTTATGGATGTCTTGGAGGAAAAGCTAAATTACATGAAGTTCATGAAGAAAGTGATGTTGAAGAAAAAAAAGTTAGAGGACGATGAAACAGTGAGGCTAATAAAGGAATTTAGTGCAATCCTTCAAGGAATGTTTCCTTAAAAGATGAAGAATCTGGGTAGCTTCACTATCCCTTGCACTATTGGGGAGACCACTTTTGAGAAAGTCATGTGTGACCTTGGAGTAAGCATCAATCTCATACCCTTATTCATGTTTAACAAGTTGGGCCTTGGTAAGGTGAAGCCCACTATAATTTCTTTGTAATTAGTGGATAAATCTATAACTTCTCCATAGGGAGTCATTGAAGATGTATTGGTGAAAGTGGGTAAATTCATCCCACCAGTAGACTTTATGGTCCTTGATATAAAAGAAGATATGAATTTCTTATTATTCGTGGGCGACCGTTCTTATCCATCGGGAGAGCTATCGTTGATTTAGAGAAATGAGAGATGAAAATAAGGGTGCAATATGAAGAAATTATATTCAAGGTTTTCAAGAAGATGAAGTTGCCAAATAATTCGAAAGAATGCTTAAAGATTGATAATGTGTATCCGAATAGTGGAAAGGAAATAAATACCATTCAACCCCAAGTTCATGGCAAGATAAAAATGCACTGAATATAGAAAAAGATGAGGCATAGGAGATTATGATGAAAAAGTAATCAAATATCGACAATCGTGGTTCATTCTTTCAGCCAAGGCTAAAACTCTTTCCGGGAAGGCTTAGAACAAGAGAGTTGGGATCATTTATTATTGAACACCTTATAGAACTTTAGAAATCAAAGAAAAATATTGACAAAGTCATTGAACACACATCAAAGCTCCAAAACAAATAAGTGTTCCATGGGCAAAACGCCTGCAAAGTTTGGTTTGATCCTTCATGAATTTAAAAGACGTTAAATCAAGCATTTATTGGGAGGCAACCCAACTGAATTTCAATTTTTAATTTCAAATTTAGTTTTTATGTTTGTTTTTCTTTCTTGTAGTGTGTTAAAATAACAATTCAGCACCTCATAAAGTATGAAAAAAAAGGAGCGGAAGTAGAACCAACAAGGTACAGCCCATTAGAGCTCAAAACAAAAGTCAAGCAAATTAAGGGCTTTGAGCACCAACTCAAACAGCAACTTCGGCCTCAAAATTTGAGCACTGCCATACTAAGCGATCAACTATGAGGGAAGTCTCTTTTACTCACTCTCATTTTTGTCATTGTGGACAATGTCAACTTTAAGTTTAGGGGAGGGAAACACTATTCGGTGTTTATTTATCGTGTTTAATCATGCTTACACATTATGAATGTTGTTTTAGTTATTTTATTTTGCATGCATTTGTTTTATTCGTCGTTAGTTGTAGGTTGGTTGAATGATTAGTAGTCAATGATATAAAATAGAAACATGATTTCAAATGTTACTTTCTTTTGGAAACGAAAATATTGTGATTGTTTGCTTGGTAATCTAAGACAAGTTCGACTTCATATTGTGATAGCTTGATTTATTAGGCACCTAGCTAGGATCATCTAGTTATTATGCTTACCTAGAAAATATTTATGCATAACGATAATACTTAGGGTCTCAAAAATATGCTAGAACGTGTTTGAGCATTAGTCAAGGTGAAATCCTAGGGCATGCATAATCTAGGAAATAATTTTAGATTATTTTTAGACCGATTGAGCCGTTCAAGCAGACCATTGTATATTGTTACCTCCAACTACCCCCGTTGAGCCTAATAACCGTTATTTTGCTAACTACATCAATACCCAAGCCTTTAATTTAATCATTTTTCTTAATACCTGTCACACTATAAGCATAGCACTTATTTTAGAGAGTTGAGTGAGTGATGGGATTTTTAAAAATGAAAAAGTGAATTGTTTAAGGGTTATGGGTTTTACTATGGATTTTGGTTGTTTTAAAGTTGTAAAGACTTAAGTTTAGGGGTATATTGGCTTAAAAATAAAAAATAAGAAAAAATTCAAAAACAAAATGGATGAAAATTGAATGAAGATTTAATTGCTATACCCCTAACTTAGAAAAACAAATTGAAAATGAATAAGAAAATAATAAGGGAATCGAAGAAATAAGTTTGGGGGAAATCGGGTGAAAAACAAATGATTCAGTTTAAGTAATTTCTAGAAGAATGTGTGTTTATGGTATGAGTTGAGTTGAAATTGATCCCTTTTATCCTACCCTCTCCCTAGCCATATATTACAAGCTAGATAAAAGTCTTACTTGATCATTGATTATATGCATCTACATTAATGGAGAGTGATGTGAAAAATAAGCTTTATGGAATATTAATTACGTAAAAACTCATAGAGACCATTTAATTGTCTTATATGCATAAATAATATGTATGCATGTGACTGATGATTCTAGCTATACACACACGTACCAAGTAGGTCACTTGTAGGTAGAACAACTATTGGATTAACTTGTTGAACTACTATGATGCTTAGACTTTCCTTGAGATTGGTAGTCATGAGAAAGTTTTGAGACAATTTGCTAATCCTTCGTCGACCCAATCTTTTGTATCTTAAGTTTGGTGTAGTTTGATAAGCGCGTTTTATATATAATGTTAGACCTTTCTTGATTTAATAATTGCTCATTTGGAATGTTAATATGTGGCTTTTTAAATGTATTAATGTCATTTTGTAGGTTTCAAGTTAATGGAGTTATTTTAAATGAAAATTTAAAGAAAACAAGACAAAACAACCAAATATGCTATAGTGGATTGCTAGAGTAACAAGTTATAGTGTCTATAATATGTGCTAGGGGATAGTATTTTTACTATAGTATTTTGTGTCTAGGCGCTAAATTACCTAGGTTTTGGCATCTAAGCGCCAAAAAGTTGCGCTTAGGTGCTATATTGGGTTCCCGATGGCAGAATGCTTGGCGCCCAGTGATACGATATTTCTATATCTTAAATTAAGTGCAAGTATACACTATCGTATGCAAGTAATAAAGGGACTAAATAAGTTGGATGTCGAACCCACAAGGATAATTTCTTCTTTTTAACCAATTACTAAAATTATGTCTTCCTAATAATTATTTAAAAAAGTAAAAATTTAAGAATGAATGTAGAAAATATAAAAATAAAAACACAATGCCAAGAGATTTAAGTGATAGCAATATAGAGAAAACCTGGGATTAATACTATCCCTCAATATGCTTTTCTAATGATTAATCTTCTAATATTTAACTCCCTTAGTCTTTGTTATTGATCAAGACACTAATATATTCACAAGCCTCTTCTAAGGTCATGCAAGTATACCTTAATTTACCAAATACCTATATTCATATGGTACTTGTAATAAATTAAGATTCATTAAGATTAAGTATTATTGATCATACATGCTAATTAAGTATATTCCTATCCTAAATTGAAACTTGCATATGCAACATTAAATGTTACTCTATAATCATGCATCAAATTACCTAGGTCTAAATATTATGATTTCACCATATATTGACTAGATATATTGAAGTATTAAGATCAAATAATTTGAATTTTAAAGAACTAAGTTTATTAAATATTCAAAAGATATGACAATTAAGCACACATATTGAATTCAAGTATTAACCTTAGAAAATAAGTTTAGCTCATGGCTACAAGAGAACAGCAGTAAAAATAATAACAAATCATGATACAATCAATAACAAACTGATATAGACGTCGAATTACTCTTAATTGCGCTGCCTAAGGTACTCTTGATGCCAAAAAACACCTTGAATCTCTCTCTAAAGTTGCTTCAATTAAACTCCTATTGCTCTCCATGACTTGTACTCTGTATTCTTGGTATTCTTGAATGTGTCTTGGGTTGCTCTAGGATGATTCTTGAAGGATGGGAACGAGTGGCTTTTTATAAGGATTGATATGAGCTTGAAAATCTCAATTTTCGTTGGACTAGGACTCACGCTACCGCTGGGGCGCTATGCAATTGTCGCTGGGGCAACACGTGAAAAAGGCTTCACCGCTGGAGCGGTGGGTTGATGGCACTGGGGCTCTGGACTCACTGACGCGATAAAAGGATTGGCGCTGGGGCACTAGATGCGACTTAAACATGTCATTTTTCTTATTTCGATCACTATTCCAGCGCTGGGGCAATAATCCTTACGACGTTAAGGCGATGGACACATACTTTGAAAACTTTGCATTTTAGTACCTGTTTTCGATCCTTTTGCATTCTTTCTTTACGTTAAAGTCCCTATAAATAACAATAAAGCACATAAATAGCCATCTATTCTCATAAAATAATAAAATATCAATAATAAAAACATGAGAAAATATATGACAATTTTGCCCTTATCACCCAGGCGTCGCCAACAGCCTAATTTTAAATTTTTTTTTACTTTGTGCCTTAATTTTGAAGTTCGTTTTTAAAGCCTATAAAAAAAAATTAAAAGCCTCATTTAGGGAGAAGAGCAGAGCAAGAAATAGAGAGAAAAACAAAGGGTTTTAGTGAGAGAAAATATTGAAGCTTGGATTTGTACAAGATGATTGAAGATTGAAGGCTTTTTAAGATTTCTCCAACTAGTTCATTCTTTTCTCTTTACTTCATTTATATTTACTTCTAATTTGCAATTGTATTTTGTGTTGATATGAACATGAGTACTTTTATGAACATTTGGATGGATGTAATTGAATATTTTATTATGGATTGCTATATTGTATGTTTTAGGGTTTGATGGAACTCTATTGAACACTATGTGTTGATGTTATTTTTTTATTAATAACTATTTAATATTTATTTATTTATACTTTTTATATGCTAAATACTTCTAATTGCATTAGAAAATGGATTAGATATTTTAATTGTTTGGGTTATGAACTTGGGAGAGTCTAATCCATATGTTGGTTGTAAAAAACATAACTTTGAGTTTGTTGACTTAGGAGACTAATAAACTTAGGGTAGTCATATAAGGGCAGTTTAATGCATGTATGTATAATAGGTTAGATAGGAATATTGTATCACCCTTCTCACTCGCCTCTCATCGAGACAAGAGATCAGGGGGTGCTATGATAGCATCGAATACAAATAATAATAATAATTTTTCAACTTTAAAAGTATTTTTTTTATAAACATTTACGGAGAAAAACTGACAGAGTCTCCCCTAAAAATTTGATTTTTACATTACCTGTAACAAGAGAAAACACTCCCAAATTTCAATATCTATTCTCAACCAACTTCTAATTTTTTTTTAGCAAATATTCACAACTCATATTGCAATCTAAATGCAACAAACCTTCACCAAACTATTTCACATCCAGCATATTATCAAAATAGATATCATATATCATCATGGTTTTAAAGGAGACAGTTCTGAAGAAATATATATATACATGCACATACACTTAATGTCCATAATATAATATACAACAGTTTATAGACAAATAAAATATCTACCAAAAAATAATTATATATATAGAGGATGTGAGCGACTCTGAGCTGCTGCAGAAAGATTTACTCTTCAGTCTTTAGTGATGGCAACTCTACTACTTGCGCATGATAAATCCAACGCGCTAAGCACAACAACTTAGTGGGTGTACACAAAAGATGAAACAGTATAATAAAATTTGATTACCTTTTTGCAATAAACCATATATATAAACAATGAAATTTTTAATAATAACCAATTTTGCCATATAATATAATAAATCAAAATTTATCAATTGATCAATTCATTAAATCAAGACATTATTCGATTTCTCATTTTAATTAATCAAAAATATATATATATACAAATATCATATTTATAATTAATCCAAGTAGGTGCCCAAAATAAATATTGACACGATACCATGGATTGGTTAATGGGCTAACAAATATCAAATAATGATCCAGCATCGGCTACTCAATGACTACCGACCGGATCCAGAACAGATCAGAATAAAAAATAGATCGGATACACAGAGTAGTGTCATCAGACAAACAAATGGCACAATACTGCTATAATACTTTATTGGCATGCCAAATACCAATCCTCCCCTACCAATGTTCAGGTTTACTTAGGGCGTCTTAATAGTATTATTAATACATTATTTTCCTTTAAAACCTTTTTAACACAAATTTATTATTATTAAACTAAATTATTATACAAATTCACATTTACTCAAGTTTTCTGATTATTCATATTTAGACACAAATTTTTTTATTATTACAAATAGGCCCAAAATTTTCTACTATTCACCTTTATGCCTAAAATTTCCAAAATTTTAAACATAAGCCCAAATGTTCCAAAATTTTTCATATAGGTCCAGAATATTCAAAAATACCCAAATAAGTTTCAGATTTTTCAGATTTAACAATTCAACCCCAAAATTTTCAATTTTCCACTTATAGGCCCATTTGTTCAAAAAATTTACCATTAGACCCCAATTTCTTCAACAAGTCATATATAAGTTCTAATTCCATAATAATTCACATAAAGAGATAAAATTTTTAAATATTTACAAATTAGTCCAGAAATTTTCAGAATTTTCCATATAAATCCTATTTCCTCAAAATTCATATTTATGCCCAATTTTTCTTTTCTTTTCAATTTTGACCACCAATTAATATCCAATACTCAAAACATATTTAATACATTTAGAAACAATATAATTATTAATTCCTTGTCATATTTCAACATGCTCATCCATCATATTATTAAAATACATAAATATACACTAAATTTCCTAAGTTAAGAATTTAAGTTTCAAACTAAAGTGTACACCAACCTTATAAGCTTAATTCCTCCACTTAACTCACATCTTCTCCTTCTCCTTCCCTTGGCTATCTTTGGCCAAGCTTTCACCTTCATTTGCCAAAATACACAAATAATGAATAAAATTCTAATTTACCAAATTAAAAGCATAATTCACTAATTCTACATGGCTACTTCATCTATTAACCCTTGAAACCCCAAATCCATATTCAATAGAAAGTTTAGCATCAACACACCTTGAATAACACCTTATACCTTGAAATTGATCCTTGCAACTTGATGAAGAGGGGTTTAATTAAGGGTTTGGAGGCTTAATTTACTAATGGAAGTATTGAGAATTGTTAAATTTAAAGGGGGATAAAAGAAAAATGGAAAGAAAATGCAAAATGTGGGGGGGTGGGGCAGGGAATAGCCAAGAGTTTTGAATTCTCTAATTTTTCAATACTATTCCCCCTTTTATAGCCTTTATTTTTCTTTCCAAAAATACCCCCAACTAAACCCAAAATTACAAAAATGCCATTGGTTAGAAATGGTGGCATTTGATTGGTCCAAAAATTCCAAACACTATTCATAACTAAACTATATAAAAAATCTAGTTTAAATCTAACTAATTCTAGTAAATTCTATTTAACAATGTTGGCAAAATTCTATTGGTCCAAATGTTGGAAAAGTTTTAATAGCATAGGTTTTAACTCTATGTAAACACTTATACCATACTACACTTATTCAACCAATCAAATTCGTCCATTTCTTTTGACTAATAAATTCAATCAAAATATATAAAATTTTGGGGTATTACAATTCTTCCCCTCTTAACAATTTTTGTCCTCGAAATTTACCTGATCCAAACAAATACGGGTATTGCTGTCGCATTATTTCCTCACTTTCTTAGGTAGCCTCTTCAATCTTATGATTTCTCCACAATACCTTAATGAGTGGAACATTTTTATTCCGTAACTCCTTGATTTTGCGATCCAATATCTTTACCGGTTCCTCTTCATATGTTAAATCAGGTTGCACATCAATGCTCTCAACTGCGATAATGTGAGAAGGGTCTAATCGATATCTTCTCAGTATAGATACATGAAACATATTATGTATCTTCTTTAATCCAGGTGGTAAAGCTAGTCTGTAAGCTATCAGACTCACTGATTGTTGTGCTATAATAGCTAAGCGCAAGTGCACGCTATCGTATCAAGTAATATAGGATTTTAAGTCCAGATATCAATCCCACAGGGACTATGCAATCTAATTCTATAAATCAAGTACTAAAATTATACTTACTTAACTTTTATTCAGAAAACTAAAATCTTGAATTTATTTAACTAATTTAACTCTATCAATTAAACTAAACAAAAGCAAAGAGTAGAATTCACAAATAAAGATAATCTAGGGTTTTGACTCGTCCTCTAGTATTTCATTGGATTCATTAACCACTTAGTTAATCCTTTAATACCAATTGATTGGCTTAGACACTAATCTCATCACAAGCCTCTGTCGATGGTCAAGTGACTATATTACGCATTCTAACAATCACCTATATGTCTATGGTAATCAAATCAGAATGCAATTCATTAAGATCAAGTCTAAATTATACCATATATGCCACCTAGGTATATTTCTATCCTAGATGGAACTCATAGTTGTTACCCTATGATCATGCATCAAACTACCCAAGGCTAAACACATAAATCCCTCCATCAAGTTCATCATGATTCCTTAATCATTCAAAATATTGATTAGGTATAATGAAAGCAGTAAACACAAGATAGAATAAATCAATTGAATTTATCAAGTTCATAAACTAAAATTTAACACAATCCAAATCTATATTAGGTTTACATAGTCTAACCCTAGATGAACAAATTAACCTATCACAAAACCAAAAATATCAAACCAATTCATAAAGATCAACAAGAACGAGAGCATAATGATAAAGAAAGAGAAGAAAAACTAATCAAAGTGACTCCTTCATGTGCTTCTCCCTCAATCTTGACTTGAAGTTTGAATCTTGATCTTGGTTCTTCAATCTTTGGCTTTGATATTTAATCTTGTTTTGTGAATTCTCTCTCTAAGATTTTGCCTCTTTTCTCTCTTTTTCTCTCTTCCTCCTTTCTTTAGGGTTTTTTGGCTTTCTATTTATAGGTTTTTGTCTTCAACATACAGTTTTATGAGTTACTGTAGCAAAATACTATTTTATGACACTGTTTGCTCCCTCCAGCGCCGCGGCGCTCAGATACTGACCTGAGCGCTGCGGCGTCCAAAACTTGGTGTTGCGATGCCCAACGACCTATTGCGCTACTTTCGTATTTTGAGCGTAACTTCTTCGTTTGATGTCCGATTCGCCTTCTGTTTATTCCTATACATCACATTTTCTGTCGTGCATCTATTTATGATAAAAAAGACAATTAAATAGCCAAATAGTTATGATTTAGAGTAAAATACGAAAGTTAAATACAAATAATAATAGTATTTTTATGCCCCTATCACCTACATGCTCAACAATCTCATATGGACTGATAAACCTAGGACTTAACTTACCTTTCTTCCCGAATCTCAATACTTTATTTTATGGAGATACCTTCAAAATGACCTTATCCCTAACTTCATACTCAATATCTTTCCTTTTCAGGTCTGCATAAGCTTTATGTCGTGAAGTTGCGGCCTCTAGTCTTTTCTTGATCATCTTCACATTCTCTTCAGTTTGTCTTATCAAATCTGGACCTACTAGCTTATTCTCGCTAAGTTCTGTCCAGCATAGAGGTGTCCTACATCTCCTTCCATACAGTGCTTCATAAAGTGCCATGCCGATGCTTGATTGATAGCTATTATTATAAGCAAATTCTATTAATGGAAGATGGTCAATCCAACTTCATTCAAAATCAATAACACAGATTCTGAGCATATCTTCAAGCACTTGAATTACCCTATTTGATTGTCCATCTGTCTGTGGATGGAAGGACGTACTGAAATTGAATCGAGTACCCAAGGCTTCCTGTAATTTCTTCCAAAATCTGGATGTAAACGTTGGATCTCTATCTAATATAATGGATGCAGGCACACCATATAACCTGACTATCTCCGTAATATACAATTCTGCCAGTTTATGTAAGGAGTAGTCAGTCTTGACTAGTAGAAAATGTGCCGACTTAGTTAACCAGTCTATAATCACTCAAATGGTATCATGTCTGTTCCGAGTAAGAGGTAAACCAAAAACAAAATCCATAGTAATACAGTCCCACTTCCATTCTGGTACTGAGATAGGTTGTAGTAAACCTGATGGAACTTGATGCTCAGCCTTCACTTGTTGACACGTCATACACTTAGTCACATAATCTACTACATCCCTCTTCATACCAAGCCACCAGTAATGAGTCTTCACATCTTGATACATTTTTGTGCTACCTAGGTGCATAGCATAAAAACTGCTATGTGCTTATTTCAGAATAGTCTTCTTTAATTCATCATCTTGTGGCACGCATAGTCTTTCTCTAAAGTACAAATAATCATCCTCTTTTATTACAAAATTAGCTTCCTTCCTCTCTTGGACTTACCTACGGATGATCATCAGCTTTTCATCTTATTTCTGCTTTTCTCATATCTGGTGGATCAAACTAGGCTGGACTTTTAATTTTGCTATTATTGCACCATCAGCTGCCATCTTCAGAGAAGCATTCAAAGTACTAAGGCTTTCCTACTCAAAGCATCAGTTACTACATTTGCTTTTCCCAGATGATAGTCAATAATACAATCATAGTCCTTAAGCAACTCCATCCACCTTCTCTGTCTTAAATTAAGCTATTTCTGAACGGGTAAATACTTAAGACTCTTATGATCAGTATAAATGTAACAACTTTCCCCATACAAGTAATGCCTTCATATCTTCAAAGCAAATACTATGGCTGCTAGTTCCAGATCATGTGTCGGATAATTCTTCTCATAGGTCTTGAGTTGTCTAGAAGCATAAGCAACCAGCTTTCCTTCTTGCATCAGTATACAGCAAATACCATTATGTGAGGCATCACTGTAAATTACAAAATCCTTTCTAGACACTGGTTGAGTCAGAACTGGAGCTTCAACCAACAATGCCTTAAGCTTCTCAAAACTTGCTTGGCACTCCTTACTACACTCAAACTTAACATTTTTCTGGAGTAACTTAGTCAATAGAGCAACTATTGAGGAGAACCCCTTCACAAATCATCTGTAATAACCAGCTAAGCCGAGAAAGCTCATGACTTCCTAAATGTTCCTTGGTGCCTTCCACTCCAAGATTTCTTTTATCTTCTTAGGATCAGTTCTAATGCCTTCCGCAGACACAATATGCCCCAGAAACAAAATCTCATTCAGCCAAAATTCACACTTACTCAACTTAGCATATAGCTTCTGCTCTCTCAGAGTCTGCAATATAGTCCGGAGATAGCTATTATGCTCTTCTGGGGTCTTAGAGTAAATTAGAATATCATCAATAAACACCACTACAAACTGATCAAGGTACGGGCAAAAAATATGGTTCATCAAATCTATAAAGGTTGTAGATGCATTCTTCAGTCCAAATGGCATTACAACAAACTCATAATGTCTGTATCGAGTTTAAAAAGCTATCTTCGAAATGTCAGACTCTTTTACTCTTAACTGATGATACCCCGATCTCAAATCTATCTTAGAGAAAACACTAGCTCCTCTCAATTGGTCAAACAAATCATCAATTCTAGGCAGGGGATATTTATTCTTGACTGTGACCTTGTTTAACTATCTGTAATCCACACACAGTCTGAGTGACCCATCCTTCTTTTTCATAAACAACACGGGTGCGCGGAGATAAACTGGGTCGTATAAATCCCTTGTCTTGTAACTTCTGCAATTGTATCTTCAATTCCTTCAGCTCTGTAGGTGCCATTCTGTAAGGAGGAATAGATATTGGGGTAGTACATGGCACAACATCAATAGCAAATTCTACTTCTCTCTCGGGTGGCAAGCTAGTTAAATCATCCAGAAATACATCTGGAAAGTCACACACAGTTGGTATATCTTGAAGACTAGATCCATCTCTCCTTAAATCAACTATGTGTGCCAGATAAGCTTCACACCATTTCCTGATTAATCTTTTAATAGTAGTGGCTGAAATGACATTAGAGAGATAGTCTACCCTTTCTCCCACCATAGTTATCTTCTTTCCATCTTCAGTCTGAAGAGTAATTCTTTTTAGACGATAATCAATTACAACTCGGTGCTATGACAACCAATCCATACCTAAAATTACATCAAAGTCCTAAAAAGGCAATTCCATTAAATCGCCTGAAAATTCATACCCATGTATTAAGAAGACACCATCAGGAATACACTTACCTTTCATTGATATTTCCTTAGTATTTGATGCTAGTATTGGTTGGGTATTAGATACCGCTTGTCCTTTTTACATCTTCAATATGTTGCAGGGTCTGAAGGAAGTTAGAAAGTTACAACTAGAAGAAGTACAGCTTCGTGTTGGAAATAGAGATTTCCTACAAGTCGAGGCTATTGGATGTTTTAATTTACTACTTTCATGTAATAAAATTATTGTATTGAATAATTGTTATTATGTGCCAAACATTATCCGGAAAATTATTTCAATTCCTGTATTGGACAATGAAGGATATCATATGCATACTAGGAATCGTTCCTTATGTTTGTATGATTTGGATAATGTTTTGTTATTTGAATGTCAGTTGATAAATGGGCATTACATATTAGATACAACAGGAAATGTGATGAATGTACAAGTGAATACTAATAATAATGCAGGAACTTTAAATGATATAGAATTGTGGCATATCAGATTAGGTTATATAGGGGTTAGACGCCTATCCTGTCTGGTCAAGGATGGTCGGATACCTGATCTGACCATAGAATCATATCCAGTTTGTGAATCTTGTATTCAAGGGAAAATAACCATGGCTCCATTTATTGGTGTTGGACACCGTGCCACTGATTTACTGGAACTAATATATAGTGATGTATGTGGTCTAATGAATCACACTGCGATGGGTGATTTTTGATACTTTGTTATCTTTATCGATGATCTGTCACAATATAGATATGTGTTTCTTATTAAACACAAGTCAGAAACCTTTGAAAAGTTCAAAGAGTTTCGAAATGAAGTAGAGAAACAAACTGGAATGTATATCAAATGTCTTAGATCAGATCGAGGGGGTGAATACATAAGCAGTGAATTTTTGCATTATTTAAAGGAGAATGAGATTCTCACTCAGTATAGTCCTCCGGGTACTCCACAATACAATGGTGTTTTGGAGAGGAGGAATTGGACTTTATTGGATATGGTTTGATCGATGATGAGCTTCACTGATCTCCCTGAATATCTATGGGGGTATGCACTAGAAACTGCTGCTCATATATTGAATAAAATTCCATCAAAATCCATTCCATTCACTCCACATGAGATATGGACTGGAAGGAAAATAAGTCTTAAATATGTTAAGATTTTGGGTTGTCCTGCTTACATAAAAGTTACGCAACAGGATAAACTTACACCTAAAGGTTACAAGTATAGGTTTATTGGATATCCCAAGAATTCAATGGGATACCAATTCTATGATCCAGAGGAACGAAACGTGTTTGTGTCTCATTATGCCACTTTTCTAGAGAAAGAGTTTCTTATAAATCGTGGAGATTGTAGAAAGATTGAGTTAGATGAACTCAATCAGAATATAAATGAACCAACAATGAAACTTCAGGCTCAATCAAGCAGAATACCTTTGACACACCCTCCATGTAAGTCAAAAAGGATATCAAGGCCTTCTGAAAGGTATGGTTCCATATCTAAAGGTGCTCTTGATGTTTTCTTGATTGAAAAAAAGGATCCTTTAACTTACAAAGAGGCGATGTTGGACATCGATTCGGGAAAATGGCAAGAGGCCATGAAATCTGAAATTGACTCAATGTATCATAATCAAGTCTAAGACTTGGTTGAGCTTCCTGAAGGAGTTGTTCCTATTGGTTGTAAATGGATTTACAAGCGAAAGCGAGGGCTCGATGGGAAAGTGGAGACTTTTAAAGCCTGATTGGTGGTGAAAGGTTATACTCAACGATCTGGGATCGATTATGAGGAAACCTTCTCACCAATAGCAATGCTTAAGTCAATTCAGATTTTACTAGCAATTGCTGCGTATTATGACTATGAAATTTGGCAAATGGATGTGAAAACAGCATTTTTAAATGGATATCTTGAGGAAGAAATCTATATGGAATAACCTGAAGGTTTTGCATCCAGCCAAACTTCTGGTCTAGTATATAAACTGAAAAAGTCTATTTATGGACTTAAGCAAGCTTCCCGAAGCTGGAATCTTCGTTTTGATGAGGTAATCAGAGGATCTAGTTTCATCAAGAATGAAGAAGAATCATGTGTGTATAAAAATAACAGTGGGAGTATGGTAGTCTTCTTGGTTTTATATGTGGATGACAAACTCATTATCGAAAACGATATTGGTATGTTGCAATCAGTTAAAAGTTACCTAAGTAAGAATTTCTCCATGAAGGATTTAGGAGAGGCTTCCTATATACTAGGTATAAAGCTTTATAGAGATAGAGCTAGAAGGCTTATATGACTCTCCCAATCATCGTACATAGATAATGTCTTGGAAAGGTATAGTTTCAGTAACTGTAAAACAGTTAACATTCCTTTTAGACATAGCGTTCATCTTTCGAGGAAAATGTGTACTCAAAATGAAGATGAAAAGGTTAGAATGTCTAGTATACCTTATGCATCAGTTGTGGGAAGCCTGATGTATATCATGATATATACGAGACCTGATATTAGTATGGCTGTAAGTGTTACAAGCCGTTATAAGTCTGATCCAGGCGAAGGCCATTAGATGGTAGTGAAACATGTCTTAAAATATCTTAAGGGTACTAAGGACAAGTTTTTGATATATGGAGAAATGACTTAGTGTTAAGAGGATACATAGATTCAGATTTTCAATCTGATCTAGATGATAGAAAGTCTACATCTGGATATGTATTCATTCTCAATGGTGCTGTAATTAGTTGGAAGAGTAACAAACAGTCATCAACAGCTGATTCCACAACAGAGGCAGAATATATTGCAGCATCAGAAGCAGCAAAAGAAGCGGTTTGGATACGCAAATTTATCGCTGAACTTGGAATAGTTCCAAGTTTAATAGGTCCTATACCATTGTTCTGCGACAACAACGGAGCCATTGCACAAGAAAAAGAGCCAAGAGCACACCAAAAGTCTAAGCATGTGAAAAGAAAATATCATGTCATAAGAGAAATCTTGGCTAGAGGAGATGTAATAGTTCGTAGAGTAGACTCTATGAATAATGTAGCGGACCCATTTACTAAGGCCTTAACTCTAAAAATATTTGAAAGACATGTGGAGTCAATAGGTATTAGATACCATCGTGAATGGCACTAAAGCAAATGAGAGTTATTGGAATTTGTGCTTACATGCCATCCCTTTTGTGTATAAATATTTGTTTATATAATTATGATTTTATTATATCACTAATTATTTTATATACAAATATGGTAAGATGCTTGTAACGTTTTAGATATTGTATGATTTGAAAGAGTTTAGATCTGATCTAAAGGAGTTTAGATCAGAACTAAGAGTTAGTAGCGCTGAAAGATATAAATACTAAAAGTTAGCAATCATAAGAGTTATCAAGTTATAAGAGTTAGCGAAATCTAAAGAGTTAGAGCCTTGTCTGAAATGGGACAAAGACCTAAGAATATATATTAGTAATGACGTAGTTGCAATGAGTTACAAATAGTGCTAGGAAATGTTGTTATGCAAATATGTTCTTAAACTTAATGTTCTTGATGTATCTTCACTAATGCGGGTCTGTTAGTGAAGACCTTAATATATATAGATCAGTGTATGTCTATATCTGGATAGTCCAGATAGTTAGTCTTAGCAGACCATGAGTTTAGTGAAAACCCGTGTAGAGATACAAGTATTCAGTAAAGATTGAATATTGAACAGACTCACAAAGATCTCCAATAGACATCCCAAAAAGCAGTCAATAAAGGATCTTTCGAGTTGAGTAATATTCGTGGTCCTTAGACCTGAGTGCCACGGTGGACTTGTGAGTGATCCACCATACTTTGGTTCCACACATGTCAGATACCTTTTATGGTCTGACCACTGGGTGTCGCTAGGTATGGTCCGATGCTCATAGAGTCCGGTGTGTACAGATATGGGATCCATCAACTCAATTGGGTGAGTAAAATATCCTGAAACTCTAAGATTGTATTTCAGAAAGTCTTATGGCCATAATCAGACATATCCGAGAATTAGTTTTATCCTCGGGAAAATAATATCGTAAAAGTGTTTACGGATATTATTTATTGAAGTACAAATCTAGAGATAAGTTTATGGTTGAGCACATGGAGACTTAACGGTGTTGA
This sequence comes from Ailanthus altissimus, assembly GCA_946807835.1. Taxonomy (NCBI): domain Eukaryota; kingdom Viridiplantae; phylum Streptophyta; class Magnoliopsida; order Sapindales; family Simaroubaceae; genus Ailanthus; species Ailanthus altissimus. The sequence continues at coordinate 11,234,410 of OX327698.1, forward strand.
TTTATATCTCTGCTCTTCTAGGATATTTATGATGGAAGATTATACGAATATGTTATAACCTCAACTTGTATGGTCTAATGCGCCATTTTGTAATATTCGTAACATGTGTGTGGGACATTGTTCACGGACGTGTGAAATAGTTTCATATGACAAATCGGGCATGGACCTACAGAGTCTCACAATATGAAGTGTACTTGTTGTGCACTGGGGCAGCGAATTGGATTGAACAATTAATCCAACAATTTCTAGTAAAGTGAAAAATATTTCAAGGTTCCTTTTATTATTCACTTATCAATAATTGAATGTAAAATACATTATTGGTTTACAAGAGTTGTTAACCAATAAGAAATTGACAAGTGGCACAGTCTTGTTCCATAAATGATTTACCATGTATTTACCTATTTACCTTGCTTGGTAAATACATATAAGGTAAATGTAAATATTCAAAATAGTTTTGAATTATTAATATTTTATATATTAATGAAATTATTATTATTAATTGGAATAAGTGGCAAACACCATTTAGTAATGGAGTAAGCACTTATTATTAATAATAAGCAATGTTGGTCACTTAGAATTTGTTAAATGGTGTATTTGTGAAGTGGTGTGACCACTTAACATTGATTAATAGCCATTTGTGCTCTAGCAATTGATTTATACGGATGAATCAATTTGTTGAGTGAAAAAATATGATTGATTAATGTTTGTAATGGTAAACATGGCTAAGTGGTGGTGGAGCACTAAGAGAAGTAATCATTCTTTGCACTAAACCAAAATTGAAATAGTTCAATTTGTGTAGAAAAAAATGCAAGATTCGGCCATTTTTGAGAGAAGAGGGAATTGAGAGCATTTTCCTAAGTGTTTTCAAAGAATTGAAAGAGTTGGCTAAGGTTAACAATTGTTCATGACAAAGGGTTGTAAAGAACAATACACAAAACACCTAATTCTTCTCATCTCTTGCTAGTAATAAATCATAAGGACAAATTGTTTTAAGTTTTAAAACAATCCATTGCTGGAAATTCAAGGCTGCCATTCTAGCTTCACAATCCCACCGGATTTAGTTGTGAACTAGAATTGTGCAAGTGAACACCTCTAGGTGAGCTCAACAAATTGAAGATTAAAGATCTTGAAGAATTGTAAAGCTACCTTCAAAACCGGGTAGATTATTTATTTACAATTCATTTTATATTATGCATGAAAATATATATATGAGATATATATGTGCTTGAATGATCATACATGTGATTATATGCTTGAGTTTGTTACATAGTGTATAACATGTATGAATACTTTCGCTGCGTATTTATTTTTGAAATTATACGTATTTATACACATCACACACTATAACAAAACACTTTCTACCACAGTGCTCACATATAGGGGTTAGTGCTCTCGCTGTGCTCCCAGGGTTACTGGTCATAGAAGCTGTCGGATGTCCTGACTTAATAGAGGATCCCAGTCCCTGCCTCAGCACGTATGGCTGGCCACTAGTCTGAGGTCTCTTAAATTTCTTACTCGATTGTTGAGATGCACTAAATTGTCCTGGACCTCTTTTTAGCTGGCTTATATCTTTCCTGGCCTGTTCCTCTTTCTTTACCCTTTCTGCATTAAGCGCTGCAAAAACTAGTCTATGAAATTCTTCAATCTGAAGCGTCGTAATCTGAAGGTGTATTTAATCATTCAGGCCATCCTCGAACCTCCTACATCTGTCTGCCTCTATAGCTATAATCTATGGAGCGTACTTACTCATCCTAATAAACTCTCTCTCATATTTAGTCATTGTCATCTACCGCTGCTTTAGATTAATAAATTCCCTCTTCATATTATCAATATAGATACAGTCGATATATTTCCTTCTGAATTCTCTCTAAAAGAAATCCTAGCTTCGCTCTTCAGGCCGTACCATCTGTGATACTAAAGTCCACCACTGGTAGGCATCTTCTTGTAAAAGAGAAATTGCACACTCTAAGCTTTCCTCCGATGTGTAATGAAGCTACTGTAAAATTCTCTATGTGCACTCAAACCAATACTCAACAACAGATGCATCCTCATCTCGTCTTTCATGGAAATCAATGGGTCGATATTTTGCCAACCTCTCTATTACTAATTTTTAAGGTGCAGCTCGGGTTATAGGCTGAAAGAACTCGGCCATTTGCTGCATAAACACTGGTTGGCATTGCTCGGCCTGTGTAGGCATCTTTGGGCTTGAGGACCCACGTGAAACCCCCCTAGCTACACTGACTGGGCTATCACCAACACTCCTATCAACACCCTCGGCTCTTTGGGTGTCAGAGGGTTCCATTTCTTATCCTATATAAGACAGAAGAGAATTCAGTAAATCAGAGTCACATCCTCTTATGAATACATATATATATATATATTATTCAATGCATCCACACGCAAAATGCTACACACATCTAGGTCTTAGGAACTCCTAAACCTGGGCTCTGATACCACTAAAAATGTAACACCCTATTCACTCGCCTCTCATCGAGACACGAGATCAGGGGTGCTACGATAGCATTGAACACAAACAATAATAATAATTATTCCAACTTTAAAAGTATTTTTTTTTTATAAACATTTACAGAAAAAAACTGACAGAGTCTCCCATAAAAATTTGATTTTTACACTACCTGTAACAAGAGAAAACACTCCCAAATTTCAATATCTATTCTCAACTAACTTCCAATTTTTTTTCAACAAATATTCACAACTCATATTGGAATCTAAATGCATCAAACCTTCACCAAACTATTTCACATCCATCATATTATCAAAATAGATATCATATATCATCATGGTTTTAAATGAGACAGTTCTGAAGAAATACATATATACATGCACATACACTTAATGTCCATAATATAATATACAATAGTTTATAGACAAATAAAATATCTACAAAAAATAATTATATATATAGAGGATGTGAGCGACTCTAAGCTGTTGCAGAAAGATTTACTCTTCAGTCTTTAGTGATGGCAACTCTACTACCTGCACATGGTAAATCTAACGCACTAAGCACAACAGCTTAGTATGTGTACACAAAAGATGAAATAGTATAATAAAATTTTATTACCTTTTTGTAATAAACCATATATATAAACAATGAAATTTTTAATAATAACCAAATTTTGCCATATATCATAATAAATCAAAATTTATCAATTAATCAATTCATTAAACCAAAACATTATTCGATTTCTCATTTCAATTAATCAAAAAAATATATATACAAATATCATATTTATAATTAATCCAAGTAGGCGCCCAAAATAAACACTGACACAATACCATGGATTGGCTAATGGACTAACAAATATCAGATAATGATCCAGCATCGGCCACACGGTGACTACCCACCGGATCCAGAACAGATCAGAATAGATAACAGATCGGATACATAGAGTAGTGTCATCGGACAAGCAAACGGCGTAGTACTGCTATAATACCCTATTGGCATGCCAACTACCAATACTTCCCTACCAATGTTCAGGTTTACTTAGGGCGTCTCAATAGTATTATTAATATATTATTTTCCTTTAAAAACTTTTTAATACAAATTTATTATTATTAAACTAAATTATTATACAAATTCATATTTACTCAAATTTTCTGATTATTCATATTTAGACACATATTTTTTTATTATTACAAATAGGCCCAAATTGTTTCACTATTTACCTTTATGCCTAAAATTTTCAAAATTTTACACATAAGCCCAAATGTCTCAAAATTTTTCATATAGGTCCAAAATATTCAAAAATACCCAAATAAGTTTCAGAGTTTTTAGATTTAACAATTCAGCCCCAAATTTTCCAATTTTTCACTTATAGGCCCCTTTGTTCCAAACATTTACCATTAGGCCTTAATTTCTTCAACAAGTCATATATAAGTTCTAATTCCATAATAATTCACATAAAGAGATAAAAAATTTAAATATTTATAAATTAGTCCAGAATTTTTCAGAATTTTCCATATAAGTCCTATTTTCTCAAAATTCATATTTATGCCCAATTTTTCTTTTCTTTTCAATTTTGACCACCAATTAATATCCAATACTCAAAACATATTTAATACATTTAGAAACAATATAATTATTAATTCCATGCCATAGTTCAACATGCTCATCCATCATATTATTAAAATACATAAATATACACTAAATTTCCTAAGGTAAGAATTTAAGTTTCAAACTAAAGTGTACACCAACCTTATAAGCTTAATTCCTCCACTTGACTCACATCTTCTCCTTCTCCTTCCCTTGGCTATCTTTGGCCAAGCTTTCACCTTCATTTGCCAAAATACACAAATAATGAATAAAATTCTAATTTACCAAATTAAAAGCATAATTCACTAATTCTACATGGCTACTTCATCTATTAACCCTTGAAACCCCAAATCCATATTCAATAGAAAGTTTAGCATCAACACACCTTGAATAACACCTTATACCTTGAAATTGATCCTTGCAACTTGATGAAGAGGGGTTTAATTAAGGGTTTGGAGGCTTAATTTACTAATGGAAGTATTGAGAATTGTTAAATTTAAAGGGGGATAAAAGAAAAATGGAAAGAAAATGCAAAAGAGGGGGGGGGGGGAAGGCCAAGGGTTTTGAATTCTCTAATTTTTTAATATTATTCCCCCTTTTATAACCTTCATTTTTCTTTCTAAAAATATCCCAAACTAAACCCAAAATTATAAAAATGCCATTGGTTAGAAATGGTGGCATTTGATTGGTCCAAAAATTCAAAACACTATTTATAACTAAACTAAATAAAAAATCTAGTTGAAATCTAACTAATTCTAATAAATTCCATTTAACAATGTTGGCAAAATTCTATTGGTCTAAATGTTGGAAAATTTTTAATAGCATAGGTTTTAATTCCATGCAAACACTTATACCATACTACACTTATTCAACCAATCAAATTCTTCCATTTCTTTTGACTAATAAATGCAATCAAAATAAATAAAATTTTGGGGTATTACAAATATCAACTTAGTTGTTATGCGTAGGGTCTCATTCGACACTCGAGAGAGGTAATGAGATTAATTATACATCCTTGACTAATGAATGCATAAAATTAGTTGTTAATCAATAATTATAAAGAGCATAGGAATAATAGAGCGAAATCATATCCCTAGAACCCATTGCCATGGAACTCTCATATCTTTAATTTGTGAAGTTTTTTAGTTTTAAGCATTTTTAATTTCGTAATTCAACTTAACCTTAGATTGGCTTAGATAAAGTTACGTTGCCATATTGTAGTACTTAGCATTAATTTTGGATACAATTCTTGTGGGTCGATACTTACTCATCATTGTATTACTTGATCATGATGCATGCACTTATGATTTTAATTCGCGTGTGTATGATTCCTTGAACAATTGCCACCTGAAAATTTCTAAAGAAAAGTTCCAAATTTTTCCAATGTATTTTGTGTATTTTAGGGCTTACCATGGAGTTTTTACCACCTCTAAAAACTTATCGCAGCTTCTTACAGTAGGTAAACTAAAAAGAGTATTTATTTGTTAACGTGTTTTAGAGTGTATGCATGTGGATTGTGTACATGTTGAAATAACTAAATGTGTGTCTCACATGTACTATTTGTAACAGAATTAAACACATATTCACTATATACACAAGCATTATGAACCAAAAATAACTCAAGGTTACAGAAACTTACCCTTGAAGAACTTCATAGAGATTGCTGATCTTTAAAGCTTGTTAAGCTCACAATAAAGTCCACCCTTAAACAATTTTAGATTTTAATAGCTAGTAGGATTGAAGCAGCTAGAATAGTAGCTTTTGATCTTTATTTTGTATAAAAAGCAAAGAAACAACTGAACACTTAAATTGGTTTAAGTATTAAAATGAATAAAATGTGTTTTAGGGACTTAAATGCAATATTTTAAAAATTACATTTTCTCTCTTTGTTTTTGCATGAATTTGAACTTTCGAATTCACTCTTTTAACAAATGTAACTCATTTTATTTGTTATAAGAAGTCTAAACTTCTTATGTGATCATATGTCCATCATTAAGGCATGTGTTGCCATGCAATACCATACATGAGTGACAAATGTCACTCATCCATGCAAACATTTTGCATGATTAAAATTTGTCACATGCATGTCTATGCATGCTGTCATTTTCACATAAATGGGCATGCATGGATACCATGTGTGCATTTGTACTTTTCCATGCAAAAGGGACTTGTTTGCAATATTTGTAAACTATGTTTCTCACTTTTTAGATTGGTCCTAAAACGTATTATACTTTCTAAAAATTTTCCAAATTGATTCGTACAATCCGTTTTGCTACCCTTATGCTCAACGAGTACACTTCATAATGTGAGACTCTCTAGGTTCACCTCCATTTGTCTTACAGAACACTTCTGTAAGTCCGTGAACAATATCCCACACACACGTTACGGATATTACAAAATAGAGCATTAAACCATACAAATTAAGGTCAGCCATATCCGTATAATCCCTCTGTCATATATATATATATATATCCTAAAAAAAGAAAATATATAGATTATGACCATCAAATCTCTATATGCTTGACTGTGAACTTATCTTCAGATATGTATTTTCGCAAATAATACCTACAAATCTTTTGCGATATTGTTTAAACCTACGAAAAACTCTTTTTTGGGGTTTTCGCTTATTGCCATAAGAATTTTTGAAATACGTTCTTAGAGCATCTGGAAAATAAATTTACATATATGAACTGACGGATCCTATATCTACGCACACTTGACTCCATAAGCATCGGACCATATCTAGCAACACGCAACGATCAAACCATAAAAGGCCTCTGACATGCGTGGAACCAAAGTATGGTGGATCACTCACAAGCCACCGTGGCGCTCAAGTCAAATGATCACGAATATTACTCAGCTCAAGAAGACCCTCAATTGACAGTTTCATGAGATGTCTATTAGAAGTCCTTGTGAATCTATTCAGTATCTAGTCCTTATTGAATACCTGCATATCTATATAGACTTCCTCTAAGCCCATGGTCTACTAAGACTAACCATCTAGACTATCTAGATATAGACATACACTGATCCAAAAGGAATACCAATTGACCCATGTCGATAACCATGGATCAGGAACGATATTTTCGAGAACATATTATGCAATGACATTCTTAGCACCATTTTAACTCATTATAACTAGGTCATTACTATAATATTATCTGGTCTTTGTCCCTGTTTCAGATAAGGTTTTAACTACTTAGAATTGCTAACTCTTAGCGTTGACCTAAAATCTTTTAGATTAGATCTAAACTCTTTTAGATCTATAATGTTAAAAAAGTTACAAGATTCTTACCATATAAATAATAATAATTGTCAAATAAAAAAATATTTATTATATAAATATTAAATAAATAAATATTCATACAACAATTTGAATGGCACGTAAGCATCATTCTCAATATTATTACCTTCTCTATATCCTTTTAACAGGCCATTACTTCCTCCTACTCGCTGGAACAAATATTTGACTATTGTTGGTTTGATTTCATAGCTTTTGTAAGTAAGGTTGAACCTTCGGTTAGATTATAATCTTGCTGATTAGTAGATTCTAAAATCTCAAACATGATTATAGCTAGAAGTAGAAATAAATCATGGCTTGGAAAGACTAATTTTCAAAGGAAAAAACTAGTTCTAAAAAATATGAAAAAATAGGTCTTAAAAGAGAACTAAAGGAAGGAAAGAAAATGGCAGCTTAAGCTAGAAAGGTGTTTACACTCAAAATGTAATGTGGCTATCGCAATATAGATTGAGGTATCGATCCCACGAGGAAGCTTTTGGCAAAATAAGTTGGTGAAGTAAAAATATTAAAGCAGTAGCAAGGAGAAACTTAACTAATTGGTTTAAATGGATGAGATAGAATTGTCTATGAATTAAGCGAAATGTTTTATGATGATTTAAGAAAGGCTTTGAGAGTCATAATTATGCTTTATAAATTTACTCTACACTTTAATTCAATGTTTATAACTCAATTGAAAGTTTCACATCCCAAACAATCAATCAAAAGATATATAAATTATAGCACATTTGATAACACATGTATTTGACATGACTAAACACTTTGCAAACATTAACACCAACCATGTTCATTTCTACAAGTTATCTAAGATCGATAATATATCATTTTGACAATATTTCAGTAAAAGATCAACTTGAATATCAAACAATTATTGTCTTTACATGTTATCTAAGATCGACAATATGTCAATTCACAAAATTGCAGTAAAAGATTAACATGTAAAACAATGTAACTAATAACAATTATAATTCAACAAGAATCACTTAAAGAAAGCATGACTGAAAATATATGAAATATGAGAATTATAACCTCTAGATTATAGAAAATAAAATAGATAAAAGTTTAGGCATAAACAAACTTACAAATATTTGTAGCTCTTGACAAATAATCAAAGTATAGAAGTAAATTTATTACACATAAAAGTTTATCTCTTAGCCTTGCCAAGAAATCTAGCCTAGATTACAATGCATGTTAATGAGAAGAAAATAAGATAGAATTATCTAATGTTGAAACTGTTATAACAGTGTCCTTATATAGGCAATGAATGAAAATATGTTTAGTGTGACTTCAATCTTCAATAATTTAGGCCAACCACTCATTCACCCATTTACAGCACCTTTTTAATAATGTAAATGACCAAGTATCCTTTTTGGCTAACATTAAAGTTGTATAATTTCGTCCCTTCTTTCCATAGCCACCAAGTTCATGCAAATTGGATGAGTATCCAATGAGATATGGGCAAAATGCCAAAGATATGCCAAATTTTAGCCAACAACCCTTTTACTCACTTGCAATACAATTTGGTCCATGATAACAGCTGATTTGGACTTTACCATCAGCATAAGAGTTGTTGATAATTAAGTCACTATTTCACCGCTTCAATATTATACCAATTAGGTATGCATTTTATAAAATACGATCCAAATACCTGAGTTAGGTCAAGCTGAGCAGAAGTTGTAACCCAATTCTATTGTATCCCAATTTTTGGCCAGTAACATGTTGGATTTGGTTTTTCAACTGTTCTTAAAGTTTGTGTAAGATTGAGTCATGTTATTCTAAGTTCAAGAATTTCTTTATTTTGATTTCTACATTGAGAGTTACGTCCATTTTACGCCTGTGCAAATAACTTTCATTAATCACAATTTAAAGAAAACACTTTATTTCAAGCTAAAAATACAAAAATTCTAAAATTAGTGACATTAAATGGTGATTGAATCTCTTAATAAATATGCATTTTTATATGTTCATCACAGCCCCTAGCCAACTTATTACTAGTCTCTTACAATTCAAGCGTAAATCGAATATGCAAAACTACCTAAGCATTTCAAACAAAAGGTCAATTCAAGATCACTATTGCTATTATGGTGTTTTTCAATTATAACTTCGCAAAATTGTGTGTGTGTGAACTAAGTCATAACCTTCTTACCATAAACCATAACTGATGCGAACTAGGTTGTCAAAAAAATCACAAGGTTCATTGAACATCCATCTGTGATAGGGAACAACAGCACAACAGCCCATGTGATATGAAGTCTCTATATTGGTAGTTGTTAGTAGTTATAAGTTACTATTAATTGTTGTAATAAGTGCTAGCATTCCAAGTGCCTAGTTTATTGGTAGTAGTTGATAGTTAATAGTTGTAAGTTTTCATTATTGTAATAATTGCTGGAATCCCAAGTGCCTAAATTATTGGTAGTAGTTAGTTGTTAGTAGTTTTAAGTTATCATTAGTTGCTGTAATAAATGTTAATCATCCCAAGAGGTCTTTATAAATATATGAGAGATGAAGGAGAACAAAAATAGAATTGATGATATTATTGTTGAGAGTTTTCTCTTAAGTTCTTCAAAGAACTATTATTAGAACTTATCAAAATTTTTATTTTATGGCGTTCTTTCAGACTTTTCACTTACAACTTCTCATCTATCTTGAGTGTGGCATCTACTATCTTCTCATACCTCTTATTCTTATCTTTGATAAATAATGGGTCAATTTTGGTTATCTAAAAATCAAAATTAGAACGATCCTTGGGCAAAGGAACCTCATTGAGCATCAAATCTCACTTTTCTTTATGAGGTTCACATCATTTGGTATCACAACTTAGGCTCTAATCATGTTTGAACTATCATTTTAATTTTTATTAATTGTTCTTTCTTTTAAGTCAGCAATTATATTTAAGTCTCTAAAAATCTATAGCCTATATCAATTTTCTTATTTCTTCTTGTCTGTTATTTTATCTAATTCTTCAAGTTCTGTTATTACATATAAATAAAAAAGAAACAGAGACAAAAAAATAAAAAATTCAGATTTACTTTTCAAAATTTAAAAAAAAAACACGAATAAAAATGTTATTTTCACAAAAGTGTGGGGTTCTTTTTAATTTTCTAACTTTTTTTTTTACAGCAAAAATGTTAATCAACAAGGACAAAAATACTTCTGAAGTTGTATCAAAAAAGGTTGATTCAAAGATTCTCAACGAAACTTTAATGAGTGAGATGAGAAAATTGTTGAAAGTAGAGGTTGAGCAAGTTCATAAACGGATAGATAAATTTGAATCTAGTACACAAAGGGCGCAGATACCTAGAGTTCCTAATGTATGAATTTAAGATAAGCGTGCTACCATGATTTATGATGGCATTGATGAAGATGCTTGCGATAAATTGTTGAATATGGCAAAAGAGGTAGACAAATAACTAAGTAAGAAGAGTTCCATAGGATATAGCCAAAACTCTAATTCTCCATCATCTTTGAAACTGGATTGGAGTAAAAATGATGAGCAAGCTAATTCCAATTTCAAAGCAGAACCAACTAAGGGCCAAAACGTGGGTGGCAGCCAAGGTCATATTACATCTCAATATCCAAATCAAAGTGCATTGATTCTAAGCGATAACCATGTCATTGAAACTGAAAGCAAGTTAGATGACGAACCTATGCCACCGTTGGAAGATGTAAGTGATGAAATGGAGTACCTAGTAGATGGTAAGCTGATGGTTACTAAGCATACATTAAGTTTGCAAACTAAAGAAGATGAAAAGGAATTTATTGATGTGTTTCCCAAAGAGATACCTAATGCTTTACCACTAATAAGGGGAATCGAGCATCAAATCAACTTTATGCCTGAAGCATCAATGACAACCTATAGAAGTCATCCCAATAAGACAAAAGAACTTCAAGGGACAGATTTTTGAGCTCATGGAGAAGAGGTATGTGTATAAGAGTATGAATCATCCTGCCATTCCACTATTACTTGTGTTTAAGAATAATGGGTTATAAAAGATGTGTGCTGATTGCTATGCTATAAAAAATAACACTTCTAAGTTTAAGAAAGTTCTATTTGAGCCTGTTAAAGATTTGAGGAAAAATCTTTTTTAAGAGAGGGGGAATGATGCGAACTAGGTTGCTAAAAAGATCACAAGGTCCATTGAACATCCATATGTGATAGGGAACAACAGCACAGCTGCCCATGTGATATGAAGTCTCAATATTAGTAGTTGTTAATAGTTATAAGTTACTATTATTGTTGTAATAAGTGCTAGCATTCCAAGTGCCTAGTTTATTGGTAGTAGTTGGTAGTTAGTAGTTGTAAGTTTTCATTAGTTGTTGTAATAAGTATTGGAATCCCAAGTGACTAAATTATTGGTAATAGTTGGTTGTTAGTAGTTTTAAGTTGTCATTAGTTGCTATAATAAATGCTAGATATCCCCAGAGTTCTTTATAAATATATAAGAGATGAGGGAAAATGAAAACAGAATTGATGATATTAATGTTGAGAGTTTGCTCTTAAGTTCTTCAAAGAACTATTATTAGAATTTATCAAGATTTTTATCTTATGGCGTTATTTCAGACTTATCAGTCACAACTTCTCATCTATCTTGATTGTGGTGTCTACTATCTTCTTATACCTCTGGTTCTTATCTTTGATAGATAATGGGTCAAGATTTTTATATTTGTTTATAGAAAATATGAATTAGAACAATCATTGACAAAAGAACCTTATTGAGCATCGGGTCTTACTTTTCTTTGTGCGGTTCACATTAACAACAGATATAGCCTTGAGAATTTCTCCAAGTAAAAGTCTCAACTCTATATCCTCACAAGTGTATGACTATTTAAAAGGTTATGATTTCTCTCATGGAGCTGGAAAACAGTTAAGTACTCAAGAAAAAGTCAATTTTAAGGACAAACATAAAAACTACCATTGATCCAAAGATAGGAAAATCAATCATTTAGAAATCAATCATTCATGACATGCACCAGTTTTGGAACTTCAATTGTCTTATGAGAGTAATACAAATATAGCTTGGTGAGAAAACTGCCTTACAAAATATTTGTCTTCTAAAATTGAATGAAGACTTTATTAAACTGAATTGAATTTTTCTTTCTTTTTTTGGTGTTTTGCTTTTTTTTTTTTTAAGAATATAAGGAAGTATTACAAAATAAAATAAAAAGTTTCTCACCAAAATATATTATACACAAATACAACTAACTTATTCCTTAATTTAAATAATATCAATCAAAACAAAAATTAACCGATCCAAAGGATCAATGAAGGTTTGTAAGCTGTTTTCTCAACCTTTCCACTTACTCATAAAAGATATATAAGATTAGAAAAATATATACTTAAACATGGGAATTCTCTTGGCTATATAAATTAAATCATCCATCTTACCACAAGGCTTAGCATTGTGCTAAAAAATATTTCAGATGTCATTCTTCAGTAACCTAAATAAAAACAGTGACTTAATCCAAATAATTTTGAAATCATACATAGGTAGAAAAATAAATTCCTTTATACAAGAATTACCAAGACTACAAGCAATAAACAACAATGCATGAAAAATAACTAGTTAAAATGCATTTCAAAAGTTAGAAAAAAAACTCCTTACTCTACCATTATAATTTGATCTAGAATACATCTCAAGAGTTAATGAATGAACTATTTATTCTACCATTTTAATCAAATGTCAAACCCCATTATCTATTTTTTATTTTTTATTTTTTTTAGAATGCAAAATACAACTTATGTCTACTATTCTCCCCTAAACAAAATAAAACATTATCCTCAATGTTTAAATAGAAAGAGATAAAGTATAGGAGACATTACTTGAAACGTCAGTTATTCAAAAGAAACAAACTTAAGAGACACTTAAGCAGATATAAACTAAAATGATGATGCTAATAAATAAATAAAACAAAGAAAAATTTACAAACAAAATGTTAGTTCCAATTTTTGCTTATTATGGCCCATTGACCTATCGATTTGAGTTATTGCTGGGTCAGGTTCATAGGTAACTGCTTGTAATATGTCAATCAATTCATCCGTAATGGTAGCAGAAATAAGGATCTATTGCCCCGAATGTGAAATAAAATTATGTTCCACAACTTGATCAAGAAAATAGAGTAACAATCAAAATAGTTATTAACATTCAACAATAAAAGCGTCTGCATTGTAAAGAATTTTAGCTATACGTTCATGCCTGGATGAGACTCGTAATTCTTCCCCTATTATTTTTTCAGTTAGGTTTCCCACAGCTAAAGTTGTAGGAATAATACTTAAAACTTGACTTCATCCTAAATGTACTGCTGTTTATACACATCCCATTAACCCAAGGCTACCCCCTCTATAAATAAATGAATTTTTCTTGCAGCTAATACTTTTCCTAGATTATTTGCTGCCTCTATAAACACTTTATTTTCCATAGGACTAGATCCACAAAATACACATATATTTTGGAATTATTGAACTGAGGTGTCCTCTATATCTATACTCACATTTATCTCAATATATGAAAATTAGAAAAATGAGGTGTTGTATTTATAGAGTACCAAATGATAACAATGATTTTGGTAACCCAATAGTTTGTCATAAGAGATTTAAAAATAAAACACAAAAATTTAAACATAATGACCCACATGCATTATTTAACCAAAAGTTTGAATTTAAGACATTTATATGAGTAGCCTTACTATTCATAAAATAAAATAAAATTTGAAATTAAAACAAATAAATTTACAGATAGTTGTGATTGTGGGTCACATCTTTCTCTGGTTTTACATCCAATAATGGCTTAAACGCTCTCTATGGGTTAGGGATAGGCTTCCCATCAAATTTTCTTATAAATTGGCAAACAAGGTCTTTTAGAGTCAGATTCTTGAGACTATACCGTTGATGTTCATTTTTAAATTTATTCCATAAATCAAGAAGTTCACATTGCACGAGCCCATAAGGATGCATCTCAAGAGTCAATAGGATATCATCCAAAGACTCCTTACTCACTCTACCCTTACAGAACTGAATTTGATCTTCTTAATTTCTAGATACAAATCCTAAAGAACGATAACTCTGGTTACAATTTCATCGAGCACATTTATGACAGACTTGTAACCTTTTTGCTCATCGGCTTAGTCTTTCACACTGTGCTTTTTCAATCTTAAGTAAAGCATTTTAAGGCAAAGAAGGAAAACATTTTTTAAGGTTGGCAAGAATGCGATCCATTTTCAAAGAAAGTGAAAAAAATGAATGCACAATTTGAGGGACAGTTTTTAGGGAACTGAGAAATCGACTTTAATAGTCAAGGAGTACTGTATCCACTACTTGACCGAAAAACAAAATCACACTAAAGAAAAAAGAAAAGAAGAAAATAAAATATAATAAAATACAAAAGAAAATAAAAAGAAAAAGTAAAAAGTAAAAAGATAAAATATAGACAAAATATAAAATATGGTACAGATAGATTGAACTTGATCAAGCATGATAGACAGGATCCACAAGAGGGATCTCGTTTAGGTACATAAAGTGGTCTACTTTTTTCACATAACTTTTCAACCGCTGTCCATTCACTTTAAAATTTTGCCCATTAGTGAGGTCTTCGATTTTGACAACACCATTAGGAAAAAAGTGTCTTATCATAAATAGACCAGTCCATCGAGATCTTAACTTTCCAGGGTGTAAATGCAATCGAGAATCATAAAGATAAACTCGTTGAATTGGTTCAAAGTATTTCCTTGATATTTGTTTGTCATAAGCTGCTTTTATTTTAGCTTTTTAAATCCTGGAGTTATAATATGCATCATTTCGTAACTCTTCTATTTCTAACAATTGTAACTTTCTTTGAAGACCTGCAACACTCAAATCAAAGTTAAGGGCTTTAACAGCCCAGTAAGCTTTATGCTCTAGCTCAATAGGTAAATGGAAAGCTTTCCCATAGATAAGCCGGTATAAAAAAATTCTTAAGATGGTTTTGTATGTAGTGCGATATGCCCATAATGCATCAGAAAGGCGTAGAGACCAATCTTTACGATTCGGGTTAACCATTTTTTCCAAAATCTGTTTAACCTCTCTATTTGCTAGCCTGGCTTATCCATTTATCTGTGGATGGTATACAATGGAAACTTTATAAAGAACACCATACCTGCGCATCAAAGCTTCAAAAGAAGGATGTAAAGGTAGCCAAAAGATGAGGAAAAAAGACCCATAAAATTCATACCCCAACAATCAAATATCTCAATAACAATAATAGAGTTAAGAGGCATCATATGTCTTCGAGATACAGTACTTAACTTTTGATATTTTTGACAGGAAAGACAAAAGTATTAGTGACTTTGAACAAAATGGGCTAATAAAGACCACACTGTGTAATTTTCGCAGCTGTCTTTTTCATAAAAAAATGACCGCCACAAGCAGTACTATAGCAAAAGTTTAAGACACTAGAAACTTCACTTTAAGGAATACAATGTCTCATAATTTGGTCAGGGCGATATTTGAAAAGATATGGATCTATTTGAGCTAGTGCTTACGTGCCATTCCAATATTGTATGAATATTAATTGTTTAATATTTATACAATAAACATTTCAAATAAAAATTGTTAATATTTATATTTATATGGTATAATGCTTATAATATTACATACACTATTTGATCTGAAGAAGTTCAGATCTGGTCTAAATGAGTTTAGACTAGAACTAATAGTTAGCAAAGTTAAGAGTTATAAATGCTAAGAGTTAGCATTGTTAAGAGTTATCAGTTTATAAGAGTCAGCGAGGTCTAAAGAGTTAGAACCTTGTCTATAATGGGACAAAGACTTGAGAGTATACTTGTAATGATATAGTTACAAAGAGTTGCAATAGGTGCTAAGAAATGTCATTATGTAAGTATGTCTCAAACATAATGTTCCTGATCTATGATCACCAATGTGGGTCTATCGGTGAATCACATAATATAGATTAGTGTATGTTTATATTTAACTGGTTCATATGGTTGTTCTTAGCTGACCATGAGCTTAGAGCTTGTATAGGCATGCGAGTATCCAATCACGACTAGATACAGAACAGACTCATGAGGACCCCAATAGATATCCTATGAAGCCGTCAAAAGAAGGTCCTCTCGAGTTGAGTAGTATTCGTGGTCCTTTGACCTGAGTGCCATGGTGGTCTTGTGAGTGATCCACCATGCTTTGGTTCCACATATGTCAGAGACCTTTCATAGTTTGACTTCTATGTGTCATTGGGTATGGTCTGATGCTTATAGAGTCTGGTGTGCATAGATACGGGATCCATCAGCTTACGTAGGTAAGTTGTATATCTGAGGCTTCGAGATTGTATTTCATGAAGTCTTGTGGCCACAAGCATAAACCCGAGAAAAGAGTTTTCCACAGGGTTAAACAATATAGCAAAAGTGTTTGCGTATATTGTTTATCGAGATACGAATTTGGAGATAAGATTATGGATTAGCAAATGGGGATTTGACAAGATTATGGGTGAGCAAATGGGGATTTGACAGTGCTGATCTATATCCCCACACATCCAGGGTAAAAATGATGGAAAGATTATACGTATACGTTATGACCTCAACTTGTATGGTCTAACACACTGATTTGTAATATTCGTAACGTGTGTGTGGAGCATCGATTACGGATTCATGGAATAGTTCCATTTGACAAATTGGGTGTAGACTTAGAGAGTCCCAATATGAAATGTACTCTTTGTGCACTTGGGCAGTTTACCATATTGAATGGTTTAATATAGTTTAATTCAGCAAATTACTAAAGTTAAGTTAACTAAAGTATAGGGTTAAATGGTGGGACCTACTTTAGGTTAACTTGGTAACCTAGTAAGGATATAAAAGTAATTTCACTTTATGATTATTTAATTGTTAAATAATTAAAATAAATATTTATTTATTTAATTGTTAAATAAATGATTTAACTTAACTATGGTTAAAGGTTAGCCATATGGTTAAGTTAAGTTAACTTTACTTAATGGTTAAGTAAAGGTTAACCTAACCATGGTTATGTTAGTTAACTATGGTTAGAATATTTAAATATTTATTAACTTAAGGGTTAAGTTAAACTAACCTAACTAAGGTTAAATGTTAACTAAGGTTAGGTTAAGTTAAATGAAATGTAAATGAAATTCAAATTAGTTTGAAATTTATGCATTAGTATAAAAAGGGAAATGAAATTCAAAATTCATAAGTTTTAGGTTTTTAGATTTTGCAATTTTGTTAGCCATTTCAATTTGAGAAATTGGAATTCTTTGTTTTGGGTTTTAAGATTAGAACAACAAAACTAATATATAATTAGTTACTAAATGTAATAACTAAAAGAGATTTGTTTTAATTGTTCAAGAGTTGAACAAAGGATAAAATAAATTAATTTAATTTGATTAAAACAAATGATAAGTGTTTTTGGTTGGCTAGAAAATTAAGAGAGAAATGAAGAACGAAAATTAAAGTATTTCAAGAGTTGAAAACATTTTCTATTTATCATCTTCTCAAATTAATTTAGCCATTAAAACATGAATTAAATTTGTTTTTATTCAAGAGTTGAATAAGAGGGAAAACAAATTTAACTAAGTTAAAGGGTTTAACTTTGAATCAAGTTTAAGAGTTAAACTAAATGCTAGATTAACATACTGCTATTCTAGACAATCAAACCCACCATTGTTGATTGCTAGGATTGATCAAAATGTCCTTTCATGGTGGACTTCAAGCAATTAATCCAAAGGTTTCATGGGTTAAAAATCTCAATCTCGTTTTCATTTGATAAATATGTATTACATGTGTTCATTGTATTATTTTTAATCTTTCGCTGTACACATATATGTATGATATATGTATATTTTTTGTATGATGAACACATCCCACATGCAAGCACCCTAGAATAATCAACACCCAACAGGATCATCCCAATAAAAATTATGTACCTCAACCAAGAACTTACGCTTATCTTGTACACTCCAGTTAGATAGAAGTTCACCACAAACTAAATTATTTACGATATTTGCGTACCAAGGTATTTGGCTTATAGTGAAAAGATGTTCATCAGGGAAAACATCTCAAATGGGTGGGACATCAGTGGAGTCAGTGAACTTAAGGCGAGATAACTGATCAACAACAATATTTTCAACGCCCTTATTGTCTTTAATGGTTAGATCAAATTCCTGCAATTCATTTAAGTAGTTATTTTTTAGTAGTAGTGTAATTCATTTAAGCATCATTAAATTCCTACTATCATAATAAACAACAGTTTTTTCCCTCATTTCGTTGTCCAAGAACTGCTCCTACAACATTATTACTTGCATCACATATAATTTCAAAAGGGAGATTCTAATCTAGTGATTGTATGATATGAGCGGTGGTGAGTTTGGTAATGAGTGTTCGGAATGTCTCCTCACACTCTTGTGTCCATGTAAATTCAACATCTTTTAGCAAAAGGATGCCTCCTCGCACTCTTATGTCCATGTAAATTCAACATCTTTTAGTAAAAGGTTACACAATGATCTAGATATGGCAAAAAAATTTTATATAAACCTCTTGTAAAAGCTAGTATGTCCAAGAAAAGATAAGAAAACTTTTATTATTTTGGGTGTAGGTAATTTAGAGATTAATTCAATTCTAACCTTGTCAACCTCTATCCCTTTTTTCAGATACAATATGACCAAAAAAGATCCTTGAAGATACCATGAAGTGACATTTCTCCCAGTTTAGCATAAGTCATTTTTCTTCACACCTACTCAAAATATAAATCAAAAGAATCACCAAAAACAATCAAATCATCCATAAAACCTTCCATGCATTTTTTAACCATATCAGAGAGAATATTCAGTATACAACGTTGAAAAATAGCTGATGCATTACATAATCCAAATGGTATTCTACGAAAAGCATAAGTACCAAAAAGGCATGTAAAAATGGGTTTTTCTTGATCTTTTATAGCTATCTCAATCTGGTAATAACCTCAATACCCATCAAGAAAGCAATAAAAGGGATGTATTGCTACACGTTCTAAAATTTGGTCAATAAAAGGTAATGGAAAATAATCTTTCCTGGTGGCTGTGTTAATTTTCTATAATCAATACACATTCGCCAACCACTTACTACCCTAGTTAGAACAGATACCCCTTTCTCATTTTCCACAACGGTAACCCTAGATTTCTTAGGAACTACTTGAGTTGGACTTACCTATTAACTATCAGAAATTAGGTAAATTATACTTGTATCTAATAGTTTCAAGATTTCTTTCTTCATTACTTCTTTAATTGTTGGGTTCAGTCTTCTTTGTAGGTCCCTACGGGATTGGGTACCTTCCTTTAAATGAATTCTATAGGAGCATATCAATAGAGAAATACCTTTAATATCAGATATGGTCCGACTTAGTGCAAACTCATGTTCTTTCAACGATTTTATCAATTTTTTCTCTTGTTCAGCATTAAGTTCAGAAGAAATGATAATAGGAAAGGTATCATCTAGTCCTAAGAATGCATGTTTCAAACCTTTAGGCAGTGGAGAAAGCTCAACTTGTGGTGTCTCGAGGTTTTATGGTTTCGGTTTCTCCCTCTCTCGTGGCAACTCTTCAAAGCGTGGCTGCCAAAGTCGAGTCCCTTTATTATGTAAGTCAAAATTACTAAACACATTAGTTATTTCATCAGGATAATACAATTCTTTAAAATCAAAATCAATGAGGTTTTCTAAAGAATCAGAGCTATGATTTTTATAAGCTTCCTCCGTTACAAGTGTGTCTATCATATATGAATGATAGCATTCATCTTCTTCTCATGGTTGCTTGCCAATATGGAAAATGTTCACCTCAAGCATCATATTCTCAAAAATAATTTCATTAGACCATTTCTACAATTAATAAGAGCATTAGCAATGGCAAGAAAAGGTCTTCCTAAAACAAGAGGGATTTTAGACTCCGTGTTAACCACAAAATGAGTATCTAAAATAAGAAAATCAACAGGGTAGTAAAATTTATCAATTTGCAACAAAACATCTTCTATTATTCCCTGTGGTTTCTTGATTGATCGGTCATCTAATTGTAGGACTACAGATGTAAGTTTAATCTCATTAAGTCCTAATTACAAGTAAATAGAATAAGGCATTAAATTTACACTTGCTCATAAGCCCAACAAAGCTTTACCAAACTTATATATCCTAATTTGGCAGGAAATTATGGGACATCCTAAGGATTATACTTAGGTGGTGTCTTTTGTTCAATCATTGCACTTACCTGTTCTGCCAAAAATGCAGTTTTCTTTACATGGTATTTTCTTTTAATAGTGCATAGATCCTTGGTGACTTTGATATAAGTTAAAATCCGCTTAATCAAATGCAACAAGAGAACTCATGGTCCGATCGATATAAGCTTCACCGATCTACCTGAATATCTTTGAGGTTATGCTTTGGAAACTGCTGCTCATATATTGAATAGAATGCCATCTAAAGTTGTTTCAACCACTCCATATGAGATGTTGAACCATGTCTTAAATACTTTAAAATTTGGGGCTGTCCTGCTTATGTAAAAGTTACGCAACAGGATAAACTTACACCCAGGGGGTACAAGTGTCTGTTCGTTGGGTATCCCAAGAATTCAATGGGATACCAATTCTATGATCTCGAGGAGCGAAATGTATTTATTTCTCGATATGCCACTTTCTTTAAGAAAGAGTTTCTCATATCGTAGAGGTTGTAGAAAGATTGTGCTTGATGAAGCAAATCATAATGAACATGAAATTAAGATGGAACCTCAAAATCAATCGATAGGTATACCTTTAACACACCCTCCACATAGGTCTGAAAGGATGTCCAGGCCACCTACTAAGTATGGTTAGATGCCTGAATGTGCACTTTGAGTTTTTTTAGTGGAAGAAAATGATCTTTTAACCTATAAGGATACGATGTTAAACATCAACTCGGGAAAGTGGCAAGAAGCCATAAAATCTAAAATTAACTTAATTCATCACAATCAAGTCTGGGACTTGGTTGAGCTTCCTGAAGGAATAGTTCTTATCGGTTATAAATGGATTTACAAGCAGAAGCATGGGCTCGATGGAAAGGAAGAAACTTTTAAAGCTCGACTTATTGCAAAAGGTTATTCTCAACGATCTGGGATCGATTATAAGGAAACCTTTGCATCAGTAGCGATGTTGAAGTCAATACAAATTTTATTGGCTATTGCTACATATTATGACTATGAGATATAGCAAATGGATGTAAAGATGGCATTCCTAAATAGATATCTCGAGGAAGATATATATATGGAACAGCCTAAAGGTTTTGCATCCAACCAATCCACAGGTCTAGTGTGCAAACTGAAGAAGTTCATTTATGGGCTTAAGCAGGCTTCGCGAAGTTGGAACCTTCATTTTGATGTGGTAATCAAAGGATCTGGTTTCATAAAAAATGATACGGAACCATGTATGTATAAAAAGGTCAGTGGGAGCATGGTTGTCTTCTTAATTCTCTATATGGATAACATATTGATCATTGGTAATGATACCGGTATGTTACAATTAGTTAAGAGTTATTTAAACAAAAACTTCTCTATTAAAGACTTGCGAGAGGCTTCCTATATAATGGGTATAAAGCTTTATAGAGATAGAGTTAGGAAGCTGATAGGACTCTCTCAATCATCATACATCGATAGTGTCCTAGAAAGGTATAACTTTACTAACTATAAGACAACTAATGTACCTTTTAAACATGGCATTCATCTTTTGAGAAAAATGTCTCCTTAGATGGAAGATGAAAAAGTTAGAATGTCTAACATGCCATATACATTAGGTGTAGGTAGTCTGATGTAAGCTATGATGTGTACAAGGCCTGACATCAGCATAGTTGTAAGTGTTACTAGTCGATATCAATTTGATCTAGGTGACAACCATTAGATGGCAGTTAAACATATCCTTAAATACCTTAAGGGTACAAAGGACAAGTTTCTCATTTATAGAGAAAGTGATTTGCAGGTTACTGATCCAAATGATCGAAAGTCTACATCTGGATATGTAATTATCCTCAATTGTGCTGCAGTGAGTTAGAAGAGCACCAAATAGGGATCCACAACTGATTCAACAACTAAAGCGGAATACATTGTAGCCTTCTGAGGTAGCAAAGGAAGCAGTGTAGATACACAAGTTTTTCATCAAATTCGAGATTGTCCTAAGCTCAATAGATTCTATCCCTTTATTTTGCGACAACAACGGAGCTATTGCATAAATAAAAGAGCCAAGAGATCACTAGAGATCTAAACATGTGGAGAGGAAATACCACAAAATTAGAGAAATCTTGGCTATGGGAGATGTAATAATGTGTAGAGGTGACTTTGTAAATAATGTAGCAAACCCACTGACTAAGGCCTTAACTCTAAATGTGTTTAAGAAACACGTGGAGTCTATGGTATAAGATATCACTACAAATGACACTAGAGTAAGTGGGAGTTTGTTAGGATTTGTGCTCACATGTTATCCCATTATTGCATGAATATTTTATTTCATAATATTTATCTAGTTCATTATTTGTTAAATTGCTAATTATTATTATTAAATGGTTCAATGCTTGTGACGTTACAAACATTATATGATTTGAAAAGGTTCAGATTTGGTCTAAAGAAGTTTAGATCAATGTTAAGAGTTTGCATCACTGAAAAACTATAAATGCTAAAGAGTTAGCATGCTACATTAATCAGTGAAGTCTAAGAGTTAGAATCTTGTCAGTGATGGTACAAAGACCTGAAAATACATTAGTAATAACATAATTGCAAGAGTTGCAATAGGTGATAAAAAATATTATTATGTAAGTCTATTCTCAAATTATATATTCCTAGCCTTAATTCACTGATGCACGTCTAACGGTGAATCATTTTATATAGACCAGTGTATAATATACCTAGATGGTGTAGATAGTTGTTCTTAGCTGACTATGGGCTTACTGAAAGTTTGTATAGCATACAGGTGTTCAGTGAGGACTGAATACTGAACAAACTAAATGATGACCCCAATAGACATCCCATGAAGCCGTCAATGGAAGGACCTCTCAATTTGAGTAGTATACGTGGTCTTTAACCTGAGTACCATGGTGGGCTTATAAGTGATCCGTCATACTTTAGTTTCTATGTATGTCACAAACCTTTCATAGTGTGACTGTTGGGTGTCGTTGGGTATGATTCAATGCTTATGGAGTTCGATGTGTACATATATAAAATTCGTCTGCTCACATGGATGAGTTATATATCTGCATACTCAGAGACTGTATCTTAGAAATCTTATAGCCATAAGCAACAAACCCAAGAAATAGTTTTCCATGGGGTTAAATAATATTACAAAAGTGTTTGCATATATTATTTATTAAGATACGTGTCTGGAGATAAGTTCATGGATGAGCACATAGGGATTTGACGGTAGTGATCTATATCCCTATTCTTCCAAGATATGATTGGCAGAAGGATTATACGTATGCGCTATGACCTCAACTTGTATGGTCTATTGCACCGATTTGTAATATCTATAACGTGTATGTGGGACATCGATCTTGGATTCATAGAATAGTTATGTTTGACAAATCAGGACTAGACCTAGAGAGTCCCGCAATATGAAGTGTACTCGTTGTGCACTGGGGCAGCGTACCAGATTGAATAGTTCAATCCAAAAAATTCCAACAAATCGGACATTTACTTCGGTTTTCCTCTAGTCATGCATGTGTCAAGACTTAAGAGTTGAGTACATCAATTAGTTAACAATTAGTTGTTGACCAATGGGATGTTGACATATGGCACATATGGGCCAATTATTGTTGATTTGAAAATTACCAAAATGACCTTATTTGTTGGACAAATAATATCATTATTTTATTCATTAAAATATTTATTTAGAAAATAATAATAATATATGATATTATTATTTAAATTAAAATCAAACAATTAATTTTTTTATTTAAATTTGCATGTATTTTTACCATTATTTAATATGATTAAATTATTTGTTTAATATTAATTAACTGATATGATAAGTATAAATGGGTGGCATTTGTTAATAGTAAACCTTAAGATGTTTCTTAACAATGAGAAAGTGTCTTCTCATTTTGCCTAAATTAAGGCCAAGTTCATTTAAATAATTTTTCATTTTGTTTTATTTTCATTTGGTTTATTGTAGATAATAATAAACAAAATACTAATGAAAAATATAATGGATGCCATTAGGTGAGAAAATAAAAGATAATAACAAATAAAACACTAATGGTAAACATAATGGATGCCATTATGTGAGAAAATGAAAGAAAATAATAAATAAATAAAAAAGCAATATGTTACTCAATTGATTAAGTGAAAATTAGGCCAAGTGATTAGTGAAAATGGGAGAGAGAATTTTGAAAGGATAAGTGTTAGAAAATTCTCTCAAGTGTTGAAAGCAAAAATACCTCTTCCATTTTTCCTTCCATTTTTGGTCACCCATACTACAAGGTAAAAACAAGGATCCAAGAGTTGAATCCTTTGCTGGAAAAGATGCTATTCTAGCTTCCTCAAGCCCACCATGTTGAGGAACTAGAATTGTGAATGGATTGCTTCAAGGAGGGTACTCCAGTTCGACAATATTTCAAAGGCTTGACAAGGTATTATTTCTCAATCTTGAAGTATTTTACATTTATAAGATAACATGTAAAGTTTATTTGTGTTTATCATTGAGTAATTTGTATTCCGCTCATCCACTGCATATGTATGTGATATGTATACTATATTTGAATGATATACACAAACCTTCATGCATACACCTTAGGTTTAAAATCACTCACAGCTTGTGCCATGAATTGTCCTTTTGGATTGGATTAAGGTTGAGATGAAAACTTACCTCGCTCTTGTACAGTTAAGGCACTAGTCAGCTTTATGATTTGATTCTTGATTTCTTTATTTTCGTCTATCACCTGTGCAAGAACTATTTTAAATTTTTTATTAGTCTTACTTTGTGCCTCCATAAATGCTTGTAATGTATCCTTTAAAGGACTCCTAGTTAGTTGTGCATTATATTTAAGTGCAACATAAGACGTGGGTACTTGTTGTTCTTGTTTCTAATGGTTGTTGGCTTGTTGGTCAGATTTCAAACTAAAGCTTTGATGGTTTCTCCAGTTAGGATTATAGGTTTCAGAGTAAGGTGAATAAGGCTTCTTGTACATCCCTAGGGCATTACATTGTTCATCATATATCCTTTTCATCTCACTATAAGTGGGGCAATCTTGAGCTAAGTGTTTCGCTCCTCTATAAACAAAACAAATATCATGTGACTCAACCCTAGCAACCGTATGGGTGACCCTTCTATCTTTGCTTTTCAAGGCCTCTAATTCCCTAGTTAAGACTTCTAACTGGGCTTTAAGGCTATCCTCTTCCCTAAGATGGAAAATGCCACTAGGTCATGTCCTATTTGTGCTTTCAATAGAACTAGGTTCAGTCCATGTATGAGCTTTTTTGGCTATGTCATTAAAGAATTCTATGGCTTCTTCGGGATCTTTGTGAAGAAACTCCATAGTATACATTATCTCAATAAATTGGCGCTCTCTAATTGTGAGTCCCTCATAAAAATAACTAACAAAGCACCAAATTTTATACCCATAGTGAGGGCACATATTTAGCAACTCTTTAAACCTTTCCCAAGCTTGATATAAGGTTTAACTAGCTTTTTGGGAGAAGGAAGAAATTTGTCTTTTTAAGCCATTAGTTTTGTGTTATGGGAAGAATTTATTGAAAACTGCTCGGGTCATTTCTACCCAAGTTCCTATAGACCTCGGCCTCAAAGAGTATAGCTAACTCTTTGCTTTATCTTTCAAAGAAAAAGGAAAAAATTTAAGCCTAACAATGTCTATGGCTTCAGGTTGGCTATGGAAGGTGGCAATTACCTCTTCAAATTCCCTAACATGTACATAAGGATTTTCAATATCTAGACCATAAAAAGTGGGCGGAAGTTGTATCATTTCAGGTTTAAAATCCGAATGTGGTGTGTTAGGTGGAAATACATGTATTTGCACATTTGATAATACATGTATTTGACATGACTAAACTCTCTGCAAACATTAACACTAACCATGTTCATTTATATAAGTTATCTAAGATTGAAAATATATCATTTTGACAATATTGTAGTAAAAGATCAACTTGAATATCAAATAATTATTGTCTTTACATGTTATCCAAGATCGACAATATGTCGATTCACAATATTGTAGTAAAAGATTAATATGTAAAATAATGAACCAATAATAATTATAATTCAACAAGAATCAAATAAAGAAAGCATGATTGAAAATATATGAAACATGAGAATTATAACCTCTGAATTATAAGAAAATACTATATAAGAGTTTAGGCATAAATAAACTTACAAACATTTGTAGCTCTTGACAAAGAATCAAAGTATAGAAGTAAATTTATTACACATAAAAGTTCATCCTTCAGCCTTGCCAAGAACTTTAGCCTAGCTTACAATGCTTATTAAAGAGAAGAAAATATGAGAGAATTTTCTAGTGTTGAAAATATCCTAAGAGTGTCTTTATATAGGCAGTGAATGGAAATATGTTTAGTGTGACTTCAATCTTCAATAATTTAGGCCAACTACTTGTTCACCCAATTGCAGTACCTTTTTTATAATAGAAATAACCAATATAGCCTTTTTTTATGACATAAAAGTTGTAACATTTTGTCTCTTCTTTTCATAGCCACTAGGTTCATGCAATTTGGATGAGTATCCAATGAGATATGGGCAAAATGCCAAAGATATGTCAGATTTCAGCCAATAACCCTTTTACCCATTTGTAATATAATTTGGTCCATGGTAACGGCTAGTTTGGACTTTACCATGAACATAAGAGTTGTTGATAATTGAGTTAGTATTTTATAGCTTCAATAATTATACCAATTGGGTATGTATTTTGTGAAATATGATCTAAATAGGTGAGTAGGGTCAAGCTGATCGAAAGTTGTAGCCCAATTTTATTGTATCCTAATTTTTGGCCCATAACATGTTGGATTTGGCTTTTCAACTATTCTTCAAGTTTGTTTAAGATTGAGTCATGTTACTTTAAGTTCAATAATTTCTTCATTTCAATTTCTACATTGAGAGTTATGTCCATTTTACCTAAACCTGTGCAAATAACATTCATTAATTACAATTTAATGAGAACACTTTATTTTCAAGCTAAAAATACAAAAATGCTAAAATTAGTGACATTAAATGGTGACTTAATCTCTTAATAAACATGTATTTTTATATGTTCATCAAAAATAAAGAAAAAAAGTAGAACCTTTTCTAGGAATTTTAAGTGGCAATGCAGGCCAAGCATTTGGAATGGATAAAACTTATGGCCGGCATTGCCAGTTAAAAATTTCTGAAAAAAAGTTCCAATTTTTTTTCTAATGTATTTTGAGTATTAGAGGGCTTACCATAAAAAAAGGCTATCTCATGGCTTTTTACAATACGTACTCCAAAAAGAGTCTTTATTACATTCTTTAGGTCTTTTTAACAACCTATTATTTCCTTCTACCTCACTAGAACAAATATTTGACTGTTGT
The DNA here is from genome assembly GCA_946807835.1 of Ailanthus altissimus. Classification (NCBI taxonomy): domain Eukaryota; kingdom Viridiplantae; phylum Streptophyta; class Magnoliopsida; order Sapindales; family Simaroubaceae; genus Ailanthus; species Ailanthus altissimus. The sequence continues at coordinate 11,262,307 of OX327698.1, forward strand.
TGATCTGATTTTATAACTTTTGTAAAGTTGAACCTTCTATCAGATTATAATCTTGCTGATTGGTAGATTTTAAAATCTCAGACATGATTTTAGACAGAAGTGGAAATAAATCTAGGCTTCGAAAGATCAATTTGAAAGGAAAGAACTGGTTCTAAAAAATATGGCAAAGTAGAACCTTTTTTGAGAAATTTTAAGTGGCAATGCAAGCCACACATTTAGAATTAATGAATGGCCAAAAAGAAAAAAATTGGAACTTTTTTTCCATAAAGTTTTAAGTAGCAATGCAGGGTACAAGTTTAGAAGTGATAACATAGCTCTAACATTATGACAAAGTATGAGTAAACCTCATTTGTATTAAACTAACAATTGTACACTAATTTATAGGAAAAAGAAACACTTCTAAGTTCTAATTACAGAGCATATACAATTGTAATATGCTATAATACACACCTGTAATACATAGCTACAATGAGCTGTAATACACAATTATAATAAGCTATAAAATTTGAAAATCTACACAACTGAAAATCTATACACTTTGATTGTTGACTCTAACAACTATTATTCCACGTCTCTATAGATATACTCTACATAGCTTTAGAAGGTACTACATTCAATATTTAAACTACAGTTGAAATGCATATCCCCAAATTGAGAGCATAGTGAAAAGTAGCTCATAATAAACCTAATTATATATAACAAGGTTCTATTTCTCCTTTTTGTAATACCATTATGTTGTGGTGTTCTAGGTGTCATAAGTTGGGATAGAATACCATGCTCCAGCAAGTGATCCTTGAAATTTGTGTCAAGATACTCACCACCTTTGTCAGATCGAAGGGTCTTAAGTGTTTTGCCTAATTTCTTTTTAACTTTGGCTAAGAATTCTTTGAACTTTCTAAAAGTCTCAGATTTTATTTGCATTAGGTAAACATAACAATATCTCAAATAGTCATGAATAAATATGATGAAGTATTCATAACTGCGCCTTTCTTGTACATTTAAAGGACTATTGACGTCAGTATGTATAAGCTAAAGTGGTTCTTTGCCTATTTTTTTCTTTAACTTAGAATGTCTTTTAGTCATTTTACCTTCTAATTAGGACTCACATATAGGAAGAGTTTCAACATTTAGCTCTTTTAAAGGATCTTTCTATACTAACTTGTTAATCTTATCGAGATTAATATAACCTAATCTAAAATGCCAAAGATACATCTCATCACTTGGAGAAACCTTTTGTCTTTTATTATTAGATTTAAGACGCCCTACTCTAAATAATTCAAAATTAAACAGTAACGGCTTATTGGGTTTTAAAACATAAAGTCCATTTTATAATTTTGCATGACAAATATTTAAATCATTTATACCAATAATAATCTCATTATTATAAAAAGAAATACTAAATAATTATTTATGTAACTTTGAAACTGAAATCAAATTTCCTCTGAAATTAGGAATAAAATAAACATTATTAAAAAAAATTTAAATTCAATTGATCCATTTGTTGACGTTGTATATATCAACTAATTAATGCAAGTGCACATTATCGCAACAAGTAATACAATGATGAGTAGAGTGTTGATCCCACAAGAAATTGTTATTACTATTTGCTAAGTACTAAAATTATGTCCTCCCACTCTTATTCAAACGATTGGTATTTCTATATGTTGATATCTAAATAGTATAAATAATTAAACTAACTAAATAGACAACAGAGAAATGATTATAAACACTCTAATTATCAAATGCCTGGGATTACAATTATCCCTTAATACTACACTTGAATCTAATTGTTACTCTTAATTTGTCAATATAAAACTAAAAATTCTAATATATCCACAAGCCTATTTTCGATGGTCAAATGATTATACTTTAATAAATAAATTATCTATATTCTTATAATAAGTACATTGAATTGAGATTCATTGAGTGTAGATTGGTTATAAATGCATATGAATATATTTCTATCTCATATGGAATTCATGCTTTTATACAATGATCATACATCAATCTATTCATAGCAAATACGAAACTCCATTTCCAAGTTCATTAAGGTTCCTAAATCAATCTAATCAATTTTCATGTAATTAGAAGCATTAAGCATACAATATATTGGATAATTCAATAATGACATAATAAGCAAGGATAACACAATCAATCTATGCTACATATTGAATTCAAATTATAATCTTAGTTATATGAGACTAACCATGATAATAACAAGAGTTATGAAGCCAAAATCAATGAACAAATTGAAGGAAATCATAATACAACAAATACAAAGACAAAGGAAAGAAAGTTCGTTATTCTAGAACTCTATTTTGATCCTTGCTATTGAATCTTCATTTCCTTGTTTCTTTGTGTTGGCGGATCTTAGGCACGTGTAGGTGTATGCATGTGCAATTGTGTCTATTGCCTAACATAGCGAAAATATAAATTTTACAATAAACATAATAAATAAATATATTAATCACATTAATATATTAATTAAGCTAGAGAACTCACCAAAACATGTAATGTTATACACGTATTTTTCTCGAAGTGCGCATAGAGACCAACTCATGTGCAGTTCTAGTCATCAACACGGTGGGCTTAGTGAGCTAGAACAGTAGCTCCATATTCAGCTTGAGATTAACTTTTAATCCCTAAAATGGCTGGGAGTGAATTTACATCATTTTCTCTAAAATGATAAGAAATGGAGACATGAAACAATTCATAATTGCTCTAATTGGAAGGATAGAGGAAAATGAAACAATTTCATTTTTCCTCTCCCCTTTTTTTTTTCTTTTTCTTTTCTTCTTCTTTCTCTTTCTCTCCATTTCTTCTCTCCCTCATTCTCGGGTGAATTTGGCCAAAATCTTGCTTTTTCTTTCTTTCTTTCTTTATATATATATATGTATAAATAATATAATAATAATATATAATATAAAATATTATATAATATCAATAATAAAATAATAAAATAATATATAATAATATAAAAAGAAAGATATTTTGATTATTTAACTATTAAATAATCAAATTGAGAAATGACCATTTTATCCCTCATAAATAGTTACCAAGTTCACCTCCTAGTGGGTCCCACCAAATTCCACACTTAGGTTAACTTAATTGAGGGTCCACAATACGCTACGTGTCATTATGTAATTAGTAAATAACAATTATTGACTAATTGTTGTATTTAACACTTAAATACAAACACGTACTTATTCCCGTGGTAATGCTGAATATTGCTGGATTAAACAATTTAATCCAGCACGCTGCCCCAATGCACAACAAGTACACTCCATATCACGGAACTCCCTAGGTCCTACGCCCGATTCATCAAATGGAACTATTTTATGAGTCCGTGAGCTATGTCCTACGCACACATCATGGATATATGAATCAGCGCATTGAACTATACAAGCTGAGGTTACAACGCATATGTATAGTCCTTTCGTCATGATATCCTGGATGTGCGGAGATATAGATTATCACTCTCAAAGCCCTATATGCTCATCCATATCTTATCTTTAGACTTGTATCTCACTGAACAATATACGTAAACTGGTTTGCCATATTATTCTACCTTGACGGAACTCTTTCTCGGGATTGATACTTGTGGCCACAAGATTTTCTAAGATACAGTCTCGAAGCATCTAGATATCAAACTCCTATAAGAGATGACGGATCCCGTATCTGTACACATCAGAATCCATAAGCATCAGACTATACCTAGTGACACCCAGTGGTTACACCATGAAAGGTCTATGACATGCGTGGAGCCAAAGTATGGTAGATCACTTACAAGCCCATCGTGGCACTCAAGTCAAAGGATCACGTATACTACTCAACTCGAGAGGACCCTCCGTTGACGGCTTATATAAGATGTCTATCGAAGGCCCTCATGAGTCTGTCCTATATCCAGTCCTAATTGGATACCCATATGTCAATACGGGCTTCAAGCTTACGGTTGGCTAGGAACGACCAACTATACCCTATAGGTACGACATATGCTAATCTATATAAAAGTATCCACCGACAGACCTGTATCGGCAGAAATAGATCAAGGATAATTATTCGAGAACATACTTACGCAACTTGCATTTCCTGGCATCCGATTGTAACTCTTGCAACTATGCAGTTACTAGTATATTCCCAGGTCTATGTTCCATTACAGACAAGGCTCCAACTCTTGGATCTGCTAAGTATTATAACTAGCTAACACTTAACTATGCTAACATTTAACAATTATATGTCTCAGCATGGCTGACTATGAGCCCTTATCTAAACTCTTTAGATCTGATCTGAACTCCTTCAGATCTACAATGTCTGCAATGTTACATGCATAATACCATATAAATGGGTATTAGCGATTTAATGGGAATGTACACTTGTATAAATATACAAGTATATGTACATTCAGGGATGACATGTAAGCACCGACTCTAACACTTTCATCCAATCAAAGATGTATTTTTTATTAGTGTTTTTAATCTTTCCCTATGCTGGTCTCTCATTTTGGGTCAATAGTTGGCCTTTTAATAGGTTTAGGGTTGCAAAAATAAGGTAACTTTTCCTTTAAATAAGTCAAAATTTGCTATTGCACGACTTAGGGCTGGGGCCTTAGGGTTTGGAGACCACTACCTTGGGCTCTCAAAGATAGAGGCTACAACCTCAGCTTGTAGAGGCCACGGCCTTAATCTTGAGAATACAGGTTATGGCCTCAGCTCTTTTATTGGCCTCTCTCTCCGTTTAAATTCGACTTTCAATGCTTTTGCTCTAGTAGCTCTATGATAGCTTCCAAACCTATAATTTATCCTTACTAAGTATAAATAGCCATCGAGATAAATTTAGTAAATCTTATGTTTAGGAAGATAAAAACACTGGATATAATAAAGCCCTATCAAATAACCCCAAATTTAAGAGTTTGTTCATCCTTGAGCAAAGACAAAATAAAAACACATAAAATAAAATTCACAAATAAGTTGATAGGTTACTAGTTAGTCTAAAATATTGCATTATGTCTATAACTTACAAGAACATTTAAACACCATGAAAATCCACTAAGCTTAAATGTCATGCTCAGTTTACCCTATAAGTGATTACTCAGTATGTGTGCATGCATAGTTGTTATTACCAGTTAAATACACCTAGAATGGTTTATGCATGCAAGAGACAATGGATCTCTATGATTATTTTTTAAATTACACTCCATAGGCTTACTTTTCATATCAATCTTGACTACTATAGGTACAAGGATGATTAAGGATCAACTAGGACTTTAATAAGCTTGTAATGTATGGCTAGAGTGAAGGTAAGATAAAATGGATTTGTTTTTTTTGTTTCAAATCACGCCATAAACATACATTTATACTTTTTAATAATTAAACCCTTTATCACATTCCCAAAGAGCTCTCCAAAGCTTAATTTTAAACTTTCTTTATTAGCCCTTACTCCCTCACCCCGCTACTTCTTTCCCTCCCTTTTTTTTTCTCATTCTTTTTTTTTTTTGATTTTAAAACATTAGAGCATATGCATATATTTTTCTTTTTTTATTTATTTCTTATATGAACAAACTATACCCCAATACTTAAAACAAACAATCGTTAGTACCATGCTTATAGTATGAGGGGTGATAATGATTAAACATTATTTAAAGGTTTAAGGTATTATTGTGGTTAACAAAGAAAGGTAGACATTTGAATCAAAAGGGGTGACTAGGGATAAATATATATACGGGTAAGTTTGAAAGGCTCAAACAATCTAAAGAAGACCTTTTGTGTTGTTGTTGTGCATAAACATCCTTTAGCTTGCAGTGCTCTCTTTCGTGTTTGCTTGAGGCACCGCTGCAACATTGGGCTTGCAGTGCCGCAGCACTGAAGCCTGGGAGATGCCCAGGCATTAATGCTACAATGCTAGCTTACTAGCAGCACTGTAATTATTGGTTCTGGCGCTAGGGTTCTAGAATTTGGGCGTCGAGGCGCTAGCCATTTTTTTATCTTTTTTTACACAAAAAATAAATAAAAATAATTTGGGTTACCTAAAAAAAAGCACTTGATTTAACGTCATCAACTTGACATCTTTCTTGACTCATGGTGGATTAAATTGCATACATGAGGCAGCTCACTTTTGGAACTTCAGTCAGCATCTCAAAGTATTAGCATTCTTTTTCTTTGACTTCCATAGTTCTATGAGAAAATGTTTAAAGATCAACTCTAACCAACTTGCTTTGATCCTTACCAGAAAGATTTCAATCTTAGACCGAACAAGTGAACCTCATTGGACAGTATCTATAAGCTTCTCATTGACAAGCTTGCTTCCATTACTTTTTGTTTGGGAGGTGATTTTGCTTCATCTAAAAATCACTGTATCGATCTTGAAAGTATGGGAAAAAGCCTTGGAAATATACTAATCATGATTCACAATTTCAAACTTACTGGACAATGAAAATGGTGGAGTCCAATGGCTCAGAAAAGTTTGCTGTTGTAGTTCTTCTTCTTCTTCTTTCTGTACTTTCTCTTATACTTCCATTTGTACCTTATCTATATGATGAATCTTCTTTGATTTAGCTATTTCACTAGTTGTAGTTTACTCTATCTTACTCTCCACAATGATTGCCTTGCAGTGTTTAACATTTTCTATTAGACAAATTTCAGTGTTGCTAGGCAATGCATCTTAAGGTTGATTAGAGCTAACATTTGTAATTTATTCCACCACTTCTTTAACATCTACAAAGAAGTAGATTTTCTATATAATAACTTATCTGTGCATCTTATATGTTAGAACATATCTTTTAAGGAGCATTCCTTCTTAAGCTATTGGTGCTAAATTTCTACTGGGATTACAAAATGATTCATTTACGTTGGAGTTTCCTCTTGGTTATTATTCCAAGATGTATGATTCCCCCACATTGAATAATAAGCATCAAAAGTGGGGTTGTGCTGTTGTTGAAAACAAGTTCTAGGATAATATTTAGTTTATCTGTATTGTCCATTTTGCTGGTTGTCACCGCAGAAATCATAAGATGATATATGTAACTTTCTCAGTAGTTTCCTCTGGGCAATAACTTCAGCTGTCTATCGATAATTATTGAAGGTCATTCCATTCTAGCAATTCATACGCATCATCAATAGGCTTATTCATAAATGCACCCCCTACTGCAGTATCAATTATCATCCTCAAATATCCCATTGTAAAAAGTTTACACAAGTAGCCATTTTGGGATACCATGTTGTGGAAACTTTCTTAGTAACTCTTGATACCTTTCCCATGCTTTATTTAATGATTCAATATATTTATTCACAAATAAAGTTATGGTGCTCCTCATCCTCGCTATCTTGGCCAGTGGGAAGAATTTAACTAAAACGTTTTGTGCTAAATCATCCCACTTTGCTATAGACCCTGACAATAATGATCTCAATCATTTCTTTGCTCAGTCCCAAAGTGAAAATAGAGGAATAATCTAAGTCATAATTCATCATTTGAGGCTCTATTATATTTGCATAGGTCACAGATTTCTAAGACATTTACAATATGCTAAGTTCGATCATCGTTTGGTAATCCGTTAAATTATATAGAAGCTCTCAATAACTAAATCACCTTTGGCTAGATTTTGAGTATTTGATATCAATGACCGGATTTTGAATGCTTGAATGGGTGATGTCTCTCACTTTTGGTACTGTAAAATCCCACAGTAAACTTTGTATGCTAGACATCATAAACAATCAAACATTACTGAACAATAAAAATGAAAAAATTGAAAAATATGTACAAAAATAGAATAATTTTTGCATTAAGAATAAGATGAATTAGTATTAGTATTAACAAAAATCATAAATAACTCCATAACAATAACGCCAAAAACTTATTGTGCGTTATATATATCAACTAATTAACATAAGTGCACGTTATCGCAACATGTAATATAATGATGAGTAGAGTGTTGATTCCACGAGGAATTGTTATTACTACCTGCTAAGTACTAAAATTATGTCCTCCCACGCTTATTCAAATGATTTGTATTTTAATGTGTTGATATTTAAATTAACTAAATAATTAAACTAATTACAAAGACAATAAGGAAATGATCATAAACACTCAAATTATCAAATGCCTAAGATTATAGTTACCCCTCAATACTAAACTTAAATCCAGTTGTTACTCTTAATCTATTAATAGGAATTGTTAACCAAAAACTCGAATGTATTCACAAGCCTTTTGTTATGGGCAAGTGATTATACCTCAATCAATCAATTATCTATATTGATATGATAATTACATTAAATTGAGATTCATTAAGTACAACTTCCTTAATTGGTTATATATCCCATATGAGTATATTTCTATCTAATATGAAACTCATGCTGTTACACAATGATCACACATTAATCTATTCTTGGCCAACATAAAATTCCCTTTTTCAAGTTCATTAAGGTTCCCAAATTAGTCTAATCAATTTTCATGTAATTATATGCATTTAGCATACAATAGATTGAATAATTCAATAATGACATAATGAATAAGGATAAACAATCAATCGAAGCAACATATTGAGTTCAAATTATAATCCTAGTTATATAAGATTAAACCATGTTAATAACAAGAGTTCTAAAGCCAAAATCAATCAACAAACCAAATGAAATCATGATAAACAAATACACAGACAAATAAAAGAAAGTTCTCTTTTCTAGAATTCTGTTTTGATCATTGCTGCTGAATCCCCATTTCCTTGTTTGTTTGATCTTATTAAAGATGTGTTTATTGTTGTTTTTTATCTCTCCCAATTCTAATCTCTAATTTTGGCTCAATAGTTAATCTTTATATAGGCTTAGGGTTGCAAAAATAAGGCAACTTTTCCCTTGAAAGAGTCTACATTTGCTATTAAAAAATGTAGACTCTTTCGAGAATAGATGCTACAGTCTCAGGGTTTAAAGACCGTAACCTTGGGCTCTCGAAGATGGAGGACATGGCTTTAAATTTTGAGAATAGAGGCTACAGTCTCAGCTCTTGGTAGTTATGGCCTTAGCTCTAGCTTTTGGCCTCATTCTCTGTTTGTTTTCGGCTTTCAATGCTTTTGCTTTAATAGCTATTTGATAGCTCCCAAACCTATAATTCATCAACATTATTGAGATAAAGTTAGTAAATATTATGTTTAGGAAGATAAAATATTGGATATAATTATGCTTATTCCTACTACAAAAGCCAAAATGACCTCCTCATTGCCAATCAACATGGTAAAGTCTTTATCGATGAGCTCTCTAAATGAACTAAGCATAAATATGGTTAGTGGCTCTTGAATCAATTATCTAAGGAAACAATTCTTCTTCCACTAAACATAATTTGAAAACTCGTATATTTTTCAGTTCTTCTTATAATTCCCTTCTATTCCGTAATAAAAACATTTTCCTTTCTTTGTCTTAGAGTCATTCTTCTTGTTCTTGTCACCATTAGAGGCCTTCTTATCTTTCCTTTCAAAACCTACATTACTACTGTTATTTTTCCCCTTTTTATTGCTTTTTGAGGAAGTCAACTTAGCTTTAGCAATGTTTGCCTCTGTCTTTTTAGGCTTATCTTTCAGTATAGCCTTAAAAATTTACAGTTTATTGAGTAGTTGAGTCATACTATATGAGATTTTTCATAAGATAATTCATCTTGAAATCTAAAAATACTTGAGTAAGAGACTCCAAAATGATGATAACTTGAGTCCTTTCATCTATGGTGGCTTCATGAATCTATGCCTAATGCATTGATTGTTCATGTTCAAAATATGCTCTCTTAATCATTCCTTTATCTTGATGTTCACCTAGCTACTAGTAGCTTTTATGACGACTGTGCTTTGATTGCTAGCCAAAAATCACTTAGAGAATACCATATCTCATATGCGGTCTCCAAGTGCTTGTGCTTCATCCTAAGTGATAGAGGTGTAAAAGTACTAGTATGATTTGTACCTAACTTTTATTGTTTGCTTCAAATCATACATATTTGGCTATTTAATTGTGTTTTATGATCATAAATAGATGCACGATGGAAAATGTGATGCATATGAACAAACAGGAGGTAAATCAGAAGTTAAACGAAGAAGTTACACTCAAAATACGAAAGTAGCGCAGCAGGTGGTTGGGCACCGCAGCGCTGAGCCCCCAGCGCCACGACAATCATACAGATGTTTAAATACTCCTCTCAACTCGCCTATTTGGGAATGGGAAGCCCCTCATGCCTAGGATTTCTGATAACAACAAAAACACTGTTTTGGGGCAGTAAAAAGCACAACAATTAACATTTCATTTGGGTATTGGATGCAAGAATCAACAACAAGAGCCAAGAATCAAGAGGAAAAAGAAGAATTTTTGCATTTTGGAGAAAGAACATCATCATTGCATCAAGGGAAATTTCTTCTTCTCTTCAATTTTGTAATTGTTGATTCTAGTATGTCTAATGATATTGTTAGATGCTCTAAACTTATGTTTTTAATTATGAACTAAGTTTATTGCTAGGATTACAATATGAACTCATATGTAACTTGGATTGATTATTTTCCCTTATTTGTCATGTTGGTATTGAATTGTTCAATTTGTTATATGCTTAATGCTTCTAATTACATGACAATGTATTAGATTGATTTGGGAACCTTAATGAACTTGGAAAAGAAAATTTTGTGTTGACCATAGATAAATTGATATATGATCATTGTATAAAAGCATGGGTTCCATATGAGATAGAAATATACTCATATGGCATATATGACCATTTAGAGAATTTGAACTTAATGAATCTTATTTCAATTTGATTATCATAGGAATATAGATAATTAATTGAATGAGATATACTCACTTGACCATCGGAAGAGGCTTGTGAGGATATTAGAGTTCTTGGTTAACATTCATATCAATAGTTCTAAATAGACTTCAAGTTTTTGGCACCGTTGCTGGGGAATTATTTATTATTCTTGTTGATACTAATACCAATTCATCTTATTTTTAGTTCAAACATTTTTCTGTCATTGTACATTTTGCTGTCATTGTACATTTTGTTGTCATTTGTTTTATTTTTTCTATTGTTTAGTAATTGTGGATTGTTTATGATAGCTGGAACATCAAGTTTGTTGAGAGATTTTGTAATGTCAAGAGTAAGCAACATCCACTCAAGCATTCAAAAATCGGTCATTGATGTCGATTACTTTGAAATTCAACTGGAGATGATTCAGTTATTGAAAGCATCAGTACAATTTGGTGGATTACCAAATGAAGATCCAATTGAGCATGTTGTAAATTACTTAAAAATTTGTGACCTTTGCAAATACAATAGAGTCTTAGATGATGCAATTCGGCTTCGCCTATTCACATTTTCACTCCGAGACAGAGCAAAGAATTGGTTGAGGTTACTACCATCGGGGTCTATAACATCGTGGGATGAGTTAGCACAGAAATTCCTTACTAAATTCTTCCCACCGAAAAAGACAATAATGATGAGGAGTGCCATAACTTTATTTGTGCAGAATGATGATGAGTCCTTACATGAAGCATGGGAAAGGTTAAAAGAAATGCAGAGGAAATGTCCACACTATGTCATCCCAAAATGGTTATTTGTGCAGATTTTTTATGATGGGATAGTTGGACATTTAAGGATGCTTATTAATGCTGCAGTAGGAGGTACATTTATGAATATGTTTGTTAATGATGCATATGAATTGCTGGAAGAGATGGCCTTCAACATTTATTAATAAAAAATTAAAGTTGCTGCCTGATGAGGGCAAAATTGTCATATATTTTCTCATGTTTTTATTATTGATATTTTATGATTTTATGAGAATAAATGGCTATTTATGTGCTTTATTGTTATTTATAGGGACTTGAATAAAATTTAAAGAATGTGTCCATCGCCTCAGCGCCGCAAGAATTATAGCCCTAGCGCTGGAATAGTTATCGAAATAAGAAATATGATCTGGTTAAGTCGCATTTGGTGCTCCAGCACCAAACCTTTCCCGTGCCAGTGACGGATTAGCGCCCCAGCACCATCAACCCACCGCTCCAGTGGTGAAGCCTTTTTCACACGTCGCCCCAGCGACAACTGAATAGCGCCTCAGCGGTAGCGCGAGTCCTAGTTTGACGAGAATTGAGATTTTCATGCTCATATCAATCCCTATAAAAGGCCACTCATTCCCAGCCTTCAAGAATCATCCAAAAAGAGACCAGAGAAGAACCTAGATCAACCTAAAGAGAACTTAGAGCAGTTCAAGAGCATTAAGAGTCTAGAGCAACATCAATCAAGAGCAATTTGACGTCTACATCGGTTTGTAATTGATTGTATCATGTTTTATTTTTATTTTTATTGCTGTGATTCTTTAGTAGCTATGAACTAAACTTATTTTCTAGGGTTAATAGTTGAACTCAATATGTGCGCTTAATTGTCATATCTTTTTAATATTTAATAAACTTAGTCCTTTATTATTTAAATTACTTGTGTTTAATGCTTCAATATATCTGGCCAATATATGGTGAATGAGTTGGTAATATTATTGATAAACTCGGAAGAGGAATCATAATATTTAGACCTAGGTAATTTGATGCATGATTGTAGAGTAACATTCAATGTTGCATATGCAAGTTTCAATTTAGGATAGGAATATACCTAATTGGCATGTATGATCAATAAGACCTAATCTTAATGAATCTTAGTTTGTTACAAGTACCATAGGAATATAGGTATTTGGTAAATTAAGGTATACTTGCATGACCTTGGAAGAGGCTTGTGAGTACATTAGTGTCTTGATCAATAACAAAGACTAAGTGAGTTAACTATTAAAAGATTAATCATTAAAAAGCATATTGAGGGATAGTATTAATCCTAGGTTTTCTCTACGTTGCCATCACCCTATTCTTTTTGCATTGTATTTTTTTACTTTTATATTTTCTACATTCATTCTTAGATTTTTATTTTTTTGAATAATTATTAGAAAGACATAATTTTAGTAATTGGTTTAAAGGAAGAAATTATCCCTATGGGTTCGACATCCGGCTAATTAGTCCCTTTATTACTTGCATACGATAGTGTATACTTGCACTTAATTTTATGATATAGAAATATCGCATCACTGCCCAATGGAATGTATAGAGAGAGTTGCATATATCACTTGTGATTTTTGTGGTGGTAACCATCCAAATGGATAATGTGCAGAACCTACAAATTATCTAAAAATTTGTTACCAACAGCAGCACAACCATAATTGCAATCCATGTTATCCAGAATAGGGGAATCAAGCATCTTGGAATAGCAACCAAGAGGAAATTCCACTGCATTTAAAGCCTCTTGTAACACTACCAAACATTCTGCAACAACAGCAACTTGAGATGCAATCCTCATTAGAAGATATGATCTAACATGTAAGTAGGACAACTGAGTTATTGTGTAGCCAACTTCATCTCTGTCTATGTTAGAAATGCAGGTGGAACAATTGATAAATGCTGGCCATAATCATTTTGAAAATGCATTGCCAAATAGTATTGAAAACTTGCCAATGAAAAATGTTGAACACTGCAAGGAAATCATTGTGGAGTGTGGGATAAAGCAATATACAACCAATGAATTAAACAAGTCAAATAAGGATCATCACATGGATAAGGCGCAAATGGAAGTAGCAAAAAAAGTACAAGAAGAAGAGTTACAGCAACAAAACTTTCTGAGTCATTGTACTCCACAATTTCCATTATCTATAGAGCTTGAAGGAAAGAACCATGATCTACATTTTTCCAAGGAATTTTCCCATTGCTTCAAGACAGATATGGTGATTCCGGATGATGCTCAACCGTCTCCAAAACAGCAAGTACTAGAAGCCATCAGGGATCATGCGCAAGAAGAAATAACGTTGCATAAACTAAATACCAAAATGCGGCGAAACAAGCTCGTCAAGGAGTAACCAATAGATACCGGCCAATGAGGTTCAATTGTCCAGTCTAAGATTAAAATCTTTTCGGTAAGGCTCAAGGCAAGGTGGTCGAAGTTGTTCCTTAAATATTTTCTCATGGAACTTTGCAGGTCGAAGAAAAGGAATACCATTACTTATAGGTGTCGACTGAAGTTCCATAGGGAAGATGCTTCAGATATGCAATTTGATCCACCATGATCCAAAAATGAAGACGTCACGCTGACAATACTAAATCAGGCACTTATTGGGAGGCAACCCAAGTAAATTTTTATTTTTATTAGCTTATTATTCAGTTTTAATTATGTTAGTTTCTTTGTTTCTTTTAGGAATAAAATCAGCAAGTGAAGCATTCAAGAAAGTAGTACAAGCGTTAGGAGAAAATGAACGCTATAATCCAACCAATAAACAACATTGCTATGTTGCCGCAACTTCAATTACCAAGGGAGTTTCTCTTACTTTCAAAAATTTTTTTAGACATTAAGGGTAATGTCTAATTTAAGTTTGGGGGTGGGAAAACACATTTCTTGTGTTTATTTTTGCTATATGATTTGAGTGGTCGTCTTGTGGAGTAATTTTTTTTTTTTAGGTTGTTAAGTTTTGGTTGTGATGATAATCATTAGTCTATGATAAGAAATAAAGTATTGGCTGAATTTATTCTCACAAGTCTTTAAGAAACAATAGATAATTGAGATAATTCTTATATCATGATTCTTGGACTGAATTCAAGCTTATTTTTGATCACTTATTCTTGAGCACATTAAAAAAAGCTTGTATTAGTTGAATTTTTTTGCTTAGAGTTATTCATGCTTAAGTAGTACACCACAGTCTCGAAGACCAACACTCTAGAACTTGCCTGATTACTAAAGACGAAATCCTAGAATTCACATGCTTAGGGAAATGACATTAGGCCATCTTTTGACTGTTTGAGCCTTTTCGAGCCTACCTTATATGTGTATTTATCCTTAGTCACCCCGTTTGAGCCTAATTATCCATTTTTCTGTTTAACCACATTACAACCTAAAGACTTTGAGTTTACTTACCCTAAAATCTACCGGTAGCACCATAAACCTCGAGTTTACTTAAAAATATTCTTAAAATAAAAAATGATGTAGATGTACGAAAAAAGGGTGCTACAATGAAAAGCAATAAGTCTTGAAGGTACATATCAATCTAAGTTTGGGGATTAAAAAAAAAAGAGAAAATGTTTAAATGCATAATACTCCTAGCTTGAGAAAAAGAAAAAGAAAATGAGAATAGCATAACTTTAGGGGAAGAGATGAATAATCATGGAAGAGAAGGAATAAAAAGGGTTCTAAGTAAATTTTAAGTGTTCATGGTGTGATTTGATGCTTCATATTTATATCTTTATAACCCACCTTTACCTTAACCTTACATTACAAGGTAAATAAAGTCCTAAATAGATCCCTAGACATGTGTATTTCTACATTAGTAGAGAGTAGTATGAAAAGCAAGCTTATGGTAATGTTATAATTGAAAATATGCCGAGATATCATCTTTATGTACTTTTTTAAGTATTGAGTAAATCTATGTTCTATTTAGTTAATTACTTGCTTATTACACACACACACAAGTGATCATTTATAAGAGAGAATGGAGTACTTGATCAATGGTATGAAGATTGTTGAAAGTTGTTTATTGATTTCTAAAAAGCCTTGTGCTATTTTTTTGTAGCTTTTGAGACAACGATATTGATCGTCTAATCAACCTAAGCCTATTTTTAATTTTTAGTGTTCATTTTTTAGTCATGACTAAGTTGTGAAAGTTTTTCTTTATTTTTCTTGAGGATGAGCAAAGTATTAAGTTTGGGGGTAATTGATATGGGCGTAAAAGCACTCGTATGATTTGTACTCAACTTTCATTTTCTGCTTCAAATCATACATCTTTGGCTATTTAATTGCTTTTTATGATCATAAATAGATGCACAACGGAAAATGTGACGCATAGGAACAAACGGGAGGCAAATTGGACGTCAAACAAAGAAGTTACGCTCAAAATACGAAAGTAGCGCAGCAGGTGGCTGGGCACCGCAACGTCCAGATTAGCGGGTGAGTGCCGCGGCGTTGAGTCCTCAGCGTCGCGACGGCCATGCAAATGTTTAAATACTCCTCTCAACTTACCTATTTAGGGATGGGAAGCCCCTCGCGCCTAGGGTTTCTGATAGCAACAAAAATACTATTTTGGGGCAGTAGAGAGCACGACAATTAACACTTCATTTGGGTATTGGATGCAAGAATCAACAACATGAGCCAAGAATCAAGAGGAAGAAGAAGAATTTCTGCATTTTGGAGGAAGAACATCACCATTGCATCAAGGAAAATTTCTTCTGCTCTTCAATTTTGTAATTGCTGATTTTAGCATGTCTAATGATGTTATTATATGCTCTAAACTTATGTTTTTAATTATGAACTAAGTTTATTGCTAGGATTACAACGTGAACTCATATGTAGCTTGGATTGATTATTTTTCTTTATTTGTCATGTTGGTATTGAATTGTTCAATTTATTTTATGCTTAATGCTTTTAATTACATAACAATGTATTAGATTGATTTGGGAACCTTAATGAACTTGGAAAAGGGAATTTTGTGTTGGTCGTGGATAAATTAATGTATAATTATTGTATAAAAGCATGAGTTCCATATGAGATAGAAATATACTCATATGGCATATATGACCATTTAGAGAATTTGAACTTAATGAATCTTATTTCAATTTGATTATCATAGGAATATAGATAATTAATTAAATGAGATATACTCAATTGACCATCGAAAGAGGCTTGTGAGGATATTAGAGTTCTTGGTTAACATTCATATTGATAGTTCTAATGGAAATAATTGAATTCAAGTGAAGTATTGAGGGATTATTGTAATTCTAGGCATTTGAGTATTTGTGCTATCACGTTTGTTCTCTTTACTTAATATTTGTAATTATTCTTTTTGTTTAGTTAGTTTATATATAAAAATTATTGAATTGCCAATAGCTTGAATAAGAATAGGAGAACATAATTTTAAGTTATCCTTTAGACTTTTTCTATTTACTTTCTTAAATTAAACATTTTATTTATATTTGAATAAGATATTATCTCTGAATTAATTAATTTTATCCATATAAAAAAAATATATATTTTGAAAACTATTTTCTGGACAGAATGAATGTGTAATACAATTAAATCATTTTACATTACTCATTGTAATAAACTAAGAGGTGATTTTGGAGACATATGGACTTATAATTTCAAGCTCCAATAAATTTTGGATAATTAATTAAACTTTTTTATTAGTTTAATTAATACAATTTTTTAATTTCACTGTTATTTCACTAAAAACTTGAAAATACACTCTTGAAATTATAGATATATTTTACTTAGAAAATTTAGACTAGTCCATTGATTTAATCACTACATGAAATTCAACCATCTATAGATAATTCATAATTAGAGTTAGGTCAATTACCATTTTACTCTTCAAATTATTTCTTTTTCCTTAAGTATCATTAATTCATCAGTAAACAGTTAATTTATAAACTTGTTACAAATTAGGCTCTCTAATCGTTTAGTTCTAGAACTAATGCTTTAGGAAACCTTCTTTCTAATTTCTTTTAGAAAGTGATATATTCTATATCTAAAAATTACATCCTTAGCTGCTTATTTTACTGTGCCACCAAAAGGCAAATTTAGCCTATTCTCCAGACAAATCGTAACGAGTATTTTAAATGACACGGTGATACAAATAGAAGTTTATGATCATTTAGGACTAAGGTTGATTGGCATATGATCATCAGTTAATATTATTTGAATTTTTAATTAACAATGGTATTTTTATATAAGAATTCAAACTACATCTGGTCCAGTCCTATATAATCATATTATATAAAATAACTCCACATAATGTACGATATTAGTGAACCAAATAAAATCAACACATTCTCAATATCTGCAGATCGTACAAGTAATATTTAATTAAAGTTTTCAAACTTTGATTAATTTATTACAAACTTTTTTTTATTTATTATCCATAACCTTAATCCTCTTATATATATCAATTATATAATAAAAATATGATTATATAAATAAACTAGTATTTTCTTATATTTACGTCATAAAATTATAAACACTTTTTAAATATAAAATTATAATTTTATTTATTTCATAAAGATAGTATAAATACATAATTTTAGGCCAATATCTATATAACACGATATAACACGAGATAAAAAGGAGATCCTTTGGGGTTCAATTGATGCTATGTGATAAATGATATCACACCACTGACCGACTATCTGCATTCTAAGATTCCAGGTCAACTTTTTAAAAGGATAGACACGATTTCACTATCGAATATTAGCTTATCTTCAATATGGAAGTGTTGATCTTAGCTGAAGTGGAACCGTTGGAATCAGATTCAAAGAAGTTTTATCCGCTTTAGAAAAAAAAATGTGAATTTGGTTCTAGCCACTTGCTTGGTGATCAAACCTACCAATAAAATGACAGGGGATGAATACAATTAACAATCATATCACAAAAATCCAATGGCAAGTAGAATTCAAAGGTGCGGCCGATGTGGCCAGCAACTATGGGCATCACCACAGGCAGCATCCGTCCGATGCAATGCGTGCCAAGCCGTCACCAGGATTCAACCACTTTGCCCTTTGGCTCAAGACTATTGCCAGATGGTTCGTACACCGCGGCCAGGCCGCTTCAATAGCTTTAACAGCGGCCACCCTGTACCAGGACCACATGGTAATGGCTACATGGATGGACCGCGACTACGGCCAGTAACGTTGCGTCCACCTTCATTTCAGGGGAGAAAAAAGGCCTTGCTAATTGGAATAAACTATAGTCAAACAAGACAGAAGCTTTCTGGAAGCATAAATGATGTTAAAAGAATGAAGTTTCTTTTAGTTGAGACATTAGGGTTTCCAAGTGACTGCATACTCACGCTCACAGGTACATGTCCGTTATGTCTAATGAATCAACAGCATCCAAAACGTTTCATATTTTTGTTTACTATGCTTGTGCGTTTTTTTTTTTATTATACAAAATATAAATTAAAACTCTCTTTAATTTTGTGTTCGAGATCTCAAACTTTTTATACCTAACTCAAAAGTCTTTGCTAATTGTACCAACAGAGAGTATTTTCTGTGCGTTTGACATCCTAATGATAACTACCAAACAACGTAACTCACTAACAGTTGGAATCATTGTACAGAACAAGAGATGAATCCACGAAGGATCCCAACAAAACAGAATATACGATCAGCCATGCGATGGCTAGTCGAAGATTGCCAGCCAGGAGACTCCTTAGTTTTTCATTACTCCGGCCATGGTAAAAAGCAGAGGGACTACAACAATGATGAGCTTGATGGGTTTGACGAAACAATTTGTCCTCTTGATCATGAGACCGAGGGGCCAATAATTGATGATGAAATTAATGAGACCATCGTAAGGCCGCTGCCGCGTGGTGCAAAACTCCATGCTGTCATTGATACCTGTTACAGTGGAACTGTACTCGACCTACCATTTCTGTGCAGGATGAAGAGGTTAGACAACCCTTATTAATTAGTATTGTAATTAAATTCTTAATTTTTCTTTTCTAAATATTACATTATAAATAATTAAAACTAAACACCTCTCTTATTTTATTCTGATGTGAATCAACTACAAACGTCAACAGCGAAGGAAACTATATGTGGGAAGATCATACGGTTCCAATTTATAAAGGTACAAGCGGTGGGATAGCCATCTGCTTTAGTGCTTGTGATGATGACCAAACCTCAGCTAGTACGTCGGTGAGTTCTCATTTCTGTGGGTAGAAAGATAGTTTATTAGAAATTAATTGAAGAAACTTACGTATCATTACTCCTTTTAATAAAAATGAGTTCCCATTTTTTTTTTAATCTCAAGTAATATGTTCACTTATTAATTTGCAACTTCATATCATCTTCACATCATTTCAGTATTTTGCACGTAGTTTTGAAATGAAAAGGATTGGACAAAATTTACAAAACATTGAATTATACATGAAACAAAAATCATTCAAGAGTTGGCCACGCGCTTATATATATATATTTTGTGAAAAATAATTTGGATCAGATTTATTAAGCATTTTCATTATTCATGTTTAGGTTTTGATATTATTTTCTGATCCGTTTCCTTTTAAAGTTTAGCCCGTAATTAAGGCCCTTGTAAGTAATTTCTTGAGAATTTGAATCATTTACTTCTTTTTTTTTTCCTTTTATCTCTTTGATGATAATAGTAGTACTAGTACTTCAAGTAGTATATACATGCTGCAAAATCATCAAATTCAGCTACCGTTGAATTGACTCCAATTATTGATTTGAAAATTCAAGTCATTACGTTAACTCAAAAGAATTAAATTATTATTTTCTACGCATAATAAAATATTTCAAGAACCTATGTCATCTTTCTTTTTATTTTTCATTTGATAATTATACGAAAATATTCGGTCGAACATTAAGTTCCATTAATTATTAAAACCTATTCTTCACAAATATTCTTGATATGGGTAATAGAATTTTAAGGAAAATAGTCAATTATCCCTTTTATTTTCTGAATATATCATTTACTTTACTATTATTTAAAATAATAATATTATGTTTATATAGTTAAAATTTAAATTTTGTATTTAAATTGATGTGTTAACTGTTGATTGTTGTTGTATAACTACTATATTAATAAAAATTAAAAAGTTAATAATTACGTAATGCATATTAATCAATAATTAATAACACATTAATTAAAATGCAAAATTTGTACCTAACTTTATAACCCTAGAACTACTATATTTAAAATCTCCAAAATCCCCTTCAGCAATTATAAAATATCCACTAAAATGCTTGTCCTAAATCCTGTTTGACTTGACCGATCTCTTTTCTCCTTAATTTCAAAAAGCACAAGAGGTCTCAGATTTGAATACATGCAGGACTATACAGGGAGAGTAGTGACGAGTGCCATGACTACTAGCTTCGTCCAGGCGGTCCAAAACCAACCAGTTGGGTTGACATATGGCGCCTTACTTAATGTCATGCGCATTGCTATTCCATCTTTAGCTGCTGCTGACACTAACTTAGCACAGGTAATTTAATATTACTCGTTTATTTTTCTTACTTCTTTCTTTAAACTGTGGATTGACGTCTCTTTTCTCTCTTATAATGGAACCACATAATTAATCCTTTTTAAGCGGCTTTAACTGCCTAGTAAAATTTAAATGTACCTTTCCTCCATTTATATAGTCAAATTTTAAGTCTTCATATGGTTTCTTTCTTTATATCATTTGTAGAAGACCACCGCTGCCGCACATAGCCATTTAGGAATCATAAGGGACTTCCGGGTTTTAAAAATATTAAGTTGCCCTTAAAAATATAGTTTATTTTATAATTTGAATTATCAAAAAACATCCCTCTTTATTTCCAAAGTTTTTAGAAATAGTAATTCAAATGTTACTATTTATCTGAAATTTTAGGAGGTTTGTGATTCAAACTCTACTCACACAAAAAAATGAGAAGAATTATGTTTATATTTCATGTAGCTTTTAAAACAAACTAATAAATTAAGATTTAGTTTCCTTCAATAATATAACAAATAACAAGAACGCACAAAATAATGTTAATATTAACATCAAATGGATCATGAATTTGGAAATTTAGTATATGATTTTATAATTCTATATTTGTGAGGCGAATAAGTTACAAACCTTTTTATATGTCATTTGCAGGAGCCTCAACTGACCTCATCCAAACAATTCGACATCTACGCAAAGCAATTGAAAATTTAGTTCATAATTTGTTTTCCAAATTAAGAACTATTGCTATATCATGCCTGTACGAATAAAAGTTATAATTTGAATGTGTTACAATGGAAGTATCCTAAATAATTAATATTAGGGATCAGGGTATCCTTGGAAACTTATTTTCTAATATCTTACTGGAAAATAATCTTTTATTGTTGACTTGGATTTTATTTGTTATGCAAATTTATTTGTTATCGCTTTCAATGTACTTTTTATTATTTCTTTTCGGTTTTTACTTTCATTTGAAAAAGCAGTTAATCGTTTTTTACGAATCAAATTTTGATGCTTGTATTGGTTATTTAATATGCATGTCTTAAAATCTGTTGCTATTAATTATTGAGATAATATTCAATTAAATTATTGGGATGCAAGATTTATTTTTAGTGATTATTTTGTATTCTTAAACTTGTTAAAATAAACAACTGATAAAAATCGAAACATACCACTTAGTCAGCGAAATTTCCAGAGGTGAATTTCACACTAAATTGCCAAAAGTAACCTTCCGCTACTTGCTTATAAGCCTTCCTTGAATAAAAACCTAGACTTCTTATACATGTACACAAACATTTCAATGCTTAAGTTAAAAATTAATTTATTTGTAAAAGAATATACAAATATTTTAATGCTTAAGTCAAAGATTAATTCATTGTAAAAAGGAGCTAAAAGGAAATATTTAGTATTTTTTAGAGAATATTATATATGTGAATGTGACTAAAGCTGTTTCTTGGTTTAATGATTTGTGAGAAATTTCTGAAAATGTGTTTTGAATATGTATTTTTGAATGTGTACTACCAAATAAATCAAGATGACAAAAACTCACCTTTTTATAGATGGACATCTTAGATATTTCATGTGTATTTCAAAATAAACAAAGTGAAAAGACAAGATAAAAAGAACAAGAGAGAAAACAATAAAAAAAAAAGAGAAATTGGTGTCAAGTTGTTGAGCAACTTGGTGCCCTAGTGCCAGGAAAATGGTGCCACGGTGAGTAACACTAGCATCAAGTTTCTGTCTTAGCAGAAACTTGGCATTACGACACAAAAGAAGTGGCATTGTGATGCCAACTGCAGAGGATGTGTCCTTTAAGAACGGTCACCATGCCTAATCACCTTTGTGGCTCTTTAAAAGAGAGATACTATTACTTATTCCTTGATTCTTTAATTTTCTCTACAATCTGCATACTTAATATTTAAAAATTATTACATATTGTCCAAGGTACTTGCATTTGAGCGTGTACTCTTATAATTCCATTTGTTATTAAATCTTGGAGATTATATTGTCATTCAAATCCTTTTGCATCAAGATTATTATCTTATGGGGGCACAAATAGTCTTAAAGATAATGCCTAGCATGCTTTGACAGCTTTTTAAAGTTATATCCTTCATTCATACTCCAACAATCTTAAGACTATTTCTACATGAATACAACTTCAAATTTCTCATTGTTGGCCATAACCATATCATTGTCTGAGGCCACCAAATTCCACCATTTAAAGAAAAGTACTTCAAGCAATAACAAGACCGGGTGTTCGATACTTTGGACGTGATAAACATGGTGGAATATCTTACACAACTTCCACCAAAGGTTGATGTAGAAAACTATATAGAAGAATTTTCAAAGTAGAATAATGTAAACAAGGTAAGTCATAGTACCATCTTGAACACACTTTCAAATTATTTATATGATATATATTCTTCATATAAAGATGCACATAAAATTTGAGCACAAAATAAGAAAAAATATATTATAAAAGATGTTGGTGTAAAAAAATATGTAGTTGCTTATTTCTTAGACTTTAAAATATTGGAGGAAAAAGATGTTACCTCACAAATCTATAAAGATGTTTCCTAAGCCTTTTGTAGTTAGATGCTTGAAAGAAAAATTACCATATTCTTGGAAATATTATAAGAAAAGCAATAAGCACCAAAGGATATATTTGAAGTTGGATTATACTATTGTTCATATTAAAATTGAAGAAATGAATTTCATCAGGAGAATAATGAGAAGTGATAAGGGTATAATTGCCATATATTTTATCTCCATTTTACTTTGGTTTTGTTATTTAAATTGAAAAAGGGCTATTTATGAACTTTATTATTTATTTATAGTGATTAAACCAAAATAAATGAAATTTGAAGAAATTGGAGCAAAACTGCTAGTTTTAAGAACAAACAGCAAAATTAGGGATCGAATTTCAAAAGATTCAAAGTTACTGATAAAATTACTACAACGATGAAGTAAGTTTTGCTTCAGTGGGAAAATCTGAATCAAAATTGCTACAACGAGAAAGGATTTTCAACACAGCATTGAATTGACCTAGTGGTAAATAATGTGTCGCTTTAGCGATGTGATTAAAGGAAATATCTTAAATTAGTCGCAAAAAGTGCCGTAACACTACATATGTTTTGCTGTAGTGAAATAGCACAGAAGAAATCGCTATAGCATTAGAAGGATTTTGCTGCAACGATAAGCTATTTCTTAGTTTGAAGAGAACTTCAAAGACTCCAATCAAACTACTTTATAAGGCGACATGTTTTAGTCCTAAGGAGATACACAACACAAGTCTTTTAGAGCAATTTGAATATCATTAGAACAATTTTAGAGAGAGAATCAAAGGCAATTCGAGGATGCAAGAGATTATTGACCAATCTTTAGCGAATCAACGAATTGCAGTTCGACATCTATATTAGTTTGCTTTTAGTTGTAGAATGTTTATTTTATTTTCCAGCAATAATTCTCTTGTCATTATGAACTAATTTCTTTTCTAGGGTTATTACTTGAACTCAACGTGTATGCTTAATTGCCAAATATTTTTAATATTTATTGAACTCAGTTTCTTATTATTCATATTACTTTTGCTTAATGCTTCACTATATCCGACCAATATTTTGAATGCTTTGGTAATCCTTTGATAAAACTGAGAAATGATTTATAGTATTTTGACCTAGATAATTTGTTACATGATTATCGAGAGATTTACAAGTTTCAACTTATGAAGAGATATACCTAATTGGCATGCATAATTAAGAAGACTTATTTTTAATGAATCTTAATTTATTGCAATTACAATAGAGATATAGGTATTTTGTAAATTAAGATATACTTACTTAATATTGAGAGAGGCTTGTGAATGCTCTAGTGTCATGATCAATAACAATGAATTAAGGGATTTAAATATTAAAGGATCAATATTGAGATAACAAATATATTGAAGAATAGTAATAAACCATAGGCTTTCTTTACCTTAGTGATTCTTATTCTGCATATGTAGTGGGAAAAGAGAATATTTTTTTTAAATTGACATTTGGAAAAATCTTATATTGAATAATGTGTTATATGTTCCTAATATTAGATACAATCTTATTTCTGCATTTATGCTTGGTAAAGCTAATGTAAAAGTCTCATTTGAAGGGAACAAAATTGTAATGACTAAGAGTGGAACATTCATTGGAAAGAATATTATTCCAATAATTTGTTCAAACTCAATGTACTTGATATAATTACCAATAATAAAAAGTACTTCTCTTGTTTATATTGTTGAATTCTCTAGTATATGGCATGATAAACTTGGTCACTTGAATTATCTTTACTTAAAGAAAATAAAAAGTGTTGGTTTACTTCCAAATATGAATTTTGAAGATATTTATAAATATGATGTGTGTGGAAGAAAAGTCCACAAAGAAAAGTTGTAAACCAATAATTTTTAGAGAAACTGAATTAATCAGTTTGATACATAATAACCTTAGTGATCTTAAAGACACCATGACCAGAGGAAATTTTTTTTTTTACATAACCTTTATAGATGATTTTTAAAGATATACCAAGGTATATCTATTAAGAAATAAAGATAATTCATATGATAAGTTCTTAATCGACAAAAAAGAAGTTGAAAGTCAACCTGAAAAGAAAATTAAAAGATTAAGAACTAGTCGAGATGAAGAATATGTGTCTAACATGTTTAGTCTGTAATGTGAGGATAATGGAACTATACATGAAATTGCATCTCTATATTCTCCAAAATCAAATGGGGTAATTAAAAGGAAAAATAAATCTCTAAAGGGTATGATGAATTGCATGTTGATAAATTCTGAGGTACCTACAAACTTGTGAGGAGAAGCAATACTTACTATTTGTCATATATAAAATAGAATATCATACAAGAAATTGGTAAGACATCATATGAGTTATGGAGAGGCCATGGACCTAATATATCGTACTTTAAAATGTTGGGGTGTCTTGCAAAAGTCTTAATTACTAATCCTAAAAAGAAAAGAACGAGACTCAAAACAGTTGATTGTATGTTTATAGGTTATACTCAGAATAGTACTGCATATAAATTTTTGGTTTTAAAAAATTCCAATGATATGTTTGAAGCAAACAATATAATAGAATTTAAAAATACGAAGTTCTTTAAGACTATTTTTCCTAAGAAAATCCAACTTGAAAAATCATCAAAACATATAAAAGTACATCATAGTCCTTCAGAAAGTTCAAAACATGAACTTAGGAGAAGTAAAAGGATGAGAAAAGCCACAAATAATAGTAATGATTTCTATATCTTTCTTATGAAAAAGGAGCTTTAGACAATTGAAGAGGTTATGTCCTCTCATGATGCTCCTTTATGGAGAGAGGGTGTAAATGATGAAATCAACTCTATTATAAGTAATTATGTATGACAAATTATTGATTTACCTCCTAGAACCAAGTCTATTAATTGTCAACGGATCTTAAAAAAGAAGATAAGGGCTGATGGTTCAATTGAAAAATATAAGGTAAGGTTAGTTGCCAAAGTGTTCACACAAAATAAAAACTTAAATTACTTTGATACTTATGCTCCTATAACTATAATTAAATCCATTAGAATCTTGATTGTATTGGTTGCATCATGATTTACACAAACATCAAATGGATGCTAAAATTGCCTTTCTAAATAAAGATTTAGAAGATAAAATTTATATGTAAAAACTGAAAGGTTGTATGAGTGTTGGTGTAAAGAATAAAGTATGAAAACTTGTAAAATCATTATATGACTTAAAACAAGTATCGAAACAATGACATGAGAAATTTGACAATGCTCTAGTATTAAATAGTTTTATAATTAATGATTCAAACATATATGTCACTTTAAAACCTTTGATACTAAAAACTACGTCATCATATATCTTTATGTGGATGACATACTTATATTCAGTCATAGTATATAAGTGATAAATGAAACTAAGAAATTTTTGTGAAATAAGTTTGACATGAAAAATAGGGGAGAAGCAGATGTAATCATTGGGATTAAGATAATGAAAACATTCAATGGTCTCACCTTATCCCAAGAACACTATGTTGATAAATTTTTGAAGAGGTTTGGATACTTTGCATGTAAACTAGTGGTAACACACTATGATGCTAGTACTAAACTATTTAAGAACATTGAGCATAGTGATAATTAGATTCATTATGTTCAAATAATTGGTACTATGATATATTTGATGAATAGTACTAGGTTTGATATAGTATATATTGTAAGGAGTTTTATCCATTTAAAAAAAAGAGTGAATCTAGTTCGTAGCCTCTTGCTTGGTGATCAAACCTACCTATAAAATGACAGGGGATGAATACAATTAACAATCATATCACAAAAATCCAATGGCAAGTAGAATTTAAAGGTGCGGCCAATGTGGCCAGCAACTATGGGCACCACCACAGGCAACATCCGTCCAATGCAATGCGTGCCAAGCTGTCACCAAGATTCAACCACTTGGCCGTTCACCTCAAGACTATGGCTAGGTGGTTCGTGCACTGCGGCCAGGCCGCTTCAATAGCTTTAACGGCGGCTACCCTGTACCCGGAACATATGGTAATGGCTGCATAGATGGACCCCGACCACGGCTATTAACGTTGCCTCCACCTTCATTTCAGGGAGAAAAAAGACCCTGCTAATTAGAATAAACTATAGTCAAACAAGACAGAAGCTTTCTGGAAGCATAAAAGATGTCAAAGGAATGAAGTTTCTTTTGGTTGAGACATTAAGGTTTCCAAGTGACTGCATACTTCTGCTTACAGGTAAAAGTTACTCTTGCTCAAGTGTTTGGTTTTTATCTAAATTTTGTTTTCCGTTATGTCCAATGAATCAACAGCATCCAAAACTTTTCATATTGTTGTTTACTATTCTTGTGTCTTTTTCTTTTTTTTTTAATTATACAAAATATAAATTAAAACTCCCTTTAAATATGTGAGCAAGATTTAAATCTCAAGCTTTCTATACCTAACTTAAAAGCCTTTGCTAATTATACCAACTGATAGGATTTTCTGTGCATTTGACTAAGTTGATAAGTACCAAACAACTCACTAACAGTTGGAATCATTTTATAGAACAAGAGATGAATCCACGAAGGATCCCAACAAAACAGAATATACGATCAGCCATGTGGTGGCTAGTCCAAGATAGCCAGCCGGGAGACTCATTAATTTTTCATTACTCAGGCCATGGTAAAAAGCAAAGGGACAACAACAATGATGAGCAAGTTAGACGACCCTTATTAATTAGTATTGTAATTAAATTTTTAATTTTTTTTGTTTTGATTTTTTTTTCTAAATATTACATTATAAATAATTAAAACTAAACACCTCTCTTATTTTATTCAGAAGTGAATGAACTACAAACGTCAACAGTGAAGGAAACTATATGTGGGAAGATCATAGGGTTCCAATTTATAAAGGTACAAGTGGCGGGATAGCCATCTACTTTATTACTTGTGATGACGACCAAACCTCAGCTAGTACTTCGGTGAGTTCTCATTTTTGTGAGTAGAAAGATAGTTTATTTAAAAATTAATTGAAGAAACTTACGGATTATTACTCCTTTTAACAAATATGACCTCTCATTTTTTTTAATCTCATGTAATATATTCACTTATTAATTTGCAACTTCATATCATCTTCACATCATTTCAGTATTTTACACGTAGGTTTGAAATGAAAAGGATAGGAAAATTTTTACAAAATATTGACTTGTACATGAAACAAAAATATTCAAGAGCTTATATATATTGTGAGTAAATATACTCAGAATCTTAGGAAAGAGTTTGGAATACCTTGGATAAACTTTCAAAGTATTTTGATAGGCATTAAGAATTATGAACTCACATATAGTTATCACAACCTATGTTCGAAGATTATTATGATGTAAATTAAAATTTTGAGTCTGATAAAGTTAAGTCTATTAGTGAATTTGTGTTCACCTTAGTTGGAGGTGTTATAGGTTAGAAATTTACTAAACAAACATGTATAGCTTGATCTATTATAGAGACAAAGTTGACAGCTTTGAAAAAGGCTTATTCCAAAGCTAAGTGGTTGAGAACACTCTTAATTGATCTTCCCATTAACTCTCACCCTCCTATATCAATGTCAATTCATTGTGATTGTTTAGCTGCAATAGTTAGAATGAAGAGTAAAATCTATAATGAAAGAAATAGACATATGATAGGGGCATAAATACACTAGTATATTTAGCACCTCGAACGGGTGTTTTGCTCTAATTTATGAATATTTGGCTATTTATTTGTGTTTTTGGTCATCAATAGGTGCATAATGAAAAATGTGATGATTCGGGACAAATGGAAGGCAAAACGAACGAGAAACGAGTAAGTTGCGATCAAAATACAAGAGCACCGGAACCCAGGCCTAGGTGCTGCAATGCCCAAGGCAGAGAGTTGGGCGTCATGGTGTCCAACCCCAACACTACGGTGCCCAGCCAGCCTCAAAGCCCCTTGTGTTTCTAGGACTCAGCAACGGCCCCAAAATTTTGATTTATGCTTTAGTAGCTAAGCGTAAGTGCATGCTATCATATCAAATGATATAGGATTTTAAGTCCAAGTATCATTCTCACGGGAACTAAATGATCTAATTCTATCAATCAAGTACTAAAATTATATTTACTTTACTTTAATCCAGAAAAACTAAAATTTGAAATTCAATTAACCTAGTTCTATCAAATTAAATTATTCCTAATTAATAAATAAATAAAGAGATGAATTCACCAATTGATAAAAATCATTTGATTCGTCATCCTCTTAATTAATTTCTTAATACAAATTGATTAACTAGACTCTAATCTCATCACAAGCCTCTGTCGATGGTTGAGTAACTATATTACGCATTCTACCAACTACTTATATATTTATGGTAATCAGATGAGAATGTAATTCATTAAGACCATGTCTAAATTATATCATATATACCATATAGATATATTTTTATTCTACATGAAACTCATAGTTGTTATCCTATAATCATGCATCAAACTATCCTATGCTAAATACATGAATCCCTTTGTCAAGTTCATCATGGTTCTTTAGTCATTCAAAATATTGGGCAGATATAATGAAAGCACTAAACTTAAGATAGAATGAGTCAATTATATGTATTAAGTTCATAAACTAAGAATTAATGAAATCCAATTACATACTAGGTTTAAAGTCTAACCCTACATAAACAATATTTAGCTCATCACAAACTCAAGAATACCAAACCAATCCATAAATAGCAACAAGAGCAAGAATATAATAATAAGATAAAAGAAGAAAAACTATTTAAAAAGACGCCTTGGGTTACTTATCTCTTAATCATGTCTTGATATGGAACTTGAATCTTCAATCTTGGCTTTGGTCTCTTGAATTTCTATTGTGAATTATTTCTCTAAGTTTTGTGTCTCTAAAAGTATATGTTTTCGCTCATAAAATAGTACTTTTTATATGTATGAGAAACCCTAAGGTTGAGGGCCTTCGAATCCAAGTTGAAATATAACTAAAAAGAGAGGGTTTTATATGTTACACAAGCTCAGTGCCACAGTCCTGAGACTTAAAAATGCAAGGAGGGTGCAGGTCAGTTAGGTGCCGCGATGCCTAAGCCTGGGTTTTATATGTTACACAAGCTCAGTGCCACAGTCCTTCCTTTTGATAGTGGAAACAGTTTCTTTCTACCTTGGCCTTGCTATTTTTTTTTCTTATTATTATTCTTCTTTTTGCCTTTTAACGAGCCACTTCCTCCATTATTCCTTTTTTTGTTCTTGGAAGAGGAAGGCTCTTTATTGGTAACATTTACCTCCATTTGTTTCCTAATATTGATGGATTCAAAGGTTTAGAGCATAAGTTTGTATATATTAAACATAAGTTTATTCACGAACTAGCTACTTGTAAATGGAAGGAAACTCAAATATAGAGTTTTCAAAATTATCCTAACCTACATACGTTTATCTATCTCTTCCCAAAAATCTCAACTTCAATAAAGTGAGCAATCATTTAAAGTACATGCTCACGAACTAAGGTTCCACTCTTCATCCTAGCATTAATATCTAGTTTCACCGTATCATGTCAAGAATTCTTAAAAGGCTGCCCAAACATTGCCTAAACTGAATCCCGTATTTCTTTTACAGTTTTCATCTTCTCATGCTTACTCATAAGCATTTCAAACATGCCTGCTTAGAAGTAGCATCGGGCTTTTTTTTTGGCATTAAGCTAATAATCATATTGCTCTTTAGCTTCTTATGAAACATTAAGATAGGCCTTGGAGGGTAGAAACCAGTGAGGACAAACTTTTAGTTCTCATAGACTAGTACGATGTTCATTGTACTTTTTTATTTTACAAAGTCTTCATCGGTTACTTTGTAATTAGATAAAATTATGATCAAAGGGTTTATCATTTTGTTGAAATAAATAAATAAAGGACATAAATCATTCATACTCAAATATCATCACAATTTTGGTATAAGACTTTAAACATGATGCAAGGTGCAAAATAATAAAGGTAGAAAAACCTAAAAAAAATATATACCACGATAATCTAACTTACCAAAATTGATATGCCACAGCAAGGTATATCAGACCAATTTCAAATTAGACTGAGATAATTCTTAATTAATTAATGCCTTAAAGTTATCTTATAACTTTTCTATTAATTAACTACCATTTATTTTGATCTAAAAATTATTATCCATATAATTATATTTATGCATGTGTGACGCATCATTTTGGATTTCTTAGACTTAACTCTAAAGCTGCCGTTGAAGGGTAGGTCAATTTAGAAATACATCAAAGAATCCTATCTCTTGGAAGTTATCCTTGATATTGATTCAAATGAAACCCTTCATAGGGAGAACGAATGCTAAGCTATTATAAGGTATTGCTTAAATCTGACGTTGTTAAGCTAACAATGCAATTCATGGATCAAATTATCATTTAACCCTCTCCCACTTATTATTTTATGTCGTAGGTTTTGTTTTATAAAATATTTCATATTTTATAATCCTAGTAAAAACTATTACTAGTCAATTATTGATTACTAAGTTTATACTAAGTGTTTCTATAATCTAATCCTATTAACACTTAAATAAATTACCGGAGTTTTACACTAAAACTCTAATTTATCCTGAATAACTAAGACATAATAAACTATTTAATATGCTTAGTTAGTCCAATGTGAATTTACTAAATTTAACTAATTAAATCTAACTCACATTTTTTATACCAATTATGAAATTAATTCATTTTAATCTATTTAAAAATTAATACCTGTTAGATTAATTAAAATTATTTTAATTAAATCTAATAATTAATTAGTATACTATGTGTCAATTTATTAAATCTGAACTAACATTATTTTAGAAAATAAATAAAATAATGACACATTTATTTATGGCATGTTATAATACATTGAGTAAGCACATCCTATATCTAAATGCCATGATATAACGCATAGACATATTTTATAATATAAATCATCACATGAAATAAAATAAAATATATTGGTGTTGATCGAGTCTTTTAGATTTCAAGGAAAAAGAAAATAAAATACAAAAAATTAAAAGACTCTTGAATTTCTTGTAGCTTCTTTTCAAAGAGTAGATTCTATGGATAATGTAGTGAATGCACTGACTATTGTCTTAACTCCTATGGTGTTTGAGAAATATGTGGAGTCGATAGGTATTAAATATCATCGTGAATGACACTAGAGCAAGTGGGAGATTTTAGGGATGATGCTTATATTCCTTTCTATTTTGTATAAATATTTGATATTTATACAATACATATTTGAGTAAAATCATTAATCTTAATTATTTGGTACTAAGCTTATTACTTTTTTAGATATTGTAGATCTAAAGAAGTTTAGGTTAGTGTTAAGTTTTAGAATTCTAAGAGTTAAGACCTTGTTGAAATGAGACAAAGACATGGGAATATATTAGTAATGACATAGTTGCAAGAAGTTGTAAATAGTGCTAAGAAATGTCATTTTGTAGTATGTTATCGAAAACATCATCACTGATCTATAGTTCCCGATATGGGTTGATTGGTCTACCTTCTGAATTAGTGTGTGTTTATATCTAGATTGTCTAGATGGTTAGTCTTAGTAGACTGTAGGTTTAGCGAAAGCTTATATAGGCATGCAGGTATACAGTGAGGACTAGGTACTAAATAAACTCACAAAGACCTCCAATAAACATCCTATAGAGACGTCAATGGAGGGTCTTCTCGAGTTGAACAGTATTCATGGTCCTTTGACCTGAGTACCATGATGGACTTGCGAGTGATCCACCTTACTTTGATTTTACGCATATCAAAGACATTTCATATTCTGACCTCATAATGTCGTTAGCTATAAACCTATGCTTATGGATTTCGGTGTTCATAGATATAAGATTCGTCAGCTCATATGGGTGAATTGTATATCCTAATACTCTAAGATTGTATTTTAGGAAATCCTAAGGCAACAAGCATAAACTTTGAAAAAGAGTTTTTCATATGGTTAAACAATATTGCAAAGAAGTTTGCAAATATTATTTATAGAAATACACATCTAGAGATAAGTTCATTGTTAAGCATATAGAGGTTTGACAGTGATGAACTATATCTATACTCTTTTAGGATATAGGTGATGGAAAGATTATACGTATATGATTGACCTTAACTTGTATGGTTCAATGAGTTGTTCTATAATATCCATAACATGTCTGTGGGGTATTGTTCATGGACTTATAGAAGAGTTTCGTAAGATAAATAACTGTGACCCTAGGGAGTCTCGCAATATGAAGTGTACTTATTAAGCACTAGGTAGCAAATTGGGTTAAATGGTTCGATTTGGGAAAATTTTAGAAACAGGATTTGTTTTAGGATCTCTCAGAATGCACATGTGTCAAGGGTTTAAGTGTTAAACCCACATTTTATTAGTTAAAGTTGTTAAGTAATAAAATTATGACACATGGCATGTATTTTGGACAAGTGGCTAATGCATGTAATGCTTGAGTGACACTTGGCCTATGCATGAATGACAATTGTGAACATATAAGGTAAAAGTTATAGTAAAAGGAAATGTGTTTCATTTTTGAAGTGCATAATTTGACCAAAGGGTTTAGAACTTTGTAGTTGTTGCATTTTTCTCCCCTAAAGCCATTTTGAGAGAACAAGTTTAAGGCTTGAATATATTTGGATCCTGCTGGAATTATAAGCCACCATTTTAGATTCGTAATCCCCCCATATGTTACGAACTAGAATTGTTCATGAGATCGCTTCGGTGTAAGCTCTGGATTCAATTCTTCACTGAAAGTCTTCAAGGCTAAGTTTTTTAGATTCTATTATTATAATAGACTTCAATTAAGTATATATTTGTTGAATAGAAAATTAAATTTCTATTTCGCACTTAATTATATGTATGACATGCATTTTGTAATTCAATAAATACTATTCCCATGCATGCACCTATTAAATGCACTCTAACAATGGTCTTTATGAGTTTTTATTTAATTAACAGTCCGTAGGATTATTTTTTCGCATCACTTTCTATTAATGTAGGCACAAACATACTCAAAGAACAAGTAGGTCTTTTATCTAGCTTTTAACGAATAGGTAGGGTGAGGGTAGGTTAAAGTGGATACATTTTGGCTCAACTCGTACCATAAACATATATTCTTCTGGAGATTGATCAAATGAATGCATTTATTTTCAAAAAAATTCCCCCAAGCTTATTTCCTCGATTTTATTGCTATTTTTTTGTTCATGTTTTTCTTTTTCTAAGTTAGGGGTATAGTAAACTCAATCTATATAATAAGTTTTTTATTTAAATTTTAAGTCACCATACCTCCAAACTTAAGCTTATACAATATTAAAACAACCAAAATTTACAACCAAACCTATAACCCTTTTTAATTCACTCCTTCATTTTAAAAAATCCCATAGATCACACATATCTCTAAAATAAATGATAGGTTCATAATGTGATGGGTATTAAGAAAGAGGATTAAATATAAATTTGAGTATTGATAGGGTTAGCAAAGAAAAATGGTTATTAGGCTCAACGGGGGTAACCAGGCATAAAATATATAGAATGGTTGTCTTTAAAGTTTTAGTTGGTTTATGCCCTAAAATCATTTCCTAGATTATGTATGCTTGAAGATTTTTCATCGAGTAATTCTTAAACAAGTTCTAAGTTATTTTTAAGACCATAAGTATTCTTGTTGTGCATAAACATCTTCTGAGTAAGCATAATGACTAAAAGATCTTAACTATATACTTAATAGATTAAACAGTCACAAAATAAAAGCTAAACTTGTCTTTATATTCACAATTAAATAATTACATCATTTATTATTTCTAAAATAAAGTAGCAATTGAAATCATGTTTCTATTTCATATCATTGACTACTAATCATTCAACCAACCCACAACTAACAATGAAAATAAAAATAGAATGCAAAGCAAACAACTAAATACAGCAGTCATAAAGAGTAAGCATGACTGAACATAGTAAATGAACACTGAATACTGTTTTTCTCCTCCAAAACTTAAAGTTGACATTGTCTGCAATGAAACAATTAAGGGTAAATGAAAAATGTTCCCTCGTAGATGATGGCTTAGTGAGGCAGTACTCGAATCACAAGGCCGAAAGTTATTGTTTGAGTTGGTGTCCTAAGCCATTGAGTGATGCTTCCTAAAACTTTACATTTAGATTTCTACTTTAAACCCAACTTTTTGGTGATGTTTTAAGTGAAATTTAGAGGTAATTTCGCTCTCATAATGTGTAAGGATGATTGAAAAAAGTGAATGGGTGTTCAAATGGGCATAAGGTTAGTTAAGGATGAGTTTGGGGTTAGGGTGGCATCTAAGCTTAGGCTTGTGGCATCGTGGTGCCACAACCTAGGTTTTGAGAAACCCATTTTCTAGGTTTAGCAACCAGGTGCCATCTTTCTATCCATGCTCTTAATTTTCTTTAGTCTTTGAGTTCCTTTGGGCTACACCATGTTAGCTCTATTTCTGCTATTTTTTCCAAGCTTTATGTAGTACTTACTAACTGTTTTAACACAATACAATAAAAAAATTAAAAACTATGATTGAAATTAAAAATTAAAATTCACTTAGGTTACCTCTTAAGAAGTACTTGATTAACATTTTCGGCTCGACATCATCCATATTCATGGGAGATGAAATTGCACTTTGGAGGTGTTTCACTCGAGGAACTTGTTGTAGTGCTTCGATGTGTACTCAATGGCCTTGTTAATCTCTTTCCTCAATTTCAAAATCTCCTTAAGATGATCATCAATGAGTAACCCTAACTCTCTTGTTTTAGCTTGCTTAAAAATACTTTTAACCCTGGCCTAAAGCATAAACCTCTATGGTTGGTGTCTGAATGCCTTTCTAAAATGATCTTGCCATCCTTTGTGTTCTTCTTTGTTCAGTGCAATGTTTTCTATTCATGAACTTGAGTTTTGATTGCATCTATCTCATTCTGAGATGAAGCGCGTTGTTTTTTATTTGGATCCATATTGTCAATTCTTAAGCATTCTCTAGAGTCATTCAGCAACTTCAAATTCTTGATGGCCTTAAATGTGGCTTCCTTATCTTGCACCCTTATTTTCATCTCTTTTTTTTCCATGTCAATGAGAAACCTCTTAGTAGTTGTGAATGGTTGACCAAGAATAATAACAACTTTCTAATATTTTTCATTGTCTAGAATAACAAAGTCCACTAGAAGAACGAATTTATCCACTTTGACTAGCACATCTTTAATAAAACCCTATGGATAAGTGAGAGATCTATCTGCCATTTACAAGGAAATTGTTGTTGACTTTATCTCTATAAGTCATAACTTCTGGAAAACAAATAGAGGCATGAGATTTATACAAGCTCCAAAATCACACAAGGCTTTCTCAAAAGTTAAATCTCCAATAGTGGATGGAATTATAAAGCTCTCGAGAACCTTTAATTTTTATGGCAAATTTTCTTTGAAGTATTGCACTGTACGCCTTCGTTACCTCACCATCTCATAGTCCTCTAATATTTCTTCTTTGATAGCACCATCTTCATAAATTCACATAGTTTGACATCTACTTCGGTGCATCCACAAAAGGGATATTTATGTGAATTTTCTTGAAGATTTTAAGGAATTTAGAGAATTGAGAATCCAATTCCTTCTTTTGGAACCATTAAGGATACATCAATAGAGGAGTAATAATAAGAGGATTATTTGGAAACGAAATAGCGTTGGGCTTTAGATTCATCTTTTGTGGCTCCAGTTCAACTTTCTTCTCCTCTCCTTCACTCTCATTCAGCTTCGAGGCTTTCACTTCCTTTCCACTCCTAAGAGTGATAGTGATAAGGTCATACTTGTCATATATTTTCTCATGCTTTTATTTTGATATTTTATGATAATAAATAGTTATTTATGTGCATTATTGTTATTTATAGGGAGCAAAAGCAAGGACTAAAATACAAACTTTTCAAAATATAGACCCGTCGCCCCAGTGCCACAAGGATTATTTTCCCAGTGCTAAAACGATGATCAAAATAAGAAAATAGAAAGAATGACCTGTTTCAGTCGTAGTCTAATGCCCTAATGCCAGCTCGCCACTGTGCCAGCGACAGCCTAGCGCTCTAGTATAATATCCACTCCCTATTAATAGTATAAATGCATAGATTTTAGTTTATAGCAAAAAGAGACCGTAGGGTTACTCAATTTTAACCATTTCAAAAATAATTTTTTTTATGGTGCGCGTGAGAGGTATTAAACCCAATTTGGTAATTTCACACTCGGTTGGGGTGTTAACGGTCATGAAATATTTTTAGAATTTTTTCTATTGGCTTGAAAAAGGAAATTTTAATTTAATAAATGAATTTATATATAAGTGTTATTCATGGAACAAGTCTTTATTAATAAACACAATTAATGTCTTATAAAATGGACCAATTAGAGACAAGTTCATGGATTGCCAAGTTGGAAGTCTAGTTAATTCCTTTGACTATTCTCACCAAATAGTTACAAAGGAACCAATTAAATATTTACTTTCTTATCAATGGAAAACTAGAAATATAGAGTAACTTGAGGGATAAATTGGACAATTGAGAGAGCACTATATAAAGTAGAAGTGTGTAGAAATTTTATAAAATGAAAAGCATAACTGCTTGGAGCAAAAAGGAGAGAATTCGGCCATGGTGAAGGAAACACTACTACAGTAAAATCAAGCTATTTCATGATTTTTTTCATGCTTGATCAAGCTAAAACAAAGCCAAATACAAGTTCCTAAGATCAATTGAAGTTTCCAATAGTGAGAATTCAAGGAAAAGAGTTAAGAAAAGTACTATTTGATAATGGTGAAGGATGAATTTTCCATTATGGCTTTAATTAATGTTTTTGTGTGAATTCTTGATTAAGATTGAATTGAATTCAAGTATGGAGCTTAAAGGAGTCATCAAATTGAAGAAATTAGTAAGGTAAGAATTAGTGATTTGGGTATCTTTGATGTAGAAACTTCAATTGGATGTAATTAGGGCATTAGAATTAAATTGGCATAATTTGTATGCTATTGGAGTAAGAAATTGGGAAAAAAAGTGTGTTTGGTGGAGAAGGTGAATTCGGCCACTTAGGGGATTGTCGGGCTTGAGTTGTGTTTTGGTTGAATTGTTGTGTATAAATGGTGCCTTATGTAAATTGAATGTATACTGATGATGAAAAATCAGAAATGAAGAAAATGAGACATAATTGTCTATTTTGGTAAGGTGAAAGGCAATTATGTCCAACCAAATTTATAAGGTGTTAAACAATTTTTATGGTTTCGGATGGTGAATTAAACTAGATTAAACAAGATTGAATGGCTTTGTAATGAAAATCAGAAAGCGGAATCATCCAGGCTTTGAAAGCCGATTAGGCCGCTTATTAGTTTAAGTGGAATTTTAGCATTTATAAAGGTTTTAAATGTCATTTTTGGCATATAGGTGAAGAAAACCGAGAAGGGTAAAAGCAGGAAAATTTTCGAAGAAAAATCGAGCTCGAAGCGTTCGGTGAGTAAAAATCAGTTTGTGTATCATTTATTTAAAATGTTTTAGCATATTTAAATTTTATATTTTATATGATCTTAAATGTTTAAATATGATTTACAGTTTTTATCTATTGTTATAATCATGAATTTCTACATTCAGTTTAAAAAACAGTTTTAAAGTTATTAAATTAGTTTTCAACGGCCATTAGTACCCTCAGATTTACAGTGGTGGTGATGGTTTAAGACCATATCAGTATATCCCGTACGCATGGGCAAGTATTGGGGGAAGGGTGTCACTAACTCTGGGGAGTCAAGATATCGAGTCATATGAGTCGCTTTATGTATACGGGGTATTGTCTCGCTATATGTAAGCGATGTAGGATTCTGCCGCATAGCCAGTGAGATATCTTTAGATGTCACAGAGGATGTTGCTAGTTGAGACGTCCTATGACCTACTCATATCTTCAAATGTCATAGTGGGTGTTGCTAGCTGAGATGCCCTATGACCTACTCACGTGTGCGGTGCTAATCGAGTCGCTGCGTGAGCATTGAGCTTTAGGGTTACCATGTGGCACAGATTAGAAAGAAAATGGCTGAACGAAAGTTTTAGCAGCTTTTGAGTTATAGAGAACATATCAGTGTTTTATATATTATTTATGCATGTTAGTTACCATGTTTTATAGATTCTTGCAATTGTTTACAGAAGTTATTGATAAAAACCGCTCAACAGGATTTTATCAGCATATAATGTTTAAAAGCAGTTTTATAGTTTTATAATAGCTTATGAAGCATGTTTTATGCAGTTTTTCAGTATTTACTGTATATGCAGAATTTTATTTTTATCAAAAATTTTGAATGCACTCATTGACCTCATCTAGCTCACTCATTTTGTGTTTTATGTTTTCTAAACCTCCTTTCCAAGTACAGGCCTTGATACCTAAGCTATTGATCCTCCTACTGATGATTAATGGGCCAAATTTAAAGAACATTTTATAAATGTAAATATGCTAAGTAGCACCGTTTGGTTTTTTGCATAGTAGATATAATATCTATGCATATTGCAAATATTTTTGAATAATTAAAAAGTGGTTTAAGCATTTTGATGACAGTTTTCACTTTTAACAAATATGTTAATTTTATGTGATTAGAATGAAACTATTTTGAGTTGAGTTAGTTTGGACTTGGAAAGGATTGAAGATCCTATTTGGTAGTTGATGCGATATTTCTATATCATAAAATTAAGTGCAAGTATACACTATCGTATGCAAGTAATAAAGAGACTAATTAGTCGGATGTCGAACCCACAGGGATAATTTCTTCTTATTAACCAATTATTAAAATTATGTCTTCCTAATAATTATTCAGAAAAATAAAAATTCAAGAATGAATGTAGAAAATATAAAAGTAAAAACACAATGCAATGAGATTTAAAGATAACAACGTAGAGAAAACCTATGATTAATATTATCCCTCAATATGCTTTTTAATGATTAATGCTCTAATATTTAACTCACTTAGT
Organism: Ailanthus altissimus; assembly: GCA_946807835.1. Classification (NCBI taxonomy): domain Eukaryota; kingdom Viridiplantae; phylum Streptophyta; class Magnoliopsida; order Sapindales; family Simaroubaceae; genus Ailanthus; species Ailanthus altissimus. Next base: position 11,302,849 of record OX327698.1, read on the forward strand.
CTTTATTATTGATCAAGACACTAATGTATTCACAAGCCTCTTCCAAGGTCATGCAAGTATACCCTAATTTACCAAATACCTATATTCCTATGGTACTTGTAATAAATTAAGATTCATTAAGATTAGGTCTTATTGATCATACATGCCAATTAGGTATATTCTTATCCTAAATTAAAACTTGCATGTGCAACATTGAATGTTACTCTACAATCATGCATCAAATTACCTAGGTCTAAATATATTGATTCCTCTTTCGAGTTTATCAAAATATTACCAATTCATTCACCATATATTGGCCAGATATATTGAAGCATTAAACACAAATAATTTAAATAATAAAAGACTAAATTTATTAAATACTAAAAGATATGGCAAGTTAAGCGCACATATTGAGTTCAAATATTAACCCTAGAAAATAAGTTAGCTCATGGCTACAAGAGAACAGCAGTAAAAATAATTATAAATCATGATACAATCAATCGCAAACTGATATAGACGTCGAATTGCTCTTAATTGCGCTGCCTAGGAACTCTTGATGCCGAAGAACGTCTTGTATCTCTCTCTAAAATTGCTTCAATTAAGCTCCTATTGCTCTCCAAGACTCGTGCTCTGTATTCTTGGTGCTCTTGGGTCGTCTTGGATTCATTTTTGAAGGCTGGGAACGAGTGGCTTTTTATAGGGATTGATATGAGCTTGAAAATCTCAATTCTCATCGGACTAGGACTCGCACTACCGCTGGCGCGCTATGCATCTGTCGCTGGGACGACGCGTGAAAAAGCTATCACCGCTGGAGCGGTGGGATCTCGGCGCTGGGGCGCTGCATGAAAACGGCTTCACCGTTGGCGCAGTATGTTGATAGCGCTGGGGTGCTATCTCGTCGCTGAGGCGGTGACTGTCTGCCGCTGGGGCGCTAGACACGACTTAATCAGGTCGTTTTTTTTATTTCGATCACTATTTCAGAGCGGGGGCGACAATACTTGTGGCGCGGGGGCGCTGGACTCATAATTTGAAAACTTTGCATTTTAGTCCCTATTTTCGCTCCTTTTGCGTTCTTTAAATTTCGTTCAAGTCCCTATAAATAACAATAATGCACATAAATAGCCATCTATTCTCATAAAACCATAAAATATCAATAATAAAACATGAGAAAATATATGACAAATTTGCCCTTATCAGTAGTTAAGAAAATTGTTTGAATTAGAAATGTGATTTTTCTTACAAGTTTTGTATTTAAATTTTCAGAAAAACAGAGGAAACTCTATCCCTTTTTTTTATTTATAAATTTTGGTAAATTATTTTTGTAAATATTTTAGGATTTTATCAGTAATAGCAAGAATTAATTAGAGGTTCGTCTCGTGAAATTCCCCAGCGTTGATAGTTAGACTCGGAGGAACTTCTGTTGTGGTACTCGACAGGGCCACTGGGATCTACAATAGAGGATCTCGGGGTAGGTTCTGTCATCCAGCACCAGCAACTCATTTCTTCAACGATAAGGTCTTTTACATGCAACGCCCCAACGACAGTTACATAGCACCCCAACAATAATACGATTCCTAATCCGACAAGAATTAAGGTTTTTAAGCTCAAATCAATCCCTATAAAAGGCCACTCGTACCTAGACTTTAGAGATCATCCAAGAACATCAAGAATACATAACATAAGTCTTAGAGAGTAATTGGAGCTTAATTGAAGTAGCCATAGAGAGAGATTTAAGGCGTTCTTTGGCATCAAGAGTTTCTTAGGCAACGCAATCAAGAGCAATTCGATGTTTATATCGGTTTGTTATTGATTGTATCATGATTTTTTATTACTTATGTCGCTATTCTTTTGTAGCCACAAACTAAATTCTCTTTTTAGGGTCAATACTTGAACTCAATATTTGCGCTTAATTGCCATATCTTTTTAATATTTAATAAACTTAGTTCTTTGTTATTCAAATTACTTGTTCTTTATGCTTCAATATATCTGGCCAATATATGGTGAATGAAATGGTAATATTTTTTATAAACTCGGAAGAGAAATCATTATATTTAGACCTAGGTAATTTGATGTATGATTGTAGAGTAACATTCAATGTTATATATGTAAGTTTCAAATTAAGATAGGAATATACCTAATTGGCATGTATGATCAATAAGACTTAATCTTAATGAATCTTAATTTATTAGAAGTACCATAGGAATATAGGTATTTGGTAAATTAAGGTATACTTGTATGACCTTGGAAGAGGCTTGTGAATAAATTAGTGTCTTGATCAATAACAAAGATTAAGGGAGTTAAATATTAAAGGATTAATCATTACAAAACACATTGAGGGATAGTATTAACCCTAGGTTTTCTCTATATTGCTATCTTCCAAATCTCTTTATATTGTGTCATTACTTTTATATTTTCTACATTCATTCTTAGATTTTTATTTTTCTGAATAATTATTAAAAAGACATATTATTAATACTTGGTTAAAAAGAAGAATCTGACTTTTTTGTCCATTTATTACTTACATACGATAGTGTATAGTTGCACTAAATTTTAAGATATAGAAATATCACATCAAATGGCATTGTAATGCTCCTTCAAGTTAGGGTTCCTGTCACTTGGGAACTTATTGAAAGATTTTTCATTGATTGCATTAGCAAGTTGGCCAACTTGCACCTTAAAAGACTTCATAGTGGCACTCATGTTGGTACAATGAGTCTTTATATTATCAATTCAGGCCTCATTTTTGTTGAATCTATCTCTTGTCTCAAGAATAAAAGTACATATTAAATATTCCAATAATGGCTTTTTCTCAGCAATTGATTGGTTATACACCGGTAGAGGTTGTAACGCATTCTTTAAATTATTATATGCTAGATTATCATGTTATGCAGTCTCGGATTATACTATATAGGTGCATGAGATGGCATGTTGTTATTTCAGTAATTAAAATTATTATTATCCATATATGACACATGCTTCAGCTCACTACCCTAATCAATATAAGATATACTAGTAATTATTATTGGATTTTTACTTGAAGAAGACTCTTTAGCATTTAGTGAAAAAATGTGGTTAGCCAAAGTTGAGAATTAGGCTAAAAGTGCAACCAATGGATCAACTTTATGTATTCTGGCTGCTTTTCTCACAATGGACCTCTCATTAGGCCATTAGTTGTTGTTACATGCCATTTTATCTATAAAAAATTGATATTCTTCTGCAATTTTGGAAAATAAAGTATCCCCGGTGTCGCATCTACAATGGTTCTAGTTTGGCTATTTAATCCATTGTAAATAGTTGTATTTGGAACCAATCTTGGCATCCATGTTGGAGGCACTTACGAATAAGGTCCTTGAATTACTCATAAGCTTCATAGATTGACTCGAAGTTTATTTGCTAAAATTGATTTCTTTCTCCCTAGAGTTGAGAAGTCTTTAATGGTGGAAAGGACTTGGTAAGGAACTTTTGTGCTAGCTCTTCCCATGTTGTAAGACTCCTGGGTTATAAGGATTGAAGCAAACCACTCACTTCATCCTGAAGAGGGAAAGGGAATAAGTGTAGCCAAATGACATCCTCTGAAACTCCATTCATCTTAATGGTGTCACAAATCTCCAAGAACATGGAAAGATGCATATTGGGATCCTCACTTAGTAATCCTCTATTGGTTTTGTTACACCATACTGATAAGAGTCGGCTTTAATTCAATTTTTTTTGCATTAATTCCTTAACGTCGGATCCCCGAATAGTTATAATTGACAATGAGCTTGAAATAATCTCTCAAGTCCTATGATTGTTTATTGTTGTTGCCGCTGTCAGCTATAGCTTGAGCTTAATTTCCCATTTCTCTCATATGCCTCCAAAAAGTACACTCTACTTCCATATCAAAAGGAAAAAGCTCAAGCTACAAACTCTTCTCATACACCTTCAAAACAAATAAAATAAACTAAAACTAAACAAGAACAAACTAAAAAGAAATGCCTAAATTAAAATCAAGCTATTTATCTACAATATTAGTGAAAATTCAAAATCTAAAATCCTAGGCAACATCGTCAAAAACTTGCTTGTGAAACTAACCCATCTGAATATTAATTGCAAATGCATAGGCTATGAGCAAATAATAAAGTGATAAGAAGTATCATTCCCACGAGGATTGATCTTATAAATTAATGTTAACTACTATAGCGTTAACAACCTAACTTTGTCTAGGTTAATTGTAATTCTAAGTTGATTAAAAAAATAAAAGATACTTAAACTAACAATTTAAGGAGGCAAGGAATCTATGAACAAAGAGTCTTAGGTTCTTGATTTCACTCTATTTTTCCAATGTTCATGTTTTAGTAATTAACAACTATTCTTATGAATTCATTAAATCAAAAGATTTAATATTAATCTCATTACCTCTCTCAAGCATCAAATAAGATGTTATGAATACATATGCAAGTTGATTTTCCTATCTAACTTGTCTATCTAAAAAATTATTAAGCAACCTTTACATGATTACCTAAGTTTTATTAGTTTCCAACATAGTAAAAGCTAATTTCACACTTTCCAAATCCAACAAATAGGTTAATCTTGTTGGAGCTGCTGCTTATGTGCCATTCCAATATTGTATGAATATTAATTGTTAATATTTATACAATAAATATTTCGAATAAAGATTTTTAATATCATATTAATATGGTATAATAATTGTAACATTACAGACATTGTTTGATCTGAAAGAGCTCAGATCTGATCTAAAGGAGTTTAGATCAGAACTAATAGTTATCAAAGCTAAGAGTTATAAATGCTAAGAGTTAGCACTGTTAATAGTTATCAGTTTATAAGAGTCAGCGAGGTCTAAAAAGTTAGAACCTTGTCTACAATGGGACAAAGACCTAAGAGTATACTTGTAATGATATAGTTGCAAAGGGTTGCAATAGGTGCTAAGAAATATCATTATGTAAGTATGTCTCAAATATAATGTTCCTGATCTATGATCACCAATGCGAGTCTATTGGTGAATTCACAAAATATAAATTAGTGTATGTCTATATCTGACTAGTTCAGATGGTTGTTCTTAGCTGACCATGAGTTTAGAGCTTATATAGGCATGCGGGTATCCAGTCAGGATTGGATACTGAACAGACTCATGAGGACCCCAATAGATATCCTATGAAGCCGTCAAAGAAAGGTCCTCTTGAGTTGAGTAGTATTCGTGGTCCTTTGACCTGAGTGCCACGGTGGTCTTGTGAGTGATCCATCATGCTTTGGTTCCACATATGTCAGAGACCTTTCATGGTCTGACCGCTATGTGTCGCTGGGTATGGTCCGATGCTCATGGAGTCCAGTGTGCGTAGATACGGGATCCGTCAGCTTACGTAGGTAAGTTGTATATCCAATGCTCTGAGGTTGTATTTCATAAAGTCTTGTGGCCACAAGCATAAATTGGGGAAAAGAGTTTCCCACAGGGTTAAACAATATAGCAAAAGTGTTTGCGTATATTATTTATCGAGATACGAATCTGGAGATAAGATTATGGATGAGCAAATGGGGATTTGATGGTGCTGATTTATATCCCCGCACATCCAGGGTATAAATGATGGAGGGATTATACGTATACGTTATGACCTCAACTTGTATGGTCTGACACGCTGATTTGTAATATTCGTAATGTGTGCGTGGGGCATCGATTACGGATTAATGCAATAATTCTATTTGACAAATCGGGTGTAGACCTAGAGAGTCCCAATATGAAATGTACTCTTTGAGCACTTGGGCAGTGTACCATATTGAATTGTTCAATACAGTATAATTCAGCAAATTACTAAGGTTAAGTTAACTAAAGTATATGGTTAAATGGTGGAACCCACTTTAGGTTAACTTGGTAACCTAGTAAGGATATAAAAGTAATTTCACTTTATGATTATTTAATTGTTAAATAATTAAAATAAATATTTATTTATTTAATTGTCAAATAAATGATTTAACTTAACTAAGGTTAAAAGTTAACCATATGGTTAATTTAAGTTAACCTTACTTAAAGGTTAAGTAAAGGTTAACCTAATCATGGTAAAGTTAGTTAACTATGGTTAAATTAATTAAATATTTATGAACTTAAAGGTTAAGTTAAAATAATCTAACTAAGGTTAAATGTTAACTAAGGTTAAGTTAAGCCAAATGAAATGCAAATGAAATTCAAATCGGTTTGGAATTTATGCATTAGTATATAAAGTGAAATGAAATTTAAAATTGAAAATGGTTTTAGATTTTAGGTTTTGCATTTTTGGGAGCCATTTCAATTTGAGAAATTGAGATTCTTTGTTTTGTGTTTTAAGTGTTAGAACAACAAAACAAATTAGACAAATGGTTACTAAATGTAATAACTAAAAAGAAGATTTGTTTTATTTATTTAAGAGTTGAATAAAAGGAAAAACAAATTTAATTAAGTTAAGTAGTTTAACTTTGAATCAAGTTTAAAAGTTAAACAAGATGCTGGATTAACATACTGCCATTCTAGACAATCAAACCCACCCTTGTTGATTGCTAGGGTTGATCAAAGATTCATTTCATGGTGGACTTCAAGCAAAATTAATCCAAAGGCTTCATTGGTGATATTTCTCAATCTCGAATTTCAGTTTATTAAATATGTATTTTTGTGTTCATTGTATCTAATCTTCCTCTGTGCACATATATGTATAAGACATGTATGTTTGTTGTATGATGAACACAACCCACATGCAAGCTCCCTAGTAATTTAACAACACCCCAACAAATCTTTCCCAAGAAAACAACTTATAAGTCTAAATCATCAAATCAATCTATCGATCAAATAAGAAGCAATAAATTTAGAAAAGTACAAATGAATAACACAAGAAATAATCATTAATTAACTAAAAATTATTTTAAAATGGCATATGGTAAAGCTAAATCAAGCCCTTAGAACAAGTATTTTAGCCAACTATATCTAAGGACAAAATCACAATAATCTAGAAATTTACATTAGTAACCATGTTTAAAGTAACACAAGCTACAAATATAAAGTCTAAATTAAAGTCAACAAGAAAGGGAATAGAGAAAACTAGGTTGAGATGTCTCTTTAGGGTTAAGAATCTTCAAGAATCCAAGCTCCAAAGTGCTTTCTCTCTCTAATTTGGTATTCCTTCCTTTTTGACAAATGAGGCTTTTATTCTTCTTTATATATGATCCAAAAATAAATAGGCTTTAAAATTAGTCCAGGAGCTTTAAAAAGGATTTAGGATGTTGGCGCCAACACCTAGGCATCAACCTTTGGCACCTAGGTGCCAAGTATTCTTTCCAAGTATGCTCAAATTCGCTATTAATGGTATATTAGTCATATATTTTATCCCTATTTTTAGATGAGACTTTGGCATTTTATAAGAATAAATAGCTATTTATGTGTATTAATGTTTATTTATAGGGTTTGGACCAAAGAAGATAAAAAACTGGAGCAAGGACACAAAATAGCAAAAAACAAGGTATAAAATGCAACAAATTCAAAATTGATGATTTCGCCCTAAGAATATGCAAGTTTTCACTCCAACGGCAAGTCCATATGCAAAATAAGAAAGATTAAAATAAGACCTGATTAAACCACAAAATTATGCTCTAGCACTATCTTATTATTGCTTTAGCGAAAGTCCAGTGCCCCAACAAAATCATCCTACCACTACAGTGATCACAATATTAAGGCATAGCGCCCTACGATGAAAGATTTTCACCTCAACGATCACACATTTCCTAAATTAATGAGAATTAGGATTACAAGCTCAAATAAAGTCCTATAAAAGGCCACTCATTCAAGCCTTTAGAAGATACAAAACACAAGTCTTAGAGAGTAATTAGAGCATAATTAAAGCAGCTATATAGAGAAATTTAAAGGCGTTTCAAAAAGCAAGAGTTTTTTAGAAAATTTAATCAAGAGCAATTCAATGTCTATATTAGTTTACCATTGATTGTATCATGTTTTATTTACATTTTAGCCTTAATTCTCTTGTAGCCATGAACTAATACTTTTAACTCAATAAGTGTGTTTAATTGTCAAATCTTTCTAATATTTAATAAACTTAGTTCGTTGTTATTCAAATTATTTATTCTTAATGCTTCATTATATCTGGCCAATCTATTGATTGGTTTGGTAATATTTTGATTAACTCGAGAGAGGCATCATTGTATTTAGACTTAGATAATTTGATGTATGATTGTAGAGTAACATATGTAAGTTTCAAATAAGGATAAAGATATACCTAATTGGCATGTATAATCAATAAGACTAGTTCTTAATGAATCTTAATTTATTACAAGTACTATAGAGACATAGGTAATTAGTAAATTAGTATATACTTGCTTGACCTTCAGAGAGTCTAGTAAATAAATTTGTGTCTTAATCAATAACAAGAACTAAGGGATTTAAATACTAAAAGACTAATCTTTAAAAAATATATTAAAGGATAGTATTAATCCTAGGTTGTCTCTATATTTGCTATTTCCTAAAATATTCACATTGTGAAATTACTTTTAAATCTTTTCATATTCATTCTTAAATTTTGATTTTTCTGAATAATTACTAGAAAGACATAATTTTAGTACTTGGTAAAAGTTAGAAATTATCCCTGTGAGTTTGACATTTGACTATTTTCTCCCTTTATTACTTGTTATGAAAGCATATACTTGCACTTAATTTATGATATAGAATATCACATCATTATCGTCTAGGCACCAAGTTTCTGCTCAAATCAACAACTAGATGCCTAATTTTGGCACGCAAGTGCCAAAACTTGGGTTTTTGCTTCTTACATTATTCATAAGAATAGTACCTATGACCAGTACTATTCACTATTCTTATATTAAGCATTTTATCCACTTTTGCAGATTGTTTGAATTTTACTTAACTTGAAACCTATAAAGTAACATTAATGCAGATAAAAATCTATATATAATGTTATTCAAAATGTGCAATTACTAAGTTTAGGAGTTCAGAATAATAGATATAAAGTGCACTCATTACTATGTTATTGTAAAATGTTCGTAAGTAAATTTGATCATCTTTCTTGTCTTATTGGATTATCTCATTTGCTTGTGTGGAAATATCACTTTGTTCATCCTTTGAGCTTTTTTTTTTCAAGTAGGATTCTTTGAAACCATTTTCCATAGCTAGTAACTCATCATCATGTATATTATTCGAAATAGATTGATTTGATTCATAAAAAATAACATGTATCAATTTCTCATTGGATTGTTTTATTAAAAACTCTATATGCTTTGCAAGATATAGAATAACCAAGAAAGATTCCAACATTAGATTTTGAGTAAAATTTTCCCAAGTTATCTTTGGTAATTAAGATAAAACATCTACATTCAAAGACTTTAAAATATGTAATGTTGGGTTTTTTTATTCTTCCAAAGCTTATAGGGAGTTCTATTGAGAGAATATCAAGTACTAAAATTAATTATCTTATTTTTATGCGAACAAATTAATTCAATTGAAAATAAAACTAATCACCAAATAACAACTAATTATGCAAGTTATAAATCCCAACACTCTCAATGATAAGTAATGTCGAGGAGGCGTTGCTATCCCTTAACCTGTGTTTGTTATAGTTATGCTTTGAATGATAATTCTATAGTTAATTATTAGTCACAACACTAGGTTCATTGCAAAGTTTCTTCTGATGGTTAAGCGATTATACCCTACTTAATCCAATATCTATATTCTTATGTTACCAAGATTAAATGGAACTCATTAAGTTCAAGTTGTCTTAACCATGCATGCCAACTGGGTATATTCCTATCCTAATTGAAACTTGTAGATGTTACTCTATAATCATACATCACTTTGTCCTAGGCTATTCAATGAGATGCCTTTTTCAAGTTTATCTCATTGAATCCAAAGTTCATATATAAGATTAGCAATATCAATTTAAGCATTAAGTATTAACAAAATGAATAAAAATCAAGTTCATGCATTCAAAGTTGAAATATTTATAAAAACATAGTTAAGTTTAAAACTACAATCCTAGACCAGTGAATTTAGTTCAACATAATGAAGTTCAAAGACCAAAGTACAAGATATAACAACTAAAACCTAGTTTAGATTAATAAAAATAGAAATGAAGTTTAGATGATCTTCTTAAGCCTTGGTTCTAATGCTTCTCTTGCAGGTATTAGTCTTTCTTGATGATGTTGATCATTCTCCAAATGGATTCCAAGTGTTGAAATGTGCTTCTTTCTAGTTAAAAAGTGTGCTTTTAATATAGAACACGCTCCCTAAAAGATAAGATGAAGGTGAAACATTCCAGCCCTATAAAAATCTAAAAAAGTTGCTTTATATAGTGCAATAAATAACTGTAACATCACAGTATTTTTTTTATTACACAGGGGCGTTACCAACTATCATGTACAAACGCTACAGCATTGAGGTTTAGCAATGTTGGGGCATTCTGGCACTGTATTGCATAATTGGTATTAGGGCGTTGGCAAGTGGCACTGTTGTATTGCCTTTTAATGCTGGGGTGTTGGGGATCTTGAAAACTTTCTAAGATATACACTGTTTATCTTCCATATCAACGCTACAACATCCAAATTCCCAAAAATAATGGAGCGTTTAGTGGTAAATGTTGCGGTGTCATCCTGTATTGATGAAGTCTAGCACATTCGTTTTGGAATGTAGCTGTGTCCAATCCTTTTCTGCACTTCCATCTCTGAACTTTGTACTATTTGGCCTCCTTTTTGCTACTTTTCTATCCCTTTAGTTCATTCAAGTGCTTGTCTTATAATTCCAACAAAAGTATGCATACATAGACCGTAATTACTTAAAAATAGTAATAATCAAAGTTAAAATGGGAAAATAGTGTATGTTCATTTTTATGCTTATCACCCCTAGCCTGCACAACGCATGTGGGGGTATCCTTTGCGAGAATGAAACCCTTCTACAAAGACCTTGACTTTAATGATTGGAGATTGATTTTGACATGAAGGACCTCTTTTAGGGGAGAACTTTATGAGAGTCAAACCCTCTCATAGTACATTACTTTTATCGTCAAGCTAGTGAGAGTCAAACCCTTCTACAAGGACCTTAATTCTGTTGATTGAGACTTAAGGGACCCCTCATAGGGGAGATCTTTGTGAGAGTCAAACCCTTCCACAGAATATTTATTTTACCCTCGGCCCACACAACCCCACGTGCTGGCATCCTTTGTGAGAGTTAAACCCTCCCACAAAGAACTTGATTTTGATTATTCAAGATTAATTATGGCCTGAGAGACCCTTATGGGGAGACCTTTATAAGAGTCGAACCCGCCTACAAGACATCCACCTCTAAACAGCTTGAGTGGCCTGGGGTGTTCGCTTGGGCTGGTTCTTAAGAGGGGTTTGGGCTCATTACTGTATGCTAATTTAGAGATAAGCCTAGGCTTGTAGTCAGTCCGATTTTCATGGGGAATAAGAGATATTGGATTAACTGAAGTATTAAGGGATAATTGTAGTCCTAAGTTTTTTTTCCTATTTGTTAACTCGTATTTGTTCTCTCTGCTCTATATTTCTTTATTTTTTGTCTATTTGATTAAGATTTTATTAGTTTGAATTTTCAATTATTTTAATAAAATAGTAACATATAATTTTAGTACTTAACAAATTTAGTAATAATTTCTCATAGAAATAATACTATGTTCATCATTATGTTACTTGTTTTTAATAATATACATTTGCGTTCATAAATCACACCAACAATAATCTTAGTCAATGACAAAATCTAAGCTTCCAGGCACTTTCCATGTGGCATACAACACTAATAACATGCATTTGCAGTGCACTAAACCTTTAGAAAATTTTAAACAAACTCAAGATCACCCTTTCTTAGAGTGCCAAGAGCACCTCAAGACTGAGCAATAAAACCCTCTAAGTGCAAGGAACAAAACATGTAGTTTTGAATATCAACAAGTTAATATTAAAAATTGGGGGACTGATGATACCCCATAATTTTCTCTAACGCCTAAAATTCTTAAAATAGAACACAACCTTGTAACTAATTAAGCCCTCTAACTAAAAAGAACTATATCATGGACAAAGAATAGAGGTAGAGAAGCCTTAAGAATGAGACGAGGCCTATCATTCCCAACCACTATAATTGAGAGGATTGAAAATTGTACTTAATAACTTGAAGAAGAGACCTCATTAAGGAAAATAGAGAGCTAAAGCACCTTAGTTATAGAGAACCAACCCAAAGCCTAGAGAAGAAATAAAGAAAAAAATTATAAATTAGAATATAATTATCAAGTTAAAAATGTTATCAAGGGGATTTTAGATAGTTTTGAGATTTAACAATGTCAAAGTTTAATTGTAATGGAATATTCCTTCACAATTGAGTATTGGTGCCTATTTTCAAAACTTGTGGGTATTGCTGGTAAATAACCTTACCTCTAGGGTATTGTTTATAATATCCCTAAAAATTTAATATTTTGGGATATTGAAATTAATATATTTAATATCTTATTATCTCTCTTTAATTTTCTCTTTCTCTCTCTCTTCTCTTAACCTTAATTTGAACCACTAAATGTGCTCAAATGGGTATTATTTAGATTGGAATTTGTGCTAATTAATTTTGTGAAAAAAAGAGAGAAGGAATGGTAAATTAGGACATAATTGTCAAGTTAAAAATGTTATCACGGGCAGTTTTGATATTTTTGAAACTCTACCATGTCAAAGGTTTAATTTAACAAAGTATTCCTTAATGACTAAGTATTAGTACTTATTTCCGAACCTGTAGGTATTACCAGTAAATAGCTTCACTTTGATTGTATTGTTTATATTATCCTTAGTTATTTAATAAATTTAATTTTGCATGTACTTTTGGATAACTAAAATTAATTTTTAATAAGCCTTTTTAAAAAATATATATACGTTAGCATTTTAAGAAAAAGGAAGGAAAGTTAAACATCTTCATTTCTTTGTTGTTACATCTTGGAAATTACTCTTGATGTTGAAATAGAAAGCATTCCAGAAAATGGCGGAATATATCACTGAAGAAGGCATAGATTGTAATGTTCATCTTCAAGGATAATTTGAATACAGCATGTGTAGGAGAAGAATAGAATTATTCGATTTGAAACTTGAGTAACCTCCATTATTAATATCAACTTTCAGAATCCAATATCTATAGAAAGCAGATTTGCCCTTGGATTCAACAACTACAATGAAAATTATTCACTTCGTATTGTGAAAAACGCAAATAGAATATTGAACAGAACTATTAATGCCTTGAACATTTACTCATCACCAATTAATATTCCATTTTATGATATGATGAGGTATCTCAAAAGGCCACCATGTAAGATCAGGCCAACTTATTCTCTTTTATTGATTGTCCACGTTATTATTCTCCATAAACATCCAATTTATGGATTAAAATATGTCATTCATGTTTGATAAGGGCTTGTTTTCGTGGCAGACAATGATAAAATTGGCCACACTAAAATAAATAAAAATTGTTCAAGAATCCTAAAAAATGGTCCTTCGGGGCTTGTAATGAGTGGGAATCTTCCCAAAAGACTCATTTAGAATGCTTAAAATTACAGCTTAATCGAGATGCAGATTTCATAATCAAATAATATTTTCATAGATCATTATGATATTGAAAAGTAAAAGCAATTTTATTCTTTTAAGCATTACTTTGAAATTGAGAAGTTAGAACAAATAATGAGATTCTGTGGCTCAATTTTGTGAGTTTACCCGTAATTGATTTTGTGAATGTATAGGTATTTCAACCCAATTTGTTTTTTTCAATTTGTGGAAAAATAATTTCTTCAAAGGAGGTTTGATCCCTCTAGTGGTCCTACCTTGTGTTGATTTTTACCATTCTTTTTCCTGGAAGCACACGAATTTATGCTTTTCTTTTTTAAGAGCACTAAGTTATGTTTATTAATAATTTGTTTTTGAGAAAAAAGGATTCCAAAACTATTCTTCCCTTCATATTGCGAAAAGGCAAAGGGAATTTGGGGCTGAAGTGATGGGTTTTGAACCATTCCGCACTGAACATCATATTTAAAAAAAAATGGCATTGGTAATAGGTGGCTGTGTGGTGAGGCATAAACTAAAAAACCACCTTAGACAAAGACCAACTGGTGATATAAGTAAATTTTTTTTTTTTTTTTATGTTTGTGGGGTTTATTCTTTTAGTCGGCGGCAGAATTTGTGCATTATTTCCTTTTTAGACATAATTTTACAATTTTTTCATATATAGGTTCTTACCATTAAAGTCAATTTGTCACTACAGTCAACAAATTGATTGTGAAAATCCTAAAAACTTTGAAGCAAATTTTTTATTTTGTGGCAAATAAGTTTCTGAATTAAAAGGAGGGAAAGAACTCGTTGTTGGGAAGCAAACACTTATTCTTTCTATTATACAATCAAGGACTTCACATCAATGGTCGGGGTCAAATATGATGCTCAAGTTTGTTTGTTTTAGACAATTATGTTGGGATGGTTACGGGAGATTGTGACGTGACAATATTACAGATTGCAGTAATTTTGTATTGACGTGGCAAATTGCATGAGACATACGACTTGGACTCAAACAATGGATCTCAACCAATTCAATCTCTAAGTTCGAGAGGAAAAGTCATCAAATAACGGCTCTTCCGCCAGCAAGTCTTATGATTGGAAAGGAAAAGAAACAACATGGCTGGAGCGCATAAAGAGCTTCTAGAGTTTAAGAAATTTGATATTCTGAATTTGCTTTGGTCAACATAAATGTTAAGAGATTTTTACAAATCAAATCAGTTGTAAATTATGGGGGTGTGAGAATCAGGCTTACATAATAAATAAATAAAAAATATATGTGCTAAATTGTTATAAACGTTGAAATGTGTAACATATAATACAAGTCTAAGAATTAGATAGTTTAATATTCTACCATAACAAAATTTAATTACAGTGAAATACTTGTTAACAATTGAGTATTAGTGTCTATTTTTAAAGTCTACGAGTCTTACTAATAAATAGCCATATTTAAGGGTATTATAGATAATATCTTTAAAATAAAATATTTTGAGATATCTAATTTAAAAAACTTAATATTTTATTCTCTTATTAATTTTCTCTTTCAATTTGTAACCTTAATTTTCACCACTAAATGTGCTTAAAAGGGTGTTATTTAGGTTAGAATTTGTGCTAATTAATTTTGTGAAAAAAAAGAGAGAAAGAAATAGAGAAAAATTAAAAAATATATATATATAAATTAGGACATAATTATCAAGTTAAAAATATTTTCAAGAGTTTTTTTAAATATTTTTAAAACTCTACCATGTCAAAGATTAATGTAATGGAATATGCCTTAATGACTCGATATTAATGCCTCGCCTTGAATTATTGTTGATAGAATAATGCTAAACTTCTTAAATTAATATTTTAAAATTAAAATTTCAAATAATGTGTTAAGATATCATGTGATGGCGAAATTGTATAATTTTAAAATCACCTATAACACTATTTCACTAACTTATTTGCCAACTCATTTGTAATTTCAATTTTAGTATATTAATTTAGAAAGCCTACCATTATTTATTATTGATACTATCCTTAGTTATTTTAAATTTTAATTTTGCATGCACTTTTAGATAATTAAAATTAATTTTTAATAATTTTTTTTAATTACATATATGTTTGGTTTTTAAGAAAAAGGAAGGAAAGTTAAACATCTTCATTTCTTTGTTGTTACATCTTGGAAGTTAATCCTGATGTTCAAATAGAAAGCAATCCAGAAAATAGTTGAATTTATCACTGAAGAAGGCATAGATTGTAATGTTCATCTTCAAGGATAGTTTGAATACAGCATGTGCATGAGAAAAATAGATTTTTTTCGGTATGAAACTTGAGTAATCTCCATTCTTAATATCAACTTTCAGAATCCAATATCTACAGAAAGCAGATTTGCCCTTGGATTCAAGAACTGCATTGAAAGTTCTTCTCTTCGTATCGTGAAAAGGAAAAGAGAATTATTAATGGCTTGAACATGATTTACTCATCGCCAATTAATATTCCATTTTACGATATGATGAGGTATCTAAACTGGCCACCATGTAAGATCAGGCCAACTTATTGTCTTTCAATGGTGGTACACGTTATGATTAGTCATAAATATCCATTTTATGGATTAAAATAGAGAAAATTTTAAAAATAACAAAATTTAAAGAGATTTTTATTCTTTTTCGTCATCATTTTAAGTTTTTTATTTATTTAGTCAAATAAACTATTTTTAGATAAGTATATTCTTCCACTATTTATACAGTACCTACTACAGTGTATAATATTTTTACTACAGTTATTAATTAAATTAAAATTAAATATATTTTATTTATTAAAATTATATTTATTTTATATTAGTTATTTATTTATTTTAATCATATTACTACAAAAATTACATAAATAATAAAATTATTTAATGTAGTTAAATTAAAATAAATAAATATAATAAATAAAAATAATTTTCATAAATAAATACAAACTTTATGGTATTTTTTTTATTAAAATTATATTTATAAATAATTAAATAAAAAAAATTTTAAATAAATATAATTAATTATGTATGAATAATAAAAATAAATAAATATAATAGTTACAAAGGCCATCTCCGCCAACAAAGGCCGAGATTAACAAAGGCCATTTCGACCATTGCATCTCGAGGTCATTTCGACCATTGCATCTCGAGGCTATTTCAGATGGCCACCATCACATTTCGGGATCATCTCAGGGTCATCTCGGGCCCGAGATGAGATGACCACCATTACATCTCAGGGCCATCTCGACTATTGCATTTCAAGGCCATTTCAGATGGCCACCATCGCATCTCGGGACCATCTCGGGCCCGATATGCGATGGCGAGATGACCATCGCATCTCAAGACCATCTCAGGCCTGAGATGTGATGGCCATTACATCACGAGACTATCTCGGGCCTGAGATACGATGGTTGAGATGGCCTTTGTTGATCTCAACCTTTATGACCATTATATTTATTTAATTTTTTATTATTCATACATAATTAATTTTATTTATTTAAATTTTATTTAATTATTAATAAATATAAAAATACCATTAAGTTTGTATTTATTTATGAAAATTATTTTTATTTATTGTGTTTATTTAGTTTAATTTAACTACATTAATTAATTTTATTATTTATGTAAATTGTGTAGTAATATGATTAAAATAAATAAATAATTAATATAAAATAATATAATTTTAATAAATAAAAAATATTTAATTTAGATTTAATTAATAACTGTAGCAAAAATACTGTACACTGTAGCGGATACTGTACAAATAATAAAAAGATATATTTATTCAAAAATAATTTATTTGACTAAATAAATTAAAATTTTAAATTTGTGACTAAAATTATTAAAAACCCCTTAAATTTTCCTATTGAAATAACCCATTCATGTACGATAAAGGCTTGTTTCCGTGGCAGAACAATGCTAAAATTGGCCACAATAAAATAAATATAACTTGTTCAACATTACTCAAAAAATGGTCTTACGTGGCTTACAATTAGTGGGAATCTTCCCAAAAGCCCCCTTTACAGTGCTTAAAATTTCAACTTAATCCTGATGCAAATTTCATAATCAAATATTATTTTCATAAATCATTAAGACGTTTCAAAGTAAAAGCAATTATATTCTTTTAAGCTTTAATTTGAAAATGAGAAGTTAGAACTAATAAGGAGAATCTGTGGCTCAATTTTGTGAGTTTTGCCGGAATTTATTCTGTGACTTTATAGGTATTTCAACCCAATTTTTATTTTTTCCAATTTGTGAAAAAATAATTTCTTCAAAGGAGGTTTGAGCCTCCAGTGGACCTACGTCATGTTGATTTTTTACCTTTTTATTTTTTCCTTAGAGAACGATAATTTATGCTTTTCTTTTTTAAGAGCACTGTTTTATGTTTATTAATAATTTGTTTTTGAGAAAAAAAAATCAGTTTCCCTTGAATTTCAGTCTATAAGACCTAATCATTATGCATTTCTAGTTTATTTGCTAAAGCCTACAATGGCGAACTTATAAAGCATAAGTTCAATGGATACAAGTGTACGTGGACATTATTGGGTTGGCTCACAGTTCTCCTTCAATTACATTGTCCTCGGCCCACGAATTCACTCTTTAATTTGACCAGCAACTAGTCATGACTTGACCATCCTAATCGTGCTAAGACAAATTCAAAAGAACTTATCCATTAAAAATCATAAATAAGACATATTTTACACAAGGCATAACTTCTGATTTTCGGTACAACTCTTACAAGGGTAAGAAAATTGTAATCCTATTTTTGATAGAACTCTTATATTAGAATCCAATCATAATAGATTCTAACACAATGTAACTAAACAAGGGCATTCTCATCTTACGACCCCTCTATAAGCCTTAATAGTATTATGAGATTATTATTCTCACATCAACTAGCAAAAGTGACCACATTCTATAGGCTTTTTAGCAATTCTTTCTCTTTTAAGCCTTCTTGCTCTATTTTTTTTGCTTTTTCAAATTGTTGTTGACTTAAAGCTTCGAAGTGTCCTCATCGAAAAAATTTCATTATGATCGTACTTTTTCCTTTGATTTTCAGATTCTCATTAGAACTAGTACCCTTAGAGTGGATTAGTCAATTTTAGTTCTCAATTTCTTTAAAGACCTAGCCAAGTTTTCTAGTAGAAATAAATTTGACTCGTTGATTTAAAGATTAACTAAATTTTTAAGATAACGGTTTGACATCATCCCTAGGAAACAAAAAAAGGCTATCAAATAAGGTAAAAAGTATGAAGAATGAATGCTTAAAGACTGCCACTACCCACCCCATGATCGCTTAAAATAGAAGATAAACCTGGGATTGATGGGAATCTTAGATCGCAAACTCCAAATAGATTTTTTTTGATAAAGATTGTAATATCCAATCCCTATTAGTAGTATTGGCCCTTAAATTTCGGTATAGAACAAATAAGACACCGTAGGGTTACTCGATTTTAATCCTATTAGAAATATTTCCTTTATAGTGCACGTGAGAGATATTAGACCTAATTTGGTAATTTCACACTCGATCGGTGCGCCGGACGACCCTAGAATATTTTTAGAATTTTTCTCTATTGGCTTGGAAAAGAAAATTCTAATTTACTACATGAATTTCCATTTAAGGGTTATGAATGGAGCAAACCTTTGTTGAGAAACATAATCCATATATTAGAGAATGGACCAATTAGAAGAAATCTCATGGATTGCCAAGTTGGAAGTTCTAGTTAGTTCTTTGAACTATTCTAACTAGATAGTTACAAATGAACTAATTACATAATTAGTTTTTAACTAATGGCAAATTAGAAGTTTTAAGTAAGTTGAAGGGCAAAATGGTAAATTAAGGGAGGACTAAAAATATGTTGGAAGTGTGTAGAATTTTGAAGAAGATCAAAAGCAAACACTTAGAACAAAAGAGAGAAAATTCGAGCTTGGAAAGGGGGGCTGCTACAGTGACATTTCAAGTTTTGTTTTTATGAATTTTCATGTGTAATTAAGCCAAAATAAGGTTACAAACCAATCCCTAAGCTCAATTGAAGTTTCTATTAGTGAAAATTCAAGAAAAAGAGGTAAGAAAAGCATTTTTTATGAGTTTGATAAGTGAGATTTCAAGAATACTTTAATTGATGTTCTTATGTGTATTCTTGGCTTAGATTGAGTTGAATTCTAGTGTGGAGCTTGAAGGAGTCATCAATTTGAAGAAATTGGCAAGGTGAGAATTAGGGTTTTTGGTGATTTTGTTGTAGATATTTCAATTGGTTGTAATTAGGGCTTTACAATGAAATTGGCATGATTTTGTTGTAATTGGAACAAGAAATTGAGAAAAGGAATGTGTTGGAACCTAGGGTGAAATTCTGCCACTTTAAGGAAGTTAGGAATTGAGTGGTGTTTTGATTGAATTGTTGTGTGTAAATAGTGCATATTGTGAATTGAATGTATATGGTTGATGGAAAAACCAAAAATGAAAAAAATGGGACATAATTGTTCATGTTGAAAAGGTGAAGGGCAATTATGTCCAACCAAATTATAAGGTGTTCAATACTTTTCAGGGCGTCGGATGGTGAGTTAGTTTCGATTATGGCTCCGTAACTAAAATCGGGAAGTAGTTTACATCCAGGCTTTGTATGCCGATTAGGGCATTTAGTAGTTAAATGAGATTCTAGTATTCGATTTGGTTCTAAATGTCATTTATGGCGCGTAGGTGAAGATAACCGAGAGCGTTAACGGGAGCAGAAATCGGGAGCGAAATTGAGCGCGGAGCGGTTGTGAGTGGAAATCTGCTATTTCTTTTACTTTTCGGTTATTATATTTTCGTACAATGACTATGTATGTTTTATGAGCTTTCGATGCATAAACATGATTTATGATCTTGATATATTCATAGACATGCTTTTACATGATCGATTTGTGAAACAATTTTAAAATTTTTGCATTCGTTTTTAAGGCCATTGGTACCCTCAGATTATAGTGGTGATGATTGTATTAGACCCGGCCGGTATATCCCGTGCACATGGCAGGTCTTGGGGGTGTGTCACTAACTCTGGGAAGTCGGGATGTCGAGTCATGTGAGTCGCTTTATGTGTACGGGGATATTGTCTCGCTATATGCATGCGATGTAGGATTCTGCTACATAACCAGTGAGATGTCGCTGTGGGTGCTGCTAGTTAAGGTGCCCCATGACCTACTCACGTATGCGGTGCTAGTTGAGTCGCTGTGTGGGTATAGAGCTTTAGGGTTACCATTGGTACATTTTAGAAAGAAAATGGCTGAGCGAGGATTTTTTTTAGTTTTCGATTTACCGATAGCATTTATGCATTTATATGTACACAACAGTTATTATGTTATACAGATTCTGAATATAGTTTTCCAAAGATGTAAATAAAACCCGCTCGGTAAGATTTCATTAGCATATGACATTAGAAACCGTTTTACAGTTTTACATCCGTTTTAGAAGCATAATTTCTGCATGTACTTTAGAAATTGCTATCTTTGTATAATGTTCTTGTAATTGAAATCTCATTTACACTCACTGAGCTCCTTTAGCTCACCCGTTTTATGTTTTATGTTTTTAAACTCCTTTCCCCAGGTGCAGGTCTCGGTACGCAAGCTGTTGATTCTCCTGTTGCCGAGTAGTGGGCCGAATCCGAAGATTATTTTTGTACATGTAAATGTGCTAAATAGCACTCTTTACTTTATGCATAGTAGTAGTAGGCATGTATATTTGTATGTATGTTTCGAACCAACAAGAAAATATTTCGAGATTTTGATGATTATCTTTACTTTTCATGAGTATGCTCATTTTTTGATTTAAATGAAATTTTTGAGTTGTGTTGGATTTGATTTGGAAAGGACCGGAGGTCCGAATTGGTAGTATTGAGATGTGTTGGAATTAAAAGTGAAAATTCTTTGCAGGTTTATATGGATTTTTCGAAAAATAGGGGAAACCCTGTCCGTTTGTTTTTAAAATTAAGATGTCGTTTTCATATATATTACTAGACCTTCTTAGTAGTAACAAGAATTAAAAAGGGGTTCGCCTCGCGGAATTTCTCAACATACCCAGTTAGGTTCGGAGGAACTTCCGTCGGGGTGCCCGGCAGGGCCGCTGGGATCTATAGTAGAAGGTCTCGGGTCGGGTCCTGTCAAAGATGAAGAACTACCAGCCTGGCAAAGGGAACAAAAAGAAGAGCTTAAAATGTTATGACAGGATAGGGATGAATTAAAGAACTTGATAACCAAAGTTCTAAAAAAGTTAAGAATTTTGAAGGACTACAAGAATCCCAAAAAATCCCTAAGTCACAGTGGAACTCTCTAAATATAAGGAGTGTCCCCCTAATAATAGAAGGAAATGAAAATCCTCCTTGACTTACCTTAGAATAGAAAAGAAAGGGGCTTCTAGCAAAGTCCTCTGAAAAAGATAATTACCCATTAAGCAGAAGGTCACGCTGAAGAGATAGTAACCATTCTCATGTCTAATCAGAAGCTGGTGACTCAAATCTTCTAAGATGAACCAATAAAAACTAAAATAACTTGGATGAGAACAAAGCCCAAAGAATAATTAACGAGCTTAAAGGTGAAAACAAAACATACTAGAAAAAGCTTAAATAAGAAAAAAGAAGACAACAAAATCAAAAAAGATGCTAGATAAATATTGAACAAAAGAAGAGAATGAAGCAAAATCAAAGAGGATGCAAAGAGAATTCTAAACAGGAACAAGGATTATAACTATAGTGAGTAGCATAGCTTGACACCTAGACCTAAAGATTTGATAGTAGAGAAAGTTTAGAATCTAGATAAGCAATCACATTAGCTCCTAGAGAATAGAGGACGACAAGAGCTTCCTCCCTTAAAAGCAATTGAAAGGGAGAGAATGTCCTCTCCTATTAATGAGCTCAAAGATATGAAACTACCATAGGATTCAAACGGCCAAGTTTACAATTTTATAGTGGTATGATAGATCCATATCACTACGTCGATTAGGTCACTAATCTATTATTGATTGCCAAGATTAAGCAGAAGTAGATGTGCCATTTATTCTATATGAATTTATATGAACAAGCCCTCATTTGGTACCAAAGCTTAAGATAAACGATTATTTTCTCTTTTAATGAGCTGAGAAAAAGTGTTGGAGATGGTGCTTACGTGCCATTCTAATATATAATAATCATTTCGATAATAATTGTTAATATATAATTATATGGTAATAAGCTTATAACTTTTCAAACATTGTAGATCTAAAAGAGTTTAGTTATGATCTAATAGGTCAGTGCTGAGAGATTAGCATCCTAAGAGTAAGAGCCTTGTCTGAAATAGGGACAAAAATATGAGAATATATTAGATATAATATAGTTGTAAAGAGTTACAAATAGTGCTAAGAAATGTTATTATGCAGTATGTTATCGAAAACATCGTTCCTAATCTATGGTTGCCGATATAGGTCAATCAATATTCCTTTTAGATCAGTATGTGTCTATATCTAGATTATCTAAATGGTTAGCCTTAGCAAACCGTGGTAATGGCAAAATCCCATATAAGCATACAGGTATTCAGTAAGGGCTAGGTACTGAACATACTCATAATGATCTCTAATAGACATCCCATATAGCTGTCAATGCATAGCCTTCTTGAGTTGAGTAGTATTCATAGTTCTTTAACCTAAGCGCCACGGTAGGCTTGTCAGTGATCCATCATACTTTGATTCCATGCATGTCAAAGACCTTTTATGGTCTGACCTCTGAGTTTCATTGGGTATGGACCGATGTTCATGAAGCTCCGTGTGTGTAGATATAGGATTCATCAGCTCATATGGGTGAGTTATATATCTTAATGCTCCAAGAATTATATTTTAGGAAGTATTGTGACCACAAGAAAAAACCTCAAAAAGGAGTTTTTTATAGGGTTAAATAATATCACAAAGGATTTTGTAGTATTGTTTACAAAAATATAAATCTAGAGATAAATTCACGGATGAGCGCATAGAGATTTAATGCTAATAATCTATATCTCTGCTCTTCTAAGATATAGGTGATGAAAGAATTATATGGATATGGTTGACTTTAGTTTGTATAGTTCAATGTACCATTTTGTTATATCCATAGCATGTGTGTTGTGGGGCATTATTCATGGAACTTGTGAAAGAGTTTTGTAAGACAAAAAGTGTGACCCTAGAGAGTCTCACAATATAAAGTGCACTCGTTGAGCACTAAGGTACTGGGCTAGGCCAAATAGTTCGATCTAGAAAAATTTTAAAAAGTAAGAATTATTTCAGGATCTCTCAAGAAGCAAATGGGCTTAAGTGTTAAGCCTAAGATTATTTAATTAACAATTATTTTTAAATAATGTATGTGACAAGTGGCCTTTAGTGGAAAAATGGCCAAATACATGGCATTAAGGTAAACACATGGCATTTGCATGACATAAATGTGTGACAAATGGCCTTTAACAATGAACACTTGTCCATTGCATGGTACACATCACAAAACTTAGCTAAATTAAGGTAACAAACAACCTTTAAATGGACACATGTCTATTAGCATAAAAGTCAACTCTATATAATGCAAATGATTTGTATTTTGGTCAAGAGATCATCTGACCATTTCATGAAAAAGAATGCAAATGAGTTTTTTTTTTTTTTTTTTGTGTTTAGCCAAGTTAAACATAACTTGAAGAAGAGTTCTTCATTTTTTTAATGAGTTCATTTGGTCTTCGACCATTTAAAAGCTTTTCATTAGATGAAAATGTAGTTTTTAAGTTTGCATTTGCTTAGCCCATTTAAAGTTTTTAATCAGATGAAAATGTAGTTTTTGTTCTGGACTTGGTTCAGCCATTTTAGTTTATTCATGAGATAATTTCAGCAACTAGAAGGCTTAAGGAGGGAATGTTCTTCAAGCATTTATACACCAAACTAAAGCAAGATTCTACCAAGACATGAGTGAAGTGGGAAAACTTTAAAAAAATTTACACTTTAGTCACTTAACTTTTTTTTGGCCAAATTTGAGAGAGAAACAAGTTCAAGAGTTGAACTCAATCTGTTCTTGCTTGAAATTATCAAGCTCTTATTCTAGTTTTGCAATTCCATCGGATGTTGTTGACTAAAATTGTTCACGGCATCACTTCTAGTAAGCTCTCGAAGTTTAAATCTTCATCAAATTGTATTCAAGGATATGATTTCAATTCTCTATATTTAATGCAATTGAGCATGTTTTGTTGATTAATTAAGTTATATTTTTGCTACGTAATTTTATCTTGGACATGCATTTGAAATTAATCAATATGTACACAATCTCACGCATGCTCCTAGATTAGAACACTAACAAAATGGTATTAGAGCATGTTTATGTATTGTTATGGGTATATTGGGTTGTTTGGTGTTGATTGAGGTGCATGGAAATAGTGGGTGAAGCATTTTAAAGTGTTGAAAGTGTAAAACCAAAACATTGTTCAAGTGTGCACCCTGGCACAATTCTTAAGCATCGTAGCGCTAGGGATCCTAATTCTCAGCACCACAGTATTGGATGATGAGTATCGTGGCACTGGGAATTCCAAACCTCAACACCACAGCTTTGATGCTTGGCATTACAGCTTCATAGGCAGAAAGCTTAGCACCATAGCACTAGGGTCAAAAGGCCAGCACAGCAGCACTGACATTGTTTCACTCCAAATTATTTTAAATAAATATTTAAAAATGCATGTGATGCTTATTTTAGCAATGTATAATTGTTATATTACTGTAATATAAATCAAAACATTTATTTTGTATTAGTGACTACAATGGAAGACCTACTAATGGGGGTTAGTTGTGATTGCATAAAACAAATGATTCTGATTATGAATCAAATCCGTGTGAAATGCAAAAAAGTTATTTGTATTGTAAAATCTCTCTTAATTAGATCAAAATATATTTTATTATGAGGTAATGTTATACATGGTCCACCTTGCCATTACGGTGTTAGATAGGTCATCTTAGTCATTCCCAATATTGTTAAAGCGTGAAAGTCTGGTTAGTGCGATCTGAACTATGCCAGTTAAAAATACGATGAGGCAAATATAAACAAAAGTATAATCCAATATTACCAAAGCGTAAGGGTAATATCAATAACTTTTATTTTATCACTAGCAAGTTAATCCGAAATACTTTTACCCAATATTGCTAAATCGTGAGGATAAAGTGTGTTTATGATCAGTAGTAACAATTGCATAAGATATAATTGAAAAGATTGGTCTATCTTTTGAGTTTTATAAATGACAGTAGTGCTAAAGCGTGAGGTTAGAGTAGAATGCCTATTGGATCTATTTTTCACTATATAATTTAAAAAGTTAAAACTTTGTGCTTGCATAAAACAAATAATTCTGATTAGGAATAAGATCTATATGAGATGTGCATAAGTAATTTGTATTGTAAAATCTCATTTAATCATATTTAAATGTATTTCATTATAAGATAATGTTAAACATGGTCCCTCTTGCCATTATAGTGTTAGGCGGGTCATCTCAATCTTTTCTAATATTGGTAAAGCATGAGGGATTTCTTGATGTGATCTAGACTATGCCAGTTAAAGATGAAATAAAGTAAATATAAGCAAAATTATTATCCAATATTGCTAAACCGTAAGGGTAATATTAGTAACTTTTATTTTATTATTCGCAAGTTAATCCGAAACACATTTACCCAGTATTGTTAAAGCGTGAGGATAAAGTGTGTTTAGGATTAGAAGTAAGAGTTGCATGAGATGTAATTGACAAGAGTTGTCTATCTTTTAGATATTATAAAGGCTAATATTGCTAAAGCGTGAGGTCGAAATAGAATGTCGATTGATTATACTTCTTATTGTAAAATTTAAAGGGTTTAAATTTTTCAGCATGCATAAAAAAATAATTCTGATTATGAATCAGATTCATATGAGATATAGATAAGTTATTTGTATTGTAAAATCTCTCTTAATCAAATTTAAATTTATTTTATTATAAGATAATAATATGGTCCGCCTTGCCATTACGGTGTTAGGCAAATCATTTTAGTCTTTCCCAATATTGGCAAAGCATGGAGGGCTAGTTGGTATGATCTAGCCTATGCCAGTAGAACATGAGATAAGGCAAATATAAGAGAAAGTATTATCCAATATTGCTAATGCGTAAGGATAATATTAGTAACTTTTATTTTATCATTGGCAAGTTAATCCTAAACACATTTACCTAATTTTGCTAAAGCGTGAGAATAAAGTGTGTTTAGGATCAGAAGTAAGAGTTACATGAGATGCAATTGACAAGAGTTATCTATCTTTTGGGTTTTATAAAGGCCAATATTGCTAAAGCGTGAGGCTAAAATAGAATGCCAACTGGATCTACTTCATTATAATATTTAAGGAGTTTAAATTTTTATGCTTATATAAAACAAATAAATCTGATTATGAATCAAATCTGTATAAGATGCGGAAAAGTTATTTGTATTGTAAACTATCTCTTAATCAGATTTAAATGTATGTCATTATGAGATAATGTTATGTATGGTCTGCCTTGGCATTATGGTGTTAGGTGGGTTATCTTAATTTTTTTCCTATATTAGTAAAGCTTGGGGAACTGGTTAGTGTGATATGGACTGTGTTGGTTAAACATGAAATCAGGCAAATATAAGCAAAAGTATTATCTAATATTGCTAAAGTATAAGGGTAATATCAGTATCTTTTATTTTATCATTGGCATGTTAAGCCGAAACACATTTACCCAATATTGTTAAAGTGTGAGGATAAAGTGTATTTAGGATCAGAAGTAAAATTTTCATGATATACAATTGACAAGAGTTGTCTATCATTTGGGCTTTATAATGGCCAAAATTACTAAAGCATGAGGCCGGAGTTAACTACTGATTAGATCTACTTCTCAGTGTAAAATTTAAATGTTTAATTTTTCATGCTTACATAAAACAAATAATTGTTATTACGAATTAGATTTGTATGAGATGGGGATAAGTTATTCGTATTGTAAAATATCTCTTAATGAGATTTAAATGTATTTTATTAGAATATAATATTATACACGGTCTGCCTTGCCATTACGATCTTAGGGGGTTATCTAAGCTTTTTCCTATATTGATAAAGCTTAGGGGAGTGGTTGGTGTGATCTGGACTGTACTAGTTAAACATGAGATCAGACAAATATAAGCAAAATTATTATCCGATGTTGCTAAAGCATGAGGGTAATATCAGTATCTTTTATTTTATCATTGGCAAGTTAATCCGAAACATATTTACCAACTTTTGCTAAAGTGTGAGGATAAAGTGTGTTTAGGATCAGAAGTAATAGTTGCATGAGATGCAATTGACAAGAGTTGACTATCTTTTGGGTTCGATAAAGTCCAACATTGCCAAGCGTGAGGCCAGAGTAAAATATCAATTGGTTCAGCTTCTAATTGTAAAATTTAAAGAGTTAAAACTTTTGTACATGCATAAAACAAATAATTTTGATTATTAATCAAATTCGTATGAGATTTGGATAAGTTATTTGTATTGTAAAATCTCTCTTAATCAGATTTAAATATATTTCATTATGAAATAATTTTATACATGGTCCTCCTTTCCATTACGGTGTTAGGAAAGTCATCTCAATCTTTCCTAATATTGGTAAAGTGCAAGGAACTTCATGGTGTGATCTGAACAATGCCGGTTAAACATAAGATGAGACAAATATAAGCAAAATTATTATTCAATATTGCTAATGCGTAAAGGTAATATCAGTAACTTTTATTTTATCATTTGTAAGTTAATCAAAAATATATTTACCCAATTTTGCTAATGCAAGATGATAAAGTGTGTTTAGGATCAGAAGTAAGAGTTGCATGAGATGTAATTAGCAAGAGTTGTCTATCTTTTGGGTTTTGTAAAAGCCAATATTGCTAAAGTGTGAGGCCAAAGTAGAATGTCGATTGGATCTACTTCTCACTATAAAATTTTAAGAGTTTAAATTTTCATGTTAACATAAAACAAATATTTTTAATTATGAATCAGATCCGTATAAGATGCGGATAAGTTATTTGTAAGTGTATTTTATTATGAGATAATGTTATACATGGTCCGCCTTGCCATTACAGTGTTAGGCGAGTTATCTCAATTTTTTCGTATATTGGACTGATTGGTATAATCTGGACTGTACCGGTTAAATAGGAGATCAAGCAAATATAAGCAAATGTATTATCCAATATTGATAAAGTATAAGGGTAATATCAATAACTTTTATTTTATCATTGGCAAGTTAATCTGAAACACATTTACCCACTATTGCTAAAGCGTGAGGATAAAGTATGTTTAGGAATAGAAGTAAAAGTTGCATGAGATGCAATTGACAAGAGTTGTCTATCTCTTTTGGTTTTATAATGACCAATATTGCTAAAGCGTAAGGCCGGAGTAGGATGCTGATTGGATCTACTTCTCATTGTGTAAAGAGTTTAAATTTTTGTTAACCCATTTGAGAGATTAAAGGGAATATGTAAAATAGACGGAAAGCGTCTTTAGAATTGAAAATATATACTAATTATATTTATGATCTAAAATGTTAAGTTTAATGATTAAAAATGTTCCACTAGACATCTCTTATCTTATTTAAGGAGATAAGATAAGAAGAATACAAGCAATCCATTAGAGAAACATATAAAACACATATGAACTATAGGGCACCGAAAAAATAATTGTTACTGACTCCGAATATGGGAATTGTTTTAGATTCAAAATAGTTAGGATATATCATTGATCAGAAGAAGATAAGATGTTTTTAATGTGTTTAGGATGATTTGAGAGTCAAATCATATATCTTGGCCTTGATATCTACTGATATTCAAAAAGAGCATGTGCATATAAATAGTGTAAGTAGTATTATGCTCCATCTTAAATAATAGCTTGATATATCTAGATCCACAAGATGAGAGTAAAAGTAAAGGAAAATGTTTCCAATGCAATGTGGTTGGACATTGTAAATATTATTGTTCAAAGTACCTCATATAAGAGATAGTGCTTACGTGCCATTCAATTAAATTATATGGATATTTTATTTAATATTTACACAATAAACATTTTAGTTTAATCGTTAATTATAATTACATGGTTAGAAGCATGTAACATTTATAGTTGTAGATCTAGAGGTGTTTAGATCTGATCCAAATAAGTTTGGTTCAGTGTTAAAAGTTAGGATCTTGTTTGAAATGGGACAAAGACCCAATAATGTATTAGTAATGACATAGTTGCAAATGATGCTAAAAAATATTATTATGTAGGATGTTCTTGAAAATGTCATTCTTGATCCATGATTGTTGACACAGGTCGATCGATATTCTTAAAAGTGTGTTGTGCGTAAGGTAAGTATGTATATTTAATTTAATTTTTAACACATCACATATGCAAAATGTATGTAGCAGAATATTAAAATATATGCCATTACATTAATGAGATAAAAGGGAGCTCATACTTCAAGCGTGCTTTATGCAGTTTTTGTCAAAGACGGGGTAGGATTCTTTGAGCTAGAACAGTAGCTTCATTTTCTCTGCAAAAATTTATATTGAAGCAACTATTGCTTCAAATAATCTCTCGGCCTATAAGCTATATATTTACTGTTTTTACTTGTACACTTCAAATAAAGAAATCAACCTTAATTTATATCCTTTACTGCTACCATTTTCAATCAATCAAATAGGAATTAGTGGCCTTATAAATTTAAGTATGACAAAGCAAGAAAGTTGGCATATCATGCTTATAAATCAGATTAGTGCCAAGGCTAAAATGTTAGCCAAATATGGAATAAAAGGGTGGTAATTTATTATGTCAATTCATTAAAAAATGCCACTACATGCTTAATGGTAAGCACGACACTGCAATTAACTTTTAAAAGGTGAATTAAAAGTTAACAGCTCATACTTAATACATTAAGCATACTTCATATGTATCTGAAAAATTCCTGGATCAAACCATTTGATCCAGTACACTACTCTAATTTATAATGAGTATACTTTATATAGTGAGACTCTCTAGATTCACACTTGTTTATCTTATGAAACTATTTTGTAAGTCCATAAACAATGCCTCACACTCACGTTATGAAAATAACAAAACAATGTGTTAAACCAAACAAATTAAGGTTAATACATATTTGTATAATCCATCTATCATTTATATCCTAGAATAGTGAAGATATAGATTAATACTGTCAAATCTTTATATGCTCAATCGTGAACTTATCTTCAGATTCATATTCATATAAACAATATCCACAAATACTTTTACAATATGGTTTATCCTACGAAATTTTTTTTCGCAAGTATATTACTTATGGCCATAAGATATTTTAGAATATAATCTTAGAGCATCAGGATATACAACTCACGCATATGAGGTGACAAATCCTATATCTACATATATCAAAATTCGTAAGCGTCGGACCATACCTAGTGACACCCAATGGTCAGACCATGAAAGGTATCTTATACGTGTAGAATCTAAATATGATGGATCACTTACAGCCCACGTGGTGCTCAGATTAAGAGACCATGAATATTGCTCAACATAAAAGGACCCTTCATTGATAGCTTTATAGGATGTCTACTGGAAGTCCTAATTGAGTCTGTTTAGTACTCAGTCCTCACTGAATACCCGCATGTCTATACGAGCTTCCACTAAGCTTATGGTCTACTATGATTAACCATTTAGACCAACTAAATATAGATATACACTGATCTATATATGAAATAAGGTTTTCACCAATAAATCCGTATCAGTGAAAACAGACCAGGAACATAACATTCGAGAACATAGTTGAACAATGACATTTCTTAGCACTATTTGTAACCCTTTTCTACTATGTCATTGCCAATATACCCTTAAGCCTTTGTTCTATTTCAGACAAATCTCTAACTCTTTAGATTTTGCTGACTCTTATAACCTTCTAGGTTTTAGTAGTGCTAATTCTTAGAAATATTAACTCTTGGCATTGTTAACTTTTAACCTTAATCTAAACTCCTTTGTGCCAGATCTAAACTCCTTCAGATCATACAATGTCTGAAATGTTACAAGCATCTTACATATATAAATATATATTTAATATTAATAATTTTATTTGAAATGTATTATATAAATATTAAACAATTAATATTCATACAATATTATAATAGCTTGTAAGCACTATTTTTAACATCTCTCACTTGCTTTAGTACCATTCACAATGATAAAATATTATTCATGAAATATATCCTAGATGTTATTACATCTCCAATAGCTAAAAATTTTCTAATTATGTGGTATTCAGAGTCCACATGATCAGAATTTTGGTGCGCTTTTTGGCTTGAGCAATTATCCCGTTATTGTTCTTTATAGTGAGTTAGAATCCACTAAGCTTGGAGCTATTTTAACTTCTGCAATTAACTTCTATATCTATAAAACTTCTTTTGTAGGCTTTTTAAGGCACAATATGTTCAGTCTCTAAGGTAAAATTAGTTGTAGATATTTATATCGCACTATTAACTAACTAGGCATCGATGAGAAGAAATACATAACTAGATGTAGACATTCAATCAACTGGACCTGGCTGGAAATTTAAGTCTGTGTATCCTTTCGTATGTAAGTAACTTTCTCCATAATTTAAAAACTTATCCTCTATACTTTTCAGGTATATTAGATATGTTTCATGACCATTGAATGGTCATTATGTGGATCAAATCAATATCGACTCATATCATTAATAGCCATCTTGGGTACCTTTAACTGATGCACATGGTGTGTTAGACATTCTAATATTTTCATCTTCTTGTCAATGACACCTCCTTCTACAAAATGAATGTCATGTCTGAAAAGTACACTCATTGTTTCATAATTATTGAAGTTATACATTTTCAAAAATTAGTCAATGTATGAGGATTTGGATAGTTCTATCTGTCTCCTAACTCTATCTCTATAATACTTTATAGCTAGTATATAGGAATCCTTTCCCAAATCTTTAATTAAGAAGTTCTTACTCAGATCACTTTTATTCGACTAACTTGCAACATACCAACATCATTTTTGACAAAATGTATGTCATCCATATAAAGAATAGAAAGATAACTGTGCTCCCACTATCCTTTCTAAACATAAATGATTTCTTTTTATTCTTAATAAAATCAGACACTAATTTTCTTGTTAAAACAAAGATTTCAACACGCTACTTTAGCCAACAAAATTTGAATTAACTTAAGTATGGTGGTGAAAAAGGTTTCTTAATATGATCTCAGATCTTTAAGTGTAACATTTTATCACTAATCGGGCTTTAAAGGTTTCTACTTTCATATTAGGCCCATGTTTCCATCGTGTAAACTCATTTATAATAAATAGGAATAATTCTACTGGAAGCACAACCAAGTCATAGACTTAATTCTCATGTATAGAGTCAACTTTAGATTTCATGGCATCTTAATTTTTCTCGAATCAATAACCAACATCATTTATCTATGAGTTAAAGGATCATTTTCTGTAAATAAGAAAACATCAAGAGCATATACTAGTATCAGTCATACCTAATATGTGACCCTTAATATCCTTTCTGACTTATAAAAAGAGTGTGTTAAAGGTATTTTACTTAATTGACTTTTAAGCTCCATCGTTAGTTCATATTCTTGATTGACTTCATCAAGATCAATCTTTATATAATCCTGATCCATGAGAAACTATTTCTTAAAAAAGGTGGTGTAATGAGAAACGAACACATTTCGCTTCTCTGGATCATAG
Source organism: Ailanthus altissimus (assembly GCA_946807835.1). Lineage (NCBI taxonomy): Eukaryota > Viridiplantae > Streptophyta > Magnoliopsida > Sapindales > Simaroubaceae > Ailanthus > Ailanthus altissimus. The sequence goes on from OX327698.1 coordinate 11,336,104, forward strand.
AATCAGTATCCCATAGAATGCTTGGGATACCATGCGAATCAACACTTATACCATTTGGGTGCAAGTTTATCATGTTGCACAAATCTTATGCAAATAAGACAATCCCAAATCTTAACATACTTAAGAATTACTTTTCTACCAGTCGATGTCTTATCAGAATAGAAGGAATGACTTTTAATAAAACTCAGTTCAATAAGTGAACAATACTTACTAGAGCACATCCCTAAAGATATTCTCGAAGATCAGGAAAGCTCGACATCAATTGAACCATATCTAATAAAAGTCCAATTCCTCATCTCTAAAGCACTTGTATGTTGAGAATACTTGGAGAACTATATTGAGGAAGAATTCTATTATCCTTTAAATAATTTGTGAATTTACTGCTCATATATAAATGACATCGATCTAATTGAAGGCATTGAATATACATAAGGTTTGTTTCTCTACTCTAAGTCAGAACTTTTTGAACACTTCAAAGTTCTGCCATGTGCTTCCAGAAACACATGTTTGTATCTTGACAAATCACGATAAAGATAATGAAGTATCAAAATTCACCCAGTAGTAGTATAATTTATTAAACCATAAACACCAAAATGTATTTGTTCTAATAAATTAATAGGTCGATATCCAATACCTACATAAGTATTTGGTCATTTTCGCATTAAGGAAGATTTATAAACTGGATAAGATTCAATAGTTAGATCAAGTATTTAACCATTCTTAACTGGACGGGATAGTTATCATAGGCCTATATGACCTAATCTTATATCCCATAGGATATAGGTGATGGAAGGATTATATGGATATTGTTGAGCTAAACTTGTATGGTTCAACGCTCTATTCTATAATATCTGTAATGTGTGTGTGGGGCATTGTTCATAGACTTGCAAAAGCTGATAGGACCCGCCCCGAGACCCTCTATTGTAGATCCCAACGTTCCTGCCGGACACCCAATGGAAGTTCCTCAGAATCTAATTATTTAAGTTGAGAAATTCTGCGAGGCAAACCCCTTTTTAATTTAAGCTATTACTGAGAAAATCTTTGAATATACGTGAAAATAACTTAGTAAAATTTTAAAATAAAATGGACAGAGTTTCCCTTGTTTTTCTAAAAATGCAATACAAAATCTACAAAGAAAATTTCACTTCTATTTCAAACAGCTTCTCAACTTCCAAATAGGATTCCGGTCCTTTTTAAAACCAATTCTAAACTCAACTCAACAATTTTATTTCAATCACAAAACTAGAATACTAATAAAGAAGTGAAACGATCATCGTAATGTCAAAACCTGTTCTTGTTTATGCAAAATATACATTTACAAAATAAATAAGTTATAACTACTATACAAAAAGTAAAATGTGCTACTTAGCATATTTACATTAAAATGATCGTCAGATTGGCCCACTAATCAGTTGTAGGAGAATTAGCAACTTGCGCACTGAGGCCTGCACTTGGAGGGGGTTTAAAAAATATAAAACATAAAATGGTGAGCTAAAAGAGGTCAGTGAGTGCATTTAAGATTTCCAATGAAAATAAAATTCTGCATAAATATCAAATTCCAAAAGACATGTATGAAACATGCTTCTAAATTTTTTATATAACTGTAAAATGGTTTCTAACGTTATATGCTGATGAAATCTTGCCGAGCGAATTTTATTTACATCTTCGAAAAATAATATCCAAAATCTGTTAGACATAATAACTAGCATGTACATATATAAATGCGTAATGTGTGTTCAGTAGCTCAAAAACTATTAAAACCCCTCGCTCAGCCATTTTCTTTTCAAAATGTACCAATGGTAACCTTAAAGCTCTATTCTCATGCAGTGACTCAACTAGCACTGCACAATGTGAGTAGGTCACCAGGCTTCTCAACTAGCAACACCTACTATGACATCTCATTGGCTATGCAACGGAATCTTACATCGCTAACATATAGCGAGACAATACCCCGTACACATAGAGTGACTCACATAACTTGATAACCTAATTTCCCAAAGTTAGTGACACGCCCCCCAATACTTGCCCATGCGTACGGGATATATTGGCCGAGTCTTAAACCATCACCACAACTATAAATCTGAGGATACCAATCGCCTTTGAATCTAATTTAGTAGTTTTAAAACTGTTTCTTAAACCAAACATATAAATGCATATTTATGGATATATATCTAAATCGTAAATCATGTTTATGCATTAAAAGCACATAAAACGTACAATTTCAATATGCAGAAACATATTAAACGAAACATAAATTATGACAGATTTTTGGTCACAAACCGCTCCGAGCTCAATTCTTCTATGGACTTCTACTTACTAGTCTCGATTTTTTTACCTATACACCATAAATGACATTTAGAACCTTTACAATCGCTAAAATTTCACTTGACTAATAAACGCCCTAATCGGCTTACAAAGCCTGGATGGATACCACTTTCTAATTTTCATTTACGAAGTCATTCAATCTTATTTATTCACCATCCGACGCCTTGAAATTTGTTTAAGACCCTATAAATTAGGTTGGACATAATTGCCCTTCACCGTACCAAAATAGATAATTATGTCCCATTTTCTTCATTTTTGATTTTCCATCAACCATTTACATCTCATTAACACAAGAAAACATTCATATACAACAATTTAACCAAAACACAACTCAACCCTAAAATCCCTAATTGGCCGAAATTTCCATCTTCACCCAGCACATTTCTTTTCTCAATTTCTTGTTCCAATAGCATCTAAATCAAGCCAATTTAATTCTAATGCCCTAATAATATCCGATTGAAGTTTCTACAATTAATTCACACCAAACCCTAATTGTTACCTTACCAATTCCCGTACTTTGATGACTCCTTTAAACTCTACACTTTAATTCAACTCAACCTACATCAATAATTCACACCAAAACATAAATTGAAGTGATCTTCAAAAATCATAAGCCATCATCACTAGATAAGGTTTTCTTACCTCTATTTCTTAGGTTTTCACTAGTAGAAGCTTCAATAGACCTTAGAAACTTGTATTTGGCTTGATTATGCATGAAACATCATGAAAACGTCTTGGGTTTTACTATAGCACCATCTTCCTCTCTTAGCTGAAATTCTCTCATCTTTTAGCTCTCAATGTCTTGTTTTTAACTTAGCCATATTTCTACATACTTCTTCTTTATTTAGTGCTCTCCCAAAAGTCTAATTTGCCCCTCAACTAACTCAAAATTTCTTAATTTCCATTGGTTCAAAATGGAAGGATTTAATTGGTTCCTTTCTAACTATTTAGTTACAATAGTCAAAGGAACTAACTAGACCTCCAACTTGGCAATCTATGAACTTATGTCTAATTGGTCCATTTTCTGACATATGAATTGTGTTTCTTAACAAAGGCTTGTTCCATGCATAACCTTTAAATGTAAATTCATGTATTAAATTGAAATTCCCTTTTCCAAGCCAAAATAAAAAAATTTCAAAAATATTCCATGACAGTCTGACGCTCCGACCGAGTATGAAATTACTAATTTAGGTCTAATACCTTTCACGCGCACCATAAAAAAACATTTCTAATAGGGTTGGAATTGGGTGACCTTACGGTGTCTTTATCGCTTTCTATCGAAATCTAGACACCTATACTACTAATAGGGATCGGATATTACAAAAGTGTTCTACAAGACAAATGGAGGTGAACTTAGGGAGTCTCACAATATGAAGTGTACTAGTAAGCACTGGGTAACGAGATAGACTGAATAGTTTGATACATGATGATTTTGGAAAGTAGGATATATTTTAGGACCTCTCTAGAAAGTGGGAAGCATACTTTATAAATGTTGCAAAGAGGTCCTTATTGCAAGGGAATCTTATTGTCCACTTGTTTGACAAATAGCACATAGAGGCTTTGCATGATTGACACTTGGTAGCATATGTGAGATGCATAAGTGGCAAGTGTCAACCATGAAAAGGTTGAGGTGGCTAAAGGTTTGTAAATATTGCATTTAGCCCCAAATTTTACTAAATATATAAAGAAGCTTTGAAAATGTTTCCAGTAAGCCCTTCATTCATACTTAGCAAAACAACCCCATTTTGAGAGAAATTTAAATTTAAAGCTTGCTGGAAATTGATCAAAGAAGCTACCATTCTAGTCTGTAATCCCATAGATTCTTACGACTAGAATTGATCGTGAGTGGACTTCTCTTTGAGCTTTGAAGTGCGATTCTTCATCGAAGTTCATCAAGGGTAACTTTCTATAATCTTAAGCTGTTAATGACTCAGATAACATGTGTATATGTTGATTCACTGTTTAATTCCGCTGCAAATCATGTATGTGAAACATGCATTTAGTTTATTTTAACATGTCACAATTCACACACATGCACCTTAAACATATTTAACAATGGTATCAGAGCATGTTTTTTTTATTTTTTTGGGTTGTAAGAATGTTGCTTGATGTGTTCAGAATGCTTGAAAGTATTCTACACCGGAGTTGCCACGGTGTTTAAGTATTAAAGGCTGGGGCATTCCCTAAAAGAAAAACTCGAGGGTTTTCAAGTGTTCAACTTTGGGGCATTCGCTAGGCAGAACACGAGGGGCGTTAAAGAAGTCAACGCTGGGGCATTCTCAACAATGCACTCTAACTTGCATTTATGCATGTTTTATTTAATGCCTTTAAATTTTATATATCATTGTGTTATAAATTGTAATTATTTATTTATGATGTTAACCATAATGAGAGCCCTACTAGTGGGGGTTAATAGTGCTTGCATAAATAAATACTAATTTTGAATTAGGGGCTATGTGTGATACGAATAACTTATTGAAAATATCTATTAATTAGATTGAAATGTATTACATTATGATATAATGTTATACATAGTCCACCTTGTCAATACGGTATTAGTCAGGTCATCTCGGTCTTTTCCTAATGTCCCTAAAGTGTGAGAGATTGATCAATTTATTTTAGACTACACCGGTTAAACATAAGATGAGGCAAATATAAGCGAAAGGATTATCCAATATCGCTAAAGTATGAGGGTAATACTAGTAACTTGTATTTGATCATTGACAAGTAAATCTGGAATACACTTACCAATGTCACTAAAGTGTGAGGATAAGGTGTATTTAGGATCAGAAGTAGGAGTTGTATGAGTTGCAATTGACAAGAGTTGTCTATCTTTTAGGTTTTACAAAGGCCAATATCGCTAAAGTGTAAGGCCCGAGTAGAATATTGATTAATCTACTTCTCTTTGTAAAATTTAAAGTGTCTAAATTTTTGTTTTCTTGTTTGAGAGATTTATGGATTATGTAAAGAAGTGGGAGGGGACCTTTAGATTAAGAAACATATACTAGTTATATCCATGATATAAAGTGTTATTTATTATCAATGTTGAAATATTTTTCTACTGACATCTTCTGTTTTGTCTTCTGAGGATAAAATGGCTACGAATAATCCGTTGGTTCGTATATTTGATGAAATCCCACTGATGGGTGCTAGCAACTATTTTGATTGGCTGATGAGTCTTAAATAGTTCCGAATTCAGAAAAACTTGGGTATATAATTGATCAGAAGATGCCTAGAGGTGTTTTCGATAATGCAAGTTTGGAAGAGTTCCAGACTTATCAAAAATAGGTCAATGTTAATTTAAGGGTCAAATCTTACATCCTCACCTCAATATCAAATGAATTGAGTACGGAGCATGCACAAATAAAAAGTGCAAGTAGTATAATGCTTTATCTAAAAGAGTTATTTAGAGATAGACTTCAGGTATTGTCTTTACAGAATCTCCAAAACCTTTTTTCAGTTTAGGTTGGCTGAGGGTAGTCCTATCAGTCCCTATGTACTTTTTAGTCTCTGCTAGGATTATTTGCACAGTAAATTATGAACTTTAATATGTAAGGGTTGACTCCAACATATGCTAAGTTGCATAATTTATTAATAGTAGCTCAAGAGGATATGAACAAAGCGGAGACAACTTTCTTTGTTTAGAGTAATGCTTCATCTTCTTCCCTGAGGGCTTTTATGAAGTCCAAATAAAAGAAGAAAGAGAAGGAGATACCACGTACAGGTTTACAGAGACAGGCTATATCCAATCCTCAGGAAAAAAACAAGGGCAAACAAAAATGTTTCTATTGCAGTAAGGATAGACATTGGAAACACAATTGCTTGAAGTACATTGCTACAATCAAGAAAACCCCCTCAAATATATATTTTCCTGTTATAAAATTTTAATTTGCATTTGATGCTTGTAGTGACTGGGCATTAGATACCGCATGTCCTTCTCACATTTGCAATATATTGCAGAGTCTGAGAGAAGTTAAGTAGGAAATGTCTTAATTACATTAATGAACACATGACGTTGTTCAAGAACTTTAAATGATACTGAATTGTGGCATATTAGCTAAGTGTTAGTTGATAAATGGTCATTATATTTTGGATACAATAGGAAATGTCTTAAGTGCACATGTGAACACAAGAAGTAGTTTAGGAACTTTAAATGATATAAAATTATGGTATATTAGATTATATTATATAGGCATAAGACGTCTAACTCGTTTGGTGAAAGATCGTCAGATACCAAATCTAACTATAGAACCCTTACCAGTTTGTGAATCTAGTATCCAAGGGAAGATGACCGAGTCCCCTTTTTAGGTATTGGACACTGGGCTACTAATTTATTAGAACTAATACATAGTGATATGTGTAGTCCAATGAATCACACTGCTATAGATGGATTTTGATGCTTCTTAGTCTTTATTGATGACTTTTCATGATACGGACATGTGTTTCTTATGAGGAACAAGTTAGAAACCTTTGAAATGTTCAAAGAATTTCAGCAAGAAGCAGAAAAACACACTGGGATGTATATTAAATAACTTCGATCAGATCGAGGTGGTAAATAAATGAGCGATTAATTCATTAATTATTTAAAAAAGAATGAGATTCTTGCTCAATATAGTCCTGTAAGTACTCCTAAACACAATGGTGTTTTGAAAACAAGGAATCACACTTTGTTAGACATAGTCTGATCGATGATGAACTTTACTAATCTTCAAGAATACCTATGAGGTTATGCTCTAGAAACGTCTGCTCATTTTTTGAACATTTCCATCAAAAGCTATTCCTACTACTCCGCATAAGATATAGGTTGGTAGGAAACAAAGTTTTAAATATGTTATAATTTAGGGTTGTCCTGCCTATATAAAATTTGCACAATATGACAAACTTGCACTGAGAGGGTACAACTATCGGTTCATTAGATATCCCAACACCCTCTGGGATATATATTCTATGATCCAAAGCAATGAAATGTATGTTGAGGGTTGATTTATTTAGGGTGTATGTATGTGGTATATGTATTTAACAACAAAATATACATATCTCATACATATATATGTGCACAATGGAAGCATAAAAATTTACAGTAAACACAATTATTACATATTAATCAAATTAATAACTGAATAAACAAAATTGAGAATATACCCTTTAAAGCATTTAGATCAAAACTCTTGAAGTTCACCTGAAATACAAACTTTAATCAATTCTAATAATCAACAATAGTGGGATTGATTATCTAGAATGACAGTATTTTAATCCAGCAAAGGTTTAACAAACTAAACTTAATTTTTATATTTTTCTTTGATTAATATTTAATCAATTAATCAAAAACCTTATTTTTACTTAATTAGTTTTAAGCCTAATAAAAAGAAATTTTAATTAGGAATTCAACAATTGAATTTAAAATTCAGAAAATAATTTTTCTTTTTCTTTTTCTTTTATGGCTGGCCAATCCCTTAGCGACAAATAAAACTTAACTCTCAAATTTTATTTCATTTTGTAAAAATATACAAATGAATTTAATTTCATTTTAACTTCACTTAATTTGAATTTGTATTTAACCAGAGTGCAATTGCAATTGTAATTGTGTCTATTGCCTAAATACATATTAAATGCATATTTAAGTTTGACGGAAGCGTGAAACTTGCAATAAACACAATAATTAAATATATTAATCACATTAATATATTAATAAGGTTGAGAACTCACCTCAACGTGTAATGTTATACACATATATTCTTGGAGTCCACATGTAGACCAACTCACGGACAGTTCTAGTCACCAACACGGTGGGCTTGGTGAACTAGAACACTAGCCCTATACGCAGTACTGAGGTTAACTCTTAAATCCCAAAATGACCGATGTGTGCTTTTATCATTTTCTCCAAAATGCTTTTATCATTTGGCACTCAAATAAAATATTAATATATATAATATAATAATATATTATATAATAAAATAAGAGAAATTTTGATTATTTAACCATTAAATAATCAAAGTGTGAAATGACCATTTTGCCTTTCATAAATAGTTACCAAGTTTACCCTCTAGTGGGTCCTACTAAATCTCACACTTTGATAAACTCAACTAAAGGTCCACAATATGCCACATGTCATTATAAAATTAGTAAATAATAATTATTGACTAATTATTTTATTTAACACTTAAATACAGATACGTACGCATTTTCGTGGTGTTGCTGAATATTGTTGGATTAAACACTTTAATTCTGTCTGTTGCCCTAGTGCACAATGAGTACACTCTATATCGTAGGACTCCCTAGGTCCTATGCCCGATTTGTCAAATGAAACTATTCCACGAGTCCGTGAGCAATGCCCCATGCACACGTCACGGATATACAAATAAGCGCGTTAAACCATGCAATCTGAGGTTACAATGCATATGTATAGTCCTTCCGTTATGATATCTTGGATGTGCAGGGATATAGATTATCACCGTCAAATCCTTTTATGCTCATCCATATCTTATCTTCAGACTTGTATCTCACAGAACAATATATGCAAACTCTTTTGCCATATTATTCCACCTAGGCGAAACTCTTTCCCGAGATGAATGCTTGTGGCCACAAGACTTTTCGAACTAAAGTCTCAAAGCATCAGGATATCTGACTCGATATCCAAGCTGATGGATCCCATATCTGTACACACTAGACTCCATAAGCATCAGACTATACCTAGCGACACCCAGCATTCACATCATGAAAAGTTTGTGACATGCGTGAAACTAAAGTATGGTGGACCATTTACAAGCCCACTGTGGCACTCAGGTCAAAGGACCACATATACTTCTCAACTTGAGAGAACCCTCCGTTGATAGCTTACATAAAGTGTCTATCGGAGGCCCTCGTGACTCTATCTCATATCTAGTCCTAACTGGATATCAATATGTCAATACGAGCTCTAAGCTCACAGTCGGCTAAGAATGAACATCTATACCCTATAGGTACGACATATGCTGATCTATATATAAAGGTATCCACTGACAGACCCGCATTGGCAGAAATAGATTAGGGACAATTATTCGAGAACATACTTGCTCAACTTGCATTTTCTGGCACCTGATTATAACTATGCAGTTACTGGTATATTCCTAGGTTTATGTTCCATTATAGACAAGGCTCCAACTCTTGGATCTGCTGAGTATTATAACCAGCTAACACTTAACTGTGCGTGGTTAAATAAATGGCTGGTATATTCCCAGGTCTATGTCCTATTTAGCAATTATATGTCTCAACATGGTTAACTATGAGCCCTTATCTAAACTCTTTTAGATCTGATCCGAACTCCTTCAGATCTATAATGTTTGTAACATTACATGCATAATACCATATATATGGGTATTAGCAATTTAATGGGAATGTACACTTGTATAAATACACAAGTATATGTACAATCAGGAATGGCACGTAAGCACCGACCCTAACAAGACTTAACCTTAGGTTACATAAATATTTAAATAATCTAACCGTAGTTAACTAACTTAACCATTAAGTAGGGTTAACTTAACTTAACTATATGGTTAACTTTTAACCATAGCTAAGTTAAATTATTTATTTAACTATTAAATAAATATAATTATTTATGTTAATTATTTAACAATTAAATAATCATTAAGTAAAAATACATTTATGTCTTTACTGGTTACCAAGTTAACCTAAAGTGAGTCCCACCATTTAACCATATACTTTAGTTAACTTAACTATAGTAAATTCCTGGATTTTATTGTAGTGAACTATTCAATACGATACGCTACCCAAGTGCATAAGGATTACATTTCATATTGGGACCACCTAGGTCCATGCCTGATTCGTCAAATAGAACTATTCCGTAAATCTGTCATTGATGCCCCACGCACACGTCATGAATATAACAAATTAGCACATTAGATCATGTATGTTGAGGTTACTACATATTCGTATAATCCTTTCGTCATTATATCTTGGATGGCAGGATATAGATCATCACCATTAAATCTCTGTAAACTCATCCGTGAACTTATCTCTAGATTTGTATCTTAATGAACAATATACACAAACACTCTTGCTATATTTTGCAACCCTGTACGAAACTCATTTTTTGGGTTCATTGCTTATGGCCATAAGACTTTTTTAGATACACTCTCGAAGCATCGGATATACAACCCACCTCTATGAGCTAGCAGATCCCGTATCTATGCACACTAAACTCTATGAGTATCGAATCACACCCAGCGACACGTAGTAGTTAGACCATGAAAAGGCTCTAACATACGTAGAACCAAATTATGGTGGATCACCTATAAACCCACCGTGGCACTCAGGTCGAAGGACCACGAATACTACTCAACTAAAGAAGACCTTCATTTGACGGATTTATAGGACATCTATTAGGGTCCTTGTGAGTCTGTTCAGTATCTAGTCTTGAGTGAATACCTACATGTCTATACGAGCTTCCATCAAGCTCATGGTCAGCTAAGAACAATCATCTATACAATGCAGATCTAGATATACACTAATTTATATAATTGTGATTCACCGATAGACGCGCATTGATTAACATAGATCAGGAATACTATGCTTGAGAATATACTTACATAATGACATTTTCTAGCACCTTTTGCAACTTGCAACTTGTAACTATGTCATTGCAAGTAGACTCTCAGGTCTTTGTCCCATTATAGATAGGGTTCTAACTCTTTAGATCTCGTTAATTCTTATAACCTGCTAACTCTTAGTAGTGCTAACTCTTAACATTTATAACTCTCGCATTGTTAACTCTTAGCACTGGTCTAAACTATTTTAAACCAGATCTAAACTTCTTCAGATCGTACAATGTCTATAGTGTTACAAGCTTTAGTACCATTTAATGAAGGTTATTAGCAATTTAATAAAGTATTCATTGTATAAATATTACAAAATCAATATTCATACAAATGGAGATGGCACATAAGCATAAACCTTAACAACGTGTTCGTTACTCATTATGGCATTTTTCTTGAGAAACAGTTTTTAATGAATCATTGGGATTGTAGAAAGATTGAACTTTTAGAAGTCAATCTAGAATTTAATGAACCAGTAATGGAACCTGAAACTCAAACAAGTGAAATACCTTCAACACATCCTCCATGTAGGTTAGAAAGAATTTTGAAACAACTAATATAGTATAGTATGACGTCTGAAGGTGCTTTCGATGTTTTCTTTGTTGAAGGAAATGATCCTATGACTTATAAAAAGACGATGTTGGACGTCAATTCTGGAAAATGGCAAAAAGCTATGAAATCCAAAATTGACTGTATGCATGTCAATCAAGTCTAAGACTTGGTTGTCCTTCCTGAAGGAATAGTTACTATAGGTTGTAAATGGATTTACAAGCGGAAGCGTAGGCCTGATAAGGAGGTAGAGACCTTCAAAACTCAATTGGTAGTAAAAGGTTGTGCTCAGCTATTTAGGATCAATTATGAGGAAACATTTTCACCAATAGCCATGATAAAGTCAAATTAAATTTTATAGGCAATTACAATATAATATAACTTTAAAATTCGGTAGATGGATGTAAAGACGACATTACTTAATAGAGATCTCAAGGAAGAGATTTACATGGAACAAGCCAAAGTTTTACATCCAGCATAACCTCTAATCTAGTATGCAAAGTGAAGAAGTCCATTTATACACTAAAGCAAGCTTCTCAAAGCCGGAACCTTTGTTTTGATGATGTAATCAAAAGGTATGATTACATCAAAAATAAAAAGAAAGCATGTGTATACAAAAAAAGCTTAATGGGAGCATGATGGTTTTCTTATACTTTATGTGAATGACATCATCATTGTCGGAAACGATATTGGTATGTTTTCAACTAGTCAAAAGATATTTAAGTAAGAATTTCTCCATAAAAGATTTGGAAGAGGCTTCTTGTATGCTAAGAATAAAGCTTTATAAAGATAGAGTCAGGAGGATAATAAAACACTCCCAATCATCGTACTTAGAGAATGTTCTTGAAAGGTATAACTTTGTTAACCGTAAGACAACTAACATAACTTACAAACATGGCATTCTTCTTTATAAGAAAATGTCTCCTTAGATGGAAGATGAAAGGATTAGAATATCTAGCATATCATATGCATTAACTATAGGTAGATTAATGTATGCCATATTGTGTATGAGACCTGACATTAGTATAGCAATAACTATTACAAAACAGTATTAGTTTGATCTAGACAGTGGCCATTCGATGGTTGTGAAACATATCCTAAAATACCTTAAGGGTGTAAAGGATAAGTTTCTAATTTATAGAGAGAGTGACTAATAGGTGAGTGGATACACTAATTTAGATTTTTAGTCTGATATATATGATAGAAAGTCTACATTTGGATATATATTTCTTCTCAATGGTGTTGCAGTCCGTTGAAAAGTATCAAGCAATCATCCACAGATGATTCTACCATAAAGATAGAATATATTATGGCTTTAGAAGTTGGGAAAGAAACAGTATGGATATGTAAGTATATTGCAGAGCTTAGAATAGTCCCAAGTTGAATGGATCCTATCTAAGGAGCCAATACTACACCAGAAAGTCTAAGCATGTGGAAAGAAAATACCACATAATTATATAAATATTGGCTAGAGGAGATGTAATAGTATCTAGAATAGATCCATTAAATAATAGAGTGTTTGTGAAACACGTGTAGTTGATGGGTGTTTGATATCATCGAAAATAGAACTAGAGCAATTAGTTGAAGATGGTACTTACATGCCATTCAAATAAATTGTATGGATATTTTATTTAATATTTATGTAATAAACATATCAGCTTAATCGTTAATTATAACTACATGGTAATGAGCTTATAATAATTACACACATTGTAGACCTAAATGAGATTCGATTTGACCAAAAGAAGTTTGGGTCAGCGCTAAAAATTAACAATTCTAAAAGCTAAGACCTTATCTAAAATGGGATAAAGACCTGAGACATGCAGGTTGTAAAAAGTTACAAATGGTGCTAAGAAATGTCATTATGTAGGATATTCTTGAAAACATCATTCTTGATCCACGGTTACTAACACGGGTAAATCGGTATTCCTTCTGAATTAGTGTACATCTATTTTTGGATTGTTCGGATAGTTAGTCTTAGCAAACCATCAGCTTAGTGAAAGCTTGTATAGACATGCAAGTATAAAGTAAGGACTGGGTACGGAACATCCAACAGAGCTATTAAAAGAGGGTATTCTCGAGTTGAGTAGTATTCGTGGTCCTTTGACATGAGCGCCACTATAGGTTTGTGAGTGATCCATCATGCTTTGATTCCACACATGTCAGAGATCATTTATGGTCTGACCTTTGGGTGTCACTAGGTATGGTCCGATGCTCATAGAGTTCGGTGTGCGTAGATATGGGATCAGTCAGCTCATATGGGTGAGTTGTATATCCAGATGCTCCAATATCGTATTTTAGAAAGTCTTTTGGCTATAAGTAGAAGCCTGAGAAAAATGTTTTTTGTAGGTATAAATAATATCGTAAAAGAGTTTGCGGATATTACTTAAGGAAATACATATCTGAAGATAAGTTAATAGATAAGCATATAGAGATTTGACGGTGGTGATGTATATCTCCGCTCTTTTAGGATATGGTTGATAGAAGGATTTTATAGATATGGTTAACCTCAACTTGTATGGTTCAACAGTTTGTTCTATAATATCTATAATGTATGTGTGGGGCATTATTTACAGATATGCAGAAGTCTTCCGTAAGACAAACGAAGGTAAACCTAAGGAGTTTCACAATATGAAGTGTACTCGTTAAGTACTAGGATAACGAGAGAGATCGAACGGTTTGATCCGGGATGATTTCAAAAATAGGATACCTTTTAGGAACTCTCTAGAAAGTGGGAAACATACTTTGCAAATGTTGCAAATAGTCCCTATTGCATGGCAAATGAAATCTTATCACATGTCCACTTGTTAGACAAATGGCGCATAAAGGCTTGCATAATTGACATTTGGCAGCATGTATGAGAGGCATAAGTGACAAGTGTCAACCATGCAAATGATGAGGTCGCTAAAAGTTACAAATGTTACATTTAGCCCCCTAGTTTTACTAAATATATAAAAAATCTTTGAAAATGTTATAAGTAAGGCCCTCATTCATACTTAGTAAAATAACCCCATTTTGAGAAAATTTTGAATTTGAAGCTTGCTGGAAATTGATGAAAGAAGCTATCATTTTAACCTTGTAATCCCATAGATTCTTACAGACTAGAATTTCTCACGAGTGGACTTCTATGTGAGCTTCTAGTGCGATTCTTCACAGAAGTTCATCAAGGATAATTTTCTATTATATTCGGTTGTTAATTATTCGTATTACATGTGTATATGTTGATTAATTATTTAATTTCATTGCAAATCTTGTATGTGAGATGCAACAACTTAAACATTATATTCCCCAAGTCTAGGTTGTCTTAATTATAGTATTTACTCATGAGCCCACGTGTCGTATCCACAGGGAATGATCAACAAGAGCAAATGTTACTTTTGTCAATATCCAAGAGTAATGAAGTATTGTACCCAAAGATGAAGAATAATGGCTGATTTTAAAAGAAAAAATCACAAAGTGTAAATTAAGAAATCAATTTAAAAGAATACTAAGGCATTAGAGATCCACACTTACTTGGGTTGTAGTAGAGTTCCTATGATCCTTTTACTTACTTAAAAAATAATTTTAATTAATGAAAAACATCATTTGTACAAATATATTATTGATATGTAGAAGATCTTTCCAAGCATTCTTTGTGCCTTTAGTCTACAAAGAATCAAGGCTTTAAACAAACCGAAACAACTTTTAAAAATGATGAATCAAATCATTTGAACACAAACATGAAATACAAGAGTAGGATCTAAGTGACAAAACTACACTTCCATTAAGTGTTTTACTCTTAACCTTAGTTAGGAACTACAACACAACTTAGGAAAATAGAATGCAAATGAAAAATGAACTAAAGATTACAAAATAACAGAAGATATCTCCCCTTCAACTAAGGATATCCTTAAATAGGCAAATTTATGGGTACTATTCACATGTGACCAAATATTCAACATTTTGTACTACCAAACTTTTTACTGAACTTGTAACACTCTTTTGACTAGTACGATGGCTGAATTGGACTTTCTTCTCAACTAACAATTTTTATATAATTGAAATATCTTTCCGTGGCTTCTTGAATCATATCCATTGGGTTCTTATTTTGTGAGATATAGTCCAAATATTAAAGTCTGCTCGAATTGGGCCTGCACTACAGATGGATCCTCTTCAAAGCCATTTTTCACCCTCCAACATTCGAATTACAAATATGTATGAAATCTAATTTTGTTTTACATGAAATCATCTCTCTACAAGTTTAAGAATTACTTCAATTGAATTTTGGGATAGAAAGTTATACCCAATTTACCGAACCTACATTAAAATAGTTAAAAACTTGATTAGATATAATACTAAAAATATGCTCAAATTAGGGATATTAATAGCACTAATGGTGCAAAATGATGCTAAAAAATATTTATCAAATGTGTAATTTTAAGTGTTCATCATACTTCCTAACCAGCTTATTGCTAGTCTCTAGCAGTTCAAGTGTAAATAATTTAAAAGAAATAACTATCTAAGAATTTCAAACAAAATATCAGTTCAAGATCACAATTTCTATCAAGGGTATTTTATAACTTCCAAAATTGTGCGTGTATGAATTAAGCCATAACCTTCTTACCACAAATCACAAAATATATAGCCTTGAAAAATTTCTTTATATAAAAGCCTCAACTCCATATCCTCACTGGTGAAAAATTATTTAAAGAGTTAAGGTATCACTAGTGGAGTTGAAAAACAGATAAGCGCTCAAGAAAAGGCTACATTTAAGGACAGACAAAAAAACTAACATTGATCTGCAGATAGAAAAATTATTTGTTTAGAATTTCACCATTCTTTCCACGTGCTAGCTTTTAGGACCTCAATCATCGGTGAGAAACATTGTTTCCTAAAGACTTTTATCTTTGAAAATAAAGACTTTATTGTAATAGATCTCTTTCTCTCTTTTGAGAATATCAAGAACATCAGAAAACATTACAAAATAAGAATTACTTCTCACCAAAATATATTTAATAAATTCGAGTCATCCTTCGGCTAGACAATCAAATCATTTCTTTATCCAAATAATGTTACTCCAAACAAAAATTAACCAATTTAAAAGATCATTGAAAGCTCATAAGTTATTTTCTCAAATCTCTACATTCACTTATAAAAAGATGTGTGAGATTAAAAAAAATCTATATTTAAACATGAAAAATCTCTTTGCTATATACATTGAATCATCCATCTTACCACAAGGCTTAGTATTGTGCTCAATAATTGATTTCAGAAGTTACTCATTAGTAACCTAGATAGAAAAAGTAACTAAAACCAAACAATTTTGAAATCATACCTCGATAGAAAATTGAACTTGTTTACACAAGACATACTAAGAACACATATGCATGAAATAAAAATAACAAATGGGTTAGAATGCGACTCAAGAGTTCAAAAATAAACCCTTTACTCATGCCATTTATGATGTCAGGTGTTAAATTGTTTTATTTGTTTTTGGAAAATGCCAAAATGATACCAAAAAAAGTAACATTGACATCATATATGGAATATCTCTCCCCTTAACTATATTAAGATATTTTTCTTAGTGTCAAAACACAGTAAGAGTATAGTATAGAAGATATCACCTGAAACATCTTTTATTGAAAAGAAAACCTACAACAAAATAAATAAACCACACAAACTACGAAAAAAAAATCAAAGTAAAGAGACTACAGACGTAGAATCAAATCTATCTTGCATTTCTTCTTACTGTCATCAAGATACCAATCTATTTGACGCATTGTTGGATCACATAGAGGTATGAAAGTTTGTAATTTATCGAGCAACTGATCAATAATTGAAGTAGAAATAAGGATTTATCTTGCCACAGATGAGATGAACTATTTTTCCACCGTATAGTCAAGAAAAGATAACAACTCATTATAAAAGTCACCAACATTTAACAAACCAATAAGTTTTTGGTGGATTTCCAATTGAACCCAGGCGGTCATTTAAAAAATTTCCTCTAGGGTTCCGAAACCTCTTAGTAGAGCTATGAAGGCATCACCATTCTTAAGCATTAAAGACATGCGTTCATTCATTGATGATAACTATAACTCATTTCCAATTATTTTCCTACAATATTTCTAACAACTAGACCTTTTGGTATGATACCAAAACTCGACTGTCTTTATTATGTGCAGCTGCTGCTACACATCTCATTAATCCACGGCTACCTCTTCTATATGCTAAATCAATTTTTCGCTCAACTAACACTTTACCAAAGGTTTCTACTGCTTCTACAAACTCACTTGTTTTTCTAGGGCTAGATCTATAAAAGACATAAATTTTTGTGAATTTATGGGTTGATGTTTCTACCATTGTTACTCTCTCCTTAACCCTTGAATGATGATAAATAGGTATGAAGATGCATAAATAATATAATATATTTATAGGGCCAAACAAAGGTGTTGCAATGTAAAATTTGAATAGGTGGTTGGTTGTTATCAGATTAGATTAAGCTTTAAATGCAAATTTGTAAAATCAAAGTTGGCTATGGGTGGTTGGTTATTATTGGAAAAGACATTTTAGGTTGAAATGAAACATTTTCAAAATTAAAAGCTATAGTAAATATATACAAGTAGTTGTGATTGTGGCTCACATTTTCCTCTAGTTTTATGTCCAGAAATGGCTTAAACGCCCTCTATGGGTCGAGGACAGGCTTTCCATCCAATTTTCTTATAAATTGGTAAATAGGGTCTTTTAGAGTCAGATTTGCGAGATTGTACCAGTCACATTCCTTTATGAATAATTCCCATAAATCACGAATGGAAATATACACATATCCAATGTGATACATCTCCAGAGTCATTAGGATATCATCCAAAGACTCCTTACTCAGGCCATCCATAATATCTAATTTTATCTTCGTGAATTACACATTCCATTCCTAAACTATGGCATCTTCTGTTACAAGTCGTATGTGAACACTTGTAATAAACACCTAATCTTTTTGCTCTTTGCTTTTTTACAAAATAACTTTTACCTAAGCCAGGCATGTAACAAATTAATGAGTTTGAAAACTTGCCTGCCAATCAGACGTGGGCTTTAATTAACCAACGTATATCAGCAAGTATATTCATAATAATCAATAACCTTAATCTTTCACATCTTGCTTGGTAAATCTTCATTAAGGCATGTTGAGGCAACGAAGGAAAACATTTTTTCAAAATTTTTAAAATGTCATCCATTCTTTTTAAGAAAGAAGGAGAAGAAGAAGGTGTCAGTAATTATGAAAAATTGGCAAAATTGACTTAAAATGTTACGGAGTACTGTTACCCGCCACTTAACCGAGAAATGAAAACATACAAAAGAAAAAAAAATAACAAACAAGATAAAAAAAAAGAAAAATCAAAATATGAAATATGGTATAGATAGATAGAACCTGATCAAGCATTATAGATAGGATCCGCAAGATGAATTGTCTCGTGACACATAGAGGTGTCTACCCTCCCTTTATAGTTTTTTAATCGTTGTCCATTAACTTTAAAAATATTTTTATTTTTTGGATTTTCAATTTCCATAGCTTCCTGAGAAAAAAATGTTTTTAATAATGAAAGGTCCAGCCTATTGGGAACGAAGTTTGCGAGGAAACAAGTGTAATCTTGAATCATACAAGAGAACTTTCTATGAAGGTTCAAAGATTTTTCTGACAATGTGTTTGTCAAGAAATGTCTTCATTTTCTCTTTGTAGATCTTAGAGTTTTTATAAGCATTATTCTTGATTTCCTCTAATTCATGCAACTAGAGTTTCCTTAGTGGACCAGCTTTATATAAGTAAAAGTTAATCATTTTGATAGCCCAAAAAGCTTTATGCTCTAATTTTATAAGTAAATGATAAGGTTTTCCAAACAAGCCTATAGGGGAAAATACCAATTGGTGATTTAAAAGCAGTATGATAAAGCCCAACGTACATCATTTAGTCGTAAAGACCAATCTTTTTTATCTGGGTTTATAGTTTTTTTCCAGAATTCATTTAATTTCCCTATAAGCAAGCTCGACTTGTCTAGATGTTTTGGGGATGGTAAGGTGTAGACACTTTGTGTGTGATTCCATATTTTTTTCATCAAAAATTCAAAAGGTTTGTTACAAAAGTATGAACCTCCATTACTTATAATTGCTTTAAGAATTCCAAACCTTGTCAAAATGTTGATTTTTAGAAACTTCAAAACTATTTTATGATCATTATTTTTATAGGGGATTGCCTTAACCCATCTGGAAACATAATCAACAACCACCAAGATATAAATGTATCCAAAAGATAAAGGAAGTGGACCCATAAAATCAATGCCCTAACAATCAAAAAGTTCGATCATTAAAATTGGGTTTAATGGCATCATGTTTCTACGAGTTATACTTCCTAACTTTGGACATTGTTCACAAGTTTTGCAAAACTAATAGGTATCTTTGTAAAGGGTGGGCCAGTAAAATCCACTTTGTAAATTTTTTGCTACAGATTTCTTTAAAGAAAATGACCACTACAAACTTCAGAATGACAAAAGGAAATGACATCATGAATCTGATTATCAGGCATACATCGTCTTAAGATTTGGTCAGGGCAATATTTAAAGAGGTATGGATCATGCCATCAAAATTTACGTACATCGCATAAAAACTTTCTTTTTTCCTGGGACTGCCAACGAGATTGAAGTTTTTCTGTAACAAGAAAATTAGCAATGTCAGCAAACCAAGGTAAATTAACAATACCAAAAAGTTATTAATATAGAAATGTATCATTGATTGGTGAAGTTTCAAAAGATTCATCACAAATAAGTCTAGACAAGTGACCGGCCACAATATTTTCAACTCCCTTTTTATCCTTAATTGCGATGTTGAATTCTTGGAGGAAAAGTATCTATCTAATCAACCTTGGCTTAGCATCCTTCTTTGAAAGAAGATACTTCAAAGTTACATAATAGCTAAATACAACAATAGGTGAATCAACAAGATAATATCTAAAATTTTCCAAAATAAATACTACTGCAAGTAATTCCTTTTCAGTTGTGGAATAATTCATTTGAGCACTATTAAGTGTTTTACTTGCATAGTATATGACGTGGGGTTTCTTATCTTTTATTTACCCTAAGACAGCTCCAGTTGCATAATCACTAGCATCATACATGATTTCGAAAGGTAAAGACCAATCAGGAGATTAAATAATATAAGCGGAAGTTAACATGCTTTAAGTTTATCAAATTCTTCTTGACAAGTCATGGTCCATTCAAAAATAGTGTCTTTTGACAAAAGATTACACAATGGTCTAGATATGGTACTAAAATCTTTAGCGAACCTTCTATAAAAATCAGCATGTCCTAAGAATGACCTAACATGTTTTACACACGTAGAGGAAAGAAGATTGGTAATCAAATCAATTTTGGCTTTATCCACTTCTATTCCCTTAAATGAAACAATATGACCTAACACAATACCATGATCAACCATAAAATGACATTTTTTTTCAATTAAGCACAAGATTCTTTTCTTTGCATCTAATAAGGACTTTTTGTAAATTTGATAAGAATTCATCAAATGAATTACCAAAAAAAGAAAAATCATCCATGAATAATTCAAGAAAATGTTTGACCATATCACTAAAAATATTGAGCATGCATATTTGAAATGTGGTAGGTGCATTGCATAAACCAAAAAGTAGTCTTTTGTATGCAAAAATTTCAAAAGGGCATGTAAAAGTTGTTGGGTTATGGGTTGGGCGAATTTACTATAGTGTTCTTTTGCATGTTGGTTGTGTTCATCATACAAACAATATACATATCTCATACATACATGTGCACAGCGGAAGATTAAATACAATGAACACAGAAAATAACATTTTATTTAACTGAAATTCGAGATTGAGAAAATATCACCAATGAAGCCTTTGGATTAATTTTCTTTGAAGTCCACCATGAAATGAATCTTTGATCAATTCTAGCAATCAACAAGGGTGGGTTTGATTGTCTAGAATGGCAGCATCTTAATCCAGCATATGTGTTTAACTCTTAAACATTTTACAAAGTTAAACCATTTAACTTAATTAAATTTGTTTTTCCTTTTATTCAACTCTTGAATAAATAAAACAAATCTTGTTTTTAGTTATTACATTTAGCAACCATTAATTCAATTTGTTTTGTTGTTCTAACACTTAAAACACAAAACAAACAATTTCAATTTCTCAAATTGAATTGGCTCCCAAAATGCAAAACCTAAAATCTAAAACATTTTTCAATTATGAATTTTGAATTTCATTTCACTTTATATACAAATGCATTAATTCCAAACTAATTTGAATTTCATTTGCATTTCATTTGGCTTAACCTAACCTTAGTTAACATTTAACCTTAGTTAGATTATTTTAACTTAACCTTTAAGTTAATAAATATTTAATTAATTTAACCATAGTTAACTAACTTAACTATGGTTAGGTTAACCTTTACTTAACCTTTAAGTAAGGTTAACTTAATTAACCATATGATTAACCTTTAATCATAGTTAAATTAAATTATTTATTTAACAATTAAATAAATAAATATTTATTCTTATTATTTAACAATTAAATAATCATAAAGTGAAATTACTATTATATCCTTACTCGGTTACCAAGTTAACCTAAAGTGGGTCCCACCAATTTAACCACATACTTTAGTTAACGTAACCTTAGTAATTGCTGAATTATACTGTATTGA
The DNA here is from genome assembly GCA_946807835.1 of Ailanthus altissimus. Taxonomy (NCBI): domain Eukaryota; kingdom Viridiplantae; phylum Streptophyta; class Magnoliopsida; order Sapindales; family Simaroubaceae; genus Ailanthus; species Ailanthus altissimus. Next base: position 11,358,272 of record OX327698.1, read on the forward strand.
ACAATTCAATACGGTACACTGCCCAAGTGCTCAAAGAGTACATTTCATATTGGGACTCTCTAGGTCTACACCCGATTTGTCAAATGGAACTGTTCCATTAATCCGTAATCGATGCCCCACGCACACGTTATGAATATTACAAATCAGCGTGTCAGACCATACAAGTTGAGGTCATAACGTATACGTATAATCCTTCCATCATTTATACCCTGGATGTGCGGGGATATAGATCAGCACCGTCAAATCCCCATTTGCTCATCCATAAACTTATCTCCAGATTCGTATCTCGATAAACAATATACGCAAACACTTTTGCTATATTGTTTAACCCTATGGGAAACTCTTTTCCTGGGTTTATGCTTGTGGCCACAAGACTTTATGAAATACAATCTCGGAGCATCGGATATACAACTTACTTACGTAAGCTGACGGATCCCGTATCTACGCACACCGGACTCCATGAGCATCGGACCATACCCAGCGACACATAGCGGTCAGACCATGAAAGGTCTCTGACATATGTGGAACCAAAGCATGATGGATCACTCACAAGACCACCGTGGCGCTCAGGTCAAAGGACCACGAATACTACTCAACTCGGGAGGACCTTCCTTTGACGGTGTCATAGGATATCTATTGGGGTCCTCATAAGTCTGTTCAGTATCCAGTCCTGACTGGATACCCGCATGCCTATACAAGCTCTAAGCTCATGGTCAGCTAAGAACAACCATCTGAACCAGTCAGATATAGACATACACTAATCTATATATAATGAATCACCGATAGACCCGCATTAGTGATTATAGATCAGGAACATTATCTTTGAGAGATACTTACATAATGATATTTCTTAACACCTATTGCAACTCTTTGCAACTATATCATTACAAGTATACTCTCAGGTCTTTGTCCCATTATAGACAAGGTTCTAACTCTTTAGTCCTCACTGACTCTTATAACCTGCTAACTCTTAACAGTGCTAACTTTTAGCATTTATAACTCTCAGCTTTGCTAACTATTAGTTCTGATCTAAACTCCTTTAGACCAGATCTAAACTCTTTCAGATCAAACAATGTCTGTAATGTTACAAGCATTATACCATATTAATATGATATTAACAATCTTTATTCGAAATGTTTATTGTATAAATATTAACAATTAATATTCATACAATATTGGAATGGCACGTGAGCACCAGCTCCAACAAAAGTAGTTTTTTCTTGATCCTCAAGTCTAAATTCAATTTGGTTGTACCCAGAATACCCATCTAGGAAACAATAAAATTCATGCCCATTTATCGTTTCTAAAATTTGATCCAAGGGAAGTGATCTTTCCTAGTCATCGAATTTAGCTTCCTATAGTCAATGCACATATGCCAACTAGTAACATTTTTAGTTGGAATTAATTCATTGTTTTCATTTTTGACTATAGTTACTCCAAATTTCTTAGGTACAACTTGTGTAGGTCTTACCTATTTACTATCAGAAATAGGATACATGATTCCTACGTCTAAAAGCTTAAGGATCTCATTTCTTACCACATCGTTTATGTTAGGATTGAGCGTTCGTTACATCTCTCTAGAGGGTTTTGCATTGTCCTCTAAATAAATCTTATGTGTGCATATTCAAGGGTTAATTCCTTTAATATCAGCAATGGTCCATCCTAATGAATTTTTATACAATTTCGAAGTGTTAAGTAACTTACTTTCTTAGAGTGAATTCAACTTAGATGAGATGATTACAGGGAAAGTTTCATTTTCACCCAAAAATGAATACTTGAGATGAGATGGCAATGGCTTCAATTCAGATTTTGGTGGTTGCACATTTGATGGCAAGGGAGCATTCGTATTTAGTGGTAATTCCTCAAATATTGGTCTCCACTTGTTTATTCCAAAAACTTGTGAACAAGAACAAGTTTTAGAATTATTTTTCATTTCATAATCATTTTCAGAAGAATAAACATGAAATTCATCATGTACAAGTTCTTTGATTAGATCAACTTCTTGCACATTATCAGCATCCATAAATTGCTTGAAATTATTAAAAACATTCAATTCACAAGTCATATTGCCAAAAGATAACTTCAAAAGACCATTTCTACAATTAATCAAAGAATTAAAAGTTGTTAGAAATGGACGACCTAGAATGACTGGAATTTGAGCATTCAAGTTCAAAGCAGGATGTGTATCCAAAATAATAAAATCAACAGAAAAATAAAATTTATCAATTTGAACAAGCACATCTTCCACTACTCCTCTTGGAAATTTCACACTTATATTAGCAAGTTAAAGAGTGATTGGAGTAGGTTTGAGCTTACCAAGTCTTAATTGATGATAAACAGTGCAAGGTAAAAGATTAACACTAACTTTTAAATCAAGTAATGCACGACCAATCCTAAAATTATCAATCACACAAGAAATGGTTAGACATCTAGGATCCTTGTATTTTGGAGAAGTGTTGTGTTGAATGATTGAACTTACACTTTCACTCAAAAATATTTATTTTTGAACATTAAACTATTTTTTGACTGTGCACAAATCTTTCAAAAATTTGGCATAAGATGAGACTTACTTTATTGTATCTAATAAAGGGATATTTATTTTAACTTTCTTGAAAAGTTCATAAATGTCAAAATTTAGGTTCAACTTTTCAGTAGGTTTCAATCTTTGAGGAAATGAGGGAGGAATTAGACACTCTTCTGTCTTAAAAGGCTTTGACTCTTTATTCTTTTCATTTTCCACTTCAGGTGGTTTAGGTTCATTTTTTTTAAAAGAGTTTTATCAATAACCTTACCACTATGAAGCATTGTGATGGCATTGATATTTTCGAGTAATTATTCTTTTTCACAAGATTCATTTACATTGAATTGACTTACAGGCATGGGTTTAGGTTAAAAAGGAAACTTACCTTTTTCTTAATTTTGTACAAAAGATGTTAGATTAGAAAGTGGACTCCTGATCTCATTAATAGCCCATAGAGTTTGATCATTAAATCTTGATTTCTCACGTATGAATGCTTACAATGTATCCTCAAGAGTTTTTCACAAGATTCATTTACATTGAATTGACTTATAGGCATGCTTACAATGTTTTGATGAGGTTGTGTTTGAGCATTGTTATCATTTCTCCAACTGAAATTTAGATGGTTTCTTCAATTTAGGTTATAGGTGTTGAAGTATTGAGATGAAAAAGGTTTTTGAGTATAACTTATGGCATTAACTTGCTCATACGTGGCTTCCTTAAAGATTAGAAGGTTTGGGCACTTATTTGAGGGATGGTCAACAATATCACAAACACTACAAACTTCTTTAGTAAGAATGGATTTGGTTTCCCTTAGTTTTCTCATTTTCATGGCTTGTACTTTCCTAGCTAAACTAGCTACCCTAGCACTTAGATCATGTTCTTGACTCAATTGATATTTTCCTCCACTAGAACTTGCAAGATTAGATCTAATTTAATTGGTAGAACTAGTGATTTGACAATTTTGGAATTTTTTTGATAAATGATCCAAATAATCAAATACCTCATCTGGATATTTTCCTAAAAATTCACCATTACATACGATTTCAATGAATTCTTTTGTCTTAGGAATTAAACCATTATAGAAAAAACTAATTGTTCTCCATTTTTCAAAACCATAATGTAGGCAAGAATTTTACAAATCTTTGAATCTTTCCCTACATTGGAAGTATGTTTCATTTTTCTTTTGAGAAATATTTTGAATTTCTCTTTTCAAAGCATTGGTTTTATGTGTTGGAAAATATTTCTTTAGGAAGTCACATTGCATTTCTTGCCAAGTACCTATTAAACTTGGTCTTAAAGAATTAAGCCAAGTTTTTACCTTATCTTTCAATGAGAATGGAAACAGCTTAAGCCTAATTATTTTTTCACTATATATTTGGTCATTAAATATACTATAAACTTCCTTAAATTATTTTAAATGCAAATATGGACTTTCCGATTCTAAGCCATGAAAATTTGGAATTAATGGAATCATTCCGGGCTTAAATGTAAAATTATTGACATTCAAAGGAAAAATGAAGCAAGAGGATGTAGAGTTGCGAGAAGGTTGCAAGTATTCACACATGGTTCGAATATGTGCATTATCATGATCTTCGTGAACACTTTCATTATTGGCCATGGTGTGTGATGTGTTTGATGAAGAATGAGAAGATGATGAAAAATTAAATAAATTATCAAAAGGAGTTTTAGAATTACCTTTAACCAATCGAAGGGACTTAGGATCTCGAAACCATATACTCATACAAGAAAAGAAAACAAAATATAATAACGATGCTAGAAACAAGAGAACTAAAAGTAAAGAAGAAATTAGTTAGAGGAATAATAAAAAGTTAGATTAGTAAAAGTTAGATTAGAAAAATGGTTAGTAAAAAAATAAATTCAGTGGTCAAACCAACCATAGTAAAATAAAGATAACAAAATAAAGAATACTTAAAGTACATAAAGATAGGAGGCTTAGCTTTCCATGAAAAAAAAAATACTAAATTTCTTAGTTAATTTCACTCCCCGGCAACGGCGCCAAAAACTTACTACAACTTAAATGTTGTGTTACCTAAGTATGGGCTGTCTTAATTATAGTATTTACTTGTCAGTCCAAGTGTTGTGTCCATAGAGAGTGATCACCGGAGCAAAGGTTGCTTTTGTCAATGTCCAAGAGTATTGAAGTATTGTACCCAAAAATGAAGAATAATTGTTGATTTTAAAAGAAAAGGTTACCAAGTGTAAATTAAAAAATTAATTTAAAAGAACACTAAGGCAATAGAGATTCACACTTAATTGGGTTGTAGTAAAGTTCCTTTGATTCTTTTACTCATTTAAAAAATTATTTCAATTGATAGAAAATACTATTTGTAAAAATATATTTTTGATATGTAGAAGATCTTTCCAAGCATTATTTCTTCCCTTAGTCTACAAAGAATCAAGGCTTCAAACAAACCAAAACAACTTTAAAAAAGGATGAATCAAATCATTTGAACACAAATATAAAATACAAGTGTAGGATCAAAGTGACAAAACTACACCTCTTTTAAGTGTTTCACTCCTAACCTTAGCTAAGAATTAGAACAACATAACTTAAAAAAATAGAATGCAAATGAAAAATGAACTAAAGATTACAAAATGATAGAAGATATTTCCCTTTCAATTAAGGGTGTCCTTAAATAGGCAAATTTATGGTACTATTCATGTGTGACCAAAATATTCAATATGTTTTACTACCAAACTTTCTATTGAACTTGTAACACTTTTTTGACTAGTACGATGGCCGAATTGGACTTTCTTCTCAACTGAAAATTTGTAGACAATTGGAATATATTTCCGTGGCTTCTTGAATTATATCAATTGGGTTCATATTTTGTGAGAAAAAGTCCAAATACTAAATTATGCTCTGACTGGGCCTGCATTGCAGATGGGTCCTCTCAAATCTGTTTTATACCCTCCAAACGTTCGAATTATAAATTTTATGTGAAATCTAATTTTGTGTTACATGAAATCAAATCTCCACTGGTTTAAGAATTACTTCAATTGGATTTTTGAGTATAAAGTTATATGTAATTTACCGAACCTATATTCAAATAGTTAAAAACTTAATTAGATACAATACTGGAAACGTGCTCAAATTAGGGAGATTAATAACACTAATGGTGGAAAATGATGTTGAAAAATCTTTATCAAATGTGCAAATTTAAGTGTTCATCATGAGAGATGCATTTAGTTTTTTTAACATGTTCACAATTCATATGTATGCACCTTAAACACGTTTAACACCTTGCCCTAAAAAAGATTAATCCCTTAAGTGAATAAGAGGAAGCAGTTCGAAAACTTTGAATAATACTAAATTGTGTCTATGAGATTAGGTCATATTGATGTAAGATGCCTAGGCCGCCTGGTTAAGAATGGTTAGATACATGATTTTATCATAGAATCTTATCCGATTTATGAATCTTGTATTCAAAGGAATATGACCAAATCTCCTCTTATGATGTTAGACATCGTACCACAGATTTATTAGAACTAGTACATAATGATGTATGAAGTCTAATGAATCACACTGTGATAGGTAAGTTTCCCTACTTTATTGTTTTTATCAATGAATGTCAAGATACGGACAAGTGTTTGATGAAACACAAGTTGGAAACTTTTGAAATGTTCAAATGGTTTCGACTTACGGTAGAAAAACTAACCGTTATATGCATTAAATGTCTTCTTTTAGATCAAAATAGCAAATACATGAGCATTAGATTTGTGAATGATTTAAAAGAGAATAAGATTCTTATTCACTATAATCCTCCAAGTACTCCTCAACATAATGTTGTTTTGGAAAAGAGGAATAGACTTTGTTAGATAAATCGATCTTTCAAAACATCTATAGGGTTATGCTCTAGAAACCGCTACTCATTTGTTGAATAGAGTTCCATCAAAAGTCATTCCTACTAATCCATATGAGATATGGATTGGCAGGAAACTAAGTCTTAAGTATGTTAAGATTTATGGTTGTTCTAATTATGTAAGAGTTATGCAACAGGATAAACTTGTACTCAGGGGATATAAGTATCGGTTCATAGGATATCCTAAATATTTTATGGGATATCTGTTCTATGATTCAAAGAAAAGAAACGTTTGTTTCTTGTAATGCCACTTTCCTAGAGAAATAGTTTCTTATGGATGATTGAGATTATAAAAGGATTGAACTTAGTGAAGTCAATCCAAGAACTAAAGAATCAACATTGGAACCTGAGGATCAATAGAGTGAGATACCTCTTAACACACCCTTCACGTAAGTTGAAAAGGATGTCAAGGCTATCTATAAGGTATATATAATACTTAAAGATGCTTTTAGGGTTTTCTTATTTGTAGGAAAAGATCACTCGACTTATAAAGAGAAGCAATTTTGGACATCGATTTGAAAAAATGGTAACAAGCCATGTAATCCAAAATTAACTTTATGCATGTCAATCAAGTCTAAGACTTTGTTGAGCTTTTCAAAGAAATTGTTCCTATTGGTTGTAAATAGCTTTACAAAAGGAAGTGTGGGCCTAATAGGGAGGGAGAGACTTTCAAAACCTAATTGGTGGTAAAAGGTTCACTCAGCAATTTAGGATTAATTATGAAAAACCTTTCACTAGTAACCATGCTAAAGTTGATTGAAATTTTTATTGGCTATTGTAGCATATTTTGATTTTTTTTAAATCTGGCAAATGGATGTAAAGACGGTATTCTATAATTCTTGTCTCGGGTAAGAGATATACATGGAATAATCTGAAGGTTTTACATCCACCTGAACTTCTAATCTAATATATAGACTAAAAATTTCCATTCATAGACTTAAACAGGCCTCTTGAAGTTGGAATCTTTATTTTGTAAAGTAATTCAAAAGTCTATTTTTTTTATCAAAAATAAAGAGGAAGCATGTGTGTTTAAAAAAGGCCGTGGGAGCACAATTGTCTTTTAGGTTCTCTATGTGGTTGACATACTCATTATCAAAAATGATATTGGTATGTTACAGTCAATCAGGGTTATTTAAGAACTTCTCCATTAAAGATTTGAGAGAGGTTTCCTGTATAATAGGTATAAAGCTTTATAGAGATACCCCTAGAACTAGGAAGTTGATAAGATTCTCCAAATCCTTGTATATAGAAAATGTTATTGAAAGGTATAATTTCAGTAACCGTGAGATAATTACTGTGCCTTTCAAATATGGCATTCATCATTTTAGGAAAATGTCTCCTTAAACGGAAGATGAAAGAGTTAGAGTGTCTAACATAATATATGCATGAGCTGTAGGTAGGTGGATGCATGCCATATTATATATAAAACTTGATATTAGTATAGCTATAAGTGTTACGAGCCAGTATCTATCTAATACAGGTAACGATTATTGGATGATCGTGGAACATATCCCAAAATATCTTAGAGATACAAAGAATAAGTTTCTAATCTGTGGAGAATGTACAAGTGAGAGGAAACATTATTTAAGACTTTTAGTCTGATTCGAATGATAGAAAGTTTACATCTTGACATGTGTTTCTTCTTAAATGGTGCCGTAGTTAGTTAGTAGTGTGTTAAGTAAGACTCCACAACTAATTCTACCTTGGATGAAGAATAACTTGTGGCTCCAGAAGCTGTAAAGGAAATAGTATGGATACGTAAGATAAATTGTTGAACTCGAAATAGTTTCAAGTTTAGTGGATCCTATCCCACAATATTGTGACACATAATGAAGTAATTGCTTAAGTGTAGTAGCTAAGAATACACCAGATATCTAAGTATACAAATACCAAATATCACATAATTAAAGAAATCATAGATGAAAGAGTTATCATAATATCCAAAATAGATCTTTTGGTTAATATAATGGACCTGCTCATTAAAGCCTCAACTCTTAGGGTGTTCAAGAAACATATAGAGATGATAATACTTGATATCATCATGAATAACACTAGAGCAAATGGGAGTTGTTAGAGATCATGCTTACATGCCATTCTAATATAAAATAATTATTTCGATAATAATCGTTAATACACAATTATATAGTAATAAGCTCATAACGTTTCAAACAATGTAGATCTAAAAAGTTTAGATTTGACCTAAAAGAGTTTAGGAATAAATTAGTAATGACATAGTTGCAATGAGTTACAAATGGTGCTAAGAAATGTCATTATGCATTATGTTCTCAAAAACATCATTTTTTATCTATGATTGCTATACGGGTCCATTGATATTCATTTTGGATTAGTATATGTTTATATGTGGATTGTCTAAACAATTAGTCTTAGAAAACCATGGGCTTAGTGAAAGCTCGTATAGGTATTTAGGTATTCAGTAAGGACTGGGTACTAAACAGACCCAATAGGACCTCAAACAGACATTCTATAGAGCCATCAATTAAGAGTCCTCTCAAGTTAAGTAGTATTTGTGATCTTTTGACTTGAGCGCTACGATAGACTTGTGAGTAATCAATCATTCTTTGATTCCATGTATGTTAAAGACCTTTCATGGTCTAACCTTAAAAAATACAATAAAATGCATATTTGCTAAGAGATTTAGTCACCATTTAACATTTTGAATGTCACTAATTTTAGCATTTTGTATTTTTAAACTTTAAATAAAGTGTTATCTTTAAATAGTGATTAATGAATGCTAGTTGCACAAGTTTAGAAAAATATATATATAACTCTCAATGTAGAAATTAAAATAAAGAAATTCTTGAACCTAGAGCCGCGTGACTTAATCTTACACAAAATTAAAGAATATTCAAAAAGTCAAATCCAATATTTAATAGGATAAAATTAGGATAGAATAGAATTGGATTACAACTTCCTCTTAGCTTACCTCACCTCTTATATTTGGACCATATTTCACAAAATATGTCTCTAATCAGTATAATTCTATAAGCTGGGAAATTTTGAGTCAATTATCTACAACTCTTTTATTGATTTACAAATTGATAAAAGTGTTGTTGGTCAAACTCTGATGTAGCTTTGCTATTTTGACCATAGGTTATAGGTTATTAATCCAAATTACATAAACCTAGTGGATATGGAAAAAAGAGATAAAATAATATAACTTTCATGTTGATAATAAAGGCTAAATCAATCATCTCCATTGTAAAAAATGTGCTGCAATTAGGTGAAGGAGTTAGTGGCCAAAATTATTAAAGATTAAAGTCACACTAAACATGTTCTCATTCATTGCTTATATAAGAACACCTTTAGGAGGCTCATTGACGTTTTTCATGCTTATAATTCTCTCAAATATTTTTCCTTTAACATTCATAAGAATGAATTATAAGCAAGACTAAAGTTCTTGGCAAGGCTAGAGATGAACTTCTATGTGTAATAAATCTACTTCTAATCAATAGCTACAATGTTTATAAGTTTATTTGTGTCTAAACTATTATCTATTATTTTTCTATAATCTAAATGTTATAATTCTCACATCTCATATATATTCAATCAAGCTTTCTTTATGTGATTCATGTCCAATTATAATGGTTCTTGGTTACATAATTTTATAAGTTAATCTTTTACTATAATATTGTTAAAATGATATATTGTCGATGTTAGATAACTTGTATAGATGAACATAGTTTGTGATAATGTTTACAAAGAGTTTGGTCAAGTCAAATACATTTATTATTAAATGTGTCATGTTATACATATCTTTTGATTGACTGTTTGGGATGTGAAACTTTCAATTGAATTATAAATATTGAATTAAAGTATAGAATAAATTTATAAAGCATATTAGTGAGTCTCGAAGCCTTGCTCACATCACTGTAATTTTCTTCCTTAATTCTCATTTAATTTTACCTTATCTATAACAATCTCAAATTTAATTTTCTCCCTTATTAATGTTTTAATATTTTTATTTCCCCTAACCTATTTTTTGAAAACTTCATCGTGGGATCAACACCTTAATCTATACTATAATAGCCATATCACATTTTGAGCATAAACAAAATTTGGCGTTGTTGCTGGGGAGGCACACCATGTGAAATTAGGTTGTGTTTGTCAATATTAAAGGGGTAACTTTGTGCATTTACTTTTGTTTGTAAAATTTTCTTCTTAAATTTCTCTTTATAATATTTTTTTATAGTTGGTCTTACTACCTAGCTTAGTTTGTTATCTTCTTGTATTTTTATTTAATTTTTTATGATTATTCCTACCACCTAACTTAGTTTATTTCTTTTGTCCATATTTTGTATTTTATTTTATTTTTCATGGTTGATTTTACTACATAGTTCTCTTTATTTTCTTCATTTATTTGTCATGGTTGGTTTTATCCTTTAGCTCTCTTTAATTTCTTCTTGTATTTTATTTCTATTTTATAGTTAGTCTTACTACTTAGCTTATTTTATTTGTTTTTATTCACTTATTATTTTTATTTCTTGAGAGTTTCTTTTAAAAAAAAGTATAAAAACTGTTAGGATGTATGAATTAACTTATAGACAAATGAGTAAGATTAGTGAGAGAAGTAGAACTAGAACCATCACTATAATTTGAAACGGAAGATAATTCACCATCTAGTTCATCTTGTAATTCTAACATAATTAGTCAACATGAGGATAACCCTATTAGGACTCTAAAAGATTATTTGCATTCTACTCGCACAGCTACACCATCATACATTATATTTTCACCTAACACGCCATATTTGAATTTTAAACCTAGAATGATACAACTTCTACCCACTTTTTATGGTCTAGAAAGTGGGAGTCCTTATGTGCATGTGAGAAAAATTGAAGAAGTTATGGTTGTCTTCTATAGCCAACATGAAGCCAAAGACACTGTTAGACTTAAATTTTTCCCTTTTTCTCTAAAAGACAAAGCAAAGAGTTGGCTAAACTCTTTGAGGCTGAGATCCATAGGAACTTAGGTAGAAATGACCCAAGTATTTTTTAATAAATAATTTTTACACCACAAAACTAATGGTCTGAAGGGATAAATTTTTTCATTCTCTCAAAAAGATAATGAAACCATATGCCAAGCTTAGAAAAGGTTTAAAGAGCTGTTAAATTTGTGCCCTCGCCATGGGTATGAAAATTGGCATTTAGTTATTTATTTCTATAAGGAAATCACAATACGAGAGTGCCAATTTGTTGACATGATGTGCAATGGGGAATTCCTTCACAAAGATCTTAAGGAAGCCATAGAATTCCTTAATGATTTAGCCGAAAAAGCTGATACATGGACTGGACCTAAACACAAATAGGCATAACCTAGTAGAGTTTTCCATCTTAGGAAAGTGGATAAGCTTAAAGCCTAGTTAGAGGTCTTAACTAGGGAATTAAAAGCATTGAAAATCAAGGATAGAAAGGTCACTCACACAGTCGCTAGGGTTAAGTCATATGATGCCTATTTTTTTTGTGGAGGGGTAAAACACTTACCTCAGATTGCCCCACTTATAGTGAGATGAGAGGGATATAAAAAGAATAATGCAATGCCCTAGGGATTTACAAAGGGCTTTATTCACCCTACTCTAAAACTTATTTGTTTTATGCCGATTAAACCGAGGGTATGCATGTGGTATTTGTGTCCATTATACATATATAAGTATCAAATACATACATATACGTAGCGGAAGCAAAAAAAAATAAACATATAAAATATATTAATCATATTAATATATATTGGATTGAGAATTTTCACCTATGTAACTTTTAAACAAAAGCTACTAGAGTCCTCATGAGGTGTAACTCATTTATAGTTCTAGTAACCAACTAGGTAGGTTTAGTTGTCTAGAATAACAGCTTTAAATCCAGTAGAGGCTTAACACTTGAATCTAATTTGTTTATTTTCCCTTAATAAACTTTTGATCAATGAAAAAAAAATGTAATGCTTTAATGGCCTAAATATATTGGAAACGATGATGAATAATGAACTCAACACTGGAATTCAAACAACAAAAGAAACAATTTGCTTTTGTTTTATTCTTCACTTGGCTGACGACAATAAAGGCATTCACCCTCTTTTTGTTTTAATTTTAAACACATATATAATAATCCAAAATTAACTTTCAATATAACTAAACCATAGTTAACACTTAACTTAGATTTAGTTTAACCTAACTCAAGTTAACTCTTAACTTTAGTTGGTTAATATTCCATGAGTCTGTGATCGATGCCCCATACACACGTCACAGATATTACAAATAAGTGTATTAGATCATGCAAGTTGAGATCATTTATATCTAAGATGTTCAAGGACATAGATCAATATCGTCAAATCCCCACAAGCTCATCCATGAACTTACCTCCATATTTGTATCTCAATGAACAATATACGCAAACATTTTTGCTATATTGTTTAATCATGAAGGAAACTCATTTCCCAGATTTATAGCTTACTGCCATAAGACTTTCTGAGATACAATCTTAAAGCACCGGATATATTAACTCCCTATGTGAGCTGACGGATCCCATATCCACGTACATCAAACTTTAGAACATCAGACCATACTCAGCAACACACAGTTGTCAGACCATAAAAAGTCTCTAATGTCCGTGGAACCTAAGTATGGTGGATTACTCACAAACCCACTATGAAATTCAGGTTAAAAGACTACGAATACTACTCAACTCAAGAGGACGTTCTATTGACAGCTTATATAAGATGTCTATTAGGGTTTTCGTGAGTCTATTTGATACCTAGTCCTTATAGAATACCTATATACCTATACGAGTTTAAGCTTATAGTCCGCTAGGAACACTTATTTGTACCTTAGAGATACACACATACACTGACTATGTAAAAGCGATTCACCAAAAAACTTGCATCGATGAAAATATATCAGTAACATAATATTTGAGAACATATTTGTATAATGACATTTCCTAGCACCTATTGCAACTCTTGCAACTATGTCATTACTAGTATACCTTTAGGTCTTTGTCCCATTATAGATACAACTCCAACGCCTTGGATTTAACGCATTCTTATAACCTGCTAACTCTTAGTAGTCATAATTCTTAGTGTTGCTAACCCTTAGCCCTTATCTAAACTTATTTAGATCAGATTTGAACTTCAAATTATACAATATCTATAGCATTACAAGCATTGTATCATATAATTAATGAATTAACAATTTAATAAAATATACATTGTATGAATATTAAATATTCAAACAAATAGGGATGACACATAAGCACAAACCTTAACAATAATCCTGGCTAGAGAAACCACTAAAACTTTAGCTGAAAATCTAACCAACAAGCTAACAACCATTGGAAATAAGAACAAAAAGCACCCAAGTCTTATGTTGCACTTCAATATAATGCATGATCAACTAGAAGTTCCTTAGAGGACACAATACAAATATTTACGGAGACACAAAGTGTTGGCGGAGGAACTAAGGCACGTGTGGGTGTATGCATGTACAATTGTGTCTATTGCTTAACGCAACAGAAGCGTATAAATTTTACAATAAACACAATAAATACAATATATTAATGATATTAATATATTTATAGGTTAGAGAACTCACCTCAACGTGTAATGTTATACACGTATTTTTTTCAGAGTCCGCATGAAGACTAACTCGCAGGCAGTTCTAGTCACCAACACGATGGACTTGGTGAGCTAGAACAGCAGTCCTTTACGCAGCATCGGGTTTAACTCTTAAATCCCAAAATGGTCAGTGTGTGTTTTTATCCTTTTCTCCAAAAGGATAAGAAATAGAGAATTTGAAGCAATCCACCATTACTTCAATTGAAAGCATAGAAAAAAATAAAACAATTTCTTTTTTCCCTTTTTTTTTTCTTCTTCTTTCTCTTTTCTCCATTTCCTTTCTCTTCTCTTCTCTTGGCCAAATTGTCCTAAAAAACACACATTCACTTTTCCAAATCTTTCTTTTTATATATATCTAATATATATAAAATAATAATATAATATAACATATAATAATAAAATATGAATAATGGGTGCCAACTATTTGGCACCCAAAAAATATAATAATATTATATATGAAATATTATATAATATAATATAATAATGTAATAATATATTATATAATAAAATAAAATAATATAAAAAAATATTATATAATATAATAAGAGAGATATTTTGATTATTTAACAATTAAATAATCAAAGTGAAAAATGATCATTTTGCCCCTCATAAATAGTTACCAAGTTTACCCTTAGTGGGTCCCACCAAATCCCACACTTAGGTAAACTCAACTGAGGGTCCACAATACGCTACGTGTCATAATATAATTAGTAAATAATAATTATTAACTAATTGTTGTATTTAACACTTAAATACAGACACGCACGTATTTCTGTAGTACTGCTGAATATTGCTGATTAAATAATTTAATACAGCACGCTGCCTTAGTGTACAACGAGTACACTCCATATTGCGGGACTTCTTAGGTCCTACGCCCGATTTGTCAAATGGAACTATTCCATGAGTCCGTGAGCATTGCCCCATGCACACGTCACGAATATACAAACTAGCACGTTAAACCATACAAGTTGAGGTTGCAACGCATACGTATAGTCCTTTCCTCATGATATCCTGGATGTGCAGGGATATAGATTATCACCGTCAAATTCCCTTGTGCTCATCCATGTCTTATCTCCAGACTTGTATCTCATTGAACAACATGTGCAAACTCCTTTGCCATATTGTTCCACCCTGGCGGAACTCTTTCCCGAGATGATTGCTTGTGGCCACAAAAGTTTCTGAGATACAGTCTCGAAGCATTTGGATATCAAACACTATATGGGAGCTGATGGATTCCATATCTGTACGCACCAGACTCCATAAGCATCGGATTATACCCAACAACAGCCGGCAGTCACACCATGAAAGGTCTATGACATGCGTGGAACCAAAGTATGGTGGATCACTTATAAGCCCACCATGGGACTCAGGTCAAAGGACCACGTATACTACTTAACTCGAGGGGACCCTCCGTTGATGACTTACATTAAGTGTCTATCAGAGGCCCTCGTGAGTCTGTTCCATATCTAGTCCTAACTGGATACCATATGTCAATATGAGCTCCAAGCTCACAATCGGCTAGGAACGACCATCTATACATCATAGGTACGACATATATTGATCTATATATAAAGGTATCCACCAACAAACCCGCATTGGCAAAAATAGATCAGTGACAATTATTCGAGAACATACTTGCGTAACTTGCATTTCCTGGCACCTGATTATAACTCTTGAAACTATGCAGTTACTAGTATATTCTCAGGTCTATGTCCCATTACAGACACGGCTTTAACTCTTGGATCTACTGAGTATTATAACCAGCTAACACTTAGCTGTGATAACATTTAGCAATTATATCTCTAAGTGTGGCTTACTATGAGCCCTTATCTAAACTCCTTTAGATCTGATCCAAACTCTTTTAGATCTACAATGTTTGTAACGTTACATGCATAATACCATATAAATGGGTATTAGCGATTTAAGTGTAATGTACACTTGTATAAATACACAAGTATATGTACATTCAGGGATGGCACGTAAGCACCGACCCTAACAATCTCTCACTTGCTCTAGTGTCATTCCTAATGGCATCTCATGCACATCGACTCTATGTGTTTCACAAACACTTTTAGAGTCATGGCATTAAAAAGTGGGTCCGCTAAATTATTTATAAAATACTTCTACAAATAATCACATCTCCTTCAACCAACATCCCTCTAGTTATATGAGACTCCTGTCAACATAATTAGAGTACTGGTATCCTTTTGGCACGTTGGCTTGTACAATGGCCTTGTTTTATCGTAAATTTATAGGATAGGATCCCTATCTTGGAACTCTTCCAAGGCCAGTGATAAACCTACGAATCCTCACTGCCACTTTCGCTTCGCCAATCTGAATTAGCAGTGAATCCCAATTTGGTGTAATTCCAACTCCCTTAGTACTAATGAGAATGTGCACATTCCCAGATGTAGACTCTCTATCATCTAGGTCAAACTAAAAGTTTGACTCTGTGCATTTTCTCATTTGTAAGTTACTTTCTCCATATTTGAGAAACTTATCATTTGTACTCTTAAGATATCTCAAGATATGTTTGACTACCATCAAATGAAAGTCACCTAAATCAGACTGAACTCGGCTTGTAACTTTTACGGCCAAATTGATCTCAGGTCTCAAACACATCATAGCATACATCTATCTTTGAAAAGTTTATGTATCTGGTGTATTAAATTGTCTAACTGTCTCATCTTCCATCTTAAAGAGACACTCTCCTCAAAAGATGGACACCAGGTCTATTGATGTGAAATGATTTGGGAGAGTCCTATCAGCTTCCTAGCTCTATATCTATAAAAATTTATACCTAATATAAAAGAAGCCTCTCCCAAATACTTTATGGAGAAATTCTTACGAGTTACTTCTGACTAATTATAACATACTGACATCATTGCCAATGACTAGTATGTCATCAATAAAGAGCATTAAGAAGACTATCATGCTCCCACTGGCCTTTCTTGCACATTAGACCAGAAGTCTGGTTGGACGTAAAATCTTCAACCTATTCCATAAATATCTCTTACTCGAGGTGTTCATTCCAGAACACCTTCCTTACATCCATCTGTCAAACTTCAAAGTCCTAATATGCTGCAAGAGCCAATAAAAATACTAATCGACTTTAGCATCAATATTTGTTCAAAGGTTTCCTCTTAATCTCAAATTATTGGGGATTACCTTTCTAGAACCAATACTGAGCCTAAAGGGTCTCTACCTCCCATCTGGCTCCCACTACCTCTTTGTAAACTCTTTACAACTAATGAGAACAATTCTCACGAATAGCTTAACCAAGTTCTAGACTTGATTTAGATGCATATAGTCAATATTGTTTTAATGATTTATTGTCGCTTCCTAAATTGATGTTTAACATAGACTCTTTATAGGTCAAGGATTATTTTCTTTTACCAAGAAAACTTCAAGTTCACCTTCAGGTATCAACCATACCTAAAAGGTGACCCAGACATCCTTTCAGGCCCTTTTGGAGTTGTGTTAAAAGGTCACTGCTTAATTAAGCATGAGTTCCTATCCTTGGTTCATTATTTTCTAGATTGACTTCGCCAAGCTCAATCTTTCTATAATTTCCACGATCTATGAGAAACTCTTTCTCTAGGATAGTGGTATACTAAGAAACGAACACACTTCGCTTCTCTAAATCATAGAACTAGTATCCTGTTGGATTCAGAGGATACCTAATGAACCTATACTTGTGCCTCTTGGGTGTTGTTTAACTTATTGAGTAACTCTTACAAAATAAGATACCCTGCTGCGTAACTCTTTACGTAAGCAGGACAACCTAAGTCTTAACTTATTTAAGATACAGCTTTCTTCCTCTCTGTATCTCATACAAAATGAAGGAACAGTTTGTGATGGAACTCTGCTAAATAAGTAGCTATGTTAGGAGCATATTTTCATAGATATAGATCGGTAACACTCATTATCTATTGGATCATATCTAATAAAGTCCAATTCCTTCTCACGAAAATATCATAATGTTATGGATTACCCGAAGGACTATAATGAGTGAGAATCCCATTCTTCCTTAAACAAACGGAGAACTTGCTGTTAATGTACTCACTTCCTCGATCTAATTGAAGGGATGTGATGTACATTCTGGTATATTTGGTTATCTCTGTGAATACATTATTCATAAACTAGTTAAGACTGTATGGTCAGATTAGGAATCCAACCTTCCTTAACCAGACAGATAAGCATCTCATACCTATATGACCTAAATTTAAATACCACAGCTTCGTTTCATTTAAGAATTCCGATCTATAGACATTTCTAATTTGGTATATAATGCGAATTTATTAACTAACATTTAGCTAATAAAATATTATACTTATTATGCAATGCAACTATTGTATTGCATAGGAGAAGTAAGTTAAGTTGCCCAACAACTTAGACCTGCAAGAAATCACCATTTCTTACTCTTAAATTTACTTCTACAAGCTGTTACATTGTAGTCTCTCTTAATCCCTGCAACATCTTGCAAATATGAAAGGGACGTATAGTATCATATATCTAGCTTGTACTCGCATCAAATGCCTTAGAAATATCTATATGTGTCATACACTAACCTGTGAGAGTCTTTTTGACTGATTATAAGGCTTCTAGGGTAGAGGGATTTCCAATACCCAACCTTATTGTATTGAAAACATTTTCCATCTACACATTCTCTTGTTGATCTTTAGATAAATATTGCCTTTAAAGATTGATTCTGGGTATCTGCCTCATCTTTTTCTCCCTTAAACATCTGGTCTCACCAGATATACTTGGAGTAGAAAATGAAGCACCCAGAACAGAGATGGTCACACTCCCTCTATTCAATCTTCTAAAGAGGCATTATCAGAATTACCTTACGATAAACTCTTATCAGTAATAAATCTAATATTTCAGTGATTTATCCACCGGTCAAAGTAATTCCTAGTACCCTAAAGTTGGACTGCATCAACTATGCACACTAACTGGTTCGTAGTGGTCATTATTCTTGACAGGCCAAAGTAATGGGAGATGTAAGCGGGATATTCATTAAATCGCTAATAAAACGTTTTAAATCATGGGTATACAAAGTATACATTTTTTAATTTAAAACGCCCTTCCACTGCTTTACATAATCATGGTAATCTCTAAAATAAGAAGACGATAGTTTAAACTCTTTTAAACTATACAGTGGAAAGTAGATCCCATTGTAATTTACTCGAGCCTCACGCTGTAGCAATATTGGCCTTTGTAAACCCAACAGGTAGACAACACTTATCAATTGCATCTCATGCAACTCTTACCCCTTGATCCTAAATACATCTTATCCTTACGCTGTAGCAATATTGAATAAGTGTATTCCAGATTAACTTGTCAATGATCAAATATATGCTATCGATACTACCCTCGCGCTGTAGCAATATTGGGCAATACTTTCGCATATATTTGTCTCACCTCATGTTTAACCGACATAGTCTAAGCCTAACCAACCAAGTCCCTCACACTGTAGCAATATTGAGACAAGGCCGACGTGACTCATCTAACATCGTATTGACAAGATGGATCAGAATAAAATATTATCTCATAATATAATATTCTTCAATCTGATTAAGAGAGATTTTGTTTCTATAGTCTCCATACTCCTAGGAAAGGTGATTCTCAACTTGATTAATTTCTCTATGCAAGCACAACTAACCCCACCAGTAGGGCTCCCATTGTGATTACCCACATAGAAAAAATTAATCCTAGTTTATATAGCAAACTGATAACTCTTTATCACTGCATCTCATAAACCCCGATTTATAATAGACTGATAACTTTTATCACTACATCTCATAAATCTACATATGCAAAATTAATTTTGAAACACTGTTAAAAAAATAATGTAGCTATGAACAGTAACTATGCTGTGTATGAACAGTTAAACTTTACTGTTCATGTGCTACTTCCCAAGTGAACAGTACACCACTGCGGTGCGAGATGTCACTGCTGGTGCTACGACGCCGAGTACTTCCCTCTTGGCATACTTGTTTCAACACATGAAACGCGCCATTTATACTAGGTCTTTTGTATCTACTCACTCAAACAACACCCATACACAACCTAAATGGCTCTGATACCATTTTTGTTGTCGGAGGATCTAAGACACGTGTGGGTGTATGCATGTGCAATTGTGTCTATTGCCTAACGTAGCGGAAGCGTATAAATTTTGTAATAAACACAATAAATACAATATATTAATGACATTAATATATTTATAGGTTAGAGAACTCACCTCAACGTGTAACGTTATACACGTATTTTTTTTGGAGTCCGCATGGAGACCAACTCGCGGGCAGTTCTAGTCACCAACATAGTGGGCTTGGTGAGCTAGAACAACAGCCTTTTACGCAGCAGTGTGTGTTTTTATCATTTTTTCCAAAAAGATAAGAAATGGAGAATTTGAAGCAACCCATCATTGCTTCAATTGAAAGTATAAAAAAAAATGAAACAATTTCATTTTTCTCTTTTTATTTTCTTTTCTTCTTTCTTTTTTTTCCATTTCCTTTCTCTTCTCTTCTCTTCACCAAATTGGCCTCAAAAACACACATTCACTTTTGCAAATCTTTCTCTCTTTATATATATATATAAATATATATCTAATATATATAAAATAATAATATAATAATAATATAATATAATATATAATAATAATAATAATAAAATATGAATAATGGGTGCCAACTATTTGGCACCCAAAAAATATAATATTATTATATAAAAAATATTATATAATATAATATAATAATATATTATATAATAAAATAAAATAATATAAAAAAATATTATATAATATAATAAGAGAGATATTTTGATTAATTAATAATTAAATAATCAAAGTGAGAAATGATCATTTTGCCCCTCATAAATAGTTACCAAGTTTACCCCTTAGTGGGTCTCGCCAAATCCCACACTTAGGTAAACTCAACTGAGGGTCCACAATACGCTAGTTATCATAATATAATTAGTAAATAACAATTATTAACTAATTGTTGTATTTAACACTTAAATACAGACACGCACGTATTTCTGTAGTAATGCTGAATATTGCTGATTAAACAATTTAATCCGACACGCTGCCTTAGTGCACAACGAGTACACTCTATATTATAGAACTTCCTAGGTCCTACGCCCGATTCGTCAAATGGAACTATTCCATGAGTCTGTGAGCAATGCCCCACGCACACGTTACGGATATACAAACTAGCGTGTCGAACCATACAAGTTGAGGTTACAACGCATACGTATAGTCCTTTCGTCATGATATCCTGGATGTGCGGGGATATAGATTATCACCATCAAATCCCCTTGTGCTCATCCATGTCTTATCTCCAGACTTGTATCTCATTGAACAACATGTGCAAACTCCTTTGCCATATTGTTCCACCCCAGTGGAACTCTTTCCCGGGATGATTACTTGTAGCCACAAGACTTTCTGAGATACAGTCTCGAAGCATCTAGATATCAAACTCAATATGGGAGCTGACGGATCCCATATTTGTACGCACCGGACTCCATAAGCATCGGGCCATACCCAGCGGCACCTAGCGATCACACTATGAAAGGTCTGTGACATGCGTAGAACCAAAGTATGGTGGATCACTTACAAGCCCACCATGGCATTCAGGTCAAAGGACCACGTATACTACTCAACTCGAGAGGACCTTCCGTTGACGGCTTACATTGAGTGTCTATCGAAAGCCCTCATGAGTCTGTCCCATATCCAGTCCTAACTGGATACCCATATGTCAATATGAGCTCCAAGCTCACAATCAGCTAGGAACAACCATCTATACATTATAGGTACGACATATGCTGATCAATATATAAAGGTATCCTCCGACAGACCTGCATTGGCAGAAATAGATCAGGGATAATTATTCGAGAACATACTTGCACAACTTATATTTTCTAGCACCTGATTGCAACTCTTGCAACTATGTAGTTACTAGTATATTCCCAGGTCTATGTCCCATTACAGACAAGGCTCTAACTCTTAGATCTGCTGAGTATTATAACCAGCTAACACTTAGCTGTGCTAACATTTAGCAATTATATCTCTCAGCGTAGCTTACTATGAGCCCTTATCTAAACTCATTTAGATATGATCCAAACTCTTTTAGATCTACAATGTCTATAACGTTACATGCATAGTACCATATAAATGGGTATTAGCGATTTAATGGGAATATACATTTGTATAAATACATAAGTATATGTACATTCAGGGATGACAAGTAAGCACCGACCCTAACACAAAGTACCGCTAATAAAAAATTTGAAATAGTTCTTACACAAGTGATAGATGAAAATAAAGAAATCACTAAGTTGATCAGTACCTTAACTATTCAAGAGCAAGGTAAGTTTCCATCTTAACCTCAATCCAATCTAAATGGGCAATACATGGCATAAGCCTCTTCTTCTAATGAATGTGAAAAAAGTCAATGCCATTACTACTCAAAGTGGTAAGATTTTAAGTGAGCCTACTTCTCCAACCAACATAACTAGAAGTAGCTCTTTATTAGGAAATAGCTCAAAAATAAGTTTTCAATTCCAGTGCTATTTCTCCATGCTCTTTAACCTGTTGGAAAAAAATTAGAAATTCAAGGTGAGGTCTTAAAACACTTGAAATAAGTTCAGATTAATCTTCCCCTTTTGCATGTGATTAACCATGTTCTGGCTTATGCCAAAGTCATCAAGGATCTATACAGTATCAAAAGAAAACATTATATAAAGAAAATTGTATTTTTAGCAGAGAAGGTAAGTTTAGTGATTGGATAGAATACATCACCCAAGTATAAGGACCAAGGATGTCCTATAATTTTCTGCTAAATTGGGACACATGAGTTTGGTCAAGTGTTGTTGGACTTAGGAGCAAGTGTAAATCTTATGCCTTATTCAGTTTACTTGCAATTAAGACTTGGTAAGATTAAACCTATATCTGTAGTTCTACAATTAGCTGACCGATCAATCAAGAATCTACAGAAATAGTAGAGGATGTTTTATTACAATTTGATAAATTCTATTACCCTTTTGATTTTCTTGTTTTAGATACTCATTCTGTGATTGGCATGGAGTTTAAAATCCCTCTTATTTTAGGGAGACATTTTCTTGCCACTGCTAATGCTTTTATTAATTGCAGAAATAGTCTAATGAAATTATCATTTAGAAATATTACTATTAAAGTGAACATTTTTTATATTGGTAAACAACCACGAGAGGGAGATGAATGTTATCATTCATATATAATAGATACACTTGTAGCAGAGGAAGCCTTTTAAAAATCATAACTCTAATTCTTTAGAAAACCTCTTTAATTCTTATTTATAAGAATTGTATTATCCTAATGAAAAAACTGATGTATTTAACACTTTTGACTTACATGGTAAACAAACTCTATTTGAACAACCTTGATGCGATATTTCTATATCTTAAAATTGAGTGCAAGTATACACTATCGTATGCAAGTAATAAAGGGACAAAAGACTCGGATGTCAAACCCACAGAGTTAATTTCTATTTTTTTAACCAAGTACTAAAATTATATCTTTCTAGTAATTATTTAGAAAATTAAAAATCTAAGAATGAATTTAAAAAATATAAAGTAATGACAAAATGTAAGGAGATTTGAAAGATAGCAATATTGAGAAAACCTAGGGTTAATAGTATTCTTCAATATGTTTTCTAGTGATTAATTTTTGAATATTTAACTCCCTTAGTCTTTGTTATTGATCAAGACGCTATTGCATTCACAAGCCTCTCCCAAGGTCATGTAAGTATCCCTTAATTTACCTAAATATTTCTATGGTACGTGTAATAACTTAAGATTCATTAAGAATAAGTCTTATTGATCATACATGCCAATTAGGTATATTCATATCCTAATTTAAAACTTGCATATGCAACATTGAATGTTATTCTACAATCATGAATCAAATTACCTAAGCCTAAATATAATGATTCCTCTTTTGAGTTTATAAAAAATATTACCAATTCATTCACTATATATTGGCCAAATATATTGAAACCTTAAGAACAAGTAATTTGAATAACAAATAACTAAGTTTATTAAATATTAAAAAGGTATGGCAATTAAGTGTATATACTGAGTCAAGTATTAACCCCAGAAAGAAAATTTAGTTCATGGTTATAAGAGAACAACGGCAAAAATAATAAGAAAATATAATACAATCAATAGCAAACCGATATAGATGCTGAATTGCTCTTGATTGCACTGCCTAAGAAACTCTTGATGATGAAGAACCCCTTAAACCTCTCTCTATGACTGATTCAATTAAGCTCCAATTGCTCTTTAAGACTTGTGTTGTGTGTTCATGATGTTCTTGGATGTTATCTAAAAGCTAGGGACGAGTGGCCTTTTATAGGGATTGATTAAAGCTTGAAAACCTCAATTCTTGTCAGGTCAGGAATCGCACTACTGCTGGAGCGCTATGTTGTTATCGCTGGGGTACTGTGTGTAAAAGGCCATATCCCTAGAGCGATGAGGGTCTGGCGCTAGAGCGCTGGGCTGCCGCTGGCACGATGGCAAGTTAGCACTGGGGTGATAAACTGCGACTTAAATAGGTTATTTTTTATATATTCTTATTTTGATCACTATTCCAGCGCTGAAGCGAAAATTCTTGTGGCGTTGGGGTGATAGGTCCTTACTATAAATTTTATTCAAGTCCCTATAAATAACAATAATGCACATAAATAGCCATTTATTATCATAAAACAATAAAATATCAAAATAAAAATATGAAAAAATATATGACAAATATGCCTTTATTAAGCCTTGATTTGAAAAGTTTTCATGAAGAAAGGAGAGACGAAACCATCAAACCTTGAAACACCATAAGTTGAGATTTTTCCACTGTCCAAAGTTTTGAAACATGCATTATTGGGACTAGGTAATACATTTCCTATCACCATTTCTTCTTAACTTAGTGCTGAACAAGACGAAAAATTGATAAAATTATTAAAAGAACATAAGTCTGTACTAAGTTGGACCATACCTGATATTGAAGGTATTTGTCCATTATTATACTCTCATACAATTCATCTAGAGAAGGGTGTTCAACCCCGTAGTAACCTTCAAAGAAGACTTAACCTAACAATGAAAGAAGTTGTGAAAAAAAAGGTCTTGAAACTATTAGATGCAGCAATAATTTACCCAATTTCTTATCATCAATGGGTAAGTCCAACACAAGTAGTTCCTAAGAAATCAAGTGTTATTATGATTAAAAATAAGATACATGTTCCAACTAGGGTAGTGAGTGGTCAGCGAATATGCATTGATTATAAAAAATTAAACACAGTCACCAAAAAAGACTATTTTTCATTGCCTTTTATCGACCAAATTTAAAAATGTGTCATTGGCCATCCCTTTTATTTCTTTCTTGATGGGTATTCAAGACACTACCAAATTGAGATAGCTATAGAATATCAAGAAAAGACTCTTTTGGTACTTACGCTTTTTGTTGAATGCCATTTAGATTATTAATGCACCAGCTACTTTTCAATGTTGATCATTTTCTTTGATATGGTTGAATAATGCATTGAAGTTTTTATAGATGATTTGACTTTTTTTGGTCATTCTTTTTATTCATATCTACTTAAGTTAAAAGTCGTTTTAAATAGGTGTGAAGAAAAAGATTTGTGCTAAATTAGGAGAAATGTCACTTCATGGTGTCTTCAAGAATGTTTTTAGGGCATATTGTATCTAAAAGAGAGAGAGATGTTAACAAGGCCAAAATCGAATTGATCTCTAAATTACCTATGACCAAAATGGTAAAAGATGTCCGATCTTTTCTAGGACATGCTGACTTTTACAAAAGGTTTATACAAAAATTTTCTGTCGTATCTAGACCATTGTGTAACCTTCAACTAAAAGATGCTAAGTTCACATGGACACAAAAATGTGATGAGGCATTCTGAATACTCATTGCTAAACTCACCGCTGCTCCTATCATGTAATCACTAGATTGAAACCTCCCATTCGAGATTATGTATAATGTAAGTAACTATACTGTAGGAGTTCTTGGGCAATAAAGAGAGGGGAAAACCTTTGTTGTCTATTAACTAGATAGATTCTTCCTTTGCGAGAATTTGATTTATCCATTAAAGACGAAAAGGGCTTTAAAAATATTATTGCAGATCATTTATCTCGTATTGAGTTCCATGAATCCACTGATGTTCCACCTATTCGAGATAATTTTCTCGATGAACATCTTTTCACTGTAAGCCAAGTACCTTGGTACAC
This sequence comes from Ailanthus altissimus, assembly GCA_946807835.1. Taxonomy (NCBI): domain Eukaryota; kingdom Viridiplantae; phylum Streptophyta; class Magnoliopsida; order Sapindales; family Simaroubaceae; genus Ailanthus; species Ailanthus altissimus. The sequence goes on from OX327698.1 coordinate 11,384,570, forward strand.
ATATATTGCAAAATACTTGGTTTATGGAAAAGTGCCATATAATTAAAGTGCACAAGATAAGCGTAAGTTCTTGGTTGAAGTATGTAATTTCTATTGGAATGATCATATCTTTTCAAATACTGCCCTAAGCAAAATATAAGACATTGCATTCCTAAAAGTAAAGTTGCTACTATCTTAAAGTTTTGCCATAGTGATGCTTGTGGCGGATATTTTTTTTATGGAAAAGAAAACTGCGAAAATTTTATAGTATGGTCTTTGTTGCCCCACTTTATTCAAAGACACTAACAATTGTTTTTGTTCCTGTGAAAGATCTCAAAAGTTAGGTGCTATATCTCGAAGATATATATGTTGGGATTGTGCTTACGTGTCATCCCTTTATGTATGAATATTTTTTTAATATTTATACTAGTATTATTAATTTATTAAATCACTAATTATATTTTATATATGGTAAGGGCTTGTAACGTTTCAGACATTGTATGATCTGAAAAAGTTTAGATCTGGTCTAAATGAGCTTAGATATGTGCTAAGAATTAGCAATGCTAAAAGTTATAAATACTAAGAGTTAGCACTGATAAGAATTATCAAGTTATAAGAGTTAACGATATCTAATGAGTTAGATCCTTGTCTAAAATTGGACAAAGACCTGAGAATATATTAGTAATGACGTAGTTGCAAAGAGTTGCAAATAATGCTAGAAAATGTCATTATGCAAATATGTTCTCAAATATTATGTTCCTGATCTATTTTCAGTGAAGTTGATCTATCAGTGAGTACTTTAATAAATATCTAGATCGATGTATGTCTATATCTGGATGGTCCAGATGGTTAATCTTAGCAGACTATGAGTTTAGTGGAAGCTTATATAGAGATATAGGTATTCAGTAAGGACTGAATACTGAACAGACTCACAAAGACCTTTAATAGACATCTCATAAACCCGTCAATAGAGGTCTTTTCGAGTTGAGTGGTATTCGTGGTCCTTTGACCTGAGTGCCACGGTGGACTTGTGAGTAATCCATCATACTTTGGTTCTACATATGTCAGAAACCATTCATGGTCTGACTGTTGGGTGTCGCTGAGTATGGTTCGATGCTCATAGAGTCCGGTGTGCATATTATAGGATCCATCAGCTCATTTGGTTAAGTAATATATCATAGTGCTCTAAGATTATATTTTAGAACGTCTTATAGCCATAAACAGTAATTCCTAGGAAAAGAGTTTGACCCTAGGGATAAATAATATCACAAATGTGTTTAAAAATATTATTTATTGAAATACAATTCTAGAGATAAGCTTTCAACCAGGCTTATGGAGATTTGATAGTGTTGATCTATATCTCCACTATACCTGGATATAAATGATGGAGAGGTTATACAAATATATTATAACCTCAACTTGTATGGTCTAATACGCTACTTTGTAATATCCGTAACGTATGTATAGGGCATCGTTCATGGATGTATGGAAAAGTTCTATATGACAATTTAGGTGTGGACCTAGAAAGTCTCACAATAATAAGTGTACTCATTATGCATTGGGGCAGCATTATGGATTGAATAGTTCCATCCTAGAAATTCTAGCAAAGTAAAAATATATTTTAGGGTTCCTCGGGTTGTGTACTTGTCTAGATTTAAATGTTAAGTACATCACTTAATTAGTTGACAAGAATTGTTAACTAATTAGATATTAACAAGTAGCACAATTTTGTTCTATGAATTGTTTAACCATGAATTCACCCATTAACCATGTTAGTAAAATCAAATAAGGTAAATATTAATTATTCAAATAGTTTTTGAATAATTGAATAAATATTATTTAAATAAATAAAATATGATTTTTATTTATTTGTTAATTTATTCCTAAGTGGAAAACATACCTAATTTGAGAAACATAAATTAAATTAAGTGGAGCACCGTTTTATAGAATTAATGGTCAATTTTATTAAACCATTAAAAATGGCCACCAAAACTTGTTTTGGTTATTGACCACTTAACCTAATTTTGGTGGACTACTTATGAAGTGGTTAGTGAACAAAAAAATGTGTGAATTCATTTTGATTAACAAGGGTGAAACAAAAATTCGTGGTAGGATAGAGGGCATTAAAGAGAGTTTACTTTTTGGAGAGTTTCTTTAAACAAAGAGTTGTGAGAAAAACTAGAGAAAAAAAAATAAATTCTTTTATTTTTCTTTCAAGAAATAAAACCTTGTTGCTGGATATTTAATTGCTGTTATTCTAGCTTCACAATCCCAGCGGATTATTGTGAACTAGAATTGAATAATAGTGCACTTCAATGTGAGTTGAAAGTTGGAGCTAAGAAAAAACACAGGAATTGAAATCTTTACCAAATGTATGTTTCTATAATCTTAAGTTGTTAATGATTTAAGAAACATGTGTATATGTTGGTTACATGCTTAATTCCACTGTGAAATTCATGTATATGATATATGTGATTAATTTTTTCAACTTGCATTGTCAGCGCAGTCAGATTTTAGGCACGTGGGTGTATGCATGTGCAATTGTGTCTATTGCCTAACGCAGCGAAAATATAAATTTTATAATAAACACAATAAATAAATATATTAATCACATTAATATATTAGAAAAGTTAGAGAACTTACCAAACGTGTAAAGTTATACACGTATTTTTCCTGGAGTCCGTATAGAGACCAACTCTCGTGTAGTTCTAGTCACCAACTCGGTGGGCTTGGTGAACTAGAACAGCAACTCTATATTCAACCTAGGATTAACTCTTAATGCCCAAAATGGCTGGGAGTGAATTTATATTCTTTTCTCCAAAAAGATAAGAAATGGAGATTTGAAGCAATTCACAATTGTTCTAATTGAAAGCGTGGGAAAAATGAAACAATTTCATTTTCCCTCCCCTTTTCCTTTTTTTTTTCTTCTTTCTTTCTTTTCTCTTCTTTCTCTTTTCTTTCTTCTCCATTTCTCTCTTTCTCTCTCGGCTGAATTCGGCCAAATTGCTTCTCTTCACTTTTTTTTTCTTTCTTTATATATATAATATATAATATAATAATAATATATAATATAAAATATTATATAATATAAATAACAATAATATAATAATATATATTATATAATATAAAAAGAAAGATATTTTGATTATTTAACTATTAAATAATCAAATTGAGAAATGACCATTTTGCCCCTCATAAATAGTTACCAAGTTCACCCCCTAGTGGGTCCCACCAAATCCCACACTTGGATAAACTCAATTGAGAGTCCAATATATGCTACGTGTCATAATCCAATTAGAAAATAATAATTATTAACTAATTATTATATTTAACACTTAAATACAGACACACACGTATTCTCGTGAACGTGTTGAATATTGCTGGATTAAACAATTTAATCTGGCACGCTGCCCCAGTGCACAACGAGTACACTCTATATCGCGGGACTCCCTAGGTCCTACGCCTGATTCATCAAATGGAACTATTCCATGAGTCCGTGAGTAATGCCCCACGCACACGTCACGGATATACAAATTAGCGCGTTAAACCATACAAGCTGAGGTTACAAAGCATACATATAGTCCTTCCGTCATGATATCCAGGATGTGGGGGGATATAGATTATCACCGTCAAATCCCCATGTGCTCATCCATGTCTTATCTCTAGACTTGTATCTCAATGAACAATATGCGCAAACTCCTTTGCCATACTATTTGACCTTGGCGGAACTCTTTCCCGGGATTATTGCTTGTGGCCACAATACTTTCTGAGATACAATCTCGAAGTATCTGGATATCTAACTCTATATGGGAGTTGACAGATCCTATATCTGTATGCATCAGACTCTATAAGTATCGGACCATACCCAACGACACCCAGCGGTCACACTATGAAAGGTTTGTGACATGTGTGGAACCAAAGTATGGTGGATCACTTACAAGCCCACCATGGCACTCAGGTTAAAGGACCACGTATACTACTCAACTCGAGACGACCCTCCGTTGATGGCTTACATTGAATGTCTATCGGAGGCCTTCGTGAGTCTGTCCCATATCCAGTCCTAACTGGATACTCATATGTCAATATGAGCTCCAAGCTCATAGTCGGTCAAGAACAACCGTCTATACCCGATAGGTACGACATATGCTGATTTATATATAAAGGTATCCACCGACAGACCTGCATCGATAGAAATAGATCATGGATAATTATTCGAGAACATACTTGCATAACTTGTATTTTCTGGCACCCGATTGGATATCATTCTTGCCAACCTTAAAAATGCTTTCCGTCAGTGCCTCAAAATGCTATACTTAAGATTTATAAAGCACTGTTTGAAAATACTAAGTCTATTAATGTTGAAGAATATATCTGTGGATAATCATTGGTTAATCGAAGCTAAGGTTTGATTGTTTAGTGAGTTTGTAAATGATTTTATTTCTTTTATGCCTGGTATTGGAAAAAGCTCTTATGCCAAAAGGTAAAGAGCGAAAAGGTTACAAGTCTATCATAAATGTGCTCGATAGAAGTGTAACTGGAGTTGTCAGTCTTTAGGATTTGTATCTAAAAATCGAGAAGATAAAATTTAGTTCATTAAAAATGGACTGAGTAAAGAGTCTTTGGATGATATCCTATTGACTTTCGAGATGCATCATTGTGGGCTCATGTAACGTGAACTTCTCAATTTATGGAATAAATTCAAAAATGAACATAAATAATACAGTCTCAAGAATCTAATTCTCAAAGACCTTGTTTGCCAATTTATAAGAAAATTGGATAGAAAGCCTATCCCCAACCCTTAGAGGGCGTTTAAGCCATTCTTGGACGTAAAATTAAAGAATGATGTGAGCCACAATCATAACTACCTATATATATACATACGTCTTAATTTCAAACTTGTTTTTAATAAACAATTGGGCTACTCATATAGATTTTTTAAATTCAAATCTTTTGATTGAATAATGCATATGTGTCATTATCTTTGAATTTTTGTCTTTTATCATTTAGTACTCTATAAATACAACACCTCATTTTCTTCATTTTCATATACTAAGATAAAGGTCAGTATAGATATGAAGGGAACCTAAGTTTGATGATTTCAAAATATATGTTTATTTTATTGATCCAGTTCTAAGAAAAATAAAGAGTTTACAGAGGCAGCAAACAATTTAGAAAAAGTATTAGTTGCAAGAAAAATTCATTTGATATATGGATGAGGTGTCCTTGAGTTAATATGGTATGTGCCAATAGTTACACATATAAGAGGAAGTCAAGTTTTAGGTATTAGTCCTATAGCTAGCTTTAGCCGTGAGAAACCTCACTAGAAAAATAATAAGGGAAGAATTATGAGTCTTATCCATGCATGAATGTATAGCAAGAATGCTTTACTATACATATGCTTTTATTGTTTTACTAGGTGGTTTTGGTACCTTGGAAGAAAATTTTCAAATTGTCTCTTGAGCCCAACTGAATATCTACTAGAAACCTATAGGTTTATCGAATGTTAATAACTATTTTGATTGCTTACTCTATTTTCTTGATCAAGTTGTGGAATAGAATTTTATTTCATATTTGGTGCAATAGATCCTTATTTCTTCTACCAATGCGGATGAATTAATTGATAGATCATAAGCAGTTTGTTACCTATGAACCTGACATGGCAACGACTTAGATAAATTAGTCAGTGGGCCACAATAAGCAAAAACTAGATCTGATACTTTGTAATTTTTTCTTGCTTTTTGCTTTATTAGCATCATTATTTTAGTTTATATTTGCTTAAGTGTCTCTCAAGTTATTTTCGTTTGAATAACTAAAGTTTCAGGTAATGTCTCCTATACTTTGTCTTTTTTATTTAAACATTGAGGACAATGTTTTAATTTAGTTTGGAGGAGAGGATAGTAGACATAAGTTGTATTTTGCATTCTAAAAAATAGATGATGGGATCTGACATACCTATTTGATTGAAAATGCCAAAGTAAATAGTTTAGTTTTGAACTTTTGAGATGCGTTCTAAGTTAATTAGATTAAAAATGGTAGAGTAAGGGTTTTCTTTTATTTAACTTTTGAAACGCATTTTAACTAACTTGTTATTTTATTTTTTATTTCATGCATGGTTGTTTATTGCATGTATTCTTTGTAATTCTTATATAAAGGAATTTGATTTTCTAACTAGGCATGATTTCAATTTTGATTAGTTTGATTTATTTTTCTATTTAGATTACTAAAGAATAACTTTCAAAATAATTTTTAGCACAATGCTAAGACTTTTGGTAAGATGGATGATTCAACATATATAGCTAATAGAATTTCCATGTTTAAGTATATATTTTTCTAATCTTATATATTTTTTGTGAGTGAGTGAAAAGGTTGAGATAAAAGCTTACAAGCTTTAATTGATCTTTTGAATTGTGTTTTTCTTTGTTTAGAATGATATTATTCGAATTAAGGAATAAGTTAGTTGCGTAGCTGAATGATGATTTAAAGTGAATTTCAAATTCTGTGTAATATATTTTAGTGAGAAACTGTTTTTCTTTTATAATTTTGTAATGGTTCCTTGTATTCTTAAAAAAAAAATACAAAAAAAAAAATTAAAACAAAAAAAAAAAGAAAAAAAAAGGATCCATTCAGTTCAATAAAAGCTTCATTCGATTTTAGAAGACAAATGTTTTATAAGGCAAATTCCTCATTAAGCTATATATGTATTATTCTCACAAGATAATACCACGTAAGCCTTGATTTGAGTATTAAGGCCCACTGCAAACCGATTAGCCTTCTGCTCTTTATTATCAGCTATAAAGGGAATGGCACGGAAGAGTTCTGAAAACTTCTTTTCATACTCTGTCACAGAGAGAGAATCCTATTCTAGTTTGAAGAACTCTTTTATCTTCACGTCTTAAAAATTTTTGGGGTAGAACTTATCTAGAAATGCCCTTCTGAAAAATGCCTAAGACACCTCATTAGAATGCCTTCTCTTTAAGGCCTTCCACTAGTCTTTTGCCTTTTCCTTCAATAGGAATACAGAGTATGTAACCATCTGTTCTTTCGAATACCCCATAATCTAGAAACTTTCTTCATTGTTCTCTAACCAAGATAGGGCTATTTCAGGGTCTCTTGTACCATCATACGACTTAGCGCCTAGTTTCTTGGCACGTTCACTAACACTTCTATCTCTCTCGGCTGCTGGATTACTGTCGCTAGTATCTGGGCCATTTGAGCTACATTTATGTTTCCACCCTCTGGCTCGGCAGGCTGAGATGACTCAGGAGGGGTCTGAGGCATGAGAACATTTACTGTTAATTCACATGCTCCTTTTTAGACGTAAAAGCCTTTGCAGCTACTTTCCTAGTATGTGGGCCCCTACGACAATGCATATTTTTTGAAAACTTAATAATGTAAATAGTTATCAAATGCATGAAATTCAATTTAATAAAATTAGAAAATGCATGCACTTTCAAGAAATCTCATTCTAAAAATAAACCTTATGTAATAGAAAACTTCAAAAACTAGGCTTTGATACCACTTTGATAGGACCCGCCCTGAGACCCTCTATTATAAATCTCGGTGGGCCTTGTTGGACACCCCAATGGAAGCTCCTCAGAATCTCACTATAAGAACTGAGAAATTTCGTGAGACGAACCCTTTTTATTTCTTACACATACCGACTAAGTCCTGGAATATTTGTAAAGATATTTTACCAAAGTTTTTTTAAAACAACAGACAAAGTTTCTTCTATTTTTCTGAAAATCCCAATATAAAACATGCAAGGAAATTACACTTTTATTTCAAATAGCTTCTCAACTTTTAAATAGGACCTCTGGTCCTTTTCAAAACCAAATCCAAACTCAACTAAACAATTTCATTTCAATCCAAAATTTGCATACTAATAAAAAGTGAAACTATTACTATAATACCGAAACCTCTTCTTGTTTGCTCAAAATATATTTTCAAAATACATAACTCTGTAACTACTATGCAAAAATCAAAAGGTGTTACTTAGCACATTTACATTTACAAAATGATCGTCAGACTTGACCCGATAATCAGTGGTAGGAGAATCAGCAACTTGTGCACCGAGGCCTGCACCTGGAGGGGTTTAGAAAATATAAAACACAAAACGAGTGAGCTAAAGGAACTCAATGAGTTCATTATCTTCTATAAAACTACAATGCTGCATAATTAACAAATCCGAAAAAATGCATAAAACATGCTTCTAAAAGTATTATAAAATTGTAAAACATAATAACTAACATGTACATATATAAATACGTAATGTACGTTTAATAGCTCAAAAACTATTAAAGCCCTCGCTCGGCCATTTTCTTTGTAAACTATACTAATGGTAACCCTAAAGATCTATACTCACATAGCGACTCAACTAGCACCCCACAACATGAGTAGGTTACAGGGCATCTAAACTAGCAACACCCACTGTGACATCTCATTGGCTATGCAGCGTAATCCTACATCGCCTACATATAACGAGACAATACCCTGTACACATAGAGTAACTCACATGACTCGACAACCTAACTTTCCGAAGTCAGTGACTCATCCTCCAATACTTGCTCATGTGTACGGGATATACCGGCTGAGTATTAAACCATCACCACACTGAAATCTGATGGTACTAATGGTCTTTAAAACTAATTTAGTAGTTTTAAAACTGTTTCTTAAACCAAACATATAAATGCATAATTATAAATGTATAGAAAAACCGTAAATCATGTTTATGCATTAAAAGCACATAAAACATACAATTTCAACATGCGAAAACATATTAAACGAAAGATAAACCATGATAGATTTTCACTTACCAACCGCTTCAAACTCAATTATTCTCCAGAATTCTTACTTCCTTTACCGCTCTCAATTTTCTTCACCTGCATGCCATAAATAACATTTAAAACTTTTATAAATACTCAAAATTACACTTAAACTAGTAAGTGCTCTAATCGGCCTACAAAGCTCGAATGGATTCCACTTTCTGATTTTCATCTATGAAGTCATTCAATCTTGTTAAATACACCATCCCACGCCATAAAAATTTCTTAACACCTTATAAATTTAGTTGGACATAATTGCCCTTCACCTTACCAAGATGGACAATTAAGTCCCATTTTCTTCATTTATTTTATTTTTTTCATCAACCATATACATCTAATTGATACAAGGAATCATTTATACACAATAATTTAATCAAAACACAACTCAAATCCTAAAATTCTCTAAGTGGCTGAATGCACCATTCTCTACCCAACACATTTCTTTTCTCAATTTCTTGTTCCAAATGGATCCATAGCATGCCAATTTAATTCTAATGCCCTAATAACATTCAATTGAAGTTTTTATATCAAAATCACACCCAAACCCTAATTCTACACATTCACACACATACTTACTTACTTGTACCATATCCATGTATACAACATAAATATATTCATATACATATATGTATATATATACATAAATATATACATATACATATATGTATATATATACATACAACCATACTTACATGTTTACATAAATCTATACATACATTTACATATGTATATATATATACATATATACAAACATAAATACATACAAACATACATATGTTTTTCTATTCATTAATACATATATATGCATATCCATCCCTATACATATAAGAATACATGTATACATACATATCTATATACCTATATATACATACAAATACATGAAATAAATACCAAAATAATAATTTCTTCTTACTTTTCCTTTCTTTCTTCTTTCTTTTCTTTTCTATCTTTCTTCTATTTTCTTTCTTTCTTTTCTTGCTTTCAACCACTTCTCTTCCTCTCTCTTTCTCACTTTTCTTTTCTCCCTTCTTTGCTAACACTTTTCTTCCTCTCCCATTTCTCACGTGTACTCTTTCTTTATTCTAAACACTTCTTTTTTTTTAACAAATCAAAATACTACAATTGCCTTATTTTTGCTTTTCCATAAGTAATCACAATGACCCATCTATAATAACTTTAATTAACACTTATCCCATTTAAAATAATATAATAATAAAAAAAATATTCATAATATCTACTATTATTATATTATTAAATTTGGATAAAGGTTAATTAATTTATATTATCCATAGTTAAATTTTAACTCAACCTTGGTTAATTCTTAACCATGGTTAGGTTAATAAATTAATAAAATAATAAATGCATGCTTTTTACCCTAGTGCCATTTAACATATTCTACCAGTCACCCATGCAAGTCCTATATTACCACACTAATGGGTTAACATAACCACATTGAAATATTGTTCACGCGTGTCACACATAAAAATATTTGCAATAGGGTCAAAATCGATTATCCCTACAGTTTCTTTATCCCAGTACTTCAAAATCTAGGTATCTACAATATTCATAGGAATTGGGTCTCACATAGTATGTCGATCCCACAGGGAAATTATATTTATTTTTAACCAAGCACTGAAATTGTATCCTCTAACTTTTATCTAGAAAATATCAAGTTTGGGGTGATGTTAACTATAATGTATATTAAAAATTCAGTAAATATGAAACCCTCATTTACTTGTAACTTTATGAAATACCAAGATAATGAAAACATATGATTAAAACTATCCCTAAATATGATAATTAAGCTAATTCAATTGCTCTTCATATCAACCCCTTAATTAATTATTGGTCAAAACACTTACTCTTTCACAAGCTTCTTTCGATGGTCGAGTGAATATATTTTAGTCCATTAACCACCTATATTTCTATAGCAATCAATGAGAACTAAAATTCATTAAGAATAAGTTTTATTAACTATATATGCTATATAAGTATATTTATATCCTATACGAAGCTCATAGCAACTTATATTATAATCATGTATCAAATTGCCTTAGCCTTAACGCAATGATTCCTTTTTCAAGCTTATAAATTATGTTCCCAAATCAATCCAAATACTAGCCAGGTAAATGAAAGTATTGAGCAAAAATAATTTGAATAATCACAATTGAGTTCATAAAACGAGAAATAAATCAATTTAATCACATATTGAGTTCAAGAATGTAATTAAAATGAATAATATGATTGCAATTAATAGCAAATCAAATAACGAAGCAAAAGACACACATCAAGCTCCCAGTCTTGACTTAAATCTTAATCAAGTTCCCTGAATTCGTCTTCCCATCTTCAAGTGGTAATTGCTCTTGTTCTCTCATTTGAGAAGTTGTAAAAAAAAATGTAGTATTTGGCTTCCCTATTTGTTGAGAAGACTAGAGTTTTTATATCGTTGTTGAAGTCCCCAATGTAAACCTTATTCCTTAAGGGTATTTTTTCTAAAATACAACCCAGTGAGCTTTCAACGTGGTGTTATGTCTCCGGTTGAGACTCATTGAAAATGTTGCCTCAACACTGTGGTGAGACTTCCTCCTTTTAATAGTACTGAGTCTCGAGCATTGGAATTCTTAGAATCACGACATTCATGGTTTTCACTCTCTTTTTAATTTGAATACGTGTAATGTTTATATTATGCAATTTATATACTGTTATATAAACTGTGATAATGTGTTTACATTGTTAACCACAATTAGAGTTCTACTAGTAGAAATTCATTGTGCTTGCACAAAATAAATGAGTGTTTGAGAATTTATCCTCATAAGATGCAAAAAGTTTGAAAGTTTTCCCATAATCAGATTGTTATGTATCTCATTCTTGGAGAATGTTATAAAAGGTCTATCTTGTCAATATTGTGTTAGATAGATCACCTCAATCTTTTCTAATATCATTAAAGTGTGAAGGATTGGTTAGAGTGACTTGGACTATGCCAATTAAACACGAGATGAGGCAAATATAAGTAAATGTTTTACCCAATATTGCTAAGGTGTGAGGGTAGTATCAGTAACTTACATTTGATAATTGACAAGTAAATTTAGAACACAGTGTTAAGAGTTGTATAAGATCCAATTGACAGTAGTTGTCTACCTTTTGGGTTTACAAAGACCAATATAGTTAAAGTATGAGGTTTAAGTAAATGCTAATTGGGTCTACTTTAAATTATAAATTTAAAGAGTTAAACTTTTGTTTTCTATATTGAGAGATTAAAGGGAAAATATAAACTAGTGGTAGGGCGTCTTTAGAATGAAAACATATAAGTAGTTAAATCCATGATCTAAAATGTTTTAACAATTTAAAATATTCTGGTAACATCTCTTCTTTTATGCTTTGAAGATAAGATAACTACGAGCAACCTGTTGGTATACATATTGGAAGTACACCAATTGAAACATGCCAAGAATTATTATGACTCGCTTATGAATCTAACAATAATTCTAGAGGGAACTTTGCCTTAATGTTTACTGATCTTTAGAGGGAGCATGTGCACATAGATAGTATAAGTAGTATTATAATTCATCTAAAAGATAAAATAAAGTGTGTCTATTGTAATAAGGTTGGACATTACAAACGTAACTATCCAAAGTGCTTTGCCACAGAAAAGAAAACCCCCTTAGATGTATGTTTACCTATCATTGACATTTGATGCTAATATTGATTAGGTATTAGATACTGCATATCCTTCACACATCATATTGCAGGCTTCGAGGGATGTTAGAAAGCTATAGAAATGAGAAATACAACTTCGTGTTAAGAATGGAGATTTTCTGAACGTTAAAACTATTGGAAATTTATATCTATTATATTGTATAACTGTTATTTTGTGCCAAACATATTTAGACAAATCATATTCCTCCATGTGTTAGACATAAAGGGTTATAATATATATTTTATGAACAATTGTAATTATATAATAAAGATGATGTTTTGCTAGTTGATGAATGACCATTATATTTTAGGTACAATAGGAAATGTCTTGAATTCATAGATGAATAAGAAGAGGAAAAATTCAGAGACTTTGAATAATATTGAATTGTGGCATATGGAATTAGATCATATAAGCGTGAGATGCCTAACCGATTTGGTTAAGGATGGTCAGATACCTAATCTTACCATAGATACTTATCTAGTTTGTAAATCTTGCATTCAAATAAAGATGGAAAACTCTCATTTTGTTGGTGTTGGACACTAAACCACTAATTTGTTAGAACTAGTACATATCAATGTATGTGGTCCAATAAATCACACAGTTATAGATGGGTTTTGATACTTCGTGATCTTTATTAATGATTTGTCATGATATAGATATATATTTTTGATAAAGCATAAGTTGAAAAGCTTTGAAATGTTCAAAGAATTTTAACTAGAGGTAGAGAAACAAACTTGTAAGTTTATTAAATGCCTTTAATCTAATTGAAGCGGTGAATATATGAGCAGTGAATTCATTAATTATTTGAAAGAGAATGGGATTCTCTCTCATTATAGTCCTCTAGGCACTCCTCAACACAATGGTATTTCAGACATGAAGAATCAAACTTTATTAGATTTAGTCCGATGGATTATGAGTTTTACCGATATTTCTGAATATCTTTGGGGTTATGCTGTATAGATTAGTGCTCACTTATTGAACAAAGTTCCATCAAAGTTTGTTCCTACAACTCTGTATGAGATATGGGCTCCCAGTAGGTCGAAAAGAATCTCAAAGCCACTTTTTAGGTATGGTATGATGCCTAAAGTGTGTTTAATTTTTTTTTAGTTGAAGAAAAGGATTATTTGACTTATAAAGAGGTGATGTTCGACATTGATTCAAGAAAATAGAAAGACACCATGAAATTCGAGATTAACTCTATGTATAAAAATTAACTCCAGGACTTGGTTGAGCTTCCCAAAGGAAATGTTCTTATTAGTTGTAAATGGGTTTTACAAGCAGAAGTATTGGTCTGATGGAAAGATAGAGACCTTTAAAGCCTCACTGATGGCAAAAGGTTATACTTAGAAATTGAAGATAGATTATGAGAAGACCTTCTCACTAATAGCCATGATAAAGTCAATTTGAATTTCTTTAACTATTGCTACATATTATGATTATGAAATCTGACAAATGGATGTAAAAATGGCTTTTTTGAATAGATATCTTGAGGAAGAGATATATACAAAGTAGCCTAAAGGGTTTACGTTTAACCTAATTTCAAATATAGTGTATACATTAAAGAAGTCCATTTATGGACAAGCATAACTCTTAAAGCTACAAATCTTTATTTTGATAATGTAATTAGATGGTTTAGTTTTATAAAAAAAGAAGAGAAAGCATGTCTGTATAAAAAGGTCAGTGGAAACGTGATTATCTTTCAAGTACTCTATGTAGATGACATACTGATTATTAGAAATGATATGAGTATGTTATAGTTAGTAAAGAGTTATTTTAGTAAGAACTTATCTATGAAGGATTTGGGAGAGGCTTCCTTTATACTGGGTATAAAGCTTAATAAAGGCAGAGCTAAGAGGTTGAAAAAACTCTTCTAGTCTTCGTATAGAGATATTATTCTGAAAAGGTTTAACTTTACTAACTATAAGACAATTAATGTACCTTTTAGATATGATATTTATTTTTCTAAGAGGATGTGTCCTCAAAAGGAATATGAAAGGGTTATAATGTCTAACATACCTTATGTATCAGCTGTAGGTAGCTTGATGTATGCCATGTTATATATGAGACCTGACATCAATATAGTTTTTAAGTGTTATAAGTCGCTATCACTCTGATTTAGGTAAAGGTCATTGGATAGCCATAAAATACCTTAAAAGTACAAAGGATAAGTTTTTAATTTATAAAGAAAGTAACTTTTAGTCTAATTCAGACAATAGAATGTCTAAATATGATAATTTGTTTCTTCTAAAACTATTGCTATCAGCTGAAAGAGTGCAAAACAGGGATCACAGTTGATTCTACCACAGAGGCAAAATACATTACAGCTTCAGAAGCTACAAAAGAAGAAGTGTGGATACGCAAGTTTCTTGCAAAAATAGGAGTAGTTATAAGTATAATGGATCCTATCTCACTGTATTGCAGTAACAGTGGAGCAATTGTGCAAGTTTAACATAATGGATATATTAGTGATTCTCAAAGCCTTACACACATTATTATAATTTTCTCCTTAATTCACATTTTATTTTACCTTCTCTATATCAATCTCACCTTCAATCTTCTTCATTGTTATTGTTTTAATATTTTTATTTTTCTAACCTCTTTTTTGAAAGCTTCCTTGTAGGATCGATACCTCAATCTATATTATGATAATTGTATTATATTTTAAGCATAAATAAGTTGTAAATCGTACTAAGAAATATCATTATGTAATGTGTTCTAAAAAATATCGTACCAGATTATTGTTTGCCATATGGATCAATTGGTAAACCTTTCAGGTCAGTCTATGTCTATATCAAACAGTTAATCTTAGCAAACTATGAGTTTAATAAATGCTTGTATAAAGATGTAGGTCTTCAATCAGGATTGGGTACTAAATAGACTTACGAAAACCTTTAACAGACATTCTATATCGTTGTCAATGGATGATTTACTTGAGTTGAGTAGTATTTATGGTCCTTTAACCTAAGTATCACGATGGGCTTATGAGTGATCCACCATGCTTTGATTATAAACATGTCAGAGACTTTACATTGTTTAACCTCTAGGTGTCGTTGGGTATAATTCAATGCTTAGAAAACCTGGGTGTGCATAGATATAAGATCTATCAGTTTATATGGCTAAGTTATATATCCTAATACTCTAATATTATATTTCAGAAAGTCTTATGGCCATAAACATTAATCCTAAAAAAGCATTTTCATAAGGTAAAATAATATCACAAAGGTATTTGTGGATATTTTTTATCGAAATACAAATTTGGGAGAGTTCATGGTCAAGTAAATAGAGATTTGACGATGAAGATCTATGTCTCTAGTCTCCGCGGGACTATACGAATATATTTTAACCTCAACTTGTATGGTTCAATGCATTATTTTGTTGTAACCATAACATATGTGTAGGACAGTGTTCATGGACTTATGAGAGGTTCCATAAGAAAAACGGGTGTAAACCTAAAGAGTCTCATATTATGAAGTATACTCTTTGAGCACTAGAATAGGTCAAAGAATTTAATTCGAGAAATTTTGAACAAGTAGGATATAATTTCAGGATCTCTCGGGATCCACACGTGTCAAATTCTAAATGTTGGAATTTGACACGCGTAAATGCATGGTAAGTCACCATTTGAATATAATAATGCTTAGTTGTTAAGCTTATTTTTAAATTGTTAACAAGTGTTGTTAACTTTTTTAAAGGTTGACAAGTAGCTCATCAATGGACAAATGTCCATTAGCAAAAGAAAAAAACATGCAAATTTGTTTTTTCATTTTTGGCTTTGATAGAATTCGCCAATATGGTTTTAGTTCATAAGATGAACAAAAGAGAAGCTTATTATTTAGAGGAAATGAATTGGATACATTTGACCATTCATAATTCACGAGATGAAAATAATGGTTTTCCTTTTTATGAGATGAAAAATGGAGTTTAGCTTAGGCTTTGAAGAAATGAAACCGATAGAGAGTAAAAGTTTGATTATTAAGAGAGCTTTAAAGAGTTTAAGCATAAACAAGAATCAACTCCTGTAAAAAATTAAAGGCTACCATTCTATCATCTTAAGCCTAATAAAGTCAAAGTTTAGAATTATTCATGGGAGCGCTTCAAGATGAGACTCGGTGGGTTCTAAATTGTCCAACTACACCGGCAGTCTTTAACGATACATATTCTAATATTGTAATAGAATTAAATTAGAGGAATGTGATTGTTAAAATGTGTTTTACATTTCCACTGCATGCCACGCATTTACATTTCACTAACCATACACACACACACACATGTAATCACAACATTTCCAAGCCAAGGTTATGCCTGTGAAGAATAATTGAGCCAGTGTTGTAGCATAGGTAGGCAAAGGCGCAACACTAGATGTTGGATTACTATAATTTGAAGATGAAAACCAATAGAAGATCAAAAATTCAATTTTGTCGATTATCAGAGGGAGCATTAGATTCATCAATTTTTGGAGAGTTTATAGCCAACTTTTGGAGAATTAATATGGTAAGAAAATTGAACATCGTGTAAATTATTTTTATTTCTTCACTCTTTATCTTTTTAGTTTTCCATGACTTTTATAATGTTGAACTTAATGTGATCTAAAACTCTTTATTTTTTCATGATCTAATTTACTTTTCTAATATTGCAATTTAAACTCATATATAAGTTGTATTGATTATTTTTTCTTATTTTATTAAATCAATACTGAATTGTTCATTCTATTATGTGCTTAATGCTTCTAACTACTAGATCACTAATTAGATTGATTAAGGAACCTTAATGAACTTAGGAGAGGAATTTTTGTGTTTTGCCTTAAATAGATTGATATATGATCATTGCGTTTAGCCTTGAGTTTCATGCGAGAAAGAAATATACTTGTATAGCATATATAATTGTTTAGGGACCATGCCCTCAGTGAATCTTCCTTTAATCTAATTATCATATGAATATAGATAATTGATTAGGTAATATATTATAACTTGACCATTGGAAGAGGCTTAAGAATGCGTTAGGAGTCTTGGTTAAAAAATTTTAATCATGGATTAAATTTGGTGTAAATAAATTCAAGTGAAGCATTAAGGGATACTTGTAGTCATAGTCTCTTTTAATAGTGGTGAATTGGTAACTAATGTCTTTATTATATTTCTACATTTATTTTATTTACTTAATTATTTGATTATTTGAATAAGAATATGAAGACATAATTTTAATACTTAATGAATTTAGTAGTAACTTCTTGTGGGAACGATTCTCTATTCATCATTATATTATTTATTTATGATAATATGCACTTGCGTTCTTAATTCACACAAGTTTTCAGTTTCGTTGTTGGGGTATTATTTGTTACCTTTGTTAATATTAATACTATTCTATCTTATTCTAGATTTTTTATTTTTGTTTTATAGTTCTTATTTAGTTGTTTATGCAATGCTTGAGATGTTTCAAATTGGTTTCTTTTGATCTAGAGATAGAAAGAAATTTAAGGAGAATGAAATCAAGTTTTACGTCAACAAGACATAATGGCTTAACAAAATCAAGCTAAAGAACAACAATCACTGTAAGATTATGCAGTTCCATTTGTTGATGGTATTCATGCTAGTATTTATAGACCTGCCATCAATGCTAATAACTTTGAAATCAAGTTGAGTATGATGCAGATGCTAAAAGTTTTGGTATAATTTAGTGGGCTACTAAATGACGATCCGAATGAGCATATCATTAATTTTTTAAAAATTTACGATGTGTTCAAACATAATGAATTCTTGGATGATGCGATTTAACATTAGTTATTTCCTTTTTCCTCTAGGATAAAGCAAAAAGTTGACTATTGCCTTTACTTTCTGGTTCTATTGCAATATAAATGACTTGGCCTCTAAATTTTTAGCAAAACTCTTCCCATCAGCTAAGACAATGATACTCACAATGATATCAATTTCATTATCCAATATGAGTCAAAGTCCCTTTATGAAGCTTGGGAGAGATTCGAGGACCTGTTAAGAATATGTCTACTCCATGGAATCCTAAAGTGGATGCTTGTGTAAACTTTTATAATGGGTTATTAAGGCACTTAAGAACAATAGCTGATGTGCTACATGAGGTGCATTAATGAGAAAATCTACTAATGAGATTTATGATTTTTTAATGCGGATAGCTTCCAATAGTTATCAATGGTTATCCAAGAGAGTAACTCTAAGGAAAATTGCAGGTATTCATGATGTAGGCACTTACTTTATTAGCTACATAATTTAACTTATTATAAAGAAAGTTTGATGCATTAGGAGTAAATATCATGAAAATCTAAACTGTCACTTGTGATTTTTGTAAAGATAACCATGTGAATGCCCAATGCCTAAAAATATCTTAATATGTGGAAAATTTTAACAGGCAACAAGATAACTGCCCTACTCGATCTTTTTCAATCCAAGGTGAAGGAATAACTCTATCTTTTCATGGAGCAATAACTAAGGTCAGTCATCAAAGCATATGAATCCTCATGGATTTCCATTATAGCCAAAACATCAATAAGAAAAGAAGTTTTCTTTAGAAGATATATTTATCCAACACAAAAAGTAAACAGATGCTCTTTTGCACAGTCAAGAAACTCTTCTACAAAGCTAAGCTACTTTGCTATAGTCTCTAGAAACTCAAATGGGTCAACTGGCCACATCAATAAATAATCCTCCATAAGGATCCTAGCCAAGCAATATTGAAGTCAACCTAAATTGAGATAAAGAACACTACAAGGCAATCACTTTAAGGAGTTCGAAAAACTTACTTTATATTGCCAAAAAAACCTCAATTAAAAAAGAGCCCTCTTAAAGATAAATTGAAAGTTCAAGAGAAAAAGAAAGCTTAAGAAGAGAAAAAAAAAGACATTATAAAGAAAAGCAAGCTACGTCCTTATAATCTGCTACCTTCATTTCTCCAATATCTTTACAAGTAGAAACTTGATAAGCAGTTGTCAAAATTCTTAAAGAGATTCTAAGAACTATATATCAATATTTCTTTCTCTAAAGCATTGGAGTAGATGCCTATTTATATCAAGTTCATAAAGACATCCTATAAAAGAAAGAAAGGCTATGAGATTTTAAGACAATTGCTTTGACACAAGAGTGCAGTTTCATTCTACAAAAGAAACTTGTATCAAAAATTAAGAATTTAGGGAGCTTCACCATTCCATGCCCCATTGGGTATCAATTTTTTGTAAAGCTCTATGTGACTTAGGAGCCAACGTTAATTTGATGTTGCTTTTTATATACAAGAGGTTAGGTTTAACGGAAGCAAAGCCAACCAATTTGTAACTTATTGGTCGATCACTTACCTATCCAAGTGGTACAATTAAAGATGTCTTGGTAGAAGTTAACAAATTTATTTTCCCAAAAGATTTTTTGTTCTCAATATAGATGAGGGTTGTGAGATTCTAATTATCCTTAAGAGACCATCCTTAGCCACTGGGAGGACACTCATAGATGGATAAAAATTAGAGCTTATAACGAAGGTTCAAGACCAAGAGGTGATGATGAACACATGAAAATGCATATCTATTAAGAGATTCAGTCACCATTTAATGTCACTAATTTTAGCATTTCTGTATTTTTAGCTTGAAATAAAGTGTTCTCCTTAAATTATGATTAATGAATGTTATTTGCAAAGGTTTAGGTAAAATAGACGTAACTCTCAATGTAGAAATTGAAATGAAGAAATTCTTGAACTTGGAGTAACATGACTCAATCTTACACAAACTTGAACGACAGTTGAAAAGCCAAATCCAACATGTTATGGGCCAAAAATTGAGATACAATAGAATTTGGTTACAACTTCTGCTCAGCTTGACCAAACTCATGTATTTGGACCGTATCTCACAAAAGATGTACCCAATTGGTATAATTATTGAAGTTGTAAAATAATAACTTAATTAAAACAACTTTTATATTGATAGTGAAGTCTAAATCAGCCGTTATCATGGACCAAATTGTACTGCAAGGGGGTATAAGGGTTGTTGACAGAAATTTGACATATCTTTGGCATTTTGCCTATATCTCATTGGATACTTATCCAATTTGCATGAACCTGGTGCCTATGGAAAGAAGAGACAGAATGATAGCTCTTTCTTGCTGGCTAAAAAGGCTACATCGGTCATTTACATTATCTAAAAGATGCCGTAAGTGGGTGAACGAATGGTTGACCTAAATTATTGAAGATTAAAATCACACTTAGCATATTTTCAGTCAATGCCTATATAAGGATACTCTTAGGACGTTTTCAACATTAAAAAATTCTTTCATATTTTCTTCTCTTTAATATGCATTGTAAACTAGGTTAGAGTTCTTGGCAAGGCTAAGAGATGAACTTTTATGTTTAATAAACTACTTCTATGCTTTAATTCTTTGTCAAGAGCTACAAATGTTTATAAGTTTGGCTGTGCCTAAACTCTTATCTATTTTATCTTCTATAATCCAAGGTTATAATTCTCATGTTTCATATATTTTTAGTCATGCTTTCTTCATGTGATTCTTGTTGATTTATAATTGTTATTGGTTACATTATTTTACATGTTAATCTTTTACTACAATATTGTCAATCGATATATTGTCAATCTTGGATAACATGTAAAGACAATAATTGTTTGATAGTCAAGTTGATCTTTTACTGCAATATTGTCAAAATGATATATTGTCAATCTTAGATAACTTGTATCTATGAATATGGTTTGTGTTAATGTTTGCAAAGAGTTTAGTCATATCAAATACATGTGTTATCAAATGTACTAAAGTTTACATATCTTCCGGTTGATTGTTTGGGATGTAAAACTTTCAATTGAGTTATAAATATTGAATCAAAGTGTAGAGTAGATTTATAAAGTATAATTGTGATTCTCGAAGCCTTGCATCATTAAAAGATATTTTCTTCAATTCATAGATAATTTTATCTCATCCACTTAAACCAAATAATTAATTTTTTCCTTTACTACTACTTTAATATTTTACTTTACCAACCTATTTTTCCAAAAACTTTCTCGAGAAATCGACACCTCAATCTATACTGCGATAACTGCATTATATTTTGAGCATAAACAAAATTTGGCGCCGTTGCTGGGAAGGCACACTAAGTGAAAGTCGATTGCGTTTATCAATACTAAAGCGATAACTTTGTACATTTTCTTTTCTTTGTAAAATTTTAGTTTTTAAATTTATTTCTTTAGTTGTAATTTATTTTAGTGTTCATGATTGGTTCTACCACCTAATTCAATTTATTTTCATTAGTTATTTTATTTTATTTTAATGGATAGTTCTATAGCCTAACTTAGTTTATTTTTATTTATTTATTTATTGTACATTGCACTTTATTTTATTTTATTAATTTGTTGTACTTTGTACTTTATTTTCTTATATTTATTATTGCACTTTTTTTTGGGTTAATTTGTCATATTTTATTTTATTTTAATAGTTGGTTCTACCGTCTAACTTAGTTCATTTTCTTTTATTTATTTATTTCACTTTATTTATTTATTGCACTTTATTTATTTATTGTACTTTTTATTTATTTATTATTGTACTTTGTAGTTTATTTTTTTATTATTTGTTTTATTTATTTATTATACTTATTTATTGTATTTTTGTATTTATTTATTTTACTTTACTGTTTATTATTTGTTGGTCATTTATTGTATTTATATTTCATAGTCGGTCTTATCACCTAACTCATTTCTATTTTCTTGTTGTGTTTTATTTCACTTCTTAATTTATTTTAGAATTTTCTTCATTAAAAAAAAGAGTAAAAAAGAAAAGAAAAATTGTTATGATGTATGCATCGACTTAGAGACAAACGAGGAAGATTTATGAGAGAAGTAGAACTAGAACCACCACCACAATTTGTAAGGGAAGAGAATCCACCATCTAGTTCATCTTATAATTCCAACACAATGCGCCAACATGAGGATAACCCCGTTAAAACTCGTACAGCCACATCATCATGCATTATATTTTCACCTAATACACCACATTCGGATTTTAAACCTAGAATGATACAACTTTTACCTACTTTTCATGGTCTAGATAATGAAAATCCTTATGTACATGTTAGGAAATTTAAAGAGCTAATTGTTACATTCCATAACCAACATGAAGCCATAGCACTGTTAGGCTTAAATTTTTCTATTTTTCTTTAAAAGACAAAGTAAAGAGTTGGCTATACTCTTTAAGGCCGAGGTCTATAGGAACTTGGGCAAAAATGACCCAAACATTTTTCAATAAATACTTTCCACAACACAAAACTAATTGCCTGAAAAGACAAATTTCTTCCTTCTCCCAAAAAGATAGTGAAACCTTATATCAAGCTTGGGAAAGGTTTAAAGAGTTGCTAAATCTGTGCCCTCACCATGGGTATGAAAATTGGTGCTTGATTAGCTATTTTTATGTGGAACTCACAATTAGAGAACGCCAATTTATTGAGATGGTGTGTAATGGGAAGTTTCGTCACAAAGATCCTGAAGAAGCCATTGAATTCCTTAATGACTTAGCTAAAAAAGCCCATACATGGACTAGACCTAGCACTACTAAAAGCATAAATAGGTCACGACCTAGTGGCATTTTTCATCTTGGGGAAGAGGATAGCCTTCAAGCCCAGTTAGATGTCTTAACTAAGAAATTAGAGGCCTTGAAAACCAAAGATAGAAGGGTCACCCATACGGTTGCTAGGATTGAGTCACATGATGTCTGTTTTGTCTGTGGAGGAATAGAACACTTAGCTCAGGATTGCCCCACTTATAGTGAGATGAAGGATGCATGAGGAATAATGTAATGCCTTGTGGATGTACAATGAGCCTTATTCACCCTACTCTGAAACCTATAATCTTAGCTGGAGAAACCACTCAAACTTTGGTTGAAAATTTGACCCACAAGCCAACATCCATTGGAATCAAGAACAAAAAGCACCAAAATCTTATGGTACACCTCAATATAATGCACGACCAGCCAGGAGTCTTTTAGAGGATACATTACAAGCATTTATGGAGGCACAAAGTAAGACTAAAAAAAAATTTGAAATAATTCTTGCACATGTGGTAAACGAAAATAAAGAAATTAAGAGTCAAATCACTAAGCTGAGTAGTGCCTTAACTGTACAAGAGTAAGGTAAGTTTTCATCTCAACCTCATTCCAATCCAAAAAGATAATTCATTGCACAAGCTTCTACTTCTGATATATAAAATCTCAAAGAAGTCAATGCCATTACTACTCGAAGTGGTAAGATTGTGAGTGAGCCTACTTCTACAACTAACACATCTACGATTAGTAAAGACGCCCCTCTTGAAAAAGAAGCCATAGTGGAAAAAAAGGCAAAAATAAGTTTTCAATCGCAGTGCCGTTTTCTCAAGCTCTTCGACCTGTTGGGAAAAATTTAGAAATTCAAGGTGAGATCTTAGAACATTTGAAACAAGTTAAGATTAATCTTCCCTTGTTGTATTTGATTAAGCAGGTTCTAACTTATGCCAAAGTTATAAAGGATCTATGCACTATTAAAAGAAAATACCATGTAAAGAAAATTGCATTTTTAGCAGAATAGATAAATGCAGTAATTGAACAAAAGACACCACTCGAGTATAAAGACCCAAGATGTCCTGTAATCTCTTGTCAAATTGGGACACATGAGTTTGGTCAAGCTTTGTTGGACTTAGGAGCAAGTGTAAATTTAATGCCTTATTATATTTACTTGTAATTGGGACTTGGTGAGATTAAACCTATATCTGTAGTCCTACAATCAATCAAGAAACCACGGGAAACAATAGAAGATGTTTTGTTGCAAATTGATAAATTTTACTACCCTGATGATTTTCTTGCTTTAGATACTCATTTTGTGGTTAATATGGAGTCTAAAATCCATCTTATTTTAAGAAGACCTTTTCTTGCCACTGCTAACGCTCTTATTAATTGCAAAAATGGTCTAATGAAATTATCTTTTGGAAATATGACTCTTAAGCTGAACATTTTCCATATTGGCAAGCAACCACGAGAAGAAGACGAATGTTATCATTCATATATAATATACACACTTGTAGCAGAGGAAGCTTATAAAAATAATGGCTCTGATTCTTTAGAAAACCTCTTGCTTTTAATTTTGAAGAATTGTATTATTCTGATGAAATAATTGATGTGTTTAGTATTTTTGACTCACAAGATAAAGGGACTCGATTTTGGTAGCCACGCTTTGTAAGAGTTGCCATGAGAGAGGGAGAGACCAAAACCATCAAACCTCGAGACACCACAAGTTGAGCTTTCTCCACTGTCCAAAGGTTTGAAACATGCATTCTTAGGATCAGGTGATACCTTTTCTATTATCATTTCTTCTGAACTTAGTGCTGAATAAGAGGAAAAAGTGATAAAATTGTTAAAAGAATATAAGTCTACACTAGGTTGGACCATAGCTAATATTGAAGATATTTTATCCATTGATATGCTCCCATAGAATTTATTTAGAGACAGATGGCCAACCCCGTAAGGACCTACAAAGAAGACTTAACCTAACAATGAAAGAAGTAGTGAAGAAAGAGGTCTTGTAACTATTAGATGCAGGTATAATCTACCCAATTTCTGATAGTCAATGGGTAAGTCCAACTCAAGTAGTTCCTAAGAAATCTGGGGTTACTGTTGTGGAAAAAGAGAATGGGATACCTGTTCCAACTAGGATAGTAAGTGGTTGGCGAATGTATATTGATTATAGAAAATTAAACACAGCCTCTAGGAAAGACTATTTTTCATTGCCTTTTATCGATCAAACTTTAGAACGTATAGTTGGACATTCTTTTTATTGCTTTCTTGATGGGTATTCAGGATATTACCATATTATATTGAGATAGCTATAGAAGATCAAGAAAAAATCACTTTTATATGCCCTTTTGGTACTTATACTTTTCGTAGAATGCCATTTTGGATTATGTAATGCACCAACTACTTTTCAACGTTATATGCTGAGTATTTTCTTTGATATAGTTGAAAAATGCATGGACATTTTTATGGATGATTTGACTATTTTTGGTAATTCTTTTGATTTATGTCTACTTAACTTGAAATCTATTTTGAGTAGGTGCGAAGAAAAATGACTTGTGCTAAATTGGGAGAAATGTCATTTCATGGTATCTTCAGAAATCCTTTTGAGGCATATTGTATCTAAAAAGAGGGATAGAGGTTGACAGGGCCAAAATTGAATTAATCTCTAAATTACCTACACCTAAAACGGTAAAAGATGTCTGATCTTTTGTTGGACATGTTGGCTTTTACAGGAGGTTTATACAAAAATGTTCTGCTAACATTTTGCTAAAAGATACAGAATTTACATGGACACAAGAGTGTGAGGAGGCTTTTCGAACACTCATCACCAAACTCACCACCACTCCTATCATGCAATCACCAGATTGGAACCTACCATTTAAAATTATGTGTAATGTAAGTAATTATGCTGTAGGAGCAGTTCTTGGGCAATGAAGGGAGGGAAACCCCTTTGTTGTTTATTATGCTAGTAGGAATTTGCATGATGCTCAGATGAATTACACTACTACTGAAAAAGAACTGCTAGCTATTATTTTTACCTTAGACAAATTTCGTTCTTATTTAATTGGTTCACCTATTATTGTTTTTATTGACCACGCGGGCTCTTAAGTACCTTTTTTCTAAGAAGGATGCTAAAGCCCATTTAATTAGGTGGATTCTTCTTTTGCAGAAATTTGATCTAATCATCAAAGACAAGAAGGGTGTTGAAAATATTGTTGTTGATAATTTATCTCGTCTTGAGCTCACTAACTCTACTAATTTGCCACCTATTCGAGATGATTTCCCTGATGAACATCTTTTCACTATAAGCTAAATACCTTGGTACGAACATATCGTAAATTATTTGGTTCGTGGTGAACTTCCATCTAACTGGAGTACACAAGATAAGAGTAAATTCTTGGTTAAGGTACGTAATTTTTATTGGGATGATCCATATCTTTTCAAATACTTCCCTGACCAAATTATGAGATGTTGCATTCCTGAAAGTGAATTTTCTAGTGTCTTAAATTTTTGTCATAGTATTGCTTGTGGCGGTCATTTTTCTACGAAGAAAATAACTGCGAAAATTTTACAGTGTGGTCTTTACTGGCCCATTTTGTTCAAAGACACTAATAATTTTTGTCATTCTTATGAAAGATGTCAAAAGTTAGGTACTTTATCTCGAAGACATATGATGCCTCTTAACCCTATTCTTGTTATTGAGATATTTGATTGTTGGGGTATCGATTTTATGGGTCTTTTTCCCTCATCCTTTGTCTACCTTTACATCCTTCTAGCTTTGACTATGTATCAAAATGGGTGGAAGCTGTAGCTTATAGTACTAATGATAATATAACTGTGGTGAAATTCTTAAAAAAAAATGTATTATCTAGGTACGGTGTCATCATTAGTGACCAAGGAACACATTTCTGTAACCGTTCTTTTGAAGCTTTGATGCGCATGTATGGTTTTCTCCACAAATTTTCCACTGCATACTATCCATAGACGAATGGATAAGCCGAGCTAGCAAATAGAGAGGTTAAGCAAATTTTGGAAAAGACAGTTAACCCAAATCGTAAATATTGATCTCTACGCCTTTCTGATGCATTATGGGCATATCGTACTGCATACACAATCATCTTAGGAATGTCTCTATACCGGCTTGTCTATGGGAAATCTTACTATTTACCTATTGAGCTAGAGCATAAAGCTTATTAGGCTGTCAAAGCCCTTAACTTTGATTTGAGTGTTGCAGGTCTTTAGAAAAAGTTACAATTGTCAGAAATAGAAGAGCTACGAAATGATGCATATGACAACTCCAGAATTTACAAAGCTAAAATAAAAGCAGTTCATGACAAACAGATCTCAAGCAAACACTTCGAGCCAAATCAACGAGTCTATCTTTATGATTCTCGATTGCGTTTACACCCTAAAAAGTTTAGATCTCGATAGACTGATCCATTTATGGTAAGACATATTTTTCCTACTGGTGCTATCGAAATCAAGGACCCCACTGATGGGCGAACTTTTAAAATGAATGGACAGCGGCTGAAAAGCTATGTGGAAAAGGTAGACCACTCTATATATCTAGACGAGATCCCTCTTATGGATCCTATCTATTATGCTTGATCAGGTTCAATCTATCTGTACCATATTTTATATTTTGTCTATATATTATCTTTTGACTTTTTATTTTATCTTTTATTTTATTTTATTTTCTTCTTTTTCTTTTTTCTTCAGTGTGATTTTATTTTCTTATCAAATGGCGGATACGGTACTCCGTGACTATTAAAGTCAGTTTCTCAATTTCCTAAAACCTGTCTGTCCAACCATGTATTCATCTATTTGCTTTTTCACTTTTATTTCAAAATGGATCGCATTCTTGCCAACCTTTAAAAATGCTTTTTTTCATTCCCTCAAAATGCTCTACTTAAGATTTATAAAGCACGGTGTGAAAGACTAAGGCTATTGATGTTGAGTAATATCTCTGTGGATATTCATTGGTTAATTGAAGCCAAGATTCGATTATCTAGTGAGTCTGTAAATGAGGTAAGTGTAGATATAGAGGAAACCTCAGTTCAATAATTTCATAATATATGTGTATTTTATGGATCTAGTCATAGGGAAAATAAAGTGTTTGTAAAGGCAGCAAACAATCTAAGAAAAGTATTAGCTGCAAGAAAAATCCATTTGATTTATGGAGGGGGTAGCCTTGGGTCAATGGGGTGTATGTCAACAACTGTACATTTAGGAGGAAGTCAAGTTTTAGGTATTATTCCTACAGCTTTAGCTATGAAAAACCTGACTAGGAAAATATTAGGGGAAGAATTACGAGTCTCATCCATGCATGAACGTATAGCTAGAATGCTTTACAATGCAGACGCTTTTATTGCTTTACTATGTTGGTTTGGTACCTTGGAAGAAATTTTTCAAATTTCATCTTGGGCCCAATTGAATATCCACTGAAAACCCATAGGTTTGTTGAATGTTAATAACTATTTTGATTGCTTACTCTATTTTCTTGATCAAGCTGTGGAACATAATTGTATTTCACATTCAGCACGACAGATCGTCATTTCTGCTACCAATACGGATGAATTGATTGAAAAATTACAAGCAATTTTCTACGAACCTGACCCAGTAATAACTCGGATCGATTGGTCAGTGGGCCTTAACAAGTGAAAATTGGATCTGACACTTCGTTTCTAAATTTTTCTTTGTTTTATTTATTTATCAGCATCATCATTTTATTTATTTATTTATAACTAGCATTTCAGGTAATGTCTCCTATATTTTATCTCTTTATATTTAAACATTAAGGACAATGTTTTATTTGGTTTAAGGGAGGATAATATACATTAGTTGTTTGGCATTCCAAAAACAAATTAGATAATGGGGTCTGACATTTGATTAAAATGGCAGAGTAAAGAATTCATTCTTGAACTCTTGAGACGCATTCTAGGTCAAATTAGAATGGCAGAGTAAGGAGTTTTATTTCTAACTTTTGAAATGCATTTTAACTAACTTGTTAATTTTGTTTTATATTTCATGCATTGTTGTTTAGCTTGTAGTCTTTGTAATTCTTGTATAAAAGAATTTGCTTTTTTACCTAGGTATGATTTTAAAATTGTTAAGGTTGAGCCACTATTTTTATTTAAGTTACTAAAGAATGACTTCTAAAATATTTTTTAGCACAATGCTAAGCCTTATGGTAAGATGATGATTCAATTTATATAGCCAAGAGAATTCTCAAGCTTAAGTATATATTTTTCTAATCTCACATATCGTTTGTGAGTAAGTGGAAAGATTGAGAAAATAGCTTATGAACCTTCATTGATCCATTGAATTGATTAATTTTTGTTTAGATTGATATAATTTAAATTAAGGAATAAGTTGGTTGCATTTGTGTATAATATTTTTTAGTGAGAAACTTTTGTAATGCTTCTTTGTATTCTTAAAAAAAATCGAAAAAAAAATGAAAGAAAAAAAAAGAAGAATCAATTCAGTTTAATAAAGTCTTCATTCAATTTTAAAAGACAAATATTTTATAAGGTAGTTTTCTCACCAAGCTATATTGGTATTATTTTCATAAGATAATTGAAGTCCTAAAGCTAATGCATGTTAAGAATAATTGATTTCCAAACAATTAATTTTCCTATCTTTGGATCAATGCTAGTTTGTATGTCTATCCTTAAAATTGACTTTTTCTTGAGTGCTTAACTGTTTTCCAATTCCATGAGAGAAATCCTAACCTTTTAAACAGTCATACACTTGTGAGGATATGGAGTTAAGGCTTTTAATTGGAGAAATTCTCAAGGCTATATCTATTGTAGTTTGTAGTAAGATGGTTACGGTTTAGTTCACACACACATAATTTTTTGAACTTATAATAAAAAAAACTAGGATAGCAATAGTGATCTTGAATTGAGTTTTTGTTTGAAATGCTTAGGTAGTTTTGCATATTCTATTTACGCTTGAATTGCTAGAAACTAGCAATAAGCTAGTTGGGGGCTGTGATGAACACATAAAAATACATATCTATTAAGAGATTCAGTCACCATTTAATGTCACTAATTTTAGCAATTTTGTATTTTTAGCTTGAAATAAAGTGTTTTCTTTAAATTGTGATTAATGAATGTTATTTGCACAGGTTTAGGTAAAATGGATGTAACTCTCAATGTACAAATTCAAATGAAGACATTCTTAACCCTGGAGTAATATGACTCAATCTTATACAAACTTGAAGAACAGTTGAAAAGTCAAATCCAATATATTATGGGCCAAACATTGAGATACAATAGAATTGGGTTACAACTTCCACTCAGCTTGACCTAACTGATGTATTTGAATAATATCTCACAAAATACGTATCCAATTAGTATAAATCTTAAATCTGTAAAATACTGACTTAATTATCAACAAATTTTATGTTGATGGTAAAGTCCAAATCAGCTGTCATCATGGACCAAATTATATTGAAAGTAGGTAAAAGGGTTGTTGGCCAAAATCTGACATATCTTTGTCATTTTGCATATATCTCATTAGATACCTATCAAATTTGCATGAACCTAGTGCTTATGGAAAGAAAAGACAGAATGATACCTCTTTTATGTCGGCCATAAAGGCTACATCAGTTATTTATATTATCAAAAAGATGCTGCAAGTGGGTGAACGAGTGGTTGGCCTAAATTATTGAAGATTAAAATCACACTTAGCATAGTTGCATTCATTGCCTATATAAGGACACTCTTAGGACGTTTTCAACATTAAAAAATTCTTTCATATTTTCTTCTCTTTAATATACATTGTAAACTAGGCTAGAGTTCTTGGCAAGGCTAAGAGATGAACTTTTATGTTTAATAAACTACTTCTATGCTTTGATTCTTTATCAAGAGCTACAAATGTTTATAACTTTTGCTGTGCCTAAAATCTTATCTATTTTATCTTCTATAATCCAAAGGTTATAATTCTCATGTTTCATATATTTTCAGTCATACTTTCTTTGTGTGAGTTTTATTGAATTATAATTGTTATTGGTTACATTGTTTACATGTTCTTTTACTGCAATATTGTCAATCAATATATTATCGATCTTGGATAACATGTAAAGACAATAATTGTTTGATATTCAAGTTGTTCTTTTACTACAATATTGTTAAAATAATATATTGTCGATCTTAGATAACTTGTATAAATAAACATGGTTTGTGTTAATGTTTGCAAAGAGTTTGGTCATATCAAATACATGTGTTATCAAATGTACTATATTTTATATATCTTCCGATTTATTGTTTGGGATGTGAAACTTTCAATTGAGTTATAAATATTGAATCAAAGTGTAGAGTAGATTTATAAAGTATAATTGTGATTCTTAAAGCCTTGCTTGCATCATCATAAGACATTTTCCTCAATTCATAAATAATTCTATCTCATCTATTTAAACCAATTAATTAATTTTTTCACTTTCTACTGCTTTAATATTTTACTTCACCAACCTATTTTGCCAAGAGCTTCCTCGTGAGATCGACACCTCAATCTATACTGCGATAGTCGCATTACATTTTTAGCGTAAACTTGTGACATTTAAGGTTTTCAAAGTATTGAAGTTTCCAAGTGAAGCAAAAAGTGTTTTAGCATTGATGTAGTAGACAGTGAGGTCCATGAAACTCTAATGATGAATTTCGACAGTACCTCACTATAAAAAATTGATGGATCACTTACAAGACCACCGTGGCGCTCAGGTCAAAGGACCACGAATACTACTCAACTCGAGAGGACCTTCCTTTGACGGTGTCATAGGATATCTATTGGGGTCCTCATAAGTCTGTTCAGTATCCAGTCCTGACTGGATACCCGCATGCCTATACAAGCTCTAAGCTCATGGTCAGCTAAGAACAACTATCTGAACCAGTCAGATATAGACATACACTAATCTATATAAAGTGAATCACCGATAGACCCGCATTGGTGATTATAGATCAGGAACATTATCTTTGAGACATACTTACATAATGATATTTCATAACACCTATTGCAACTCTTTGCAACTATATCATTACAAGTATACTCTCAGGTCTAGAGGTCTAAAGAGTTAGAACCTTATCTATAATGGGACAAAGACCTGAGAGTATACTTGTAATGATATAGTTGCAAAGAGTTGCAATAGGTGTTATGAAATATCATTATGTAAGTATGTCTCAAAGATAATGTTCCTGATCTATAATCACCAATGCGGGTCTATCGGTGATTCACTTTATATAGATTAGTGTATGTCTATATCTGACTGGTTCAGATAGTTGTTCTTAGCTGACCATGAGCTTAGAGCTTGTATAGGCATGCGGGTATCCAGTCAGGACTGGATACTGAACAGACTTATGAGGACCCCAATAGATATCCTATGACACCGTCAAAGGAAGGTCCTCTCGAGTTGAGTAGTATTCGTGGTCCTTTGACCTGAGCGCCACGGTGGTCTTGTAAGTGATCCATCATGCTTTGGTTCCACATATGTCAGAGACCTTTCATGGTCTGACCGCTATGTGTCGCTGGGTATGGTCCGATGCTCATGGAGTCCGGTGTGCGTAGATACGGGATCCGTCAGCTTACGTAGGTAAGTTGTATATCCGATGCTCCGAGATTGTATTTCATAAAGTCTTGTGGCCACAAGCATAAACCCGGGAAAAGAGTTTCCCATAGGGTTAAACAATATAGCAAAAGTGTTTGCGTATATTGTTTATAGAGATACGAATCTGGAGATAAGTTTATGGATGAGCAAATGGGGATTTGACGGTGCTGATCTATATCCCCGCACATCTAGGATATAAATGATGGAAGGATTATACGTATACGTTATGACCTCAACTTGTATGGTCTGACACGCTGATTTGTAATATTCGTAACGTGTGCGTGGGGCATCGATTACGGATTAATGGAACAGTTCCATTTGACAAATCGGGTGTAGACCTAGTGAGTCCCAATATGAAATGTACTCTTTGAGCACTTGGGCAGTGTACCGTATTGAATTGTTCAATACAGTATAATTCAGCAGTTACTAAGGTTACGTTAACTAAAGTATGTGGTTAAATTGGTGGGACCCACTTTAGGTTAACTTGGTAACCGAGTAAGGATATAATAGTAATTTCACTTTATGATTATTTAATTGTTAAATAATTAAAATAAATATTTATTTATTTAATTGTTAAATAAATTAATTTAACATAACTAAGGTTAAAAGTTAACCAAGTGGTTAAGTTAAGTTAACCTTACTTAAAGGTTAAGTAAAGGTTAACCTAACCATGGTTAAGTTAGTTAACTATGGTTAAATTAATTAAATATTTATTAACTTAAAGGTTAAGTTAAAATAATCTAACTAAGGTTAAATGTTAACTAAGGTTAGGTTAAGCCAAATGAAATGCAAATGAAATTCAAATTAGTTTGGAATTAATTCATTTGTATATAAAGTGAAATGAAATTGAAATTCAAAATTGATTTAGTTTTTTAGGTTTTGCATTTTGGGAGCCAATTCAATTTGAGAAATTGAAATTGTTTGTTTTGTGTTTTAAATGTTAGAACAACAAAACAAATTGAATTAATGGTTACTAAATGTAATAACTAAAAACAAGATTTGTTTTATTTATTCAAGAGTTGAATAAAAGGAAAAACAAATTTAATTAAGTTAAATGGTTTAACTTTGTAAAATGTTTAAGAGTTAAACACATATGCTGGATTAAGATGCTGCCATTCTAGACAATCAAACCCACCCTTGTTGATTGCTAGAATTGATCAAAGATTCATTTCATGGTGGACTTCAAAGAAAATTAATCCAAAGGCTTCATTGGTGATTTTCTCAATCTCGAATTTCAGATTAATCAAATGTTATTTTCAGTGTTCATTGTATTCAATCTTCCGCTGTGCACATGTATGTATGAGATATGTATATTGTTTGTATGATGAACACAAACCCACATGCAAGAACCCTAAGTAAATACCACCCTACACCACATAACCCAACAAATGGTATCAGAGCAATTTGTGTTGTTATGGGTGGTTTTTTAGTGTTAGCTAAGTGTTGGCTAAGTTGTATGACAAGTTCCGGAGCTGTTGGGATGCATTTTAAGTGTTAAAAATGCAAACCAGTGAAAAACAGCACCTGGAACGCTGCAGCGCTAAGGTCCAGCGCGGCAGCGTTCATATGAACGCTGGAGCGCTGGGTGTATGACGCCCCAGCGCTGGATAGGCGCAGGGGCGCTGGGTGTTTGGCGCCCTAGCGAGGGAAGCACTGCTTCCAGCGCCCCAGCACTGGTAAGACAGCGCCGCAGCGCTGAGGCTTATGAAGCCCTAGCGCGGCAGCGCTATGAGACAGCGCCGCAGCGCTGAGGCTTGTGAAGCCCTAGCGCGGCAGCGCTATAAGACAGCGCCGCAGCGCTGAGGCTTGTGAAGCCCTAGCGCGGCAGCGCTATAATACCAGCGCCGCGGCGTTCTTACACTAAAAAAAAAAAAAAAAAAAAAAAAAAAAAAAAAAAAAAAAGAGTAAAATCTTTTTATTTTTCCGCATGTGGGGGTTTATGAGATGTAATAATAAGGGTTATTAGTTTACATGATAAACCAAGAAAATAATATTTTTATTATTTTATTTATTTTTGTAACCACAATGGGGGCCCCACTGGTGGGGGTTAGTTGTGCTTGTACAGAAATGAATAATTGATTGAGAATAACCTCTCATGTGATGAGAGCATATAATATGAAAGCCTGTAATTAAAATCTCTCTTAATTAGATTGAAATTTATTATATTATGTGATAATATTTTAAATGGTCCGTCTTGTCAATACGGTGTGAGATGGGTCACTATGGTCTTTCCCAATATTGCTTTAGCGTGAGGGATTTGGTCGGTGTGACTTGGTCTAATGCCGGTAAAACATGAGATGAATCAAATATATGCGAACATATTATCCAATATTGCTTTAGCGTGAGGATAGTGTCAGTAACATATATTTGAGCATTGATGAGTTAATCTGAAATACAGTTACCCAATATTGCTTTAGCGTGAGGGTAATGTGTATTTAGGATCAGTAGTAAGAGTTGTATGAGATACAATTGACAAGAGTTGTCTACCTGTTGGATTTATAAAGGCCAATATTGCTTTAGCGTGAGGCTGGAGTAAAACCCCAATGGGATCCACTTCCCGCTGTATAGTTTAAAATATTATACTATCTTATCCCGTTTGAGAGATTAAAGGGATTAAGTAAAGCAGTGGGAGGGCGGTTTTAGATTAAAAAATGTATAACAGTTATACCCATGATCTAAAACGTAATTTATTAACGATAAAGAAATGTTCTGCTACGCATCTCCTATTTTGTCTTATAGAGATAAGATGATTATCTTATAGAGATAAGATACTTGTCTTATAGAGATAAGATTGTCTTATAGAGATAAGATGAGTACGAGCAATCCGTTACTAATCTTGAATAAATACCAATAACTATAGGGTACTGAATAAAATATGTAAGACTTGCTTATGAATCTAAGAATAGTTCTAGATTCAATAATATTTGATATTACTAAACCACATATAGAGAAAAGTCATAATGGAAAGTGTTTCCACTGTTATAAGGTTTGAAATAGTAAATGTTACTATTTATCGTACCTTGACTTAAGAAAGATTGACTCATTAGATATCTGTTTGACCAAACATTAACATTTCATTAGCATTTGATGTTAACTCAGCAAGGGTATGAGATACTGCTTGTTATTATCATATCTGCAAGATGTTGCATGATTTGAGAAATGCTTGATTACTAAGAAATGAGAAGTTCAGCTTCACGTAGGTAATAGAGATTTCCTGAACGTGGTAGCCGTTAAGACTTCACAGTTACTTCTTATTTCTAGTAACAGCATTAATGTTGTATAATTACTATTACGTGCCAAATATTATTAGGTAAATCATATCACTCCCTGTAGTTGACAGAGAGGGTTATCATAAAAATACGGAAATAGTTCCTTGTGATAATGATAATGATTTACTAACTGAATGTCAGTTAATGAATGGCCGTTATATCTTATATACAATAGCAAATGTTATAAGTGTAGAGGTGAACAGAATAAATAGTATTTCAGCAACTTAAATAATAATGAATAATGATATATATATAAGATTAGGTCATGTAGTCGTGAGACGACTATCCTAGCTGGTTAAGGATGGTCAGATATTTGATCTGACTATAGTACATTGACTAGTTTATGAATTATGAATTCAAAAGAATATGGCCGAATCTTTATGTAGGTGTAAGACGCCAAGCCACTGGTTTATTGGATCTGGTACATATAGATATATTTAGTCCAATAAATCTTACTGTTATAAATGATTTCGATACTTCATTGTCTTTATAGTGATTGTCGCTATATAGACATGTGTTTCTAGGAAACGCAGGTCAGAATAATTTTGAAGTGTTCAAAATGTTCTGACAATGAAAGTAAAGAAACAAACCCTTATGTATCTTGAGTGCTTTCGATTAGATCGAAGTAATTTATACATAATCAGTAAATTCATAAATTATTTAAAGAGAATATGATTCTCTCTCAGCATAGTCCTCCAGATACTCCTCAACATAAAGATGTTTAGGAAATAAGGAATCGGACTATATTAGATACAGTCTGATTGATATTGAGAACCGCTGATCTTCTAAAAATATCTATGAGGTTATATTTTAACATCTGCTACTCACTTATTAAATAATTCCATAATCGTTCCTACTACTTTATATGAGATATAGACTAAATAGGAAACGAGTCTTAAGTATGTTAAGACTTAGTGTTATTCTGTTTTCATAAGAGTTATGCAACAGAATAAACTTGTATCCAACGGTACAAGTATTGGTTCATTTTGTATCCCAAGTGCCTAATGGGATCACACTTCTATAATACAGATGAACGAAATATGTTCGTTTCTCATAATGTCACATTCCTAGAGAAAGAGTTTCTCATGGATTGTGGAGATTATAGAAAAATTGAACTTGATGAAGTCAATCTAAATATAGATGAACCAACGATGGAATTTTAATTTTAAATGAGTGAAATACCTTTAACACACTAAGTTCATAGGTTCAAAAGGATATCAAAGCCATCATTTAGGTATGTTTGATACTTGAAGGTGCCTTTGATATTTTCTTAGTTGAAGAAAAGGATCCTTTAACTTATGAAGAGACGATGTTTGACATCGATTCGGGAAAATGAAAACATATCATAAAATTCTGAAATTGACTCAACGCATGACAATTAAGTCTAGGACTTAGTTGAGCTTCCTGTAGAAACTGTTTCTATTAGCAGTAAATCAGTTTACGCAGCGGAAGCAGTGTGGGCCCTATCTGAAGGAATGGTCCTTCATGGCCTGACTGATGTTGAAAGGTTACACTCAGAGATCTATGATCGATAATGAGGAAACCTTTTTCATCGGTAACCATGCTAAAGTCAATTTAGATTTTGTTGATGATTAGATACCATAAAATTTGAATTTGACTCTAAGTATGACAATTAAGTCTAGGACTTAGTTGTGCTTCCTGTAGAAACTGTTTCTATTTTCAGTAAATCAGTTTACGCAGCGGAAGCAGTGTGGGCCCTATCTGAAGGAATGGTCCTTCATGGCCTGACTGATGTTGAAAGGTTACACTCAGAGATCTAGGATCAATAATGAGGAAACCTTTTTCATCAGTAAACATACCAAAGTCAATTTGGATTTTGTTGGCTATTGTTGTATATTATGATTATGAGACTGGCTAATGGATGTAAATAAGCTGTTCTGGGAAGTATATCTCGAGTAAGAGATATGCAGAGAATAACTTGATGTTTTTGCATCCAAGCCTAACTTCTAATATAATGTGCAAACTAAGGAAGTCCATTTATGGACTTAAGTAGTTTTTCCCGAAGCTGGAATCTTTGTTTATATGATGAAATCAGAAAGTCTGATTTTATCAAGAATAAAGAGGAAGCGTGTGTGTTTAGAAAGGGCAGTGGGAGTATAATTATCTTTTTAGTTCTCTAAAGTGGAAAATATATACTCAACATTGGAAACGATGATTAGAGTATAGCAAGTAGATCAGATAAGTGTTATCTGTGTAAAGAACTTCTTCATAAAAGATTTGAGAGAGACTTCCTGTATACTAGGTATAAAGCTTTATAGAGATATAGCTAAGGAGTTAATAAGACTCTCTCAATAATCGTACATAGACCAAGTCCAAGAAAAGGTACAACTTCATTGACTGTGAGACAGTTAAAGTCCCTTTTAGAAGTGGCATTCATCTTTCTTAGAGGAAGTGTCCTCGGGAAGAAGATGAGAGAGTTAAAGTGTCTAACATCTCAGATGCATTAGCTAGAAATAAATTAATGCATACCGTCCAATGTACGAAATCTGGATTTAGATGGTTGTAAGTGTTACAAGCTGGTATCTAATTAATCCAGATCACGATCATTAAATGGTTGTGAAACATATCTGAAAATACTTGAGAAGTATAAAGGATAAGTTTATAAAATATGGAGAAAGTTTCTTACAAAAGAAGGGATACACATATTCAGACTTACGTCTGATCTGAATGGTAGAAAGTCTACATCTAGTTATGTGTTTCTCTTTATCAGTACCGGAGCTAGTTAAATGTGTGTTAGTAAATATCCACAGGTAATTCTACCTTGGAGGTAGAATATGTTGCGGCTTGAGAAGTCAACAAAGAAAGTACTATGGATATTCAAAATTAATTGCAGAGCTTTGAATAGTTCCAAGCTCAGTGGATCCTATCCCACTATATTGCAAAATAACGGTAATTGCTCGAGCCGAGAAGCCATAAGGCACACCAGTATTCTAATCATGTGAACTCTGAAAATCACATAATTAGAAAGTTCTTGGCAACAAGAGTTGTAATAAAAATCTAGGGAACAATCCTTAGATGTAGCGAACCCCCCTAAGCCTAAACTCCTATAGTGTTTGAGAAACACGTGGAGTGTATTGGTATGAGATACCAGTACGTATGGCACTGAAGCAAGTGGGAGTTTGTTGGAGCTGGTGCTCACGTGCCATTCCAATATTGTATGAATATTAATTGTTAATATTTATACAATAAACATTTCGAATAAAGATTGTTAATATCATATTAACATGGTATAATGCTTGTAACATTACAGACATTGTTTGATCTGAAAGAGTTCAGATCTGGTCTAAAGGAGTTTAGATCAGAACTAATAGTTAGCAAAGCTGAGAGTTATAAATGCTAAAAGTTAGCACTGTTAAGAGTTAGCAGGTTATAAGAGTCAGCGAGGTCTAAAGAGTTAGAACCTTAT
This sequence comes from Ailanthus altissimus, assembly GCA_946807835.1. Lineage (NCBI taxonomy): Eukaryota > Viridiplantae > Streptophyta > Magnoliopsida > Sapindales > Simaroubaceae > Ailanthus > Ailanthus altissimus. Next base: position 11,423,897 of record OX327698.1, read on the forward strand.
CTATAATGGGACAAAGACCTGAGAGTATACTTGTAATGATATAGTTGCAAAGAGTTGCAATAGGTGTTATGAAATATCATTATGTAAGTATGTCTCAAAGATAATGTTCCTGATCTATAATCACCAATGCGGGTCTATCGGTGATTCACTTTATATAGATTAGTGTATGTCTATATCTGACTGGTTCAGATAGTTGTTCTTAGCTGACCATGAGCTTAGAGCTTGTATAGGCATGCGGGTATCCAGTCAGGACTGGATACTGAACAGACTTATGAGGACCCCAATAGATATCCTATGACACCGTCAAAGGAAGGTCCTCTCGAGTTGAGTAGTATTCGTGGTCCTTTGACCTGAGCGCCACGGTGGTCTTGTAAGTGATCCATCATGCTTTGGTTCCACATATGTCAGAGACCTTTCATGGTCTGACCGCTATGTGTCGCTGGGTATGGTCCGATGCTCATGGAGTCCGGTGTGCGTAGATACGGGATCCGTCAGCTTACGTAGGTAAGTTGTATATCCGATGCTCCGAGATTGTATTTCATAAAGTCTTGTGGCCACAAGCATAAACCCGGGAAAAGAGTTTCCCATAGGGTTAAACAATATAGCAAAAGTGTTTGCGTATATTGTTTATAGAGATACGAATCTGGAGATAAGTTTATGGATGAGCAAATGGGGATTTGACGGTGCTGATCTATATCCCCGCACATCTAGGATATAAATGATGGAAGGATTATACGTATACGTTATGACCTCAACTTGTATGGTCTGACACGCTGATTTGTAATATTCGTAACGTGTGCGTGGGGCATCGATTACGGATTAATGGAACAGTTCCATTTGACAAATCGGGTGTAGACCTAGTGAGTCCCAATATGAAATGTACTCTTTGAGCACTTGGGCAGTGTACCGTATTGAATTGTTCAATACAGTATAATTCAGCAGTTACTAAGGTTACGTTAACTAAAGTATGTGGTTAAATTGGTGGGACCCACTTTAGGTTAACTTGGTAACCGAGTAAGGATATAATAGTAATTTCACTTTATGATTATTTAATTGTTAAATAATTAAAATAAATATTTATTTATTTAATTGTTAAATAAATTAATTTAACATAACTAAGGTTAAAAGTTAACCAAGTGGTTAAGTTAAGTTAACCTTACTTAAAGGTTAAGTAAAGGTTAACCTAACCATGGTTAAGTTAGTTAACTATGGTTAAATTAATTAAATATTTATTAACTTAAAGGTTAAGTTAAAATAATCTAACTAAGGTTAAATGTTAACTAAGGTTAGGTTAAGCCAAATGAAATGCAAATGAAATTCAAATTAGTTTGGAATTAATTCATTTGTATATAAAGTGAAATGAAATTGAAATTCAAAATTGATTTAGTTTTTTAGGTTTTGCATTTTGGGAGCCAATTCAATTTGAGAAATTGAAATTGTTTGTTTTGTGTTTTAAATGTTAGAACAACAAAACAAATTGAATTAATGGTTACTAAATGTAATAACTAAAAACAAGATTTGTTTTATTTATTCAAGAGTTGAATAAAAGGAAAAACAAATTTAATTAAGTTAAATGGTTTAACTTTGTAAAATGTTTAAGAGTTAAACACATATGCTGGATTAAGATGCTGCCATTCTAGACAATCAAACCCACCCTTGTTGATTGCTAGAATTGATCAAAGATTCATTTCATGGTGGACTTCAAAGAAAATTAATCCAAAGGCTTCATTGGTGATTTTCTCAATCTCGAATTTCAGATTAATCAAATGTTATTTTCAGTGTTCATTGTATTCAATCTTCCGCTGTGCACATGTATGTATGAGATATGTATATTGTTTGTATGATGAACACAAACCCACATGCAAGAACCCTAAGTAAATACCACCCTACACCACATAACCCAACAAAAATTACCCTTAGCTAAGGAATATTTGAACTAATTGAATGCTTCCCCTTAAGTAGATAAGACAAAGATACCAATTACAATGCTAGAAATATAGGGAGAACAAATAAAGTGGTGGCATGATAGGAGTATTTTAAAGCAACAATTCAATCCAGGCCAGTGGGGTTTACTGTTTCCTTTAAAATTGAAACGTTTTTTTGGGAAAATTCACATTAAAAAGGTCGGGCCCATTTCTTAGGTATTTTTTTATAAAGCCATGGAAGTTGAGGACAAGAATTCTAAAGACATTCAAAGTCAATGAACAATGATTCAAGAAATATCATGGAGAATGGATTGAGCAGACAAAGTACCTTCACTGTAAATGATTCATCATGAGTAAGAAAAACGTCAAGCCTATGATATTAAATCAAGCGCCTCTTATGAGTTAAATGAAATTAGTCAACATCAAAATAGAAAGAACATGAGAAAAATATAGTGAAGTCAAGACCCTAGAATCCCTTTTTATATAGATTTTATTTTATGAAATAGTATATTTTTATTATTAATTTGTGAATTGCCTTAATTAATTTTGCTAGTTTAATTCCCTTTATTTCTCATAATTAATTTAAAATTAAAGTTCACTTGATAAAATTAAGTTGCACAATCCTCAAGGTACAATGCTCTTCTTATCACTTTATTACTTGAGCACGATAAATACGCTTACGGTTTATGTATATATGCCTGTTAGGGAACAAGTTTTTGACACCATTGTCATGGATTGTAGTTTTTAATTTTTTTTTTGATATTGTGATTAAGTAACTTTATCTTAATTTAGGCATTATTTTCCTTAAATTTTGCTAAGATTTGGTTAATTTTTCTGTTATAAAGGTGTATACAAAGGCTCATAGCTTGGATTTGAAAGAGGGAAGTAAAATGCAAAAATCTAAAACTAAAATGTACAATATAATCTAATATGTTCAGAAATTGCTGCATAGTATAACTCAAGTATAATGCTTCCATACAATTACCTCTAATATACATTGCATCAAACGTAATATAAAATTAAATATAGAATTAATATATAGAAATTATACCTCAGCAAGTGTTCTAATTGTATAAATTTAGTCCTTAAGTATAAAGCTCACCAATGAGTGTCTCATGAACAATTCTAGACTAAAAATTGAGGTGGGATTTTTGGATCTAAAATAATGGTAGCAATATCAATTTTTGTTTTAATATTTTCTTAACTTTTAAGCACGAATTCCATCCCTTTCTAATACATTTTTGCCAAGTCGTTTTCCTAACCTTTCATTAATCTCTAATTTGGCCAAAAACAAACACTTATGCATGAAAGGGATGAGGTGGCATTAAGGGACAAGTATAGCATTCATAAAAAATTACTAAATTGTATGCTTGATGTGTTTTCAAAAGCTTAAGCAATACTTAGCAATTAAGCATGTTTATGTGTCAACATTTTATCTAAGTTATGGGATAAGTGTGCCTATTTCATTAAGCTACCAACTTGCATATTATTAGTTGTCTCTTACACCATGCAAAAACATAAGAGAATAATATCAACATGAAAGGTCAATAAATAAAGCACTAAATCAAGTGCTTGGCCATTACTTATGCCAAGTTCTAACACTTAAAATTTGCCATGTATCCTTTCTGTAACAAGGTAAAAACGAATCCTGTTTATTAAAAAAAAATAGATTAAACTCTTCAACCCTAAAACCTTTTAATCAAAATAATATTTATCTCATAGTTATTTTTACAGAAATCTGGCTGGTCATCAAATGACTAATTGCTACCCTAGTGCTCAAAGAGTACACTTTATACTGAAAAACTCTTTAGGTTCAAACTTATTTGTCTTATGTAACATTTTCATAAGTCTGTGAACTTTGCCAACATTTATATCACAACCAATACAATATAGTCACTTATTTCTTAGAAGATTAGAGACATTGATCTATACCATCAATTCTCCATTTGCTCAACTATGAACTTATCTCCAGATTTTGTATCAGGAAAAAGCAACATCCGTAAACTTGTTTTACAATATTATGTATGGTAAAAATAATGCTTACATTCCATTCCAATATTGTATGAATATTAATACTTTAATATTTATACAATCAATATCCTAAATAAAATTGTTAATATTAAATAATATACGGTAAGATGTTTGTAACATTTCAGATATTGTATGATCTACAGGAGTTCGGATCTGGTCTAAAGGAGTTTAGATCACTGCTAAGAGTTAGTAATGCTAAGAGTTAGAGCCTTGTCTAAAATAGGATAAAGACCTGAAAATATATTAGCAATAGTTGCAAGAAGTTGAAAATGGTGCTAAGAAATGTCATTGTGCATATATGTTCTCAAATATTATGTTCCTAATCTGTCTTCACTGATACAGGTTTATCGGTGATGATCTTATCATATATAGATCATTATATGTCTATATCTGGATGGTCCAGATAGTTAGTCTTAGTAGATCATAAGCTTAATGGAAGCTCGTATAGGTATATGGATATTCAGTGAGGACTGGATACTTAGCAGACTTAATGAGGACCTTCAATAGACATCATATAAAGCCATCAATTGAGGGTCTTCTCGAGTTGAGTAGTATTCATAGTCCTTTAACCTAAACACCACAGTAGGCTTATGAATGATCCACCACACTTAGGTTCCACATATTTCAGAGACCTTTCATGGTCTGACCACTCATGAAGTTCGGTGTGGATAGATATAGGATCTATAATCTTATATGGTAAGTTACATACCCTGATGCTTCAGGATTGTATCTTAGGAAGTCTTGTGACTATAAGTATAAAATCTGGGAAGAGTATATTGTTTATGGAAATAAAAATCAGAAGATAAATTCATGATCAAGTATATAGAGACTTGATTATGATAATCTATGTCTCCACTCTTCTAAGATATAAATGATAGAGGGACTATATGAATATGTATTAACCTCAGCTTATATAGTTCAACGCATTATTCTGTAAGTTTTGTAACTTGTGTGTTTGGCATTGTTTACAGACTTGTCGAAGAGTTCCATAAAATAAACGGGTGCGAACCTAGGGAGTCTCACAATATGAAGTGTACTCGTTGAGTACTAGGTTAGCTCATTGGGTCGAATAAGTCAATCCAAAAAAAGTTTGGTAAGCATGAATTATTTAAGGATCTTTTGGGAAACATAAAAGCTTGAGTGTTAAGCTTAGGGTGTATGACAAGTGTCATTTGATAATTGGGCTTGAGTGACCATATGGCACAATGTAATTGGCTATAAGTAGGCCATTTAGCAAGCAATGGTCGATTAAGTACAACAAGTGTTAAACAATGGCATTTAATGCCTTAATAATTTGACACCTAGCAAATTAAAGTGTTTAAATTGCTTAGTTAGTGGACACTTGTCCATTTGCCAAAGTCAACCATATAAATTGCAAAGTGTTTTGAAATTTGCATGAAGAGTAACATTTTGAAATATTTGGTCCTTTTGTGAACAAATTCTAGAGCAAGAGTTGCTCTCATTTTTCTAAGTTCACTTTAGACGAAAGTCACAAGCAAAAAATTGCTTAACAAATAATTTGACACCTAGTAATTTAAAATGTTTATATCGCTTATTCGAAGGACATGTGTCCTACAAAAGATCAAACTATATATACTGCAAATTGTTTACACTTAGTTGTTAGAGAATTCATTTTGTGAAAAATTTAGCACTTAGTGAATTTAAAAAGCAAAAATTGCTCTCTTTGGTTAACTTTATCTTGGCCAAGAGACTAGAGAGTAAAAGTTGCTCAACAATCAATTGTTCCTGCTGAAATAAAAAGCTACCATTCTAGCTCTGCGATTCCATTGATGTTGTGGACTAGAATTGCTCATGAGATCACTTTAATGTGAACTCCAGAATCTGAAACTACCCCGAATTATCTTCAATGGTAATTTCTAATCCCGTTAATGTAATGAAAGTTAAATTTAGTATGTGTATACTGCAATAAAAATTAGATTTCCTTTCTACTGCATTAATTTGTATGTAAGACAAGAAAATAAATTAATATTATAAATTGTAATGTTATATTTACACCCCCACGCACAGTACACTAACAAAATGATATTATAGTGCATGTTTGTGTGCTGATTGGATAAATTAAAGTGCTTGTGGTGTCATTGGAATGGTTATGGGGTTGTTGGTGATGCATTTCAAGTGTTCAAAGTACAAAAATTCAGAGACAGTAAGCTAGACGCTGCTGTACTGATAGCCCGATGTCGCTGTTTCGCTCACACTGTTCACTCCATTATTTATTTTTTTCAAATCGTTTAAAATATACATGTGATGTTTATTTATGCAATAATAAATGTTATTTAATTGCATTATAAACTATAAAATATTTGTTTTATACTGGTAACTATAATAGAAGCCTTACTGGTAGGGGTTAGTTGTGCTTGCACAAACAAATGTGATTGTGAATCACATCTTTATGAGATGGGGATAAGAGTATAAAAATTTCTCTTAATCAAATTAAAAAGTATTTCATTATAAGATAATGTTAAACATTAGTCCATCTTGTCAATATAGTGTTAGACGAGTCATATTAGTCTTTCCCAATATTGTTAAAGTGTGAGAGATTTGGTCGGTGTAATTTGATCTATACAGGTTAAATGTGAGATGAAGAAAATATATGTGAAAATATTACCCTAAATTGCTAAAGTGTGTGCAGGTAATATTGATAATATATATTTGATAATTGACAAGTACACTTACCCTAGATCGCTAAAGTGTGCGAATAAGGTGTATTCAAGATTAGTGGTAAGAGTTGCATGAGATAGATTTGACAAGAATTGTCTACCTTTTAGGTTTACAAAGGCCAACATTGATGTATGTGGCTAGAGTAAAATGTCAATGTGGTCCATTTTTCATTGTACAAATTAAAGAGATTATACTATTATTTTTCCCATTTGAGAGATTTAAGGGATTACGTAAAGCAATGGGAAGACGTCTTCAAATTAAAAAAATGTATAAAAATTACACCTATGATCTAAAGCATTATTAATTAATGATTAAAAATATTCTGCTACATATCACTTGAGTATCTTATAAAGATAAGATTAGTATGAGTAATCTGTTGTATACTTGATTTAGGTACACCAACTTTAGGGTATCGAGAAATATTTTGACTTGCCAATGAATTTGAGAATAGTCTCAAATTTAGAAAACTTGGATATATTATTGATCGAGAGATGATTAGATGTGTTTCTAATATTTTCTTTGGAAAAGGTAAAAATTTATTAGAAATGGATTAAGAATGATTTGAGAGTCAAATCACATATCTTGGCTTCAATGTCTAATGATCTTCAGCAAGAGCATATGCACACGAGATGTGTAAGTAATATTGTGTTCCATCTAAAAAATTGTTCGATATATCCAAATTACACAAAGAGAATAGTCACAATGAAAGTGTTTTCATTGTGGTAAGATTTCAAATAGTAAGTGTTACTATTCAATACATCTTACTTTAGAAAAGATAGACCCCTTAGATATTTTGTTTACCAATTATTGACATCTCATTAGCATATAATGCTAAGAGTATAGGGGTATGAGATATCACTTATCCTTCTCATATGCAAGGTGTTTACGCTCAAAATATAACGCGGCTATCGCAGTATAGATTGAGGTGTCGATCCCACGAGGAAGCTCTTGGCAAAATAGGTCAGTGAAGTAAAATATTAAAGCAGTAGCAAAAGGTTAATTGATTTAAACGGATGAGATAGAATTGTCTATGAATTGAGGAAAATGTCTTATGATGATTTAAACAAGGCTTTGAGAATCACAATTATGCTTTATAAATCTACTCTATACTTTGATTCGATATTTATAACTCAACTGAAAGTTTCACATCCCAAACAATCAATCGGAAGGTATGTAATATATAGCACATTTGATAACACACGTATTTGATTTAGTTAAACTCTTTGCAAGCATTAACACACATCATGTTATTTATACAAGTTATCTAAGATCGACAATATATCATTTTGACAATATTGCAGTAAAAGATTAACTTGAATATCAAACATTTATTGCCCTTACATGTTATCCAAGATCGACAATATATCAAATTGACAATACTGCAGTAAAAGATTAACATATAAAACAATATAACCAGTAACAATTATAAATCAACATGAATCACATAAGGAAAGCATGACTGAACATATATGAGACATGAGAATTATAACTTCTGGATTATAGAAAATAAAATAGATAAGAGTTTAATCAAAACCAAACTTACAACATTTATAGCTCTTGACACCGAATCAAAGCATGAAAGTAGATTTACTACACATAAAAGTTCATCTCTTAGCCTTGTTAGGAACTCTAGCCTAAATTACAATACATGTTAATGAGAATAAAAGAAGAGAGAAAATTTTCTATTAAAAACGTCCTAAGGGTCTCCTTATATAGGCAATGAATGGACATATGTCATGGATGACATCAATCTTCAATAATTTTAAGCCAATAACTCGTGTATCCACTTGCAACACATTTTTGATAATGTAAATGATCAATTCAACTTCTGCAGCCGACATGAAAGTTGTAGAATTTTGACTCTTCTTTCCATAGGCACTGATTTCATGTAAATTGGATGAGTATCCAATGAGATATGAGCAAAATTCCAAAGATACATTAGAATTCGGCAAACAACCATTTTACCCACTTGCAATGCGATTTGGTCCATGATAACGGCTGATTTGGACTTTACCATAAACATACGAGTTGTTGATAGTTAAGTCAGCAATTCACAGCTTTAAGAATTATACCAATTGAGTACGTATTTTGGGAGATACGGTCCACATACTTGAGTTGGGTCAAGCTGGGTAAGAGTTGTAGTCCGATTCTGTTGTATCTCAATTTTTGGCCCATAACATGTTGGATTTGGCTTTTCTACTATTCTTCAAATTTGTGTAAGATTGGGTCATGTTGCACCAGGTTCAAGAATTTCTTCATTGAGAGTTATGTCCAATTTACCTAAACCTGTCCAAATAACATTCATTAATCACAATTTAAGGAGAACACTTTATTTCAAGCTAAAAATACAGAAAATACTAAAATTAGTGACATTAAATGGTGACTGAATCTTTTAACAACATGCATTTTCATGTGTTCATCACAAGGCGTTGTATGATTTGAGAAATACTATGAAGCTTGAAATGAGAAGTACAGCTTCATGTAGGAAATAAAGATTTCCTAGACATGGTAGGTGTTAGGAATTTTAAGTCACTTCTCCTTTCTGTTAGAAGCATAATGTTGTATAATTTTTATTTTGTGCTAAACATTATTAGGCAAATCATATCACTTCCTAGAGTAGACAAAGATAATTATCATGAATACATTAGGAATAGTTCCTTATGTGTATATGATAAAGATGATATTTTGCTAACTGAGTGTCAATGAATGAATGACCATTAAATCTTAAATACAACAAGAAATGTCTAAATGGACAAAACAAATAGTAGTTCAGGAACTTTGAATAATAAAAAATTATGGCACATAAGATTAAGTCATGTAGACGTGAGATGACTATCTCGCGTAGTTAAGGATATGCAAATACTTGATTTAGCTATGGAACCTTGGTCTGTTTATGAATCCTCCATTTGAGGAAAAATGACCAAATACTTATGTAGGTGTTGGACACTGGGCCACTGATTTATTAGAACTGGTACATATGATGTATATGGTTAAATGCTTCATACTGCTACTTGGTGGATTTCTATACTTCATTGTCTTTTTTGTGATTTTTCATGATACAAACATGTATTTCTAGGAAACACAGATCAAAAACTTTTAAAGTGTTCAAAGAGTTTTGATTGGAGACAAACAAACCATAATGTATATTCAATGCCTTTGATCAAATCGAGGTAATTTATATATGAGTAGTAAATTCACAGATTATTTAAAGGAGAATGTAATTGTTGCTCAATATTATCTTTCAAGTTCTCCTCGACACATTAGAGTTTTGGAGAGGAGGAATTAAACTTTATTAGATATGGTTCAATCTAAGTTAAGCTTCATCAATCTTCTTAAATATCTAGGGTTTAATCCATCTCTCTAGAAACTGCTACTCACTTATTGATTTGAGTTTCATCAAAATTTGTTCCCTCCACTCTGTATCAGATATGGACTGAAAGGAAATTAAGTCTTAAAGTATTTTAAAATTTAGGGTTGTCCTATTTGCATAAGAGTTTCCCGACAAGATAAACTTGTACCTAATGGGTACAAGTATTGGTTCATTGATTATTCTAAGAATTTAATGGGATGCCAGTTCTACGATCCAGATGAGCAAAATATGTTTATTTCTCGTTACACTGCCTTTTAAGAGAAACAGTTTCTCATATGATCGTGACGATTATAGAAGGATTGAACTTGATGAAATAAATCAAAAAATATATGAACCGTTAATGGAACTTTAAAACCAATTGAGTGAAATACCTTTAACACACTTTTCTTATAGGTCAAAAAGGATATCGAGGGCTACCTATTAGGTATATTTAATATCTAAAGGTGCTATTAATGTTTACTTAGTTGAAAACAAGAATCTTTTGACTTATAGAGAGATGATGTTAGACATTGATTTAGGAAAATGGAAAAATGCCATGAAATAAAGAATTGACTTTACGTATAACAGTAAAGTTTAAGACTTGGTTGTACTTTTCGTAGGAATTGTTCCTATTTGTTATAAATGAGTTTACACAGTGCAAGTGTAGGCCCAATATAAAGGTAGAGACCTTCAAAGCCCGATTGGTGACAAAATGTTACACTCAGACATCTGGGAATAGATATAAGAAAATTTATTTCACCAGTAGCCATGCTTAAGTCAATTTAAATTTTGTTGAATATTACAACATATTAAGATTTTGAGGTCTAGCATGTGGATGTAAAGACAATGTTCCTAAATGTATATCTTGATTAAGAGATATTCATGGAACAGCCTCGAGGTTTTGTATTCAGCGTGACTTCTAATCTAACATCCAAACTAAAAGAGTCCAAGTATACTTAAGTAGTTTTTCGAAGCTGGAATTTTTATTTTAATAAGGAAATCAGAGGGTCTGATTTCATCAAAAATGAACAGAAAGCATGTGTGTTCAGAGAGGGCAGTGGAAGCATAATTATTTTTCTTATTCTCTATATTGATCACATAGTTAATGTTAGAAATGACGTTGTTATGCTGCAAGTCAGTCAATTAAGAGTTATCTGAGTAAGAACTTCGCCATAAAAGATTTGGGAAAGACTTTTATATATAAGATATGGAGCTTTCTAGAGATATAACTAAATGGATAATAAGACCTTCCCAATCTCCGTATATAGACTAAGTTCTGAAAAGGTAAAACTTTAAGAACTGTAAGACAGTTAATGTACCTCTTAAACATGGCATTCATCTTTCTACAGGAAATGTCCTCGGTATGAAGATGAAAAGGTTAGAGTATCTAACATACCATGTACATTAGGTAGTGATAAATTGACGTAAGCCATGTTATGTATGAGACTCAGATCTGGATGGCTATAAATGTTACCAGCTGGTATCGATTTGATCTAGGTAACGACCCTTTAAATATCTGTAAAACATATCTAAAATACCTGAGAGGTATAGAGGATAACTTTATAAATCATGAAGAAAGTTACTTATAAGTGAGAAAATATACAAACTTGGACTTTCAGTTCTATCCAGATGATAGAAATTCTACATCTGTTTTTTTATTTCTTCTCAATAATACCGCAGTTAGTTGAGAGTTAAATATAGATACCACAGTTGATTCTGCCTTAGAGGCATAATATGTTGCAGCTTGAGGAGATTGCAAAATAAGTTCTGTGGGTATACAAGTTATTTGCAAAGCTTAAAATAGTTCCAAGCTCAGTGGATCTTATCCCACTAAATGCAACAATAATAGAGCAATTGTTAAGTCAAGAAGCTATAAATCACACAAAACATTTGATCATGTGAACTCTGAATACTACATAATTAGTAAGATCTTACCTATTTGAGATATAATAAAATCTGGAATCATTCTATAAATCTTAAATTCGGCTCATGCGAGTTTGTCTTAAAATTAAGTTCAAGTATACACTATCGGGAACAAGTAATATAAGGACTCTAAATTTTTTTATCTTTCTTATAATTATTTAGAAAAACCAACTTATATTTTAAGACTAAAATAAAAGGAAATAATTGAACTAAAATAGTAGAAATATCACATTGCAAGATTTAGGATAAGAAATAATTCTAAAGAAGCCTAGGATTAACAACTATCCCTCAATATGTTTTAAAGTAATATTTTCTTTAATTTAATTCCCATAGTTATTATTATTGATCAATGCACGACTGTAATTGCAAGCCTCTCTCAAGATAATATCCCAATTTACTAATTACCTCTATCTTTATGGTATTTAAAATAAATTGAAACTCATTAATAAAAAGTCTTATAGATCATGCATGCCAATTAGGTATATCATTATCCTAAATTAGAACTTGTAAATTACTCTACAATCAAACATCAATTTATTATGGTCTAAATATAATTATTTCTCTCTCGAGTTTATCAAAATATTACCTAATCAATAATAACATTGGCCAGATATCATAACACATTAGGTATAATTAAATTGAATAATAATAAACTGAGTTCATTGAATATAAAAGAAAATATTACAATTAAGCTCTACATATTGAGTTCAAATGTTAATCCTAAAAAGAAAATTTAGCTTATGGTGATAAGGAAAAGAAAGCAAGATAGTAATGAAAACATAATTCTAGCAAACTAATATAATCATTGAAGCACTATTGTTGAATTGTTTTGCTCCCTTGACTTCTTGATAATTCTCCCTCTTGAATTATTTACTTAGCTCTAATTGCCTTGTATTGTGTGTGATTTCTTGATGATTTGAAGGCTGGGACGAGTAGCCTTTTATAAGGGTCTCTTTGGAGAGTTTAGGCAATATTCTTATTGTAGTAGAAAAGTCTAATCGCCGAGGCACCAATGTCTTATCGTTGGGTGCTATGCTGTTGAGTCTCTACCGTTACAATGATGGCTATATAGCATTAGGGCAATGTTTTATCATTGGGGTGATGGTATTCTAGCACTAGGGTGAAAAATGCGACTAATAAAAATCTTTATTTTGACTTTCCCAATTCGTTTCTAGAGTTTGTGCTAGGGCGCCAAGCCTTATATCGCTAGAGCACTAGCTCCTATTTTAGTAACTTGTTATGTTTTTCCCCAATTTCTTTATATTTGCTCTTTCCATTCTTAGTACCTATAAATAAACAACAGTACTCATAAATAGTCATTTATTCTCAATAAAATATCAAATCTTTAAGTAAAAGGAGAAAAAATTAAATGACTATTTTGGCCTTTATCAAACTCCCCCAAACTTAATATATTACTCGTCCTCGAGTAATAAAAATAAATATCAAGAGAGAGAAAAAGGATTATACATGACTCATAACAAAAACAAGACTTAAAAAAACATACTAGGATGCTTATATGATTATGATTTTTGTCTCATATACTAAAATGTCATAAATATTTTCAGAATTAATAAACAACTCTTAATAAATAAAAACATCATTCATCAAGTCCTATCTTTTTTCCTTATTGGTGATCACTTGTGTGTGTAATGATAAACAAGTAATTAGTTAAATATTATTGTGATCTATTCAATACTTAAGGTAATACAGGAGGATAATGTCTCAGCATTTTGTATTTCACTTTATAATAAAACTACCATAAACTTACTTTGAAACCTCTTAGTCACCTTTTTCCTTGTTGATTTTCTTCCCCTAAACCATTATTTTTAAAAATTTTATCTTTTTTTAAGTTGGGGTATTATTTTTATTCAATTTTTTTAATACCCCTAAACTTAAATTAACATATATTACCAAAATGTATTTCCTGGTAATACCCTTCTCAACCACAATGTCTTTATTTTGAAGAGTATTTTTAAGTAAACCCAAAGTTTATGGTGTGATGGGTAAATTTCCTATATAAATAAACTTTAAGACTTGAGCTTGTAATGTGATTAAATAGAAAAAAAAAATGGTCATTTAGGCTCAAAATGGGTAACTATGGATAAATATATTTCTAAGGTAGGTTAGAAAGGATCAAATGGTTCAAAGAAGGCCTACTATCATTTCCCTAATCATGTAATTCCTAAGATTTCACCTCGAGTAGCAATCAAGCAAGTTCTAGAGTGTTAGTCCTCGAGATTGTGGTATACTACTTAAGTATGAATATCTCTAAATATCAATTTAACTAATACATACTTTTGTTTCTATGTGCAAAATAAGTGATCAACCATAAGGTCAAAGTTAATTCTAGATTCTTAGTATAAGAACTATTGTAAACAACTATTGTTTCTTAGGGCCTTATGAAAATTGATTTAGTCAATTTTTTATTTCTTATCATAGACATATAATCATGTTTACAACCTAGCAAGTTGAAATAAAGAAAAGACATAAACATTTCATAATAAACTACTATTTTTAATAATAATAAAGAAAAATTATAGTAAAAACGTAATAAGCATCAAAAGTAAAGCCATCAAAGTAAAGCCTGAACAACAAAATATCCCACCCCTAAGCTTTAGACAAAAACATTGTCCCCATGTTAAAAAGAAAATATGAAAACTTCCTTGAAGGTCTTGGGGATGCTCAATCATCCAAGTCGTTGAAAAAATCTTTGAAGTCAATATCTGGTGACGATGGACCAACGGTTGTGGTAGAATCGAGGGGTTGATACTTAAGGTGGTCACAGTTAATTGCACCATTGGTATTATGTATCATTGGAAGGCCATGGCTTGACATTCTTGTGCGTCCATTCAGGCTTCCATTTGTGATAGGCTTATGTAGAGTGGTAGTGGTCGGTTGGGTGTTGCTATTGTGGTACCTCTGCTAGTGATGGATTTATTGTAACCATTCTGCGGGTTATAAAAGTGTAAATAGTGAACACGTCTATCATCTTGCTACTCCAATGTGACTTCAGCTAGGGCGCAAAGGCTAGTGATTAATAATAGGAATAATAAACACCTATTTTTCTTAGCACATGCCCGAATCTCAGCATATATCACCTTGCTTATGTCGATAGGTTGTCGTGTCATTATGGTATATAAGTATATCACCCGAAGCTTGGTGATATCGTTGGTGTGAGAGATAGGCATAAAGTAGGTTGCTAGAAAGTTATACCATGCCTTGACGTTGAGGTGCATATGTTGGGAGAGGAATGTCACCGAAGTATCATTGATGATATGCTAGTGTGTGCCCGGGGTGCATAGAGTATTGATAATCTCTTCATAGTTAGGGTGATCTCGAAGCTTCATCATATGGTCTGCGATTTCGTCTGTCAATCTATAGTATTATTGATTGTAACAGGGTCAAATGCTACTCTCTTCCCTATAACAAAAACATGCCTATAATTATCTAACTCACTTGTATTTGCATAAAACTCTTGGACAATGGAAATGATGTTTAGCTCAATCTGTATACAGAATTTCTCCTAATGCCGCTCTTGGGTCATTTCCCTAATATTTGGAATGTTGAGGTTTTCTAAATCAAAACCCACTCTGCAATGAACTCTTTTTTTTTATCACAATGTTAATATAGCATTCTTGAGTTTTGGTGGAGGTGAAGCGAGATGTGTCATAGTTTGCACTGCTGTTGGATATTGTATGCTGCTTCTTGGGTGCCATAGATGGTTTTTTTTCTGGGAACTTAACAATTGGTAAGTAAAAATGATATTTAAAAATTTTGTATGGTGAACTTACCTTTTCTTCGACCCTATTTATCTTTGTTTCTTCAGTATCGCTGTAGCGCTACACTCTCTATCATTGCAATGACATTGCATCACTAAGGTAATCAGGGATGTCTCACTTCAGCGTCTTTATGAAATTGTATTTAATGATTGTTATGTTGCTAGAGTGGTATGTGATGTATCACTCCAGCAATGTCATAGTGTAAAGGTTTAATTCTAAAGTTTGTTTATTGCTGCAGTGCTTCTCTCTTATTGTTGAAGTGCCTTCTTATCGCTGGTGCGAGACTCTTCTGTCACAGTAGCGCTCAAACATAAATTCTATCCATATTCTAAAATTCTCTTTGAAGCATTATAAGGGCTGTCGCTCCAGTGTTACTCTCTCATTGCAGCACTAATATTTTGTAGCTATAGTGTCACTTCCTAAAATTTATTTGCTCTTCTTTTGATGCTAAAAACTAAAAGAAAAAAATTAAAATTAAATAAAATTACTTACCTTAGGTTACCTCCCAAGAAGCACTCGATTTAACATCGTCGGCTTAAAGTGATATGGTGGTTATTTTTAGAGCTCCTTAAGTGATATTGAGGATTGTTGGCGGTTGAATTCACCTCTCTAATAGTGCTTGAATCACTGCCCATTAACTTTGAATGGTTGATTAGTTTCTCTATATACTAGCTCAATTGCCCTATATGGATATACCTTGAGAATTTGAAAGCGAATCGACCATCTTCATCTCAACTTTCTAAGAAAGAGTTTGAGTCTCGAGTTGTATAATAAAACTTGTTATCCCAGTTTGAAAACTCGTGGTATGATCTTTAGGTCATGCCATCTTTTTTTTTTCTTTATAAAGCTTTGCATTTTTATATACATTGAATCGAAACTTATCAATGGCATTGAGTTGTAGCAATCTTTTGTCTCTAGTAGCTTGAAGATCATAGTTTAATGCTTTAGTTGCCCAATAAGCCTTGTGTTCTAATTAAACCAGTAGATGGCATGCTTTTCCAAATACAAGGCAGCAAGGGGACATACCAATGGGTGTTTTGTAAGCCGTTCGATATGCCATAACTAGGTAGCCCAATATTGTTAACTTGGTCTCACGATCTTTTTTAAGATCCTGTTGATTTCTCAGTTAGAGACCTTAGCTTACCCACTTGTTTGTGGATGGTATGTAATGGTTATCTTATGCTTGACTTCATATTTGTGTAAAAGGGCTAATAAGTATTTGTTACAAAAGTTAGATCCTTCATCGCTAATAATTATTCGAGGAGTAGCATATCTTGTGAAGATATTCTTACGAAGGAATTTAGTCGCCACATTTAGAGACGTAATTAGCTGCCACTATGATATATTTCTGTCCATTTGAAAGAGGAAATGGCCCCAAGAAGTCAAATCCCCATACATCGAATAGTTCCACCTTTAGAATACTCTGAAGTGGCATTTTTTGTTTTTGTGATACATTCCCCATCCTTTGGCATCGGTCACATTTTATGGCTTAGAAGTGGAAGTCTTTGAATAGAGTCGACCAATAAAAACCAGTTTGTAACACCTTGGCTACTGTTTATTTTCCCCAAAATGCCCATTATAATTGCTTCCATGACAATGTTGAAGTTTCCTTTCAGTTTCTTCAGACATGATACATCTTCTTATAATTTTCTCAAAATATTACTTGAAAAAGAAAGGATTATGTCTCTAGCATGACCACTTGATAAAATGGGGAGGAAAGCAGAATAAATGGCCGATACTACTGGAAGGATTCCTCTTTGGATAATGGTACTGTAACTGGTATTCTTGTGATCGGTTTAATAGGCATTTGCTTTTATGGTTTATATTTCGGATTAGGTTCGTCCTTGTAGTAATCGAATAAACTGCGTTATAGACATAAAAGCGTAAGAACTAAAGGTACCCTATCACTCCCTCCTTTGTCTGATTCGAGGGGTAGGGCCCCTTGAGTTCTTAATAATCATAATATTTTGTTTTGTTCATAGAAATGACAAAATAGATCACTTTTTCCAATGCTTCAAAAAACTTCATTTCTTTTTTTTCTGATGATTTTTTTTTTAATTAACTTGTCCCAGTAGTAAAACTTCACGTCATGTAAAAATTTCTTCTTTTACTGTGAAGACAGGTTAGGAGACAAAATACCACTGACAATATAATTTACAAAATCAGCATACCATAGTACCTTTAAATGTTGAATCATTAGTAGTTGTTCAACTAGGAAGGTTTCATTAATGCTTGAATCTTCTTTGGTTAATTTTTCTAATCATGAAAAATGATCAGCCACTTGATTTTCTATCCCCTTTCTATCTTTGATCTCCAAGTCGAACTTTTATAGTAGTAATATCCATCGGATTAATCTTGGCTCTGCATCCTTCTTTGTGACCAAATATCTAATGGTGGCATAGTCGGTCAAAACTATTACCTTGACCCCAATGAGATAGGATCTAACTTATTAAATGCAAACACTGCTACTAATAATTCTTTCTTTGTGGTACTATAGTTACATTGAGACTCATTCAAGGTCTTGCTTGTATAGTAGATAAAGTGGAAGAACTTATTCTTTCTTTGGCCTAGCATTGCTCCTAGAGCCATATCACTTGCATCACACATAAGTTCAAATGGTAGATCCTAATCAGGTGCTATGATTACTGGTTCTATTGTGAGCTTCTTCTTTAAGGTCTCGAAGGCATGAATTCATTCTTAATCAAAATAAAATTGCATATCTTTCTCAAGAAGGTTGCAAAGAGGTTTGGTAATCTTGGAAAAATATTTGATAAAATGTCTATAGAATTTAGTATGGCCAGGAAAACTTCTTATTACTTTGACATTGGTTAGTAGTGGTCATTTTTCAACTGTTTCGATCTTTGATCTCTTAACTTATATCCCTTTAGTTGAAATCTAATGCCCTAAGACTATTCCCTTATTTACCATAAAGTAGCATTTTTTCCCATTTAGTTGTTTCATCACATCTCCGTAATACAAATGCTAGATTATTTAAGCAGCTGTTGAATGAGTTTTTGAAAATTGAAAAGTCATCCATGAATATTTCCAAAATATTTTACACAATATAAAAAAATTGCCATTATGTATCTTTGGAAATTGGCTAATGTGTTGTAAAGACCAAATGACATTATTCTAAATGCAAAGGTTCCATATGGGTAGTGAAGGTAGTCTTCTTTTGATCGTCAAGGGCTATTGATATTTGATTGTAGCCAAAATATCAGTCCAAAAGGCAATAATATTTATGCCGAACAAGTCGATCGAGCATTTGGTCTATGAAGGTTAATGGAAAGTTTTCTTTTCTTATGACTTTGTTGAGCTTACAATAGTCTATGCATACTCTCCATCCAATGACAGTCCAAGTCAGGACCAATTTGTTCTTTTTATTGGTCACTACTGTGAGTCCTCCCTTTTTCGACACACATTGAATCGAGCTTACCCATGAACTGTTGGAAATTAGGAAGATGATTCCAGCGCCTAGCCACTTGATTATTTCTTTTTTCATAATGTCTTTCATGATAAGTTTTAGTCTCATTTGCTACTCAGTAGTGGGTTTATGGCATTCCTCGAGTAAAATTTTATCCATGTAGAAGCCTGGCTTATTCCCTTGATATCTGCAATAGTCTACCCAATTATATTTTTGTGTTGTCATAAGATTCTCGGTAGTTTTTTCTTCCTAATGCTCATCAAGATCATTAGAAATAATAACAGAAATAGTAGAAGAGTTACCGAGATACGCGTACCTTGAATGATCAGGAAGTGGTTTAAGTTTGAGTTTGGGTGGTTCTTCTATAAAGGGTTTATTGCGTGCCTATAAAGAGATCATACCTTGGTGCCATGGTGAGTGTATGTATAGTCATTTATTAATTCATGGTCAGCTTCTTTCCTATTGAGAATGGCATCTTCTGATGATCTTGAATGGTGTAGATGCTGAATACCTTTTTGTACAACTTGATTGATGTTACCATGTTCTTCAATTACATCATTTCTATGGGGAAATTTCATTGCCTTGAAGACATTGAATTTTACTTTTTCATTTACACCCTTATTATAAATTCCCTTTTCTGAACATCGATCAATGTTTGTTTAGTGGCTAAAAATGGTCAGCTCAGAATGATAGGTATTTCATTGTCTTCCTTTATATCTAATATGATAAAGTCGGCAGGGAATATTAATTTGTCAACTTTGACCAAAACATCTTCAATGATGCCTTCGAGGTAGGTCAGTGATCAATCAACTAGTTGTAACGTAACATTAGTAGGTTTAACTTCTCCTAGCCTTAATTTTTTATAGATGGATAATGGCATCAAGTTGATACTAGCCCCAAGGTCACTCTTGGTTGCTTATAGTACGTGGTATGGTGAAATTACCAAGATCCTTCAACTTTAGAGGTAATTTCTTTTGAAGGATAACGCTACACTCTTCAGTCAATGCTATAGTTTTAAACTTATTGAGCCTTTTTTTTTCTTAATAAGATGTCTTTTATAAATTTCACATGTCCAGGCATCTGTTCTTGTACATCTGAAAAAGAAAGGTTGATATGTAACTTTTTAAAAACTTTCTAAAAATTTAGTAAACTGCTTATCTCTCTTATGTTTTTGCAATCTCGAAGAAAAATATGGCTGTAACATTTGGTCTTATTCTTTTTGTTGTACTTGCTTTTCTTTCTTCTTTTTTTGTTTTTCATCTTTGTGTTGACTCTCATTTTCTTGTGTAGGATTTGGTACTTTATCTATGTTTTCTTAAAGTTCTTTCCCATTTCTTACTTGAGTTACTTTACAATGTTCTCCTTTGGGATTGATTTCTATATTGCTAGGTAGTATTCCTTGTGGTCGATTCATTAGTATTGCTGTGAGTTGTCCCATTTGAGTTTCCAGGTTCTTTAATGATGCAGAGTAATTTTGCAAAATGGTATCATTTAACTTTCTATGTTAAAGAAACATGTCTTCTATTGTTGGCTTCTTCTCTTACTATTGTGGTGCTTGGAATCCGAAAAGGTTCATGGTTTTGATAAGTTGTCCTTGATTGTTGCTCCATGAAAAGTTGGGGTGATTTCTCCATTCGAGATTATAGTAGTTTGAATTGAGATTATTCTAATTGAAGTTTCCTATATATTGCACAGATTCTACATATTACCTATTAGCATGGCTTTCTCCATAAAATTCATATGTGATAGGTTAATTTTTTACATCATTTACTCTGATGTTGCTTAATTGCTTCGTCAATAGGTTGACTTAAGTGGTTAGTATGGTCAAAGTATCAATTTTATGAATTCCAACGATCTTTCTTGGCGTAAATCTTTCAAAAGGCCATTAGTAGCCATTAAATACCTTTTCTTCTAATAGGTCATAGGCTTCATCTGTTGATTTGTTCATAAGTGCTCCTTTCAGTAGCAGCATCTACTATAATGCATAGATGTCCAGCTAATCAATTGTAAAAGGTTCACACCAGAAGCCATTTTAGAACTCTATGATGCAGGCACTTTGTTTGCATGTCTTTAAATCTCTCTCATGCTTTATATAATGGTTCACCTTCAATTTGCACAAAAGATGTGATGTCATTCTGCATCTTAACAGTCTTAGCAGGCAAAAAGAACATAGGGAGGAATGTTTGTGCAAGTTAGTCCCAAGTTGTGATAGATTCAAGCGGTAATGACACTAGCCAACATTTTGCTTTATCTGTCAAGGAAAATGGGAACAATCTCAAGCGAATTACATCATTAGACACTCTATTGAACTTAAATGTATCACATATCTCAAGAAAGTTGATAATGTGCATATTTGGGTTGTCATTGGGTAGTTCGCTGAATTGTACTAAATCTTTGATCATATGAATGGTGTTTGGATTGATTTCAAAGTTTTTGGCTTGAACATTTGGCCTTTGGATACTAGAGTTGATTCTAGTCATTGTGGGAACAGCACACTCCTTTAGTGCTCTAAGTTCTTCTATTAATGCAGCAATTTGTTATACTTCTATTGTGTTGACTTGGTTTCGTTCTTGTTTGATTCTTCATAGAGTTCTTTCAATTCTAGGATTGAAAGGAGTCAAGTCTTCATTTTTAGCTCGTCGCGTGAACTATTTAGCAGAACCTAAACAAACAAAATAAATTAGTGAAAAATTTTGAATTAAAAATAAGAAAGATTGGTATTAATATTAGTATTAAATAGCTAATTATCCCCAGCAACGGTGCAAAAAATTTGATGCGATATTTTTATATCTTGAAATTAAGTATAAGTATACACTATTGCGAACAAGTAATATAGGGACTCTAGAAGTCGCATGTCGAACCCGGAGAGATAATAGTTACTTATACTAAGTACTAAAATTGAATCTTTCTTATAATTATTCCAAAAATCAACTTATATTTTTAAGACTAAAATAAAAGGAAATAATTGAACTAAAACTAGTAGAAATATCACAATGCAAGACTTAACATAAGAAACAATTCAAAAAAAGACTAGAATTAATAACTATCACTCAATATGTTTTAAGGTTATATTTTCTTAATATTTAATTCCCTCAGTTATTATTATTGATCAAGACACTAATGCAATTGAAAGCCTCTCTGAAGGTTAAGCAATAGTATCCCAATTTACCAAGTACCGATATCTTTATGGTACTTGTGATAAATCGAAACTTATTAAAGATAAGTCTTATAGATCATGCATGCCAATTATATATATATATCTCTATCCTAAATTAAAACTAGTAAATCACTCTACAATCATGCATCAATTTATTATGGTTTGAATATAATGATTCCTTTCTTACGTTTGTCAAAATATTACCTAATCAATCATAACATTGGCCAGATGTCATAATGCATTAAGCACAAATAAATTGAATAATAATAAACCGAGTTCATTAAATATAAAAAAAATATTACAATTAATGTCTACATACTGAGTTCAAGTTTTAATCCTAGAGAAAAACATTTCGCTCATAGTGACAAGGGAAAGAAAGCAAAATAGGAATGAAAACATAATTCTAGCAAACTAATATGGTTGTTGAAGTGTTATTGCAAAATTGCTTTGCTCCCTTGAATTCTTGATAATTCTCCTTCTTGAATTGCTTGCTCAACTCTATTTTCCTTGTAATGTGTGTGATTTCTAGATGATTTGAAGGTTGGGATGAGTAGCCTTTTATAAGTGTTGCTTTTGAGAGTTTAGGCAGTATTCTTATTGCAATAGGAAAGTTTGGTTGCTGGGGGGCCAATGTCTTATCGCTGAGGCGTCTTATCACTGAGGCGCTGTGTTGTCGAGTCTCTACCACTGCAGCGATGGCTATGTAGTGCTAAGGCGATGGTCTGTCACTGGGGCAATGGTATTTTGGTGCTGGCGTGAAAAATGTAACTAATAAAAATCTTTATTTTGGCTTTCCTAATTCATTTTTGGAGTAGGTGTTGGGGCGCCAAGCTTTGTACAGTTAGAGCACTAGCTCCTATTTTAGAAACTTGCGACTTTTTGCCCCAATTTTATTATAATTGCTCCTTTTATCCTTAATACCTACAAATAAATAATAATGCTCATAAATAGCCATTTATTCTCAATAAAATATCAAATCTCTAAGTAAAATGAGAATGAATTAAATGACTATTTTGCCCTTTATCACCCATTCAGACCTTTATTCCTAGGGTGTTTGAGAAAATCCTAGAGTCGATAGATATGATATATTGCCAATAATAACACTAAAGCAAGTTGAAGTTTGTCGAAAATAGTGTTTATGTACCATTTCAATATTGTATAAATATTAATTGTTTAATATTTATACAACAAACATTTCGAATGAAATTGTTAATATTAAATAATATATGGTAAGATGCATATAACATTTCAGATATTATATAATTTGAAGGAGTTCGAATTTGATCTAAATGAGTTTAGATCACTGCTAA
Source organism: Ailanthus altissimus (assembly GCA_946807835.1). Taxonomy (NCBI): domain Eukaryota; kingdom Viridiplantae; phylum Streptophyta; class Magnoliopsida; order Sapindales; family Simaroubaceae; genus Ailanthus; species Ailanthus altissimus. Next base: position 11,447,474 of record OX327698.1, read on the forward strand.
GAGTTAGAAATACTAAGAGGCAAAAATGCTTAGAGTTAGCAGGTTATAAAAGCCAATGAAATCTAAAGAGTTAATGCCTTGTCTGAAATAGGACAAAGACTTCAAAATATATTAGCAATGATGTAGTTGTTAGAAGTTGCAAATGGTGCTAGAAAATGTCATTGTGCAAGTATGTTCCTAATCTATCTTCTTTGATGTGGGTCTATCGGTGAAGATATTAGAATACATAGATTAGTATATGTCTATATCTAGATGGTCCAGATGGTTGGTCTTAGCAGACCATGAGCTTAGTGGAAGCTTGTATAGGCATACAGGTATTTAGTAAGGACTAGGTACTGAACAAACTCAATGAAGACCTCTAATAGACATCCCATAAAGCTATCAGTGGAGGGTCTTCCCAAGCTGAATAGTATTTATGGTCCTTTGACCTAAACACCATGGTGGGCTTATGTGTGATCCACCATACATAGGTTCCTCACATGTAAGAAACCTTTCATGGTCTAACAGTTGAGTGTCGCTGGGTATGGTATGATACTCATAAAGTCCAATGTATGTGGATATAGAATCTATCAGCTCATATGGGTCAGTTGTATATCCTGATGCTCTAAGATTATATTTAAGAAATTTTTATGGCCACACATATAAAACCTGGGAAAGAGTTTCCTGAGGGTTAAATAATATCGTAAAAGTGTTTGCGTATATTGTTTATGGAAATACAAATTTAGAAATAAGTTCATGGTTGAGCATGGAGACTTGATGGTAATATTCTATATCTCCGTTCTTCGAAGATAAAAATGATGAAGGCGCTATACAAATATATATTAACCTCACCTTGTATGGTTTAACTCGTCATTCTGTAATTTTTGTAACTTATGTGTGGGGAATCATTTACGAACTTACAGAATTATTTTGTAAGACAAACAAGTGTGAACTTAGGGAGTCTTACAATAGATGTGTACTCATCGAGTACTAGGGTAGAGCACTAGATCGAATAGTTCAATCCGAGAAATTTTTGATAAATATGAATTGTTTCAGGATTTCTTAGGAAACATATAAGCTTAAGTGTTAAGCTTAGGGTATGTAACAAGTGTCATTTGATGATTGGGCTTGAGTGACCACGTGGCATAATGTGATTGGCCACAAGTAGGCCATTTGGCAAGCAATGGCCGATTAAGGCCAACAAGTGTTAAACAAAGGCATTTGATGCCTTAATAATTTGACACCTAGCAATTTAAAGTGTTTAAATTGCTTAGTTAATAGACACTTGTCCATTTTCCAAAGTTAACCATATAAATTACAAAAGGTTTTGCAATATATGCTAATATATGCTTGTAACACTTATAGCATATACAATATCAGGTTTTGTACATAGTGTAGCATACATACAACTCTCTATTGGCAAAGCTTAAGGAACACCATACATCAACTATCACTCTTCATCGATCTTTGGACCCATATCTTTTGAAAGATGAAGATATTTCGTGAATGGCATGAGACCTCTCACAGAGTCCTCCATGCTGAATCTCTTCAGCATTTGTTTTATGTACAATCTTTAGGATAGTCCAATTATCCTCTTACATCTATCTCTATGGATGTGTATCCCAAGGACAAAGGTCGTATCTTCTAAGTCCTTTATCAAGAAAGTTCTAAATAACTAAATTTGAACCTTCGTCGTCATGCCTACATCATTTCCCATCAAAAGTACGTCATCCACACATAGTATGAGAAATGTGATGGCATGATCCTTAACCTAATTATATACACAGGGTTCATTCGAATTATTGATAAAACTAATTGATTTGATTATCTCATCGAACTGGATGTTTCAACTTCTAGAAGCTTGCTTCAATCCATAAATAGGTCGATGCAACTTGCATGCCTTGTTTTAGTTAGATATGGATACAAACCTACTGGTGTGTTCCATATAAATGTTTTCCTCAATGAAACCATTCAAGAAAGCCATTTTGACATCCATCTGCCAAATCTCATAGTTATAGTATGTAACTATGGCTAATATAATTCAGATGGACTTAATCATTGCCACGAGCGAAAAAGTTTCCTTATAGTCCAACCTTTGTTTTTTAGTATAACCTTTCGCAATTAGCCATACTTTAAAGGTCTTTACCTTTCTATCCTGGCTAATAATTTTCTTATAGACCCATTTACACACTATAGGGATTATTCCTTCAAAAGGGTCCACAAGTGTCCACACTTGGTTGGTATGCATTTATTCTATCTCAAAATTTATTGCATCTAGCCATTTTTCTGAATCCCTATCCAGGATAGCTTCCTCATAGCTTATGGGATCATCACTATGATCACTGGCTCCTACTATATAGGATTCAAAATCCAGTTCCTATAGGAATCTATACCTCTCAAGAGGTCTGGATACTCTAGAAGACCTATGTGCTGGAACTATAGTATCTGATATCGAGGTTTACTAAGTGGATGATCCAGCTTCAGAACTTTCAGTTCTAGGCTTTTAAAACTCTACTTTGAGCTCTATTTCCCTATATATGCCTCTTTCTTCTAAGAACTCTTTCTCAAGGAATTTGGCATTTCTATTGATCATAATTCTCTGATCAAACAAGAAATAGAAATAGTATCCTAAACCATGTTTAGGATATCCCATGAATCGACCTTTCTCTAACCTTATGTCTAGCTTATCCACCTTGAATATCTTGACATAAGCTAGACAATTGATAAGCGCATTTTATGTATGATATTATACCCCTCTTACTTAGATAATTGCTCATTTTGAATGTGAATTTATGGCTTTTTATGTATATCAATTTTATTTTGTAGGTTTCAAGTTAATGGAGTTATTATAGATGAAAATTTAAAGAAAACAAGCAAAAATACCAAATATGCTACAGTGTCGTGAACAGTGACAGCGCTACAGTGTATAACAGTGTCTTTTGCTACAGTACTATGCCCAGGTTTAGCGCCCTAGCACCCGAAAATGGCACCCAGGTGCCGGAAAACCCAAGTTTTGGAGCCTAGGCGCCAAAACGGGCTCCATTGGCAGAATGTTCGGCGCCCAAGCGCCAAAATGTGGCGCTCAGGCGCCACTACCTGTTTCATTACCCATTTTTTTGCCCTAATTTGAAAACTATAAATACAACCCTCTAGCCATTTTCTAAAGAGGAGGAAAAAGGAGAGCACGAAATAGAGAGAGAAACTCTGGTTTTTAGTGAGAGAAACACCATTGAAGCTTGGATTAAGGAAGATTATTGAAGACTGAAGACTCAAAAGGCTTCTCTAACTAGTTCCTTCTTCTCTCTCTATTGCATTTACATTTATTTATAGTTTGTAATTATATTTTGTATTAATTTGAACATGAGTACTTTTATGAATATTTGGATGAATGTAATTGAATATTTCACTATGGATTGCTAGATTATATGTTCTAGGGCTTGATGAAACTCTATTAAACTCTATGTATTGATGTTATTTAATGATTAATGACTATTTGATGTTTATTCATTCATGCATTTTATGTGCTTAATGCTTCTAATTGCATTAGGAAATGAATTGGATGAATTAAACATTTGGGTTATGTGCTTGGGAAAGTTTAATTCATATGTTGGTTGTAAAAGGCATAGCTTTGAGTTTGTTGAGTTGGGAGACTAATGAACTTAGGGTAGTCATGTAAGGGTAGCTTAATGTGTGTATATATAATGGGTTAGATAGGGATATCAACTTATTTGTATATGCATAGAGTCTCATTCGGTACTCGGGAGAGGGAATGAGATTATTCTTAAGCCCTTGATTAATGAATACATTAGATTAGTTGTTGATCACTAATGACAAAGAGCATAGAAATAATAGAGGGAAATCAAGCCCCTATAACTCTTATTGCCATAAAACTATCATTGTTTTTTAATTTATCAATTTACTTAGTTTAAAGTTTTTTTTTTATTTCACAATTCAACTTATCCTTTAAATTCGCTTAAATAAAGTTAGGTTGCCAACATCATAGTACTTAGCATTAATTTAGGACACAATCCTCGTGAGAACGATACTCACTCATCACTTTATTACTTGCTCACAACCCGTGCACTTGCGGTTACAAATTCGTGTGTGTATAATTTTGCGAACACGTTTTTGGCGCCGTTGTCGGGGATTAGCATTAATTTAGATAAAGTTAGGTTGCCAACATTATAGTACTTAACATTAATTTAGGACACAATCCTCGTGGGAACGATACTTACTCATCACTTTATTACTTGCTCACGACCCGTGCACTTGCGGTTACAAATTTGTGCATGTATAATTTCGCGAACAAGTATTTAGCGCCATTGCCGGGGATTGTAAATTTTGAATATGTGCTAATATTGTGGATAAACAACTTGATTTTAGTTTAAGCATTCTATTTACTTTATTTATTTATTTTTGTTTCTTAGTTGTGTGGTTCTTGTGTTGTTTTGAAGGTGTATGAGAATAGCTCGAAGCTTAGAACTCTTCCTTTTTGATTTTGAGATTGAACATACCTTGAGAAGACTTAAGAGAGAAAGGAGAAATGTAATTCAAGCTATGGAAGCTGAGGGAGGTCATAATAACAACAACAACCAACAACCACGAGCATTGAGAGATTATTTCAGGCCCGTGGTAAATTAAAACTATTCGGGGATTCGGCGTAAAGGGGTTCAAGCCAACAACTTTGAATTGAAGCCAACCCTTATTAAAATGGTACAACAAAATCAATATGGGGATTACAGAGTAAAGATCCTAATGTGCATCTTGCTATATTTTTGGAGGTTTGTGATACTATCAAGATGAATGATGTTACAGAGGATGCCATTCGCCTACGCTTGTTCCCATTCTCTCTTAGGGACAAAGCAAGGGGATGGCTTCAATCTTTACAACCAGGTAGTATTGCTACATGGGAAGAGCTTGCTCAATGATTCCTCACCAAGTTCTTTCCACCATCTAAAAACTTCACAACTTCGTGAAGAGATAGCACAATTTAGACAAATGGATTTTGAGCCACTTTATGAGGCATGGGAGCGATTCAAAGATCTTATCCAAAAATGTCCTCAACATAGGTGCCAAGATTAGTTCTAAATCCAACTCTTCTATAATGGGTTGAATGGCCAAACAAGAACTATTGTGGATGCAGCGGCGGATGGAACCTTGCTATCAAAAATAACAGAAGAAGCCCGAGTTTTGTTGGAAGAGATGGCTTACAACAATTACCAATGGCCTAATGAGAGGTCTATAGTGAGGAAAGCCACCGGAATGCATGAGGTTGATCCCATTATTGCACTTTCCGCCCAAGTTTCAGCTTTAGCCAACCAAATTTCTTCACTCAATATTAGAGAAGCTTCAACAAGCAAGGATTCGGCTATAATGGCGAATATAACCTACACTGGTGAGGGAAGTGATGCAGAACAAGTACAATATGTCAACAACTGAAACTTTAATTATCGAAGTGGCAATTTACCCACTCACTATCATCCAGGGCTTCGCAATCATGAGAATTTTGCTTATGGAAATCCAAGAAATACTTTGCAACCTCCACTGGGCTTCAAACAACAAGTGGTTGAGAAGAAGCCATCATTGAAGGATCTTTTGGGTAACTTTATTTCAAAAACAAGAAATAGATTCAACAAGGATGAGTCTCGTCTTGATAGCATTGAAACCCATTGTCACAATATGAATGCAACTATGAAGTCTTTAGAGGTACAGATTAGGCAACTAGCCAGTTCAATCAAAGGCCAAGCATCCAAAGAGTTTCTTAGTGACACAGAGAGAAATCCAAAAGATCATTGCAAAGCCATCACTCTTAGGAGTGGAAAAGAAGTTGAAACGTTAGAGAAAAATATGGGTGAAGATAAAGAAGTAGAAGTCATTAGGGAGCCAACCAAAGTGAATTGTTTCCTAGATAACCCCTCTATTTCCTTTCCAGATAACACCCTCCCCCCCCCCCCCCCCTTCAATTATTTCTCCATCTTTGCCTTATCCCTAAAGGTTTAAGAAGAAGAAGCAAGAGACCCAATTTTCTAAGTTCCTCAAAGTATTTAAGAAGATTCACATAAACATCCCTTTTGCAGAAGCCTTGGAGCAAATGCCAAATTATGTGAAGTTTATAAAAGAGGTGATGTCCAAAAATGGGAGTTTAGAAGACTATGAAATGGTAAAACTTACAGAAGAGTGTAGTGCAATTCTTCAACATAAATTGCCTCAAAAGTTGAAGGATCTGGGTAGCTTCACCATCCCTTGCACCATTGGCGAGTCCACTTTTGAAAAGGCATTATGTGACCTTGGAGCAAGTATTAATCTTATGCCTTTATCCTTCTTTCAAAAGTTGGGTCTTGGTGAGGTGAAACCCACTACAATTTCCTTGCAAATGGCGGATAAATCTGATAAGGGCAAATTTGTCATATATTTTCTCATGTTTTTATTTTGATATTTTATGGTTTTATGAGAATAAATGGCTATTTATGTGCTTTATTATTATTTATAGGAATTTGAACGAAATGCAAAGTTTTCAAAGTATGTGTCCATAGCCCCAGCGCCACGAGGATTATTGCCCCAGTGCTGGAATAATGATCGAAATAAGAAAAATGACATGTTTAAGTCGCATTTGGCGCCCCAGCGCCAGACCTTTACTGTGTCCACGACAAGACAGAGCCCCAGCGCTAACATGCCATCGCTCCAGCGATGAACCATTTTTCATGTGTCGCCCCAGCAAAAACTGTATAGCACCCCAGTAGTAGTACGAGTCCTAATTCGACAAGAATTGAGATTTTCAAGCTCATATCAATCCCTATAAAAGGCCACTCGTTCCCAGCCTTTAAAAAGAATCGAAGACAAACCTAGAGCAATTCAAGAACACCAAGAATACAGAGCATAAGTCTTGGAGAGCAATAGGAGTTTAATTGAAGCAACTTTAGAGAAAGATTCAAGGCATTCTTCGGCATCAAGAGATCTTAGGCAGTGCAATTAAGAGCAATTCAACGTCTATATCGGTTTGCTATTGATTGTATCATGATTTATTATTATCTTTACTGCTATTCTCTTGTAGCCATGAGCTAAACTTATTTTCTAGGGTTAATACTTGAACTCAATATATGTGCTTAATTACCATATCTTTTGAATATTTAATAAACTTAGTTCTTTGATATTCAAATTACTTGATCTTAATGCTTCAATATATCTGGCCAATATATAGTGAATGAGTTAGTAATATTATTGATAAACTCGGAAGAGGAATCATAATATTTAGACCTAGGTAATTTGATGCATGATAGTAGAGTAACATTCAATGTTGCATATGCTAGTTTCAATTTAGGATAGGAATATACCTAATTGGCATGTATGATCAATAAGACCTAATCTTAATGAATCTTAATTTATTACAAGTACCATAGAAATATAGGTATTTGGTAAATTAAGGTATACTTGCATGACCTTAGAAGAGGCTTGTGAATATATTAGTGTCTTGATCAATAACAAAGACTAAGGGAGTTAAATATTAGAAGATTAATCATTAGAAATCATATTGAGGGATAGTATTAATCCTAGGTTTTATCTATATTGCTATCACTTAAATCACGTTGCATTGTATTTTTGTTTTTATATTTTTTACATTCATTCTTAGATTTTTATTTATCTGAATAATTATTAGGAAGATATCATTTTAGTAATTGGTTAAAAAGAAGAAATTATCCCTGTGGGTTGAACATCCGACTTAGTTAGTCCTTTATTACTTGCATACGATAGTGTATACTTGCACTTAATTTTATGATATAGAAATATCGCATCAAGATCTCTCACTTATCCAAAAGGTGTTATTGAAGATGTTCTAGTTAAAATGGATAAGTTTATTCTTCCAGTGGACTTTGTTGTGTTAGATATGGAGGAAGACAAAGAAGTCCCTATTATTCTTGGCCAGCCATTTCTAGCTACCGGGAGAGCTTTTATTGATGTCCATAATAAAAACATAACACTACGGGTGAATGGTGAAGAGGTCAAATTCAACATCTATCGATCTATACAATTTTCAGATGAGGTACAATCTTGTAATTGTGTTGATGTTGTAGATGAATGTGTTAAAAATTATGCCCCTCAAGTTTTATATAGAGATCCTTTGGAATATTGTCTTGTGAATTTAAAATTTTGAAAGGATGCATTCTCACCCTCGGAGATTGGTGATGCTTATCATAAAATGTGTAAAGAACATGTAGATGAAGTGTTATCTATTGAAGCTTTGTTTGTTGAGACAAGATCTAATGGTAATGCTAACATTTTTGAGCCAGTATTTACTCATGATGGAGTTTTCGAAAAGACATCTAGTTCGTTGCAAGATGGGCTTGTTTTAAATCAATTATCCAACCATCTTCGTTATGCCTTTTTGGGGGAAAATTCCACTCTTCCGATAATTATCTCTGCATTTTTGGCCCAAGAAGAAGAAGCCAAATTGCTTGGAGTTTTGAAAAACTATAAAAGTGCATTGGGTTAGTCCATAGCCGACATCAAAGGGATTAGCCCTATCATTTGTATGCACAAGATTTTGATGGAAGACACTTACAAGCCATCTATTGAACATCAAAGAAGATTAAACCCGGCCATGAAAGAAGTAGTGAGGGCTAAAGTATTGAAGTTACTTAATGCTGGGATCATTTATGCCATTTTCAATAACTCTTGGGTGAGTCCGGTGCAAGTTGTACCAAAAAATGGTGGTATGACGGTTGTAGAAAATGAAAAGAATGAGCTTATCCCCACTAGGACAGTCATGGGGTGGAGGGTGTGCCTTGATTATAAGAAGTTGAATAAGGCTACTCGGAAGGATCATTTCTCGCTTTCATTTATCGATCAAATGCTAGATCGGTTAGCAAGGTATAACTATTATTGCTTCCTCGATGGCTACTCCGAATACAATCAAATTGCTATTGCCCCTGAGGACCAAGAAAAGACCACCTTCATATGCCCATATGGTACGTTTGCTTTTAGAAGAATGTCTTTTGGGTTGTGCAATGCCCTTACTACTTTTTAAAGATATATGATGGCTATTTTTCTGATATGGTTGAGGAGATAATGGAGGTTTTCATGGATGATTTTTCGGTATTTGGGTCATCTTTTGATCATTGCCTCTATAATCTATCTCTTGTACTACAAAGATGTGAAGAGAAGAATATTGTGCTCAATTGGGAAAAGCGTCATTGCATGGTAAGAGAGGAGATTTTTCTCAGCCATAAAGTGTCATCTAAGGGTATTGAAGTGGATAGAGCAAAAATTTCAGTCATTGAAAAGCTTCCCCCACCGACAAGTGTTAAAGGAATCCGAAGTTTTCTAAGCCACACCAGTTTTTATCGAAGATTCATCAAAGAATTTTCAAAGGTTGTCGAGCCTCTATGTAACTTGCTTGAGAAAGATGCCCAATTCAAATTTAATGAAGATTGTTTGTTGGCCTTTAATATAATTAAGGAGAAATTAATATTGGCTCCAATTGTAGTTGCACCTAATTGGGATAAACCATTTGAGATCATGTGTGATGCAAGCGATTATGCAGTTGGGGCGGTTCTTGGTCAAAGAAAAGATAAGGTTTTTTGGGCAATCTATTATGCAAGTAGAACCCTTAATGATGCCCAAGAGAACTACACTACCACTGAAAAGGAGATGTTGGCAATGGTCTTTGCAAGTGACACATTTTGGCCCTATATCATTGGGTCCAAGGTGATTGTGTATACAGACTATGCAGCCATCCATTATTTGTTTGTCAAAAAAGATGCCAAGCCAAGGTTAATTCGGTGGATACTTTTGCTTCAAGAGTTTATATAGAGATCCGTGATAAAAAAAAGGGAGTGAAAATGTTGTGGCAGACCATCTTTCGAGATTGAAGATGAAAGGAATAGGAGATAATTGTTGCATAAGTGAAGCCTTTCCAGATGAACAACTTTTTGGGATAGAGATAAAGCTTCCATGGTTTGCCGATATTGTTAATTTCCTTGCTTGCAATGTGTTACCTCCGGATTTGTCTAGCCATCAAAAGAAGAAATTTCTCCATAATATAAAGAGTTACTTATGGGATAATCCAATATTGTTCAAAAGTTGTGTTGACCAAGTCATTCGAATGTGTGTGCCCGAAGATGAAGTTCAAAGTATTCTTTACCATTGTCATGCATCACCTTATGAATGACATTTTGGACCATCTCGAACAGCAGCCAAGGTGTTACAATCGGGTTTTTATTGGCCAACTCTCTTTCGGGACAGTTACACCTATGTTAAGACTTGTGATAGATGCTAACGAGTAGGGAACATGTCCAGGCATCATGAGTTACCCCTGACCAACATCATGGAAGTGGAGATCTTTAATTTGTGGGGAATTGATTTCATAAGCCTTTTTCCACCTTCATTTGGCCAAGAGTATATTTTGTTGGCTGTTGATTATGTCTTTAAATGGGTGGAAGCTATTGCCATACCAACAAATGATGCTAAGGTGGTATCAAAATTTCTACACAAGAACATTTTTACTCGATTTGAGACTCCTCGAGTAATCATTAGCGATAAGGGAACTCATTTTTGCAATAAGATGTTCAATACTCTTTTGACCAAATATGGAGTAAAGCACAAAGTGGCACTTGCATACCACCCCTAATCTAATGGCCAAGTTGAAATTTCCAACTGAGAAATCAAGCTCATTTTGGAGAAAATGGTTCACACAAACCGAAAGAATTAGGCTTTGAAGCTTGATAATGCTTTATGGGCATATAGGACTGCTTCCAAAACACCAATTGGTATGTCCCCTTATCAATTAGTGTTTGGAAAAGCATGTCATCTACCAGTTAAGTTAGAGCATCGAGCGCTTAGGGCTATCAAAAGATTGAATTTTAAGTTGAGACCATCCGGGGAGAAAAGGTTGCTTCAACTGAATGAGTTGGATGAATTTCGCAAAGATGCATATGAAAATGCTCGAATTTATAAGGAACGGACGAAGAATTGGCATGATAAGCAAATTTTGAGGCGAGAGTTCTTTTCGAGTCAACAAGTACTTCTCTTTAACTCTCGTTTAAAGCTATTTCCCTAAAAGTTGAAGTCAAGATGGTCCGGACCGTTCAAGATTAAACAAGTTTTTCCATATGGCGCAGTGGAGGTTCAAACTAATGATGGGAGAACATTTCGCGTCAATGGACAGAGGCTCAAGCATTATTTTGCTGGAGAAGAGCAGATGATTGAGAAAAACTCATTTGAGGAGCCAAAGTAGTAAAATAAATAATAAATAAATAAATTGAGTTTACTATGCCCCTAGCTTAAAAGAAAAGAAACAGAAGAGCAACAAAATAGCGACAGAATCAAAGAAGAAAATTGGGGAAAATCGGGTGAAAACCAATTGGTTTGATTTGAGTAAGTTCTAAAAGAATGTGTGTCTATGGTACAAGTTGAGCCGAAATAGATCCATTTTATCCTACCCTCACCCTAGTCATGCATTACAAGCTAAATAAAGTCCTATTTAATCCTTGATTATGTGTGTTCCTCAAAAACTTGTTCGTAAAATTATACACATGCGAATTTATACCGCAAGTGCATAGGTCGTGAGCAAGTAATAAAGTGATGAGTGCGTATCGTTCCCATGAGGATTGTGTCCTAAATTGATGCTAACTACTCTGATGTTGGCAACCTAACTTTATTTAGGCTAAACTTACGGATAAGTTGAATTATTAAATTAAAAGTAACTTAAAACTAAATAACTTGGTAAATTAAATACATGAGAGATCTATGGCAATGGGGTTTTAGGGACTTGGTTTTCCTCTATTGTTCCTATGGCCTTTGTCATTAGTGATCAATAACCAATTTTTATTCATTCATTAGTCCATGGTGTATGATTAATCTCATTCCCTCTCCCGAGTGCCGAATGAGATACTATGCATATACAACTAAGTTGATATCCCTATCTAACCCGTTATACATACACGCATTAAGCTACCCTTATGCGACTACCCTAAGTTTATTAGTCTCCCAACTCAACAAACTCAAAGCTATGCTTTTTACAACCAACATATGGATTAAACTTTCCTAAGCATATAACCCAAATGTTCAAATCATCCAATCTATTTTCCAATGCAATTAGATGCATAAAGCACATAAAAAGCATAAATGAATAACACAAGATAGTCATTAACTACAAAATAACATCAACACATATTGTTCAATAGAGTTTCATCAAGGCCTAGTGTCACGCCCCAGACCCAAAAGATCTGACACACGACATCACTTACATTCATTCACTGCATGTGCACTCATAAATAATATTACACAAAATTTTCAACTTTCATTTCAATTTCTTTCAGAATTATAGCAATTGAATTATGACTGGGACAATTATTAAACCAGAGATACGCAGAGTTTTCTCAGAGATTAACACTCTACTACGTCACCAGTAGCAACTTGTTACCGGGAGCCCAGAATATATCCATTGCAAATTCTTACTTAAAATCATCCAATAACCACACTTTATAAAGCTTAAACCAAATCCAATCCACACACAATGAAATAATACATAAGTATTTATTTAATAGGGACAAACCAAATATCCTATCCCACGTGTCCCCAAATGAAACACACAACAACCTAGCAACTTAGGGAACCCAAGGAACAGCAGAAGCCTTGCCAAATCCGCTAAGCACACATGTACCTTATTTACCTGAAATCACCATAAACTATAATGAGTATAAAACTCAGTAAGCATACTAATTTTTCATATATCAAATACAAATACATATATGTACACAATGCATATGTATGATATGCTGTGATCAATCAAAATCATAATCTTATCAAATCACATATCATGTAAGCGCTTACACATTCTTTCAAAACACATAATAGGAATACCATTACTCGACTACTACTTAGTAGGACTTACATATCACATATCACATAATGAGCCAAATGTCACTCGTAGGTGACATACCGTATGAGAGGAATAGTACAAGTGAGGTCTTTAAATCACACATATATAACGCTTATGCCCGAAGGTAAAAGCCAAACCCTCACCCTGATCATCGGTGAGTCCTCTCACATGTACCAATACGCCACCACACGAATGTGATGACTCACTCTTCCTTTAGGTACCAATAGGATCCTCCCTACATACGGAACACATAACATATACCAATCCCGAAGGAAAGGCCACACATAAAGGCTCCACAAATCACATAAAATGCCTACTAAGTTAACAGTGAGTTCAAGTACCCTCAAATCACAAAATATTTCTCATGGACATATTACACTTCAAAAGCTTTCTTTGTTAAATGCATCTTATTTTGGAAAGCTCACTTTCAAAACACATGTATGTCCATGCTCAATGTCAATGCTCACATTCAGAAACATATATTCACATTTCATATCAAAATATACTTTGACATAACATAAACATATTCTTAACCCCATTTGCAAAATCATACAAAACAATTACTATGTTTATTGTGATTTCAGTAAAAAGTCTAGTATACTTACCTCTTAACACTTTCAGCTACAAGGCTTAAATCTCCTTAACCTATCAATGGAGATTAATCCTTTCATAAGCCTCACAATTCACACAAAATACTTTAAATAGCTTACAAAATTATACACAATGCATTTATCACATCAAATTGGTCTAAATATTTGGTTTCTCAAAACCTGTCATTCTGACCACTTACACTTAACAAAATTTCTAATACATCAAATGATGTCCAATTACTCCGAAATCAGAATATATCATTCTTGACTCACATATACTTCTTATATATGAATATTATATCAAAATTCCTACACAATCCATTCCATACACACCATCGAATCCAAACTACAAACCTGACAGGATCAAGATACTTACTGAACAGTATTCAATCTCTCAATTTTATAAAATCATATACTAACTCAAAAATTATAAAACTACCATATAATTACTCTTGACACATATCTCAGTCCATGATAAATATTTGGCTTCCAAATAACTGCCAAAAGTATTTTAAAACTATTTTAGTTCATAACTTTAAAAATCTGTTAATCAAATACTACAATGAGCTGATACACTTTAGAAATTCATAACACTTCAACCACATTGATCCAAATTCTCAATTCCGAGTATATCATATTAGACATATAAAATTATCATATTCCACAAATTCATAATTTTTAAAGATCATTCAGTAGGTCAAAAATTATTTTCCACTGTATCATACTGTTTACACAGGAAATTTCCAGAATTCCAGGGTCATTTTGGTAAATTCACTACAAATTCAATTTCCGAGATTTTCAGTCGATTCAAAGTCTCAGATGATCCTAAACATGTCTAATTTCATATACTCAAAATTCAAAACCAGAATCGAATCACAACAATTTATAAAATTCCTAGATCAAGAGGTTATCCAGCAGAAATTCCATAATTCATCATGATTTATCAAACTATCTTATAGATCATCATCAATTCTCACAACATCAAACGAAATACACATCAAATCCTTAATTATACATATTTCCAGAAATCAAAACTTAAAGAAATTAACTTAATTAACACCAATAAATTGATAATTAGTTGTGATATACCTCTAAAGATCCAAAATTCTCATTTTCTTCTTCTTTTTCTTCTTCTTCTTCTCTTTCTCTCTCCTTTATTTCTCTCTTCTCTCTCTAAAAATGGGTAGCTCGACCAAATGAGAGAATTAGGGTTTTTAAAAGTGTATTTTTATACTAAGTGGTTAATTTTTGGTATTTACGAATTCACCCCCAAAACTTTCAAAGTATAACAATTTGGTCTCTAAAATAATTCCAAAGTCTTGCAAATAAACCCAATACTAATAGTATATCCTTAACCTATAAAAACACTACTAATAACAATATATAAATCAAGGATCACCCACATACAAATAAAATACGTATATTTATATATATAAATATACATATTCTTACCGGTTATGGATACTGGTTACTACAATTCTCCCCTCCTTATAAGAATTTCGTCCTCGAAATTCATAACTTAAGCACATAGATGAGGATACTTAGATCTCATTTCTTCTTCTCATTCTCAATTTTCCTTTTCAATTGTATAGTTTATTCATAAAACATTTACAAAGCAATCTTCCTTGTATATAGGATTTGCTCATTGTGGTCCAAAATCCTAATAAATACTCATTCATATGTTAGATTATCTCTAAGTTGGCTCATAGCTGAGTATACGAGAGGAGTACGAAACATATATCCATAAAATAAACATATGACACACATTATGGACTTATAAAATTATACACACATATTTTTATTCTTTTTTTTTCCCATTCGTTCAATATTTAATGGGTATCTATACACTTCACCTTTCATTCATTAAAGAATAACATAGATGTAGAATACCCATACTAATCTCTTACATAAAATTCTTAACTCCTTTAAAAATTTTAATCCCTTCAACATATACTCATACGTCATAATATCATTCACTACCTTGATATCATTCAAAAAAAAAAAATGTAGTATTTCTACGCAACTAAGTTGTCATTCAAATCAGAATATTGAAAGCATTATCTTAAACGATCAAAAATCAACTTCAAAAAAAGACCTTTAGTTCAACTGATTCTTAAACTATAGATCTTAACATTATATCTCTTACTTTAACTCTTAAAAAAAATAGTCCACCTTATTGGACATCATTTTCTCATTGAGATTGACATGTCTGCTTTTTCTAATATGCTCGATTTCAAATAGAAAAGATTCTACTAGCACAATTACTGCGATGGCAAATATGATTCTTTTAACTATTCCTTTAACGTCATCCACGTAAAAGGAAAGGACAAAACGATTATTGATTTTCTTTCATAAAACTCTATAAATAGCCTAAACCTCATAATCACTTTTCTAGCAATAAATAAAACCAACCTTCTTACCATCTTCATAATGAATCCCATTATCATAACTCCTCCTGTTCCTTTTTCTCCACCACAATTTCCAGACCTAATCAAAACCAGAACACTCCATTCCCGTGCCAAAGAATTCATCAGACACTACGCCATCTTAGCAGTCCAAGAACACGGCCTCACAGTTCTTGGTGGCCCTTTGTTCAACTTAGAATACCCTTTCTTTCACCTGCACTCTTTTTTCCCATTTTCCCAATGGTCCAAACCTGTCGTTTACTTGTTATGGTACCTGTTGGATCTGTATACAATCGCCATGGAATTCCCATTACTTAGAACCCTCCAAAAATTAGAAAAATGTGATGAAGATCATCCAGCCTTGATTTTTCTCCAATGGTTTTACCCAAAGACATGGTGGATAACTAAATTTCAATACATGATTGCAAACAACACAAATGCTGCAGTCCCCAGACAACATCTTTGGTCAGTCTTACTTCTCCAACGGAAGGGTATGATTATTTCAGATCACGAGATTCATTATTACCCCACTGTTAAGGATTACTTCACATTTACCCTTTCACTAAAGGGATCAATTAAGCTCTGGCCTGAAGAAGTAATTCAGCAAAAGAGAGAACTTGAAAGAATTCTTGCTCAGGAAAATCAAATAATTCCTCCGTCTGTTTGGATCTCCCTAGAAGATGCTGCACCTTGGGAACAAGTTGAAGCTGACTTTACAGAAGACCTGAATTTTGCCAATATACTCAAATTCCAACAAAGACAAAAATATCATCTTTCACATCTCAGAAATACAGATTACTCTACTCATCATCACCATATCCCAAACATGACTTATTATGCCAGATACAGACAAGCAATGGATAACCTTCACCAATGGCCTCAGCTAACTGTCCCGACAGAACCTACCCAATCTCAGCCAGTTGTCCCGATAGAACCTACTCAATCTCAGCCAGTTATCCCGACAGAACTTGACCAACACCAACCCAATCTTGACTTATCCCTCTTTCAAGACTCCCAACCTTATCCAACCGACACCCAAATCCAAGAGGAAGCCAGCACATCCCTCATCCAGACCAGCTCACCTGGAGAAGATCAAGATATGGTAGACCCACATTCCACTCCGCCAGAGCCCTCATTCAATGTATGGGAACAACAACTCCATAAGTTCCTCTCTCACGGATACGACACAGATGAAAGCGACCAATGAGACTCATTTTGACCTACATTGCTGTTTCTATTTTCACAGAAACTAGATCCGTGTTGCTCTATCACATCAAAGAGAGACTGATTACTGCTTTATCTTTATGTCAAGTGTGCTTTATCTTTCTTCATATCTGCTTTTAATCTATCGGCCAAAAATTAATGTTAAGACCACAAAATCTTTGTAATTAATAAAGTTAATTTGGCCTCATGTCCAAAGTCCAATTGTTAGCTCAAAAAGTCTTCAAGTCATTGATGTATTGTCGACCATTAGTGCCAAAATGGCTAAGTCCCTAAATCCATGAAATAGGCTTTTATTGACTTTTCTTAATTATCTTACCTAACTTATCACACTTCCGACACAATTTTTATCACACTTACATATCAACATATATTTATTCAAGATTTTGCGACCTATTGTCCCTTATAAAATGATAAAGTAAAACTCATTCTCTTTTTTTTTGTTTTACCTCACAAGAATCGAGAAAAATATATACTTGAACATACTTACACATATGCTCCACAGCTATTATCAATTTGTTTCTCTATAAATACATTATTATTGCATCCTTATACAAACTCAAAAATATTCAAAGATTAGGGTGGGCATAACAATGGAGGAAACCTCAGCTCGTCGATTCACAAAAATTTGTGTCTTTTGTGGATCCAACCCTGGGAATACTGAAGAGTTTACAAAAGTTGCAGAAAATCTTGGTAAGGTATTAGCTGAGCGAAATATACATTTAGTATATGGAGGAGGTAACCGAGGGTTAATGGGGTCTGTGGCAAAAGCTGCACACAATAAAGGTAGTCGAGTTTTGGGTATCATTCCAAAACCTCTAGCTATTGAAAATGTTGTAGGAAAAACAATTGGGGATGAGTTACAAGTCTCATCTATGCACGAGCGAATGGCTCAAATGCTTAGGCATGCGGATGCTTTCATAGCTCTACCAGGAGGTTTCGGGACCTTGGAGGAAATTTTTCAAATTGTCTCATGGGCACAATTACAAATCCACCAAAAACCCATTGGTTTGTTAAATGTTAATAGTTTTTTACGACGGGTTGATATCTTTTCTTGACTATGCAGCGGGAACACAATTCATCCCACTTCTAGCACGACGGATTCTTATTTCAGCTCCAACTGTTGATCAACTGATTGATCAATTGCAGTCTTTTATTCCTCTGTCTAATCCAACATTGCATCAGTTAGATTGGTCTACTCATGACAGTCAGAAGAAGCGCAAAATAGACTTAAATCTCACTCCGTAGCCTCTATTGTATTTTTGTTGCTGCTATTGTTGTTGTTTTCCTTTTCAATAAAAGTTGTTTCAATTGATGTCTTCAATACTCTACTTCTCTATATTTTGTCATTGAGAAAATTATCTCAATTTACTCTATGACATGCAAATTATCATTATAAGATATTCGACATCATTCTTGCTAAGCATATTAGTCACAACTTAAAAAAAATTCTAAATGGTAACATAAGATCCACAAGGTACCATTATCCACAACAACAACAATCTTAACAGCTCTTGGATAATGTGTCAACTTCACAAAATCATACAAAATTTAAGGAATATGTCAAACTTTTACACAACAAAGCTACAAATACAATCCTAAGGATTTGGCATCTGCTCGGTTCCCTTGACTCGACACTTAAAAGTCTACAGAATCATATCTTAGCTCTGATACCAATAAAAGCTGTCACGCCCCAGACCCAAAAGATCTGACACACGACATCACTTACATTCATTCACTGCATGTGCACTCATAAATAATATTACACAAAATTTTCAACTTTCATTTCAATTTCTTTCAGAATTATAGCAATTGAATTATGACTGGGACAATTATTAAACCAGAGATACGCAGAGTTTTCTCAGAGATTAACACTCTACTACGTCACCAGTAGCAACTTGTTACCGGGAGCCCAGAATATATCCATTGCAAATTCTTACTTAAAATCATCCAATAACCACACTTTATAAAGCTTAAACCAAATCCAATCCACACACAATGAAATAATACATAAGTATTTATTTAATAGGGACAAACCAAATATCCTATCCCACGTGTCCCCAAATGAAACACACAACAACCTAGCAACTTAGGGAACCCAAGGAACAGCAGAAGCCTTGCCAAATCCGCTAAGCACACATGTACCTTATTTACCTGAAATCACCATAAACTATAATGAGTATAAAACTCAGTAAGCATACTAATTTTTCATATATCAAATACAAATACATATATGTACACAATGCATATGTATGATATGCTGTGATCAATCAAAATCATAATCTTATCAAATCACATATCATGTAAGCGCTTACACATTCTTTCAAAACACATAATAGGAATACCATTACTCGACTACTACTTAGTAGGACTTACATATCACATATCACATAATGAGCCAAATGTCACTCGTAGGTGACATACCGTATGAGAGGAATAGTACAAGTGAGGTCTTTAAATCACACATATATAACGCTTATGCCCGAAGGTAAAAGCCAAACCCTCACCCTGATCATCGGTGAGTCCTCTCACATGTACCAATACGCCACCACACGAATGTGATGACTCACTCTTCCTTTAGGTACCAATAGGATCCTCCCTACATACGGAACACATAACATATACCAATCCCGAAGGAAAGGCCACACATAAAGGCTCCACAAATCACATAAAATGCCTACTAAGTTAACAGTGAGTTCAAGTACCCTCAAATCACAAAATATTTCTCATGGACATATTACACTTCAAAAGCTTTCTTTGTTAAATGCATCTTATTTTGGAAAGCTCACTTTCAAAACACATGTATGTCCATGCTCAATGTCAATGCTCACATTCAGAAACATATATTCACATTTCATATCAAAATATACTTTGACATAACATAAACATATTCTTAACCCCATTTGCAAAATCATACAAAACAATTACTATGTTTATTGTGATTTCAGTAAAAAGTCTAGTATACTTACCTCTTAACACTTTCAGCTACAAGGCTTAAATCTCCTTAACCTATCAATGGAGATTAATCCTTTCATAAGCCTCACAATTCACACAAAATACTTTAAATAGCTTACAAAATTATACACAATGCATTTATCACATCAAATTGGTCTAAATATTTGGTTTCTCAAAACCTGTCATTCTGACCACTTACACTTAACAAAATTTCTAATACATCAAATGATGTCCAATTACTCCGAAATCAGAATATATCATTCTTGACTCACATATACTTCTTATATATGAATATTATATCAAAATTCCTACACAATCCATTCCATACACACCATCGAATCCAAACTACAAACCTGACAGGATCAAGATACTTACTGAACAGTATTCAATCTCTCAATTTTATAAAATCATATACTAACTCAAAAATTATAAAACTACCATATAATTACTCTTGACACATATCTCAGTCCATGA
This sequence comes from Ailanthus altissimus, assembly GCA_946807835.1. Taxonomy (NCBI): domain Eukaryota; kingdom Viridiplantae; phylum Streptophyta; class Magnoliopsida; order Sapindales; family Simaroubaceae; genus Ailanthus; species Ailanthus altissimus. The sequence goes on from OX327698.1 coordinate 11,467,975, forward strand.
TAAATATTTGGCTTCCAAATAACTGCCAAAAGTATTTTAAAACTATTTTAGTTCATAACTTTAAAAATCTGTTAATCAAATACTACAATGAGCTGATACACTTTAGAAATTCATAACACTTCAACCACATTGATCCAAATTCTCAATTCCGAGTATATCATATTAGACATATAAAATTATCATATTCCACAAATTCATAATTTTTAAAGATCATTCAGTAGGTCAAAAATTATTTTCCACTGTATCATACTGTTTACACAGGAAATTTCCAGAATTCCAGGGTCATTTTGGTAAATTCACTACAAATTCAATTTCCGAGATTTTCAGTCGATTCAAAGTCTCAGATGATCCTAAACATGTCTAATTTCATATACTCAAAATTCAAAACCAGAATCGAATCACAACAATTTATAAAATTCCTAGATCAAGAGGTTATCCAGCAGAAATTCCATAATTCATCATGATTTATCAAACTATCTTATAGATCATCATCAATTCTCACAACATCAAACGAAATACACATCAAATCCTTAATTATACATATTTCCAGAAATCAAAACTTAAAGAAATTAACTTAATTAACACCAATAAATTGATAATTAGTTGTGATATACCTCTAAAGATCCAAAATTCTCATTTTCTTCTTCTTTTTCTTCTTCTTCTTCTCTTTCTCTCTCCTTTATTTCTCTCTTCTCTCTCTAAAAATGGGTAGCTCGACCAAAATGAGAGAATTAGGGTTTTTAAAAGTGTATTTTTATACTAAGTGGTTAATTTTTGGTATTTACGAATTCACCCCCAAAACTTTCAAAGTATAACAATTTGGTCTCTAAAATAATTCCAAAGTCTTGCAAATAAACCCAATACTAATAGTATATCCTTAACCTATAAAAACACTACTAATAACAATATATAAATCAAGGATCACCCACATACAAATAAAATACGTATATTTATATATATAAATATACATATTCTTACCGGTTATGGATACTGGTTACTACACCTAGAACGTATAGTCTAATAACAAAATGATAATCTTACGATATGGTAAATCCTATAAAAATGGGATCCTAGAGCATTGATTTCATTCTATTCCTCCTATGTTCTTCCTATCTAGCATTTCGTTCAATTCATTAATCAAGGGCTTAAGACTAATCTTATTCCCTCTCTCAAGTGCCGAAAGTGATACTATGCATACATATTCAAGTTGACATCCCTATCTAACTTGTTTACATATACATGCATTACGCAACCCTTAAATTGATTACCCAATGATTAATTTCATTACCTCTCCTGAGCGTTAAATGACATGCCCAAAGTGTTTGTGTCTGTCACACATTTTATCAAACACTTGGTGTGCACTACATGCAAATCCTAAGGAAACCATAGTGATTACCTAAGTATTATTAGCCTCTCGACTCAATAACAACCTAAGGCTATATTTCTCCCAAATACAATAAATGGGTCAAGCTCTCCCAAGCATCAATCCATAAATCCACAACAACCAATTCATTTTCCAATCAATTGGAAGCATTAAGCATAGAGAACATAAATAAATTCAACAAAAATATACTAAATCATCCAAACATAATATAAATAAAACTACATCAAACCTTAGAATCAAGTTTAATCATATAAAAAAATCCAACCATAACTAATATTATCAAGAAATCCATAGATACAAACATTATTCAAAGTTGTAAATTTAAACAAAAGAGAAAATACAAAGTAAAGAAAGAGAAAACCGAATTTGGGGATGTCTCCAAAGTTTCAATCCTTCAAATTCTTCAATGATGCTCAAAAAACCTTGGAGACATCATTTCTTCTCTTCAAATTTGAGCTTAAGCCTTGTTCTCTTTTACAAATTTCGTGCCTCCCTTTTTTATTCTTGAGAAAATGGCTAAAGGGTAGTATTTATAAGTTTTAAATTAGGACAAGAAAAGGGGGGTTAAAATAGGTGGCGGCGCTTAGGCGCCTAGGCGCCGAGCATTCCGCCAATGAAATCTGTTTTGGCGCCTAGGCGCCACTTTCTGCGCTTAGGTGCCAAATTTTGGGTGATTTGGCGCCTGGGCGCTAGGGCACAAAACACTGTTACTGGCACTGTATTGATACTGTTCACCCTGCTACTGTTCATTGTACTGTAGCATTTTGGTCTTTAGTTTGTTTTCTTTGAAATTATGTTTCTATTTTATATCATTGACTACTAATCATTAAACCAACCCAAATGTAATGATGAAAACACCCATAAAGAAAAATTAAAAGACAAACACTCAATCAAATAGTTAAAGACAATTTAAAGGAACTAGATATGAACTAAATAAGACAGTGAAACAAACAGTAGGATTAACAAAGAACTGTTTCCTACAAAGACAGTGAAACAAACAGTAGGATTAACAAAGAACTGTTTTCCACCCTTTAAATTAAAAGTAAGACATGTCCTCATGGCGAATATAAAAGAACATAAAAAGTTAAGAACAGAACACTCCCTGATTAGGATTGAAAATCCTCAGTTATCCTCCATGTCTGTTGGAGGGTCATCGTCGTTGTGGAGATTGTCAGAAAATGGTTGTTAAACTGGAGGTGGAATAGGTGGAGCAGGGGGTGGTTGAACCTAGCTGGTGTCGAGATGCAAATAGGCCGCCATAAGTTGCCACATTTGTATTTGGTAAGAAGCCACTTGCTGTTGGTACTCGGCCCACTATTGACACTACTGTTGGTGTGCTTGGAATAATCGCTGATGGTCTGCAAATGCCCTCTCAAGCAATGTATGGTTGTCTTTGCTAGGATCATGTTTAGAGGAAGGGGTAGTGGTCTGTCCTTTAGGATAATGTCTTTGATAACGTCTAGCATCCAACTTCTGAATCTGATGGGTTGTGCTAACATTGATTGCTTGAGTTGGGTGTAATAATTCTTCAGAGAGGTCCCAAATGACACTAGCTTGTTTGTACAGAGTTGTGATAAGGGACGGACAAAAAAGGCTGGCTCTTGTACTTCAAATACTGTGAATAATACTATTTTTTAGGACGAAGCCAATATCAATGCTTTTTCCTATCATGATGACATAAAGTAGTATTGCTCTGTCGACTGTCACATCAATGGTGTGGGTAGAGGGCATTAGCTTGGCGCTGATGAATTTATGCCAAATTGTTTCTTCCATACCCATGGCTCTAGTAGGGAATGAGTAGTGGCGCCAGCTAGACATTCTCCAAGATGTACCAGGCTCACAAAGTCGTTGAATGATTTCATCAAAATTCGGCTCTTTAGTCAACTGATAATGCTCATTATTTACAATTTTTGGAATGTTAAAGATGCGATTGATGGAGTTTTCATCGAAGGCAACTTGTTTCCTGGGAACTTGAGTCCTTAGCTGGTGGTGTTCAAAGGCATTAGCGTAAAACTCATGCACCACAGAAATGACAGCAGCTTCTGGCTGTTGGCACAATTGTTGCTACCCTCGAGAATTAATTATTCGATTGAAAGATGTGAGACTGACCTCTGGTAGCCTGAAGCCTTTTTCAGGAATGGAAACCCTATTGACAACTGAGGATTCATAACATACGACTGTAGCAGATGACACAATTTTGGTGGTGTTGTAGCTCAGTTTTACAGCTGTTGTGGTTCTTGCCTTCTTTGGAGCCATTGATTCAAAGCAAATTAACATAAACTTAACTCCCGTCAACCTTGGTAACACTTACCCCCAATTGCTTAGGCTCCAGTCCTAAGACTTTGTTTCAATCCATTACTCTCCCAAATCAAAATTTACACATTTTCAAGTAAATTATCAACAATTCTCCCATTGTAAATGTCAAGCATATCACTGTCAACAGTCAAACATGTTTTATTTACAACAAAAATACACCCATTACATCCATCTTCATGGCACCCAACTAACCCAACTAATTCTTAATTTATTCTCAACTAAATTTATTTGCATCAATATAAAGCCTACAGTGTCATGCTTACATACAATTCTCAACAAAAGTCTAAAAGAAAAACTTGGATAATTAAAATATGGTAATGAGGATCAATGGAAAAAGAAAAAAGAACAAAATAATTTTTTTTTTTTTACCTTTGATGTGTGAAGCTTAGGGAAGATGTCCATGGAAATTCAAGCTCCCCTTGCAAGAGATGAAGACTTTCGAAATAAGGGGTGATTTGTGAGATTTTGAGAGATTAAGATGTGGGTAATGGTTATGTAGGTGGACAAAGTATTTAATTTGAAGTTTTTAGTGTGGATTTGTTGTAATTCAAAAGAGATATAATTGTGTGAAAAATTAGGGTTTTGATAGTGTTTGGAGAGATGAGAGGGAAAATGGAGAAGAATAAAGGCAGAAGTGGTTTAAGGTGATAGGAAAAAAAAATAATCAAAGAAATAAATAAAAAATAAAATACGAACCGGTGCCTGGGCGCCACATGATTGGCGCCTAGGCGCCAATTCATTATTGTGCCCAGGCGATGGCGGCTGGGCTCGAGATAACCCACGCCTAGGCACCATAAATACTGCCTGGGCACCCAAAAATAAATTGAAATGGCGCCCAAGCATTGAATCTTGATGCCTAGGTGCCAAATTCTAGGTGAACTTTTCGATGCCTAGGCACTAAATTCTGGGTGATTTGGCGCCTGGGTACCACTTTCTAGTGCTAGGGTGCCAAATACTGTTGCTTGGCACTATAGCAATACTGTACATCCGACACTGTTCACCTGATACTATTTATTGCACTGTAGCATTTTGGGGCTTTAGTTTGTTTTCTTTAAATGTTTATCCCAAATAGCTCTATCCACTTGAAACCTACAAAATAAAATTAATATACATAAAAGTCATGTATTCACATTTAAAATGAGCAATTATCAAATTAATAAGGGTGTAATATCATATATAAAATGCGCTTATCAACAATCCAAAATCCTCATATAGTTGAAACTAAGGGATTTACCGTACCATATCTCATATGGTGTCTTCTGTACAGACTTTGACGGTACTCTGTTTTAGATATGAGTTGTTATCTGCAAAGCATGTCCTTAAAGTGAGACTGGTAAGTCTGTAAAACTCACCATTGATCGTACCATATCTAATAAGGTACGATTTCTCCTTTCAGACACTTCATTCAATCGAGGAATGTATGAAGGCATTAATTGTGAGATTATACCATTATTTCTCAAATAGGCCTAAAACTCTGTACTCAAGTATTCGCCTCCACGATTTGATCGTAGCACTTTAATACTCTTTCCAGTCTGTTTCTTTACTTTATTCTTGAACTCTCTGAACTTTTCAAAAGATTCTGATTTATATTTCATCAAATACAAATACTTGTACCATGACATATCATCAATAAAAGTAATGAAATATGCAAATCCACCTCTGGCCAAAGTACTAAATAGTCCATATACATCTATATGTATAAGCTCTAGAAGTTCCGTAACCCTTTTTCCTTTATTCTTGAAAAGAGATTTGGTCATCTTACCTTGGAGACAAGATTCACAAGTTGAATAAGGTTCACAAGCCAATGTGCCTAAAAAGCCCACTTTCTCTAAGTTGTTTTAACCTTCTTTCTCTTACATGACAAAGTCTGTGATGCCACAATACTTTAGATTTGATTCTATTCGAGTTCTCTTATTTGTAATAGCATTGATTGAATCATTCAACTCTAATATATACAAATAATTTGTATTTAAAGCTTTTGCAACTAATACATTTCCAAAATGTAACAAATATTTATTTCCATCAAACTATACTATATAACCACTTTTACATAAGGCAAAAATAGAAATAATATTCCTTGTTGCTTCTTTAAAGTACAATACTTTATTTAAGTATAAAATATATTCTGATGGAACAGTTTCCAATGGCTAATGTTGTAACTCTTGCTCCATTCACTATCTTCAAAATGACTTCATCTCTAGCAAGCTTAGAACTATTCTGTAGGATCTTTATAGTCATATAAACTTGTGATGTAGCAGCTGAATCTACTATTCAGGAATGATTATTTGAATCAACGCTTAATTCAAATTCAATGACATGACATTAGTGTGTACCTTTTCCCTTGGCCTTTTTAAGGCTGTTAAGATACTAAGGACAGTTCTTTTTCTAGTGTCCCTTAACCCATAGTGGAAATAGGTTCCTTTACTCTCACTGTCTCACCCTTCTTAACCTTCTCAATTTTAAGCACTGGCTTCTTGAAAGATTTCTTCTTAGGACCAACCTTTCGGCCTTTCTTATATTGTCTCTATGTCTTTTTATTCGTCTTTTATTTAACAGAAGCCATAAAAACATTTTCTTGTGCTTTCTTGGAACTCTATTTATAGAAATCTTGAATCTCATTCATCATCTCTAGAAGCTCCCTCTCAATCCTATTGAAATGGTAATTGATAATAAATGCTTTATAACTTGGATGAAGAAACTGAAGAATCAAATTCACCCTGATGCAGTCTAGAATGACACATCATTCACCTATAGTTTGGACATCAAGTTGATCATCTTGATTATATAGTCATTAGGTGGCATTCCTTCCCTTAGCTTCATGTTGAATAGATAGACACGAAATTCATATTTCATTAGTCTGAAGTTCTCCTTATACAACTCTTCCAAGGAGATCAAGATGCTGTATGCATTTGAAACCTTTTCATAGTGCATCTGGAGATTCTGAGACATAGATGCCATCATATAGTTTCTAGCCTTTTACTATCCGCTCTCCATTGCTCGTAAGTATCCCTTTCTTACTGTGAAGCATTGGAATCTATGTCAACTGGAAGCAGACTCTCCAGAAGAACGGAATATTTTCGAAGTCTAAAACCAATTTTAGATTTCTTATCTAATTACTATAATTAGGTCCCATCAATGTTTGTCTTTTGAGAAGACTTAGGAGAAATGCGTTATTTTCCATTTGTTCAAACATCACAAGTATATAAATTGCTTAAAAAAATTAATTCGCTTGTTAATGTCGTAACAAATTTAATAAAACTACTAAATCTTATTTAGCTCCCACTAATTTATTCGAATCTCGCACTCCTCTAGCTTCGAATACCTCACATAATAGACTCTTGTTACCTCAGGATAGTTAAATCTGAACCATTACGCTTTCTTAAAATAGCACTCCCACCAAGTCCTCACATAATAACATCTTGGACAATATGGGAATTTTCATCCATGAACAAGATATAATTCTTTCTAAGCCATAAAATTCATATCCCTCATAAAATAGAATCTTGAGGTTTAATATTTATGCCAAGGAACTAATTATACCCCATATTGGGAGGCATGGATTTAATAATTTTTTCCTTTAGAGACGTTTCAATTTTATTACCATCTGAAAATTTAGTCCAATTTCATGCTTTAATATACAAATTATTCATTCATCTCATGCATAAAAATATAAAACATGTGGGTTGATCAATGGTAATCAAAAATACAATCCTAAGGTAAACTATTTACCCTATCCTATATCTTCGTCTGGATCACCATTTGTATATTCTTCGAGTTCCTGTCCAACCGCTCCAATTACATAAGCAATCTTAAGAATGCAGGCCGATGAAATAATTACTAATAATAAAGTAATTATTATTGCATGCCATTGAAAAATATTATAACCCTTAATATTTTTCAAAAAATAAATGGCATCTATTAGTGAACCCTCTAATCTAACCTTCATCCATCACATGAATAAATATTAAATTAAAGCATCCATAACATTTAATCTAAACAATTTAAATAATTAATATGCTATAAATATAAAATTGGTAAGTGCCATAATATATATATATCTCATATACATTGCCTTAAAAGTGCATTTGGCAATTATTTAAAATTTTTGGGGCATGCAACAATTGTAATTTTTAAGCATCATCATGCTTATATCATATTCCACCCAAAAATTTTAAAATTAATTTTTATCAAATCAATCACTTTTGAAAACCATGGACTTGAATTAATTAAGTAATAATGATATCTTATATCATTATTTTAATATATTTTGAACTTTTCAAAAATGCTAATCATTATCATTTTAAAAATAATAATAAATTTATTTTTTCAATGCCATTTTGTTTCAAATATTTTTTATGCATGGCATAGATAAACTCATCCAATTATAACATCCCATATTATAATATATTTAATTTTGAACACCTTAAAATTCAAATTATCAATATTTCATAAATATTGATAATGTATGTTATGAAAGTCATGATAAATAATCAAATTATTTATCATATCATACAATTGTCAATTAAATTCCTTTTAGATATTTTACTATAAAAAAAATTGTCACATGAATTTCTATCCCAAAACCAATCCAACATATAAATCTATCATTTAAACCATATACAACACTTGCATATAGCCGCACCATATTACTTTTATAAAACATATCATCATATTAGACATATACATACTCTCAACACAACAACTTATCCGTTGAACATGTAATCAACCTCAAAAACATAATAAGATTACAACAAAATAGTCCCTAAAAATATTTTGTTGCATTACATGCAACCTACAAGCTCATACTTATGCATCTCATGCATCTAATGGTTCACATGCATATACCATCAATTTCAATCACATTAGAGTAAATAAAAATAATTTTTCAGTAGCATATGCACATGGCCGAACCACAAACAACATTACATGATGATATTTTGCATCTAATGCAATATGCTAGCTAGTATATATGCATCTCATACTACCATTCCATTCATATGCAACATATTCATCACATTTATGCCATTTTCAAGTGATTTTTCTTAAAATAAACATGTAAAATCCTTCATTCTTTGATACCATTTGAAGGAATGGTGTAAGAATGATAAAAAAATGTTAAAAAATAGACATGCATGTTTGAATAGTACATGGTTTTGGGAGATGAGTGCACATTAGAAGTATTTTGATGAAATAGGCAACATACCTTGATCCAAGCATGCTTTGATAGTTGGATGGTTGAGTTGCACTAGAAAAACACAAAGACTCTAAAGTGAACACCACTCTTGAGTGAGAGATGTGCTTGGCTAAACCTTTAGAGAGAAATAAGAACCATTTTTGTGTTTTCACACACTAAGAATATTTTTCTCTTATTAACTTAAGCTTTATGTTAGTTTATATAATAACTAACCTTTTTTAAAAATAATTACAAACTTTGCCCAAGAATTTCACAAACTCTTTTATGGCACTTGAGGCCTTAAATCCTTTGGCCCAAAGACAATTTCATTATCTATGGCCCATATGAACTCATTAGTTCACTTAAAGCCCATCAATGTAATTTAGCCTTTAAACTCTTTAAAAGCCTTTTAAAACTCACTATATAATTTTCTTAACATATTAAGATAGTTAATCTAATTAATTATTTTCTGAATATTTTAACTCTTAAATATTTCTAGATTTCGTTCGTGTATCCCTTTACATGGAAATATGGTTATTATCCTCGAAAGGTGCTAGCCATTTCTGGATAATCAACTCTCTCTCTCTCTCTCTCTCTCTCTCTCTCTCTCTCTCTAACACATCTTAAAACCAAAGATATATGATGTGACCTTGAGGACCATTGTGGGTTAGTTGTGAGCCGAATCCGAATGAATTTAAAATGCCCAACGACTATAGGATACATGTATCAAATTTCCATAGTTGCTAACCACAATGGCTTGACAACTCATTGAAAATTTTGTTCTCGGTCATATTTTCCATATAGGTAATATCCCTCCGTTATCTAATCTTGATTGATTCTTGATTCATGGAATGTCAAAATCTCAAACTCAATACTTTCTAAAATCGTCGATCAATATGTCTGAAACTTTTCACCATGAACTATTCGTGTGGCATTTCTTATACTCTGGCCAGAGATTTAATTTTTTGACTTTTATTAATTTTCCTTTAGGAACTAGAATCCCAGATGGAGTCAGTGGTAACTCTCATCCTTTATACTTGAGCCAACGGATCCTGTCTTGACAACTGACCGTTTTCGCGAACGAACAACGAATGACCAACTAGTTTTTTTGTTCGGAGCATGACTAGCTCCATCCGTATACACCATATGAACCATACGCATCCAAACTGTAATGATCACAATGTCTCAAGTTGAAGGATTACATTGTACACTAATATGACCAAATGACGAATCTTTGACTACATACAATACCATATGATTCATCGTTTGACGATCACGTTAGACAATCAATTCTCTAACCAATAGTCCACACTAATGTCCCAGTGACATAACCATTATGTCATTCGAATTCATATCATCTCATGATATCTTTTTCGAAAGCATTCAATGTGCCTACTATGCGATATTATTGTTCGAATAATACTACTTTTATAAGGAATAGGTTCGATAATTCTATCTAACTTTTAAATGAATTATCTGATTATTCATATTCGTACTTTATTTAAATGCATGACTAAATAAAGGAAACAACTTACACATATGAATAAAGAACTCTTTCTTTTATTAAATAATTATTTCATTGATTACATAATATTATGTCTCTGAAACTGACAACAAGAATGGTTTCTAAGGCTTACACCAATAGCAAGGAGTTACAATTAGTGCTAAGAAATGTCATTATGCAGTATATTCTCAAACACCCTGTTCATGATCTATCTTTACTGATGCGGGTTGATCGGTGCATACTATTTATATAGATCATTGTGTGACTATATCTACATGGTCCATATGGTTATTCTTCGTTGATCATCTGCTTAATGAAAGCTCATATTGTTTGATATCGAGTGTGTGATGTACGAGTGTATACGTAATTTTAAAAATTACTATATACAACGGAAGCATGTTACAAATACACCCACTTTAACAAATTCAACATATATATGACATATATACGTAAGTATAACAATTATACAATTATGAACATGATGAACAATTGTATTATAACATAATGTAAAATACTCACCTAATAAAGGTACCTTTACAAAATCTTCAAGTCTTTCACCAACCCATGTGAAGAGCTCACCTTGAAGTGTAATGTTGAACAATTCTAGTACATAACTTTTGGTTGGATTAAAGAGCTAAAATGGTAGCTTAGTTTTAGATTTTTCAGTAACATGTATTCAAACTCTTTTGCATACAAGTTTGTTTCTTAAATGGAGATGGTAAATATTTTCTATACAACTCTTGTGATAATTAGAAATATTTAACATACAACTCTTGTATAATTCTTAGAAATAATTTCTACATGATAATTATTTTGAACAACTCTTTTCACTAATAATTATCTTTTTCTCTATTTTTATTTCATTCATTTTAGCCATCCATTAGAAAAGGAGATGAAGAGAAGTTTGTTTATTTTTTCAACACTTGAAAGAACAAAACTCAAAAAACTCTCTCTTACCTCTCTTCCTCCCATTGTCGAATTCTTCTCCAAGAATTGAATGAATGATTCAATTGTTTTGCCAAAATCAATTTTGTTTATTCAACACTTTGATTAAACAAAAGAAAATGCTCCACCAATTTTATTATTGGTCTCCCACTTAAGATTAATTAAACCAAGCACTAGAATAATGGCCACCTAAATTAATCTTTACCTAACAAATATAATTACTTTAATTATAATGGGTAATTAAATGACTAACATCTAGGCCCCTTATTGTATTAAAATACAATGCCATGATAAACTTATTTTAATATTATCTAATAATATAAAATTTAATTATTCAAAATAATTTTGAATAATTACTTTTTACCTTACTAAATTTTACTACCAAGGTTAAATGGTAAAAAGGTAAAATAAAATCATGGAACAAATTTTTTCCATTTGTCAATATTCTATTAATTAACAACCCCTGTTAATTAATTGAGTGATTTACTTAACAATTAAGTCTTGAAAAATGTACATCCCAAGGGATCCCGAAATAATTATTCTATTTTGCTGAAATTTATTGGATCGAATTAATTCAATCCAATCCGCTACCCCAGTGCACAACGAGTACACTTCATATTGTGAGACTCTCTAGGTCCACGCCTAATTTGTCATATGGAGCTCCTCCATACGTCCGTGAACGATGCCCCACATACATGTTACAGAAATTATAAATTAGCGTGTTAGACCATGCAAGTTAAGGTTATTGCATATTCGTATAATCCTTCCATCATTTATATCTTTGAAGAACAAAGATATAGATCATTACCTTCAAATCTCTATTTGCTAAACTATGAACTTATCTCCAGATTTATATTTCATTAAACAATATCCACAAACACTTTTGTGATATTATTTATTCCTCCAGAATATAATTTTTTAGGTTTACGCTTGCGGCCACAAGTCTTTCTGAAATACAATCTCGGAGCATTAGGATATACAACTCACTCATATAAGCTGATGGATCCCATATCTATGCATACCGGACTCCATGAGCATCGGACCATACCCAGCGACACCCAACGGTCAGACCATGAAAGGTTTCTGACATGTGTAGAACCAAAGCATGGTGGATCACTCACAAGCCCATCGTGGCGCTCAGGTCAAAGGACCACAAATACTACTCAACTCGGAAGACCTTCTATTAACGGCTTTATGAGATGTCTATTGGATGTCTTCGTGAGTCTGTTCAATATTCAATCCTTGCTAAATACTTGCATCTCTATACGAGCTTCTTACTAAGCTCATGATTTGCTAAGACTAACCATCTGGACCATCCAGATATAGACATATACTAATCTATATTAATAGGTTCCACCGATATACCCGCATCGTTGAAATTAGATCAGGAACATTGTGTTTGAGAACATACTTGCATAATGACATTTCTTAGCACCATCTGCAACTCCTTGCAGCTATGTCATTACTAATATATTCTCAAGTTAGTGTCCCATTTCAGACAAGGCTCTAACTCTTTAGATTTTGCTAACTCTTATAAACTTACTAACTCTTAGTACCACTAACTCTTATTACATATAACTATTAGCGTTGCTAACTCTTAGCATTGGTCTAAACTCCTTTAGACCAGATCTGAACTCCTTCAGATCATACAATGTCTGAAACGTTACAAGCATCTTACCATTTAATAATAAATAATATTAACGATTTTATTAAAAATGATAATTGTATAAATACTATCATTATATATTTATACATAATGAGATGGCACGTAAGATAAATCCTAACACATATAGCCATATGGGTATTCAGTAAGGGATGAATACTGAACAGACTCAACAAGGACCCCAATAGACATCCCATGAAGCCGTCAAGGGTAAGTCATCTCAAGTTGAGTAGTATTCACAGTCCTTTGACCTGAGCGCCACGGTGGGCTTGTGAGTGATCCACCATACTTTGGTTCCATATATGTCAGAGACCTTTAATAGTCTAACCATTGCGTATTGCTAGGTATGGTTCGATGCTCATAGAGTCCATTATGCATAGATATAGGATCCGTCAGCTCACATGGGTAAGTTATATATCCTGATGCTCCAAGATTGTATTTCAGGAAGTCTTGTTGCCACAAGCATAAACCTTAAAAAAAAAGTTTTTTGTAAGGTCAAAGAATATCGCAAAAGTGTTTGCATATATTGTTTATCAAAATGCGAACCTGGAGATAAGTTCACGAATAAGTACATGGAGATTTGATGATGGTAATTTATGTCTTCGCTCATCCAGGATATAGATAATTGAGGAATTATACGAATATGTTATTACCTCAACTTGTATGGTCTAACGCATGAATTTGTAATATCTGTGATGTGTGCATGGGCATTATTCACGAACTTGATAAGGGCATATTTATCATATATTTTCTCATGTTTTTATTTTGATATTTTACTATTTTATGAGAATAAATTACTATTTATGTGCATTATTGTTACTTATATGGACTCGATAAACTCAGAAGAGGAATCATTATATTTAGATCTAGGTAATTTGATGCATGATTGTAGAGTGACATTCAATGTTGCATGTGCAAGTTTCGAATTAGGATAGAAATATACCTAATTGGTATGTATGGTTAATAAGACTTGTTCTTAATGAATCTTAATTTATTACAAGTATCATAGGAATATAGGATTAATCATTAGTGTCTTGATCAATAACAAAGACTAATGGAATTAAATATTAGAGGATTAATCATTAGAAAGCATATTGAGGGATAATATTAACCCTAGGTTTTCTCTATATTGCTATCATCCAAATCTCTTTACATTGTGTCATTATTTTTATATTTTTTTTACATTCATTCTTAGATTCTATTTTTCTTAATAATTAATAGAAAGATATAATTTTAGTACTTGGTTAAAACATAGAAATTATCCCTATGGGTTCAACATTCAACTCTTTTGTTCCTTTATTACTTGTATACGATAGTGTATACTTGCACTTAATTTTAAGATATAGAAATATTGCATCAAGGTTTTGGCGCCGTTGCCGAGGATAATTATCTACTTTTTCGCCAATATTAATACCAATCTGTTTGGTTTTTACTTCAGATTTTATTTATTATATTTTTTCTTAATTTAGTCTTTTATTTTGTTTATTTTGAGGTACATGTGAATATCAAAAAGTAAAGACTTGATTGCTTTTGATCTAGAAATTGAAATAACTTTACGAAGAACTAAAAGAGAGCAAAATCAAGTCAACATCATGGAAGATCAAGTACCAATTGCACCTAACAATAAAGCAATACCACTAATGGAATATGTTGTTCCCCTAGTTAATGGAATTCATTCAAGCATTCAAAGACCAACTGTTCAAGCTAACAACTTCGAGATTAAGCCAAACATGATCCAAATGCTCAAGGATTCAGTACAATTTAGTAGACTGCCCAATGACGATTCAAACATGCACATTATTAACTTCTTGAAGATATGTGGCACATTCAAGTACAATGAGGTGTCCGATGATGCAATCCGACTAAGATTGTTTCCCTTTTCCTTGAGAGATAAAGCAAAGAGTTGGATGCTATCACTTCCATCTGGATCCATAGCTATATGGGATGATCTTGCATAAAATTTCCTCGCCAAATTCTTTCCACCTGCTAAAACTGTCAAGATGAGGAACAACATCACATCATTCCTACAACTAGATGGAGAATCTCTTTATAAGGCATGTGAGAGATACAAAAATATACAAAAAAATGTCCTCATCACGGAGTTCCAAAGTGGTTGCTAGTATAAACATTCTACAATGGATTAGTCGATAATTTTAGAATGATAGTAGATGCTACAGCTAGAGGAGCACTCATGAACAAATCTACTAATAAAGCTTATGATCTACTAGATGAGATGGCATCCAATACCTATCAATAGCCCACTGAAAGGTCAATCATAAGAAAGATCGTTGGACTACATAAAGTAGACACATTGACTACATTATCTGCCTAAGTCAATCTCTTGACCAAACAATTAAGCAACTTAGGAGTTAATGCCGTTCAGAGTCAACTAATCACTTGCGATTTCTATGGAGGCAATCATACTAATGGACATTGCATGGAGACTATTCAATATGTAAGGGACTTCAGCCATAACAATCCCAACTTAAATTTCTATAACTTGGATGGAGGAATCACCTCAACTTCTAATAGAGCAATAATAATCTAATAAAGTAATAATAATCAAGGGCAGCATTCCAAAGCTCCTCTTAGCTTCCAACCATAAACCCAGTAAGAGAAAAAGATAAACTTAGAAGACATGTTCTTACAATACATGAAGAAAGCAAATGCATTTCTTCAAAGTCAAGTAGCTTCGTTTAGAGCCTTGAAGAATCAAGTAGGATAACTCTCTACATCAATGAACAATCGACCTTAAGGAACCTTACCAAGCAATATGAAAGTCAATCTAAAAGAAAATGTAGAACAGTGTCAAGCCGTCTCTCTAAGAAATGGTAAAATCTTACATGACAGCACACAGCAACCACAGCTTTCAAAGATGAAAGAGAAGGAAAAAGTAACACAGCAAGATGACATGCAACAATATAGACCACTTATACCATTTCCTCGGAGATTACAACAACTAAGAAGTCAAGAGAAAAGTGCCGAAACACAAAATCATAGAAACTGGTATTTAAGTACAAGAACAGAAAAGTGAAAACGAAGTAAAAGATACCAGTAGTAACCTACAGAAGTAACCCATGCAGTTATTCACTCCACCACCTCCATTTCCTCAGAGGTTGCAAAAGAAGAAACTAGATAAGTAATTTTCTAAATTTCTTGATAATTTTAAGAAATTACATATTAATCTTCCTTTTGCAAATGCTGAGCTATTTGAGATTCATGAAGGAAATCCTATCAAAGAAGATGAGAATAGATGACTTCGAGACTGTACCCTGATAAGGGCAAATTTGTCATATATTTTATCATGTTTTTATTATTGATATTTTATGATTTTATGAGAATAGATGGCTATTTATGTGCTTTATTGTTAATTGTAGGGACTTGAACGAAATTTAAAGAAAGAACGCAAAAGGAGCGAAAACAGGGACTAAAATGCAAAGTTTTCAAAGTATGTGTCCATCGCCCCAGCGCCACAAGGATTTTCGCCCCAGCGCTGAAATAGTGATCGAAATAAGAAAAACGACCTGCTTAAGTCGCGTATAGCGCCCCAGCGCCAGACAATCACCGCGCCAGCGGTGAAGCCGTTTTCATGCAGCGCCCCAGCGCCAAGATCACACCGCTCCAGCGGTAATAGCTTTTTCACGCGTCGCCCCAGCGACAACTTCATAGCGCGCCAGCGGTAGTGCGAGTCCTAGTCCGACGAGAATTGAGATTTTCAAGCTCAAATCAATCCCTATAAAAAGCCACTCGTTCCCAGCCTTCAAGGATGAATCCAAGACGACCCAAGAGCACCAAGAATATAGAGCACGAGTCTTGGAGAGCAATAGGAGCTTAATTGAAGCAACTTTAGAGAGAAGTACAAGACGTTCTTCGGCATCAAGAGTTCCAGCGCAATTAAGAGCAATTCGACGTCTATATCGGTTTGCTAATAATTGTATCATGATTTATAATTATTTATACTGCTGTTCTCTTGTAGCCATGAGCTAACTTATTTTCTAGGGTTAATATTTGAACTCAATATGTGTGCTTAATTGCCATATCCCTTTAGTATTTAATAAACTTAGTCTTTTATTATTTAAATTACTTGTGTTTAATGCTTCAATATATCTGGCCAATATATGGTGAATGAGTTGGTAATATTTTTGATAAACTCGGAAGAGGAATCAATATATTTAGACCTAGGTAATTTGATGCATGATTGTAGAGTAACATTCAATGTTGCATATGCAAGTTTCAACTTAGGATAGGAATATACCTAATTGGCATGTATGATCAATAAGACCTAATCTTAATGAATCTTAATTTATTACAAGTACCATAGGAATATAGGTATTTGGTAAATTAGGGTATACTTGCATGACCTTGGAAGAGGCTTGTGAATATATTAGTGTCTTGATCAATAATAAAAACTAAGTGAGTTAAATATTAGAGGATTAATCATTAAAAAACATATTGAGGGATAATATTAATCCTAGGTTTTCTCTACGTTGCTATATCTTTAAATCTCATTGCATTGTGTTTTTACTTTTATATTTTCTACATTCATTCTTAGGTTTTTATTTATCTGAATAATTATTAGGAAGATATAATTTTAGTAATTGGTTTAAAAAGAAGAAACTATCCCTGTGGGTTCGACATCCGACTTATTTAGTCTCTTTATTACTTGCATACGATAGTGTATACTTGCACTTAATTTATGATATAGAAATATCGCATCATACCCCTAACGGAGAAGTGTAACACTATCCTTTTAAAGAAGCTACCTCCAAAGCTCAAAGAACCCATGAGCTTCAACATGTTGGGTGTTGTATTATCAAATGTGTGATAATCCGAGTGTATACGTAATTTCAAAAATTACTATATGCGCAGTGGAAGCATGTTACAAAATACACCCATTTTAACAATTTCAACATATATCACATATATGTATAAGTATAACAATTATACAAAATATATATGATGAACAATATTGTACTAAAAATATAATGTAAAATACTCACCTAATGAAGGTAGCTTTACAAATTCTTCAAGTCCTTCAATAATCCATGTGAAGAGTTCACCTTGAAGTATATGTTGAACAATTCTAATCCATAACTTTTGGTGGGATTAAGGAGCTAGAATGGTAGCTTAGTGTTTAGAATTTTCAGCACTTGTATTCAAACTCTTTTGAATACAATTTTTTTTTCTTAAATGGAGATGGTAAATATTTCCTATACAACTCTTGTATTAATTAGAAACATTTAACATACAACTCTTGTATATTAATCTTAGAAATAATTTCTACATGATAATTATTTTGAACAACTCTTTGCAAAATAATTATCTTTTTCTCCATTTTTATTTCATTCATTTTAGCCATCCATTAAAGAAGGAGATGAAGAGAAGTTTGTTTATTTTTCAACACTTGAAAGAACAAAACTCAAAGAACTCTCTCTTACCTCTCTTCCTTGCTATTGCCGAATTCTCTCTTTATCATTGAATGAATGAATTCAATGGTTTTGCTAAAATTCATTTTGTTTATTCAACACTTTGATTAAACAAAAGGAAGTGCTCCACCAATTTTATTGTTAGTCTTCCACTTAGGATTAATTAATCTAAGCATTAGAATAATGGCCACCTAAATTAATCTTTACCTAACAATTATAATTACTTTAATTATAATGGGTAATTAAATGGCCAACATCTAGGCCCCTCATTGTATTAAAATACAATGCCATGATAAACTTATTTTAATATTATCTAATAATATAAATTTTAATTATTCAAAACAATTTTGAATAATTACTTTTTACCTTACTAATTTTTACTACCAAAGTTAAATGGTAAAAAGGTAAAATATCATGGAACAAATTTTGCCACTTGTCAATATTCTATTAATTAACAACCCTTGTTAATTAATTCAATGATGCACTTAACAATTAAGTCTTGACAAATGTACAATCCGAGGGATCTCAAAACAATCATTCTATTTTGCTGAAATTTATTGGATCGAACTATTCAATCCAATCCGCTACCCCAGTGCTCAACGAGTACACTTCATATTGTGAGACTCTCTAGGTCCATACCTAATTTGTCATATGGAGCTCCTCTATACATCCGTGAACAATGTCCCACACACACGTTACGAATATTACAAATTAGCGCGTTAGACCATGCAAGTTGAGGTTATTGCATATTCGTATAATCCTTCCATCATTTATATCCTTGAAGAGCAGAGATATAGATCATCACCATCAAATCTCTTATTTACTTAACCATGAACTTATCTCAGGATTTATATTTCATTAAACAATATCCACAAACACTTTTGTGATATTGTTTATTCCTTCATAATATCTTTTCCAAGGTTTATGCTTGCGACCACAAGACTTTCTGAAATACAATCTCGGAGCATCAGGATATACAATCCACTCGTATGAGTTGATGGATCTCATATCTATGCACACCAGACTCCATGAGCATCAGACCATACCCAGCAACACCCAGCGGTGAGACCACAAAAGGTTTTTGACATGTGTGGAACCAAAGCATGGTGGATCACTCACAAGCACACCGTGGCGCTCAGGTCAAAGGACCACAAATACTACTCAAGCCCATGGTGGATCACTCACAAGCCCATGTTTTCATTTTAAATGTGGGGGGGATATTTAGTTTTGCTCATTATGTTTTATTTAGCATTTTTATATCCTTGTGCTTTATATTAATAGAGTAATGAAGTCATATTTGTCAAATCCTTTTGCTTACTCTGTTATAAATCTTATTTCTTATGTGTTTCTTCTTTCATTTTTATTAGTTTTTAAGATGATCATTATTCTATAATATAAAAAAATATACGGCTGAATTTATTTTTCACAAATCCTTAGGGAATGATAGATACTTAAGACAATTTTGGTTATCTAAGTTTAGGAATAAGCTCGACCTTATTTATAATCACCATTCTTTTTTAGCACTTATTAAAGCATGAATAATTATAACTATTACTTAGTGATACTTATGCTTTAGGGAGTATACCACAATCTCGAAAGAGCGATACTCTAGAACTTGTCTTTAATTACCACTTGAGGTAAAATTCTAGGAAACACATGAATAAGAAAATGACATTAGGTCATCTTTGGACCGATTGAGCCTTTTTAGCCAACCTTTTATTTTATATTTATCCCTAGTACCCTATTTTTTAGCCTAATGACCTATTTTCCTGTTTAACCACATTACAAGCCCAAGATTTAAAGTTTACTTATTCAGAAATTTACCTGTAACACCATAAACCTTGCATTTGCTTAGAAATACTCTTGAAAGGAAAAGGTTGCGGTGATATGAGAAAAATAAATTTGGGTGGTATTTGTCAATTTAAGTTTGGGGGTATTCAAAAAAAAAAATACCCCTAGCTTAAGAAAAAGAAGAAATTCTTTGAAAAAAAAAAGGTTGAAAAGAAAGATAGGAAACACAATAAGTTTGGGGGAAGAGATAATACAAGAAAAATAATATCAAAAGGTTTCTAGGTAAAGTCTAAGTGTTCATGGTGTGACTTAACCTAACTTGTTTATCCTTTTATCCCACCTTAACCCTAGCCTTACATTACAAACTAAGTAAAGTCCTAAATAGATCCCTATACATGTGATTTTCTACATTAGTGGAGAGTGGTAGTAAGGACAAGCCTATAAAAGTGTCATTATACAAATCAAATACCAAGATATCATATTTCATGTACAAACTAAAGTATAAAGTAAATCAAGGTATGGTTTTAGCTATTGCTTATTGTGTGCACACACACATATGGTGACTATCTTTGAGGAAGAATAGGGGACTAAATATAGATAATTAGAATTGTTTAAAAAGTTATTTATCTACCTTGAGGATTTGTGCCATTTAAACAATTTTTTAAGACACTTATTTTTTATCATCTTACTAATCTAGCATATTTTGCTTTGTTTTATTTTCTTTATTTGTTATTTGAGTCAAGTATAACCCTTTGTTTCTCTCTTAATTTTTATTTTATTGCTTGAGGACAAGCAAGTGTTTAAGTTTGGGAGAATTTGATAAGGGCATATTTTTATTTTGATATTTTACTATTTTATGGGAATAAATGGCTATTTGTGTGCATTATTATTATTTGTAGGGACTTGAACGCAAAAAGGAGCAAAAACAGTGACTAAAATGTAAAGTTTTCAAAATATAGACCTGTCGCCCTAACGCCACAAGAATTTTCGCCCCAACGCTAAAACAATGATCAAAATAAGAAAATAGAAAAAAAAAATAACCTGTTTAAGTCACAATCTAGCGCCCCAGTGCCAGCTCGTCATTGTGCCAGCGCCAGTACCTCATCGCTCCAGTGATGAGGCCTTTTTCAAGCAGCGCCTTAGCAACAGCAACATAGAGCCCCAACGGTAGTACGACTCCTAATCCGACAAGAATTAAGGTTTTCAAGCTCAAATTAATCCCTATAAAAGGCCACTC
The DNA here is from genome assembly GCA_946807835.1 of Ailanthus altissimus. Classification (NCBI taxonomy): domain Eukaryota; kingdom Viridiplantae; phylum Streptophyta; class Magnoliopsida; order Sapindales; family Simaroubaceae; genus Ailanthus; species Ailanthus altissimus. The sequence continues at coordinate 11,489,414 of OX327698.1, forward strand.
ATCCCCAGCCATTAGAAAATAACCAAGAACATCCAAGAATAAAAAGAACACATAGGACAAGCCTTAGAGAGCAATTGGATCTTAATTGAAGTAGCCATATAGAGATATTCAAGGCGTTCTACGACATCAAGAGTTTCTTAGGTAGCGCAATCAAGAGCAATTCGACGTCTATATCGATTTACTATTGATTGTATCATGATTTATTATTATTTTTGCCACTATTCTCTTGTAGTCATGAACTAAATTTTCTTTCTAGGGTTAATACTTGAACTCAATATGTGGGCTTAATTGCCATATCTTTTTAATATTTAATAAACTTAGTTCTTTGTTATTCAAATTACTTGTTTCTAATGCTTCAATATATCTGGCCAATACATGGTGAATAAATTTGTAATATTTTTGATAAACTCGAAAGAGGAATCATTATATTTAAACTTAGGTAATTTGATGCATGATTGTAGAGTAACATTCAATGTTTCATATGCAAGTTTCAAATTAGAATAGGAATATACCTAATTGGCATGTATGGTCAATAAGACTTGTTCTTAATGAATCTTAATTTATTACAAGTACCATAGGAATATAGGTATTTGGTAAATTAAGGTATACTTACATGACCTTGGAAGAGGCTTGTGAATACATTAGTGTCTTGATCAATAACAAAGATTAAGGGAATTAAATCTTAGAGGAGTAATCATTAGAAAGCATATTGAGGGATAATATTAACCCTAAGTTTTCTCTATATTGCAATCATCCAAATCTCTTTACATTGTGTCATTACTTTTATATTTGTTTTTACATTCATTCTAAAATTTTATTTTGCTGAATAATACTAGAAAGACATAATTTTAGTACTTGGTTAAAACGTAGAAATTATCCCTGTAGGTTCGACATCTGACTCTTTTGTCAATTTATTACTTGCATACGATAATGTGTACTTGCATTTAATTTTAAGATATAGAAATATCGCATCAGGACTCATAGAAAAGTTTCATTTAATAAATTGAGTGTGGACCTAAGGAGTCTCATAATATGAAGTGTACTTGTGCACTGGGGCAGGGTACCGGATTAAATAGTTCAATCAAATAAATTCCAGTGAACCAGGATATTTGTTTCAAGTTCTGTTTGGATGTGCACTTGTCAAAACTTAAGAGTTAAGTACATTAATTTGTTAACAAGAGTTATTGACCAATGGGATGATAACAAGTGGCATAATTTGGACCTTTGAATGTTTGACTTAGAAATAACCAAAATGACCTTACTTATGAGATAAGCAAAATCTTTAATTAATTGTAAAAAAAATTTACTAATTAATTAATAATTACCAAGTCAAACTATTTTTATTATATTAAACAGAAACAAATAAACATAAGGGCATGGTCATGCCAATTGTTGACATCATTTGGTATGACCTTATTCTTAACCAAATGGAAGAAAATGGATGAAAGGAAAAATGAGATTTTTCCTTTACACAAGTGCATGGCCGACCATAACATTTTTACAAGGAAACAAAAATTGTTTTGTTTTGTTTCAAGCAATAAAAATTGTTTCTATCATAAACAAAATACAAACATGGAGGAATGGTCAAGCATACACAGTGGTGGCCAATTTTGACTTCTAAATTGATGAAAATGTTTCATCATTTGCTTTATATCTTTCAGCCACTTCATGACTATCTAAAGAACACATGTTTTTTATTTGTTCAAATAGATTAAACAAATATTAATCATAAAGCAAATGGCAAGTGATAGAAAGCCATGCATGGTGGGGACAAATGAGATGGAAAATTGTTGCTTATAAATGGAAGAAAAACTTGGCTTCATTGATCGCTTTAGAGTTCGACCACTTTATGGGAAAATGAGAGAGAAACCTTTCAAGTGTTGAAAACAAGAATACAAGAGTTTATTCTTCTTCATCTCTATTCTAAAGTTTTCGACAATGAATAAGCAAGAATGAATTTATTTTTGTTTTATTCAAAGTGTTGAATAAACAAACATAATTGCATTGCTTTGAAATAAATGTAATTAGTTAAAGTGTTTAACTAATTATCCAAAGCTTAAAGGGTTTAGGGAATGATTAAAGAGTTTAATCAAAATTGGTATTTAAGAGTTAAACACAATTGCTGAAAATTGAAACTACTATTCAAGCAACCTAAGCTTACCCTAATTGGGTCCTAGAATTACTGACGAGTGCACTTTGTGGTGGACTTCAGTTCAAAAATTTTTAAAGGCTTACAAGATGATTCTTGATCTTTATTTTCATTATGCTAATATGTATGTTTAACACGCATATTGCATTATAATGAACACATTGCACATGCATGTACCTTAGAAAATTAGTACACTTTTAAAAATATCAAACCATAGACTGAAATCTGATCCAAACTTGAGATAGTAAAAACTAACAATTTAAAATCAATTAAAGATAGTTCAAACACTTTCTTCGCATTTTAATATATTAATAAATTGACAAAATTACTCACTAAGAATACAAGTGCAATACCATACGCGTCCTCCCTTTTTTTTTAACTTTTTCACCTCTGTTGTGCTTAAGGAGACTTACAATAATGGTCCATGTAATTGTGTCCCATGGGTACTGATTGAACTCACCTAAGTCATCTATAAAATTAAGTAGAAAATGTTAAATATGTCTACGATCATCCTACTATACCAAAATACAGTAAAAAAAATAAAACAGACACAATTTTATTACATATTCATCATCTTCTTTACTCGAATCATTTAAAGTGAACCAACTATCTAACTCCTTCTAGTTTAAAGACTTTCTATTATTAAAATATTTATCTTACAATATTTTTTTAAGTTTTCTTTTCAACTCTCTAATTGAGGGATAATCTTCCATCTTCAACCCCGTAATCAAATAAAACCTCATATGAAATAATCTAATGCACTTATTACTTGTCAAAAATCACATTTTTTTATATATGTTTTTCGTATGAGCTTATCTTAATAATATCTCATACACTAATATACTTGAAAATGAGATATTATACGCATCTAAAAAATGATCTCAACATATCGTCTAAATACTTTCGTTTGTATGGGCATCAACTTATGTCTTATGAGATCTATGGCTCACATCTTCCAGTAAGAAGTCACCAACACCTAGTAGAACTCATTTTTCAAACTATAAATGATTTGAACACATTTTATTTTCTTAAAAAAAATTAATTAGAAGAAATAACAAATAAATAAATTAGTTAATTCAATACAAAATTAGTAACAACTAAAATTAATTAAAAATTAATATAAAAAACTAATTAAATAAATTATTATTTAACATTCTCTTAAATTAAATAAACACAAAATTAAAACAATCTTTAGATGTATATAAACAAATAACTTGTTTATTAATTATTTCATTAATTAATACTTAATTAAATATTTATTTACCAATTATTTCATTAATTAATACTTAATTAAATATTTATTTACCAATTATTTCATTAATTAATACTTAATTAAATATTTATTTACCAATTATTTCATTAATTAATACTTTATTACTAATATAAACTTCTATTAATTAATTGAAAAAATTTAGTCAAATTATTCTTTATTAAGTTAATTCTACTTTTTGTTAAATTAAACACAAATTTATTGCATTTATTAGTTTTGATTATTACTAAATAAATATTGTATTTAATTATTATTAATTAAATTAATTTTATTTAATTTAATTTAAATTAAATAATTAATTAAGTGATTATTTCATTAATTAGAAATTTATTATTTATTTATTTCATTAATTAATACTTTAGTATTAATAATTCAATTCTATTAAATAAATAACAAAATTTTAGACTGCCTACTATTTATTACATTAATTCTAGTTTTTTTAAATTAAACACAAATTTATTTTGTTTATTAATTTTTATTATTACTTAATATATATTAGTTCTATTAATTCTATTTTATTTAAATTAAATAAACTAAATAAATAGAAATAAAAAATTAAATGCATGCCGCACGAAACATATGAGCACCGCATGCGACCCCTTTAGCAGTGTTTTTTTTAATTGATTTTTCTCTTTTTTTTTGAGCCAATTTTTAACGTCCAGGTCATTTTCACTCATTTGTTTTATAAAATCTACTCACATTGTATTATATAACAATAATCTACTCATTTTAGTCAAATTTGTCACTTATATCTGAAAATTTAACCAACTTAGAAATTATTGGCCATGTTTTCTACTTATTTATTGTTAATGTGTTGTCTATCTAATTGATTTTAGTGTTTTTTCAGGTTTCTCCGTGTTTGTCAATTTGAGTTTATTTTAGATTCTTTTTAAGTAAAAAAAAATGAGGACAAAGAATGAGAGAAATATGTTTTAGGGGGCAAAAGCATCCTATTTTAAATTTTTTTCGTTATAAAATATTAGTAAATAAATATGTGACTAAAAAAGAAAAATACATTAAAAGGGGGCTAGTTTCAAAACTTTGTCGATTTTTTTTAATTAATATGTAAATCAATGTGAAATTATACAAATTCTAAAATTACTAATTATAGTATTTCACCACTACAATATTATTCCTTAGATTAATAAAATTTTAAATTCAAATAACTTCCCTCATAAGTTAAAGTTGAAATTTCTCATCCCCAAAGTTTAATATATACATCATAGGTTTTTAAAAAAATAGAAGTGTATTATAAAATAAAAGAATGGAGGAACCCATTTATTAGGTAAACATGTTACATTTGCATGCATGTATGAGCTCACATCGGGTAAAACTCTCTCATTATTAGTTTGATTTGGAACCAGACAAGATATAAAGAATCTTTAACCCACCACTCAAAACTAGAGGGAATCTGGTTCTCTGTGATCAAGTTCCTTTAAATGATGGAGAGAAACCCAACCACCAGGCACCATTCACTGCACCACCTAGCCTCTCATTATCTTCAAAAGGAGTCTAAAATCCTCTCTTATCACCCATACCATACCATAAAATCCAATGGCAAGTAGAATTGAAAGGTGCAGCGGATGTGGGCGGCAACTACTGGTGCTGCCACAGACAGTAGCCATCCGGTGCTCTGTGTGCCAAGCTGTGACAAGGGTGCGGCCGTACAACCGATGGGATCAAGCCTACGGCTCAGTAGTCCAGGCACCAAAGCCAGGCGGACGGTTTCATAATGCTGTTAACATGGCAGCTGCTGCAGGTAATGGCAGCCATCGGGGGCCAGCTGGAATATATGGTAATGGCTTCAACTATTACACAGCGGATGGGGCCCAACCACGGCCGGCGTTGGCTCCTCCTTCAGTGTATGGGAGGAAAAGGGCTCTGCTATGCGGAGTGAGCTATAATGATACAAATTACAAACTTAGTGGAAGCGTAAATGATGTTAAGCGCATGAGGTTTCTTTTGGTTGGGAAATTAGGGTTTCCTAGTGACTGCGTAGTCACGCTCACAGGTAAATAATTTAAGTTACATGGTTTCTCTCTTTCTCTTGATGACAATGGCTTTTGGATTTGGATTCATTTTTGTGTAATTTTACAGAAGAAGAGAAAAATCCACGTCGGATCCCCACAAAGCAAAACATTAGAACGGCCATGCGATGGCTAGTCCATGATTGCCAGCCAGGAGATTCCTTAGTTTTTCATTACTCGGGTCATGGTTCAAAGCAAAAGGACTATAATATGGATGAGCTTGATGGTTTCGATGAAACAATTTGTCCTCTTGATCATGAAACCGAGGGGCCCATCATTGATGATGAAATTAATGACACCATTGTCAGGCAACTACCTCGTGGGGCCAAACTACATGCCATCATAGATTCCTGCTATAGCGGAACTGTACTTGACCTACAATTTCTGTGCAGGATCAACGGGTAATTTACTTCGTCTTGCTACTAGTTTTAACGTTCCTATATTATTAGAAGGGACTTCTATTCTTTTCCAATTTTTTTTTTTAATTCTTAATTAGGGATTTATAAAAGAAAATTAATATTTTAATTTTATATTTTTATTAAATTATTTATTAAATTTGTAATATTTTAAAAAAATTAATTATATTTTTTAGAAAAGAAAATAATCATATTTCAAAATTAAAAAATATAATAAAATGTATATTTTAAAAATAAAAATAGTAACAAATACGCCTTAAATGATGTAATTGATAATTTTTAAAATATTAAAAATTAAATGAATAATTTAATAAAAATATAAAAATTAAATTGTCAATTTTTTATTATAAATTAATCCTTTGAGTTTTAATGTAATTAACACTTTCTCTCTAAGTTTTGAAAAATATTCTCCCACCCCCTTATCTAAAAAGAAAGCAACTACCCATAAGAAATAATAGAGCATTTTTTTAAATTTAGGGAAACGTAATAATTGCTAAGACTGACATTTTCGTTTTTAACTAATATATGACACATGACATCCCTAATATATTTTATAGACAAGATTTGCTTACTGGTTTTTTTTTTTATATTAACTTTCAAGAAACAACATTTTGGCTCCGTCTTCTTTAATTTATAAACCACTTATAGTTCCTTCAGAACATTTTTTATGAAAAGTAAAATTCTGCTCAAATCTTCCAATTTTCTTTAAATTACTTTATTTCATATTCTCCTATTCTCAGTAAATCTCAACATCACCAGCTAAAGGGTGAGGGAAGAAAAAATCGCTGAATCAAATCAGAATAAACATTTTGAAAAGGAAAAAGCTTTAAGCAAACCTTGTATCGATTTTAGCTAAGTGATTTCAGTCTTCATGCATGCTCTCCTTCTTCTTCTGCATTTACAACTCTCCTATGTTGACCAAAAATACCAATTGAACTTTGATCAAATCAATTGGTTGTGCAAGTGTTGTACTAATTAGAAACACAGATTTTGCAGTAACTATGGATTTGTTACTGAAATTTGAGTTGGTGTGAGGTTGTATAAATTAATTAACCGAAAGAAGAGTGATGTGTCTGAGCATGCAGGGAAGGATACTATACGTGGGAAGATCAGAGATGTCCACCAGCATGTTATAGAGGATGTTATAAAGGTACAAGCGGCGGGCTAGCTGTCTGTTTTAGTGCTTGTGATGATGATCAACTTTCAGCAAGTGCGGCTGTGAGTGATCTTCTTTTCAGCTTTCCACTCTTTCTTGCCCTCTCTTTTCAGCAAGTGCTTAGCTGTGCTTGGAACTTCCTTTTTTCTTTAAAAGAAAGTTTTAAGTAATTATTATTATAAATTTTAGATAAGCAGTACATATTTACTTTTTTTCAGAGAAATTTGCACTTTTTCCCCTGATTTTTCTCAAATTAATAATTACCTCCCTCATTTTCTAAAAATATTCAATTACCCTCTTTTTGTTACTATCCTCCCTCTTAAAAATAATCAATTATCTTTTGAAAAAAGATAATTAATTATTGAAAAAATAATTAATTTTCTTTTAAATTTTTTTTTTAAAAAAAAGGTGATTGTTGAATAGAAGAAGTGAAAAAGTGGTAATTTTTCATTTCTTAATTCAACCTATTTTAATAACATGTTTTCATTTTATACTTTAACCTATTTTAACAATAACTTTAAGAATAGGTAGAAGTGAAATTTTAAACGTAATTTATAGAATGATATACCAAAACCTTGAGTGATATTTTAGAAGTTCTTGTTGTACTGTTGTTACTTCAGCAAAAAGACACAATAAATTTTATTTTATCAATTATAACTTTTTCAATAAATTATTTTTACTAATTTAATATCAAAACTAAGGTTTTGTGTTCAAACTCTCAATTTGTCTTGAATAATCTTAAGGTTTTGAGTTAAATTATTTTTCTAATAACTTTTATCATAAAATAAGCTGATACAATTTGATTTTGTAACTACGAATATACACATAATATGAGTGAAAATCTGTAGCGAGCGAGAATGGAGAATATAATTGTGTGGAAGGATTAATTATTCAAAGCAGTGGACGAAATTATATCATCTCAATTTAACTGCTTGTCTTGAACTATAAATATACAGGCCTTTGCAAGCAATGAAGTAACCGGTGCCATGACTTCTAGCTTTGTGCAAGCTCTCCAAAAAGAACCTGGCTTGACATATGGCCGCTTGCTTGATGCCATGCACGATGCCATTACATCTTTAACTGATGACGACACTGACGCGTCACAGGTATTTACCCACCCTTCTTTCCTTTTCTTTTGAATTTTTATTATTTTTTTTTTCTTTATAAAAAGAAAAAGAAAAACAGTTCAAAACATAGTACATGAAATGATTAAAAAAAATTGAAGAAAAGAGTCAATTAACTTCTTCTTCCTTATTTGTTTCTAAGCTATTTTACTTAATATAAATAGAATACTGATGGATCTGGCCAGCTGGGGTTTTAATATCAATCAAGAATATGACTCACATACAAATACATGTAACACATTTTTTTTTTTTTGAAGCAGAAAAAAGTTAATTCTTTACAAAACAATAATTGGCATGAATTTGGAAACTCAATGTATGATTTTGCAGTAGGTTTATAATTTGATGGAGTAAAGTTGTCTCTAAAATTCCACAGGAGCCTTTACTGTCCTCATCGGAGAGATTCGACATTTACTCAAAGCAAGTGATTCTGTAATAGTTTATTTACTTTTATACGAATTATATAATTAAATAAAAGTACCATGTACGTGGCTTTGTTTTACGGGAAACTTTAACACTTTATTGTATTGTTTTATGAGTGCATTGTATTGTTTCGGGTAATCTTTGATTGAATATCAGTAAGTTGGTTAACGTCTTGCTTTTTAATCAACGATACGAAAATTTTCAAATAAAAAACTCTTCCATTGTTTTGATTACTTACTAAATTTTTATATGTTAAAAAATATCACAGTAATTTTTGTGGTCATAATTTTGACAATTTAAATACAATTTTTTGAGACCAAAATTATTTTTTTAGTATGATGCAACTTTATATTTAAATAAAAGCTGACATATATATAAATATATATAATAATACTATGCTTATAAAGATAGAATATAAAATTTGTATTTTAACTAATGTGGCATTTTATGTATCTATTATTGATTGGTATTTATAATTATTTTATGAATAAAAAGTAAAAATTAATAACTATCTAATAAATAATAGTCACTAATTAGTGACACATTAATTAAGATACAAATTTTGTATTTTAACGATGTAAGTATAGCACTACTTATATACGTTTGTATATGCGTGCGTGTTGGCAAAAAGAATATTTTGTATATATTTGCATGTATGAGCTTTAAATAGTGTTATTGTATAAAAATCTACAAATGCCCAATTTCAAGCCTACGCTTATATCTAGATACGTATAATAAGGTAAGACATGTAAGCATTATATTTCAAATGTATGTGATTGATGCTATAGTAGTTAAGCACAAACGAACGCTATCATATCAAATAATATAAAATTTAAAGTTCAAGTATCAATTCCACAGAGACTGTATAATTTAATTCTTTCAATCAAGTATTAAAATTATAACTACTTAATTATTATTCAAAAAACTAAAATCTGGAAGTTATTTAACTAACCTAATTCTATCAATTAAATCAACCTAAACAACAACAAATAAGAGACAAATTCACCGAAAGATAATAATCTAGGGTATAAACTCATCTCTTAATATTTCATTAGACTCATTAATATCTATGTTAGTCACTTAATACGAATTATTGGTTAAGACACTAATCTCATCACAAGCCTCTATCGATGGTCGAATAGTTATATTACGCATTTTAACAACCACTCGTATGTTTATAGTATTCAAATTAGGATGTAATTCATTAAGATCAAGTCTAAACTATCCATGCATGCCATCTAGGTATATATCTGTTGAGATTTGTGCTTACGTGCTATCCCTTTTATGTATGATGATTTGTTTTATATTTATAGTATTATCATTTCATTAAATCGCTACCCCGATGCTCGATGAGTACACTTTATATTGTGAGACTCCCTAGGTTTACCTCTATTTATCTTACGGAACACTTCCACAAGTCCACGAATAATGCCCCATATACACGTTACGGATATTATAGAATGAAGCGTTGAACCATACAAGTTGAGGTCAACAATATCTATATAATCCCTCTGTCATCTATATCCTAGAGGAGTAGAGATATAGATTATGACCGTCAAATCTCTATATGCTCATCCGTGAACTTATCTCTAGATACATATTTTTGTAAACAATATTCACAAACTCGTTTACGATATTGTTTAACCTTAATGAAAAACTCTTTTTCGGGATTAACGCTTATGGTCATAAAACTTTTTAAAATACGTTCTTAGAGTATTTAGATCTATAACTCACTCTTATGAGCTCACAGATCCCATATCTATGCACACAGGACTCTATAAACATCGGATCATACCTAGTGACACCATTGGTCAGACCATAAAAGGTCTCTGACATGTGTGGAATCAAAGTATAGTGGATCACTCACAAGCCCACTGTAGTGCTCAGGTCAAAGGATCACGAATACTACTCAACTCAAGAAGACCCTAGTGAGTCCATTCAGAATCTAGTCCTTACTGAATACCTGCATGCCCATTGACACGTCCAGAATATAGAAGTTATTCCCAAGTGCAGGATTGTCGAAGTAATAAATAATCCGATGAGAACGGGGTCGATCCACAGGGAAGTAGAATTAAAATTACAAATTATAAACACTTTAAAGATAATTAATGCAGTATAAGATATTTGTAAATATTATTTCAATTAACCAATTCAAATAAAAAGCTAAGGTTATGGAGATTCACTCTTGGCATAAGAAATAATAATATATTTAACTTTTTATTTTTTTATAACTCAATTGGAATCCTCTCACAAAGGAGGTTCCAACTGGAAAATATAGCAATTAACGTTCATCATCATTTATATATTGATTAGTATTTATTTCTTTCAATTATTATACACCAAATCTTATAAATGGGTTCAAGTATTTATTATGCCAATCTTTATATTTGTCTACAATAAATCAAGACTCCCACTTTACAAGAAAGGTTATATAAACCAAATCTTGTAAATGGTTTCAAGAATTTATTGTGCCAAGTATTAAGTTTGTCAATAATAAATCAAGAATCACCACTTTAGAAGAAAGGGTATTAATTCTACAAACAAAATAAATACATCATATATAAATTTGCATAACTTAAAAATGAAGCATTAAATTCATGAATAAATATTAAACATATCTTATTACCTTGCCAAGAGCTTCACCCTTTCACCTTAGCTTAAACAAAATTATTTGGACATAATAAAACTAAATGAAAAGAAAAGAAATGGAAGAAGAAATAACATGACTTAATAGTAAACAAGAGAAATAATAGTACAAGGAAATGGATACAAAGGAAAAGTATTTTGAACTAAATTCTAACTTTCTAATTACATTCTTTAGGCATAAACAAGCCATCTATTTATAGAAAAACATGGATAAATCGAGACAAATTTGGAGGGAACCACTTGGTTGATAAAAGTCAAGAATGGTGGCAAAATAATTTGCATTCATTATCACTTGGGCACCCACTTGATTATCCAATTTGGAATTGATGTAATCCGAATTAGCTGTCACTCAAAACATAAAAGTTGTAGATAAGTCTCTTATCTTTCCAAATTGAGTGATCTCATACGTATTAGATACTTATTTCTATAGTTATGAGCCAACTACTGATAACTGTTCAAACTGGGCCTGTACTGCAGATCAATTCTGTTCTAGGCCAATTTTCACCCTCTAAACACTCGAATTTCCAATGCTTTGTGAAATACAATATGTTAGCCCATTGAGTCAGATCTGCACAGGATTAAGAATCACCTCAATGGGATCTTTAGGTAGAAAGTTATGCCTATTTTACCGAACCTGCCACAAAACAGTTATAAGATAATTAAGTACAATATTGTAAACATACTTAAGTTAAGAAAATTAAATACACTAGTAATACAAAACAATCATGTAAAACTCTTATTAAATGTGTAATTTCAAGTGTTCATCACCCATACGAACTTCTACTAAGACTAACCATCTATACAATCCAAATATAGACATACACTAATCCAAAAGGAATACTGATCAACCCATTTCGGTAACCATGGATTAGGAATAATATTTTCGAGAGCATATTATGCAATGACATTTTCTAGCACCATATGCAAACTCTTTGCAACTATGTCATTATTATAATATTCTCGGGTTTTTGTACTTGTTTCAAACAAGGTTCTAACTCTTAGTATTGACCTAAACTCTTTTAGATCAGATCTAAACTTTTTTAGATCTATAATGTCCGAAAAGTTACAAGCTTTTTACCGTATAAATAATAATAATTGATGAATAAAAGAAATATTTATTATATAAATATTAAATAAATAAATATTCATACAACAATTGAATGGCACGTAAGCACTATTCCTAACAGGATTTTCATGAATTAAACATAGCAACACCAAGACTACACAACAAATTTAAATTAGGTTTCAATCAAATAAATAATTAGAGAAACCATCAAAGAATAGCTCAAGGGAGGTTGTCATGTGCAAAAGTGCAATTTCACACGGTCACTCACATCCTAGTGTTACAAGCTAGACACTTATCATTGACCCAACAGACTAGTTTATTAAGTAATACTACTTATCTACAATTGTAAACCCAAGACTTACCAAATTTTTATTTCAATATAGGAGTTATGCTCTAGTCATGTTTAACCAATTACTAAGGGGATAATTTAGTTTCTTTGTTTATTATTTTTAGTAAAATGACAAATCTCTTGATCACAATATTATCCAATGATAAATTCTTTGATCACAATATTATCTAATGACATATTAACCGGTGAAAACTTTGTGAAATAGAAAAGTACAATGAACATTGTACTCGTCTGTGAGAACCAAAAGTTTGGCCTTACTAAACATTGCCCTTTAAGGCCTACTCTTAATGCTTCACAAGAAGTTAAGAAGCAATATGATCGTTGGCTTGATGCTGACAAAAAAGCCCACTGCTACCATTAGTAAGCATGTCTGAAGTGCTTTGGAGTAAGCATGAGAAGATGAAAACCGCAAAAGAAATTTATTATTCACTTCAGACAAAGTTTGTATAACCTTTTGAGAAATCCCGACATAATGTAGTGAAAGCCGTTATTAATGTCAGGATGAAAGATGAAGGAAATGGCTTATCTGGAGATAAACCTAAAAGCCAAAACAAAATTCATAATAAGAAGAACAATAAGAGCAATAAGGGCAAGACAAAAGGAAAATGTTTCCTCTGTCATAAAGAAGGTCACTAGAAGAGGAATTGCATCTTCTATCTAGAAAAGCTCAAGAAGGAAAAAAAAAAGTAAATATAATTTACTTGTCCTTGAAGCGTGTTTAGTGAAAGATAATGAATACCCTTGGGTAGTTAACTCTGGGACCACTAATCATGTTTGTTCTTCTTTATAGATGATTGATTCTTCTTGGACATTGATGATGGAGATTTTATGATGCAAGTGGGTACCAGGGCCGTTGTTTCAGCTAAAGTAGTGGAAGTAGTTAGACTTAGGTTTAGAGATCATTTTTTAATTTTAAAAGATGTTTATTATATTCCTAATTTTAAACGAAATTTGATTTCTGTCTCTAAATATTTAGAACATTGCTATTCCATTTCTTTTAATAATGATTCAATTTTTGTTTCTAGAAATGGTTTGAATATATGTGTCGATAATTTAGAGAATGGTCTTTATATCTTATGCCAAGAAACTCAAACACTGCTTAATACTAAAATGTTCAGGCTGGAACAACCAAAACCTAAGAAAAAAAGAATTTCTCCTGATGATGAAACTGTGAGTGATTTTAAACCTAGGGTGTATGCATATGGGTTTGTGTCTATCATAAAAAATTTGCATACGTATCACATACATATATGCGCAACGGATAAGCGGAATACTAATTTTCTAATAATAAACACAATAAATTTTACATGTATCTCATAAATGTAAATTACATAAAGATTGAGAATTTAATTACTTGACAAGCCTTTGGTTTTTCATTAATCTGGAGTACCTGCCTTGAAGCAACTCGTTCATAATTTTAGTTCCTCAATATGTTGAGCTTGAGGAAGCTAAAATGGCAGATTTTTCAACAAATGATTCAACACTTGAATCCTAGTTTCTACCTTGTAGTAAATGTGACCAAAATGAAGAAGAATAGATGAAGTGTATTTTAAAGTCTCAACACTTGAGAGTTTTTTCTTACACTTAGCCAAATTTTCACACTTCCTCTCCAAAATGCCTTTACCGAATCATTCACAAAATTGGGCAACATATTACTCATTTATTTGTTTTTCACTTAATGGACAACACTTGTCCTATTTAATTATATAATGGCCTCCATTATCATGGTCAATGTTTGCCATTAGTATTTTATTTATTATTGTTTACAATAAAGCAAATGAAAATAAAACAAAATGTGAAATCATTTAGATGAACTTAGCCTAAATCTAGGTCAAATGAGAAATATTTTCTCATTAGCAAGAAATATGTCCGACCCACAATTTATTAATGCAATTCATTTGCATTTAATTTATCATTTAATTAATATTAATTAAATGATTTAATTATATTAAATTATGGTAGAAATACATGGCAATTTGATTATAAAATGAATTGTTTAACTTCTATTTAAATAATAATATCATATTTTATTATTATTATTTATTCAATAAACATTTTAATGAATAAAATAATGATCTTATTTGTCCTACAAATAAGGCAATTTGGTAATTTCTAAGTCAAACAATAATTATCCCACAATGTGTCATGTGTCAACATCCCATTGGCCAATAATTAATTATTAATTAATTGATGTACTTAACTCTTAATTTTTAACACGTGCACTATCGAAGGGAGACCAAAGTAAATGTCCGATTTGCTAGAATTTACTAGATCAAACCATTCAATTCGATATGCTGCCCAATGCATAACGAATACTCCACTCCCAATTTGTCAAATTAAACTATTCTGTGAGTCCGAGATCGATGTCCCACACACATGTCACTGATATTACAAATTAGCGCAGTAAACTAAACAAGTTGAGGTCATAGCGTATACGTATAATCCTTCCGCCAATCAAATCCTAGAAGAACGGGGATATAGATCGTCACCATTAAATCCCTATGTGCTCATTTGTAAACTTATCTCCACACATGTATCTTAATAAACAATATATGCAAACACAATTGCAATATTGTTTAACCCTATAGGAAACTCTTTTCCTAGGTTAGTTGCTTATGTCCATAAGACTTTTTAAGATACAGTCTCGGAGCATCTTGATATTTAACTCATCCATATGACTTGACGGATCTCATATCTGTATACACCAGACTCCATAAACATCAGACCATACCCAGCGGTCATACAATAAAAGGTCTGTGACATGCGTGGAACCAAAGTATGATAGATTACTTACAAGCCCACTGTGGCACTCAAGTCAAAGGACTACGTATACTACTCAACTCGAGAGGACCTTTCATTAACGGCTTCATGGGATGTCTATTGTGGTCCTCGTTGAGTCTGTTCAGTATTCGGTCCTTACTAAATACCTGTATGCTATACGAACTTTCAGTAAAGCCATAGTCAGCTAAGAACAACCATCTAGACCATCTAGGTATAGTATCACTGGTTTATTAGAAAGGGTTCTACCAATAGATCTGCATCGATGAATAAGACTAGAAACATATAATTTGATAATAGACTTGCATAACAACATTTCTTAGCACCTATTGCAACTCTTGCAATTATATTATTACTAGTGTACTCTTAGGTCTTTGTACTATTACAAATAATGATCTAACTTTTAGACTATACTGATTATTACAATATGCTAACTCTTTAACATTTATAGGTCTCAGCGTTGCTAATTCTTAACATTAATCTAAACTTCTTTAGACCAAATCTGAACTATTTCAGATCATATAATATCTGTAGCGTCACAAGCATTGAACCATTTTAATGATTGTAATTAGCAATTTAACAAAAGATGTACTATATAAATATTATAAAATAAAATATTCATACAACAATGGGATGACATATGAGCATAAATTCCAACAAACTCCCACTTGCTCTAGTGTCATTCATAGTGGTATTTTATACTCATAGACTCTACGTGTTTCTCAAACACCTTTGGAGTTAAAGCCTTAGTCAGTGGGTCCACTACATTATTTATAGAGTCAACTCTACAAATTATTACATCTCCCCTAGCTAAGAGTTTTCTAATTATGTGATATTTCATTTTCACATGCTTAGATCTCTGGTGTGCTCTTGGCTCTTTTGCTTATGCAATGGCCCCGTTATTATCGCAGAATAAAAGGATAGGATCCATCGAGCTTGGGACAATCCTAAGCTCGGTGACAAACTTGCATATGCACACTGCTTCCTTTACTGCCTCCAAGGCTGTAATATATTCTGCTTCTGTTGTTGAATCAACTGTGGATCCCTATTTGGTGTTTTTCTAACTTACTACAGCACCATTGAGGATAAACACATATCCATATATAGACTTTCTATCATCTGGGTCAAACTAGAAATCTGAATCTGTGTATCCCTTAACCTGCAAGTCACTTTCTCTATAAATTAGAAACTTATCCTTTGAACCCTTAAGATATTTAAGGATATATTTGACAGCCATACAATGGCTGTCACCTGGATCAAATTGATATTGACTAGTAACACTTATAGCCATGCTAATGTCAGGTCTAGTACATATTACAGTATACATCAGGCTGCCTATAGCTGATGCATATAGCATTTTAGACATTCTAACTCTTTCATCTTCGTTCTGAAGAGACATTTTCCTCAAAAGATGAATGTTATATCTAGAAGGTACATTTGTTGTCTTACAGTTAGTAAACTTATACCTTTCTAGGACACTATCGATATATAATGATTGGGAGAGTCCTATCAGGTTTCTAGTTCTATTTCTATAAAGTATTATACCCAGTATATAGGAAGCCTCTCCTAAGTCCTTCAAGAAGATCAACCAAGTCTCAGACTTGATTGTGATGAATTGAGTTAATTTTGAATTTTATGGCTTCCTTCTATTTTTTTGAGTCGATGTCTAACATCGCATTTTTATAGTTTAAATGATCATTTTCTTCCACTAAGAAAACTCAAAGTACATCTTTAAGTTTCTGACCATACCTAGTAGGTGGCTTGGTCATCATTTTGGACCTATGTGGAGGGTGTGTTAAAGGTACTCCGTTCAGTTGATCTTGAGGTTCTATCCCAAACTCAATCTTTCTACAACCCCATGATCTATGAGAAACTCTTTCTCAAGAAAAGTTGCATATCGAGAAACAAACACATTTCACTCTTCGAGATTATAGAACTGTTATCCCATTAAATTCTTGGGATACCCAATGAACCGGTACTTGTACCCACTAGGTACAACTTTATCTTGTTATGTAACTTTTACATAAGCAGGATAGACCCAAATATTAAAATATTTAAGAATTGGTTTCTTACCATTCAACATCTCATGTGGAGTGGTTGGAACAGTTTTAAATGGAACCCTATTCAATATATGAGCAGCAGTTTCTAATGCATAACCCCAAAGATATTCAGGTAGATCGGTGAAGCTCATTAAGGAACACATGAAAATGCATATTTATTAAGAGATTCAATCACCATTTAATGTCACTAATTTTAGCATTTTTGTATTTTTAGCTTGAAATAAAGTGTTCTCCTTAAATTATGATTAATGAATGTTATTTGCACAGGTTTAGGTAAAATAGACATAACTCTCAATGTAGAAATTGAAATTATGAAACCTAGAGTAATATGACTCAATATTACACAAACTTGAAAAATAGTTGGAAAGCCAAATCCAACATTTTATGGGCCAAAATTGGGATACAACAGAATTGGATTACAACTTCTGCTCAGCTTGACCCACCTCATGTATTTGGACCGTATTTCACAAAATATGTACCTAATTGGTATAATTATTAAAGCTGTAAAATAATGACTCAATTATAAACAACTCTTATATTGATGGTAAAGTCCAGATCAGTCGTTATCATGGACCAAATTGTATTGCAAGTGGGTAAAAGGGTTGTTGGCTAAAATCTGACATATCTTTGGCATTTTTCCCATATCTTATTGGATATTTTTCCAATTTGCATGAACCTAGTGCCTATGGAAAGAAGAGACAAGATTATACAACTTTCATGTCGGCTAAAAAGTCTACACCAGTTATTTACATTATCAAAAAAGTGCTACAAATAGGTGAACGAGTGGTTGTCTTAAATTATTGAAGATTGAAGTCACACTTAACATATTTCCATTCATTGCCTATATAAGGACACTCTTAAGACGTTTTCAAGATTAAATAATTCTCTCTTATTTTCTTCTCATTAACATGCATTGTAATCTAGGCTAGAGTTCTTGGCAAGGCTAAGAGATGAACTTTTATATGTAATAAATCTACTTCTATACTTTAATTCTTTGTCAAGAGCTACAAATGTTTGTAAGTTTGTTTGTGTCTAACCTCTTATCTAGTATTTTTCTATAATCTAAAGGTTATAATTCTCATGTTTCATATATTTTTAGTCATGCTTTCTTTATGTGATCTTGTTAAATTATAATTGTTATTAGTTACATTGTTTTACATGTTAATCTTTTACTACAATATTGTCAATCGATATATTGTCGATCTTGGATAACATGTAAAGATAATAATTGTTTGATATTCAAGTTAATCTTTTACTGTAATATTGTTAAAATGATATATTGTCAATCTTAAATAACTTGTATAAATGAACATGATTTGTGTTAATATTTGCAAAGAGTTTAGTAATATCAAATACATGTGTTATCAAATGTGCAATATTTTACATATCTTCCGATTGATTGTTTGGGATGTGAAACTTTCAATTGAGTCATAAACATTGAATCAAAGTGTAGAGTAAATTTATAAAGCATAATTGTGATTCTCGAAGCCTTGCTTGCATCATTATAAGACATTTCTCTCAATTTATAGACAATTCTATCTCATCCACTTAAACCAATTAATTAATTTTCTCTTTTGCTACTGCTTTAATATTTTACTTCACCAACCTATTTTGTCAAAAGCTTCCTCGTGGGATCAACACCTCAATCTATACTATAATAGCCGCATTATATTTTGAGCGTAAACACTCATCATCGATTGGACCATATCTAATAAAGTTTGATTCCTCCTCTCCAACACCTCATTATATTGCGAAGTACCTGGAGAACTATACTGAGCCAAAATCCCATTCTCCTTTAAATAATTATAGAATTCACTACTCATGTACTCACCGCCTTGATCTGATCGAAGACATTTGACATACATCTCGGTTTGTTTCTCTACTTCAAGTTTGAACTCTTTGAACTTTTTAAAGATTTTTGACTTGTGTTTCATAAGAAACACATATTCATACGTGACAAATCATCGATAAAGGTTACAAAGTATTGAAATTCACTCATTGTAGCATGATTCATTGGACCACATACATCACTATGCACTAGTTTCAATAAATCATTGGCACGGTGTCCAACACTAGTGAATGGAGATTTAGTCATTTTTCCTTGAATACAAGATTAATAAACAGGGTAAGATTCTATGGCCAGATCAGGTATCCGACCATCCTTAATCAAACAGGTTAGGCATTTCACATCAATATGACCTAATCTTATATGTCACAATTCCATATCATTTAAACCTTCTACACTATTACTAGTGCTACCCTGTATATTCATGACATTTCTCGTTTTATTCAAAATATAATACTCATTAATTAACTGACACTCAGCTAATAAAACATCAAACATATCACATAAATATAGGAAATAATTTCTAATATACATATGGTACCCTTCATTGTCAAGTATAGAAAGAGAGATAATCTGTCTAATCATAGCAGGTACAAAATAATATTTATGAAGTACAACAGTTTTATTATAAAGGAGAGTCAAATCATAATATCCTACAGCCTCGACCCATAAGAGATCACCATTTCCTACTCGAAGTTGCACTTCTCCCAGCCGAAGCAGTCTAACTTTCCTCAGACTTGCAACATATTGCATATGTGAGAAGGACTTACAGTATCTAATACCCAGCTAATACTAGCATCAAATGGTAAAGTAATGTCAATAATAGGAAAGAAAATACCTGTGGGAGTCTTCTTCACAATGGTAAAATATTTGGGGCAATTTCGTTTCTAGTGCCCTTCCTTACCGCAATGAAAGCATTTTTCTTTCACTTTTGGTTTATCCAATGACTTAGATATCTGTCGCCACTGAGGACTCACCTTTCTTTTCTTCTTCCTTTTGAACTTGCTAGAAGCCCTCAAGGTCGAAGATAAAGCACCTTGGATAAGGAAGGTCGAGCCTCTTTTATGCATGTCCTCATCCACTGTCTTCAACATGTTATAAAGATCAGCATAAGTATGGGTCATTCCTTGCATATTAAAGTTCATGATGAACTGTGTAAATGACCCAAGCAGCAATTGAAGAACTAAACTATTCCTTAAGTTATTACTCAGAGAGATATCCATAGACTCAAGCCTCTCAATTAATCCTATCATCTTGAGAATATAAGGACTCACTAGACTATCTTCAGTGAGTCTGGCCTAAACCAGCGCTTTGCCGACCCTATAGTTTTCAACTTGGGGTCGGTCACCTTAGAGTTCCCTAAGATGAAGCATAATTGCCAGCACTGTCCATACGGACATGCTCTCTCTGTAGCTCAACAATCATGGAGGCGAGGATATAGGATTTAACTTTTAAATTGTCATCCAATCATTTCTGATATGTTATATTTTCTTCCTCGGTGGCATCCTCAAACACACCTCTGGGCATCTTCTAGTCAATAACATATCCTAGTCTTTCTAAATTCAGAACAATTATGAGATTTATATACCAGTCAGAGAAATTCTTGGCACCATTGAGTTGGTGTGCATCTAGTATGTGTACCAAAGGATTTGAAGAAAACATCCTTGACAAGTCAAATAAAATAATATTATGAGATGTAAACGAAAAGTATTATTAAATCACTAATAATGCATTTTGATGCGATATTTCTATATCATAAATTAAGTACAAGTATACACTATCGTATGCAAGTAATAAAGAGACTAAATAAGTCGAATGTTGAACCCACAGGGATAATTTTTTCTTTTTAACCAATTACTAAAATGATATCTTCCTAATAATTATTCAGATAAATAAAAATCTAAGAATGAATGTAGAAAATATAAAGGTAAAAACACAATGCAAAGAGATTTAAGTGATAGCAATATAAAGAAAACCTAGGATTAATACTATCCCTCAATAAGTTTTCTAATGATTAATCTTCTAATATTTAACTCCCTTAGTCTTTGTTATTGATCAAGACACTAATGTATTCACAAGCCTCTTCCAAGGTCATGCAAGTATACCTTAATTTACCAAATACCTATATTCCTATGGTACTTGTAATAAATTAAAATTCATTAAGATTAGGTCTTACTGATCATACATGCCAATTAGGTATATTCCTATCCTAAATTGAAACTTGCTTATGCAACATTGAATGTTACTCTTTAATCATGCATCAAATTACCTAGGTCTAAATATTATGATTCCTCTTCTGAGTTTATCAAAATATTACCAATTCATTCACCATATATTGGCTAGATATATTGAAGCATAAAGATCAAGTAATTTAAATATTAAAGAACTAAGTTTATTAAATATTCTAAAGATATGGCAATTAAGCACACATATTAAGTTCAAGTATTAACCCTAAAAAATAAGTTTAGCTCATGGCTACAAGAGAACAGCAGTAAAAATAATAATAAACCATGATACAATCAATAGCAAACCGATATAGACGTCGAATTGCTCTTAATTGCACTGCCTAAGATCTCTTGATGCTGAAGAACGCCTTGAATCTCTCTCTAAAGTTGCCTCAATTAAACTTTTATTGCTCTCCAAGACTCATGCTTTGTATTTTTGGTGTTCTTAGGTCGTCTTGGATTGATCCTTAAAGGCTGGGAACGAGTGGCTTTTTATAGGGATTGATATGAGCTTGAAAATATCAATTCTCGTCGAACTAGGACTCGCGCTACCGCTGAGGCACTATGCAGTTGTCGCTGGGGCGACGCGTGAAAAAGGCTTCACCGCTGGAGTGCGGGTTTATGGCGCTGGGGCACTGTCTAGTCGCTGGAGCGGTGACTGTCTGGCGCTGGGGCGCCAGATGCGACTTCAACAAGTCGTGTTTCTTATTTTGATCACTATTCCAGCGCTGGGATTGGGGCGATGGACACATACTTTGAAAACTTTGTATTTTAGTCCCTGTTTTCGCTCCTTTTGCATTCTTTCTTTAAATTTCATTCAAATCCCAATAAATAACAATAAAGCACATAAATAGTCATCTATTCTCATAAAATCATTAAATATCAATAATAAAAACATGAGAAAATATATGACAAATTTGCCCTTATCACATTTTAAATAATGAGTATAACATTTCTACATTTTTTTTAATTTAAAATGCCCTCCCACTTTTTTTGCATAATTCCTCCAATCTCTCAAAATAGGATAATGATAGTTTAAACTATTTTAAACTATACAGCGGAAAGATGATCTCATTAGCATTTTACTCAAACCACACACTGTAACAATCTAGGCCTTTGTAAACCCAACAGGTAGATAATTCTTATCAATTACATCTCATGTAACTCCTATTCTTGATCCTAAATACACCTTATCCGTACACTGTAGCGATCTAGAGTAAGTGTTTCCAAATTAACTTGTCAATGATCAAATATATGCTACCAGTATTATCTACACATTGTGGTGATCTAAGCAATACTTTCGCATATATTTGCCTCATCTTATATTTAACCGACATAGTCTAAATTATACCGACCAAATCCCTCACATTGTAGTGATCTTGAGAAAGACCGATATGATACAGCTAATATCGTATTAACAAGACAGATCATTAATAAAACACTATCTCATAATGTAATATTATTAAATCTGATTAAGAGAAATATTTCAAAAACTTGGTCCCCATCTCATGAGGAGGTAATTCTCAATCAAACATCTATTTCTATGTAAACACAACTAACCCCCACCAATAGGGCTCCCATTGTAGTTACCAACACACAAAAAATGATCATGGTTTATAATACAACCTAATAAATCTTATCATTGTATCTTATAAACCCCCATATGATTAAATATTAATATTTTAAATAATTTAAAAAAATTAGAGTAAGTGTCATCGGCGCTACGGTGTTAAGTTCATTGTGCAGTGGCACCGTGGGGCATAGCCTCTAGCATCGCGATGCTTAATAGCTGGCGTTGGGATGCCTAAGTCAGAACCTGGGAGTCGTGGTGCTCATGACCTAGCGTTGTGGCGCCAAGGTGTTTAGGCCATAGAGCTGATAGGAGCAAAAAAGCACTAGTATAATTTATACCCAATGTTTTTGTATTTTGCTCCAAACTATAAGTATTTGGCTATTTAATTGTGGTTTATGATCAAAAATAGATGCACGATGGAAAATATGACATATAGGAACAAACGGGAGGCGAATCGAATGTCAAACGAACAAGTTACTCTCAAAATACGAAAGGGGCACTAAGGCTGAGCGCCGCAGCGCCCAAGGACTGAGCGTCGCGGCGCCCAGGTTAGTCGTTGAGCGCCGTGGTGCCAATAACCCAACTCCGCGATGCTCATGGCAGTGAACAGTGTGTGGGGGGAACAGTAACCCATGAACAGTAGTTTGAAGACAAAAACCTATAAATGGAAAGCCAAAAAAAAACCCTAAAAAGAGAGAGAAAAGAAGCAAAAACTTAAAGAGAATTCACAACACAAAATCAAATATTAAAGTCAAAGATTGAAGAACTAAGATCAAGATTCAAGCTTCAAGTCAAGATTGAGGAAGAAGCACATCAATGAGTCACTTTAATTAGTTTTTCTTCTCTTTCTTTATCATTATATTCTTTTTCTTGTTGATCTTCATGAATTGGTTTGATACTTTTGGTTTTGTGATAGGCTAAATTGTTTATCTAGGGTTTGACTATGTAAACCTAGTATGGATTTAAATTATGTTAATTTTTAGTTTATTAACTTGATACATTCAATTGATTCATTTTATCTTATGTTTAATGTTTTCATTATACCTGATCAATATTTTGAATGATTGAGGAATCATGATGAACTTGACAGAGGGATTCATGTGTTTAACCTAGGGTAGTTTGATGCATGATCATAAGGTAACAACTATAAGTTCTATCTAGAATAGACATATACCTAGGTAGCATGTATGGTATAATTTAGACTTGATCTTAATGAATTGCATTATGATTTGATTACCATAGATATATAGGTGATTGTTGGAATGTGTAATATAGTTACTTGACCATCGACAGAGGCTTGTGATGAGATTAGTGTCTAAGCCAATTAATTGACATTAAGGGTTTAATTAACTGGTTAATAAGAAAATACTAGGGGATAAGTCAAAACCCTAGATTATCTTTATTTGTGAATTCTACTCTTTGCTTTTGTTTAGTTAATTGAGAGAACTAGATTAGTTATATAAATTTTGAATTTTGAATTTTTTGAATAAAAGTTAAGTAGGTATAATTTTAGTACTTGATTTATAGAATTAGATTGCATAGTCTCTGTGGGATCGATATCTGGACTTAAAATCCTATATTACTTGATAAGATAGCATGCACTTGCGCTTAGTTACTATAGCACAACAATCGGGGGCCGTGGCACCAAACTTATAGTGTTACAGTGCTAGAGGTAACCTCCAGTGTTGCGGCGCCCAGAGCCAGGCATTGTGGCGTTAAGTCGAACCTGGGCACCGTGGCACCCATCGCCGCGGCGCTCAACTCCTATGATAACGGTGCTCCCATGCTTCCATCTTGGTATACCCATTTCAACAACTTAAAATGCACTATTGGAGCACTGGAACATCACCAACAATAATTTCACACTCAAAAAACACCCAATATCATCTCAAAACAACTCTGATGCCATTTTGTGAGTGATTTTAAACCTAGGGTGCATGCATGTGGGTTCCTGTCTATCATTTAAATTTGCATACGTATCATATACATATATGCACAGCAGATAAGCGGAATACTAATTTTCTAATAATAAACACAATACGTTTTACATGTATCTCATAAATGTAAACTACATAAAGATTAAGAATTTAATACCTTGACAAGCCTTTGATTTTTTGTCGATACGAAATACCCGCCTTGAAGCAACACATTCATAATTCTAGTTCCTCAATATAGTGGGCTTGGGGAAGCTAGAATACCAGCTTTTCCAGTAAAATATTCAACACTTGAATCCTAGTTTCTACCTTGTAATATAGGTGGCCAAAATTAAGAAGAATTGAGAAAATGTATTTTAAGCTCTCAACACTAGGGGTGGGCAATTTCGGGTTCTGGTCGGGTTCTGGAATTCCCGATCCTTACCCAAACTAGATCGGGATGCCAAAATGTATCTCGATCGGGACACATTTTGGGTCGGGACAGATTGGGTTGGAAAATCCCAATTTTTTTAAAAAAATTTGTTTTGAAACAACGGAGTTTTGATTCGAGTTTTGGACATCTCAGGATGGTTCGGGTTGGGTTCAGGATAGTTCATGACGGTTTGGGTCAGGTTCGGGATGGTTCAGGTTCAGGATGGGTTAGGTTGGGTCGGGACGGGTCGGGTTCGGGAATAATGCCCACCCCTACTCAACACTTGGGAGTTTTTCCTTAACACTTAACTAAATTTTCACACTTCTCTCTCCAAAATGCCTTTGCCGAATCATTCACAAATTTGGGCAACATATTGCTCATTTCTTTGTTTTTCACTTAATGAACAATATTTGTCCTATTTAATTACATAATAGCCTCTATTACCATGGTCAATGTTTGCCATTAGTGTTTTATTTATTATTTTTTTTACAATAAACCAAATGAAAATAAAATAAAATGTCAAATCAATTATATGAACTTGGCCTAAATCTAGGCCAAATGAGAAATACTTTCTCATTAGTAAGAAACATGTCCGGTCCACCATTTATTAATGCAATCAATTTGTATTTAATTTATCATTTAATCAATATTAATTAAATGATTTAATTATATTAAATTATGGTAGAAACACATACAATTTGATTATAAAATAAATTGTTTAACTTTTATTTAAATAATAATATCATATATTATTATTATTATTTTATTCAATAAATATTTTAATAAATACAATAATTATCTTATTTATCCTACAAATAAGACAATTTGGTAATTTCTAAGTCAAACAATAATTGGCCCACAATGTGCCATGTGTTAACATCCCACTAGTCAATAATTAATTGTTAACTAATTGATATACTTAACTCTTAAGTCTTGACACGTGCACGGCCAGAGGGAGATTGAAGTAAATGTCTGGTCTGCTGAAATTTACTGGATCGAACCTTTCAATCCAGTATGCTGCCCCAGTGCACAACGAGTACACTTCATATTGCAAGATTCTCTAGATCTACTCCCAATTTGTGAAATTGAACTATTTTGTGAGTCCGAGATATTTATTCTACGCTCACGTCACAAATATTATAAATCAGCATAGTAGACCATACAAGTTGAGGTTATAATGCATACGTATAATTCTTCCGTCAATCATATCTTAAAAGAGCGGGGATATAGATCATCATAGTCAAATCCTTATAAGCTCATCTGCGAACTTATCTCCACACATGTATCTTAATAAACAATATATGCAAACACCTTTGCAATATTATTTACCCCTATGAAAAACTCTTTTCCTGGGTTAGTTTCTTATGGCTATAAGACTTTTTAAAATACAGTCTCAAAGCATCTTGATATATAACTCATCCATATAAGTTGACGGATCCTATATCTGTACACACTGGACTCCATAAGTATCGGACCATACCCAGAGACACCCAGCGGTCACACCATGAAAGGTCTGTGACATGCGTGGAACCAAAGTATAATGGATCACTTACAAGCCCACTGTGGTACTCAGATCAAAGGACCACATATACTACTCAACTCGAGAAGACCTTCCATTGACGGCTTCATGGGATGTCTATTGTAGTCCTCGTTGAGTTTGTTCAGTATTCGGTCCTTATTGAATACCTGTATGCTATACGAACTTTTAGTAAGGCCATGGTCAGCTAAGAACAACCGTCTACACTATCTAGGTATAATATCACTGGTATATTAGAAACGGTTCCACCGACAGACCCGCATCGATGAATAAGACCATAAGCATATAATTTGAGAATAGACTTGCATAACAACATTTCTTAGTACCTATTGCAACTCTTGCAATTATGCTATTACTAGTGTACTCTCAAGTCTTTGTACTATTACAAATAAGGTTCTAACTTTTAGACTTCACTGGTTATTACAACATACTAACTCTTTACCACTTATAGTTCTCAGCATTGCTAATTCTTAGCATTGATTTAAACTTCTTTAGACCAAATCTAAACTCCTTCAAATTATATAATATCTGTAGCGTCACAAGTATTAAACCATTTTAATGATTGTAATTAGTGATTTAACAAAAAAATGTACTATATAAATATTATAAAATAAAATATTCAGACAACAATGGGATGGCGCATTAGCACAAATCCCAGCAGAAACATTCCTTTGGCACCTTAGATTAAGTCATATTAACTTAAACAGGATACAATGATTAGTAAAGGACAAACCCTTAAATAGTTTGGAGGTCGGTACTTTACCATTTTGTGAATCGTGTCTGGAAGGTAAAATAACTAAAAGACATTTTACTAAAAAAAGCAACAGGGCCAAAGAACCTTTGGAACTAGTACATTCGGATGTCCGTGGTCCAATTAATGTACAAGCCAGAGGAGGATATAAATATTTTGTCACTTTTATTGATGATTGTTCTCGCTATGGCCATGTCTCAGTCCTAGTGTGGCTGATCATAGAAAATTGAAAATGTTTGAAAAGTTCAAAGAATTTCAAGTCGAATTCAAGAAACAACTCAATAAACTATTAAAAGCATTTTGATCTGATCGAGGAGGTGAATACTTCGATGCTAAATTTAGAGATCACCTTAAAGAGCCTAGGATCATATCCCAACTCATTGCTCTAAGAACACCATAACAAAATGGTGTTGCTGAAATGAGAAATAGAGCATTACTAGACATGGTGAGATCCATGCTTAGTTTCTCATTGTTACCTGCTTCTTTTTGAGGATATGCATTGTAAACAGCACTGTATATTCTTAACGTAGTACCATCTAAGTCAATCCTTAAAACACCCTTAAAGTTGTTGAATGGTCGCAAGCCTTCTTTGTGATACATTCATATATGGAGTGTCCAGCATACGTGCTAAAGGGAAAGACTGGAAAGTTGGAACCACGTTCAGAATTATGCCTATTTTTAGGCTACCCTAAAGAGACAAGAGGTAATTTTTTTTATAACCTTCAAGATAATAAAGTATTTGTATCGACAAATGCTACTTTTATTGAAGATAATTATATAAGAGATCATATACCTCTAAGTAAAGTTGTTATCGAGGAACTACTTTTCGATGAGGTTAGACCTTAACAACTAACAATTGTTGTTGGATTACAACAAACTATGTCTACTCGTCAGAATACACCACCGCCACTTAGGCGTAGTGAGAGGGTAGTAACGCCACCCATACACTATACTTTAATTAGAGAAGCACAAGTTGCAATCTTCGATGATAGTGCAGATGATTCATTGACATATAAATAAGTGATTGAAGATTCTGACAAGGAAAAATAGCTTGAGGCTATGAATCTCTAGATAGAGTCAATGCACTCTAACTCGGTCTGGGAGCTTGTAGATCTACCCAAAGGATTTAAACTTATTAGGTGCAAATAGGTCTACAAAAGAAAAAGAAGAGCAGATGGGAAAGTAGAGACTTTCAAAACAAGGCTAGTGGTAAAGGGTTATACCCAAAAATAGGGAGTTAACTGTAAGGAGATTTTCTCACGAGTAGCCTTGCTAAAATCTATTCGCATTCTTTTATCCATTGCCGCTTGTTTAAATTATGAGATTTGACAAATGGACGTTAAGACTGCTTTTCTGAATAGCAATCTTTATAAAACTATTTACATGGTTCTACTAGAGGGATTCATAGTACAAGATCAAGAGCAAAATGTTTGCAAGCTGCAGAGGTCTATTTATGGGCTTAAGCAAGCATCTAGATCTTAGAATATAAGATTTGATCAAGCTATCAATTTTTATAGCTTTGAGCAAAGTATTGATGAAGCTTATGTATACAAGCGCATCAATGAGGGCAAAATGGTTTTCTTTGTTCTTTACATTTATAATATTCTTCTCATTGGGAATAATAAAGAAATATTATCAGATGTAAAATGGCTAGCTAAGCAATTCTAAATGAAAGATTTGAGAGAAGCAAGTTATGTTCTTGGGATCTAACTCATACAAGATCGTAAGAACAAACTCTTAGCTTTGTCTCAATTATCGTACATAGATATAAAGTTTTCGATGAAGAATTCTAAAAAAGGTAATTTATTGTCTCGCCATAGAATTCACTTGTCTAAGGCATAATGTCCTAAGACACCTTAAGTAGAAGAGGATATGAGATGAATACCTTATGCCTCTGTAGTAAGCAGCCTAATGTATGCCATATTGTGTACTAAGCCAGATATTTATTTTTGGTAGATATAGTCAGCCAGTATCAATCCATCCAGGATATGATCACTGAGTTATGGTAAAGCATATTCTCAAGTACCTACGGAGAATGAGAAATTATATGCTTGTCTATTCTAGTACGGATTTGATCCCAATCAGATACACTAATTTTGAATTTTAATTTGACTTAAATTCTCAAAACTTTACATCTGGATCAGTGTTCACTCTTGATGGTGAGCCATTGTGTAGAGAAGTATAAAGCAATCATGTATTATCGATTCAACCATGGAAGCTGAGTATGTAGCAGCTTGTGAAGTAGCTAAGGAAGCGATATAGCTTTGCAAATTCTTATCAGATTTGGAAGTTGTTCCAAATATGGATAAACCCCTCATACTTTATTGTGATAATAGTAGTATAGTGGAAAATTCCAAAGAGCTAAGAAGTCACAAAACAAGCAAGCACATAGAAAAGAAATACTATCTGATCAAGAAGATTGTTCACCGATGAGATGTCACAGTGAAGAAAATTGAGTCACAAAATAACCATGTTAATCATTTTACGAAGAATTTTCCTGCTGCTAGTTTTAAAAGTCACTCAGAGGTGTGAGTGATTTTAAACCTATGGTGCATGCATGTGGGTTTGTGTCTATCATTCAAATATAACATATGTATCACATACATACATGTGCAATGGATGAGCGGAATATTAATTACTCAATGATAAATACAAATAAACTTTTACATATTATCTCATAAATGTAAAATACATCAAGATTAAGAAATAGTACCTTGTCAAGCTTTTGGTATTTAGTTAAACCGAAGTACCCGCCTTGAAGCAACCCGTTCACAATTCTAGTATCTCAACACGGAGGGCTTAAGGAAGCTAGAATAACAGCTTTTCTAGCTATTAATTCAACTCTTGAATCCTTGTTTCTACCTTGTAGTATAGGTGACCAAAATAGAAGAGGTGTGTTTTGTGCTCTCAACACTTGAGAAAATTTTCTAACACTTAGCAAAATTCACTTCTCTTTTCTCCCTTAACCCTTTGCACGAATTTTTGATGATTAATTAAGCAACATATTGCTCTCTCATTTGTTTATTATTTTCTTTTATTTTCTCACCTAATGACATTCATTATCTAGGTCAATGTTTGCCATTAGTATTTTGTTTATTATTATTAACAATAAACCAAATGAAATTAAAATAAATTGAAAAATCATTTAAATGAACTTAGCCTTAATCTAATTCAAATGAGAAAACACTTTCTCATTATTAAGAAACATCTTAAGGCCTACCATTTGTAATTGCCACCCATTTATTTTTATTATATTATTTAATTAATATTAAACAAATGATTTAATTATATTAAATTATGGTAGAAACACATGCCAATTTAAATTTTAAAAAATAAATTATTTGATTTTAATTTAAATAATAATATCATATATTATTATTATTATTATTTTATTCAATAAAAATTTTAATGAATAAAATAATAATATTATTTGTCCATCAAATAAGGTCATTTTAATAATTTCTAAATCAAAAACTAATTGGCCCATAATGTACCATGTGTCAATATCTCATTGGTCAACAACTAATTGTTAACTAATTGATATACTTAACTCTTAAGTCTTGACACATGCACGATCGGAGAAAACCCGAAGTAAATGTCTAGTCTGCTGAAATTTTATAGATCAAACTATTCAATCTAATACGCTGCCCCAGTGCACAACGAGTACACTTCATATTGTGGGACTCTCTAGGTCCACTCCCGATTTGTCAAAGAGAATTATTCTGTGAGTCCGAGATCGATGCCCTATGCACACATCATGGATATTACAAATCAGTGCAGTAGACCATACAAGTTAAGGTCATAGCTCATACGTATAATCCTTCCGCCAATAATATCCTAGAAGAGCGAGGATATATATCACTACCGTTAAATTCCTATGTGCTCATCCGTGAACTTATCTCCAAAAATGTATCTTAATAAACAATATATGCAAATACGTTTACAATATTGTTTAACCCTTGTTTACGCTCAAAATATAACACGGCTATCGCAGTATAGATTGAGGTGTCGATCCCACGAAGAAGCTATTGGTTTAATCTCACCAAGTCCCAACTGCAAGTAAATAGAATAAGGCATTAAATTTATACTTGCTCCTAAGTCCAATAAAGTTTGACCAAACTCATGTGTCCCAATTTGACAGGAGATTGTGGGACATCCTGGGTTTTTATACTTGGGTGGTGTCTTTTGTTCAATCACTGCACTTACCTGTTCTGCCAAAAATGCAGTTTTCTTCACATGGTGTTTTCTTTTGATAGTGCATAAATCCTTGATGACTTTGGCATAAGTTGGAACCTGCTTAATCAAATGTAACAAGGGAAGATTAATTTTAACTTGTTTCAAATGTTCTAAAATCTCACCTTGAATTTCTAAATTTTTCTCAACCGGTCGAAGAGCTTGAGGAAAAGGCACTGGGATTGAAAACTTACTTTCAGGCTCTTTTTCCACTGTGGCCTCTTTTTCAAGGGGGGCGTCTTTACTACTCGTAGATGTGTTAATTTCAGGAGTAGGCTCACTTACAATCTTACCACTTCGAGTAGTAATGACATTGACTTCTTTGAGATTTTGAACATCAGAAGTAGAAGCTTGTGCCATGAATTATCCTTTCGGATTGGATTGAGGTTGAGATGGAAACTTACCTCGCTCTTGTACAGTTAAGGCACTGGTCAACTTTGAGATTTGACTCTTGATTTCTTTGTTTTCGTCTACCACCTGTGCAAGAATTGTTTCAAATTTTTTATTAGTCTTACTTTGTGCCTCCATAAATGCTTGTAGTGTATCCTCTAAAGGACTCCTAGTTGGTCGTGCATTATATTGAGGTGCAACATAAGACTTGGGTGCTTGTTGTTCTTGTTTCCAATGGCTGTTGGCTTGTTGGTCAGATTTCTAACTGAAATTTGGGTGATTTCTCCAGCTAGGATTATAGGTTTCAAAGTAGGGTGAATAAGGCTTCTTGTACATCCCTAGGGCATTACATTATTCCTCATATATCCCTCTCATCTCACTATACGTGGGGCAATCCTGAGCTAAGTGTTCCGCTCCTCCACAGACAAAACAGACATCGTGTGACTCAACTCTAGCAACCGTGTGGGTGACCCTTCTATCTTTGATTTTCAAGGCCTCTAACTCCCTAGTTAAGACCTCTAATTGGGCTTTGAGGTTATCCTCTTCCCTAAGATGGAAAACTCCATTGGCTCGTGACCTATTTGTGCTTTCAGTAATGCTAGGTCCAGTCCATGTATGGGCTTTTTCGGCTAAGTCATTAAGGAATTCTATGGCTTCCTCGGGATCTTTGTGAAGGAACTCCCCATTACACATCATGTCAACAAATTGGCGCTCTCTAATAGTGAGTCCCTCATAGAAATAACTAACCAAGCGCCAATTTTCATACCCATGGTGAGGCACAGATTTAACAACTCTTTAAACCTTTCCCATGCTTGATATAAGGTTTCACTGTCTTTTTGGGAGAAGGAAGAAATTTGTCTTTTCAGGCCATTAGTTTTGTGTTGTGGGAAGTATTTATTGAAAAATGCTTGGGTCATTTCTGCCCAAGTTCCTATAGACCTCGGCCTCAAAAAGTATAGCCAACTCTTTACTTTGTCTTTCAAAGAAAAAGGAAAAAATTTAAGTCTACCAGTGTCTATGGCTTCAGGTTGGCTATGAAAGGTGGCAATTACCTCTTCAAATTCCCTAACATGTATATAAGGATTTTCACTATCTAGACCATGAAAAGTGGGAAGAAGTTGTATCATTCCAGGTTTAAAATCCGAATGTGGTGTGTTAGGTGGAAATATAATGCATGATGGTGTGGCTGTGCGAGTGGGATACAAGTAATCTTTTAGAGTTCTAACGGGGTTTTCTTCGTGTTGGCTCATTGTGTTAGAATTACAAGATGAACTAGAAGGTGAATTCTCTTCGCTTAAAAATTATGGGGTGGTTCTAGTTCTAGTTCTCTCACAAATCTTCCTCGTTTGTCTCTAAGTCGATGCATACATCCTAACAACAATTTTTTTTTTTTTTTAAGTAAAGAAATGCTTAAGGAAAATTAAGAAGTGGAATAAACACAACAAGAAATAGAAATGAGTTAGGTGGTAAGACCAACCATGAAATATAAATACAATAACTAAACAAAAGACTGTAAAGTACGAAAAAAAAAGTACAATAAATAAATAATAAAAATAAAATACAATAAGTAAATAAATAAAAGGTTAGGCGGTAGAACCGGCCATTAAAATAAAAAGAAAATACAACATATTAACTAAAGAAAATAAAGTGCAATAAATACGTAAAAGAAAATGAAAATAAAGTACAATAAATAAATGCAATAAATAAATAAAGTACAATAAAAAAATAAATAAACTAAGTTAGGCGGTAGAACCAGTCACAAAATAAAAAGAAAATACAACAAATTAACTAAAGAAATAAAGTACAATAAATAAATAAAAGAAAGTGAACGAAGTTAGGCGGTAAAACCAGCCATTAAAAAAAAGTGCAATAAATAAACTAAAGAAAATAAAGTGCGATAAATAGATAAAAGAAAATAAACTAATTAGGCGGAAAAACCAACCATTAAGATAATATAAAATATAACAAATTATCTAAAGAAAGCAAAATAAATTAGGTGGTAGAACCAACCATGAATAATAAATAAATTATAACAAAAGAAATAAAACTAAGATTTTACAAAGAAAATAAAATATACAAAGTTACCACTTTAGTATTTATAATCGCAACCGACTTTCGCTTAGTGTGCTTCCCTGGCAACGGCGCCAAATTTTTGTTTACGCTCAAAATATAACACGATTATCACAGTATAGATTGAGGTGTTGATCCCACGAGGAAGCTCTTGGCAAAATAGGTTGATGAAGTAAAATATTAAAGCAGTAGCAAAGGATAAAATTAATTGATTTAAGTGGATGAGATAGGATTGTCTATGATTTGAAAGAAATGTCTTATGATAATTCAAACAAGGCTTCGAGAATCACAATTATGCTTTATAAATCTACTCTACACTTTGATTCAATGCTTATAACTCAATTGAAAGTTTCACATCCCAAA
The DNA here is from genome assembly GCA_946807835.1 of Ailanthus altissimus. Taxonomy (NCBI): domain Eukaryota; kingdom Viridiplantae; phylum Streptophyta; class Magnoliopsida; order Sapindales; family Simaroubaceae; genus Ailanthus; species Ailanthus altissimus. The sequence continues at coordinate 11,524,209 of OX327698.1, forward strand.
CAATCAATCGAAAGATAGGAAAATATAGCACATTTGATAACACATGTATTTGACATAATTAAACTCTTTGCAAGCATTAACATACATCATGTTCATTTATACAAGTTATCTAAGATCGATAATATATCACTTTGACAATATTGCAGTAAAAGATTAACTTGAATATCAAACATTTATTGCCCTTACATGTTATCCAAGATCGACAATATATCAAATTGACAATACTGCAGTAAAAGATTAACATATAAAACAATGTAACCAGTAACAATTATAAATCAACATGAATCACATAAGAAAAGCATGACTGAACATATATGAGACATGAGAATTATAACCTCTGGATTATAGAAAATAAAATAGATAAGAGCTTAATCAAAACCAAACTTACAACATTTGTAGCTCTTGACACCGAATCAAAGCATGGAAGTAGATTTATTACACATAAAAGTTCATCTCTTAGCCTTACCAAGAACTCTAGCATAAATTACAATACATGTTAATGAGAAGAAAATAAGAGAGAATTATCTATTTAAAAACATCCTAAGGGTCTCCTTATATAGGCAATGAATGGACATATGTCATGGATGACATCAATCTTCAATAATTTTAAGCCAATAACTCGTGTATCCACTTGCAGCACATTTTTGATAATGTAAATGATCAATTCAACTTCTGCAGCCGACGTAAAAGTTGTAGAATTTTGACTCTTTTTTCCATAGGCACTGATTTCATGCAAATTGGATGAGTATCCAATGAGATATGAGCAAATTTCCAAAGATACATCAGAATTCGGCCAATAACTATTTTACCCACTTGCAATGCGATTTGGTCCATGATAACGGCTGATTTGGACTTTACCATAAACATACGAGTTGTTGATAGTTAAGTCAGAAATTCACAGCTTCAAGAATTATACCAATTGAGTATGTATTTTGTGAGATACGGTCCAAATACGTGAGTTTGGTCAAGCTGGACAGTAGTTGTAGTCCAATTCTGTTGTATCTCAATTTTTGGCCCATAACATGTTGGATTTGGCTTTTTCACTATTCTTCAAATTTGTGTAAGATTGAGTTATGTTGCACCAGGTTCAAGAATTTCTTCATTTCAATTTCTACATTGAGAGTTATGTCCATTTTACCTAAACCTATCCAAATAACATTCATTAATCACAATTTAAGGAGAACACTTTATTTCAAGCTAAAAATACAGTAAATACTAAAATTAGTGACATTAAATGGTGATTGAATCTCTTAACAACATGCATTTTCATGTGTTCATCAACCCTGTAGGAAACTCTTTTCCTGAGTTTGTTATTTATGGCCATAAGACTTTCTAAGATATAGTCTCTGAGCATCCGGATATATAACTCATCCATGTGAGTTGACGAATTCCATATCTGTAAACACCAGACTCCATAAGCATTGGACCATACCCGGCAACACCCAGCGGTCACACCATGAAAGGTATGTGACATGTATGGAACCAAAGTATGATGAATCACTTATAAGCCCACCGTGGTATTCAAGTCAAAGGACCACATATACTACTCAACTCGAGAGGACCTTTCATTGATGATTTCATGGGATGTCTATTAGGGTCCTCGTTGAGTCTGTTCAGTATTTAGTCCTTACTGAACATCTGTATGCTATATGAACTTCTAGTAAGCCCATTGTCAGCTAAGAATAACCATCTAGACCATCTAGGTATAATATACACTAGTTAATGTAAAAGGATTCCATTGAGAGACCTATATCGATGAATTAAGATTAGGAACATATAATTTGATAATAGACTTGCATAATAACATTTCTTAGCACTTATTGCAACTCTTGCAACTATGTTATTACTAATGTATTCTCAGGTCTTTGTACCGTGACATACAAGATTCTAACTTTTAGACTTCACTTATTAATATAACATGTTAACCCTTTAGCATTTATAGTTTTCAGTGATGTTAACTCTTAGCATTGATCTAAACTTCTTTAGACCAAATTTGAACCCTTTCAGATCATATAATGTCTGTAGCGTCACAAGCATTGAACCATTTAATAATAATAATTAGTAATTTAACAAATAATGAACTGGAAAATATTATAAAATAAAATATTCATACAAAAATGGGATGACATATAAGTACAAATCCGAACAAGAGGGTCTAGGGATACGAGACATGTTTTAGGACAAGTGAGAGATAGTTAGAAGTATACCCTAAAAGCATAATTATTTATATCTAGATACTGTTGAAAATAATTAATAGAGGTTACTCATTCAATACTATATTTATAATTATGATTGTTTTATTCAAATATCATAAAATTCCTTAATTATTATATGTAACCTTAAACTTAATATATAATAATTATATACAAGAAGATTAAGTATAATAATCAAAACTTGTCTTTAGTCTGAATGAAGATGAAAACTTCATTTCAATAGACTATAAATGCGGTCCATTTGTATATTGTAAATAATGGTCTTATCCGGATTATTCTATGTGTTGACATAGAAAATGAAGGCACTATGTATAATATTGCTTATATAGGACTGGATCATGATAAAATTAATTCTCCATTAATTTTCGTTAGTAAAGAAAATTTATTTCATCACAATATAATCATATATGGATTAATCTTAATCCTAAGTGATTAATTAACTCCTATTCATTGAGTTATATTTATTAATTTACAAAGGAAAGAATGTAAAAGATTTTCAATTAATTACTAAATATTTTATAAATGTAACAAAATGGATGGCTTAGAACATTTCTCATAAATATGAAAATCCATTCATTCTGAAAGGAAGTTAATAAGTTGTTCCCTTAATAATTAATTCTGATCTTGAATATTATGAGCGCTCAATTTTCTTTAAGAGTTAAAGAAAATAATAAATTTGTAAATTTCACAAATTAAATATTCAAAAATGGATCAATGTGGATCAATGATAAAGATATAATTAGAGATGTTAACAGACACTCAACCTAACTCTAATTATGAACACTTATAGAGGATTGATCTATATGAAATGATTATTAAATGGATAAAGACAGTTTTCTATTTTATAATTTATCTGCAAAATTAAGAGTTCAACTTTTAAATTTTTAGTGTAGCAATATAAAGTTAATAAATAAAATTATATTAATTAAAAAGTTTAATCAAATAATTTAATTTATTGGAGGTTAATTTTGTAGGTCTATCAGGTCTCATGCTGACTCTATAAACATTGAAATTGACTATTGAATTAATTATTGAATCTAAAATATTAATTGGGTTAAGTTTACTTTGATTAAATTTATTAGGACTAATTAATTAATTTGATTGGCCCATGTTTAATTTGATTAAATTTATTGGGCTCAATCAATTACTGGCCCATTTATAATAGCTATAAAATTAAATAAATAATTAGATTATTTATTTAAATTAAATAATTTGGATTATTTAATTAAATTAAATAATTAAATAATTATGAATTATTTAAATTATTTAATTAAAGATAATATTAGATATCATATTTATTTTTTAATTATCTAAATTAAAATAATATAAATATATTATTTTATCCTAATTCTATTAAGATTAAAAGTTTAAATAATATAAGAATACTAATACTATAAAAAAAAATTTAGAATCACTTTTACGTATTTTTTATTAATCCTTTTTTGGACAAAATATTTTTATAAAAAAAAATTTTACTACATAATTTAAATTTTTTGTAATTTATCAACTCACCTATATGAATAGTTTATTAGTGAGAAATATAATATAATTAATATAAAAGATTTGTTAATATTAACAATAAATATTTATAAAAAATTTATAATTAAAATATTTTTTTATACCATCTTGTTAAATTAAAATAAACACAAAATATTTTAAAATCGGTCCGCACAAAAAATCGTTTCAGATTTGGCTTATTTCTTTAAAAAAAATGAAAAACGAAAGACTATATAAGTAAAGGAACGGAGGCCCAGCTAAAACTAATATACGCCTTAATTAATTCAATAGTGCTCGAGGTGGAAAAAGAAAAAATGGAGCAAGAAAAGGAGAAGAGCAAAGGAACAGGAAGCGAGGAGAGATGGAGAGGAGCCATATCCAATCTGACGGAGATGTCTTCCAATCTAGAATCTCTCCAAAAGCTACTCCTCAAGAAAGCTGTTTTTGTCGATGAAGACACTTTCGCCAAAGCCTCCCTCAGCTCTGAACAAGCCAGAGCCATCAAAGTTTGTAATTCTTTTTTATCCTTCATTTCCATTTCCATTTGATTATTTATATTTCCTTCTATTGATTCGCTATTATAGTTTGTGATCTGGGTCTTTAGTCTTCTTGCACAATTGCATTTAGAACAGTTTCTTTCGTGAATTTAGTTGCAGATTTTACTTTATATACTTAATTTGACCTTGCAATTTTCTTTCGTACATACTTATTTTTCCATAATTTATTGAATTTTATGATCTAATTCTTCATCGCTTTCTGCAATCTGTAATATTTTATGCTTGAGCTTTTCTAATAACTGCTTACTTACGCGTATGGTTAAGTTGAATTTAAAACTTGATCTAGTTTATTATCTGGTTCTACATGCGTTTCTACATAGTGTAATGTTTTTGGTGTTTATGCCCAAATTGCTTTATAATTGGTTTATGTACTCATCTGATTACGAGTGCATTTGGTATAGAGTGGTTGTGATTTGATTACAAGTCTTTTTGGTGTAGAGTTGTTTCAATTTGAAGCCAGGGGTGCTTTGGAGTGGAAAACACTAGTTATGGAATGGAAAAGGTGGCTGTTAGATGAACACCTACCAATGATGTGGAAGTATTGTCTACCAAACACTTTAGTTGTTGTACTTCCAAAACACAACAAAAACATCTTTATACCAAATGAACCCTAAGTTGATTGTACTTAGGTCTTGCAATTCTATGTCAGATGCTACTTGGTTTCATGTTAAATTTAAGGAATCTTTATAATGTTGTGTGATTGTCCAGAGCTTATATGTGCAATTCTGTGGTTCACTGAATTCTTGGCTGTTTCTTTCTCTTTTTCTTTATTTTACTAAGTTTATCTATAATCTGTAGTTTATCATTTGTAATGCACAACTGACTTTGAGCTTTCGTAATTCATTTAATCTTCTTGACTTTATTAAGTTTTCAATCTGTTAATTATACTTTGCATTCAACTGGGATGACATGTTAATTGCTTCTGTGCTCATTTTGTTAGTAGTAAATAAAAAAAATTTGTTTAATAAAATAAACATAATAAAAGTCAGATCATATTGTTCATAATTATATGTATAGGAATAGAAGATTACCTCAATTCTTTATTATGGCAGATCTTGAATTGATTGGTTGAATTCTTCTCTACTATTTTCAATCTTTAAACTCAATGCGTGTGAGCATGTGGATCTTTCCTTAATCTCTAAAATCATTAATACCCAAATTTGAGAAAAGGGTAATAACCAAATTCTTTTTCCACGTAAGAATACGTAAAAAGAATTTTTTTGATTATAGTTATTCTAATATTTACTACTCCATACATCTCATATATATTAATCTCCCTTAGGTATTTTGAATTAGATTAAGATTAGAAAATTAGAATTTGAGCTAGTAGAGGGATTGCAAGACCCATGGACTTACTAGCTCTAACTTAAAAGGCCTAGTCCTTATTATACAAATTCTTCTAAGTTAACCCCAGGTTATTCTACTAAAAGCCAAGAGCTGTACTCTAGTAACCTATGTTATTAAGTAAAGGCTCGTTTAATTAAAACTCCTTTAAATTAAATTGAGTTTGATCTTTAGACTAATAATAACTATTTAATTGACCTTCTAATTGATGTCCGTAATTAAAGTTAGGCCATGAAAAAATGTCTTGCCTCTTTAATTATTTATTACCCTTAAGTCATTGAATGCTCTAATGATCACTTTTAATATGTTATATTTGTAAATAAATTTACGAATAAATATTATTATTCAATAAATAACTTATTGAATAAACTGTGATCACAGATTCAAATTATTAAGAATTCCAAACAACTTAGGTGGACATATTTATTAGATTCTATTTTGCAAATATATGTTTTTACGACCCATGAAATTATATTTCAAAGATATCGAGGTTTTGACCATTTATATGGATCTCACTCTGTGATAACTCAAAAGATATAACGCATGAATGTAAGTTTATTATTTGCTCAGAATTAAGATCAATCAAGTTTATCAAAACTTTTGTGAATTAAGATTTATGACATTTAGTTAACCAGATCGAAATTCACAGTAGTCCTGTTGCATGTAACACATACACTAGTTTTTATACTCGAAGTTTTTATTTCGATAATCAGGGTAAATCATCCACTATAAGAAGTAGAAAACTACAACTTTACATAATGAAATGTTCATTTTATTAATGATTATGAACATGATTTAATTTATAAAGAACTTGTGATCGATACCTTCTGTATTAGCATCATATGTCTAATACATAGATCACTTTTATAAATATGGGCTTATCAATGTATGCTTAATGATCTATATGAATAAATTTTTATTAATCAAATAAAATGTTATTTCACACGCTTTAAGTGCATAAATAATATTATATGTCTAACAATCTCCCACTTGTCCTAAAGCATGTTGAGTAACTATTGAACCCCTATATTATTCATATGAGTTTTAAAAACTCTTTGCTGGCAATGACTTGGGTGAATGAATTCACTAGATTATCGTTTACGCAATCTTAGATACTATGACTTAACCATTTTGTACAAAACTCCCTTACCAAACATTATTTCCTCTCAATGTGTTTTTCTTCTCTTGTAGTATTTGGTTCCTTAGACTGTGTTGTTGCCCTGCTATTGTCTTAATAAAGAACAATAGGCATCTAAGCATTAGGTACTATCTTAAGCTCTATAAGGAGCTTCCAGAGTTATATAGCCTATTTTGTATTTCCAGATACAATTATATATTCAGCTTCCATGGTAGAGTCTGCAATACATGATTGTTTTGCATTCTTCCAACTTATAACTTCACCACTTAAAGTGAACATATACCCTGAGGAAAATTCAGGTATCCTTATGTTCTTTAATATAAGATCCAAACTGGAATATACAAACATATAATCTTTCGTTTGCCAAAGGTACTTGAATATATGCTTTATTACAATTCAGTGTTCTAGTCTTAGATTAGATTGATATCTATTGATCATTCAAACTACAAAACAAATTTTTGGTCTAGTACCTAGCATTGTATACATAAGACTTCCCACTGCTAATGCATAAAGAATACTTTTCATGCAATTTATCTCTTTAGTTGTCTTAGGAAACTGATACTTTGATAGCTCAACTCCATATATAAAGGGAAATAATCCCTTTTGGAATTATGCATGGCAAACTTAATCAGAATTTTGTTAATATACACAGTTTGGGATAAGCCTAACATCTTGAACTTGAGATCCCTTAATACTTTGATCTTAAGGATGTTATTAGCCTCTTCTAGATCATTCATATCAAAATAGTTAGATAACCATATTTTATTTGATGATAACGCTTCCACATCATTCTCAATGAGTAGTATATTATTTAAATACAAGATTAGAAAAACAAAAACCATCAATTGCATATCGATCTTCTTCTAAATACAAGGTTCATCGGGATTTTGATTAAAACAAAATGATTTGATTGCTTGATCAAATTTGATCTTTCAAGATCTAAATAAATTTTTACAGTTTACAAACCATATGTTCTTGGCTTATAGCTATAAAACCATCTAGTTGTATTATATAAATACTTTCTTCAAGATTGCCATTAAGAAAGACAGTCTTGACATCTATTTGCCAAATATTATAATCAAGATTTGCTGTAATAAATAAAAGAATTCTAATAGACTTAAGCAAGTCTACCGGTAAAAAGGTCTTCTCACAACTGATACCTTCTTTCTGAGTATATCCTTTGCAACAAGCCTAGCTTTGAAGGTTTCCACTTTCCCGTCTATCCATCTCTTTCTCTTGTAGATCATTTACACCCCATGAGTTTTATCCTATCAGGTTTCTCTATAAGTTCTCAGACTTTATTGGAATACATGGAATCCATTTTTGATTTTATAGTTTTATGCCAATGGTTTGCATCTTTATCAATCATTGCTTCATCATAGCTAGTGGGATCTAGTTCATGTTCATTATAAACTGCTTGTAAAGACTTTAATTAATATGCATTTTGTTAGATGTCAAATAATCCTCCCACTACGATAAAGTACCAATGGTTGTCGCTTTTGCAATTAGCTGTATAAACTATTGTTTTATCATAGTAAGTGGGTCTAGTTCATGTTTATTAGAAACTGCCTGTCAAGACTCTCTAATTAACATGCATATAGTTGGACGTCTAATAATCCTCACTATGACGAAGTACTGGTGGTTGTTCTGCAATTGGCTCTGGTTGGTTATTATGATTTAGATTGGGAATCAACTCATTGACTCTATCAGGCTTAATATTAGAGTTTCCAAATAACTCATTAAGAATTATCTTACTCCGAGGCTTGAAGTCTTTCATATAGTTTTCTTTAGGAAAGATTGCATTAGTACTAACTAATACTTTTTTATCTTGAGAACTATAGAAAAGATTTTCTCTTGTTCTTTTAGGATAACCAACAAACAGACAAACTTCTAACTTAGATTCTAATTTGTCTGTTTCCCTTTTAGCAAATAACCTGGACAATTCCATATATGTATGTGACGTAAACTTAGTTTACGCCCTATCCATATTTTCAGAGGTGTTTTAAAGACCGATTTAGATGAAATTAAGTTAAGAAGATATATAGCTGTTTCTAAGGCATAACCCTAGAATGAGTTAGGTAAAATTGAATAACTCATCATTGACCTCACCATTTCTAGAAGAGTTCTATTTTTCCTTTCTGCTACACTATTTTACTGGGGTGACACTGGTGCAGTCAACTAGGATAATATCCCATTGTCTAACAAATAGATCCTGAACTCATTATAGAGGTATTTGTCTCCTCGATCAGATCGAAGTGCCTTTATGTGTTTTCTTAATTGTCTTTCTACTTCCGTTTAAAACTCCTTGAATTTATCAAACATCTCAGACTTGTGGCATATTAGGTACACAACCTAATCTAGATTGATCATCAATGAAAGTGATGAAATATTTATAACCTCTTCTAGTTTGTGTGCTCATGGGCCCACACAGGTCAGAGTGCACTAATTCTAATATTTCAATGGCTCTATTACCTTTAGCATTAAAAGATCTTCTGGTCATTTCGCTTTTTATACAGGATTTGCAGACTGATAATGTTTTAATATCTAATGAACTCAAAAGTCTATCTTTGACCAGTCTTTGGATCCTACTAAACTAATATGATCAAGGCGTAGAGGCCATAGATACGTTTGATTAGTGGGAATTACTTTAATTACCATAAGTCCATCTTTGACCAGTCTTTGGATCCTATCTAGACTAATATGAACAAGACTTAAATGCTATAGATACGTTTGATTAATGAGAATTACTTTAATTCTCTCATAGTGATTAGATTCATTATTCAATTTTATGTCATGCAATGAGTTGATTTTAAGATATATGCAGTATTGATTGTTAATTAGCGTATCGGAACATATAAACGACTTACTTCTTTTGATCACCACAGTTGAGTTAGAATAACTAAATTTATTTAAATAAATAATTGAAATCAAATTGCGTTTGAGTTTCGGTACTAATCATTATTTAATTCTGTGTCATACAGTAAGTTGATTTTAGAATATATGCAGTATTGATTGTTAATTAGTGTATCAAAACATATAAACGACTTATTTCTTTTGATCACCACAGTTGGAGTTAGAATAACGAAATTTATTCAAATAATTAACTGAAATCAAATTGTGTTTGAGTTCCGGTATTAACAAACAATCATCTAATACTAAAGTCCTAAAATCATAAAAACAAAGTTGAATAAATCTCACTGTCTTAGTTGCAACAGTTGTGTCATTTCCTAGTCTAAGACTAATCTCTCCTTCATTGAGTGATTTAGTTTCCTAGAAATCTTGCAATGAATTACAAATATGATTAGTGGCTCCAAAATCTGTTATCCAGAAATCTGTAAAGTCAACCACTAAACGTGCCTTAATAAAAAGAATATTATCAGAAGGTGAAGTTGTCTTTTTAGCTATTGAAAACTTAACCAAAGAACAGTTTCTCTTCCAATGCCCTTTAATGACACATTAGAAACACTTTCCTTTGGGTCTTCCTACCTTTTTATGAATTTGCACAAATCCTGAATTAGAGACTTTTTTTGGCTCGTTCTTCTTCTTACTACTCTTTCCCTTATGATTGAGACTAAAAGAGGAAGATGGGCCCTTTAGTCAAGTGACTATTATAAGTATCTATTTTATCTTGGGGTGCATTTTCGTTAGGTTTTGAAAAGCATTTATCAGTCAAGACATATCTGTGTTTTTCAGTTATGAGTATAATATCTAGGTTCCTTTCCCAATCCACATAATTATTTCCGGTTAACTTGTTTTGGTTTAGGATTAATGCTAGTAGGCTGAATAAAGACATAATTCTGAAAAATAAATTCATACACGAGTATACATTATCTCATAGCATGTGTAATTTTTGCATGAAATGTATTTATGTAGAACTCATTAACTACATTATGCATCAGTAATTCAATTTTCATTCAGAATTCACCTTCGTAGGGTGATCGTATTTGTCATAAATCAAACTAGTACCATACTAATTTATTATTATTATCTAAATATCTTATATCAAATAATAATAAACTACTGATTCTTTAGCCCTTAGATTTAATTGACAAGAACTTCGTAGGGAGGAGGATATCAATCAGCCTAAGTTGAGTGTACAACTATGATTTCAATCTTTTATATTTTTCAATCAAAAAAGCCACCGTAGGATAGTCAATTTCGCACGAGTCCTATATTGAATCTTAAAGAAGTCCTATCTAGTAATCAGTTCTGATTAATACCCTCCGTAGGGAGCTTACAAGGTGTGAGGTAAGGCATTAATCTACCTTACTATAGAACTAATAATGGAGGTCATAGGCTTTATGCCTAAAGTCCTCTTTAACTTAATATTTTAATTCTTAGAGTTTTTAATTTTTAATATACCAATTAATTTATAAAATGATGTTTCACTCATTAATATCTAATTTTATCTTCATGAAATAATTAATAAAGTCACGTCAAATAATAAATTAATATAATATTAAAAATATGACAATAATCTTATTCTAATCTCATTAGAACATTAATGTCATATAAAAGGATATATTTTATGTATGGACATGTGAATGTGGCACCTTTAATCTATATGACATGTTATTCATCTAATTAATTAACTAGATAAATAAATAACTCATAATTCATGACTTTTCCTAAGATGAAAAACATTTAAAATTAAGCTTAAATTTAAATTCTTCAAAGTCTTCTTTGAAGTCAACTTGGGCTCTTTCATAATGTTATCTCCTCTTGCTTGTCTCTTTCTATGGGTTTGGATTTTGGGCCTTTTAATTTTCTTTAGTCCACTTATTTTTAAAAAAAATTGGATATATTTTAAGTTTAAAATTTCTTTAGGCCTTCTTAAAAAAATATTTGTAGACCCAATAATTTTAATAAAATAGCTCAAATAAAATTTATAAAATTAGACCAAAATTAAAAGAATTTTGGACCAACTTTAAATTTGCAAATATTCAAAATTAATCCAAAAATAAATTTAGGTCACATTAGAACCTAGCTACAAATTTTTGAAAGTTTTTTGTCAAACTGTGATTACCCAATTCTTAGAGGGGGCTAAGTGAGAATGATCAATTCTGTTGGGTTTTTATGCATGATTTACAAACTTTGAAGGATCAATTTGTAATATATGCAAATTAACTTGACCAAATTAGAATTAATTAAAATAGGGAGGGGCGTAGGTGATAAATGCTAGTGGAAACCCTAATTCCACAATTTTCACAATCCTCTCTTTGCCTAGTGGCCACCGCCGCTCAACTCTGAGAAGACCACTGGCTTCAAACGACGCCGATTGACTCGTTCCAGTAGCTGCGCCGCCTCACTCCGCCGCGAACCATCGAGACCAATTGACGCCTAGCCACTCATCGCTGATCGTGGAGTAGCTTGTGACTTTTCGGTTGCCACTCGTCTTCGACAGCAATTAGGAGGATGTCCTTGCTGCCGATGAGCCTTGCCGCCTCCTACCGCGAGCCGTGCAACTCCGACAAGGCATGATCCCTGCCGCGTCCTTCACACGCTATTGCCAAGAATGGTAACAGAATGTTGGTTCTTAAAGTTTTTTATTTAAAACCAAAATAATAATAAAAGATATATATATTCTTTAGATTACAAATAAAAACCTTAAGCTATTTAATTGGCTTACAAAAAAAAAATCACTAAGAATTAACCTAACCAAGATGAAAAATTGTGATATTATTTCATCACTCCCTCTTGTTACAATTCTAAAAAAAAAATACAAACAAATATCTAACCATGAATTGTTGTGGGTATAACCATTCATCACATAATTAACAAAAATAATAAATATAGATTAAATATGCAATTGGTGCTACAATAAACAATTACTACCATACACAAAATAATGTATACATGTAATATGAAACAAGGCGACTCTGAAACCAGTTGTTGGTAGTAAATAAAATTTTTCTGTTTAATAAAATAAACGCAGCGGAAACTAGATTACCTTGTTCATAATTACATGTATAGTAATAGAAGATTACCTCAATTCCTTACTATGACGGATCTTGAATTAACTAGTTGCAATTTTCTCTACTATCCTCAATCTTTAAACTCAACGCGTGTGGGCACGTAGATCTTTCCTTAATCTCTAAAATCACTAATACCCAAATCTGAGAGAAAGGTAATAACTAAATTCTATTTCTATGGAAGAATACGTAAAAAAAAAATTTCTGATTATAGTTATTCTAATGTTTACTACTCCATACCTCCCATATATAGGAATCTCCCTTGTATATTTTGAATTAGAATAGGATTAGGAAATTAGAGTTTTATTAAAATTTGAGCTAGTAAAGGGACTGCAAGACCTATAGATTTCCTAACTCCAACTTAAAAGGCCTAGTCCTTATTATCTCATAATACACCAATTCTTCTAAGTTAACCTCAGGCTATTCCATTAAAAGTCAAGGGTTGTTCTCTAGTAACCCATGTTATTAAGTAACCCATGTTATTAAAACTCATTTAAATTAAATTGGGTTTGGTCTTTAGACCAATAATAACTACTTAATTGACCTTCTAATTGATGTCCATAATTAAAGTTAGGTCATGAAAAAAAATGTCTTGTCTCTTTAATTATTTATTTGCTCCTAAGTCATTGAATGCTCGAATGATCACTTTAAATATGTTTATATTTGTAAATAAATTTACAAATAAATTTTATTATTCAATAAATAACTTATTGAATAAATTGCGGTCATAGATTTAAATGATCAAGTATTGAAAATAGCTTAGGCGGACATATTTATTAGATTCCATCTTGCAAATATATGTTCCTACGACTCATGAAATTATATCTCGAAGATATCGAAGTTTTAACCGTTTATATGAATCTCACTCCGTGATAACTCAAAAGATATAACGCATGAATGTAAGTTAATTATTTGCTCACAGTTCCTTATTTGCTCAGGATTAAGATCAATCAAGCTTATCAAAGCTTTTGTAAATTAAGATCTACTACATTTAGTTAACCAGATCGAAATTCACAGTAGTTCCGTTCAATGTAACACATACACTAGTTTTTCTATTTGAAATCTCTACTTCGATGATCAAGGTAAATCATACACTATAAGTAGAAAAACTACAGCTTTACATAATGAAATGTCATTTTTTTTAATAGTTGTGAACATAATTTAATTTATAAAGAACTTGTGATCTATACCGTCTGTATTAGCATCATATGTCTAATATGTAATTCACATATTTTATAAATATGGGTTTATCAATGTATATTTAATTACATGTATAAATAAACTTTTATTAATCAAATAAAATGTTATTTCACATGCTTTAAGGGTATAAATAACATTATATGTCTAACACATACATATTCTTGTTTTTGATAGGTTTCATTTGTCGGTTCCAAACTTAGTCAATGTGTCTGATTCCTAATTTTTCGCACTTGAAATCTGAGCTACCTTTGCTTTCTTTTCCTTTCTGTCCTTGGATGTGCAGCTGAGTTAACAGTGTATTTTCCCAGTTTGTTGAATGATTATTCATGGTGATCTTGTGGTGCATTCCAAGTGTGGTATGTCTATTCAATAGTGGTTGCTTAATTTTGGTTGGTTTTCTCTTATCAGATTAAAAAAATCAGAAAAAAATGTTAGAAGGTATTTTTTAGGTGATTTTGAATCATTACAGCATCAAAAAATTGGTCAGACTTTTATATTTCATTTGCAACTGGCTAAGATGTATTTGTTTTTATTTGTTATTTGGAAGAAAGGTAGTCATTTTTGTTGGACTATACATCAATTAGATAAGCTACAAATTCCCCTAAAATCATCAATAAAAGAAGAATGAATTACAAGAAAAGATGTTGTTCATTAAACTTGAGACATTCAAGGGATTTGTAGTGTGGGCATTAAGATTTAAGACCTGAGAAGATCTGAGAGAATCAATGACAAGAAAATGAAACAAAATTCGGGAAAGAGAATATGTCAATGGGGTAGAGATAACATAATAATAAATCGGAAAAAGGATAATTGATCAATGGAGATAAAAAAAGGAAATTTCTTATACATGTCTTGTGAACCTTCACAATTCCCAAACTTGAGGACAAGCCATTGTACCTAAAATGGTTCTAGTTTGTCACATTCTAAATGCAAAGATATATGTTGCTCAATATCACATTTAATATAGTGAATCACATCTAGCTTCAGAAAAGAAGATACATGGAGAGGCAATGCTTGTGGCAACAAGCTAATTGGTGTAGGAATTGGAAGATACTTTATTTGTAAATTATTCGTAATTGGTTTATGAAAGAATTTTTGTCTGGGTAGCTGTTTGCAAGAAAATATGACTTCTTATGCTAGCAACGATCGGAATGCTAGAATAATTTCTTGAAATTTATTATAATTTATATGGGTGAAGTATTTGCAGGTTTTATATTTTGTTGAATAAAGTTAATTGACTTCAACTTAAATTGTTGCTCCACAACTATTTCTGAGTGGAAAACTATGGGAAATTAGTGAAAACAATAAATATTTCTCTATCTCTTCAGAGAGCTTTTTCATTTTTTTTTTCTTTTCTCAACTCTTTTGGGGCCTTCTTCATCTTTGAGAAGATTAAAACTGATAATATCATACTTTTTATAGTCTGCATATTTTTTTCCCCTAAGATGTTTGTCTGCTAGCATCTGACAGCACTGCCAAGGAAGTACCAAGAGACTTATTTCTTGCTATCTTTGCATACAGGTTCTTGAACAAAGAGTAGAGACTCTGGAAAGAGAGCTAGATGCTGCCATTACAGCTGCTGCTCATGCACGTTCAGAAAAACGACAAGCTGAGGCAGCACAGAAAGCTGCTGAATTACGTGCACAAGAGATCACAAAAGAGCTTGAGAATACCACAAGTATGTCCAGTCCCAAATATTTCCTCTTTTCTTAAAATAGAATCTTATGCAGAAGTTTTGGAAGGAAACTGCATTAGGATTTGTGAAATATTACTGCTTCCTCGGTTTTCACGTCAAAACTTGTCTAAGTGATGAGCATGTCAACATATATCAACTTAAAACATATTTTGATAGCCAAAATATTAGATAATATGATTCTTTATTTTTCTCTTTTTGTTATCGAGGAAAGTTGATGCACACACTCAATGGAATCGTTCCTTTGTCTTTGCTTTTTTTTTTCACCTTGATTGGAGAAAGTTGATGGGATGGTCACAGATGCTCCCTATTTTGAATACAAAATGCAAACCTAATGCCAACACAACGATACAAACAAACTTTCCAGAAATGTCCTCTGTCATTAACTTATTAATTCTTTTTTTAGTTTTGTATTTAATAGTTTTATCTAATTTAGAAATTTGGCAGTTTTATTTTGCTAGTTTGGTAAATATTCTTGACCTCTATTGAATAGTCTGAATACAAGTGGAGCCCCCATGGTTAAAGTAACTACATTTATTCTGGAAATCTATTTCTGCATTTTGGCCATATCCTTCCCCAAAATGGACTTTAGGGGAATAGGAACCACTACCGCATGTTACGTTGTAGGATCACCTTTGGGAAATCATGAATGAAGTTGCTTTTAACTGTCTTGATATCTATTATTTTTCCTCATGGCCCCCTTCGGACAATAATTGTGGACAATGTTGGGAGAACACATGGGAGAATTTTTACCACTAGGCATCTAAGCATCCTAAAGTGTATTTCATTCAACAGGCTGTGCCTCGTGTTTATGAACACCAGACTTGTACGTTCTAGCCTGTTAGAAACAACTGAAATTTCATCTAACAGATTTAATGATTTGGCTGCAGAGGTTTTTCAACTGCATATGGAAGAATTGCGTACAAAGCAAGAAGAAATATCTAAGCGTGATAATGAAATTAATCTCCTGAAAGCTATAATTCAGACACTTGGTGGAAAAGAATCGCACTCTACAAGTAGGTAAAATCTGTCCTGTATGTTTTGTTTGTATCATATTTTTTTTTATTTCTTGTAACATAATAGACCTTCAGTAGTTGGACTCTTTAGTAAATTAGATCACTTAACTACTGTAATGATTCCTCTTCTGCTTTAGATGATAGATTGCAATTTGAAGTCATTATTCTGTGTTGAACAGAATAGAGAAAATCAATAAATGGCGTTGAGTTCATGAAAAACTGGGTTAGCATCAACCTGACAACATTTTTTGCATTATAGTCCATTCTGCAGTCTTCCAATGCATGAAGTGTTTCTCTTTATGTATACCATCAGTCACTATTTATAAACAGTAAATCAAGTTTAACTTGAGCTGTGCTCATCTTTATCCCTTTCTTTGTCCTGTCATTTCTCTAAATGTATAATTTCATGATATGTTTCTGATGTTGTACTTGTTAATAGAGCTGTTCTACTACCTATTAATGTAGAGAAAGAACCCTGTATATTGAGAGAAAATAAAAAAGACCATATTGTTATTATGTTATTGTTCTACGAACCATTACAGTCCTATACAGGCTAAAAGAGTAGAAAACTCGTAATATGACCCTATTAAGCACAAACTAATAATACCTTGCATATTCCTCTTTTAGCTTCAACACTCCCCGTCAAGTTGAAGTATACATGTTTGTAATATACGACTTGAACCAAAGATATTAGAAAATCTTTGCTTTTTGTTTGTCCACTGCTCTTGCAAAATAATCTTAAACTCCTTAGCAACTTATTTGCTACAATCCTTTTAACAGATATGGTTGAAACAATTTTTTTTTTGGGTCTACTTTTCAAAGCACTCTTTTCACAGCACAAAACAACATCTCAACATTGATATGAGGTAGTAGAATTCTTAGAGTAGGAGATGAACCGAGAGACTGAGAGATTGATATTTGGTTGTAGAGAAGGATTAAGTTCCTCAATCAGTAAACACATCCAAACGAGAGAGAGTAGTAAGGGAACTCTTAACAACTGAGATTTGATTTATAAGCTTTAAAGAATGAGAAACAGTAGTAAATAGATATTTGAGATTTGTCGCAATAGGAGAAAAAAAACTAGGCTGAGTAAGGGGTACTTTTGAAAGTGACAAACTGAGTTTAATGAGACTGAGAGGAGTTCAATACGTTTAATAGAGAGATTGTAGCTGAAGGTTAAGGGTGTTTTTAACTAAGCAAAACTAAGAATAAGATGAGGATACAGATCTAGATGAATAATTAAAAATAGAGCAAAGAATTGCAAAACTCCACTGGCAAGAAACTGAGTTACGGTGGCCATTGTTGGTGATTTTTCTGGGGGTTTTGCTGGTGATTATTGAGGGGTTTTCTTCACCGATTGCCTAGATATGCAGCTGTGTCTGACACAACAACTATGGTTAAGGTCTAAAAGGTTTTGGAATTTGTAGATAGCCCCGAATTTTTTATTTTGTTGCAGACTGCCCAAAAATAATTGTGGTTTGACCCCAATAATTTTTTAAATATGATAGAAAAGCCCCTAATTTTAAGAAACCGACCTGACTCTATACTCACTCTGAGGGCTTTCTCAAATCTAATCATTCTGAGGTTTGAGAATATTTTGATAGCGGTGGTGACTGTTCATTTGCATGATTTTGTCGGCAACAAAGAGGTGGTTATGATTGAGAGCTTAGGATGGTGTTTTGAGGGCAAAAGGAGTGTCGAATTGTGATGGCTCTTTCTAAGCTTAATTGTTAGTTTTTTTTGGGTGGGATTAATTGTTAGTTTGAACATGGGATTGAAAACCGGTAGAAAGTCGTCGAAAAAGTTGACCACTATATTCTTTGTTTCGCTTTTGCTATGTTTTTATTTTTTAATTTTTTCTTTAAAAAGGGACTTAAGCTAATTTTTTTTTTTAAAGAAATTACAACATATTTCATTTTTCGCACTATTTAGGAGGAGAGAAAATTCGAACTCAAGTGGAGATGCGAGTCTTAGAAGAATTCAACCAACTAGGCTGAGTCCTCATGCTCACTATCACATAATAAAATGAGAGAAATAAAATGAGAGAAAGAACCATATAAAATGAGAGAAACTAGAAAGATTATTGTTATAATTGGGGATGGGCATGATACATTTTAGTTCAATTTTCTAAAAAATTGGATCATATTAAAAAGAATTTGAAATTTGTAATTTTGAAACTGAACTACATTGAATAATGTGGGGACTAATAGAACCAAATCTGGTTCAATTCGATCTCTTACATATTATAGCTGAATTGAGTTTGGACGATTTAGATTAGTTTTGTACTCTTCATGTACGGCTAACACGCCCTTTTTATTATAATGAGCATAAAAAAAATGAGGAAACTATAATATAAAAGTTTCATCTACTCTGATAGAAATACGCGAGTTGGAACCTTAACGTTTTCACAAATATTCCTAAAAGGTTGATCTTCTACTTGGGAATCAAGTAATAGGCTTGCCGTTACCAGATTCTCCTAATAAATAACCCAAACCCCACAAAATTCTTCATTTCTTTTTTTCTCTCTAGACTTAATATTTACGAATCAAAGCTTCTACTTCTTTACGATAATTTAACTTATTTTATAATAATTATTTCATTCCTATCAATTCTTAATTTGTCCTACAAACATATATTAGCACTTAGTAGTATCCTACAAACATCATTACATTCTTAAGAGAAAATTACTACACATAAACTAATCATACATAATTCAATTGGTAAAAGTAAACCATGAATTTGTCATCACCATCCAATTCTCTGGTGTCCCCTGAATCATCACAAACGCCTCAAACTAAATTGATTACCACCAATCTGGAATTGCACAACATTAGTTACAATTCAGTTGGAGATTCCTTGAGACCCCAATAATTGTGTAAATGGCTGAATTACTACCTCACAACAATTGAATTACCAATAAATAACTAACAGCAAGTTAAAGATAATCAAGGGATATAGCAAATGTCTAGAAACAGATTTTTCTCCGCAGAAAGATACCAGAATTGATAAATTATTCAAAACAAGTACAGTAAGCATAGTACAAATAAAAGAGTTCCACTGTGCATGGCTTTGGAGGTCAAAATGCAGACAGTATTTCTCTTTAGATAACTACAAAAATGGCCCAGTGGAAGCTTAAAGAATGAGAACCCTGATTGCTTTCCTTGGGACCAATGCAGGTGAAAAAGGGAAGAACAAAGGCTAACAAATTAATGATATCATGAAAAAAAACCAAGCATATATATTTCACCTATTCAAAGTCAATGGTTCTCTTCCTGAAAAACCTCAGAAGCAAATTGAGATGACATTCTAATTCTAAATTTAGTTATGCAAAGTATATAAAAATAAGACATGAATTGCAGAATTATGGAACAAGGAAGCAACAAGATACCAAATTCCAAGCACAAGTTTATTCTACTGGCAACTAAAAATGCAGATCTTTAATCCCAAATGGCTAATCAAGAGCGCAAACACAAGAGCAAGAAATGCAAGACCTCTTGGAGAGCCATGGTGATTGCTAATAAGAATCAACACCAGGATTCTAAGAGATGAACATGGTTCAAAAAAAAAAAGGAAGCTAATATCATATCACAGAATCATCAATTTCTTAAGTGTCACCATGGAAGAGGAGATGCTTCAGTTAAACAAAATCCTTGCTCCACGAGGAAACACATAGTAACATATAATTGAAACATAATCATTTGAATTCGACAGAAAGCTGCTGAATTGCTGGCACCAATTACCACCCATCCCAAGCAAGAAGGGCACCAACAGCCTGCTACAGGTGGTTATTTGTCACACTTCAAGGTTACCACGTTCTCACGTAAATATACAACAGAATAGGCACCAGCAACAACTTCACAGCTACGGTCACGGACCCATGACCCATGAGCTACAACTCACTACATTAAGCAACATAAATAATAAACTTCAATGGATAGAGTTAAATTGCTTAAAATCTCATGGAAATACCCCAACCAAATAATTAAATAGAACAGTTTACCCTGTCCAATTATTGTGGCTGCAGATTTCAGACCAGCATATGATAGGTCTGTCTCAAATGCAGCATCAGCCACAGATAAAAACAGGTTCAACTTGTGTCCACCCTTTTTTATCATCACAGCATATCGGCCACGGGTATAAACAGGTTCAACTTGTATCGACTCATTTTTACCATCACAGCATAAGAGGCCCAGGTTAAAACACGGTCAATTTGTGTCCATTTTATCATCACAGCAACCACATTGTCTTTCAGGTCCATACTTCGAAATAAGCACAAGATGAGAGGATAACCAGGTCAAATTTTAGAAAACCTGAAGCATATAAGGGGTTCAGAAACCAAAGACTAGACTGAGTCTTACCAATTAATTCAAAGAACATTAGTTTATCATATTTGTTCCTGCAATCAGCATCACAATCAACAATCATCCATCTACGATCTACAAGAGCATCAACAGCCAGAATAGCCACAACATCAACATCCGGCCCATCAGCCCGTCACCCTTTTCACGAACATAACTATAAAACCCAATAATGGTTTAGATATTAGGATAAATCAGAACTCTCAAAAATCAAGTACAACCAAAATGAAATGCATTGCCAAGACAAATCATCCAATACTAAGTATCTGCACAATTGGAATCATAGGCAAAAAAGAAAAGGAATAAGTAACATAGTAATGGCAATCAACCCACAAAAATACATCTACAACACAAAATCTTTGATTGACATGAAATAACAACCTGCAGACTTGAAGGTCTAGAGATACAAAACTACATGATATAAGCCACTAGGTTCAACACAGATATCATTAAACACCAAAGAAGTCCCATCCTACCAATACCAGCACATAAAAGTTCAGATCGGAAAATGCAAGGTAATGAAATGTCCTCAAGACTGGCATCATCAATCAAGTACGCATCTCAAGTTGTCTCCATGAATTCCCATGTAAGCCACAAAAATCAGTCCTGCAGAATAGAGATTCATTAAATAACCAGTTCAATAATCAGTCGAAAATGCACCCAAAAAAATAAACACAGTAGGTATCAATACATCAACATCTGAATTTCTTGGGGATGGACTTGGGGAATCAACATGCCATCGTCGTGGTGAAGCACTTCGAGGAGTTGGAGACCATTCATCACGACTGCGTCTGTCAGGGCTCTCAGCCCTAGGAGAAGTCTTGTGTGGGGAAGGACTCCTGCGAGGACTGGGGCTACACTGAGATGGAGAGGCACTGCCACAGAACAGAGCATGAAACAGGAACAAAATTATGTATATAATAACAAACAAAAACAGTACATTCCAGATTATGGGCATTCAGTGAAAACCTGCCAACTGATCGATTAGGACTTCTGCGATCATCATCATACCGATCTCGACCACGGCCTCTAGAGTAATTAGGACTAGCACTCCTGCTTCTACTTCGGCGACGATAATCCCTCTCTCTCCCACAATATCTATCGCGTTCATACCTATCATAACTTCTCCTGCAATAATCCTGGTCTCTATAGTAGTTGTCCCGGTACCTGAACGTGCAAAATATCAATCAATATTGCATCAAAGAAAAAAGTTAAGTAGAAATTATTCGGACAGCTACCTAACATACCATTGTCTGCAACAAAATAAATTCAAAAGAACCAAAACCTAAAATTTAGGATAATAAATTATCTAGAAATAGCCAAAATCATCCATCATCCATTATTCAAACACATCCCAAATAAAAGCTATATGACAACAATAATTATCTTATTCCAGTACTACTAGAAGAAGTCGTGTAAATACTTCCCTCAAACCAGAGTATTATCCCAACCCTTTTTTCTAATCCAACAATCAATCTTGACCATAAACTCAAACCATAGACATTTAAATTCCCCACAAGTTTAGCCAACTTCCCAAATTAGTATATTAGCAGTTTTCATAATACAATTTTGTACACAAATGATGTCTATCTGATAAACAGGTAAAATGAAAAGGAATATCATTATACATATCTTCTGTCCTTGGATTATCATTTTGATCATGCATTATCAGAAAGAATTCTCCCATGTAAAAACTATCAAGGCATGGGTTTTATCTCAATAAAAATTGATTTTTCAAATAACACAGTCAATCAAGCAGATAGTGCTAGGATTATGAAAATACTACATATATTGGGTTAAGGGACCCAACCCCCCAAACATACAAGAATGAGGACTATTAGGCCCAAAACCTAAGTAGTTAGGAATGATATCCCATGTAGATGGACAAAAGGGATATGAAACTCTAACATCTGGAAGCTAAGGGTCAGATATCCAACCCGTTCTTTGAGGTTAATGGTGCAAAAAACCATTAAGCAAGAGGAATTTGGAATTTTCTGGCATGAGAAACTACCAAATACTTCTAAAGAACAAACATGAAAAAAGTGCATATATCAGCTACACTTAAGCATTTGAAGCTTTAAGACCACCCAGGTGAGAAACCAGAAAATTACTAATGCTCAGTAAACAATACATGATCTTCATAAAATCATTGTAATATTGTATAATGCACCAAGACCAAAATGTCAATTGAAAATCCAGTTGCATATATTACCCACAAATTCAAAAAACCACAAGAAAAATTCAAGGGTGATGTAGGGCAGATTTTTAATTAGGAATTTCCTAATTAAGTTAGTTTAGGAAAGAAGCCTTATTTTAGTAGAAGAAGTCTTCTTAAATTAGGAAAAGAGTCTTATTTGGGTTTTACTTTAGTAGGATTAGTTTGGATTTTCCTTATTTTAGATGAACTAGTCTTCTTAATATTTTAGTTTTATTTTAGTAGGATTAGTCCTACTAACATAAAGAAAACCTAAACTAACTTAATTAGGACTTTCCTAATTAAAAACTTATCCTACATCAAAGGGACAACATGTAACCAAGCCTCACACTCATTAAACAAGATGAACACAAAAGACTCGATGCGTGAAACATCAACCAAAACCACACATGAAAAAGCCTCTCCAGCCAGCAACTGACATTAAAAAAATTAGGATCAGTACCTTCTCCGAGGACTGTGACTCCTTGACCTATTCCTCGATCTTGGAAATGATTCGATAATCCTTCCTTCTTGACTGAAACAGAAACAACATACGACTCGATCAGCAACTAGAGTACAAAATGAACTTCTTTCCCACTTTTCAGGACAACTAAATAAAACAAGTAACATTAAATTAGTTGTCATACACTTCAAAAACCAAAAAAATAGTAAATAAAATTATTGCTTTGACATGGAAACAAAACTTGGTCAATCATCATACTGTAGTTCAAAATCACATCACCAGAAAGGAGTGTTATTAGAATCATTGCAAGCTGAAATGACAACACCATCAAGCTAGAATGCACTCAAATAATAAAATTGCATACATTTTAGGGAGAAAATAAAAATATGAAAGCAATAGCAAAAAATTGGAAACCAAAAAATATTTGAGAATGATATCAACATTGAAAATATCACCGATAGAAAAACTCCAAAAGCAGTGCTAGTTAACCAAAAAAAAAAAAAGCAAAAGAACAGGACTTACATCCTCCCAGCATTTGGACCATATTTTGCAAACTGAACTGTTATCTCTCGACCATCAACAACTCGTCCTACAAAATTCCAAAAAGAAAACAACTAACGCAGCCTATCCATAGTATGCAGATAAAATATGTACAACTATACAAACGAAGAGTATACCATCCAGCCTATCCACAGCCTTCTGTGCCTCATCAGCATACTTGTATCGCACAAATGCAAAACCCCGTGAGTCCCCTGCCCTGCGCCATTCCAATAATAAAGGAGAGTTAATTATTGTTTACCACAACCAATTTCTGATCCATAAATTCCAAAAAAAATAAAAGCACATATTTGATAATAGATTTTAAAAATAAAAAAGTAAACTTCTCAAAGACTATTGTTAAAACTCAAAACCAACTTTAAGATAACTTCATCAGTGTGCAGACGTCTACTTCTACTTTTACATCTCCAGAATAAGAATATAGTAACGGCAACAGAAGGTTGCTTTTGATCTTAGGAATGTAGTTCCAAAATATGTTACCGAACTCCCATCAAATGCAAAAAATAATATTTATATAATTTAGGAAGTTCGGTTTCTGGTTTTATGTTACAAAATCAAGAAATAATATTTCTGTCAGTTTAGGAAATCCGGTTACGGGTTTTAATTGCAGAAAGAAGCTGCTTTCAACGAGAGGAATTCCATAAAGCAAGCAACAAGGTACGGAACGGAAAGAATCCTTTCATCTGAAAAAAAAAATGGACTGAGATTACATCATCATTTAATAGACTAAAAATAATTGAACGAACGCAATAGCTAAATACAATACCTTCGATCTCTGAGTATGAAAATATCAACGACTTTTCCGTACTTGTCAAAAAGCGGAAAGAGATCATCAGCGGTTGTACCTGATCATAACACCATCAATTCCAAATTGAGAAAACAAACAAAAAGAATTTACATTTTAAGAGAAAGAGAAAGAGAAAGAGAGAGCTCTTCTATTACGGAAGGTAATATTGAGGACGAGGAGGGAGTAAGTGTCGTTGATATCTGGAGGGCCTGACCTCCCGAAGTGAGACATTTTCCTCGTGTCTTTTTCGTTTTTGTTGATTCAATTAGGGTTAGGGTTTTGTTATGCGTACCACAAAAACACTTACTTACGGCTTTCTCGAAGATCCTCTGGAGTTTGAACCATCTCCCTCTTTATACTGCAAAAAAGAAATTTTTTTTTTAACTTGAAAAAAAGGATTCGGTGGATAATTAAATACTCTTAAATAACCAATCCCATCCCCGGTGGCCACAAGTGCTATATGTTTAGGTGACCACGCGAGTATCGCCCCAAGGGCTAAAAAAAATAATCAAACTGTTTGTAGAAGTGAATGAAATTAGAACCGTACAGATAAAATTAAACGGTAAAGAATGACTAAAGGAAACTAGTTGCTAAATAAAATCTAATGGTTGCAGAAACTAGCGATGTGCCTTCTGTCTTTACATTTGTTTAGTAGGCTTTATTTTATTTTGACGAATGTTTTATTTATGTGGATTAATTTTCATTTTATCAGTTTTTGAACTTATTTAGTTAACTTATTTATTAAATAAATAAAATCAAATATTAAATATTATATTAACTTGTTTAATTAATTTATTTATTAAATTATGTGGATTTTTTTGACACTTTATTAAGTTATTAGTTTATTTGAATATTATATTTTTTTATTTATTTTTTTTATGAATTTATTTTTTATCAAAACGCATCCTATTAGATATGAAACACCTTTAGATACACGTTAATATGCTGTAAAATATCACTTAATATATATAAGTGTTGATACTATTAAAAAGCTCACATAAAAAATATAAAATAAAATATTCTTATTAAATCATCAAACCACTGATACAAGTTATTGTTAAACTAATTTTTATTAGCATGAAGCTCATGTAAAGAAATATGTTGTTGTAGGTCGCTATTATTTATCCAATCTTAAAATTTCTTAAGTTTTATTCATTTAAAAAACAATCACTTATGTATGTCAGAAAGTTTGCTAATTTTTCAAAGATATTGTATATGCAATGTGTTCGTCATAATGTAATATACATGTTAAACATACATAGTAGCGCAATGGAATGAGAAATTTAATTTTTTAATACGATAAATATATTTAAATTAATTTTATTTTAATAATAAAAATTTAAAATTAAGAACTTACTTTATTAAGTCTTTGAAATTAGTTCAAAACTTGAATCCACCTTAGACCGTATTCATAAATAATTCTAGTACTTAATAATAGTGGATTTGAGTATTTAAAATGATAACTTTAAATTTTAGTAGTTATATTTAACTCTTAAACACATTCTTTAACCAACTTTTAACCAAATTAATTTATTAAGGATGAATTAGTTGTTTTTAAACTATGCAATGAAACAAAATAATCCCAAAGATTTTAAATGGTCGGCCAAAATTGAACAAGAAGGAGAAGAAACATTAATAACAACTTCTGCATTTCAAGACTTGGAAAAAATTATTTTTGTCTTTTCTCCTTCCAAGTTACCGAACCAAAGACTTCATCACTCTTTAATGAAACCTCATTTGATTTTTATAGCCATTTGCTTCTTTTCTTTTCAACATATGGTCCCTACATTGCATGCAAGGCAAGCCGTAGGCAATGATTAATTGCTTCTTTTATTTGTTTATTCATAATAAACATGTGTAATTCAATTTAATAATTTATCCACAATAAACATAAGCCATTCATTTTTTTCTCTCTTTAGGCGAGTCAAGCCACGGGCCACCAAGCATAGATGATCATTCTTTAGCCATTTACAATTGTTTACTATTTGTTTAATCATAATTACACATGTGCAAAACAATTTATTTCTCTTTAGTTTATTCATTTGTTGACTTTAACGAGAATTGATTAATAGAAAACTATTTTTACAATTAAATAATGATCTTGTTAATGTAATAAGTAAGGTTATTTTAGTTAATAAAATATCACATAATTAAAAGTTTAAATTATGCTACTTATTATCATTTTATTAAACGATAATTATTATTAATTAATTAATGTACTTAATATTTATGTGTTGACAAGTGCATATTTTGAAATAAATATTTAGTTTGTTAAATTTTATTAAATTGAATTATTCAATCTAACATATTGTCCCAATACATAACGAGTAGGGGTGGGCAAATCCGGTTCGGTTCGGTTTTTAGTGTGAACCGAAAACCGAACCGAGCCGGTCGGTTTTTGAAAAATAAAACTGAAAATCGAACCGAAAAATAAAAAATCGAACCGAACCGAACCGGTTCGGTTCGGTTCGGTTTTTGGTTTTTCGGTTCGGTTTGGGTAAAATAAATTTAATTTAGGCTTATTTTTTGTTCGGTTCGGTTCGGTTTTTCAATTTTTTTAATTTTTTTTAATTTTTTTTTAATTTTTTAATTTTTTTTTTAATTTTTTAATTTTTTTTTAAATTCGGTTTTTTCGGTTCGGTTCTCGGTTCGGCCTTCCGAACCGAGAACCGAACCGAATTTTTCGGTTTTTAAAATAAAAAACCGAAAACTGAACCGACCAATTCGGTTCGGTTTTTCGGGTTCGGTTCGGTTTTTCGGTTTTTTGCCCACCCCTAATAACGAGTATACTTGATATTATGAGATTTTTTAAGTTTACGTCTGGTTTATCAAATAGAACTCTTTCATAAATTTGTGAACGATGCCTCACGCACATGTAACAGATATTACAAATCAGCGTGTTAGACCACACAAGTTGAGGTTATAATGTATACATATAATCCTTCCGTCAGTTATATCTTGAAAGATCAAATATATAGATCACCACCGTCAAATCTCTATTTGTTCATTTGTAAACTTATCTCTAGATTCGTATCTCGATAAACAATATACATAAACACTTTTGCAATATTGTTCAACCTACAAAAAACTATTTTCTTGGGTTTACTATTTATAGCCATAAGACTTTTTGAGATATAATCTCGGAGCATCCGACTATACAACTCACTCACATGAGCTAATGGATCTCATATCTATGCATACCTGACTCGATGAACATCTAATAATACCCAACGACACGCAAGGATCAGACCATGAAAGGTTTCTGATATCCCTGGAACCAAAGTATAATGGATCACTCACAAGCCCACTATGGTGCTCAGGTCAAAGAACCACGAATATTACTCAACTTGAGAGGACCTGCCATTGACAGCTTCATGGGATGTCTATTGGAGGTTCTCGTGAGTCTAGCATCCAGTCCTTATTAAATACCTATATGCCTATATGAGCTTCTACTAAGCTTATGGTCTACTAAGACTAACTATCTAGACCATGTAGATATAAACATACACTGAGTTTCACCAATAAATCCGCATCGGTAAAATAGATCAAGAATTTAGTGTTTGAGAACATACTGCATATGACATTTCCTAGCACCATTTGCAACTTTTTGCTACTATATCATTATTAGTTATTCTCAAGTCTTTATCTCGTTTCAGATAAGGCTCTAACTCCTTAGATTTTGTTGACTCTTATAATCTGCTAACTCTTAGTAGTGCTAACTTTTAGCATTTATAACTCTTAGCGTTGTTAAATCTTAACACTGATTTAAACTCCTTTAGACTAGATCTGAACTCTTTCAAATCATACAATGTCAGAAACATTGCAAACATCTTACCATTTAATAAATATAATTAGTAATTTAATGAAATATCTATGGCATAAATATTAAAATTAAATATTCATATAAAATGGGATGACATGTAAGCACAAATCCCAGCAATATCAACTATAACTTCTGTTTCCAATTCGACAAATTTTCTTTTGATAAAAATGTCAAAAAGGATTTATATAAGGAATTTGTTTAATATGCGCAGACTTGTACAGGCGCCCATACCTACTCATCCCTTGTCTAATAGCATTGGGTATAATTTGAACACTTGCGGAGCTCTCAGTTACATGCTATATGATCAACTGTGATTGATGCTAATACTCAGGTACAAGATTGTATGTCTTAATGTCATCGATTATCGATTCTCTCCCTTAAAACAAAACAACACTAATCAATCTAATGACTTGTTAATTTTGTACCAAATCAACATCATGTACAAAACATATCATTGTCTAAATTGCATCCTCGGAGATCCTGGATAACTTGAGGTACTACGTTATGAAACTCATCTAATGCAAGAGCTCTGCTTTGTACTTGTCCATCTTAGTCATTAGCTCTACTTTAATCGTATCAATCCTGTTAGTTAGCTCTATTTTCATAAATTATATATCATCCCACAGATCATCAACCTTTTTCTCCAAAACATTATACTGCATGATGTGCCAACTCAAATTATACATAAGTAATTATAATTAATCTTCATAATGTAATACTCATCATCATATAGTGAATTAAAAAAAAAGATTAAATTACTATACCATTGGTCTAGACATTGCCAGGGCTTCGAATTAAAAGTCACGTTGAACATCCATACCATCCATAAGATTGGTGAATTGGATGTTCGACTTTTACAACATGCTTGATTTTAAGAGTCCCTCTCCATTCTCCTGATAGAACGTGCAATTTTGCTGCCATGCAGCAGTCTTTATTTTTTTTATGTTTGTGAGGCATCAACTTCCCATATACTTCTAAAATCTATACAAAATTTCAGATTTTTAACCATTAACAGGAAAAGGAATTTCCAACAATATATATATATATTTCGTTCTATGTAAAAACATACAAAATCTTTATCTCTTTTGAAGAGAATGTTTTCAACATCTCCATATAATATGAAGCCCTTGCTAGACCAATTTCAAAGACGAAAAAAATGGTCATCCTTCTTACGCGCAAACATTGATCCACATATCGGGATTACCTCAAAAATTCAAATCTGAGATAATAAAAAATAACAATCTCAAATAACACTTTTTTCTTATCTTCTTTAATGCAATATAAAATAACTATCTTTTCGTATTTCAATACAATAATGAACAGAAAAAAATTACTCAACGGGAATGCTTGACCTAAAGTATAGATGTTATATGATTCATTCTCCTAACCACACCATTTTGTTTACCTTCATTAATTTCTTAACTGATGTTGTGCTTAAACTATTTTAGAGCACACTCCATGCAATTATGCCCCATAGGTAAGTATTAAACTCATCTAAATCGTTTACAAGGTAAAGCACAAAAATACTGGATGGTTATACTCTGATCACGTGGCATCAAAAATTTATAAAATAAATAAAATAGACACGTTTTCATAACATCTGTGTCATTGTTAGCACTAAAACTAACTATATGAAATCATAGATCTAAATCCTTATATGCCAACTCGTTTCTATCTTTAAAACATTTATCCCATCATCTATTATCCTTTTTTTCAACTCTCTTACTAAAGATAATCTCCCATCTTTAAACCTATAATAATAAAAAAAAATCTAGACGGAAAAATCTAATTTGCCTCTTGCATATATAAAATCATAATTCTTCATAAAAAAATCTTGGTATGCACTTGTCTTAAAAAAATTTCAGGTACCTGAGAATAAAATGTCGTGTGCAACTAAAAAATGGCCAAAATATGTGGTCTTAAATAATTCTATCTGCCTTTCTATCAATTTCTTCTTGACCGAGTCGATAACCTGCATCTTAGAGTAAGTAGTGACTAACGCTCAGTAGAATTTATTTTCTGAAATTATATAATCCTTGGAGACGATTTGCTTCCTAAAAAATTTTAAAAAAATAATTATTAGTATATAAACAATTACATGAAATTCAAAAAATGCAAATTTTAATTAAAATTTTAAATTAATACAAAATAAATTTAAATAATTACTAAAATTAAAAAATATGATATAAAATATAATATAATACACAAAATAAAACCTAATGAAAAATAAATTAATGACAAAATTTTTTTTAAAAAAAGACAGTTAAATAATTAATTATATAAAATTAAAAAATTACATTAAATAAAATTTAAAAATATATTACCACGTGGCACCACAAGTTGGATGCAATTTCCCTAAATCGGCCATTTTTAATTATTTTTTGTGTTTTCAGCTTTGCACACTCATTTTCAACCACCATTTTACTTTCTTAATGCTAAATCTAAATATTTGCACTACTAGAATACAAAGACATAACAAAACAATATTTATAATAGAAACTTATCAATGATTGTCATTTTTTATATTTTCAATTCTAAAATCAGTTATTTTACTTTTAATATTTAAAATATGATAATTAAAGCCAATCTACGAATTTTGGAAGAAATCGTGATAATGGCCGAGTGAATCGTGAGAGAATGGAGAAAAAAAATTAATTTGTTGAAGGAGCAAAAGGAGAAAAAGCTACGTTTGGTTAAAAGAGTTCAAAATTTGACTTTTGTCAAAATAAAACATTAATAAAGAATATGAGTCAATTCCGAAAATATTGAAAAGAACAATGGCGTGATGAAAGTTGAGGCAGGATAATGATTAATTAAAAAATTAAACTAATATTTTAAATTTTTTATCTTAAATAAAAGTGTTAAATAATTATTAAATAATAAAATAATATAAAATTTAAAATTATTTATTATATTATTTTATTATATAATAATTATTTAACACAATATTTAAAATAAAAAAATTTAAAATATTATATAAAATGTGTAATATTAATTTTTATTATAATAATCTCCAATACGTTATATGAAACGCTATCCATCAAAATTCCTCTATAATTTCATATCAATTTCAATAAATATCCCAAGTTAAGAAACATACAAATAAATTCTTGCCTCTCTTAAGTCTACACAGAATCTCTTCTCTTTTTGCCACTTCTTCTTCGCTTTCATCAAGCCTAGCTTCCACCAAAAACTTCAAAAAATAAATAAATAAATAAATGAACTCAAGAAAGACAATAATTAAATGTCGTTCAACATAAGACCTTTTCCAATTCACAGGTTCGTTGCAAATCTGTCTCCATGGGTCCCACCATCGGCTTCGTTACTTTGAACTACTTCGGTGGCAGCGCTGGCGGTGGAGTGGCGATCGCAACCTATTCATGCTCTACGAACTAACCATCCAAAAGTATAAGACCCTAATTCTCAATTTTTTCCAATTTTCCAAAAAGAGAAGTGAAAAGTTGAACAATATGTTCACGCAAAATATCCGAAATTGAAATGCAAAGAAGTGAAGAAAAAACGAGAAATTTGAAACCCTAAAGGAAATTTAAGTTGAATTGATTTCAGATCTAATAGAAAGAACTTAGCTTTACAGTAACACAAAAGCACATCAGATTATCAGAAGAATTTTGCGTAGTATCAAGAACGCACCAAATGGAGTAAATTTCTATAACAGACTCTACTAATGGAATAAGAGTCATATATGATTTAAGAATTGCTCTTACCAATTTTGGCATCAGGGCAGCTAATGAACTCTCAGTAAATGAGGACAAAGCCCAAAGGCAGACTAATGTGTTCATGTTTGGAACCCCTCTAAATAGGCTTTTCAAACCATAAAAAATAAGTTGACATCCAGGTCCAAGCAATGTAAACAAAGAGAGGAACACATGGAATCCTGTGGAATGAAATGCATGGATCCATGAGGCCTTAGCTCCCATGATATGAGAGAGATGGCCAGCAAGGCACACAGCACATAAAGCCCAGGAGACAGCAAAGCTCGCTACCTGCAAAAGCATAAATCAATTAGTGACAAATTTCTTTCTCAGCATGCAAATCGTCAATGTACTAATTGAACTTTCATAATAAATAAAAAAAAAATTAAAAAACAAGTCCCAGGAAAGATGCTTACCACTTTCTTTTAAGCAATTACGCTTCTCATCCATCTTCCTTTCAAATTCTTTGAAGAAATTATATGTCCCCAAATCTGCGCAGAGAAGAAAAGTAGTTGAAAAATTATGAATTTTGGTGATAGAAATTGCAAACATGTTCACGATTAACGAGTCAAACCCAATGCAAAATAGATTGCAAACAAGAAATGGTTTTAAGATTTAAATTCGTGTAAGAAGAAAGTCAATCTCAAAACTTGAAACAACTTTTGGAAGTTGAGCAAGTTGTAGATATTAAACATCCAAAAAATGTTTCAACTGCAGTTCCGGGAAATCTTTTCCACTCAGGTAGCAAAATCAATTGATGGTCTTTGTAGCATTAGGAAGGATGCAACCATGTGTTTAAATTCTTCCCAGAAGCTAACCCACAACTTCTTTGTGCTGGGTTAATTTATAAACAGAAACGGAAAAGAGATAAAAAAAATCCGAAACACCAAATTAAAAAGCAAAATAGGAATTTATTAATAACTCTGTCATGATGGGGAAATAACCATGAACATAGGCATAACCAAGATAACCCAAGAGGTAAACAGAACTTGTAATGCAAAATCACCCACGAGAAAAGTCTATTTCTGTGCCACAGACACAAATCCTTTTTTAGCGACAATGAGTGCATGTAATCCAAAATTAAAAATTTAAATCATTACATATTGAATTTCCTTCTTGTGTATTATTTCTGGATTCAAAAGAATTCAATGGTATAGGTCATGCCTTCAAAATTAAAAAAATATCGGCATTTCGTTCATTGTTTGACAAAATTAAAGAAACATCGGCATTTATTTATTCTACTGGACAATAAGCAAGATAAAAATTTTATTAACAACAGAAATTTTGGTTATTTTTCTTTTATTTGTGTATTCATTAATTTTTTTGGCAAGACAAACAAATTTTCTTTGGCCAGATAAGCAATCTTACTAACCATATTTCAAAGTGCAGAAAATAATATTTCTCAAATTTTATCCTCAAATACATGACCACACAAGTAAAACGGATGAAAGAAAAAATAAGCCATATGAAACAATATAAATTTTAGAAACTAAGAGAACAAGAGAATGTAGATGGAGGGACCAAAGAGTCAAATATACTCATTTGCAAAAGTGACCAGATAACAATCAGTTAAAATAGCAATCACTCTTTTATGAAAACAATACATGCAATGCAATGATCTCATCAAGAGCCATTCAATCTGATAGCAAACAACCTTCTAACATATCTACATTCATGAAGATAGATTAACATCAGTATTGGGTGGTGCACATGCCAAAGAAAGACGTTGAACACTGAAATTATGCTGAATCCAAATCAAAAAACAGTGGAAATCCAAGAAATTCTGAGCCAGGCTGAAAATCTTTTAAGGATGTGACTACTTCAATTTATGTTATTTGATTGAATTGCACTACCTTATTATATCTACAATTCAAGCCGGCTTAAAGTTATGATGTCTTAATACTATTTGAACCAGGAAAACTGTCCCAAAAAACCAGCAACAAGAAAATATGTACACAATTTCTAAGGGAAAAAATTAACCACTCTCTCCAAAAAAATTTCCAGTTCCAAACAAATAGAACATAAGCTTTCATTTGGCTCAAACTTAGGTCATCAAAAAGCTATCAACACTTAGTATCTCTATATAACAAAACCCTAAAGAGCTGGTCAGGCATAAAATGAGACAGATAATTTTGCCAAACTGAAAGCTAATATCAAAAGCTTGTGCAAGTCTTTTACAGAACTGCAGTGCAGGATGAGAACGCATTAATATTTCCCTATGATCTTGGTACAAATAAACCACTATCAACTTAGCCAATGAAAATACAATATAAGAACAGTCATTAACATCTCATAAATAACCTACAATCAACTTTTTAAGGATAAAAAAATTATAATCCCTTTCAATTACTAATAAATTGCTAAATTTTGATTGAGGAGAAACAAATTCCACAAAGCAAATGGGCTCCTCAGCACTAGGATTTTTATCCTAATACTTTTCAATAGTAGAAATTATGGTTGCTTGACAGTGTATTTAAGGGACCTAAGTTATCAATGAAAAGGCAAGTAAAAAAAAAATGTTATTAAATTGTGAGATTAGTGAGCTCTCTCTTAAATTGAGCTCTCATTGTTATAAGTTATCAAAATAGAGAGAGATGGAAAAAATCCAAACAAGTCCCCTTCTAGGGTTGAATTCAAAGGCAATTCTAAAGTATCTCGACATATTACTCAATCCAAAGTAGAAGCAGCTAATAATTTGGTATCAAAGCCAAGTTGATAAGAGGGAAAAGTATACTTTACAGGAGCAATTCAATGAGTTTCTCGTAATCTACAAAAGTGAACAAGCAACCACCCACGCTCATTTTCAAACCATGCCCGCACAACTCAAGCAAATTACACACTCAAAAACCAAATACTGAATCCCTAAATGAAAGCCACAACCATCCCCTCTAAATCAATAATAGCAATGTCAATCCAAATAGCCATAACCATACACACCAAACCAACAACACTAACTCAGATCATCGCCAACATTTTCTCAGATACACAAAAATTAATTTCCCTCATTTTGATGGGAATACAAAACCCTTGGGTTGGCTCAATCGTTGCAAAACTTTCTTTTTGCATCTAAACACTCCAGAAGCAGACAAGGTGCACTTGGCTGCCATACACTTGGAAGTGGATGCCTAATTGTGGTACTTGAAAATCACCCGAGACAAGCTATACTTAACTTGGGAAGAATTCAAACAAAATTGCACACTGCGATTTGGGTCCTCAATTGGAAGCAACATACTAGGAACATTGTCCAAACTCAAACAGATAATTTTTGTCGAGCAATATCAACGCCAATTTGAGAACATTTCTACCTAAACTCATTCTCTAACTTCTGACTAGGAAATGCAGATTTTTATAAACGGATTACGGGAAGATATTGCACTAGAAGTGGAACTTCACCACCCACTCGACTTATCCACTGTAATGAACCTTGCAAGACTCTATAAACAGCGAAGCTTAGCTGAAAAAATACACACCAACAATTCACATTGGGGAAGAGAATTCCATTCGCAAACCTGTGGAACTAGGTGCCTAAAATTTCTCATTCATTCGGCGTCTTACAAGAGTTGAGATGGAAGATAGAAGGGTAAAGGGTCTCTGCTTCAACTGTGATGAGCGATTTATTCCAGGTCACAAATGAAAAAAATTGTTTTGGTTAAAAGGGATTGAGGAAGAATTGGCCATAGAGGACAACATCCTAGAATCTGAAATATCATTACATGCTATTTCAGGGATCCAAAATTGTGGACCAACATCCTACCTTTGCGCTTGAGGTCAAGTGCACTTTGGAGGGAGAAAGTGATGTTACGAAGTCAAACAAGATAAGAAGTGGCACTATTTCAGAATTCTATTTAATTACAAATATTCTACTTTTTGTTTAAAATAAATCTTTCTTTAAATATTGTTGTCATTAATTAAATATTTTAGGATTATCTTTCTTTAGATATTATTATAGGATTATCTTTTTAGATATTATTATAGGATTATCTTTCTTTAGATATTATTATTATTATTATCTCTTCAATAGTAAGAATTATGGTTGCTTGACAGTGTATTTAAGGGACTTGAATTATCAATGAAAAGGCAAGCAAAAAAAAAAAAACATTATTAAATTGTGAGATCAGTGAGTTTTTTTTTAAATTGAACTCTGATTGTTACAAGTTATCAAAATAGAGAGGTAGGAAAAATCCAAACAAGTCCCCTTCTCGGCTTGAATTCAAAAGCAGTCTTGAAGTATCTCGACCCATTACTTAATCCCAACAAAAGCAGCTAACAGAAACTGTAGAATTAATAATGATTTTTAAGCCTATCTTTTGACGTCTCAAATGGTGGAAATGACAATTCAAAGAATCTGCTAACATTGAAAACCCAATAAATTAGGGACATACCACAAAGAAATATAATTTCTCCTCAAAATAATTTTTTGCATCATTATGGTGAAAAATCTCCTTCAATAACTCCCTGACTTGCCATTAACCGACCGAGCTTCACATAAGTCACATAAAAACCTTTGCACGAGTAACTATGTTACATCTACTCTGCTTTACATTTAGAGGCATTAATGGATAAGTGGATAAAGATACATACGATTGAAAACTAATTTCTTGTTCGAAAAAAATAAATAAATAATTTCATTATGGGATCTAATACATTAATTAGACGAATCACATATCAACCATCATATATAACAAAAAACAGCACCACTTCATATGGACTAAACTTTCCAACCTTGGTGACACTTGTATTTACAAAATAAACAAAGATTACTGTAAAGTCTAATCATTTGGCATAGGAAACCCATAGAAAGGTGTTTACAGATAACACAATAGGAACAAAAAAGTTTAATAAAAAAGGCAGCAGCACATGAGGAAACATGATTAGAATAGTAGACATTTTAGAGTTGATTGTAGTGATTTACAGAGAGAGAAGGAAGAATAAATTTCTCTTCATTGATAATGAATTACAGAAAATATACAACTTAAATAGGATAAGGAAATGCTAACCCTAGAATCCCATACAATCAATGATTTATTCTTTCCCTTAATTCTAGGATATGACTTTCTTAATTTTTTCAAATCTCTAACAATTAAATCCTAAGCATTCCTAATTTTCCAACATTAATTATAGAATATAATTTTTCTAATTTATTTAAATCTTCTAACAATCAAATCCTAAACATTCTTAATTTACTGACACTCCTCCTTAAGTTGGTGTGAAAATATTTGTCATACCCAACTTGTTAACCTAAAGCGCAAATGGCTGTCTCAACAAGCCCTTAGAACATCTGCAACTTGTTGTGTGGTTGGAACAAATAGAGTACAAATTATTCATTCTTCAAGATTTTTTTTTATAAAGTGTCTGTCAATCTCAACATATTTCGTCCTATCATGTAGAACCGGATTATGAGCGATGCTGACAACTGCCTTGTTATCACAATACAACTTCATAAAAAGACTCACTAGCCTCTTAAGTTCTTCTAAAACCCTTTTTAGCCAAAGAACCTCACATATTTCTCAAGCCATTAACCTAAATTCAGCCTCAACACTACTTTTAGTGATAACACTCTACTTCTTGTTCCTCCAAGTGACTAAATTGCCTAATAGAAATGTGTAATACCCTGATGTTGACCTTCTATTAGTGATCGAACCTACCAAATCAGCATCTGTATATACCTCAATTCCTTTCTTCTCATTTTTCTTGAGAAGGCTCTTTTTCTTGGTGTGCCCTTCAGATAGTGAAGAATTTGATATACAGCTTCAAGATGCTTTTCATATAGAGAATGCATAAATTGACTCACCATGCTCACAGCGAAAATAATGTCTGATCGTGTGTGTGCCAAGTAAATTAATCTTTCAACCAGTCTTTGGTACCCATCCTCGTCGACTGGAACACCATCTTTAACCCCTCCAAGCTTAGCATTAACTTCTGTTAGAGTGTCAAAAGGTTTGCATCCACTTATTCCAATTTCTTTCAATAGATATAGAATATACTTCCATTGTGATACTACAATACCTTTCTCTGATCTTGCCACTTCTATTTCAAGAAAATACCTTAACTGGCCTTAATCGTTAATCTCAAATTACTTGGCTAAGCTCTGCTTCAGTCTGCTCATCTCTTCTATATCATCTCTAGACAAGATTATATCATCTACATAGATAATCAAAACAGAAATCTTGTCTTTAGTAGACCTCTTTGTGAAAAGAGTATGATCAGATTGTCCTTGATTGTATCATTGGCTCTTAACAAACTTTGTGAATCTCTCGAACCAAGCTCTGAGAGATTGTTTAAGACCATATAGAGATTATTTTAGCTTGCATACCTTAGATACAAACTTCTCAGTAAAACCAGGTGGAGGCTATATACATTTCCTCTTCAAAGTCTCCATTCAAAAAAGCATTCTTCAAGGGGGTCGATATTACTCCGTTATTTAGTGGGTTTTCTTTAGTAGTTTTTTATTTACATACTTTTTTTTACTAAAAGTCTTTTTATACTTTTGATTTAGTATGATATTTTTGTTATGCGCTAATGCTAATATTCATTTTGTGCCAATAGCCAATATAATAATATTAGTTATGTACTAAGACTACTAATTAAATTGAATATTTAATTCAATTAAAATTTTATTAATTTGATTTAAAGAATTTACAGTTAATTTAATATAAAAAATGGAAAGGTTGTAATTTTCTACCTCTTAGGTTTTCACCTGTCTCTTCATAAGTAATGTAAGATAAAAAAGAAAAGAATCATCAATAGTAAAAATTTAGATCTTTATTTTAGTTACATCTAACTGATTCAGTAGCCAATCAAGGTTAGCTACAATAGACAAGAGTACTCAAACTGTATTTAGCTTTACCACTGGAGAAAATGTCTTAAAGTAGTCAACTCCATATATCTGAGTGAAGCCTTTAGCTACTAAACGAGCCTTGTATCTCTCTAGGGATCCATCTGAGTTGTACTTCATAATAAATACCCACTTACAACCAACAACTGCCTTACCATCTGGCAGATCGACCTTCTCCCAAGTAGCATTCTTTTCCAAAGCTCTCATCTCCTCAAAAATAGTTTCTTTCCACTCAAGAACATTTAGAGCGTCTTGGACACTATTTGGAATGACCACATTAGACATTTGTGAAATAAAAGCACAATAAGAACATGACATATTTTTGTAGGATACAAAATTTGACAAAGGATATTTTGTACAAGACTTAACACCTTTCCTAAGAGTAATGGAAAGATCAAGCTGACTAGAAGAATTTGATTCTGAATTACCTGGAGAGTTATTGTCAAGAATCTTTGAAGAATCATTATAAATCTTATGATATAACCCCTGATTAGATTCTTGGTGGTGGTGTAGGATAGTACATCTTCTTTTCTGTGTTAGATACTCCTTTAAATATACAAGACCTTTATACCGTTTCATACACATCTCTGTTGTTTTAATATTTTAATTTTAAGATGGCATTACCAAAGATTATCAATTGGTAGTTTCAACATTTAATTCATTTGTTTTCACAGATTTTGTATTTTCTGCCTCATTTTCTTTAATTGACTGTTTATAAGAAACATCATCATGAACAAACTCAAAAGTTAAATCAGAACCATTTAAAAACTCATATTCACTAATGTTCTCCCCTTGAAGATAGGAATTGCTATAGTATGATTGTCCTTCAAAAAAAGTGACATCTATAGACACATTTTTTTTAAAAACTGGAACAAAACATTTGTAAGCTCTTTGATTTGTAGGATAGCTTACAAATACATTTATGTGCTTTTGTATCAAGTTTTGAACATCTAGGGTCATGATTTTGAATGAAGACCAAACTTCCAAAAATTTTAAGGGAATGTCTGTTGTTAGACGAGAGGTAGGAAAACATTCAGTGAAAACATTTATTAATGTTTTAAAGTCCAAAATTCTTGTAGACAATCTATTAATAAAATAAATTGTCGTTAAAACTGAGTCTCCCCAAAGATACTTTGGAACCTTAGTTTTAAAACTTAGAGCTCTAGCAACTTTAAGGAGATGTTTGTTTTTCCTTCAGTCACCCCATTTTGTTGAGGTGTATTATTACAAGAACTTTGATGTACAATCCCTTTCTCAGCAAAAAAAATCCCTAACACATTATTAAAAAGCTTCTTTCCATTATTACTTCAAAAAATTTTAATCTGAGTCTGAAATTGTGTTTGAACCATATTATAAAAAACATTTAACACATTTTTAGAATCAAATTTATCTTTTAAAAGGAAAACCCAAGTAACTCTAGCATGATCATCAATAAAAGAAATGAACTAACATTTTCCAGAAAAGTTTGTCACTCTAGAAGGACCCTAAACATTATTATGAATCATAGTAAATGGTTTTGATTTTTTATATCGTTGAAATGAAACAAAAGCACGATGATGTTTAGCTAATTCACAATATTCACACTAAAAAATAGAAGGATTTTTATTCATGAATAACTTAGGTAATAAATGCTTTAAATATTGAAAATTTGGATGTCCTAACCAATAATGCCATAACATAATCTCATTGTCACTAGAAACAGAAATAGAATTGAAACAAGTCTGCCGATCTTGCCTTTCAAAGGTTGATCCATTATTAAAGAGATAGAGGCCACCATCCTATTTAGCATCCCTAATCATCTTCCCCGAGACTAAATCCTAAAACTCACAATGAGAAGACAAAAAATTAACTTGACAATTATGATCAAGGGTTAATTTACTAACAGACAAGAGATTATAGGACAAATGAGGAACGTGCAGAATATCTTTAAGAATTAGAGATAGGGAAATAGTAATTATCCCCTTCCCAATAACAGTAACAAAAGAACCATCTACGATTTTAACTTTTTGATTCCCTGCACAAGGTATATATGAAGAAAAGAATTGCAAAGCATCGGTCATATGATCAATAGCACCTAGAGCCATTAGATTTGGTACAAGCGATAGCTGCAGTGAAAAAATTACCTGACTGTACTAAAGAACAAGATGAATTAGAAATTCCTAAAGATTGGGACTAAAACATTTTATATATTTATTCCTTGGTGAAAGGAAGAGATTCTGAGGATGATTGTTGCCCTGGATCCGTGCTGCTAGCTTGAAATGCGTGGACATCTCTCCCTGACCTAGTGTCACTGCCCGATTTTTTTCTTCCCATTCACTGGTTTCCCGTGAAGTTTTCAGCAGGTTTCCCGCATACGCCATGGCCTTTGACAATGGTCACACCAAGGCCTCTGCTTTCTTCCTCGCCTGTCTCCTTTTGAGTCAGTACCTTGAGCCACAAGAACAGATCCCTCAATGTCTACTTTTGGTTCTTCGACTTTCTCCAACATTACTTGCCGCTGTGCCTCTTTTCTATGCACCTCTGAAAAATTTTATCTAATAGTCGACAAAGGTTTTCACCCTAACATATGACCTTGAACTTCATTCAGATCTTTATTCAAACCAGCCAAAAAATAAATACTTAGCCTCTCTCTTTCTTCTTGTACCAAACACTATCATTTGTACTTTCCCATTCTTCATCTTCGAACATATCTAATTCTTGCCAAATCGTCATCATCTCATTATAGTAGGCCATTACCTCATGATCTCCTAGCTGCATCCTCTACATCCGGGTGTTTAATTTGAACAATTGAGAATGATTTTCCAAATCTGAATAGGTTTCCCGAACT
This sequence comes from Ailanthus altissimus, assembly GCA_946807835.1. Lineage (NCBI taxonomy): Eukaryota > Viridiplantae > Streptophyta > Magnoliopsida > Sapindales > Simaroubaceae > Ailanthus > Ailanthus altissimus. The sequence continues at coordinate 11,566,397 of OX327698.1, forward strand.
GCTTCCCAAACATCTTGAGCCGTTGGCAAAAACATGAAGGGTTTTTCTAAAACTGGATTCATAGAGTTGATTAACTAGGCAGTAACCATTGAATTCTCCGAACGCCACTGCCTGTATTTTAGATCGTTGGTGGCTGGCGGTTTAACTTATATATTCAAATACCCGAGTTTCCCTTTACCATCGATCACCAAACGCACGGATTGAGTCACTTAAGATAATTCTTGGTAAGAGAAATAGCCGAAAGTGGCTGAGAAACTCCCTCTGATAAAGTTGTGCCGCAGCTAGCATCGGAAGAGGTTGAACCCAAGCCTACCATGGCGGCTTTAAAATTCATGATCGAGCTTTAGAGCTCTAATACCATGTAGTGATTTACAGAGAGAAGGAAGTATAAATTTCTCTTCATTGATAATGAATTATAGAAAACATACAACTTAAATAGGAGAAGATAGGGAAATGCTAACCCTAGAATCCTATAAAACCAAGGATTTATCTTTCCCTTAATTCTAGGATATGACTTTTTTAATTGTTTAAATATCTAACAATCAAATCCTGAACATTCCTAATTTACCAACATTAATTATAGAATATAATTTTCGTAATTTATTTAAATTTTCTAACGATCAATTCCTAAACATTCCTAATTTACCGACGAACTGATACCGAGGAGTATATATATATATATATATATATAAATAGATGCAAACAGGAAGAGCTAGCACTCAGGCCATGCACATCTCCTTTGGCAAAAGTACACACCACCGAACAATTCTCTTGAACTATGGACTACTAGATGAATCTTATGACTAAACAACATAAAAAGGCAAGGAAGCAAGATATCATAAAAATGCAAGTAACTTGACACTCATCATAATAATTTCCACCAATATTTGCAAGATTAAAACGATCATCATTATACATCTCACCATTAACCCCAGCCCCCTTGCAAGATTAAAATACTAGTGCTAGAATCTCAATTCACAGAATTTGAACATGTCACACATATCAGGAACTTGAAATGTTACCCATTATTGTTATAATTTAAAATCATGATTTGAAATATCTCTCTTTGGCATCGACTTCTCTAGAGTGTAAATAAAATATAAGCCTAATAAAATTTTCAGTTGAGTATAAAGCTTTTGGTAGGTGATAAGATGCACCCCAATCACAATCAAGAAACACAACGATGATGATACCCAGAAAATACTTACCTCAAAGATTAGACTTAAAACCGCAACTGGTCAAATGTTTAGCAAGTGTCTCTCCTAACTGCTGTTGCCAGTTTGGTATGATCTTGGCTTCGGATACTGGCCATACTATTGCTGTCTCTGTTGAGAGATTAACACTAGCAGACGACACTTGTGGTTGCACATTATTACAAAACAAGACAATTGTGGATTAGTTTACAACACAATATGTACATAACATGTGTCAAAGGCAATGCTAGCTATAGTTTCAAATTGAATACAAATTTCTAGACTCCAAGTCTGCAAGAACAATTATCACAGTAAGATTAATCTATCTTCACTACAGGAAAAAAAAATTCAAAGTAAAATCCAATCAAAGAAACTTTTGTTCATTTTTTAGCATAAAATTTTGAACCCACATCTGTTTTTGTAGCATCTTATTGGAGAAATTAATCATCAAGTAATCCATTTCTCTAATTTTCCTGATAAGCCATCTCATCCATGAATGATAAAGAATTTGTTGTAGAGACACATGAAATGAATTAGTTAAACAGATTTAGTCAATGCACTGCAAACAACAGATTAACATTTAATATTTGAAAAGACAAAAAGAAAAAGGGGACTTACTTGACTCTCTAGTATTCTCTTGACACTCGCTGCACATCCCCCGCATGTCATTCCCCAACAGAAATTTTAAGACTATTACACTAAAAAATCTCGACCATTTGATATTTGTAATTTGTAAATGTAAAGAGAGGGAATTCTTACTCCAACATCCAGTATGATAACCTCAGATGATGAAGACACCTAGACCTCTTCTTTACGTCCTCCACCGCCCAATCTCGACTTCGACTCTCCACCCTCCGATCCTCCGTTATCACCGCCACCGCCTCCGTTACCGCCACCAATATCTCCCCTGGTATTTCCACCACCACACCAAAACGATACCGCGGAGCTCGATACGCACTTAACACGGCAACGTATCTGCTGCGGGAGCGGGAACGGCCTCAGAGAAGAAGAGGAAGACGCAGAGAGAGAAGCAAAAGGAACGGTGTCGGTTCTGTTGGAAATACAAGGGAGTGGGAGAGGGCGAGTTCGAAGACATTGACGAGTCGGTTGAAATGCATTGAAGACATGACGATTTAAGGGTTTGGAGATGGTGAAGAGTGTCAAGGTTGTTGCTCTTGTTGTTGATAAATGTGATGTACACTCCATTGCTTATCTCTCTGTCTCACAAATCATCGATCGATATTGCCTTTGTTATCTGTTCTGTGTGTTTTGTTTTTTTCTTTATTTCAGTTTTGAGACTGAAGCGGGAAGAAAGGTCTTCGGCTTACTGGCGTTGGATTTGGATGTCAACCCAAAATCTAATTCATTAAATATTATTCTTTATTTTCATTTAAATGCCAACAGACAATAACAATATTTATTATAATTAGGATAAATACTTTTTTTGCTATAATTTGATCTATTATTTAAATTTATCCTCTTATTTTAAATTATTCAATTTTATCTCTTTTCGTATGATAGTTTAAGTTGATGTTTACAAAATAAAAGAGTAACTCAATAAAAATAAAAAAAACACTAACACATAAATTGCCTCGTCATAACTACGTGTTAAATAATCACTAACCATTAGTAAAAATAAAATATAAAAGAACATGTGGCATGATCTATAAGGTTAACTATTTAATATTTATTTTTAAATTTTTTATGTTAAATTTATTATTTAGCTATTTAAATTTTTATAATTAAAATATTAATAAATTTTGGTCAACTCTACCATCACTCTTACTCAACTCTAGAGCCACATCATGCCTCACCCTTTCACCATAGCCATTGCCCCTGCGCCCTTCTCCACCGCTGTCCCTACAAATATTCAGTGAGATAGGAAATATTCATTGAATGTGACACACTAGTATGAGATAAGAAGATTGAGCAAATGATTTCTATGAGTGTATTTTTTGTTTTTAGCAGCCATATAAAAGAGAAAATGAATTACAAAGACAATAAAACTAATTAATCTTCCAAGAGCGTCATATAGTTTTTGTGCTATCATTTAAGTTTGGCTTGCTCTCAAAAATCAGTTGTTGCGAATTTTCTTATTATATTATTAATTATATTATGCTAATCATTTATAACTTTTAGGTCACCAGCTGAAAATGTCTTAAGCAATTGCATGAGTCTGATAACGAATTCTTAGAATAAAATCTAAAAGAACCCGTATTGGTGAGAACCTCAGTGTGCATATCCCTGACATAACAAAATATGGCACCAAGTAGACTCTCAATGACTATTTCCAACCTAGGTCACAGTAAAAAATTCAATCTATACTAAGAATTCGAATACTATTTTTAAGTAACTTGTATTTGTTCAATAACGCTTCAAACATCCAGTTGAGGTTTACACTAACATAAATAGTAATTCATAATTTCAGTACAGGAAAATCCTAAGATTTCTAAATCTACCCAGATTTTTAATCCTTCAATCTCTTTTATCTTTCTCTCTCTAAATCCCCTCAATTTTAGAGAGAGAATTTCAATCTTTTTAACATTTTTGTTTTTGCATTGATGAGTTTGTGATCATGTGAAAGCTACAATGCTTACACTAATGATGTTTGGATTTGTAGATTGCTCACTCTTCTAAAGAAATTAGATTCAACAAAGAAGAAAGTTCTAGATTTAATTGATTTATTCTATAAAATATTTTATTTACTGGCATGTCAATTACTTTATACATCACATTCAACTAACATAATCATTAAGAGTAAAAATGTGATTGTACCAAAAAAAGAAATTACATTTCGTCAACTTAAATGGAAACTGCCTATTAGAAAAGGACAAAATTGGATAATTTGAAATAAGAGGGACATATTTAGGTAATGGGCCAAATTGTGGAGACAAAAAATCCTTATCCCTTTATAATTATCTAGGCAAAGGACATTTGTGCCCATAACTTATGGTCTAAAAAACACTTTTACCCCTAATAAAATTTTTAATATTCAATTTTGCACCAATCCATCAAATTTTGCTATCAGTTTAATGGTGAAAGGGTAAAATAGTAATATATCTAAGCAAGTAGTATGTGGAAACTTAATTAGCTATAGGGGTAAACTAGTAATTGTATGTTCAGAGCACTATTTGTTTAAACTAATAAAAAAATTTGACAGATTGAAAAAAATTAGATATTAAAATTTTCATTGGGGTAAAAGTATCTTTTAGACTATAAATTTAGGGTACATATGACATTTGCCCTTATCCAAGCTACATATAAAAGGTTAAGGGAAATTTTTAAAAGTGACTCCCAAATTTATGATTCTAAATCTTAAACCCTAAACCCTAAATTTATGATTCTAAATCTTTTAGGCTATACAACAATTTACAATAATAATTGAATAGATGAAAATATAGTAAACCCTAAACCCTAAATTTATGATTATAAATCTTAAACCCTAAACCCTCAACTCATGATTTTTAATCATAAATCATAAACCCATGATCCTAAAGCTATGATCCTTAACCATAAACCCTAATAAAAAACCTTATGTCCCTAATGCAGATGACAAGAAATCTTCCAACAATAGACTTTCGAAGTACAGTTGCATTTATATGTATAACAAGTATAAAATTGACTCTTCAAAAGGTTCACTGCATTCTATTATGGATTGAATTTGTAAAAATGAATAATTTAGCAAGCTTCTAGATCTTTGGATGTTGTTAAATTCGCATTCTTCATCCTACATGGAGCCTACTACGAAGGTTGAGTATACTGCATTTCAGAAAAAGATGAGGCAGACGATTTATCTTGACAACCTTTTACCATAAGTTATTAAGTCTGTCCTCAAAATTACTATTAATCAGTTTAGGATAGTAAAAAATGTTCAATTTTTTCCTAAATACACAAAATCAAGGAACATCTCAAGATGGGCTCTGGTAAAAATGGAAAGCATAGAGCAAGCAAAAGTTATTATCTAAAGAATTGCTTGTCCATTTTATGTGAATTGTCTCAAGTCCATACTGGAATTAGTGAATATTTTTTATGATATTCTTTACATTAATACTATTTGAAAAGCAATGCAATACACCATTGAATGTTGCATCTTCAACAGTGTTTAGGTTTCCTTTCATAATCTGAACAAGTTAGAGTTGTTCGGGAAAGAAAATAATAATATTGCCAATTTAATAAACCGAGCTAAACATAAAGGAAGAAGAGTACCTTATCTAAATAGTGAAGTTGTACTCATGGACAAGAGATAAAGGGAACTTAGGATCCAGTTCAAATTATTTAGTAAACTTGTTAATAGAAAAAGTAGAAAATCATCCAGCGAGTGAATACAGTGCACCTTTAAGGTTTAGGGTTAAGAATCATTGGTTTAAGGTTAAGGATTATGGATTTAGAAGTTAGAGTTTAGAGTTAAGGATTATGGGTTTAAGGTTTAAGATTTAAGGTTTATTGTATTTTTAATTGTTCAATTGCTATTTTATATTATTGTATAAAGAAAATCTTGAAAAATAAATATTTTGTTACATCTTAAGAGTAAAAATAGTTCACATTTTCAACATTTTCCAAATAATCTACTTATATAAAATTAGTAGTTTGTATTGAAAATGGGAGAAAATGAGTAGATTTGAGTAAAATAAGTGAAATATGGGTAGATTGTTTAAAAATTGTATTAAAAATATGAAACAAATAATGAAAATCCACCTAAAAATAATCTTTAAACTGTAAAATCAAACATCGAAGGTCGACTATCGTACATTTATTTATTCTATAAAAAGCTTAATTTTCAGGTACAAAAAAATTCACATATAATAATATCAACAACTATATCAAGCAATTATATGAACTTTATTTCCCTGTTGTATACGGATGCCTAAGTTCAGTTGTCTATAAGAACCAAACAGCTAACTTCAGAAACCCTATACATGTAGGTACTTGTAAAAACATTTATATTTATAGCTTTTCAAAATAGCACATTATTGATGTAAGATGTTATAACTTCATGATAGTTTTTGTCATAAACTTGTGATAGTAAATTATGAACAAATTGTTTCCATGTCATCTAACACATCAACTGCCAATTTGTCTTAATTTTCTATATGGCAACTATCATGTCATATGCTACCTTATATGCCAACTCAAAATTTATTGTCACTTGGTAATACTATGTCAAATTTTATACCCCCTTCGTATGCTCTAGAGCTCGTTACCTCTACCCTAAAGGTACACTAGAGAAATGTTGCACTAATGAAATACCCATTCGAAAAAGTAGGGTTAATAGTTCAACTTTTAGACCATAACATTTAGCAAGTGACGTATACTAGCATTCGAGAGAACCCTTTATTGAGTGAGTGCTTAATAGCATAAGGAAGCAGCAAAGGTCAATCAAGTAAGGGTGTTTATAAGAAACAGAACTCAGTTAAGTGGTAGATCAGACTTGTACTATTAGTCAGCTACATTGGTTATAAGAAAGAAAGCTGTAGATGTAAAGATCTTAGTTCCTATTCAACCTTTTGCTTTCATAGCCCTTTAAAAAAAATTTAAAAAAAAAAATCAAAAATGCTAAAAAGCAACAAAGAGGTGAATTTTCTTTAATTTATAAAGTTAAGGTTGTGTTACGACCTGGAAACCTAGTTACCATTGATACACAAAATTAGGCTCGCTCTAAATCTAACCAATCTAAATAGATTCCTAACACCTTCAATAATGTGCTTCGTCATTGTATTGATACAAGTCCACCTCTATGAGTTAAAGAGATTAATTTTATAAGGTTTAAGAGATATAAGTCACATCTATTATGCAAATTTTTAACAATTAGCCCCTTATACTCTAAGAGATCTTTAAGGTGATGGTAGGTATGACTCCACAACTTAATAGATGTGACAACTCTAAAGTACAGTGAGCACCATTAACCTACCTTATTTTCATAACCTAACAAAACATATGAATATCGTTGGAACCAATTATGCCATCTTACATAGTGGTTAAGAAAATTTGCCTCAATAAATATTAAGATGCAAAAGAAACAAAAGGATTTGGTTTTCGAGGTTGTGTTATGTCTCTGGTACACGATTTTATTTTTAAATAAGATATTAAATATTTTTTTCAACCATTGATTTTTTTTTATTGCATTTACTCTATCCCTTTATTTTCGAGTGTAAGAGCATGGAACATCTATTCAAACAAAATTTTATCTTATGGTTTTCGACATAGTTTTAATGATTGTTTTTAAGTGGATAAGTTGGATATATGTCAAAAAGTGCTTAAATTAGGAACTTAGAATGAAAATAATATATGCGAGTCTAGAATTTTATGTTTTTAGATCGAAATACACAAATTTTATGTTGACCCCAAAATTTGATAATGTAGGAGTCAACGAGTTAAATTTATTTCTCATGAAAAGCTTGACTCTAACATTGGGATAGAACGGGATTCAACTAAGCTAGATTACTTTTCCCCCACGAACATCATGTCTGATGGGAATCTTACAACCAAAGAGAAAGTGAAACCATGCTAGATAGTTTTTTGGCATAGGCACTCTAATGTTTAAGTTAGCAACTATCTAAAAAAAAAGAAAAATAGAGCAAGAATATAAAGATAATTTGTCATATAAAACATTTTTATAAGTCTGTGAACTCTGTTCACCTTCATATCATGACTAATAAAAAATAGTGTGTAGAACCATATAAGTTGGGGTCATGCATATTTGTATAATCTTTTTGTCACTTATATCTCGGAAGACCAGATATATAGATCTATGTCGTTGTCTCTATCCACTCGACCATGAACTTATTTCATATTTTGTATGTTAAAAAAATAATATCTGCAAACTCTTTTGCAATATAATTTCACTTTACAAAAACTCATTTTGAGCATATAATTTTGGCCAAAAGATTTTTTAAAATATAATCTCGAAGCATCAAGATATACGACCTGACTATATAAGCTAAACAGATCCCATATCTACATATACTGGTCTCCACAAGCATTAGACCATACCTAATGACACCTAAAGCTCAAACTATAAAAGATTTCTGACATATATAGAATCTAAGTATGATGGATCACTTATAAGGCCACTGTGGTGCTCAGGTCTAAGGACCACAAATATTACTTAACTCAAGAAAAAATTCATAAACGACTATATGAAATCTCTATTAGATGTCTTTGTCAGTTTGTTTAATGTCCAGTCATTTCTTAACACCTGCATACCTATACAAGCTTCCTTTAAGCTCACTATTCACTAAGACTAATCGTCTGAACAATCCAAATACAAACATACACTAGTCTTTATGATTTACCAAACCATTTATTTCGGTAAACCTACAACTAGGAACGATTTTCGAGAATAAGCTATATAGTGACATTTCTTAGTGCCATTTTAAACTAATTGTAACTATGTCAGTACAATAAATATTATTGGATTTTTGTCCCAATTCAAATAAGGTTCTAATCTCTTAAAAATATTAACTCTTAGTTTTGATCTAAACTACTTTAGATTTATAATGTATGAAAAAGAACAATATTAATACTATATAATATAAATAACGATTTATAAAAACATGCATTGTATAAATATTAACAAAATTTATACAGAAATGGAATAGGACTTAAGCACTAACTTCAACATTCTTGCCCTGGTAGAAAATCTATCGTGATTTTAGGGATCTCCCATAGATTTGGGGATCTTTCCCTAATAAAATTAACCTTATCTACAACACTCTACCATTTGAGTTAAGTGTTAGTGATTCTCGCGTGATGTAAGTGTTTATCCTAAGCGCAAGTGCACACTATCATTAACAAGTAATAAAGAGTAAGGGGTGTCAACCCCACAAGGACCATTACTTCGCTTTATTCAAGAACTAAAATTAATTCTCATATTTTTATCCAAATAAATTGATTCAATTGAAAATAAAACTAATTACTAAATTAACTTAATGTGCAAGTAATAAATTCTAACACTCTCAATGTTAAGTGAAGTTCAGAATGTGTAACTATCCTTTAACTCATGTTTGTTATGGATATGCTTTGAATGAGAATCCTCTGATTAATTATTGGTCACAATACTAGGCTCATTGCAAGCCTTTTCTAACGGTCAAATGATTATATCCCACTCAATCTAATATCTATATTCCTATGACCCGAGATTAAATGGAATTTATTAAGTTCAAGTTGTCTTAACCATGCATGCCAACTAGGTATATTCCTATCCTAATTGAAACTTGTAGTTGCTACTTTACATTCATACATCAATTTGTCATAGGCTATTCAATGAGATGCATTTTTCAAGTTTAACTCAATTAATCCAAAGTTCATACATAAGATTAGCCAGATCGAATGTAAGCATTAAACACCAATAAAATGAAAAAACCAAGTTCATGCATTCAAAGTTGAAATATTTACAAACATATAGTTAAGTTTAAAACTACAATCCTAGACAAGTTAATTTAGCTCAACATATCAAAGTTCAAAAAATTAATTATAAGATATAACATAATGAAACCCAAGTTAGATCAATAAATACAAAAATAAAGTTTAGATGATCTTCCTAAGCCTTAGCTCCAATGCTTCTCTTACAAGTATTAATGTCCTTTAATAATGTTAATCCTTCTTCCAATGGATTTCAAGTGTTGAAATATGATTCTTTGTAGTTAAAAGGTATTATTTTTGACATAGAATGTGCTCCCTAAATGCTGAGATGAAGGTGAAACGTTCCTCACCATAAAAATCCAAAAGAGTTGCTTTATATTGTGGATAAAATAGCTATAACACAATAGTGTTTTACTTTATAACATAGGGCATGGCAAACTGTAATGTACGAACATTGTAGCATTGAGGTTTAGCAACGCTGGGGCGTTCAGGCACTATTGTATTGCATAATTGGCGCTGGAACATTGACAAAGTTAGCGCTGCTGTTTGCCTTCCAACAGTGGGGCATTGAGGATCTTGCAACTTTTTGGGAACTACGCTACTCATCATTATGTCAATGCTATAATGTCATAATTCCCAGAAATGCTGGGGTGTTTAGTGTTCAACGCTGTAGGTGCATTTTCTTCTAGAACACAGTCGCATCCAGTCTTTTTCTACACTTCAATTTCTAAATTTTCTACTCTTTGGCCTCATTTTTGCTGTTTTTCTCTCTTTTTAGTCCATTCAAGTGCTTGTCTTGTAATTTCAACACAAGTATGCATAAATAGACCGTAATTACTAAAAAATAGCAACAATCCAAGATAAAATGGGGGAAATAGTATATATCCATTTTATGTTTATCATCAAATCCTTTTAGGAACTTTCTTTAATACTCGAGGTGGTCATATTTTGACCTATCTTTTACTTGATAAAGTCAGAGATTGTAATTTGTTCCCCTTGTTTAGAGTTTGATTGAACAAGGTAGTTAAGTTACAATCAATATTCTGACTAGCTTTATGGGTTGTGAATCTAACCAAATAGGATAGTCAAGCTATGACCATTATTTTGACTAGCTCGATGAGAATGTAGGTCTTCTCTTTAGAGTCTAGCTGAATAAGATAGCTGAGTTACAACCAATGTTTTGACCATTTCATAGGTTGTAGATCATATTTTCTCTTTTAGAGCTTAATCTAATAGGGTAGCTGAGTTATGACCAATGTTCTGAGTAGCTCAAAGATAATGCTTATGACTCAAGGACTTTTCTAGGTCGATGTTATCTTTTGTGTTTGATGGGCTAAAGTCTTTAGTCTCTGTAGGCCAAAATTCATAAGGAATAAGGGTCCTTCAATTTTAGGATTAACTTGTTGACACTGAAAACTTTATAAATATTCTTAGATCGAGGTGCTCTTTGGAGTACCTTTGATTATGTTCGACCAATGCCCTCATTTAATCCTTCAAGTCTTCGTGTTTATGATTGCTTTTTTTTTTTGGTAGGATTCTCTTTAAGTAAATATTTGCTAGGTCTCACGTTCAGTGGGCGTGTAATTTATGGCAGTGATTGAACTTTTGCAATCTCTTAAGAAGTTTGCTACTGTTTGATAGTTTTAAAGAATGATTGCTCCTTTTTTTTAACGTTATAGTAACATGTTGTCATCTTGGGAATTGAATGTCGATTGCATGATTATGGTGCGTTGGTTGAAGAGATGTGTCTTTAACATTATTTTTTTTCTCTCAAATTTTGAACCAACAATTGAGATTTCTCTTTGTACGGCTAAATATAGATTCGTGGCTCTTTCAGTTCTTCACTATTGATTTTCTATTACTAGTTTTTTTTAAAAGAGCATATTATAATAATCCTGAGCTTTCTTTCCTTGCAATTGTGGTAGCTTTACTTCTATACCTTATATATCAGTAAGTTTCTTCTTCTTGGTGTTTTATCATTCTTTTGTTCTATTATTGAATATTTTTTTAATTTAGTGTTTATTGTAAGTTGTCGTCCTTTAAATATTTATCAATGAGTTTTTCTTGAAAGTTTTTGATAGATTGAAAGTTAGAATGCATCTGGTCAAGATTTAGAATGTCTTAGGGATGACTTCGGTGTTAGGAGTAGCTCAACCGAGATATAGTTGATATAAGTGTCGGGAAATCGAGTGTGTGATATACGAGTGTATACATAATTTCAAAATTATTATATGTAGCTGAAGCATGTTAACATATACACCAAATTTAACAAATTAAACATATATCACATATATGGTCAAGTATAACTATTATACAAAATATACATGATAAATAATTGTATTAATCAACATTATATATAAACATTATGTAAAAACACTTACCTAATAAAGATAACTTTACAAATTCTTTAAGTCCTCCAACAATCCATGTGAAGAGCTCACCTTGAAGTATATGTTGAACAATTCTAGTTCATAACAGTTTGGTGGGATTAAAGAATTAGAATGGTAGCTTTAGAATTTTCAGCAACTTGTATTCAAACTATTTGAATACATATATTTGTTTCATGAATATGAATATAGTTTAGCCATCTAAGAAAAGAAAGGAAGATGAAGTTTTATTTTGTTCTTGTTAATAACAACTTACTAACATAACAAGAATTATTTTTGTCTTTTTGTCATTCACAAGTTCTAAGCATGAAGAATAAGAAAAATCAAAATAACTTCACCTTATATTCTTTCAACTCCTTGAAAGGAAAAAATAAGACCAAACATACTTTTTTCTCTCTCCCTCCATCTAGCTTGGCCAAATAATTCATTATCGATGAATGAATTTGCCTTCCATGTTTTGTTTCAATTTTGTTATTATAAATTAATCAAAAACAATTAAAAAGTGCTCTACTTAATAATAATAATGACTACTCATTATTACTATAGTGGTTGAAATACTTGATTACACTTCAAGTGCTCCACCCACCTCTTGAAAAACTGGCCGATGTAATCTTTGCCAAATGAATAAAAAAACAATTTATTTCAATTTTAATCAAATGAATAAAGAAATCATATGATGGCCCACAAGAATGCCACTTGATTGAATATGTCTTCACCATTCATAATGGTTAGTTATTAAATTCATTTAAACAAAATTAATGCAATAAATTATATAATAATCTTTAGTGGATTAAATGTATATAATAATATTATAAAATAAATCAAAAACTATTTTTACATTATTTTATTAATATATCATGATACAAAATGAAGGGCTTAGATCTTACCATTTGTCACCATCTTATTGGTTAACAACTATATAATAATATTATTAAATAAATCAAAAACTATTTTTGTATTATTTAATTAATATATCTTGATACAAAATGAAGGGCTTAGATCTTACCATTTGTCACCATCTTATTGATTAACAATTTTTGTTAATTAATATTTAATGATATACTTAACAATTAAGTCTTAGCAAATGTATATCCCAAGAGATCCCGAAACAATTATTTTATTTTGCTAAAATTTATTGGATTGAATTATTCAATCCAATCCACTACTCTAGTGCGCAACGAATACATTTCATATTGTGAGACTTTCTAAGTCCACACCTGATTTGTCATATGGAGCTCCTCCATACGTCTGTGAACAATGTCCCACACACACGTTACGGATATTACAAATCAGCGTTTTAGACTATGCAAGTTGAGGTTATTGCATATTCGTATAATCCTTCCATCATTTATATCCTTGAAGAGCAGAGATATAAATTATCACCGTCAAATCTTTATTTTGCTCAACCATAAACTTATCTGTAGATTTATATTTCATTTTACAAACACTTTTGTGATATTATTTATTCATTCAGAATATATTTTCTAAGATTTTTTCTTGTGGCCACAAGACTTTCTAAAATACAATCAGGATATCCTTCAGAGCATCGGATATACAACCCACTTATATGAGTTGATGGATCCCATATCTACGCACACCGGACTCCATGAGCATCGGACTATATCCAACGACACCCAACAGTCAAACCATGAAAGGTTTTTGACATGCGTGGAACCAAAGCATAGTGGATCACTCACAAGCCCACTGTGGCGCTCAAGTCAAAGGACCACAAATACTACTCAACTCGAAAGACCTTCCATTGACGACTTCATGAGATATCTATTGGAGGTCTTCATGAGTCTGTTCAATATCCAGTCCTTACTGAATACTTGCATCTCTATACGAGCTTCCTACTAAGCTTATGGTTTGGTAAGACTAACCATCTAGACCATCCAGATATAGACATACATTAATCTATATTAATAGGTTCCACTGATAGACTCGCATCGATGAAATTAGACCAGGAATATTATGTTTGTGAACATACTTGCATAATGACATTTTTTAACACCATTTGCAACTCCTTGCAGTTATGTCATTACTAATATATTCTTAGGTCATTATCTCATTTCAGATAAGGCTCTAACTTCTTAGATTTCGTTAACTATATGAACATCCTAACTCTTAGCATCACTAACTCTTAGCACTACTAACTCATAGCGTTGCTAATTCTTAATACCGATCTAAACTCTTTTAGACCAGATTTGAACTCTTTCAGATTATACAATGTCTGAAACGTTACAATTATCTTACTATTTAATTATAAATAATATTAATAATTTTATTAAAAATAATAATTATATAAATACTATCATTAAATATTTATACATTTTAAAATAATACATAAATATAAATTCTAACAATAAATACTCAAAGGTTTCAAGAACTCGGTCTATAAGTAAGGAACCTTGCTAAAGTAAGGATGTTATGGTACTAAATAATCCTAAGTAGAGTTTTAATAATATGATGTTGCAATAATATCTACGTGTCTATCATTGATAGGTCGTGAGTAAAAAGAGTGGTAAGTCACAATTTTTTATTTCGACCTTCAAATATATCAAATCTTTTTAATAAATTGGGATAATTTCGTGGTTCTTCTCTCCTCTTTCTCGTTCTCAGCCTTTTCTGCCTCCAACATTTTCTGGCTAGGCTTTTTCTCTTATAAATTGTTACCATAAGCTATCGTATGACTTCATATTTATAATTTCAACCGATAAATCCTCACTCCCAAATTCTCAATTATCAAAATATTTATTCTTATACACACATTATCAGATTATGTCGTTGTAATTCTTTCAGTTATTGTTCCTCACGTCACGTGGATAAATCCTCTTCAATGTTCAACAACAACAGCATATCAATATCAATCTCCGACGCTGACTCGGACGAGCCTGGCCAGACGTGAGTTCGAGTCTGCAGAAAGCGAACGAAAAACTACAGCCACCGAGTTAACAACGAGTTGACGCGGTGAGTTAGTTTTTTATGAAGTACTGGATGGTTCTGATCTTTGCTTTTTCAGTTGGATTGCTCCTTTTTGAGGCGATCAGAATTGGGAGGAAACTGAGTTTGGTTGTAAAATCGGAAGACAATGAATTGAATTCTGGAGTCAAGGAGTTGGAGAAATTTTTGACGTGCTTTTTTCAACAGTGTCGTTGCAGATTCAGGGTAAATGGAGGAAGACATGGGAGTCGATGTTAATGTTAACGGAGGTAAATTTGGCGCCATTTTGAGGATGTGGGAAGGTGAAGTCCTTGACTGGTTCGACGACTGTCGTATTGCTCTCTAATCTGCCTGGTTAGTTCCTTTGCTTCTCGCCCCATTTTTTAGGGCCGTGTTTGGACAATTCACTTTTATTTAATCAAAATATATTATGTTATGATGGGTTGGTTTTTCAAATATGAAGCATGCGGGGAGTTTGAATATCTTTTTGATTGCCAAATTTGTTGAAAACTGAAAATGCTTGGAATAGGCCAGTTGTTGGTCTGTTTTTGACTTGAGAACTCTTTTCAATTTTCACAATTTTTTTATTTCAATTTTCCCTGTGACTATTAAAACCAATGCTGCTTTAGGATATGAACTATACAGATGAACTGTTTTCTTTTTGTTTTATTTGAAAATGGAAGAAAGGAGGTGGGAAGATCTACAAATGGACTGTTTAGTGAATGTGTTTGGAAGATTGGGCATTGATTCACTTGTGTTTGATGCCCCTTTCGTATGCAAGCTGTGGCACAGAGCAAGCTTTGAATCTTTATGTTAGCAACATATTGTTTTTCCCTTGTCTTACAAATTCTTGTTAGATAGGTTTACGATTATTTGATATAAAACCAAGGTAGCATCTAACAATTTATAAAGTTTCTTAGTCGATCATAGCTGTGTAAATGCTACTACTCTTGTTCTTCTAGGTTGTTGTAGGGTATAGGATATGAAGTGTGCCACAGATATGCCAGTTTTCCAAGTTGCACTCAAAAGTTTTGCTACAAGTAAACAAAGGTTCAGAGTAGAGGACTCGGCTCACTAGTGAACATGTGTTGTCTTCTTTAGTCGATCTTCCCTCTTGCTAGCATGACGTGCAGTAGCTACTATTATTGAGTAACTGTGATAATTAAGGGGCATTTAATTAAAATAAAAATTGATTATGTGTTGGGTCAGCAAGAGCAAATCGCTTTTACATACTATAAACAGAAACCTAAATCTTTTCCAGAGTCCACAATTGTTTAAAATTAACCCCAAAAACTGCTCAAGCATCATCCCATAAGAGTTCAGATTAGTTGAAGCACGTACTCATATCTTTACTGCCAAACACATGGCTTGATGGTAGAGTTTAAAGTTTTCATTTTTAATAATTAAACTGAGTTTGTAAATTGCAAATACACTCTTGGTGGTTTTTTTACTTGCTAGCTATGAAGACAGTCCTGCTATGGTTTTTGATGAGGTTGTAAGCCTTTGTTTAAATAGGCTATAGAAGTTTCTTGAAATATTTTCTAAAATTACATGAAATTATAAAAAAGTTAATTGTTTATGTGTTTTTCCCCAGCTTGCGGTGATGGCAGGACCACTTGTTGACAGATGTGGAAAATCTATTTAGTCTTCAACTTTATCAGCCATTCAGTTTCTTGTTATTATTGACATTAATCCATTCAGCTTTATATTGCAACCAATGAGTCCATGTATTCCAATTTCATATTAGTGTATTGATTTACGTTCTCTACAAAAAAAAAAACGGGTGCTCTTCTACAACCCACATTATGATGGCTAAATAAGCAGTGGTAATTGGTAAATGATAATTAATTAAATGAGTTAAATAATACGTCAATTAAAATTTATTTTAACCCTTTTCTTAAAAAAAAAAGAATCAATTGGTAAAGTCTAGTTATAATTTGTATTTTATTAGACTTATTTAATCTGCTGCTTGCTGTGAAATTTAGTTACAATTTGGCAGCTGGCAAGGATCAGAAGCCTGGACAACTTGGAAATATAATACAAACACTCTTGCCACTAGAAAACCGAAGGAGCACACAAAGCAAACGAAGGGACTCACCAAGGCACACACCAGGCTCTCCTTGATGAGAGATCGGGCTTTTTAAAGGGAAGGGGCCTATGTTGTAAAGGTGGCTACCTTATGTAATGTTAAAAAAACAGAGGAAAATAATACAAACACTATCAAATTGGTAAAGTCTGTAATTCAAATAACAAATATATATCTTCTATGTGTTTAGTTTGCATGAATTTTTTTTTTTAAAAGAATTGATTTGCAACCAAGATATGGTTTTACAATGTACACAATTACAAATAATCTTGCTTCACCTCTGACCTCGATATTCAAGCATATCAAGAGGATGCGATAATCTCATACTACATTGTTTTTACTTTCTAAGTAGTGGATGGTGTTTCTTATGAGTTTATGCGCACAATTTAGTATTTGCTTTGCTTAACTGTCAAGTGGTGTTCCACATTCTTAAGACATGATTTTTCATTTTAATATTATGATATCCCAAATAAGATTTGGCAGAGCACGTAAATATAATTATTGTTGCCTTATTTAGCATCCATAAATAGCAAAGAAGAAAATCTAGATCAACACTTGTCATCTTTATGTTGTATGATATTCTATGATACTTGTATATTCAAATCCAAAGCCATCCAAATCACCTTGCCTCTGTTGAATTTTTTCATTTGATCTCTCTGTTGGTTGTATTAGTGTTTTCATTGTTTCAATAGAATTGATTGTTTTGAAGGTGTAATATTTTAGTTGTAATTATTTAATCCCCTAATTTTGTAATTCTTTTTTATTTTATATAAATTTTTGGCTCAAACAATCTGAAAATTGAATTAGATCAAGTTGCATTTACTCAAACAATCTGCATGGTCCCGCAATATTCGACTTTATAACAATGTCTCTATACTGAATTTGTCATCTCCTTTCTCGTGACCACCTTGTGAAATTAAGTTTTAAGTTAAATTCCTAAACCACCTTATGGAACATTTATAAACTTTGTGCTTATTCTTCTGATTCTTCATTAGAATTTGAGTGATTGAAGTGTTATTTCTCTATGTCTATAGTGGACAAAGCTAAGTTATTGCCGAAGGTGCTGTAGTAGAATCAGTTCAACTTTTAAGAGCTTTCGTCCATCTCTCGCCCATCTATTTCCGGATGCAAGTATTGATCTTCAATTGGTCGCAAAGGGTGTTTTAGTTCCTTATTGGGATTCCACTGTACATTCGACTTAGCCGCACAGGGCTGGGATCAGCGAATGGAAGTACATGCTTGCCTTCTCCTGCTTGAAGTTGTAGACAATGTTTTGCCATATTTTCTTCCCAACATCGATGGACTTCCCCGTCATGATTACATACAATAGCACGACTCGGTCCTTGGTCACATCACTGAGGTGAAAGATCGGTATCCAGCGCGCTGCAATGAAATAATGCCATATCTTTTCAGTTCTATTCATGGTATTTGCGAGGAAGGTCGCTCGCTAGCCTTCTGAATGTTTCCATTGAGTCTTAGGCTTGGCCAACCTCTGAATGATGTTGTTAAGGTCTAGCTAGATGGTGAGCTAGTGATACTCATCATCTTTAATATCTGGCAGATTGAAAAGTTGGTTGATTGTTATGCTATCGAATGCCACTAGCCTCCCTCTGACTTTGATCCGAAAGATCTGATGTTCAACAGCGTTGGAGTAATATTCTCACACAATAGGAAGTACTGCAGGCTCAAGGGGTTTATAGAATTGTTACCACTGCCTGCTTTCAATTATTCTCGCAAAATGGCCCAACCTGTTGTTGTCAAGTCAAATCCTTTTCATGAATGATCACTTTCTTCGCCACTGAATTATTGTTTTGCTTCTTAGCAGTAGCCGAAACAAATTTTGTGGAATCATAGGATGACTTAACTGGGGCCTTGGTGCGTGCTCTTTTAGGTGCCATTGGATTATGTGTTGAATGTGCCCTTGAATTGAGTTAATGAAGTTAATTTTGGTGAAATGGGTTAAGTTTGTGCTTTTGGTGAATTTGGTG
Source organism: Ailanthus altissimus (assembly GCA_946807835.1). Lineage (NCBI taxonomy): Eukaryota > Viridiplantae > Streptophyta > Magnoliopsida > Sapindales > Simaroubaceae > Ailanthus > Ailanthus altissimus. The sequence continues at coordinate 11,585,352 of OX327698.1, forward strand.
GTTGAGGGTGATTTTATGTTGATTTGGTGTTTGGTTTATGTTTGAGGATTCTAGAGTATTGGATTTGTTGTTGGAGGGATGGATTTGGTGAAAATGGGGTTGGATTGCAATTCGGGTATATGGGTAGAGTGGAGAGTGTTTTTGAGTGAATGGAGGGAAATTGGGGATCGTTAGTATTTTAGGGCCAATTACGAACTTGCACTGCAGCGCCATTATGACGTGCATGCTAATATTTTGGTTTGGGCATGAGAGTGGCAATGCTGGTCTGATGGTGTTACGACATTGAAGTGATAAATTAGAGTCTTCTAGATTTGATTTTGTGTTGCGGCGTAAGGAGTGTCTAGTTGTAACGTTGAGTTTTTGGAATCAGACTCTTGACACATCATTTTTTGCGCCATGCCGCGCCATTGACTCTGGCTCGCTGTGGCGCTGAGTCTCTAGAATGGCACTTGGGTTTCTCTAATTTTGGTGTCGAGGCTTTGGCTTTGGCTCGCCACGACATTGAGTTTTTTTAACTAAAAAATTACAAATTTGAATATGCACAAGTGTGCATATTCAAATACCCTAGGTTACCTCTTATATAGCCTTGACTTAATGCTGTCAGCTTGACTCTTGATTTTCTTTTTTAAGACTCAGATAAACCAAGGGGAGACTTTTGGTGGTCAATCGCTCATCTTTATACGGCTTCAATCTATGGCCGTTTACCTTGAATAGTCTCTTTGATGTTTCGTCTTTAATTTTGGTTGCTCCGTGTGAGTATACCTTAGTGACTGAAAATGGGTCTAATTATCTAGACTTGAGTTTTTTAGGGAAAAGCTTTAGTCGGGAGTTGAACAATAATACTTGTTGACTTGGTTTGAATGATTGGAGGATTATCCTTTTGTCATGCCACTTTTTCTTCTTCTTTTTGTAGATTTTGAAATTCTCATAGACATGTAGTCACAACTTATTCATTTCGTTCAACTGGAGCATGCGTTTGTCACCAATGACTTGGAGATCGAAATTTAATGCTTTGATGACACAATATATTTTGTAGTCAACTTTCATTGGTACATGACATGCCTTTCTAAAGATAAGCTGATATGGAGACATTTCGATGAGGATCTTGTAGGTGGTGCAATAGGCTCAAAATGCATCTCCAATTGCATTGCCCACTTTTTTCGGCTCAATTTTACAGTCTTTTCAAAGATGTGATTGATTTCCTAGTTTGATACTTCTGTCATCCCACTTGTTTGTGGATGATATGCAGTGACAATCTTATCATCTTACTCTATATTTTTACAGTAGGGATGAAAATAATTTGTCACAAAAATGCGAACCTTCATTACCGATTATTGCTTTTAGAGTACCATGTTGTGTAAAGATGTTCTTTTCTAAGAAATTCAATACCACTTTGGCATCGTTTATTGGAAGGTTAACTACCTCTACCTATTTAGAGACATCGTCAACTACCATCAAGATGTATTTCTGACCGTTTGATGGAATGAATGGTCCTATAGAGTCGATCCCCCATACATCAAATAATGCAATTTTTAAAATGCTCTGTAGGGGCATCTCTTATTTTTTAGATATATTCCCTCATCCTTTGGCATTGACAGTGTGTGGTAAAGAAATGGGCATCTTTGAACAATGATGGAAAGTAGAATACGCATTGCAGTACCATTGCAGTTGTCTTGTCACCCCTAAAATGTCCTCCATAATCTAAAGAATAGCAATGCTGTAGAATGCTTCTATCTCCTCTTGTGGTATGTATCTCCGAATTGCTTAATTTACACATTGCTTGAATAGAAATGGCATGTCCTAATAGTAAAACTTTACGTCATAAAGGAACTTTTTTTTCTGTTGAAAGGTTAGCTCAGGAGGAAGAATACCACAAACAAGATAATTGACATAATCAGTATACCAGGGTAAATTCAAGTGATGCACTGCTAGTAGTTGTTCATCTGAAAAGAACTTATTGATTTGTTAGAAGAGTCGATGTGATATGAGTAACACCCTAATAACCTTCTCGGTTAATTGTCAGAAGAGTCAAGGTGATTTGGGGCAAGGCCACCAATATCCCCTTAGTTAATTCTAAAACAAATTGAGGGAATATGGGGCAAGGCCCTAATGACTCGCTTGGTTAATGATTAGTGTTATAGTAGCTAAGCGCAAGCGCACGGTATCATATAAAGTAATATAGGATTTAAAGTCCAAGTATCAATCCTACAGTGACTATGCAATCTAATTCTACAAATCAAGTACTAAAATTGTATCTACTTAATTTTTATTTAGAAAATCACAATTTGTAATTTAATTAACTAATTTAACTCTATCAATTAAACTAAACAAAAACAAAAGGTATAATTCACATATAAAGATAATCTATGATTTTGACTCATCCCCTAGTATTTAATTAGATTTATTAACCTCTTAGTTAATCTCTTAATACCAATTGTTGGCTTAAACACTAATGTCATCACAAGCCTCTGTCGATGGTCAAGTGACTATATTACACATTCTAACAATCACCTATATGTATATGGCAATCAAATCAGGATGTAATTCATTAAGATTAAGTCTAAATTATACCATACATGCTACTTAGGTATATGTTTATCCTAGATGGAACTCATAGTTGTTACCCTATCATCATGCATCAAACTATCCTAGGTTAAACACATGAATCCATCTGTCAAGTTCATCATGGTTCGTTAATCATTCAAAATATTGATCAGGTATAATGAAAGCATTAAACAAAAGATAGAAAGAATCAATTGAATGTATCAAGTTCATAAACTAAAAATTAACACAATCTAAATTCATACTAGGTGCACATAGTCTAAGCTTAGATCAACAATTTAGCCAATTACAAAACTAAAAGTATCTAACCAATTCATAAAGATCAACAAGAATAAGAATATAATAGTAAAGAAAGAGAATAAAAACTAATCAAAGTGACTCTTTGATATGCTTCTCGCTTAATCTTGACTTGAAGTTTGAATTTTGGCTCTTCAATCTTTGGCTTTGATATTTAATTTTATGTTGTGAATTCTTTTTCTAAGTTTTGTCTCTTTTCTTTTTTCCTTTCACCTCTTTTAGGGTTTTTGGCATTCTATTCATAGGTTTATGCCATCAAATTAGGGTTAAACATCAAATACAAGTCAAAGTACGATTACTGTTCATGAGTTACTGTAGCAAAAACTATTCACGTGTTACTGCTCACCGTTACTGTTTGATCGCCGCGGCACTAAGATATTGTTTCGGGTACCACGACGCTCGTTTATAAAAGCTACGGCACTGGATATTATAGCAAATTACTGTAGCAAGTACTGTAGCACTTCACTATGTATTATAACAATTTGATTTTTTTGACTTATTTTCATTAGAGTTTCGATCCTATTTACTCCATTGACTCCAAACCTACAAAAATAATAATAAAATAAATCAAAAGCCAAATAATCTTAATTTTTACGAATAAATATGAAGTTTGGAAGATGAAAATATTAGAATTAATTAACCTCTATCAAATACCCCCAAACTTAAGTCTTTGCTCGTCCCTGAGCAAAACAAAGAAAAGCATTCATAATTTATTCATGATTCTTAAGAGAAACTAAACATTAAAAACAAGCTTCGATTGATTAAACAATCATTATCATAGTCGAAAATTAAAGCTGTTGAAAGGGCACAAGACTTTTCAGAAATTAACAAACAACAAAGAGAAGCATTTCTTGTTTGTTAAACAACGTTTTAGAAATTGACAAACAACTTTTCAGAAATTGACAAAAGATCAAATATGCTATAATGCCGATGAAAAATATTGATGAATAAATTTTGAATGCTTCTCTTCATTGTTTTTCAATTTTTGAAAAGTCTTGTGTCTTTTTAATAGCCTTAATTTGAGATTATGATGATGATTGTTTAATCAATTGAAGTTTGTTTTAATTTTTAGTTTTTATTTAGAATCATGAATAAATTATAAATGCTTCTCTTTCTTTTGCTCGAGGATAAGCAAGTATTTAAGTTTGGGAGAATTTGATAAGCGCATTTTATACATTATATTGTACATCTTTTAAACTTGATAATTGCTTAATTTAAATAAGAATATATGACTTTTATGTTTATTAATTTCATTTTGTAGGTTTCAAGTTAATGGAACTATTTGGGATGAAAATTTAAAGAAAACAAGCAAAAAACTAAATATGCTACAGTGCCGATGAACGTATTATTGAATAGTTGAGGTGCTGCAGTAAACCACTACAGTGCCAAAGTTGTTACAGTTCTTGACGCCCAGGCGTCAAATTACCCAGGATTTGGCACTCAGGCGCTAAATCGAGCAGAATGCTTGGCACCCGGATGCCAAATCCTGGGTAATTTGTCTCATGGGCCGCGAGTACTATAGCAGCTCGGCACTGTAGTGGGTTAATTGTTAAAAGAGTCGAAGGAATACAAGGCAAGGCCCTAATGACCCTCTCGATTAATTATTGAGGGAATATAGGGCAAGACCTTAATTACCCCTATAATAATTTATCAGAATAGCTGAGTGGATAGAAGCAAAGCCACTAATGACTCTATCGCTTAATTATCAAAAGAGCTAAGGGGTCAAGGAAAGCCTTAATTACCTCCATAGTTAATTGTCAGAAGAGCTGAAGGGATATAGGGTAAGGCCCCAAAAAGCCTCTCAGCTTATTGTTAAAAGAGCCAAGGGGATATGTGGCGAGGCCATTAATGACCTCATTGGTTAATTGTTAGAAGAGTCTAGGAAATACGAGTCAATGCCATAACGAACCCCGCAGTTAATTGTTAGAATAGCCAAAAGGATACAATGCAATTCCACCAACACCCTTTCAATTAACTATCAAAGTTGTTGAGAGGATACTAGCAAGACATCAACAACCCCCTCAATTAATATATTAGAAGAGTTGAGAAGACATGAGACAATGGCCCAACTACTCCCTCGGTTAATTGTTAAAAGAGCCATAGGGATATAGGACAAAGCCACCAACGACTCACTCAGTTAATTATTAGAAGTGCTAAAAGGATATGGGGGCGAAGCCACAAAAAAACCATCTCGATCAAAATTCTCAAAAAAATGAGAGAAAACGAGGGCAAAGCCACAAAAGACTCTCTTAATCAAAATTTCCAAAAATCAAGAGGATGAAGCCACCAAAGCCCTTTTGGTTGAGTTTTTGAGGTATGCACGGTTGTATAAATTAGGCTCGGGTATTCTTGGCTTTAGTTCACTACAGTCCAAAACTAAACCAAAACCGAAGGAATAGAATTGATCAGTTTAGAACTTAAGAACCAAACCAAACCTAATCGATTTGGTTCAATTTTGATTCTTAGGTTCGATTTAAGCTGTTGGTAAATCCAAAACCACAAACTCATGTCAAGTATTTGAAGCAAGTACAACATTTCATGACAAATACAAACACAAAATAACTCAAAAGAGTCTTTGGTTTTATCAAACCCAAAAAAGGAAATATATATAAGAAAAAAAAGTAAAATAAGCTATAGATTGTATTATCTATAAATTTGAACTTAAGGCAGCAATCCAACAAAGAGCTACCTCTCTCACATCTGACAAATTCCCTAAAATTCATATAATTTTCGTTTCATTTTCGTTAAAGTAAAAATTTCTTTATAATTTATAAAAATAAAAATAAAAATCTTTAATAATAATAATTTAAGAATGGCTTTCTCTTTTCTTTCTACCACCACTGCTGCTGCTTTAGTTTTTTCATTCCCTAAATCACCCTTTAATTTTATCCATTATTACCCTAATGCCATGGTCTCTTTTCATCTCTCCTCCAAGCCTAAGCTTAGGTTATTTGCCAAGGTAAATTCTCTTTCACTCTCTCTCTTTCTTTATTTATTTGTTTATTTTTTACTTAAGTTGTAAATTGGACTCAAATGGCATTAAACTTTTTAGCTTTTTTTAACAAAATTATTTTTTGAATGTGTGTTTAGGTTTTGTGTTTCCCTTTGTAATGGGCTCTATTATAGAAATGATTGTTAAATTGTCTGAGATGAAAATTTGAACTTAATGGAATTAGATTGTTGCAGTAATTTATGCCTTTTTCTTAAATTGTTTTTTTTCAAGTAGAGTGGCAGACTATGCTACGAATTGATAAGGTCTTATAAAGAATAGTGTTTTTATCTCTTTAAACTTATATTTTGCTTTAAATCATTGATTATTTGGCTATTTATTGAGTTTATTAATAAAATATAGGCTTTCAACTCATGACATGAAGATTCTAGAAAATCAGACAAAAAATAGAAGAAATTGAAGAAAATGGTTTAGCACCGCAGTACTTAAATAGAAAATTTGAAGGCACTTCTTAGGTCTCAACGTCGCGACGCCTAAAGCAGAGGGTTAAGCACCGCAATGCTTAGAAGCTAGTGCTGCAATGCCCATGCAATTAAAAGAAAAACTCACTTTGTTTTCTATTATGATTTAGACTCATTGTCACAAGCCTCTAGGATTGCGAAGGCTTATAAAAAGACCCTTTTTTGCAGACAATAGAAGAACACAAGAGAGAGAAGTCAAGAGCAAATATAACAACCGTTAAAGAGAGATAAAAGCAAATGATTAAAGATTGAAAGAGTAAAGACTATGCAACAAGCAAGAGAAAGAAAAAAGCTATTCAGGGCATCAACCTTGTTTAAATTCTTTTCTTTTCTCTTATTTTATATCTTTGAATTCTTTCTCTGGAACTTTTAAATTCATCATGCATTAATTTTCTTTATTTATGGTTCAACTCTTGAACTCAATATGTAATTGAATTGTATTATTTCTCTTATTTCATGAATTTAATAAATGAGAATTGTTCATTCCATCTTGTGCTTAATGCTTTCTTCATAACTTGCCAATATATTGTTTGTTTAAGAAACCATAATGAACTCGATAGAGAAATTAATGTGTTTACCTTAGGATAGTTTAATATATAATTATAAGGTAGCAACTATAAGTTCCATGTAAGATAGAAATATACTTATATGACATGTATGACATTAATGGACTTATTCTTAATGAGTTTTATACTCTTTGATTACCATAAATATATAGGTAATTGTTAAGATGAAATATAGTTATATGACCATCGACAGAGGTTTATAACAATACTAAAGTTTAGCCAACAATTCATTATTAAGGGATTAAATAAATGAATAATAGGTTCAATGAAGTATTAAGGGATAAGTTGAAATCTTATATTCCTTTCCTATTGGTGAATTCACATCTTTATTTGCTTGTTACTTAAATTTCGGTTAATTTTAGTATAATTAAATAAATTAGGTCATTTAATTTTAAGTTTGTTTGAATAAAGATTAAGTAACATTAATTTTAGTGATTGATAAAATGATTAGATATAGAAGTCTCTGTAGGAATGATATTTGATTTATATCATTATATTACTTGGTAAGATACGTATGCTTGCGTATATTTGTGCTAGTATTTGCACCGCATCACCGACTTGAGGGGGCCTCGGTTTCACCTTCCTCCCAACCTAATCTATGATCACCTTATCTAACCAAGTGAGGTATAGGTTAGGGTAATGTGCATTGAAAACTTTAATACACCTATAAAAGCTTAGATTCACTCTATCTGGAACCAATTTTCAATGCTCGCCGAGGCATCAGGTTGAGCAACCTTAGGATCCTCAGTCACTCATTTCTCTTTACAAGAGAAACCTTCTTTTCTCAAAGAGTTTTGATTAGAGCCTAAGATTCACCACTTGGTATGTTGAGTTGATTAACTTTTGATTGAAGAGCTAAAGCTTTGCTCATACAGTAGCTATTTTGGCCTCTGCCTCATCTACCTTGGTTGCAAAATTTTAGAGCTTCTGGCTCCCCTCCTCAACCTTTTTATTGGCCTTTTACAAGGCCTCATTAAGTTTGGTTGCCTCAGCCTTTGCTTATTGCAACCTTTGCTCTTCTTTGATAGCATCAAAAAGTGTATCTCTATTCTAAAAGAGAATGAAGGCCACATAAATAAATAAAAATTCCAGTAATCAATGGTCGAAAAAACAAATAATATTAAGAGCTAGTTCATTATAAAAAATGTGACGTCAAGCACACATCTCATGTCATGTGTAAAAGACTTAGAGGCATCGTACTTCGATATATCATCAGCAAAAGCAGCTGTGACTGTCCGCTCAGCCCCCCTCATCAAGGATGTAGGTCTTAATTTCGCCTATGGTCTGCTTGGGTTGGAAGTCGATTAGCTCAAAGTTAAAGAGTCCGAAAGAAACACCCTCACTCGATTATTGTGGAAGGGGCGGCAGACTCATAGTTAGATAAGGGAAAGTGGTTAACTTACTGAATCCACCAAGACTCTCTAAGGATCCGCCAAGATCTCAAAAGGTCTCTTTCCTTATCAGTTGAGGCATTTCTTGAGCCAACGCCTCCCCCAACAATTTCGCTTACCTAATCCCTTCATCCTAGGGGTCTTAAAAGAGTAAGGATATTTTTTTGCTACTATCTTTATCCTCTATTTCTATAATAAAAAAAACAACCGCGGTAGAAGATTAGAATAAATGAAAAGAAATAACTTTTTAAGAAAGAGCACGACCAAAATGTAAGAATTATCGCTTCCTCCTCTTTTATTCTTCAAAAACTCAGGGAGCTTGCTAACCAGATTTGTACTCTCTAAATTTTTTTAAAAGAGAAGTTCCTTAATGGAGCCCTCTTATCTTTGAGACTATGCAACCTGATCTTTTTCTTCCCAAGTAAGCTCAAGTTTTAATGTTCAAGTTGTTACTACAATAATATAAACAATAACGTTATAAATCTTTAAACAAGATATTTGAAAATTCAAATAATTGAAAAATCATGCATGGACCTGATTTAAAGAAAGCCCGAGGACATGATAAATGCTTTAGCACTCTCATGTGCTCCTAGCTCTATTTCCCTTCAACAAAGAACCACAAGTTTCAATTATGATTACTTGAAGGTATGTCTCGAATGGGAGAAAATTTATTCTTTTAATTATAAGTAGACAAGTAATGGTACCTCTTTTATTGATCAACATTCGCAGTACACTATTATAGCTACTGAAACTTAAAGAAGATAGGCTCATTATAGGCAGACCAACGACATTATGCGTAGATCGGCCAATATCCTCTATAAGTTTAAACCTAATTGACATTGTGCTAGATTCAAATGGACGAGCATATATACAAAGTAGGGTTAAATATGAGTCTCAACCCTAGACTAATAAGAAAAAGATTAAATGCCACCTCTTCGACTGGTGGCACACTAGCATACTCATTATCCTTTTGAGGCACTTTTAGTGTAATTGTGTTCGATATATTATATTTCTACTACAATTAAGTAAGATCATCCTCTTGTATACCATAAGGTTGATAAGGCAAGCATTCTAATTCGAAAGGGACTTTAATATCAGACTTGGGGACGAATGTCTTTTTTTTTCTTCTTCTTGGGCTTGGTTGCCCAAACATTTGCGCTCACCTCTATGAAACCCTACTCGGCATCACATCATTAGGTATCCTCTCTAAGTCACTATGGCCCTCAAGCAACTCAACAGCATTCTTTCCTATAGGTCCTCTAACAATCAAGCTAAGCCCTCTAACAATCAAGCTAAGCCCTCAAACCTCTTGAGCACTCTTGCTATTTACCTTTCGAGTTGAGTTACTCCCAGCAACTGAGACCCTACCAAAGCTACCAAGCTCACGACTAGATATATATTGAGAGTCGTCGACTGATGACATGGTCCTAATACTTAAACAAGAAAATCAGGCAACCTATCAATAACACTACTATATCGAGCACGCAAGCTTTGAAGAACATAAAAACATAAGATATGTAAAATGTAGAAAATACTCAAGATACTCAAAGCAATAAAGAAAAAGCATTAGAAATTGAAAATAACAGTAAATACAAATTACTTGTGTGATTTGTTTTCCAAAAATGAGTTGAAAGAATGTAGTCTCCCTCTTTAAATCACTGTAACCTCTCTCTCTCTCTTAAATTTTTCAAAAAGAGTAATAAAATGAAGAACTACAACGATTGCTCTTATTAAAATTCTTCAAAATAATCGCAACTATGATTTAAGATCTAAGGCCTAAGGCTTTCTCATAATTGAAGTATCTTATCAATTGGAACGACTTGTCAAAAAGTGCTCTGCAATTGTTCGATCAACATATGTAGTCTAAGATGTGACCACATCATCAATAATATGAAAAGACATGATTATTCACTTAGCCACTTGACAGCGCATCTCTCGAAGGGTCACCCAGTGTTAAATAAAATTATGGCACCAATTTCAATCTCCAATTTTTATGATTGACATGATTGGATAGCCATATAAGACAACTAAATCAAGTGAGCCTATTAGCACTAAAGTGCTCTGCTCCTATCGAGGATCCAACACTCAACCCCGATAACTCCTTTAGACCATCAAACTAAAAAGTACTACTATAAAGTTTCTATTATCAATAAGTTAATATTAAAAATTGAGTGACATTATTTCCCCTAGGATTTTAATCCAAACCTAAACCAGAGGGTTTAGTATGGCCTTCGAGCTCTGAGTATTTAGAGCAACCCAAAAATGCCTCATTAGATGCCCATGGCTAACCGTCAAAGCTCCCAACATGTAAAACACCTCAGACCTTTACCCACCGCCACTTAAAGGCTCTAACTTTATACACGAGAGGTCCTCGGGCTACACCCCCACTCCTCGACATAGCCCTCAATGCAAGGCCGACCATGTAAACCCTTTACGCAGAGAGATCACAATTCCTTGGCGTTAAAATCTCTTCAATTATTTCTTTATTTTTTATTTTTCACTTTTCTAATTACAAACTCTCTAGCATAATTATTTCTTTGTTTTCAATTTTCATTCATGCAATTCTAAATTCTCAATGCAATTATTTTTATTTTTTAAATTTCATTCATTCAATTCCAAATTGCAAATCATTATAAAATAAATTTTCAACTATCCCAAAATAATAACATTTACTCTCAACCTTACCAGGATAGTGATGATAAGGGCAAATTTGTCATATATTTTTTCATATTTTTATTATTGATATTTTATGATTTTATGAGAATAGATGGCTATTTATGTGCATCAATAGCAAATTCAGCAAGAGAAAAAACTAGACATTGAAGACATGCTCCTACAGTTTATGAAGAAAACAGATGTACTCTTTCAAAGTCAAGCAGCTTCATTTAGAGCCTTGGAGAATCAAGTAGGACAACTTGCTATAGTAATGAACAATCATCCTTAAGGAACTCTACCAAGCAACACTGAAGTCAATCCAAAAGGAAATGTCGAGCAGTGTCAAGCTATCTCCCTAAGAAGTGGTAAAATCTTACATGACAACACTCCTCAACCACAATTTTCAGAGATGAAGGAGAAGGAAAAAGAAACAGTGGTCCAACAAGATAATGTACAACCATATAGACCACCTATATCATTTCCTCAGAGATTACAGCAGCTAACAAGTCAAGAGAAAAGTGCTGAAACACAGAAAAGTGTAGAAACTGGTATTCAAGTAAAAGAATAGAAAAGAGAAAATGCAGCAGAAGATACCAGTAGCAACCTGCAGAAGCAAGATACACAGTCATTCACTTCACCATCTCCATTTCCTTAGAGGCTACAAAAGAAGAAACTAGATAAGCAGTTTTCTAAATTTCTTGATGTTTTTAAGAAATTATATATTAATCTTCCTTTTACAGATGCATTGGAGCAAATGCCGAGCTATGTGAGATTCATGAAGGATATCCTATCAAAGAAGAGAAAAATAGATGACTTCGAGACTGTGGCTCTAACGGAAGAGTGTAGTGCCATCCTCCTAAAGAAGCTACCTCCAAAGCTCAAAGATCCTGGGAGTTTCACCATACTATGCTTAATTGGAAATTATGATTTTAGGAAAGCACTCTGTGATTTGGGAGCTAGCATCAATCTTATGCCACTGTCCGTGTACAAAAAATTAGGACTGAAAAAAGCCAAACCAACAAATATCACACTTCAGCTGGCAGATCATTCTCTCACCTATCCTAAGGGATTAATTGAAGATGTGTTAGTTAAAGTTGATAAATTCATCTTCCCAGCCGATTTCATTATTTTGAATATAGAAGAAGACAAGGAGATCCCTATCATCCTTGGAAGACCCTTCTTAGCCACTGGAAGAACAATCATTGATGTACAAAAAAGAGAGTTGACCATGAGGGTACAAGAAGACACAGTCACTTTTAAGGTCTTCAAGGAGATCAAATTACCAACTGAAAATGAAGACTGTTTCTACATTAATGTGGTGCACTCAAGCGTCAAGCAAATTAAAGATATGGAGACATTGGATCCTCACATCCGAAAAAGAGCATTGAAGCATAGGAAGGCAAGAGAGAAGAAGAAAAAGCAGTATCATGATGAAGCAAGCAAAGAGAGAGAAAAGGAAGAACCATCTCCTCAGCCTAAGATTAAGGTCTTTCTAGAGAGACATAAGGAGAATGCAGCAAAAAATACTATTCGAGGTTTAATTGCAAAAATATGAAAGCCGAAAAAGAAGAAAGCCAGCAAGATCACTTATACAAATGCTTCCATCAGCATCTTTGACCCACCATAAGAGATTAGGAAGCCCCGTCAAGCCGAAGACGTTAAATTAAGCGCTACTTGGGAGGCAACCCAAGGTAAGTATTATTATTATTACTATCATTTTTGTTTTGTTTTTGCAGCATCGTTAAAAAACAAAAACCCAAGAAGTGCAGCGCTGCAGCAACAGGTTCCAGCGTAGCCGCAATAGGAAATTCGAGTCATTATCGCCCCCGCGGTATACACTCTATCGCTCCAGCGCAAATTCCAGTAAAGTCTCAGCGCTGCAGCGACGGACGATTATCGCGTCAGCGCCAGAACGTTGCCCCAGTGACTAAAAATCAGTGCCGCAGCAAAATTTGAATAGGGAAGTCTCTTACTTTCACTTCTTTATTTTTTGACATTAGGGACAATGTCTAAATTAAGTTTGGGGGTGGGAAACACTTTCTTGTGTTCATTTTGCTGCATGATTTGAGTGGTCATTCTTGTGGGTTAATTTTTTTTTAGTTACTTAGTTTTTCTTAGTTAATTTGTTTTTTAGGCTTTTTTAAAATGATCATTAGTCTATGATAAAAAAAAAAAAAAATACATGGCTGAATTTATTTTTTACAAATCCATAGGGAATGATAGATACTTGAGACAATTTTGATTATCCAAGTTTAGGAACAAGTTCAACTTTATTTATAATCACCATTTTTTTTAGCACTGTAAAAGCATAAATAATTATAACTATTACTTAGAGATACTTATGTTTTAGGGAGTACACCACAGTCTCGAAAACCGATACTCTAGAACTTATCTTTAATTACTACTTGAGGCGAAATCTTAGAAAACACATAAATAGGAAAATGACATTAGGCCATCTTTGGACCGATTAAGCCTTTCTAGCCTACCTTTTATTGTATATTTATCCATAGTACCCTATTTTGAGCCTAATTATTCATTATTTGGTTTAACCACATTACATGCCCAAGACTTAAAGTTTATTTATTCATAAATTTACCCTTAACACCATAAACCTTGCATTTGCTTAGAAATACTCTTGAAAGGAAAAGGTTGTGGTGATATGAGAAAAATAAGTTTGGGTGGTATTTGTCAATCTAAGTTTGGGGGTATTCAAGAAAAAAAAAAGTAAATAAAATACCCCCAGCTTAAGAAAAAAGAGAAAGTCTTTGAAAAATAAAGGTTGAAAAGAAGGATGGAAAACCCAATAAGTTTGGGGGAAGAGATACTACAAGGAAAAGAAAGATCAAGAGGTTTTTAGGTAAAATCTAAGTGTTTATAGTATGAATTGAACTTCATATATTTATCCTTTTATCCCACCTTGACCTTAGCCTTACGTTACAAGCTAAGTAAAGTCCTAAATAGATCCCTAGACATGTGATTTTCTACATTAGTGGAGAGTGGTAGTAAAGACAAGCTTATGGAAGTGTCATTATACAAATTGAATGCTGAGACATCATCTTTTCTGTACGAACTAAAGTATAAAGTAAATCAAAGTATGGTTTAGCTATTTACTTGCTGCTTGCAGACACCCATATGGTGATTGTTTATGAGGAAGAACGTGGGACTAAATAAAGATAATTTAGAATTGTTAATAGCTATTTATCTACCTTAAGGATTTGTACAATTTCATCAGCATTTGAGACAATGATGTTGATCATCTTACTAGTATTAGTATATTTTGTTTTGTTAAATGAGTCAAGTAAAACCCTTTATTTTTCTCTTAGTTTTATTTTATTGCTTGAGGACAAGTAAGTGTTTAAGTTTGGGAGAATTTGATAAGGGCAAATTTGTCATATATTTTTTCGTGTTTTTATTATTGATATTTTTTTGATTTTATGAGAATAGATGGCTATTTATGTGCATTATTATTATTTATAGGGACTTGAATGAAATTTAAAAAAAAATGCAAAGTTTTCAAAATGTATGTCCATCGCCCCAGCGCCACTAGGATTATCGCCCCAGCGCTGGAATAGTGATTGAAATAAGAAAAATGACTTGTTTAAGTCGCATCTGGCGCCCCAACGCCAGACCTTTACCGTGCCAGCGACGAACCAGCACCCCAGTGCCATAAACCCACCGCTCCAGCGGTGATACCTTTTTCATGCGTCGCCCCAGCGACAACTTCATAGCGCCCCAGCGGTAGTGCAAGTCCTAGTCCGACGAGAATTGAGATTTGCAAGCTCATATCAATCCCTATAAAAAGCCACTCGTTCCCAGCCTTCAAAAAGAATCCAAGACAAACCTAGAGCAATTCAAGAACACCAAAAATACAGAGCACGAGTCTTGGAGAGCAATAGGAGTTTAATTGAAGCAACTTTAGAAAGAGATTCAAGGCGTTCTTTGGCATCAAGAGTACCTTAAGTAGCGCAATTAAGAGCAATTCGACGTCTATATTAGTTTGCTATTGATTGAATCATGGTTTATTATTATTTTTACTGCTGTTCTCTTGTAGCCATGAGCTAAAATTATTTTCTAGGGTTAATACTTGAACTCAATATATGTGCTTAATTGCCTTATCTTTAGAATATTTAATAAACTTAGTTCTTTGATATTCAAATTACTTATTCTTAATACTTCAATATATCTGGCCAATATATGGTGAATGAATTGGTAATATTATTGATAAACTTGGAAGAGGAATCATAATATTTAGACCTAGGTAATTTGATGCATGATTGTAAAGTAACATTCAATGTTGCATATGCAAGTTTCAATTTAGGATAAGAATATATCTAATTGGCATGTATGATCAATAAGAACTAATCTTAATGAATCTTAATTTATTACAAGTACCATAGGAATATAGGTATTTGGTAAATTAAGGTATACTTGCATGACCTTGGAAGAGGCTTATGGATACATTAGTGTCTTGATCAATAACAAAGACTAAGGGAGTTAAATATTAGAAGATTAATCATTAGAAAGCATATTGAGGGATAAAATTAATCCTAGGTTTTCTCTATATTGCTATCACTTAAATCTATTTGCATTGTGTTTTTGCCTTTATATTTTCTACATTCATTCTTAGATTTTTATTTATCTGAATAATTATTAGAAAGATATCATTTTAGTAATTGGTTAAAAAAGAAGAAATTATCCCTGTGGGTTCGACATCCGACTTATTTAGTCTCTTTATTACTTGCATACGATAGTGTATACTTACACTTAATTTTATGATATAGAAATATCGCATCAAGTGACCACAAAGATTTATTGCAAAATACAACTTACATAGTGTAAAAATGCGGTGAAAATGATTTTAAATCATTATACAGTCATGAGTTCAACGTAAAGAGTTAATAATCGTACTACAACATTGTGTTATAATTATTATAACTGAACTTTGACCTATACTAATCATTCTCACTTACCGCACATCCGTCAACATGTTGCAAAGTGTATGAATTGTCGAAAAATTTAATTTTGAGGTTTAAAATTAAATTATGTTATTTTATTTTTAAAATTTATTTTATTTTATGTTTTAAGAACTAATTTATGTATTTTCTTCAATATAGTTATGTTAGCGGGATGATTTTCGGCTTAAAGGGAAGGATTGACCCTCAACTTCGAGTTTGAGGTGTGAGAGAGGATGATGAAGTTTGAGTTCTTAGGCCTCTGGTTGCCAAAGGCCGAGATTATGGCTGTGTTGGTGATGAAGATCTGAAATGGTGCTAAAAAGTGGCTAAACTCTGAATTGTGGTGGAACTAACTAAAGGCATCTGAGGGACCTAAGGAATACAACACAACAGAGGTTAGAGGGTAGGCATTAGTGGGGTGGCCGACGACGGCCCTCTGATGCTCAAGTTAGGCAAAAATGCTCTAAAAAGTGTTCCCTAGGGTTAACTTGCCCCAGAGAAAGTGAAAAGTGTCTGGAAAGAAGGTGGAGAGTTTGATTTTCTAGAGAGAGAAGATGAGTTTCAAATTTTTACCAAAAAACCTTACTCTTTTTGCATTCTGGAGACTTAACTTAAGCTTGGAGAGTGCTAACTAAAGAGCTCCCTTAAGGGTGACACGTGGTGAACAGTCTTTGTCGTGAGAGCATTTCGAGAATTTTTATTTAGCCACATGAGTTATTTTAGCTTTCCCTGACATCTGGAGTACTAAATGTAACATGATTGGTCACTTTTGAACCTATTAGTTTTGAGTTGGTGAGGATTGAGGAACTCTGAGAGGCACTGAGGGGTTTCTGACTTTGTCCCCTCTATACCTAGCGTGAACAATACTGACATTGTTTACCTACCACAGAAAACCTCTGTGAATAGTATCAGTGGCATCAACTATGGCCAAGACACTGAGCCTTGCTGATGTGGCTCTTGGTGATTGGCTCTTAGGAGATTTCCTCATCCACTTTTATTCCTTAGGTCTAATAGCTAGCTATGGTGGCATCTAAGTGCTCCGCTATTAGACCTTGTTGGTGACGTGACAAGTACTTGTCTAGACTGATATGGCACTTACTCATTGGGCATTTAAAGATTCCCCACCTAACTTTATCTCTAGGTCAGATGGCTAGAGTACTCCTCTAGTAGGTTAGATGCTAATGATATAGCAAGACTTGAGTAGTGCTGACATGGGCACTACGAGTGGCCCCATACTAGCGTGGCAAGTGCTTGAGTCTGGGTGACGTGTCTTCTGTTATCACAACTGAATGGAGACATATAGCATGGCTTAAGTCCCACTTCATGAGTTTTATGGGCCAAGTTATGGAGGCCCAAGTGTCTTGGTTTAGGCTCAGTCCCACTGAGGCAGTCTTCTCTGGGTCGGGTACTCTAGAAACTTTAGGTTTAAGTACTAGAATGAGCTCCCTAGTATTTGGCCAAGTGTCATTTCTTTCTATCCCCAACAAGCTACAATCAATAAAACCAACGAGTGATTAATAATCCTGTTAGACAAAAAAACGATAACTATCATCCCCTAATAAATCATATAATCCTCTGATTTCATCGACCAATAAGATTATCAAATGAATTATAATTCCAATTGAAACGATCAAAAAGGATATGTAAGTCATATATATATATATATGCTCTAAAGTTGAAAATATCATACATAAAAAATTGACAAGCGAAAATCCCTCGAGTATACAAAATTGAAATCATAAATAAAATTCATTAGAAGACTTTTTATATATCTTTTCGAAGATCCAATGCCACCACTTAGACTCAAATCAAGATGCTTTAGCACTACTTCCTAATAGCAACGTGTCTGTCGATTTTACCATAACGGCTTGCTCGAAATCATAATAACCTATTTTTAGTCAATCGTCGAGATTTAAAGAGAATTTCAATAAAATTATTTTTGGGAAGCATCAAAATTAAGGAATAAAAATTTATTTAAATAGAGATTGAAAGAATCCCCATTTTTGTTGCTTTATTTAATTATTTAAGATTTTAATTTTAAATAATTACAATTAAAATATTTTAAAAAATAGTTATTTATTAAATCTTATATTCTTAAATTTGAAAAACATATAATAAACTTTTATTTAATTAAATTTTTGGCTGAGTAGTGAGTTCAACACCTCATGAGCATAGGTCTTGGGCCATGGACCTCGTCCATGTTGAGCCATAACACAGACCCATGTTAAGTCCTACTTTCTATACACGACACCATAATGTGTCGTGCTTCTTAAGCACTACACTCTAGCGTATAATGAGCCATGACACATAAAGGCCAAAAAATTCAATTCAACACAACGTGCTGGCCTCACTTCTTGGGCACCGCATTATAGTATGTCATGCTTCTTAGACACGACACTGAGTGTGTCATGGGCTAGTTTGTTCTTCACTTTGGCGTGAAAAGGTGCTTATAACCTCAGGAACCCCAAGTGATTAGTCGTTTTCTTCTAAATTAGTAATCTCTTTCTTTTACTTATCTTTTAGAAGATGAGCTAATGGTAATTTGCTTTCCCTCTAAGTCACAAAAGGTGAAGAGGCGGATTATTCCTTCTTACGATTTTCAGTCCAAGCCCCCAACATATCATTCGGAACATGTTAGAAGGATGACTCGCATATTTATAATAATTTGTTTGAATAGGATGACTCGCATAAATTTTATAAGATAAAAACGAGTAGAAAGAAAAAGCATGGAAACAACATCCGCCGTTCATAATGCTCTTACTCAAGATGATCACTGGATACAGTGAATAAGATTAAAAGAGAAATAAATGGCTGCATTGACTATAATAGATTGTTTAGAATTGAATCATGCAGCAGGAACGAAACCTCAAAACCAAAAGGCTAAGCATTTACTTAAAAAGTCCACAAAGTAGTACGTAGGGGTATTCTTATGCATATTGTATGAGAGATCTTTAATTTCAACCTTTAAGCTACTAGCACCAAACTTTGACTTGTCTGATGAGTGCATCACAATTTAAGGTTACTTGATATTCTCAAGCTCAGATGGGAGAGATTAACAAGCCCAAAATGTAATTACTGACATAAATCATAATAGGTAAAGAAAAATCATCTCTATTTACGATGCCTATAAAACTTAAACCAAAGATTTAGAAGCTAGACACATATTAGGGGATCAAATAGTACTATTCTCATAATATATAAATGGCGATATATCATCTCAGACTATGCCAGGTATACCTTCAATAGAACTAAGTCTTATTATCAAACATCAAAATATGTCAGTGGTAACCTAGGGGAGCTGGTGCCTCTCTCAATTCTTTTCCCTGAAATTGTATATCCTGCAAGGCAAGGACAGAGATGAGCAAAACTTACAAGCACTACTATCTGTTATAACAAAAACCAACTAAATTACCAAGAGAATAACAAAAATCCTTTACAACCCAAGGCCAAAGAGAATAAGAACATGGGTAAACCAAGTCAACCCATCTGAAACCATGCCCAATCAACTTACCAGCTTCAGCAAAATCATTGCCATTGGGTAAGGTTAATAAAAATGAAGAAAAAGAGGCAAAGTCTGTCATACAGTGAATTTCTATCTTAGCAATTAGGCAAGGCTTAGAAAGAAAATGAAAACCCATATTGTCCAACCAGATTTACATAGTTAGCAAAGGCTGGACAGAAATCATTTTAACAATCAGGGCCTTGTACATCGTAACAATCCAAATTTTCTTTCCTAATCCCCCACTTTATTGGATAATTGTTTTTCTCTGGTAACTAAGGTTTAAATCCCAAAATAAGGCCAAACTTTCAAGTCTCCAAAACAAATGACAACTAAGATTTAAGAAAGTCAATTAACCTGCTTGTTCGATTTAACAGAAGAAAGGACAAGATAATTGGTTAGTTGCTGTTAGCCTCATTCCATCATTGACCACCACCAATTTTGTGGGTACATATAGCATGTACAAGCAAAATTACAAATTCAGTTGTTGCAAAAAAATTTATCTAGTTTAACCCATGCTAGCTGAATTAAGAACATAAAATGAGCAAGGAGACAAGAACTGGAAAACATATTAGGAATTAGTTTATTCATAAAATTAAATGATTAATCTGCAGAAAAAACAAAGATGCAAAATCAATGAAGATTATGGATGTGAAAGAGATGGAGCACTCACAGAAGCAAAATGATTGACATCACGATGATGGGCTTCATCAGCACGAATCACAGTAATAACATCCTTAAGGGTTGCATCCTTAGGTAGCCTCCAGTAGTCTATTGCAATAGCAGGGGCTGGAACATTTTCAATTGCTCCACTATCAATATCCTTCAAATACTCTGTATATGAGTGTATTGCCTCCTCCTCCAAATACCCAACAACTCTATGTGCCAGCTTGGGAGAGAGTAGATAAAGCACAAAGAATGCATTAAAGAAGACTCCCTGCACAGTTAGAACTAGCATCCTCTCATACCATTTAGGCTTCACAAGTTCCACCATGGTCATTAGGTGCATCCTCTCATTCTCTGCTTCTTCAAGCAGTGCTTTGACCCAGCCACCACTATGCTGGAACTTGCGCAGAGATTTGAGGTGCAGCAGCATCCCTCCTACCATTCCAGGTACAGCAGCCACTGTTTCCAGCATCATTGCACGACAACCATATCGTCTCTGGGAAAATAGGTATTGTCACATCCACCTCTTTTTTTTTGGGTGGGTGCATAAGATAATGTAGGTTTAAATCTAAACAGTTACCATACCCTGCTTCCTTATCTACAGATTGACTTTATTGAATTCATATACACAGAAAAAACCACATAAAGAACGTGGGGGAAATTGTTACCCCCTCTAACTGGCTTGCATCACATAGTTCTACAACCGTGTATGAGATTATCAGTGCGAACCGGAAACAGACTGATAGAGTTGCACTAATACAAAATTTATTTGAATCGTAATTCATACCCAAAAAGATCTAAATCAACAAAAACAGAAAATACTGCTTCATATGAGAACAATAAAGCACCAAAAATTTAGAGAAAAAAAGAAAAGAAATGCTTCTAAAGATACAGACCTGGAAAAATAAATCCGTTGGAATTCGAAGAAGTTTGACAGTCCGGTAAGCAACTTTATCAAGAAATGTCTTTGGCAAATGGTGCTTCTTCAAATCAATTGATAAATCTGCCCGATAAGTTTCCCAGGGCTATGACGAAATTCAACACACACAAAAGAAAAAAAAAAAGAAATCAGAATAAAAGACAACTAAAAAAGAGAAAATGCTTCATATCCTGCAATTTTAATGAATTATCACTAAGACAAGAAAAGAAATGCTTAAGATGCTACCATGAAACAATTCCAAGGCCATTCAGAGCCATCCTCTCTCGTGATCTTTGGCCTTGAAATCCCCCAATAGCTCGACACTACCACTCCTTTCTCTTCTTCCTTCTTCTCTTTCACTTTCTCCGTCAACGCTTCCGAAGATGAATAAGAGCGCATCATTGTCAACCTCATATTCCTCCAGTACATCACCCCAAAAGACATGCCGTTTGCCTCCCACGATTCTGGATTCTGTCCGACAACCGTCGTCGTCCATATGTAACGCTTACCGCACTTCCCGCCGTTCATCAGACCTCGCATCACCGACATCGCTACTATCTGCTTCATTTTCTTTGGATTGGTCAGTCAAGTTGCTTAATGACCAAAGTGGCTATTTCTCTATTATTTATATTTTGTCGGCACAGCAGGCAAAAGAAATGGCAATTTTCCAGATCGATCTTACTTGGGGGATACGTAATGGTTGACAGTCACGATCATTGCGGTTTGATGTTCTAGCTGGACAGGCCGCTTGTGAGGGAATTTGATTCTCTGCGCATGAGTAAGGAGAAATGTCTGGCCAGAGCTATCGTTATTCACAGTTGGTTCATGAGTCATTTCAATTGTTGGGCGATTTATGATAGTGAACGGTTCTGATCGAAATTTAAATTGGGGTTGGCTGCAGGAGATCTTATACCATCCAACCAATAAATGCCGTGGCCTTCATTTTATATAAAATTACTGTTTTGCTCCAGGTTTACGGGAGCTTTATGTGCTGCTGTTTATTGGTTGGCCACGTTGTTTCTGACATCCATGTCGTGTCACTATATGAGGTATCCACGTGGGCTGATGAGAGGCGGAAATGAAAAGCTGCTGTCCGCGATACGGGTGTTGGTTTTAAATTATCTGGATGAAAAATTATTGTAATAATAAAAAATTTAGTCATTTAACATATTTAATTATAAATAAAATTTTATTTTATTTTTAAACACAATATATTTTGATAGAATTCTTAAATGTATTAGTATTAGTAAGTGCATCAAAGATACAGTCATCGATTCTCCTAAAATTATCTTCAAACTTAACTTTTCTCTTAACTCAAAATTCTCACAAACTAAACCTAAGTTTGTTCTATCCATAATAACAACAATTAAAGATGGTAGTGTAAACGAATTAAAATGAGATAATGATCTCCTATTTAATATTTTATCACGCTGTAGGTATAGCCAAATTAAAAATTAGAAGAATTTTTTGTGATTAGATTAGGAGAAATTGGTGATTTGATATTGAAATTGGTGATTCGATTATATTAGTTATGTTTGTTAATGTTGAGGATGAATGTATTTGATGAATGAAGGAGGTAGATTTAGGCGGCACGATGAATGGCAAATGTTATCACGCCGGGCGATTATTATAAATTTAATTATTATAATTTTATTTATTTAAATTTATAGTAATTATAATTTTATTTAATTTTTATTAATTTATAATTTTTTTTTAGGAATAACATAATTTCAATAAAATTAAAGATTGCAGTTAAAGACTATTTTTCTGTCACCATTATGTGCTATTCCAAGCTATGTGCTCTTGATACTATAAGAAAAAAGTTGACCGAGCATAAAAAAGAATATATAAAGAGGCACATGTGCGAGTCATTTCTTGGAGTTGCAATGCATTAATTTTTTAAGCATTTTGGTTCACCACTTGTTACTTCATAAGGGTGAAAACTCGTGATATGGATGATGAGTTTTGGTATCTGGTGAACAATAATCGCATTTGTTTTAGGTGGTAGAATTTTATGCTTATATCTTGCTTGAAAATGGGAGAATATCCAATAATAAGGCAATTGGCAAAGAAATTGAGTCATCGTTTATAGAGTGAGTACCTGCCCACAAGAAATATCTCATTTTGGTTCACCATTTGTTACTTCATAAGGGTGAAAACTCGTGATATGGATGATGAGTTTTGGTATCTGGTGAACAATAACTGCATTTGTTTTAGTTGGTAGAATTTTATGCTTATATCTTGCTTGAAAATGGGAGAATATCCAATAATGAGACAATTGGCAAAGAAATTGGGTCATCGTTTATGGAGTGAGTACCTGCCCATAAGAAATATCTCATTGCAATAGTTTGATGAGATATTTAGAGAATATAGCTTCAATAAGATGGATTATGAAGATGTAGTTAAATTATCGTTATTGTATTTCATCCACCACGTGTTATTAGGGTGAAGAGAGAGAAGTGATATAGATCCTTTTTTCACTCTAGATAATGGATAATTTAAAATAATTTAATAAATATCCGTGAGGTAATATATCATGGAAAGCCACTCACAATTCTTTTAAAAGGATATTAAAGGGAAAGGCAAAGAGATTTAAAAAATTAAATGCCAAAAAGAAGCATAAAAAGGAAAAATATAATTTCAAGGTTTTCCTTATGCTTTTCAAGTACGTAAAAATACATTCATTTTATGTTATTTGTCATCTTAATTTTTATATATTATTTTTGACTTTATGATATGACAATTTTCATTACAAATGTGGATCTATGAGGCAATCCCCTTGTTTGGGTCAATATATACGTAAGAAACCTGACTCAAGGTCCCTCGTATGTTAAAGTGGAGGTCTAGCAGTAATATAACACAAAAAATCTGCAGGACAATCTTTTCAATGCGAACATTATAAGTTTTTATGAACATAATAAAATACAACAATGATTGTTTAAAGATTTTAATTATTAATTCAATTGGGTACTAGTTTGTAGATGTTAGATATGATTCCACGTTTGTCTCTAAATGAGCATAAGATGGGAGTAGATTTTATTTAGGCGTTAAAGCAATTCAGGGGAACTGTTGGTAATTACGTTAGATACCTTGATCAGAAAAATAAAGAGGGAGATGCGGAAGTTGTCCATACAGATGAACCTGAGTCATATGGAGATAAGGTACATTCTTTAGTTTAAAATATCTAGATTTAATTGAATAAATTAAATTTTATGCTTGCTTAATGTATATTTTTAAAATTTATTAGGCCTAATTTGAACAACACACAACACCACCTACATATCTAAATGACATTGCAGCAGGCCTTAGTGACTGTAATGAAGAGATTAATTTAATTCGAGATCGGGTATAATATATCTAGATAAACATATATGTGAATCAAATGCTCATTTAATTTATTTCTTCTTAAATTTATCAGGCCTAATTTAAGCAACTCATAACTACGTTGACATATCCTAATGATTACTACCGATAATGAATTGATGCATTATATGGTGAGGTTGGCAAGATGAGAAAGCAGATGTGAAAGGCACATGCTGACTTGCGTGAGCAGTAGGAAAAGGATAAGGAAGAGATCATGCAAGAGATAAGAATGATCAAATAATTATTGCAAGATTTTCCTTTATGCATGGGCGCATTCAAAAATTAGGTAAATTACCTATGATTTTTAGTTCATATTTTGATTATAGCTATTGATTTTCTTAAAATTTTCATATGTGTTGTCTAGGTTCCAGTGACTGATTATTAGCCAGATGTATATTCTTTTGATAGCCAGATAGAGATCGATCATCAGCTGGAGGTCGAGCAGGCTTGTTAATAAGGAGGCAGTGTTTAGGTGGTACCCATTGGGACTAAGGGGGCAAACATATATTGATGGAAATATAGACCACCGTGGGTGATGTATACA
This sequence comes from Ailanthus altissimus, assembly GCA_946807835.1. Taxonomy (NCBI): domain Eukaryota; kingdom Viridiplantae; phylum Streptophyta; class Magnoliopsida; order Sapindales; family Simaroubaceae; genus Ailanthus; species Ailanthus altissimus. Next base: position 11,610,240 of record OX327698.1, read on the forward strand.
CCTATTACGAATCCTATTCGCAAGAGATCAAAGAGGTTGAGATTAAAAGGCGAGCAAGTTTGTGAGCATACAGTTGATGTAGATCCTATGGGCCCAGTTGACTTGATACTAAGTATGAGGTTTATGTAATGGATTAACAAGGGTACCGAATGAGTGGATTTGTTAATTATTAATGCTCATTGACTATGGTTTTAGGTAGTTCTATAATACTGGTTAGAAGAAGTTGTAAGTATTTTCAATTAAAAGAAAGTTAATTACCCTTTGTTTTTATAATTGAACAATGATAATTTAGCATTGTGTTCTTATATGACAGCACATCAATGAGTACTTAAGATTAATTCTCCTCTAACAGTCCAAATACCTTCAGACGTTACCTTAATGATATACAACAACAGACTCATATTATTTTTGTAAGTTTTTCTAGTCACCTTCACTAATGACATTATTTCAACTTAATGTATCTTGGTTTATATAATACATGTCAATAGATTTGGTTGTTTTTAGGAGTCCTTTTTAGGAATCTATACAGAGCATTGCTAGAATTTGTCATCGATCAATTGGGACCTTGAACTACTATAATATGCAAGAGGGAACAAATAACACTTTTATGGTTATAAGCTTTGGGTCGATGTTGATAAGATATGTATATTTTTACACACATTCATACTTTTATGTTGATCCATTACATAATTTTAATTTATATATATTTATTTATAATTTTAATTTATTTATGTTGAGGTTGATTTTATATGGCGACAGGTTACTCTGTATACAACTTCAGCGTTAGAGGAAATGATGACAGAGTTATTGAAGGACATCTAGTGAGACATAATCTTTGATCGACAATTGCAGCAGTGTTTCAACATATCTTTCAGTTGTGTCTATGTTGTTTGCCTCTACTACATGTATTGTTCAAAGGCTTCCCCCTTAGGAAGGTGTATGTATCTCTCTATGTCTTCTCGATTGTCTACGTGTAACTAGCGGCTATATCTGAATATTTTCATCTCATTTGGAATAATCCAATCTAACAGATAGTGAATAGGATTTATTAAATCACTATATGCAGTTAATAAAGTCTCAACCATGTAATAACATGAACAAAGACCTTGATATTGTAACCTAACATGTTTGCACACGGCCATTGCATGGATACATGGCCGTTGGTAAAAGTTTAACTTCTTATAACTACATGTCTCCATGGCTAAGTCAACTATCTCGTTCCTATAACCATCATTCACAAAAAACTTACAGTTATCAATTGGATTGATTGTCATTCTCAAAGATTGATCATTGTACTTCCATACTTTATCGTTGGCTTATGTGGTTAAGTGAGTGGTCAGTGTGCAGTCACTTTCCTATTATAAAACTAAATCTGCATTAACTCTCGTATCAATTTAATTAGTACAGTTATGGGTAGGAAACGTGCCTGCTTTGCCACTACATTGATACTCTCTGCAATATTAATGGTTATAATATCATATTTTCTAAATATACCTACAAATATGTCTTACTTAGTGCAACCAACCGCCTCATCCAAATACTGTACTACCTTAGGTTTTATGCCTCGTATGTTATTCATTTGGTTTTGAAAATTAGACAACCGATATACTTTTGTAGCAAGAAGATATACAGCTAGGAATCCATTGGTTTTCTTCTTTTTGGTTGAAAGCTTGTACTTCGTGATTAGATTCTTCTTCAAGTGATAAATACACACCTCATGGTATGCATTTGAAAATACTTTTCTGATAACCTTCTCAATACTTGCATGTCATTTTGATATGAAGACTACATCATTGACATCAGCAATAACACCCGTAGTTTATCTATAAACTACTTCCAAGAAGCATCATTCTCAAAATCGACAATGCCCATGCCATTGGAAAATTGATTATTTTCATCCTTATAAATAGCTACAAACATACAACCAAGATAATGCCCTTTCAAGAATGTATTGTCCATAATAATTTTCGATCTGGTGGATGTGTTAAAACCCCAAATATTAGAGCACAATGCCAAAATAAAGTCCAAGAAGTGTTTATTATCATCAGTCTTTAAATAAGTGACACTATCGAGATTCTCGTTTTCTATTACATAGCAATAAGACGAAAAGTTTTCTAAATGAGTCCTCAAAAGTACCATTTATCAACCTCTTTGCATGCTCTTTGGCTAGATAAACCATCATATATGTTAAATTCACACCCTATTCCTTTTGTACATCAGCTAAAATATCCTTTGGTCTATAAAGTCTATTGACATCTGTAAATTTATTCTTTATCAATTGATCAATTATTCGACTCTTTGCTTGATGATGACCATTACACAATTGGTCTAACTGATGTAAGCTCCTTGTCAATTCTTCACACGATAAAATATTTGTGAGCACCTTTGGACACGGGATGAACTCGCCACATGCACCTTTCATCATTACATTTTTTCTCAAATCGATATTTTGTAGACCTGAATACTTTGGAGCTCTAATTACCGTGTTTAATGCATGTATACTAACAATATCATTTTTCTTTCTTATTAGGAAACAACTTACCAACCACAACTTCTCTGATTCTTTAGCATGATTTCCCATTTGATGGATTAAAGTCAAAAGATGGTATCGAAGGGATAAATTAAAAAGGGTTCTATGGTTGAACAGTATTAACCTATTTAACTACTAGTGTTAGACATAAATCGTGTACTTTTTCTCTCTAATAATCTAACAAGTGGTCTTCGCTTCCTTCTTTAATATTATTTAACCCATATCGATGATCATCTAAAAAATGGTCTTTGTCTTCATCAACATTACCTTCCTCATAATTATTCTCATCTATTTGGCTATCATAATGAGTATGAGGTGGGTCATCATTATATCGCAATGGGAAAAAATTATAGTCGTATGATGTGTTAATTGGGATGATATATATGAGTAATGTTGGGGATGAGTAATTATAGTCATAATGAGTAATGTTGGGGATGAGCTACTAACATGATTACTACCGTTTGCTGACATGAAGTAGTTAGGATGAGGTTATTGGCTCACTATAGGAATTATGAAATCTTAGCAGAATTAGGTGGTCTAAGATTTGCATTAACATATAACGGTACCAAACCTCTTCTATTAATCTAAATTAAAAACTACACTTTTTGATCACTTTGAATTGTCAACAATATAACACTTATTTTCATTGTGGGCACCAAAATTTTCATAATGATGCTATACTGATAAGAATTAACTTCAATTCCACAACACACTAAGTTTTGAAATTATTCATAAGTTACATTACTAGGAACTGCTATAACAAGGCTTTGGAACCTAACATATCTCTATTTGCAATTACTAAAACTCTCTCATCTTTCCTAAAAATATACTAGAAGTGGCTCAGTCTTAATAGTACTTATATAAAAGGAAATTAAAAATTATTAATAAGATAATTAGAATACATAAATGCTATTATTTGGCATGATAAGTTGATATTGCATTTATGTTACTAGCATGATAGAAACTTATCGTGCCAAGGTGTGATAGGTAATTATCGTGCACATGTTATGGGGTGATGCAACCTATCTTGCTCATGTTATGGCACAATAGCAACTTATCACGCTATAATATGAGTGCGATATAACGGTATCGATCAATGCTTATGCAACGCAATAACTAGTTTTCTGAGTCTTATTTCAAATCAACAATGACATAATGCATTTTGTGGGAAGCAATATTCATACTCGTTACTTTATTACTTGTTCATGATCCGTACACTTTTGGTTAATATTCGTATATGTTAGTTTCGCGAACAATGAGCCTGATCAAACTCCCTTTTGGCCTTATCTAAGAGTTACACAGTTTATCTATATGCTTTTGGTGGGGTGGAGACTTAGTTAAGAAAATGCCATTGGTATAAATGGGATAGGCACTATATAAATGAGGACTCAGGTGGATTGATTTTTTATTATCTGAGCTTATTCAATAAGGCGATATTGGTTATGCAGTGTTGGTGGATCTTAAAGGAGTCAAATTCTCTTATAGCTAGAGTTGTATGTGGTTGATACTTTCTTGGATCGTCTATGTTGTCAACAACAGTCCCGTACTCGACTTCAGTACTATGGCATAGTTTGTTATAGAGTAAGGACCTCATTATTAAAGGTTTTTAGTGAAGGATTGAACGAGGTGATTCGTTTTCAGTTATCCAGGATCAGTGGTTATCGCGCGCTCTCACCTTTAAGGTCATCTCTAACTCACCTATCGCTTCTAAGTTTACGGTGGCCAAATTAAAACTCCTTTCTAGTTCTTGGAATAAATAATTAATCTCTTTCCTATTTAGCACCAAAGAGGCTACAATGATTTTGGGTCTCCCTATTGGTTAAGATGATGTTAATGATAGCTTGATGTGGAATTATGATGTGCAAAGGAAATATTCAGTATAAAGTGGGTATCAGTGGCTATGAAAATGAAGGATAATATGAAATTGTTGACTTGCACTAAAAATAAGAAGTAGTGGAAGTTTTTGTGGCATTTAACCTCCATACTAAGATTAAATTCTTCTTTTGAAAGGCATGGTACGACTGGCTCATGTGTTTTGCTAAACTAAAAACTCATAAACTGCCTGTAGATGATAGGTGTCTATGTTATCACGAAGCTCAAAAGACAACAGTGTAAATAGTATGGTTCGTTGATGTGCAAATTAATAGCTAAACGCAAGTGAACGCTATCATATCAAATAATATAGGAATGAAGTTCAAGTATCATTCCCACAAAGACTTATTTATTCTTATTTCTTTTAATCAAGTACTAAAATTAATCTTACTTAACTTTTAACTAGAAAAATCTAAAGATAAAGTTCATCTAATTAATCTAATTCTATCAAACTAAACATAATCTTAATCAAAAAGTAAGAAAGGGTTTAAATTCACCAATAAAAAGGAATCTAGGATTTTAATTTATCTCGTAATATTTCATTGAACTTATTAATCTCTTAATTAATCATTCAATGAAATTTTTTTGGCTTGACTCTAATCTCGTTATAAGCCTTTATTGATGGTCAAATAACTATATTACAGCTTAACAATTACTTATATGTCTATGGTAATTCGAATATAATGTAATTAATTAAGAACAAGTCTAATCATGCCATACATGCCATATAGTATATTTATATTCTACATGAAACTCATAGTTATTACCCTATGATCATGTATTAAACTATCGTAGGCTACGCATATAAATTCTTTTTTCCAATTTCATTATGGTTCTTTAATCAATCAAAATATTGACTAGATACAGTGAAAACATTCAACACAAGATAGAATGGATCAATTTAATCTATTAAGGTTATAAACTAATAGAGTCAATAAAATCCAACTACATGCTAGGTTCAAAAGCCTAACCCTAACAAAAGAGTTTATTTCATAAAGAATCCAAGAGTATCAAGGTAAATAATTAAAGATATCATGAACAAGATCACAATGATAAGAGAGGATAAGAAACTAAACAAGAATATGCCCTGGATTACTTTGCTCTCTCTTTCTTGATTTATACGTAAGTCTTTATCTTCAATCGTCAATTCATTACTTTGATATTTTGTTTTTGTATTTTGATTACCCTAATTTTCTTCTGATATTTTTTGTGTTTGGCTCTGAAAAAGGATATTTTTATAGGTCTTCGTAACCCTAGGGATGTGGGACTTTGAATCCAAGTCGCATTAAGACTTTGAGGATAAGATTTCTTTTATCGCACGTACGCTACAGCGTTGGGTGATAGGTGCTGCGGCACTCGACCTAGAAAATAGGTCTTGGTCATCTCTGGTTGGCACCGTAACGCTCAACTTCTACCTCAGGATCTACGGCACTTGGCCATGGGTGCTATGGAATTCGCCTTGGTTTTTCTAAATCTTCATTTTTCTTTATTTCGTGCTTGATTATTCTAGTATCTTCATGCCTTTGGTAGTAAACCTATAAGTGATCAAACACCTCAAATAAATAGCCAAGTACTCTTTATTTGGAGCAAAATCTAAGTTTGAGATGACAGAAATAACTGACTATATAATCCTCTATCACCTATAAACTATTGGAAGATTAGGATAATTGCAAGTTTATACAGTAGGTTTATGTGCCTAAGAATCTACCATTCCATGATTTCTATTATGCTTGTTTGGCTCAACTGTTGTAAGAATATTTAACAATACTCTTAGTGATGTTGTGGCAATGTTGGTATCATAGGAACCGCTTTATCCACGACTCGAAAGATATTGGCGATATTTTGATTGGTGATTGGGTTACCGTCTTCTTAAATGAGTTTCAGAGTGTGAATGCTCAAACGATGATGAATAGTGACTGTTTTCTAAAGCTATGCCTTCCCCTCGTTAAAGCTTTGTGATAGCTCCATTTTTGTGATGGCAAGCTCATTGGTGGAAAAAATGAACTTTTGTTTATATTTGTCCCTTTTGACACTTAGAACCTCCTCGTTCTCCTTTAAGTCCACTCACTATATCTCTAAATCTTCTACGGTCCTCATGGCCTCCTCTAATTTTTCTTGGTGCTCCCCTAAGGTGTAAACAACCTACAAAGGAGGAGAACATCAATAGCAATGCAAAGTCAATGCACAAGAATAAAAAGTGCAAGCAAATAAGGCAAGGTAGCATAAGATTAAGAATCATCTCATGAGCAAGGCCCGAGGCCTTTGATAAAGCACTAATCAAGTTTTGCTAAGAAATGGATAGAGCCAGCTCAGTGGGTAAGGCTATATAGGCATGCTTCAAGTGGCTTGGCGAGTGTTACTTTTAAGTCTAGGGTCAAGGTCCTCAGAATACAAGAAGATCATAGAAGCTTGACTGGTCTCAAGGGCTTTTCATTTCCCAATTACTGAGGGGGCAACATCTATATACTTAAGGGCAAGGAAAGTCACAGAATTTCCACTAGCTAAAGCAATAACACCTCGGGCATTAGGAGGGCTAGCAGTGGGTCCATTAAATCCTGCATCCAGTTCTCACTTTCTAACTTCTTAAACGATTCTAAGCAAGCAGAAGACGTGGGAGTAGGAGTTGTCTTTATGGCAATAGGGAAAACTATTAGTTAAGAAGCAGTCAAACCACAAATACAATCTTAATTTACTAATCCCTATATATAACTAGTAGGCAAAAATAAAATTCAAGGTACACTAACCTTGCTTTGGGACTTTGGAGGGTAATGAGCTAATAAGTCCAATGTCTTTCAAGTGGAGCTCATCAAACAAGTCAAAGCCCATCAAACACATCAAAGCCATCTCCAGTTAGTGAGGTAAAGTGCTCAGTAGCCAGATCAACGCACTCTTCAGTGGCTAACACAAGCTTAGGATCCTTTGTCTAGTAGTGGACTGAGGGGATGAAAACATAGGCAAGGAAACTAGGTGACACATCCAGAATATAGGAGTTTATTCCCAAGTGCAGGATTGTCGAAGTAATAAATAACCCGATGAGAACGGGGTCGATCTACAGGGGAGTAGAATTAAAATTACAAATTATAAACACTTTTAAGATAATTAATGTAGCATAAGATGTTTGCAAATATTAATTCAATTAACCAATTCAAATAAAAAGCTAAGGTTAGGGGGATCCACTTTTGGCATAAAAAGTAAAAATATATTTAATTTTTTTTTATAACTCAATTGGAATCCTCACACAAAGGAGGTTCCAACCGAAAAATATAACAATTAAAGTTCATCATAATTTATATATTGATTAGTATTTATTTCTATCAATTATTATACACCAAATCTTATAAATGGGTTTAAGTATTTATTATGCCAATCTTTATATTTGTTTACAATAAATCAAGACTCTCACTTTACAAGAAATGTTATATACACCAAATCTTATAAATGGTTTCAAGAATTTATTGTGCCAAGTATAAGGTTTGTCAATAATAAATCAAGAATCACCACTTTAGAAGAAAATGTATTAATTCTACAAACAAAATAAATACATCATATATAAACTTCCATAACTTAAGAATGAAGCATTAAATTCATGAATAAATATTAAACATATCTTATTACCTTGCCAAGAGCTTCACCCTTTCACCTTAGCTTAAAAAAAATTATTTGGACATAATAAAACTAAAGAAAAAGAAAAGAAATGGAAGAAGAAATAACATGATTTAATAGTAAATAAGAGAAATAAATTTACAAAGAAATAGATACAAAGGACAAGTATTTTGAACTAAATTCTAACTTTCTAATTACATCCTTTAGGCATAAACAAGTCACCTATTTATAGAAAAACATGGATAAATTGAGACAAATTTGGAGGGAACCACTTGGTTGATGAAAGTCAAGAATGGTGGCAAAATAATTTGCATTGATTATCACTAGGGCACCCACTTGATTATCTAATTTTGAATTGATGTGATCCGAATTAGCTGTCACTCAAAACATCAAAGTTATAGATACATCTCTTATCTTTCTAAATTGAGTGATTTCATACATATTAGATACGTATTTCTATAGTTATAGGCCAAATACTAATGACTATTCAAACTGGGCTTGTACTGCAAATTATTTCTGTTCTAGGCCATTTTCATCCTCTAAAAAATCGAATTTCAAATGCTTTGTGAAATAAAATATGTTATTCCATTGAGTCAGCTCTTCACAGGATCAAGAATCACCTCAATTGGATCTTTAGATAGAAAGTTATGCTCATTTTACCGAACCTACCGCAAAAAAGTTAAAAGATAATTAGGTACAATATTGTAAACATACTTAAGTTAAGAAAATTAAATACACTAGTAATACAAAACAATCATTTAAAACTCTTATTAAATGTGTAATTTCAAGTGTTCATCACTAGGTCAGTAACATCTAATGCCCTAAGAAAGTTCCCTTAGCATAGGGAACCTTAATAATTTAGTGATATAATGCATTAAGAAGAGTAAAGACCAAGCAAAGGGTAAAGTATATACCTTTAGGAGTGAATTAATGTGATATTTCTATATCTTAAATTAAGTACAAGTATACACTATCGTATGCAAGTAATAAAGAGACTAAATAAGTCTGATGTTGAACCCACAGGGATAATTTCTTCTTTTTAACCAATTACTAAAATGATATCTTCCTAATAATTATTCAGATAAATAAAAATCTAAGAATGAATGTAAAATATGAAGGCAAAAACACAATGCAAAGAGATTTTAGTGATAGCAATATAGAGAAAACCTAGGATTAATACTATCCCTCAATATGCTTTCTAATGATTAACCTTTTAATATTTAACTCTCTTAGTCTTTGTTATTGATCAAGACACTAATGTATTCACAAGCCTCTTCCAAGGTCATGCAAGTATACCTTAATTTATCAAATACCTATATTCCTATGGTATTTGTAATAAACTAAGATTCATTAAGATTAGGTCTTATTGATCATACATGCCAATTAAGTATATTTCTATCCTAAGTTGAAACTTGCATATGCAACATTGAATGTTACTCTACAATTATGCATCAAATTACCTAGGTCTAAATATTATGATTTCTCTTCCGAGTTTATCAATAATATTACCAACTCATTCACCATATATTGGCCAGATATATTGAAGCATTAAGATCAAATAATTTGAATATCAAAGAACTAAGTTTATCAAATATTCCAAAGATATGACAATTAAGCACACATATTGAGTTCAAGTATTAACCCTAGAAAATAAGTTTAGCTCATGGCTACAAGAGAACAACAGTAAAAATAATAATAAATCATGATACAATCAATAGCAAACCGATATAGACGTCGAATTGCTCTTGATTGCGCTGCTTAAGATACTCTTGATGCCGAAGAATGCCTTGAATCTCTCTCTAAAGTTGCTTCAATTAAACTCCTATTGCTCTCCAAGACTCATGCTCTGTATTCTTGGTGTTCTTGAATGTGTCTTGGGTTGCTCTTTGATGATTTATAAAGGTTGGGAACGAGTGGCCTTTTATAGGGATTGTATGAGCTTGAAAATCTCAATTCTCGTCGGACTAGGAATCGTGCTACCGTTGAGGCGCTATGCAATTGTCGCTGGGGCGACTCGTGAAATAGGCTTCACCGTTGAAGCGGTGGGTTGATGGCGCTAGGGCTCTGTCCCGTCGCTGCAGCGTTAAAGGTATGGCACTGAGGCGCCAGATGCGACTTAAACAGGTCGTTTCTCTTATTTTGATCACTGTTCCAGAGCTGGGGCTATAATCTTGTGGCATTGGGGCGATGGACACATACTTTGAAAACTTTGCATTTTAGTCCCTATTTTCGCTCCTTTTGCATTCTTTCTTTAAATTTCGTTCAAGTCCCTATAAATAACAATAATGCACATAAATAGCCATCTATTCTCATAAAATCATAAAATATCAATAATAAAAATATGAGAAAACATATGACAAATTTGCCCTTATCATGAATTAAGAAAGAACTTTCTTTAAGGTACGACCAATCCTAATGATAGAGCTTTAGTCTTCACCCATAAATAGCCATTAAGCTTTCCAATCAGTCTAGGGCTTATGCTTACTAATAGGATTTGTGTTCTTATCATAAGAACTCACATGAAGGTACATTCTACAGGATTGTTTCTTCTAAAACAAAATAAGTTCATAAAGTCCTTAATAATGAAATCTGCATCAAATGCTTCCCACAGTACTTGGTAACCTATGATTAATCGCTAGGAGGCTAAGGTTAGTTGGGTAAGGGCTAAGTTTAAAGTAGCCAACAGTACTCCAAATAAAGGCTGCAAAGAGAGTTTAAGGCCAAGGACAATAACTCCTCAAAAATAGAAACTTCCTCATTCAGAGGAGATTCAAGAGACTCTATGGCCTGAAGAACTCTAAAGGCGATAAATGAAGGGATATAGTAATGCTTTCTCAAGTAAGAAAGCTCTGATCCTTTCACTCTAGAGTGTGTAGGCAAGGAAATGTGGGATTTCGAACTAGACTGCAGTTTCAAATCAACGATACGAGTGTATAACTGATAAACGTAAATTATATCTATTATTTTCACTCCCTTAACTTGATTAATTGCTCATTTTAATAAGAATATTAGGCTTTTTATATTTTTAATTATTATTTTATAGTTTTAAAGTCAATAGAGCAATTAAGGATAAAAGTCTATATTAAACAAGGAAAATCATTAAATGCTAAAGTATCGCTACAGTGTTGGTGAACAGTGCCCGTGCTACAGTATTATCGCCCCAGTGATGAAATACAACTTTAAGACTCCAATCAATCCTTATATAAAAGACCACTTATTTCAGACCTTAAAAAACACACAACTTAGGGCTTTTAGAGCCACAAAAATTAAAGAAGAGCAATTTTTAGAGAGAGAAGTAAGAGAAATTCAATGAAGCAAGATATTATTAGTAAATCTTTAGCATATCAACGAACTGCAAATTGATGTCTATATTGGTTTATTTTTAGTTGTTTCATGTTCATTTTATTTTTCAGCCATAATTCTCTTGTTATCATGAGCTAAATTTATTTTTTAGAGTTATTACTTGAACTCAATATGTGAGTTTAATTGTTGAATTTTTTTAATATTTATTTGAACTTAATTCTTCATTATTCAAATTATTTATTCTTAATGCTTCATTATATCTGATCAATATTATGATTGATTTGATAATACATTGATAAACTTGGAAGAGGCATAATTGTATGTAGACCTAGATAATTTGATGCATGATTGTAGAGTAACATTTAATGTTGCATATGCAAGTTTCGAATTAGGATAGGAATATACTTAATTGGCATGTATGATATCTTATCTAATCAATAAGACTTGTTCTTAATGAATTTAATTTATTACAAGTACCATAGAAATATAGGTATTTGGTAAATTAGAATATACTTGCCTTACCTTGGGAGAGGCTTGTGAATACATTAGTGTCTTGACCAATAATAAGAATTGAGGGATATAAATATTAAAGGATTAATCTTTAGAAAACATATTGAAGGATAGTAATTAACCTTAGGTTTTCTTTATATTGTTATTTTCTTATTTTATTTGAGTTGTGTCATTTATTTTTTGCACTTTTATTTTCTTTAAATTTATTGCAAAATTAAGATTTGATTTTTCTAAATAAATATAAGAAAGATATAATTTTAGTATTTGATAGAAAATAAAAATTATCCTTGTGGGTTCGACATCTGACTTTATAAGTCCCTTTATTATTTGTTACGATAGCGTATACTTGCACTTAATTTTAAGATATAGAAATATCGCATCAAGTTTTTGGCATTGTTGCCGAGGATAATATTTTATTTTCGCCAATATTAATACCAATCTTTCTTAATTTTAATTTAGAATTTTTTTATTTTATTTTTCATATAAGTCCTTTTTTTTTTGTACAGTTGCTTTTCAATTCTTTTTTTTTTGATTTTTTTAGGATACCTTTCAGAGCTATATCATGACTTATCAATTTCAATTTCAGCAGCAAATGAGAGAACATAGATCTTTAAGAGATTATTCAATTCCTACGATTAACAGCATTCAACCCAGTATATGCCGACTAATAATAAATTCTAATTACTTTGAAATTCAGCCGAAAATAATCCGAATGTTGAAAGACTTAGTTGACTTTAGTAGACATCCATGCGATGATCCAAATGAGTATATTGTAAATTTTTTAGAGATTTGTGATTTGTTCAAATATGATGGAGTCTCAGATGATGCAATACGATTACGACTATTTCTTTTTTCACTTCAAGATAAGGTGATGAGTTGGTTGATGTCACTACCATCAGGATCAATTACAACATGGGATGACTTGGCCCAAAAATTCCTATCTAAATTCTTTCCACTAGTCAAGACAGCAAGGATGAGGAATGACATCATTTCTTTCATGCAGTATAACTCAGAAACACTTTATGAAGCATGGGAGCAGTATAAAGATATGTTGAGGAGATGTCCACATTATGGGATTCCAAAGTGGTTACTTGTGTAGACGTTCTATAATGACTTAATAAGGCAATTCAGGATCATAATAGATGTTGCAACAGGTGGAGACTAATGAATAAGTCGACTGATGAAGCATATGACATGTTAGAGGAGATGGCATCTAATAGTTATCAATGGCCGATAGAGAGAACAACCCCAAGAAGAATTACAAACACATATAATGAAGGGGCACTTATCTCACCGGTTACACAAATCAACCTATTGACAAAAAATTTAGATGCCATTAGAGCTAATGCTATTAAGAGACAATCTATCACTTATGATTTTTATTGTGAGAACCATCGAAATAGCCAATGCATGGAGCCTATGCACTACATGAAGAATTATCAAGTGCAACAGCATAATCCATATACCAACTTCTACAATTTAGATTGGGTAGACCCTCATAGTAAGCAAACACAACCTCAACAGCAGATTAAAGAGAAACTAGGCCTAGAAGAGATGTTTATGCAATACATGAAACAGACAGATGCCCTCCTTCAAAGCCAAGAAGCCACTTTAATAGAGATATAAGTGGGCCAATTAGCCACATCATTAAACAATCATCCACAAGGCCCATTGACCAATAACATATAGGTGAATCTAAGAGGAAATAATGAGTAATGCCAAGCAATCACCTTAAGGGATGAATAAGAATTATCAACAGCTGCTGAAATATCTCAAATTAAGGATAATTATAATAAAGCAACAAAAACAAAAGAAGAGGAGTCAACTACAGAAGAAAAGGAATTAGTGACACTTCAAAGCAAAGATAATCCCTATATTCTATAGTCATATTTCCTACAAAGTCTCCAAGAGAAGAGCCTTGAACATCAGTAATTTTTCAACAATATCTCTCAATGTTTCAAGGTTGACATAGTAATTCCTGAAGATCTACCATCACCTCCTAAAGTAAAATTAATAGAAGCCCTTAAACTACAAACTCATACAAAACTATGCAAGTTGAAAAAGAAGAAGGGCCATGGCAAGATAATAGAGAGGCATATTGATAATAGCCAACAAGGTGCAATATTCTGGTATAAGATTAAAATCTTTCCGGTAAGGCTTAAATCAAATAGGGTAAAATTGTATCTACAATTTTTTTTCATAGAGCTATGGAAGTCAAAGAAGAGGAATACCAATTTTCTTAAACATAGATTTAAGTTCTATAGGCATGATACCGCTGACATGCAGTTTGATCCTCCATGAGTTAAGAAAGAAGACGTCAAGCTAATGACATTAAATCAAGCGCTTCTTGGGAGGCAACCCAAGTAAATTTTATTTTTATTTACTTATTTTCAGTTTTAGTTTTATTAGTGTTTTTTAGGAATAAAACATCAAGTCAAACACTTAAGGAAAATATCATGAGCATTTGCAAGAATCTAGAGCAAAAGACTCCGCATTCGCATCAATATACAATAATGCTGCATTGCTTGAACTTCTTTTGCCAGGGGAGTTTCTCTTACTCTTAAGTTTATTTTTCGATATTAGGGACAATGTTTAATTTAAGTTTAAGGGTGGAAAACATTTTCTTGTGTTTATTTTTGCTGCATGATTTAATTAGTTGCCTTGTGGATTTTTTTTTTTTTTAACTTTTACTTGTTAGGTTGTTAAGATGATCATTAGTCTATGATAAGAAAAAGAATACATGGCTGAATTTATTTTTTCATAAATCTATAGGGAATGATAGATACTTGAGACAATTTTGGTTATCCAAGTTTAGAAACAAGTTCGACCTTATTTATAATCACCACTCTTTTTGAGCACTTTATAAGCATGAATAGTTATAACTATTATTTAGAGATACTTATGCTTTAGGGAGTACACCACAGTCTCGAAAGACCGATACTCTAGAACTTGTCTTTAACTACCACTTTAGGGAAAATCCTAGAAAACACATGAATAGGAAAATGACATTAGGCCATTTTTGGATCGATTTAGCATTTCTAGCCTACTTTTTATTGTATATTTATCCCTAGTACCCTATTTTAAGCATAATTATCTATTCTTTGGTTTAACCACATTACAAGCCCAAGACTTAAAGTTTACTTATCCAAGATTTACCTGTAACACCATAAACCATGCATTTGCTTAGAAATACTCTTGAAAGGAAAATGTTGTGGTGATATGAGAAAAATAAGTTTGGGTGGTATTTGTCAATCTAAGTTTAGGGTATTAAAAAAAAAAGAAAAATACCCATAACTTAAGAAAAAAAAGAAGAAATTATTTGAAAAATAAAGGTTGAAAAGAAAGAATAGGAAAAACAATAAGTTTGGGGAAAAAGATAATATAAGGAAAAGAAGATCAAGAGGTTTCTAGGTAAAGTCTAAGTGTTCATGGTGTGACTTAACCTAAATTGTTTATTCTTTTATCCCACCTTGACCTTAGCCTTACGTTACAAACTAAGTAAAGTCCTAAATAGATTCCTAGACATATGATTTTCAACATTAGTGGAGAATGGCAGTAAATAAAGCCAATGAAAGTGTCATTATACAAATCAAATGCTGAGACATCATCTTTAAATGAAAGTATGATTTTAGCTATTGCTCGCTGCTTGTACACACACACATATAGTGATTATCTTTGAGGAATAATGAGGGACTAAATAAAGATAATTAAGATTGTTAATAGTTATTTATCTACCTTAAGGATTTATACCATTTAAACCGCATTTGAGACAATCAATTTGATAATCTTACTAACCTAGCATGTTATTTTTATTTTATTTTTAAATTTTCATTTCATTTTGAGTCAAGTATAATCTCTTTAAATTCTCTCATTGATTTTATTTTTCATTGTTCGAGGACGAGCAAATAGTTAAGTTTGGGGGAGTTTGATAAGCGTAAATTATATCTATTATTTTCACTCCCTAAACTTGATTAATTGCTCATTTTAATAAGAATATTAGACTTTTTATATGTTTAATTATTATATTATAGTTTTGGAGTCAAATGAGCAATTAAGGATAAAAATCTATGAAAAAAAAGGAAAAACATTAAATACTATAATGATTGCTATAGTGTTGGTGAACAGTGTCGCATGAACAGTACCCTTGCTATAGTACTATCGCCTTAGCAATGAACAGTGTTCGTGGCAGCGATGAATAGTGTGATTTTTCTTAAATCTAAAAGAAATACAACTCTAAGACTTCAATCAATACCTATATAAAGGCCACTCATTTCAGACCTAAAAAAATACATAACTTAGGGCTCTTAGAGCTATAATAATTAAAGAATATAAACTTTTAGAGAGAGAAGTAAGGAGAATTTAAAGAAGCAAGATATTATTAGTGAATCTTTGACATATCAACCAACTGTATATTGACGTCTATATTGATTTGTTTTTGATTGTATCATGTTCATTTTATTTTTCAGCTATAATTCTCTTATTATCATGAGTTAAATTTATTTTCTAGGGTTATTACTTGAACTCAATATGTGAGCTTAATTGTTGAATCTTTTTAATATTTATTTGAACTCAATTCTTCATTATTCAAATTATTTATTCTTAATGCTTCATTATATCTGATCAATATTATGATTGATTTGGTAATACTTTGATAAACTTGGAAGAGGCATCATTGTATTTAAACCTAGATAATTTGATGCATGATTGTAGAGTAACATTCAATGTTGCATATGCAAGTTTCGAATTAGGATAGGAATATACTTAATTGGCATGTATGATATCTTATCTGATCAATAAGACTTGTTCTTAATGAATCTTAATTTATTACAAGTACTATAGGAATATAGGTATTTGATAAATTAGGATATACTTGCATGACTTTGGGAGAGGCTTGTGAATACATTAGTGTCTTGACCAATAATAAGAATTGAGGGATATAAATATTAAAAGGATTAATCTTTAGAAAACATTAAAAGAATTAATTTTTAGATAACATTAAAAGGATTAATCTTTAGAAAACATATTGAAGGATAGTAATTGACCATAGGCTTTCTCTATATTTCTATTTTCTTATTTTATTTGAGTTGTGTCATTTATTTTCTACACTTTTATTTTCCTTAAATTTATTGCAAAATTAAGATTTGATTTTTCTGAATAATTATAAGAGATATATAATTTTAGTACTTGGTAGAAAATAAAAATTATCTCTATGGGTTCGACATCCGACTTTATAAGTCCCTTTATTACTTATTACAATAGCATATACTTGCACTTAATTTTAAGATATAGAAATATCGCATCAATAACTTAAAACCTCTAAAAGAAGACTTCCTAAAGGTAAGAGGAGTAGTTTGTTCAGTAGAATGTTTGCCTCTCCTTCTAAAAGAAAAGAAGGCAAATCTAAGGGATGCTTGTTATGAGGTTTCATCTCTAGAATTTTTTGGGCTAAAATTCAAATCCCAAGACTCTCCCCAACCTCTTTAATCTTCATAGATTCACTACTACCACTTAACTCAACTAAACCCAAGGAATCCTTATTACTACTTGAGATTTCTTTAATTTGTGCCTTCCCCAACCTACAACATCACAACTAACACTAGGCATCAATTCCTTCAAACAACTTAACTATAAAATACCCACACACAAGTAGATATGCTTAAAAAAAAAAATTTCACATGGTAAAGGGAAAGGTTTTACCTCCGAAAGATCCGTGAAGTAGTAGCAAGTAATAGATCGATCTTGGATGAACTAAGGAATCCCGCAACAAAGCCCTGTGATGGGAACATGGTAAAAGTAAGGAAAATAGAGGAGATAAAAGAGAAAAGATAGAAGGAAGAAAGAGAGGACAAAGAGAGAACACAAAAAAACCCTGTTTACTAAAACATTGGTCAGAAATTAGTCGCAGTTAGGCCAAGAAAGAAAAATTTTCAAATGAGGCTGGAAAGAAACAAGAAAAAAATAAGGATAAACCTACTTCTTACTTTGAAAACCAAAATTATAGACTTGTGAGTTTAAAAGGGGAAGGATTCTAGAAGAGAATAAGACGGATAATCAGAGTCATCCATCCCAATAATCTTACTTGGATGTCGCCATGTGGCGCAATGCTGGGGGATAGCATGTACCACCTTTAAAGATGGTGAGATTGTATCAAAACCTTATTGAATGAGTTTTAACGGATTGAAAAGACTTTAGCACCCTCCACGTGCCATGCAAAAGGGAAAAAATACCCTTGTTAATATTGGAGATGATGCTTATGTGCCATTCCATTTTGTATGAATATTTATTGTTTAATATTTATCAATGAAAATTTTAATAAATTATTAATATTTAATTACATGGTACTATGCTTGTTACTTCTCAGATATTATACATTTAAAGGAGTTTAGATATGATCTAAATGTGTTTAGGTTAGCGCTAAAAGTTAGCATTCTAAGAGTTAGAACCTTGTTTGAAATGGGACAAGAACCTGAGAAAATATTAGTAATTACATAGTTGCAAGAAGTTGCAAATGGTGTTAAGAAATGTCATTATGCCGTATGTTCTCCAAAATATCTTTCCTGATTATAGTTGCTGACACAGGTCGATTGGTATAATTTTTGGATTAATATATATCTATATCTAGATTGTTCATATAGGTAGTCTTAGCAGACTGCGGGCTTAGTGGAAACTCGTAGAGGCATGCAGGTGCTCCGTAAGGATTGGGTACTGAATAGACTCACAAGGACCTCCAATAGGCATCCAATAGAGCTGTTAGTGGAAGTTCTTCTCAAATTGAGTAGTATATATGGTCCTTTAACCTGAGCGCCACAACGGACTTGTTAGTGATCCACCATACTTTGATTTCACGCATGTCAAAGACTTTTTATAGATCGACCTCTAGGTGTCATTGGGTATGGTTCGATGCTCATGGAGTCCGATGTGTGTAGATATAGGATCCACAAGCTCATATAGATGAGTGGTATATCTTGATACTTCTAGATTTTATTTTAGAAAGTCTTGTGACCATAAGCATAAACCCATAAAAAGAGTTTTCCATAGGGTTAAATAATATCGCAAAGGTATTTTTGGATATTATTTACAGAAATATAAATCTTGAGATAAGTTCATGGTTGAGCATATAAAGGTTTGACGGTGATGATCTATATCTTTTCTTTTATATGATATAGGTGACAGAGGGATTATACGTGTATAGTTAACCTCAAATTGTGTGATTCAACGTGTCATTTTGTAATATTCGTAAAGTGTGTATGAGGCATCATTCAGGAACGTGCGAAAGAGTTTCATAAGATAAATATGTGTAAACCTAGAGAGTCTTACAATATGAAGTGTACTTATTGAATAATGAGGTAGCGGACTAGGTCAAACAGTTCGATCTGAAAAAATTACGAAAAGTAGAATTTATTTTAGAATCTCTTGGGACGCATATAAGCTTAAGTGTTAGGCTTATGATTATTTAATTAAGCATTGTTGTTAATTAAGTAATAAGTGGACAAGTGGCCTTCATGTATGGTTGAATGTGTGACACATGGCTTGTAACTTCCTTGAACACATGACAAATAGCAAATGTAAGTTAACACTTGGTTTAATGTATGAGATGTATACTGGAAAAATGTCAAGATAAAATAAACTAAAGAAAATAGTTTGAAAAACTTATATTTCGGTTATTTTATGATTCGAAAAAAGGGAGAAGAAAAGAAAAAAATAGTTGCACCTTTTCTTCTAAGTCATTTTCAGCCAAACCACTTGAGAGAGAAATAAAATATAGTTACTAGAATAAGCTATTATTCTAACTTCTTCAATCCCACCAGCTGTTGAGGACTAGAATTGCTTACTAATTTACTTAGAGGTGGGTTCTAGAAATTGAATTCTTCACGAAAGGCTTCAAGGTTAAGTTTTTGAGTTTTGTTAATGTAATCGGTTTACATTCAATGTTTATATTTTGAATAGAAAATTAGATTTCAATTCCTCTATGCATATGTATGTATGATATGCATTAGTTATTCAATAAATACATAATCACATGCAAGCACATTAGGCACCGATTGTTAAACCCCTTCAAAAGAAAATAGAGGCAAGAATTTTCCCACCAAAGCCAAAAGAGAGAGAAAGAGAGAGTGAGAGAGAGAGAGAGAGAAAGAAGAGAAGAGAGAGAATAAGTGTTAGAATAACAAGAAAAACGTGCCACGATTTACAACAAGTATTATAGTTTCTACTATCTACTATCTCCTCACATTTACAACATGTAAATTTTTATATTATTTATTTTGTGAGTTTTAATTTATAATTTTTCTAATTTGTTTAATTCATAAACTTTTAATTAAATTAGTGCTTGAAAGTTGAATGTCACTTTACTTATTTGGATAGACTTTAATTTTAATATTTTTCTAACTTATTTAGTTCATGAACTTTTAATTAATTCGATACTTTAAATTGACAGATACTTTATATTTTAGATGAACTTTAAATTTTGATAGTTTGTTTTTTAAATTTTTTAGTTCATAAACTTTAATTAATTTAATAGTTAAAGTTAACGTATACTTTTTTTTTCTTTTTTTTTTTGTACGAATTTTATCTCGTATGTATATGACTTTAGTCTTTTAAAAAACTTTAGGAGACCAAACCAAACTAAAATTGACCGAATCAATTCGGTTCGATTCTCATACATTCTTCAGTATGATTTGGATCTAAAATTATCATTTTTATTGGTTCCATTCGATTCTAAAGAATATCGAACCAAACCGTATTGCACCCAACCCTACCTTAGAGCCCTCAGCCTAACTTCTATAAAGAGTTTTCCAATCTAATTGAAGGCTATTCCAATGAGCTCAGTGCCTATCTAGGCTTATTTATTGCCTCAAATCGGCTTGTGAACTTGAGCATCAGTCCATGTCATTACTCGATCCTACTACTAAGGGATACATCATTATAGCTAAATCACCTTTTACTCATCATCGGGCCCCAAAACTGTTGTACAAGTCTACAAGTTTTAATCTCCTTCCATGTCATCATCGGGCCCATTAAATGTCATGTTAGAGGCTACATTGCATGACAATTGAACCTAAGGATAAGGCCTTAGGTGGGGAAATCCCAAAGTGGCCACTATCAGCTCTCCACATCAGCATGTGATAGACTTTTGTCTCTTTACTGACATAAGGATGAGATTTGTCTGGGGTTGGTAAAGTGAGTCAGTGTTACACCCACTAGAGCTCAGGGGGCAACACCTTCAATCCACCTGACCCTAAAGTTGATTCTCCTAAAAGTAGTCAATCCTAAGATGTGTTGTACTTCAAATTTTAGGGGGCAGGATTACCTAAGAGCTTCTAGTTGTATTTTTCCTCCAAAATGTCAAAATGCTCATTTGGAAGAAGAGATTTTCCAATCATGTGCCGCCATACAGTCACCCCTAAGGTGAATTTGCCACGCTAGCTCTCTCCACACCTAAGACTTATCTCCATTTTGAATCTAAATAAAATAAATTTAAACTAAGAACACAAACCCTAATAAAAAAATACTCTGTCAGTTTTGCTTCGTATTCTAGGACAGAAATCCTAAAGAATTACCACTGATCTGTTATCTTACTTGAGTATCAAAAGACTATTGCTGACCACCTCGTTGATACCTGCCTCTAACATTATATCTTCTATGTTTTTAGGGTCGTACCATGCAACGCAACTTTTAGCTGGTTCTCTGAAAATCTATTATTCAATCTTGGTTCCAGTACCACCTAATTTAATGTCCGAGTCCAACTCTTGACATCACCAAACCCAACAACTTGGTTCCTTCCCACTTAATAAATTCTTGACTATTTGGGTGGCTTTAGGGCCCACTAGATTTAGCCCAAACAATAAAATATTCTTAACCCACGTAAATAAAATAGTGTTACCTATTGCTACGTGTCTTAGCATTTGACACTTGAGCGCATATGATATCAACTGTAATAAATTCAAAATCCTTCGGTTATTTATTTTTGTATTCCAAATTCGAATATAGTTATAGAACTTTCTGATATTTCTGGAACGTAGTAATTTTCTTCTGCCCTTAACCTGTTTTTGCGATGGATTAGTTAGATAACTGTTGCGAAATTAACGGTTTTCATTTTATAGTTTTGTGCCGGTATTAACCCTTTCAAGTTTCAACAGATTTCTACGAAACAAAAGCATTCCAGCTTTTCTCTTCAATCAAAACCTTCTTCCATAGTGACATTGAAATCTATCTCTGGATCGATTTCAGTTTTTGTCACCTTTAAAAATCTTATTAACTCCTCCATGACAATAAGCCAAGATTCTAATCCCCATTGCAAAGACGAGTGTACATTTAACCATTAGCAAAAATATCCCTTTTCTTTGTGTCTCTTGTTTGATTTTCAACATTAAAATTGAAAGTTAATTTCATCTTAAGATGAGAAAACGCTTGAGCTTCATCTCATCATTAGATTATCTCTACCGTTACTCCTTCTGTAACGCCAGCCTCCGTTCAGTTTCGACCGACCTGGGCGATGGCACCGTCATGCAATGTTGGGTCCCCAAAGCACCAAAGCCATTAAAACCTAATCTTCTTCTCATCCATGGTTTTGGAGCGAATGCAATGTGGCAATACGGGGAGCATCTCCGCAATTTCACCTCCCGGTTCAACGTGTACGTACCGGACCTGCTGTTCTTCGGGGAGTCGTACACGGAAAGGCCGGAGCGGACAGAGTCATTCCAGGCTCGTTGCTTAGTGAAGCTGATGGAGGTGCATGGGGTGCATAGAATGAGCTTAGTAGGGATTAGCTATGGGGGATTTGTAGGGTACAGTATGGCCGTACAGTTTCCAAAGGCGATAGAGAAAGTTGTGCTTTGTTGCACTGGGGTTTGCTTGGAGGAGAAAGATATGGAGGAAGGTCTGTTTCCGGTTAAAGATCTTGAGGAGGCGGCCAGCATTTTGTTGCCTCAAACGCCGGATAAATTGAGGGATTTGATTAGATTTTCCTTCGTCAAGCCTGCCAAAGGGATTCCATCCTTTTTCCTCTCGGATTTCATTCATGTTAGTCCATCTCTTTATTAATTTCGCCCATGTTTATTTTGCATGCAACTTTCATAGCTAGGTTATTTTGCTTTTCTTTCTTTCGTTTCCAAATGATATCAGATAAAAAGACGATTAAAATTGTCGCAAGGTTCGCTTTGTGCATAGGCCGTAGGGTTCTGTTTTTGAATCACTCCAAAAGACCTGAGAATACTATTTACACATATAGCCCAAAACAACCATCAGAATATCATTTACATAGATAGCCCAAAAAAATTAGATGATGTGAATTTTAGTATTTGATTCTCACTTTATTCATTTTGGTTATGATTTAACTTCGTACAATTCATTTCGGATTCTTATGTCCATATATAACTCTCTTCCAAATCCTAATCAAGATAGAATCAAATCCGGAGTTAAGAATATTCACGTCTCTCTAATCTGTTTTAAAACAATATGTTATTGCTCACATAATATCCAAGGAATTAACAGAATAAGAGTTTCTTGCTGTTGATATATGCAAATATTACAATTGTGATATATATTAAAAACTAATTTTAATCAGAAAGGGTTTAATATGGAACAATTTTCCGTCTTATCTGGGCAGGTGATGTGTACAGACTATGTTGAAGAGAGGAGGGACTTGATCCGGGCCATACTTGAAGACCGGCAACTTTCCACACTCCCAAGGATCACACAGGTTCTTCCAATCCCATTTACATTTTATTAAAATTAATTAAAATAATACTACTATATTTTAGAAGTGTTCATTTGTATTAGATCCAACGAATTTAATCAATAATCTATTTAATTCATCATTCTTTTTCAATTGAATCCACTTAAATACAAAGTAAAATTTAACTCGATCCAATTCATTAAAAAAGTTACAAATTTAACCGATTCAAAATTACAATAATAAATATTGATTCTATTCAAAAGCGTGAACTAGATTAAATTTTAAACTCACCGATTTATTAAAAGATTAAGAGTTGATTTTAAAATAGTTCAAACAATAAAAAATAACTTAAATTTAATAAATATAAATAATTGTCTCATACAAATTGTGAGATCTAATACTCTTTTTTCTTTATAACTTTTAATATAGTAGAAAAAAATGAGGTAATGACATGTTTTCATTTATTTATTTTATTTTATGATGTTATTTTCTTCGGATTGGATCGATGTTTAGAAGATTTGTTGAAGTAAATCTATGATAGTAGATTTGAAATTTTTTTAATTCAATCTAATCCATCAATTTATTAAATCTGACAAAAAAGTAGATGAGTTTGAATTGGATCGAATGGAAATGAATACCTCGGCTATAATTAAGTATTATGTTTGTTTTTCTTTCTTCTTTTTTTAAATTTCATTACATAAGTTTAAAGTGCTATTTTTTAGATCGTAATTTTAAAAAAAGATATGTTGACAAATTTATCTTTATAAAATTATTACTAAGGATTAGGAAAATAAATTTTGATGAAAAAAAGGAGTGGTTTATTATGAAAATAAGTATTAAACTATAGTATAGGATACTTCTAAGGTATTTACTACAAGAATACACTGGAAGTAGTAAGATATCTGCATACTCTTATACAAATTGATTTGTATTATATTAGCACTCCCACATCATTAGTTTATATAAGAGTTGTATACAATTCTATTAATAAACTAATTACACATTCTAATTGACGTGGCTTAAGAACAATAAGAAAGATGAAAATAAAAATGTGTTTTTTAAGCTTTCAAATATCATCGATTAAATTAAATATATTACAAGATCTACTACTATATAAATAGAGAATTATTATGACAATACAATATATGCTTACTAACGAACGCTTGGATCCAATACTCTTTTAATAAAAGACATATTAACCTTAAAATGAAGAATCATCTTTATAATTAAGGATAATTGCCCGTCTAATTAAGGATGATAATTTTTCTCACATAAGTAAGGGATAGACTGCCCCCACAGAGAGGGTGGAATAAGATACCCTCATATAAGAGAGATAGAAATCACCCTCAAGCAGAAAGGTCACAAAATTATTCACCAAATTTCATGTACTTCCTCAACAATTACAAAATAATAGCCTTTTCAAATCCCAATATCTACCAACAACACAACCACAAAGAACAACAAAACAATATAACACGGTACACAAGTATATTCAGCAAGGTGGCGGCAAAGTGGTTTAAAGGCTGCCAGTACTTGCTTCGCATTGGATCAGGCGAAGCATGATCTGCGGTAAACATTGTTTGCTCGGATGCAGAGGCTGTATGCTTGGCAGTGGTCAACTCGGCGTCGGGCTTAGAAGGATGGCAAAAGGAGAGCACATATCACTGGCGGTGAACGATTGAACCTAATCGGGGTAGAGGAACGACGGGGAGCTGATAACGTGGAGAAGGCTACACCACAACTCTAAATCTGGATCGCGCCAGCAACAAGTGACATTGCAGCTCAATCGAGTCGCAAAAGAATAATAAAAAAAATGGTAAAAAAGAAGGGAAATGGAGCGATAAGGTAAAGCAAAAAAAAACTGGTGAAGAGAAGGAAGGGGAGAGATAGTTCTTTTCCGTCAAAGAGGAGGCCAAAAAGCCCCATTTCCAATTGGGTGGTGGTTTTAGATCGGCAGTGGCGCTTGCTAGGTTAACTTTGAGATTATAAGAGGGTTGAAAGAAAAATTGTGTTAACAACATTGATTTTTTAAAAATTATCTTCCCTTTAATTGTATAAATAATTTTAAATGGGTAGACCTATGTTAAGCTTAGAGGTACTATATTTTCAAAAATAAAGTTTAATAATGGAATTTTATAATTTTATCCTTTAAAAATAGGTATTTTTATTATTTTGTCGCCCTAAAGATTTCAAATCCTAGCACTAAAATTTCATATAATTAAACTCTAAACCTATATAATGTTTTATTTTTAATTTAACCCCACCATTAAAATTTTGGTTCCGCTTATTTATACAAATGTTAACTTTTTAGAGCAACAAAACTATACCTGCAAACTTATATTACTAACACTTTTACATATACAAAATAATATCACATGGTTATTGCATTTATATATCATCTATTTAATTTTTATAATTTTCCCATAATGATTTTTTTGTTGAATTTATGACACGTTATAGATTGTAATTGTAGTAATTTTTCGGTAGTTATTTATCCACTTTCGTTTCCTTATGAACAGCCCACATTGATAATCTGGGGAGAACAAGATCAGATATTCCCTTTGGAATTAGGGCACAGATTGAAGAGGTTGATTAGAAATTTCTCAATTTTATTTTATTTTATTTTTCTATCCAAATACATTTGTGTGTTCCAAATTCATTTGAAAATTATAATTTTATAGGCACATTGGGGAGAATGCTCAGCTGGTGACCATTAAAAAGGCAGGGCATGCTGTTAACCTAGAAAAGGCCAAGGAATTCGCAAGGCATTTAAAATCTTTCCTTTCAGAGGATTCATTTTCATCTTCTTCTTCTCCTTCTTTATCCAGGATTCTGATGGATTTGCTACATGGTCATCGTACGTAGATTTAATTATTTGGTAGCCAAGATGCTATTTTTTAAGATATGAATCACAAAGTTTGTTACATGCAACCACCATACAATCAGCTGTAGCCTGTGCCTGTGATTGTTTGAAATTTTTTAATGTGGGACTGTAAAGAAAACTGTTGATAAATAATGAAGAAGTTTTTTATGAAGGAAAAAAGAAAGCAGTATCAATTACATATGCATCCGTTGTCCAGTAAAATGAGTCTAAAATCTAATTGAAGCACTGTAGGGAAACGTATCCCAGAAAAACAAAAAAAAAAAAATACGTTAATGATACACAACCTTAGCAACTGTCCTTTGCTTGCAGCTGCTGGTATAAAATTGGCGAAGAAATATATAGGACTTCTTTTGAGAGAAGAAATATATAGGACTTGATTAATTGGAATTTATAAATTGAGGTGTCAAAGCAACAAAAATTGTACTTCGCTTTTGAAAAGGCAATTTGATGATGTTAAGGGCCGTGTCCTCATAAATAGAATACTAGTTGCACTCTCGTTTTTGGAAATAAAACCATTATTATTATTATTATTGTTGTTATTGTTGTTGTCATCGTCGACCTCAAAACTTAGATGATTCCAAAACTAACAAGTTAAATTTATTCGTTCTTGAAAACAAAGACTAAAATTAACAAAAATAATTATAAAGATATAGGAAGACTAAAAATTATGATAGTTTAGCTAAACTTAAGTTTACATTCATTTTAATAAATTTGATGGGCTCACTCATATAGCATTGTTGAATAATATTATTACAATGAAAATAAAAAAACTCATAGCCATTACCAAAAAAATGAGTGAAAGAAGAAAAAGTAGAAGAATATCACATAGAAGCTCCTCCATTAGAGATATTGTATCCTCCTCCCCCCTTTTATAGGTGCTATTATGCTTAGTTGTAGTGTCTTTATGATTTGAATACGTCATGATTTTCCTTATTAGGATTTATCTTGAGATTTTAGAGATAGGATTCATTTTAAGATTAGGATCCACTTTAGGATTAGAAAATGTTATCCAAAATCTAAGAAGAAATAGGAGTCACTCAGTTTTCAATATTAACTTATTGATATTAAATATTTTATAGTATTTTTTCAACGTAGTAACCCGATATAAATCCTTACCATCATATGCTAGGTGTACAATAGAAGCAGAGTAGTAATTGTGCACATGTAAGCTTAAGTGACATGGTTCATGTTGTGGTTGCCTCATTGCACTAGTGATGAAAACTGGTGTATAAAATTGGCACCTCCATCAATCAACTAAAGGGATAGTTGAGGCCTTTTCCTATATCCCTTTGATTTTTTTTTTCAATTAATTAACTGAGAGATTGTTAGGTCTTTGCTCTATATCCCCTTAATTCTTCATCCAACCGAGAGAATCATAAGGACCATGCCCCATACACCCTCAATTCCTTATTCGACCGGGGGGGGGGGGGGGAGGGTTCGTAGGGCATTGTCCTATATTTTCGTGGTTTTTTATTTAACCAAAAGGGTTATAGTGGCCTTGCCTATATCTCTTTAATTCTTTATCTAACTGATGGAGTCATTATGGCCTAGTCTTGTATCTCTTTGGCTCTTTATCTAATCGAGCGAGTTGTTGGGCCTTGTCCCATATCCTCTTGCTCCTTTATTTGATTAAAAAGATCGTATAGGCCTTGTCTCATATCTTTTTAGCTTTTTATTTGACCGATGGGGTCTTAGAGGCCTTGTTCATATCCCTTTAGTTCTTTATCTGACCGATGATGTCGTAAGGGCCTAGCCCAATATTCTCTCATTCTTTATTTGACCGAAGGGGTCGTAGAGGCATTGCCTTAATAGTTTCAATTCTTTATTTGACAGAGGAGGTTGTAAGAGTCTTTCTCTATATTTTTATATGTTTAACTGAAGGGGTCGTAGAGGCCTTTCGTTATACCTTTCAATTCTTTATTAGATCGAGGGGTTATAGGGGCTTGCCTTATACCCTTCGATTTTATGTTTAATCAAAAGGGACGTAAGGTCCTTACAATGTACCATTTTAGATTTTCACTTGACTGAGGGGGTTATAAGGCCTTTGACCCATACCCCTTAACTCATTGTTTAACTGAAAGAGTCGTAGGGGTCTTCCCTAGTACCCTTTAGTTCTTTATAGACCAAGAAGATTGTACAGGCATTGCCCTATACCCCTCAATTTTTGGTTCAACTGAAGGGGTCTTAGAGGCCTTACCCTGGTACTCTTTAGTTCTATGTTTGGCCGAAGTGATCATAGAGTCATTGCCGCAGACCCCTTAGCTCTTTTCTTAATCAAGAGGATTATAAAAACCTTATTCATTACTTCTTGGTTCTATGTTTGACTGCACGGGTCACAAGATCCTTGTTTATTAGCTCTCAATTCTTTGCTCCGGGGGGGGGGGGGGGGATGAAGTTTAGGGGCCTTGCCCTATACACTTCGATTTCATGTTCTATCGAAGGGGTTATAGTTACATTGCCTCCTACTTTTCAACTCTTTGATCGATTGAGTAGGTCACAGGGGCTTTGCCCCATACCTTTTGGTTCTTTGACCATGAAAGTCATAGGATTTTTCCTTGTTTCCTCTTGGTTCTTCAAGCGACCATTGGGGTCACAGGGGCTTTACCCAGTATCTCTTTGATAATCTTTAGATCGATTTGAGTCCTTGGTTGATTTAGGTGGTTTACGTTGATAAGGGCTTCCCTATTCGACATTATGAACGCTTATATGTTCTGCCTCAATGAAGACTTATAGACCAAGAAGATTGTACAGGCATTGCCCTATACCCCTCAATTTTTGGTTCAACTGAAGGGGTCTTAGAGGCCTTACCCTGGTACTCTTTAGTTCTATGTTTGGCCGAAGTGATCATAGAGTCATTGCCGCAGACCCCTTAGCTCTTTTCTTAATCAAGAGGATTATAAAAACCTTATTCATTACTTCTTGGTTCTATGTTTGACTGCACGGGTCACAAGATCCTTGTTTATTAGCTCTCAATTCTTTGCTCCGGGGGGGGGGGATGAAGTTTAGGGGCCTTGCCCTATACACTTCGATTTCATGTTCTATCGAAGGGGTTATAGTTACATTGCCTCCTACTTTTCAACTCTTTGATCGATTGAGTAGGTCACAGGGGCTTTGCCCCATACCTTTTGGTTCTTTGACCATGAAAGTCATAGGATTTTTCCTTGTTTCCTCTTGGTTCTTCAAGCGACCATTGGGGTCACAGGGGCTTTACCCAGTATCCCTTTGATAATCTTTAGATCGATTTGAGTCCTTGGTTGATTTAGGTGGTTTACGTTGATAAGGGCTTCCCTATTCGACATTATGAACGCTTATATGTTCTGCCTCAATGAAGACTTATAGAACCTCGGTGAGGGCTAGCAAGACCTCAATACGGTCTTAATAAGGGCTTACACAACTTTAACGAGATATACATGACCTTGATGTGGGCTTATGCAGCCTCGATGAGGGTTTACATTGCCTCATTAAGAGCTTAAGTCTTCTTGTCAATGGTTTACATGGCCTTAATGAAGGCTTATTCAGCCTCGATAAGGGCTTATGCAGCCTCGATGAGGGCTTATATAGCCTCAATGAGAATTTATGGTAACTTTGATGATGGCTTATTGTGGCCTTGATGAAGGCTTAAATGATCTCAATAAGGGTGTAGATGACCTCAATGAGGGATTTAAGGCCTCGATATAGGTTTATGATGACCTTGATGTAGACTTATGAAGTCTCAATAAAGGCTTATACGAACTTTAAGAAGACTTTGATAAGGGTATAAATGTTATATATTTTTATCCTTATTTTACTAAGGAGTTATATATTTTTATAATAATAGAAGGACATTTATGTGCTTAAATGATTATTTCGTAGGAATGAAGTAAAAGTAAAGAAATTAGAGTTAAAACCAAAATAAGGACTGAACTATAAAGAAAGGGAAATATCGGCTTAATGTTGCAATTATGAAGAAGAGAATGTGTTAGTGTTCAAACTTTCAAGAACGTCCTAACAATCACTCTTGAACGCTAGAGCAATAATTCCAGCACCTGGCTGTCGCAATGCCAAAAAACAATTGCCCCAACTATGCAATTTGACACAAGCCCTAAATTTTAATTGTATTAACACCCTAACGTTAAGTAGTGAACGTTGTAGCGATCGAGTTAACACCCCACCCATCCCAGCCTCTAAAAATAGAAGAGAATATACAACACAAGTCTTTAATAGCAATTTGCACAAAATCAGAGCAATTTTAGAGAGAGAATTAAGGCAATTCAAGCAAGGAAGAGATTATTAGCAAATCTTTGGCCCATAGACCAATTACAATTCAATGTTTATATTGGTTTGCTTTTGGTTGTATTATATTTATTTATTTTTCAGCTATAATTCTCTTGTAGACATGAACTAAATTTATTTTCTAGGGTTATTATTTGAATTAAACATATGTGCTTAATTGTTATATCTTTTTAATATTTATTTGAACTTAATTCTTTATTATTTAAATAATTTATTGTTAATGCTTCATTATATCTGGCTAATATTGTGATTGACTTTGAAATACTTTGATAAACTTGAGAGAGACAACATTGTATTTAGACCTTAATAATTTGATACATGATTGTAAAGGGTTCTACAAGGTCCAACTTAGCATCGAGATATACCTAATTGTCATGTATGGTTAATAAAACTTGTCCTTAATGAATATTGATTTATTACAATTACCATAGAAATATAGATATTTGGTGAATTAAGATATACTTACTTGGCATTGAGAGAGGCTTATGAATATATTAGTGTCTTGATAAATAATAAAAATTGAGGGATTTTAATATTAATGGATTAATTTTTAGAAAATATATTGAAGGATTATCATTAATCTTAGGCTTTCTCTATATCGTTATCCTTTTGATTTATTTGAGTTGCGTTCTTTATTTTCAACACTTTTATTAGTTTATTTAATTACTTGCAATTTAAGGATTTAATTTTTTGGATAATTATTTGAAAGACATAATTTTAGTACTTAGTTGAAAATAATATTTATCCCTATGGGTTCAACATCTGACTTTATAGTCCCTTTTATTACTTAATATGATACCATATACTTGCACTTAATTTTGTGCTTAGTTATGAATCTCACAACAAGTTTTTAGCCGCCGTTGCTAGTGATAATATTTTATTTTCATTGATATTAATACTAATCTTTTTTTTATTTTTTTTAAAAAAAATTTAGAATCTTTTAGTTTATTTGTTTTTTTTTTCTTTTAGGTTGCTTTAACGATTCATGTGAAGATATAAAAGTAAGTATTTGACTGAGTTTTATCTTGAAATAGAAAAAAGTTTGAGAAAAATATGAAGAGAACAAAGTCAAGTCAACACCATGGAGAATCAAGTGCACATCGTACTCGTTTGAAAGCCTAGACTGTTAAGAGAGTACACTTTTCATTTAGCCAATGGAATTTATTCATGCATCCAAAGGCCAACCATCCAAGCAAACTTTAAGATCAATCCAAGTACCATTCCAATGTTCAAAGATTCAATTCAATTCTTCAGAGACTTACCCAATAATGATCCAAATGAGTACATAGTTAACGTCTTGGAGATATGTGACACTTTTAAATACAATGAGGTATTTAATGATGCCATTAGACTACGATTGTTTTTTTTCTCCTTAAAATACTAGGTAAAGAGCTGGTTGATATCGTTACCATCTAGATCTATAGCTACATAAGATGATCTTGCTTAAACGTTCCTTGCCAAGTTTTTCTTACCTTCTAAAATAG
This sequence comes from Ailanthus altissimus, assembly GCA_946807835.1. Taxonomy (NCBI): domain Eukaryota; kingdom Viridiplantae; phylum Streptophyta; class Magnoliopsida; order Sapindales; family Simaroubaceae; genus Ailanthus; species Ailanthus altissimus. The sequence goes on from OX327698.1 coordinate 11,642,375, forward strand.
TAAAGATGAAGAATGATATCACTTCTTTAGTGCAATTTAATAAAGAATCACTATATAAGGTTTGAGAGCAATTCAAGGACATGCTTAAGAAGTGCTCACATCATGGAGTGCCAAAGTGGTTATTTGTTCAAACCTTCTACAATGTATTAATAGGGCACTTAAGAACTATAGTAGATGTTTTAGCTGGACGAGCTCTAATGAACAAATAAGCTAATGAGACATATGGTCTACTTGAAGAATTGGCATCTAATAGTTATCAATGGCCTGTAGAGCAAGCTCAAGGAAAATTACCAATGTATATGAGATAGATTCCTTAACCATATTAGCTGTTTAAGTCAATCTCTTATCTAAGCAATTGAATACTTTGGAAGTCAATGTAATCAAGAACCAACCAACCACTTGCAATTTCTATGGAGATAATCACGCCAATGGATGATGCATAGAGACCGCACAATATGTAGGGAAATACAACTATAACAACCCTAATTATAACTTTTATAATTCGAGATAGACCAATAATCCTAATTTCTCATAGAGCAATAAGCAATGGCAATATTACAAACATATAAATCCTCATGGATTTCAAGTTTAACCTTAGCAAGGGAAGAAACCCCACTTTAAAGGAGATGTTTATATAATACATGAAGCAAATTGATGTATTACTCCAAAGTCTATCTAATCTCCTAAAAAGTCAAGTAGCATCCCTTAAAACCTTAAATAATCAAGTTGGACAACTTACTTCAACCATGAGCAATCGTCCACAAAGAGCCCTACCATGCAATACCGAGGTTAATCCAAAGGAAGAACATTGAAAAACTGTCACATTGAGTAGTGGTAAAGAAATACAAAATCAAGATAGAGAGTCTCCAAAGCAACAAAATGATAAAGAAATGCCACAAGAATAGATGGAGAAAAAGAAAAAAGAAAATAAAGAGAAGAAGGAAGAAAAGAAAAGAAAATAAGTGCAGCAACTCAATAAGCAAGCATACCGTCTACCATCACCTTTTCCTCAAAGATTATAAAAGCAAAAGCTAGATAACTAATGTTTTAAATTTTTAGAAATCTATTAGAAATTATATATTAGTCTTCCTTTACAGATGCACTTAAAAAAATGTCTAGCTACTTAAAGTTTATGAAAGACATTTTTTCAAGGAAGAAATGACTATATGATTTCAAGATGGTGGCACTGACAGAGGGGTGTAACGCCATCTTTCAAAAGAAGCTACCTCATAAACTTAAAGATCCTGATAACTTTACCATACCATGCACCATTGGAAACCACTACTTTGGAAACACTATATAATGTAGGAGCAAGCATAAATCTCTTGCCACTTTCTATCTATAACAAATTGGGCCTAGGAAAAGTAAAGCTACTGATGTCATACTCTAACTCCCTAATCAATCCCTCACCTATCCTAAAGGATTCATTGAGGTTGTAACAGTCAAGGTAGATAAATATATCTTCCCCGCCAACTTTATTATTCTTTACATAAAGGAAGATCGAGAAATCCCCATCATTTTAGGCCGACCATTCTTAGCTATTGTTAGGATATTAATAGGTGTCCAAAAGGGAGAACTCACATGAGAGTCCAAAATGAGGAGATGACCTTCATTGTATTCAAAGCTATAAGTTCCCAAATGAAGCTGACAAAAACTTGAGCCATAATGAAGTACTCAAAAGTTTTAGTATCAATACCGTTAGAAACTCTCTAGAGGATGTTGTCATCATTAGAGATGAAGTAAAGAACCTTGAAACCATTAAGTACGTGAGTGTACTCAAAAATTCACTTAGGTATGATCTCTTTATACCTTACGTTGAACCAATTGAGAGAAAAATAACACTAGAAGCACACAATAAGGCCTCTATAGAGGAGCCACCCATACTTGAGCTTAAACACCTTTCAAGCCATTTAAGGAATGCATTTGTTGGCTTTTGAAGATAGTTAGACAATACCTGAGCTCAAACTCTTCTTGTTATTATTTCTAATGATCTTGAAGAGAAACAAGAAGAAAAACTTTTGAAGATAGTTAGACAATACAAAAAAGCTATAGGATAGACCATTGTCGACATTTAAGGAATAAGTCCATTCTTTTGTATGCATAAGATCCTTCTTAAAGAATGACACAAGCCAACCATTAAGCAATAAAGATAATTGGTCCGATCATGAAGGACATGGTAAAGAAAGAGATAATCAAATGGCTAGATACGAGTATCATTAACCCAATATCTGATAGTGAGATTAGTCCTATAAAATGTGTACAAAAGAAAAGAGGATTCACCGTAGTGACCATTGGAAACAATAAATTAATAACAACACACACAGGCACCAGGTAGAGAGTTTGCATGGACTACCATAAGATGAACAAAGCCATAAATAAATACAACTTCTCACTACCTTTCATTGATCAAATGTTAGACGATTTATCAAACACGAATACTACTGCTTCTTAAATGAATATTCAGGTTACAATCAAATAGCAACAGCCTCCGATGACTAAGAAAATACTATATTTACATGCCCATATAGTACATTTACTTTTTGGAGGATGCAATTTAAATTTAGTAATATACATATCACTCTTTAAAGATGCATAATGGTAATATTCTTTGATATTGAGAAAAACTTCTTAAAGGTATTTATGGACTATTTTTCTGTTTTAAGGGACTCATTTAATTTATGCTTGAATAATCTAACATTTATGTTGAAAAGATGTAAGGAGACCAATCTTGTTTTGAATTAAGAAAATGCCACTTTATGGTTAAGGGAGGTATAGTCCTAGAACATAAAATTTCTTCCGAAGGAATAAAGATTGATAGGGTAAAGTTGAAACTATATAAAAATTACCACCTTCATTAATGTCAAAGGAGTTTGAAGTTTCTTGGACAACAAGTTTTTATAAAAGATCCATCAAGGAATTCTGTAAAATCTCTAAGTGCCTTTACAATATTCTTGAGAAAGATGTGCAGGTCAAATTTGGTGATGATTGCCTACAAGCCTTTGAGACCTTAAAAAATAAAGTCACAACAACCCTATAATCATAGCACCCAATTGGGATCTTCCATTCGAGCTAATGTGTGATGCTAGTGATAGAATAGTAGCAGCAGTTCTTAGTCAAAGAAATAACAAGGTCTTCAACTCCATCTATTATGCAAGCAAGACCTTAAATGATACGCAGATCAAGTACACCTTTATGGAAAAGGAATTACTAGTAGTAGTGTTCACTTTTGACAAATTTTGATCATATTTCATTAGAGTCAAGGTGACTGTTTACACCTACTATTTTGCCTTCAAGTATTTAATCACTAAGAAAGATGCTAAGCCTCAATTGATCCGGTGGGTACTACTATTGCAAAAATTTGAATTGGAGATCAAAGATAGAAAAGGCACTGAAATCAAGTTAGGGACCACTTATCCTGTTTGGAAGGTACATACCATAAGAGGAAATTTGAAAGAATTCTTTAGCATTGTCTTGCAAGAGACTATAGAGGACATTTTGGAGGAGATAAAACAGCAATCAAGGTCTTGAAATGTGATTTTTAATGGCCTACCTTATTGATAGTGGTTAATTAGGTTTGATATTCCCATCTTTCAAAGCTTAATATTTGTTCATTTAAAAAAATATATTTTAGCTTTTATGTGCTTTATTTTTATTTTTTAGGTTTGGAGTTAATGGTGCAAATAGGAAAGAAAATCCAAAGAAAACAAAGAAAAAATATCAAAATTACTACAGTAGATTGTTATAGTAATAAGCTATAGTGCCAATGCTACAACGCCCACAAATCAACGACAGGGCTCTCAAGTTAGTGTCTTCACCGTCCCAGCACCTAAAATCCAATGCCGCGGCAATGCGTGAACAATAACAAGTGAAAAATATCGACATAGAAAAAAAAGAAAAATCCTAAGCTAACTTAAATTTTATGTTTTGCTTTAATTTGAAGATATAAGCCTATAAATAGAAGACCAACAAGCCTATTTCAAAAATAAAGAAGAGAGAGAAAGAACAATTTTAGAGGATCAAGAATACTAGAAAATTGAAGACTACAGTAAAATTAATTTTATCTCTTCAACTCTTTATCTTTATGATTTTCATGATATTAGTCTTGATAAACTCTAGAACTCTTTATTTCACCATGAACTAAATTTTATACATAGGGTTGTAACTTTGAACATGATATGTGATTGAATTCAAGTTCTTCTTTTATTTTTATGAACTTAATAATAGAATTGTTCAATTACTCTATGTTTAATACTTTTTAATTACTTAATCACTAATGAACTTGATGAAGGGAATTTTGTGTTAACCTTAAATAATTTGATATATGATCATAGGATAACAACAATAAGTTTTATATACAATAGAAAGTTACAGTGATTTAGCTACATTATGTTTTTATAGTGCTAATGCCATGATGCCTAAAAATCAATGATGCGGCACTCAAATCAGTGTCTTCAATGCCCTAGTGTCCAACAATGCATGAACAGTATGTGTGAACAATAACCACGTAAATAATGTCATAGTAGAAAAAAAAAAGGAAATCCTAAGCTAACTTATATTTTATGTTTTTCCCTAAGTTAGAGATATAATCATATAAATAAAAGACTAAAAGCCTATTTCAACAATCAAGAAGAGAGAGATAGAAGAGAGAGAAAGAGAAAATTTAAAGGTCAAGAAGACTAGAAGATTAAAGATAGCAACAAAATTTATTTTATCTTTCAACTCTTTATCTTTATGATTTTCTATGATTTTCATGATATCATTCTTGTTAAGTTTTAGAACACTTTATTTTACCATGAACTAAGTTTTATATCTAAGGTTATAACTTTGAACTTGATATGTGATTGGATTTAATTTCTTCTCTTATATTTATGAATTCAATAATAGAATTGTTCAATTATTCTATACTTAATGCTTTTGAATTATTTTATCACTAATTATATTGTTATAGGAACCCTAATGAACGTGATGAAGAGAATTTTGTGTTATTCTTGAATAATTTGATATATGATCATAGAGTAACAATTATGAGTTTCTTATAGGATAAAAATATACCTATATGGCATATATGGTAGTGACATATCAATTCTTAATGAATCTTATTCTATTCTGATTACCATAGGCATATAGATAATTGATAAGGTAAGATATAGTTACTCGACCATCGACAGAAGCTTGTGATGTATTAAGAATCTAGTCAACAATTCATATTAAGGGATTAACTTAAAAAAAAATAAATTGGTTCAAGTAACGTATCGAGAGATAGTTTTAATCTTAGCTTTTATCTATTATTAGTGCTTCTATCTCGTTATCTTTTGTCTTTTCTTTCTACTATTTAGTTTAAATTACTATCTTTCTAATTTTTTTTATTTAAAGTAAAAAGACATAATTTTAATACTTAAAATAAATATAACAATAATTTCTCGTGGGAACGATCGATGCTTCTATCTTATTATCTTTAGCCTTCTTTATCTTGTTGATTTTCTGCTATATAGTTTAGATTACTATCTTTTAATTTTTTTTCATTTGAATAAATGTAGAAAGACATAATTTTAGTACTTAACATAACAATAATAATAATTTCTCGTGGGAACAATACTTTACTCACTTTTTATTACTTCTTTACGATAGCATGCATTTACACTTCTACATTACATAATATGATAGATGCTAAAGGATAAGGAATGTATCAAGAAAATAAGAGCTACCTCTTCAAAGCATTTAGGGGATTGACTTTATGGGATTGACTTTATGGGACCATTTTTTGCCCTCAAATTAACAAAAATACATCCTAGCGGTAGTAGATTATGTGTCAAAGTAGGTAGAAGCCATTGTACTTCTAACAAACAATGCAACAGTAGTGGTCAAATTCATTCGAAAGAATATCTTCATAAAGTACAACACTCCCCGAGCTATCATCAATTATGAAGGGTCGCCTTTCTGTAATAAATACTTCTCAGCCCTTTTACGAAAGTATAGAGTCAAGCACAAGGTTTCTATTGCCCACCATCCACAGATAAGTGGGCAAGGTAAGGTTACAAATCAATAAGTCAAATAGATCCTAGAAAAGACAGTTAAGCTAAGCCAAAAAGATTAGGCCATACAATTGGACGATGCACTTTGGGCCTATCGCATAACCTAAAGACACCAATTGGAATGTCTCCTTACTAATTCGTATTTGGGAAAGCTTGTCATCTTTCAGTTGAGCTAGAACATAAAGTCAATTAGGCCATCAAAGCCCTCAACTTTGATATACAAGCAACCAGAGACAAGAGATTGTTATAACTTAATACCATGAATGAGTTTCAACTTCAAGCATATGAGAATGCCAAACTCTACAAGTAGAAGACCAAAAGATGACATGACAAATAGATAACCCTATGAGTATTTTAACTAGGACAACAAGTATTGTTATTCCATTCCTAACTTTAGGTTTTCCTAGTAAGCTAAAATCAAGATGGTGTGATCCTTTCCTTATTCTCAAAGTATATCCTCATGTAGCTATAAAGTTAGCCGACAGAGAGACCAATCAACCCTTCATAGTCAATATACAGAGATTAAAACACTATTAGGGATTTGAATTTAACTCCCAATAATCCTCCCTAACATTCACCTAAAGACCGAAGACGCATTCTGTCAAGCCGATGACATTAAATCAAAGCTACTTGGAAGGTAACCTAGGTAATTATTGTATCTTTAGTTTATTTTTCTTAGTTATCTTATATTGTTGATTAGTGTTTCAAAGTCATATATATGAATATATTAAAAAAAAATGAAAGAAGCTAATATTGTAGCATTCTTCATGAACCGCTACTGTATTGAACACCAGGTCATAGCACTTATCGTGTCATCGCCCTAGCATTCTCCACGTTATCATTGGAACAATAATAGAAGAATACCCCAACATTAGTTCATTGCATCAGTTACATGTACCAAATGCAAGAGCAACATAGTTTATCATCAAAGTGCTCTAGCCTCCTAGTATTGTCAACCTTACTGCCTTGGCATTAAATTTGAATTCAAAATTTGAAATGTTAAAGAGTAGAATGCCTTGGTGCTATAAAGCTACAATGCTTTAGTGTTCATCACATAAACCTAGAAATACCCAAAATCCATGAATGCAGCAGTGTTGAAATCTCAATGCCCCAGCATTCAGTCAAAAATAAGGTTAAAAACATGAAACTGGTTCATTTGTTAGTCAAACACTCAAAAACACTCATTCTCTCAACCTAAATTGTGCACTACCCAAAACCCACACAAAAACAATATCAAAAACACAAAAATTGACCACCCGTATAACATTTTTCACCAAACAACATACTAAATAACCATCTAAAACTCTGAATCTCACCAAAAATCACTAAAATAAATTCAAAACCACTCAAAACCAAATATTTAATCCAGATTCAACAATAGCCCCATAGCAATCCAAACCCACTAAGATAAGAAGTGCATTCTACAACAATTCCCATTTCATTTCAACGGATGCACAGGAGCAATACACTACAAGGGTACTCAAAAAGTCATTTATTTCAAATAAGGGTTTCAATCTTGCAGATCTTGGCCTTCCAAGGATTAAAGCAATGATCCATACTTGCTATTAGGAAATATTTTTCCATTAGTCGAGAAACTACATTGTACCTATTGTCTAAAAATTTTACGCCAATGCTATAAAGCATAGTAGGTACAAGGCTTATGTCAAAGGCAAGATTGTGGTGTTTGATTCAGCTATAATCAACAAGGTATTTCAATTACCAGCTGAGATTGAAGATAATTATCATCAACTCTATAGAGAACATGATTATAGAGAGATCATACAAATACTATGCAGCCTAGGCACTCAGTGGAAGACAATCTAGGACTTACTGATGACCTTTCTATCTTGAGCAACATCATCTAACAATAAGGGTGGTACTACTTCCTTGCTTCCAAACTTACGCTAATCCTCTACGCGAGCAACATCATCTAATAGTAAGCTATCCTTCTGTATGCCAATATGATGGATCATTCCATCAGCATCGGCTAGGTTATCTAAGCCAAGATCCTCGCTTATGCACACCTTACCAAGGTAAGTCTTTTCTTTCCTTCTCTCACTATTATTTTATGTGAAAGTATGGGCGCACACTAGGAGGATACTGTAGAATCACAGCTGCCAGCTCACGTGATTGATACCACAACAATCTGTAAGCTATCTTCAGTCGTGAATCCTTATCCAACGTCTCCTATAGCCCTAACAGCCAATCTAGCCGTCGTTTCGCAGAATATATCCGCGAGTGTTTAATTAGATTGATTAGAGGCATAGGTAACTACCCTAGACTTAGGAGATTGTTAGCCTTCATTAGGAATTCTGAGCATTTTTCTACTGTTAGTTCGAGTGGATGCACTTTTGCACCACGCAGATAAGATGCAATACCAATCAGATTCCAATGATGGCTTCAATGAACACAGCTCCACCTATTGCTACCTCTACTGAGGATGATGATGATGATGATCGTATAGACCTATACATAATTGAGTATGACCTAGATGATTGAGCATATCCACCCATAAATGAATGGAAGTGTTTGATTTCTTTATTTACCCACATGGGGACCATGTCTACTTTAAGTTTAAGGGCAAGGAAACACTTTATGTATTATCTTCGACTTTATTTCATTTGTTTTTTTTTATTTTTGATTGTTATTTTTAGTTGCTTTCTTGCCTTTTAGAGTCAGTCTTGTATAAAAGGAAAAGCATAACTCTGTCTATTTATTTTCTTTATCTTTTTCTCTATTATTATGTTTGCTTGTTCTTTTATAGATTGAGATGATGAGCATTAGTCCATGATAAAAAATAAATATTGGCCAAATTATTTTTTTTAAAGTCCCTAGGAAATAATAGACACTTGAGATAATTGTTATACTATAATCTTGAACTGATTTTGACATTATTTTTTATCACTTATTTTTTAGCACATAGAAATAAAGTTTGTATTAGTTGAATTGTTACTTAGAAATATTCATGCTTAGATTGTACACTACAGTCTCGAAGGCTAACACTTTAAAAATTATTTTGATTATTTCTTGAGCAAAAATTCTAAGAAACTCATTAATAGGGAAATGAAATTAGGCTATCTGTGGATCGATTAAGCCATTTTATTCTACCTTAGATATATATTTATCTCTAGTTACCCTTTTTTAGTCTAAATATCTATATTTTTTCTTTAACCACATTACAAGCCTAAACATTTGAAGTTTATTTATCCAAAAAGCTACCTATAACACCATAAATCTTAAGTTTACTTAGAAATGCTCTTGAAAAAAGAAAGGTTTAGTTGTATGATAAAAGGGTTCCAGCATGGAAAACAATTAAATCTAGGTAGTACTTAGCAAACTAAGTTTGGAGGTATATCAATTATTTTTTTTACAAAAAAAAAAACAACTCTTTAAAATCTTTATACCCTTAGCTTAAAAAAAGAGAAATTCTTTAGAAAATAGTGGTTGAAAAGGAGAATGAAAAATATAATAATTTTGAGGGAGGAGATAAATCAAGCCAAAAGGAGATCAAGAGATTTCTAAGTAAAGTCTAAGTGTTCATGGTATTACTTGAGCCTCATATATTTATCCTTATATCTCACCTTGACCCTGGCCTTTTATTACAAGATAATTAAAGTCCTAAATAAATTTTTAGACATGTATCTTTCTATATTAGTAGAGAGTGGTATTAAAAGCAAGCCTATGGTAGTGTTATTATAAATTGAAATATACAGAGATGTCATCTTTTTATATTACCTTAAGTAGTTTAGTAAATCTAAATATTATTTGACTATTTACTTGCTTATTACACACACACATACAAGCATTGTTTATTAAATTCCAAAATGACTTGTGCCATTTCAATAGCCTTTGAGATAATAAGTGTGAACATCTAATCCACCTAGCATATTATGTTTTATTTTTTTAGTCTTTATTTTATTTTAAGTCAAATATCATCACTTTAATCTCTCTTTAATATTTATTTGTTATTACTCGAGGACAAGTAATTCTCTAAGTTTGGTAGGGGCATAAATATTATATATTTTTATCCTCTATTTACTAAGGAATAATCTATTTTCATAAGAATAGAAGGCTATTTATATATTTAAATGCGTATTTTCTAGGAATGGAGCAAAAGTATGGAAATTAGAGTTAAAACAAAAAAAGGACTAAACTGCAAAGAAAGGAAAATATTGGCTCAACGCCGCAGTGATGAAGAAGATAACTGATGTGATATTTCTATATATTAAAATTGAGTGCAAGTATACACTATTATATACAAGTAATAAAGGGACAAAAGAGTTGGATGTCGAACCCACAAGGATAATATCTTCTTTTTAACCAAGCACTAAAATTATGTATTTCTAGTAATTATTCAAAAAAATAAAAGTCTAAGAATGAATTTGGAAAATATAAAAGCAATGCCATAATGTTAAGAGATTTGGATGATAGCAATATAGAGAAAACCTAAGGTTAATACTGTCCCTCAATATACTTTCTCATAATTAATCCTCTAATATTTCAATCTCTTAGTTCTTATTATTGATCAAGACACTAATGTATTCATAAGCCTCTTCCAAAGTCATGCAAGTATACCTTAATTTACCAAATGCCTATATCCATATGGTACTTGTAATAAATTAAGATCATTAAGATTAAGTCTTATTGATCATACATGCCAATTAGGTATATTCTTATTCTAATTTGAAACTTGCATATGCAACATCGAATGTTACTTTACAATCATGCATTAAATTACCTAGGTCTAAATATAATGATTCCTCTTCCGAGTTTATCAAAATATTACAAATTCATTCAAGTCCATATAAATAACAATAATGCACATAAATAGCCATTTATTCTCATAAAATAATGAAATATCAAAATAAAAATATGAGAAAATATATGACAAATATGCCCTTATCAAGAACATGCCAGCTTTCAATTTTTGAAGTACGCCCTAGTGATCACTCCAGAATGCTAAATGATAATTCTAGCACTTGATAGCTATAGCACTAGAAGACTATCAGTCCAGCGATGCTAGTTGACACAAACCCTAAATTTTAATGGAATTAACCCCCTGACATTAAGTAGGGAATGCTACAGCGATCAAGCTAATTCCTAAGTGTTATGCATGCAACACCCTAGCGCTCATGTGATTACAAGCCTAGATAGGAATATGACTCCAAGACTCTAATCAATCCCTATATAAAGGCCATTCGTCCTAGCCTTTAAAGAACAAAAGAAAGTGTACAACACAAGTCTTTAAGAGCAATTTGAGAGGAATCAGAGCGATGTTGAGAGAGAAACAAGGCAATTCAAGCAAAGAAGAGAAACAAGGTAATTCAAGCAAAGAAGAGATTATTGGCAAATCTTTTGTGCATAGACCAACTGTAATTTAACATCTCTACTGGTTTGCTTTTGGTTGTATCATATTTATTTTATTTTCTAGTCATAATTCTCTTGTAGTCATGAACTAAATTTATTTTCTAGAATTATTACTTGAACTCAATATGTGTGCTTAATTATTGGATCTTTTTAATATTTATTTGAACTCAATTATTTATTATTTAAATTATTTATTATTAATGCTTCATTATATTTGGCCAATATTGTGATTGAATTGGTAATACTTTGATAAACTTAAAAGAAGCGTCATTATATTTAAACCTTAATAATTTGATACATGATTGTAGAGAGATCTATAAGGTTAAACTTAGCATAGAGATATACCTAATTGGCATGCATGGTCAATAAATTGTCTTTAATGAATGTTGATTTATTACAATTACCATAGAGATATAGGTATTTGATGAATTGAGATATACTTACTTGAGAGGCTTATGAATACATTACCAATAATAAGAAGTGGGGGATTTTAATATTAATGGATTAACCTTTAGAAAACATATTGAGGGATAGTAATTAACCCTAGACTTTCTCTATATTGTTATCCTCTTAATTTATTTGAGTTGTGTTCTTTATCAGCACTTTTATTAGTTTATTTAATTATTTTCAATGTAAAGATTTGGTTTTTTGTATAATTACTGAAAGACATAATTTTAGTACTTGAAAGACATAATTTTAGTACCCTAGACATAATTTTTATATAATTACTGAAAGACATAATATTTATCCCTGTAGGTTCAAAGTCTGACTTTATAATCGATTTTATTACTTGTTACGATATCATATACTTATGCTTAATTTTGTGCTTAACTAGCAATCTTACATTAGACTTATGGTAGCTTCGATGATAGCTTATGGCGGCCTCGATGAAGGATTATGTAGCCTTAATAAAGGCTTATACAGCCTCGGTAAAGGATTATGTGGCCTCCTTGAGGGCTTACACAACCTTAATAAGGGCTTATATGGTCTCGATAAGAACTTATGCAAGCTTATTGAGGGCTTACGATGGCTTTAATAAAGGTTTACAGGTCCTTGATATAGGCTTACGGGTCCTCGATGATGTTTTATGGTGGTTTTGATAAGGGCTTACAAGGCTCAATAAGAGTTAACACAGTTGGATGAGGGCTTACGTAACTTTGATGAAGGCTTATGTGACCTAAATATGGGTTTAGATGACCTCAATGAGGGCTTTTACATCCTTAATTATGGCTTATACTATTGAAGACGGTACTTACGTGCCATTCCATTTTATATGAATATTTATTTGATATCTATACAATGTACATTTCAATAACTTATTAGCATTTATTATATGGTACTAAACTTGTTACTTTTTAAATATTATAGATCTAAAAGAGTTTAGATATGATCTAAAGGTGCTTAGGTCAATATTAAAAGTTAGTATTCTAAGATTTAGAACCTTGTCTCAAGTGGGACAATGATACAAGAATATTATAGTAATGACTTGTTAAATGCAATTATAAATGGTGCTAAGAAATGTTATTATGCAATATCTTCTCAAACACATCATTCCTGATCTATATTTACCGACACGAGTGGATTGGTAAACCTTTCAGATCAGTGTATGTCTATATCTAGATTATCCAAACACGTTAATCTTAACAGACTAGGAGCTTAATGGAAGCTCATATAGTAATGCAAGTATTTATTAAGGATTGGGTACTGAATGAACTCACGAGGACCTCTAATAGAGATCTGATAAAGCCGTCAATAGAAGGTCTTCTAATTAATTAGTATTTATGGTCATTTGACCTGTGCACGGTTTGTGAATGATCAATCATGTTTTGATTCACACATGTCAGAGACCTTACATGGTCTAACTTTCGGGTGTCATTAAGCATGGTCTGATACTTATGGAGTTTGGAATGCATAGATATGAGATTCATCAGCTCATATATGTAAGTTGTGTATCCTGATGATTTGAGATTATATTTCAAGAAGTCTTGTGGCTATAAACATAAAACCCAAAAAGAGCTTTTGTATAGTAAAATAATATTGCAAAGATGTTTATGGATATTGTTTATCAAATACAAATTTGGAGATAAGATAATGTTCGAGCAAAAAAATATTTAACTATGAAGATCTATGTCTCTGCTATTCCGAGATATAGGTGATGTAGATACTATACTAATATATTTTAACCTTAACTTATATAGTTCAACGCGCCAATTTATAATATCTGTAATATATTTTTAGGCATTATTCATGGACTTGTGGAAGACTTCCATTAGATAAATAGGTGTGAACCTAAAGAGCCCCACAATAGGAAGTGTACTTATTAAGCACTGAGGTAATGGACTGGCTTGAATAGTTCGATCCTAAAAAATTTCAGAAAGCGAAATTTATTTTAAGATCTTTTGGGAATCACACGTGTCAAAGCTTAAGTGTTAAGCTTATTATTTAATTAAGCTAACAAAAGTTGTTAACTTGGGTGACACTTGAGTTTAAGGGTGACACTTGGCATAAAAATAGACACTTGTCGATAACAAAAAAAATCAAAGTATAAAAGCAAAATTTTTACATTTTACTTAAGGGTAACATTCGGCCATTTGAGAGCAAAAAATGCAAGAGTTGAATTTTTTGTTTTGTAAGCAAATATTCGGCCAAGTGAGAGAGAAAAAAGGGCTTAAGTGTTAAGCTATAATTCTTACTGAAATTAGGCTACCATTTTAGTAAATTGATCCCATTGGCATCAACTCATATAATTGTTCGTGAAGACTCTTCTTGGTGAGTCTTTGGAAATTGAAATTGCATCGACAGTATTCAAAGGTATTAATTCTATTATTGTAATAAACTAAATTTAGTGTGTGATTATTACACATATTAGATATATGTTTCAATGACCACTCTTACATGCAAGTACAAATGCACCTACAAAATTGGTATTATAGCATAGTATGTGTTGTGTTTGGTTTACACAGAGTGTTTTATGTTTTTTGACATACCTAGAAATAATAGGTGTTGCATTTTTAAACGTTGAAATTGCTATACTAGGTCATTGTTTAAATGAACATAGTGGTGTTGCATGTGTAATATAGGGGCATTCATGAAAATTGATTAAACGTTAAAGCATTGAATTTGCAACGCTAGGGGTTCATGGCACTAGGATGAACTTGGGGGTGGTATGTGTTTGATGCTGGGGCATTGATGACACTAGTTTGACCATCAGGGCATTTCATTCTAGCATAGGGGCATCCAAGTTACTAAAATTATCACTGGGCATTCAAATGGAATGTTAAGGCCGTGCTTCTATGACACTGGGGCTTTAAGGATGCTGGAATTCATATTAGGGCATTCAAAGGGAATGTTAAGGTCGTGCTTCTGACACTGGGGCTTTAAGGATGCTAGAATTCACACTGGGGCATTCGAATTCCAAACACCATGACATTTAAGGCATTCACTCTAGTTTTCATTTTAATTGCAAGTGATGTTTATTTTATGCAATAATACTACTGTTGTATATACAATGGTTATTTGTTTATGCTACTAACCACAATGGGAACCCTACTAGTAGGGGTTAGTTGTGCTTGTGTTAAATAAATGTTTGATTGAGAATGTTATCCTTATGAGATACAGATGGTTTAAAATCTCTCTTAATCAAATTGAAATGTATTTCATTTTGAGAAATTGTTATACATAGTCCATCTTGAGAAATTGTTAGACGTATTACCTTGGTCTTTCTTAATATTACTAAAGTGTAAGGGATTGATTAGAGTGATTTAGACTATGTTGGTTAAACATGAAATAAGGCAAATATAACTGAACGTATTTTTTATTACTAATAATTTAATCTAGAATACACTTACCTACTATTGCTAAGGTGTAAGGATAAGGTGTGTTTAGAATAAGTGGTAAGAGTTACATGAGATGCAATTGACAAGCGTTATCTATTTTTTAGGTTTACAAAGACTAAAATCGCTAAAGCATGAGGTTAAAGTAAATGCTGATTGGGTCTACTTCTTAATGTAAAGTTCAAAGTGTTATATTTTGTTTTCTCTTTTGAAAAATGAAAGGAAAAATGTAAAGCAGTGGAAGTGCGTCTTTAGATTGAAAATAAATAAATAGCTATACCTATGATCTAAAGCATTTTAATGATTTGAAATATTCTGCTAACATTTCTCATTTAGTTATTTGAAGATAAAAAGGCTTTGAGCAACCTCTTGGTATGCATACTTGATGCACACCAAAAAAAAGGTTTCAAGAATAATTCTAACTAGCTTTTGAATTTGAGAATTATTCTAGATCCAAAAAAAGCTTGGATATATCATTAATTAGAATATGCCTAAAGGTATTTTTGATAAAGGTACTTCAAGAGAGCTTGAGACATATCATAAATGGATTAATGATGATTTAAAGGTCGAATCATATATCCTAGCCTCATGTCGACTAATCTTCAGAGAAAGCATGAGCATATAGATAAAGTAAGCAGTATAATGCTCTATTTGAAGGAGTTGTTTAGTGACAAACCATAGGTTAAGCTATAACGAGTCGCCAAGATATTATTTTAGTTTCGACTGGTAGAGGGTAGTCTAATGAGTCCCTATGTACTTAAGATAATCTTGTATATTGAGAAGTTGAAGATTATAGATATATCTTTGAATAAGAACTTAGGGAATATTTTGATTCTCTAGTCTCTGTTGGGGTTATTTGCACAGTTCATCATGAACTTCAATATACAAAGGTTAACTCTTATGTATGCTAGCTGCACAATCTAATGAAGGTAGCTCATGAGAACATTAACAAAAGGGGTACAACCCACTATGTTCAGGGTGATGCTTCATCTTCCGCTTGAAGGCTTATAAGAAGTCTAAAGGTAAGAAGAATTAGAAGTCTAAAGGCAAGAGAAAAAAAAAGAAGCAAATATTACCTATAGTTCCTCAGAGACATACGATATCCTAGGCACAAGAAAAGAACAAAGACAAGGGAAAATGTCTCAATTACAGTGAGAACAGACATTGGAAGCATAATTGTTCAAAGTTCTTTGCCACAGTCAAGAAGAACCCTTCAAGTATATGTTTATCTATCATTGACATTTCATTTGCATTTGATGCAAGTATTGGTAGGTTATTAGATACCATATATCCTACTGACATCTATAATATATTGCAAGGTCTGAAAGAAGTTAAATTGCTGCAACCTGAAGAAATAAAGCTTCGTATTAAAAATGGAGATTTCCTACAAGTTGAAGCTATTGGAAATTTTGAGTTATTTCTCCCTAGTGGCAGATTTATAATGTTTATAACTGTTATTCTGTGCCAAACATTATCAGGCAAGTAATATCCCTTCCTGTGTTGGACAGTGAAGGTTGTCATGTATATACTCGTAATGGTTCTATATATTTATATGATGTAAATAATGTTTTGTTAGCTGAATTTCAGTTGATGAATGACTATTATATTTTAGGAATAATAAAAAATGTCTTGAATGCACATGTAAATAGGAGAAATAAATCCAAAATTTAAATAATACTAAATTGTGACATATACAATTAGGTCATATAGATATGAGACGCTTAACTCGTCTGGTTAGGGTTAGTCAGATACATGATCTTACCATAGAACTTTATTTAGTTTGTGAATCTTATATTTAAGGGAAGATGACTAAATCTCCTTTTATAGGTGATGGACACTGGGCCACTGATTTATTGAAACTAATGCATAGTGATGCATATGGTCTAATAAATTACACTACCATTGGTGGCTTTTGATAATTCGTTTCCTTTATTAATGATATATCATAATATAGATATGTGTTTTTAAAGAAACAAAAATTGGATACATATAGATACATATTATAATTTTGAAATCTAACAAACGGATGTAAAGACAGCTTTTCTAAATGGATATCTCGAGGAAGAGATATATATATAGAACAGCCTGAAGGTTTATCCTTTAGCCTAACTTCTAATCTAATGTGCAAACTAAAGAAGTTCATTTATGGATTTACGTAGTCCTCCATAAGTTGGAATCTTTGTTTTAATGAAGTAATCAAAGGGTTTGGTTTCATAAAAAATAAAAAGAAGCATATATGTATAGAAAAGTCGGTAAGAGCATGATTGGTTTTCAAGTTTTCTAAGTGGATGACATACTCATTATTGAAAATGATATTAGTATGTTACAGTTAGTCAAGAACTATTTGAGTAAGAACTTCTCCATTTAGGATTTAGGAGAAGCTTCCTATGTACTGGGTATAAATCTTTGTAAAGATGGAGCTATGAGCCTAATAGGACCTTTTCAATCCTCGTACAAAGACAGTGTTCTAGAAATGTATAACTTTACTAACTGTGAGACAATTAATATAACTTTCAAATATGGCATTCATTTCTCTAAGAGGATGTATCCTCAAAAGGCATTAACTATTAGGAGTTTGATGTATGCTATGTATTATATGAAACCTGACATTGGTAAAGTTGTAAGTGTTACAAGTCGGTATCGGTTTGATCCAGATAATGACTATTGGATGGTCGTGAAACATATCAAATACCTTAAGAATACAAAAGATAAGTTACTAGTTCATAAAAAAAAAAAGAGAGAGACTTAAAGGTAATAGGATACACTGATTCAGACTTCTAGTCTTATTCAGACGATAGAAAGTCTACATCTAATTATGTGTTTCTTTTTAATGGTACTGTTATTAGTTGGAAGAGTGCTAAATAAGGATCCATACTTGATTTTACTATTGAGGCAGAATATATCGCAGCTTTGAAAGTTGTAAAGCAAGCAGTGTGGATATGCAAATTTGTTTCATAGGTAGGAATAGTTTCAAGTGTAATGGATCATATCCTATTATATTACGACAATGATAGGGCAATTGCTCGAGCCAGAGAGCCAATGATATACCAAAAGTCTAAATATATGGATAGGAAATATCACATAATTAGAGAAATTTTGGCTAAAGGAGATGTAATATTATATAGAGTAGATTCTAGTGATAATGTAATAGACCTACTCATTAAGGCCTTAACTTCTAAGGTGTTTGAGAAACACATGCACTCAATAGTATTAGATTTCATCTTGAATTGAACTAAAGCAAGTAGGAAGTGTTGGAGATAGTGCTTACATGCCAAATTATTTTGTATAAATAGTTATTTGATATTTATATTATGTACATTTCAAAAAAATGTTAACATTTATTATATGATACAAATCTTTCTACTTTTCAAACATTGTAGATCAAAATGAGTTTAAATCTGATCTGAATGTGTTTAGGCTAGTACTAAGTATTATGATTTATGCTCACATGCCATCCCATTATTGTATGAATATTTTATTTTATAATATTTATACTGTTCATTATTTGTTAAATCGCTAATTACTATTATTAAATGGTTCAATGCTTGTGATGCTACAGACATTATATGATCTGAAGGAGTTCAAATTCGATCTAAAGAAGTTTAGATCAATGCCAAGAGTTAGCATCACTGAAAAGTATAAATGCTAAAGAGCTAGCATGTTATATTAATCAGTGAAGTCTAAGTGTTAGAATCTTGTCTGTGACGGTACAAAGACTTGAGAATACATTAGTAATAACATAGTTGTAATAGGGGCTAAGAAATATTAATATGCAAGTCTATTCATAAATTATATGTTCCTGGTCTTAATTCACTAATACAGGTTTGATGGTGGAATCTTTTTACATAGATCAGTGTATAATATACCTAGATGGTCTATATGGTTATTCTTAGCTGACTATAGGCTTACTGGAAGTTCGTATAGCATACAGGTGGTCAGTGAAGACTGAATATTGAACAGACTCAACGAGGACCACAATAGACATCACATTAAGCCATCGATGGAAGGTCCTCTCAAGTTGAGTAGTATACACGATCTTTTGACCTGAGTACCATGGTGGGCTTGTAAGTGATCCATCATACTTTGGTATGTCACAGACCTTTTACGGTGTGACCGCTGGGTGTCACTAGGTATAGTCCGATGCTTATGGAGTCTAGTGTGTACAAATATGAAATCCGTCAGCTCACATGGATGAGTTATATATATCCAGATGCTCAAAGATTGTATCTTAGAAAATCTTATAGCCATAAGCAACAAACCCAAGAAAATAGTTTCCTATAGTGTTAAACAATATTGTAAAATTGTTTGCATATATTATTTATTAAGATATGTGTCTGGAGATAAGTTCACGAATGAGCATATAGGGATTTGACGGTAATGATCTATATCCCTGCTCTTCCAAGATATGATTGGCAAAAGGATTATACATATGCACTATGACCTCAACTTGTATAGTCTACTGCACTGATTTGTAATATTCGTGACGTGTGCGTAAGGCATCTATCTCAGACTCACAGAATAGTTCTATTTGACAAATAGGGAATTGACCTAGAAAGTCCCGCAGTATGAAGTGTACTCATTGTGCACTGAGGCAGCGTAACGAATTGAATAGTTCATTCTAGAAAATTCCAACAAACTGGATATTTACTTCTGTTTCCCTCCGGTCGTGCACGTGTCAAGACTTATGAGTTAAGCACATCAATTAGTTAACAATTAGTTGTTGACCAATGGGATGTTGACATATGGCACGTGTGGGCCAATTATTGTTTAATTTAAAATTACCAAAATGACCTTATTTGTTGGACAAATAATATCATTATTCTATTCATTAAAATATTTATTGAATAAAATAATAATAATAATATATGATATTATTATTTAAATTGAAATCAAACAATTAATTTTTTATTTAAATTGACATGTGTTTCTACAATGATTTAATATGATTAAATCATTTGTTTAATATTTATTAAATGAAAAAATAAGTATAAATGAGTGGTATTTGTTAATGGTAGGCCTTAAGATGTTTCTTAATGATGAGAAAGTGTTTTCTCATTTGGCCTAAATTAAGGCTAAGTTCATTTAAATGATATTTTATTTTTTTTTGTTTTAATTTGGTTTATTGTAAGATAATAATAAACAAAAACATAATGGATGCTATTAGGTGAGAAAATGAAAGATAATAATAAACAAATGAAAGAGCAATTAGTTGCTCAATTAATTATTAAAAATTCATGCAAGGGGTTAAGCGAATGGTAGAGAGACTTTTGAATGGCTAAGTGTTAAAACTTCTCTCAACGTGTTGAGAGCAAAAACACCTCATCCGTTTTTCCTTCTAATTTTGATCACCTATATTACAAGGTAGAAACAAAGATTCGGGAGTTAAATCCTTTGCTAGAAAAGCTACTATTCTAGCTTTCTCAAACTTACCGTATTGAGGAACTAGAATTATAAATGGATTACTTCAAAGGTAGGTACTTCGGTTCAACCAAATATACCAAAGGCTTGACAAAGTATTATTTCTCAATCTTGAACTATTTTACATTTATAAGATAACATGTAAAGTTTATTTGTGTTTTATCATTGAGTAATTTGTATTCCACTCATCCGCTACGCATGTATGTATATGATACGTATGTTATATTTGAATGATAGACACAGACCTATATGCATGCACCTTAGGTTTAAAATCACTCATACTAAGAGTTAGAATATTGTCTAAATAGGACAAAGAGCCAAGAATATTATAGTAATAATATAGTTGCAAAGAACTGTAAATAGTGCTAAAAAAATACCATTATGTGATATATTCTCAAGCACATCATTCCTAATTTATGTTTACTGATACGAGTCAATTGGTAAACATTTTTAATCAATATATGTCTATATCTAGATTGTCTAAACAATTATTCTTAGCAATTTGTGAGCTTAATGGAAGCTCATATATGTATACAGGTATTTAGTAAAGACTAGGTACTAAACATACTCATGAGAACCTCTAATAAACATCTTATAAAATCATTAATGTAAGGTCTTCTTAAGTTGAGTAGTATGTGGTCCTTTGTCCTAAGTGCCGCAATGGGCTTATGATTGATCCATCATGCTTTAATTCTACACATATTAGAGACCTTTCATGGTCTGACCTCTAGGTGTCGTTTAGGTAAAGTCCGATGATTGTGTAGTCCAATGTGCATAGATATAGGATCTGTCAGCTCATATGGGTGAGTTGTATATCCTGATGCTTTGAGATTGTATTTTAAAAAGTTTTGTGACCATAAGTATAAACATTCAACCATTTGAGAGCAAAAATTGCAAGAGTTACATTTGTTGTTTCTTAAACAAATATTCGGCCAAGTGAGAGAGAGTAAACAAATAGGGGCTTAAGTGTTAAGCTACAGTTCTGGCTGAATCAAGATATTATTTTATTGAATTGATCCCACCCGTGTCAACTCATAGAATATTTCTTAAAGACGCTTCAGGGTAAGTCTTTGGAAATTGAAACTATAGCGACGAACTTCAAAGGTATTAATTCTATTAGTGTAATAGAACTTAATTAAGCATTTAATTGTTGAAATGAAAGTATATTTTCACTGCGTATTGTATGTGTGATTGGTAGAGGAAAAATAGTTATTTAATTTATTCTTATTCTACTCGGAGTTTTGGTATTTTATTGAGAATAAATGGCTATTTATATACATTATTGTTTATTTATAAGGTTTGAACTGGAAAGGATACAAAATTGGAGCAAGGACGCGAAACAAGTAAAAATCAGAGACTAAAATGTAAAATATTCAAAATCTAAAATTTTCGCTCTAAGAGTACATGGATTTTCATTCCAACACTAAGACCATGATCAAAATAAAAAAAATTCAAAATCAAATCTATTCAAGTCGCAAAATTTTGCCCCAACGAAATTAGGCCACCACCCTAGCGCTATATCTTTACCATTCCAGCAATCGTGGCATATAGTCATAGCGCTCCAGTGATAGCATATTTTTGCCCCAACGATCACAAAAATCATGATATGACAAGAATTGAAGTTTTCAAGCTCAAATCAACCCCCTTAAAAAGGCTACTCATCTCAACCTTAAAAAGCATAAAAAAAACACAAACAATACAAGTCTATTAGAGCATAAGCAAGGCAATTCTAAAGAGAGAATCATTATAGTTCAACAAAGCAAGGGAGCTTTATCAATTAAGCAATAGTGCTTCAATGGACATATCAGTTAACGAGTATCATGTTTTCTTTGCTGTTTAGTTTTAATTCCCTTATAACCATAAACTAATTTTTCTTTCTAGGGTTAACACTTGAACTCAATATATAGAACTTAATTGTAATATTTTCTTTTATATCTAGCCCATAATAAATTGATACACTCGAGAGAGGAATCATTGTATTTAGACTATAATAAATTGATACATGATTGTAGAGTGATTTACAAGTTCCAATTTAGGATAGATTTATACCTAATTGGCATGCACGATCCACAAGACTTGTCTTTAATGAGTTTTAATTTATTACAAATATCATAGAAATATAGGTGTTTGATTAATTGAGATATACTTTGTTAACCTTGAGAAATGCTTGCAAATATGATGATGTCTTGATCAAAAATAATAACTGAGGGAATTAAGTATTAAAAAATATATCTTTATGAACATATTAAGGGATAGTTGTTAATCCTAGGCTTCTCAAGAATTATTTCTTATCCTAAACCTTGCAGTGTGTTATTTCTATTACTTTTGTTAGTTTAATTATTTAATTTTAATTTAGTCTTAAAATTTTAAGTTGGTTTTTCTAAATAATTATAAGAGAGACATAATTTTATTACTTAGTATTAGTGACTATTATCCCTGTGGGTTTGACATCCGACTCTTAGAGTTTCTATATTACTTGTTCACAATAGTGTATACTTGTGCTTAAATTGTGCTATAAGAAAGTCGTGGCACATTTTTGGCACCATTGCTGGGGATAATTTATTACTTAATACCAATATTAATACCAATCTTTCTTATTTTTAATTTAGATTTTTCATTAGTTTTTTTTTTTGGATTCTTCTGAACTGTTCATGCGATGAGCTAAAAGTGAAGAATTGACTGCTTTTGATTCAAAAATTAAAAGAACTCTGCGAAGAATTTGACGAGGATGAAAATAAGTCGGCACCACAGAATAATAAGAACCTGCTGCACCGATAGAAGTACCCATAGCATTAAGGGAATATATTGTTCCCACAATTAATAGAGTCAACTCAAGTATCAAAGGCCAAATGTTCAAGCCAACAACTTTGAAATTAAGCCAAGTACCATCCAAATGATCAAGAACTCAGTACAATTAAGTGGACTACCCAACGATGACCTAAGCATGTACATCAACAACTTTCTCAAGATATGTGATACATTCAAGTTTAATAGAGTGTTCAATGATGCAATTAGCTTAAAATTGTTCCCCTTGTCCTTAAGAGATAAAGCAAAAAGTTGGCTAATGTCATTTCTACCTGGCTCCATTACAACTTGGGATAACCTTGCACAAAACTTTCTCGCGAAGTTTTTTTTGCCTACCAAAACTACTAAGATGCAAAAAAATATTACATCTTTTATGCAATTTGAGGGTGAATCATTATATAAAGCAATGGAGAGATTTAAAGACATGCAAATGAAGTTCCTTAATTATAGAGTTCTAAAGTGGTTTATTGTCCAAACCTTTTATAATGGATTAGTTGGCATTAACGTACCATAGTAGATGTCATTGTTGGAGGAGCACTCATGAACAAATCAACAAATGAAGCCTATAATCTACTAGAAGAAATGGCATCTAACGCTTACCAATGGCCTTTTGAAAAAGTCACGCCAAAGAAGACCATTGGAGTTCATAAAGTTGAATCTTTGACTGCACTGACCGCTCAAGTCAACCTTTTGACCAAGTAATTAAGCAAATTAAGAATAAATGTTGTTAAGAGTCAACTTATCATATACGACTTTTGTAGAGATAAGCATGCCAATAGCTAGTGTAGAATTTGCACAATTTATGGGGAACTTTAAGCGAAATAACCCTAACTCAAACTAATATAATTCGAGCTAGAGGAATCACATCAACGTTTGTCTGGAGCAACAAATCAAGGGCAATCTGTCAAAACAATGAACCTTCATAGATTCCAAGCTCTACGACAATAAGAGAAAAGCCAACTCTAGAAGATATATTTCTCTAATATATGAAGTCAAATAATGTCATCCTGCAAAATCGCTATTTATCATTAAAAACTTTGGAGACTCAAATAGGACAACTTACACCTGCGCTCAATAATTGCCCACGAGAAATAATACCAGTCAACATATAAGTCAATCCCAAGGGAGAACATTGCAAGGCGATTTAACTAAGGAGTGGGAAGAAACTTTAAGAAATAATAAATAAAGCTTCCAAACCTATAAAAGAAAAGGAGAAACATCAAGAAAATGAAGTTTAAGAGAATAAGAAAAAAATACAAGTGTAACACCAAAAGGAGCAAGTCTAAATGCCATCACCACATTTTTCTCAAAGATTGCAGGAACAAAAAAGAGATAAGAAGTTTTATAAATTTTTAGAAATTTTTAAGAAATTACATATTAATCTTCTTTTTATAGATGCTCTAGAATAAGTGCCAAACTATGTCAAGTTTATGAAGAGCATCTTTTCAAAGAAGAAGAAACTAGATGACTATGAGATTGTCGCATTAACTAAGAAGTGTAGTGTCATCCTCCAAAAGAAACTACCACTAAAACTGAATGATCCTAGAAGCTTTACTATCCCATGTATCATTGGCTATCATAACTTTAGGAAAGCATTATGTGACTTGTGAGTAAGCATTAATCTAATGTCGTTATCTATATACAAGAAATTAGGATTGGAGAAGGCCAAGCCCACAAATATCACTCTGCAACTAGCTGATCGACCATTAACCTATCCTAAAGGTATTATTGAAGATGTATTAGTAAAGGTTGACAAATTTATTTTTTTCTGCAAATTTCCTTGTATAGAGAAAGACTGAGACATCCTCATTATCCTTGGAAGACCATTCTTTGCCTCTGGCAAAACAATAATAGATGTCCAAAAATATGAGCTTACCTTAAGGGTACAAGACAATAAGGTAACCTTCAAAGTATTTAAATAAATTAGACTACCATCTGAAGATGAAGAATGTTTCTACATTGAAGTGATGAATCCAAGCAAGGAATAACCCCCATATCCGAAGGAAATTGAAGAAACACATTCTTATATCAAAACGAGAATAATGAGACATACGATGAAAAGAAAGAAGAAGTGGGAGAAGGAAAAAGACATCGACCACAGTAACTCACCTTTCTAGTCTAAGATTAAAATCTTTCTAGAAGAGCACAACTAGTTGAACTCAACTACCAAATGCTTAAATTCAGGGTTAAGAAAGAAGAATAGTGAAATCAAGCATACATTCTACCATGCTTCTAACATCATTTTTGACCTATCATAAGACAAAGAAGCATCTCGTCAAGCCGATGTTGTTAAATCAAGCGCTGTTTAAGAGGCAACGAAAGGTAAGTATTTTTATTTATTTTTATTTTTTATTTCTCAAATATTCTTCTTTTTGTGTTTTAGAATCAAAAGAAAGTAGAAAATGTTTTGGGAAGTAATGCTGTAGCGAGCAAAAATTACCACTACAATGAAGAAGTGGGCACAGTGACAAAGTGCCTCTAAAATTGCACCATTACAATTAAAAATCACCTCAGCAATGCATTGCCAATAGTTGCTCTTCGATTTGGACGATTGAGCATCTTCAAGAACTTAACGAAAGTTTTCTTTTTTTTTTTTTGTCTTTTTATATGGGGACCATGTTTTTGTCTAAAGCGTGGGGGTGGGATTTTTATTGTTCTAGCTTTATTTTTTATTATAATTATGTTTTTGCTTTATTCTTATTTAATGTTTGGAAAAATAAAATAAAATAATAAAAAAATAACATTTTCAAAATTTGTTTCTCTTTTATCCTTTGTTTGTTTGCTAGGTTGATCACTTATTTCTTGAGCACATTAAAATAAAGCATGTAATAGTTAAATTGTTACTTAGAGATGCTCATACTTAAGTAGTACACCATAGTCTCGAAGGCTAATAGTCTAAAACTTTCTTGATTACTATTTGAGACGAAATATTAGACTTCACATGATTAAGAAAATGACATTAGGTCTTTTTTAGATCGTTTAAGCCTTTCTAGTCAGCCTTTAATGTAAATTTATCCCTACTTATCCTGTTTGGGCCTAATTACCCATTCTTTAGTTTAACCATATTACAAGCCCAAGACTTAAAGTTTTATCTTAAAATTACCCATAACACCATAGACCTTGAGTTTTCTTAAACAATACTCTCGAAATGAAAAGGCTATAGTGGTATAAGAAACAATAAGTATAGGATGTAGATTTCAACCTAAGTTTGGGGGTATTCAAAAAAACAAAGAAAATATAGAAACTTTTTACCACTGGCTTAGGAAACATAAGTTATTTTTTAGAAAAAGATGAAAAAAAAAATAAGTTTGAGGGAGGAAATTAATAAAGAAAATGTGATTAAGATATTTCTAAGTAAATATAAGTATATATAGCATGATTGAGCCACATATATTTATCCTTATTATTGAGGTGCTGGTTTATCCCGGTTCACAACCTAAAATTATTGGGTGTGTGCATGTGGTACACGTGTCCATTTTAAATATATATATACCATTTATATATCTCATACATAAATATTCATAACGGAAGCTAGAAATCTAATTTCCTAAAAATGAAGACAATAAATTTTATTCAATTACACTAATGAATAAAATTAATTATATTAATGATATTAATATAGAATTAAGAGATATCACCTATCAAGCCTTTGTAGCGAATTTATTCTGGAGTAACACTCGAAGTAGATCTTTTGGCAATTCTAGGACCCAACGTGATAGACTTAAGTCGTTAGAACAATAGTCTTTATTCTTCCAGCACTGGTTTAACACTTAAACCATGAATTAACTTTTAATCTCTATAGTAACACTTAAACTATTTTTTTTATTTGTTTTACCCTTGATCAAGTCTTGATCAATAAAACAAATGCTTAAATGCTTTGATGGACTAAGTCTAATAGAGAAGAAGATGAATAATGAACTTAACATTTGAATTCAAAATTAAGAAAACAAATTTTCTCTTTCTTCTTTCTCTTTCTAGGCTGGGCACCCCTTAAGCATTCTAAGAATTCTCGTTCTCCTCTTGTTTCAATTGCATGGTTATTTATCGATTTAGGATAGCTTAACAATTAAGTAACCTTTGAAAAATTTCCTTCAAACCCTTATAAAAGCTTTTATTTTATTGCTTAACCATTAAGCAATTGAGAAATATCATTCATAATCCTTAATTTAGCCATTAAGTTTTCTCTTAACTCAACCTTAGTTAACCTTTAACTTTAGTTAAGTTAGTTTTTACTTAACCATTAAGTAAACTTAACTTAGCTATTAAGTAACCACTTTAACTCAACCTTAGTTAACTTTTAACTTAGGTTAAGTTAACAATTACTTAACTGTTAAGTTCTTTTTTTCATTTAATTCAACCGTAGTTAACTATTAACTTAGGTTAGGTTTTAAGTTAACATAACACTGAAGCTAACTCATTTAATATTTGTTTTATTAAATTAACTTTACCCTAGGGTTAACTCTTAACCAAAATTAAATTAATTTCTACTTAACTCTTTAAGTAAAACATATATTTAGATTATTTATCAATTAAATAATCAATTAAATGAAGCTATCCTTAAGCCTTTACTTAGTTATCGAGTAAATTTAAAAAGGGTCTCACCATACCCAATACTCGAGTCAATTTAACTGAAGACTCACTATGCACTACGTGTTACTATGTAATTAGTCAACAATAATGATTAACTAATTATTGTACTTAACCCTTAAGTATTGACATGCGCGCATCCTGAGGGTACCTGAAATAAATAATTGGTTCTGTTGAAAATTACTAGATTGAACAATTTAATCAAGTGCGATGCCCTAGTGTACAACGAGTACACTTCATATTGCAAGACTCCCTAAGTCCACGTCCAATTCGTCAAATGAAACTATTCCATAAGTCTGTGATTGATACCCTACGCACATGTCACAGATATTACAAATCAACATGTTAAACCATACAAGCTGAGATTATAATGCATACGTATAATCTTTCCATCATCTATATCCAAGATAAGGGGGATATAGATTTACATTGTCAAATCCCATATACTCATCCATGAATTTATCTCCAAATTTATATTTTTCAAGAACAATATACGCAAACACCTTTGCTATATTGTTCAACCCTTTAAGAAACACCTTTTCCGGGTTAGTATTCGTGGCCATGAGATTTACTGAAATACAATCTTGAAATATTTAGATATACTACTCCCCTATGAGAGCTGACGAATCTCATATCTATAGACACCAGACTCTATAAGTATTAGACCATACTCAAGGACACCTAGCGGTCACACCATGAAAGGTCTGTGATATACGTGGAACCAAAGTATGGTGGATCACTTACAAGCCCACCATGGCACTAAGGTCAGAGGACCACGTTTACTACTCAACTCAAGAGGACTTACTATTGATGACTTTATAGAATTTCTGTTGGCATCCTCACGAGTCTGTTCAGTATTCAGTCCTGACTGAATATCCGTATGTATATATGAACTTTCGGTAAGCCCATAGTCGGCTAAGAAAAACCATTTATACTATATAGATATAGCATACATTGATCTGTATAAAATAGATCCACCTACAAACCCGCATCGGTGAAGTAGATCAGGAACATAGTGTTTTAGGACATACTTGCATAATGACATCTTCTAGTACCTATTGCAACTCTTTGCACTCATATCATTACTAGTATACCCTAAGGTCTTTGTCCTATTACAAACAAGGATTTAACCCTTTAAATCTACCTAACTCTTATAACCTTTTAACTATTAGCGGTGCTAATTGTTATCATATATAACTCTCAGCTCTACTAATTCTTAACACTGGTCTAAACTCCTTTAAATCAATATAAACTCCTTCAGATCATACAATATATGTAACATAACAAGCATTATACAATATATTTATATTGTATTAATGATTATATGAAAAGTTTACTGTATAAATATTTAAAAATTTAAAATTCATACAGTATTGGAATGGCATGTAAGCACCAAATCCAATACTTATATCCCACCTTAACCGTAACCTTATATTACAAGCTAAGTAAAATCCTAAATAGATCCTTAGAATGTATTTTCTATATTAGTGGAGAGTAGTATAAAACGTAAGCTTATGGAAGGGTTATTAAAAAATTAAAAATATTTTGAGATATCATTTTTATTATTATCTTAAGTATTAACTAGATCAAGGTAACATTTGATTAGTTATTTGTTTGATAAGTATAAATTATATCTATTATTTTCACTCCCTTAACTTGATTAATGTTGGGTTGGGCGAATTTACTAGAGTGCTTGCATGTGGGTTGCGTTCATCATACAAACAATATACATATCTCATACATACATGTGCACAGCGGAAGATTGAATACAATGAACACAGAAAATAACATTTGATTAATCTGAAATTCGAGATTGAGAAATCTCACCTATGAAGCCTTTGGATTAATTTTCTTTGAAGTCCACCATGAAATGAATCTTTGATCAATTCTAGCAATCAACAAGGGTGGGTTTGATTGTCTAGAATGGCAGCATCTTAATCCAGCATATGTGTTTAACTCTTAAACATTTTACAAAGTTAAACTATTTAACTTAATTAAATTTGTTTTTCCTTTATTCAACTCTTGAATAAATAAAACAAATCTTGTTTTTAGTTATTACATTTAGTAACCATTAATTCAATTTGTTTTGTTGTTCTAACACTTAAAACACAAAACAAACAATTTCAATTTCTCAAATTGAATTGGCTCCCAAAATGCAAAACCTAAAAAACTAAATCAATTATGAATTTTGAATTTCATTTCACTTTATATACTAATGCATTAATTCCAAACTAATTTGAATTTCATTTGCATTTCATTTGGCTTAACCTAACCTTAGTTAACATTTAACCATAGTTAGATTATTTTAACTTAACCTTTAAGTTAATAAATATTTTATTAATTTAACCATAGTTAACTAACTTAACCATAGTTAGGTTAACCTTTACTTAACCTTTAAGTAAGGTTAACTTAACTTAACCATATGGTTAACTCTTAACCTTAGTTAGGTTAAATAATTTATTTAACAATTAAATAAATAAATATTTATTTTAATTATTTAACAATTAAATAATCATAAAGTGAAATTACTATTATATCCTTACTCGGTTACCAAGTTAACCTAAAGTGGGTCCCACCAATTTAACCACATACTTTAGTTAACGTAACCTTAGTAATTGCTGAATTATACTGTATTGAACAATTCAATACGGTACACTGCCCAAGTGCTCAAAGAGTACATTTCATATTGGGACTCTCTAGGTCCACACCCGATTTGTCAAATGGAACTGTTCCATTAATCCGTAATCGATGCCCCACGCACACGTTACGAATATTACAAATCAGCGTGTCAGACCATACAAGTTGAGGTCATAACGTATACGTATAATCCTTCCATCATTTATATCCTAGATGTGCGGGGATATAGATCAGCACCGTCAAATCCCCATTTGCTCATCCATAAACTTATCTCCAGATTCGTATCTCGATAAACAATATACGCAAACACTTTTGCTATATTGTTTAACCCTATGGGAAACTCTTTTCCCGGGTTTATGCTTGTGGCCACAAGACTTTATGAAATACAATCTCGGAGCATCGGATATACAACTTACCTACGTAAGCTGACGGATCCCGTATCTACGCACACTGGACTCCATGAGCATCGGACCATACCCAGCGACATATAGCGGTCAGACCATGAAAGGTCTCTGACATATGTGGAACCAAAGCATGATGGATCACTCACAAGACCACCGTGGCGCTCAGGTCAAAGGACCACGAATACTACTCAACTCGAGAGGACCTTCCTTTGACGGTGTCATAGGATATCTATTGGGGTCCTCATAAGTCTGTTCAGTATCCAGTCCTGACTGGATACCCGCATGCCTATACAAGCTCTAAGCTCATGGTCAGCTAAGAACAACTATCTGAACCAGTCAGATATAGACATACACTAATCTATATAAAGTGAATCACCGATAGACCCGCATTGGTGATTATAGATCAGGAACATTATCTTTGAGACATACTTACATAATGATATTTCTTAACTCCTATTGCAACTCTTTGCAACTATATCATTACAAGTATACTCTCAGGTCTTTGTCCCATTATAAACAAGGTTCTAACTCTTTAGACCTCGCTGACTCTTATAACCTGCTAACTCTTAACAGTGCTAACTTTTAGCATTTATAACTCTCAGCTTTGCTAACTATTAGTTCTGATCTAAACTTCTTTAGACCAGATCTGAACTCTTTCAGATCAAACAATGTCTGTAATGTTACAAGCATTATACCATATTAATATGATATTAACAATCTTTATTCGAAATGTTTATTGTATAAATATTAACAATTAATATTCATACAATATTGGAATGGCACGTGAGCACCAGCTCCAACAATTAATTGCTCATTTTAATAAGAATATTGGGCTTTTTATATGTTTTATTGTTATTTTATAGGTTTGAAATTAATGGAGCAATTAGGGATAAAAATCTAAGGAAAGCAAGGCAAAAACATCAAATTGCTACAATGACGCGAGATATACATAATTAGCATACATGATCCATAAGACTTGTCCTTCATGAGTTTCAATTTATTACAAATACCATAGAGATAAAGGTATTTGATAAATTGAACTTTACTCGCTTGACCTTGAGAAAGACTTGCAAATATAATAGTGTATTGATTAATAATAATAACTGAAGGAATTAAATATTAAGAAATAGATCTTATAAATATATTGAGGGATAGTTATTAATCTTAGGCTCCTCAAGAATTGTTTCTTATCCTAAACCTTGCAGTGCATTATTTATGTTACTTTTGTTAGTTTAATAATTTAATTTCATTTTAGTCTTAAAATTTTAAGTTGGTTTTTCTAAATAATTATAAGAGAGACAATTTTAGTATTTGGTATAAGTGATTATTATTCTTGTGGGTTTGATATCTGACTTTTAGAGTCCCTATATTACTTGTTCATAATAGCATATACTACTTAAAATTGTACTATTAGAAAGCCGTGGCAGTGATTCGCATTAGATATTTCGATAATCACTCTCAAATACAAGCATAAATGCAACTAGATATATGGCTTTGTTGAGGACTTACGGTGGCATTGATGAGGGCTTGTGTGGCTTTAGTAAGGGCTTACGCAACCTTGATGTTACTTTCGCAGCCTCGATGAAGTCTTCCAGTAACTTCAATGAGATCTTTTGGCTACTTTGATAAGGGCTAAAGGGGCATAAATAAGGGTTTATGCAACCTCGATGAGGTCTTATAATGAAGGTTTATGCATCCTTTATGAGGACTTATGGTAGCTTTGATGAGGACTTATGCGACATTGATGAGGGCTTACATGGCCTCTATAAATACTTATAGTGGCTTTGATAAAGGTTTATGTGGCCTCGATAAGAGCTTACACGGGCTCTATAAGGTCTTGCATCATCCTCAATAAGGTCTTACACAACCTTGATAAAGTTTTATGATGGCATCAATAAAGGCTTACGTGGTCTTAATGAAGGCTTATGCGGCCTCTATGTGTATATATAACATCATTAAAGGCTAAAACAACTTTGATAAGGGCTTAACAACCTTAATGAGGACTTACAATGACTTTAATGAGGATTATAAAAACTTCGATGAGCACTTATTCGACCTTGATGAGGGTTTATGTAGCCTCAATGAGCATTTACGATGACTTAAATGAAGGCTTATATATCCTTAATAAGGGCTTCTACAGCCTCAATGAAGGATTACACAGCCTTAATGACTGTTTCCACAGCCTCGATAAGATCTTACGATAGCCTCAATAAGGTCTTACAACGGCCTCAATGAGGTCTTACGGCGATCTTGATGAGGGCTTATATAGCCTTCATGAGGGCATCTATGACTTGGTTGACAACTTGTGTGGCTTTAATTATGGCTTACACGGTCTCGATAAATGTTTATACTGCCTCGATGTTGATTATGCAACCTTGATAAAAGCTTAGGTAGCCTTATTGAGGGCTTATATGGCCTCTATAAA
This sequence comes from Ailanthus altissimus, assembly GCA_946807835.1. NCBI lineage: Eukaryota > Viridiplantae > Streptophyta > Magnoliopsida > Sapindales > Simaroubaceae > Ailanthus > Ailanthus altissimus. The sequence continues at coordinate 11,675,883 of OX327698.1, forward strand.
GACTTATAATTACTTCATAAGCATTTATGAGACATCGATAAAGTCTTACAATGGCTTTGATGACGGTTTATATGGCCTCAATGAGGGTTTACGCATCTTTAATGAAGGTATATGTAGTCTTTTTAAGGGCTTAAGTAACCTTGATTAGATCTTATGGCGGCTTCAATAAAGATATATCTGGCTTCAAAGAAGGCTTATGCTACCTTAATAAGAGCCTATGCAGCCTCAGTAGCGGCTTATGCTGCCTCACTAAGAACCTATGAGGAATTTGATGACGACTTATCATGGTTTTGACTAAGGCTTATGGTGACTTCGATTATAGCTTATGCAGACGTGATGATAGCTTTCACATCCTCAATGAGGTCTTACAACAGCCTTGATAAGATCTTATAAAGGCTTTATTGAAGTCTTAGAGGGCTCAAAAAGAGCTTACATAGCCTCAATGAAGTCTTATAGTGACTTCGATAGGGTTATAGGCCTTGACATGGGCTTAAACGGTCTTGATGAGGGCTTATATGGCCTTTATGTAGACTTACGACTACTTCTATAAGGGCTTATACAACCTCTATAAAGAGTTATTCTAAAGTGCATTTATTCTTGATTACTGTTAACCTAATTTTTCCCAAGTTCTAGGGGAAATCAATCGTCCTCAGAGTTTTCACATTATTGTTCTCCAAATAGTTCCCAAGTCAATGCTGGTCATTATCGAGGCTTTTCACATTGTCATTTACCAATGATTCCTAAATCAATGCTGGTCGATGGGTGTTTTTTGCACTTATATGTTTGCATCCTTAAACTTAGTATTTATTTATTTTAAGCATGAATATTCATGTACTTTATTGTAATTTTATAAGTTAGAAGTCAATGAAGTTATTTGGGATAAAAAAATCAAAGAAAACAAGGCAAAAATATCAAATTTAAATAGTAACCTATTACAATAATCTGTTATAGTAAAATGCTACAGTAGCTTGATATAGTGCTTAGCACCACAGCACTAGAAGGCCAAAGTTACAGCATTAGACGCTGGGTGCTAAATTCAAAAATATAAGTTTAACTTATATACATAGTTTTGCCTTAATTTAAAGACAAAAATCTATAAATAAAAGAAGAAAAAGCCTATGAGAAAAGAGGAGAAGAGAGCAATAGAGATAATAACTCCTTAAGAGTTTAAAAAAACTTTTGATAGAATTAATAAAGCAAGAAGATTGAAGATTGTAGCAACATGGTTTTCTATGAGTTTGAAGAGTTTTATTCTTCATCTTCTTGTTTTCTATGAATTCTACATTGTTAATTTTATTAGCTCTAGAATCATTATTTCATCATAAACTAAACTTCTTTTCTAGGGTTTTAATTAGATTTATATATGTATTTTGAATTATATTTACCTCTAGATTTATATTATTGAATAATTGAATTTTTCGTTCTATTTTGTGTTTAATAATTTTTAGATGCTTGATTACCAATTAGATTGATTAAATAACATTTATGAACTTAGGAAAGGGAATTAGGTTTAGCCATAGATAGAATAACATATGATCATTGATTATTATAATGAGTTCATGTAAGATAAGGAATATATGACATATGCAACCATTAAAGAGAACTTAGGCTTAATGAATCTTTTCATAATTTAATTCACATAGGAATATAGTAAGTTGATTAAATGATATATTCTTACTTGACCATCGGAGGAGGCTTGTAGGTAATTTAGGATATTCTTACTTGACCATCAGAAAAGGCTTCACCTCTTGTTATCTTTTATTTTTTTTTCTTTTTATTTTTACTTTTATTAATTATGCACCCTTTAATTGGTCATTTAGATAAACTGAGAACTAATATAAGTTAGTACTTAGCAAATTATAATAACTAGTCCTTGTGAGAATGATACTTTATTCATCATTATATTACTTGTTTGCAATATGTGCACTTGTGTCAAATCATACAAACACTAGTTGTTCTTGGGATTTCACTTTATTGTTTTCCCAATGGTTCATAGTGTGAGAGTTAATTAAACCTAGGGTATTTTCATGTGGGTATTGTATCTATTATTTAAAATATGTATTTCTAATGTATCTCATACATTATAGAATGCAACGGAAGTACTAAAAATCTAATTTTCTAATGATAAACACAATAAATTTTACATGTATTTCATAAATGTAAGTTGCATGGGGATTGAGAATGTATTACCTTAGCAAGCCTTTAGATTTTCTTCAAACCAGAGAACTGCGAGGAAGTAACTCGTTTACGATTCTAGTTCTCCAACACGGTGGGCTTAGGAAGCCTAGAATAACAGCCTCTTTTCCAGCAAAGGATTCAACACTTGAATCATTGTTTCTACTTTGTAGTATAGTTGGCTAAGATAAAGAAGTTTGGATAGGGTGTTTTTGTGCTCTGAACACTTGAGATTTTTCCTAACACTTAGCAAAATAAAAACACCTCACTTTTCTCTCTCTTTCCCCGCTTTTACTTGGTCGAGTAATCATCTTAATATTGAGCAACACTTTGCTCTTTATTTGCTTCATTTTGTTTCTCCTTCAATCATTATACATTGTCCCTATATGGCATGGCTCTTACTTGTTGAAACATTTGTTTACGATAAACAAATGCAACAAAAGCATACATCTCAAGTATGGGAAATAAATGTGGCTGAAATTATGAGTAAAAGAGAACAAATTGAATTTGCAAGTTTTGGCCCCACTATGCATGGTTTGCTTTTCACTTTATTTAATCAATATTAAAACAAATTGAAACACATATGGCTTTGTCTTTGTTTCAATCATTTACAATAAACAATTAGAAAAAAAGGCATGTGTTTGTGTGTGTATGTTTGCCATGAAAGGCAAAGCAAATGAATAAACAATTTCTTCATTTACTTCTTATACACACTATAGTCCCACCATGTCTTACAAACCCATGCATGCATGTTTTATTGTTTTATTTAATCAATATTAAATACAACAAAATATGTGTATTATTGTAATAAATAATACTAGTTTAACTTTAATAAAATAATAATATTACATATCACTATTATTATTATTTTATTCAATAAATAATTTAATGAATAAAATAATAATTTTGCTTGTTCAACAAGTAATGTCATTTTAGTAATTTCTAAGTCAAACAATGATAGGCCCAAAATGCACTATGTGTCAATATCCCATTGGTCAACAACTATTGTTAACTAATTGATGCACTTAACTATTAAGTCTTGACATGTGTACGGCCCGACTAAAACTAAAGCAAATGTCAGATATGCTGAAATTTACTAGATTGAACTATTCAATCTGGTATGCTACCCCAATGCACAACGAGTACACTTCATATTGTAGGACGCCCTAGGTTCATGCCCGATTTATCAAACGAAACTATTCCATAAGTTTGAGATCGATACCCCAAGCACACGTCACATTTATAACAAATCAGGGCAGTAAACCATACAAGTTAAGCTCATCGCGTATGTATATACTCCTTCTGCCAGTTATATCCTGAAGGAGCGGGGATATAGATCATCATCATCAAATCCTGACACGCTCATCTGTGAACTGATCTCCAAACACGTATCACAATAAATAATACATGCAAACACCTTTGTGGTATTGTTTGACCTTGTTGGAAACTCTTTTCTTAGATTTGTTACTTATGACTATAAGTCTTTCTGAGATACAGTCTCAGAGCATTTGGATATATAACTCACCCATGTGGGTTAACGGATTCCATATCTATGCACACTAAACTTCATAAACATCAGACCATATCCAATGACATATAGCGGTCAGACCATGAAAGGTCTATGACATATGTGGAACCAACGCATGATAGATCACTTATAAGTCCACCGTGGCATTCAGGTCAAAAGACCACCTACATTACTCAACTCGAGAGAACTTACCATTGATGGCTTCATGGGATGTCTATCGGGGTCCTCGATAAGCCTGTTCAGTATTCAGTCTTTACTAAATATCTGTTTGCTATACAAACTTTCGATAATCCCATGATCAGCTAAGAACAAGCATTTAGACCATCTAGGTATAGTATACACTGGTTTTTTTAGAAAAGGTTCCACCGACGGACCAACATCGGTGAATAAGACTAAGAACATATAATTTGATAATAGACTTATATAATAATATTTCTCAGCACCTATTGCAACTATGTTATTACTAATGTACTCTCAGGTCTATGTCCTATTACAAATAAGGTCTTAACTCTTAGATTTTATTGACTTGTATAACCTACTAACTCTTAGTAGTGCTAACTATTAGCAATTATAATTCTCAGCACTATTAACCTTTAGCGCTGATCTAAACTCTTTTAGGCCATATCTGAACTCCTTCAGATTATACAATGTCTGTAGCATAACAAGTACTGTACCATTTAATTAATGAAATTAGTGATTTAATAAAAATGTATTGTATAAATATTATAAAAATAAAATAGTCATACATCAATGGGATGGCACGTAAGCATGAATCCCAACACATAAGTCAATGTTGGTTGTTCTTGTAATATCCAATCCCTATTAGTAGTATTGGCGCCTAGATTTCGGTATAGAGCAAATAAGACACCGTAGGGTTACTCAATTTTAACCCTATTAGAAATATTCCCTTTATAGTGCACGTGAGAGATATTAGACCTAATTTGATAATTTTACACTCGATCGGTGAGCCGAACGACCCTAGAATATTTTTGGAATTTTTCTCTATTGGCTTAGAAAAGAAAATCCTAATTTACTACATGAATTTCCATTTAAGGGTTATGAATGGAACAAGCCTTTGTTGAGAAACATAATCCATATATTAGAGAATGGACCAATTAGAAGAAATCTCATGGATTGCCAAGTTGAAAGTTCTAGTTAGTTCTTTGAACTATTCTAACTAGATAGTTACAAATGAACTAATTACATAATTAGTTTTTAACTAATGACAAATTAGAAGTTTTAAGTAAGTTGAAGGGCAAAATGGTCAATTAAGGGAGCACTATATATATGTTAGAAGTGTGTAGAAATTTAAAGAGAGATCAAAACCAACACTTAACCAAAATAGAGAGAAATTCGAGCTTCAAATGGGGGTGCTGCTACAGTGACTACTCAAGTTTTTTTTCATGATTTTTCATATGTAATCAAGCTAAAATAAGGTTACATATGAATCCTTAAGCTCAATTGAAGCCTTAATTAGTGGAAATTCAAGAAAAAGAGGTAAGAAAAGCATTATTTTATGAGTTTGATAAGTGAACTTTTAAGAATGCTCCAATTGACATTTTTATGTGTATTCTTGGCTTAGATTGAGTTGAATTCTAGTTTGGAGCTTGAAGGAGTCATCAATTTGAAGAAATTGGCAAGGTGAGAATTAGGGTTTTTGGTGATTTTGTTGTAAAGATTTCAATTGGTTGTAATTAGGGCTTTAGAATGAAATTGGCATGATTTTGTTGTAATTGGAACAAGAAATTGAGAAAAGGAATGTGTTGGAACCTAGGGTGAAATTCTGCCACTTTAGGGAAGTTAGGAATTGAGTGGTGTTTTGATTGAATTGTTGTGTGTAAATGGTGCATATTGTAAATTGAATGTATATGGTTGATGGAAAAACCAAAAATGAAGAAAATGGGACATAGTTGTCCATGTTGGAAAGGTGAAGGGCAATTATGTCCAACCAAGTTATAAGGTGTTCAATAATTTTCAGGGCGCCGGATGGTGAGTTAGTTTCGATTATGGCTCCGTAACTAAAATCGGGAAGTAGTATGCATCCGGGCTTTGTATGCTGATTAGGGCATTTAATAGTTAAATGAGATTCTAGCATTCGATTTAGTTCTAAATGTCATTTGTGAAGCGTAGGTGAAGATAACCGAAAGCGTTAACGGGAGCAGAAATCGGGAGCGAAACTGAGCGCGAAGTGGTTGTGAGTGGAAATCTGCCATTTCTTTTACTTTTGCGTTTATTATGTTTTCGCATAATGAATATGCATGTTTTATGAGCTTTCGATGCATAACCATGATTTATGATCTTGATACATATTCATAGACATGCCTTTACATGTTCGAATTGAGAAACAGTTTTAAAATTTCTGCATTCATTTTTAGGGCCATTGGTACCCTCAGATTATAGTGGTGATGATTGTATTAGACCCGGCCGGTATATCCCGTGCACATGGGCAGGTCTTGGGGGTGTGTCACTAACTCTGGGAAGTCGGGAAGTTGAGTCATATGAGTTGCTCTATGTGTACGGGGTATTGTCTCGCTATATGCATGGGATGTAGGATTTCGCTGCATAGCCAGTGAGATGTCTTGAGATGTCACTGTAGGTGCTGCTAGTTGAGGTGCCCCGTGACCTACTCACGTATGCGGTGCTAGTTGAGTTGTTGCGTGGGTATAGAGCTTTAGGGTTACCATTGGTACAGTTTAGAAAGAAAATGGCCGAGCGAGGATTTTACTAATTTTTGATTTACCGATAGCATTTATGCATTTATATTCACACAGCAATTATTATGTTATACAGATTCTGAATATAATTTTCCAAAGATGTAGATAAAACTCGCTCGGCAAGATTTCAATAGCATATGATGTTAGAAACTGTTTTACAGTTTTACGTCAGTTTTAGAAGCATAATTTCTGCGTGAACTTTAGAATTTGCTATCTATACATGATGTTATTTTATTGAAATTTTATTTACACTCATTGAGCTCCTTTAGCTCACCCGTTTTGTGTTTTATGTTTTCTAAACCCCTTTTTCCAGGTGCAGGTCTCGGTACGCAAGCTGCTGATTTTCCTATTGCCGAGTAGTGGGCCGAATCCGAAGATCATTTTTGTACATGTAAATGTGCTATATAGCACCCTTTACTTTATGCATAATAGTTGTAGGCATGTATATTTGGATGTATGTTTTGAACCGAGAAGAAGAGATTTCAATTTTATGATGATCGTTCTTTTTACTTCTATGATTACGCTTATTTGTGATTCAAATGAATAATTGAGTTGTGTTGGATTTGATTTGGAAAGGACCGGAGGTCCGAATTGGTAGAATTGAGATATATTGGAAATAGAAGTGAAATTTCTTTGCAGGTTTTATATGGATTTTCTGAAAAATAGGGGAAACTCTATCCGTTTGTTTTTAAAATTAAAATATCGTTTTTGTGTATGTTACTAGACCTTCTTAGTAGTAACAAGAAATAAAAAGGGGTTCGCCTCGCGGAATTTCTCAACATACCCAGTTAGGTTCGAAGAAACTTCCGTCGGGGTGCCCGACAGGGCTGTTGAGATCTATAGTAGAGGGTCTCGGGTCGGGTCCTGTCAGTTCTCAAGGTTTTCACTTTATCATTCATCTAATTGTTCCCACGTGGTTCTTAGGAAAAACTTTTCTGATGTAGATTATGAAATTTTATTTTTTTATTATTGTTGACCTAAATTTTCCCAACTTCTAAGGACGAACTTTGGTCATTCTATGGGATCTTTATGGCATAAAGTAGCTAAGCGAACTTTTCTTAATATTCAGAAAGAGAATAATAATCTTACATGCATTAAGAAAAAAAACCAAGAACTATAAGTACTCATTGTTACAATATATGTAAATAAAAGAAAATAATAGTTTATAAATCTAGGGAGAGTCTTTTTTAAGAGCTCAACATTCCATGATTTTTTGAATACTTGTCTATTTGTATGCTCGGGCTCATATGTTCTTGGTCTAGCTTCTTTTAAGGACTTTGTAAAAACCTTCCTCGTTTGGGCGGAAAACCCTGTTAATTGGGTTCTTTATTGTTCAATAATATGATTAGACTTGATCTCTTATCATATTTTTCTCTAGTGTTCTTATTCAATTTTGAATTATTAATCTCCATGGCTTTTTGTGTTGTTCCCCGCAGACAATGCTAAATTGTTGATCACAAAATTTGAGTTCTTTAATCAAACTAAAAAAATCTTAAGTCAAAGGTTGAATTTATACTTTGTGAAAATAGTTATAATGCGTGAATAGGTTATTGTTGCTCTTTATTAGGATCTTTTATTAATTAGAACTTGAGGATTGTAAGATAAAAAAAATCAATTATAGCTATGCCGATATAGGTGCCAATGAAGACCTTCTGATGCTTACATCATAAACTGAATGAGAGAAAAATCTAAAAACAAAATAGAATAATGAGAATTGCTTGCCTCGCGTGAAGTATGCCCCCTTCCCCTTATTTATCTAAGTTTTTGGGCTTATTGAATACTTTCTCAATTAGTAAGTGGAGGAGTCATTTTTACTTTTAGTCTTTTGATGTCTGATAAGGGCATTTATCATATATGTTTTTATATTTTTATATTTTTATTTTTATATTTTAATATTTTATGAGAATAAATAGCTATTTATGTGCATATTGAAATTTAAAGTAATGATGCAAAAATATAGGGACTAAAATGTAAAATTTTCAAAATATGGACCTATCGCCCCAGTGCTACAAGGATTTTTTCCCTAGCGCTGGAACAATGATCAAAATAAGAAAAAATGACCTGTTTAAGTCGCAGTTCATCGCCCCAGCACTAGCTCGCCATCGCGCAAGCACTTTCTCACTCCAACGATGAGGCCTTTTACACGCAGCGCCCCAACGATAGCAACATAGCGCCTCAGTGGTAGTGCAATTCCTAATCTGACAAGAATTGAGGTTTTCAAGCTCAAATCAATCCCTATAAAAGGCCACTCGTCCTTAGCCTTTAGAGAACATCCAAGAACATCAAGAACACAGCACAAGTTTTAGAGAGTACTTAAAGCCTAATTAAAGCAGCCATAAAGAGATTCAAGGCGTTCGTCGGCATTAAAAGTTTTTTAGGTAACGTAATCAAGAGCAATTCGACATCTATATCGATTTGCTATTGATTGTATTATATTTTTTTATTATTTTTGCAACTGTTCTCTTGTAGCACCGAACTAAATTTTCTTTCTAAGGTTAATACTTGAACTCAATATGTGTGATCAATTGCCATATTTTTTTAATATTTAATCAACTTAGTTCTTTGTTATTCAAATTACTTGTTCTTAATGCTTCAATATATCTGGCCAATATATGGTGAATGAATTAGTAATATATTTTATAAATTTGGAAAAAGAATCATTATATTTAGACCTAGGTAATTTAATGCATGATTGTAAAGTAACATTCAATGTTGTATATACAAGTTTCAAATTATGATAAGAATATACCTAATTGACATGTATCATCAATATAACTTAATCTTAATGAATCTTATTTTATTACAAATACCATAAGAATATAGGTAATTAGTAAATTAAGGTATACTTACATAACCTTGAAAGAGGCTTGTGAATACATTGGTATCTTGATTAATAACAAAGACTAAAGGAATTAAATATTATAGGACTAATCATTAGAAAGCATATTGACGGATAATATTAACTTTAGGTTTTCTCTATGTTGCCATTATTCAAATCTCTTTACATTGTTCCATTACTTTTATATTCTCTAAATTCATTCTTAGATTTTTATTTTTTTGAATAATTACTAGAAAGACATAATTTTAGTACTTAGTTAAAAAGTAAAAATTATCCCTGTGAGTTCGATATCTGACTCTTTTGTTCTTTTATTACTTGCATACAATAGTGTATACTTGCAATCAATTTTAAGATATAGAAATATTACATCAAGTTTTTGGCGCCGTTGTTGGGGATAATTATCTACTTTTTTAACAATATCAATACCAATCTTTCTAGTTTTTACTTTAAATTTTTTTTCTTATTTTTTGTTAATTTAATTTTTACTTACTTTCTTTCGAGGTGCATGCAAAGATCGAAAAGTGAAGACTTAATTGCCTTTGATTCAGAAATTGAAAGAATTTTAAGAAGAATTCGAAGAGAACACAATCAAGTTAACACCATGAAAGATCAAGTACCAATAGCACCCAACAATGAAGCAAGACCACTAAAAGAATATGCTAATCCCCTAGCCAATGGAATCCATTCAAGCATTCAAAGGCCAACTATTCAAGCTAACAACTTCGAGATTAAGCCAAGCACGATTCAAATGCTCAAGGATTTGGTACAATTTAGTGGACTACCCAATGATGATCCAAATATGTACATCATCAACTTCTTGGAGATATGTGATATATTCAAGTATAATAGGGTGTCTGATGATGCAATCTGACTAAACATGTCTTCTAATGTCAGCTTCTTTTCTTGTGGTGGCAAGAATCCTAGGGAATTCATTGGTTTAGATGACTCTTCTTGGTTGTAACGCCAATAAAAGTTTGGATGATCTCTCAACCCCTAATTATAGAAGTTAGATTGTGGGTTAGGTGATTGTCGGTTAAAATTGCCCACATAATTTGTTTCCATGCACTACCCATTCATGTGGTTATCACCATAAAAGTCCCATGTCACTTGTCAGATTTTTCCGTCATTCAATGCATCAAACTTCTTAGATAAAATATTGATTTGAGCTATCAATGCATTGAATTCATCAATTTCATATATACCGGCAACTCTTTTGGGTGTAACTCTCTCTGCTGGCCATTGGTAACTGTTTGATGCCATCTCTTCTAATAAATCATAAGCCTCATCTGTAGACTTGTTCATTAAAGCCCCTCCAGCAACAGCATCTACAATAGCCCTCAAACGGCCTACTAATCTATTGTAAAATGTTTGGACTAATAGCCATTTAGGGACTCTATGATGAGAAAACTTCCTTAACATGTCCTTGAAGTGTTCCCATGCCTCATACAATGACTCTCTATCAATCTGACTGAATGATGTAATGTCATTCCTCATCTTTGCTATCTTTGCTGGTGGAAAGAACTTAGCGAAGAACTTCTGTGCTAAATCTTTCTATGTTGATATGGATCCTGATGGCAATGACATCAACTAACTCTTAGCTCTATCCCTTTAGGAGAAAAGGAATAATCTCAATCTGATGGCATCGTTGGAGACTCCGTTGTATTTGAAGGTATCATAAATTTTTAAAAAATTTACGATATGCATATTAGGATCGTCATTGGGAGCTCCGTTGAACTATACAGTTTCTTTTAGCATCTAAATAATATTCGACTTGATCCCAAAATTATTAGCGTTGACGGTTGATTGTCGAATACTAGACTGAACACCATATGTAGTTAGGATAGTGTACTCTTTCAAAGCTCTCTGTGGTATCATAGGCTCAAAAATAAGATTATTGATATGATCATTATTTTCCTTCATGGTATGAACTGTTAAAGCAAAATAAAAAGAAAATCAAACGAAAAAGATAAAAATAAAATAAAAACAAAAATCTGAATTAAAAGTATGTAACTTGGGATTAGTATTGATTTAAAGAATAGATAAAACTAGTCCTCGGCAACGGTGCCAAAAACTTGATTGATGTTATACTAGCTAAGCACAAGTGTATGCTATCATATCAAGTAATATAGGATTTTAAGTCCAGATATCGATCCAATAGGAACTATGCGATCTAATTCTATAAATCAAGTACTAAAATTGTACATATTTAACTTTTATTCAGACAATCACAATCTGAAACTGAATTTATTAACCTAATACTATCAAATTAAACCAAATCTAAATAGCAAACAAACAAGAGATATAAATTCATGAAAGAATAATAATCTAGGGTATAGACTCATCCCCTAGTAATTCATTGGATTCATTAACCACTTAGTTCATTCCTTAATATAAATTATTGGCTTAGACACTAATCTTATCACAAGCCTCTACCGATGGTCGAATGACTATATTACGCATTCTAATAATCACCTATATGTCTATGGTAATCAAATTAGAATGTAATTCATTAAGATCAAGTTTAAAGTATACCATACATGGCACCTAGCTATATGTCTATCCTAAATAGAACTCATAGTTGTTACTGTATGATCATGCATCAAACTACCCTAGGCTCAACCATGAATCCCTTTGTCGAGTTCATCATTGTTCCTCAATCATTCATAATATTGGCCAGATATAATGAAAGCAATAAACACAAGATAGAATGAATTAATTATAATGATTAAGTTCATAAACTAAGAATCAATGAAATCCAACTACATACTAGGTTCACATAGTCTAACCCTAGAATAACAAGTTTAGCTCATCACAAAACCAAAAATATCAAACCAATCCATGAAGACCAGAAAGACCAGGAACATAATGATAAGAAAAGAGAAGAAAAACTAATCAAGAAGACGTCTTGGGTTGCTTCTCTCTCAATCTTAACTTGAAGCTTGAATCTTGAGTTTTGATTTCTTGGCTTTGATTTTTGATTTTATGTGAATTCTTTCTCTACGTTTTTGCCTCTCAAAAGTCTGTGTATTTAACCTTAAAAGAGTATTTTTATTGGTATGAGAAACCTTAAAGGCGAGGGGCTCCGAATCTAAGTTGAAATAAGAGAGTTGAGAGTGGCTCTTATATGTCGCACGGGTGCCAGGGCGCTGGGTTATGGGCCCCGCCGTGCTCAGCTACTGACCTGGGCACCCCGACGCTCAGTCATGGGCGCTGCGGCATCCAACCCTGGCACCCCTTTTGTATTTTATGAGGCATGAGAGAGGTACAAAGATATGTAAAGAAAATGTCCTCATCACGGAGTTTCGAAGTGGTTGCTTGTACAAACATTCTACAATGGATTAGCCGGTCAATTTAGAATGATAGTAAATGCTGCAGCTGGAGGAGCACTCATGAACAAATCTACTGATGAAGCGTATGATCTACTAGATAAGATGGCATTTAATGTCTATCAATGGCCACCGAAAGGACAATAATAAGAAAAATCGTTGGACTACACGAAGAAGACACTTTGACCATAATATTCACCCAAGTTAACCTCTTGACCAAACAACTAAGCAACTTGGGAATTAATGCTGTCAAGAGTCAACCAATCATACTGATGGACAGTGCATAGAGACTGCTCAATATATAGGGGACTTCAATCATAATAATCCCAACTCAAATTTCTACAAACTTGGATAGAGGAATCACCCCAACTTCTTATGAAGCAATATTAATCAAGGGTAGCATTCCAATGCTCCTTCTGGCTTCCAACCGCAAACCTAGCAAGAGAAAAAGGCAGACTTAGAAGACATGTTCTTATAATACATGTAGAAAATGGATGCACTTCTTTAAAGTCAAGCAACTTCATTTAGAGCCTTGGAGAATCAAGTAGGACAACTCGCTACAGCAACAAACAATCGCCCTCAAGGAACCTTAACAAGCAACACCGAAGTCAATCCAAAAGAAAATGTAGAGCAGTGTCAAGCCATCTCCCTAAAAAATGGTAAGATCTTACATGACAATACACCTCAACCACAATTTTCAGAGACGAATGAGAAGAAAGATGTAGCACAATAAAATGACGTATAACCATATAGACCACCTATACTATTTTCTCAGAGATTACAGTAACTAAGAAGTCAAGAGAAAAGTGCCAAAACATAGAAAAGCACAGAAACTAGTATTCAAGTACAAGAATAATAAAGTAAAAACACAACAGAAGATACCAGCAGTAACCCATAAAAGTAAGCAATGCAGTCAATCATTCCACCACCACTATTTCCTCATAGGCTGCAAAAGAAGAAATTAGATAAGCAATTCTCTAAATTTCTTGATATTTTTATAAAATTACATATTAATCTTCCCTTTGTAGGTGCACTGGAGCAAATGCCGAGCTATGTGAGATTCATGAAGGATATCCTATCAAAGAAGAGAAGAGTAGATGACTTCAAGACTGTGGCCCTAACAGAGGAGTGTAGCGCCATCCTTTTAAAGAAGCTACCTCCAAAGCTCAAAGATCCTAGGAACTTCACCATACCATGCTTAATTAAAAATTACGATTTTAGGAAGGCAATTTGTGATCTAGGAGCTAGCATCAATCTTATGCCACTATCTATGTACAAAAAATTAGGACTAAGAGAAGCTAAACCAACAAATGTCATACTCCAACTAGCGGGTGGTTCTTTCACCTATCCCAAGGAAGTCATTGAAGATGTGCTGGTTAAAGTTGATAAATTCATATTCCCTATCGATTTTATTGTTCTAGACATAGAAGAAGACAATGAGATTCCTGTCATCCTTGGAAGACCTTTTCTAGCCACTGGAAGAACAATCATTGATGTGAGAGTTGACAATGAGGGTACAAGAGGACATGGTCACTTTCAAGGTTTCAAAGAGATCAAGTTACCAGCTGAAAGTAAGGATTGTTTCTACATTAATATGGTGCACCTAGATGTTAAGCAAACCAAAGATATAGAGACATTGGATCCTCACATCTGAAAAATTGCATTGAAGCATAGAAAGGAAAAACATAAGAAGAAAGAGAAGCATCATGACAAAGCAAGCAAAGAGAAAAAAAAAAGGAAAAGCCACTTCCCCAGTCTAAGATTAAAATCTTTTTGAAGAGATATAAAAAAAATGTAACAAAAGATATTACCCAATGTTTAATAGCAAAAATATAGAAGCCAAAAGAGAAGAGAGCTAGTAAGATCACATACACAAATGCTTCAATCAGCACCTTTAACCTGCCATAAGAGAATAGGAAGCCCCGTCAAGGCAATGACGTTAAGTAATTTTCATTTATATGTTTATTTAATTTCTATTTGATTACTTTATTTTATTTTCTTTTTTAGGAATAAATCAGTAAGTCAAAAACTCAAGGAAAGCAGCATGAACATTAGCCAGCATCGAGAGCAAATGACCGTATTCATATAACAACGCTGCATAGCTTACATTTCATTTACTAGGAAAGTCTCGTGCTCTCAATTCTTTATTTTTTGACATTAAGGACAATGTCTAATTTAAGTTTGAGAGTGGGAAACACTTTCTTGTGTTCATTTTTCTGCATAATTTGAGTGGTTGTTCTTGTGGGTTAAATTTTTTCAGTTAATTAGTTTTTTTAGATGATCACTAGTCCATGATAAAAAACGAATACATGACTAAAGTTATTTTTTACAAATTCCTAGGGAATGATAGATACTTGAGACAATTTTTGTTGTCTAAGTTTAGGAATAAGTTCGACCTTATTTATAATCATCATTTTTTAGAACTTTATTAAGCATGCATAGTTATAATTATTACTTTGAAATACTTATGCTTCAGAGAGTACATTATAATCTCGAAAGCCCGACACTCTAGAACTTATTTTTAGTTACCACTTAAGGCGAAATTCTAGGAACTGCATGAATAGAGAAATGACATTATGCCATCTTTAGACCGATTGAGCCTTTTTCTAGCCTACCTTAATTTTATATTTATTCCTAGTACCCTATTTTAAGCTTAATTACCCATTCTTTGGTTTAACTACATTATAAGCCTAAGACTTAAAGTTTACTTATCTAGAAATTTACTACTATAAACCTTGTATTTACTTAGAAATACTCTTGAAAAGAAAATATGTTATCAGGTATCTAGTACATATGGGTGTATGCATGTGCAATTGTGTCTATTGTCTAAAATACGTATCAATTACGAATTTAATGCGGTGAAAGCATAAATTATATAATAAACACAATAAATAAAGATATATTAATCACATTAATATATTAGTAAGGTTGAGAACTCACCTCAACATGTAATATTATACACGTATTTCCTCAGAGTCCACATGGAGACCAACTCTCGGGCAGTTCTAGTCACCAACTCAGTGGGCTTGGTAAGATAGAATAGCAGTTCCATATCCAGCATGAGATTAACTCTTAATCTCCAAAATGGTCGGGTGTGTATTTATATCATTTTCTTCAAAGGGATAAGAAATGGAGAATTTAAACCAATTCACAATTGCTCCAATTGGAACTATAGAGAAAAATGAAACAATTTAATTTTTCTATTTTTTTTTTCTTTTCTTCTTCTCTTGACCATTTCTTCTTCCTTTTCTCTTCTCCATTTCTTTCATTTGCTTTTCTCTCCTGGGCCAAAAAAACACACACCCAAAACTCTCTCTTTATATATATATATATATAATAAAATGATAATATAATATATTATATAATATAAATAATAATATAATATATTATCTAAATAATAATATAATAATATATTATATAATATAATAAGAGAGATATTTTGATTATTTAATATTTAAATAATCAAAGTATGTAATGACCATTTTACCCCTCATGAATAGTTATCAAGCATATCTCCTAGTAGGTCCTATCAAATCCCACACTTGAGTAAACTCAATTGAGGGTCCACAATATGCCACATGTCATAATACAATTAGTAAATAACAATTATTAACTAATTGTTGTATTTAACACTTAAATACAAACACGCACATATTTTTGTGGTAGTGCTGCATATTTCTGGATTAAACACTTTAATCCGGCACGCTGCCCCACTGCATAACGAGCACACTCCATATCGTAGGACTCCCTAGGTCCTATGTCCGATTTGTCAAATAAAACTATTTCATGAGTCCGTGAGTAATGCCCCACGCACACATCACAGATATTACAAATCAGCGCGTTGAACTATACAAGCTAAGGTTACAATGCATACGTATAGTCATTCCGTCATGATATCTAAGATGTGCTGAGGATATAGATTATCACCATCAAATTTCCTAGTGCTCATCCATGTCTTATCTCCAAACTTGTATCTCATTGAACAATATATTCAAACTCCTTTGACATATTGTTCCACCCCCGCGTAAGTCTTTCTAGGGATCAATGTTTGTGGCCACAAGAATTTCTGAAATACAATATCGAAGCATCTGGATATCTAACTCCCTATGAGAGCTGACGGATCCCATATCTATACACACCGGACTCCATCAGCATCGGACCATACCTAGCGACACCCAGGGATCACACCATGAAAGGTCTGTGACATGCATGAAACTAAAGTATGGTGGATCACTTATAAGCCCACCATGGCACTCAGGTCAAAGGACCACGTATACTACTTAACTCGAGAGGACCCTCTGTTGACAGCTTACATAGGGTGTCTAGTGGAGGCCCTCGTGAATTTATTCCATATCCAGTCCTAACTGGATACCCATATGTCAATATGAGCTTCAAGCTTACAGTCGGCTAAGAATGACCATCTATACCCTATAGGTACGACATATGCTGATCTATATATAAAGGTATCCACCGACAGACCCGCATCGACAGAAATAGATCAGGGATAATTATTCGAGAACATACTTATGCAACTAGCATTTTTTAGTACCCGATTGCAATTCTTGCAACTATACAGTAACTAGTATATTCTTATGTTTATGTCCTATTATAGACAAGGCTCCAACTCTTGGATGTGCTGAGTATTATAACCAGCTAACACTTAGTTGTACTAACATTTAGCATTTATATCTCTCAGCGTGGCTAACTATAGGTCTTTATTTAAACTTCTTTAGATCTAATCTAAACTACTTCAAATCGTACAATGTCTTTAATGTTATATTGCATGGTACTATATTAAAGGGTTTTAGCAATTTAATGGAAATGTACACTTGTGTAAATACACAAGTATGTGTATATTCAGAGATGGCACATAAGCACTGACCCCGACAAAAAATTATAATGATAAGAGAAAAATAAGTTTGGGTGGTATTTGTCAATCTAAGTTTGGAGGTATTAAAAAAAAGATAAAGAAAAATACCCCTAGTTAAAGAAAAAGAAGAAATTCTTTGAAAAATAAATGTTGAAAAGAAAGATGGGACAATAAGTTTGGGGAAAAAAATAATACAAAGAAAAGAAAGATTAAGAGGTTTCTAGGTAAAGTCTAAGTGTTCATAGTGTGACTTAACCTAAATTTTTTATCCTTTAATCCCACCTTAACCATAACTTTACGTTACAAACTAAGTAAAGTCCTAAATAGATCCCTAGACATGTGATTTTCTACATTAGTGGAGAGTGATAGTAAAAACTGTTAGGGTTGGGGCTTATATGTCATCCCTGAATGTACATATACTTGTGTGTTTATACAAGTGTACATTCCCATTAAATAGCTAATACCCATTAATATGGTATCATACAATGTAACGTTACAACGTTAAGGTCGGAGCTTACATGCCATCCCTGAATGTACATATACTTATGTGTTTATACAAGTGTAAATTTTCATTAAATCGCTAATACCCATTAATATGGTATCATACAATGTAACGTTACAGACATTGTATAATCTAAAGGAGTTTAGATCAGATTTAAAGGAATTTAGATAAGGGCTCATAGTTAGCCACGCTGAGAGATATAAATGCTAAATGTTATCACAACTAAGGGTTAGCTGGTTATAATACTCAACATATCCAAGAGTTCGAGCCTTGTCTGTAATAGGACATAAACATAGGAATATATTAGTAACTGCATAGTTGCAAGAATTACAATTGGGTGCTAAAAAATGCTAATTATGTAAGTATGTTCTCGAATAATTATCCCTGATCTATTTTTACCGATGCGGGTCTATCGGTGGATACTTTTAATATAGATCAACATATGTCTTACCTATATGGTATAGATGGTGGTTCCTAGCCAACTGTAAGCTTGGAGCTCGTATTGACATATGGGTATCCAGTTAAGATTGTATATGGGACAGCCTCACAAGGGCCTCCAATAGACATCTTATATAAGTCGTCAACGGAGGGTGCTCTCGAGTTAAGTAGACCTATACTACGTAGTCCTTTGACCTAAGCGCCACAATAGGCTTGTAAGTGATCCACCATACTTTGGTTTCACGCATGTCACAGACCTTTCATGGTGTGACCACTAGGTGTCGCTGGGTATGGTCCGATGCTTATAAAGTCCGGTGTGTACAGATATGAGATTCGTCAGCTCATATAGGGAGTTTGATATTCAGATGCTTCAAGACTGTATCTTATATAAGTCGTCAACGGAGGGTCCTCTCGAGTTAAGTAGACCTATACTACGTAGTCCTTTGACCTAAGCGCCACAGTAGGCTTGTAAGTGATCCACCATACTTTAGTTTCACGCATGTCACAGACCTTTCATAGTGTGACCACTAGGTGTCGCTGGGTATGGTCCGATGCTTATAAAGTCCGGTGTGTACAAATATAAGATTCGTCAGCTCATATAGGGAGTTTGATATTCAGATGCTTCAAGACTGTATCTCAAAAAGTCTTGTAACCACAAACATTAATCCCGAGAAAGAGTTCCGCCAAGGTAGAACAATATGACAAAGGAGTTTGTACATATTGTTTAGTGAGATACAAGTCTGGAGATAAGACATGGATGAGCACTAGGGGATTTGACAGTGATAATCTATATCCCCGCACATTCAGGATATCATGACAGAAGGACTATATGTATGCGTTGTAACCTCAGCTTGTATGGTTCAATGCATTAATTTGTATATCTGTGATGTGTGCGTAAGGCATTGCTCACGGACTCATAGAATATTTTCATTTGACATATCAGACGTAGGACCTAGGGAGTCCCGCAATATAGAGTGTACTCATTGTGCACTAGGGCAACGTACCGGATTAAAGTGTTTAACCCAGCAATATTCAGCACTACCACGGGAACATGTGTGTGTCTGTATTTAAGTGTTAAATACAATAGTTAGTTAATAATTATTATTTACTAATTGTATTATGACACGTGGTGTATTGTGGACCCTCAGTTGAGTTTACCCAAGTGTGAAATTTGGTGTAACCCACTAGGGGTATGCTTAGTAACTATTTATGATGGGTAAAATGGTCATTTCATACTTTAATTATTTAATGGTTAAATAATCAAAATATCTCTCTTATTATATTATATAATATATTATTATATTATATTATATTATTATTTTATTATATATATATATAAAGAGAGAGAGAAAGTGGGTGTGTGAGTGTATGTTGAGCATTATGCCAGAGAGAAAGAGAGAAATGGAGGAAAAGAAGAAGAAAAATAAAATAGGAAAAAATAAAATTGTTTCATTTTTCTCTATGGTATCTTAAAAGTAATTGTGAATTGCTTTAGCTTCCATTTCTTATCCTTTTGGAGAAAAGGATAAAAAATACACATCAACCATTTTTGGGTTTAAGAGTTAAACCCAGTGTTGCGTATAGAGCTGTTATTCTAGTTCACCAAGCCCACTATGTTGGTGACTAGAACTGCTCACGAGTTAGTCTCCATGCGAACTCTAGGAAAATATGTGTATAGCGTTACACGTTAAGGTGATTTTTCAGCCTTTCTGATATATTAATGTGATTAATATATTTATTTATTGTGTTTATTGTATATTTCATGCTTCTGCAGCGTTTAAATTCATATATGATACGCATAATAAGCAATAGACACAATAGCACATGCATACACCCACGTATATTAGATCCCCAACAAAGATAAGCCTATAAAAGTGTCATTATACAAATCAAATACCGAGACATCATATTTCATGTACAAACTAAGGTATAAAGTAAATCAAAGTATGGTTTTAGCTATTGCTTGTTGCTTGCTCACACACACATGATGATTATCTTTGAGGAAGAATGAGGAATTAAATGAAGATAATTAGAATTGTTAATAGTTACTTTTTACCTTGAGGATTTGTGCTATTTAAACAACTTTTTGAGACAATCATTTTGATCATCTTACTAACCTAAGCATATTTTGTTTTGTTTTCTTTATTTGTTATTTGAGTCAAATGTAACCCTTTGTTTCTCTTTTGAATTTATTTTAATGCTTAAGGACAAGCAATGTCATGTTCTATTTGTTTTAGGACTTTTGAGTATTAAATTTTAGTTATCTTCAGAATTTTTAAATTTGTGATTTAGTGTGGTTGTAACACTTTGAATATCTTTGGATGGAAGAATTCCTTAGATCCTAGGAGTCTTAGAAGTATTCCTCGATACATATATTCTTCAAGATTTATTATGTTCGTCCATATAAGAGTTGACTCTTCAACTTTTAGTTGGGGATTGTTCATTCCTAAAAAAGAGGTCATCTATAGTAGAAAAAGAAATTCTAATCATGAGAGAAAGTATAGGTCATTGAAAGTGATCTAGTAAATTTTTAAATTTCTTTAGTACTGGGAGGGGCTTAGCATATTGTCTAGCCTGAACATACACCTCTTAAGGTTTGATGGGAGCATTCAATAATTTTGAACTCTAATGAATTAGAAAAGTCGCCCCTTCATGACTTTAAATTAGTTTTGAGCTTTTAGAGTCTTTGTAGACTAGACCCAAATTCTAAAGGATAATAATTATTTATTATTATTATTATTAATAAATGGTAAATTTTTTATTTATAAAATAATATTAAATAATCATTATTTTATTATACTAATAATAACAATAATAAATTTAAAAAATAATTTGTAAAACAATAATTATTTTATTATTAGTACAAATATTAACTCAATAACAACAACAATAATCCCATAAAAAAGAGAGAGAAATCTAAAATTGTATCACTTAACCAATTAGTTGCACATCTTAAGCTAAAACTCATACTCTTTAACCTATATCTGTTTTTGATCATTTTGGCGGGCATAACCAATTTCCAACCACGACTTTAGACTTTAGGCTTTAGGCTTTAGGCTCATCTTAACCACCCAATTGAGGTTGACAGATTGGGCCGCAACGTTGCGGTAACAATTTAATATGACAGCATACCTTTTCTTTTATTAAGGCTTGTCATTTTCTGAAAAGAAAAGTCTCCGTCTTCCATGTCAATATGTGAATATGAATAATTCTACGGTCAAAAATGCACCAGAATTTTCTTCTTAATAATTAGTCATCATCTTAACACAGCTGTACAAAATCACTCGTCCTCTTCTCAGCTCTCTCTCATCAAAAGATCAATTTTCCCATCAGAAAGAATTAAGGAAGAAAATCGAAGAGAGAATCAATTTCAAATGGGGATGATGGAAAACACACCCGCCGCCATAGCCCCTTTGCTTCTTCGAAACCTTATAACTTCCATATTTATATGTGCAGATAAATCCCTTTTAAACTTGGCCCAAAAATACAAACTCCTCGAAATCATTCGCTATATTCTCGTCTCTTCTTTTCTCTTCTTCTTGCGCTTGCTTCCTTCTTTCAACAACTCATCAAAAGCTGACAACGTCTATTCCCCTCTTATTACACCTACTACAAAAGATAACTATGTGCCATCATCCACATGCCGCGGCGGCTCTGCCTCTTGTATCGCTCGATCACTTTCGCAATTGATATCAATCATCAATGATATCCCTGTCAATTCTCGTAAATATGAAGTTGTTAAATCTTTAGCGGAGAGGATTATTGATGAGAATCACACAGAGAATGTTCAAGCTTTACGTGAAGTCAACCAATCAGTTTTATCCGCGGCTTTTTCAAGGACTCTTAGCCAACTTGAAGCCTCCCTTCCCGTTGCGGGACTGGGGCGAAATCATCAGAGTGAACCGGGTTTCGGGCCGGTTCAGAATCAGGTGAACCGGGTTTTGCAGGTGGTGCGGTCTCGAGTTGGGTGGGGGAGGGGGAGAGAGGAGGTATTGATGAACCAGTCTGGCTTCTCGGCTGAGAAGCTGGCGGCTGAGCTGCTCTGGTTGGCTCAGAAGTTGGCGGCTTGTGGTTATGCGGAAGAAGCTGTTGAAAGGTGGGCATCGGCTTCGAATTTGGCATGGCTTGCTCTCTCAGCTGAGCCACGGCTGCAGGGTTCGTTGGTGAAGATCTCAGGTGTGCACTGCTTCTATAATAACAACAATATGGATCCCACATAAACATTTTCTTTCCCATTTATCTTGATAAAATTTTACAACATCACAGTTTTTTAAACACATCGAACATATCGCTTTTTCTTTTCTGTTTTATACTCAACACGTCTGCTGTCCGAAGAATATTCTTTTCTTTCTTTTTTTTTTCTAAGAAGCATTTCTATTGTGGTTTTTGAATCTTTGACGTCACTTGCAACCATGAACCATGAAAAATAAATTGAACATTGGTTGCAACTTTTTTGTCCGTTTCCCACTGCAGTTAGCTTCTCACCTGCTTCTCATTTTTACAAAAGTGATTATTGAGGGTGATAAAATTTAAAAAAAAGGAAAACTGTTAGTTTATTCTTTTATTTATTATTTAATATTCAATTAAGTGCCACGTGAATTATTTTGTTAAAAAATTTCCGTTAAGATTTTTAATATTTTAGTTCTTTTTATCATTTTGTTCTTACAGATGAAAATTAACATGATTTAGCACATGTTTAAAATAACACAATTTACAAAATAATTATTATTTTTCATAATTTTTGCTCAAAATATTTTTAGTTATTATGAAAATGTGGTTATGTAATTAAAAAGATAATTATTATTTTTCTCGAGTCTCCAAAATATCCTTTAAAATTCTCAATTCTCTCTCGTACCCCCACTTCTGCCCCTCCCAAACCATTACTGTTCCTTGCCCACACTTCCTCATCCAGCGCGCCATCCTTGATTTTCTGAATTCATACAACACCACCCTTGCCTCCCCATTATTCATTTGTATTTGCTTAATCTCTGTCGTCACTCTCTGCTACAATCTTTCCGTCGAGATCACAAACGCCGATCTAAAAAACAAGCAACCCTCGTACCCACCTCAGAGAAAAGTTGATATTAAATAACATAATTAATTAAAAAAAAGTTTTATATGTAAAATTGATAATTAATTAAAAAATAATATTAATATTTGTGAAGTGTTTGAGTTATTTTTCTATTTTAAATTTTAAATATATTACTTCATAAATGAAGAAGCAATGATCATGCAAAAATTTATCCAAAAAAATAGAAATAAAAAATATTATAAATATTAAATACGAAAACCATTTTAGGAATAATTACAGTTTATTTATAATATTTAAATTTTTGATAAAAATGTATTAATAAAATGGGTGCTATTACGTAAAATGTAGGGTAAAATTATCATCTCTTTATTAGAGCAAAATATATATATAGAAACATAATAGAAGAAAATATTTAGTCTTTAATAGATCTAGAAATTAAAGAGAGCCATAAGAATCTTTATTCAAATAAAGTAAAATTCAAGTAGATCATAATAATACCAATCTAACTAATATCCTAATTAAAATTGTTTCTGTAACTCTGTATTATGTCAATTTCCAATCCAATTACACCGTGTTTCTTTGGAAAATGAACGGAAGTGAAAGCCACCGAAATGATTAAAGAGTAAAACAACAAATTACGACTGCAGTTGTAAGCAAATTTATATTAAAGACTAAATATTTTTTAAATATTTATATTTTAAATGTGTAAATATAGCATAGTTAGTATATCACCCTAACCTAGTTATTATTGTTTTAATATTGAACATAATATATATATATTATTATTTGTTTTAAATTATTATTTATAAAAGTTAATAATTTGTACCATATTTTTTAGATTATATAATTTTTACTTATTATTAGTTTATGCATATTAATTTTATTTTTTTGCATATTACATTTATAGTTTTATAATAAAATATAAAATAAAAAATAACTGTGCTGGAGTAATCTAATTTCCAAAAAAAAAGAAAAAGAAAAAGAGATTCGTTTTCTTATTTCCTTTCTATTATTTGTAGCTCATAAAAAAATTGTGATATTGTCGATAAGGGTACTATTTCTCAGCATCTCTCATATGATATTTCATTTAACTGCTCCAGCATTGTTGCTTCTGACTTGTTTTAACATTGTAATTTTTTGCATTTGTAATAATGGCCTAATGGTAAACAAAAAGAGTTTCTTTCTATTCGTTTTTTTAGTTCATTTTCTCTTGTATATTCATTCTATTTTTAGGTTGTTTTTAGTTGGAACATTTTTTTCTAGTTCACTTTTTTTTTTTTTAAATACTCATACTATTTTAAAGATTTCGAATTCAAATTTCCTCTCGTGTCAAAAAATAAATAAATAAATAGCACTATCAAATTATTTTTCTTTTTCTTATTTCTATTTCATTTTCTCATAAGATACCCATATTACTACTAAGTAGTGTTTGATTAGAAGTAATGTGGGAGAACGAACGAGGAGATAAGAAAACAAGTATATTCAAATTTTATTATATTAATAAAAACATGTTATTTCAAATCTTACTTTTTGTTGGGCTGATATCAGTTTAAATTAAAAAAAAAAACAATTTTACTCTTGATGGGACTTTTCTTTTAAAAAGTAAATATGCAACTTCATTATTAACTGGCACAAGGGAAATTGTCCACCTTTCTTTTTTCTTTTTAAAAGTAAATATGTAACTTCATTACTAATTGGCACAAGGGAAATTATCCAGCCAAAAGTTTACATTAGAAGAGCTCAGAGCAAGTTTGGCAAGCTTGTGTGCCAACATATTCTGAGTTCTAGGTACATGAATAACCTCCACCTGAAGTTTTTCCTTCATGAGATTCTTAATATCCTGAACTATCCATTTAATTTCCTTAAAGAAATTAATTATCCCCTTGATTAGATTGACAAAATTTACGGCATCAGATTCAATCCTTACATTTTGAACATTTAGAGTCTTCACTGTTTGTAAGCAAAACCTCATTGCCTGTGCCTCTGGAGTCTATATATTTTTTCTATATATGCTTGGATTAACTGACATTACAATTGGATTGCCTCTGTTATCCCTGATTGGTACACCAATCCTATTTTATTCCTTTCTTGATCCACTGCTGCATCAACATTTAATCTGCACCAACCCCCAGGAATTGGCTTTGGTTCAGTTGAATTCTGGCTCATGTTCTTGATTCCCTTTAGAGATTGGACAAGGTTACTTGAACTATACGCTTCAAAGAATGCTTCTGCTCTTGCCACCAGTTGGTCTGGAATTTCTTCTTTGCTCTTCATAATAGACTTATTCCTGTTGTTTCAGATTGCTCATAAAGTCACAACAAATATTGCTGCCTCCTCTCTAGTTGTTGCAAAAACATATTAAATGAAATTCCCTAAATCTGCAACCTCCATTCCTTTCAATAAACCTGCAAACATGGTACATTGCCATACTTTCTTGGCCTTTCTGCACCAAAACAGTGCATGAGCAATGTGTTCTTCTTCCCTGAGACATCTTACACAAATAAGGCTAGCAATTATCTTCTTAAGAGCTAAGGCATGGCTTTGTGGGAATATGGTTATTCTCAGCTCTCCATAGGAATATTTTCACCTTCTGAGGGACAACACAACTCTATAAATAGCTCCAGAAAGTTTGATGGTTTAGATCCATCAGCGGATTTAATTTTATAAGCTATGTGATAACCACTTTTTACTGAGAAGTTCCCCCTTTTGTCATCATGCCAACAAATTGAGTACTCTTCTTCCTTTAGTAATAATTGTATTTTGTTAACGTCCTTCCACATTAGCTTCTATAGATGCTGGTTCATAATTCCCTTATCCCAGGTCTTGTCTTCCCCTATTAGAGCTGCCACCTTAAACTTATTAGAGAGGGTAGGAACAAATATTCGTTTGAAAGTGGAAACCCTAGGAATCCAATTACTCCTATAAATTTTCACCTTCCTGCCATTACTTATGAGCCACCTGATTCTTTTATTTAGCAATTGTCTCCCTTACAATATACTTCTCTAGATAAAAGAAGGATTATATCCTAGTTTAGCTTCAAAAAATTCCCATCTCTGAAATATCTTACTTTAAGGACTTTGGCGGCCAAACAGTCTGGTTGTTGAATTATCGTTCACCCCTGCTTAGCTTAAAGGGATTGATTAAAACATGTAAGGTCTGTGAATCCTAGACCTTTTCAACTTTTGCTTTTGCATAGGTTCTTCCAGTTTTCCCAGTGGATTTTCATGTTCTGATTCTCTGTTGATCCCCACCAAAACTTAGCCAATAACTATTGAATACCATGATATAAGTCTCTTGGTAATTTGAATACTAACATAGCATATGTGGGGACTGCTAAAGCCACAGCTTTGATTAATGTTTCCTTCCCTCCACTTGAAAATAGCTTCTCCTACCACCCTCTCACCTTGCTGGAAATTCTTAACTTGAGATCATTAAAGAAATGTGCCTTGTTTTTGCCCACCATGGAAGGAAAACCAAGCTATCTTTCATGGACTAACACTCCCTTCAATTGAAACACATTTTGAACGTCATGAGACTGCTTTTGAGGGATGTTTGGGCTAACACAAGTGGTGGACTTGTAATAGTTTATTAACTGCCCTAATGCCAAAGAATATCAATCAAATATTTGCCTCAAAGTTGTACATTCTGGTTTGGTGGCTTTAATACAGATCAAGCTATCATCAGCAAAGAAGAGATGTGTAATTGATAATGAGCTGCTAAATTTAATTCCTTGAATCTGTTTCCTAGTTTCAACTAAGTATAATAATGAAGAGAAAGCTTTAGCCCAAATGAGAAATAGATATGGGGAAAGGGGATACCCTTGCCTCAGACCTCTATGGGCTTGGAACCAACCCTTGGCTTCACCATTGATCAAAACTGAAAATGTGACTGTAATGATACATTTCATGATCACTTTAATCCATGAATCTTGAAAACCCATCCTTAGCATTGTGGTTTCTAGAAATTTCACTCTACCCTGTCATATGCCTTGCTAATATTTAAATCTAGAGCCACAAACCCCTCCTTGCCTTTCTTCTTATTTCTGATCTTATGTATACACTAACGGCAGCCTATAATTATGTTATTACTAATTAGTCTTTTTAGGAGAAAGGCACCCTGGTTTGAGGAAATTATTGGGTCTAGCACCAACTTTAGCCTATTTGCTGTTGTCTTAGCAATTATTCTAAAACTCATATTACATAGGCTTATTGACCTAAAATCTGTGGTAGTTTGAGGGTTAACTTTCTTATGAATTAAGGCTATGTAAGTATGATTGAGAGAGGTAAGGTTACCTTGTTGGTTCAGTACATAAAGACAAGTGTTGATTGTGTTCTCCCCCACAGTCTGCCAATGCTTCTAACGGCAGAAAGACCATCTGGACCTGGTGCTTTGATTGGATTTAATTGCCATACAATCTTCATCACTTCTTCCCTTGTAAAAGGCTTTGTCATATCCTCATTCATCTCCTTAGTGATTTTGGGGGTCAATCCATGAAGAGCTTCTTTTATATTCTCCTTTGAAGGTCTGGAAGAGGAGAATATGTTGGTGAAATAATTATAAAAAAATGTTTTACATTCCCTGATCATCATCAACCCAGGACCCTTCCTCATCCATGAGGCCCTTTATTGTGTTCTTCCTCTTCCTATTGGTGGCAACAACATGAAAAAATTTGGTGTTTCGATCCCCCTCTTTCATCCAAATTGGTTTAGCTCTCTGCCTCCAATACAATTTCTTCTTCCTAAAATAAATGGTTTGTCTTCCTCTCAAACACCCTAATTTTATCTGCATTGTCATAGTGTTGGAAGTTCATTTTACAATATTCCAACTCTTTAAATAACTGGTCCAGTTTCCTCTTTCTCCCTCCAAAAACTTTCCTGCTCCAATCCATCAACCCTGCTTCACCTGATCAGTCATCTCTTTAAAGTTGTCAATTGGATTATTCACCCTTCCCTCTTGTTTTCAACTATCCTCCACAACTTTCCTATACTCTCTATGTGAACTCTACATGTCCTTGTAATGAAACTTATGACCTTTTTTTTCCCCTATTGAGCCACTAACTTGCCTTTCAAGCTTCAAGCAAAACTGGGCACTGATCTGAAGCTGTTGAAATCAGATGATGAACCTGGTATCTGCTATACAAATTGCTCTAACTATCATTGCATAAGAACGTATCTGATCTTTCTTGTATCAAATTCTAACCACTTATTCTATTGGACCATGTCAAAGGAGGACCTGACCATCCCATATCAGTAAGGTTGCTTTCCTTGAATGCTGTTCTGAACCCTTTAATAGCCACAGTACTTCTAGGCAATCCCCCAATCTTCTCATCAACATCCAACACTTCATTGCAATCACCACAACAAATCCAAGGTAGCTAGAGACAATCAGCTAATCTCTCTAACAACTTCCACATGTGGCTTCTTTTGCTTGCTTCAACCATTCCATGCACTCCAGTTATGTTCCAATTTTTTGATGAACCATCCCCTACTACTGCATCTATGTGACACCTACTGTATGATACCATCCGTAAGTCAATATTATGGTTCAACTAATAGCCTGCCTCCTAATCCATCTCTGTCTATTGCAAGGCAATTGTCAAACTTGAAAATTCTACTTATTTGTCTCATACTAGCTGCTAGGATTTTTGTTTCGCACAGAAAAGGAATGTCAGGTTTTCTGTCTGAGAAAATTTTATTCACTGCTCTGAATGTCCAGTGATTCCACAAATATCAAACATTCCAACTTAGGACTATCATGGCTCTCGACGGGGCTATTCTCCAACCACCGTCGATAATTCTCTTTCAAAATACCGTCCATCCGCTTTCCTTGCCATTTGTTCCTAGGACAGAGCATTTTGTTGGTCTACTAGTTTTGGCCTTCTTACCTTCTAGCCTCCTTTTGTATTTGCTTCCTTTCTTTTCCCCAAGATGGGCTTAGCGCCATTTGAGCTCACTCCAATCTGTTTCCTGGCCTTACTTTTTCACTTCTTAAGGCCCTGTTTTATTTAGGCTTTACCTGGTCCAGAAAAAATGCTTGGAGAATCTTGGATTACTTCATCAGTCTAGCCCATAAGATTTTTGTCTCCTTCTTCATTTGCTTTACCGCCACTTCTATTTTCATGAAAGATTTTCCCACCATCTCGCTTTTCCCTTTCAAATTATCTTAAATCTCGATCATCCCCTCCTGTTCCTTTCCTAGCCCTATATTTGGCTCTCGATCCATCATAGTCACCTTCTGCCACATTAATGCTTTTGGGGAATTCCACCATCTTTTTTGAGACATTTTTGGATGATAGAACCCTCATTTGAATCGGGTAAACTTTCGGGTTTTCCTGCAACTAGGGTTCCACTGGATAATCCAGTTTGTCACTTGCTTCAGGGCCCTCTGTTGGATTCTTTATTCTTCTACAGTCTGTATCTTCCCACCCGTATCTTCTTCTCCCTTCATCTGGCTTGAAATTCTACTCTTTTTTTTAAAATCTTTCTTTGGCCTTAAAGGTCAGTTTTTCTCATTGTAGTTACTTGCTCGCATCCATAATCCATACTAAAAAATGTTCTTCATCAGTATTTTTCCCACCATTAGTTTCTCCCTCAGTTCCCTTCCTTTGTGTATTCTGATGAGTTTGGAGACATTCCCTATACATATGACCAATACATCCACAACTGTAGCAAAAATCTGCTAGCTTCTCATACAAAATTAGAGTAGCACCTCATAATTTGAATCTTGATTCCCCACTTTAATAAATCTTCTTAATGGTTTGGTAATATCCATTTTCACCCTTATTCTTGCAAATTTCTTGATACATCTCCCGTTTTCATCAACTTCGATTTCTTTTACATTGCCAATTTTGTTCCCCCAACTTTCTAATCACATCTTTATGCATATACATAATTGGGATGTTATGAATTTGAATCCAAAATGAGGCATATTGAAATTCCATCTTACTTACCCTCTCCTCTTCCAGAGACTGTGTTGTGTACTAGTAATGCCTTATCAAAGTGCCATGGATCGACAGCCATCACAATCCTTTGGTCTTGCCTGTCTTTAAAGTGACAGAGAAACTTATTGTTTTTCAAGCTATCTATCTGGATTTTTTTTAACCGGTCGCCAGACTTGTTGTATTGTGGTCCTGATAGCTTCTCGGTTGACAGTTCTGGTAGTAGGACTTTGATTACCAGGCACCCATCTTTCATTGTTTTCTCAGTTTCTCTCAGTATCTGTCAGCTCTATTTTCTCGTTCTCTTCTTCAGAAATTTTTAATGATCCACAAAGTTTTATTAGTTGTTCTGTATCCATTCTCCACCTCTTGTTAGTTGAAAAGAAATTCCATTCTACACTCAGATTGAGTGAACGAAGAAGCCATAAAGGTTCTGTCTGCTTTTGCTTATCTGAGCTGTTGCTAAGAGGAGAAAAGAATATTTTGGAACTTTGAGAGGGAGAAAATTACCAGATTCAGATTGTGGGACCTGCATCAATTGAAATTCATTGAATGAAAGATGCAAAATTACCCGTCTAGCTTTTCTTATAAAATAGAAAATGAGAACAAATTATTTTTATGTAAAAGTAAATTTTTAGTCCAAACTTTGAAGCTCAACAAATTTTATATATTTTTATTTTCATAAAAAGTAAAACATTCAACCAAAAATATTACCGAAGTCCAAAGGCCCTCATATGGGGGGATTATAATTCGTCTTTCTATCTTCAAAATCTCAAAACTTTTAACTTTTAACATATCGCAAATTTAATCACAACTCATATTCAAAATAATATCACAAAATATTGATTATCTTATAAATAACTTATCATATTATTTTTTATTATTTTAAAAATAATTTCTAATTTGTATTAAATGAAATTGATGTATAATTAAAATGATTATGTTGGGTGTGTTGCCATAGCTATAGGTATTTGTATATTCACTTTTTTGATTTGTTGAGAAGTACATACGGTAACAATGCAATAGCAAAGGAGCAATACTCAGTTCCTCCCATTTCCATCATTTTTTTTTTCTATTCCAATCTTAAAATCAAAATCATATTAATGACAACTTATGCAATTTATTATCAGCATTCATGTTCAAGCAAGCCAAAGAACTGGGAGGAGAAGAAACTGAAGAAGGAAAGAAAGAACAACAAAGGCAAACAAAGATGAAGATGCTAATGTCGTGGTTACCATTGCTTTGTAGAGGTAGCAATGGAGTGGATGTACCTGTGCTGAGCGTGAATGAAAGAGCTGAAATAGAGAAAGTGCTAGAGGAGACTATAGAAATGCTGGAACAAGAAGATGAACAAGAGCAAGTATTTTCCCTCTGGCTTCACCACTTCACTTATTGCCCGTCCTCCGACTGGCCCAACCTCCTTTATTCGTATGCCCGCTGGTACAATTCTTCTCGCAAGCAATTACTCCTCCACTAAGAAAATAAAACTAGCTAATTCTGATATTTTAGGTATTCAGTCTTCAGAAAGGTACTGCACCTATATATGGTATTTGTATGTAGAAATTAACAAAGTCTCTATATATAGTTTTAGTAGAAACGTATTTTTTATCCAGATATTCAAACTGTTTATAGCCAACCAATTTTAGCTTGCTATATATATATATATATACACACACACACATCAGAACTTCTATAGAAAAGTAGTTGTCTATAGTCTACAAGGAAAACTTTAATTCACTTTCGTATGTTAATATTTCTAATTAATGGGTGGTAAAAATTTTTTGGGTAAATATAGAGGAAATTTAATTGTTATGTATGGCCGGTAATGATTTTTATGGGGAGAACATGGTCACCGAATAAAAGAGTTCAAGATAAAGGACCCTTTACCTTGGACTATTATAATCATACAGTAAATATACTCATTAAATTATAAAAATCTCAAACATCAAGAATCTTATACAAAACATAAAATCATAGTACTAAAAAGACACAAAGTATGCTGACAATATTCTGGATCAATAAATGCATAAAAGAACAAATATTTATACTGATGGTATTCATTTCGAGACTAAAGTTCTCAACCTGTCACTAATTATTCACACAAATAAGTACGCACAAAATATCATAACAATGATTAAAATCATTCATGTATTACATCAAACATAAGCAACTCATATAACATGTTTACATACATGAAAGGTAATAATAACTTAATACAACTTGGGTTCTTTTTAATGCCACGTGAGAAACATGCTCTTGAAGCACACATAAGCAAGCCTTAAGTTAGGGGATCCGTCAACATGTTTGTAATAAAATGGACCTTAGTATCAATACACATCCAGCGAAAAGTGCTCTTAATGTTTTGAGAAGAAGATACAACTGTAAAATTATCATAAAATAATTTCAACGGTTTCAACTCAGAGTCAACAACTTCTAAAGCTGAAACAAAATTTCAAAATCATATTGCGTAGCCTCGTAACATTCTGCATTTTTTGCCTCATAATAGAGGAATCTGTGTAACACTTAAGATATAAGATTTTTTTAGGCTATAAATAGTAAGGTCAAGATAGATGAGATAAGGGTCAAGTACTGAAATCTCACATCACTTGGTTAGATAAAGTTTCTGAACTATATATGTATAGCTCCTTCTCAGACAGTATAAAGCTTTTTGGGAAGAGTTAAGAATAAAATCATGCACGCCCAAGCCCAAAGCGAATAATATACATATTGTGTCAGTGCGGGTCGTTACAAATAATATTAGAGTAGGACCTACCTCGTGAGGTTGGCCAGTGAGCCTACAATCAAGATACCGCACATGTGTTATGCAACCTTGGGTTCTAGCGCACATGGGCCAATCATGCCTCCCTAGAGGCCTAGTGCATTGGCCTCCCTAGAGGCCTAGTGCACACAAGGCCATGTGTCTCCCAAGGAGGGATAGATTGTAATACTCGAGATTCAAAATTCCTGAAGTCATAAATAATAGGGTCAAGATGGATGAAGTGAGGGTTAGGTGCTCGAATTCTACATTGTTTGGTTAAATAAAGTTTATGGGCTGTATATGTAGAGTCCATTCTCTAACAATATGAGAAATTTTAGAGAGATCTAAGAACAAAACCGTGTGAGTGTAGGCCTAAAGCAGACAATAGTTTACTATATAGAAGGGGTCATTGCAATATGTGTGCTTGTTTGACACTTTTTCAAGGAAAAACTCTTTTTCCATCATAAGAATATAGTCTAAAGTGTACTTTTATCATTCATGTAGCCTATATAATTAGTGTAAAAAAAATTCAACTATGTTAAGAGCATAGGTTCACTAATATGTCAATATAAGATACTTGGACCTAGATCACTTAAGTATGTACTCAACACACCTACAACAAAGTTGTATCATAAGCATATAAATTCTTAAGCATATACTAAGCTGCCAACAACATACGCGTATGAGATTATTTTTGTTTGATCTATGTCATTATCATTTTATGGGTATTGTGCCTTGGAAAGCTTCTTGCCCTTTAAAATTGGTGCCTTACTAGTAAAGTAAGATTTTATATTAAATCTCTTCAAAACTCTATCAATGTAGGCTTTTAAGGCAATCTCAAGCTACCATTAAGCAGATTAGAAAAAAATCCATGTACTTAGAACATACAAGGCTTCCTCAAGGTTCTTCATGTCAAAATGACTATACAACATCTATTTTACCTCAAATAACAAGTATAATTAGATGCACATAATGTATTATCAATAAATAGAATCGAGAATATGTAATTGTTCCCATTGACCCTCAAATATATACATTAATTAGTAACATTCTTCTAAAATTCATTGGTTGTGACAATTTCATAAAACTTTAAGTATCATTGCCTTAATGCTTGTTTGATTCCATAAATAAATTTCTTGGGATAACAAACTAGTTATTCTTTACTAGCTGCCTAAAAATGACTCAGGTAAGCCATATAAATATCCTCATGCAAGTCATTAGTGAAGAAAGTTATTTTGACATCTACTTGATGAAGCTCTAAGTCAAAATGAGTCACAATACCATGATAATCTAAAAGGAAGCTTTGGAAAAAAAAATCTTGAACAACTTGCCCTATACCTTTCTATCTAGCATCACATTTGATCTTGAATATCCGCTTACCTCTAATGGGCTTACAACCTTGTACTAACTCAACCAAGGTCCACATAATATGACATGAATGTTATCTTATCTTTCATTTCATCCTACTAAAATTAGGATTGTGAACTAGTTATGCATTCTTGGTAATTAATTGTATCAAAAGTATTACTATTGTTAAACTAATGCTCCTACAAGTATATATATTTTCATCATGGATTGTAAGTCTATGAACCCTTTGTGATTTACTTGAAAGAATATCACCACCATTAGTATTTGGAATCTCAGGCTTAATCTAATCATTTGATTCATCCTAATTGACCAATGATTCCTAGACAATCAAAAGATCTACCACTTGGGTAGAAGCTATAGGCGTAAGGATGACAACATGTTATTCCTTATATAAAATCTCTCATGGCCTTTAACTTGTACTAGTACCAAAATCATCCTTAAAATACACAGTTCAATATGGTTTAATCATTCTAGTGGTATGATATAGACAAAGAAATCTAAAACCCTTTACTCCTACATAATAAATAATAAATAATCAATTCACAGTCTTAGGATCAAGTTACTTAATTAGGGATTATAGGGGTCATATTTTGGCTTTGTAAACCTAAACATGAAAATGGTGCAAATTTGCCATTTTTCCAAATTATAACTTATAAGGTGTCTTAAAATAGACTTGCTTGACACTTGGTTCAAGTTATATATTGTGGTTTTCAAAGCCTTATGCCACAAAAACTCTACTAATATAGAGTGAGCTAACATACATCACATCATATTTAGAAGTATATGATTTCTTCTTTTAGCATTGCCATCTTATTTAAGAGTTCTTAGGCAACTATATTTAGAATCTACGCCACACTCTATCAAATATTTTAAAAATGGCCTAAGATTACCTGTCTTATCATACTCGTTGACGTAAAATATTTGTAGAGAACAAGGGAGTGTGTAGGAAAAGACTTAGGTTAAGCTATTTTCTTAGTTTTAACACCTCAAATTTGTACACTAGATGCAAAACATGCCAAAAATTTACTTTCGAGTACAATTGTAGTTAAAGAGTTGAGTATGGATTAGGTGCGTAAAGTGTGTATGGTTGGCTATGGGTCTCAAGGTCGACATGAGATGAGAAAGTAAACGTACTTATGAAACTCTTTGAGATTGAATACTAGGGGATATGGTAGACAAATTTGGAGTCTTGGTTAGAGGTTAATGAGATTCTTGGACAGTTAAAATGAGGTCTTGTTGGAAAGATAACTTACAATAATAAAAAAAAATAGTTTAGGATTTTACTGGCTAACCTAAGAAGAACCTTTTCGATGCTTAAGTTAGTAGTGGACTCTTTAAATGTGGGAGACAGGGAAAATATAGATTTGGCTTTATCATTGGAAAGAATGAAATAATTTTATGCATACATACATAAGAGTGTATAAAAAATGATGAATATAGTTAATAGGCAGAGAAATGATGTTATCAGAAGGGAATGTCTTTAGTTGAAAAGAAAACTTCTTACTTAACTTTGATTCTCTTGAGACTAGAGAATGATGGTATTTAGGGAAGTTTGCTTATCATGACTTTACCAAGAATGATGTTCCTATTTATAATACTACTCTACTAAGCTTTTAATAAAGCATATGTCTATATGGCATATATTAAGATTTTTACCTTGCATCCATACCTCATCTCTTGAGAGTTAAAAATTCTTCTAAGCTAATAAAAGGTCTTAATGTTTATCTCATCCAATAGAAAGAAAATTATCCTCTTTTGCTCAAAAGAGCCTGTTGCAGCTAATTAGAGAAGAGTAGCGAGCCATCATCATTATAAGAATAAGGAGCAACTAATCACCATCAAGCAATAAATCAATTAACTAAAGGAAGGCAAAATAAATACACAAATTCTTATTGGCTTTCATGGTATACTCCTCTCACCAAGTCTTAAAAGTTCATTCTTAGCCTAGTTCTCATCCAGTGCCCAATGTTGTCTAAAGAGCAAGGGCCTTATAGTTGTAATTTCCTTTTCTCTTACAATTTGAAGCTTCTTTGGTCTCTTCACATCAATCTTACATTCTAGATAAGAATTAAAGGTTGTAAAACACATCTCTCTACACTATGAACCCCTTTAGTTTTTTAGTTCCTTTAGTACTAAGAAATTAGAGTGATTTCTATTACTGCTTGTATATATGTTTGAGAAGACATTTTTCCATGTTATCCTATTGCTTTAAGTCACCACACAATTAAAATTTGTGCCTAGCCTTAGGTATTATAAGTTGTTTTGCTGGCAATCTTTTAAGGCTTTGAAAATATGATAGTGTAATCCTTAAATCTTTATTTCCCTACCAAGGTTAATTTTCCAATTGGATGACTCAAAGACCTTGTAAAATATAGACATGTGGTGAAAGGCTCTGAGTATCATCTTTGGATAGGCTGAATCTTTTTCACTCGCTATTTTTTACTTTGAATTTTTGTTCCACTTGGGATGTTATGCCTCGCTCTAGTCCTTAGATTAGTTGAATGGTGAAGATTAGATATCCCTTTCTATAAACACAAGGATATTACTTTCATCTCACTCACTTTTCTATTTATGTCTCCTTTATTTTATTCTTAAACTCATAATAGCCAATGTTTTGTTAGTTCGTTTAGTAAGGATTCTACTAGATAACTATTAGGTCAGCTTTCTGTCTCCTCCATTCCTATGCTTTCTTTACCTACTCCTTTTTCTCGACTCATGGTCTTATCCTTAGTGTATGATAATGTAACTTTTACAATTACTTTTATAAAACTTTTACTTTTCTTTTCCTTGGATTGCCTTTTTACTTTGACTATTTAGTCTAAAGTCTCTAAATTAGGGTTTCCTCTTCCTCCTTTCACTATTTTAATTCATGGTCGAGTTTGACAAGAACCCAAATAATTATGGTAGTGAGTGTTTTGATCTGACTAAGGAAGCATTATAGTTCTTGCTTCATAGATAACCAAAGTTAGAACTGTTGGGTTATGGGGTACATTAAAACTAGGGTGCTTGCATGTGGGTTGTGTTCATCATACAAACAATATACATATCTCATACATACATGTGCACAGCGGGAGATTAAATATAATGAACACAGAAAATAACATTTGATTAAATTGAAAATTCGAAATTGAGAAATATCACCAATGAAGCCTTTGGATTAATTTTCTTTGAAGTGCACCATAAAATGAATCTTTGAT
The DNA here is from genome assembly GCA_946807835.1 of Ailanthus altissimus. Taxonomy (NCBI): domain Eukaryota; kingdom Viridiplantae; phylum Streptophyta; class Magnoliopsida; order Sapindales; family Simaroubaceae; genus Ailanthus; species Ailanthus altissimus. Next base: position 11,713,567 of record OX327698.1, read on the forward strand.
CAATCCTAGCAATCAACAAGGGTGGGTTTGATTGTCTAGAATGGCAGCATTTTAATCCAGCATATATGTTTAACTCTTAAACATTTTTCAAAGTTAAACAATTTAACTTAATCAAATTTGTTTTTCCTTTTATTCAACTCTTGAATAAATAAAACAAATCTTGTTTTTAGTTATTACATTTAGTAACCATTTATCTAGTTTGTTTTGTTGTTCTAACACTTAAAACACAAAACAAACAATTTCAATTCCTCAAATTGAATTGGCTCCCAAAATGCAAAACCTAAAATAAAAACATTTTTAGATTTTCAATTTCATTTCACTTTATATACAAATGCATTAATTTCAAACTAATTTGAATTTCATTTGCATTTCATTTGGCTTAACCTAACCTTAGTTAACATTTAACCTTAGTTAGATTATTTTAACTTAACCTTTAAGTTAATAAATATTTAATTAATTTAACCATAGTTAACTAACTTAACCATGGTTAGGTTAACCTTTACTTAACTATTAAGTAAAGTTAACTAACTTAACCTTATGGTTAACCTTTAACCTTAGTTAAGTTAAATCATTTATTTAACAATTAAACAAATAAATATTTATTTTAATTATTTAACAATTAAATAATCATAAAGTGAAATTACTATTATATCCTTACTCGGTTACCAAGTTAACCTAAAGTGGATCCCACCATTTAACCATATACTTTAGTTAACGTAACCTTAGTAATTGCTGAATTATACTGTATTGAACAATTCAATACGGTACACTGTCCAAGTGCTCAAAGAGTACATTTCATATTGGGACTCTCTAGGTCTACACCCGATTTGTCAAATGGAACTATTCCATTAATCCGTAATCGATGCCCCACGCACACGTTACGAATATTACAAATCAGCGTATCAGACCATACAAGTTGAGGTTATAATGTATACGTATAATCCTTCCATCATTTATACCCTGGATGTGCGGGGATATAGATCAGCACCATCAAATCCCCATTTGCTCATCCAATAATCTTATCTCCAGATTCGTATCTCGATAAACAATATACGCAAACACTTTTGCTATATTGTTTAACCCTGTGGGAAACTCTTTCCTGGGTTAATGCTTGTGGCCACAAGAATTTATGAAATACAATCTCGGAGCATCGGATATACAACTTACTTACTTAAGCTGACGGATCCCGTATCTACGCACACCAGACTCTATGAGCATCGGACCATACCCAGCGACACATAGCGGTCAGACCATGAAAGGTCTCTGACATATGTGGAACCAAAGCATGATGGATCACTCACAAGACCACCGTGGCGCTCAGGTCAAAGGACCACGAATACTACTCAACTCGAGAGGACCTTCCTTTGACGGTTTCATAGGATATCTATTGGGGTCCTCATGAGTCTGTTCAGTATCCAGTCCTGACTGGATACCCGCATGCCTATACAAGCTCTAAGCTCATGGTCAGCTAAGAACAACCATCTGAACTAGTCAGATATAGACATATACTAATCTATATATTGTGAATTCACCGATAGACCCGCATTGGTGATCATAGATCAGGAACATTATATTTGAGACATACTTACATAATGATATTTCTTAGCTCCTATTGCAACTCTTTGCAACTATATCATTATAAGTATACTCTCAGGTCTTTGTCCCATTATAGACAAGGTTCTAACTATTTAGACTTCGCTGACTCTTATAAACTGATAACTATTAACAATGCTAATTCTTAGCATTTATAACTCTCAGCTTTGATAACTATTAGTTCTGATCTAAACTCTTTTAGATCAGATCTGAACTCTTTCAGATCAAACAATGTCTGTAATGTTACAAGCATTTTACCATGTTAATAAGATATTAACAATCTTTATTCGAAATGTTTATTGTATAAATATTAACAATTAATATTCATACAATATTGGAATGGCACGTGAGCACCAGCTCCAACAAGAACTACAATATTATTGTTGATAAGAATTTTGAGTTTGGGTCCAACACTAAAGTCAAAACAATACATTCAGGCCATTACCCTCTAATGGTGACTCAACTGGGCACAAAAGTGAATTTTATGTTGAGTAGTATTTCTACACCTCTAAAATTCCAAATTGATTCCTTGGGTTCTCGATTAATACCTAATGGTCTCATAAACTTTTGAACAATTTACTATTGGTAGTGAATAAAAAAAGTTTGTTTAATAAAATAAATACAGCAAAAGCCAGATTATCTTGTTTATAATAACATGTATAGAGATAGAAGATTATCTCAATTCTACAATATGATAAATCTTAAATTGACTGGGTGCAATCTTCTTTACTATCCTCAACCTTCAAAATCAACGCATGTGGGCACGTGAATCTTTCCTTAATCTTTGAAATCACAAATACCCAAATATGAGAGAAGAATATTAACCAAATTCTTTTCTCACGTAAGAATACGTAAAAATAATTCTTCTGATTATGGTTATAAAATTATTGTTTATTACTCCCAACCTCCCATATATATAGAAATCTCCCTTGGGTATTAAGAATTAGATTATGATCAAAATATTAGAGTTTGATTAAGATTTGAGATAGTATAGGGACTGTAAGAACCATGGGCTTCCTAGCTTTAACTTAAAAGGCTCAGTCCTAATCATCTCATGATACATCAGTTTTTCTAAGTTAACTTCAATCTATTCCACTAAAAGTCAAGGGTTGTACTCTAGTAACCTATACTATTAAGTAAAAGCCCATTTAATTAAAACTCATTTTAATTAAATTGGGTTTAGTCTTTAAACTAATAATAACCACTTAATTGGCCCCCTAATTGATGTCCATAATTAAAGTTAGGCCATGAAAAAAAAGTCTTACCTCTTTAATTACTTATTTGCTCCTAAATCACTGAATGCACTTTTAATATGTCTATATTTGTAAATAAATTTACAAATAAATATTATTATTCAATAAATAATTTATTGAATAAACTGCGACCACAGATTCAAATGATCAAGTACTACAAATAGCTTACGTGGACATTATTTATTTGATTTCATCTTACAAATAAATATTCCTACGACCCATAAAATTATAGCTCCAAAATATCGAGGTTTTGACAGTTTATATGGATTTCACTCCGTGCTAACTCAAAAGATATAACGCATGAATATAAGTTCATTATTTGCTCAGGATTAAGATCAATCAAACTTATTAAAGCTTTTGTAAATTAAGATCTACAACATTTATTTGACTAAATCAAAATTCATAGTAGTCCCGTTCAATGTAACATATACACTAATTTTTCTACTCGAAGTCTCTACTTCATGATCAAGGTAAATCATCCACTATAAGAATTAGAAAAACTATAATCTTACATAATCAAAATACCTTTTTCATTAATAGCCATGAACTAGATTTAACTTATAAAGAACTTGTGATCTATACCCTCTATATTAGCATCATATGCATAATACATAAATCACATACTTTATAAATACAGGCTTATAAATGTATGCTCAATCATATGTATAAATAAACGCTTCACATTGATCTCTTATTTTAAGATGTGTTTTATTTGCCCTAAGTTTTCCTTTGATATTTTGTGTTTTGACTCTGAAAAAGTGTGCTTTTATATTATAGGTCTTCATAACCCTAGGGTCATGGGGCTTCGAATCCAAATCAAAATAGGATTCAAAAGAAAGGGTTTAGTTTATCGCACAGATGCCTCGACGCTAGGAATTGGGTGCCATGGTGCTCAAGCCTGGAAATGATTCACTAGTGTAACATGACTGGACGATGTAGCGTTCATCGATGGCCACTACAGTACTGGCGTAATGTTGGTCTGTCCTCTATTTTTTTTCATTTCTCTATTCATGTGTTTCCTAGAATTTTACCTTAAGTAGTAATCAAGCAAGTTTCAAAGTGTTGGTCCTCAAGACTGTGGTGTACTACTTAAACAAAAAGTATCTCTAAGCAAATAATTCAACTAATACAAGATTGTTATCAATGTGCTCCAAAATAAGTAACCAAAAATAAAGTTAAAATCAGTGCAAGATTCTGGATATAAGAATTATCTCAAGCGTCTATTGTTTCCTAAGGACTTGTAAAAATAAATTCAGCCAATATTCTATTTTTTATCATAGACTAATGATCATTTTCTCAATTAAAACTAAGCAACTAAAAAAAAAAAATTTAACCCACAAGACAACCAATCAATTTATGCAGCAAAAATAAAATACTAGTATAGTGTTTCCATCCCCAAACTTAAATTAAACATTGTCCCCAATGTCAAAAATATAAACTTGAGAATAAGAAATTTCTATGGTAAGTGAAATTTAAGCATTACAGCGTTGTTGCCTCTTGATGTGACTGTTGTTTTCCTTCTCTTCTAACACTAGCGATTACTTGTACTGCTTCTTTAAATGCTTTACTTGTTGTTTTATTCCTAGAAGAAAAGAAAATAAGTAATTAAAACCGAAACTAAGCAAACATAAAAAAAAATTACTTGGGTTGCCTCCCAAGAAGTTCTTGATTTAATGTCGTCTACTTAACAAGGTTTCTTCTATTCTTATGGTAGATCAAAGGTGCTAGTGGATGCATCTTTGTATGTGGTCATGTTGGCACTCTTCTCTTTTGGCTTCCATATCCTTGCAAATAGGCTTTAGGTAATAGTTTTCGCTTCATTCTCTATATGCTTCTCTGAAAAGACTTTAATCTTAAACCGGGGAAGTGGATCTCTTTTTCCCTTCTCTTTGATTCTTTCATCACAGTGCTGCTCTTTCTTTTTGTTTTTTTCCTTCTATGTTTCAATGCTTTCTTTTGGATGTGAGGATTCAATGTATCCATGTCTTTGAGCTATAAAAGTTTTTTCTTGACGTTTGGGTGCACCATATCAATGCTGAAACAGTCTTCATTCTCGAATGGTAACTTAATCTCTTTGAAAACTTTGAATGTGATAGTGTTATCTTGCACCCTCATAGTCAACTCTCTTTTTGCACATCAATAACCATTCGTCTAGTGGCTAGGAAAGGTTTTTTAAGGATAATGAAATCTCTTTATCTTCTTCCATATCCAAAATAATGAAATTTGCAGGAAAGATGAACTTATCCACCTTTACTAGCACATATTCTATAACTCCTTTAAAGTATGCGAGAGATCGATCAGCAAGTTAGAGTGTGACATTGATAGTATTTACTTCTCATAAGCTTAACTTCTTGTAAACAGAGAAAGGCATGAGATTAATACTCACTCCTAGATCATAAAGTGTTTTCTTAAGGTAATGATTTCCAATAAAGCATGATATGGTAAAGCTCCCGAGATGTTTGAGCTTAGGAGGTAGCTTTTTCTGAAGGATGGCACTACACTCCTCTGTCAATGCTACGGCCTCATAATTCTCCAATCTTTTCTTCTTTAAATGCATGCTCTTTATAAGTTTGATGTAGTTAGGCATTTGTTTAAGTTCATCTGCAAAAAGAAGATTAATATGTATTCTCTTAAAAACTTCTAGAAAATTTGAAAACTATTTATCTAACTTCTTCTTTTACAGCCTTTACAAGAATGGTAGAGGTGGAGTGAAAGCCTACGTTGGCTGAATGTTGCTACTAGTATTTTCTGTTGAGTTTGCACTTTTCTGCACTGCAGAATTTTGTTACACTTGTATACCAGTTTCTACACTTTTTTCTTCAGTCTTTTTTGTACTTTTTTGCTTTTTAACATTTTTTTTTAGACTGGTTTATTGATTTTCTACTTTTGCATTTGGTTTGGGCCTCTATAGCCTTTCAAGAAAATGTATTGGTGGTCTATAGGGCTGCCTTCATCATTATGTACTACCTTTTCCTTCTCCTTATTGTTCGACATACTTGATGGTGTGGTTTAGATGTGTTGTCATGTAAGACCTTACCACTTCTCAATGAGACAGCTTGGCATTGCTCTACATTTTGATGTGATATTTCTATATTTTATAATTAAGTGCAAGTATACACTATCATAACAAGTAATAAAAAGACTTAATAAGTCGGATATCGAACCCACAGGGATAATTTCTATGTTTTAACTAAGTATTAAAATTATATCTTTCTAATAATTATTCAAAAAAATAAAAATCTAAGAATAACTGTAGAAAATATAAAAGCAATAACACAATGCAAAGAGAATTAGGTGATAGCAATATAGAGAAAACCTAGGATTAATATTATCCTTCAATATGTTTTCTAATAATTAATCCTCTAATACTTAACTCCCTTAGTCTTTATTATTGATCAAGACACTAATGTATTCACAAGCCTCTTCTAAGGTCATGCAAGTATACCTTAATTTATCAAATACATATATTCCTATAGTACTTGTAATAAATTAAGATTCATTAAAATTAAGTCTTATTGATCATACATGTCAATTTGGTATATTCCTATCCAGAATTGAAACTTGCATATGCAACATTGCATGTTACTCTACAATCATGCATCAAATTACCTAAGTCTAAATATTATGATTTCTCTTCCGAGTTTATCAAAATATTATCAATTCATTCACCATTTATTGGCCAAATATATTGAAGCATTAAGATCAAGTAATTTGAATAACAAAGAACTAAGTTTATTAAATATTAAAAAGATATGACAATAAGCACACATATTGAGTTTAAGTATTAACCTTAAAAAGAAATTTAGTTCATGGCTACAAGAGAACAGCAGTAAAAATAATAATAAATCATGATACAATCAATAGCAAACCGATATAGACGTCGAGTTTATCTTGATTGTGCTGCCTAAAAAACTCTTGATGCCAAAGAACGCCTTGAATCTCTCTCTAAGGTTGCTTCAATTAAACTCCTATTACTCTTTAAGACTAGTGCTCTTTATTCTTGGTGTTCTTGAATTGCTCTAAGGTTGTTTTGGATGATCTTTAAAGGCTGGGGACGAGTGACCTTTTATCAGGATTGATATAAGCTTTAAAATCTCAATTCTCGTAGGATTAGGACTCACACTATCGCTGGGGCACTATGCTGCTATCGTTGGGGCACTACATGTAAAAGGTCTCACCACTGGAGCGGTGAAGTGATGGCGTTGGGGTACTGGCTTATTGCTGGAGCGATAACAATTTGGCGCTAGAGTGCCAGTCGCGACTTAAACAGGTCTGATTTCCTTATTTCGATCACAGTTCCAGAGCTGAGGCGAAATCTTCGTAGTGCTGAGGTGATAGGTCCATATTTTAAAAACTTTGCATTTTAGTCCCTGTTTTTCGTTCAAGTCCCTATAAATAACAATAATGCATATAAATAGCCATCTATTCTCATAAAGCAATAAAATATCAAAATAAAAACATGAGAAAATATATGACAAATATGCGCTTATCACATTTTCTCATGGATTGGCTTCAATGTCACTTAGTAGAGCTCCTTGAGGTTTCTTTTTAATTGCTGCAACAAGTTGTCCTAATTAAACCTCTAAATTCTTCAACGTTGTTGAATGGTTCTGCATAATGGCGTCATTAAACTTCATGTAATACATGAGCATATCTTTCAAGATTTGCTTTTTCTCTTGCTGAAGCTAGAATCTTAAGGGATTCACTGGTCTAGATGATTGCCCTTAGTTGTTACTACAAGATAAGTTTGGACGATCTCTCCACTAGAATTATAAAAATTTAACTGCGGGTTATATTGCTATCGGTTAAAATTTCTCACATAATTCGCTGCTTTCATACACTGCCCATTTACGTGGTTATCACCATAAAGTCATATGTTACTTGTTGAGTTTTTATGGTATTCAATACATCAACTTGCTTGGATAATATGTTAATTTGCATTGCCAATTCATTGAATGCATCTATCTCATAAACTTTAACAACTTTCTTAGGTGTAATCCTCTCAGCTGGCCATTGGTAACTATTTGACGCCATCTCATCTAATAGATCATAAGCCTCATTCATAGACTTATTCATTAAAGCTCTTTCACTAGAGACATCTACAATAGCCCTCAAATGGCCTATTAGTCCATTGTATAACATATGAACTATTAGTTATTTAAAGACTCCATGATGAAGACACTTCCTCAACATGTCCTTAAAGCATTTCCATGCCTTATATAATGATTCACCATCGATTTGAACAAATGAGGTTACATTATTTATCATCTTTACTATCTTTGATGGTGGGAAAAACTTTGCTAAAAACCTTTACACTAAGTCATCCCATGTTGATATAGATCTGGACGGTAATGACATCAACCAACTTTTAGCTTTATCCCTCAATAAAAAAAGGAATATTCTTAATTTGTGTTATCATCTACGACTCCGTTGAATTGTACCGACTCTTTCAGAATTTGAATAGTACTTAACTTGATCTCAAAGTTGTCCGCATTAACGGTTAGTTGCTGAATACTAGATTGAATACCATCTGCAGTAGGGATTGCATAATCCTTTAAAGATCTCCATGGTATCATAGGCTTAAATACAGGATTGTTAATGTTCTCGTTGTTCTCTTCCATGTTTAAAGATTAGTGTTGTTCACATTGCAACCTTCATAAAGTTCTTTCAATCTTAAGATCAAAAGAAGTCAAATCTACATTTTTTTCTCCTCGCATAAACTATCAAAAAAATGAAAAACAAATAAAAGTAAAAAGAGAAAAATATGAATTAAAGCTAGGTAGTTTTGTACAGTATCGATAAAAAGAATAGAAAAAACATTAGTCCTTAGCAACGGTGCTAAAAACTTAATGTATGCAATAATAGCTAAGTACAAGTGTATGCTAATGTATAAAGTAATATAAGATTGAAGTCCAGATATCGTTCCTACAGGGATTGTTTTAATCTAATATTTTTAATCAAGTACTAAATTTAATCTTACTTAACTTTTATCCAGACAAATCTAAAGGTGAATGTTATCTAATTAATTTAATTCTATCAATTAAACCCAATTTTAATTAAAAAAAAGCAAGGGTTAAATTCACTAATCAAAAGAAATTTAGGGTTTCGACTTATCCCTTAATATTTCACTGGACTTATTAATCTCTTAGTTAATCCTTTAATATCAAATTGTTGGCTAGACTTTAATATCATCACAAGTCTCTGTCGATGGTCGAGTGACTATATTACACCCTAACAATTACCTATATATATATGGTAATCTGAATAAAATGTAATTCATTAAGAACATGTCTAAATAATACCATACATGCTATCTAAGTATATTTTTATCCTACATGGAACTCATAGCTATCACCATATGATCATTAATTAAACTATGGGTAGGCAAAAAAAGTCGAGAACCGAAAAATCGAACTGAACCGGCCGGTTCGCTCCGTTTTTTTTTTAAACAAAAAATCGATTTGGTTTTTTTGGGGAAAAAACTAACCAATCCAGTTCGGTTCCGGTTCAGTTTTTTTCACCCAAAAAACGGGACCAAAAATTAAAAAAATCATAATTTAAAATAAATAAAATAAAAAAACTGGAAAAACTAAAAAAATTGAACCGGACTGGACCGAAAAAACCGAACAGAAAAAAAACCAGTTCGGTATTTCTCATTAAAAAAACCAATTTTGGTTTTATTTTTCCAAAAAATCGAACCGGACCGGTTTGGTTCGGTTTCGCAAAAAAGCAGACCGAATTGGACCGTGCCCACCCCTAAATCAAACTATCCTAGAATAAACACATAAATTCCTCTTTCAAGATCATTAGGGTTCCTTGCCATTCAATAAATTAGTCAAATATAATAAAAGAATTAAACATAAGATAGAATGAATCAATTTAATCTATTAAGTTCATAAACTAAGAGTCAATAAAATTTAACTACATATTAGGTTCAAAAGTCTAACTCTAAATAAAAAGAGTTTAGCTTATAAGAAATTCAAGAGTATTTAAGTAATTAATAGAAAACATCATGCACAAGATCATAAAACAAATAATAGAGAAGAAATAACATAAGGATAATGCCCTAGATCGCCTCTTTTTCTCCCTTGCTTGATTACACAAATAAATGGCAATGAAATATTTATGATTAATAAATAGATATTTAAGGGGTCTATGTTTTCTTAGGTAGGGTGTCTTCAACAGTAACACTTACCAAATAAATTGTGATTATTCTTTATCTGTGATTTAGATATACCAAATAAATTTCAGACGAGGCATAAAACTACTTGCAATTCACATATGCACATGCTCCTGTTGGGGATCATTAAACATCGAGGGCAGGATATATAATTTGACTCTCAAATTATTTTTAATTCATTTCCAATAAATTTCAACCTTTTCTAAAGAGACATTATCAGAAATGCCTCTGAAATTATCTTCTGATCAATAATATATCTATGTTTTTCTAAATCTAGAATAATTCTCAAATTCAGAAGCAAGTCATAATATTTGTTAGTACCTTATACTTGATGTGCCTAGATCAAGTAATACTAATGGATTGCTTATACTGATTTTATCTCTATAAGATACCTATCTTATCTCTATAAGACATAACAGGGGATGTGTAGCAGAGTATTTTTAATCGTTAATAGATAACACTCTAGATCATAGGTATAATATTTATATACTTTTTAATCTAAAGACGCCCTTTCACTGCTTTACATAGTCCTCTAAATCTCTTAAATAGAAATATAATAGCTTAAACTCTTTAAACTGTAAATAGGAAGTAGAACCCATTGGCATTTTACTCCAGTCGCACACTTTAGCGATCTTGGCTTTTATAAACCCAAAAGGTAGATCATTCTTATCAATTAAATCTTATGCCATTATTACCATTGATCATAAATACATCTTATCGCACACTTTAGCAATTTAGAGTGAAAGTATTCTAAATTAACGTGTCAATAATTAAATATATGCTACTGATACTACCTGCACACTTTAGCTATCTAGGGTAATACTTTCGCATATATTTGCCTCATTTCATATTTAACCAATACAGTCAAATCACACCAACCAAACCCTTCACACTTTAGCGATCTTAGAAAAAACTGATATAAACCGTCCAACACCATATTGACAAGACGGATCAATGTGTAACATTATCTCATGGTGAAACACTATTCAATCTGACTAAGAGAGGTTTTTGTACTCTTGTCCCTATCTTATGAGGATGTGATTCTCAATTACCTATTTGTTTTGTATAAGCACAATTAACTTCACCAGTAAGGCTTCCATTATAGTTACTAGCACAAATAAATGACAACAATTTATAATGCAGTTTAATAACAATTATTATTGCATAAATAAACATCATAGGCATTTTTAAATAATTTAAAAATATTGAAGTGAACAATGTAAGCAAAACTGCGACGTTTAGCCACCAGTATTGTAGCGTTGGAGGCCCAGCCCCCAGTACTGCGACACTAGCCTTCAGCCCTGTAGCGCTAGTGTTGGGATTTGTGCTCATGTGCCATCCCAATTTTGTATAAATATTATATTTTCATATATATGTAATAAATAAATATTTCATTAAATCGCTAATTATTTTTATTAAGGTAATATGCTTGCAACATTTCAGACATTGTATTGAAGGAGTTTAGATTAGATCTAAAGAATTAGAACCTTATCTGAAATGGGACAAAGACCTCAGAATATACTTACAATGACATAGTTGCAAATAATTGCAAGCGTTGTTAAGAAATATCATTGTGTAAATATATTCTCAAATTAAATGTTCCTGATCAATTTTCACCGATGCAGGGTCTATCGAATGCAATCAACTAATATAGATTAGTATATGTTTATATTTGGATAGTCCATATGGTTAATCTTAGCAAACCATGAGTTTAGTGGAAGCTCGTATAGATATACTTGTATTTAGTAAGGACTGGATACTGAATTAGACTTAATAAAAACCTTCAATAGATTTCTTATAAATTCGTCAGTGGAGGATCTTCTCAAGTTGAGTAGTATTCGTGGTTCCTACACCTGAGCACCATTGTGGGCTTATGAGTCATCCACTATACTTAGATTCTACACATGTTAAAAACCTTTCATGGTCTGACCACTGGGTGTCGCTGGGTATAGTCCGATGCTTATGGAGTCTGGTGTATGTAGATATGGGATCCGTCAGCTCATATGGGTGAGTTAAATATCCAGATGCTCTAAGATTGTATTCTAAGAAATCTTATGGCCATAAGCATTTAACCCGAGAAAGAGTTTCATGTTGAGTAAAAAATATTGCAAAGGAATTTGCATATATTATTTATTGGAATACGAATCAAAATAGATAAGTTTATGGTTGGTAATAGGAGACTTGACATTGTTAATCTATGTCTCTACTCTTCCAGGATAATATTGATGAAGAGATTGTACGAATATGGATTAACCTCAACTTGTATGGTTTAACTCGTTATTTTGTATTATTCATAACGTGTGTGTGTGGGACATGGGTTATGAACTTACGAAAATGTTTCATGAAGTAAAATGGGTTCGAACCTAGGGAGTCTCACTGTATGAAGTGTACTCGTTGAGCACGTGGGTAGTGCACTGTATTGAATTGTTCAATCCGGGAAGATTTTGGAAAATATGAATTTATTTCAGGGTCTCTCGGGGAATAGTTAAGGTTTTAGTGTTAAATCTAAAATTGTGTCAAATGAAACTTGACACTTTCATCTACCTAGTGTATGTCTCAAATTATGCCAATAATTTGTATGGGTACTAAATTGAACAATGGTAAATATAGCTACCATTTAAATAAAATAATTTTTATTTAAATTATATTAATTAGCCACTAATTTATATGAGGGTCTCTCGGAGAGTAGTTAAAGTTTAAGTGTTAAATCTAAATTTATTCCAAGTGAGACTTGACACTTGTATCTACCTAATGTATGTCTCAAATTATGCCAATAATTTGTATGGGTACTAATTTGAGCATTGGTAGATAAAGTTTAAACTAAAAAAAAACAAAGAAATTTGCCATTCGGCGGAATCAAATTCATTTGATTCATTCATTTCACATGTGTTGCATTTCTATTTGATAGATTAAAAGTAAATGGAATATGTTAGCTTTCAATTGGCTAATGTAAAACAATAAGCTACATGTTGAATTATTATTGGTCATGAAATGTAATCGAACATTCAAATTGAATTTGATTCAATTTATGAAGTTAGATGTGGCAGCAAAATATATATCCATTGCCATTAATTCATTCATCAAATGGCCATCAAAATGACTAGCCATCTTCATTGCCTTGTCATGCTTAGACAAGTGCCAACGAAGTGATTTTTTATTGGCTCAACAAAAGGCAATGTTGCCTATAAATACTATAGAATGGATGAGACGAAATTGTGTGTAAATTTTTGGCTATTGTGAGGTTAAAGAGTTAACCTTTAAACATTTCGAGAGTGAAATTAAATAGAAGTAAAGTGTTACTTCGAATAATCTGATAAGAAAGCTACTATTTTAACTTAAGGAAGCCCATCATGTCCCCAACTAGAATTGTTCAAAGTACGCTTCGAGTGTGAGTTCCCTAATCTCATTAGTGTAATGAGATTATTTTAATGTGTATTATATTTTTGCTACATTACATGTGAGACATGCAATATTTAAATTGTTTAAAATGTACACATTCACCCTATGCACGGAGCACCTATACACAACACTAACAGCTAGAGGCTCAGGCCTCAGCGCTGAGGAGCTAGACGTAGAACCCTTGTGCCACAGTACTGGAGGGAGAACTGCTACCACTGCGGCGCTAGGACCTGAAAACTTCAGCACTGCTCTACATCAAGCGCTGCAGTGCTGGAGTTTGGGAAGCCCCAGCACCATAGCGTCCAGCTTGCTGTCTCTAAACTTTGGCACTTTTAACACTTTGAAATGCATCACTAATAGCCCCATAACCATTTTGATGACACCACAAGCACTCCAATTAATCTAATTAGTATACAAACATACGTTCTGATACCATTTTTGTAAGTATGCTATGTATAGGGATGCAAGTGCGTATATTACAACTTTTAATTTTAATAATTGCATGTCTCACAAACAATTTAATGCAGCGGAAAGGAAACTTAATTTTCTATAGAAATATACATATACTAAATTTAAGTCTCATTATAGCATTTAATTTCTCACTGGATTTGATCTGAAGAAACTCTTTGCTTTATATTTGTCTCTTGGCTAAAATAAGAAAAAAAAGAAACTTTTTCTTTCTTTTTCTATTTTTGATTGCCAAAAAATAAATAAGTCTTAACTTATTTTTGTGATGTAACTCTTACTCATTCAATTCTCTTACACATGTCGAATGCCATTTAGACCAAACCATTTGCAATATTTTATATCTTGTATTTAATTCAAGGACATTTTTCCTTAATGTATAAAATGGTGGCATTAACATTGCCAAAATGCCATTAAGTTTACACCTCCTGCTTTACTATTGCCGAATGCCACCATCCTTACCCAATTGCAACATTCGCAATATTATAAGATATATACATATTTTGTTTACTTAAAAGACATGTGTCCTTTAAGCACAAAATGGTGGCAAGGCTTTGCCACATGTCAAGCCATTATAAGGCATCATCATGCCTTGGCTTGACATGTGGCAGCTAGTAAGGGGATAAGGTGGCAAGGTGCTGGCAAGTCCTACTTGTCACTTGTCAACCTCTTGGGCTTAACACTTAAGGCCAATCAATTTTTTGAGAAATTATGAAACAATTTCTACTTTATAAAATATTCTCAAATTGAACCATTTGACCTGATGTGCTACCACAGTGCTTAACGTATACACTTCATATTGTGAGAGGCCTTAGATTCATACCTGTTTATCTTACAGAATTATTTTATAAATATATAAATGATGCCCTATACACACGTTACAGAAATTACAAAACAGCGCGTTGAACCATACAAGTTAAAGTTAATATATATTTTCGTATAGTTCCTCTGTCATTTATATCTTAGAAGAGCGAAAACACAAATCATCACTGTTAAATCTCTATATGCTCAACTATGAACTTATCTCCAGCTTCATATTTCTATAAATAATATCCGCAAACATTTTTATGGATATTGTTTATGCTACAGGAAACTATTTCTCAAGTTTTATACTTGTGGCCACAAGACTTTCTGATATATAATCTCAGAGCATCAGAATATACGACTCACCTATATGAGTTGACGGATCCTATATCTACATATACCAAACTCCATGAGTATCGGATCATACTTAGCGACACCTATTAGTTAGACCATGAAAGGTCTCTGATATGTGTAGAACGTAAGTATGATGGATTGCTCACAAGCCAACCGTAGTGCTCAGGTCAAAGGATCACGAATATTACTCAACTTGAGAATACCCTACATTGATGGCTTTATGGGATGTCTATTAGAGGTCTTCATTGAATTTGTTTAGTATCCAGTCCTCACTAAATACCCGTATACTTATACGAGCTTCAACTAAGCTCATAGTCTCCTAAGACTAACCATTTGGACCATTTAGATATAGATATACACTAATCTATATATCATAAGGTCTTCATAAATAGACCCGCATTAGTGAAGTCAAATCAGGAACATAAAATTTAAGAACATACTTGCATAATGACATTTTTTAGTACTATTTACAACTATATCATTGCTAATATATTCTCAGGTCTTTGTCCCATTTCAGACAAAGCTTTGACTCTTTAGATTTCGTTAACTCTTATAACCTAATAACTCTTAGCATTTATAACTTTCAACATTGCTAACTCTTAGTATTGATCTAAACTCCTTTAGATGAGATCTAAACTCCTTCAGATTATATAATATCTGAAACGTTACAAACATCTTACCATTTATTATTTAATATTAACAATTTTATTCGAAATATTTATTGTATAAATATTACATAATTAATATTTATATAATATTAAAATAGTACGTAAGCACCATTTTCAACAGAGATACTAGAGGAGGTTACCTTACAAACTAATATCCTTACTACATATAATTTTATAGCTGCAAGTTATCAGACTTAATTGTGTAACATAAAAATTGACGTTATTTGTATGTATTGAAGGTGATAATCATATTTTATTAAAAATAAGAAAAAATATAATTAGAAGTGATTACATTGTGAAACATAAAAAATATAAATTAGAAATATTTAGATTTTGACTATAGTCAAGCATTTAGTATGGGCTATGTTGAGCTAGTATTGGGTCAATAGTAAAATTTAAATTGAACATACTTGAGATGGTGTTGTGTTTGTTACAAAAATCAAATTTGTAAATATAATATCCTGTTAAAATTTGATTTACAGCTCTTATTTTGACCCCCTAATTTTTAGGAATACTATTTCTCTATAATTCACATAATTAGTAAATTTTGGGTGTAACAATTTATACTGGCAAATATAATAATGCATTTGACATATAAATCTATTTCACATGCAATATGCATTGATTAATATATTTTAAACTCGTTCTTACTTAAGTGCATGCACTAGCGACCTACAACAATACAAGCCTTTTATGTTACTTATATTGAATGAGGATTGTAGGGAGAAGGCACTACTATGCAAGTATTTGAATTTATGTGAGTAGAATATTATTGGACAACCCCAACAACTTCGTAGTTATACATACATGAAACATAATATGCAATTTTCTTTATGTTCTGAAACATTTCGTGAAACTACATTCTTCTGGAATTACTCTATTCAGTAACAGTGTGTATATCCTATCTCACAAGACACGCTTATTATTTTACCCCTGCTTTTTCATCCTCCAACAATTAGCAATTGCCAATAATTATTTCCCACTTTTTCTACACCAACATTTTTTTAACGTATTGTATGGCATAAACAAATATTACCAAAGGGATGGTTGACAAAAGAACACATTACACATTTAGAATTGTTTTGGCAGTAATCCTTTTTAAGATTTTATCCATAAATCATATCTAAGCATGCAACCTATATATATTACAGTGCCAAAAATATAATGAATAAGTTTATTAACTGATGGGAAAAACACTTTTACATATTTTTATTAGGGGTGGGCATTATTTTCGTTTCATCCTGACCCGATTTGACCCAAGTCAAAATTTTGGATCGGGATGGAAACGAAAATGAGTTTGGAATACATTCAGAATAGAATTTTCTATCCCAAACAGGTCGAATCGGATTTTAAAAAATTTCAAACTTGAACGAAAAATTTTCAATTCTAATTTTTTTTTTAATTTTAAAAATATTTTTTAAAAAAATTTCAATTGAATTCAAAGTTGAATATAGAATGATAACATTAAACATAACTAAATTTGAATTTGAATTTGAATTTGAATTTGAAATAATGACATTTAAAATAATTAAAATCAAAATAAGATTTGGAATTATAATGTTGAACATAATTAAACTCGAAATTAGATTTAAAATTATAATATTTAACGTAATTAAATCAAAATTAAATTGATAATAATAACATTTAACGTAAAATCGAAATTAGATTTAGAATTATAATATTTAACGTAATTGAACTCAAAATTAGATTTAGAATTATAATATTTAACGCAATTAAAATTAAAATTAGATTTGAAATAATGATATTTAATATAATTAAAATTGAAATTAGATTTGAAATAATGACATTTAATGTAATTGAAATCAAAATAGAATTTAAAATTATAATATTTAATATAATTAAAATCGAAATAGGATTTGAAATTATAATATTTAACGTAATTGAACTAAAAATTATATTTAAAATTATAATATTTAATGTAATTAAGAATAAAATTAGATTTGGAATAATAACATTTAACATGAAATCGTATTAGGATTTGGATTATAATATTTAATGTAATTGAACTTGAAATTGGATTTGGAATTGTAACATTTAACATAATTGAACTTGAAATTGAATTTGAAATTATAATATTTAACGTAATTGAACTCAAAATTAGATTTAAAATTATAACATTTAACGTAATTGAACTTGAAATTAGATTTAGAATTATAATATTTATCGTAATTGAACTCAAAATTAAATTTGAAATTGTAACATTTAACATAATTGAACTTAAAATTAATTTGGAATTATAATATTGTTAACGTATTTTAGGTGTATGTATGTAATTATTTACATGTTGAAAAAATTAAACACATATATCATATACACGAATTTCGCAGTGGAATTAAGCATTTAATCAACATATATACATGTACTTTAAATCATTAACAACTTAAGATTATAGAAACATACATTTGATGTATTCGGTGAAGATTTCAATTTTAAATTTTTTCTAGCTCCAACTTTGGACTCACCTTGAAATGCATTATTATTCAATTCTAATTCACAATAATCCTGTAAGATTGTAAAATTAGAATAGTAGCAATTAAATTTCCAACAATAAGATTTTGTTTTTTGAAAGAAAAATAAGAAGAATTTGTTTTTCTTTCTCTCTTGTTTTTCTCACAACTCTTTGTTCAAAGAAAATTCTCTAAAACCTAAACTCTCTTCAATGTCCTCTCTCCTTGTACGAATTTTTGTTTCACCATTCTTAATTAAAATAAATTCATACCATTTTTTGGTGCTCTAACCACTTCACAAATGCTCCATGAAAATTAGGTTAAGTGGCCAATAACTAAAAATAATTTTTTGTGGCCATTTTTAATGGTATAATAAAATTGACCATTAATTCTACAAAATGGTGCTCCACTTAATTTAATTTATATTTCTCAAATTAGGTATGCCTTCCACTTAGGAATAAAATAACAAATAAATAAATAACATTTTTATTTATTTAAATAATATTTATTTAATTATTCAAAAACTATTTGAATAATTAATATTTATCTTATTTGATTTTATTAATATGGTTAATGGGTGAATTCACGGTGAAACAATTCATGAAACAAAATTGTGTCACTTGTTAACATCTAATTAGTTAAAAACTCTTGTCAACTAATTAACTGATGTACTTAACATTTAAGTCTAGACAAGTGCACAACCCGAGGAACCCTGAAATATATTTTTAGTTTGCTAAAATTTGAAGGATGGAATTGTTCAATCCATAATGCTGCCCCAGTGCATAATGAGTACACTTCATATTATGAGACTCTCTAAGTCTACGCTCGAATTGTGATATGGAACTCTTCCATACATCCATAAACGATGACCCACACACACATTATAGATATTATAAAGTGACGCGTTAGACCATACAAGTTGAGGTTATAACATATTCGTATAATCCCTCTATGATTTATATCCGGGTAGAGTGAAGATATAGATTAACACCATCAAATCTTCATATGCCCGACCGAAAACTTATCTCTAGAATTGTATTTCAATAAATAATATTCCTAAACACATTTGTGATATTATTTATCCCTAAGATTAAACTATTTTCTCAGGAATTACTGCTTATGGCCATAAGACTTTTTGAAATACAATCTTAGAGCATTAAGATATATTACTCACCTAAATAAGCTAATGAATCCCATATCTATGCACACCAAACTCTATAAGCATTGAACTATATCCAGTGACACCCAACGGTCAGACTATGAAAGGTTTCTGACATGTGTAGAACTAAAGTATGGTGAATCACTCACAAGCCCACCGTGGCACTTTTGTCAAAGGACCACGAATACTACTCAACTCAATGACCCTCCATTGACGGTTTTATGGGATGTCTATTGGAGGCCTTTGTGAGTCTGTTCAATATTCAGTCCTTACTGAATACACTAAACTCATGGTCTGCTAAGACTAACCATTTGGACCATCCATATATATACATATACCGATCTATATATTTATTAAGGTATTCACTGACAGACCAGCATCTATGAAGATAGATCAGGAACATAATATTTGAGAACATATTTGCCTAATGACATTTTCTAACACTATTTGCAACTTTTTACAACTACATCATTGCTAATATATTCTTAAGTCTTTGTTCCATTTCAGATAAGGCTCTAACTCTTTAAAAATCGCTGACTCTTAGTATTTATAACTTTCAGCATTGCTAATTCTTAGCACTGATCTAAACTCATTTAGACCAAATCTGAACTCTTTTAGATTATACAATATCTGAAACGTTACAAGCATTTTATCATATATAAAATATAATTAGAGATTTAATGAAATCATAATACTAGTATAAATATTAAACAAATATTCATACATAAAGTGATGACACGTAAGTACAAATCTAAATAATTCCCACTTACTTTAGTGTCATTCACGATGATATCAAATGCTCATAGACTCCACATTTCTTTTAAATACTTTTAGAGTTAATGCTTTAGTAAGTGGGTCTGCTACATTATTTCCTTTCCACATGCTTAGACTTTTAGTATGCTCTCAGCTCTTTAGCTTGTGCAATGGCTCCGTTGTTGTCGCAAAATAATGGTATAGGATTCATTGCACTTGGAACTATTCTAAGTTCAGCAACAAATTTATGTATCCATACTGCTTCTTTTGCTACTTATGAAGCTGCAATATATTCTACCTCTGTTGTAGAATCAGCTGTGAACGGTGCTTATTGCTCTTCCAAGTAACTGCAGCATCGTTGAGAATGAATATATATCCAGATGTAGACTTTCTATCATCTAGATCAGATTGAAAGTTTGAATCTGTGTATCTTCTTACTTGTAAGTCACTTTCTCCATATATCAGAAACTTGTTCTTGGTACTTTTAAGATATTTGAAGACATATTTTACAGCCATCCAATGGCCTTCGCCTGGATCAAACTGATACCAGCTTATAATATTTACAACCATACTAATGTTAGGTCTCGTACATTTCATGGCATACATCAAACTTCCTACAACTGATGCATATGGTATGTTAGACATTCTAACATTTTCATCTTCACTTTGAGGGCACATCTTCCTCAAAAGATGAACTCCATATCTAAAAGGTATATTAACTGTCTTACAATTACTAAAATTATACATTTCCAAGACATTATCTATGTACGATGATTGAGAGAGTTCTATAAGCCTCCTAGCTTTATCTCTATAAAGCTTTATACTTAGTATATAGGAAGCCTCTCCCAAATCTTTCATGGAGAAATTCTTACTAAGGTAGCTTTTAACTGACTGTAACATACTAATATTATTTTCAATAATAAGTAATCTATATAAAGAACCAAGAAGACTACGATGCTCCCATTGACTTTTTATACACACTTGATTCTTCTTCGTTCTTGATGAAACCAGACCCTCTGATTACTTCATCAAAATAAAGATTCCAACTTCGGGAAGCCTGCATAAGTTCATAAATAAACTTATTCAGTTTGTATACTAAACCAAAAATTTGGCAAGATGTAAAACCTTCAGGCTATTCCATGTAGATTTATTCTTCAAGATATTCATTTAAAAACGCTGTTTTTACATCCATTTGCCAAATTTTATAGTCATAATATGTAGTAATTGCCAGCAAAATTCGAATTAACTTAAGCACCGTTACTGGTGAGAATGTTTCCTCATAATCAATCACAGATCACTGAGTATAACCTTTTGCCACCAGATGGGCCTTGAAAGTCTCTACTTTTTCATCGGGCCCACACTTCCACTTGTAAATCTATTTACAACTGATAGGAACAATTCCTTCAGGAAGCTTAACCAAGTCCTAGACTTGATTTTGATACATTTGAGTCAACATCAGATTTCATAGCCTCTTGCCATTTTTTCGAATCGATGTCCAACATCGCCTCTTTATAAGTCAAAGAATCCTTTTCTTCAATTAAGAAAACACCAAGAGCACCTTTAGGTATTGAACCATATCTTTGCAGGTGGCCTTGATATCCTTTTTAACCTATGTAGAGGGTGTGTGAAAGGTATTTTGCTTGATTGAGCCTGAGGTTCCATCGTTGGTTTATTTATATCCCGATTAAGTTCATCTAATTCTATATTTCCATAATCTCCATGATCCATGAGAAACTGTTTCTCTAGAAAAGTGATATTTTGAGCAACGAACACATTTCATTCTTTAGGATCATAGAATTGGCACCCCATTGAATTTTTAGGATACCCAATGGACCGATACTTGTATCCTTTAGGTGCAAGTTTATATTGTTGCATAAACTTTACATAAGCAGGACAATGCCAAATCTTAACATATTTAAGAGTCGGTTTCCTTCCATTCCATATCTCATAAGGAGTAGAAGGAACAACTTTCGATGGAACTCTGTTCAATATATGAGTTACAGTTTCTAAAGTATAGCCTTATAGATATTAAGGGAGATTGGTGAAGCTCATCATCAATTAGACCATATCCAATAACGTCCGATTCCTCATCTCTGAAACACCATTGCATTGTAGAGTACTTGGAGTACTATACTGAATGAGAATCTCATTCTCCATTAAATAATCCAAAAATTCATTACTCATGTATTTACCTCATTGATCTGATTGAAGGCATTTGATATACATTTTGGTTTGTTTCTCTACTTCGATTCGAAACTCTTTGAACTTTTCAAAAATTTCTGACTTGTGTTTTATAAGAAACACGTATCTAAATCATGATAGATCATTGATAAAGATAACAAAGTATTGAAAGTCACCCATTGCAGTATGATTCATTGGTCCACATACATCACTATATACAAGTTCCAATAAATCAGTGCCACGGTGTCCAACACTAAGAAATAGAGCTTTGGTCATTTTCCCTTGAATACAAGATTCACAAACTGGATAAGGCTCTATGGTTGATAAGGGCAAATTTGTCATATATTTTCTCATGTTTTTATTATTGATATTTTATGATTTTATGAGAATAGATGGCTATTTATGTGCTTTATTGTTATTTATAGGGACTTGAACGAAATTTAAAGAAAGAACGCAAAAGGAGCGAAAACAGGGACTAAAATGCAAAGTTTTCAAATTATGAGTCCAGCGCCCCCGCGCCACAAGTATTTTCGCCCCAGCGCTGAATAGTGATCGAAATAAGAAAAACGACCTGATTAAGTCGCGTCTAGCGCCCCAGCGCCATAAAGTCACCGCGCCAGCGGTGAAGCCGTTTTTATGCAGCGCCCCAGCGCCAAGATCCCACCGCTCCAGCGGTGATAGCTTTTTCACGCGTCGCCCCAGCGACAGATGCATAGCGCGCCAGCGGTAGTGCGAGTCCTAGTCCGACGAGAATTGAGATTTTCAAGCTCATATCAATCCCTATATAAAGCCACTCGTTCCCAGCCTTCAAAAATGAATCCAAGACGACCCAAGAGCACCAAGAATACAGAGCACGAGTCTTGGAGAGCAATAGGAGCTTAATTGAAGCAACTTTAGAGAGAGATACAAGACGTTCTTCGGCATCAAGAGTTCCTAGGCAGCGCAATTGAGAGCAATTCGACGTCTACATCGGTTTGCTAATAATTGTATCATGATTTATAATTATTTTTACTGCTGTTCTCTTGTAGCCATGAGCTAACTTGTTTTCTAGGGTTAATATTTGAACTCAATATGTGCGCTTAATTGCCATATCTTTTAGTATTTAATAAACTTAGTCATTTATTATTTAAATTACTTGTGTTTAATGCTTCAATATATCTGGCCAATATATGGTGAATGAGTTGGTAATATTATTGATAAACTCGGAAGAGGAATCATAATATTTAGACCTAGGTAATTTGATGCATGATTGTAGAGTAACATTCAATGTTGCATATGCAAGTTTCAATTTAGGATAGGAATATACCTAATTGGCATGTATGATCAATAAGACCTAATCTTAATGAATCTTAATTTATTACAAGTACCATAGGAATATAGGTATTTGGTAAATTAAGGTATACTTGCATGACCTTGGAAGAGGCTTGTGAATACATTAGTGTCTTGATCAATAATAAAGACTAAGTGAGTTAAATATTAGAGGATTAATCATTAGAAACATATTGAGGGATAATATTAATCCTAGGTTCTCTCTACGTTGCTATATCTTTAAATCTCATTGCATTGTGTTTTTGTGTTATATTTCTTACATTCATTCTTAGATTTTTATTTTTCTGAATAATTATTAGGAAGATATAATTTTAGTAATTGGTTAAAAAGAAAGAATTATCCCTGTGGGTTCGACATCCGACTTATTTAGTCTCTTTATTACTTGCATACGATAGTGTATACTTGCACTTAATTTATGATATAGAAATATCGCATCAAGTTTTTGGCGCCGTTGCCGGGGATAATTAACTACTTTTTCGCCAATATTAATACCAATCTTTCTAGTTTTTACTTCAGAATTTTTTTTTTATTTTTCTTAATTTAGTTTTACTTACTTTCTTACGAGGTACATGCAAAGATCGAAAAGTGAAGACTTGATTTCTTTTGATCCAGAAATTGAAAGAACCTTACGAAGAATTAGAAGAGAGCAAAATCAAGTCAACACCATGGAAGATCAAGTACCAATTGCACCCAATAATGAAGGAAGACCACTAAGGGAGTATGCTGTTCCCTTAGTGAATGGAATCCATTCGAGCATCCAAAGACCAACTGTTCAAGCTAATAACTTCGAGATCAAGCCAAGCACAATTCAAATGCTCAAGGATTCGGTACAATTTAGTGGACTGCCCCATGATGATCCAAACATGCACATTATCAACTTCTTAGAGATATGTGACACTTTCAAGTACAATGAGGTGTCCGATGATGCAATCCGACTAAGACTGTTTCCCTTTTCCTTGAGAGACAAAGCAAAAAGTTGGCTGCTATCACTTTCATCTGGATCTATAGCTACATGGGATGATCTTGCACAAAAGTTCCTCGCCAAATTCTTTCCACCTGCTAAAACTGCCAAGATGAGGAACGACATCACATCATTCCTACAACTAGATGGAGAATCTCTATATGAGGCATGGGAGAGATACAAAGATATGCAAAGAAAATGTCCTCATCATGGAGTTCCGAAGTGGTTGCTTGTACAAACATTCTACAATGGATTAGCCGGTCAATTCAGAACAATAGTAGATGCTGCAGCTGGAGGAGCACTTATGAATAAATCCACCGATGAAGCTTATGATCTACTAGATGAGATGGCGTCCAATGCCTATCAATGGCCCACCGAAAGGTCCACCACAAGAAAGATCGCTGGAGTACATGAAGTAGACACCTTGACCACATTATCTGCTCAAGTCAACCTTTTGACCAAACAATTAAGCAACTTGGGAGTTAATGCTATCAAGAGTCAACCCATCACTTGTGATTTCTGTGGAGGAAATCATGCTAATGGACAATGCATGGAGACTGCTCAATATGTAGGGGATTTCAACCGCAACAATCCTAATTCAAATTTTTACAATCCTGGATGGAGAAATCACCCCAACTTCTCATGGAGCAACAATAATCAAGGACAGTATTCCAAAGCTCCTCCTGGCTTCCAAACACAAATTCAGCAAGAGAAGAAACCAGACATTGAAGACATGCTCCTGCAATACATGAAGAAAACAGATGCACTCTTTCAAAGTCAAGCAACTTCACTTAGAGCTTTGGAAAATCAAGTAGGGCAGCTCGCAACAGCAATAAACAATCGCCCTCAAGGAACTCTACCAAGCAACACCGAAGTCAATCCAAAAGGAAGTGTAGAACAGTGCCAAGCCATCTCCCTAAGAAGTGGTAAAGTCTTACATGATAACACTCCTCAACCACAGCTTTCGGAAATGATAAAGAAGGAAAAAGAACCAGTGGTCCAGCAAGATGACGTGCAACCATATAGACCACCTATACCATTTCCTCAGAGATTACAGCAGCTTAGAAACCAAGAGAAGAGTGATGAGACACAGAAAAGCATAGAATCTGGTATTCAAGTACAAGAACAGAAAAGTGAAAATACAGCAGAAGATACCAGTAGCAATCCGCAGAAGCAACCTACGCAGTCATTCACTCCACCACCTCCATTTCCTCAGAAGCTGCAAAAGAAGAAACTAGATAAGCAATTTTCTAAATTTCTTGATATTTTTAAGAAATTACATATTAATCTTCCTTTTGCAGATGCACTGGAGCAAATGCCAAGCTATGTGAAATTTATGAAGGAAATCTTATCAAAGAAGAGAAGAATAGATGACTTTGAGACTGTGGCCCTAACAGAAGAGTGTAGCGCCATCCTCCTAAAGAAGCTACCTCCAAAGCTTAAAGACCCTGGGAGCTTCACCATACCATGCTCAATTGGAAATTATGATTTTGGGAAAGCACTTTGTGATCTGGGAGCTAGCATCAATCTTATGCCATTGTCTGTGTATAAAAAGTTGGGACTAAATGAAGCCAAACCAACAAATATCACACTTCAGTTAGCAGATCGTTCTCTCACCTATCCTAAGGGATTAATTGAAGATGTGTTGGTTAAGGTCGATAAATTCATCTTCCCTGCCGATTTCATTGTTTTGGATATGGAAGAAGACAAGGAGATCCCTATTATCCTTGGAAGACCCTTCCTAGCTACTGGAAGAACAATTATTGATGTGCAAAAAGGGGAGTTGACCATGAGAGTACAAGAGGATACAGTCACTTTTAAGGTCTTCAAGGAGATCAAATTACCAGCTGAAAATGAAGACTGTTTCTGCATTAATGTGATGCACCCAAGTGTCAAGCAAATTAAAGATATGGAGACATTGGATCCTCACATCCGAAAAAGAGCATTGAAGCACAGGAAGACAAGAGAGAAGAAGAAAAAGCAGCATCACGACGAAGCAAGCAAAGAGAAAGAAAAGGAAGAACCATCCCCCCGGTCTAAGATTAAAGTCTTTCCGGAGAGACAAAAGGAGAATGCAGCAAAAGATAGTGCCCGAGGTTTAATTGCAAAATTATGGAAGCCGAAAAAGAAGAAAGCCAGCAAGATCACTTACTCAAATGCTTCCATCAGCATCTTCGACCCACCATAAAAGAAAAAGGAAGCCCCGTCAAGCCGATGACGTTAAATCAAGCGCTACTTGGGAGGCAACCCAAGGAAAGTATTATTATTATTATTATTATCATTTTTTTTTTTCAGCATCTTTAAAAAAAAAAAAAAAAAAAAAAAAAAAAAAACCCAAAAATACAGCGCTGTAGCGCTAGGTTTCGGCGCGGCAGCGACAGGAAAATCGAACACCACCGCCCCCGCGGTACACGCAACATCGCGCCAGCGCAAATTCCAGTAACTGTGCAGAAATCATCCTTCAGCGCGGCAGCGACATACGATTACCGCGGCAGCGCCATAACATCGCCCCAGCGACGGAGAGTCAGCGCGGCAGCGAAAATTGACCAGGGAAGTCTTTTACTTTCACTTTTTTATTTTTCGACATTGGGGACAATGTCTAAATTAAGTTTGGGGGTGGGAAACACTTTCTTGTTTTTTGATCATAAATTATTAGTGGCTTTAATTTTGATCACTATTTCAGCGCTGGGGCTAAAATACTTGTGGCGCGGGGGCGCTGGACTCATAATTTGAAAACTTTGCATTTTAGTCCCTGTTTTTGCTCCTTTTGCGTTCTTTCTTTAAATTTCGTTCAAGTCCCTATAAATAACAATAATGCACATTAATAGCCATCTATTCTCATAAAATCATAAAATATCAATAATAAAAACATGAGAAAATATATGACAAATTTGCCCTTATCAAATTCCCCCAAACTTAAATACTTGCTTGTCCTCAAGCAATAAAATAAAACTAAGAGATAAACAAAGGGTTATACTTAACTCATTTAACAAAATAAAATAAAATATAATAAACTAGTAAGATGATCAAAATCATTGTCTCAAAAGCTGATGAAATGGTACAAATCCTTAAGGTAGACAAATAGCTATTAACAATTCTCAACTATCTTTATTTAGTCCCTCATTCTTCCTCATAAATAATCACCATGTGTGTGTGTGCAAGCAGCAAGCAAATAGCGAAAACCATACTTTGATTTACTTTATACTTTAGTTTGTACAGAAAAGATGATGTCTCGGCATTTTATTTGTATAATGACACTTCCATAAGCTTGTCTTTATTACCACTCTCCACTAATGTAGAAAATCACATGTCTAGGGATCTATTTAGGACTTTACTTAGCTTGTAACGTAAGGCTAAGGTCAAGGTGGGATAAAAAGATAAATATATGAAGTTCAAATTACACCATGAACACTTAGATTTTACCTAGAACCTCTTGATCTTCTTTTCCTTGTATTATCTCTTCCCCCAAACTTATTGTGTTCCCATCCTTCTTTTCAACCTTTTATTTTTCAAAAACTTTCTTCTCTTTCTTAAGTTGGGGGTATTTTTCTTTCTCTTTTTTTCTTTTTCTTTTTTTCTTTTTTTTTTTTTTTTTTTTGAATACCCCCAAACTTAGATTGACAAATACCACTCAAACTTATTTTTCTCATATCACCGCAACTTTTCCCTTTCAAGAGTATTTCTAAGCAAATGCAAAGTTTATGGTGTTACGGGTAACATTTTTAGATAAGTAAACTTTAAGTCTTGGGCTTGTAATGTGGTTAAACCGAAGAATGGGTAATTAGGCTCAAAATAGGGTACTAGGGATAAATATACTCTAAAAGGTAGGCTAGAAAGGCTCAATCGGTCCAAAGATGGCCTAATGTCATTTCCCTATTCATGTGTTTTCTAGAATTTCGCCTCAAGTAGTAATTAAAGACAAGTTCTAGAGTATCGGTCTTCGAGACTATGGTGTACTCTCTAAAGCATAAGTATCTCTAAGTAATAGTTATAACTATTTATACTTATAAAGTGCTCAAAAAAATTGGTGATTATGAATAAGGTCAAATTTGTTCCTAAACTTAAATAATCAAAATTGTCTCAAGTATCTATAATTCCTTAAGGATTTGTAAAAATAAATTCAACCATGTATTTTTTTTCTTATCATAGACTAATGATCATCTTATCAAAACCTAATAAAAATTAATTAACTAAAAAAAAAACTAAGTAACTAAAAAAAAAATTTTTAACCCACAAGAATGACCACTCAAATCATGCAGAAAAATGAACACAAGAAAGTGTTTTCCACCCCCAAACTTAATTTAGACATTGTCCCCAATGTAAAAAAAAATAAAGAAGTGAAAGTAAGAGACTTCCCTGGTCAATTTTCGCTGCCGCGCTGACTCTCCATCGCTGGGGCGATGTTCTGGCGCTGCCGCGGTAATCGTCTGTCGCTGCAGCGCTGAAGGCTGATTTCTGCACAGTTACTGGAATTTGCGCTGGCGCGATGGTGCTTGTACCGCGGGGGCGGTGGTGTCTCGATTTTTCTATCGCTGCCGCGCCATGTTATGCCGCTGGAGCGCTGAAATTCTTGGTTTTTTTTTTTTTTTTTTTTTTTTTTTTTTTTTTTAAATGCTGAAAAAAATAAAAAAAAATGATAATAATAATATTAATACTTTTCTTGGGTTGCCTCCCAAGTAGCGCTTGATTTAACGTCATCGGCTTTACGGGGCTTCATATTCTCTTATGGTGGATCAAAGATGCTAGTGGAAGCATTTGTGTGAGTGATCTTGCTGGCTTTCTTCTTTTTCGGCTTCCATATTCTTGTAATTAAACCTCGGGTAGTATCTTTTGCTGCATTCTCCTTATGTCTCTCCGGAAAGACTTTAATCTTAGACCGAGGAGATGGTTTTTCCTTTTCTTTCTCTTTGCTCGCTTCGTCGTGATGCTGTTTTTTCTTCTTCTCTCTTGCCTTCCTATGCTTTAATGCTCTTTTTCGGATGTGAGGATCCAATGTCTCCATATCTTTAATTTTCTTAACGCTTGGATGCACCACATTAATGCAAAAACAGTCTTCATTTTCAGCTGGTAATTTGATCTCCTTAAAGACCTTAAAAGTGACTGTATCCTCTTGTACTCTCATGGTCAACTCCCCTTTTTGCACATCAATAATTGTTCTTCCAGTGGCTAGGAAGGGTCTTCCAAGGATGATTGGGATCTCCTTGTCTTCTTCCATATCCAAAACAATGAAATCGGCAGGGAAGATGAATTTATCGACCTTAACCAACACATCTTCAATTAATCCCTTAGGATAGGTGAGAGAACGATCTGCTAACTGAAGTGTGATATTTGTTGGTTTGGCTTCTTTCAGTCCCAACTTTTTATACACAGACAATGGCATAAGATTGATGCTAGCTCCCAGATCACAAAGTGCCTTCCCAAAATCATAATTTCCAATTGAGCATGGTATGGTAAAGCTCCCAGGATCTTTGAGCTTTGGAGGTAGCTTCTTTAGAAGGATGGCGCTACACTCTTCTGTCAGGGCCACAGTCTCGAAGTCATCTATTCTTCTCTTCTTTGATAGGATTTCCTTCATAAATTTCACATAGCTCGGCATTTGCTCCAGTGCATCTGCAAAAGGAAGATTAATATGTAATTTCTTAAAAACATCAAGAAATTTAGAAAATTGCTTATCTAGTTTCTTCTTTTGCAGTCTCTGAGGAAATGGAGGTAGTGGAGTGAATGACTGCGTAGGTTGCTTCTGCGGGTTGCTATTGGTATCTTCTGCTGTATTTTCTCTTTTCTGTTCTTGCACTTGAATACCATTTTCTATGCTTTTCTGCGTTTCAGCACTTTTCTCTTGGTTTATGAACTGCTGTAATCTTTGAGGAAATGGTACAGGTGGTCTATATGGTTGCACGTCATCTTGCTGGACCACTGGTTCTTTTTCCTTCTCTATCATTTCCGAAAGCTGTGGTTGAGGAGTGTTATCATGTAAGACTTTACCACTTCTTAGGGAGATGGCTTGGCACTGTTCTACGCTTCCTTTTGGATTGACTTCAGTGTTGCTTGGTAGAGTTCCTTGAGGGCGATTGTTTATTGCTGTTGCGAGCTGCCCTACTTGATTCTCCAAGGCTCTAAGTGAAGCTGCTTGACTTTGGAAGAGTGCATCTGTTTTCTTCATAAATTGCAGGAGCATGTCTTCAATGTCTGGTTTCTTCTCTTGCTGAATTTGCGTTTGGAAGCTAGGAGGAGCTTTGGAATACTGTCCTTGATTATTGTTGCTCCATGAGAAGTTAGGGTGATTTCTCCATCCGGGATTGTAGAAATTTGAATTGGGGTTGTTGCGGTTGAAGTCCCCTACATATTGAGCAGTCTCCATGCATTGTCCATTAGCATGATTGCTTCCACAGAAATCGCAAGTGATGGGTTGACTCTTGATAGCATTAACTCCCAAGTTGCTTAATTGTTTGGTCAAGAGGTTGACTTGGGCAGATAATGTAGTCAAAGTGTCTACTTCATGTAATCCAGCGATCTTTCTTGTGGTTGACCTTTCAGTGGGCCATTGATAGGCATTGGATGCCATCTCATCTAGTAGATCATAAGCTTCATCGGTGGATTTATTCATAAGTGCTCCTCCAGCTGCAGCATCTACTATTGTTCTGAATTGACCGGCTAATCCATTGTAGAATGTTTGTACAAGCAACCACTTTGGAACTCCATGATGAGGACATTTTCTTTGCATATCCTTGTATCTCTCCCATGCCTCATAAAGAGATTCTCCATCTAGTTGTAGGAATGATGTGATGTCGTTCCTCATCTTGGCAGTTTTAGCAGGTGGAAAGAATTTGGCGAGGAACTTTTGTGCAAGATCATCCCATGTAGCTATAGATCCAGATGGAAGTGATAACAGCCAGCTCTTTGCCTTGTCTCTCAAGGAAAAGGGAAACAATCTTAGACGGATTGCATCATCGGACACCCCATTGTACTTGAATGTATCACATATCTCCAAGAAGTTGATAATGTGCATGTTTGGATCGTCATTAGGTAGTCCACTAAATTGTACCAAATCCTTAAGCATTTGAATCGTGCTTGGCTTGATCTCAAAGTTGTTAGCTTGAACAGTTGGTCTTTGGATGCTTGAATGGATTCCATTGACTAAGGGAACAGCATACTCCCTTAGTGGTCTTCCTTCATTATTGGGTGCAATTGGTACTTGATCTTCCATGGTGTTGACTTGATTTTGCTCTCTTCTAATTCTTTGTAAGGTTCTTTCAATTTCTGGATCAAAAGAAATCAAGTCTTCACTTTTCGATCTTTGCATGTACCTCGTAAGAAAGTAAGTAAAACTAAATTAAGAAAAATAAAAAAAAAATTCTGAAGTAAAAACTAGAAAGATTGGTATTAATATTGGCGAAAAAGTAGTTAATTATCCCCGGCAACGGCGCCAAAAACTTGATGCGATATTTCTATATCATTAATTAAGTGCAAGTATACACTATCGTATGCAAGTAATAAAGAGACTAAATAAGTCGGATGTCGAACCCACAGGGATAATTTTTTCTTTTTAACCAATTACTAAAATTATATCTTCCTAATAATTATTCAGATAAATAAAAATTCAAGAATGAATGTAGAAAATATAAAAGTAAAAACACAATGCAATGAGATGTAAAGATATAGCAACGTAGAGAGAACCTAGGATTAATATTATCCCTCAATATGTTTCTAATGATTAATCCTCTAATATTTAACTCACTTAGTCTTTATTATTGATCAAGACACTAATGTATTCACAAGCCTCTTCCAAGGTCATGCAAGTATACCCTAATTTACCAAATACCTATATTCCTATGGTACTTGTAATAAATTAAGATTCATTAAGATTAGGTCTTATTGATCATACATGCCAATTAGGTATATTCCTATCCTAAATTGAAACTTGCATATGCAACATTGAATGTTACTCTACAATCATGCATCAAATTACCTAGGTCTAAATATTATGATTCCTCTTCCGAGTTTATCAATAATATTACCAACTCATTCACCATATATTGGCCAGATATATTGAAGCATTAAACACAAGTAATTTAAATAATAAATGACTAAGTTTATTAAATATTAAAAAGATATGGCAATTAAGCACACATATTGAGTTCAAATATTAACCCTAGAAAATAAGTTAGCTCATGGCTACAAGAGAACAGCAGTAGAAATAATTATAAATCATGATACAATTATTAGCAAACCGATATAGACGTCGAATTGCTCTTAATTGCACTGCCTAGGAACTCTTGATGCCGAAGAACGTCTTGTATCTCTCTCTAAAGATGCTTCAATTAAGCTCCTATTGCTCTCCAAGACTCGTGCTCTGTATTCTTGGTGTTCTTGGGTCGTCTTGGATTCATTCTTGAAGGCTGGGGACGAGTGGCTTTATATAGGGATTGATTTGAGCTTGAAAATCTCAATTCTCGTCGGACTAGGACTCGCACTACCGCTGGCGCGCTATGAATCTGTCGCTGGGGCGACGCGTGAAAAGGCCTTCACCGCTGGAGCGGTGGAATCTTGGCGCTGGGGCGCTGCATGAAAACGGCTGCACCGCTGGCGCGGTGAATCTCCGGCGCTGGGGCGCTATACGCGACTTAAGCAAGTCGTTTTTCTAATTTTGATCACTATTTCAGCGCTGGGGCTAAAATACTTGTGGCGCGGGGGCGCTGGACTCATAATTTGAAAAACGACTTGCTTAAGTCGCGTATAGCGCCCCAGCGCCGGAGATTCACCGCGCCAGCGGTGCAGCCGTTTTCATGCAGCGCCCCAGCGCCAAGATTCCACCGCTCCAGCGGTGAAGGCCTTTTCACGCGTCGCCCCAGCGACAGATTCATAGCGCGCCAGCGGTAGTGCGAGTCCTAGTCCGACGAGAATTGAGATTTTCAAGCTCAAATCAATCCCTATATAAAGCCACTCGTCCCCAGCCTTCAAGAATGAATCCAAGACGACCCAAGAACACCAAGAATACAGAGCACGAGTCTTGGAGAGCAATAGGAGCTTAATTGAAGCATCTTTAGAGAGAGATACAAGACGTTCTTCGGCATCAAGAGTTCCTAGGCAGTGCAATTAAGAGCAATTCGACGTCTATATCGGTTTGCTAATAATTGTATCATGATTTATAATTATTTCTACTGCTGTTCTCTTGTAGCCATGAGCTAACTTATTTTCTAGGGTTAATATTTGAACTCAATATGTGTGCTTAATTGCCATATCTTTTTAATATTTAATAAACTTAGTCATTTATTATTTAAATTACTTGTGTTTAATGCTTCAATATATCTGGCCAATATATGGTGAATGAGTTGGTAATATTATTGATAAACTCGGAAGAGGAATCATAATATTTAGACCTAGGTAATTTGATGCATGATTGTAGAGTAACATTCAATGTTGCATATGCAAGTTTCAACTTAGGATAGGAATATACCTAATTGGCATGTATGATCAATAAGACCTAATCTTAATGAATCTTAATTTATTACAAATACCATAGGAATATAGGTATTTGGTAAATTAGGGTATACTTGCATGACCTTGGAAGAGGCTTGTGAATACATTAGTGTCTTGATCAATAATAAAGACTAAGTGAGTTAAATATTAGAGGATTAATTATTAGAAACATATTGAGGGATAATATTAATCCTAGGTTCTCTCTACGTTGCTATATCTTTAAATCTCATTGCATTGTGTTTTTGTTTTATATTTCTTACATTCATTCTTAGATTTTTATTTTTCTGAATAATTATTAGGAAGATATAATTTTAGTAATTGGTTAAAAAGAAAGAATTATCCCTGTGGGTTCGACATCCGACTTATTTAGTCTCTTTATTACTTGCATACGATAGTGTATACTTGCACTTAATTTATGATATAGAATTATCGCATCAAGTTTTTTGGCGCCGTTGCCGGGGATAATTATCTACTTTTTCACCAATATTAATACCAATCTTTCTAGTTTTTACTTCAGAATTTTTTTTTTATTTTTTTTTATTTTTTCTTAATTTAGTTTTACTTTCTTTGTTACGAGGTACATGCGAAGATCGAAGAGTGAGGACTTGATTGCTTTTGATTCAGAAATTGAAAGAACTTTAAGAAGAATTAGAAGAGAGCAAAATCAAGTCAACACCATGGAAGACCAAGTACCAATTACGCCCAACAATGAAGGAAGACCACTAAGGGAATATGCTGTTCCCCTAGTTAATGGAATCCATTCAAGCATTCAAAGACCAACTGTTCAAGCTAACAACTTTGAGATCAAGCCAAGCACGATTCAAATGCTCAAGGATTCGGTACAATTTAGTGGACTACCCAATGACGATCCAAACATGCACATCATCAACTTCTTGGAGATATGTGATACATTCAAGTACAATGGGGTGTCCGATGATGCAATCCGTCTAAGATTGTTTCCCTTTTCCTTGAGAGACAAAGCAAAAAGCTGGCTGCTATCACTTCCATCTGGATCCATAGCGACATGGGATGATCTTGCACAAAAGTTCCTCGCCAAATTCTTTCCACCTGCTAAAACTGCCAAGATGAGGAACGACATCACATCATTCCTACAACTAGATGGAGAATCTCTTTATGAGGCATGGGAGAGATACAAGGATATGCAAAGAAAATGTCCTCATCATGGAGTTCCGAAGTGGTTACTTGTACAAACATTCTACAATGGATTAGCCGGTCAATTCAGAACGATAGTAGATGCTGCGGCTGGAGGAGCACTTATGAATAAATCCACCGATGAAGCTTATGATCTACTAGATGAGATGGCATCCAATGCCTATCAATGGCCCACTGAAAGGTCAACCACAAGAAAGATTGCTGGATTACATGAAGTAGACACTTTGACCACATTATCTGCTCAAGTCAACCTTTTGACCAAACAATTAAGCAACTTGGGAGTTAATGCCATCAAGAGTCAACCTATCACTTGCGATTTCTGTGGAGGAAATCATGCTAATGGACAATGCATGGAGACTGCTCAATATGTAGGGGACTTCAACCGCAACAACCCCAATTCAAATTTCTACAATCCCGGATGGAGAAATCACCCCAACTTCTCATGGAGCAACAATAATCAAGGACAGTATTCCAAAGCTCCTCCTGGCTTCCAAACGCAAATTCAGCAAGAGAAGAAACCAGACATTGAAGACATGCTCCTGCAATACATGAAGAAAACAGATGCACTCTTTCAAAGTCAAGCAACTTCACTTAGAGCCTTGGAAAATCAAGTAGGGCAGCTCGCAACAGCAATAAACAATCGCCCTCAAGGAACTCTACCAAGCAACACTGAAGTCAATCCAAAAGGAAGCGTAGAACAGTGCCAAGCTATCTCCCTAAGAAGTGGTAAAGTCTTACATGATAACACTCCTCAACCACAGCTTTCGGAAATGATAGAGAAGGAAAAAGAACCAGTGGTCCAGCAAGAAGATGTGCAACCATATAGACCACCTATACCATTTCCTCAGAGATTACAACAGCTAAGAAGTCAAGAGAAAAGTGCTGAAACGCAGAAAAGCATAGAATCTGGTATTCAAGTACAAGAACAGAAAAGTGAAAATGCAGCAGAAGATACCAGTAGCAATCCGCAGAAGCAACCTACGCAGTCATTCACTCCACCACCTCCATTTCCTCAAAGACTGCAAAAGAAGAAACTAGATAAGCAATTTTCTAAATTTCTTGATGTTTTTAAGAAATTACATATTAATCTTCCTTTTGCAGATGCACTGGAGCAAATGCCGAGCTATGTGAAATTTATGAAGGAAATCCTATCAAAGAAGAGAAGAATAGATGACTTCGAGACTGTGGCCCTAACAGAAGAGTGTAGCGCCATCCTTCTAAAGAAGCTACCTCCAAAGCTCAAAGATCCTGGGAGCTTCACCATACCATGCTCAATTGGAAATTATGATTTTGGGAAAGCACTTTGTGATCTGGGAGCTAGCATCAATCTTATGCCACTGTCCGTGTACAAAAAATTGGGACTGAAAGAAGCCAAGCCAACAAATATCACACTTCAGTTAGCAGATCGTTCTCTCACCTATCCTAAGGGATTAATTGAAGATGTGTTGGTTAAGGTCGATAAATTCATCTTCCCTGCCGATTTCATTGTTTTGGATATGGAAGAAGACAAGGAGATCCCAATCATCCTTGGAAGACCCTTCCTAGCCACTGGAAGAACAATTATTGATGTGCAAAAAGGGGAGTTGACCATGAGAGTACAAGAGGATACAGTCACTTTTAAGGTCTTTAAGGAGATCAAATTACCAGCTGAAAATGAAGACTGTTTTTGCATTAATGTGGTGCATCCAAGCGTTAAGAAAATTAAAGATATGGAGACATTGGATCCTCACATCCGAAAAAGAGCATTGAAGCATAGAAAGGCAAGAGAGAAGAAGAAAAAGCAGCATCACGACGAAGCAAGCAAAGAGAAAGAAAAGGAAGAACCATCTCCCCGGTCTAAGATTAAAGTCTTTCCGGAGAGACATAAGGAGAATGCAGCAAAAGATACTGCCCGAGGTTTCATTGCAAAAATATGGAAGCCGAAAAAGAAGAAAGCCAGCAAGATCACTTACACAAATGCTTCCATCAGCATCTTCGACCCACCATAAAAGAAAAGGAAGCCCCGTCAAGCCGATGACGTTAAATCAAGCGCTACTTGGGAGGCAACCCAAGGAAAATATTATTATTATTATTATCATTTTTTTTATTTATTTATTTTTTTTTTTTCAGCATTAAAAAAAAAAAAAAAAAAAAAAAAAAAAACCAAGAATTTCAGCGCTCCAGCGGCATAACATGGCGCGGCAGCGACAGAAAAATCGAGACACCACCGCCCCCGCGGTACAAGAACCATCGCGCCAACGCAAATTCCAGTAACTGTGCAGAAATCAGCCTTCAGCGCTGCAGCGACAGAATATTACCGCGGCAGCGCCAGAACGTCGCCCCAGCGATGGAGAGTCAGCGCGGCAGCGAAAATTGACCAGGGAAGTCTCTTACTTTCACTTATTTATTTTTTGACATTGGGGACAATGTCTAAATTGAGTTTGGGGGTGGGAAACACTTTCTTGTGTTCATTTTTCTGCATGATTTGAGTGGTCATTCTTGTGGGTTAAAACTTAATTTTTTTTTTAGTTACTTAGTTTTTTTTTTAGTTAGTTTAGTTAATTCATTTTTATTAGGTTTTGATAAGATGATCATTAGTCTATGATAAGAAAAAGAATACATAGTTGAATTTATTTTTACACATCCATAGGGAATGATAGATACTTGAGACAATTTTGATTATTCAAGTTTAGGAACAAATTTGACCTTATTCATAATCACCAATTTTTTGAGCACTTTATAAGCATGAATAGTTATAACTATTACTTAGAGATACTTATGTTTTAGAGAGTACACCACAGTCTCGAAGACCGATACTCTAGAACTTATCTTTAATTACTACTTGAGGCGAAATTCTAGGAAACACATGAATAGGGAAATGACATTAGGCCATCTTTGGACCGATTGAGCCTTTCTAGCCTACCTTTTAAAGTATATCTTATCCCTAGTACCCTATTTTGAGCCTAATTACCCATTCTTTGGTTTAACCACATTACAAGCCCAAGACTTAAAGTTTACTTATCTAAAAATTTACCCGTAACACCATAAACTTTGCATTTGCTTAGAAATACTCTTGAAAGGAAAAAGTTGCGGTGATATGAGAAAAATAAGTTTGAGTGGTATTTGTCAATCTAAGTTTGGGGGTATATAAAATTGAAGAAAAAAAAAAAAGAGAAAATAAAATACCCCCAGCTTAAGAAAAAGAAGAAATTCTTTGAAAAATAAAAAGTTGAAAAGAAGGATGGGAAACACAATAAGTTTGGGGGAAGAGATAATACAAGGAAAAGAAGATCAAGAGGTTTCTAGGTAAAATCTAAGTGTTCATGGTGTAAATTGAACTTCATATATTTATCCTTTTATCCCACCTTGACCTTAGCCTTACATTACAAGCTAAGTAAAGTCCTAAATAGATCCCTAGACATGTGATTTTCTACATTAGTGGAGAGTGGTAATAAAGACAAGCTTATGGAAGTGTCATTATACAAATTAAATGCCGAGACATCATCTTTTCTGTACAAACTAAAGTATAAAGTAAATCAAAGTATGGTTTTTGCTATTTGCTTGCTGCTTGCACACACACACATGATGATTATTTATGAGGAAGAATGAGGGACTAAATGAAGATAATTAGAATTGTTAATAGCTATTTGTCTACCTTAAGGATTTGTATCATTTCGTTAGCCTTTGAGACAATGATCTTGATCATCTTACTAGTATTAGTATATTTTGTTTTATTTTGTTAAATGAGTCAAGTATAACCCTTTGTTTCTCTCTTAGTTTTATTTTATTGCTTGAGGACAAGCAAGTATTTAAGTTTGGGGGAATTTGATAAGGGCAAATTTGTCATATATTTTCTCATGTTTTTATTATTGATATTTTATGATTTTATGAGAATAGATGGCTATTTATGTGCATTATTGTTATTTATAGGGACTTGAACGAAATTTAAAGAAAGAACGCAAAAGGAGCAAAAACAGGGACTAAAATGCAAAGTTTTCAAATTATGAGTCCAGCGCCCCCGCGCCACAAGTATTTTAGCCCCAGCGCTGAAATAGTGATCAAAATTAGAAAAACGACTTGCTTAAGTCGCGTATAGCGCCCCAGCGCCGAAGAGTCACCGCGCCAGCGGTGAAGCCGTTTTCATGCAGCGCCCCAGCGCCAAGATCCCACCGCTCCAGCGGTGAAGGCTTTTTCACGCGTCGCCCCAGCGACAGATGCATAGCGCGCCAGCGGTAGTGCGAGTCCTAATCCGACGAGAATTGAGATTTTCAAGCTCAAATCAATCCCTATATAAAGCCACTCGTTCCCAGCCTTTAAGGAAGAATCCAAGACGACCCAAGAGCACCAAGAATACAGAGTACAAGTTTTTTGATCATAAATTAAGTGTTTCCCCGGCAACGGCGCCAAAAACTTGATGCGATATTTCTATATCATAAATTAAGTGCAAGTATACACTATCGTATGCAAGTAATAAAGAGACTAAATAAGTCGGATGTCGAACCCACAGGGATAATTCTTTCTTTTTAACCAATTACTAAAATTATATCTTCCTAATAATTATTCAGAAAAATAAAAATCTAAGAATAAATGTAAGAAATATAAAAGTAAAAACACAATGCAATGAGATTTAAAGATATAGCAACGTAGAGAGAACCTAGGATTAATATTATCCCTCAATATGTTTCTAATGATTAATCCTCTAATATTTAACTCACTTAGTCTTTATTATTGATCAAGACACTAATGTATTCACAAGCCTCTTCCAAGGTCATGCAAGTATATCTTAGTTTACCAAATACCTATATTCCTATGGTACTTGTAATAAATTAAGATTCATTAAGATTAGGTCTTATTGATCATACATGCCAATTAGGTATATTCCTATCCTAAGTTGAAACTTGCATATGCAACATTGAATGTTACTCTACAATCATGCATCAAATTACCTAGGTCTAAATATTATGATTCCTCTTCCGAGTTTATCAATAATATTACCAACTCATTCACCATATATTGGCCAGATATATTGAAGCATTAAACACAAGTAATTTAAATAATAAATGACTAAGTTTATTAAATACTAAAAGATATGGCAATTAAGCACACATATTGAGTTCAAATATTAACCCTAGAAAACAATTTAGCTCATGGCTACAAGAGAACAGCAGTAAAAATAATTATAAATCATGATACAATTATTCGCAAACCGATATAGACGTCGAATTGCTCTTAATTGCGCTGCCTAAAAACTCTTGATGCCGAAGAACGTCTTGTATCTCTCTCTAAAGATGCTTCAATTAAGCTCCTATTGCTCTCCAAGACTCGTGCTCTGTATTCTTGGTGTTCTTGGGTCGTCTTGGATTCATTCTTGAAGGCTGGGGACGAGTGGCTTTATATAGGGATTGATTTGAGCTTGAAAATCTCAATTCTCGTCGGACTAGGACTCGCACTACCGCTGGCGCGCTATGAATCTGTCGCTGGGGCGACGCGTGAAAAGGCCTTCACCGCTGGAGCGGTGGAATCTTGGCGCTGGGGCGCTGCATGAAAACGGCTGCACCGCTGGCGCGGTGAATCTCCGGCGCTGGGGCGCTATACGCGACTTAAGCAAGTCGTTTTTCTTATTTCGATCACTATTTCAGCGCCGGGGCTAAAATACTTGTGGCGCTGGGGCGATGGACACATACTTTGAAATCCTTACATTTTAGTCCCTGTTTTCGCTCCTTTTGCGTTCTTTCTTTAAATTTCGTTCACGTCCCTATAAATAACAATAATGCACATTAATAGCCATCTATTCTCATAAAATAATAAAATATCAATAATAAAAACATGAGAAAATATATGACAAATTTGCCCTTATCAAATTCCCCCAAACTTAAATACTTGCTTGTCCTCAAGCAATACAATAAAACTAAGAGAGAAACAAAGGGTTATACTTGACTTATTTAACAAAATAAAATAAAATATAATAAACTAGTAAGATGATCAAAATCATTGTCTCAAAAGCTGATGAAATGGTACAAATCCTTAAGGTAGACAAATAGCTATTAACAATTCTCAACTATCTTTATTTAGTCCCTCATTCTTCCTCATAAATAATCACCATGTGTGTGTGTGCAAGCAGCAAGCAAATAGCGAAAACCATACTTTGATTTACTTTATACTTTAGTTTGTACAGAAAAGATGATGTCTCGGCATTTTATTTGTATAATGACACTTCCATAAGCTTGTCTTTATTACCACTCTCCACTAATGTAGAAAATCACATGTCTAGGGATCTATTTAGGACTTTACTTAGCTTGTAACGTAAGGCTAAGGTCAAGGTGGGATAAAAAGATAAATATATGAAGTTCAAATTACACCATGAACACTTAGATTTTACCTAGAACCTCTTGATCTTCTTTTCCTTGTATTATCTCTTCCCCCAAACTTATTGTGTTCCCATCCTTCTTTTCAACCTTTTATTTTTCAAAAACTTTCTTCTCTTTCTTAAGTTGGGGGTATTTTTCTTTCTCTTTTTTCTTTTTCTTTTTTTCTTTTTTTTTTTTTTTTTTTTTTGAATACCCCCAAACTTAGATTGACAAATACCACTCAAACTTATTTTTCTCATATCACCGCAACTTTTCCCTTTCAAGAGTATTTCTAAGCAAATGCAAAGTTTATGGTGTTACGGGTAACATTTTTAGATAAGTAAACTTTAAGTCTTGGGCTTGTAATGTGGTTAAACCGAAGAATGGGTAATTAGGCTCAAAATAGGGTACTAGGGA
This sequence comes from Ailanthus altissimus, assembly GCA_946807835.1. Taxonomy (NCBI): domain Eukaryota; kingdom Viridiplantae; phylum Streptophyta; class Magnoliopsida; order Sapindales; family Simaroubaceae; genus Ailanthus; species Ailanthus altissimus. The sequence continues at coordinate 11,755,530 of OX327698.1, forward strand.
TAAATATACTCTAAAAGGTAGGCTAGAAAGGCTCAATCGGTCCAAAGATGGCCTAATGTCATTTCCCTATTCATGTGTTTTCTAGAATTTCGCCTCAAGTAGTAATTAAAGACAAGTTCTAGAGTATCGGTCTTCGAGACTATGGTGTACTCTCTAAAGCATAAGTATCTCTAAGTAATAGTTATAACTATTTATACTTATAAAGTGCTCAAAAAAAATTGGTGATTATGAATAAGGTCAAATTTGTTCCTAAACTTAAATAATCAAAATTGTCTCAAGTATCTATAATTCCTTAAGGATTTGTAAAAATAAATTCAACCATGTATTTTTTTTCTTATCATAGACTAATGATCATCTTATCAAAACCTAATAAAAATTAATTAACTAAAAAAAAAACTAAGTAACTAAAAAAAAATTTTTTAACCCACAAGAATGACCACTCAAATCATGCAGAAAAATGAACACAAGAAAGTGTTTTCCACCCCCAAACTTAATTTAGACATTGTCCCCAATGTAAAAAAAAATAAAGAAGTGAAAGTAAGAGACTTCCCTGGTCAATTTTCGCTGCCGCGCTGACTCTCCATCGCTGGGGCGATGTTCTGGCGCTGTCGCGGTAATCTTCTGTCGCTGCAGCGCTAAAGGCTGATTTCTGCACAGTTACTGGAATTTGCGCTGGCGCGATGGTGCTTGTACCGCGGGGGCGGTGGTGCTCAATTTTCTTGTCGCTGCTGCGCCATGTTATGCCGCTGGAGCGCTGAAATTCTTGGTTTTTTTTTTTTTTTTTTTTTGTTTTTTTTTTTGTTTTTTGTTTTTTTTTGTGCTGAAAAAGAAAAGAAGAAAAATGATAATATTAATAATAATAATACTTATCTTGGGTTGCCTCCCAAGTAGCGCTTGATTTAACGTCGTCGGCTTGACGTGATGCTACTCTATGGCTCTTTCATGGTGATTGAAGATTGTTGATGATCGAAATTTCCTCCCCAATAATGTTTTACTCGTTGTCCATTGACTTTGAAGGGTTGATTGGTTTCTGTATTTTCCAATTCTATTGCTCCATGTGGATATACTTGAAGTACTCGAAATGGTCCAGACCATCTTGATTTTAGCTTTCCTGGAAAGAGTTTTAATCTTGAGTTATAGAGCAATACCAATTGTCCTGGTGAAAAGTTCCGGGAACTTATCCTTTGATCATGCCATCGTTTGGTCTTCTCTTTGTAGAGCTTCGCATTCTCGTAAGCTTGAAGTCGAAATTCATCCAAAGCATTGAGTTGAAGTAATCTTTTTTTTCCAGTTGCTAGTGCATCAAAGTTTAATGCTTTGGTGGCCCAGTATGCTCTGTGCTCAAGTTCTACCGGGAGGTGGCAGGCTTTACCGAAGATGAGTTGATAAGGAGACATTCCAATGGGTGTCTTGTATGCCGTCCGATATGCCCATAATGCGTCATCTAATTTTGCAGCCCAATCTTTTCTGTTTGGTCGCACTGTTTTCTCTAAGATTCGTTTGATTTCTCTATTTGATACTTCAACTTGTCCACTTGTTTGAGGGTGATATGCTGTGGCAATTTTGTGATTAACCTCATATTTATGTAGAAGGGTAGACAAGTATTTATTGCAGAAGTGTGACCCTTCATCACTGATGATTGCTCGAGGAGTGCCGTATCTTGTGAAGATATTTTTGCGAAGAAATTTAAGTACCACCTTAGCATCATTAGTTGGAAGTGCTGTTGCTTCTACCCATTTTGAAACATAATCGACAGCCACCAAGATGTATTTTTGTCCGTTTGATGGTGGGAAAGGTCCCATGAAATCAATTCCCCATACATCAAATATTTCAACCTCTAGAATGCTCTGAAGTGGCATCTCTTGTTTCTTTGAAATGTTCCCTACCCTTTGGCATTTGTCACATTTGATGGCATAGAGGTGTGCATCCTTAAATAAGGTGGGCCAGTAGAATCCACTCTGTAAAACTTTAGCTGCAGTTTTATCGCCTCCAAAATGTCCTCCATATTCGCTTCCATGACAATGATGAAGAATGCTTTCCGTCTCTTCATATGGGACACATCGTCTTATGATTTGATCGGCACATTGCTTGAATAGAAAAGGTTCATCCCAATAGTAGAACTTTACGTCATGTAAGAACTTTTTCTTTCTCTGCCAGGAAAGGTTAGGAGGAAAAATACCACTAACAAGAAAATTGACAAAGTCAGCATACCAAGGTACCTGGAAATGTTGGGCTGTCAAAAGTTGTTCGTCTGGAAATGTTTCATTGATGGACCTCTCCTTGTTGTATGTTCCTTCTAGTCGAGAGAGGTGGTCAGCAACTTGGTTCTCAGTGCCTTTTCGATCCTTGACTTCTAAATCAAACTCTTGCAGTAACAATACCCACCGAATTAATCTTGGTTTTGCATCCTTTTTGGTGAGCAAGTATTTGATGGCAGCATGATCGGTGTATACTGTTACTTTTACACCAATGAGATAAGATCTAAATTTATCAAAGGCAAACACTACTGCTAATAATTCTTTTTCTGTGGTAGTGTAATTGCCTTGTGTTTCATTTAAGGTTTTGCTGGCATAATAGATGGAGTGAAATATCTTGTCTCTTCTTTGGCCTAGTACTGCTCCTATGGCTGTGTCGCTAGCATCGCACATGAGCTCAAATGGAAGACTCCAATCAGGAGTGATGATGACAGGAGCAGTTGTAAGTTTCTTCTTTAAGGTTTCAAAGGCTTGTAGGCAATCTTGATCAAAATTGAACTGCGCGTCTTTCTCAAGAAGGTTGCAAAGGGGTTTGGAGATTTGGGAGAAGTTTTTGATGAATCTTCTATAGAATCCTGCATGGCCAAGAAAGCTCCTAACCCCTTTGACATTGGTGGGGGGTGGCAGTTTTTCTATAGTGTCAATTTTTGCTTTATCAACTTCTATCCCCTTAGCAGAAATTTTGTGTCCTAACACGATACCTTCTTTTACCATGAAGTGGCATTTCTCCCAATTGAGTACCAGATTTGTCTCTTCACATCTTTTTAACACATAAGCCAAGTGTTCCAAGCATTGATTAAAAGAATCCCCAAAAACTGAAAAATCATCCATAAACACTTCTAGGAAGTCTTCTACTATGTCCGAGAAGATTGCCATCATGCATCTTTGAAAAGTAGCTGGTGCATTGCAGAGTCCAAATGGCATTCTTCTGAAGGCAAATGTTCCGTATGGACATGTGAAGGTGGTCTTTTCTTGATCTTCAGGAGCTATGACTATTTGATTGTAGCCAGAATATCCGTCTAAAAAACAATAGTATTCATGTCCAGCAAGTCGATCCAGCATTTGGTCAATGAAGGGTAATGGGAAGTGATCTTTTCTTGTGGCTTTGTTGAGTTTGCGATAATCCATGCATATTCTCCAGCCTGTGATGGTACGTGTTGGTATCAATTCATTGTTATCATTGGTTACCACCGTGAATCCTCCCTTTTTTGGTACACATTGGACTGGGCTTATCCATGAACTATCTGATATTGGGTAGATGATTCCAGCATCGAGCCACTTGATTATCTCTTTCTTTACTACGTCCTTCATGATTGGATTCAGCCTTCTTTGTTGTTCGATGGTGGGTTTGTGTCCTTCCTCCAGTAAGATTTTGTGCATGCAAAAAGAAGGACTGATTCCCTTGATGTCGGCGATGGTCCACCCTATGGCAGATTTGTGCTCCCTTAAAATTCTTAGTAATTTCTCTTCCTGTTGCTCATTAAGATCGTTAGAAATAATAACTGGAAGAGTTGAAGAGTTTCCCAGAAATGCGTACCTTAGATGATTTGGAAGAGGCTTAAGGTCTAACTTGGGTGGTTCTTCTATGGAGGGTTTTGCGCGTGCCTCTGGTGTTGTCGGATTATCTAATGATTCCAAGTTGAGTTTAGAACATTCATACCTTGGCTGTTTGTTAAGCATGCTTACGTACTCCTGTGCATCATGATTCTCTGCTTGTTCTCCATTGATGATGGCATCTTCTAAATGATCTTGAATGGAATAAATGTTGAAGACCTTTCGAACCTCTTGATCTATTTCATCGGGGCTCAGATTGTCATCAATATCATTGGGGAACTTCATAGCCTTGAGAACATTAAAGGTCACTTCTTCATTTTGGACTCTCATGGTGAGTTCTCCTTTTTGGACATCTATTAATGTCCTTCCAGTGGCCAAGAAAGGCCGGCCTAAGATAATGGGGATTTCACGATCTTCTTCCATGTCTAGTACAATGAAGTCTGCTGGGAAAATAAATTTATCAACTTTAACTAGGATGTCTTCAATGATTCCTTTAGGATATGTGAGAGAGCGATCTGCTAGTTGAAGAGTGATATTTGTTGGCTTAGCTTCTCCTAATTCCAGTTTATTGTAGATACTTAATGGCATGAGATTTATGCTGGCTCCAAATTACCCATTCTTTGGTTTAACCACATTACAAGCCCAAGACTTTAAGTTTACTTATCTAAAACTTTACCCGTAACACCATAAACTTTGCATTTGCTTAGAAATACTCTTGAAAGGGAAAAGTTGCGGTGATATGAGAAAAATAAGTTTGGGTGGTATTTGTCAATCTAAGTTTGGGGGTATTTAAAGAAGAAAAAAAAAAAAAACAAAAGAAAAAATAGTAAGAAAAATACCCCCAACTTAAGAAAGAAAGAAGAAATTCTTTGAAAAATAAAAGGTTGAAAAGAAAGATGGGGAACACAATAAGTTTGAGGGAAGAGATAATACAAGGAAAAGAAGATCAAGAGGTTTCTAGGTAAAATCTAAGTGTTCATGGTGTGAATTGAACTTCATATATTTATCCTTTTATCCCACCCTGACCTTAGCCTTACATTACAAGCTAAGTAAAGTCCTAAATAGATCCCTAGACATGTGATTTTCTACATTAGTGGAGAGTGGTAATAAAGACAAGCTTATGGAAGTGTCATTATACAAATAAAATGCCGAGACATCATCTTTTCTGTACAAACTAAAGTATAAAGTAAATCAAAGTATGGTTTTCGCTATTTGCTTGCTGCTTGCACACACACACATGGTGATTATTTATAAGGAAGAATGAGGGACTAAATGGAGATAATTAGAATTGTCAATAGCTATTTATCGATCTTAAGGATTTGTACTATTTCGTCAGCCTTTGAGACAATGATCTTGATCATCTTACTAGTTTATTATATTTTGTTTTGTTTTGTTAAATGAGTCAAGTATAAACCTTTGTCTCTCTTAGTTTTATTTTATTGCTTGAGGACAAGCAAGTATTTAAGTTTGGGGGAATTTGATAAGGGCAAATTTGTCATATATTTTCTCATGTTTTTATTATTGATATTTTATGATTTTATGAGAATAGATGGCTATTTATGTGCTTTATTGTTATTTATAGGGACTTGAACGAAATTTAAAGAAAGAACGCAAAAGGAGCGAAAACAGGGACTAAAATGCAAAGTTTTCAAATTATGAGTCCAGCGCCCCCGCGCCACAAGTATTTTCGCCCCAGCGCTGAATAGTGATCGAAATAAGAAAAACGACCTGATTAAGTCGCGTCTAGCGCCCCAGCGCCATAAAGTCACCGCGCCAGCGGTGAAGCCGTTTTTATGCAGCGCCCCAGCGCCAAGATCCCACCGCTCCAGCGGTGATAGCTTTTTCACGCGTCGCCCCAGCGACAGATGCATAGCGCGCCAGCGGTAGTGCGAGTCCTAGTCCGACGAGAATTGAGATTTTCAAGCTCATATCAATCCCTATATAAAGCCACTCGTTCCCAGCCTTCAAAAATGAATCCAAGACGACCCAAGAGCACCAAGAATACAGAGCACGAGTCTTGGAGAGCAATAGGAGCTTAATTGAAGCAACTTTAGAGAGAGATACAAGACGTTCTTCGGCATCAAGAGTTCCTAGGCAGCGCAATTGAGAGCAATTCGACGTCTACATCGGTTTGCTAATAATTGTATCATGATTTATAATTATTTTTACTGCTGTTCTCTTGTAGCCATGAGCTAACTTGTTTTCTAGGGTTAATATTTGAACTCAATATGTGCGCTTAATTGCCATATCTTTTAGTATTTAATAAACTTAGTCATTTATTATTTAAATTACTTGTGTTTAATGCTTCAATATATCTGGCCAATATATGGTGAATGAGTTGGTAATATTATTGATAAACTCGGAAGAGGAATCATAATATTTAGACCTAGGTAATTTGATGCATGATTGTAGAGTAACATTCAATGTTGCATATGCAAGTTTCAATTTAGGATAGGAATATACCTAATTGGCATGTATGATCAATAAGACCTAATCTTAATGAATCTTAATTTATTACAAGTACCATAGGAATATAGGTATTTGGTAAATTAAGGTATACTTGCATGACCTTGGAAGAGGCTTGTGAATACATTAGTGTCTTGATCAATAATAAAGACTAAGTGAGTTAAATATTAGAGGATTAATCATTAGAAACATATTGAGGGATAATATTAATCCTAGGTTCTCTCTACGTTGCTATATCTTTAAATCTCATTGCATTGTGTTTTTGTGTTATATTTCTTACATTCATTCTTAGATTTTTATTTTTCTGAATAATTATTAGGAAGATATAATTTTAGTAATTGGTTAAAAAGAAAGAATTATCCCTGTGGGTTCGACATCCGACTTATTTAGTCTCTTTATTACTTGCATACGATAGTGTATACTTGCACTTAATTTATGATATAGAAATATCGCATCAATGGTCAAATTAGGTATCTGACCATCCTTAACCAGACGAGTTAGGCGTCTCACGCCTATATAACCTAATCTCATATGCCACAATTCTGTATCATTTAAAGTTTTTGAGTTATTATCAGTATTCACCTGTACAATCATGACATTTCCTGTTGTATCTAATATATAATAGGCATTAAGAAACTGGCATTCAATTAATAAAATATTATCCAAATCATACAAACATAAGGAACAGTTCTGTACATACATATGATATCCCTCGTTGTCTAATACAGGAATGAAAATAATTTACCGGATAATATTTGGCACATAATAATAATTATTCAATACCACAATTTTATTACATGAAAAAAGTGAAATAAAACATCCAATAGCCTCGACCTGTAGGAATTCTCCATTTTTTAACATAAAGTTGTATTTTTGTAAGTTGTAACAGTCTAACTTCCTTTAGACCCTACAACATATTGCATATATAAAAAGGACAAGCAGTATCTAATACCCAGCCAGTATTAGCATCAAATGCTAAAGAAATATCAATGATAGGTAAGTGCATACCTAAAGGGATCTTCTTAATCGTAGTAAGGTATTTTGGGTAGTTCCGCTTCCAATGCCCATCCTCGCTGCAATGGAAGCATTTTCCTTTTACTTTGTTCTTATGTTAGGGCTTGGATACATATTACTTTTGAGGAGCCATTTTTGGTGCATACTTTGCTTTCTTTTTATTCTTTCTTTTGAACTTCCTAGAATTCTTTAAGATGGAAGATGAAGCACCTTGAACATAGAGAGTTATGCCCCATCTGTTCATATCCTCTTGAGCTATTTTTAATATATTATGCAGATCAGCATAAGTAGGGGTCAATCCTTGCATATTGAAGTTCATGATGAACTGTGCAAATAATCCTGGAAGTGATTGGAGAATCAAACTATTCCCCAATGTATTGCTCAATGAGATATCCATGATTTCTAACTTCTCAATATGAGATATGATCTTGAGGACATGGCGACTCGTTGGACTGCCCTCAGGTAGTTTAGCTTGAAAGAGAGATTTGACAACCTTATAGATTTTAACTTAAAGTCGATCACCAAATAACTCTTTCAAGTGGAGCATTATACTCCCACCATTGTCCATGTAGACATGCTATCTTTAGAGCTCCGTAGACATTGAGCTGAGGATGTACGATTTGACTTTCAAATCGTCATCCAACTATTTTCGATAAATCTCATTTTTTTCCAAAGAAGTATTATCAGAAATGGCTTGGGGTGGGCGCTGATCAATTACATATTCAATATTTTTAGAATCCAGAACTATTCTAAGATTCATAAGCTAGTCAACATAATTTTTTGTACTTTTGAGTTGGTGAGCATTAAGGATACGATCTAGTGGGTTGCTTGAAGTCATTTGATCTTGACAAGACAAAAGAAAATATGTTAGTGGAATATTTCAATCGCTAATAAATAACGTTTTAAATCATAGGTATAACAGTTATACATTTTTTAATCTAAAAACGCATTCTCACTGTTTTACATAATCCCTTTAATCCCTCAAAAGAAAAAATGATAGTTTTAGATTCTTTAAACTATACAGTAAGAAGTGGATCCTATTGGCATTTTACTCTTACCTCACGCTATGGCAATGTTGGCCTTTGTAAACCCAAAAGGTAGACAACTCTTATCAATTGCATCTCATGCAACTCTTACCACTGATCCTAAATACACATTATCCTCACGCTATAGCAATATTAGATAAGTGTATTTCATATTAACTTGTCAATCATCAAATATATGTTACCAGTATAACCCTAATGCTGTAGCAATATTGGGTAATACGTTCGCATATATTTGCCTCATCTCATGTTTAACTGGTATAGCCCGAATCACCTTGACCAATCCCTCACGCTGTAACAATATTGGAAAAAATCGAAGTGAATCGTCCAATACCGTATTAACAAAACAGATCATCATATAATATTATCTCATAATACAATATTATTTAATCTGATTTAGAGAGATTTTTTATATTTTATTTCTTTATTTTAATTATTATAATTATTATTACTATTAACAATTAAAATAAATTTTCACAGCTCATACGAATCTAATTTATAATTAGAATATTTGTTTATGTAAGTATAACTAACCCCTACTAATAGAGCTCCCATTGTGATTAATAAGCATAAACAAATATATATTACATTTAATACAATGATATAACAATTATAATTGTATTAAATAAACCTCATGCAAAAATTTTAAATTAGGGTGTATTATTCAGAATGATCAACATTAAAAGTTGAACGTTATAGCATTATACAACATAAAAAAGCCAAATAACCATACTTAGTTTACAAATGTCAAACCTAAGAAAACTAAAATAATAAGTGTAAAGTGTTGGGATTTATGCTTATGTGTCATTCCTTTATGTATGAATATTTATTTAATATTTATACTAGTATTATCGTTTCATTAAATCGCTAATTATATTTTACATATAATAAGATGCTTGTAACATTTCAGACATTGTATGATCTGAAAAAGTTCAAATCTGGTCTAAATGAGTTTAGATCAGTGTTAAGATTAGCAACACTGAGAGTTATAAATGCTAAGAGTTGGCATTGATAAGACTTATTAGGTTATAAGAGTCAGCGATATCTAAAGAGTTAAAGCCTTTTTTGAAATAGAACAAAGACTTTAGAATATATTATTAATGACGTAGTTGCATAAAGTTACAAATAATGCTAGAAAATGTCATTTTGCAAATATATTCTCAAATATTAAATTCCTGATATATCTTTACAGATGCTGGTCTGTCTATGAATACCTTAATAAATATATAAATTAGTGTATGTTTATATCTCTATGGTCCAAATGGTTAATCTTAGTAGACCATGAGTTCAGTGGAAGTTCGTATAGAGATAGAAGTATTAAATAAGGACTGAATACTAAACAAACTCATAAAGATCTCTAATAGACATCCCGTAAAGCTGTCAATGGAGGTCTTTCGAGTTGAGTAGTATTCGTGGTCCTTTGACTAGAGTGCTACGGTAAGCTTGTGAGTGATCCACCATACTTGGGTTCTACACATGTTAAAAACTTTTCATGGTCTGACCACTGTGTGTCCGTGTCATTGGGTATGGTTCAATGCTCATTTGGGTTACTAATATATCCTAATGCTCTAAAATTATATTTCAGAAAGTTTTATGGCCATAAGCAGTAATTTTCGAGAAAAGAGTTTAACTTTAAGGATAAATAATATCATAAATATGTTTAAGAATATTATTTATTGAAATACAATTCTAGAGATAAGCTTTCGATCGGGCATATGAAGATTTGACGGTGTTGATCTATATCTCCGCTTTTTCCGAATATAAATGATAGTGGGATTATATGAATATTTAATAACCTTAACTTTTATGGTCTAATGCACTGCTTTGTAATATTTGTAACATGTGTATAGGGCATCGTTCACGGATGTATAGAAGAGTTCCATATCACAATTCGAGCGTGGACCTAGAGAGTTTCACAAAATGAATTGTACTCGTTGTGCACTGGGGTAGCATTATGGATTAAACAGTTTCATCTTAGAAATTCAGCAAACCAAAAATATATTTAAGGGTTTTTCGGGTTATAGACTTGTCTAGACGTAAAAGTTAAGTACATCATTTAATTAGTTGGCAAGGGTTATTAACTAATTAAATGTTAACAAGTGGCATAATTTTGTTCCATGAATTATTTCACCATGAATTCACCAATTAACCATGTTAGTAAAATTAAATAAGGAAAACTTAATTATTCAAATAGTGTTTGAATAATTGAATAAATATTATTTAAATAAATAATAATATTTATTTAGTTGTTTATTATTTTGGTTTAGGTGGGAGACATATACCTAATTAGGTATAATTGACACAAAATATTAATTTGTTTTAGTTTTTTGGCCACCTAATCAATTTTGGGAGCATTTGTGAAGTGCTTAACACACCTAAATATTATTTTGAATAATTAATTAACAAAGGGTGAAGCAAAAATCATGCATGGTGAGAAGGATTGGAAGAGAGTTTGGTTTTGAGAGTTTTTCTTTGAAAAATGGGCTGTGAGAAAAACTAGAGAGAAAGAAAAATAAATTCTTCTTATTTTTCTTTCAAGAAATAAAAACTTTGCTGTTGGAAATTCAATTGCTACTATTCTAGCTTCACAATCCCACTAAATTGTTGTGAACTAGAATTAAACAAAAGTGGACTTCAAGATAAGTTCAAAGTTGGAGCTAAGAAGAATCTGAAATTAAAATCTTTACTGAATGTATGTTTCTATAATCTTAAGTTGTTAATGATTTAAGTTACATGTGTATATGTTGATTACATACTAAATTTCACTGCGAAATTTGTGTATATGATACATGTATTGAGTTTTTTTAACATATACACAATCACATGTATACACCCTAAAACATGTTAACATAAAGTACACTTATTAAACTCCCCCAAATTTAATAATCTGCCAGTCCTTAAACAAGGAAAAGAAAACTAAAACCTAGAAAAGCAATAATATTTTGGTTGATATCAATAGTATTGTCTCAAAGATTGCATAAAGTTTACAAGTGAAGAAAAAATTAAACACCATAAATTTTTGGAATGTCAATACTATAAATTTGATTCACTTGGTGTGCATGCACAGTCATTCTCATTAGTTACTTGCACTTGGATTAGTTTATACACACAAGTATTTGAAAAAAAAATGTCTTTAAAAGAATTTTATTACATGCCATATGCCTGCCTTTTATACCACTCTCCATTAATATAAATACACACAAAATCAAGGATTAATATGTCTTTATTCAACTTGTAATGTATGACTAGGATGGAGGTAAGATGAAAAAGGTATTTTTAGCTTAATGTTACACCATAAAGACATATTCTTTTTTACAGTCATCAAAACCCTTCATCTAACTCTCTCAATAATTCCTCCAAACTTATTCCCTAACCTCTTTTGTCAAAATTGTTTCACATTCCTTTCTTTATTTTTCCTTTTATTTTAAAAAACTTTTTTATTGAATAATTAAGCTACTACACTCCTAAACTTGAGTCTTTTTAGCCATTTTCTTTTTTCTTTTCATATCCAGAGGTATGGTAAACTTCATCATCCATTATTTCTCTTTTTTTTTTAAGAACAAACAAAGCCCACAACTAATTCTTCATCCCACTTCTTTCTCCCCAAAAGTTCAATAATCTTCATGATTCACTTGTATGACCAATATGCTTATGGTATAAAAGGTGTATGAAGGAGACATCTTTTAAAGGCTAAGATACGATTATAATTAACAAAGAAATGCCAATTGTTAAGGTTAGAGAGGGTAACTAGCGATAAAATCTACAAAGGTAGGCTTGAAATGGTCAAACAATCAAAAGATGGCCTAAATTATTTCCCCAATCATGTGTAATTTAGGATTTCTCCTTAAATGGCAATCTAACAAGTTCTAGAATGTGTTAAGACTCCAAATAAACTTAATATTTAGCTAGATTATATGTAAGAATCCAAGATGCTTATAACGTTTCAGATATTATACGATCTGAAGTAGTTTAGATCAGTGCTAAGAATTAGCAATGTTGAGAGTTATAAATGCTGAACATTAGCACTGATAAGAATTAGCGGGTTATAAGAGTCAGTAAAATCTAAGGAGTTAAAGTCTTGTCTGAATTAGGACAAAGAATTTAGAATATATTAATAATGACATAGTTGTGAAGAGTTGCAAGTGGTGCTAAAAAATGTCATTATACAAATATGTTCTCAAATATCATGTTCTTAATCTATCTTTATTGATGCGGGTTTTTTGGTGAAGACTTTATTATATATAGATCAGTATATGCCTATATTTGGATAGTCTAGTTGCTTAGTCTTAGCAGACCATAAGTTTAGTGGAAGCTTATATAGAGATATAAGTATACAATAAGGACTATGTACTAAATAGACTCATGAGGGCCTCCAATAGACATCTTATAAAGCCGTCAATAGAGGGTTTTCCTGAGTTAAATAGTATTCATAATCCTTTGACCTGAGTGCCATGGTAGACTTGTGAGTGATCCACTATACTTTGGTTCAACACATGTCAGAAACCTTTCATGGTTTGACCGTTGGGTATCACTGGGTATGGTCTAATGCTCATAGAGTCCGGTGTGCATAGATATGGAATCCATCAACTCATTTGAGTGAGTAATATATCATGATGCTCTAAGATTATGTTTCAAAAAGTCTTATAGCCATAAACAGTGATACCCAGAAAAAGAGATTTACCTTAAGGATAAATAATATTGCTAAAGTGTTTATGGATATTATTTATTGAAATACAAATCTAGAGATAAGTTCACGATCGAGCATGTGGATATTTGACAATGTTGATTTATGTCTCCTCTTTTCGAAGACATAAATGATGGAAGAATTATACAGATATGTTATAACCTCAATTTGTATGGTCTAACGAGCTACTTTATAATATCTATAACATTGTGTGGACATTGTTCACAGATATATAAACAAGCTCTATATGACAAACCAAGCATGGACCTAGAGAGTCTCACAATATAAAGTATACTAGAGCGTGCCCTAATTTATTGTGCACTGGAGCAGCGTATTGGATTGAATAGTTCGATCAAAGCAAACCGAAAATATGTTTTAGGATTCCTTAGGCTATGCACTTATCTAAACTAAAATGTTAAATACACCACTTAATTAGTTAACCAGAGTTGTTAACTAATAAGATGTTGACAAGTGGCACAATATTGTCCATGAATTATATTTTACTATGAATTTACCATTTAACATTACTAGTAAAATAAGTAAAAGTAATTATTCAAATTGTTTTGAATAATTAATTAAATATTATTAAATGGGACCTAATACACATAATGTGTAATCATCTTATGTTTTCCAATAAAAATTAAATAATGTAGTAAAAGTTCATAGTAGGACACATGAATAATAAAATTATGCAAAGAAGCATTGTCATTTGGAATACACAAGTGATATGGCCGGCCATTTTTGGTGGAGTGGAGAAATTAGTGAAATGTGATCAATAATCTCCACTTAAGTATGTTTAATGGAAGGCCATAAAAGTCATTAGTTGTAGAACTGAAATTGAATAATTCATTCATTCATAGGAGTGCATCATTTGGCAATTAAGAAAAGAAAAAAGTTAAAGAAGCTTTTTGCTAAGTCTTTTCTAAGTTCTAAACAAAGTGTCATAAAAGAACAAATAGAACAAAGACAAAACCATTCTATTTCATCTCATCTTTCATAAGAAACAAAGAAAAATAGAATCAAAGTGTTTGAGAGATTAACACCTACTACTAGAAATGTTGTATCTGCTATTATAGATTCACAATCCCACCAATTTTGTTGTGAACTAGAATTGTACAACAACACACTTCAAGGTAAGCTCAAGATTTGGAGATTGAAACTCTTGAGCAATTGAAAGCTGCCTTCAATCTACGTAAGTTTTTCTTACTTGTAATTTATTTAGATGATACATTGAACATATATGAGATATATATGTATGATTATGCAGGATTGAGTGTATTGTGTATGTGATACTTCTGCTGCGTGTAATAAAATTTAAAATTATATGTATAGTTAATTAATCGCACACTCACATAACAACTTCTACACTCTAATATTCAATCTCCCTTTCTTTTTAACTCTCTTTGATGTTTCTCTTTCTTTCAAGACTTTCTAAAAACATGATATCTCAAAATTGGCTTCTTGTCTTCTATTTATAAGTTTTCTTTTTTAGTGTAGGGTAAAATTCTAATTTTAAGTCAAGGGCCTCAAGTTCCAGTGGCCAATGTTGCGGCCCTGCTTCCCAATGTTGCAGCGCTAGCCCAATAAGGTTTCACCACCATAACCTTGATAGTTAACATCACAGCCTTGAGTTTATGTTCAAATTACTTTTTTTTATCCATTCTAATATTACAGCTTCACTTTCTAGGGGTTACGACGCTGAGTGTTGATTCTATTTTTTCTATTCTTGCTTTGTTTTCCTTAGAATTTCAACCTAATAGATTCGTTGGTTTCAAATCTACAAAATTACAAAAAAATATATATAAAAAGCCTCATAGCCATACTTATCATTAAAAATGTCAAACCTAAAGAATCTAAAATAAAAAGTTTAAAATACACTTATCATAAATATAAGGTGAAGTATTCATCTATGATCTTGCATCAAAAAAGGATTAATACTAGTTAACATTTAAAATTTTATGTTAATTCAACTATTATTTACCCATTCTTTAATATCAAATAATTATGTTCCTTATGTAGCTAACTAACCCAGCCTTATGTAGCTAACTAACCCAGATCCATATTTTTTTTTTCTTTTTGTTCCTAGAGATGGCTTTGCTCCCTAACTACAATTAAGTTATGTAGAGGTATCGCGACTGTAGAAGAGATTATAATATTAAGAAACTTTGTAATCGACTAGTCAATCAGTACAAAAATTCACTTATTTCCCTTTAAATTATAATTATTCATTATCTCGGCTTAGTGGGTTTTTCTTCAACATTTGTTGGAGGAGTTTGATGTATTGGGACAAGTTTTGGATGAATTCTGACATGTAGTTAACAATTTCACGATACTGTTGAACTTCTTTTTTTTTTGTGAAGATTTTCATTTGGGAACTTGGTTAATTCACTGGCTATGATGGGCCATAGAGAGTACTTTCCATCTGGTGGAATAATTCATTGAAACTTTTACTATTCTCAATCAATAATTCATCAAATGACTTAAATTTCATTCCTCGACAATTTTCCAACAATGACAAAAGCCTAAAAGTTTATTTTCTTTATAACAAAAAGACCAAACAACACTAACTTTCATCTTTCTACTAAGAACAGGTCCATAGGCAATAAATAAACGAACTTTGTGTTGTGGGGGATCTAGTATACGTAGGTGTATGCATGTGCAATTGTGTTTATTGCCTAAATATATATCAAATACATATTTAAATCTGACGGAAGCTTGAAACTTGCAATAAACACAATAAATAAAATATATTAATCGCATTAATATATTTATAGGATAGAGAACTTACCTTAATGTATAACATTATACACGTATTTTTTTCGGAGTTCCCATAGAGACTAACTCATAGGCAGTTCTAGTCACCAATACGATAGGCTTAATGAGCTAAACAATAGTCCTATAACCAACACGGGATTAACTCTTAATCCCCAAAATGGCTAGTGTGTGTTTTTCATCATTTTCTCCAAAACGATAAGAAATGGAGAATTTAAAGCAATCCATCATTGTTTTAAATGGAATCATAGAGAAAAATGAAACAATTTTATTTTTTCCTTTTTCTTTTGTTTTTTCTTCTTCTTCTTTCTTTCTTCTTTTCTTCTCCATTTTGGTTTTCTTTCTCTCAGCCAACTCAAAAACACACATTCACAAATTGTTTTCTCATCTCTCTCTCTTTATATATATCTAATATAATAATATAATAAATAATAATAATAATATAATATATATTATATAATAATATAATAAATAATAATAATAATATAATATATATTATATAATAATATAATAAATAATAATAATATAATATATATTATATAATAATAATAATAATATAATACTAATGGTTTCCAACTATTTGGCACCCAAAATATAATATTATTATATATATATAATATCTTATAATAAAATAAAATATAATAATATATTATATAATAAAATAAGAGAGATATTTTGATTATTTAACCATTAAATAATCAAAGTGTGAAAAGACCATTTTGCTCCTCATAAATAGTTATCAAGTCTACCCCCTAGTGGATCCCACCAAATCGGCACTTAGGTAAACTCAACTGAGGTTCCACAATGCTCTACGTGTCATTATATAATTAGTAAATAATAATTATGGACTAATTGTTGTATTTAACACTTAAATACAAACACACATGTATTCCCGTAATATTGCTGAATATTGCTAGATTAAACACTTTAGTCTGGCACGCTGCCTTATTGTACAACAAGTACACTCCATATCGTAGGACTTCCTAGGTCCTATGCCCGATTCGTCAAATGGATCTATTCCATGAGTCCATGAATAATGCCCTATGCACACGTCACCAATATTACAAATCAGCGTGTTGAACCATGCAAGCTGAGGTTATAACGCATACGTATAATCCTTTCGTCACTGTCAAATCCCCTAGTGCTCATCCATGTCTTATCTCCAGACTCGTATGTGGGCCCCACCCCTCTACTAGCAGGGTGGGGTCCACCCCTCTTAATGGGCCCACTCAAAGGATATCGGAGTCCCCCCTCCTTTCTTTCGCTTTTTCGAGGCTCGAACCCAGGACCATATGGGGTTCTAAGACCACTGGGAAGCACCTCTGGTATCACTTGAGCTATTTGAGCCTCGGAAAGGCGAAAGAAATGAGGGGGCACTCCGATATTCCTTTGAGTGGGTGGTTCGCCCTGAAGGACGCATGGCGTGAAGGGGTAGGGGCCCACATCGTATCTCATTGAACAATATGTGCAAAATCTTTTGCCATATTGTTCCACCTTAGTGGAACTCTTTCCCGAGATTAATGCTTGTGGCCACAAGACTTTTCGACATACAGTCTCGAAGCATCTGGATATTGAACTCTCTATACGAGCTAACGGATCCCATATCTATACATACCGGACTCCATAAGCATCAGACCATACCCAACGACACCTAACAGTCACACCATGAAAGGTTTGTGACATGCGTGAAACTAAAGTATGGTGGGTCACTTACAAGTCCACCGTGGCACTTACAAGTCCACCGTGGCACTCAGGTCAAAGGACTACGTATACTACTCAACTTGAGAGGACCCTCCGTTGACAGCTTATATAGGATGTCTATAGGAGGTCCTCGTGAGTTTGTCCTATATCTAGTCCTAATTGGATACCCATATGTCAATACGAGCTCTAAGCTCATGGTCGGCTAAGAACAACCATCTATACCCTATAGGTACGACATATGCTGATTTATATAAAGATATCAACCGATAGACCCGCGTCAGCAGAAATAGATCAGGGACAATTATTCGAGAACATACTTGCACAACTTACATTTCCTGACACCTGATTGCAACTCTTGCAACTATACAGTTACTAGAATATTCTCAAGTCTATGTTCCATTACAAACAATGCTTCAACTCTTGGATTTGTTGAGTATTATAACCAACTAACACTTAGCTGTGCTAACATTTAGCAATTATATGTCTCAGCATGGCTAACTATGAGCTCTTATCTAAATTTCTTTAGATCTGATCTGAACTCTTTCAGATTATACAATGTTTGTAACGTTATATGCATAGTACCATATATATGGGTGTTAGTAATTTAATAGGAATGTACACTTGTATAAATATATAAGTATATATATATTTAGGGATGACACGTAAGCACCGACCCTAACACTTTGACCTTAAAATTTTAAGTTTCAAGTCCAAGCCTAAACCAACTACATAAACATTTGAAAAGCTTCCAACTTCAAAGACCAAAATAATAACATATAAAAGAACAAGATCTCACATCCCATTTTCTTTTCTTTTTTCTCACTCTATCAGCTACTAAATAAGATTGTACAAAAACTCTCTTTTTTTTATAATTAAAATTAAAAACATAAGACTGGACATCAAAAGGCCAAACCTTTAATTGTCTCTTCTTCAATAAAACTAAAAAAAAATAAAAAACAATCCATTAAAGAAAAACATCATTAACAACTCATAAGCGAACTTGAACTACGACTGATGGTGATTGTGGTGGTGTTAACCATCTCAATATTGTCATGAATTGTGCTTATCTTCTTCTAATAATATTAATGTTTTTCTATTTTGATCTCACAATGGGAATAGAGAAAAAAAAAAGAGAAAAATGAAAAGTGTTAGGTGATTTGTGGCAATTGTGAGTGGTTGGTGAGGGTTTGTGCAGTATGGAGTGAGGGGCGGCGATGATGTTTATGGAGTGAGAAAATAAGATTAGGTTTTGTTTTCTTATTAACACAAATCTTATGATTTTTTTAATATGTAATTTCAGTATATATAGTTTTTCTTTTAATAAAATTTTAAAAATAAAAAATATATTCCTTGATTTTATTTTCATGTTTAAAAGGAGGACTTATTTTGATAATTTTGTAATACAATGGGTAATTTTTAATTTTAGCGAGATATGAGAGATTAGCATGCAATATTTACCTTCCATTCGTTTGTTTACCTAAACTAAGGATGGCCAAAAAAAAAAAAACAAATTAGACCAACAAAACTTGAAAATTTTAAATTTTTTCTTGGGTGTGGATTTCATTTTGTTTTTAGATCTAGGTATTTTTGGACCTAAAAAACCTTGGTCGGAACTCGGGTCCTTAATTGATTTTGAAATTTTACTATTTCTCTCTCTTTTTGTTTTAATTCTACATTAATCACTTCTCTCTCTTGAAGCTAGTCACACACCAAGGCTTGAAGTGCAAGGAATTGTGTGACTTTCTCCCTTCATTTTGTAGCTATCATAAAAAGGCCTAAAAATTTGCATGTAAGCCCCTTTCTTTGACTAATCTCCGTATAGAGGAACTTGATATGTGGATCATCTTTACATGATAGATTGTATTGATGATCTCCTCTATAAAATGAGGATCTAACATGTGCAAAAGAGTGATGACCAATATTTCATCATCTGCATTATTCACTTGTCGCTCAACCTTTTATAATGGCACAATTCTCATATTCTATATTTATTAGAGGTGTTTGTGAATGATGACCAATATTTTCACTCATTTTTATTATAAGGATTAGATGTTTCTTATTAGTTTATAGATATACATTGATATGTATTGACGTTTTGTTTTCGTTTGGCTAGCTTCCATGTGATTCATAATCATGCTCATCCAAATATATTACCCTTTTGGATTCATTTCAAAATTTTACTAAAAATAATTAGGAAATTCTCCGAGTTGACCGTTATTTTAATATTAATTTTTATTTTAACCAAAGTCAAATATTTTAAATTATACTAACCAAATATACGTTATGTTTACTATTTTACCCTTATTACAATTTTAATAATTTTTATTGTTATTTAATTTTTTATTTTATTTCATATAAATTATTGAAGAATATAAATTTTTAAATAATTAAAATTTGAATTAATTATAAAAAGATAGCAAATTTATAATAGTAATAATTAAAAATAATAACAATAAAAGATAGCGACCATTTTTTCTGTTTTTTTAATAAATAAATTTAAAAATAAAATAAATAATTATATATTAAATATTCCTTATATTTTTTTATTTTATTTAAATATATAAACCATCCTAATTTTATATTGTTTTCTTTTGTTACCCCCTCACAATATCATCTCTCGTTTTATTCGATTTGTTGCGTTTTATTGTCAAATCTTAGATCTGTTGCGTTTTATTCTCAAAACTCATAGATCTACTCTCAAAACTCATATCATCTCTCGTTTCATCTTTATGCGAAGATCAAAGATTCAGAGTGAAGAAAAATAGCTGAAGTTTAAAAAAAACAAGTAAGATTTTGTTTATTTTAATTTAATTAATAGTATTATTTATATTTATTGAAATAATTGTAATAGATAAAAAGTAATAATAGATGATTAAACTCTATTATTAAGATAGTGCTTGGATATATATCTGTTATGGTTGAGTTGTGGCTATGCGTGGTTGCATATATAATTGTTGCTGATGGTCGATTAGTATGCGTTTGCGCATGACTGCACATATAGTTGTTGTTGGCTGCCGTGGTGCGCGCACCAGTAGCAACAAGGTGCTCATGTACAACCGTCATGATGAGCACCGGTTGTAACAAGGTGCTCTGCACACCACCACAACACTATAACACCACCATAAAATAACTCTCATTTTTTTGAACCTATATATTATATTTATTTTATATATTTAAAATAAAAATATATTTTATATATATAAATAGTTATATATTCAATTATATTTTTTTAATTTAATTAATATATAATTAAATTAAAATTATGTTATATTTTTTTCAGGTGATGTTGATTATGTCACAAATTTCAACCATTATATGTTTTGGGGGAAGATGGGAGAACTGTAGCAATGGTTTTGAAAGATACATTGGTTGTCACAAATTTCAACCATTATATTTATTTTATCAAAATATGCATATGGTTGTTCCAAAAAATATTAGATACAAAGCGTTGTTGAGAAGAATTTGTCATCTTTTAGGAGTTAATCAGGTGCATTATAAAGTAACTTTGAAGTTTTATGTTCCTTCAAGTACCATAAAGTTGAGACCCATTCCACTTGAAAATGACGATGATGCAATATTGTGGTTGAGCTTACAGAATAATATGGCTACACCGCTTTGTATAACAATAGATGCTCGAGGACCTGAAAGTAATGCAGAAGCATCAATGGAGCAAAAAGAAGGCTATGCTAAGCAATTCTCATCGATAACTCCAGTGTATATTCCAAATTCCCTGGAGGATTATCATTATTCTCCTTCGATGCTCAATGAAAAACAAGGCTACACATATGACCATGGCAGATATATGGAGATGTTGGCGTTGATCTTGGCTATGATATTGGTGAAAATGATGATTATGGTTACGAGGTTGATGATGATTGTAGAAATGATTATGATAATGATTATGAAGAGAATGAGGATGTAAATGATGATGCTAGTGATGATGATGATGATGATGAGGAGGAGGAGGAGGAGGAGGAGGGTTATGGTAGAGAAGAAAGGGTTAAGGTAGAAAATCCATTTCAGTTTCAGCCTGAAATACCACAATTTGACTTAAATGTATCGAAAAAAAATTTATTGTAATGGGATTGGTGATGTATTTGTAGGAAAATTATATAACAACAAAGATGAAAATCATGAAGCTATAAGTATGGTTGCACTGAAGGAAAAATGGAGCTTTAGAGTTTACAAATCTACCAAAGATCGTTTCGAGTTGAAATGCCATGATGACAGCTGCAAGTGGAGATTACGGGCAGTGTCGACAGAAGGGCACATTTTTTTGTTGTTAGGTGAGTAGATACAGGGCACACTTATGTTTTGAGTTAATTAAAGGATGGTCACCGGCAAGCCAAGAGCTAAATTATTGCTAAAGTAATAAAAGCCGAATTATTGCTAAAGTAATAAAAAATAAGTTTACATCGGTCAATAGAAACTATAGGTCGAAAGACATTCAAGCAGACATATGTGAACAATTCAGTGTTCAGATAACCTATACTAATGCTCGGCGCGCTAGGGAGTGTGTATTAAGATTGATAAGAGGTACTCTTGAGGATTCGTTTATATTGCTTCCTGCATACAGCTATGTGTTGCAACAAAATAATCTAGGTACGGTTACTCATTTGGAAACTAACGCGGATAATCACTTCAAGTATTTCTTTATGGCGTTAGGACCCTACATCAAAGGTTTTAATTCATTAATCTGATCGGTAGTTGCAGTAGACGGAACATTTTTGAAAGGTTTCTTTTTTGGTACAATGTTTGTTGCTGTTTGTAAAGATGGAAACAATTAAATTTATCCATTGGCTTGGGGAATTGCTGACTCAGAAAATGATACTTCTTGGGAGTGGTTTATAAATAAAATGCGAGGAGTTATTGCAGATCATCAGAATCTTATTTTTATATCTGATCGACATGCCAGTATTGAGAGGGCTATACGGGGTGTGTTTCCTCATGCATATCATGGGTTCTGCATATATCATTTGAAAGGAAATTTGATGACAAAATACAAGTTACCATCAGATAAGTCTAAAAAATGAGTATACCTATCTACCTACTTCATTGCTGCCAAGGCTTATCGTGTCCATGATTTTCAATACCAATAGAATAAGATGCGACAAATGAGACCTGACGTAACGAAGTATTTAGAGGAAGATGTTGGTACGGTGAGATGGGCACGATCATCTGGTGCTTTCAGAAGGTATGACATTATGACTACTAATATCGTTGAGAGTATTAATGCAGTTGCAAAATAAGCAAGAAAGCTTCCGGTGACTAATTTGGTGGAGTGGATGCAGAAGCTAATGCAATTGTGGTTTTACCATAGATGATTGGCATCACAAAATATGACCAATGTCTTGACGAACTGGGTACATCATAAAGTCATGAAACATAACGATAAGGTAAGTCGAATGACCATTTCTCCTGTTGATGATTTACAATTTATAGTTATGGATGGTGGAGTAAACTGGATTGTAGACATTGGCGAAAGAACATGTAGTTGTCGAAAGTTTGATTATAGGCAATTGCCTTGTTCCCATGCACTCGCCGCATGTAGATACATCAAATTATTGCACGAGAGTCTTTGTTTAACTTATTACACATCTGAGACTTTATTTCGTGCATATAGCGAGCCAATACTTCCGGTTGGTCAAGTGTCAGATTGGATAGTCCTAGAGTATTTGAAAAATATGGACATTTAGCCTCCGATAGCACGTCATCAGTCAGGCAGACGTCGGATGAATCAGATTCTATCTCAAGGAGAGGAACCATCAAAGAATATATGTAATCGTTGTAGACAACATAGACATAACCAAAAAATGTGTCGAAACCCTGTACCTTTACAGAGCAGGTGATGTATATTCATTTATAAACATTTACCTTATTGATATTTAATTATGTATAATATAAGGCTAATATTTAAATATTTTTTATTTCAGACGGATCTGAAAAAATAAAAGAAAGAGTTATACCATGAGGCTTAATTATGTATGAGAGTCGAGTTTCGTCACTTCTGTAATTTTCTTATTTTGTAATGCACTTATTTTGTAATGCACTTATTTTGTAATGCACTTATTTTGTAATTCACTTAATTTGTAATGTACTTATTTTGTAATTCACTTATTTTGTAATGCACTTGTACTTTGTATTACATACTTATTTATTTTATTTTAATGCACTTGTCTTTAGTATTAATGTTGATAATTTTCATAAAATTTTGACAGAATCTCCTCTATAATATGGACGATCCCAAACCTACCATATTGAATAAAAACACTTCTATCAAACTGTAAAATCACTTTCGCATACATACACCCAAATCAACGCCCGCAAACAATTATACACCAAAATCAATGCATATTGCATAAATCACACTTCTATCAAACTGCAAAAACACTTCCGCATACATATACCCAAAACAATTATGGTATATCAATTATACACCCAAATTAATGCATGTAAATAAATTATAGTACTAAATATCTATGAAGCTGTAGTCCACAAATCAACGACCATTTTCTGTCTATAAAAGGTACCAATGTCAGAGAATGAGTCAAATGACCGACCTAACATAAGATATTCAATATACATATAGGCAAAAACGCCACAGTCCTTGCTCCCAACCTTTTGTTGCGGCACATTCTCCCGGATACGAGTTACCGGCCAAGGGAACAATTTTGGGCTTTCTATACCCCTCAAACTATAAAATCTACACCTTTAAAGGTACAAAGGCATTGCAACACACAGAGGCTCTATAAATTTTATGATGGACACGTTTGAATGGCCGTTCACGCTGGAATCATAAAGAACGATTGCAAACCGAGTAAGGTCGAGTTGCGTTATAATCAAATGTTCTTGATTGATATTCAGAGGAATATATACCTACAAAAATAATTATAGTATTATTTTTAACTTAATGTTGTTACATGCACAGTAAAAAAAGTCATTATTATTCTTAAAAAATACCTTATTGATCGATGCCCACGGTTTAGTGCCAAGTAACTTGATCTTTGTTCCGAGTGCATAAGCCAACAACATTTCAAGCCAATCGTTGTTGTCTGGAGGATTAGCAGTGAAGGACGTTTGCCACATTTGTCGAATGTACTCCTAAACACAAATAAAAGATACTTGTTAAAGTCGATAATAGTTAAAGTCGATAATGTTATATGCACAATAAACGAGTAATATAATAACTTACGTAGAAATATGTATCTGCAGTTGTACAATCCTGTAAGTACATGTCAGAAAATGATCTTTGACGCAAACGCAAAACCTTCAAATATTCATTTATATGCTGCAAAACACACAAAATATGTATAAGTTTTGATATTATTAGACAATTCACTAAACAAAAAAAAGTTAAAATAAATCCTCACCGAATCATCAAACCAATTTTGTAGTATCTCATTAAACTATGTATTGTTTGGATCGAGTCCGTGAAAATGAACCCGTTGTGTTGGGTCATTATTTTTTATCCAATCCAGAAGCTCAACATATTTACTCTGATCAATAGGAATCAGCTGCCCGTTTATGTCAATAGTAGGTCCTACTTGCAATTCCACAAGTTTCTTCTTCGTGGGCTGTTTTAACGGATTGGTATATGGACTGACTTGGGTTGCTGCCTTCTTACGAAGGCGCCTATACCTACTTATGTTTTCACCCAATGGAGCAGGTATAATTTTTAAGCTTATAGGGCTATCAGCAATAGGAGCAAATGACTGATGGTGAGACTTGCTGGCAGAAGCAAATGTATGAAAGTCAGCAGCCATGAATTCGGCACCCTACAAAACCAAACAATACCGGTTAATGTATTGACTTGTTAAACTTTGTATCCAATATATTTTAGGTTTAAAATGTATCATACTCTACCTTACATCCTCGGAGATCTTGGCTGGTTTAAGCTATTGCATCAAGAGAGATATCTGATGCAAGATATTTTCTTCAGCCTTATCAATCTTGGCTGAAAGCTCTGCGTTACCCTTATCAATCATGGTAAATATCCTTTCTTCAAGATCATCCATCTTCTTTTCCAGGATTTCATACTATGATGTTGACGTGCCAGATTGAAACTATACATAAGTTATTATAATCAATTTTCACAAGCTAATACTAACTAGTAACATAAGCATCAGATAATTCAAAGAAAAAAAATTAAATTATTATACCATTGATTCAGTCGCTGGCGGGGCTTCAAATTCGTAGAGATGCTTCAGATTATCGGTGAATTAGGTGTCCGGGATATCAATTGTCTCCAACTTAAGACTCCATCCCCATTTTTTCGATGAAATGCAAAAGTTTACTGCTGCGCGATAGTCCGCAGCGTTTTCATGTTTGCAGGGTACCAACTTCCTATGAACCTCCAAAACCTTTATAATATTTTAGATTTATTAATTATTATTAGAAAATATAACACAAATTATAAGGAAGTTATATATATTTTTTGTTGAACATAAAAGCATACCCCAACATCATTGAATAGGACATTTACAACGTTTTCGTATAATGGGGTGCTCGTGCCAGACCAATTTAGAATATGAGAAAAATAGTCTTCATTCCTATCGGCAAACAGCTCCTCACACCTCGGGATCGCCTCGTAAATTCACACTTGAGATGATAATAAATTTAAATTACAATGCCAACAAAATAAATTTTTCTCTATCATAATATCATAATGAATCAAAATGATAGAATTACTTACTAAGAATGCGTGACAAAATGAGTATAAGTTGTATGATTCTTTATCCCTAGTGCCTATTTTTTTTACCTTCACCAACTTTTTAATTGGAGCCGTGCATAAACTATTGTAGAGTACAGTCCATGCAATTGTACTCCAAGGATAGACATTAAACTCATCTAAATTATCTACGAGACGAAATACAAAATATTGTATGATTCTATTCCGATCACGTGGCATTATCAATTTATGAAATTCATAAAATAGACACATTTTTACTACATCTACATCATCGTCAAATGTAACGCTGCCGAACCACAGATCCAAATCCTTGTAAGTCAACTGACTTTTACCCGAAAAATATTTATGATAAAATCTATCACCCACTTACTACAAGATAATCCTCCATCCTCAAACCAGTAATCAAATAAAAATCTTGACGAGAAAATCTAATACGTTTTTTACCTATATAGAACCATAAATCTTCATATAAATTTTTGGTATGCACACGTCTTAATAAAATCTCATGTGCTAAAATACCTGAGAATGAAATATCTGATACATCCAATAAACTACCAAAACATGTGGTTTTAAATATTTTTACCTGCCTCGAAGTCAATTTATTTTTTATAACTTTGAGTACGTATGTACGTTCGCTCGATAGAAATAATTTTCGACAATTATGTATTCTTTTGTGATATCCTTCTTCCTGAAAAAATTAAAAAATTATTAATATTAACAAAACAATAATCAACATAACATATAATCAAAATTTAATTTAATTACAACTAACAACCTAGACTATTTACATAATTATTCAACGATTTAAATTATTAGATTAAATAATTATAAATAAATATAAATAACATAAATTAATTAAATTTTTTTTAAAAATAGAATTTTTGGGATAAGAAGCGGCGGCGCATGCGTCTACGCGCTGCTAGCGGCGGGCGAATAGACGCATGTGCCACCGCGTTAGCGCACGCCGCTTGGTGGGCGCGAAGCGAGTGTGCTCAACGGCCTGGCTCGGGCCAACGACGTTAGTGAAAGTTAACCGAGGCTATGAGAGAGAGAGAGGGAGTGATCGTGAGAGTGAGAGGGAGAGAGGAAAAAGGGAAAAGGAAAAGTGTCGGTGATGAGGGAAAAGAAGAAAAATAATGAATTTTTTATTTTTTTACTTTATTTAATATAAGAGTAAAATAAAAAAAAAATTTATAATTGATTAAGAATGTATAAATTATTTTTACTCGGTCAAAATAACTTATTCATTAAAAAATAAGGTTATATAGGCCAATTTTTTAAAATAAATTAAAAAACAAGTTAAATTTTGAGTTCCAATCATCCGACCTTAATTTTGAACCTGTCACGTATCTAAAAAATTTCAAATACAACTTAAATTCTAAAAACAATTAATTAAATTAAGCAAAATCCCAACTCAAATCCAGATTTTACGCTCCCCTAAACCTTCGGAAGTGGGTTTTGAGTATAAATGATGTTAAACCGTTGGATACCCACTAACGCAATCCAACGGCTCACCGTTGTAGATATACCACATAGATATTAAACATGTCAGCACACAAAAATATTTTAACATTTACTTTGTTATTTCACCGAATAAAATACGCTTCCTGCTTGGCAAAATCTACGTCACCACATGCGATCACGTGCACGCAAGGTTAACAGAGAAAAAGAATACTCTCTCACAAAGTGTTCCTTGCCATGTGTCAATATCCGAGAAGCTACTACGTACGTGGACCAATAACATTTCAGAAACTGATCGGATCTCATCTCCCTTCTCTCGTCCACGAATTTTGATGTCTACCACTTGCGCTACTTTGCTTGTTTTGATCTCCTCGCCACGTGTCGACACCTACACGACCATCTTTTTATTTACCATAAAACATTAATAAAATATAGTAAAATCATTAAGAAAATAACAAAAATTGAAATGCATCTTTGAGGGAGAGAGAGAGAGAGAGAGCAGCAAACTCTGGAAGCTCCGAGAAAGATTTGATTTAGAGCTAAGTTGCTTCGTTTTGTCAGTCTCAGATTTTCTATCGTCAACGGAAAAGTAGTGGGTTTTCTGGTTAACTTTTGAGTTGGTCAGAAAGTTTCAAGTTTCAGGTGAGTTTTTCATGGGCCATCGCTGCTAGTTTTGTTTTCTCTGTGGAATTATTGTGATTCCTTTTCTATTTTTTTTTCGTTTGTGTGTAAAAATTCCGACATGAAAAGTACCTATGAATTTATTTATTGATTACTGCGGGAAAACGATTTACGGCGAAAAAAAAGTAGTCTGATATTTAGCTCTATTTTATTAGTTTTCTATTTTTGATTTTCGTATAGTCTACAGTTAGTTTAGACTTTCAATTCTTGGTAGCTATTTTAGATTTTAGTTATAGTATGCCTCTTTTCTAAGAGAGTTTAAGGAGTTGAAGACTAATTAATTTCGCTATGTTGAGTGCTCGCAGTGGATCCTGTATGTAGCCGAGACTGTTGTTTAATTGAATAATCGAGGTGGATCTTTGTTATGTTTGGTTGCTGAGAAATGATTGGAGGCGAAGTGCGATGAAATTTAGAAACACAGGAAAAACTTGATTAGTCCTAGGGTTCTTATAATTAATGTGGCTAAAGTTTGGGAAAGTTGGGAATACATTAAGTTGGGTTTTTCAGTATTAGAAGAAAGGTCTATGACCTGTGATTTAATTAGCCTTTTGTAAAGGGATGACATGGTAGAGAGAAGTATGAAATGTAGTAACCAGGCTGAGAATCTGTCTCTTCAGGTACCTTTGGTTTACTTCATGAACAACACAGTCGTTCGTTTGTGGTTCTAGATCTTGGAGTAGCTTGGTTTGAGATGCTGACAAGGGTTCTGAGATTGAAATTATGGGATGGTGGTGTAAGGGTTAGGTACAGAAAAACAATGGCCTGATTGTGAATCAACTGAAATAATGCAGCAAGGAGAATCAAGATAAACAGCTTGAAGAAAGAGCCAATTGGAGAAGAGAGAGGCATTCATGCCTTAGTGGGATGGTGGTGTAAGGGTTAAGTAAATCAAGTCACTTGTACTTCATTAGTGAAGTTTAGCTAGTGTGAAGGTTACATATGCATTTATTACCAGCGTTAGTAGTTCTAAATAGAAAATTGTAGACCTAATAAAGACATGAAGAATTTGCATGGACTGCAGGAAGACAGCCTAGAATATTACAAGTCCCTGCAGTACTATAAAGTTGATTTATTAGAAGACATCTTAATTGGCAGAAAACCCCATAATAATGGTCTGCTATTTACTGGAAAAATATCAGTGGTATGTAAATTGCAAATTCAAATTGAAAGAGAATTAACCATAGAGCATTTATAACTGGGCCTTCAAAATCATGTGAGACCTTGATTCTGAGGATGCCAGCTGTCATATCTAGAATTATATCATAAGAAAATAGCAGAATTCTTCATAGTAGTTCCATTAAATTGAATCTTTATTGTCAAAATATGAAGAAGGGAAACATGTCTAACGTTGCTAATAGACCATTGGGATAAACTTTGAGGAGCAATAAGATATGGTATTGATTCTTTCTCTCTTGTCAAAGAATTTTTGTGCTTAAGTAGTAAACTTTTGAATCTGCTGTTTCATGTCTCTTACTTGCACTGGGCTGTTTTATATTTCCGTCCAAAAACTTAATATTTTAGTGCTCTATAACAAGTAGAAGAGAAACCGAAAAAGGAATCTTATTCACTAATCAGGATTGAGGGTAAAAATACAACTTAAGTTGAGACAAATGGAACCGCTAGTTAAGTTTTAATTACCATATGCATCCTTTTAGAACAAAACAGACACAAGAAAAATGAACTGTAAGTTTCATTTGATATCAATTTTGATATAAACTTGAATACTTTAGCTGACCCTTCTTCTTTGTTTCTCTTAAGCTTTTAATTGCTTCATGAAAATGTAGTAGTAGCTCGTGTTGTTCTGATATAATCTCCGTTTTTGAAAGAGCTTTGGTTTTTCTAGCCAACTTGTTGGAATTTTTTTTATTAAGGATTTGATTCATGCTTTTCTTGTCTGCTCAGATGGATAAATGATGAGATTGTCAATTCGTGACTTTTCTTATTAATTTATTTAATTTTTCTGCACTCACAATACATTTTCACTAAATTACGGTGCTGAGACCAAAAATGTTCACTTATACTGAGTGTTTCAATTTTACTTGACTTTGTTGAGCTCTATTTTTATTTTAATCTTTCATAGGTAAATGAGACCTTAGATTTTCTTTTTGTTTCTTCATTTTTTTTTTGTTTTTTGCTGTATTTTTATTCTCTGCATAATTGAATAGAAAACTTTCTTGCAATACTTTCATTCATTTGGTTTCCTATTCAGAAAGCATAGTTGGGGATAGATTTTCTGGCATAAACATGACGTTGGATCAGGCAATTGCATGTGCCTTTAGTGGAGGGTAGAGATCTGGAGGAATGTCTGACGTGCATTTATAAGGTAGGCCTAAAATGCAAAATATCTATGATGTGTATTAGTGTGTGTTCTTCATATATGTAGTTATACTTGGTTTTACATATTGTAATATTACCATGCTTTTAAGTTTGTCTGTGGGACAAAATAATCCCTGTTGATTGCTTCAGGTAGAGATTCTGGTTTGCCGTCAATCAACTAGTTCATAGACAGGCAGGACAGTGCATTTGCAAAATTAATGTCTTATGCAACTAGAACTTTTAAAGTTAATATTAAAATAGAAATAGAAGTGAACTCTTTGAAAATGACACGTATGACTTTGATCTATAATAGATACTGGCATGAAATTAACTTTTTGGTATTTTGCAGCAGGTATCTTCACTTTTTTTAATACATGCTTGGAAAATTTAGAGGGTGGATGCAAATTGTGAAGCATTAAATGAACACAATAAACCAGAGAACATTGTTGCCATTGCAATATATAATAATTGTTGTTTAACAAAAGGAGAGAAAACTGCAAAAACATTGAAATGCTGTAAAGGATAGTGTAAATTAATATCAGAAATATTCTAACTTAATGGTTTGCTGTATGTTTCCAACTTTTACCATTATATCCAACTGCCCTTAGCTTATCTGAGGCTATCTCCAGTAAAGAAATTTTAAGGGTTTAAGTGGTCTTGTTACATCTGATGCTAGCATGTGTTATTAAATAGGAGACTGTTAACTATTCTGTTCACCAATAGTTTGAACTTGCATATATAATGGATTCTCACAAACCTGGGAAAAAGTTTTGAATTTATTTAGTTATTTTTGGTTGGTGATGGTTATAAGAAAATGAGTCTTAGTTCTCAAACTTAGTGCTTCAATTGGTGGAATGCATGGTGCTTCTCAGCATTTATTGTTAAGTTTGAGATGTTTTTTAAACGTATGGTGGCTATAGTTTTTGGGGTTTGAATTACTGAAACAGGTTTATGGTTTTCAATTAGATATAAGCAATAAGAACTTGTGGGACTGTGTGATGCCCAAGAACAATGTTGCTTCCTTGATGTTTTGGAATGTAAGGATGGATAATATCTAATGATTATGTTGGTGTTTGGAGAGTAATATGGAAGTATAAATCAGGTAATGTTGAGGAATTAGAGAAAGAGAAAGACAAGCAGAAAGATATATCAAGAGGTAATGTACAATACAATAGCCAAAGTCTTTTACCATTTTTTTTTTTGGCTTTCTCGGACCCTGAACATAAAGCATTTTTGGTAGATTCAAATTCATCTTTCACTCTAACACTTCACAGAGAATGGTTATTCTGTTAATCTTCATGTTTTATCTTTCGCGTAAAACCTGTATAAATGCATAATGGTTTAATATAAGAAAGAAAATTATTAACATCTTTTGACCATTAAATTTCATTTCAGATTCTTCTGCTGCTAATTCATTTTTACTCTACCATTTGCAAGAACTCTTTGGCTTGCTCGGTATAATGGAATTGTTACAATTGGATTAGTAGGCACCAACCTTATAGGTCAATACCAAGTTTATGGCTTAATATAATGCTTCCAAAACATTCAAACTATAGTTTGTAGTATTTAAGCCTTTGTAGGTTAGTCATTCAACATGTAGATTTGCATATGGTTTAAGTACATTTTTCTCACATCATCACAGATATTAGATATCTTAGCTTATTAAATGAATTATTTGGCCACTATTGTGACATAGGCGTATGAACTTATAATTTCTACATCATTGTCTTTCAATCTGGAGAAAGCTTGCTTTTAGTCTATTTTTATTATAGTTAATATTAGTATTGAATTAGTACTAGGTAAATACATCTATTAAATCATTTTTCACTTGTTAGTTTTGGTTCTTTCTCCTTGTCAAGAATTGTTGATACTCAAGAACTCAATTCCATTTGCCCTTCTGATTGTTTCATGATCTCATTAGAAAGCTGATAATTGATGGACATATTGTAGATGGCCTCTACTATCTTGGTTATAAATAAAAAGTTTGTGCTATTACTCGTTGTAATCTTTTTGGAAATTGGAAATTGATACATTCATCATTACTATTTACAATTTCTAGAGTATATTAACTCCATCGTTTTCTGACTTTGTTCAATAATATGGTGCTTGTTATCATGTGTTACGAAGTTCCTAGTCCTTTTGTGGTTGAAGTTGGTCAAGTCCTTATTTGATTGCTCTTTTAGCTGTTTGAATCCTATTTTATAAATGTGTTTGTCCACCTCTTGAAGTTTGTACCTTTCAGTATTGTGAATTGCATACTAACATAAGAAGTTTATCTTTTGAATTTCTAAATAAAATAGTGTTGGAAATTAATATATTACAAAATTTAATTAGAAGTTCATAACTCCAGACTGGCTCTTTATTCATAGGTGGATTAGTGTTCTTGAAATTATGCTCTTTAAACCAAGAGAATGATCCTGATCGGCTAGCATGCCATGTCATAATTGTGTGATTATTTATGCTACAGATGAAGGCTAATTGTAGCACCATGATGATGATAATAACCATATTATATTGTTATTATTATGTGTTCATTGTGATTGAGACGGGTAGTTATGTATTTGTAGCTGTACAATAGGGTTTTCCATCTCTTCAATTTGAACCCTAAAGTATTTCGTCTTACTTGAAGAAGTGGCAATTTGTTTAGTTGACTTCTAAGCAGTGATATTTTCCATAGTTTATACTTTTGTCAAAGAAAGTCTATTTGTTTGCAATGGTTACTCTTGTTCTTTTATCAAATTTATCGCTTAATTTTGTACATGGTGTTAGTATAACTTATTTGTCTTAGTAATGCTACAAGGTTAAGATTACTGAAGGATACCCTTTTTTTTATTTATTTATTTCTCCCATCTTTTTCTATTGTTTTTCTTTGCCATTGGTAACAATGATAATTCATGTGAAACAGACTAGTGACTAGTATTTAATATCATCCAAAAGCAAAGTTTGAAAGACATAATTGCTCATTGTAGTGTTGTTACGGGCTGAGTAAAGCCTCGATAGGAGAGAAGTGGCCTTCATGAGAGTGTTGCTCATCCTTTACTCTTTTGGACATTCCTTGTGCTTCAAATATCTTTGCGTATTCATGTTGACAGCTGATGTCTAATTTAATGATCTAGCACAAGTGCACGCTATCGTATAAAGTAATATAGGACTAAGTCCAGATTATAGATCCCACAGAGACTTTTGTTTCTATTTTCTTCAATTGAATACTAAAATTACTCTACTTTACCTTTATCCAGACTAGCTTCAGAGATAAAGTTTACTAACTAAATTACTGCTATCGAATTGAACCTAATTAAAATATCGCAAGTACTTAGAGGTAGAATTCATTAATTTGATAAGTAATCTAGGGTATCGACGTATCCCCTAGTAGTTCATTGAACCCTTTAACCTCTTAGTTATTCCCTTTTTATCAATTGATTGGCTAGACACTGATTTCATCATAAGCTTCTGTCGACAGTCTAATGATAATATCACACCCTAACAATTACCTATATGTCTATGGTAATCCGAATAAGATGCAACTCATTAAGATTAAGTCTAATCGAACCATATATGCCACCTAGGTATATGTTTATCCTAGATGGAACTCATAGATATTACTCTATGATCATGTATCAATCTACCCGAGGCTAAACACATGCATCCTTTTGTCAAAGTTATCATGGTTCTTAAACAATCAAAATAGTGATCAAGTATAATGAAAGCATTAAGCATAGATAAATTGAATCAATTAAGGGATAAAAGCTCATAACTAAGAGTTTAAAAGAGTCAATTACATACTAGGTTCAAGAATGTCTAACCCTAGATCAAAAGTATTTACCTCATGTTCAAAACAAGAATATTAAAGCAAAAGTATGAAAATATCATGAACAAAATCATTTCTTAAAACTAAGGAATAAAATAACACAAGTGATGCCCTGAGTTGTTCTTTTTCCTCTTGTCTTGATTGCTCAAGAGTTGATTCTTCAATTTTCAATCTTCAATAAATTCACCTTGATCTCTTGACTTGAATGTGTATTCGTTGCTTGCGTTTTTCTCCTTGTTAAATCTCTCTATTTTTGCCCAAAATAGTGTTTTTGTTGCTAAGAAAAACTCTAAGCGCGAGGAGCTTCGAATCCACCACGAATAGGCGAGTTGAGAGGAGTATTTAAACACCCACACGGGCGCCGCGGCCCTGGGCACGCTCTTTAGGCTTCCGTAAGTCATCGACAAGTGCCGCGACGCTGGGTGCTAAGTGCCGCGACGCTGGGTGCTGAGCGCCGCGGCGCTCACTTGCTATTCTGGGTGCTGCGGCGCCCAGCCACTTGTCTCCTACTTTCGTCTTTCGAGCGCATTTTGCTCGTTTCTCGCCCGATTTGCTTTCCGTTTGTTCCTATATGTCACATTTTCCTTCACGCACCTATTTAAGATTAAAAACACAAATAAGTAACCAAATATTAATGGATTAAAGCAAAAATACTCAAGTTAGAGTGCTAGAATACTATTGTCGTTATGCTATTATCAACAGCTAGCTTAATAGAAGCATGTGATGCATCCTCACAAAGTTGTTAATCATATCCTGAAACATAATTAATGACTAAGCTTATAGGATGCATACTTGGTTAGTTAAGTTTGAAACTTGAAGTCAAAATTCCCTCTTTACTCGTTTTAAAATTGCTTATGCTAACTATTTTCTTGGTAAAAAGAACAACTCATTGTTCAAGAAAGAGGTAATGAAAACGAAATATGTGTTTACAACTCGATTAGTTTATATATCAATTCTATATACTTGGACTAATTTAGGAAAAATGTAGTAATTGCTAAGTGGATAGATTCCTCCATCTCCTAAAGTAAAGAGTTGTTTCCAAGGACGGAATAGGTAGTGAGAATTAGAGCTGCCATCGTATTCTCTCATCTCTTCAATTATGAGGTGGTCAAGGGTCAATAATTACTCTTTATCTTGAAAACATCCTGCTAAGCATCATTGTATGAAGGTTATTTGTTGGTGAAATAGGTGCTCATGGATGTGAAGGATCCTAATTTATGAAGTTGCATTATACAAAAGGCAAGCATAAAGCTTGGAATAAGGAGGTACATGGGAATGTTAAAATATAGATTGGAGCTTGATTATCCAAAGGTTGAAAGTGTTATGGATGAGAATAGATTTGTGCTTGGGACAAGATTTAAAGAGCTAATTTTCGAAGAATAAACTATGCGGAGGCTATAGGCTTACCTTTATCGGGCAAAAGATGGAAATAATAATTTCAAGTCCTTACAAAGGTGGGTAAATGAGAGAAAATGCAACTTCGGGCATAGATAACAAGGCTAAGATAGATGGATGAGATGAGGGTAGAATGACAGAATCCAACATATTGCTTGCTTAGGAGGGCCAATGAACTATATATGTAAGGCATTTTCTAAAATAGTATGAGGCCTTTTGGGTTTGTTCAAAAGCAAAAACCAACTAGACTACCTAGAGCAAAGAATGTCCTACTATGTGGAAGTTGATTGCTATAAATGCTATATGAGTTAGACTTACCTTGTGGTGTAGGCTAGAAAGCCTACAACTTAGGGTACAAATAGTGGACATGACTTGTGTCTACCACACATCGGCAAGTCATGTCCCATGTGCCTAGCAAACATGAAGTTGTGTGTACCTCCCAAGGGGTTAATTGTAACATCTAAGATTTAATACTCTTAATTCCTAAGGCCATAAATACTAGGGTCAAGATTGATGAGGTGAAGGCAAGGTGATAAAATCCCATGTCACTTGTTTAGAAAGGTGATTGGAATGCTAAACCCCTTCTCTATACGACAACTTCGAAAGAAAAACCAAAAGGCCTAGCCATAAAGTGGACAATACCTTACTATGTGGAAGTTGACCCTTGCAAAAAAGAAAAATAAAAATATCAATATCATTAGTGAATTGAAATCACAACTAGTGTTGCTGTGGACGACAAGGCAAAAATTGAGAAATAGGGTTTTGTAACTAGAGTTGAGGATCAATTGTGGTATTTAGTTCTCACAAAGCAAAAAGATTGGACAGACATCTTGGAGAAGAGGATTGAAACATAATGTCCTTAAAGTTTGATAATGAAAACTCCGTTGCCCATGCGATTTCTTGTGGCATTGTTTCTTAATGTCAGAGTTTTATTTGTGCTATGGTTAAGGTGCCGGTTTGTCAATTGCTAGATTTATAATTCAAAAAATTTTATACATTAGCATCTGATTGAACACGAAATTGCAACTCTTATTGAGAAATCTAGGTTTATACCAGTAAAAGTAACATAAAAATTGGAATTCTTTTGAGAAATCTAGGTTTGTACAAGTAAATCACAAGCGATCACTTTGGTTCAGTTACTTGAAGACTGGAGAGAATCTTCAGCATTGATGTCTACTACTCACCTATAAAGAAAAAGTATGGTAGGAGAAGCAGTCTAACTTCCCGGGAAAGCCACTGCTTGGCTGTATGGTTGGGATCAAGGGAATGTTTGGCTGTCCAGAAAAGTCAGAATATTATTAGTATTGACTTAGAAGGTTTCTTCAAGTCATTAGTTGTAGTTGTTTCACATCTGCCGCTGTGCTTCTCTTTCTAAAATTTGGAGGCAATCCTGAGGTGTGTTTTGTCACAACAAATATTGTTTGATTTCTTAGTAATATGAAGTGTTGAAAATATGAGAGTGGCTATTCACACCTTTTTTGTGGAGGTTGGCAAAAGCTCTCCAGCTTGTAAAATGAGTTTGTAAATGAATTTTTGAGTTATATGTTTTTGCTTTTAGTGAACCCTTAGGCTCAGTAATGTAAGTTAGAAATGATAGATTAATAGTATGTAACTATTTGGTTTTTTCCATGCCAACTTTTATGTGGAAGATTGAGAACAGGAGAAGAAGAGTTAGTATTTGGTGCTTTATACAAGTTGATGAACAAATTAGTAGATTTTAATAATCATGATAAATTGAAGGATGGAAAATGAAATGATAATTACTGAATGAAAGAGTAAATTCACAAGTCCTTACAGTCAGTACTAAGCTTTCGACCATGTCTTAAGTTAGTAGTGCTTAACTGAGTTAATTGTTATTCTATGATTTGGGGCTTCTGAGAAAAACCTTGTGATCGAAGGTCTGCTGTCCATTTGAGTGGGTCTCTTTTTTTGAACTCATAATTATATTAAGTTTATTGAAATGTTTTGCATATCTATTTATGGCTATGATGATAGTATTAGTTATCTGCTCTGTTAAGTTGTTTTTTCATATAATTATTGAGTTTATTGAATGTTATGCATATCTATTTATGGCTATGATGACGGTATCAGTTATCTGCTCTGTTAAGGTATTTTTCTTAATGGATATAATTGTAAATGACAGTTGTATTTTTATTTGCAAATAAGTATATCATAGTCTTTTATTTTAGCATATGATGGTTCTATGTAAGTTAGTGTGTAAATTTGCTTCAGTTTACACAAAGTGTAATTTGTAGTGATTGGGATCATGAGACTGTTCCATGTTGAATTAAATTATTTACTAGCGATGCCTTTACACTTATAAAGATGATAGTTCATGTTTACATATTAGTTTTGTACATGTTTAACTCCTTTTGGCATTCATGATTTAATCCAATTCCAGCAGACTGAATCTTTACAAGAAAATAAACGTTAATGCATCAGTACTATGACACTTATTGGATCCTTTTTGGGATGATTTTACTGCCTTACTAATCCTATTATCATTCTTTAGCTTGTGTATTGCTCAATTGGCTTTCATTGTTCTTTATATTAATTTTATGTATGGCTTAGCACTAATTGATTTCTGCTGTCATCCTCTGACTATGTTAGAACATATGTGCTTTGGAGTTTTTTTTTTTTTGTGTTCGAGGACAATATGTTGATTATGACTAAATGTTCATTAATTATCAAGCATGAAGATACTGCATGGGATGTATTTGGAACAAGTGACGATCATATAGTACCTCATTGACAATGTGTTGATTATGACTCAATTTTTATTAATTATCCAGCTTGAAGATACTGCATGGGATGTATTTGGAACAAGTGATGATCATATAGTACCTCATTAACAATGTGTTAATTATGACTAAATAATAATTATCCAGCATGAAGATACTGCATGGGATGTATTTGGAACAAGTTAGATCATATAGTACCTCATCCCAGTAATGAATATGAGGAGCAATTTGCAATTGAAGGTGATAACCAAAACAAACTACAAAGAGAAGTGATTGGTATCACGAGCATTGCTAATAAGACTACTCTATATGGTATCTGGGGGAAGGAGGATAACGACTTACCATTTATGAGCAAGAAGAATAGAATGTTGGAGAAGGATTGGTCTGACACACCTGATGGTGTGTTTCCTGCTTCATGTGATAGTGACACAACCAAAGAAGTGACAAGTGCAGCATCTGATGATACAAGAATGTCAATTCATGGAACAAAAAGTGGCAATGGAGATAAGGTGGGTGAGTTCTGTGAAGAAGATCCTATCTTAGATGACAAGTCAGCTGCTGCGCTTAACAACTTGTACTGCTATCCACTCAATCAAATTTCCCAGTCAAAAAATGATCTCAGCTTTCTTGATGATGATCGTGATGATAAAGAAAGCAGTGACATCTTGTACTATGGTTGGCCTGACATAGGAAATTTTGAAGATGTTGACAGGATTTTTAGGTAGTCTTCAAAATTTATCCTTTATTTTGTGGAAAATTCATTTTCTTCATGAGGTTCTATCTCTTCTACATAGATCACTTATATTTGTCTGCATGCTATGCATTTTTCTAATATTTTGTAATACTAAATATTTATGATTGATCTTTCAGAAGTTGTGATTCAACATTTGGGTTGGGCAGTCTTAGTAATGAAGATGATTTATGCTGGTTTTTGCCTACAAATGCTGATGAAGAATCTGTAAATGCACTGAAGTCAGCTTCTAAATTGAATAGCTTATCAGAACACCAGGAAATTCCTAGGGAAAATAGTGGAGGTCCTTCAGCAGATGATTGCAACAAGAACAATTTACTTGCCAGTGACGAAATAAACTTAAAATGTATAGATACAGAAGATTCTGCTCTCAATCACTTGTCATTTGGGAATGGATCAGATACACAATCAGAGAGCAAAGGCAACTCAATGTTTAATGAGCAGGTCTGTTAAGTCCTTAAACTTCTGATTGAATTATTAATAATCTACTTTTATTATTGTTAGGTTAAGTATATCCAGGTTTCTTTGCTTAGCTTTATGAAGTAATCAGGCTCACTGCCGCTTTTACTAGTATTTGAAGATTGGTATTTTATTGATTTTCAGTATCACCAAATTAAGGAACCACTGGAAGTTAACTTTGATTTTCACTGGAAGTTTAATATCCTTAAACTGCTCCTTGCAAGTTAAATTTAAGCAATTAATAAACTATACATGCTACAAGATTTTGAATAAAATCCTGTTTATACATCGATGTTCTTTCTTATAAGCTGAAATGCAGTTTGAGGACCTACTTATATTATGAGAAGAGGCTGATCCAAAATCTCTGAAGTGCGTTTGGCTGTCTCTGTCCAGTTTCCTAAATGGATGAATAGTTTGGCTTTTTTTTAAGCGGAGTGGTGGTTTGCAACAAATAGCTGTTTATGCCTGGTCCTTAATAATATATGTTGATTGTGCTATTGCATGACAGATAAACTTGCCAAAAAAGCAGCTGAAGCACCTGACTAAGTCCGAAGGAAAAAGGAAAGACAGATACATGGAAAATGGCAGTTCTTTTAATCACAATGACAACCACAACCAATTCACTGATGTAAAGCACCTGTTTGGAGATACATCCCAAGTTTTCTCTCCTTTAGGCCTTCAGCAACATAAACAAGTAATAGGGTCTGATTCTTTTAGTTATATGCAAACTCATGTTCCTTACTTGCACCTAGATTATAGCCATCCTTCCGATCAAATTTCAGTCTGTCCAATTGCATCTGGTATCAAATCCAAAAACAATGGCCACGCATCTCCTTCTCCAAAGGAGTCTTCATATGCATCAAATCAGGTGCAGTCCGTGGATAGCTGTCTTGGCCCTTTATTAGGTGCTCCTTCTGTGACTACGAATGAGAAGAGAGAAAAGCAACATCATTGCCAGGATTTGCAAGTGCCATCAGCCAGGAGTTTCAATAATTCACTATCAGTCCAGAAACAAGTTCATCTTGTGGAACTTGAGATTGAAGAACATAGTGAAGTTGGAGTAAGCATAGCTGTTCCAGCAGAATTAGACTCTTCTAATGGGCAAGAGAGCTCTTGCATGAGCCCTCTGTTGGATGAAATCTCTCTGGAGGCAACTAGTTTTCGTCAGCTTCAGCAAGTCATGGAAAAGGTATTAGTCTAAAAAGCTTGACCTTGAGCATGTGCATGCGTATACTTATCTGTTTTGATTTCCTAACAGCTCTAGAAGTGTATGTAGATGTGCGTGCACCGCTGAGTATAGTTGATTTGTGCTTTGCATGGAATAGAAAGATACTAGGTGTGTCTTTCAGCACCTAAAGAATCTTCATGTTTATTTGGCCTGGATTTCAAACTTCACTCCCACAACTGAGTGAGAACATTTATCTATAAGGCCATTGAATGCTAATCATGACACTAACTATTATAGTTAGATACTCCACAAAGACCTACAGTCTTTTTTCTTTCATTTAAATTTCCAGACATAAGTACTTTGGATTTCATTAAAAATATATAATATTTGTAATCTCTCTTAAATTCAAAAAATATACAAGGTTAGAGAGCTTGATCAAGTAAACATAGCTAGTTACAATAACTTGGATGTTTATGCTTGCTTATCTCATTAGAAGTTTAATAAGAATGGTGTAATCTAGAAGGGGATCATCAAAGTAAATTTTGTTTGATGTTTGAAATGGGATCATCAAAGTAAATAACTTGATCTGACAATGAGAATTTAGGATAGTCAAAAGTGTTGTTACCTTTTGTTAAACATATGTAAACATTTAACATCTTATCTCTTAATATAATCAGAAAATTGATTTTGGATGACATATTTAAGTATTGGTTTATTGTATAAACTCTCTAGACCTTTTATTAAACATATGTAACTATAACCATATTAGCGAAATCTTTGAAGCTTTTATATGAGGCATTCCACTAACATTTCTTTTTTCTGAAGCAATTAAAATATTGACATCTAAGGAGGTATGAGGAAGCGAAATGCATAAAGAGAAAGGAGATAAAAGAAATTTCGATAT
Organism: Ailanthus altissimus; assembly: GCA_946807835.1. Lineage (NCBI taxonomy): Eukaryota > Viridiplantae > Streptophyta > Magnoliopsida > Sapindales > Simaroubaceae > Ailanthus > Ailanthus altissimus. The sequence continues at coordinate 11,797,392 of OX327698.1, forward strand.
TTCGAATGGGAAATTCTGTTATTGTTGAGAGAATTACAAGTTTATGGCACAGAGACCCTATTTATAGGCGTCTATATTAATCCCGAAAAATAAGATAAGTCTATATTAATCCCTAAAAATAAGATGGGAATGCTAAATAAATCCTAAAGATACAATTTAAGAAACTAAGAGTAAACTAGAAGAACTGAATAAGGAGCCAAATAAGATAGAAAAGTTAAATACAACCACAATACTTCTTCTCATTTGAAGAAAATAACTAGTCCTTACTAAATAAGGAAAACCCAACTAACTAATTAAGATTTTCCTAATTAAAACTTTGTCCTACATCAGTTCCCTTCACTTGCAAAAACTCCCATCTTTGTGGTAGTTGAACAAATCCTTAATGTTGAAAGTATTAGAGATGTTCTATTTGTCAAGTTGTAATATGTACTCACGACCACTAACCTTCTTTACCACCTGAAATGGTCTATGCTTGCATTTGTTAATAATCCTTGAAGTCTTGGAAATTTATTTTTGCTTAAAAGTCTCCTTAAACACCTTTTGGCGACAATGTTTATTTACATTAGATTTATAATTTGTATTTGTTGCTTTCGAATTGGCACACACCTTTACATGAAATTGCTACATTTTATCTGCCATATTCTCTGTTGCCTTAAACTAGACAATGTATGTATTATCACCGAGTCCAAAGCATAGCATGGGAGAATGAGTATAAATAATTTCAAATGGTGTCTTGCAAGTAGAACAATTAACCACCTTGATTAATTGTGCTATTGTAGGCAAAGTAGACTTATGGAATCACTATGTTCCATTGTTTTGGTTTCTCTCCACAAACACATCATAACATATTCCCTAACATTCTATTCACTGCCTCCGTTTGTTTTTTAGTAGTCTGTTGATGAAATGAGCTCCTATATTCAACAAGTCCTCTCATTCTTATTACTTGAAAGAATTATGAATAGTGTGTGAGAGTGAGCAAGTGTTAAATATTTTGCATGCATATATATGTAAAATTTTGTTCATGTTAGAATTAGCCATTAATTGTAGCTGTAAAATTATTTGTCTTATTAATTTGTTGTTAGCTGGTTGATGTTGGAATCAGCCATTTGTTATAGCTATAGAGTTGGCTATCTTAGTAGTTACATGTTAGAATTAGCCATTAATTGTAGCTGTAAAATTAGTTGTCTTATTAATTGGTTGTTAGCTGGTTGATGTTGGAATCAGCCATTTGTTATAGCTATAGAGTTAGCTGTCTTAGTTGTTGATTGTTAGCTAGTTGATGTTAGAATCAACTATTAATTGTAACTGTAAAGTTAGGTGTACATTAGCTGTCTTATTAGTTGTAGAGTCTTATTTAACCACAATTTCTCCATCTGTAATTAGAGGAATCAAAATCATTCAAAAAACATGATATCAGAGTGTTATTGCTAATATGTTCTTCATTTCTTTCCTAATATATTCTTTATTTCTTTACTTAAGCCTTCATTAATAAGAGATTAGTCTAAATAATTCTTTTAAGTTTCTTCCTTCGACCATGTTTGATTTTTCCAAAAACACCTCTCTGTTATCCATTCATACTGAAAATCCTAAGCTTCAAGTTGCCACTTGCAAACTTAAGGGCAAAAACTTTATGGAATGGTCCCCAACTATAAAAATTTCGCTGAAAAATAAGGGGAAAGTTAAATATGTTATTGGTTTAGCAAAGGCACTTGATGAGGATTATCCCAAGTATGAAACTTAGGAGTTTGAAAACAATATGGTCATGGCATGGCTCCTCCACTCCATGCAACCAGAAATGAGCATAACCTATTTGCTCCTTCCCACAACCAAAGAGACTGGGGAATTCTGGACGAAAGATCTCTTCTAAAACCAAATTTGTATCTCAGATTTTTCAAATCAGACGAAATAAAGGACTTCAAGTGTCATGAATTTCTACAACACTCTAAAGGGATTATTAATGAAATTTGATTTATTAGAATGTGGAATTGCAATCAACTGTTGATGCTAAGAAGGTGAAGGATATTTTGGAGATTGTGTCATTCATTCTCTTTTGGAACTCACTCTCAAATATGATCAAGCTAGTAACATGGCACTAGGAAAAGATCTTTTTCTAGATCTCGATGAAGCCTTGGCAATCATTTGAGGAGAGAAGAGCAGTAAAGAGTTAATGAACTCCAAGACCAAAGAATAGGGAGGATTAGCTATTAAAAGTTAAGCATTAGCTGTGAAAAAATCAATAGACAATAAGAAACAAGTATAACTTTGGTGTGACTACTACAACAAGGCCAAGACATACAAGAACTATATGTTGGAAATTGCATGGGAAACCACCAAAGATGAAACAGTATGAAAATAAAGGAGAAAATCAATTTAATTGAGTGGGACAAGCCAACCATCTAGAGGCTCAAGGTGAGAAAATAGATCACAAGATAGTAGGCTTTAATTGGGAAGATATTGGGAGACTTATACAGTTGTTGGATCAATTGAACAGTGATAATTCTAACAATTTAGCCCAAATAGGCTCTTGTTCTATGGCTCAATCAAGTATAAAAGCCTCAACTTTCTCGAAAAAAAAAAATCCTAACACTTGGATAATTGATTTAGGTGCTTTTGATCATATGGCTAGTATGTCTAACGATTTTTCAAGTTATTTACCATGTTAAAAACAAAAAATCAAAGGGGTTGATGGATGCTTCTCCTCAGTTGCAGGTAAAGGAACTGTGCAAATATCTAATTCTAGTACCTTAAACTCTTTCCTCCATGTCCTAAACTTATATAAAAATATGTAATTGGTCCAAAAACATACAAATGATTTGAGTTGCTCTGTTAAATTTACACCTTTTGGTTATTTTCAGGACCTATTAAGGAAGACAACTAGGCATGGTAAACTGAAGGATGGACTTTTACTACCTAGATACTGGTTGGGGAACAAAAATGAACTCTGAATATTTGGTTTCTCATAACTCGTAACTCATACTAGATTACCTTTGGCATAATTGATTAGGAAACCCACCTTTCCTTTCATGAAAAAATTGTTTTGTACCTTGTTTAAATATTTATGTTGAAAACTTTCATTATGAGTCATCTAGTTGTTCTAAACGCCATCAAATGAACTTCCCAATAAAAGAAATTTAGTTTGTTACTCCTTTTAGTGTGCTTCATTCTGATGTTTGGGGTCCTTCTCGTGTTACTAATATTTTTGGTTCTTGTTGGTTTGTTACATTCATAGATGATTGTACTAGAACTACTTACGTGTATCTCATGAAAAATAAGTCCGAAGTACCTTCCATTTCATTCACTTTTTGGCTTTTATAGGTTCATTAGAACCTAATTTGGGGCCAATATTCAAACCTTGTGGTCAGATAGTGGAACAAAGTATTTGAACCAAGAATTAATGTTATATCTAAAAAATATGGAATTCTACACAATGCACTTGTGTTGATACTTTATAACAAAACGGAGTTGCAGAGAGGACGAATAGACAATTACTCGGGCCTTAATGTTTCAAATGAAGGTGCCTTAACAATATTTGGGAGAAGTGGTACTCATAATTGCCTACCTCATTAATAGGATGCCAACAAAAGTCTTCAACAATCAAAAACCAGTGGAAAAGCTCATGTTCTTATTTTTAGATTTTCATGGAGTTAGGGCCTTACTTCCAAAGGTGTTTGGATGCGTCATGTGTCTATTCTCATTCACGAAGTAAATTGGATCCAAGAGCTGTCAGGAGTGTGTTTATTAGGTATTCATCCATAAATAAAGGTACAAATGCTACCCTCTTACAAAAAAAAAAAAAAAAATCCACCTTGTTACTATAGACATAACCTTTTCTTTGTAGAAACCTAGTTATATTTTAGGCATGCCTATCTTCAGGAGGAGAGTTCAAGATTAGAATATAAGCACAATTGGAATGTGGAAGGATTTGGTGTGATAGTAGAGACAAGGAGTGATGAACAAGGAAATACAAGCATAGACCTTGAAGAAGGTGGAAACAACCTTGGTGAAGTCGAAAAAATCAATACTCCTTCACTCCAAAGTCCAATCTCAAATAACAAATCCACCTGCCCAGTCCTCTATTAAAAATGATCCTCATATTGAAACTAACGCTGAGATACCTACAACTCTGTCTCAAAGAATGTACATGAGGAAGAAAAGACCTAATCTAGGTTTAGTTGTCAACCCTAATTTACTTAATGAAAATAATGACACGATTCCTAATTCTGAAGCTTTTGTTAATGATCTTGATCTACCTATTGTACTGAGAAAAGGGGTTTGTAGTTGTACTCACCACCCTATGTCTAATTTTGTGTCCTTATAAAATCTTTCACCTCTTTATTGAGTGTTTCTCACTAAAGTTCTATCTAAAAAAATTCTGACTTCTACTTAAGAATCCCTTGTCTCAAACCCATAGAGAGAAGCTATGAATGAAGAGCTGAGAGCATTGGAAAAGAATAAAATGTAGGAGATTGTTGATCTACCCAAAGATAAAGACTTTGGGTGCAAACGGTTCATCATTGTGAATTACAAATTTAATGGTTCATTAGATCAATACAAGGAAAAACTAGCTGCCAAAGGATACATGCAAACCTATGGGATAAAGTATCATGAAACTTTTGACACTCCAATCAAGGCAAACTATAGACTAGAAGACATGAAGGAGAGGAGACAAGTTGATAAAAGCATTACCAAAGAATGGTTTGTAAGCTTATCTGCTTATACCACACAAGACCAAACATAGCCTACACGTTGGGTGTTGTAAGTCAATTCATGCATGCCCTGGTGAAATTGCACCTTCAAGCTTGTTTCCTGAATCCTACTCTAATTTTATTTTAGACAGCCTACGCACTGAGCATTGTAAGTCATCTTCAGGACATGGGTTTTTATTTCAAAAAGGCAAATAATTAAAACTAAAAGCCTAAATTGATGTTGATCAGTGAGGCTGTAAGATAGAGCAAAGATCCACTATTGGATATTGTAATTTTCTATGCAGACACATAATCATATGGAGAAGCAAGTAACTGGTGATGGCATGCTTTAGTGTAGAAGCTAAGTTCGGAGCCATGGCACAAAGAATATGAAAATCATTGTGGCTTAAGATAATCCAATCAGACTTGAAGATAAAGATAGGACTAATGATGTTGTATTATGTTAAAAAAGCAACAATTAATATTGCTCATAATCAAGTACAACATGATCCGAAATAACATGTGGAAATTGGTAGACACTTCATAAAGGAAAAACTAGACTTTGGGCAAGTTTGTATACCATGTCTCTTCAACAACCAACTTGTAGATGTTCTCACCAAAGGATTATCTAGTGCCAGTTTAAGCAGCTGAGTAGCAAGCTTGGGATGCAAAACATCTTTGCATCAGCTTGAGGGGGAGTGTTAGAATCAACCATTACTTATAGCTGTAGAATAGTTATCTTATTAGTTTGTTGTTAGCTGGTTGATGTTCGAATCAACGATTTATTGTAGTTGTAGAGTTAGTTGTCTTACTAGTTGGTTGTTAGTTAGTTGGTGTTAGAATAAATTATTAATTATAGTTGTAAAGTTAGGTGTACATTAGCTGTCTTATTAGCTGTAGAGTCCCATTTAACCATGTAAATTTCTCCATTTGTAATTAGAGGAATAAAAATCATTCAAAAAAAGTTCATTATCAATTTTTGATAAATCAAATTGAGTGGTGGGTTTAAATAGATATTTAATGGGGCAAAGTAGTTCTATGTTCAGACATTTCATAAGTCAAAGCATTTGGGCCTATGCTAGTTGTTTATTATTGTAGAGTGTTTCTCTTTGGTGCTCAAAATTGTTGAAGATATAAGGAATCAAGGCAATCAATTACTATCATCTTTATAATTATCATTTATATTTTGAATTATATTATATTTTGTTTCCTTATTTAGGTTAACCTTCAGCCTATATAAAGGCTCTTTATGCAACAATTTCAATATAACATAATAGTAAAAATGTAGCTTTTACGGTTTTTTTGTTTCTCTTTAATTTTTTGCTGCTTTTATTTTTTCTTACATGGTATTAGAGCATTTTCTTATCTTCTCTCACATGATATCAGAGTCAAATAAGATCCTTGGCCTCTTTTCTCCTTCTTAGAGCACGTTTGTTTTTCATTTCTATCCGTCAGAAAATTTTTTCGGTCACTATTCACTCATTGCAAGTACTGTTCATCTACTAGAGTAGCGTACACTTCTCAAAGTTTTTGCCACCATCGGTTGTCCAACTTAGATCTTGGCCATTTCTTTGTAAGTTACCGTTCACTGCCCTTCTATGGGTGGCAATTCCTATAAACGAATCGTGTTCGTATCGTGTCAATATAAGGTGTTAACAAATTTTTTTTTTGTATTCGTTTACTAAATGAATCAATCATTCAAACACAAATTCGATTTGTTTAATAAACAAATTACACTATGCGACACAATTAGACATTTTTAAATAAATAGATCAAATTCAATTCGTTTATACGATTATACACGATTTGATTCGTTTACAATTATATTTGTTTAAATGAATAATAACACCTAATTCGATTCGATTACACGAAAGATTCCATTCGTTCAAAACACATTTAAGTCGTGATTAATAAAATTTAAAATTACACAAAAAAAATCATGTAATGCATCTAATAATAAAATTATTCTAACACAAATAAAATTTTTTTTTCTCACAAATATATTTGAAATTGACTAAGTGGAACTTCTTTCATGTCAGTTGGACACAAGGACAAAACTGTGCATAAGGGATAGTCTGTATCGCTTGGCAAAAAGCGCAGAGCAAAGGCATAATTGTGCAAATTCCAGTGGTAGCTTCAGAGTTGACAGAGATGGAACTGGAGCACTGATGGCAGAAGACAGAAATGAGTATGTATTTGTTTACAGTTTCTACTCCTCTTTTCTTATAAATATTTTTTTGTTAAGGTATATGCTATGTACGTTATTCCTTAGTCCTTCAAGTGGAGAGTGTTGTGCGTGTAGTTTCATATCTGTATAGAAGGGTGAGATGAGCTCTATGCTTTACTGCAGCCTCTGTTAGCCAACATTAAGGATACTGGGGCATATGTCAGTCCTTGAAGCAAACGCAACATGCATATGAAAGATATTGTTTTTCTTATTAGACATTTTGTCAGCAGAATGGTCTTTGTTCGTGACCAAGATGGATGATTTGGCTTATGACATGAATCTCTACACAACCATTTCTTTAAATTATTGCATGTTATCTCTTTCTTTACATCAGTACATAGATTTCCCATTCTGATGCAGAGCCAGAAACTTAGGTTTATTATTTATTTTGTGAATTATTTTACTATTAGGGATTTAAAGATATTACTTGGTTGAGTTGGCTTATTTATTGCTGGATTTCATTTTCCTAAATGAGTAGGATTTCAGCGTATTTGAAGTAGATTAGTGTTTTTCTGAGCACTGTTGATTAGCCTTCCATGTAATGCCAAGCAGGAACTGAAGCTATTATTGCTTCAGGAATAAATCTAGCCTTGTCATTTCATTTAGTGGGATTATTATTCTTAAGATTTATTTCCCTATGTGAGTGAGATATTGGCTTATCTGAAGACCGAAGCACTGTAATTGACCTTGATACAATGCTTTCTTTATCATTGTTGAGATATTAGGTCCTTCCAATAGCAATTTTGTAATTCCCATTTCTGTTTTAGTTTTCTGGAAACACACTAAATAACCATCCAGTACATGTTTTTGGTAAAATTTATACTCAGTGAATACAGAGAACAGTTTTTCCTTTTTACTCGTAAGGTCAGAAAACAGCTTTTTATCGTTTTCTCTGAATTGTGAGACACAGGCAACACAAAATTCTCTCTCCTTTGAATTGGAGTAAATTATTTCTTCATCACTTCTCTCATGTCCTCCTTATTCTTCTTCTTCTTTTTTTTTTTTCTTCCTGATGAATCTCACTTTCTTGGAACAAAAACGAGAACAACAAAGATTTGATGGCAGAAAGTGGCACATCTCATGGAAGAACGTGACTAGATTGAAGCTAACTGTAAACACCATACATACCTCTTTTTCTCTCATCTCTGTCTTAAATTGACTTCCATTCGAAGTTAAATTTAATAAAAGATTTAATTGACAATGAATTTAATAGATTTGGCGGTGTGATAGGGATTGTTCTTCTTGGTGTCAAAGAAAAGATGAGTTAAAAATGATTTAGGGTTTGGGTCTGTTCTCTGTTGGAGGGCACACTTTCTTTGGGTTTTCGGCTGACAAAAGAGAGCTCGAAAGAGCATAGGATTATAATGGATAAGCCACATAAGTATCAGAAAACAAATCAAAGCATTACAGTTAGAATATGTCATCAAATTAATCAGAGATGGATTTGTATATATATTTTTAATGTAGAATATCTAATAACATATAAATATTATAATTATGATGTTTTTATAACAGAACAGAAAATTAACACAACTAGAAAAATTAAGATTAATCAAAATTGATTCGAGTGCTGAAACTATTAGCTTTTTTTATATTTAGTTGATTAATTTTATTAAAATTAATTTTTCGTGGAAAGTGTTTTTTCTTACTGTTTTCATTTTCCAAAATGTTTTTTACTTTGGTATTATCACTGAATGCATTATGCCATCTTGAAAACATCTGGCCTATAAACATCAACTTCATTTTCACATGTGATTTTTGAAATCACCGTTTAAGAAAGATACCAGACACCCTTAATTTTCAGATTCTTTTTCCCAATGTGTAGTATTTGGGCTTATCTCAAAAGCTTACTAAGTCTCTTTTCAAGCATTGTATATTGGCTGTGACATAATGCAAAATAGGAACCAAATCTTATTATTTGTTAGAAATATTTTGTACTTATTTAAGTGGTTTATAATTTTTTACCACCATTAGTAGGCATTATTGTAATTTTTCATAGCAGAAGTTATGATTTTGGAAATGAGGAAATGCTTTCAATCTTCTCTCCTTTTTCATTTATAATTGTAGTTTTCCTCTTATCATACAACTTTGTGCCACTCTTTGTAATCTTCTTCTCATGTTTATCTCCTCCTTGCCTAAAATTATTGGTTTTAGTCCATGAACTGTGCATCCAACACAAGCCTAAATGGCCAATAGCTCTTCCACAACCAACACAGACAGCATGCATAAAATTATCCCATGCATGGCCTCACCTTCACACTGTATCAGCATTCAAATAATAAAATACACTGGACAATTTGAGGAGGAGAAAACAATGGATTATAATTTACATCAAGAAGCAGCTGAGGACCAACCTATAGAAAGATTGGCTGATGAACTCTTTGGTATGTTGGCTGCGCATAAAATGGAACTTGACAGTTTTTTGGCATATACGAGTTCTTTCTGTACTTCAATGTTGGGATTAGTTACAAGTTCGAATTTCATACACATTTATACTTTTTGGGAATTGGTTGGGATGTGTTCTTATCTATTAATAGGGTTTTGGTTCACACACATTGGGTGAGTGCGTGTCAAAAAGCATTTGTAACTAATCGTGTAGGGGATTTTGGGTTATTATTAGGAATCTTAGGTCTTTATTGGATAATGGGTAGTTTTGAATTTCAGGATTTGTTTGAAATAGTCAATAACTTGATTTATATAATATGGTAAACCTTTTATATGTTACTTTGTGTACATTTCTATTATTTTCTTGAGCGGTTGCTAAATCTGTGCAATTCCTCCTTCATGGATAGTTACCTGATGCCTACTCCAATTTCAGCCATAATATTACTACATATTGAGTTTACATCTTTTGTAGGTTGGACAGTACTCTTTCTCGGTTTCTGTGATTTGTAGTTCTCCTAACTGTATGTTTTTGCTAAGTTCTATGTGAATTTTGTTTTTCTTTTTTCCTAACTGACCATAGTGGCTTCATTCAGGTGTACTGGATTTATTGATATGGAAACCAATACAAATCCCATAGATCGATCCATTGCACACTTGCTATTTCACAGGCCTTCAGGTCCATCTGTAATGCACGCTAACAATGCTTTTTCCTTTAAGTCCCATGCCATGGTAAGCATCTTCCTGTTTATTGTAGGTGTTAACTTTGATGTCATATTCAATACTGCTACACTTATAGAGTGAGTTGAATGTGACAGATGCAGGGGTCTATCACTAGTCCTCCAGTGAAGGTTGAGAAACAGGTGTGCCAGACAAATACTAGCAGTGATGCAGAAGAAATTTTGATGACAAGTGATAAAAAATAACAAGGAATATTAATTGGAGCCCACTTACGGTGTGAAACTTGTCTGTTTTTTATCACTACCATGATCATGTATGATAACATATTGCGAGGCCCAACATGATGCCAGGTTTGATATATGTTTTGGAGCTCACTTCTAAGATTTGTGTCGTACTCGTGTTGATGCATAACTTAATGGTTCCTCTGAAAATGGTTTCTGCATATTTGTCACTTGCATTCATAATGCTTTTTCCTTATTGCTGTTGGCATAGTATGATATTGGTGGTTTTACATTTTTTAAGAATATTGCTGGTAAATAGGCTCTTTGCTTTTACTGAAGTTATGTGGATGTTGAAAGCCTCTTACTACTGCTTACAAGAGGTGAGGTTAGGTCTAGACTAGTAGCTAAGGTTTCTCTTTTATGTCTTAACATTAAATGTCAGGGAGGAAATATGTGAGTGCTGCCTTGGGTCTGTGGATCTACTTTCTTTTTTTGTACCAAAAGATGTGCTCTAGAGTACTTACGAAATGATGGTGAACAATAATGTAATTATAAATTTGTTATATGAATACAATTTGCTAGTTTGCATTATCATGTGTGGTGTGCTTTGCTTGTGCAATACAATCATATTGTAAGCATGTTGTAAGGTCAACTGCATTGCTTACTATGTTCACATACTTGCAATTTAAATGGTTCAAGGGGCACTTAGGAATGGCAGACTGGCTTTTAGGATTTAATGGTGTTGTGATCACTATAACATGTTCACAATCTGTTTATATCCACATCATTTGGGGGTTGAGATTGATCTTGCAATGCACCTGTGCAGAAGTCATGTTGAAATAACTATTTTGTTATTGGAAGCCAGCTCAGCATCGCTGCCATGCTACTTGTCTGCCATGTGTTTGACTGATGAGCGACAGCTTCTGGTTATAGATGAAGTGGTTGCTTTGTTTTGCTCCAGGTACAGCAGTGGCTACTTTTTGTTATATGATATATTAACACTTTCTTTCTTTCTTAGAGTCCAACATTCACCATGGTGAATAGTTGAGTAAAAAATTGTAGTTGTATATTGAATGTTGGTATTACATAAATTTTTCAATGGGTGAAAGAAAATTACCTTACCTTGATAGTGGTCAGAAGTAAACAGAGAGCGTTTGGGAACAAGTCTCTTCTCCAACCTAAGCTTTAATGTAAATAACACTGCTACGGGACAAGAGTGCAAACCAATCAGCCCAAGTTTTGGTGCGGCGTTCAATTACAACCACGCAGCTCAAACATCTTGGTTTTTGCTACAATATTCAACTAAAACCGCTCTTTACATCATTTCACTATATTCCCCACGGCACTATATAGTCTTTAATTTTTTTGAGGCGTTTCTTCCCCTCAGATGTGGCCTAGATGGTAGTGATGTAAAATTTGGCAGAAACCCTACCGTAATTGGTAACTTTAATAATAACCAATAATAATAATAACTATGAAAACTTAAAAAGATGAGAATTGAAGCATAGGGGCTGTGAATCAATATTATTCAAGACTTCGAAATTTGAAATAAGCCTACGGAATAATAAATAGGTTAAATTATTGGTATAATTGCTACAATTAAAAGAAAATAAAGCATCTACAGAACTGCGTTTGAAATTTTCTCTTCCCATTTTATTTCTTTCTTTGTTTTAATGAAATATTTGATAAATTTTTATCAACCAAATGATGCAAATAGCTGCTATAGTCCCTTTGAGTTACATAAATGATATTGGGACGATTTTTATTTTATTGCCTTGCAGTGGATGTTATGTTTGAATCTTAATTGCATTTTCATGACATTTGGATGGTGATTGACAAAGTAATGCATGGTTGAATGATAAATGCTTCAGCATTACAATGGCATCCTTACTTAATGGTATCGAAATACTTTTGCCTGTACAAAGTTGGCTCAATCCGCTTGCAGAAATGGTCTATGTTGAGCAGATTTCGCGCAGTTTGTTTCCACGTAAGCATTTTCTATTTTTTAACATTCTAAGATAGCTGTCTACAATATGTTGCTTGCACTTGAAGTTGAAGATGCGATTAAGGCTTCAACGAGATTGTGTGAATAAAATAAGCAAATTAATATATCGAGTTAGAGAGCAAGCGTGGTGTGGGAGAAGCAAAGCCTCTGTTCTTGTACCTTTTGCTCGAGTCAAATGAATTTAATTTTTCATTTTAACAACAAAAGCAATTGAGGGTGCCAACTTCTTTATAATTTTAATTATTGCATAGGGAAGACATGCAACAAAATTCTTCAAGCCAGTGATTACACCTTTTTGAAGCCAAAGCTTGCAGTGCATTTTATCTGACGGGGTGTTTTTATTTATTTATTTATTTTTTTGTTTAGATCTTCACTATTTAACTGACATTTACCTGAACCTCAAGAGAGAAATCTGTGTGGATCTTTACCGTTGAAGTAACATTAGTTAAATTTTAAAAGAGGAGTATGTGTGTTTGGTAATTTTTTTAAAATGGTTTTTTTGAAAATGATAATAAAAAATGAAAATAATATTCTCAAAATAAGAAATTTTTTTCTCAAAAATTAAATGTGTTAATAACATTTGCTAAAAACTAAAAAGAAAAAATGTGTTAAGTTTCATTTCTTAATATGGGTAAACAAATAAACATATTATTGGCTTGTACACGGTCTTATAAATATGATTTGAAATGTATTTATATTATGTCAATTATATTTTGATATGAAAATATGATTTATTTATATTTATGAATTTGATCATTGACATTAAATATGGACATATATATATGTTTATGAAAATGATCTTTTGAAATAAAAATGTGTTTATAAAAGTAAGCATTTAAAATTAAATGTGTTCATGAAATATATTTTGTATTTTTTTTAAAGATTTTTAAACTCAATATTTGCCTATGTGATATGAAGAGTCTTTATATATATGGTCTTTTCTTTAGGATTGGTATATGTAGTGTATAATATGTTGTTAACGGGTAATATTTGATTTATTATGTGATATGTGATATATAAAGTTTTACTGAGCGATAATTAGGTGTTAGTATTCCTAGCTAAGCTTTGAAAAGATATTGTGTGCACATATTTAACATATAATTTTGAAATGTGATTTTGACACGATTATGATTTTAATTCGCTATTGCATATTATTTTCATGCATTGTATATATGTATATATATTTATTTTGGTATATGAAAAATTAGTGTGTTTACTGAGTTTTATACTTATTATATTGTGATTTTCAAGTGACTAAAGTTATGTGTGCTCAACAAATTTAGTAAGGCTTTATTTTGTCCCTTGGTTCTCAAAGTCACTAGGTGTTTAATGGGTGGATATGTATTTTGGAAATAATTGATTTGTCCTTATTATACGTATTTATAATTTCTCAAGATATTGATGGTTGGATAATTTGATCTATTTTCTAGCACATATGGATGAAGGAATATAAGAGAGGTCACACCTCATGTCCTCTCAAGTTTAGGGCATGGCATGCTAAGTGATAATTTATTCACTAACTATTTTATTAATATTATTTATCTGTATATGTAAGTTGTTTTGAGTTTTTTTTTATTTTTTCTACTTCGATACTTTAATTTTTGTATTAGTTTTTTATCTCTATTTCTACAGGCTTAGGAGTTTTATTATCTATAAGTTGTATTAAGTCTACTATTTATTTTTTATTTGAAAATCTACTAATTTTTTTCTATAAAATCGACTATTATCTTTTTAATATAGTTTAAGTTTTTTCTAAGATTATTTATCTTACTATTTTGAAAAAAGTGGACTAAATCTATTAATACTTTATTAGTTTTATCTATATTGAATTCTAAATTTATTCTTAAATTTATTAATGGATCTACTATAAAATTTAACTTGCTATTACTTGTATGTGGAATATGCTTATATTGATTTTCTAGGTGATCTATATTACACTGCAACTTGAATTTTTCCTACATCAAAGTTACATTAGTCTTTTTTACAATTTCTATAGATGGTTTAGATTCTTTTAATCTAAAAAATCGCTTTTCTGTTTCTATCTTTTCTATACTACTATAAGATTTTTCTTCTACTTGTTTTTCTTTATGCTTTGTGAGCTGCAGTTTTTGTTCTATCTTAGATTTTTCTACTTATAGAGTAGATAGTTATTCTTTTAATTTTTTTAAATTCTTTTTGAAGGTCAAATATTTTTTGTTCTAAAAGATAATTTGCTTCATTGAGACTTTTAAAATTATTTAAAAAAGCTAAAATTTGACTTTACTATATAATAGGGTATTAAAAACTAAAATGGGTTCTTCTCCTGCTTTATTATCTAAGAATTATTTTAAAGATTTTTTTGCTTCTTCATAATTATTAAAAGCTTTGTATATAGGGTCTTGAAATCCTTCAATTTGATAAAATGTCTCTTGCCAAGTTGAATAGATTCCAATTTTTCTTCCTCTAAAAACTACATAATAAGAAAATCTATTTTTTTTTCTGCAAAAGAGTAGCTTAAAGCATTTAATGAATCTATAAAACCCTTTTTATCATTTCTAAAGAACCAGATATTATTTAATAAGGTTTTATGTTCTTTAGTAAAGCTATGCTTGACCTGTATTAAGGGTTCAAATGGGATACCGGGATAACTATTTAGACCGAAATGTCAAAACTTAAACTTTTGTACTCTAGTGCTTTCCATTCCTACAAAAAGATCATCAAGAAGTTATAAATCTAGAAAGAATATCAGCTAAATTTTCTTTTTCTGAAATATACTCAAAATTTGCCTTATATCCTCTTCCTATTATTACTTCTAAGAAATATATCCATCTTTTACTTATAAATGAATTTTTCTTTTCAAAATTTTTCTTTTGAGATTTTTTCTACAATTCAATTATATTATTGCAATTTGTTCTAATTGTAAAGGAATCATTTTGTATATACAAATGAAAAGAATTTAAAGAGTTTATAATACCTAAAATTTCTAATTCTGCACTAGACTTTCTTTCTTAAGTTTCAGTGAATTTTTCACTAGTATACATAGCTATTTCTTCTTTTATTTTTGAGCTTTCTTTCTTAGGTTTTTGTAATAAGATTCCGGCCCATCCTTTACTACTTGCATCTGTTTGTCTAATTTTATAATAATTATTTATTGATAAAGTTAAAGGCTAAATTTTTTTAACTATTTATTTTAGTTTTTGTATCAGTTTTATATTTTCACTATTAAAATATTTTTGTTCACTTTTACTCAATTTATTATATAATGGTCTAACTAATATGCTTAGATTAGGTGTAAATTTTCTACTATAATTTAATAATTCTAGAAATGTTTGAAGTTCTTTAATATCTTCTATTTTATTAGAAAATTCTAAGATTTTTGTTACTATATGAGGCTGTAATTCTATTTTTTCGTTATCTATTATTAATCTTAAAAATTCTATCTTTTACTTAAATAATTCTACTTTCTTTTTAGAAATTACTATTCTATTTTGCTTAAAGCAGTCTAATGTTTTATTAATATATAGTGTATACATGAATTTATTCTGACTATATACAAGAACATCATCAATATAAACTATGCAAAATTTTGAAAATAACTTAAGTACTCTATTCATTTTTTCTTGAAATACTTGAGGTGCATTTTTTTAATCCAAAAGGCATCACTAACCATTCGAAATATCCTTCTGAACAACTAAAAGCTGTCCAAGGAATAGATTCTTCATGTAGCCTTATTTGCCAAAACTACTCTTACAATCAAAATTTGAAAAATATGTAGCTTTATGTATGCAATTTATTAATTCATCTTTGTTAGGAATTTTATAACTATTATCTAGGGTATTATCATTTAATCTTTTATATTTTATTACCATAGGTTTTGTGCCTATAATTGAATGAATATAGGAAATATCGCACCTTAAACCTTCCTAGGTTTAGGACATGACAAGAATAGCATATCGTCCATGAAGTATTTCTATGTAGTTTACTTATGTATGTGAGCTTCTTTCTATTTTGGGGGTAGTGTTTGCTTGGACGCGTATACTATGCATTTCACTTATGTGATGTCATCCTTCCTCTAATTTCTTAAAAGCTTCATCTATTTGCATTACCTACACTATACCTTTCTATACTCTTCTTTCAAAGTATTGCTTTCAATGGTTGGTTCATACTCAGAAAATTAACTAGTGTACCTTTCTATACTCTTATTTCAAAGTATCACCTTCAATGGTTGGTTCATACTCAGAATATTAACAAGCATTTGCTACCCCTTAATGATTGACTTTTTATGTATGAATCAACAAGTATTACCTACGCTATAATTATGTTGCTTGCACTTACAGTTATTGTTGAAGTTGGTAAATGCCAAAACCAAGCTTAGACACCACTTTAAGTTATAATATCATAATAGTGACATTATATCCAACAAGTGCAGACAACATAATTATAATTTAGACTTCAATTATGAACATTTATCCAATATTTTTTTTTTACTTTTTCAAATTTTTTTATAATTATCCTCTTATTTTAATCAATTATCTTTATTAATCACATGTCAATTGGCAGTACTTTGCTTAACCAAATGAATGCTAAGTGGACATATTTACCCTCTTATGAATAATATAATGAAAAACAAAATATTATAATGCAAAAAAAAAAGGACTTGATTTGAGAAAATTTATCTCTGAAAACAAACTTTAATATTTAAAAACTACAGATTTAAAGTTGTAAAACAACTAAAAGTAAGACTTGTTTCTATATTCAAATATTATATATATATATATATTATCGTATATATAAGTAGAAATTATAGATTTGTTTGAATTTATTTTTATTTTGAAATGTATGCATCAAAATATAGTCTAAGTGTATAGTGGTAAAATTTTGGAGTGAAATGAGTTGAATGGGCAAGAAATGAGGCAAAGGGTAAGCAAATTTACAAAAATAAGTTGGACGACGTTTGTTTCGTGGGCAACTGTCATGGGATGGCAAAGCAACTCGCGAGCACACAATCATGGGTCCATGATTGTTGGTCGAGATGGTTATGTAACATGTCTCAGGTGTTTGCGAAAGCTACCCACGACGCGGCCATCTAGGGTTTCCATGTCTCACGTTGTGGGTGACTTGCATTTTCGTAAGGTTATTTCTAATCATGATTTTTGAATTTTTTTTGGATCGTTTTTTAATTTTTTTTTGTTTCAAATCATATGGAGTATGATTCAATTATTATTTATTTCAAGGAAATGTGAGAGAGCTTTAATGACAGGAAGGGAGTTATGTTGACTATAGTAACTTGTGATTTTGGTTTCAAAAGATGTTAAATTTTAAAATCTTTTAAATACTGTGTTATGCCATTAGAGTTAACAATGGGGAGTATAAGGTGACTGTGAAAATTAAAATTGATACAACGAGGTATAAGTTGAAACTTATTGAGATTAGAAATGATGGCGATATTCGATTCTTTTGGGGCAAATAGAATATTATTTTGTACTTTATGTGTAATACTGGATCTTAGAGCTCCAATTTTTGAAGAGGATGCATAACTTTCTAGTCAAAACCCACCACCTAATCATACTCATTTCATGTCGGCAAGCGGTAGCAATCAAATGAGCCACATACCTTTAACAATACCAATAGTGGTTCTCTTAAACACAAAGATGACTACCATCATTTTTTACCTAAAACATTCAATGAAGACCTAGGTTATATACATTATAATCGTAGGAAGGATCAAGATTATGACGATGTTGGAAACATTGGTAATATGGAAGGGGGTTGTGATGTTGTTGAAAACATTGGTCATATGGAAGAATGTGTCAGTTTAGATGATTTACTGGAAGGCAAACATAATTATATTTCAACGAGCTCTCTTAACATTAAAGATCACATTTCATTGTACGTAGAATTGATGCAGATCATGTATGCCAATAAGACCAGTTGCATGATGGTCACTGACAAGCGAAGTCTTGGATTATTGGTTATAAAAAATAAATTTGCATTTGTGAATCAACTTTATTGACCAAAGGAGATCAAGGCAGACGTATGTAAGGTGTTTGGTGTGGAGATAACTTACCCCACTACTTGGCAAGCTAAAAAGCATGCATTAAGGTTGATACAAGGTACTCCAGAGACTTCGTTTAAATTACTTCTTATATACTACCATGTACTGGAATAATAAAATTCGGGTATGATTAGTCATTTAAAAATTAACTATTATAATAATTTTAAATATTTATTTATGGCGCTTGTACTATGCATAAAAGGATTCTAGTCATCCACTTAGCTAGTTATTACAGTTGATGGTATATTTTTGAAAGGCCCTTGGTACAATGCTTTTGGCTATATGTAAAGATGAAAATAATCAAAATGTTTCATTAGTATAGGGTATTGCTAATTCAAAAAATGAAGCTTTATAGTTATAGTTTATGATAAAACTCTGATGAGGCTTGGGTGATTTTGAGAATCTTGTATTTTATTCGATTAACACATTAGTATCGAGAAGGTCATTTGAGAGTTATTTTCTAATGCATATCATAGGGTACGCATTTATCACTTGAAAAAAATTTGATAAGATACTAGATACCGTCGAAGAAAAAGAATGAAGGGTTATACTCAACTTTCTATTTTGTAATTGCTAAGGAGTATTGTCTAGTTGAATCTCAAGAGCAAACTAAGAAGATGCAGGAAATGGAACTGGAGACAACAAGATACTTAGAAGAGGAGGTTGGTTTTTCCAAATGGGCTCGATCAATGGGAGCATTCAAAAGATATGACATTATGACCACCAACATTGTAGATAGCGTTAATGTTGTTGCAAATGATGCACGTGGCCTCTCAGTAACTACCTTGGTTGAGTGAAATCGAGAGTTAAAACAAAGATAGTTTGTCGAGAGATGAGAAGTTACACAAAGTATGACAAAATTTTTGACGAATTGAGCCCATTGCAAGGTTTAGAAGCACAATGATGTGTCCACCTGTATAACAATGCACTCAGTAAATCAATCTCGCTTTATTGTTAAGGATGGAAATAGAAATGGAATAATAACATCCTGGCGAAGTCATGCACTTGTCGAAGGTTTGATTTTTGGCAGCTACCATATACCCATGCACTTGTATATGCAGACAGAGTAGATTGCAGTCTTAGACTCCTTGTTCGCTCTATTACACGACTGATTTTTTATTGCGTGCATACAACGACCTAGTCAATCCGTTTGGTCACCCATCCATTTGGATTATTCCAAAATAATTAAAAGATGTTGATATCTAATCTTTTATAGCACACCATCAATCAGGGAGACATCGGAAGAAACAAATTCCATCACAAAGTGAGGAACTGACGAAGAATGTATACAACCATTATAAGCATCATGGACATTATTGCCAAACATGTCTAAACCCTATTGCATTGTATAGTAGTTGATATGTCTTTTATCTTGTATTTCTTATTTTGTATTTGTAAACTTGATACATTTTATTTTTTTGTTACTATTGTTTGGTTTTAAAATATTTACCACTTTTAATATGCCTAGTATGATAAATATTTTAAATTATTTAATTAACCAATTTATTATATTGAATAAAAATGTATAGAATAAAGAAAAATATTATTAATTGATTTAATTTAATGTGATACTTACTTTTCGATACTAGTCCACAAATTGATTACTATATTGTTCTTAAAAAATAACTCGTGCTTGGGGCTAAAAATCTAAGGGACGACACAATATCACAAACTTTATACATATACAAGTATAAGCCTATAATCCTTACTATTGATTGTCTGCTAGGGCACTCATTCCTTTAACCTAATTACATGAAAAAGGGTAAAGTCAAGCATAATGTGTCATTGCTTATAAAATCCATAAGCATGTAGATGATGATGATTCTCCATCATGTTATCAGCATATTCATTAAGGCTAGAATTATAGATGATAATTTTTCAATGCAAGATATCTACCTCAACCGCAAATCAATGCTCTTGCTTGTAGTTAACATGAATATAAACCTACAAAAAAATTGGACAATCTTGTAAATAATACTATATGAATAATAGAAAAAATTAACTCTTTTAACATATAATATTTTGCCTTGTCAACCTTAATCCACATCTGTAGATCGAGAAAATCTTCTTTAAATACTAAGTCATATAACAACACGTTATTGTTTCATGTATTGGCAAAAAAGTTTTTTTTCTTGTTGCTCATCGATAATCCTAAAAGTCTTCTAAAAGTTTAACAAAACAAGTAATCAATATATGTATTTAAGAAATTTAATTTAAAAATAGGAATAAAATTAAAAAAAAAATTACGAAGAAGTACGAACCCACAGAAGTAGACAACTGTGTTAATGCGAGTTGGTATAGTGGCATTGCTTAAATCAAAGCACATTTAGGTACGTATTATTGTGTTGCACTGGCCAACAAATAAAGTTATAAAGTAATTAATTTATTTGAACAAAAATGATTAAATTCAATAAATGTATAAATAATTTTCACTTACAAAGTCATCTAACCAATTCTGTAATAAAGACTAAAACCATTTCGAGTAGCTTCAAGGCTAGTTAAGGTGACTACACCCTTATCATTGTGCAACTAGGCTTGAAACTTAGATTGGATCACTAAGTTTATTTGTTGCAGTAGATTCATGCCCACTTGAGGTTGTACCTGAAGCTCAATCTTCTTCTTTCTCATCTTTTGTTGTTTGGAATTCGTGTATAGGGTGTGCAAGACTTATGTAAGCCTATGCGATCACTCTTACATACTCACACTTTTAGGTAGATTGAGTAAGATCTGGATGCTTGTAGGACTATCGGTCGGCTGTATGTCATACCCAACAGTTGGGGTTTAAAAGTCATATGCCTCATTCTCTCCTAAATAAATGTTTGCTGCCACATTTTCTCAAAACTGAAATTTAGTCAATACAAGTGGATATTAATACAAGTCAAACTGAAATTAAGTAGCTATAAGCGATTTTAATTTAATTTTCTTACCATATTTTGAATTTTATCAAGTTAGAAGGAGTATAACTGTCGAAAGTACTACATCTTCTACTGAAATTATGTGCAAGATCAGTCCGGACCTGATTAGCCTTTTTAAAAAATCCTCTCAAATTTTTTTCCATTCTTTGCATCAATACAACCTTTAACACAATCAAATCTCTTTCCTATCTCCTCTTCTGTTGCTCAATCTAATATGCAACATCATGGTATGCAGATGCATTATGTTTAATCTATAAGAAAAAATAACCATAGTCAATAATTTTTACAATTATACTAATTCATCTAATCGCATAAAAGTAAAGTATACTGTTGCTTTAGACATTGGTGGGTTTGACACTGGTAGGTTTGCTTCTTTATGCCCATCATTCTCTATATCCATATCATTATTGTCAAATTCAGTG
This sequence comes from Ailanthus altissimus, assembly GCA_946807835.1. Taxonomy (NCBI): domain Eukaryota; kingdom Viridiplantae; phylum Streptophyta; class Magnoliopsida; order Sapindales; family Simaroubaceae; genus Ailanthus; species Ailanthus altissimus. The sequence goes on from OX327698.1 coordinate 11,818,964, forward strand.
AAACATACAAAGTCCCTATAACTCTTACTCTGTTCAAAACTATGCATATATGATACGTTACCAGCATATCTCCTAGTTGGAATGCCCAGACGTCTAACCAGTCATATGACCTCCTCCTTATTCTCATGATCTTTTAGTACTAACTTACGATGTATAGAAAGAACTTACAAATTTTAAATTAAGTTACACATATTACGAATGAAATAAGATTAATATAATTAAATGTGAATGGATTAAAAACATACCCAATTCTTAGACAATATTGTCTCCTCAAGATCCTTGAACATTGGAGTCTCTTTGCTCTTCCAAAAGAGAGAAGTGGTCATCAGAGCGTAAACTAAAAACCTGACCCTAGACTGCAATGATCTCGTAAATCTATAGCAAAATAATTTTAAAACATAAGTTCACTATAAATTAAAAAATAAATTAATTAAGATCAAAATGTTGAATACAAGAAAATTATTACATTCTAAAAATGCATGTGCAAATCTGTACACGTAATAATTCGCAATCCCGCTCTTTATAAAGTTTTTTTCTATTTTGTCCAACTTCTAGAATATGGCATTGTTGAGTGAGCCATGAAGTACGCTCCATGCAATATTTTCTTATGGATACTTATTAAACTCATCAAGGTCGTCCACTATACTTAGAATAAATTTTAAATCCTAAGATGTTCGTAATGCGGGATCAAAACAGAATAAATAAAATACAATAAACTCAACTTCACTGCATCTTCATCATCTAATTTCGATAAATAAATATTTTTCTACCAAGAATCAATAAAGGTGTAGCTCAACTTCCTTCAGCTCAAAAAGTATATTTCCTACAACCGATTATCCAATTTTCTATTTAACTCCTAAGCAAGGGGTAATCTTTCATCTTTAATCCAATCATTAATACAAACTCTTTTTCGAGTGAATATATGTGTTTCTTACCAATATAAAATCACATTTTCTCATATAAAATTAGAGATTTGCACCTCATCCAATAATATCTCATGCACCAATATACCAAAGAACGAAAATATTATGCATATCTAAAGAGTACCTTATATAAGTTTGCCTAAACAACTTTGTTTGATTAGGCATCAGTTTTCTCTTTATAATATAGCCTACATCTTCAAATGAAATGTAATCAATGCGCAAAAGAATACTTTCTGCAGAATTCTATATTCTTTGGAAACATTATTTTTCTTGTAAAATTACACAAAAAAATACAATTAAAATAAAATTAATAAATAACATACATATTAAATTAACTAACATACAATTTTAATCAAATTATTAATTAATCAATAATTAATTTACTTTTTAATCTAAAATAATCTTAAAATTAAATATATTTTAAATATAATTTTTCCTAATTTTTTTTAAAAATTTATTATGTGCACCACGTGGCACCCTATGGACACACCATATGGCGCACACAATGCTACATCACTGGGCGTACATTAATGTCCTCTGCAGGTCCACGAAATGCATCTCAACCTTTCTTGGGAGCCTTTCGTAGCCCCAAGAAAGACAGTGGTTGGTCGTTGCTTCGGCCAATGTCAGCATTCGTAATTCTTTACAAAAAGTCATTTTTGACAGGAATTTTATGTTTTTTCCACCATTCCAACTCAATTTTTCAAGGTTAATTAATCTATTTCTAACTCAAAATATAATTTTTAACTCATTTCTAACACAAAACAAATTTTTGTTTCTAAAATTTTCAAAAAACTTATCAAGAATCAATCTTTTTTTGAAGTTTCAAGTAGTAAAAATATTGTGCAAGGCCTGCGATTGTGATAATGACAGTGTCCCTCCATTGTTTCCGTACAATTAAAAATATTTTTCTTATAAGAATATATAAAATAAAAGTTTTAAAAATCATAATTTATATTTGGTAAGACTATTTGAATTTATTAAATTAATTTGTAATGCACTTTTTATAAATAATTTTATCACTAAGAATAATATAATTTAAATGAATTAATTAAATTTGACTTCTTACAATCATCCCAATGTTTTTTAAACATTTCTTTTACTTAACATCAAATTTTACTCTAAGTTAATTAAAAACTGTATTATTTTAGTTTTTTATGTTGGTTTACGTAAAATCAAAGTATGAATAGAAAATTTCAAACTCATTAATTTTAGCGTAAAATTTTATTTTGTTAAAATCTAAAGAGATTCTAATTTATCATACAAAAGAAAACTTTATATTAAGTTTAACTTTAAAATTTAGAATTTAAAAAAAAGTTAAGAAAAAAATTAACAAAAGTGATCACTGTATAGTACTAAAAGAGTTATAACTTTAAGAGCGAAAAAACATTAGAAAAATAAAATAATTTAATTATGTTAATTTTAGGATAGGAGAAATTTATTAAATAAAACATAAGTTTTTTTAAATATTTTAATGAGTGAATTTAAAAAGTGAATGCATTGGATTTTTGATATGGTAGTCAACAGACAAGAAAGAAAGAAAGAAATTTTTAACAGTAGACACTCTTCACTTAGATGCTATTCAAATGCACAATAAGCGATTGTTTGAATAAATAATATATTTCATGCCAAAGAAATGGAGGAACACGAAAGAATTGTAAATTTTCTTGTATCTAATTAATTGATATACTATTAAGTAGTTAACAGGAATAATTTTTTTGTTATATCAAATTTTTTATTATTTTTGGATAGTATATTATAAGTGACGTTGGACTAAGACATATAATTTTATTTTATTATTTGTGTTCTTATTTTTAATTGTTAATAACAACAACAACAACAACAACAACAATAATAATAACAACAAATACTAATTGTCATCACAAAATTATTTGTTACTACAACTAGTATAGATTTTCATAAAATAAAATATTATTATTAATATCATGCTATCATTTTAAAATATCTAATATCTATTAAAAAATTGAGATAATAATCTATTAAAAAAAATTCTTACCAATTTTTAATTTGAAAATATCTATAATAATTAAATAATAATTCATATAAATATTTTTAATTATAATATTTATATTATGTATTTTTAATAATAATATCTACTTTAATAATTTATTAATATTAAAGAGCTTTCTAATTACATATCCAAACACTCAATAAAACATTTCAAGCACTTCAAAAGTACTTTATATAATTGATAACCAAATGTCAAATGCTTATTCATAAAAGTGCTATGGAAAAAAAGCGATATAAAACAAAAGCAATTTTTTTTTTATAACACTCCTAAACTAGCCTTAAATGATCTTTTGTTAACCCCAACTTTAAACTATATCATTAATACAAACCTTTACCTTATCCCTAATCATCTTCCTACACTTGATGCATCTTACCTTTACTCTAAGTTGTCTTAGCATTTTTTTAAACCAAATGGCATCACATTATAAAAGTTACAAACCTCTAACAATAGTGAACTAGTCTTTTTGTCATCTTTGGGGTTTACAAGTATTTGGTTGTATCCACTAAATGCATCTAGAAAGAAGAGTCTTTCAAACCCGATGGTAGAATTTATCATTTGATCTATCCCTCTTATGACATGCCTAGTCTACATAAACCCTCTACTTTCTAATTCTTCTTTAAGCACCGCCATAATATTGGACAGCATGTCAGGATACTACACCTCCCAGATGAAGCCTACTTCAAGCAATGTATCTGCTTTATCTTTTCTCTCTGAAGCAAACCATATTTGCCTCTGTTGGACTGGTTTGAATGAAGGATCAATGCCTAGCTTGAACTTTTGGATCTATCCTTGCCAAGTCTTTTTGTAATCAAACACATCTTGGTTCCTTTCTAATAAACTCAATAAAACATCCTCTCTTCTACTTCCAAGTTTGCCCCAACCTAGAAGACTTTTTTAAGTGCCAAAAGGTCTACAGAGAAAGTTATCACCTCTTCAATACTTAGTTCTACTCCTCTTCTGTTAGTGTAGTGGACATCCCTTTTGACCATCTGTCCGCTAATTGTTATGTTTTTTTTCAGCCTTACCCTTGCAATGTTTGTTTCTGCAGACGTTTGGTCTTCCACTTGCTTCTCAGTTCATCCTTTATCTCCTACAATCCTTTTTTTTGTTTTGTTTTACTTGTAACTACATCTGCTTTGACAATTGCCTCTTTGCTTAGAACATAACTTGTTCCCTCTTTATATCAATTTTCTCTTTTGTCTTGCCATCTCCCCCATTCTTCTTCTTATACTAATCCTTCTTCTCAGGTTTAGGTGGCCTTAGATCTACTGTTCAATATTGTTTGCTAACAACTAATCTCCCTTAATGTCTACAGTTCCTCACCCTGTTACTGAGACACACCATATTATCTCATGTCAACTGCTAGGAAGAGCCGCCATCATGTGCAACCAGTGCTTGCAAACAATGATGTTGTATGAAAATGGTCCATCTACCGTTACGAACTTAATATCAAGGATCCTTCCAACAACCCATACTGGCAAGACAATAGTTGACATTGTAATTGATTCCTACCTATAAAAAGGAATTATTAGGATTGAAAAAGGTTTTCAATCCTTTTTCACTTAGCTTTACTCTCTTAAAAGTGTCATATAAAAGGATTGCTACACTTCTACTTGTATCCACCAGTACCTTTTAATTTTCAAATTTGCTAAAATGAGAGTAATCACCAATAAATCTTCATAAGGCACTTGCAGGTCTTCAAATTTAGGTTTAGTAAAAATAATTAGACTAAGATCTTGTAAGGTTGACATTATAAAAGTAGTTGAGGTTTCAATTATTCCATTTCTCTAAGCGTTAGATGCTCTGTCATATACAACCCGCCAGCTTTGTAGCTTTTCACTATATGGTGACCTTCCATATATCATAGAGACTAAATAATTTTGTATAGTGAGATCTACCATTCCCTTTACTAGCCTGTCCATTATTACTCCTATCCCATAGGCTAAAATATCCTATGATCTATTTCTGCTTCATTTCCTAAATCTGTGATCCCATCCCACTGATGTCACTGAAAGATCCATGCTTAGCCTCAATTGTCTCTTTGGTAACTTAAATTTTACATCCCTATTACTCCCAATCTAGGATCTCTTCCTGAGTCTCCTCTACAGCAGTAGTCGTAATGACTGTAGAATTAGATAATATTGCTTCCACATTAGCTTTTGGTGCAATCACTTTAGTTTTACCTACATATTGTTATAGCATGCCTTTCTCATAAAGCATACAATGTTCAGTCTGACTTTTATCCTCTATGGCTGTAATTATTAGCCTCAATTGCCTGAAATTTCCTTGATCTATGGTCTCCTTCCATATCTAAATGGGAATAACCTTTAGTAGGTAAACTATTATATCTACAAACCTTCCTCTCTTTCCTCCTGACTACCCATTATTCACGCAAGTTATTTTCAATACAATAGTCAACATTGAGGCACTATGCTACTACAAGGCCTTATCTCCCTATACACCAATGAAATGTTATGCTTTCTAATTCACAATCTTCATAATGTAACAATTCTTCCACACCATATATTCGTAGAACATGGTCCCTAGCCTAAGTGCCTTCATAAAGGCTTGGACAACTATTTTAGTGTCGCATTTCTTTAACTAAGCATTAAACCTAATAAGAAATCTCTAAGTCATTCCTTATTAATTTGCGTTCGTGAGAAAAATAAGGAAGTTTTCTTAGGCTTCCTCAATTTCCTCATAAATTAAGCAATAAATGATTCACTTAGCTATGTAAAATTATATATAAAGTTTAAAGGCAAATTTCGTAAACACACCTGTGTTGGACTTGCCAAGGTAGATAGGAAAGATTTGCATAGCAATGCATCATCATGCTCATAAAAGATTAATTTTTGCTAGAAAACAAGTAGATGGTCCTTTAGATTCATGAGGCTTTCATACATCCTAAAACTTGGCATCACAAAATTATAAGGCATTTGAGCATTCACGATACTCAAGGCCGATCTAAGTTTTGTACCACTAACTATGCCTCATTTGCTCCTAGTATACAATATTTCAATTGTTCCTCAAGCCTTTAATTCACCTCCCACATCACCCTCTTATGGTTTCTTTCTCCAAGAGACGAATATTCTAGTTGCATATTATCGACTTGCTTTTGCTGATTCAGAGCTCATTGAGGAGAAGTTACTCACCTATCAGCTTTTTGAATTCCAAAATTTTCATGCTCATCATCTCCAACTAGATTTCCACTGGATCTAACTCTAACAGCCTTCTTCCTCTGACTTTCTGGGCTCACAAGCACGAGTTTAAATTCTTCGTTCTTTTTCTTACTATGTTCCAACTATTTAATGATTTTCTGCAAAAAATCATACATCTGATGGTTTTGCATTGTCGCATGAAGATTAAGTTGTTCATCTTCTTCTCTTCCATATCGATCATCTTATTCTCCATAAGGTAAAATTACACTCTTAACCTTTAAGCCCCCGACCAAGTTGCTTTTCCAAAAAAAAAAATCCTTGAAATATTTTCTTGAAAAAATGAGTTTAGTAAGTTTCTGTGCTCAATGAAAGCACCAATTTGAGTTGGTTAAGATCTTTCAGTAAAATCTTAGTTAATTACGCCTAAATAAGTTGAGAAATGTGATAAAAATAAATGTTTGGTTGCAATAAAAATGAATAAGTTTTTTATTTTCTTACAAAATTGAGTACAAATCAGATAAATTTCTAAGTGCAATGTATATGTTTTGAATGAATGGAAAATGATCCACCAAGGAGAGAGAACATGTTTTTATTATCGGTTAAAAGGGAGAAAAATAGCAAACTTCCTGTAATTTGTAGACTATTGTTGGATAAGTCCTAATGTGACTAATGTTAGATATTTTATATTATTTTATACCCTTAAAGTATGTGTAATAATATTTTATTAAATTAATAAAGTTTATTGATACGTATAATTAAGCATATTTTGATGAGTCCATATTTATAAAGTATGTAATCTATGTATTAGGCATATGATGCTAATACAGAGGGTATAAATCACAAGTTCTTTATAAATTAAATTTAGTTCACAACTATTAATGAAAAATAGCATTTCATTATATAAGGTTGTAGTTTTTTTGCTTTATATAGTAAATGATTTGCCTTAATCATTAAAGTAGAGACTTCGAGTAGAAAAACTAGTGTATATGTTACATTGAACGAGACTACTGTGAATTTTGATCTGGTTAACTAAATATCGTAGATCTTAATTCACAAAAGTTTTAATAAGCTTAATTGATCTTAATCCTGAGCAGATAATGAACTTATATTCATGCATTGTATCTTTTGAGTTATCACGGAGTGAGATCCAAATAAACGGTCAAAACCTCGATAGCTTGCAGATATAATTTCATGGGTCGTAGGAACATATATTTCCAAGATGGAATCTAATAATTAATGTCCACCTAAGCCGTTTGCAGTACTTGATTATTAGAATCTGTGGCCACAGTTTATTCAATTAATTATTTATTGTATAATAATATTTATTTATAAATTTATTTACAAATATATACATATTAAAAGTGATTATTAGAGCATTTAGTAACTTAGGAGCAAATAAGTAATTAAAGAGGCAAGACATTTTTTTCATGGCCTAACTTTAATTATGGACATTAATTAGAGGGTCAATTAAGTGATTATTATTGATCTAAAGACCAAGCCCAATTTAATTAAATGGAGTTTTAATTAAATGGGCTTTTACTTAATAACATGAGTTATTAGAGTACAACCCTTAGCTTTTAGTGGAATAGCCTAGGGTTAGTTTAGAAGAATTGATGTATTATGAGATAATGAGGATTAGGCCTTTTAAGTTGGAGGTAGGAAGCCCATGGGTCTTGCAGTCCCTCTACTAGCTCAAATCCTAATTAAACTCTAATTTTTTAATGCTAATCAAATTCTAAATACCCAAGGGAGATTCTTATATATATGAGAGGTATAGAGTAGTAAAGTACACAACAACCATATAAAGAAAAAAAATTCTTTGTACGTAGAAAAAGAATTTAAATAATACTATTATCTCAGATTTGGGTATTAGTATTTTTAGAGATTAAGAAATATCTATATACCCACACGTGTTGAGTTTAAAGATTGAGGATAGTAGAGAAGATTGCAGCTAGTCAATTCAAGTTCTGCCATAGTAAGGAATTGAGATAATCTTCTATTCCTATACATGTAATTATGAATAAGATGATCTTACTTCCGCTGCGTTTATTTTTATAAACAGAAATTTTTTTATTTACTACCAACAACTAATCCAATGGTTCTTGAGTCTTTACTTAACTAACAACTCTTGTTGTCTTATTTCTTTTAGTTGAGTCCCATGTGAGCTATGGAACTCAATTGTTTCTTTAAATTGATTGGGGAATTTAGAAAGAGCATGTGTCTTGGGAGTCTTTAGAGATTCTCGACTTATGATAAGTTTGGACGATTTGTGTCCCCAAAGAGTTTATATGGCCCTGATACTTAGTGAGACTTTGTGTAAAGTTGGGAGATTCTTGACCTTAGAGACTTTCTATTAGAACTCAACAACAAAAACTTCTAAAATTCAATAGAACTCTTCAATTTAGGCTGAAGAAAAATACTATAAATACAATTTTATTCACACACTATTTCTATTGTCTATAAGCTTATTTAAAGGAAAATCACAACCGCTAGTTCCTAAATAATCTCAACAATCCTTTCAATAATCTCTCTAACCTTACGCATAAAGACTAGCATCACATGGGCAACATTTTCTCCCTTGAATAACTTTAACCTCCAAGTTAGCAACCCTCTGAATTCATCCACCATCGTCCATGATCAACATAGCCAAGTATTTAGGATTATATTTTCTAAGCTTCGGGGTCTATCATCTGCCACTCTCGAGACTTCGACCTTGCCCTTAAGGTTGAATTTAAACTATTTTTCTATCTGCTTAACAAACTCCCAGGTGGCTTCTTCCTAATGCAAGTGTTTCCATTAGATTAACGCCTCAGCTTTCCATTTTTTGTCCATGTTTCACCCACCTATAGTCTTTAACAACCATGGGTTCAAACATCAAAAACCCTTCCTCTGAAACTGGTGGCGTTGTGCTATGTGAAACTCCCCCTTCTACTATACGTTTCTTGAGGCAAAATACATGAAACATAGAATGAACTTTAAAATTCGATGGCAACTCCAATTTACAAGCTACTGCTCATATTTTCTTTAGGACCCGATAAAGGCCTAAAATATTTGTTAGCAAGCTTTTGATTGGCTCGCTTAAACACTAACTGTTGCCTGAAGGGTTGTAACTAAAAAAAAAATAGTCATTCACGCTAAAATTCTCATCTCAATGATGATTGTCAGCTTGTTGTTTCATTCAATTTTTAGTCTTTTCCAAATTTTGCTTGAGCTATTTGAGTAACTAATCTCGATCACACAGCTCTTTATCCACTTTTTGTACTATTGCTCTTTCTGAAAAATATCTGAAAATTGAATCAACATGCATGTCATACATACATTAGCACAATGAAATTATAATTAATCATTTAACAAACACATACTAAATTCAATCAATTGCAGTAAGAGTTATAAAAACTAACCCTTGAAGATTTTCATTGAAGAAACGAAATTCGAGTCTTATACGGAAGCAATTTGTTGAGCAATTCTAGTCTCTAATACCGGTGGGATTATAGTAACTAGAATGGTAGCTTTTCTTAAATTTTCGGCAAACTTTGTTTCCCTTTTCTTTGTCTTGGTTGAATGAAGCTTAAAAGAAGAAAAAGTACAACTTTTTCGTTGATCTTTCTTCACCTATTCAAATCTCTCTCATAGGGACCAAAATAATACTTTTAAAGTTTTATTTCCCTTAATCTTTGCATGCTTGACACTTGTCATATATATAACTCATGCATTACATGCATTTGCCTAATGTCATACATTAAGGCCATGCATGCCGCTTGTCAAAAGTTCTAAATAAACAACAATTATTTATTCTATTAAAAACTTAACTCTTAAGCCTTTGACAAGTGTATTTCTTGAGAGATCTTGAAACAAATCCAAAATTTTTTTGAATCAAAACATTTGACCGGGATCGCTACCTTAGTGTTCAATAAGTACACTTCATATTATAAGACTTTCTAAGTTCACACTCATTTTTTTTAAGTAACTTTTTTGTAAATCTATGAATGATGCCCCCCACACACGTTACGGATATTACAGAATGACTCATTGAACCATATAAGTTAAAGTTAACTATCTATGTATAATCTTTTCATCACTTATATCCTGGAAGAGTAGAGATATAGATCATCACCGTCAAATTTCTATATGCTCGACTATAAACTTATCTCTAGATTTGTATTTTCGTAAATGATATTTCTTAAACTTCTTTACGATATTGTTTAAACCTACGAAAAACTCTTTTTTGAGGTTTTTGCTTATGGTTATAAAACTCATTTAAATATAATCTCAGAGCATTTTGATATACAACTCACTTATATGAGCTGACGGATCCCATATCTACGTATACCAGACTCCATGAACATCGAACCATACCTAACTACACCCAAAGGTCAAAGCATAAAAGGTCTTTAAAATGCATGGAATCAAAGCACGGTGGATTACTCATAAGCCCACCGTGGCACTTAGGTTAAAGGACCAAGAATTTTACTCAACTCGAGAAGACCCTCACTTGACGACTCTATGAGATGTTTATTAGAGGTCTTCGTGAGTCTTGTACAGTATCTAGTCCTTACTGTATACCTGTATACTTATGCAAGCTTCCGCTAACTGTCTGGATAATTCAAATATAGATACACACTGATTCGAAAGGTATATCAATTGACCCATGTTGGCAACTATAAATCAGGAATTATGTTTTCAAGAATATACTACATAATAACATTTTTTTAGCACCATTTGTAACTCCTTACAACTATGTCATTACTAATATATTCTCAAGTATTTGTCCCATTTTAGACAAGGTTTTAAATCTTAGAATTTTAACTTTTAGTATTGATCTAAATTCTTTTAGATCAGATCTAAACTTCTTTTAGATTAGATCTAAACTCCTTTGAGATCTATAATGTCTGAAAAGTAACAAGCTTGGTACCATATAATTAATTATTAACGATTTATACGGATGTTGATTACACGTAAGCACCAACTCCAATATGGCAATGGTCTCCCATGTAAAGCTTGAAATGGGGTAAGCCCAATTGTGCTATGGAACGTGGTGTTATACCAAAATTCTGCCTAAGGAAGATGATAATTCCATTGCTTTGGTGCTTGGCTGGTTATGCAACAAAGATATTGTTAAAGGATTCAGTTCACAACCTCCATCTGCCCATCAATTTTTGGATGATACGTGGATGACATCTTAAGTTATATTTCTTATAGCTTAAAGAATTCTTGCCAAAAGTTACTAGTAAATAAAGCATCATAGTTGCTGAGAGTAGTGCTAGGAATTCTATGGAGACGAGCTATGTTGTCCATATATACCTCTATTATTTTTTAATTGTGAAATGGTAAATTATTCTAATGAAATTGAAGTACTTTTTCAATCATTCCACTACTACGAAAATAGAATTCTTTCCCTTAGAATTCGACAACCCTTTTATAAAATCCATAGAGAGGTCTTCTCATACTTGTAATGGTATCGGAAGTAGTTGTAAGAGACTAGTAGGTGATCAAGAATTTGCCTTATTGTAATGGCACACATTGCAAGCCGCTATATGATTCTGTACATCTCTTTTCATGCCACCCTAATGGAAATCTTGAGCAAGTCTTTTCCAAGTTCTTAGTTCCCTGAATAGTGGCTTCTCTTGGTGTCATAGAATTTTTAGAGAAGGCATGGCTTCAAAGTGGATTCAAGTGGAACAACTACTTACCCTTTATACCAAAGTAGATTATCTTTCCATTTATAAGCAGCCATCTTTTCAAATTCTGTTTCCATGTGATCCTTACTTCTTTGACCCACGGGCTATCACTAGTTGCTCTTCTTAAGTTTACCATATTATAAACACAGGGTTGGTGCCTTACTTTTCTTTGACAATGATCTGCAACACTATTCTCCTTGCTGGTTATATATTTTATTTCATACTCATAATCGAGCAGTTTGGTCACCTACTTCTGTTGTTCAGGCATTGAAACTCACTGCTCAAGGAAGAAACATAGGTCTAAGCTGTTTGGAGGTTAAGCTACCTAGAGTATTTTTTTAGAATAGTTTTTTAAAGGTTAAGAGATTGTATAGGCTCTTTGCTTCTTCATTAGCTCACTTACACGAGTCTTCTTTTTTGGACTAAGTGTTCCTTTAAGTGAGCTTTAGCCTTAGACTCTTTATGCACTAGATCTTACAGACTTATACCTTTTAAACCATAACTTAATAATTGAGCCTCATAAGTGACTTGGGTCCACATACTATAAAATACCTATGTATTTACTTTTGGTGTGTGTGGACTTAAGCATAGACCTATTGTTATTTTTATATATCAATAGGTTTAGTGAGATTGGTTGAGTACTTTGATAGAATATATAACTAGATGTTACCAACATAAAAAAGAAAAATGGTTGAGGCCTCCATTTTATGCACTAAAAGTGGGCAAAAGTGTAACAAAATGTACCTTAAAATTAGGCTTCGATCAATTGTCATAATGAATGTGAAGAAGGATAGAAAATACTTAACTCTTGCCTTAAAAATAGTGTTGTTGTTGCATAAAAAGAACATCAGTTATAGAAGTTAAAATAGGGTTCGATGATTTATTGTAATAAGTGTGAAGAAGGATAGAAAATACTTAACAAAGAAGTTTAATTAAGCATTATTTTGGAAATGAGAAGAAAAAGAGCATAATAAATAATTTTTAAAACTTTTTAAATAAGTGTTTAGAGTAATAAAGTGTCCAAAGTATTTTTAGAGTGCAAATTATCTCATCCAAACTTAAAATATAGGAAATTTTTTAGAAATAACACTATATTTTGTCATTATTCTTATCTAACCAATTTTAATTCATTATTTTTTATTAGTCAAATATTTTAAAATATTACATTTTTACCCTAAAATGAAAATTACACTATTTTTCTACTCTCTCCACCGAACCAATTTTAACATTGAAAATTTTAGTTAGATAAAAATTTGAAGTTACCATTGCGTAGATCGGGTCGTGCACAATATATTTGTCACTTATAATCAAGAAAATGGCCAATTCTTGGTAAGTTTTTAAAACTTTTTGAGAATTTTTAATATTATTATAAATTAGTTAGAATTTGCATTTGAAGCTAGAAATAGGTGAAATTGATAAATTAAATTTGAAAAATGGGTTAGAATGGTGTAAGAAACGTTGAAAATGGGTAAATACAATAGAAGTTTAGGGTGTTTTGCCAAAACTAGACTGTGGTCTGTAGTCGCTAGGTTTCTTTTTAATCTCGGGGCTATTTCAAGCCCGATATGGCCCTCAAGATGTGCCAAATGGCGTATCTCTGGTGCGCACCGCGGGCTCGAGATAGCCATGAGATGTACCCAAGGGAGCATCCCGTAGCAACATCATGGACTTTGAGTCCGCGATACTGCACTATGGTGCCACGTGGCACTTTCATAGGCTCCCACTGTCGGGGATCTGATATACGTAGATGTATACATGTGCAATAGTATTTATTGCATAAAATACGTATCACATACATATTTAATGCCATGGAATAATTAAATCATGCAATAAACACAAAAAATAATATATTAATCACATTAATATATTAGAGGGTTGAGAAATCATCAAAACATATAACATTATACACGTGTATCCTTGGAGTCCACCTGGAGACTAATTCATTGGCAATTCTAGTCACTAACTCAGTGGACTTGGTAAGCTAGAACAAAAACTTCATACCTAGCACTAGATTAACCCTTAACCCGTTAAAATGGTTGGTTGTGTGTATTTGTCCTTTTCTCTAAATGGAAAAGAAATGAGAATTGAAGTAATTCATAATTGCTTCTTAAGGCACCAAAATAGAAAAATGAAACAATTTCATTTCTTCTATTTTCTTCTCACGGCATTTCAAAGAGAAAAATGAAAAATTCATTTCATTTCCTTCTATTTCCTTTTCTCTCGGCACTTTAAGAAACATGAAACACAAGATAGGTTGACCATACAACAAATATGGTCAATAAATCAAGCACAAAACTTAGCATTCAAAGTTGAAAGACTTACAAAAACTAGGAGGTATCAAAGGGCACCACCTTGTTCTAGAATTGAACCAAATACTAAGCCTACCCATACTACATTTGAGAGCAAGCTTATAGAGTCTAAGGGTAAAGAGGTAAGCTAAAGGAAACCTAAGACAAAGGGGAAGGAAATAGTGGATAGTTCAAAGGGTATTAGATGTTTTAAGTGTAATGAGATAGGGCATAGATCTAGTGATTGTCCTTGATGCAAATTTGCCAATGTCACCCAACGCGAGCCTGAGGAGGACTATGATGAACAAGAAACAATAGAGAAAAAATGTGACTTCGAAGTAGTTGAAGAAGATGGTGAAGAATTTGTATGCATTGTAAGGAGGCTGTTATACACTCCAAAATAGCTTGATGAGACGCAACACAAATGCATCTTTGAAGGTAAATACATCATGGCTAACAAAGTGTGTAAACTTGTGATTGACAGTTATAGTTGTGAGAACTTGGTTTCACAAAGCCTTGTTAAGCATCTTAAACTTAAAACACAACCAGATCTAGCCCCACAACATTGGTTGGATAAAGAAGGGACCTAATATAAAGATCACACAATAATGTTATTTACCATTATCTTTAGGGGAAGACTTACAAATCTGAAGTTCTTTGTGATGTTGTGGAGATGGATGCATGTTACTATGCAGGCCATGGAAGTTTGATGTTGATGCAATTCATAAGGGGAGGGATAACATATATACCTTCACTTGGAATCATAAGCGGATAGTTGTGGTTCTAAACCAATAAAAGAACACTTTGCCAAAAGTGGAGGAGAAGACATTATTGTCTATGGTTCTTAGAGAGAATAAGTTTGTGGAGGACATGAAAAGTGCCAAAACATGTGCTTTTTGAATAGTGAAGGGAGTGGAGGAACCTATACAACCGACACCTAATGAGATTTAAGGCTTATTAGTAGAATTTATTAATGTCATAGCAGAACCGACATAATTGCCTCTAATGCGAGATATTCAACATTACATTAATTTTGTTCCTGGAGCTAGCTTGCCAAATCTGCCTCATTATAGTATAAGCCGAAAAGAACATGAAATCTTGAAGGAGAAGGTAGATGAGCTACTATAAAAAGGACATATACGAGAAAGTATTAGTCCTTGTGTTGTACCTTCCTTACTTACTCCAAAGAATGATGGAAATTGGAGGATGTGTATAGATAGTAGTGCTATCAACAAGATAACTATAAGGTACCGGTTTCCTATCCCTAGACTTAAAGACTTGCTTGATCAGTTGAGTAGTGCTAAAGTATTCACCAAGATAGATTTGCGAAGTGGATATCACCAAATTAGAATTTCTGTGGGAGACGAATAAAAGACAACTTTTAAAACAAATGATGGGTTATTGGCTAGTCATGCCATTTGGATTGTCACATTCATGCACCTCATGACCCAGGTACTTAAACCTCTTTTATCCCACTTTGTTGTTTTCTATTTTGATAATATTTTGATTTCTAATAAAAATGTAAAAGAACACCTTGATTATATTAAGCAAGTTCTAGTTGTATTAAGAAAGAATGAATTATTTGTAAACTTAAAGAAATGTGTATTTTTAATAAACAAACCAATGTTCCTTGGATTTGTTATAACTAGTGAGGGAATTCATGTGGATGAAGAAAAGGTGAAGGCTATTAGAAAATGACCAAAACCTAAAACTATAGCTAATGTAAGGAGTTTTCATGGCCTAGCAACTTTCTATCACAGGTTCGTTAAAAATTTCAATACCATTGTGGCACCCATTATCGATTGCTTGAAGAAATGATGATTTCAATGGAAAGAAGCTACTGCTCGTAGTTTCGAATTGATCAAAGAGAAGTTGACTACAACACCTATTTTATCTCTGCCTGACTTTACTAAAACTTTCGAGATTGAATGTGACTCAAACGAGATTGGCATAGGAGCTATTCTTTCATAAGAAATAAGGCCCATTGCACTTTTTAGCGTGAAGTTAAGTGAAGCAAGACAAAAGTGGTCAACATATCAATAAGAACTTTTATGTTGTGGTCCATACTCTAAAGACATAGGAGGCATATCTTTTGCCTAAGGAATTCATTGTCTACTTCGACCACCAATCTTTCAAGCATTTTGAGGCCAAAATCATGTTGATCGTATGTCATTATTCAAAAATCTGAAATTACTAACTGAGTAGCAGATGCTCTAAGTTGTCGCGCTACTCTACTTGTTACCATTTCCACTGAAGTTTTAGGTTTCAAACAACTCAAGGAGCTATATGAGAATGATGAAGATTTTGATGATGTATGGACTAAGTACCTAATGAAACAACCCTTAGGTGAATATTTGGTCCAAGATGGTTATTTGTTCAAAGGGAGCAAATTTTACATTCCAATGAGCTCATTACGTGACAAGTTACTAAGAGAAATGCATTCTAGCAACTTGAGCGGCCACGTGGGTAGAGATAAGATCATAGTTGGTTTGGAGAAACATTACTACTGGCCTCAACTTAAAAGAGATGATGGAAAGTTTGTGCAAATGTGTCCAACTTGTCAAACGAGGGATGACATCTCTATATACTTTGTACTTGGTTTACCAAGGACCTAGAGGAGCAATGATGTTGTATTTGTGGTGGTTGATCGAGTTTTCAAAATGTCACTTTATTCTATGTCGTAAGATAAAAGATGCACATCATGTAGCCAAACTATTCTTTAAAGAAGTTGTTCATTTACATGGTATACCACTTTCAATCACTTCAGATAGAGACAACAAATTCTTGACAACTTTTTGGCTAACTTTATGGAAAAGGTTTTGGACTACATTGAAATTTTTTAGCACAATACATCCCTAAACCAATGGCCAAACAGAAGTGGTAAACCGTTCTTTAGAAAATCTGATTAGATGCATATGTGGAAACAATAAGGGACAATGAGACTTTGCTTTGGCACAAACTGAGTTTGGTTACAACAACTCAGTCAATTGTTCCATTGGAATGAGCCATTTCTCTATTGTTTATACTACAATTTCAAGGCATGTTGTGGACCTAGTCAAACTTCCTTCTATAGCAGGTTCTAGTACAGCTGCGTTTGCTTTAGCAGATACCTATTTAAAGTTATTCCAAGAAGTCCATCAATCCTTGGAGGAAAATAACCTCAAGTACAAGGCATCTGTAGACAAGCATAAAAAATATAAAATATTTGAGGTGGGCGATAATGTAATGGTACACTTACGTAAATAGAGGCTACTTACGGGAGTTCATGGCAAATTAAGGCAGAAATGTTATGCTCCTTTTAAAGTTTTGAAGAAGATTAATGACAATGCATACGTGATAGACCTACCCGATGACATGGGTGAATCAAAAACTTTCAATGTAGCAGATATCTCTACCTATCATCCTGAAGGCAACCTGTAATATCCAATCCCTATTAGTAGTATTGGTGCTTAGATTTAGGTATAGAGTAATAAAGACACCGTAGGGTTACTCGATTCTCACCCTATTAAAAATATTTTTTTTATGTTGTGTAGAGAGATATTAGACCTAATTTGGTAATTTCACACTCGGTCGAAACGTCGGACGACGCTAGAATATTTTTAAAATTTTTTTCTATTCGCTTGGAAAAGGAAATTTTAATTTACTACATGAATTTTCATTTAAGGGTAGTGCATGGAACAAGCTCTTGTTGACAAACACAATCCATATGTTAAAGAATGGACCAATTAAAGGCATTTTCATAGATTGCCAAGTTGGAAATTCTAGTTAGTTCCTTTGACTATTCTAACAAAATAGTTACAAAGGAACCAATTACATACTTAGTTTCCAACCAATGGCAAATTAGAAATTTAGAGTAAGTTGAGGGGCAAATTGGACAATTTAGGGAGCAATATATATAAAGTAGAAGTGTGTAAAAATTTCATGAGATTAAAAGCATAACAAGTTAGAGCATTAGAGGTGAAATTCGGCCAAGAGAAAGGAGGGGTTACTACAATGAAATTTCAAGGCTTTTTCATGATTTTTCATGTTTGATCAAGCTAAAATAAGGTCAAGTACAAGTTCCTAAGATCAATTGAAGCCTCCATTAATGAAAATTCAAGAAAAAGAGGTAAGAAAAGCATTGTTTTGTGAGGATGATATGTGAACTTTCAAGATTACCTCAATTGATGTTCTTGTGTGTATTTTTAGTTTAGATTGAGTTGAATTCTAGCATAGAGCTTTAAGGAGTCATCAAATTGAAGAAATTGGCAAGGTAAGAATTAGGGTTTTGGGTGACCTTTATGTAGAGACGTCAATTGGTTATAATTGAGGCATTAAAATGAAATTGGCTTGATTTTGATGCTATTGGAATAAGAAATTGAGAAAAGAAATGTGTTAGGTGGTGGATGTAAATTCTACCACTTTAGGAAAGTTAGGGTTGAGTTATGTTTTAGTTGAATTATTATGTATAAATGGTGCCTTATGTAAATTGAAGGTATATAGATGATGGAAAATAAAAACAAATGAAGAAAAGGGAACATAATTGTCCATTTTGGTAAGGTGAAGGGAAATTATGTCCAACCAAAGTTATAGGGTGTTAAGAAATTTTCAAGGCGTCGGATGGTGAGTTAGATTAGATTAAATGACTCCGTAAATAAAAATCAAAAAGTAGTATCCATCCGGGCTTTATATGCCGATTAGGGTGTTTAGTATTTAAATGAAATTCTAGCATTTAATTTGGTTCTAAATGTCATTTATGGCATGTAGGTGAAGAAAATTGAGACCGGTAATGGGAGCAAAAATTCAGAGCGAAATTAAGCTCAGAGCGGTTGTGAGTAAAAATCTGTCATTGTTTATCTTTCGTTATTTTGTTTTTGCATAATGAAATTGTATTTTTTATGTGCTTTTAATGCATAAACATGATTTATGATTTTGATATACATATAGCCATTGGTATGCATTTACATGTTCGGTTTAAGAAATAGCTTTAAAACTACTACATCAGTTTTAAAGGCCATTGGTACCCTCAGATTATAGTGGTGATGATTGTATAAGACCCGGCTAGTGTATCCCGTATACATGAGCAGGTATTGAGGGGTGTGTCACTAACTCCGGGAAGTCAGTTTTCGAGTCATGTGAGTCATTTTATGTGTACGGGGTATTGTCTCACTATATGTATGCGATGTAGGATTCTGCTACATAGCTAGTGAGATGTCTTGAGATGTTACAGTGGGTGTTGCTAGTTGAAACGCCTCGTGACCTACTCATGTGTGCGATGCTAGTTAAGTCGCTGCGTGAGTATAGAGCTTTAGGGTTACCATTGGTACAGTTTCGAAAGAAAATGGCCGAGCGAGGGCTTTAATAGTTTTCGATCTATCGATCGTATATTATGCATTTATATGTACATGCTAGTTATTATGTTTTATAGATTTTGGATATTGTTTTCCAAAGATGTAAATAAAACCCGCTTGGCAAAATTTCATCGGCATATGATGTTAGAACCATTTTATAACTTTATACAAGTTTTAAAAGCATGTTTTATGCATGTCTTTTAGAATTTTATTTTATTTGAAATGTTAAATGCACTCACCGCTTCCTTTAGCTCACCTGTTTTGTATTTTATGTTTTCTAAACTCTCTTTTCAGGTGCAGATCTCGGTATGCAATCTGCTGATTCTCCTGCTGCCGATTAGTGGGCTAAATCTGAAGATCATTTTTGTAAATGTAAATGTGCTAAGTAGCACTCTTTTTGCTTTATGCATAGTAATTTTAAGCTTGTGTTGTACGTATATTTTGAACAAATAAGAAGAGATTTTGATATTATGATAATCGTTTCATATTTTAATAACATGTCAGTTTTATGATAAAAAAATAATGAAATTGTTGAGTTTGAGATGGATTTGGTTTTGAAAAGGACCGAAGGTCTTACTTGGAGATATTGAGAAGTTGTATTGAAATAGACGTGTAATTTTATTGCAGGTTTGGTATTGAATTTTTAGAAAAACAAGGGAAAGTGTGCCCCTATTTTTTTTGTAAAATTTAATAAGTTGTTTTCACGTATATTCCATGATTTTCTTAGTAAGAGCAAGAACTAAAAAGGGGTTTGCCTCGCAGAATTTCTTCACTTACACAGTTAAATTTTGAGAAACTTCTGTCAGGGTGCTGGTAGGGCCACTGGGAGCTACAGTAGAAGGTCTCAAGGCGAGTCCTGTTACAACCTATATGGTCACTCAAGGACGAGGTTTTTTCAAGTGGAGGAGAATAATAAGGGACAACAACACAACAACCCATGTGGGTAGCTTATGTGATGAGAAACTTCCGAGAGCCTTTAACTACATTTATTGGTATGGTTAACAGTTTGATAATTAGTCTTAAAGTAAAATTCATTATTGGTAGTTGTTAGTAGTTTTCATTAATTGTATTGTAATAAATATTGGTATCTAAATGCCTTAGTTGTTGGTAGTGGTTGGCAGTTAGTAGTTGCAAGTTGTCATTAGTTGCTGTAATAAATGCTAAAATTCCCAATAGGTCTCTATAAATACATGAAAGATGAGATGGAAATGATTCAAGCTTTATTTCAAAAGTCAAGTATTGAGAAACTCTACTTTGACTTGGTATTCTACCATTTTCAATTTGCATTTTTGTTGAATGATATCAACAACTTTTGTCTTTGTGGATGAAATCACGACCTATCAGCGCTTGTCTTGCGTCACCCATTTTATTGGCCTGTCAAGTATAATGGCTACTACAAACCAGTTGGTGTGCATAGTTAATGCAGTCCAACTCAAGGGTACTAGAAATTACTCCGATAGACAGATGAATCTCAGAAATGTTATGGATTAAGAAAATCTTAAATTTATTGTTGATCAGAGTTTGTCGTAAGGTATTTCTGATAACATCTCTTTAGATGATAGAATAAAGAGGGTGTGACCCTCTTTGTTCAAGGTGTTTCATCTTTTACTCCAAGTATATCTAATAAGACCGGATGTGTGAGGAGAAGAAGATGAGGTAGAAATCTAGAATAATTCATCAGAGGCAACATTTATCCAAAGGTCAACAAAAGAGCAAATTAGATGGAAAGTGTTTCCATTGTAGTAAAGTTGGGTATTGGAAATTCCTCTACCCTAGAAACTTTATAATTGTCAGGAAGACTCCCACAGGTTTGTGCTTAACAAACATAGACATTTCTAAGGTATAGGATGCCAATTCACACTGGGTATAAGATACCGTGTGTCCCTCTCATATTTACAATTGTTTGAGGGATTGAGAGAGACTAGAATACAACAGCTTGTAGAAGTAATGTTAAGAGTAGAAAATGGTGAATTCCTGCAAGGTCCAATTTATTGGGCAGCTTGACTTTCTCATATGTAATATAATAATTGTATTGTATAATTGGTATAATATCCAAAATATCATTTGACAAATTGTGTCCCTTCTTATAATTGACAGTGAAGGACATCATATGAATATTAGGAATAGTTCCTTTTGTTCATATGATGCAGATGATGTTTTATTAACTAAATGTCAATTAATAAATAGATATAATATAAAAATAGAAATGTCTATAGATTGGAATACTTTAATGATACGGAACTGTGGCATGTGAGAATATGTCATATAGGCGTGAAATGCGTAACCCGTTTAGTTAAGGATGGTTGGACACCGAATCTGATCATAAAGACTTAACCAAATTATGAATAATGTATTTACGAAAATGACTAAATATACCAGAATGTACATCATATCCCTTCGATTAAATCGAGGTAGTGAGTACATCAATAACAAATTTTTTGTTTGTTTAAAAGAGAATGAGATTCTCGCTCATTATAGTCCTTCGGGTACTCCACAACATAATGATGTTTCGAAGAGAAGAATCGGACCTTATTAGATATGGTCTGATCGGTGATGAGTGTTACCGATCTATATCGGTGGGAATATGCTCTAAATACAACTGCTTATTAAGCAAAGTTATTCTTTCCATTCCATATGAGATATAAAGAAGAAGGAAGTCGAATCTTAAATATGTTATGACTTGGGGTTATCTTACTTACGTAAGAGTTACGCAATAGGATATCTTGTTTTCTAAAAGTTACTCAGCAGAATAAGTCAACACCCAATAGGTACAAGTATAGGTTCATTGTGTATCATATAAATTCAATAGGATACTAGTTCTATGATTCAGAGAAGCGAAGTGTGTTTGTTTCTCCATTTATCATTATTTAAGAGAAATAGTTTCTCATGGATCGTGGGAATCATAGAAAGATTGAACTTGGTAAAGTCAATCTAATAATTAATGAACCATGGATAGGAATTCAGGATCAATTAAGCAGTGACCTTTTAGCACACTTCCCAGTGGATCGGAAAGGATGTCTAGGTCACCTATTAGATATGTTTGATGCTTGAAGGTGAACTTGGAGTGTTCTTGCTAGAAGAAAATAATTCTTTGACCTACATGGAGACGATGTTAGACATCGATTCAAAAAATAGCAAGATGCCATGAAAACAGAAATTGACTCTATGCATCAGAATCAAGTATGAGACTTGGTTAAGCTATTCGTGGGAATTGTTCTCATTAGTTATAAAATGTTTACAAGAGGTAGTGGAAGCCAAATGAAAGGTAGAGACTTTCTAGGCCCTATACTGGTTCTACAAAAGTAATCCTCAGAGATTTGTGATCTACTAAGAGGAAACCTTTGGACCACTATTGATGCTAAAGTCGATTAGAATTTTATTGGCTCTTATAGCATATTATGACTCTGAGATTGGACCGATGGATGTAAAGACGGCATTTCTGAATGGATACCGCGAGTAAGAGATATTTATAAAACAACTTAAAGGTTTTATGTCCAGCCAGACTTTTGGTCTAGTGTGCAGGCTGAAAATTTTCATTTATGGGCTTAAATAAGCCTCCAAAAGTTGGAATCATTGTTTTGATGAAATAATTAGATTGTCTAGTTTTATAAAAAAATAATGAGGAAGTTTGTGTGCATGAAAGGTCATTGGGAATATGGTAGTCTTCTTGATACTCTTTGTTGATGACATACTAGTCATTAGGAGTGATGTCGGTATATTATAGTTAGTCAAAAGTAAATCATAATAATTTCTCCATGAAAGATTTAGGAGAGACTTCTTTTATACTAGGCATAAAGCTTTATAGAGATAGAGTTAAGAAGCTGATAGGACTCTCCCAAATCAATTCACATCAATAGCGTCTTGAAAAGGTACAATTTTCTTAACTATAAGTTAGTTAACGTATCTTTAAAACCTGGTGTTCATATTTCGAGGAGAGTGTCTCTTCAAATGGAATATAAGAGTATTAGAGTGTCTAACACACTAAATACATCAACTTTTCAGAGACTGATGTATGGTATGATGTATTTAAGACCTGATATCAGTTTGGTTGTAAGAGTTATGATCTGATATCAGTCTGATTCAGGAGACTACCATTTGATAGAAGGCAAACATATCCTGAGATACCTTAAGGGTATAAAGGATAAGTTTCTCATATATGGAGAAAGTGACTTACAAGTGAGAAGATGCACAAGGTCAGACTTCTAGTTGACCTAGATGATAGAGAGTCTACATCTGGGTATGTGCTCATTCTTATTAGTACTGAGTGAGTTAGAATTACACCAAACTGGGATTCACTGTTGATTTATTTTGGGCACATCAAAAAAGGCAGTGTGGATTCGTAGGTTTATCGCTGGACTTAGAAGAGTTCCAAGACAGATGGATCCTACCTATAGTTTTGCAATAAAACTAGGCCGTTATATAGGCTGAGATGCCAAGAGAACACCAGTACTCTAATTATATTGAGAGGAGTCTTACATGACTAGAGGGATCTTAGCTTAGAGAGATATGATTATTTGTACAAATGTTTTATAAATAATTTAGCAGACCCACTTTCTAAGACCATAACTTCAAAAATGTTTATAAAACACATAGAGTCGTTGTGTATAAGATACCATCAAGAATAACACTAGAGCAAGTGGGAGATGATATTATAATGAGATATTTTTTATTATTTAACAATTAAATAATTAATGTATAAAATAACCATTTTACCCCTCATTATAGTTACCAAGTCTCTTTCTTAGCGGGTCCCACCAAATCTCACACTTGGATAAATTCAACCGAGGGACCACAATGTGCCACGTGTCATTATACAATTTGTAAATAATAATTATTGACTAATTATTATATTTAACACTTAAATACAAACACGCACGTATTCCTATAGTAGTGTAAGATATTACTGGATTAAACAACTTAATTCTGTATGCTACCCCAGTGCACAACAAGTACACTCTATATTGCGGGACTCCCTAAGTCTACGCCCGATTCGTTAAATGAAACTATTCTATAAGTCCGTGAATATTGCCCTACACACATGTCACGAAAATATAAATCAGCACATCGATCATCCAAGCTGAGGTTACAACGCATATATATAGCCTTTCCATCATGATATCCTGGATGTGCAGAGATATAGATTATCACCGTCAAATTTCCATGTGCTCATCCATGTCATATCTCTAGACTTATATCTTACTGAACAATATGTACAAACTTCTTTTCCATATTGTTCCACCATGGAGGAAACGCTTTCCCAAGATTAATGCTTGTGGATAGGAGACTTTCTGAGATAGAGTCTCGAAGCATCTGGATATCTAACTCTCTATGCAAGCTGACGAATCCCATATCTGTACACACTGGACTCCATAAGCATCAGACCATATCCATTGACACCCAGCGGCCATACCATGAAAAGTCTGTGACATGCGTAGAACCAAAGTATAGTGGATCACTTACATGCCTACTGTGGCACTCAGGTCAAAACACCACATATACTACTCAACTCAAGAGGACCCTTCATTGACAACTTACATAGAGTATCTATCGAAAGCCCTCATGAATCTGTCCTATATACAGTCTTAACTGGATACCCATATGTCAATACGAGCTCCAAGCTCACAGTCAGCTAGAAACGACCACTTATACCCTATAGATACGACATATGTTAATCTATATAAAGGTATCCACTGACAGACCCACATCAATAGAAATAGATCAGGACAGTATTTGAGAACATACTTACGCAACTGTTATTTCCTAGCACCTGATTGTAACTCTTGTAATTATACGATTACTATTATATTCTCAAGTTTATGTCCCATTACAGATAAGGCTCCAACTCTTGGATCTTCACTTAGTATTATAACCGACTAACAATTAGTTGTGCTAATATTTAGCATTTATATCTCTCAGCGTGACCAACTATAAGCCCTTATCTAAACTCTTTTAGATCAGATTTGAACTCATTCAGATCATATAATGTCTGTAATGTTACATTGCATGATACCATTTAAATAGGTATTAGCAATTTAATAGGAATGTACAATTGTATAAATACATAAGTATGTGTACATTCATGGCTGGCACGTAAGCACAACCTTAACAACCACGTGATGCAATTATAATATTTAAAAATATATATTTTAATTATGTCTAATTTTATTTAAAGTAAATTAATTAAATTTAACTCTATTAAGCAATTAATTAATTAATAAGTTGATTAATATTATATGTTCATATTTTGAAACTATATTGTTATTTGTTAAATGATTAATTTACCCAATAATATAATTTGTATCCGTGTTATTTAGTAAAACTAATTTTAATTTTTTGTAAAATTATTTATTTTATGAGTACCTTTTGTAATTAATTATATATTTAAAAAATTAATTTAATTAATTATTATAATATGTTGATTAATAGGTTAGTGTTTACTTTTCCTTTTCCTTTTATGTAAGTTGAATTAATATTATTTGTGAATAGTTTTTAAATAATATTGTATGTTAGTTAATGTGTATGCTTGTTATTTGTTAATAATATTAATTTATTGATTTTATTTATTTTCTTAATTATTACAGAAAAAATAAGGTATCAAAAAAAATATAAACTTTCAGAGTATATATTTTTTCGTGCATCAGTGACAACTTATTCGAAGATATGAGGTCTAAAAACTATTAAAAAAAATTCTAATAAAGCATCAAAAGGCATTATTTAGTGCAACGCCCCAAGTGTTCTCAAGCATTTCTTTGAACACTTGATGCACGATAAAACCTCCTAGAGGCTATATGGGCTACTGGAATGATTCGCAAACTAAAGCTTCTAGAAGACCCGCTGACATGGGTAAAGATTAGGGCCAAGCCTGCGACTTATTAGGGTTGTTAACCCTATTTGAAAGATAAATATTCTATAGCATATGTGATGGCATCTAAAAATATTCTGTGGAATATTATTCCATCTTATATGTACACCGTTTGATTATTTAGATTTCAGCCGCCAATTGTATAGGGTTGTTAGTATATAAGGGGGAGACCCTCAGTTGTATAAAATACAACATAATCTTATAGCTTGTATTTTCTTCAACAATACAGAGAGTTTTTTCTCAAACACTTTGTGGGCGTGTTTCTTCTCTTCTTTGTGTAGTTTTCCAGACTGTTTAGCGCACAACGCGTCTAAGGCCACACGGTTCTCAAAAAGTTTGTGACGTTTGGTATCAGAGAGGGGTGAAAGAAGATGGAAAAAGATACTGCAACGTCGTCGGAGTTGACTGAAGAGAGGGGTAGGGACCCCAAGGCTAAGAGGCACAATGGTGTACCTCGCGGCAAGTCTGTTGATCTAGGCTATGAGTTGAGGAACATAGTGAAAAAGCTCGATGGCACTATAGAAAAGGCAATGGATCATCTTGGGGAGTTGGAGCAGCAAGTAGAGAAGCTTGAGGTGCGACTCGACACTCAAGGGAATGAGCTGCGCTCCCTCATCAACACATCCATCAAAAGTTAAACTGATCGACAGCGTGACTAGTTTAAGGCTATTCAAGAGAAGGTATTCACCACCATGGACAAAGTTCAAGCCCACGTGGAGGAGCTGCGTAGAAGGTTTGACGCTGTAATAGAAGATGTGGTGTTGTACAAGCGAGCAGTAGTGAATGGGCCTATTATTGCTCAAAGGGTGCCAAAAGTTGAGGCTCTTTAATCAAAGGAGTTCAGCGGTAAGCAAAACGCCAAGGAGCTCAACAACTACTTTTGAAAAATGAAAGATACTTCAACGCCATGGGCATGCGGGATGAAGACAAGGTAAATACTGCGACCTTATATCTTTTCGATCATACAATTTTATGGTGGTGCAGGAAAAGCGAAGAAATACACAAAGGTACTTGCATAATCAATACTTAGGCAGAATTACAATATGAGCTGAACTGCCAGTTCTATTCGGAGAATGTGGCACACGATGCTCGAAAGCGTTTAAAGGAATTGAAGCAAACTAAATTCATCAATGAGTTCGTGGATGAGTACTCTCTGTTAATGCTCCAAATTCCCAACATAAGCGAGGACTTGTTATTCAATTTCTTATATGGGTTACAAACATGGGCGTCCAATGAATTAAAGCAGCGCAGAGTGATGAGAATATCTTATGCTCTTCTATTGGCAAAAACGCTCATGGATTACCGCTAGGGTAATTTGGAAAAGTCCGGGAATTCAAGTCCTAATCACAGCAAAGGTGGGGGCATCAAGGTATTTTATCCTTTAGAGGATGAAGAGGAGAAAAGTAAGCCACCCAAATGGGAAAAGCAGAAGTGCAATGGTCATAGAGGTAATGGACCGAAGATAAACTGTTTCCTTTATGATGGGGATTACTGGGTCAAGGACTGTCCAAAGAAGAAGGCTCTCAACATAATGGTTACAGCACACGAGGCTTGCGAACAAGGTCAAATGGGATATTTGTAGCTACTCAACATGATGAAAGCCAAGCAACGTGCCAGCGCACCAATGAAAAAGGCGTTCATTTATGTTGAAGCCTACATCAACTACATAAAGACTCAAGTGCTGATACAGGTGCATTGCACAATTTCATTAAGCGTACGGAGGTGAAGCGCTAGGGGGTTTACGTGGAGAAAGAGAGGGATTCCTCAAATCAATTAATGCTACTACTAAGTCACTAGATAGGGTGGTTTGAGGGGTCGATATCCACATAAGAAACTTGAGCGGCGAGGTAAATTTCTCTGTAACACCTTTTGATGATTTTGATGTGGTGTTAGGTATGGAATTCTTGAGGCAATACGACATGGTGCCGCTTTCTCGACACGATTACGTATGCATCATGGAAGGAGAAATTTACATGATACTGATGGTAGCCAAGCTCAATTGTGGGCAATCTCAGCCAGCCAAAAGTTAACACTAAGATCCTTTCTGCCATTCAACTATTGAGAGTTACTGAGCACACATAAGAAGCACATCTAGCTATAGTTAAAGAGATGGATGATTAGGCGACAAGAGGTGAGGATAACCTGCCAATGGGGGTTGCGGAAGTGCTCAGGGAGCATAAGAGTGTTGTACCAACTGTCATACCACAGGTGCAACCACATTATGGTGATACCTAGTACGGGAAAAAGTTAGAGCTAGGGTTTACGCTTCCAACTACAGCTCAGATGCCTTAACCAGAATTAGATAAGCTGCGGAGGCAGCTCAAGGAGTTTTCAGGTGTGGCTATCACATAGCAACTCATGACGTCACATGATGTGCACTTTAAGAACAAGAAGTGGGGTAGAGACAAGCAGCGACATGTCAAGCATCGTGCGGGAGACTTAGTAATAGAGACGATACTTCCACCACAGTGTAAGACAGCATGTCCACTTCACAAGGGCCTTAATTGAAGCGACGATGGACCATTTTCTATTGCCAAGAGGGTTGGCAACATCTTATAAAATGTGAGGATACGTTCAAGACAACAGCTATATCCAGTGTTTTCAGAGAACTGTTTGAAGCTATATGAGGGGGTACGAAAGACATGGACAACAAAAGGGCAAAACTTATCTGTCATAGACTAACGGGCGGACGGTACAGAAGAACAATCCGTCTCCAAGGTGTAAGTACTTTGTCAAGTGAAAAGGGTTACTCGATATTAGTGCACATTGAACATACGAGAGTGCACAGCGGCAGATTAAAGAACAAGGTGAGTAAGTTCCAAAAAAGACGCGACAAGGGCGTGACGTGAATTTGGTGGGGGAGAATATCACGTATCAAGTGTTCTCAAGCATTTTCTTGAACATTTGGTGCACGAAAAAACCTTCTAGAGGCTATATAGATTGTTGGAATAGTTTACGGGCCGGAGCTTCTAGAAGACTTACTGACATGGGTGAAGATCCTGACTAAGCCCATGACTTATTAGGGTTGTTAACCCCTATTTGGAAGGGGAATATTCTATAGCATATGTGATGGCATATAGAAATTTTCTGTGGCATATTATTCCATCTTGTATCTATACGTTAAATTGTTTAAATCTCAACCGTTGATTGTATAGGGCTGTTAGTATATAAGGGGGAGACCCTCAATTGTACAAAATATAACACAATCTCATAGCTTGTATTTTCTTTAGCAATATAGAGAGTTTTTTCTCAAACACTTTGTGAACGTATTTCTCTTCTTCTTTGTGTAGTTTTCTAGGCTGCTTAGCACAAAATACATTTAAGGCCGTACAGTTATCCAAAGGTCCGTGACATTAGGTAGACGTGTGTATGGGGCATTTCTTATATATGCTGAATTTTACCTTCTCCGGTATTTTGGTACACGAGTTATTATTACATGAGGTGCATACCTTCAATGTACACAATGAGATATGGTTTTACATAGGGCAGAAACGCATCTGATTTAGCCAATAGGAGTTTGTACTGATCACCAGACTAGAAATGCGAGATTACCCTCCCGCCCAGCAGCTAAAGAGAAAATTGGGTACTCAATTATGGGAGACACATTTTTCAGGCGTAAAAACATTGTTGTACATATTTCTTGATAATTGGTACGGACGTTTAAAACTAACAAAGATGGACGATGAAGATGCTGTAAAGTTGAGTTTACTCTATTTTATGCATCATGTTTTGATCTCATGCGACAAACGTAGTGTGTTCACAATTTTTTACTATGTTTATTGGACGACCTTGATGAGTTTAATAAGTATCCATGTGATAATATTGCTTGGACCGTACTTTATAACTCACTTAAGAATGTCACATTCCAAAAACTTGAGAAAATTGATACGAAAGAATTTGCACAAAGTTTGAGAGTTACATGTATGAATTTTTGTACGTATTTCTAATACATTATAATTTTCTTAGGGTGCTGTACATTCTCTTCATAAACAGGAGCTCTAGGATCCACTGTTATATACAAAAGTTAGTACGATCTTCTATTGGTGCTAAAAAGAATTGAACATCACTGTTATTTCTAATCTTAATAGGTTTTAACTTATACCTCGTTACATTAATTTTGATTTTCAAAGTCACCTTATAGTTCACATTGTCGACTCCTAAGGTATAGCATACTATATTCAAAAGATCTTCAAATTTAATATTTTTTAGAACCAAAATCTCAAAGTTACTATAATCAACATAACTCTCTTCCCCATTACTAGAACTTTTTCACTTTCTTCCAAAACAAATAACAATTGCATCATACTCCATAAACTTGAAACAAAAAAAAATTATTAAAAATAAACTCCAAAAAAATTCAAAATAAATCGAGAAACCCCGCGATATTGCAATGCCTCGGATGTGAGATATGTATGGGACCTATATCCAAAAAATAAAAATAAACATAAAAAATATTAAATAAAAAAAAGAAATTTTTTTTTAAAAAATAAAAAATTATTGTGGCATCACATGACAGCATATGATGGTGCCACATGACGCATCTTAGAGGGCATCTCGAGGTACATCACGAGCCCGAGATGGCCCTGAGATTTTCAAAACCAAACAGCAGTGGGTTGTCGCACCAACCGTTGTCTAGTTCAGCCAAACATACTAAAAAATTATATTTTTGACGGGATTTCAACATCTTTTCCACCATTCTAACTCAATTTTCACGTTTAATTCAATAATAACACCTATATCTAGCTTCAAATGTAATTTTTAATTAATTTTTAACGATATTAAATTTTAAAAAAAATTAGAAAAATTTAAAAGAATCGGCTATTTTCTTGATTTGAAGTGACAAATATATTGGGTAAGACTCAATCTACTCAATAGCAACTTCAAAAATTTCGGTCCAACAACTTAATTCTTAGTTCAGTGGAGAGACATGGGAGAAAACTTAAGTTTTTGATTAGGGGTATAAATGTCTTATTATGAGATATTTAGCTAATAAAAAATGAAGAATTAAAAGTTGGTTAAAAAGAATAATTATAAAATTTAAGGGCTATTTTTAAAAATTTCCCTAAAATGTATTTGTTTTGCTTTACAATTTTAACTTAGCATCTACTTGAAACTTTCTAGTCTAGTTTATAAGTGCTATATTAAATTTAAGAGTTCTAAATTATAATTTAAATTTTGTTATTTGAAGTCTGATATTTTTGTTTTCTTTAAGTATATATAATATTTCATTTACATGTGTTACATTAAAATTATGTCTTTTATGTTGAATATACAAATTTGATATTAATTTACATATTACGACACATTATTATTTATAATTTTATTTACAAATATAATATTGTCGTTTACTAATTTAAAATTAACTTTTATATATATTAAAAGATCATCAGATAGCTTCCTTTTCCAATTGATTCCTCAGATTATGATCTAGTTCATTAATCCTCTCTTTTTTTCTTGTCCCGTTTAAAGAATTTTGTCTTATCTTATGAATTATTTTCCCCAAAACATCGAGTTTGCTTCTTCTCATGAACCTGAATGATTTGCTGAAGCCTTCAATCATTCTTTGCTGGACAGATGTTATGCACCCAGGAATAAATCAATGCCTAGAAGAAAAAGAATAAGACTAAATCTCATTGTCTACGGGAAAACAAGCCATTTATATATATATATATATATATATATATATATTTATATATTGCATTGACACACTTTATGTTAATTTATAATACGTATGACTAACTTTTATATTTTAATGTAAATTTATAATCTTTTATTTAGAAAATACTACAGGATATATTATGAGTCATTTTCAACTATTGTGAAATTTCCCTTTATATGATTTTCTTTACCTTTTTACAGACACTGTAGTATGTATATAAATTTAAAGCTCTTGTTTTAACTTCTCATTTACTTTATATCCTTGTTCTCTCTATGTTTTAACTCTTCAAAAGAATTTAAAAAAAAATGACATTATCACAAAATTTGATTTTTATCACTAACATCTTTTTTTTTTAATTAAAACAACTAACATGACTTTAGTTTATATGATATCTCTCTCAACTTGTATTCTCAAGTTATATTTAGACAAGAGGATTTGATTCCAAAATTTGGTGATATTTTATTTAAGGTTTGTTGGGAATGAGAAATCTTGCCCATTAAATATCAATCTTTACCACTTATTTTTTGTTTGAACTTAAGTAGCCACTAGTGTAAAGTGCATTTATGACCAACTGAACTATACCCAAAGGGCTAATAGGGATGTGGGAATTTAAACTCTGGACTGTAATTATAATAGCATAATATAAAAATCACTCAACTTAAAAGTTTAAGCTAATAATGCTATTTTTTTTACTTCATAATTTTCTTAATATCATTATGAAACTTGTTAAAAATGTATCTTGAAAGATAAAGTTTCTTGTATCCCTGATTAGGTACCAATTTCTTTATCATAGATGTTTTCATACTGTCAATATTCATTTTTTAATAAGAAAAGAAATTTGTATTTTATCCCGACCTAAAAAATATTTCTGCTACACCCTTGGTTATTACATCCTATTGGAAACAAATGTAAAACTCAATCCTCTTATCATGCCATGTTAGCTGACAATTCAGTTGACAAGCATTATGATAAATTAAACTAGGATTCAAAGTGTAAAAGTAATGATAAGATATATGTCTATTGTACTTGAATTGTGATATGATCATCATTTAGACTTATCATTTACTTTAATGTATATAAAAGTCATCATTATGTAAGGCAATTAATATATCGAATACAGACAGCTTGAAACAATTTCCACATTATCTTGAATTCTATCTTTGTATGAGAGCACTCCGATCATGGCCATCGCAAAAACTTCAGCTTTGTCCCTTACTATAGATTCAAATAATGTTAATACAACATCAAAAGGCTAAACCAACATTATCTTTCTTTCCAATAGCTTCACTACTATAAGACTTGACAGATATAATTATCTGATTTGGAAATCTTAAATCCTTTTAGTCATTCAAGAATATAACTTAGAAGAATTCATTACTGGTGTAAGAAAAAGGCCTGATTCTATTCTCATCGCAATCGATGGGGATGACAATGTGACAACAATATCTAATCCTGAGTACATCACTTCGATAAAGTAACACTAACTCCTGCTCAACTGGCTTTTGTCAACATAATAAAAGGCATCATAGGCATAGTAGTGAATTGTGTTTCTGCTCTTGAACTCAGAACAACCACAGAGAAGTTATTTTCATCTCAATCTAAAGCAAGAGTCCTACAACTCAAAATGAAACTCCAAACCACTAAAAAATAAGGCATGACTGTAAGTGATTACTTTGTAAAAATGACAACATTAGCTGGCTATTTACCTATAGTAGGAAATCTAATCAATGATGATGATGATCTTATTCTATATATCCTGGTTGGCTTTGGATCAGAAATTCTATAGTATTTAATATTACTTCTAGAAATGATTTACCCCATTCATAAGAAGTATGTACAATGCTTTTGAATCATGAAAGCAGATTGATCAATTGACCACTCACTCAATTTTGGATATATAAGCAAACATTGCTCAAAGTAATTCATTTGCTCACCCTGGCCAAAAAAGAAATAATGCATGGAAAGGGAATTCCTCTCAAGAAAGAGGAAGAAGAAAGCCAATTAGAAGCAAAACTTCTAATAACAGGACTCAAAACAACAACCACAATAACAACAAACCTATGTGCCAAATCTGTGGCAAAACAGAACAGACAACCACTAATTGCTAGCATAATTTTGATGACAATTATGTTAGACCACAAGGTAGAAGCACCAATAACCTAACAACCTATCTAATTACACCAGAGGATACTACTGATTAGAGCTGGTATTTTGACAGTGGAGCCACTAACCACCTGACAAATGATCTTGCCAACCTCAGCACTATAAGTGAGTACAAAGCAATGAGAAAGTGACAATAGGCAATAGTAATAAAATTTCCATATCTCATGTTGGTACAGTTTACTTATCTGACAATCTTAGCATACGCAAATATTTGCCTTTGAAAGACACTTTCTTTGTTCCTCAAATTTTCCAAAACCTCATAAGTGCTTCTAAATTAATATCTAACAACTCCATTTTCATTGAATTTCATAAACATTGTTGGTTTAACAAAGACAAGAAACAGGGAATGGAACTATTGGAAGGTACTGCTAAGAATGGATTGTACCTGTTGTTGACTAAGGGTCCTGCTATCTCAAAAGTGTACAACACTTCATCTCTATTTTTAGCCAAAATCAATAAAAAACCATCTCACCAAGATGAGTCAGAGTTAATGTTAGGTTTAGAGTCAGAAAATAAAAGGCCTTTGAGTTTATATAAATTGTCCACATGAAGTTAAGTCATCCTAATCCTAATATAATAAGCAAATCATAAAATAATGTAAAATTTTTTATCAGTTTAATAAAACATAGTTGCAGTCCCTCAATAATCTTACTTTCTGCTCTCATTGCCAAAATGGCAAGGCACATAAATAGCATTATGAGACCTCAACATCTCAAACTCATAAACCCTTAGCGTTGTATTAGTTATGATGCATGTATATGTTTATGTTTATCCTAAGTGTAAGTGTACGCCATTGCTAACAAGTAATAAAATGTGAGGGTGGACTAGTTTTTCACTCTATTCAAGTACTAAAATTAAGTTTCCTATTTTATCTAAACAAATTTGATTAAATTAATGATGAAATTAAACACTAAATTAACAACTAACTAAACAAGATATCAATTCCAACATACTCAATATAAATAGAGTCTAGGATGTGTAGGTATCCCTTAACCCGTGCTTGTTATGGATATGCTTTGAATGACAATCCCTTGGTTTATTATTGGTAACAACATTAGGCTCATCACAAGTCTCTTCCAAAGGTTAAGTGATTATACACCAATCAACTCAATATCTATATTCATA
This sequence comes from Ailanthus altissimus, assembly GCA_946807835.1. Classification (NCBI taxonomy): domain Eukaryota; kingdom Viridiplantae; phylum Streptophyta; class Magnoliopsida; order Sapindales; family Simaroubaceae; genus Ailanthus; species Ailanthus altissimus. The sequence continues at coordinate 11,854,182 of OX327698.1, forward strand.
TGATACTGAGATTAAATGGAATTCATTAAATTCAAGTTGTCTTAACCATGTATACTAACTAGGTATATTCCTATCCTAATTGAAACTTGCAGATCACTTTATCCTAGGCTATTCAATGAGATGCATCTTCTAATTTTATCTCAATGAGTCCAAGGTTTATATATAAGATTGGCCAGATCAAATGAAAATATTAAGCACCAACCAAATGAATAAAAACCAAGTTCATGCATTCAAAGTTGAAATATTTACAAACACATAGTTAAGTGTAAGTCTACAATCCTAGACAAATGGATTTAGTTCAATATAATGGAGTTTAGAAAATATATTATAAGATAAAACAAAATGAAACCAAGTTTAGATCACAAAAATATAGAAATAAAGTTTAGATAATCTTCCCAAGCCTTGGCTCTAATGCTTTTCTTGCAAGCAATTACTTCATTTGGCTGTGTTGATCTTTCTCCAAATGCTTTCCAAGTGTTAAAATGTGATTTCTTACAATCTAAAGGTGAGATTTTTATACCTATAATATGTTCACTCAATGCTAAGTTGAAGGTGAATCGTCATCTCCATAAAAATCCAAAAGATATGTTTTATATAATGCAAACAATAACCGTAACGCTGTAGCATTTTCTTTTATAATACAGGGACATTGTAAGCTGCCATGTACAGATGCTACGGCATTAAGGGTTAGCAACGTTATGATGTTGTGTACCTTGATCTTCTCTGCCTTCCATGCTACTCATCTGCCATGGCAACGCCATGGTGTCTAAATTTCCAAAAATATAAGGGCGTTCATTATTCAATGTCACTGTGTTCATTCTATATGGATGAATTTGGGCGCGTTTTATTCATTGATGCAGCTATGTTTTCTCTTTTTTGTAATTAATCTCTAATTTTATGCTCTTTTAGTCTCATTTTTGCTGCTTTTCTCTCCCTTTAGTCCGTTTACATGCTTGTCCTGCAATTTCAATAGAAGTATACATAAATAAACTATAATTACCCAAACAAAAGGCAATAATCAAACCTAAAATGGGGCAATAGATTATATCCATTTTACGTATCAAGTTGATTCAAATTGATCTCTAGAGACCTGTTGCCATAAAATCAACACAAGGATATAGTTATTACATAAGTTTTTTATATGACTATACCAGATACACTTAGGTATATCCTCTAATTACTAAGTTTGACACAAACTCTACTTTCCTAAAATTCTAAACTTTAGTAAAGAAATAATTGAACAACAAATTAAATGTGTTAAATCTTATTGGGAAAGTGAAGTAGACCACTTTTAAGTACCTTGAGCAACAAGGAATTATCTTTAGACATCCATGTGTACATATATATCATCAAAATGGTAAGATTGAAAGAAAGCATAGACATCTTATAGAGACAACATTGACTTTATTATCTCGAGCTAGAATGCCAACATCTTTTTGGTGAGAAGCTATTAAGACAGCAACTTACCTTATAAATCTGTTTTAAATCATTTGTCACCATTTCAAAGACTCTTCAATGAAAAACCAAACTACACCTTTCTTAAAATGTTTGGCTATATATGTTATCCATTCTTAAGAACCTACAATAATGTTTTCAATATAAGGCAAACAGATATGTGTTTTTTTGGATACAATAATCATCATAAATGGTATAGATATCTTTGTAAATCTAGCAAAATTGATATATCAAGAAATGTTGTCTTTAATAAAGAAGAATCCCCTTTAGTCTTAATTCTAATTTTGGTAATAACTCAATCTCTAAATTCTTCACCGTTGTTTTAAGTTATAGTTAGGCATTATTCCCTCAACTTGTGCACTCAACAAAAGGAGCCGCGATGTCAACCAACTCTACTTAAATTGCAAGAACAGTGTTTTCTCCAAGAATACCAAATTCGATTTCTATCCATTTTCAACTACACAACAAAACACTGAAATAATATCAACAGCCTCCATAAGTCATTCTTAATCACAGCAACAACCCATATTGGAATCCACCCATTCTATGATAACTAGAGCCAAAGCAAGCATATTTAACCCTAACCTTTGTTAGTAATATTTCACAATTCAACATTGTCACGCCTTCTACTATTGAGCAAGCAATTTCAAATGACAGGTGGTTCAAAGCCATACAAGCAAAATACAAGCACTAATGCTCAATAATACTTTGGATTTAGTTCCTCCTAGTGCAACTCAGAAACATGTGAGCAACAAAGTTAAATATCATCTTGATGGCACTATTGAAATGTTCAAAGCTAGATTGGTTGCTAAATGCTTCCAGCAAGTTACTGAGATAAACTATTTTAAAACATATAGCCTAGTAGCTAAGACACCAACAGTGAGAGTTATTCTAAGTTTGACAATAATGGACAATTGGAAAGTAAGGCAAACTGATGTAAATAATGCCTTTTTAAATGGGGAGCTATAAGAAGATGTTTTTATACAACAACTAGAGGGGTTTGTGGACCTTAGTAAGCCTCTATAAGTATGTTAGGTGAAAACTGCTCTCTATAGCCTAAAACAAGCACCTAGAGCTTGGTTTGAAAAGCTTAAACGAACTTTACTTAGCTAGGAATTCATCAATGCCAAATCTGATCCAACTTTGTTTGTTCAAAGCAAGAACTTTATATCACTTATGTGATATCCTTGTCACAGCTAGTAATTCAGCAGCTATAAACCAAGGGATTTATGATCAGAACCAAAGATTTTTCTTGAAAGACTTGGTATCCTTACATTACTTTCTTAGCATTAATGTTACCTAAAACAAACAAGGATTGAAAGTCTCACAAGCAAAATATATTAGTGGCTTGTTGCAAAAAATAAATATGAGTCTCGCAAAAAGCTATGTTGCACCTATGATTACTCGTCAGAAACTAATCAAGGAGACAAATTACATTTTCAAAGATCCTAAACTTTATAGAAGTACAATTGGAACCTTACAATACTTGACAATTACAAGACCTAGATAGCTTATATAGTAAATAAACTAAGCCAGTTCATAGAATGCCCCTCTAACTTTCATTAGCAAGCATGTAAGAGGTTATTAAGATACTTCAGGGGAACTATGGATCATGGTCTAATCATTTCAAACTCAGGAGAAGTTGCCTTAACAGCTTATAATGATGTCGATTGGGGATGTAACACAGTAGATTAAAAATCAATATGAGGATATTACATCTTCCTTGGGATAATTTGGTGTCTTGGTCATCAAAGAAACAAACTGTAGTAGCAAGATCTAGTTGTGAGTCTGAGTATAAGGCTTTGGGTCATGTTGTTGTAGAGATCAGTTGGTTGGTATCTCTATTAACAGAGATGAAGATATGCTTCTATACAACACCGGTTCTATTTTATGACAACATAAGTGCAACAACTTTGATAACAAATCCTATTCATCATAATAGAACTCATTATATGGAGATTAACATTCAATTTATTTGAGATAAGATATCAAATAAAGAAAAAATCATAGAATATCTACTTATAATAGAGCAAATAGCTAACATATTCACCCAACCTCTCATTCTTAATAAGTTTCAATATTTTAGGGACAAGCTGAAAGTTCATCAATCTCATTCCAACTTCAGAGGAAATATTGGAAACAAATGAACAAGTCAATCCTCTAATCGTGCCACATTAGCCGACAGTTCAGTTAGTTAACAAACATTGTGATAGATTTCAACTAGGATTCAAAGTGTAAAAATAATGATAAGATATATGTCTCTTGTATTTGAATTGTGATAGGATTATCATTCATTCAATTAGACTTATCATTTACTTTGATGTATATACAAGTCCTCACTATGTAAAGCAATTAATTTATCGAATAAAGAGCTTGAAACAATTTCTATATTATCTTGAACTCTATCTTATCCCAAAGACTAGGCGTCCTAAAATGTGTTCTATACCATATAGCCTCATATATGCAAGAAATATTAAGAAACTCTAAGATTTAATGTATTAAACCTAGAGTAATTTGAGCACTCTTCTCTTACATTATTTGAAGTAAAAACTAAGTGAGGTTGCTGTAACCCTAGATCCAAGGAAAAAAAGAAGACAATTTTAAAAAAAAAATCATTAAGACAAAATGATTTCACTTTAGTTCCATGTTCTACTAGTGGAAAAACACATTTGTCATTATTAAAGTACTTACTAGAGCTTATTTATAAAAGCTTTTCCTAGATGCAACTACAATGGAAATGAAAGAATTTAATACGAAATATTTAGTGTATTAAAGATAAATAGGAAAAAAAGATAAAGATATTACACTTAGTGGTAAAGCTAAGGAATGAGGGTTGAGAAAGATAAATTGTTGCTTGATGGGAAAAGTCTTAGCTACCAAACTAGTGAATGAGAAGCCTTTAAGGCAACCATGCAACTTAAATGTAGAATAATTCATGGTTTTAAAGTTGAGAGGTTACGTCACAATAGGTTTGATCATCCACTTTCTTATGAGATGAGAAAAAAAATTATCACAATAACAAGACTTTGGCAATTTGACAAGGCATTAATTGTGCTTCAGAGCTAATTAGAGTTAGGAAAATTGATAAGCAATGTTTTTTCTTATTCAGCTTCTTGTGTCTAATTTCATAACCCACCAATTATTTGTATGAATGGTGAAGTGATGTGAATCCTGGGTAGTGATATTGACGAGGAGAAAAAGATAAAAAAGGATGAAACTAGAGACTGTTTGGGAAAATTTATACGAAATAAAGTGGTGATAAATGTAAATAAATATTTACAAACATATGTGAGAGTGTAATTACAAGGTAGCAATTCCCAACATTATGCTACAAATTCTCTATAGGCATTTTCTATTATTTTTCTAGCAGTTTTAAGCAAGAAAAATGTAGAATAGGAAAAAGATTAAAGGAGATAGAATAAAATCACTAGAAGAAAAGCCATTGGAAAAGTAATTAGCAGAGGAATAGATCAACAAAAAAGCCCTAAAAGAACTAAACATGCATAAGGTTAGTTCAACCTAAAGATTAAAAATAAGGAAATTTAGCTCGTGGTTTATTATAAGGTCAACAAAGAAATTACTGATGAACGAAGGGTTCAAATCAAGGTTAGTGCATTAATTGAGGTAGTTGAGATTGAGATAAGACAATTTCCTAAAGAAAAGTAAATATCAAATCTTTCCTATGAGTAAGAATATATGGCAGGAAATTATCAAAGGAATGTAATTAGAAGCACATAGGAAAAAAGGTTTTACAATGTAGTAATTGCATATGAATAGTAAGTGAAATTATATGTTTTATATTATGTTGTGACTGTCATGTTTGTATATTATTAGAAAATTAGACTTTTTTTTTAATTTTACTAAGGTTTTGTTTGTTACTCAGCATATGGATTTATGACCAAGTTTTATGTTGGGCTTGTTATAGTTAAATTATAGTTTGCATAGGCTTATTGAGATTAGGCCCAAAAATATGTGTTATAAAGTTAGATTATGACTTATTTGGGCTTAATGAGACTAGACCCAAAAACATTTGTTATAATTAAGATTGAAGGCTATATTAAGAACAAGGAAAAATTTTGAATTTAATTGATATTATCTATTAAGGGGGCCAAATAAAATTTGGCAATTATTATAAAAATATCCTTATTTCTCTCAACCTTAGACATAGTGGTTGCCTATCTCTTTTAAGGTATACAAAGAGAGAGAGAGAGAGAGACATAATTTAGTATCAAAATTTGGCTTGCTAAAGTTAAGACTTGAGTTGAAAGAGCAAGTATAGGATCAATCACATGAATTCACGTGGTCTTCCTTATAATAAACTGCTCATTGGGCCATTAATAGTTGTTGGACGCCATCTGTTCTAATAGAAGTTAACCTTAATTGATAGTGTACAATAGTGTATCATCGGCGACTACATCAACAATTGTTCTTGTTTTTTCATTCAATCCGCTATAAATAAAAAGTTAGATTTGGATGTAATCTTGATATCCATATTGATGGCACCTTCAAATTAGATCCTTGAACTACTCCCATGCCTTATAAAGAGGCTCAACGTCCACTAGCAGAATTGTGCAATTTCACTCTGAAGTTGAGAAGTCTTTAATGGAGGGAAAACCTTATGAGAAACTTTTTCCCCAACTCCTCTCAAGTTGCAATACAACTAGGTTCCAAAGATTAGAACCAACCCTTTCCTTGTCCCTAAGAGAAAAAGGAAGCAATCCCAATCTAATGATGTCTTTTGATACACCATTCACCTTGATGGTATTACAAATCTCTAAGAACATAGATAGGTGAACATTGGGGTCTTCGTTTGGAAATCCTTTGTATTGATTTTATAGAACCATGTTAATGAGAGTCGATTTCAACTCAAGGTTGTTGGCATTGATTCCTTGGGGCTAAATTTCTAAATAGTCTTCATTAACAACGAGCTTGAAATAATTCTGTAAGGCCCGTTGTTATTGGTTGTTATCTCATTCTGCTATAGCTTGAACTTTGTTCAATTTTTTTCTCTTCTTAGCCTTTATAGAGTATGCTTTACCTCTGGATTAATCGATAACAAATCCTAGTTACTAACACTTTATATGCACCTTCAAAATAACTAAATTAACTAAAACTTTAAGAAATTAATACCTAAATTAAGATCAAGTTACTTAATCATAATATTAGTAAAAATTTAACACTATAATTCTCAGCAATGGTGCCAAAAATGTATTCATTGACAGGCACATATAAATAAAAAACTACAAGTGCACGGGTTGTGATAAAATAATAAAGTTGATGAGTATGAGTATCGTCCTATGAGGATTATAGGTTTTTACAACTTAATTTTATATAGACTACCTTAATTTTAGATTAATTACGAGAAATAAAGGAAAATAATTTAACAAAATTGGTTAAGGCTATTAATAAAACAACAATATAAATTGACAACTTTACAAAATAGAAAATCTATAATATACGAAATCCTAGGGTCTTGATTTCACTTTGTTCTTCCTATGTTCTTCCTATGTTCTTTCTATTGAGTTAGTATTAACTAATTTCAGTTCAATTCATTAATCAATGGGTTAAAATTAATCTCATTACCTATTCTAAATGTTAAATGAAATCTTATGCATACAAATTTAAATTAATATCCTTATCTAACTTGTCTACCTATACAATAATTATGCAACTCTTATAATAATTACTAAAGTGCTATTAGCCTCCCAAACTCAATAAAAACTAAGGTTATATTTTTCATATCTAATAAATAAGTCAATCTCTCCCTATAATTAAAACCGATAAATCTAAGTCAACTAATTCTTTTTTAAACAAATTAGAAGCCTTAAGTATAGAGAAACTCAAATGAATTGAACCAAACTTTGTTAACAATTAACTAAATATTGTAAACATAGTATAAATAAAGTTACCTTAAATCTTAGAATGAAAATCTAGCCAAACATAGACATACCTATAACTAAAATTATCAAAAAATTCATAAATGCAAACATGCTTATAACAATATTCACAAATAGAAATTTTAATTAAAAAAAGGGAGAGAAAAAGAAAAGAGAAAGATACTATGATGGAGATGGTTTTCAAGACTTTAATCCTTCAAAAATCTTTACGAGTTTTTATCTTTCACTTTTCTCTTTATCTAGAAATGTGTGCCCCTCTCTCTAATTTCTTACTCTTTCCTCTCCTCTTTAATAGTGCTTTTAAGTCTTTATTTATAGACTCCAATTTAGAAAAAAATTTAAAATTAGAAAACTAGGTTTCATATTTATTTGTTGGTGCCATAGCTTAGGAAGGATTGGGGCTGCAACTTGTGGCCTTAGGTCGAGTTAGGGCCACAGCTTGACTTGACTGGGGCCATAGCTTAGAGGCCTACATTTTTGGCACTGTAGCTTGGCTTAACTAAGGCCGTGGCCTATAGGTGTTGACTTGTCTTCCAATTATAGCTTCGGGGTTCACGGGTAAGTTTATGAATGACCGTTCTACCCCTTTTCTTCATTTTTGCTCTTTTTGTTGTATCGTCAACTTAAAACCTACAAAATAATATTAAAACACATAAAAAAATGACATATTCATATTTATATCGAGCAATTACCAAGTCTAGAAGATTGAAATAATATATACAAAATACACTCATCATTAGTTGTTGTCACAAGAAGAGGTTCAAAAGGCTATGGCTCAGATAAACCCAACTAAGGAATTAAGACCTGATGGATGATCAATAGTCTTCCTTCAAAAACACTATCCAAAAGGAGGAGCAACAATCCTTAAAGCTTACTTACACATCCTGAACAACCAAGGCAATTTCTTATTTATCAACCACACTCATATTCTTTTGATCCTAAAAGTAAACTATCCTAAGAGGATTATAAAAATATAAACCAATTAATTTTTGCGACATATTTAGTCATCTTTTGGATTATGCGACTTTTTTGGTCATCTTTTATTAATGAAGATGCGACATATTTAGTCGTCTTTTAATTACGCGAGTGCAATATAGTTATTAATTTTTTAATTATGTGACTTATTTAATTATCTTGTGTATGTATGTTTTGAAAGACTTTGATAATTTTTATTTTGGTGACTCACGTGTTTCGACAACTCGCGTATTTTGGCAAGTCACTTGTTTTGCTAACTCACATGCCTTGACAACTCACGTATTTTGTCATTTTGTATTTGATCACTATATACTCTCTTTTTTAATTGAAACATATTCTTTTACTTTATAAGGAAAATAAAGATAAGAGCATGTAAAAGGAAAGAGTAATATATCTTGTATTTAATGTAGATATTAATCTTTCTGATCCTACATGTAGTATTTTTTAAGGTGAATGGCATTCCATGGCTTAGCCACCTCTTTTGCTTCAATGTTAACCAATTTATAAGCACATTTTCCTATTATTGTTTTGACTTAGTCAGGTATTTCCCAGTTTAGGGCGAATTTTCCAACATTGAGCTCCCTAGTATTCTCCATTACTTTTCTCATAACCTAGTCACCTTGATTGAACTGTCTTGGTCTCACAAACTTGTGCCTTTGCTTTCAAAGTTGTTGTTGATAAGCTGTAATTTTAATACCTATAACTTCTTGAATTTAATTAATTACTCTTTATTTGCAACTAATTGTTTCTCATTCAGTTTGATCTTTAGAAATTTTTTACCTTAAAGTAGGCAATCCTACTTTCATAGAAATGACTGCTTTACTACCACAAGTCATTACAAATAGGGTTTCACCATGGTTTTTCTCTTGATTGTCCAATAAGCCTACAAAACTGTAGGAAGATCTTCTAACCATTCTCCATTCTTTCCCTCTAGCTTTTTCTTTAGAATAGAGAATATGGTTTTGTTAGTTGATTTAGCCTGACCATTCCCTTGTGGAAACCTGCTAAAAGAGAACTTGTGAGTGATCTTGATCCTTTGACGTAGTTCTTTCACCAACTGTTTATTGAACTACTTCTCATTGTCTAATATAATTACTCGAGGAACACCAAATCGATAATTGATGTTATGATAAACAAATTTCTTAACTTCTTTCTGAGTAACATTTATATATACAGTTGCTTCTACCCATTTTATAAAATGGTCTATGACAAGCAACACGTATTGTTTTCCTTATTTTGCTTTGAGTAATGTCCCCACAATATCTAATCCTTATTGTATAAAAGGCAAGGGCTTACAATTGAATAGAGTTCTTCTGTTGGCTGATGTAAGGTATATGCATATATCTGGCATTAGTGACACCTTTTGACAAAAATTTTTGAGTCTGTAATCATGTATGACCAAAAAATCCCTAGGACATAATTTTGTGAGCCTTAGATCTTCCACCTATGTGATTTCTACAAATGCCTTCATACACTTTTTCTAAGATTGCTTTGACTTGCTTTAGGCTTATACATTTCAAATAAGGCCTATTTAACAACTTCTTGTACAGTTGCCCATCTATTATTGAGAACCTTAACGCTCAAATTTTTATCTTATGAGCTTCATTGGTATCTCTTGGTAATTTGTATGAAACCAAATATTTGATAAAATGGGTTATCCAAGTATTTTCACTTTCTTCTATTATGTAGACTTTGATTTTCTTTTTAATACTTGGATTGTATAGCGACTCATTCTTTGTCTCACTGGTTCCTTCTTCATTCAAGTTAGATGTTTCATTTGCCAACTTGTCTGCTCGTTTATTTGCATCTTGTGATATTTGAGATAGGCCAAAATATTGAAATTTGCCCGCAAGCTCTTTTATTTTTTCTAAGTACAACTTCATCCTTTCATCATTGGCCCTCATATTCTCCAAGGAATTGCTTAACCACCATTTGAGAATTTGTCATAAGCTAGATTTTTTTACATGCAGTTTCAATGCCAATATCATCCCATTAATTACAGCTTTATTATTTGATGATTGATATTCAAGTCGCATGGCTTTTTCTTAACACAAGTTTCTTAGGTGTCATTATTTAAATACCAATTCTAGCACCAAATTAATTTGATGATCCTTCAACAAAGATTTGCCATGAAACTTGATCAAGATTTGTATCTCTTTTGTTTGAATCTGTTATCTCCTCACAACTATGTTTGAACTCTAGCTCGAAATCTACTACAACTTGCCATTTCTTTGTTGTTCTTAGTCTATATTCCAAATCAAGGGTATTTAATTGCATCGACCATTTGGTTACCCACCCAATCAAGTCTGATTGTGATAAGATTATTTTGATTAGATAAAAAGTTAAGAAGATGTCTTATATAGCCTCAAAGTAATGCCTTAATTTTTCTGTTACGTGGGATAAAACGAGCAATTTTTCAATCTTGGTGTAGCAATTTTTAGCGCCCACTAAAGTTCTGTTGATATAGTAAACTGGGTGTTACTGATCCCTCATTTCTGGTAAGATGAGTGTGTGATGTTCAAGTGTACATGTAATTTTAAAATTTTAAAATACGCAATAGAAGCATGTTAACAAAATACACTCAATTAATACAATTGAACACATATATCATAGATATGCATATGTATAACCAATATAAACATTGTAAATGATGAATACTTACCTAATGAAGGTAACTTTATAAATCTTCAAGTTTTTCAATTTTCAATTATATAGCTCACCTTGAAGTGTATTCTTGAACAATTTTAGTCCATAACGGTCTAGTGACATTATAAAGGTAGAATAGTAGCTTTAATTTAGAATTTCAGCAATATATATTTTGTTCAAACTCTTTGAATACAAATATTTGTTTCCAAAAAATAGATATGGTAAATGTGTTCATGTAACTCTTGCATAACACTTGGAAACAATTTCCATTAAAATTTGTTTTTTAACATCTCTAGTTCAAAAATAAATTTAGCTTCTCCATTTTCTTTGATGCATTGTTCAACCATCCATAAAAAGGAGAGGAAGATGAAGTTTTCCTTTTTTTGTATCAACACTTGAAAAATAAGATGAAAACATTCTCTCTCTCTCTCTCTCTCAATTGCCTTAATTGGCCTAATTTTTGCAAGTGTATGTAATGGATCTCCATTCGTTTCAAAATGAATCACATTCATTTTCATTAATTAATTCAACACTTGACCATATTTTGTATAAGTGCTCCACTGACATAATATAACGGCATGGCCCCTCTTTCCTAATTAATTAACTTGCCACTTAATACAATAACAAACATAATATTCCATTATCACATTAGATGGCTGACCACTTATTGAATCAAATGAATAAAAAAAATTATTTAATAGCGAACACATGATTGCATTTCCAACAATTAAAACATACTAATAATTTCACTTTATTCAATTGGCATCCACCATTCATAATGCCATCTTATTTTATTTTATTAAAAAATTAATATAAATAATTTATATTAATAATGTTTAGTTGATTTAATTTATTTGACAATATTATAAAATAAAGCAAAACTATTTTTGCATTATTTTATTGATATTGCATGTTACAAAATTAAAGGCTTAGATTTTGCCACTTGTCACCATCCTATTGGTTAACAACTCTTGTTAACTAATTAAATGATGTACTTAACAATTTAGTCTTGACAAATACATATCCTCAGAAATCTCGAAACAATTATTTGATTTGCTGGAATTTTTTGGATCGTATTATTTAATCCAATCCGCTACCCTAGTGCGCAACGAGGACACTTTATATTGTGAGACTCTATAGGTCCAAGCCTAGATTTTCATATGGAGCTCATCCATACGTCCGTGAATGATGCCCCACTCATACATTATGGATATTACAAAACAATGCATTAGACCATTCAAGTTGAGGTTATTGCATATTCATATAATCCTTTCATCATTTATATCCTAAAAGAACAGAGACATATCATCACTATTAAATCTCTATTTGCTCGACTGTGAACTTATCTCCAAATTTGTATTTTCATAAATAATATCCGCAACACTTTTACGATATTGTTTAACCCTACGTTAAATATTTTCTAAGGTTTATGCTTGTGGTCATAAGACTTTTTGAAATACAATATCGGAGCATCAAGATATACAACCCACTCATATGAGCTGACGAATCCCATATCTACGCACACCAGACTTTGTGAGCATCGGACCATACCAGCGACACCCAACAGTCAGACTATAAAAGGTTTCTAACATATGTGGAACCAAAGTATAGTGGATCACTCACAAGCCCATCGTGGCACTCAAGTTAAATGACCACGAATACTACTCAACTCAAGAAGACCTTTCATTAGCGACTTTATAAAATGTCTATTACCGGTCGTCGTGAGTTTATTCAGTACCCCAGTCCTCACTAAACATCTATATCTCTATATGAGCTTCCATTAAGCTTATGGTTTGCTAAGACTAACCATCTGGACCATCTAGATATAGACATACATTAATCTATATAAATAAGTTTTACCGATAGACCTGCATCAGTAAAATTATATCATGAACATAGTGTTTGAAAATATATTTGCATAATGATATTTCCTAGCACCATTTGCAATTCTTTGCAGCTATATCATTACTAATATATTCTCAGGTATTTGTCCTATTTCAAATAAGGCTCTAACTCCTTAGATTTTGTTAACTCTTATAATATGCTAACTCTTAACACTTATAACTTTAAAATTGCTAACTCTTAGCAATAATCTAAACTCCTTTAGACCAGTTCTAGATTCCTTCAAATCATAAAATATCTAAAATATTACAAGTATCTTACCATTTAATAATTAATAATATTAATAATTTTATTAGAAATGATAATTTTATAAATACTATAATTAAATATTTATACATAATGGGATGACACGTAAGCACAAATCTCAATACTTTCAACAAACAAGGCAACACTTACTGTGACATCAAATAACACTAAGTAGAGAAATAGCAGTTCTTTATGCTCTGGTGCAACTAGAATTGGTGGGGCCATTAGATATTTCTTTAATTCTTGGTAGGCTTTTAATTATTCAGGTCCTTAATCCCCGCTGAAGGATTTTTTATTGATGTCAAAGAAAGGTTTACGTTGATCTAACATCCTAGAGATGAATCTATTTAATATTTCCACATGCCTTGTTAACTTTTGGGTTTCCTTAGTGTTTCGTGTTGACTAGCCGCGTGCCTAAGGAAAGTTCCTAAAGTCACGTAAAATACACATTTTGCAGGGTTGAGTCTCACATTATAATTCTTCAAGGTATCGAACACTTCCTGTAAGTGCTAAAAGTGATCTTCTCTTCTTTTACTTTTAATTACCATATCATCAATGTAGACTTCTACTATCTAACACAGCACTTTCTTGAATATTTTGGCTAACAATTGCAGGTAAGTAGCTTCAACATTCTTTAAGCCAAAAGGCATAAGCCAATAACAGTATGTCCCCCATTCAGTGATGAAGTGATAAGGGTTAATTAGGTATAACATTTTCATCTTTCAAGCTTAATATTTGTTCATTGAAATTAAGATTATATAGTTTTTTATGTGTTTTATTGTTATTTTATAAGTTTGGGTCAATAAAGCAAATAGGGATGAAAATCTTAAGAAAACAAGGCTAGACATCAAACTGCTACAATTGATTGCTACAGTAATAGTGAATATTGATCATGCTACAGTAAATTTCGTTGCAGCAATGAATAGTATTCGCCCCAGTGGTGCAATTTTCCTGAAATAAAGAAAAATACAAGTCCAAGACTTCAATCAATCCCTACATAAAGGCAACTCATTTCAAACCTAAAGAATACACAACTTAAGACTCTTTAGAGCCAAGAGAGCAATTAGAACAATTTAGAGAGAGAATATCAAGAGAAGCAAAAGATTATTGGAGAATCTTTGGCGCATCAACCAACTAAAAATTGACATCTATACTTGTTTGCTTTTGGTTATATCATGTTTATTTTATTTTTCAACTATAATTCTCTTGTTATCGTGAACTAAATTTATTTTCTAGGGTTATTACTTGAACTCAATATGTGTGCTTAATTGTTAGATCTTTTTAATAATTATTTGAATTCAATTCTTTATTATTCAATATATTTATTTTTAATGCTTCATTTTATCTGATCAATATTGTGATCGAATTGAAAATACTTTGATAAACTTGAGAGAGGCACATTGCATTTTGACCTTGATAATTTGATACATTATTGTCGAGAAATTTACAAGTTCCAACTTTGGATAAAGATATAACTAATTGACAAGTATAGTCAATAAGACTTGTTCTTAATGAATCTTGATTTATTTCCATTACCATAGAGATATAGATATTTGGTAAATTGAGATATACTTACTTGACCTTAAGAGAGGCTGGTGAATATATTAGTGTCTTGACCAATAATAAGAATTGAGGGATATTTGTTGAGTGTTGATTTATTTAGGGTGCAAGTATGTGGTATATGTGTTTAACAACAAAATATACATATCTCATATATATACATAAATAATGGAAGCATAAAAATTTGCAGTAAACACAATTATTACATATTAATCAAATTAATAACGATATTGAGAAATAACCCTTGAAATATTTGAATTACAATTCTTGAAGTCCACCTGAAATGCAAATTTTGATCAATTCTAGTAATCAACAATGGTGGAATTGATTATCTAGAATGACAGTATTTTAATCCAGCAAAATGTTTAACAAATTAAACTTAAGTTTTTTTATTTTTCTTTGATTAACACTTAATCAATAAACCAAACTCTTATTTTTACTTAATTGGCTTTAAGCCTAATGAAAAGAAATTTTAATTATAAATTCAACAATTGAATTCAAAAATTAAGAAAATAATTTTTCCTTTTTCTTTTTCTTTGATGGCTGCCCAAACATTTAGCAAAAAATAAAATTAACTCTAAATTTTATTTCATTTTGTAAATATATACAAATGAATTTAATTTTATTTAATTTTATTTAATTTCACTTAATTTATATTTACATTTAATTTAACCTAACCATAGTTAACATTTAACCCTAATTAGGTTAGTTTAACTTAATGCTTAGGATAAATAAATATTTAAATAATCTAACCCTAGTTAATTAACTTAATCATGATTAGGTTAACCATTACTTAACCATTAAGCAAGGTTAACTTAACTTAACCCTATAGTTAACTTTTAACCATAGTTAAGTTAAATTATTTACTTAACATTTAAATAAATAAATATTTATTTTAATTATTTAATAATTAAATAATCATTAAGTGAAATTAAATTTATGTTCTTACTAGATTACCAAGTTAACCTAAAGTAGGTTCCACCATTTAACTATACATTTTAGTTAACTTAACTATAGTAAATTACTGGATTTTACTATATTGAACTATTCAATACGGTACGCTACCCAAGTGCACAAAGAGTACATTTCATATTAAGAATCCCTAGGTCCACGCCCAATTAGTCAAATGAAACTATTTCATAAGTCCGTAATCGATGCCCCACGCACACGTCACAAATATAACAAATTAGCGCATTAGACCATACATGTTGAGGTTACTACATATTCGTATAATCTTCTGTCATTATATCCTAGATGGGCGGGATATAGATCATCACCGTTAAATCCCCGTAAACCTATCTCATATTTTTATCTTAATGAACAATATACGCAAACACTTTTGCTATATTATTCAACCCTATAGGAAACTCATTTCATGAGTTTATTATTTATGGCCATAAGACTTAGTAAAATACAATCTCAAAGCATCGGATATACAACCCACCTATGTGAGCTGACAGATCCCGTATCTATGCACACTAAATTCCATGAGGATCAAACTATACCCAGCGACACGTAGCGGTCAAACCATAAAATATCTTTTACATATGTGGAACAAAAGTATAGTGAATCACCCACAAGCCTATTGTGGCACTCAGGTCAAAGGACCACAAATACTACTCAACTCTAGATAACCTTCTGACAGATTCATGACTCTATTCAGTATCCAGTTCTGACTTAATACCTACATGTCTATACGAGCTTCCACTAAGCTCATGGTCAGCTCAGAACAATTATCTGTACAATACAGATATAGACATACACTGATCTGTATAATAGTGATTCACCGATAAACCCGCATTGGTGTACATAGATCACAAACACTATATTTGAGAATATACTTACATAATAATATTTTCTAGCACCTTTTGTAACGTTTTACAACTATGTCATTACAAATACACTCTCAGGTGTTTGTCCTATTATAGACAGGGTTCTAACTCTTTAGATCTTGCTAACTCTTAGCAGTGCTAACTCTTAGCATTTATAACTCTTAGTATTGTTAACTCTTAGCACGAGTCTAAGCTCTTTTAAACCACATCTGAACTCCTTCAGATCGTACAATGTCTATAGTGTTATAAACTTTATTACCATTTAATAAAGGTTATTAGTGATTTAATAAAATATTTATTGTATAAATATTACAGAATAAATATTCATACAAACAGAGATGGCACATAAGCACAAACCTCAACAATATTAATATTAAAGGATTAATCTTTAAAAAATATATTAAAATATAGTAATTAACTGTAAGCTTTCTCTATCTTGTTGCTTTCTTCAAAAATTTAAGTTGTGATATTTCTTTTGCTTTTTTTGTTTATTTAATTTAATTGCAAGTTAAGATTTTATTTTTCTAGAAAATTACTAGAAAGTATAATTTTAGTACTTGGTAGAAAATAAAAATTATCCATATGGATTTGACATCCGACTTATAGTCCCTTTATTACTTGTTGTACTTTATTACTTATTACGATAGCATATACTTGCACTTAATATTGTGTTATAGAAACATCGCATCATGAAAGCTGTCTTTTCTTTGTCAGATAGCTTCATGGGTATTTGATTATACTCAAAATATGCATCGAGAAAGGTCATCATTTCATACCCAGTTGTTGCATTAACCATCTGATTGATTTGTTTTTAGAGGGAATGAGTCTTTGGGGAAAGCTCCATTTAGATCTTTAAAGTCAATGCAGACTTGCCATTTTGCATTCTTCATTTTTACAACATCTAGTTCAACAACCATTTAGGATAGTGGACTTCCTTGATAAATTTTACATTCAACAGCCTTTTGACTTCTTTGTCTATGATGTTTTTTTTCTTTCAGGAGCAAAACGCCTCTTCTTTTACTTTACTTGAGTGATTTTTATATCAACATTCAAGGAATGACAAGAGATGCTTGGGTCTATTCCTGGCATATCTCCATGGTTCTAAGTAAATACATTGCCATTTTTTCTTAGCAATTTAACTACTGCGTATTCTTCTTGCAACTTGGTTTCTATAAAAACGTTATGATATGGTTTCAATTAGTTTAAAGGCATTTCTTGTGTAGGTTCCATTTCAAATAGTCATACCTTTCTGGATTTGAAAGGTTCTTCTTTGTTTTCAAGAGAAAATTCTTTAATTTACGATTTGGTAATTTTAACTTGTGGTTTTGCGACTTCATAAACATTTATCCTCTATCTTTTTTCCTTTCTATACTCCTTCATGCTCTATATTTTCTTTCATGGATCCCTATTAAAATTACTGTAATTATTACTTGGTAGAACTTTGCATCTTGATAGTCGATAGTGATGTAAACATACTTGCATTCTTTTCTTCTTTCAAGTTCACCTGATAACACATTCATGCAACTTGTTGGTCTCCCTTTATGGTAGCGATCCCCAAGCCATTTTTAGCTTTACGCCTTATTTTTTAGTGTAAGATGGATATTAATCTATGCATCTGATAAGCCCAATCTCTACTCATGATGGCATGGTATCCTAAGGGAGCATCTATTATCAAGAAGTTTACTATTAAGGTTCTTTGAGCTACTGTAACTTACAAGTGTATTGACCCACTGGCATTATTTCGGTGCCATTAAAAGCAATCACCAGTGACTTGCTTACAACAATCTCCATTTTTTCTAGGCCTATCTTTTGAAAAGTACTCTAAAATATGATATTTGCTCTACTTCCACCATTAATTAGGACATTTGAGATGACGTAGTTGGATATTGCAGAGTAATGACTAATGGGTCATTGTGTAGGTAGACAATGCCAAGTAAATCTTTATTTGAGAACCCGATTTAATTAGAGCCATTTACTACTGCTTCATAAACGAATATGACAGCAGTTGCTTTCAACAACACTTCATTCACATGTTTAGTCTGAAAAAAATTTCTTTCTTCATGTCTCCTTTCATTATTGGCAAGGCTTTCATCATCAGGCCTACCACTAATAGTAAGAGTTTTCAATTGCTAGAATACTTTGTCTACTACTTCTTCAAAATTAGTTTGTAAAAATACTTGCATACTAATTAACACTGTTGTTCTAAAAGCTTCAAACATTTTTTCTATAATTGCATTGCCATTGTGTTCATCAATGTCTCATTCATAACTTCTGCTTGAATGAGCATCATTGTCATTATCAGGCCTGTCATATATGCATAACATGTTTATTGGTGGAGGAATTATGATCTCTGCTTCTCCAGAAGCAATATTGAGAGTGGAGATAACTTGTTGCTTATTGCTACGACTTCCTGATAAAGAAAATGCATCATTTTGTAGGATGTACTTAGCCACAACACCTCTACGCACTACGTCTTTAATTTTTCTTCTCAATGTCCTACATTTACTTGTTCTATGCTCATAGTCATTGGGATACAAGCACTTTTTAGTTCTATCTCGTTAATCAGCAAGAGTTCTTATAGGCGGTAGATCGTGATATATTCCTCTGTACTTATTGTCCATCCAAATCTTTTCTGCTGGAGTATTAAAGGGCAGCTCAAGTGTTTGTGGAGTATTAAAACTTAATCTCTTCTAACGACTTCTAGATGAACGAAGAGATCATGCTCTTCTTCTATAATCTATTCTTGTATAGACTACTACTTCTGAATTTGAAAATGAATAGACTAAATGAAAGTCTTTATGATTTTTCTACAACTTTTGCTTAGTCGATCTTCTTCCACGAGAATAAAAGACTTCGCATGGCAAAATAACTCTTCTATGCTTCTAGAAGGTTGTCGCAAAAAATCCTTATGAATATGAATATCTAGCAGAGTCCTTTAAAGAATGCAATTGGAGGACAAGCATCATCAAAGTTCTTTATTTGCATGTACATTTCCTTAAAATTCCTTTTATAGTCTTTCAATGTTTCTTTTGATCCTTGTTGCACAGTAGCCAAGTCGAATACAGTGATCTGCTATTGGTGAGTTATTTAGAAGTGGTTGATGAATAACTCATATAAGCTACTGAATGACTTGATTGATCTTGGGGGCAGATTTTAAAACCACATTATAGCAATGCTCATTACAGTCAGAAAGAACAACATAAACTTAAGGGCTTCGCTGTAGTCTTTAACATAAACAATCTGCTTGATGAAGTACACATGGCTTATCAGATCGGTGTTGCCCTTAAAAGTTCTTAAATGAGGCATATAGAAGTTGAATGGCTTCTTTTGATTTTTAATCTCCTTTATGAATGAGGATTCTTATAGCTTGCAGGCAATAAAGGAGTAAGATGTACTGGGATCGTAAATTTGGTGACTTTACAAACGTTCATAAAATAACTCATGTACGCAAGCTTTTAGTGCTTCTTCTGGAAAACAAGTTATGGGAGATGGCTTAGCAGTTGGTGTAGTATGAATAATTTTTGTAATAGCAGTTGGGAGGACTTGTGGTGATGTATTACAGATTGGCAATTTTGTGGTGAAGCAAACTTGAGGTTAAGTTTCTTGCAAGTTTGGCTTAGATGTCATGTTGGTTAAACTACTTGTAGTGGTATCATCGGAGGTGGTATGTGTTGTTGTATAGTCGAGTCATCATTGTATAGGATGTTGACGCTTTCGGGGGACTTGTAACATTGCACCAATTGGACTTGCAACTCCTTGTTTTGTTTTAGAACTACTTGTATGTAACTATGTTGTTGTGCAAATGACTTAGAGAATTGCTCTATTTGTAGAGCTTGTGCATCGAATTTTTGCGATATTGTTAAGATCCAATCAGTGACTTATGGTGAAGTTGCTGGTGTATTGTGCCTGAAGGTGTTGTGACTTGTTGATTATAAACATCATTGGGGTTCTCGAAAGTTTGCTTATGTTGTTGGATTGAAACTTCATTCGCTTTAGAAGAGGTAGGAGTTTGGCACTTATCCATCTTGTGTTTGCACCGTTTCCGGGACTTTGAAGATGAGTGAAAAATAACCTGAAATGCTAATTTCTTAACAAAGAAAATGAAATTACTTACTTTAGTTCTTTGAATTTCTATGTTTGCTAAGAATGTCAAGGTTTAGATATTAGTATGAATTTAGAGTAATAACTTCAATGGTTTTTTTGTCCAAATATGTGTGGCAATTAAATAGAAAGAATATTGACATGCTACTATTGCATATAATGGATTCATTTAATAAGAAAAATGTTATGAAATTGAATAAAAAGTAATTTTATAAGCAGACCTATGAGTCAGTTGAATCATCATAAAGCTTATCATAGCTCATCATGCACTATAGGTTAACGTGCATTATAGATCCACATGACCAAGATTGATGGAGATTAATCATTATAAAAACTCAATCTCAACATAATATATGGTTAATTTATTATAGAATAATAAAATCATAAATAAGTTGGGAGATAAAAGAAATGAGATTTATGACTTATATAAGTGATGAGATATTTCTATATCATAAAATTAAGTGCAAGTATACACTATCGTATGCAAGTAATAAAGAGACTAAATAAGTCGGATGTCGAACCCACAGGGATAATTTTTTCTTTTTAACCAATTACTAAAATTATATCTTCCTAATAATTATTCAGATAAATAAAAACCTAAGAATGAATGTAGAAAATATAAAAATAAAAATACAATGCAATGAGATTTAAGGATAGCAACGTAGAGAAAACCTAGGATTAATATTATCCCTCAATATGCTTTTTAATGATTAATCTCTAATATTTAACTCCCTTAGTCTTTATTATTGATCAAGACGCTAATGTATTCACAAGCCTCTTCCAAGGTCATGCAAGTATACCTTAATTTACCAAATACCTATATTCTTATGGTACTTGTAATAAATTAAGATTCATTAAGATTAGGTCTTATTGATCATACATGCCAATTAGGTATATTCCTATCCTAAATTGAAACTTGCATATGCAACATTGAATGTTACTCTACAATCATGCATCAAATTACCTAGGTCTAAATATTATGATTCCTCTTCCGAGTTTATCAATAATATTACCAATTCATTCACCATATATTGGCCAGATATATTGAAGCATTAAACACAAGTAATTTAAATAATAAAAGACTAAGTTTATTAAATATTAAAAAGATATGGCAATTTAAGCACACATATTGAGTTCAAATATTAACCCTAGAAAATAAATTAGTTCATAGCTACAAGAGAATCACAGTAATAAAAATTAAAATAAAACATGATACAATCAATCGCAAACCGATGTAGACGTCAAATTGCTCTTGATTGCGCTGCCTAAGATCTCTTGATGCCGAAGAACGCCTTGAATCTCTCTCTAAAGTTGCCTCAATTAAACTTCTATTGCTCTCAAAGACTTGTGCTCTGTATTCGTGGTGCTCTTGGGTCGTCTTGGATTGATTCTTGAAGGCTGAGAACGAGTGGCTTTATATAGGGATTGATATAAGCTTGAAAATCTCAATTCTCGTCGGACTAGGACTCGCACTACTGATGGCGCGCTATGAAGTTGTCATTGGGGCGACGCGTGAAAAAGCCTTCACCGCTGGAGCGGTGGGATGATAGCGCTGGGGCTCTGGAGTGTCGCTGGCGCGGTGACTGTATGGCGCTGGGGCGCCAGATGTGACTTCAACAGGTCGTATTTCTTATTTCGATTACTATTACAGAGCTGGGGTGACAATACTTGTGGCGCGGGGGCGCTGGACTCAAATTTTGGAAACTTTGCATTTTAGTCCCTGTTTTTGCTCATTTTGCATTCTTTCTTTAAATTTCGTTCAAGTCCCTACAATTAACAATAAAGCACATAAATAGCCATCTATTCTCATAAAATCATAAAATATCAATAATAAAAACATGAGAAAATATATGACAAATTTGCCCTTATCAATAAGTATGGTGTAAATATAATTAAATATGGAATTAATTCATAAATAATCATGATTTAATGCTTTATTGCAAAAACTAGTATCAAGTATCAGAAATAATGTAATAAACTTACCATGATAATATAATGACTAGTTTGTGATGATCACGTATTGACTGGGTAATGGTGACAAGTCGGATTATTAAATAAATAATCCACACTTATAATTTTAAAATAAATCAATATTTATTTATAAAATAAAATAAATCTCGATAGTGTGATTTTATGTATACAATGATCCACTGTGATCAAATTTAGCCATAATATTGACATTTGATTAAAGGAATAATCATAAACAATCAATAAATAAAAAATAAATCATGAAAATAATAATAAATAATTAAATGATAGGTGAATCTTTTGATTATAATGTATGATCCTTTGGTTATAGCCAAGGAAGAATGATGATAATAAATCAAAGCAATAAGCAATATAATAAATGGTTTATAATGAAATAAAATAATTGAAGCAGTAATATTCTTGCCAAATTTGAAATAACATAATGATGGCAATAGAATGAATGAAGAATAAAATAATAATGAGGAATAGAATAATAATGGTGAATAAAATAATGTTATATGAAAATTGACCCAATATGTAAAAGCCCATGACATTCGGCCAGTTCACTATTTCATTACATTTTGAGCATTGATTGTAAAAAGGGTAAATAATACCTTTTAAAATTATAATAAAAAGTCTCCATAAGACAATTTAAAGATAAAATGCTTTGATAAGATAGCTTGAAGGTTTTGATAAATTATTGTGAATATCAATGATTTTTTATTTATAGAATGATAAAATTGTTAGAACTAGTGGTCACATATCATTTTAATATTGTATGAATATTAATTTTTAATAATTATACAATATACATTTTGAATAAAATCGTTAATATTAAATATATGATAAGATGCTTGTAACATTTAAGACATTATATAATCTGAAGGAGTTTATATTTGGTCTAAAGGAGTTTAGACTAGAGCTAAGAATTAGCAGTGTTAGGAGTTATAAATGCTAAGAGTTAGCAGGCTATAAAAGTCAGCCGGATCTAAGGAGTTAGATCCTTGTCTGAAATGAGATAAAGACCTGAAGGTATGCTAGTAATGACATAGTTCCAAAGGGTTGCAATGGGTGATAAAAAATGTCATTATGTAAGTATGTTCTAAAACCTTATGTTCCCAATCTATTTTCATCAATGCGGATCTGTCAATGAATTTATTTTTTTTTATAGATTATTGTATTTCTATATCTGTATGGTACAAATGATTGTTCTTACTTGACCATAAGTTTAGTGAAAGCTCGTATAGGCATCCCATAGAGCAGTCAATGGAGGGTCTTCTCGAGTTGAGTAATATTGTGGTCCTTTGACCGAGCACCATGGTGGGCTTCTGAGTGATCCGCCATACTTAGGTTCCACACATGTTAGAGACCTTTCATGGTCTAACTGTTAGGTGTCTTTGGGTATGGTCCAATGTTCATGGAGTCCGGTGTGTGTATATATGGGATCCGTCAACTCATATAGGTAAGTTGTATATCTTTATGCTCCAATATTGTATTTTAGAAAGTCTTATTGCCATAAGTAATTTACCCGAGAAAAAAATGTTTTCCGTGTAAGAAATAATATTGCAAATGTACTTGCAGATATTTTTTATCGAAATACAAATCTGGAGATAGGTTTTAGTGTTGGCATGTAGAGACTTGACGGTTATGATCTATATCTCTGTTCTTTTATGATATAATGATGGGGGAATTAAATAATACGTATTAACCTCAACCTATATGGTTCAACACGCTATTGTATTAATTCCATAACATGTGTATAGGGCAACATTTATAGACTTATGAAATAGATCCCTAAAACGAAACGGGTGTGAACCTAGAGAGTCTCACTATATGAAGTGTACTTATTATGCATTAGGGTGGCACACAGGATTGAATAGTTCAATCTAAGAAGTTCTCAGAAAATTAGAATTATTTTAGAGTCTCTCGGGGAGATCATAGGGTTTAAGTTTTAAGCCCGGATCTTGGTAAATAGGTCTTGCCACTTTTATCTTTCTATTGGATCTCACATATCATGCCATTAATTTGTTAAGGCATGACACATGGCAGGGTTTCATTGGCTTAATCAATAATTTACAAAAGTTGAAATATTAAATAAATTGTTTTAATTTCCATAAGATACTATTTGGCTTTTTTAAGCAAATCAAAAGATAGCAAGTTATTTTTAATTCATTTGTTGAAGGCTTTTAGAAGAGAAACACAATTTGGCCAAATTGAAATTGAAACCGAGATGTGGCTTTCTTACACTTTGCGTTAACATATATTGGCTATATGATATTATATATGTTAACGTATTTTAGAATGTATGCATATTATTGTGAACATGTTGAAAAAACTAAATACATGTATCATATACACGAATTTCACTGCAAAATTAAGTATGTAATCAACGTATATACATGTAACTTAAATCATTAACAACTTAAGATTATAAAAATATAACTTTGATGACCTTTGGTGAAGATTTTAATTCTGGATTCTTCCTAACTCCAACTTTAAGCTTACCTTGAAGTGCACTATTGTTCAATTCTAGTTCATAACAATCCGATAGGATTGTAAAGCTAGAATAGCAGCAATTGAATCTCTAGCAACAAGGTTTTTTTTTTCTTGAAATAAAATAAAAGGAATTTATTTTTCTTTCTTTCTAGTTTTTCTCTCAACACTTTGTTCAAAGAAAAACTCTCCAAAAACCAAACTCTCTTACACTTCCTCTCACCATGCACGATTTTTGCTTTACCCTTTATTAATTAATTATTAAAATAATGTTTATGCGTGTTAAGCACTTCACAAGTGCTCCAAAAATTGATTAAGTGGCCAAAAAACTAAAAACAATATATTTGGTGGCAATTAAATCTAATTAGGTATATGTCTCCCACCTAAATCAAAATAATAAATAACTAAATAAATATTATCATTTGTTTAAATAATATTTATTCAAGTATTCAAAAACTATTTAAATAATTAGTTTTTATATTATTTGATTTTACTAACATGGTTATTGAATGAATTTATGGTAAAACAATTTATGGAATGAAATTGTGCCACTTGTCAACATTTAATTAGTTAATTACTTTGCCAACCAATTAAATGATGTACTTAACATTTAAGTTTAAACAAGTGTATAACCCAAGAACCCTGAAATATATTTTCAGTTTGCTGAAATTTCTATGATAGAATTGTTTAATCCATAATGTTGCCCCAATGCACAATAAGTATACTTTATATTGTGAGACTCTCTATGCCCAAATTGTCACATGGAACTCCTTCATATGTCCGTGAATGATACCCTACATACACATTATGGATATTACAAAGTGGCACGTTATACCATACAAGTTGAGGTTATAACATATTCGTATAATCCTTCCGTCATTTATATCTGGATAGAGAGGAGATATAGATTAATACCGTCAAATCTCCATATGTCCGACCAAAAGCTTATCTCTAGAATTGTATTTCAATAATAATATTATCAAACACATTTATGATATTATTTATCCCTAGGGTTAAACTTTTTTCCCAGGAATTACTGCTTATGGCCATAAGACTTACTAAAATACAATTTTAGAGCATTATGATATATTACTCACCCAAATGAATTGATAAATCCCATATCTATGTACACTGGACTCCATGAGCATCAGACTATACTTAGCAACACCTAGCAGTCAGACCATAAAAGGTTTATGACATGTGTAGAACTAAAGTATGGTGAATCACTCACAAGCCCACCGTGGCATTCAAGTCAAAGGACCATGAATACTACTAAACTTAAAAGACCCTTCATTGATGACTTTATGAGATGTCTATTAGAGATCTTTGTGAGTCTATTCAGTATTCAATTCTTACTAAATACTTGTATCTCTATACGAGCTTCCACTAAACTCATGGTCTGCTAAGACTAACCATCTGGACCATACAGATATATACATACACCGATCTATATATTTATTAAGGTATTCACTGAGAGACCAGCATCAGTGAAGATAGATCAAGAACATAATATTTGAGAACATATTTGTATAATGACATTTTCTAGCATTATTTGCAACTCTTTGCAACTACGTCATTACTAATATATTCTCAGGTCTTTCTCCTATTTCAAACAAGACTCTAACTCTTTAAATATCGCTGACTCTTATAACCTAATAACTCTTATTAGTAACAACTCTCAACATTTAGAACTCACAGTGTTACTAATTCTTAGTATTGATCTAAATTCATTTAGACCAGATCTAAACTCTTTCAAATCATACAATGTCTCAAACGTTACAAGCATTTTACCATATATAAAATATAATTAGCAATTTAATAAAATGATAATACTAGTATAAATATTAAACAAATATTTATACATTAAGGGATGGCACGTAAGCACAAATCCCAACAATATAAGCATTATTTGTCATGATAAATAGTTTAGCATGAAATGGCATGCATTTGAAGAAATTGGATTCGGCAAAAAGCATGACAAAGCTTAATTATCTTTGTCATGCTTATTTGAAGCAAGTGTTGTCTATATTTTATGCAAAGTTTCATTGTCATACTTGCATGTTAAAGCTAATATTTTAACTTTGATTGGCCGAATTTTGCAACAGTTTTGGCTATAAATAACCAAGCTCATTTCAATTCTTTGTAGTTATGAAAATTATATAGTTAAAAGCCGAGAGATAAATATGGAAGCAATAGTTGCTTTAATATAAAAATATTCTTGCAAGAATAGAAAGCTATCATTCTAGCTCGAAGGATCTCACCAAGTCCTAGACTAGAGCTGCACTAAGCATGCTTCTAGGATGATTTTTCTAAATATCTCATTAGCATAATGAGATGTATGTTAATATTTTACTACGCTTAATTATGCATGTGTGATGTATAATTAAAAAAAATTAAAATGTACACATTTACCCTACACACATCACACTTTTAAATTGGTATCAAAATGCATGATTGTGTGTTGTTTGTGTACTTAATCAAAGTTTCTATAGAGTAATTAGGAGCAGCAAAATGGATGCTGTGGCACTGAGGTTTTCAGGCCCTAACGCCGCAACGCTTATAGCCTAGCACCACGGCATTAAAGATAGAATATCCAGCACTGCAATGCCACTAGTCTAATGTCGCAACACTGGGTAATGACGCAGCACTGAATGCCAAAAGCCTAGCGCCGCAGCGCTAGGGTGGGTTCCTATCACCACAGTTCTTTAAAGGTTGGAACTATGATATAGGAGGCTGGGTTTTCAGTATCGCAATACTGAGAACCTAGAAAAAAGATGTAGTTACACTAATTACTCCGATTGTTTATTTTTAAATTTTTTAAAAATATTTATTATTATTTTATGCAATTTATAAGTTGTTATAATTATTGCAATATAAATTGTGACCCATTTATTTTTGCTAGTAATCACAATATGAGCCATGCTGATGGGAGTTAGTCGTGCTTGCACAAAAATAAATGTGTGATTTTGAATCACGTCCTCATAAGATACAGATAAGTATAAAAAAATTTCTCTTAATCAGATTAAAAGTGTTTCATTATGAGATAATGTTTTACGATTATCTGTCTTGTCTATATGGTGTTAAACAAGTCACTTCAGTCTTTTTTCAATATTGCTAAAGCGTGAGGAATTTGGTTAGTATGATTTGAACTATGCCGGTTAAACATGAGATAAAGCAAACATATGCGACGTATTGCCCAATATTGCTAAAGTGTTATGGTAGTATCAGTAACATATATTTGATCATTGACAAGTTTATCTAGAATATACTTACCCAATATTGCTAAAGCGTGAGGATAAGGTATATTTAGGATCAGTCATAAGAGTTGCATAAGTTGCAATTAGTAAGAGTTGTCTACCTTTCAGGTTTACAAAGGTCAATATTGCTAAAGTGTGAGATTAGAGTAAAATGCCAATGGGATCTATTTTCCGCTGTACAGTTTAAAAGAATTTAAACTGTCGTTTTCCCATTTGAGACATTTTAAGGATTATGTAAGCAATAGGAGGGCGTCTTTAGATTAAAAATGTATAAAAGTTATACCTATGATCTAAAGTGTTATTAATTAACGATTAAAACTATTTCGTTAAATATCTCTTTGGTATCTTACAGGGATAATATCAATATGAACAATTCGTTAATATATTGGATCTAAGCACATCAACTATTAGGTACCGAAAAATATTTTAATTTACCAATGAATCTGAAAATAGTCATAAATTAAAAAAAAAACCCCATGGATATATTAATAATCAATAGATGATTAGAAGTGTTTTTGATAAATAACTCTTTGAAAAAAGATTAAATTTATCAAAAAAATGATTAAAGATGATTTAAGAGTCAAATCATGTTTCCTAACCTCAAATGTCTAATGATTTTTAGCATGAGCATGTGCACATGAGACGTGCAAGTAGTATTATGCTCCATCTAAAATATTATTTGATATATCCAAATCATAGATAGAGAACAATCACAATGGAAAGTATTTCTATTGTAGTGAGGTTTGAAATAGCAAACGTTACTATTTAATGTACCTTACTTTAGGAAAGATAATCCCTTTAAATATATGTTTACCAATTATAAACATTTCATGGATATGCGATGTTAAATAGCACAAAGGTATGAGATACTGTTTGTCATTCTCATTTTTACAAGTTGTTGCATGATTTGAGATATGCTAAGAAGCTATGAAATGAGTAGTACAGCTTCACGCAGGAAATAAAGATTTCCTAAACGTGGTAGCTGTTAGGACTTTTAAGTCACTTCTTTATCCTAGCAAAAGCAATAAATTGTATAATTGATATTTTGTGCCAAACATTATTAGGCAAATCATATCACTCGTTGTATTAGACAAAGAGGGTTATCATAAACATATTAGGAATAGTTTCTTGTGTGTATATGATAAAGATAATATTTTGCTAACTGAATGTCAGTTAATGAATGACCATTATATCTTAAATACAACTTGAAATGTCTAGGTGAACAGAATAAATAGTAGTTTGAGAACTTTGACTGATAATGAATTATAGGACATAATATTAGGTCATGTAATCGTATGATGACTATCTTGTGTGGTTATGAATAGCCAGATATTTGATCTGACAATGAAACCTTGGCCAATTTATGAATCTTTGATTTAAGGGAAAATGATCAAATACTTATATAAGTATTAGATACTGGCCCACTAATTTATTGGAACTTATACCTAATGATATATATGGTCTAATGAATCATATTGCCATTGGGTGAATTTCAATACTTCATTATCTTTATCGTTATTTGTCATGATACAGATATGTGTTTCTAGAAACATAGGACGAAAACCTTTGAAATGTTCAAAGAGTTCCGACTAGAAGTAAAGAAATAAACTCTTATGTATATTCAATGCCTTTGATTAGATCGAGGAGATTTATACATAAATAGTAAATTCATAAATTATTTAATGAAGAATAGGATTCTCACTCAATATAGTCCTCTGGGTACTCCTCAACACAAAGGTTTTTTAGAGAAGAAGAATTAGACTTTATTAGATATAGTCTAATCGACATTGAGTTTCACCGATCTTCTATAATATCTTAGGAATATGCTCTAACAACTGCTAATCACTTATTGAATAAAGTTCTATCGAAAGCCATTCTTTTGGTTCCGTATAAGATATCAACTAGAAGGAAATTAAGTCTTAACTATATTAAGATTTGGGGATACTAGTTCTATAATCCAGATGAGTGAAACGTGTTCTTTCCTCATTATACCACTTTTCAAGAGAAAGAGTTTCTCATAGATCATGAGAATTATAGAAAGATTAATCTTGGTAAAGATTATCTAAAAATATATGAACCAAAGGTCAAACTTTAAGTTCAATTAAGTGAAATATCAGTAACACGCTTCCTTTATAAGTATGAACGGTATCGCGAGTCACCTATTAGGTATATTTGATACTTGAAGGTGTATTCGATATTTTCTTAGTTGAAAAAAATCATCTTTTGACTTATAAAGAGACGATGTTTGATATCGATTCAAGAAAAATAGCAAGATGTCATAAAATTCGAAATTGACTCCATGCATAACAATCAAGTCTAAGACGTGGTTGTGCTTCTGGTAGGAATTATTCCTATTTACTATAAATGAGTTTAAGTAGCAAAAGCATTGGATCAATTTAAAAGTAGAGACCTTCAAAGCCCAACTAGTGATAAAATGTTATACTCACAGATCTAGGATCAGAAGTGAGGAAACCTTTTCACCAGTAATTATACTTAAGTCAATTTGAATTTTGTTAGCTATTGCACTATGCTGAATTTTTCATTTTAACAAAAAAATTAGAGAGTCTGATTTCATCAAGAACTAAAAAAAAATGTATGTGTTTAGAAAGGACAGTCGAAGAATAATTATCTTTCTAGTTCTCTGTGTGGCTAATATTATTAATGTCGAAAATGACATTGATATGTTACAAGTCAATTGAATAAAATATCTGAGTAAGAATTTCTCTATAAAATATTTTGGAAATGCTTTCTCTATACTAGCTATAAAGTGCTATTGAGGTAGAGTTATGAGGCTGATTAGACTATCTCAATCTTTGTACTTAGACAATGTTGTTGAAAAGTAAAACTTCAGTAACTATGAGACAGTTAATGTATTTTTCAAATATGGTATTTATCTTTTTAGGAAGAGGTGCCCTCGATAAGAAGATGAAAATGTTAAAATGTTTAACATACAGTGTACATCAGCTAGAGATTGCTTGATCTACACTATGTTATATACGTAACCCAAATTTGGAAGGCTGTAAGTGTTATGAGTCAGTATCGATCTGATCCAGGGCATGACCATTCAATGGTCCTGAAACATATCTAAAATACATAAAAGGCATAAAGGATAGGTTTCAAACTTATAGAGAAAGTTACTTATAAATGAGATGATACACAGACTTTAACTTCTAGTTTGGTCCGGATGATTGAAAGTCTATATCTAGTTATATGTTTCTCCTCATTAGTATTATAGTTAGTTGAGAGTGCAATATAAATATTCACAACTGATTCTACCTTGGAGGTAGAATATGTTGTGGCTTAAGAAGTTCTGTGGATATATAAGTTAGTTATAAAGCTTAGAATTATTTCAAGCTCAGTGAATCCTATCCTACTAAATGTAACAATAACAAAATAATTGCTCAAGCCAAGAAGTCATAAGGCGCACCAAAATTCTGATCATATAAACTCTGAATACTACATAACTAAAAAATTCTTAACTATTAGAGATGTAATTGTATCTAGGATATATTTCATGAATAATATAGCAGACCCACTAACTAAAGTTTTAACTACTAATGTGTTTGAGAACTATATGGAGACGATATGTATTAGATATTATTTTGAATGGAACTAAAGTAAGTGGGAGGTATTAGAACTGGTGCTTATGTGTCCTCTCAATATTGTATTAATATTAATTGTTTAATATTTATACAATAAATATTTCGAATAAAATTGTTAATATTAAATATATGGTAAGATGCTTATAATATTTCAGACATTGTATAATTTGAAGGAGTTCAGATCTTGTCTAAATGAGTTTAAACTAGAGCTAAGAGTCAGTAGCGCTGAGAGTTATAAATGCTAAGAGTTAGTAGGTTATAAGAGTCAGCCAGATCTAAAGAGTTAGATACTTGTCTAAAATGGGACAAAAACCTAAGGGTATGCTAGTAATGATATAGTTGTAAAAAGTTACACTAGGTTTTAGAAAATATCATTATGCAAGTATGTTTTAAAACCTTATGTTACTGATTTATTTTCATTGATGTGAGATCTATCGATGAATCCCTTTTATATAAATCAGTGAATGTCATTACGAAAGTATATCTGTACGGTACAAATGGTTGTTCTTAACTAACCATGAGTTTAGTGGAAGTTCATATAAGCATGTGGGTACTCAATGAGGACTGGATACTAAATGGGCTCAATAGGACCTCTAATAGACATCCTATAAAGTCATCAATGGAAGGTCTTTTCGAGTTGAGTAGTATTCTTGGTCTCTTGACCTAAGCACTACGGTGCGCTTGTAACTGATCCACCATACTTAGGTTCCACACATGTCCGACAATCAGCTCATATAGGTTAGTTGTATATCCTGATGCTTTAAGATTATATTTCAAAAAGTTTTATGGCCATAAGTATTCACCTAAGAAAAAATGTTTTCCAAGTAAGAAATATTATTGCAAAAATTTTTTGCGAATATTGTTTATCTGAATACGAATCTAGAGATAAGTTCTAGTGTTGAGCATATAAAAACTTGACAGTGATGATCTGTCTCTACTCTTCTAGAATATAAATGATAGAGGGATTATACAAATATGTATTAACCTCAACTTGTATGGTTCAATACGTTGTTTCGTTATTTTCATAACGTGTATGTGAGGCAACGTTTATGGACTTACGAAAGAGTTTCGTAAGTCGAAATAAGTGTGAACCTAGAGAGTTTCACTATATAAAGTGTACTCGTTGTTCACTGTGATAGTGCACTAAATTGAATATTTCAATCTGAAAAGTTTTCAAAAAATTGAATTTATTTGTAGGTCTCTCAAAGAGTTCATAGGGTTTAAGTATTAAGCCCAAGATTTTAACAAATGGGTCTTGCCACTTTTATTTTTCTATTGGATCTTACATGTCATGCCATTAATTTATTAGAGCATGACACGTGGCAGAGTTTTACTAAATTAATCAATAATTTTTAAAACTTGAAATATTAAGTAAATTATTTTTAATTTTTATAAGATATTATTGAACCATTTTTTAAGCAAATCAAGAGGTGGCAAGTTATTTTTAATTCATTTGTTAAAGGCTTTTAGATGACAAATATAATTCAGCCATATTAAAATTGAAACTAAGAGGTGGCTTTCTTACACTTTGCATTACGCATGTGCTGACCATTATGATATTATATAAGCATGATTTGTCATGCTAAATAATTTAGCATGAAGTGACCTGCATTTGAAGAAATTGGATTCGGCAAAAAGCATGGTAAAGCTTAATGATCTTTGTCATGCTTATTTGAAGCAATTGTTGTTTATATTTCATGCAAAGCTTACATTATCATATTTGGATGTTAAAGCTACCATTTTAACTTTGTCCGGCCAAATTTTACAACAATTTTGGCTATACATAGCCAAGTTCATCTTAATTCTATATAGTTAGAAAAATTATATAATTAAGAGCCGAGAGATAAATATAAAAGCTGTAGTTGCTTTAGTATAAAAATATTTTGGTAAGAATATAAATTTATTATTCTAACGTGAAGGATTTCATTAAATTTTATATTAAAATTACGTAAAATATGCTTTGAGAATGAGTTCTTTAAATATCTCATTAGCATAATAAAATATATGTTAATATTTTGTTATACTTAATTATATAAGTGTAATATATAATTAGAAAACTTAAAATATATACGTTAATCTTCTGTATAACACAGTTTCAAAAATGATAATAAAACGATCACAATACCTTAGGTGACGATGAGATTCATGTGGGCTAAGGTGGCTTCATTTATTCAAACATAAGGCTCTCATTTGATTGTTTTTTGTCTTTCCCTTTTGAAATAACAAAATAATAAAATAAAACGGTCGTGTTACATCACTTTGTGATAACTCTTTTTTATTTAAATAATTAAACTGACTTGGAAAATGATGCATGGCCCAAGAAGGCTTTTTCACGCACTTTTCTATTTTACCTTTTGTTTAATAAAATAAAATAAAAAAATATTATTATTAATATTTTTAAAATATAACTTAATTATAATAATACTTATAAATTTAAAAAATTAATGTTAGTATTTAATTTTTTTTATAAAATATGCACAAATATTTAATCATCAACGATTTATTATCAAAATTAATAAATTCAAAAGTAATCAAGCCTTTTCATATTTTAAATATTTATATTCTTTTAAAAAATAATAATTAATTATAAATTTTAAAAATATAAATATAAACTAGGCCAAAATGGCTGTTGCCATTTTAGCTGCTATTTTTATTTTTTTAAATTATTTATAATTATTATTTCATTTATAATTTTTTTTAAAGTTAAAATTTTAAATTTTGTGCAAGTCATTATCATGTTAATTTTGTTTAATGTGTAAAGAGTAATTTAATTATTTAATACTAATTGATATGAAATCTATTTAATTTAATAAAATATTCCTAACAATTTAATATTTGTTCACATTTTATAAAATAATTGAATATTAACGTTGATTTTTTAAAATTGTGAGTATTATTATAATTAGATCATATCTCAAAAATATTAATAATAATATTTTAATAAAAAAAATGTCAAATTACCTTTTATAATTTTTTTTTAAAATTATGGCCATTGATTCGTTGTTGATCAAAATAGTAGATCACTAAAATTAAATAACGTGATTTGATGATCATAGTTTCTTTAACCATGGCCGTATGATGGTGGATCAAAAATATCAAAATATCATCAAAAGTTAATACTTATTCGTAACCGTAGGATTTGACCATAATTATTTGTTTTGATAAGTCATAATCAAACCGTATGATCAAGATCATATGGTCACCAAAAAAATAGATCATGATTAGGTGATTAACGGTTGATGATCATAGCTATAAAATTAAGACCAAATCATGATCATTCATCCTTGATCAACAATCAATACAATGCATCAAGCCATTTCATAATTGATTACAAATCGTATGATCAACAGTTAATGATTATGGCCATATGAATATGATCATGTCGCCATAGAAAATAAAATGCAAGACCAATATTTGGATCACAGCTCATCATGAAGAATCGACAACCGATGATCATGGATCCGATTATAGGCCCGATCATGGTGACAAATTCTGGATCGGTTCTCAACCATATGATCAAATCACGGTTATGAATCTGAAACCGAATCTGACCGTTCATTTCTGAACGAGGCTTTAATCACTGCATGATTAGATCATGGTTATGAAATCAAAAACCATATCTAATAGCACGATTTTGATTACAGCCACAAGATTGTTGGAACGATGATCAAAATCATAATCGTTTATTGTTCGATCACCTTCCAAACACAATAGCTATAATCATGTAAAAATTGTTTGAAAAATCGTAAATCAAAGCAACAAATGCTATCTCAACACATCACGTAGATCAGTGCCATTCCTAAGCAATGAATGTTAATCAATAATTCAAGGGAACAAATATCAAAGTTAACTGAGTGATGGACACGATTTGCAAAAATAAGACACGTCAATCAATAAATCAAAACTTGTCAAATCTAAAATAATTGCTTGTGACTGCTTTTTGCAAGCCAAAATTAATTGTTTTATTTCTAAAAAAACCGTGATGCCTTTATATGAGTAGAACAATCGACAATTTCAAGATGCAGGAAAATTGATACAGATGCAAACAAACTTTAAATCCCTAGAAATCCGAATTTCAGGCTTAAAATAGATTATGGATTACAAAACCATACCAATTTTGGCTTGAAAATCAAGGATCACCCACTCAATAGTTATAGATCTCCACAAACGGTGCCAAATGAAAGTTCTTAAAACTCCATTAATCTATGGTTCTCAACAAAATTAATAAAGAGATATTAAAAAATTTAAGAGAGAGAAAATAATTTTGTGAAAAATGAATTATATTGATACTTTGTGCTCCTTGAGTTCCATATTTATATAGTAAAGGGAAGACCTATGAGTTTGATGTAATTACAAATGTGCTCTTAACGGATTTTTTATAATTAATTAAATAAATTATTTTTTTAATAATTTATGTGTACTACAAGTATAATTATTAAATTGTTCATTTCTTGGTTAATACAAATTAATTCATTTATTTGTAATTAAATAAAAATATTATTTAAAAATATAAGCTATTTATAAAAAATTCCCAAAGAAATATCATGTGACAAGCCTAGCTAATTGTTGGTTAAAATGAATATAGATGCAACAACATGCATTAGGGAAAAAAGGGTTGGTTTGGGATACAAATGGGGAATTTATGGTAGCCGCAATTTCAAGCACCCGTTTCTTTGGTGATGTTGAATTCTCAAAAGCGGAAGCAATGCTATTTGATGTCAAAGTACCACTTGTAATAGGAAGACCAAAAATTGTAGTCAATCTAGCAAGGGTGTTTTAGACAATAAGAAAGAAGTTTGTTGGGTGATTGATGAAATTCAAAATCAAATTCAAGATACTGAAAATTTTTCAATGAAGTTTGTCTCTGGGTTGCAACAAGCAAGCCCATAGATTAGCTAAGGGAGAATTTTCGTAACTGGCCATCTTTTAATTTATATTTTTTTGTCATATATTAAATTACTAATCTTTTATAGTTACTTAAAGATTTGTAATAGTACGTTTTGCCTTTCAACTATATTTTTTTTCTAATTCGAAACAACTCTTTTATAGTTAAAGAAAACTTCACATTTTCCACTTAGAAATGTTATAGGAGAGAGTTGAACCATAAGTTGCTATTTTGTAACTAGATTTAACCCTTGAGGTTTCTTCACTTGTAATGATCTATTTTCGTAGAGTCTTGAATGAAGAGCATTTTATAAAAAATTTGATTGGCGCCCATAAGATAACTTGTGTTAGGTTTAAGGAGCATCTTGTAAATTATTTGAGTTGTTTAAATTTGATTAACACCCATAAATCAATCGAGGTTATAAAATTTGGGTGATACCCATATATAATCTGTTTTCTTTTGAGTTGAAGTCAATGTTAATAGAATTTTCAAATTAGGATTAAAAGGAAAATTACTCAAAATCTTCTCATTGAAATTTATGTTAAGTGTTCTATCCTTTTTATTATTTTCACTTACTTTATTTTAATTATTACATATAACACGTTTCAAATTTTATATATATATATATATGTGTGTGTGTGTGTGTGTGTGTGAGAGAGAGAGAACTTTAGTTTTAGTATTTGTATTTGATGTATAACGGTAGGGAGTTTGTAGCATAATCAAGTCCTCGGAGGTGAATGATGTCATAACACCATTCACGTTGTGAAAGCGATACTAAACATGGTTACTTTTGGGCTGTGTTTTAAGTTTTATTGGCACAGTTATTACATAATAGTAATTGAACCAGTGTGTTTGTTTGTACGGTAAACAGCAATTACTAGCCCCCTGCTTGGTGTCACAGCATGCAGCCAATGGATTAACCGGAAGTGCTTTTCAACCACATGATTTACGCAAGATCTTCTAAGTTAATTCTCATGACGATCCATCATGCTCAGTCTTTTCTTCAATTGCTATACATTTCACATGTTATCTTTCAAAAAATTAAATAAATTGAGAAAGTGGTTGCTAACCTATTCAATGCTACTGAATTTTTTATCCTAAAACTATTTTGATGCTATGATTATTGCCATCCGTATGACGTTATCCTACTTTTAATAATGCCATTGCAGCGGTATTTTGAAGCTTGATT
The DNA here is from genome assembly GCA_946807835.1 of Ailanthus altissimus. Taxonomy (NCBI): domain Eukaryota; kingdom Viridiplantae; phylum Streptophyta; class Magnoliopsida; order Sapindales; family Simaroubaceae; genus Ailanthus; species Ailanthus altissimus. The sequence continues at coordinate 11,892,190 of OX327698.1, forward strand.
CAAATTTACCAATGATCCGCTTCAAATTGTTATGCTTATGCTTAACCTTAAAATACAACAGCTATTGGATTTGATAAAACACTGATAACTCACTTTCAAACACAACCTTCTACTTCCACTTGCAAGCTAAAGCTTCCATTTCACAATAGTTGTAACTTCAAAACTACAACACCAGAATTCTAGGAGCCTAATATGCTTCACACCAACGAGATGGTCTACAGAAAGAAAAGAAAACTTGCAAGCAAACAGCAAAAACATCTAGAATTAAAAGCAAAAATCCTACATCTTGCTCAAGCATACGACATTTAAATGACTTGGTCTAAGAAATGTTTCTTTCTAATGCTAACAAATATTGCACAACCGAGATAACATTTGCAGGATGCTTATGTTAGTCTAGTTAATCAAATTGCTGCCGCAGTTGCATCTCTGTTTCACTTTTCCAATTGGCATGAGACGACTGTCCCTTCATCCTTTTACTCTTTTCCTTATCCTTGATGGTAGAGCCCTTCTTCTTGGACTCTTGGCCTGCGTTTGTAGGCGGGCGATCTCCACACGCTGGACAGATCATTCCACGAGCATTAGAGTAGGTCTTTGGTATCCCACATTGCAAGCACATCCTATAGAGGAAATTTCAACAATACAGGTAAGATAAGTAGTTCGTCACCATTGTACAAGATGCCAAAAGAAGCTGTGGAGGAGTGAGACAGACAAGAATTTAAGATGCAACATGACTGATTACCTCTAGAGGATGTGATGGATGAAATACATGAATTTTTTTAGTTCTTAAAGAGATATAGAGTTCCAAAGCCCACATGAAAAGCAAGGAAAATTTGCAGTGCACATGATTTATCTTTAATCCTCAAATAGTAGATAGAAATGCAACAAGTGAATTCGTCTAATTCTCAGAGATTCAAAGATTTCATGGGCCAACAGAAAGTATGAGCCTGATGAAAAGTCTAATTCTCTCTCAAGTTTATATCAGCACCTACATAATACAAAACAAGCAAACCAACTTCAGTTTTATTTGGGAATTCAGTAACTCAAGACCAAATGCAAACCTTTTACTACCACCTAAAACCTGCTTTGTCACAATTTCAGACCCTCCATGAATTCTCAGCAATAGCCAGGGTACAGAATAAACTGAAAATCAGAATATTGTTTGGCCCGACATATGGACATAAAAAGGAGAACAGATTGTACCTCAGAAGCTCTGCAGCATCTTCTGCATTAGGATTGGTTGCAGTTGCCACACGCTTGACTCCTTGCGTGCTTGAAACTGATGCTGGAGATTGATTACTCTCAATATCACTTCTTACTCGCTCATGGATCCCAACCAGCTGAGCCTTGGCCTCCATTACAACACCTAAATAAATGTAGATCAAATTAAAAGGGAGTTAGGATTAAGACAAAGGACGCACACAAACTGCTTCATCTCACACACATAATATACAATCTCCAAACTCATTAATCCTCAAAACCCAGAGAACCCTAATCATAATATCATGTATTTACAATTCAATACTTGAACAGAGTTGATAACTGGTATTTGATCCAGGAACACAAATTTGATACGTTAAAAAGCAGTCATCACAAGAACAACACTTATATTTAATTCAACACATGCTGAAAAATTAAGTACAGAAATAGAGGAACAATATTTCTAGAAAAGGCTGCTAGGATTGAGATACTTGCTCTTGCTTTTTTTCTTTTAAACTTGCATAGTAAGCAAATAAATATATAGAACTGATGCTGCGATGCAGCACATATAACAAAATCTAGTGTATGACTGATCATGTGATACAAGACATGCCTTATCAAGCTTGACAGAATTGAGGATTTAAAAGGAATTCAAGAATAAAACTGAAGATCCAGTCAGCATTTTGAGTATTTTCCGGTCCATTTAATGGTCGTTTTTGGCCTAGTGGGCATCTGCCCCACCTTTGTGATGCAAGTTCAAGTGTTTAAAAGAGAATACAAGAAGATTGGAAGAATGAAAACAAACACACCACTTTTATTAAAATAAATTCAAACACTGATAAAGTGAAAGTAGTACAAAACCAAGCTCACCACTCGAGAGGAAAACAATGGGATACAGAATAATTCACCACCCAAAAAATCCTACAAGAGAAACAGAGTTCTCAAACTCACCACTCTAAGGAATTCACCCAAGAGATACAGAGTTAAATGAAAAAACTCTCACAAGAGAATTCTCCCACATACAAGTAATTTAAAATTCACTCTCTGCCCTTCTCCTCTCATCCCTCATTGTATTTATAAAAACCTCTTCGGATGTCTACTGCAAAGCACTCATTATAATATTCAAACTTGGTGGCTCAGAGTTTACAAATTTCAAAGGACAACAACTTAGACTTACAACTACCCTTACATTCAAAAGTCTACAAATACAGCTAACAAAATAAAAGAAGTATCAAAATTCAAACACAATATGCTCTAATTCAACAAAGCACACCCTTAAGTCTTCAATGGAAAGAAAAGTCTTCAATTCTTGCAAGTTGTCAAGATTTGGCTCACCTACTAGCTGTCTGACCTTCCTTTAGTTATTAGGCTTCAACCTACTCTAGAAAACTTAGATTCATAAACTGTAAAAATGATTTAGAACTAGAACCATTTAGTTTTCTAGCAATATAAAGATTGCCCAATAATTCCTTCCGAAACAGTACCAGATTAATTCCAAAGTTACCCCTTTAAATTGATTATCCAACTTTTGAGTCTTTAGTTTATGAATGTAACTAACTTTAATTCATTTGGTTCTATTTTTAGCTCCATGCAATTAGACACTCCTGTGTCAAACTCCCCTAATTGAAAAGACTCGTCCTCGAGTCAATTTCGTTATCATCCTTATAAGGAGATAGATCAACAACATTGAATACATCGGAGACACCATAAGATTCTGGAAGCTCAATTTTGTATGCATTTTCCCTAATTCGTTTTATCACCTTAAGTGGTCCATCAGTTCTCGGTTTGAGTTTGGCAAACTTACCACGAGGGAACCTTTCGTTTCTAAGATGAACCCAAACTAAATCTCCTTGAAATTCCATTTTCTTGCGATGCTTATTGGCGCTCATTTGGTACTTCTCATTTTGCTTCAATATTTTCTTCCTAACTTCTTCATGCAGTTTTTTGATGTTCTTCACTCGTTCTTCAGCATCTACACTAAATTGGTGAGTAATTGGAAAAGGAACTAAAACCAATGGACTTGTGGGATTCTGACCACAAACAATTTCAAACAGACTATAACCCATAAATTGGCCTTTTGATCGGTGGTAAGCAAATTCAACTTAAGCCAAAATAAAATCCCACTGACAGATGTTCTTTCCAACATAACACCTTAAAAGGTTTTCCAAACTGCGATTTATGACTTCTGTTTGTCCATCAGTTTGAGGATGATGGGAAGAACTGAAGTTAAGTTGAGTTCCAAGCTTCCTCCAAAGAGTGCGCCAAAAGTGACTCATGAACTTAGTATCACGATCTAAGACGATGGTCTTAGGAATTCCATGTAGTTTCACAATCTCTTGAAAATATACGTTAGCTACATGGGAAGCATCAAGGGTTTTGCTGCGAGGAACGAAGTGCGCCATCTTAGAAAAACAATCCACCACCACCATGACAGAATCTTTATTTCTTTGAGTTCTTGGCAATCCCATAACAAAATCCATGCTAACCTCTTCCCAAGGTGTTGTAGGAACAGGAAGTGGAGTGTACAAACCAGTATTTTGGCCATGACTTTTAGCCACATGACAGATTTTACACCTATCCACATGCCTCTGAACATCCTTCTTCATCTTTGGCCAATAAAAGTTTTCTTGTATCAATGCCAAAGTCTTGTCTCTCCCAAAATGTCTGCCAAGTCCACCATCATGAGATTCTTTTACAATAGACTCTCGAAGAGAGCATTGAGGAATACATAAGCGGTTGCCTTTAAAAAGATATCCATCATGCAACAAGAATTGCTGAAAAGAGCCATACTTGCAGTCCTCTGTGATTTTTCCAAAATAAGCATTATCTTTGTAGACTTCCTTCACTATCTCAAAGCCTACAACATTCACTTGCATGGAGGACAACAAGGAATATTTTCAACTTAATGCATCAGCCACCACATTTTGAACTCTAGATTTATGCTTAATAGTGAAGTTGAAGGATTGAAGGAATTCAACTCAATAAGCATGATGCCTATTATGTTTGTGCTGGCTATTTATGAACTTAAGTGCTTCATGGTCAGAATAAAGAACAAAAGGTTTTGGAAGAAGATAATGACTCGAATGATCTAAAGCTCGACAAATAGCATAGAACTCTTTATCATAAGTAGAATACTTCTTGCAAGAATCACTCAATTTTTCACTAAAGAAAGCAATGGGTTTACCTTTTTGACTAAAGACATCACCAATTCCCACATTTGATGCATCACACTCAACCTTGAACACTTTGTCAAAATTTGGTAATGCAAGAATAGGGGCTTGGGTTACCTTTGATTTGATGAGATCAAAACTCCTTTGTGCTTCATTTGTCCACTTGAAGTAATCAACCTTTAAACATTCAATGATTAGTGCCATGATTGAACTAAATCCTTCAATGAAACGCCAGTAAAATGAAGCTAATCCATGAAAGCTTCGAACATCATGGAGAGATTGAGGAATAGGCCAGTTCAAAATAGCTTCCACCTTACTAGAATCCATTTTGATTCCATCTTTAGAGACTACATAGCCTAAAAAGATAAGGCAATTTGAGAAGAACTCACATTTCTTTAAGTTGACATAAAGCTTATGTTTCCTTAAAGTGTTGAAAACTTGATGAAGATGATCCAAGTGTTGTTCCTCATCTTTGCTATACACAAGAATGTCATCAAAGTAGACAACAATGAATCTTCCAATGTAGGGCTTCAAAACATGATTCATCAAATACATGAAAGTACTGGGAGCATTTGAAAGTCCAAAAGGCATCACCTTTCATTCATAAAGGCCATCTCTTATCTTGAATGTTGTCTTCCATTCATCACCTAGTTTCATCTTTATTTGATGGTATCCACTCCGTAGACCAATCTTGGAGAAAATACAAGCTCCATACAGTTAGTCAAGAAGATCATCAAGTCAAGGAATTAGGAAGTGATAATCAACGGTAATTTTGTTGATGGCTTTACTATCCATACACATGCGAAAAGAACCATCCTTCTTGGGCACAAGGAGAGTAGGAATAGCACAAGGACTCTTACTTTCTTCAACTAAGCCTTTGGACAAAAGCTCATTTACGTGACTTTGAAGTTCTGCATGTTCCTTAGGACTCGTTCTGTAGGCTGCTTTGTTTGGTAGAATAGCTCCTGGAATAAGATCAATGCCATGTTGAATATCTCTCATGGGAGGCAATCCTGGTGGTATCTCATCTGGTTCTACATCATGAAATTCTTGAAGTAGTTTCTTCATTATAAAAGGTGGCTCAGGACTATCATTATTTTCTTCAAACACCACAAGAGCAAAGGCTTCATAAACCTTTGAAAATTCTCTCTTACATTCAGAAAGAGTCAAGAAATTATTTCCATCCCCTTTAAAAGGCTTAGGAACATTGATTATCTTAGAAGGACCCAAAATAACTTTAACACCATCCTTGACAAAAGAATAAGTGTTTTTATGGCCATCATGAATAATTTTTCTATCATATTGCCATAGACGACCAAGAAGTAAATGACAAGCATCCATCGGAACAACGTCACACCAAACTTCATCTTTATAGTTTTTGCCAATAGAAAAAGATACTAAGCAGCGTTGATTTACCTTAATTTCATTTCCCTTTTTGAGCCAAGAAAGCGTGTATGGTTGAGGATGCTTCACTGTCTTTGGGCCCAATTTTTCTACCATTTGAGCAAAAGCCACATTTTCAAAACTCCCCCATCAATAATGACATTACACACCTGGCCATGAGAAGTACACTTGGCATGAAAGATATTTTTTCGCAACCAATCTTTTTCTTCTTCATGGGCAACACTTAAAACTTTACGAAGGATGGGAGTTTCACCTTCATCCTCATAAGTTATATCTTCATTGTCTTCCTCAAGTTCGGCATGGTTGTTCTCCATCTCTTCTTCGTCTTCTTCTTCAACAAGTGTCATAATTCTGCGATTTGGACATTCAAAAGCAATATGTCCATATCTTTGGCATTTGAAACACTGGCGAGAATTAGTGTTGGAAGAATTGTTTTGCTTTTTTTGGTTAGAGACACCATCATTCTTTGAAGAAGTTCTTGTAGTAGGTTTGACAGTAGGAATGGTCTTAGTGTTGAAAGTACTCCCCCGGTTAGAAATGCCCTCTTGTGTCAAGAATCAAGAAGGGCAGCTGCGTGCCATCTTTTGTTGATTCTCCACCTTAAGTGCAAGTCTACACACATCTCCATAAGTCTAGTATGATTGTAATTGCACAATGTTCAAAATCTCAGGTCTTAAACACCCAAGATAACGTGCAATTGTCAGTTCTTCTTGTTCAGCCATATCTCACGTCATCATGAGATGATCGAATTCTACAGTGTAATCTTCTACAGAAAGCTCCTTTTGACAAAAATTGTGCAGTTTGAGAAAAAAATCTTGCCGATAGTTTTCCAGAAAAAAATCTCGTTTCATCTTCTCCCAGGTCACGATCTTACTTCTACCTTCTCGTATCCTTTGTTTCCTTAGATTTTTCCACCATAAAGAAGCATACTTTTTAAGTTTTATGGCAACGAGTTTTACCTTGTGATTTTTTGGAACATCTTGATAATAAAAAATTCTTTCTATAGTGTTCAACCAATCCACAAACTCATCTGAATGCATTCTTCCCTCAAAATCTGGTATTTCCACTTTTACATGAAAATCTTGACGATAATCATTTCTAAATGTCATTTCTTATAACACTTGAATGTAAGGGAGAACTATCACCAGAAGAATGAGATTTAACTTGATGAAAAGGATTTGTATTACCTTCATCATTGCTAGAAGAACCATTATCGAGATTTTCATATTGCACTGCTTTACCTTGATCTTCGAAATGTTCTAAACGATGTTGAAGTTGCTGAATTTGTTGTCTCAATTCTTCAATTAGAATGTCTCGTGTATCAGCTTGAGCTACTGGCTGTTCTTCAATTGTTGGAACAAATTAACGACCTTTGGCCATTGAAAGACAAAGCCAAAAAAACCAAAAGCTCTAATACCAAACTGATGCAGGCTCAAGTGTTTAAAAGAGAATACAAGAAGATTGGAAGAATGAAAACAAACACACCACTTTTATTAAAATAAATTCAAACACTGATAAAGTGAAAGTGGTACAAAAACAAGCTCACCACTCGAAGAAAACAATGGGATACAGAATAATTCACCACCCAAAGAATCCTACAAGAGATACAGAGCTCTCAAACTCACCACTCTAAGGAATCCACCCAAGAGATAAAGAGTTAAATGAAGAAACTCTCACAAGAGAACTCTCCCACATACAAATAATTTAAAATTCAATCTCTGCCCTTCTCCTCTCATCCCTCATGGTATTTATAGAAACCTCTTGGGATGTCTACTGCAAAGCACTCATTATAACATTCAAACTTAGTGGCTCAAAGTTTACAAATTTCAAAGGACAACAACTTAGACTTACAACTACCCTTACATTCAAAAGTCTACAAATATAGCTAACACAATAAAAGAAGTATCAAAATTCATACATAATATGCTCTAATTCAACAAAGCACGCCCTTAAGTCTTCAATGGAAAGAAAAGTCTTCAATTCTTGCAAGTTGTCAAGATTTGGCTCACCTACTAGCTGTCTGACCTTCCTTTAGTTATTAGGCTTCAACCTACTCTAGAAAACTTAGATTCATAAACTGTAAAAATGATTGAGAACTAGAACCATATAGTTTTACAACAATATAAAGATTGCCCAGTAATTCCTTCCGAAATAGTACTAGATTAATTCCAAAGTTACCCTTGAAATTGATTATCTAACCTTGAGTCTTTAATTTATGAATGTAACTAACTTTAATTCATTTGGTTCTATTTTTAGCTCCATGCAATTAGACACTCCTGTGTCACTTTGTATGTCTTTGTTACAGATTAATATAATTATCTGTTTCTTTAAAAAAATATAATAAATGAAAGATCATAGCCAAGCATTAAAAAACATAAACAAAAAAAAAATTTAACAGAAAAAGTGAATTTTTAAGCCCAGAGAATTTGCAGAAAATTCTACATCTGAAATTTAATATAAACTAATACGAAAAACTGATTTTGATGATCTAAAGAGGCTATTTGTGATTGCCTTTAGTAACTCAAAAATCTCAGCCAGACCTTCACCACAGAAACAACAATATATTCTAAAATCCATTCTCATTAAGAAACACAGGCTAACTCCTGACCCTTCTATGACACCAAAGACTCAATAAGAAACCACGTAAGATTGAAATTCTAAGGTTATGCAGAGTGAAGGACTGGTTATAGTGGACTCATGGGTCCATTCAACTCAACCAGTTTGTCAAAAAGATGGAACAACGAGAAAGCTAAAATGACTTCAGCATAATCACTAGATCAATTTTCCTCAACTCCTCTCCTGCAACAAACCTATTTCAACTAGCTACCTTACTCAACCACTTCATTAAGAAGCCCCTATACTGGCTCCTTGATACACTTCTTTAACATCAGCACATCTTCTAACTATAACTATACATAAATGCTTTTGCAATTGTTCATCAACTTGCTTCTCAATAACCTTCATTGCTCAATCTAACCTAGCAAATGACTGCAGAGCAGAAGCCTTAACATCCTAGCAATGTGCAAATCTAGCAGCAACTCAATTAGTGCTCAAGCTGATTTTATGTAGCCACAAAGTTCCCTTCCAACCTATTCATATAAAGACACATTTAGAATGTGTAATCACCTTTAGGAAAAAAAAGAACCAAAAAGAGAGAGAGAGAACCATCAAGCATGCAATCGATATGGCATGCATATGTTACCCGTTGCAATTGGGCAATAATTTGAATGGAATATAGATGGTGTTATGACTATTTACCAGCCATGAAAAACCTGTAATTTTATGTTGTGATCATTGCTAGCACAAAAAACCAGAGATATCTGCTACTTTATTGGACTCACTAATCTTATAATTGATTAGAAAAATTAAAAATTAAACATCTAAAGAAAAGAATTTAAACTAAGTATAACACTAAGTATAAGTTCTTCCTAGACTAGATAACTGCTCATCATACAGCATGAAATTCCAAGTCAAAGATTGAAATGCATTTAGCAAATGATAAATCTATAGCAAAAGAACTCAAACGACCTCCTGAATTGAAAATAACTCTTGATTTCCCACATGCAAATTTATCACACTCAAAAGAATTTCAGGCAGCAACGTTTTGAGATAATAGAAACTTTTTGTTATGATTTAACCACTTTTAAGTTAATTAATGATAGGAATTAGAAAGAAAATGTTTGCAATCAAAAGGGATTTTACCGACGGGCAAATGTTGCTTATTCTTGCGATTGCGGCGCCTAGTTTGGTCATAGTCGACATCTCTTTCCGAAGCCTTTTGCTCGGCAGAATCGTTAAGAAACTGTGGAGGTCCTGAAATCTCCGTAACCAAAACCCAACGAATCACACACCCAAAATTTATAATTAATTAATCAAAACGAAAAATTAATAATAGAAACAAAGGAATAGTATTGGTATAGAATACTTGGGAGAAAGCGTCGAATGCAGAGGGTAGGGCAGAGGAGCCGGAAGGTTTAGGATTAGAAAGTTTGAAAATTGCAGAACGGTTGGCGGCAGCGGCAGCAGCAGCAACAGCAACAGCGTCTTCGTCGTCTGAAGAGTTTTGGTAATGGAGGTGTTGTTGTTCAGCTGCTTCTATTTCTTCTTCTTCTTCTTTACCAGAAGAATAATCTTGGATCAATGCTAAGCTCATATTTTTCCCTTCACCCCCCTTTTCTTCTTTGAGGAAATTGCCGAGATTGATTTGAGATGACAAATTAAGTTATAAGTGCTTAAATTCCAAAAAAAAAAATAGAAAAAAGAAAACGACGATTCCATTACCACCACAGACCTTAACGTCTAAAGACTAAATTACCCTTGAAAATGATAAATAACTTAGTGCACTTTTAGTATTATCTTTTAAATAGTATTTTTGAATTTGTTTTATAAAATAAAACTTAACATTTTTTTATGAAAACATGTCTAGTAACATATTTGATAGCTTATTTATAAATATGAAAAATTGAAAATGTGTTTCATATAATTATTTATAAAGTATTTTTCAATAATTACATTATTTAAATTTAAATATAAGTTGCCTTATTTTATTCATTTGTAATTGTAATTTTTTAAAGAAATAAATACAGAATATTTATTTGTCAAAAAAGTATTATTAGTATTTCTCAAAAAAAATATTATTAGGATTAGAAAGAAATCATTTTAAAGAAAAGAAAAAAAATCAAATTCTTAAATCAAACAAATATTAGCGTTTAAAATCATATTAATATATCCAAAAAAATAAAAGAAAAGATGAATAAATAAAAAATTAAGTTAAAATTATATAATATAAATTTAATTAAATCAAACAAAACTCACGTGTGGACAAAATTTTACTGTGTGGTTCTACTCATGGACTCTGCACACGAGACCACTTTTATTACAAACATATTAGAAAACTTTGGGAACACCATTTGGAAGTTTATTAATATTCTTATTAAAGAGTGAAAAAAGCATCTTGTTGTAAAGACAGGGAGGGTATGGTGGTAAATTCTGGTAGGATTTGTTTATAAATATGTGTATAATTTTTTTATATTTTTTTATTTTTAAATATTTTTAGATGTGCTACAGTACCTTTTAGAGATTTTTAATATTTGAATCATTTTTAACTTTTATTTTTATTATTTTTTATCGTTATCGATTTATTGATAAATTCAATTCTTAAATTTTATTTTAAAATTTTAAATTATTATATTTTATATCTTTTATTTTATTTATTTATTTATATTTAATTATTATTTATATTATTATATATTACAATTCTTATGAGTTTGTTATGTAATTGTAATTTATTTGGATCTTTTACATCAAAAAACTAAGGATAAATACTTTGTATTAGTTATATCTTTGTTATTTCATGTATATATATTATGTTTGTTTTTTGAAATTCAAATATTATATCTGTAACCTGAAGCTTATAAAATAAATCAATAAATCAAAACTTGAAATTCTAATAATTACTCTCATTAATCTAAAATTTAAAGTTTTATATTATAATTTTAAATTAGAACCTGAAGTTCTATATTAAATTTTTTAAATTTGCTTATTTATTTTAATTACTTATTTATATGAAATGTTATTCTTATTTATTATTATCAATATATAAAAGGTTATGTCTCTTTATTATTATTAATACTTAAAAGGCAATATCTCCTCATTATTATCAAAATATGAAAGACTATGCATCTACGTTACATAATTACATAAAAGACTATGTCTCATCATTACTTTTGATATTTATATGTTGTATTATGAATTTGTTGAATAATATTTATATTTTATAGTACTAATTTTAATTTCCTTCTTTATATTTAAAGCCCTTAAAAATGTCTGTAACAAATTTACAAATCCTTACTCTTTATGTCTTTGAAAAAAAATTACTTATCATGTGTACTGGATGCAAAAATACACATCCAAATCAATGGTTTAAAAAGGACGATTAAAACAAATAATATGCCCTTATAAGACAAGTTAAGAGTTATAATTTTTCTTTATGATTGACTACTCAAAATTTTAAATAGTTGCTCCTTTGACTAGGGGTAGATTCTAGGGGAAAGGCAAAACGTCACCTTGAAGTAGGAAAGTGTTCGTAGTTGGATCAAACTGGATTGAAGGGAGGAGGAACGCAACGCAAGGATTGGAAATTCCACCGCCAAACCAATTAAAACCAATTTAAATGAAAATCAAGTAAATATTGAAATTTTCAATATTAATTTAAATTTATTATTGAATATTTTTCAATATTTTTATAGCTTCGCCTCCGTTTGCTTAGTCGTTTGTTCGTAACAACAAGGTAGCAATGCCTGTATCGAGTAAGTGGAGAGGAAAGATCTCTAGAGATTCTTATCTCATTCCATTCCAATAAGAGAATAAGCACTGCAAGAGCAATAAGATGAAAAGAAACATGTCGGGAAAGCATATTAAGAGATATCATAGGAAGGTTGTCTGCACCTATATGAGAGCAGCTCAATATTTGACAATAGAGAATGCAGGAACAATTTTAAAATTTTTTATATTTATTTTAATTTAGCAATAAGATAGTATAAGAAAAATACTTCAATCACGATTTTTCACGGATGTTTTCTATTAACATAAGCAAATCTTTCATGTTGTATCTCCGACAAATGGACTACTTGTGTAGACGAGTTGATAAATTATAAAAGATGTAATTCTATGTTCTTAATTTTTCTCTCTAAAAAAATTTAGCCCAAAAAAAGAATACGTAAAAGTGGTTCTAAAACCCCTTTTTATACAAGAATCTTTATGTTATCTAAACTCTTAATCCTAATAGGATGAGGATAAAATAATATCTTTATATTATTTTAATTTAGATAATTAAAAGGATAAATATAATATCTAATATTATCTTTAATTAAATAATTTAGATAATTTATAATTATCTAATTATTTTAATTTACATAAATAATCTAATTATTTTAATTTAAATAAATAATATAATTATTCATTTAATTCTATTACTATTATGAATTGGGCCAGTAATTGATTGAGCTCAACAAGTTTAATCAAATTAAACGTGAGCTAATCAAATTAATTAATTGGTCCTAATAAGTTCAATCAAATTAATTAATTGGTCCTAATAAGTTCAATCAAATTAAACTTAAGCCAATTAATATTTTAGATTTAACAATTAATTCAATAGTCAATTTCAGTATTTATGGAGCCAGCATGGAGATCTGATAGACCTACAAAATTAAACTCTAATAAATTAAAATATTTGATTAAACTCTTTAATCAACATGATTTTATTTATTAACTTTATATTACTTTACTAAAAATATAAGCTGAACTCTTAATTTTGCATATAAATTATAAAATAAAAAATTATTTTTGTCAATTTAATAATCATTTCATAAATCAATCCTCCACAAGTGTTCATAATTAGAGCTAAGTCGAGTGTCCCTTAACCTCTTTAATTACATCTTTATCATTGATCCACATTGATCCTTTTTTGAACATTTAATTTGTAAAATTCATAAATTTATTATTTTTTTTTAACTCTTAAAGAAAACTAAGCCCTCATAATGTTCAAGGCCAGAATCAATTTTCAAATGAACAATTTATTTAACTTCCTTTTGGAAGGAGTGAATTCCATAACTATGAGAAATATTCTCAGCTATCTATTTTGTTACATTTATAAAATACTTAATAATTGACTGAAAATCTTTTATAGTCTTTCCCTTGTAAATTAATAAACATAACTCAATGAATAAGAGTTCATTAATCACTCAAGATTAAGATTAATTCATATATGATTTATATTGTGATAAAATAAATTCTCTTTACTAACGAAGATTGGTACAGAATTAATTTTATCGTGGTTCAGTCTTATATAATCAACATTATACAAAATACTTCAATTTTTTATGTCAACACATAGAATGATCCGGATAAGACCATTGTATACAATATACAAATGGACCGCACTTATAGTTTATCGAAATGAAGTTTCCGTCTTCATTCAGATTAAGGACAAGTTTAAATTATTACGCTTAAACTTAATCCTCTCGTATATAACTATTATATACTAAGTTTAAGGTTACATATAATAATCAAGGAATTTTATAATATTTAAATAAAATAATCATAATTGCAAATATATAATATTGAATGAATAATCTCTATTAATTATTTTCAGTAGTATCTAAATACAAATAATTATACTTTTAGGGCACACTTCCAATAGAGAACCAAAAAATCCTCTAAAAAAATCTAAAAGAAAGATATGATCATAAAATATATATATTCATCGCAAGAGCAAGACATGAATGGATTAATCGAAGTGTTGCTAAATACAATTTTTGCTTTATTTAGAATCACTTTATAGCTCAATTTGTATAATGAGAAAATTACAAAACAAGACCTGTTAGAGAATATATTCTCTATTTTTTTCCTTTAATATTATTCTACAATAACAGTATCATGAACGTTGATTTAAAAATACTAAAAATTAATCTCATGTCTTTTACTTGCTAAGAAAAATAATGAACTCTTATTGAGAAATCACGAATCACATCCAACTAATTCACAATCATTCTCAAAAGTGAATGTAAATATTCATAACAAATATTGGACGTGGTCGTAGAGAAGAAAGAGAATGTGATTATCACTCTCGTTGTAGCCATAAATACCATGAATGAATGAACATTAAAAGGGGGTAGAAATACTAAGACAAAGACAATGGTGTAGAAAATAAACACCTTAAGTATTAAGAAAATACATTGATGTGGTGCATTAATATAGATGTTTATTAATGACTCAAGATCCTACAAATGAAAGAATATGAGACAAATCTTATTAATGACTTAAGATCCTACAAATCTTATTGATATAGATGTTTCTAATTTCTTTAGTTATAAAGAAGAGAACACCAATAATTAAGCTTTAATTAATATTTTTATGTTAGTTTTTTTTTGTATGAAATATAAATTTTGTAATGTATCATCTTTATATTTACCATAAACTTTTATTTAATGTAAGAAATAATTTTTAGAAATAAATTGTCCACTTTGGAGATGAAAGTTGAAGATACTTGCTTGGCTAATAGTGCAATTACACATATTATCCTTCAAGATAAGAATTATTAAAGGAAAAACTAATACTATATCAAGTTTTACAAATTTGATTAAAAGATCCGGAAGAGAAACAATCTTGTTAGCAAGTAGAAATAGAGTTATATATAAATGATGCTTTATACATAAGCAGATTTAAAAGAAATCTGCTTAATTTTTTAGATACCGTTGAAATGGATATCATATTGAGATTCTAAATGAGAATAATATATAATATCTCTGTATTACTTCCAACATCTCAAATTATAAATGCATACTTGAAAAATTTAATGCCTTATCTTTTGGTTTACATCATCCAGTCATAAATTCAATTGAATGCTACACAATAATGTATCAAAAGTTTAGTGATCCAAAAATATTTATGCTATGGCATGACCGCCTTAGGCATCTAGGATCAACTATATTTGTAAGATCATTAAAAATTCTCATGGACATCCATTAAAGAACTTAAAAATTTTGTTGTCTAATGAGAATATTTATGTCACTTGCTCACAAGCCAAACTTACAATTAAACCATCATCTTTTAAGATTAGTTTAAAACTTCCATCATTTTCACAAAAGATTCAAGGAGATATCTACAGACTAATTCATCTATCAAGTAGACCTTTTCACTATTTATAGTTTTAATTATGCATCTACATTGTAGTTACATGTTTGTTTACTATCTACATAAAATGTTGCATTTTGCTAAATTACTAGCACAATCATTAGATTGAGAACACAATTTTTAGATCACCTTATTAAAATCATATACTTAGATAATATTGGTAAGTTTACATCTAAAATATTTGATGACTGTTGTCATCAGTGAGAATTAATGCAGAACATTTTATGCTACATGTTCACATATAAAATAGATTAACATAATCCTTAATTAAATGACTTTATCACCCAAAAAATGCACTAAGATGGGACTTCATTGTTGGTAAGTTTAAATCACCATCAATTATAAGTATCTTAAACTCCTAATGAGTGATCCATTTATTGTACAATTTATGGATTGTTATTTTGATGAAACAATATACCTATTATTAGGGGAAAGAAAATTATCTCCTAAAGGCATAAATTTTCTTGAAAAATGACTACTATGTCTTATTTAGATCTTTACACAAAACATTGTTACATAAGGTGAGAATGATTGTTTATCTTAAAAAAATTGCAAATGAATTACCAAATGTAACCAATCATATATACCAATTACCAATACATAAGCTCAGGTGATTGTTCCTGTAGAATAACATATTTAAAAAGTAACAAATGAATCATTTCTTGCACGCTAGAAACATGGCAGACCACTTTGTTCAAAAGATATTATTCCCTAGAAGAAGAAAGAAAAAAATCAAGATCTTATTGAAAATGATGCTCGAGTCAATAAATCCAGATTCTCTAAATCATTAACAAATCTAAGAGTTAATAGTCCCTGTACAGACACATGTCTTTAAAAAGATACAAATTCTTGAAGAGACACAAGTTCCTAAAGAGATATAAGTCTCTGAAGAAATATAAGTCTTAGAAGAGATAAACGTTCTAAAAGCGACAAACGTTCCAGAAAAGTCATTAGCCCCAAAGAAGGCACAAGAATTTCAAAATGAGGAAAAGTGTAGAGATTAGGGAAATGTTCACAAATAACCCCTATATTTTATAATAATTATTTTTTTAACTACATTTTAAATTAATATAATTTAATAGCCAAATATTTTTGAAAGGGACCTTTATACCCTTAAAACAAAAAAAAAACAAACACACACACACAAACACTCTCTATCCTCTCAACCCATTTCTTAGTAAATATTTGTTTAAGTAAATTTTAGCTAGATCTAAGATATGGAAGTTGTCATTGTGTAGATCAGATCTTGCACAACATATTTGCCACTTTAAATTTTAAAAAAAGACTGATTCTTGGTAAGTTTCTCAAACTTTTTGAAAACATTTGATATTTGTTAAAAATAAGTTTAAAATGAGTTAGATTTTGCATTTGAAGCTAAAAATAAGTGAAATTGATGAATTAACTGTAAAAACGGGTTAGAATAATGTAAAAACAATGTTGAAATTCAACCAAAAAATGCCTTATTTGGCTAAAACCAAACGGCGGAATTGATGAATTAAACATAAAAATGGGTTAGAATAATGTAAAAAATAACATTGAAATCTAGCCAAAAATAGCCTTTTTAGTGTATTTGGCCAAAATCAAACTGCAACCGATGCGGCAAGCGGCCACCATTTGGTTTTAGAGCATTTCAAGCCCGAGATGGCTCACTTTGAAGGATCATGTTGCAGCATTGTGGACTCGATGTCCACGATGCTGCACTGTTGTACCATGTGGCACTTTCCTAGGCTGCCATGTGGTGCAAACAATAATTATTAAATTATTATTTTTAAATATTATAAATTATATTAGAGTTTTTAAAATTAAATATATAAATAAATATAAAATTGGTTAAATAATTAATTTTAATACTATTAATCAATTAATTAATTTGAAAGAATACTATTTGTTAATTAATTTAATATAATTTGTATATTTCTTATTGAGTAATAATAATTATAATTTTTTGTTACATTTATTTGTATATTATATGTTAGTTAATATATATGTTTTTTATTTGTTAATAATAATAATTTTTTTTGTTAATTCTTACAAGAAAAATAACATATCCAAAGAATATAGACTTTCAAAGCATATATTTTTTCGTGCATTAGTGACTGCTTATTCAAACATATGAGGTCTGAATAATATAAAGAGAAAAACTAACAGATGATCAAAATGAATTATTTAGACAGACGTGTATGGGGTATCTTTTAGATATGCTGGATATGGTATTCTCTGGTATTGTTGTGCATGAGTTATTATTGCACAAGGTGCATATCTCTAATTTATACGAGGAGATATGGTTTTACATTAACAAGAAGTGAATCTGATTTAATTGGAAGGAGTTTGTATTGATTACCATACTAGAGATGTGAGATTACCCCCTCCCCCTAGCAGCTAAACAATAAATTGAGGGCTCGATTGTGGGATACGTACTTTTCTAGCTTAAAAAAGTTGATGTACACATTTCTTAATGATTGGTATATATGTTTACAAATAAAAGATATGGATGATCAAGATGTAGTCAAGTTAAGTTTATTTTATTTTGTTCATCATGTTTTGATCCCACGCGATAAACGTCTTGGGATTCAAATTTTTGTGCTATGTTAATGAATGACCTTGATAAGTTTAATAATTATCTATGGGGCAACATTACATGGAGCATACTTTATAACTCATTTAGGAAGGCACCATTCCAAAAGTTGGAGAAAATAAGAAAATCTAGATTTATGAAGAGTAGGCTTGAGAGTTATAATGCGTATGAATTTTTGCATGCATTTCTAGTACCTAATAATTTTTGTGTATTCAATATTTTGATCTTAAGTATTTTTTTATTTATAGTAAACTTATATTTTAAAATTGTCTTAAGTATGGATTTACGAGGCAAATTTGATTTACGGTCAGGTTTTCGGTATTCACTCTGATGACCACTTCCCTTGTATTTTGAATTGGACGACTCGAGGGACTCCACAGTTCAAAAATGTTAAGAACACAATGTTAAGAAAGCATTTGGTATGTTTTCTTAAATTAGTTCATATATAAGTATATAAATTTGATTTTGTAATACATGTAACTTAATTTTAAATTTTTATAGGTTCTTTCAGTACATTGTAAATTAATATCAATAGATTATGAGAATAAAGAGAAGGCCATGCAAATGGTTAGACATCTGGGAATTTCAACTGGGAGCTATATTAAGGACTTACTAAATATGCATGATTATGTACAGAGCAAGAGTAAGAGCAAGCGTCAGAGAAGCTTTATCCGTTTCACCGACCTTGACGATGATATAGATGTGGAAGGGGATAGATATAAATGGGTAAACCCATCTGTGTCGGACCTACCGATGCTTGGAGAAACAGTATATTACATTTTTACATGAATAACTGAATTCGTATATTTGTAAATAATTTATTATTTACTATGGTTATTTGTTTTGTAGTTTGAACGCATTGCATCTACACATCATGATGTTGCACATTAGATTGAGCAACTATGGGAGGAGATGGTTAAGAGGTCTAATCATACTGAAAACGTGCTAATGTAGAGAATAGAAAGGGACAGAGATGATATTTTTAAAAGGATTGATCAAGTTTAGACTTATCTTAGACATCAGCTGCAATAGATGATGATGTACTTTAGGCAATCATACTCCTTCCAACCCGACGATAGTCAGAATATAGTGAGCAAAATATATTTAAAATTGCTTACAGTAACTTAATTGCAATTTGGCTTATATTAATATATACTTGTATTTCAGTTTGGAGAGAATGCACCAGCAAGCTTTCAATATCGAGAAAACGCAGCGTATAATTTTTAGATCCTAACTACTGGTCATTACATATAGCCCTAACTACTGATCGACAATCTTGTAAGCATCGAGATCTTACCTATCCCACATAAGGGTGTGGTTAGTTTGAGAGACATTACAGGCCTAAACGGTATTTGCACAACCTATACATGAATTGCATCCCATAAAAGATGTAGAAGAAAAAGATTTAGATTTGGATAAAACCTCTAAAAGACATGAATTTGTTATAGGAAATAGATTCGGCCATCTTAGGTGAGTTTCAGACCTGGTTGGACAAGAATGATGGTATAGTCATCTTATTTAGCCTTCGAAGCTAACCCAATATAGTTTCAGGATTTGTTACATAACTGGCTAGATGACTTTGTAAGTGAAATTTATTTGAAATTACACATTTAATTGAATTTAATCATATGTTTTGAAATCTATTAATTACTCTGTAACTTTATTTGTTTTGCTAATGCATCATATTAATAAGTACCTGAAAGTGGTCTGGCTTAGGTAAAACTACTACATTAAGGCATTATCACTATTATCCACTAGTGTGGTTTCGTATTTTTTTGTAAGTGTTGAAATAAATTAAAATCTATTTCTTATATGCACTTCATTGATTAAATGTTTTGTTGTAATTGTATAAGACTTTTAGAATTTTCTATGAGCAACACAAAATAGACATTTCTGCCATTATATGGAACGATGACGTGTTGTTATATACCTACGGCATAAAAGAAGATTTACTTGGTACACAGATGTAGAGTGATGTTGACAAGATAAAATATGTTATTTGTTAAAAGAGTTAATTTTTTTTTTTTTAATTCATATAGTATGATTTACGAGACTATCTAACTTCATGTAGATTTATATTCCCGTCAACTACAAGCAAGAGCATTGGGTTACAGTTGAGGTGGATATCTTGCATTGACAAATTGTCATTTACGACTCCAGTCTCAAAGGATATACTGATGACGTAATTGAGAATCATATCGCGCCATTATCTATGTTGTTACCCCACTACCTACAAGTTTGTAGATTTTATGGGCAATGAAAAATTACACCTGACTTAACCCTTTTTCATGTAATTAATGTTAGGGTTATGCTTACGTACCATCCCAATTTTGTAGGAATATTTGATATCTATACAGAGTATTTTTGTTATATCGCTAATTACTTTTAATTATATGGATTAATGCTTGTTATACTACAGACTTTGTTATATCCGAAGGAGTTCGGATACAATATAAAGGAGTTTAAACTGGTGCTAAGAGTTAGCAAATATTTCAAAAGTTGGAACATTGTCTGTAACGGGACAAAGGCCTCAGAATATGCTAATAATGATATAGTTACAAGAGTTGCAATAGGTTGTAAGGATGTATCATTATGCAAGCATGTTCTCAAATACATAGTTTTTGATTTATTTCCACTAACGCAGGTCTATTAATAGATCCTATTAATTTATATAGATCAGTGTATGTCTATATCTGTAGGGTACAGCTGGTTGTTCCTAGCTGACTAGGAACTTAAAGATTGTATAGGCATACAGGTATTCAGTAAGGACTAAGTACTGAACAGACTCATGAGGACCCCAATTGAGATCCTATGTTGCCGTCAATGGAAGGTCCTCTTGAGTTGAGTAGTATACGTGGTCTTCTAACCTGAGCACCACGGTGGGCTTGTGAGTGGTCCACCATGCTTTGCTTCTACGCATATCAGAGACCTTTCATGGAATGTCCCATAGTAATACCCTTCCGCTAGAATTGTAACGGACTCCCTCATTCAATTTTTCCAGTACCTTCTTTCTCACGTCCTTCATGAATTTCAAATATGATCTAACAAAAAACTGTCAATACAACTCTCTTTTAACAATTAAGAATCTTCCACCTCTTCAGAGTTTTTGAGCTACATTCTTATCGAGAAAGGGGGTCGGGGTCCCATCCTATAAAAAGCGTAAGTATGGTTCCATCCAGCTCCTCACTAATGAACTTCCAATAGCAAAAGCTTCATTTTCTAGTATATCATATTTATCAAATCAATGAAGGTGAAGACAACTACTTTATGAGCTTTCAATAATGTTGCAACTTGTCATTCCTCTTCTCTAAGTAGTACTTCACTGATTATTGTATTGGAACTTGTAAGATACACGAACAACATTTCATTAGGCAATAGTAAAGAAAGTATAGAGGCTTCTTTAGGTACAACTTCAATAATTCTAGGGTTTCAATTATTCTAAGGCTTTTGTCTTGCTATAACCTTTATATGCCTCCATTTTGTGCGTTGATGACTTTGAAGAATTGTATACACTTATCTAACATCGTTGAGATGAACTTACTTAATGCAGATATCCTCCCTATGAATGTATTTCACTAATCTAGGTGGTGCACTTCTTAAATGAATCCCAGTTAAGATGAACTTACTTAATGCAGATATCCTCCCTATGAATGTATTTCACCAATCTAAGTGGGGCACTTCTTAAATGAATCCCACTTCTTGTAGTCTATGTATTTCATCAATGATTTTCTTGCTCCTCTCTAAGGAAAATCTTCTTTGAATTTGCTTAAAAGACACGTAATTGGTAGTTACATTTAGACTATGACATTCACTTTTGGGTTAATACCTAGTATATCCTTTTGTGAATATGAAAATATATCCTAGTTCTTCCTCTTCACTTTTGGGTTAATACCTAGTATATCCTTTTGTGAATATGAAAATATATCCTAGTTCTTCCTCAACAAGTCTACCATCACCTACCGCTCTTCTTCGCGCAAGTTATGGTTTGTTAAGAATACATAAGAAGCCCTTAATGTTTGAATATATTTCAAAAGGTGCTAAAAGCTCACAATAAACATCATATACAACCCTTGGAAAAGAATATTATTTTTAAAAAGAAATAAATTTTGCCATAATATATTAACTTTTGACTCTTGAAAGCGTATCAAATTTTTGTTAAAAAATAGTTATGAATTTTAGCAAGAGCATTTCCTTTAGAAATAAAAACAAGCCCCTTGGTAAAACCTTATTTTTAATGAAACATTGCCAGATAGAACGTGACAATTTGATATTGAGAAAAGACGAATGTTTTCCAATAAAATGGTGTCAGAAATCATAATATTACCACTACACGGGAATGGAAGGGGCACGGACACTTGAAAAAGCACGCTTCTTTACTTCGTGAGGGTCATCTGTTGAGACCCACTTCAATTGGTCATATAGCATGGTGCCACCTATTCATTTAAAGGACTTTAATCGATATATCAAGTAATTGATTGCAAGTCTATAAAGAAGTGGCAAGTTACATACATGAAAGGATCAATGATCAAAATGGTCAACGGCCAAAAACTAGAGTCTAGAGGAGAACTGTTATTTCCCTTCAAACTCCACGTATAATAAGTAGGAGGTTTTGTTGAAAATTGGCTTATATGCCAAATTGAGCCAATCCCACATTGGTGGGAGATGGCATGGAGGTGCTTTGGTAGGCCTATATAAGGCAAGGCTCTCCTTGAGATTTAATATACTTTTGAGAATATTTCTCTTCTCCCCTCTATTTGTAGGATTTCTTTATGAGAACCTCATAGTTCAAGGATTTTACATTTAAATCCTTGAAAGTTGTAAGAATTCAATTTTTCCCTTTATTTTTGGGCATTTGTAGTAATACCCTATTGTTTGGGTAATTACAGTATTAGCCCTACTATTTGGGTATTTGCAGTTTGACCCAATAGTTAGAAAATTTGTATTGTGGCCCAAAAATTTTGTAACTTCTCTTGAAGATAGTAGATTTGTTCTAGCGGCGCCCGAGGACGTAGGTAACATTACCGAACCTCGTTAAACTTGGTGTTCTTTCCTTTTTGCATATTGTTGGATGTTTGGTTGCCTCGTTATGGTATAACTAGCATTATTGATTGTCCGCATAACAATTGGTAATAATGCTAATTGTTGTTTGAACGCTTCTTGGCGTAACAAGTGGTATCAGAGCCCCAGGTTTAGGACAGTGAGTGGCTATTTTTTTTTAGCACTTACTACTATTCTGGGTTGGTGAATTTTTGAATTGCTAGTTGTTGGATATAATTATTTGGTGGAGCTTGGTTATTTGTGATATTGTGTATCGAGCTCATTTGTGCGAGGTGGCTATGGCATCATCATCATCTACATCGATGAGGACAGTGACAGTGTCTAGTGCAAAAATAGATGTGGAAAAATTTGATGGTCGGAATAATTTCGGCTTATGGCAGAGTGAGGTGTTGGATGGATTGTGTCAGCAAGACTTAGATATAGTTCTGGAAGAAACAAAACCAGAAGATATCAAGGAGATAGACTGGGACAGGCTTAATATAAAAGCTTGTGGGTTGATTCGTTCTTGTCTGTGTAGAGAGCAGAAGTATCCGTTCATCAGAGAAAAGTCTGCCAATGCATTATGGAAGGCGCTGGAGAACAAATATATGAAGAAAAGTAATGAGAACCGGTTGTATCTATTGAAAAGATTGTTTCGTCTTCAGTTGAGACAAGGTACGAGTATCAGTTCTCATATTGATGAATTTAATAAGTTAATTGCTGATTTATTAAATTTAGAGGAAACCTTCAAAGATGAAATAAAGGCTATGCTGTTGATTGGTTCTCTTCCGGATGAATTAGATCATTTATGTATTACTCTCATTCATGGAAAGGATAAATTGTCATTTGAAGAAGTTTGTTCTTCTTTGACAAACTATGAAATCCGTAGAAAGGATCAGAGAGAACATAGAGATGAGTCAGTAGAAGCATTGATAGTGAGAGGGCGTAGCCAGAGTAGAAAACCGGGAAAAAGGGGAAAATCTAAGTCGAGGGGTAGAGTAGGAAAAGATGAGTGTGCCTTTTGTCGGGAGAAAGGGCATTGGAAGAAAGATTGTCCAAAGTTGAAAAAGAAAGAAAAAGATATGTCTATTTCTGATGCATGTGTTGTTGAGAGCGTAAGCGATGATAGTTTGTCAGATTTTTGTTTAAGTGGTCATTCATCCACGTCTCGTTCTGATGAATGGATTATGGATTCGGGTTGTACTTATCATATGTGTCCACATCGGGAATGGTTCTTTAATTTTGAAGAGCTTAATGGTGGAGTTGTGTATATGGGCAATAATGATAGTTGTCATACTGCTGGGATAGGTTCAATCCGGTTGAAAAATGATGATGGATCAACTAGAGTTCTGACAGACGTTCGGTATATACCGAAGTTGAGGAAGAATCTCATCTCATTGGGAGCCTTGGAATCTAAAGGCTGTACTGTATCTATACGAAATGGAATTCTGAGGGTTACTTCAGGTGCTCTTGTGACATTGAAAGGCACTAGGAGGAACAACTTGTATTATTACAATGGTAGTACAGTGATTGGATCAGCGGCTATGGTTTCTGATAATGATGCAGATTCAGAGATCATTAGATTATGGCATATGCGGTTGGGGCATGCAGGTGAGAAAGCCTTATTCAGTTTAGTGAAAAGAGGCTTATTGAAAGGTGCGAAGACTTGCAAGCTAGAATTTTGTGAGCATTGTGTTCTGGGAAAGCAGAAGAGAGTGAAGTTTGGCACCGTTATTCATAATACCGAGGGTATTCTTGATTATGTTCACTCAGATGTATGGGGACCTTCTCAGACTACATTTATGGGAGGTTTGCGCTACTATGTTATTTTTGTTGATGACTTTTCCAGAAGAACTTGGGTGTACGTTTTGAAATCCAAAGATGATGTACTTAGTGCTTTCCTTAAATGGAAAAAGATGGTTGAGACACAAACAGGCAGGAAAATCAGGCATCTCAGAACAGACAATGGTGGTGAGTATTGCAGTGATCAGTTCTTGAAATTGTGTCAAGATGAGGGTATTGTACGTCATTTTACTGTAAGAGGTACACCGCAGCAGAATGGGGTGGCAGAACGCATGAACCGGACATTGTTGGAGAAAGTTCGGTGTATGTTGTCCAATGCAGAATTGGGTAAAGAGTTTTGGGCTGAGGCTGTGATTTATGCGTGTCATCTCATTAATCGTCTACCGTCAGCTGCTATTGGTGATAGAACTCCATTGGAGGTTTGGTCTGGAAAACCTGTTTCTGATTATGATTCTTTACATGTATTTGGTTCCATTGCATATTATCATGTGAAAGAATCAAAGCTAGATTCCAGAGCCAAGAAAGCAATTTTCTTGGGATTTTCTTCAGGTGTAAAAGGATATCGTCTTTGGTGTCCGAGTTCGAGGAAGATTGTATCAAGTAGAGATGTAACATTTGATGAGTCTTCTATGTTGAAGAAATCAGAAAACCAGACAACAGTGAATAGTACTCCGCAACAGGTGGAGCGTACTCAGCAGCAGGTGGAGTTGGAAACAACTACATTGAACCCGGTTAGATCTGTAGAGACAGATAATGATACTCCTATGACAGAGGTGATTTTGGGAGATGATGGAGAAGGTTCTACTCATGAACCTCAACAGCAACAAGAAACTATTGCAGTAAATAGGCCAAGACGTGAGATTCGGAGACCTGCTCGATTTGTTGATATGGTGGCCTACGCACTTCCAGTTGTAGATGATGATGTTCCTTCCACTTATAGAGAGGCAGTCAGCTATTCTGAAGTTGATCAGTGGAAGACAGCTATGAAGGAAGAGATGCAGTCTCTTCAGAAAAATGAAACTTGGGAGCTAGCTCAACTACCAAAGGGTAAGAAGGCAATTGGGTGCAAATGGGTATATGCAAAGAAAGATGGATTTCCTGATAAGAAAGATGTTCGCTACAAGGCAAGGTTGGTGGCTAAAGGCTATGCACAGAAGGAAGGAATTGACTACAATGAGGTATTTTCTCCAGTTGTGAAACATTCTTCCATTAGAATTTTATTGGCCTTAGTAGCTCAGTTAAATATGGAACTAGTTCAACTCGATGTAAAAACTGCATTTTTACATGGTGACTTGGAAGAGGAAATCTATATGACTCAGCCAGAGGGATTCAAAGTTGCTGGTAAGGAAAAATTGGTTTGCAAACTGAAAAGATCGCTTTATGGTTTGAAACAATCGCCGAGGCAGTGGTATAAGCGATTTGATCGGTTTATGATGGGTCAGAGGTACACAAGAAGCAAATTTGACCATTGTGTGTATTTTCAGAGGCTACATGATGGTTCTTTCATTTATCTACTCTTGTATGTCGATGACATGTTGATAGCTTCAACGAATGTCGAAGAAATTGAAAAATTGAAGATTCAATTGAATAGAGAGTTTGAGATGAAAGATTTGGGTGAAGCTAGAAAGATACTAGGCATGGAGATTAGCAGGGACAGAGAAAGAGGCAAAATTTGTTTGACTCAAAAGCAATATCTGAAGAAGGTATTACAGCGTTTTGGCATTTCAGAGGAATCAAAACCTGTAAGTACCCCACTTGCTGCTCATATGAAGATCAGTGCATCTTTATCTCCTAGTTCAGATGAGGAACGAGAGTATATGTCTCGAGTTCCATATGCTAATGCAGTTGGTAGCCTAATGTATGCTATGGTGTGTACGAGACCTGATATTTCACATGCAGTTGGAGTAGTGAGCAGATACATGCATAATCCTGGTAAAGGTCATTGGCAAGCTGTGAAATGGATTATGCGGTATTTATTGAAAACCGTAGGTGTTGGCTTAGTCTTTGAGAGAGATGAAACATGTAATCACTATGCTGTTGGTTTTGTTGATTCTGATTATGCTGGTGATTTGGATAAACGTCGATCAACAACCGGTTATGTGTTTACTCTTGCGAGAGCACCTGTGAGTTGGAAGTCTACTTTACAGTCTACAGTTGCTTTGTCTACTACAGAGGCAGAGTACATGGCAGTTACAGAGGCTGTGAAGGAAGCTATTTGGTTACAGGGATTGCTGGATGAATTGGGAATTGGTCAGAAGAAAATTAATGTTTATTCTGACAGTCAAAGTGCTATTCATTTAGCGAAGAATCCAGTATACCATGTTCGAACGAAGCATATTGATGTTCGGCATCATTTCGTGCGGGAGATCATTAGTGAAGGAAGAATCTTACTTCAGAAGATTGGGACTACCGAGAATCCCGCAGATATGTTGACTAAAGTGGTGACAGCGATCAAGTTCAATCATTGTTTGGACTTGATCAATATAGTTCGAGTTTGATAGCGCCATTGGGCGCAAATTTAGAGGCGCTGCTTTTGGATAGAGAATTTTTGGAAAAATGAAGCTTTATGGAGGATTGGCATATTCGCCAAGGTGGAGATTTGTTGAAAATTGGCTTATATGCCAAATTGAGCCAATCCCACATTGGTGGGAGATGGCATGGAGGTGCTTTGGTAGGCCTATATAAGGCAAGGCTCTCCTTGAGATTTAATATACTTTTGAGAATATTTCTCTTCTCCCCTCTATTTGTAGGATTTCTTTATGAGAACCTCATAGTTCAAGGATTTTACATTTAAATCCTTGAAAGTTGTAAGAATTCAATTTTTCCCTTTATTTTTGGGCATTTGTAGTAATACCCTATTGTTTGGGTAATTACAGTATTAGCCCTACTATTTGGGTATTTGCAGTTTGACCCAATAGTTAGAAAATTTGTATTGTGGCCCAAAAATTTTGTAACTTCTCTTGAAGATAGTGGATTTGTTCTAGCGGCGCCCGAGGACGTAGGTAACATTACCGAACCTCGTTAAACTTGGTGTTCTTTCCTTTTTGCATATTGTTGGATGTTTGGTTGCCTCGTTATGATATAACTAGCATTATTGATTGTCCGCATAACAATTGGTAATAATGCTAATTGTTGTTTGAACGCTTCTTGGCGTAACAGGTTTTTCCCCCCCTTTATTTGCAATATCTGAATCATTCTTTACTCACATTTCCACACTAATTTCACTCTAAGTTTCCTTCAATTCACATCTGAAATTTTAACTTTTACCTTTCTAAAGTATGAAACTAACTTGAGTGTCAAACTATCTTTGCAGGTGCCCTTGGAGTTTTGTTTTATGCACCTTGAACTCTGAAAGGAGAAGGATCAAAGGCGGAAGAAGGAAAGCTTACTCAAAATCTGAGTGAAGTTGTTCTTTGCGACTTCACAGGGCATCTTTAAAGGTAATCATTCGATTCTCACTCTTTGAACCGATTCATTTAATCAAGTCGCTCACTCTCCTCATTCCTTTACTTCATTACATTTTAAAAAAAAAATTACACTTTTTCTATTTTAATCGTTGTTTTTGTTTTCCTTTGTGAAACTGAACAAGTTAGTGAACTAATTTGAAATTAAAACAAATTAACAAGTGTATGCTATTAGGCGTTGTTTTTGGATAAATTTTAAGAACTTTATTTGGTAAATAATTTGAACTTTGGCTTTGATTTGGATAGATTGTAAATTTCATTTTTCTCACCTGAAGGCGGAGAATTTGCGAGTAATTTTTATTGAATTATTTTTCTTTTTCATTTGTTTTAACATAATTTCTTTATTTTTTATTTTCATTTATTTCAACATATTTGTACTTTTTGCACTCCAACTATTTGATGAAATGTTGATATGCATAAATGTAATATAGGACTTGCTTCACATAAAGTTTGCTTGCCCATTACATATTATGATTAGGATTTATTTTGTTTAAGGTTTTGATAGTGGTACGACCAGGTCCTCATGGCTATATGGTAGTCATGGCCAGCTCTACCACCTTTAGCTGTTCTAACCCTTGTAAGGTGGGTGGTTTCTGTTGTGCCTCTTTGGCTTTCTCATAGGTTCTGTTGTGAATGAGCTTTCTTTGTTATCTTTATGAGAACTTCTTTCATAAAAGCATCCTTTATGAGATTCGCTTTATGGGGGGGGGATTTTCTTGAGGTCTACGTCATAAAGTCACCTTCCATGGAGACTAATGCCATGCAAACATCTTTTATTGAAACCACACTATAAAGGCATCTTGTATAAGGATTCTGCCATGAAAACTTCTACATGGGAATGCCACTATGAAGACTTTCATAAATGCTTGGCCATTAAGGGATAACTTGGGCATCTTTCATGACTTTCATACTATTATGAAGGTAGTTGTGCTCTCTTGAATAGGTTTCCACATGCCTAACTCATGTATGCATCTTATAGGATTTTTTTATAAGGCACTCAAGTCCATAATGGCTTCCATACAATGAATTCTGATATATGAGTCCCATATGAGGCGTTTTCCGCATAAGGCATTTGGGACATGCCGTATATCCAATATAACGCAAACTTCCATGATCTGCATGGGCTACTTATACGGTAGGCTTTCCATATAAGGTCTTTGGTACAAGAAATTTTCATGTTGTACTGGCATGGTAATTTTTGAACTATGCCATAAGGGATTTGGCTTCAATGTGCGCTACTATATGGTATGGGTATTTTCATTTGAGTTTTATTTGAGATGATGTGAACTACTAAACATTTTGTTTAGTTTAACTTCTAACTTCGGCATAACCCCAAGTGAGGGATTAATCTAATGTTAGCCTTCCACCCTTCAAGTCAAAGTAAGCATCTCGCCTTAAATGCTATGCCAAGTGAGGTTTTGACCTAATTTAGTCTTCTATATTTTGAAAAGCATGTGGGCATCCAATTGGGTATGTTCAATCAATTAGGTACGCCATCATGTAAGAATTTAGTCTTCCACTTTTAAGATGTGAGTGAAGTATCTTCCTTTCTATCATAGCCAAACAATAGTATCCACTACTCAAAATATAAGAATTATGGTCGTTTATACTATTGCAACCAAATATTTGTTGTTACAAAGTTGTTGCCATAAGTTTGTCAAAAATTTTTTTGCGACCACTCATTGACCTCATTACAAAAAATTTTCTTTTAGCAACCAATTAATATAGTCGCAAATTTAATTTTAAGTTAAAAAAAAATTATTTCTACAACTAATAACATTGTTTCAAAATTTTTTTTTTTTTTTTGCGACAATATAAATTTAGCCATAAAAAGTTTATATATTCTGCGACAATCTTTTGGTCATAAGGTAACAAAGTTAGATTAATTTTTTTATAAAAAATATATATTTTAAGGTGTTGTAACCAATTTGGTTAATCCTATAAAAAGTACAATTATCTATCCATGTTTATGGTCGCAAACTTGTATTATTATTATAAAAATAATATTCACTGACACCATTTTGTATTTAATATAAAATATATTTTTAATAATTTTGAATTTAATTTATTATACTAAAGTTTTAATTTTATTTATAAACTACAAATCTATACATAAATATTACATTTAAATAAATATTAATTTTATTTATTTTTTGAAATAAATAAAATTACAATTATTAAAGCATTCAAAAATTCATTAACAATAAAAAATATCTCATACTGAATCTAAAACCCTAAAATAGTTCTATAAACACATTTAAATAATACCAAAGTAAATTGTCAAAAATATTTCAATATATACTCTATCAAAGATTTTAGAGAAAATCTACTAATAAAATCTAAATTTTGTCATTTTAGAGGGACTTCAAAAAACTTCATTTTACTCGCTCAAGCTTTGTACCTTCAAACTCTATCATAAGTTAAGAAATAAATGGGATAAAATGCATCATTGAATATTCCTAAAACTTCATCTACAATTCAGTAAATGAAAATTCTTTAAAGCATTTAATTAAAAACAATGTACCATATTAAATAACAAATCTTCGTTACATCAGTTTATTCGATGAATGAAGTTCACATTTAATTGAAAAACAATGTACCAATTTATTTTAATCCCCAATCAACATTTTTATTAACTAACTAGAATAAATAATGGTGACAAGAATCTAATTAGCATAAATAATTATCTGTCAAAAATAAATTATGAATAAAATAAATATCATAATTTACTCACATGAAACATAAACCTTGAAACTAATGTTAAAACCTTACCACCAATATACTTAAATATGCTCATAACTCAACACAAATAACTATTACCACAACTTTTTATTAACTAACCACACATTAACAAACACATAAAAACATATACTTGAATTCATCTCACTATACAATACTCGGATTTACTAATTTATTACTATATCTAATAATTCTAAACTTTAATGAAATATAAATCTATACAACCAATCAGCACTATGTCACTTTTTATTATTCTATAAAGAATAAATTCTTCTTACTTCTTAATGTCTTTAGTCATATACAAAGTTAACATTACACAACAAATTTATCATTTATTTGTTATTATTATATCTAGGTTCTATTATATAACTATATATATACATTGATTTCACAAACTCTTGCTTAATTAATTATTAATTATATTTAAATATTCTTATATTCCATTTTCTATCAACAAATATAATATACAAACAACTAACTAATTTTATCAAATAATTTCTTTCACAGATTATTTTAATTATTTATATATCTTAACTAAATTTAAACATATAATATACTACTCAACCAAATTCTTGTGAACTCAATCATAAATATGATACATACTCTTTCAACCTTCTAACAAAATTAATCTATATCTAATTTTAATTTTAGATTGCATAATTACTAAATATAATTATATTTATATATGAAAATTGAATTATTTACATAAACATATTAACAAAGAAAATAAATTTATATAATAAAAACCATTCAGCCATTAATCTGCTTAATAAGCCCATTTCCTTTTCGGTAACAAATTTGACATTAATATATTTAAATTGATTTAATAATCTAATTAACTTGTCAAATGGAATATTTATATACATGAATAAATAAATATGTTATCTCTCTCATCATCCACAAATAGAAATGAACCCAAATATGTTAAGTTAGTTTAAGAAAGAAGCCACTCACAATTTGTAGAACTGAGCTTAGTAACCCCACAAATTTCTCTCTCTCTCATTTTCTTTCCCACAATTTGATGTACTCTTAAGCCCAACATATATAATAGGAAGAAATTCTTAGATAATACCCATTTTAGCAACTAATTTCCAAAGTCTTAAAATTAAACCCAACTCTTGTAAAATAAATTATTCTAATCACCATTTAGCAACTAAGTTCAAAAGTATTAACATAAAACTCAACGCTTCCAAAATAAAATTCTCAATATAAGATCCAATATACTCAATTTCTGAATGTTTTCTTCCATCACAAAAAAAAAAAAAAATACAGAATAAAGGAGAAGAAATGAATGTAGCATGAGGATAAAAGATGGGAGATAGAACTCACATTGGGAATTTTCCCAAAGCAAAAGAACCAATTTGACTACTTGTCTGCACTCAAGGTTGCACAGCCAGCCTTCAAAGATGCCCAATGAAGACTTGAAGACTCACATCATCTGTAAAGATTATGCATGACCCAGCTTCAATTTCATTGGTATTGTTGTATACATTAATTAGTTTCTTCAATAAAGTTTTCTTTAAAGATAGAATGGCCAAATAGGAGAATTGTGAAACGATCCTCAGAGGAGGCTAAACCTTGAACGACGAACTATATATAATTAGAAACAAAGTAACAGAGAAAACAAAAAGGAAAATATAGATATAAAACAAAAGAGCACACTTGTCCATCTAGCTAGCAGCAAATCGAGGCCCAAGACGAAATACAACAAATATTTCTTTCTCACAATCGTACAATCAAACAGGTAGCACGCGCACTTCAAATATTTTATCACCACACCATTCCTCAATCGATCCATGACCAAAAACAAATTACCAATATCCAAAAAACAAACACAATCCAGAAAACCTAATATCATTAGAAAAAAAGAAAAGAAAAACATAGAAAAAAAATCTATGAGGGGAAATCTGTACCCATGAGGAGATCTGTACCCTGAAGAACAACTCGTTTGCTTGTTCCATGAGGATGGCAATGATTTAACCTTCCCAGGCTACAGATTCCTCAAAGAAGCCACCATTTCGTTGATGGAACTCGAACCAAGCGACCAACTCAAACGCTGACAGATAGGCGACTTGCCCCGTGGACTGATATGAGGGGAAATCGACTTCGAAGATGACAAAAACGGCAGCGTCTTTCACAGGAAGAAGCATCAACACTCCTCGGGCTCTGTTCGGGCAGGATTCGGAGCTGCTCTGGCGTGTGAGCGAAGAAACAGACCCATCTCTTACAACTTAGCCCGTCT
Source organism: Ailanthus altissimus (assembly GCA_946807835.1). Taxonomy (NCBI): domain Eukaryota; kingdom Viridiplantae; phylum Streptophyta; class Magnoliopsida; order Sapindales; family Simaroubaceae; genus Ailanthus; species Ailanthus altissimus. The sequence continues at coordinate 11,925,514 of OX327698.1, forward strand.
TTACATGGCAGCTTGCGATAGCGAGTCAAATGGAGCTACTATTTAGAGATTTTCTCGTGTGTTCGTAAAGAGGGAAAGTTAGAAAAATATTTGCGGAAATTGAAAACTTCCCGCTAATGTCTTTTTCTTTTAACCACCGCTTGTTTTTTATATACTAATATTTTTTTTCAGATTTCACTATTATTCACGTATTTAATTAACTCTATTAATTACACCAAATATATTTTCTATAATTGTAATTTAATTTCAGTAGTAATTATAATCGTATTTGTAACAATAGTTAAACTTATTTGTAATTGCAATTGCAATAAAATTAGAATTAAAATTATAATAACGTAATTGAAATTAAATTTAAAATTATTACATTTAATATAATTAAAATAAAATCGAATTTCATATTATAACTTTTAACGTAATTAAAACTTGCAAAGTAAAGCCGTATTTTTGTCAATATGCGCGACACCCTGAGCACAAAATTGCTCATATTAATACCATTGTCCTTGATATACATAGCATATTATTTAATCATTCTATGCTAGTATAGTGTTTTACGCTTCTAAGCATTTTCTTGATTTTCATATACAGCCTCAAGTTCTACCATGAGGTTGGCTATAGGAGTTGACGAGTTGTCTTATACCAATACCAATCTTGTAGTAAGCACAAAGACCTTAATTGATATTATGACTTTGAACTCGTATATAAGTGAGTGTAAGGAGAAACCAATGGTTGTGCTTGGCAATATTTTATAGGCCCAAAAGGCAACATTGAGTTGTATACTCTAGTTTTTGGAGTATTCATACACTATTTTGCTAAGTATTTTAAAAAAATATTTTATTAGTAGCCTCAGTCTACCCATTGCCTTAAATGTAGCATGGTTATATTGTATATCCATAAGGTAGTGTCAACTTGCTCATTGATAAAAGGTCTACCATTATCACTAATGATCTTGTACAAATGCTAAAGCGATAGATTATACTTTCTCGCAAGAGGTTTAATATAATCACACCAATTTCCTTTTCTCAATGAGATTGTCTCAACCTATTTAGAAAAGTATTGTATGGTTGTAAGTATTCAAAAATATCCTTTACAGGTGGATGAATTGGCCAACCAAATCCAACCTCAAAAAATAAAAAAAGCAAGGGTCTTGTCATATTCTATAAGGTTATAGGGTATTGATGTTGTAAATCATCATAGGTTTGGTAGGTGTGGCACTTCTTGAAAAATTATTTAGCATCGTTCTATATGCCAAGCATATAATAGCCGAGTTTGAGTAGGTGATAATACAACATTTGCTTGCCTTGATGTCACTACACTAGCCATCATGGTTTTCGTATAGCACATTTTATGCTTTTGTGAAGTCCAAGCATCTTAAGGCATCTATTTTAAGGCTCTAATGAGAAAGGATTCTACCTTCCACATCACTTAGCTATCCATTTAAACTTATGAATGTCATTGGGAATGGGGCAATATGCCATTCAAGAGATACTTTTATGTAAGGTGTTCACAAATCTTCAACTGCTATAGTTATGAAAGCCTCCTATCTTGAGATTATGACCTAATAATCTAGAAAGTTGGCTTGCATGACATGTGCTTGGTCTTTTATCTTAAGCTAAGAGTATCAAGCTCTTTGTACTTTTGTAGATATTAATTGTGTGCTCTGCACCACAACCAGCTTCATGAATATCTTGTAGTGGTTGTTGGTGTTCTTTTCCATAGGTGTATTGCATGAGCATTCTTTAGGAAATTTATCTTAGACTTTTCAGTGTTTACTTGATGGGTCTTGCCAATTATTTGCTATTGTCAGATTTGTGTTAGACTCTTCTTCTTGTAAGAGGCCATAGTTGCTTCACTTTCTGATTATAATGCTTATCGATGCATTGCCCACGCTTATTATAGGTCCAAAATGGCTAAAGCATATGTATATTTGTTTTTTTTGTCTCGATATATTTTACTATCGCTTCCTCAAATATGGTCTGTAGCTTTTGGACCATGGTTTGTTAGGGCACTAGAACTAATTTCTGGACAATGAACTTGCCCTTAATTTATTGGACTACTAGGTTGAAGTTCCCAATCAGTTTTATTCTCTTTAAATCCATTCTCAAGATTGTAAGTAAGCCTATAATTATTACCTCATATTTTGCCATGTTGTTAGTACAAGAAAATAAAGTTGAAAAGCAAAAATAAACTTCCCTTCTTGGTCAATAACCATAAAACCTGCACAGTTAGGCGTAATTGTGGTCTAGAAATCAAAGTAAAGTCCCCACCCCCTCCTCTCAATCATTTTCTTCATTTATGACATATGTTTGCATAGGTAGTGTCTTAAGTATCTTTCTAATATGGGTATTTCTCAATTTTTGGAGAACATCACGAGCATATTAATTATAGGATAACACTTTATGGCACTTGGAATCATACAAATTATGTCAAATTTTATGAGAATCAAAATCCATCATGCTAGCTTACTAGGCAACATTGATCTGAGTAACAGGTATTAAATAATATTGGTCTTTATCATGAGATAAAGTTAATGTGCCAAGAAGTGAATTCATTAAGTCTGAGTTGTATTAACCATGCATGCCACTTAGGTATATTCCTATCCTAAGTGAAACTTATAGATGCTACTCCATAATCATTCATTATTGTGTTCTAGGCTATTCAATGAGAAGCCTTTTCTAAATTTATCTCAATGAATTCAAAGTTCATGCATAATATTGGTCAGGTTATATGTAAGCATCAAGTACCAACAAAATGAATAAAAATCAAGTTCATGCATTCAAAGTTGAAATATTTACAAACACATAGTTAAGTTCAAGACTACAATCTTAGACAAATGTATTTAGTTTAACATAATGAAGTTCAGATAACAAAATACAATATATATGTATTTAGTTTAACATAATGAAGTTCAGATAACAAAATACAATATATATATATATATATATATATATATATAACATAATAAAACCAAGTTTAGATCAATAAATACATAAATAAAGTTTAAAGGACCTTCCAAAACCTTAGTTCTAATACTTCTCTTACAAGTATTAGCCTCTCTTGATGATGTTGATCATTCTCCAAATAGTTTTCAAGTGTAGAAATGTGTTTCTTTTCAATAAAAAAAATGTGATTTTGACCTAGAAAGTGTTCTTTAAATGTTGAGATGAAGGTAAAATGTTCCAACTCCCATAAAAATCCAAAACAGTTGCTTTATACAGTGTAGGAAATAACCACAAACGTTGTGGCGTTTCTCCTTAGAACACATGGGTATTCCTAGTTGTTTTGTATTAACACTGCAACATTCTTCTTCTTGCAACTCTGGGGCATTCTAGCACTATGGTGTTGTCTTTCAGTGCTAAGGTGTTAAAAATTGCGTGGCTACGTTGCCTTTCAACACTAAGGTGTTAAAAATCTTGAAATCTTTCTAGATTCCACACTGCTCATCCTTCACATCAACGTTGTTGTGTCATAATTCCTAGAAATGATAAGGCATTCTGTGCCTTATCATTGGGGCATTCATCTTGCTAGAAGTACTAGTATATTATCTTTTATAGCGTAGCTGCGTCTAACCCTTTTTTGCACTTTTATCTCTGAATTTTTTATCTTTGGCTTTCTTTTTGCTACTTTTCTTTCTTATTAGTCCATTCAAGTGTTTGTACTACAATTTTAACATAAGTATGCATAAATAGACTATAATTACTAAAAATTGACAATAATTAAAGCTAAAATAGGGAAATAATATATATCTATTTTACGCTTATTACATTGCAGCGCTCAAATAGATGCTCTATAAAGCAAAGGTCCCATACGAACATGTGAACATTGTATTTCTTGATCTTCTAGTTCTATGGCAATCTAATTATATCCAAAATATCTATCTAGAAAATAATAATATTCATGTTCAACAATTTTGTAATGCATCTGATCAATGAATGGTAATGAAAAGTGATCCTTTCAAGTAATCTTGTTTAGCTTTTTTTAATCCATACATACTCACCATCCTGTCACGATACTTATAAGAACCAACTCATTGTTCTCATTGAGTACAACTATTATGCTTTCCTTCTTTAGCACTTATTGGATTGGATTAACCCACGAGCTGTCTGGGATTGGGTATATAATCCTTGTGTCTAGCCATTTGATAATCTTTTTTTCACCACCCCTTTTATGATAGATGACGTTGTTATTCTATTCAGATTCATGATTGTTTTCTAACAATATTTTGTGCATGCAGAATGAAGGGCTAATTAATATATCTAATGTTAACAATGGTCTTAATTCTCTCTTATGCTTTCTTAATACTCTGAGTATCTTTTCTTCCTGTATATCATCAAGGTCAGCTGATATAATTACATAGAGAGTTGAGAAATTGCTCAAGAAAGCATACTGCAAATGGCTTGGCAGAGATTTGAGCTCCAGCGATGGTTGTTCCTCAATTGATGATTTAGTACGAGGTTATATGCTTGTTGGTCATTTTAATAGTTCAAACTTTTCTTTGGCTTTGTCATATCCAGGAGAGACATTCAAGACCTCCAGATATTTTTTAGCTTCCATCTGTTCCACACCTTCTCTATTAATGATGGAAGCTTTTAATGGATTATTAATTAAATTCTTTACATAAACTTCAAACCCTCCACTGTCTACCACCCCGATAATAAAACATTATTCATCCTTGCTTGAAAGCTTTATAACTTTTAATACATTGAATGTTACTTTATGGTCTTGAACCCTTAATATCAACTCTCCTTTTTGTACATTTATAAATTTTCTTCATGTGACTAAGAATGGTTTCCCCATGATGGTAGAATCTCTTGATCCTTTTCTATGTTGAGAATAATAAAATCTGCTTGGAAAATAAACTTGTCAACTTTTAGCAGTATATCTTCGATTACTCCTCTCAGATAAGTGAATGATCAATTTGCTAGTTATAATGTGACATTTCTTGGCTTTACTTCTTCTAAACCTAACTTCTTATATATTGACAGTAGTATAAAATTTATATTGGCTCCTAGGTCACATAGAGCTTTACCAAACAACTAGTTTTTGATAGTCCATAAAATGGTAAAGCTCTTTAGATCCTTAAGCATTAGAGGTAATTTCTTCTATAAAATAGCACTGCACTCCTCAGTCAAATGTATTATCTCAAAATTTTCCAATCTTTTTTTCTTTGAAAAAATATCTTTTATAAACTTCGCATAATGTTCACGAAATTATACACACACGAATTTGTAACCGCAAGTGCACAGGTCGTGAGCAAGTAATAAAGTGATGAGTAAGTATCATTCCCACGAGGATTGTGTCTTAAATTAATGCTAAGTACTATGATGTTGGTAACCTAACTTTATCTAAGCGAATTTAAAGGATAAGTTGAATTGTGAAATAAAAAAAAACTTTAAACTAAGTAAATTGATAAATTAAAGAAATGATAGATCTATGGCAATGGGGGTTCTAGGGGCTTGATTTCTCTCTATTGTTTCTATGCTCTTTGTCATTAGTGATCAACAACTAATCTAATGTATTCATTAATCAAAGGCTTAAGAATAATCTCATTTCCTCTCCCGAGTACCGAATGAGACTCTATGCATATACAAAAAAGTTGATATCCCTATCCAACCCGTTATATATACACGCATTAAGCTACCCATACGCGACTACCCTAAGTTCATTAGTCTCTTAACTCAACAAACTCAAAGCTATGCCTTTTACAACCAACATATGAATTAAACTTTCCCAATCACATAACCCAAATGTTTTATTCATCCAATTCATTTCCCAATGCAATTAGAAGTATCAAGCACATAAAAAGCATAAATAAATAAATAAACATCAAATAGTCATTAATCACTAAATAACATCAATACATAGAGTTCAATAGAGTTCCATCAAGCTCTAGAATATATAATCTAGCAATCCATAATGAAATATTCAATTACATTCATCCAAATATTCATAAAAGTACTAATGTTCAAATTAACACAAAATACAATTACAAACTATAAATAAATGTAAATGCAATAGAGAGAGAAGAAGGAACTAGTTAGAGAAGCCTTTGGAGTCTTCAATCTTCAATAATCTTCTTTAATCCAAGCTTCAATGGTGTTTCTCTCACTAAAAATCAGAGTTTCTCTCTCTATTTCGTGCTCTCCTTTTTCCTCATCTTTAGAAAATGACTAAAAGGTAGTATTTATAGGTTTTAAATTAGGGCAAGAAAGTGGGTAATGAAATAAGTGGTGGCGTGTGGGCGCCACATTTTGGCGCCTGGGTGCCATTTTCGGGTGCTAGGGCGCCAAAGCCTGGGTGCGACACTGTAGCGAAACACTGTTATACACTGTAGCTCTTCACTATTTGTGGCACTATAGCATATTTTGTGTTTTTGCTTGTTTTCTTTAAATTTTCATCTTTAATAACTCCATTAACTTGAAACCTACAAAATGAAATTGATATACATAAAAAGCCATAAATTCACATTCAAAATGAGCAATTATCTAATTAAGAGGGGTATAATATCATACATAAAATGCGCTTATCAAATACCCCTAAACTTAGATATTTGCTCGTCCTCGAGTAAGGCAACACACTTACAACAATAAATGAAAACAAAATGACAAAAAACTATAAAAAGATACAAAACATTGGGTTAGAAAATTATTAGTAATTTGTCTCAAAAATTTCTCATGACTACTATCCTCAAGAAAATTTTAAACATCATAACCGTTAAACGTGTTAATCCAACACTTATTCAAACCCACAAGTGACCAACTTAGTATGTGTGTGTAGTGAATAGCTAAAATTATTAGTCACATGCACTCGAATTAGTTTACGTATATAAGACAATGAAATGGTCTTTATAAGTTTTTTTTTTTCATATTAACATACTATATGCTTGTTTTTCATATCACTCTCCACTAATGTAGGAACACATATAATCAAGGATCAAATAGGACTTTATTTAGCTTGTAATGCATGGCTAGGGTGAAGGTAGGATAAAATAGATATATTTCGGCTTAACTTGCACCATAGACACACATTCCTTTAAAGCTTACTCAAATCAAACCAATTGATTTTCACCCGATTTCCCATAATTTTCTTCTTTGATTCTCTCGATATTTTGTTGCTCTTCTGTTTCTTTTCTTTTAAGCTAGGGGTACAGCAAACTCTATTTATTTTTAAATACAAATAAGCCACTATACCCCCAAACTTAAGTTTTCTCATGTTAGAACAACCAATATTTATAATCAAACTCATAACCTTTCTTTAATCAACCCCTTCATTTTCAAAAGTTCACATAACTCTCTAAAAATGGTGTTATGCCAATGGCGTGATGGGTACTATGAAGTTTAACAAAAATAGAGGCTACGGTAATGATATAGTTAGCAAGGAAAAATGAATAATTAGGCTCAACGGGGTGACTAGGGGTAAAATTATACATAGGTTGGCTTGGAAGGCTCAATCTGTTCAAAGATAGCCTAAAATCATATCCTCAATTATGTATGCCTTAAGATTTCACCTTGAGTGATGCTCAAACAAGTTCTAGCATATTTTTAAAACCCTAATTATTCTTGTTGTGCATAAAAGTCTTCTAAGTAAGCATAAAGCTAAATAATTCTAACTAAGTGCTCAAATATCAAGTGATCACAAAGTGAAGCCAAACTTGTCCTAGATTACTAAGCAAACAATCATAACATTCATTGTTTCCAAAAGAATGTAGCATTTGCAATTATGTTTCTATTTCATATCATTGACTACTAATCATTCAACCAATCCACATGTAATGATGAAAACACCCATAAACATAAATTAAAAGACAAACACTCAATCAAATAGTTAAAGACAATTGAAAAGAACTAGATATGAACTAAATAAGATAGTGAAATAAACAGTAGGATTAACAAAGAACTATTTCCTAACCTTTAAATTAAAAGTAAAACATGTCCTCATGGCGAGTAGAAAAGAACATAAAAAGTTAAGAATAGAACATTCCCTGATTATGATTGAAAATCCTCAATTATCCTCTATGTCTGTTGGAGGGTCATCGTCGTTGTGGAGATTGTTAGAAAATGGTTGTTGTACTGGAGCTGGAATAGGTGGAGCAGGGGGTGGCTAAACCTGGCTGGTGTCGAGATGCAAATGGGCCGCCGTAAGTTGCCACATTTGTATTTGGTAAGAAGCCACTTGTTGTTCGTACTCGGCCCACTATTGACACCACTGTTGGTGTGCTTGGAATAATCGCTGGTGGTCTGCAAATGCCCTCTCAAGCGATGTATGGCTGTCTTGGCTAGGATCATGTTCAGAAGAAGAGGCAGCGGTCTGACCTTGAGGATGATGTCTTTGATGATGAGCATCCAACTTTTGAATCTGATGGGTTAAACTAACATCGATTTCTTGAGTTGGGTGTAATAATTCTTCAGAGGGGTCCCAAATGACATCAGCTTGTTTGCACAAAGCTATGATGAGGGACAAACAAAAAAGGCTAGCTCTTGTGCTTCGAATACTGTGAATAATATTATTTTTTAAGACGAAGCCAATATTAATGCTTTTTCCTATCATGATGACATAAAGTAGTATTGCTCTGTCGACCGTCACATCACTGGTGTGGGTGGAGGGTATTAGCTTGGTGCTGATGAATTTGTGCCAAATTGTTTCTTCCATACCCATGGCTCTAGTAGGGAATAAGCAGTGGCGCCCGCTGGATATTCTCCAAGATGTACCAGGCTCACAAAGTTGCTGAATGATTTCATCAAAATTTGGCTCTTTAGTCAACTGATAATGCTCATTATTTACAATTTCTGAAATGTTAAAGAGGCGATTGATGGAGTTTTCATTGAAGGTAACTTGTTTCTTGCGAACTCGAGTCCTTAGCTAGTGGTGTTCAAAGGTATTAGTGTAAAACTCACGCACCATAGGAATGACAGCAGCTTCTGACTGTCGGCATAATTGTTGCCACCCTCGAGAATTGATTATTCGACTAAAAGATGTGAGACTAACCTTTGGTAGCCTAAAGCTTTTTTCAGAAATGGCAACCCTATTGACAACTGAGGATTCATAATGTTCGGTTGCAGCAGATGACACAAATTTGGTGGTGTTGTAGCTCGATTTTGCAGTTGTTGTGGTTCTTGCCTTCTTTGGAGCTATTGATTCAAAGCAAATTAACATAAACTTAACTCCCGTCAACCTTGGTAACACTTACCCCCAATTGCTTAGGCTCCGATCCTAAGACTTTGTTTTAATCCACTACTCTCCCAAATCAAAATTCACACATTTCAAGTAAATCATCAACAATTCTCCCATTGTAAATGTCAAGCATATCACTGTCAACAATCAAACATGTTTCAATTACAACAAAAATACACCCAATACATCCATCTTCATAGCACCTAACTAACCCAACTAATTCTCAACTAAATTTATTTGCATCAATATAAAGCCTACAGTGTCATGCTTACATACAATTCTCAACAAAAATCTAAAAGAAAAACTTGGATAATTAAAATATAGTAATGAGGATCAATGGAAAAAGATGAAAAAAAAAAACAATTTTTTTTTTTTTTTACCTTTGATGTGTGAAGCTTAGGGAAGATGTCCATGGAAATTCGAGCTCCCCTTGCAAGAGATGAAGACTTTCAGAATAAGGGGTGATTTGTGAATTTTTGAGAGATTAAGATGTGGGTAATGGTTGATGTGGGTGGACAAAGTATTTAATTTGAAGTTTTTAATGTGGATTTGTTGTAATTCAAAAGAGATATAACTGTGTGAAAAATTAGGGTTTTGACAGTGTTTGGAGATATGAGAGGGAAAATGGAGAAGAAGAGAGGCGGAAGTGGTTTAAGATGATAGGAAAAATAAAAATAAAAAAGAAATAAAAAAAATTAAAATACGAACCGGCGCTTGGGCGCTTAGGCGCCAATTCATATTATGCCTAGGCGATGGTGCCTGGGCGCAGGATGACCCACGCTTGGATGCCATAGATACTACCTGGGCACCCAAAATTAAATTGAAATGGCGCCCAGGCGCTGAATCTTGGTGCCTGGGCGCCAAAACCTGTTCCCTTTTTTTTTTTACTACTTCAGCTCCTCAAGTGAGGTTTTCTCAATCATTTGCTCTTCTCTAGCAAAATAATGCTTGAGCCTCTGTCCATTGACGTGAAATGTTCTCTTACATTAGCCTGAACCTCCACTGCGCCATACGAAAAAACTTGTTTAATCTTGAATGGTCCGGACCATCTTGACTTCAACTTTTTGGGAAATAGCTTTAAACGAGAGTTTAAGAGAAGTACTTGTTGACCTGGAAAGAACTTTCGTCTTAAAATTTGCTTGTCATACCAATTCTTCGTCCGTTCCTTATAAATCCAAGCATTTTATATGTATTTTTGCGAAATTCATCCAACTCATTCAGTTGAAGCAGCTTTTTCTCTCCGAATGGTCTCAACTCAAAATTAAATCTTTTGATAGCCCAAAGCGCTCGATGCTCTAACTCAACTAGTAGATGGCATGCTTTTCCAAACACTAATCGATAAGGGGACATACCAATTGGTGTTTTGAAAGCAGTCATATATGTCTATAAAGCATCATCAAGCTTCAAGCCCAATCCTTTCGGTTTGTGTGAACCGTTTTCTCCAAAATGAGCTTGATTTCTCGATTGAAAATTTCAGCTTAACCATTAGATTAGGGGTGGTATGCAAGTGTCACTTTGTGCTTTACTCCATATTTAGTCAAAAGAGTATTGAACTTTTTATTGCAAAAATAAGTTCCCTCATCACTAATGATTGCTCGAGGAGTCTGAAATCGAGTGAAAATATTCTTGTGCAGAAATTTTGATACCACCTTAGCACCATTTGTTGGTGTGGCAATAGCTTCTACCTATTTAGAGACATAATCAACAGCCAACAAAATATACTCTTGGCCAAATGAAGGTGGAAAAAGGCCCATGAAATCAATTCCCCATAAATCGAAGATCTCTACTTCCATGATGTTGGTCAAGGGTAACTCATAACGCTTGGACATGTTCCCCACTCGTTGGCATCTATCACAAGTGTTAACATAGGTGTAACTGTCCTGAAAGAGAGTTGGCCAATAAAAACTCGATTGTAACACCTTGGCTGCTGTTCGGGATGGTCCAAAATGTCCTCCATAAGGTGATGCATGACAATGGTAAAGAATACTTTGAATTTCATCTTCGGGCACACACCTTTGAATGACTTGGTGAACACAACTTTGAACAATATTGGATCATCCCATAAGTAACTCTTTACATTATGGAGAAATTTCTTCTTTTGATGGCTAGACAAATTCGGAGGCAACACATTGCAAGCAAGGAAATTAACAATATCGGCAAACCATGGAAGCTTTATCTCTATCCCAAAAAGTTGTTCATCTGGAAAGGCTTCACTTATGCAACAATTATCTCTCATTCCTTTCATCTCCAATCTTGAAAGGTGATCTGCCACAACATTTTCACTCCCCCTTTTGATCACGAATCTCTATATCAAACTCTTGAAGCAAAAGTATCCACCAAATTAACCTTGGCTTGGCATCTTTTTTGACAAAAAAATAACGGATGGCTGCATGGTCCGTATACACAATCACCTTAGACCTAATGATATAGGGCCAAAATTTGTCACATGCAAAGACCACTGCCAACATCTCCTTTTCAATGGTAGTGTAGTTCTCTTGGGCATCATTAAGGGTTCTACTTGCATAATAGATTGCCCAAAAAACCTATCTTTTCTTTGACCAAGAACCGCCCCAACTGCATAATCGCTTGCATCACACATGATCTTAAATGGTTTATCCCAATTAGGTGCAACTACAATTGGAGCCAATATCAATTTCTCCTTAATTATATTAAAGGCCAACAAATAATCTTTATTAAATTCAAATGGGGCATCTTTCTCAAGCAAGTTACATAGAGGCTTTACAACCTTTGAAAAATCTTTGATGAATCTTCGATAAAAACCGGTGTGGCCTAAAAAACTCCAGATTCCTTTAACACTTGTCGGTAGGGGAAGCTTTTCAATGACTAAAATTTTTGCTCTATCCACTTCAATACCCTTAGATGACACTTTGTGGCCGAGAACAATCCCTTCTCTTACCATGAAATGACACTTTTTCCAATTGAGCACAAGATTCTTCTCTTCACATCTTTGTAGCACAAGCGATAGATTATAGAGGCAATAATCAAAAGATGACCCAAATACTGAAAAATCATCCATGAAAACCTCCATTATCTCCTCAACCATATCAGAAAAAAATAGCCATCATACATCTTTGAAAAGTAGCAGGGGCATTGCACAACCCAAAAGGCATTCTTCTAATAGCAAACGTACCATATGGGCATGTGAAGGCATTCTTCTAATAGCAAACGTACCATATAGGCATGTGAAATGACACTTTTTCCAATTGAGCACAAGATTCTTCTCTTCACATCTTTGTAGCACAAGCGATAGATTATAGAGGCAATAATCAAAAGATGACCCAAATACTGAAAAATCATCCATGAAAACCTCCATTATCTCCTCAACCATATCAGAAAAAAATAGCCATCATACATCTTTGAAAAGTAGTAGGGGTATTGCACAACCGAAAAGGCATTCTTCTAATAGCAAACGTACCATATGGGCATGTGAAGGTGGTCTTCTCCTGGTCCTCAGGGGCAATAGCAATTTGATTGTATCAGGAGTAGCCATCGAGGAAGCAATAATAGTCATACCCTGACAACCGATCTAGCATTTGATCGATAAATAGAAACGGAAAATGATCCTTCCGAGTAGCCTTATTCAACTTCCTATAATCAAGGCACACCCTCCACCCTGTGACTGTCCTAGTGGGGATAAGCTTATTCTTTTCATTTTCTACAACCGTCACCCAGCATTAAGTAACTTCAATACTTCAACCCTCACTACTTCTTTCATGGTTGGGTTTAATTTTCTTTGATGTTCAATAGATGGTTTGTAAGTGTCTTCCATCAAAATCTTGTGCATACAAATGGTGGGGGCTAATCTCTTTAATGTCGGCTATAGACCAACCCAATGCACTTTTGTAGTTTTTGAAAACTCCAAGCAACTTGCCTTCTTCTTCTTGGATCAAAGATGCAGAGATAATTACCGGAAGAGTGGAATTGTCCCCCAAAAAGGCATAACGGAGATAGTTAGGCAATTGCTTTAAAACAAGCCCATCTTGCAACGAACTAGTTGTCTTTTCGAAAACTCCATCATGAGTAAATATTGGCTCAAGAATGTTAGCATTACCATTAGATCTTGTCTCAACAAACAAAGCTTCAAGAGATAACACTTCATCTACATATTCTTTACACATCTTATAATAAGCATCACCAATCTCCGAGGGTGAGAGTGCATCCTTTCAAAATTTTAAATTCACAAGACAATATTCCAAAGGATCTCTATTTAAAACTTGAGGGGAAAATTTTTTAACACATTCATCTATAACATCTACACAATTACAAGATTGTACCTCATTTGAAAATTGCATAGATCGATAAATGTTGAATTTGACCTCTTCACCGTTCACCCATAGCGTCAAGTTTCCATTATACACATCAATAAGAGCTTTCTCGGTAGTTAAAAATGGTCGGCCAAGAATAATAGGGACTTCTTTGTCTTCCTCCATATCTAACACAACAAAGTCCACCGGAAGAATAAACTTATCCACTTTAACTAGATTATCTTTAATAACACCTCTTGGATAAATGAGAGATCTATCCGCCATTTGTAAGGAAATTGTAGTAGGTTTCACCTCACCAAGACCCAACTTTCGAAAGACGAATAAAGGCATAAGATTAATACTTGCTCCAAGTTCACATAATGCCTTTTCAAAAGTAGACTCGCCAATGGTGCAAGGGATGGTGAAGCTACCCGAATCCTTCAACTTTTGAGGCAATTTATGTTGAAGAATTGCACTACACTTTTTTGTAAGTTTTACCATTTTATAGTCTTTTAAACTCCTCTTTTTGGACATCACCTCTTTCATAAACTTCATATAATTTGGCATTTGCTCCAAGGCTTCTGTAAAAGGGATATTTATGTGAGTCTTCTTAAATACTTCAAGGAACTTAAAAAATTAGGTGTCTTGCTTCTTCTTCTTAAACCATTCGGGATAAGGCAAGATGGAGAAATAATAAGGGGGTTATCTGGAAAGGAAATAGAGGGGCTATCTGGGAAACAGTTCACTTTGGTTGGCTCCTTAATGACCTCTTCTTCTTTATCTTCACCTATCTTTTTCTGTAACGTTTCAACTTCTTTTCCACTCCTAAGAGTGATGGCTTTGCAATGATCTTTCGAATTTGTCTCTATGTCACTAGGAAACTCTTCGAATGCTTAGCCCTTGATTGAACTGGCTAGTTGCCTAATCTGCACCTCTAAAGACTTCATAGTTGCATTCATATTGCGACAATGGGTTTCAATGCTATCAATACGAGCTTCATCCTTGTTGAATCTATTTCTTGTTTCTGAAATAAAGGTACTGATTGATGTGATGCTATAGTAGCTAAGCGCAAGTGTACGCTATCGTATCAAGTAATATATGATTTTAAGTTCAGATATCGATCCCACAGAGACTATGCAATCTAATTCTATAAATCAAGTACTAAAATTATACTTACTTAACTTTTATTCAGAAAACTAAAATTTGGAATTTATTTAACTGATCTAATTCTCTCAATTAACTAAACAAAAGCAAAGAGTAGAATTCACAAATAAAGATAATCTAGGGTTTTGACTCATCTCCTAATATTTCATTAGACTCATTAACCACTTAGTTAATCCCTTAATACCAATTGATTGGCTTTGACACTAATCTCGTCACAAGCCTCTATCGATGGTCAAGTGACTATATTACACATTATAATAATCACCTATATGTTTATGGTAATCAAATCAGAATGTAATTCATTAAAATCAAGTCTAAATTATATCATACATGCCACCTAGGTATATGTCTATTCTAGATAGAACTCATAGTTGTTACCTTATGATTATGCATCAAACTACCATAGGCTAAACACATGAATCCCTCTGTCGAGTTCATCATGGTTCCTTAATCATTCAAAATATTGATCAGGTATAATGAAAGCATTAAACACAAGATAGAATGAATCAATTATAATAATTAAGTTCATAAACTAAAAATTAACACAATCTAAATCCATACTAGGTTCACATAGTCAAACCCTAGATAAACAATTTATCCTATCACAAAACCAAAAGTATCAAACCAATTCATAAAGATCAACAAGAAAAAGAACATAATGATAAAGAAAGAAAAGAAAAACTAATCAAAGTGACTTCTTGATGTGCTTCTCCCTCAATCTTGACTTGAAGCTTGAATCTTGATCTTGGTTCTTCAATCTTTGGCTTTGATCTTTGATTTGTGTTGTGAATTCTCTTTCTAAGTTTGCCTCTTTTCTCTTTTTTTCTCTCTTTTTTCTTCCCTCTTTCTTTTAAGGTTTTTGGCTTTCTATTTATAGGTTTTTTATTTTCAAAATACTATTTACGATACTGTTTATGGGTACTGTAGCAAAATATTGTTTCCAACACTGTTCACCACATTGAGCACCGCGGCGCTCAGATACTGACTTGGACACTGCGGCACTCAGTCGCTCGCTTGGTGCCCCTTTTGTATTTTGAGCGTAACTTCTTTGTTTGACGTCTGATTCGCCTTCCATTTGTTCCTATGAGTCACAATTTTCATCGTGCATCTATTTATGATAAAAAAAACCACAATTAAATAGCCAAATAGTTATGATTTGAAGTAAAATACGAAAGTTGGGTATAAATAATAATAGTACTTTTATGCCCCTTTCAGGTACCCAAAAATTCCTTCAATGATGGCTTCTTTTCGGCCACTTGTTGATTGAAGCCTAGTGGAGGTTGCAAAGCATTTCTTGGATTTTCATAAGCAAAATTCTCATGATTGCGAAGCCTCTGATGGTAGTGAGTGGGTAAATTGCCACTTCGATAATTGAAGTTTCGGTTGTTGATATATTGTACTTGTTCTACATCACTTCCTTCACCGGTGTAAGTTACATTCGCCACCATAGCCGAATCCTTGCTTGTTGAAGCTTTTCTAGTATTAAGTGATGAAATTTGGTTGGCTAAAGCTAAAACTTGGGCGGAAAGTGCAATAATGGGATCAACCTCATGTATACCGGTGGTTTTCCTTACTATAAACCTCTCATTAGGCCATTGATAATTGTTGCAAGCCATCTCTTCCAACAAAACTCAGGCTTCTTCTACTATTTTTTACAGCAAGGTTCCACTCGCCGCTGCATCCACAATAGTTCTTATTTGGCCATTCAACCCATTATAGAAGAGTTAGATTTGGAACCAATCTTGGTACCTATGTTGAGGACATTTTCAGATGAGATCTTTGAACCGCTCTTATGCCTTATAAAGTGGCTTAAAATCCATTTGTCTAAATTGTGCTATCTCCTCACGAAGTTGTGAAGTTTTAGATGGTGGAAAGAACTTGGTGAGGAATCATTGGGCAAGCTCTTCCCATGTAGCAATACTACTTGGTTGCAAAGATTGAAGCCATCCCCTTACTTTGTCCCTAAGAGAGAATGGGAACAAGCGTAGGCGAATGGCATCCTCCATAACACCATTCATCTTGATAGTATCGCAAACCTCCAAAAACATAGCAAGATGTACATTAGGATCTTTACTCTGTAATCCTCTATATTGATTTTATCGTACCATATTAATAAGGGTTGGCTTCAATTCAAAGTTGTTGGCTTGAACCCCTTGACGCCAAATCCCCGAATAGTTCT
This sequence comes from Ailanthus altissimus, assembly GCA_946807835.1. Lineage (NCBI taxonomy): Eukaryota > Viridiplantae > Streptophyta > Magnoliopsida > Sapindales > Simaroubaceae > Ailanthus > Ailanthus altissimus. The sequence goes on from OX327698.1 coordinate 11,942,290, forward strand.
CATTTACCACCGGCCTGAAATAATCCCTCAATGCTCGTGGTTGTTGGTTGTTGTGACCTTTCTCAGCTTCCATAACTTGAATTGCATTTCTTCTTTTCTCTCCTAAGTCTTCTCAGAGTACGTTCAATCTCAAAATCAAAAAGGAAGAGTTCCAAGCTTCGAGCTCTTCTCATACACCTTCAAAATAATACAAGAACCACACAGCTAAGTAACAACAAAAGGAAAATAAATAAATAAAAAAAGTAAATAGAATGCTTAAACTAAAATCAAGTTGTTTATCCACAATATTAGCACATATTCAAAATTTACAATCTCCGACAACGGCGCCAAAAATTTGTTCGCGAAATTATACACATACGAATTTGTAACCTCAAATGCACGGGTCGTGAGCAAGTAATAAAGTGATGAGTGAGTATCGTTCCCACAAGAATTGTGTCATAAATTAATGCTAAATACTATGATGTTGGCAACCTAACTTTATCTAAGCGAATTTAAAGGATTTGTGAAATAAAAAAAAAACTTTAAACTAAGTAAATTGATAAATTAAAGAAATGATAGTTCTATGGCAATGAGTTCTAGGGGTTTGATTTCCCTCTATTGTTTCTATGCTCTTTGTCATTAGTGATCAACAACTAATTTAATGTATTCATTAATCAAGGGCTTAAGAATAATCTCATTCCTTCTCCCGAGTACTGAATGAGACTCTATGCATATACAAATAAGTTGATATCCCTATCTAACCCGTTATATATACACGTATTAAGCTACCCTTACGCGACTACCCTAAGTTCATTAATCTCCCAACTCAATAAACTCAAAACTATGCCTTTTACAACTAACATATGAATTAAACTTTTCCAAGCACATAACCCAAATGTTTAATTCATCCAATTCATTTCCCAATGCAATTAGAAGCGTTAAGCACATAAAAAACATAAATGAATAAACATCAAATAATCATTAATCACTAAATAACATCAATACATTGAGTTCCATTAAGCCCTATAACATATAATCTAGCAATCCATAGTGAAATATTTAATTACATTCATCCACATATTCATAAAGGTACTTATGTTCAAATTAACACAAAATACAATTACAAACTATAAATAAATGTAAATGCAGTAGAGAAAGAAGAAGGAACTAGTTAGAGAAGCCTTTGGAGTCTTCAATCTTTAATAATCTTCTTTAATCCAAGCTTCAATGGTGTTTCTCTCACTAAAATTTCGTGCTCTCCTTTTTCCTCATTTTTAGAAAATGGCTAAAGGGTAGTATTTATAGGTTTCAAATTAGGGCAAGAAAGTGGGTAATGAAATAGGTGGTGGCGCCACATTTTGGCGCCTGGGCGCCATTTTCGGGTGCTAGGGCGCCAAAGCCTGGGTGCGATACTGTAGCAAGACACTATTATACACTGTAGCATATTTTGTGTTTTTGCTTGTTTTCATCAAATTTTCATCTCTAATAACTCCATTAACTTGAAACCTACAAAATAAAATTGATATACATAAAAAGTCATAAATGCACATTCAAAATGAGCAATTATCTAATTAAGAGGGGTATAATATCATACATAAAATGCGCTTATCACATAACTTAGTGTTTGCTCCAAGGCATCAACGAAAGGTATGTTAATATAAAACTTCTTTAATACTTCTAAAAACTTGAAAAACTAAATATCAAGTTTTTGTTTCTGAAGACGTTGGGGAAATAGCAGTGGTGGATTGTACAGGCTCAAATGTCTTTTATGCACTACTTCTTCTTTTTATGCAACTTTTTCTTCTTATGTTATCTTCAGATTATGTTTAACAAGGTTCTCCTTTATTTGATATTTTTTAGTAGCATTTAGTAACTCTTTCCTGCTTCCTTAGGCGATTTCCTTACAATGTTTTTTTATCTCCCTTCAGATTGACTTTTGTATTACTTTGCAAAAATCCTTATAGATGACTACTCATAAATATGGCTAGCTAGCCTACTTAAGTCTCCAAAGCCCATAATGGAGCTGGTTGGCTTTGGATGAGATTTGATTGACTCTATAAGAGCGCATCTTCTTTTTTATAGGTTAGTTCGGTTTATTTCTTTTTCCTTGTGCTTATTTCGCTTTAGGGGGTTGGTTTATAGGCACAACCTTTGTAACTTCATGGTATACCCATGAATTGACTAATTCCTATTAACAAACTTACTGGATACGTAAAAGAGATCCTTTTTTTTTCCATCACTTCGACATGTATAAAAAAAATAGTGTGACATTTCATTTCTTACAACATTTTCAAATTGATTATTGTTTTATATCAAAATTCTGCTTCATGTATTGCATAAACATCTCCTCTAAAATTGATTTCTTCTCGTGTTGATGTTATAGCTTGGAATGGCATCTAAGAGAATTCATGGGCTTCGATGGTATACTTGATTATTACTCCATGAGAAATTTGGATGGTTCCTTTACCCTGAACTATAGAAATTTAAGTTGGAATTATTTTGCTGTCTATTAAAGTTTTTTACATACTGTATTGTTTCAAGGCACTAGACATTTGTATGGTCCTCAACACATAAATCACAAGTAACTTGTTGGCTTCTTACAACATTTACTCTAATATCATCGAACTTCCTGGAAAATAAGTTGACTTATGCAGCTAATAAATTAAGTGCCTCCATATCATGAACACCTAGAATTTTTCTTAAGACTTTTCTCTCGGATGGCCATTGGTAATGGTTGGAAGTCATATCCTCTAATAGGTCATAAGCTTTATTAGTGAATTTATATATCAAAGAACCACCTGCTGTAGCACCGACAATATTCTTAAGTGACCTATTAATCAATTGTAGAAAGTTTGAACCAGCATCTACTTTGAAAACCCATGGTGTGGACATTTTTTTAGCAAATATTTGAATCTTTCTCATGCTTCATATAGGTACTCAAAATCGTACTTCACAAAAGATGTGATGTCGTTTCTCATTTTTGTTGTTTTGGCTGGTGGAAAAAACTTGACTAAATATTTATGGGCCAAATTATCCCACATTGCAATAGATCTTAATGATAAAGACATCAACCAACTGTTTTCCTTGTCCTTAAGTGAAAAAGGAAATAACCTCAACCTTATTGCATCATATGAAAATCCCTTATACTTGAATGTATTGCAAAATTTCTAAGAAATTTATAATATGCTCATTTGAGTCATCATAACTAATTTGCATTGAATCCTTGAACATCTAGATAGTGCTTGACTTGATTTCAAAGTTGTTGGCATTAATTATAAGTCTTTGAATACTTGAGTGAATGCCAACAACAAGTAGGATTGCGTACTTCTACAGTGATCTTTATTCTTCAGCTTGATTTTAAATATAATCAACCATGATGTTTAGTTGACGTAAGACTTGATTTTACACTTGACGAATTCTTCTTAAAGTTCTTTTGATTTCTGGATTGAAAGAAATCAAGTCGAGACTTTATAAACATCACATAATAGCTAAAGAGTCATTGTAAAAAAAAAGGTCTAAATTAAGAATAGAATAGATTGGTATTAATATTAAAAAAAAAAAATAATTTCCTAACAATAGGGCCAAAAATATTTTTTTTTTTAGACTAGAGTGTAAGTGCATGCTATCATAACTAAGTAATATAATAAGAGTAGAGTATCGTTCCCACGGGAAATTATATCCTCTTATTCTTATCCAAAAAATTAAGAATTAAAACAAAAAAAATCTTAAAGCTTAATTAAATGAAAATAATGCAAAAATAACTGAGAATAACAAGTATTGAATCACCTATAATGAATAAGCTTAGAATTACAACTATCCCTCGATATTTTACTTGAATATAATAATATTCTCTTAATTTATTTCATCAATATGAATTGTTGACTAAAAACCCTAATATCTTCAGTAGCCTCTTCCATGTCAAGTAAATATATTTTACCTAAACAATTACCTATATTCTTATAGTTTTCGGATTAAGCAAGATTCATTAAGAATAGTTTCTTAAAATTACATATGCTATATAAGTATATTCATATCTCATATGAAATTCAAAACTGTCATACTATAATTATATATCAGTTTATTTAAGGTTAAACACATAAATCCCTCTTTCAAGTTTATTATGGTTCCTAAACTAGTCTAATTAGTGATCAAGTAACTAAAAAGCATTAAGCATAAAATAAACTAGACAAATAGAAGACTTTATAAAACTTAGAAAATATCATAAATCTAAATTACATATCGAGTTCAAATTGTAATCTTAAAATAAAAACTTAGTTCATGATAAAAACTAGAGTTTTGAAATGCAATATAGTCAACATCATAAAGAATAAACAGACTAAGATAGATAAGAAGAAAGAAAAAAAGAGAATGTTGTCCTGAAATTTTAAATCTTCAATCTCTTCCTTCCCTGATATTCTTCTCTTGATTCTCCAAAAATTTCTATAAACTCTCAAAAATTTACTTGCTCTTGTACTCTCTCTAATATCTCTTTGATATTGGCTGAATATACTTTTATTTTATAAGTTTAAATATTCAAGTCAGGGCAAACTTCACACCCAAAGCAGACTAGATTTTCCAGTTTTAATACCTAGTACCGCGGCTTTGACTTTCTAGCACAATGGAGTTGTCTCAATACTCGCATTACCGCCACGATGCTAGCTTCATAGCTCTGTAGTGCTCAGCTTCTGCTTCTTTAGAGGGGATTTCTTTACGATCCAGTGTTGCAGCTTTGTTTGCTGGCATCGCAGCGCTGACTCTATATTCTCTCTGGTACCATAGCGTTGGCTCCTACTACTGTGACCTTAAGATTATATTTGTGTCTTCTCTTTATTCTCTCTAGTGTTGTAGGTTTAACTCCAAAGTTGCAGTGCTAGCCCTATTTTGACTGCTTTCCCTTCCTTCCATTTTGACTGCTTGGCTGAATAGACTTTTATTTATAGGTTTTAATCTTCAAGTTATGGAACTTCACACCCAAGGCAGACTAGGTTTTCCAGTTTTAATACCCAATACTGTGACCTTGACTATTTAGCACAACAGCTCTGGCTCAATACTAACATTACCGCCACGATGCTAGCTTCATAGCCTTGTAGTGCTTAGCTTCTACTTCTTTAGGGGGACTTCTTCATGATCCAACTTATTGGCATCGCGACGCTGACTCTATATTCTTTCAGGTGCCACAATGCTGGCTCTTACTACTACGGCCTTGAGATTCTATCTATGTCTTCTCTTTATTCTCTCTACCATTGTAGCTTTAACTCCAGGGCTATAGTGCTAGCCTCATTTTGATTGTTTTACAACCCCCTCCCCATTTTTTAAGATTTTGATCATTCAGTACTCTGTCGACTTACAAAATAACTATAAAGCACATAAAAAGTAAAATATTCAAAATTAAATATACAAATACTAAGTTTATAGAGGCAAAAATAATGAATATGAATATGCCGATCACAATGTAACTAACTTGTTCTTTTTAACAATGGGGTGATTATCCTTTTTCAATAAAAAAGAAAATCTTATGTAGAACATTAGCAATGGTGATTGTATTATTATTAACACAAGAACCGAAGGCAGATTTTGACATTATTGATACCATCCTACTCTAATTTGCTATATGCAAAGTGATTCTACGATTGTCAATTGATAATACAGTATTGGAAACGTGCAAATGTAGTGCAAATTGTAGCGGTCACCATAACGTTGATATCGAACATCAATGGGTGACAACACAACCCACCTTCGTTATAATTGTAGGTCGATGTTCTTACTGATGAAAGGGCAATATATCATATCATATTGTCTTTTAACAAGATGCTTGCTATATTGACTGCCATAGTTTTTAATGTTTTTGAATATTTTTCAATGTTTTATAATACTTTGTCATCGTAGAAAATAAAACCTTTTCAAGTATGGTGGTATAAGTATCAAGCAATTTGATTTCGATATCAAATTCAACTACAGTGGTAGCCACCAATCACTAGTTAGTCACTTTGTCATGTTTTGCAATTTTTCTTATTTATTTATGTAATTATGTTAAAATTTTATAAACAAAAAATATTAAACCTATCCAACTATGCCACCAATTTTCTCTTCTCGTTCAGCACTTATATGGTGTTATCTTATTAAAAATAACTCTATTATTATATAAACCCTAAAATTTAGAATCCAATAATCTCTCTAGTAAATTGATCTGAAGTCACTACCAACGACAGCTTACAAATTGCAACTACTTTTGATTTTTTTAAATTTTATTTTATTATTTTTATTTTATATAATAAAAAAATAACTTATTAAAATTTACCACATGTTATGTAGTGTTTAATATTTAATTTAACTAAGAAGGATAAGGTAAATTAGTCATTTAATAATTTACCTTACTAGTTAATAGAATTCTTTACTTCTTTTTCAAAATTTTAAAGATGTTTCAATTCCTTTAATCAACCTTAAAAGTTCAACCATCCTTTTCTCAAAATATAATTTGATAAAGGAAAAATATAAATTTAATTAACGTGTTTGCTGTTTGGTTATGTGAATGTTGTGGACGACAGTATTAGAAAGAAAAAAAAAGAGCCAATAAAACTCTTTAAAATAATTTGTGAACGTGTGATAACATATTTTGCGGCGGAAAGTTGTGTTAGCTGCAAAACATTTAGTCGGTAACAAAGTTTAATTGGTGAGAAAAATACTTGTTCTAGAGAAAGCAATGACAAATAAGTTTATCATATCAATTATCATAACTGACGCATATAAAAACCACAACCCTCTTCTCTGGACTATCAACCAAGAGATAAATAAGTTTGTAAATAACGGGTTGATTTTGCATGAGATTACTCGTGTAGTTGAGGAGCTGGAGTTTGAGGAAAATCTGTAAAGGGTCACGAATTGAAATACTACCACTCATGTAGAAGATTACTCACTACTACCAGTAGCCATCAAAAACTCACCCTCGCAGACCAGCTCACCTCCCACATAAGCTTTGCCTTCCATCTTTGCTATTCCAAAGCGTTTCTGTAGCTTGACAAGTGTCATTCTCATGACCAACGTGTCACCCGCTATCACTGGCTTCCTAAATCTTACTTTATCAATTCCAGCAAAGAAGAAATTGTCACGAGAACCTCCCACTTCTGGTTGCAGCATAACCAAGCCACCCACTTGTGCCATTGCCTGGATCCAACCAGTGGCATGCATCAGAATTTACCCGGAATAAAAATACAACATATGAAAAAAGGAGGAAGTAAAAAAATAAATTAATTGCTGGGAAAAAGTCCAAATAAAAATGTTGCCCTAAAGTAAGCTTTATTCTCATTATGGGGCCATGGCTGAAGTTGTACTTTCCAAAAAGCAAATTGCTTACATACTATTTCCAAATATAAGATGGCACTCCAGGCACTTTACTGGGGCAAGTCTTTCCCAGCTGAGGTGATTGAAACAAATGCCTTACTTGACCCATATTTACATGTAGGTTTAATTTTATTAATGATACTTTTTGCTTTTCAAAACAAATGAATACATTAATTATGACTCTTGACAACACTAGGTGAAAGAGATGAGGCTATAGCATTTTGAAGGCACATTTGGTATGATGAACTAAATTGGATTGGATTTGGTAGGAATCAGTTGGGACTAAATGGAACTTAACCGTAAGTAGAATCATCCATGTGTAGTGCAACGCCAAATTCACCAGGGTTGTATACAATGAATATTAATTAAGGTATAAATGATTAACTTAAATTCTCACTTTTAAATACTTGTGAATATTATATTCATAGTGATTAATTATACATAATTTATGTTACTAACTCACTCCAATACTTAAAAGCAAAATAAATGCTTAAATTAATAATTCAAATTAATTATTGAGTATTAGACGATGTTTTATTTGTAATAAATTAGTAAATATATACTTTTACGTTATTAATCAAATGTTTACTCCTTATTTATATTATAACAGTTACATAGTCCATTAAAATATTAATAAATAATCATATTATAAGTCTTAGTTCTATGACCATTGAAGAGCTAACCACAATTCCCTATGATATTAGACATTATATGTTAATGAATTATTTGATGGACCCAAGATATATACTGTCCTGTTGTGCAAAAGCCAAAAACTGGATTAGAATTTAAGTCCGCAAAACAGTCCAACCACATCTACGATGTAGCAAACTTGCTCTAAGCATTCAAAAATTAGAAGAGATAGTGATGACTAGATTAAAATGGCGAAGGAACAAAGGCATAAAATTCGTGGGAGATAGAAGAATTGGACAGAGAGGGAGAGAGTACAATACATGAATGCCTTACTAAACCAGATAACTCAGCTATTAAATTAACAGATTTTAATCAAGATAGATCATCTATTAAATTAAGCAAAACTTAATCAAGATGAAGTGTTGAAAATATATACTGGCAGCATCCATGATACTATAGCAATGCTGCTCACTTTAAGTCAACAAATGATTTTTTTTTTTTTTCAGAATTTAGAGAATTTATTCAAGAAAATTTTATTCTATATTTTTCCTAGCTTTATATACCAAAAGACCAGCCTTTGGATGTATGTGTTAATCTCTTCTACCACATCCTTTATTTCTAGACCTTCCTACACATGATTAAATTCGAAAATGTCAATGTTATTGCTCTGATAAGAAACCAAGATCAATCTGCTTGCATATCAAGAAGAACAAGAAGATGTGTAAAGATTGAGCAACTTTTGCAAGGGATCAATGAAGTCGGTAAAGAATATGGAAGCCCAAACAGAGGTGAAAGCAAAATTTTTTAACATATGAAAAGCTGAGGAAGAACATAATGGAGATATCCTTAAAACTGGAATTCTCCAAAAATCTGTGTCAAATTGGAAAATGAAAGTGTAGGTGTGGTGTATGTAAAACTTTGCTTCTTAAAGCAGCGAAAAACCAAGTGTTCAATAAGTATGTTCCATCTATTTATTTAGACATGAATAGTGCAGTAATTGATTAGGAATCTCAGTAAGTGTTTCTTGATGTCCCAAGAAAACAAAATCAAGTACTATTTACTCTTCAAATCATGAGTGTTTTCAATGTGCCAGATCTATCATAAGGGAATTAAGGGCTTGTTTTATACACAAGAGAAGGAAGGAAAGCCGACTATATTGCATAAGGACAACTAGTACCCTAGGGGACGACAGGTTTAGCTTACCTCATGAACTACAATTCAAATATAATAATTAATTCATATTGACACTTAATGAATTTAGCTTTCTTCATTTCAACTACTTCACTTAGTCATATGTTATTAGAATTAATAATATACTGTTTAATTAATAATATAAAGTGTATATTTATTACTTTATTATAGCTAAAGCACTTGTGAAGATTGAATAACTAAAGGTAAATATTTAATTAACTTCTATTTGAATTGGCAAGCTTGCACATATGCCCTCATGTCCAAACGCCAACTATAACAAACACAACAAAGTTTGGTGCTAAATGCACCTAAGATAAATGTGTGACACATTTCATTCACAACAATAAAGAAAGAGATGATTCAAGAGTTGTTAAGTGACTCAAAAATAGGCAAAGTTGATTTCTACGTAGGGTTCATTTGATTTAGTGGTACTTCTACTTAGGAAACACATTGGTTAGTGTTTAGTAAATGCTACTTCCATTCCACAGCTAGGTATTTACCAAACACCCACCTACTTCTACTCTACAGCCAATGCTTCCACCCTAGAATAGCTATAGCTTTACAACCATAGCATCTCCATACCAAACAAACCCTTAGGATTGAGTTCTCATCAACTGGGTTAGAATAAGGCAAGACAAAAGATGGACAATAGATGCTCACAGCAGATCATTCAATAATTTAGTAATACTGTTCCCAGACTTAGATGCTTGCAGCAGATCATTCAATAATTTAGTAATACTGTTCCAGACTCTCTAGCAGCCTATTTTTTGAATAGTTTTTATTTGTTTTCCAGTTTTTTCTCATATGTTGTTTCAAGGCTTGGTATTAACTTTTATCATGGTTTTGCTACTGATATGTAACGTTCTAAACAAACAATCATTTTGGTATTCTATAATTTTGAAAATTTAATCAAGAATAACTTTTTCCTTCTGTATTTTTGCTAACATATACTCGAAAATCAGCCTTTGGTTGTTTGTATATGGTATCTTTTGATCTTCTTTGATTGCAATATCTTCCACATTCTATTAGTATGTGTCCACTTGTGTTCAATGATACAAAAGAAAATTAAATCTATGAATTATGTGCTGCACTTTGTGAAGGTGCAATACCATGTTCTCATCCCTACAGCAAAAATTAAAATGCATCAAGATTCAAATAATGTAGAACTCCCAATTTGGAAGTTGGGGAATAATCATGAAAAAGAAATACTATCTTGAGCCATAACCAAATAAATAAATAAATAAGGGTCACAAAAAATCTGAAGGAAAACCTATCTGTTCTGTTTCTTATGTCAAGTGCTAATCATAATACATAACTAACGCACGGTGAGGACATAAGCATATTATAATAAGGCGGCACGAAAATGATACTAAATATCATTTTAACATTTGTCTTGAATCCATAAGAAAAAACTCTCATAAGAGAGAAACGTTGACTTTACAACAAAAATTAACTCTTGTAAGTATTATAATTACGTAGTACGAAAGCGATACTAGATATCATTCTAGCATACATCTCAAAATCACGAGAAAAAGTAAACATTGAATTCACAATAAAGATAAATCTCCAAAGAGAAATATAACTCAAATATTATTAATAATTTTTCTAAAAACTACAAATAATAAACCTATTTATACTAATAGTTTACCTAATCCTAAAATAAACAATAAATCTAATTAGTAAAGAAATAATAAATCCTTATAATTAAAGAGCCTAGACTTTTTCCAAAAATTATGAGTCAAATAAAAATAATAATTATACTAAGATTAAGAATAAAAATTAGCCTTGACTAATAACTCCTAAAATATTTTGCGCCCACATTTTGTCCTACAATAGTTTTCCTCTTCTTTGAAAAAACCTTGTCCTCGAGTTTTACTACAAACAAAAGACTATCAAGAAGATGGAACTTGTATTATAATTTAATGTCTTCTAAGACATCAAACTAATAATGTTTGTAATGACATCAACTAAGATTCATTTTTTTCTTGTCTTTGATAGTGACTGCAACAACCAACTTCCATATAGTATGATATGGTCGGCCTTGGGCTTGAGCTTGGGCTTGCATATTTTTTTTTTTTTCTTTTTTTATAGATTTTACAGAAAATGTATCATACTATTTCAAAAGGAGATCTACACATATAACCCAGTAACTTTAACTAACCAAACAATATAAGATTTTAACACCTTACTCTTACCTCATCTAACCAAACGATGTGGTTTTATAACACCTCACTCTCACCTTACCATCTTGGCCCTATTATTTGTGATCTTAGGAGTGTTGGACCAGAGAATTATAATCTACCCCTAAGGGGGACATAAGGGCTCATCTGCGTTGCCGACCAAACCCTACTAAAATCTCGCCAAACCAATAAGAAAAACCGCAAAGTGAACTCAATAAGATCCATAAACCACTGCTATCTCAAGCCATTCATGTCACCATCGTTTCAAACCTCACTGCCATCAAACAAACCCAAGAATAACCTTATACGCCGCCAATCGATCAATCCCAGCCAACCATGTTGTCGCCTTTTGCTCCTTTTCAATATGCCATCAACCATTGCATTCTAGCACTCAACTCCACCACCATCCTTTTCATCGTGTTTCACTCTCAAAGACCCGAACTTAGCCGCTTTGTCAACAACCATCATTCACCGATGCTGCTAAACCCTAATTAAGGTCAATTCTAATTTTCCCCCATTAGAGTTTTGGGTTTTTTTAAGAAAAAGTGGGAATATATATATATATATATATATATATATATGAGTAAAAGTAATAAATAATAAACACACACACACATATATATATATGAGTAAAACAAATAAGTGATTGAACTTAACAAAAAAATTATTTGAAATTATAGTGCGAAAAGTTAGGATAAATTTCAATAAAGAATTAAAGCGTGACTTGCGATTATTTCTTTGCAATTTAAAAGATGTGTAAATTTGTTATTCAAATATTTAAATGAAAAAGCAGTACAAGGAAGATAATTTTGAGGTCATGAACAACACCGATGCACCTAAAATAATGTTAGCTGGCCATTCACATCTACATCAATTTCTTCAAGTTCAGCCATGGACTTGGATCAACCACCAATATTTGATGAAGTTTTTGAAAATAATAAGTATGATAAGGATGTAACTTATAATAAAAGGAAGAACACTTATGATTTTATGGTTAACAACTCTAAAATTACATTTTTGCCTAATAAAGAATTTCCTTGCAAGTTAGCCACCCATCCAATTTTGTTCAATGTGAAGCAAAATAAAGAAAAGAAAATTGATTAAGAAATAGATTAACAAACAAAGTGTCTCCTCAACCTATCTTGAAGTCGAAAGTAAAGATCAAGACAACTACATCGAAGCAACATAAGTTCAAAGTTGGAGACTTTGCTTTATCATATGTCATAACAATTTGATTTTCTGCTAATAACAATGCTAGGTTGTCAACTGAGGAGATCGATCCATTTGAGATCATTGAGAAACTTAGTCCTATATCAATTTGAGATCATTGAGAAGCCTCCAAGCCATGTTTACAGTTCCAACGTATTTAACATCAAGCATCTCAAGCCTTTTGACGAAGATCATTCCCATGAAGACATTGTTAATCCAAATTCGAGAGCAAATTTTCTCCAAGAGAGGCTAAAAGATGTAAATTATATCGCATTAGAATTGTTAGAGAAGTGGGATTGCATAACTTAATTAAGATTCTTATTTCATTTTCTTTATTTGAGTTAAAGCCTTATTTAGAGTTATATTTGGTTTTTGAGTTTTATTTAGAAATAGGTTTTCTTATTTATAAAACTCTAAATAAGAAAACCTATTCCTAAATAAAACTCTAAATAAGAAAACCTATTCCTAAATAAAACTCTAAACCAAATGTAACTCTAAACAGGACTCTAACTCAAATAGAGGAATAGAAAATAAGAATCCCAATTAAGTTATGCAATCCTACTTATCTAGAAATCCTAATGTGAAATGGTCTACAACAGTCCAGCTCTAATACTATTTCTAACGACCACTCCAACATTATGATATTATCCACTTTAGACCTAGGCTCATACAATTTTCTTCTTGGACTCACCCACAAGCCTCGTATTATATGAGAAGGAATTTTACATATATACCCAGTCACCTCATCTAATTAGACAGTGTAGGATTCTGGCACCTTACCTTCATCCATCTTGACTCTACTAGTTATGGTAATTCTTCTGCCTAATTCAATCTTATTTGTCAAAACCATCATTAAACTTCACTGGACATTCTTCATACATTTCTCAATGTGCTCTCTATTTAATTCAATCTTCTTTCATGTTTTCTTCCACCTTTTTGCCATCAATGTAAATAGGTAAAATCATATCAATCATAAGTGGATCTTTTTAAACTTGAGTTTCTCACACAATCTCAATGACACTATTAGTCTCAATGTCAAAACAAATAGTACTTCATGTGAAATTTAGGGCCTTTCTTTAAGTTCATCCTTTGAAACCTTAGGTATTTCATTTAATTTCGTCATTAAAGACATTTGGAATCTTCTATATGTCTTCAATCACTTTATTAAGGCCACAGAAAATTTCATGCACATTTATTACCACTTTATTAGAATCATCAAATATCTCATGCACATCTTGAACTATTGCATCTTCTGACTCAATCTTTTCATTTACAAAAGGTTCTTTTGAAACTTCAACTGTTTCTTGAAGCAATTCCTAAATTTTAAGAACATCTCTCATAGGTGAGACATGAACTTCATCAATAGAAAGTTTCTCTTTGTTGATGCCGAGTTCTCTCACTTTTCCTCAAATACTTAACAAATATGTTGCATTTACTCCAACATTTCTAGCCTTTTCTTTTCCATATTACATTGCATAGCTTAAGACTTTTGTAGTAAGATACTGCCTAATGTCTGAACAAGGAATTTCATGTTGTAGCTTTTGTGGTTTTGATGGAATCGACTTCTTCAATACTTGATTCTAACCCCCTTAATTTGCAATTTAACTCATAAAACTAATTTGACGACATTAAAATAGTCATATGTGATTACAAATTGTAACCGTATCCTTTCTTTAATATCGTACATAATCCTCCCAGAAATATCGTAATCAACTTTTTCTTCATTTTAAAAAATTCACACAAGCATGATAATTTCATAATTGAGAATCGTCAACTCGGATGGACTTTGTACCTTGCTGACAATTATTAAAATTGCAAAGTATCATCTTAGCATAATCCCAGGAATAAATTGTTGTTAAATCTTCCTTCTTATTCTATACCATGTTGGAATTTTGTCTTTACCTTATTGAAATTTGTAAGCTAGTAATCTTGGCCACCAATTAAATGCACATCTAGTTAATTTAGAAGAAACATATTTGACTTGCTTAATTTTAGGAACATTATTAAAGATAAAATCTTCATCTAAAAAATCCACTCAAATAAATCAAGATTATGGACACCACCATTAAAATCCAAAATATCATCATGAAAACAATAGTGATAACCCATATACCCACAACAAAATTCTAAAAGGTCAATACATCATCTTGCCTGTCAATGCCTAGACTTGAACCCAAACACAATGAATTTGGAAGTTACAAGTAACTCCAATCATACTCTCATTCTTATTTTAGAAATTGAGAATGATTTTGATGTTTCATTTGTAATTAGAAAAAGAACTAGGTCTTGTACTCTTCACCTTATCTCTAACTAGGTTTCATATCATAGATTATATCCTTTTCTGGAGCTTTTACCACTAATAATTTTGTTGTAAAAATTCCAAAATCTATACAAGATGCTCTTATTGTTCCAAAATGGAGAGATGTTGTGTATTAAGTTAAAAGAGAATGACACTTAAGAACTTGGAAGATTACCTAAAGGAAAAAATTCAGTGGGTTGTAAGTGGATTTTACGGTCAAACATAAAGCGAATTGGTCAATTGAGCAATACAATGCTAGCTCATCGTTAAGGGTTTTACTCAAACATATGGCATTGACCACCAAGAAATATTTGCTCCTATGGCAAAGATGAACACCATTCGGGTTTTGTTGCCTCTTGCAACTAATTTATAGTGGCCACTACAACATTTAAATATCAAGATGTGTTTCTAAGGGATGAGCTTGAAGAAAAGGTATGCATCGATCTACTATCAAGCTTTGAGGCTATATATATGGCAAGGAGAAAGTATGTAGGCTTAAGAGATCACTTTACAATTTAAAA
Organism: Ailanthus altissimus; assembly: GCA_946807835.1. NCBI lineage: Eukaryota > Viridiplantae > Streptophyta > Magnoliopsida > Sapindales > Simaroubaceae > Ailanthus > Ailanthus altissimus. Next base: position 11,957,637 of record OX327698.1, read on the forward strand.
CAGTCACCAAGAGCTTGGTTTGACAGGTTTGCCAAATTGGAAACTTTATTAAAGAAAAATTGGAAAGTGGTTTGATATGTATGCCTTTTGTTATAATAGAAATGCAGCTGGCTGATATTTTCCAAAGGGACTTCAAAAACCAATTTTTGAACCACTAACTGTTGAAGATTTTGGTATAATTAAGTGTAATTAACCCTAATTTGTAGGGATGTAAAAATAGAAAATCTTTATATAGAAATAGGATCTGGTAGTAATTTCTATTTATTAGTAGTTTGAAAACTTTCCTAGAATAGATTCATATGTGCTGTATATATTCATGTATTTCTGCTGTGATCAATGAGAAGAAACAGATGAGAATTCACCATTTGGTATCAGAGCCTACTTAGGGTTCTGAAAAAAAAAAAAATCCTCCTGCTCCCTTTCTTGCCCTACCATTTCTTGTTCTCTAGCCTAGGAAACCTGTTCAGTCCTTAATCATGTCTGAAGTCTCAAAAAACACTCAAAGAGAACCCAACACCATGAATTTCAAAACCCAAAACAGCCAATCAGCAGGTGAACTCTAGAATCTGCAGTTGTCTTATCGGCTGAATGGAAGAAATTATTTTAAATGGTCACAAATAGTGAAGACTTTTCTGAAAGGAAAGGGGAAGATCAACCATTTGATGGACAGCCCTCCTAGTCTAGAAGACCTGAAGTTCACACTTTGGGATGAAGAAGACTATGATTATGTCGTGGCTGTGGAACTCCATGATGCTAGAAGTTTGTGGTCCTTATATGTTCCTGACCACAGCAAAGGATATTTGGGAAGCTGTGAGACAAGCCTATTCTAAAGTGAAGGATGCTGCATTAATCTATGAGATTAAGATGAAGCTTTCAATGACAAAACAAGGTAATATGACTGTTATTGAATATTACAATAATATGAAAAGTTTTTGGTTGGAGTTAGATTATTATCAAGACTTTAAGATGCAGTGTAGTCAAGATGCTGTAATTCTAAAGAATTATGTAGACAGGGAGAGGATCTTTGAATTTCTTGCAGGCCTCAATATAGAGTTTGACCAAGTGCAGGTTCAAATCCTTGGAAAAGAATCCCTTCCTTCACTTAATGCGGTTCTCATTGATAAGGGCTGACGAAAGGCGGCGAACCATGATGTCGGATGTTCCTAATACTGAGGGATCAGCCATGATGATAACCAATAGCAAGAACCCAAGTGAGGCAGAAATGAAGAATGAAGGACAGAAATCTTCTAGAGATGGCCTATTTTGTAACTACTACAAGAAAAAAACCATACAAAGGAGATTTGCTGGAAGCTCCATGGAAAACCACTAGGAATGGGGCGAAATGGAGGACACAAAGGGAACAAGCCAAGAGAACAGGCACACTCGACAAATTTTGAAGAACCAGTCCGTGAACTCAACACCTTAGAAGTGGGAGGACTCAACAAAGAGGAGATTGAACGCCTAAGGACCTTACTCAACACATTGGAAAAACCATCTGGGTCATGCTCTCGTGCTCAAAATGGTAAAATCCTATTTTTTCATGTCTTTAGTGCCTCAAATATAGGTTATTCTAGCAACTGGGTCATTGACTCAGGTGCAACAGATCACATGACCTATTCTGCAGGTTCTTTCATATCTTACCAACCTTGTCCTAGTAGCAATAAAATCAAAATAGCTGATGGATCCTTAACCACAGTTGCAAGCCAAGGAACAGTTTCTCTTAGTCCTTTATTCTCACTTAAAAATGTGTTACATGTTCCTAATCTTGCTGTCAATTTGTTATCTATCCATCAAATAATTAAGGATCTAAATTGTTATGTAACTTTCTTTCATGATTACAACATACTTCAGGACTAAGTTACAGGGAGGACGATTGGGCAAGCTAGAGTCAAGGATGGGCTGTATATACTTAAAGAACAAGGAAGTCATAGTAACCCTTTATTTCTATCCTTTATTTTAGTCAATTCTAATAAAGATGATATTTGGAATCACCATCGTCGTTTAGGACATCCCTCCTTTAAGACTCTTAAGAAAATGTTTCCATCTTTATTTAAGAATCTCGATGTTGAACAATTTCATTGTGAAATTTGTGAGTTTGCAAAGCACTATAGAGTGCCATTTCCTTTTAAGTGATTCAAGGTCTTTATCTCCGTTTACTATAATTCACTCTGATATATGGGGGCCATATAAAATTCCTAATATTTCAGGCGTAAAAGGATTTGTGACGTTTATTGATGATTGCACTCGAATGACTTGGGTCTACCTCCTCAAAAGAAAATCTGATGTGAGTCATATCTTCTCAATCTTCACAAAAATGATAAAAAAAAATCAATTCAGGGTTAGCATTAAAGGTATTAGAACTGATAATGCTAGGGATTACTTCAATCAAATTTTGTCACCATACTTTTAAAAAGAAGGGATCATTCATCAATTATCTTGTGTTGATACCCCTCAACAAAACGGGTTAGCGGAGAGAAAGAATAGACATCTTCTTGAAATTACTCAAGCATTACTTTTCCAAAATCAAGTTCTAAAAAATTATTGAGGAGAGGCTGTTTTAACCTCCACTTATTTGATAAATCGAATACCCTCAAGAGTCATTAATTTCAAGAGTCCTTTAAACTATTTGTCAGAATTTTTTCCAAAGAATAACTTTTTTCTCAAATCCCTCAAAGAATTTTTGGATGTGTCTCCTATGTTTATATTCATAAACATCAGCGAAGCAAACTTGATCCTAGAGCTCTCAAATGTGTATTCATAAGATATTCTACCACACAAAAAGGTTACAAATGCTATCATCCACCCTTAAAAAAAATCTGTGTCAAAGGATGTTACTTTTGATGAGAAACAATCTTATTTTAATAATTCTTATCTTTGAGGGTAGAACATTTACAAAGAAGATAAGAATGATGATTTTGATATTTTTTTCATTCCAAATCCCCGCTCGGCAGCAACAACACCCTTTCATTTCATCTTCATTTGAGTCTCCATCGCAAAATCTGGATAATGAGCAATCAGCCATACCAAATCAACAGTAAAGTGAGTCTCAAAATCTTGTTAACGAGTCTTTACAGGAAAATGAGCATTCAGCTGTACCAAATCAGCAACAAAGTGAGTCTCCAAATATTGTTAACGAGTCTTTACAGCAACTGAATCAGCCATAAACTATTGCCGCCCGACCTCTTCAGGTATATAGAAGAAAGATACAGCCTGTCCAAACACTCTAGAAAGCTCAAGAATTCGAACTTGAGCAAAGTATTGAACCCTCTCATCCATCTTTATCTACTCCTAATATCAATGATCTTGATCAACCAATTGCCACTAGGAAAGGAGTAAGAAAATGCACTGAATATCCCTTATATCCTATAGCTAATTTTATGTCCTTCAAAAATTTCTCACCATCACATAGAGGTTTCTTGTCAAATATAAACACCATATCCATTCCGAAAACCTTAAATGAGGCTCTAGAAAATGAGAATTGAAAAATTGCTATGAGAGAGGAGATGAATGCCCTAAAGAAAAATCAAACGTGGGAAATAGTTGAGTTACCAAAAGGAAAAAAAGTAGTGGGATGTAAGTGGATTTATACCTTGAAGTATAAGGTTGATGGTAGCTTGGAGAGGTATAAAGCTGGGCTGGTTGTGAAGGGATATACAAAAACATTTGGGATAGACTATCAAGAGACCTTTGCACCAGTTGCAAAGATGAACACCATTTGAATTTTTTTTCTTTAGCAGCTAAGTTTGGGTGGTGTACACAGCAATATATGTAAAGAATGCTTTCTTACATGGAGAGTTGGAAGAACAGGTTTTTATGGATCCACCATCGGGATTCAATCACTCTCTTTCCACCAACCATGTTTGTAGGTTCAAAAAGGCACTCTATAGCTTAAAACAGTCGTCTAGAGCCGGTTTGGAAGGTTCACAAAAGCCATGATCTCAATGGGATATCGACAAAGTCAAAGAGATCACACTCTGTTCATTAAACACTCCACTTTAGGAGGAGTTATTGCCTTGATTGTTTATGTAGACGACATTATAATAACAGGTGATGATCCTATTGAGAAGGAACTATTGCGGAAGAAACTTGCTGCATAATTCGAAATCAAAGAACTTGGGAAGTTGAAATATTTCCTTGGCGTAGAGGTGGCATGTTTAGAAAAGGGAATTTTTATCTGCCAACAAAAATATGTTCTTGATCTTCTAAAAGAAACAGGGATGATAAGCTGCAAACCATGTAAGATACCTATTGATCTAAAGCATAAGCTCGACAATGACGAGGAAGAAGCCATAGTTGACAAGGGTCAATACTAGAGATTAATAGGTAAGCTAATCTACTTAGCTCACACTCGTCCAGATATTGCCTATGTAGTGAGCATGGTTAGCCAATTCATGCACAACCCGAAAGATTCACATCTTCAGGCAGTCTATAAAGTGCTCAGATACTTAAAATCTGCTCCTGGCAAGGGAATTCTATACAAAAAGCACGAGAATCTAAAACTTGCATGTTATACAGATGCAGATTATGCTGGTGCTTTAACGGATAAAAGGTCAACTTCAAATTATTGTACTCTGTTGGGAGGAAATCTCGTGACATGGAGATGCAGAATGTTGTGTCAAGGTCAAGTGTAGAAGCAGAGTTTAGATCAATGGCCCTTGGAATTTGTGAATTGCTATGGATGAAAATTACCCTAGAAGATTTAAAGATCAAATGGGATGAGCTAATGAGGCTGTGCTGTGACAATAAATCTGCCATTGGAATAGCACACAATCCAATACAGCATGACAGAACCAAAAACGTGGAAGTGGACAGACATTTTATCAAAGAAAAATTGGATAGTGGGTTGATAAGCACACCATATGTTCCCACTGGTGGACAGCTTGCTGATATCCTTACCAAAGGTGTTCAAAATCTATCATTTGAAAGTATCTTGGACAAGCTGAGAATGACAAATCTCTTCCATCCAGCTTGAGGGGAAGTGTTGAAGATTTTGGTATAATTAAGTGTAATTAACCCTGATTTGTAGGGATGTAGAAATAGAAAATCTTTATACAAATAGAATTTGGTAATAATTTCTATTTATTAGTAGTATGACAACTTTCCTATAATAGATTTATATGTGCTGTACATATTAATGTATTTCTGCTGTGATCAATGAGAAGAAGTAAACGAGAATTCACCAGCAAGCTGGGAAGGTTTGATATCTTCGAACCAGCTTGAGGGTTTTTTCAATTAAATATAGATTGTTTTCTAGTTTATTGAGGTCAACTTATTGTACAGGTTCTTTTTCTGTATAATATTGGTCTATATATTTTCTTGTATCCTTATTGTAATATATGAATGAAAGTTATGTTTTCTTCTCTCTAGTATTTCTTATCAGAAGGCAAACTTTCAAAAAAGGAAAATAGAGATGATAGGAATTGACCTTTAATTTGTCTCAAGGGCACCATTTCATAGGCTTCAGTGGTTTCCCTTGTGTTTTATAATAACAATAATAATAAAAAGAGCGATTCATTCAAACCAAACAGAAAAGGAAGAGATACAGAGTACTGTGAACAAGATGTCCACCTGAATCACATGACAAGACAGAAAAACAACAATAAAAGATCACCAACAATTCAAGTAACAAGAAAACAGAATCCCAATTTGTGTAAACAAAGAGAAAAGGAATTCCTCAAACATTATTTGAAGTAGAGACCTGAAGAGATGCTGAGAACAAAAATCTATCCTGTACGGGATCTTCTCTACTTCTGTATCTTCAAAGACTTTCATTTGATCATTAGCCAAATTACACAAAATAATGGCCATAAATTCAAAGATCGTCCTTAAAACAGCAATTGCTCCATTTCAAGCCAATGTATTAATTAAAAAAAAAAGGATGACAATGTTCTCATACAGGCTCACAAATTATTGATCTCTCATTATCAAAGCAAAATAATAATAGTAAGAAAAATAAAAAGAATGAAAAAGTAAAAGACATTCATAAGCTTTTGAATTTTGGAGCACCCACTCTAAAAAGTAATAAAATAGTTGCTGAGCGCACAGATCTAAATGCTAAAGCAGTATTCTGAGCAAGGACAATAGCCCTAATGCTACACAAGGAAAATGGAAGGTACTCTAGAGTTCCTGAAAATTGGACTTTCATTTTTCTTTTTCTTTTTTGTATTTCTTTTTCTGATAGTGAAGCATACGAAAAGTATACACTCTACCTGGTTTGTGGAGAGAGCAAAGTTCATAATGTTCCTTCAGCATGTGAATAACTAATTTTGAAATTCAAGTGTTTTAATTTTGTACTTCAGAAGAGTTGAATGCCTAAAACATACTTGGTAGTGTTCAGAAATTTTGTTATGACAGATCTTGAGTTAAGGTGATGCCAAGGAGATGAACTCATGCCCATTCTCAATCCTTTTTGAAAAACGGTCAAGTTCTATTCCTACAATCCCTAGAACATAATGTCACCTCAATGTACATCCTTCTTCATACTGACTTGGATATTTATAACTTTCTTACCTCTCCAACACATCTGTTATTTGCCAGTTGAGACAAATCATCAATGTGTTCCTTTAGTTGAGAGGGGACCTCCAAATCTCATTATTATCTCTCATCTCATTCTATTCTTATTAAGCTTAATTGCTCTCAATTTGATAACATACATTTTCTTATTTCTCTCTCCAAAAAGTATTGCACAATGAACGTCTTCCATCACCTTATGATGTGAAGCCCTAAAGGAATAAGAAACGAGAAAAGTATAGAGAAAGGGAAAAAGATTGGAAGAGAGAGAGAAGAGAAATCATAATTGCTCTTCAATTATCAAATCTGCTTACAACTGTAACTTAGAGCCCTTTTATAGTGGCCCTAGACAGCACAAGATTAATTCTTCTAAAATGAAAAGGAGATAAAAACGAAAAGCTAAGATAAATATGACTCAAGGGATAATCTTAACTCTAGATAAGTAAGTATGTAGATCCTTACCATCAATAATAAAAAAAGAAAAGAAATAAAAATAAAATAAGATAAGATAAACCCTAACTATTTTATACCTTCTTCCTACAGCTAGAATGAGTATATAGATTCTTAGCATCTTCTACATCACCTCCGCTTCATTCCCACTTACTCCTAAATTTTTCCAACCACACTACAGACAGATTGTCATCATATCTTATTCTTCTCTCATCTCTGATCATTCAAATCTACTTGTGACTGTCATATTCTCTAAGCTCCAACCAACTATCTAGTTCTCCTTTCTAACTACTCTATAGGTCATCTCATTAATCTAGTAAAATCTTCTTCTCAAATTCCTTCATAATCACTATCAAATGCCAATGATAATAATACGGGATGCCTACAAATATTCTGACAATATACTAGTTGGGCATTAAAGCAAAAAAGAGTAATATGATTTTTAAGCCAAACACATAGTGGTCATCTTAGTTACTAATGATTGAATCAAAATTAAGACATAATGATCATCTTAGTTACTAAATGATTGAATCAAGATTTCCCTGAACTGTATTATGGAAACTAATAAAACCAATGTGCGGAGGGGGCTAAACAAGGCCCAACATTCCTTAAAATTCATTTGCTATGATTCTATACATTTTTCATTGAAAATATGGTGTGTTGTAGACTTGAGGACAAAATTTCATTTACCCACCACATATGATACACGTATAGATATTTGTAGAAATTCGCACCGTATTGCCTAAAAGGTTTGTAACATTTTAAGCGTGTTACAAAAAAAATTTGTTAGTATAACTTTCTCTTAGTTGCAAGCTATATAACTGTTATACTTTCTTTGGTTTTATTTATAATCAAACAGTCACAAAATTTATAAGTTCTTAATATATAAATTCTATTATAAATGCATGAACATATGCATGTATCACTGTGAACCTATATATAATCTTCTAGAATTACCATGCCTGACACTCCATGTCCATGTCAAAGCATGATTTTCAAGTCTATATGCACAAATCATAACCCATTAGTTGTGCATTCCCAGAAACATGCAACAGCAAAGATGACAATTCATAACATCCAAAATAAAAAGGTTTCCATGGACTACAATCTCTATAAGACAACTGATTTGATTGGCCTATCAATTTAATCAAAGAAGAGATTCAAATTTGAAAAAGAAATTGGAATTGAGGAGTATCAAACCAATGCCCAGGTACAGCATGCTTCTTGTTGTATCCTTATTGTTTAATCAAATTCAAAATAACCTCAATAGAAAACAAATATAAAAATAGTATTTACCATGCAATTTATATGTTCAAATTTTCGAAAAAGAGAGAAAGACCAAACTTGAAGAAGAAAAGAAAAATTACCTCAACCATGAGAACACCAGGCATAATTGGCCTCTCAGGAAAATGCCCAGGGAAGAAGTTATCATTTATGGTAACATTCTTAATAGCAACAGCTGAAACTCCAGGATTGTGTTCAATAACTCTATCCACTAAAAGAAATGGGAACCTAAAACAAAAACCAAAAGAGACAAAAAAAAAAAAAAAAGTAAAGCAAAATTACATCAGAGTTCAGTGCACCTCTTAGCCCCAAGAAAATATAGGCATAACCGGTACATAAAACCTCAATGCAACGAGCCATTAGTTATAATTCGCGAAAAATAAAGTAACTCGAGATTAGGCTAACCTGTGTGGCAAAATCTCACGAATCTGGTTAATGTTCATTACTGTAGGAAATGCCTCGTATCCTGCAGATAAGTAAAACAAAATGATTTTAACAATAAAATTATTGCAAAAGAAAAAGAGAAAATAAAAAAAAGGACATAAAATCCATACTAAATTCGATAGGCGGAGTATCTTGTTTAGGATCTTTTGCAGCATCCGAAGAACAAAATGTGGTGACGAAACGAGCAGGGTATTGATTCTTCTTCTTCTTAAATTGAATGGAGAGAATAGTATTCGATTTGGCAATTGCAAGAGAAGTAGAAAAGGCATTATTTGGTCGATGAGATTTGAGGGATAAAGGTGAATTGGCAAAAGAAGCAGTAGTCGCCATTGTCAATGAATAGGGAAAAGAAAAGCAGCAGTTAGTGATTAGATTGAGAAGCAGAAGATGTTGTTAGCTTAGCTTAGATAATGGAGGAGGAGGAGGAGGAGCCAGTAATTGAACTAAAAAGTAAACATATGAATGTTGGCGACATTAACGAGGTGGCAGGCAGTAGTAATTGGAGAGACCAGCGCTTGGGCGTGTTTGTTTGTTCGAATAAAAAGTAGGTTTGGTAGTTATAGTTGGTAAGGCGACGGAGATCCCAATACGAGTTTCAAATCTCGCGTAAAGCACCTGTTTATTCGTTGGACCCATTATGCTTGAATTTGCAGGATTGCAGTGGATGTTCTGATAATTCGCCTCCCCTGGGTCATTTTTTTCAAATGATTATTTAGAAATAATTATAAATTTAAAGTAATATTCAAAATAAGACGAAGTAAAGGAATTTGTATGATATTAAGAAGTTAATCTTTTGAATATAACTTTTGAAAACGGAGTTTTTAAAAATAGAGTTTTAATAATAAATTTTTTAAAAAATAATTATTTAATTATTAAAAAGTTCTTTTGAAATAGTAAATTGATTAATTATATTTTATTAAAAGTATTTATTTATTATTAAATTTTATAAAATAACACTTAATACATAACAATCAACAAATTAAATAAATTATTATATTTAATATAAAAAATAAACATAAAATAATATTCTATGTACCTATAACAAAAAAATTTGGTTAAATCTTGTAGAAATATAATAGTTGTAAAGATATAGAGATATGATATTTTAATAAAAATTTAAAAATATATTGGTTTAATAGAGTTTAATTTTATTAAGAGTATACTACGAAATTAAAAAAAAAAATTATTATGATATGTGTCAATACACAAATATTAAAAAAAACTCTACCCCTAAAGACACAGATTTTAAGCTTTTGTAAATAAGACAAAATAGTTTTTTTAATTTTCAAAAATTCTTTTTCAATTACAATAAAATATTATCAAAAAAATTTGAAAAGAGCTTTTAAATTTAAAAAGATTCTTTGTACTAGTAGAAAAGCCCAACTAAACATGCGTTTAAAGCTCGTTTGGTTGAGTTTTTCAAATAGAATTTTTAAAAATAAAACTTTTCAAAGTAAAACTTTTAAGAAGAGAAAAAATCATTAATCGTTTAGTTATCAATTAAAAAAACTCCTTTGAAGTACTATACCGTTTGGTTATTCATTGTTAAAAGTACTTATTTGTTATTAAATTACCAAAAATAGACACTTAATAAAAATTATATTCAAATTCTAAACAATTCAATATTTTTATATATAAATTTAAATTTATCATTTATTTCTTTAAATTCAATTTCTTAAAACACAACAATAAAGTAAAATTAATATATAGTAATCAATGAATCAATATAAATTATTGTATTTGATATAAAAATTAAAATTAAAATAATACTTCTTTTTATTTAAAAAATAAAATAATCAAATAAAACTTATTTTTCATAGATTTTTATAAAAATATAATGACAGTAGAGATATAGAGAATTGGAGATATGATGACTTTTAAAAAAATATTAAAAATATGTTAATTGAATATGGTTTATTTTTATTAGGGGTGCACTATGAAAATAAGAAAATATTATTATGATATATATAACATTACACAAATATAAAAAAATTTAAAAAAAAAACTCAAAATTTAAGTTTTTGCAAGTAGATGCAAAATAATCTTTCTAATTTCTAAAAGTTCTTCTCTAATTGAAACCAAACGTCATCAAAAAATTTGAAAAAAGTTGTTGACATTAAAAAATTCTTTTGACCAATAAAAAAGTCCAACCAAATAAGCACTAAGAGTCAAAATTTTGTTCACAAAATTGCATAAATTAGAGTTACAAATAGGGGCTATTTATAGTTAAGACATTCCCCTTTATTTATTATCAAAATTTGGTAGATATTTATAAAAATATGATGGCAATAGAAATATCGAGAATTAGAGATATGATGACCTTTAAGAAAATGTTAAAAATATATTAGCTGAATTAAGTTTACTTTTATTAAGATTACACTATGTAAATAAGAAAATATTATTATAATATATATGACATTTCACAAATATAAATAAAAAACTTAAAAAGCTCTATTCCCAAAAGCAAGTAGACGCAAAATAATTTTTCTAATATCTAAAAGTTCTTATCTAATTGCAATCAATCATCATCAAAAAATTTCAAAAGAGTTTTTGGTATTAAAAAACTCTTTTGTCCAATAAAAAAGCCCAACTAAATAAATACTACAAATTTAAATTTTGTTCACAAAAATTACATAAATTAGAGTTACAAATTGGGGCTATTTATAGTTAACTTATTGCCACATTAATGTCTAAGTTGCATAATAAAGTTCTCCATGTTTTCCACTTGTAAGCATATGGTGGATATTGAAAGACTTGTTGCAATATTCTCTATTGGATATTTGTCACTTATTATTTTTAAATTTTTCCAAGGAAAAATCCAGTGGAATAAAGTTGTAGAAAAATAAATACAATTTTTATGAAATAAAATAGTTGCACATAGAACAACTGCCTTGTTAAAAATCCTTATCAATGAAATTCAGTGGAACAAAACTTACTTAAAGAAAAAATAATAATACAATGCAAATAAATCTAGAATAGTTATAGAAGTTCTTCTTTTCATAGATTATGCTCCTTATAATCTAAAGCTTTTCCTCAAAAGGATATGTGTTAGTTTGATAGTTTATTGAGACAGTGCATATTAATGCTATGTATCATCCTTTCAAAGTACACTTGGGTAATGCTTTGGTGAATAAATCTATAAAATCACGAGTAGAGCGTACCTATCTTATATTTATTTTCATGTTCTCTTGAAACTTATAAGTGTAGAAAAACTTTTATTAAGATATGCTTGATTCTATCTCTTTTGAATCATTCTTTGACTTAAGAATTGCAAGTAGTATTCTCTTCATATAGAGTTGTTGATTTTTAATAGAAGACAATTCACATATTTTCTAAATATGACGGATGACTAATCATAGTCATGTACACTCTTTGCTTGCTTCATGTAATGTAAGAATTTCTACTTAATTTAAAAAGGTAGCAACAATAGTCTACTTCATAGATTTTCAAAAGATTGTTATGCCATTATAAGTAAAAATATATCTTGTTTGTGAGTGGATTTTATGATGATTAAATAAATAACTCACATCAGCAGAATAAAAAAGATCTAGATTTTCTATTAATTTATTAGAAAAGATAACCCCTAATCCATTTATTCCATGAAGATAACGAAAATATGTCTAATACCATTCCAAGTGGCTTTTGATACGTTTAGATGTAAACCTTGCTAATAAATGAGGATGCTATATTTGGTTTAGTGCATTATGTTAAATACAATAAAAACAAAAACCAATTATACTTAGATAAGATACTTTAGACTAAGTACTTATTTGTCTTCCTTTTTAGGACAAAATGGATCAAAAGATCGAACCACTATTAGAACACTTAATGAAAAAAAGATTTATCTATATTGAAACATTTTTAAAAAAAAATTAATCTAAATTATTTGATAGAAAAAGATTCTACTTAATTGTGTTATCTGCAGCCTAAGATAATGTTTAGTGTTTTCCAAATCTTTTATCTCAAATTCACTTTTGAAATACTCAACAAGTTTTTGAAGATCTTTAGAAGTTTGAATTAGATTCATGTTACCAATATAAACTACTATAATGATAAAGCCAGATTTTGACTTCTTGATGAACACATAAAGACAAATGGGATCATTAATATATCTATATTTCATCAAGTACTTACTAAAGAAGTTATACAACATGCATCCATATTGCTTCTACTCACACAGAGATTTATCTAACTTTATAAAAGATAAGTTATAATGTGCTGGTTGGTGATAAACGCATTCCATACCTTATTTAGCATCCTTCTTAATTTGGTATTTGTTTGTTTTTAGTATACAAATATGGCCATTTATGCATACATTATTGTCTTGTAGACTTGTGGTAATGAGATTAGTTCTAAGCCTTTGATTAATGAATTCACAAGATTAGATTTTAATCACTAACTATAAAGAACATAGGATAGGTAGAGTGAAGTCAAGACCCTATGACTCTTTTGCTATAGAATTCAACTTTTCGTGAACTTGTTTAATTTTAGTTTTTCACATCTTTACATTCTTTAACCATTTTAGTATTTTATTTAGCCTAGATAAAGTTAGTTTGTTAATTTCATAGTAATTAGTATTAATTTAGAGCATCAATCATCGTGAAAACAATACTCACTTATCACTTTATTACTTGCTTATGACCCGTGTACTTATAATTTATTTGCGCATGTTTAATTTTGTGAACAAGTTTTTAGCGTCATTCTAGGGGATTGTGAATTTTAAATTATTGCTAATATTATAGATAAGCAACTTGATTTTAATTTAGATAATTTTTTTTTTGTTCTTATTTAGTTGTAGTTGTTGTGGTGATTTAAATATTTATGAGAAGAGCTTGGAGCTTTTTCCTTTTGATCCGAAAGTAGAGCGCACTTTTATGGAGGCTTATGAGAGAAATGAGAGATCAAGCTCAAGTTATGGTCGATGAGGGCAACAACCATCAATAACCACATGCATTGCGGGACTATTTTAGGCCCGCAGTTAATGAGTTTTATTCGAGGATCTGGCGTCAAGGGGGTTCAAACCAATAATTTCAAATTAAAATCAACCCTTATTAATATATGTAAGTTATTTTAAACCTAGGATGCATGCATGTGGGTTTGTATCTATCATTCAAATATAGCATATGTATCACATACATACATACGCAGCAGATGAACAGAATATAAATTACTCAATGATAAACACAAATGAACTCTTACATGTTATCTCATAAATGTAAAATACATCAGGATTAAGAAATAGTATCTTGTCAAGCCTTTGGTATTTGGTCGAACTGGAGTACCTGCTTTGAAGCAACCCGTTCACAATTTTAATTCCTCAATACAGTGGGCTTGAGGAAGCTAGAATAGTAGCTTTTTCAGCAAATGATTTAACTATTGAATCCTTATTTCTACTTTGTAGTATGGGTGACTAAAATGGAAGAGAAAAAATAGAGAGGATGTATTTTTGTGCTCTTAACACTTGAGAAATTTTTCTAACACTTAGCAAAATTTATTTCTTTCTCTCCCTCACTCACCTTGGCTGAATATCACTACATCCATTGAGCAACATACTGTTCTTTTATTTATTTATTATTATTTTTCTATTTTCTCACCTAATGGCATCCATTATCTAGGTCAATGTTTGCCGTTAGTGTTTTGTTTATTATTATTTATAATAAACCAAATGAAAACAAAATAAAATAAAAAATTATTTAAATGAACTTGGCCTAAATCTAGGCCAAATAAGAAAATATTTTCTCATTATTAAGCAACATCTTAAGGCCTACCATTTACAAGTGCTATCCATTTATTCTTATTATATCATTTAATTAATATTAAACAAATGATTTAATCATATTAAATCATGGCAGAAACACATGCCAATTTATATTAAAAAATTAATTGTTTGATTTTAATTTAAATAATAATATCATATTATTATTATTATTTTATTCAATAAACATTTTAATAAATAAAATAATGATATTATTTTTCCAACAAATAAGGTCATTTTGACAATTTCTAAATCAAATAATAATTTACCTACAATGTGTCATGTGTCAATATCCCTGTTTATGCTCAAAATATAACGCAGTTATAGCAATATAGATTGAGGTGTCGATCCCACGAGGAAGCGCTTGGCAAAATAGGTTGGTGAAGTAAAATATTAAAGGGGCAGCAAATGATAAAATTAATTGATGAAATGGAATTGTCTATGAATTGAAGAAAATATCTTATGATGATTTAAGCAAGGCTTTGAGAATCACAATTATGCTTTATAAATCTACTCTACACTTTGATTCAATACTTATAACACAATTGAAAGTTTCACATCCCAAACAATTAATCGAAAGATATGTAAAATATAGCACATTTGATAGCACATGTATTTGATGTAATTAAACTCTTTGCAAGCATTAACGCACATCATGTTCATTTATACAAGTTATCTAAGATCAAAAATATATTATTTTGACAATATTGCAGTAAAAGATCAACTTGAATATCAAATATTTATTACCCTTACATGTTATCCAAGATCGACAATATATAAATTTGACAATACTGCAGTAAAAGATTAACATATAAAACAATATAACCAGTAACAATTATAATTCAACAAGAATCACATAAGAAAAGCATGACTGAACATATATGAGACATGAGAATTATAACCTCTAGATTATAGAAAATAAAATAGATAAGAGTTTAATCAAAGCCAAACTTACAAATATTTATAGCTCTTGACAACGAATCAAAGCATAGAAGTAGATTTATTACACATAAAAGTTCAACTCTTAGCCTTGCCAATGACTCTAGCCTAAATTACAATACATGTTAATGAGAAGAAAAGAAAAGAGAATTATCTAATGTTAAAAACGTCCTAAGAGTCTCCTTATATAGGCAATGAATGGCAATATGTCATGGATGACATCAATCTTCAATAATTTTAGGCTAATAACTCATTCATCCACTTACAGCATGTTTTTGATAATATAAATGACCAATGTAGCCTCTATGGTTGACATGAAAGTTGTATCATTGTGTCTCTTCTTTCCATAGGCACCGATTTCATACAAATTGGATGAGTATCCAATGAGATATGAGCAAAATTCCAAAGACACATCAGATTTCGGCCAACAACCATTTTACCTATTTACAATGTAATTTGGTCCATGATAACGGCTGATTTGGACTTTACCATCAACATACAAGTTGTTGATAATTAAGTTATTATTTCACAGCTTTAAGAATTATACTAACTGAGTAATTATTTTGTGAGATACGGTCCAAATACATAAGTTGGGTCAAGCGGATAAAAGTTATAGCCCAATTCTATTGTATCTCAATTTTTGGCCCATAAGATGTTGGATTTGGCTTTTCCACTATTCTTCAAGTTTGTGTAAGATTGAGTCATATTATACCAGGTTCAATAATTTCTTCATTTCGATTTCTACATTGAGAGTTATGTCCATTTTACCTAAACCTGTCCAAATAACATTCATTAATTACAATTTAAGGAGAACACTTTATTTCAAGCTAAAATACAAGAATATGCTAAAATGAGTGACATTAAATGGTGACTGAATCTCTTAATAAATATGCATTTTCATGTTCTCATTAATCTCATTAGTCAACAACTAATTATTAACTAATTAATGTACTTAACTCTTAAGTCTTGACACGTGCACGACCAGAGGGAGATCAAAGTAAATGTCCGGTCTGTTGGAATTTTTTGGATCGAACTATTCAATTTGATACACTGCCCTAGTGCACAACGAGTACACTTCATATTGTGGGACTCTCTAGATCCATTCTTGATTTGTCAAATAGAACTATTCTGTGAGTCCGAGATCTATGTCCCACGCACATGTCACAGATATTACAAATCAGTATAGTAGACCATACATGTTGAGGTCATAGTGCATACGTATAATCCTTCCGCCAATCATATCCTAAAAGAGCAGGGATATAGATCACTACCGTCAAATCCCTATGTGCTCATCTATGAACTTATCTTTAGACACGTATCTTAATAAATAATATATAAAAATATTTTTGTAATATTATTCAACCCCATGGAAAACTCTTTCTTGGGTTTGTTACTTATGGCCATAAGACTTTCTAAGATATATAAGCATCTAGATATATAACTCATCTATGTGAGATGACAGATCCCATATCTGTATATACCAGATTTTATAAGTATCGGACCATACCTAGCGACACCCAGTGGTTACACAGTGAACGGTCTATGACATACGTGGGATCAAAATATGATGGATCACTTACAAGTCCATCGTGATACTCAGGTCAAAAGACCACGGATACTACTCAACTCGAGAAGACCTTTAAGTGACGGCTTCATGGGATGTCTATTGGGGTCCTCGTTGAGTCTGTTCAGTATTCAGTCCTTACTGAACATCTGCATGCTATACGAACTTCCTGTAAGCCCATAGTCAGCCAAGAATAACCATTTAGACTATCTAAGTATATTATACACTGGTCTATGTAAAATGAATCCACCGACAAACCTGCATCGATGAATTAAGACCAGGAACATATAATTTGATAAAAGACTTACATAATAACATTTTTTAGTACCTATTGCAACTCTTGCAACTATGTTATTACTAATGTATTCTCAGGTCTTTGTACCGTTACAGTTTTTAGTGATGCTAACTCTTGGCATTGATCTAAACTTCTTTAGACCGAATCTGAATGCTTTTAGATTATATAATATCTGCAGCGTCACAAGCATTAAACCATTTAATAATAGTAATTAGCGATTTAACAAATAATGTACTGTATAAATATTATAAAATAAAATATTCATACAATAATAGGATGGCACATGAGCACAAATATCAACAAATTCCCACTTGCTCTAGTGCCATTCATAGTGGTATTATATACCCATAGACTCTACGAGTTTTTCAAACACTTTTGGAGTTAAGGCCTTAGTCAATAGGTCCGCTACATTATTTATAGAGTCAACTCTACAAATTATTACATCTCTCATAGCTAAGATTTCTCTAATTTTGTAGTATTTCCTCTCTACATGCATAGATCTCTAGTGCGCTCTTGACTCTTTTGCTTGTGCAATGGCTTTGTTGTTATCGCAGAATAAAAGGATATAATCTATCAAGCTTGGAATAATCTGGAGTTCGATGACAAACTTGCGTATCCACGCTGCTTCCTTTGTTACCTCAGAGGCTGCAATATATTCTGCTTCAGTTGTTGAATCAACTGTGGATCCCTGTTTAGTGCTCTTCCAACTCACTAGAGCACCGTTGAGGATAAATACATATCCAGATGTATTCTTTCTATCATCTAGATCAGACTGAAAGTCTAAATCTGTGTATCCCCTAATCTGCAAGTCACTATCTCCATAAATGAGAAACTTGTTCTTTGTACCCTTAAGGTATTTAAGGACATGTTTGACTATCATTCAATGGCTGTCACCTAGATCAGATTGATACCAGCTAGAAACACTTATAGCCATACTGATGTCAGGTCTCGTGTACATCATAGCATACATCAGGCTGCCTACAGCTGATGCATATGGCATCTTAAACATTCTAACTCATTTACCTTTTGTCTGAAGAGACATTCTCCTCGAAAGATGAATACCATGTCTAAAAGGTACATTAGCTGTCTTACAGTTAGTAAAGTTATACCTTTCTAGGACACTATCAATGTATGATGATTAGGAGAGTCTTATCAGCTTCCTAGCTCTATCTCTATAAAGCTTTATACCAACTATATAGGAAACCTCTCCTAAGTCCTTCATGGAGAAGGTTTTATTTAGATAACTCTTGACTGATTAAAACATACCGATATCATTCTCAATGATCAGTATGTCATCCACGTAGAGAATTAAGAAGACAATCATGCTCTATTGACATTTTTATACACACATGGTTTCTCACCATTTTTTATGAAACCAAATCCTTTGATTACCTCATCAAAATAAAAGTTCTAACTCCGGAAAGCCTGCTTAAGCCCATAAATGAACTTCTTCAGTTTGTACACTAAACTTGTGGATTGGCTAGATGCAAAACCTTCAGGCTGTTTCATGTATATCTCTTCGTCGAGATATTAATTTAGGAATGTCGTCGTTACATCCATCTGTCATATCTCATAGTCATAATATACAGCAATAGCCAATAAAATTTGTATTGACTTCAACATTGCTACCAGTGCAAAAGTTTCCTTATAATCGATCACAGATCGTTGAGAATAACCTTTTACAACCAATCGAGCTTTGAAGGTCTCTACCTTTCCATTGGGCCCACGCTTTCGCTTGTAAATCTATTTACAACCGATAGTAACTATTCCTTCAAGAAGCTCATCCAAGTCCTAGACTTGATTGTGATGAATTGAGTCAATTTCGAATTTCATGGCTTCTTGCCATTTTCCCGAGTTGATGTCTAACATCGCATCCTTATAGGTTAAATGATCATTTTCTCCTATTAAGAAAACTCCAAGTGCACCTTCAAGCATCTGACCACACCTAGTAAGTGGCCTGGACATCCTTTCAGACCTACGTGGAGGGTGTGTTAAAGGTATTATGCTCAATTGATTTTAAGGTTCCATCTTAGTTTCATGTTCGTTATGATTGGCTTTATTAAGCACAATCTTTCTACAACCTCCACAATCCATAAGAAATTCTTTCTCAAAGAAAGTGGCATATCGAGAAACAAACACATTTCGCTCCTCGAGATCATGGAATTGGTATCCCATTGAATTCTTGGGATATCCAAAGAATTAGTACTTGTACCTCTTGGGTGCAAGTTTATCCTGTTGCGTAACTTTTACGTAAACAGGACAACCTAAATCTTAAAGTATTTAAGACTTGATTTCTTTCCATTCAACATCTCATGTGGAGTGATTAGAATAGTTTTAGATGGAACTCTGTTCAATATATGAGCATCAGTTTTCAGAGTATAACCTCAAAGATATTCAGGTAGATCGGTGAAGCTCATCATCGATCGGACCATATCCAATAAAGTCTGATTCCTTCTCTCCGACACACCAATGTGTTGCGGAGTACTTGGAGAACTATAATGAGCCTGAATCCCATTCTCCTTTAAATAATTAGAGAATTCATTATTTATGTACTCACCGCCTCGATTTAATCGAAGGCATTTAACATATATTCCGGTTTGTTTCTCTACTTCATGTCTGAACTCTTTGAACTTTTTAAAGGTTTCTGACTTGTGTTTCATAAGAAACATATACCAGTATCATGACAAATCATCGATAAAGGTTATAAAGTATCAAAATCTGCCTATTGCAACGTGATTGATTAGACCACATACATTACTATGTACTAGTTCTAATAAATCAGTGGCATGATGTCCAATACCTGTGAATGAAGATTTAGTCATTTCCCTTTGAATACAAGATTCACAAACTGGATAAGGTTCTAAGGTCAGATCAGGTATTCGACCATCATTAACCAGACGGGTTAGACATCTCACGCCTATATGACCCAATCTCATATGCCACAATTTCGTATCATTTAAAGCTTTTGCACTATTACTAGTGGTACCCTATATATTCATGACATTTCTCATTGTATCCAAAATATAATGTCCATTAATTAACTGACACTCAGCTAATAAAACATCAAACATATCACATATATATATAAAGAGCGGTTCTTAATATAAATATGATACCTTTCACTGTCAAGTACAAAAAGAGAGATAATCTGTCTGATCATAGCAGGCACAAAATAACTATTATGAAGTATAACGGTTTTATTATAAGGGAGAATCAAATCATAATGTCATACAGCCTCGACCCGTAGGAGATCACCATTTTCTACTCGAAGCTGTACCTCTCCCGGCTATAGCAATCTTACTTCTTTCAGACCCTACAACATATTGCAGATGTGAGAAGGACTTGCAGTAGCTAATGCCTAGCCAATACTAGCATAAAATGTTAAAGAAATATCAATAATGGAAAAGATAATACCTGAGGAAGTCTTCTTTACAATGGCAAGGTATTTGGGGCAGTTGCGTTTCTAGTGCCCATCCTCACTGCAATGAAAGCATTTTCCTTTCATTTTCGATTTCTCCAGTGGCTTGGATACCTGTTGCCGTTGAGGACCTATTTTGGGTGTCTGCCTCCCCTTTCTTTTTTCTTCCCTTTGGACTTCCCAGAAGCCCTCAGGGTCGAAATGAAGCTTCATGAATAAGGAGGGCCGAGCCTTCTTTATGCATGTCCTCATCTGCTGTCTTTAGCATATTGTGAAGATCAGCATAAGTAGAGGTCATTCCTTACATATTAAAGTTCATGATAAATTGTGCATATGACCCAGGCAGCGACTGGAGAATCAAATTGTTCATTAGGTTATTGCTCAAAGAGATGTCCATGAACTCAAGCCTCTCGATTAATCTTATCATCTTGAGAACATAAGGACTCATTGGACTACCCTCAGTGAGCTTTGCCTGAAATAGTGCTTTGGCAACCCTATAGTTCTCAACTTGGGGTTAGGTCACCAAAAAGCTCTCTGAGATAGAGCATTATGCTGCTAGCACTGTCCATGCAAACATGCTCCCTCTGCTGCTCAGTGGACATTAAGGCAAGGATGTACGATTTAACTTTTAAATCGTCATCCAACCATTTTTTATATGTCACCTTTTATTCTTCGGTGGCATCCTCAAAAACACCTTTGGGCATCTTTTGGTCAATAACATATCCCAGTGTTTTCGAATCCAGAACAATTCTGAGATTCATATACCAGTCAGAGAAATTCTTGGCACTTTTGAGTTAGTGTACATCCAATATATGCACCAAGGGATTTGAAGATGACATTCTTTGTTACATAAGTCAAATAAAATAATATTAGGAGAAGTAAGTGAAAAATATCATTAAATTGCTAATAATGCATTTTAAATCATGGGTATAATATTTATACATTTTTTAATTTAAAATGCCCTCCCACTGTTTTACATAATCCCTCTAATCTCTAAAAACGGGATAATGACAATTTAAACTATTTTAAACTATACAGCGGGAAGTGGACCCCATTGGCATTTTACTCGAGTCGCACACTATAACGATCTAGGCCTTTGTAAACCCAACAGGTAAACAACTCTTGTCAATTGCATCTTATGTAACTCCTACTCTTGATCCTAATACATCTTATCTGCACACTGTGGCGATTTAAGGTAAGTGTATTCCAGATTAACTTATCAATTATCAAACATATGCTATTGGTACTACCCACACACTGTAGCAATCTAAGGTTACTTTCACGTATATTTGCCTTATCTCATGTTTAACCGGTATAGTCTAAATCATACCGATCAAATCCCTCACACTGTAGCAATCTTGGGAAAAACCAATATAATACAACTACACCGTATTGACAAGATGGATCAACAATAAAATATTATCTCATAATATAATATTGTTCAATCCGATTAAGTGAGATTTTTACTCTTTTTTTTATTGTAACACAAAGACTTAATCCTCATCTCATGAGGAGGTAATTCTCAATCAAACATTAATTTCTGTATAAGCACAACTAACCCCCACCAGTAGGGCTCCTATTCTATTTACCAACATAAAAAATTATGATCCCAGTTTATAATACAACCTAATAATTTTTATCATTATATCTCATAAACCCCCACATGATTAAAATAATATTTTAAATAATTTAAAACATAATTAGAGTGAGTGTCGTTGGCGCCATGGTGCTGGGTTCACTGTATGGCAACATCAGGGGGACATAGCCCCCGGTGTCACGGTGCGTAGCTTCTGGCGCTGCGGTGCTTAACAACCAGCGCATGGTAGTTAATGAGATTTATTCGGGGATCTGGCATCAAAAGGGTTCAAGCCAACAATTTCAAATTAAAATCTACCTTTATTAATATAGTGCAATAAAATCAGTATGGAGGTTTATCAAGCGAGGATTCGAATGTTTATCTAGCTATGTTCTTGGAGATTTGTAACACAAGTAAGAGGAATGGAATTTCAAATGATGTTATTAGGCTATGCTTGTTCCCTTTCTCTATTAGGAATAAAGTTAGAGGTTGGTTACAATCTTTGCAAGTAGAGAATATTGCAATGTGGGAAGAGATAGCCTACATGCTCTTCACTAAATTCTTTTCACCTTCCAAAACTTCTCAACTCCAAAGAGAGATAGCTTAATTCTGACAATTAGACTTCAAGCCACTTTATGAAACATGGGAGAGGTTCAAGGACCTTATTAGAAGGTGCCCGCAACATAGATACCAAGATTGGTTTCAAATTCAACTTTTCTATAATAGACTAAGTGACCAAATAAGAACAATTGTAGATTCGGCAACAGGTGGTACACTGTTGCCAAAAATCATTGAAGAAGCCCAAATCTTGTTGGAAAAAATGGTGAAAAATTCGGATTAACTTAAACATGATTACTGGTGAAAAAGTTTCTTCACAATCGATTCTAGATCTGTTAGTGCAACCTTTTTCACTAATTAGGCTTTGAAGGTTTGTACCTTCATATTAAACCCACACTTTCATTCCGTAAATTCATTTACATTAAATAGGAACAAGTCTTACCGAAAGTATAACCAAATCTTAGACTTGATTGTCATGCGTAAAGTCAATTTTAGATTTATGATATTTTACCTTTTTCCTGAATCGATGTCCAACATTACTTCTTTGTAAGTAAAAAAGTATCTCTTTATTCAAATAAGAAAACACCAAGGGCACCTGCAGGTATCAAACATACCTATTAGGTAAACCACCCCCTTGTTACCAGTTGGCCTCCAAAAAAGCTTGCTTGGTTTACCCTCAACGTCAAACCACCTTTGAGAAGGTACAGGGTAGATCAATGGAAATGGTAATCTCCTAAATACCCACTAGGACTTTTAAGCCTAGAGCTCACAAGTTTGACTAATTGGAGCTCAATGTTCCAAGATAGAGTGTCTTTGATCGGTTAAGCAATTTACGTTATATAAACCCAAGGCCGACCAAAACTTAGAAGATAAGGATAAAAAGTGTGAATAGCTAAGATTTAGGCAAAGACCAAGAAGTCGAGGAAAAATTTGGCCAAAATAGACAGCCTTAACAAAAAGCACTATAGAAATAGAGTAATAAAAGATTAGTAACTAGTTAGGCCAATTGATATGGTCGATGTATGTAATGTTATAGAGGATGAACTAAAGGAATTGACATTATTGACCCTTTTTCATCCAATCGAAGACATAACTCAGCACATTCGGCCCTTTTATGTCACGGTCAATCTCAATGAGATACCTTGTAAATGATCTTTATCGATAATGGGTATGATGTCAATATTCTACCTTTACAGATGCTAAGAAATATTAGGATAAACAAGGGCGACCTGGAGCCATCAGAAGTGATCATGATTGATTTCGCTTGATGGAAAACCCCAGCCAATATATTTATCTCTTTAAAGGTTAAGATCGGTCAAATAGAGAGAGAGGATCCATTTTATGTAGTTGACATACTGAATGACTACAATGTCTTATTAGAATGAGATTGGATCTACTCTAACAAGACATTATAGTTACTTAGTACGTTAACTATACGGTCTAGTATACACCAGATGATCTTTAGATGGCTACTAAGTAGCTTGGTTGAGATAATCCATGCCGACCTAAAACCATTCGAAGGCCACGAATAAGTGGCATCAACCTTTCTATATAATCCTTTTATCATAACTACAATCCTCATGAAGGATAATACTAGCTGATACATAAGAGACATATCCAGATCGGTGATTAATGAAAAGCATTAGGTCATAAGAGAATAACCTGCTTGCTTAAAGTAGTCAAATCAAGCCAACCTTTGTCTATTTTTTTTATAAATACATAAGAAACCTATATAGCAGCATTAGTCGAGTGCATTTATGAAGATGAAAGACAAGACCTACAAATCGGCCATGAACTAAATGACCACAACTCTCAGGCTCAAAGCCGACTTAAAGAAATTAACTTGGGCACCAAAATTTACCCTAGGCCAATTTTCATTCGTGAATACTTAAACCTGGTCTATGAAATAAAGTTTGTGGCAATTTTAAAGTAGTATAAAGATTACTTCGCATTGGACTATATAGCTGTGAAGCCGAATTGTTGATCCCATACTGCAACAAAGTTTGGCATCTACTTCAAGGGTTCTAGTCCACTCTATTCAAATATTTAACAAGAAAGAAAAATTCAAAAGCCAACGATCCAGACAAGGGAGCATTAGGTTTTAAAAAATGAGATAGAAGAAATACTTATGATACATCAACCCCACTCATGTTTATTTAGTACTAAATTATCAAAACAACAGTGGCTGATCTTACAAATTGACTTGAGTAAAGATTGGAGAGAAGAACTAGTTGACTACATGCAAAGGCCAATCGATGAGTAAAGATTATGGCACCAAAATTTGTACTTTTTATAGGAGAATTGTTCGAAAAAGGCCTTTGAGAGAATTATTGAGATGCATCAGCCCAAAAGAAAGCATATTGGCTATGGTTGAGTCATACAAGGGACTGACAAAGGCTTACCTAAAGTCAATTAATGAAGAAAGAAGTCATCAAGAATGGTTTTTGATGGCTAACCATAGAGCAAGATTGCCACAATTATGCTAGAAGCTATAAAGAATGCCAAAAGCATAACCCAATCAAAATCATCTCGACAAAAGAGATGCATGGAACTATAAGGCCATGGCCATTTAGAGGATGGGCGATGCACATAATAGGAAAAATTTATCCACCGTTTTCAAAGTTACATGCCATCATCTTAATAGCGACCAACTATTTTACTAAATAGGTAGAGGTTGTCTCATTAAAGATAGTTACTCAACAGTCGGTTACCAGGTTTATCAAAAAGAATATCATATATAGACATGGCCTTCTAGAGTCCATCAAAGCCGATCAAGGAATAGTCTTCACTGGAGAAGAGATAGTCAATTTTGTAAAAGAATTCAATATTAAGCTAATGTATAGCACTCCCTACTATGCACAGTCAAATGGGCAAGCCGAATCAACTAACAAATAGATTACTCAAGGTTTAAAGAAGGCAATTAATGACAATCCTAGAGAATGGTAAGAGAAGCTGCAAGAAGTACTTTGGGCAAATAGAGTCAATCAAAAAATAGCTACTATAACATCTCCTTATCAGTTGGTCTATGGTCATAAAGCATGGTTCCAATAGAACTCATAGCTGATTCAATAAGAAGACAATTTTAAGGAGAATTAACTGCCAAGTGATATTAAGAAGCCATAGCAGAAGCGATGGACATGATAGATGAAGATTCTCTAAAAGCCTTAAATCGACTTAAAATACAAAAAAAGAAGGTGGAAAGATCCTACAACAAAAAAGTTAAGTTCAAGTCATTCAAGATTAGCAAACTAGTATGAAAAGTCATCCTTCCAATATGTTCCAAAGAAAATGATCTGGGAAAGTTTAGTCTAAATTAGGAATGACCATTTAAGATCGCCAAGATTATTGGCAATGAGGAATATCTACTGAGCGATCTGGAAGGAATTATGCACCCAAGGGCGATTAACGACAGATACCTTAAGTCTTATCTACCAGCTATTTGGGAATGGATTGAAAAGTTAATTTTCCACACAACTCTTTTAAGAATTAATCAAGTTATATGGAAGGTATTTATTAGTCGTCGTTACAAATTTTAGTTTACATAAAAAGCCGATGGCTAAAATGATCGGTTATCGATGAATAACTAATTAATTTTTCTCTATATTTGTTTACCTTATCAATACAAAACTGACATTTGTTCAATTAAGCTTTGCTTCTGATCGGTTGATAAATTTTAAGTCGATTACGAATATGTTATTAGCCCTTATCAATGAGTAGCCAATTATTATTTCGGTCTAAGTTTGAACTATGCTATGATTGATCAATTTACAAGAAGATCGACATATGTTATAAAATTTTCTTTGGACTTAGAATTTCTTTTGATAAGTTAAACCAAAAAAACAAAGCCGATTTATGATAAAACAAGAAAAACCAGGTAACAAACTTATATTTCATTCATAAAAAAATTATTTACAAGCCTTATATGGTTGATATAATTTACAACTAGTCAAAGGAAGATAAAAAAATTAGTAACAAGGAATCCATGGTCTTCACCTCCGCCTCAGCCTTAAGAACTATCTCATTCTTGAGCTTGAGGCTCTTTTCAAATGTTGCCCTTTTGGGTGATTATCTAATATTTGCTACTTCAAGCTCTGAGATATTTCGGTCCGAATCTCTTTACAGCCTTTAGCTTAGTGAGCTCTGCCTCTAATGTCTTTATCCTTTCATTTGTTTTTGCTCTGGACATCTAGGTCTCTTACTTTAGTAATCAGTTGAACTTCAAGGCGATTCAAAGCCTCATTCTCTTTGGCTTCTTGTTTAGCCTCATTTATTAGACTTATGGCCAAAGCTTCTTTTTTGCAAGACTAGTGAAAGAAGCTGCAAATACATCATATTTAATTGTTAGGCTGATTAACATTATATCGCTCGTAGCATTATTCGATAGAAACTTGAGCTTCTTGTTGATGTCTAAAACTTTTCGATTGTCAAGAAGTGAGTTGACCATTTAACTCTTCAATTCCTTTCAACGACTACGTCTATCACTTCAATTTATATGGCTGAACTAGGAGAAGTCGATTCTTGCTTAGGAGAATCACCATCCAATTTCACACTGTTATCAGATGGTTCCTAGAGGAGCATAGATAAAATGTTGGCAGTTGACGTTGTATCATTAAGCTGCGGAGGCTTTTTAACTACTGGTTTGTTGATTTAAGTTGACTGTAAAGGTGTAAACCTAGTTAATTAAACAAAATTTGCCTTGGGACTCATCTCTTGTACACCTTGAGCATCAATATAATGCTCAAGTGATTTACTCGTTGAAGTAGGCAAATGAGTGGCCGTCTTCGACTAGAGAGAAGAAGTCGATTCCTTAGATGCCAATTTAGAGTGAATAATATTTATCTTAGGCTATTTCTTGGTCGTAGTCTAAAACACAAGAAAAATATTAGCGGCCAATCTCCACAAGATAAAACTAAGAAATTTTGAAGAAGGCGATATAATTTACCTTAACACATTTCTTAGGTGGGGCTAAATCTTCCTCACCTATTAAAGCGGCATCAACAAGAGTTTGTATGGTTTCTACAATGGTCAGTAAAAGATCAATATCAACAAAATGGTATTGAAATAAAGATTGTAATAATTATATCTTGTCGGGTCGTATCACCAATAATGTTAACCATCTCAAGAACAAATAAGGGTTTATTATATTTACCTAAATAAAAATCAGTCCATGTAAGCCAATTTTTCCCCTTACTTGGAATATCACCAACGACGTTAAACTTAGCCGTTGGGATTGGGGGTCTTAGATCTATAAATGGTCATTCGAAGAACACCTCCCCTAACTAAGGGCTATTAGAGCAACCTTATTAGGTTTGGTGTTCAATGGCCAACTAACTATGTTTTAAGAGAAGTTCCCTTTTCCTTTGGTGACGTAGACTCCTTATTTCTTTTAATTTATTACAATTGAATTTAAAACCATAAAAACTTTCAAAATCTAAAATTTATTGGATCAACTTATCCCATGTCTTTTTCTGGTCGACCTAGACAGCTACACTAGTATTAGTAACTTTAAAATTATAGCAAGAAAGTGCTGCATCAAATAAAAGTTTGATATGCTGGTCAATAACTGCCTCCCAGTATGGATCAAATAATTCAAGGTGACCAGGTGAGATTGGGATGTCGACCAATTGAAGAAACTTCTTTAGCTGACTGGAGATTTCAGAAGTCCCATCAACAAAAAGGATTCTCTGAAGACGACCTTGGTTTTGAACTTTAGGTTGGCCTAGAATATGTTTGGGTGAGGAACAGCTTAGATACACCTAAATTGGCGACTAACCTATTGAGGGTCATAAGTCTCTATTCTACATTTATTAGTTTTCCTAAAAGCTATTATCGCCCCATGATGTAGATTACGAGCTTTCAAATAACTGAGAGTTATAAATGCTAAGAGCTGCCACTAATAAGAGTTATTATGTTATAAGAGTTAGTGATATCTAAAGAGTTAAAGCTTTGCTTGAAATGGAACAAAGACCTAAGAATTTATTGGTAATGCCGTAGTTACAAAGAGTTACAAATAGTGCTAGAAAATGTTATTATGCAAATATGTTCTCAAATATTATATTCTTGATCTATCTTCACTGATGTTTGTCTATCAATGAATACCTTAATAAATATATAGATCAGTGTATATTTATATTTGGATGGTCTATGTAGTAACCACTTATCCACAATCGAAAAGAATAAATATTTGTACTTGTATAATATTCATATTTTATTTGTATGTGGATGATACTTCATTTATGTATTA
Organism: Ailanthus altissimus; assembly: GCA_946807835.1. NCBI lineage: Eukaryota > Viridiplantae > Streptophyta > Magnoliopsida > Sapindales > Simaroubaceae > Ailanthus > Ailanthus altissimus. The sequence goes on from OX327698.1 coordinate 11,986,674, forward strand.
TTCCTGTTATACTTGATTTATGTCTTATTATTAGTAGTGTTTGTATAGATTTAGCACCTACTATTAGTATTGGATTTATTTGCAAGACTTTAGATTTATTTTAGGGACCAAATTATAATACTTTAAAAGTTTTAAGGGTTAATTTATAAATACTAAAAGTTAGCCTCTTAGTATAAAATACACATTTTAAACCCTAATTTACTCATTTTTGGGTCAAGCCGCCCCTTTAGAGAGAGAAAAGAGAGAAATAGAGGGGAGAGAAAGAGAAGAAGAAAAACAAATTTGAATTTTGAGTTTTAAGAGGTATATCATAACTATTTCTCAATTAATTGGTGTTGATTAAGTTAATTCCTTTAAGTTTTGAATTTTGGACAAATGAAAAATTAGAGATTTGATGTGGATTTTGTAAGATATATTGAGAATTGATGATGATTATGTAGATAGCTTGATAAACCATAATGAATTGCAAAATTTCTACTTGATAGTCTCTTGATCCGAAAAGTTTATAAATTGTTGTGCTTTGATTCTAGTTTTTGCTTTTGATACTATGAAACTAGACATGTATATAATCATTTGAGACTTTGAATTGATTGAAAATTTCAGAAATTGAATTTCTAGTAAATTTACTAAAATGACCCTAAAATTCTAAAACTTTTCTATGTTAACAGTATGATACAGTGACAAATAATTTTTTATCTGCTGAATGATCTTAAAACATTACGAATTTATGAAATATAATAAATTTATATGTAATATAATATATTCAAAGTTGAGAATTTAGATCAATGTGGTTAAATTGTTATGATTTTCTAAATTATATCAGCTCATTGTAGTATTTGATTAACAGATTTTCAAAGCTATGGAGTAAAATAGTTTTAAAATACTTTTGGAAGGGATTTTGAAGTAAAACATTTATCATGGATTGATATATGTGTCAAGAGTAATTCTGTGATAGTTTTATAATTTTTGAGTTAGTATATGATTTTATAAAATTGGGAGATTGAATACTATTCAGTAAATATCTTGATCCTACCAGAATAATAATTTAGATTTGATGGTGTTTATGAAATAGATTGTGTAAGAACTATGATAGAATATTCATACATAACGAGGATATATGAGTTCAGAAAGATATATTATGATTTTGGAGCAATTGGACATCATTTAATGTATAAGAAAATTTTGTTAAATGTAAGTGGTCAAAATGACAAGTTTTGAGAAATCAAGTAATTAGACCAATGCGATGTGATAAGTGCAATATGTGTAATTTTGTAAGCTATTTAAAGTATTTTGTGTGAATGTTGAGGTTTATAAAAGGATTAATCTCCATTGATAGGTGAATGAGAATTAAGCCTTGTAGCCGAAAGTGCTAAGAGGTAAGTATACTAGACTTTTACTGAAATCACAATAAACATAGTAATTATTATGTATGATTTTGTAAATGTGCTTAAGAATATGTTTATGCTATATAAAAGTATATTTTGATATGAAATGTGAAAGACATGTATTTATGAATGTGAGCATGGACATACATGATATATATGTGTTTTTGAAAGTGAGCTTTCAAAATAAAATGTGTTTAACAAAGAAAGCTTTTGAAGTGTAATATGTCCATAAGAAACATTTCGTGTTTTGAGGATGCTTGAACTCACTGTTGACTTATTAAGCATCTTATGTAATTTGTGGAGCCTTTATGTATGGCCTTTCCTTCGGGATTGGTATATGTTATGTGTTCCATATGTAGGCAGGATCCTATTGGTACCTAAAGGAAGATTGAGTCATCATATTCATATAGTGGCACATTGGTGCATGTGAGAGAACTCACTGATGGTCAGGGTGAGGGTTTGGCTCTTACCTTCGAGCATGAGCATTATATATGTGTAATTTAAACCTCACTTGTACTATTCCTCTCATACGGTATGTCACCTACAAGTGACATTTGGCTCATTATGTGATATGTGATATGAAAGTCCTACTAAGTAGTAGTTGAGTGATAGTATTCCTATTATATATTTTGAAAGAATATGTAAGTGCTTACTTGACATGTGATTTGATAAGATTATGAATTTTAATTTATCACAGCATATCATACACATGCATTGTGTACATATATGTATTTATAATTTGATATATGAAAAACTAGTATGCTTACTGAGTTTTATACTCTTTATAGTTTATGGTGATTTCAGGTAAATAAAGTACATGTGTACTTAGCGAATTTGGCAAGGCTTCTACTATCCCTTGGGTTCCCTAAGTTGCTAGGTTGCTAAGTGTTTCATTTGTAGACACGTAGTTTAAGATATTTGATTTGTCTCTATTAAATAAATACTTATGTATTATTTTATTTGGTGTGGTTGTATTTGGTTTATGTTTCATCAAATATGGTTATGAGTGAAACTTTGTGTTAAACTTACTAGCAAATTGCTAAGGATTCCTATGTTGAATTTACGTTTGAAATTTTATGCAATATTAATTATGAGTGCATATTATTGAATGAGTGTAAGTTATGTCATGTGTCAGATCTTTTGGGTCTGGGGCGTGACACTCTAGATGATTAGTTTTAACAAACTATGAGTTTAATGAAAGTTCGTATAGAGATACAGGTATTCAGCAAGGACTGAATACTTAACAGACTTACAAAGACCTCCAATAGACATCTCATAAAGCTGTCAATGGAGAGTATTTCGAGTTGAGTAGTATTCGTGGTCTTTTGACCTGAGTGCCACGATAAGCTTGTGAGTGATCTACCATACTTTGGTTCCACACATGTCATTAACCTTTTATGGTCTGACCGTTAACTGTCGTTGGGTATGTCCGATGCTCATGGAGCCCAGTATGCATAGATATGAAATTCGTTAGCTCATTTGGGTGAGTAATATATCCTAATACTCTAAGATTATATTTCAGAAAGTCTTATGGCCATAAGCAGTAATTCTTGGAAAAAGAGTTTAACCTTAGGGATAAATAATATCATAAAAGCGTTTGAAAATATTATTTATTGAAATACAATTCTAGAGAAAAGTTTTTGGTTGGGCATATGGAGATTTGATGGTGTTGATCTATATCTTCGCTCTACCTGGATATAAATTATGGAGAGATTATACAAATATGTTATAATCTTAACTTGTATGGTTTAATGCGTCACTTTGTAATATTTGTAACGTGTGTGTGGGACATCGTTCACAGACATATAAAAGAGTTCCATATGACAATTTGGGCAAGGACCTAAAGAGTCTCACAATATGAAGTGTGCTCATTGTGCACTGGGGTACCATTATAGATTGAACAATTTCATCCTAGAAATTTTAGCAAACCGAAAATATATTTCAGAGTTCCTCGGGTTATACATTTGTTTAGACTTAAATGTTAAATATATCATTTAATTAGTTGGCAAGAGTTATTAACTAATTAAATGTTAACAAGTGGAACAATTTTATTCCATGAATTGTTTCACCATAAATTCACCCATTAACCATGTTAGTAAAATCAAATAAGGTAAAAATTAATTATTCAAATAGTTTTTGAATAATTGAATAAATATTATTTAAATAAATAATAATATTTACTTAGTTATTTATTATTTTAGTTTATATGGGAGACATGTACCTAATTAGGTTTAATTGCCACTGAATATTATTTTTTAGTTTCTTAGCCGCTTAATCAATTTTGGGAGCATTTGTGAAGTGCTTAACATACTTAAACATTTTTTGAATAATTGATTAACAAAGTGTGGTTTTTGGAGGGATAGGGATTGAGAGGGAGTTTGGTTTTTGGAGAGTTTTTATTTGAAAAAATTATTGTGAGAAAAGCTAGAGAGAGAAAAAAAAATTCCTCTTATTTTTCTTTCAAAAAATAAATCCTTATTGTTGAAAATTTAATTGTTGCTTTTCTAACTTTACAATTTCACTAGATTGTTGTGAACTAGAATAGAACAAAAGTGCACTCTAAGTGAGCTCAAGGTTGGAGCTGAAAAATCCGAAATTGAAATCTTCACCAAAGGTCTTCAAAGGTATGTTTTTATAATCTTAAGTTGTTAATGATTTTAAGTTACATGTATATATGTTGATTACAGGCTTAATTATTGCGAAATTCGTGTATATGATACATGTATTTAGTTTTTTTTAACTTGTATACAATCACATGCATACGCCCTAAAACACATTTATAGTACTTACACCACGGTATAAAGGAAGGCGATGTGTTCAGTCCTCGAAGGAGTAGTCGATTTCTCTCTAAATATGCTTATAAATTTGTCAAAACTAGACTCAACCCTAGAAATGTATAGATAGACTTCACCTACTGAGAGTTCGGCATTTATTTCAATGCCATGGATTGGCAAATTAAAAAAGACGGGTAAATCAAAAAGGGTTGGGGATATATAGCTAAGAAGCAAAAAGCATTGCAGGCTATTGACCAAAAAAGTAAAGTGGTCGATATAAGATCATTATAAAGAGGGATTTGGTACCTAGAAAGCTGAAAGGGATCATGGATCCTAGTGGACTTCCAAACATAGGAAAAATAAGGCTCTAAATCGTTAAGCCATCCCTTAAAATCGCTAGTCAATTTTGGCCACGACCTAATGAATTTGGAAGTCGACCAAATAGTCATATAATGCTCTTGGATAAATTGCATAAGTTCTTTACAGTGAGCAAGGAAAAATCTAAGGTAGTCAACAATAATAGAAGATTCATAAGGCCCTAAGATGAAGCTAGAGAAGTCGGCCACATAAGAAAGTACCTTAGAGGCAACTTTGTCACCTTTCTCTGTCTCTTGAAATTTAGAATATAGAGAAAGTGGTGTATCTTTAGCCTCGGTCATCTTAGTTTTCTTAGAACGAGCAATGATAGTTGATTTGGATGCCATTATTTTACTGAGTCTAAATTTAAAAGTTTGTAAATAAGATAAAAGTTTATTCTAAACAAAATATACAATAAAGACTTGAACAAAAAAAAGACCAAAAGTGAAAATTTAGAAGATTTACCTTAAAGAAGTTTGAAGATTGTTCAAATGCTAAAGAAGTGTTGAAGATTGCCTTGAAGATTACTTTGAAGATTTAAGAGAAAATTTTGCTTCACAAAGTAAAAGGTAAAAGTAAAAATGAAGCACCCCCTTTTTTATACAACTCAAAGGCAGTAAAAATTAAAGGTCATAAAGAGAGTCTCAATAGTTAAGCATTTAATAGGGGACAATGATGAAACAGTCATAAATGAAGGTAATAATGAGATGAATATTTTTTGAAATTAGTAATAAGACCGTTATTAATAAACTAATAATATAATAATTATTGACAAATGCATTGATAACGGGTAACAGGGTTAATGAAGAGTCATATGTAAAGACTAGCTTAGTTTAAAATAAATCCAAGGAAAAGAAATCAACTTGGCCTAGCATAAGATTAAAAGTTGATATAAGTATAGAGTATAGATCAAAATAATTGGTTGGTTTATTATCACGAGAAGTCGATTAAAAGGATTCTGGTAAAAATTGTGCAATTTTCAAAAGTAGCGATACAATCGGTTGCCTTGAGAAAAAGCAAACAAGCACTTAAGGCGATTCCTGCTAATGGCTAAAGCAAGAAAATCATCATACTCAACATAGACGATCTAAAGAGCAATTCATGATAAAAGCCGATTTCCATGAAGTTTACTTGATGGGGCGACCTTAGAAGTCATCAAAGGCGATTTCTGGGACTTAAAAATGCTATATTTCTCAGACTTACTGAGTATATGAAATAACGGAGCCGATTTTTTAGATATAGAGAAGTACAGCCAGTTTTATTAGGTTACAAACCTCAGCAAAAATAATCTTTTTTTTTATAGGCTTGCAAAGGGCAATAATCTTAGTTTCTCCAAATTTGAGGCATCAAATTGATATGTTAGTGTATGAGCTTTGATGCATTTGAATAAGATAATGAAAAATTAATTAACACAAAATGTACTATCAATTTCATTGCTTTCTGAAATTACTTTTACATGGGCACTCCTAATCTTAATAGAAATATGGGCTCATGTTTGTAAGTTAATATATTTTGAGTGATCAATGAATGAGATCATATTTGGTCAAAATCATCGATCACTTGGATAATTAATTTTTTTAGCATTACAAATAGTTATTCTTGATGGAATCTATGAGCTCGATAATGTGGATAGGTATTTCTTTGAGCTAAATTTATGGAATGTAATTATAAAATCTATGCATAGTAGTTCTAGTAGGAGTCTTAATAGAACGAGTTCAACATTTGTTCGATATTAATTTCTTAAATAGAAAAATGTGAAACAATCGTATTATAAATTAAGACTCAATGAATTATAAGATGTAATTCAAAAGGAAGACAATATTTAGAAAATTTACTTGTTTTATGGATATCTATTCATGGAGAGGTAGCACATGTTGGTTAGTTAGTCAATGATAAAAAAATTTTGTAATTGGATGAGTTTAATTAAAATTATCATATATATTTGAGTTTAATCACTATTTTTTAATGCAATAAATTATGGTTAATTAAATTAAATAACAATCACATCTTGCAAAAGAATTATTTAATTTAATTTGAAGCTAATTTACATGTGCCCTATTATCCTTTCTAAATGATACGTTCTACATTAAATAAAGATTAGATGGATTTATTTATATATATATATATGGACGAGTAGGCAAGATTATCTAATAAACTAATTTTTAAGTCAATAGTAAACATCTAACCCGTAACATTAAGTTCATATAGAATAACCTTATTAGTTAAAGAGAGGTACAAAGCAAATTGGGTTTAATGTTTAATAAAATAAATTTATTATTTTCTTATGGAAAAGAATTATTTATTTCCTATTTAAATATACAATGACAATTATTTGTTTCTTAATATGTTTTAAGCTACAAATTAAGTCAGACTAAATCCTAAGTATATAGGGAAAATATTTTTCTCCTTTTGTATAGTTGTTGCAAAAAGAAAAACACAAGGGAAAAAAGAAATGAGGTTGGCAACCATAGTAAGAAAAAAAAATTCTTCTTGCAATTTTATGAGATTTCATATGTATCGACATGTGTTCTCTTCCTTATGTAGATTAGAAAAAGATTAAACATATTCTAAGCTTCGCTAGATGATTAATATATGGGCAAAAAGAGTTAAGTGCATTCAACTCAAAGGTATAAATTTTACCATATCTTTTAAAATATTTAAGAAAAAGATCTACTAAAAATCGATATGGTTTCCAAGTGGGGCAACATATCCACATTGATGGATTTGCAAGTTGGAATGAAAACAGTCATACAACAATACTTTTTCAAGAATTTGTGGGAGACAATGTATAATCTTCTATTAGTATTTTCTTATTTAAAATGTTATTAGTAATATTTGAGAGCTGCACATTTAAATTTATTTATAAATATTCTCCTAAATTTTGGCGTACAAGGTTAAAGTCTTCAGCCATAAAGTACAAAATTTTAATTTATAAAAGTTTAAAGACGATACATAAGATTCTAAAAAAAATGTCAACTAACAAAACATCTTCGAATCGAGAGTATCTTTTTTGAGTTAGTCAAAACAATAATTGAAATCTCTATTATTCTATTCAATTACACCCTTTGAGCTAGTTAGAAAAATAGTCAAAACTCAAATATCATGTTCAATTAGACTCCTAAAAAAGACTTATGATTTATTCGAACTAGTGGAAGCGGGGCTACCCTGCTCAATTAGACTTATCACCCACAAAATCAAATCAAACAATAGTCAAACATCGACTATCCTGTTCAACCAGACCTTAAACGTGGAGAAAGACCTTTACTTACATTAAATAGGAGAAGATTCAAATACGACCACCTCAAATTAATCAAAAGAAGTTCTTAAAAATAACTTAATTTACAAGAAACGTAAAGAGCTGTAAATAAAGTTAAATTTATCAAGAAAAAATCTCTAAAATAAAGGAATTTTCCTAAAAACACAATACAAATCTTAACAAAGCAAGCAAAATCAAGTGCAATTCAGAAAAACTATAATAGCAGAATTTAAGAATAGAAAGTCTATAAAAACATCCACATTAAAAAAAGTTCTAAAATTTACGGGCAAAACTTATATCATCACCCTATAAATATAGAAAAAAAATTAGTACTAAAGACAAAGAATAATCATCAAGAAAGACATAAAGAAAAATATAGACACATGTACAGATACTCATATCCACATAGCATTCTACTTATTCTGTTGTACTTTCTCGTCTTATTTTCTCTTTTTTCAGACTCTTAATAACTTAAGCATCAGAATGCATATGTCGGTAAAACCTCTAGCATTGCCTCACATTTTTTCTAGTTGCAGGATCCTCGTCAAATGCCATATTCGTGGGGACAAAAATACTCTCATTGGTTCAATTTTGGGTCACATTCTTGTTGTCCAAGCTAAGTTTTCTTAGAGAAATAAATTCAACTCATTGACTCCCGAGTTATCAAATTTTTGGGTCAACATATATTTAATTATTTATTTAATAAATTAATTAATAATTAGTCTAAATAATTATTCAATTAATAGTAATTTAAAAAATAATAATGAACTAAATTAAAAATTATTTATTTATTATTTAATAATTTTTATTATAAATTAATAAAAATATATATTTCATGCCACACGTGTCTTGTGCAGCGTGAATGTGTGGGCTGCCCATTGGGCGCATTCCGCACACATCTCCTGCCACGCCGCCCCCCACGCTACCCGCACATACACACCGCGCATGCAAGAAATCTATGCGTAAAATGGCTGTATTTTATTTATTTGTTTACGAATTCTTAAATATGAATACCCACATATTAAATCAATATTAATGATAAATATTTAATTAATATTATATATTTTATAATTTAATTATTTTATTTAATTACTTGTTATTTATTTAAACAATATTTTAAATTAAATTTATTTATACATTAATTATTTATTAATTATAATTACAATAAAAAAGAAAAGAATTAAAAAAATAATTAGATGTTATTTATTATTTAATAACTAAACTGAAATATAAAAAAAAAATTAGTAAATTAAAAATTATATTTATTACTAGAAAAAGAAAATAAATAATTTTGGCATTTCGCGCTCATTTCACATGTGCACGAAATGCCTTGCTAATTAGACACGGGCGCGCCCACCCAATTTATTTTGGCGTTTTACGTGCGTGCCAAATGCAAAAAGTTTTTTACTTTGTGTTTTTTGAAAATATTTTATAATTATTTTTAATTTTTTTATTTGTTTCAATTTAATTAATTAATCATAATATTTTAATTAATTAAATATTTATTATTTATTATTAAAATGAATAATAATTAATTTAATAATTAATTTTTTAAAAATAATTAATTAAATAAATTATATTATTTGTTAAAAATTATTAAAAATTAATTTAATAATTAATATAATTAATTATAATTTAATAATTAAAAATAATTAATTAAATTAAATTATAATTTAGTTTGCCTCACCACGCGTGCATGATTGTAGCATGTGAATTGATTCACCTCAATCGCATACATGTGATAAGACACATAAATCAATTTGCCAAGTTGACAGATTTTTCAAAGTTATATTTTTTTTTCTTTGATTCACCTTTCGCATATATAATGAAAATAAAAAATATAAGTCAAATGCATAATTATTTAAGTTTCAATTTCTTAACTATAAAAATTAATTTCTACATTTATAATTTAAAAAGAATATTATTTAAAATGTAGATCATTTATAAAAAAAAAAACCTTAATAAAATGTCTGGCACAAACACACTAAACAAATCATCTAACTAAACTTATGGTGTCTAAATTTTAAGTGTGACACTTTGTCTAGAATGACTAGACATGTCCTAGACTGGGCGTGCTATAAGTGTTTTCTCAAACACAAGACATTATAATTAGTGTTTACTAGACTTGTCTAGTATTGAAATAGCGAAAATGCCTAGTGTCACGCCCCAAATATTCTCAAGCAATTACTCGAGTATTTGGCGCGCGACAAGGCCACCAAGAGGGATTTTGGCCCATGATGTGTTACATGGGTTGAAAATTCTAGAAGGCCCAATGGATTTGGGTTAATGCCACATGTGTGTGGTAGGTGGGGGAGTTTTCTAGAAAAGGCATATTCCTTTGGATATACTTTTGATAGTTGGCATCTTTTGGAATATTCCTTAGCATATTCTCCTCTTTAGATTTGGACCCTTGGATTAGAGTTAATCCTAACCGTCCATTGTATATAGCTTTAGCTATAAATAGGTGGAGTTCTCATTTGAGAAACCATCCTCCAAATTGTAGAAATACTCTTAGCTTGTAAGTGTATAGCTTTGTAATCTCTCTTTAGTAATAAAATACGAGAGCATTCTCTCAAACACTTGGTGTGCTTCTTCTTCATCTCTTTCTTTGGTTAATTGGGGTCTTGTAGGCTGCTTAGCACTAGCAAGTGTCTAAGGTCGCACGGTTTCGAGAGATCGGGTCGTGACAAGTGGTATCAGAGCGGGTTCAAAGAAGATGGTGAAGGAAGTTGCTAGAACATCGGGGATTACTCAAGGGAAGGGTAGAGACCCCAAAGCTAGGAGACATGGGAGTATTTCGCCAGAAAAGTTCGTTGATCCGAACCATGATCTAGGGGACATGGTGATGAGGCTCGGTGGTGCTGTGAGCAAGGCAACAGATCGCCTTGGAGAGTTGGAGGAGCAAGTCCAGAATGTCGAGGTAGGCCTCGATACTCAAGGTGACGAGCTGCGCTCCCTCATCGAAAGCTCCATTGACGAGCATGCTGACAAGCAACGGGACTGGATCAAGGCTTTTCAGGAGAAGGTTTACAACACCATGTACAAAGTTCAAGCCCAAGTAGAAGAGCTACGAAAGGGGTTTGAAGATGTCAAGGAGGATGTGGTGTTGTGCAAGCGAGCGGTCGCTAACGGCGTAGCTACTCAAACTGCAGTGGCTGCACCAAGGGTCGAGGCCCCTAAACCGAAGGAGTTTAGCGGCAGACGGGATGCCAAGGAGCTTGACAACTTCTTTTGGCAAATGGAGAGGTATTTTGGCGCTATGGGCGTGCGGGACGAACACAAGGTAAGTACCGCAACTTTATACCTTTCCGATCATGCAATTCTGTGGTGGCGTAGGAAAAGCGAGGAGATTCGCAAGGGTACCTGCACCATAGACACATGGGAAGAATTGCAACGGGAGTTAAAACGCCAATTCTATCCGGAGAATGTGGCGCATGACGCTCGCAAGCGGTTGAAGGAGTTGAAACAAACGAAGTCCATTGGGGAGTACGTAGAGGAGTACTCTTTGTTGATGCTGCAAATCCGCAACATGACCGAGGAGGACTTGTTGTTCAATTTCCTGGATGGGTTACAATCCTGGGCTGCCAATGAGTTGAAGCGGCGTGGAGTGCAGAATATATCCGACGCCCTTACAATGGCGGAGACGCTCATGGATTACCGCAAGGGGGATTCGGGAAAGTCCAGAAATTCTAAACCCAATCACAGTAAGGGTGGGGGAGCCAAGGAGTTTCAGCCTCCGGAGAGCAAGGAGGAGAAAGGCAAACCGCCCAAGTGGAAGGAGCAGAAACGCAACGGCCATAGAGGTAATGGTCCGAAGTCTAACTGTTTTCTCTGCGATGGGGATCATTGGGTGAAGGACTGTCCGAAGAAGAAGGCTTTCAATGCAATGTACGAGGCAAAATACGAGGGCGAGCAGAGCCGTATGGGTTGCATGCAGCTGTTCAATTCCCTCAAAGCCAAGCGGCGTGCAGACGCGCCAACGGGGACGGCGCTCATATACATTGAAGCCTATGTCAATTGCATCAAGACTCAAGTGTTAGTCGATACGGGGGCTACGCACAACTTCATTAAGCGTGCGGAAGCGGAACGCTTGGGCCTTTATGTAGAGAAGGGAGAGGGATACCTCAAGTCCGTGAACGCAAAAGCCAAGCCGCTAGATGGGGTGGTTCGTGGAGCTGAAATTCACATTGGCAAATGGCACGGTGAGGTAAATTTCTCAGTAGCACCTCTCGATGATTTTGATGTGGTGCTAGGTATGGACTTCTTACGGCAATATAATGTGGTGTTACTTCCTCAACACAACTATATGTGTATTTTGGAAGGAGGGCCTCGAATGATACCGACGGTAGACATGCCCAAGGGTGGGCGATCCAAGCCAAACACCAAGGTTCTTTCCGCCATGCAACTAAGGGTAGATGCTGGGCGCAAAGGAGGATTACATTCAGCCTCAACAACGGGGGTGGATGATGCGGCAAATGGGGGCAAAGATGAAATACCGAAGGTTGTTGCAGAAGTGCTCGGGGAGCACAATGGGGTCAAGCCTACTGCCATACCGAAAGAACCGCCTTCAAGAGATGTAATTGAGGGCAAGTTGGAGCTTGAGATTACGCTTCCAACTATGGGGTTGACGCCTCCATCGGAGATGGGAGAGTTGCAGGGGCAGCTTGAGGAGTTGTTGGATGCGGGTGTCATCCAAAAGTCCAAGGTGTCACATGATGTGCAGTTTCAGCACAAGGAGTGGGTCGAAGACAAGCAGCGGCATGTCAAGCATAGTGCGGGGGACTTGGTGATGGAGACGATACTTCCACCACAACGCAAGTCAGCACGCCCACTTCACAAGGGCCTTGATCGTGGGGACGAGGGGCCAAGGTTGATTGCCAAGAGAGTTGGCAACGTCTCGCAAAAGGTGGAGTTACCTTCGAGACAGCGGCAGTGGCGACATCAGGTGCATTCCGCAAGCTGTTGGAAGCAGTACCGTGGAGGTACGGGGGATGCAGAATTTGAGCCACACAACCGGGAACCTTTGGGGATTTCCACACGCCATGACAAAGGGGAGCAACTTAGGACGGGTCTTGAGTACTTTGTCGAGTGGAAAGGGTTGCCGAATGGGAGAGCACGCTTGGGACACGAGAGCGCACAGCCAGAGTTTGCAGAACGCGGTGCGCAAGTTCCAGCGAAGACGCGACGAGGGCGTCGCGTGAATTTGGTGGGGGAGAATGTCACGCCCCAAATATTCTCAAGCAATTACTCGAGTATTTGGCGCGCGACAAGGCCACCAATAGGGATTTTGGCCCATGATGTGTTACATGGGTTGAAGATTCTAGAAGGCCCAATGGATTTGGGTTAATGCCACATGTGTGTGGTAGGTGGGGGAGTTTTCTAGAAAAGGCATATTCCTTTGGATATACTTTTGGTAGTTGGCATCTTTTGGAATATTCCTTAGCATATTCTCCTCTTTAGATTTGGACCCTTGGATTAGAGTTAATCCTAACCGTCTATTGTATATAGCTTTAGCTATAAATAGGTGGAGTTCTCATTTGAGAAACCATCCTCCAAATTGTAGAAATACTCTTAGCTTGTAAGTGTATAGCTTTGTAATCTCTCTTTAGTAATAAAATACGAGAGCATTCTCTCAAACACTTGGTGTGCTTCTTCTTCATCTCTTTCTTTGGTTAATTGGGGTCTTGTAGGCTGCTTAGCACTAGCAAGTGTCTAAGGCCGCACGGTTTCGAGAGATCGGGTCGTGACACTAGGCTCAGCTTGGCCCTAGAAAAGCCTGAGCTATACAAGCCAAGCTTAGCTCTCCCAAGTAGTAGTAAAATTTAGGCTCAGGCTTTAAAATTCAAAGTATGGCTTATCACAAAGAGCTTATTTATCATTTAAACAAGAGAAACAGACACAAATAACCCTTATTTTAATGCAATCTTTAATAGTTATAAAATTTAAATTAGGATCATTTTATCTTTAAATTATATTATATTTTTTTCTCATAAATTTTTTGTTAAATTTATTTAAATAACACTTTAAAAAAGTCGAATTTAAGAATAAGTAATTAGGAGTTTAGGCTATGACACTTTAAATTTTAAAAGTTAAAAAGATTAGTTGAAAAGTAAAAAAAAAAAAAAAATCGAAGACAGAAAAAAAATCATAATTTTCTGCACCTCACGTGAGGCACAAGAAGGGGCCACTCACCCGCCCGCATGGACATGGTACGCAGCCCTCCTTGTACTTTGCTCACGCATCTAGCTAGGCGATGCAAGATCTAGCGTGCAATTCTCCTTACATCTCGCACAAGGTGCAAGAATGGACCGCACGCCTAGTCGGGTAACGCGAGATATGACACACAGCCACTCTTGTCACCTCGCGCAAGTGAAGAATTCTAATTGTCTTTTCTTTTTTGTTATTAATTTTATTCTTTTTTCTTGACTCACCGTATTTTTTTACCGATACATTTTATTTTTTCGTCATTTTATTACAACACACTACTATTATATTTTTATACTTATATTTTTACAAATTAATCATAAAAAAATTCAAAATATATTGTTAAATAAATTTTTTAGTTATGTTATTAACAAAAATAATTCATTAATTTATTATTTTTTAAATAATTTTTAATTATAAAAAATTATAACATTTAAAAATGTGACTTTTTGTGTAAATTTCCGTTTAAACAATTGCCAATTATCATCATCACAATGGGCACGCAAAATATTTTGTTCTCACATTGGACATCACGTCTACTGTCTACTAGATAGGGTGTCTAGCACAACAGACATTTCTTAGGACAAAATATTGTGCTCTAAACAAGGTGTCTAGGGTGTGATGTAAAGCTCAAATAGGGGCATTTTTTCAAGTAATAGTTATTTACTATAAATGTTCAAGATTTCCAAGACTTAGTTAAAATTATCAAGAGCCATAAAGGTTTGCTATTCACCGTGATTTCTCAATTTATTTTTGAGAACAAGATTTCTAAACCTCTATAATTTAAAAAAGGGATTTATAAATTTTTATAATTTTAAAAATTTTATTTATATTTTTATCAAGTGATAAAAATTGTTAATTTTAACAAAAAATTTGTTAAAATTAGTGAATTATTATTATGCCCGTTTAATACTTAAACTATTATGCTCCCATTATAGCTGAAAAAAAATTAAAATTCAAATGTTTAAAGTGATATTTAAATTTTTGACCTCTAAAATAATAGTAAACACTTTAACTAATTAGATTATTTAAAGTTTTTATTTATATATATGATTAAAAATTTATTAGGGATATTATTCTTAAGTAACTATTCAAGAAATGAGGCATTGACTAGCATTGACCACCTTGTTGATCGCGATTGTTAATCGACGACTATTGAGTGGCTATTGATCGATTATTGAACAACATTGACCTTTTGTTGACTGACCCTTGACCGATAATGACCAACATTGACTAACTTTTGGTCAAAATTTGTGATTTGTGATTTTTTCTTTTTTGAATGTTAACTTTAACAATTTTCACCACCTAACAAATATATTAATAAAAAAATTTAAAATTACGAAAATTTGCATGTCCCTTTTCCCGTTTCTAAATATCTTTTTTCCTTTATTTTATGCCCACAAAATCTTTTTGAAATTACCTCTATAATATAAAAAGAAAGAAAATAATTAAATATAATAAATTAAAAACTAATTTACATTCTAAAAATAGCCTCCAATACTTCTCTCGTCAACAAAATTCTAAATAGATGGAATACATCAACATAATCGGAACATGTTATTATGACGGAGAAAACCAATTGATAAACATGCAGTTTGACATTGCCTTCTAATTAAAAGTGTTATTGGATATTTAGAGCCTAATTATCACCCTATGAAAATGCGCCACACGGATCAACCTGAAGATTTATAATGGATACGTATTTAAAATTTGTTTTGCTTCTATTTTTTCTAGTTTGTTTCCTACTATTGACAATTGTCATAGACTATTTTTTATTAATAAAAAGGTAGTGCTTATCTATTTCTTACTAAGCATAAGTTATTAAAAGGGAAATTTATATACATATATATATAAATAGTGGATATAAAGAGTGGTGTAAAGGTAAGTCTTATATCTTGTAATTCTTCTTCATCGTATTAAAAAAATTGTAACAATAGTAGATGTACTTTTAGGTTAAAAATGAATCACTATAAACTTTATGTGTAATTTTTTAATTTTTATTATTTTAATTGCTCTTTTTTTTAAAATATTTTAATTACTCTTGTTATTAGATGGATTTGGATTTAATTCATAACAAGTAAACTTTTATCCTTATTAAAGTAAAGAATGTAAAGAAAAGGTCCACACAATGCATTTGATCAACATTGTCATTTTTAATATTTTCATACACAGTATTATTAAAATTGTGTCACTTTATCTACTTGAATTTTTATAAGAATTAAATTAAAATTAATAATGATTGTAATAATATGTAAAACTTGAAAAAATGTGATGTGAACAATAATTCAAGCTTAAAACATCATTGTTTAGCCATCAACAATATAGTTTTAAACAAAAGGTTTTAAAAAATTCACCATCATCTATTTTATATAATAACCAATAAATCAAAATGGCTTGTAAGCATATGTATTAGTCACAAAAGCAATGAAATTCAGTTTGTATCTTGTGTTTTGACCAAAATAAACATTGTCATACTTTCATATGTTAGACCATTTACAATCATTGAACCTGCGTTAATCTTGTTGGTATAGTAAATAAAAATAAATTTTTGTTTATAAAAATAAATACAGCGGAAGTTAGATTATTTTGTTTATAATTATATGTATAAGAATAGAAGATTACTTCAATTCTTCGTTATGACAGATTTTGAATTGATTAACTGCAATTTTCTCTATTATCATCAATCTTCAAACTCAACGTGTGTGGCTGCGTGGATCTTTCTTAATCTCTAAAATCACTAATATCCAAATTTGAAAAAACGGTATTAATTAAATTCTTTTCTCATGTAAGAATACGTAAAATAATTTTTCTCTGTATGAATGTGGTATATTTTTCTTATTATATACCTCCCATATATATCGGGATCTCTTTTGGGTATTTAAAATTTGATTAGGATTTGAGCTAATAGAGGGACTGCAAGACCTATAGGCTTCCTAACTCTAACTTAAAAGGCCTAGTCCTTATTATCTCATAATACACTAATTCTTTTGAGTTAATCCTAGGCTATTCTACTAAAAGTCAAAGGCTGTACTTTAGTAACCTATGTTACAAAGTAAAAGCCTATTTAATTAAAATTTCTTTTAATTAAATTGGGCTTGGTCTTTAGACCAATAATAACTACTTAATTGACTCTTTAATTGATGTCCATAATTAAAACTAGGCCATGAAAAACAATGTCTTGCCTCTTTAATTACTTATTTGCCTCTAAGTCACTGAATGCTCTAATGATCACTTTTACTATATCTATATTTGTAAATAAATGACAAATAAATATTATTATTCAATAAATAATTTATTGAATAAACTGTGGCCACAGATTATAATGATCAAATACTGCAAACATCTTAGGTGGACATTAATTATTAGATGCCATCTTGTAAATATATGTTCCTACGACCCATGAAATTATATCTCCAAACTATCGAGGTTTTGACTGTTTATATGAATCTCACTCTGTGATAGCTCAAAAGATATAACGCATGAATGTAAGTTCATTACTCGCTCAGGATTAAGATCAATCAAGCTTATTAAAGCTTTTGTGAATTAAGATCTACGACATTTAGTTAACTATATCAAAATTCACAGTAGTCCCGTTCAATGTAACATATACACTAGTTTTTCTACTCAGAGTCTCTACTTCAATGATCAAGGTAAATCATCCACTATAAGAGGCAGAAATACTACAACCTTACATAATGAAATACCCCTTTTCATTAATGGTTGTGAATTAGATTTAATTTATAAAGACCCTGTGATCTATACCCTCTATATTAGTATAATATGCCTAATACATAGATCACATACTTTATAAATATAGGCTCATCAATGTATGCTCAATTATATGTATGAATAAATTTTATTAATCTAATAAAATATTATTACACATGCTTTAAGGGCATAAAATAATATAAAATGTCTAACAATCTCCCACTTGTCCTAAAACATGTTGGGCATCTATCGAACTCCAATATCATATATATGAGTTTCAAAATACTTTGCTGGCAATGACTTAGGTGAATGGATCCACTAGATTATCTGCTTACGTAATCTTAAATACCATGACCTCACCATTTTGCACAAATCTACTTTATCAAACATGATTTTCTCTCAATGTGTTTTCTTTTCTTGTAGTATTCAATTCCTTAGACTGTGCTACTACCCTTGCTATTATCTTAATAAAGAACAATAGGCATCTAAGCACTAGGTACCATCTTAAGCTCCATAAAGAACTTTTGGAGCTATATACCCTATTTTGTAGTTTTTAGATGCAACTACATATTCAGCTTACATAGTGAAGTCTACAATGCATGATTGTTTTGTACTCCTCCAACTTATAACTCCACCACTTAAAGTTAACACATATCTTGAGAAAAATCCGGATATCCTATGTTATTAAAATTTTGAATCTGTATACCCAATAGGTATAAGATTCTCACTAAAATATATAAGCATATAATCTTTCGTTCTCTGAAGGTATTTGAATATATGCTTTACTGCAGTCTAGTGTTCTAGTCCTATATTAAATTGATATCCACTGATCATTCAAACTTACATAACAAACATCTGGTCTAGTACATGGCATTATATACATAAGACTTCTCACTACTAATGCATAAGAAATACTTTTCATGCAATCTATCTCTTCAGTTGTCTTAGGAAACTGATACTTGGATAGATCAATTCCATATCTAAAGGAAAACAATCTCTTTTGGAATTATGTATGAAAAACTTGATCATAATTTTGTTAATATACTCAGTTTGGGATAAGCCTAATATCTTTAACTTGAGATCCTTTAATACTTTGATCCCAATGATGTTATTGACTTCTTCTAGATCATTCATATCAAAATGGTTAGATAACTATATTTTATCTGATGATAATGCTCCTACATCATTTACAATTAGTACTATATCATCTAAAATACAGGAATAGAAAAACCACTAACCGTTTATCTATTTTCTTATAAATATAAGGTTCATCAGGATTTTGATCAAAACTAAATGATTTGATTGCTTGATCAATTATGATATTCCATGATCTAGATGCTTGTTTAAGCCCATAGATAGATTTTTGCAGTTTACAAACTATATGGTCTTGGCCTATAACTATAAAACCATCTGGTTGTATCACATAGATACTTTTCTTCAAGATTGCCATTAAAAAAGGCAGTCTTAACATTCATTTTTTAAATCTTATAATCAAGATTTGCTGCAATGGATAAGAGAATTCTAATAGACTTAAACATGGCTACCGGTGAAAAGGTCTCCTAATAATCAATACCTTCTTTCTGAGTGTATCTTTAGCAACAAGCCTAGTTTTAAAAGTTTTTACCTTTTCATTTGCCTCTCTCTTTCTCTTGTAGATCCATTTATACCCTATGAATTTTATCTCTTCAAGTTTCTCTACAAGTTCCTAAACTTTATTGGAATACATGGAATCCATTTCTGATTTCATAGCTTTATGTCAATAGTTTGCATCTTTTATCAACCATTGTTTCATCATAACTAGTGGGATCTAGTTCATGCTTATTAGAGACTGCCTGAAATGACTTTCCAATTAACATGTACCTAGTTGGACGTCTAATAATTCTCCAATTAACATGTATATTAGTATCTTGACCAATAATAAGAATTGAGTGATATAAATATTAAAAGATTAAATCTTTAGAAAAACATATTGAACAATAGTAATTAACCCTGGGCTTTTTTTTCTTTCTATATTGCTATCTTCTTATTTTATTTGAGTTGTGTCATTTATTTTCTACACTTTTTTTTTATTTGCAATTTAAAGATTTAATTTTTTGGATAATTACATGAAAGATACAATTTTAGTATTTTGTAGAAATAAAAATTATCCCTATGGGTTCGACATCCAATTTAAAAGTCTATTTATTACTTATTACGATAGTATACTTACACTTAATTTAAAGATGTACTACTCAAGGACACCCTTTTAAAAATCGGCTTAACCAAGAAGTCATCTTCTAAATAAATAAAAAAATGATCAAAAGCATTGTCAAAAGTAGACTTCTTAGAAGAGTTAGGAATCTTTGAAGATAAAGCCATTATCAAAATAAAGATTTTGCACCAAAGAAAGCCAAACAAGTTAGAATTTATCAAAAAACAAAAAGAAATCATAAAAATACATGTGAACAAAAAAGCCTTAAACAAGTATACCAAAATAAGCCATAGAAAAATAATTTTAACTAATTTTTGTCTCTTCGGTCCCATAAAGCATAAGATTCAAGTCAAAAGAGCATCAAACAAAGCTATTGTGGCATCTTAACTTGTGATCCCACTAAAGAGTACAAAAATCATATAAGAAAATAATACTACGAACATCTAGATCATGCCAAGGATAAAATTTCTTAAAAAGAATCATCAAACATAATATTAACACTTACCAAGGATAGATATAGGACTACAGAGCAAAAAGAGAAAGGCTAACTTCTTGAAAGAATTTTGAAAGACATTAAGATGAGTTCACAAAATAGAATATAGAAAAATAAGGGCACGAAAGCAAGAAAATGCAAAAAGAATCTTGAAAAGGATGGAAAGAGAAAGCAAATAACAAAGGTGAAATAAGCAAGTCAATTGGCCTATAAGTATAGGTAGTGGAAAATAATCAAACGCTTGAATTTAAAACACTAGTCTTTAGAGCATTTATTGCTTTAAAATAGTAAAAACGACTAGTAAATTTTAATTACAATAGTGGTGGCTTAATTATGAAGGCAGTGAAATAGCTATTAAATCAGTAGTCAAACAGTAAAAACATATTTAACTCTTGAAAATCAAGTTGTAAAGAACAAGACCAAGCCAAGTAGTAAGCTAAAGAAATGAAGATGTAATGAAGAAATTGTCTTGATTATATGACTTGTCTCATTTGCACTATACTAGCCCATATGATCAAGAAGGTTAAATATTGTTGTACAAAAATTTATAAAGGTTAAGTCCAAGCCTTTATGCATATCTAGATACATATAATAAGGTAAGACACATGAACCCAAGCCACTTTCAGGGCACTTACCAATGGGTCATGGTTTAATAGGTATAGAGATATACTAAATAAGTCCTAAAATATGTGGACCTTTAGATTAAAGCCCACTTAAGAGTATTTAGTCTAAAATAAGGGTAATCTCACGTCTCTAACAAGTACATTTGAGTTTTATTTGGAATAAAATAACATTTTTTCACTTTTTTTTTTCAAATTTATTTTTTCACTTTTAGAGGATAAAAGCTTATTATAAAAATCATTTCAAAAGAGGAAAAAGGGTTAAATATAGAATCTAACCCTAGTACTATAAATATTCCTCATAATTACATGAAAAATAATTTTAGAATCTAAGCTTTGACAGCCTTAGAATACATGCATCTTCTTTACACAAGGATAAAACCCTAAGCGTCTACCATTGGTTACAAAACATCATTATCATTTTTTTCTTTCTGTGTTCTTCATACAAGAACTTGCTCATCACTATTGTTATGCGTTGTCCTATAACTCAAACACACTACAGATAAAATCTAAGAACTTAAATACAAGGTACTAGAGGTGTGCCCCTCATAGCCTTCATAATTAAGGTTTTATAGCATAAATCTTAGTTTTCCTTGCATGCTATAACCTCATATAGGTTCCATAATGTCTCTTATACTCCTTAAGCTTGTTTCTTTGTCATGTGTTTCTATATTATTTATTGTGTAAGCTCGACTCTCACACCTCGCATAGTTAGTGTTCAGATTTATTCATTTCAACTCTTATCTTTTAGATTGGCCTAAGCAAATTCCCAACATTTGCTTCTTGGACTCTAATATTACTTTAAAAGTTTGGTGGATCTTACTTTCAAACTCACAGAGGAGTGAAAAGGATTGATAAGTGAGTTTTATATATGATGTTATACCATCTTAATTTGATAATTGCTTATTTTGAAGATAAATATGTGATTTTACATGTGTATTAATGTCATTTTGTAGGTTTCAAATTAATAGAGCTATTTTGAATGAAAATTCAAACAAAACAATGTTATTTTGTAGGTTTCAAGTTAATAGAGCTATTTGGAATGAAAATTCAAACAAAACAAGGCAAAAAATCAAATATGCTACAGAGCCTGTGAACAATATTTTTTCTACAAAGCTCCAGACCTGGGCGCCAAAAGAATGTAGGTTTTGACGCTTAGGCACCCAAAAGTGGAGCTCAAGCGCCAAATCGGGACTCCTTAGGTAGAAAGTTTAATGCCTATATGCCAAATTCCAGTGTCTAGGCGCCGTTAGCACCCAAAATTAATTTTAAATTTTTTGCCAGAAATGTAAAGCCCATCAAAAATATAAAAGAGATAAAACTAAAATTTTCTAGTGAGAGAAACATATTTGGAGCTTGAAATCTTGAAGACCCTTAAAGACTGAAGGCCCTTGAAGATTGAAGGCTTCAAAAGCTTCACCAACTAGTTTATCACTCTCATCTTATCTCAATTACTTTAGTTTCGAGTTTATTTTTGTAATTTTTGTTATGTTTAACATGATTACTTTTATGAATTCTTAGACTATTGTATTTGTGCATTTGATTATGGACAGCTAAATTCGATGTTGTAGGGATTGATGTAAATATACTTAATAATATGTTTTAATCTATTATGTTGATTAATGATTATCTTGTGTTTATCATTTATATTTATTTTATGAGTTTAATACTTTTAATTGGAATAGAAAATTAATTAGATGATTTAAATTTATAGGTTATGTGCTTAAAAAAATTTAACCTACATGTTGAAATTAAAAAGCATAGTCTTGATTTTATTGAGTTGGGAGACTAATACAATTAGAATAATCACTTAAGGGTAACTTAATGTATGCATAGACAATAAGTTAGAAAGAGATATCAATTTGGTTGTGTATACATAGGATCTCATTTGATACTTGAGAGAAGTAATAAGATTAGTTATAAACTCTTGATTAATAAATTCACAAGATTAGTTATTAATCACTAACTATAAAGAACATAGGAATGGTAGAGTAAAATTAAACCCTAAGACATTTTAGCATAGAATTCTCACTTTCTTGATTTACTAAATTTTTTATTTTAAACATCTTTGTTTTCATAATTCTACTTAGTTTTTAAATTAGTTTAAATAAAGTTAGGTTGTCATAACTATAATATTTATCATTAATTTAGGATACCGATTTTCGTAAAAATGATACTTACTCATCCCTTTATTATTTAATTATTATAACTTGTACGTTTGCAATTATAATTAGTGTGTATAATTTCACGAATAAGGATGAGACCTAATTTTTTAGGCCTACGTCTTACCATCCATATAGCTTCTTATATAAGCATGGGTCATTATAATCAATAACATTCTATCACGTCACGGTCACCCAATATCGCCCCAAATAAGCAATTAGCAATTGTATTACATGAATTGTAGTTATGTAACCATTTGCTTTAATATAAATCGTTTCAACATATTTTTTATTGTTGTGATATTTATTTTATATTATATATGTTTTTGTATAGTGTATTGTTTGGTTATGTTTGAGGCAAATATAAAACTTAATTATACGAATACACATTGAAAGAATTTTACTTAGTATATAATTATCATTCAATAAAACCGACGCTTCAAAATGATTCAGTTATTATTCTTAAAAAGAAAAATTATCAGTAAAAGAGTTTGGGCAGTTTCGGAGTACGATTTCTTCCCAAACATTTTGCTCTTTTTTTGGGATTCAAAATTGCAGTACATTACTCTTACTTTTTGACATTTCAATAACTCATAAAGTAAAAGTTTCTAGATGTCAAATAAAGAACTGTATTCAATTTCTAACACATTTTAGAACTACTAGTTTAAAAAAAAGGAACAAGAAAAAAAAATTATATTGCTTATAGTTCATAAAGTTACTACGTTGAAGGAAACGTCTGTGTACTTATAAAGTTTGAAAAAAATATAATGAATTTTCTTTGAAGAAAATAATTACTTTTTAAGTCAAAACTTCCTACTAATTTAAAATTACAACAAAATTTTCAAAAACAAAAAACATTGCTTCGTGAAATATTTTAATTTGAGTCAAAAAAAAATCATTTTTAATACTGCCTTAAAAATGTCTTATATTTTAATTTTATTATCACAAATCATAAATTTTGTTTGTTAATTATTATGTGTTACTGTTCTCCAATTAGTTCTATGATTGTAGGTGTTAATCTTTTGTAAAATTCAATATTGTGTTAAAGTGATTCACCTATAATACAAACACTTTTGTAGGTGTTAATCTTTCATATCAATATTCTCACGTCTATACTACGAAAGAGACCATAGTCTATAACATAACCAAACATTAATATATATTTGAGTAGCGAATCATTCATCCATTAAATTACATATTTTGTGTCATTTGAATTTTAATAATATGAATTCTATTATCTATCTTTTTTTTTAAAAAAAAATTAATAATTTTCAGTGGACCTATATATTTCAAACATTTATTATATGCTACTGTGTTAACCAATAATATATTCGAATGTCATGCAAGAATATTATTATTGTTAAAGCATTCGAGCTTTAATTTATTTTAATTATAAAATAATTATGCATATTGTTGAAGTAGAAGCATATAATATTATTTAAGTGAATAATATAGAATAAATAATTTTAAAATAAATAGAGAAAGGATAGTAAAAGAACATACACAGAAATTTATGTGATTTGATAATTTGTCTAAGTCTACGGTAAATCAAAATCACTCACTCTTATTATTAAATCACAAGATACTCACAAACTATATATTTTACAAGAAAGATCACAAAGAAAAACTCTCTATTTCAATCTAGGGATTTTCTCTCACAAAAAATGTTTAATCACTAAGATTTCTTGGGTTATCACAAAGATGTGTTTACAAGCTAATTGAGAGCCTTTATATAGGCTTTAGGACGTTCTAAATTTACCCTAAACGTGTGGGAGTCATATTAGGGAGTCCTGAAGAAAGTGAGAGATAAAATAAGGAAGTCTTCAATTCGAGAAATTATTCCTGTGTCCAACGCCGCAGCACTGGTGCACGCCTGTCTGGGCGCCGCGGCGCTGATCACCTAGCACCGCGGCACTCAGGTTTTGGTTTCAGCGCCGCGGTGCCCACTTCTGGTCGCCGTGGCACTGGCGCCTATCTACCCTTCTTTATTTTTCGCCTCCTTTAGCGTCCGTCTTTGATCCTCGCACACCCTACGCACTTGACTTGATCTCTAAATCATATCCCGATAATTTTTAATCAATATTTTCACAAATCCCCTATTTGATTAAAAATCATCCACAAAGTAACTCGATCTCTCATTTTCGCGTCTTCGATCACCCTTACAAAGTAGTGACTCTAGTTAAGTCCTTGCATAGGACGAACTTAACTAAGGGCAGTGGCTTAGTCAACATATAAGCAAGGTTTTTAGATGATGCTATCTTCGTTAGACTAACTTCACAACTTTGGATAATCTCTTTAATGTAATGGAGCTTTACATCAATGTGTTTCGACCTCTCGTGGAACACTTGATGCTTGCTTAGGTGTATGGCACTCTGGTTGTCACAATATACACCGGTGTTTACATCTTCACTAGCTAATACCTCCGCACATATGCCTTTCAACCACACAGCCTCCTTAATAGCTTCGCCAATAGTTATGTACTTCGCCCCAATGGTAGATAGTGCAACCACATGTTGTAGAACAGATCTCCAACACACATTACACCAAAACACTGTGAATACGTAGCCCGTCAACAATCTTCTTTTGTCTAGATCACCTGCATAATCTGAGTCTACGTACCTTCTTACCATTTTACTGCTGTCATCATCCCTTTTATACATCAACCCGTGATTTGCCGTCCCCTTGAGATATCTCAGAATCCACTTCATTGCATGCTAGTGATCCTTACCCGGATTTGCCATGTATCTACTCACCATACTCACATCCTGTGCTATATCTAGTATTGTGCAAACCATTGCATACATGATGCTCACTACAGCGCTTGTATACGATACGTTACTCATCTACAGTTTCTCCTCTTCGGATGTCAGCGATCGTGCTGCTAAACATCTGAAATGCATGGCCAAAAGAATAGAGATAACCTTTGCGTTAGATATACCAAACTTCTCTAAAATTTTGAGTATATATCATTGTTGGGACAAGAAGATTACATTTCTTATTTCCCTCACAATATCTATACCCAATAGTCTATTTGTTGCTCCCAAATCTTTCATCCCATAACTTATGTTCTTGAAGTACATGTATCTATCATACTTGCTCCTACTAAAGGTACAAGCCATCATAAACTCATCAAATTGCCTATACCACTATCTAGGTGATTTATTTAACTCATATAATGACTTCTTTAACAAACAAGCATGATCTTCTTTCCCGGGCTTCTCAAACCTTTGTGGCTGTGCTATGTATATCATCTCTTCAAGCTCTCTATGCAGAAAAAACTGTCTTTACATCTATTTTCTCTAGATATAAATCAAAGTTTGCACACATAGCTAACAAAATCTTAATAAATGTGTGCTTGATGATTGGAAAGAATATCTCATGAAAATCAATTCCCTCTCTCTGAGTAAAACCTTGTGCAACTAACATAGCCTTGAATCTTGTAGGCTCTATCCTCGGTATCCTCTCCTTCACCTTATACACCCACTTGCACCCGACTAGTTTCTTTTGAGGTCTCTCCACCAACTTCTAGGTATTATTCTTCCTAAGAGAACTAATTTCTTCTTCCATGACCTGCTGCTATTCTTTTTTGTTTTCACTATTCATAGCCTCATTATATGTCATAGGTTCATCATACTCAAGAGTGTAAGTAGAGTTAAAAGCATGAGCAACTAAATCTGCTTGTGCATACCTGACTGGTGGGTTAATCATTCTCTTTAGCCTGTCTCTGGCTAGCTGGTACTCTTTAAGTTCCATCTCAGGAGTCCTAGTCTTTCTTTGGGTGGACTTGAAGGAACTCGCCGATGTTCTTGGCTCATCTTCACGGATCTCATCGTTGAAGTGCTGATCTGCGGACATATCAGATCTACTTTCATGTTCCACTTCAACTTCTATTGACTCGGGTACTGAGTCTTCCTTGGGCACAGGTTCTTATTTTTTATCTTCTAGGAGGTTTTTAGCATCGTCGTCTCATCGAACGTCACGTCATAGCTTATGATACTCCTTGGTAGTGTTAAGTCTTTATACCACACTTTGTATCATTTCACTCATTCGGGATATCCTATGAATATGCATTTGATAACTCTAGGTTCCAGCTTCCCCTCCTTAATATGTACAAAGGCAGGGCAACCAAATATTCTGAGGTGGTCATACTTCAGAGGATTGCCAGATCATTTCTCTTCTGGCGTCTTGAAGTCAATTGCTGAAGAGGGACTTTTATTAATCAAATAAGCTATAGTTACTACAGTTTCTACCCAAAATACCTTGAACATCTTTGTATTGGTAAGCATGCATCTAACCATTTCAAGTAGGGTCTTATTCATCCTCTCAGCTATGTCATTCTGCTGTGGTGATGATCTCAACATTCTATGCCTTGCAATCCCATACTTGGCACAAAACTCATCAAACTTTCTATTACACAATTTGAGGCTATTGTAAGTTCTTAACCTCTTCACCTTTTTGCCAGTCTGATTCTCAACAAGAGCCTTCAAAGTCTTGAATACATCAAACGCTTGATCTTTGCTCTTTAACATATAGACTCACAGCTTCCTTGAATAATCATAAATTAAAATGAGAAAATACCTAGCACCACCATGAGTAGCTGTCTGAGTTGGTCCTGAAAGATCCGAGTGTATGTAGTTAAGAGTCCCTTTAGTCTTATGCTCACCGGTACTAAACCTCACCTTATGTGTTTTTCTAAGTACACAATGCTCACAAAACTCCAAGGGCTGGAACTTATCTTCAACAAATGCCTTTTAACTAAATAACTCCTTCAGGTTTCTCTCACTTAGGTATGCTAGTCTAAGATGCCACAACTTAGTTTGCATACTCTTATCATCTACAGAGAATAATACAAAACCACTCACAACTTCACCCTTAAGCACATAAACGCCTTTGTGCTTCTCTCTTCTCATTATCACCATGGAACCATTCAATACTCTCAAAACCCTTCCGTCAATCCTAATGGAACACGTATTCTGGTCTAAAATCCCTAGTGTGATCAAGTTCCTCTTGAGGTCAGGAACATACCTAACATTTGTCAACTTTCTCACTCGCTTATCATGTAGCCTAAGTTTTACACTATTAATTTCCATCATCTGACATGCAACATCATTACCCATTAATACCTTACCACCATTAATGGGCTAAAAATTTACAGACTAGGACTTGTGCGCGCACATGTTAAAAATACAACTAGAATCAAGAACTTATTATTTAGTATTCTTACCATCAGTAGTGACGAGTGTCTCTGCGCTATTATAGCTATCATCATAGGCAAGCGCAACATTCGATTTTCTTCTTGTCTTGTGCTTTCTTCTCATGATAGTCCTTTATAAAGTGCCTCTCTTTCTTGCAACAATAGCACTTTCTAGGAGTCCTAGACTTTGATCTTGAGCCATTTTCCTTCCATATCTATATGAGGGCCTTCCTCTTACAGATAAACTTTCTGCATTGCCCTTGATCTACTTCCCTAATAACTTTAGGTTTAATGATGATTTTACATCACTCATCGTTAAACTTTCTCTGTCGTAGAGTAGCGTATCAACAAACCTCTTATAACTCTTAGGGAGTGAACTCAATGGGATAATTTCTCTATCTTCATCTTCTATCTTGATGTTGATAGAATCAAGATCAAGGATGATCTTATTGAAGACGTCTATATGATCTTTCATCGGTGCCCCCTCTGATATAGACAGCTAATACAGCTTCTTCTTTATATGCAATCTATTGGCCAACGATTTCTGCATATAAAGAAAGTCAAGCTTCTTCTAAAGACCTATCGTCGTCGTCTCACCTACTACTTCCCTTAGTACTTCATCGCTCAATGATAGAATGATTATACTATGAACTCTTTCTTGAATGTCCCTTCTTTCTGCTTCAACTTTAGATGACTCTTGCGTCTTCTCTTCATCACTAGATAGAGCTGTACTATCTTTTAATGTTGAGCCTAACTTTTGGCTCACCAACAATGCCTTTACCTTCATTTTCCATAGATTGAAGTTATTCATACCGTTGAATTTCTCTACTTCATACTTGGGTGTGGCTATATCTGCTTAGTACCAAGCTCTGATACCAGTTTATTGAAGTGGAAGTATACAAATAAGCAATATTACCCAAGAAAATAGTGCAAAACAAGTAATTAAGAAAATAAAGAGAGAAATGGTAGAAGACGAACACACAGAAATTTACGTGGTTTGACAACTTGCCTATATCAACAGCGGATCAAGATCACTTACTCTTGTTATTGAATCACAAGGCACTCACAAAGTATGCATTTTACAAGAAAGATCACAAAGAAAAACTCTCTATTTCAATCTAGGGATCTTCTCTCACAAAGAATGTTTAATCACTAAGATTTCTTGAGTTATCACAAAGATGTGTTTACAAGCCAATTGAGAGCATTTATATAGGCTAAAGGACGTCCTAAGTTTATGTTAGGATTTTTGCTTACGTGCCATCCCTTTTATGTATAAATATTTCCTTTATATTTATACTATTATAATTTCAATATATCACTAATTATTTTATAAATATATGGTAAGATGCTTATTCGTTTTAAACATTGTATGATTTGAAAGAGTTCAGATCTGATCTAAAGGAGTTTGGATAAGTGCTAAGAGTTAGAAACGCTGAAGGTTATAAATGCTAAAAGTTAGCACCGATAAGAGTTACCAGATTATAAGAGTTAGCGAAATCTAAAGAGTTAGAGCCTTGTTTAAAATGGAACAAAGACCTAAGAATATATTAGTAATGACATAGTTGCAAAAGAGTTGCAAATGGTGCTAGGAAATGTTGTTATGCAAATATGTTCTTAAACTTAATGTTCCTAATCTATCATCACTAATGCGAGTCTGTTAGTGAAGACCTTATTATACATATAGATCGGTGTATGTCTATATTTGGATGGTCCAAATAGTTAGTCATAGCAGACCATGAGTTTCGTAGAAACTCGTATAGAGATACACGTATTTTTAGTAAGGACTGAATATTGAATAGACTCATAAAGATCTTCAATAGACATCCCATAAAGCCATTAATGGAGGATCTTTCGAGTTTAGTAGTATTCGTGGTCTTTAGACATGAGTGCCACGGTGGACTTATAAGTGATCTCCACTATACTTTGGTTCTACACATATCAGATACCTTTCATGGTCTGACCGCTGAATGTCGCTGGACATGGTTCGATGCTCATGGAGTTCGGTGTGTATAGATATGGGATTCATCAACTCAATTGGGTAAGTATAATATCCTGAAGCTCCAATATTGTATTTCAGAAAGTCTTATGGCTATAAGCAGAAATACTCGAGAAATTAGTTTTATCCTCGGGGTAAATAATATCGTAAAAGTGTTTACGAGTATTATTTATTGAGATACAAATCTAGAGATAAGTTTATGGTTAACATGTGGAGATTTGACAGTGTTGATCTATATCTCCGCTCTTCTAGGATATCTATGATGGAATGATTATACGAATATGTTATAACCTCAACTTGTATGGTCTAATGCGCTGTTTTGTAATATCCATAACATGTGTGTGAGACATTGTTCACGGATGTATGAAATAGTTTCATATGACAAATCGGGCATAGACTTAGAGAGTCCCACAATATAAAGTGTACTCATTGTGCACTGGGGTAACGTATTAGATTAAACAATTAATCTGAGAAATTTCAGCAAAGTGAAAATATGTTTCAAGATTCCTTATATTATACACTTGTCAATACTTGAATGTAAAATACATTATTGGTTTGCAAAAGTTGTTAACTAATAAGAAATTAACAAGTGACACAATCTTGCTCCATTAATGATTTACCATGTATTTACCTATTTACCTTACTTGGTAAATACATATAAGGTAAATGTCATTATTCAAAATAATTTTGAATAATTTATAATCTATTTATTAATGAAATTATTATTATTAATTGAAATAAGTGGCAAACACCATTTTGTAATAGAGTAAGCACTTGTTATTAATAATAAGCATTGTTGGCCACTTAGAAATTGTTAAATGGTGCACTTGTGAAGTGGTGTTACCACTTAACATTGTTTAATTGCCATTAACTCTCTAACAATTGATTCATACGGATGAATCAATTTGTTGGGTGAATTTACATATTTTATTATTGAGCAAATGACAAACATAGCTAAGTGGTGGTGGAGCACTAAGAGAAAGCAATCATTTTTTTACACTAAATAAAAAATTGAAAGAGTTCAATTTTGAGAATGAGAGGATGTAAGATTCGGTAATTGAGAGTAGAGAGAAGAGAGAATTAAGAGAATTTGCTAAGTATTTTCTCAAAGGGTTGAGAGAGTTTGCAAAGTCTTAACAAAAGGTTCATAACAAAGAGTTGTGAGGAACTATAGAAAAAATATTTAATTATTCTCATCTTTTGCTAGTAATAAATCATAAGGATCAAATTGTTTTAAGTGTTAAAACATCCATTGCTGGAAATTCGTGGCTTCTATTCTAGCTTCACAATCCCACCCATTTCAGTTGTGAACTAGAATTGTGCAACGGTATACTTCAATGTGAGCTCAACAAATTGAAACTTGGAGTTCTTGAAAAATTGTAAAGTTACCTTCAAAATCAGTTAGGTTATTTACTTACAATTCATTTTATATCATGCATGTGAATAATATATATGAGATATAGATATGTGCTTGAATGATCATACATGAAAATATATGCTTGAGTATGTTATATAGTGTATAACATGTATGAACATTTCCGCTGCGTATTTAATTTTTTTAAAATTATACGTATCTATACACATTGCACACCAAATCCATCAGTTTACCTTAAACATGTGGGAGTCGTATTAGGAAGTCTTAAAGCAAGTGAAAGATGAAATAAGGAAGTTTTCAATTCGGGAAACTGTTCTCGCGTTCAGTGCCGCGGCGCTGATCACCTGGCGCCGCGCGCGCTCAGGTTCTGGCTTCCAGGCCATAGCGTCCACTCTTGATCTTTGCGGCGCTGGCGCTTGTCATGCCCTTCTTTGTTTTTTGCCTTATTTTGCATCCGTCTTCGATCCTCGCGCACCCTACACACTTGACTTGATTTCTAAATCATATCCCGATGATTTTTAATCAATATTATCATACATACTTATTGTATTTTATGTTTTTAATTTAGTATCTAATATGTATCACATAAATATATGCGCAAATAAAATATTTATTTTAAGAGTAAAGGAAATATTACTCAATATTGAGTGCATGATGCAACTTAAATTCTTTATTTTTAAGAAATTATATAAGAAATAATAGTCTCAATTTTTTTCTTGAAATGTAGGAATTTCTTAATTAATTTTATTAATTGTTTTTTTATGTATTATTATGAGAAAGTGAAAAAAGATGTTTACCCTTTAATTTAGATTAAGAATTTTTAATGTGTATATATTAGCTATTTATTCTAACATTTTTATTTGAGTAAACAAATTATGTTAGGTTTGATAAAGTTGGTGGACAAAGTTTTTCAAGAACAATTTAATTTAAACAGATGGATGAAGTATTTTTTAGCATGCCATATAAAATGAGAGTAAATAAAGTTTTTTAAATAAAATTATAAAAGATTTTTGAAAAAAGTCTTGTAAAATTATCGAGAAGGATGTAGTTAAACTCACAAATGAGTCATCTATGAGAGTAACCCAACTTTTTATAATTGGCAATTTCATAAAGAAGGTTAATATGTAGAAATAATTCATATTATATGACTTATTTAACCCTTATATTATGGACATATTATAAAAGAGATATTCTTCCGCTCAGCATATAGAAAAAGTACTAATTTTGTGTGACGCTAAGAAAGATATTTATCGTGAATGAGTATAAGAAAAACATACTTTTACAAGTTACGATTATATATGCATTTGAAAGACTCATTTATATAAGAGTAGTTGTAGGACCACAACTATGAAAAAATTAGATTATTCTTTTCTCACTAAAATTAAGATAGAATGTAAGATCGTTAATGTGATAACCTGTAAAATCAAGTCTCTATCACTTTTTTGTGTATTATAGTTATAAATTTATTAAAAGAGCTGAGTTTAAGATATAGTTCACTCAGATTTTTAAAACAATAAATTTTATAACACTAAAAATAAGTTCAAATTCAAAAAATATCTATATCTATTATATAATATAATTTTACTGAATATATTTTTCATTGTTGATTATATATTATTTTGTGTATCTAAATTTATATTTAAATATAAACTTTATGTATAAGTAGAGCTTTTTATATCTTTTTGGGGAGACAGTTGGAAATTTTTTTAAAAATCTTATTAAGTATTTAACAAGTTATATAGTTTAAATATAGTTTTCTTATTGTAAGTTATTAGTAGTACATTATCATTATTATAGTGTGGTTATAATATATTTAAATTAGTTATTAGATCAAAATTAAATATATGAGAGTTATAATATTTATATATTATTATATAAGAGTTACAATGTATTAAATTATATTAAAATTAATATCTAAATTATTTAGCTTTATGGCAATACTATTAGTATGCGTATTTTCTGTTTAGGTTTTATATTCTTTTGTTCTTTATTTTACTTATATATATAATTAATATTTTTTATTTTTTTATATATGATAACATATAATATAAAATATAATTAAAATAATATGTAAAATAAATTTTACTTTTAACATTAAATACACTTTTTTTTATACCAAATTATTCTTTTTTTGTGTAATTTAATAAAATTTATTGATGACGGAAATATTAAAGGTTAACATTAGACCTTATGTTAGGAAAATTTATAAAATAACTTTAAGTTAAAATATAATTATTTAGGATAAATTATGAAATAAAAATATTAGATATACAAATTTTGTATATAATTTTTTTTAATATAAACTAATGTGGTAAAAGGTGTAAACTATCTGGACTAAATCAAGTGGTCGGGTAGGAATTTTATTTTATTTTTGAAATTATTGAACGGGTTGTCATTATAATGATACTTTGAGCAAGCATGAAACAAGGGAAAACCTTGAATGGGGAGAACACCTGTCAGACGACACAGAAAGGTTGTGAGGACACCTGTGACACATACACAAAGACACTGTATCCCCTTTTTATCTCACCCATGCTGAAGCCTAAAGCCTAAAGCCTAAAGCCTAATGGAAATATGGAATGGAAGCCCAATACTGCTACTCCATGGTGTTGTATTTGTACCCTCTATTTAATCCTCCCTGCCCTACCAGCCAACTACACTTTTAAAGGTCTATAAACTTCAACGGCGGCGGTAGCAGCAGCAGCACCACCAGTAAATCCAATACCTATAGTTGCTTTCTCTTGGGGCCAACAAAGCAAAACCCTTCCAACGAAAAAAAGAAAAAATTTAAAATAAAAAAAAAAAGTTAACAAGCCATGGTTGGAGATGGTTATGTGCTTCCCGGTACGGTCAACACCACCGCCACCAACAACAATAACAATAATAAGAAAGCAAAAGACAAAAAGAAGAAGAAGAAGCGCGGTGGTAGTAAGAAGAAGATGACTGTTGAGCAGAGTCTTGCTTTCAAATGGGTGTGCGAATGGGTTTATTTGGATCAACAACAACAACAGCAACAGCTTAATAATTCTTCTGGTTCTTGTGTTGTTGTTGATGATTTTTCTGTGCAGCAGAAGACTCTTGGGAGACATGGGGATAGAGTGGTGTTTGAATTGCATTCCCATTCCAAATTTAGTGATGGCTTCTTATCACCTTCCAAGCTTGTTGAGAGAGCTCATGCCAATGGGGTGAGTCTGATTTGACGGTTCATCTTTTTATCTTGTTTCTCATTGACAGTCTGAAATGGATGATTTCTATTTGGATGCTTAGGCTGAAACTTGAAATGAATGCTATTTGTTATTTTTGTTTTTGCTACATTTACGTCTTCTCAATTTCTTTTATTCACAGTGCCTTTGTTTATGAAATGATTCTTATATTTGTTGCATTTTAAGAATTATTCTGTAAACTAGGGTTTTTGGATAATGTTTTGTTAACTCTGTTTCCTATAATGAAAGCAGAAAGTAGATTGGTGTTTCAAGATTTCAGTCCTTGTCTCACAGTATATATTGGAAACAGTTTCTAACAACGAAAATTGAGAAATTTAGAGAAATAGAAAAAGAGTTTTGTGCATTTTCCAATTGGTGTTTCCCATGAATGCATAATACTTTTATTCAGTTTTTTTTTTTAATTATAATTAGTTTTATAAAAAAATTCTGTATTTTTGAAATCTTGTTTTTCTAATCATTACCAAACTCCTTTTCATCTGTTTCCGGATTATGTAATAGAGACAGGCTTTGGATATGCTAACATTCAGCCCCGTACTTTTCTTTTGTTCTGGTTCTGCTTGTAATTGGTTTGATATGCTGTGCTTTTTCTCCCAAGTATCTGGTAGTAATTTAGTTTGTAAATTTACTGCTTTAGATTATCCGGCGTGCTTAACTCTCTCAGTTATGTTTATGTTTTGGAATTGGTTATGGTATTGCGAGTGAACATGATTTTCTTGCACATTGATTTATTTTTTATCACAAGTCTCTTCACAGTTAAAATTATATATAATTGCTGATGGCTTAACTTATAACTTAACATTCATACATGGTGCACAAGTCATTTCCTTTTCTCTGTTCCCAGTTTATTTTTCAGATTATGCATCTCTAATATGTACATTATGTATGATAAATCTTTCTTATTGTGGAAAAACCATTTCATGTTTTACCAACATCAACGACCTTTGCAAATTTGTGAGATTGGATGTCTTTAGGATGCCATTTCATTAAAAATGCCAAGGTATGCTTAAGACAATGCTTCTATGGCGGCAGCGTTCACTTTATAGAAGGGAAATGTTTTGAGAAGTTTGTTAGCTCTTGCTGTTCTTTAAGAAGCAAGGAAAGTAGATTGGTTGCTCTATGATTCAAAACTGTCTGTCTTATCCCTAAGTTAACCTTCTTCCATATTATGTTGTGACACAGGTGCTTGTTATTTGTGGTTGTAGGTATTGGATAGAACCGATACTCTTGACCTCATATGTTAAATATGTGATGAAATTATCTTGTGTAATTCATGACAGTTTCGTTTGTAATTGTTTTCTTAAGCTGGTTCTTTGAGGTGTAGATGAAATCAAATGGATCTCTTACTTTGTGAGGGATGAACTGGTTTCTGAGTTAAAGCTATATTTTCCATTGAGTGACTTTAGAGTCTGAGATCCCATAGTCCTGTTCAAACAGATAATTTTTTAGGTAGTACAAAGTTAATTTAACATCTATTTATATAGAACTGGTACGTAGTTAGAGTAAGTTTTATGGGTATCACAGTCATGTATTAAGTTGTTTCTGTTCATGTGGCATAACCGTTGGTTTGGATCCTAAGCCACGGTTAACAATGGTATCTGGATTCTTTAATTCCAGCTAGCTATGATGTCATGTATTAAGTTGTTGCTATTAATGTGGCATAACCGTTGGTTTGGATCCTAAGCCATGGTTAGCAATGGTATCTGGATTCTTTAATGCCAGCTTGCTATGTGCATAATATGATGAAGGAAAGTACAGTGATGCTATAGCAGGAGTGAGGATGTAGGTAATGGCAATGAAATGATGCTGAAGTGTATGGTGATGATCTTCTTCAATATTGAGAACCTGTGATGGTTGTAGATAGATAATATTCATTCATATATATCATGGCGTAATTTGGATGTCTTGTTTTCCTTTTTTGCTTTGATTTATACAGTGTGCACACACACAGATAAAACCAACTTAGAAGAACTTCACTTAGAGAAGAGAAACAAGCAGGGTGAGAAGATCATCTCTCCGATTATGCAGAATGTAAGGATTTAGATGAACAACAAAGTGTCAGTTTAGATATAGCATATTGAGAGTGAAGTTTCTTTTGTACTTGGAAGTCATTATTGTGCTTTGTTGGAAACAAATGATCATTTCTTACTCAGTAGTAAGTCATCCCCTAATATTTTGAGTTCTTTACTGTTTGCCTGAGGAATGCTTTGTTTTGCTGGATTTCCATCTGTTTAGCATGGACTCCCCAAATAGTTGTTTATCCTCATCTTGGGTGCTTACATTAGAATTTTGAATGGACCTTCAATAGTTTGGCTGTTCCAGTTTTATTATACATTTAGGAGGTTTTAACTGTAAAACATGCTTCTTCCTATATTAGACTTGCTATCAGAAAAACACCGTTGAGTGGTTGCTTTATTTACTTGTCTACTGTTTCACATATGGATTTCCTGAATTTTTGTGACAAGGATGTTGGTCAAGTAGATATAGTCATTGATTCAGTAAACAAAATGGTTCTGCAGATCTTTACCCAAAAACTATCTTCTTGCCATGCTTAGATAATGACTCTGCATGTGAGTTTAGAGTGACTATTCTTTCTTCTCAAATTATAAGATGAAGTTATAACAGTGTTTTCCTTTCTTCTGTTATGGAAATTAAATTTTGTGATCAGCCATCAAATGTTTAGACTTCCTGTGGACTTCAATTGGTCATCTCAAGGCCCTGCTGCTTAGGATTTATTTTAGTAAATAGATCTGAAATAGACAAATGCTAGGAGATGCTTCAAGCAGAATCTCTTGTCGAAATATTATCTTTGAAGTATTTAAAGCTATGTCAAACCTTTTGATCTTTTTGGAGGAGACCCAAAGATCTGTATTTGTTTGATAGTGCTGAGGTTTTCTACACTGATTTTATGGCATAAGCCATTTCCTTTTCATGAAAAACTATTTTGCTTCATGTATGTTTTTTCTTTACCTGAACATCATTCCAAAGATTGTTAGGTCAGTTTCCTGTGACTTTATAGTTTTCAACTTGTTAGGTATTAAAGCATGAACCAACAATTTTTGCATATTGTCTCAATCATGCAGAAGAATGAAGCATTTCTTTGTGTTTTATTATAAGAATATTTTAGAAGTTAAGGCAGCAATTATATTATGATTTTTCATTCATGGAGAAGTGCTACTAACTTCTAATATAGTTTCCTTCCAACAGCTTTTAGTCCAAAATCCTTATTTTGAATGGAATTTAATTTCTAAGATATTCTATGTGATTGAAGAAACTGGGTGAATGAGAATTAAGTTCTATTTTTTAACTAAAGTGACGATACTTGATTGTTCTATTTGATTGATCATTATGTGGAAGGACTGAGTCAATCTTTCTAAGATATTATATCAAGTTTAATTTTTTGAGCACAATTACCTTATATCCTTATGAATTCAATAAATGAATTGGCTTAGAAAAGATTTTTACATTCTGATTCTTAGTAATTTGTAAGTAGGAGTTTAATTAGTACAATGTATTCAGAACAGGTGAAAGTTCTAGCTCTCACAGATCATGACACAATGTCTGGCATACCTGAGGCTGTTGAAGCAGCTCGCAGATTTGGCATCAAGATAATACCTGGCGTTGAAATCAGTACCATATTCTCTCCAAGGTCTTGTGTACTATCAACAATCATCATTAAATACACTGGATTATGTCACGGTGCTTTCATATTTTGTTTTTCTTCAACCTCTCATCGCTGAACTGTGTTTTATGGTTGGATATTAAAAAGGCTTGCAAGCAGGAAATAGAAATTCAAAGTATTTTATTCTTTCCTTCTCATAATTCATATGATACTGGTTTCTCGATGAAAAAGCAGGGGCACTGAATCAGAGGAACCAGTTCATATCCTTGCATATTATAGTAGCTGTGGGCCAACAAGGCATGAAGAACTGGAAAATTTCTTGTCGAACATAAGGGATGGCCGTTTCCTACGTGCTAAGGATATGGTCTTGAAACTAAATAAATTGAAGTTACCTCTTAAGTGGGAGCATGTGGCTAGGATCACTGGCAAGGGAGTTGCTCCTGGAAGGCTGCATGTGGCTCGAGCTATGGTTGAAGCAGGCTATGTGGAGAATCTGAAACAGGCATTTGCAAGATATCTCTATGATGGTGGACCTGCATACTCCACGTAATGAACCAGTGAATACTTGTTGAAAATTTGTTGATCGTGATTAATGCATATTTCCAATAGATGAAGATTACTATAATGTATATGTTTGCTCTGCATGTAGGGGAAGTGAACCTCTTGTGGAGGAAGCAGTGCATCTGATACGTAGAACAGGTGGATTGGCAGTACTGGCTCATCCATGGGCACTGAAGAATCCTGTTGCCATCATTAGAAGGTTGAAAGATGTGGGCCTTCATGGGATAGAGGTTTACAGAACTGATGGAAAACTAGTTGGTATTTTTTTACAGCGCTACAGTTCCATATTCTGCCTCTCTCTTGTCTCTCATTTTTGTTGGCGAACATTTAATTCAGTCCTGCAGACTGCCTGCAATATGTTCACCTTCATAATTTGACATTTATAATTATTCGATGTCAATGATTTGCTTGAAATATAACAACTTTTACACAAGACAGAAAATCGATTGATGGAGGTAGTTCATTCTCTTAATCAATATTTTTCACAACTCCAATTCATTTATCATATAGATAATTCACTAAAACTTCATAATATGCCACTATATTTGTATCATGTTATGTTCTGCACTATTGTAGTGAATCAAGCTTCTCATAATCTAGAAACAGGGATGAAAACATTTTCTGTGCTGTACAAAAAGAACATTTAGTGATAAGCTTTTAGTCCCTTTTTTGCTTTCTGTTCCATTTTATATGTAGCATAGACTAATCTTTATGTTGCATTTTGGTATTCTTAGCAAGTACTACGCAATTGTGACTGTTGCATAAATAGCCCTGACAAGTATCATCTCATTGTCTTAGAGTTTTGCTCTTATCTCTGTACGGGTTGTTCACTTGACTTTGTTGTTTGATTGACAGCATACAGTGACTTAGCTGAAGCTCATGGTCTTTTGAAGCTTGGGGGATCAGATTATCATGGACGAGGTGGGCATGGCGAGTCTGAACTTGGAAGCGTAAACCTTCCAGTGTTGGTCTTGAAAGACTTTCTTAAGGTAGCTCGGCCACTCTGGTGTGGTGCCATCAAGGAGATTCTCAAAAGTTATGCAGATGAACCATCTGATTCAAATCTTTCCCAGATTACGAGGTTTGGGAGAGGTAGGGTTCTTAAAGGAGGTTACTCTTTGAGCTGTGGCAAAGATTTGGTTGACCAGTGCGTATCATCGTGGCTAACAAATGAAGAGAGGCAGAGTGCTGAATTCGAGGCTATTAGTTTGAAGCTTTCCCACATTTCAATTAATCAAAGGTTGGACGAGTGTTCCTTTTAGAGAGTAAATAATTCTCAAAGTGAAACTGATGCAACTTTCTGTATCAATTTTTCAACATTGATGGCATTGAGTTTCATTATCCCTTTTTTCCCTATTAGCTTCTGCGGCATCATTCCAGAATATTTGTTTAATTCTTTTATGGATTTTTTTTTAATGCTACCATTGTGTTTTCCTTCTCTCTTAGAAGAAAATGTTAACTACGAAACTTTTTCTAGCAGAATCAGAGTCCATTGTGGGCAGGAGCGGACCTACTGCAGGGCTTAAGGGGGACTATAGCCCCCTAAGCTCCCTCAAATTTGTATTATTACACAGTTACTCCTTTAAAATTTTGTTTTTTAAATTCTCTTAAATTTGTATTATTTATATAATTGTCTTCCCTCTTCAAACTTTTTTTTTAATATAAAGGAACAAAATAAAAAATAATTCTTTATTAGATCATTGATTACATATATTGAAAGGACAATTACAGAAAAATTTAGTATAAAATTAATTATAGATGATTTTTAAGAAACGAAAGAATATCGAACTGTTTTTTGATATAAAATTATGCTAAATTTTTTAACAACATAATTTTTTTTTTCAATTATTGAAAAAATAGAAGAAAACTATTTTTTTAGAATTTAATTTAAATATTTATTTATTTTACTCTATTATACTTAGAATTTTATGTTATGATTTGACCCCAAAACTAGTTTCTCTGGGTTTGTTTGGAAAACATTATTTTCATTTCACAATTTAGGGTTTATTTAGAGCACTTTCTATAAATCGCTTTTATTTTATAGTATATTCGTTATTAGCATTTTTTTGTTCATAGAGAAATGATTTAAATAAATAATATAAAATATTCATAACGGGGCCAATATTTAAGGTATCGAAGTCTCGAATCTTTGGGATTGGGTTATATTGAAAGTAGGTTTTATTGTCAAGTTCAAGGTCAGAGGGCTGGACCTCTATTAGATTGATATTGTTGGGCTTGAGGTTGAGATTTTGAAATTCAAATTCAAAATTTGGGGCAAAAGTTTTTTAAAAAATCATTCTTATAATTTTATAAAATATAAAAAATTATTTGAAAGATTTTAAGAATTAAAAAATAATTATTTTTATATATATGTAAAATAAGGGGATTTAAAGTCAAATTTTTTATTAAAGTGGTGATAAATGTACTGTTAACTATTAATCACTAAATTAATAACACAAATAAAAAAAATGATCTTTTATTATTTGATAAAATTTTAGATATGCTTTATCAGAAAAAGTATATTAGTAGGTGCTTTCTTTAAAGCCTCTTTATAGTGTTATTAGCTTACAATGTTTTTATTTTTCCCTTGCCAAGTATTTGCATAACCGATTTTGAAGTATTAGAAAATATATTTGTTCCCTTAAAAAACATTCCCAAGCAAACTTAAGCCTTCATTAAATACATAACTTAAACAACTAATACTTCTATTTTACAATAATTATGATTTTAAAATCACACTTCCACCTCAAACGAACCTTTGGTAGAGTTCCAAATTCTAGTTCAAGCAATCAAGTTTGTACTTTTAGGTTTATTGTTTTACAATTTTGTGTCTCATTTTTTATTACATTTGCACTTTTGAGTTGGCATTATTCTTTTTTCCCTTTGCAAATATTCTTATTTTTGGAGTTGTTTATAAGAAAATGGTATATATTTATGAAAGTAGAGGTTAAAATAATATGCCTTGTTTTATAAAAATTCACAAAGTCTTTTGTCCAAGACTATACACATATTTAAGTATGTCAAATAAGGTAAGACATGTAGATCCAAATAATTTTATAAGGTTTTATTTATGTATTGTAGTTTGGTAGGTATAAAAATTGTACTAAGTAAGGCCTAAAACACATAGAGGCTCTAAACTAAGCCTATATAATTAAGACTAAAAGAGAAACACAAGTTAATAAGACACTTCTTGGCCTTTAGAGTCTTCTAAAATTAAAAGAGTAAGTTACTTATTCGATTGGTAGGTAATTAACATATTATAATTTTATTTAAAATAAAATCGTTATATTATTCTTTATATTTGTAAAAATCTATTTTATCTTTTTAATTAGGGTAAAACTCATTAAATAAGTTATATTTTAAAAGGATTAGGAGTCAAATAAGAAGTCTTTACCTAGTATAAAATTCTAACCTATATAAAAACCTTCTTATTCGTATAAAAATACAACATAATTCGTCACAACTCACTTCCTTCACACCTAATATACTCTTTTTTTTGTCCTTTTAATATTTTTCTTCAACCATACTCATAACTTAGTAGCTTTTGCTAAATTTTACTGTTGATAACAATAAAAAAATTCTACCAAAAATTCTAGACAAGATTCAAAAGACGAGTTTCCTTTGATATTCAAAATAGAATTTATTATAACCTAAAACACCTAGAATTGTGAAGCACACAAAACAACCCTATACAAAGCCAAATAACTACAATAGTCTCCTAAATCCCCCTTGATTGTGTTTCTCTATTATTTAATGTACAAGCTCAGTTTCTGCACCTCTTACAAATTAAGATTAATTTTAATTGGTTAATAGGCTTTAAGCCCAATTTTGTCAAATTGAATTTGCAAAATCGAACCTCTTGGACTTTAATAGCTCTTTAGGGCATGTTGGGCATTACTCTTGAACTCAACCTGGATAAAGAGGCTAAGATCCAATGTTTAGGTCTAACCTTAATTTTTTTTTATAGCCTGCCACGTCACGCAATATCACTATAGCTAATGGTATTTTCCTATGTAGCGTCTTAGTTATTGTACCCTAAACATCTTTGGCGAGTCCACTTGGGAGTTTGATTAGGATTCTACAATAAAAAAAGTAAAAGGAAAAGTGAGAACACGAGAAGCACACTCAATGAAGAACAATATGAGTCCTTGCACTTTAAGCATTCTCAAACCAATTTTCAATAGATTCAGAAGAAACTTAAAGAGGTAATTAAGGCAAAGACACCAATTAGGGACTTTAACCCACATGTTGAAACACACCATGTAGGAAACCCTATATGAAGCCAAAAAGAATTATTTTAGGTCCTTAATATGGCTTAAATAGTAATTAAGCCCATGACTACAATCGTTGCCCCAAATTCTATCCAAAGTGTTGGAGATGATGCTTACGTTCCATTTCATTTGAATAATATTTATTTGATATTTATACACATTCCAATAAATCGTTAATTTATTATATAGTACTAAACTTGTTACATTTTAAACATTGTAGATCTAAGGAGTTTAGATTTGATTAAAAGGTATTTAGGTCAATACTAAGAGTTAGCAATTCTAAAAGTTAGAGTTTTGTCTAAAATGAGACAAAGACCTAGGAATATAATAGTAATAACATAGTTGTAAGGAGTGTTGGGATTTGTGCTTACGTGCCATCCCATTGTTGTATGAATATTTTATTTTATAACATTTATACAATACATTTTTATTAAATCGCTAATTTCATTAATTAAATGGTACAATGCTTGTTACGCTACAGAAAATGTATGATCTGAAGGAGTTCAGATCTAACTTAAAGGAGTTTAGACCAGCGCTAAAGGTTAACAATGTTGAGAATTATAATTACTAACGACTAGCACTACTAAGAGTTAGTAAATTATAAAAGTCAGCAAAATTTAAGAGTTAGAATCTTTTCTGTAGTGGGACATAAACTTGAGGGTACATTAGTAATAACATAGTTGTAAGGAGTTGCAATAGGTACTAAAAAATATTATTATGCAAGTTTATTTTCAAATTATATGTTCCCAGGCTTGTGCACCGATGCAAGTCTGTCGATGACACCCTTTCTCATAGACCAATGTATACTATACCTAGATGGTTTATATAGTTATTCTTAGCTGACCATGAGCTTATCAAAAGTTAGTATAGCATACAGGTATTCAGTAAGAACTGAATACTGAATAGGCTCAACAAGAACCCTAATGGACATCCCATGAAGTCGTCAATGGTAAGTCCTCTCGAGTTGAGTAGTGTATGTGGTCATTTGACTTGAGTGTCACTGTGGGCTTATGAGTGACCGCTATGTATCGCTGGGTATGGTCTGATGTTCAAGGAGTTCAGTGTTCGTAGACATAGAATCCGTCAACTCACATAGGTGAGTTATATATCCTGATACTCCAAGAATGTATCTCAGAAAGACTTATGGCCA
This sequence comes from Ailanthus altissimus, assembly GCA_946807835.1. Lineage (NCBI taxonomy): Eukaryota > Viridiplantae > Streptophyta > Magnoliopsida > Sapindales > Simaroubaceae > Ailanthus > Ailanthus altissimus. The sequence goes on from OX327698.1 coordinate 12,031,214, forward strand.
TAAGCAACAAACTTGGAGAGAAGAGTTTCCAATAGGGTCAAACAATATCACAAAGGTGTTTGCGTATATTTTTTTTATCGAGATATGTATCTGGAGATAAGTTTATGGATGAGCGTATGGAAATATAATGGTGATGATCTATATCCCTGCTCCTCCAAGATCTAGATGGCAGAAAGATTATACGTATGCATGATGACCTCAACTTGTATAGTCTATTATGTTGATTTGTAATATCTGTGATGTATGCGTGGGGCATCACAGACTCACATAATAGTTTTGTTTGACGAATCAGGCATGGACTTAGAGAGTCTTGAGATATAAAGTGTACTCATTGTGCACTAGGACAGTGTATCAGATTAAATAGTTCAATCTAGTAAATTCCAACAGACCGGATATTTGCTTCAATTTTCCTTAGGCCGTGCACTTGTCAAGACTTAAAATTTAAGTACATTAATTAGTTAACAGTAGTTATTGATCAATGGGATGTTGACACGTGACTCATTATAGGCCTATCATTTTTTGACTTAAAAATTTCTAAAATGGCCTTGCTTGTTAGACAAGCAAGATCATTAATTTTATTCATTAAATTATTTATTGAATAAAATAATAACAATAATAATATATTATATTATTGTTTAATAAAATTCAAACAAGTATTATTTATTACAAAATTACACATGTTTTATTGTATTTAATATTGATTAAATAAAACAACAAAACACTCATGCATAGGTTTGTCATGTGGTGGGGCTGAATTTTACAATTGCAAGCAAGAGGGAATTGTTTCATTTTGCTACAAAATTCGGCCACATTCATTCTACATGATTTACAATGCATTTGTTTATTGTAAACAAATTTTTTAACAAGCAAAAGCCATCCTTTGTAGGCCAATGCATGATAATTAGAGGGAAAACAAAGGAAGCAAATAAAGAGCAAGGTGTTGCTCAATTATGATAAGGGATCGCACGACTATTGAGAGGAAAGAGTGAGAGCCTTTTGTTTTCAAGTGTTGAAAAGTAAGCAAAAACTCATTATCTCATTTTGTTCATCTATCTTTCTTCTTGTTGGCCAAACATACTACTTGCAATAACAAAGATAGTTCTTGTTGTTTAAGTGTTAAACTTGAACAGAAACAATTAATAGCTTGTATTAGTCTAAGTGCTTAAGAGTTAAGCATATAAGTTTAAACATTAAACTACGACATAAGGAGTTAAACCCTTTGCTGGAATAAAGTTGCTATTCTTGCTTCTCTAAGTCCATTGATAGGGGTGTAAAAGTACTAGTATGATTTGTACTCAACTTTTATATTTGCCTTTAAATCATAAATATTTGGCAATCTAATTGTGATTTTTGATCATAAATAGATGCATAATCGAAAATATGACGTATAGAAATAAACGGAAGGCGAATCGAACATCAAACGAAGAATTAAAATATGAAAGGAGTACTAGGCTGGGCACCGCAGTGCTTATGACTGAGGTCAGTCCCATGGCGGTGAACAGTACTGGATGAACAGTAATGCACGAATAGTGTTTTGCTACCGTAACTAGTAAATAGTAATGTGTGAACAGTGTTTTTACAAACAGTACTAATGAATAGTATTTTGAAGACAAAAATCTATAAATAGAAGGTCAAAAACCCTAAGAGGAAACTAAAAAAAAAAGAAAAACAAAAAAGGCAAAAACCTAGAGAAAGAATTCACAATACAAAATCAAAGATCAAAGCCAATGATTGAAGAATCAAGATCAAGATTCAAGCATCAAATCAAGATTGAGGGAGAAGCACATCAATGAGTCACTTTGATTAGTTTTTATTCTCTTTCTTTATCATTATATTCTTGTTCTTGTTGATCTTTATGAATTGGTTTGATACTTTTGGTTTTGTGATGAGTTAATTTGTTCATCTAGGGTTAGACTATGTGAACTTAGTATAGATTTGGATTGTGTTAATTTTTAGTTTATGAATTTGATACATTCAATTGATTCATTCTATCTTATGTTTAATGCTTTCATTATACCTGATCCATATTTTGAATGATTGAGGAACCATGATGAACTCGACAGAGGGATTCATGTGATTAGCCTAGGGTAGTTTGATGCAAGATCATAGGGAAACAATTATGAGTTCCATCTAAGATAGACATATACCTAGGTGGCATGTATGGTATAATTTAGACTTGATCTTAGTGAATTACATTCTGATTTGATTAACATAGACATATAGGTGATTGTTAGAATGTGTAATATAGTTACTTGACCATCGACAGAGGCTTGTGATGAGATTAGTGTTTAAGCCAACAATTGGTATTAAGAGATTAACAATGAGGTTAATAAATCTAATGAAATACTAGGGGATGAGTCAAAACCTTAAATTATCTTTATTTGTGAATTCTACCACTTGTTTTTGTTTAGTTTAATTGATAAAGTTATATTAGAGCACTGACTCTCTATTCATTCTAGTGCCACAACATTGGCTCCTAGTGTTGCAACCTTGAGATTCTTTTTGTGTCTTCTCTTTCTTTTTTCCAGCATTGCAACTTTAACTTTAGGGCTATAGCATTAGCCCTATTTTGACTATTTTGCCCATTTTTCTTTAGATTTTAATCCTTAAATGCTTTGTCAACTTTAAACTTACAAAATAACCATGAAACACATAAAAAGCCAAATATTAAAAATCAAATGCACAAATACTAAGTTTATAGAGGCAAAATTAATGAATATGAATACTCCTATTAAACTCTACCAAACATAATAATCTAGTCATCCTCGAGCACAGAGAAATTAAGAAGTAAAAAAAACAAATAAAAACAACACGGCGAGTTTTTTGATGATCAATAATTTATCTCTAAAATTGTATCTTGACTAAAATTCTTAAGGAAACTTTAAATACCATAAAAGTTTAAGATGTCAATCCAGTACTTGATCTACCCTATATATGATTACTTTGTATGAGTGTGTTTGTATATAGTTATTATCATCAGTCAAATGCACCAAATTAGTTTATGCATACAAGTAAAGAAAATTGTCTCTATAGATTTTTATTTAATTTTCACTCCATAGGCTTATTTTTCATATCACTCTCCACTAATATAAGTACACACATAATTGAGGATCCATTAGATTTTTATTTATTTTATAATGTGAGGCTTAGGGTGAAATAGGATACAAGGATATTTGTTTTGGCTCAATTCACACTATAAACATACTATAACCTATTTGGAACCTTTAAAATTCATAAGGGATACCCTCTAAACTTAATTCCTAACTTTCTTTGCTGATTTTGTTGCCCAAACTTTCTTCTTCTTTAAAAAAACAAAACTATATTCCCCTAAACTTAAAAATTTAAGTCTCTTTTGAACAATCGATGTATATGGGTAGTCTTGAAAGGCTCAAACAATCCAAACAAGGCCTAACATCATTTCCCTAATCATGTGTGCCTTAGGATTTCACCTTTAATGATAATCAAATGAGTTATAGTACCTTATGAATACTTGCTGTGCATAAACATTCTCTAGGTCTACAATTAACTAAGTGATCCTAACTATGTACTCAATAATTCAAGTAATAAAAAAAAGCAAAATTTAAGATAAGATTAAAACATACAAAGAGTCATAACATCTACCTTTTCCCAAGAACTATGATAATTACAATTAGGTTTCAATTTCTTATCATTTACTTTTAATCATCTTACCAACCCAAGACTTAACATGAACTAAAAAAAATCAAGCGAAAAATAATATATAAAAAAGTAAAAGCAAACAGCAAATTAGGAAAATAATTAAAATAGATAAGCCATATTATAACTACAAGGAAGTGTTTGCCGCCATCAAACTTTAATTTTGGCATTGTCCCCAAGGAAAGTGAAAAGGTGAAATGAAACACTTCCCCATTATCCGATGAATGTGCTCACTCATCCTTTATGTCGGTTAGAGCATCATCATCATTGTCGCCGTCAGTTGCTGATGGTAATGTTGGGTAAGCTAGAGGTGGTGGATGCTGGCTCATCAATCTTTCTGTGTGTCATGCATATCCTCATCCACTCAACCTAGTATGCGGCCCACTAGGTAAACCATTGCTGATGGGCTTGGATATCGCTCTAGAGTTCCTAGAACTCTATCTAGTAGTCTTGGAGCTCACTCTCGACCCGTGTGAGTTAGTTAAGAATAAACATTGAGCAAGAAGACATGGCTGATGTCTAATCGAGAGTTCTAGTATCATGATTATATTGGTTATCTAACCCTTTAACATGATAGATCTATTTATATCGAGAGTATGCGAAGGCTATTAGAGTTCCTCTGCCTTCTCCTATTGGACACTGGCCAAGCACAAAGTGTGCTAATGGGAGATGAGCAGTACAAACTTGTCTTCTTACTTTGGAAGTCATGAATAATGGTATGCTTGATTACCTTATTGATGAATACATGAAAATGCATGTTGTTAAGAGATTCAATCACCATTTAATGTCACTAATTCCAGTATTTTCTGTATTTTTAGCTTGAAATAAAGTATTCTCCTTAAATTGTGATTAATGAATGTTATTTGGACAGGTTTAGATAAAATGGACATAACTCTCAATGTAGAAATCAAAATGAAGAAATTCTTGAACTTGGTGCAACATGACTCAATCTTACACAAATTTGAAGAATAGTGGAAAAGTCAACTCCAACATGTTATGGGCTAAAAATTGAGATACAACAAACTCGGACTATAACTCCTGCCCAGCTTGACCCAACTCACGTATTTAGACTGTATCTCATAAAATACGTATTCAATTGGTATAATTCTTGAATCTGTGAATTGATGACTTAACTATCAACAACTCGTATGTTGATGGTAAAGTCCAAATCAGCTGTTATCATGGACCAAATCGCATTGCAAGTGGGTAAAATGGTTGTTGGCCGAATTCTGATGTATCTTTGGAATTTTGCTCATTTCGCATTGGATACTCATCCAATTTGCATGAAATTGGTGCCTATGGAAAGAAGAGTCAAAATTCTACAACTTTCATGTCGGCTGTAGAAGTTAAATCGGTTATTTACATTATTAAAAATGTGCTGCAAGTGGAAAAACGAGTTATTGGCTTAAAATTATTGAAGATTAATGTCATCCATGACATATGTCCATTCATTGCCTATATAAGGAGACACTTAGGACGTTTTTAAGGAGATAATTCTCTCTTCTTTTATTCTCATTAACATGTATTGTAATTTAGGCTAGAGTTCCTAGCAAGGCTAAGAGATGAACTTTTATGTGTAGTAAATCTACTTCCATGCTTTGATTCGGTGTCAAGAGCTATAAATGTTGTAAGTTTGATTTTGATTAAACTCTTATCTATTTTATTTTCTATAATCTAGAGGTTATAATTCTCATGTCTCATATATGTTCAGTCATGCTTTTCTTATGTGATTCATGTTGATTTATAATTGTTACTAGTTACATTGTTTTATATGTTAATCTTTTACTGCAGTATTGTCAATTTGATATATTGTCGATCTTGGATAACATGTAAGGGCAATAAATATTTGATATTCAAGTTAATCTTTTACTGCAATATTGTCAAAATGATATATTGTCGATCTTAGATAACTTGTATAAATAACATGATGTGTGTTAATGCTTGCAAAGAGTTTAACTAAATCAAATACATGTGTTATCAAATGTGCTATATATTACATACCTTCTGATTGATTGTTTGGGATGTGAAACTTTCAGTTGAGTTATAAATATTGAATCAAAGTATAGAGTAGATTTATAAAGCATAATTGTGATTCTCAAAGCCTTACTTAAATCATCATAAGACATTTTCCTCAATTCATAGACAATTCTATCTCATCCGTTTAAATCAATTAACCCTTTGCTACTGCTTTAATATTTTACTTCACCAACCTATTTTGCTAAGAGCTTCCTCGTGGGATCGACACCTCAATTTATACTGCAATAGCCCCGTTATATTTTGAGCGTAAACAAAAATTTGGCGCCATTGCCGGGGAAGCACACTAAACGAAAGTCGGTTGCGATTATAAATACTAAAGTGGTAACTTTGTATATTTTCTTTTCCTTGTAAAATCTTAGTTTTATTTCCTTTGTTGTAATTTATTTATTATTCATAGTTGGTTCTACCACCTAATTTATTTTATTTTCTTTAGTTAATTTGTTATATTTTATATTATTTTAATGACTGGTTTTACCGCCTAATTAGTTTATTTTCTTTTATCTATTTATCGCACTTTATTTTCTTTTATTTATTTATTGTACTTTCTTTTAATGGCTGGTTTTACCGCCTAACTTCGTTCACTTTCTTTTATTTATTTATTGTACTTTATTTCTTTAGTTAATTTGTTGTATTTTCTTTTTATTTTGTGGCTGGTTCTACCGCCTAACTTAGTTTCTTTATTTTTTATTGTACTTTATTTATTTATTGCACTTTTTTTTATTGCACTTTATTTTCTTTAGTTAACATGTTGTATTCTCTTTTTATTTTAATGGCTGGTTCTACCGCCTAACCTTTTATTTATTTACTTATTGTATTTTCTTTTTATTATTTATCTATTGTACTTTTTTTTTCGTACTTTACAGTCTTTTGTTTAGTTATTGTATTAATATTTCATGGTTGGTCTTACCACCTAACTCATTTCTATTTCTTGTTGTGTTTATTCCACTTCTTAATTTTCCTTAAGCATTTCTTTCCTTAATATATATATATATATATTGTTGTTAGGATGTATGCATCGACTTAGAGACAAACGAGGAAGATTTGTGAGAGAACTAGAACTAGAACCACCCCGGTAATTTTTAAGTGAAGAGAATTCACATTTTAGTTCATCTTGTAATTCTAACACAATGAGCCAACACGAAGAAAACCCCGTTAGAACTCTAAAAGATTACTTGCATCCTACTCGCACAGCCACACCATCATGCATTATATTTCCACCTAACATACCACATTCGGATTTTAAACCTGGAATGATACAACTTCTTCCCACTTTTCATGGTCTAGATAGTGAAAATCCTTATGTACATGTTAGGGAATTTGAAGAGGTAATTTCCACCTTCCATAGCCAACCTGAAGCCATAGACACTGTTAGGCTTAAATTTTTCCCTTTTTCTTTGAAAGATAAAGTAAATAGTTGGCTATACTCTTTGAGGCCGAGGTCTATAGGAACTTGGGCAGAAATGACCCAAGCATTTTTCAATAAATACTTCCCACAACACAAAACTAATGGCCTGAAAAGAAAAATTTCTTCCTTCTCCCAAAAAGACAGTGAAACCTTATATCAAGCATGGGAAAGGTTTAAAGAGTTGCTAAATCTGTGCCCTCACCATGGGTATGAAAATTGGCGATTGGTTAGTTATTTTTATGAGGGACTCACAATTAGAGAGCACCAATTTGTTGAGATGATGTGTAATGGGGAGTTCCTTCACAAAGATCCTGAGGAAGCCATAGAATTCCTTAATGACTTAGCCGAAAAAGCCCATACATGGACTGGACCTAGCATTGCTGAAAGCACAAATAGGTCACGACCCAATGGAGTTTTCCATCTTAGGGAAGAGGATAACCTCAAAGCCCAATTAGAGGTCATAACTAGGGAGTTAGAGGCCTTGAAAACCAAAGATAGAAGGGTCACCCACACGATTGCTAGAGTTAAGTCACACGATATCTGTTTTGTTTGTGGAGGAGCGAATACTTAGCTCAGGATTGCCCCACTTATAGTGAGATGAGAGGGATATATGAGGAACAATGTAATGCCCTAGGGATGTACAAGAAGCCTTATTCACCCTACTCTGAAACATATAATCCTAGCTGGAGAAACCACCCAAATTTCAGTTGAAAATCTGACCAATAAGCCAACAGCCAGTGGAAACAAGAACAACAAGCACCCAAGTCTTATATTGCACCTCAATATAATGTACGACCAACTAGGTGTTCTTTAGAGGATACATTACAAGCATTTATAGAGGCACAAAGTAAGACTAATAAAAAATTTGAAACAATTCTTGCACAGGTGGTAGACGTAAACAAAGAAATCAAGAGTCAAATCACAATGTTGACCAGTGCCTTAACTGTACAAGAGCGAGGTAAGTTCCCATCTCAACCTCAATCCAATCCAAAGGGATAATTCATGGCACAAGCTTCTACTTCTGATGTTCAAAATCTCAAAGAAGTCAATGCCATTACTACTCGAAGTGGTAAGATTGTAAGTGAGCCTACTTCTGAAATTAACACATCTACGAGTAGTAAAGACGCCCCCCTTGAAAAAGAGGCCACAGTGGAAAAAGAGCCCGAAAGTAAGTTTTCAATCCCAGTGCCTTTTCCTCAAGCTCTTTGATCGGTTGGAAAAAATTCAGAAATTCAAGGTGAGATTTTAGAACATTTGAAACAAGTTAAAATTAATCTTCCCTTGTTACATTTGATTAAGCAGGTTCCAACTTATGCCAAAGTCATCAAGGATTTATGCACTATCAAAAGAAAATACCATGTGAAGAAAACTGCATTTTTGGCAGAACAGGTAAGTGCAGTGATTGAAGAAAAGACACCACCCAAGTATAAAGACCCAGGATGTCCCATAATCTTCTGTCAAATTGGGACACATGAGTTTGATCAAGCTTTATTAGACTTAGGAGCAAGTGTAAATTTAATGCCTTATTCTATTTACTTGCAGTTGGGACTTGGTGAGATTAAACCAACATCTGTAGTCCTACAATTAGCTAACCGATCAATCAAGAAACCACAGGGAATAGTAGAAGATGTTTTGTTGCAAATTGATAAATTTTACTACCCTGTTGATTTTCTTGTTTTAGACACTTATTCTATTGTTAACATAGAGTCAAAAATCCCTCTTATTTTGGGGAGACCTTTTCTAGCCACTGCTAACGCTCTTATTAATTACAGAAATGGTCTAATGAAATTATCTTTTGGGAATATGACTCTTGAGGTGAACATTTTCAATATTGGCAAACAACCACGAGAAGAAGATGAGTGCTATCATTCATATATGATAGACACACTTGTAGCAGAGAAAGCTTATAAAAATCATGGCTATGATTCTTCGAAAAACCTTCTCAATTTTGATTTTGAAGAATTGTATTATCTTAATGTAACAACTGATGTGTTTAGTATTTTTGACTCACAGGATAAAGGGACTCGATTTTGGCAGCCACGCTTTGAAGAGTTGCCACGAGAGAGGGAGAGACCAAAACCATCAAACCTCGAGACACCACAAGTTGAGCTTTCTCCACTGCCCAAAGGTTTAAAACACGCATTCTTGGGACTAGGTGATACCTTTCCTATCATCATTTCTTCTGAATTTAGTGCCGAACAAGAGGAAAAATTGATAAAATTGTTAAAAGAACATAAGTCTGCACTAGGTTGGACCATAGCTGATATTAAAGGTATTTCTCTATTGATATGCTCCCATAGAATTCATTTAGAGGAAGGTGCCCAACCTCGTAGAGATCCACAAAGAAGACTTATCCTAACAATGAAAGAAGTAGTGAAGAAAGAGGTCTTGAAACTATTAGATGCAGGTATAATCTACCCAATTTCTGATAGTCAATGGGTAAGTCCAACTCAAGTAGTTCCTAAGAAATCTGGGGTTATTGTTGTTGAAAATGAGAATGGGATACCTGTTCCAACTAGGGTAGTAAGTGGTTGGAGAATGTGTATTGATTATAGAAAGTTAAACACAGCCACTAGGAAAGACTATTTTCCATTGCCTTTTATCGACCAAATTTTAGAACGTGTAACTGGACATCCTTTTTATTGCTTTCTTGATGGGTATTCAGGGTATTACTAGATTGAGATAGCTATAGAAGATCAAGAAAAAACTACTTTTACATGCCCTTTTGGTACTTATGCTTTTCGTAGAATGCCATTTGGATTATGTAATGCACCAGCTACTTTCCAGCGTTGCATGTTGAGTATTTTCTCTGATATGGTTGAAAAATGCATGGAAGTCTTTATGGATGATTTGACTATTTTTGGTAATTCTTTTGATTTATGCCTACTTAACTTGAAATTTGTTTTGAGTAGGTGTGAAGAAAAAGGACTTGTGCTAAATTGGGAGAAATGTCATTTCATGGTATCTTCAGGAATCGTTTTGGGGCACATTGTATCTGAAAGAGGGATAGAGGTTGACAAGGCAAAAATTGAATTAATATCTAAATTACCTACACCTAAAACGGTAAAAGATGTCCGATCATTTCTTGGACACCCTGGCTTTTACAGAAGGTTTATACAAAATTTTTCTGCCATATCTAGACCATTGTGTAACCTTTTGCTAAAAGATGCAGAATGTACATGGACACAAGAGTGTGAGGAGGCATTTCGAACACTCATTGTCAAACTCACCACTGCTCCTATCATGCAATCACCGGATTGGAACCTCCCATTTAAAATTATGTGTGATGCAAGTAATTATGCTGTAGGAGCAGTTCTTGGGCAACGGAGGGAGGAAAACCCTTTGTTGTTTATTATGCTAGTAGGACTTTAAATGATGCTAAAATGAATTACACTACTACTAAAAAAGAACTATTAGCTGTTGTTTTTGCCTTAGATAATTTTCGTTCTTATTTGATTGGTTCACCTATTGTTATTTTTACTGACCACGCAGCCCTTAAGTACCTTCTTTCTAAGAAGGATGCTAAAGCCCGTTTAATTAGGTGGATTCTTCTTTTACAGGAATTTGATCTAACCATCAAAGACAAGAAAGGTGTTGAAAATGTTGTTGCTGATCATCTATTCCGTCTTGAGTTCACTGACTCTACTAATTTGCCACCCATTCGAGATGACTTTCCTGGTGAACATCTTTTTTCTATAAGCCAAATACCTTGGTATGCACATATCGTAAATTATTTGGTTTGTGGTGAACTTCCATCTGACTGGAGTGCACAAGATAAGCGTAAGTTCTTGATTGAGGTACGTAATTTTTGTTGGAATGATCCATATCTTTTCAAATACTGTCATGACCAAATCATGAGACGTTGCATTCCTGAAAGTGAAGTTTCTAGTGTCTTAAAATTTTGCCATAGTGATGCTTGCGGTGGCCATTTTGCTATGAAGAAGACAGCTGTGAAAATTTTACAGTGTGGTCTTTATTGGCTCACTTTGTTCAAAGACACTAATAATTTTTGTCGTTCATGTAAAAGATGTCAAACGTTAGGTGCTTTATCTCGAAGAAATATGATGTCTCTTAACCCTATTCTTGTTATCGAGATATTTGACTGTTGGGGTATCGATTTTATGGGTCATTTTCCTTTATCTTTTGGCTACCTTTACATCCTTTTAGCTATTGACTATGTATCAAAATGGGTGGAGGCTGTAGCTTGTCGTACTAATGATAATGCAACTGTGGTAAAATTCTTAAAAGAAAATGTGTTATCTAGGTATGGTACGCCACGTGTCATCATTAGTGACCAAGGAACACATTTTTGTAATCGTTTTTTTGAAGCTTTGATGCGCAGGTATGGTGTTCTTCACAAAGTTTCCACTACATACCATCCACAGACAAATGGACAAGCCGAGCTAGCAAATAGAGAGGTTAAACAGATTTTGGAAAAGACGGTTAACCTGAATCGCAAAGATTGCTCTCTACGCCTTTCTGATGCATTATGGGCATATCGTACTGCATACAAAACCATCTTAGGAATGTCCCCATACCGGCTTGTTTATGGGAAAGCTTGCCATTTACCTGTTGAGCTAGAACATAAAGCTTATTGGTCTGTCAAATCCCTTAACTTTGATTTGAATGCTGTAGGTCTTCAGAGAAAGTTACAATTGTCAGAAATAGAAGAACTACGAAATGACGCATATGACAACTCCAGAAGTTACAAAGCTAAAATGAAAGTAGCTCATGATAAACAGATCTCAAGGAAACATTTTGAGCCAAATCAAAGGGTCTATCTTTATGATTCTCGATTGTATTTACACCTTGAAAAGTTGAGATCTCGATGGACTGGTCCATTTATGGTAAGACATGTTTTTCCTAATGGTGCTGTTGAAATAGAAGACCCCACTGATGGACGGACTTTCAAAGTGAATGGACAACGGCTAAAAAGCTACGTGGAAAAGGTAGACGACTCTATGTACCTAGGCGAGATCCCTCTTGTGGATCCTGTCTATCGTGATTGATCAGGTTCAATCTATCTATACCATATTTTATATTTTGTCTATATTTTATCTTTTGACTTTTTATTTTTGCTTTTATTTTCTTGCACATTTTATTTTACTTTATTTTCTTCTTTTTATTTTTTCTTCATTGTGATTTTATTTCCCGGTTAAGTGGCGGATACGGTACTCTATGACTATTAAAGTCAGTTTCTCAGTTCCCTAAAAACTATCCCTCAAAATTTGCATTCATCTCTTTTCTTTCTTTCAAAATGGATCGCATTCTTGCCAACCTTAAAAAACGTTTTCCTTCATTGCCTCAAAATGCTCTACTTAAGTTTACAAAGCACGGTGTGAAAGACTAAGGTTATTGATGTTGGGTAATATCCCTGTGGACCTTCGTTGGTTAATTAAAGCCAAGGTTTGGTTGTCTGGTGAGTTTGAAAATGATTTTGTTTCTCATATGCCTGGTCTTGGAAGAAGCTCTTATGCCAAAAGGCGACGAGCAAAAAGGTTACAAGTCTGTCATAAATGTGCTCGATGGAATTGTAATCGGAGTTGTCGTTCTTTAGGATTCGTATCTAGAAATTGAGAAGACAAAATTCAGTTCATTAAGGATGGACTAAGTAAGGAGTCTTTGGATGATATCCTATTGACTCTTGAGATGCATCCCTGTGGGCTCGTGCAACATGAACTTCTCGATTTGTGGAACAAATTCAAAAATGAACATCAACGGTATAGTCTCGGGAATCTGACTCTAAAAGACCCTGTTTGCCAATTTATATGAAAATTGGATGGGAAGCCTATCCCTGACCTATAGAGGGCGTTTAAGCTGTTACTGGACGTAAAACTAGAGGAAGATGTGAGCCACAATCACAACTACTTGTAAATACATGTGTTTTAATTTCAAACTTTATTTTATGAATAGTAGGACTACTCATGTAGATGTCTTAAATTCAAATCTTTTTGTTCAATAATGCATGTGGGTCATTATGTTTAAATTTTTGTGTTTTAACTCTATTTCGACAAACTGTCGGGTTACCATAATCATTGTTATCATTTGGTACTCTATAAATACAGCACCTTATTTTCTTCATTTTTATATATTGAGATAAAGGTGAGTGTAGATATGGAGGAAACCCAAGTTCAACAATTTCGAAATATATGTGTATTTTGTGGATCTAGTCCTGGGGAGAGTAAAGTGTTCGTAGAAGCAGCAAACAATCTAGGAAAAACATTAGCTGCAAGAAATATTCATTTGATTTATGGAGGAGGTAGCCTTGGGCTAATGGGGTGTGTGTCAACAGCTGCACATTTAGGAGGAAGGCAAGTTTTAGGTATTATTCCTACAGCTTTGGCCGTGGGAAATCTGACCGGAAAAACAATAGGGGATGAATTACTAGTCTCATCCATGCATGAACGTATAGCTAGAATGCTTTGCAATGCAGACGCTTTTATTGCTTTACCAGGTGGTTTTGGTACCTTGGAAGAATTTTTTCAAATTGTCTCTTGGGCCCAACTGAATATCCACCGAAAACCCATAGGTTTGTTGAATGTTAGTAACTATTTTGATTGCTTACTTTGTTTTCTTGATCAAGCTGTGGAACAGAATTTTATTTCACATTCGGCGCGACAGATCTTGGTTTCTGCTACTGAGGCAGATGAATTGATTAACAAATTACAGGCAGTTACCTACAAACCTGACCCAGCAATAACTCGGATCGATTGGTCAGTGGGCCTTAACAAGCGAAAATTTGATCTGACACTTCGTTTGTAAATTTTTCTTTTTATTTATTTATTTATCAGTATCATCATTTTAGTTTATATTTGCTTAAGTGTCTCTCAGGTTTGTTTCTTTCAAATAACTGGCGTTTCAGGTAATGTCTCATATACTTTATCTCTTTCTATTTAAATATTGAGGACAATGTTTCATCTAGTTTGGGGGGAGGATAGTAGACATATGTTGCATTTTGTCAAAAAAAAAAAAAACAATTGTGGTCCGACATTTGATTAAAATGGCAGAGTAAAGAGTTCATTCTTGAACTCTTGAGACGCATTCTAGGTCAAATTAGAATGACAGAGTAAGGATTTTTAGTACTAACTTTTGAAATGCATTTTAACTAACTTTTTGTTGTTTTGTTTTATATTTCATGCATTATCGTTTACTGCTTGTAGTCTTGGTAATTCTTGTAAAAGGAATTTGCTTTTCTGCCTAAGTATGATTTCAGAATTGTTTAGGTTGAGTCACTGTTTCTATCTAGGTTACTAAAGAATGACTTCCAAAATATTTTTGAGCACAATGCTAAGCCTTGTGGTACGATGGATGATTCAATTTATATAGCCAAGAGAATTTCCATGTTTAAGTATATATTTTTCTAAATCTCACATATATTTTGTGAGTAAGTGAAAAGGTTGAGAAAATAGCTTATAAACCTTCATTGATCATTTGAATTGGTTAATTTTTATTTAGAATGATATTATTTGAATTAAGGGATAAGTTGGTTGCATTTGTGTATAATATAATTTGGTGAGAAACCTTTGTAATGCTTCCTTGTATTCTTAAAAAAAAAAAAAGCAAAATACTAAATAAAAAAAAAGAGAGAGCAAAAATACCAAAAAAAAAAAAACAAAAAGAAGCTATTCAGTTTAATAAAGTCTTCATTCAATTTTAGAAGACAAATATTTTGTAAAACAGTTTTCTCACCAAGTTATAATTGTATTATTCTCACAAGCCAATTAAAGTTTTAAAGCTGGTGTATGATATGAATAATTGATTTTTAAACAAATAATTTTTCTATCTTTGGATCAATGTTAGTTTATATGTCTGTCCTTAAAATTGACTTTTTCTTGAGTGTTTAGCTGTTTTCCAACTCCATAAGAGAAGTCCCAACCTTTTAAACAGTCATACACCTGTGAGGATATGGAGTTGAGGCTTTTACTTGAAAAAATTCTCAAGGCTATATCTATTGTGGTTTGTGATTAGATGGTTATGGCTTAGTTCACACATACACAAATTATGGAAGTTGTAATTAAAAAAACCATGATAGCAACAGTGATCTCGAACTGACGTTTTGATTGAAATGCTTAGGTAGTTTTGCATATTCTATTTACGCTTGAATTGCTAGAGACTAGCAATAAGCTGGTTGGGGGCTGTGATGAATACATGAAAATGCATGTTGTTAAGAGATTCAATCACCATTTAATGTCACTAATTCCAGTATTTTCTGTATTTTTAGCTTGAAATAAAGTATTCTCCTTAAATTGTGATTAATGAATGTTATTTGGACAGGTTTAGGTAAAATGGACATAACTCTCAATGTAGAAATCAAAATGAAGAAATTCTTGAACTTGGTGCAACATGACTCAATCTTACACAAATTTGAAGAATAGTGGAAAAGTCAACTCCAACATGTTATGGGCTAAAAATTGATATACAACAAACTCGGACTATAACTCCTGCCCAGCTTGACCCAACTCACGTATTTGGACCGTATCTCATAAAATACGTACTCAATTGTTATAATTCTTGAAGCTGTGAATTGATGACTTAACTATCAATAACTCGTATGTTGATGGTAAAGTCCAAATCAGCCGTTATCATGGACCAAATTGCATTGCAAGTGGGTAAAATGGTTGTTGGTCGAATTCTGATGTATCTTTGGAATTTTGCTCATTTCTCATTGGATACTCATCCAATTTCCATGCAATTGGTGCCATGGAAAGAAGAGTCAAAATTATACAACTTTCATGTCGGCTGTAGAAGTTAAATCAGTTATTTACATTATCAAAAATATGCTGCAAGTGGATAAACGAGTTATTGGCTTAAAATTATTGAAGATTAATGTCATCCATGATATATGTCCATTCATTGCCTATATAAGGAGACACTTAGGACATTTTTAAGGAGATAATTCTCTCTTCTTTTATTCTCATTAACATGTATTGTAATTTAGGCTAGAGTTCCTAGCAAGGCTAAGAGATGAACTTTTATGTGTAGTAAATCTACTTCCATGCTTTGATTCGGTGTCAAGAGTTATAAATGTTTTAAGTTTGGTTTTGATTAAACTCTTATCTATTTTATTTTCTATAATCTATAGGCTATAATTCTCATGTCTCATATATGTTCAGTCATGCTTTTCTTATGTGATTCATGTTGATTTATAATTGTTACTAGTTACATTGTTTTATATGTTAATCTTTTACTGCTGTATTGTCAATTTGATATATTGTTGATCTTGGATAACATGTAAGGGCAATAAATGTTTGATATTCAAGTTAATCTTTTATTGCAATATTGTCGATCTTAGATAACTTGTATAAATAACACGATATGTGTTAATGCTTGCAAAGAGTTTAACTAAAATAAATACATGTGTTATCAAATGTGCTATATATTACATACCTTTCGATTGATTGTTTGGGATGTGAAACTTTCAGTTGAGTTATAAATATCAAATCGAAGTATAGAGTAGATTTATAAAGTATAATTGTGATTCTCAAAGCCTTGCTTAAATTATCATAAGACATTTTCCTCAATTCATAGACAATTCTATCTCATTCGTTTAAATCAATTAACCCTTTGCTACTGCTTTAATATTTTACTTCAGCAACCTATTTTGCCAAGAGCTTCCTCGTGGGATCGACACCTCAATCTATACTGCGATAGCCGCGTTATATTTTGAGCGTAAACATTTATCAATGTTGATGATATTATCGATTATAATGGTGTAGAGAAGAATTACATGGTATTTGGTCACATCGCTGAAGTGCGTGACCAACATCAGCTTGGCTCTAATAAAGTAATGCCAAATATTCTTATCTCGATCCATGGCATTGGTTGGAGGGAAATTTTATGCTCCCTCAAAAATTGTAATTGGGTGTTACGGCTTATAGAAGCGTTATATGATGGCATCATAGTCTAATTCCAACATCTCATGGTACTCATAACTCTAAATGCTTTGCAAATTATAGTATTGGTTATTGTTGAGACTATCAAATGTAACTATTTTTCCCTAATTTTTACCCTAATTTAAAGTCTATAAATTAGAATTTTTGAGCCACTTCTCATATCATCAAGGGAAGGCACAAAAAACGCAAGAGATAAAGACTTAAACTTAAGTTTAAAGAAGAGAAAAAAATGTTTCTGAGGCTTCTTGAGGATCATTGAAGACATTTGAAATTTGTAGTTATGAATATTATTTAAACATGTTTATATCTATGGATTTCTTGATAATTTTGTTATGGGTGGATTAATGTGTACCTAAACATTAAATTTTGGGATTTGATGTAACTTTATTAATACTATGCTTAGATGATTTAGTAATTTATTGTTTCATTCATTCATGTTTCTCTATGCTTTATACTTGCAATTTATTAGGAAATGAATTGGTTGTTGTTCATTTGTAGATTAATGCTCGGGAGAGATTGGCCTATTTATCGGACTTGGTATATATAGCCTTAGATTGTTATTAAGTCAAGAGGTTAATAGCACTTGGGTAATCACTAAAGATTGGCTTAATGTTTGCATGCATACCAAGTGTTCAAGGAAATGTATGAGAATATTTGGGGTGTGGCATTATACTTAGGATCTCATTTGACACTCAGGAGAGGTAATGAGATTAATCATTGGGTAATCAATTTAAGGGTTATGTAATGCATATATAAGTACACAAGTTAGATAAGGATATCAACTTGAATATGTATGTATAGTATATCATTTGATGCTCGAGAGAGGTAATGAGATTATTCTTAATCCCTTAATTAATGAATTGATTAAAATTGCTAAGTAGAAAGAACATAAGAAGAATAGAGTAAAATTAATACCCTAGGATCCCATAAATCATAAATTCACTATTTTACGAGATTATCAATTTTAATTGTTACTTTGTTAATCGCTTAATTTAGGTTGTTAGTTTAATTTTTCTTAGTTATTACAATTAAATCAAGTTGCCTAGATAAAATCGAGTTACGAAAACCCATAATACTTAGCGCAAATTTAAAAGATCAATTTTTGTGAAAATGATACTTATACTCATCACTTTATTACTTGCTCACAACCTATGCACTTACAGTTAATATTCGTATGTATTAGTTTCGCAAACACAAGGCTCTGTTTTACTTTAGTGCCATTATCAATTAATCATGTAACCAATATAAACAACCTCCAAGGTTAGCACAATCACCGAATGTGATAATTAATATCGATATATGCCAAAGATCCCTCAAACTTCAATTCAAAGAAAAATTTGAATGACCCTCTAAATATCATAGAATCATCCTTAAAATGGACATTTTGTTGCCCAATTTTCACTTAAGTCCACAGCACTCACACAAGTATAAAAAATTTATCCAACACTTCAATTCAATACATTAACTTCATCTCAGTACTTCAACTTTTATTCTCAACATTTTAATATCAGTTTCTCAATAAGATACAGTGAAATAGTGATCAGGGGCAAGAAAATGATACCTTAATGCATAATCCACAAAGTGTTTTCTTAAGCATAATTTTGAATTTTGAATAGAATTTCCCTCAAATTCAATGTTGAATGATGTGGAGAGTGGTTAATTTGTTATGAGTTAATGTTAAATTGCCTTGGTTTGATTGATTTTGGTATTTTAAATGGGAGGATTTGGTGGTTTGATGATTAGGGAAGGAGAGAATTTAAGTAGTTTACATTTTGCGTTTTTTAAAAATGAGGGGAGTTTGAGTTTTAAGGATTTTTTAAAACTAATTTTCATTTAAGCACTATAGCGTTGGGATTTTGGTGCCGCAGCACTAAGACTTGAGGATTTAGGGTTTATTTTCTAGCTTTTAGCAACAAACAAACGTGACACTGGTAGCTATATGGAGCTTCGTTTGGCCAGAGTTTTGTGCTCTGAAAACTGGGATTGTACCTGGAAATGGAAGCTCTGCCCCCCTCACACTTTGCGGCACTAGCTTATGATATTGCGATACTAAGATAATAACTTAGAGCATATTCTTCAGCTTTTGTTGGGGCCACGACAAAGAGCTTCTGCCTCAGATCATCTTCTGGCCTTTTGATGATGCTGAGGCCTTGAATTTGGGATGCCATCATAGTGTTGAGACTTGGGATTGAAGAGTCTATTTTTTTAGGCTTGGGTACTGTAGCTCTGGGCTAAGGGTATTGTGTAGTAAGCCATTGCTGGACTTCTTCTTTTGGGCATAAATGAGTGCCACAACATTAGTAGGTGTTACGACATTGGCTTCCTATTTTGTTTTTTAAAAAATAAAAAATAAAAGCATATAAAATTAATTGGGTTTTCTTTCAAAAAGTGCTTAATTTAACATCATCAACTTGACACCTTACTTATGCATTGCGACATAGATAATTTGATAGAGGATGTTTTGAGATTAAGCTCTCATATTTAATAATGCTTCAGCCATTGGCTATACAACTTGAATGTTCTCTTAGATGGCTCTTCTCTTACCTCAATAGCTCTATAAGGATACACTTTTATGACTTGAAATAAACCGAACCACCTTGACTTCTACTTACTCAAAAATAGCTTGAGTCAAGAATTGAACAATAGCATCCATTATCCTAGTTCAAATGAACATTGTACAATATTCTTGTCATGCCATCTTTTCATATTTTCTTTGTATAATTTGGCATTCCTATATGCTTGAATATGAAATTCATCCACCTCATTGAGTTTTGGTTTCTTACATGTTGTTTTCAAATCAAAGTTCAATGTTCTAATTGTTGGGGTGTTTACAATTCCAAATTGTATTGGGTGTGTACATGAGGTTTATGTTCATCACATAAAATTCATGTATATATATATATAATTCATGCATCTTATACATAAACATATATGTAGCGTAAGTTGAAAATCTAATTTTTTAAAATAATAGATACAAAAAATTTGTTCTATTATAGTAATAAACAAAATAAAGCATGTTAATCACATTAACATCAGGATTGAGAATAGTCACATTCCAAAGCCTTTGGTATATTTTAAGTTGGAATATCGTCTGAAATAGACCCGTTGAAAATTTTAGGACTCAATAGGGTGGGCTTGAGTCGCTAGAATAACAGTCTTAATTTTCAGCATTGGTTTAACATTTAAACCATTTAGATTAACTCTTAGTCTATAGTTTAGACTTTAACTATGAATTTATTTTTTTATTTATTCAACACTTGAATTTATCAAAACAAATTATTATTTATGGTGGCCTATTACTTAAGAGAAGAAGATGAATAGTAGAAGAACAACTTTTGCTCTTTTGTTTTTATTACTTAAAAACTAAAAACATAAACTTCTCATTTTTCCATCAAGATTGCTGGCGACCAAAATTGCAACAACCATCACATTTGTTTCAATTTCACATTTTTCTAATAATTAAGATTTAAGTTAATTCTAGAGTTAATATTAACCCTAGTTAAGTTAATATAATACTAAACAATTAAACAATAAATTTTTTTTAATTATTATAATATTTTATTAATTAACCAAACCCAAGTTAACAATTAACCTTGGTTAAGTTTAAAAAACGTGGCCACCAAGTAATTAATAAAATATTCAATTAACCTAACTCAAGTTAACATTTAACTAAAGTTAGGTTAACTTACTTTTCCAAAATTCAACTAATTAAATACTTAATTAAGCTAACCTTAGTTAACATTTAACCTAGGTTACGTTAAATATTAAATTGTTAAATATCCTTTTAACCTAACCATATAGTTAACTCTTAACCATACTTAGGCTAAATATTTATTTAACTCTTAAATAAATAAATATCTTGATTATTTGACAATTAAAAAATTAATTATATGAAATTACCCTTAAGCTCTTATTTGGTTACTAAGTAAACACCCTAATGGGTCCCACTATAGCACACACTTGGGTAAATTCAACCAAAAGCTCATTATATATCATGTGTCATTTTTTAATTGGTCAACAATAATTATAAACTAATTAATGCATTAACTCTTAAGTATTGACATGCATGTATCTCAAGAGTTCTTGAAACAAATATTCAGTTTTACTAGAATTTACTAGATTGAACAATTTAATTGAGTATGCTGCCTCAGTGCACCACAAGTACACTTCATATTACGGGACTCTCTAGGTCAATGCCCAGTTCGTCAACTGAAACTATTCCATAAGTCCGTGATCGATGCCCTATGCAAATGTCAAGGATATTATAAATTAGCGCGTTAGATCATACAAGTTGAGGTTATAACGCATACGTATAGTTCTTCCGTCAATTATATCCTAGATGCGTGGGGACATAGATTAGCACTATCAAATCCCATAAGCACATCCATGAACTTATCTCTAAATTTGCATTTCTTTAAAATAATATCTACAAACTACTTTACGATATTGTTTAAGCCTACGAAAATCTCTTTTTTGGGGTGTCTGCTTTTGGCCAAAAGACTTTTTGAAACACAATTCTTGGAGTATCAGGATATACAACTACCTATATAAGCTGAAGGTTCCTATATCTATGGACACTGAACTCCTTGAGGATTGAACCATACCCAGTGACATCCAGCGGTTAAACCATGAAAGGTCTATGACATGCATGGAACTAAAGCATGGTAGATCACTCATAAGCCCACCGTGGTGCTTAGGTTAAAGGACCACAGATACTACATAACTTGGGAAGACTCTCAATTGACAGCTTTATGAGATGTCTATTGGAGTCCTTGTAAGTCTGTTTAGTATCCAGTCCTGATTGAATACTTGCATGCCTATACGAGCTCCAAGCTCATGGTCAGCTAAGAAAAACTATATGTATCCTATAGACATAGTCATACACTGATCTATATAAAATGGATTCACTGACATACCTACATCGATGAAAATAGACTAGGAACATAGTGTTTGAAAACCTACTTGTATAATGACATTTCTTGGCACCTATTGCAACTCGTTGCAATTATTTCATTACTAGTATACCCTCAGATCTTTGTCTTATTACAGACAAGACTCTAACTCTTTAGAATTCACTAAGTATTATAACCTACTAACTACTTAACATTTATAATTGTCAATGATGCTAACTCTTAGCGCTGATCTAAACTCCTTTAGACCAGATCTGAACTCCTTCAGATCATACAATGTCTGTACTGTTACAAGCACTGTACCATATATATATATATATTAATATTAACGTTTTTATTCGAAATTTTTATCATATAAATATTAAATAATTAATATTCATACAATATTAGAATGACTTGTAAGCACTAGCTCTAACAAACTCCCACTTGCCTTAATGCCATTCATACTGGTATCTCATACCAATATACTCCATGAGTTTCTCAAATATGCCAAGAAACCTATATACTATTACATCTCTAGTAGCCAAGAACTTTCTAATTATATGGTATTTAAAGTCCACATGATCAGAATTCTGGTATGCCTTATGACTTATTGGCTTGAGCAATTATTATCTTATTGTTGCATTATAGTGGGATAGGATCCACTGAGATTAAAACTATTCTAAGCTCTACAACTAATCTTGAACTTTTATAGTGCTTTCTTTACACATTTTTAACTAGTTTGGGTACTGATGAGAAAAAATACATAATCAGATGTAGACTTTCTAGCATCCAGATCAGACGAGAAGTCTAATTATGTGCAACCCTTTACTTGTAAGAAACTTTTTACATAATTTAAAAACTTATCCACTACATCTCTAAGGTATAGAATATATGTTTCATAACCATTTAAATGGCCGTGACTTGGATCAGATCGATACTAGCTTGTAACACTTATAGCAATCCAAATTCAGGTTTTATACATAACATAGCATGCATCAAGCTACTTTTAGCTGATGTATTTAATAAGTTAGACACTTTAAACCTTTCATCGTCTTCCTGAGGACACTTTCTCTTAGAAAGATGAATACTATATCTGAAAGGCATATTAACTATTTTACAGTTAATAAAGTTATACATTTTATGACTTAGTATATATATGAAGATTGGGAGAGTCCCATTAGCCTCTTAGCTCTTTCTCTATAAAGCTTTATATCTAGTATATAGGAAGCCTCTCCCAAGTATTTTATGGAGAAGTTCTTACTCAGATAACTCTTATTTGATTTACTTATAACATACCAACGTCGTTTCTGACATTGAATATCTTCTTAAAGAACTAGAAAGATAATAATGCTCCCACTATCTTTTTTGAACACACACATTTTCATTGCTCCTAATAAAACCAGACTTTCTGATTTTCTCATTAAAATGAAGATTCCAAATTCCAGAAAACTCTTTAATTCCACAAATGGACTTTCTTAGTTTGCACACTAGATTAGAAGTTAGGCTGAATGAAAAATCTTAAGGCTGTTTCATGCATATCACTTGCTCGACATATATATACCAGAATTCTATCTTTACATCCACTGGCTAAACTTTAAAATATTTATATATTGCAATAATCGACAAAATTCAAATTAACTTTAGTATGGTTACTAGTGAAAACAGTTTCCTCATTACCTATCCCATATCTATGAGTGTAACCTATTATCACTAGTCGATTCTTGAAGGCCCACACTTTTGTTGTGTAAACTCTTTTACAATAGATAGGAATAATTCTTATAGAAGCACAACCAAGTCCTAGACTTGATTGTCATGCATAAGTCAATTTCAGATCTCATAGCCACTTGCCATTTCCCAAATCGATATCAAACATCGCATTTCCAAAGTCTAAGGATCTTTTCTTCAACTAAAAAAATGCCAAAGGCACCTTTAGGTATCATTCATACCTAAATGCTGCTCTTGATATCCTTTTTGATCTATGACGAGAGTGTGTGAAAGGTATTTCACTTATTTAACCTTAAAATCTGACTATTGATTCATTTACATTCTGATCGACTTCATTAAGTTTAATCCTTCTACAATCACCATGATCCATGAGAACTGTTTCTCCTAGGAATTGGCACTACAAACAATGAACATATTTCACTGCTCTAGATCATAGAACTTGTATCCCATCAAAAACTTAGGATACCAAATGAATTGATACTTGTACCCCTTGGGTGCAAGTTTATCCTATTGCATATCTCTTATGCAAGTAGAATAACCTCAAGCCTTAGCATACTTAAGACTCGGTTCCCTTTAGTCTATATCTCATATAGAGTAGAAGGAACGAGTTTTAATGGATCTCTTGTTCAATAAGTGAATAACATATTTTCAGAGCATAATCCTATAGATGTTCTAAAAGATTAGTATAGCTCAACATCAATCAGACCGTATCTAATAAAGTCTGATTTCACATTTTTAAAACACTTTGTGTTAAGGAGTATCTGAAGGACTATGTTGAGTGAAAATTTCATTCTTTTTTAAATAATTTCTAAATATACTGCTTATGTATAATCTGCCTCGATCCAATCAAAGATATTCAATATACATGAAGGTTTGTTTCTCTACTTTCTAGTTAGAACCTTTTGAACATTTTAAAAGTTTCCAACCTATGGGTTTTAGAAAGACATATCCGTATTGTGACAAATCACTATATAGACAATATAATATCGAAATCGACCTATAACAGTATGATCTATTGGACTAAATACATTGTTATATACCAGTTCTAATAAATTTGTGGCCTGGTGTCCAACACCTATATAAGAATTTGGTCATCTTTCCTTGAATTCAGAATTTATAAACTGGCCAAGGGTTTATAGTCAGATCAAGTATCTAACCATCATTAACTAGACGAGATAGTCATCTCACGACTACATAATCTAATCTTATATCCCACTATACATTATTATTCAAAGTTCCTGAACCACTAGAATTTTTGTTCACTTAGATATTTACTCAAATCGTGTAATAGCTTGTAGATATGAGAAAAACATATGGTATCTCATTCTCTTGTACGACTAGTAATATTGCTACAACGTGAGAGATTTGGTTGGTGTAACTTAGACTATGTCAGTTAAACGTGAGATGAGGTAAATAAATGCAATATATTGCCCAATATTACTACAATGTGATGGTGGTATTAGTAACATATATTTGATTATTAACAAGTTAATCCAAAATATACTTACCCAATATTGTTATAGCGTAGGGATAAGGTGTATCTAGAATAAGTGGTAAAAGTTGCATGAGATGCAATTGACAAGAGTTGTCTACCTTTGGGTTTATAAAGGCCAATATTGCTATAGCGTGAGGCTCAAGTAAAATGCCAAGGGGTCCACTTTCCACTGTATAGTTTAAAAGAGTTTAAACTATCATTGTCCCGTTTGAGAGATTAAAAGGACTGTAAAGCAGTGAATAACGTTTTACTTAAAAATAATATAATTATTATATCCATAATTTAAAATATTTTATTAGCAATTTAATATCTGTTGACATCTTTTATTTTATTTTTTGTTTTGTTTTATAAAGATACTATAGCATCCACAAACTATTTGGTGTACATACTTGATGCACACCAACTCAAGGGTACAAAAAATTTTTGACTATGAATCTTAGAATTGTTCTAGATTCAAAGAGACTTAGGTATGTTGTAGATCAGAAAATACCCAGAGGTGTTTCTGATGAAGCCACGCTAGAGGAAAGAGGTAGGGATAAGGTAGATGGATGATGACTTAAAGGTTAAGTCTTACTCATTGCCTCTATGTTGATAGAGCTTCTGTGGAAGCATGTCTGCATAGACAGTGCTAGTAGCATCATGCTCCATATGATGGAACTCTTTGGTAACCAACCCCAGGTGAAGATCTATAGGTTTATAAAAGCGCTTTTACAGGCTAGGCTCTCTGAGGGTAGTCCAGTGAGTCTTTATGTCCTCAAGATAATAAGATTAATCAATAGGCTTGAGACCATGAACATATCTCTGAACAACAAGTTGGGGAACAGTTTGATTCTTCAATTGCTGTCGGGGTCATATGCACAGTTTAACATGAACTTCAACATGCAAGGAAAAACCTAACCTATGTTGATCTTCATAACATGTTAAAGACAGCAGATGAGGACATGCATAAAGGAGGGACGACCCTCTTTGTTCAGGGTGCTTCATCTTCTGCTACTAAGGCTTTTAGGAAGTCTAAGGGCAAGAAGAAAAAGAAGGTGAAGCAGACACCCAATATAGGTCCTTAGAGGCGACATATATCCAAGCCTTAAGAGAAGAAGGATAGAGCAAAAAGAAACTATTTTTTTTGTGGTAAGATAAGCATTTGAAATGTAACTGCCCCAGATACTTTGCCTCTTTGAAGAAGACTCCCTTAGGTATTTGTTATCCTATCATTGACATTTCTATGGCATTTGATGCTAGTTCAGGCTGGGTATTAGATAATGCATCTCATTCTCACATTTGTAATATGTTGCAGGGTTTGTGAGAAGTTAGATTGCTTTAGCAGGGAGAAGTATTGCTTTGAGACAGAAATGCAGATTTCTTTTAGGTCGAGGTAGTTGGACTTTTTGATTTACTTCTTCCATATAATATAACTATTGTATTAAAAAATTATTATTTTGTACCTAATATCATTAGACAGATAATTTCCCTTTTCTGTACTTGATAGTAAAGAATACTATATGTACATTCGAAATTATTCCCTATATTTATGTGATGCAAATGATGTATTATTAGCGGAGTATTAGTTACTGAATGGGCATTATATATTGAATACAATTGGAAATGTCATAAATGTGCAAGCTAGTATTAGTAGTAGTTCAAAAACTTTAAATGAAATGAAATTATGACATATGAGATTAGGACATATAGGTGTGAGGCGCTTATCCGATCTAGTTAAGAATGGTTGGATACCTGATCTGACCATAGAACCTTATCTAGTTTATGATTTCTGCATTCAAGGAAAAATGACTAAATCTTAAATAATGGTTGTAAGTGTTACTAGCCAGTACCATTTTGATCTAGGTGATAATCATTGGATGACAGTCAAACATGTTCTAAAATACTTTATGGAGTCAGTGACTTACAGGTTAAGATACACAAATTCAGATTTTCAGTCTGATCTAGATGATAGAAATTCTACGTCTAGTTATATGTTTATTCTTAATGGTGCCGCATTGAGTTAGAAGAGTACCAAGCAGGGTCCATAGCTAATTCTAAAACAGAAGCGG
Source organism: Ailanthus altissimus (assembly GCA_946807835.1). Taxonomy (NCBI): domain Eukaryota; kingdom Viridiplantae; phylum Streptophyta; class Magnoliopsida; order Sapindales; family Simaroubaceae; genus Ailanthus; species Ailanthus altissimus. The sequence goes on from OX327698.1 coordinate 12,058,384, forward strand.
AATACATCGCTGCCTCAAAGGTAGCAGAAGAAGCAATATGGATGCAGAAGCTTGTCGCCGAGCTCGAAATAGTCCCAAGTTTTATGGAACGCAAGCAAAAGAGCTAAGAGCACATCAGAGATCTAAACACATGGAGAAGAAACACCACATAATTAGAGTGATCTTGGCTAAGGAAGATATAATAATTTGTAGAGTAGATTCTATAAATAATGTAGAGTCTATAGGTATTAGATACCAATTTGAATTGTAGTAAAGATAGTAAAAGCTTTTTAGGGTATGTGCTTATGTATCATCCCTATTTGTATAAATAATTATTTGATAATATTTATTCAATATATTTTTCATTAAATCGCTAATATTTTTTATTAAATGGTAATGATGTTTGTCACATTACAGACACTGTATGATCTGAAATAGTTCAGATCCGGTCTAAAGGAGTTTAGACCAGTGCTATAAGTTAGCAAAGCTAAGGGTTATAAATGCTAACAGTTAGCACTGTTAAGAGTTAGTAGGTTATAAAGGTCAGTAAGATCTAAAGAGTTAGAATCTTGTCTATAATAGGATAAAGACCCGAGGGTATACCAGCAATGCTAACAGTTAGCACTGTTAAGAGTTAGTAGGTTATAAAGGTCAGTAAGATCTAAAGAGTTAGAATCTTGTCTATAATAGGATAAAGACCCGAGGGTATACCAGTAATGATATAGTTGCAAAGAGTTACGATAGAAGTTAGAAAATGTCATTATACAAATATATTCTCAAACACAATGTTCGTGATTTATTTTTACCAATGTATTCCTATTGGTGAATCCCTTTAATATAGATCAATGTATATCTATATCTGTATGGTACAGATGGTTGTTCTTAGCAGACCATGAACTTAGTGAAAATGCGTATAGGCACACGGATATTTAGTTAGGACTGGATACTGAACAGACTCACGAGGACCCCAATAGATATCTTATGGAACCGTTATTGTAAGTCTTCTCCAGTTGAGTTGTATATGTGGTCCTTTGACCTGAGTGCCATGGTGGACTTGTGAGTGATCCACCATACTTTGGTTCTACAGATGTCAGAGACCTTTCATAGTCTGACTGCCACGTGTTATTGGGTATAGTCCGATGTTCATAGAGTCTGGTGCGTAGATATGGGATCCGCTAGCTCATAGAGGTAAGTTGTATATCCGATGCTCTGAGATTGTATCTCAGAAAGTCTTATGGTCGTGAGCAATAAACTCAAAAAAAGAGTTTTCTATAGAGTTGAACAATATAACAAAAGTGTTTGTTTATATTGTTTGTAGAGATACCAATTTAGAGATAGGTTTATGAATGAGCACATGAGGGATTTTAAGGTGTTAATCTATATTTTTGCTCATCCAAGGTATAAGTGATGGAAGGATTGTATGTATCCATTCTGATTTAACTTGTATGATCTAACACGCTGATTTGTAATATCCGTGATGTGTGCATGGGGCATCAACATAGACTCGTGGAATAGTTTCATTTGATGAATTGGGTGTGGACCTAGGGAGTCTTACAATATAACATACACTCATTGTACATTGAGGCAGCGTACAAGATTAAATAGTTCAATCCAGTAAAATTCAACAAAGTCGAATATTTACTTTAGGAACTCTCGGGATGCGCACGTATCCATACTTAAGTGTTAGATATATTAATTTATTAACAATTGTTGTTGACTAATTAAATAAGAACATGTAGTGCATAGTGAGCATTTGAATAAATTAACTCGAGTGTTGGGATTGGTAGAACCCACTTTAGGTCACTAGAAGCTTAAGGGTAATTTCACTTTATTAATTATTTAATTATTAAATAATTAAAATATAATTTATTTAATTGTTAAATAAATTGTTTATTTAACTATGGTTAATAGTTAACCTAAGTTTGGTTAATAGTTAACCAAAAGTAATAGTTAAAACAATATATTTATTAAACTAAACTAGGATTAATTGTTAACTATAGTTTGGTTAGTAAAATATCTAACATTACTTAAAGGTTAAGTCTTGTTAACTTAACTAGGATTAATTATTTAACCTTGGTTTGCTTTATTCAAACCATGGTTAAAGAATACTAATATAATAATACAAATGAAATGCAAATTAAGACTAAATGTTAGTTAAAATCATTTCTTTGTATATATTGTAAAGTAAAAATGAAAATTGATTTAGTTATTTGTATTTGTGTGGTTGGCCAGTGGAGAGCAAAATAAAAGAAGAAATTATTTCTTTATTTCTAAGTGTAAGAGTTGTCGGGATCTAATATATTTGGGTGTATGCATGTGTAATTATGTTTATTACATAAAGTACATATCACATACATATTTAATGTTGCAAAAAAATTAAAGCATACAATAACATAATAAATAATAGATTAGAAAGGTTGAGAAATCATCATAACATGTAATGTTATACACGTATTTTGTGAGAGTCCGCATAAAGACCAACTCGTTGGCAGCTCTAGTCACCAACTCAGTGGGCTTTGTAAGCTAGAACAGCAGCTCTATTTGCAGCCCTAGGCTTAACTCTTAAACCCTTAATGGCCAGTTGTGTGTATTTGTTTTCTCTAAAAAAATAAGAAATGAAAAATGAAGTAATTCACAATGCCTCTCTCAGTATCAAAATGAAGAAATAAAAAAATTTCATTTCTTTCATTTCATCATTTTCTCACTCAGCACCTAAAAGAAAATGAAAATAATTTTCATTTTTTTTCTTCCATTCTCATGGTTCACACACCAAGTGCACAACAAATACACTCCATATCGCGAGACTCCCTAGGTCTACGCCAAATTCGTCAAATGAAACTATTTCATGAGTCCGTGAACATTGCCCTATGCACACGTCACGGATATACAAATCAGCACGCTGTAAACCATGCAAGTTGAGGTTACAACGCATACGTATAGTTCTTCTGTTATGATATCCTAGATGTGCGAGGATATAGATTATCACCGTCAAATCCCCATGTGCTCATCCATGTCATATCTCTAGACTTGTATCTCACTGAACAATATGTGCAAACTCCTTTACCATATTGTTCCACCCTGGCGGAAACTCTTTCCCGGAATTAATGCTTGTGGCCACAAGACTTTCTGAGATACAGTCTTGAAGCATATAGATATCTAACTTATTATGTGAGTTGACGGATCTCATATCTGTACACACCGGACTCCATAAGCATCGGACCATATCTAGCGACACCCAGCAGTCACACCATGAAAGGTCTATGACATGCGTGGAACTAAAGTATGATGGATCACTTATAATCCCACCGTGGTACTCAGGTCGAAGGACCACGTATACTACTCAACTCGAGAGGACCCTCCATTGACGGCTTACATAGGGTGTCTATCGGAGGCCCTTGTGAGTCTGTCCAATATCCAGTCCTAATTGGATATTCAAATGTCAATACGAACTCCAAGCTTACAGTTGGCTAGGAATGACCATCTATACCTTATAGGTATGACATATGCTGATCTATATAAAGATATCTACTGACAGACCTGCATCGACAGAAATAGATCAAGGCATATTTGAGAACATACTTGCGCAACTGACATTTCCTAGCACCCGATTACAACTCTTGCAACTATACAGTTACTAGTATATTTTCAGGTCTATGTCACATTACAAACAAGGCTCCATCTCTTGGATCTTCGCTGAGTATTATAATCAGCTAACAATTAGTCATGCTAACATTTAGCATTTATATCTCTCAGCATGGCTAACTATGAACCCTTATCTAAACTCTTTTAGATCATATTTGAACTAATTCAGACCATACAATGTCTGTAATGTTACATTGCATAGTAACATATTAATAGGTATTAGCAATTTAATGAGAATTTACACATGTATAAATACATAAATATATATACATTCAGGGATGGCAAATAAGCACCAACCCTAACAAGAGTTACACTTCATAATTCATCTTGTTCTTTAATTATCAAAAGTCACCATTACAACATAGTTCAAGAGTTGAATCAATTGATTAAGTATTAATCAAGAGTGTTTAAAGAGTTAAACATAAGTTGGATTAGGCTGTTGTCTAATTGATCAAACCCACCCCATTGATCACTAGAACTGTCAATGAATCACACTTTAGGCGAACTTCTAAAAATTTAAATCCAAAGGTTTATTAGGTGAAATTTCTTAATTCAATTTTAATTTTGATTAAATGCATCAATTGTGTTAATAATAGCATGTTTTAGTCATCCACTACGTACTTGATGCGTATATATATGTATATGATGCGTATATATTGATTATGAACACAATACCACATGTATACATTGTAGATTAATCGACACCATCAAATGGCGTGACATATAACATGATTTTATTGGCTCATTTGATTTGCAAAAGTTGGCAAAATAAATAATTTGCAAGTGTTGTTATAAGAAGCTAAAATTTTGGCCAAATGAATTGATTTCTAATTGGTTGCAACAGACAGCAAATGGCTATTTAGATAACCATTATATTCATTAAGCATGAGCTAAAAGTATCTAATTTAACATTTATAGTTAAAGGTATTGTCGTGCTTTTGTATTAAGCAAAACATGTCCCTTTGTAAAGTATGTTTTGGCCACTAACTTTGATGATATTCGGCCAAGTCTTTCTTTAACTCTCACTTATGCTTTTAACAAGCATGATAAGGTAAAATTCATGTTATGTAATGCTTCTTATCAATTGGCTACCCACTCGTTTTTAATCGGTCAAATTTGAGGCAACCATGGTTATAAATAGCCAACCTTAATTCATTTGTATTTAAAATGAGGAAGAATAGCAATATATATAAATAGTGTTGAGAGACAAAAAGTGAAGCAAGTGTTACTTTAATTAAAATTTCAATTGAGAAAAGAAGGCTACCATTCTATCCCAAAGAAAAGAATTGTGCAAAGTGCGCTTCAAGGGTGAGTTCATTTATATCTCATTAATGTAATAAGATATTTGATTTATATTTTACTGCACACATTATGCATGTGTAATGTGAAAATTAAAATTAAAATGTACATGCTCACCCTAGGCACATGACACTTTCAAATTGGTATTAGAGCATATGTTTGTATGTCGTTTGTGCTTAATTAGAGTGTTCGTAGTGTTATTAGTATATCTCAGGGCTATTGATTATGCAATTCAAATGTTTAAAAATGCATAATCGAGATGCAGCAGAAAGGGACACCCTGGCAGTATCATTCGACATCGCAGTGTTGGGCCTGCATAGGCTCTAGAGCCACAACATTGATGAGGAGTGCCACTGTGTTGGGGTCCCTAGGCCCTAGTATCGCAGCACTCACCGCGATGCTAGGGTTTTTAGGCTCTAGCCACGCAGTGCTGAAGGCCTACTACTACAACTTAATTATTGTATTACCTAAGTGTAGATTGTCTTAATTATAATATTTATTCGTGAGTTTGAGTGTTGTGTCCACAGGGAGTCATCACCAAGTACAAATGTAGTTTGTCAATGTTCAAGAGTATTGAAGTATTGTACTCAAAGATGGAGAATATTGGTTGATTTTAAAAGAAAAGATTACCAAGTGTAAATTAAGAAATTAATTTAGAAGAACACTAAGGCATTAGAGATCCACACGTACTTCAGTTGTAGTAAAGTTCCTTTGATCTTTTTACTCACTTGAAAAATAGTTTTGATTGATGGAAGACATAATTTGTAAATATATGTTGATATGTAAAATATCTTTCCAAGCATTCTTTGTGCCCTTAGTCTACAAAGAATCGAGAATTCAAACAAACCAAAACCACTTCAAAAAATGATAAATCAAATCATTTGAATACAAACATAAAATATAAGAGCAGGATCAAAGTGACAAAACTATACCTCTATTAAGTGTTTAACTCCTAGCCTTACCTAAGAGTTTAGAACAACATAACTTGAGAAAATAGAATAAAATAAAAAATGAACAAAAGATTATAAAATGACATAAGATATCTCCTCTTTTAACCAATGGTGTCCTTAAATAGGAAATTTTATGGATACTATTTACGTGTGGCTAAATCTTAAAAATGTTTTACTACCAAACTTTCTAACAAATTTATAAACTCTTTTGACTGGGACATTGGCCAAATTAAACTTTCTGCTCAACTAATAATTTGTAAATAATTGTATTATCTTTTTGTGGCTTCTAGAATCATACTAATTGGATTCATATTTTATAAGATACGATCCAAATGCAAAAATATGCTCGAACTAGGCTTGCACTATAGATGGGTCCTCTTCAAATCCACTTTTCACCCTTCAAACGTTCGCATTACAAATTGTGTGTGGAATCCAATTTTGTTGTACATGAAATTATATCTCCACAAGTTCAATAATTACTTAAATTAGATTTTGTAGTAGAAAATTATACCCAATTTACCGAACCTACATTAAAATAGTTAAAAACTTAATTAGGTACAATACAGAAAACATGCTCAAGTTAGGGAGATTAATAATACTAATGGTGCAAAATAATGTTGAAAAGTCTTTATTAAATGTCTAATTTTAAGTGTTCATCATACCCCTCAACTAGCTTATTGCTAATTTCTAGCAATTCAAGCATAAATAAATTAAAAATAACTGTATAAGCATTTCAAACAAAATGTCAGTTCAAGATCATAATTGCTAACAAGGTTATTTCATAACTTCCAAAATTGTGTGTGAACTAAGCCTAAACCTTCTTATCACAAACCACAAAATATATAGCCGTGAGAATTTTTTTCATGTAAAAGCCTCAACTCCATATCCTTACAGGTAAAAAATTGTTTAAAGGGCTAAAATTTCATTAATAGAGTTGGAAAACAGATAAACGCTTAAGAAAAGGTCACATTTAAAGACAGATAAACAAATGAACATTGATCCAAAGATAAGAAAATTAATTGTTTAGAGTTGCACCATTCTTTTCACGTTCTAGCTTTTAGGACCTCAATCACGAATATCATAAATAGAACTCGGTGAGAAATATTGTTTCCTAAAGACTTTTGTCTTTGAAAATAAAGACTTTATTGAAATAAATTGATTCTTTCTCTCTCTCTCTTTTACACTTTTGTCTTCTAACATTGAATGAAGACTTTTATTGAACCGAGGTGACTCTTTTTCTTTATTTTTTCTTCTTTTTTTTTTGAAACGATAAAAAACATTAGAAAACACTACAAAATAAGAATTACTTCTTATTAAAATATATTTCACAAATTCGAGTCATCCTTCGACTAGACAACCAAATCATTCTTTTTTCAAATAATGTCACTCCAAATAAAAATTAACAAATTCAAAATATTAATGAAAGTTTATAGGCTACTTTCTCAAACCTCTCAACTCACTTACAAAAAGGTGCACGAGATTAAAAAAAATGTATACTTTAACATGAAAAATCTCTTGGCTATATACATTGAATCATCCATCTTGCCATAAGCTACTTTCTCAAACCTCTTAACTCACTTACAAAAAGGTGCACGAGATTAAAAAAAATGTATACTTTAACATGAAAAATCTCTTGGCTATATACATTGAATCATCGATCTTACCACAAGGCTTAGTGTTGTGCTCAAGAAATGATTTCAGAAGTTACTCTTTAGTAACCTAGATAGAAAAAGTGACTAAAATCAAACAATTTTGAAATCATATCTTTGATAAAAAAATCAAACTTGTTTACACAAGAATTACTATGAACACATATGCATGAATACAAAAATTAAAATAACAGACGAATTAGAATGCGTCTCAAGAGTCCAAAAAAAACCCTTTGCTCATGCCACTCATGATGCCAAATGTTAATTTTTTTTTATAAAAAACACAATGATAACAAAAAGTAACATCGACATCATATATGAACTATTCTCTCCCCCCCAACTAGATTAAAACATTATCCTCAATGTCAAAATACAATAAGAGTAGAGTATCGTAGATATCACCTAAAACATCTTTTTTGAAAAGAAAAACCTACAAGAAAATAAATTAAACCACGCAAAATGCTAAAAAATAAATAAAGTAGAGAGACTACAGGCGGAGAGTCAAATCTATCTTGCGTTTCTTCTCACTATCATCAATATACCAATCTATCTAACATAGGGTTGGATCACACAGAGGTATAAAAGTTTGTAATTCATTGAGCAACTTATTAATAGTTGAACCAGAAATTCATCGTGCCACAAATGAGATGAATTATTTTTCCACTGCATAGTCAAGAAAAGATAACAAGTTATTATAAAAGCCATCAACATTGAACAAACTGATAGGTTTTTGGTGGATTTACAATTGTGCCCAGGAGGTAATTTAAAATTTTTCTCTAGTGTTTCGAAGCCTCTTGGTAGAGCTATGAAGGCATCAACACTTCTAAGCATTAAAGACATATGTTCATGTATTAATGATACCTGTAACTCATCTCCAATTATTTTTTCTACAATATTCCTAACAGTTAGAGCTTTTGGTATGATACCTAAAACTCGACTGCCTTTATTATAGGCATCTGCTGCTACACACCCCATTAATCCACGGTTACCTTTCCTATTAACTAAATGAATTTTTCGCTCAGCTAACACCTTACCAAGGGTTTTTGTTGCTCCTACAAAATCTCTCATTTTTTCAAGGTTAGATCCACAAAAGACACAATTTTTATGAATTTACGAGTTGATGTTTCCTCTATTGTTACAATCTCTCTAAACCTTCAATGATTTTGAGTATGTATGAAAATGTAGAAATAATACAATGCATTTATAGAGCAAAAAAAAAAGGTGTTGCAATGTAAAATTAAACGAGCGGTTGGTTGTTATTGGATGAGATTAAGCTTTAAATGCAAATTTTCAAAATCAAAGTTGGCTATGGGTGGTTGGTTATTATTGGAGAAGACGTTTAAGGTTGAAATGAAATATTTTAAAAATTAATAGCTATGGTAATCATGTACAAATAGTTGTGATTTTGGCTCATATCTTCTTCTGGTTTAACGTTTAAAAATGTCTTAAACACCTTCTATGGGTCGGGGATAGGCTTCCAATCCAATTTCTTTATAAACTAAAAATAGGGTCTTTTAGAGTTAGATTCTCTCGACTGTTCATGTTCCTTTAGGAATAATTCTCATAAATCACGAATGGCAATATGCACATATCGACCGAGATGCATCTCAAGAGTCATTAAGATATCATCCAAAGACTCCTTACTTTGGCCATCCTTAATGAATATAATTTTATGTTCGTGATTTATAGTTACCATTTCTAAACCGTGGCATCTTGTGTTACAAGTCATACGTGCACACTTGTAATAAACACCTAATCTTTTTGCTCTTCTCTATTTTGCAAAAGAACTTTTACCTAAGCCAGGAATGTGAGAAATTAATGAGTTTAAAAACTCGTCTGCCAATCGAATGTGGGGTTTTAATTAACCAACGTACATCAGCAGGTATATTTATAATCATTAATAAGCTTAATCTTTCATATCTTGTTTGGTAAATCTTTTTTAAGGCATTTGAGGCAATGAAGGAAAATATTTTTTCAAATTCATTTTAATGTCATCCATTTATTAAGAAAGAAGGAGAAGAAGAAGGTGTCAATAATTAGACAAAATTGACTTGAAATATCACAGAGTATCGTTATCCGCTACTTAACCGAAAAATGAAAACATACAAAAGAAAAAAATAATAAATAAAGTAAAATATAAAATATGGTATAGATAGATAGAACCTAATCAAGCATGATAAATATGATCCACAAGTTATATTTTCTTGAGACACAAAGAGTTGCCTACCTTCTCATCATAGCTCTTCAATCGTTGTCCATTGACTTTGAAAACATTTTCAGTCTTTAGATTTTAATTTCAACAGCTCCATGAGAAAAAAAAATTTAACAATAAAAGGTCTAGTCCATCGAGAACAAAGTTTGCCAAGAAAAAAGTGTAATCTTGAATCATACAAGAAAACTTTCTGTGAAGCTTCAAAGGTTTTTTTTGACAAAATAATTGTCATGAAATGTCTTCATTTTCTCTTTGTAGACTGAGAGGTTTCATGAGCATCATTCCTCATTTCTTACCACTTCTTTCATGTTAAGATTGACCATTTTTAAGGTTTGGCATTATCTTCTAAATAAATCTTGTATATGCATATTAAAGGGTCAATTCCTTTAATATCATCAATGGTCAATCCTAATGCATTTTTGTGTAATTTCTAACTTATCTTCTTGGAGTGAACTCAACTTACACAAGATAATTGCCGAAAAAAATTTCATTTTCACCCAAAAATGAATACTTGAGATGAGATGGCAATAACTTCAATTCAGGTTTTGGTGGTTGCACATTTGATGGCAAATGAGCATTCGCATTTGGTAGTAATTTTTTAAATCTTGGTCTTTATTTGTCTATTCCAAAAACCTATGAAGAAGAATGAGCTTCAAAATTATTTTTTATTTCATAATCATTATCAGAAGAATAGACATAAAATTTATCATTTACAAGTTCTTCAATGGGATCAGCCTCATGCACAATATCTTCGTCCATAAATTGCTTAGAAATATTAAAAATATTCAATTCACAAGTCATATTACCAAAAGACAACTTCAAAATATCATTTTTACAATTAATCAAAGCATTAGAAGTTGTAAGAAATGAACGTCTTAGAATGACTGAAATTTCAGCATTCAAGTTCAAAATATGATGTGTATCTAAAATAATAAAATCAACAGAAAAATAAAATTTATCAATTCGAACAAGCACATCTTTAACTACTCCTCTTGAAATTTTCACACTTTTATCAGCAAGTTGAAGAGTGATTTGAGTAAGTTTTAGCTCACTAAGTCTAAATTACTCATAAATAGTGTAAGACAAAAGATTAACACTAGCTCTTAAATAAAGTAATGCATAATCAATCCTAAAATTACCAATCACACAAGAAATGGTTGGACATCTAGGATCCTTGTATATTGGAAGAGCATTTTGTTGAATGATTGAACTTACACTTTCGGCCAAAAATGCTTTTTTTTTTAACATTAAGCTTTCTTTTGAATGTGCACAAATCCTTCAAATATTTGGCATAAAACGAAACTTACTTTATAACATCTAACAAAGGTATATTTATTTTGACTTGCTTGAAAAGTTCATAAATGTCAGAATTTAGGTTCAACTTTTCAATAGGTTTCAGTCTTTAAGGATGTGGGGCAAGAATTGGACACTCTTCTATTTTAAAGGCTTTGACTCTTTTTTTTTTCATTTTCTACTTCAGGTGGTTTAGGTTCATCTTTTTTTGAAGGAAGAGTTTTATCAATAACCTTACCACTATGAAGTATTGTAATGGCATTGATATTTTCACAAGATTCATTTACATTGAATTGACTCAAGGGATTGGCTTTAGGTTGAGAAGGAAACTTACATTTTTCTTGATTTTGCACAAAAGATGTCATATTGGAAAACATACTCTTGATCTCATTTATGGCCCCTGAAGTTTGATCATTAAATCTTGATTGCTCACGCATGAATGCTTGCAAAATCTACTGAAGGATTTTTATATTTGATAAGTGATTTGAAGAAGGATTTGAAGCTTTTTGATAAGGTTGTGTTTAAGCATTGTTATCATTTCTCCAACTGAAATTTGGATGGTTTCTCCAGTTTGGGTTATAAGTGTTGGAGTAAAAAGATGGAAAAGGTTTTTGAGTATAGTTTATAGCATTCACTTGCTCATGTATGGGCACTCATTTGCGGGATGGCCAACAATATCATAAATACCACAAAATTCTTCAGTAAGAATGGGTTTAGTTTCCCCATTTCCATGACTTTTACTTTCCTAGCCAAACTAGCTACCCTGGCACTTAGATCATGGTCTTGACTGAATTAATATTTTCCTCCACTAGAACTTGCAAGATTAGATCTAATTGAATTGGTAGAACTAGTGATTTGCCAATTTGGAGAATTTTTAGATAAATGATTCAAATAATTGAATGCCTCATCTGGATCTTTGTCTAAAAATTCTCCATTACACATGGTTTCTATGAATTATTTTGTCTCAGGAATTAACCATCATAGAAAAAACTAATTGTTCTCCTTTTTTCAAAACCATGATGTAGGCAAGAATTTAACAAATCCTTGAGTCTTTTCCAACATTGAAAGTATGTTTTATTTTCCATTTGAGAAAAATTTTGAATTTCTCTTTTAAAAGCATTGGTTTTATGTGTTGGAAAAAAGTTCTTTAGGAATTCATGTTGCATTTCTTGCCAAGTACCTATTAACCTTGGTTTTACAGAATTAAGCCAAGTTTTTTCCTTATCTTTAAATGAGAATAGAAATAACTTAAGCCTAATTATTTCTTCACTACATCTTTGGTCATTAAATGTACTACAAACTTTCTCATATTCTGTTAAATGCAAATATGGGTTTTTTGATTCTAAACCATGAAAATTTGGAATTAAGGGAATCATTCCAAGCTTAAATGTAAAATTATTGGCATTCAAGAGAAAAATGAAGCATAAGGCTGTAGAGTTGCAAAGAGGTTGCAAGTATTCACACATGGTTCGGATGGGTTCATTATCATGATCTTCGTGAACACTTTCATTATCGACCATAGTGTGTGATATGTTTGATGAAGAATGAGAAGATGATGGAAAAGTAAACAAATTATCAAAGGAAGTTTTAGAATTACCTTTCACCAATCGATCAAAATCATATACTTATACAAGAAGAGAAAACAAAATATAATAACAAATGCTATAAATAAGTGAAGTAAAGAAGGAAGACAAATAAAATAAAATAAGATAGAGCAAATTAGAAGATAAAACAAAAAGGTAAAAGCAAATTAGGTGGCAAGGCCAACCATAAAATAAAAGTTAGAGGAATAATTAAAAGTTAAATTAGTAAATGTTAGATTAGAAAAATGTTAGTAAAAAAAAAAACGTTAGGTGGTCAAACCAACCATAGTCAAATAAAAAAAATAAGGAATACTTAAAGTAAAGCAAACTATGATGCTTAGACTTCCATAAAAAGATAAAAAAAAACTATTAATTATCTTAATTAATTTCACTCTCTAACAACGGCACCATAAACTTGCTACAACTTAAATATTGTATTACCCAAGTGTAAGTTGTCTTAATTATAGTATTTACTCATGAGTCTGAGTGTCGTATCCATAGGGAGAGATCACTAAGAACAAAGGTTATTTCTTAATGTTCAAGAGTAATGAAGTATTGTACCCAAAGATAGAGAATATTAGTTGATTTTAAAAGAAAAGATTACCAAGTATAAATTAAGAAATCAATTTAAAAAAACACTAAGGCATTAGAGAGTGAAATTAATTTCGATTGATGGAAAATACTTGAGAGTATAAAAGATAAGTTTCTGAATCATGGAGAAAGTTACTTATATATAAGAGGTTATATAGGCTTGGACTTTTAGTCTGATCCAGATGATAGAAAGTCTACATCTAGTTTTGTATTTCTTCTCAACGATACCACAGTTAGTTGAGAGAACAATTTATATATCCACAGCTGATTCTACCTTAGAGGCGGAATAAATTGCGGCTTGAGAAGTTTGCAAAGGAATTTTTATGGATATACAAGTCAATTGCAGAGCTTAGAATAGTTCCAAGCTCAATGGATCCTATCCCATTAAATGCAACAATAATAAAGCAATTGCTCAAGCTAAGAAGTCATTAGGCATACTAGAATTCTGATCATATAGACTCTGAATACCATATAATTAGAAAGTTTTTGACTATTGGCGATGTAATAGTATTTAGGATACATTCCATGAATAAAGTAGCAGACCCACTAACTAAAGCCTTAACCCTTAAAGTGTTTGAGAAACACAAGAGATGATAGGTATTAGATATCATCGTGAATGGCACTAAAGCAAGTGGAGGTTTGTTGGAAATGGTGCTTACGTGCCATTCCAATATGGTATGAATATTAATTTTTTAATAGTTATACAATAGAAATTTTGAATGAAATCATTAATATTAAATATATATGGTAAGATGCTTGTAACATTTCAGACATTATATGATCTGAAAAAGTTTAAATCTTGCCTAAAGTATTTTAGATTAATGCTAAGAGTTAGCAATGCTGAGAGTTATAATTGCTAAGAGTTAGCACTGCTAAGAGTTAGTAGGTTATAAGAGTCAAAGAAATCCAAAGAGTTAGAGCCTTGTCTGAAATAAGACAAAGACCTAAAAGTATATTAGCAATGATATAGTTGAAAAGGGTTGCAAATAATGTTAAGAAATGTCATTGTGCAAATATATTCTCAAATGTTATGTTCCTAATCTACCTTCACTGATGCGGGTCTGTTAGTGGAAACCTTATTTAATACAAATCGGTCTATATCTATATCTGGATGGTCTAGATGGTTAATCTTTATAGATCATGAGCTTAGTGGAAGCTTGTATAGACATGCGGGTATTTAGTTAAGACTTGGTACTGAACAAGCTCAATTAGAAACTCTAATAAACATCTCATAAAGCCATCAATAGAGGGTCATTTCGAGTTTAGTAGTATCCGTGGTCCCTTGGCTAAAGTACCACAGAGGGTTTGTGAGTGATCCACTATACTTAGGTTCCACACATATCAGAGACCTTTAATGGTCTGATCGCTGGGTGTCACTAGGTATGGTCCGATGCTCATAGAGTCTAGTGTGTGTAGGTGTGGGATCCATCAGCTCATTTAGGTAAGTTATATAACTAGATGGTCCAAGATTGTATTCCAAAAAATCATATGGCCATAAGTAATTTACCTGAGAAAAGTTTGTTGTATGAGAAACAATATCGCAAAAGTATTTACGGATATTATTTATGGGAATACAAATATGGAGATAAGTTTTAGTGTTGTACATATAGAGACTTGATGATGATGATCTATGTCCCCCCTCTTCCAAGATATATGTAACAGAGGGATTATACGAATATATATTAACCTCAACTTGTATGGTTCAATACGTTATTTTGTTATTTGTATAATGTGTATAGGGCATCGTTTAAAAATTTATGAAAAAATTTTCGTAAGATAAAACAGATGTGAACCTAGGGAGTCCCACTATATGAAGTATACTCATTGTGTATTGGGGTAGCGCATTGGGTTGAATGGTTTGATTCGAAAAGTTCTCAATAAGCTAGAATTATTTTAGGGTCTCTTGAGGAATTGTTAGGGTTTAAGTGTTAATTTAAGGATCTCGGCAAGTGGGACATGCCACTTTATCCTTTTTATTAGATGTTACATGTCAAGCTATTAATTGATAGTGGCATAACATATAGCATGATTTTATTAGCTCATTTGATTTGCAAATGTTGGCAAAATAAATAATTTACAAGTGTTGCTATAAGAAGCCAAAATTTCGGCCAAATGAATTGATTTCTAATTGGTTGCAATAGATAGCAAATGGCCATTTAGATAACTATTATATTCATTAAGCATGAGCTGTAAGTATCTAATTCACCATTTATAATTAAGGGCATTATCATACTTTTGTATTAAGCATGACATGTCATTTGTAAAGCATTTTTTGGCCACTAACTTTGATGATATTTGGCCAAGTCTTTCTTTAACTCTTACTTATGCTTTTAACAAGTATGACAAGGAAACATTCATGCTTTGTAATGCATCTTATCAATTGGCCTAATGAATATATAAAAATAAATATTTATTAAGAGATTTAGTCACCATTTAATGTCACTAATTTTAGCATTTTTGTACTTTTAGCTTGAAATAAAGTGTTCTCCTTAAATTGTGATTAATGAATATTATTTGTACAGGTTTAAGTAAAATAGATATAACTCTCAATGTAAAAATCAAAATGAAACAATTCTAGAACCTAGAGTAACATGACTCAATCTTACATAAACTTAAAGAACTGTTGAAAAGCCAAATCCAACATTTTATGGGCAAAAAATTGAGATACAATAGAATCGGACTACAACTTTCGCTCAGCTTGACCTAACTCATATATTTTGACCGTATCTCACAAAATACGTACCCAATTGGTATAAATCTTGAATATGTGAAATATTGTCTTAATTAACAACAACTCGTATGTTTATGGTAAAGTCCAAATCAGTCGTTATCATGGACCAAATTGTCTTGTAAGTGGGTAAAAAGGTTATTGGCCTAAATCTGATGTATCTTTGTAATTTTACCCATATCTCATTGGATACTCATCCAATTTGCATGACCTAGTGCCTACAGAAAGAAGAGACAAAATGATACAACTTTCATGTTGGTCAAAAAAGCTACATCGATCATTTATATTATTAAAAAGGTGCTGTAAGTGGGTGAACGAGTTGTTGGCCTAAATTATTGAAGATCGATGTCACACTTAACATATTTTCATTCATTACCTATATAAGGATACTGTTCGGATGTTTTCAACATTAGATAATTCTCTTTTATTTTTTTCTCATTAACATGTATTTTAATCTAGGCTAGAGTTCTTGGCAAGGCTAAGAGATGAGCTTTTATGTGTAATAAATCTACTTCAATGCTTTGATTCGTTGTTAAGAGCTACAAATGTTTGTAAGTTTGGTTTTGTTTAAACTCTTATCTATTTTATCTTCTATAATCCAAAGGTTTTAATTATCATGTTTCATATATTTTCAGTCATGCTTTCTTTATGTGATCTTGTTGAATTATAATTGTTATTGGCTGTTCTGCAATATTATTAATTGATATATTGTCGATCTTGGATAACATGTAAAGGCAATAAATGTTTGATATTCAAGTTGATCTTTTACTGCAATATGGTCAAAATAATATATTGTCGATCTTAGTAACTTGTATAAATGAACATGATTGTATTAATGTTTGTAAAAGTGTTTAGTCATATCAAATGCATGTGTTATCAAATGTATTATATTTTACATATCTTTTTATTGATTGTTTGGGATGTAAAATTGTCAATTACGTTATAAATATTGAATCAAAGTGTATAGTAGATTTATAAAGCATAATTGTGATTCTCGAAGCTTTGGTTACATCATCATAAAACATTTTCCTTAATTCATAAACAATTTTACCCCATCCACTTAAACCAATTAATTAATTTTCTTTTTTGCTACTGCTTTAATATTTTACTTCACCAACCTATTTTGTCAAAAGCTTCCTCGTGGGATCAACATCTCAATCTATATTGTGATAGCTGCATTACATTTTGAACGTAAACAAAATTTGGCGCTGTTGTCGGGGAGGCGCACTAAGCGAAAGTCGGTTGCGTTTATCAATACTAAAACAATAACTTTGTACATTTCATTTTCTTTGTAAAATCTTAGTTTTATTTCCTTTGTTGTAATTCATTTTATTGTTTATAGTTGGTTCTACCACCTACTTTATTTTATTTTCTTTAGTTAATTTGTTATATTTTATATAATTTTAATGGTTGATTTTACTGCTTAACTTAGTTCATTTTCTTTTATTTATTTATTGTACTTCGCACTTTATTTATTTATCGCACTTTATTTTCTTTTATTTATTTATTGTATTTATTAATTTTATTTATTTAATTATTGTACTTTATTTTCTTTAGTTAATATGTTGTATTTTTATTTTATTTTAATGGCCGGTTCTACCGCCTAACTTTTTATTTATTTACTTATTGTACCTTTTTTTATTGTACTTTATTTTATTTATTTATTGTACTTTGCATTTTCACTTTGTATATTTTCTTTTCTTTGTAAAATCTTAGTTTTATTTCCTTTGTTGTAATTCATTTTATTGTTCATGGTTGGTTCTACCACCTAATTTATTTTATTTTTTTAGTTAATTTATTATATTTTATATTATTTTAATGGTTGGTTTTACTGCCTAACTTAGTTCATTTTCTTTTATTTATTTATTGCATTTTTTGTATTTATTAATTGTATTTGTATTTATTTAATTATTCTACTTTATTTTTTTAGTTAATATGTTGTAATTTTATTTTATTTTAATGGCCGGTTCTACCGCTTAACTTTTTATTTATTTACTTATTGTTCCTTTTTATTTATTTATTGTACTTTATTTTATTTATTTATTGTACTTTGCATTTCTTTTCCTTTATTTATTGCACTTTCCTTTCTTTTATTTACTTATTGTATTTTTTTTTATCGTAATTTACAGTTTATTATCTTTTGTTCATTTATTGTATTTATATTTCATGGTTGGTCATATCACCTAGCTCATTTCTATTTCTTGTTGTGTTTTATTTTACTTCGTAATTTTTCTTGAGCATTTCTTTCATAAAAAAAGAAGAGTAAAAACAAAAAAAAAATTTATTAGGATGTATGCATCGACTTAGAGACAAACGAGGGAGACTTGTGAGAGAAGTAGAACTAGAACCACCACCATAATTCGTAAGGGAAGAGAATTCACCATCTAGTTCATCTTGTAATTCCAACACAATGAGCCAACACGAAGATAACCCCGTTAGGACTCTAAAAGATTACTTACATCCTACTCGCACAGCCACGCCATCATGCATTATATTTTCACCTAACACACCACATTCGGATTTTAAACCTGGAATGATACAACTTTTGCCCAATTTTCATGGTCTAAATAGTAAAAATCCTTATGTACATGTTAGAAAATTTGAAGAAGTAATTGCCACCTTCCATAGCCAACCTGAAGCCATAGACACTGTTAGGCTTAAATTTTTCCATTTTTCTTTGAAAGACAAAGCAAAGAGTTGGCTATACTCTTTGAAGCCGAGGTCTATAGAAGCTTGGGTAGAAATGACCCAAGCATTTTTTAATAAATACTTCCCACAACATAAAATTGATAGCCTAAAAAGACAAATTTCTTCATTCTCTAAAAAAGACAATGAAATCTTATATCAAGTATGGGAAAGGTTTAAAGAGTTGCTAAATCTGTGCCCTTACCATGGGTATGAAAATTGGCGCTTGGTTAGCTATTTTTATGAGGGACTCACAATTAGAGAGTGCTAATTTGTTGAGAAGATGTGTAACGGGGAGTTTCTTCACAAAGATCAGAGGAAGCCATAGAATTCTTTAATGATTTAGCCGAAAAAGCCCATACATGGACTGAACCTAGCATGACTGAAAGCACAAATAGGTCATGACCCAGTAGAGTTTTCCATCTTAGGGAAGAAGATAACCTCAAAGCCCAATTAGAGGTCTTAACTAGGGAGTTAGAGGCCTTAAAAACTAAAGATAGAAGGGTCACCCACACGGTTACTAAGGTTGAGTCACATGATGTCTGTTTTGTCTGTGGAGGAGTGAAACATTAGCTCAGGATTGCCCCGCTTATAATGAGATGAGAGAGATATATGAAGAATAATATAATGCCCTAGGGATGTACAAGAAGCCTTATTCACCCTACTCTAAAACCTATAATCCTATCTGGAGAAACCACCCACACTTTAGTTAGAAATCTGATCAACAAGTCAATGGCCATTATAAACAAGAACAACAAGCACCCAAGTCTTATATTATACCTCAATATAATAAACGACCAACTAGGAGTCCTTTAGAGGATACATTAAAAGCATTTATAGAGGCACAAAGTAAGACTAATAAAAAATTTGAAATAGTTCTTGCGCAGGTGATATAAAAAAAAAAGGAAATCAACAGTCAAATCATAAAGCTGACCAGTGTCTTAACTGTACAAGAGCGAGGTAAGTTTCTATCTCAACCTCAATCCAATCCAAAAGAAACATTCATGGCATAAGCTTCTACTTCTGATGCATAAAATCTCAAAGAAGTCAATGCCATTACTACTCGAAGTGGTAAGATTGTGAGTGAGCCTACTTCTTCAACTAACACATCGATAAGTAGTAAAGATGGCCCCATTGAAAAAGAGGCCATAGTGGAAAAAGAGCTCGAAAATAAATTTTCAATCCTAGTGCCATTTTCTTCAAGCTCTTCGACCGGTTGAAAAAATTCAAAAATTCAAGGTGAGATTTTGGAACATTTGAAATAATTTAAGATTAATCTTCTCTTGTTGTATTTGATTAAGTAGGTTCCAACTTATGCCAAAGTCATCAAGGATCTATACACTATCAAAAGAAAACATTATGTAAAGAAAACTGCATTTTTGGCAGAACAGGTAAGTGCAGTGATTGAACAAAAGACACCATCCAAGTATAAAGACCCAGGATGTCCCACAATCTTCTACCAAATTGGGACATATGAGTTTGGTCAAGTTTTGTTGGACTTAGAAGCAAGTGTAAATTTAATGCCTTATTCTATTTACTTGCAATTGGGACTTAATGAGATTAAACCTACATCTGTATTCCTACAATTAGCTGACCGATCAATCAAGAAACCACGGGGAATAGTAAAAGATGTTTTGTTGCAAATTGATAAATTTTACTATCCTGTTGATTTTCGTATTTTAGATACTCATTCTGTTGTTAACATGGAGTCAAAAATCCCTCTTATTTTGGGGAGACCTTTTCTAGCCACTGCTAACGCTCTTATTAATTGTAGAAATGGTCTAATGAAATTATCTTTTGGGAATATGACTCTTGAGGTGAACATTTTTAATATTGGCAAACAACCACGAGAAGAAGACGAGTGCTATCATTCATATATGATAGACACACTTGTAGCGAAAGAAGCTTATAAAAATCATGGCTCTAATTCTTTGAAAAACCTTCTCAATTTTGATTTTGAAGAATTGTATTATCCTAATGTAACAACTAATGTGTTTAGTATTTTTGACTCACAGGATAAAGGGACTCGATTTTGGCAGCCATGCTTTAAAGAGTTGCCACAAGAGAGGGAGAAACGAAAACCATCAAATCTCGAGACACCATAAGTTGAGCTTTCTCCACTGCCTAAAGGTTTGAAACACGCATTCTTGGGACTAGGTGATACCTTTCCTATCATCAATTCTTCTGAACTTAGTGCTGAACAAGAGGAAAAATTGATAAAATTGTTAAAAGAACATAAGTCTGCACTAGGTTGGACTATAGCTGATATTAAAGGTATTTCTTTATTGATATGCTCCCATAGAATTCATTTATAGGAAGGTACCCAACCTCGTAGGGACCCACAAAGAAGACTTAACCCAATAATGAAAGAAGTAATGAAGAAGGAGGTCTTGAAACTATTAAATGCGGGTATAATCTACCCAATTTCTGATAGTCAATGGGTAAGTCCAACTCAAGTAGTTCCTAAGATATCTGGAGTTACTGTTGTGGAAAATAAGAATGGGATACCTGTTCTAACTAGGGTAGTAAGTTGTTGGAGAATGTGCATTGATTATAGAAAATTAAACACAGCCATTAGGAAAGACTATTTTCCATTGCCTTTTATCGACCAAATTTTAGAACGTATAGCTGGACATCCTTTTTATTGCTTTCTTGATGGGTATTCAGAATATTACTAGATTGAGATAGTTATAGAAGATCAAGAGAAAAATACTTTTACATGCCTTTTTGGTACTTATGCTTTTCGTAGAATGCCATTTGGATTATGTAATGCACCAGCTACTTTTCAGCGTTTTATGTTGAGTATTTTCTTTGATATGGTTGAAAAATGCATAAAAGTTTTTATGGATGATTTGACTGTTTTTGGTAATTCTTTTGATTTATGCCTACTTATCTTGAAAGCTGTTTTGAGTAGGTGTGAAGAAAAATGACTTGTGTTAAATGGGGAAAAATGTCATTTCATGGTATCTTTAGGAATCGTTTTGTGGCACATTGTATCTAAAAGAGGGATAGAGGTTGACAAGGCCAAAATTGAATTAATCTCTAAATTACTTACACCCAAAATGGTAAAAGATGTTCGATCATTTCTTGGACACGCTGGCTTTTACAAAAGGTTTATACAAATTTTTTTTGCCATATCTAGACCATTGTGTAACCTTTTGCTAAAAGATGTAGAATTTACATGGACACAAGAGTGTGAGGAGGCATTTCGAACATTTATTGCCAAACTCACCACCGCTCCTATCATACAATCACCGAATTGGAACCTCCAATTTGAAATTATGTGTGATGCAAGTAATTATGCTATAAAAGTAGTTCTTGGGCAACGAAGGGAGAGAAAACCCTTTGTTGTTTATTATGCTAGTAGGACTTTGAATGATGCTAAGATGAATTACACTACTACTGAAAAAGAACTACTAGTTGTTATTTTTGCCTTAGACAAATTCTCTTCTTATTTGATTGGTTCACCTATTGTTATTTTTACTGATCACGTGGCCCTTAAGTACCATATTTTTTATTTTGTTTATATTTTATCTTTTATTTTCTTTCACATTTTATTTTACTTTATTTTCTTATTTTTCTTTTTTCTTTATTGTGATTTTATTTCCTGATCAAGTGGTGGATACGGTACTCCGTGACTATTAAAGTCGGTTTCTCAGTTCCCTAAAAACGGTGTCTCAACCTATGCAGTCATCTCTTTTCTTTTTTACTTTCTTTCAAAATGGATCACATTCTTGCCAATCTTAAAAAACACTCTCCTTTATTGCCTCAAAATGCTCTACTTAAGATTTATAAAGCACGATGTGAAAGACTAAGGATATTGATGTTCAGTAATATCCCTGTGGATATCCGTTGGTTAATTGAAGCCAATGTTCGATTATCTGGTGAGTCTTCAAATGATTTTGTTTCTTTTATGCCCAGTCTTGGAAGAAGCTCTTATGCTAAAAGGCAACGAGGAAAGAGGTTACATGTCTGTCATAAATGTGCTTGATGGAATTGTAACCGGAGTTGTCATTTTTTAAGATTTGCATCTAGAAATCGAGAAGACAAAATTCAGTTCATTAAGGATGGACTGAGTAAGGAGTCTTTGGATGATATCCAATTGACTTTTGAGACGCATCCTTGGGGGCTCGTGCAACGTGAACTTCTCGATTTATGGAATAAATTAAAAAATGAACATCAATGGTATAGTCTTGAGAATCTGACTCTAAAAGACCTTGTTTGCCAATTTATAAGAAAATTGGATGGAAAGTTTATCCCTAACCCAGAGAGGGTGTTTAAGTCGTTACTGGACGTAAAACCGAAGGAAGATGTGAGCCACAATCATAACTACCTGTAAATACATGTGTTTTAATTTCAAACTTTATTTTATGGATAGTAGGGCTACTCATATAGATGTCTTAAATTCAAATATTTTGGTTAAAGAATGCATGTAGGTCATTATCTTTAAATTTGTGTATTTTATTTTTAAATCTCTTCTGACAACTATCGGGTTACCACAATCATTGTTATCATTTGGTACTCTGTAAATACAACACCTCATTTTCTTCATTTTCATATACTGAGATAAAAGTGAGTGTAGATATGGAGGAAACCTCAGTTCAACAATTCCAAAATATATGTGTATTTTGTGGATCTAGTCCTGGGGGAAATAAAGTGTTTGTAGAAGCAGCAAACAATCTAGGAAAAGCATTAGCTACAAGAAAAATTCATTTGATTTATGGATGGGGTAGCCTTGGGTTAATGGGGTGTGTGTCAACACCTGCAAATTTAGAAGGAAGTCAAGTTTTAGGTATTATTCTTACAGTTTTAGCCGTGGAAAACCTGACTGGGAAAATAATAGGGGAAGAATTACGAGTCTCATCCATGCATGAATATATAGCTAAAATGTTTACAATGCAGACGCCTTTATTGCTTTACCAGGTGGTTTTGATACATTGGAAGAAATTTTTCAAATTGCCTCTTAGGCCCAGTTGAATATCCACCGAAAACCCATAGGTTTGTTGAATGTTAATAACTATTTTGATTGCTTACTTTGTTTTCTTGATCAAGTTGTGGAATAAAATTTTATTTCACATTCGACGCGACAGATCCTTATTTCTGCCACCAATGCGGATGAACTGATTGACAAATTATAGGTAGTTACCTACAAACCTGACCCAGCAATAACTTGAATCAATTGGTTAGTGGGCCTTAATAGGTGAAAATTGGATCTGACACTTTGTTTGTAAATTTTTCTTTGTTTTATTTATTTATCAGCTTCATCATTTTAGTTTATATTTGCTTAAGTGTCTCTCAGGTTTATTTTTTTCGAATAATTATCGTTTTAGGTAATGTCTCCTATACTTTATCTCTTTCTATTTAAACATTAAGGACAATGTTTCATCTGGTTTGGGAGAGGATAGTCGACATAAGTTGTATTTTGCATTCCAAAAAACAAAAAAGAAAACTTTTTTGTGGTTCGACATTTGATTAAAATGGCAAAGTAAAGAGTTCATTCTTGAACTCTTGAGATGCATTCTAGGTCAAATTAGAATAGCAGAGTAAGGAGTTTTATTTCTAACTTTTAAAACGTATTTTAACTAACTTTTTGTTGTTTTGTTTTATATTTAATGTATTGTTGTTTATTGCTTGTAGTCTTGGTAATTCTTGTATAAAGGAATTTGCTTTTCTGCCTAGGCATGATTTCAAAATTGTTTAGGTTGAGTCACTGTTTCTATTTAGGTTACTAAAGAATGACTTCCAAAATATTTTTGAGCACAATGCTAAGCCTTGTGATAAGACGGATGATTCAATTTATATAGCCAAGAGAATTCTCATGTTTAAGTATATATTTTTCTAATCTCACATATCGCTTGTGAGTAAGTAGAAAGGTTGAGAAAATAGCTTATGAACCTTCATTGATCCTTTGAATTGATTAGTCTTTATTTAGATTGATATTATTTGAATTAAGGAATAAGTTGGTTGCATTTATGTATAATATATTTTGGTGAGAAATTTTATTATTATTTTGTAATGCTTCCTTGTATTCTTAATATATATAAAAGAACAATCAATTTAGTTTAATAAAGTCTTAATTCAAGTTTAGAAGGCAAATATCTTGTAAATCAGTTTTCTCGCCAAGTTATATTTGTATTATTCTCACAAGACAATTGAAGTCCTAAAGCTGGTACATGTCAAGAATGATTGATTTCTAACGATTAATTTTCCTATCTTTGAATCAATGTTAGTTTGTATATCTGTCCTTAAAATTGACTTTTTCTTGAGTGTTTAACTATTTTCCAACTCCATGAGAGAAATCATAACCTTTTAAATAGTCATACACCTGTGAGAACATGGAGTTGAGACTTTTACTTGGAGAAATTCTTAAGACTATATTTGTTGTAGTTTGTGGTGAGATGGTTACGGCTTAATTCACAAACACACAATTTTTGGAAGTAATAATTGAAAAAACCATAATTGCAACAGTGATCTTGAACTGACTTTTTGTTTGACATGCTTAGGTAGTTTTGCATATTCTATTTACGCTTGAATTGCTAGAGACTAGCAATAAGTTAGTTGGGGGTTGTGCTGAACATATGAAAATACATATTTATTAAGAGATCCAGTCACCATTTAATGTCACTAATTTGAGCATTTTTATACTTTTAGCTTGAAATAAAGTGTTCTCCTTAAATTGTGATTAATGAATGTTATTTGCATAGGTTTAGGTAAAATGGACATAAATCTCAATGTAGAAATCAAAATGAAGAAATTCTTGAACTTGGAGTAACATGACTCAATATTACACAAACTTAAAGAACAGTTGAAAAGCCAAATCCTACATGATATGGGCAAAAACTTGAGATACAATAGAATCGGGCTACAACTTCCGCTCAGCTTAACCCAACTCACGTAATTGGACTGTATCTCACAAAATACGTACCCAATTGGTATAATTCTTGAAGCTATGAATACTGACTTAATTATCAATAACTCTTATGTTGATGGTAAAGTCCAAATCAGCCTTTATTATGGACCAAATTGTTTTGCAAGTAGGTAAAAGGGTTGTTGGCCTAAATCTGATAAATCTTTGGCATTTTGCCCATATCTCATTGGATACTCATCCAATTTGTATGAACCTGGTGCCTATGGAAATAAAAAAATTCTATAACTTTCATGTTGGCCAAAAAATCTACATCGGTCATTTACATTATCAAAATGGTGTTGTAAGTGGGTGAACGAGTAGTTGCCTAAATTATTGAAGATCGATGTCACACTTAACATATTTCCATGCATTGCCTATATAAGGACACTCTTAGGATGTTTTCAACATTAGATAATTCTCTCTTATTTTCTTCTCATTAACATGTTTTTTAATCTAGGCTAGAGTTCTTGGCAAGGCTAAGAGATGAACTTTTATGTGTTATAAATCTACTTCTATGCTTTGATTCGTTGTCAAGAGCTACAAATATTTGTAAGTTTAGTTTTGTTTAAACTCTTATCTATTTTATCTTTTATAATCCAGAGATTATAATTCTCATGTTTCATATATTTTCAACCGTGCTTTCTTTATGTGATCTTGTTGAATTATAATTGTTATTGGTTACTTTGTTTTACATGTTAATCCTTTACTGCAATATTGTCGATCTTGGATAACATGTAAAAACAATAAATGTTTGATATTCAAGTTAATCTTTTACTGCAATATTGTCAAAATGATATATTGTCGATATTAGATAACTTGTATAAATGAACATGATTGTGTTAATGTTTGCAAAAGAGTTTAGTTATATCGAATGCATGTGTTATTAAATGTGCTATATTTTATATATCTTCCAATTGATTGTTTGGGATGTAAAACTGTCAATTGAGTTATAAATATTGAATCAAAGTGTAGAGTAGATTTATAAAGCATAATTGTGATTCTCGAAGCCTTGCTTACATCATCATAAACATTTTTCTCAATTTATAGACAATTCTACCTTATCCACTTAAACCAATTAATTAATTTTCTCATTTGTTGCTGCTTTAATATTTTACTTCGCCAACCTATTTTGCCAAAAGGTTCCTTATAGGATCGATACCTCAATCTATATTGTGATAGCCACATTATATTTTTAGCGTTAACATGGCCACTCACTTATTTTTAATTGGTCAAATTTGAGGCAACCATGACTATAAATAGCCACCCTTAATTCATTTGTGTTTAAGTGAGCAAGAATAGCAATATATATATATATATATATATAAATAGTGCCAAGAGACAAAAAGTGAAGCAAGTGTTACTTTAATTAAAATTCTAGTTGAGAAAAGAAGGCTACCGTTCTAGCTCAAAAAATTGCATCCAATCCTGGACTAGAACTGCGCAAAGCACGCATCAAGGATAAGTTTTTTAATATCTCATTAGTGTAATGAGATGTTTGATTTATATTTCACTGTGTACATTATGCATGTGTAATGTGAAAATTAAAATTAAAATGTACATGATCACCCTATGCACAACACACTTTCTTAGATAGTATTATAATCAAAGGGTTTATCATTGTGTTGAAATAAATAAAGAAAATAAATGATTCATCCTTAAATATCATCATAAATATGGTATATAATGTTAAACGTGATGCATGATGCAAATGAATTAAGGTAAAAACCCTAAGAAAAATGTATACCAAGATAATCTAATTTATTAAAATTGATGTGCCACTGTAGGATAAGTCAAATCAATTTCAAATTAGACCGAGATAATTGATTGGTGCTATAGTAGCTAAGCGCATGCATACGCTATCGTATCAAGTAATATAGGATTTTAAGTTCAAGTATCGATCCTATAGGGACTATGCGATCTAACTTTATAAATCAAGTACTAAATTTGTGCCTACTTTACTTTTATTCAAAAAATCACAATCTGAAATTTAATTAACTAATCTAATTCAATCAATTAAAACTAAACAAAAGTAAAGGGTAGAATTCACAAATATAGATAATCTAGGGTTTTGGCTCTTTCTCTAGTATTTTATTAGTTTATTAACCTCTTAGTTAATCTCTTAATACTAATTATTGACTTTGACATTAATCTCATCACAAGCCTATATCAATGGTTGAGTGACTATATTACTGTTGGGATTTGTGCTTACGTGCCATCCCTTTATGTATAAATATTTATACTAGTATTATTTTTTCATTAAATCGCTAATTATATTTATATATGATAAGATTTTTGTAACGTTTTAGACATTGTACGATCTGAAAGAGTTTAGATCTGGTCTAAATGAGTTTAGATCAGTGCTAAGAATTAGCAACGCTAAGAGTTATAAATGCTAAGAGTTGGCACTGATAAGAGTTATTAGGTTATAAGACTCAGCGATATCTAAAGAGTTAAAGCCTTGTCTGAAATGGGACAAAGATCTAAGAATATATTAGTAATGAAGTAGTTGCAAAGAGTTGCAAATAGTGCTAGGAAATGTCATTATGCAAATATGTTCTTAAATATTATGTTCCCGATCTATCTTCATTGATGTTGGTCTGTCAGTGGACACCTATATAAATATATAGATTGGTGTATGTATATATTTGGATGGTCCAAATGGTTAGTCAGAAACAAACTTGAATGTATATCAAATGCCATCGATCAGATCGAGGCGGTGAATACACGAGCAATGAATTTTTGGATTATTTAAAGAAGAATGAGATTCTTGCTCAATATAGTCCTCTAGGTACTCCACAACACAATGGTATTTCAAAAAGGAGGAATCGAACTTTATTAGATATGGTCCAATCAATGATGAGCTTCACTGATCACCTTGAATATCTATAGGGCTATGCTCTAGAAACTACTGCTCATATATTGAACAGAGTTTTATCGAAAGTTATTTCTTCTACTCCTTATGAGATTTGGAATGGAAGAAAATTGAGTCTTAAATATGTTAAGATTTAGGGTTGTCCTACTTACGTAAAAGTTACGCAACAGGATAAACTTGCACCTAAAGGATACAAGTATCGGTTCATTGGATATCCTAAGAATTCAATGGGATACCAATTTTATGATCCTGATGAATGAAATGTGTTCGTTGCTCAAAATGCCACTTTTCTAGAGAAACAGTTTCTCATAGATCGTGGACATTATAGAAAGATTGAGTTAGATGAACTCAATCAGGATGTATATGAACCAACAATGGAACCTCAGGCTCAATCGAACAGAATACCTTTAACACACCTCTACATAGGTAAAAAAGGATATCAAGGCCACCTGAAAGGTATGGTGCAATACCTGAAGGTGCTCTTGGTGTTTTCTTGATTGAAGAAAATAATCCTTTAACTTTTAGAGAGGCGATGTTGGATATCGATTCAAAAAAATGGCAAGAGGCTATGAAATTTGAGATTGACTCAATGTATCAAAATCAAGTTTGGGACTTGGTTGAGCTTCTTGAAGAAATTATTCCTATCGGATGTAAATGGATTTACAAGTGGAAGCGTGGGGCCGATGGGAAAGTAGAGACTTTCAAAGCCCGACTGGTGGCGAAAGGTTATACTTAACGATCTAGGATCGATTATAAGGAAACCTTCTCGCCGTAGTGATGCTTAAGTCAATTCAAATTTTACTGGCAATTGCTGCATATTATGACTATGAAATTTGGCAAATGGATGTAAAAATGACATTCTTAAATGGATATCTTGAAGAAGAAATCTGTATGAAACAACCTGAAGATTTTACATCTAGCCAGACTTCTAGTTTAGTATGCAAGCTGAAGAAGTCTATTTATGGACTTAAGCAGGCTTTCCGAAGTTGAAATCTTAATTTTGATGGTCTGGTTTAGTATGCAATCAGAGGGTCTGGTTTCATCAAGAACGAAGAAGAATCTTATGTGTATAAGAGGAGCAGTAAGAGCATGGTAGTCTTCTTGGTTCTTTATGTGGATGACATACTCATTATCAGAAACGATATTGGTATGTTGCAATCAGTCAAAAGTTACCTAAGTAAGAATTTCTCAATGAAGGATTTGGGAGAGGCTTACTATATACTAGGTATAAAGCTTTATAGAGATGGAGCTAGAAGGCTTATAGGACTCTCTCAATCATCGTACATAAATAATGTCTTAGAAAGGTATAATTTTAGTAACTGTAAGACAATTAATATACCTTTTAGACATGGCATTCATCTTTCAAGGAAGATGTGTCCTCAAAGTGAAGATGAAAATGTTAGACTGTCTAACATACCATATGCATCAGATGTAGGAAGCTTGATGTATGCCACGATGTGTACGAGACTTGACATTAGTACGACTGTAAGTGTTATAAGCCGATATCAGTCTGATCCAGGCAAAGGCCATTAGATGGCTGTGAAACATATCCTAAAATATCTTAAAGGTACTAAGGATAAGTTTCTGATTTATGGAGAAAGTGATATACAAGTGAGAGGATACACAGATTCAGACTTTTAGTTTGATCTAGATGATAGAAAGTCTACATATGGATATATGTTTATTCTCAACGGTGCTGCAGTTAGTTGGAAGAGGAACAAACACTCATCCACAGCTAATTTCATAATAAAGACAGAATATATTGCAACCTCAGAAGCAGTATGGATGCGCAAATTTATCGCTCAATGTTTACGCTCAAAATATAATGTGGCTATCACAGTATAGATTGAGGTGTCGATCCCACGAGGAAGCTCTTGGCAAAATAGGTTGGTGAAGTAAAATATTAAAGAAGTAGCAAAGGATAAAATTAATTGATGAGATAAAATTGTCTATGAATTGAAGAAAATATCTTATAATGATTTAAGTAAGGCTTTGAGAATCACAATTATGCTTTATAAATCTACTCTATACTTTGATTCGATGTTTATAACTCAATTGACAGTTTTACATCTAAACAATTAATCGGAAGATATGTAACATATAGCACATTTGATAGCACATGCATTTGATATGACTAAACTCTCTTGCAAATATTAACACAAATCATGTTTATTTATACAAGTTATCTAAGATCGACAATATATCATTTTAACAATATTGCAGTAAAAGATCAACTTGAATATCAAACATTTATTGCCCTTACATGTTATCCAAGATCGACAATATATCAAATTGACAATACTGCAGTAAACGATTAACATATAAAACAATGTAACCAGTAACAATTATAAATCAACATGAATCACATAAGAAAAGCATGACTGAACATATATGAGACATGAGAATTATAACCTCTAGATTATAGAAAATAAAATAGATAAAAGTTTAATCAAAACCAAACTTACAATAGTTGTAGCTCTTGACACCGAATCAAAGCATAGAAGTAGATTTATTACACATAAAAGTTCATCTCTTAGCCTTGCTAAGAACTCTAGCCTAGATTACAATGCATGTTAATAAGAATAAAATAAAAGAGAATTATCTAATATTAAAAACGTCCTAAGAGTCTCCTTATATAGGCAATAAATGGACATATGTCATGGATGACATCAATCTTCAATAATTTTAAGCCAATAACTCATTTATCCATTTGCAGCACATTTGTGATAATGTAAATAACCGATTTAGCTTCTATAGCTAACATTAAAGTTGTAGGATTTTGACTCTTCTTTCCATGGGCACCAAGTTCATGCAAATTGGATGCGTATCCAACAAGATATGAGCAAAATTCTAAGGATACATCAGAATTTGGCCAAAAACCATTTTACCCACTAGCAATGCGATTTGGTCCATGATAACGGCTGATTTGGACTTTATCATCAACATACGAGTTATTGATAGTTAAGTCATAATTTCACAGCTTCAAGAATTATACCAATTAAGCACATATTTTGTGAGATACGATCCAAATACATGAGTTGGGTCAAGCTGGGCAGGAGTTGTAGTCTGATTCTGTTGTATCTCAATTTTTGGCCCATAACATGTTGGATTTGGCTTCTCCACTATTCTTCACATTTGTGTAAGATTGAGTCATGTTGCACTAGGTTCAAGAATTTCTTCATTTTGATTTCTATATTGAGAGTTATGTCCATTTTACCTAAACCTATCCAAATAATATTCATTAATCACAATTTAAGGAGAACACTTTATTTCAAGCTAAAAATACAGAAAATACTAAAATTAGTGACATTAAATGGCGATTAAATCTCTTAACAAATATGCATTTTCATGTGTTCATCACAGCCCCCAACCAGCTTATTGCTAGTCTCTAGCAATTCAAGTGTAAATAGAATATGCAAAACTACCTATGCATTTCAAACAAAACGTCAGTTCGAGATCACTGTTGCTATTATGGTTTTTTCAATTACAACTTCCAAAATTTGTGTGTGTGTGAATTATGCCATAACCATCTTACCACAAACTACAATAGATATAGCCTTGAGAATTTCTCCAAGTAAAAGTCTAAACTTCATATCCTCACAGGTGTATGACTGTTTAAAAGGTTAGGACTTCTCTTATGGAGTTGGAAAACAGTTAAGCACTCAAAAAAAAGTCAATTTTAAGGACAGACATATAAACTAACATTGATCCAAAGATAGAAAAATCATTTGTTTAAAAATTAATTATTTCTATCATACGCCAGCTTTAGAACTTCAATTGGCTTGTGAGAATAATACAAATATAACTTGGTGAAAAAACTGCTTTACAACATATTTGTCTTCTAAAATTGAATGAAGACTTTATTAAATTGAATTGCTTTTTTTTTTGGTATATTACTTTTTTGTTTTTGAAAAATACAAGGAAGCATTACAAAGGTTTCTCACAAAATTATATTATACGCAAATGCAATCAACTTATTTCGTAATTTAAATAATATCAATCTAAACAAAAATTAACCAATTCAAAAGATATGTGAGATTAGAAAAATATATACTTAAACATGGGAATTCTCCTGGCTATATAAATTGAGTCATCCATCTTACCACAAGGCTTAGCATTGTGCTCAAAAATATTTTGGAAATCATTCTTTAGTAACCTAAATAGAAACAGTGACTCAACCTAAACAATTTTGAAATCATACCTAGGCAGAAAAGTAAATTCCTTTATACAAGAATTACCAAGACAACAAGCAGTAAACGACGATGCATGAAATATAAAACAAAACAACAAAAAGTTAGTTAAAATGCATTTCAAAAGTTAGTACTAAAACTCCTTACTCTGCCATTCTAATTTGACCTAGAATGCGTCTCAAGAGTTTAAGAATGAACTCTTTACTCTGCCATTTTAATCAAATGTCGGACCGCAATTATTTTTTTTTGTAAAATGCAACGTATGTCTACTATCCTCCCCCAAAATCAGATGAAACATTGTCCTCAATGTTTAAATAAAAAGAGATAAAGTATAAGAGACATTACCTGAAACGCCAGTTATTTGAAAGAAACAAACCTGAGAGACACTTAAGCAAATATAAACTAAAATGATGATACTGATAAATAAATAAAACAAAGAAAAATTTACAAATGAAGTGTCAGATCCAATTTTTGCTTGTTAAGGCCCACTGACCAATCGATTCGAGTTATTACTGGGTCAGGTTCGTAGGTAACTGCCTGTAATTTGTTAATCAATTCATCTGCCTCAGTAGCAGAAACCAGGATCTGTCGCGCCGAATGTGAAATAAAAATCTATTCCACAGCTTGATCAAGAAAACAAAGTAAGTAATCAAAATAGTTATTAACATTCAATAAACCTATGGGTTTTCAGTGAATATTCAGTTGAGCCCAAGAGACAATTTGAAAAATTTCTTCCAAGGTACCAAAACCACCTGGTAAAGCAATAAAAGCATCTGCATTGCAAAGTATTCTAGCTATACGTTCATGCATGGACGAGACTCGTAATTCTTCCCCTATTGTTTTCCCGGTCAGGTTTTCCACGGCTAAAGCTGTAGGAATAATACCTAAAACTTGACTTCCTCCTAAATGTGCAGCTGTTGACACACACCCCATTAACCCGAGGCTACCCCCTCCATAAATCAAATGAATATTTCTTGCAGCTAATGCTTTTCCTAGATTGTTTGCTGCTTCTACAAACACTTTACTTTCCCCAGGACTAGATCCATAAAATACAAATATATTTCAAAATTGTTGAACTGGGGTTTCATCCATATCTACACTCACCTTTATCTCAATATATGAAAATAAAGAAAATGAGGTGCTGTATTTATAGAGTACCCAATGATAACAATGATTATGGTAACCCGATAGTTTGTCAAAAGAGAGTTAAAAATAAAACACAAAAATTTAAACATAATGACCCACATGTATTATTGAACAAAAAGATTTGAATTTAAGACATCTACATGAGTAGCCCTACTATTCATAAAATAAAGTTTGAAATTAAAACACATGTATTTACAAGTAGTTGTGATTGTGGCTTACATCTTCCTCTGGTTTTAAGTCCAGTAACAGCTTAAATGCCCTCTATGGGTCGAGGATATGCTTCCCATCTAATTTTCTTATAAATTGGCAAACAGGGTCTTTTAGAGTCAGATTCCCGAGACTATACCGTTGATGTTCATTTTTGAATTTGTTCCATAAATTGAGAAGTTCACGTTGCACGAGCCCACAGGGATGTGTCTCAAGAGTCAATAGGATATCATCCAAAGACTCCTTATTCAGTCCATCCTTAATGAACTGAATTTTGTCTTCTCGATTTCTAGATACAAATCTTGAAGAACGACAACTCCGGTTACAATTCCATCGAGCACATTTATGACAGACTTGTAACCTCTTTGCTCCTCGCCTTTTGGCATTAGAGCTTTTTCCAAGACCAGGCATATGAGAAATAAAATCATTTACAGATTCACTAGATAATCGAACCTTGGCTTCAATTAACCAACGAAGATTCATAGGGATATTACCCAACATCAATAGCCTTAGTCTTTCACACCGTGCTTTGTAAATCTTAAGTAGAGCATTTTGAGGCAATGAAGGAAAACATTTTTTAAGGTTAGCAAGAATGCGATCCATTTTGAAAGAAAGAAAAGAGATGAATGTACAGTTTGAGGGACAGTTTTTAGGGAACTGAGAAATCGACTTTAATAGTCACGGAGTACCGAATCCGCCACTTGATCGGGAAATAAAATCATACTGAAGAAAAAATAAAAATAAGAAAATAAAGTAAAATAAAATGTGCAAGAAAATAAAAGCAAAAATAAAAAGTCAAAAGATAAAATATAGACAAAATATAAAATATGGTATAGATAGATTGAATCTGATTAAGCATGATAGACAGGATCCACAAGAGGGATCTCGCCTAGGTACATAGAGTGGTTTACCTTTTCCACATAGCTTTTCAGCCGATGTCCATTCACTTTGAAAGTTCGTCCATCAGTGGGGTCCTCTATTTCGACAGCACCATTAGGAAAAACGTGCTTGACCATAAATGAACCAATTCATCGAGATCTCAACTTTTCAGGGTGTAAATGCAATCGAGAATCATAAAGATAGACCCGTTGATTTGGCTCAAAGTGTTTCCTTAAGATCTGTTTATCATGAGCTATTTTCATTTTAGCTTTGTAAATTATGGAGTTGTCATATGCGTCATTTCGTAGCTCTTCTATTTCTGACAATTGTAACTTTCTCTGGAGACCTGCAGCATTCAATTCAAAGTTAAGGGCTTTGACAGCTCAATAAGCTTTATGTTCTAGCTCAATAGGTAAATGGCAAGCTTTTCCATAAACAAGCCGGTATGGAGGCATTCCTAAGATGGTTTTGTATACAGTGCGATATGCCCATAATGCATCAGAAAGGCGTAGAGACCAATCTTTGTGATTCGGGTTAACCGTCTTTTCCAAAATCTGTTTAACCTCTCTATTTGCTAGCTTGGCTTATCCATTTGTCTGTGGATGGTATGCAATGGAAACTTTATGAAGAACACCATACCTGCGCATAAAAGCTTTAAAAAAATGATTACAAAAATGTGTTCCTTGGTCACTAATGATGACACGTGGCGTACCGTACCTAGATAACACATTTTCTTTTAAGAATTTTACCACAGTTGTATTATCATTAGTACGACAAGCTACAGCCTCCACCCATTTTGATACATAGTCAACAGCTAAAAGGATGTAAAGGTAGCCAAAAGATGAAGGAAAAGGACCCATAAAACCAATACCCCAACAGTCAAATATCTCGATAACAAGAATAGGGTTAAGAGACATCATATTTCTTCGAGATAAAGCACCTAACTTTTGACATCTTTTACAGGAACAACAAAAATTATTAGTGTCTTTGAACAAAGTGAGCCAATAAAGACCACACTGTAAAATTTTCACAGCTGTCTTCTTCATAGCAAAATGGCCACCGCAAGCAGCACTATGGCAAAATTTTAAGACACTAGAAACTTCACTTTCAGGAATGCAACGTCTCATGATTTGGTCAGGACAGTATTTGAAAAGATATGGATCATTCCAATAAAAATTACGTACCTCAACCAAGAACTTACGCTTATCTTGTGCACTCTAGTCAGATGGAAGTTCACCACAAACTAAATAATTTACGATATGTGCATACCAAAGTATTTGGCTTATAGAAAAAAGATGTTCATCAGGAAAGTCATCTCGAATGGGTGGCAAATTAGTGGAGTCGGTGAACTCAAGACGGGATAGATGATCAGCAACAACATTTTCAACACCTTTCTTGTCTTTGATGGTTAGATCAAATTCCTACAAAAGAAGAATCCACCTAATTAAACGAGCTTTAGCATCCTTCTTAGAAAGAAGGTACTTAAGGGCTGCGTGGTCAGTAAAAATAACAATAGGTGAACCAATCAAATAAGAACGAAATTTATCTAAGGCAAAAACAACAGCTAGTAGTTCTTTTTCAGTAGTAGTGTAATTCATTTGAGCATCATTTAAAGTCCTACTAGCATAATAAACAACAAAAAGTTTTCCCTCTCTACGTTGCCCAAGAACTGCTCCTACAGCATAATTACTTGCATTACACATAATTTCAAATGGGAGGTTCCAATCCGGTGATTGTATGATAGGAGCGGTGGTGAGTTTGACAATGAGTGTTCGGAATGCCTCCTCACACTCTTGTGTCCATGTAAATTCTGCATCGTTTAGCAAAAGGTTACACAATGGTCTAGAGATGGCAGAAATTTTTTGTATAAATCTTCTGTAAAAGCCAGAGTGTCCAAGAAAAGACCGGACATCTTTTACTGTTTTAGGTGTAGGTAATTTAGAGATTAATTCAATTTTGGCCTTGTCAACCTCTATCCCTCTTTCAGATACAATGTGCCCCAAAACGATTCCTGAAGATACCATGAAATGACATTTCTCCCAATTTAGCACAAGTCTTTTTTCTTCACACCTACTCAAAACAGATTTTAAGTTAAGTAGGCATAAATCAAAAGAATTACCAAAAACAGTCAAATCATCCATAAAGACTTCCATGCATTTTTCAACCATATCAGAGAAAATACTCATTATGCAATGTTGAAAAGTAGCTGGTGCATTACATAATTCAAATGGCATTCTATGAAAAGCATAAGTACCGAAAGGGCATGTAAAAGAGGTTTTTTCTTGATCTTTTATAGCCATCTTAATCTGGTAATATCCTGAATACCCATAAAAAAAGCAATAAAAAGGATGTCTAGCTACACGTTCTAAAATTTGGTCGATAAAAGGCAATGGAAAATAGTCTTTCCTAGTGGCTGTGTTTAACTTTCTATAATCAATGCACATTCTCCAACCACTTACTACCCTAGTTGGAACAAGCATCCCATTCTCATTTTCAACAACAGTAACCCCAGATTTCTTAGGAACTACTTAAGTTGGACTTACCCAATGGCTATCAGAAATTGGGTAGATTATACCCGCATCTAATAGTTTCAAGACCTCTTTATTCACTACTTCTTTCATTGTTAAGTTAAGTCTTCTTTGTGGGTCTCTACGAGGTTGGGCACCTTTCTCTAAATGAATTCTATGGGAGCATATCAATGGAGAAATATCTTTAATGTCAGCTATGGTCCAACCTAGTGCAGACTTATGTTCTTTTAACAATTTTATCAATTTTTCCTCTTGTTCAGCACTAAGTTCAGAAGAAATGATGATAGGAAAGGTATCACCTGGTCCCAAAAATGCATGTCTCAAACCTTTGGACAGTAGAGAAAACTTAACTTGTGGTGTCTCAAGGTTTGATGGTTTTGGTCTCTCCCTCTCTCGTGGCAACTCTTCAAAGCGTGGCTGCCAAAATCGAGTCCCTTTATCCTGTGAGTCAAAAACACTAAACACATCAGTTGTTATATCAGGATAATACAATTCTTCAAAATCAAAATTGAGAAGGTTTTTCAAAGAATCATAGCCATGATTTTTATAAGCTTCCTCTGCTACAAGTGTGTCTATCATATATGAATGATAGCACTCGTCTTCTTCTCGTGGTTGTTTGCCAATATTAAAAATGTTCACCTCAAGAGTCATATTCCCAAAAGATAATTTCATTAGACCATTTCTACAATTAATAAGAGCGTTAGCAGTGGCTAGAAAAGGTCTCCCCAAAATAAGAGAGATTTTTGACTCCATGTTAACAACAAAATGAGTATCTAAAACAAGAAAATCAATATGGTAGTAAAGTTTATCAATTTGCAACAAAACATCTTCTACTATTCCCCGTGGTTTCTTGATTGATCGGTCAGCTAATTATAGGACTACAGATGTTGGTTTAATCTCACCAAGTACCAATTGTAAGTAAATAGAATAAGGCATTAAATTTACATTTGCTCTTAAGTCCAATAAAGCTTGACCAAACTCATGTGTCCCAATTTGGCAGGAGATTGTAGGACATCCTGGGTCTTTATACTTGGGTGGTGTCTTTTGTTCAATCACTGCACTTACCTGTTCTACCAAAAATGCAGTTTTCTTCACATGGTGTTTTCTTTTGATAGTGCATAAATTCTTGATGACTTTGGCATAAGTTGAAACCTGCTTAATCAAATGCAACAAGGGAAGATTAATCTTAACTTGTTTCAAATGTTCTAAAATCTCACCTTGAATTTTTGAATTTTTCCCAACCGGTCGAAGAGCTTAAGGAAAAGGTACTGGGATTGAAAACTTATTTTCGGGCTCTTTTTCTACTTCGACCTCTTTTTCAAGGGGGGTGTCTTTACTACTCGTAGATGTGTTAATTTTAGAAGTAGGCTCACTTACAATCTTACCACTTCGAGTAGTAATGGCATTGACTTCTTTGAGATTTTGAACATCAGAAGTAGAAGCTTGTGCCATGAATTGTCCTTTCGGATTGGATTGAGGTTGAGATGGAAACTTACCTCGCTCTTGTACAGTTAAGGCACTGGTCAACTTTGTGATTTGATTCTTGATTTCTTTGTTTTCGTCTACCACCTATGCAAGAATTGTTTCAAATTTTTGATTAGTCTTACTTTGTGCCTCCATAAATGCTTGTAATGTATCCTTTAAAGAACTCCTAGTTGGTCGTGCATTATATTGAGGTGCAACATAAGACTTGGGTGCTTGTT
The DNA here is from genome assembly GCA_946807835.1 of Ailanthus altissimus. Taxonomy (NCBI): domain Eukaryota; kingdom Viridiplantae; phylum Streptophyta; class Magnoliopsida; order Sapindales; family Simaroubaceae; genus Ailanthus; species Ailanthus altissimus. The sequence continues at coordinate 12,097,427 of OX327698.1, forward strand.
GTTCTTGTTTCCACTGGCTGTTGGCTTGTTGGTCAGATTTCCAATTAAAATTTGGGTGGTTTCTCCAGCTAGGATTATATGTTTCAGAGTAGGATGAATAAGGCTTCTTGTACATCCCTAAGGCATTACATTGTTCCTGATATATCCCTCTCATCTCACTATAAGTGGGGCAATCCTGAGCTAAGTGTTTCGCTTCTCCATAAACAAAACAGACATCGTGTGACTCAACTCTAGCAATCATGTGGGTGACCTTTCTATCTTTGGTTTTCAAGGCCTCTAACTCCATAGTTAAGACCTCTAATTAGGCTTTGAGGTTATCCTTTTCCTTAAGATGAAAAACTCCACTGGGTTGTGACCTATTTGTGCTTTCAGCAATGCTAGGTCCAGTCCATGTATGGGCTTTTTCGGCTAAGTCATTAAGGAATTCTATGGCTTCCTTAGGATCTTTGTGAAGAAACTCCCCATTACACATCATCTCAACAAATTGGCGTTCTCTAATTGTGAGTCCCGCATAGAAATAACTAACCAAGTGCCAAATTTCATACCCATGGTGAGGGCATAGATTTACCAGTTCTTTAAACCTTTCCCATGCTTGATATAAGGTTTCGCTGTCTTTTTAGGAGAAGGAAGAAATTTGTCTTTTCGGTCCATTAGTTTTGTGTTGTGGGAAGTATTTATTGAAAAATGCTTGGGTCATTTTTGCCCAAGTTCCTATAGATCTCGACCTCAAAGAGTATAGCCAACTCTTTGCTTTGTCTTTCAAAGAGAAAGGGAAAAATTTAAGCCTAACAGTGTCTATGGCTTCAGGTTGGCTATGGAAGGTGGCAATTACTTCTTTAAATTCCCTAAAATGTACATAAGGATTTGCACTGTCTAGACCATAAAAAGTGGGCAGAAGTTGTATCATTCCAGGTTTAAAATTCGAATGTAGTGTGTTAGGTGAAAATATAATGCATGATGGTGTGGTTGTGCGAGTAGGATGCAAGTAATCTTTTAGAGTTCTAACAGGATTTTCTTCATGTCGGCTCATTGTGTTAGAATTACAAGATGAACTAGAAGGTGAATTCTCTTCCTTTACAAATTGTGGGGGTGGTTCTAGTTCTAGTTCTCTCACAAATCTTCCTCGTTTGTCTCTAAGTCGATGCATACATCCTAAAATATATATATATATATTTTTTCATTTTTTTTTCTCCTTTTTTTTTATGAAAGAAATGCACACAAAAAATTAAAAAGTGAAATAAAACACAACAAGCAATAAAAATGAGTTAGGCGGTAAGACCAACCATGAAATATAAATACAATAAATGAACAAAAGATAATAAACTGTAAAGTACGATAAAACAAAATACAATAAATAAAAGAAATAAAAGAGTACAATAAGTAAATAAAAGAAAAGAAAGTGCAATAAATAAAAAATAAAATGTAAAGTACAACAAATAAATAAAATAAAATAAAGTACAATAAAAAAAAGTGCAATAGGTAAATAAATAAAAAGTTAGGCGGTAGAACCGGCCATTAAAATAAAAAGAAAATACAACACATTAACTAAAGAAAATAAAGTGCAATAAATTAATAAAGTGCAATAAATAAATAAAAATAAATTAAGTTAGGCGGTAGAACCGGTCATTAAAAAGAAAAGTGCAATAAAATAAAGTGCCATAATAAATAAAAGAAAATAAAGTGTGATAAATAAATAAAATAAAATGAACTAAGTTAAGTGGTAAAACCAGCCATTAAGATAATATAAAATATAACAAATTAACTAAAAAAAATAAAATAAATTAGGTGGTAGAACCAAGCATGAACAATAAGATGAATTACAAGAAAATAAAACTAATATTTTACAAAGAAAAAAAAAATGTACAAAGTTACTACTTTAGTATTTAGAATTGCAACCGACTTTCGCTTAGTGTGCCTCCCCGGCAACGGTGCCAAATTTTGTTTACGCTCAAAATATAACGCGGCTATTGCAGTATAGATTGAGGTGTCGATCCCACAAGGAAACTCTTGGCAAAATAGGTTGGTGAAGTAAAATATTAAAGAGGTAGCAAAGGATAAAATTAATTGATGAGATGAAATTGTCTATGAATTGAAGAAAATATCTTATGATGATTTAAGCAAGGCTTTGAGAATCACAATTATGCTTTATAAATCTACTCTATACTTTAATTTGATGTTTATAATGCAATTGATAGTTTTACATCTAAACAATCAATCGGAAGATATGTAACATATAGCACATTTGATAGCACATGCATTTGATATGACTAAACTCTCTTGCAAATATTAACACAAATCATGTTTATTTATACAAGTTATCTAAGATCGACAATATATCATTTTAAAAATATTACAGTAAACGATCAACTTGAATATCAAACATTTATTGCCCTTACATGTTATCCAAGATCGACAATATATCAAATTGACAATACTTCAGTAAAAGATTAACATATAAAACAATGTAACCAGTAACAATTATAAATCAACATGAATCACATAAGAAAAGCATGACTGAACATATATGAGACATGAGAATTATAACCTCTAGATTATAGAAAATAAAATAGATAAGATTTTAATCAAAACCAAACTTACAACAGTTGTAGCTCTTGACACTGAATCAAAGCATGAGAGTAGATTTATTACACATAAAAGTTCATCTCTTAGCCTTGCTAAGAACTCTAGCCTAGATTACAATGCATGTTAATAGCATGACTGAACATATATGAGACATGAGAATTATAACCTCTAGATTATAGAAAATAAAATAGATAAGAGTTTAATCAAAACCAAACTTACAACAGTTGTAGCTCTTGACACCGAATCAAAGCATAGAAGTAGATTTATTACACATAAAAGTTCATCTCTTAGCCTTACTAAGAACTCTAGCCTAGATTACAATGTATGTTAATAAGGAGAAAATAAGAGAGAATTATCTAATATTAAAAACGTCCTAAGAGTCTCCTTATATAGGCAATGAATGGACATATGTCATGGATGACATCAATCTTCAATAATTTTAAGCCAATAACTCATTTATCCATTTGCAGCACATTTGTGATAATGTAAATAACCGATTTAGCTTCTATAGCTAACATTAAAGTTGTAGGATTTTGACTCTTCTTTCCATGGGCACCAAGTTCATGCAAATTGGATGCGTATCCAACAAGATATGAGCAAAATTCCAAGGATACATCAGAATTTGGCCAAAAACCATTTTACCCACTAGCAATGCGATTTGGTCCATGATAACGGCTGATTTGGACTTTATCATCAACATATGAGTTATTGATAGTTAAGTCATAATTTCATAGCTTTAATAATTATACCAATTGAGTACATATTTTATGAGATACGGTCCAAATACATGAGTTGGGTCAAGCTGGGCAGGAGTTGTAGTTCGATTCTATTGTATCTCAATTTTTGGCCCATAACATGTTGGATTTGGCTTTTCCACTATTCTTCACATTTGTGTAAGATTGAGTCATGTTGCACCAGGTTCTAGAATTTCTTCATTTTGATTTCTATATTAAGAGTTATGTCCATTTTACCTAAACCTGTCCAAATAACATTCATTAATCATAATTTAAGGAGAACACTTTATTTCAAGCTAAAAATATAGAAAATACTAAAATTAGTGACATTAAATGGCGACTGAATCTCTTAACAAATATGCATTTTCATGTGTTCATCACTGAACTTAGAATAGTTTCAAGCGCAATAGATCTTATACCATTATTTTACGACAACAATGGAGCCATTGCACAAGCTAAACAGTTGAGAGCACACCAAAAGTCTAAGCATGTGAAAAGGAAATATCATATCATTAGAGAAATCTTGGCTAGAGGAGATATAATAGTTTATAGAGTAGATTCTATAAATAATGTAGCGGGCCCACTTACTAAAGCCTTAACTCTAAAAGTATTTGAAAGACATATGGAGTCAATGGGCATTAGATACCATCGTGAATGGCACTAAAACAAGTGGGAGGCCAGCCTAATGGGTACAACCATTGAACCTTAAAGGCCTATAAAGGATAAGATCCCAAGTTCAACACGGTTAGGAGTCATGCATGAGATTTAATTATATGTTGGGACATTCATGGCTCTGAGGTGTCATCCAGCTGGTGGACTACGGTGTTAGTGGGTCCCACACACTCTATCAAAAAGGCTGACCTTTTTTTCAGAGTGTGTGGGACTTACCAACTCCTTGGTCCATCGATTGGATAACACCTCAGAGGCACCAGCGTCCCAACACACAATTACTCAGGTTACTTATACCCCCAAAGAATCGAACCTTTGCCCCTATTTCTATGGGCGGGGGTTCGATTCTTTAGGGGTACAGATAACCTGAGTAATTATGTGTTGGGATGCTAGTGGCTCTGAGGTGTCATCCAGCTGGTGGACCAAGGAGTTGGTGGGTCCCACACACTCTGACAATTACGTATTCTACAAGTCACCTATATGTCTATGGTAATCAAATTAGAATATAATTCATTAAAAGCAAGTCTAAATTATACCATACATGCCACCTAGGTATATGTCTATCCTAGATGGAACTTATAGTTGTTACTCTATGATCATGCATCAAACTATCCTAGGCTAAGCACATGAATCCATATGTCGAGTTCATCATTAATTTGGAGCAAAATACAAAAGTTAGGTACTAATCATACTAGTGCATATATGCCCTTATCAACAATCTCAATTAATTAATGTTTTCAAGTTATCTCAAAACTTCTACATTAATTAACTACCGTTATTTTGGTCAAAATGCAATTATCAATATAATTATATTTATGTAAGTGTGATGTATTGTTTCGAATTCTTTAGACTTAATTCTTAAAGTTGTTTCTGTAGGGTAGGTTAATTTAAAAATACATCTAGGAATCCTATCTCTTAGAAGTTAACCTTCATATTAATTTAAACAGACACCCTCCATAGGACAATGAATACTAAGTCATTATAAGGCACTACTTAAATCTCACATTATTAAACTAATAATGTAGACTATAGGTAAAATTGTTATTTTACTCTCTCCCACTTATTATTTTATGTAATAGGTTTTGTTTATATAATATATCATATTTTAAAAACCTAGAGAAATCCATTGCTGCAAGATAATTATTAACACTAGGTATATTCTAAGTGTTGCTAAAATTTAATCCTAACACTTAAATAAATTGCCAAATTTTTACATTAAAAATCTAATTTATTATGAGTAACTAAGACTTATTATTTTAATAAATACTTTATTATAATATGTTTAGTTAGTCCAATGTTAAATTACCAAATTTAATCTAATTAAAATAAATTTTCTATTAGATTAATTAAAACTATATTAATTAAATCTAATAATTAATTGGTATTCTATGTGTCAATTTATTAAATTCAAACTAAAACTATTTTAGAAAAGACAAAAATAATGACACATGTATTCATGACATATTATAATGCATTTAGTAGGCACATCTTAAATCTAAATGGCATATTATAATTCATCAACATGTCTTCATAATATATCATAACATGAAATAAAATATAAAACAATGGTGTTGACTGAACCTTTTGCATTTTTAGGAAAAGAAATTAAAATACAAAAAATATATATATTTCCCTTTATCTTCTTCTCCTTGGTGTAATGTTGAAGTCGTGGAAGATCTCTTTGTAAAATATAATTATATCTCATATGATTATACTTTTAATTTTCCTAGAAAATAAAACAATGGTAAATGCATATTATAATTCATTGGCTAGCCACTACTCCAAGCAGTGGTTGCTGAAGACAACCGTAGGCTTGGCCTGCCTAATGGGAAGCCTTAGTTGGCTAGCAATACCGGTAGCAAAATGTCGTTGGATCAGCCACACCAGCTTGGCTAACATTGCCAGCATCGCTAGCATCGCTCTACCGCTAACTTAAACCACTGCCCCAAGGGAAGGTGCTCCATGGCTACCACCATGTATAATGGACTATGGCTTGATTTTGAGATTGCACGACTTATTATGGTCATGTTATCTCTTTAGCCCTTAAGGGCCATGGCCAGACACAGCCCCTAAGGGTCGGTCTGGCTGACGTACGATTGCCAAAACCATGCACCAATGCAGGTCCCTTCAAATGAGTCGTTCCTCTTTTATTTGAGTGACAAAAATTGCTAGCTTGTGTTGTGTGCTTCACCAAATGTTTTTTATTTACAATAATACAAATATTCTATGCCCTTTAGGGCTTACAAAAATTGATCTAATCAATTCTAAATCTAAATGACCATGTAATTAATAACCAACACCAAAATCTATAAAATAATTTATAACCATTCATCCTATGAATAATAAAATAATAGCCATTAATATTTCTCTCTCATATAGAACATAAAAATTTAATTTTGCAATTGTTAAATTAAAATAGACATAAGCCTAGCTCTAATACTAATTATAGTAATGATTTTAAAAACTTTGCTATGTTTATTTGAATTTAGCAACAAAGGGTGTATAGAAAATATATTCATTGCGAATTTATAATGAATGTTCTCTATCAACACCAGCAAATTTTCACGTCGTATCTCCTACGAATAAACTGCTTGTGTGGGAAAGTCAATTAATTGTGGAAAATCTTATTTTATGTTCTTATTTTCACTCTAGAAAAATATTCTAGCCCACGAGAACTATGAAGTACACTTACATTCAAAGAAAATTCTCTATACTTCCCTTTTTTATAGTGTACGTATTTTTCTTTTGAAAAATATGTGTTCTCGTTTAACTCTAATGCTTAATAAGATTATGATAAAATAATATCTTATATTATTTTAAATTAAATGAATTAATCCTTATGTAATAAGGATTAGGATAATATCTAATATTATTTTTAATTAAATAATTTAGATAATCCATAACTATCCAATTCATTTAAATTAAATAAATAATCTCATTATTTATTAATTTTATAACTATTATAGGTTGAGCCCAATGGGTTTAATTAAATTAAATACAGACCAACAAAATTAATTAATTAATTTTAATAAGTTTAATCAAATTAAATTTAGACTAATTAATATTTAGAACAATTAACCTGTAGTCCATTTTAGTATTTTAAAGAGCTAGCATGAGACCTAATGGGCTTATAAAATTAAGTTCCATTAAATTAAATCATTTCAGTCAAACTCTTTAATCAGTATGATTTTATTTATTAACTTAAAAATATTCCACCAAAAATATAAAATTGAACTCTTAATTTTGTATATAAATTATAAAATAGAAAACTATCTTTGTCTATTTATTAATTATTTTATATAAATTAATCCTCCACAAGTATTTATAATTAGAGCTAGGTTGAGTATTTGTTAATATTTCTTGTTACATCTTTATTATTGATCCATAATGATTCTCTTTTGAACATTTCAAAAATTACAAATTAATTATTTTCTTTAACTCTTAAAGAAAACTGAGCTCATTATGTCTAAGACCAGAATCAATCATTTTTATGAAAAATATTTTGAGTCATTCATTTTGTTATATCTATAAAATACTTAGTAATTGACTGAAAATATTTTGTCTTTCCTTAGCAAATTAATAAATATAACTTAATGAATAGGAGTTCATTAATCACTCAGGATTAATTTAATCATATATAAATATAATAAAATAAAATAAATTCTTTTTATTAACGGAGATTAACAGATAATTAATTTTTTGTAGTCTAATCCTATATAATCAATATTATATAAAGTGTCTCCATTTTTTTGTCGATACATATAATGAACCAAATGAAACCTTTGTATATAATATAAAAATAAATCGTACTTATAGTCTATTAAACGAAGTTTACATATTCATTCAAAATAAAGACTAGGTTAGATTATTATGCTTAAACTTCATCCTCTATTATATAACTATTATATACTAATTTTAAGATTACATATAATAATCAAGGAATTTCATGATATTTGAATAAAAGTAATAAAATATTACAAACATAAAATTGAATGAGTAACCTCTATTATTTATTTTCAATAATAAATAAATACAATTAATCAATCTTTAAGGGCACACTCTCAACAGGTGTACCATGTTATACTATAGTGGTTAAGTGCCAATAGCTATTTGTATAGAAATGAATAATTTATAACCATCTTATCTTCACCTTGTTCTCCTCATTCTAGGCGAGAAAGTTGATCTACAACTTAGTTTTCTATGCCTTTTCTATCTTAGATCTCTGAATCAAACTTTTGCATCCATATAATCCACCTGATTAACCTTGGTTTTGCATCTTTCTTTGTAATTAGATACTTGATGGCAGAGCTAATAGCTCTTTCTTTGTGGTCGTGTAATGTACCTATACATTGTTCAAGTTCTTGTTGGCATAGTAGATGGTGTGGAAATCTTTGTTTTTTCATTGGCCTAGAACTACTCCTATTGTAATGTTACTAGCATCACACTCCAGTTCAAATAGAAGATCCCAATCTAGAGCTACTATTATGAGAGTTGAAATGAGTTTCTTCTCTAATGCTTTGAAAGCTTTCATGCAATCATCATTAAATCTTAACTGCACATCCGTCTCTAATAAATTGTACTCAAGTTTGGAGATTTTATGGAAGTCCTTGACGAATCTTCTATAAAATCCTACATGTCCAAGAAAACTCTGAACACCTTTAACATTTTTAAGTGGCTATAGTTTTCCAATTGTCTTAATCTTGGCATAATCAACTTCGATCCATTTGGATGAGATATGATGGCCAAGAATAATTCATTCTTTGACCATGAAGTGGCATTTTTCCTAATACAGCACCAAGTCGGTCTTCTCACATCTTTTTAGCACAAATGCTAATTTTTATTAGCATAAATAAAAACAATCCCCAAAAGTTAAGAAGTCATCCATAAATACTTCAAGGAATGTTCTATTATATTAGAAAAGATAGCCATTATATATTTATACAAAGTTTTAGGTGCATTATGTTGTGTATGATATGTGTAACAAGCACAAGTTCACGCTATCGCTAACAAGTAATAAAGAGTGAGGGGTGTCGAACCCATGAGGACTAAGTGCTTCGCTCTATTCAAGTACTAAAATTGATTCTTCTATTTTTATCTAGATAAATTAACTCAATTACAAATAAAACTAATACTATTTGAACAACTACTTATGCAAATCATAAATTCCAACACTATCAATAATAATTAATGTCTAGGATGTGTAGCTATTCCTTAACCTGTGTTTGATATAGATATGCTTTGAATGTTAATTCCTTGGTAAGTATTGGTCACAACATTAGGCTAATCACAAGCCTCTAGTCGAATGATTAGACCCCACTCAATCTAATACCAATATTCCTATTATACTGAAATTAAGTGGAATTCATTAAGTTCAAGTTGTATTAACCACGCACACCACTTAGGTATATTCCTATCATAAGTGAAACTTTTAGATGCTACTCCACACGCATTCATCACTTTGTTCTAGGCTATTCGATAAGATGCATTTTCCATGTTTATCTCAATGAATCCAAAGTCCATTCATAAGATTGGCTAGGTTATATGTAAGCATTAAGTACCAACAAATGAATAAAATCAAGTTCATGCATTCAAAGTTGAAATATTTACAAACACATAGTTAAGTTCAAGACTAAAATCCTAGACAAGTGTATTTAGTTCAACATAATGAAGTTCAGATAACCAAATACAAGATATAACATAATAAAATCAAGTTTTAGATCAATAAATACAAAAATGAAGTTCAAATGATCTTTTTAAACCTTTGTTCCAATGCTTCTCTTACAAGTATTAGCCTCCCTTGATGATGTTGATCCTTCTCCACATGGGTTCCAAGTGTAGAAAAGCTTTTCTTTTCAGTAAAAATGTGTGATTTTAACCTACAATATGTTCCCTAAATGCTAAAATGAAGGTGAAACATTCCAGCTTCAATAAAATTTTGAAAGAGTTGCTTTTATAGTGCAGGAAATAGTCGTAACGCTATGGCATTTCTTTTTACAATACAGAAGCGTTCCTAACTATCATGTACGAATGCTACAACATTCTTCTTCTTGCAATGCTAGGACGTTCTGGTGTTGCAGCATTGCCTTCTAGTACTAAGGCATTGAAAAAATGGCTTCACTATGTTGCCTTTCAACGTTAAGGTATTAGAAATCTTAAAAAATTTCTAGATTCTACTTTGCTCATCATCTATATCAATGTTGTCACGTCATAATTCCTAAAAATGTTGAGGAGTTCATCCAGCGTCCAGCTTTTTTTCTATACTTCTATCTCTAAATTTTTCACTCTTTGGCATCTTTTTTACTGGTTTTCTTTCTCATTAATCCATTCAAGTGCCTGTTCTGCAATTTCAACACAAGTATGCGTAAATAGACTGTAATTACTCAAAAATAACAATAATAAAAGCTTAAATGGGAAAATAATATATATCCATTTTACGCTTATCAAACTCCCCCGAACTTACACATTTCTCATCCTTAAGCAATGAGAAGGAAAAAACACTCAATGATCTAATTGAATCAACACAAACTAAAACAAACATTAAAAAAAATCAAACAATTGATACTAAAAACCATACATAAATAAGTTAAATACAAAATAACTAAAATATAGTTAAGTTAACACAATGATTACTTAATCGCCTCAAAGATTGTCCCACTCAACTTTTACTCATTTGAAAATAATAAAAACTATTCAACTATCCACAAACACTATAATTAAGCACTTTCCTTTTCCTATACAAGTGATTAATCGTATGTGTGTGTTAGGCAAGAATTACTCAAGTCTAACCTAAATTGGCTCAATAACTTAGAGCTGTATAGTAAAATATTGTCTCAGCACATTTTGAGTTTAGGACACTACCATAGGCTAGTTTTTGTCCAAATCTCCACTAATGTAGGAATGTGTATAAATAAGGATCCATTAGAACTTTTATTGGCTTGTAATGTAAGGCGAGGGTCAAGGTGGGATATTTTGATGAACTTTTTGGCTCATTGCACACTATGAACACAAAACCTAATTAGCTTGTTATTGTGAACTTTCAAACCTCACCACTACAATTCTCCCAAACGTAGGCCTTTTGTCCCAAAATTGCCTTTATTTGCTACTTTAAGATATATATCTACATCATTTATTCTATTTATATGTTTTTTTTAATAAAAACCAATAAACCACATTACTCCTCGCAGTAATCAATCAATATGGTTTTTGATTTCCATTCTTTTGCAATTTTTCCATCTTCACATGACTTAGCTAAACACAAACTCTATATTTCCCTATAAGCTCCATGTCCATAGTGTTAAGGGTAATTAGGGTAATTAGGGTAATTAACTCATGGCTTAGGCTTGTAATATAGTTATTCAACAAAAATGGTATTTTTGGCTCAAACTAGGGTTTGATGTAATTAGGGTAGGCTAGAAAGGTTCAAATGGTCCAAACAATTTCCTTTCCTTTTTTCACACACTTCCTAGGATTTCACTTCGAATTGCAATCAAAATAGTTTTAGTGTGTCTAATCATCGAGACTGGGGTGACTACTTAAGTATGAGGTTTTCTAGGTAAGACTCAACTAATCCAAGCCTAATAAGTGCTCAAAACTTGGTGATCTGTAATAGGGTTAAATTTTATCTTATAATTGATGTATGGATTATTTCAAGTCTAAATTGTTTCCAATGAAGTTAAAATTTAAATGTTTCAATGCTTTACTAATCATAAACAAGTGTTAATCATAACAACTCAACACAAAAAAGCACGTTAATACACAAGATTTTACATTAAAAGAACTATATTACTCATGCTTCTTTTTAATACAAAATATAAAAACTAACACACAAAAGTAAAAGCAATAAATAAAAGACAAGGATAAAAAAATATTAACTATGAAAAACTTTAAAAAAAAAAAGGTAATAATGGTTTTGTACCCCTCTGCCGACCTAAACTAAGGCATAGTCCCCATGAGAAAAAATATAAAAGTAATTGAGACTTTTTTGGTGACTACAGCTTAAAGGCCATGTCCTTCAAGTTTGAAGCTATAAGGCCCAAATCATCCCTCAGTGGGTTGTCTCGACTTTTAAGGGTGGTGGTTGCTGAACTATGCTGGAACTAGTTGAGCAGGCTAAAAGATGTAGGAGATGATGAATCCCTACCGTGCTGTGCACAATTACATCTAGTGGGTCTGGCAAGTTTTAAAATCTCTTAGCTCTTGATGCACCACTACTAGATCCGTCATATTGGCCTCAAACTAAGCCTTTAGGTGAGCCAATCTAGCTGTGGTCGTCATGCTCCTAGATGAGCCATCTTCTTATTAAGCTATTGTGGATGGCCCAACTGTATTTGTAGAGACTGGTGGTGGTTGCTAAACCCTTGGCTGCTGCGGCTATCTCTAATTCTTAATGATCTGCAACTACTGGATCGTGCTATAGTCATTGGGGTTAGCCAGATGAATGATGTACTTATGTGCCTCCCAACAAACTTTGACACAACCATAGAGTGTTATGATCAAAGAGGAAAGGCATAAACTATTCTTGATTAATCTAGAGCAGGCTAAGATCTCCTCTGAAGCAATGCCTATAGCTTTATGATGTTGCTAGTGTGCCTGATCAACATGAGGTGTGAGCAAATAAAATTATACCACGCCTTAGCATCCTTAGTCAATGAGTTGAATCATAAATAGATAGGCAAGATGTGCAATATGGTCCACTCTATGCCCGGTTCATATAAGGTCTGAATGATCTGATTATAGTCTACCTTACATCGGACTGTTGAATACTTATCTGGCCCATCAACAAGTAGCCCATAAAACTGAATGATGGTGCTATGATCAAATGACACCATCTTACCCTATACTCTCACTCAAAAGTCAGTATGTTCCTGGGTGTTCACGTAGAACTCCCTAACTATAAGAGCTATCGTAGTGCTGATGTCTTACATAAGGTCTCTGGCGGTCTGCGATCATCTGATGTATACTGGGGAAATCATTCACCTCGAGGCTAAACTTCTGCTTCTAAATAATGGATTTATAGAGGACCAGGTTGTGAAAATGATCCATCGTATTCTATGAAACAAAGCACATGAAGTCAAATGATAAAGTCATCGATTTGCTAGCTCTGCTTCTATTTGCTAGTATCATGTCTAAAAATCAGATGGAATTTGGTGAAAATGGAATTGGTAAGATTTGAGGTAGATGTTTGTGTTTGATGGAAGAATTGAAGTTTTTATCCGATGAAAGTGATGTATGAGTGGTAAGTAAAGTGTTTCTAGGCCAAATTTAGGTGAGATTAGGCCTTGGTTGATTTACAATTGAGAGAGAATGAAAGTATTTGAAGTTATATGGAGATAAAATGGCGAAATAGTGGTTTTAAAACTGATTTTTGAGGGAACGCTGCTGCATTGAAGTGCAGAATGTTGGAGCATTCATCTTTAATTCGATAACGTAGGGGAATAGTAAGTGAAGAATGTTGAGGCATCTTCACTTTGTCTCTTCGAATTTTGAAAGTCCAAAAACATTGCTGATAAATGTATTTCATTGTTGTTTTATAAGTTCTAACCTAAATCATAAAGAAGATCAAAATTTTATGAAAAAATGGTAAAGTAGTCTTGTCACAATGCGCTCAAGCAGCAAACCTAGAAGTCCAAGCCGTAGCTCTAAGATAAGTGAAGAAATTAGTATCAAGTGTTGGGGCTATGGCTCCACTTCAGGCAAAAAGTTAGGGCTATGGCCTTAATTCGGGAAAAAGGGTAGCGTCTTAGTGCCACCCTGCACTTTTTATTTTTGGGTTCTTTGCCTTAATTTTGGAAGGGTATTTTTAGGATGACTTATAAATAAAAGATGAAAGACCTCTTTTGAGGGGAGGAGAGTATGAAATTGAGAATAAAATTAAGGGTTTTACTAAGAAAAACATATTTAGAGCTTAGATTGTGGGTGACCATTGAAGATTAAAGGTTCTCAAAGACTTCTCCAACTAGTTCCCTCTTTCTCTTTACTTCATTTAATCTAGTTTCAAGTGTATAATTGTAATTTATTTTTCTTGAAAATATAGTTAATTCTATGAAGTCTTGGACTATGGTATTTATGGATTAACTATAGATTGTTAAATTACATGTTATAGGGCTTGATATAACTCTACTTAGTGCTATATTTTGATATATTATATGATTAATAACTATATTGTGTTTACCATTTATGCGTTTTATGAGTTTAATGTTTCTAATTGAATTAGAAAATTGGTTAGATGATTTAGACTTATGGGTTGTGTGCTTAGAAGAGTTTAACCCATGTATTGGTTTAAAATGCATAACCTTGAGTTTATTAAGTTGGAAGACTAATAGACTTAGGGTAATCACTTAACGGCAACCTAATGCATGTATATATAACAAATTATATATAAATATCAACTTAGTTGTGTATGCATCAAATCTCATATGATGCTTGAGAGAGATAATGAGATTAATTCTAAACCTTTGAGTAATGAATTCACAAGATTAGTTTTTAATCACTAAAGATAAAAAAAAAATATATGAATAGTAGAGTGAAATCAAGATCCCAGAACCCTTTACTATAGAATTTTCATCTCTTTGATTTACTAAATTATTTGTGTTAAATATTTTTAATTTCATTATTCAACTCAATCTTTAAAGTAGCCTAAATAAAGTTAGGTTGTCAAGCACCATAGTATTTAGCATTAATTTAGAAAATCAATCCTCATGGGAATGATACTTACTCGTAGCCTTATTACTTAATCATGACCTGTGCACTTGCAATTACAATTCGCATGTTTATAATTTCACGAACAAGTTTTTTTTTGCATCGTTATTAGGGATTTTGGATTTTGAATTAGTGCTAATATTGTAGATACACAATTACTTTTAATTTAAGCATTTTACTTTTCTTTTGTTCTTTTGAGTTTTGGTTATATTATGGTTGTTAAAGGTTTATGAGAAGAGCCATAGCTTGGAGCTTTTGCCCTTTGATGTGGAAGTTGAGTATACATTGGAGAGGCTTAAAAGAGAAAAGGGGATATCAAACTAGAGCTATGGCCGATGAAGGCAAAAACAACTAACAATCACGAGCATAGCGGGACTATTTTAGTCCCGTGGTTAATAAGAACTATTTAGAGATCTGACGTCAAATAATTCAAGCCAATAACTTTAAATTTAAGTTAGATCTTTTCAATATAGTACAAAAAAACCATTATAGAGGCTTGCCAAGCAAGGATCTGAATGTTTATCTTGCTATGTTCTTAGAGGTTTTTGACACCATCAAGATATGGAGTCACGAAGGATGCTATTTGTTAATGCTTATTCCCATTCTCTCTTAAAGATGAGGCAAATGGGTGTCTCTAATATTTACAATCAAGAAACATTATAACATGGGAAGAACTTGCACAAAAATTTCTCACCAAGTTCTGTCCATCATCTAAGACTTCACAACTTCGTAGGGAGATAGCACAATTTATATAATTGGATTTTAAGCCTTTCTATAAAGCTTAGGAGGTTCAAGGACCGTATCTGAAGGTGCCCCATACACGGATACAAAGATTGGTTCCAAATATAAATCTTCTACAATTGACTAAATGGGTAAACAAAAACCATTGTAGATGCGGTAGGGGATATTATTGTAAAAAATATAGAAGAAGCCTATGTTTTGTTGGAGGAAATGGTATGCAACAATTACCAATGGCCTAATGAGAGGTCCATTATGAGGAAGACTATTGTGCATGAAGTTGACCCTATTATTGCACTTTCAGCTCAAGTTTCAACCTTAATGAACCAAAATTTTGCATTTAATGCTATAGAGGCTTCAACAAGTAATGATCTAATGATAATTTCAAATGTCTTTTACATCGATAAAGGGAGTGATTCGGAACAAGTCCAATATGTCAACAACTAAAACTTCAACTACCAGAGTAACAACTTGCCTACACATTATCATCTCAGTCTCTAAAATCATGAAAATTTCTCCTATGGCAATCTAATAAATGCCTTGCCACATCCACCAGCATTTAATCAGCAAGTGGCTAAGAAGAAGCCGTCTTTGGAGGATTTTGTGGGCACTTTCATCTTTGAGATAAGGGAGAGGTTCAATAAGAATGAGGTCTATCTTGATAATATTGAGACATATTGCAACCACATGAATGCCACATTAAAATTACTAGAGGTACAAGTTGGCCAACTTGCCCATACAATTAAAGATCAATCTTTCGCCAAGTTTTCAAGTGACAAAAAGGCTATCCCAAGAGAGCAATGTAAAGCCATCACTCTTAGAAGTGGTAAAGAAGTTGAATCTTTAGAGAAAAATTTGATTGAGGGCAATGAGAAAGAAGTTATTATGGAACCATCTAAGGTGAATCACAAACCCAACTTCATCTACTTCCTGAACGACCCTATTATCATTACCTATGTAGGGGATCTACTATGTTCAGGTGTATACATGTGGTAGTGTGTTAATTCAAAAATACGCATCTAATACATATTTTAATGCAGCGGAATATAAAAACATACCCCTGATCAAAGGCACTTAATGTATATGCCGATTTATTTCTCTACTTCAAGTTGAAATTCTTTGAAGTTTTCAAAAGTTCCTGACTTGTGTTTCAACAGAAACACGTAACCATATCGTAACCAATCATCGATAAAGGTTACAAAGTATCGAAACCTACCCATCACAGTGTGATTCATTGGACCGCATACATCACTATATATAAGTTCCAATAAACCAGCGGCACGGTGTCCATCACCAGTAAATGGAGATTTGGTCATCTTCCCTTGAATACAAGATTCACAAACTGGATAAGGCTCTATGGTCAAATCAGGTATATGACCATCCTTAACCAGACGGGATAGACGTTTCACACCTATATGGCCTAATCTCATATGCCACATTTCAGTTTCATTTAAAGTTTCCAATCTTATATGTTTGTTACTAGAACTAGTTTGAACATTCATGACATTTTTCACTGTATCCAATACATAATACCCATTCACTAACTGACACTCAGCTAACAAAACATTATGCATATCATATAAATACAAAGAATGATTCCGTATATTTATATGATAACCTTCACTGTCAAACACAGGAAGGGATACAATCTATCTGATAATACTAGGTACATAATAACAATTATACAAAATAACTGTTCTATTACAAGGGAGAAGCAAATCAAAATGTCCAACAGCTTGGACCTACAGGAACTCTCAATTTCCCGCTCTGAGCATCACTTTTCCCGGCTTCAGCATCCTAACTTCTCTCAGTCCCTGCAACACATTGCAGATGTGAGAAGAGCATGTGGTATCTAATACCCAGCCAGTACAAGCATCAAATGTTAAAGAAATGTCAATAATAGTTAAGCACATACCTGAGGGAGTCTTTTTTAGAGTGGCAAGGTACCTCGGGCAGTTGCGCTTCCAGTGCCCGTCCTTGCTACAAAAGAAATACTTTCCTTTGGCTTTCTTCTCTCGAGGCTTGGATATCTGTTGCCTCTGAGGAGTCATGTATGGTGGCTTCTTCACTATCTTCTTCTTCCCTTTGGACTTCCCAGAAGCCATTTGGGTAAAAGATGAGACACCCTGGACCAAGAAGGTCGAGCCCCATTTGCGCATATCCTCCTCTGCTGTCTTCAACAAATTATGAAGCTCAGCATATATAGGGGTCAAAGCTTGCATATTGAAATTCATAACAAACTGAGCAAATGACCCCGACAGCGATTGGAGAATCAAACTATTCCTCAAGTTATTATTCAGAGAAATGTCCATAGTCTCTAATTTCTCAATGTACCTAATCATCTTGAGTACGTGGGGACTAACAGGACTGCCCTCACCGAGTCTAGCTTGAAAGAGCGCTTTGGCGACCTTATACATCGCAACCTGAGGTCGATTGCCAAAGAGCTCATTCAAATGCAGCATAATACTACTAGCACTATCCATACGAACATGCTTTCGCTGCAACTTTGTAGACATCGAGGCGAGGACGTATGATTTAACTCTTAAATCATCATTAAACCATTTATGATATGTCTCATTTTCTTCAGGGCAGGCATCATTAGAAATGCTTTAGGGCATCCTCTGATCTATAACATATCTTAGCCTCTCAGAATCCAAAACAATTATAAGATTAATGAGCCAATCTGAGTAATTCTCGGCACCTTTAAGCTAGTGTGCATCCAGTATGCACACCAAAGGATTTGTAGAGGCCATCAAATCAAATCTAGCATAAACAAAACAAATAAGAGATGTCAGCAGAATTTGTTAGCAAAACAACATATCACTAATATAATGTTTTAAATCATAGGTATAACAATTATATATTTTTTCAATTTAAAACGCCCTCCCACTGCTTTACATAATCCGGATAATCTCTCAAACGAAAATATGATAGTTTAAACTCATTTAAACTATACAGCGGGAAGTAGGTCCCATTGGAATTTACTCTAGCCTTACGTTGTAGCAATATTGGCCTTTGTAAACCCAACAGGTAGACAATATTTGCCAATTGCATCTTATACAACCCTTACTTCTTGATCTTAAATACATTTTATCCTCACGCTGTAGCAATATTGGATAAGTGTATTCCAGATTAACTTGTCAATTATCAAATATATGTTACTAATACTACCCTCACACTGTAGCAATATTGGGCAGTACGTTCGCATATATTTGCCTCATCTGATGTTTAACCGGTATAGTCCAAACCCAACCGACCAAGTCTTTCACGCTATAGCAATATTGGAAAAAGGCCAACGTGGCTCGTCTAACACCGTATTGACAAGACGGATCAAAATATAATATTATCTCATAATATTATATAATTTAATCTGATTAAGAGAGATTTTTGTAGGTTTAATAAATCCTCATCTTATAAGTAGGTAATTCTCAATTAATAAATATTTCTATATCAACACAATTTACCCCCACCAGTAGGGTTCTTATTGTGACTCTTAATACAGAAAATTGATCCCGGTTTATAATACAGACGGATAACTCTTATCACTGCATCTCATAAACCTTACACATGCAAAATTAATTTTGAAGCACTATTCAAAATTACTATAGCACATGAACAATGCACAATTACTCTTCATGAGCTACTATTTAAGTGAACAGTTCCAACGCCGCGGCGAAGAAAACCAGCACTGCAGCGTTGACTCATCAGCGCGGGAGCGTAAAATTCCAGAACCATCAGTGCTCCAGCGCGGGCCAACCAGTGCTCTAGCGATGAGAGAAACATTCTCAGCGCTAGTACGACAGGTCCTCAGCGCTGCGGCACTGGTAGTGTACCCCTTTTGGCATACCCATTTCAACTCTTGAAACACGCCATTTACACTGAGTCTTTTCATTCCATCCACTCAAACAACATCAAATAACACAAAACCGACTCTGAAACCACAATTTATAAGGGATCTACTGTGTTCATGTGTATGCATGTGGTAGTGTGTTAATTCAAAAATATGCATTTAATACATATTTTAACGTAGCGGAATATAAGAACATAATATTAACACATTAATCATATATTAAGCAAATTAATACATAAATGATAAATTTGAGAAATTACCAATACGTGTAACATTTTACACATATACTGTCGAAGTCCACCCGAAGTTGTACTAGTTGTCAGTTCTAGTTATCAACTTGGTGGACTTAATAATCTAGAACAGCAGCTCCTTGATCCAACGTAGGATTAACCCTTAATCCAAATGGCCAGTTCTTAAAATTGCTCTTGTCTCTCTCATGGTGCAAAAATGAGAAGAAGTAGAAGCAACAATTGCTTCTTTAACTTAGAGCATGAAACGGAAACATGGAAGGAAAATAGCAAGCTGTTTCTTTCTCTTTTGTTTTTCTTTTTGTTTTCAATTTTTCCATTCAATTTTCACACCCATTTCCATTTCAATTTACACATATATATCTCTTAGGATTAAAATAATAATATCACAATATAATATAATAAAAATAGCTTTGTTGGCATAATATAATAATATAAAATTATAATAATAATATAATATATATAATGCACGATAGTTGTCATGCATTATATATATAATATTATTATAAATAAAATATTAGAGATATTTAATTATTTAATATTTAAATAATCAAAGTGTAAAATGACCATTTTATCCCTCATAAATAGTTACCAAGTATACCCCTTAGTGGGTCCCACCAAACCCCACACATGGGTAAACTCAACCGAGGGCCCACAATGCGTCACGTGTCACTTTATAATTAGTAAATAATAATTATTGACTAATTATTATATTTAACACTTAAATACAGATATGCACGTATTTTCGTGGTTACATTGGATATTACTGGATTAAACAATTTAATCCAGTACTCTGCCCCAGTGCACAATGAGTACACTGGATATCATGGGACTCCCTAGGTTCACGTTCATTTGTCAAATGAAACTATTCCATAAGTCCGTGAGTCATGCCTCATGCACACGTCACAAATATACAAATCGACGCGTTGAACCATACAAGTTGAGGTTACAACGCATACGTATAGTCCTTCCATCATATATATCTTGGATGTGTGGGGACATAGATTTACACCGTCAAATCCCATATGCTCATTCATAAACCTATCTCCATAATAGTATCTCAATTGAACAATTTGGCAAAACTCTTTGCCATATTGTTTAACCCGTAGAAATACCTTTTCGGGTTAACTGCTTACGGCTATAAGACTTTTCTGAGATACTATCTTGGAGCATTTAGATATATCACTCCCTATGAGAGCTGATGGATCCCATATCTGCACGCACCGGACTCTATGAGCATTGGACCATACCCAGCGACACCCAATGGTCAGACCATGAAAGGTCTCTGACATGCGTGGAACCAAAGCATGGTGGATCACTCACAAGCCCACCGTGGTGATCAGGTTAGAGGACTACATATACTACTCAACTCGAGAGGACCTTCCATTAACGGAACATAGGATGTCTATTGGGGTCCTCATGAGTCTGTTCAGTATTCAATCCTAACTGAATATTTGTATGCCTATACAATCTCCAAGATCCTGGTCAGCTAAGAACAACCAGCTCTACCCGACAGATATAGACATATCCTAGCAACCTATTACAACTCTTGCAACTATATCATTATTAGCATATTCTAAGGTTTTGTCCCATTACAGACAATGCTCCAACTTTTGGAATATGTGCTAACTCTTAGCACCGGTCTAAACTCTTTTAGACCATATCCGAACTCCTTCAGATAAAACAAAGTCTATAGCGTAACAAGTATTAAACCATATAATTAAAAGATAATTAGCGATATAACAAAATATACTCTATATAGATATCAAATATTCATACAAAACTAGGATGGCACGTAAGCACAACCCCACCATTACCGTATCCTCAACGTTTCTACAAAAAAAAGTTAGATAACTAATTTTCTAAATTCCTTGAAGTCTTTAAGAAGATTCATATAAATATCCATTTTACAGAAGCTTTGGAGCAAATGCAAAATTATATGAAGTTTATGAAAGAAGTAATGTCAAAGAAGAGGAATTTAGAGGATTATGAGACCGTGAAACTAACGGAGGAGTGTAGTGCAATCCCTCAATGTAGGCTGCCTTAAAAATTAAAGGATTTGGATAGTTTTACTATCCATTGCACTATTGAAGAGTCTACTTTTGAAAAGGCATTATGGATCTTAGTGCAAGTTTAATCTAATGCCTTTATCTGTCTTCCAAAAGTTGAGTTTTGGTAAGGTGAAGCCTACTACAAATTTTTTACAAATGGTGGATAGATCTATAACTTATCCGTGCGGCGTTATTGAAGATGTGTTGGTCAAAGAAGGAAAATTCATCATACCGGTGGACTTTGTGGTTCTAGACATAAAGAAAGATAGGAATGTTCCTATTATTCTTAGGCAACCATTTTTAGCAAGTGCTTTAGTTTGAGTAATCTTTACAGGAATATGTGTTTATGGTGTAAGTTAAGCTAAAATTGATCTATTTTATCCTACCTTCACCCTAGCTATGTTGGGATTTGTGCTTACGTGCCATCTCATTATGTATGAATATTTGTTTCATATTTATACTAGTGTTATTATTTTAATAAATCGCTAATTATATTTATATATGGTAAGATGCTTGTAACGTTTCAGACATTGTACGATCTAAAAGAGTTCAGATCTGGTCTAAATGAGTTTAGATCAGTGCTAAGAATTAGCAATGGTGAGAGTTATAAATGCTAAGAGTTGGCACTGATAAGAGTTACCAGGTTATAAGAGTCAGCGATATCTAAAGAGTTAGAGCCTTGTCTGAAATGGGACAAAGACCTAAGAATGTATTAGTAATGACATAATTGCAAAGAGTTGTAAATAGTGCTAGGAAATGTCATTATGCAAATATGTTCTCAAATATTATGTTTCTGATCTATCTTCACTGATACAGGTCTGTCAGTGAATACCTTAACAAATATATAGAATGGTGTATGTCTATATCTGGATGGTCCAGATGGTTAGTCTTAGCAAACCATGAGTTTAGTGGAAGCTCGTATAGAGATACAGGTATTCAGTAAAGACTGAATACTGAACAAACTCACAAAGATCTCCAATAGAAATCCCATAAAGCCGTCAATGGAGGATCTTTCGAGTTGAGTAATATTCGTGGTCCTTTGACCTGAGTGCCACGGTGGGCTTGTGAGTGATCCACCATACTTTGGTTTCACACATGTCAGAAACCTTTCATGGTCTGACCGCTGGGTGTCGCTGGGTATGGTCCGATGCTCATGGAGTCTGGTGTGCATAGATATGGGATCCATCAGCTCATTTGGGTGAGTATTATATCCTAATACTCTATAGATTGTATTTCAGAAAGTCTTATGGCCATAAGCAATAATTCTCGGGAAAAGAGTTTAACCTTAGGGATAAATAATATTACAAAAGTGTTTGGGAATATTATTTATTGAAATACAATTCAAGAGATAAGCTTTCAGTCGGGCATATGGAGATTTGACGGTGTTGATCTATATCTCTCCTCTACTCGGATATAAATGATGGAGGGATTATATGAATATGTTATAACCTCAACTTGTATGGTCTAACGCGCCGCTTTGTAATATCCGTAACGTGTGTGTGGGGCATCGTTCACGGACGTATGGAGGAGTTCTATATGACAATTCGGGCGTGGACCTAGAGAGTCTCACAATATGAAGTGTACTCGTTGTGCACTAGGGCAGCATAATGGATTGAACAGTTCCATCCTAGAAATTCCAGCAAACCGAAAATATTTTTCGGGGTTCCTCGGGTTGTGCACTTGTTTAAACTTAAATGTTAAGTATATTATTTAATTAGTTGACAAGAGTTGTTAACTAATTAGATATTAACAAGTGGTACAATTTTATTGTATGAATTGTTTTACCATGAATTCAACAATTTACCATGTTAGTAAAATCAAATAAGGTAAATATTAATTATTCAAATAGTTTTTGAATAATTAAATAAATGTTATTTAAATAAATAAAATATGATTTTATTTATTTATTATTTTATTCCTAAATGGAAGGTATACCTAATTTGAGAAACATAAACTAAATTTAGTGGAGCACCATTTTGTAATTAATGGTCAATTTTATTAGACCATTAAAATGGCCACCAAAAATGGTTTTGGTAGTTGGCCACTTAATCTAATTTTGGTGGAGCACTTGTGAAGTTGTTGTAACCACGAAAATAGTTGAGTTTCAATTGTGTTAACATGAGAGTAAATGAAAATTCATGCAAGGGTTGAGAGGAAAAAAGAAGAGTTGGTTTTGAGAGAGTTTTTCAAAGTACAAAGACTTGTGAGAAAAACCAAATGAGAAAGAAAATAAATCCTTTATATTTTTCTTTCTAGAATCAAAACCTTGTTGCTGGAGATCATACTGCTACTATTCTAGCTTCACAATCCCACCGGATTGTTGTGAACTAGAATTGGACAAGAGTGCACTTCAAGGTGAGCTCAAACTTGGAGTAAGGATATCCGAAATTGGAAATCTTCATCGGAGGTCTTCAAAGGTATGTTTCTGTATTCTTAAATTGTTAAGAATTGAACTACATATGTATATATTGATTACTTGATAAATTCCGCTGCCAAATTCATGTATATGATGCATAATTTTATTTTTTCAATATGTACACAATCACATGCATACACCCTAAAATACGTCAACAAGCTATACATTACAAGCTAGATAAAACTCTATTTGATCCTTGATTATATATATACCTATATTAATAGAGAGTGATGCAAAAAATAAGCCTATAAAGTGGTAATTAAGTAAAAACTCGTAGAGATCATTTCATTGTCTTATGTGCATAAACTAATCCAAATACATGTGACTAATAATTTTAGCTATACACATACACACACACCATTAGGTCAGTTGTGGGTTAGAATAAGTGTTGGATTAAATGCCACACTATTATAATGTTTAAGTTTCATTGAAATTGGTAGTCATCAAAAAATTTAGACACAATTTACTAATCATTTGCCGACCCCGTATTAAGTGTCTTTTTATAGTTTTTTTTTTATTGTTTTAGCTTTTAGTCATATTTTTTTACTCGAGGATGAGCAAGTATTTAAGTTTAGAGGAGATTGAAGTGCATTTCATACATTGTTTAATACTCATCTTAATTCGATATTTGCTGGTTTTGAGTATAAAAATGTGGCCACTTATGCATACATTATTTTTTTTCTAGGTTTTAACCAATCAGAGCATAAAGAAGATCAAAATTAGATGAAAAAAAAAAGAAGTTATTTCAAAAAGTGCCCCAGTCGCAGCCCTAAAAGTTCGAGATGCAACTTTAATAAGTAAAGAAAATAGTATCAGGTGTTAGGGCTGTGACCCCAACTCTTTTGGGTTGTGGCCTCACTTCAAACAAATGGTTGAGGCTGGCCTACCTTTTACTTTTGAGTTTTTTGCCTTAATTTTTAGAGGGTATTTTTTAGAGGACTTATAAATAAAAGATGAAAGAACTCTTTTGAGGGGAGGAAAGCATGAAATTGAGAAAAAAAAAACAAAGGGTTTTAGTTAAATAAACATACTTAGAGCTTAGATTGTAAGTGACCATTAAAGATTGAAGGCCCCTAAGGATTTCTCCAACTAGTTCTCCTTTTCTCTCTACCCTGTTTACTCTATTTTTAAGTTTATAATTATAATTTCTTTTGTTTGAAAACATGGTTATTTCTATGAACTCTTGGACTACAGTATTTGTGGATTTGACTATGGAAATACTAGATTACATATTTTAAGGCTTGATGTAACTCTAATTAGTACTATGTTTTGATATATTATATGACTAATGACTCTCTTGTGTTTATCATTTATGTTTTTTTATCAATTTAATGCTTTGAATTGGATTGAAAAAATGATTAGATGATTTAGACTTATAGGTTATGTGTTTGGGAGGGTTTAACCCATGTCTTGGTTTTAAAAAGCATAACATTGGGTTTATTGAGTTGGGAGACTAATAAACTTAGGGTAATCACTTAATGGTAACCTAAAGCTTGTGTATATAACAAGTTAGATAGGGATATCAACTTAGTTGTGTATGCGTAGGATCTTATTCGACACTCGGGATAAGTAATGAGATTAATTTAAAACCCTTTATTAATGAATTCAAAAGATTAGTTATTAAGCACTAACGATAAAGAACATAGGAACAGTAGAGTGAAATCAAGACCTTAAGACCTTTACCATAGAATTTTCACCTCATTGATTTGCTAAATTGTTTGTTTTAGGCATTTTTAATATCATTTTTTAACTTAGTCTTTAAAGTAATATAAAAAAAGTTGGGTTGCCAACACCGTAGTATTTATCATTAATTTAGGATACCAACCCTTATCCGAATGATACTCACTCATCACTTTATTACTTAATCATGACCCGTGCACTTGCAGTTACAATTCGAGTGTGCATAATTTTGCGAAATATTATTGTATTGCAAACGAAGACCAAAGAGGCATCTTTAATTGGGTAGTCAACTATTTTTTTTTAATTTTCCAAATGTTTGAGTGTTAAGGTTCAGCACTGCAGCTACTTTGGAGCACTAGCCTTTAGTTCCTTTAGCACACATTGGAAATTATTCTGGGGCATCGCAAAATTGGCACCCCAGTATTGAGTTGGGATGTAGGGACACTCAAAGGTAGGAACGCCATAACCTTGGCCTCTTTTCTGAACATAGGGGTGATAAAAACCGAACGCTCCAGCATTTATCCTTCTTACATGAACACAATGGCATTTTAAGTGTTAACGTTAGGCATTTCTAAAACATTTTCCCACTTGAAGTCCTAAACACACCAAAAACAACACAAACACTTAACTAACATAAATTAAACTGAATAAAACACAAATTATACCTTCAGTTGCCTTTTAAGCAGCACTTGATTTAAAGTCATTAGTTTGACGTCTTGCTTTGCTTCCTAAGGCTTGATAAGTTCAAGAGATAACTTTTGGCGATCAACGTTATCCCCAATAATGCTTCAACCTCTGGCCATTCACTTTGAATAGTCTCTTGCTCTCTTCATCAGTAAAATCAATAGCTCTATGAGGAAACACCTTGGTAACTCGAAATATTCTGCACTATCTCACTTAAGCTTTTCCAAAAATGGTTTCAATAAAGAATTGAACAATAGCACTCACTGTCTAGGATGAAATACCTCTTTTTGTTTTGTCATACCATTTCTTTGTGTTTCCTTGTATAACTTGGCATTTCATAAGCTTGGAGTCATAACTCATCTAGCTTATGCAGTTATAACAAACGTTTTTCCCCGATTGTTTGAACATCAAAATTCACGGCCTCAATAACCTAATATGCCTTGTGCTCTAACTCAATTGGATGATGGCAAGCTTTTTCATAAACCAACTAGTAAGGAGACATCCTAATATATATCTTATAGGCAATGTGGTATGTCTAAAGTGCATCAACAAGTCTCATAGCCCAATCCTCCTAGCTAAGCTTCACAGTTTTCTCCAAAGTGCACTTAATTTCCCAATTTGATATCTCCATTCCCTCATTGCTATTTTTCTATCATGCCATTCCTTTGTCTTCTCCTTGTATAACTTAGAAGTTTCATAAGATTAAAGATGGAACTAATCTAACTCATGCAGTTGCAATAAACGCTTCTCCCTAGTTGCTTGAACATCAAAATTCAAGGCCTTGATAGCTCAATATACCTTGTACTCTAACTCAACTAGAAGATGACAAGCTTTCTTATAAACCACTAGCATGAAGACATCACAATAGGAGTCTTATACACAGTACAGTATGCCCAAAGTGTATTATCAAGTCTCAAGGCCCAATCCTTCTAGCTAGGCTTTACAATTTTCTCCAAAACATGCTTGATTTTCTAGTTTGAGATCTTTGCATGGCCATTTGTTTGGGGATGATAAGTTGTCGCTACCTTGTGTCTTACCCATATTTTTTAAGAAAGGATAAAAAACTTATTACAAAAGTCACCTCACAACTTATAATTGCCCTTGGGGTGCCATGCCTTATAAACATATTTTTCTTCAAAACTTTCACCACCGCTTTGGCATTATTGGTGAGAAGAGTATCTGATTCCACCTACTTAGACATATAGTCAACAGCCACTAAGATGTATTTGTTCCTAATGGATAAAATTAAGGATCCATAAAGTCAATACCCCATACATCAAATATTTCAACTTCTAAAATGCTTTATAGCGGTATTTCTTGCTTCCTTGAAATGTTTCTGGTGCTTTGGTGCCTATCACATCTTAAGACATACATGTTAGCTTCCTTGAATAATTTTGGCCAATGGAACTCACATTGTAGCACTCTTACTGCAATACTATTACAACTAAAATGTTCTTTGTAATTTGAAAATTGACAATGGTGCAAGATACTCCCTACTTTCTTCTGAGGCAGACATCTCCTCAACAATTGATCTACACATTGCCTAAACAAAAATAGCTCATTCTAATAATACCTCTTCATATCATGTAAAAACCTTTTGCTTTACTAAAAATTTATGTTCGGAGGCACTATGCCACATCAAAAGAAATTCACATAATCCGTATAATATGGCAAGTGAAGGTTTTGGCTACCAAAATTTACTCATCAGGGAAAGTTTCCTTAATCCAAGTTTTATCTTTCTCTCCACTTTCTAACCTAGATAAGTGGTTAGCTACTTAGTTTTTAGCCCCATTTTCATCGCAGATTTCCAAATCAAACTCTTGTAAAAGCAACATCTATCTAATTAAATGGGGCTTCACTTCCTTCTTGCTAATTAAATACTTGATAGGGAGATGATTCATGTACACCACCACCTTGATTCCAATTAAATAAGACCTGAATTTATCAAAGGAAAATACTATAGCTAAGAGCTCTTTCTTGGTACTCGTGTAGTTCACTTATGCTTCATTCAAAGTCTTACTAGTATCGTAAATGGTGTGGAATACTCTTCATTTTCTCTAACTAAGCACTGCACTCATAGTTGTATCATTAGCATCATACATCAACTCAAATGGTAGATCCCAATCCAATGATATGATGATAGGGGCTGAAATGAGCTTTCTTTTTAATGCTTCAAATGCTTCAAAACAAATATCATCAAAATTAAATTACGCATCCTTCTCTAACAAGTTGCAAAAGGGCTTGGAGATCTGGGAAAAAACCTTTATGAATCTCTTATAGAAACCTGCATGGCTTTTCTCCGAACTTCTTTTATATTAGTAAGGGGAGGTAATTTCTTAATAGTCTCAATCTTTGCTCTATCAACCTTTATGCCTCTAGATGATATTTTATAGCCTAGGACTTGACCATAAAATGGAAATTTTCCCAATTTAACACCTGAGTAGTCTCTTCATATCTTTTCAATACAAATGCTAAGTTATTTAAGCATAAATTAAATGAATCACTGAAAACGGAAATATCATCCATAAATACCTCTAAGAAGTGCTCTACAATGTCTTAAAAGATTTCCATCATACACTAGTGGATTGTGGCTAGCGTATTGCATAAGCCAAATGGCATCCTCTTAAATGTAATGGTGTTATAAGAATGAGTGAAAGTGGTCTTCTTTTAGTCTTCTAAGGCAATTGCAATTTGATTATAGCTGGAGTACCCATAAAAAATAGTAGTACTCATGTCCAGCTAGTCTATCCAGCATCTGATCAAGGAATGGAATAGGAAAATATACATATAGGGATCGACTTATTATTCTTATTCTCTACCACCGTGACTCAACCTTGCTTTAGTACACATTATACTGAACTAATCCATGATTATCTGAGACAAGGTAAATGATTCCCACATCTAACTACCTGATAATTTCCTTCTTAACCACCACTTTCATTACTAGATTTAACATTCTTTGCTGCTCAATGGTGGGCTTGTGGTTTTCTTCAAGTAGAAGTTTGTGCATATAAAATGGTGGACTTATACCCTGAATGTCGACTATAGTCTAACCCAATGATCTCTTATGCTCACAGAGTACTCTAAGTAATTTTCTTCTTGAATCTCATCAAGCTCAGCTAAAATAATGATAGGAAGCATAGAAGATTCACCAAGATAAGTGTGGGGCCCCACCATTTAACTAGCAGGGTGAGGCCTCTCTCCACGCTAGCAGGAAACTACCCACTCAAAGAAATATTAGAGTGCCCCCTCCTTTCTTTTGCCTTCTCGAGGCTCGAACCCAGGACTATATGAGGTTCTAAGGCCCTTGGGAAGTACCTCTGGTACCACTTGAGCTAAGTAGCTTTAGCAACACCAATGCCTGCCGTCTAGTCCTAAAATGGGTTCCCAACTCAAAAATGAAACTAAGGAATATAATAAATCCCCTTTTGCTGCTTCTACTACCCGACGAAATATTAAAACTTACCGACATATTGCACAAGCTAGCTAGGCCGCGGAACACAGGCCACCAATAAAAAAGTTGATGTCGAAGGTTCTGAGGTGTTATTCCCCTTCAAATTCCCCTCCGTTCCGCTTCGGATTCCTCAGTCCTCAATATTAGGATTTACTGAATTTTCTTTAATAAAAGAAAAAAAAAACACCATCTCCATCTTTTTTCTCGTGCATATGAGGTTCGTTTTTTCCTATTTTATCTATTTTGAAATAGATAAATAATATTTGAAATTTGAAATTTGAAATTCGAGATTTTCATAAAGTGATGTTCTAAAACCCTGATGGTTGTAATGAACTCCTAAATATGTTGATTTCTCGGAACCTTTGACATCAACCTTTTGTAGCTCAAGTTGTACCAGAGGTACTTCTTATGGGCCTTAGAACCCCATATAGTCCTGGGTTCGAGCCTTGAGAAGGCAAAAGAAATGAGGGATGACTCTGATATTCCTTTGAGTGGGTAGCCTCCTACTAGCGTAGGAAGGGCCCCCACTCTGCTAGAGGATAGGTGGGGCCCATAATAAGCAAACCGCAAATGACTCGATAGTGGCTTGAGCTCAAGAATGGGTGGCTCCTTTATAGATGGCTTAAATTTTAACTCCTTATTCTTTAATTTCTCCAATGGTTTAGTTTTAAGTCTCATGTGCCCAATAATGTGTACAGCTCTCAATTCCTTTACATACTCCCTTGCTTTAATGGTCTCCACATCATCTCCATGAACAATTACATTCTCAAAAGGGTCTTCAATAACATAAAGTCAATACCCCCAATTACAATTACATCTACCTCTTTCTCAATATTATCTACCTAAAAACAAATCACCTGTCTTTCTTGGAAATTGCAAGCCCCGAATATATTAAAGGTTACCCCCTCATTTTGGACCCTCATAGTCAACTCCCTTTTTTGCACATCAAATATTGTTCTTCCGGTTGCTAAGAATGGTTGGCTCAATATGATAAGTATCTCTCTATCGTCCTCCATTTCAAGAACTATAAAATCCATAGTGAAGATGAACTTGTCCAATGATAAGGGTATATTTGTCATATATTTTCTCATATTTTTATCTTGATATTTTTTTATTTTATGAGAATATATGGCTATTTATGTGCATTATTGTTATTTATACGGACTTGAACGAAATGTAAAATTTTTAAAATATGAGAACAAAATGAGCAAAAATAGGGACTAAAATATAAACTTTTCAAAGTATGGAATTGTCGCCCCAGTGCCACAAGGATTTTCACCCCAGCTCTGGAATAGTAATCAAAATAAAAAAATAGAAAAAATAACCTATTTAAGTCGTAGTTTATCGCCTTAGTGCCAACTCGCCATCGCGTCAGTGATAACCCAATGCTCCAGCGCCAACACCTCATCACTCCATCGATGAGGCCTTTTACTCACAGCGCCCCAACAACAACAACATAGTACCTGAGTGGTAGTGCGATTCTTAATCGGACAAGAATTGAGATTTTTAAGCTCAAATCAATCCCTATAATAGGCCACTTGTCCCCAGCCTTTAGAGAGCATCCAAGAACATCAATAACACACAATAGAAATCTTAGAGAATAATTAGAGCTTAATTGAAGTAGTCATAGACAGAGATTCAAGGTTTTCTTCGGCATCAAGAGTTTCTTAGACAGCACAATTAAAAGTAATTCGATGTCTATATCAGTTTGTTATTGATTATATCATGTTTTCTTATTATTTTTGCCGCTGTTCTTTTGTAGCAATTAACTAAATTTTCTTTCTAGGGTTAATACTTAAAGTCAATACGTGCACTTAATTGTCATATCTTTTTAATATTTAATAAACTTAGTTCTTTGTTATTCAAATTACTTGTTCTTAATGCTTCAATATATCTAGCCAATATATGGTGAATGAAATATTTTGATAAACTCGAAAAAGGAATAATTATATTTAGACCTATGGAATTTGATGCATGATTATAGAGTAACATTCAATATTGCATATGCAAGTTTCAAATTAGGATAAAAATATACCTAATTGGCATATATGATCAATAAGACTTAATCTTAATGAATCTTAATTTATTACAAGTACCATAGGAATATAGGTAATTGATAAATTAAGATATACTTGCATGACCTTAGAGGCTTGTGAATATGTTAGTGTCTTGATCAATAACAAGAACTAAGGAAATTAAATATTGGAGGATTAATCATTAGAAAGCATATTGAAGATACTAGTATTAACCCTAGGTTTTCTCTATATTGCTATCTTCCAAATCTTTTTACATTGTTTCATTGTTTTTATATTTTTTAAATTCATTCTTAGATTTTTATTTTTTTGAATAATTACTAGAAATGCATAATTTTAGTACTTTGTTAAAAATAAGATATTATCCTTGTCTCAACATCCAACTTTTTTATCCCTTTATTACTTACATATGATATTGTATACTTGCACTCAATTTTAAGATATAAAAATATTGCATCATCCACCTTGACTAGCACATCCTCAATCACTCCCTTTAAATACGTAAATGAATGATTTGCAAGTTAAAGAGTAACTTTAGTAGGCTTGACTGCACCCAATCCCAACTTGTTGTAGACTCACAAAGGCATGAGATTATGCTTGCACCCAAATCACACAAAGCTATCCTAAAGTACTAATTTCTAATGTTAAAAGGTATAATAAAGCTCTTAAGGTCTTTTAATTTTGGAGGTAGCTTCTTTTGTAGGATGACACTACATTCTTTTGTTAAAGCTATTATCTCATGATCATCTAGCTTCCTCTTCTTAAATAATATATCCTTTATAAACTTTACATAGCTTGGTATATGCTCAAGTGCTTCAGTAAATGAGATATTAATGTGCAACTTCTTGTATACCTCAAGAAACTTGGAAACTATTTTCCAAACTTTTTCTTTTGCAATATTTGAAAGAAGGGTGGTAGGATGTAAATCTGCCCTCGTAGTCTCCCTTTATCTACTTTCTCTTGCTCATAAAGCTGAGTTTTCTCTTTTTCTTCTTTAGATCTACCCATGTCTACTTCTTGTATAGGTTGCTGTCTTAGAGGTTGCATTGCACTCAACTGCATCTTTTGTCACTTCTCAAAGTGACTACTAGAATAGGAGAAAAGTTAGAGATCAAGATAACTACTTTGGAAATCAACCTTTCGATGTAAGAAAGTTTGTCAATTAAACTATTTAAGTCTTTTTAGGTTTATAGAGGTAAAAGTTTAACATCCTAATTGATTTTATATTCTATGTTTGGATATAAGCTATATCAAGATTATTTGACTAGCCTGAGTTTTAGCTGGACATTGAGTGCATCATAAACCATCTAAGGTGTAACTTAGGCATGTCTTAGTAGCTGCATATGAATATGTTACTGTAGTAGGTTGACAAATGGCTTATTTTCTTCTCTTGTGAGTTTAATGCTTATTAACACAGGCTTTTACACTTTTCTATCAATGCTTCAGTCCACCACTTCTGGTTCCTCTATAACTATCGATGAACTATATGGCATGCATTTTAGAGTTAGTGGAATTTTCTCTTCTGTTGTCATCGTCATGGGTGAATTTTGGGCCACATAGATGTTGGTATGAAGATCTTCTTCTCTATTAATATGGAACTCTTTCCTCTTAAGTAAGTTGGAACCCTAAAACAATCACAATTTGTATATAATATACCCAACAAGTATATTATGGCAGTAAGGATGCTCCAGCCTAAGCTTTTTGAAAAGGTTTTAATTCTTTCTTGGATATGTTATTTTGAGGAAATCTTCCCTTATCTTTCTATCTATGGCTTCAACAAGTCTAGATTCGAAGGCATACCTTGCCTGTTAACAACTTATAATGTGTATTTCTTAGTTTGGCCAATATGTTCCTCGAGTTATTATCAAATTTATCATAGCCTTGGGCATTTACAAGATAGCTTTCCTCCTAACGAAATGGACTTAGATTGGTAAGAGTAAGTACTTTCCTAATAGTCCAACCTTTAAGGCCAACTTAATAATCTCTTTAGAATATTATATTTTATTACTAAAGCCTAATACTTAAATCTTCCTTTCAATAATACAAGTTAGAGAGATTTTGACAACTTATAGTAATAGTAGGAATGATGTTAATTAATACTCTTATATTAACCAAGACTCTTCTAATTAGCTCTTCATTGATTCTTGTTTTTAAGTATATAGGGTGTTGATCATTTGTATATTATACCTTATATATTTTATTAGTAAACATTATGGTATTAGTTGGTTTCAAATAGATTTGCTCGCTTTTAGCCTCAACTATATAACATTATCGTGCATATTATGCCTTATATGGTGGCATAGTATGCTTTGAGCTCATACCTTTGCTAATCAAACAAGGACTTGAATCTTGGTTTTCGTTATAAGACCTTACTATAAGATCTTTTAGCTTCTCCTCTGCCTTCTTAGGTTACTGCTCTTATATGGCTACCACTTATATAACTTTTCTCTATAGGATATGTTAGAGATGATGTTTATGTGTCATTCTATTTTTTGTATGAAATTTTATTTATATTTATATAATGCACATTTTGGTTTACCGCTAATTTATTATACACTATAATCTTGTTCTTTTTCAAACATTAGATCGGAACTAAGAGTTAGTAATTGTGAAAGTTAGAGCTTTTTCTGGAAAGGGACAAAGACTTAAGAATATTTATTGTAATGATATAGTTGTAAGGAGTTGCAAATGGTATTAAGAAATGTTTGCCAACATAAGTCGATTGGTAAACCTTAAAGATTAGTGTATGTCTATATCTAAATTGTCCAAATAATTAGTCTTAGTAGATCATAAGTTTGGTGGAAGTTCTATAAACATACAGGTATTTAGTTAGGACTGAGTACTAAACTGACTCACGAAGACCTCAAATAGACATCCCATAAAACCATCAATTGATAGTCTTCTCGAGTTGAGTAGTATTCGTAGTCTTTTGACCTGAGTGCTACAGTGAGCTTGTGAATGATCCATCATACTTAGATTCCACACATGTCAGAGATCTTTCATGGTCTGACCTTTAAGTATCTTTCAGCATGGTCCAATGTTCATAGAGTACGGTGTGCATAGTATAAATTTCGTCAGCTTATATGGGTAGGTTGTATATTCTAATGCTCCGAGATTGTATCCATAAGTATTATCCCAGAAAGAGTTTTAGTAAGGTAAAAAAGATATCGCAAAAGAGTTTATAGATATTGTTTATTGAAATATAAATTTGGAGATAAGTTCATGGTCAAGCAAATTGAGACTTGACAGTATAGATATATACCTCTACTTTTTTGGGATATAGGTTATGGATAGATTATATGAATATGATTAACCTTAACTTATATGGTTCAATACTTCATTTTATTGTATCCATAATGTATAGGTAGGGTAGAGATCATGGACTTATAAAAAGGTTTCATAAGACAAATGAGTATGAACTTAGAGAGTCTCACAATATGAACTTTATTAGTTGAGTACTAAGGTAACAGAGAGGATCGAATAGTTCAATCCAAAAAAAATTCAGTAGGACTGGTTATAACACCTCTATAAAAAGACACGTGTCAAATTCTAAATCTTAGAATCTGACACATGTCAAAGCATAGTTAAGCATCAAATTGGTGCTTCCTTTAAATTATCCACTTTTAATTATTTTTATTAAGCTTAAGTTAAGCTTTGGTTAATTAATTGAAAATTGTTGGACACTAGTTATGGTGGTAATTGTTCCATAGACACTTGTCATGGTGGCTAGTTTATTCATGGACATTTGTCCATTTCAAAAGGTCAACAAAACAAGCATAAGTGTTGTGCAATTTGAGTTTTGTTAGTTTGCCCATTTTGTGATTTTGAAAGAGAAAATGGCTTTTGTCTTTGGTAGGTGAAAACTTAAAAGAAGTTGAGAGAGTGAGAAAGAAAATATTGCTTAAGTGTTTAAGCCTAAAATACTAAGACAAAATCTAACAAATCTCAAGCTATCATTCTAACATTCCAAGTTCATCGCAGTCATGACCTAGAATTGTTTAAGAGTTAACTTTAAGAGGAAAGTCTGAGCTCTAGTTTTTCAATAGCACCAACGGTTCATCAAAAGTGTATTTTCTATTACTAATAGAATTACTTGTGCTAATGTGGTTTCGAAATACATATTACACTTCTATTGCATGTTGTGTAACATGCATTTATATTTCACTAATCACACACACTCTTATACACCCTAACAAAATTGGTATTAAAGCATTCTGTATGTTAAGTGTGGAACACAATAGTTATGTATTGTTGGACAATATAGTGAATTTGTGATGTTTGACATTAAGACCCAAAATAATGGACATCGCGGCACTAGGTCTCTATTCTAATAGGCATCGCAGGGCTTAAAGTACTAAAATTAGCACTTTGACACTCCAGGTACTAGAATCAGTGATAAGACACTGGGAATCTAGCACCAAGGCTTTCCCAGAAGTCCAATGCTGCAACTTGTGTTTTAAACACTAGCCTCTTATATTTTTCACTTCTCTTTTATTTTTAATACATGTATTATTTATATCATGCCTATTATATTATTGTTTAATCTAGTGATCATTTATTTATGTTGTTAACCACAATGAGAGTTATATTGGTGCGGGTTAGTTATGTTTTCTTAAAAAAAATGAATGTTTGAGAAAATTATCCTCATGAAATGTAAGTAAGATTAAAATCTCTCAAAATCATATTATCATGTCATTCTTGGAGAATTATTATACATGGTTTATCTTATCAATACAGTGTTAAACTTATCACTTCAATCATTCCAAATATCGCTAAAGTGTGAGGGACTGGTCAGACTTATTTGGACTATGTCAATTAAACATAATATTGGGCAAATATAAACGAATGTATTTTTCAATATCGCTAAAATGTGATAGTAGCATTAGTAATTTATATTTGATAATTGACAAGTTGATTTGGATCACACTTACCCAATATCTTTAAAGTATAAGGATAAAGTGTGTTTAAGACCAATGTTAAGAGTTGCATGAGATGAAATTAACAAGAATTGTCCATCTTTTTGGTTTACAAAGACCAATATAGCTAAAGTGTGAGGCTTGAGTAAATTATGATTAAGTCTACTTTCCACTGTAAATTTTAAAAGGTTAAACACTCGTTTTTTCCATGCGAAAAATTAAAGGAAAAATGTAAAGAAGTGGGAGGGCGTCTTTAAATTGAAAACAATAAGTTGTTATTGTTAGAGTATGTGCTCACGTGTCATCCCTGTTTGTATGAATATTTATTTGATAATATTTATACAATGTATTTTGTTAAATTGCTAATACTCTTTATTAAATGGTTAAGAGTTGTAAGAGTTAGCAGGTTATAAGAGTCAGCGAGATCTAAGGAGTTAGAACCTTGTCTATAATGGAACAAAGACCTGAGGGTACACTAGTAATGACATAGTTGCAAAGAGTTGTAATAGGAGCTACAAAATATCATTATGCAAGTGTGTTCTCAAACAATGTGTTCCTAATCTATTTTCACTAATATAGGTCTATTAGTAATTCCTTTCATATAGATCCGTGTATATCTATTTATGTATGATACAGATAGTTGTTCTTAGCTGACCATGAGCTTAGAGCTCATATAGGCATACGGGTATACAGTTAAGACTGAATACTGAACAGACTCACAAAGACCCTAATAAATTTTCTGTGAAACATCAATGGTAGGACCTTTCGATTTGAGTAGTATATGTGGTCTTTTGACCTGAGCACCATGGTGGACTTGTGGTTGATCCACCATACTTTGGTTCCCCAAATGTCAGAGACCTTTTATAGTCTGACTATTACGTGTCGCTAGGTGTGATCCGATGCTTATAAAGTCCGGTGTGTATAGATATGAGATCCATCAGCTCATATAGATGGGTTGTATCTCTAATGCTTCAAGATTATGTCTAATAAAGTCATACTGCTATGAGCAACAAACCCAAAAAAGGATTTTCCCACAGTGTTGAACAATATAACAAAAGTGTTTGTTTATATTGTTCATCGACATACGAATCTCGAGATAAGATTGGATGAGCACGTAAGGATTTGACAATGTTGATCTATATCCCTGCTCATACAGGATATAAGTGATCAAAGGATTATACATATGTGTTCTGACCTCAACTTGTATGGTCTTATGCGCTGATTTGTAATATCCATGACGTGTGCATAGGGCATCAATCATAGACTCATAGAATAGTTCTATTTGACAAATTGGTCATGGACCTAAAGAGTCCCACAATATGAAGTGTACTCGTTGTACACTAGGGTAGTGTATCGGATTGAATAATTTAATCCAATAAAATTCAACAAAATTGAATATTTATTTTAAGAACCCTCGAGATGCGTGCGTGTCAATACTTAAGTGTTAAGTACTATTACTAGGATAATAATTATTGTTGACCAATTAAATGGTGATACGTGGCGCATAATGAGTCCTCAGTTAAGTTAACTCTAGTGTTAGTTTGGTGGGATCCAAATTGCATTAAATTAGGGTATTTTGATAATTTCACATATATGATTATTTAAGATTTAAATAATCAAGATATTTTAATATTATAATATATTAAATAATATGAATAACTCAACCATGGTTAAAAGTTAACCAAGGTTGAGTTAATAATTATTTAATTATTATATTATATTAAAATATAAATATATATTAGATATTTAACCAAGCTTGTTAGACAAGTTTGATTGACCCAACCATGGTTAAATGTTAATCATGGTTAGGTTAATATATTTTAGTTTATTAAAATATTTTAGTGAAAATATCTCTAACCTAACCATGGTTAGGTTAAATGCAATAGTACACATATATATGTGAAATAAAACAAATTTTTGAAGGAGTCCCTTTTAAAGTTGCCGGCTAAAAAGAGAAAAACAAAAAGGCATAAATGTTTTTTTAAGTCAAATGTTGAATTAGTTGTTCATCTCTTTCTTCATTTGGCTTATGCCATTAAAGGCAAGATCACTTGTTTGTTGATGCGATATTTCTATATCATAAATTAAGTGCAAGTATACACTATCGTATGCAAGTAATAAAGAGACTAAATAAGTCGGATGTCAAACCCACAGGGATAATTGTTTCTTTTTAACCAATTACTAAACTTATATCTTCCTAATAATTATTCAGAAAAATAAAAATCTAAGAATGAATATAAGAAATATAAAAGCAAAAACACAATGCAATGATATTTAAAGATAGCAACGTAGAGAAAACCTAGGCTTAATATTATCCCTCAATATGTTTCTAATGATTAATCCTCTAATATTTAACTCACTTAATCTTTATTATTGATCAAGACACTAACGTATTCACAAGCCTCTTCCAAGGTCATGCAAGTATACCTTAATTTACCAAATACCTATATTCCTATGGTACTTGTAATAAATTAAGATTCATTAAGATTAGGTCTTATTGATCATACATGCCAATTAGGTATATTCCTATCCTAAATTGAAACTTGCATATGCAACATTGAATGTTACTCTACAATCATGCATCAAATTACCTAGGTCTAAATATTATGATTCCTCTTCCGAGTTTATCAATAATATTACCAATTCATTCACCATATATTGGCCAGATATATTGAAGCATTAAACACAAGTAATTTAAATAATAAAGGACTAAGTTTATTAAATATTCGAAAGATATGGCAATTAAGCACACATATTGAGTTCAAATATTAACCCTAGAAAATAAGTTAGCTCATGGCTACAAGAGAACAGCAGTAAAAATAATTATAAATCATGATACAATTATTAGCAAACCGATATAGACGTCGAATTGCTCTTAATTGTGCTGCCTAGGAACTCTTGATGCCGAAGAACGTCTTGTATCTCTCTCTAAAGTTGCTTCAATTAAGCTCCTATTGCTCTCCAAGACTCGTGCTCTGTATTCTTGGTGCTCTTGGGTCGTCTTGGATTGCTTCTTGAAGGTTGGGAACGAGTGGCTTTATATAGGGATTGATATGAGCTTGAAAATCTCAATTCTCGTTGGACTAGGACTCGCACTACCGCTGGCGCGCTATGCATCTGTCGCTGGGGCGACGCGTGAAAAAGCTATTACCGCTGGAGCGGTGGGATCTTGGCGCTGGGGCGCTGTCTCGTCGCTGGGGCGGTGACTATCTGCCGCTGGGGCGCTAGACGCGTCTTAATCAGGTCGTTTTTCTTATTTCGATCACTATTTCAGCGCTGGGGCGAAAATACTTGTGGCGCTGGGGCGATGGACACATAATTTGAAAACTTTGCATTTTAGTCCCTGTTTTCGCTCCTTTTGCGTTCTTTCTTTAAATTTCGTTCAAGTCCCTATAAATAACAATGATGCACATAAATAGCCATCTATTCTCATAAAATCATAAAATATCAATAATAAAAACATGAGAAAATATATGACAAATTTGCCCTTATCATTTGTTCATTGTTCAAGGTTGAATAAACTAAATAGACAAAGAGTTTGTCTTAGGAATTTATGGTTTAAGGAGTTAAACCATTGTTGGATTGGGCTGTTGCACTAGCTAATCAAACCCACATAGTTGATCATTAAAACTGCGAACGAGCAACAATTCGGGCGGATCCCTGGTGTTTTAGTCCAAAAGGTTTCAAAGGTAAAGATTTCTCAATTCAATTCTAATTTGATTAAAAGCATTAAATGTGTTCATAATTTGTTTAAATATTTCTGCTGCATATATTGATACATATATGTATGTATGAACACGAAACCACATGAATACACTTGTTTTTAATCGGCACCGATAGTTATATCCATGGTCTAAAGAGTTTAACAATTTGAAATATTTTGGTAACATCTCTTCTTTTGTCTTTTGAAGATAAAATGACTACTAGAAACCCGTTGGTACGCATATTGAATACAAACCAACTGACAGGGTGCTAAGAATTATTCTAATTGGCTGATGAATCTAAAAATAGTTATGGATTTGAAAAATCTTAGGTATATTATTGATTAAAAAATGCCTCGAGGTGTTTCTGATAAAGCTACTTCAGAAAAGTTATAAAAGTATCAGAAATTGATAGACGATGATTTAAAGGTCAAATTATAAATCTTAGCCTCTATGTCTACCGAGCTTCAGAAGAAGCATGTGCACATAGATAGTGTAAGTAGTTTAGTGTTTCATCTGAAGAAGTTGTTTAGTGATAAATCGTAGGTCAATATATATCGAGTCTCCAAAACATTCTTTTATGCTAGACTCATGTGCTTAAGATAATTTCTTGCATTGAGAGACTAAAGATGGTGGACATTGTTCTAAACAATAATTTAGGGAATACTTTGATTCTCAAATAATTTTTGGGATAATTTGCAGAATTTATTATGAATTTTAACATGTAAAAGTTGATTCCACCTATGTTAAGGTGCATAATATGCTAAAGACTGTGAGTGTTAATAAACTTAGGGTGTATTCATGTGGGTATTGTATCAATCATTCAAATTTGTAGGCATATCATATACATATATACACGCTGAAGAGAATACTAATTTTTTAATGATAAACACAATAAGTTTTATATATATCTTATAAATGTAAATAACATAGGGATTAAGAATTCATTACCTTGGCAAGTCTTTGGATTTTCGTCGAATTGAAGAACCACGTGAAGTGTTCTTATTCATAATTCTAGTTCCTCAACTCGGTGGGCTTGGGGAAGCTAGAATAGTAACTTGATTCCAGCAAGGATTTAACTCTTAAATCCTATGCTTAACTCTTAAACTAATGTGCTTCACTCTTAAGTACTTCGGCTAGTTAGGAAGAAGAGAGAAAGAAGTTCAACCCTTGAACTTTTGCCCAACACTTGAAAGCTTAAGGTTTCTCTCTCTCTCTCTCTCTCTTTTCTTTGGGCGTGTTATTCACACTTCAAATGAGCAAAAATTGCTACTTTTATTTGCATCCATTTTCCCTCTAATAATTCAAGCATGAGACCCTCACAAGGCATGGCAACAATTGCCATACCATTTGCCTTTGTTTGTCATTGTTTACAATAAAAAAAATCAAAACAAGAACAAACGGATGCACTTAGCTGAACATTATGGCCAAATTAATGAAACAACTTTACTTCTTTTACTAGGTACAAGGTCCCACCATACATGGTCACTTATGTTTTCATTTTCGAAATAATTGTTTACATTAAACAATTGATGAACACAAGCAATGTTAATGTGTTGGCTGAATAGCACAAACAGAAGAGGAAACAATTTCTTTTTTCTTGTATTTCACTCTTTGGCCCCACCACTTACACTAGTCATGCTTTAATATATCTTTTGTTTATTTAATCACATTAAAATAAATAATTTAATCATATTAAATCATTGTAGAAATACATGTCAATAATAATTTAAATAATGATTGTTTGACTTTTACTAAAAAATAATATTATATATTATTATTATGTTATTCAATAAACAATTTAATGAATAAATAATGATTTATCTTGTCCAACAAGTAAGGTCATTTTAGTAATTTTTAAGTCAAACAATGATAGGCTTACAATGCACCACATGTCAATATCCTATTGGTCAACAACTATTATTAAATAATTTATGTACTTAACTGTTAAGTCTTGACACGTGCAGGGCTCAAGGGAAAACAAAACAAATGTCCAGTCTGCTGGAATGTACTAGTTTAAACTATTTAATCTGGTACGTTGCCCTAATGCACAACGAGTACACTTCATATTGCGAGACTCTCTAGCTCCATATCCAATTTGTCAAACGAAAATATTCTGTGAGTCTGAGATCGATGCCCTATGCACACATCACAGATATTATAAATCAGTGCAATATACCATACAAGTTGAGGTCATCACGCATACGTATAATCCTTTTACCATTTATATCCTGAATGAATGGGGATATAGATTATCATCGTCAAATCCCCGTACTCATCCATGAACTTATCTCCAGACACGTATCTCAATAAACAATACATGTAAACATCTTTGCAATATTGTTTGACCCTGTTGGAAACACTTTTTCCAGGTTTATAGCTTATGGCTATAAGTTTTTCTGAGATACAGTCCCGAAGCATCTGAATATATAACTCACCCATGTGAGCTTATGGATTCCATACCTGCGCATACCAAACTTCATAAGCATCAGACCATACCCAGCGACACATAGCAGTCAAACCATGAAAGGTCTCTGACATATGTGGAACAAAAGCATGGTGGATCACTTATAAATCCACCGTGGCGATTAAGTCAAAGGACCGCGTACACTATTAGGGTCCTCGATGAGCCTGTTTAGTATTCAGTCCTTATTGAATATCT
This sequence comes from Ailanthus altissimus, assembly GCA_946807835.1. NCBI lineage: Eukaryota > Viridiplantae > Streptophyta > Magnoliopsida > Sapindales > Simaroubaceae > Ailanthus > Ailanthus altissimus. Next base: position 12,140,544 of record OX327698.1, read on the forward strand.
GTATCCTATACAAATTTTTGGTAAGCCCATGGTCAGCTAAGAACATCCATCTAGACCATCTAGGTATAGTATACACTAGTCTATTATAAAGGGTTTCACTAATAGACCCACATCGATGAATAAGACTAGAAATATATAATTAGAGAATAAACTTGCATAATAACATTTTTTAGCACTTATTGCAACTCCTTGCAACTATGTTATTACTGATGTACTCTTAGGTCTATGTCCCGTTACAGACAAAGTCCTAACTTTTAGATTTTGCTGACTTTTATAACCTACTAACTCTTAGTAGTACTAACTGTTAGTAGTTATAATTTTCACCGTTGCTAACATTTAACGTTGGTCTAAACTTCTTTAGGCCAGATTTGAACTCCTTAGATCATACAATGTCTGTAGAGTAACAAGTACTATACCATTTAATAAATGAAATTAGCGACTTAATAAAAAAGTACTGTATAAATATTATAAAATAAAATATTCATACAACAATATGATTGCACGTAAGCATAAATCCCAACAAAGACAACTCTAAAGGACATGAACAAACGGGGTCCAGCCCTCTACCTTCAAGGTGCTTCATCTTCTACTCCATAGGTTCTATGAAGTCTAAAGGGAAGAAGAAAGTGAAATAGATACAATCTGCAGGTCCTCAGGGATGTGACGTATCCATGCCACAGGCAAAGAAAAGTGTTGCATTGTGGTGAGGATGGACATTAAAAATGTAAATGTTTGAAGTACCTTGCTATAGTAAAAAGAATCCCTCAGCTATATGTTACCTATTATTGACTTTTCATTGGCTTTTGATACTAATGCTAGTTGGATATTAGATACCACATGTCCTTTTCACATTTATAATATGCTACAGAGTCTGAAGAAAGCTAAACAGTTGCAGTGTGGAGAGTTACAACTCTATGTGAAAATTACAGTTTCCTATAGTTAAAGCTGTTGGAATTTTTGAGCTCTTGTCACTTCTAGCAAAACTATTTTGTTGTATAATTTTTATTTTGTGCTAAATATTATTTGGTAGATCATATCCCTTTTGGTACTAGACAGTAAGGGTTGTCATGTACGTATTAGGAATAATTCCTTGTAAATAAATGATAAAAATAATGTTTTGCTTCCCAATTTTCAATTGATAACTGACCATTATATTTTAGATACAATAGAAAATATCTTGAATGTACAGGTAAATAAGAAGAGGAAAAATTCGGAGACTTTGAATGTTAATTTATGGCATATGTGATTAAGTCATGTAGGTGTGACACCCCTAACCTATCTGGTTAAGAATGATCAGATACCTGATCTTACTATAAAACCTTATCTAGTTTGTGAATCTTCCATTCAAGATAAGATGATCAAATCTCCTTTAGTTAGTATAAGATACTGGGGCAGTGATTTATTGAAACTAGTATATTGTGATGTATGTGGTCTAATAAAACACACTACCATGAGTGGGTTTTGATACTTCATAATCTTTGTCGGTGATTTATCATGATATGTATATGTGTTTATTATGAAATAAAAGCAAAAAACCTTTGAAATGTTCAAAGATTTTTGAATAGAGATACAGAAACAAACCGGTAAGTTTATTAAATGCCTTAGATCAAATTAAGGTGATGAATACATGAGCATTGAATTCGTTAATTATTTAAAAGAGAATAAGATTCTCGCTCAATATAATCCTCTAGTACTCTTAAATACAATGGTGTTTCAAAGAGAAAGAATCTAACTTTATTAGATATAGTCTAATCGATGATGAGTTTTATCGATCTTCTTAAATATATTTGGGGTTATACTCTACAAACTACTGCTCCTTTATTAAACATAGTTTTGTTAAAGGCCATTCTAACCACTCTGTATGAGATATAGGCTACGAGAAAACCAAGTTTTAATTATTTTAACATTTTGGGTTATCTTGCTTATGTAAAAGTTACACAACATGATAAACATGCACCTAAGAGGTACAAGTATTAGTTTATTAGTTATCCCAAGCACTCTATGGGATATCAGTTCTATGATCCTAAGGAACAAAATGTGTTCATTACTCGTTATACCACCTTTCCAGAAAGCTAGGTTTTGATAGATTTGGGAGATTGTAAAAAGATTGAACTTGATGAAGTTAATAAACATGTTGGTGAACCAATAATGGAACCCATAATGCCTGAAGGTGCCTTTAATGTTTTTTTAGTTTCAGAAAATAATCTTTTGAATTATAGAGAGATGCTGTTGGACATTGATGTGATATTTCTATATCTTATAATTAAGCGCAAGTATATACTATCGTAACAAGTAATAAAGGGACTAAATAAGTCGGATGTTAAACTCACAGGGATAATTTCTACGTTTTAACAAAGTACTAAAATTATATCTTTCTAATAATTATTTAGAAAAATAAAACTCTAAGAATGACTGTAGAAAATAAAAAAACAAAAACACAATGCAAAGAGAATTAGGTGATAGCAATATAGGGAAAACCTAGGATTAATATTATCCCTCAATATGCTTTCCAATGATTAATCTCTAATATTTAACTCCCTTAGTCTTTGTTATTGATCAAGACACTAATGTATTCACAAGCCTCATCCAAGGTCATGCAAGTATACCTAAATTTACCAAATACCTATATTCCTATGGTACTTGTAATAAATTAAGATTAAGTCTTATTGATCATACATGCCAATTAGGTATATTCCTATCCTAAATTAAAACTTGCATATACAACATTGAATGTTACTCTACATATCAAATTGCCTAGGTCTAAATATTATGATTCCTCTTCCAAGTTTATAAAAATATTACCAATTCATTCACCATATATTGGCCAGATATATTGAAGCATTAAGATCAAGTAATTTAAATAACAAATAACTAAGTTTATTAAATATTCAAAAGATATGGCAATTAAGCACATATATTGAGTTCAAGTATTAACCCTAGAATGAAAAATAGTTTATGGCTATAAGAGAACAACAGTAAAAAAAAATAATAAATCATGATACAATTAATAGCAAACCGAAATAGAGATCGAATTTACTCTTAATTGCGCTGCCTAAGATACTTTTGATGCCAAAGGACACCTTGAATCTTTCTCTAAGGTTGCTTTAATTAAACTTCTATTGCTCTCTAAGACTTGTGCTCTGTATTCTTGGTGTTCTTGAATTGCTCTAGGATTATTTTTAAAGTCTGAGGTCGAGTGGCTTTTTATAGGGATTGATATGAGCTTTAAAATCTCAATTCTCGTTGGATTAGGACTGGCACTACTGCTGTGGCGCTAGGAGCTATCGCTAGGGCACTGCGTATAAACAGCCTCACCGCTAGAGTAGTAAGGTGTTGGCGCAGGAGCGCTGTCTCGTCGCTGGCTATTTACGCTCAAAATGTAATGCAAATATCACAATATAGATTAAGGTGTCGATCCCACGAGGAAGCTTTTGGCAAAATAGGTTAGTGAAGTAAAATATTAAAGCAGTAGCAAAGAAGAAAATTAATTAATTAGTTTAAGTAGATGAGATAGAATTGTCTATGAATTGAGAAAAATGTCTTATGATGATTTAAACAAGGCTTCGAGAATCACAATTATGCTTTATAAATATACTCTACACTTTGATTCAATGTTTATAACTTAATTAACAGTTTTATATCTAAACAATCAATCGGAAGATATATAAAATATAGTACATTTGATAACACATGTATTTGATATGACTTAACTCTTTTACAAACATTAACACAAATTATGTTCATTTATACAAGTTATCTAAGATCGACAACATATCATTTTGACAATATTGCTGTAAAAGATCAACTCGAATATCAAACATTTATTGTCTTTACATGTTATTCAAGATTGACAATATATCAATTAACAATATTGTAGTAAAAGATTAACATATAAAATAATGTAACCAATAACAATTATAATTCAACAAGAATCACATAAAGAAAGCATGACTGAAAATATATGAAATATGAAAATTATAACCTTTAGATTAAAGAAACTAAAATAGATAAGAGTTTAAGCATAGTTAAACTTACAAACATTTATAGCTCTTGACAACGAATCAAAGCATAAAAGTACATTTATTAAACACAAAAGTTCATCTCTTAGCCTTGCCAAGAACTCTAGCCTAAATTACAATACATGTTAATAAGAAAAAAATAAGAGAGAATTATCAAATGTTGAAAACATCCTAAGAGTGTCCTTATATAAGGAATGAATGGAAATGTATTAAGTGTGACATCAATCTTCAATAATTTAGGCCAACAACTCGTTTACCCACTTGCAGCACATTTTTGATAATGTAAATTACCGATGTAGCCTTTGTGATCGACATAAAAGTTGTATCATTTTGTCTCTTCTTTCCATAGCCAACAAGTTCATGCAAATTGGATGAGTATCCAATGAGATATGGCCAAATTTCCAAAGATACATTAGATTTCGGCTAACAACCCTTTTATCCACTTGCAACACAATTTGGTCTATGATAACGGCTAAAATGGACTTTACCATCAACATAAGAGTTGTTGATAATTAAGTTAGTATTTTACAGCTTCAATAATTATACCAATTGGGTACGTATTATGTGATATACGGTCCAAATATATAAGTTGGGTCAAGCTGAGCAGAAGTTGTAGCCCGATTCTATTGTATTTTAATTTTTGGCCCATAACATGTTAGATTTGGCTTTTCAACTATTCTTTAAGTTTGTGTAAGATTGATTTATGTTGCTCCAAGTTTAATAATTTATTCATTTTGATTTATACATTGAGAGTTATGTCTATTTTACCTAAACCTGTACAAATAACATTCATTAATCAGAATTTAAGGAGAACACTTTATTTCAAGCTAAAAGTACAAAAATGCTAAAATTAGTGACATTAAATTGTGACTGAATCTCTTAATAAATATGATTTTTCATGTGTTCATCACAGCCCCCAACCAACTTATTGCTAGTCTCTAGCAATTCAAGCGTAAATAGAATATGCAAAACTATCTAAGCATTTCAAACAAAAAGTTAGTTCAAGATCACTATTGCTATTATGGTTTTTCAATTATAACTTCTAAAAATTGTGTGTGTATGAATTAAGCCGTAACTATCTTACCACAAACCATAACAGATATAGCCTTGAGAATTTTTCCAAGTAAAAGCCTCAACTCTATATCATCACAAATGTATAACTGTTTAAAAGGTTAGAATTTCTCTCATGGAGTTGAAAAATAGTTAAGCACTAAAAAAAAAGTCAATTTTAAAGACAAACATACAAATAATATTGATCCAAAGATAGAAAAATCAATTATTCTTAACATACGCCAGCTTTAAAACTTCAATTGGCTTGTGAGAATAATACAAATATAACTTAGTGAGAAAACTGCTTTACAAAATATTTGTCTTCTAAAATTGAATGAAGACTTTATTAAATTGAATTGATTCTTCTTTTATTTTTATTCTTTTTCTTTTTCTTTTTTTTTTTGGTATTTTGCTTTATTTTTTTATTTTTATATATATATTTTAAGAATATAAGGAAGCATTAGAAAAGTTTCTCACTAAAATATTTTATACACAAATGCAACTAACTTATTCCTTAATTCAAATAATATCAATTTAAATAAAAATTAATCAATTCAAAGGATCAATGAAGGTTCATAAGCTGTTTTCTCAACCTTTCCACTTACTCACAAACAGTATGACAGATTAAAAAAATATATACTTAAACATGGGAATTCTCTTGACTATATAAATTGAATCATCTGTCTTATCACGCGACTTAGCATTGTGCTCAAAAATATTTTAGAAGTCATTCTTTAGTAACCTAAATGGAAACAGTAACTCAACCTAAACAATTTTGAAATTATACCTAGGCAGAAAAATAAATTCCTTTATACAAGAATTACCAAGTCTACAAGCAATAAACAACAATACATGAAACATAAAACAAAACAACAAAAAGTTAATTAAAATGCATTTCAAAAGTTTGAAATAAAACTCCTTACTCTGCCATTCTAATTTGACCTAGAATACATATCAAGAGTTTAAGAATGAACTCTTTACTCTGCCATTTTAATCAAGTATCGGACCACAAAATAATTTTTTTTAATGCAAATTGAAACTTATGTCTACTATCCTCCCCCCAAACCAAATGAAACATTGTCCTCAATGTTAAAATAGAAAGAGATAAAGTATATGAGACATTACCTGAAACGTCAGTTATTCAAAAGAAACAAATCTGAGAGACACTTGAGCAAATATAAACTAAAATGATGATGCTGTTAATAAATAAAACAAAGAAAAACACATGTATTTACAAGTAGTTGTGATTGTGGCTCACATCTTCCTCTGGTTTTACATCCAGTAACAACTTAAACGCCCTCTATGGGTCGGGGATAGGCTTCCGATCCAATTTTCTTATAAATTGGCAAATAGGGTCTTTTAGAGTCAAATTCCCGAGACTATACTGTTGATGTTCATTTTTGAATTTGTTCTATAAATTGAGAAGTTCACGTTGCACGAGCCCACAGGGATGCATCTTAAGAGTCAATAGGATATCATCCAAAGACTCCTTACTCAGTCCATCCTTAATGAACTGAATTTGGTCTTCTTGATTTCTAGATGCAAATCCTAAAGAACGATAACTCCGGTTATAATTCCATCGAGCATATTTATGACAGACTTGTAACCTCTTTACTCGTCGCCTTTTGACATAAGAGCTTCTTCCAAGACTAGGCATAAAAGAAACAAAATCATTTGTAGACTCACCAGATAATCGAACATTGACTTCAATTAACCAATGAATATCCACATGGATATTACCCAACATCAATAGCCTTAGTCTTACACACCGTGCTTTATAAATCTTAAGTAGAGCATTTTGAGGCAATGAAGGAAAATGTTTTTTAAGGTTGGCAAGAATGTGATCCATTTTAAAAGAAAGAAAATAGATGAATGCACAATTTAAATGACAGTTTTTAGGGAACTGAAAAATCGACTTTAATAATCAGGAGTATTGTATCCGCCACTTGACCGGAAAATAAAATCACACTGATCAAGCATGATAGATGAAATCCACAAGAGAGATCTTGTTTAGGTACATAGAGTGGTCTACCTTTTTCACATAGCTTTTCAGCCGCTGTCTATTCACTTTAAAAGTTCGCCCATCAGTGGGGTCTTTGATTTCGACAGCACCATTAAAAAAAATGTGCCTTACCATAAATAGACCAGTCCATCGAGATCTCAACTTTTCAGAGTGTAAATGCAATCGAGAGTCATAAAGATAGACCCGTTGATTTGGCTCGAAGTGTTTCCTTGAGATCTATTTATCATGAGCTGCTTTAATTTTAGCTTTGTAAATTCTAAAGTTGTCATATGTATCATTTCGTAGCTCTTCTATTTCTGACAATTGTAACTTTCTCTAAAGACCTGCAACACTCAAATCAAAGTTAAGGGCTTTAATAGCCTAATAAGCTTTATGTTTTAGCTCAACAGGTAAATGGCAAGCTTTCCCATAAACAAGCCAGTATGGAGACTTTCCTAAGACGGTTTTGTATGTAGTGCAATATAACCATAATGCATCAGAAAGGCGTAGAGACCAATATTTGTGATTCGGGTTAACCGTCTTTCCAAAATCTGTTTAGCCTCTCTATTTGCAAGCTCAGCTTGTCTATTTATTTGTGGATGGTATGCATTGGAAACTTTGTGAAGAATACTATACCTGCGCATTAAATCTTCAAAAGAACGGTTACAGAAATATGTTCTTTGGTCACTAATGATAACACGTGGTGTCTCAAGGTTTGATGGCTTTGGTTTATCCCTCTCCCGTGGCAACTCTTCAATACCTGGTTTCCAAAATCGAATCCCTTTATCTTGTGAGTCAAAAATACTAAAAACATTAGTTGTTACATCAGGATAATACAATTCTTCAAAATCAAAATTGAGAATATTTTTCAAAGAATCAGAGCCATGATTTTTATAAGCTTCCTCCATTGTAAATGTGTCTATCATATATGAATGATAGCATTGGTCTTCTTCTTGTGGTTGCTTGCCAATATAGAAACTGTTCACCTCAAGAGTCATATTCTCAAAAGATAATTTCATTAGACCATTTCTGCAATTAATAAGAGCATTAGCAGTGGCAAGAAACGGTTTCCCCAAAATAAGAGGGATTTTTGACTCTACGTTAACAACAGAATGAGTATCTAAAACAAGAAAATCAATAGGTTAGTAAAATTTATCAATTTGCAACAAAACATCTTTTACTATTTTCCTTGGTTTCTTGATTGACCAGTCAGCTAATTAGAGGACTACAAATGTACGTTTAATCTTACCAAATCCTAATTGTAAGTAAATAGAATAAGCCATTAAATTTACACTTGCTCCTAGGTCCAACAAAGCTTGACCAAACTCATGTGTCCCAATTTGGCAGGAGATTGTGGGATATCCTGGGTCTTTATACTTAGGTGGTGTCTTTTGTTCAATCACTGCACTTACTTGTTCTGCCAAAAATAGAATTTTCTTTACATGGTGTTTTCTTTTGATAGAGCATAGATCCTTGATGACTTTGGCATAAGTTGGAACCTGCTTAATCAAATGCAACAAGGGAAGATTAATCTTAACTTGTTTCAAATGTTCCAAAATCTCACCTTAAATTTCTGAATTTTTCCCAACTGGTCGAAAAGCTTGAGGAAAAGGCACTGAGACTGAAAATTTATTTTTGGGCTCCTTTTTCACTGTGGCCTCTTTTTCAAAGGGGCCGTCTTTACTACTTATCGATGTGTTAGTTGGAGAAGTAGGCTCACTCACAATTTTACCACTTCAAGTAATAATGGCATTGACTTCTTTGAGATTTTGTGCATCATAAGTAGTAACTTGTGCCATGAATTATCCTTTTAGATTGGATTGAGGTTGAGATGGAAACTTACCTCTCTAGTTAGCTTTGTGACTTGACTCTTGATTTCTTTGTTTTCATCTATCACCTACGCAAAAACTGTTTCAAATTTTTTATTAGTTTTACTTTGTGCCTTCATAAATGCTTGTAATGTATCCTCTAAAAGACTCCTAGCTAGTCATGCATTATATTGAGGTGCAACATAAGACTTAGGTGCTTGTTGTTCTTGTTTCCAATGGTTGTTGGCTTGTTAGTCAGATTTTCAACTGAAGTTTGGCTGGTTTCTCCAGCTAGGATTATAAGTTTCGAAGTAGGGTGAATAAGGCTTCTTGTACATCCCTAAGGCATTACATTGTTCCTCATATATCCCTCTTATCTCACTATAAGTAGGGTAATCCTGAGCTAAGTGTTCCACTCCTCCAAAAGACAAAACAGACATCGTGTGACTCAACCTAAGCAACTGTATAGGTGACCCTTCTATCTTTGGTTTTCAAGGCCTCTAATTCCTTAGTTAAGACCTTTAACTGGGCTTTAAGGCTATCCACTTCCCTAAGATGAAAAAATCCACTGGCTCGTGTCCTATTTGTGCTTTTCAGTAATGCTAGGTCCAGTCCATGTATGAGCTTTTTCGACTAAGTCATTAAGGAATTCTATGGCTTTCTTAGGATCTTTATGAAGGAACTCCTCATTACACATCATCTTAATAAATTAGCGCTTTCTAATTGTGAGTCCATCATAAAAATAGCTAACCAAACGCCAATTTTCATACCCATGGTGAAGGCATAGATTTAGCAACTCTTTAAACCTTTCCCATGCTTGATATAAGGTTTCGCTGCCTTTTGGGGAAAAGGAAGAAATTTGTCTTTTCAGGCCATTAGTTTTTTGTTGTGGGAAGTATTTATTAAAAAATGCTTGGGTCATTTCTACCCAAGTTCCTATAGACCTCGGCCTTAAAGAGTATAGCTAACTCTTTGCTTTGTCTTTAAAAAAAATGAAAAATTTAAGCCTAACAGTGTCTATGACTTCAGGTTGGCTATGGAAGGTGAAAATTACCTCTTCAAATTCCCTAACATGTACATAAGAATTTTCACTATCTAGACCATAAAAAGTGGGCAGAAGTTGTATCATTCCAGGTAAAATTAGAATTTGGTGTGTTAAATGGAAATACAATGCATGATGGTGTGACTGTGCGAGTAGGATGCAAGTATCTTTTAGAATCCTAACGTGGTTATTTTCATGTTGGCTCATTGTGTTGAAATTACAAGATGAACTAGATGGTGAATTCTCTTTCGTTACAAATTGTGGTGGTGATTTTAGTTCTATTTCTCTCACAATTCTCCCTCGTTTGTTTATAAGTCGATGCATACATCCTAACAACAAGAAATAGAAATGAGCTAGGTGGTAAGACCAACCATGAAATATAAATACAATAAATGAATAAAAGATAATAAACTGTAAAGTACGATAAAAAAATACAATAAATAAAAGTATAATAAGTAAATAAAAGAAAAACAAAGGTACAATAAATAAAGAAAAATTAAATGCAAAGTACAATAAATAAATAAAAGAAAAAAATTAAAATAAAATAAAGTACAATAAGTAAATAAATAAAAAGATTTGGCGGTTGAACCAGCCATTAAAATAAAATAAAAATACATCATATTATCTAAAGAAAATAAAGTGCAATAAATAAATAAAATAAAATAAAAGTACAATAAATAAATGCAATAAATAAATAAAAGAAAATAAAGTACAATAAATAAATAAAGGGCAATAAATAAAAAAATTAACTAAGTTAGGCGGTAGAACCAGCCATTAAAATAAAATAAAATACAACAAATTAACTTTTAAAAAAGTAAAGTGCAGTAATAAATAAAGTGCGATAAAAAGAAAAAAAAATGCCAAGTACAATAAATAAATAAACTAAGTTAGGCGGTAAAATCAGCTATTAAAATAATATAAAATATAGAAAATTAACTAAGAAAATAAAATAAATTAGGTAGTAGAACCAACCATGAATAATAAAATAAATTACAGCAAAGAAAATAAAACCAAGATTTTACAAAGAAAAGAAAATGTACAAAGTTACCGCTTTAGTATTGATAAACGCAACCGACTTTTTCTTAGTGTACCTCTGCAGTAACGGCGCCAAATTTTGTTTATGCTCAAAATGTAATGCGGCTATCACAATATAGATTGAGGTGTCGATCCTACGAGGAAGTTTTTGGCAAAATAGGTTAGTGAAGTAAAATATTAAAGCAGTAGCAAAGAAGAAAATTAATTAATTGGTTTAAGTGAATGAGATAAAATTGTCTATAAATCGAGAAAAATGTCTTATAATGATTTAAACAAGGCTTCGAGAATCACAATTATGCTTTATAAATATACTCTACACTTTGATTCAATGTTTATAACTCAATTGACAGTTTTATATCTAAACAATCAATCGAAAGATATGTAAAATATAGCACATTTGATAACACATGCATTTGATATGACTAAACTCTTTTGCAAACATTAACACAAATTATGTTCATTTATACAAGTTATCTAAGATCGACAGCATATCATTTTGACAATATTGTAGTAAACGATTAACTTGAATATCAAACATTTATTACCTTTACATGTTATCCAAGATCGATAATATATCAATTGACAATATTACAGTAAAAGATTAACATATAAAACAATGTAACTAATAACAATTATAAGTCAAGAATTTCTTCATTTCAATTTCTACATTAAGAGTTTTGTCTATTTTACCTAAACCTGTGCAAATAACATTCATTAATCACAATTTAAGGAGAACGCTTTATTTCAAGCTAAAAGTACAAAAATGCTAAAATTAATAACATTAAATAGTGATTGAATCTCTTAATAAATATGCATTTTCATGTGTTCATCACTGGTGCGACGGTAATGTAGCGCTAAGACACCAGTCGCAACTTAATTAGATCATCTTTTCTGATTTTCTTATTTCGATCACTATTCCACTGCTGGGGCAAAAATTCTTGTGGCAGTGGGGCGATGGACTCATATTTTGAAAACTTTGTATTTTAGTCCCTATTTTTCATTAAATAGCCATTTGAATACTAGGGCAAATTTTCTTTAAATTTTGTTCAAGTCCCTATAAATAATAATAATGCACATAAATAGCTATTTATTCTCATAAAATAATAAAATATTAAAATAAAAATATGAGAAAATATATGACAAATATGCCCTTATCAGACATCATTTTGAGAAAATGGCAGGATATCAGGAAATCCGAGATCGATTCTATGCATGACAATTAAGCAAGTCTGGGACTTGGTTGAGCTTCTCGAAGAAATTTTTCTTATTAGTTGTAAAAGGGTTTCCAAGCAAAAGCATGGGCTTGATGGTGTAGAGACATTCACAGCTCGATTAGTGACAAAAGATTATACTTAAAAATCTGTGATAGATTATAAGGAGACTTTTTTACCAATAGCTATACTGAAGTCAATCTAAATTTTATTGGCTATTACTGCATATTATGATTATGAAATCTAGCAGATGAATGTAAAGACTGCTATTTTGAATGGATATCTCGAGAAAGAAATATACATGGTACAACTTAAAAGTTTTACATCCAGCCTGACTTTTAATCTAGTGGTCAGACTAAAGAAGTCCATTTATGGACTCTAACAGGCCTTCTAAAACTGGTATCTTCATTTTAATGATATAAGTAGAAGGTCAGGTTTTATTAAAAACGAAGAGAAAATGTGTGTATATAAAAAGGTCAGTATGAGATTGATTGTAATTCTAGTACTCTATGTGGGTGACATACTCATTATTGAAAATGATATTGGTATGTTGTAGTCAGTCAAAAATTATCTAAGTAAGAACTTCTCTATGAAGGATTTGGGAGAGACTTCTTTTATACTGGGTATAAAGCTTTATAAAGATAAAGTTAAGAGAGTGATATAACTCTCCAAGTCCTCGTACATAAATAGTATTCTGGAAAGGTAAAACATTAGTAACTTTAAGAATGTTAATGTACTTTTTAAACATGGTATTCATCTTTCTAAGAGGATGTGTCCTCAAAAGGAAGATAAAAAAGTTAGAATGCCTAACATACCATATGCATTAGTTGTAGGTAGCATAATATATGTCATGTTATGTACGAGACTTAACATCAGCATAACTATAAGTGTTACAAGCCAGTATTAGTTTGATCTAGAAAACGACCATTGGATGGTCATGTAACATACACTAGAATACCTTAAGGGTATAAAAGATAAGTTTTTTATTTATAAAAAAAGTTATAGGTGAAAAGATACATTGATTCAGACTTCCTATATGATCTGGATGATAGAAAGTCTACATCTAATTATGTGTTTCTTCTTAATGGTTCCATTATCAGTTGGAAGAGTGCAAAATAAATATCCACAACTGATTTTACCATGTAAGTAAAATACATTACAGCTTCAGAAGCTGCAAACGAAGCAACGTGGATACATAAATTTGTTATAGAATTAGGAGTAGTCCAAAGTATATTGAATCTTACCTCGCTATATTGTAATAACAATATGGTAATTGCTCAAACCAAAAATTCTTGGGCGTATTAAAGGTCTAAGCATGTGAAATGGAAGTACCATATAATTATAGAGATCTTAGCTAGAAGAGATGTGATAGTATCTAGAGTAAATTCTAGTAATAATGTAGCGAACCCACTTATTAAAGCCTTAACTCCTAATGTATTTTTGAAAAATTTAGAGTTAATTGGTTTTAGATACTATGGTCAATGACACTAGACCATGAAAGATCTCTACACACACCGAACTCCATAAGCGTCGGACCATACCCAATGACATCGAGAGGTTAAACCATGAAAGATCGTTGACATGTATGAAATCTACATATTGCAGATCACTTATAAGCCCACTGTGGTGCTCAGGTCAAAAGCCACAAATACTATTTAACTCAATAAGACCTTCTATTGACGGCTTTATAGGATATCTATTGGAGGTCCTCGTAAGTAGCTTGGTATTAGTATTGATCTAAAGAATATATAAAACTAGTCCCCGACAACGACTCCAAAAACTTGACGTGTTGTGCTATAGTAGCTAAGCGCAAGTGCACGCTATCATATCAAGTAATATAGGATTTTAAGTCTAGATATCGATCCTACAGGCTATGCAATCTAATTCTATAAATCAAGTATTAAATTTGTATATACTTAACTTTTATTCAGAAAACTAAAATCTAGAATTTATTTAACTAATTTAACTTTACAAAAACAAAGGGTAGAATTCACAAGTAAAGATAATCTAAGGTTTTGACTCATCTCCTAGTATTTCATTGGATTTATTAACCTCTTTGTTAATATCTTAATACCAATTGTTGACTTAAACACTAATCTCATCACAAGCCTCTGTCGATGGTCATGTGACTATATTACACATTCTAACAATCACCTATATGTCTATGGTAATCAAATCAGAATGTAATTCATTAAGATCAAGTCTAAATTATACTATACATGCCGCCTAGGTATATGTCTATCCTAGATGGAACTCATAGTTGTTACCCTATGATCATGCATCAAACTATCTAGGCTAATCACATGAATCCCTCCGTCGAGTTCATTATGGCTCCTCAATCATTCAAAATATTGATCAGGTATAATGAAAGCATTAAACACAAGATAGAATGAATCAATTGAATGTATCAAGTTCATAAACTAAAAATTAACACAATCCAAACCCCATACTAAGTTCACATAATCTAACCTTAGATGAACAAATTAACTTATCAGAAAACCAAAAGTATCAAACCAATTCATAAAGATCAACAAGAACAAGAATATAATAATAAAGAAAGTGACTCCTTGATGTGCTTCTCCGTCAATCTTGACTTGAAGCTTGAATCATGATCTTGGTTCTTCAATCATTAGCTTTGATCTTTGATTTTGTGTTGTGAAATTTTTCTCTATGTTTTTGCCTTTTTTTCTCTTCTTTTTTTTTCCTCTTAGGGTTTTTGGCCTTCTATTTTATAGGTTTTTGTCTTCAAATTATTGTTCACGAATTACTGTAACAAAATATTGTTTATGCATTACTGTTCACCCAGTTCACCGCAGAGGTTTTTGTCTATTTATAGATTTTTATGGGTGCCGTGGCACTCAGCTATTGACCTAGGGCCCCGGCGCTCAGTCATGGGTGCTGCGGTGCCCAGCCCTGGTACTCCTTTTATATTTTAAGCATAACTTCTTCGTTTGACGTCTGATTCGCTTTCCATTTATTCCTATACGTCACATTTTCTATTGTGCATCTATTTATGATAAAAAAAAATAATAATTAAATAGCCAACTATTTATAATTTGAAGCAAAATACAAAAGTTGGGTATAAATTATACTAGTGCTTTTACGCCCCCATCAAATACCCCCAAACTTAAGACTTTGCTCGTCCTCGAGAAAAATAAAGAAAAATATTCACAACTTATTCATGACTCAAAAATAAAAACTAAATACTAAAAATAAACTTCGGTGGATTAAACAATCATCATCATAGTCTCAAATTAAGGCTGTTAAAAATAACACAAGGCTCTTCAGAAATCAATAAACAACTTTCAACAATTCTCATACCATTGATCAAGTACTTCATTCTCCCTTGTAAATGATCACTTATGCATGTGTGTAATAAACAAGTAATTAGCTAAATAGAACATAGATTTACTCAATACTTAAGAAATACATGAATATGATATCTCGGCATATTTTTAATTATAACACTACCATAAGCTTACTTTTCGTACTATTCTCCAATAATGTAGAAATACACATGTATAGGGATCTATTTAGGACTTTAATTATCTTGTAATATAAGGCTAAGGTAAATGTGGGGTATAAAGATATATATAAAGTGCAAATCACACCATTAATACCTAGACTTTACTTAGAAACCTCTTAATTCCTTCTCCTCCTTGATTCTTCATCTCTTCCCCCAAACTTATGTTATTCCCATCTTTCTTTTAATCACATTTTTGCAAATAATTTCTTATTTTTCTTAAGTTGGGGGTATTATGCATTTAAACCTTTTTTTTTCTTTTTTTTCCTATGTACCCCCAACTTAGATTGAAATGCACCTTCAAGACTTATTGCTTTTCATTGCGGTACCTTTCTTTCATACATCTACAACCTTCTTCATTTTAAGAATATTTCTAAGTAAACTCAAGATGTATGGTGCTATCGATAGATTTTAGGGTAAGTAAAATCAAAGTTTTTAGGCTTATAATGTGGTTAAACAAAAAAAAAAAAAAGATAATTAGGCTCAAACGAGGTGACTGAGGATAAATATACATATAAGGTAGGCTTGAAAAGGCTCAAACGGTTCAAAGGTGGCCTAATGCCATTTCCCTAAGCATGTGAATTCTAAGATTTTGCCTCAAGTAGTAATCAAGCAAGTTCTAGAGTATTAGTCTTCAAGACTGTGGTGTACTACTTAAGCATGGATAACTCTAAGCAAAAAATTCAACTAATACAAGCTTATTTCAATGTGCTTAAGAAGAAGTGATAAAAACTTAAGCTTGAACTTCGTCCAAGATTCATGATATAAGAATTATATCAAGCATCTATTGTTTCCTAGAGACTTGTGAAAACAAATTCAACCAATATTCTATTTCATATTATGGAGTAATGATCATCATCTCAACCAAAACTAGACTAAAAAAAAAAAATTAACCCACAAGACAACCAACCAACCAATATAAGCAGCAAAATAAACACAAGAAAGTGTATTTTCCACCCCAAACTTAAATTAAAAATTGTCCTCAATGTCAAAATATAAATTTAAAAGTAAGAGAAACTCCCCTAGTAATAGTGCAGCGTTGTGTTGTCTATTGGTTGGACTGCAGTGTTTCTTTGCTCCTAATGCTTATAATTGCTTGTGTTGCTTCCTTGAATGCTTGACTTGCTGATTTATTCCTACAAAGAAAAGAAACTAACTGAACTAAAACTGAAAATAAGCTAATAAAAATAAAAAACTTATTTGGGTTGCCTCCTAATAAGAGCTTGATTTAACGTCGTCAACTTGGCGAGGCTCTTTCTACTCTTATGGAGGATCAAAGTCAACGGTGGAAGCATCTTTATATGTGAGCTTGTGAGGCTTCTTTTCTTTCGACGTCCACATCTTCTTTATTAGATCTTGGGCAGCAACTTATTCCTCTTTCTTTTTATGCTTCTCCGGAAAGACTTGAATCTTAGACCGGTGAAGTGTCTCTTTTGTGCCATTCTCTTCGATCTTGTCATTGTACTGCTTCTTCTTCTTCTTATTTATTCTCTTTCTATGCCTTAACGCCTTCTTTTTTATGTGAGGATTCAACATCTCCATGTCTTTTAGCTTTTTGGCATTTGATGGCACCACATTAATACTACAACAATCAAGCAATATAGTGCGCATGAGCTGATTCTGCTCTTTATTATTGGTATTTTCTATTGTGTTGTCAATTTCTTGTACCTTAGAATGTTACTGCACTTTAATACCAATTTCTGCACTTTTCATGGTTGAAAATTCTGCACTTTTATGAGATTCTGCACTATTTTCTGGATTGGTATGTTGCTGATTTTCTGTTTCAACACTTGTTTGACACCTCTGTAGCCTTTGAAGAAAAGGAATAGGCAGTCTATATGATTGCACTTTATTTTTCTGCACTTCCTTCTCCTTTATACTTGATGATGGTGGTGGTGTGGATGTGTTTTCTTGTAAAATCTTACCACTCCTCAAGTTGATGGCTTGACATTGCTCTACATTCCTTTTTGGATTTGTCTCAAGCTCACTTGGTAGAGTGCCTTGAGATCTCATATTAATTGCAGCAGCAAGTCATCCCATTTAAACCTCTAAATTCTTCAAAGATGTTGAATGCTTCAGTAGGATGGCATCATTGAACTTCATATATTGCATTAATATGTCTTTCAATGTCAGCTTTTTCTCTTATGATAGCGGGAATCCTGGGGATTCATTGGTCTAAATGACACTTCTTGGTTGTAATGCCAAGAGAAGTTAGGATAATCTCTTTACCCTAGATTATAGGAATTTGATTGTGGGTTAGGTTATTGATGATTAAAATTACCCACATAATTCACTGCTTCCATGTACCGCTCATCCAAGTGGTTATCATTAGAAAAGTTGCATGTCACTTGTCGAGTTTTGACATCATTCAATGCATCAAACTTCTTAGATAAAGAATTAATTTGAGCTATCAATGCATCAATTATATATATACTGGCAACTCTCTTGGGTGTAACTCTCACTGCTGGCCATTGATAACTGTTTGACGCCATCTCTTCTAACAAATCATAAGCCTCATCTGTAGACTTATTCATTAAAGCTCCTCCAGCAGCAACATCTACAATAGTCCTCAAATGGCCTACTAATCCATTATAGAACATTTGGACTAATAGCCATTTAAGGACTCCATGATAAGGACACTTCCTTAATATGTCCTTAAAGTGCTCCCATGCCTTATACAATGACTCTCCATCAATCTGACTGAATAAAGTGATGGCATTCCTCATCTTTGCTGTCTTTGCTGGTGGAAAGAACTTGGCTAAGAAGTCTGTGCTAAATCTTCCCACGTCGATATGGATCCTGATGGTAATGACATCAACTAACTCTTAGCTCTGTCCCTTAAGGAGAAAGGGAATAATCTCAATCTGATGGCATCGTCAGAGACTCCGTTGTATTTAAAGGTATCACAAATTTCTAAGAAATTTATGATATGCATGTTAAGATCGTCATTGGGAGTTCCACTGAACTGTACAGTTTCTTTTAGCATCTGAATAATATTCAGCTTGACCTCAAAGTTATTAGCGTTGACAGTTGGTCGCTGAATACTAGACTGAACACTATTTGTAGTTGGGATAGCATACTCTTTCAAAGCTCTATGTGGTATCATAGGCTCAAACTTATGATTATTGATATAATCATTGTTTCCCTCCATGGTATGAACTGTCAAAGTAAAATAAAAAGAAAATCAAAGTAAAAAGAAGAAGATAAAACAAAATAAAATCTGAATTAAAAGTAAGTAGCTTGGTATTAGTATTGATCTAAAGAATAGATAAAACTAGTCCCCGGCAACGGCGCCAAAAATTTGACGTGTTGTGCTATAGTAGCTAAGCGCAAGTGCACGCTATCGTATCAAGTAATATAGGATTTTAAGTCTAAATATCAATCCTACAGGGACTATGTGACGTCTATAAACAACATTGTAGCACTAGATCAAGAAGTCCCCTTAAAGAAGTAGAAGCTGAACACTACAGTGCTATCGTATCAAGTAATATAGGATTTTAAGTTCAAATATTAATCCCACATGGACTATGTGACGTCAATAAACAAAGTTGTAGCACTAGATCGAGAAGTCCCCTTAAAGAAGTAGAAGCTGAACGCTACAGTACTATCATATCAAGTAATATAGGATTTTAAGTCCAGATATCAATCCCACAGGGACTATGTGACGTCAATAAATAAAGTTGTAGCACTAGATCGAGAAGTCCCCCTAAAGAAGTAGAAGCTGAACGCTACAGTGCTATGAAGCCATCGTCGTGGCAGTAGTGCAAGTATTTAGTCAGCACCACAGCACTATAAATTTAAGGCCACGGTACTGGGTAATTTAGGGGTGGCCATATTCAAGTTCTAGAATTCCTGACCCTTACCCGAACCCGATCGGGATACCAAAAAGTATCCCATCTGGCACACTTTTTGGCTCGAGACAATTCCTAATCCAACCTCATGATGGGTCAGGTACAAATTTAATTTTAAAAATAAAAAAATTGAAATTCAATTTGGATTTCAATTATGTTAAATGTTATTATTTCAAATTCAATTATTTTAATGTTATTATTTCAAATTCAATTTGAATTTAAATTATGTAAAATATTATAATTTTATAATTTTGAAATCGATTCGTTTCAAATTCAATTACGAAAAATGTTGTAATTATAAATCTAATTTTGAGTTAAAATATGTTAAATATTATAATTTAAAATATTATTTTGACCCGAAATTATGTTAAATATTACAGATTTGAATTACGTTAAATGTTATTATATAAAATTAAATTACGTGAAATATTATAATTTGATTAATTTTGAAATCGATTCGTTCGTAATTCAATTATGTAAAATGTTGTATTTATAAATCCAATTTCGAATTCAAATACATTAAACAATATAATTTAAAATATTATTTTGATTTCAATTACGTTAAATGTTATAGATTTGAATTACATTGAATATTTATAATTTGAATTTAAATTATGTTAAATGAATAAATGATATAATTTGATTAATTTTGAAATCGATTCGTTCGAAATCCAATTATGTAAAATATTGTAATTATAAATCTAATTTCGAGTTGAGACATGTTAAATATTATAATTTGAAATATTATTTCGATTTCAATTACATTAAATTCTATTATTTGAAATTCAATTACGTTAAATGTTATAATTTGATTAATTTTGAAATTGATTCGTTCTAAATCTATTTATGTTGAATGTTGTAATTATAAGTCCAATTTCAAGTTGAAATACGTTAAATATTATAAAATATTGTTTGATTTCAATTACGTTAAATATTATAGATTTCAAGTTCAATTAAATCAAATATTATAATTTCAATTTTTTTTAAATTTTAATTATGTTAAATGTTATTATTCCAAATTCAAATTTAAATTTAGTTTCTTAAATCCATCTTAATTGAAATTTAAAGAAAAAAAGGTTCGGGTCGAGTTAGGGAATAATGCCCACCCTTACTGGGTATTAAAACTAAAAAACCTATTGTCTTAAATGGAAAGTTTGCCCTAACGTGAACACTAAAACCTTTAAAAAAATAGTCTATTAATCCAAAATCAAAAAAATATTTTGAGAGCACAAGAGAAAGAAATTTTTTTGGAGTTTAAAGCAATATTTGGAAAATCAAAAGAAGAATATAAAGGTAAGGAAGAGATTGAAGATTGAAGATTTTAGGGAACCATTCTCTTTTCTTTTTTCTTCTTATCTGTCTTAGCCTATTTATTCTTTATGATGTTGATTATATTTCATTCTAAAGCTCTAGTTTTCATCGAACTATATTTTTATTCTAGAATTATAATTTGAACTCGATATGTAATTTGGATTTTGTTATTGTTTCTTAGTTTTATGAAGTCAATATAGAATTGTCTAGTCTATTCTAAGCTTAATGCTTTCTAGTTACTTTATCACTAATTAGATTGATTTATGAACTATAATGGACTTGAAAGAGAGATTTATGTATTGTTTTCATGAATAAACTGTTATATGATCGATAGTTTTGAGTTTTGTATGAGCTAAGAATATACTCATATGGCAGAGATGATTTTAAAGAACTATTCTTAATGAATATTGCTTAATTTGATTACCATAAGAATATAGGTAATTATTTAAGAAATATAAATTCACTTGACCATCGGAATAGGCTAATGAAGATATTAGAATTTTTAGTCATATTGATGGAATAAATTAAAAGAAGATTATTAGATTCAAGTAAAATATCGAGGGATACTGGTAATCTTAAGCTTATTCATTAGTGGTAATTCAATACTTATTAT
The DNA here is from genome assembly GCA_946807835.1 of Ailanthus altissimus. Classification (NCBI taxonomy): domain Eukaryota; kingdom Viridiplantae; phylum Streptophyta; class Magnoliopsida; order Sapindales; family Simaroubaceae; genus Ailanthus; species Ailanthus altissimus. Next base: position 12,162,009 of record OX327698.1, read on the forward strand.
CCTCAGATATCTTTGCACTATTTTCTTTTCTATTAGGTTTTTAAGATCAGTTTGTTTTAATTCTTAAATTTTTGAACAAGAGTAGGAGGATACAATTTTATTACTTAGTAATTTATAATAATAGTAATAATAATTCTTTATGGGAATGATACTTTACTCTCATTATATTATTTGTTTGTAATAGCATGCATTTGCACTTTAATCCAATACAACACATTGTTTTTGAAAATACCCAAAAAAAAAAAACCTCCCATTATTAAAAATTTATAAGTTTAGATGATAATAAGTGCAATATAGTATTTTACTCGTAAAAAGATGCATGGCATTTACTAAGCACTGACCGATAGTGTTGATCAACCATTGATCGGTGCTGTTGACCGACATTGATCAATATTAGCCAGACTCACCGTAGATACGATCAAACTCTAAATTTCATGATCTATATAATGGTGATGTTATTTTCACCAATGAAGCATCAGAGAAGTCCCAAAATTAGTAAGAAAAGTAGCGGCCATATAATGGTTGTCACCAAAATAGTGTGCGCGCTTGTTTCTTGCTAATACTTAATTTTTTATATGGTCTATTCATAAAAATAACTTTTATATAGTTTATTCATAATAATATCCTAACTTTTGCGTAGATCATGTAATTTGAATTTTGATTATATTTATATGAGTTGATAGAACACTGGTCGATGAGTCAACTTTAGTCAACAACTAATCAACACAGTTAATGATTAGTCAACAGACGATCACCACCGATCATCGATCAGTCAATTATTAAATTACGCCACATGTCAATATTTTATAAATTTGATTAAATTGTAAAAAAACTTATAATTTAAAGGGTATTAAAGTAATTATAATATCTTTCATCCAACTTAACAAAATAAATTTAATAGAAGAAGGTGTTGCTAGGTATTTACTTAAAAAATATGACTAACTTGTCCTTTTGGCCATACTCTGAAGGTATAATTGACCTTTTTATTTTTTTTAATACATATTGTTGCAGTACAAAAATTCATAAAGGCCCAATCTAATTTCAAATGCATGTCCAAGTAAGTCACATGAGCCCAAGCAACATAATAGGGCTTTATGGTTAGACGAAGGGTTACAGTATATAAGGCTCAAAGAATGTGAACCCTAACGCTAATACTCATTTAGGGGGGAATTTAACCTAAAATAAGGCTAATGGAGAAGCAAAAGCCCAATAAAACACTTTTTGGCCTTTAGAATCCTTCTAAAATAACAATTGGCAAGTTTATTATTATGGTAACTAATTAACATAACATTCTCTCATTCAAAATAAATTTAGTGTTTTGCCTCTTTTATTTGCTAAATTTTTTTCCCTTTTAGCAAAGGTAAAACTAATTAAATACACTATATTTTAGGAGGATAAGAGGCTAAATAAGGAGTCTTGGCCTAGTAAAAAATTGTAACCTATATAAACCTCCTTACATAGTGAAACAAAACTTTCACCATCATATTTTGTCCTAGTTCTTTCTTAATAAACATGATACCTGATTGCTTGCTTTCTTCATACCTTAGCAAACACCATCTATTTTGCCCTAGTTCTAAGGCTTTAAATCTTCGAAAATTGATTTCTAATGAATCCATATAAGGTTCAAGAGGTGAGTTCCCTCTAACTTCAAAATTATGGTTTTTTATGACCTAAAACCCTAACCTTGCACTACTGGTGAAACACCTTAAATAGGTCTTTAACATCCATAACCATTCTTAAATACCTTACATCAATAGTGTTTGTCCATTATTTATTCCGCTAGCCTAACTTTTATGCCTCTTACAATTTAAGATCGGACTTATTAGAAAAATTCATTTCACTTAAGACTGCCAAAGGAAATCCGTAACACTGGGTCCTTTGAACTCTAAGAGCTCTTTTGTGGGATGGATAAACATACTTGTTGAGGAACAGAATAAGCCTAATACTATAAGAATTCTCAAACCAATCTTCATGTAAATCGAAAAGAAACATAAAAGGGCAACAAAGCCATACATGTTAATCATCATACTCTAGATCCTGAAGGATACCATGCAGAAGGCTTTACTGTTGAAGTTAGTGCTTACATGCTATTCTGATATATAGTAAACATTTAAATAATAATTGTCAATACATAATTATATGGTAAGAAGCTTGTAATTTTTTTCAAACATTATATATCTAAATGAGTTTAGATCTGATCTAAAAGAGTTTAGGTAAATACTAAAGTTAGTCATTCTAAAGAGTTAAAACCTTATCTAAAATAAGAACAAAGACCCCGAGAATAATATAGTAATGACATAATTACAACGAGTTACAAATTGTGCTAAGAAATATCATTGCACAATATGTTCTCAAAAATATCATTCTCAATCTATGGTTACTGACACGGGTGGATCGGCGTTCCTTCTGAATCGGTATATGTCTATATCTGAATTTTTCAAATGATTAGTATTAGCAGACTATAGACTTAGCAGAAGTCCGTATAGGCATGCAAGTATTCTGTAAGGACTGAATATTGAACAGACTTACGAGGACCTTTAATAGACATCCCATAAATCTGTCAATATAGGTTTTCACGAGTTAAGTAATATTCATGATCCTTTGACCTGAGCACCATAGTGGACTCGTGAGTGATCCACCATACTTTAGTTCCATGCATGTCAGAAACCTTTCTGGTGTACATAGATATTTGATATTTTAGCTCATATGGGTGAGTTGTATATCCTAATGCTCTAAGATTATATTTTAGGAAGTCTTGTGGCCACAAGCATAAACCCTAGAAAAGAGTTTTTTATAGGGTTAAACAATATCGCAAATTAGTTTGCAAATATTGTTTACAGAAATATGTGTCTAGAGATAAGTTCATAGTCGAGCATATAGAGATTTGATGGTGATGATCTATATCTCTGCTCTACTAAGGATCTAGGTGACAGAGGGATTATACAGATATAGTTAACCTTAACTTATATGGTTCAACGCACTGTTCTGTAATTGATGCGATATTTCTATATCATAAAATTAAGTGCAAGTATACATTATCGTATGCAAGTAATAAAGAGACTAAATAAGTCGGATGTCGAACCCACAGGGATAATTTTTTCTTTTTAATCAATTACTAAAATTATGTCTTTCTAATAATTATTTAGAAAAGAATAAAAATCTAAGAATGAATGTAGATAATATAAAAATAAAAACACAATGCAAAGAGGAAGATAGCAATGTAGAGAGAACCTAGGATTAATATTATCCCTCAATATGCTTTCTAATGATTAATCCTCTAATATTCAACTCACTTAGTCTTTATTATTGATCAAGACGCTAATGTATTCACAAGCCTCTTCCAAGGTCATGCAAGTATACCCTAATTTACCAAATACCTATATTCCTATGGTACTTATAATAAACTAAGGTTCATTAAGATTAGGTCTTATTGATCATACATGCCAACTAGGTATATTTCTATCCTAAATTGAAACTTGCATATGCAACATTGAATGTTACTCTACAATCATGCATCAAATTACCTAGGTCTAAATATTATGATTCCTCTTCTGAGTTTATCAATAATATTACCAACTCATTCACCATATATTAGCCAGATATATTGAAGCATTAAAATCAAGTAATTTGAATATCAAAGAACTAAGTTTATTTAATATTCGAAAGATATGGCAATTAAGCACACATATTGAGTTCAAGTATTAACCCTAGAAAACAAGTTTAGCTCATGGCTACAAGAGAACAGCAGTAAAAATAATTATAAATCATGATACGATTATTAGCAAACCGATGTAGACGTCGAATTGCTCTTAATTGCGCTGCCTAAGAACTCTTGATGCCGAAGAACGTCTTGTATCTCTCTCTAAAGTTGCTTCAACTACGCTCCTATTGCTCTCCAAGACTCGTGCTCTGTATTCTTGGTGCTCTTGGGTCATCTTGGATTGATTCTTGAAGGCTGGGAATGAGTGGCTTTTTATAGGGATTGATATGAGCTTGAAAATCTCAATTCTCGTCGGACTAGGACTCGCACTACCGCTGGCGCGCTATGCAGTTGTCGCTGGGGCAACGCGTGAAAAAGCCTTCACCGCTGGAGCGGTAAGATGATAGCGCTGGGGCACTGAAGTGTCGCTAGCGTGGTGACTCTTCGGCGCTGGGGCGCTAGACGCGACTTAAGGAGGTCGTTTTTCTTATTTCGATCACTATTCCAGAGCTGGGGCGATAATCCTTGTGGCGCGGGGGCGCTGGACTCAAATTTTGAAAACTTTGCATTTTAGTCCCTGTTTTCGCTCCTTTAGCATTCTTTCTTTAAATTTCGTTCAAGTCCCTATAAATAACAATAATGCACATAAATAGCCATCTATTCTCATAAAATCATAAAATATCAATAATAAAAACATGAAAAAATATATGACAAATTTACCCTTATCAGTAATATCCGTAACCTGTTTGTGGGGCAATGTTCACGGACTTATAAAAATATTCTGTAAGACAAATGGGAGTGAACCTAGAGAGTCTCACAATATGATGTGTACTTATTAAGCACTGGGGTAGCAGTACGGATTGTATAGATCGATCTAAAAAGTTTTCAAAAAGTACGTTACATTTTATGACTTGTCTAAAAAATGGGAACTATAATTTGTAAATGTTGTAAAGGTCCCTATTGCATGAAAAAGGAAAATGCACACATGGCATCCATGCATGGCCATTTGTGTGACAAATGGCAGCATGCATAGAGTTATATGTAACAAATGTTATCCATGTAAAGTGTTTGCATGGATAACACAAATTGCATTTGTCACTCATACATTAGCTTACATATTTAAAGCTATCTCCACAATGGACATATGTCCATAATGGAAGTGTTAAGCTAAATAAAAATAAATGAAAGAGTTCATTTGTTTATAAATTCATTTATTGAAAGAAAAATTTGTGCAACCCTTTAAGAGAGAAAATGGTAACTTTGAGAAAGTTGCATTTTGGTCCTTAAACTCAATCTTTAAGCATTTAATGCTTCAACTAGTACAAGTGTTGAACTAAGTTTGATTCTTACACGAAATATACATCAAAGGCTACAATTCTAGCTACTATAATCCTACTAAATATTGGAGTCTATGTTCAAAAGAAGACTTCATTATGAGATCAAAGACTTCAATGTTCAACAATCTTCACCGAATCGTCTACAAAGGTATGTATTCGATTCCTATACTATTTTTGATGATGTTATAATGTGTATATGTTGATTATTTTATTTTATTCCACCGCACAATGTACGTTGGATATGCATTTTAAAATTTTTAACATGTACATAATCATATGTATACACCCTTTAATGCACTAACATTTATGACAAAGTCAAAGGGAGTTGTTTTATGCCATAATATGACTAAAATAAGAAACCCACCTATGGACATAGTAGAAACACCAAATGTTATCCATGAAACCCTTGATAAGGAAACACAATTGGCCTCTACCAAAAATAACATATAAGAAGGAAGAATAAGAACCTTATCCAATCTAACGTCTTGGTCACGATCAATCAATTAAGCTATAAAAATGTCTTTATCATTGTACCCAACTAAAATTTTGGACATGCTTTACCGTAAAGGGTATGACACACCATCTTTTTCCCTGTTCAATGGCAAGAAGGAAAATCCTAAAAAAAACACATAGGAAAATTCATTGACTCACTCAATGCACATATTAACAACATAAGCTTACATCTTAAAGAATTTTCAAAATTCCTCATAAGTTATGCATACACCTAATACACTTCATTGTTGGTTTGATCCATCCTTACTTGAAAAAAAGATGACTTTGAAATTATACAAGAAATACTTTTAGAACAAATAAAGAGTTACCATAATCCAAATTAATTGAACCAAATAAGGCTACTCAAAGTAATTTGTTAAGTATACCAAGATGTTTAGAGATTTGGCATTGTATTGCTACAAGTAATAAAGAGAGGAAGAGCTCGTAGAAATTTATGTAAGAAACATGCTAAGTGAGTATAATCCTACCTAAAAAACATGAGGATAATCTTGTTCATTAGGCTCATAGAAGTTGCCAAGAAAATTGTCTTGTCAATCAAGATTTCTATTAGTAAGTAATAAAGACACAATAAGAAGAAGAAAATAGTTGCACGAGCCTTGTATATGAAAAATCAAGTTAGGCCATATGTAATAAGACCTTAAAGAGAAATTTTTGAGTATTAACCTATATCATTCAATGAGAAAATGTTGAATGTTTTCTTAGATTAGTGGATATTAAATATGTTTATAAGACTTTTCCCTCTAAGAAAAAATCTGACTTAAAGGCATAAGAGGAGCCTTGGCCTTTGTCGTCTGTACTAGACATTTAATCATTTTACTATGCATTACAGACACCTTCAAAATTTGGTACATAATAAAATCAATGATGGAACCCTTGAGCTACCTAACAAACTAAGAACCATAGATCTTATGGCATGAAGAAGAAAGAGCATTTATAGCAAAATACTATAATATACAAAAGCTTCAAGCTAGCAAGCAATATCATAAAAGAGGTAAATGTAATCATCCAAGAACAAGAGCTTAAAAAGGTAAAAGAAAAACTACAAGACCCCTTAGTAAAAGCCAAACCTCAAGTTTAAATCTTTGTTCAACCAACTAGGGTACAAGGTTGAAGCACGTGAAGCCACAAACAAAGCATTCCTCAACATCTCATTACATCATAACAATAATGTTATATAGCCAAGGCTTAAATTAATTGACTTAGAGACTACTAATAAAATAGTCTTCACTGATGAAGATATTGAGGCATAATAGTTAGACAATAAACACCCTTTATACCTAGAGGCCATAATCAATGATGTACAAATTAGAAGTGCCTTGGTTGATATGGGATTGTTAATTAACATCATTCTCGTAGAAGTATTACAAGCAGCCAAAATCCCTTTTAGCCATAATATTATAATGAAAATTTAGGTGTTTAACTTTAGTAATGTCGGTGAATATTCTGAAAGCACCATCCAATTAGATATAAAATTGGGGCAACTACACACCCTCACTCTATTTTATGTCATGAACATTTAGGCCATATACTACTACTGCTTGGTAGGCTACGGCTAAATACACACAAGTTGGTAGTATCTATTAGGGTTTGTACTTACATGTCATCGATATTTGTATAAATATTTGATATTTATATAAAGTACATTATATCAAATCACTAATTACATTAGTTATATGGTACAGTACTTGTAATGCTACAGACATTGTATGATCTAGATGAGTTCAAATCTGGTTTAAAGAAGTTTAGATCAGGGTTAAAAGTTAGCAGGTTATAAAAATTAGTGAAATCTAAGGAGTTAGAGCCTTATCTATAATGAGATAAAGACCTGAAGATATACAAGTAATAACATAGTTGTAAGAGTTGCAATAAGGGGCTAGGATAAGTCATTACTTGTAATAACATAGTTGTAAGAGTTGCAATAAGGGGCTAGGATAAGTCATTATACAAGTATATTCTCAAATATTATGTTCTTGATCTATTTTCACCAATATAGGTTTGTCAATCAATCCTTTCTCATATAGATCAATGTATGCCTATATCTACAGGGTACAGATGGTTATTCCTAACTTACCATGAGCTAGAAGCTCATGTAGGCATACGGGTTTTCAGTTAGGACTAAATACTGAACTGACTCACAAAGACCCCAATATAGATCATATGTAATCCATCAATGGAAGGTCCTCTAGAATTAAGTAGTATTCGTAGTCCTTTGACTTGAGCACTACAGTTGGCTTGTGAGTGATCCACCTTACTTAGGTTCCACGAACGTTAGAGACCTTTTATGGTCTGACCACTGCATGTCACTAGATATAGTCCGATGCTCATGGAGTTTGGTGTGCGTATAAATAGGATTCGTCAGCTCATATAGGGAGTTGTATAACTAGATGCTTCAAGATTGAATAATTTGGCCATAAGCAATTAACCCGGGAAAGGGGTTTCTCACAAGGTTGAACAATATAGCAAAGGAGTTTGCATATTTTGTTTATTGAGATACAAATCTGAAGATAAGGTTATGGATGAGCATATAGAAATTTGACAGTGATGATCTATGTCTCTGGACATCCAAGATATAGATGATGGAAAGACTATATGTATGTGTTTTAACCTCAACTTGCATAGTCTAATGCGTTGATTTGTAATATCCGTGATATGTGCGTAGGGCATTGATTATGAACTTATAGAATAGTTCCATTTGAAAAAATGGGCGTGGACCTAAAGAGTTTCGCAATATGAAGTGTACTCATTGTGTATTGGAGCAGCATACTAGATTGAATAGTTCAGTCAAGTAAAATCTAGCAGAACCGATTATTTGTTTTAGGAACCCTCGGTATGCGCACGTGCCACTATTTAAGTGTTAAGTACATTAATTAGTTGACAATTATTGTTAACTAATTAAATATTGACATGTGGTGCATAGTAAGCATTTGATTAAGTTTATCCAAGTGTGTGGAATGGTAGGACCTATCAAGGGATTTACTTGGTAACCAAGTGAGGGCATAATGATAAATTCACATATATAATTATTTAATAGTTAAATAATCAAGATATTTTATTATTTTAATATTTTAATATATTAAATATTATTTAACTCAACCATGATTAATAGTTAATCAAAGTTTAGTTAATAATTATTTAATAATAAAATAATATATATGCAAACTTAGTGGCCAAGTTTGCTTAACCCAATCATAGTTGAGTGTTAATTATGGTTAGATTAAATATATAATATTATATTTATATGCTTAGTGGCCAAGCATATTAACTTTACGATGGTCAATAGTTGACCATGGTTAAGTTAAATGATAATATATATATATATATGTGTGTGTGATTTTTACCATTTTTTAGAGAGAAAGCTGCTAGAAAAGTTTTTAGAGAAAAATTATTTTTCTTTCACTATTCATCTTCTCTTACAAGCATTTAACTCTATATAAAGCAATACTAGCTACTGTTTATTGATCAAGAGTTCATCAATGGTAAACAATTAGCTTATGTTTAAAGTGTTAAACCAGTTACTAGATTAAGTTGCTATTCTAAACAGTTAAGCCCACCCAGTTGATTGTTTGAACCAACAACAAGCTTCACTTCAAGCGGACTCAAGCAGCTCTTTAATCCAAAGGTTGCATAAGTGAAAAAATTATCAATCTCTATCTTAATATGATTAAAATATTATAATGTGTTAATTATTTTTTAAAGCTTCCGCTGCAAATATGTATGTATTTGATGCTTATATATGTATAATGAACACAAATACCACATGCATACACCTAGAATAATTAGTACTTCCAAAATGGTATTAGAGCCCATTTTGTGTTGATTGGGCATGATTTGAGTATTTGGGAATGTTGTTGGTGAAGTCTCGATGCCACATGGTGCATTCCAAATGTTGAACTAGGGGTGGATGGCACGGGATGCCGCGGCACTGAATCTGGCACTGCGGCGCTGGGTTTCCAGGCCTAAGCACCATTACGCTTAAGGCTTGGCACTGTGGCTCTGTGGCACTGATAAGCCCGCACTGCGGCACTACAGGTTCTAACTCCCAGCTCTACAGCGCTGATGGGTTAGCATCGCGATGTTGGGGGCTTTGCCTTCTATACTGCAACGCTAGAAGCCCAGCGCCGTGGCGCTAGCACCGTCCACTCAAAATTAATTTTTTAAATTGTTTAAATATTTAAATATGCATGTGGAGTTTATGAGATGTAGTGATAAAAGTAATAAGTCAGCATTATAAACCAAATTCATTTTTCTTTATGTTGGTAATCACAATAAAAGCTTTACTACTAAGGGTTAGTTATGTTTACACAAAAATAAATGAATGATTGAGAAATCACCTTCCCATGAAATGGGGGCCAGTGTTTAAATCTCTCTTAATTAGATTGAATAATATTACATTATGAGATAGTGTTTTATTATGATCCGTTTTGTTGATACGGTGTTCAACAAGTCACGTCGATCTTTTTCTAAGATTGCTATAGTATAAAGGATTAGTCGGTAAGATTTGGACTAAGCCAGCTAAACATGAGATAAGGTAAATATATGCGAAAGTATTGCCCCAGATCGCTAAAGTGCACAGGTAGTATAATAGCATATACTTGATAATTGACAAGCCCTAGATCACTACAGTGTGTAGATAAGGTTTATTTAAGATCAATAGTAAAATTTTTATGAGATGCAATTAATAAGAGTTGTCTACCTAATGGGTTTACAAACACCTAGATCACTACAATATGCAGCCAAAGTAAAATGTCAATGTGATCTACTTCTCACTGTATAGTTTAAAGAGTTTAAACTATCGTTGTCCCCTTTGAGAGATTAAAGAGATTACGTAAAGTAGTGTGATGGCATTTTAAATTGAAAAATATATAATTGTTATACGCATAGTTTAAAACGTTTTTATTAGCGATTTAATATTTTGCTATTTCGCTAACATCTTTTATTTATTATGTCTTGTGAAGATCTGATGGCCTCAACCAACTTTTTGGTGCGTATATTGGATGCACACCAAACTTAAAAGGTGCAGAAAACTACTCAGACTGGCTTATGAATCTTAGAATTATTCTAGATTCAGAGAAGCTTGAATACCTTATTGATCAAAGATTGTGGAGAGGTATTTCTAATAATGCCACCCTAAATGAGAGGGTGACTTATCACAAATGGTTGGATGATGATTTAAAAGTGGAATCATACATCCTCGCCTCTATGTCTACTGAGCTGCAATGGGAGCATACTCATATAGACAATGGTAGCAGCATCATCCTTCATTTGAAGGAGCTCGTTGGTGAACAATCATAGGTCAAAATTTATAAGGTAGATTGAATTAGGGTAGTCTAGTTATTCTTTATGTCCTTAAGATGATCAGATTAATCGAGAGGCTTGAGATATACACATATCTATGAACAATAACTTAGGGAATAGCTTAATTCTTCAATTGTTGCTGGGGTCATTTGTACAATACAAGGCTTGACCTCTACTTATGTTGAAGACAGCAGAAGAAGACCTGTACAAAAAGGGCTCGTCTCTCTTTGTTTATGGTGCTTGATCTTCTATTCTAAAGGCTTTTAGAAAGTCCAATGGAAAGAAGAAATAGAAGGTCAAGCAGATACCTAAGATGGGTCCTCGGATGCAACAAATATCTAAGCCTTAACAAAAGAGTAAGGTGAAAAGAAAGTGTTTCTTTTGCGGCAATTATGGGCATTGGAAGTGCAACTGCCCAAAGTACCTTGCCACTGCAAAGAAGACTCCTTCAAGTATGTGCTTGACAATTACTTACATTTCTATGGCATTTAATGCCTGTTCTGGCTGGGTATTAGATACTATATGTCCATCTCACATCTATAATGTGTTGTAGGATCTGAGAAAAGTTAGAATGCTACAGCTTGGAGAAGTACAACTACAAGTTAGAAAAAGTGACTTCTGCAGGTCCAAGCTATTGGACATTTTAATTTACTTCTTATTTGTAATAGAACAGTTGTATTGTATAATTGTTATTATCTGCCTAACATCATTGACAGATTGTATCCCTTTCTGTACTTGACGGTGAAGGTTATCGTGAGATGGATATGCAATATTTAATACCCAACCAGAATAGACATCAAATGCCATAGAAATGTCAATAATAGTAGAGCACATACCTGAGAGAGTCTTCTTTACAATGGCAAGGTATTTTAGGCAGTTGGATAATTCCTAATATACTAATATCTGTAATGTATTACAGGGTTTGAGGGAGTTGGAATGCTACAACTTTGAGAAATACAGCTGCAAGTTAGAAATGGTGATTTTCTGCAGGTCCAAGCTATTGGACATTTTGATTTACTTCTCCTTTGCAATAGAACAGTTATATTGTATAATTGTTATTATGTGTCTAACATCATTAGACAATTGTATCCCTTTCTGTACTTGTTAGTAAAGGTTATCATATGTATATTATGAACTATTCCTTATGTTAGTTAATTAATAGGCATTACATTTTGGATACAATGAGAAATGTCATGAATGTGCAAGCCAGTTCTAGTAATAAACGTAGATCAGAAACTTTAAATGATACAAAATTATGACATATGAGATTATGTCACATAGGTGTGAGATGTATAACCCCGTCTGGTTAAAGATGGTCAGATATCCGATTTAACCATAGAGTCTTATCTAGTTTATGAATATTGTATTCAAAGGAATATGATCAAATCTTTATTTACAGGTGTAGGACACAATGCCTCTAATTTATTAGAACTAGTACATAGTTATTTACATGGTCCAATGAATCACACTATAATGGATGGGTTTCGATACTTTGTAACCTTTATTGATAATTTTTCATGATATGGGTACGTGTTTCTTATAAAACACAAGTCAAAAACCTTTGAAAAGTTCAAAGAATTTTGACTTGAAGTAGAGAAAAAAATCAGTATGTACATCAAATGCCTTCAATTAGATCAAGGCGGTGAGTAAATGGGCAGTGAATTTTGGCATTATTTAAAGGAGAATGGGATTCTCACTCAATATAGTCCTCCAGGTACTCCTCAATATAATGGTGTTTCAAAGAGGAGGAATCAAACTTTATATAGTTTGATCAATGATGAGCTTTACTGATCTTCCAAGATACCTATAGAGTTATGCTCTAGAAACTATTGCTCACATATTGAATAGAGTTTCATCCAAAGCTACTTCAACAACTCTGTTTGAGATACTGAGTGGAAGGAAAATGAGTCTTAAACATTTTAATATTTTGGGCTGTCATGCTTATGTAAGAGTTGCGCAATAGGATAAACTTGCACCTATGAGGTATAAATATCAGTTCATTGAGTATCTCAATAATTCTATAGGATACTAGTTCTATGATCCAGAGGAAAGAAACATGTTTGTTTCTCATTATACCACTTTTCTAGAGAAAGAGTTTCTAATAGATCATGGAGATTATAGAAATATTGAACTTAATGAAGTCAATCAAGAACCAAATGAACCAGGGATGGATATGCTAGTTCAAATGAGCAATATACCTTTGATACACCCTCCATGTAAGTCAAAAAGGATGTCTAGGCTACTTGTTAGGTATGGTCAGATTCTTGAAAATGCCCTTAGAGTTTTCTTAATAGGAGAAAATGATCCTTTGACCTATAGGGAGATGATGTTAGACATCAACTCAAAAAAATGGTAAGAAGCTATAGAATCTGAAATTAACTCTATGCATCAGAATCAAGTCTGGGGCTTGGTTAAACTTTTCGAAGGAATAGTTTCTATCAAATGTAAATGAATTTACAAGATGAGGCATAGGCCCGATGGGAAGGTAAAGACCTTCAAGGCCCGACTGGTAGCAAAAGGTTACGCTCAGTGATCTGGGATCAATTATGATGAGACCTTTGCACCAATAGAAATGTTAAAGTCAATTTGAATTTTACTGGTTATTATTGCATATTATAACTTTGAGATATGACAGATGGATGTAAAGACGGCGTTCCTGAATAGATATCTCAAAGAAGAGATATACATAGAACAACTTAAAGGTTTTATGTCCAGCTTAACCTCTGGTCTGGTGTGCAGGCTGAAGAAGTTCATTTATAAACTTAAATAAGCCTTTCAAAGCTGGAATCATCATTTTGATTAGGTAATTAAAGGGTCTGGTTTCATCAAAGACGAAGAGGAAGCTTGTGTGTATAAAAAAAGTCAGTGGGAGTATGATAGTCTTCTTAGTGCTTTATGTTGATGATATACTGGTCATTGGGAATTATATCAGTATGTTATAGTCGATCAAGAGCTATCTGAATAAGAACTTCTCCATGAAGAATCTGGGAAAGGCTTCTTATATATTGGGTATAAAACTTTATAAAGATAAAGCTAGGAATTTAATAGGATACTCTCAATCATCATACATTGATAGCATCTTGGAAAGATACAATTTCACTAACTGTAAGACAATTATATATTACCTTTCAGACATAGTGTTCATCTTTCAAGAAAAATATCTCTTTAAAGATGAAAGAGTTAGAATGTCTAACATACCATATACATCAGTTGTTGAAAGCTTGATGTATACTATAATGTGTATGAGACCTACCATCAGTATGGCTGTAAGTGTTACAAGCTGGTATCAGTCTGATCCAAGTGACGGCCATTGGATAGTAGTCAAATATATCCTGAAATACCTTAAGGGTATAAAGGATAAGTTTCTTATTTATGAAGACAGTGATTTGTAGGTGAGAGGATAGACAGATTCAGACTTCCACTCTGACCTAGATGATAGAAAGTCTACATCTAGGTATGTGTTTACTCTCAATAGTGCCATAGTGAGTTGGAATAACACCAAATAATGGTCCACAACAGATTCTACCACAGAGACGGAATATATAGCCTCTTCAAAAGCAACGAAAGCAGCTGTGTGAATTCATAAGCTTATCGTTGAGCTCAAAATAGTTACAAGTTTGAAAGATCATATCCCATTATTTTGCGACAATAATGAGGACAAAGCACAAGCCAAAAATCCAAGAGCACACTAGAAGTCTAAGCATGTGGAGAGAAAATACCACATAATTTAAGAGATCTTAACTAGAGGATATGTAATTATTTGTAGAATAGCTTCTATAAATAATGTGACGGATCCACTTATTAAGGCCTTGACTTCAAAGGTGTTTGAGAAATACTTTGATTCTATGGGTATTAGATACTACTATAAATGGCACTAGAGAAAGTGAAAGATTGTTGGGGTTTGTGCTTATGTGCCATCCTTGTTTGTATAAATATTTGATATCTATACAATTTATATTTTATTAAATCGCTAATTAAATTAATTATATGATATAATGCTTATAACGCTACAGACATTGTATAATCTGGAGGAGTTTTGATCTAGTCTAAAAGAGTTTAGATCAGGGCCAGTAGTTAGCAACACTAAGAATTATAACTGCTAAGAGTTAGCAGGTTATAAGAATCAGTGAAATCTAAGGAGTTGAAACCTTGTATATAACGGGACAAAGACCTAAAGGTATAGTAGTAGTGACATAGTTACAAAAGTTGCAATAAGGTGTTAGGAAATGTCATTATGCAAATATGTCCTCAAATATTATGTTCCTGATTTATTTTCATCGATGCAAGTCTATCGGTGAATCCTTTCTCATATAGATCATTGTATGTTTATATCTGTAGAGTACATATGGTTATTCCTAGCTGACTATAAGCTTAGAGCTTATGGAGGCACAAAGTATTCACTTAGGAATGGTTACTAAACTGACTCACGAGGACCGCAATAGATATTCTATGCAAGTTGTCAATGAAAAGTCCTCTCGAGTTAAGTAGTATTCGTAGTCCTTTGACCTGAGCGCCACGGTGGACTTATGAGTGATCCACCATACTTAGGTTCCACGAACATCAGAGACCTTTCATAGTCTGACCGATGCATGTCGCTGGGTATAGTTTAATGCTCATGGAGTCTAGTGTGCGCCGATATGAGATCCTTCAGCTCACATAAGGAGTTTATATATCTAGATGCTTCGAGATTGTATCTTAAAAATTCTTATAGCCATAAGCAATTAACCTAGAAAATGAGTTTCTTACAGGGTTGAACAATAGAGTAAATAAGTTTGCGTATATTGTTCATTAAGATAGGAATCTGGAGATGAGGTTATGGATGAACATATGGGATTTGACGGTGATGATCTGTCCCTACACATCTAAGATATAAATGACATAAGGACTATACGTATGTGCTTTAACCTCAACTTGCATGGTCTAACGCACTGATTTGTAATATCTACGACATGTGCAAAGGGCATTGATCACAGACTTATAGAACAATTTCATTTGACAAATCGAGTGTGGACCTAAAGAGTCCTGCAATATGAAGTGTACTCGTTGTGCACTGGGGCAGTAAACTGAATTAAATAGTTTAATCTAATAAAATCCAACAGAACCGATTATTTGTTTCAAGAACCATCGAAATGAGCGCACACCAATATTTAAGTGTTAAGTACATTAATCAATTGATAATTATTGTTAACCAATAAAATATTGACACCTGGTGCATAATAAGTATTTAGTTAAGTTTATCCGAATGTGTGGTATGCTGGGACCCACTAAAGGGTTTACTTGGTAACTAAGTAAGGACATAATGGCAAATTTACATAAATGATTACTTAATAGTTAAATAATCAAGATATTTTAATATATTAAATATTATTTAACTCAACCATGGTTAATAGTTAACTAAAGTTGAGTTAAATAATATTTAATTATTATTTAATATTAAAATAATAAAATGCAAACTTGATGGCCAAGTTTGCTTAACCCAACCATGGTTGAGTGTTAACTATGGTTAAGTCAAATATATAATATTATATTTATATGCTTGATGGCCAAGGATATTAATTTTACAATGGTTAATGATTGATCATGGTTAAGTTAAATGATGATATATATTTATATATGTGATTTTTACCATTTTTAAGAGAGAGAAAGCTGCTGGAAAATTTTTAGAGAGGGAAATTGAGAGAATAATTGTTTTTCTTTTACTATTCACCTTTTCTTGCAAGCAGTTACTATTCACCTTCTCTTGCAAGCAATATTGGCTACTATTTTACTGATCAAGAGTTGATCAATGAAAATTAATGAGCACACATTGACAGAGAACCAAACAACTAAGATAGCCAATGCCGAGAACTATAATAAATTTCTAATACCTACCAATTAATATTGAAAACTGAAAGACCAATGTTGCCTTTAGATTTTGGGAATTAGGCCAAGGCCCAATCAAGATGAGGCTTACCCAAACATGAAACTTGAGCTATTCAATGCCCAATTAAAAAGATACATTAAGCCTAAGGCCTAGGCCCAATCATGAGCTCAATCTACCAAGGACCAAATCAAGTCCTAATCAAGAATAGGTTTGGCCAAAACACAAAGCCTAGCCCATCAAAGATTCAATCAAGGGTGCACTAGACTTAAGGGCCGAACAAGGGAGATCTCTCAGGTTGAGCTAAAAGGAAGCCAACCAACTATTCAACACCTATAGTCCCCTCATTTGAGGAGTGTCCTTAGAATTGAAAATAATTTATGAGGCATAAGAAACGGTCAAGTGTCATTAAACCCATGTTCTCCAAAATAACACAAGTTACGTACCCTATAAATGCCATATTAACACCTTATTCAAAACCCTAATTTTGTGTTTCACTCGCAAGAGATGGGAGATAATATGAAAAATAAAAATAATCGATCACCTTTTTAAAAACCTATAAAAGGGGAAAGAGAGTTGCAAATGGGTGCAGCAACATAAAAAGAAGCATGCAACTAAGACAATAAAAAAATTCCAAAATTTCCAAATAAGAATATCAAGAACCCACTAAAAAGTTCTACTTAGACTCTTAGTCAATCTAAGAGATTAACCTAAGCATTATATGGTTATTACTGGTATAACCACTAATGTACTTTGATTATGATTATTATCGGTATAACCACTAGTGTATTTTAACTAAGTTCTGTGAGTGTAAGTGAATTATCAAAGCCTAATCTTGACTGGATTGCTAGTTAAAAGATCGCTTCCTATATAAAAATCTACTTACAGACTAAAGCTCTATTCACGACCAAGCATCTAATTTTTGAGGTCGCCTAAACCAAGGTCAACATTTATGTAAAATTATAATTATTTAGAAAAATACGTCAACATAAATTAAATTTGTTAAAAACATATATCAAACAAATATAATCTTGTCTTAGACATTTCTAGTTGTCTAAATATCTTAAAAGATTACATGTATCACATGTAACATAATATAAATGTTAGAATAGACCATAATAAAATATTTATTAAACTTGTCTAAGCAGGTTTTATTTGCATGTACTTGTTTGGGATTATTCTATTATACCATGAAAATCTTTACGGTATCAATATTGTATTTATTATTAACCTTTTGATTAAGTAGTTTTAATATTTACCATTAATTTCTTATAAATAAAAGTTAACTTCTTCTCCAAGTAACAAGTCACTTTGAATTTCTATTAAAAATATTATATATATGCATTAAATTTTTAACTTATTTATTTTATTAAAAATTAAAATATTGATCATATAAACATAAAAAAAAAGATTATTTAGAGTTGAACATAAATTAATCAAGAATTTTGTTAATAGGCATAAATTAAAATATATTCTAAATATAGTAAACTTATAAGAATTAAAAACTAATATCAAGATTTTTCTAAATAAATAATATGAAGAAAAATAAAATTTAGTTTCAATGATTATTAATATTACATAAAATAAAGAGCAAAACATGTAATAATGCATTACATTTTATGTAATGTAGATTTACACATAAAATATTATTTGTATATCTTAGTAAATTAATGTTTAACTTGTATATCTTACTAAAAAAATAAAATTAATTTATAAACATTATAAATAATATAAATTTTTTTATTGCTATTTATGAGATTGTGTTAATGTAATTAGTTTACATGTCATACAACTTCACTTTATGTATAAAAAGTAATTCATATTTATATTGTTACGTTTTCTTTAATTAGCATGTGAAAATTTTTTATCTCATTTTCTATTTGTAATTTTAATTCTCAATTCTATGTTACAAATATTAAATAGATGATACATTCATTTAGTCTACAACTTTGTCTTGCATTTAAATTTTTAAATAATTCAATTCATAATAATTAATGTTGTATCCAAGAATTAATGCTAATAATAATTTAATTTTTTATTTATTTTAAATATTTTTACAAATATTATGTTTTATTTACGATTTATTTGTTCTATATATAATTTTTACATAAATATACAAGTTCAATGTTGATTTATAAATTTTACATTATGTTTATAAGATTTAGTTTAGTTTATAAGTAAAACGTATCATTTACAAGTTTGATATTAATTTACGAATGTTATATTAAATTTACATGTCATACGTTTAATTAACGAGATTTATGTCAACATTTACATTTTTGTGTTAATTTATAATTGTTTTTACAAATATTATATTTTATTTACAATTTATTTGTTATATATATAATTTTTACATAAATATACAAATTCAATGTTGATTTATAAATTTTACATTATGCTTACATGATTTAGTTTAATTTAAAGTAAAAAATATCATTTACAAGTTTGATTTTAATTTGCGAATGTTGTATTAAATTTACACGTCATACATGTAATTTACGAGATTTATATCTGTTTTTATATTTTTGTGTTGATTTATAATTTTTTTTAGCTATTTTAAATTCTTTTACAAATATTATGTTTCATTTACAATTTATTTATTATATATATAATTTTTTACATAAATATATAAGTTCAGTGTTGATTTACAAATTATATTTATAAGATGTAGTTTAATTTATAAATAAAAAGTATCATTTACAAGTTTGATATTGATTTACAAATATTATATTAAATTTACACGTTGTACGCGTAATTTACGAAATTTATATCTACTTTTACATTTTTATATTGATTTATAATTTCTTTAGTTATTTTAAATATTTTTATAAATATTATATTTCATTTATGATTTATTTGTTATATGTATAATTTTTTTTAACGTAAATATACAAGTTCAATATTGATTTATAAATTTTATATTATATTTATAAGATTTAATTTAATTTACAACTAAAAAGTATCATTTACAAATTTGATACTGATTTACAAATATTTTATTAAATTTACACGCCGTATGTGTAGTTTACAAAATTTATGTCTATTTTTATATTTTTGTGTTAATGTGTAATTTTTTTAGTTATTTTAAATTCTTTTACAAATTTTATATTTTATTTATGATTTATTTATTATATATATAATTTTTTACGTAAATATACAAGTTCAGTGTTAATTTATAAAATTTTACATTATATTTATAAGATTCAATTTAATTTATAATTAAAAAGTATCATTACATATATAAATGCTAACAATGTATGAAAGTGACTTATAATGCGAAAAATTATTTAAATATAATAATTATGTGGCATTAATAATATTTCTTTTTCATATATCTATGATTTAACTTGTCAAATATTGCATGAGTACAAAATGATGAAAGAAAATTTTGGAATGCATAAGGCATTGCACTGGTCTCCACCAATGAAGATTCCACTTTAGTAGGATTTTCAGACAATAGCATAAAAAATCAGCAAGTAAACATAGTCATACTGCTTATTAGAGTAGATTTGGAAAATAGTGGGGCAACGACAAATGAGAATATTATGTTACAGTATGTTAGTTAAAATCACATATATAAATGCTTAATTTTTATTGTGTTAGAGGTACAATATTTTATTTTATATTAAGTAATTCTTTGTAAAGCATTTTTATTTGTTTTATTTTTTTTTGTAGTTTAATATAATAAATGATAATATTTTTTTATGTATAATAGTGTCATATCTTACATGGAATAGAAATTAAATAAATATTAAATATATAAAGGTGAATATGCAATATTACCTAACAGGTTAGTCTTTTGAGTCAATGACAAATACCCAACCCGTGACAAATAATATCAAAACAAACTCGAATTTTCATTCGTATGTAAACCTTCAAAAATGCCTCAATAGATATTGTCACGTGTAATTGGTCCCTTAGACTCTGGGAATGAATAATACGAACCAGGTTGATCCTTGAGTTTAGACTACACCGTGACAAGATCATCATATAATGGATGAAGAAAATAACATATCACATATCAAATAAAAATTAAATAAATCTTAAATATATAAGAGTAAATATACAGTACTATTTAATTGGTTAATCTTTTAAATTAACATCCCACCTGTGACAATAAACAGACCTAAATATGAAGATTGAAGATGGCTGAAGTGAATTTTATTAACTCATAACATTTTATAAGTCAAGGTGGCCATGTCAAGAATAAATATTAATTAATTAATTTTTGGTGTTTTTTATTATTGCAAGAGAAGAATAAGTTTTATTATTTTGCTGTAACTTTTGTTAATAACACATCTGTTAGCCGTTCAGCATGGTCAACAAAGAAAAACTGTGACTTTAAACCGTCTAAAATTAAATTCCTTAGGAAAAATCTATTTATTTTCTTCAATTTTTTTTATTTCGTGGCCAACAATTAAGTGCTTTGTTTGAGTAAAATCTAAATGCAAAATCTGTGAAATAAATGATTCAGAGGAGTTTGAATCCTTTTACTTGACATTGATGCACAAATCTAAGTGGAAGCTAATAAAGAGATTATAAATTGAAAATTACACAATCAAATAATTTGAATGAGAAGATCATATATCCACCACATTTATCTGCTGAATAAAAGATAAAAGATAAAAACACAATGTCTCACAAGATGGATTTAAGAAAACCAGGTATAGCTACAAATATAATCAATAAGAGACCCGGAAACTCGTATTCAAGATTTTCCCTATTGTGAGACATTGTGTTTGTATCAATAAGAGACCCGGACACTCGTATTCAAGATTTGCAACTCGAGAAATGTAAACAAGCTTGACATTTTAACAGCACTTTTTAAGAGGCTGCTAGAGCTTAGTCTTATGCTCCTTTAATTTTTGCTCTAAAAAAATTGATAAACTCTTATATCTTTACATGAATAAATATTAACTCCTAAATAATATAGTATGCAAGTAAATTCATTCATAATATATTATGTAAGTATATTCACTCATAGTAATTTTATGCAAGTAAATCACTAATAGTTTACTTTACATAGGTAAATTCATTTTATGATGTATCCTAAACAAAAAATTTCTCAAAAATTAGTTTGAATCCTTTTACAATATAAGGTCAGTTATATAATCCTTTTAAACCTTTCAATGAGATTTAAATAATAGTATATATCACTTGATGTTAGTAAGAGAAAAAACATATATAACAAGCAACCACAAATTACCAATTTTAACTCAAAAAAAACTAACATCCCATATGTTAGATAAATAAAGTTTCAAAGTGTCTAATAAAAGATTTTGTTACATGCTATTTTGTTACTCTTTACACAAATAATTTGTGCCTACTTTTAATGCGGTGGACATTTTTAGAGTTATCCACTTGTTTTTGTTTATTATTTTGACCAACACTAGTTGTGGCTTTGATGGTACCATAAACATTTCTCAAATATTCATGTCATAATTCTGCATTAAATTTAACTCTATTCTCTCCTTATTTTCATGTCCATTGACAATGTGGAGCACAAGACAAAATCTTTCTTCCTCCGAATTATACTACAACAAAATATAAACATCAACATTAATCAAAATAATTTCAAACATTTGAGCACCAAACATGTATGAATAACTTTAAAAAAAAATACCTCATAATTTGACAATAATGTATCACATGGTGTCTCCATGTATTTCATCACAAACAAGCCCCAATCATATCCGTTTGGTTGTTTTGGAAAATTACCAGAATAAAATATACACAACTCAGCTATACCCCAATCTAGAAGATAGTTTTGGGTTATATCATTGAATAATAGTAGTTCTAATGCCCATAACAATAATAATTCAATATTAGTAAACTGTATGTTGCATCCAATTGGTAAAAAGACAAATAAATAAAAATTTAACTTACAATTTCCTTAACTATATCCTCTGATGCTAGGCAAAGGATCCCAAATTTCAACAATTTTTTCTTTAATAATTAAGATTGCTAGATACCAATGTTCTATATAGTCATCAAACAAAGGAACAAAAATCTATACCACAAATAACATTGTTACGGATACATAACATGATTCAAACAATCATTACACTTAAGTAGAGTATGTAGAAATCTTTGTATAAATATACACGTTTCTTAATTTTTCACACATTTTAAGCTTTGACATATACATTTCCTAAATTCTACTTGCGAACAAAGTCCTCAATATCTAACTTATTTGTGCGCTATATATTAGCCACCACTATTTGCTATACAAATTTATGTCATAATTTAGTACATGAAACTAGAGATATATACCTTTAAGTAACTAATTTTCATAGTGTGGTTCATATATTTGATTTAAACTTGCCGCAAATAGAGTAGTCAAATACCAATTACGAGATTCATGTGTTTGTTTTGAACTCTCCTTATTAGTAAAGTACTCGACAAAACAATTTATAATCTGAAAAAGAAAAATAAACATGATCCATGCATTACAAAAAAGTGAACAATCAGATAAAATTCTTCTTTATATTTATATGTTTTTGTATGTGTTATTTTGGTGAAGGTAGTGATGCTGAAAAGAGTGACAAAATCATAAGTTGTTCAACTTTTACACCATATAAATAAAAGAAATATGATAATCCACACAGAATCTAGAATAAGGGTTTTTCTAGGATATGAAAAACAACACCTACACATTATGACATTAAAAGCAAAGCAATAGGCACATTACTTTCTAGTTTTACTTTGTTGTTTCGTTTTCACTACGTATTTCCATTTTCAGTTCTATTGTAAGGATATTTTGTACTTTTTATTTCTTATTCATTACTTAACATAAGCACAAAAGTGTCCATTAGTTACACTGTACATGATTTTGCTGTATGACTTACATGCAAAAGATATAAATCGTGAAGTCATTGTACTACTTTATTCACAAAAAGTGATTTAGTTAAGCACTTACTGATAAGTTGTGATATATCAATATCTATATATTGTGCAAACAATTGCCTTGATCATCAAAAAGAAGATTTTGATTAATGTGTTAATGCATTAAAAAGGACATAGTTGTTGATTTTATGGTCTAAAGTCTGAATCTAGCATAATGTTAATGATTTAATTGTTTTAGGTTGTTTGCTTTACTAACTTAAGACAAATAATCAGATATTTTTATCTAACTATAAACTGTCAAACTTTTAAATCTTATTTGATACAAACAAAAAAGTCAGGATGTTTTGCATTATTCTCATACATAAAAAACAATTCTATAAATTAATCATATTTTCATTTCATGAACCTTATCTGTTGATCTTTCTACTCATTTATGTCGAAAATTAAGAGTTCATGAATAGTTCCTCACTTTCCGATCTTCTCTTATCAGTGTCTCTTTGCCAACTTCTCCAACAATTTTTTTTATAATTACTAAGACATAAAAGCCCAATAACTACCTTGGACTTGCTCAAATCAATAAAGAAATATGGTGATTTTTGAAGGAGACAAGGAACCACAAACTTGAAACGTTACTAATATTATATTCAGCTTATGAACTCAATATGATGTAAATGGATTATCAAATAAAATAAAAGAAGAAGAAGAAAGGGGAGAAACACACTCATTTGCTTAATAATCCATCAATAACCTCAACAGTCCACTTAAAGTGAAACATAAGGTCCTATTAATAGAGGCCAAAGACACAATGAAAAAAGGAAAAGATGTCTACCTCCAATAAGGAAATCAGAATAAGAAAAACTAAAACCGACTGAAATAAGTGAGCCAGACACAACTAGCTAGAAAATAAAACACTAATCCAACTAAAATTGAGAATAAATAAATAAATAACAAAATAACAGCAAAACTTGCCTAGCTTGTGCTACATCAATGGCAAGAAATGCAGTAGTTTCCTTATTTTTTTTATATATAATTCCAGGCAATTACCATGCATATAAATTGATAAGGATAAACAAATTTCAACAATTATCACCAACAAATTTCAAGATTGTCTTATCCTAAACCACAAACTAGGAATACTTTGGCTGCCATTACCAGTTACAGAAGGCTTCTAAAAATTAGCAGGACTTCTGCCAACATATAATCTCCTTACAAGCAGCTTCATCTCTTTGATACCCTGATTCTTGCTGCTCAACATGACATACTGCATACCAACAATGCAACAGAGGTTCAGCTGGCAAAACTACCATTTTTTACCACCCCTGGCTTTGCCGTTTCCTTATAATCTTGACCTCAAATGAATATCTTACTGCCTTTTGCCACCCCAAGCATTAATGCCCCTCTGGCCCTTTAGGTATATTACGGAAACAGATTAAATAGAGTACCAACTTTTCCTTCATTCTCCTTTTGCAGCTAATACAATGCACGGACTTAAACATCAGTACTTTGAATTTACTGGACTCGGCACAGAAATGAAGAGAATAGACAAAGCCATAACAGATCGGTCATAATATCAAAAGTATCCTGTATTATTATGCACAGGGTGACTGGATACTTCTTTCCATACTTGCTCCGCATAATTCATTGCTCTAGTCTCTACAATCCTAAACATTCCCAATGTTACAAACACTTGCATTAAGGGGCATAAATTCAATCAACTTCCGAATTGGAGTAGTCAGAGTGATGCCACAAGTTGGATCCACTCCTTATCCCTGCATGCTTCTCCCCCTTCCTCATTGATCTAACCCTCTTAGACTTACCACATAGTTTCCTTAATAATACATCAACAACCAAAGCTATCTTAGTTGAAGATGGTTTAATAAGATCAGAGCACATGGAACAAAAACTCAAAGTCATAAAACTTCCCTAGCATGCTCCCTGGTGGAGTTCTCTTTTCAAAAACAAATGGCATAACAAGAGCACCAGTAGTTAAGAAGATTACAAAGCAATAGGTACATTACTTTCTGGTTTTACTTTATTGTTTTGTTTTCACTAAGTATTTCCAGCCTTAGAGTCTTTATTATGGACAAAATCCAGAAGAATTAATTCATGAATTAAATTTAACAAAAAAATTTCCTCCCTATAACAACATATGATCCAAAATTGATAATAGAATTTAATTCATCATTTATTTTAAACTATGCATGATGAACAGAATTCAAAGCAACACTTAGCAATTTTCATCACTCACACAAATTTCACAATTGACAACAACATTGGATAAGCAAAATTGACTGCAGACTTTAATAGGGACTACATTAATCACAATTCTATAACAACTTTTTGATATCCGAAACTCATAGTGCAATATGAAAAACTTTTACAACTAAGACATAACTATCTTGAACCCAGTTCTTCACATTATAAATTGAACTTAAAAAGAACACACATGCTTAAAAACCGAGAGACGCAAAAGTAAAAGAAAAAGAAGAAAATTTGATAAGTGATACCATTTATTTAGCACGCTTTGTCGACGTCTAAAAGAGAGAAATAAGAAGACAGAGATGGCGTCAATGATCTGGAGAGGAGAAGGGTCATCTGTTTTTGCACTTTCCTCCAACAAAATGTAAAGCAAAAACCAGTGACATTATATTATACCTCCTGACTGGCGGACGGCGGTTGGATGAGGGCTTTGCGGCGGCGATTACTTGCTCTGACCCGATCGAGTTTATGGCACGACGTGGTTTTCCCCGGAATGATTTGGCGGTAGCCGGAACCGGCGAAGGAGAATCGGCGAGAAGAGTATTAGAGAGGAGCGCTGAGAGAGGAAGAGCGTTTACGGAATTTTTTTTTTTTTTTTTTGAGATCGTTATGGATTTATGATTAGACAAAAAGACGGTTACTGTTTTAATTTTTTTTTTTTAACTAAGTGCTAATTACCGGTTGTACCAATTTAAATATTTGATAATAAATTTATTTTTTATTTTAGTAAATACACCGTTAGATAAATCCAATGGCCTAAATTTGTTTTGGGTAATCTTATCCCAGTACCGTAGAACGCACCGTTTGTTTGACAATTATGTCATATATATAATACAAATTTTAATACAATTAATTTAAATGAATTATATCAATACTGACTTTATCACTTGAATCAAGTGACACTCACGTCACACAAGGAGTTGTTAAACATAAACAGCGTGTCCCGTGAAAAGGAATTGGAACTATCATTGTGGGGGAACTCCGATATCATATTGGCTTGATAAACATGGAAAGGTTACATTTAATAGTGGTGATTGATTTATCTACTACGGCATTGGCTTGGGCCATGGAGATGGATGGGGTTTTAGTTTTACAAACCAAGAGCAGCAAGTGGTGTCTTGCCTTGTCCAGCCTCAAAGTAGAAAATCAACATGGCCAACATAGCAATCCTAGCATGCTTAATCTCAGCAACCTTGAGTCTGTCAAGCTTCTCAGTATCAGGAATGTAGACACCATCCTGAATGGTTCCTGCAAAACCCAAGGGGTCAAAGAACTTGCCGCCAGGGTAGCCTTGTTCCCCAGTTGCATTGGCAAAGTTCTCTGCAGTTCTTGACCAGGGTGTTGCCCATTCAATAGATTGAGACTCGGGGTTGAAAAAGTCGACCCAACGCTTGCTCTCGACCCAACCCATGAGAAGAAGCTGAGTCCCTAAGAGGGAGCCGAAAGAGAATGGCGCTACAGCACCAGGGTCAGCCCCAGCCTCGAACCAGGGAACACCACTCCAGGCCTGTCCAACGAAGATTCCAACAACCGCTGCCATGGCCCATCGCCCGTGTATAAGCTCTGCTTCTCTGTACCATTTCAGGAATGCTGGGTCCTTGCCAAGCCCAAGCGGGTCGAATCCGTAATCTCCAGGGAGCCTAATAATAAGGTGATCAAGAAAAAAGATCAGAGAGATTATTTAAACAACATAAAACATGGACAAAAGATCTTCGACATTTAAGATCAAGAACGAGTAGCTTACGAGCCATCGAGCCACTCAGGGTCAAGGAAGTTGCCACCACCTTTGACAGCAGGGATCCAAGATTTCTTCGGTGGAAGAGCAGCTACAACAACGGCCTTCCTAGTACTTGATACTGATCGTGTACTATTACTAGCAGCGCCGGCCAGCAAGGCCGGACTATTTTTCTTGTTCCAGCTTCTATTTAAAAATGAAGAACCCAACCCATTTAGCACAGCCCCGGATACTGTTGCGGCCATCTCTGATCTCTACTTTCTCTCTCTATATGCTTAAAAAATTAGGCTGCTGGACTGGTAGCTGCAGAAATAGAATAAAATGTTTTCTGTGATTTGAAATAGAGATTCTTAAAGGTCAGCTTGTTATCAATCTAATCTAAGTGAAGATTTCTAGAGAGCCAAGTAGGATAATGAAATCTAGAGGGAAAATCTGAGCGAAGTATCGTGGATAGATTACGGACCAATGGGAACTTGAGGCCCATCCACGTCTTTAAATTGCTTCCAACCATGTGCAACAATAACTCTCGATATCCACTAAGTAGCCCTACATGTTTCAGGTTTTTAGAAAAAATTTCATAAATAATTTTTTTATTTTTTTATTATTTTTTTAATCAAATTTAAATTAAATATATTTTATTAATTAAATATTTTTATTTTAGACACATTTGTTTAAATATCAAAATTTAACTTACTCTCCGTCAAAAATCACCAAATTTTTAAATTTTCATAAAATTCGTTAAATTAAAAAATTTGAAATTATCATTGTATAGATCGGAGCTTATACAATATATTTTTTATTTTAAATTAAAAAAATGAACAATTTTTAGTAAGTTTTGTTAAACTTTTAAAAAATTTAAATTTCTTTAAAAATTGTTAGAAATTTATTAGAATTTATATTTAAAGTTAGAAATAGATGAAATTATTGAATTATATGTGCAAAATAGTTAGAATAATGTAAAAAAAACGTTAAAAATGAGAAAAAAATAAAATTTTTGAGTGTATTATTGCGATGCAGACGGTAGCCGGAGTAGCGGCCGACCGCCGTTCCCAATCTCGGGACGTGGCGCCTGTATAGATGACACACGGCGCAATTGTTTTTAATTTTTTGAAATTATTTTTTTAAATGAAATAAATTAAATTTAATGTTATTTAAATTAAATAGATTAAATTAAATTATTTTTATAAAAAAATTAAAATTCAATGTAATTTTATTTAAATTAAATAAAATCTAATTTAGAAGGGATGGATCTAATAGATTAAGTAATTAATTAACATTAATTAATAAGTAAATGACTCATTAATTTTAGTTTGTAACATTATTTATTATTGTGAGTACCTTTTATAATTATAATTTATATATTTTTATTTTTATTTTAATATATAATTAATTATTATAATATGTTAGTAATTAATTATTAAAATATGTTATGATTTTTATATTTATTAAATTAATAATTTGTGTAAATCATATTGTATGTTATTTTTGATCTATATGTATGCATGTTATTTATGAAATTTTTTCTTATTATTATTTTTTCCAATATTAATTTCTTTTGTTTATTTATTTTTAATTGTTACAGGAAAGAAAACGTATTGAAAAAAATATATAATTTCAGAGCATATATTTTTTCGTGCATCAGTGACAGCTTATGCGAAGATGTGGGGTCTAAATTATATAAAAGATAAATTGAAAGAAAATCAGAAAACATTATTTAGGCAAACGTGTATGAAGCATTTCTTAGATGTGTCAGATTTGACATTCTCTAGTATTTTGGTGCATGAGTTATTGTTGCGTGAAGTGCATACCTCTAATTTAAAAGATGAGATGTGGTTTTATATAGGGAGGAAACGCATCTGATTTAGTCGGCAGGAGTTTGTACTAATCACTGCACTACAAATGCGAGATTACCCTCCCGCCCAGCAGCTGCATAGAAAATTGGGCACTCGATTATGGGATATATATTTTTTCAGGGTAAAAAAATTATCTTACATATTTTTTGATAAATGGTACGAACGTCTAAATTTGACGAAAATAGATGATGCAGATGCAGTAAAGTTGAGTTTATTTTATTTTGTGTATCGTGTTTTGATCCCACGTGATGAGCGTAGTGGGATTCAAAAATTTGTTTTATATTTAGTGGATGAGTTTAATAAGTATCCATGGGGCAATATTGCATGGACCGTGCTTCATAACTCACTTAAGAAGGCCGCATTCCAAAAACTTGAGAAAATAAATAGGAAAAGGTTTACACAGAGGAAGTTTGAGAGTTACAACGTGTATGAATTTTAGCACGCATTTCTGGTACGCCATAATTTTCTTGTACTTAACTTTTTGATCTTAATTATTTATTTATTTTGTAAACGTCAAACTTATATTTTAAAAATAATTATATTATGTATGAATTTTCGAGGCAATTCCAGTGTGTGAAGAGGTTTTTAGTTATAATTATAGTGATCGTTTCCCTCATTTTTTTAATTTGAACAACTCGAGGGACTCCACAGTTCGATGACGTTCAGGATACAATATTATGAAAGGATTTGGTATGTGTTGATATTAATCAAAAATATATATATTGGTTTATAACTTTTATTTTGTTTTAAGCATAACTTAATATTATATTTATAGGTTCTTTTGGTACATCGTAAATTAGTACCAAAAGACCATGAGAAGAAAGAGACAATTGTGCAACTGGTTAGACGCGTAGGCATTCCAAGCAAAAGTTATACTGGGGACTTACCAAATATGTCTGATTACAGCGAGAACAAGGGCCCCAGGACCTATGCCCATTTCAGCGACCCTAATTGATGATGTTATAGATGTGGAGGGAGATAGATATGAATAGACAAAATCACAAATGTCAGCACCAGTGCCATGAGCAACTGTATATTACTTATTTACGTGATTAACTAAAGAAAAATTTTCATATATTTCTAAATAAGTCATTAACTATAGTTATGTTTCTTGTAGTCTGAACACAGTGCATCTGCATACCATAGCATAACACATTAGATTGAGCAACTGCGGGAGGAGATGATTAAGAGATTTAAGCGAACTAAAGCTGCACTTCTGCAGAGAATGGACAAGGATAGAGATGAAATTTTAACAGGGGTTGATCAACTGGTTAGACGTGTAGGCATTCCAAGCGGAAGTTATGCTGGGGACTTATCAAATATGTTTGATTACAGCGAGAACAAGCGCCCCAGGACCTATGCCCATTTCAATGACCCTAATGATGATGTTATAGATGTGGAGGGGGATGGATATGAATGGACAAATCCACAAATGTCAGCACCAGTGCCAGGAGCAATGGTATATTACTTATTTACGTTATTAACTAAAGAGAAATTTTCATATATTTCTAAATAAGTCATTAACTATGGTTATATTTCTTGTAGTCTAAACACAGTGCATCTCCAGACCATGGCGTAACACATCAGATTAAACAATTGTGGGAGGAGATGATTAAGAGATTTGAGCGAACTGACATTGCACAAGCTGCACTTTTACAGAGAATGGACAAGGATAGAGATGAAATTTTAACAAGGGTTCATCAACTCCGGATTGATCTTACACAGCAGATGATTATGTGCTTTAGGCAGTCATGCTCATTCTAACAGAACGAAAGCCATAATATGGTAAGCAAAATAAATTTAAAATCGCAATAATTTTTCCTTAACTTAATTGTAGTTTGATTTATTTTAATATATACATATATTTTAGTTTGGAGAGAACACACCGGCTGGCTATCAATATGGTTTTCAAACCCCAGCTACTGGTCATGATATACTGCCCTAGCTACTGATTGATAGTTCTGCAAGTATTGAGATCTTGCCTGCCCCGCATAAGGGAGTGAGTCAATTTAGGAGACCGTATAGGTCTGTATGGTATTTGCACACCTCATATACAAATCTATTTCCACAAAGGATACATGAGAATAAGAAAATTGAAATTGAAGTACAACCTCAAGCAGACATGGATCCATTGCAGCAGATAGACTCGAACATCTTAGCTGAGTTTTAGGCCTAGATGGACAAGGATGAGGGTGTAGTCATCTTACCTGGGCTTGACGCTAACCCGGCATAGTTTCGGGAATTGCTACACAGCTGACTATATGACTTTGTAAGTAAAATATATATTCAATAATGTGGTGGAATAGTGATTTTATTTATTTAAATTTACACATTGACTTGACGGTAATTGTTTCTTAATGCAGTATATTAATGAGTATTTGAAGGTGATTCGGCTTAGGCAATACGATAGGCAATATGATTGAACTAATGCATTGCCCCAATTGTCCACTTCTGTTGATTCGTATTTCTTTGTGAGTGATGAATTAAATTAATTATATTTTTTTATTTCATCTTTATTGATTATTCGATGGCTCTGCATTTTTAAGAGACTTTTAGTCTTCTTTATGAGGAACACAAAAACGACATGACTGGCATTGTATAAAGAGATGAAGTGATGGCATATGCCCAAGGCGCTAAAGAAGATTTACTCGGTGCATGTATGTGGATTAAGGTTAATAAGGTAAAATATAATATTTTGTGTGAATGTTATTCTTTTTGTTTATAACTTGTAGTACTATTTGTAAGACTTATTTGAATTTTATGTAGGTTTATATTCCTGTCAACTACAATCAACAGCATTGGCTGATAACTGAGGTGGATATCTTGCATCGACAAATATTGATCTACGATTCTAGCATCAAGGGATTTGTTGATGGCGTGATTGAGAATCATGTCTTGCAATTATTTACGTTGTTACCCCATTACCTAGATGCTTGTAGATTTAATGAGCAACGAAAAATTACACCTGACTTAACCCCTTTTCATGTAATTAAATTAAAGGATGGAGTGCCACAGCAGACAGTGAATAGTAGAGATTGTAGGGTTTATGTTTGTATGTTTATAGAGTTTTCGATGTTATGTCGTCTCCTAGATTTTGGTTCTGAGCATAGGTCTTTTTTTAAGACCAAAATGACGATTGACTTATGAAAATGTGCAAAAACATAGTAAAAGAAAATTAAATGTTTGTATGTTTATAAAGTTTTTTTTTATGTATTTTATACATTTCATTGTAAATTGTAAAAGAAAAAATATAATTAGTCAAAGCATGCATTATTAACGACATTAGGGAAAAAAGAAACATAACAAACATATTAATTAAACACAATCGTAAAAAAGTACAAATTAACTAGTCAAATAAGACCCATAACTACGTGACTTAAAAATACAAATATAACTCATAAAGAACACATCAACTACCATGTAATAGAATTGGGTTTCAACAAGTTTGTTGATTATGTCCATGCTGCTTACAGCAATTGCATACATTCTTCGTGGGAGCCTCACCTTGCGATAGAATTCGATTCTTCCGACGTCTTCCTGATTATCGGCGTACTATAAGAGACTGGATGTCAGCAGCTCTCAACTCCTCTGGAACAATCCAATCTAATGGATGACCAACTGGATTTACTAGTTCACTGTATGCACGCAACAAAGTGCATGAGGACACGGTAGCTGTCGCATATCAAACTTTCGACAACTACATGACTTCCCCGGGATGTCCAATATTCTATTTCTTTTTCTATCCTTAACGAAAAAATGAGATTGATCTATTGCATACACTATTATGCGAGCAGAATCATCATTGTGCTTCCAAATCTTGTCATGGGCCCAAGTGGTCAAGAAGTTTGACATATTTTCTACAGCCTCGCGTCTCTTAACAAAACATCTTTGCATTAACTCTATAATCCACTCAATTAAGGCAATTACCGTCATGGCACGTGCTTCCTTCGCAACAGCATTAATGCTCTCTACAATGTTGGTAGTCATGATGTCATATCTTCTGAATGCTCCCATTGATCGAGCTTATGTTGAAAAACCAACCTCCTCTTCCAAGTATCTTGTTGCCTCCGGTTTCATTTCTCGCATCTTATTAATTTTCCTTTGAAAGTCAGCTATGCGATACGCTTTGGCAGTAACAAAATAGGAAGCCAAATATCCCTCTTCTTTTGTTGTCTGCGACGGTATCTTATATCATGCTACCAAATTACACTTCAAGTGATGGATGCATACACCATGATATACATTAGGAAATACCTCTCTAATGGCCTTCTCGATACTAGCATGTCGATCAGATATAAATACAAAGTTCTCAAAATCGCCAATGACTCCTCAGAGTTTTGCCATAAACCACTTCCATAAAAGCATCATTTTCAGAGTCAGCAATACCCCATGCAAGTGAAAAAATTTGGTTGTTTCCATCCTTGCAAACAGCCACAAACATTGTTCCTAAGTATGCATTTTTTTAAAATGTACCATCAACTGCAATAACCGATCGGATGGAAGACTGGAACCCTCTAATACATGGTCCAAGAGCCATGAAGAAATATTTGAAGTGCTTGCAATCATTAATCTCCAAATGCATAACTGTACCTGGGTTCAGTTGTTTCAATATATGATAGTATGCAGGAAGTAATTTATATGAACCCTCTGGAGTACCACGTATCAACACCAATGCATACTCTTTAGACCGCCAAGCAGTAGGATAAGTTATGTCCACACCAAACTCCTTACATATGTCTGCTTGGATTTCCTTCGATCTATAAAGTCGACTCGCAGATACAAACTTATTTTTTATGAATTTGCCAATAATCCGAGACTTTGCTTGTTGATGACCATCGCGCAATCAATCTAATTGGCACATGTGACTTGAATCAATTCTGCACACAATAAAATATTTCCTTGCATCTGTCGACTCTGCACATAATCGCCATCAGCATCTATCATTATCACATTTGATCTCAAAATGATCTTTTTTCGACCTTGACACTTTAAAGCTCCAATTACCTTTAAGTGCTAGCATACTAATAGCCTGGTGAAGTTTGTCTTTACTATCAAACAACTTTCCTACAAACACATCACCAATTCCACTACTCGATATCTTATCCGATATGCCTAAGTCTGATGGTGGTATTGGAGGCATAAACGCAAAGGGGTTTTTCGCTTCACAAAAATCTATTCTTCTAACTTTAATATTTATGGAGCTTGTTGAAACATAACAACGTTCGCCTTCTGCTAAATCATCCCCTTCTAAATTATCAACATTTCTAACATCATCACAGTCCCTTTCCACATCCCCAACATTTTCAATGTCATCACAAGCGTAATGTGTATAGGCTAGGTCTTCATTGAAGGGTATAAAAGAAACATTGTGATACTCATTTGTTGTGTTTGCAGGAACCACTGCTGGAATTGATGGAGATGTATGACTCACTTGGTTGCTACCGCTAGCTGACATAAAATGAGTATGAATCGATGGTGGGTTTTGATTGAGAGGCTGTACATCATCTTCATAAATGGGAACTTTAGGATCCACTGTTACACATAAAGGACAGTACGATCTTCTATTGGCGCTAAAAAAAATCGAACATCACTGTTGTTTCTAATTTCAATAGGCTTTAACTTATACCTCGTTGCATCAATTTTGATTTTTAAAGTCACCTTACAGTTCACATTGTCGACTCCCAAGGTATAACATATTGCATTTAAAAGATTTTCAAAATTAATATCTTTCGAAACCGAAATTCTAAAATTACTATAATCAACATAACTTTCTTCCCAATCACTAGAACTCTCTCACTTTCCTCCAAAATAAATAACAATTGCATTATACTCCATAGTACCTAAAAAAAAAAAATGACAATTAGTAAAATTATTTTTAAAAAAATCAAAACTAATTATTTAAAAATAAAAAAATGAAAAATACGCAATCACGCGCATCGTGGGGCCATCTCAGGCCCGAGATGGCTGTGAGATGCCTAAATTGACGGCAGCCGCACCGGCTGCCGTTTGGTTTTCGCCAAACACACTCCAAATCTTATTTTTAGCCGAATTTCAACGTCTTTTACACAATTCTAACTCATTTTTTATATTTAATTCATCAGTAATACCTATTTTTAACTTTAAATGTAAATTTTATCTAATTTCTAACTAAAATTAAATTTTTTTAAAAAGTTTAGAAAACTTACCAGATACGGCTATTTCTTTGATTTAAAGTGATAAATATGCTCAGCAACATTCGAGTTTCGCAATAACAACTTCAAAAATATTCGACATCAATATGCTTCTTGGTTCATCAATATAACTCTTGGAGGTTCGGTAAGAAAAAAGAGAGGAAGTTAAGTTTTTGATATTAGAGTAAATATGTTCAAAAATAAAATTTTTGATTAATAAATTATAACTATTTTATATTTGGTTAAAAAAGAATAATAAAATAATTGAAATGTTATTTATGAATTTTTTTTATTTTTATATAGACGTTGATATGTGAAATTTTTTTAGAAATAGACAAAAATTTGGGTTTATTATCTTTATTAGTACTTTTTTATTTTTTTTAGTTAAAATATTGACAAATGAATTAAAATGTCTTATTTACTATTTACAACAATATTTGTGAAATATTTCCTTATTAAGAATGGATATTGTAATATTAGGCGACCAACATGCGACATTCTAAGTCCACATGGTATGAATTTTTTTTATGTAATTTAATTTTAGTCTATTTTAATGAATTTTTTATTTAAATATTTTAAAATTAATTATTGTATTTTTTGACAGAAAGTATAATGTGTCTACGTATTATAGTTCTACTTAATTAATTTGTGTAGATAATTAATTGGTTTATTTGAATTAATTTCTTTAATTTTCTTTAATTTTCTTTAATTACTTAGTTTATAAATTTTAAAAGAAATATTATCCAAAAACTTAAAAAAAATAAATTATCATGTTGCGTGGGCAGTAATTCGCGCTACGCAAATGCTGCTCTCATGTGCTATTTAAGCGATTTTTTAATTAAAATAATTAATTATATACAATTAATAAATTTATTAATTTATCAATTAATATTTTAATTATTATAAATTAATATATAAATTACCATAACAAAATATAATTACAAATTAATAAACTAATTATTAAAATATAATTAAACAAATTATTATTTAATTAATGAATTCTTAAATACAATTAAGTAAATTAATTATTTATATATTTGTTCCATATACTAATTTATATTTAACAAATAAATATAAAAAAATAGTATTATATAAAATATAAGAAATTTCCCACATGTGCATAGCGCATGAGGTCATTGAGCACTGAGGCCAATGGACACTATGCGCATGTGTGTCGATGCCCCGCATAAGATTTTCTGACAGGCATTTTTTTTTAATAAGTTTTTTAGCTTTTTTTTTTGTTTTAAATTGTGAAATAATTGTGGCAAGCACAAATTAAAAAAATTTATATTTAATCTATTTTTTTATTGTAATTAATTTATTAAGTATAATTAATAAATTAAAATTAAAATACATTTTAAAAATACTAACTTAAAATATTAAAAATAATAAACAAAAACATTATTTATGAAACAAAAATACAAATCTTTGGTATGCACGCTTGAAGTGTATATGCGTACTGTTTATTGGCACTGAGCTCGGATGCTCTATACGCATGCAGTACTTGTGATAGGTGCTGAGCGTATGCGTTGCGCATATTGCCTAGGGGTGCTCATCGCCCAAATTTTTCTTTTTTATTTTGTTTGAATAATTTTATATTTTATATTTTTGAGTGGACACTAAGCTCACACTTATATGATTAATTTTTCTTACTTTTTATTTTTAATATTTTTTTTTAAATTGTGAGACAATTGTGTGAGATAATTCTAGCCAACACAATTAAAAAATAATATTTAATTTATTGAATATAATTTAATTATTTAATTTATTATTTTTAATTTGTTTAGTTAGTATTTTTCTAATTTTATTTTAATTTAAACAAAAATAAATTAATTCAATATAATAAATAAATTAAATTTTATAAACTCAATAATTAAATAAAAATAACGAAATTAATTTAAATAAACTAATTAAATTGTAGTGGGTACACTTAAATACTAAAAAGGTAATTTTTGTACTTTTATCAAAATTTTAGCTATAAAAGGATTAGAAAATTATTCTACAACTAGAAAAGATAAGAGGCCCAAAATCTATGCTAGTTCCGAAATTTTTTCTTGATATTTTAGTCATGAAATTTAAGAGCTTCATCTTTAATTTCCGTTTCCCAGTGTGATTTTTACAACTTAAATAAGAAAATTAAATTTGCACAGTCATGCTTGGCGGACTGGACAATAGGAGAAATTGAACAAATATTTATGACTAATTTTTAATTTTATGTTTGGATGCAATTGTTCAATGACACACATACACAAAATCACAAATGAGTAGGTGGTGAGTAAATAATAAAATAATAAGTATAAGTATCATTATACAAGAATTAATCTTTTAGATCAATGCTAAATATTATAGATGTTCATGATTTAATTTTATCTACACTACCTTAATTCTAAGTTAATTATGAAAATTAACATAAATTAAACTTATAATTTGACAATATTATGAGATGAGGAATTTATAATAAAAGAGTCTTAAGGTTTTGATTTTCATTCTATTTTTTCTATGTTCTTCCTATTTAATAGTTAATGACTAATCATGTTTAATTCATTAATTAAAATATTAAGATTAATCTCATTACCTTTTCCAAATGTAAAATGAAGCATATATTTCAAGTTGATATTCATATCTAACTTGTTTATTTGTGCATTTATTAAATAATCTTTATAGTGATTACTCAAATGCTATTAGTCTCTTAACTCAATAATAACTCGGGTTATAAGGATAAAAAAAAGTCTTTTACAAAAATGAATTATTTCAAGGCCAACCCTAATAGAATTTATTTGAATTGACCCGATCCCATTAGAATGGAACGAAATTCATTTGATTTAGATTCATATCACGATCATTAAATAAAAAGTATAAAGTTTAATGCAAAGAATAAGACAAAAAGGACTCCTTAACTATTAAGGGTATTAATTGAACGAATCACATTTTTATCACTAAACTATACTCGCTACAAAGTCATTATTGTATAAAAAAAGGGCTTTTGTCAAACACGAGAATAAAATGTACTTAAGAGGCACGTTGGGAACGTAGATAATTGTAACCATATACATACAAAAATAACAACAAAATGTCAATCCTCAGGCTTTATTTGTACAATTTTGATTCCTTAGTAATTGAAGCCCAACCATTTGTGAACACTAACCCCTGTTTTACTAGCCAAGCAGATAAACGACCCTACATCTTTTTTATCTCTCCTACATTTTGATTTCTAAAAGTCATTCACATTTAAATTCCCAAATCCAATAAATGTGTATCTCTCTTAAGCATTAAAACCCATAAATCTATAATAATTAATTCATTTCTCAACAAATTAGAAGCATTAAGTATAGAGGAGCATAAATAAATTAAATTAAACTTTGTTAATAATCAACTAAATAATCCAAACATAGTATCATAGAGCTACATCAAAGGTCGAATGAAAGTTTAGCCAACCATAGATACACATATTACTAAGATTATCTAGAAATTCGTAGTTGTAAACATGTCTAAAACAATATCCACAAATATAAATTTCTAATTGAAAAGAGAGTAAGGAAGATGAAAAAGAAAGAAACTAGAATGGAGATATCTTCAAGGCTTCATGTAATATCCAATCCCTATTAGTAGTATTGGTGCCTAGATTTCGGTATAAAGTAATAAAGACATTGTAGGGTTACCCGATCCTAACCCTATTAGAAAATTTTTTTTATGGTGTGCGTGAGAGATATTAGACCTAATTTGATAATTTCACACTCGGTCGGAGTGTTCGACGACCCTAGAATATTTTTGAAAATTTTCTCTATTGGCTTGGAAAAGGAAATTTTAATGTACTACATGAATTTTCATTTAAGGGTTATGTATGGAACAAGCCTTTGTTGAGAAACACAATTCATAGATTAGAGAATGGACCAATTACAGACAAGTTCATGGATTGCCAAGTTAAGAATTCTAGTTAGTTCCTTTGACTATTCTAACTAAACAGTTACAAAGCAAGCAATTACATACTTAGTTTCTAACCAATGAAAAATTAGAAATTTAGAGTAAGTTGGGAGGCAAATTGGTTAATTGAGGGAGCACTATATATAAAGTATAAGTGTGTAGAAATTTCATGAGATTAAAAGCATAACAATTAGAGTAAAAGAGAAGCAAAATTCATCCAAGTGAAGAAGGGTGCTGCTACAGTGAAATTTTTTCATGATTTTTCATGCTTAATCAAGCTAAAATAAGGTCAAATACAAGTTCCTAAGATCAATTGAAGCCTCCACTAGTAAAAATTTAAGAAAAAGAGGCAAGAAAAGCATTGTTTTGTGATGATGATGATATGTGAACTTTCAAGATTGCTTCAATTGATGTTCTTGTATGTATTCTTGGTTTAGATTAAGTTGAATTCTAGTGTGGAGCTTGAATGAGTCATCAAATTGAAGAAATTGGCAAAGTAAGAATTAGAGTTTTGGGTGACTTTGATGTAGAGACTTCAATTGATTGTAATTAGGGCATTAGAATGAAATTAGCTTGATTTTGATGCTATTGGAGTAAGAAATTGATGAAAAGAAATGTGTTGGGTGGTGGATGTAAATTCAGCCACTTTAGGAAATTTAGAGTTGAGTTATGTTTTAGCTTAATAGTTGTGTATAAATGGTGTCTTATGTAAATTGAATGTATATAGTTGATGGAAAATAAAAAATGAAGAAAATGGGACATAATTGTCCATTTTAGTAAGGTGAAGGGCAATTATGTCCAACCAAAGTTTTAGGGTATTAAGAAATTTTCAGGGCGTCAAATGATGAGTTATATTAGTTTAAATGACTCCGTAAATGAAAATCGGAAAGTAGTATCCATCAGGACTTTATATGCTGATTAGGGCGTTTAGTAGTTAAATGAGATTCTAGCATTTGAATTGGTTCTAAATGTCATTTATAGTGTGTAGGTAAAAAAATTGAGACCGATAATGAGAGTAGAAATTCGGAGCGAAATTGAGCTCGGAGCAGTTGTGAGTGAAAATCTGTCATTTTGTTTATCTTTCGTTTATTATGTTTCTGTATAATGAAATTATATGTTTTATGTGCTTTTAATGGATAAACTGTTGGGTTTGTGTTGAATTTACTTAGGGTTCTTGCATGTGGGTTGTGTTCATCATACAAACAATATACATATCTCATACATACATGTGCACAGCGGAAGATTACATATAATGAACACAGAAAATAACATTTGATTAATCTGAAATTCGAGATTG
Organism: Ailanthus altissimus; assembly: GCA_946807835.1. Lineage (NCBI taxonomy): Eukaryota > Viridiplantae > Streptophyta > Magnoliopsida > Sapindales > Simaroubaceae > Ailanthus > Ailanthus altissimus. Next base: position 12,202,795 of record OX327698.1, read on the forward strand.
AGAAATATCACCAATGAAGCCTTTGGATTAATTTTCTTTGAAGTCCACCATGAAATGAATCTTTGATCAATTCTAGCAATCAACAAGGGTGGGTTTGATTGTCTAGAATGGCAGCATCTTAATCCAGCATATGTGTTTAACTCTTAAACATTTTTCAAAGTTAAACCATTTAACTTAATTAAATTTGTTTTTCCTTTTATTCAACTCTTGAATAAATAAAACAAATCTTGTTTTTAGTTATTACATTTAGTAACCATTAATTCAATTTGTTTTGTTGTTCTAACACTTAAAACACAAAACAAACAATTTCAATTTCTCAAATTGAATTGGCTCCCAAAATGCAAAACCTAAAAAACTAAATCAATTTTGAATTTCAATTTCATTTCACTTTATATACAAATGAATTAATTCCAAACTAATTTGAATTTCATTTGCATTTCATTTGGCTTAACCTAACCTTAGTTAACATTTAACCTTAGTTAGATTATTTTAACTTAACCTTTAAGTTAATAAATATTTAATTAATTTAACCATAGTTAACTAACTTAACCATGGTTAGGTTAACCTTTACTTAACCTTTAAGTAAGGTTAACTTAACTTAACCACTTGGTTAACTTTTAACCTTAGTTATGTTAAATTAATTTATTTAACAATTAAATAAATAAATATTTATTTTAATTATTTAACAATTAAATAATCATAAAGTGAAATTACTATTATATCCTTACTCGGTTACCAAGTTAACCTAAAGTGGGTCCCACCAATTTAACCACATACTTTAGTTAACGTAACCTTAGTAATTGCTGAATTATACTGTATTGAACAATTCAATACGGTACACTGCCCAAGTGCTCAAAGAGTACATTTCATATTGGGACTCTCTAGGTCTACACCCGATCTGTCAAATGGAACTGTTCCATTAATCCGTAATCGATGCCCCACGCACACGTTACGAATATTACAAATCAGCGTGTCAGACCATACAAGTTGAGGTCATAACGTACACGTATAATCCTTCCATCATTTATATCCTAGATGTGCGGGGATATAGATCAGCACCGTCAAATCCCCATTTGCTCATCCATAAACTTATCTCCAGATTCGTATCTCGATAAACAATATACGCAAACATTTTTGCTATATTGTTTAACCCTGTGGGAAACTCTTTTCCCGGGTTTATGCTTGTGGCCACAAGACTTTATGAAATACAATCTCGGAGCATCGGATATACAACTTACCTACGTAAGCTGATGGATCCCGTATCTACGCACACCGGACTCCATGAGCATCGGACCATACCCAGCGACACATAGCGGTCAGACCATGAAAGGTCTCTGACATATGTGGAACCAAAGCATGATGGATCACTCACAAGACCACCGTGGCGCTCAGGTCAAAGGACCACGAATACTACTCAACTCGAGAGGACCTTCCTTTGACGGTGTCATAGGATATCTATTGGGGTCCTCATAAGTCTGTTCAGTATCCAGTCCTGACTGGATACCCGCATGCCTATACAAGCTCTAAGCTCATGGTCAGCTAAGAACAACCATCTGAACCAGTCAGATATAGACATACACTAATCTATATATAGTGAATCACCGATAGACCCGCATTAGTGATTATAGATCAGGAACATTATCTTTGAGACATACTTACATAATGATATTTCTTAACACCTATTGCAACTCTTTGCAACTATATCATTACAAGTATACTCTCAGGTCTTTGTCCCATTATAGACAAGGTTCTAACTCTTTAGACCTCGCTGACTCTTATAACCTGCTAACTCTTAACAGTGCTAACTTTTAGCATTTATAACTCTCAGCTTTGCTAACTATTAGTTCTGATCTAAACTCCTTTAGACCAGATCTGAACTCTTTCAGATCAAACAATGTCTGTAATGTTACAAGCATTATACCATATTAATATGATATTAACAATCTTTATTCGAAATGTTTATTGTATAAATATTAACAATTAATATTTATACAATATTGGAATGGCACGTGAGCACCAGCTCCAACAAACTCCCACTTGCTTCAGTGCCATACGTACTGGTATCTCATACCAATACACTCCACGCGTTTCTCAAACACTATAGGAGTTTAGGCTTAGGGGGGTTCGCTACATCCAAGGATTATTCCCTAGATTTTATTACAACTCTTGTTGCCAAGAACTTTCTAATTATGTGATTTTCAGAGTTCACATGATTAGAATACTGGTGTGCCTTATGGCTTCTCGGCTCGAGCAATTACCGTTATTTTGCAATATAGTGGGATAGGATCCACTGAGCTTGGAACTATTCAAAGCTCTGCAATTAATTTTGAATATCCATTGTACTTTCTTTGCTGACTTCTCAAGCCGCAACATATTCTACCTCCAAGGCAGAATTACCTGTGGACATTTACTAACACACATTTAACTAGCTCCGGTACTGATAAAGAGAAACACATAACTAGATGTAGACTTTCTACCATTCAGTTCAGACGTAAGTCTGAATGTGTATCCCTTCTTTTGTAAGAAACTTTCTTCATATTTTATAAACTTATCCTATATACTTCTCAAGTATATATTGATATGTTTCACAACCATTTAATGGTCATGATCTAGATTTAACAGATACCATCTTGTAACACTTACAACCATCTAAATCCAGATTTCGTACATTAGACGGTATGCATTAATCTATTTCTAGCTAATGCATCTGAGATGTTAGACACTCTAACTCTCTCATCTTCTTCCCGAGGACACTTCCTCTAAGAAAGATGAATGCCACTTCTAAAAGGGACTTTAACTGTCTTACAGTCAATGAAGTTGTACCTTTTCGTGGACTTATTCTATATACGAAGTTTGAGAGAGTCTTATTAGCTTCCTAGCTATATCTCCATAAAGCTTTATACCTAGTATATAGGAAGTCTCTCTCAAATCTTTTATGAAGAAGTTCTTTACACAGATAACACTTATCTGATTTACTTGCTATACTCCAATCATCGTTTCCAATATTGAGTATATACTTTCCACTTTAGAGAACTAAAAAGATAATTATACTCCCACTGCCCTTTCTTAACACACACGCTTCCTCTTTATTCTTGATAAAATCAGACTTTCTAATTTCATCATATAAACAAAGATTCCAGCTTCGGGAAAAACTACTTAAGTCCATAAATGGACTTCCTTAGTTTGCACATTATATTAGAAGTTAGGCTTGGATGCAAAAACATCAAGTTATTCTCTGCATATCTCTTACTCGAGATATACTTCCCAGAACAGCTTATTTACATCCATTAGCCAGTCCCATAATCATAATATACAACAATAGCCAACAAAATCCAAATTGACTTTGGTATGGTTACTGATGAAAAAGGTTTCCTCATTATTGATCCTAGATCTCTGAGTGTAACCTTTCAACATCAGTCAGGCCATGAAGGACATTCCTTCAAATAGGGCCCACATTGCTTCCGCTGCGTAAACTGATTTACTGCAAATAGAAACAGTTTCTACAGGAAGCACAACTAAGTCCTAGACTTAATTGTCATACTTAGAGTCAAATTCAAATTTTATGGTATCTTATCATCAACAAAATCTAAATTGACTTTAGCATGGTTACCGATGAAAAAGGTTTCCTCATTATCGATCATAGATCTCTGAGTGTAACCTTTCAACATCAGTCAGGCCATGAAGGACCATTCCTTCAGATAGGGCCCACACTGCTTCCGCTGCGTAAACTGATTTACTGCTAATAGAAACAGTTTCTACAGGAAGCTCAACTAAGTCCTAGACTTAATTGTCATGCGTTGAGTCAATTTCAGAATTTTATGATATGTTGTCATTTTCCCGAATCGATGTCAAACATCGTCTCTTCATAAGTTAAAGGATCCTTTTCTTCAACTAAGAAAATATCAAAGGCACCTTCAAGTATCAAACATACCTAAATGATGGCTTTGATATCCTTTTGAACCTATGAACTTAGTGTGTTAAAGGTATTTCACTCATTTAAAATTAAAATTCCATCGTTGGTTCATCTATATTTAGATTGACTTCATCAAGTTCAATCTTTCTATAATCTCCACAATCCATGAGAAACTCTTTCTCTAGGAATGTGACATTATGAGAAACGAACATATTTCGTTCATCTGTATTATAGAAGTGGTATCCCATTATACACTTGAGATACTAAATGAACCGATACTTGTACCGTTGGATACAAGTTTATTCTGTTGCATAACTCTTATGAAAACAGAATAACACCAAGTCTTAACATACTTAAGACTCGTTTCCTATTTAGTCTATATCTCATATAAAGTAGTAGGAACGATTATGGAATTATTTAATAAGTAAGTTGCAGATGTTAAAATATAACCTCATAGATATTTTTAGAAGATCAGCGATTCTCAATATCAATCAGACTGTATCTAATATAGTCCGATTCCTCATTTCCTAAACATCTTTATGTTGAGAAGTATTAGGAGGACTATGCTGAGAGAGAATCATATTCTCTTTAAATAATTTATGAATTCACTGATTATGTATAAATTACTTCGATCTAATCGAAAGCACTCAATATACATAAGGGTTTGTTTCTTTACTTTCATTGTCAGAACATTTTGAACACTTCGAAATTATTCTAACCTGCGTTTCCTAGAAACACATGTCTATATAGTGACAATCACTATAAAGACAATGAAGTATCGAAATCATTTATAACAGTAAGATTTATTGGACTAAATATATCTATATGTACCAGATCCAATAAACGAGTGGCTTGGCGTCTTACACCTACATAAAGATTCGGCCATATTCTTTTGAATTCATAATTCATAAACTAGTCAATGTACTATAGTCAGATCAAATATCTGACCATCCTTAACCAGTTAGAATAGTCGTCTCACGACTACATGACCTAATCTTATATATACCACTATTCATTATTATTTAAGTTGCTGAAATACTATATATTCTGTTCACCTCTATACTTATAACATTTCCTGTTGTATATAAGATATAACGACCATTCATTAACTGACATTCAGTTAGTAAATCATTATGATTATCACAAGGAACTATTTCCAATATTTTTATGATAACCCTCTCTGTCAACTACAGGGAGTGATATGATTTACCTAATAATGTTTGGCACGTAATAGTAATTATACAACATTAATGCTGTTACTAGAAATAAGAAGTAACTGTGAAGTCTTAACGGCTACCACGTTCAGGAAATCTCTATTACCTACGTGAAGCTGAACTTCTCATTTCTTAGTAATCAAGCATTTCTCAAATCATGCAACATATTGCAGATATGAGAATAACAAGCGATATCTCATACCCTTGCAGAGTTAACATCAAATGCTAATGAAATGTTAATGTTTGGTCAAACAGATATCTAATGAGACAATCTTTCTTAAGTCAAGGTGTGATGAATAGTAACATTTACTATTTCAAACCTTATAACGGTGGAAACACTTTCCATTATGACTTTTCTCTTTCTGTGGTTTAGTAATATCATATATTACTGAATCTAGAACTATTCTTAGATTCATAAGCAAGTCTTACATATTTTATTCAGTACCCTATAGTTATTGGTATTTGTTCAAGATTAGTAACGGATTGCTCGTACTCATCTTATCTCTATAAGACAATCTTATCTCCATAAGACAAGTATCTTATCTCTATAAGATAATCATCTTATCTCTATAGGACAAAATAGGAGATGCGTAGCAGAACATTTCTTTATCGTTAATAAATTACGTTTTAGATCATGGGTATAACTGTTATACATTTTTTAATCTAAAAACGCCCTCCCACTGCTTTACTTAATCCCTTTAACCTCTCACACGGGATAAGATAGTATAACATTTTAAACTATACAGAGGGAAGTGGATCCCATTGGGGTTTTACTCCAGCCTCACGCTAAAGCAATATTGGCCTTTATAAATCCAACAGGTAGACAACTCTTGTCAATTGTATCTCATACAACTCTTACTACTGATCCTAAATACACATTACCCTCACGCTAAAGCAATATTGGGTAACTGTATTTCAGATTAACTCGTCAATGCTCAAATATATGTTACTGACACTATCCTCACGCTAAAGCAATATTGGATAATATGTTCGCATATATTTGATTCATCTCATGTTTTACCGGCATTAGACCAAGTCACACCGACCAAATCCCTCACGCTAAAGCAATATTGGGAAAAACCATAGTGACCCATCTCACACCGTATTGACAAGACGGACCATTTAAAATATTATCACATAATATAATAAATTTCAATCTAATTAAGAGAGATTTTAATTACAGGCTTTTATATTATATGCTCTCATCACATGAGAGGTTATTCTCAATCAATTATTCATTTTTGCACAAGCACAACTAAACCCCACCAGTGGGGCCCACATTGTGGTTACAAAAATAAATAAAATAATAAAAATATTATTTTCTTGGTTTATCATGTAAACTAATAACCCTTATCATTACATCTCATAAACCCCCACATGCGGAAAAATAAAAAGATTTTACTCTTTTTTTTTTTTTTTTTTTTTTTTTTTTTTTTTTTTTTTAGTGTAAGAACGCCGCGGCGCTGGTCTTACAGCGCTGCCGCGCTAGGGCTTCACAAGCCTCAGCGCTGCGGCGATGACTTACTAGCGCGGGCGCGCTGGAAGCAGTGCTTCCCGCGCTGGGGCGCCAGAAAACCAGCGCCCTCGCCCTTGTCCAGCGCTGGGGCGCCAAACGCTTAGCGCTCCCGCGTTCATATGAACGCTGCCGCGCTGGACCTTAGCGCTGCAGCGTTCCAGGTGCTGTTTTTCACTGGTTTGCATTTTTAACACTTAAAATGCACCCCAACAGCCCCGGAACTTGTCCTACAATTTAGCCAACACTTAGCTAACACTAAAAAATCACCCATAACAACACAAATTGCTCTGATACCAATTGTTGGGTTTGTGTTGAATTTACTTAGGGTTCTTGCATGTGGGTTGTGTTCATCATACAAACAATATACATATCTCATACATACATGTGCACAGCGGAAGATTACATATAATGAACACAGAAAATAACATTTGATTAATCTGAAATTCGAGATTGAGAAATATCACCAATGAAGCCTTTGGATTAATTTTCTTTGAAGTCCACCATGAAATGAATCTTTGATCAATTCTAGCAATCAACAAGGGTGGGTTTGATTGTCTAGAATGGCAGCATCTTAATCCAGCATATGTGTTTAACTCTTAAACATTTTTCAAAGTTAAACCATTTAACTTAATTAAATTTGTTTTTCCTTTTATTCAACTCTTGAATAAATAAAACAAATCTTGTTTTTAGTTATTACATTTAGTAACCATTAATTCAATTTGTTTTGTTGTTCTAACACTTAAAACACAAAACAAACAATTTCAATTTCTCAAATTGAATTGGCTCCCAAAATGCAAAACCTAAAAAACTAAATCAATTTTGAATTTCAATTTCATTTCACTTTATATACAAATGAATTAATTCCAAACTAATTTGAATTTCATTTGCATTTCATTTGGCTTAACCTAACCTTAGTTAACATTTAACCTTAGTTAGATTATTTTAACTTAACCTTTAAGTTAATAAATATTTAATTAATTTAACCATAGTTAACTAACTTAACCATGGTTAGGTTAACCTTTACTTAACCTTTAAGTAAGGTTAACTTAACTTAACCACTTGGTTAACTTTTAACCTTAGTTATGTTAAATTAATTTATTTAACAATTAAATAAATAAATATTTATTTTAATTATTTAACAATTAAATAATCATAAAGTGAAATTACTATTATATCCTTACTCGGTTACCAAGTTAACCTAAAGTGGGTCCCACCAATTTAACCACATACTTTAGTTAACGTAACCTTAGTAATTGCTGAATTATACTGTATTGAACAATTCAATACGGTACACTGCCCAAGTGCTCAAAGAGTACATTTCATATTGGGACTCTCTAGGTCTACACCCGATCTGTCAAATGGAACTGTTCCATTAATCCGTAATCGATGCCCCACGCACACGTTACGAATATTACAAATCAGCGTGTCAGACCATACAAGTTGAGGTCATAACGTACACGTATAATCCTTCCATCATTTATATCCTAGATGTGCGGGGATATAGATCAGCACCGTCAAATCCCCATTTGCTCATCCATAAACTTATCTCCAGATTCGTATCTCGATAAACAATATACGCAAACATTTTTGCTATATTGTTTAACCCTGTGGGAAACTCTTTTCCCGGGTTTATGCTTGTGGCCACAAGACTTTATGAAATACAATCTCGGAGCATCGGATATACAACTTACCTACGTAAGCTGATGGATCCCGTATCTACGCACACCGGACTCCATGAGCATCGGACCATACCCAGCGACACATAGCGGTCAGACCATGAAAGGTCTCTGACATATGTGGAACCAAAGCATGATGGATCACTCACAAGACCACCGTGGCGCTCAGGTCAAAGGACCACGAATACTACTCAACTCGAGAGGACCTTCCTTTGACGGTGTCATAGGATATCTATTGGGGTCCTCATAAGTCTGTTCAGTATCCAGTCCTGACTGGATACCCGCATGCCTATACAAGCTCTAAGCTCATGGTCAGCTAAGAACAACCATCTGAACCAGTCAGATATAGACATACACTAATCTATATATAGTGAATCACCGATAGACCCGCATTAGTGATTATAGATCAGGAACATTATCTTTGAGACATACTTACATAATGATATTTCTTAACACCTATTGCAACTCTTTGCAACTATATCATTACAAGTATACTCTCAGGTCTTTGTCCCATTATAGACAAGGTTCTAACTCTTTAGACCTCGCTGACTCTTATAACCTGCTAACTCTTAACAGTGCTAACTTTTAGCATTTATAACTCTCAGCTTTGCTAACTATTAGTTCTGATCTAAACTCCTTTAGACCAGATCTGAACTCTTTCAGATCAAACAATGTCTGTAATGTTACAAGCATTATACCATATTAATATGATATTAACAATCTTTATTCGAAATGTTTATTGTATAAATATTAACAATTAATATTTATACAATATTGGAATGGCACGTGAGCACCAGCTCCAACAAAAGCCAGCCCAATGGGTACAAGGACGAACCTCTAAAGGCCTATAAGGCCTCCATGGAGATGGGGGCGGGGGTTCGATTCCTTGGGGGCGCAGGTTACCTGCGGATTGTGTGCTGGGGCGCCAGTAGGTGCTGAGGTGTCAGCCACTGGTTGGGTACCAAAGCGTTGGTGGGCCCCACACACTCTAACAAAAAGGCCGGCCTTTTTGTTAGAGTGTGTGGGGCCCACCAACGCTTTGGTACCCAACCAGTGGCTGACACCTCAGCACCTACTGGCGCCCCAGCACACAATCCGCAGGTTACCTGCGCCCCCAAGGAATCGAACCCCCGCCCCCATCTCCATGGAGGCCTTATAGGCCTTTAGAGGTTCGTCCTTGTACCCATTGGGCTGGCCAGCTCAGTGGGTACAAGGACGAACCTCTAAAGGCCTATAAGGCCTCCATGGAGATGGGGGCGGGGGTTCGATTCCTTGGTGGCGCAGGTAACCTGCGGATTGTGTGCTGGGGCGCCAGTAGGTGCTGAGGTGTCAGCCACTGGTTGGGTACCAAAGCGTTGGTGGGCCCCACACACTCTAACATAAACATGATTTATGATTTTGATATATGTCCATAGATATACTTTTACATGTTCGGTTTAAGAAACAACTTTAAAATTACTGCATTAGCTTCAAAAGGCCATTAGTATCCTCAGATTACAATGGTGGTGATGGTTTAAGACCTGGTCGGTATATCCCGTACACATGGGCAGGTTTTAGAGGGTATATCACTAACTCTGGAAAGTTAGGTTGTCGAGTCATGTGAGTCGCTCTATGTGTACGAGGTATTGTCTCGCTATATGTATCGATGTAGGATTTCGCTACATAGCCAGTGAGATGTCTTGAGATATAACAGTGGGTATTGCTAGCTGAGATGCCCCGTGACCTACTCACGTGTGCGGTGCTAGTTGAATCGCTGCGTGAGTACAGAGCTTTAGAGTTACCATTGGTACAGTTTCGAAAGAAAGTGGTAGAGCGAGGGCTTTAATAGTTATCGATCTACCGATCGCATATTATGCATTTATATGTACATGCTAGTTATTATGTTTTACAGATTTTGGATATTGTTTTCTGAAGATGTAAATAAAACTCGCTCGGTAAGATTTCATCGGCTTATGATGTTAGAAACTATTTTACTGCATTATACAAGTTTTAGAAACATGATCTATGCATGTCCTTAGAATTTAATATTTATACAGAATGTTATTGTATTTAAAATTTTAAATGCACTCACTAAGCTCCTTTAGCTTACTCGTTTTGTGTTTTATGTTTTTTAAATCCCCTTTCCAGGTGCAGGTCTCGGTATGCAAGCTGCTGATTCTCCTACTGCCGATTAGTGGGCCAAATTTGAAGATCATTTTTGTAAATATATATGTTCTAAGTAGCACTCTTTTTACTTTCTACATAGTAGTATAGGCTTGTGTATTATACATATGTTTTGAACAAACAAGAAGCTGTTTTGATATTGTGATGATCGTTTCACTTTTTGTTAGTATGACAGTTTTATATTCAATAATGAAATTATTGAGTTGAGTTGAATTTGGTTTTGAAAAGGACCGGAGGTCCTATTTGGCAGTATTGAGAAGCGGTTGAAAATAGAAGTGAAATTATTTTACAAGTTTTGTATTGGATTTTTAGAAAAATATGGGAAACTCTGCCTGTATTTTTAAAATTTAAGAAGTCATTTCCATGTATATTCCAAGATTTTCTCAGTAATAGCAAGAACTAAAAAGGTGTTCGCTTCGCGAAATTTCTCAACTTACACAGTTATATTCTGAGAAACTTTCGTCAGAGTGCCCAGCAGGGCCGCTGGGATCTACAGTAGAGGGTCTCGGGTCGGGTTTTGTTAGAGTGGTACCAGAGCCTAATTTTTGAAGTTTTTAGTTAAAAAGTTTATTTTTAGAATGAGATTCTTGAAATTAAATTCTATGCATTTGATAATTATTTGCATCACTAAATTCACAGAAAATATGCATCGTTGTATGAGGCTCATGTATTATGAGAGCAGCTGCGGAGGCTCTTGCATTTGAAGAGGAGCAGGGGAATGAGTTGGTAAATATTCCTACGCCTCAGACCCCTCCTGAGTCATCTCATCTTGTTGAGCCAGAGGGTGGAAACATAAATGTAGCTTAGATGGCCCAGATACTAGCAACAGCAATCTAGCAGCTGAAAAAGACAGGAGTGTCTATTGAGCACGCCAAGAAATTGGGCGCTAAACCGTATAATAGTACAGAAGACCCTGATAGAGCCATATCCTAGTTAGAGAATAATGAAGAATTTTCCAGGTTATTGAATGTACTAAAGAACAGATGGTTGTATACTCCGCATTTCGGTTGAAGGAATGAGCGAAAGACTGGTGGAAGACCTTGCAAAGGAGAAATGCCGATGGGGTACCTTAGGCACTTTTCAAAGAGGAATTTCTGAATAAGTTCTACCCCTAAAGTTATAAAGATGCGAAGATAGAAGAGTTCTTCAAGCTAGAACAAGGTTTTCTCTCAGTGGCAGAGTATAAGAAGAAGTTTTCAGAACTCCTCCGTGACGTTCCCTTTATAGCTGATAATGAAGAGCATAAGGTTAATTGATTTGCAGTGGGTCTCAATCCTTGGATTAGGGCGTACGTGGTATCGGCAGTCCACACTCAGTATGGAGCATTGGTGGAAGCTGCAACTCGAGTTGAAAAAAGCATGGCGGCTATTCCTAAACCGAAACAACAGGGCCAGAAAAGATATTGGTCAGGTTGTTCTCGATGAGGACCTAGTAAATTCACATGAACAGATGAGAGATCTATATGATTCAGCAGTTAGAAACCAAGCCAATGAGCTCAATCCAGTCAAGCTTCAGTTCGACAATTATTGGTCGGATCCCGAAGGACTAAAGAGAGTTGGAAAAATTTTTCGGTGTGTAATAAATATGGTAAGGCCTATCTGAGAGATTGTAGGAAATGGACTACCGGTTGTTATAAGTGTGATCAAGAGGGCCACTACATAAGGGATTGCCTGAATGATGGACCCAGCAGTAAGCCAGAAGACAGACCATCAACTCCGGGATAAACTAGTGGTGGCCGAGGATAGATTTGAGGCGGTCCTTAATTCAGAAGGCCAAGTAGCTCAGGCTAGCCTATTAGGGGAGTCGGTCAAGGAGGATCATTTGGAGGATTGCAAGGCAGACCTTATACCTAGGCTAGGATATTTGTAGTGACCTAGTAAAAGACAGATGCGGCCTCATAAGTTGTGATAGGTACGATGTCAATTTTTTTATTGAGTTGCTTATGTACTGATAGATCCTGGAGCGACCCATTATTTTATTTCTATGGAGTTTGCTATAAATGCTACTATAGTGCCCCAGTTATTAGATTGTGCGGTAGTAGTGTCTCTTCCTACAGGAGACTCCATTGTAACAGAAAGGGTGTATAGGGGTAGTAAAATCAGCATTGAGGGTCAAGAGTTTATGGCGGATTTGAATTTGTTGGCCATCAGTAAGTTTGATGTGATTTTTAGGATGGATTGGTTGTCTAAATATCGGGCCTCAGTGGATTATTTCCAAAAATAAGTTAGATTATGTAGCTTAGGGGGAACGGAAGTTATTTTCTGTGAAGTGCGAAAATCAATTCCCGCCAGTATGGTGTCTGTAATGAGGGCAAGAAAGATGCTTTGAAAGTCGTGTTAGGGGTACTTAGTCTATGTCATAGAAGTAAGAGACAGTGGAACAAAATTGGAGGATATTCCAGTTGTTAGAGAGTTTCTGGATGTATTCCCAGATGATCTTTCGAGTTTACCTCCAGATAGAGAGATAGAGTTTCGAATAGAAGTAGCCACTGAAACGCGACCAATTTTTAAAACACTCTACAAAATGGCTCCTTCAGAATTGAAAGAACTGAAGGTGCAGATAGAAGAGTTGGTGAATAAGGGTTTCATCAAACCGAGTACTTCTCCTTGAGGGGAACCGGTGTTGTTTGTAAAGAAGAAAGACGGAAGTATGAGATTATGCATTGATTACAGGGAATTAAATAAAGTAACAGTGCGTAATCAATATCCACTTCCGAGAATTGATGATTTGTTTGATCAGCTACAAGGGCCAGAGTTTTTTCCAAGATAGATATGAGATCAGGCTATCATCAACTGAAAATTCGAGAGGAAGATGTTCCCAAGATGGCCTTTAGGACCCGATATGGGCATTATGAATTCTTGATTATACCTTTTAGGCTGACTAATGCCTCAGTCGCTTTTATGGATCTTATGAACAGAGTCTTTCAATCCTATTTAGATTAATTTATGATGGTGTTTATTGATGATATACTGGTTTATTCAAGAAGTGAGGAAGAGCACGCAGAACATCTGAGGATTATTTTACAAACCTTAAGGGAGCATCAGCTGTATGCCAAACTCAATAAATGTCAGTTCTAGCTAGATAGAGTTGTATTTTTAGGACATGTAATCTCCGCAGAAAGGGTAATAGTAGATCCCTAGAACATTGAAGCCATAGCAAATTAGAGATAGCTCATGAATGTGGCAGAGGTTCGTAGTTTCTTAGGTTTGGCTAGATATTATAGGAAGTTTGTAGAGGGATTTTTAAATATAGCCGCTCCTCTGACTAAACTAACCCAGAAAGAAGAAAATTTTGTATGGTTAGAAGTGTGTCAGCAGAGTTTCAAAGAGCTAAAGCGAAGGTTAACTTCGGCCCCAGTGCTTACACTTTCGTTAGGGAAGGACAGATTTACCATATATTGTGATGCTTACAGGCAAGGTGTAGGTTGTGTGTTGATGCAGAAGGAGAAAGTAATAGCCTATGCTTCCAGACAATTAAAGAAGCATGAACATAATTATCCTACACATGGTCTAAAACTAGTTGCAATAGTTTTTGCTATAAGAATTTGGAGGCATTATTTGTATGGGGTTCCTTGTAAGATCTTTACGGATCATAAGAGCTTGCAGTACTTGTTCACCCAAAAAGAATTGATTATAAGGCAGAGAAAGTGGCTGGAGCTATTAAAGATTATGAATGCACCTTAGAGTACCATCCAATAAAAGCTAATGTAGTAGTAGATGCCCTCAGCAGAAAGCCTGTCGGTTTAATAGCTCACTTGAAGGTAGTATATCTATCAATGCTAAGAGAATTGAGGTCTTTGGGTGTAAAATTAGAATTATCAGATTTAGGAGCACTATTAGCCATATTTCAGGTTGGTCCGATACTGGTTGATCGAATAGAGAACTACAGACTCAAGCTTCATAGGTAGTAAATTGAAGGGTAAAATCGAGCCGGGGCAGCGGAAAGATCTTTCAGTGACCGAGGATGGTGTAGTAACCTTGGGTCAGAGATTATGTGTACCAGATGTAAATGAATTAAGAGAGATTATGAAAGAAGCTTATCCGTCTTTATATGCTATGCATCTGGGGAGCACAAAGATGTACTGTACCCTAAAAGAGCACTGGTTGAAGGGCATGAAGAAAGATATAACCAAATTTCTCTAAAGGTGCCTAACTTGCCAGCAAGTAAAGGCTGAGGATCAAAAACCTGCAGGGCTCTTGCAACCTCTTCCGATTTTTGAGTGGAAATAGGAGAGAATAACGATGGATGTTTATGCTCAAAATGTAATGTGGCTATTGCAGTATAGATTGAGGTGTCGATTTCACGAGGAATCTTTTGGCAAAATAGGTTGGCGAAGTAAAATATTAAAGCAGTAGTAAAAGAGAAAATTAATTAATTAGTTTAAGTGGATGAGATAGAATTGTCTATGAATTGAGGAAAATGTCTTATGATGATTTAAGCAAGGCTTCAAGAATCACAATTATGCTTTATAAATCTACTCTACACTTTGATTCAATGTTTATAATACAATTGAAAGTTTCACATCCCAAATATTCAATCGAAAGATATGTAAAATACAACACATTTGATAACACGTGTATTTGATGTGACTAAACTCTTTGCAAACATTAACACAAATCATGTTCATTTATACAAGTTATCTAAGATCGAAAATTTATCATTTTGACAATATTACAGTAAAAGATCAACTTGAATATCAAACATTTATTGTCTTTACATGTTATCCAAGATCGACAATATATCAATTGATAATATTGCAGTAAAAGATTAACATATAAAACAATGTAACCAATAACAATTATAATTCAACAAGAATCACATAAGAAAAGCATGACTGAAAATATATGAGACATGAGAATTATAATCTCTGGATTATAGAAAATAAAATAGATAAGAGTTTAAGCAAAACCAAACTTACAAATATATGTAGCTCTTGACAACGAATCAAAGCATAGAAGTAGATTTATCACATAAAAGTTCATCTTTTAGCCTTGTCAAAAACTCTAACCTAGATTACAATGCATGTTAATAAGAAGAAAATAAGAGAGAATTATCTAATGTTGAAAACATCCTAAGAGTGTCCTTATATAGGCAATGAATGGAAATATGTTAAGTGTGACATCAATCTTCAATAATTTAGGCCAATAACTCATTCACCCATTTGTAGCACCTTTTTGATAATGTAAATGATCGATGTAGCCTTTTTGACCAACATACAATTTGTAGTATTTTGTCTCTTATTTCCATAGGCACCAGATTCATACAAATTAGATGAGTATCCAGTGACATATGAGCAAAATTCCAAAGATACATCAGATTTCAGCCAACAACCCTTTTACCCATTCGCAATACAATTTGGTCTATGATAACGGCTGATTTGGACTTTACCATCAACATAAGAGTTATTGATAATTAAGTCAGTATTTTATAGTTTTAATAATTATACCAATTAGGTATATAGTTTGTGAGATACGATCCAAATACTTGAGTTGGGTCAAGCTGAGCGGAAGTTGTAGCCCGATTCTATTCTATCTCAATTTTTGGCCCATAACATGTTGAATTTGGCTTTTCAACTGTTCTTTAAGTTCGTGTAAGATTGAGTCATGTTACTCCAGGTTTAAGAATTTCTTTATTTTGATTTCTACATTGAGAGTTATGGCCATTTCATCTAAACCTATGCAAACAACATTCATTAATCACAATTTAAGGAGAACATTTTATTTCAAGCTAAAAATATAAAAAATGCTAAAATTAGTAACATTAAATGATGATTGAATCTCTTAATAGATATGCATTTTTATATGTTCATCACAGTCCCCAACCAGCTTATTGCTAGTCTCTAGCAATTCAAGCATAAATAGAATACGTAAAACTACTTAAGTATTTCAAACAAAAGGTTAGTTCAAGATCACTATTGCTATTCTGATTTTTTCAATTATAACTTTAAAAAATTGTGTGTGTGTGAACTAAGCTGCAACTATTTTCTCACAAACCACAATAGATATAGCCTTGAGAATTTCTCCAAGTAAAAGCCTCAACTCCATATCCTCACAGGTGTATGACTGTTTAAAAAGTTAGGATTTCTCTCATAGAGTTGGAAAACAGTTAAGCACTCAAGAAAAAGTCAGTTTAAGGACAGTCATACAAACTAACATTGATCTAAAGATAGAAAAATCAATCGTTTAGAAATCAATCATTCTTGACATGTACCAATTTTAGGACTTCAATCGTCTTATGAGAATAATACAAATATAGCTTGATAAGAAAATTGATTTACAAGATATTTGCCTTCTAAAATTGAATGAAGACTTTATTAAACTTAATTGATTTTTCTTTTTAATTTTTTTTTATTTATATATATATATATTTTTTTCTTTCATTTTTTTCATTGTTTTTTGAAGAATACAAGGAAGCATTACAAAATAAAAAAAAGTTTATCACCAAAATATATTATACACAAATGTAACCAATTTATCCCTTTAATTCAAATAATATCAATCTAAACAAAAATTAACTAATTCAAAGGATCAATGAAGGTTCATAAGTTGTTTTCTCAACCTTTCCACTTACTTACAAAAGATATGTGAGATTTAGAAAAATATAAACTTAAACATGGAAATTCTTTTGACTATATAAATTGAATCATCCATCTTACCACAAGGCTTAACATTATGCTTAAAATATTTTGAAAGTCAGTCTTTAGTAACCTAAATAGAAACAGTGACTCAACCTAAACAATTTTGAAATCATAAATAGGCAGAAAAGCAAATTCCTTTATATAAGAATTACTAAGACTATAAGCAATAAACAACAATGCATGAAATATAAATAAAAAAATAATAACAAAAAGTTAGTTCAAATGCGTTTCAAAAGGTAGAAATAAAACTCCTTACTCTGCCATTCTAATTTGACCTAGAATGCGTCTCAAGAGTTCAAGAATGAATTCTTTACTCTGTTATTTTAATCAAATGTAGGACCAAATTTTTTTTTTAGAATTAAAATTGTAACTTATGTGTACTATCCTCCCCCCAAACTAGATGAAACATTGTCTTCAATGTTTAAATAGAAAAAGATAAAGTATGAGAGACATTACCTGAAATGCCGGTTATTTGAAAGAAACAAACCTGAGAGACACTTAAGCAAATATAAACTAAAATGATGATGTTGATAAATAAATAAAACAAATACAAATTTACAAATAAAGTGTCAGATCCAATTTTCGCTTGTTAAGGGCCACTGACCAATTGATTCGAGTTATTGCTGGGTTAGGTTCGTAGGTAATTGCCTGTAATTTGTCAATCAATTCATCCGCATTGGTGGCAGAAATGAGATTTATAGCACCGAATGTGAAATAAAATTATGTTCTACAGCTTGATCAAGAAAATAAAGTAAGTAATTAAAATAGTTATTAACATTTAACAAACCTATGGGTTTTCAGTGGATATTCAGCTGGGCCCAAGAGACAATTTAAAAAATTTCTTATAAGGTACAAAAAATACCTGGTAATGCAATAAAAATGTCTACATTATAAAGCATTCTAGCTATACGTTCATGGATGGATGAGACTCGTAATTCTTCCCCTATTGTTTTTCCAGTTAGGTTTTCCACGGCTAAAGCTGTAGGAATAATACCTAAAACTTGACTTCTTCCTAAATGTGCAGTTGTTGACACACACCCCATTAACCCAAGGCTACCTAATCCATATATCAAATGAGATTTTCTTACAGCTAATGCTTTTTCTAGATTGTTTGTTGCTTTTACAAATGCTTTATTTCCCCCAAGACTAGATCTACAAAATACACATATATTTTAAAATCATTGAACTGAAGTTTTCTCCATATCTACACTCACCTTTATCTCAATATATGAAAATAAGGTGTTGTATTTATAGAGTACCAAATGATAACAATGATTGTGGTAACCCAAAAGTTTGTCAGAAGAGATTTAAAAATAAAACATAAAAATTTAAAAATAATGATCTATATGCATTATTTAACCAAAAGATTTAAATTTAAGACATCTATATGAGTAGCCCTACTATTCATAAAATAAAGTTTGAAATTAAAAAACATGTATTTACAGGTAGTTGTGATTGTGGCTCACATCTTCCTCTGGTTTTACGTCCAATAATGGCTTAAACGCCCTCTATAGGTTAGGGATAGGTTTCTCATCCAAATTGTTTTATAAATTGGTAGATAGGATCTTTTAGACACATCTTCCTGAGACTATACCGTTGATGTTCATTTTTGAATTTATTCCATAAATCGAGAAGTTCACGTTGCACGAGCCCACATGGATGCTTCTCAAGAGTTAATAAGATATCATCCAAAGACTCCTTACTCAGTCCATCCTTAATGAACTGAATTTTGTCTTCTCAATTTCTAGATGCAAATCCTAAAGAACGACAACTCCGGTTACAATTTCATCGAGCACATTTATAACAGACTTGTAACCTCTTTGCTTGTCGCCTTTTGGCATAAGAGCTTCTTCTAAGACCAAGAATAAAAGAAACAAAATCATTTGTAGACTCACCAGATAATCGAACCTTGGCTTCAATTAACCAATGAATATCCATAGGGATATTACTCAACATCAATAGTCTTTTATATTGTGCTTTGTAAATCTTAAGTAGAGCATTTTGAGGTAATGAAGGAAAATATTTTTTAAGGTTGGAAAGAATGTAATCCATTTTGAAAGAAAGAAAAGAGATGAATGCACAGTTTAAGGGACAATTTTTAAGGAACTGAGAAACCAACTTTAATAGTCAAGGAGTATCATATCCGCCACTTGATCGGAAAATAAAATCACACTGAAGAAAAAAAAGAAAAAAGAATATGAAAGAAAATAAAAGCAAAAATAAAAAGTCAAGAGATAAAATATAGACAAAATATAAAATATGGTACAGATAAAATATAGTGTCTATGGCTTCAGGTTGGCTATGGAAGGTGGCAATTACCTTTCAAATTCTCTAATATGTATATAAGGATTTTCACTATCCAGACCATGAAAAGTGAACAAAAGTTGTATCATTCCAGGTTTAAAATCCGAATGTGGTGTGTTAGGTGGAAATATAATGTATAATGGTGTGGCTGTACGAGTAGGATGCAGGTAATTTTTAGAGTTCTAACGGGGTTATCCTCATGTTGGCTCATTGTGTTGGAATTACAAGATGAACTAGATGGTGAATTCTCTTCCCTTACAAATTGTAGTGGTGGTTCTAGTTCTACTTCTCTCACAAATCTTCCTCGTTTGTCTCTAAGTCGTTGCATACATCCTAACAATTTTTTTTTAATGAAGGAAATGCTCAAGGAAAATTAAGAAGTGAAATAAAACACAACAAAAAATAGAAATAAATTAGGTGGTAAGATCAACCATAAAATATAAATACAATAAATGAACAAAAGATAATAAACTGTAAAGTACGATAAAAAAAAGTACAATAAGTAAATAAAAGAAAAGAAAGTGCAATAAATAAAAAAAATAAAATGCAAAGTACAATAAATAACTAAAAAAAATAAAATAAAATAAAGTACAATAAATAAAAAAGGTATGATAAGTAAATAAATAAAAAGTTAGGCAGTAGAATCGGTCATTAAAATAAAATAAAATTACAACATATTAACTAAAGAAAATAAAGTACAATAATAATTAAATACAAAATTAAATACAAAAAGTGCAATAAATAAAAAAAGTGCAATAAATAAACTAAAGTGCAATAAATAAATAAAGTGCAATAAATAAATAAAAAATTAAATTCGGCGGTAAAACCAACCATTAAATAAAATCAAATACGACAAATTAACTTAAAAAAAGTAAAGTACAGTAATAAATAAAAGAAAATAAAGTGCAATAAATAAAAAAAAGAAAAGTGCGAAGTATAATAAATAAATAAATAAAATAAACTAAGTTAGGTAGTAAAATCTGCCATTAAAATATTATAAAATATAACAAATTAACTAAAGAAAATAAAATAAATTATGTGGTAGAACTTACCATGAACAATAAAATGAATTACAACAAAGAAAATAAAACTAAGATTTTACAAAAAAAAAGAAAATGTACAAAGTTACTGCTTTAGTACTGATAAACGGAACCGTCGTTTCCTTAGTGTGCCTCCCCGGCAACGGCACCAAATTTTGTTTACGCTCAAAATGTAATGCAGCTATCGCAGTATAGATTGAGGTGTTGATCCCATGAGGAATCTTTTGACAAAATAGGTTGGTGAAGTAAAATATTAAAGTAGTAGCGAAAGAGAAAATTAATTAATTGGTTTAAGTGGATGAGATAGAATTGTTTATGAATTAAGAAAAATGTCTTATGATGATTTAAGCAAGGCTTCGAGAATCACAATTATGCTTTATAAATCTACTTTACACTTTGATTCAATGTTTGTAACACAATTGAAAATTTCACATCCCAAACAATCAATCGAAAGATATGTAAAATATAGCACATTTGATAACACGTGTATTTGATGTGACTAAACTCTTTGCAAACATTAACACAAATTATGTTCGTTTATGCAAGTAATCTAAGATCGATAATATATCATTTTGATAATATTGCAATAAAAGATCAACTTGAATATCAAACATTTATTGTCTTTACATGTTATCTAAGATCAACAATATATCAATTGACAATATTGCAGTAAAAGATTAACATATAAAACAATGTAACCAATAACAATTATAATTCAACAAGAATCACATAAGAAAAGCATGACTGAAAATATATGAGATATGAGAATTATAACCTCTGGATTATAGAAATTAAAATAGATAATATTTTAAGCAAAACTAAACTTACAAGCTTTTGTAGCTCTTGACAACGAATCAAAGCATAGAAGTAGATTTATTACACATAAAAGTTCATCTCTTAGCCTTGCCAAGAACTCTAGCCTAAATTATAATGCATGTTAATAAGAAGAAAATAAGAGAGAATTATCTAATGTTAAAAATGTCTTAAGAGTGTCCTTATATAGGCAATGAATGGAAATATGTTAAGTGTGACATCAATATTCAATAATTTAGGCCAACAACTTATTCATCCACTTGCAGCACCTTTTTGATAATGTAAATAATTGATTTAGCCTTTTTGGACAACATAAAAGTTGTATCATTTTGTCTCTTCTTTCTATAGGCACTAGGTTCATGCAAATTGGATGAGTATCCAATGAGATATGAGCAAAATTCCAAAGATACATCAGATTTGAGCTAATAACCCTTTCACCCACTTGCAATGCAATTTGGTCCATGATAACGGCTGATATAGACTTTACCATCAACATAAAAGTTGTTGATAATTAAGTCTGTATTTCACATATTTAAGAATTATATCAATTGGGTACATATTATATGAGATACGGTCTAAATACTTGAGTTGAGTCAAGCTGAGCAAAAGTTGTAGTCCGATTCTATTGTATCTCAAATTTTGGCCTATTAAATGTTAGATTTGGCTTTTCAACTGTTCTTTAATTTTATGTAAGATTGCGTCATGTTACTCTAGGTTTAAGAATTTATTCATTCCGATTTCTACATTGAGAGTTATGTCTATTTTACCTAAACCTGTGCAAATAACATTCATTAATCACAATTCAACGAGAACATTTTATTTCAATCTAAAAACAAAAAACATTATAAAATTAGTGACATTAAATGGTGATTGAATCTCTTAATAGATATGTATTTTTATGTGTTCATCAATGGACTTCGTGGTAGGACTTTCACGTAGCCAAAGAGGCAACGACGCAATATAGGTAATTGTTGATAGACTGATGAAATCTGCCCATTTCCTACCCATTAGAAGCAATTATTCTTTAGATAAATTGGCTTAGTTGTACGTAGATGAGGTGGTACGACTCCATGAAGTTCTATTATCCATTGTGTCAGACAGGGACCTACGATTCACTTTCTGATGGCCTAACTTACAAAAAGCTCTAGGCACTAAATTGAATTTTAGTACGGCATTTCCACAGATGGATGGCCAGTCTGAGTGGATAATTCAGGTACTCGAGAATATGCTTAGAGTATGTGTTATAGAGTTTAGGGGAATTTGGGATACTTATCTGCTACTGATGGAGTTCGCCTAAAATAATAACCACAAAACTAGCATCCGGATGGCTCCATATGAAGCATTGTATGGAAGAAAGTGCAGAACTCCAGTTTGTTGGGATGAGGTAAGTGAAAGAAAATTGTTTAGATTACTTCAGAAAAGATTCAAGTTATTAGGCAAAGATTAAAAATAGCTAAACATAGATAGAAGAGTTATGTAGATAATAGGAGAAAAAACTTGGAGTTTCAGATTAGTGATAAGGTCTTTCTGAAGATATCTCCATGGAAGGGAGTACTAAGATTCAAGAAGCGAGAAAAGCCAAGTCCCCGATATATTAGGCCGAACGAGATAGTTAGAAGAGTTGGAGAGGTGGCATATCTCTACGGTTACCAGAAGATCTGGCTAGAATCCACAACGTGTTTCACGTTTCCATGATTCGCAAGTATTTAGTAGATCCTTTGCCCAAAGGAACCAATTACATACTCAGTTTCTAACCAATGGAAAATTAGAAATTTGGAATAAGTTGAGGGGCAAATATGTCAATTGAGGGAGCATTATATATAAAGTAAAAGTGTGAAGAAATTTCATGAGATTAAAAGCATAACACTTGGAGCAAAAGAGAACCAAAATTCATCCAAGTGAAGAGGGGTGCTATTATAGTGAAATTTCAAGATTTTTTTATGATTTTTCATGCTTAATCAAGCTAAAATAAGGTCAAATACAAGTTTCGAAGATCAATTAAAGCCTCAACTAGTGAAAATCCAAGAAAAAGAGGTAAGAAAAGCATTATTTTGTGATGATGATATGTGAACTTTCAAGATTGCTTCAATTGATATTCTTGGTTTAGATTGAGTTGAATTCTAGTGTGGAGCTTGAAGGAGTCATCAAATTGAAGAAATTGGTAAGGTAAGAATTAGGGTTTTGGGTGACTTTAATGTAGAGACTTCAATTGATTGTAATTATGGCATTAGAATGAAATTAGCTTGATTTTGATGCTATTAGAGTAAGAAATTGATGAAAAGAAATGTGTTAGGTGGTGGATGTAAATTCAGCCACTTTAGGAAATTTAGGGTTGAGTTGTGTTTTAGATAAATTATTGTGTATAAATGGTGTCTTATGTAAATTGAATGTATATGGTTGATGGAAAATAAAAAATGAAGAAAATGGGACATAATTGTCCATTTTAGTAAGGTGAAGGGCAATTATGTCCAACCAAAGTTATAGGGTATTAAGAAATTTTCAGGGCGTCGAATAGTGAGTTAGATTAGTTTAAATGACTCCGTAAATGAAAATCGAAAAGTAGTATCCATCCGGACTTTATATGCTGATTAGGGCGTTTAGTAGTTAAATAAGATTCTAGCATTTGAATTGGTTCTAAATGTCATTTATGGCGTGTAGGTGAAGAAATCGAGACCGGTAACGGGAGCAGAAATTCGGAGCGAAATTGAGCTCGGAGCAGTTGTGAGTGAAAATCTTTCATTTTGTTTATCTTTCATTTATTATGTTTCCGTATAATGAAATTGTATGTTTTATGTGCTTTTAATGCATAAATATGATTTATGATTTTGATATATATCCATAGATATGCTTTTACATGTTCGGTTTAAGAAACAACTTTAAAATTACTGCATTAGCTTCAAAAGGCCATTAGTACCCTCAGATTACAATGGTGGTGATGGTTTAAGACTCGGCTGGTATATCCCGTACACATGGGTAGGTTTTAGGGGGTATATCACTAACTCTGGAAAGTTAGGTTGTCGAGTCATGTGAGTCGCTCTATGTGTATGGGGTATTGTGTCGCTATATGTATTGATGCAGGATTCTATTGCATAGCCAGTGAGATGTCTTGAGATATCACAGTGGGTATTGCTAGCTGAGACGCCCCGTGACCTACTCACGTGTGCGGTGCTAATTGAGTCGCTGCGTAAGTATAGAGCTTTAGGGTTACCATTGGTACAGTTTCGAAAGAAAATGGCAGAGCGAGGGCTTTAATAGTTATCGATCTACCGATCGCATATTATGCATTTATATGTACATGCTAGTTATTATATTTTACAGATTTTGGATATTGTTTTTCGAAAATGTAAATAAAACCCGCTCAGCAAGATTTCATCGGCTTAGTAGTATAGAAACTATTTTACTGTATTATACAAGTTTTAGAAACTTGTTTATGCATGTCTTTAGAATTTAATAACTATGCAGAATGTTATTGTATTTGTAATCTTAAATGCACTCATTGAGCTCATTTAGCTCACTCGTTTTGTATTTTATATTTTCTAAACTCCATTTTCAGGTGCAGGTCTCGGTATACGAGCTATTGATTCTGCTACTGCCGAGTAGTGGGTCAAATCTAAAGATCATTTTTGTAAGGGTATATGTACTAAGTAGCACTCTTTTTACTTTCTGCATAGTAGTATAGGCTTGTGTATTGTATATATGTTTTGAACAAACAAGAAGCTGTTTTGATATTGTAAAGATCGTTTAACTTTTTGTTAATATGCTAGTTTTGTGTTCAATAATGAAATTATTGAGTTGAATTGAATTTGGTTTTGAAAAGGACCGAAGGTCCTATTTGGTAGTATTGAAAAGCGGTTAAAAATAGAAGTGAAATTTTTTTGCAGGTTTTGTATTGGATTTTAAGAAAAACAAAGGAAACTCTACCTTTTTAAAAAAAAATTTAAGATGTCATTTTCATGTATATTCCAAGATTTTCTCAGTAATAATAGAAAGAACTAAAAAGGGGTTCGCCTCGCTGAATTTCTTAACTTACACAGTTATAGTTTAAGGAACTTCCACTGGGGTGCCCAGCAGGGTCGCTTGGATCTATAGTAGAGGGTCTCGGGTCGGATCTTATCACTTCATTTTTAATAATCTTCAAAATGTTTAGCTTCCAAGTCTCTCTTTAGAAATATATCTATCTTTATCTGTATTTGTGCTCTCCCTGCTCTCTTAAATAAAGGCCTTTAGTCTTCTATTTATAGATTCCAATTTGGGAAAAATTTTAAAGCATGAAAAACTAGGCCTAATCTGTTAGCGGCATTGGGGCTTGGAAGCATTAGGACTGCTGTCTGGGCTCGATTCGAGCTAGGTCCATTCTAAGTTGAGTGGGGTTGTGACCTAAAAGTTTTGCCAAGTTAGGGCCACGACCTAGGTGAATTAGGGCCACAGCCTGGAGGTGCTGCCTTCTCTCTATACTAGCTACAAGGCTGCTATTTTAGGCTGTAGCTTGGATCTATAACATGACCATTTTGCCATTTTTCTTCATTTTTTTTGCTTTTTCTGTTGCACTATTTTGTTGAAACCTATAAAATAACAGTAATATGCATAAAAAGTCAACTATTCTTACTTATCAATTATGAGAGATAAAATATCATATATAAAATTCACTCTTCAACAACAATTTAAATTAAATATTTTACTAAATAATTGATATTCATACAAATTAGTAGTTAGAAGAAAAATTGCTATATATAACTTAGCTGGAGATGATTATAATCCTCTAATAACAAATGTTCAAATTTGTTTGGCACTTTTCCATGCCTAACAAATTCAAATGACAAAGAAAAGTGAAGTTTGCCAAGTTATGTACTACTTTGTTTGTATTCCTTGGCATAAATAGAAGATTACAAGAATGGAAATGCTTTAAAGTAAGAAATATGTCCTAAAAGATGATGTTGAATTCTACTAACAAATGTGTCCAAGCCAAAATGTCATTGATGGCCATAGGTGCATTCGATGCTAGCTCAACAGAACTAAAGTTTGAATTTTTGGCTAGTTACAAACCTTTGGAAATGGTGATGGCTTCAGCAACTTATGCTCGAATACAAAACATGTAAGACATTACACAAGCAAGAATATCTCAACCATTGGGATCTCGAATAACTATCACAATTCTTTTACAAACTTTAGAATGACTTACTGTAACGTCCATGTTGATTTTAACATTGCTAATAATTGGGGCTTACCCTCGTTGAGCTAGGTTCAAATTTTTCGGTAACTCGATTGTTTAAGCCACTGAGAAAGCTTTCATGTAATCTTTTGTTCATCCCACAATAGCTTCAGTTATAATATAGAACTATGATGAACTTTTTGATTTCTAGCAAACCATATGTGCCAAAGGATTGTAAAAAACAAGTGAAGATTCTCCATGGATAGTCGGTGTTTACAAGAGATAAGAAAATTTGGCATAGAGGTTTTATGGCTGCAGAAAATTTTTGACATAAAAGGAACATAAAATTTCACCTAGTCTAAGTATTCACATATCCATAGGGTGCATATTATGCTCTCGACTCTTCTTTCATAACATGGACATAGCTTATTCAAGGGCACATGATGCCTTTTCAAATTTAAATTTGTAGGTAGCCAATCCTTTATTGCCCTCTAAGCAAAAACTTTTATCTTTGGCGGTAATTACAAATTATATAAAATCTTCCACCATTTTTTAAGTTTGGATTCAATGAAGCAGTTTGCAAGACCATGTAAATATGATGCCACCCAATGTCCACTTTTCACTAAAAAGTGACCATCTCTCTCGAAATGCCATATCAACTCATTTGGTTGTTGATATTATCGAAACGATGAAGGAATACGTAGGATCGCTTTTTGTTCCTCTTTTGGAAATTCTTAGGCTATTACTACATGTTCCATGTTCTATCTTTAGTCTTTAGATTAGCCACCACAATATGCTTTTCTAGGATATTAGGATAAAGGGCTTTGAATGTATGTGGTTGTAGGAGTCATCTGTCATGATATATGAAAACCAATTACCTATTTCCAATTCTATAACGCAATCCTTAGTGTATGATTTCTCACCCCTCAAAGGTTGGTTTTCTATATATATGTGGCTATCATCTTAGCTTTGGCCTACAAAAAAGAATTATTAGGAAAATAAAGACTTTGGAGAATCCTAACAATTAAGGAGTTTTTTCTGGATAATCCATCATCCTTATTTTGCCAACATCACTTTATTAAAATTGAATAAATTTTGAAACCCCATCCTTCTACAACTTTTACTTTTACAATGATTTGTCCATTTAAACCAATGTAATTTATGAGAATTTTCATCACCCCCTTATCAAAATCATAAGCAAAAGCCTATGTATTTCATCTATAAGTGACTTTGGTAATCTAAAATGATTCATAGCATATGCGAAGATGGATTGATTTACTACTTTTAATATAACCTCATGCCTCCCTGCAGAAAGCAATTGGTACTTTTATCATTTTATTCTGCTCCATATGTGATATTTAGGTGAAGTGAATAGGGAGCCTTTTTTGTTAGCCCTAAAAACTAGCTAAACCTAAATACTTCTCAAGGCATATAACCTATCGCACTTTAAGACATTAAAAAATTTGGCCAAAAATTACAGTACGTACTTTCAGCCTAAGGTATACAACCGACTTTTGGAAATTAATAAGTTTCTTTGAGGCCTTTTTATATTGTTTTAAAACCTATTGAAAAGTTTAACATTTGGCAATACTAGCTTTGGTGAAGATCAAACTATCATTTGTAAAACAATAAGTGTGAAATTCGGGGACCATTATGGCCATATTTGAATCAGTTATATCCCATCTCGATTAGATTTTAAGGAGTAAAGCCAAAAGTCCTTTTTCACAGAAAATGAATGAATGAATAAGGAGAGAGTGGATCCCTTTATTTGAGTTCTTGATAGGGCTTTAAATAACCTTTCAACTTGCCATTAATAAGAAAAGAGTATGTTATTAAAGAAAGACAAAATATAATTTTTTGACATTATAAACTAAAAATTCCATTTTCTTTATAATAGCTTCGAGGTAACACCACTTGACCCTGTTATAAGCTTTAGAAATATCAAGATTGGGCTGTTGGGATTTGTGCTCACGTGCCATCCCATTGTTATTTGAATATTTTATTTTATAATATTTATCCAGTTCATTATTTGTTAAATCGCTAATTACTATTATTAAATGGTTCAATGCTTGTGATGCTACAGACATTATATGATCTGTAAGGGTTCAAATTTGGTCTAAAGAAGTTTAGATCAATGCTAAGAGTTAACACTACTGAAAACTATAATGCTAAAAGGTTAGTATGTTATATTTATTTGTGACGTCTAAGTGCTAGAATCTTGTCTGCAACGGTACAAAGACCCGAGAATACATTAGTAATAATATAGTTGCAAGAGTTGCAATAAGGGCTAAGAAATGTTATTATGCAAGTTTATTCTCAAATTATATGTTCCTGGTCTTAATTCACCGATGCAGGTCTGACGGTGGAATCGTTTTTCATAGACCAGTGTATATTGTACCTAGATGGTCTAGATGGTTGTTCTTAGCTGACCATGGGCTTACTAGAAGTTCGTATAGCATACAGGTGTTTAGTGAGGACTGAGTACTGAATAGACTTAACGAGGACCCCAATAGACATCCCATGAAGCCATCAATGGAAGATCCTTTCGTGTTGAGTAGTATACGTGGTCCTTTGTCCTGAGTACCACAGTGGACTTGTAAGTGATTCATCATACTTTGGTTCCACACATGTCCAGACCTTTCACGGTGTGACCGCTGGGTGTTGCTGGGTATGGTCCAATGCTTATAGAGTTCGGTGTGTACAGATATGGAATCTATCAGCTCACATGGATGAGTTGTATATATCCAGATGCTCAAAGATTGTATCTTAGAAAGTCTTATGGCCATAAGCAACAAACCCAGGAAAAGAGTTTCCTACAGGGTTAAACAATATTGTAAAAGTGTTTGTATATATTGTTTATTAAGATACGTGTCTGGAGATAAGTTCACAGATGAGCACATAGAAATTTGGTGGTAGTGATCTATACCCCTACTCTTCCAAGATATGATTGGCGAAATGATTATATGTATGCGTTATGACTTCAACTTGTATGGTCTACTGCACTGATTTGTAATATCCGTGACGTATGCGTGGGGCATCAATCTCAAACTCACAAAATAGTTATGTTTTATAAATCAGAAGTGGACCTAGCGAGTCCTGCAATATGAAGTGTACTCGTTGTGCACTGGGCTAGTGTACCAGATTAAATAGTTCGATCCAAAAAATTTCAAAAGACCGGACATTTACTTCGGTTTTCCTCTGGTCGTGAACATGTCAAGACTTAAGAGTTAAGTACATCAATTAGTTAACAATTAGTTGTTGACCAATGGGATGTGACATATGGCACATGTGGGCCAATTATTGTTTGATTTAAAAATTACCAAAATGACCTTATTTGTTGGACAAATAATATCATTATTTTATCATTAAAATATTTATTAAATAAAATAATAATAATAATAATATATGATATTATTATTGAAATTGAAATAAAAAAATTAATTTTTTATTTAAATTGGCATGTGTTTATACCATGATTTAATTTGATTAAATTATTTATTTAATATTTATTAAATAAAATGATAAGTATAAATAGGTGGCATTTGTTAATGGTAGGTCTTGATATATTTCTTAATAATGAGAAAGTGTTTTCTCATTTGGCCTAGATTAAGGCCAAGTTTATTTAAATAATTTTCTATTTTATTTTATTTTTATTTGGTTTATTGTAAATAATAATAAACAAAAACTAATGGCAAATATAATGGATGCCATTAGGTAAGAAAAGAAAAGATAATAATAAATAAAACACTAATGGTAAATATAATGGATGCCATTAGGTGAGAAAATGATAGAAAATAATAAACAAATAAAAGAATAATTAATTGCTCAATTAATTATCAAAACATTCGTGCAAGGGATTAAAGGAAGTAAGAGAAGTGAATTTTGCTAAGTGTTAGAAAATTCTCTCAAGTGTTGAGAGCACAAAAACACAACTTTTTCATTTTTTTGGTCACTTATACTACAAGGTAGAAACAAGGATTCAAGAGTTGAATATTTTGCTAGAAAAGTTGCAATTCTAACTTCCCCAAGCCCGTGTTGAGGAACTAGAATTATGAATGGGTTGCTTTAAAGGTGGGTACTCTAATTCGACCAAATACCAAAGGCTTGACAAGGTATTATTTCTCAATCTTGATATATTTTACATTTATGATATAATATGTAAAATTTATTTGTGTTTATCATTGAGTAATTTGTATTTCGCTCATCCGTTATGCATATATGTATGTGATACGTATGCTATATTTGAATGATAGACACAAACCCACATGCATGCACCCTAGGTTTAAAATTACTCACATAGGCACCATATTGCCATTTATCATCGTTCTTTGGTACTGAATAAATGTACTTTAGACCTTTGACATTACTTCATATAATCTATCTTAGAGCTTGTTAGCCAAGACTTTTGCAATGACCTTTTAGAAATCATTGGAAAAGTTAATTGGCTTTGAGTCCGTTAGTCTTTTCAGATTTTTCATTTTAAGAATCAAGACTATTAAAGTGTCATTGAAGGTTTGAATGTTCACTAAACCATTTAGGAATTGGAGGCATGTTGCCTACAACATCCCAAATATTTTGATAAAATAGTGAAAACATACCATCCTCCCTTAGTACCTTTTTGGGTACATTTAGTAACAGGACCCACCCCGAGACACTCTACTGTAGGTCCCAGCGGCCCTGCCGGGCACCTCGATAGACGTTTCTCATAATATAACTAAGTAAGTTGAGAAATTTTTGCGAGGCAAATTCCTTTTTAGTTTTTGCTACTATTGAGAAAATCTTATAATATACATGAAAATGACATCTTAATTTTTAAAAAACGGGCAAAGTTTCCCTTGTTTTTCAAAAAATTCATATAAAACCTGCAAAGAAATTTCACTTCTATTTCAAATACTTCTCAATACTACCAATTCGAGCCTCCGGTTCTTTCCAAATCAAATCCAACATAACTCAATTGTTTCATTTGAATAACAAAATGAGCATACTCATAACAAGCAAAAACGATCATCATAATATCAAAATCTCTTCTTGTTAGTTCAAAATATACATGCCTACAATTACTATGCAGAAAGTAAAGAGTGCTATTTAGCACATTTACATATACAAAAATGATCTTAAGATTTGGCCCACTACTCGGCAATAGGAGAATCAGCAGCTTACGTACCGAGAACTGCACATGGGAAGGGGGTTTAGAAAATATAAAATACAAAACGAGTGAGCTAAAGGAGCTCAGTGAGTGCAATTAAGATTTTAAATAAAATAACAATATGTATAGATAGTAAATTCTAGAGTACATGCATAGATCATGCTTCTAAAACTGATATAAAGCTGTAAAACGGTTTCTAATATCATATGCCGATGAAATCTTGCCGAGCGGGTTTTATCTACATCTTTGGAAAGCAATATCCAAAATCTGTATAATATAATAACTGCCGTGTGCATATAAATGCATAAATGATATCGGTAAATCAAAAGCTAGTAAATTCCTCGCTCGGCCATTTTCTTTCTAAACTGTACCAATGATAACCCTAAAGCTCTATACTCATGCAGCGACTCAACTAGTGCCACACACATGAGTAGGTCATGAGGCACCTCAACTAGCAGCACCCACAGTGACATCTAAAGACATCTCACTGACTATACAGCAAAATCCTACATCGCATATATATAGCGAGATAATACCCCGTACACATAGAGCGACTCACATGACTCGACATCTCAACTTCTCAGAGTTAGTGACACACTCCATGACCTGCCCATGTGCACGGGATATACCGACCGGGTCTAATACAATCACCACCACTATAATCTGAGGGTACTAATGGCCTTTAAAACGAATACAAAAATTTTAAAACTGTTTCTTAAACCGAACATGTAAATGCATATCTAGATCATAATCATGTTTATGCATTGAAAGCTCATAAAACATACATTTTCATTATACGGAAACATAATAAACGAAAGATAAAAGAAATGGCAGATTTTCACTCACAACCGCTCCGCACTTAATTTCGATCTAGATTGTTGCTCCCGTTACCGCTCTCGATTTTCTTCACCTACGTACCATAAATGACATTTAGAACCAAATGGAATGCTAGAATTTCATTTAACTACTAAACGCCCTAATCGGCATACAAAGCCCAGATGCATACTACTTCCTGATTTTCATTTACGGAGTTATTTAATCTAATATAACTCACCACCCGGTGCCCTAAAAATTATTAAACGCCTTATAACTTGGTTGGACATAATTGCCCTTCACCTTTTTAAAATAGACAATTATGTCCCATTTCTTCATTTTTGGTTTTTCCATCAACCATATACATTCAACATACATAAGGCATCATTTACACACAACAACTCAATCAAAATACTACTCAATCCCTAACTTTCTTAAAGTGGCAGAATTTCACCCTATGTTCCAACACATTTCTTTTCTCAATTTCTTGTTCCAATTACATCAAAATCAAGCCAATTTCATTCTAATGCCCTAATTACAACCAATTGAAGTCTCTACATTCAAATCACCCAAAACCTTAATTCTTACCATGCCAATTTCTTCAAATTGATGACTTCTTCAAGCTCCACACTAGAATTTAACTCAATCTAAACCAAGAATACACACAAGAACATCAATTGAAGCAATCATAAAAGCTCACTTATAAATTTCACAAAACAATGCTTTTCTTATCTTTTTTTTCTTGAATTTTCACTAATGGAGGTGATGAGAACATGAAAATGCATATTTATTAAGAGATTCAGTCACCATTTAATGTCACTAATTTTAGCATTTTCTTGTATTTTAGCTTGAAATAAAGTGTTCTCCTTTTATTCTGGTTAATGAATGTTATTTGCCTAGGTTTAGGTAAAATGGACATAACTCTCAATGTAGAAATCGAAATGAAGAAATTCTTGAACCTAGTGTAACATGACTCAATCTTACAAAAACTTGAAGAATAGTGGAAAAGCCAAATCCAACATGTTGTGGGCTAAACATTAAGATACAATAGAATCGGGCTATATTTTCTGCCCAGCTTGACCTAGCTCACATATTTGGACCATATCTCACAACATACGTATTGAATTGGTATAATTCTTGAAGATATAAAATACAGACTTAATTATCAACAACTTTTATGTTGATGGTTAAGTCCAAATCAACCGTTATCATGGACTAAATTGCATTACAAGTGGGTAAATGGTTGTTGGCCGAAATCTGATGTATCTTTGGAATTTTGCACATATCTCATTGGATACTCCTCTAATTTGCATGAAATCGGTGCCTATAGAAAGAAGACACAAAATGATATAACTTTCATGTCGGCCAAAGAGGCTACATCGGTCATTTATATTATAAAAAATGTGATGCAAATGGATGAACGAGTTATTGGCCTAAAATTATTGAAGATTGATGTCACCCATGACATATTTCCATTCATTGCCTATATAAGGAGACTCTTAGGATGTTTTCAACATTAGATAATTCTCTTTTCTTTTCTTCTCATTAACATGTATTGTAATTTAGGGTAGAGTTTTTGGCAAGGCTAGGAGATGAACTTTTATGTGTAATAAATCTACTTCTATGCCTTGATTCGCTGTCAAGAGCTACAAATAAGTTTGGTTTTGATTAAACTATTATCTAGTTTATTTTCTATATTCCAGAGGTTATAATTCTCATGTTTCATATATGTTCAGTCATGCTTTTCTTATGTGATTCTTGTTGAATTATAATTGTTATTGGTTACATTGTTTTATATGTTAATCCTTTACTGCAATATTGTCAAATTGATATATTGTCGATCTTGGATAATATGTAAGGGCAATAAATGTTTGATATTCAAGTTGATCTTTTACTACAATATTGTCAAAATGATATATTGTCGATCTTAGATAACTTGTATAAATAAACATGATTTGTGTTAATATTTGCAAAAGAGTTTAGTCATATCAAATGCATGTGTTATCAAATGTGCTATATTTTACATATCTTCCGATTGATTGTTTAGATGTAAAATTGTCAATTGAGTTATAAACACTGAATCAAAGTGTAGAGTAGATTTATAAAGCATAATTGTGATTCTCGAAGCCTTGTTTAAATTATCATAAGACATTTCCTTCAAATCATAGACAATTCTATCTTATTCATTTAAATCAATTAATTTTATCCTTTGCTACTGTTTTAATATTTTACTTGACCAACTTATTTTGCTAAAAGCTTCCTTGTGGGATCGACACCTCAATCTCTATTACGATAGTCGCATTGTTCATGGTTGGTTCTACCACCTAATTTATTTTATTTTATTTAGTTAATTTGTTATAATTTATATTATTTTAATGGCTAGTTTTGCCACCTAACTTCGTTCACTTTCTTTTATTTATTTATTGTACTTCGCACTTTATTTTTTATATTTATTTATTGTATTTTATTTCTTTAGTTAATTTGTTGTATTTGTTTTGTTCTGGTTCTACCGCCTAACTTAGTTTTTTTTATTATTGTACTTTATTTATTTATTGCACTTTTTTTTATTGTACTTTATTTTAATTTTATTTTACTTATTTATTGCACTCTATTTTCTTTAGTTAATATGTTGTATTTTATTTTTATTTTAATAGCCGGTTCTACCGCCTAACTTTTTATTTATTTGCTTATTATACCTTTTTCTAATTGCACTTTATTTTATTTATTTTCTTTTATTTATTTGTTGTACTTTGCATTTTATTTTTCTTTATTTATTGCACTTTCTTTTCTTTTATTTACTTATTGTACTTTTTTTTAAAATTTATTTATTGTACTTTACAGTTTATTATCTTTTGTTCATTTATTATATTTATATTTTATGGTTGGTCTTACCACCTAACTCATTTCTATTTCTTGTTGTGTTTTATTCCACTTCTTAATTTTTCTTAAGCATTTCCTTCTTTAAAAAAAAAAATAAAATTTGTTAGGATGTATACATCGACTTAAAGACAAACGAGGAAGATTTGTGAGAGAACTAGAACTAGAACCACCACGACAATTTGTAAGGGAAGAGAATTCACCTTCTAATTCATCTTGTAATTATAACACAACGAGCTAATACGAAGAAAACCCCGTTAGAACTCTAAAAGATTACTTGCATCCTACTCACACAGCCACACCATCATGCATTATATTTCCATCTAACACACCACATTCGGATTTTAAACCTGGAATGATACAACTTCTGCCCACTTTTCATGATCTAGATAGTGAAAATCCTTATGTTTATGTTAGGGAATTTGAAGAGGTAATTGCCACCTTCCATAGCCAACCTGAAGCTATAGACACTGTTAGGCTTAAATGTTTCCCTTTTTCTTTGGAAGACAAAGCAAAGAGTTGGCTATACTCTTTGAGGCCGAGGTCTATAGGAACTTGGGCAGAAATGATCCAAGCATTTTTCAATAAATACTTCCCACAACACAAAACTAATGGCCTGAAAAGACAAATTTCTTCCTTCTCCTAAAAAGACAGTGAAACCTTATATCAAGCATGAGAAAGGTTTAAAGAGTTTCTAAATCTGTGCCCTCACCATGGGTATGAAATTTGGCGCTTGGTTAGTTATTTCTATGAGGGACTCACAATTAGAGAGCGCCAATTTGTTGAGATGATGTGTAATGGGGAGTTTCTTCACAAAGATCCTGAGGAAGCCATAGAATTCCTTAATGACTTAGCCGAAAAAGCCCATACATGGACTGGACCTAGCATTACTGAAAGCACAAATAGGTCACGACCTAATAGAGTTTTCCATCTTAGAGAAAATAATAATCTCAAAGCCCAATTAGAGGTCTTAACTAGGGAGTTAGAGGCATTGAAAACCAAAGACAGAAGGGTCACCCACATGGTTGCTAGAGTTGAGTCACACGATGTTTGTTTTGTTTGTGGAGGAGCGGAACACTTAGCTCAGGATTGCCCCGCTTATAGTGAGATGAAAGGGATATATGAGGAACAATGTAATGCCCTAGGGATGTACAAGAAGCCTTATTCACCCTACTCTGAAACATATAACCCTAGCTGGAGAAACCACCCAAATTTCAGTTGGAAATCTGACCAACAAGCCAACAGCCATTGGAAACAAGAACAACAAGCACTCAAGTCTTATGTTGCACCTCAATATAATGCATGACCAACTAGGAGTTCTTTAGAGGATACATTACAAGCATTTATGAAGGCACAAAGAAAGACTAACCAAAAATTTAAAACAGTTCTCGCGCAGGTGATAGACGAAAATAAGGAAATCAAGAGTCAAATCACAAAGCTGACCAATGCTTTAACTGTACAAGAGCGAGGTAAGTTTTTATCTCAACCTCAATCTAATCCAAAAGGACAATTCATGGCATAAGCTTAGACTTCTGATGCTCAAAATCTCAAAGAAATTAATGCCATTACTACTCAAAGTGGTAAGAATGCAAGTGAGCCTTCTTCTGAAACTAACACATCTATGAGTAGTAAAAGTGCCCCCATTGAAAAAGAGGTCATAATGGAGAAAGTGCTCGAAAATAAGTTTTCAATCCCAGTACCTTTTCCTCAAGCTCTTCGATCGGTTGGGAAAAATTCAGAAATTCAAGCTGAGATTTTGGAACATTTGAAACAAGTTAAGATTAATCTTCCCTTGTTGCATTTGATTAAATAGGTTTCAACTTATGCCAAAGTCATCAAGGATCTATGCACTATCAAAAGAAAATACCATGTCAAAAAAACTACATTTTTGGCAGAATAGGTAAGTGCAGTGATTGATCAAAAGACACCACCCAAGTATAAAGACCTAGGATGTCCCACAATCTCCTGTCAAATTGGGACACATAAGTTTGGTCAAGCTTTGTTGGACTTAGAAGTAAGTGTAAATTTAATGCCCTATTTTATTTACTTGGAATTGGGACTTGGTGAGATTAAACCTACATCTGTAGTCCTATAATTAACTGACCAATCAATCAAGAAACCACGGGGAATAGTAGAAGATGTTTTTATTGCAAATTGATAAATTTTACTACCCTATTGATTTTCTTGTTTTAGATACTCATTCTGTTGTTAACATGGAGTCAAAAATCCCTCTTACTTTGGGGAGACATTTTCTAGTCACTGCTAACGCTCTTATTAATTGCAGAAATGGTCTAATGAAATTATCTTTTGGGAATATGACTCTTAAGGTGGACATTTTCAATATTGGCAAACAACCATGAGAAGAAGACGAGTGCTATCATTCATATATGATAGACACACTTGTAGCAGAAGAAACTTATAAAAATCATGGCTCTGATTCTTTAAAAAACCTTCTCAATTTTGATTTTGAAGAATTGTATTATCCTGATGTAACAACTGATGTGTTTAGTATTTTTGACTCATAGGATAAAGGGACTTGATTTTGGCAGCCACGCTTTAAAGAGTTGCCACGTGAGAGGGAGAGACCAAAACCATCAAACCTCGAGACACCACAAGTTGAGCTTTCTTCACTGCCCAAAGGTTTGAAACACGTATTTTTGGGACTAGATGATACATTTTCTATCATCATTTCTTCTGAACTTAGTGCTGAATAAGAGGAAACATTGATAAAATTGTTAAAAGAACATAAGTCTACACTAGGTTGGACCATAGCTAATATTAAAGGTATTTCTCCATTGATATGCTCCCATAGAATTCATTTAGAGGAAGGTGCCCAACCTCGTAAGGACCCACAAAGAAGACTTAACCCAATAAGGAAAGAAGTAGTGAAGAAAGAGGTCTTGAAACTATTAGATGCGGGTATAATTTACCTAATTTCTGATAGTTAATGGGTAAGTCCAACTCAAGTAGTTCCTAAGAAATCTAGGGTTACTGTTGTTGAAAATGAGAATGGGATACCTGTTTCAACTAGGGTAGTAAGTGGTTGGAGAATGTGTATTGATTATAAAAAGTTAAACACAGCCACTAGGAAAGACTATTTTCTATTACCTTTTATCGACCAAATTTTAGAACGTGTAGCTGGACATCTTTTTTATTGCTTTCTTGATGGGTATTCAGGATATTACCAGATTGAGATAGCTATAGAAGATCAAGAAGAAACTACTTTTACATGCCCTTTTGGTACTTATGCTTTTCGTAGAATGCCATTTGGATTATGTAATGTACCAACTACTTTTCAGCGTTGTATGTTGAGTATTTTCTCTGATATAGTTAAAAAATGCATGGAAGTCTTTATGGATGATTTGACTATTTTTGGTAATTCTTTTGATTTATGCCTACTTAACTTGAAATCTGTTTTGAGTAGGTATGAAGAAAAAGGACTTGTGCTAAATTGGGAGAAATGTCATTTCATGGTATCTTCAAGAATCGTTTTGGGGCACATTATATTTGAAAGAGGGATAGAGGTTGACAATGCAAAAATTAAATTAATCTCTAAATTATCTACACCTAAAATGGTAAAAGATGTTCGATCTTTTCTTGGACACGTTGGCTTTTACAGAAGGTTTATACAAAATTTTTCTGCCATATCTAGACCATTGTGTAACCTTTTGCTAAAAGATGCAGAATTTACATGGACACAAGAGTGTGAGGAGGCATTTTGAACACTCATTGCTAAACTCACCACCGCTCCTATCATACAATCACTGGATTGGAACCTCTCATTTAAAATTATGTGTGATGCAAGTAATTATGCTGTAGGAGCAATTATTGGGCAACGAAGGGAGGGAAAACCCTTTGTTGTTTATTATGCTAGTAGGACTTTGAATAATGCTCAGATGAATTACACTACTACTGAAACAGAACTACTAGCTGTTATTTTTGCCTTAGACAAATTTCATTCTTATTTGATTAGTTCACCTATTGTTGTTTTTACTGACCACGCAGCCCTTAAGTACCTTCTTTCTAAGAAGGATGCTAAAGTTCATTTAATTAGGTGGATTCTTATTTTGTAGAAATTTGATCTAACCATCAAAAACAAGAAAGGCGTTGAAAATGTTGTTGCTGATCATCTATCCCACCCTGAGTTCACTGACTCTACTGATTTACCACCCATTCAAGATGATTTTCTTGATGAACATCTTTTTGCTATAAGCCAAATACCATGGTATGCACATATCCTAAATTATTTGGTTTGTGGTGAACTTCCATCTGACTGGAGTATACAAGATAAACGTAAGTTCTTGGTTGAGGTACGTAATTTTTATTGGGATGATCCATATCTTTTCAAATACTGTCCTAACCAAATCATGAGACGTTGCATTCCTGAAAGTGAAGTTTCTAGTGTCTTAAATTTTTGCCATAATGTTGCTTGTGGTGGTCATTTTTCTACGAAGAAGATAGCTGTGAAAATTTTACAGTGTGGTCTTTACTGGCCTACTTTGTTCAAAGACACTAATAATTTTTGTCGTTCCTGTGAAAGATGTCAAAAGTTAGGTGCTTTATCTCGAAGATATATGATGCCTCTTAACCCTATTCTTGTTATCGAGATATTTGACTATTGGGGTATCGATTTTATAGGTCATTTTCCCTCATCTTTTGGCTACCATTACATCCTTTTACCTGTTGACTATGTATCAAAATGGGTGGAGGCTGTAGCTTGTCGTACTAATGATAATACAACTGTGGTAAAATTCTTAAAAGAAAATGTGTTATCTAGGTACGGTATGCCACGTGTCATCATTAGTGATCAAGGAACAAATTTTTGTAATCGTTCTTTTGAAGCTTTAATGTGCAAGTATGGTGTTCTTCACAAAGTTTCCACTGCATACCATCCACAGACAAATGGACAAGCCGAGCTAGCAAATAGAGAGGTTAAACAAATTTTGGAAAAGACGATTATCCCGAATCGCAAAGATTGGTCTCTACGCCTTTCTGATGCATTATGGGCATATCGTAGTGCATACAAAACCATCTTAGGAATGTCTCCATACCGACTTGTTTATGGAAAAGCTTGCCATTTACCTGTTGAGCTAGAGCATAAAGCTTATTGGGTTGTCAAAGCCCTTAACTTTAATTTGAATGCTGCAGGTCTTTAGAGAAAGTTACAATTGTCAAAAATAGAAGAGCTACGAAATGACGCATATGACAACTCCAGAATTTATAAAGCTAAAATGAAAGTAGCTCATGATAAATAGATCTCAAGGAAACACTTTGAGCCAAATCAACGGGTCTATCTTTATGATTCTTAATTGCATTTAGATTCAGGAAAGTTGAGATCTCGATAGACTGGTCCATTTATGGTAAGGCATATTTTTCCTAATGGTGCTGTCGAAATAAAGGACCCCACTGATGGACAAACTTTTAAAGTTAATGAACAGCGGCTGAAAAGCTATGTGGAAAAGGTAGACGACTCTATGTACCTAGGCGAGATCCCTATTGTGGATCCTGTCTATCATGTTTAATCAGATTCAATCTATCTGTACCATATTTTATATTTTGTCTATATTTTATCTTTTGACTTTTTATTTTTGCTTTTATTTTACTTTATTTTCTTCTTTTTATTTTTTCTTTAGTGTGATTTTATTTCTCAGTCAAGTGGCGGATACAGTACTCTGTGACTATTAAAGTTGGTTTCTCAGTTCCCTAAAAACTATCCCTCAAACTGTGCATTCATCTCTTTTCTTTCTTTCAAAATGGATCGCATTCTTACCAACCTTAAAAAATGTTTTCCTTCATTGCCTCAAAATGCTCTACTTAAGATTTACAAAACACGGTGTGAAAGACTAAGGCTATTGATGTTAGGTAATATCCCTGCGGATCTTCGTTGGTTAATTGAAGCCAAGGTTCGATTA
This sequence comes from Ailanthus altissimus, assembly GCA_946807835.1. Lineage (NCBI taxonomy): Eukaryota > Viridiplantae > Streptophyta > Magnoliopsida > Sapindales > Simaroubaceae > Ailanthus > Ailanthus altissimus. The sequence goes on from OX327698.1 coordinate 12,243,968, forward strand.
TCTGGTGAATCTGTAAATGATTTTGTTTCTCATATGCCTGGTCTTGGAAAAAGCTCTTATGCCAAAAGGCAACGAGCAAAGAGGTTACAAGTCTATCATAAATGTGCTTGATGGAATTGTAACCAGAGTTGTCGTTCTTTAGGATTTACATCTAGAAATCGAGAAGACAAAATTCAGTTTATTAAGGATGGACTGAGTAAGGAGTCTTTGGATGATATCCCATTCACTATTGAGACGCATTCCTATAGGCTCATGCAACGTGAACTTCTCAATTTATGAAATAAATTTAAAAATGAACATCAATGGTATAGTCTTGGGAATCTGACTCTTAAAGACCCTGTTTGCCAATTTATAAGAAAATTGGATGGGAAGCCTATCCCTGACCCATAGAGGGCGTTTAAGCCGTTACTAGACGTAAAACCAGTGGAAGATGTGAGCCACAATTCCAACTACTTGTAAATACATGTGTTTTAATTTCAAACTTTATTTTATGAATAGTAGGGCTACTCATGTAGATGTCTTAAATTCAAATCTTTTTGTTCAATAATGCATGTGGGTCATTATGTTTAAATTTTTGTATTTTATTTTTAACTCTCTTCTGACAAACTGTCAGGTTACCAAAATCATTGTTATCATTTGGTACTCTATAAATATAGCACCTCATTTTCTTCATTTTCATATATTGAGATAAAAGTGAGTGTAGATATGGAGGAAACACCAGTTCAACAATTCTAAAATATAGGTATATTTTGTGGATCTAGTCATAGGGGAAATAAAGTGTTTGTAGAAGTAGCAAAACAATCTAGGAAATTCATTAGCTGCAAGAAAAATTCATTTGATTTATGGAGGGGGTAGCCTTGGGTTAATGGAGTGTGTGTCAACAGCTGCACATTTATGAGAAAGTCAAGTTTTAGGTATTATTCCTACAGCTTTAGCCGTGGAAAACTTGACTGGGAAAACAATAGGGGAAGAATTATGAGTCTCATCCATGCATAAACGTATAGCTAGAATGCTTTGCAATGCAAACACTTTTATTGCTTTACCAGGTGATTTTGGTAACTTGGAAGAAATTTTTCAAATTGTCTCTTGGGCCTAGCTGAATATTCACTGAAAATCCTAAGTTTGTTGAATGTTGATAACTATTTTGATTGGTTACTCTGTTTTCTTGATCAAGCTGTGGAACATAATTTTATTTCATATTCGGCACGACAGTTTCTACTACCGATGCGAATGAATTGATTGACAAATTACAGGTAATTACCTACGAACCTGACCCAGCAATATCTTGAATCGATTGGTCAGTGGGCCTTAAAAAACAAAAATTGGATCTGACACTTTGTTTGTAAAATTTTCTTTGTTTTATTTATTAGCATCGTCATTTTAGTTCATATTTGCTTAAGTTTCTCTCAGGTTTGTTTCTTTCGAATAAACTGGCATTTCAGGTAATATCTCTTATACTTTATCTCTTTCTATTTAAACATTGAGGACAATTTTTCATCTGGTTTTGGGGGAGGATAATAGACATACATTGCATTTTGCATTAAAAAAAAAACAAATTTGTGGTCCGACATTTGATTAAAATGACAGAGTAAAAAGTTTATTCTTGAACTCTTGAGACGCATTCTAGGTCAAATTAGAATGGCAGAGTAAAGAGTTTTATTTCTAACTTTTGAAATGTATTTTAACTAACTTTTTGTTGTTTTATTTTATATTTCATGCATTGTCGTTTATTGCTTGTAGTCTCGGTATTTTCTGTACAAAGGAATTTTCTTTTCTACCTAGGTATGATTTCAAAATTGTTTAGGTTGAGTCACTGTTTCTATTTAGGTTACTCAAGAAAAACTTCTTAAATATTTTTGAGCACAATACTAAGCCTTGTGGTAAGACAGATGATTCAATTTATATAGCCAAGAGAATTCCCATGTTTAAGTATATATTTTTTCTAATCTCACATATCTTTTATGAGTAAGTGGAAAGGTTGAGAAAACAACTTATGAACCTTCATTGATCCTTTGAATTGGTTAATTTTTGTTTAGATTGATATTATTTAAATTACAGAATAAGTTGGTTGCATTTGTGTATAATATAATTTGGTGAGAAAATTTTGTAATGCTTCCTTGTATTCTTCAAAAATATATAAAATAACAAATAAAAAAAAGAGAAGAATCAATTCAGTTTAATAAAGTCTTCATTCAATTTTAGAAGACAAATATTTTGTAAAGCAGTTTTCTAACCAAGTTATATTTGCATTATTCTCACAAGCCAATTAAAGTTCTAAAGCTGGTGTATGTTAGGAATAATTGATTTTTAACTAAATGATTTTTCTATCTTTGAATCAATGTTAGTTTATATGTCTGTCCTTAAAATTGACTTTTTCTTGAGTGCTTAACTGTTTCTAGCTCCATAAGAGAAGTCCTAACCTTTTAAACAGTCATACACCTATGAGGATATGGAGTTGAGGCTTTTACTTGGAGAAATTCTCAAGGCTATATCTATTGTGGTTTGTGGTAAGATGGTTATGGCTTAGTTCATATATACATAAAGTTTGAAAGTTGTAATTAAAAAAATCATAATAGCAACAGTGATCTTAAACTGACGTTTTGTTTGAAATGTTTAGGTAGTTTTGCATATTCTATTTACACTTGAATTGCTAGAGACTAGCAATAAGCTGGTTGGGGGCTGTGATGAGAACATGAAAATGCATATTTATTAAGAGATTCAGTCACCATTTAATGTCACTAATTTTAGCATTTTCTTGTATTTTATCTTGAAATAAAATGTTCTCCTTAAATTGTGGTTAATGAATGTTATTTGCACAGGTTTAGGTAAAATGGACATAACTCTCAATGTAAAAATCAAAATGAAGAAATTCTTAAACCTGGTGTAACATGACTCAGTCTTACACAAACTTGAAGAATAGTGGAAAAACCAAATCCAACATGTTATGAGCCAAAATTGAGATACAATAGAATTGGGCTACAACTTCTGGCTAGCTTAACCCAACTCATGTATTTAGACCGTATCTCACAAAATACATATTCAATTGGTATATTATTGAAGCTGTGAAATACTGACTTAATTATCAACAACTCTTATGTTGATGGTAAAGTCTAAATCAACCGTTATCATAGACCAAATTGCATTGCAAGTGGGTAAAATAGTTGTTGGCCGAAATCTGATGTATCTTTGGAATTTTGCTCATATCTCATTGGATACTCTTCCAATTTGCATGAACATGGTACCTATGGAAAGAAGAGACAAAATACTACAACTTTCATGTCGGCTATAGAGGCTACATTGGTTATTTACATTATAAAAAATATGCTGCAAGTAGATGAACAAGTTATTGGCCTAAAATTATTGAAGATTGATGTCACCCATGACATATTTCAATTCATTGCCTATATAAGAAGACTCTTAGGATGTTTTCAACATTAGATAATTCTCTTTTCTTTTCTTCTCATTAACATGTATTGTAATTTAGGGTAGAGTTTTTGGCAAGGCTAAGAGATGAACTTTTATGTGTAATAAATCTACTTCTATGCTTTGATTCGCTGTCAAGAGCTATAAATGTTGTAAGTTTGGTTTTGATTAAACTATTATCTAGTTTATTTTCTATAATCCAGAGGTTATAATTCTCATGTCTTATATATGTTCAGTCATGCTTTTCTTATGTGATTCTTGTTGAATTATAATTGTTATTGGTTACATTATTTTATATGTTAATTTTTTACTGCAATATTGTCAAATTGATATATTGTCGATCTTGGATAACATGTAAGGGCAATAAATGTTTGATATTCAAGTTGATCTTTTACTGCAATATTGTCAAAATGATATATTGTCGATCTTAGATAACTTGTATAAATAAACATGATTTGTGTTAATATTTGCAAAAGAGTTTAGTCATATCAAATGCATGTGTTATCAAATGTGCTATATTTTACATATCTTCCGATTGATTAATTAGATGTAAAACTGTCAATTGAGTTATAAACACTTAATCAAAGTGTAGAGTAGATTTATAAAGCATAATTATGATTCTCGAAGTCTTGTTTAAATTATCATAAGATATTTTCTTCAAATCATAGACAATTCTATCTCATCCACTTAAATCAATTAATTTTATCCTTTGCTACTGCTTTAATCTTTTACTTCACCAACATATTTTGCCAAAATTTTCTCGTGGGATCGACACCTCAATCTATATTGTGATAACTGCATTAGTTTGAGCGTAAACATGAGGCTTCAATTGAGCTTACGAATTGGTATGTAACCTTATTTTGGCTTGATTAAGCATGAAAAATCATGAAAAAAAAAACTGAAATTTCACTGTAGTTGCACCCTCTTCACCTTGCACGAATTTTGCTCTCTTTTGCTCTAAATGTTTGCTTTTTATTCTCTTGAAAAATCTATACACTTCCAACATATATATAGTTATCCATCAATTGACCATTTTGCTCCTTAACTTACTCTAAATTACTAATTTGCCATTAGTTGGAAACTAAGTAAGTAATTGGTTCATTTGTAACTATCTAGTTAGAATAGTCCAAAGAACTAATTAGAATTTCCAACTTGGCAATCTATGAGATTTCTTCTAATTGGTCCATTCTCTAATATATGGATTATGTTTCTCAATAAAGGCTTGTTCCATACATAACCTTTAAATGGAAATTCATGTAGTAAATTAGAATTTCCATTTCCAAGCCAATAGAGAAAAATTCCAAAAATATTCTAAGGTCCGACGCTCTAATTGAGTGTAAAATTACCAAATTAGGTCTAATATCTCCCACGTGCACCATAAAGAAAATATTTCTAATAGGGTTAAAATCGGGTAATCCTACGGGGTCTTTATTACTCTATACCGAAATCTAGGTGCCAATACTACTAATAAGGATTGGTTATTACATTTGGAAGATAATTTTGTGGATCTCATTCGGCTTGAAAGGACTTTATAATCATCTTTTACTTTGCTTGGATAACTTCAAGTAGATATAGTCTAGTATTGGCTATATATCAGCAATTGTGAGGCTAGATAAGCTTATTGTGAAAATAGAACAATAAAATCTCATTTACTTTATGAGCCTTCTTGTGACAAATTCCTTTGTCATCAAACAACCCTAAAATACATTTTTTTGTTGAACCAATTGTATGCTTTATAATGGAAGAAATGAGAATTCTAATCACCACACTTAGACGAAGTGACTCTAAACCATTATTTCTAATATTGTTCTTGCTTATAAAGCAAAACATCCAATTGTTTTTCAACTATTTTAATTTGTTACCATGAATCTGTAGTAACTTATTGATTTAAACTCTTAGGAGCTACATTCTATCTCGTATGGCCTTTGATAAATGTTGAAAATGTTCCTTGTTCTACACCTATAAAGACTTGCCAATCTGGTTAAGATTAGCACAAATCAAAAACATATTTATTGTTAATCTCCATTCTTTTTCAATTATTCAACAACAATCGTCTTTATCTGCCTAAGCCTCTTCGAAATGGAAGCAGCTATGAAATGTTTTGAACATGCCAACCTCAACATGATTAACATGATCATTGACTAAAATTAACAAAAGTATACGATTAGAACTTTATAAATTAAAATGATGAATTTTAAAAGTCAGAAAGAGTATGGCCCATCTATTATTTTGAATGGTCCTATCCATACGCTTTTGAATAAATTACCCATTGTATAACCATTCACCATGTATAAGTGGATCAATTAAATCTTATGTCCGAAAAACCATAATCATCCAATGCTTGTTTGAAATCTCAATCAAGTGTCTCGATCGATTCATACACCCTAATTTTTCCTTGTCCTCCAATATCTTATAAAAGTCACTACTATGTGAAACACGTTTAACTATAAGTTTTCCCAAAAAAACTAACTTTCACCCAAATATTCTCAACTAGTTAGGTGAGTGATAGTGTTTTAATGAGAAAAACCAATTCCGAGGAATTCTCCTGTATAACTTTGCATAATGTTTGGGTATTACTAAACCTCAAATATTCTATCATAAGCTTTTTATTGATCATGGTAGCCCTACTCCTCAGCATGCACCATCAATAAAGTGTTTCCTTTGTCATAAATAGTCATCTCCTCTTATATAAGTGTGTTAGTCTGTGAGTGTTTTGCTTCCTCAAAATCAAAATAAAGAGCTTTTTTCTAAACCCTTCCCCTATAATTTTGTTTATGTTTAAGATAGGCAAGTATAGATGTGTTAGGCTTCCATTTACCAATTGATGATGATGATCTACCAAAGCAATTCTATAAGAGAGCTTTCTAAGACTGCTCATTAGCTTTTTTTGAAACTCTTTGGCTTTTAGGGGACTATGTTGAAGTTTAGACCTTTTTTTATTTCCCTTACACCGAATGAGTGTATTGGTGTTGGTTTCGACTAAAATTAGAAAGAATTCATTATTTTAACTTTATGTAGACACCCATAATCTTTTCCAACAAAAAAAAAAAAGTTTGCTTCTTAATAGTAGTTGGATGTAAAGAGTCATCTTTTCATGGGTTAATATTGAAACCTATAAAATAGTTTATAGGCTCCTACATGTTGGTAACTAATGTGATGGTTCCAAACTTTGGGTTTCTCCTTGGTTATTGGTTGTCATTAAACTGCCTGGCTACCTTTCCCCTATGCTATTATCTATTTTCATCAAATCCCCATTCGTACATTGTGGATTGAGGTTAGGGTTTGGTGTTTTTTGTTTGCATGATGATGTTTGTTTGTTCTGTAGTTGGGTTATCATAGGTAAAGGGTTTAAGTCATCATCTTGCATAAGTCCTCTTCTATTATGTCTCAAAATATCATTTGAACCCTGGCCAATATCATTTATACTATGTGAGCTTTTAGGGTTTTCATTTCCAAGCTTGATTATGGTGTTTTTCCTTGCAATATATATTTTGGTTGGTGCTCGGGTTTGATCTTTTCCTCTTATAGTTATAGTGCTTCAAAGAACATCTGTTCTAGAAAATTGGAAAAGTTCTCTTCTATTTGATGAACTCTTATTTTTGAATTAGTACTCACATGAATCTATTCAATGTAGGGGTTGTTTTTATGTTAAAGTAATTTCATGCACTTTTATTGGGCCATCACGATCATAATGATCAGAAAGGCCACAAATAATGTAGAAATTAGGGAGTCTCTTGCATCAATGTATATGGTAATAACTTCTTGGGATTCATTCATTGCTACTCGAAAGGTAGGTTTGCGAGGTTTTGTTATATTAATCTTGACTTGAACACTAATTTATTTGCCTTGACACTTACTAAATGCCCCTTTATCTCAATCTTCAACTTTGCCAATAATGCACCCAACCTTTTGTTGGGATTTGTACTTATGTGTCATCCATTTATGTATGAATATTTGTTTAATATTTATACTAGTATTATCATTTTATTAAATTGCTAATTATATTTTATATATAGTAAGATGCTTGTAATGTTTCAAGCATTGCATGATTTGAAAAAGCTTAAATTTGGTCTAAAGAAGTTTAGATCAGTGCTAAGAATTAGCAACATTAAGAGTTATAAATGTTAAGAGTTGGCATTGATAAGAGTTATTAGGTTATAAGAGTCAGCAATATCTAAAGAGTTAGAGCCTTATCTGAAATAGGACAAAGACCTGAGAATATATTAGTAATGACGTAGTTGCAAAGAGTTACAAATAATGCTAAAAACTGTCAATATACAAATATGTTCTCCAATATTTTATTCCTAATCTATCTTCACTGATGCTGGTCTGTTAGTGAATACCTTAATAAATATATAGATCGATGTATGTCTATATCTGGATGGTCCAGGTAGTTAGTCTTAACAGATCATGAGTTTAGTAGAAGCTCGTATGGAGATACAGGTATTCGGTAAGGACTAAATACTGAATAGACTTACAAATACCTCCAATAGATATCCCATAAAGCCGTCACTAGAGGATTTTTTGAGTTGAGTAGTCGTGTTCCTTTGACCCGAGTGCTATAGTGGGCTTGTGAGTGCTTCACCATACTTTGGTTTCACCCATGTCAAAAACCTTTTATAGTCTGACCGTTGAGTGTCGCTGAGTATGGTCCGATGCTCATAGAGTCTTGTAGGCATATATATGGGATCCATCAGCTCATTTGGGTAAGTAATATATTTTAATACTCTAAGATTATATTCAGAAAGTCTTATGGCTATAAGCAGTAATGCCCGGGAAAAGAGTTTAACCCTAGGGATAAATAATATCACAAAAGTGTTTAGAAATATTATTTATTGAAATGCGATTCTAGAGATAAGCTTAAGGTCGGGCATATGGAGATTTGACGGTGTTGATCTATATCTCCGCTGTACCCAGATATAAATGATGGAGGGATTATACGAATATGTTATAAACTTAACTTGTATAGTATAAAGTGCCACTTTGTATTATCCGTAACGTGTGTGTGGGGCATTGTTCATAGACGTATGGAGGAGTTCCATATGATAATTCGAGCGTGGACCTACAGAGTCTCACAATATGAAGTGTACTCGTTGTGCACTAGGGTAGCATCATGGATTGAATAGTTCCATCGTAGAAATTCCAATAAACCAAAAATATATTTCAGGGTTCCTCGGGTTATGCACTTGTCTAGACTTAAATGTTAAGTACATCACTTAATTAGTTCACAAGAGTTGTAACTAATTGATGTTAACAAGTGTCATAATTTTATTCCATGAATTGTTTCACTAAGAATTCATCTATTAACCATATTAGTAAAATCAAATAAGGTAAAAATTAATTATTCAAATAGTTTATGAATAATTAAATAAATATTACTTAAATAAATAAAATATAATTTTTATTTATTTGTTATTTAATTATTAAATGGAAGACATACCTAATGTGAATAATATAAATTTAATTAAGTGGAGCACCATTGGTAATAATTAATGGTCCATTTATTTTAGACCATTACAATTGTCACAAAAAATTATTTTTGATAGTTGCCATTTAACTTAATTTTGGTGGAGCACTTATAAAGTGCTTAGAGCACAAAAAATGGTTTGAATTCATTTTGATTAATAAGGGTGAAGCAAAAATGTGCAAGGAGCAAGTATTGGAGAGTTTTTCTTTAAACAAAAGGTTGAGAGAAAAATTAGAGAGAAAGAAAAATCAATTCTTTTTATTTTATTTTTCTTTCAAGAAATAAACCTTGTTGCTAGAAACTCAGATGCTGCTATTCTAGCTTCACAATCCCACCGAATTTTTGTGAACTAGAATTGTACAATAGTACACTTCAAGTTAAGCTCAAGGTTGGAGCCAGAAAGAATCCGGAATTAAAATCTTCACCCAAGTTCTTCAAATGTATATTTTCTATAATCTTATGTTATTAATGATATAGGTTACATGTGTATATATTGATTAAATGCTTAATTCCACTGCAAAATTATGTATATGATACATGTATTTAGTTTTTTCATCATGTACACAATCACATACATACACCCTAAAATAAGTTAGCACCTTTGCCCAACCTTTTCATGCACAAAGAGTAAGGGAAACCTATGCAATTGTACCCAGAATGACACCATTTTAAAAGACAAATAAGAAAATATGCCTACTTTTTTGGAGCCTCCAACACAATCAACTTATTCATACAGGACCACGACCCTCCAACTAGCATTTTCTATTTATCTAGATCTGATTGAAAATAGAAAGTAAATATATTCTAGCCAAAGCTTATTGATTTAGTGGGAAAATCCTATGTGGTATGCCATATGAACGGTATACTAGAAATAAAGGTTGCTCGATTTACCAGTTTAAAGCAAAGCCATTTTCCTCTACTATATGGACTGTATACTAGAAATAAAGGCTACTCGATTTAGCGGTTTATGGTAAAGCACTTTCCCTACTAGTGAAAGAAAGATTCGCTTATTCCCAACCAATTGCATAAAGGGATCAATTTTAGTTTTAGGAATATGGCTATTTGTGATTTCCATGGTTGCATAATGTTGCAAGACTTCCTCAATATTCATCAACATTGTTCTTGAAAGCAAACAGTTTAAAGAAATAGTTTCTACGACAACAATTGCCACTCGAAGGCTGAGTACAAAAAAAAAAAAAAACTACCTCTCTAAAAATTCTTATGATCATAACACTAGGGATAAGACTTAACTGTGATGGTCCTAGTATAAAACTAAAAAGTTAATAATAGAAATACCAAACTTAAAAATACAACTAAATCATATCTCGTGTTGTAAAAGTAAGAAAATGAAAAAAAAAGTAATAATGAATTAAAAAAAAAAGATTCTCTCTCTAGATGTCTTTAACTTTCTCTCTCTTAAAACCAAAGCCTAAATAGAATTTTCTCAAATGATTGTAAATAAATATTTTCTCTAAAATGAAGAAGAAGACTTTATAACTCTAAGTCCATCTAGGCTCTAGTTCTATTTCAAATGTCTAGGAGTGGTAGTATGAATTTAGAATCTTTGGCAACCAAGTATAATGCTCTTGCCATTAATGGTAGTGGTATTCTTCTATTCCTCAAGCTTGTGAAGATTGTGTGGCTTTGTTAGTTGGTAAGGTGTTGCCCTGTTAACAGGGAATAATTTATCCACATAATGAAGAACATATGGCAGATTGTTGAGCCTTTTTTTGTAGAATCAATTGGCACTGGTCGAAATATGTTTATTATTACTTTTCAATCGTGAGTTAACAACCAAAGGGTCTTGACCAATTGTCCATGGTTGTCTAACAACTACTTGTTAGCTTTAGAGATCTCTCAAGGTTTAGGGCAACTATAGATGCTATCTTTCAACAAGGTCTCTTGATATTGGTGTAAGTACAATCGTATATTTAATACTTTGACTTTGATATTTTGCTCAAAATTATAAATATTTGGATATTTATTTGTGTTTTTTTATATCTTAAATAGGTGCATAAGGAAAAATGTGATGAATAGGAATAAATGGGAGGTGAAACGGATGTAAAACGAGTGAAATGTGCTCAAAATACCTGACGACCTAGACCCAGACCTAGGCCTGGATGCCACGACTCCCATGGCTGAGTGCTGTAGTGCCTTAGTCAGTAACATAGGCACAGTGGCACCTATTGACCAGCATCGTAGCACCTAGCTGGCCACCAATGATGCTTGCATTTTAGGTGCCCGTACAACATATAAAAGGCCATCTTAAAACTTCTATTTTGGTTGGGATTCGTAGGCTCTCGACCTTAGGGTTTCAAAACACATAAAAGAATACTTTTCAAAGCCAAAATACATACCATTTCAGAGAGAAACCTAGAGCAAACGGATTCACATTCAAATTAAGAGATCAAGATAAATATTGAAGAATTTAAGAACAAGTTCTTGTGCATTCAAGTCAAGATAAAGAAAAGCAATTCAGGGCGTCACTTGTATTATTACCATTTTTCTCTTAGTTAGATGATCTTGTTCATGATGATTTCTAATTCTTACTTTGATACACTTGGGTTAATCATGAGCTAAGCACTTTTGATTTGGGGTTAGAAGTTTTGAACCTAGTATATAGTTGAATTTCATAAACTTTTATTTATAAACTTAATACAGAATAATTGATTCAATCTATCTTATATTTAATGTTTTCAAGATACTTGATCAATATCTTGAATGATTAAGGAACCATAATGAGCTTGACAAAATAGATTTATGTGTTTAGCCTAGGATAGTTTAATGCATGATCATAGGGTAACAACTATGAGTTCCATCTAGAATAGACATATACCTAGGTGGTATGTATGGTTTGATTTAGACTTGTTCTTAAGTAATTGTATCTTACTCAGTTTACTATAGACATATAGGTAATTGTTAGGGTGTGACATAGTCATTAGACCATATGTAGAGGCTTTTAATGAAGTTAGTGTCTAGCTAATCAATTTGTATTAAAGAAGTAGCTAAGAGATTATTGAATTCAATAAAATACTAGAGAATTAGTCTAACCTAGATTGCTTCTCATTAAGTGAAATTCAATCTTTGATTGCTTTTGATATTAAATTACGTTTAATTAATAACATTGGTTAAATTAGTTAAAATCTATATTTAGAATTTTTTGGATAAAAGTAAAGTAGAATAATTTTAGTAATTGATTAAAAACAATATGCTCAATAGTCTCTGTGGAAACGATAATCATGACTTAAACCCAATAATACTTGATACGATAGCGTATACTTGCGCTAGGCTATTATAGCACACATCAAGTTTTTGTGCCATTACCGAGGACTAGTTCTATCTATTCTTAGATCAATATTAGTACCATACTATCTTATATTTAATTCAGATTTTATTTTTTAGTATTGTTTATTTTTATTTATTTTGAAATGTGACAATTCATGCGAAGAATCAAAAGTGAAAATTTTACTCATTTTGATCCTAAAACTAAAAGAATATTCTGAAGACTTCGACGTGAACAACATCAAAGTAGAAATATGGCAGAGGACCATGACAACATCAATAATTTAGTGTACGAGCCATGGTTGAGCAAAGAACTTTGAGGGATTATGTTGTTCTTACAACATAAGATATTTAATCTAGTATTCGGTGCCTAACTATTCATGCAAACAACTTCGAGATCAAGTGAAGTACTATTCAGATGCTAAAGGATTACGTACAGTTAAATAAAGATCCCAACGATGATTCCAATATGGATATCGTGAATTTTTTAAAAAATTTACGATACATTCAAGTTTAATGGAGTATTAGACGATGCCATCCAACTAAGACTATTCCCTTTCTCATTGAGGGAAAAAGCTAAGAGCTGGTTGATGTTATTGCCATTAGAATTTATATCGACGTGGGATAGCCTAGCATAGAAGTTCTTAGTAATGTTTTTCCCACCAACAAAGATAGCCAAGATGCGAAATGACATCACTTTATTTGTCTAGTTTGATGGTGAATCATTGTACGAGGCATGGGAGTGTTTCAAAGACATGTTGAGGAAGTGTTCTAGCCATGGAGTTCCTAAATGACTATTAGTCCAGACATTCTATAATAGGCTAATAGACTATTACAGACCCTTATAGATGCTGTTGCTGAAGGGGCTTGATGAATAAATTGTCCACAGATGATGTATATGATCTATTAGAGGAGATGGAAAAAATAGTTATCAATGGCCTTCTAAGAGTGTTACAACAAGGAGGATTGCCGGAGTTCATGATATTGATCATTCAACGCATTGGCTGTGCAAATCAACAGGTAACTGAGGGATCATCAGGTCAAGTTGAAGGCGTAAAACCAAGTGCTTCTTGGGAGGCAACCCAAGCTTAGTATCCTTTGGTTCTAATTTTTAAGTTTTTATTTTTCACTTATTATTGTTAATTTTCAACATGCATTTTTAGGTTTAGAAGTTTAGGATTAAAATTAAATATTAAAAAAAACGATGAGCTATTTGGGCGCAACGATGCTCGATGAGCACAATAAAATGTATATTTGTTAAGAGATTCAATCACCATTTAATGTTACTAATTTTAGCATTTTTATATTTTTAAGCTTAAAATAAAGTATGGTCCTTAAATTGTGTTTAATAATTGCTATTTACACAGGTTTAGTAAAATAGACATAACTCTCAATGTATAAATTCAAATAAAGAAATTCATGAACCTGGAGTAGCATGAATCAATCTTACACAAACTTAAAGAATAATTAAAAAGCCAAATCTAACATTTTATGAGACAAAATTAAGATATAATAAAATTGGATTACAACTTCTATTCAGCTTGACCCACCTCACATATTTGGACTATATTTCACAAAATACTTACCCAATCAGTATGATTCTTGAAGCTGGAAAATACAAACTCAATTATCAATAATTTTTATGTTGATAGTAAAGTACAAAGCAGTCGTTATCATAGACCAAATTATATTATAAATTGGTAAAATAGTTATTGGCTGAAATTTGACGTATCTTTAGTATTTTGTCCATATCTCATTGGATACTCATCCAAATTGCATGAATGTGTTGCTTATGGAAAGAAAAAACAAAATGCTACAATTTCCATGTCGAGCAAAAAGGCTATATAGATAATTTCCATTGTCAAAAAGCATCTTCCGATTGATTATTTAAGATGTGAAACTTTCAATTAAGTTATAAACATTGAATCAAGGTATAGAATAGATTTATGAAGCATAATTGTGATTATCGAAGCCTTGCTTACATCATTATAATACTTCTCCCTTAATTTATATACAATTCTATCTCATCCATATAAATCAATTAGTTAATTTTCTCATTTGTTACTATTTTAGTATTTTTATTTCACTAACCTATTTTGCTAAAAGCTTCATCGTGGGATCGACACCTCAATCTATACTGGCAGTCGCATTACATTTTGAGCTTAAACAAAATTTGGCACCATTGCTGGTGAGGCGCATTAGGCGAAAGTAGGTTGCATTTATCAATGCTAAAATAGTAACTTTGTATATTTACTTTTCTTTGTAAAATTTTAGTTCTTAAATTTATTTTCTTTGTTGTAATTTATTTTATTGTTCAATGTTGGTCCTGCCACTTAACTTATTTTATTATCATCTTGTATTTTTATTTAATTTTGTATGGTTGGTTTTACCACCTAACTTAATTTATTTTCTTTTAATTTTTTGTTGTATTTTACAGTTTAGTTTCTTTTATTTTTTGTTGTATTTTACAGTTTACTTTCTTTTGTTCATTTGTTGTACTTTACAGTTTATCTTATTTTATTAATTTGTTATATTTTATTTTCTTCCTTTATTTACTATGGTTGGTTCTACTACATAACATAATTTATATTTTTTTTATTTATTTATTGTATTTTATTTTATTTTTCATTGCTGGTTCTACCACCTAACTCTTTTAATTTTTTGTTGTATTTTATTATGCAACCCTGTTCATTTTATTTTCTTTCTTTATTTATTATATTTTGTTTTACCACCTAACTTAATTTATTTATTTTATTTATTTGTTATATTTTATAGTTTATTTTCTTTTGTTCATTTATTGTATTTTACAATTCATTATCTTTTTTATTTATTATATTTTATTTTATTTTTCATGGTTAGTTTTACCACCTAACTCTTTTAATTTCTTGTTGTTTTTTATTTCACTCATTGTATTTTATTATGCAACCCCGTTCATTTTATTTTCTTCCTTATTTACTATGTTTTGTTCTACCACCTAACTTAGTTTATTTTATATTTCATGGTTGGCCTTACCACCTAACTCAATTTTATTTCTTGTTGTATTTTATTTCACTTCTTGTATTTTATCTAATTTTTATGGTTGGTTTTACCACCTAACTCAATTTTTTCCTCTTTTTCTTTTGTTCACTTCTTAATTTTTCTTTGAGAATTTTCTTCATAAAAAAAGTTAGTTAAAAATAGTTAACAAAAATGAAAAAAAAATTTCTTAGGATGTATGCATCAACTTAGAGACAAACGAGAAAGATTTGTGAGTGAAGTAGAACTAGAATCACCACCACAATTTGTAAAGGAAGAGAATTCACCATCTAGTTCATCTTGTAATTCTAACACAATGAGCCAACACAAGGATAACCCCATTAGGACTCTAAAAGATTACTTACATCCCACTCGCACAACCATATTATCATACATTATATTTCTACCTAACACAAACATTTGGACTTTAAACCTAAAATGATACAACTTCTGCCCAATTTTCATGATCTAGATAGTGAAAATCATTATGTACATGTTAGGGAATTCGAAGAGGTAGTGATCACCTTCCATAGCCAACCCAAAGCCATAGACACTATTAGGCTTAAATTCTTTCATTTTTCTTTGAAAGATAAGGTAAAGAGTTGGCTATATTTTTTGACGCCAAGGTCTATAGGAACTTCGACATAAATAACCTAAGTATATTTCAATAAATACTTTTCATAATACAAAACTAATAGCTTGAAAAGACAAATTTCTTTATTCTCCTAAAAAGATAGTGAAACATTGTATCAAGCCTAGGAAAGGTTTAAAGAGTTGTTAAACTGTGCCCTAACCATGGGTATGAAAATAAAGCTTAGTTAGCTATTTTTATGAAGGACTCACAATTAAAGAGCACCAATTTGTTGAGATGATGTGTAATGGGGAGTTCCTTTACAAAGATCCTAAGGAAGCTATAGAATTCTTTAATGACTTAGCCAAAACAACCCATATATAGACTGGACCTATTGCTATTGAAAACACAAATAGGCCATAACCTAGTAGAGTTTTCCATCTTAGGGAAGAAGATAACCTTAAATCCTATTTAAAGGTCTTAACTAGGGAATTAAAGGAATTAAAAACCAAAAATAAAAGGGTCAACCACACAGTTGCTAGGGTTGAGTCATACGATGTCTGTTTTGTTTGTAGAGGGGCAAAACACTTAGCTTAGGATTGCCTACTTATAGTGAGATGAGAGGGATATATGAAAAAGAATGTAATGCCCTAGAGGATGTATAAGAATCCTTATTCACCATACTCTGAAACCTATAATCCTAGTGATAAGGGCAAATTTGTCATATATTTTCTCATGTTTTTATTATTGATATTTTATGATTTTATGAGAATAGATGGCTATTTATATACATTATTGTTATTTATAGGGACTTGAACGAAATTTAAAGAAAGAACGCAAAAGGAGCGAAAACAGGGACTAAAATGCAAAGTTTTCAAATTATGAGTCCAGCGCCCCCGCGCCACAAGTATTTTCGCCCCAGCGCTGAATAGTGATCGAAATAAGAAAAACGACCTGATTAAGTCGCGTCTAGCGCCCCAGCGCTATCAACACACCGCGCCAGCGGTGAAGCCATTTTCATGCAGCGCCCTAGCGCCAAGATCTCACCGCTTCAGCGGTGATAGCTTTTTCACGCGTCGCCCCAGCGACAGATGCATAGCGCGCCAGCGGTAGTGCGAGTTCTAGTCCGACGAGAATTGAGATTTTCAAGCTCAAATCAATCCCTATATAAAGCCACTCGTCCCCAGCCTTCAAGGAGGAATCCAAGATGACCCAAGAGCACCAAGAATACAGAGCACGAGTCTTGGAGAGCAATAGGAGCTTAATTGAAGCAACTTTGGAGAGAGATACAAGACGTTCTTCGGCATCAAGAGTTCCTAGGCAGCGCAATTAAGAGCAATTCGACGTCTATATCGGTTTGCTAATAATTGTATCATGATTTATAATTATTTTTACTGCTGTTCTCTTGTAGCCATGAGCTAACTTGTTTTCTAGGGTTAATATTTGAACTCAATATGTGTGCTTAATTGCCATATCTTTTAGTATTTAATAAACTTAGTCATTTATTATTTAAATTACTTATGTTTAATGCTTCAATATATCTGGCCAATATATGGTGAATGAATTGGTAATATTATTGATAAACTCGGAAGAGGAATCATAATATTTAGACCTAGGTAATTTGATGCATGATTGTAGAGTAACATTCAATGTTGCATATGCAAGTTTCAACTTAGGATAGGAATATACCTAATTGGCATGTATGATCAATAAGACCTAATCTTAATGAATCTTAATTTATTACAAGTACCATAGGAATATAGGTATTTGGTAAACTAAGATATACTTGCATGACCTTGGAAGAGGCTTGTGAATACATTAGTGTCTTGATCAATAATAAAGACTAAGTGAGTTAAATATTAGAGGATTAATCATTAGAAGCATATTGAGGGATAATATTAATCCTAGGTTTTCTCTATATTGCTATCACCTAATTTTCATTGCATTGTGTTTTTGCTTTTATATTTCTTACATTCATTCTTAGATTTTTATTTTTCTGAATAATTATTAGGAAGACATAATTTTAGTAATTGGTTAATAAGAAGAAATTATCCCTGTGGGTTCGACATCCGACTAATTAGTCTCTTTATTACTTGCATACGATAGTGTATACTTGCACTTAATTTATGATATAGAAATATCGCATCACCTAGTTGGAGAAACCACCCAAACTTCAGTTGAAAATCTGACCAACAAGCCAACAACCATTTGAAACAAGAACAACAAGCACTCAAGTCTTATGGTGTACCTCAATCTAATACATGACCAACTATGAGTCCTTTAGAGGATACATTACAAGCATTTATGGATTTATAAAGTACGACTAATAAAAAATTTGAAACAGTTCTTGCATAGGTAATAGACGAAAATAAAGAAATCAAAAGTCAAATCACTAAGCTGACAAGTGATTTAACTGTACAAGAGTGAGATAAGTTTCCATCTCAACCTCAATCCAATCCAAAAGAACAATTTATAGCAAAAGCCTCAACTTCTAATACATAAAATCTCAAAGAAGTCAATGCCATTACTACTTAAAATGGTAAGATTGTGAATGAGCCTACTTCTTCAACCAACACATCTACAAGTCGTAAAGATGCCCCTTTTAAAAAAAGAGGCCACAGTTAAAAAAGAGCCCAAAAATAAATTTTCAATCTCGGTGCCTTTTCCCTAAGCTCTTTGACCTATTGGGAAAATTTCAAAAATTCAAGGTGAGATTTTAGAAATTTTGAAACAAGTTAAGATTAATTTTCCTTTATTGTATTTGATTAA
Organism: Ailanthus altissimus; assembly: GCA_946807835.1. Classification (NCBI taxonomy): domain Eukaryota; kingdom Viridiplantae; phylum Streptophyta; class Magnoliopsida; order Sapindales; family Simaroubaceae; genus Ailanthus; species Ailanthus altissimus. The sequence continues at coordinate 12,262,495 of OX327698.1, forward strand.
ACAGCTTCCAACTTATGCCAAAGTCATCAAGGATCTGTGCAGTATCAAAAGAAAATACCATGTAAAGAAAACTGCATTTTTGGCAGAGCAAGTAAGTGCAGTGATTGAACAAAAGACACCACCCAAGTATAAAGACCCAAGATGTCCCACAATCTCCTGTTAAATTGGGACACATGAGTTTGGTCAAACTTTGTTAGACTTAAGAGTAAATGTAAATTTGATGCCTTATTCTATTTACTTGCAATTGGGACTTGACAAGATTAAACCTACATTCGTAGTCCTATAATTAACTGATCGATCAATCAAGAAATCATGGGAAATAGTAAAAGATGTTTTGTTACAAATTGATAAATTTTACTACCCTGTTGATTTTCTTATTTAGATACTTATTCTGTGATTAATATGGAGTCTAAAATTTCTCTTATTTTAGGGAGACTTTTTCTTGCCACTGTTAATGCTCTTATTAATTGCAAAAATGGTCTTATGCTCTTATCTTTTGAGAATGTGACTTTTGAGGTTAACATTTTTCATATTGGCAAGCCACTACGAGAGAAAAATGAATGCTATCATTCATATATGCTAGACACATATGTAGTGGAGGAAGCATATAAAAACCATGACTTTGATTCTTTAGAAAACCTCATTAATTTTGATTTTGAAGAATGGCGTTATCCTTATAAAATAACTGACGTATTAATATTTTTGACTTATAGGATAAACGGACTTAATTTTGACAGCCATGTTTTGAAGAGTTTCCACAAGAGAGAGAGAGACTGAAACCACCAAACCTTAAGATACCATAAGTGTAGCTTTTTCCACTGCTCAAAAGTACTAGGTGATACCTTTCCTATTATCATTTCTTCTGAACTTAATGTTGAATAAGAGAAAAAAATGATAAAATTGTAAAAATAATATAAGTCTGCATTAGGTTAGACCATAGCTGATATTAAAGGTATTTTCCATTGATATGCTCCCCATAGAATTCATTTACAGGAAGTTACCCAACTCTATAGAGACCCCTAAAGAAGACTTAACCTAACAATGAAAGAAGTTGTAGAGAAAGAGGACTTGAAACTATTAGATGCAATTATAATCTACCCAAATTCTAATAGTCAATGGGTAAGTCTAACTTAAGTAGTTCCTAAGAAATCTGGGGTTATTGTAGCAGAAAATGAGAATGGGATACCGATTCCAACAAAGGTAGTAAGTGGTTGGCAAATGTGTATTGATTGTACTAAAGTTGGAGAAATATCAATTCATGGTATCTTCAGAGATCGTTTTGGGGCATATTGTATCTAAAACGGGAATAGAGGTTAACAAGGCCAAAATTAAATTAATCTCTAAAATACTTATGCCTAAAATGGTAAAAGATGTCCGTCTTTTTTTGGACATGCTAGCTTTTACAGGAGGTTTATATAAAAATTTTCTTCTATATCTAGACCATTGTGTAACCTTCTACTAAAAGATGTTAAATTTACATGGACACAAGAGTATGAGAAGGCATTTTAAACACTCATTGACAAACTCACCACTACTTCTATAATACAATCAATAGATTGGAACCTTCAATTCCAAATTATATGTGATGCAAGTAACTATGCTATAAGATCAGTTTTTGGGCAACAAATGGAGGAAAAACCCATTGTTGTCTATTATGCTAGTAGGACTTTAAATGATACTCAAATGAATTACTCAACTACTGAAAAAGAACTATTACCTATTGTTTTTGCCTTAGAAAAATTTCATTCTTATTTGATTGGTTCACTTATTATTGGTTTTACTGACCATGTGGCCTTTAAGCACCTTCTTTCTAAGAAGGATGCTAAAGCCCATTTAATTAGGTGGATTCTTTTTTTCCAGGCATTTGTTTTAACCATTAAAGACAAAGAAGGGTATTGAAAATATCATTGTTGATCATTTATCTCGCATTGAGTTCAATGACTCCACTAATATTCCACCCATTCGAGATGATTTCCCTGATGAACATCTTTTTACTATAAGTCAAGCACCTTGGTACATACATATCATAAATTATTTGATTTAAGGAGAAGTTTCATCTAACTAGAGTATACAAGATAAGCGTAAGTTCTTGGTTGAGGTACTTAATTTTTATTGGGATAATCTATATCTTTTAAAATACTGGCCTGACTAAATTATGAGATGTTGCATTCCTGAAAGTGAAGTTTCTAGTGTCTTAAAATTTTTCCATAGTGCTGCTTGTGGTAGTAATTTTTCTATGAAACATACAGTTGCAAAAAGTTTACAGTATGGTCTTACTTTGTTCAAAGACACTAATAATTTTTGTCGTTCCTATAAAAGATGTCAAAATTTAGGTACTGTATCTCGAAAATATGATGCCTCTTAACCATATTCTTGTTATCGAGATATTTAATTGTTAGGGTATCGATTTTATGGGTTCTTTTCCCTTATCTTTTGGCCCCCTTTACATTTTTCTAGCTGTTGACTATGTCAAAATGGGTTGAGGCTATAGCTTGTCTTGCTAATGATAACACAACTATGGCAAAGTTCTTAAAAGAAAATGTGTTATCTAGGTATGGTACACCACATGTCATCATTAGTGACTAAGGAACACATTTTTATAAACCTAGTGGCTATGGAAAGAAGAGACAAAATAATATAACTTTCATGTTGGCCGAAAAGGCTATAACGATCATTTACATTATCAAAAAGGTGCTGCAAGTAGGTGAATGAGTGGTTGGCCTAAATTATTGAAGATTGAAGTCACACTAAACATGTTTCCATTCATTGCCTATATAAGGACACTCTTAGGACATTTTCAATACTAGACAATCCTTTCATATTTCTTCTCTTTAACATGCATTGTAAACCAGGCTAAAGTTCTTGGTAAGGCTAAGAGATAAACTTTTATGTGTAATAAATTTACTTCTATACTTTGATTCTTTGTCAAAAGCTATAAATGTTTGTAAGTTTGCTTGTGTTTAAACTTTCATCTATTATTTTTCTGTAATCCAAAGGTTATAATTCTCATGTTTCATATATTTTTAGTCATGCTTTCTTTATGTGATTCTTGTTGAATTATAATTATTACTAGTTACATTATTTTATATGTTAATCTTTTACTACAATATTGTCAATTAATATATTATCAATCTTAGATAACATGTAAATACAATAATTGTTTGATATTCAAGTTGATCTTTTATCACAATATTGTCAAAATAATATATTGTCAATCTTAGATAACTTGTATAAATGATCATGGTTTGTGTTAATGTTTGCAAAGAGTTTAGTTATATCAAATACATGTACTATCAAATGCGCTATATTTTACGTATCTTCCAATTGATTGTTTGGGATGTGAAACTTTCAATTAATTTGTAAACATTGAATTAAAGTATAAAATAGAATTACAAAGTATAATTGTGATTTATAAAGCCTTGCTTACATCATCATAAGACTTTTTTCTTAATTCATATACAATTCTATCGCATCCACATAAACCAATTAGTTAATTTTTCTCATTTGCTACTGCTTTAATATTTTCACTCCACTAGCCTATTTTGTCAAAAGCTTCCTCGTGGTTTTGACACCTCAATCTATACTGTAATAGCCACATTACATTTTTAGCGTAAACAAAATTTGGCGCCATTGCCGGGAAGGCACATTAAGCGAAAGTAGGTTGCATTTATTAATACTAAAGTGGTAACTTTGTACATTTTATTTTCTTTGTAAAATTTTAGTTTTTAAATTTATTTCCTCTATTGTAATTTATTTTATTGTTCATGGTTAGTTCTATCACCTAACTCGGTTTATTTGTTTTAGTTACTTTGTTGTATTTTATTTTATTTTAATGACTAGTTCCACTGCCTAACTTAGTTCATTTTCTTTTATTTATTTATTGTGCTTTGCACTTTATTTTATTTTATTTATTTATCGTACTTTACTCTTTATTTTCTTTTATTTATTTATTGTAATTTATTTTCTTTAGCTAATTATTGCATTTTATTTTCTTTTATTTATTATTACAATTTATTTTCTTTTATTTATTATTGCACTTTATTTTCTTTAGTTAATTTGTTGTATTTTATTTTATTTTAATAACTGGTTCTACCGCCTAACTTAGTTCATTTTTTAATTTATTATTGCACTTTATTTTTTTTAGCTAATTTGTTGTATTTTATTTTATTTTAATAGCTAATTCTATCGCCTAACTTAGTTCATTTTCTTTTATTTATTATTGCACTTTATTTTATTTAGTTAATTTGTTGTATTTTATTTTAATGGCTGGTTTTACCGCTTAACTTAGTTCATTTTCTTTTATTTATTATTGCACTTTATTTATTTTTATTTATTACAATTTATTTTCTTTTATTTATTTATTGCACTTTATTTCTTTAGTTAATTTTTTGTTTTTTATTTTATTTTAATGACTGGTTCTACTGCCTAACTTATTTTTATTTCTTGTTGTATTTTGTTTCACTTCTTGTATTTTATCGTAAGTCTATGGTTGGTTTTACCACCTAACTCATTTTGTTTTTCCTTTTGTTCACTTCTTAATTTTTCCTTAAGATTTTCCTTCAGTAAAAAGAAAAAAAAATTGTTAGGATGTTTGGATCTATTTAGAGACAAACAAGAAAGATTTGTGAGAGAAGTAAAACTAGAACTACTACCACAATTTGTAAGGGAAGAGAATTCACCATTTAGTTCATCTTGTAATTCCGAAAAGACAGTAAAACCTTATATCAAGCTTGTGAAAGGTTTAAAGAGTTGCTAAATCTGTGCCCTTACCATAGGTATGAAAATTGGCGCTTAATTAGCTTTTTTTTTATGAGGGACTCATAATTAGGGAGTGCTAATTTGTTGGGATGATATATAATGGGGATTTTCTTCAAAAAAATCGTGAGGAAGTCATAGAATTCCTTAATGACTTAGCCGAAAAAGCCCATACATGGACTGGACCTAACACTACTGAAAGCACAAATAGGTCACGACCTAGTAGAGTTTTTCATCTTAGGGAAGATGATAGCCTTAAAGCCTAGTTAGAGGTCTTAACTACGAAAATAGAGGCCTTGAAAATCAAAGATAGAAGGGTCACCCATACAGTTGCTAGGGCTGAGTCACATGATGTTTGTTTTGTTTATAGAGGATAGAAGCACCCAAGTCTTATGGTGCTTCTATCCTCAATATAATGCATGACATAAGAGTTTGAAAATCAAAGATAGAAGGGTCACCAACAAGCCAACAACCATTGAAAGCAAGAATAACAAGCACCCAAGTCTTATGGTGCTTCTATCCTTAATATAATGCATGACATAAGAGTTTGAAAATCAAAGATAAAGGGTCACCAACAAGCCAACAACCATTGACAGCAAGAACAATAAGCACCTAAGTCTTATGATGCACCTCAATATAATGCATGACCAACCAGGAGTCCTTTAGAGGATACATTACAAGTGGTAGACAAAAATAAAGAAATCAAGATCAAACCACTAAGCTGACTAGTGCCTTAACTGTACAAGAGTGAGGTAAGTTTCCATCTCAACCTTAATCTAATCCAAAAGAACAATTCATGGCATAAGCTTCTACTTCTGATACACAAAATCTCAAAGAAGTCAATGCCTTTACTACTCGAAATGATAAGATTGTGAATAAGCCTACTTCTTCAACTTACACATCTACAAGTAGTAAAGATGCCCCACTTGAAAAAGAAGCCATAGTAAAAAAAGAGCCCAAAAAATAAGTTTTCAATCCAAGTACATTTTCCCCAAGCTCTTCGATCTGTTGGGAAAAAATTAGAAATTCAAGGTGAGATTTTAGAACATTTGAAACAAGTTAAGATTAATCTTCCCTTGTTGCATTTGATCAAGCAGGTTCCAACTTATGCCAAAGTCAACAAAAATCTATGCATTATCAAAAGAAAACACATTGGCAGAACAAGTAAGTGCAGTGATTGAACAAAAGACATCACCCAAGTATAAAGACCCAGGATGTCCCATAATCTCTTGCTAAATTTGGACATATAAGTTTGTTCAAGCTTTGTTGGACTTAGGAGCAAGTGTAAATTTAATACCTTATTCTATTTACTTATAATTGGGGTTTAGTGAGATTAAACCTACATCTGTAATCCTTCAATTAGCTAACCGATCATTCAAGAAATTACGGGGAATAGTAAAAGATGTTTTGTAGCAAATTGATAAATTTTACTACCTTGTTGATTTTTTTTATTTTAGATACTCATTCTGTGGTTAACATAGAGTCTAAAATCCCTCTTAATTTGGAGAGACCTTTGCTTGCCACTACTAACGCTCTTATTAATTGCAGAAATGGTCTAATAAAATTATCTTTTAGGAATATGACTCTTAAGGTGAACATTTTCCATATTGGAAAGCAATCACAAGAAGAAGACGAATGTTATCATTCATATATGATAGACACACTTGTAGTGGAGAAAGCTTATAAAAATCATGGCTCTGATTCTTTAGAAAACTTCATTGATTTTAATTTTGAAGAATTGTATTATGCTGATGAAACAACTTATGTGTTTAGTATTTTTGACTCACAGGATAAAGAGACTCAATTTTGTTGGCCACACTTTGAAAAGTTGCCACAAGAGAGGGAGAAACCAAAACATCAAATCTTGAGACACCATAAGTTAAGCTTTCTCCACTGCTCAAAGGTTTGAAACACGCATTCTTAGGACTAGGGATACCTTTTCTATCATCATTTCTTTTGAACTTAGTGCTAAACAAGATAAAAAATTGATAAAATTATTAAAAGAACATAAGTCTGCACCAGGTTAGACCATAGCTAATATTAAAGGTATTTCTCCATTGATATGCTCCCATATAATTCATTTAGAGGAAGGTGCCCAACCCCATAAGGACCCATAAAGAAGACTTAACCCAACAATGAAAGAAGTAGTGAAGAAAGAGGTATTGAAAGTATTAGATGCAGGTATAATCTACCCAATTTTTGATAGTCAATAGGTAAGTTCAACTCAAGTAGTTCTTAAGAAATCTAGGGTTGCTGTTGTGAAAAATATGAATGGGATACTTGTTCTAACTAAGGTAGTAAGCAGTTGGCGAATGTGCATTGATTATAGAAAATTAAACACAGCCACTAGGAAAGACTATTTTCCATTACCATTTATCGACCAAATTTTAGAACGTGTAGTTGTACACCCCTTTTATTGTTTTCTTTATGGGTATTCAGGATATTACTAGATTGAGATAGCTATAGAAGATCAAGAAAAAAACCACTTTTACATGCCCTTTTTGTTAAAGTCGGTGCTTACGTGCCATCCATGAATGTACATATACTTGTGTATTTATACATGTGTACATTCCCATTAAATCGCTAATACCCATTAATATGGTACTATACAATGTAACATTAAATACATTGTACGATCTGAAAGAGTTCATATAAGATCTAAAGGAGTTCAGATAAAGGCCTACAGTTAGCCACGCTGAGAGATATAAATGCTAAATGTTAGCACTGTAATATCCAATCCCTATTAGTACTATTGGTGCATAGATTTTAGTATAGAGCAGTAAAGACACTGTAGGGTTACCCGATTTTAACTCTATTAGAAATAATTTTTCTTATAGTGCGCGTGAGAGATATTAGACTTAATTTGGTAATTTCACACTTGGTCGGGGTGTCGGATGGCCATAGAATATTTTTTGGAATTTTTCTCCATGGGCTTGGAAAAGGAAATTTTAATTTACTACATGAATTTCCATTTAAGGGTTATGTATGGAACAAGCCTTTGTTGAGAAATACAATCCATATATTAGAGAATGGACCAATTAGAGAAAATTTCATGAATTGCCAAGTTGGGAATTCTAGTTAGTTCCTTTGACTATTCTAACTAAATAGTTACAAAGGAACCAATTATATACTTAGTTTCCAACCAATGGCAAATTAGAAATTTAGAGTAAATTAAGGGAAAAATTGGACAATTGAGGTAGCACTATATATAAAGTAGAAGTGTGTAGAAATTTCATGAGATTAAAAGCATAACATCTTAGAGCAAAAGAGAAGAAAAACTCGTCCAAGTGAAGAGGGGTGCTACTACAGTGAAATTTCAAGATTTTTTCATGATGTTTCATGCTTGATCAAGCTAAAATAAGGTCAAATACAAGTTCCTAAGATCAATTGAAGCCTCCATTAGTGAAAATCTAAGAAAAAGAGGTAAGAAAAACATTGTTTTGTGATGATGATATGTGAACTTTCAAGATTGCTTCAATTGATGTTCTTGTGTGTATTCTTGGTTTAGATTGAGTTGAATTCTAGTATGGAGCTTGAAGGAGTCATCAAATTAAAGAAATTGGTAAGGTAAGAATTAGGATTTTGGGTGACTTTGATGTAGAGACTTTAATTGGTTGTAATTAGGGCATTAGAATGAAATTGGCTTAATTTTGATGCAATTAAAACAAGAAATTGAGAAAATAAATATGTTGGGTGGTGGATGTAAATTCTGCCACTTTAGGAAAGTTAGGGTTGAGTGGTGTTTTCTGTTGAATTGTGGTGTATAAATGGTGCCTTATGCAAATTGAATGTATATGATTGATGAAAAATCAAAAATAAAGAAAAATGGACATAATTGTCTATTTTGGAAACGTGAAGGGCAATTATGTCCACCCAAAGTTATAGGGTGTTAAGCAATTTTTAGGGCGTCGGATGGTGAGTTAGATTATATTAAATGACTCCGTAAATGAAAAATTGAAAAGTAGTATCCATCTGGGCTTTGTATGCCGATTATGGCGTTTAGTAGTTTAATGAGATTCTAGCTTTTGAATTGGTTCTAAATGTCATTTATAGCATGTAGGTGAAGAAAATCGATACCGATAAAGGGAGCAGAAATTCAGAGCGAATTTTAGCTCTAAGCGGTTGTGAGTGAAAATCTGTCATTGATTATCTTTCGTTTATTATGTTTCCGTATAATGAAATTGTATGTTTTATGAGCTTTTAATGCATAAACATGATTTATAATTTCGATATATATCCATAGATATGCATTTACATATTCGGTTTAAGAAACAGCTTTAAAACTACTACATTAGTTTCAAAGGCCATTGATACCCTTAGATTATAGTAGTGGTGATTGTATTAGACCCGGATGATATATCCTATACACATGGGTAGGTATTGGGGGGGCATTTCACTAACTCCGAGAATTCAGGTTGATGAATCATATGAGTCACTCTATGTGTATGAGGTATTGTCTTGCAATATATATCCGATGTAGGATTCTACTGCATAGCTAGTGAGATGTCTTGAGATGTCACAGTGGGTGTCACTAGTTGAGATGCCCCGTGACCTACTCACGTGTGCGGTGTTAGTTAAGTCGCTGCGAGTATAGAGCTTTAGGGTTACCATTGGTTCAGTTTAGAAAGAAAATCGCCAAGCAAGGTCTTTAATAGTTTTCCATCTACCAATCGCATACTATGCATTTATATGTTCATGCTAGTTATTATTTCTTACAGATTTTAAATATTATTTTCTGAAGATGTGAATAAAACCCGTTCGGCAAGATTTCATCGGCATATGATGTTAGAAACTATTTTACAGCTTTATACATGTTTTAGAAGCATGATTTATGCATGTCGTTTAGAAATTAATACCTATGTAGAATTTTATTTTATTTGAAATCTTAAATGCACTCACTGAGCTCCTTTAGCTCACTCGTTTTGTGTTTTATGTTTTTATCCCCCTTCTTAGGTGCAGGTCTCGATAAGCAAGCTGCTGATTCTCTTACTGCTGATTAGTGGGCCAAATCTGAAGATCATTTTTGTAAATGTAAATGTGTTAAATAGAACTCTTTTTTCTTTCAGCATAGTAGTTATAGGTTTGTGTATTGTACATATGTTTTGGACAACCAAGAAGAGGTTTTGATATTTTGATGATCGTTTCACTTTTCCAGTTTTATGATCATAAAGAAATTATTAAGTTGAGTTAGATTTTGTTTTGGAAACGACCAGAGGTCCTATTTGGTAGTATTGAGAAGTGGTTTGAAATAGAAGTGCAATTTCATTGCAGGTTTTGTATTAGACTTTCAGAAGAAAAAAAAATGGGAAACTCTGCCCCTTTCTTTTTTGAAAAGTTTAATAAGTTATTTTCATGTATATTCCAAAATATTTCTCAGTAATAGCAAGAATTAAAAAGGGGTCGCCTTACGGAATCTCTTAACTTACACTGTTAAATTATGAGAAACTTCCGTTGGGGTGCCCGACAGAGTTGCTGGGATCTACAGTTGAGGGTCTCGAGACGGGTCCTATCAAGCATAGCTAAGTGTTAGCTAGTTATAATATTTAGCAGATCCAAGAGTTGGAGCCTTGTCTATAATGGGACATAGCCCTGGGAATATACCAGTAACTGCATAGTTACAAGAGTTACAATCAGGTGTCACAAAATGCTAGTTATGCAAGTATGTTCTTGAATAATTGTCCCTGATCTATTTCTGCCGATGCGGGTTTGTCGGTGGATACTTTTTATATAGATCAGCATATATTGTACCTATAAGGTATATATGGTCGTTCATAGCTGACTGTGAGCTTAAAGCTCGTATTGACATATGGGTATCCAGTTAGGATTGGATATGGGACAGACTCATGAGGGCCTCTGATAGACACCCTATGTAAACCGTCAATAGAGGGTCATCTCGAGTTGAGTAGCATACGTGGTCCTTTGACCTGAATGCCACGGTGGGCTTGTAAATGATCCACCATACTTTGGTTTCGTGTATGTCCGGACCTTTTATGGTGTGACCGTTGGGTGTCCCTGGGTATGGTTCGATGCTTATGGAGTCTGGTGTGTACAAATATAGGATCAATCAGCTCACATAGGGAGTTTGATATCTAGATGCTTTGAGATTGTATCTCAAGAAGTCTTGTGGCCACAAACATTAATCCTCAGAAAATTTTTTGCTATAGTGGAACAATATGGCAAATGAGTTTGCGCATATTGTTTAGTAAGATACAAGTCTGGCGATAAGACATAGATAAGCACTAAGGGATTTGACAGTGATAATCTATATCCCCGCACATCCAGGATATCATGACGGAATAACTATACTTATGCGTTGTAACCTCACCTTGTATGGTTCAATGCGCTGATTTCTAATATCCGTAACGGGTGTGTAGGGCAATGCTTACAGACTCGTGGAATAGTTCCATTTAAAAAATGGGCGTAGGACCTAGGGAGTCCCGCGATATAGAGTGTACTCGTTGTGCACTGGGGCAGCATGCCAGATTAAAATGTTTAATCCAGCAATATTCAGCACTACTATAAGAATACGTGTGTATCTGTATTTAAGTGTTAAATAAAACATTTAGTTAATAATCATTATTTACTAATTTTATAATGATACGTGGCATATTGTGGACCCTCGGTTGAGTTTATCCAAGTGTGAGATTTGGTGGAACCCACTATGGGGTATGCTTGATAATTATTCATGAGGGGTAAAATTGTTATTTCATACTTTAAATATTTAATGGTTAAATAATCAAAATATCTCTCTTGTTATATTATATAATTATATTATATGTGTGTGTGTGTGTGTATGTGTGTGTATGTGGGTGTATGTGCTGGTGGCCGAGAAAAGCAAATGGAGAAAGAAGAAAAAAGAGAAAAGAGAAGAAGAAGAAGAAAAAAAAAGGGAAAAAATGAAATTGTTTAATTTTTCTCTATAGTTCCAATTAGAGCAATTATTAATTGTTTCAAATTCTCCATTTTTTATTCTTTTGGAGAAAATGATGAAAAACACACACTCGATCATTTTGGGGATTAAGAGTTAATCCCGTGCTGAATATAGAGCTGTTGTTCTAGCTCACCAAGCCCACCGTGTTGGTGACTAGAACTACCCATAAATTGATCTCCATGCAGACTCTGAGAAAATACGTGTATAACGTTACATGTTACAGTGAGTTCTCAACCTTACTAATATATTAATGTGATTAATATATTTTATTTATTGTGTTTATTGTATAATTTACACTTCTGTCACGTTAAATTCGTATTTGATACGTATTTTAGATAATAGACACAATTGTACATGCATACACTCATATGTACTAGATCCCCAGCAACATTTTTGGTACTTATTCTTTTCGTAGAATGCCATTTGGACTATGTAATGCACCAGCTACCTTTCAACGTTGTATGCTGAGTATTTTCTCTCATATGGTTGAAAAATGCATGGAAGTTTTATGGATGATTTGACTGTTTTTGGTGATTCTTTTGATTTATGTTTACTAACTTAAAAGCTATTTTGAATACGTGTGAAGAAAAAGGACTTGTGCTAAACTAAAAGAAACACCACTTCATGGTATCTTCAAGGATCATTTTGGGTCATATTGTATCTGAAAAGGGGATAGAGGTTGATAAGGCTAAAATTGAATTAATCTCTAAATTATCTATACCCAAAACGGTAAAAGCTGTCCTATCTATTCTTGGACACGCTGACTTTTACAGTAGGTTTATACAAAAATTTTCTGTCATATCTAGACCATTATGTAACCTTTTACTAAAAGATGCTGAATTTACATGGACACAAGAGTGTGAGGAGGCATTCCGAACACTCATTGCCAAACTCACCACCGCTCTAATAATGCAATCACCAGATTGAAACCTCCCATTTGAGATTATGTATGATGCAAGTAATTATGTTGTAGGAGTAGGCAATGAAGGGGGGAAAACCCTTTGTTGTTTATTATGTTTGTAGAACTTTTAATGATGCTAAAATGAATTACACTACTACTGAAAAGGAACTATTAGTTGTTGTTTTTACCTTAGACAAATTCTATACTTATTTGATTGGTTCACCTATTATTATTTTTACTGACCACGCGGCCCTTAAATACCTTCTTTCTAAGAAGGATGCTAAAGTCCATTTAATTAGGTGGATTCTTCTTTTGCGAGAATTTAATCTAATCATTAAAGACAAGAAGGGTGTTGAAAATGTTGTTGCTGATATTTATCCCACCTTGAGTTCCACCAATTCGAGATGATTTCCCTGATGAACATCTTTTCACTATAAGCCAAATACCCTCGTACGCACATATCGCAAATTATTCGATTTGTGGTGAACTTTCATCTAACTAGAGTGCACAAGATAAGCATAAGTTCTTGGTTGAGGTACATAAGTTTTATTGGGATGATCCATATTTTTTCAAATACTGTCCTGACCAAATTATGAGATGTTGCATTCTTGAAAATGAAGTTTCTAGTGTCTTAACTTTTTGCTATAGTACAACATATGGCGGTCATTTTTCTATAAAGAAGACAGCTGCGAAAATTTTATAGTGTGGTCTTTACTTACCTAATTTGTTCAAAGACACTAATAATTTTTGTTGTTCCTGTGAAAGATGTCAAAAGTTGGGTACTCTATCTCAAAGACATATGATGCCTCTTAACTCTATTCTTGTTATTGAGATATTTGATTGTTGGGGTATCAATTTTATGGGTCATTTTCTCTCATCTTTTGGCTATTTTACATCCTTCTAGCTATTGACTATGTATCAAAATGGGTAGAGGTTGTAGCTTGTCGTACTAATGATAACACAACTGTAGTAAAATTCTTAAAAGAAAATGTGTTATCTAGGTATAGTACAACACTATCATTATTAGTGACCAAGGAACACATTTCTATAACCGTACTTTTGAAGTTTTGATGTGCAAGTATGGTGTTCTTCACAAAGTTTCCACTGCATACCATCCACAGACAAATGGACAAGCCGCGCTAGCAAATAGAGAGGTTAAACAGATTTTGGAAAAGATGGTTAACCCAAATCATAAAGATTGGTCTCTACGCCTTTCTGATGCATTATGAGCATATCGCACTGCATACAAAACCATCTTAGGAATATCTCCATACCAGTTTGTCTATGGGAAAGCTTGCCATTTACCTGTTGAGCTAGAGCATAAAGTTTACTGGGTTGTCAAAGTCCTTAACTTTGATTTGAGTGCTGCTGGTCTTCAGAGAAAGTTACAATTATCAGAAATAGAAGAGTTACGAAATGATGCATATGACAACGCTAGGATTTACAAAGTTAAAAGTCACTCATAACAAACAGATCTCAAGGAAACACTTCAAACCAAATCAATGGGTTTATCTTTATGATTCTCGATTGCATTTACACCTAGAAAAGTTGAGATCTCAATGGACTGATCCATTTGTGGTAAGGCACATTTTTTCTAATGGTGCTGTCAAAATTGAGGACCCCACTGATGGGCAAACTTTCAAAGTAAATGGACAGAGGCTGAAAAGCTATATGGAAAAGGTCGACCACGTTATGTACCTAGACAAGATCCCTCTTGTGGATCCTATCTGTAATGCTGAATCAGGTTCAATCTATTTATACCATATTTTAATTTTTAAAATTTTTATCTGTTGACTTTTTATTTCTGCTTTTATTTTCTTTCGTATTTTATTTTATTTTTTCTTCAGTGTGATTTTATTTCCCGGTCAAGTGGCGGATACGTTACTTCATGACTATTAAACTCAGTTTCTCAGTTCCTTAAAAACTATCCCTCAAACCGTACATTCATCTCTTTTCTTTTTAACTTTCTTTCGAAATGGATCGCATTCTTGCCAACCTTAAAAACATCCTTCCTTCATTGCCTCAAAATGATATACTTAAGATTTACAAAGCACAGTATGAAAGACTAAGGCTATTATTGTTGAGGAATATCCCTAGGGATATTTGTTGGATAATCAAAATTAAGGTTCGATCATCTGGTGAGTCTGCAAATGATTTTGTTTATTTTATGCCTGGTCTTGGAAGAAGCTTTTATGCCAAAAGAAAAAGAGCAAAAGATTACAAGTTTGTCATAAATGTGCTCGATGGAATTGTAACAGGAGTTGTTGTTCTTTAGGATTTACATCTAGAAATCAAAAAGATAAAATTTAATTCATTAAGGATGGACTAAGTAAAGAGTCTTTGGATGATATCCTATTGACTTTTGAGACCCATCTTTGTGGGCTCGTGCAACGTGAACTTCTCAATTTATGGAATAAATTCAAAAATGAACATCAATGATATAGTCTTGGGAATCTGACTCTAAAAGACCATGTTTGCCAATTTATATGAAAATTAGATCAGAAGCCTATCCTCATCCCATAGTAGGCATTTAAGCCGTTACTGTACATAAAACCAAAAGAAGATGTGAGGCACAATCATAACTACCTGTAAGTACATGTATTTTAATTTTAAACTTTTTTTATTTTATTTTATGAATAGTATGGCTACTTATATAGATGTCCTAAATTCAAATCTTTTGGTTAAGTAATGCATGTGGGTCATTATCTTTAAAGTTTTGTGTTTATTTTAAAATTCTTCTGACAAACTTTTGGGTTACCAAAATCAATATTATCATTTGGTACTCTATAAATATAGCACCTCATTTTTTTATTTTCATATATTGAGATAAAGGCGAGTGTAGATGTAGAGAAAACCTCAGTTCGACAATTTCGAAATATATGTGTATTTTATGAATCTAGTTCTGGAGAAAATAAAGTGTTTGTAGAGGCAACAAACAATCAAGGAAAAGTATTAGCTGTAAGAAAAATCCATTTGATATATAGAGGGGGTAGTCATGGGTTAATGGGGTATGTGTCAACAGCTGCACATTTAAGAGGAAGTCAAGTTTTAGGTATTATTCCTACAGCTTTAGCCGTGGAAAATCTAACTGAAAAAATAATAGGGGAAGAGTTACGAGTCTCATCCATGCATGAACGTATAAATAGAATGTTTTATTATGCAGACGCTTTTATTACTTTACCAGGTGGTTTTGGTACCTTGGAAGAAAATTTTCAAATTACCTCTTGGACCGAGCTGAATATCCACCGAAAACTCATAGGTTTGTTGAATGTTAATAACTATTTTGATTGCTTACTCTATTTTCTTGATCAAGCTATGAAGAATTTTATTTCACATTCGGTGCGACAGATCCTGGTTTTTGTTACCAATGTGAATGAATTGATTGACAAATTACAGGCAGTTACCTATGAACCTGACCAGTAATAACTCAGATCGATTGGCCATAACAAGCAAAAACTGGATTTGACACTTCGTTTATAAATTTTTCTTTGTTTTATTTATTTACCAGCATCATCATTTTAGTTTATATTTGCTTAAGTGTCTCTTAGGTTTGTTTCTTTTGAATAACTGGGGTTTCAGGTAATGTCTTCTATACTTTATCTCTTTCTATTTAAACATTGAGGACAATGTTTCATCTAGTTTAGGGGAAGGATAGTAGACATAAGTTGTATTTTACATTTCAAAAGAAAATTCAAAAAAAAAAAGATAATGGGGTCCGACATACCCATTTAATTAAAATGGCAAAGTAAAGAGTTTATTTTTGAACTCTTGAGACGCATTCTAGGTCAAATTAGATTAAGCATGGTAAAGTAAGGGGTTTTATTTCTAACTTTTGAAACGTATTTTTGAAGCTATGAAATACTAACTCAATTATCAATAACTCTTATGTTAATGGTAAAGTCCAAATCAACCGTTTTCATGGACCAAATTGTAATGCAAATTGGTAAAAGGGTTGTTGGCCGAAATTTGACACACCTTTGGTATTTTTCCCATATCTCATTAGATACTCATCCAAAGTGCATGAACCTAGTGGCTATGGAAAGAAGATACAAAATACTACAACTTTTATGTTAGCCAAAAAGGCTGCAATTAGGTAAATGAGTGGTTGGCCTAAATTATTGAAGATTGAAGTCACACTAAACATGTTTCCATTCATTACCTATATAAGGACACCCTTAGTATATTTTCAGTGCTAGACAATTCTCTCATATTTCTTCTCTTTAACATACATTGTAAGTTAGGATAAAGTTCTTGGTAAGGCTAAGAGATGAACTTTTGTGTGTAATAAATTTACTTCTATACTTTGATTCTTTGTCAATAGTTACAAATGTTTGTAAGTTTGCTTATGTTTAAACTCTCATCTATTATTTTTCTATAATCAAAAGGTTATAATTCTCATGTTTCATATATTTTTAGTCATGCTTTTTGACGGGTGTAGAAATAAACATTCAAGAGATTTTAAGAGAAATAAATAACTCAAAAATCTGACAAATAATATTACTATAGTTCGAGAGAAAGTAAAAGTATCTACTCGGACACTACAGTGGAAGTGTTGAATCTAGAGCAAACATTAAGCGTCATTATTATGGACGCTTTATTTTGTCTCCACTTATGAAAAGGCAAGCCGACACAATAGGAATTGCGATGCGAAGGGCTTTGCTTGGAGAAATAGAAGGAACATATATTACATGCGCAAATAACTCAAGAGATTTCAATAGAAGGAGCAGACAGTAAACGTCTTTATTGTGATGTGAAAATTTATTTCTCTTGAATGATATATTGTCGATCTTAGATAACTTGTATAAATGAACATGGTTTGTGTTAATGTTTTGATAATTGCAGTAAAAGATTAACTTGAATATCAAATAATTATTGTATTTACATGTTATCTAAAATCGATAATATATCGATTGACAATATTGCAATAAAAGATTAACATATAAAATAATATAACCAATAATAATTATAATTCAACAATAATCATATAAAGAGTTTAGTCATATCAAATACATGTACTATCAAATATGTCATATTTTATATATCTTCTAATTGATTATTTGGAATGTGAAACTTTCAATTGAGTTATAATGACAACACCCGACCCGAGACCCTCTACAGTAAATCCCAGCGGCCCTGTTGGGCACCTCGACAGAAGTTTCTCAGAATATAACTAGGCAAGATGAGAAATTTTGTGAGGCGAACCCCTTTTTAGTTCTTACTATTACTGAGAAAATCTTTTAATATACATGAAAATGACATCTTAATTTTTAAAAGAAAAACGGGCAGAGTTTTCCCTATTTTTTAAAAAATCCATATAAGCCTGCAAAGAAATTTCACTTCTATTTCAAATACTTCTCAATACTACCAAGTTGGACCTCCAGTCATTTTCAAAACCAAATCTAACACAACTCAATAGTTTCATTTAAATCACAAAATGAGCATACTCATAAAAATTAAAAATGATCATCATAATATCAAAATCTCTTCTTGTTGGTTCAAACATATATACAAATATACATGCCAACAACTACTATGCACAAAGCAAAGGGTGCTATTTAACACATTTACATATACAAAAATGATCTTTAGATTTGGCCCATTACTCAGCAATAGGAGAATCAACGATTTGCGTACTGAGACCTGCACCTAGAAAAGGGGTTTAGAAAACATAAAAAACAAAACGAGTGAGCTAAAGGAGCTCAGTGAGTGCAATTAAGATTTCAAATAAAATAATACTATGCATAGATAGTAAATCCTAAAGTACATGCATAAATCATGCTTCTAAAACTAATGTAAAACTGTAAAATG
This sequence comes from Ailanthus altissimus, assembly GCA_946807835.1. NCBI lineage: Eukaryota > Viridiplantae > Streptophyta > Magnoliopsida > Sapindales > Simaroubaceae > Ailanthus > Ailanthus altissimus. Next base: position 12,280,890 of record OX327698.1, read on the forward strand.
GTTTCTAATGTCATATGCTGATCAAATCTTGCTGAGCGGGTTTTATCTACATCTTTGAAAAATACTATCCAAAATCTACATAACATAATAACTGTCGTATGCATATAAATGCATAAATGCTATCGGTAAATAAAAAACTAGTAAAGTTCTTTCTCGGCCATTTTCTTTCTAAACTGTACCAATGGTAACCCTAAAGCTCTATACTCACGTTGCGACTCAACTAGCACCGCACACATGAGTAGGTTACGGGGCACCTCAACTAGCAGCACCCACAGTGACATCTCAAGACATCTCACTAGCTATACAACGAAATCCTACATCGTATACATATAGTGAGACAATACCCCGTACACATAGAGCGACTCACATGACTTGACATCCCGACTTCTCGAGTTAGTGACACACCCAATGACCTGTCCATGTGAACAGGATATACTGGCCGGGTCTAATATAATCACCACCACTATAATCTGAGGGTACCAATGACCTTTAAAACAAATGCATAAATTTTAAAATAGTTTCTTAAACCGAACATGTAAATGCATATCTATGGATATATATCAAGATCATAAATCATGTTTATGCATTGAAAGATCATAAAACATACATTTTTATTATGCGGAAACATAATATACGAAAGATAACAGAAAAGACAGATTTTCACTCACAACCGCTTTGCGCTCAATTTCGCTCCGGATTTTTGCTCCCATTACCGCTCTCAATTTTCTTCACCTACGCGCCATAAGTGATATTTAGAACCAAATCGAATGCTAGAATCTCATTTAACTACTAAACGCCCTAATCGGCATACAAAACTCGGATGCATACTACTTTTCGATTTTTATTTACGGAGTCATTTAATCTAATCTAACTCACCACCCGACGCCCTAAATATTATTAAACGCCTTATAACTTGGTTGGATATAATTGCTCTTCACCTTTCTAAAATGGACAATTATGTCCCATTTTCTTCATTTTTGGTTTTTCCATCAACTATATACATTCAACATACATAATGCACCATTTACACACAACAACTCAATCAAAATACCATACAATCCCTAACTTCCTTAAAATGGAAGAATTTCACCCTATGTTCCAACACATTTCTTTTCTAAATTTCTTGTTCCAATTACATCAAAATCAAGCTAATTTCATTCTAATGCCCTAATTACAACCAATTGAAGTCTCTACATTCAAATCACCCAAAACTCTAATTCTTACCTTGCCAATTTCTTCAAATTGATGACTCCTTCAAGCTCCACACTAGAATTCAACTCAATCTAAACCAAAAAGACATACAAGAACATCAATTTAAGCAATCCTTAAAGTTTACTTATCAATCTCATAAAACAATGCTTTTCTTACCTCTTTTTCTTGAATTTCCACTAATAGAGGCTTCAATTGAGCTTAGGAATTGGCATGTAACCTTATTTTGGCTTGATTAAGTCTGAAAAATCATTAAAAAAAAACTTGAAAGGTCACTGTAGCAGCACCACTCTTCTAGCTTGGATTTTCTCTCTTTTTGCTCTAAATATTTGCTTTTGTTCTCTTGAAAAATCTATACACTTCTAACATATATATAGTTATGCATCAATTGACCATTTTGCCCCTCAACTTACTCTAAATTACTAATTTTCCATTAGTTGGAAACTAAGTATGTAATTGGTTCATTTGTAACTATTTAGTTAGAATAGTCCAAAGAACTAACTAGAATTTCTAATTTGACAATCCATGAGATTTCTTCTAATTGGCCTATTCTCTAATATATGGATTATGCTTCTCAACAAAGGCTTGTTCCATACATAACCCTTAAATAGAAATTCATGTAGTAAATTAGAATTTCCTTTTCCAAGCTAATAGAGAAAAATTCCCAAAAATATTCTAGGGTCGTCCGACGCTCCGATCAAGTTTGAAATTATTAAATTAGGTCTAATATCTCTCATGCGCACCATAAAGAAAATATTTCTAATAGGGTTAAAATCGGGTAACCCTACAATGTCTTCATTACTCTATATCGAAATCAAGGCACCAATACTACTAATAGGGATTGGATATTACATATAAACATTGAATTAAAGTATAGAATAGATTTACAAAGCATAATTGTGATTCTCGAAACCTTTCTTACAACATCAAAAGACTTTTCCTTTAATTCATATACAATTCTATCTCATACACATAAACTAGTTAGTTAATTTTCTCCTTTGCTACTGCTTTAATATTTTTACTCCACTAGCCTATTTTTCCAAAAGCTTCCTTGTAGGATCGACACCTCAATCTATACTGCGATAACTGTATTACATTTTGAGCGTCAACAATTACCTTAGAATATTTTGATGTAAAAAAATTCTTTTAGCTCAAAACTTTTCTTTCTTTATCGTAGAGAAAAAAACATTAGGCTCTAGTATTCTCTACTATATACCTTCTGCATTAGCATCATATGCCTAATACATAGATTACATACTTTATAAATATGGCCTCTTCAATGTATGCTCAATTATATATGAATAAAATTTATTAATCAAATAAAATGTTCATACCCAGACTTCCTGTCTAACGCGGATCGTAAAAAGTCTACATCTAGTTATATGTTCTTTCTCATTGGTACCAGAGCTAGTTGAAAACGTGCAATTTAGATGTCCATAGCTAATTCTCCATTGGAGGAAGAATTAGTTGTAGCTTGAGAAGTCTACAAAAGAAGCATTATAGATATTCAAGTTAGTTGCAGAGCTTAGAATAGTTTCAAGCTTAGTGGATCTTATCTTACTACATTGCAAACAATAATGGAATAATTGCTTAAGCCAATAAGTCATATAGCACACTAGTAATCTGATGATGTGGACTCTAAATACTATATAATTGAAATGTTTTTTGCTACTGGAGATGTGATAGTATCTAGGATACATTCCTTGGATGACATAGCTGACCCACTCAGGCCTAAACTCCTACTGTGCTTTAAAAAACACTTGGAGAGTATTGATATAAGATACCAGTATGAATGGCACTAAAGCAAGTGGAAGTTTGTTAGAGTTGGTGCTTACGTGTTATTCCAATACTGTGTGAATATTAAATTATTTAATATTTATACAGTAAGCATTTTGTATAATTGTTAATACAATATAAATACATGGTACAATACTTGTTATGTTACAGACATTGAATGATCTGAAGGATCTGGTCTAAAGGAGTTTAGACCAATGCTAACAGAGCTAAGAGTTATAAATGCTAATAGCTAGTAGGTTATAAGAGTCAACCAAATCTAAAGGGTTAGATCCTTGTCTGTAATGAGACAAATACCTGAGGGTAGACTAGTAATGACATGGTTGTAAAAAGTTACAATAGGTACTAAGAGATGTCATTATACAAGTATGTTCTCAAAACTATGTTCCTGATCTGCTTTACCGATGCGGGTCTATCAGTAGATCCATTTTATATAGATAAGTGTATGCTATATCTATATGGTATAGAAGATTATTCTTAGCCGACCATGGGCTTACCGAAAGCTAGTATATGCATATGAGTATTCAGTCAGGACTAAATACTAAATAAACTCATGAGGACGCTAATAGACATCCTATAAAGCCGTCAATGATGAGTCCTCTCGAGTTGAGTAGTATATGTGGTCCTTTGACCTAAGTGCCATAGTGGGTTTGTAAGTGATCCACCATACTTTGGTTCCACACATGTCACAGATCTTTCATGGTGTGACTGCTGGGTGTCACTGGGTATGGTTTGATAATTATGGAGTCTGGTGTGTACAGATAGTGGGATCTGTCAGCTCTCATAGGGGAGTAGTATATCCAGATGCTTCGAGATTGTATTTTAAAAAATCTCATAGCTATGAGTACGATCCCGGGAGAGGTGTTTCTCAAAGGGTTGAATAGTATAGCAAAAGTGTTTATTTACTTTGTTCTTAGAAATATAAATCTGGAGATAATTTTATGGATGAGCATATAGGGATGTGACGGTGTAAATCTTTATCACTGCACATCCAGGACATAAATAACGAAAAGATTATACGTGCTATGACATCAGCTTGTATGGTCTAATGCGCTGATTTGTAATATTTGTAACATGTGCGTAGGGCATCGATCACAGACTCATAGAATAGTTCTATTTGAAAAATTAGGCGTGGACCTAGAGAGTTCTATAATATGAAGAATACTCGTTGTGTACTAAGGCAACAAATTAGATTGAATTATTTAATCTAGTAATTTCTAGCAGAACCGAGTATTCGTTTCAGGTACCCTTGGGATGCGCATGTTAGTATTTATGTGTTAAGTACAATAATTAGTTAATAATTATTGTTTACTAACTAAATAGTGACAAGTAACGCATAGTGGGCTTTCGATTAAATTGACTCAAGTATGGTGGGACTGGCGTTGGGTTAATTAAAGGCTTAAAGAAAATTTCTCTAAATCGATTATTTAAGTATTAAATATTCAAAATATTTTTTATCATATAAGAGTTAAGTGATTAGTTAGTTTAACTAGAGTTAATTGTTAGCTTATAGTTAAATTAATAAAATAAATACTTTATTAAGGACTTAATTGCTAAATAAAATGAGATTTATTAAGCAATTAATTAAGTTAAAGTAAAGGTTACTTAAAAGGGAAATTAAATAAAACTTTGAGGACTTGAATAAAATTTTTCTTGTCAAAAAGCAAGTGATGGCCAGCCATCCCCTTTTGTCCAATTTTTGGACACTTGATTGACTTATTTGATAAGCTAAAATATTTTAATAATTATATTTTAGTCAAAAGAAAAGATGTTTCTTATTATAATAAACATATATATTCATTTGATGAATATATAATAGGAGGTGTGGCCGGCCATGGAATGAAGAGCCTTTGAATTCATTTTGTTTTTAAAAATAACTAAAATGATGAAAGCTCAAGTGTGGTCTTAGCAATAGTGGAAGAAAGAAAAATGAAAATGGTTTTTATTTTCCTTTGAAACCAATAAGGTGGTCGGCCATTTTGATGATGAGAAAAATTATTTTTGTTTTAAATTTTTAAGTGTTAAAAATAAGCAAAAAGTTTGAAAGAAAAAGTTGTTTTGTTATTCATCTTCTTCTCTTAAACAAATAGCCACCATTGTTGCATTTGAATTATTTATATTTTGATGAATTGAAGTGTTGAATACATTAAGAACAAAATTAATATAGTCTAAGTGTTAGACTATGGGGATTAAGAGTTAATCCCTCGGTTTAAATGTTAATCCGGTGCTAAAAAAAATAAAGGTTGCTAATCTAGCGACCCAACCCACCACGTTGGGTCATAAAACTGCTAATGGGTCGACTTGTGAGGCAAGGTTTGCTTATAAATTAGCCGAATAATGTGTGGTAAAAATGATTTGAATGGTTTTTTCTTTACAAAGTTAAGAGTTAACTTTGATATAAAAGTCCGAGATATAGAAATAATCTAGAAGCAAGAGTTACTTCAATTGTTGGAAAGCAAACCTACTAATCTAGTTCGAGGAAGTCTACCACGTCCCCAACTAGATTTGTTCAAAAGCACACTTCAAGGGTGAGTCCTTAATCTCATTACTGTAATGAGATAATATAATGTGTTAATTGTATGACATATTAATTTTAAAATAAAAAACACACACATTCACCCATAGCACGGCACACACATACACGACACCAACAAAATTTGTATCAGAGCATTGTGTTGTGAGCTGTTTGTGCTTATATTAGAGTGTACATGGCGTACTTGGATTTCTCGATGCTATTGATTATGTATTTCAAATGTTCAAAAAATTCATAATTAGGACATAGCTGAATAGGATACCGCAGCACTGTAGGCTGAGCATCGCAGCGCTAGGGTAAAAACCCTAGTACCGCAATGCGTTTAGGTTGGTTCTGTGACACCGGAGGCTGAGCATTCATTGTTACAATTTTGAGAACCTAAGAAAGCCGCAATTACGCCAGATACTCCAAATGTTTATTTTCATAGAGTTTAAAAATAAATAATTTATTTTTTACATTTTATAATTTTTATAAATGCGATGAATACTGGGGTCCATTTATTTTTACTAGTAACCACAATGGGAGCCTACTGGTAGGGCTTAGTTGTGTCAATCATGGTATCATAAGATGAGGATAGAATTAAGTACTCTTTCTTAATTAGATTAAATTATGTACCATTATGAGATAATGTTACACATTGATCCATCTTGTTAATACGGTATTAGTTAGGTTATATTGATCTTTCCCAATATTTCTAAAGCGTAAGAGATTTGATCAGTGTAATTTGGACTATGCCGGTTAAACATGAGATGAGGCAAATATATTCGAACGTATTGCTCAATATTGCTAAGTGTAGGGGTAGTTTTAGTAACATATATTTGATCATTAACATGTTAATTTAAAATACACTTATCCAATATTGCTAAAACGTAAGGATAAGGTGTATTTAGGATCAATGTTAAGAGTTACATGAGATGGAATTGACAATAGTTATCTACCTTTTGGATTTTATAATGGCCAATATTGCTAAAGCGTGAGGCAGGAGTAAAATACCAATAGGGTCTACTTTCTACTATACTATTTAAAGAGTTTAAATTGTCGTTCTCCATTTTTGAGAGATTTAGGAGATTATGTAAAACAGTGAAAAGGTGTTTTAGATTTAAAAATGTATAATATAATTATATCCTTAATCTAAAATTAATATTAGCAATTGAAATATTTATCTTCCGCTAACATCTCTTATTTTCTCTTATGAAGATAAAATAGTCTCTTCTAATCCTTTGGCATGCACATTATATGTGAACCAACATAAAGGCGCAGAAAACTATAAAAACTTATTGATGAATCTGAGAATTGTTCTCGATTCTAAAAAAAAGGGATATATGATAAATTAGCACCTGCCCATAAGAATTTCTGATGAAGCTACCCTAGAGGAGAGGGTGACTTATCAGAAATGGTTGGATGATGATTAAAAGTTAAATCTTACATCCTTACCTCTATGTCTACAAACTTACGGAGAGAGCATGCCTATATTGTTGATGCATTAGCATGATGCTCCATCTAAAGGAGCTATTTGGTGACTGTCCTTAGCTTGAGATATATAGGGTTGCCAAATTACTTTTTTAGCGTAGACTTTCTGAGGGTAATCCAGTGAGTCCCCTTGTTCTCAATATAATTTCTATAATCGAGATGTTAGAGATGATAGACATTACTCTAAACAAATATCTGAGAAATAGTTTAATTCTCTAGTTGTTCTCGGGGTCTTTCAGAAAATTTATAATGAACTTTAATATGCAATGAATGACCTCGTCTTATACTAATCTTCATAATATGTTGAAGAGAGCATAAGAGGACATGAACAAGATGGAATCATCCCTCTTTGTTCAGGGTGCTTCATCGTTTGCTCCTAGGGCTTCTAGGAAGTCTAAAGGAAAGAAGAAAAAAAAATGTGAATCAAACACCTAGCATTGATCCTCAAAGGTGATCCATATTCAAACTACAAAAGAAAGATAAAGGAAAATGTTTCCACTGTGGCGAGGAAGGACACTAGAGGAGAAATTTCCAGAGATACCTTGCCTTAGTAAAGAAGACTCCCTCAAGTATATGTTTACCTATTATTGATATTTCTTTAGCTTATGATGCTAATTATGACTGGATAATGGATACTGCTTATCCTTTTCACATCTGCAATATGTTGCAGGGTCTAAGAAAAGTTGGACTATTGCAGCCAGGAGAGATTCAGCTTCGTGTTGGAAATGGAGATTTCCTTCAGGTCGAGGTTGTGGAACATTTTGATTTACATTTCTCATGTAACAGAACTGTAGTATTGTATAATTGTCTTTATGTACCTAGTATTTTGAGATAGATAGTATCCCTTCCTGTGCTTAACAGTGAAGGTTATATATATATATACAGAATCATTTCTTATATTTATATGATATGCATAATATTTTGATAGTTAATTGTCAATTAATTAATGGTCATTATATATTGAATACAACACAAAATATCATGAATATATAGGTAAACATAGCTAGTAGTTCAGGAACTTTAAATGAAATAAAATTGTGGCATGTGAGATTGGGTAAATATATATATATATATATACGGAATCATTTCTTATATTTATATGATATGCATAATATTTTGATAGTTAATTGTCAGTTAATTAATGGTCATTATATATTGAATACAACACAAAATATCATGAATATATAGGTAAATATAGCTAGTAGTTCAGGAACTTTAAATGAAATAAAATTGTGGCATGTGAGATTGGGTAATATAAGCGTTAGACGCCTATCCCGTCTGGTTAAGAATAATCGATTACCTAATTTGACCGTAGAACCTTATCCAATTTGTTAATAATGTATTCAATGAAAAATAACCAAATCTATCTTTTAATGTTAAACACTTTGCCACTGGTTTATTGGAACTTATATTTAGTGATGTATGTGGTCCTATGAATCACGCTACTATAGGTGGATTTCAATACTTCATAACCTTTATCGATCATTTGTCACAAGATAGTTATATGTTTCTTATAAGACATAAGTCTAAAACTTTTGAAAAGTTCAAGGCATTTATACTTGAAGTAGAGAAACAAACTGATATGTATATCAAATGCCTTCGATTAGATCGAGACGGTGAATACATAGATAGTGAATTTCTGAATTATTTAAAGAAGAATAGGATTCTTACTCAGTATAGTCCTCCAACTATTCTTCAATACAATGGTATTTCAGAGAGGAGGAATCGGACTCTATTAGATATAGTCCAATCGATGATGAGCTTTACCGATCTCTCTGAATATCTTTGAGGCTATGTTCTACAAACTCTTGCTCATGTATTGAACAGAGTTTTGTCTAAAGCCGTTCCATCCACTCTATATGAGATATGGACTATAAGGAATCTGAGTCTTAAATATTTTAAGATTTAGTGTTGTCCTGCTTATGTAAGAGTTACATAATATGATAAACTTGTACTCATAGGGTATAAGTATTGGTTCATTGGTTATCCTATAAACTTAATGAGATACTATTTCTATGATCCCAAGGAATGAAATATGTTCATTGCTTGGAATGCCACTTTCTTACAGAAATAGTTTCTCATAGATCGTTGGGATTATAAGAAAATTAATCTTAATGAAGTCAATCAGAATGAACCACAGATAAAACCACAGGCTCAATCAAGCAAATTACCTTTTACACACTCTCTACATAGGCCATAAAGGATATCGAGGCAACCTAAAAGGTATAGTATGATATCTAAAGGTACCTTTAAGGTTTTCTTAGTTGAAGAGAACAATTCTTTAACCTATAAAGAGGAAATATTAGATATTGATTCGGAAAAATGGCAAGATGCCATGAAATCCAAAATTGACTATATCCATCAAAACCAAGTATGGGACTTGGTTGAATTTCCTAAAGTAATAGTTCCTATTGACTGTAAATGGGTTTACAAGTGAAAGCGTGGGTCCGATTAAAAGGTAGAGACCTTCAAGGCCCATCTGGTAGCAAATGGTTATACTCAATGATCTGGGGTTGATTTTTAGGAAACCTTTGCACCAGTCGCGATACTTAATTCAATTAAGATATTATTCGCAATTACTGCATACTATGACTTTGAAATATGGTAGATGGATGTAAAGACTGTGTCCCTGAATAGATATCTCATGGAAGAGATATTCATGAAGCAACCTGAAGGTTTTGCATCCAACCTTACTTCTTGTCTTGTATAAAATATAAAAAAAGTCCATTTATGGACTTAAGTAGGCTTTCCAAACTGAAATCTTTGTTTTGATTAGGTAATCATAGAGTCTAGTTTCATTAAAAAATAAGATAAGGTTTGCATGTATAAAAAGGTCAGTGAGAGCATGGTTATCTTTTTAATTCTCTATGTGGATGACATACTAATCATTAGGAATGATATCGGTATGTTACAGTCAGTAAAAAATTACCTAACTAAGAATTTCTCCATGAAAGGTTTGAGAGAGGCTTCGTATATACTACGTATAAAGCTTTACAAAGATAGAGCTAGGAGGCTCATAGGACTCTCCCAATCTTTGTACATTAATAGTGTCTTAAAAAGATACAGTTTTAGTAACTGTAAGATAGTTAATATACCTTTTAGACATGGCATTCATCTTTCGAGGAAAATGTGTCCTCAGAATGAAGATGAAAGGGTTAGAATGTCTAACATTTCTTATGCATTAGTTATTGAAAGCTTCATGTATGTCATAATGTGCACGAAACCTAACATTAGTATGGTTGTAAGTGTTACGAGCTGATACCAATCTAATCCAGGTGACAACCATTAGATGCCAGTCAAACATGTCCTTTAATACCGTAAGGGTACAAAAGACAAGTTTCTCATATATGGAGAAAATGACTTACAGGTAAGTGATGCAATATTTCTATAACATACAATTAAGTGCAAGTATACGCTATCGTAACAAATAATAAATGGACTTCTAAGTCAAATGTGGAACTTACAGGGATAATTTTTATTTTTTACCCAGTACTAAAATTGTACCTTTCAAGTAATTATCCAAAAAAATTGAATCTTCAAATTACAAATATTTAAATAAACTAAATAAAGTACATAAAATAAATGACACGACTCAAATAAAATAAGAAGATAGCAATATAGAAAAAGCTTAGGGTTAATTATTATCATTCAATATGTCTTCTAAATATTAATCCTTCAATATTTATAATCCCTCAATTTTTATTATTGGTCAAGACACTAATATATTCACAAGCCTCTCCTAAGATTATGCAAGTATACCTTAATTTACTAAATACCTATATTCTTATGGTACTTGTAATAAAGTAATATTCATTAAGAACAAGTCTTATTAACCATACATACCATTAGGTATATTCCTATCCTAATTTGAAACTTGCATTTGCAACATTGAATGTTACTTTACAATTATGTATTAAATTATCTAAGTCTAAATACAATGATGCCTCTTCCGAGTTTATCAAAGTATTACTAAATCATTCATAATATTGATGTTCATGAAATAATACATACGTAAATTATAACTGCAAGTGTACGGGTCGTGAACAAGTAATAAGTGATGAGTGAGTATCATTCCACGAGAATTATGTCCTAAATTGATACTAAGTACTATAATATTAGCAACCTAACTTTATGTAGTCTAACCTAAATGATAAGTTGAATTATGGAATTAAGAAAAGCTTAAAACTAAATAACTTGGTAAATTAAAGATATGAGAGTTCTATGGCAATGGGTTCTAGGGACTTGATTTCCCTCTATTTGTTCTATGCTATTTATTATTAGTGACTAACAACCAATTTTATGCATTCACTAGTCAAAGGTGTACGATTAGTCTCATTTCCTCTCCGAAGTGTCAAATGAGACCTTATGAATATACAACTAAGTTGATATCCCTATCTAATCCATTATACTTACATGCATTAAGCTACCCTTATATGACTACCCTAAGTTCATTAGTCTCCCAACTCAACAAACTCAAAGTTATGCTTTTTACAACCAACATATGGATTAGACTCTCCCAAGTACAAGCCCATTTGTTAAGACATCTAATCTATTTTTCAATACAATTAGAAGCATTAAGTACATAAAAAGCATAAATGAATAAACATCAAATTGATTACCCAATGATTAATCTCATTACCTCTCCCGAGTGTCAAATGAAATTCTAAGTATAATGTCACACCCCAAGTGTTCTCACACATTTTATCGAACACTTGGTATGCACCATATACAATAATTGAGCAAACCATGGTGATTACCTAAGCGCTATTAGCCTCCCAACTCAATAACAACCTAAAGCTATGTTTCCCAATTCAATAAATAGGTTAATCTCTCCTAAGCATCAATCCATAAATCCATGACGACCAATTCATTTTCCAATCAATTAGAATCGTTAAGCATAGAGAAACATAAATGAATTAAATGAAAATATAAAATCATCCAAACATAATACAAATAAAACTAGATCAAGCCTTAGAATTCAAGTTTAATCACATACAAATCCAACCATAACTAGAATTATCACTAAATTCATAGATACAAACATGTATAAACAATATTCATAACTATAAATTTCAACAAAAGAGAAAAAAATAAAGAAAAGAAAGATAAAACCAAATTTAGGGATGTCTCCAAATTTTCAATCCTTCAAATGTCTTGAATGATGCCCAAGAAACCATGGAGACATTCTTTCTTCTCATCAAATTTGAGCTCAAGTCTTGATCTCCTTTGTGTATTTCGTGCCTCCTTTGATAAATAATGAGAATTGGCCAAAGAATAGTATTTATAGGTTTCAAATTAGGGTAAGAACAGGTCCAAAAAAAATACATTCTCCCATGTGGTGGCGTCTGGGTGCCACTTTTTGGCACCCTGCCATTAAGCATTTTGCCTAATTTGGCACTTGGGCATCAATCATTGTAACATATTTATTGTTCATCGGCATTGTACCAAGGGTGTTCACCGACACTGTAGCATATTTGGTTTTTTTGCTTATTTTCCTTGCATTTTCATTCCAAATAGCTCATTAACTTGAAACCTACAAAATGACATTAATATATTTAAAAAGCCATAAATTCTCATTCAAAACAATTCTCAAATTAAGAGGGGTATAATACCATATATAAAATGCGCTTATCAATTTATCAGATATAATGAAGCATCAAGAATAAATAATTTGAATAATAGAGAATTGAGTTCAAATAAACATTAAAAAAGATCTAACAATTAAGCTCACATATTGAGTTCAAGTAATAACCCTAAAAAATAAATTTAGCTCATGGTAACAAGAGAATTATGGCTAAAAATAAAATAAACATGATACAACTAAAAGCAAACCAATATAGATGTTAATTCGTAGTTGGTTGATATACCAAAGATTCGTCAAAAATCTCTTACTTTCTTGAATTCCCCTTACTTTTCTCTTTAAATTTGCTATTCTTTAATATGTTGTGGCTCTAAGAGCCCTAAGTTGTGTGTTCTTTGAGGTCTAAAATAAGTGACCTTTCATATAAGCATTTATTGCATTCTTTCAGTTGTATTTCTTTTAAGTTTAGGAAAAATCGCACTCGTCACCACTACAGCGAAATGTTGTTCATCGTTGGAGCGAAAGTACTGTAGTGGGGGTACATGACAGGACCCGACCCGAGACCCTCTACTATAGATCCCAGCGGCCCTGCCGGGTACCCCGACGGAAGTTCCTCCAAACCTAACTGGGTAAGTTGAGAAATTCTGCGAGGCGAACCCCTTTTTAATTCTTGTTACTACTAAGAAGGTCTAGTAACATACATGAAAACGACATCTTAATTTTAAAAACAAGCGGACAAAGTTTCCCCTGTTTTTCAGAAAATCCATATAAAACCTACAAAGAAATTTCACTTCTATTTCCAATACATCTCAATTCTACCAATTCGGACCTCCGGTCCTTTCCATTCGGACCTACCAATTCTACCAATTTCACTTCTATTTCCAATACATCTTAATTCTACCAATTCGAGGCGAACCCCTTTTTAATTCTTGTTACTACTAAGAAGGTCTAGTAACATACATGAAAACGACATCTTAATTTTAAAAACAAGCGGACAGAGTTTCCCCTGTTTTTCAAAAAATCCATATAAAACCTGCAAAGAAATTTCACTTCTATTTCCAATACATCTCAATTCTACCAATTCGGACCTCCGGTCCTTTCCAAATCAAATCCAACACAACTCAATTATTCATTTGAATCGCAAATAAGCATAATCATAGAAGTAAAAAGAACGATCATCATAAAATTGAAATCTCTTCTTCTTGGTTCAAAACATACATCTAAATATACATGCCTACAACTATTATACATAAAGTACAGGGTGCTATTTAGCACATTTACATGTACAAAAAATGATCCTCAGATTTGGCCCACTACTCGACAATAGGAGAATCAGCAGCTTACGTACCGAGACCTGCACCTGGGAAAGGGGTTCAGAAAACATAAAACGGGTGAGCTAAAGGAGCTCAGTGAGTGCAAATAAAATTTTAATAAAATAACATCATGTATAGATAGCAAATTCTAAAGTTCACATAGAAATCATGCTTCTAAAACTGATGTAGAACTGTAAAACGGTTTCTAACATCATATGCTATTGAAATCTTGCCAAGCGAGTTTTATCTACATATTTGGAAAACTATATTCAGAATCTGTATAACATAATAACTACTGTGTGCATATAAATGCATAAATGCTATCGGTAAATCAAAAACTAGTAAAATCCTCGCTCGGCCATTTTCTTTCTAAACTGTACCAATGGTAACCCTAAAGCTCTATACCCACGCAGTGACTCAACTAGCACTGCATATGTGAGTAGGTCATGGGGCACCTCAACTAGCAGCACCCACAGTGACATCTCAAGACATCTCACTGGCTATGCAGCGGAATCCTACATCGCATATATATAGCGGGATAATTCCCCGTACACATAGAGCGACTCACATGACTCGACATCCTGACTTTCCAGAGTTAGTGACACACCCCTAAGACCTGCCCATGTGCACGGGATATACCGGCCAGGTCTAATACAATCATCACCACTATAATCTGAGGGTACCAATGGCCTTAAAAATGAATGCAGAAATTTTAAAACTGTTTCTCAATTCGAACATGTAATGGCATGTCTATGAATATATATCAAGATCATAAATCATGGTTATGCATCGAAAGCTCATAAAACATGCATATTCATTATGCGAAAACATAATAAACGCAAAGTAAAAGAAATGGCAGATTTCCACTCACAACAGCTCCGCGCTCAATTTCGCTCCCGATTTCTGCTTCCGTTAACGCTCTCGGTTATCTTCAACTACGCGCCACAAATGACATTTAGAACTAAATCGAATGCTAGAATCTCATTTAACTACTAAACGCCCTAATCGGCATACAAAGTCCGGATGCATACTACTTCCCAATTTTAGTTACGGAGCCATAATCGAAACTAACTCACCATCCGGCGCCCTGAAAATTATTGAACACCTTATAACTTGGTTGGACATAATTGCCCTTCACCTTTCCAACATGGACAATTATGTCCCATTTTCTTCATTTTTGGTTTTTCCATCAACCATATACATTCAATTTACAATATGCACCATTTACACACAACAATTTAATCAAAACACCACTCAATTCCTAACTTCCCTAAAGTGGCAGAATTTCACCCTAGGTTCCAACACATTCCTTTTCTCAATTTCTTGTTCCAATTACAACAAAATCATGCCAATTTCATTCTAAGCCCTAATTACAACCAATTGAAATCTCTACAACAAAATCACCAAAAACCCTAATTCTCACCTTGCCAATTTCTTCAAATTGATGACTCTTTCAAGCTCCAAACTAGAATTCAACTCAATCTAAGTCAAGAATAGACATAAGAATGTCAATTAGAGCATTCTTGAAAGTTCACTTATCAAACTCATAAAACAATGCTTTTCTTACCTCTTTTTCTTGAATTTCCACTAATTGAGACTTCAATTAAGCTTAAGGATTCATATGTAACCTTATTTTAGCTTGATTACACATGAAAAATCATGAAAAAAAAACTGAAATTTCACTGTAGCAGTACCTCTTCACCTTGCCCGAATTTGCTCTCCTTTTTGCTCTAAGTGTTTGCTTTTTGATCACTTGAAAATTTTACACACTTCTAACATATATATAGTGCTCCCTCAATTGACCATTTTGCCCTTCAACTTACTCAAAATTACTAATTTGCCATTAGTTAAAAACTAATTATGTAATTAGTTCATTTGTAACTATCTAGTTAGAATAGTTCAAAGAACTAACTAGAACTTCCAACTTGGCAATCCATGAGATTTCTTCTAATTGGTCCATTCTCTAATATATGGATTATGTTTCTCAACAAAGGCTTGTTCCATTCATAACCCTTAAATGGAAATTCATGTAGTAAATTAGGATTTCCTTTTCTAAGCCAATAGAGAAAAATTCCAAAAATATTCTAGGGTCGTCCTGCGCACCGATCGAGTGTGAAATTACCAAATTAGGTATCTCTCACATGCACTATAAAGAGAATATTTCTAATAGGATTAAAATCGAGTAACTCTACGGTGTCTTATTTGCTCTATACCGAAATCTAGGCGCCAATACTACTAATAGGGATTGGATATTACAGTATATTTACGAAGCATTGTTTATAAGATACTGTTTACACACACTTGGCACTACAGTAAGATGTTTTGGGTGCTGAGGAGAAGTATTGTTCACCACTTCATCAATTTTAATGTAGTAAATCACTATTCACAGGATACTTAGCGATTCACTGTAGCAATTTGATGTTTTGCCTTATTTTTCTTAGATTTTCATCCTTGATATTTGATGCGATATTTCTATATCATAAATTAAGTGCAAGTATACACTATCGTATGCAAGTAATAAAGAGACTAAATAAGTCGGATGTCGAACCCACAGGGATAATTGTTTCTTTTTAACCAATTATTAAAATTATATCTTCTTAATAATTATTCAGATAAATAAAAACCTAAGAATGAATGTAGATAATATAAAAGTAAAAACACAATGCAAAGAGAATAAGAAAATAGCAATGTAGAGAAAACCTAGGATTAATATTATCCCTCAATATGCTTTTTAATGATTAACCCTCTAATATTTAACTCACTTAGTCTTTATTATTGATCAAGACACTAATGTATTCACAAGCCTCTTCCAAGGTCATGCAAGTATACCTTAATTTACCAAATACCTATATTCCTATGGTACTTGTAATAAATTAAGATTCATTAAGATTAGGTCTTATTGATCATACATGCCAATTAGGTATATTCCTATCCTAAGTTGAAACTTGCATATGCAACATTGAATGTTACTCTACAATCATGCATCAAATTACCTAGGTCTAAATATATTGATTCCTCTTCCGAGTTTATCAACATATTACCAATTCATTCACCATATATTGGCCAGATATATTGAAGCATTAAACACAAGTAATTTAAATAATAAATGACTAAGTTTATTAAATACTAAAGGATATGGCAATTTAAGCGCACATATTGAGTTCAAATATTAACCCTAGAAAACAAGTTTAGCTCATGGCTACAAGAGAACAGCAGTAAAAATAATTATAAATCATGATACAATTATTAGCAAACCGATATAGACGTCGAATTGCTCTTAATTGCGCTGCCTAGGAACTCTTGATGCCGAAGAACGTCTTGTATCTCTCTCTAAAGATGCTTCAATTAAGCTCCTATTGCTCTTCAAGACTTGTGCTCTGTATTCTTGGTGCTCTTGGGTCGTCTTAGATTAATTCTTGAAGGTTGGGAACGAGTGGCTTTATATAGGGATTGATTTGAGCTTGAAAATCTCAATTCTCGTCGGATTAGGACTCATGCTACTGCTGGGGCGATATACTTTTGTCGCTGGGGCGCTGCGTAAAAAGCCTGCACCGCTGGAGCGGTGTGATGATAGCGCTGGGGCGCTGGAGTGTCGCTGGCGCGGTGACTGTCTAGCGCTGGGGCGCCGGATGCGACTTAAGCAGGTCGTTTTTCTAATTTCGATCACTATTTCAGCGCTGGGGCGACAATAGTTATGGTGCGGGGGCGCTGGACTCATAATTTGAAAACTTTGCATTTTAGTCCCTGTTTTCGCTCCTTTTGCGTTCTTTCTTTAAATTTCATTCAAGTCCCTATAAATAACAATAATGCACATAAATAGCCATCTATTCTCATAAAACCATAAAATATCAATAATAAAAACATGAGAAAATATATGACAAATTTGCCCTTATCAATATTTTGCCTTGTTTTCTTTAGATTTTCATCTTAATTGCTTTATTGACTTCAAACCTATAAAGTAACAATAAAACATGTAAAAAGCCTAATATTCTTATTAAAATAAGTAAGTAATCAAGTTAAAGAAGTGTAAATAATAGATATAATTTATATTTATCAGTGTGAGGATACACTGACTCAAATTTTCAGTCTGATCTAGATGATATAAAGTCTATATCTAGATATGTGTTTATTCTTAATAGCACTACTATAAGTTGGACGAGTGTCAAAACATGATCCAAATATGATTCTACCACAAAAGCAGAATACATTGCAGCTTCAGAAGTAGCGAAAGAAGCGGTGTGGATCAAGAAGTTTGTCACTGAACTCGGTATAGTCTCAAGTTCCATGGATCCTATCCCATTATATTGTGACAGTAACGAGGCCATTATAAAGTGAAAGTTCCAAGAGCATGCCAAAGATATTACATGTGGAGAGAAAATACCACATTGTTAAAGAGATCTTGGCTCGAGGCGATGTTGTATTTTATAGAGTTGATTCTATAAATAATATAGCGAACCCACTCACTAAGGCCTTAACTCCAAAGATGTTTGAAAAACACGTGGAGCCGTTAAGTGGTACTAGAGCAAGTGGGAGCTATTGGGATTTGTGCTCATATGTCATCCCAGTTTTGTATGAATATTATTTTTCATACCTATGCAATAAATAATTATTTCATTAAATCGCTAATTATTTCTTATAAGGTAAGATGCTTGTAATATTTCAGATATTGTAATATTTGAATGAGTTCAAATCAAGTCTAAAGAGTTAGAACCCTATTTGAAATAGTACAAAGACCTGGGAATATACTATCAATGACATAGTTGCAAAGAGTTGCAAGCGTTGCTAGAAAATTTCATTATGCAAGTATGTTTTCGAATTATGAGTTCCTAATCTATTTCCACCGAAGCGGGGTTTGTCAAGTGGAACTGATTTATATAGATCAATGTATATCTATATCTTGATCGTCCAAATGGTTAATCTTAGCAAACCATGAGCTTAGTGTCAACTTATATAGATATATAAGTATTTGTGAGGACTAGATACTGAACAAGACCTAATCAAAACCTCCAATAGATATCCTATAAAATTGTCAATTGAGGGTTTTCTTAGGTTAAGTAGTATTCGTGGTCCTTTGACTTGAGCACCATGGTGAGCTTATGAGTGATCCACCATACCTAGGTTCCACACATGTCAGAGACCTTTTATGGTCTGACCGTTGGGTGCCACTGGGTATAGTTCGATGCTTATGGAGTCCAGTATGTGTAAAATGGGATCTGTCAACTCATATCGGTGAGTTTAATATCATGTTACTCTAAGGTTATATTCCTGGAAGTCTTATGGCTATAAGCATTAAACCCAAGAAATATTTTCCCATGGTATAAACAATATCCGTAAAATAAACAATATCCGTAAAAACAATATCGCAAAGTAGTTTACGGATATTGTTTATAGGAATACAAATTGAGGAGATATGTTTATGGCTGAGCTCTAAGGACTTGACGGTGTTGATCTATGTCTTTGCTCTTCTAAGATATATATGATAGAAGATTATACAAATATGGATTAACCTCAACTTGTATGGTTTAAGTTGCTATTTTATATTATCTATAACATGTATGTGTAGGGAATTGGTTATGGACTTATGAAAATATTTCATGAGACAAAATGGGTGTGAACCTAAGGAGTCTCACTATATGAAGTATACTTGTTGAGCATGTGGGTAGTGCACCGAATCAAATTGTTCGATCTGGAAAATTTTCAAAAAAATGAATTTATTTTAGGGTCTCTTGAGGAGTAGCTAAGGTTTAAGTATTAAACCTCAAATTATGTCAAGTGAGACTTGACACTTTTATCTACCTATTGTATGCCTCAAATTGTGCTAATAATTTGTATGGATATTAAATGTGGCATTGATGAATATAGCTACCATTTAAATGAAATAATTATTATTTTATTTAAATTAAATCAATCGGCCATTTATTTATTTCAGGGTCTCTCAGGGAATAGTTAAGGTTTAAGTGTTAAATCTTATATTATGCCAAGTGAGACTTGACATTTTTATCTACCTAGTACATACCTCAAATTGTGCTAATAATTTGTATGAGTACCAAATTGGACATTGGTAGACATAGCTATTATTTGAATGAAACAATTATTGTATCATTCAAAATAAATTTAATATTTGACCTTTACATAATCAAATGAATATAATTCATTTGATTCGTTCATTTGCACATGTGTTGAATTCTTATTAGATGTGAACAAAAGCAATGAAAACTTGTTGCAAGATAATTAGCTAATGGCTACCTTTCTTTATTTATTCGTCAAAAGCAAATGAACCTTTTTCAATTGAATTTGATTCAATTGAAAATAGTAAGAGGTGGCAATAATTTTGCCACCAATTACTTCAATATTTAGCCACCCATGTTGGAGCATTGAGAATGCCTTGTCATACTTCAGCACTTGGCATATTCAAGTTATATTATTGGTAATTATAAAGCAAAGTTTGCCTATAAATTGGTCGTATAGTGTGTGGTAAAAATGATTTGAATGGTTTTTACTTTACAAAGTTAAGAGTTAACTTTAATATAAAAGTCTGAGAGATAGAAATAAGCTAGAAGCAAGAGTTGCTTCAATTATTTTGGGAAAACAAAGCTACTAGGTTAGCTTAAGAAAGCTCACCACGTCTTCAACTAAATTTATTCAAAAACACACTTCAAAGGTGAGTCTCCGATCTCATTAGGGTAATGAGATAATATAATGTGTGCTTTAATTCTGTCGTATTATTTATATAACGTATTAATGTTTAAATAAGAAAATGCACATATTCATCCGTAGTATGGCGCACACACACACAACACCAATATATATGGTTGTATTTCATCTTGTTGTTCAACCCTCTTTTTTTCCTTCATCTTTGAAAGTGGTGTTGGTGATGTTTTTTTATGAAAAATATTAACACTTCGTAAGTTGACAGCTTGGAATCACTCTACATTCCCTTGTGGATTTGTCTTGGTATTACTTGGTAAAATGCCTTGAGGTCGCTTACTGAGAAATGTAGCAAGTTATCCTATTTGAACCACTAGGTTCTTCAAGGTGGTCAAATGGTTCTGTAGGATGGCGTCATTAGACTTAATGAAGTACATGAGCATGTCTTCCAATGCCAGCTGCTTTTCTTGCAGTGGTTGAAATCTTGTGGAATTCATTGGTTTAGATGGATCTTCTTGGTTTGTATGCACCACCCATTCATATGGTTAAGTTATTGTCTATTGAAATTATCCACATAATTTACCAACTCCATGTACTGCCTATTCATGTGGTTGTCACAACAAAAATCACAAGTTACTTGTTGAGTTTGACAACATTCAATGCATTAATCTTCTTAGATAATATATTAATTTATACTACCAACACATTGAATGTGTCAATCTCATGCACACTAGCAACTCTTTTTAATGTAACTCTCTCTGCTGGCCATTAGTAACTGTTTGATGCCATCTCTTATAATAGATCATAAGCCTCGTCTGTAGACTTATTTATTATAGCTCCTTCAGCAGTGGCATCTATAATGTTGCTTAAATATCCTACTAGTACATTGTAGAACGTTTGGACTAATAGCCATTTAGGGACTTTATCGTGAGGACACTTTCTTAATTTGTCCTTGAAGTGCTCCATACCTCATACAACGACTCACCATCAATCCGACTGAATAAGGTGATGTCATTCCTCATCTTTGCTATCTTTACTGGTGGGAAAAACTTGGCTAAGAATTTATATACTAAATCATCCTACATCGATATGAATCCTGACAGCAATGACATCAACCAACTCTTGGCTCTGTCCTTTAAGGAGAAAGGGAATAGTCTCAATCTAATGGTATAGTAGAAGACTCTGTTGTATTTAAATGTATTGTAAATCTCAAGAAAATTCACGATGTGCATATTAAGATCATCATTGGGAGCTCTGTTGAACTGTACATACTCTTTCAGCATTTGAATAGTTCTCAGCTTGATCTCAAAGTTATTTACATTGATGGCTAATCATCGAATACTTGACTAATACCATCTACAGTAAGAATGGAAAAATCCTTTAAAGATCTCTACAGTATCATAGGCTGGAAATACAGGATTATAAATATGATCATTGTTCTCCTCTATGTTTAAAGTTAGCTATCATTATTCACGTCCACGCCTATCCAAAGTTCTTTCGATTTTAAAATCAAAAGAAGTAAAGTCAACACTTTTCACCCTTCATATGAACTGTCAAAGCAAAAATAGAAAGAAAATCAAAGTAAAAACAATAAACTAAAACAAAAATAAAATAAAATCTTAATTCAAAGCAAGTAGCTTGGTATTAGTATTGATCTAAGAATAGAAAGAAAAAAAGTCCTCGACAATGGTGCCAAAAACTTGATGTATGCTATAATAGCATAGTATAAGTGCACTTTATTGTATCAAGTAATATATTATTTAAGTCCAAATATTATTCCCACAGGGACTGTGTTATCTAATTCTTTCAATCAAGTACTAAAATTACAACTATTTAACGTTTATTCAGAAAACCAAAATATGAAATTTAATTAACTAACCTTGTTCTATCAATAAGTTAACCTAAATAGCAAAACAATAAAGAGATAAATTTACTAATTGATAATAATCTATGGTGTAGACTCATCCCCTAGTATTTCATTAGACTTATTAACCTTCTTAGTCAATCCTTAATACAAATTGATTGGTGATGGGTTATTTCTATATTAAGCATAAGTGCACGCTATCGAAAACACATAATATAGAATGAATTGAGTGTCGATCCCACGAGAAATTTGTTATATTTCTAACCAATTACTAAAATTGTATCTTCTCGCTTTTATCCAAAAGATTGATTATTTTGAATTATTTAATAAAACTTTAAACTAAAAATTATCTACGTTATCAACTATAATTAACAATCAAATTCGACAATAGATTTGACAATATATAATGAAGCTAGGACTATAGCTATCACTTAATATGATTTTCCAAATGATGGCGCTTCGATTATTATTCCTTCAATTTAATTGTTGGTCATAACACTAATCTCACCACGAGCCTCTTCCGATGGTCAAGTGATTATACCAAGATCTATTAATTTTCTATATTCCTATAGTAATTAAATATATCAAGATTCATTAAGCACTAGTTGTATTAACCATACATGTCATCTAGGTATATTCCTATCCTAAATCAAAACTCACAAATGCCACTTTGTGATCATGTATCAATTTGTCACGGGCTTAATAATTAAATTACTTTCCCAAGTTTATTTAATCATTACCAATTCATTCAACATATGGCCAGTATATCAAAGGCATTAAGATCCAACAAATTGAACAATAATTGCGTTCACAATAATCATCTTCAACATATCAATCCATCATATTAAAATTAAGGCTATAATCCTAGAAATTAAACTTAGATCAATATGATAATAATATCAAGATCAACTACAAATATAAACATGATATAAACAGGTCAATTTGGATCAAACCAATAAATTTTGAAGCAAATGAAGTACAAGTTCAAGGATTGATCTAGAATTGACCCTCCAAAATGATCTTGATTGGGTTGATCCTGTGTAATCTCTCCACCAAATATCGTTTCATTGTTGTTTTAGTGTTCAATTATCAATTAAGGGTCGTTTCTGAATTAGGAAGGTGTTGGGGTTGAGAGGTCTGGAAACGATTACACCAGGGGGCAAAATGTAATGCTTTTATAGTTGAATACCAACACTGGGGCGTTACACCAAGAACGTGCTGGCGTTCGCCCAACGTCGGAGCATTTCAATACAATAACGCAAGGGCGTTAGTAGCGCTGTGGCGTTTCATTATAAACGTTGGGGCTTTGCAATCTCGATCTAAAATTTCACCTCAACGTTGATGTCCTCCATGTAGGGGCATTCTTCATTGTTGCGTGAACGCTGGACCGTTCATTAACGAATGCAGGGGCGTTCTTCATGGATATAAGAATGCCGGGGCATTGTGGACTTTAACGCTGGGGCGTTATCACCAGTTTTGCATTTTTGTCATTTCAGTCCCCATTTTTTAGTGGCTTTCTTTTACCTCCAAATTGTTCCCTATATCTTCCATTAGCTTCTATTCCCATCTCAGTATGATTAAAACCTGTAAAATTAACAATTAAAGCATAAATAACTCTGAATTTACTTAAAAATGGACAATTATTAAGATAAAATGGGCCATAAAATTAACAATCGGTGTTTACTTGCCATTCCTGAATGTACATATACTTGTGTATTTATACAAGTGTACATTTCCATTAAATTGTTAATACCTATTTATATGGTATTATACATGTAACGTTGCAGACATTATAGATTTGAAGGAGTTTAGATAAGGGCTCATAGTTAGCCACGCTGAGACATATAATTGCTAAATGTTAGCATAGCTAAGTGTTAGTTGGTTAAAATACTCAGCAGATCCAATAGTTGGAGCCTTGTCTATAATGGGATATAGACCTAGGAATATACCAGTAACTGCATAGTTGTAAGAGTTGCAATTGGGTGCTAGGAAATGTTAGTTGTGCAAGTATGTTCTCGAATAATTGTCCTTGATCTATTTCTACCGATGCAGGTCTGTCGGTGGATACCTTTATATATAGATAAGCATATGTCATACCTATAGGGTATAGATGGTCGTTCCTAGCCGACCGTGAGCTTGGAGCTCGTATTGTCATATGGATATCCAATTAGGATTTAGTATGGGACAGACTCATGAGGGCTTCTGATAGACATTCAATGTAAGCCGTTAACGGAGGGTCCTCTCGAGTTGAGTAGTATACGTGGTTCTTTGACCTGAGTGCCACAGTGGGCTTGTAAGTGATCCATCATACTTTGGTTCCACGCATGTCACAGACCTTTCATGGTGTGACCGCTGGGTGTCGCTGGGTATGGTCCGATGCTTATGAAGTCTAGTGCATAAAGATATGGGATCCTTTAGCTCCTATATGGAGTTAGATATCCAGATGCTTCGAGAGTGTATCTCAGAAAGTCTTGTGGCCACAAGCAAACATCCCAGGAAAGAGTTCCACCAGGGTCGAACAATATGGCAAAGGAGTTTGCGCATATTGTTCATTGCAATACAAGTCTGGAGATAGGACATGGATGAGCACATAGGGATTTGACGGTGATAATCTATATCCCCGCACATCCAGGATATTATGATGGAAGGACTATACGTATGCGTTGTAACCTCAACTTGCATGGTTCAACGCGCTGATTTATATATCCGTGACTTGTGCGTGGGGTATAGATCACGGACTCATGGAATAGTTTCATTTGACGAATCAGGCGTAGGACCTAGGGAGTCTCGCGATATGGAGTGTACTCGTTGTGCACTGGGGCAGCGTGCCAGATTAAAGTGTTTAATCTAGCAATATTCAGTAATACCACGAGAATCTGTGCGTGTCTGTATTTAAGTGTTAAATACAATAATTAGTCAATAATTGTTATTTACTAATTGTATAATGACATGTGGCGCATTATGGACCCTTGGTTCAGTTTACCTAAGTGCGGGTTTGGTATGACCCACTAGGGGTAGACTTGGTAACTATACATGAGGGGCAAAATGGTCATTTCTCACTTTGATTATTCAATTGTTAAATAATCAAGATATCTCTCTTATTATATTATATAATATATTATTAAAATATTATATTATATAATATTTTATTATTAGATATTATATATATTATTATTATATTTGGGTGCCAAATAGTTGGCACCCATTACTAATTTTATATTATATTAATATTTTATTATATATATAAAGAGAAAGAGAGAAATTGGTGGTGTGTGATTTTGGGCATTTTGGCCTGTGAGAGAAATGGAGAAGAAAGAAAAGAGAATGAAGAGAAAAGAAATAAGAAAGAAGAAAGAAGAAGAGAAAGAGAAGAAAAAAAAAATAGAAAAATGAAATTGTTTTATATTTCTCTATAGATCCAATTGAAGTAATGGTATATTGCTTCAAACTCTCTATTTCTAATCTTTTTAGAGAAAATGATATAAACATATGTTCGGCCATTTTGGGGATAAGAGTTAATCCCGGGCTGAATATTGGGCTGCTGTTCTAGCTCACCAAGCCCACTGAGTTGGTAACTAGAACTGCACACGATTTGGTCTCCATGCTGACTATGAGGAATTACGTGTATAACATTACACGTTGTGGTGAGTTCTCTACCTTATTTATATATTAATGTGATTAATATATTTATTTATTGTGTTTATGGCAAGTTTCACGCTTCTGTCAAATTTAAATATGTATTTGATACGTATTTAGGCAATAGACACAATAGCATATGCATACACTCACATGTATTAGATCCTTTACCAATAATAATATGTATCAATATTATACTCATCAAATACCCCCAAACTTAAGTAATTGCTCGTCCTCGAGTAATGAGAGAAATTAACACAAAGTAACATAATAACGAAACACAAACTCAAAAATAAATCTGATAGAAATAACCATTGCTTGGATTGATCTAACGAATACATTATTGCTTAAAAAACAAATTGCATTACTTTTTACCAATCCTCTCAGAATTAATAATCAATCTAAACAATTCATAAACATTGTAATTAAGCACTTTTATTTTTTCTTAATAAGTGATCAACCGTATGTATATGAAACAAGCAAGTATCAACTGATTTATAAATAGATTTAGCTTAACTGCTCAAGATTGTACAGAAAGATGTCTCTCGGCATATTCTTAAGCATTAAACACTACCATAAGCTTGTTTTTCATACAAATCTCTACTAATGTAGAAATACATATGTTTAAGGATCTGTTAGGTCTTTTATTACTTGTAATGTAGGGTTAGGATTAAGGTGGGTTATTTTGGTTACAAATTTGGTTTAATTCACATATGAACACTAAGCCCTCTTGGCTACCACTTAAACTTTCTACACTTGGTTTAATTCTCCCAAACTTATGATTTTTTCCCAAATTCAACCACTTATTCCCCCTCTTTTGTTTTTCAAATTATAATTTTTTTCAACTCCTTCAAACTTAAGGTAGCGCTTACTTGCTAAATTTCATTATTTTTCCTCATTAAACAACCAAGACACAACAATCTCCAAAATATATTTTTACTATGCTTAGTTTTTATGGTGTTAAGGTTATTTTGAGTACTTAAATTCAAAGCTTAGGGTTATAATATAGTTATTCAATAAAATGGGTATTTTAGACTCAAATGGGTGACCATGGATAAATACACATCAAAGGTAGGATAAAAAGTCTCAAACGGTCTAAAGATGGCCTAATATCATTTTCCTATTCATATGTTTCCTAGAATTTCTCCTCGAGCCATAATCAAACAAGTTCTAGAGTGTTTTTCTATTCATCGAGACTGTAGTGTACAACTTGAGCATGAGCATCTCTAAGAAAAAATTCAATTAATGTAAGCTTTAATCAAGTGCTCAAAAACTGGTGATCACAAATAAGGTCAAAATCTGTCCAAGTATTGGTGCATGAATTATTTAAGATATCTATTGTTTCCTATGAGAATTGAAAAAACTTTTACAATTACTGTTTTTTTTATTATGTTTTTTTTATTTTTATTTTTTTGGTAATCATAGTCTCAATCCAATAACATAAAACAATAAACAACAATGTATAATAAAAATTTTGTAATGAAATTAAGACCGCTTGCATTAAAAATAAGAACAGATAATGAACAGAGATTTTCAATAATTGCTCGACTAAAATACTACTTTTCTAATACAGGCCGGCCTAAAAAATATAAAAATAATATAACATAAAAAGCAAACATAAAAAAGACAGTAAAAATAATAAAATAAAGCAAAAATAAAAGTTGAGCTAAATATAGGAAGTGTTTGCTCTACCCGCACAAATTATATGGCATGGTCCTCACGGTAGCAGAAAGAGAAAATAGAACACTTCCATGACCTGTGAAATCTGCTCAGTCATCTAGGTCCTCTGGTGCAATGGCCTAGTCCGACTGGTCGGCTATATCGATCTGTGGTGGTGGCGGCTGTGGTGCAGTAGTAGGCGATGGCATGGTTGCCATGTACCTGATGTCCTATCCCATGTGAAGGGCATAAAACTGCATCCACTGGAGATGGCAATTTGCAAACTCTCAAAATTCCTGCCTAAACTCTGTAAGTACCTGTGCTTGTGCAGCAACCTGTGATTCTAACTTAGCTAATCTGGTTGCAGTAGACATGCTCCGAGATGATGAAGCCTATGGTGAGATAACTGTTAGTTGTACAAGTGGTGGATCAACTGCCGAGGGCACATATGGTGCTGGAGATGTATGTGTCGCTGACTCTCAGATATATGCAGCTTCTGGATAGTGTTGTAGTCAATCACACGAGCAGTATGGATGAGATCCTCATGAGTCTCTCAATCGACTCCAACACGAGCACATAAGGCTATGATCAAAGATGAAAGGCCTAGACTGTTCTTGGCAAGGCATCAGCAAGCCAAGAGCTCATCTTGAATCACTCTACCAACATTAATAGAACGCCCAGTCATAATACAGAAAAGCAATACTGACCTCGGTCTTGTGACATCGCTGATATGCGTGACTAGCATCATACGAGAAGCAATAAATAGATACCAAGCCTTAGCATCCCTGGTCAAAGCACTGGATCTGAAAGTTAATGGAGTACCATTCACCATCTTCCATTCTGTCCCTGGCTGACAAAGTGTCTGAATGATCAGCTCAAAATCTAGGTGTTGTGCCACTTCTAAATACTCGTCAACCACTTCAGTTGGTAACCCAAAAAGTGAATTAATTGTGGCATATTCAAAGGCTACCAACTTTCCATGCACCAAGACTTGACCACTCAAATAACACCCGTATCAGCCTGCCCACAAAAAATTTCCCACCTACGATTGGCAATCATCTGTAAAATCTGAGGAAAATTATCCTCCTTCAAGTCAAAACCCCGCTCTGAAATGATGGTTTTACGGCGAATAGATCCCATGAATCTGTTCCATGCTTGTGCTAAATTAAATCTATTTGATTCATAAGACACATTTGTTAAAGTGCTGGCTTGGTGTCTCTTGGATGCCATGCCAAAAAACAGCAAGAATCGGCCGAATCTAGTGGAAAATTAAAAATTTTGGGTGTTGGATGATTTGGTTTGGATCTGATGTTTAGGCTATGATTTTGTGTTTTGATTGTTGAAACAAGTTTGTGGTGGTATAAGAAAGGTATTTTGTGCAGGAATTTGGCTGGGTAATGGACGGATTGGGTTTTAGGTTAGAGAGAGAAGTGTTTGTGAGGGAGAGTGAATTAGAGGTCTTGGCCGAAAACTAGTTTTAGAGTGTTTTTTGTATGAACACCGCGGCGTTAAATAAAAACCGCCGAGGCATTCATCATTTTGAATAGAACAAGGGAGCATTACATTTTTGACATGCGGGGGCGTTCTCCATTGACTTTTTATTTCCCGCATATTCAGAGATAACGCCGCGGTGTTATCCAAAATAATGCAGGGGCGTTATTGTTAGATAACGCTTCCGCGTTACTCAACCACCGCTCCAACGTTGAAATTTTTGTTATTTTTTTTAACAAGAATCTTTCTTGGGTTGCCTCCCAAAAAGCGCCTGATTTTTATGTCTTTGACTAGACATTCTCATTCAGTGTCAAGGTTGGATTAACTGAAGGGATGACTTTTGTCGATCAATTTCATCCCCCTGATAGTGTTTCAATCTTTGCCCATTTGCCTTGAACAGCCGCTTGGTCTTTTCATCCGAAATTTCAATAGCCCCATAAGGAAATACCTTCATGATTTTAAATGGGCTTAACCATCGAGATTTAAGTTTACCTGGAAAAAATTTCAATCGAGAGTTATATAATAACACTCATTGGCTCGGTTTAAATTCTTGGTGTGCAATCTTTTGATCGTACCATTTCTTTGTCTTCTCTTTATAAAGTTTGGCATTTTCATATGCTTGGAGTCGAAGCTCATCGAACTCATTGAGTTGAAGCATTCGTCTATTACCAGCAGCTTGCATATCAAAATTAAGGGCTTTGGTGGCCAAATAAGCTTTATACTCTAATTCCACAAGTAAATGGCATGCTTTCCCAAAGACAAGACGGTATGGGGACATTCCAATTTGAGCTTTAAAGGCTATGCGGTAGGCCCAAAGCACTTCATCCAGTAGCATAGCCCAATCTTTCCTACTAGGCTTCACTATCTTCTCAAGAATTCACTTGAATTCTCTATTGATACTTCTGCTTGCCCACTAGTTTGAGGATGATATGCAGTGGCAACTTTGTGTCTTACTCCATACTTTTGTAGAAGAGTCAAAAAGTACTTGTTATAAAAGTATGACCCTTCATCACTTATTATTGCTCTTGGAGTGCTATATCTAGTGAAGATGTTCTTTTTCAAGAACCTTAGCACTACCTTAGCATCATTGGTTGGAAGTGCGACAGCTTCCACCTACTTTGACACATAGTCAACAGCCATAAGTATGTATTTATGGCCGCCTGAAGAAATGAACTATCCCATAAAGTCAATTCCCCAAACATAAAAAATTTCCACTTCCAAAATGTTTTGTAGAGGCATCTCTTGCCTTTTTGTTATATTCCCAGTCCTTTGGCAATGATCACACTGTAAAGAAAATAGATGGGCATCTTTAAACATTGTTGTCCAATAAAAACCACATTGTAGCACCTTTGCAGTAGTTTTAATACCCCCAAAATGTCCTTCATAATCTGAAGAGTGACAATGTTGTAGGATGCTTTTCATCTCTTCTTTTGGAACACATCTTCTTAGCAATTGATCTGTACATTGTCTGAAAAAGAAATGTTCATCCCAATGGTAAAATTTGACATTATGCAAGAATTTTCTTTCTTCGCTAAGGGGTTAGGTCAGGAGGTAAAATACAACTAATAAGGTAGTTAACAAAGTCAGCATACCATGGTATTTTATGATGCTGAGCTGTAAGAAGTTGCTCATCTAGAAAGGATTCATTGATTAAGGTCATGCTCTTGTCTCCTCCTTCTAATCTGGACAAATGGTCAGTAACTTGGTT
The DNA here is from genome assembly GCA_946807835.1 of Ailanthus altissimus. NCBI lineage: Eukaryota > Viridiplantae > Streptophyta > Magnoliopsida > Sapindales > Simaroubaceae > Ailanthus > Ailanthus altissimus. The sequence continues at coordinate 12,311,796 of OX327698.1, forward strand.
CTCAGATCCCTTTTTATCTCTAATCTTTAAATCAAACTCTTGAAGTAGTAAAACCCATCTAATTAATCTGGGTTTAGCATCCTTCTTGGCAATCAAGTATTTAATGGCAGAGTGATCTATGAACATAATTACTTTGATTCCAATCAAGTAAGATCTGAACTTGTCAAAAATAAATACTATAGCCAATAGCTCCTTCTCTGTGGCTGTGTAGTTGGTCTGTGCACTATTTAAGGTCTTACTTGTATAGTAAATGATGTGAAAGACCTTATCTTTCCTTTGTCCAAGCACTGCACCAACAGCTGTGCCACTAGCATCGCACATCATCTCAAGTGGGAGACTCTAATCTGGTGCTATGATAATTGGTGCAGAAACGAGTTTCTTCTTCATGGTTTCAAAGGCTTTATGACAGGCTTCATCAAAGTGAAACACCACATCCTTCTCTAACAAGTTACAAAAGGGTTTGGAGATCTTAAAAAAGTTCATAATGAACCTCCTATAAAATCTTGCATGACCAAGAAAACTCCGAACACCCTTCACGTTAGTAGGTGGAGGCAATTTTTCAATTATTTCGATCTTAGCCTTATCAACTTCTATACCTTTTGAAGATATTTTATGGCCTAAGACAATACCTTCCTTGACCATAAAATGACACTTCTCCCAATTTAGCACTAAGTTTGTCTCCTCGCATCTTTTAAGCACAAATGCTAAATTGTGGAGGCATAAATCAAACGAATCCCCAAAAACTGAAAAATCATCCATGAATACTTCTAGGAAATGTTCCACAATGTCTAAAAAAATGAACTTATCCACCTTGACAAGAATATCTTCGATGACACCATTTAGATATAAGAGGGACCGATCTACAAGTTGGAGAGTGACATTTGTTGGCTTTACAGTACATAGACCTAACTTCTTGTAGATTGAAAATGGCATGAGATTAATACTGGTGCCTAGGTCACATAAAGCCTTCCCGAAATACCAATTTCCAATGGTGCATGGAATGGTAAAGTTTCTAAGATCCTTGAGTTTAGGTGGTAGTTTCTTCTGAAGAATGGCATTGTATTCCTCAATTAATGCCACAGTTTCAAAGTCGTCCAACTTTCTTTTTCTTGAGAGTATGTCCTTTATGAACTTGACATAACTCGACATTTGCTCTAATGTTTCAGCCAAAAGGATGTTAATGTGCAATTGTTTAAAGATTTCAAGAAATTTAGAAAATTGCTTATCTAATTTCTTCTTCTATAACCTTTATGGGAATGGTGGAGGTGGAGTGTAAGGCTGTAATTTAGGGTTTTGCATTGATTTCCCTTTTTTAGCATATTTTGCATTATCTGCCTTTTTTGTGTGAACTTCTGATACTGGGTCTTTTTGGTGTACCTCCTTATCACTTCGCAAAGTGATTGCCTTGCATTGTTCCTTGTCACTTCTTGGATTGGCTTCAGTGTTACCTGGTAGAGCACTATGTGGACAGTTGTTCATTGCTGAAGCAAGTTATCCAACTTGAGTCTCCAGGGCTCTCAATGATGCAGCTTGATTTTGAGTAAGATTTGTTTGGCTTCGAAGAAGTATGTCTATTTGTTTCATATATTGCATGAACATATCTTCCAAAGCCGGTTTCTTCTCATTCTGCTGTTGAATTGGTAGGGCATGAAATCTGGGTAGATTGACCAGTTTAGATGACTGCCCTTGGTTATTGCTCCAAGAGAAGTTTGGATGATTTCGCCACCCAGGATTATAAAAATTAGAGTTGGGATTGTTTTGATTTTTGTTAAAATTTCTAACATAATTCGCACTTTCAATGCAATGCCCATTAGGGTGGTTATCACCACAAAAATCACAAGATATTGGTTGACTGGTTATTGAGTTGACTCTCAAAGCATCAACCTTTTTGGATATAAGGTTGATTTGGGCTGTTAAGGCAGTCAAGGCCTCAATTTTATATACTCTGGCTGTTTTTCTTGGATTTATTCTTTATGAAGGCCACTGATAATTATTGGATGCCATTTCTTCCAACAGGTCATAAGCTTTATCAGTGGACTTATTCATCAAAGCACTACCTACTGCAGCATCCACAATTGTTCTTAAATGCCCCACAAGTCCATTGTAGAACGTTTGCACAAGTAACCACTTAGGAACTCCGTGGTGTGGGAATTTTCAAAGCATATCTTTAAATCTTTCCCATGCTTCATACAATGACTCAGAATCAAATTGCACAAATGATGTAATATCATTGCGTATCTTGGCTGTGTTTGCTAGTGGAAAGAATTTAGAGAGATATTTTCTCACAAGTTCTTCCTACGTTGAAATTGTTCCAGATGGCAATGACATTAACTAACTCTTTGTTTTATCCCTTAATGAAAAAAGGAATAATCGCAATCTAATTGCATCATTGGATACTCCATTATATCTAAATGTATCACAAATTTCAAGATAATTCATGATATGTTCATTTGGATCATCATGGGGTAACCTGCTGAATTGTACTGAGTCTTTTAGCATTTGGATTGTGCTCAGTTTAATTTCAAAATTGTTTGCATTGATCGTTGGTCGCCTAATGCTAGAATGTATACCATCAACTAACAAGACAGCATAATCTCTCAATGATCTTGGCTCTTCAGCCAAAGGGTCAAGTTTTTTATCATTCATTATGTTCAATTGAGCTTGTTCTTGTCGAATTCTTCTTAGTGTTCTTTCTATTTCAGGATAAAAAATAATCAATTCAACACTCTTAGATCTACGCATGTATAGTTGTGGCTATCAAGACAAACGAATAATAAAGAAAAACAATAAGGCACAAAATAAAAATAAATTCAAGTAATAATAATAATGACATAAAAAAAACTTAAATAAAAGTAAATAAATATAAAATAAACAACAATAATTTAAATAGCAATTTAATATAAATAAAATTAACAACAACGATTAATAATAACATAAAAATAAAGATTTGCAAAAATACGATATAATAAACAAAACAAAATGGAAATCACATAAGAATTAATTAAAGCACATAAAATAAAGTAAAAACAGAAAATGAAATTTGAATTAAAAGCAAGATAGAGTGGTATTAGTATTAGCAAAAATAAACCTAATTTCCCGGCAACAACACCAAAAACTTGATGGGTTATTTCTATATTAAGCACAAGTGCACGCTATCGGAAACACATAATATAAAATGAATAGAGTGTCGATCCCACGAGAAATTTATTGTATTTCTAACCAATTACTAAAATTGTATCTTCTTGCTTTTATCCAAAAGATTGATTATTTTGAATTGTTTAGTAAAATTTAAAAAAAAAATTATCTACGTTATAAACTATAATTAGCAATCAAATTCGACAATAGATCTGACAATATATGACGAAGATCTAGGATTATAGCTATCACTTAATATGATTTTCCAAACGATGGCGCTTCGATTATTATTCCCTCAATTTAATTGTTGGTCATAACACTAATCTCACCACGAGCCTCTTCCGATGGTCAAGTGATTATACCAAGATCTATTAATTTTCTATATTCCTATAGTAATTAAATATATCAAGATTCATTAAGCACTAGTTGTATTAACCATACATGTCATCTAGGTATATTCCTATCCTAAATCAAAACTCATAAATGCCACTTTGTGATCATGTATCAATTTGTCACGGGCTTAACAATTAAATTCTTTTTTCAAATTTATTTAATCATTACCAATTCATTCAACATATGGCCAGTATATCAAAGGCATTAAGATCCAACAAATTAAACAGGAATTGAGTTCACAATAATCATCTTCAACATATCAATCCATTATATTAAGATCAAGGCTATAATCCTAGAAATTAAACTTAGATCAACATGATAATAATATCAAGATCAACTATAAATATAAACATGATATAAACAGGTCAATTCGGATCAAACCAGTAAATATTGAAGCAAATGAAGTACAAGTTCAAGGATTGATCTAGAATTGACCCTCTAAAATGATCTTGATTAGGTTGATCCTGTGTAATTTCTCCATCAACTATCGTTTCATTATTGTTTTAGTGTTCGATTATCAATTAAGGGTCGTTTCTGGGTTAGGAAGGTGTTGGGGTTGAGAGAATTTTAGGTGTTTTTCGAAGTGGTCCGAAACAAATTACTCAAGGGGGCAAAATGTAATGTTTTTATAGTTGAACACCAACACTGAGGCGTTACACCAAGAACGAACCGGCGTTCCACCAAGAACGTGCCGGCATTTGCCCAACACCGGGGCATTTCAATACAATAACGCGGGGGCATTAGTAGCACTGCGGCATTTCACTGTAAACGCTGGGGCTTTGCGATCTAGATCCAAAATTTTGCCCCAGCATTGATGTCCTCCACGCAGAGGCATTTTTCATTATTGCGTGAATGCTAAAGCGTTCATTAACGAATGCAGGGGTGTTCTTCATTGATATAAGAACGCCGGGGTATTGTGGACCTTAAGACTGGGGCGTTCATCACCAGTTTTGCATTTTTGTCATTTCGGTCCCCATTTTTCAGTGGCTTTCTTTTGCCTCCAAATTGTTCCCTATATGTCCATTAGCGTCTATTCCCATCTCAGTATGATTAAAACCTGTAAAATCAACAATCAAAGCATAAATAACTCTGCATTTACTTGAAAATGGAAAATTATTAAGATAAAATTGGGCCATAATATGTATCACAATTATACTCATCAATTGGCTTATACACTAATCTCATCACAAGCCTCTGTTGATAGTCAAGTGACTATATTACGCATTCTAACAACTAACGATATGTCTATGGCAATCAGAATATAATGTAATTCATTAAGAACGAGCTTGAATCATACCATACATGCCATCTAAGTATATGTCTATCCTACATGAAACTCATAGTTGTTACCTTATGATCATGCATCAAACTATCTTAGGCTAAACACATGAATCCTTTTTATCAAGTTCATTATGGTTCCTCAATCATTCATAATATCGATCAAGTATAATGAAATATTAAACACAATATAGAATGAATCAATTATATATATTAAGTTCATAAATTAAGAAATAACAAAATCCAAGAATAACAAGTTTAGCTAATCATAAAACCAAGAGTATCAAACCAATAATACAAAGACATCATAATTAAGAATATAATGATAAGATATAAAAGAAAAACTAATCAAGGCGACTCTTTGGGTTTCTTCTCTCTCAATCTTGACTTAAAGCTTGATTCATAATCTTAAATCTTGATTTCTTGGCTTTGATCTTTGATTTTATGTTGTCAATCCTTTTTCTTTGTTTTTTCTCTCTAAAGTCGGTGTTTTGAATCATAAAAGAGTATTTTTATAGTTATGAGAAACCTCAGGTTCGTCATTGAGGAGTCCAAATCGCGTTAAGAGATAAAAAAAGAAAAAGAAAACTACACTTTTCTCACATGAGGACTGCAGCCTAAGTTCTTGGGTGCCGCAGCTCTGAGATTCTATCCCCACGGCCGCGACCGTGTGTTCTTGGGCACTGAGGCTCTATCTAAGTTCTGGATCTTGTGTATTTTAAGTGCAACTTCTTCGTTTTACATCCGATTCGCCTCTTGTTTGTTCCAATTCATCACATTTTCCATCATGCATTTATTTATGATTAAAAACACAATTAAATAGTCAAATATCCATAAACTAGAGCAAAACACAAAGCCCATTTTAGCAAGAGATATGCTTCCCAAGTTTTTAGGGCTCTAAAAATTGTATACAACTCTTATTGGTAGGTTGACCATTTATGCTTGGCTTTACTCAACTTCTCACTAGAAAAAGCCATTGGCTTCCTTTCTTGAGAAAGAATTGCTCTAATTCCTACCCCACTAGCATTGCATTCTAACTCAAGAGTTTTGGTAAAGTCAGGTAATGCAAGAGTAACAGCAGTGGTAAGTTTCTCTTTAATCTTCCTGAAGCTTTTATCTGCTTCCTTATTTCAGACAAACTTTCTTTTTTTCAAACACCCGGTTATGGGACTACTATAGTACTAAAGTTTCTAATGAACCTTCAATAAAGTTTAGCGAACTTATGAAAACTGCTAAGATTTGTAATGATTTTAGGGGTAGGCCAATCTCAAATTGCTGCTACTTTGTCCTTATCAATATGAACCCTTCTACTACTAATTACAAAACCTAGAAATATTAGCCAATTGATGAGGAATGCACACTTCTTTAAATTTACAAACAATTCATTCTCCCTTAACACAATTAAGACCTTTCTAAGATGTTTAATATACTCTTCAACACTTTTATTATATATCAATATATCATTAAAATACACCAAATAAAAAAAAAAGAAAAATAGGCAGCGTACCTGATTCATTAAATGCATGAAAGTACTTGGCACATTGGATAAACTAAATGCCATGTCTAGCCACTCATATAGGCCATCCTTATTCTTAAAGACAGTCTTCCATTCATCTTATGGGAGTATTCAAATTTGATGATAACTACTCTTTAAATCTATCTTTGAAAACATTTTAGCACCACTCAACTAGTTGAGCATGTCATCAAAGTGTAGGATAATAAAACAATACCTCATGTTAATCCTGTTAATGGCATGACTATTCACACACATCTGTTAACTCTCATCCTTCTTTTGGGTAAGTAGGGCTGGAATGGCACAAGGGCTAATACTCTCCCTTATGTGTCCCTTTTTCAGTAGTTCTTCCACTTTTCCTCTCAAGATCTTGTGTTTTTTTGTCTCACCAGGTAATATGGTAGATTTGGCAAGTTGGCTCTAGGAACAAGGTCAATGTAATGTTGAATAACTCTCATTAGAGGGAAGTCGGTTGGTTTAGACATAAGGTCTTCACACGTAGCAATCAATCATTGTATTTCTATAGGTATAGGCTATTCTGGTTGTTCTTTACCTTTCATCACCAAACAAATGCAAGTTTTAGTACTCCTTAATTCTTCTATAAACTCATTTCCCTTGAAAACCACTGAAAATAAAAGTTTTCTCCTCCACTTTGGGGATTACCTTATCAGGTTGCATATGTACCACTACTATCTTTTTTTGGTTCTACTTGAAAGAAATAGTGTTATCTTTGCCCTTATATGTGGCATCCACATCGTACTGCCAAGGTCTACCTGAAAATACATGACATGCATCCATTTTAACAATATCAGATAAAACCTCTGCCTTATAACTAATAACCAATTGATAAAGGTAATAGGCACTATTTAGTTATTTTTACACATTTAGTCCTTTTTTAATCCAACCTATGTTGTATGGTGAGAGATGTGGTTCAGTGTAGAGTTTAAGGTGATCAACTTAGATTTGAGACACTAGGTTTTCACAAATACAATTATCAATAACTATTTTACACACCTTATTAGCAATTGAACACTTTTCTGCAAAGATTTTCTTTTATTGGGTCTCCTCGGGTTGAGTAGGTATGTACATCAACCATTGCACCACACACACAACTTCTTCACCCCTCCTCTTTGGCTACCTTAATACTAAAACTACAATCACCCTCCTCTGGTTTATCATCATCCATATCTCCTTTCCTTTCTTTTGGATGTGTAACATTAACAAATCTTTACCTAGCGCAGTTACTAGACCGATAGCCTATCTCATTAAACTTAAAACATTTAATACTCTTTGAACTCTCCATTGTCTCCTTCATCTTTGTTTCAAGCTTCATTTGGCTAATCTCTCTACCCATAGACTCTAAAGGTTTGCTCTCGAATGTTGTATGGGTAGGTTTACTATTTGGTTCAATTAAAGAATATGATTAAGCTCTCGAATACCTCTTAGTTTTAGCTAGTCTCTCACCCTTAATGCTAAGTTTTGTGCCTGATCTATTAACAATATTTGTTACATGGCCAACCTATCTTGGATCACATCATTCAACCCATTGACATGCCTAGCCACTTGCTGATCCTCCATTTTTGTCAAGTTGCACCTAACTTGTAACCTTGTCAACTCTTATGTATAAGCTAAAATAAAATGGGTTCTTTGGAAGCAATTATGGAACTATTGGATGAAAGTTTGTTCATAATCTAATGTAGAAAATGCCCTCTTTAGAAGACGTCAATTCAATGCTAATAACGAATAGGTGTCAATCCTTTTGATCTCAGACTCTCTTGATGGTGTTGCCACTAAGCACCCGCACAAAAATGGAGGAGTGATTCATGGGTGAAATACCTCCAAAGTTCGATTTGGTCCCTCTGATGCGATATTTCTATATCTTAAAATTAAGTGCAAGTATACACTATCGTATGCAAGTAATAAAGAGACTAAATAAGTCGGATATCGAACCCACAGGGATAATTTCTTCTTTTTAACCAATTACTAAAATGATATCTTCCTAATAATTATTCAGATAAATAAAAATTTAAGAATGAATGTAGAAAATATAAAGGCAAAAACACAATGCAAAGAGATTTAAGTGATAGCAATATAGAGAAAACCTAGGATTAATACTATCTCTCAATATGCTTTCTAATGATTAACCTTCTAATATTTAACTCCCTTAGTCTTTGTTATTGATCAAGACACTAATGTATTCAAAAGCCTCTTCCCAGGTCATGCAAGTATACCTTAATTTACCAAATACCTATATTCCTATGGTACTTGTAATAAATTAAGACTCATTAAGATTATGTCTTATTGATCATACATGCCAATTACGTATATTCCTATCCTAAATTGAAACTTGCATATGCAACATTGAATGTTACTCTACAATCATGCATCAAATTACCTAGGTCTAAATATTATGATTCCTCTTCCGAGTTTATCAAAAATATTACCAACTCATTCACCATATATTGGCCAGATATATTGAAGCATGAAGATCAAGTAATTTGAATATCAAAGAACTAAGTTTATTAAATATTAAAAAGATATGGCAATTAAGCACACATATTGAGTTCAAGTATTAACCCTAGAAAATAGTTTAGCTCATGGCTATAAGAGAACAGCGGTAAAAATAATAATAAATCATGATACAATCAATAACAAACCGATATAGACGTCGAATTGCTCTTGATTGTGCTGCCTAAGATACTCTTGATGCCGAAGAACGCCTTACATCTCTCTCTAAAATTGCTTCAATTAAACTCCTATTGCTCTTCAAGACTTGTGCTCTATATTCTTGGTGTTCTTGAATGTGTCTTGGGTTGCTCTTGGATTATTCTTGAAGGCTGGGAACGAGTGGCTTTTTTATAGGGGTTGATATGAGCTTGAAAATCTCAATTCTTGTCAGATTAGGAATCGCGCTACTGCTGGGGCGCTATGCAGTTATCACTGGGGCGACGCGTGAAAAAGGCCTCACCACTGGAGCGGTGGGTTGATGGCGCTGGGGCTCTGTCCCGTCGCTGACACGATGCATTTCTAGCGCTAGGGCGCTGTCTTATCGCTGGCGCGGTGAATGTTTGTCGCTGGGGCACCAAATGCGACTTAAACATGTCATTTTTCTTATTTCGATCACTATTTCAGAGCTGGGGCGGTAATCCTCGTGGCGCTGGGGCGATGGACACATACTTTGAAAACTTTGCATTTTAGTCCTTCTTTAAATTTCGTTCAAGTCCCTATAAATAACAATAATGCACATAAATAGCCATCTATTCTCGTAAAATATCAATAATAAAAATATGAGAAAATATATGACAAATTTGCTCTTATCAACCCATGAATCTAGAAGACGTCAAGCTGAAGACATTAAATCAAGCGCTTCTTAGAAGGCAACCCAAGTGAATTTTAATTTTCAATTTCAATCTTAGCTTTTAATATTTTCTTTTCATTTCTTGTAGTATGTTAACAACAAGTGAGCACCTCATGAAAAAATGAGCAAAAATAGAGCCAACAAGGTGCAGCCTAATGGAGCTCAAAATAAAATTTAAGCAAATTGAAGGCTTTAGGCACCAACTCAAGTAACAACTTCAGCCACACGATTCGAGTATCACAGCAATCACCTACAAGAGAAGTTTCTTATACTCACTCTTACGTTTTTCATTATAGACAATGCAAACTTTAAGCTTAGGGAAGGGAAACACTATTTGGTGTTCATTTTTTTATGTTTGATCATGCTTACTCTTTATGACAGCTATTTTAGTTATTTTGTTGTGCATTATTTTTTCATTATTAGTCATGGGTTTATTGAATGACTAGTAGTCAATGACATGAAATTGAAATATAATTTCAAATGCTACTTTCTTTTGGAAACAATAAATGTTGTGATTGTTTGCTTGGTAATCTAAGTCAAGTTCAACTTCATATTGTGACCGCTTAAGTTATTAAGCACGTAGTTAAGATCGTCTTGTTATTATGCTTACTTAGATAATATTTATGCATAAAAAGAACACTTAAGGTCTCAAAAACACACTATAACGTGTTTGAGCATTACTCGAGGCAAAATCCTAGGGCATATATAATCTAGGAAATGATTTTAGGCCATCTTTAGGCTGATTGAGTCGTTCAAGCTAGCCATTTTATATTTTAACCCCTAGCTACCCCCGTTAAGCCTAATAACCATTTTTCTTTGCTAGCACTTATTTCTTAGTCATATTTCTTAACACCTTATCACACAAATAATATAGCACTTATTTTAGAGAATTGTATGAGCTTGGGATTTTTGAAAATAAAAAAGTGAATTGTTTATTGGTTATGGATTTTGGTTATTCTAAAGTTATAAAAACGTAAGTTTATGGGTATAATGGCTTTAAAATGAGATACTATGCATACATAATTAACTTGACTAATCTCATTCCCTCTCCCGAGTGCTGAATGAGATACTATGTATACATATTCAAGTTAACATTCCTATCTAACTTGTTTACATATACATGCATTACGTAATTCTTAAATTGATTACCCAAGGATTAATTTCATTACCTCTCCCGAGCATCAAATGAAATCCAAGGCATAATGGCACGCCCAATGTGTTTGTGCCTGTCACGCATTTTATCAAACATTTAGCGTGTACCACATGCAAATCATAAGGAAACCATGGTGATTACCTAAGTATTATTAGCCTCCCGACTCAATAACAACCTAAGGCTATATTTCTCCCAAATACAATAAATAGGTCAAGCTCTCCCAAGCATCAATCCATAAAATTCACAACCAATTCATTTTCCAATCAATTGGAAGCATTAAGCATAGAGAAACATAAATGAATTCAATGAAAATATACTAAATCATCCAAACATAATATAAATAAAACTACATCAAGCTTTAGAATTCAAGTTTAATCACATACAAATCTAACCATAACTAAAATTATCTATAAATCCATAGATACAACTAATTATTCAAAGTTGGAAATTTAAACAAAAGAGAAAATACAAAGAAAAGAAAGAGAAAACTAAATTTGAGGATATCTCAAAGGTTTCAATCCTTCAAATGTCTTCAATGATGCTCAAGAAACCTTGGAGACATCATTTCTTCTCTTCAAATTTGAGCTCAAGCCTTGTTCACTTTTGTCAATTTTGTGCCTCCCTTTCAAATTTTGAGAAATGGGATAAAGGGTAGTATTTATAGGTTTTAAATTAGAGTGAGACAATAGGGATAAAAATAGGTGGTGGTGCCTAGGCACTAAACATTCTGCTAATGAAGCCCGTTTTGGCGCCTGGGTGCCACTTTCTGGTGCTAAGGGGCCAAACGAGGTTTCTGGCACTGTAACGGCACTGTTCACATGTACTGTTCATTGCACTGTAGCATTTTCTGTCTTTAGTTTGTTTTCTTTGAATTTTCATCCCACATAGCTCTATTAACTTGAAACCTACAAAATGAAAGTAATATACATAAAAACCCATGTATTCACATTCAAAATGAGTAATTATCAAATTAATAGAGGTGTAATATCATATATAAAATGCGCTTATCAATGTTATACCCCTCTTAATTTGATAATTGCTCATTTTGAATGTGAATATATGACTTTTTATGTGTATTAATTCTATTTTGTAGATTTCAAGTTAATGGAGCTATTTGAAATAAAAATTCAAAGAAAAAAAGCAACAAATATATATATACTATAATTGCGGTGAACAGTAATCTATTACAATGCCACAGTACTATAATACTCTGCGCTTGGGCGCCATATCACCCAGGTTTTAATGCCTAGGCACCAAATCAGGATGTCTTTAGCATAACATTTGGCACTTACGCGTCACTAGCACCTAACATCTATTTTTTACTTCGTGCTATAATTTTGAAGCCTAATTTTAAAGCCTATACAAAGAATATTAAAAGCCTCATTTAGAAAGAAAAAGAGAGCACAAAAATTGGAGAGAGAAACAAAGAGTTTCTAGTGAGAGAAAGCATTTGGAAGCTTGGAATCTTGAAGACCCTTAAAGATCGAAGGAACCAAGAGCTTCTCTAACTAGTTTTCCCATCTCTCTTTGTGTCATTTTCTTTAATTTAAAGTTTATATTTGTAATTTGTGTTATTTTGAACATGCTTACTCTTGTGAATATTTGGGTTATTATAGTTATGTATTGACTATGGATAACTAGATTACATGTTCTAGGGCTTGATAAAACTCTATTGAATACTATATTTTAATGTTGTTAATTGATTAATGACTATATCTTGTGTTGTTTGTGTATGCTTTTTATGAGTTTAATGGTTCTAATTGGATTGTGAAATTGAGTATTAGATACTTTAAGACTTGTATGTTATGTACTTGAGAAAGTTGATCAATGTGTTAGAGTTAAAAAGCATAGTCTTGAGTTTATTGAGTTAGGAAACTAATAAACTTAGGATAATCATTTTAGGGTCACTTAATGCATGTATATGTAACAACTTAGATAGAGATATCAACTTGGTTGTGTATGCATTGGATCTCATTTAATGCTCGGGAGAGGTAATGAGATTAATTCTACACCTTTGATTAATGAATTCCTAAGATTAGTTGTTAAGCATTGACGATAAAGAACATAGGAACGATAGAGTGAAATCAAGACCCTATACCATAGAATTTCCATCTTCTCATTATTACATTGTTCATGTAAAATGTTGTCAATAGTATAGTACTTAGCATTCAATTAGAATACCAATTCTCGTGGGAATAATACTCGCTCATCACTTTATTACTTGATCACGATCCGTGTATTTGCAATTACAATTCGCGTGTGTATAATTTTGCGAACACTGCTCCTTTTGCTTGCAGCTTGACCTTAACTTCATCTTCTGTTTCATCTTTCAAATTGACATTAATCGATGCAAAATGTGGCTACCTATGCATTCATCTCCTTACTGTTGTTGATTCTTGTTGTACTTGATCATTAAATCTCAAAGTTATAACCATTTTGGTTAATGCTGCCATAGGCTCCTGCAATTCTATTATACGTGTTTCCATTCTTTACTTGAATAGATTCAAATGATATCTATTCAATTCATTGGGGCCTGCCATCTCAAGACGCGACTCTGGTACCACCTGACGTAACACAAATACTGATTAACTCACAATGTCATTCACGAAGATGAAAGTGTGTTATTGTTCAATGATGTGTGCTTTACTAGCTAAGCGCAAGCGCACACTATCGTATCAAGTAATATAGGATTTTAACTCCAAGTATCGATGCCACAGGAACTAGGCGATCTAATTTTATAAATCAAGTACTAAAATCGTACCTACTTAACTTTTATTCAGAAAACTAAAATCTGGAATTTATTTAACTAATCTAATTCTCTCAATTAACTAAACAAAAGCAAAAAATAGAATTCACAAATAAATATAATCTAGGGTTTTGACTCGTCCCCTAGTATTTCATTAGATTCATTAACTACTTAGTTAATTTCTTAATATCAATTGATTGGCTTAGACACTAATTTTATTGTAAGCCTATATCGATGATCAAGTGACTATATTACACAATCTAACAATCACCTATATATCTATGGTAATCAAATCAGAATGTAATTCAATAAGATCAAGTCTAAATCATGCCATACATGTCACCTAGGTATATGTATATCCTAGATGGAACCTATAGTTGTTATTCTATGATCATGTATCAAACTACCCTAGGCTAAACACATGAATCCCTTTGTCAAGTTCATCACGGTTCCTTAAACAATTAAAATAGTGATCAGGTATAATGAAAGCATTAAACATAATATAGAATAAATCAATTGAATGTATCATGTTCATAAACTAAAAATTCAAACAATCCAAATCCATATTAGGTTTACATAGTCTAACCCTAGATGAACAATTTAGCTCATCACAAAACTAAAAGTATCAAACCAATTTATAAAGATCAACAAGAACAAGAATATAATAATAAAGAAAGAGAAGAAAAATTAATAAAAGTGACTCCTTGATGTGCTTCTCGCTCAATCTTGACTTGAAGCTTGAAATTTTATCTTGGTTCTTCAATCTTTGGCTTTGCTCTTTGATTTTGTGTTGTGAATTCTTTCTCTAAGTTTTTGCCTTTTTTCTTCTCCTCTCTTCTTCTTGATTAGGCTCTTTTTTTGCCTTCTATCTATAGGTTTATGTCTTCAAAATACTGTTCACAAGTACTATAGGAAATACTCTTCACGAGCACTATTTTACATGTACTATTCACCACCACGGGCGCCGCAGCAATGGTATCGTAGCAAATCACTATATGTATTGCTGTAGTAAATCATTGTAGCATTTACTGTAGCAATTTATTTTTTGGCTTATTTTCATTAGAGTTTCACCTTAATCACTTCATTGACTCCAAACCTACAAAAAATAATAATAAAATACATCAAAAGCCAAATAATCTTAATTTCTACGAATAAATATTGAGTTTGGAAGATGAAAATATTAAACTTAGTGAACCCTTATCATTCAACAAAATACAAATTGAGATTAGTTAAGCATTAATTCAAAACAAAATTTATGAAAACATTTTGTTTATTTATTCTTTGAATTCTCAATAATCCCCTCCTTTTAATCCCAATGGTTTATATAGAAACCATATGGGATGTCAAGTTACTATTAGGGTCAATGCTTACATGCCTCTCTGAATATGCCTATATTTGTGTATTATACATTCCTATTAAATTGCTAATACCCATTTATATGGTATTATGCATGTAACGTTGTAGACATTGTAGATCTGAAGGAGTTCAGATCAAATCTAAAGGAGTTTAGATAAAGGCTTATGGTTAGCCACGCAGAGACATATAATTGATATATGTTAGCATAGTTAAGTGTTAGCTGGTTATAATACTCAGCAGATCCAAGAGTTGGAGCCTTGTCTATAATGCGACATACACCTGGGAATATACTAGTAATTGCATAGTTGTAAAAGTTACAATCGGGTGCCAGAAAATGCTAGTTGTGCAAGTATGTTCTCAAATAATTATCTCTAATCTATTTCTGCCAATGCGAGTCTGTCGGTGGATACCGTTTGATATATAGATCAACATATGTCATACCTATAGGGTATAGATGGTCGTTCCTAGCCGACTGTAAGTTTGGAGCTTGTATAGGACAGACTCACAAGGGCCTCCGATAGACATTCAATGTAAGCCGTTAACGGAGGGTCTCCTCGAGTTGAGTAGTATATGTGGTCCTTTGACCTGAGTCCCACGGTGGGCTTGTAAGTGATCCACCATACTTTGGTTCCACGCATGTCATAGAGCTTTTATGGTATGACCGCTGGGTGTCGCTGGATATAGTCTGATGCTTATGGAGTCTGGTGTGTACATATATGGGATTCGTCAGCTCATATAGGAAGTTCGATATCCAGATGCTTCGAGATTGTATCTCAGAAAATCTTGTGGCCACAAGTATCAATCTCGGGAAAGAGTTTTGTCAGGGTAGAACAATATGACAAAAGAGTTTGCGCATATTGTTCAGTGAGATACAAGTCTAGAGATAAGATATGGATGAGCAAAAGGGGATTTGATGGTGATAATCTATATCCCCGCACATCCAGGATATCATGCGGAAGGACTATACGTATGCGTTGTAACCTTAGCTTAGATGATTCAACGCCCTAATTTATAATATACGTGACGTATGCGTGGCGCATTGCCCACGAACTCATGAAATAGTTTTATTTGATGAATCGAGCGTAAGACCTAGGGAGTCCCACGATATAGAGTGTACTCGTTATGCACTGGGACAGCATACCAGATTAAAGTGTTTAATCTAGCAATATTCAGCAATACCACAGGAGTATGTGCGTGCCTGTATTTAAGTGTTAAATATAACAATTAGTCGATAATTGTTATTTACTAATTGTATAATGACATGTGGTGCATTGTAGACCTTCGGTTGAGTTAACCCAAGTGCGAGTTTGGTGGGACCCATTAAGGAGTAGACTTGGTAACTATTTATGAGGGACAAAATGGTCATTTACACTTTAATTATTTAATTGTTAAATAATTAAAATATCTCTCTTATTATATTATATAATATAATATATTATTATATTATATAATATGATATTTTATATCTAATAATATTATATTTTTTGAGTGCCAAATAGTTGACACCCATTATTCATATTTTATTATTATATATATTATATTATTATTTTATATATATTATATATATATATAAAGAAAGAAAGAGAGAATGAAATGGAATTGAAAATTTTGGTGTGTTTAGGCCATTTTTGGCCGAGAGATGAGAAGAGAAAGGAAATGGAGAAAAGAGAAAGAAGAAAAAAAGAAAAAAAAAAGAGAAAAATGAAACTGTTTCATTTTATTCTATGCTTCTAGTTGAAGCAATGATGAATTGCTTCAAATTCTCTATTTCTTGTCATTTTGGAGAACAGGATAAAAACACACACCGACTATTTTGGGGTTTAAGAGTTAAACCCGGTGCTATATATAGGGTTGCTATTCTAGCTCACTAAGCCCGCCGTGTTGGTGACTAGAACTGTCAGCGAGTTGGTCTCCATGCGAACTCCAAAAAAAATACGTGTATAATGTTACACGTTGAGGTGAGTTCTCTATCCTATAAATATGTTAATGTGATTAATAGATTTTATTTATTGTGTTTTTTGCAAGTTTCACGCTTCTGTCAAACTTAAATATGTATTTAATATGTATTTGGGCAATAAACACAATAGAACATGCATATACCTACACGTATTAAGATCTGCCAATAGTTACATATTTCAAACTTAGAGGGTAAGAGTTACAAAAAGGACAACAATTAAGAAAAATTATAAAGTTCAAACTTACAACTACCCTCACAACCAAAAGCTTACAAATGTAAATAACACAATAAATACAATTGAAAAATTCAAATAAAATCTACAATAATTCAACAAAACATGCTCCTAAGTTTTGGATTGAAAGATAAAAGTCTTCAATTTTCTCCTTATTTCAAATAAACATACTAGTATCACATAGATTGGTGCCGATAACTTAGGCTTCTCTGAATTTCTTTTAATTATATAATGGTCTAATTGTGATGTCATCCATCATGTCCATCATCAGATCCTCATGTTCCTAATTAGCTTCTTCCACTACATCATTCTTCTATAAGACTTTAACCAACGAAATAATATTATTACATAGTAGTTGTTGATGGTAGTCAAGAATCTGAATAGGCTTCTCATTTTAGGTCAATTTTGGCCTTTAATTGAATTGGTTAACTATCTAAAATATGAGAAGGATTAGGTATATACTTTTGTAGCATAGAAATATGAAACACAACATATATCACGGACCCTCTCAATAGTCTCAGAGGGCCTAATATATCACGGACGCAGTTTCCCTTGTCTACTAAAACAAAGCACGTCCTTCTAAGAAGAAATTCATAAGAAATATTTATCACCCACTTCAAACTTAATTTATTTGTGATGTTTATATTCATAAATATTCAGTGAGGTGAGGATTAATGTGAATCAGACACCTGTACTTGAGAAACCTATACCAAAGTATGGCCCTAAAGTTAACGTGATCTCAAGAGGCCTAACTAGAGCAAGGACCTTTAAGAGGATAATAAGGAACTATACTCAAGAAACTACAAGAAATATTGTGAAGGGAATGCAAATACACATTGTGCACCTTACCCTTTATGAATTGGTTCTCCATACACGTTAATTACGTTCATATAGAAAGATTATCAAGGTGTTGTATTCCCTTATAATGATGCTCTTATAGTCACCCTCAGAATAGGTACCAGTAAGATTGCTCATATGATGGTGGACATAAGGTGTTCAGTAGAGGTGATCTACAAGGATGCATTTGACATTATAGGGATTAAGTCCCCTAAGTTAATATATGTCTCCACTCTTTTGGTGGGATTCACTGGGGACAGTGTGATGCCTCTTGGATCCATCACCATTCCTGTCTTAATTAATAAATCTCCAAATGCAATAGTCCATATGATTGACTTCTAGGTCGTGGACTAACCAAACGCCCATAATTTAATCTTAGGTCGTCCTTTCTTGATGGGGACCCATGCTGTTGTTTCCATGTACTACTTAGCAATAAAGATCTCAGTGAACAGTTGGATTTTCACTATAAAATGTAACCATAAAGTAGACAAAAAATGTTATGCAACCATGGTGAGGCTGAGTTGCCAAATTGCCACGTTGGACTTGAGAGAGAAAAATGAAGAGAAGCTAAGTGAGCCTATGAAGAGCCAATCTTTGTTCCCATCTCAGTAAGCTATCGTATCAAGTAATATAACATTTTAAGTCTAAGTACCATTCCAACAGGGACTATACGATCTAATTCTTTTAGTTAATTATTAAAATTATATCTACTTCACTTTTATCCCAAAAAATCAAAATCTGAATTTTAATTAATTAACCTAATTCTATCCGATTAAACTAAATGTAAATAGCAAACAAACAAATAGTTAAATTCACAAATTAATAATAATGGCTTATCCCTTAGTATTTCACTAGATTTATTAAAATCTTAGTTAATCCCTTAATACAAATTGATTGGCTAGACTCTAATCTTATCACAAATCTCTGTCAATGATCGAGTAATTATATTACGCATTCTAACAACTAGTTATATGTTTATGGTAATCTAAACAAAATGTAATTTATTAAAAATAGGTCTAAATCATACTATATATACCATTTAGGTATATATCTATCCTACATAAAACTCATAGTTGTTACTCTATGATCATACATCAAACTATCCTAAGGTAAACACAAGAATTCCTCTGTTGAGTTTATTATGGTTCCTTAATCATTCAAAATATTAGTTAGATAAAATGAAAGAATTAAACTCCAAATAGAATGAATCAATTATATGTATTAAGTTCATAAACTAATAATTAATAAAATTCAATTACATACTAGGTTTAATAGTCTAACCCTAGATAAAATAAGTTTAGCTCATCACCAAACCAATATATGAATAATAGGAAGAACAAGAACATAATGATAAGAAAAGAGAAGAAAACCTAATCAAGAGGACGTCTTGAGTTGCTTCTCTCTCTTCTTTGACTTAAAGTTTGAATCTTGAACATGAATCCTCATTTTAAGCTTTGGTCTCTTAATTTTCTATTGTGAATTGTTCCTCTAAGTTTTGCCTCTAAAAAATTCTATGTTTTGGCTCTTAGAAGAGTGGTTTTATAGATATTAGAAACCTTAGAGTCAAGCGCCTTCGAATCCAAGTCGGGAAAGGACTAAAACAAGGGGGATTTATATGTCATACGAAATCCGCGGTACTGAGACCTAGAAAGCAAAGATAGTAGAAGGTTGGTTGGGCGCTGCAACATCCAACTTTTTGCCATGGACGATGCAATGCCTAGCCTTGGGTACTGCAGTTCCCAAGCCTAGGTTTGGGTCCTTTCGTATTTTGATCACAACTTCTTTGTTTCAAATTTGTTTCGCTTCCGTTTGTCTCAAATCATCACATTTTCTCTCGTACACCTATTTATCATTAAAAACACAATTAAATAGGTAAATATCCGTAAATTAGGGCAAACCTTTAGTTCGAAGTACTAACTATACTAATGTATTTATGCCTTTATCAAACCCGCAAACTTAAGATTGTGCTCGTCCTTGGGCAAAACAAGAATAAACAATCACAACTCATTGACTCTAAATAAAAACTTAAAAACTAAAAAGTAAGTTTGGTTGATTAGACGATCATCCTCATTGCCTCAAAGATTATTAAATGACACAAATCTTTTATAGAACTTAATAGATAACTTTCAGTAACTCATTGTACCATTTTTCAAGTCGTTCATTCTCCCTTATAATTATTCACTTGTGTGTATATGTGTGCAATAAGCAAGTAAATAGTTAAATGAAATTTAAATTTACTCAATAACTTAAAAAAGTACATAAAGATGATATCTTGGCATATTTCAATAATAACACTACTATAAGCTTGCTTTTTCATACTTACACTCTACTAATGTAGAAATACACATGTCTAGGGATCTATTTAGGACTTTAATTAGCTTGTAAGGTAAGGTTACGGTCAAGGTGGTATATATATATATATATATGTGAAGCGCAAATCACAGCATAAACACTTAAACTTTACTTAGAACTTCTTGATTCTTTTTCTCCTTTATGATTTATCTCCTTCTGTAAACTTATGATGTTCCTAATTTTCATTTATTCTCTTTTTTGCAAAGAATTTCTTCTTTTTTCTTAAGCTAAGGGTATTGCATTTAAAGACTTTTTTTTTTCAAATATACCCCTAAACTTAGATTAATAATTACCATTAAGACTTATTGCTTTTACAAACGAGGCAACTTGGGATAAATATACTGTTGGGATTTGTGTTTACGTGCCATCCCTTTATGTATGAATATTTGTTTAACATTTATACTAGTATTATCGTTTCATTAAATTGCTAATTATATTTTACATAAAGTAAGATGCTTGTAACGTTTCAGACAATGTACGATCTGAAAGAGTTCAGAACTGGTCTAAATGAGTTTAGATCAATGCTAAAAATTAGCAACCTTGAGAGTTATAAATGCTAAGAGTTGGTACTGATAAAAGTTATCAGATTATAAGAGACAATGATATCTAAAGAGTTAGAGCCTTGTCTGAAATGGGACAAGGACCTGAGAATATATTAGTAATGACGTAGTTACAAAGAGTTACAAATAGTGCTAGGAAATGTCATTATGCAAATATGTTCTCAAATATTATGTTCCTGATCTATCTTCACTGATGCTAGTATGTCAGTGAATGCCTTAGTTATATATAGATGGGTGTATGTCTATATCTGGATAGTCCAGATGGTTAGTCTTAGTAAACCATAAGTTTAGTGGAGGCTTGTATAGAGATACAGGTATTCAGTAAAGACTGAATACTGAACAGACTTACAAAGATCTCCAATAGGTATCCCATAAAGCCGTCAATGAAGGATCTTTCGAGTTGAGTAGTATTCGTGGTCCTTTAACCTAAGTACCACGGTGAACTTGTGAGTGATCCACCATACTTTGGTTCTACACATGTCAAAAACCTATCATGGTTTGACCGCTGGGTGTCGCTGGGTATGGTTCGATGTTCATGGAGTCTGGTGTGCATAGATATGGGATCCATCAGCTCATTTGAGTGAGTAATATATCCTAATGCTCTAAGATTATATTTCAAAAAGTTTTATAGCCATTAGCAGTAATTCTCGAGAAAAGATTTTAACCCTAGGGATAAATAATATTACAAAAGTGTTTGAGAATATTATTTACTAAAATACATTTCTAAAGATAAGCTTTCGATCGGGCATATAGAGATTTGACAGTGTTGATCTATATCTCCGCTCTACCTAGATATGCATGATAGAGGGATTATATGAATTTCTTATAACCTCAACTTGTATCGTCTAACACGCTGCTTTGTAATATCTGTAATGTGTGTGTGGGGCATCATTCACGGACGTATGGAGCAATTCCATATGACAATTTGGACGTGGACCTAGAGAGTCTCACAATATGAAATTCCAGCAAACCGAAAATATATTTCAGGGTTCCTCGGGTTGTGCACTTGTCTAGACTTAAATGTTAAGTGTATAAAATTTAATTAGTTGACAAGAGTTGTTAACTAATTAGATGTTAACAAGTGGCATAATTTTATTCCATGAATTATTTTACCATAAATTCACCTATTAACCATGTTAGTAAAATCAAATAAGGTAAATATTAATTATTCAAATAATTTTGAATAATTAAATAAATATTATTCAAATAAATAAAATATGATTTTATTTATTTTTTATTTTATTCCTAAATGAAGACATACCTAATTTGAGAAACATAAATTAAATTAAGTGGATTAATAATTTGTAGAATTAATGATTAGTATTATTAGACCATTAAAATGACCACAAAAAATTATTTTTGGTAGTTGGCCACTTAATCTAATTTTGGTGGAGCACTTGTGAAGTGTTAAGAGCACTAAAATGGTTGGATTACATTTTAATGAGAAGTGTGAATCAAAATTCGTTTAAGTATAGAGAGAAAAAAGAAGAGTTTGGTTTTTGAGAGTTTTTCATTGAATAAAGAGTTGTGAGAAAATTGCCACTGAATAAAAGTGCACTTCAAGGTGAGCTCAAAGTTGGAGCAAAGAAATCCGAATTTAAAATCTTCACCGAAGGTCTTCAAAGGTATGTTTTATGTATTCTTAAGTTGTTAAGAATTCTGGTTAATATGTATATGTTGCTTACATGATAAATTTTGCTGCGAAATTCGTGTATTATGATACATGTGTTTATTTTTTAATATGTACACAATCACATGCATACACCCTAAAACACGTTAACAAGTGGTATCATAGCATGTTTATTGTATTTCTGGGCTTTTGAAATGTTTAGAATGCCTGGAAATAATGAAAATGGCATTTTGAAGTGTTTAAAGTGTAGAAAAAATAGGTTCTGTCAAAGAACGTCACAGCATCAAGAACATAACGTTAGGGCATTTATGTAGTAACATAAACACTGCGGTGTTCAGTACTAAACGCAGGAGCTTTAGTTGCTTAATGCATGGGCATTGTTTATATACTGCCGGGGCATTGCAGTTCTTAACATAAGGGTATTGGAAAGACAGAACGCTGGGGCGTTCAAGTGTTGAAAGTCGGGGCATTTATATGTTTAATGCTGGGGCATTCTTAATGATGAACGCAAGGTGTTCGTGAAATTATACACACACAAATTTATAACCGCAAGTGCACGGGTCTTGAGCAAGTAATAAAGTGATGAGTGAGTATCATTCCTACGAGGATTGTGTCCTTAAATTGATGCTAAATACTATGATATTGGTAACCTAACTTTATCTAGGCTAATCTAAAGGGGTAAGATGAATTATTGAATTAAAAACAACTTAAAACTAAATACTTGGTAAAATAAAGATATGAAAGATCTATGGTAATGGGGTTCTAGGGACTTGGTTCCCCTCTATTGTTCCTATAGTCTTTGTCATTAGTGATCAACAACTAATTTTATGCATTCATTAGTCCAAGGTATATGATTAATCTTATTCCCTCTCTTGAGTGCCGAATGAGATACTATGCATATACAACTAAGTTGATATCCCTATCTAACCCGTTATACATATACACATTAAGCTACCCTTACGCGACTACTCTAAGTTCATTAGTCTCTCAACTCAACAAACTCAAAACTATGCTTTTTACGACCAACATATGGATTACGCTTTTCCAAGCACATAACCCAAATGTTTAAATCATCCAATCCATTTTCCAATGCAATTAGAAGCATTAAGCACATAAAAAGCATAAATGAATTAACATCAAATAGTCATTAATCACAAAATAGCATCAACACATATTGTTCAATAGAAATCCATCAAGTCATAGAACATATAATCTAACAACAAAATGATAATCTTGCGATATGCTGAATCCTATAAAAATGGGATCCTAGAGCATTGATTTCATTCTATTCTTCCTATGTTCTTCCTATTTAGCAATTTTATTTAATTCATTAATCTCGAGCTTAAAACTAATCGAATTCCCTCTCCCGAGTGTCGAATGAGATACTATGCATACATATTCTAGTTTACATCCCTATCTAACTTGTTTACATATACATGCATTACGCAACCCTTAAATTGATTACTCAAGGATTAATTTCATTACCTCTCCCGAGCATCAAATAAAATCCTAGGCATAATGGCACACCTAAAGTGTTCTCACACATTTTATCAAACACTTGAAGTGCACCATATGCAATCCTTAAGAAAACCATAGTGATTACCTAAGTGTTATTAGCCTCCCAACTCAATAACAACCTAAGGCTATATTTCTCCCAAATCCAATAAAAAGGTCAAGCTCTCCCAAGCATGAATCCATAAATCCACAACAACCAATTTATTTTCCAATCAATTGGAAGCATTAAGCATAGAGAAACATAAATGGATTACACGAAAATATACTAAATCATCCAAACATAATATAAATAAAACTACATCAAGACTTAGAATCAAGTTTAATCACATAAAAAATCCAACCATAACTAAAATTATCAAGAAATCCATAGATACAAACATTATTCAAAGTTAGAAATTTAAACAAAAGAGAAAATACAAAGCATAGAAAGAGAAAACCGAATTTTGGGATGTCTCCAAGGTTTCAATCCTTCAAATGTCTTCAATGATGCTCAAGAAACCTTGGAGACATCATTTCTTCTCTTCAAATTTGAGCTCAACCTTATTCTCTTTTACAAATTTTGTGCCTCCCTTTGATTGTGTGAAAAATGGCTAAAGGGTATATTTATAGGTTTCAAATTAGAGCAAGAAAAAAGGGGGTTAGAATAGGTTGTGGCACTCAGGCGCCAAGCATTTTGCCAGTTTTAGCGCCTGGGCGCCACTTTCCAGTGTTAAGGTGCCAAATCCTAGGTGATTTGGCGCCTGGGTACCAAACACTGTTGATGTCACTATGACTGCACTGTTCATAGATACTGTTCATTGCACTGTAGCATTTTTGGTCTTTGGTTTGTTTTCTTTGAATTGTTATCTCAAATAGCTCCATTAACTTCAAACCTACAAAATAAAATTAATATATATAAAAATCCATAAATTCACATTCAAAATAAACAATTATCAAATTAAGAAGGATATAATATCATATATAAAATGCACTTATCACAAGAACATTCTAGTGTTGAACGCTGGAGCGTTCATGAGTCAAAAACCCAGGACGCTTTAGGTTGAAAACAAAAAAAAAGAGTAAAAAATTTTTTTTGGAGCATTATGTTGTATAATGCTATAACATTCAACTTTTAATGCTAATCATTCTGAATAATACACTTCAATTTAAAAATGTTGCATGTGAGGTTCATTTAATACAATTCTAATTGTTATAGCATTGTATTAAATGTAATATATAATTGTTTATACTTATTAATTAAAATGGGAGCCCTATTAGTAGGGGTTAGTTGTGTTGCATAAACAAATATTCTAATTATGAATTAGATTCATATGAGATGCGAAAATTTATTATAATTGTTAATGGTAATAATAATTATAATAATTATATATAATAATAATAAATAAAATAAAATAAAAAGTCTCTCTAAATTAGATCAAATAATATTGTATTATGAGATAATATTATATAATTATCCGTCTTATTAATACGGTATTAGACGATTAACTTCAGTCTTTCCTAATATTGCTACAGCGTGAGGGATTGATCGGGGTGATTCGGGCCATGCCGATTAAACATGAGATAAGGCAAATATATGCAAACGTATTGCCCAATATTGTTTCACCGTGAGCACTATACTGGTAGCATATATTTGATGATTGACAGGTTAATCTGGAATACACTTATCCAATATTGCTACAACATGAGGATAATGTGTATTTAGGATCAGTGGTAAGAGTTGCTTGAGATGTAATTAACAAGAGTGTTCTACCTTTTGGGTTTACAAAGGCCAATATTGCTATAGTGTGAAGCTAGAGTAAAATACCAATAGGATCCACTTCTCACTATATAGTTTAAAGAATCTAAAACTATCATTTTCCTGTTTGAGAGATTAAATGGATTATGCAAAACAGTGGGATGGCATTTTCTAGATTAAAAAATGTATAATTGTTATACCCTTAACCTAAAACGTTATTTATTAGCAATTGAAATATTTCGCTAACATCTTTTCTTTTGTCTTGTTAAGATCAAATGGCTTCAAGCAACCCACTAGTTCGTATCCTTGATACGCACCAACTCAAAGGTGCAGAAAATTATACTGACTGGCTTATGAATCTTAGAATAATTCTGGATTCTAAGAAGTTTGGATATGTAATTGATCAGCACCTACCTCGAGCCGTTTCTGATGATGCTTCTCCGGAAGAAAATGAGACATATCGAAAATGGTTGGATGACGATTTAAAAGTTAAATCTTACATCCTCGACTCAATATCTACGGAGCTCTAAAGAGAGCATGTCCACATGGACAGTGCTAGGAGTGTAATGCTCCACTTGAAAGAGTTATTTAGTGACCAACCTCAAATTAAAATATATAGGGTTTCTAAATCTCTCTTTTAAGCTAAACTACCCAAACGCAGTCCAGTAAGTCCCCATGTTCTCAAGATCATATCTCATATTAAGATGTTAGATACCACGGATATCTCACTGAGCAATTCATTGGGGAACGATTTGATTCTCTAATCACTTCCAAGGTCATTTGCACAATTCATCATAAACTTTAATATGCAAGGATTGACCCCTACTTATGTTGATCTGCATAACATGCTGAAAACAGCTCAAGAGGACATGAACAAAAGGGGCATGGTCCTCTATGATCAGGGTGCTTCATCTTCTGTCCTAAAGAATTCTAGGAAGCTCAAAGGGAAGAATAAAAAGAAAGCAAAGTTGCACCCAAAATGGGTCCTCAAAAGCAACACATATCCAAGCCCCAACATATGAATAAAGTAAAATAAAAATGTTTCTATTGCAACGAGGATGGGCATTGAAAGCAAAACTCCCCAAAATACCTTGCCACCATTAAGAAAACCCTCTCAGGTATGCATTTGCCTATCATTGACATTTCTTTAGTATTTGATGCTAATACTGGCTGGGAATTAGATACTACTTGTCCTTTTCATATCTGAAATGTGTTACAGGGTCTGAAGAAAGTTAAACTGTTATAGCCTAGAGAAGTACAGCTTCGTGTTAAAAATGGAGATTTCCTGTAGGTCGAGGCTATTGGACGGTTTAATTTACTTCTTTCATGTAATAAAATTATTGTATTGAATAATTGTTATTATGTGTCAAACATTATCCAGCAAATTATTTATATTCCTGTATTGGACAGTGAAGGATATCATATATTTATACGGAACCGTTCCTTATGTTTGTATGATTTAGATAATATTTTATTAGCTAAATGTCAGTTGATTAATGGCCATTATATATTAGATATAGCAGAAAATGTCATGAATGTACAGGTGAATGATGATAATAAATCAGGAACTTTAAATGATACAGAATTATGGCATATGAGATTAGGTCACATAGGTGCGAGACGCCTAACCTGTCTGGTTAAGGATGGTCAGATACCTGATTTGACCATAAAGCCTTATCTAGTTTGTGAATATTGGGTTCAAGAGAAAATGACCAAAGCTCTATTTTTTAGTGTTGGACACTGCGCCACTGATTTGTTGGAACTTATACATAGTGATGTATATAGTTTAAGGAATCACGCTGCACTCGGTGGCTTTTGATACTTCGTAATCTTTATCAATGATATATCATGATTTGGATATGTGTTTCTTATAAAACATAAGTAAAACACTTTTGAAAAGTTCAAAGAGTTTTGAATCGAAGTAGAGAAACAAATCAGAATGTATATCAAATGCCTTCGATCAGATTGAGGCAGTGAATACATAAGCAGTGAATTTTTAGATTATTTAAAGGAGAATAGGATTCTCACTCAATATAGTCCTCCAGGTACTCTATAACACAATGGTGTTTCAGAGATGATGAATCGGACTTTATTAGATATAGTTCGATCAATGATGAGCTTTACAGATTTCCCTGAATATCTATGGGCTATGCTCTAGAAACTGCAGCTCATATATTGAACAGAGTTCCATTGAAAGTTGTTCCTTCTACTCCTTATGAGATATACAATGAAAGAAAACCGAGTCTTAAAGACATTAAGATTTGGGGTTATCCTGGTTACGTAAAAGTTACGCAACCAGATAAACTTGCACCTAAAGAATACAAGTATCGGTATATTGGGTATCCTAAGAATTCAATAGGATACCAGTTCTATGATCTTGAGGAACGAAATGTTTTCATTGCTCAGAATGCCACTTTTCTAGAGAAACAGTTTCTTATAGATCGTGAACATTGTAGAAAGATTGAGTTAGATGAACTCAAATAGGATGAAAATGAACCACCGATGGAACCTCAGTCTTAATCGAGCAAAATACCTTTAACACACCCTCCACATAGGTTAGAAAGGATATCAAGGCCATCTGAAAGGTATGGTCCAATACCTGAAGGTGCTCTTAGTATTTTCTTGATTGAAGAAAATGATCCTTTAACTTATAGAGAGGCGATGTTGGACATCAATTCGAAAAAATGGTAAGAGGCCATGAAATCTGAGATTGACTCAATGCATCAATATTAAGTTTGGAACTTGGTTGAGCTTCCTGAAGGAATTGTTCCTATTGATTGTAAATGAATTCATAAGATGAAGTGTGGCCTGATGGAAAAGTAGAGACTTTCAAAGCCCGATTGGTGGCAAAAGGTTATATTCAGCGATCTAGGATCAATGATAAGGAAACCTTCTCACCAGTAGCGATGCTTAAGTCAATTCAAATTTTATAGGCAATTGCTGCATATTATAACTATGAAATTTGGCAAATGGATGTAAAACGGCGTTCTTAAATGGATATCTTGAAGAAGAAATCTATATAGAATAACCTGAAGGTTTTACATCTAACTAAACTTCTGGTTTAGTATGCAAGCTGAAGAAGTCTATTTATGGACTTAAACAGGCTTCCCGAAGTTGGAATCTTTGTTTTGATGAAGTAATCAGAGGGTCTGGCTTTATCAAGAATGAAGAAGAATCTTGTGTGTATAAAAGGAGCAGTAAAGCATGGTAGTCTTTTTGGTTCTTTATGTGGATGACATACTCATTATCAGAAATGATATTGGTATGTTACAATCAGTTAAAAACTACCTTAGTAAGAATTTCTCCATGAAGGATTTAGGAGAGGCTTCCTATATACTAAGTATAAAGCTTTATAGAGATAGAGCTAGGAGGCTTATAGGACTCTCTTAATCATCGTACATAGATAATGTCTTGGAAATGTATAATTTCAGTAACTGTAAAACAGTTAATACACCTTTTAGATGTGGAGTTCATCTTTTGAGGAAGATGTATCCTCAAAGTGAAGATGAAAATGTTAGAATGTCTAACATACCATATGCATCAACTGTATGAAGCTTGATGTATGCCATAATGTGTACGAGAACTGACATCAATACGGTTGTAATGTTACAAGCCGATATCAGTCTGATCCAGACGAAGGCCATTGAATGGCTGTGAAACATGTCCTCAAATATCTTAAAGGCACTAAGGACAAGTTTCTAATAAATGGAGAAAGTGACTTAAAGAGTTCAGATCTTGTAACGTTTCAGACATTGTACGATCTGAAAGAGTTCAGATCTGGTCTAAATGAGTTTAGATCAATGCTAAGAATTAGCAACGCTAAGAGTTATAAATGCTAAGAGTTAGCACTGATAAGCGTTATCGGGTTATAAGAGTTAGAGCCTTGTCTGAAATGGGACAAGGACCTGAGAATATATTAGTAATGATGTAGTTACAAAGAGTTACAAATAGTGCTAGGAAATGTCATTATGCAAATATGTTCTCAAATATTATGTTCCTGATCTATCTTCACTGATGCTAGTATGTCAATGAATGCCTTAGTTATATATAGATGGGTGTATGTCTATATCTGGATAGTCCAGATGGTTAGTCTTAGTAAACCATGAGTTTAGTGGAGGCTTGTATAGAGATACAGGTATTCAGTAAAGATTAAATACTAAACAGACTAACAAAGATCTCCAATAGGCATCCCATAAAACTATCAATGAAGGATCTTTCGAGTTGAGTAGTATTCGTGATCCTTTGACCTGAGTGCCACAATGGGCTTGTGAGTGATCCACCATACTTTGGTTCTACACATGTCAGAAACCTATCATGGTTTGACCGCTGGGTGTCGCTGGGTATGGTCCGATGCTCATGGAGTCCGGTGTGCATAGATATGGGATCCATCAGCTCATTTGAGTAAGTATTATATCCTAATGCTCTAAGTTTATATTTAGAAAGTCTTATTGCCATTAGCAGTAATTCTTGGAAAAAGAGTTTAACCCTAGGGATATATAATATTATAAAAGTGTTTGGGAATATTATTTATCGAAATACAATTTTAGAGATAAGCTTTCAGTGAGGCATATAGAGATTTGATGGTATTGATCTATATCTCTACTCTACCCGGATATAAATGATGGAGGGATTATATGAATATGTTATAACCTTAATTTGTATGATCTAACACATTATTTTTTAATATCCGTAACGTGTGTGTGGGGCATTGTTCACGGACGTATGGAGGAGTTTCATATGACAATTCAAACGTGGACCTAGAGAGTCTCACAATATGAAGTGTACTCGTTGTGCACTGGGGCAGCATAATGGATTGAACAGTTCCATCCTCGAAATTCCAGCAAACCGAAAATATATTTCAAGGTTCCTTCGATTGTGCACTTGTCTAGACT
Organism: Ailanthus altissimus; assembly: GCA_946807835.1. Lineage (NCBI taxonomy): Eukaryota > Viridiplantae > Streptophyta > Magnoliopsida > Sapindales > Simaroubaceae > Ailanthus > Ailanthus altissimus. The sequence goes on from OX327698.1 coordinate 12,342,438, forward strand.
TAAATGTTAAATGTATAAAATTTAATTAGTTGACAAGAGTTGTTAACTAATTAGATGTTAAAAAGTTGCACTATTTTATTCCATGAATTGTTTTTCCATGAATTCACCCATTAACCATGTTAGTAAAATCAAATAAGGTAAATATTAATTATTTAAATAGTTTTGAATAATTAAATAAATAAAATATGATTTTATTTATTTTTTATTTTATTTCAAAATGGAATATATACCTAAATTGAGAAACATAAATTAAATTAAGTGGAGCACCATTTTTTAGAATTAATGGTTAATTTTATTAGACCATTAAAATGGTCATCAAAATTTATTTTTGGTAGTTAGCCACTTAATCTAATTTTGGTGGAGCACTTGTGAAGTGTTGAGAGCACTAAAATGGTTGGATTTCATTTTGATGAGAAGAGTGAATCAAAATTCGTATAAGTGTAGAAAGGAAAAAGAAGAGTTTGATTTTTGAGAGTTTTTCATTGAACAAAGAGTTGTGAGAAAAACTAAAGAGAAAAAATAAATAAATTCTTCTTATTTTTCTTTCAAGTAACATAAACCTTGTTGCTGGAGATTAAATTGCTGCTATTCTAGCTTTACAATCCCATTGAAGTTTTGTGAACTAGAATTTAACAAAAGTGTACTTCAAGGTGAGCTCAAAGTTGGAGCAAAGAAATTTCGATTTGAAATCTTCATCGGAGGTCTTCAAAGGTAAGTTTTTTGTATTCTTAAATTGTTAAGAATTCTAGTTAATGTGTTAATGTTGATTACATGATAAATTTTGCTGCGAAATTCGTGTATTATGATACATGTGTTTATTTTTTAATATGTACACAATCACATGCATATACCTTAAAACACGTTAACATATACATCTATGGTAGGCTTGAAAAGGCTCAATCGGTCCAAAGATAACCTAATGTCATCTCGAGTGTGTTAACATATACATCTATGGTAGGTTTGGAAAGGCTCAATCGGTCCAAAGATAACCTATTCATGTGTTTCCTAAGATTTTGCCTCAAGTAGTAACAAGCAAGTTCTAGAGTGTTGGGCTTTGAGACTGTGGTGTACTACTTAAGCATAGCGTATCTCTAAGTAAAAAAAAAAATCAACTAATACATGTTTATCTTAAAGTGCTCAAGAATAAGTGATCAAAAATAAGATTGAAATTAGTCATCGATTCATGATACAAGAGTTATCTCAAGCATCTATTATTTCCTAGAAACTTGCAAAAATAAATTCAGCCAATATTTTATTTCTAATCATAGACTAATGATCATCTTCTCAATAAAACTTAACACTAAAAAAATATTTACCTACAAGACAACCAATCAAATCATGTAGCAAAATAAATACAAGAAAGTGTTTTCCAACCCCAAACTTAAAATTAGATATTGTACTCAATGTTAAAAAATAAACTTAAAAGTAAGAAAAACTTCCCTAGTAGATGAAGTTGAAGCATTGCTACGTTGTGTTCTAATAAATGTGACTGTGATTTTTTTTACTCTCAATGCTTGTAAATTTGTGTGCTGCTTTTTTGAATGATTAACTTACTGATTCTAATCCTAAAAAGAAAACAACTAATGTAATTATTACTAAAAATAAGCAAATTAAAATCAATTACTTGGGTTTCCTCCTAAGGAGTGCTTGAATTAACATTGTCAAATTGACGAGGCTTTTTTCTATTCTTTTGGTGGATCAAAGGTAATGATAAAAGCCTCCTTGTATGTGATCCTCTTAGCTTTCTTCTCTTTAGGTTTTCATATCTTCTTAATTAAGCTAAAGGTAGTAGCTTTCACCTCATTCTCGTCTCACTTCTTCAAAAAGACTTTAAGCTTAGAACAAGAAAGTGGTTCTCTTGTGCCCTTCTCTTTAGTCCTCCCATCGTATTGCTACTCCTTCTTCTTGTTTCTTTTCTTTTTGTTCCTTAATACCCTCTTTCTATATAAGGATTTAACATATCTATGTCTTTAAGTGCCTTGGCATTTGAATGCACCATATTAAATCTGCAGTAGTCTTCACTTTTGGTTGACAACTTATCTTCTTGAAGACTTTGAAAGTGATAGTGTCATCTTGCACCCTCATTGTCAACTCTCCTTTTTGAACATCAATGATCATTTATCCTATAGCTAGAAAGGGTCTTCCGAGAATGATGGGGATCTATTTATTTTCTTCCATGTCTAGAAGGATAAAATCAGCAAGGAGATGAACTTATCTACCTTTACTAGCACGTCCTCTGTGATTCCTTTCGAATAGGTGAGAAAGTGATCAACAAGTTGAAGTATGACGTTGATAGGCCTTGCTTCTCTCAAACCTTAATTATTGAAGACAAAAAGAGACATGAGATTTATACTTGCTCCAAGATAAGAAAGCGCTTTCCTAAGAATATGATTACCAATAGAACATGGGACATTATAGCTTTCGAGATCCTTGAGTTTAAGAGGTAGCTTTCTCTGCAGTATAGCACTACACTCCTCTATCAATGCGATGGTCTCATAATCTGCTAGTCTCCCTTTCTTAGATAAGATATCTTTTATAAACTTCATATAACTTGACATTTGTTCAAGAGCATCCACAAAATGTATGTTAATGTGAAGTTTCTTAAATATTACTCTACATTTCTTAGATTTTCTTCAATATTGATAAGGGCATATTTATCATATATTTTCTCATATTTTTATTTTGATATTTTATTATTTTATGATAATAAATGGCTATTTATATTCATTATTGTTTATTTATAAATAGGAGCAAAACAGGGACTAAAATATAAAATTTTCAAAATATAGACCTATCGCTCCAGCATAACATGGATTTTTGTTCCAGCACTGGAATAGTGACCAAAATAAGAAAATAAAAAAAAATATATGTTTAAGCCTTAATTCATCGCCCCAGTGCTAGAAAGCTACGCTAGTGATGATTCAACGCCAGCCCTTAATCGCTCCATCGATATGGCCTTTTGAACGTGGCACCCCAACAAGAATAAGATAGTGCCTCAACGACAGTGCAATTCTTGACCCAACAAGAATTGGAGGTTTCAAGCTCAATTCAATCCCTATAAAAGGTCACTCGTCCCCAACCTTTAGAGATCATCCAAGACCAACAACACAAATCTTAGAGAGCAATAGGAGCATAATTTAAATATCTATATAAAGAAATTCAAGGCCTTCTTCAGCATCAAGAGTGTCTTAGGCAGCAAAATCAAGAGCAATTTAACATCTATATCATTTTGTTATTAATTGTATCATTTTTTATTATTATTTTTGCCACTGTTATCTTGTAGCCATGAACTAAATATTCTTTCTATGGTGAATACTTGAACTCAATATGTACACTTAATTGCCATATCTTTCTAATATTTAATAAACTTAGTTCTTTGTTATTCAAATTACTTGTTCTTAATGCTTCAATATATCTGGCCAATATATGGTGAATGAATTAGTAATATTTTGATAAATTCGGAAGAGGAATCACTATATATAGACCTAGGTAATTTGATGCATGATTGTAGAGTAACATTCAATGTTACATATTTAAGTTTCGAATTAGGATAGAAATATACCTAATTAGCATGTATAATCAATAAAATTTAATCTTAATGAATCTTAATTTATTATAAGTACCAAAGGAATATAGTTATTTGGTAAATTAAAGTATACTTGCATGACCTTAGGAGAAGCTTGTGAATATATTAGTGTCTTGATCAATAACAAGATCTAAGAGAATTTAGAGGATTAATTATTAGAAAGCATATTGAGGGATGATATTAACCCTAGGTTTTTTTTCTATATTGCTATCTTTTAAATATCTTTACATTATGTCATTGCTTTTATATTTTTCATATTCAATCTTAGATTTTTATTTTTTTAAAATAATTACTAGAAAGACATAATTTTAGTACTTTGAGAAAAGTAAAAATTATCCATGTGGATTCGACATTCGACTCTTTTGTCCCTTTATTACTCGTATATGATAGTGTATACTTGTACTCAATTTTAAGATATAAACATATCGCATCAAGTGTTGCTTACTAGAGTGCCTTGAGGTCGCTTATTAATGGCCAGCAAGTTGTCCCATTTAAACCTCTAAGTTCTTCAGTGATGCTGAATGATTCTGTAGAATGGTGATAGAAGCATAAAAGCACTTGTATATTTAGCACTTTGAACGGAATATTTCCTCTAATTCATGAATATTTCTCTATTTGATTTTATTTTTTATTATAAATAGGTGCACAATGAAAAATATGTTCTTTAGAAACAAATGAGAGGCGAATCGAACGAAAAATGAAGAAGTTGTGCTCAAAATATGAGTATGCTTAAACCTAGCACTGGGCACTGCCCAAGAGAGAGACTTAATCGCCACGACTCTCAACCAGCCACCCACACCCACTGTGTTCCAAGTCTCAGTGCCGTGGCATTAAGCCGCACATGTATGATATATAAAACCCCTTCTTTTTAGTCCTATTTCAACTTAGATTCAAAAGCCCTCAACCCTAGGATTTCTCATACATATAAAAGCACTCTTTTAAGAGCCAAACATAGAAATTTTGAGAGGCAAAACTTAGAGAAATAATTCACAACATAAATTCAAGAGCTTAAAGCCAAGATTGAAAATTCAAGTTCAATAATCAAGCTTCAAGTCAAGATTAGGATAGAAGCAACCCAAGATTCTCTTTTCTTATCATTATGTTCTTGTGCTTACTGTTATCCTTGGATTTGTTTGATATCTTGGTTTATCTAGGGTTAGACTATTAAACCTAGTATGTAGTTAGATTTTATTAATTTTTAAGTTATGCACTTAATACACATAATTGATTAATTCTATCTGCATTTAATGCTTGCATTATATCTCGCCAATATTATGAATGATTGAGAAACCATGATGAACTCAAAGGATGAATTTATATGTTTAGCCTAGGATAGTTTGATGCATGATCATAGGGTAATAACTATAAGTTCTATGTAATATAAACATATACCTTGATAGCATATATGGTATGATTTTGACATAATCTTAATGAATTACATTCTTATAATTATTAGAGTTTAGCCAATCAATTCGTATTAAGGGATTAACTAAGAGGTTAATGAATCCAATGAAATACTTAGGGATAAGTCTAAACGCCAGATTATTATTAATTAGTGAATCTAACTATTTGTTTATTCATTATTTAGGTTTAGTTTAATTTGATAGAACTAGGTTAATGAATTGATTTTCAGATTTTAGTTTCTCTAAATAAAAGTTAAGTAGTTATAATTTTAGTACACTATTGAAAGAATTAGATTGCATAGTCCCTATGAGAATGATAACTTGACTTAAATCCTATATTACTTGATATGATAACGTGCGTTTGCCTTTAGCTACTAAAGCATACATTAATTTTTTTGTACCATTATCGGGGACTATTTCTATCTATTCTTTATATCAATACTAATACTATGCTACTTGTTTTTAATTCAGATCTTATTTTTTATTTTACTTTTGTTTCAATTTATTTTCTTCTTGTTACTCTGATTTTATATTTACTTTTCTTTGACAGTTCATGCAAAGGGTGAAAAGTGTTGACTTGATTTCTTTTGATCCGAAAATCAAAAGAACATTGCAAAGGCTTTAACGTGAACAGTGTCAGCGATCTTTAAACATAAGCCGCTAAAATAGTATGTTTTTCCAACTATGGATGGTACTCAATCTAGTATCCAGCGACCAACCATCAACACCAATAATTTTGAGATTAAGTCGAATATTATTCAAATGTCGAAAGAGTTTGTACAATTCAGCGGAGCTCCTAATGACGATTCTAACATGCATATCATAAAGGCTTTAGAAATTTGTGATACTTTCAAGTAAAATAGAGTCTTAGATGATGCCATCTAACTTAAACTATTCCTTTTTCTCCTTAAGGGATAAAGTAAATAGCTGGTTGATGTCATTGTCGTCAGGATCCATATCGACACGGAAAGATTTAGCACAAAAGTTTCTAGCAAAGTTTTTCCTACCAACAAAGACAGCAAAGATGAGGAATAACATCACCTCATTTAATCATATTGATGGCGAGTTTTTGTATGAGATATATAAGCACTTCAAGGACATGTTGAGGAAGCATCCTCACCATGGTGTCCCTAAATAGTTGTTAGTTCAAACGTTCTATAATGGACTAGTAGGCCATTTGAGGACCATTGTAAATGCAACTGCTAAGGAGCTATAATGAATAATCAATGGATTAGGTTTATAATCTACTAAAGCAAATGGGCGTCTACTAGTTACCAATGGCCAGCAGAGAGTTACACCTAGGAGTGTCGCTGGTATATATAAGATTGATGCATTCAATACATTGGTAGCATAAATCAATACCTTATCCAAGAAGTGTGATGAATTGAACACCATCAAAACCCAACAAGTGATAAGCAACTTTTGTGGTGATCACACATGAATGAGTAATGCATGAAGATAGCGAATTTTTTGGGTAATTTTAACAAATGGCAACCTAACCCATAATTGAATTTCTACAATCTAGGGTAGAGAGATCATCCTAACTTCTCTTAGCGTAACAACCAAAGTGAGTCATATAGATTATTGAATCCCCCAGAACTCCAGTCACCAACAAAGAAGAAGCCTTCATTGGAAGAAATATTTATATACTACATGAAGTTAAATGACGCCATCTTGTAGAACCATTCAGCAACCTTGAAGAACTTAGAGGTCCAAATATGACAACTTGCTGCAGCCATTAATAAGCGACCCCAAGCCACTCTACCAAATGATACCAAAGCAAATCCAAACCACTACCATCAAGTATGAAAAAGAATAAGAAGGTGGTAAAACAAGAAGAAGTGCAGCCACATAGACCACGTATTCATTTTCCTCAAAAGTTATAGAAGTGTCAAACAAGTGTAGAAACTGAAAAATTACAGCAAGGCAATCCAAAAAATGTAGAACATGATATATAACAGCAAAAAAGTGTAAAAAATAATGTAGAATTGCATTTAAGCAGAGGGATAAGGAGAAGAGCAAAAACAGAGACTAAATTGTAAAATTTTCAAAATATGTACTTGTCGACCCAGCGTTATATAGATTTTTACCCCAACACTGGAACAGTGATTAAAATTAGAAAATAAATAAAAAATAACCTGTTATAATCGCGCATTTTCGCCCCAATATTGGCTAGCCACCACGTTATTGCCAACGACAGCCCAGTGCCCTAGTGCTATGTCCTTACCGTTTCAACGATACAACCATTTGAATGCAGCACCCCAACGACGGCATGATAGGCCCCAGCAATAATGCAATTCCTAACCCAATAAAAATAAGAGATTTCAAGCTTAAATCAATCCGTATAAAAAGCCACTCATCCCCAACTCTTAGAAAGCATCCAAGAACATCAAAAATACACAACTCAAATCTTAAAGAACAATTGGAGCATAATTGAAGCATCCATAGAGAGAAATTCAAGGCATTCTTTGGCATCAAGAGTTTCTTAGGCAGCGTAATCAAGAGCAATTTGACGTCTACATCGGTTAGCTATTAATTGTATCATGTTTTCTTATTATTGTTGCTGTTGTTCTCTTATAGCCATCAAATAAATTTTTTTTCTAAGGCAACTAAATATGTGCGGTTAATTGCCATATTTTTCTAATATTTAATAAACTTAGTTCTTTGTTATTCAAATTACTTGTTCTTAAAGCTTCAATATATCTAGCCAATATATAGTGAATGAATTGGTAATATGTTTTATAAACTTGGAAGAGAAATCATTATATTTCGACCTAGAAAATTTGATGCATGATTGTAGAGTAACATCTAATATTGCATATGCAAGTTTCAAATTAGGATAGAAATAACCCTAATTAGCATGTATGATCAATAAGACTTAATCTTAATAAATCGTAATTTATTTCAAGTACCATAGGAATATAGGTATTTGGTAAATTAAGGTATACTTACATGACCTTAGAAAAGATTTACGAATAGATTAGTGTCTTGATCAATAATAAGAACTAAGGGGATTAAATGTTAGAGGATTAATCATTAGAAAGCCTATTGAGGGATAGTATTAACCCTAGGTTTTCTCTATATTGTTATCTTTCAATCTCTTTACATTGTGTCATTACTTTTATATTTTCTAAATTCATTTTTAGATTTTCATTTTTTTGAATAATTACTAGAAATACATAATTTTAGTACTTGGTTAAAAAGTAAAAACTATGCCTGTGGGTTCGACATCCGACTCTTTTGTCCCTTTATTACTTGCATATGATAGTGTATACTGTGAGTGATTTTAAACCTAGGGTGCATGCATATGGGTTTGTGTCTATCATTCAAATATGCATACGTATCACATACATATATGCACAGCAGATGAATGGAATACTAATTTTCTAATGATAAGTACAAATAAGTTTTACATGTTATCTCATAAATGTAAACTACATAAAGATTGAAAATTTATTACCTTGACAAGCCTTTGGTTTTTGGTCAAATCAGAGTACCCGCCTTAAAATAACTCGTTCACAAATCTAGTTTCTTGACATGGTAGGCTTGGGGAAGCTTGAGTAGCATCTTTTTCAACAAAGAATTCAACCCTTGAATCCTTGTTTCTACCTTACAGTATAGGTGGCCAAAAGAAGAAGAATAGAATAAGTGTGTATTAAGCTCTCAACACTTAGCCAAATTACCACACTTCTCTCTCTAAATGCCTTAGTTGTATATCTTCCTTTAATTGGGTAACCTCTTGCTCATTTATTTATTTTTCACTTAATGGACAACACTTGTCCCATTTAATTATATAATGGCCTCCATTATCTTAGTCAATGTTTTTCATTAGTGTTTTCTTTATTATTGTTTACAATAAATCAAATGAAAACAAAACAAAATGGAAAATCATTTAGATGAACTTGGCCTAAATTTAGGCCAAATGAGAAACATTTTCTCATTAATAAGAAACATGTTAAAGCCTACCATTTACAAGTGCCACCCATTTATTCTTATTATATCATTTAATCAATATTAAACAAATAATTTAATCATATTAAATTATGGTAGAAACACAAGCCATTTAAATAAAATAAATAAATTGTTTGACTACAATTTAAATAATAATATCATATATTATTATTATTATTTTATTTAATAAACATTTGAATGAATAAATTAATAATATTAGTTTTCCAATAAATAAGGTCATTTTAGTAATTTCTAAGTCAAATAATAATGGGCACACAATGTTCCATGTGTCAATATCTCATTGGTCAACAACTAATTGTTAACTAATTGATGTACTTAACTTTTAAGTCTTGACACGTGCATGACCGGAGGGAGACCGAAGTAAATGTCTGGTCTACTGGAAATTTTTAGATTGAACTATTTAATCTGATATACTACCCCAGTACACAACGAGTACACTTCATATTGCAGGACTCTTTAGTTTCACTCCCGATTTGTCAAACAGAACTATTCTATGAGTCCGAGATTAATGCCCCACGCACATGTCATAGATATTACAAATTAGTGAGTGGACCATACAAGTTAAGGTCATAGCTCATACGTATAATCTTTCTGCCAATCATATCCTGAAATAGTAGGGATGTAGATCACCATAGTCAAATCCCTATGTGCTCATCTGCGAACTTATCTCCAGACATATATCTTGATAAATAATATATGCAAACACCTTTGCAATATTGTTTAACCTCTGGGAAACCCTTTTCCTTGGTTTGTTGCTTATGACCATAAAACTTTCTAAGATACAATCTCTGAGCATCCGGATATATAACCCATCCATGTGAGTCGACGAATTTCATATCTATACAACCCAAACTCCATAAGCATCGAATTATACCCAACGACACCCAGCGGTCACACCATGAAAGGTCTGTAACATGTGTGGAACCAAAATATGATGAATCATTTACAAGTCCACCATGGTACTCAGGTTAAAGGACCACGTATACTACTCAACTCATGAGGGTCTTTCATTGATGGCTTTATGGGATGTCTATTGGGTTCCTCGTTGAGTCTATTCAGTATTCAGTCCTTACTGAACACCTGTATGCTATACGAACTTCCGGTAAGCCCATGGTCAGTTAAAAACAACCATCTAGGTATAGTATACACTAGTCTATGAAAAAAAATTTCACCGACAAACCTGCATCGATAAATTAAGACCAAGAACATATAATTTGAGAATAGACTTACATAATAACATTTCTTAGTACCTATTGTAACTCTTGCAATTATGTTATTATTAGTGTACTCCCAGGTCTTTGTACTGTTACAGACAAAATTCTAACTTTTAGACTTCACTAATTATTATAACATGCTAACTCTTTAACATTTATAGTTTTTCAGTGATGCTAACTCTTAGCATTGATCTAAACTTCTTTAGACAAAATCTGAACTCCTTCAGATCATATAATGTCTATAGTGTCACAAGTGTTGAACCATTTAAAATTATAATTAACGATTTAACAAGTAATGTGCTATATAAATATTATAAAATAAAATATTCATACAACATTAGGATGGCACGTGAGCACAATCCCAATATATATTTGCACTCAATTATAAGATATAGAAATATCGCATCACTAACTGAGGGACTTCAAAGGGCAAAAAGCTAATAAGTCCAACTTCTTTTAGGTGGTGCTCATCGAGAACGTTATAGACATCTCCAGTTAATGAGGTGAAGTACTTGGTGGCTTGATCGACGTGCTCTTAAATAACTGACATAAGCTTCATATCCTTAGTCTACTTATGCACTAAGGAGGTGAAAAAAAGAAGCAAGGAAGAGGTCAACGACATATAATGCTCTGATAAAGTTCTTTCAATATAGGGACCATAATAATTCAATGACATAATGTACTAAGAAGGAGCAAGGTTAAGAGAAAAGGATAGTCATATACCTTCTGAATCAAATTGAGAGAGAACCTTCCTTAAGATCCAGGATAATCTCTAACCACGAATAACCACAGAACCTTCTAATCAGTTTGGGCTCTGTGCTCGCTAACTACGTTGGTGTTCTTGTCCTACAAACTCACATAAAATGTGCCTTCCTCAAGGTTATTTCTTATTAATCGAAATAGAATCTTAAAGTTCCTAATAATAAAGCCAGTGTTAAAGGCCTTCTTCCATAATACTTGGCAACCTATAACTTGTTGGAAGTGTGCCCTAAAAATATAATTATTATATTATTAATAGAGATTAGTCATTCACTATTATATTTACAATTATGATTGTCTTATTCAAATATCATGAAATTCTTTGATTATTATATGTAACCTTAAACTTAGTATATAATAGTTATATACAAGAGGATTAAGTTTAAGCGTAATAATATAAACTTGTGCTTAGTCTGAATGAAGATGAAAGCTTCATTTTGATAGACTATAAGTGCGGTCCATTTGTATATTGTATAAAATGGTCTTATCTGAATCATTCTATATGTTGACATAGAAAATGGAGGCACTTTGTATAATATTGATTATATAGGACTGTACCACGATAAAATTAATTCTCTAATAATCTCCATTAATAAAGAAAATTTATTTTATTACAATATAATCATATAAGGACTAATCTTAATCCTGAATGATTAATGAACTCCTATTCATTGAGTTATGTTTATTAATTTATAAAGAAAATACTGTAAAAGATTTTCAGTCAATTACTAAGTATTTAATAAATGTAATAAAATGGATAGTTGGAAATATTTCTCACATATATGGAATCAACTCCTTCTGAAAGAAAGCTAGATAAGTTGTTATCTTGATAATTGATTCAGGTCTTGAATATTATGAGCGCTCAGTTTTCTTTAAGAGTTAAAGAAAATAATAATAAATTTGTGAATTTCACAAATTAAATGTTTAAAAAGAGATCAATGTGTATCAAGGATAAAGATGTAATTAGAGAGGTTAATGGACACTTAACCAAGCTCTAATTATGAACACTTGTGGAGGATTGATCTATATGAAATGATTATTAAATGAATAAAGACGGTTTTCTATTTTATAATTTATCTACAAACTTAAGAGTTCAGTTTTATATTTTTAGTGAAGTAATACAAAGTTAATAAATAAAATCATGTTGATTAAAGAGTTTAATCAAATGATTTAGTTTATTAGAGCTTAATTTTGTAGGTCCATTAGGTTCCCATGCTGACTCCATAAACACTAACATTGATTATTGAATTAATTGTTAGATCTAAAATATTAATTGGCCCAAGTTTAATTTGATTAAACTTATTATGACCAATTAATTAATTTGATTGGCCAATGTTTAATTTGATTAAACTTGTTTGGCTCAATCAATTACTGGTCCAATCCATAATAGTTATGGAATTAAATAAATAATTAAATTATTTATTTAAATTAAAATAATTAGATTATTTAATTAAATTAAATAATTAGACAATTGTGAATTATCTAAATTATTTAATTAAATATAATATTAAATATTATATTTATCCTTTTAATTATCTAAATTAAAATAATATAAAGATATTATTTTATCCTAATCCTATTAGAATTAAGTGTTTAGATAACATAAGGATTCTTGTTGTCACGCCCTAGACCTAAAAGATCTAAAACATGATATAACTTACACTCATTAAATAATGTGCACTCATAATTAATATTACATAAAATTTTAAAGTTGAATTCAATGTAGAAATCCTTATCAAGTTGGAGTAAGTTTAATGCAAAATCAACCCATGACCATACTTGGTGAAACCTAAACCAAATACAATCACACCTAATAAAATAACACATAAGTATTTATTCAATAAGGACAAATCAAATATCTTAAACTATGTGTCCACAAATGAAACACTTAGCAACCTAGAAACTTAGCGAACCCAAGGGACATCAAAAGCCTTGCCAAATCCGCTAAGTACACATGTGTCTTATTTACCTGAAATCACCATAAACTATAATGAGTACGAAACTCAGTAAACATACTAGTTTTTCATATGTCAAAATACATATACATATATGTATACAATGCATGTGTATGATATGCTATGATAAATCAAAATCATAATCTTATCAAATCACATGTCAGGTAAGCGATTACACATTCTTTCAAAACATATAATAAGAATACCATCACTTAACTACTATTTAGTAGGACTTTCATATCACATATTACATAATCAGTCAAATGTCACTCGTAGGTGACATACCATATGAGAGGAATAGTACAAGTGAGTTTTAAATTACACATATATAATGCTCATGCCTGAAGGTAAGAGCCAAACCTTCACCCTAATCATCGGTGAATCCTCTCACATGCACCAATACACCACCACACGAATGTGATGAATCAATCTTCCTTTAGGTACCAATAGGATCCTCCCTACATACATAACACATAACATATATCAATCCTAAAGAAAAATGTATACATAAAGGCTTCACCAATCACATAATGGGCCTACTAAGTAAATAGTGAGTTCAAACATTCTCAAAACACAAAACGTATCTTATGGACATTTTCCACTTCAAAAGCTTTCTTTGTTAAATATATTTCATTTTGAAAGCTCACTTTCATAAACACATATATGTCTATGCTCAATGTCAATGCTCATATTCATAAACATATATCTTTCACATTTCATATCAAATATACTTTGGCATAACATAAACATATTTCTAAGCATATTTATAAAATCATACATATACAATTACTATGCTTATTGTGATTTCAGTAAAAGTCTAGTATACTTACCTTTTAGAACTTTCGGCTACAAGGCTGAATTCTTCTTAACCTATCAATAGAGATAATCCTTTCATAAGCCTCAACATTCACACAAAATACTTTAAATAGCTTACAAAATTACACATATTGCACTTTATCACATCGAATTAGTCTAATTACTTAGTTTCTCAAAACTTGTCATTTTGACCACTTACACTTAACAAAATTTTCTTATACATCAAATGATGTTCAATTGCTCCAAAATCAGAATATATCTTTCTTAACTCATATATCCTCCTTATGTATGAATATTATATCATAATTCTTACACAATCTATTTCATAAACACCATCAAATCCAAACTATTATTCTGGCAGGATCAAGATATTTACTGACAATATTCAGTCTCCAAATTTTATAAAATCATATACTAACTCAAAAATTATAAAATTACCACAGAATTATTCTTGACACATATTTCAATTCATGATAAATATTTCACTTGAAAATCCCTGTCAAAAGTATTGTAAAACTATTTTATTGCATAACTTTAAAAATCTATAAATCAAATACTGTAATGAGCTGATACGCTTTAGAAAATTATAACAATTTAACCACATTGATCTAAATTCTTATTGTTGAATATATCATTTTAGACATATAAATTTATCATATTCCAGAAATTAGTAATTTTTAAAGATCATTCAACAGATCAAAATGTTTTTGTCACTGTATCATACTGTTAACACAAGAAATTTCCAGAATTTCATGATTATTTTGATAAATTCACTACAAATTTAATTTTTGTAATTTTCAATCGATTCAAAGTCTCAAATAATTCTATACATATCTAGTTTCATAGTCGGAAAATCCAAAACCAGAATCAAAGTACAACAATTTATAAAATTTTCAGATCAAGAGACTATCAAGTAGAAATTATGTAATTCATTATGATTTATCAAGCTATCTACATAATCATCATCAATTCTCAATATATCTTACAAAATTTACATCAAATCCCCAATTTTTCATTTGTTCAGAAATCAAAACGTAAAGGAATTAACTTAATTAACACCAATAAATTGAGAAATAGTTATGATATACCTCTTAAAACTCCAAATTCTAATTTCTTCTTCTTTTTCTTCTTCTTCTTCTCTTTCTCTCCCCTATATTTCTCTCTTTTCTCTCTCTAAAGGGGTGGCTCGGCTCAAAAATGAGTGAATTAGGGTTTAAAATGTGTATTTTTATACTAAGAGGCTAACTTTTAATATTTATAACTTAATCCCCAAAACTTTCAAAGTATTATAATTTGGTCCCTAAAATAAATCTAAAGTCTTGCAAATAAACCCAATGCTAATAGTTGTCCTTAATTTATATAAACAATACTAATAACCATACATAAATTAAGTATCATCCACATACAAATAACATATGAATGTTATACATATATATAAATATTTATTCTTTTCGGTGTTGGATAAGTGGTTACTACAATTCTCCCTTCCTTTTAAGAATTTCGTCCTCGAAATTCATAACTTAAGCAAACATATGAGGATACTTTGATCTCATTTCATCTTCTCGTTCCTAAGTTTCCTTTCAACTGTATGGTTTATTCATAAAACCTTTTCAAAGCAATCTTCTTGGTATATAGAATTTGCTCATTGTAGTGATAAACACTCATTTATATGTTAGATTATCTCTAAGTTTAAGTGATTCATAACTTAGTATATGAGAGGAGTACAAAACATATATCCAGAAAATAAACACATGACACACATTATGGACTTATAATAATAATGCGAAAGGAAACAAATTGATCAACCACGTCATCTGTGCCTTCAAGGATCTCAAATTGACCAATAAATATAGAGTTAAATTATGAAATTTATATGCACATATTTTTATTCTTTTCACCCGTTCGTTCAATATTTAATGGGCATTTATACACTTTACCTTTTATTCATTAAGGAATGACATAGATGTAGAATACCCATACTAATCTCTTAAATAAAATTCTTAACTCCTCTGAAAATTTTAATCCCTTCAACATTTACTCATATGTCATAATATCATTCATTACCTTAATATCATTCTCAAAATGAAAATAATTTAGCATTTCTACGCAACTAAGTTGTCATTCAAATCAGAATATTGAAGGCATTATCTTAAATGATCAAAAATCAACCTCAATAAAAGACCTTTAGTTCAATTGATTCTTAAACCATAGATCTCAGCATTATATCTCTTACTTTAACTCTTTAAAATAGTCTATCTTATTGGACATCATTTTCTCATTGAGATTGACATGTCTGCCTTTTCTAATATGCTCAGTTTCAAACAGAAAAGATTCCACTAACACAATTACTGCGATGGCAAAGATAATTTTCTAATTATTCCTTTAACGCCATCAACGTAAAAAAAAAGGACGAAACAATTGCTAATTTTCTTTCACGAAACTCTATAAATAGCCTAAACTTCATAATCACTTTTCTAGTAATAAAGAAAACCAACCCCCTTTACCATATTCATGATGAGTAACTTCACAGTCACTTCTCCAGTACCTTTTACTCCTCCTGAACTTTTAATATTTATAAATTAACCCCAAAACTTTCAAAGTATTATAATTTGATCCCTAAAATAAATCTAAAGTCTTACAAATAAACTCAATGCTAATAGTTGTCCTTAATTTATATAAACAATACTAATAACCATACATAAATTAAGTATCATCCACATACAAATAAAATATGAATATTATACATATATATAAATATTTATTCTTTTCGGTGTTGGATAAGTTGTTACTACAATTCTCCCATCTTTTAAGAATTTCGTCCTCGAAATTCATGACTTAAGCAAACATATGAGGATACTTAGATCTCATTTCCTCTTCTCGTTCCCAAGTTTCCTTTTGAACTGTATGGTTTATTCATAAAACCTTTTCAAAGCAATCTTCTTGGTATATAGAATTTGCTCATTGTGGTGATAAATACTCATTCATATGTTAGATTATCTCTAAGTTTAAGTGATTCATAGCTTAGTATATGAGAGGAGTACAAAACATATATCCGAAAAATAAACATATGACACACATTATGGACTTATATTCAAGGATCTCAAATGGACCAATAAATATAGAGTTAAATTATGAAATTTATATACACATATTTTTATTCTTTTCACCCGTTCATTCAATATTTAATGGGCATCTATACACTTTACCTTTTATTCATTAAGGAATGACATAGATGTAGAATACCCATACTAATCTCTTAAATAAAATTCTTAACTCCTCTGAAAATTTTAATCCCTTCAACATTTACTCATATGTCATAATATCATTCATTACCTTAATATCATTCTCAAAATGAAAATAATTTAGCATTTCTACGCAACTAAGTTGTCATTCAAATCAGAATATTGAAGGCATTATCTTAAATGATCAAAAATCAACCTCAATAAAAGACCTTTAGTTCAATTGATTCTTAAACCATAGATCTCAGCATTATATCTCTTACTTTAACTCTTTAAAATAGTCTATCTTATTGGACATCATTTTCTCATTGAGATTGACATGTCTGCCTTTTCTAATATGCTCAGTTTCAAACAGAAAAGATTCCACTAACACAATTACTGCGATGGCAAAGATAATTTTCTAATTATTCCTTTAACGCCATCAACGTAAAAAAAAAGGACGAAACAATTGCTAATTTTCTTTCACGAAACTCTATAAATAGCCTAAACTTCATAATCACTTTTCTAGTAATAAAGAAAACCAACCCCCTTTACCATATTCATGATGAGTAACTTCACAGTCACTTCTCCAGTACCTTTTACTCCTCCTGAACTTTTAATATTTATAAATTAACCCCAAAACTTTCAAAGTATTATAATTTGATCCCTAAAATAAATCTAAAGTCTTACAAATAAACTCAATGCTAATAGTTGTCCTTAATTTATATAAACAATACTAATAACCATACATAAATTAAGTATCATCCACATACAAATAAAATATGAATATTATACATATATATAAATATTTATTCTTTTCGGTGTTGGATAAGTTGTTACTACAATTCTCCCATCTTTTAAGAATTTCGTCCTCGAAATTCATGACTTAAGCAAACATATGAGGATACTTAGATCTCATTTCCTCTTCTCGTTCCCAAGTTTCCTTTTGAACTGTATGGTTTATTCATAAAACCTTTTCAAAGCAATCTTCTTGGTATATAGAATTTGCTCATTGTGGTGATAAATACTCATTCATATGTTAGATTATCTCTAAGTTTAAGTGATTCATAGCTTAGTATATGAGAGGAGTACAAAACATATATCCGAAAAATAAACATATGACACACATTATGGACTTATATTCAAGGATCTCAAATGGACCAATAAATATAGAGTTAAATTATGAAATTTATATACACATATTTTTATTCTTTTCACCCGTTCATTCAATATTTAATGGGCATCTATACACTTTACCTTTTATTCATTAAGGAATGACATAGATGTAGAATACCCATACTAATCTCTTAAATAAAATTCTTAACTCCTCTGAAAATTTTAATCCCTTCAACATTTACTCATATGTCATAATATCATTCATTACCTTAATATCATTCTCAAAATGAAAATAATTTAGCATTTCTACGCAACTAAGTTGTCATTCAAATCAGAATATTGAAGGCATTATCTTAAATGATCAAAAATCAACCTCAATAAAAGACCTTTAGTTCAATTGATTCTTAAACCATAGATCTCAGCATTATATCTCTTACTTTAACTCTTTAAAATAGTCTATCTTATTGGACATCATTTTCTCATTGAGATTGACATGTCTGCCTTTTCTAATATGCTCAGTTTCAAACAGAAAAGATTCCACTAACACAATTACTGCGATGGCAAAGATAATTTTCTAATTATTCCTTTAACGCCATCAACGTAAAAAAAAAGGACGAAACAATTGCTAATTTTCTTTCACGAAACTCTATAAATAGCCTAAACTTCATAATCACTTTTCTAGTAATAAAGAAAACCAACCCCCTTTACCATATTCATGATGAGTAACTTCACAGTCACTTCTCCAGTACCTTTTACTCCTCCTGAACTTTTAATATTTATAAATTAACCCCAAAACTTTCAAAGTATTATAATTTGATCCCTAAAATAAATCTAAAGTCTTACAAATAAACTCAATGCTAATAGTTGTCCTTAATTTATATAAACAATACTAATAACCATACATAAATTAAGTATCATCCACATACAAATAAAATATGAATATTATACATATATATAAATATTTATTCTTTTCGGTGTTGGATAAGTTGTTACTACAATTCTCCCATCTTTTAAGAATTTCGTCCTCGAAATTCATGACTTAAGCAAACATATGAGGATACTTAGATCTCATTTCCTCTTCTCGTTCCCAAGTTTCCTTTTGAACTGTATGGTTTATTCATAAAACCTTTTCAAAGCAATCTTCTTGGTATATAGAATTTGCTCATTGTGGTGATAAATACTCATTCATATGTTAGATTATCTCTAAGTTTAAGTGATTCATAGCTTAGTATATGAGAGGAGTACAAAACATATATCCGAAAAATAAACATATGACACACATTATGGACTTATATTCAAGGATCTCAAATGGACCAATAAATATAGAGTTAAATTATGAAATTTATATACACATATTTTTATTCTTTTCACCCGTTCATTCAATATTTAATGGGCATCTATACACTTTACCTTTTATTCATTAAGGAATGACATAGATGTAGAATACCCATACTAATCTCTTAAATAAAATTCTTAACTCCTCTGAAAATTTTAATCCCTTCAACATTTACTCATATGTCATAATATCATTCATTACCTTAATATCATTCTCAAAATGAAAATAATTTAGCATTTCTACGCAACTAAGTTGTCATTCAAATCAGAATATTGAAGGCATTATCTTAAATGATCAAAAATCAACCTCAATAAAAGACCTTTAGTTCAATTGATTCTTAAACCATAGATCTCAGCATTATATCTCTTACTTTAACTCTTTAAAATAGTCTATCTTATTGGACATCATTTTCTCATTGAGATTGACATGTCTGCCTTTTCTAATATGCTCAGTTTCAAACAGAAAAGATTCCACTAACACAATTACTGCGATGGCAAAGATAATTTTCTAATTATTCCTTTAACGCCATCAACGTAAAAAAAAGGACGAAACAATTGCTAATTTTCTTTCACGAAACTCTATAAATAGCCTAAACTTCATAATCACTTTTCTAGTAATAAAGAAAACCAACCCCCTTTACCATATTCATGATGAGTAACTTCACAGTCACTTCTCCAGTACCTTTTACTCCTCCTGAACTTTTAATATTTATAAATTAACCCCAAAACTTTCAAAGTATTATAATTTGATCCCTAAAATAAATCTAAAGTCTTACAAATAAACTCAATGCTAATAGTTGTCCTTAATTTATATAAACAATACTAATAACCATACATAAATTAAGTATCATCCACATACAAATAAAATATGAATATTATACATATATATAAATATTTATTCTTTTCGGTGTTGGATAAGTTGTTACTACAATTCTCCCATCTTTTAAGAATTTCGTCCTCGAAATTCATGACTTAAGCAAACATATGAGGATACTTAGATCTCATTTCCTCTTCTCGTTCCCAAGTTTCCTTTTGAACTGTATGGTTTATTCATAAAACCTTTTCAAAGCAATCTTCTTGGTATATAGAATTTGCTCATTGTGGTGATAAATACTCATTCATATGTTAGATTATCTCTAAGTTTAAGTGATTCATAGCTTAGTATATGAGAGGAGTACAAAACATATATCCGAAAAATAAACATATGACACACATTATGGACTTATATTCAAGGATCTCAAATGGACCAATAAATATAGAGTTAAATTATGAAATTTATATACACATATTTTTATTCTTTTCACCCGTTCATTCAATATTTAATGGGCATCTATACACTTTACCTTTTATTCATTAAGGAATGACATAGATGTAGAATACCCATACTAATCTCTTAAATAAAATTCTTAACTCCTCTGAAAATTTTAATCCCTTCAACATTTACTCATATGTCATAATATCATTCATTACCTTAATATCATTCTCAAAATGAAAATAATTTAGCATTTCTACGCAACTAAGTTGTCATTCAAATCAGAATATTGAAGGCATTATCTTAAATGATCAAAAATCAACCTCAATAAAAGACCTTTAGTTCAATTGATTCTTAAACCATAGATCTCAGCATTATATCTCTTACTTTAACTCTTTAAAATAGTCTATCTTATTGGACATCATTTTCTCATTGAGATTGACATGTCTGCCTTTTCTAATATGCTCAGTTTCAAACAGAAAAGATTCCACTAACACAATTACTGCGATGGCAAAGATAATTTTCTAATTATTCCTTTAACGCCATCAACGTAAAAAAAAAGGACGAAACAATTGCTAATTTTCTTTCACGAAACTCTATAAATAGCCTAAACTTCATAATCACTTTTCTAGTAATAAAGAAAACCAACCCCCTTTACCATATTCATGATGAGTAACTTCACAGTCACTTCTCCAGTACCTTTTACTCCTCCTGAACTTTTAATATTTATAAATTAACCCCAAAACTTTCAAAGTATTATAATTTGATCCCTAAAATAAATCTAAAGTCTTACAAATAAACTCAATGCTAATAGTTGTCCTTAATTTATATAAACAATACTAATAACCATACATAAATTAAGTATCATCCACATACAAATAAAATATGAATATTATACATATATATAAATATTTATTCTTTTCGGTGTTGGATAAGTTGTTACTACAATTCTCCCATCTTTTAAGAATTTCGTCCTCGAAATTCATGACTTAAGCAAACATATGAGGATACTTAGATCTCATTTCCTCTTCTCGTTCCCAAGTTTCCTTTTGAACTGTATGGTTTATTCATAAAACCTTTTCAAAGCAATCTTCTTGGTATATAGAATTTGCTCATTGTGGTGATAAATACTCATTCATATGTTAGATTATCTCTAAGTTTAAGTGATTCATAGCTTAGTATATGAGAGGAGTACAAAACATATATCCGAAAAATAAACATATGACACACATTATGGACTTATATTCAAGGATCTCAAATGGACCAATAAATATAGAGTTAAATTATGAAATTTATATACACATATTTTTATTCTTTTCACCCGTTCATTCAATATTTAATGGGCATCTATACACTTTACCTTTTATTCATTAAGGAATGACATAGATGTAGAATACCCATACTAATCTCTTAAATAAAATTCTTAACTCCTCTGAAAATTTTAATCCCTTCAACATTTACTCATATGTCATAATATCATTCATTACCTTAATATCATTCTCAAAATGAAAATAATTTAGCATTTCTACGCAACTAAGTTGTCATTCAAATCAGAATATTGAAGGCATTATCTTAAATGATCAAAAATCAACCTCAATAAAAGACCTTTAGTTCAATTGATTCTTAAACCATAGATCTCAGCATTATATCTCTTACTTTAACTCTTTAAAATAGTCTATCTTATTGGACATCATTTTCTCATTGAGATTGACATGTCTGCCTTTTCTAATATGCTCAGTTTCAAACAGAAAAGATTCCACTAACACAATTACTGCGATGGCAAAGATAATTTTCTAATTATTCCTTTAACGCCATCAACGTAAAAAAAAAGGACGAAACAATTGCTAATTTTCTTTCACGAAACTCTATAAATAGCCTAAACTTCATAATCACTTTTCTAGTAATAAAGAAAACCAACCCCCTTTACCATATTCATGATGAGTAACTTCACAGTCACTTCTCCAGTACCTTTTACTCCTCCTGAACTTTTAATATTTATAAATTAACCCCAAAACTTTCAAAGTATTATAATTTGATCCCTAAAATAAATCTAAAGTCTTACAAATAAACTCAATGCTAATAGTTGTCCTTAATTTATATAAACAATACTAATAACCATACATAAATTAAGTATCATCCACATACAAATAAAATATGAATATTATACATATATATAAATATTTATTCTTTTCGGTGTTGGATAAGTTGTTACTACAATTCTCCCATCTTTTAAGAATTTCGTCCTCGAAATTCATGACTTAAGCAAACATATGAGGATACTTAGATCTCATTTCCTCTTCTCGTTCCCAAGTTTCCTTTTGAACTGTATGGTTTATTCATAAAACCTTTTCAAAGCAATCTTCTTGGTATATAGAATTTGCTCATTGTGGTGATAAATACTCATTCATATGTTAGATTATCTCTAAGTTTAAGTGATTCATAGCTTAGTATATGAGAGGAGTACAAAACATATATCCGAAAAATAAACATATGACACACATTATGGACTTATATTCAAGGATCTCAAATGGACCAATAAATATAGAGTTAAATTATGAAATTTATATACACATATTTTTATTCTTTTCACCCGTTCATTCAATATTTAATGGGCATCTATACACTTTACCTTTTATTCATTAAGGAATGACATAGATGTAGAATACCCATACTAATCTCTTAAATAAAATTCTTAACTCCTCTGAAAATTTTAATCCCTTCAACATTTACTCATATGTCATAATATCATTCATTACCTTAATATCATTCTCAAAATGAAAATAATTTAGCATTTCTACGCAACTAAGTTGTCATTCAAATCAGAATATTGAAGGCATTATCTTAAATGATCAAAAATCAACCTCAATAAAAGACCTTTAGTTCAATTGATTCTTAAACCATAGATCTCAGCATTATATCTCTTACTTTAACTCTTTAAAATAGTCTATCTTATTGGACATCATTTTCTCATTGAGATTGACATGTCTGCCTTTTCTAATATGCTCAGTTTCAAACAGAAAAGATTCCACTAACACAATTACTGCGATGGCAAAGATAATTTTCTAATTATTCCTTTAACGCCATCAACGTAAAAAAAAGGACGAAACAATTGCTAATTTTCTTTCACGAAACTCTATAAATAGCCTAAACTTCATAATCACTTTTCTAGTAATAAAGAAAACCAACCCCCTTTACCATATTCATGATGAGTAACTTCACAGTCACTTCTCCAGTACCTTTTACTCCTCCTGAACTTTTAATATTTATAAATTAACCCCAAAACTTTCAAAGTATTATAATTTGATCCCTAAAATAAATCTAAAGTCTTACAAATAAACTCAATGCTAATAGTTGTCCTTAATTTATATAAACAATACTAATAACCATACATAAATTAAGTATCATCCACATACAAATAAAATATGAATATTATACATATATATAAATATTTATTCTTTTCGGTGTTGGATAAGTTGTTACTACAATTCTCCCATCTTTTAAGAATTTCGTCCTCGAAATTCATGACTTAAGCAAACATATGAGGATACTTAGATCTCATTTCCTCTTCTCGTTCCCAAGTTTCCTTTTGAACTGTATGGTTTATTCATAAAACCTTTTCAAAGCAATCTTCTTGGTATATAGAATTTGCTCATTGTGGTGATAAATACTCATTCATATGTTAGATTATCTCTAAGTTTAAGTGATTCATAGCTTAGTATATGAGAGGAGTACAAAACATATATCCGAAAAATAAACATATGACACACATTATGGACTTATATTCAAGGATCTCAAATGGACCAATAAATATAGAGTTAAATTATGAAATTTATATACACATATTTTTATTCTTTTCACCCGTTCATTCAATATTTAATGGGCATCTATACACTTTACCTTTTATTCATTAAGGAATGACATAGATGTAGAATACCCATACTAATCTCTTAAATAAAATTCTTAACTCCTCTGAAAATTTTAATCCCTTCAACATTTACTCATATGTCATAATATCATTCATTACCTTAATATCATTCTCAAAATGAAAATAATTTAGCATTTCTACGCAACTAAGTTGTCATTCAAATCAGAATATTGAAGGCATTATCTTAAATGATCAAAAATCAACCTCAATAAAAGACCTTTAGTTCAATTGATTCTTAAACCATAGATCTCAGCATTATATCTCTTACTTTAACTCTTTAAAATAGTCTATCTTATTGGACATCATTTTCTCATTGAGATTGACATGTCTGCCTTTTCTAATATGCTCAGTTTCAAACAGAAAAGATTCCACTAACACAATTACTGCGATGGCAAAGATAATTTTCTAATTATTCCTTTAACGCCATCAACGTAAAAAAAAAGGACGAAACAATTGCTAATTTTCTTTCACGAAACTCTATAAATAGCCTAAACTTCATAATCACTTTTCTAGTAATAAAGAAAACCAACCCCCTTTACCATATTCATGATGAGTAACTTCACAGTCACTTCTCCAGTACCTTTTACTCCTCCTGAACTTTTAATATTTATAAATTAACCCCAAAACTTTCAAAGTATTATAATTTGATCCCTAAAATAAATCTAAAGTCTTACAAATAAACTCAATGCTAATAGTTGTCCTTAATTTATATAAACAATACTAATAACCATACATAAATTAAGTATCATCCACATACAAATAAAATATGAATATTATACATATATATAAATATTTATTCTTTTCGGTGTTGGATAAGTTGTTACTACAATTCTCCCATCTTTTAAGAATTTCGTCCTCGAAATTCATGACTTAAGCAAACATATGAGGATACTTAGATCTCATTTCCTCTTCTCGTTCCCAAGTTTCCTTTTGAACTGTATGGTTTATTCATAAAACCTTTTCAAAGCAATCTTCTTGGTATATAGAATTTGCTCATTGTGGTGATAAATACTCATTCATATGTTAGATTATCTCTAAGTTTAAGTGATTCATAGCTTAGTATATGAGAGGAGTACAAAACATATATCCGAAAAATAAACATATGACACACATTATGGACTTATATTCAAGGATCTCAAATGGACCAATAAATATAGAGTTAAATTATGAAATTTATATACACATATTTTTATTCTTTTCACCCGTTCATTCAATATTTAATGGGCATCTATACACTTTACCTTTTATTCATTAAGGAATGACATAGATGTAGAATACCCATACTAATCTCTTAAATAAAATTCTTAACTCCTCTGAAAATTTTAATCCCTTCAACATTTACTCATATGTCATAATATCATTCATTACCTTAATATCATTCTCAAAATGAAAATAATTTAGCATTTCTACGCAACTAAGTTGTCATTCAAATCAGAATATTGAAGGCATTATCTTAAATGATCAAAAATCAACCTCAATAAAAGACCTTTAGTTCAATTGATTCTTAAACCATAGATCTCAGCATTATATCTCTTACTTTAACTCTTTAAAATAGTCTATCTTATTGGACATCATTTTCTCATTGAGATTGACATGTCTGCCTTTTCTAATATGCTCAGTTTCAAACAGAAAAGATTCCACTAACACAATTACTGCGATGGCAAAGATAATTTTCTAATTATTCCTTTAACGCCATCAACGTAAAAAAAAAGGACGAAACAATTGCTAATTTTCTTTCACGAAACTCTATAAATAGCCTAAACTTCATAATCACTTTTCTAGTAATAAAGAAAACCAACCCCCTTTACCATATTCATGATGAGTAACTTCACAGTCACTTCTCCAGTACCTTTTACTCCTCCTGAACTTTTAATATTTATAAATTAACCCCAAAACTTTCAAAGTATTATAATTTGATCCCTAAAATAAATCTAAAGTCTTACAAATAAACTCAATGCTAATAGTTGTCCTTAATTTATATAAACAATACTAATAACCATACATAAATTAAGTATCATCCACATACAAATAAAATATGAATATTATACATATATATAAATATTTATTCTTTTCGGTGTTGGATAAGTTGTTACTACAATTCTCCCATCTTTTAAGAATTTCGTCCTCGAAATTCATGACTTAAGCAAACATATGAGGATACTTAGATCTCATTTCCTCTTCTCGTTCCCAAGTTTCCTTTTGAACTGTATGG
The DNA here is from genome assembly GCA_946807835.1 of Ailanthus altissimus. NCBI lineage: Eukaryota > Viridiplantae > Streptophyta > Magnoliopsida > Sapindales > Simaroubaceae > Ailanthus > Ailanthus altissimus. The sequence goes on from OX327698.1 coordinate 12,369,201, forward strand.
TTTATTCATAAAACCTTTTCAAAGCAATCTTCTTGGTATATAGAATTTGCTCATTGTGGTGATAAATACTCATTCATATGTTAGATTATCTCTAAGTTTAAGTGATTCATAGCTTAGTATATGAGAGGAGTACAAAACATATATCCGAAAAATAAACATATGACACACATTATGGACTTATATTCAAGGATCTCAAATGGACCAATAAATATAGAGTTAAATTATGAAATTTATATACACATATTTTTATTCTTTTCACCCGTTCATTCAATATTTAATGGGCATCTATACACTTTACCTTTTATTCATTAAGGAATGACATAGATGTAGAATACCCATACTAATCTCTTAAATAAAATTCTTAACTCCTCTGAAAATTTTAATCCCTTCAACATTTACCCATATGTCATAATATCATTGATTACCTTAATATCATTCTCAAAATAAAAATAATTTAATATTTCTATGCAATTAAGTAGCAGTAATAAGTAGCAAATCGATCGTTGTTTTAAATAGCCCTTAGTATCATAATAGTAATACTGAAAATCTATTTTAAAATAGTAAAATTATCTTTTACAAAAAAATAAAGAACATATGCATTAAAAATAGGATATTTTCAAATAAATATTATATATTATTAATTTATAGTTATTACATTAAAAAGTTTCTATTTTGTTTGTCTTAATTTCTTTATTTTTGTTTTCTCTCCTTTCTACTCATTTTATTTTTCATCAAACTCTTGCCATCTTTAATGAAAGAAGACATTAATTTAAATTAAAACGAGTTTCAAAAAAAATTTAATAATTCCATTTCAATTTGTTCCAACTTACTTTTTTAAATATTATTTATTAAATTAGTTTTTATTTATAAAATATTAAATTAGTTTTTATTTATAAATTATTAAATTAGTTTTTATTTATGAATTATTTAAAAGATGAATAGATATGATTCTAAGAAGAAAAAAAAAGATAAACAGATATGATTTTAAATTAATTTCTATATTGAAAAAGAATATTTTTTTAGTTATGTTTGCTAAATATCATTTAGTAATTATATTTGAAGGGTAAAATTGTAAAAGAATTCAAAATGTTAGTATTTAATTAAATCATTATAAGAAAAAGCCAACCATCAAGGAGTTTTTAGTAGTTGTAAGTGGCGAATTCTATATTGTAAATGATAAGAGTAATACAAACATATTATACATTTACGACACTAAACATCACTTAGTACATATCCCCACTCGTTGGGCAATCCTGATTTTGTAACGATACTAGGGTAAGAATAAGAGGACCAACATCTATATCTACATCTACCAGACAGGTATAGATAATCAGCTCACTAGAGGAAACCGGAAAGTCTTTATTTTTTGGCGGATCATTATCATCACCTCCATTATAACCATGCGAGTGCATACCTCCATTATATCTACCCACTTGCGTTCACTTGTACTGCCACCAGTTTGTCCTCTGCAAGGAAAGCCAACACAAATCGACTACATCAAAGTCCTTAAAAAGTATTTTCATTAAACGTCGTTAACTTTATATTACATTTCTCAACTTGAGTGTTATTTTTTTTATAAAACAAAAAACTATGAGACTTTAGAAACATATTAAGTATAAGACGCGGTTATGAGATTTTCAGCTAAAAAAGAATCTTTTCGTCTTTTCTTTGCTCTCTTCCTGAGTGATTCGGGGGAGAAAAAGTAAAAGGAGCGGGGAGCCTTCATGGCTACTCATACTAAGTGGAGCTTTAAATTTTCTCAGTTTTAAAGATAGTCTTAATTTGGTAAGCATTTACTTTTATTATAAGTGTTGTCTAGTCGGTAAATATGTATATAGAGGCGCTCATTAAGATGTGCAACTCCTTAAGAATATCAAAGTAAGAAAGAGAATTAATAGAAATCAAGGGAGATTGTCGAGAAGCTAGAGAAAAGATGAGGGAATTTTGTTTGGTGGTAAAAGTGTTATCAAGCAGGGCAATAAATTCTTGTGTTACTTTGAATCTAAATGAGACAGGATAAAGCTTTAATTGTCTTAGTTGTTGTAGAAGATATGGGTGCAGTATCTAATATTCCGTTTTAGTTCACATCCTTTTGGGTCCAAATATATAACATCCCAGTGCTTTGCATGCATGAGGAAGCTGCTAAGTTGTTCGGTAGCAAAATTGAAAGGGTAGAAGAAGTAAATTTAGATAAAGATGGAGGATGTGTAGGGAAATATGCCAGAGTTAGGGTTAAGATTGAAATTACGAAACCTCTCCATCGATGTCTTAAGGCGAGAATGGAAGGAGATTGTGAAGAGATCATAATGCCTTTTACAATATAAAAGGCTGCCTGAATTCTGTTACCAGTATGAGAGGCTAGGACACTTGAACAAATAATGTGAAGAAAAACTTACAATATGAAATGCTGCCTAAATTCTGTTAAAAGCAGGGAGTATGGGTAATAATTGGAAAACTATGAGTGCCAAGAAACATGGGCAGCAACAAATGAATAAAGGAAAAAGAGAATATAAGGGTAAAGGCCTAAAAGTTGTAGAAAGCCAGCAGGATACAGGCGGAGTAAGCAGGGAGGAAAAAGCTAAAGAATTTGGGGCTATAAGGGAACCCCGAGGAAGTTGAAGAGAGACGGGTGTCGGATGACCCAACCCAAGTTACTGAAGAGACCAGCAGAATGAAGATGGAATGCATTCTCCAAGGCATACAGTAGACAGTGCAAGAAAGGGGACGAGTCTGAAAGTGATGGGTATAACCAAGTTAAGTGTCACGCCTTAAGTGTTTTCAAGTATTTTCTCGAACACTTGTGCACGACAAAGCCTCCTAGAAGCCTTAAAGGCTGCTAGAACGAATCGCGGCCCGGAGCTACTAAAAAACCCACTGACATGGGTGAAGAACCGGGCCAAGCCCACGACTTATTAGGATGGTTAACCTTAATTAGAAAAGGAATATTTTAAGGAATATGTGATGGCATCTAGAAATATTCTAAGGAATATGTGATGGCATCTAGAAATATTCCAAGGAATATGTGATGGTATCTAAGAACATTTTAGGGAATATTATTCCATCTTGTATATATATCGTTAGATCGTTTAGATCTCAGCCGTCGATTGTATAAGACTGCTAGTATATAAAGGGGAGACCCTCACTTGTATAATTCATCTCATAGCTTTGTTTCCTCTTCAGCAATATAGAGAGCATTCGTACAAACACTTGGCGTGCTTGTTTTTCTTCTCTTTGTATGGTTTTCTCGGCTGCTTAGTGCGCAACGCGTTTAAGGTCGCACAGTATCAAAAAGGTCCGTAACAGTTGGTATCAGAGCAGGTTTGAAGATGGAGAAAGACGCCATACCGATGGAGTTGACTGAAGAGAGGGGTCGAAACTCCAAAGCTAAAAGGCACGAAAGTGTACCTCGCGACAAGTCTGTTGATCCAAGCCATGAGTTCGGGAACATGGTGAAAACGCTCGATGGCGCTGTGAGAAAGGTGACGAATCATCTTGGGGAGTTGGAGCAGCAAGTAGAAAAGCTCGAGCAGGGACTCGACACTCAAGGGGACAAGCTGCGCTCCCTCATCGACACATCCATCAAGAGTTACGCTGATCGGCAGCGTGACTGGATCAAGGCTTTTCAAAAGAAGGTATACGCCACCTTTGACAAAGTTCAAGCCCAAGTGGAGGAACTGCATAGAGGGTTTAATGCTGTCAAGGAGGATGCAGTGCTGTGCAAGCAAGCAGTAGTGAATGGGTCTGTTGCTGCTCAAAGGGTGCCAAGAGTTGAGGCTCCTAAACTGAAGGAGTTCAGCGGTAAGCGGAACGCCAAGGAGCTCGACAATTACTTTGGCAGATGAAAAGATACTTTGACGCCATAGGCGTGCGAGATGAAGACAAGGTAAATACCGCGACCTTATATCTTTCCGACCATGCAATTCTATAGTGGTGCAGGAAAAGCGAGGAGATACGCAAGGGTACCTGCACAATCAACACCTGAGCAGAATTGCAACGAGAGCTGAAGCGCCAGTTCTATCCGGAGAATGTGGCGCACGATGCTCGAAAGCGGTTAAAGGAACTGAAGCAAACCAAGTCTATCAGCGAGTACGTCGAGGAGTACTTCCTATTAATGCTCCAGATTCCCAACATGAGCGAGGAGGACTTGTTGTTCAATTTCTTGGATGGGTTGCAAACATGGTCGTCCAATGAGTTAAAGCGGCACTGGGTAACCAGAATATCCGACGCTCTGACTTTGGCAAAAACGCTCATGGATTACCGCAAGGGTGACTCAGGAAATTTCAAGCATTCAAGACCCAATCACAGAAAAAGTGGGGGTGCCAAATAGTTTCAGCCTCCGGAGGATGAGGAGGAGAAAAGTAAGCTGCCCAAATGGAAAAAGCAGAAGCGCAATGGCCATAGAAGTAATGGATCGAACACAAGTTGCTTCTTTTGTGATGGGGATCACAGGGGCAAGGACTGCCCGAAGAAGAAGGCTATCAACGCAATAGTTATGGTGCATGAGGCTTGCGATCAGCGTCAAATGGGGTGTTTGCAGCTGCTCAACACAATGAAAGCTAAGCGACGTGCCAGCGTGCCAACGGAAAAGGCGCTCATGTATGTTGAAGCCTACATCAACTGCATAAAGGCTCAAGTGCTGGTGGATACGGTGGCGACGCACAACTTTATTAAGCGTGTAGAGGCAAAGCACTTAGGACTTTTTGTGGAGAAAGAGGAAGGGTTCCTCAAATCGGTAAATGTTGTGGCCAAGCCACTGAATGGGGTGGTTTGAGGGGTCGATATCCACCTAGGCAAATGGCGCGGCAAGGTAAATTTCTCTGTAGCACCTCTTGATGATTTCGATGTGTTGTTAGGTATAGAGTTCTTGAGGCAGTACGACGTGGTGCCACTTTCTCGACACAACTACGTGTGCATCATGCAATGAGGGTCTTACATGATACCAACAGTGGACAAGTCCAAGGGTGGGCAATCTCAGCCGAAAGCCAACATTAAAATCCTTTCCGCCATTCAACTAATGGGAGTTGCTGGGCACAAAGAAGAAGTATATCCAGCCACAGTGAGGGGGATGGATGATAAGGCGACAAGGGGCGAGGATAAGCTACCAACAGGGGTTGTAGAAGTGCTCGAGGAGCACAAGGGGGTCGTGCCAACTGACATACCACAGGTGCAGCCACATCAAGGTGATACCGAGCATGGGAAACAGTTGGAGTTGGGGTTGATGCTTCCAACTACAGTACAGATGTCTCAACCGGGATTAGATGAGTTGTAGGGGCAACTCAAGGAGTTGGCGAGCGTGGGTGTCGCTCAGCAACTCAAGGCATCATATGATGTGCGCTTTCAGCACAAGAAGTGGGTTAAGGACAAGTAGCGACGTGTCAAGCATCGTGCAGGGGACTTGGTGATGGAGATGATACTTCCACCACAATGCAAGACAGCACGCCCACTTCAGACGAGCCTTGATCGTAGGGACGAGGGGCTATTTACTGTTGCCAAGAGGGTTGGCAACGTCTCACATAAGGTAGGGATACCTTCGAGATAGCAGTTGTATCCGGTGTCCTCTGAGAACTGTTTGAAGCTATACCAAGGGGGTATGGAAGACATGGAGAAGAAACAGTAACCTTTAGGGATTTTCACATGGGAAGACAAAGGGGTGAAACTCATCCACAGTGGACGGACGATGCAGAAGGAAGAGCAACCTCCAAGACGTGAGTACTTTGTCAAGTGGGAAGGGGTACCCAATATAGAAGTACACTAGAAATACGAGAGCGCACAGTGGCAGATTGAAGAATGAGGTGTGTATTTTCCAGTGAAGACGCAACGAGGCCGTCGCGTGAATTTGGTAGGGGAGAATGTCATGCCCCAAGTGTTCTCAAGCATTTTCTCGAACACTTGGTGCGTGAAAAAGCCTCCTAGAGGCCTTAAGGGCTGCTAGAACGGATCACGGGCCAGAGCTTCTAGAAGACCCGCTGACATGGATGAAGAACCGGGCCAAGCCTGTGACTTATTAGGGTTGTTAACCTTAATTAGGAAAGGAATATTCCAAGGAATATGTGATGGCATCTAGAAATATTCTAGGGAATATTATTCCATCTTGTATATACACCGTTAGATCATTTAGATCTCAGTCGTCGATTGTATAGGGCTACTAGTACATAAAGGGGAGACCCTCACTTGTATAATTCATCTCATAGCTTTGTTTTCTCTTCAGCAATATAAAGAACATTCGTGCAAACACTTGGCGTGCTTATTTTTCTTCTTTTTGTGTTATTTTCTCGGCTGCTAAGTGTGTAACGCGTCTAAGGCTGCATGGTGTCGAAAAGGTCCGTGACATAAGGCTATGACCTATTTTGGTAAGGAGGTAGAAGTAGGAATGGCGGGAAAAAATAGGGCATAAAGTCTAGCGGCAAGCTTGGCGCCCAAAATATTCAAAAAGGCAAAGGTCTCCTTGTGGGCCAAGCCCTTTCCGAAGCTGAACCCAAAACAGCCCATAATGTGCAGAATAACAATGAAGAGCTGAAGGAATATTTAAAGAAGGGAGGGAAAAGGAGTTAGAAAAGACTAGCAAGGGGCCCAAGCCCATAAGGTAAGGAGAACAAGCAACCAATTTTGGCAAAAGAAAATAAACAAAGATAGTTTATGTGTGGAAAGCCTTGAAGTCAAATGGGGCAAATATGGAAAGGGTAACAACTACTTAAGGAAATTGAGGCAACTGAAGTAGTAAATGGTAATGAAAGGTATCAGCAACAATGGCAGTGGCTATCATGTAGCCCCGCCGATAGCCATAAATATCCTCAGTTGGAATGTTCAAGGGCTGGGGAATACTCGAACATTCCGAGACTTGAATAAAATTCTCCAAGATACTAAATTGGATATTGTGTTCTTATTTGAAACCAAACTATATGATGAGAAAATGAAGTATATAGGCAGTAGGCTAAAGTTTAATTACCGTTTTCCTGTTAGATGCCAATGGAGAGCATTGGGCATTGCTCTTCTCTGGAATAAAACTATAAACTTAGAAATAGTTTCGTATAGTCGTTATGTAGTAACCACTTATCCACAACCGGAAAGAATAAATATTTGTACTTGTATAATATTTATATTTTATTTGTATGTAGGTAGTACTTGATTTATGTATTGTTATTAGTACTGTTAGTATAGATTAAGGACCTACTGTTAGTATTAGGTTTATTTGTAAGACTTTAGATTTATTTTAAGGGCCAAATTATACTACTTTAAAAGTTTTGGGGTTAATTTATAAATACTAAATGTTAGCCTCTTAGTATAAAAATACACATTTTAAACCTTGATTTACTCATTTTTGGTCGAGCCACCTCTTTTAGAGTGAGAAATGAGAGATTCCTTTAGAATTTTAAGCTTTAAGAGGTATATTATAATCCTTTCTTAGTTTCTTGGTATTAATTAAGTTGATTCCTTTAAATTTTGATTTCTATAAATATGTACAATTGAGAATGTGGATTTTGTAAGATATATTGAGAAATGACGATGATTATGTAGATAACTTGATAAATCATGATGAATTTATAGAATTTATATTTGATAGTCTCTTGATCCGAGAATTTTATAAATTGTTGTACTTTGATTCTGATTTTAAATTTTAACAATATGAAATTAGACATGTCTAAAATAATTTTAGACATTGATTTGATTAAAAATTTCAAAAATTGAATTTTTAATGAATTTACAAAGATGACCCTGAAATTCTGGAAATTTCCTGTGCTAACAATATATTGAAGTGGTGTACAATTTTCGGTCTACTATATGATCTTCACAAATTACAAAGTTTTGGAATATGATTATTTTACATGTCTACTATGATATATTCAAAATTAAGAATTTATATCAATGTGATCAAATGTTTATGATTTTCTAAAATGTATCAACTCATTGTACTATTTGATAAACAGATTTTTGAAGTTATGAAATAAAATGGTTCTAAAATACTTTGGCAGGGATTTTGAAGTAAAAATTTTTTCATGGATTGAGATATGTGTTAAGAGTAATTCTGTGATAGTTTTATAATTTTTGAGTTAGTATATGATTATATAAAAGTGGGAGCTGAATACTGTTCAATAAATATCTTGATCCTGTCAGGATAATAGTTTAGATTTGATGGTGTTTATGAAATAAATTGTGTATGAATTATGGTATAATATTTATATATAAGAAGGATATATGAGTAAAGAATGATATATTCTGATTTTGGAGTAATTTGACATCATTTAATGTATAAGAAAATTTTGTTAAATATAAGTGGTCAGAATGACAGATTTTGAGAAACCAAGTCATTAGACCAATTCGATGTGTTAAGTGAAATATGTGTAATGTTGTAAGCTATTTAAAGTGTTTTGTGTGAATGGTGAGGCTTATGAAAGGATTAATCTCCATTGATAGGTTAAAGAGAATTAAGCCTCGTAACTGAAAGTGCTAAGAAGTAAGTATACTAGACTTTTACTGAAATCACAATAAACATAGTCATTGTTTATGTATGATTTTGTAAATGTGCTTAAAAATATGTTATGTCACGCCAAAGTATATTTGATATAAAATGTGAAAGACATATATTTATAAATGTGAGCATTGACATTGAGCATAGACATATATGTGTTTATGAAAGTAAGCTTTCAAAATGAAATGTATTTAACGAAGAAAGCTTTCGAAGTGAAAAATATCCATGAGATACGTTTTATGCTTTAAGGATTTTTGAACTCACTATTTACTTAGTAGGCACCTTATGTGATTTGTGGAGCCTTTATGTGTGGTCTTTCCTTCAGGATTGGTATATGTTATGTGTTCTGTATGTAGAGAGGATCCTATTGGTACCTAAAGGAAAATTGAGTCATCACATTCGTGATTTGGCAAGGCTTCTGTTGTCCCTTAGATTCCCTAAGTTGCTAGGTTGCTAAGTGTTTCATTTATGGACACATAGTTTAAGATATTTGATTTGTCCGTATTAAATAAATACTTATGTATTATTTTATTAAGCGTGGCTGTATATTTGGTTTATATTTTACCAAGTATGGTCATAGGTTGATTTTTGTGATGAACCTACTAGCAACTTACTAAGGATTCCTATATAGAATTCAAGTTTGAAATTTTATACAATATTAATTATGAGTGTACATTATTAAATGAATGTAAGTTATGTCGTGTGTCAAATCTTTTGGGTCTAGGGCGTGACACGTTACCACATAGATGCCATGATCAGCAGGAATATAGGGGCGTGCTAGAGACTCATGGGTATATATGGGATGTCAAATTCAAGCTAGAAAAAGCATACATGGGAGTTGCCGAGAAGGTTATCTCAGAATAGCTCTATGCAATGATTATGTTATGGGGATTTCAATGAAGTCATGAGAATTAAAGAAAAAAGTAAAGGGCTTCCTAGGGGCATAAAAGCAATATAGGAGTTCAAGGAAGCAATAAAGATGTATGAGCTTGTGGATATGGGTTGGTGTAGGTTCCCATACATTTGGTCTAATAAACGATACGGCCTTAATTGGATAGAGGAACGCATGGACAGATTTCTCAACAATAAAGGGTAGAATATATTGTTTGGGAGAATCATTGTGAATTATCTCACTACCACAACATCTGATCATAGCCCTATACTACTGAAAGCTTGGGACATAAATAAATGGCTAAGCAAAAGAAGATAAGGTAGAGCCAGGTTCCATTATGAGGACCTGTGGGACTTTTACTAAGATTGCTCTATGATAGTTAAGGAATGATGGGATGGTGTAGAAGATCAGACAGCTGGAGTTATTGCCAGGTTTATAAAATAAGTAGAGAGTACTAAAAGCTCCCTAAAAGACTGGCATGTTAAGAAATTTGGGGGAAAGAAATCAAAGCTCAAAAAGTTAATCTTAGAGCTTCAAAATGCAAGATTGATAAGCAATATGAAGTAAGGAACAAAATTCATGAGATAGAGCTTAAGGTGGAAAAGCTTCTGCAAGAAAAGGAGATCCATTGGAAACAAAGATCAACAGTGATGTGGGTCAAGGAAGGGGATAGAAATACGAAATTCTTCCATGCTCATACTACTCAGAGGAAAAGTGAGAAACAAAGTAAAAGGGCTTTTAAATGAAGACGAGGCTGGACTGAAAAGGAGGATGAGATGAAAAAGATCATGTGCTACTATTTTAAAACTTTATTTGAATCAACTAATCCTAGAAGTGGTATTAAAAGTGAAGCTTTGGCAGATTTGGAAAGTAGAATCTCAAAGGAGTAGAATGAGATGTTGACTAAGCCTTTCTCCAATGAAGAGATCACAAATGCAACTTGGCAAGTTAATCCCAAGAATACTCTAGGCCCAGATTGATTAACTGTAAACTTCTATCAGAAACATTGGAAGCTGGTAGAGGATTACACTACTGCTGCCTGTCTAAAAATTGTGAACAACCAAGGTAGCTTATCTCCTTTAAATCATACCCGAAATATACTGATACTAAAGTGTCAAAACCCACAAAGTCTTGCAGGTTTTAGACCTACCAGCCTCTGCACCGTCATCTATAAGATCATTGCAAAAGAAATAACAAATATACTAAATAGGGTATTAGATGATGTAATTGCTCATTTCCAAAGCGTCTTCATTCCTAACAGACTCATTAGTGATAACATTATAATTGCTTATGAATGTTTGCACAAACTTAGATATAAGAGAAAGGGGAATGAGGAGTATATTGCTCTTAAAATATATATAAGCAAAGCTTATGATAGGGTAGAATGGTGTTTCCTTTGAGATGTAATGAGGAAAATAGGGTTCAAAGAAGGCTAGGTGGAATTGATTTTTAGGTGTATAACCACCACATCTTTGTCAGTGCAATTGAATGGGGTAGAATCCAGTACTTTCAAAGCAGAGAAGGGATTAAGGTAAAGCTGTCCCCTTTCTCCATATATATTCATAATCTGTGCAGATGCACTGTCATCACTTCTTAAGACTGCAGAAAGTGAAAATTTGATTAAAGGGATCAGCTTCAGCAAGCAACTATTATTGAAAATCGAGTGTGTGACATTCGAGTGTATACGTAATTTCAAAAATTACTACACATAGCGGAAGTATGTTAACATATACACCTAATTTAACGAATTTAACCACATATATCACATATATACTCAAGTATAACTATTATACAACAACTTATACATGATGAACAATTGTGTACATAAAATTAAAATGTAAAGAACACTTACCTAATAAAGGTAGCTTTACAAAATCTTCAAGTCCTCCAACAATCTAATTGAAGAGCTCATCTTGAAGTGAATGGTTGAACAATTCTAGTCTATAACGGTTTGGTGGGATTATGGAGCTAGAATAGTAGCTTAGTTTTTAAAATTTCCAGCAACATGTATTCAAACTCTTTGAATACAATTTTGTTTCTTAAATGGAGATGACAAATATTTTATATACAACTCTTGTATTAATTCTTAGAAACAATTTTCATTGGATAATTATTTTGAACAACTCTTGTTTAAAATAATTATCTTTTCTCTATTTTCTTTTCATTCACTTTGAACCATCCATGAGAAAAGAAGAAAAAGAAAGGTTTTTCATATTTTTCAATACTTGAAAGAACAAAAACAAATTTTTCTCTTACCTCTCCTTGGCTAGGCCAATTTTTGCACTTTAAATTGAATGAATTCATCCAATTGTTTTGTATCAATTTGTTACAATAATATATTCAATTGTTAGCCAAATTTTATTTTTGTTATTCAACACTTTTTGATAAAACAAAAACAAGTGCTCTACCAATTTAATTGTTGGTCTCCCACTTATGATTAATTTATTAAGCACTCGAATAATGGCCACCTAAATATATCATTACCTAACAAATATAATTATTTTAATCATATTAAGTAAATAAATAGTCAACATCTAGGTCCCTCATTATATTAAAATAAAATGGCCATGATTAATATATATTATCATATTATCTAATAATATAATAATAATATATAATTTAATTATTCAAAACAATTTTGAATAATTACTTTTTACCTTACTAATTTTTACTACTAAGGTTAAATGGTAAAACTAAGGCAAAATCAAATCATGGAACAAATTTTGCCACTTGTCAACATCCTATTAATTAACAACTCTTGTTAATTAATTCAATGATGTACTTAACAATTAAGTCTTAACAAATGCACATCCCGAGGGATCCCGAAACAATTATTTTATTTTGCTGAAATTTACTAGATCGAATTATTCAATCTAATTTGCTACCCTAGTGCGCAACGAGTACACTTCATATTGTGAGACTCTCTAGGTCTACACCTGATTTGTCATATGGAACTCCTCTATACATCCATGAACGATACCCCACACACACGTTACAGATATTACAAATCAGCGCGTTAGACCATACAAGTTGAGTTATTGCGTTTTTGTATAATCCCTCCATCATTTATATCCTAGAATAGTAGAGATATATAGATCATCACCATCAAATGTCTATTTGCTCAACTATCAACTTGTCTCCAGATTTATATTTCCTTAAACAATAACCACAAACACTTTTGTGATATTGTTTATCCCTTCGGAATATATGATAAGGGCAAATTTGTCATATATTTTCTCATGTTTTTATTATTGATATTTTATTGTTTTATGAGAATAAATAGCTATTTATGTGCATTATTGTTATTTATAGGGACTTGAACGAAATTTAAAGAAAGAATGCAAAATGAGCGAAAACAGGGACTAAAGTGCAAAGTTTTCAAAGTATGTGTCCATCGCCCCAGCGCCACGAGGATTATCGCCCCAGCGCTGGAATAGTGACCGAAATACGACCTGTTAAAGTCACATCTGGCGCCCTAACTCCAAATAGTCACCGCGCCAGCTACGCTCCAGCGCTCAGCGCTATAATCCTACCGCTCCAGCGATGAAACCGTTTTCAAGCAGCGCCCCAGCGACAAAAGCATATCAACCATTTGTAAATCCTAGTGCGACCAGAATTGAGTTTTTCAAGTTCAAATCAAACCTTATAAAACGCCACTCGACCCCAGACGTAAAAGGACGACCAAAGAAGAACCTAGATTAACCTAAAAAGAACTTAGAGCAGTTCAAGAGCACCAAGAATCTAGAGCAACATCAATCAAGAGCAATTCGACATCTACATCGGTTTGCAATTGATTGTATCATGTTTTATTTTTATTTTTATTGCTGTGATTCTCTAGTAGCTATGAACTAAACTTATTTTCTAGGGTTAATATTTGAACTCAATATGTGCGCTTAATTGTCATATCTTTTTAATATTTAATAAACTTAGTCCTTTATTATTTAAATTACTTGTGTTTAATGCTTCAATATATCTGGCCAATATATGGTGAATGAATTGATAATATTTTGATAAACTTGGAAGAGGAATCATTATATTTAAACCTAGGTAATTTGATGCATGATTGTAGAGTAACATTCAATGTTGCATATGCAAGTTTCAATTTAGGATAGGAATATACCTAATTGGCATGTATGATCAATAAGACCTAATCTTAATGAATCTTAGTTTGCTACAAGTACCATAGGAATATAAGTATTTGGTAAACTAAGGTATACTTGCAGGACCTTGGAAGAGACTTGTGAATACATTAGTGTCTTGATCAATAAGAAAGACTAAGTGAGTTAAATATTAGAAGATTAATCATTAAAAAACATATTGAGGGATAATATTAATCCTAGGTTTTCTCTACGTTGCCATCACTCTATTCTCTTTGCATTGTGTTTTTGCCTTTATATTTTCTACATTCATTCTTAGATTTTTATTTATCTGAATAATTATTACGAAGATATCATTTCAGTAATTGGTTAAAAATAAGAAATTATCCCTGTGGGTTCAACATCCGACTTATTTAGTCTCTTTATTACTTGCATACGATAGTGTATACTGGCACTTAATTTTAAGATATAGATCGCATCAATATATTTTTTGAGGTTTATGTTTGTGGCCACAAGATTTTCTGAAATATAATCTTGGAGTATCAGGATATACAACTCACTCATATGACCTGATGGATCCCATATCTACGCTTACCGAACTCCATGAGCATCGAACCATATCCAACGACACATAGCAGTCAGACCATAAAAGGTCCTTGACATGTATGGAACCAAAGTATAGTGGATCACTCATAAGCCCACCATGGTGCTTAGATCAAAGGACCACAAATACTACTCAACTCGGAAGACCTTCCATTGACGACTTTATGAGATGTCTATTAGAGGTTTTTGTGAGTCTGTTCAATATCCAGTCCTCATCGAATACTTGTATGTCTATACGAACTTCCACTAAGCTCATAGTTTGATAAGACTAACCATCTGGACCATCCAGATATAGACATACACTAATCTATATTAATGGGTTCCACCGATAACCCGCATCAATGAAATTAAAATAGGAACATTATGTTTGATAGTATACTTGCATAATGACATTTCTTAACACTATCTGTAATTCTTTGCAGCTATGTCATTATAAATATATTCTCAGGTCTAGGGGTGGGCATGGTCCGATTTGATTTTTTTTTAAAATAAAATCGAAACCGGTTTTTTTCAGTTCGGTTTTTTAAGTTTTTTTATTTTTTTATTTTAAATTATGGGTTTTTTTAATTTTCGGTTCAATTTTTTCCCATTTTTTTGATTTTTTTTGGTTTTTTTTTTTTGTGAAAAAAATCGAACCGGTCGGTTTTTCCCCCAAAAAAATCGAATCGATTTTTTGTTAAAAAAAAGGAGACCGAACCAACCGGTTTAGTTCGATTTTTCAATTCTCAATTTTTTTTCGCCCAGCCTTACTCAGGTCATTGTCCCATTTCAGACAAAGTTCTAACTATTTAGATCTCCCTAACTCTATTAATCTGTTAACTCTTAGTACCACTAACTCTTAATACTTTTAACTATTAGCATTGCTAACTCTTAGCACTAATTTAAACTCTTTTAGACCATATCTGAACTCTTTTAGATCATACAATATTTGAAACATTACAAGCATCTTACTATTTATTATAAATAATATTAACGATTTTATTAAAAATAATAATTGTATAAATACTATCATTAAATATTTATATATAATGGAATAGCACGTAAACACAAATTCCAACAACTATCAGTATCTCATCTATTTTTTGCAGATGATAGCCTTATTTTTGTAAGGGTAACAGAAAACAGTGCACCAACAACTATCAGGCCAAATCTTTAATTATGACAAATCCTCAATAACATTCAACCCTTGTGTGTCGAGGGAGAAAGCCATTGACATCTTCCATTTAAAGGAAGTGTCTATGCATAAGAGGTATTTAGGGTTGCCACCAATGGAAGGGAAGAAGAAAAAATCATTTTTTGATGAAATTAGGATGAGATTTCAAATGCAATAGGTAAATGGCAAGAAATTTTATTCTCATGTGAAGGGAAAGGAAATTCTAATCAAAGAAATAGCCCATGAGTGTAGAGGCTAGTGAGAGATGAGAGAAGGATCCATTGGATGGGATGGCAAAGAATGAGCAGGGGAAAAAGGAAAGGGGGTTGGGTTTCAAGGGCTTCAAGTGCTTCAACCAAGCCCTTCTAGCTAAATAAGGGCGGAGGATCCTACAAAGGCTCGACTCTTTAGTAGCATAGATTCTAAAGTCAAGATACTTCAAGAATGTGGGGTTCATGGAGGCTAAGTTAGGTTCAAAACCATCCTTGGTATAGAGGAGCATACTGTGGGGCAAGGAGGTTCTTCAGAAGGTAATTAGATGGCTAGTAGGAAAGGGTGATCAGGTGAGTATTTATAATGACATCTAGATCCCTAGAAAATGTCTAATGAGAATTCTACTCCCATGGAGCCTCCCAATAAATTGCAAGGTCTCAGCCCTGATAGATGATAACAACAACTGGAAGAGAGAGCTAGTGGAGCAGTCCTTTAATAGGAAAGATGCCCAACAAATTCTAAAAATAAAACTGCTCCGGAAAAATTAGATGACAGTGCTTGTTGGCATTTTGACAAGAGAGATCTATACTGTGAAGAGTAGCTATTATATTGCCCTCCAAATGAAGCAAATAATGGAACCAGAGCAATCCAAAAGTATGGACAAGGAATGGAAGGCTCTATGGACAATATCAGTTCTCCAAAAGGTCAAAATTTTCCTCTGGAGGACAGTCTCTAACCTACTCCCCACTGCTACAGCTTTACAGGCCAGGAAAATTCTAAGCAGTCCAATATGCCAGAGATGCCATGGGAAAGAGAAACTTGCTTCCATGCTATTCAAATGCAAGGAGGCAAAGAAAATATGGAAGAAATCTAGATTTGTAGATATAGTTGCAAAGGCTCAGAAGATGGACTGTTGGGATTACATACAGAAGCTAATAAACAGAGTCACCAGAGATGGGTTGGAAGAAATTGTTATGATCCTATGGATGGTGTGGCAATCAAGAAACAAAGCAATCATTAATGGAGTAAAGGAGAACCCAGATAGCTTATTAGCTAAGGCAGAGGCCTATCTGAATTCTTACAGCATAAGCATTGGGAAGCAGACTGGAGGAAGCCAAGGAACAGCAGATCAGGAAGTGCAAAAATAGGAGCCTCCCCCTCAAGGCAGGCTAAAAATGAACACAGATGCAGCCATAGACAGCATCTGAGGAAGAGTGGGGGTAGGGATGAACGAATGAAGTGCTGGAGGGACTTAACACGAATGCAGCCATAGACAGCCATAGACAGCCCATCTGGCCTTAACTTACTCAGGTACCAAGTGCTGGAGGGACAATTTCCCTATTGTTGTGGAACATTGATTGAATGAACGAATGAAGAATGGTTTCTTTAAACAAAAAAAAGTATAAAACCACAGTTGAAAGAGTGCGCGTGTACTCTAAAGCGAGAAGGAGCTCCCTTTGTCTCATATTATGGTATGGCCCTGCTATCAAAAATGCAGCATCACCAAAGCAAACACATTATTGATTTTCCCTTGTGAAGGAGCATTAACCAAAATGCACGTTAAACAGTTAAAAAGGCAGCCAAGAACATAAATTGAATGACATCACTACAGCTGATAATCATAATAATGTCTGAGGTAAGAATAAGATTTGAGTTTACAAATCACAATTTTATGCCAAGTCCTGTTATCAGGACAGCACTACAGTTACAATTGACATTTTACAACAGAATTACATTAACAACAATTTTCTATCCTAGACTAAAAGGAAAGAAAGGGAAAGAAAATATGAAGGGCAAAAGAAAAATCTAAGAAAAGATTGTCATTGCTTTGCTTGTCTATTCTTTTTGTCCTTAACACACTTAAGTCGTCTATCTTTTATTGTTCTATTCACAAGCCAGTTTGGTGTCAAAGCTACTCAAGCAGATAGCAAAAGCTTGAAATGCAGAGAGAGGATAACGATAATCCATGGTAAACATATCTTTCCCAACCTTACCAAACTGCAGAATTATCTTATCATGCTCCGGTGGTGCTGGTTGAGAGGGCGTGGGTGCACCAGCAGCCGGTTGTGTGGCTCCAATCAACTGAAAATTCTTAACAGATGCAACAGTCACCCGCCCCCGAAAATTGAGGCACCAACATTGTAATTGTTCATGCCATCTTGGAGGCTTGTTTTTGAGAACCAAGGGTCTCATTTTGCCATCCTCATCATCATCACGTGGCACACCAATTTCAGAAAATCGTGAGCTACTAAACTCAACAGAGTGGCCAAGTGACTTTGAGAAGGAGATGCTCCTGAACGAGTCCTCAAGCGAGCGTGGGACGAGCTCTGGCTGGCCAGGGACAAAACCACCTGCATCAAATGCTGAGGCTGGGATAGACTGCATGATGCAGTGCATCCTTCGAGGGCCCCGTGTGCCAAGCACATTTAGTTCATAAGTTATTTGGGCTATATTATAACTGCCAGTTGGGACTTTAGGGGAGACTTTTTTGGAATAAAATCTGCGGCTTGTACGCCCCGGTGGAGTTATATTGGCAGAGGAATATGGTGGCTGTGTGTCATATATTATAAATTTTGTTCCGAGGAAATTTGATCTGCAGCATGACAGTCAAATTCTTGAATGTCGATTTATAAAAACCAATTCATAGGCATTTAACAATTTACAAAAAAACTAGCATACAGAAATAAACAAATGTCTCCTATCATTCTTAAAATAAAGCCAAAAAAGATGAAAAAAAAAAGGACCATTGACAAAAAGTTCAATGCAAAATAGCATTCAGTGACAATAAACTCCATACTAATGTAAGATGCCAAATAACCTTACTACAAGCTACTGATTCAGAGCAAATTTTTCCACCAAGAAACTTTTCATTTGAAATTTTAACAGAAATGTGAACTGCCAAAATTTACTCGAGAATTTCGAGTCATGAGACAATTATCTCTGCAAAGAGGGATGTAACAAATTAACTAAATCAGTTGGGTCACTAAAGTTCCCCTTGAATAGAGAACATTGCTATTCAGAATATAAAATCTTATTCTAATAAGTTCTAGAGAACTGTAATATTATCTTCATGTCAAAAACAAATAAGATAAAATAAGTAAAATATACACCCACTACACATCCCTGTGGGCGAGACAAGAAGGAAGATAGGTTCCGTATGTTCTCACTTTGTATACTTACCTCAATTTTCCAATATATGTGCTGCTTGATCTTGAAATGTTGTCAGCATCCATAGAGATTACATACTCTGTACAAGTAGTTCGACGAGTCCGTTTAGCAGACAGAAGGAATTTCCCATTTTCAACTAATAAAGCTGCAAGAAGGAAATGACAAAATAAATACAGCAACAAGCAAGAAGGGTGAATTTTTGCACCTCAAATCATATTTAATAAATGTACAGGAATTTCCCATTTTAAAAAGTTGATTGGAATATAAATCTAATCACAGGTCCAAATTATAACAAGACAGTAGTATTAATGGACTAAAAGCAAAAAGTTCTTTAACAAACGAATAATATTAAATCCAATTCAAGCACTGACAAAAAGAAGTTGCAACGCCGTTTTAAGCCAGCTATTTAATGGTTTGGCCCACAGCAGCAGTACAAACATTTAAAACTATGATTTATCAGCTAAGTTGAGAGCTACTGAACTTTCATCCACTACTGGATTAATCTCATCCCAACCCATGAAGTCTATGAAATAAAATTTCACACCGTGGCCATGATTGAAAACTTTTGATGCCGAACAAAATCAATATAAAGCATTTGATTTTTTAAACAAGGATTGAAACCAAAACTGTTTTCTCTCAACAGTGTAGCTATCAAGGAAGCTAATTTAATATCTTAGACAACTGAAGACTCAGGCTTTTTTCTCACATGGCACAAGTAAAGAAATTAAAATTCTGATTGTCAATTTAGGAGGAATAACAATCTCTTAGATTATCAGGACACATAAGAATGATTAACCATAATGAGTGGTAATTGCTCGATTTCTTATTTCTCGCACCTTACATGAATATTAGCAAATTTTTCAGAGATTCCCCTCTAAGTGGCCTTATTTATTGGAGGTTATAAATACTTTGCGGTCAATGATTGATCCAGCATTTAAAACATGTAACATTCAGTGATTGATATCCAGCACTTCAAAAAAGGCATTTGAAATTAAATCGGGCACTGTATGTAAGACATTGCATGTTTCATGAATACAACACAAAAGCATTTGATAAAGAACTATGAAGAATAACTGGTTTCAGTAAGCTTATTGTACTTCTTTGTTCTTTTCCCTTGTATACGAATTTCAACTGAAGCCATTCATAATGACTGGACTGATTGGCTGCCAAACCCAGCCCATAAAGCACAAGAAATGTACCTAAACTTGGGTAGCCAACATGTTGCCTAATACAAATTTGGAAAAATCTAAAGTAATAAATTGGAATAGATCCACGCAATGCAAAAATACACATTCAACATGAAATACACTAGTAAATTAAAAACCATTAAATACGATTATTCTTCTTGGTAAATATATGCAAAACCAAATAATAGGTAATCAATCAATATATTAATCAACAAACCCAATAAAGACAACGAATATTAAGATTCATGAATCATTATTATTTAAACAAACTAGAGGGAATATACTCACCAGGGCTAAGACACAAAAAAAGGTGATATGTTAAATTAGATTTATCCCTTTTAATGAAGCATTGAATGGTCCCGTCACGTGGCCCAGGCTGAAATACAAAAACCAAAATGAATTAGTAAACACTCTCTTCTAGATCATAGGAGTGCAATAGTACATTTAGGTAACAACAGTCTTACATAAATGTAGCAGATGTGGAATAAACTTGAATAGGGAAAAGTAATTTTCCCAGAGAAGTTATTATAAACAACAAAACAAAGGAAATGAAACACTACCTGCTTCAGGGACACTGGGAAGGTAAGCTTCCCACAGAACTCTGGACTTTTGACAATTTCTTGGCACATAGCCCTCCAAGACCTGCATACGGCAGCACATGCAACAATATGTTTGCGAGCAGGCCATGAACTCTCACTGTCTTCCAACCTTTTAATTACATCACAAAGCAGCTCCGGTGGTAGATTAGCCCAATGACTATTTTGAATTACAATAGGCTGGTCATTCAAATCTTGTAAAGAACCGTGGGACTTCCCTCTATGATGGCCAGTCAGTCTCACATCGAAACTTCGTCTAGATAAGCTCCCAAAACTCTCTCTTACATCACGAACTATGCTACGGAATGACATTTTATAAGTTGTTCACAACAGCAGTACTATACAATGAATATCTGACTTTCAAACACTTCTGGTAAATTATATTCCTTTAGTAGTCATGTACATATGGCTGCCCACAAACAAAAAAGAAACTCAGTTCCCACTACAAGAATAACAAAGACTAAAACTAGGATTTAAAAAAAGGCAACAAAAGATTAAAAGAAAAAAAGACAAGAAGTAAATGGTAGGCTCACATGGACTATAATAAGATTGCTGAATAGGCAAAACTTTATTTAACAACAAACCTTTTATTTGATACAGTATCAGTCTATTTAGGTCCTTGCACTTTACTTTTAACTGAAAAGCTGTCTAAGTTCTCCTAAATTAAACAAATACCATTAGAGCATCATTAGTCTAACATGTTAATATATTTATATATATATATAAGTTAGAAGGAGATATGAATAGGCTTCTATGCAAAGAAGCCAACGGGGAAGTAGAACTTTTAACTTTTGACAAATTTCCTTCTTTAGAGATTAAAAAGAAAAAGGAAAAAAATAAAAATAAAAAGAGAAATGGTTACACATACAATAAAAAGCAACCCATATCAAAAGAATGAAAAACAACTATTCTTTCAAAAGAAATTACTGATTCGTTTTTCTAGGCCAAAAATCCCATTGACTTTGAGAAGAAAAGATTAATACCCATCATCAAGTTGTTGATAACCAAAAAAGAAATCCGAATTTCATACCAATTTGTTCATATTTTTCATCAATTGTTCTATTTAATAGAAGTAAAATTCAAGGGAAAAATTATAACCAGAAACACACAAATAATGTAATTATAATTTCCAAAAACAGTAAGCACAAGAATACTAACCTGTTATAAGCAAAACGTTAAAGCTGGTCAAAGCTCCACAGCTTAATCAGAGCTCACCAAAGATCTGCAGACAAGAATAGAAATGCAACAAAATTTAGAACAATCTGAACAAAACCCTTCAACATCACAAACCCGAAAGCACAAATATTAAAAAAAGAAAAAAAAAAAAAAAAAAGAGGGAGTCCTCAAATAGTGTTGGCTTTAGCCTGAAGAAACAAAGTTTCTATAGAAGAAAAAAAGAAATCCAAAACCAAAGATTATGCAAAGTGAAATGAAAGAGGAGATCTGTACCTCAAAAACTACGATAAAAATTAGACAACTTTTTTGTAAGAGGAAATGGAGATGAAGATGAAGAAATCACAAAAGGAGAGAGAGCAGCGGAAGCTGAAACAGAAAAAGTCAAGTCAGAACTGTAAACATAACATAAAATTGAACAATGAACACCCTCCTCTTCTTCTTCTTCTTCTAGGAGGTATACTTTTGGGGTATTTCTAATCCGGACTCCAAGGCAACGTTTCAATTTCCTTAAATGCAAATGCCAAAAAGTTTTACTTGATTTCTTTTTATTTTATTTATTATTACTTCTTAGTCTTCAGTTTTTAGTTTCTTTTGGATTTTTGTTTTTTTATTAATTGAAAAAATGACGTAATGGGGGAGTTTTATATATTTGCCCACTAAGAGCAAGAGGTGCAACATGCAGTTACTCGCTTTGACTTTTTCCTTTGTTGTCCTTGTCCACCTCTGAACGGATGTTGCGGTGTTTAATCGCATTTGCTTTGCCCCGCCTCTTTCTCCTTTGTTTCTTTTTTTTTTTTTTTGGATTCAAAGAAATTAACTCTCAATATTAAAAAACAAATTAACATGAAAACAAAAATAAATATACGTTATAGATTCATCTATATTCTCATAGATTAGATGCTCACTATAAATCCTTTATTATTGAGTCACTGTTCTAAATGCAATTTTTTGTGTATATTGATTTTAAAGATTAATATGACATCACTTAAATAATCGCTTGTATTAAAAAAATAACTTATCAATTTTAATCTTATTTTGTTAAAACAAAATTGTTTATAATTTCTCATATAATATGAATTAAAAGAAAAACATAAAGCAAAAATATTGTTTTTGCTGACAGAACTTAGGAATTGGTATAATTTTTAAATAAAATAAAAATTAAGCCTATCTAATATATTTGTTACTAAAGAAATTAAAACCCCTTTTCATCCGGTGAGAAATCACTCGATTACTGGTTGTGTTTGTTGTTATATATATATATATATATATATATAATTTTTTTTTTTGAACAAAACTAAGTTATTTATATATTTAAATTTACAAAAAAAAATTATTGAAGAAAATGGAAGTTGAGTCAGTTTAATAATTAGCCTTTTATCTTTATACTTTTAGTTATAGGTTGGAGTTATCTTGATTGTATGCCCTTATAGTAATATTTTTTCTTTAAATCTGGGGAAATTTTCATTTGGGTCACTGTAGGACCCACATAAGAAAAACCAGGGCAAAGCTCTAGAGAGCAGGCATGCACATTAACATAAGGCAAAAAGCAAAAGCAGCAAATCGGATTGAATTGTGTTATTCCTAACTACCTATTTTAGTATTGCGACTGGCTGTTGCCTATTTGGCTGCATTCACGTTTCAGGTTTTGCTCTGACTTTGGACGAGTCTCCCGCTCCGTTCACTTGCCAAGTTCTTAACTTGAAACTTCCTAGCAAATTCTTTTTTTTTTTTTTCAATAAACAAAAGAAAACATATCAATATCAATTAGACCCTTTTATTTTCGAAAATAGAAACTATCCTCCCTGATATTAAAGATTATCATTCATACCCCTAACATTAGTTTATGTCCTTAACTTTTTCAGGGGTCAAGTTTTCCTCATCGGTAAATACATAAGTATTTACTATTTTGGAGGCAAATTTGAGAGGTCTAGATTTAGTTCAGTTTGTTATTAATGGTAAGAGCTGTGAATGACTATTTTTAACTCTTTTTTTATTAAAAAAAAAATCAAAAGACGACGTAAATGATACTAACTGAAAATTCTATGAATTTTGTAACAGTTAAAAAATATTTTATAAGTATGTCATGAGTTTTATTTATAATAAATAAATAAATCTTAAAAATCAGTGTGTAAATTAGTCTAAAGATTTTCTTTGAAGTTATCAAATAATTATAATTTTGTAAAAATTTATAAAATTTAATTTATAGATTAATCACAAAAATGATGAAAATCAACATGAGTCAATAAAACAAAGATTATAGATTATTGAAAAGATCATGAGTTAACGCTAGGAAATAAGAATGAGATATGGGTGGTAAAATTATTTATAATGTACGTTACCGAAGTCAAGTTTGACTAGTTTGTAAGAGAAGGAGAATGGTCGTTTTCAAGCTTTTCAACTCTCTGCCTGTCCTAGGCCTAACCTCTAGGGGTTTTTGATTTGCTATTGACATTTGAAAAATGAAAATGTGGCTCGCCTTTTCTTTTTCTTTTTTTAAATATTTCTCTTTGTTATATTATTGTGATACATATTTTTGTTCATTCAATTGGTCAGACAAGTGGGCG
Source organism: Ailanthus altissimus (assembly GCA_946807835.1). NCBI lineage: Eukaryota > Viridiplantae > Streptophyta > Magnoliopsida > Sapindales > Simaroubaceae > Ailanthus > Ailanthus altissimus. Next base: position 12,393,317 of record OX327698.1, read on the forward strand.
GGGTTCAGGTGAACCCGAAAGGCAAAGCCTGCCTTTGCTCTTTGCTCTTTGCTCTTTGCCCCTTGCCATTCGCTCCATTTATTTTAAGACTTAGACAACGCTTGCCTCTTCTTTGGGCCACTTTTTAGGAAAATTTTAAAAGTATTCTATAATTTTATGCGATAATTTTTTTAATCACATATAAATTTTTTAAATTTTTATGATAAAAAAAGATATATTTAGATAAATATATCCTCAATCTCAAATATCTTTTTTTTTTTTCTTTCTTTCATTCAAATGCATAAATTTATGAAATATATATATATATAGATTTTATGAAAAAAATAATTAAACAAGAGAAAAATGAATAAAAACATAGATTTTGAGCGCCACAAGCGACGAACCACATGCAGCTTCAAGTGTGTCTTGGCGTCACTACATGGCACACTCTAATTTTTTGAAATTGTTTCATTTTTTTTGTTTTTTATTAAATGTATTTTGAATTTATTTTTAATAATTTATTTAGAGTTTTTTAATTAATTCTGTTTAAAATATTTAATTAAATTTATTTTGATTTAAAATTAAATTAATTTTAATTATTAATGAAATTAATGAATTAATATATTTAATAATATTAATCAAAGTGTTGTTATTTTAAATTTTATAATTTTTTTAATGATATATAGTAATTAATATATTTTATTTATACTATTAAACCCTAAACCATAAAATGTATGCCTATGGTCCTAACCCTAATCCATAAACCTTGTACCTTAAAACCCAACCTCACAATCTTTGACCATAAATATTATGCCTTATACATGTGGTCCTTAACCTTAAACCATAAAAATATACCCTAAACCTTATAACATATTCATGGATAATATCAAATTAAAGCTGACAAGTCAATCAAAAGTCGTTGTCTCATTTATGGCCAAGTTTCTTTTATAATGTTGGGAATATTTTAATGAAGGATTGCTTTGTGAGTGATTTTAAATTTAGGGTGCATGTATGTGAGTTTGTGTCTATCATTTAAATATAACATACGTATCACATACATACATGCGCAGCAGATGAGTGGAATAGAAATAACTGAATGATAAACACAAGTAAACATTACATGTTATCTCATGAATGTAAAGTACATCAAGATTGAGTTATAGTACTTTATCAAGCCTTTGGTATTTGATCGAACTGGAGTACCCACCTTTGAAGCAACCTGTTCACAATTCTAGTTCCTCAACACGGTGAGCTTGAAGAAGCTAGAATAACAACTTTTTTAGCAAAGGATTCAACTCTTAAATCCTTATTTTTACCTTGTTATATGGGTGACCAAAACAGAAGGAAAAATGGAAGAAGAAAAAATGAAATAGTTGAGTTTTTGTTCTCTCAACACTTGAAAGAATTTTCTAACACTTGAAAAAATTTTCTAACACTTAGCAAAAATCACTTCTAATTTTTTCATTCCTCTCTCACCTTGCACGAAATTATTATAATTAATTGAGCAACTAATTGCTCTTTTATTTGTTTATTATTATCTTTCATTTTCTCACCTAATGGCAACTATTATATTTGCCACTAGTATTTTGTTTATTACTATCTTTCATTTTCTCACCTACTGGCATTAATTATATTTGCCATTAGTTTTTATTTATTATTATTAACAAAAAATTAAATTAAAACAAAACAAAATAGAATATCATTTAAATGAACTTAGCCTTAATCTAGGCCAAATGAGAAAATATTTTCTTATTATTAAGAAACATCTTAATTCCTACTATTAACAAATGTCACCCATTACACTTATCTTATCATTTAATTAATATTAAAGAAATAATTTAATCATATTAAAGAAATAATAGAAACACATGCCAATTTAAATAAAAAATTAATTGTTTGATTTCAATTTAAATAATAATATCATATATTATTATTATTTTATTCAATAAACATTTTAATGAATAAAATAATTATATTATTTGTCCAACAAATAAAGTAATTTTGGTAATTTTCAAATCTAGTAATAATTGGCCCACATACGTCATGTGTCAACATCCCATTGATCAACAACTAATTGTTAACTAATTGATGTACTTAACTCTTAAGTCTTGACATGTGCATGACTGGAGGGAAACCGAAGTAAATGTCTGGTCTGCTAGAATTTTCTGGATCGAACTATTCAATCTGTTACGTTGCCCCAGTGCACAACAAGTACACTTCATATTGCGGGACTCTCTAGGTCCACTCTCGATTTGTCAAACAGAACTATTCTATGAGTTTGAGATCGATGTCCTACGCACACGTCACGGATATTACAAATCAATACAGTAGACCATACAAGTTGAGATCACAGTGCATACGTATAATCCTTCTGCCAATTATATCCTGGAAGAGTAGAGATATAGATCACTACCGTCAAATTCTTATGTGTTCATCCGTAAACTTATCTCCAGACACGTATCTTAATATACAATATATGCAAATACTTTTACAATATTGTTTAACTCTGTAGGAAACTCTTTTCCTAGGTTTATTGCTTATGGCCATAAGACTTTCTAAGATACAGTCTTTGAGGATCTGGATATATATAACCCATCCATATGAGCTGACGAATTCCATATCTGTACACACTGGACTCCATAAGCATCGGACCATACACAGCAACACCTAGTGATCACACCATGAAAGGTCTATGTCATGTGTGAAACCAAATTATGATAGATCACTTATAAGCAAATTGTGATACTCAAGTAAAAGGATCACGTATACTAATCAACTCGAGAAGACCTTCCATTAACGGCTTCATAGGATGTCTATTGGGGTCCTCATTAAGTCTATTCAGTATTCAGTCCTTACTGAATACCTGTATGCTATATGAACTTTCTGTAAGCCCATGGTCAGCCAACAGTAACCATCTAAGTATAGTATACACTGATCTATGTAAAAGAATTCCACCGATAAACCTGCATCGGTGAATTAAGACCAGGAACATATAATTTGATAATAGATTTACATAACAACATTTCTTAACACCTATTGCAACTATGTTATTACTAATGTATTCTCGGGTCTTTGTACCATCACATATAAGATTCTAACTTTTAGACTTCATTGATTAATATAACATGCTAACTCTTTAACATTTATAATTTTTAGTGATGCTAACTCTTAGCATTAATTTAAACTTCTTTAAACTAAGTCTGAACCCTTTCAAATCACATAATGTCTATAGCGTCACAAGCATTGAACCATTTAATAATAATAATTAGCGATTTAACAAATAATGAACTGGATAAATATTATAAAATAAAATATTCATACAACAATGGGATGGCACGTGAGCACAAATTCCAACAAACTCTCACTTACTCTTGTGCCATTCATAGTGGTATCTTATACCCATAGACTCCACGTGTTTCTCAAATACTTTTAGAGTTAAGGCCTTAGTCAGTGGGTCTGCTACATTATTAACAGAGTCAACTCTACAAATTATTACATCTCTCATAGCCAAGATTTTCTCTAATTATGTGGTATTTCCTCTCCACATGTTTAGATCTCTGGTGCGCTCTTGGTTCTTTTGCTTGTGCAATAGCTCCGTTGTTATTGCAGAATAAAGGGATAGAATCCATTGAGCTTGGGACAATCCCGAGCTCGGCGACAAACTTGCATATCCATATTGCTTCTTTAGCTGCCTCAGAGGCTGCAATATATTCCGCTTCAGTTGTTGAATCAGTTGTGGATCCCTGTTTGGTGCTCTTCCAACTCACTGTAGCACCGTTGAAGATAAATACATATCCAGATGTAGACTTTCTATTATTTGGATCAGATAGAAAGTCTGAATCTATGTATCCCCTAACTTATAAATCACTTTCTCCATAAATGATAAACTTGTCCTTTGTACCCTTAAGGTATTTAAGGACATGTTTGACTGCCATCCAATGGCTATTACCTAGATCAGATTGATATCAACTAGTAACACTTATAGCCATACTGATGTCAGGTCTCGTGCACATCATAGCATACATCAGGCTGCCTACAACTAATGCATATGGTATTTTAGATATTTTAACTTTTTCATCTTCTGTCTAAGGAGACATTCTCCTCAAAAGGTGAATTTCATGTCTGAAAGGTACATTAGCTGTCTTACAGCTAGTAAAACTGTACCTTTCAAGGACACTATCGATGTATGATGATTGAGAGAGTCCTATCAACTTCTTAACTCTATCTTTATAAAGTTTTATACCCAGTATATAGGAAGTCTCTCCCAAGTCCTTCATGGAGAAGTTTTTATTTAGATAACTCTTAACTAATTGTAACATACCGATATTATTCCCAATGATCAGTATGTCATCCACGTACAGAATTATGAAGACAACCATGCTCCTACTGACCTTTTTATACACATACGGTTCCTCATCATTTTTAATGAAATCAGATCCTTTGATTACCTCATCGAAATGAATGTTCCAACTCCGGGAAGCCTGTTTAAGCCCATAAATGGACTTCTTCAGTTTGCACACTAGACCTGTGGATTGGTTGAATGCAAAACTTTCAGGCTGTTCCATGTATATCTCTTTACCGAGATATCCATTCAGGAATGCCATTTTTACATCCATCTACCAAATCTCATAGTCATAATATGTAGCAATAGCTAATAAAATTCGTATTGACTTCAACATCGCTACTACTACAAAGATTTCCTCATAATTAATCCCAGATCGTTAAGAATAACCTTTTACAACTAGTCGGGCTTTGAAGATCTCTACCTTCCCTTCAGGCCCACGCTTCTGCTTGTAAATCTATTTACAACCAATAAGAACTATTTCTTCAGGAAGCTCAACCAAGTCCCAGACTTTATTGTGATGAATTGAGTCAATTTTTGATTTCATGACTTCTTGCCACTTTCCCGAGTCGATGTCTAACATCGCATCTTTATAGGTTAAAGGATTATTTTCTTCCACTAAGAAAACTCCCAGTACACCATCAAGCATCTGACCATACCTAATAGATGGCCTGGACATCCTTTCAGACCTACGTAGAGGGTGTGTTAAAGGTATACCGCTTGATTGAATTTGAGATTCCATCTCGGTTTCATGTTCGTTATGATTGGCTTCATCAAGCACAATCTTTCTACAACATCCACGATCAATGAGAAACTTGATAGGGGCGTAAAAGTACTAGTATAATTTGTACTCAACTTTTGTATTTTGCTTTAAATTATAAATATTTGGCTATTTAATTGTGGTTTTTGATCATAAATAGATGCATGATGGGAAATATGACGTATAGGAACAAATGAGAGGCGAATCGAAAGTCAAACGAAGAAGTTATGCTCAAAATACGAAAGGAGTACCAGGACTGGGCGCCGTAGCGCCCACGATTGAGAACCACGGCGGCCATGATAGTAGTTTAGTGCCGCGGCGCCCGTGGTGGTGAACAGTACCCGTGTGAACATTACCTGTGAATAGTATTTTTGCTGCAGTAACTCATAAATAGTATATTAAAGACAAAAACCTATAAATAGAAAGCAAAAAACCCTAAGAGGGGAAGGAGAGAAAAGAGGCAAAAACTTAGAGAGAGAATTCATAACACAAATCAAAGATCAAAGCCAAAGATTGAAGAATCAAGATCAAAATTCAAACTTCAAGTCAAGATTGATGGAGAAGCACATCAAGGAGTCACTTTGATTAGTTTTTCTTCTCTTTCTTTATCATTATGTTCTTGTTGATCTTTATGAATTGGTATGATAATTTTGGTTTTGTGATGGGTTAATTTGTCCATTTAGGGTTAGACTATGTGAACCTAGTATGGATTTGGATTGTGTTAATTTTTAGTTTATGAACTTGAAACATTCAATTGATTCATTCTATCTTGTATTTAATGCTTTCATTATACCTGATCAATATGTTGAATGATTGAAGAACCATGATAAACTCAACGAAGGGATTCATGTGTTTAGCGTAGGGTAGTTTGATGCATGATCATAGGGTAACAACTATGAGTTCCATTTAGGATAGACATATACCTAGGTGGTATGTATGGTATAATTTAGACTTGATCTTAATGAATTACATTCTGATTTGATTACCATAGACATATAGGTGATTGTTAGAATGCGTAATATAGTCACTTGACCATCGACAGAGGCTTGTAATGAGATTAGTGTCTAAGCCAATCAATTGGTATTAAAGGATTAACTAAATGGTTAATGAATCCAATGAAATACTAAGGGATGAGTCAAAACCCTAGATTATCTTTATTTGTGAATTTTACTCTTTGCTTTTATTTAATTTAATTGATATAGTAGATTAGTTAAATAAATTCTAGATTTTAGTTTTCTTAATAAAAGTTAAGTAGGTACAATTTTAGTATTTGATTTATAGAATTAAATTGCATAGTCCATGTGAGATCGATATCTAGACTTAAAATCCTATATTACTTGATACGATAGTGTGCACTTGCGCTTATCTACTATAGCAACCCAATCAAGTATTTGGCACCCTTACCAGGGACTAGTTTTATCTATTCTTTAGATCAATACTAATACTAAGCTACTTACTTTTAATTTAGATTTTTATTTTTATTTTATCTTTTACGTTTTACTTTAATTTTTCTTTTATTTTGCTTTGACAGTTCATACTATGGAGGGAAACAACGATCACATCGACAATCCTGTGTTTGAGCCCATGATACCACAAAGAGCTTTAAAAGAGTATGTTATCCCAACTACAAATGGTGTTCAGTCTAGTATTCGGCGACCAACCGTTAACGCTAACTTTGAGATCAGGTCGAATATTATTTAGATTTTAAAAGAAACTATACAGTTTAGCGGAGCTCTCAATGACGATCCTAACATGCATACCATAAATTTTTTGGAAATTTGTGATACCTTCAAATACAATGGAGTCTCTGATGATGCCATCAGATTGACAACCCACTTGATTTTCTATAATAAATAGGTTGCCTTCCAAGAAGTTGAGCTACAAGTCACCCTATAAGAAGTTATTTAATCAAACGTATGACTATTCACTAATGAAAACTTTTGGTTGTGAGTGTTATCCCTTTCTGAGGCCCTATAATAAAAACAAATTTGATTTTTATACATCAAAGTGTGTGTTCTTAGGATATGCATCAAAACACAAGTGTTATGTGTGTGAGCACCGCTAAAAAAGAATATATATAGCAAGGCATGTGACATTCAATAAGAAATCCTTTCCCTTTGAGTCAAGTTTTCAATTTAGGTTTAACAATCACAATCACAACTCAGATGTTAAAAACATGTATCATCATTTTACTTTTTCCAATACATCTCCTTTAGAAATAGTTAATGAGAGTACAGATGCAATTGATATTGAGGTACCATTTACTCTAACACCAGAAGTAGCAAATGACATATCTTCACTACAACAACCTACTGAATAGAACATATCACTTTTAATTCCTCAAGAACATGCACTAATTAAAACAAAAAACCAAGACCCTAGTTACACACATAACAACCACTCAATGATCACAATATCTAAAGTTGGAATATACAAGCCAAAAACCTATATCTTAATTAGTTCTGATCATGTCACCATACCTGCTAGTATTGATACTGCCATTCAGGACTGCAACTAGAAAAATGCCATGGATCAAGAATATAATGCCCTAGTCAAAAGTAAAACTTGGTCCCTAGTGCCCTATGATCCTAACATAAAATGGGTCTATAAGGTAAAAGAAAAATCTAATGGAACCATTGATAGATACAAGGCTAGGCTGGTAGCTAAGGGTTATCGTCAGACACTTGGAGTGGACTATAATAAAACCTTCAATCCAGTCATCAAGCCATACACCATCAGGATTGTGTTCACTCTAGCTTTGATGAATATGTGGAGTTGAAGGAAATTGACATCAATAAAGTAATTTTTATTTAGGGAATTGATAGAATAAATGTATATGAATCAACCAGAGGGATACCAAGACAAAGAAAAACCAAACTTTGTCTACAAACTCTAAAAGGCATTATATCGTCTGAAACAAGCCCTAAAGAACTGGTTTGACAAGCTCATGACCTTACTCATTAGCCGGGGCCAGGAATTAAAAGTGATACCTCATTGTTCATAAAGAGAAACAAACTTGAGTTTACTTTGATATTGATCTATATAGATGACATCATAGTAACAGAGGATAATAAACAGATAGTTCAAAAACCCATCAATGACTTGAGCTCAAGCTTTGCATTAAAATATCTTGGTGATTTACACTATTTCCTTGGCATAGAGATGAAAAGAACTTAAGATTCAATTTTCCTCTCACAAAGTAAGTACATCAAGGAACTATTGGTTAAAGCCAACATATTGGAATGCAAGGGGAGTCATATACCTCTCAGCATTAGACAGAAACTAAATAAGCCAGATGTAAAGCTATTTAATAATCCTACACTATATAGGAACATCATTGGCAGGTTACAATATGCAACTTTAAGTAGACCGGAGTTGGCATTTGCTGTCAACAAGCTAAGTCAATTTAGGAGCAATCTCCTAGAGATATATTGGATGGCTTGCAAGAGTGTGTTGTGATACCTCAAAGAAACACTAGTATTTGGTCTCAATTTGAAGAAGTCTGAATCATTAGAGCTATATACATTCATATATCCAGACTGGGCATGTGACACTGATGATAAAAGGTCAGTATGAGGTTATTTGTTATTCCTTAGAGAAAGTTTAATTTCATATAGCTTAAAGAAGTAACAGGTGGTAGCAAATCCAGTGCAGAAGTAGAGTACAGAGCACTGGCAAATGCAAGTGCAGAAATCAGCTAGATCATTGGTTTAATTCAAGAATTAGTCTGATGATGCGATATTTCTATATCATAAATTAAGTGCAAGTATACACTATCGTATGCAAGTAATAAAGAGACTAATTAGTCGGATGTCGAACCCACAGGGATAATTGTTTCTTTTTAACCAATTATTAAAATTATATCTTCCTAATAATTATTCAGAAAAATAAAAATCTAAGAATGAATGTAGAAAATATAAAAGTAAAAACACAATGCAAAGAGAATAAGAAGATAGCAATGTAGAGAAAACCTAGGATTAATATTATCCCTCAATATGCTTTTTAATGATTAACCCTCTAATATTTAACTCACTTAGTCTTTATTATTGATCAAGACGCTAATGTATTCACAAGCCTCTTCCAAGGTCATGCAAGTATACCCTAATTTACCAAATACCTATATTCCTATAGTACTTGTAATAAATTAAGATTCATTAAGATTAGGTCTTATTGATCATACATGCCAATTAGGTATATTCCTATCCTAAGTTGAAACTTGCATATGCAACATTGAATGTTACTCTACAATCATGCATCAAATTACCTAGGTCTAAATATATTGATTCCTCTTCCGAGTTTATCAAAATATTACCAACTCATTCACCATATATTGGCCAGATATATTGAAGCATTAAACACAAGTAATTTAAATAATAAAAGACTAAGTTTATTAAATACTAAAAGATATGGCAATTAAGCACACATATTGAGTTCAAATATTAACGCTAGAAAATAAGTTAGCTCATGGCTACAAGAGAACAGCATTAAAAATAATTATAAATCATGATACAATTATTAGCAAACCGATATAGACGTCGAATTGCTATTAATTGGGCTGCCTAGGAACTCTTGATGCCGAAGAATATCTTGTATCTCTCTCTAAAGTTGCTTCAATTAAGCTCCTATTGCTCTCCAAGACTCATACTCTGTATTCTTGGTGCTCTTGGGTCATCTTGGCTTCTTTCCTTGAAGGCTGGGAACGAGTGGCTTTATATAGGGATTGATATGAGCTTGAAAATCTCAATTCTCATCGGACTAGGACTCGCACTACCGCTGGCGCGCTAAGCATATATCGCTGGGGCGACGCGTGAAAAAGCTATTACCGCTGGAGCGGTGGGATCTTGGCGCTAGGGCGCTGCATGAAAACGGCTTCACCGCTGGCGCGGTATGTTGATAGCGCTGGGGCGCTGGAACGTTGCTGGCGTGGTGACTCTTTGGCGCTGGAGCGCCAGACGCGACTTAAACAGGTCATTTTTCTGATTTCGATCACTATTCTAACGCTGGGGCGATATTCTTATGGCGCGGGGGCGCTGGACTCAAATTTTGGAAACTTTGCATTTTAGTCCCTATAAATAACAATAATGCACATAAATAGCCATCTATTCTCATAAAATCATAAAATATCAATAATAAAAACATGAGAAAATATATGACAAATTTGCCCTTATCATCTGAAAATTAAGAAGGCACTAGAAATCTACACAAATAACACAAGTGCAGCTGTCTTAGCGTCACATTTAATGTACCACTTGAGAACCAAACATATAAAAATTGATATTCACTTTGTGAGAGACAAAGTATGTAGTGGTGAAATAAAGATAAACTTCATTCCCAATTTTAACCAACCCGCAGACATCCTAACCAAACCATTGAGCTATGAAAGATTTAATTTCCTAAGAAGCAAGCTAAATGTTTAGACCAAAACATCTAGATTGAAGAAGGGCGTTGAAATCACTAGAATGGTCACTGAATTGGATACAAGTCCTTGCAGCACAAAGCAGAAGTAGCCATTGTGCATTATGTAAAGGACATTGCAGAGCAAGGCATAACAGCAACCAACCCTATACAACACAAGGCATCAATAGTTGTTAGGGTCGGTGCTTACGTGTCATCCCTAAATGTATATATACTTATGTATTTATACAAGTGTACATTCTCATTAAATCGCTAATACCCATTAATATGGTATTATGCAATGTAACGTTACAGACATTATAGATCTGAAGGAGTTCGGATCAGATTTAAAGGAGTTTAGATAAGAACTCATAGTAAGCCACGCTAAGAGATATAAATGCTAAATGTTAGCACAGCTAAGGGTTAGTTGGTTATAATACTCAGCATATCCAAGAGTTGGAGCTTTGTCTATAATAGGATATAGACCTGAAAATATACCAGTAACTGTATAGTTGTAAGAGTTGCAATCGGGTGCTAGAAAATGCTAGTTACGCAAGTATATTCTCGAATAATTATCCCTGATCTATTTCTGTCAATGCGAGTCTATCGGTAGATACCTTTATATATAGATCAGCATATGTCGTACCTATAGGGTATAGATGGTCGTTCCTAGTCGACCATGAGCTTGAAACTCGTATTGACATATGGGTATCCAGTTAGGATTGGATATGGGACAGACTTACGAGGGCCTCTAATAGACATCCTATATAAGCCGTCAACGGAGGATCCTCTAGAGTTGAGTAGTATACATGGTCTTTTGACTTAAGTGCCACAGTGGGCTTGTAAGTGATCTACCATGCTTTGGTTCTACGCATATCACAGACCTTTCATGGTGTGACCGTTGGGTGTCGTTGGGTATGGTCTGATGCTTATGGAGTCCCGTGTGTACAGATATGGGATTCGTCAGCTCGTATAGAGAGTTTGATATCCAGATGCTTCGAGATTGTATCTAAAATAATCTTGTGGCTACAAGTATCAATCCCGGGAAGGTGTTCTGCCAGGGTAAAATAATATGGCAAAAGAGTTTGCGCATATTGTTTAGTGAGATACTAGTCTGGAGATAAAACATGGATAAGCACTAGGGGATTTGGCGGTGATAATCTATATCCCCGCACATCCAGGATATCATGATGGAAGAACTATATGTATACGTTGTAACCTCAACTTGTATGGTTCAACACGTTGATTTGTTTATCCGTGACGTGTGCATGGGGCATTGCTCACGGACTCATGGAATAGTTTCATTTGATGAATTGGGCGTAGGACCTAGGGAGTCCCATGATATAGAGTATACTCGTTGTGCACTGGGGCAGCATGCCAGATTAAATTATTTAATCTAGCAATATTCAGTAATACCACGAGAATGCGTGCGTGTCTGTATTTAAGTGTTAAATACAACAATTAGTTAATAATTATTATTTACTAATTGTATTATGACACGTGTAGGATTTGAATTTACCCAAGTGTGGGATTTAGTGGGACCCACTAGGGGGTAAACTTGGTAACTATTTATGAGGGGCAAAATGGTCATTTTGTACTTCGATTATTTAATGGTTAAATAATCAAAATATCTCTCTTATTATATTATATAATATATTATATATATATAAAGAGAGAAAGAGAGGGTGGTGCGAAATTTTGGCCATTTGGCCGAGAGAAGAGAAATAGAGAAATGGAAGAAGAAGAAGAAGAAGAAAGAAAAGAAAGAAAAAAAAATAGGGAAAAATGAAATTGTTTCATTTTTCTTTATGCTTCTAATTGGAGCAATTATAAATTGCTTCAAATTCTTCATTTCCTTATCCTTTTGGAGAAAAGGATAGAAACACACATAGGCCATTTTAGGATTTAAGAGTTAAACTTAGTGCTACGTATAGGGCTACTGTTCTAGCTCACCAAACCCACCGAGTTGGTGACTAAAACTGTCTGCAAGTTGGTTTCCATGCGGACTCCGAGGAAATACGTGTATAACGTTACATGTTGAGGTGAGTTCTCTACCCTATTAATATATTTATTTATTGTGTTTATTATTTAATTACACGCTTTTGCCACGTATAATATGTATAAGATACGTATTTTAGGCAATAGACACAATAACACATGCATACACCCACGTATATTTGATCCCTGCCAACAATAGTAGCAATTATGTATCAGGCAAGGACACTGAGAGGCAAAGGTACCAATGGCAGCAACATACAATGTGCCAGCAATTATAGGAAAAGCTACACCTTAGTTCATAATGGACAAAGTGTGAGACAAAGTGTGAGGTGGCAAAATCAAAAGGAAGAATGGTACTAGCACAAGGATAATCAAATGGATACGATTAAATTGGTACAAGATAAGGAAAATGAAGGACAACAATAAGAAAATTTATATTTAGTTCAATTCCAGCTGAACAATTGTTGTGAGTTTTATAGAACTCAATTTATATATAGCACATAATGTAACTGTTACATTGGGAAAAAGAAATACAAAACATTTCTCATAAACTTTGAATCACTTTCAATTCTCTAACTTTCACTACTGTTATTAATATACCAAAAAAGCCACAATAAGAAGTCTAATATTCCAATTCAACTTCCATTAACTCCAATCCTTTTCCACGCAAAGGAAAAAAATAATAGACTGAATCATTCCCATCAAACACATCAAAGCTGTGCTAGAGTGTTGACATGAGTAGTCTCTACTCATCTTAGCCTATAGAAAGGATAACAATGACAAAAAAAGCCCATTATAATCAATAAATAAATAAACTAATGACTATAATGCACATTGTTTATTGTATAAACATAAATTGACCTGAATCATCAACAAAAAAATGAAAGAGAAGCAACCATGAGAGCTAATAAAGAGCCTAAGAGGCGTTTAGTAGAGGTTGTATGCAATGATGCCATATGGCCGCCATATAAATGATCATGGTGAAGAAGGCCAAAATGTGTAAACTAGATTTTAATCTCAATGCCTTTATAAAACATGAGCAACATCGCCCTACCTATTCTAATTATTGTTCCCAATACTTTTGCCTTTCCAGCCTTTGTCTTTATTCCAAGCTTCTTTAATATGTGATAATAAATGATGATGTTGACTTGGAAATCCAGACGTCTCCCATATTAGTGAGTTGAATTTATTTTTCATGTAGAAATGAACACACCATCGTCATTCGTCACATGGATCTATGACATTCAACATTGCAAAATAAAAAAAAACTCGGTGTTGGCCTTGTCAGCGGGGATGTCGATGAGGACCCTCTGATACTTAAGTTAGCTCCTGAAATATGTGTAGGAAGAAAATAGCAAAGAAATAGTATAGAATTATTAAACCTCTCTTTTTCTAGTGAAGGGTCATCTATATATAGTTATGGGTGTAGGTCCTTTTTAAAAGACCATAAATTTATCAATAATTTCCTTAATTAAGGGGTATATAATTAATGCCCATGATTGTCGCCATAATTGTATAATTATCATATTATTGTTGCCATAATTGCCATGACTGTCATGATTGCCTTATTATTGTAGTTTGACCCAAAATATAGGGGGGAATAGGAATCCACCAGTTTTCAGTATTAACTTATTAATACTAAAAATTTTATTATTGCTTTCAGTATTAAAACCTCTCTTGAGGCTCTTCTAAGAAATTCTGGCTGAGTAGAGGCACCCCTAACCTAAATAACCCAGCCCACAAGGGACCATCTTCAGGGGTGTCAAACTAATGATTATGATGGTGGTAATGATGATGAAAATGATATTGTGTGATGATGATGATAAAAATGATCTAGGAACCATATCCGAACTTACAAATATAGATGTAGAATGACGTTTAACTAGTCTAGAAAATCCTATCCGGACCTGCGTGTATAAAGGGGTACCTTTAAAGAATGTCAAACCTACTATGCTAATCTAAGGTAACCTCTTGAGTGTTGCACCCTTGTAGGGATTACCTAAAAAAGCATTAACCCTCTTGGCTGAGTTTTGGGCAACCCTTCAAGTGCCGCATCCTTATAGGGATTACCTCTAAGAGTGTTAACCTTGCTACTGGTTGATCATAGTTGACGACGATGATGATCAAAATGGTCAGGGGGAACAATGTTCAGACTTACAAATATAGAAATAGAATGATGTTGAACCAGTCCAGGAAATCCTATTCGAACTTGCGGGTATAAAGGGGTACCTTCAAAGAATGTTGAACCCGCTTTGGTGATCTAGGGTAACCTTTTGAGTGTCACACCCTCGTAGGGACTACCTCTAAGAGTATTAACCCTCTTGGATGATTTTTGGGCAACTCCTTGGGTGCCGCATTTCCACAGGGACTACTTCTAAAAGCGTTAACCTTCTTAGTAGATTCCTGGGCAAGCTTTTGAGTGCTACACCCCTATAGGGGCTACCTCTAAGAGCATCAACCCTATTGCTAGCTGATCTTCAATGACCCTTAGAGTGTTGCACCTGATAAGGCGTAATTGTATAAACTATTTTATCTTCCTAACTTGATATTTGTTCAATTTATCTCAATAATTTGGCTATTTATGCATCGTTGTATTGCTTTAAAGGTTTAATCATTATCGGAGCAAAAATACCGGAAAACGGACGCAAATCGGAGCATTAGAGATAAAAATACAAATGGAGGCATTGTTGCTACAGTAACACTGTTGCCACAGTGTGCTGCTACAGTAACACTGTTGCTACAGTGCAGCGCTGCAGCATTGAATTTCAGCGCCGCGGCGCCGATTACAGAAAGTGAGCGCCGCAGCGCCAAATCGCAGCGCCGCGGCGCCGGGACCTGGACAACAAAATGTGACAGGTTCCTGAAAATCAGGAAACCCAAAAGCAACCCAAAATGCGCCCTAATTCCGTGCTCTTACCTATTTATTTGCTCAAAACTTACATTTTGAGCAGGACTCTAGTTGGGACAGCAGCTAGAAACACAAAGAAACACCTAACTTCTAAGTTTGGAGAAATCAAAGAGGAGGAAAGCAAGCTTCAACTTCAAAGACATTTGACAGGGATGTCTTCTTTTCTTTGATTCTTTACTTGCTGTAAGATGTTTAGTTTACATGTATTGATGGAATTAGCTTCAAGATTGTGTAGTTTAATGATGAGCTAATTTCATTAATCTAGGATTACATCCTTGAACTCATTTGTGATGGATTTTAGCTCTCTCTTTTATGGTATTAATTCAGCTTTCGATATATTCATTGTGCTTGTGCTTAATGCTATTTGATTACTTGGCTAGTAGTTAAATTGATCTAGAAATGCTTAAATAAACTTGACAAAGGCATTTAGGTATTTAGTCTTAAGCATATTGATGCATGATCATAGTGTAGTACACTTGAGTTTCATATGAGATAGACATATACTCATAAGGCATGTATGGCTCATAAAACTTGTGCTTAATGAATTTTGTTCAATTTATTTATCATAGACATATAGATATTTGATTGGATGGAATAGATTCACTTGACCTGCAAAAGAGGCTTGTGATGTGTTGAGTGTTTTGTTCAATATATCAAGTTGAGAACCAATAGACCTAAAAGAGATTCTGCTGAATTTATTTGCATAATGGGGGATAGTTTGTAATCCTAGGATTTCTCATATTGAATATAATTTGTTGGTAATTTAGTTTATCACTTAGCATAATTAAGTTGTTCTTTTACTTGAGTAGTTTAATCTCATACATTAAATCATTTTCTGGATAATAGTAGAAAGACACCATTTCAGTACTTAAACTAGAAAAGACAAACCATTCTCTGTGGGATCGACACTTTTCTCATCATATATTACTTGTTGCGACAACGTGCACTTGCGCTAATTTGTGTTATAGAAAACACACAACAGCACCCTGATAAAGACTACCTCTAAGGACGTTGGTCCGTCTTCTCGCAGATCTCTTAAGAATCTTTATTTGTTTTCCTTTGACTAATGGCCTATTTCCTATAACCAGAAAGGAGAAGTTATGTAGAAAAAAATTCAATAATTTGTAAAAGGTGTCTCACATAATTTATTTTTCATAAAAGAACGTGTCAAGTGCTCATCCTTAAAGTGCTTTTTATGCTTGAATAGAGTTGGGCCCTCCGAGTTTTCATGGTCGGCTCTTTCATTGAGAATTTGATCTTGAGGGTTATTTTCTTTTTGAACCTACTTGGAATTCTTTGGATTTGGTCCTACTCAAAATTCTTTTGGTCTTGAACCTGACTTGAACCAACTTGAATTTTTTACTCTTGAACCTACTCAGAATTCTTTCTTGGACTTACTCAAATTTTTTATTCTTAGTCCTGCTCAGAATTTTTGTTTTGAACCTGCTCGAAATTCTTACTCGTGGACTTGCTCAAAATTTTTTCCATGAACCTGATTAGAAATTTTTACTCTTGAATTTGCTCAAAAGTTTTTCCTTGAACCTGTTCGAAAATTTTTATACTTGGACTTACTCGTAATTCTTGTATTGAATTGATGAGCACAATAAAATGCATATTTGTTAAGAGATTCAGTCACCATTTTATGTCACTAATGTTAGCATTTTTGTATGTTTAAGTTTGAAATAAAGTGTTGTCCTTAAATTTAAATTAATGAATGCTATTTGCACGAATTTAGTAAAATAGACATCATTCTTGAATAAAGGAATTTGTTTTTCTACCTATGTATGATTTCATAATTATTTAGTTTGAGTCACTATTTCTATCTAAGTTACTAAAGAATGACTTTCAAAATATTTTTGAGTACAATGCTAAGCCTTGTGGTAAGATGAATGATTCAATTTATATAGCCAAGAGAATTTTCATGTTTAAGTATATATTTTTCTAATCTCACATATCTTTTGTGAGTAAGTGGAAAGGTTGAGAAAATAGCTTACAAACTTTCATTGATCTTTTAAATTGGTTAATTTTTATTTAGAATAATATTGTTCGAATTAAGAAATAAGTTAGTTGCATAGCTGAAGGACGATTTAAAGTGAATTTTAAAATTATGTGTAATACATTTTGGTGAGAAACTGATTTTTATTTTGTAATGATTCCTTATATTCTTCAATAATAATAAAAATAATAATACAAAAAAAATGAAAAGAAAATAAAAAGAATCAATTCAATTTAATAAAATCTTCATTCAATTTTAAAAGACAAATTTTTGGTAAGACAGTTTTCTTACCAAGATATATTTGTATTATTCTCACAAGACAATTAAAGTTTTAAAGTTGGTGCGTGTCAAGAATGATTGATTTCTAAACAATTAATTTTTCTATCTTTGAATCAATGTTAGTTTGTATGTCTGTCCTTAAAATTGACTTTTTCTTGAGTGCTTAACTGTTTTTAACTCCGTGAGAGAAATCTTAACCTTTTAAACAGTTATTCACTTGTGAGGATATGAAATTAAGGCTTTTACTTGGAGAAATTTCAAGGCTATATATGTTGTGGTTTGTGGTAAGAAGGTTACGACTTAGTTCACACACATACACAAAATTTTAGAAGTTATAATTGAAAAAAAACCATAATAGTAAGAACTGGCTTTTTGTTTGAAATGCTTAGGTAGTTTTGCATATTCTATTTATGCTTGAATTGCTAAGGACTAGCAATAAGCTGGTTGGGGGATGTCATAAGCACAATAAAATGCATATTTTTTAAGAGATTCAGTGCCCATTTAATGTCACTAATATAAGTATTTTTATATTTTTAAGCTTAAAATAAAGTGTTGTCTTAATATTGTGATTAATGAATGCTATTGCACAGGTTTAGTAAAGTGGACATAACTCTTAACGTAGAAATCAAAATAAAGAAATTCTTGAACCTGGAGTAACATAACTCAATCTTACATAAACTTGAAGAGTCCAAAGCAGTTGGTATCATAGACCAAATTGTATTGTGAATTGGTAAAAGGGTTGTTGGCCAAAATCTGATGTATCTATGGTATTTTGTTTATATCTGATTAGATACTTATCCAAATTGCATGAACTTAGTGGCTATGGAAAGAAGAGACAAAATGCTACAACTTTTATGTCAACAAAAAAGACCACATTGATCATTTCCATTGTAAAAAAGGTGCAACAATTAGGTGAAGGAGTGAGTGGCCTAAATTATTTAAGATTGAAGTCACACTAAACATGCTTCCATTCATTGCCTATATAAGGACACTATTAGGAGGCTAATGAAAGTTTTTTCAATGCTTTAAATTCACTCATATATCTTCTCTTTAATATGCATTGTAAGTTAGGCTAGAGATGAACTTTTATGTGTAATAAATTTACTTCTAGACTTTGATTCTTTGTCAAGAGCTACAAATGTTTGGTTGTGTGTAAACTCTTATCTATTATTTTTTTATAATTCAGAGGTTATAATTATCATATTTCATATATTTTTAGTCATGCTTTTTTTATGTGATTCTTGTTAAATTATAATTGTTACTGATTATATTATTTTAAAAGTTAATCTTTTACTATAATATTGTCCATTGATATATTGTCGATCTTAGATAATATGTAAAGACAATAATTGTTTTGTAATATCCAATCCCTATTAGTAGTCTTGGCTAGATTTCGGTATAGAGCAATAAAGACCCCGTAGGATTACCTGATTTTAACCCTATTAAAAATATTTTCTTTATGGTACGTGTAGGAGATATTAGACCTAATTTGATAATTTCACACCCGATCGGAGCGTCAGACGCCCCTAGAATATTTTTGGAATTTTTCTCTATTGGCTTGGAAAAGGAAATTCTAATTTACTACATGAATTTTCATTTAAGGGTTATGTATGGAACAAGCCTTTGTTGAGAAACATAATCCATATATTAGAGAATGGACCAATTAGAAGAAATCTCATAGATTGCCAAGTTGGAAATTCTAATTAATTCTTTGGACTATTCTAACTAGATAGTTACAAATGAACCAATTACTTACTTAGTTTCCAACTAATGGAAAATTAGTAATTTAGAGTAAGTTGAGGGGCAAAATGATTAATTTATGGATAACTATATATATGTTGGAAGTGTGTAGATTTTTCAAGAGAACAAAAAGTAAACATTTAGAGCAAAAGAGAGCAAAAGAGAGCAAAATTCGTACAAGGTGAAGGGGGTGTTGCTACAGTGAAATTTCAGTTTTTTTTTTATGATTTTTCATACTTAATCAGGCCAAAATAAGGTTATATACCAATTTCTAAGCTCAATTGAAGCCTCCATTAGTGAAAATTCAAGAAAAAGAGGCAAAAAAAAGCATTGTTTTGTGAAATTTATAAGTGAGCTTTTAAGATTGCTTCAATTGATGTTCTTGTGTATATTCTTGGTTTAGATTGAGTTAAATTCTAGTGTGGAGCTTGAAGGAGTCATCAATTTGAAGAAATTGGCAAGGTAAGAATTAGGGTTTTGGATGATTTGAATGTAGAGACTTCAATTGGTTGTAACTAGGGCATTAGAATGAAATTGGCTTGATTTTGATGTAATTGGAATAAGAAATTGAGAAAAGAAATGTATTGGAACATAGGGTGAAATTCTGCCACTTTAGGGAAGTTAGGGATTGAGTGGTGTTTTGATTGAGTTGTTGTGTGTAAATGATGCCTTATGTATGTTGAATGTATATGGTTGATGGAAAAACCAAAAATGAAGAAAATGGGACATAATTGTCTATTTTGGAAAGGTGAGGGGCAATTATGTCCAACTAAGTTATAAGGCATTTAATAATTTTCAGGGCGCCGGGTGGTAAGTTAGATTAGATTAAATGACTCCGTAAATAAAAATCGGGAAGTAGTATGCATTCAGGCTTTGTATGCCGATTAGGGCGTTTAGTAGTTAAATGAGAGTCTAACATCGATTTAGTTCTAAATGTCATTTATGGCCCGTAGGTGAAGAAAACCAAGAGCGGTAACAGGATCAGAAATTTGGAGAGAAATTAAGTGCGGAGCGGTTGTGAGTGAAAATCTGTCATTTCTTTTATCTTTCATTTATTATGTTTCCATATAATGAAAATGTATGTTTTATGAGCTTTCAATGCATAAACATGATTATGATCTTGATATGTATCCATAGATATGCATTTACATGTTCGGTTTAAGAAACAGTTTCAAAATTTCTACATTCGTTTTAAAGGCCATTGGTACCCTCAGATTATAGTGGTGGTGATTGTATTAGACTCGGCCGGTATATCCCGTGCACCTGGGCAGGTTTTGGGGGTGTGTCACTAACTTCAAGAAGTCAGAATGTCAAGTCATGTGAGTCGCTCTATGTGTACGGGGTATTGTCTTGCTATATGTATGCGATGTAAGATTCCGCTGCATAGTCAGTGAGATGTCTTGAGATGTCACTATGGGTGTTGCTAGTTGAGGTGCCCTGTGACCTACTCACGTGTGCGGTGCTAGTTGAGTCGCTATGTGAGTATAGAGCTTTAGGGTTACCATTGGTACAGTTTAGAAAGAAAATGGCCGAGCGAGAACTTTACTAGTTTTCGATTTACCGATAGCATTTATGCATTTATATGCACACTGCAGTTATTATGTTATACAGATTTTGGATATTGCTTTCCAAAGATGTAAATAAAACTTGCTCGGCAAGATTTCATTAGCATATGATATTAGAAACCGTTTTACAGCTTTACATCAATTTTAAAAGCATGATTTATGCATGTACTTTAGAATTAGTTATTTATGCATAATGTTATTTCATTTAAAATCTTAATTGTACCCACTGAGCTCCTTTAGCTCACTCGTTTTGTGTTTTATATTTTCTAAACCCCCTTCCCAGGTGCAGGTCTCGGTACGTAAGCTACTGATTCTTCTATTGCTGAGTAGTGGGCCAAATCTAAAGATCATTTTTGTATATGTACATGTGCTAAATAGCACCCTTTACTTTCTGTATAGTAGTTGTAGGCATGTATATTTTGAACCAACAAGAAGAGATTTCGATATTATGATAATCATTTTTGCTTGTTATGAGTATGCTCATTTTGTGATTCAAATGAAACAATTTAGTTGTGTTGGATTTGATTTGGAAAGAATCGGAGGTCCGAATTGGTAGTATTGAGAAATGTTTGAAATAGAAATAGAAATGAAATTTCTTTGCAGGTTTTATATGGATTTTTCGAAAAATAGGGGAAACTCTACTCTTTTTTTTAAAAAAATTAAGATGTCATTGTCATGTATATTATAAGCTTTTCTCATTAGTAGCAAGAACTAAAAAGGGGTTTGCCTCGCGGAAATTTCTCAACTTACTTAGTTATATTCTGAGAAACTTCTGTCGAGGTGCCCGGTAAGGTCGCTGTGACCTACAGTAGAGGGTCTCGGGGCTGGTTCTGTCATGTGTGATATTCAAGTTGATCTTATATTACAATATTGTCAAAATGATATTATCGATCTTAGATAACTTGTATAGATGAACATGGTTTGTGATAATATTTGTAAAGAGTTTAGTTATATCAAATACATGTATTATCAAATGTACCATATTTTACATATCTCTCGATTGATTGTTTGCGATGTGAAACTTTCAATTGAGTTATAAACATTGAATCAAAGTATAGAATAGATTTATGAAGCATAATTGTGACTCTCAAAGCCTTACTTACATCATCATAAAACTTCTTCTTTAATTCATATGCAATTCTATCTCATTTATGTAAATAAATTAGTTAATTTTCTCATTTGTTACTGTTTTAATATTTTTAGTTCACTAACCTATTTTGTCAAAAGCTTCTTCTCGAGATTGACACCTCAATCTATACTGTGATAGCCGCATTACATTTTAAGCGTAAATATAATTTGGCGCTATTGTCGGGGAGGCACACTAGGCGAAAGTAGGTTGTGTTTATCAATATTAAAGCGGTAACTTTGTACATTTATTTTTCTTTGTACAATTTTAGTTTTAAATTTATTTCCTTTGTGTAATTTATTTTATTATTCATGGTTGATTCTACTACCTAACTTATTTTGTTATTTTTTTGTATTTTTATTTAATCTTACATAGTTGATTCTACCACTTAACTCAATTTATTTTTTTATTTATCTGTTATATTTTACAGTGTATTTATTTATTGTATTTGATCACTGATTATCTTTTGTTCAACTATTGTGTTGTATTTTATTTTTTATGGTCAACTCTACCACCTAGTTCTTTTTATTTCTTGTTGTATTTTATTTCACTTGTTGTATTTTATTATGACCCCGTTCATTTTATTTTTTTCTTTTAGTTATTATGGTTTGTTTTTTTCACCTAACTTAGTTTATTTATTTATATTTATTTATTGTATTTTATTTTAAATTTTATAATTGGTCTTACCATCTAGCTCTATTTATTTATTATTGTATTTTATTTCACTTCTGTTATTTTATCTCATTTTTATGGTTGGTTTTACTACCTAACTCATTTTTTTCTTTTCTTCACTTATTTTTTCATTGAGAATTTCTTTCATAAAAAAAGTTTAAAAAAAATTGTTAGGATATATGCATTGATTTAGAGACAAACGGAAAAGATTTGTGAAAGAAGTAGAACTAGAACCACCACCACAATTTGTAAAGAAAGAGAAATCACTATCTAGTTCATCTTGTAATCCCAACACAATAAGCCAACACGAGGATAACCTCGTTAGGACTTTAAAAGATTACTTATATCCTACTTATACAGCCACCTCATCATGCATTATATTTTCACCTAACATACCACATTTGGATTTTAAACCTGGAATAATATAATTTTTGCTTACTTTTCATGCTATAGATAGTGAAAGTCCTTATGCACATGTTAGGAAATTTGAAGAGGTAGTGGCCACCTTTCATAATCAACCCGAAGTCATAGACACTGTTAGGCTTAAAAGTTTTTTTTTTGGTGATAGACAAAGCAAAGAGTTGGCTGTACTCTTTGAGGTCGAGGTTTATAAGAACTTGAACAGAAATAACCTAAGCATTTTTCAATAAATACTTCCCACAATACAAAATTAATGGCTTGAAAAGACATATTTTTTCCTTCTCCCAAAAAGATAGTTAGACCTTGTATCAAACTTGAGAAAATGTAAAGATTTGTTAAAGCTGTGCCCTCACCATGGGTATAAAAATTGGCGCTTAGTTTGCTAATGAGGGACTTAAAATTAGAGAGCACCAATTTATTGGGATGATGTGTAATGAGGAGTTCCTCCACAAAGATTCTGAAGAAGCCATAGAATTTCTTAATGACTTAACCGAGAAAGCTCATATATCGACTGGACTTAGTGCTATTGAAAGCACAAATAAATCATAACCCAATGGAGTTTTGCATCTTACAGAAAGGGATAACCTTAAAGTCCATTTAAAGGTCTTAATTAGGGAATTAGAGGCCTTAAAAATCAAAGATAGGATGGTCACCTATACGGTTGTTAGGGTTGAGTTATATGATGTCTGTTTTGTCTGTAGAGGGATGAAACATTTAGCTCAGGATTGCTCCGCTTATAGTGAGATTAGAGGGATATATGAGGAACAATGTAATGTCTTAGGGATGTACAAGAAGCCTTATTCACTATACTCTAAAACCTATAATCCTGGCTAGAGGAATCACTTAAACTTCAGTTGGAAATCGGACCAATAAGCCAACAACCATTGGAAACAAGAACAACAAGCACCTAAATCTTATGTTGCACATCAATATAATGTACGATTAACTAGGAGTCCTTTAGAGGACACATTACAAGCATTTATAGAGGCATAAAGTAAGACTAATAAAAAATTTAAAATAATTTTTACACAAATGGTAGACAAAAACAAAGAAATCAAAAGTCAAATCACTAAGCTGACCAGTGCCATAACTGTACAAGAGTGAGGTAAGTTTTCATCTTAACCTCAATTCAATCCAAAAGGGCAATTCATAGCATAAGCCTCTACTTTCAATGCACAAAATCTCAAGAAGTCGTTGTCATTACTACTCGAAGTGGTAAGATTGTGAGTGAGCTTACTTCTCTAACCAACACATTTATGAGTAGTAAAGACGCCCTCCTTAAAAAAGAGGCCACAATTAAAAAAGAGCCCGAAAATAAGTTTTCAACCCCAGTGCCTTTTCCCCAAGCTCTTCGACCTGTTGCAAAAAATTTAGAAATTCAAGGTGAAATTTTAGAACATTTGAAACAAGTTAAGATTAATCTTCCCTTGTTGCATTTGATTAAACTAGTTCCAACTTATGCCAAAGTCATCAAGGATCTGTGCAGTATCAAAAGAAAATACCATATAAAGAAAATTGTATTTTTGGTAGAGCAGGTAAGTCAAATGATAGAACAAAAGACACCACCTAAGTATAAAGACCCAAGATGTCCTATAATCACTTGCCAAATTGAGACACATGAGTTTGGTTAAACTTTGTTGGACTTAGGAGCAAATGTAAATTTAATGCCATATTCTATTTACTTACAATTGGGACTTGGTGAGATTAAACCTACATCTATAGTCCTACAATTATCTGAGCGATCAATCAAAAAACCATGGGGAATAGTAGAAGATATTTTGTTATATTGGATAAATTTTACTATCCTGTTGATCTTCTTGTTTTAGATACTTATTCTGTGGTTAACATAGAGTCTAAAATCCCCTTATTTTAGGGAGACATTTTCTTGCCACTGCTAACGCTATAATTAATTGTATAAATGGTTTCATAAAATTATCTTTTGGGAATATAACTCTTGAAGTGAATATTTTCTATATTGGCAAGCAACCATGAGAGGAAGACGAATGCTATCATTCATATATAATAGACACAATTGTAGTGGAGGAAGCTTATAAAAATCATGACTCTGATTCTTTAGAAAACCTATTTAATTTTAATTTTAAAGAATTGTGTTATCCTGATGATGAAACAACTGAAGTATTTAGTATTTTTTACTTACAGGATAAAGGGATATGATTTTGGCAGCCATGGTTTGAAGAGTTGCCATGAGAGAGGGAGAGATCGAAACCATCAAACCTTGAGACACCACAAGTTAAGATTGTTAGAGTATGTGAGACCCACCAATTCCTTAGTCCACTAGTTGGGTGACACCTTAGAGCCACTAGCGTCCTAGCACATAATCTGAAGGTTACCTATGCCCCAAACCAATGTCGAACCTCTGCCCCCATCTCTATGGAGGCGTTTAGAGTTTCGTCCTTGTACCTATTGGGAAGGCTTTGATACTATTTTGTGAGTGATTTTAAGCCTATGGTGCATGCATGTGGGTTTGTGTCATCATTCGAATATAACATACATATTATATACATACATGCGCATCGGATAAGCGAAATACAAATTACTCAATGATAAACACAAATAAACTTTATATGTTATCTCATAGATGTAAAATACATTAAGATTGAGAAATAGTACCTTGTCAAGCTTTTAGTATTTGGTCAAACCGGAGTACCAGCATTTAAAGCAACTTGTTAATAATTCTAGTTCCTCAATACGGTGGGCTTGAGGAAGCTAGAATAACAGCTTTTCTAGCAAAGGATACAACTCTTGAATCCTTGTTTCTACCTTGTAGTATGGGTGACCAAAAAAATGGAAGAGGAAAAATGAAAGAGTTGTGTTTCTATGCTTTCAACACTTAAGAGAATTTTCTAACACTTAGCAAAATTAACTTCTCTCTCTTCCCTTAACCCCTTGCATAAATTTTTGATAATTAATTGAGCAATTAATTATTTTTTTATTTGTTTATTATTTTCTATCATTTTCTCACCTAATGGCATCCATTATGTTTGCCATTAATATTTTGTTTATTATTATCTTTCATTTTCTCACCTAATGGCATCTATTATATTTGCCATTAGTTTTTGTTTATTATTATTTATACAATAAACCAAATGAAAACAAAACAAAACAAAATGAAAAATCATTTAAATGAACTTGGCCTTATTCTAGGCCAAATAAGAAAACACTTTTTCATTATTAAGAAACATTTTAAGACCTACCATTAACAAATTCCACCCATTTATATTTATCATCTCATTTAATAAATATTAAACAAATGATTTAATCATATTAAATTATGATAGAAACACATGTCAATTTAAATAAAAATTAATTGTTTGATTTCAATTTAAACAATAATATCATATATTATTATTATTATTTTATTCAATAAATATTTTAATGAATAAAATAATGACATTATTTGTCCAACAAATAAGGTCATTTTGATAATTTCCAAATCA
Organism: Ailanthus altissimus; assembly: GCA_946807835.1. Lineage (NCBI taxonomy): Eukaryota > Viridiplantae > Streptophyta > Magnoliopsida > Sapindales > Simaroubaceae > Ailanthus > Ailanthus altissimus. Next base: position 12,419,954 of record OX327698.1, read on the forward strand.
AATAATAATTGGCCCACATGTACCATGTGTCAACATTCCATTGGTCAACAACTAATTATAAACTAATTGATGTACTTAACTTTTAAGTCTTGACACGTGCACGACTGAAGGAAAATCAAAGTAAATGTCCGGTCTGCTGAAATTTTCTAGATTGTACTATTTAATTCGGTACGCTGTCCCAGTGCACAACGAGTACACTTTATATTGCGAGACTCTCTAAGTTCACTCTCGATTTTTCAAGCAGAACTATTCTGTGAGTCCGAGATCGATGCCCCACGCACACGTTACGGATATTACAAATTAGTACAGTAGACCATACAAGTTGAGGTCATAGTGCATACGTATAATCCTTCCGCCAATCATATCCTAGAAGAGTAGAGATATAGATTACTATCGTCAAATCCCTATGTGCTCTTCTGTGAACTTATCTCCAGACACGTATCTTAATAAAAAACATATGCAAACACTTTTATAATATTGTTTAACCCTGTAGGAAACTCTTTTCTTGGGTTCGTTACTTATGGCCATAAGACTTTCTAAGATACAGTCTTTGAGCATCCGGATATATAACGCATCCGTGTGAGCTGACGAATTCCATATCTGTATATACCAGACTCCATAAGCATCGGACCATACCCAACGACACCCAACCGTCATATCATGAAAGGTCTGTGACATGCGTGGAACCAAATTATGATGAATGACTTACAAGTTCACTGTGGTACTTAGGTCAAAGGACTACGTATACTACTCAACTCGAGAGGACCATCCATTGACGGCATCATAGGATGTCTATTGGGGTCCTCATTGAGTCTGTTCAGTATTCAGTCCTCACTGAACACTTTTATACTATACAAACTTTCAGTAAACCCATGGTCAGCTGAGAACAACCATCTAGACCATTTAGGTATAGTATACACTAGTCTATGTAAAAAGATTCCATCGTCAGACCTATATCGGTGAATTAAGACCAAGAACATATAATTTGAGAATAGACTTGCATAATAACATTTCTTAGCACTTATTGTAACTCTTACAACTATGTTATTGCTAATGTATTCTCAGGTCTTTATACCGTCACAGACAAGATTCTAACACTTAGACTTCACTGATTAATATAACATTCATTTATAGTTTTCAATTATGTTAACTCTTAACATTGATCTAAACTTTTATAGACTAGATCTGAACCTTTTCAGATCATATAATATTTGTAGCATCTCAAGCATTGAACCATTTAATAATAGTAATTAGCGATTTAACAAATAATGAATTAGATAAATATTATAAAATAAAATATTCATACAACAATGGAATGGCACGTGAGCACAAATCCCAACAAACTTTCACTTACTTTAGTTCCATTCATAGCAATATCTGATACCCATAGACTCCACGTGTTTCCTAAACACCTTTGGAGTTAAGGCTTTAATAAGTGGATCCGCTACATTATTTACAGAGTCAACTCTACAACTTATTATATCTCCCCTAGCCAAGATTTCTCTAATTATATAGTATTTCCTCTCTACATGTTTAGATCTCTAGTGCACTCTTCGCTCTTTTGCTTGTGCAATAGCTTCGTTGTTGTCGTAGAATAGACGAATAGGATCCATCAAACTTGGGACAATCCTGACCTCGGAGAAAAACTTGTGTATCCATACTGCTTCCTTTATTGCCTTAGAGGCTGCAAGTATTTTGCTTCAGTTGTTAAATCAGCTGTGGATCCCTATTTGGTGCTCTTCTAACTCACTGTAGCACTGTTGAGAATAAATAGATATCCACATATAGACTTTCTATCATTTGGATCAGGCTAAAAGTCTGAATTTGCGTATCCCCTAACCTGCAAATCACTTTCTCCATAAATGAGAAACCTAGATCAGATTGATATCATTTAGTAACACTTACAACCATGTTGATGTTAGGTCTCGTGCACATCATAGCATACATCAGGCTGCCTACAGTTGATGCATATGGCATCTTAGACATTCCAACTCTTTCATCTTTCGTATGAGGAGACATTCTCCTCAAAAGATAAATGCCATGTCTGAAAGGTACATTAGCTGTCTTACAGTTAGTAAAATTGTACCTTTCAAGGACATAATCGATGTATGATGATTATGAGACTCCTATCAGCTTCCTAGCTTTATATCTATAAAGTTTTATACCCACTATATAGGAAGCCTCTCCCAAGTCCTTCACGGAGAAGTTTTTCTTTAGATAACTCTTGACTAATTGTAACATACCGATATCATTCCCGATGATCAGTATATCATTCATGCAGAGAATTAAGAAGACAACCATGCTCTCACTGACCTTTTTATATACACATCATTCCTCATCATTTTTTATGAAACCAGATCCTTTGATTACCTCATCAAAATGAAGGTTCTAACTCCGGGAAGCCTGTTTAAGCCCATAAATGGGCTTCTTCAGTTTGCACACTAGACCTATGGATTGGCTGGATATAAAACCTTCAGACTGTTCCATGTATATCTCTTCCTAGAGATATCCATTTAGGAATGCTGTCTTTACATCAATCTGGCAAATCTCATAGTCATAATATGCAGCAATAGCCAATAAAATTTGTATTAACTTTAACATCGTTATTAGTGTAAAGGTTTCCTCATAATCGATCCCAGATCGTTGAGAATAACATTTTGCAAGCAGTTGGGCTTTGAAGGTCTCTACCTTTCCATCGAGCTCACACTTTCTCTTGTAAATCTATTTACAACCAATAGGAACTATCCCTTTAGGAAGTTCAACAAAGTCTTAGACTTGATTGTGATGAATTGAGTCAATTTTGGATTTTATGACTTATTGCCACTTTCTTGAGTCGATGTCTAACATCGCATCCTTATAGGTTAAAGGATCATTTTCTTCCACTAAGAAAGCTCCTAGTGCACCTTCAGGCATTTGACCATATGATAAGCGTATTTTATATATGATATTACACCCCTATTAATTTGATAATTGCTCATTTTAAATAGGAATTTATAGCTTTAAATATATATATATATATATATTAATTTTATTTTGTAGGTTTCAAGTTAATTGAGCTATTTGTGATGAAAATTCAAAGAAAACAAGCAAAAAACCAAAATACTACAGTGCAATAAACAGTGTCAGATGAACAGTGACAGAAACACTATTTAGCGCCTTAGCGATAGAAAGTGGCGCCCAGGCACCGAAAAGTGGCGCCCAGGCACCAAAATGGGCTTCATTGGCCGAATGCTCAGCGCCCAGGTGCCACCACCTGTTTTAACCCCCCTTTTCTTACCATAATTTGAAACCTATAAATACTACCCTTTATACATTTTCTCAGAAATCAAAAAAAGGGAGGCACGAAATTTGTAAAAGAGAACAAAGCTTGTGCTCAAATTTAAAGAGAAGAAATGATGTCTCCAAGGTTTCTTGAGCATCATTGAAGACATTTGAAGGATTGAAACCTTAGAGACATCCCCAAATTTGGTTTTCTCTTTCTTTACTTTGTATTTTCTCTTTTGTTAAAATTTACAACTTTGAATAATGTTTGTATCTATGGATTTCTTGATAATATTAGTTATGGTTGGATTTTTTATGTGATTAAACTTGATTCTAAGGCTTGATGTAGTTTTATTTATATTATATTTAGATGATTTAGTGTATTTTCGTGTAATCCATTTATGTTTCTCTATGCTTAATGCTATCCAATTGATTAGAAAATGAATTGGTTGTTGTGGATTTATGGATTGATACTTGGGAGAGCTTGACCCATTTATTGTATTTTGGAGAAATATAGCCTTAGGTTGTTATTGAGTCGGGAGGCTAATAATACTTAGGTAATCACCATGGTTTTCTTAGGATTTGCATGTGGTGCACACTAAGTGTTTGATAAAATGCGTGACAGGCACAAACACTTTGGGCGTGCCATTATGCCTTGGATTTCATTTGACACTCAGGAGAGGTAATGAAATTAATCATTGGGTAATCAATTTAAGGGTTGCGTAATGCATGTATATATAAACAAGTTAGATAGAGATGTCAACTTGAATATGTATGCATAGTATCTCATTCGGCACTTGAGAGAGGGAATGAGATTAATCATACACCTTGAACTAATGAATGCATAAAATTGGTTATTGATCACTAATAACAAAGGCCATAGGAACAATAGAAGGAAACCAAGTCCCTAGAACCCCATTGCCATAGATCTCTGATGTCTTTAATTTACCAAGTTATTTAGTTTAAAGCATTTTTATTCAATAATTCAACTTATCCTTAAGTTTAGCCTAAATAAAGTTAGGTTGCCAACATCATAGTAGTTAGCATTAATTTAGGACACAATCCTCGTGAGAACGATACTCACTCATCACTTTATTACTTGCTCACGACCTGTGCACTTGTGGTTACAAATTTGTATGTGTATAATTTCACGAACACTATACCTAATAGGTGGCTGGACATCATTTCAGACCTATGTCGAGGGCGTGTTAAAGGTATACTGCTCAATTGATTTTGAGGTTCCATCTCGGTTCATGTTCGTTATAATTGACTTCAACAAGCACAATCTTTCTACAACCTCCATAATCCATGAGAAACTCTTTCTCAAGGAAAGTGTTACATCGAGAAGCAAACACATTTTGCTCATTGAGATCATAGAATTGGTATCCCATTGAATTCTTGGGATACCCAATAAATCTTGTACCCTTTGGGTGCAAATTTATCATGTTGCGTAACTTTTACGTGAGCACGACAACCCAAAATCCTAAAGTATTTAAGACTTGGTTTCTTTCTATTCAACATCTCATGTGGAGTGGTTGAAACAACTTTATATGGAACTCTGTTCAATATATAAGCTGCAGTTTTTAAAGCATAACCCCAAAGATATTCAGTAGATCGGTGAAGCTCATCATTGATCGAACCATATCTAATAAAGTATGATTCCTCTTCTCCGACACACCATTGTGTTGCCGAGTACCTGAAGGACTATACTGAGCTAGAATCCCATTCTCCTTTAAATAATTAGAGATTTCATTGCTCATGTCCTCACTGCCTTGATCTGATCGAAGGCATTTGACATACATCTCGGTTTATTTCTCTACCTTAAGTTTGAACTCTTTGAACTTTTCAAAGGTTTCTGACTTGTGTTTCATAAGAAACTCATACCCTGTCATGACAAATCATTGATAAAGGTAACAAAGTATCAAAATCCACCCATTGCAGCATGATTCATTGGACTGCATACATCACTATGTATTAGTACTAACAAGTCATTGGCACGATGTCCAACACCAGTGAATGGAGATTTAGTCATTTCCCATTGAATACAAGATTCACAAACTGGGTAAGGTTCTATGGTTAGATCACGTATCCGACCATCCTTAACTAGACGGGTTAGGCGTCTCACACCTATATAACCCAATCTCATATGCCACAATTCAGTATCATTTAAAGCTTGTGCACTATTACTAGTGCTACCTGATGCGATATTTTTATATCTTAAAATTAAGTGCAAGTATACGCTATCGTAATAAGTAATAAAGGGACTTATAAAGTTGGATGTTGAACCTACAGGGATAATTTTTATTTTTTACCAAGTACTAAAATTATATATTTTTTGTAATTATTCAGAAAAATTAAATCTTAATTTTGTAATAAATTTAAGTAAAATAAAACTGTAGAAAATAAATGACATAACTCAAATAAAATAAGAAGATAGCAATATAAAGAAAGCCTAGGGTTAATTACTATAATTCAATATGTTTTCTAAGATTAATCATTTTAATATTTATATCTCTTAATTCTTATTATTGGTCAAGACACTAATGTATTCACAAGTCTCTTCCAAGGTCATGCAAGTATATCCTAATTTACCAAATACCTATATTCCTATAATACTTGTAATAACTTAAAATTTATTAAGAACAAGACTTGTTGACCATACATGCCAATTATGTATATTCCCATCCTAATTCGAAACTTGCATATGCAACATTGAATGTTACTCTATAATCATGAATTAAATTATCTAGGTCTAAATACAATGATGCCTCTTCCGAGTTTATCAAAGTATTACCAAATCAATTATAATATTGATCAGATATAATGAAGCATTAAGAACAAATAATTTAAATAATGAAGAATTGATTTCAAATAAATATTAAAAAGATCCAACAATTAAGCTCACATATTGAGTTCAAGTAATAATCCTAGAAAATAAATTTAGTTCATGATAACAACTAATATAGACGTCAATTCGCAGTTGGTTGATACGCCAAAAATTTGTCAAAAATCTCTTGCTTCCTTTAATTGCTCTTGCTTCTCTCTCTAAAAATTATTTTTCTTTAATGTGTTGTGGCTTTAAGATCCCTAAGTTATCAATTACATCTCATGCAACTCCTACTCTTAATCCTAAATACACCTTATCCATACACTGTAGCGATCTAGGGTAAGTGTATTCCAGATTAACTTGTCAATTATCAAATATATGCTATTGATACTGTCTGCACACTGTAGCTACTAAGGCAATACTTTCGCATATATTTGCCTTATCTCATGTTTAACTGGTATATTTTAAATCATACATACCAAATCTCTCACACTGTAGCGATCATGGGAAAGACCGATATAATATAGCTAACACCGTATTGACAAGACGGATCAATAATAATAAAACAGTATCTCATAATGTATTATTGTTCAATCTAATTAAGAGAAATTTTTTACTTTTGTTTTAGTATCACATAGACTTAATCCCAATCACATGAGGAGGTAATTCTTAATCATACATTAATTCTGTGTGTGGTGCGCCAATACACACTGAGGTGTTACCTTCTGGTTGGACCAAGGTATTGGTGGGCGATTACAATTAACCCCCACTAGGAGGGCTTCCACTGTATTTACCATCACAGAAAAAATGATCCCGGTTTATAAGGCAACCTAATAACTCTTATCATTGTATCTCATAAACCCCCACATGATTAAAATAATATTTTAAACCATTTAAAACATAATTAGAGTGACTGTCATTGGTGCCGCCATGCTAGGTCCACCATATGGCAACACCGAAGGGATATCCCTGGTGCACAGCTTCTGGAGTTACGGCACTCAATAGCTAGTGCTGATGTACTGGAGGTCACACCTCTAGCACTGCAATGCTCAGTGCCTAACACTACGGCGTGAATTCCAAAATTGGTGCTTAAGCACCGATTTTCTTAACGCTAAGGTGCCCAGCACCTGGCCCCGTTGCGCTAGCTACCCAGCGTTAGGGTGCTCGAACAAAATTTTTAGCGCTTCGGCGCTGAGTACTCATGGTTGCAGCGCTCCGATGCTCTCACCTTCGATATACCGATTTTAACAACTTGAAATGCACGTTTTGAGCACTGGAACATCACCAACAGAGCTTTCCCTATTGCCTAAAGTTTAAAACATGCATTCTTAGGACCGGGTGATACCTTTCCTACATTGATAAAATTGTTAAAAGAACATAAGTTTTCACTAGGTTGAACCATAGCTGATATTAAATGTATTTCTCCATTAATATGCTTATAGAATTCATTTAGAGGATGGTGCCCAACCCCGTAGAGACTTTCAAAGAATACTTAACCCAACAGAGAAAGAAGTAGTAAAGAAAGAGGTCTTGAAATTATTAGATGCAGATATAATCTACCCAATTTCTGATAGTCAATGGTTAAGTCCAACTTAAGTAGTTCTTAAGAAATTTGTAGTTACTGTTGTAGAAAATGAGAATGGCATACCTGTTCCAACTAGGATAATAAGTGGTTGACGAATGTGCATTGATTATAAAAAATTAAACACAGCCACAAGGAAAGACTATTTTTTATAGCCTTTTATCGACCAAATTTTAGAACTTGTAGCTAGTATCCCTTTTACTACTTTCTTGATGGGTATTCAAGATACTACCATATTGAGATAATTATAAAAGATTAAGAAAACACCACATTTATATGCCATTTTAGTACTTATGCTTTTCGTAGAATGCTATTTTAGTACTTATGCTTTTCGTAGAATGCCATTTAGATTATGTAATGCATTAGTTACTTTTCAATGTTGTATGCTGTATACTTTCTCTGACATGGTTGAAAAATTCATGGAAATGTTTGTGGATGGTTTGACTTTTTTTGGTGATTTGTTTTTGATTCATGTATACTTAACTTAAAAGCTATTTTGAGTAGGTGTAAAGAAAAAGGACTTATGCTAAACTGGGAGAAATGTCACTTCATGGTATTTTTAGGGATTGTTTTACGGCATATTGTATCTGAACGAGGAATAGAGGTTGACAAGGCCAAAAATTGAATTAATCTCTAAATTACCTACACCTAAAACGGTAAAAAATATCCGATCTTTTCTTGGACATCTCGCTTTTACAGGAGGTTTATATAAAACTTTTCTGCCATATCTAGACCATTATGTAACGTTTTGCTAAAAGATGCTGAATTCATATGGACACAAGAGTGTGAGGAGGTATTTCAAACACTCATTGCTAAACTCGTCATTGCTCCTATCATGTAATCACTGGATTGGAACCTCTCATTTGAGGTTATGTGTGACATAAGTGATTATGCTGTAGGAGCAGTTCTTGGGCAACGAAAAGAGGAGAAACCCTTTGTTGTCTATTATGCTAGTAGGACTTTGAATGATGCTTAAATGAATTACGCTACTACTAAAAATAAACTATTAGCTGTTGTTTTTGCCTTAAACAAATTCTGTTCTTATTTGATTGGTTTACTTATTATTAGTTTTATTAACCACGCAGCCCTTAAGTACATTCTTACTAAAAAGGATGCTAAAGCCCGTTTAATTAGGTGGATTATTCTTTTGTAAGAATTGGATCTAACCATTAAAGACAAGAAGGGTATTAAAAATATCGTTGCTGATCATTTATCCTGCCTTGAGTTTAATGACTCTATTAATGTTTTATCCATTTGAGATGATTTCCCTGATGAACATCTTTTCACTGTAAGCCAAGCACCAAGTACGAACATATCATAAGTTATTTAGTTTGTGGAGAAGTTCTATCTAACTAGAGTGCATAAGATAACTGTAAGTTCTTGGTTGAGGTACATAATTTTTATTGGGATGATCCATATCTTTTCAAATATTGCCTTAACTAAATTATGAGACATTGCATTCCTAAAAGTAAAGTTGGTAGTGTCTCAAAATTTTTGTCAAAGTGTTGCTTGTGGTGGTTATTTTTCTATGAAAAATAAAACCGTAAAAATGTTAAGTGTGGTCTTTGCTAGCCCACTTTATTCAAAGACACTAATAATTTTTGTCGATCCTATAAAAGATGTCAAACGTTAGGTACTGTATCTTGAAGACATATGATGCCTTTTAACCATATTCTTATTATTGAGATATTTGATTATTTAGGGTATCAATTTTATGGGCCTTTTCCCTCATCATTTGGTTACCTTTACATTCTTCTAGCTGTTGACTATGTATCAAAATGGGTAGAGGCTATAGCTTATTGTACTAATGATAAGTGGTAAAGTTTTTAAAAAAATATGTTATCTAGGTATGGTACACCACGTGTCATCATTAGTGACTAAGGAACACATTTCTGTAACTGTTCTTCTAAAGCTTTGATGTGTAGGTATGATGTTCTCCACAAAGTTTCCACAGTATATCATCTATAGACAAATAGACAAGCCAATCTAGCAAATAGAGAAGGTAAACAAATTTTGAAAAAGACGGTTAACTCGAATTGCAAAGATTGGCCTCTATGCCTTTCTGATGCATTATAGGCATATCATACTGTGTACAAAACCATCTTAGGAATGTCTCCATATCGACTTGTCTATGAAAAAGCTTGCCATTTACCTGTTGAGTTAGAGCATAAAGTTTATTGGGCTGTCAAAGCTCTTAACTTTGATTTGAGAGTTGTAGGTCTTGAGAGAAGTTACAATTGTCAGAAGAATAGCTACATTATGATGCATATGATAACTCTAGGAAGTTACAATTGTCAGAAATGAAAGCGGTTCATGACAAATAAAACTTAAGGAAACACTTCGAGCCAAATCAACGGGTTTATCTTTATGATTCTCAATTGCATTTACACTCTAGAAAGTTGAGATCTCGATGGACTGGTTCATTTATGGTAAGACACATTTTTCCTAATGGTATTGTCGAAATTGAGGACCCTACTAATTGACAAATTTTCAAAGTGAATGAATAGTAGCTGAAGAGCAATGTGGTAAAGGTAGATCACTCTATATGCCTAGAAGAGATCCATTTTGTGGATCTTTTCTATCATACTCAATCTCTCTATAGCATATTTTACATTTTGTCTATATTTTATGTTTTGAATTTTTATTTTTTATTTTATTTTCTTTCATATCGTATTTTATTTTATTTTCTTCTTTTTCTTTTCTCTTTAGTGTGATTTTGTTTTCCGGTTAAGTGGCAGGTACAATACTCCATGGCTATTAAATTTGATTTCTCGGTTCCTAAAAAATAATTTCTTTTTCTTTCACAATGGATTGCATTCTTGCCAACCTTCAAAAACGTTTTCTTTCACTACATGAAAATGTTATACTTAAGATTTATAAAGTACGGTGTGAAAGAATAAGGCTATTAATGTTGAGTTTATCCTTTGGATATTCATTGGTTAATCAAAGCCAAGGTTTGATTATCTGGTGAGTCTACAAATGATTTTATTTCTTTTATATCTGGTCTTGGAAGAAGCTCTTATGTCAAAAGGCAAAGAGTAAAAAGGTTATAAGTCTGTCATAAATGTGCTCGATGGAATTATAACTGGACCTTTTGTCAACAGCTGTATATTTAGGAGGAAGTCAAGTTTTAAGTATTATTCCTACAACTTTAGCCGTGGGAAACCTAATTGGAAAAATAATAGGAGAAGAATTACGAGTCTCATCTATGCATGAACGTATAGCTAGAATACTTTATTATGCAAACGCTTTTATTGCTATACCAGGTGGTTTTGGTACCTTGGAAGAAATTTTTCAAATTGCCTCTTAAACCTAGCTGAATATCTACTAGAAACCCATAGGTTTGTTAAATATCAATAACTATTTTGATTGCTTACTTTGTTTTCTTGATCAAACTGTGGAACAAAATTTTATTTCACATTCGGTGTCACATATCCTTGTTTTTGGTACCAGTGCGGATGAATTGATTAATAAATTACAAACAGTTACCTACGAACTTGACCTGGTAATAACTCAGATCGATTGGTTAGTGGGCCATAACAAGCAAAAATTAGATCTAACACTTCGTTTGTAAATTTTTCTTATTTGTTTTTGTTTATTAGCATCATCGTTTTAGTTTATATTTGCTTAAGTGTCTCTCAGGTTTGCTTCTTTTTAATAACTAGCATTTTAAGTAATGTTTCCTATACTTTATCTCTTTCTATTTAAATATTGAGGACAATGTTTCATCTGGTTTGGGGGGAGGATAGTAGACACAAGTTGTATTTTGTATTCTAAAAAAAAGATGACGGGGTCTGACATACCTATTTGATTAAAATGGCAAAGTAAAGAGTTCATTTTTGAATTCTTAAGACGCATTCTAGGTCAACTTTTGAAACATATTTTTAACTAACTTGTTATTTTGTTTTATATTTCAAGCATTGTTGTTTATTGCATGTAGTCTTGGTAATTATTATATAAAGGAATTTATTTTTCTACCTAGGTAAGATTTCAAAATTGTTTGGTTTGAGTCATTATTTCTATTTAGGTTACTAAAGAATAACTTCTAAAATATTTTTGAGCATAATGCTAAGTCTTGTGGTAAGATGGATGATTCAATTTATATAGTCAAGAGAATTTTCATGTTTAAGTATATATTTTTTTAATCTCACATATCTTTTGTGAGTAAGTGGAAAGGTTAAGAAAACAGCTTATGTACTTTCATTGATTTTTTGAATTGGTTAATTTTTGTTTAGAATAATATTATTTGAATTAAGAAATAAATTAGTTACATAGCTAAAGAACGATTTAAAGTGAATTTTCAAATTGTGTGTAATACATTTTGGTGAGAATTTTTTTTTTTTTGTAATGCTTCCTTGTATTCTTAAAAAAAAATAATAATACAAAAAAAATTGAATCGAAAAGAAAAAAAAAAGAATTAATTCAGTTTTATAAAGTCTTTATTCAATTTTAGAAGATAAATATTTTGTAAGGCAGTTTTCTCACCATGATGTATTTGTATTATTCTCATAATATAATTGAAGTCCTAAAGCTGGTGTATGTCAGGAATGATTGATTTTTAAACGATTAATTTTTCTATCTTTGGATTAATGTTAGTTTGTATGTCTGTCCTTCAAATTAATCTTTTCTTGAGTGCTTATCTGTTTTCCAACTCCATGAGAGAAATCTTAACCTTTTAAACAGTTATACACTTGTGAGGATATAGAGTTTTGAGGCTTTTACTTAGAAAAATTCTTAAGACTATATATGTTGTGGTTTGTGTTAAAAAGGTTATGACTTAGTTCTCACACACACACATACACACACACACACACACACACAAAAGTTTGGAAGTTATAATTGAAAAAACCATAATAGCAATAGTGATCTTGAACTGGCCTTTTATTTGGAATTCTTATGTAGTTTTGTATATTCTATTTACGCTTGAATTATTAGGGACTAGCAATAAGCTGGTTAAGGGCTGTGATGAGCACAATAAAATACATATTTATTAAGAGATTTAGCCATCATTTAATGTCACTAATGTTATCATTTTTGTATGTTTATGCTTGAAATAAAGTGTTGTCAGTAAATTGTCGTTAATGAATGCTATTTGTACAGGTTTAGTAATATAGATATAACTCTCAATGTAAAAATTGAAATAAAGAAATTTATGAACATGGAGCAACTTGATTCAATCTAATACAAACTTGAAGAACATTTAAAAAGACAAATCCAACATTGTATAGGGCCAAAATTGGGATACAATAGAACTGGATTACAACTTCTGCTCAGCTTGGCCCATCTCACATATTTGGACCATATTTCCCAAAATACGTATCCAATTAATATGATTCTTGAATCTGGGAAATACTGACAATTATCTACAACTTTATAGTAATACTAAAGTCTAAACTGTTGTTCTCAAAGACCAAATTATATTATAAATTAGAGGTTGTTGGTCGAAATATGAGTATCTTTGGTATTTTGTCCATATCTCATTGGATACTCATCCAAATTGCATGAACCTAGTGGCTATAGAAAGAAAAGACAAAATGCTATGACTTTTATATCAATAAAAAAGATCACATCGATAATTTCTATTGTAAAAAGGTACAACAATTAGGTGAAGGAGTGAGTGGCCTAAATTATTGAAGATTGAAGTCACACTAAATATTTTTCTATTTATTGCCTATATAAGGACACTATTAGGAGGCTAATGGAATTTTTTTCAATGCTTTACAATTCACTCATATATCTTCTCTTTAACATGCATTGTAAGCTAGGCTAGAGTTCTTTGCAAGGCTAGAGATGAACTTTTATATATAATAAATTTACTTCTAGACTTTGATTCTTTATCAAGAGCTACAAATGTTTGTAAGTTTGCTTATGTATAAATTCTTATCTATTATTTTTCTATTATTTAGAGGTTATAATTATTAGGTTTCATATATTTTCAGTCATGCTTTCTTTCTGTGATTCTTGTTAAATTATAATTGTTACTGGTAATATTATTTTAAAAGTTAATCTTTTATTATAATATTGTCCATCAATATATTGTCGATCTTAGATAACATGTAAAGACAATAATTGTTTGATATTCAAGTTGATATTTTACTGTAATATTGTCAAAATGATATATTGTCGATCTTAGATAACTTGTATAGATGAACATGGTTTGTAATAATGTTTGCAAATAGTTTAGTCATATCAAATACATGTATTATCAAATGTGCCATATTTTACATATCTCTTAATTGATGTTTTAGGATGTGTAACTTTCAATTGAGTTATAAACATTGAATCAAAGTATAAAATAGATTTATGAAGTATAATTGTGACTCTCAAAGCCTTGCTTACATCATCATAAGACTTTTCCCTTAATTAGTATACAATTCTATCTTCTCCATATAAACTAATGAGTTAATTTTCTCATTTGTTACCGTTTTAATATTTTTCTTTAACTAACCTATTTTGCCAAAAGCTTTCTCGTGGGATCGACATCTCAATCTATACTGCGATAGCTATATTATATTTTGAGCTTAAAAGAGACTTATTGAAAGGTGTGAAGACTTGCAGACTAGACTTTTATGAGCATTGTATTCTAGAAAAGTAGAAGAGAGTGAAGTTAGACAATACTATTCATAATACCAAAGGTATTCTTGATTAAGTTTACTCAGATATGTGAGGACCTTCCCAGACTACATCTATGAGAGGTATGCACTACTATGTGTACTTAGTACACATTTTGAAATCTAAAGATGATGTACTTAGTGATTTCCTTAAATGAAAAAAGTTGTTTGAGATAGAAATTGGTAGGAATATTAGGCATCTTAAAACAGATAATGGTGGTGAGTATTGCAGTGACCAATTCTTGAAATTGTGTCAAGATGAAGGTATTGTATGTCATTTTACTGTTAGAGATACACCACAGCACAATGGGGTGGCAGAATGTATAAACTAGACATTGCTAAAGAAAGTTTGATGTATGTTATCTAATGCTAAGTTAGACAAAGTTTTAAACTAAGAGTGTGATTTATGCTTGTCATTATTAATTATCATACCCAATAGAAATAGCCAAAATGAAGGTAATGACTGGAACGAGATTAATGAAGGTAATGACTGGAATAAGATTAAATATGGCTAAAGTGTATGTGTAAGATTAAACATGGCTAAAGCGTATGTGGTAGATGTCAAGGCCAAGCTTTACAGGTACAAAAGTTCTTTGAAGCCTATAAATGATAATTTATGAAATACAAATGATTTGTTTCCTTTTTCCTTTTTTGTTGGAAACTTGGAATACATTAAATTTTGACGGCTAATGAAAGAACTATAGTAATAATGCAATGCCTCATTCTGCAAGAGAGCAAATGTCACATCAAAACTATTTTAAGCAGCAACTAAACAGATATGAGCTATGCAAAGAAATAGAGATTTTATGTGATACAGTTGGGTTGGCACTTGGTTTGTCTATTTTTTTACCAATTGTTCACTAACACATGTGCTTTGAATTAAATTAAATTTATTTAAAAAAATTATATTATATTATTAGAGTGGATTTAAAAAATTTCTAAATTAAATTTTTTTTTATAAGATTTATCTTATTTAAAATCAATCCAAGTTATAGAAAGATTAAAATATAAATTCAATAAAAAAAATCAGATATCACTTACTATATAAAAAAATTGAAGAATCGATGAAAAATATATGAGAAAACATATATGAAGAGTCAAGTAAAAACATTTTAAAGTATTCTTATATTTTATATTTTAATATTATAGTTGTAATATTTGATCCTTATTAATAGTGTAGATACCTAGATTTTGGTATAAAGCGATAAAGAAACCGTAGGGTTACCCAATATCAACCCTATTAGCAATATTCTTTTTTTATGGTGCGCATGAGAGGTATTAGATCTAAATTGATTATTTGACAGTCGATTGGGGAGTTGGACAGTCATGGTATATTTTTGGAATTTTTTTTATTGGCTTGGAATAGGAAATTTTAATATAACACATAGATTTCCATATAAGTGTTATGCATGGAACAAGTTTTTATTAAGAAACACAATCGATGTGTTAGAAAATGAACCAATGAGGAATAAGCTCATGGATTGCCAAGTTAAAAGTGTAATTTGGTTAGCTTGACTAGTTTAGTCAAATAGTTAAAATGGACCAATCATATGCTTCCATTTCTAACCAATGGTATCTTTGATATTTAGAGTTTAGTTGAGGGAAAAATTGGGCATTTTAGAGGGCACTATATAAGGAGAATAGGTGCTGGAAAATTGGTCTTAAATGAAAAGCAAATTTGAAACCAAAAAGGGGAGATTTTCAATAAAATTTGGAGATAAAAAATGGAGACTTGCAGAACATTTTCTAACAGTAAATTCAAGGCTTTTCATGATTTTTCATGCATGATAAAGCTAAAATCAAGCTAAGCTCAAGTTTCTAAGGTTAAATAGATCATGCATTAGTGAAAAATCCAAGGAAAAATGGTAAGAAAAACATTATTTTGTGATGGTGGTATATGATTTTTCAAGATTACTTCAATTAATGTCTTTATTTGAATTATTGACTTAGATTTGAGTTGAATTCAAGTTTGGAGCTCGAGGAGACACCAAACTAAAGGAATTAGTAAGGAATGAATTAGGGTTTGGTGTGATTTTGATATAGAGACTTCAATTGAATGTTATTATGGCAATAGAATTAAATTGACATAATTTGAATGTCATTGGAACAAGAAATTGAGAAAAGGAATGTGTTGGGTGGAAGATGGTGAATTTAGCCACTTTAGAAATTTTAGGGTTTGAGTAGTGTTTTGGTTCAGTTGTTGTGTATGAATGATTCCTTATGTCAATTGGTTGTAATATGGATGACGAAAAATCAAGAATGAAGAAAAATGGACATAATTGTCCATTCTTGGTAAGATGAAGGGCAATTATGTCCAACCAAATTATTAGAGTGTTAAGTAATTTTGTGACTTCGAATACTGAATTAAAAAAAATTGAATGAATATGAAAATAAAAATGGAAAGTGGACTCCATCCGGGCATTTTATGCCAATTAGGACGCTTACTAGTTTAGGTGTAATTTTAGCATTAGTAAATATTTTAAATGTTAATTGTGGCATATAGGTGAAGGAAATTGATGCGATATTTCTATATCATAAATTAAGTGCAAGTATACACTATCGTATGCAAGTAATAAAGAGACTAAAAAAGTCGGATGTCGAACCCACAGGGATAATTTTTTCTTTTTAACCAATTACTAAAATTATATCTTCCTAATAATTATTTAGAAAAATAAAAATCTAAGAATGAATGTAAGAAATATAAAAGTAAAGACACAATGTAATGAGATTTAAATGATAGCACGTAGAGAAAACCTAGGATTAATATTATCCCTCAATATGTTTCTAATGATTAATCCTCTAATATTTAACTCACTTAGTCTTTATTATTGATCAAGACACTAATGTATTCACAAGCCTCTTCCAAGGTCATGCAAGTATACCTTAATTTACCAAATACCTATATTCCTATGGTACTTATAATAAATTAAGATTCATTAAGATTAGGTCTTATTGATCATACATGCCAATTAGGTATATTCCTATCATAAATTGAAACTTGCATATGCAACATTGAATGTTACTCTACAATCATGCATCAAATTACCTAGGTCTAAATATTATGATTCCTCTTCCGAGTTTATCAATAATATTACCAATTCATTCACCATATATTGGCCAGATATATTGAAGCATTAAACACAAGTAATTTAAATAATAAAAGACTAAGTTTATTAAATACTAAATAGATATGGCAATTTAAGCGCACATATTGAGTTCAAATATTAACCCTAGAAAATAAGTTAGCTCATGGCTACAAGAGAACAGCAGTAAAAATAATTATAAATCATGATACAATTATTAGCAAACCGATATAGACGTCGAATTGCTCTTAATTGTGCTGCCTAGGAACTCTTGATGCCGAAGAACGTCTTGTACTTCTCTCTAAAGTTGCTTCAATTAAGCTCCTATTGCTCTCCAAGACTCGTGCTCTGTATTCTTGGTGCTCTTGGGTCGTCTTGGATTGCTTCTTGAAGGTTGGGAACGAGTGGCTTTATATAGGGATTGATATGAGCTTGAAAATCTCAATTCTCGTCGGACTAGGACTCGCACTACCGCTAGCGCGCTATGCATCTGTCGCTGGGGCGACGCGTGAAAAAGCTATTACCGTTGGAGTGGTGGGATCTTGGAGCTGGGGCGCTGTCTCGTCGCTGGGGCGTTGACTATCTGCCGCTGGGGCGCTAGACGCGACTTAATCAGGTCGTTTTTCTTATTTCGATCACTATTTCAGAGCTGGGGCGAAAATACTTGTGGCGCGGGGGCGCTGGACTCATAATTTGAAAACTTTGCATTTTAGTCCCTGTTTTCGCTCCTTTTGCGTTCTTTCTTTAAATTTCGTTCAAGTCCCTATAAATAACAATAATATATATAAATAGCCATCTATTCTCATAAAATCATAAAATATCAATAATAAAAACATGAGAAAATATATGACAAATTTGCCCTTATCAAATTCCCCCAAACTTAAATACTTGCTTGTCCTCAAGTAATAAAATAAAACTAAGAGAGAGACAAAGGGTTATACTTGACTCATTTAACAAATAAAGAAAACAAAACAAAATATAATAAACTAGTAAGATGATCAAAATCATTGTCTCAAAGGCTGAAGAATCGAGCTTGCAGCGTTTGGTGAGTAAAAATCTATAATTGCTTATCTTTCGTTTAATATGTTTTAGGATGTTGGAATTTTATGTTTATGTGATTTTAAATGTATAAGCATGATTTATAGTTTTTGGTATACTGTTATAATTATGAATTTCTATGTTTAGTTTGAGAAACAATTTTTTTTTTTAAATTAGTTTTCAAAGGCTATTGGTACCCTCAGATTTACAGTGTGGTGATAGTTTAAGACCCAGTCGGTATATCTCGTATGCATGGGCAAGTATTGGGGGGGTGTGTCACTAACTCTGAAAAGTCGGGTTGTCAAGTCATGTGAGTCATTCTATGTGTACATGTTATTATCTTGCTATATGTAGGCAATGTAAAATTCTGTCACATAGATAGTGAGATGTCTTTAGATGTCATAGTGGGTGTTGCTAGTTTAGACGCCCTTACATTGTGCAGTGCTAGTTTAGTCACTACGTGAGTATAGAGCTTCAGGGTTACCATTTGGTATAGTTTAGAAAGAAAATGAATGAGCGAGAGTTTTAGTAGATTTTGAGTTATCGAACACATATCATTGCATTTAAATATATACATGTTAGTTACCATGTTTTTACAGATTTTGGCAGTTGTTTACAAAAATTATTAATAAAAAATCCCTCGGCAAGATTTTATCAGTATATAATATTTAGAAACAGTTTTATATATTATAATAGCTTGAAAAGCATGTTTTAGATAGTTTATAGAATTTAATGTTTATATAGAATCTTATTTTTTACTGAAAATTTTAAAAGCACTCACTGAGTTCCTTTAACTCACCCGTTTTGTGTTTTATATTTTCTATAACGATTTCCAGGTGCAGGCCTGCCTCGATATGCAGGTTACTGGTTCTCCTACATCAGATTAGTAGACAAAGTCAGACGATCATTTTGTAAATTTAATGTTCTAAATAGCACAATTTGATTTTTTGTATAGTAGTATAGATTTTATGCATCTTGTAAATATGTTTTAAACAAACGAGAAACGGTTTCTATAATATAGTCACAGTTTTCATTTTTCATAGTATGTTAATTTTATTATAAATTAATTTTTGTGGATTGGAATGAATTTGCTATATTGAGTTTGAATTTGATTCCGGAAGGACTGGAGGTCCTATTTTGAAGTTAAGAAAATTGTTTGAAATAGAATTGTGGTTTATTTGCAGGTTTTGTGTTTTTAGATTTTCAGAAAAACAAAGGAAACTTTGTGTGTTTTTTTTTAAACTTGGTAAAGTATCTTTATTAATATTTCAGGATTTAGTTAGTAATAGCAAGAATTAAAAAGGGTTCGCCTGATGTAATTTTTTAATTTTGGTAGTTAGACTATGAGGAACTTCTGTTGGGCTGCCAAGCGAGGCCCATCGGGATTTATTATAGAGGGTTTCGGAACGGGTCCTGTCAATAGTAGATTATTTCCTCATTCATAGATGTAATTCAGATTAGGGTGAATTACATTAAATTTATTATATTTTCTTATGTAATTTATTATTCTTAATATTTGATATGCTTTTAATAGATTTTCTAAAAAAGATATAAGAGCTAAAATATTAATATTAACTTACCCAAATAACCCACTAAAAAAAGCTTTGATGAGTATCTTCAAATTCAATTAAGATTTGGTGTTCCTATAAAAGAAATTTTAATTTCTAGCAAACATTAGAATATATATTATCAAAATTAATCCCTTCTAGTTTTTTATTTTTTCTTTTTACTTTTCATTTGTTTTACAATGGTTAGTTCCATTTTGCCGATCCCCTTTTCTATTCAATATAACATATGTTTTATTTTGCTTGAGCTTTTAAGTTACTTGAAGGCTCCAAGAAGAAATCTGGTACATAAGAAGAAACTTGTAACAGAAATACACAACCTTAAAGAGTGCTGCCAATGTTCACTAAATAAGAACTTTTGTGAATGGTGAAGCAAATCTTGAAAGAATCATGTAGACCCAGCTCACATAATGACTTCATAAACAAATTGTAAGTCTTGAAAGAATGATTAAGACTCAAACTCAATCTACTAAACTCCAAGAACTTCAGTCCTAGTTTTAGGTTCTTTAAATGCTTAATTACCCAAATGATATCAAAAGATCCAACTTCTCATTTAAATAGCAGACACAAGAATTTGAAAATAATTAGAACGACTAATAGAGTACGCATAACTTTGAAAAATCAGAGCTCGTTGATGTGCTTATAAATTACCTCTCTTTTTATTAAAGGGGTGAGATCCTCCAATAGATTAGTTATGTAAATGAGTAGTGGTTGTAATAAGAGAGGGTTAAATCCTTAAGGGATGAGATGTGAAGAACAAAAAAGTCATTTGTAACCCTACACCATTCAAAGACCTATGAAATTAAGGGACGACAACATCTTCGATCTTTGATTACGACTTTAATTTGACAGTTGTGGTGCTAAATCGGTGCCTCCAGTCGTGACAGATAACAGAGGGATCGATGAGTTGAATCAAGATGGAACGGGTGCCTTTGGTGGTGACTTTGATCTTTGACGATGGTGGCTTCGATCTTTGACATAGAATGGTAGTGGCTAGAGTACATGGTGGCTGGGGTCTTGGTAGCTACTGAAGAGAAGATCAAAGAATTTGAAAGTGCAGATCGAAGAATGTTATTTAACATTTAATGCAACCACCACGTTAATTAAATATTTTATTTTAATATTTAATATTTAAATATTAAAATGACTTTATTACCTTTATCCCGTTAAGTTTTACAGAAGATTCCATAACAGAAGGGCATGGGTGACATTTTTCCAAACCTTTGAATATTTTTGTGAAATTTTAAAACTCTTGGATATTCGGGTATTTAAGTCTTACCTTAGGGGTATTCATGATAATAACTCTTATATTTTAATGATATCTCTATATTTTAAATCTCAAATAATATATTAAATAATTATTGAATAGTTAATCTTTTGTAAATTTTAAAATTATTCATTATACTATTTTTATCACCCAATAATTACTTAACATATCATTTGGGAATATAAATACTAAGATATTACTTAAAAATTATAATATCACTCATTAATAATTTGGAAAAAAGAACTACAGTTAATATATTTTAGAAAAATAATTATTGTAACATTATTAAAAATAGATTATTTTACGACCAAAGTGAAGTATTTAGGGCTGATGTCACTCTGTAACTGCTAATGTTTAACTGTGAGCTAGCATAATTAGAATAATCAATACTCATAGGATAATTTAATAGTTTCAATATATTTTAGTATGCAATATATATAATTATTGCAAATTCTATTGTGTGGTAAAAAAACTAAAAAATAAAAAATGGTGTTTAAAACGTAAAAAGAAAAGCAGTGAAATTACTATGTAGTGTGGCGGTTGTTGGAAAAATGCATGGTGGGAATCGCACTGTAGATCCTTGGTGAAAGTTGCTTTATTGGGATTGGTAGTAGTTACTGTTGTTGTTGCTTGTTGTTAACTCATCACTACCTCTACGTGAGGGAGTGCTTGTAGATTCTAAAAATGCCACATAATCAAGAAGAAAACTCAATCGAAGAGGTACAATAACCAACCATCTCGAATCTATAGTTGCAAGCATTGTTGGGCGAGATGGGGCTGATGATGAGGACCAAATTGGAGCAAATTCATGATAGGATAGACAAGTTAGAAATGAGGCAACTAGGGGATAGCATCAAAATGCTCCCATTGGACAACCACCTAGGCAAGTGCATCCAGGGATACAATAGGGAGAAGTTGAAGATAAAGAGGTCTTTTTTTGTATCCCGAATCTTTCTCTAAGAATTCTAATTCACTTTATGATTAAACTTTGATAATTCCTTTCGTTGTCTACTAATTTTTAAATTTAAATGTTGAAAAATCTATTTTTACCATACTTTAAGCTCAGTGCTAATCCGGTTTAGATTATCCATGATATCTTTTAGCACAAAGAGAATTCTAGTTCACAAAACATAAGATTTTAAGTAAGAAAGTAAAGTAACCCCAATATCATCAGACCAGAGTAAACTGATACCCCCATTATAACCTATTTTCTTGATAACAAATTTACTAGTCAAATTTAGTTGAACTCTTACCCGTTCTATTAGTTATTAATTTGCTAGAGTTTTACTCAAAAATACCAAGCTTGGGTTACATCATTGAACATTACGGCCCAAGATTTGGAATGTACGAGGGTTACCCATTCCTCATACATTCCATCATAAGATCTTTATTGTGACCAGTAGCCCTGCACGTTTGCAAAAACCACCAATAAAGTATGAATTAAAGAAGTAAATTTCTCACTAATCATTAGGCTATTATTCTTTAACATCTTGATCTCCGTCTCCCTATGCTCATCGACCTCTTTTTCCATTATTCTTTGTCTCCTTGTATTGTCACAACCTTCATTCTCAAAGAGCTAAAAACATATGAAACTATCACTCTTTCATTTATGAGGTTTCTAACTTGCAATAGCTTTAGCTAATTTTGATTTAGTGTTTTTTGAAACCCTCTTTGTAGTAATCTTCACTCCCCTATGTGGCTTAGGGAAAGCCAGGGTTTAGGAGGCTTAGGTCTTTTAATTGTAGTTTTGTTTACCCCTTTATTTTTATTAGGCAAACGAGTACTGAATTGGTAACCATTACTGAGTTCCATTTTCAATAATGGGTCACCATTTTTCTTACCCCAATCAATCCCACTATTAGATGAATGTGTCTTATTTTCCTCAACCATCGTTCCACTAAAAGAAATTCCCTTAAATGGTTTTGATAAGCCTATCTTTGCTTCTCGATTTTGTGCATTGGCTACATCAATTTCATGTCCTTCACTAGGTTGAGAGCTGTTTTACTGTCCCTAGATCCCATCAAATACCACCCTTGTGATCATTATCAGCTTCATTCCTTGACTATTACTAGACAAAGAAGCAGATCTTGAAAGCACAGGGCTATTTTAATATCTTTGAAATTAGGGGACCTAATTAACTTACTACTTTGGTTTATGTTCTCATTCTACCCGATTTGTAATTCACTATTTTTCTTTCTCCATTGAATTTTTTATGCTTTAACATTTTCATTCTTAGCTAATTTAGTATTGCATTCCATCCCTCTTGGCCTTTTAACAGAATCTCACACACCACGTTGGCTTAAGGTTGCATTGAGCCAAATGCTATAGAATCCACTTTTAAATCTCGAGCTCCCATCATCCTTTATCAAACAATCTTTAAGTGAATGCCCAAGGCAGCCATATTTAAGAAAAATGGTAGGCAATTTATAAATTTGTCACACAATATAATAACATCATGGATGATAATATCCTACTTTTTTATTTTAAAAACAGGTGAATTATTTATTTGATATAAAAATTCCTTACAGATAAAGGAAGAGTCTTAGAAAATTGAATAACAAAGTTTGAAGACTTTGAAAATTGATTTTGGTTAACTCAAAGATGATTTAAAATAATTTTTTTAAGTACTTGTTTAAGAAATATAAAGATCAATTTATGATTTTGCTAATTTAAACAGTATATTTTGCCAGTGTTAAAGTGGTCAAGCTCTAGCAGTATGTAAAACAACCAGTGATAGTTTTTACAACTTATAAGACCAAAATGTTCTCCAAATTTCTTTTTATATAAAACGTCTAATAAAGAAGATAAAGGGAAATATTAAAAGGTAATTAATGAGTGTAAAAGACTTTTTGTTAAGAATCCTACAATCAAAGAAAGGGTTAGGCCGATCCTTAAGTTAGCAACGATTAAAAAAATGTGAAAAAATAGATAGACAATGAAAAAATCAACAGAAAATAAAGATATGGTTTATTTGAGAGCAAATGTGATGCAAATAAAGCTACACAACCACATATACAAAGAGAAGAACTTACATGTAGGCTTGGAGGGACTCAGGAGACACGTGGGCTTAGAGGGGCTCAATGCTAGCACTTACATGATCTATTAAGCTTGCTAAGTAGGCCAATCACAAGACTTAGAGTAAAAAATTTTAAAGAAGTATTCAATGGGTTGATTCAACAAGTTAGTGAGATGACAAACACATGGAGGCTTGGAATAAGCCCACATCCATTTCAAATAAGTCTAAGTTAGATTCAAGGGGACCTAATCACTTTGATTATAATTCTAGAAGATCCAAATTAAAGATCTACACATTTTAACCTTTAGAGGGTCCACGATATCACACATTTTCAACTTTTGGAAAGACATAAAATATTAATTTTGAATTTCTTAATTTAGATTTGATATAGGCAGATTTTTTAGAGATTTAATTGCTATCCAAATTCTAGAGATTTGTTACAAATTTAATTTCTTTCCAATTTCTAGGTTAGTTTCTTAATTTAGCTTTCTCTTCATAGGATAGGGATGAGAATAGGCAAATTCTATTTAAAGGGACTAATCTATATGTGTTTACACTGAAAATATAACGTGGCTATCGTAGTATAGATTAAGGTGTCGATCCCATGAGGAAACTCTTGGCAAAATAGGTTGGTGAAGTAAAATATTAAAGAGGTAAAAAATGATAAAATTAATTGATGAGATTGAATTGTCTATGAATTGAAGAAAATATCTTATGATGATTTAAGCAAGGCTTTGAGAATCACAATTATGCTTTATAAATCTACTCTACACTTTGATTCAATGCTCATAACTCAATTGAAAGTTTCACATCCCAAATAATCAATCGGAAGATATGTAAAATATAGCACATTTGATAGCATATGTATTTGATGTAATTAAACTCTTTGCAAGCATTAACACACATCATGTTCATTTATACAAGTTATCTAAGATCAACAATATATCATTTTGACAATATTACAGTAAAAGATCAACTTGAATAGCAAACATTTATTGCCCTTACATGTTATCCAAGATCGACAATATATCAATTTGACAATACTGCAGTAAACGATTAACATATAAAATAATGTAACCAGTAACAATTATAATTCAACAAGAATCACATAAGAAAAGCATGAATGAACATATATGAGACATGAGAATTATAACCTCTGGATTATAGAAAATAAACTAGATAAGAGTTTAAACAAAATCAAACTTACAACATTTGTAGCTCTTGACAATGAATCAAAGCATAGAAGTGGATTTGATTACACATAAAAATTCATCTCTTAGCCTTGTCAAAAATTCTAGCCTAAATTACAATACATGTTAATAAGAATAAAAGAAAAGAGAATTATCTAATGTTGAAAAGGTCCTAAGAGTCTCCTTATATAGGCAATGAATGGAAATGTGTCATGGATGACATCAATCTTCAATAATTTTAGGCCAATAACTTGTTCATCCACTTACAGCACATTTTTGATAATATACATAACCGATGTAGCCTCTATAGCTGACATAAAAGTTGTATCATTTTATCTCTTCTTTCCATAGGTACTGATTTCATGCAAATTGGATGAGTATCCAATGAGATATGAGCAAAATTCCAAAGATACATCAGATTTCGGCCAACAACCATTTTACCCACTTGCAATGCGATTTGGTCCATGATAACGGCTGATTTGTACTTTACCATTAACATACGAGTTGTTGATAGTTAAGTCAGCATTTCATAGCTTCAAGAATTACACCAATTGAGTATGTATTTTGTGAGATACGGTCCAAATACATGAGTTGGATCAAGCCGAGCAGAAGTTGTAGCCCGATTCTATTGTATCTCAATTTTTAGCCTATAACATGTTGGATTTGGCTTTTCCACTATTCTTCAAATTTGTGTAAGATTGATTCATATTTCACCAAGTTCAAGAATTTCTTCATTTTGATTTCTACATTGAGAGTTATGTCCATTTTACCTAAACCTGTCCAAATAATATTCATTAATCACAATTTAAGGAGAACACTTTATTTCAAGCTAAAAATATAGAAAATGCTAAAATTAGTGACATTAAATGGCGACTGAATCTCTTAACAAATATGCATTTTCATGTGTTCATCAATATATTTTATTTATTCATTCTAGAACAATATTAGAGAGTTTTTGTGTTTTTCTTTTATTCATGAAAGGACTTTGAACTTATCAAGATTATTCTTGTGGCGTTCAAACAACAGGACTTTTCACCTTAATTCTAGAGTGTCTTTGGGTTTCTTGGTGTGGTGTCCTCTACCTTGCTGTATTCTTGGTTCTTGCCTTGCTAGGTCATAGGTTAAGACTCATCAAACTTGCATCTTGAAGATCTGGGGGTTCGATTCTATATTTTGGTGTTGGGTTTCGTCAGATCGTTGGTAGAGTTCATATCAGTTGGTATTAGAGCATTGGTTTCAAGGCAAGTTTGAATAATCCCTTTAATTGCTTTATTGTTCCTTGTTGGCTAAATCCTTATTTGTTTATCCTTGTTCCTTCTTGGCAGATTGTATCTTGCGTGAATTATTTTAGTTAAGAAAACCCTAATTGTGGTTGTACTCTATCTTGAAAATCATAATTTGTTATAAATTCATATTTCTTATTTTTGATTTTTGATAAAAAAAAAATGTGAACGAAAAGAAAGAAAATGAAAGAAGATAAAATAAAAAAGAAAAGAAAAGAAATCAGAAAATTGTTGTAAATTCATCTTCATTGAAATTTTGAATTTTGATCCATCATTCAAAAATCTTTTACCCTTGAATAGTCCTTTATTAATTTCATTCCTGAAATATATTTATATTTCTTATTCTTGAACTGTCTTTGCCATGTTGATAGCTTGTATCAGTTTCTTGAGGATTGGCTAGGTTCTTGCATGGTTTAAACCAAAAGATAGTGGACATGGTAGAGATGCAGCACTATGTAGAACTGATAGATATGGTGCACTAAGCCATCAAAGTTAAGCAATAATTGAAGCCAAGGAACATGGCTAGAAGGCGATCAAGTATGGTTGCCACAAGCTTATGAAGACTAGCCCCTAAATGAGACGAAGTTTCAATAAGTAAGCCTAAGTCTGAGCTCTTTAAAGACACTAAACAAGTTGTGACGTCGAATAAGGTAAAATCAAATTCACCACTTCTAGAAACCTTGACATTAAGTGCTTTAAATGTCAATGTAGGGGATATTAGCTAGCCAATGTCTGAACAAATGGAGATTGAGTCTGAAGATGAGCAAGAAGACGAAGTAGATGACATACCACCTCTTAAAGAGGATTACGAAGGGCAATATGCGGTAGAAGGATAATCATAGGTAGCAAGATGAGTTTTTAGCGCACAGGTCAAGAAAGAAGAAAACAATCAGTAGCAGAACTTATTTTATACTTGGTGTTTTGTGAACACAAAGTTTGCAGCATTATAGTTGATGGTGGGAGTTGCACGATTGTTGTCATTACCAAATTAGTGGAGAAATTGACGCTACACTACCTTGAAATATGCATGACTATAACTGACTTTAATGGCTAAACAATTATGGAGTAGTCAAGGTAACAAATAGGTGTTAGTGGTGCTTTCCATTGGAAAGTACGAGGATGAGGTGCTTTTCAATATGGTACCTATGCACATATGTCACATTATATTGGTAAGACCATGGCAGTACGATCGGTGAGTCACGCATGACAGTTACACCAATAAATACTTTTTTATCATAAAAAAGCAGCCTAGATCACTTGATGACTCCAAAATAAGTTCTCGAAGACCAACTTAAGTTGTAAAAGAGAGTGAAAAGAGAAAAGAAAAAAGAGAGAGGCTGAAGCTAAGAGAAAAGATAAAGAAATGAGAGAAAAAGAGAAAGACAAAAGGATGAAAGAAAGTGAGAGGGAAAATGAGAGAGTTGTGGCCTTAGTGAGTGCAAGAAGGAAAATACAACTACATTCCAAAAAATAGCAAAATCAAGAGAGCTTTATTTTCACAACAACCCCTTATAGTACTCATGTACAAAGAGGTCGTTTTGTGTACAAACGATCTTGTCGGATCTTTACTAAGCATTATTATCTCTTTTGCAGGAATTCGAGGATGTCTTTCCACAGGAGATGCTTTTAGGCTTACCTCCAATTTGAGGAATTGAACATCAAATTGATTTCATACCCTGTACAATAATTCCAAACCGGCCAACTTATAGAAATAATCTCGAGAAGAAGAAGGAACTTCAATTACAGGTTAACGAGCTGATGAAAAATGGGAATGTTAGAGAGAATATGAGTCCTTGTGTGATTACGATGTTGCTAGTGCCTAAAAGGGATAGGACATGAAGGATGTGTATTGATTGTCGAGCCATCAATAATATTACAGTAAAGTATCGCCATCCCATTCCTTTATTAGATGATATTTGAAATATCCTATTTTTTAAGATCAATCTCAAGAGTGGATACCATCAGATTAGGATGAAAAGAATGTGATGAGTGAAAAACTGCATTTAAAATAAAATATAATTTGTATTAGTGGTTAGTTATATCTTTTGGATTAACTAATGCACCTAGTATAGATTAGAACTAATCTTGAGAAGATGAAAGAACTTCAATTACAGGTTAACGAGCTGATGAAAAATGGGTATATTAGAGAGAATATGAGTGCTTGTGCAGTTTCGATGCTACTAGTGCCTAAGAGGGATAGGACATAAAGGATGTGCATTGATTGTCGAGGCATTAACAATATTACAGTAAAGTATTACCATCCCATTCCTCGATTAGATGATATTTGAAATGTCCTATTTTTTAAGATCAATCTCAATAATGGATACCATCAGATTAGGATGAAAAGAATGTGATAAGTGAAAAACTACATTTAAAATAAAATATAATTTGTATTAGTGGTTCATTATGTCTTTTGGATTAACTAATGCACCTAATACTTTTAGAACTAATCTCGAGAAGAAGAAGGAACTTTAATATATGTTAACGAGCTGATGGAAAATGGGTATGTTAGAGATAATATGAGTCTTTATGCAGTTTAGATGCTACTAGTGCTTGAGAGGGATAGGACATGAAGGATGTGTATTGATTGTCGAGCCATCAACAATATTACAGTAAAGTTATCACTATCCCATTTCTCAATTAGATGATATTTGAAATGTCCTATTTTTTAAGATCAATCTCAATAGTGGATACCATTAGATTAGGATGAAAAGAATATGATGACTGAAAAACTGCATTTAAAATAAAATATAGTTTGTATGAATGGTTAGTTATGTCTTTTGGATTAATTAACGCACCTAGTACTTTTAGAACTAAGCTCGAGAAGAAGAAGGAACTTCAATACAGGTTAACGAGCTGATGGAAAATGGGTATGTTAGAGATAATATGAGTCTTTATGTAGTTTAGATGCTACTAGTGCCTAAGAGGGATAGGATATGAAGGATATGTATTGATTGTTGAGCCATCAACAATATTACGGTAAAGTTATCGCCATCCCATTTCTCGATTAGATGATATTTGAAATGTCCTATTTTTTAAGATCAATCTCAATAGTGGATACCATTAGATTAGGATGAAAAGAATGTGATGATTGAAAAATTGCATTTAAAATAAAATATAGTTTGTATGAGTGGTTAGTTATGTCTTTTGGATTAACTAATACACCTAGTACTTTTATGAGACTTATGAACCATATTTTGCATGCTTTCACTAACAAATTTGTAGTTGTCTACTTTGATGGCATCTTGAACTATAACAAAAGCTTGGAAGATTATGTTGAATACTTAAAACTTATTTTAGAGATTTTAAGGAACTAAAGGTTGCTTGCTAACCTTAAGAAATGTATCTTTTACACAAATAAGCTTGTGTTTCTTGGTTTTATTGTAAGTGTTAAAGGGATTGAGGTCGATGAGGAAAAGGTGAAGGCAATTTAAGTTTGACCAACATCTACTTTGGTGAATCAGGTAAGAAGCTTTTATGGCTTGACTAGTTTTTACCGATGCTATTTCGAGATTTCAGTAACATAGCCACAACACTGGTCAAACTCATCAAGCTCCCATGTCTATGAACTGGGAGATTGGGTTTGTCCGTATATGGGGAATGACCGTTGATACGATCCACGCCAAGATATTGATAAAAGTTATAGATCAAGAAGGACTCCAAGATCGTCAAAAAATAGATTTGTATGAAACCGCGACCTGTTATTTTTATTAAATCAAGAACGCTGGTATAATGAAGATGCCACAATTAATTATAGAATGATTGATTGATAAGTCAATGAGAACGCCACAAAAATTATTTCGATAAGTTTAAAGAGTTCTATAAGAACCAAAGAAAATTTTCTTAATCAAATTGCTGAATCTTTTCACATCGTCCCTTATGTATTTATAGTGAACATTTGGGATGCTAGCATTCATTATAATATTGAATGACAACTTCTAAACTAGTAACTACCAATTACTACCAATATGGCTTTAAACTAGTTTTTTCAAACTTTGCAACTACAACAATAAATTCAGTTGCAGACTTTAACTAACTACTAACCACCAACAACTAAGGCTTTATTTCAAATATTACAACTACTATCATAAATGTTTATTGTAGGCTCTCAAAAGCTTCTAACCACTTGGGTTGCTCAAATAGGCTGTTGTTTCTATTATTCCCTAACACTTGATGAGTCAAACTTGGGTAATAACTAATTTAGAAAACTCCTATAATTCCATCCACTTTGTGATTGAGAAATTTCTTCTAAATTATTCCAAAGCTTGAATCACGGAAGTCCAACTTTGTGGAACACGTGGAATATCTGCCTTGCACCTACATGAATTTACCCCTCTCCAAATGTTTTGAATCAGTCCATTGAGAGTTTCTTTGAACCTTTTAGCTCGAGCCCTTGTAACTGGACCAATTGAAACTTGAATAGGTTCTGCATTCTGTTTATTAGTCGTGCCCTCATCATTCCCCTCCTCTTAAAAAGGATTTGTCCTTAAATCATCATCTACATCAAAAGGACTTAAATCAGTAACATTAAAAGTGGCACTAACATTGTACTCACCTGGAAAATATAACGTATATGTATTGTCATTGATGTGCTCAAGGACTTGAAATGGGTCATCTCCTATTGGAAGTAACTTAGATCACCGTTATGCCAGAAATCTTTCTTTCCGCATATGCAACCAAACCCAATCTGGGAGGTTCAAAAATCAACTGTCGACACCTTTTATTAGCTTGTTTTGCATATTGCTTCGTTCTCCTCTCAATATTGTGTCTTGCGTTCTCATGTATCTGCTTAACAAATTTAGCCTTTTTCTTTCCATCTAATTTAGCATGTTCAGAAAAAGGTAATGGCTTTAAATCCAATGGAGTTAAAGGATTAAAACCATAAACAATTTTAAATGGGGAAAACTTAGTAGCAGAATGAATAGTACGATAATAAGCAACGTCAACATGCGATAAACATTCTTCCCAAGTTTTGATGTTCTTTTTAATGATAGCCCTCAACAAAGTAGACAAAGTCCTATTTACTACTTCGGTTTGACCATCAGTTTATAGGTGACAAGTAGTAGAAAATAATAACTTAGTTCCTAACTTACACCATAAAGTCTTCCACAAGTAACTCAAGAACTTAGCATCTCTATTTAAAACTATTGTTCTAGGCATACCATGTAATCTTACAATTTCTCTAAAGAATAAATCAGCAACATATGAAGCATCATCAATTTTGTGACATGGAATGAAACGTGCCATCTTAGAAAATCTATCCACAACCATAAAAATTGAATCCCTACCATGTTTAGACCTAGGCAAACCTGACATAAAGTCCATCGAAATATCAACCTAAGGCTCATTGGGAATATGTAGTGGCATGTACAAACCATGGGGTTGCACTCGAAATTTTGCTTGTCTACATGTAACACATCTACCACAAATTCTCTCAACATCTATTTTCATGTATGGCCAATAGAAATGTTCTTGCAAAATAGCTAAAGTCTTAGCAACTCTAAAGTGTCCCATTAACCCTCCACTATGGGATTCCCTTACTAACAAATCACGCAAAGAGCAATTTGGCACACATAATTTATTTTCTTGAAACAAGAAGCCCTCATGCCTAAAGAACTTACTTACTACATTTTTCTTACAAGTCTAAAAATCCTCACAAAAATCATGGTCTAAAGGATACAATTCTTTAATGTGCTCAAAACTAAGTATTTTTGCATCAAGAATAAAATATAATCTGTACCTTTGAGAAAGTGTATCGGCAACGATGTTTTTCTTACCTCGCCTGTATCAAATAACATATGGGAATGTCTTAATAAATTTTAGCCATTTTACATGTCTCTTGTTCAACTTATGTTTACCCTTCAAATGTTTTAAGGACTCATGATCAGTGTGAATCACAAACTCCTTAGGCTAAAGGTAGTGTTGCCATATTTTTAATGCTCGAATCAATGCATATAATTCTTTATCATAAGTAGGATAATTTAAAGCTGCCCCACTTAATTTTTCACTAAAATATGCTATTGGTCTTTCTCCTTGCATCAGAATTGAACCTATACCCATACCTGAAGCATCATATTCAATTTTAAAAGTTTTAGTAAAATCAGGCAAAGCAAGTAAATGAGCATAAGTTAAGTTTTCCTTGATTAATTGGAATGCCTTCTCTTGTTCGTCTCCCCATTTGAATCGGACATTTTTCTTGATGACTTCAGTAAGCGTTGTGGTGATGCTGCTAAAGTCTTTCACGAAGCTCCTGTAAAAACTAGCCAGCCCATGAAAACTATGAACATTACCTACACTTGTAGGACTCAACCATTCTTGAATTGAACGAATCTTCTCTTCGTCAACCTATATTCCTTGTGCACTAACAACGAAACCAAGAAACATAAGCTTATTGGTGCAAAAGGTGCACTTCTTCAAGTTATAAAATAACTTCTCTTTTCTAAGTACATCCAAAACTGATTTTAAATGTACAATATGATCATCTAAGTTTTTGCTATAAATGAGAATATCATCAAAATAAACAACAACAAACCTGCTTATGAAAAACATGCAAGACTTGGTTCATTAATCGCATAAAAGTACTTGGTGCATTAGTTAATCTGAATGGCATAACCAACCACTCATATAAGCCGTATTTCGTTTTAAAAGCACTTTTTCATTCATCACCCTCTTTCATTCTTATTTGATGATACCCATTTTTTAAATCAACCTTAGAAAATACACAAGCACTATGCACCTTATCTAATATATCATCTAAGCGAGGAATAGGATGATGATACTTTACTGTTATATTATTAATTGCTCGATAATCAATGCACATTCTCCACGATTCATCTTTTTTAGGAACTAAAATCACTGGTACAATGCACGGACTCATACTTTCCCTTACATACCCATTTTCGATCAATTCACTAACCTACTTTTATAGCTCATTTGCCTCATTATGATTGCTTTGATAGGCTGGTCGATTCAGAATGAAAGCATCGAGCATGAAATCTATTTGATGTTCAATTCCTCAAATAGAAGGTAAACCAGATGGAATCTTCTTGGGAAAGTCATCATCAAAATCCTGTAAAAGAGAAACAATTGAACTAGGCAAAAATGAGTTAAGTTGGTTAGTGTTTAAATACGTCTCTTTGTATAAAAGTACAATCATTTGCTAATTTAGAAACATTGCTTTTTTTATTTCACTTATTTTTGCATAGAAGTTTGCTTTTCTCTCATTTTTCTCGGCCTTTTTTTTTTCTCTTTCTGATTTTCATTTTTTTTTTCTTTTCCTTACTTTCTTTCTTTTGATCACTCTCTTTTTGTAATCTCGTTTGACCTTTATAGACCTGTTTTAGTTACAAAGGGACAAGAATGATTGTCCTTTGATTAAATAAAAATGAATATTTATTGGTAAAATCATCGTGCTTAACACGTCGATCAAATTTGCCATGGTTGGCCTAGTAACAAGTGTATAGCTTGCATTGGAACTACATTACACAAAACTTCATTTTCCTATTTTCCAATATGAAAGTAAACTAACACTTGTTTAGTAACCCTTACCTCCTCACTATCATTGAGCCATTGTAATTTGTAAGGCCGGGGATGTTTAATTATTGGCAGCCTTAATTTCTCCACCATTGTAGTGCTAGCAACATTAGAATAACTACCTCTATCAATAATCACACTACATACCTTGTTTTGCACGTGGCATTTGGTATGAAAGATGTTTTCTCGTTGGACTTCATTATCTTTTTTGACCTGCACACTTAGAACTCTTCTTGCAACTAGCAGTTCACGTTGGGCAGCATATTCCTTATCATCCACGTCCATTATAGCTTCCATGAGAAACTTTGGATTAACCTCTTCTGATGTAGTTCCGGAAGTATTTTTGTTCTTTTTATCAGATATATTTGCTGCAAAACAAAGTTAAAAAAAAAGGAACCTCACACACTCGCTCATGTGTTTCACTCAAAGAATGATTTACTCAACTTTCACTCGTGTTTCACACAAAAACAGATTGACTTTTACCCTTTTATGTTCTCACCACTCTTGTCTTTTTCCACTCATAGTAATCGTCTACAGGTTCTTATCAAACTAATCAAAAAAATATCACAATTTCTAGCAATAATTCTCTAAGAACTCACTAAGAGAAATTTGAATTTAAAGGCTTAGAAAAAAAAAACAAGGCTGTGTAATGGAATTTTTTTTTTCTGGAGTAAGGAATTCAGGTTTGTGGAATCAAAAAGGAACTTAAGATGTAAAATTGAAATAAGAATTATAAGAACTGAATCACAATATCTCTTTTTAATTTTATTTATAAAAAAAATAAAGATAGGTAAACCTGTAACTAGTGCCAAGCTCTGATACCAACTGATACGATCTACGCCAAGATATTGACAAAAGTTATGGATTAAGAAGGACTCCAAGATCGTCAAGAAATAGATTTGTATGAAATCGCAACCCGTTGCTTAAATTGAAGCAAGAACGTTGGTATAATAAAGACGCCACAATCAATTATAGAATGATTGATTGATAAGTCAAAGAGAAATCCACGAAAATTATTCCGATAAGTTCAAAGAGTTCTAAAAGAACCAAAGAGATTTTTCTTAATCAAATTGTTGAATCCTTTCCTATCATCCCTTATGTATTTATAGTGAACATTGGGGATGCTACCATTCATTACAATATTGAATGACAACTTCTAAACTAGTAACTACCAATTACTACCAACATGGCTTTAAACTAATTTTTTCAAACTTTGCAACTACAACAATAAATGCAGTTGTAGACTTTAACTAACTACCAACCACCAACAACTAAGGCTTTATTTCAAATATTACAACTACTATCATAAATATTTATTGTAAGCTCTCAAAAGCTTCTAACCACTTGGGTTTCTCAAATAGGCTGCTATTTCCATCATTCCCTAACACTTAATGAGTCAAACTTGGGTAATCACCAATTTAGAAAACTTTTATAAATCCATCCACTTTGTGATTGAGAAATTTCTTCTAGATTATTCTAAAGCTTGAATCATGGAAATCTAACTTTGTGAAACACGTAGAATATCTTCCTTGCACCCGCATGAATTTACCTCTTTCCAAATGTTTTGAATCAGTCCATTGAAAGTTTCCTTGAACCTTTTAGCTCGAACCCTTGTAACCGGACCAATTGAAACTTGAATAGGTTCTGCATTCCATTAGTTAGTTGTGCCCTCATCATTTTACACGACTAACAAATGGAATATCCTATTTTTAAAGATCAATCTTAAGAGTGGATACCATCAGATTAGGATGAAAAGAATGTGATGAGTGAAAAACTGCATTTAAAATAAAATATAGTTTGTATGAGTGGTTAGTTATGTCTTTTGGATTAACTAATGCACCTAGTACTTTTATGAGACTTATGAACCATATTTTGCATGCTTTCAATGACAAATTTTTAGTTGTCTACTTTGATGACATCTTGAACTATAGCAAAAACTTAGAAGATCATGATGAACGCTTAAAACTTGTTTTATAGATTTTAAGGAAAGAAAGGTTGCTTGCTAACCTTAAGAAATGTATCTTTTACACGGATAAGCTTGTGTTTCTTGGTTTTATTGTAAGTGTTAAAGGGATTGAGGTCGATGAGGAAAAGGTGAAGGCAATTTAAGATTGGCTAACATCTATTTTGGTGAATCAGGTCAGAAGCTTCCATGGCTTGACTAGTTTTTACCGATGCTATTTTGAGATTTCAGTAGCATAGCCACAACACTAGTCAAACTCATCAAGCTCCCATGTCTCTGAACTAGAAGATTGGGTTTGTCTACATATGGGGAAGGACAGCTTTCCCAAGTAAATACATTCTAAACTCCTTCCTAGGGGTGATGGGCCAGTTTGAGTAGTGAAATGGATTAATGGCAATGTCTACAAGTTTGAATTACCTGTGAGTGTGATGTTAGTGCTAACTATAATGTTTCTAACTTATCTCCTTTCAATGTAGGTGATAATGCAAATGAAGATTTGAGGGCAAATCTTCTTCAAGAGGGGGAGAATGATGCAAATGAAGCTGTACAACGATGTATACAAGAGAAAGAACTCAGAAGTGGGCTTGAAGGGACTCAGGAGACAGGTGGACTCGGAGGGGCCAAAGGCTAGCAATCACATGATCCATTAAGCTTGCCAAGTGGGCCAATCACAAAACTTAGAGTCAAACATTTAAAAGAAATATTAAATGGACTAATTCAATAAGTTGGTGAGATGACAAACATGGAGGCTCAGAATAAGTCCAAATTAGATTTAAAGGAGCCTAATCACTTTGATTAAGGTTCTATAAGAGCCAAATTAAAAATCTACACGTTCTTTTTAGCATTGTAGAGCCAAAAATATCACACATTTTTAGCTTGTAGGAAGTCCTAAGATATCAATTTCTAAGTATCTTAATTAAATTTGATATAGGCAGATTTTCTGGATGTTTAATTGTTATCCAAATTCTAGAGATTTGTTATAGAATTTCTGGGTTAGTTTCTTGATTTAGCTTTCTCTTCATAGGCTAGGGATGAGAATAGGCGAATTCTATTTAAAGGGACCAAGCTGTACATTTTATTTATTCATTTCAGAATAATATTAGAGAGTTTTCGTGTTCTTCTTTTATTCTTTAAAGGAATTTGAACTTATCAAGATTATTCTTATGGCATTTAAACAACCAGACTTATCACATTGATTTTTTAGTGTCCTTGGGTTTCTTGGTATGGTGTCCCCTATCCAACCTCACTCTTGGTTCTTGTCTTGCTAGGTCACGAGTCAAGAACATCAAACTTGCATCTTGAAGATCTTGAGGCTCGATTCCACGTTTTGGTGCTGGGTTTCATTACATCGTCAATAGGGTTCATATCAAAAAGAAGCTTTAGAATTCCTCAAAAAAGTTTGAAGTCTAGTTTCAATAATGTGTCTAATCTCTTCTTTAATTTTGGGGTTGCAATATGAGTTCAAATACATAGTCATTAAATCCTATTAGGATTGAAAAACATCAGGATCTTCACTTAGATTCTTGTATTACAATTTTACGCAAATATGATAGGCCATTTCTTGCCCATGTAGACTTCATGCTGATCGAGATTATTGGAATTAAATTTATAGAGGATATATCAAATTTGTAAATCTCGGTGATAAATTTATTTTAAGACGTTCATGCAAGATGTTTATTTCCACAGTTGTAAACCATGATATTTCATTAATAAACTGTTTCCTTAGTATGAAAAAAGAAGAATGATTTAATTGTTAATTCAATTTAATTTTAATAATTTAAAAATTAATAATTAGTAAATCATATGATTTGATACATGTTAAGCACAACATTAATAGTGTATTATTTTTTATTTTTTATTATATGTTATACTTATATATTAAGCTTCGTTATCTATTTTTCATATAAGGTGTATTTGTTTTTTTAATAAATAAATTTTTTGTTTCGTTACAACTTATAAAATGATACAAAAATAAAACTTTTAGCTTAGGTCACAAAAAGTTTCTGACTTGTCCCCGACTACAATCAATATTGAAAGGTAAGATAACAATTAGCATCTAGTTATTCCATTTCTTTGTTGAATTCTATCCTTGGGCGGAGCAACAGTAGCACCCGAAGGAGCCTTGACAGGGGGCACCAAAATTTTATAAAAGAAATACGTAATTGTATCAAATCAGTCCCTTTGATTAGAATAGTTAGACTCGGGCCTCTGAAGCGTTTACATTTGATATGTGGCGGGGATCATTCATATTTTATTTTTCTTCATTTCCCTTGGTTGAAATCATGTATCTCAATTAAGTACCTCCTACCTCTCCTCTATTATTTTCTTGCATTGCATCTTCATTTGCTAATACCTTTATCTGTCCTGGATCATTTTCTTGCTTTTCTTCATTTTTCTTTGCTGTCATATGTCCCTCAATTGAAGAAGTAACAACAATTTCAATTGATTCACTTCCTCCAAAGCTTTCCGAAGGGGCTAATTTAGTTATGTTCTTCATCTCCTTTCCCTTACCCCACAAAACCATATAAAGTCCACACAAGATCAATGTTGCTCCTAATAGGCTGAAATCATTTTCAAAAGATTATGAATAATATTAGTATTTCAACATGTTGGTTGCTCGAGAAAAATAATGAAATAAATAAATACCTGCCCAAGTGTAACTTCTCGTCCAAAAGTAAAGATCCAAGAAAGGCTACTACTACAAGTAACAGCGGATTAAAAACAGATGCAAATACAGGCCCTCTCATGCTCACGCACCAAGACATCAGTGCCACCATCAAACCAGAAGCCACAATCCCCTGAAAATTCACAATAAAAAACGGGGTTACATAATTTTATTGATCATTTCTCCATTAGTGTAACCACTTAACAGTTCTGTGTATGAGTTGATCAGTATTCACGACTGTTATTAACATACCGAAAAAGCCACGGTAAGAAGTCTAATATTCCAGCCCAACTTCCACTGTCTCCAATCCTTTTCCACGCAAAGGGCGAAAACAACAGACTGAATCGCTCCCATCAAACACATCAAAGCTGTGCTGGAGTATTGACATGGGTAGTCTCTACTCATCTTAGCCTATACAAACAATAATAATGACCAAAAAAAAAATTTAAATCCCATTATAATAAATAAACTAATGAGTACAAATGCACAGTGTTTATTGTATAAACATAAATTGACCTGAATCATCAACCACAAAGCGAAAGAGAAGCAACTCCCGAGAGCCAATAAAGAGCCCAAGAGGCGTTTAATAGAGTCTGCATGCAATGATGCCACGTGGCCGCCATGGAGATGATCATGTTGAAGAAGGTCAAAATGTGTAGACCAGATTTTAATCTCAATGCCTTTGTAAAACGTGAGCAGCATCGCCCCACCTACTCCAAATATCGTTCCCAATACTTTTGCCTTTCCAGCCATTGTCTTTATTCCAAGCTTCTCTAAACTGTGATTATAAATGATGAAATTCCAGATCAATTGGATACTGAATTAAAAGTTTACAACGACTATTAAAAATTAATTATCATACCCAATAGAAATAGCCAAAATGAAGGTAATGGCTGGAACGAGATTAAACATGGCTGAAGTGTATGTGGCAGATGTCAAGACCAAGCTTTCCAGGTACAAATGTTGGCACAGTGATCCCCTGAGATTCAGGTGTTAATGTATAACTGTAATCTGCAATAAAACTTCTTAGAAGCTTATAAATGATAGTTAATGAAATGCGAATGTTTTTTCTTCCTTTCTTCCTTTTTTGTTGGAAACTTAGAATACGTTAAATTTTGACGACGGATAAAAAGACTATAGTTATAATGCGATACGCCGTTCCCCAAGAGAACAAATGTGACATCGAAACTATTTTAAGCAGCAACTAAACAGACGTGAACCATGCAAAGAAATAGAGGTTTTGCGTGATACAGTTGGGTTGGCATTTGGCCGGTCTACCTTTATACCTCACGTTGCTTTTAATAATGGGTTAATTAACTATCAAATCCTTACTCTTGGAATCCAGATACGTGTATAAATTAACTTACCCAAATAACCCACTAAGAAAAGCTTGAATGAGTATCTTGAAATTCAATTTCGGTCTGCTGTTCCTGCAAAAGAAATTATTATTTGTAGAAAACATTAGAATATATATTATCAAAATTGATCCCTTCTTTTTTTATTTATCTTCGTTATCACATATGTTATATTTCGCTTGAGCTTTTATGTCACTGGAAATCTCCAAGAAGAAATTTGGGACATAAGAAGAAACTTGTAAGAGAACTACAAAACCTCAAAGAGTGCTGCCAATGTTCACCAAATAAATTTTTTTTGTAAATGGTGAAGCAAGTTTGCAAAAGTAAGGTTCGAGTGAGTGTTTTGTTTCTTTAATCAAATAAAAAGTAAGATGAAATAGCAAAGAATGTGCAAAACGAAAGAACATATAAAAAAGGATCAATTAAACCTTTCAAGAATGAGTGCAACAGGAACCATAAAAGCTGTAGCGAAAATGAATCGATAGGCAATAATAACTCTCAAGCTCATTCCATCATTAGCAGCTAACTTGTACAAGATAATCACCAAACCAAATGCCACTTGAACTACCACCATCATCAACGCTGGCTTCAAACCATGTAGTAAATTACATGTCTGCCCCCACATCTTCATCATCATCATTACAATCATCTTTCTGAACTCTGAAGAATGCACAACAGAAAAAGAGCAACTTCGAGTCAAAGCAAGATGATCAAGAAATGGCGTTTTCTTGTGTCAAATTCAACAAAAAAATCATTCCAATTCGTATTTCTTAAGAGAGAAAAGAGAAAGATGGACGGTTTTCGCGTTTCATTTCTGTGGCGTTTAGGAACTTTAATAGATGTTTTTTTTTACCGCGTAAGCACATGCGTAGCCTCGGTGCTGCTGCATGCCAAGTCGGAAAAATTGCCAGGCTTGAAGCTTCTGAGTTTCGCAGCCTAGCAACCAGATCTATGCGTAAATTCTCGTAATAATAATGGGATTGCGACTACTAACTAATTGGCATCTTTAATATTCCACCATTTATACGTTACCATATAAATACAGCATCTAAATAAAAAAATTCAATAATGCTGTTTTTTTTTTGGTAAGTAAAAATTTATATAAATGCTAAATCTAGCAGGTATTACAAAGCAAACTCGATAGAAGAAAAAGAAAGACAGTACAACTCATAGAGGTTAACTACCGTTACCACCCAGCTGCAAAGTGGTCAATCCCTTGGCCATTTACAGTACTTATACATTTAAGCCAAGTAACATCCTTAATCTTTTGGTAGACATCGCTTGTAGAAGGAGTTTTCTGTTGGAAGACCTTCAGATTCCGTTCTCTCCAAATAAAGTAGATTGTAGCACAGAACGATACTCTTCTGATCTTACTGAGAATAGATTTGCCTTTAGATTTTCTGCAAAAGAAGGAGATTACTCGTTGCCATCTGTTCGGGCACTGATTGAGTTGGCACGCCCTTAGTACCTTATGCCAAATTTCACTACAAAAGTTGCATTGGAAAAATAAGTGTGTGATTGTTTCCTTGTCATTACCACAAAGAGGGCAATCATCTGATGGAATAACCCCCCATTTTTTAAGTCTCTCTTTGGTAGATAATCTGTTTTTCAAAGCT
This sequence comes from Ailanthus altissimus, assembly GCA_946807835.1. Lineage (NCBI taxonomy): Eukaryota > Viridiplantae > Streptophyta > Magnoliopsida > Sapindales > Simaroubaceae > Ailanthus > Ailanthus altissimus. The sequence continues at coordinate 12,461,809 of OX327698.1, forward strand.
AACCAAGCAATGAAGCTGTGACTAGGTATATGTTGTGTTCCCCATATCAGTTTACACCATCCCACCTTAGCCTCATTATTCTTAAGACATCTCCAAGTACTTGCAACAGAAAACTTTGCATTGGAACTAGCGGTGAATGAGATTCTATCTTCCCTTTCAGAAATTGAAACATTTTTGCGAAGATAGTCCCATACCTGAGAAGTGTACTCGTCCAACGGGTCAGGAAGGTTCCAATGACCATGCTGCCATAGGTCATTAACCTTAGCGTCCCGAGGAATATCCGCATCGGAGATTTCCATGTGTGGAAATTTATTAACTACTGATTCTCCACCCAGCCATGGATCCCACCAAAATTGGAAGGACTTGCCGTTTCCCAATTCATAGGAGAACAATTGTTTTATCTGACTTCTCAACCCCAGAATCTTCCTCCAAGTCCAACTACCATCCATTGGCTTTGTGATACCCCAAAAGCTTAGCCTCCGCAGTTTGTTATCAGTTACCCATTTTGCCCACAATGAAGCTTTCACAGCAACCAGCTCCCAGATGTGTTTAGTGATTGCCGCTGAATTCCACAAGCTTATAGATTTAATGCCAAGGCCTCCTTCATTTTTACCTTTGCATACCTCATTCCAGCCCACTGAACCTTTCTTCCCCTGCTGGTTACTTCCATGCCATAAGAAATTACGACATTTGCTTTCAATTTCTTTGGTGACTGATTTAGGCAGGATGAACATAGAACTCCAGTATACATGCATGCTCATTATGACTGATTTTATTAATTGCAACCGCCCCGCATAACTCAGATATTTCACAGTCCAGCTTGAGATTCTAGCAGATATCCTATTAATAAGCTCCTGACAGTGGACTCTCTTTAGTGCCCCAGAGATTAAGGGGATCCCTAAGTATTTGATAGGCAACGCACCTGGCTGGAACTTAGTCACTTGAAGGATTGTCTCCTTGGTAGGTTGAGGCACATTCCCAAAGAAGATGAAGCTCTTGCCAGCGTTTAGGTGCAGCCCAGAGACCATTGAGAAATCATCAAGCACTTGCTTAAAGTGGCCTACTGACCTGACATCCCCACTAGAGAACAATAATAAGTCATCTGCGAACATCAAGTGGTTTAGTTTCAGCCTGTTGCACCCCTTGTGATATATAAACTGGTTCTGAGGAATACAACTTAAGCTCCTACTAAGATATTCCATGGCCACAACAAAAAGCAAAGAGGACATGGGATCCCCCTGCCTCAAACCTTTCTTCCCCGGAAAAAAGCCTTCTAATCTACCATTTACCATGACTGAGTACGTGCTTGTTCTGACACACTTCATGATGATGTAGATAAAGTGATAAGGGAAATTCAGCCCCATTAATACCTCTTCTAGGAAATCCCAGGATACCGAATCGTAGGCTTTGCGGAGATCAATTTTAAGAGCACACCTAGGGCTCCCGCTGTTGCGCTCATAACCCCTCATGAGCTCATGAGCTAGTAAAACATTATCTGATATCTGCCTGTTAGGAATAAATGCTGATTGACTAGAGCTAACCAGGTAGCTCACCACTCTTCTCAGTCTGCATGTTATTATTTTGGTGATGCATTTGTAGAGGACAGTACAACATGCAATTGGTCTATAGTCCCCCAAGCAATGAGGATTATGAACCTTAGGCACAAGGGTAATGGCCGTGGCATTTATGGGGTTGTAGAACTGACCTGAGGAGAAAAAATGTTGCACAGCTGCAGTAACCTCCTTTCCTATTATGTGCCAGCATTTTTGAAAGAAGTAACTGTTATAACCATCCGGCCCTGGGGCTTTATCACCATTGATGCTGAAGATAGCACTTCTGACTTCTTGTTCTGTGACAGGGGCATTCAACATGTCTCTATCATCTTCCTTCAGTTTAGGGCCCGCGTCCATGATTCTCTTTTGTATTGACGCCCTATTGGAGATGGGGGTACCCAGCAAATCTTTGTAGTATCGGACAATGGCTTCTTTCACAACCTTGGGGTCTTCAACAATTTCCCCATTGGGGTTTTCAATTGTAATGATTCTATTCCGAGCTCTTCTCTGCTTAACTGACTTATGAAAGTAGCTGGTGTTTGAATCCCCCATTTGAATCCATCTGATTCTGGATTTTTGTCTGACAATGCTTTCTTCAGCATAAATAAGATTTCTTAAATGTTGATAAATGCTCCTTTCCTCATCTTGAAGGGTTTGGTTGAATGGGTCATGGATCATACTACTCTGCAATGAGGCCAACATCAGTTTGAAGTCTTCAATCTTTTGCTGGATGTCCGAGAAAAAGACCTTGTTAAGCTCTTTTAGCTTGGGTTTTAAAAGCTTTAGTTTGAACCATACCCTGGCCATTGGGGAGCCTTGACAATCATGCTGTTTGTCCCGAAAGCCATTGTCTCCGAATTTATCCCGAAAACAGAAAACATGCACTTCACATGAATAAAATTAAAACCAAAGAATTTGGAAGGCCGTGGTTGGTAACAATTCTAATCGTCATAATGGTTGGTAACAATCATGGTTGGTATTCAATTTCAATTTTGACTAGGTTTATAAAGTTAAATCTAATTTCAAATACATTAATTGTTAAAATTTTAAATTAAATTTTAATTTCAATTACATTACATATTATAATTTATATTCTAAGTTTTTTCAAATTTTTTTATTGTTTTGGTAAATTTTAAACTTTTGGAGTATTTATTTTATAAAATAATTATTAAATTTGTATTTATAACTTGCATTATATAATTTATATTTATAATTTAATATATATAATTTGTATAAGTGATATGTGTATAAATAATATGCATTTATAGTTGAAAATATATTTTTTATTCTTGTTACAACTTTTGTTTTAAAATTTTAGGTTAAATTTAAACTTTTGAGACATTTATTTTGGATAACAATTGTTAGATTCATAGATGACAAAGATTAGAAATTAATCTAGAATTTTTTTAAAAATATAAAAAGACTGTTCCTGGCCAGATTTGGAATCTAAAAATACCCAGATTTTTTGAACAGGATTTTATTTTTTGGATTCGAATTCAAATTTGAGCTTTTTTTCTATCCCTACGTTCAATGTTATAATTTCGATTCCAATTCTAATTTCAATTATGTTAAAAGTTATAATTCTAAATCAATTTCAATTTCAATTAAATTAAATGTTATAATTTCAAATCCAATTTGAAGTATGTTCAATGTTATAAGTTCGATTCCAATTCTAATTTTAATTACATTAAATGTTATAATTTTGAATTTAAATTAAATTTCAATTATATTAAATGTAATAATTTTCAATCAAATTTTAATTACGTTTAATATTATAATTTTGATTATAATTATAATTTTAATTATATTAAATGTTATAATTTTGAATCCAATTTCAATTTCAATTAAGTTAAATGTTATAATTTTAAATCTAATTTCAATTTCAATTATGTTAAATATTATAATTTTAATTATATTAAGCGTTATATTTAAAATTAAAATATGAACAAAAAATATAATAAATAGAAAGTATATGTAACTACATGTAGTAATTAAAATTAGAAAAGATAACAAATTTATTACTAATTTTAATTTATTTAAAAGAAAATTTTAAATTTAAATTATAAAATTTAAAATATAACTAATGGTTATTTAATTACATATAATAAAAAAATTATAAAAGCTTGAATTTATTACTAATTTTAATTTATTTAAACCAACACTTAAAATTAGACTATGAAATCGAAAATATATCTCAAGATTATTTAGTTTAAATAATTAAATTTAATTAATTAAAATAATACATGTTACATTTTCATTAAATAATAAAATGCCTCACAAAAAAATAAAATGCCCCACAAAAAACTTCAATTTAAAAAGAAGAAAATACCCAGTAAATGCAATAGTAATATTTTCTCACGAGGCTACAGTACTCCAAAATTCTCCTTAATCTCCGACTCTATCATGCTCAAAACTTGACTCTTTTTTTTCCTGCACTACACGGCTCTGCAAGTCTGCATTGTTATCAATTGTTTAGGGAGCAATTCGGCCTAGGCACTAAGTTTGCTGCTGCCTGGGAACTGCTTTCGGCTGTTGGTACTAGAGTTCTCGGTCGCGGACTGCCACTGGTGCTGGTGGTCGCCGCCTGTCCTGGAAGCGGTTTTCTAGAAGCTGCTATCATCCCTGCTGTCTGCTCTCGGCTTTCAGGTGGCTGTTCCTCAGTGGCGCCAGATTTTCCAGTGTTCCAGAGGTGTAAACAAGGCTGCTTTCGACTGCTGTTGCTTGCGCTGACTGTCGGTGGTGCTAGTGGTCGCTTGAAGCTGATGATCTTGCTGCTTGAAGCTCCTCTTGGCTGCCATCCCCGCCGTGTACTTGGCTGCAGGTGGCTGTCCCTTGTGGCGCCGGTTTCCTATCCAACAAATAGTTCTGCAGCTTTTCCAGTAAGCATGGGTTGTTTCTTCTTTGCTGCTGGCGGTAAACAAGAGTGGTTTCTTCTCTGCTGCCGCCGGCGAGTCCTTTAGTTAAGCCTCTGTTCCGGTACAATATTCCGGTGACACAATTCATTTATTGCTTTCTTTCACCTTGAAAAATGAAAATCGATTTCTCGATCACATTATTGCACCACCCCTACACGTTTCTCTCTTAATTCAACTATCACATTATTGCCAAAAATCTAACAAGTTTGAATCATTTGATACTCAAATAAAAACTTGGCATTATGTACTTTTTTATATATATAACGTAATAGGGACGACATGCAACTCCTAAAATTTTGTAACACAAGAAGAGTTGTTCTTTCCAATTCAAGGGGGTTGTTATTTATATTTATTTATAATAATTAGTTATATATATATATATATATATATGGAGGTAGTTTTGCTGTTTTGGATTTCATAGGTCGTTAAATTATCAAATTCAACTTGTCTTGTTTTGTGTTGTGATGAAAAAATCTTGTTTTCAGGATGAATTTATCTACCCAACCATACACTACATCAACATCCACTATCCTTTTACCATTAGTCCATTGATTTCTCACATACCATATATGCCATAATAAAACACAGAGGAAATTGAAGTTATCATCTTTAAGATGGTGCATATAAGAAATTAGGAATTCACAGAAGGTTTTTTTTTAGAACATTTAATATTAGTCATAAAACTGCACCACTCTAGTACTTTATTCAAGAATGACATAATCAAAGTGTATGAATTATATTTTCAGCACCTGATCCATATTTAGGTAGGACTTATGATCCATATTTAGGTAGGACTTATTTGTTGAAACATGGTGACACGCCAAATTAGAATTTGTTGGGATCTAATCATGAGCTGCCTTCCAATAGAAAATCTTAACTTTAGGTGAAATTTTTAATGTCCAACATTGCTTCCACTAATCGCAAATAGTCGACCTCCCAGAACTACTAGCCACACCATAATATTGGCATGCCAACAATAACCACTATTTTACCTTGAATTTTCTCTAGTGATTATAGTGCCAATACTATCCACCTGATTAAATCTGTTGTATGGGGGGCTACTTAGGATAGCTTGTCGTTCCTTCAAAGAGAAAGCTCTATGAATTACATCAACATTCCATTTTTCCAAAGTTGAAATAAGTTCAAAACCTATCGTGTGCTCAACCAACTTATGAGAAAACAAAGGTTAAAGGACAATGGTCTAGGCAACCATTTATCATAATAAATCGAGACATTCTCTCCATTGCCTATTCTCCATCTAGACCCTTTGGATAAAATCTCCCTTCCACAAAGAATGCTACGCCAAAGAAAAGAAGCATGAGAGCTTACTTTCGCTTGCCAAAAACTCTAATTTGGAAAATATAAGCCTTTCACAACCTTTGCCATAAGGGAATTTGGTTTATAAATGATGCAACATTCTTGTTTAGCAAGTATGACTTGATGATTGAAAATAACAGATTTCTAAAACCAAGGCCACCATTTTCCTTCTCTTAACATAATACTTTCCATCTACACCAATGCAGCTTTCGATTCAACTCGTCACCACCCCCACCAGAACTATGCATAGAGCCTATAGATTTCATGGATAAAGGTTTTAGGGAGGCAAAATAAATTCATAGTGTAATATGGAATAACTTGGATAACTTTTTTCATACTTTGTCTCTTATGTTTGTAAAACAACCCATTTTATTCCGACCATTTATACTTGGGAGGCCCAAATACTTTTCATGACTGTTAACTCGTTGAACCCCAAACACATTGAGAAGGACCCTAACTATTTCATCTGTAACAGGCTTACCAAAATAAATAGTAGATTTATCAAAATTGATGACTTGACTTGAAGCCTTAGTATACAAGTCAAGCACCTCCCGAATGATTTGCCAACAAGTTATAGAAGCCTTAGCAAAAATCAAGCTATCATCAACAAAAAAAAAAAAAAAAGAGAGATTGAGGGCTTTTTACTACCACACTGAATGTCATACAACCTTTTTGATCTTTTTGTTTTCAGAAGTAAGGACGAAAAACCCTCAGCACACAAGATGAACAAATACGGAGATAGAGGGTCCCTTATCTAAGACCCCTTTGAGGATGTAATAACTTTTTCAGGACACCATTAATTAACACCGAGTAAGAAATTGAGGATACATACCCCATCAGAAGCCTGCACCAATTATTTGAGAAACCAAACCTTCGTAACATTAATTCTAAAAAATGCCATTCCACTTGATCATACGCTTTAGATATATCCAATTTCATAGCCATATATCCCTATTTAGAACCTATTTGCCGTTTGACATAATTTAGACATTCAAACTCAATGATTGCATTATCTGTGATCAACCTGCCAGAGATAAAGGCATTCTGTGACTCAGAAATAAAGTCTCCCAAATCCTTCCGCAATTTATTGGCAAAGGTCTTGGAAATAATTTTGTAAACAATGTTACAATGGCTAATCAGTCTAAAGTCCCCTGGTAGCCTTAGGGAATTACATTTAGGAATTACTGTAATTAGGGTTTGATTAATATTGGAGATATCACCTCCATTATTAATAAAATTCAAACAAGTAGGAACATCCTCAACAACAATATCCCATAATTTTTGATAAAATAAAGCAGGCATACCATCTATTTCTAGGGCTTTTGTTGGATACATCTGAAATAAGGCGTGTCTAACTTCCTCATTAGAAAAGGGAATATCAAGCTTCATTTTACTTGGCTTAGACAAATTAAAGGAAATACTATCCACTACACTTTGGATATCTTGTAATTAAGGGTTCGAAGAAAGGAAGATACGATGATAATGATCCAAGAATATCAGTTCCATGCAACTTTCTTCATCTTACCACACATTGTTAACTTCAAGAATCCCTTCAATTCTATTTCGCTTTTGGCAACCAAAAGCTTTTCGATGGAAAGATTTAGAATTTCTATCGCCGTTTTTGTACCATACAACTCGTGCACATTATCTCTAATACGCATCTTGTTTATAAAGCAACACATCTAAGGTGTTTTCTATATCCCAAATCTTTCTCCAAGAATTCGTATTCACTTCATGAATAAGCTATGATAATTACTTTCGCCATCTGCTAAACTTTAAATTTAAATCTTGAAAATTATGTTTATACCATACTTTAAGCTTAGCACTAATCCAGATCATATTATCCATGACATCTTTCAACTTTCCTTTTGGGCATAACCAACCATTTGCAATAATTTTCCTACATTCCTCTTCTTTTACCCATGTCTTTTCAAAATGAAACAGCTATTATATTTCTTACTCAGTCCTTCACTGAAATTATTATTTGCTTTAGAAACCCTAATTAGAATAGGCCTATGGTCTAATCCCCAAAAATATAAATATTCAACACTAAAATAAAGAAACATCTCAGACCACAACAAAGAACAGATTGCCCTATTAAGAGTTTCTTGGATTAAATCCCCCTATTGATGACTATTACACCACGTGAATGGAAGCCCCACTCCCTTAATCTCAACTAACCTACAATCCTCCAAGGCCCTTCAAAAATTATCCATAAGATATTGCAGTCTCATCTGTTGGGTTGTGTTGGGTTTAGGGTGGTACTAATAAAAACTTAGGGTTCTTTCATGTGGGTTGTGTTCATCATACAAACAATATACATATCTCATACATACATGTGCACAGCGGAAGATTACATATAATGAACACAGAAAATAACATTTGATTAATCTGAAATTCGAGATTGAGAAATATCACCAATGAAGCCTTTGGATTAATTTTCTTTGAAGTCCACCATGAAATGAATCTTTGATCAATTCTAGCAATCAACAAGGGTGGGTTTGATTGTCTAGAATGGCAGCATCTTAATCCAGCATTTGTGTTTAACTCTTAAACATTTTTCAAAGTTAAACCATTTAACTTAATTAAATTTGTTTTTCCTTTTATTCAACTCTTGAATAAATAAAACAAATCTTGTTTTTAGTTATTACATTTAGTAACCATTAATTCAATTTGTTTTGTTGTTCTAACACTTAAAACACAAAACAAACAATTTCAATTTCTCAAATTGAATTGGCTCCCAAAATGCAAAACCTAAAAAACTAAATCAATTTTGAATTTCAATTTCATTTCACTTTATATACAAATGAATTAATTCCAAACTAATTTGAATTTCATTTGCATTTCATTTGGCTTAACCTAACCTTAGTTAACATTTAACCTTAGTTAGATTATTTTAACTTAACCTTTAAGTTAATAAATATTTAATTAATTTAACCATAGTTAACTAACTTAACCATGGTTAGGTTAACCTTTACTTAACCTTTAAGTAAGGTTAACTTAACTTAACCACTTGGTTAACTTTTAACCTTAGTTATGTTAAATTAATTTATTTAACAATTAAATAAATAAATATTTATTTTAATTATTTAACAATTAAATAATCATAAAGTGAAATTACTATTATATCCTTACTCGGTTACCAAGTTAACCTAAAGTGGGTCCCACCAATTTAACCACATACTTTAGTTAACGTAACCTTAGTAATTGCTGAATTATACTGTATTGAAAAATTCAATACGGTACACTGCCCAAGTGCTCAAAGAGTACATTTCATATTGGGACTCACTAGGTCTACACCCGATCTGTCAAATGGAACTGTTCCATTAATCCGTAATCGATGCCCCACGCACACGTTACGAATATTACAAATCAGCGTGTCAGACCATACAAGTTGAGGTCATAACGTACACGTATAATCCTTCCATCATTTATATCCTAGATGTGCGGGGATATAGATCAGCACCGTCAAATCCCCATTTGCTCATCCATAAACTTATCTCCAGATTCGTATCTCTATAAACAATATACGCAAACACTTTTGCTATATTGTTTAACCCTATGGGAAACTCTTTTCCCGGGTTTATGCTTGTGGCCACAAGACTTTATGAAATACAATCTCGGAGCATCGGATATACAACTTACCTACGTAAGCTGACGGATCCCGTATCTACGCACACCGGACTCCATGAGCATCGGACCATACCCAGCGACACATAGCGGTCAGACCATGAAAGGTCTCTGACATATGTGGAACCAAAGCATGATGGATCACTCACAAGACCACCGTGGCGCTCAGGTCAAAGGACCACGAATACTACTCAACTCGAGAGGACCTTCCTTTGACGGTGTCATAGGATATCTATTGGGGTCCTCATAAGTCTGTTCAGTATCCAGTCCTGACTGGATACCCGCATGCCTATACAAGCTCTAAGCTCATGGTCAGCTAAGAACAACCATCTGAACCAGTCAGATATAGACATACACTAATCTATATATAGTGAATCACCGATAGACCCGCATTAGTGATTATAGATCAGGAACATTATCTTTGAGACATACTTACATAATGATATTTCTTAACACCTATTGCAACTCTTTGCAACTATATCATTACAAGTATACTCTCAGGTCTTTGTCCCATTATAGACAAGGTTCTAACTCTTTAGACCTCGCTGACTCTTATAACCTGCTAACTCTTAACAGTGCTAACTTTTAGCATTTATAACTCTCAGCTTTGCTAACTATTAGTTCTGATCTAAACTCCTTTAGACCAGATCTGAACTCTTTCAGATCAAACAATGTCTGTAATGTTACAAGCATTATACCATATTAATATGATATTAACAATCTTTATTCGAAATGTTTATTGTATAAATATTAACAATTAATATTCATACAATATTGGAATGGCACGTGAGCACCAGCTCCAACATCATCGCCCCTTTTTTCTTCTTACTCACATTAAGAATTTCATTAAAGTCTTAACCACAGATCTATGGTAGAGTTGATAAAGCACCAACACATTGGAGTAGCTCTCAAGAATGGATCATCTGTAAGGAATCAGGATGACCATAAAATCTAATAAATCTTCATACCTTTCCTTGGTGTGAAATAATTATCAAATCAATGTGGGATTTCAAGTAAAAAAGTAAACTAACCCCAATATCATCAAACCAGAGTAAACTGATACCACACTATGACCTATTTTTTCAAAAATAAGTTTACTAATGAAATATAGTTGAACTCTTAGTTTCTCTATTAACTGTGAATCTGTTAGAGTTTCACTAAAACTACCAAGCTCGGGTTAAATTCTTGAATCCTACAGCCCAAGATTTAGAATATACGAGGGTTACCCATTCCTTATATATTCCAATATAAGATCTTAATTGTAACCAGCAGTCTTGCACGTTTGTAAGAGCCACCGATAAGGTATGAATTGAAGATGTAACTTCCTTAGCATCCATTAAGCTATTGTTCTCTAACATCTTGATCTTTGTCTCTATACATGCATCGACGTCTTTTTTCATTATTCTTTGTTTCCTTGTATTGTCACAACCTTCATTCTCAAAAAGCTAAAAAAACATGAAACTATCACTCTTTCATTTTGAAGGTTTCCAACTTGCAATAGCTTTAGCTAATTTTTATTTAGTTTTTCTTTCTTTCTAAAACCTCATTTATAGTAATCTTAACTCCCTTATGTGGCTTAGGGAAGGCTATGGTTTTAGGAGGCCTAGGTCTTTTAATTGTAGTTTTGTTCATCCCTTATTTTTATTAAGCAAACGAGTATTGAATTAGTAACTATTGCTAAGTTCCACATTCATTAATAGGTCACCATTTGTCTTACCCTAATCAATCCTACCATTAGATAAATGTGTCTTATTTTCCTCAACCATTGTTCCACTAAAAGAAATTTCCTTAAATGGGTTTGATGAGCTCATATTTTCTTTATGCTTTGTGCATTGGCTACATCAATCTCATGTCCCTTACTCAGTTGGGAGTTGTTCGACTGTCCTTATACCCCATCAAATACCACCCTTGTGACCGTCATCCGCTTCATTCCTTGACTAGTACTAGACAAAGAAGCAGTTATTGAAAGCATAAGGCTATTTCAATTTGTCTCTTCAAAATTAGGGGACCTAATTGACTTACTACTTTGGTTTATGTTTTCGTTCTTCCCAGTTTGAAATTCACTATTTTCTTTCTCCATTGAACTTTTTGTACTTTAACATTCTTCTTCTTAGCTGATTTAGTATTGTGTTCCATCCCCCTTGGTCCTTTAATAGAATCTTGTACACCACGTTGGTTTAAGGTTGTATGGAGCCAAATACTATAGAATCCACTTTTAAATCTTGAGCTCCCATCATCCTTTATCAAGAAATCTTTAAGTGAACGCCCAAGGTAGCCACATTTAAGACAAATGATAGGTAGTCACTCATAACATAGTATCACTATGACAACCTCCTTTAATCACTTTACTGCCACCTTAAGAGCTGGTTTAAGAGGCTCTACAACCTTCACCCTTACTCTCACCCTAATAAAATTTCTAATACACTCCTGAGACATGCCTTTATCTAAATCCTCCATAACCCATATCATCAATCCTAACTCCCAACCAACTTCCTCATTCATGAAGAATAAGGGCAAACCATGTAGTTGCACCCAAAAGACCACAGTATCAAAAGATTGTTCAGAAAGGTGTCTAATGCCTTTTGGATCCGCAAAAAGTATTAGATTACCATTAAAATACCAAGGACCCCCTACTAATACTCTCTTCTTATCATGAGCCGAGTGAAAAGAAAAAAATAAATAAGTTCTGCTGAGGCTAAACTACTTCAACTATAAAATCCTCTGCAATGCACCATATACATTTTATACACCTTATGAATACCTCACAATTTATCAAACTTGGACTCAAAACCTTCCCAAACAAAGAAAAAGAAATTCTCCTATCGTCAGCTGCCAAGGCATTATGGGATAGTTCATTTATTGGAAGAACATCATCGTCTAGTCCTAAGGACTCATATTTAGCCACAATATTGGCAAATTCCATCCCGACAAATCAAACAGAACCTAATATAGCCAACCCCTACACTTGCTATATACACAACTGAAAAACTGTCCCCGAAACACAAACTCAAAACCACTATCACCTGAACACAAAAACTAAATTCAAACACCAATGAAATAAGAAGATGATGCTCGGTCTGAAAAAACATACTACCCCTTGACTACTAGTTGTCAAGCCAAGTTCCCGGAAAGGAACCCAATTGGGGCATGCCAAAGCCGTCAACTGCTACTGGAAGCTAAAGACGCTAAACCAGGGAAAAAATCGTGATGTCTGAAAGTGTTAACTGTATCAAAGTGTTATTGGTACCAGCGGGATGTGTAATTAGCAAACTGTAGAGGAATTGTTGGAATGGTAACAGATTTGGGAAAATACTGGGTGCTTGAAGAGACGTAGGGCTTGAGCCAGCGGGTTTGGTCGGAAAGTGGCGAGGCAGTGGTTATTGCAGGTCGGATTGATCACACTTCTCCAACTTGCAGGTGACCCAACAACTTAGAGGAAGCAATGATAAGGTAGATTGGAGCAATTACTGTCGCCGAAACACAGGATCAGAGGAAAAACCGTAGGAAGTTACTCGAAATTTACTGATTTTTTCATTCTACAGTAGTCGAATTACAAAGACGTAAGGGAGAGAGTTTTGGTTACTGTAGCACAACTTCTTTTTCACTTGTCTTTTAGTAGTAATAGTATTATTGTTAATTTGATAGTAACTTTCTTCTGCATTCAACAAGCTATTACACGTCAATGTGTTCATAGTAACTTCTCTTGGCTGAAGCTGAGAAAGCAATCCCATAATAACATAAAACTTTTTAGCTTTTACACACAACAAATAAAAAATTATATCATCAAATAATCCAGAAAAAGATCATCAATCCTCATATGAGCAATAGCACTTTGGCAGAATCATGTAGACCCAGCTCACATAATGACTTCATAAACAAATTGTAAGTCTTGGAAGAATGGTTAAGACTCAGACTCAGTCTACTCAACTCCAAGAAGTTCAGTCCTAATTTTGGGTTTTTGAAATGCTTAATCGCCCAAATGATATCAAAGGATCCAACTTCTCACTTAAATAGCTGACACAAGAATTTAAAAAATAATTAGAACGAACTAATACAGTATGAACAACTTTGACAAGCCAGAGCTCACTGATGTGCTTATAAATTATCTCTTTTTTTTATTAAAGAGGCAAGATCCTCCAATGGCTTGGTTATGTAAATGGGCAGTGGCGGTAATAGCGGAGGCTCAAACCCTTAAGGGATGAGATGTGAAAAACAAAAAATTCATCTGCAACCCTAGGCCATTTGCAAACCCATGAAACTGAGGGACGACAGCAGCTTCGATCTTTGATTGTGACTTCGATCAGACGGTTGTGGTGCCTAAATCGGTGCCTCCAATCGTGACAGAGAACAGAGGGACCGATGAGTTGAATCAAGATGGAACAGGTGCCTCCTGTGGTGACAGAGAATGGTGGTGACTTTGACATTTAACGGTGGTGGCTTCGATCTTTGACATAAAATGGTTGTGGCTGACGTACGTGGTGGCTAGGGTCTTGGTAGCTACTGAAGAGAAGATCAAAGAATTTGAAAGTGCATATCGAAGAATGTTATTTAACATTTAACGCAGCCACCACGTTATTTAAATAGTTATTAATTATTTTATTTTATTATTTCAAATTATTTATTTAATATTTAAATGTTAAAATAACTTTATTACCCTTACCCCATTAAGTTTTACAGAAGGTTCCATAATAAAAGGGCATGGTGATATGTTTTCAAACTTTTGAAGATTTTTGTTAAATTTTAAAACTCTTGGATATTCGTATTACTTTAAAGGTATTTATGATAATAACCCTTATATTTTAATAATATCTCAATATTTTAAATTTAAAAAAATGTGTTAAATAATTATTAAATAATTAATCTTTTCCAATTTTTAAAATTATTTATTATATTATTTTTATCACACAATAATTACTTAACATATTATTTGGAATATAAACACTAAGATATTACTTAAAATTATAAAATCACTCATTAATAATTTGGAAAAAAAACTACAGTTAATATATTTTAAGAAAATATTTATTGTAACATAACTAAAAGCAGATCATTTTATGACCAAATCGAAGTATTAAGGGCTGATGTCACTCTCCAACTATTAATGTGTAGCTGTGAGCTAGCACAGTTAGAATAATCAGTAATCATGGAGTAATTTTATAGTTTCAATATATTTTAGTATGCAATATATATAATTATTGCAAGTTTGAATTTATTTATTGCATGGTAAAAAGTTAAAAATATAAAATGGTGTTTAAAACAAATAAAGAAAAAGTAGTGAAATCTACTATGGAGTGTGGGAATTGTTGGAAAAATGCATGGTGGGAATGGCACTGCAAATGCCATTGCCAGACTCCTTGGTAGAAGTTGCTTTATTGGGATTGATAGTAGATGTTGTTGTTGCCTGTTGTTAACTTATCACTACCTTTATATAGGGCTCAATTAGTTGAGCTTTTTAAATAGAATTTTTAAAAATAAAGTTTTACAAAGTAAAGCTTTTTTTAAAAAAAAATAATTAATCACTTAATTGTTAATAAAAAAAAGCTTTTTTGAAGTACCAAATCGTTTGGTTATACATTATTAAAAGTACTTATTTATTATTAAATTACCAAAAAATACATATAATAAAACTTATATTCAAATTTTAAATAATTCAATATTTTTTTATATAAATTTAATTTATCATATATTTTACCAAATTCAATTTTTTAAAATACAAGAGTCTAGTAAAATTAATACATAGTAATAAAAAATTAATATAAATTATTGTGTTTAGTACAAAAATTAAAAAAAAAATAACACTTTAAAAAAAAAATAATCAACAAAATATTTTGGTAGATTCTTGTAAAAATATAATAGTTGTAGATATATGCAGAATTGAAGATATGATGACTTTTAAAAAATATTAAAAATAAGTTAGTTAAGTAGTGTTTATTTTTATTAAGGATACAATATGAAAATAAAAAAATATTATTAGGGTATATATGACATTACACAAATATTAAAAAAGTTCAAAAAACTCTACTTCCAAAAACTCTATATTTGAACTTTTGCAAGTAAAGCCAAAATAACTTTTTTAATCTCCAAAAGATCTTCTCTAATTGCAATCAAATGTCATAAAACAATTTAAAAAGTGCTTTTGGCATTAGAAAAAACTCTTTTGGCTAGTAAAAAAGCCCAACCAAATAGACACGTAATGTTATAATTATTTATCACTTTCCCATTCCTTTAAGATTTAATGAAAATTATTCTTCCAATTTCTAAAATTGTCACACAATATAATAACATCATGGATGATAATAACATGATATCCAATTTTTTTATTCTAAAAAAATAGGTTAATTATTTATTTGATATAAAAAAAATCCTTACAAATAAACAAAGAATCTTTGAAAATTGAAAGACAAAGTTTGAAGGCTTGAAAATTGATTTTGTTTAACTCAAAGACAATTTAAAATAAATATTTTTGTTCTAAAAACTTGTGCTAAGAAATATAAAGATCAATTTAGGATTTTGCTAATTTAAATAGTATATTTTACTAGTGATTAAAGTGGTCGAGCTTGAGCAATCTGTAAACAAACTAGTAATAGTTTTTATAACTTATAAGACCAAAATGACTAAATCTATAAAAAAATTATATAAAACATCTAATAAAGAAGACAAAAGGAAATATTAAAAGGTAATTAATGAGTGTAAAAGACTTTTTATGGAGAATCTCACAATCAAAGAAGGGGTTAGGCTACACCATAAGTTTTTTCAATGATGGTACCCCAATCTTTAAGTTGCGATAGTTAAAGAATGTGAAAAGAATAGCAAGATAATGAAAAGGACAACAGAAAATAAAGATATGGTTTATTTGAGAGTAAAGGCAATTTAAATGAAACTACACAACCACGCAAACAAAAGAAAGAACTCACATGTAAGCTTAGAGGGACTCAGGAGACACGTGGGCTTGGAAGGGCTTAATGCCAACAATCACATAGGTTAATTTTCTAGAGATTTAATTACTATCCAAATTCTGGAGATTTGTTACAGATTTAATCACTTTTTAATTCCCTGGGTTAGTTTCTTAATTTAGCTTTCTTATTGTATGCTAGGGATGAGAATAGGTGAATTACATTTAAAGGGACCAAGCTGTATGTTTTATTTATTCATTCTAGAATTATACTACAGAGTTTTTGTGTTCTTCTTTCATTCTTGAAAAAACCTTGTGTTGGGGATCTAATATATATGGGTGTATGCATGTGCAATTGTGTATATTGCCTAAAATACGTATCATATACATATTAAATGCGGCGGAAGCATTTAAAACATGCAATAAACACAATAAATAATATATTAATCACATTAATATATTAGTAAGGTTGAGAAATCACCTGAACGTGTAAAGTTATACACGTATATCCTTAGAGTTCGCATGAAGACTAACTCGTGGACAGTTTTAGTCACCAACACAGTGGGCTTGGTGAGCTAGAAACGCAACCCCATATCCAGCACAGGATTAACTCTTAATCCCAAAACTACCGGTAGTGTGTTTTCATCCTTTTCTCTAAAAGGATGAGAAATGAAAATTGAAGCAATTCATAATTACTTCATTTGGCACCATAGAGAAAAATAAAGCAATTTCAATTTTCCCTTTTTTTTTCCTTTTTTTCTTCTTCTTTCTTCGGTGCCATTTCTTTTCTCTTCTTTCTTTATTTTCCATTTCCATTGGCACAACACACATACCACATTCTCTCTCACATATATCTCTTATATATATATATTAAAATAATAATATAACATAATATAATAATAATAATAATAATATAAATGGGTGCCAACTATTTGGCACCCAAAATAAAATAAAATAAAATAAAATATAATAAAATAATGAGATATTTTGATTAGTTAACAATTAAATAATTAACGTATGAAATGACCATTTTGCCCTTTTTAAATAGTTACCAAGTCTACCCCTAGTGGGTTCCACCAAACCCGCACTTAGGTAAACTCAACCGAGGGTCCATAATACGTCACGGTCATTATACAATTAGTAAATAATAATTATTGACTAATTATTGTATTTAACACTTAAATACAGACAAGCACACATTCCCGTAGTAGTGATGGATATTGTTGGATTAAACAATTTAATCTGGCACGCTGCCCTAGTGTACAATAAGTACACTCCATATCGTGGGACTCCCTAGGTCTACGTTCGATTCGTCTAATGGAACTATTCCATGAGTCCGTGAGCAATGCCCCATGCACAGGTCACAGATATATCAATCAGTGCATTGAACCATGTAAGATGAGGTTACAATGCATACGTATAGTCCATGTTGTTGTGATATGGTGTGTGATGTGTATAGATGTATATAATTTCAAAAATTAAATACGCAACGGAAGTATTTATACATATTATACAATATGTAACAAATTCAAGCATGTAATCACATGTATGATCATTCAAGTATATATATATCTCATATATATTTCATGCATGATATAAAATGAATAGCAAATAAATAACCTACCCGGTTATGAAGGTAGCTTTACAATTCTTCAAGAACTCCAAGCTTCAATTTGTTGAGCTCACCTTGAAGTGTTCCCTTGCACAATTCTAGTTCACAACTAAATCCGGTGGGATTGTGAAGCTAGAATGGCAGCCTTGAATTTCCAGCAAATGATTGTTTTAACACTTAAAACAATTTGTCTATATGAATGGTTACTACCAAGAAATGAGAAGAGTTAAGAGTTTTCTTTTGTTCTTCACAACTCTTTATGTTGAACCTTGGTAAGCCTTTGTATTTTCTCTCAACACTTTGAGAAAAACACTTAGGAAATGCTCTCAATTCTCTCTTCTTTCTCCTTGAACGAAATTTACTCTTTCTTACACTCAAATTGAACTCTTTCCATTCTTTCTTAAGTGCAAATAATGATTTCTCTTAATGCTCCACCACCACTTAACCATGTTTGCCATTACAAATATTAATCTATCATATTTTTCACTCACCAATTTGATTCAACCATTTGAATCAATTTCTAGAGAGTAAATGTAATATCCAATCCCTATTAGTAGTATTGGCGCCTAGATTTTGGTATAGAACAAATAAGACACCGTAGGGTTACTCAATTTTAACCCTATTAGAAATATTCCCTTTATAGTGCACGTGAGAGATATTAGACCTAATTTGGTAATTTCACACTCGATCAGTGCGCCGGACGACCCTAGAATATTTTTAGAATTTTTCTTTATTGGCTTGGAAAAGAAAATTCTAATTTACTACATGAATTTCCATTTAAGGGTTATGAATGGAACAAGCCTTTGTTGAGAAACATAATCCATATATTAGAGAATGGACCAATTAGAAGAAATCTCATGGATTGCCAAGTTGGAAGTTCTAGTTAGTTCTTTGAACTATTCTAACTAAATAGTTACAAATGAACTAATTACATAATTAGTTTTTAACTAATGGCAAATTAGAAGTTTTAAGTATGTTGAAGGGCAAAATGGTAAATTGAGAGAGCACTATATATATGTTAGAAGTGTGTAGAAATTTGAAGAGAGATCAAAACCAACACTTAGCCAAAAAAAGAGAGAAATTCGAGCTTCAAAGGGGGTGCTGCTACAGTGACTATTCAAGTTTTTTTTTCATGATTTTTCATGTGTAATCAAGCCAAATTAAGGTTACAAACCAATCCCTAAGCTCATTTTGAAGTCTCTATTAGTGGAAATTCAAGAAAAAGAGGTAAGAAAATCATCTTTTATGAGTTTGATAAGTGAGAATTCAAGAATGTGTTAATTGATGTTCTTATGTGTATTCTTGGCTTAGATTGAGTTAAATTCTAGTTTGGAGCTTGAAGGAGTCATCAATTTGAAGAAATTGGCAAGGTGAGAATTAGGGTTTTTGGTGATTTTGTTGTAGAGATTTCAATTGATTGTAATTAGGGCTTTAGAATGAAATTGGCATGATTTTGTTGTAATTGGAACAAGAAATTGAGAAAAGGAATGTGTTGGAACCTAGGGTGAAATTCTGCCACTTTAGAGAAGTTAGGAATTGAGTGGTGTTTTGATTGAATTGTTGTGTGTAAATGATGCATATTGTGAATTGAATGTATATGGTTGATGAAAAAACCTAAAAATGAAGAAAATGGGACATAATTGTCAATGTTGGAAAAGTGAAGGGCAAGTATGTTCAATCAAATTATAAGGTGTTCAATAATTTTCAGGGCGCCGGATGGTGAGTTAGTTTCGATTATGGCTCCGTAACTAAAATCGGAAAGTAGTTTACATCCGGGCTTTGTATGCCGATTAGGGCATTTAGTAGTTAAATGAGATTCTAGTGTTCAATTTGGTTCTAAATGTCATTTATGGCGCGTAGGTGAGGATAACCGAGAGCGTTAACGGGAGCAGGAATCGGGAGCGAAATTGAGCGCGAAGAGGTTGTGAGTGAAAATCTGCCATTTCTTTTACTTTTCGGTTATTATATTTTCGCACAATGACTATGTATGTTTTATGAGCTTTCGATGCATAAACATGATTTATGATCTTGATATATTCATAGACATGCTTTTACATGATCGATTTGTGAAACAGTTTTAAAATTTCTGCATTTGTTTTAAGGCCATTGGTACCCTCAGATTATAGTGGTGATGATTGTTTTAGACCCGGCCGGTATATCCCGTGCATATGGGCAGGTCTTGGGGGTGTGTCACTAACTCCAGGAAGTCGGGATGTCGAGTCATGTGAGTCGCTCTATGTGAACGGGATATTGTCTCGCTATATGCATGCGATGTAGGATTCTGCTGCGTAGCCAGTGAGATGTCTTGAGATGTCACTGTGGGTGCTGCTAGTTGAGGTGCCCCGTGACCTACTCACGTATGCGGTGCTAGTTGAGTCACTGCGTGGGTATAGAGCTTTAGGGTTACCATTAGTACAGTTTAGAAAGAAAATGGCCGAGCGAGAATTTTACTAGTTTTCGATTTACCAATAGCATTTATGCATTTATATGCATACAGCAGTTATTATGTTATTCAGATTCTGAATATAGTTTTCCAAAGATGTAGATAAAACCCGCTCGGCAAGATTTCATTAGCATATGATATTAGAAACCGTTTTACAATTTTACATCCGTTTTAGAAGCATAATTTCTGCATGTACTTTAGAAATTGCTATCTTTGTATAATATTCGTGTAATTGAATTCTCATTTACACTCACTGAGCTCTTTTAGCTCACTCGTTTTATGTTTTATGTTTTAAACCCTTTTCCCAGGTACAGGTCTCAGAACGCAAGCTGCTGATTCTCCTATCGCCGAGTAGTGGGCCGAATCTAAAGATAATTTTTGTACATGTAAATGTGCTAATAGCACTCTTTACTTTATGCATAATAGTTGTAGGCATGTATATTTGTAAGTATGTGTTGAATCAAGAAGAAGAGATTTCCAGTTTATGATGATCGTTTTTACTTTTTATGATTATGCTTATTTTGTGATTTACACGAAATAATTGAGTTGTGTTGGATTTGATTTGAAAAGGACCGGAGGTCCGAATTGGTAGAATTGAGATGTGTTGGAATTAGAAGTAAAATTTCTTTGCAGGTTTATATGGATTTTCCAAAAAACAGGGGAAACTCTGTCCGTTTGTTTTTAAAACTAAGATGTCGTTTTCATGTATATTACTAGATCTTCTTAGCAGTAACAAGAATTAAAAAGGGGTTCGCCTCACGGAATTTCTTAACTTACCCAGTTAGGTTCGGAGGAACTTCCGTCGGGGTGCCCGGCAGGGCCGCTGGGATCTATAGTAGAGGGTCTCGGGTCGGGTCTTGTCAGTAAATGACATTTAATCAATGTTAAGTGGTTTTACCACTTCCTTAGTGCATCATTTAAGAATTACTAAGTGGTCAACATTTCTTATTATTAATAACAAGTGCATTCTCCATTAGTAAATGGTGTCTGCCACTTATTCCAATTAATAATAATAATTTGATTAATATATAAAATATTAATAATTCAAAACTATTTTCAATATTTATATTTGCCATATATGTATTTACCAAGCAAGGTAAATAGGTAAATACATGGTAAATAATTTATGGAGGAAGATTATGTCACTTGTCAATTTCTTATTGGTTAATAACTCTTGTAAACCAATAATGTATTTTACCTTCAATTATTGACAAGTGAATAATAAAAGGAACCTTGAAACATTTTTCATTTTGTTAGAAATTGTTGGATCAATTATTCAATTCAATTCGCTGCCCCAGAGTACACTTCATATTGTGAGACTCTCTAGGTTCATGCTTGATTTGTCATATGAAACTATTTCACACGTCTGTGAACAATGTCCTACACACATGTTACAGATATTACAAAACGGCGCATTAGACCATACAAGTTGAGGTTATAACATATTCGTATAATCCTTCCATCATAAATATCCTAGAAGAGCAGAGATATAGATCAACACCGTCAAGTCTCCATGTGCTCAACTATAAACTTATCTCTGAATTTGTATTTCAATAAATAATATCCATAAACACTTTTATAATATTATTTTCCCAAGAAATTCTTGGATGTCTGCTTATAGCCATAAGACTTTCTGAAATACAATCTTGGAGTTGCAGGATATTTTACTCACCCAATTGAGTTGATGGATCCCATATCTGTACACACTGAACTCCATGAGCATCGGACCATACCCAGCGACACCCAGTGGTCAGACTATGAAAGGTATCTAACATGTGTGGAACCAAAGTATGGTGGATCACTAACAAGTCCACCATGGCACTCGGGTCTAAGGACCATGAATACTACTCAACTCGAAAGATCCTCCATTGACGGCTTTATGGGATGTCTATTGAAGATCTTTGTGAGTCTGTTCAATATTCAGTCCTTACTGAATACTTGTATCTCTATACGAGTTTCCACTAAACTCATGGTCTGCTAAGACTAACCATCTAGACTATCTAGATATAGACATACACTGATTTATATATATATATATTAAGATCTTCACTAACAGACCCGCATTAGTGAAGGTAGATCAGGAACATTAAATTTAAGAACATATTTGCATAACAACATTTCCTAGCACCATTTGCAACCCATTGCAACTATGTCATTATTAATATATTCTTAGGTCTTTGTCCCATTTCAGACAAGGCTCTAACTCTTTAGATTTTACTGACTCTTAGTTCTGATCTAAACTCCTTTAGATTAGATCTGAACTCTTTCAGATCATACAATGTTTAAAACGTTACAAGCATCTTACCATATTTATAAATAATTAGTGATATATTGAAATCATAAATGTATAAACATAAAGCAAATAATTATACATAAAAGGGATGGCACGTAAGCACAAATTCCAACACATGTAAGCTGAGGTTACATGATATACTGGATATATCGGGATATATATTATCACCGTCAAATTCCCATTGCTCGTCCATGTCTTATCTCCAGACTTATATCTTACTGAACAATATGTGCAAACTCCTTTGCCATATTGTTCTACCTTGGCGAAAACTCTTTCCCGGGATTAATGCTTGTGGCCATAAGAATTTTTGAAATACAGTCTCGAAGCATTTGGATACAAAACTCCCTATGCCAGTTGACAGATTCTATATCTGTACACATCAGACTCCATAAGCATCGAACTATACCCAGCGACACCCAGCGGTCACACCATGAAAGGTTTGTCACATGCGTGAAACCAAAGTATGATGGATCACTTACAAGCCCACCGTGGCACTCAAGTCAAAGGACCACGTATACTACTCAACTTGAGAGAACCCTCTGTTGAAGGCTTACATAGGATGTTTATCGAAGGCCCTCGTGAGTCTGTCCTATATTCAGTCCTAATTGGATACCCATATATCAATACGAGCTCCAAGTTTACAATTGGCTAAGAAAGACTATCTATACCCTATATGTACGACATATGCTGATCTCTATATAAACGTATCCGCCGATAGACCCACATCAGCAGAAATAAATCAGAGATAATTATTTGAGAACATACTTGCGCAACTAGCATTTTCTGGCACCCGATTGTAACTCTTGTAACTATACAGTTACTAGTATATTCACAAGACTATATATCCTATTACAGACAAGGCTTCAATTCTTGGATATTCGCTGAGTATTATAACCAGCTAATACTTAGCTATGCTAACATTTAGCATTTATATCTCTCAGCGTGGCTAACTATGAGCTCTTATCTAAACTCCTATAGATCTGCTCTGAACTCCTTCAGATCATACAATATCTGTAACATTACATTGCATGGTACCATATAAATAGGTATTAACGATTTAATGAAAATGTACACTTGTATAAATACACAAGTATATGTACATTCAGAGATGACACGTAAGTACCGACCCCAACACTTTAAACTTATCAAGATTATTCATGCGGCATTCAAACAACCAGACTTATCACATTGATTCTTGAGTGTCCTTAGGTTTCTTGGTGTTGCATCCTCTACCCTGCTGTAGTCTTGGTTCTTTCCTTGCAAGGTCATGGGTCAAGACTCATCAAACTTACGTTTTGAAGATCTTGGGGTTCGATTTCATGTTTTGGTGTTGGGTTTCATCATATCAATATTAGGGTTTATATGAGTTGGTATCAGAGCTTTAATTTCAAGGCAGGTTTGAATAATCCCTTTAATTGCTTTATTGTTCATTGTTGGCTGAATCCTCATTCATTTTTCCTTGTTCATTCCTTCTTGGTAGATTATATCTTGCGTGAAAACCCCAATTTGTTATAAATTCATATTTCTTATTTCTGGTTTTTGATAAAAAAAAATGTGAAAAGAAAAGAAAGAGAGGGAAAGAAAATAAGATTAAAAAAAAAAAAAAGAAAAGAAATCAGAAAATTGTTACAAATTCAATTTCATCAAATTTTTTAATTTTAATCCATCTTTCAAGAATATTTTACTCTTGAACTGTCATTCATCAATTTTATTCCCGAAGTAAATTCATATTTCTTATTCTTGAATCATCTTTGCCATATTGATGGCTTGTATCAGTTTCTTGAGGATTGCTTCTTGAATCTTGTGACTTATCTCGATTGCTTCTTATCTTAAATTGCCACTTGAATCTTGATTGTTCTTAAGTATGATTAAGGGTGAAAAGAAGGCACATGAGTGAAGAAAGGCTAGAGTTGTGAGAACATAAGAGGGTAAAAATTGTTTGAGTGCCAAACACAAGAGTAAGTGAATTTTGTTGAGTAAAACATGTGAGGGAGTGCTTGTAAAGTCCTTAACTGTGTTATGTAGATTCTATACATTTCACACAATCAAGAAGAATACTTAATTGAAGAGGTACAATAACCAACCATCTCGCACCTATAGCTGTAGGCGTTATTGGGCAAGAAAAGGCTAATGATGAGGACAGAATTAGAGCAAATTCATGATAGTATGGACAATTTGGGAAATGAGGCAACTAGTGGCAACATCAAAACCCTCACACTGGACAACCACCTAGGCTAGTGCAACCATGGATACAATGGGGACATGGTGAAGATGGAGAGCAATTGGATGACTTGGACAAACCACCAATGAACTAGGGTAAATTTTGGCTAAGAGGAGAACACCTAGGCAGGATGATGACTTGGGAAGCATTAAGGTGAAGATTCCACCCTTCCAAGGTACAAAAAACCCTAAAGCTTATCTAGAGTGGGAGAAGAAGATAGAGATGATCTTCTATTACCACAACTACTCTAAGGCCAAAAAAGTAAAAATGACTGCAATTGAATTCACTAACTATGTTATTGTTTGGTGGGATCAACTGTTGAAGGAAAGAATGAGAAATTATGAATAATCTGTTGAGACGTGGGAAGAGATAAAGGCCATCATGAGAAGATGCTTCATTCCTAGTGAAAGTGCACTGTGCGTAGGGTGAGTTGTACATTTAAAATTTTAATTTACACATCAAACATGCATAAAATAAATGCAGGGGAATATAAACAAACATCTCATTACACTAGTGAGATATTTAGAGAACTCACATTTAAAGTATGTTTTGCATAGTTTTAGTCAATGACTCAATGTGATCCTTTGATATAAAACGGTAGCATCCTATTCTCCGTTGAAATTCTAATTGAAGCAACCCTTGTTTCACATTGATCTCTTGGCACTATTTATATATATAGCTCTTTTTGCTTACTTCTATTTTTCCTTATTTTTAAAATAAAGAAATCGACTCTCTATTTATAATAAAATACCCGTCACTTTTAGCCAATAAAATTTGAAATGGCGGCTTTTAACTTAAGCATGAGGTGTTGAAAATTTAACAAGTTAAAAGTACCTCATGCTTAATTAAAATAATAGTTGGCAAGGCCAAAATTGTTGGCCAAATTTTACAAAGGTTAGTGGCCATTTCATGTTCAAATACTATTATGTAATGCCACCACTTTCTTGCAAAAATCAAAGCATGACAAATTATATTTTTAAATTAACAATTGCCATTTCATGAATTGATTAAGTGGCCATTAAACTAAAAAATAATATTTGGTGGCAAGTATACCTAATTAGGTATATATCTCCCATCTAAACTAAAATAATAAATAACTAAATAAATATTATCATTTATTTAAATAATATTTATTTAATTATTTAAAAACTATTTGAATAATTAATTTTTACCTTATTTGATTTTACTAACATGATTAATAGGTGAATTCATGGTGAAACAATTCATGGAACAAAATTGTGCCTGTTGTCAACATTTAATTAGTTAATAACTCTTGCCAACTAATTAAATGATGTACTTAACATTTAAGTTTAAACAAATGTATAACCCTAGGAACTTTGAAATATATTTTTGGTTTGCTGGAATTTCTATGATGGAACTATTCAATCCATATTGTTACCCCAGTGCACAACGAGTGCACGTCATATTATGAGACTCTCTAGGTACATGCCTGAATTGTCGTATGGAAATCCTTTATACGTCCATAAACAATGCCCTATACACATGTTACGGATATTACAAAGCCGCACGTTAGACCATACAAGTTGAGGTTATAATATATTCGTATAATCCATTCATCATTTATATCTGTGTAAAGCGGAGATATAGATCAATACCGTCAAATCTCCATATGCTCGACCAAAAACTTATCTCTAGAATTGTATTTCAATAAATAATATTCTCAAATACTTTTGTGATATTATTTATCTCTAGGGTTAAACTGTTTTTTCATAAATTACTGCTTATGGCCATAAAACTTTCTGAAATACAATCTTAGAGCATTAAGATATATTACTCACCCAAATGAGCTGATAGATCCCATATCTATACACACTAGACTCCATGAGTATTGGACCATACCCAGCAACACCCAGTGGTTAAACTATGAAAGGTTTTTTATGTGTGTGGAATTAAAGTATGGAGGATCACTTACAAACCCACTGTAGCACTCAGGTCAAGGGACCACGAATACTACTCAACTTAAAAGACCTTCCATTGACGGCGTTTTGGGATGTCTATTGGAGGACTTTGTGAGTCTGTTCAGTATTCAGTCCTTACTGAATACTTGTATCTCTATACGAGTTTCCACTAAACTCATGGTCTGCTAGGACTAACCATCTGGACCATCTAGATATAGACATACATTGATCTATATATTTATTAAGGTATTCACTAATAGACCAGGATCAGTGAAGATAGATTAGGAACATAATATTTGAGAATATATTTACATAATGACATTTCCTAACATCATTTGTAACTCTTTGTAACTACGACATTATCAATATATTCTTAGGTCTTTTTTCTATTTCAGACAAGGCTCTAACTCTTTAAATATCGTTGAATTTTATAACCCAATAACTTTTATCAGTGCCAACTCTTAGCATTTATAACTCTCAGCGTTTCTAATTCTAGCACCGATCTAAACTTATTTAGACCAGATCTGAACTATTTCAGTTTATACAATATCTGAAACGTTACAAGCATCTTACCATATATAAAATATAATTAGTAATTTAATGAAATGATAATACTAGTATACATATTAAACAAATATTCATACATAGAGGGATGACAAGTAAGTATAAATCCCAATAGCATTAACCTCAACTTGTATGGTTCAACATGCTGTTTTGTTATTTTTCATAATGTATGTGTCGGGCATCATTTATGGACTTACAGAAGCGTTCCGTAAGATAAAACAGATGTGAGCTTAGGGAGTCTCACTATATAAAGTGTATTCATTGTGCACTATAGTAGCATACTAGATTGATTAGTTCAATCTGGGAAGTTCTCTCTAAATCAAAATTATTTCTTTATCTCTTAGGGAGATCATAGGATTTAAATGTTAAGCCTATAATCTCGACAAATGGGACTTGCAACTTTTACCTTTCTATTGGATGTTGTATTTCATTCCATTAATTTGCTGGAGAATGACACATGACTAGGTTTCATTGGCTCAACACTAGAACTTATCTCCAGATTCGTATTCTGATAAACAATATTTACAAACACTTTTGTGACATTGTTTCTTACACAGGAAACATTTTTCCTGATTGAATTACTTATATCCATAAGATTTTCTAGAACACAATCTTAGAGCATTTGGATATACAACTTACCCATATGAGTTGACGGATCCTATATCTAGATACATTGGACTCTATTAGCATTAGACCATACCTAGTGACACCAGCGGTTAGACTATGAAAGTTCTCTAACATGTATGGAATATAAGTATAGTGAATCACTCACAAGTCCATTATGGTGCTTATGTTAAGGGACCATGAATACTACTCAACTCAAAAGGATCATCAATTGACAGATTTATGGGATGTCTATTGGATATCCTAATTAAGCCTGTTCAGTACTCAGTCCCTACTGAATACCCGCATATCTGTACGAGCTTTCACTAAACTCATAATTTACGAAGATTAACCATTTGAACCATCTAGATATAGACATATACCTATCTATATTAAATAAGATTTCTACCGACAGACCCGCATCAGTAAAAATAGATCTAGAACATAAGATTTAAAAACATACTTGCACAATGACATTTCTTAGCACCATTTACAACTCTTTGCAACTATGTTAATACTAGTATACCCTCAAACCTTTGTCTCATTTCAGACAAAGTTCTAACTCTTTAGATTTCGTTAACTCTTATAACCTGCTAACTTATAGTAGTACAAGCTTTTAGGAATTATAACTTTTAGAACTTTTTGCCCTAGTCTAAACTTCTTTAGACTAGATCTAAACTCTTTCAAATTATATAGTGTCTAAAATGTAACAAGCATCTTACCATATATATATATATATATATATTTAATATTAATAATTTTATTCGGAATGTTTATTACATATATATTTCACAATTAATATTTATACAATATTGAAATGGTACGTAAGCACTATTTTTAACACCTAGCTACTACCATCCGAAGTTATACAATAAGTTGTAGCATCTAACTCAAGGATCTAAGAGCATCGATGAATACTACAAAGAGATAGAGATTGCGATAATCCAAGCAAGTGTAGAGGAGGATAGAGAAGCCACAATGGCTAGGTTTTTGTATGGCTTAAACTGAGAGA
Source organism: Ailanthus altissimus (assembly GCA_946807835.1). NCBI lineage: Eukaryota > Viridiplantae > Streptophyta > Magnoliopsida > Sapindales > Simaroubaceae > Ailanthus > Ailanthus altissimus. Next base: position 12,490,783 of record OX327698.1, read on the forward strand.
TAACGGATGTGGTGGAGATGCAGCAATATATGGAGTTGACGGATATGGTGCTCTAAGCCATCAAAGTTGAGCATAATTGAAGCGAATGAACATGGCTAAGAGGTGATCAAGTATGACTGCCATAAGCTTATGAAGACTAGCCCATAAATGAGACAAAGTTACATCAAATAAGCCTAAGTTTACACCTTCTAAAGACACCAAACAAGTTGCATCATTAAAATAAGGTAAAATTGAAACCACCACTTCTAGAAATCATGACATTAAGTGCTTTAAATGCCAATACAAAAGACATATAGCTAGCCAATGTCTGAACAAAAGGGTGATGGTGATCAATCCTCAATGGGAGATTGAATAAGAAGATAAGCAAGAAGAGAAAGTAGATGACATGCCACCTCTTGAAGATGATTATGAAGAGTAATATGCGGTGGAAGGAGAATCATTGGTGGTAAGACAAGCTTTTAGTGCGTAGGTCAAGGAAAAAGAAAACAATCAGTTGGAGAATTTGTTCCATACTTGGTGTTTCACAAACAACAAAGTTTGTGGCATTATAATTGATGGTGTAAGTTGCATCAATGTTACTAGCACCAAATTTGTGAAGAAATTAGTGCTACACTAACTTGAAACATCCATGACCATAACTGACTTCAATGGCTAAATAATATCAGAGAAGTGAAGGTAACAAAATAAGTGTTAGTGATGTTTTTCATTAGCAAGTATGAGGATGAGGTGCTTTGCGATATGGTACGTATGCATATATGCCACATCTTATTGAAAAGACCATGGCAGTACGATCAATGAGTCACACATGATGGTTACAACAATAGGTACTATTTTATCATAAAAAAGTAGCCTATATCACTTGTACCATTGAATCCAAAACAAGTTCTCAAAGACCAACTTAAAATGCAAAAATTGAGTGAAAAGAAAAAAGAAAAAAAAAGAGGCCAAAGCTGAGAGAAAAGATAAAGACAAAAGCATGAAAGAGGGTGAGAGGGAAAATTAGAGAGTTGAGGCTTTAGTAAGTGCAACAGAGAAAACATACAACTACATTGCAAAAAATGGTGAGATTGCAAGAGCTTTATTTTCACAACAACCCTTTATAGTACTCATATACAATGAGGCCTTTTGTGTACTAATGATCTTGTCGGATGTTTTTCGAGCATCATTATTTCTCTTTTGCAGGAATTTGAGGATGTCTTTCTTGAGGAGGTACTGATAAGGGTAAAATTGTCATATATTTTTTCATATTATTATTTTGATATTTTATTATTTTATGAGAATAAATGGCTATTTATGTGTATTATTGTTATTTATAGGGACTTGAGCAAAATTTAAAGAATATGTCCATTGCCTCAGTGCCACGAGAATTACCGCCCCAATGCTGGAACAGTGATTGAAATTAGGAAAATGACCTGGTTAAGTCGTATCTGGCGCCCCAGCGCCAGACCTTTACCGTGCCAGCGATAGTCCTGAGCCCCAGCACCATAATCCCACTGCTCTAGCGGTGAAGCCTTTTTAAATGTCGCTCCAGCGACAACTGCATAGCGCCCCAGTGGTAGCGGAGTCCTAGTCCAACGAGAATTGAGATTTTCAAGCTCATATCAATCCCTATAAAAATTCACTCATTTTCAGCCTTTAAGAATCATCCAAGAGCAACTTTAGAGAGAGATTCAAGGCGTTCTTCGGTAGCAAGATTTCTTAAGCAGTGCAATTAAGAGCAATTCGACGTCTATATCGGTTTGCTATTGATTGTATCATGGTTTATTATTATTTTTATTGCTGTTCTCTTATAGTCATGAACTAAATTTATTTTCTAGGGTTAATACTTGAACTCAATATATGTGCTTAATTGCCATATCTTTTGAATATTTAATAAACTTAGTTCTTTGTGTTAGGGTATGTGCTTACGCGCCATCCCAGTTTGTATGAATATTAAGTTTGTAATATTTATACAATGCATATTTTATTAAATCGCTGATAACTTTTATTAAATGGTAATTAAGCTTGTAACATTATAAAAATGATATGATCTGAATGAGTTCATATCTGGTTTAAAGAAGTTTAAACCATGGCTAAGAGTTAGCAAAGTTGATAGTTATAAATGCTAAGTGTTAGCAGGTTATAATACCCAGCGGGATCTAAAAGTTAGAACCTAATCTATAATGTAACAAAGACCTGAGAATCTACTAGTAATGACAAAATTGCAAAGAGTTGCAATAGAGACTAAGAAATGTCGTTATGGAAGTATCTTCTCAAATAAAGAGTTCCTGATCTACGTTTACCAATGAGGGTCTATCGGTGAAACACATAGATTAGTGTATGTCTATAGCTGTATTGTACAAATGGTTATTCTTAGTTAACCATGAGCTTGGTTGAAGTTCATATAGACATACAGGTATTCAGTTAGGACTGGATACTGAACAGACTCAAGAGGACCCCAATAGATATCCTATGAAACCGTCAAAGGAAGGTCCTCGCGAGTTGAGTAGTATTTGTGGTCCTTTGACCTGAGCGCCACGGTGAACTTGTGGGAGATCCATCATACTTTGGTTCCACGTATGTCAGAGACCTTTCATGGTCTGACCGCTACGTGTCGCTGGGTATGGTCCGATGCTCATGGAGTTCGGTGTGCGTAGATATGGGATCCACCAGCTCACATAGATGGGTTGTATATCCGAACTTCGAGATTGTATCTTGTAAAGTCTTATGGCCGTAAGCAATAAACCTGGGAAAGGAGTTTCCTCCAGGTTCGAACATTATAGCAAAAGTGTTTGCGTAAATTGTTCATAAAGATACGAATCTGAAGATAATAAAGTGATGGATGAAATTATCGGGATTTGACGGTAATAATCTATATCCCGTTCATCCTGGATATAATGACGGAAGGATTATACGAATATGGAGTAACCTCAACATGTATGGTCTGACGCGCTGATTTGTAATATCCGTAACGTGTGCGTGGGGCATCGTTCACGGACTTGTGAAATAGTTTCATTTGACGAATCGGGCGTGGACCTAGGGAGTCCCAATATGAAATGTACTCTTTGAGCACTTGGGCAGCGTACCGTATTAAATAGTTTAATACAGTAAAATCCAGCAATTTACTAAGGTTACGTTAACTAAAGTATATGGTCAGATGGTGGGACCCACTTTAGGTTAACTTGGTAACTGAGTAAGGACATAATTGTAATTTCACTTGATAATTATTTAATCGTTAAATAATTCAAATAAATATTTATTTATTTAATTGTTGAATAAATGAATTAAGTTTAACTAAGGTTAAGAGTTAACCATTTAGTTAAGTTAGATTAACTATACTTAATGGTTAAGTAAAAGTTAACCTAACCATGGTTAAATTAGTTAACTATGATTAAAATAATTAAATATTCTTTTAATTAACTAGAGTTAAGAGTTAACTATAGTTAGAATATTTTAATGTTAGTTTAACCTAACTAAAGTTAAGAGTTAACTATGATTAGGTTAGATTAAATTCAAATTGAAATTAAGTGAAATTAAGTGTTATGAAATGAAATTAAATTCATTTGTATAAATAAAACAAATGTAAATTAAATTCATAAGGTTTTTGTTAAATTGATTTTGCAAAATTAGCTCAGCCATTTTACAAAGAGAGAAAAGAGAAATTGTCTTCTAATTAATGGATTCAAGAGTTGAATTCATTATTTTCTTTTAAGGCTTAAAACTAATTTAGCAAAATAGGTTTTTGATTAATTGATTAAGTGTTAATCAAAAGAAAAAATCAAGAACACAAGTTTAAGTAGTTAAACAAGTGCTGGATCAAAAGCTGTCATTCTAGATAATCAAACCCACCATTGTTGATTACTAGAATTGATCAAAGACAACATTTTGGTGGACTTCAACAATCTCCAACCAAAGGCTTCAAGGGTTATTTCTCAATCTCGTTTCTGATTAATATATATTGTGATTGTGTTTACTGCAATACTTTAAGCTTCCGCTGCTTCATTATATATATGAGATATGTATAAATTGTGATTAAACACAAAACCCACATGCAAACACCCATGAATGTACAACTCCCAACACTTTGATATTTAAATTACTAGATCTTAATGCTTCAATATATCTGGCCAATATATGGTGAATGAGTTGGTAATATTATTGATAAACTCAGAAGAGGAATCATAATATTTACACCTAGGTAATTTGATGCATGATTGTAGAGTAACATTCAATGTTGCATAATTTGATGCATGATTGTAGAGTAACATTCAATGTTGCATATGCTAGTTTCAACTTAGGATAGGAATATACCTAATTGGCATGTATGATCAATAAGACCTAATCTTAATGAATCATAATTTATTACAAGTACCATAGGAATATAGGTATTTGATAAATTAAGGTATACTCGCATAACCTTGGAAGAGGCTTGTGAATACATTAGTGTCTTGATCAATAACAAAGACTAAGGGAGTTAAATATTAGAAGATTAATCATTAAAAAGCATATTGAGGGATAATATTAATCCTAGATTTTCTTTATATTGCTATCACCTAAATTTCTTTGCATTGTATTTTGCTTTTATATTTTCTACATTCATTCTTAGATTTTTATTTTTCTGAATAATTATTAGGAAGACAAAATTTTAGTAATTGGTTAAAAAAAGAAAATATTCCTGTGAGTTCGACATCCGACTTATTTAGTCCTTTTATTATTTGCATACAATAGCGTATACTTGCACTCAATTTAAGATATAGAATTTTAGAATCAGGTACCTCCAGGCTTACCTCTAATTTGAGGAATTGAACATCAAATTGATTTCAAACTCGGTATAACGATTCCAAACCGACTAGTCTATAGAAGTAATCTCGAGAAAAAGAAGGAACTTCAACAGCACGTTAATGAGCTGATGAAAAAGGGGTATATTAGAGAGAGTATGAGTTCTTGTGCGGTTTCGATGCTACTAGTGCCTAAGAAGGTTAAAACATAGAGGACGTGTGTTGATTGTCAAGCCATCAACAATATTATAGTAAAGTATCGCCATTCCATTCCTCGATTAGATGATATTTTAGATGAACCATTTTTAAAGATCAATCTCAAAAGTGGATACCATCAGATTAAGATGAAAGAATGTGATGAGTGAAAACCTGCATTTAAAATAAAATATAGTTTGTTTGAGTGGTTAGTTATGCCTTTTGGATTGACTAATACACCTAGTACTTTTATCAAACTTATGAACCATAACGTTGAACACTTAAAATAACACACGTTTTCAGCTTGTAAGAAGGCCTAAGATATTAATTTCAAACTTTCTTAATTTAAATTTGATATAGGAAGATTTTCTGGAGGTTTAATTGCTATCCAAATTCTATAGATTTGTTACAAATTTAATTGCTTTCCAACTTTTGTGGGAGTTTCTTCATTTATCTTTCTGTTCATAGGCTAGAAATGAGAATGGACGAATTCTATTTAAAGGGACCAAGCTGTGCGTTTGATTTATTTATTTCAGAAAAATATTAGAGAGTTTTTATGTTCTTCTTTCATTCTTGAAAGGACTTTGAACTTATCATGATTATTCTTATGGCATTCAAATAACTGAACTTATCACATTGATTCTTGAGTGTCCTTGGATTTCTTGGTGTGGTGTTTCCTACCCAGTCCTATTCTTGGTTCTTGCCTTGCTAGGTCATGAGTTAAGACTATCAAACTTGCATCTTGAAGATCTTGAGACTCGATTCCATGTTTTGGTGTTGGGTTTCATCACATCGTTGGCAAGGTTCATATAAAAAAGAAGCTTTAGAATTGCCCAAAAATGTTTGAAGTCTAGTTTCAATAATGTGTCTGATCTCTTCTTTAGTTTTGGGGTTGCAATGTGAGTTCAAACACGTAGTCATTAAATCCTATTAGGATTGAAAAACATCAGGATCTTTACTTCTTAGATTCTTGTATTACAATTTTACCCAAATATAATAGGCCATTTCTTCATGCTAATCAAGATTATTGGAATTAAATTTATGGAAGATATATCAAATTTGTGAATCTCGGTGATAAATTTATTTTAAGATGTTCATGCAAGATGTTTATTTCCACAGTTGTAAACCATGATATTTCATTAATAAACTATTTCTTTAGTATGAAAAAAGAAGAATGATTTAATTGTTAATTTAATTTAATTTTAATAATTTAAAAATTAATAATTAGTAAATCATATGATTTGATACATGTTAAGCACAACATTAATAGTGTATTATTTTTTATTTTTTATTATATGTTATACTTATATATTAAGCTTCGTTATCTATTTTTCATATAAGGTGTATTTGTTTTTTTAATAAATAAATTTTTTGTTTCGTTACAACTTATAAAATGATACAAAAATAAAACTTTTAGCTTAGGTCACAAAAAGTTTCTGACTTGTCCCCGACTACAATCAATATTGAAAGGTAAGATAACAATTAGCATCTAGTTATTCCATTTCTTTGTTGAATTCTATCCTTGGGCGGAGCAACAGTAGCACCTGAAGGAGCCTTGACAGGGGGCACCAAAATTTTATAAAAGAAATACGTAATTGTATCAAATCAGTCCCTTTGATTAGAATAGTTAGACTCGGGCCTCTAAAGCGTTTACATTTGATATGTGGCGGGGATCATTCATATTTTATTTTTCTTCATTTCCCTTGGTTGAAATCATGTATCTCAATTAAGTACCTCCTACCTCTCCTCTATTATTTTCTTGCATTGCATCTTCATTTGCTAATACCTTTATCTGTCCTGGATCATTTTCTTGCTTTTCTTCATTTTTCTTTGCTGTCATATGTCCCTCAATTGAAGAAGTAACAACAATTTCAATTGATTCACTTCCTCCAAAGCTTTCCGAAGGGGCTAATTTAGTTATGTTCTTCATCTCCTTTCCCTTACCCCACAAAACCATATAAAGTCCACACAAGATCAATGTTGCTCCTAATAGGCTGAAATCATTTTCAAAAGATTATGAATAATATTAGTATTTCAACATGTTGGTTGCTCAAGAAAAATAATGAAATAAATAAATACCTGCCCAAGTGTAACTTCTCGTCCAAAAGTAAAGATCCAAGAAAGGCTACTACTACAAGTAACAGCGGATTAAAAACAGATGCAAATACAGGCCCTCTCATGCTCACGCACCAAGACATCAGTGCCACCATCAAACCAGAAGCCACAATCCCCTGAAAATTCACAATAAAAAACGGGGTTACATAATTTTATTGATCATTTCTCCATTAGTGTAACCACTTAACAGTTCTGTGTATGAGTTGATCAGTATTCACTACTGTTATTAACATACCGAAAAAGCCACGGTAAGAAGTCTAATATTCCAGCCCAACTTCCACTGTCTCCAATCCTTTTCCACGCAAAGTGCGAAAACAACAGACTGAATCGCTCCCATCAAACACATCAAAGCTGTGCTGGAGTATTGACATGGGTAGTCTCTACTCATCTTAGCCTATACAAACAATAATAATGACCAAAAAAAAAAATTTAAATCCCATTATAATAAATAAACTAATGACTACAAATGCACAGTGTTTATTGTATAAACATAAATTGACCTGAATCATCAACCACAAAGCGAAAGAGAAGCAACTCCCGAGAGCCAATAAAGAGCCCAAGAGGCGTTTAGTAGAGTCTGCATGCAATAATGCCACGTGGCCGCCATGGAGATGATCATGTTGAAGAAGGTCAAAATGTGTAGACCAGATTTTAATCTCAATGCCTTTGTAAAACGTGAGCAGCATCGCCCCACCTACTCCAAATATCGTTCCCAATACTTTTGCCTTTCCAGCCATTGTCTTTATTCCAAGCTTCTCTAAACTGTGATTATAAATGATGAAATTCCAGATCAATTGGATACTGAATTAAAAGTTTACAACGACTATTAAAAATTAATTATCATACCCAATAGAAATAGCCAAAATGAAGGTAATGGCTGGAACGAGATTAAACATGGCTGAAGTGTATGTGGCAGATGTCAAGACCAAGCTTTCCAGGTACAAATGTTGGCACAGTGATCCCCTGAGATTCAGGTGTTAATGTATAACTGTAATCTGCAATAAAACTTCTTAGAAGCTTATAAATGATAGTTAATGAAATGCGAATGTTTTTTCTTCCCTTCTTCCTTTTTTATTGGAAACTTAGAATACGTTAAATTTTGACCACGGATAAAAAGACTATAGTTATAATGCGATACGCCGTTCCCCAAGAGAACAAATGTGACATCGAAACTATTTTAAGCAGCAACTAAACAGACGTGAACCATGCAAAGAAATAGAGGTTTTGCGTGATACAGTTGGGTTGGCATTTGGCCGGTCTACTTTTATACCTCACGTTGCTTTTAATAATGGGTTAATTAACTATCAAATCCTTACTCTTGGAATCCAGATACGTGTATAAATTAACTTACCCAAATAACCCACTAAGAAAAGCTTGAATGAGTATCTTGAAATTCAATTTCGGTCTGCTGTTCCTGCAAAAGAAATTATTATTTGTAGAAAACATTAGAATATATATTATCAAAATTGATCCCTTCTTTTTTTATTTATCTTCGTTATCACATATGTTATATTTCGCTTGAGCTTTTATGTCACTGGAAATCTCCAAGAAGAAATTTGGGACATAAGAAGAAACTTGTAAGAGAACTACAAAACCTCAAAGAGTGCTGCCAATGTTCACCAAATAAGAACTTTTGTAAATGGTGAAGCAAGTTTGCAAAAGTAAGGTTCGAGTGAGTGTTTTGTTTCTTTAATCAAATAAAAAGTAAGATGAAATAGCAAAGAATGTGCAAAACGAAAGAACATATAAAAAAGGATCAATTAAACCTTTCAAGAATGAGTGCAACAGGAACCATAAAAGCAGTAGCGAAAATGAATCGATAGGCAATAATAACTCTCAAGCTCATTCCATCATTAGTAGCTAACTTGTACAAGATAATCACCAAACCAAATGCTACTTGAACTACCACCATCATCAACGCTGGCTTCAAACCATGTAGTAAATTACATGTCTGCCCCCACGTCTTCATCATCATCATTACAATCATCTTTCTGAACTCTGAAGAATGCATAACAGAAAAAGAGCAACTTCGAGTCAAAGCAAGTAGATCAAGAAATGGCGTTTTCTTGTTTCAAATTCAACAAAAAAAATCACTCCAATTCGTATTTCTTAAGAGAGAAAAGAGAGTGATGGACGGTTTTCGCATTTCCTTTCTTTGCCGTTTTGGAACTTTTATAGATTAATTTTTGCGTAAGCACATACGTAGCCTCGACGCTTCTGCCAAGTCGGAAAAATTGCTAGGCTGAAGCTTCTGGGTCCCGTAGCCTAGCGACCTGATCTATGCATAAATTCTCGTAACAATAATGGGATTGCGACTACTATCTAATTGCCATCTTTAATATTCAAACACTTATATGCAATCCTGGTATTTTTTTAAACCATTTATACGTTATCATATAGATACAGCATTTAAATAAAAAATTTATCAAATATACTTGGTGATATTCAATAATTGATACGGAGTCACATTAAATTTTGAATGATATATATATAATATATTTATAACGTACAACTCTTCGCGGTATTTTCATAGCGCGGAGGGAAATTTGCTGCTGTCCATTACCGGGCTTTCAGCTGAGTTGAGAATTGCTTCATGTAGTTTTGTTGGCGGGAATAAAAAAATTGAGTCATTTTAGGTTTCAGTTAATATATACTTATTTTTTTATAATTTTAAAAATATCAAAACTCTTTTATTGTTATTATTATTTACTGTTTCATTATTGTTTCGTTATCATTATTTTGTTAATTAATTTTTTTTTATAAATTAATAATTTTATTATTGATAATATATAATTTGATAATTTTCCTCTAAGTAAATTGACAGTTCCGTTTCCCACTATTCCCTTCGTTACTGTTATCACTATTCGTTAATTTTAATTTTTTTGATGAATTAATAATTTTATAATATATAGTTTAACAATTTTTTCCGAAGTAAATTGATAATTTTTTTCCTAAATAAATTAAAGAAAAAAAGAAAGAGAGCTTGAAGAGAATTGAACCCTTAATCTCAAAAATAAAATCACATATTTTCACCACTAGACAAAATTATATATTATCAAGAATAAAATTATTAATTCATAAAAAAGTTAAAATTAATAGAATAGTAATAACAGAATAGTGAACAGTGGTAACGATATAAGAGTTTTAATACTTTTTAAAATCAAAGAAGGTAAATAGATATTATGTAAAATTTCAAGGGGCAGATGGTCATTTTTCCATGGGGAATCTAATAATGTTGCTCATTTCCTTGCCAAATGAGTGTCCGTGACTTACATGTTTAAAATGTGGGTGGATTGTTTTTCTTTGTGCTTAATTAGTTGTATTCATAAAGACTTTATGCCTCTTACTTACATGTTTAAAATGTGGGTGAATTGTATTTCTTTATGTTTAATTAATTGTATTCATAAAGACTTTATGTATCTTGTTTGAATAAAATGAAGCATTCCTTTAAAAAAAAAAAATTCAAATATCAAAGAATTATAATAATTATTATTTGAGGAATAACAACTCTTTAACTCTTATTAGGATTCGAACCTTTAACTTAAGTAAAAAAATGCACAAGTTTTGCTAGTAAAACAAACATTTGGGTGATCTCAAATAATGTATTAAGTAATTATTAAATTGTTAATTTTTGTAGCTTTTAAAATTATTTATTATACTATTTTATGACTTAATAATTACTTAATATGTCATTTGTAATTATAAATATTAAAATACTACTTAAAATTGTAGTATCATAAATTTTTTTTTAAAAATTACAGTTAATATATTTTAGAAAATTATTATTTTGAAACATGAATAAAAGAAAATCGTTTCAAAAGCGAAGAATTGGGTGCTAATGTCACTCTCCAACTGTTAATGTGTACGCATGAGTCAGCACAGTGAGAATAATCAATAATCATGGAGTAATTTTATAGTTTCAAACTTTTTTAGTATGCAATATATATAATAATTAGAAAATATAAAGTGGCGCTTAAAAGATAGAAAGAAAAAGTAGTGAAATCTACTATGGAGCGTGCGTGTTGTTGAAAAAATGCATGATGAGAATGGCACTACAGATGCAGTTGGTTGGTAGATATTGCAGATGCTGATGCAGCAGTTGCTGTTGCTGTTGCCTGTTGCCCGTTGCCTGTTGCCTGTTGCCTGTTGTTAACTCATCACTACTTCCAAGTAATCTTATAATTTATTATTACTATCCCTTTCCATTAAGATTTAATGACAATTCTTCTTCCAATTTGTAAAATTGTCACACTAACATCATGGACGATCCAGATAACATCCTACTTTTTTATTTTTAAAAATAGGTAAATTATTTTTATTTAAAAAAATTAGTGTATAATATGAGCCTTCTTACAGATAGACAAAGAGTCTTTAAAAATTGACAAACAAAGATCGAAGACTTGAAGATTGATTTTGATTAACTCAAAGATAATTTAAAATATATCTTCTTGTTCTCAAGAACTTGTGCTAAGAAATATAAAAATCAATTTATGATTTTGCTAATTTAAATAGTTTATTTTACTAGGGATTAAAGTCGTCAAGCTCAAGCAGCCTGTAAACAAACCAATGATAAGTTATACAACTTATAAAATTGAAATAACTAATTATCCAAAATAAATGTTATATAAAACATATATTAAAGAAGAGAAAGGAAAATATTAAAAGATAATTAATGTGTAAAAGACTTCTTGATCACCAAGAGGCAAGTCATTGAAAGATTAGCTAAAAGGATTGAATGCAATCTTCATTTGAATGTCTATCACTTCTCCAAATTTTTATGTTGACTAAAACTTTTGTCTAACCCTTAAATTAATGAGTTAAATTTTGTTCTATTGAGAATATTAACTAAACTTAAAAAAAAAAAAATTAGGTTGAACTGATCTGCTTTAAGAGTATTAGACTTACTGAGAATTTTAAAACTAAAGAAGGGGTTATGCTGTATTGTAATTTTTTGATGATGGCACACCGATGTTTAAGTTAGTGATGATTGAAAAAATATAAAAGAAATAAAAAAACAATGACAGAGTTGAAATAAAAGAAAATTAGAGTTTATTGAGAGCAAAGAAAGTTTTAGAACTTGTCAACAAAGTTTAAAGTCTAGTTTCAAAAATGTGTTTGATCTCTCCTTAGCTAAGCAATTTTAAGCCTATTTACAAGGTTGCAATATGAGTTCAAATACATAGATTCTTGAAAGCATTAAGATGTTCACTTCTTAGATTCTTGTATTATAGTTATACTCAAATAAGGTTAGTCTTTTTTACCTGTGTAAGACTTATACTAATCAAAATTATTGGAATCGAATTTGTAGAAGATATATGAAATTCTTGATTCTCGATGACGAGTTTATTTTAAAATGTTCATGCACGAATAGAGTGATTGATTAAATCAAAGATATCTTTTTCATGGATGTGTAACAACATATAGCTAAGCATTCTCATACATATTAATTAACAAGATTTAGCTTAAATGCAGGGTTAAAATCTATATGTTACATGTAGTTTTTGGTGGAGCGAACTTAATAAAATTATATATACAATGTGGTTTAAACTCTTCTCTTTGTTATTAAAATTAGTATGTATAAAAGAAATATAATTTATTAGAAAGGCATATAACGTGAAACATATTCTTCACCTGATCTTTATCAAAATATATAGTCAATTATTTTTCTCCATTTTTATTTTTTATATTTTAAGATTAATTAAAGGACGAAGATAATATTAATATTGAGAGTCAACAAATGGATGAAAGCATAAGAGAAGTCGGCTTGGAGAGTCGTTGTCCAAATAAGATTGGTTTTGGAAGTTTCAATTTCTTAACATCAATGAATGTATGTTTGTCGGATCGGAATATTTGCTTTTTCTGATCGTGATGCACCCACGAGTCAATAAATCGCCAATAAATAAATGTTTTCTTATCAAATGTAAGTTTTTCAAATTTGTTAAAACGTAATAAATTAAAATTACAACATTTATATATATATATATCATGTTAATAAATGAGCAAAGTCACTCACTATTTGATCACAATTCTATTAAAAGTCAGCATCCATTTTTGTTTTTTAAAATAATTATTGTAAAATTAAATATTGACATTTGCAAGTTGCACATTAACTAGTAGATGATTTTGTCTACTTATTTAAAATTCTCTTTCATTTATATAAAATAATGGTGATAAAATGTGCCACAGCATAATTATTCAACACCAATTCAATATATTTAAAGCAAATATGAGTAAAGAAAAAAATAAAACAATTAATCATGTTGAATATATGTTTAACCTTTGCGATTCTTAAATTTGTTCAAGTCATGTTAAACTAAATTAATCAAATTTATTATTTAAAATCGAATTTACGTCTATTCGTGTAAGACACAAATTCAATTAAAAAAATTAAAAAATATAAATATATTAATTGTGACTTAAACATATTTAATCATATTAAACAAATTAAATATTTCATGTAAACAAACCAGATTTGGTGTTATTATTCGTTTGAATGAATATAATTGTAAAAATGTACTAAATATGTATTTGAGTGTCTAATTTATTTATGTAAATGAATCGTATATAAATATGATAAAAATTTGGTAATATCTTATTTGACATGGCATGAATACGATTTATTTACACAAATTGCCACCACTAATATTTGTGTGTGCATGTGTGTGTGTGTGTATATATATATATATATATATATATATATATATATATGGGGTAGTATGATCCACACTAAGAAATTGATAAAGTTAGGGATCAAGAAGGACTCTAAGTCCGTCTAGAAACAGATTTATGTAAAATCGTGACCCATTGCTTAAACTGAAGTAAGAACCTTGGTATAATGAAGACGCCACAATCAATTATGGAATGATTGATTGATAAGTCAAAGTCAAAGGAGAACGCCACGAAAAATTGTTCCAATAAGTTCAAAGAATTCTAAAAAACCCAAAGAAAATTTTCTTAATTAAATTGCTAAATGCTTTCTTCTCATCCCTTGTGTATTTATAGTGAACATTTAGGATGCTAGTATTTATTACAATATTTAATGACAACTTAAAAATTATTAACTATCAACTATTATCAATAAGGTTTTATTTTAAACTAGCTTTCAAACTTTGTAATTACAACAATAAATGCACACACAGACTTTAACTAACTGCCAACTATCACCAACAACTAAGGCTTTATTTCAAATATTACAATAACTATCATAAATGTTTATTGTAAGCTCCCAAAAAATTCTAACCATTTGGGTTACTCACATCGGTTGCTGTGCTACTGTTTTCATCATTTTTCAACACTTGATGAGTCAAAATTGGGTAATCACCAATTTAGAAAACTCTACTAATTCCCTTTAATTTGTGATTTGATGAATTTCTTATAGATTATTCTAAAACTTGAATCATAGAAATCCAACCTTAACATTTGGAACATATTCCTTGTGCCTCTATGAATTCACCTCAACCCAATTATTTTGAATCAGTCCATTGAGAGTTTCCTTAAACCTTTTAGCTCGAACCCATGTAACCGAACCAACTGGAACTTGAATAGGTTATGCATTCCACTATGGTTAGATTTTTGGTTGGTTTAAACAAGATAATTGCTAATTTGGTGGAACTGTAACATTATGTGGAGTTAGCAGTTATAGTGCACGTGGCTATCAAAATTGAGAATTGACTAAAGAAGAGAGGCAGCAGTACATGGCAAAACCCTAGCTCGGGTTCATCTTGGAGGCCAAATTTTATAAAGAAATAGGAGAAACAAGTCATTGCTAAGCCCAAAATTAAGCAAAAATAAGAAATGACCAGCCATGAAAATCAAGATCAACTTAATTCTTCCACCACTTGAAATCGTGATATTAAGTGTTTTAAATGCCAGGGTAAGGGTGACATAGCGAGCCAATGTCCATACAAAAGAGTTATGATATTGCAAGATGAAATTAAATTTGATGATGAAATTAAATCCGATTATGAAGATATCACCGAATCTATGCCACCATTGGAGGATGTGGGTGATGAGGAATACGCTGCCTAAGGTGAATTATTGGTTGAAAAAATAGTTCTAAGTATGCAAATCAAAGAAGATGATGAAGTGCAATGAGAAAATATCTTTCATACTAGATGCCACGTGCAAAATAAGATATGTAGTATAATTATTGATGGAGGTAGTTATACCAACGTTGCTAGCACTACAATGGTGGAAAAATTAAGGCTGCCAATAATTAAACATCCCCAGCCTTACAAATTGCAATGGCTAAATGATAATAGTAAGGTGGGAGTTACTAAACAGGTGTTAGTTTTCTTTCGCATTAGAAAATATGAAGATGAAGTTTTGTGTGGTGTAGTTCCGATGCAAACTGGACATTTGTTACTAGACCTACCATGGAAATTTGATCAGCGTGTTAAGCACGATGATTTCATCAACAAATATTTGCTTATGTTTAATCAAAGGACAATCACTCTAGTCTCTTTATCACTATAACAGGTCTATGAAGATCAAGTGAGATTACAAAAAAAGAGTAATAAAAAGAAAGTGGGTGAGAAAAAGAAAACAAATGAAAATCTGAAAGAGAAAAAAAAAGGCTAAGAAAAATGAGAGAGAAAATAAAAGGATAGATTCAACTATTGAGAGAAAAGTAGAGAGAAAAGAAAACTTCTATGCAAAAATGAGTGAAATAAAAATGGCGGTATTTTTAAATTAACTAATGATTGTACTTTTATACAAAGAAACAAATTTAAACACTAATCAACTTGATTCGTCTCTGCCTAATTCAGTTGCTTCTCTTTTGTAGGAGTTTGATGATATCTTTCTCGAGAAGATTTCTCCTAGTTTACCTCATATTCGAGGAATTGAACATCAAATCAATTTTGTGCCTGGTGCTTCCATTCTAAACTGACCAGCCTATCGAAGTAATCCTAGGAGACAAATGAGCTACAAAGGCAAGTTAGTGAATTAATGAAAAATGGGTATGCAAGGGGAGGTATGAGTTCGTGCACCATGCAAGTGATTTTGTTTCCTAAAAAGATTAATTGTGGAGAATGTGTAATTATTATCGAGCAATCAATAATATAACGGTGAAGTATCATCATCCTATTCCTCGATTAAAAGATATGTTAGATACATTGCAAGTGCTTGTGTATTTTCTATGATTGATTTAAAGAGTAGGTATCATCAATTAAGAATGAAAGAGTGCGCTGAATAAAAAACTGCTTTTAAAACGAAATATAACTTATATGAGTGGTTAGTTATGCCACTTAGATTAACTAATGCATCGAGTACTTTTATTTGATTAATGAACCATATTTTGTGTACTTTTATAAGTAGGTTTGTTGTTGTTTATTTTGATAATATTCTTATTTATAGCAAAGTTGTTGTTCATTTAAAATCAGTTTTGAATATACTTAAAAAAGAAAAGTTATTTGCTAACTTGAAGAAGTACACCTTTTGTACTGATAAGCTCGTGTTTCTTGGTATTATTATTAGTGTACAAGAAATACAGGTTGACAAAAAGAAGATCCACGCGATTCAAGAATGGTCAAGTTCTCTAAGCATAAGTCATGTTTGTAATTTTTATGGGCTCGCTAGTTTTTACAGAAGGTTCATGAAAGACTTTAGCAGCATTACCGCACCACTCAATGAAGTCATCAAGAAGAACGTTGGATTCAAATATGGAGACAAACAAAAGAAAACATTTTAGTTGATCAAGAAAAAATTAACTCATGCTTCTTTACTTACTTTCCTTGATTTTACTAAAATCTTTAAAATTGAATGTGATACTTCAGGTATGGGTATAGGCTTAGTCCTTATGCAAAGAGGAAGAACATAGTATATTTCAGTGAAAATTTAAGTGAGGCAGGCTTAAATTACCCTACTTATGATAAAGAATTGTATACATTAGTTTGAGCATTAGAAACATGGCAACACTACCTTTGGCCTGAAGAGTTTGTGATTCACGCCGATCATGAGTCCTTAAAGCATTTAAAAGGACAACATAAGTTGAACAGGACACATGTATAATGGGTGAAATCATCAAGACATTCCCATATGTTATCTGATACAAGTAAGGTAAGAAAAACATCGTTGCCGATGCACTTTCTTGAAGGTATGCATTAATTTCTACTCTTGACACAAATTACTTAGTTTTAAGCCTATTAAAGAATTGTATCCTTTAGACCACAATTTTTATGAGGGGTTTCAAACTTATGAGAAAAATACAGTAGGTAAGTTCTTTAGACACAAGGTTTTCTTATTTCAAGAAAATAAATTGTGTGTGCCAAATTGCTCTTTACGTGATTTGTTAGTAAGGGAATCCCATGATGGAGGGTTAATGAGACATTTTAGAGTTGCTAAGACCTTAGCCATTTTGTAAAAACACTTCTATTGGCCACACATGAAAAGAGATATTGAGAGAATTTTTGGTAGATGTGTCATATGTAGGCAAGCAAAATTCCAAGTGCAACCTCATAGTTTATACACGCCACTGTCTATTCCGAGTGAGTATTGGATTGATATTTTGATGGACTTTGTGTTAGATTTTCCTAAGTCTAACCATGGTAGGGATTTAATTTTTATGGTTGTGGATAGATTTTTAAGATGGCATATTTCATTCCACGTCACAAAACTAATGATGCTTCACATGTTGCTAATTTGTTCAATAGAGAAATTGTAAGATTACATGGTATGCCTAGAACAATAGTTTCAGATAAAGATTCTAAGTTCTTGAGTTACTTTTGGGAGATTTTATAGTGTAAGTTAGGACTTTGTCCTTATTTCCTACTACTTCTCACTCACAAATTGATGGTCAAATTATAATAGTAAATAGGACTTTGTCTACTTTGTTGATAGTTATAATTAAAAAGAACATCAAAACATAGGAAAAATCTTTTTCAGTTGGTCTAGTTACAAAGGCTCGAGATAAAAGGTTCAAGGAAACTCTCAATGGACTAATTTAAAATATTTGGGTTAAGGTGAATTCATAGAGGTACAAAAAAGATGTTCCACGTGTTCCACAAGGTTGAATTTTCATGATTCAAGCTTTGGAATAATCTATAAGAAATTCCTTAGATAAAAAATTGGGTGGAGAAGAGTTTTTTAAATTAGTGATTATCTAATTTTGACTCATCAAGTGTTGGGGAATAATGTACACAGTAGCACAACAGTTTATGTGAGCAAGCCAAGTGGTTAAAAGCTTTTGGAAGCCTACAATAAATATTTATGATAGTAGTTGCAATATTTAAAATAAAGCCTTAATTGTTAGTGGTAGTTAGTTAAAGTCTGTAGCTGCATTTATTGCTATAGTTGCAAAGTTTGAAAGCTAGTTTAAAATAAAGCCTTATTAGTAGTAGTTGGTAGTTAATATTTTTAAGTTGTCATTAAATATTATAATAAATACTGGCATCCTAAATGTTCACTATAAACATATGAGAGATGAGAGGAAAGCATTCAGCAATTTAATTAAGAAAATTTTGTTTGTCTCTTTTAGAACTCTTTGAACTTATTGGGACAAATTTTCGTGGTGTTCTCCTACGACTTATTAATCAATCATTCTATAATTGATTGTGGCGTCTTTATTATACTAAGGTTCTTACTTCAATATAAGCAACGAGTCATGGTTTCATACAAATTTGTTTCTAGATGGCCTTGGAGTCCTTCTTGATCTACAACTTTATCAATTTCTTGGCCCAGATTGTATCATAAGGTAAAGAAAATTTTTGTCTCACGAGTTTAACCTAATTCTCAATTTTATCTCACGAGTTTCAAAAAACCTAATTTTATCCTAGTTCGTTAGTGAGATTTCGGTAATTTTAACACTAAAGAGGTAAAATAACCACTCCATACAAAATTTTGAAATGGACTAACACAAAATATTCATGTGTCAATGACTGATTAGTCACTAAAATAATACAATAAAATAAATAAATAAATAAATAAAGAGCAATCGGTTAGTGGCAGTAGCTGATTGACAACTGGTGACCAATTGTGATTTGACTCAAAATTAACATCATTAGACTCAAATTTTTGTAATCTATGTGATAATGGGATTTTTCATCAATAGAGCACCGTAGGTGTGCCAAAAGTGGGGAAGAACATAGTGGAGGCAATAGCCATCACTATTTGTCGTTAAATTGGGAAGCGATGCACAACACCGCCCCATCATTGGACAGATTGACAGCTGTGTCTTTTTGAATTTTTAATAAATATTAAAGTTTGATCCTATTAAAGTATGCTACGTGTCTTTTTTATTTTTATAGCCTATTAATGACTGATATGTGTACATTAAATAGTGTACTCGTATTACTATTTTTAATTAATATAATAATTGAGGATAAAATTGTTAATGCTTTTACTAAAAGAGATTTTCAATCAAATTTAATGGAATTTCATCAATAGATTAAAATAAAATTGAGTTTTTTAAAACTCGTGAAATAAAATTGAGAATTAAATTAAATTTGTGAGACAAAAATATTCTTTAACTATATATATATATATTATTTAAAGCTAGATAGAATGCAATGAAAGTTGTTGAGAAATTGAATAAAAATATTGGTGGAAAAGCACCTATATATACAGTGCACAATAATTTTAGCTTTGGAGAAGAGGGCTCCAAGATGCCTAGAAAAAGATTTTGCATCAATAGGTGTGTAGTTTAACATATAGTGAGTATTTGAATATATGCTAAAATTTTATAATACCTTATATATTATATAAAAGTTGTAAAAAGTTATTGATTAACTAGATAATACTATATAATAAAATTAGTTATCATATAATGAATTATATAATAAATTAAATTATATATATATATTATTACGTAGAATATATAATATATATTATTACGTAGATGTACATTGCCACGTAAAATACCAATTTGCACTTGATTAGCTTGTCTACTTGCCAACTGGCAAGTTGCATGTAATGCCCCCTTTTTGTTATAAATGCGGTTTGTGTTTGTAAAAGAGGCAGTAATTGCTTGAATACAATTCAATATTTTACTTCTGCCTTATTTTATCATTTGTTATGTTCCCGTTTACTTTTGTTTTATATTGCAATAATATATATGTATATGATAATTTTACTCTACATAAAATATATTTGATTTGAAATTTATACGTAATATAGGATGGTTATGGATAGCTATAATACTTATATTATTATATCTATTCATTGATTTTATACAATATTAACTATTTCTGTAAGTAAACACTTTTTTTTAGAAAAATCATCAACGACCTGTAATCTTTTTGGACAGTCAGAATAAGCAATGTTGAAAATTTTATTTTAGAAAACTAAAATGCATCAAAATCTTCAACTAACTTGGCTAACCAATGCTAATGGTAATTCAAAGGCGTTAATGGGCATAAAAAAATAATTAATTGCGAGGAGGGTTGGTAAGTGCCGTGAGTTTTAAAAATGAATAAAATTTACTTGGTTAATCTCGTTGTCAAAGTGTTATAACAATATGTAATAATTAAAATATATTAATATAGTAGAATTAATTTTTTATTTTATTTTTTATTTTATTATCACACTCTCTATTCTCATGCATGTACTAAAATTGAAATAATTTTTTTTTCAAAATTAGTAAAAAAGATTTGATCCCAAACCTCTTCTACGATAAAAAAACATAACGCTACAAGAATTTTAACTTATCAAATCACTTTTAATTAATTTGAAAAACTTTCGTTATCCCTTAAAATTTTTAAATATGTATTACTTTTTCTTTGATTGTTTTTTAATAAAAATTATCCATTATTTTCTTTTTGAGAGTTTTCTTAATATTAAAATATGATCAATCATCCTGTCCTAAAAATATGTAATAAGCAATTCTTAAAAAACTCTCTCTCTCTCTCTCTATATATATATATATACACTTAGGGGTTATAATGGCATACCCTAATTAATTTAACAAATGCAATGAATTTTTGTTTTCTTTTGAAAAGAATGAGTTCTTCAAAAAGTTTGAAAAGCATAAACAACATAAGAATCACAATATAAGGCACGTGGGTTCGGCGAAAAGGAAAAATTAGAAAGAAACTACGGTCAAAAGGTGGGCATTTGGGATATAAGCACTAACCAGAACCGTGTACTTCAAGAAAACAATTAAAAAAGGTAAAATTATAAGAGAAACTATTTGACAGCTCACCTCTTCAATTTAAACAACATATGACAGGAGATCTCATTTATTTTATTTCGGAAAAAAAAATTCTTATCTAAAATGGGGTAATTATTTCACATTTTGAACTTGGTATATGCCATTCAACTAGTCTAAAGAGTTTCAATTTGCCTTCTAATTTGAATGTGGAGGCAGCTTTCTTTGCTACTTGTGGCATGTAAGAATTTTAATCATTATTTTTACTTTTAGAGATAGTTCACATAAAAGGGCTCTTGTTTATTTGAACTTTTTAAATAAAATTTTTAATAGTAGAATTTAAAAAAAAATTATTAATTATATAATTATCAATATAAAAAATTCTTTTAAAGTACTAGATTGTTAAGAGTACAAATTTATTATTAAATTTTTAAAAGGGATATTTAATAAAATTTATATTCAAATTTTAAATAATTCAATCCTTTTTATACATAAGTTTAAATTTATCCTAAATTTTTTCAAATTTAATCTCTTAAAACACAAGAATTAAATAAAATCAATATATAATAATTAGCTAATAAAATATTATTGCATTTGATACATAAGTTTAATTTATCCTAAATTTTTTTAAATTCAATCTCTTAAAACACAAGAATTAAGTAAAATCAATATATAATAATTGGCTAATAAAAAAATTATTGCATTTGATACAAAAATTAAAAAAATAAAATAAAATAATACTTATCAATGACAAAAAATATTGATAATTGTGTGAAAATATAATAACTGTAGAGATAGAGATATAAAAATATGACAACTTTTCAAAAAAAGTTGAAAATTTGAATATTTTTTTTTATTAAGAGTAAACTATAGAATTAAAAAAATATTATTAGAGTATATATGATATTAAAAAAATATTTTAAAAATAATTTAAAAAACTCTACTTTCAAAAGCTTAAAATTTTAACTTTTACAAGTAAAGGTAACATAACTTTATAATCTCTAAAAACTTTTTTTTTCACTTGCAATTAAATATCACCAAAAAATAAAAAAAAAAGCTTTTGATATTAATTTTTTTTTTTACCAATAGAGAAATTTAACCAAATAGTCATAGCTAAAAAGTCAAGTGGAAATATTAAAAAAAAAACAAATAAAGAAAAGTGAAGTGGGGATCTCTTTTCCAACAAAAACTTGAGCATCCTAATGTATTTGAAAATGTGAGATTGACAAAACATTGTGAAGATGAGATGTAGAGTCAGATTTGCATATAGTTAAATTATGTTTTTTCTAATCATTATAAATGCGGTTAAATTGTTTCTTTTTCTCGATAGAAGAAAATACTTTTAGATAGCATTTATTTTTATGGTTGAGCGCTGAATAAAGTTAAATACTAAATATAGTTGAATGGTTGAATTTGAATAATCTTTTTTTTTGGTTTAATATTTGAATATAAATATTAAGTTGTTTATTTTTTTCAATTAAAAATTAATATTTTTACATTTGTTCCCTTAAAAACTTTTAATATTGAAAACTAAAAATATATGAATAAATTAATACTTTTTTATACAAATTAATATTAAAACAATGTAAATTTAAATATTTCATTGTAAGTTTTTATAACAATGAATTTTTTTAAAGTAGTTAGGCAACTTTGATAATTCTAATTTATTATAAAACCAAAAAAAGTAAATTAAAAAGATATTAATATGAAATTCATCAAAACAAAAAAGTGTACAATTAAAAAAAGAAAATATTAATTATATACTTCAAACAATTGATTTAAAATTTCATCTCGAAGTGATCATATGAAAATTGTCTGCTATGTTTGAAGAGCTGCTTGTACTTAACGTTTGATTTTGACTCTCATTGTCATTTTCTAACTCGACATTCTCACTTTGATATTGAGAAAATAATACGTATCCATTGACATTTGTCAATGAAATTATGCATTGCCATGCTTTTCCTCTATATATCAAATGAATATGATGCCATTCATTTTAGTATGGAAAAATAAGCCTTTAACACACCGAAAGCTCATTCAATAACTTTCCTCAATTTGGTATGAGTATAGTCAAATATTTCTTCCTTCCTGTAGCTCAACCACCATTGTGAAAATTACCCAACCGATATCAAGTTTTATGATATGGTGCCAGAAATCCTATAGTTTATATATATGTTGCATATACTAAATAGTATGTATCTTAAAAGAATGGTCGATATGAATAAGTAAAAGAAATTGTAAGTTGTAAATAAGTAAATATGACATACAATATGGTAGCATAGGAAAATTATAATTTGAATTATGAATAGTTTTAGTTAAAACCTTTGAATTGTGTGTTGTTCCTTCCCATCCAACAACAACATATCTAAAAATCATGTCAAAGTTATTAATTTTCATTATATTTTGAAAACATTCTCCTCAACAATGACCTCGATATGGTACTTGTTTATTATTTGGAATGCTTGCATAAATAAGAATTCCATCAATTGCACTAACAATGTCCTACAAAGTTAAAATTCTTATGTAAATAATCAAATAACATATTTAAAACTTTAAAATATAGATAATTGATAAAACAAAAATATTGTACCTTAAAATTTTGCCTTTAGCAATTCCTGGATATGCCTTTTGAACTATCAGTAAATGACGAAGGAGTAATCATTTCTTTCAAAAACTTCATCATGGCTATTGAAACGTCATATAAATATTTATGTACTGTGTTAACCTAAGTGTTGATAAGCGTAAAATAGATATATATATATTATTTTCCTATTTTAGCTTTTATTATTAAATTTTTTAGTAATTATTAGTCTAGTTATGCATACTTGTATTGAAATTGTAAGATAAGCACTTGAATGGACTAATGAGAAAGAAAAGAAGCAAAAAAAAAAAAAAAACAAATGCCAAAGAGTGAAAATTCAAAGATAAAAGTGCAGAAAAAGAATAAACACGACTATATTTTAGAAGTAACACTCCAGCATTCATCCAACAAGATGAACGCCCCAGCATTGAAACATAGAACGCCCTAGCATTTTTAGGAATTATGAACGTTGTGTCGTTGATGTAGAGGCTGAGCAGTGTGGATTCTAGAAACCTTTCAAGATCTTTGATGCCTCAACATTGAAAGGTAACACAGCAGCGCTAAAACGCCCAAGAGTTGCAAGATTGAGAATGCTACAGTGTTCATACATGATAGCTGGGAACACCAATGCCACGATGTTACGGTTGTTTCCTGCACTGTTTAAAGTAGCTATTTTGAATTTTTCTGGGAGTTGGAACATTTTACCTTTATTTCATTATTACAGGAGCACATTTTAGGTCAAAAATCATACATTTTTACTGTAAAAAGTATACTTTTACACTTGAAACTCATTTGAAGAGGATCGACATCATCAAAGGAGGCTAACACTTGTAAATGAAACATTAGAACCAAACCTTGGAAAGATCATCTAGACTTCATTTTTGTATTTATTGATCTAAACTTGGTTGCATCATGTTATCTCTTGTATGTTGTTATTTAAACTTCATTATGTTGAACTAAATATACTTGTCTATAATTGCATTTTTTTAACTTAATTATATGCTTGTAAATATTTTAATTCTGAGTGCATGAACTTGGTTTTTATTCATTTTATTGATACTTAATGTTTATATTTGACCCGACCAATCTTATGCATGAACTTTGGATTCATTGAGATAAACTTGAAAAAGGAATCTCATTGAATAGCCCAGGAAAAAATAATGTATGATTATAGAATAGCATCTATCAGTTTTAATTAGGATAAGAATATACCTAATTGCATGCACGGTTAATACAACTTGGACTCAATGAATTTCACTTAATCTCGGTATCATAGGAATATAAAAATTAGATTGAGTGAGGTATAATTGTCTGACCATAAAAAAAAGCTTGTGATGAGCCTAGTGTTATGACTAATAACTAACCAAGAAAATGACATTCAAAGCATATCCATAATAAATACGAGTTAAAGGATAGCTACACATCCTGTACATTAATTATCATAGATAGTGTTGGAATTTGTGATTTACATACTTAGTTGTTAATTTAGTATTGATTTTATTTTTAATTGAATCCTAAATAAAAATGGAAGAATAAATTTTAGTACTTAAATAGAGTGAAGCACTTAGTCTTTATGGGTTCGACACCCCTCACTCTTTATTAACCTTTAGTGATAGTGTGCACTTGCAATAGTTATGTTTGCTTATCATTTCATATCACTGTACACACATAATGAATCAGACACTTAAGCATAAGTAGCTTAGCAAACCCAAATACAACATACCAAGCAACAAGTGTTGGAATCTATTTTTAATTAACTTTTTTTTAAGATTATGACTTATTGGCATTAAGAACATTGCCATTTTCTTTAATAGTTAAATGTTTACTATCAACAAGCTATATATATTTTTTTAATAATCCACACAAAGATATAAAATCACTTTTCTCCTTCCGCATTAGTTTATAATATATTGTAGATGATCCATCTAAAAGTTCTTGAATGAAAAGTAAACCTGAAAGTGATGAAGCAGATGCTGATAATCTCCAGTGCTCGGCGGCTTTTTTTAATAAATTTAGTAATAACATAACCAACCATTTTTCATACTACTTTTTAATCTCACTCTTTATGTTATCATCTTCATTACTCATAGACATTCCTATTATACAAAAATGAAGATGTTACACATACCAGTACTTATAAAAAAAAATAGTATTAATAAGATATATGTCATTTTTTAAAATCACATATTTATTATGAATGCAAAATTATTACTTAAATCACAACTTGTTTATAACAATTAATAAACCTGATCATGTAAGAAAATATATAAGTAGCCAAATAAAAAATATTTTAAAAAAATATACACTCATAAGCAACCAAGATAATCATCAACGTTAATAATCACCAATAACCAAACGTAGTAAAATAATCAAATTTAATAATCATCAAATCATTTATTTCTAGTAAAATAACAAAACATTATGTGATGACTAAATCAAATATTCAAATAATGAACTATAATACTTAATAAACACACAAAATACATTTTCTATAATAACACTAAACATAATTCTAATTTCATAAATTAGGCAAATGTATCAAAGTCCTTATAGTAAACTACGAATCCACCCAATTCGTTCTTGATAACACTTTATGCCCATATATACTTCTCCATATTCATAGTGTATTAATAGCTAGCTACATAATATAAGGGATCCTCATAACTTGAGAGGTTTCACAAAATTGGCATGCATTAATTGATTAATTATCCTTTATCATCGGTCTTCTCTAATAATTCACCAACCTATTGATTTCTTTAAGTGTTTCACCAAAATTTCTTTTCTTTTGCTTTTTTTTTTTGGCCAGTTTGCTTGTCATAAAAATTAATGGATCCATATTGGTGAACTCTAACTGTAGTGTTTGTGCCTTATAATCATCATCTTCTAAATTAATTAAAGTTTTAGAAAATAGCAATGATATGTTGCCCACTTCTAGTATCCCTTCTATTTCAAAAATCTAACTACAAATACCAATTGCTACCAAATCTGAGAACAATGCCTATAACTCTTTAACATTCGCTAACGGTTTATTATGAAATTGCTTAGCTTTTCAATTTTTCTGTTTCCAAAAAACAAACATGTAATTAATTGTATTTGTAATTGAAGTAATAAATAATTTACTTAAATAAAAGAAAATTTTATATTACCTTCAAGTATTCTTTCCATCTATTAGGTGGCCAATTAAAAGTATGAGTTACAAAATTGTAACTATGTCTCGTGGTTGTTGTCAATTTAAGCTATATGAGGTATTGCTTTCTCATACGATCGCACTCATTTTTATTTTGTTTAAGGGTATAATAATTTTTGGATAATTTTTTAAATTCTTGAGAAATTATAGTCCAAGAAGTAGACTTTAATGATCCATCAGATTTATTCTCGTTATTTGCTTCACATGTGCAAAGTTCAATAAAATACTTTATGTAGATGGAATCCTTCCATGTTGCCTTTTCCATATGTGGTGTCTTATTAAAGAAAATAAGTCTTAAAATAAAGTGTAACCCATAAAATAAGTTCTAAAATATTTTTGAAAACATAGTAAAATGAGGATTTGATTATCATTTTGTAAGATGTGTTGATTTCTTAAGAATGATTATATGAATAAGAGAAATAATCATAATAGATTTATAAATTTCTTAGGTTGTGATTTTTATAAACTATTGTGTTTTGAGTTTGGATCTAGGTTTTTAACTCGTAAAACTAGATATCCCTATGGAACATTTAGAATCTTGAATCATTTGAAAACTTTATGAACTCGATGGTTAGTGATTTTTCAAGAATGGCCCTAAAATTTTGAGAATCACTAGTTTTTGTAGTTTGATCAAATAACGAACTAATCTTGACCCATCAATTCATCTTTAAGAATTATAAGTTTCTAGAAATTGATATTTTTATATGTCGAGTGTAACATATCCAAATTTGGGCATTTACATCACAGTTACAAAATTATCATAATTTTCTAAGGAGAGAAACCTTAGTATTAGATATGGTTTGACAGATTCTAAAAGCTTTGAAAAAATCTTTTTAAAATAATGTTTGTGTGAAATCAGCCTTGAATGATTTATTATGGACTAAGTTATATATCATGAGAAGTTTTGAGGCATTTTTCATGAATTTTAAATAAGTGTGTGATTTTATAAAATTCGAATACTGAAGTTTGCTCAATGGATGTTCCAATTTAGTCAAGGACTTAGTTTTAAGATTGACTATGAAATAGATTTTGAAGGAGAAAGAATCTAATGTCCTTATATGAGAATGAATTATAAATCAAGAATGATATATTCTGATTTTATAGTAAATAAAAATCTTTGGTAAATGAGAAAATTAGTTAAATAATGTTGATGAAAGTGAAAGGTTTTAGAAAACCCTATTTTAGATTATTATGACATAAATTCAAATTTATATCACTTTATGGGGTTTAAATTATTAATTACCACCATTCTCAGTCAATATGCTTAAATCGTCCATAGACTATGCAAAATTTTAGGAGTTGTTCATACCACAACAATACAATAATAACATCCTCTACCCCTTCAAAACCACCAGTAATGTTGGTTTTAAGGGTTCTAAGACATTAATGCAAACTTAGACACGTACATATTTACCTAGACATTCCATAGAATCTCTTTTGTTAATCTCTTTGACTGTTGCAGTAAAGGACCTACTAGAATGGAAAAAAGGATTTGCCCTGCACTCACTACTTTAACTAGATAAAAATGCTTTGGCAATTGATGTCTAATTTAAAATAGAACACAAAAAGGTTCTGCCTTGCACTCGTTACCTTAATTGTAAAATCTTGGATGTCTACTAAAAAACTTCATATTGGAGATAAATGTGTCACAATTATTAGACTTGGAACTCAGAATTTTGCCAACAAAGGAAAGGCCAAGACAATGGTCTCATTCTTCTCGCATAATAAAAGTCAATTTGCTAAAAGGAATACTAGAATCAAGCAAATCAAGGGTCGTATAGTGCTCTAACACTTCAGTCAGTTCCATGACCAATGAAGAAACAATGAAAAATTTCGTCAACTAATCTATCCAAACCCTAAGTTCAAAATTTAGAACGCAGTCTACCTTTTGAAAATTTCAGAGAGAAATTTTAGAAAGTTACTTTTTGTTTTCCGCTAATGATTTCTTAAGTGGTTTATTCTTATAAGGAAATTCTCACTATTTGAATTTCTTAGAAGTAAAGAATTGGTCGAAACACATTTGCAAGCTTTAAATTTATTCAAAATGTTATGGCCCACAGAATAAAAATTGTGTGAATTTTAGGTATATATGGGTAAATAGATACATTACCTAATAGATGGTTAAGTTGTTCATTTAGAAGGGTTCTCATTATCGATGACTAGTGCTAGCAATTGAATTGGGTTTTAGAATTGAACCGATACTTGAATGGGGTTATTTTACTCTCAACCTACTCTATTACTCAAACTTTATATATAAGTTTAGGCTGAGGGTATAACCTATGGGGTTCGTTACCTAATTTCCATTATCAAATTTATTTTAAATTAAACTAAATTAATTTTTGTTGGATTGGACTTTGTTAATGGACTGATTTTTTCTATGATTACTTTTAAAAATAATTTTCTAAATCATTACATATTAATTATATTATAATTAAACATAACATTATTTAATTATTTTAAAAATATGAAAACTACTTAAATAAAATAACTTAATATCATTTACCAAATATCATTAATCCTTGTCCTAAAATGATAGAAAAGAATAAAACATGTATAAAAAATCATTAACCATAATAATGTAAAAACATTAAAATATATACACAGTTGTCAAATATCCCCAATTACGTCAAATACAAAGACATAAAATCTTTTACATCAAAACAGTTTATACAAAATAAAGTTATATAAAATTTATATCAAAACCACATAAGTCAAACATCTTTCTTCAAGTTTTTCTGCAACCTTACATCATAAAATTTAAAAGATGTTCAATGATATTAAACGGGTTTTAATATAAGAAACTAACAATATTGATAAGATATTCACCTCTTGTTCTTCATCTTCTTTCCAATCTTCCTTCTTATTATTGACTAAGATAAAAATAAAGTAATGATAATAAAAATAACATTAAAAATTAAATATAATATAATTTGAAATAATTTCATACCTTCTGATTTATTACATAGCTAATTTTGACAACACATTAATGCCTACTATGGTTAGATGAAGGCAATTATAATGTAGAGCAAGAACTCTACTTCTAGAACTTAAGAATGATTTAGAAGTGGCCTAAATTACTAAGAAGTCTCTAACTATATGAGCCAATATAAGATACTTGCATAAATTTACTTTCCACCAACCTAAAAAAATCAAAACCCTCTTCAAATGTTAACATATTGTCATTTAAATACGTCTCTAACTTAGTCTTCTTATTCAAAGCACTGCCTGCTCTTAGAAAGTTTTGATAACTAAAAAAATGTTGGGTTTTTTCCTCATAAAGAGGCCTTAATTTTTATAGAAACAGAAAAAGTTGAAGATGAGTGCTTTTCGCATAAAAGCTCTTATTTGAAGAAAATTTCAATTGGTACTCTTTCACCAAGTCTATACAAAGGATATGTACTTAATCAACATAATAAGGAGAGTCAATTTTATAAAGCACGAGAAAGTAGTATTTAACCAACCTCATTTTATATATTATGTCCAATATGGAAGCCACACCTAACAATCAATGAAAATCCTTCCAGTATTTTATCTTACTTAAAGTCATATTTCTAATCTTCTTATAATCTGATGAGACCAATAACTCATGGACAGTATAATCTCATGAATATGATAACAAAATATATTTAATATGGGATATGTTGTACTAGAAAACAAACAAGTAAAATTATAAATGATTTCAAATTATCTTCCAATTCGCTAATTAATTTTTATGCTCTGTCCTTAGGCATAATAGTGTACTATGTGTCAAGTTAATTTAATCAATTGAAAGCATTCTTAAAATGTAAATAAAAGCATGAGATAATGATGAGTAATTTCATAGATGACATTTTATCCCTTATGACTTGATAATTGCTCATCTTGAGTATGCAATATGTGAATTTTTTTCATGCATATTATTGTTATTTTGTAGGTTCCAACAAAATGACACAATAAGAAGAGTAAAATATGAAGAAAAATGGCAAAATGCTCATTTCAAAGATCCAAGACACTACCCTAAAGCAAGTATAGAGAGAAGGCAGCACCTTCAGGTCGCAACCCTAACTTCGGCAGAACTTTCAAGTCCCAACCCCGCTCTACTTACATTGTAAACCTAGCTTGAATCGAGCATAGGCTGTGGCCCTAATGCTTCTAAGTCACAATGTCACCAATAAATCAGACCTAGTTTTCATTGCCCTAACATTTTGACCAAATTGATCCTATAAATGAAAGACTAAAGAACACTATTCAAAAGGAGGAGGGAAAGCACGAATTTGGAGCGAATTTAGACATATTTTTAGAGAGAGAAAGGAAAGAGAGACTTTGAGGCTAAAACTTTTGAAGATTCTTAAAGATTGAAGCCTTGAAGATAATTCTATTCTAATTTCTTTCTTTTCCTCTTTCTTACTATCTTTTGATTAGAAGTTTATATTTGTGGATATTATTTTAGACATGTTTACAACTATGAATTTACGGATAATCTTAGTTACATATGTATCTATGGTTAGCTAAACTTTCATTGTAGGGCCTCGATGTAAGTTTATGATACTATGTTTAGATTATTTAATTGATTATTAACAACATTTGGTTTAATTCATTTATGTTTTTTGTACTTAATGCTTTTAATTTGTTGGAAAATAAATTAGTTGTTCTAAGATATATGGGTTTTAATGCTTGGGAGAGAGTGATTCATTTATTACTTTTGGAAATTATAACCCTAGTTTTTATTAGGTTGAGAGACTAATACACTTGGGTAATCACTGTAATCATTGTTTAAAGAATTCATAGATAGACAAGTTAGATAAGGTTATCAACTTGAAAATGTATGCTTAAGATCTCATCTAACACTTGGGTAATCACTATAAGAGTTGTTTAATGATTGCATAGATAGACCAATAATCTTGCTTCATCTTTGATGCTAATGACGGTAACTTGACTCTTGGATCTTTTTTTATTACTGAGCAATTAGCAATATGCATGGAGTTATTAGAATTTTTATGTTATATGGTGTCATTATTATTCAATTTTTTTTTATAGGTAATTGATGTGATAACAAATTTTTATGAGCCAAGTTAATTAAAATGCAAGAAATTTAGTCAATTTTCTTCTCTCTAAAAAATTTGATAGGCCTCCTAACTAATTTTTATTTCAAATGCTATGTTTTATAGTATCCTAGCAATTGATGAATTGCACTAACCCCAATGGATAAATATGTGATGAATACTTTAGTGCTTGTTGTCTTAAGAAAAAGGTGGATTATGAAAAAGATTTCTTAGATAAACTTTCTAAAATGTTTAGAAAATAAAATAACTATAATATTTTGTATATATAGTATTTTAGTTTAAGGAAAATATATTGTGACTACTTGTAATTTCTAAACGTTTTTTCCTTTTAATGAAGCAACATCCAAATAAAAAAAATTTTATTTTGTAACTCATGACGATATCAATGGTTTTTAGTGGTATAATGATGTTTGCTTATATATTGAACATTAAAATTATACAAAGCCATTAATCATATTCCTTGCTGATCTTTTAGTTGTATAAAAAATTTTAATAGTAAAATATATTCTTAAAATAGGCTTATAGTGTTCTAGTTTTTTTAATAATTTTATCAAGTATGGTAATGACCAAAGGTCATTTCAGTTTCAAGTTAAAAGTATTTATGGTTCTGTGAGATTATTGATTGAAAATCATCGGAATATGATTTGGAGATCAAGCCAAGTGTGTAGGGTGTGCACGGATCAAAGACAGACGCGAAAGGAGGCAAAAAATAAAGAAGGGCGTACCAGGCGTCAGCGCTGCGGTGACCAAGCATGGGCGCTGCGGTGCCAATTCCAGAACCTGAGCACTGCAGTGCCAGAAAGCCAGCGCCGTAGCGCTGGAGAAGGGAACAGTATCCCGAAATAAAGAAGCTTCCTTATTTTGTCTCCCACTCGTTTTAGGACTCCATAATACGACTCCCACACGTATAGGGTAAACCTAGGTTGTCCCAAAGCCTATATAAAGGCTATCAATTGGCTTGTAAATACATCTTTGTGATCAAGTAAGAGATCTTGGTGATCATCAACAATCTTAGTGATAATCTTTGTGGTTCTTTGTGAGAGAAAATCCCTAGAGGGCAAGAGAGAGTTTTCTTTGTGATCTTTCTTGTAATAGACATACTTTGTGGTTGCCTTGTGATTCATAATAAGTGAAGAGTGTGATCTTGATCCGCCGTGGACGTAGGTAAGTTGCCGAACCACGTAATTCTTTGTGTGTTCTTCTTCTACCCCTTTCTCTCTTTATTTCTTAATAACTTGTTCTGCATTAATATATTACTTGGGTGAATTATTTTGCTTGTTTGTGTGCTTCCGCTTCAATAAAATGGTATCAGAGCTTTGGTTCTAAACAGACATGGCCACACCCAAGTATGAGGTAGAGAAATTCAACGGTACGAATGACTTCAATCTGTGGAAGATGAAGGTTAAGGCGTTGTTGGTGAGCCAAAGGCTTGGTTCAGCATTAGAGGAGACTGCAGCTCCATCTAGTGATGAAGAGAAGACGCCAGAGTCATCTAGAGCAGAAGCAAAAAGAAGGGACATTTAAGAAAGAGCTCATAGCACAATCGTTCTGTCATTGAGCGATGAAGTACTAAGGGAAGTAGCAGGTGAGATGACGGCAATAGGTCTTTGGAAGAAGCTTGACTCTCTTTATATGAGAAAATCATTGGCCAACAGATTACATATAAAGAACAAGCTGTATCAGCTGTCCATGTCAGAGGGGGCGCCGATGAAAGATCATATAGACGCCTTTAATAAGATCATCCTTGATCTTAAGTCTATTAACATCAAGATAGAAGATGAAGATAGAGCAATTATCCTACTGAGTTCACTCCCCAAGAGCTATGAGAGTTTTGTTGATACGTTACTCTACGGCAGAGAGAGTTTAACGATGAGTGATGTGAAATCATCATTAAACTCAAAGTTATTAGGAAAGCAGACCAAGGGAAATGCATAAAGTTTATCTGTAAGAGAAAGGCCCTCATATAGAGATAGGAAGAAAAAAGGCTCAAGGTCGAAGTCTATGACTCTTAGGAAGTACTATTGCTGCAAGAAAGAGGGGCACTTCATAAAGGACTGTCCTGAGAAGAGAGAACAAGACAAGAAGAAAGTGGATGCTACGCTTGCCTACAATGATAGCTATGACAGTGTAAAAATACTCGTCGCTACTGATGGTATGAACTCTGAACAATGGATTTTAGATTCTAGTTGTATTTTTCACATGTGCCCGCACAAGTCCTGGTTTACAAATTTCCAGCCCATTAATAGTGGTAAGGTGTTAATGGGTAATGACATTACATGTCAGATGATGGGAATTGATAGTGTTAAGCTTAGGCTGCATGATAGGCGAGTAAGAGAGTTGACAGATGTTAGGTATGTTCCTGACTTGAAGAGAAACTTGATCTCACTGGGGACTTTAGACCAGAATGGATGTTCTATCAGGATCGACGAAGGAATTTTAAGAGTTTTGAAAGGTTCTATGGTGGTGATGAGAGAAGAGAAGCGCAAATGTGTTTATGTACTTAAGGGTGAAGTCGTGAGTGGTTCTGCATTATTCTCTGTAGATACTGAGAGTATGCAAACCAAATTGTGGCATCTTAGACTGGCACACCTAGGCGAGAGAAACCTAAAGGAGTTATATAGTCAAAAGGCATTTGGAAAGGATAAGTTCTAGCCCTTAGAGTTTTACGAGCATTGTGTGCTAGGGAAAGCACATAGAGTGAGGTTTAGTACCGATGAGCACAAGACTAAGGGGACTTTTGACTATATACACTCGGATCTTTAGGGATAAGCTTAGACAGCTACTCGTGGTGGTACCGGGTATTTTTTCAGTTTGATTAATAACTATTCGAGAAAACTGTAGGTTTATGTGTTGAAGAGCAAGGATCAAGCCTTTGAAGTATTCAAGACTTGGAAGGTTCTTGTTAAAAATCAGACTGGCAAAAAAGTGAAGAGGTTGAGAACTGACAACGGCCTTGAATTTTGCAACAGAGAGTTTGATGGGTTTTGTGCCAAGCATGGGATTGCAAGGCATAGAATGGTAAGATCAACACCGCAGCAGAATGGGGTAGCTGAGAGGATGAACAGAACCCTACTTGAAAGGGTTAGATGCATGCTTACCAATGAGAAGATGTCCAAGAAATTCTGGGGAGAAGCTGTAGTGACGGCAACTTACTTGATCAATAGAAGTCCCTTCTCAGCAATTGACTTCAAGACGCCAGAAGAGAAATGGTTTGGCAATCCTCCGAAGTATGACCATATTAAAATATTTGGTTGCCCTGCCTTTGTACATGTTAAGGAGGGGAAGTTGGAACCTAGAGCTATCAAAGGGGTATTCATAAGATATCCCGAAGGAGTAAAATGATACAAAGTGTGGTGTAAAGACTTGACACCACCAAGGAGTATCATAAGCCGTGACGTAACGTTGATAAGGGCAAATTTGTCATATATTTTCTCATGTTTTTATTATTGATATTTTATGATTTTATGAGAATAGATGGCTATTTATGTGCTTTATTGTTATTTATAGGGACTTGAACGAAATTTAAAGAAAGAACGCAAAAGGAGCAAAAACAGGGACTAAAATGTAAAGATTTCAAAGTATGTGTCCATCGCCCCAGCGCCACAAGGAATTTAGCCCCAGCGCTAAAATAGTGATCGAAATAAGAAAAACGACCTGATTAAGTCGCGTCTAGCGCCCCAGCGCCAAGATCCCACCGCGCCAGCGGTGAAGGCTTTTTCACGCGTCGCCCCAGCGACAGATGCATAGCGCGCCAGCGGTAGTGCGAGTCCTAGTCCGACGAGAATTGAGATTTTCAAGCTCATATCAATCCCTATATAAAGCCACTCGTTCCCAGCCTTCAAGAATCAATCCAAGACGACCCAAGAGCACCAAGAATACAGAGCACGAGTCTTGGAGAGCAATAGGAGCTTAATTGAAGCATCTTTAGAGAGAGATACAAGACGTTCTTCGGCATCAAGAGTTTCTAGGCAGCGCAATTAAGAGCAATTCGACGTCTATATCGGTTTGCGATTGATTGTATCATATTTTATAATTATTTCTACTGCTGTTCTCTTGTAGCCATGAGCTAACTTGTTTTCTAGGGTTAATATTTGAACTCAATATGTGTGCTTAATTGCCATATCTTTTAATATTTGATAAACTTAGTCTTTTATTATTTAAATTACTTGTGTTTAATGCTTCAATATATCTGGCCAATATATGGTGAATGAGTTGGTAATATTATTGATAAACTCGGAAGAGGAATCATAATATTTAGACCTAGGTAATTTGATGCATGATTGTAGAGTAACATTCAATGTTGCAT
This sequence comes from Ailanthus altissimus, assembly GCA_946807835.1. Lineage (NCBI taxonomy): Eukaryota > Viridiplantae > Streptophyta > Magnoliopsida > Sapindales > Simaroubaceae > Ailanthus > Ailanthus altissimus. The sequence continues at coordinate 12,527,049 of OX327698.1, forward strand.
ATGCAAGTTTCAATTTAGGATAGGAATATACCTAATTGGCATGCATGATCAATAAGACCTGATCTTAATGAATCTTAATTTATTACAAGTACCATAGGAATATAGGTATTTGGTAAATTATGGTATACTTGCATGACCTTGGAAGAGGCTTGCGAATACATTAGTGTCTTGATCAATAATAAAGACTAAGTGAGTTAAATATTAGAGGATTAATCATTAGAAACATATTGAGGGATAATATTAATCCTAGGTTCTCTCTACGTTACTATATCTTTAAATCTCATTGCATTGTGTTTTTGTCTTATATTTCTTACATTCATTCTTAGATTTTTATTTTTCTGAATAATTATTAGGAAGATATAATTTTAGTAATTGGTTAAAAAGAAAGAATTATCCCTGTGGGTTCGACATCCGACTTATTTAGTCTCTTTATTACTTGCATACGATAGTGTATACTTGCACTTAATTTATGATATAGAAATATCGCATCAAACGTTCAATGAGATGGCGATGCTAAAACCCTCCCAAGAAGATGAGAAAGAAGAACATGTGCTCAAGGAAGACTCAGCACCCGAGTCAATAGAAGTTGAAGTAGAGCTTGAACATGGATCTGATATGTCCCCAGATCAACACTTCAACGAGGAGATCCTTGAAGATGAACCAAGAACACCGGCGAGTTCCTCAAAGTCTACCCAAAAAAAGACTAAAACTCATGAGTTGGAACTTGAAGAGTACTAGCTTGCTAGAGACAGGCTAAGGAGAACGATTAACCCACCAGTCAGGTATGCACAAGCAGACTTAGTTGTTCATGCCTTTAATTCTGTTTACACTCTTGAATATGATGAGCCTAGGACATATGGTGAGGCTATGAAGAGTGAAAACAAGAAAGAATGACAGCAGGCCATAGAAGAAGAAATTTGTTCTCTTAGGAAGAACAATACTTGGAAGTTGGTGGAGAGACCTCAAAAGAAGCTAGTCGTGTGCAAGTGGGTGTATAAAGTGAAGGAGAGGATATCGGGGATTGAGCCTACAAGATTCAAGGCTAGGTTAGTAGCACAAAGTTTTACTCAGAGAGAGGGAGTCAATTTTCATGAGATATTCTCTCCAGTTGTCAAGCACACATCTATTAAGATTTTGTTAGCCATGTGTGCAAACCTTGATTTACATCTAGAGCAGATGGATGTAAAGACAGCTTTTCTACATGGAGAGCTTGATGAAACGATATACATGACACAACCGCAAGGGTTCGAGGAGCCCGAAAAAGAAGATCATGCTTGTTTGCTAAAGAAGTCATTGTACGGGTTAAAGCAATCACCTAGACAATGGTATAGGAGATTTGATGAGTTTATGATGGCATATGGTTTCAGCAGGAGCAAGTATAACGGATGTGTGTACTTCAAGAACATAAGTTGTGGGATGATGTATTTGCTTCTATACCTCGATGATATGTTGATCGCGTGTAAGAACATGGAAGAAATACAGAAGCTCAAGAAGTAGTTGAGTGACGAGTTTGAAATGAAGGATTTGTGAGCAGCGAAGAGAATTTTGGGTATGAATATTGTGAGGGAAAGAATAGATGTTATCTTCTTGTCCCAACAGCGATATATAGTTAGAAGTTTGGAGAAGTTTAGTATGTCAAACGCGAAGGCTGTCTCTACTCCTTTGGCCATGCATTTCGAACTTTCAGTAGCACAGTCGCCGACATCCGATGAGGAGAAACTGCAGATGAGCAAAGTACAGTATGCAAGCATTGTGGGGAGTATCATGTATGCAATGGTTTATACAAGACCAGACATAGCATAGGCTGTCAGTGTGGCGAGTAGATACATGGCGAATCTGGGAAAAGATCACTAGCTTGCAGTAAAGTAGATTCTGAGATATCTCAAGGGAACGTCGAATCACGGGTTAGTGTATAAGAGGGATGAAGACAGTAATGAAATGGTAAGAGAGTACGTAGACTCAGATTATACAGGTGATCTTAATAAAAGAAGATCATTGACGGGCTACGTATTCACAGTGTTTGGGTGTAGTATGTGTTGGAGATTAGTTCTACAACACGTGGTTGCACTATCTACCACAGAGACAGAGTACATAGCTGTTGGTGAAGCTATCAAGGAGGCCGTGTGGTTAAAAGGCATATGTGCAGAGATATTGGCTAGTGAAGATGTGAACATCGGTGTGTATTGTGATAGCCAGAGTGCCATACACCTAAGCAAGCATCAAGTGTTCCATGAAAGGTCGAAGCACATTGAAGTGAGGCTTCATTACATTCGTGAGATTTTCCAAAGTGGTGAAGTTAGTCTAACAAAGATAGCATCATCTAAAAACCCTGCTGATATGTTGACTAAGCCACTACCCTCAGTTAAGTTCGTCCTATGCAAGGACTTAACTGAAGTCACTACTTTGTGAGGGTAACTAAAGATACAAAAATGAGAGATCGAGTTACTTTGTGGATAATTTTGAATCAAGGAGGGAATTTGTGAGATTATTGATTGAAAATCATCGGAATATGATTTGGAGATCAAGCTAAGTGCGTAGGGTGCGTACGGATCGAAGACGGGCGCGAAAGGAGGCGAAAAATGAAGAAGGGCGCACCAGGCGCTAGCTGCGCTGGAGACGGGAACAGTATCTCGAAATAAGAAAATTTTCTTATTTCATCTCTCACTTGTTTTAAGACTCCCTAATACGACTCTCACACGTATAGGGTAAACCTAGGTCGTCCCAAAGCCTATATAAAGGCTATTAATTGGCTTGTAAACACATCTTTGTGATCAAGTAAGAGATCTTGGTGATCAACAACAATCTTAGTGATAATCTTTGTGGTTTTTTGTGAAAGAAAATCCCTAGAGGGTAAGAGAGAGTTTTCTTTGTGACCATTTAAAAGGTTTTAGTTTTAGATATTTGCATTCATACAAGTATATGATAGTTAATTGAGTCCATATATTTTTTGAAGTGTAGTGGTTAATTATTTTATTATATATTCTCTACATATTAATATGACAAAATAAAAATGATGTTTATCCTTTAGTTTTTATTGAAATTATAAATGTTCAATATCTCAGTCTATGCTAACATCTTTGTTTTAGTAAGTAAATTATTTGATAAACTTAAGAATATAGTTTTCAAAACCAAATCAAATTAGATGTATGCAGCTGGTTGAAGATTTTTCATTTAGTATGCTATACAAAATATAAATTATATAAAAATCCCCAAAGTAAAAGATTTTTTAGGAAAATTAAATACAATACTTTTAAGAAAAGTGCTATAAAATATTGAGGGATATATTCTTAAATACATTTGTATATAAAATAAAATTTATATAAAATTTCAAAAATAAAATATTTTCAAGGAAACTCATAAATAAAAGACTTTTGAGAATATTTTTGTTAAATTGTCGAGGGAGATATGCTTAAATCCACAAGGGAATCACCTATAGAAGTAACCTAACCTCTGTGATTGACGATCCCAGAAAAAAGGTTTAATGGGTAGAAACAATTCATACATTGTGACTTATTTAGCACTTATATTATGGACATATCTTGAAGAAGATATGCTTCTTCTCATCCTTATGACAAAAATGCTTATTTTGTGTGATGTTAGAAAGGGTATTTATTCTAAATAAGTTCGAGACAAAAATATTCTTGCAAGGCATCTATCACATATGCTCTTAGAGAACTCACCTATGTGAGAGCAATCATGAACCTTGACTATGAGAATTAAGTTATTCTCTAGAGCTCTCATTAGAATCAAGATAAAGTGCAGGACCACTAATGTGGCAACTTGCAAAACCAAGTCTTTATCACTATTATATGTTATAGTTGAAGTTTGGTTAAAGGAGCCCAGTTCAAGATATAGTTTACTCAATTTTCTCAAATAGATTCTATATCACTAAGTATAGGTTCAAGTCTTAAAAATACCTATACCTACTACAAAATAGAATGTTGCTCCAATATAATTTCTATTATTGATTGTGCATTATTATTAAAATATATTAAAATTGATATAAATATATAAAAGGTTTATAAATGTTTTGTGAGGCTATTAGAGAAAAAAGTTTTAAAAACCTTTTAAATGGAAAATAAGTTATAAAATATTAATATAACAAACTATGATTATTATATTATTATTATATGGTTGTTATAATATTAAATTTATATTAAATATTTGAGAGTTATAAATATTTATTATTATTATTATTATTATTATTATTATTATCAGTGTTATTGTTATTATTGTTGTTGTTGTGTTTATTATTATTATTATTATTCTTATTGTTATGTGAGTCATAATGTTTATATATTTTTATTATTTGGAGTTTCAATGTATTAAATTACTTTTATTAATTTTTGAGTTAGTATTTATACTACTTACCATTATAAAAAAAGGACTAATCTTTTACTAGAAAGAGTGTGTAGGAGTAAATAAGAGAAAAGAAAAAAAAGTGTTATATATATATATATATATATACTTTTTGAAATAAATATTTTTATATTGTGTTTGAGCAACCTTAACAATGACGGCTTATTATAATATTTTGATTATTGTGCTCATCAAAGAGAGTGACTAGATGCATAGGGTTAAACTTTAAAGACAGATTTGTCACTATTTACACGAGAAGAGAATTATTTGGCTTTAGAACAATGTTTATAATATTAGATTCTATTTTTCTTTACTCTTTTTTTTTATATATTTTTTATTTGTTGATAATTATATATTATAAATATTTTACAATATATATTCTAATATATGATTTAATAATATTTATATTAAATTTTACCCAATGGAAGGATATCTACTAACGACTTAAACAACTAGAAACTTTAGTCTTACCATCTGTATCTCGCTTTCATATTATAAAGCTAAACCAAATAAATAATTTCTTGTACTTCGTACTGCTCAAATATAACAATTACTCACCATCCTCAAATAACGCTTGAAATGCTACAGGATTGATCGCTTTAAAAATTTTTGCCATCTCCTTGAACTATGTCTATAGTGTTTGAAACATCATAAAATCTGGTCTCTTTAACAATTTGTGCATTGCTGCCACTTGAAAGCCCTCTAACATACTCCTCCCATGATATACTCCTCTCCTAAGAAGTTTGGACCTTCACATTTCCACTTGAAATTTGAAACCCTAGCATATAGCTTAGCAAAATTCATAAACTCTCAACACCATTCTTATATTCTTGTAATTATTGTTACTGGTCATCCAAGGTTTGTCCATTTTAAATAGTATAAAAAGATATTAATAACTAAAAACTGGCAAATGTTAATGTATTCCAGTTGTACCTTAAACATTTTAATTGACTTAAAATAACTAAAATAGCATATTCTATATTAATTATCACATCAAAACATGTTAAACCATTTTATAAAAAAAACAAATTGTGCACAATCCACTATTTCCATTATTTTCGTATGATTAATTTGAACATGTTATGTGTACATCCTAAGATCACAAGCCACGTACAAAAAAAAAATCCATTACATATATCATCACTTTGACATTTCATTGAACATGCGGCATATATGAAACATATAAATTATCGAAAAAATCAACCAACAAATCCATAACAAACACTATCCATAACACTAAGTTACACATCTAACAAAGTATTAAAATAAACATAACCAAAAAAAAAAAATTTCAAACCTTAATGCAAACCAAAATAATTAACTAAACCTTAATTAAAAAACCAAAGCCAAACATATAACATTTGCAAACAAAAAACAAAATTTGAGAAGAAGCAAACAAATTCATAGAGGCAAAATTGTGAAGGACCAAGCTAATCTTTATGGCCAAAATTGAGAAGAAAGAGTACAAAACAAATTTGCATAGACGCTAATCAACAATTTTAAAAGGGATTATACCAAAAAAAAAAAATATTGAGTAGAAACAATATATCTTAGCGCAGAGTGTTGTTTTGCATAGAAACAATATCTATGTTTTCTCTCGTCCTACAGTAATTGAAGAAATCTTTTGCCTATTATTCTTCTTCTTTGTCGGCAATGATTTTTGCATTCTGATCTTATTTTTATAGCCTCATTTTTGCAATTTTGCAATGTTGAGTCTGATGATAATTGTGGATCCGACAAATTTTAGGCTTTTTAATCTTCATCGATTTTGTTGTTTCTCCGATCAGGCAAAATTTGGGACCTTTTGTTTCTGTTTCTTCTCTGGCTATGTAGTTGTATCTTCAATCTGTCCATGCAGTTTATGTTGTGCAGGTTCATGTGATTTTTAGCTTCGATCTAGCAAGTTTCGGTGTTCTGCTATGTGAAGTTGCAACCCATGAAGTTCATGGTGTGCAGCTCCATTCAAGTGAATTCTGGTTTGTCTTTTAAATTGCTACAAGGCTTATTTATTTGGCATGGTTTTATGCTCAGTAGTGTTTCTCGTCAAAATACTATTCATGACACTGTTTGTGTATAATATTAATGCTACAGTAATCAGTTTTTATTCAACAGCAACAGATTTGTTTTACGAGTATATTTGTTTTAAGCGGATACTATTAACCTTCTTGGGCAGTGGCTTTCATGGCAAATGTTCTTGAAGACATGGCAAGCTTGCTTGCCCGTTACAAAGACAAACCAAATTAATCTAAAGCGAAAGCTTCGATGGTTCAAGATAAACGATCGTTTGCTTAAATCTTATCTAGTTTGGTAGACATTTCAACAATTCCATCATAATTACCACCTCCATGTATAAAAGGTGATCAAGTTTTCAGTAAGATTGATGAAGCAGATTATCAAATTTGGCTTAGATAAAGTTAAGTCTAATCTCATTGGTTGATTGGTGTTAAAAAATGGATCTCAACCAATTAAGGTGGAGGCTCTAAAACAAGGTCTTCATAAATTATGGAATCTGAAAAAGAACTGGGATCTCTTTCAATTACTAAAAAGGTTCTATGTTCTACACTTTAATGACATTTTAGACATGCAACGTGTCTAGAGTAGTGGTATGTGTATGTTGAACTCAGACTTTACTAGTGGCAGCCAGATATTGATTCGTACTCCATAGAAATTCACAAGAATTTTTAGGTATGGACTGAAATTTACGGCCTAAGTTGGGAATATTGGAGTTCTAAAATTATAATAAGTATAGCTAGGGGTGTGGGCATGCCTGTACAACTTGATAAAGTTACAAGGGATGGGATTTACGAGTTTTATGCTAAAGTTTTAGTTGAGATAGATGTCTCTAGCTCTTTACCATAATATTTAACAGTGGAGCGAGAAGGTTATGATTTTCAAGTAGAGTTTTTTTTGGTGAAAATCTACTAAGTAAATGGCCTAATTGTGAAAATCTTGGACATAATATTTCAAAGTGTCAAAAATAGAATAAAAGTGTTAGCAAGAGGTGGAAAAAAAAAAAGAATTGGATCAACCAAAAAAGAAATTGATTGACTCAAAAGAAATTAGAATGAGGAGAATAATATGAAACATTTGTCTGAACAAAATGAGCCAATAAAAATTTATGTATTAGAGGAAGCTAAAGGGTTTTCTTCACTTATTATTGACAATACCATTGAGGAATCGCAAACTGATCCCATGATTAAAAATCTTGACAGGGTTTTATTTGTTGACGATACACATCCTCTACCTCATAACTCAAGGGATGCAGTTAGAGATGGTACTACAGAGCCTTTTCCAAAGCTTTTTGGTTGTGAGGTTATCATGGTGGAGAATATAGAGGATCTCAGTCTTGTTGTTGAAGAGGCTCCATCAGAAATTTTAAAGGATGATGATAATTTACTTGATAGCTTCAAAAGGTTGTTAACATTTTAACTAACCATAAGTGGATGATGGTTTTGCTATTGTCATGTCTAGATCTCAAAAAAAAAAAAAAAAAGAAATTACGGGCTAAGAAAAAAGAGGATTGAAGCAATTTATAAGTCATAGAATTTGAACTTATCTCAAAATTGATGAAGATTATTTATTATAATATTGAAGGGGTAGCCAACTACTAATCTCAAAATGAACTCGCCAACCCGTGTCTTTAGCATAAGCCATTATTTGTTGCTATTAGTGAGCCTACAACAACTTTTGATTCGATTTCTAACTCTTATTGGTTATCTTTGGGTCTCATTTTTATAGGCAATACATGGAACTCTCTCCTAAAATTATAGGCTTTTAAAAGTGACATGGTTGATATTATTGCCATTAGCTCTCAGTAAATAACAATTAAATCCATTATTGACTCAAATTGTTGTCACTTATCTTTAATTTATGCAGCTTCTCAGTATATTCTTCATTAGGTGCTTTGGTCGATTCCTTGTCATGGTTTTCCAGTATTTATAGTCATAAAAAATTAAAGGTGCTAAAATATCATTTTTGTATCTAGATTAAGAATACTTTTGGTAATGTCCATGACTGTTTACGCTCAAAATGTAATACGGCTATCGCAGTATAAATTGAGGTGTCGATCCCATGAGAAAGCTTTCGAAAAAATAGGTTGGTGAAGTAAAATATTAAAGCAGTAGCAAAGGAGCAAATTAATTAATTAGTTTAAGTGGATGAGATAGAATTGTCTATGAATTGAGGAGAATATTTTATGATGATTTAAACAAGGCTTCGAGAATCACAATTACACTTTATTTATCTACTCTACACTTTGATTCAATGTTTATAACTCAATTGATAGTTTTACATCTAAACAATCAATCGGAAGATATGTAAAATATAGCATATTTGATAACACATGCATTTGATATGACTAAACTCTTTTGTAAACATTAAAACAAATCATGTTCATTTATACAAGTTATCTAAGATCGACAACATATCATTTTGACAATACTGCAGTAAATGATAAACTTGAATATCAAATATTTATTGTCTTTACATGTTATCCAAGATTGACAATATATCAATTGACAATACTGCAGTAAAATATTAACATATAAAACAATATAACCAATAATAATTATAATTCAACAAGAATCACATAAGAAAAGCATGACTGAACATATATGAGACATGAGAATTATAACCTCTGGATTATAGAAAATAAAATAGATAATAGTTTAAGCAAAACCAAACTTACAAACATTTGTAGCTATTGACAACGAATCAAAGCATAGAAGTAGATTTATTACACATAAAAGTTCATCTCTTAACCTTGCCAAGAACTCTATCATAAATTACAATACATGTTAATGAGAAGAAAATAAGAGAGAATTATCTAATGTTGAAAACGTCCTAAGAGTGTCCTTATATAGCCAATGAATGGAAATATGTCAAGTGTGACATCAATCTTCAATAATTTAGGCTAACAACTCATTCACCCATTTTCAGCACATTTTTGATAATGTAAATGACCGATATAGCTTTTATGGCCAACATGAAAGTTTTAGAATTTTATCTCTTCTTTCCATAGGCATCGGGTTCTTGAAAATTGGATGAGTATCCAATAAGATATGGGCAAAATGCTAAAAATACATCAGATTTAGGCCAACAACCCTTTTACCCACTTGCAAGATAATTTGATCTATGATAAAGGCTGATTTGGACTTTACCATCAACATAAGAGTTGTTGATAATTAAGTTATTATTTCACAGATTTAAGAATTATACCATTTGGGTACATATTTTATGAGATACGGTCTAAATACCTGAGTTGGGTCAAGCTGAGCAGAAGTTATAGCCTGATTTTATTGTATCTCAATTTTTGGCCCATAACATGTTGGATTTGGCTTTTCAACTGTTCTTCAAGTTTATGTAAGATTGAGTTATGTTACTCTAGATTTAAGAATTTCTTCATTTCTATTTCTACATTGAGAGCTATATTTATTTTATCTAAACCTGTGTAAATAACATTCATTAATCACAATTTAAGGAGAACACTTTATTTCATGCTAAAAGTAAAAAATGCTAAAATTAGTGATATTAAATGGTGATTGAATCTCTTAATAAATATGCATTTTCATGTATTCATCACAGCCTCCAACCATATTATTGGTAGTCTCTAGCAATTCAACCGTAAATAGAATATGCAAAACTACCTAAGTATTTCAAATAAAAAGTTAGTTCAAGATCACTATTGCTATTATGATTTTTTCAATTATAACTTCCAAAAATTGTATGTGTGTGAATTAAGCCGTAACCATCTTACCACAAACCACAACAAATATAGCCTTGAGAATTTCTTCAAGTAAAAGCCTCAACTCCATATTCTTACAGGTGTATGACTATTTAAAAGGTTAGGATTTCTTTCATGGAGTTGGAAAACAATTAAACACTCAAGAAAAAGTCAATTTTAAAGACAGACATGCAAACTAACAATGATCCAAAGATAAGAAAATCAATTGTTTAGAAATCAATTATTCTTAACATACGCCAGCTTTAGAACTTCAATTAGCTTGTGAGAATAATACAAATATAACTTGGTGAGGAAACTGCTTTAAAAAATATTTGTCTTCTAAAATTAAATGAAGACTTTATTAAACTGAATTGATTCTTTTTTTTTTTGGGTATTTTGCTTTTTTTAAATTTTTTTTTTTTAAGAATATAAGGAAGCATTATAATGTTTTTCACCAAAATAATTTATACACAAATGCAACCAACTTATTCTTTAATTCAAATAATATCAATCTAAACAAAAATTAATCAATTCAAAGGATCAATGAAGGTTCATAAGCTGTTTTCTCAACCTTTTCACTTACTCACAAAAGATATGTGAGATTAGAAAAATATATACTTAAACATGAGAATTCTCTTGGCTATATAAATTGAATCATCTGTCTTACCACAAGGCTTAGTATTGTGCTAAAAAATATTTTGGAAGTTATTCTTTAGTAACCTAAATAGAAACAGTGACTCAACCTAATTAATTTTGAAATCATACCTAAGCAGAAAAACAAATTCCTTTATACAAGAATTACCAAGACTACAAGCAATAAACAAAAATACATGAAATATAAAACAAAACAACAAAAAGTCAGTTAAAATGCATTTCAAAAGTTAGAACTAAAACTCCATACTCTGCCATTCTAATTTAATCTAGAATGCGTCTCAAGAGTTCAAAAATAAACTCTTTACTCTGCTATTTTAATCAAATGTCAGACCACAAATTTTTTTTTTTTTAATGCAAAATGCAAGTTATGTCTACTATCCTCCCTCAAACCAGATGAAACATTGTCTTCAATGTTTAAATAGAAAGAGATGAAGTATAGGAGACATTACATGAAATGCCAGTTATTTGAAAGAAACAAATCTGAGAGACACTTAAGCAAATATAAACTAAAATGATGATGCTGATAAATAAATAAAACAAAAAAAAATTTATAAATGAAGTGTCAGATCCAATTTTCGCTTGTTAAGGCCCACTGACCAATCGATTCGAGTTACTGATGGGTCAGGTTCGTAGGTAACTACCTGTAATTTGTCAATCAATTCATCTGTATTGGTGGTAGAAATGAGGATCTGTCGCGCCAAATGTGAAATTAAATTCTGTTCCACAGCTTAATCAAGAAAACAAAGTAAGCAATCAAAATAGTTTTTAACATTCAACAAACCTATGGGTTTTCAGTAGATATTCAGCTGGGCCCAAGATGCAATTTGAAAATTTTCTTCCAAGGTACCAAAACCACCTGGTAAAGCAATAAAAGCGTCTGTATTGTAAAGCATTCTAGCTATACGTTCATGCTTGGATGAGACTCGTAATTCTTCCCCTATTGTTTTCCCAGTCAGGTTTTTCACGGCTAAAACTGTAGGAATAATACCTAAAACTTGACTTCCTCCTAAATGTGCAGCTATTGACACACACCTCATTAACCCAAGGCTAACCCTTCCATAAATCAAATGAATTTTTCTTGCAGCTAATGATTTTTCTAGATTGTTTGCTGCTTCTACAAACACTTTTTTTTTCCCCAGGACTACAAAATACACATTTGTTTTAGAATGGTTGAACTGAGGTTTCCTCCATATCTACACTCACCTTTATCTCAATATATGAAAATGAAGAAAATGAGGTACTGTATTTACAGAGTACCAAATGATAACAATGATTGTGGCAACTCGACAGTTTGTCAGAAGAGATTTAAAAATAAAATACAAAAATTTAAAGATAATGACCTACATGCATTATTTAACCAAAAGATTTAAATTTAAAACATCTATATGAGTAGCCATACTATTCATAAAATAAATTTTGAAATTAAAACACATGTATTTATAGATATTATGACTATGGCTCACATCTTCCTCTAGTTTAACGTCCAATAATTGCTTAAATGCCCTCTATAGGTCGGGGATATGTTTTTCATCTAATTTTCTTATAAATTAGCAAACAGGGCCTTTTAGAGTCAAATTCCTGAGACTATACCGTTGATGTTCATTTTTGAATTTATTCCATAAATCAAGAAGTTCACATTGTACGAGTCCATAGGGATGCGTCTCAAGAGTCAATAGAATATCATCCAAAGACTCCTTACTCAGTCCATCCTTAATGAATTGAATTTTATCTTCTCGATTTCTAGATGCAAATCCTAAAGAACGACAACTTCAGTTATAATTCCATCAAACACATTTATGAAAAACTTGTAACCTCTTTCCTCGTCGCCTTTTGGCATAAGAGCTTCTTTCAAGACCAGGTATAAAAGAAACAAAATCATTTGCGGACTCACCAGATAATCGAACCTGGGCTTCAATTAATCAACGAATATCCACAGGGATATTACCCAACATCAATAGCCTTAGTCTTTTATACCGTGCTTCATAAATCTTAAGTAGAGCATTTTGAGGCAATGAAGGAAAGCATTTTTTAAGGTTGGTAAGAATACGATCCTTTTTTAAAGAAAGTGAAAAAGAAAATAGATGATTGCACAGTTTGAGGGATAGTTTTTAGGGAATTGAGAAACCGACTATAATACTCACAGAGTACCGTATCCGCCACTTGATCGGGAAATAAAATCACATTGAAGAAAAAAGAAAAATAAGAAAATAAAATAAAATAAATTATGAAAGAAAATAAAAGCAAAAATAAAAAGTCAAAAGATAAAATATAAACAAAATATAAAATATGGTACTGATAGATTGAACCTAATCAAGCATGATAGATAGGATCCACAAGAGGGATCTCGTCTAGGTACATAGAGTGGTCTATCTTTTTCACATAGCTTTTCAGTTGCTGTCTACTCACTTTAAAAGCTTGCCCATTAGTGGGGTCCTCGATTTTGATAGCACCATTAGGAAAAACGTGCTTTACCATAAATAGACCAGTCCATCAAGATCTCAATTTTTCAGGGTGTAAATGCAATTGAGAATCATAAAGATAGACTCGTTGATTTGGTTCGAAGTGTTTCCTTGAGATTTGTTTGTCACGAGCTGCTTTTATTTTAGCTTTGTAAATTCTAGAGTTTTCATATGCGTCATTTCGTAGCTCTTCTATTTTTGACAATGGTAACTTTCTCTGGAGAGCTGCAACACTCAAATCAAAGTTAAGGGCTTTGACAGCCCAATAAGCTTTATACTCTAGCTCAACAGATAAATGGCAAGCTTTTCCATAAACAAGCCAGTATGGAGACATTCCTAAGATGGTTTTGTATGCAGTGCGATATGCCCATAATGTATCTGAAAGGCGTAGAGACCAATCTTTACGATTCGGGTTAACTGTATTTTCCAAAATTTGTTTAACCTCTCTATTTATTAGCTCGGCTTGTCTATTTCTCTATGGATGGTATGCAGTGAAAACTTTGTGAAGAACACCATACCTGCACATCAAAGCTTCAAAAAAACGATTACAGAAATGTGTTCCTTGGTCACTAATGATGACATGTGGCATACCGTACCTAGATAACACATTTTATTTTAAGAATTTTACCTCAGTTGTATTATCATTAGTACGACAAGCTACAACCTCCACCCATTTTGATACATAGTCACCAGCTAGAAGGATGTAAAGGTAGCCAAAAGATGAGGAAAAAGGACCCATAAAATTGATACCCCAACAATCAAATATCTCAATAATAAGAATAGGGTTAAGAGGCATTATATGTGTTCGAGATAAAGCCTATATTGGAAATCTTTCACAGGAATAACAAAAATTATTAGTGTCTTTGAACAAAGTGGGCCAGTAAAGACCACACTGTAAAATTTTCACAGTTGTCTTCTTTATAGAAAAATGACCACCACAAGCAGCACTTTGACAAAACTTTAAGACACTAGAAACTTCACTTTCATGAATGCAACATCTCATAATTTGGTCAGGACAGTATTTGAAAAGATATGGATCGTCCCAATAAAAATTACGTACCTCAACCAAGAACTTACACTTATCTTGTTCACTCTAGTTAGATGGAAGTTCACTACAAACTAAATAATTTATGATATATGCACACCAAGGTATTTGGCTTATAGTAAAAAGATGTTCATCAGGAAAATCATCTCGAATAGGTGGCAAATCTGTGGAGTTAGTGAACTCAAGACAAGATAGATGATCAGCAACAACATTTTTAACACCCTTCTTGTCTTTGATGGTTAGATCAAATTCCTGCAAAAGAAGAATCCATCTAATTAAACGAGCTTCAGCATCCTTCTTAGAAAGAAGGTACTTAAGGGCCATGTAGTCAGTAAAAATAACAATAGGTGAACCAATCAAATAAGAATGGAATTTGTCTAAGGTAAAAACAACAGCTAATAGTTCTTTTTTAGTATTAGTGTAATTCATCTGAGCATCATTCAAAGTCCTACTAGCATAATAAACAACAAAGGTTTCCCCCCCCCCCCCTTTTGTTGCCTAAGAACTGCTCCTACTGCATAATTACTGGCATCACACATAATTTCAAATTGAAGGTTCCAATCCGGTGATTGCATGATAGGAGCAGTGGTGAGTTTGGCAATGAGTGTTCAGAATTCCTCCTTACACTTTTGTGTCCATGTAAATTCTGCATCTTTTAGTAAAAGGTTACACGATGGTCTAGATATGGCAGAAAATTTTTGTATAAACCTTCTGTAAAAGCTAGCGTGTCCAAGAAAAGATCGGACATCCTTTACCATTTTGGGTGTAGGTAATTTAGAGATTAATTCAATTTTGGCCTTGTCAACCTTTATCCCTCTTTCAGATACAATGTGCCCTAAAACGATTCCTGAAGATACCATGAAATGACATTTCTCCCAATTTAGCACAAGTCATTTTTCTTCACACCTACTCAAAACAGCTTTCAAGTTAAGTAGGCATAAATCAAAAGAAGTACCAAAAATAGTCAAATCATCCATAAAAACTTCCATCCATTTTTCAACCATATCAGATAAAATACTCAACATACAACACTGGAAAGTAGTTGGTGCATTACATAATCCAAATGGCATTCTACGAAAAGTATAAGTACTAAAATGACATTTAAAAGTAGTTTTTTCTTGGTTTTCTATGGCTATCTCAATCTAGTAATATCCTGAATACCCATCAAGAAAGCAATAAAAAAGATGTCCAACTACACGTTATAAAATTTGGTCAATAAAAAGCAATGAAAAATAGCATCTCCTAGTGGCTGTGTTTAATTTTTTATAATCAATGCACATTCGCCAGCCACTTACTACCTTAGTTGGAACAGGTATCCCATTCTCATTTTCCACAATAGTAACCCCAGATTTTTTAGGAACTACTTGAGTTGGACTTACCCATTGACTATAAAAAATTGGATAAATTATACCCACATCTAATAGTTTCAAGACCTCTTTCTTCACTACTTCTTTCATTGTTTGGTTAAGTCTTCTTTGTGGGTCCCTACGAGGTTGGGCACCTTCCTCTAACTGAATTCTATGAGATCATATCAATGGCGAAATACCTTTAATATCAGCTATGGTCCAACCTAGTGTAGACTTATGTTCTTTTAACAATTTTATTATTTTTTTCTCTTGTTCAGCACTAAGTTTAGAAGAAATGATGATAGGAAAGGTATCACCTGGTCCCAAGAATGCGTGTTTCAAACCTTTGGACAGTGGAGAAAGCTCAACTTGTGGTGTCTCGAGGTTTGATGGTTTTGGTCTCTCCCTCTCTTGTGGCAACTCTTCAAAGCGTGGCTGCCAAAATCGAGTCCCTTTATCCTGTGAGTAAAAAATACTAAATACATTAGTTGTTACATTAGGATAATACAATTCTTCAAAATTAAAATTGAGAAGGTTTTTCAAAGAATCAGAGCCATGATTTTTATAAACTTCTTCCGCTACAAGTATGTCTATCTTATATGAATGATAACATTCATCTTCTTCTCGTGGCTGTTTGCTAATATTGAAAATGTTCACCTCAAGAGTCATATTCCCAAAAGATATTTTCATTAGACAATTTCTGCAATTAATAAGAGCGTTAGTAGTGGCAAGAAAAGGTCTTCCCAAAATAAGATGGATTTTTGTCTCTATGTTAACAACAGAATGAGTATCTAAAATAAGAAAATCAACAAGGTAGTAAAATTTATCAATTTGCAACAAAACATCTTTTACTATTCCCCGTGGTTTCTTGATTGATCGGTTAGTCAATTGTGGAGTACAAATGTGGGTTTAATCTCACCAAGTCCCAATTGCAAGTGAATAGAATAAGGCATTAAATTTATACTTGCTCCTAAGTCCAATAAAGCTTGACCAAACTCATGTGTCCCAATTTGGCAGGAGATTATAGGACATCCTTGATGACTTTGGCATAAGTTGGAACCTGCTTAATCAAATGTAACAAGGAAAGATTAATCTTCACTTGTTTCAAATGTTCCAAAATCTCACCTTAAATTTTTGAATTTTTTCCAACCGGTCGAAGAGCTTGAAGAAAAGGCACTGGGATTAAAAACTTATTTTCGGACTTTTTTTCCACTGTGGTCTCTTTTTCAATGGAGGTGTCTTTACTACTTATCGATGTGTTAGTTGGAGAAGTAGGCTCACTCATAATCTTACCACTTCGAGTAGTAATGAGATTGACTTCTTTGAGATTTTATGTATCAGAAGTAGAAGCTTGTGCCATGAATTGTCCTTTTGGATTGAATTGAGGTTGAGATGGAAACTTACCTCGCTCTTGTACAGTTAAGGCACTGGTCAACTTTGTGATTTGACTCTTGATTTCTTTGTTTTCGTCTATCACTTGCGCAAGAACTATTTCAAATTTTTTATTAGGCTTACCTTGTGCCTCCATAAATGCTTGTAATGTATCCTCTAAAGGACTCCTAATTGGTCGTGCATTATATTGAGGTATAACATAAGACTTGAGTGCTTGTTGTTCTTGTTTCCAATGGTTGTTGGCTTGTTGGTCAGATTTCTAACTAAAGTTTGGGTGGTTTCTCCAGCTAGGATTATAGGTTTCAGAGTATGGTGAATAAGGCTTCTTGTACATCCCCAGGGCATTACATTATTCCTCAGATATCCCTCTCATCTCACTATAAGTGGGGCAATCCTGAGCTAAGTGTTTCACTCCTCCACAGACAAAACAGACATCACGTGACTTAACCTTAGCAACCGTGTGGGTGACCCTTTTATCTTTGGTTTTTAAGGCCTCTTACTCCCTAGTTTAGACCTTTAATTGGGCTTTGAGGTTATCCTCTTCCCTAAGATGGAAAACTCCACTGGGTCGTGACTTTTTTGTGTTTTCAGTCATGCTAGGTCCAGTCTATGTATGGGCTTTTTCGGCTAAGTCATTAAGGAATTCTATGGCTTCATTTGGATCTTTGTGAAGGAATTCTCCATTACACATCATCTCAACAAATTGGCGTTCTCTAATTGTGAGTCCTTCATAAAAATAGCTAACCAAGCGCCAATTTTCATACCATGGTGAGGGCACAGATTTAGCAACTCTTTAAACCTTTCCTAAGCTTGATACAAGGTTTCATTGTCGTTTTGGGAGAATGAAGAAATTTGTCTTTTCAAGCATTTAGTTTTGTATTGTGGAAAGTATTTATTGAAAAATGCTTGGGTCATTTCTACCCAAGTTCCTATAGACTTCGGCCTCAAAGAGTATATCCAACTCTTTACTTTGTCTTTCAAAGAAAAAGGAAAAAATTTAAGCCTAACAGTGTCTATGGTTTCAGGTTGGCTATGGAAGGTGGCAATTATTTCTTCCAATTTTCTAACATGTACATAAGGATTTTCACTATCTAGACCATGAAAAGTGGGCATAAGTTGTATCATTCTAGGTTTAAAATCCGAATGTGGTGCATTAGGTGGAAATATAATGCATGATGGTATAGCTGTGCGAGTAGGATGCAAGTAATCTTTTAGAGTCCTAATAGGGTTATCTTCGTGTTGGCTCATTGTGTTGGAATTACAAGATGAACTAGATGGTGAATTCACTTCCCTTACAAATTGTGGTAATGGTTTTAGTTCTACTTCTTTCATGAATCTTCCTCGCTTGTCTCTAAGTTGATGCATGCATCCTAACAATTTTTTTTTTACTTTTTTTTTTATGAAAGAAATGCTCAAGGAAAATTAAGAAGTGAAATAAAACACAACAAGAAATAAAAATGAGCTATGTGGTAAAACTAACCATGAAATATAAATGAACAAAAGCTAATAAACTGTAAAGTACGATAAGAAAAAAAAAGTACAATAAATAAATTAAAAAAAAGTACAATAAGTAGATAAAAAAAAAGAAAGTGCAATAAAAAAAGGAAAATAAAATGCAAAGTAATAAATAAATAAAAGGAAAAAAATAAAATAAAGTACAATAAATAAAAAATTAGGCAGTGGAACTGACCATTAAAATAAAATAAAAATACAACATATTAACTAAAGAAAATAAAGTACAATAATTAAATAAAAAAATAAAAATAAAGTACAAAAAATAAAATGCAATAAATAAATAAAGTGCAATAAAAAAATTAAGTTAAGCGGTAGAACTAGCCATTAAAATAAAATAAAATAAAATATGATAAATTAACTTTAAAAAAAGTAAGTGCAGTAATAAATAAAAAAAAGTAAAGTGCAATAAAAATAAAATAAAGTGCGAAGTACAATAAATAAATAAAAAAAATGAACTGAGTTAGGCTGTAAAACAGCCATTAAAATAATAAAAAATATAACAAATTAACTAAAAAAAATAAAATAAATTAGGTGGCAAAACCAACTATGAACAATAAAATGAATTACAAGGAAATAAAACTAAGATTTTACAAAGAAAAGAAAATGTACAAAGTTACCGCTATAGTATTGATAAATGCAACCAACTTTCGCTTAGCATGTCTCCCTAACAACAGCGCCAAATTTTGTTTACGCTCAAAATGTAATACAGCTATCACAGTATAGATTGAGGTGTCAATCCTATGAGGAAGCTTTCGGAAAAATAGGTTGATAAGTAAAATATTATAGTAGTAAATGAGAAAATTAATTAATTGGTTTAAGTGGATGAGATAAAATTGTCTATGAATTGAGAAAAATGTCTTATGATGATTTAAACAAGGCTTCGAGAATAATAATTATATTTTATAAATCTACTTTACACTTTGATTCAATGTTTATAACTCAAATGATAGTTTTACATATAAACAATCAATCAGAAGATATTTAAAGTATCGCACATTTGATAACACATGCATTCGATATGACTAAACTCTTTTGTAAACATTAAAATAAATCATGTTCATTTATACAAGTTATCTAAGATCGACAACATATCATTTTAACAATACTGCAGTAAATGATAAACTTGAATATCAAACATTTATTGTCTTTACATGTTATCCAAGATTGACAATATATCAATTGACAATACTGCAGTAAAATATTAACATATAAAACAATATAATCAATAATAATTATAATTCAACAAGAATAACATAAGAAAAGCATGACTGAACATATATGAGACATGAGAATTATAACCTCTGGATTATAGAAAATAAAATAGATAAGAGTTTAAGCAAAACCAAACTTACAAACATTTGTAGCTATTGACAACGAAACAAAGCATAGAAGTAGATTTATTACACATAAAAGTTCATCTCTTAACCTTGTCAAGAACTCTATTATAAATTACAATACATGTTAATGAGAAGAAAATAAGAGAGAATTATCTAATGTTGAAAACGTCCTAAGAGTGTCCTTATATAGACAGTGAATGGAAATATGTCAAGTGTTACATCAATCTTCAATAATTTAGGCCAACAACTTATTCACTCACTTGCAGCACCTTTTTGATAATGTAAATGACCGATATAACTTTTATAGCCTACATAAAAGTTGTATCATTTTGTCTCCTCTTTCCATAGGCACAAGGTTCATGCAAATTAGAAGAGTATCCAATGAGATATGGGTAAAATACCAAAGATACGTCATATTTAGGCCAACAACCTTTTTACCCACTTGCAAAACAATTTGGTCCATGATAACGGCTGATTTGGACTTTACCATCAACATAAGAGTTGTTGATAATTAAGTTAGTATTTGATATCTTCAAGAATTATACCATTTGAGTACGTAGTTTATGAGATACGGTCTAAATATTTGAGTTGGGTCAAGCTGAGTGGAAGTTGTAACCTGATTCTATTGTATCTCAATTTTTGGCCCATAACATGTTGAATTTGGCTTTTCAACTATTCTTCAAGTTTATGTAAGATTGAGTTATGTTACTCTAGATTTAAGAATTTCTTCATTTCTATTTCTACATTGAGAGCTATGTTTATTTTATCTAAACCTGTGTAAATAACATTCATTAATCACAATTTAAGAAGAATACTTTATTTCATGCTAAAAGTAAAAAATACTAAAATTAGTAACATTAAATGGTGACTGAATCTCTTAATAAATATTTATTTTTATGTGTTCATCAATGACCATTTAAATAAAGCTCAAAATGCTTTGCTTTTATTCAAAAGGACATTGGTAATAGAGAGGTCTCAGATGATTTGATTGAGGTTGAGGCAACAGCCAAGCTAGAAGTTCTCCATGTGTTGCAATTACAAACTAAATTTTGACAGGAACATTCAAGAATTAAATGGCTTAAAGAGGGAGACAAATGCACAAAATTTTTTTCATTCCTATGCTAGATATTATTCTACCAAATCTCATCTAAAGAGGCTTTATGATTAATGGTGATTGATGTGATAATATAAATAATGTCTCTAACAATCTTGTTGACTATTTTCGTGATCTTTAGGCAGAAAGTAAAGCGGACTTTGATCGGATTTCTCAGGTTTTTGATCACATTCCTTCTTTAGTTTCCTCTTTAGACAATGATTTTCTATCTAGTGTTCCTTCTAAGGAGTATATGGGATTGAGTGTATTTTCTCTTGATCCTTCTAGTGCTCTATGGCTTGATAGTTAAAAACGATATAGTGTTTGGTATCCAACAATTTTTAGTTAGAGTTTTTTGCTTCCCAGTATTAATTCTAATTTCTTAGTCTTAATCCCAAAGGTGGTGGATGCTATTTTTGTTAATCAGTTTGGACCTATTGCCTTAGCCAATTGTTTCTTCAAAATTATTACTAAGATCATTGTTGATAGATTGGCGATCTTAACGCCTAAATTGATCATGCAAAATTAAAGGGCTTTTATTCATTGTTGCCAAATTCATAATTGCATCTTTATGGTTTCAGAAGGCATTAACTTACTATATACGAAAATATCTGGGGGTAACATTGGTATGAAGTTTGATATTGCTAAGGCATTTAACACTATTAATTGGGACTTCCTTCTTTAGGTGCTTTTGAACTTTAGTTTTAACAACAAGTTTATTAATTAGATCTTTATGATTCTAAAGTTTGATCGAA
The DNA here is from genome assembly GCA_946807835.1 of Ailanthus altissimus. NCBI lineage: Eukaryota > Viridiplantae > Streptophyta > Magnoliopsida > Sapindales > Simaroubaceae > Ailanthus > Ailanthus altissimus. Next base: position 12,548,726 of record OX327698.1, read on the forward strand.
TTTTGTTATGGTTAATGGCTCTTTGAAGGGCTTTTTTTAGTTGTGGTAGAGGAATTCATTAAGGAGAACCGTTATGTAATACCCTCGTCACTCGCCTCTCATCGAGACACGAGATCAGGGGGTGCTACGATAGCATCGAACACAAATAATAATAATAATTATTCAAACTTCAAAAATACATTTTTTTATAAACATTTACGAAGAAAAACTCACATAGTCTCCCCAAAAAATTGAATTTTTACATTACCTGTAACAAAAGAAAACACTCCCAAATTTCAATATCCATTCTCAACCAACTTCCATTTTTTTTTTCCAGCAAATATTCACAACTCATATCGCAATTTAAATGCATCAAATTTTCACCAAACTATTTCACTTCTAGCATATAATCAAAATAGATATCATATATCAGCATGGTTTTAAAGGAGACAATTATGAAGAAATACATATATACATACACTTACACTTAATGTCCATAACATAATATACAACAGTTTATAGACAAACAAAATATCTACCAAAAATAATTATATATATAGAGGATGTGAGCGACTCTGAGCTGTTGCAGAAAGATTTACTCTTCAATCTTTAGTGATGGCAACTCTACTACCTGCATATAGTAAATCCAACGCGCAAAGCACAACAGCTTAGTGGGTGTACAAAAAAATTTGAAACAGTATAATAAAATTTTATTACCTTTTTGCAAATAAACCATATATATAAACAATGAAATTTTTAGTAAAAACTAATTTTTTACCATATATCAAAATAAATCAAAATTTATCAATTAATCAATTCATTAGACCAAAACATTATTCAATTTCTCATTTCAATTAATCAAAAAAATATATATATATACAAATATCATATTTATAATTAATCCAAGTAGGCGTCCAAAATAAACACTGACACGATACTATAGATTGGCTAATGGGCTAACAAATATCAGATAATGATCTGGCATTGGCCACTTAGTGACTACCCACCGGATCCAGAACAGATCAGATACACAGAGTAGTGTCATCGGACAAGCAAACGGCACAGTACTGCTATAATACCCTATTGGCATGCCAACTACCAATCCTCCCCTACTAATGTTCAGGTTTACTTAAAGCGTCTTAATAGTATTATTAATACATTATTTTCCTTTAAAAACTTTTTAACACAAATTTATTATTATTAAACAAAATTATTATACAAATTCAAATTTACTCAATTTTTCTGATTATTCATATTTAGACACAAATATTTTTTAATTATTACAAATAGGCCTAAAATTTTCTACTATTCACCTTTATGCCTAAAATTTCAAAAATTTTACACATAAGCCCAAATGTTTCAAAAAAATTTATATAGGTCCAGCATATTCAAAAATACCCAAATAAGTTCCAGATTTTCCAAATTAACAATTCAGCCTAAATTTTTCTAATTTTTCACTTATAGGCCCATTTGTTCCAAAAATTTGCCATTAGGCCCCAATTTCTTCAACAAGTCATATATAAGTTCTAATTCTATAATAATTCACATAAATACATAAAATTTTCAGATGTTTACAAATTAATCCAGAATTTTTCAGAATTTTTTTATATAAGTCCTATTTCCTCAAAATTCATATTTATGCCCAATTTTTCTTTTCTTTTCAATTTTGACCACAAATTAATATACAATACTCAAAACATATTTAATACATTTAGAAACAATATAATTATCAATTCAATGTCATAGTTAAACATACTCATCCATCATATTATTAAAACACATAAATATACACTAAATTTCCTAAAGTAAGAATTTAAGTTTCAAACTAAAGTGTACACCAACCTTATAAGCGTAATTCCTCCACTTGACTCACATCTTCTCATTCTCCCTCCCTTGGCTATCCTTGGCCAAGCTTTCACCTTCATTTTCCAAAATACATAAATAATGAATAAAATTCTAATTTATCAAATTAAAAGCATAATTCACTAATTCTACATGGCTATTTCATCTATTAACCCTTAAAACCCCAAATCCATATTCAATAGAATTTTTAGCATCAACTCACCTTGAATAACACCTTATACCTTAAAATTGATCCTTGAAACTTGATAAAGAGGGGTTTAATTAAGGGTTTAGAGGCTTAAGTTACTAATGGAAGTATTGAGAATTATTGAATTTAAAAGGGGATAAAAGAAAAATGGAGGGAAAATGCAAAAAGAGGGGGGGGGGGGGGGGGGGGGGGGGGGTGGGGGGGGGGGGGAGGTGTGAACGGCCAAAGGGTTTTGAATTCTCTAATTTTTCAATACTATTCCCCCTTTTATAGCCTTCATTTTTCTTTCCAAAAATACCTCCAACTAAACTCAAAATTACAAAAATGCCATTAGTTAGAAATAGTGGCATTTGATTGGTCCAAAAATTCTAAAAACTATTCATAACTAAACTAAATAAAAAATCTAGTTTAAATCTAACTAATTCTAGTAAATTCCATTTAACAATGTTGGCAAAATTCTATTGGTCCAAATGTTGGAAAAGGTTTAATAGCATAGGTTTTAATTCCATGCAAACACTTATACCATACTACACTTTTTCAACCAATTAAATTCTTCAATTTCTTTTGACTAATAAATTCAATCAAAATAAATAAAATTTTGGGTATTACACTTTATCTCCTTTATTATTTTGCCTGTTGAGGATGCTTTCTCTCAAGGCATTCAATATCTGGAAGATTCTAGGAAGTTATCTTCTATCTTAGCGCTGCTTGTATGGCCCATTCTTATATTCTTTATGCAGATGATGTATTCCTTTTTTGCAGAGGCGGTCATAGTTCTCTTCAATCCATCATGGAGTTTATTTTGAGTTGTATAGCTCGGCCTTGGGCCAAGTTACTAATAAAGAGAAAAGTTAACTTTTTATTGGTAAGTTTGCTACCTCTCTCTCTCTCTTAAGATATTACAGATTGGTTTGGTTTCTCTTAAGGTAAGCTTTCTTTCTATTATTTGAAAGTCTTAATTTTTAGAGGTTATCTATGTAGTCAACGTTTATAGGCTCTAGCAGATAAAGCATGTGCTTGTTTTAGTAGTTAGAGGGGAAAGATCTTTTTTATGGCTGAAAGAATTAAGTTGATTTGTACAAATTGTTAGACTAATCTTCTTCATAGTTTCAAGGTATATCTTTAGCCGGTTTCTTTTTTGAAGAGGTTGCATGGTTGGGCTTGTAATTTTATTATATCAAGTGATTATAGCTCTCATAAGATGGCCGTAATATCATGAAATCATCTTATCATGTTAAAAGAAACAGGTGGGGTTGGTTTTTGTTGTTTGGATTTATTAAATACAGCTTGTCTTTTTTAATCTCTCTAGGATATTCATCAGGTTAACACTTTTTGCTCAATTTTTCTTACCAAGCATTATAATTTTAGTAATGCCAATAAGAGTTATCTTTGTTGTTCTCTCTAGAATGGTTTTAAATTTGTTCTTTATTATTTTTATAAAGGAACAAAGTACATTACTATTGATGGATCCTATTTTAATTTTGGGTATGATAGGTGGTTCGATGATTCTATTCTCTCTAATGATAGTCATGGCTCTTTAGATTTAAAATGTTTCGTGAAAGATGTAATTAAGAAGGGTCGATGGAAGATATCTAAATCTTTCTTCTCTGTTTTTCCTCATCTACAAGACAAGGTTAATGACATTATTCTTTTGACCATTAGTAATCTAGATAAATTTATTTGGACGTCCATCATGGATTGATTATTATTTTGAAAGAAAGTTACAATTTCATTACCAGAGACACTGCCATTGACTCAGGTCTTTCATCCCTTTGGCACACGTTTTATCCGCCTAAAATTTTTGTTTTTATATAGCACCTTCTACAGAATCTTCTTTCTACAGATGAGGTTTTATGGTCGCGCTAAATATATATATTGCTACAGTTTTCTCCCTCTACTTAAATGAGGATGAATCAATAGATCATTTATTTGTCACTTGTCCATTATCACGAAATATTTGGAGTTGGTTTACACCTCTTTTTAATCATATACTTCCCATAGTCTCCTCTATTGAGGACTTTTGGAAACCGATTCTATCTAAGTCATTTAGTCCATAACTCCTAAATATTTGGTTGTTGTCTTCAGCTTTGTTATGTATTTGATTTGGCATGGGCATAATTCTCTAAGATTTGACAAGAAAATAATTAGTTTGGATGGCATCAATTCAAACTGTCTTGCTCATATTCGTTATTTTGTGACGTTATGCCCAGGTTTTGTATCCTATAGGGAGGACCATTATGTTTTAGATCAATTGGGGATTATTTATAAATTTAGGCATGCTCTAAGAATCACAATTTGTTTTTGGAATCCTCAATCTCCAAAATGGATTAAAATAAATACAGATGGACTTTTTAAAGGTAATCCAGGCTAGGCTGCTATATGTCTTCTCATATCCTCTACAAATTAAGACAGCTTTTTTTATAGAAATCATGAGGGTCATTTTAGCTTTAGAGGTTGCCTATGCTCGTGGGTGGTATAAGATTATCTTGGTGTGTGATTCAATTCTGGTCATTCATCTCATTTCTAATTCCAAAATTAATCCTCTATGAAAGCTCTACAATCGCTGGCTTTGTTGTAAGGATTATATTACTTGCTTGCAATTTAGGTTCATTCATACTTTTCGTGAGAACAATGTTGTTGCTGATAATTTTGCGAATCTTGGCCTTAATTGTGATGATTTTACATGGTGGTTACGACCATCCATGTCAATTTTCCCCACGCTTATTAAGGATGCCAATGGTTTGTCTAGTTACAGTTTTTATTAAATTTGTTTCTTTATATGGCTCTGTATTGTTCTTTTTCCTTTAGCTACTTTGATTTTCATGAGTATTTTATGGGGTTAGGCTTCTTTAGTCTCCCTTTATTTGTACCTTTATTCTCTATTTGATATTTAATAAATTCCTCTTTTAATTAATAAAACATTGTTAAAAAGTAAAAGGTTAAAGAAGATCTTGGATAATTGCAAAAACCACCAACAAATGCAAATCCATGATTTCTAAAAATATCAAAACCTTTAAAAAAATTTAAACTCTCTTTAAATTGTAAATTTTTTAGATTTTTAAAGAAAATTAGTGACAATTGCAAAAAACCGTTATTATTTTGGTAAACAACGATAACAATTTTCACTGTAGACCATTACAATGTGTAATTAAAACATTAAAATTTATGTAAATCATGTCGATATGTATTTAAGAAATTTTAACTCTTTTAAAGTTTTAGAACTGGTTTCAAGTCACAATGAGAGTAAAGTTTTATTTTTCAAAGAATTTTAGTTAACAATATTTTGTCATATGGTTTCTAACAAAATCTTCATAAAAAAGATTTATTATCAATAATGGTGGTTGTTGGAACTGTCACTGTATCTTTTCCTTTTAAGTTTATTGATAGTTTCTCTTTCCATCCTCACCATTATAACATCATTGTTATTAAAAATTAACATATTTTTAACGCAGAGGATCCTTTACAAGGGTAACTACAGATTATACTTTATGGTTTTAGATTTGGTTATTTATTCTTTTTTCTTTATTCAAATGGGCTACTTACATCGAGAACTAGAGAGAAGTGAGTTTTAAAAGATCATTTTTAGAGGGAACAACAAGATTTATTTTTTATTTTTTATTTTTTAATGATCTTACAACAAATGGGAAACTCCTTTTATAAGGGAGAGCTTAACAAATTATAATAGACCCTAAGAGATAAGACTCTTATCTCATTTACACATAGCAAACAACTCTTAGTTCTTCACGTGAATGATCTATCACATGGGTCTAAACGACTCATGCAGTTGTCTTTTCAAACTAGATTCCTTCACGTAGGTTTTACATTAAAGATTTATTATTTTATCACTATCTGTGTCATCTTTTGCTTAGAGGGCAGCAAGTTTAGTAGTCTGTCTATCAAGTGCCTCTTTAAAGTCTTTATCCAACTAGGCAGAGTATAGGTCATAAGAAGGTTGGGTGTATATAGGGTTCATAGGGTCTATGAATAGTGACATAGTCTAGTTAAAAGTTTTAATTAGGTTTTGAATTTGGCTATCAGTGTATGGGTCTTGCGTATCTTAGAAAAGAATAGAGCCAGTGTTTAGTGTTGTGTCATGTAGGCACTATGTTATGATGGTCTGGGAGGATGAGAAGAAAAGGTGTTCATTGTAGTGCTTATGATTTATTTCAATACTCGTGCAATATTTAAGAGGATATTGTTCCGAGGGAGCATCATCTTCTTATGCTAGCCAAATGAGCTGAGGAATAACTCCATTAATTTTTGCAAGTGTCCGCTATAAGTTCCTAATTTTAATAGGGTAGTTTTCTCCTAGTTCATGTTTAAGAAAAAAAGGGAACATGTAGTATTCTTTCACTACCAAGTAGTAATGGATGGCTTTGTCCACTGTAATTATCCATTTGCGCTTAAGAACCAAAATTACCCTGAGCTTATTTCTTGGTACTGGAAATCTTAAAAATTGAGACGACAAGGACTGGAACTTGCGAAACAACCAATACATTTGATCAAAGTCTTCAAGAAATATTTTCTCATAATGGTGTATTTCTTGTATTTCTTATGTCCATTTTACCATTATGTCAAGATAAAAATTCATCGCTATGGAATATTGATCCAGCTAATACCAAAGAAAATACAGAACATCGTGGAACCATTTTTCAAGGGGAAGGAATGAATGCAAATAGGAAAAAGAATACGTAGGGTATACTCCTAGTCCTCAATAGGTTGCCAAGCCATGGATCTAAATGGATTTGGACTAGTAATAGATCATAAGCTAGTATGATTGTTCATGCATGGTATGTGTTTAGACAAGTTGGATAATTTTGAGATTATGAAGAGGAATATGAGGATTGATAATAGAAGTCATTATGAACATAATTTTGGGTAAGTGTTTTGGGTTTGGGTTCTGTGTGTGGTCTAGGGTTTTTATAAGGTTTTAGGAGACAAAATTTGCAAGATATTGTTTATCCCTTTAAGGTGTTTGACATCAAATGAGTATGTAAAAAGCCATTGTTTCCATTTGAGTGATTGGCTGTGGGGAATCATTTTTTGCTTAACAAAGAAATGATGGCCTACCAAGTGAAATTCAAATTTCTCTATAGCTCTTTTAACAGCAATGATTTCTTTGAAAGATGAATGGTAGTGGATTTGACTCTTTAAAGCTTCCACTTTTATATCCACATATTATTCTTTTTTCCTCTTTCTCTTCAAAGAGAAATGTTCTCTAGTGGTAATCACTTGCGTTAGTCTGAAGGATTCTTTTTCTTATGGATGGGATGTTTAAGACAAGCAGGTTGCATCTTTGGGCTTTCAAGGTTTTTATGGATGGTGTTTGAGTGTCAGACCAGGAGGGCAGAGGATTTTTCTTTAACATTTGGTAAAGTGGTTTGGTTAACTGTGACAAGTCTTTGATAAAGTTTGCTATATAATTCACTATTCCCAAAATTATTGTAATTATGACTTTGCTAGGTCCTTATCAGGGAATTTTTGGAGTTCTATGACAATGTGGGGCTACAAAGCATGTGAGTCATCCTAGATGTGCATTCCAAGAAAGTCTACTTTGTGAGAAAACTACTTTATACTAGAACAGTTGTTGGTTCAACTAGTGTAAAAGTCTGGCATATTAGTCCATGTCTATAGAGAACAATAATATGTCATCAATGTAAATCAGTGCTTGGCCCAACTATGATTCAAAGATTTTATCATGGCTTTTTGGAATAGTGATGTGGTAGTTTTGAGTCCAAATGGCATGACAGTCCATTGGTAGTGATGGTTTGGTATGCAAAATGCAGTTTTGTGTCTATCTTGTGAGTTAATGCCTAATTGCCAAAATATAGCTTATAAATCAAAATTTGAGAATATTTTAGAGCTTGCTAGATTTGAGAACAAAGTGGCTTTGTTTGGTAAAGGGAATTTATCTTCTAGGAGAAAATAGTTTAAGGGTTGGTAATTAATAACAATTCTGAGTTTACCACAGATTTGTTCACTCTTTTTATTTACATAAACGAGTTGGCAAGCCTATTGAGAATTCGCGGGCTCAATCAAGTTTTCATACAATAGATAGGTTAACTCAGTTATGGTCAATGACATGTGTTTAGGTTTATACCATGGTGATTGGCTTTAATGGGGTTAAGGTTTTCATTTCTTTTAAATGACAGAACACAAATAATTCAAGATTTTCCTATAAAGGGTGTGGATATTTAATGAGAAATTTTGAATGAGATTTGGCTATAGACTGGGTTAAGAGGCATTCTGTGAATGGGCTAAGTAAGTCCATGGTGAAGTAATTAGGTGTCTTTGTCCAAGAAATGAAGTAACCTTTAAATTTAAGTTAATGGTTGTTGAGATGACCTTTCTTTTGAGTAATTTGTGTACAATATCAAAACCAATTATCATATCCTTTCCAGGGAGTTCCGAGCCAAGTAATTTATGAGGAATGACTATACCAGAAAAAAAAAATTCAATACAAACTTGTCTACTTATCATATTGATAGTAAACAGTTCACCACTGGCAGCTTTAAAGATTTAGTTGTAGAGATTCTAGAAAGGTTTTGGGATAATGTTTGGATTTAAGATGGAGACAGCAAATCTAATAACAAAGAGACCTAAAACCTTTATAGGTTTATCATATTTAGTAGGAATACATTTTAACTTGACTATAGAGACTGTTTGGGCTAAGAAATTGGTTGAATTTTGTACTGGAAAGAATCTGAAAATGTTTCATCTTCTAAAGTATCTAGAGATAATTCAAACAAGGTCTCTTTATCTGGTTCATACTGCTCAGAAAACAATGACACTACATCATGATCCTTTGGATGATATGGGAAAACAACTGTAATATAAAAGAAGATCTTTTTCTTATACTTATGAGGATAAGATTTTGCAAAATGCCCATTTTTCTTGTAAATATAAAACCTATCAGATTTCCTAGAGAAAACTAACTTTCTTCTGAAGAACTGTTTCTTTTTGTATTTGGTCTTGGGTCTAGGTTTTGGAAAATGGATGCTTTTTAAGTACTTCTTTTTGTTGGTGGAACAAAGACATGAACCGCTATTCTTGGAAATTTTGATCAGATGACCTGGCCTTTCATAAACTTTTTGAATTTTCTTTCTTGTCTATTCAAACTCCTTGAAAATTTTATGCTGGGCATATAATTTATTAAAAGTTTATAGAGCTTGATGGGTTAGATCGAATAAAGCTTAGGCTAAAATATGGCCATTGGCTTCAACGTGTCTGTAGGCTTCTTAGCTTAATGGTTATGGAATTGAACTAAGGTATGCTTATTTGAGGTTTTGGTCATTAACTCTAATTTGGTAGTATCTGAGAGATTTTTTTTGTAATGGAGTTTCAAATCTTTTTATTTGAACGAACCACATTTAAGTTTAAAGAACTCTTCCTTAGCTTGGTCAACTAGATAAGTTGCATCTCCAGTAAATGCAGCAAAAATAACACTAAGAAAATCATTAATGCTATTTTAGTTTAAAAGTTGGATCTGCTTGTATTTTCCTAGTTTATGGTACTGATGTTTTAAGATTCCTTGAAATCTTGCAAATGCTTTAGAAATGACTTCAGGAATAGTGGCTCTGAGCTTTTGATTCTCAGTAACACACTAGGCTTAGAATTCATAAATTCTTTCCTTCTATTTTACGGGTGATAGGTCATCAAGCATAAACCCATGACGCTTGTCTAATTTATCTATTTTGGCGGCTCGAGGATTTTAACTTTTTAGAGAAGGCATGGTTGTTTCTGTTAATATATTTTTAGGGTGTATGCATGTGATTATGTATATGTTGTAAAACTAAACACATGTATTATATACACTAATTTCACAGCAGAATTAAGCATGTAATCAACATATACACATTAACTTAAATTCTTAGTAACTTAAGATTATGGAAAACATACATTTGAAGACCTCTGGTGAAGATTTTAAATCCGGATTTCTTAGCTCCAACTTTGAGCTCATCTTGAAGTGCACTTTTGTTCAATTCTAATTCACAACAATCTGGTGTGATTGTGAAGCTAGAATAGTAGTAATTTAATCTCTATCAATAAAGTTTATCTTACTTGAAAAAAAAATAAGAGGAATTTATTTTTCTTTCTCTCTAGTTTTTCTCACAACTCTTTGTTCAATGAAAACTTCTCAAAAACCAAACTCTTCTTTTTCCTCTCAATACTTGCACGAATTTTGATTCACACAAATTCATCCAAATGAAATCCAACCATTTTTAGTGCTCTCAACACTTCACAAGTGCTCCACCAAAATTAGATTAAGTGGCCAACTACCAAAAATAATTTTTTGTGGCCATTTTTAATGGTCTAATAAAATTGACCATTAATTTACAAAATGGTGCTCTACTCAATTTAATTTATGTTTCTCAAATTTGGTATGTCTTTTATTTAGGAATAAAATAACAAATAAATAAAATCATATTTTATTTATTTAAATAATATTTATTTAATTATTAAAAAACTATTTGAATAATTAATATTTATCTTATTTGATTTTACTAACATGGTTAATGGGTGAATTCACAGTCAAATAATTCATGAAACAAAATTATGCCACTTGTTAACATATAATTAGTTAATAACTCTTGTCAACTAATTAAATTATATACTTAACATTTAGGTCTAGACAAGTGCACAACCCGAGGAGCCATGAAATATATTTTCGATTTGCTAGAATTTCTAGGATGGAACTGTTCAATCCATTATGCTGCCTAATGCACAACGAGTATACTTTATATTGTAAAACTCTCTAGGTCTATGCCTGAATTGTCATATGAAACTCCTCCATACGTTCATGAATAATGCCCTACACACACGTTACGGATATTACAAAATAGCACATTAGATCATACAAGTTGAGGCTATAACATATTCATATAATCCCTTTATAATTTATATCCAGGTAGAGCGGAGATATAGATCAACACCATCAAATCTCCATATGCCCAACCAAAAATTTATCTCTAGAATTGTATTTCAATAAATAATATTCCCAAACACTTTTGTAATATTATTTTTCCCTAGGGCTAAACTCTTTTCTCGGGAATTACTGCTTATGGCTATAAGACTTTTTGAAATGTAATCCTAGAGCATTAGGATACAATACTCACCCAAATGAGCTGATAGATTTCATATCTATGCACATCGAACTCCATGAACATCGGACTATACCCAACGACACCCAGCGGTTAGACCATGAAAGGTTTCTAATATGTGTCGAACCAAAGTATGGTGGATCACTCACAAGCCCACCGTGACACTTAGGTCAAAGGATCACGAATACTACTCAACTCGAAAAACCCTCTTTTGACGGCTTTATAGGATGTCTATTGGAGATCTTTGTGAGTCTGTTCAGTATTCAGTCCTTACTGAATACTTGTATGTTTATACGAGCTTCCACCAAACTTATGGTTTGCTAAGGTATTCATTGACAGACCAGCATCAGTGAAGATAGATCAGGAACATAATATTTAAGAATATATTTGTATAATGACATTTTCTAGCATTATTTGTAACTCTTTTCAACTACGTCATTACTAATATATTCTCAGGTCTTTGTCTCATTTCAGATAAAGCACTAACTCTTTAGTTATCGCTGACTCTTATAACCTGATAACGCTTATCAGTGCTAACTCTTAGTATTTATAACTCTCAGTGTTGCTAATTTTAAGCACTAATCTAAACTCATTTAGACCAGATCTGAACTCTTTCTGATCATACAATGTCTGAAATGTTACAAGAATCTTACCATATATAAAATATAATTAGCAATTTAATGAAATGATAATACTAGTATAAATATTATGCAAATATTCGAACATAAAAAGATGGCACGTAAGTACAAATTCCAAAACCTTACCACTTGTTTTAGTGCCATTCACGATGGTATCTAATGCCCATTGACTCCATATATCTTTCAAATAATTTTAGAGTTAATGCTTTAGTAAGTGTGTCCACTACATTATTTATAGAATCTACTCTATAAACTATTACATCTCTACTAGCTAAGATTTCTCTAATGATATGGTATTTCCTTTCCAAATGCTTAGAATTTTGTGTGCTCTCGGCTCTTTAGCTTGTGCAATTGCTCTGTTGTTGTCGCAAAATAATGGTATAGGATCCATTGCACTTGAAACTACTGCAAGTTCAGCGATAAATTTATGTATCCACATTACTTCTTTTGTTGTTTCTAAGGCTACAATATATTCTGCCTCTGTTGTCAAATCAACTGTGGATGATTGTTTATTGCTCTTCCAACTAGCTGTAGCACCATTGAGAATGAATACATATTCAGATGTAGGCTTTCTATCATCTAGATCAGACTGGAAGTCTGAATCTGTATATCCTTTTACTTGTAAGTCACTTTCTCCATATATCAGAAACTTGTCCTTAGTACCTTTAAGATACTTGAGGATATGTTTCACAGCCATCCAATGGCCTTCACCTAGATTAGAATGATATCGGCTTGTAACACTTACAGTCATACTAATGTCAAGTCTCGTACACATCATGGCATACTTCAAACTTTCTATAGCTAATGCATATAGTATGTTAGACATTTTAACCTTTTCATCATCACTTTGAGGACACATCTTCCTTAAAAGATGAACGCCATGTCTAAAAGGTATATTAATTGTCTTACAGTTACTGAAGTTATGTCTTTCTAAGACATTATCTATATACGATGATTGAGAGAGTCATATAAGCCTCCTAGCTCTATCTCTATATACCTAGTATATAGGAAGTCTCTCTTAAATCCTTCATGAAGAAATTCTTACTAAGGTAGCTTTTAACTGACTGTAACATACCAATATCATTTTCGAGAATGAGTATGTCTTCCACATAAAGAACTAAAAAGACTATCGTGCTCCTATTGCTCATTTTATACACACAAGATTCTTCTTCGTTCTTGTGAAACCAGACCCTCTGATTACTTCATCAAAATGTAGATTCCAACTTCAGGAAGCTTACTAAAGTCCATAAATAGATTCTTCAGCTTGCATACTAAACCAGAAGTTTGACTAGATGTAAAACCTTCAGGTTATTCCATATAGATTTCTTTTTTAAGATATCCGTTTAAGAACGCCATTTTTACATCCATTTGCCAAATTTTATAGTCATAATATGCAGCAATTACCAGTAAAATTTATATTGACTTAAGCATCACTACTGATGAGAAGGTTTCCTCATAATCTATCCCAGATCACTGAGTATAACCTTTCACCACTAGTCGAGCCTTGAAAGTCTCTACTTTCCCATCGAACCCATGCTTCCGCTCGTAAATCCATTTATAACCGAGAGAATCAATTCCTTTAGGAAGCTTAACCAAGCCCCAGGCTTAGTTTTGATGCATTGAGTAAATCTCAGATTTCATGGCCTCTTGCCATTTTCCCAAATCGATGTCGCCTCTTTATAAGTTAAAGGATCTTTTTCTTCAATCAAGAAAACACCAAGAGCACCTTCAGGTATTGAACCATGCCTTTCAAGTGGCCTTGATATCCTTTCTGACATACGTGGAGGGTGTGTTAAAGGTATTTTGCTCGATTGAGCCTGAGGTTCCATCGTTGGTTTATTTACATCCTGGTTGAGTTCATCTAACTCAATCTTTCTACAATGTACACGACCTATGAGAAACTGCTTCTCTAGAAAAGTGACATTTCGAGCAATGAACACATTCTGTTCCTCGAGATCATAGAACTAGTATCTCATTGAATTCTTAGGATACCCAATGAATTGATACTTGTATCCTTTAGGTGCAAGTTTATCCTGTTGCGTAACTTTTACATAAGCAGGACATATATAAATAAAGTCCGATTTCTCCTCTCCAAAACACCATTCTATTATAGAGTACCTAGAGGACTATATTGAGCAAGAATCCCATTCTTCTTTAAATATTCTAAAAATTCACTCTCATATATTTACCGCCTTGATCTGATCGAAGGCATTTAATATACATTCTGATTTGTTTCTTTACTTCAATTCGAAACTCTTTGAACTTTTCAAAAGTTTGACTTGTGTTTTATAAGAAACACATATCCAAATCGTGATAGTTCATCGATAAAGATTACAAAGTATCAAAAGCCACTAAGTGCAGTGTGATTCATTGGATTATGTACATTACTATGTATAAGTTCCAATAAATTAGTGGCGCGGTGTCCAACAACAATAAATGGAGCTTTGGTCATTTTTCCTTTAATACAAGATTCACAAGCTAGATAAGGCTCTATGGTCAGATCAAGTATCTGACCATCCTTAACCAGACGGGTTAGGCGTCTCACACCTATATGACCTAATCTTATGTGCCACAATTCTATATCATTTAAAGTTCCCGATTTATTATCAACATTCACCTATACATTCATAACAATTCCTGCTGTATCCAATATATAATGGTTATAAATCAACTGACATTCAACTAATAAAATATTATCCAAATCATACAAACATAAGGAATAGTTCCGTATAAACATATGATATCCCTCACTGTCCAATACAAGAATGGAAATAATTTACCGGATAATGTTTGGCATATAATAACAATTATTCAATACAATAATTTTATTATATGAAAGAAGTAAATTGAATCGTCCAATAGCCTCGACCTGCAAGAAATCTTTATTTTCAACACGAAGCTGTACTTCTTCAAGCTGTAATAGTCTAACTTCCTTCAGACCTTGTAATAATTTGCAGATATAAAAAGGATAAACAGTATCTAATACCTAGTCAGTGTTAGCATTAAATGTTAAAGAAATATCAATGATAGGCAAGGGCATACTTGATGGGGTCTTCTTAATGGTGGCAAGGTATTTTGGGCAATTCTGCTTGTAATGCCTATCCTCGTTGCAATGGAAACATTTTTCTTTTGCTTTGTTCTTATGTTAAGGCTTGGACATATGTTGCTTTTGACGACTTATTTTAGGTGCATTCTTTACTTTCTTTTTATTCTTCCCTTTGAACTTCCTGGAATTCTTTAGGACAGAAGATGAAGCACCCTGAACATAGAGGGTTGTGCCCCCTTTGTTCATGTCCTCTTGAGTTCTTTTCAGCATGTTATGCAGATCAACATAAGTATGGGTCAATCCTTGCATATCAAAGTTCATGATGAACTGTGCAAATAACCTTGGAAGTGATTGGAGAATCAAATTATTCCCCAATATATTACTCAGTGAGATATCCATAGTTTCTAACCTCTCAATATAAGATATGATCTTGAGGACATTGGGACTCACTGGACTGCAATTGGGTAGTCTAGCTTGAAAGAGAGATTTGGTAACCTTATATATTTCAACTTAAGGTCGGTCACTAAATAACTCTTTCAGATGGAGCATTATACTCCCAGTACTGTCTATGTGTCCATGTAGACATGCTCCCTTTAGAGCTCTGTAGATATTGAGCCAAGGATGTACGATTTGACTTTCAAATCGTCATACAACCATATTCGATATGTCTCCTTTTCTTTTGGAGAAGCATCATAAAAAATGGCTCAGGGCAGGCGCTGATCAATTATATATCCAAACTTCTCAGAATCCAGAAATATTCTGAAACTTATAAGCCAGCCAGCATAATTTTCTGCACCTTTGAATTGGTGCACATCAAGAATACGAACTATTAGATGGCTTGAAGCCATTTGATCTTGACAAGACAAAAGAAAAAATGTTAATGGAATATTTAAATCACTAATAATTAACGTTTTAGATCATGGGTATAACAGTTATAAAATTTTTAATCAAGAAAAATTCCCTCCCACTGTTTTACATAATCCCTTTAATCTCTCAAATGGAAAAACGATAATTTTAGATTCTTTAAACTATTCAGTGAGAAGTGGATCTCATTGGCATTTTACTATCACCTTACGCTGTAGCAATATTGGCCTTTATAAACCCATAAGGTAGACAACTCTTGTCAATTGCATCTCATGCAACTCTTATAACTGATCCTAAATACACCTTATCCTCACGCTATAGCAATATTGGATAAGTGTATTCTAGACTAACTTGTCAATCATCAAATATATGCTACCAGTATAGCCCTCACACTGTAGCAATATTTGGCAATATGTTCACATATATTTTCCTCATCTCATGTTTAACTGACATAGCCTGAATCACCCCGACCAATCCCTCACGCTATAGTAATATTGGAAAATACTGAAGTGAACTGTCTAATACCATATTGACAAGACGGATCATTATATAATATTATCTCATAATACAATATTATTTAATTTCATTTAGAGAGATTTTTTTATTTTTTTAATTATTTATTTTATATATATAATTATTATAATCATTATTACCATTAACAATTATAATAAATTTTTGCATCTTATACGAATCTAATTCATAATTAGAATATTTTTTTATCCAATCACAACTAACCCCCACAAATAAGGCTCTCATTGTAATTAATAAGCATAAAAAATATATATATTACGTTTAATACAATGATATAACAATTATAATTGTTTAAAATGAACCTCACATATAAAAATTTTAAATTGAAGTGTATTATTCAAAATGATCGGCGTTAAAAGTTGAACGTTATATCATTATGCAATTAATGCTCCTTAAAAAAAATTTTACTCATTTTTTTTGTCTTCAACCTAAAGCGTCATGGGTTTCTGACTTATGAATGCCCATGCGTTCATCATTAAGAACACCCTGACGTTTAAAACATAGACACCTTAACTTTTAACACTTGAACACCCTGCCATTCTGTCTTTGCAACGCCCCTATGTTAAGAACTATAACACCCCAACGTTATATAATCAACGCCTCGACGTTAAGCAACAAACGCCCCTGCGTTCAGTAATGAATGTTGCGATGTTAATGTTAATACATGAACTCTCCCGCATTAGGTTCCTGACAAGCTCATTTTATGTATGATATTATACCCCTCTTAATTAGATAATTGCTCATTTTAAATGTGAATTTATGACTTTTTGTGTATATCAATTTTATTTTGTAGGTTTCACATTAATAGAGTTATTAGAGATAACAATTTAAGGAAAACAAGCAAAAACACAAAAAATGCTACAGTGCCATGAACAGTGACATAGCTACAGTGTATAACAGTGTCTTGCTATAGTACTCGCCCAGGCTTTGGCCCTAGAAAATCCAAGTTTTGGTGCCCAGGCGCCAAAACGAGCTCCATTGGCAGAATGTTCGGTGCCCAGGCGCCAAACTGTGGTGCCTAGGCCCCACTACCTGTTTCATTACCTATCTTCTTGCCCTAATTTGAAACCTATAAATACTATCCTTTAGCCATTTTCTAAAGAGGAAAAAGGAGAGCACGAAATAGAGAGAGAAACTCTAGTTTTTAGTGACGAAACACCATTGAAGTTTGGATTAAGGAAGATTATTAAAGATTGAAGACTCCAAAGGCTTCTCTAACTAGTTCCTTCTTCTCTCTCTATTGTATTTACATTTATTTATAGTTTGTAATTGTATTTTGTGTTAATTTGAACATGAGTACTTTTATGAATATTTGGATGAATGTAATTGAATATTTCACTATGGATTGCTAGATTATATGTTCTAGGGCTTGATGGAACTCTATGTATTGATGTTATTTAGTGATTAATGACTATTTGATGTTTATTCATTTATGCTTTTTATGTGCTTAATGCTTCTAATTGCATGGGGAAATGAATTGGATGAATTAAACATTTGGGTTATGTGTTTGAAAAAGTTTAATTCATATTTTGGTTGTAAAAGGCATAGCTTTGAGTTTGTTGAGTTGGGAGACTAATGAACTTAGGGTAGTCACGTAAGGGTAGCTTAATGCGTGTATATATAACGGGTTAGATAGGGATATTAACTTGTTTGTATATGCATAGAGTCTCATTCGGTACTCGGGAGACGGAATGGGATTATTTTTAAGCACTGGATTAATGAATACATTAGATTAGGTATTGATCACTAATGACAAAGAGTATAGAAACAATAGAGGGAAATTAAGCCCCTAGAACCTCCATTGCCATAGAACTATCATTTCTTTAAATTATTAATTTACTTAGTTTAAAGTTTTTTTTTTTTGATTTCACAATTCAACTTATCCTTTAAATTCGCTTAGAAAAAGTTAGGTTGCCAACATCATAGTACTTAGCATTAATTTAGGACACAATCCTCGTGGAAACGATATTTACTCATCACTTTATTACTTGCTCACGATCCGTGCACTTGCGGTTACAAATTCATGTGTATAATTTCACAAACAGTTCCTGACGCTGCGGCATTTTTTGACAGAAACTATTTTTTCTACACTTTAAACACTTCAAAATGCATTTTTCATTGTTTTCAGGCATTTTAAACATTTCATATAACACTCCAACAACCCAGAAACACAATAAACATGGTCTGATATCCCTTGTTAACGTGATTTTAGGGTGTATGCATATGATTGTGTACATGTTAAAAAACTAAACACATGTATCAATACACCAATTTTGCAATGGAATTAAGCATGTAATCAATATATACACATTAACTTAAATTCTTAACAACTTAAGATTATAGAAAATATACCTTTGAAGACCTCCGATGAAGATTTCAAATCCGAATTCTTAGCTCTAACTTTGAGCTGACCTTGAAGTGCACTTTTGTTCAATTCTAGTTCATAACAACCCGGTGGGATTATAAAGCTTTTAGCAGCAATTTAATCTCCAACAACAAGGTTTATCTTACTTGAAAGAAAAATAAGAGGAATTTATTTTTCTTTCTCTCTAATTTTTCTCACAACTCTTTGTTCAATGAAAAACTCTCAAAAGCCAAACTCTTCTTTTTCCTCTCAACACTTGCACGAATTTTGATTCACACACATTCATCTAAATGAAATCATTTTTGGTGCTCTCAACACTTCACAAGTGCTCTACCAAAATTAGATTAAATGGCCAAATACCAAAAATAAATTTTGGTGGCCATTGTTAATGGTCTAATAAAATTGGCCATTAATTCTATAAAATGGTGCTCCACTATTTATAATTTATGTTTCTTAAATTAGGCATGTCTTTTATTTAGGAAAAAAATAACAAATAAATAAAATCATATTTTATTTATTTAAATAATATTTATTTAATTATTCAAAAACTATTTGAATAATTAATATTTACCTTATTTGATTTTACTAACATGGTGAATAGGTAATTTATGGTAAAACAATTCATGGAATAAAATTGTACCACTTGTTAATATCTAATTAGTTAACAACTCTTATCAACTAATTAAATGATATACTTAACATTTAAGTCTAGACAAGAGCACAACCCAAGGAATCCTAAAATATTTTTGGTTTACTAGAATTTCTAGGATGGAACAACTCAATCCATTATGCTGCCCCAGTGCACAAAGAGTATACTTCATATTGTGAGACTCTCTAGCTCCATGCCCAAATTGTCATATGGAACTCCTCTATACATCCATGAACGATGCTCCACACATACATTACGGATATTATAAGATGGCGCGTTAGACCATACAAGCTAAGGTTATAACATATTCATATAATTCCTTTATCATTTATATTCAGGTATAGCGGAGATATAGATCAACACTGTCAAATCTCTATATGCCCAACCGAAAGCTTATCTCTAGAATTGTATTTCAATAAATAATATTCCCAAACACTTTTGTAATATTATTTATCCCTAGTGTTAAACTCTTTTCCTAAAAATTACTACTTATAACTATAAGACTTTCTGAAATATAATCTTAGAGCATTAGGATATAATACTCACCCAAATAAGCTGATGGATCCCATATCTATGAACACCAGACTCCATGAGCATCAGACCATACCCAGTGACACCCAGCGGTCAAACCATGAAAGGTTTCTAAGATGTGTGCAACCAAAGTATGGTGGATCACTCACCAGCCCACCGTAGCACTCAGGTCAAATGATCACGAATACTACTCAACTTGATAGACCCTTCATTTACGGCTTTATGGGATGTCTATTGGAGATCTTTGTGAGTCTGTTTAGTATTCAGTCCTTACGGAATGCTTGTATGTCTATACGAGCTTCCATTAAACTTATAGTTTTCTAAGACTAACCATCTGAACTATCCAAATATAGATATACACCAATCTATATATTTATTAAGGTATTCACTGATAGACCAGCATCAGTGAAGATAGATCAGGATTATAATATTTAAGAAAATATTTATATAATGACAGTTTCTAGCACTATTTATAACTCTTTACAACTACGTCATTACTAATATATTCTTAGGTCTTTGTCTCATTTCAGACAAGGCTCTAACTCTTTAGATATCGCTAACTCTTATAACTTGATAACTCTTAGCATTTATAACTCCCAGCGTTGTTAATTCTTAGCGCTAATATAAATTCATTTAGACCAGATCTAAACTCTTTCAGATCATACAATGTCTGAAACATTAGAGCATCTTACCATATATAAAATATAATTAGCAATTTAATGAAATGATAATACTAGTATAAAATTAAACAAAGATTTATACATAAAGGGATGGCACGTAAGCATAAATCTCAACATTTTCATCAACCAATGAGTTTACTTCTTCTGTGACTAGGGTTGTGGTCTGGGGATCATTCATGAAGATGAGTGGTTTAGGCTCAATTTTGTCAAACTGAGTTTCATGAGATTGTTTTTTAGTTGGAGAAGTGGTGTATTCTGACTCTGTTTCAAAGGTGTTGGAATTGTCAGTCCAATTGAGCTCTAGGTTATAGGGATGAACCATAAACTGAGATGAGTCAAATGGCTTATGAAAACCGACTTGGTTTGAAAAGTTTCTTTTCTTTTGCTCGAAGAGGCTGTGGATTTGTCTTTTTTCTTCTCCTTTTCTTTTTGGAGATTTTCATTTGGGATTAGGCTTGAAAGGCACTTTGAGTAAGGTATTGATTGGTTTCTAAGGTTGTGCAAAATTATTTTCTAGACTTTGGAGCTGAATTTTAAGACTTTTTATTTCTTGCTCCTGCTTGTAAAATGAGAGGTTTTGCATTAGTAGGGACATGATTTCTTCATGAAATGACTAAATTTTTTATTTCAAAGAAGTAATCAGATTCTGAGTTGTAGAAAACCCAATATCTAATTTTTGTTTAATTTATTTCTAGGAAGCCTCAATTCTGTGCAACAGGCTATTTTGGGTAACAACATTTTAAGATTGCCAGTTAAGAATAGCCTTCACAAGGGATATTTGCTCAAAAGTACATCTTGGTATTAGGATTTTTTTATTTTCCAAGCTTGTCTTATTTGTTCTTTTTTATTCTTTTGTAAAGTGAGAGGTGGGAAGTCAATAAGGTTGAACATTGCAATATGTGGGATGGCTTATACTAGTGACTCTTTTTTAATCATCTCAAAAGTCTTTTGATAATATGGCTACAACTTTGGCTTTAGAGGTAGTTGTAGTTTTGGAGGGGTTTTGCAAGTTGGTGGAGGGGATGATACTATGAGAGGTTTGCATGAATATTAGATATAGTAGTCAAATTTCCCTAATGGTTCTCCTAAGAGGCCAACATCTGGATCTCTTCTGCCATTTATTTCTTTCAAAAGTTTTTTAAAAGACTTCTTGTTTTTTCTTTGCAAATAAAACTCATCATCGGAGTATGTATTTTTTTGGCAGGACTGACACTGACAATGGATATCCCAGTAACAATAACTAGTGTCTAGGTTTTCTAAGGCATATATGGGTTTACCTTTACTATCAAAATACCATATGAGAAGATTTTCTCTTTTTGGCTTTGTGTATGGTTGAAGTATAAATTGAGTGGGAAAACAAGGTGGTTTTGGGACTTCTTTAAGGTCAAAGCTGATTTCTGTTTGTCCATTTTTTTGTTTAAAGAATGAGTGGTTTATGGATTGGACTGATTTAGGTGTATGAGATTGTTTGTGATTTTCTTCATAATTTGTGACCCACTTTTCAATAAAGATCTTGACAAGTTCATCATGTGTCAATTGTCATGGGACATATGTACAAGTAGGCTCGTGTTTCGAATTAATAGGGATGAGAAAAGCATCTTCGGATGTATATGGAGTACCAAAGTCCAAATTATGGTTTTATACTCTATAGACTAATTAGTAGTGTAGTATGGCAGCAAAGGTATATAAATTAGGAACAACACCAATAATTTGGATTTAGGCTTTAAGAGAGTAGTGGTGCGTTATGGGTTTCTAACTGGCATACAAAAGTTTAAATTCAAAGTGATAAGAAGAGTTTCAGCATTTAAGGTTGTTTGAATTGTACTGATGCAAGCATGTTGATACTTAGAGAACCTTGTATCTAACAAAACAATTCTAATAATTGTTGGTCTGCCTTTTTGTCCATGGAAGGTCAAGAAAAATCTTACTACTCCAAAATAGAGGTAGAAAATCTATATTGGACCTATGTTTGAACAAGTTCATTCTGGAACTTGAGGGTGATTATTTGTTCTGCAGTAGTTATAAGAAGGAAGTGTTGATTAAACCGAGTAGCTTGAACATATTCTTTGGCTTTTAGTTTGTTAGAGGTGATTAAACTTTTAATAAAGGAGAAGAAAGAGGTTCTGGGCTTTAAAAAGGCTTGATATGGGTTAAGGATGGGTAATTCAATGATTAGGATTTTCTTGTCTTCTGGGATGTAGGTGATCTTATATAAATGATTTATTTTGGAAGAGCTTGTTCTTCTAAATGAAGGGGAAGGCGTAAATAGTGAAGGAGAATGTTGAAGTTGTAGAAGAGGAAGATGTGTTTCTGTATTGGATTCCATGTTTGAAGATCTAGTTCTGTCTATAAGAGCCGATATCCTAATGTTCCAGGAATAGTTTATTTAGGGGTATTTCTTAAAAATTGCTTAGATTTATTTTCTAATTTGCTAAGTTAAATATCTTAATTTAATTTATTTAGTGATAAAAATAACTTGGTCTTAATGTTTATTTGAATAACAAAAATATTTTACAATATTTAAATTATTAAAAAAACAATTAATTCAATGTTCAATTAAGGATAAAAAATATTTTAGTAAATAAATAATCAAATTAAGAAAGAAATATGTAATATGTTGACCCTAAAATTTGGTAGCCCGTGAGTTAACAAGTTGAATTTATTTCTCTAGGAAAGTTTGGCTTAAATAGAAATGATATGATAAAAAACAAGACTAGTTAGACTACCATCTTTCCCCATGATTATGGCATCTGATGAGAATCTTGCAACAAAAAAGAATACAAGGTTGTGCCAAAACGTTTTCTAGCTTAAACACTCTAATGCTTTCAGCAAGGATCCAAAAAAAGGAAAAAGTAAGGTAATATAATAAAAAGTGAATAAGATGGCTCTTCTACTTATGAGCTCTTTACGTGATTTGAGGTATTTCTCAATGTTTATTCAATGTGTGAGAATATATTGATCCCTTATTCATGCTAATTTTCTCCTTTATTTATAGGACGATGATATAGTTTTACCTATAGTTTTAAGAATCCTTTTTAATGTGGACGCTTTATGGACATAACTTTTTAGGATTCTGCTATCAAAGTTTTTTTAAAATTATATCGTACTTTTAGGAATATCCCTTGTATTTAGAGATTTTTTCTTGATAAGCTTAACTTTATCCATAACTCTCTACGTCTACTGTAACTTGAGTCTTTTTTAGGAACTTTTTTTTTATCTTTTGAGGTGGTCGTATTTGAACCTTCCCCTATTTGATAAAAGTAGAGGATTTTACTCTTCGTTTGGAGTCTAGTCGAACAAGGTAGCCAGTGTACGACCGTTATTCTGACTAGCTTAGAAGTGGTAAGTCTGACTGAGTAAGGTAGTCGAGCTTCGACCATTACAATGATTAGTTCGAAAAAAGGATAGTTCTATTTTAAGAGTTTAATTGAACAAGATAATTGAATTTTGATCATTGTTTGGACTAGCTTAGAAGGTGTAGATTTTTCTTTTCTCATTTGGGAGTCTGACCAAACATGGTAACTCCAATTCGACTTCTTACCAGCTCAAAGAAAGTTCCCTTAGCTTGAGGATATTTTGTGGGCTGACACATTCTTTTTGGGTCTTGAGGTCATCTTTAGGCTTTGTGGGTTGAGATCTTTATGCCTCGTGGGTCGAAGATCTTAGACCCTGCAAGCCGAAATACAAGGGGGAATTGAAGTCCCTCAATTTTTAGTGTTAACTTGTTAACACTAGAAATATTATGCTCATTGAAGTGCCTTGGTTATGTTTGACCATTATCCTCAATTTTTTGTTTATGGTCTTTTTAATTATATCCATATGGTGTGTTTTCCTCTAGTGATATGCTTCTTGGGCCTATAAGTTGTGGGTGTGTAATTTATGGTGATGATTAAACTTTTGTTTATAGTTGGGGACTTTATTTCTTTACACATTGGGAATCTCTTAAGAAGTTCATCACTTTTTGACGATTTTAATAGGTGATAACTCTAATTTTCTTAATATTTGGTGATGTGTTGATAGGAGTTAATTAGGTCTAATATTTTCATCTTCCAAACATAATATTTGTTCATTTGAATTAAAATTATTTGGCCTTTAATGTATTTTTTGTTATTTTGTAGATTTTGAGTCAATGGAGTAAATGATGATGAAAATTTAAAGAAAATAAGACAATAACATCAAATTGCTACAATACATATTACATTAGATTTGCTATAGTAATTTTTCCCGGAATGGTGCTCAAAACAGTATGTACAACACCCCAATGCTCAGAATCTAACGCTACAGCACTGTATGAATAGTAACTCATGAACAATACTCGTGTACAATAATTCTAATCTAATTTGTATTTGATGTTTTATCCTAATTTTTATATAAACCTATAAATAAAAAGCCAAAAGCCTTAATTAAAAAAAAAAAAGACTTTAGAGAGGCAAAAACTTGGAAAAAGAATTCATAACACAAAATCAAATATCAAAGCCAAGAAATTAATATTTAAGCTTCAAGTCAAAATTGAAAGATAAGCAACCCAAAACGTCTTCTTCATTAGTTTTTCTTTTCTTTTTTTATTATTATGTTCTTGTTCTTACTGTTATTCATGGATTGATTTAATACTCTTGGTTTTGAGATGAGCTAAACTTGTTATTCTAGAGTTAGACTATGTGAACTTAATATGCAGTTGGATTTTGTTAATTCTTAGTTTATGAACTTAATACATTATAATTGATTCATTCTATTTTAGTTTAATGCTTTCATTATATCTGGCTAATATTATGAATGTGTTGAGGAACAATAATGAACTTTACAAAGGGATTCATGTGTTTAGCCTATGATGGTTTGATGCATGATCATAGGGTAACAATTATGAGTTCCATCTAGGATAAACATATACCTAGGTGGCATGTATATTATTATTTAGGCTTGATCTTAATAAATTACATTCTAATTTGATTACCATAGACATATAAGTGATTGTTAGAATGCTTAGTACAGTCACAAGACCATCGGCAGAGGTTTGTGATGAGACTAGTGTCTAAGCAAATCAATTTGTATTAGGGAATTAAACTAAAATATTATTGAGTCCAATGAAATATTAAGGGATGGGTCTATACCCTATATTATTATCATATAGTGAATTTATATCTTTATTTGTTTGTTATTTAGGTTAAGTTAAGTGATATAATTAGGTTAGTTAATTAAATTCTATATTTAAGTTTTCTAAATAAAAGTTAAGTAGTTATAATTTTAGTTCTCGATTAAAAGAATTAGATCACTTAGTCTTTGTGGGATCGATACTTGGACTTAAAATCTTATATTACTTGATACGATTAAGTGCGCTTACACTTAGCTACTGTAGCATCAATAATTTATCATCATCTTACGGAGTTTTCTATTAATTGCACAATTAAGGTACATTGGTTAAAGAGATGTGTCTTTAAAAGAATTTCCATCTCTTTGAATTTTGAATCAATGACCGAGACCTCTCTTTATTTCGTAGTTTATATATTTCATGGCAATATACATATCAAGGGTTTGAGATATTTCTTTCTCTTCGTTTCTTGGTGACTTCGCATTCCAGACTTCCTCTTTGGTAAGTATCTTCTTCTTTATCTTTTTCTATCCTTTAGTTTGCTATTTTCTTGCAATTTTTTCCATCTTGGTGTTTACTGTGAGTATTTCGTTTCTTTAGTGTCTATTGGCGAGTTTTCTTGGAAATTTTTTAATAGGTCAAATCTTTAAACTTGTCTAGGTATAAAGTATATCTTTGATGGATGAATCTTAAAATGTATTTGGTCGGGATTTAGATCACCTTAGGGAAGTTTTGTTGGGTGTTTACTATTCTAAACCGTATTGGGTGCGTGTATGCATGTGGGCATGTTCACTATTCATTAATACATATACATGCATCTCATATATTATATATGCAGCGGAAGCTAGAAATCTAATTTTCTAAAGCAATAAACACAATAAAATTTTGCTTCATTACACTAATAAAAAAATTAAAGTTTATTAATCACATTAATATCGAGATTGAGAAATAGTCACCTTGCAAGCCTTTGGAACGGATTTAGCTGGAGTTCCATCTGAAATTGACTCGTTGGCAATTCTAAGACTTAACGGGATAGGCTTGAGTTGCTAGAATAGCAACCTTAATTTTTCAGCATCGGTTTAACTCTTAAACCCCAAGATTAACTCTTAATCTTTAGTTTAACTCTTTAAACTATTAATATTAGCTAAACACTTTAACCAATATATATTTGTTTTAAGATTAAGAAATTGGTTTCAATTTGTTCAACTCTTAAGCAATTAAAATAACTTATATCTGTATTTAATGGCTAGCCAATGTTAGAGAAAATGGAAGAATAAAACTTCAAGGCAACTTTTGCACTTAACTAAGAAAAACAAATTCTCTCTTTTGTTTTCCCTTTGGCCAAACCATTTTTATTCATTTTATACAAATGAAATGACTAGCCTTGAAGTGGAGAAGAAGATGGAAAAAAGGGTTTTTCAACTCTTGAAAAAAAAAATTCTCTCTTTTTGCTCCTCATTTGGTCGAATCATCATCTAGCAAAATGAATTCAACAATTCATTTTATATGGCACTTGGTGTCCACCCATTTTTGCTTAAAAATTATGCAAATGACATATAGACCCATAATTTACCAAAATAAAAAAGCTACCTCTTAACTATCAATAAAATAATTGAAAGAATATTCATTCATCATTTAACAAAGGAAATGGCCGGCCATTATATTGCCAACAATGAAGATAATTTCATTCAAACCCCTTTTATGAGCTTTTAATTCATTACTAAAATGAAATAAACTTCTTTTCATAAGCCATGTTATTAACTAAACAATTAATTTTTCTTATTGTTTTCTTTTCATAAGCCATGTAATTCCCTTAGTCAAATAATAAATGGCACAAAATGCATCACATGTCAACATTTAACTGGTCAACAACAATTGTTAGCTAATTTATACACTTAACACTTAAGTATTAATATGTGCGCATCTCAAGGGTTCCTGAAATAAATATTCAATTTTACTGGGAATTACTAGATTGAATAATTTAATTTAGTACACTGCCCTAATGCACAACGGTACACTTCATATTACAAGAATCCCTAAGTCCACATCCAATTTGTGAAATGGAATTATTCTATGAGTTTGTGATCGAGACCCCATGCACATGTCATGGATATTATAAATCAACGCATTAGACTATACAAGCTAAGGCATAACGTATATGTATAATCCTTTCGTCACTTATATCTTGGATGTGCAGGGATATAGATCAACACTGTCAAATCTCTATAAGCACATCCATGAACTTATATCTAGATTTGTATTTTGTAAAATAATATCTGCAAAGCCCTATAAAAAACTATTTTCTAGGGTTATATACTTGTGGCCACAAGATTTTCTAAAATACAATTTCGGAGCATCAGAATATACAACTCACCTATGTGAGCTAACAAATCCCATATTTACATACATAGGACTCTATGAGCATCGGATCATACCTAATGACACATAGCAGATAGACCATGAAAGGTCTCTGACATCCGTGAAAACAAAGTATGGTGGATCACTCACAAGCCTACCGTGGCGCTCAGTTCAAAGGATCACGAATACTACTCAACTTAAAAGGACTCACAATTGATGGCTTCTTAGGATATCTATTGGTGTACTCGTGAGTCTATTCAGCATCCAGTCCTAACTGAATACCCGTATATCTATACGAGCTTTAAGCTCATGGTTAACTAAGAACAACCATTTGTACCCTATATATATAGACATACACTAATCTATATAAAAGGGACTAACCAACAAATCTGCATCGATAAAAATATATTAAGAACCTAGTATTTAAGAACATACTTGCATAATGACATTTTCTAGCACTTATTGCAACTATGTCATTACTAGTATACCCTTAGGTCTTTGTCCCATTTCAAACAAGGCTCTAACTCCTTAGATATTTGATAAACATAAATTATATCTATTATTTTCACTTCTTTAACTTAATTAATTGGTTATTTTAATAAAATTATTTGGTTTTTGTTATATGTTTTATTGTTATTTTGTATGTTTGGAGTCAATGGAGCAATTAGGGATGAAACGTTAATTTATTTTAGGGTGTATGCATATGATTGTGTATATGTTAAAAAAACTAAATACATGTATCATATATACGAATTTCACAGTGGAATTAAGCATATAATCAACATATACATATGCAACTTAAATCATTAACAACTTAAGATTATAGAAACATAAATTTGATGACCTTCGGTGAAGATTTTAATTCTGGATTCTTCCTAGCTCCAACCTTGAGCTCACCTATTGTTCAATTCTAGTTCATAACAATCCGATGGGATTATGAAGCTAGAATAGCAGCAATTAAAATTTCAACAACAAGGTTTTGTTTCTTGAAAGAAAAATAAGAGAAATTTATTTTTTTTCTCTCTAGTTTTTCTCACAACCCTTTGTTCAAAGAAAAACTCTCAAAAACTAAACTCTCTACATGTACGATTTTTTCTTCATACTCTGTTAATCAATTATTCAAAATAATGTTTTGGTGTGTTAAGCACTTCACAAGTGCTTCCACAATTGATTAAGTGGCCAAAAAACTAAAAAAATTATATTTGGTAACAATTATACCTAATTAGGTATATGTCTCTCACTTAAACCAAAATAATAAACAATTAAACAAATATTATTTATTCAATTATTCAAAAGCTATTTGAATTATTAATTTTTACCTTATTTGATTTTACTAACATGATTAATGAGTGAATTCATGGTGAAATAATTCATGCAACAAGATTATGCCACTTGTCAACATTTAATTAGTTAATAACTCTTACCAACTAATTAAATGATGTACTTAACATTTAAGTCTAGACAAGTGTATAATTCGAGAAACCTTGAAATATATTTTTTGTTTGTTAGAATTTCTAGATGGAACATTTTAATCCATAATGCTGCCTAAGTGCAAAACGAGTACACTTTATATTGTGAGACTTTTTAGGTCCACGTCTGAATTGTCATATAGAACTCCTCTATACGTCTGTGAATGATGCTCCACACACACGTTAGAGATATTATAAAGAAACGTATTAGACCATACAAGTTAAAGTTATAACATATTCATATAACCCCTCCATCATTTATATATGGGTAGAGCGAAGATATAGATCAACACCGTCAAATCTCCATATGCCCGATCGAAAGCTTATCTCTAGAATTGTATTTCAATAAATAATATTCTCAAATACTTTTGTGATATTATTTATCCCTAGGGTTAAACTCTTTTCTCGGGAATTACTGTTTATGGCCATAAAACTTTCTGAAATACAATCATAGAGCGTTAGGATATATTACTCACCTAAATGAGCTGATAGATCCCAAATCTATGCACACCGGACTCCATGAGCATCAGACCATTCCCAACGCCACTCAGGGGTCAAACCATGAAAGGTTTCTAACATATGTAGAATCAAAGTATGGTGGATCACTCATGAGCCCACCATAGCACTCAGGTCAAAGGACTACAAATACTACTCAACTCGAATAATCCTTCATTGATGGTTTTATGGGATGTCTATTATAGGTCTTTTTGAGTCTATTCAGTATTTAGTCTTTACTGAATACCTGTATCACTATAAAAGCTTCCACTAAACTCATGGTCTGCTAAGACTAACCATATGGACCATCCAGATATAGACATACACCGATCTATATATTTATTAAGCTACTCACTGACAGACCAGCATCAGTGAAGATAAATCAGGAACATAATATTTGATAACATATTTGCATTATAAAATTTTCTAGCATTATTTGTAACTCTTTGCAACTACGTCATTATTAATATATTCTCAAGTCTTTGTTCCATTTTAGAAAAAGCTCTAGCTCTTTAGATATCGCTGACTTTTATAACCTGATAACTCTTATCAATGCTAACTCGCTAACTTTTATAACTTGATAACTCTTATTAGTGCTAACTCTTAGTATTTATAACTCTCAGCATTGCTAATTCTTAGCACTGATCTAAATTCCTTTAAACTAGATTTGAACTCTTTTAGATTATACAATGTCTGAAACGTTACAAGCATCTTACCATATACAAAATATAATTAGCAATTTAATGAAATGATAATAATAGTATAAATATTAAATAAATATTCATACATAAAGGGATAGCATGTAAGCAAAAATTACAATCTAAAAATCAAAGGCAAACAAGGAAAAATATAAATTACTATAATACCACTACAGTATCCTATAAACTGTGTTTTCCTACTATATCCTATAAATAGTATTTCTCCTTAGCAAAATTCCAATACCCAGCGCCTAAAACAATGTGAGTAAATAGTGCTCATGAACAGCATCTCATAAATAGTATCCCCTATAGTACTGTCGCCTTTAGGGATGAATAGTATTTCGTTACATTGGTGAACAATGCAATTTTTCCTAAATCTAAAAGAAATACAACTCCAAGACTCCTATCCTTATATAAAGGCCACTCGTTTTAGACTAAAACAATATACACAACTTATAGCTCTTAGAGCCACAACATCTAGAAGAAGATCAATTTTAGAAGGAGAAATAAGGAGATTTCAAGGAAGTAAGAGATTGTTGACAGATCTTCGGTGTATCAACCAATTGCAAATTGATGTCTATATTGGTTTGCTTTTGGTTGTATTATGTTTATTTTATATTTCAACCATAATTCTCTTGTTATCATGAGCTAAATTTTTTAGGGCTATTACTTGAATTCAATATGAGTTTTTAATTGTTGGATATTTTTAATATTTATTTGAACTCAATTCTCTATTATTCAAATTATTTTTCTTAATGCTTCATAATATCTGATCAATATTGTGATTGAATTGGTAATATTTTTTATAAACTCGGAAGAGGCATCATTGTATTTAGATCTAGATAATTTGAAGCATTATTGTAAAGTAACATTCAATGTTGCAGATGCAAGTTTCGAATTAGGATAGGAATATACCTAATTGGTATGTATAGTCAATAAGACTTGTTCTTAATGAATCTTAATTTATTACAAGTACCATAAGAATATAGGTATTTAGTAAATTAAGATATACAAGTATGACCTTGGGAGAGGATTGTGAATACATTAGTATCTTAACCAATAATAAGAATTGAGGGATATATATATTAAAGGATTAAATCTTTAAAAAAATATATTAAAGGATAGTAATTAACCCTAGACTTTTTATATTGCTATTTTTTTATTTTATTTGAGTTGTATCATTTATTTTCTACGTTTTTATTTTACTTAAATTTACTCCAAAATTAAGATTTTATTTTTTTGAATAATTACTAGAAAGATATAATTTTGTACTTGGAATAAATAAAAATTATCCCTGTGAATTCGACATCTGACTTTATAAACCCCTTTATTATTCGTTACGATAGTATATACTTGTACTTAATTTTAAGATATAGAAATATCACATCAAGATCGCTAAGTCTTAGCACTGGTCTAAACTCTATTAAACCAGATCTAAACTCCTTTAGATTATACAATGTCCGCAATGTTACAAGCATTGTACCATATGTGTATTTAATATTAACAATTATATTTAAAATGTACATTGCATAAATATTAACAATTAATATTCATAAAATATTGACATGGCACGTAAGCACCGGCTCTAATACATTTTTCATGCTAGGAGTGGCGCTGTCTATGATGTACTTGATGCAATTGCTTGAAAGGGTCAAGAACTCATTTTGTAAATGGAGAGCCTCACTTAAAGATGGAATACTATGAAAAAAAGATGATCTCGAGGATCCTAAATGGACTTTTAGTAATAAGATGTTGCCATGGGTCCCTTAGAAATATAAAGGAGCATCCTGTCAGTCTAGTAGGCTAAAAAAAAAGAAGGTTATTACTTAAAGTGTTGAGGTGCTCCATTTGAGTTGGATTGTCTTCCTAATTATTCCTATAATATAAATAAGGTGGTTCTTAATAAGTTGAGAAAGATATTAGAGTATACAAGTCCACCACTAGAGAGGGGGTGGCTTTAAACTTGAGGTTCTCTGAGTTTGGACTGAGGCTGCTGCTTCAGCTGTTTTTGTAGATATATTGTCTTACTTGAATTTGGCTCTATGTCAGTTAAATTTAAATGGTTGGAGAGTCTGGTAGGACTTTATGTGATATAAGTAAGACTAACCTCGAGATTTCTTATTTTATTGAGCTCCAAAGCCTTTATTAAACTAGGATAAATTCTAGTCAACGGAAGAGTTTCTACTACTTTACTAATTAGGACAAGGAAAATAAGGCTATTATAGCGAAAAACGTGCCATTAAGAAATGTTGGGTAGAAACACCTTGACAAATTATAAGGGTTTTTATTGGAGGAGAGTAGAGGCAAGTTTATGAGGGTTTTTATAGTCCTCGAGGTTTCTTTAGGAGAAAGTGTTTGCCCAATTGCTCATTTTACCTTGACAAATTATTTCTTTATTTTTCTAAATGAAGTTTTCTCTTTTTTATTAGATTTTTCTTTATCTTCAAAACCTGAGCTCTTTAAGGAGGATAAGAACTATATTAGGCAGCTTTTACCTTTAGTGGTTTCTGTGAGAAGTTGTTCTTCTGGATAATCTCGTCTTATCTAGACTAATAAAAGGTAGTCATAACCAATCAAATTATTCTAGGTCTTCGACCAAGGGAAATTCTTCTTTTCACTACTTTTGAATGTTTTCTTTAGTTATCTTTGTAGATAACCGTTATTTTGTTTTTCCCTTGTTTATAGCTATAAGAAGGAGAATAAGAGGTTTTCTTGATGCTAACCCAAGCCCTACGAAGAAGAAAAAGCAGAGACTTATTTGCAACTTACTCTATATAAAGGCAAAGGGTTCAGTGAGGGAGTCATTCTCCTCGTGTCAAGAAGAGGCTAGATGAGGCCTAAAAAAATCCTCAATGGAAGGAGCCAACTGAAGCCACTTCTTTTAGTCATAATAGCCCTCTATATTCAGACACGAACACTCTTCCTCCTTTTCCCAGTGAGGTGACCCTTTATCCTCCCCTACTTCATCCCCAATTTGGTAAATGAGGCATTGATGTAGAGGCTCCATATAGGACTTTAACCTTAAACCTTGGTCGAGGCATGAACTAGGTTAACTTTATATCTTGAATCTCTCTTTTACAAAGAGATGAGGTACTGATACATCCAGAATATAGGAGTTTATTTTCAAGTGCAAGATTGTTGAACTAATAAATAACCCGGTGAAAATGGGTTGATCTACAGGGAAGTAGAATTAAAATTACAAATTATAAATACTTTAAAAACAATTAATGCAGTATAAGATGTTTGCAAATATTAATTCAATTAACCAATTTAAATAAAAGCTAAGGTTATGGGGATCCACTCTGGGCATAAGAAGTAAGAACATATCTAACTCTTTTTATAACTTAATTAGAATCCTCACACAAAAGAGGTTCCAATCGAAAAATATAACAATTAAAGTTCATCATCATTTATATATTAATTAGTATTTATTTCTCTCAATTATTATACACCAAATCTTATAAATAGGTTCAAGTATTTATTATGTCAATCTTTATATTTGTCTACAATAAATCAAGACTCTCACTTTATAAGAAAGTGTATATACGCCAAATCTTGTAAATAGTTTCAAGAATTTATTGTGCTAAGAATAAAACATTATTATGCCAAATTTATATCATATATAAATTTGCATAACTTAAGAATAAAACATTAAATTCATGAATAAGAGTTAAGTATTACCTTTCCAAGAGTTTTACTCTTTCACCTTAGCATAAAGAAAATTACTTGGACATAATAAAACTAAAAAAAAAAAAAGAAATGGAAGAAGAGATAACATGACTTTACAATAGTAAACAAGAGAAATAATATTACAAAGAGATAATACAAAAGACAAGTATTTTGAACTAAAATTTAGCCCTCTAATTACATCATTTGGGCATAAACATACTACCTATTTATAGAAAAATATGGATAAATCGAGACAAATGAAGAGGGAACCACTTAGATAATAAAAGTCAAGAATAGTGGCAAATAATTTACATTGAATATCATTAATGTACCCATTTGCTTATCCAATTTGGAATTGATGTGGTCCATATTAGCTGTCACTCAAAACAACAAAGTTGTAGATAAATCTCTTATCTTTCCAAATTGAGTTTTCTCATACATATTAGATAGGTATTTCTATAGTTATGGGTCAAATACTAATGACTATTAGATTAGGCCTGTATTGCAGATCAGTTTTGTTTTAGGCCATTTTTACCTTCTAAACACTCGAAGTTCGAATACCTTGTGAAATAAAATATATTATCCCATTGAGTCAGCTCTTCACAAAATTAAGAATCACTCCAATTGAATTCCTAAGTAGAAAGTTATGCTCATTTTACCGTACCTACCAGAAAACAGTTAAAAGCTAATTAGGTACAATATTGTAAACATACTTAAGTTAAGGGGGTTAAAGACACTAGTAATACAAAATAATGATATAAAACTCTTATTAAATTTGTAATTTCAAGTGTTCATTAGATACGAACACATATTGCTTCACTTTTAAGAGGTAAAGCAAGCACTGCTTATAGATCGTCCAGTACTTTTGTTGACATATAGCACCTGCAGTCTATGTCTTTTATGGATTTGGGTGTTTCCTAAAGGTAATTTCTTGTTTCTAAATTTTTTTTTTCCATTTTTTTCCTAACTCCATACTTGTTAACTTTTTGTTTATTTCCTTTTATAAGGATTGGTTATTCTTACCAGTCATTACGATGCCACCTTAAGGCAATGACTAATATTCAAATAGTAGGTACTGCTAAGGTTGAGGTTGTTAAGGCTAAGAAGGCTTTAAAAGAGACCAAGAAGAAGATAAGATTGTTAAGTGTGAGATCAGTTCCTACTTAGCAAGGAAAAAGCATGGCAAGGAGAAGGTAAAGACCAGGGTTGGGGCTGCTAAAGCTAAAGCTATCATTTGAGAGCAAAGTTGTTATGCTTGAGGCTGAAGTTAAGGAGCTCAAAGGGCATGTGAAGGTCTTTCAATGTGAGAGCTCTTTTCTTTGACAAGCTAATGAAGAGTTTGAGAGGAAGCTCGAGCTATTAAACTTCAAATGGCCGAGGAGGTGTCAAAAGCTCTAACTCACTAGTGGATGTTTGGAAAAGTTGCTATACTGAGTTAGCCTTTCTTAGGGGGATGAGCTATTTGCTAACCTAAAGCATGTTGACAAAGAGATCGCAACTTCTAAGGTTGAGACCACTACTCTTTAGGTGGTCAAGGACGTTCCCTCCCAAACTCCCAACTACTTTGCTTTCGTTCCTCAAGGTGCCCTAATGCTCTTGCTTTTATGTCTGCTATTGAAGATAACCCTTAGGCTATTTAATGATTTTTTTTCAAACATTATAATGAACTCTTGTTCAATGAATGAAATTATTTATTTTTCTTCCATCTTTATGTGTTGATATTTATTGCTTTGAGTTCTCTGTTGCTCGCCAAACTTTTAAGTGCTTTTGCTACTAGTTATCTTGCTTTATTATGTTGAATGTTTTTAAGTTTTGGATTTGTGCCTTAATGTTTAGGGATTATTAAGAACTAGTCTTGAAGAAAACTATGAAATCATTTTTGAATAGGGTGTTTGTAATAATAAACTTTTTTTTTTAATAAGGTGTTCTTTGTGGTGTAGTCAATGACTTTGTTTGTCCCTTCTACATATTTTTTTTCTTAAGGACTTTGTTTTCGAAGGCTTTGTTATGACAAGAAGCCTTTTTAGTGGGTCCTTTAGATTTTGCTATTGGCTTATTTTTCATTTAATGTGTCCTACTTTGTGTTTTAGGCCTTTTTTTCCTATCAATTAAGTCTTTTGGAGGTAACCTTATTGATGTGACCCTTTTAGAATCTTTTGGGGCCTCAAATGGTTACAAGTTATTTTTCCATCTTAATATAGGAAATCGCTTATGAGTAAGATTTTCCTTGGGGTGTTAGATTTGTTCTACAGTTAGACTTTAAAAGCCTAAATGTCTTCTTTTATTGAAGGCAATATTTTAAACTTTTCATGGTTTACCTTTCCTTTTACTTCGTTCTTGAGGAAGGAAGTACTATGCCTTTTGGGTTTTCTTATTGAATTTTCTTTATCTCAACATAACATTCAACACATATAATACTTTTTATGACTAGTATTTTTCTTTGATTTCCTTTCTTCTTTTACGTGCGCCTTTTTGAATCCTTTTAGGATTATATTGGCTAGTTCCTTTTGAAACGTTTCTTGTTTGAATGGTAGAGACCTTCGGCATTCTTGAAATGATTCTTGATTTTTACTTGGTAGTTTTTGTATGATTGATTTTGTTTCTTTGTTTGGAATCATGTCTACTCTGAATTAGTTTGATCCTCATAAGATAAGGGTTAAGCACTAGTGACAATTAAGACTGAGTTGAGTGATAGTGAGAAGGTCTCGTTGGTGGGAAGAAGGGTAACGGTGTTCCTCCTTAAATAAATTACCTTTAGGAATGGTGTGTATACTATCTCTTGCTTTCTAACCTCTTAAGATGATATCTATTTTGTTTTCTTAGTAGATATGAAAGGTGGTGATAGTAGCAAAAAGCGTGGTCAATAAGTGGAGTCTTCATCTAAGTGTCCTCTTGCTCAATGGTTCATTGGAGGTACTCTCGATTGAGGTCAATGGACCATGTTAGTACTCTTGGTTATGGTTTTTCCACCATTCCTAGTCAAGGTCGAAATGTTTTAGAGATTACTCCTCAAAGGCCCTCTATTATAGATGAAAAGAGAAAGCAAAAAATTATTCGCAATAATTAGCATACGCATGTGCTAAACCGCAAGTGCACAAATCATGAGCAATTAATAAAGTGATGAGTGAGTATTCTTCCCAAAAAAATTGATCTTTCAAATTATTACTAATTACTATTGGTATTTACAACTTAATTTTATCAGAGCCATGAGCAATTAATAAAGTGATGAGTGAGTATTCTTCCCAAAAAAATTGATCTTTCAAATTATTACTAATTACTATTGGTATTTACAACTTAATTTTATCAGAGCTAACTTAATTCAAAGTTGATTATAAAAATTAAAGGTAATTAAACTAACAATTTGATAATTTAAAAAGGTGGGAAATTTATGATAAAGAGGTCCTAGGATCTTGATTTCACTCTAATTTTTTCATATTCTTTATGTTTAGTGATCATTAACTGATCTTGTCAATTCATTAATCATGGGGTTAATATTAATTTCATTGCCCTTCTCGAGCGTCGAATAAGTTGTTATGCATATATATGCAAGTTAATACCTCTAACTAACTTGTCTATTTATACATTTATTAAGCAGCCCTAAAATGAATAGATTATTGATAAGTCTTTAGTAAATGGTGCCTGCGCTCTTGAGTCTAAATGGAATGACCTTGTAGTAGTATGTTCCCTTATGTGTGATAAAAGAAGTCTTTTCTTGATTAGGTAGGAACATTTTAATTTAATTGTATCTTGAGAATACGTCCATAAAGCCGATGAGAGCATGTTTAGTTGTAAAATCTACTAACTAGTTGATATTTGGTATAGGGATGCTTTTTTTCCGAATAGGATTTATTTAAGTTCATAAAGTCTACACATGTTCTCTATTTCTTTTGGTTTTTTTTTTTTAACTATGACAATGTGGCTAACCATTCAGGATAATAGACTTCTCTGATGAACACTACTGTCTAAAGCTTTTCGACTTCAGTTGCAATAGCTTTATTTTTCTCTTGGTTAAAAATTCTTCTCTTTTGTTTTATCAACATAAAAGATGGATTGAATTCTAGTGCATGTCATATGAGAGCATAGTTTATCTCTAGCATGTCCTTGTCTGACTAGACAAAGATGTTTGAAAACTTTACCATTAGGGAGATTAATGTTTCTCTTATTTTAAGCTCTAGATATAAGCCTATTTTCTGGTCTTCTTAGAATTTTTTGTTTGGATATATATTGAGAGCAGGTCACCAACTAGTTTTGGGGATTTGGATTTGGTTTCCTAGGTTTATGATGGTGATATAAAAGGTCCTCATAGATATGGTCACACAATAGCTTCTAGTTGTCTTTTGATCACCCTTGAGGATTCTTACTCCTTTTCTTGCAAGGAATTTGAGTTTTAAATAGTGTATAGATAGGGTGACACTGAAGTTAATCATAAAGGGTCTTCCCAACATCACCTTATAAGGCATAAATTGATCGATCACTATAAAGTTAGTCATCATTATCTTATCATAGGGTTTTTCCCTATAGATATTGGTAGACTCATAACTCTTATAAACATCACGCCGTTATCTCCAAAGCTGTAGAAGAGTGTTTGTATGCATTGAATCTTAAGGTCTTTGATGCTAAGCTCAATGAGTGTTTCCTCGAATATCAGGTGAAATGAGCTCCCTATGTTAACTAACACTTTTTGTTTTACCTCCAATCTTACTAATTGGATAGTTATGACTGATGAATCACCATGTGGGTAGCTGATCGATACTGAGTATACTCATGGTTTTTTAAGGGTTGGGGTCTTACACATCAGCTAGTGTCATGCCAATGAGTATCGAGAGTAATTCTTGCTCTGTCTTTTTTAATTTCCTACCAACATCATGCCCCTTAAGATGATCATAGTTATCGCTTGTATTTGAGAGTTATTGTATTCATAATTTCCTCCATCTTGATTCTTTCTCAGCCTAATGTTAGCTTTGAACTCATCGTCGTAGCATTCTTATTAGCTAATCAATTTGAACTCGTAGATGTATGTATTCATTAGTGGTGTGGTTATGGTCTTGATGGAATTCATTTTTTTTTTCTTATTTCTCTTTGTTGTTGGCATTTAAATAGATGTAGGCTCTTCGATGAGGCTACTTTCCTTTTTGGCCTCAAATATTTTGGCCAACAAAACTATTGTAGGAATGTATTTATCT
The DNA here is from genome assembly GCA_946807835.1 of Ailanthus altissimus. Classification (NCBI taxonomy): domain Eukaryota; kingdom Viridiplantae; phylum Streptophyta; class Magnoliopsida; order Sapindales; family Simaroubaceae; genus Ailanthus; species Ailanthus altissimus. Next base: position 12,588,118 of record OX327698.1, read on the forward strand.
TCCTAAACCATGGCCACCTTGGGAGGAGATTTTTTTATTTGTTCCTTATTGTTGTTTTCTTAAGGCAGATCTCTTCCTAGAAGCTTTGTAGCTCTTTGTGGAGTCTTATCTCTTTGTTCTTAAGCTATCCTTATTTTGGGGATTTTCTAAACTCTCACACTTGGTCTTTTTTCATGTGTTTGCTTTGCCTGGACTTTTTGTAGGTTTTCTTCTTTAATCTTAATATATTGCGGAGCTTGTCCATTGGCAATTGCATAGGTAACAAATAAACCTTTTTGATCAAAAAATACCGAAATTGATTTATCCAGAGTCCTTCTTCCAATGCCTCTAATGTAACTGGTGAGTCAAACACTTCGAGTTAGATTACTTTCTTATGATATCATTTTATGAAGTCCTTCAAATTCTCTGTATAACTTTGCTTGATTTGTTATAACTGTTAGGAATCTTTAGTCTTCTTATAAGCTCCTTAAAAGTGCTGGACAAAATTTTAATTAGTTCACTAAAGGATGAGATACTTTTTTGCCTTTGGCTTTTGCAACAAGAGAGCCTACCCATCTAGGTTGACATGGAATAGTTGGCATATATGTTTTTGTTTAAGGCTAGTGATTGATAGCAAGTCAGTCACCTGATTAGTGCAATGATGGAGATCTATTTTTTTCTTGTAGGTTGGGAGGTTTAGCACTTTACACCCTTTCGACAACTTAATATCTCTAAGATCAAATTCTCCATATCCTCAAGGAGTTGATGCAATTGCTTTTTTAGGTTTTGAACTTTCTCAACTAGTGGGTCTTTATTCTTGAGCACTATGTTATTCATAGTGCTCACGCTGTCTGATCTTGTAGATAAATTTCCTTGTATCCTTCTTGACCCTGTTGTTACTCTTTTTCCTATTTAGTAGATTCTATCTCCTCTGATCTTGCTACCCTTTTTCTCTTATTCAATATTTTTCAAGCATTCTGTGTATGCTTATTATCCCTTTTGAGTCTGTTAATGATTATTTGAACATCATTGTCTTCCAAATCATGATTGGCATTAGCTTGCCTGTGAAAGTCTGAGTCATTGACTTGTGACTAGTTGAGGGAGTGGTTGTAATCACATTGGCATGATTGTCAGCTTAGTTGGTGACTATCCCTCTTGAAGGATTCTACGATACTTTATTTCCCTATTTGTTTTCAAGTTAATCCGAGAGGATTATGGTTTCCCTTGCTATCAGGAGAATAACTCTCAATGGTAAGAATTATTTTTGTGACTCAAGAGTATGGATGACTCTCATGATCCTTCTAGGTTATTGCATTTTTTTAGAAGTTTTGCATTATCTTTTTTATTTTGTCTCTTTCTTGCCGCAACTTTTTTAGATCTTCTTCTAATGCTTTTTTGTTAGGTTAGTGGCTCTTCTCATTGATTTGAGTTATGGCTAGGCTATATTTCTACATACTTACTTGGGTTATGTAATCTAAGATTCTTATTAGTAATAAAGTTTGCTAGTTATTTTGTGTGGCCATAGAACTTGTGGTAATAATTTTTAGTCATGCATCCTTTATACACTCTATTTGATATTAATAGCTTTTTGTTTATTTCCCACAAATAACACCAAACTATTTACCATAAAATGTAGTGACCCAAAAGTGAACAAGTTAAATTTGTTTCTTTAAGGAAGCTTGACTTAGATAGCAAAGATATGATAAAAACTCTAGATCAATTGGACTGTCCACTTTCCCTATGATATAAAGTGTCTAGTGAGAATCATACAACCAAAAAGAATGTGAAGTTGAGCTGGAAGATTTTTTGGTTTAGGTTTTCTAATGCATAAATTACCAAGGGTTCTTAAAAAGGAAAATAAAGGCAAGATATTAAAAAAAAAGAATAAGATGGCTCTTTTGCTTATGAGCTCTTTATGTGATTTGAGGTGTTTCTTAATGCATATTCAATGTGTGAGAATATATTGATCCTCTTTCGTGCTAATTTTCTCATCTATTTATAAGGTGAGAATATAGGTATTACAAATAGCTTTTAAAATTCTTTTTAATGTCGACGTCTTATGGATATTCTTTTTTAAAATTCTGCTATCAAAGTTATTTTTTAAATATATTGGATCTTCTTGTCTTAGTCGGATTTATATCATGCATTTAGGAATATTCCTTAGATTTATCCCTTGAATTTAGAGATTTTTCCATTGAATTTAGAGATTTTTCATTGTTATGCTTCACTTTATCTATATTTCTCTACATCTTTTATAAGTTATGTCTTTTCTAAAAACTTCTTTTGATCTTTTGAGGTAGTCATTTTTTTACCTTCCCCTACTTGATATAAAAAAGGGTTATTTCCTCTTACTTGGAGTTTGGCTGGATGGGGTGGCCAATGTACGACCATTGTTCTGACCATCTCTGGGAGTGGTGAGTCTGACTGAATAGGATAGCCTAGCTTTATCTATTGCTCTAACCAGCTCAAAGATAGTGTAGTTCTTTTTTCGGAGTTTGACTAAACAGGGTAAATTTTGACCATTATTCTGACCATCTCGGAGGATGTATTTGTCTTTTCTTTTTTGGAGTTTGACCAAATAGGTAACTGAGCTTTGACCATTATTTTGACTAGCTCGGAGAAGGTGCCTTTGGCTTGCGTTTGTGGGCTAACAATTTCTTTTTTAGTCATATAGATCGAGGTTATCTTTAGACTTTATGCTCTGAAGTCTTTGTGCTTCATGGGCCAAAATCTTAAGGCTTGCAAGCCAAAATCCAGAAGAGGAACATAGTGTATTAATGATAATGGATATTTTCAAGAATACTTTGAAAGTCTTAAAGTATGAGTAAATATTAGAAACATTCACTTGTTTTATAAATAGGCAACAATACCATGTCATTCAAAAATCCATTAAAACTAACCTCTAACATGTTAGAGTCTAATAAATGTAAAAATACACTTCACATAACTTAAAAATTATCAAAAATGGCCCAACAATGTACTATTTAATTTTTTTAGTATTAAGAAATAGTAATAGTTCAAAATGATGATTAAGCCCTTAAATTTAGTTTGAAAATTATAACAATTTTAGTTTTGTCAATTTTCTCTTGTAAATTGATTTTTTCATATTTTTCTTTTTTTTTTGTTTTGCAAAAATTCATCCACTAATATATTTCTTTTCTAATTTTTAACTCTTTATTATTTCTTCTCACCAATCTCTACAATCAACAATTTATCATAAAATATCCAAATTTTCTCTAATTTTGTGGAAAAGTTATCAAAAAAATCAATAAGATCAAATCATCAATTTTTGTTTTTAAATAAACCTTCGCCAACCAAGATAGAGTATTAAAATAAAAAATAAATTTCAAAATACCTAGTTAATGGGGGACATAGTAAGCCTTATCCCTCAAAATCTGCAAGAAGGTAAGACCAAGCTAGGGGTAAAAGGAAGAACAAGACAACAAAGAGGCTTAAAATAAAGCTGATAAGCAAGAAACCTATTAACATCCTTAAACAATTAGTCTAGAATCTCTGCAGGAGCCTCACACCACCAAGTAAAGCTATCACAATGAACTCTCAAATTTGCTAAAGAATCAACCACAATGTTAACTTTTCGAAAAGCATGATGAAAAAAGAAAGATATTTGAGAGCAGAAATACCAACAGTTAATCTAGCAAGATTGAAGTCACTAAAAAGGGATGAATAGAAACATTAGTAAGCAACCAAACCACTAACATGGAGTCACATTTGAGAATAAGATTATACCAATCTTTTTTAAATGCATGCTCAATAGCAAAGATTACGGCTATAGTCTCCAAATAGTAAGCTATATAAACTCTGAAGGGGAAACTAAAACCACCAATAAACTTACCCATCTCATTCGAAAAATAGCTTTATAAGCAACTCCAAGACTACCCTTAGACAACCCATTTGTGTTAATGTTAACCTAACCTGTGGTCGGCAACTACCAGTGAGGAATATAAATTTTGAGAGCTCGTAGTAAAGCAAAGTCCAAGCTCAAAGCCTCCATAATTTTATGATCATTACCAAATGACAAACCCAAGGCGATGTTTGGTGAAAAACTGAATGTGAGTTGAGTAATCAGTACAAATTCGATAAAAAGAATGTGGAATGTCCTCAAATCTGAGTTTGTTCCTACTCTTTGAAATAAAGTAAAATAAATAGTATTAAGCCAAAAGCCACAAATTAAATAATTGAGAACTAAAAGACTTAAACACAATAAACTGTCATAAATCAGCCACCGAACCATCTAAAGCAACTCGAGTCTCAAACTTAGAGGCTAACCAACTGCAACAATGATTGGCAAAAAAATAGCTTACAAACATATTATTATGATTTTTTAGGCACATAAAGGAATCACACAATGGATACAATATAAATCTTCAGGACTGCAAATTATGATTCATAGGAATTTTATTCTAAAGTAGCCTTCAAATAAAAATACTGATCTTAGGGGAAATGAAACTCTTCCAAACCTAATCATACCAGTGTTAGAAGAGTGAAGAACCCTAACTAAGTTGTAACTCTCCTTAATAGTTAAAGTACCATCTCTAAAAGTCTTCCAAACAAGTCTATTAGGACACGCATCTCTCAAAAGAACAATATCCCAATTTGTTGTTGCAAAGATCAAGTTAAAGTAGGAAGAGCATGCAAAACATTCCAAGAACCTTGCAAAATGATATCTCGAACCTTAAAAGGCCAGATTCAAACCAGAAGCTATAGTTTGAGAAAAAAATGGCTCATCCAATTAGTTATCATACCACAAATAAACTAAGGATCTATCCCTAATTATCCACTTACTACTGCTGTGGAAGATGTTCAACACTAACTAAAAACCTAACCAAAGTGAAGAGCATAAATATATTTTCCTACTCCCATAAAACTAATATTATGCTTTGAGAAAAGAAGAGCAAATCGTTTCTTACATATGAACATACAATAAATATTTGATGAGACAAGCTTTATTTAAGACATCAAACCGTCGGAGACCAAGACCTCCTTCAATTTTAGGAGTACAAATTTCAACCTAAGAGAACCAAGCAAACTTGCTAGACTAAGAGTCACTTGTAAAAATGAAATTACAAGCCCAGGAATGAGGTTGCTTGATGAGAGAACAATGCCATAAATAAACTTTAAAGCTATGCATAAAAAAAAACTTTGAAAACCTGTCATAACAAGCTCAACTCTTCCCGTTAAAGACAACACCTTGCCCTTCTACCTAACAAGCTAAGCCCAATCCTTATCAGCCCAGATCTAAAGACTCTGTCTCTTGGAATAGATTTAAAATGAGAAACTCCAAGATAGATGAAATGAAGCATCGCTTCTGAAAAACCCAGCATTGAAAAATTAAGCTGCCCATAAGAGATCGCTAATTTTCCCAAGAAAAATTTGTTCTTCCCATAAGAGATCGCTAATTTTCCCAAGAAAAATTTGTTCTTCCCATAATTCGCCACTTGACCAGAAGTTTTGTCATAATCATCAAGAAAAATCTTCAAACAAAGATAAAAAATGCCAGTCACCTTTACAAAAAATAAGAGTGTCATCAGCATAAAGAATATATGATAGAGCCTTACAACCCTTTGGCATTGAAATGGGAAAGGTACGACCTTTTGTAAAAAGTCCTTGAAGACCTTAGCAAAAGCTTCCTCAACCAAACAAGAAAGCAACGATGAGAGCAGATCTCCTTAATGAACTCCCCAGCTGCAAGAAAAGAACCACTTTAGAGAACCATTAATAAAAACCAACAACTTTGCTAAACAATATTCAAAATTGAAAATTCATTACAAAATTTAATAACCCTAAATCATCTATCAATGTCAAAAATTCAAAAATCTATCCCAAAGTCAATAACCTCAAATCCATCAATTTTCAAAAGTTCAAAAAATCATCACAATTTATGTTCAAATATAATCACAAAAGCATTTCTTTTCAATTAAGTAAAACAAAAAATCACCAATTTTTTTGTGTACTTCAACAAAGAAAAGTGAAATTGTGATGAATTAAGATATTATGTAAAAGGCTTAAAATAAAATGAGGTTATTGAAGGAGAGCATAGAGTAGTTGAACATGAGCTCGTAGCACATCAACATTCTTCATAGTGATTGGCTTCATGTCCACATAGGGGTGATAAGCGCAATGGCCACAAACGGTGCTCTTAGTTATTACAATGCATGAAATTAAGGGTGACAGAGTTTTTCATGGGAATTTTAATAAAGACTTGATGTTTGGATTACAAATAAAGCATGATGATTTAAATACTATAGTTTAAAGAAACTATTAATTTTTATGATTTTTGAATTTTCATTCATATTATTTACTTTTAAAATTATTAGTTGAAGACTTAAAGACTCGATGTAGTTTATATTTTCATGTGATATTTTTTGGTATATTATAATTGTACCGGGTAAAAGACTATTTTACATAATTAAAATATTACAAATAAAATAGTATTTAAGAAAAAAAATTGAATATATGCTACACATGAGATTCTCATCCCCATTTGGGGATCACCTACTCTAAACCGAAATTACATATAACAAATATAAGAGTGGGTATGAAGATTCTCATATTTGAATATGAGGATGAAGATTGTAATTTCCGCCCTAACTTATCCTATTGCCACCCTTGTATGCAATGTTGACAATAGTGCAAAGCACAATAGTTGATGTGTGTGATGCTTTTAACAATTGGGTGCAACAATAGCTATAAGATTTAGGGTTCTTTTTAAAAATTAAGGTTGTGTTTACTTTATTACTCTTAATTGTTGTTTATATTTTATAGTAAAAAAAATTAACTATTTTAAATATTATTGTTTATTTTTGAAATTTGTAGAAATTTACTACTTTTTAATAATCTCTTAAGAATATTGTTAATGATATCCCTAATAACGAAATTGTATGAATATTACATGACAATCAAAGCTATATTGGACAAGAGAGGCCAAAAAATTCTAGAACATGTAATTTTACACGAGAAAATCTAAAAAAAATGAAGTTTTGATTCTACAGGAAGCTAATAGGAAATAGACGAGAGTGCAGAGCAATGAGAGAGTGCCATAATTGATGCCATTGCTACAGAGTGTACTCTGTACAATGCTAAGTGAGGAAGGTGCCAGTTACCTGGCAAAAAGCTATTTTTCCTATCAACCTGGATAAACAATGGCAGCTCAGCTATACTATCATGCATTGCACGCGTGCTAATATTTACTCAGTGCTCACATGTGTGCATTGTATCACCAAGCGTGCCAGGCAGGTATTTCTGGGTCCGAGTAAAAAGTAATTAAATAAAGGCCGGCAGCCTCATTATTGTATTATTAAGAGTATCAAATATCTATTTATGCATTTATTCATCACTAGTCAGTCACCTGGCACTTGGCACTTGGCACTTAGCACATGCGTGGACAATGCGTATGGGCTGACGTGGTTAAAAAATTGCTCTATAAAAACCAACACCTCTCTCCCTCTCTCTCTTCAGAACTACGAAACTTCTCTCTCGTTTTTGCTTTGCTTTGCTTTACTTTCTATTTCAAACAGAATATAGAATTTAAGAAATTCAGCAAGAATACCCAGTTTCTTTCTTGATCAATTTTTTTTGATTCATTGCTCTTGTAATTTGTCTCTTTCTGATATACATTTTTCAGAATCACAGAAATGACGATGATGATGTGCGGGCAGATATGTAATATAATACATGAGTTGAAGCCAGCATTGATGATGGTGGTGGTTCAAGTGGCATTTGCTGGAGTCAATATTTTCTATAAACTAGCGGCTAATGATGGTTCCTGTTGCTCTCATTGTCGAAAGGTTAATTTGGTCCTCTTACTTTCCATTAATGATTCTCTTTCTGTATTTTTTTTTTCTTCGGTTTTTAAATCCGATAGCATTCAGTTTTCTCTTCTTTCTTTTCGGTCATTTCGCAAATGAAATAAGAAAATTCACTTGAATCAATTTTCTCAAATATGTGTTAATTTCATTTCGTTCAATTTTTATCTCATGATCGTTGTGACGATTTGTTATATATTTATTTGCCGTGTTATTGGGGAATTTTCTAGTTCTCTTAGAAGGTTCTTCACTGATGGTGTCTCTGTCCTCTATTTCTTTCGGAACTTTCAAGAAACAACAAAAGCTGAAATGAAAAATATAAATAAATTGAAGTAAAAATGAAATCTCCAGAAACTTACCAGATTGTCACTGTAACAAACAGAACGATTTCAATATTAAAATTATAAGAGAAAAATTTGTTTTGATTTGATTTGATTATTTGGAATCTAGCTAATGCTTGTACTGAAATGTTTTTGCAGAAAGAGCAGACCGAAGCTGAATTGGAAGTTACTGTTTCAAACTTTTATTTGTGGGTTATTTGGGTAAGTTTTTCCTTGCGGGATATTTAGAGTAAGAATTTGCGGAGAAATTGAATTGACGTCATTAAAAGCAATGTGACGCGTACAGTTGGTAGACGAATAGAGTAGCGAGCCGTATCACGCAAAATCTATTATTCCTATGCATGGCCAGGCTATGTTGTTGCTGTTTAATAGCTTTACGTGACACGGTGTCCTTCGCAATTTACAAGTGTTACGGATCGTTTTTGAACCGTGTAGTCTTAAACGCATTATGTGTTAAACAGTTAAAAAAATTATATAAAAAAAAAATAAACACATTAAATATTTGTACGAATGTTTTCTATATTGCTAAAAAGAAAATAAAGTTATGAGATGAATTATACAAATGAAGGTCTCTCCTTTACATACTAGCAATTTTATACAATCGACGACTAAGATCTAAACGATCTAATGGTCTATATACAAGATAAAATAATATTCTTTAGAATATTTTTAGATACCATCACACTTTTTATGAAATTCTAATTAAGGTGAACTATCCTAATAAGTCACGGGCTTGGCCTGGTCCTTCACCCATGTCAGCGGGTCTTCTAGAAGCTGCGGCCCGCAATCCATTCCAGTAGTCTTTAAAGCTTTTAGGAGGCTTTGTCGTGCACCAAGTGTTCGAGGAAATGCTTGAGAACACTTGGGGCGTGACATTCTCTCCCACCAAATTCACGCAACACCCTCGTCACGTCTTCACTGAAAACTGCACACATCGTTCTTCAATTTGCCGCTGTGCGCTCTCATATTTCCAGTGTGCTCTAATATCGGGTACCCCTTTCCACTTGACAAAGTACTCACGTCTTGGAGGTTGATCTTTCCTCTGCACCGTCCGTCCTTTGCGGATGAGTTTCGCCCCTTTGTCGTCCCATGTGGAAATCCCTAAAGGTTTCTGTTTCTGCTCCATGTCTTCTATACCCCCTGGTATAGCTTCAAGCAGCTCTCGGGAGACACTGGATGCAGCTGTTGTCTCGAAAATATCCCCACCTTATACGAGATGTTGCCAACCCTCTTGGCAATAGTAAATGGCCCATCGTCCTTGCGATCAAGGCCTTTGTGAAGTGGGCGTATTGTCTTGCGTTGTGGTGGAAATATCATCTCCATCACCAAGACCCCCGCATAATGCTTGACATGCCGCTGCTTGTCCCTAACCCACTTCTTGTGCTGAAAGCGCACATTATATAACGCCTTGAGTTGTTGAGCGACACCCACACTCGTCAACTCCTTGAGCTGCCCCCGCAATCCATCTAATCCCGATTGAGGCATCTGTACTATAGTTGGAAGCATCAACCCCAGCTTCAACTGTTTCCTATGCTCGGTATCACCTTGATGTGGCTGTACCTATGGTATGTCAGTTGGCACGACCCCCTTGTGCTCCTCGAGCACTTCTGCCACCCTCGTTGGTAGCTTCCTCTCACTTCTTGTCGCCTTATCATCCATCCCCCTCACTATGACTGGATGTACTCCTCCTTTGTGCCCAGCAACTCCCATTAGTTAAATGGCAGAAAGGATTTTAGCGTTGGCTTTCAGCTAAGATTGCCCACCCTTGGGCTTGTCTATCGTCGATATCATGTAAGGACCTCTTTGCATGATGCACACATAGTCGTGTCGAGGAAGTGGCATCACGTCGTACTATTTCAAGAACTCCATACCTAACACCACATCGAAATCATCAAGAGATGCTACAGAGAACTTTACCTCGCCGCGCCATTTACCTAGGTGGATATCGACCCCTCGAACCACCCCATCCAGTAGCTTGGCCGTAGCATTCACTGATTTGAGGAACCCCTCCTCTTTCTCTACGTAAAGTCCCAAGCGCTTCGCCTCCGCACGCTTGATGAAATTGTGCATCGCGCCAGTATCTATCAGCACTTGAGTCTTTATACAATTGATGTAGGCTTCAACATATATGAGCGCCTTTCCCATTGGCGCGCTGGCACTCCACTTGGCTTTCATTGTGTTGAGCAGCTACAAACACCCCATTTGACCTTGCTTGCAAGCCTCATGTGCTGTAACCATGGCATTGATAGCCTTCTTCTTCGGGCAGTCCTTGACCCAGTGATCCCCATCGCAAAGAAAGCAGCTTCTCTTCGGTCCATTCCCTTTATAGCCGTTGCGCTTCTGCTTTTGCCATTTGAGCGGCTTACTTTTCTCCTCCTCATCTTCTGGAGGCTGAAACTCTTTGGTGCCCCTACCTTTGCTGTGATTGTGTCTCGAATACTTGGACTTTTTTGAGTCACGCTTGCGGTAATCCATGAGTGTTTCTGCCAATGTTAGAGCATTGGATATTCTGGTCACCCCGTACTGCTTTAACTCGTTGGATGCCCATGTTTGCAACCCGTCCAAAAAATTGAACAACAAGTCCTCCTCGCTCATGTTGAGAATCTGGAGCATTAACAAGGAGTACTCCTTGACGCACTCGCTAATGGACTTGGTTTGCTTTAATTCTTTTAACCGCTTTCGAGCGTCGTGCGCCACATTCTACGGATAAAACTGGCGCTTCAACTCCCGTTGTAATTTTTCCCAAGTGTTGATTGTGCAGGCACCCTTGCGTATCTCCTCGCTTTTCCTGCGCCACCATAGAATTACATGGTCGGAAAGATATAATGTCGCGGTATTTACCTTATCTTCATCCTGTATGCCCATGGGGTCGAAGTATCTTTCAATCTGCCAAAAGTAGTTGTCGAGCTCCTTGGCGTTTCGCTTGCCGCTGAACGCTTTCGGTTTAAAAGCTTCGACTCTTGGCATCCCTTGAGCAGCAATTGACCTATTTGCCACTGCTCGCTTGCACAGCACCACATCCTCCTTGATAGTGTCAAACCCTCTACGCAGCTCTTTCACTTAAGCTTGAACTTTGTCAAAGGTAGCGTATACCTTCTCTTGGAAAGCCTTGATCCAGTCACGCTGTCGACTAGCATAACTCTTGATGGATGCGTCGATAAGGGAGCGCAGCTCGTCCCTTTGAGTGTCGAGACCAGCCTCGATCTTCTCTACTTGCTGCTCCAACTCCCCAAGACGATTCATCGCCTTTCCAACAGTGCCACCGAGCATTTTCACCATGGTCCCAAACTCATGGCCTGGATCGATGGACTTGTCGCGAGGTACACTACCGTGCATCTTAGCTTCGGGGTTCCGCCGCCTCTCTTCAGTCACCTCCAACGGCATGGCGTCTTTCTCCATCATTGAACCTGCTTTGATACCAACTGTCACGGACCGTTCTTGAACCGTACGGCCTTAGACGCGTTGCGTGCTAAGTAGCCGAGAAAACTACACAAAGAGAAAAAAAACAAGCACACCAAATGTTTGCACGAATGCTCTCTATATTGCTGAAGAGAAAACAAAGCTATGAGATAAATTATACAAGTGAGGGTCTCCCCTTTATATACTAGCAGCCCTATACAATCGACGGCTGAGATCTAAACGATCTAACGGTGTATATACAAGATGGAATAATATTCTCTAAAATATTCCAAGATGTCATCACACCTTTTATGGAATTCTAATTAAGGTGAACTACCCTAATAAGTTACGGGCTTGGCCCGGTCCTTCACCCATGTCGGCGGGTCTTCTAAAAGTTCTAGCCCGCGATCCATTCCAGCAGCCTTTAAAGCCTCTAAGAGGCTTTATCGCGCACCAAGTATTCGAAGAAATACTTGAAAACACTTAGAATATAACACAAGGCAACTCTTTGTTAACCAACTCTCCACTCTTTTTCGGTGTCTTTTAGCGACTACTTGATTCATCTACCACAATATAAACAATAAAATATTAGTGACTCATAAATTCCTTCATATACAAGATGTACATAATCTGGATCTCATATATATATATAATGCATGTGACATTTCATCCATTATAAATGAATCGTAACTGTTAAATTTAGAGGAACGATATGCGATTTATCAACAAATTTACTTCTAGCTAGTGAAGATTGCTAATGACATTAACTCTTAATTAATTGCAGGGGATCATTATCTCAAAATTTGTACGTGGAGAGCTTGGTCTTAACATCTGCAACATTTTCTTCGGGCATGACTAACCTGATTCCGGCCATTACATTCGTTTTGGCGGTGTCTATTGGGTACAGTATTCTCTAATATACATGAGATTATAATTGATGGCAAGTTGATTTTGATTATCATCGTAAGCCCGCCGTTGATTCTTGTAATCAATTACAGATTAGAAAAGCTTGGAATAAGGACACGGGCTGGGAAGGCAAAAGTGTCGGGGACATTAATGGGAATAGGTGGGGCAATGCTACTCACGTTCTTCAAAGGAATAGATATTAACATCTGGTCAACACATATTGACCTTTTGCGCAATGGCAGCCACTTGGCATTATTGCATGCAGACTCCGGCAAACGCCTCATGGGGCGCTTTATTGGCTCTGGCCAGTTGCTTCGCTTATGCTTCTTGGCTAATCATTCAGGTGAATTTATATATATCTTATTCAACTTTTTCATGTTGTCCTACATTACTATTAGTAACAGCAGTTTGCTCATAATTTTGTTTTTTTTTTTGTGTTTGATTTTTTTTTTCTTAATCTTCTGTATAGGCTAAGATGAGCAAGGAATACCCATGTCAATACTCAAGCACTGCTCTGATGTGTGTGATGGGAGCAATTCAGGCTGTTATTTTTGCGCTTTGTACGGAAAAGGATCGGGATCAGTGGAAACTTGGCTGGAATATTAGACTTCTTACTGTAGGTGAATTTATATATATCTTATTCAACTTTTTCATGTTGTCCTACATTACTATTAGTAAAAGCAGTTTGCTCATAATTTTGTTTTTTTTTTTGTGTTTGATTTTTTTTTTCTTAATCTTCTGTATAGGCTAAGATGAGCAAGGAATACCCATGTCAATACTCAAGCACTGCTCTGATGTGTGTGATGGGAGCAATTCAGGCTGTTATTTTTGCGCTTTGTACGGAAAAGGATCGGGATCAGTGGAAACTTGGCTGGAATATTAGACTTCTTACTGTAGCATATGCGGTATGTTATTGATAATATTTACCACTTTCATTCTGGTATTTATGCTCGGTGCATGGTTCCTTACATAACTAGTTACATAATATCTTAATATTGTATATAATTTGTATATGGCATGAAAAATAATTTTTTTTAATTCTGTAATGTGTTACATATTGCAGGGAATAGTGGCTTCTGGTTTGATGGTCAGCGTTGTATCTTGGTGTGTGCGCATGAGAGGCCCTTTATAAGCATCTGTTTTCAATCCGCTGATGCTCCTGGTTGTCGCGTTACTCGGATCCTTCTTGACGAGAAACTACACTTGGGCAGGTCTTTATTTATTTTCTTGATTTTATTTTGTGTTCTTTCCCGAGTAACTAATATATGTTGACAGATTCATATATCAACTGTAGTAGCACTAACTATCTGGTATTTAAAATTCATGTTTTTGACTAGCTAACTTTTTCAACTCTAAATCTCAGCATCATAGGAGCAACGTTGATAGTGTGTGGGCTTTATGTGGTATTATGGGGCAAAGGAGAGGAGATGAAGAAGATGACTCAACTGGCGCCATCTAAAAGCTCTCGAGAATCTGAATCGATTGAAATTGTTATTTCTTCTCCGAGTGATGGAGATATAACAGCCAAGAGAAATGGAGTCAAAGAAGAAAATGATCCAGGAGAGATAATGAAGGTAAATGAAGATCATATTGATATATTAGCGAAGGAAAATGAAGAAGAGATGGAGGCGTTTGACACAGATTTATCAACAAAGAAAAATGAAGAAAAAAGATGAAAATGTTACACAGGTGATGGAATAAAGAGGTTGAGGGGGTAGTTTCTAGGCCTTAGAATTCAGCACAAACAATGCCATTTAATAGTCTTTTTTTTTATTATTATTATAAGCTTTTTTTTTAAAATGATTCACACATTCCATGTAACTCATATATGTGTTAATAATGACTTTCAGCAACAAAATTTTTAGTCATAAAAAGTATTTTATAATCTAATATTTAACCATGAAAATTTAATTTTATAGTTAAATAACATAAGACATTAAACAACTATTAAAAGGATTATTTGGCCACAGATAATTTCATCAGTAAAGGTACTTTTTAGCTACAAAAGTTTTGTTTGTGGCTAATTATTTACCACTAAAAATATTTGAATTTATGCCTTAATATTGACAACTGCATTTAGCCACCAAACTTCCATCGTTAAAAGAAATCACCTATATCAAGCATTTTGTGACTAAAAGGTAATACAGTTTAGCTATAAAATCTATACAATTTTATTTGACTGAAAAGTAATGCAATTTAGCTATAAAATTTCAGTTTCGTAGCTAAGTGTAATTGTCACAAAACTTTAATTTGTGACTAAATACGGTGAGCATTAACCACGAAAATTTTATTTTATAGTTAAATATAGTGAATTTTAGCTATAAAACTTTATTTTGTAGCTAAAAGTATAGATATTTATGTTAGGATTGGTACTTATGTGTTATTTTTTAATGTATATATATTTATATATTTATACATGTGTACATTCTCATTAAATCGCTAATATTTATTTATATAGTATTATGAAATATAACATTATAGACATTGTATGATCTGAAAGAGTTCAGATTTGATCTAAATAAGTTTAAATAAGAGCCCACAGTTTACCACGCTGAGAGATATAAATGCTAAATGTTAGCACAACTAATTGTTAGTTGCTTATAATACTCAATGAAAATTCAAGAGTTGGAGTCTTGTTTGTAATGGGACATAGACCTGTGAAGATACTAGTAACTGCATAGTTGTAATTAGGTGCCAGAAAATGTCAGTTGCACAAGTATGTTCTCGAATATTGTCCTTGATCTATTTCTGTTGATGTGAGTTTATTGGTGGATACCTGTATGTAGATCAGCATATGTCGTACCTATATGGTATAAATAGTCATTCTTAGCTGACTATGAGCTTTGAGCTCATATTGACATATGAGTATCCAATTAGGACTGGATGTACGACAGACTCACGAGGGCCTCCGATAGAAACCTTATGTAAGCCGTCAACGGAGGGTCCTCTCGAGTTGAGTAGTATATGTGATCCTTTGACTTGAGTGTCATGGTGGGCTTGTAAGTGATCCGCCATTTTTTGGTTCTATGCATGTCACAGACCTTTCATGGTATGATCGCTGGGTATGGTCTGATACTTATGGAGTCTGGTATGTACAAATATAGGATCCGTCAACTTGTATAGAGAGTTAGATATGCAAATGCTTCGAGATTGTATCTCAGAAAGCCTTGTGGCCACAAGCATTAATCCCACGAAAGAGTTTCCGCCAGGGTGGAATAATATGGCAAAGGAGTTTACACATATTGTTTAGTAAGATACAAGTCTAGGGATATGACATGGATGAGCACATAGGTAATTGACGGTGATAATCTATATCCCGAGCACATCCAGGATATCATGACGGAAAGACTATACGTATGCATTGTAACCTCAACTTGGATGGTCGACACGCTGATTTGTATTTTCGTGACGTGTGTGGAGCAATGTTCACGGACTCATAAAATAGTTTTATTTGACGAATCAGGTATGGACCTAAGAAGTCCTGCGGTATGTAGTGTACTCGTTGTGCACTGAGGCTATAGTAACCACTTATCCAACACCAAAAAGAATAATATATTTATATATATATGTATAATATTCATATTTTATTTATATGTGGATGATAGTTAATTTATGTATTGTTATTAGTATTTTTTGTATAGATTAATTACATACTATTAATATTGGGTTTATTTGCAAGATTTTAGATTTATTTTAGGGACCAAATTATAATACTTTGAAAGTTTTGGAGGTTAATTTATAAATACTAAAAGTTAGCTGCTTAGTATAAAAATACATATTTTAAACCCTAATTTACTCATTTTTTGATCGAGCTACCCCTTTAGAGAGAGAAAAGAGAGAAATAGAGGGGAGAGAAAGAGAAGAAGAAGAAGAAAAAGAAGAAGAAATTGGAATTTAGAGTTTTAAGAGGTATATTATAACTATTTCTCAATTTATTGGTGTTAATTAAGTTAATTTCTTTAAGTTTTGATTTCTGGACAAATGAAAAATTGGGGATTTGATGTGAATTTTGTAAGATATATTGAGAATTGATGATGATTATGTAGATAACTTGATAAATCATGATGAATTTGCATAAATTCTACTTGATAGTCTCTTGATCCGATAATTTTATAAATTGTTGTGCTTCAATTCTGATTTTGGATTTTGATTATATGAAATTAGACATGTTTATAATCATTGGAGACTTTGAATCGATTGAAAATTCCAGAAATTGAATTTGTAGTGAATTTACCAAAATGACCCTGAAATTCTAAAAATTTCTTGTGTTAACAGTATGATACAGTGACAAATACTTTTTGATCTACTGAATGATTTTTAAAAATTATGAATTTTTGGAATATAATAAATTTATATGTCTAATATGATATTCAAAATTGAGAATTTAGATCAATGTGGTTAAATTGTTATAATTTTCTAAAGCGTATCAACTCATTGTAGTATTTGATTTACAGATTTTTAAAGCTATGCAATAAAATAGTTTTAAAATACTTTTGGCAGAAATTTTGAAGTAAAATATTTATCATGGATTAAAATATATGGCAAGAGTAATTCTGTGATAGTTTTATAATTTTTGAGTTAGTATATGATTTTATAAAATTGGAAGACTAAATACTGTTCAGTAAATATCTTGATTCTGCTAGAATAATAGTTTGGATTTGATGGTGTTTATGAAATGGATTGTGTAAGAATTATGATATAATATTCATAATAAGGAGGATTTATGAGTTAAGAAAGATATATTCTGATTTTGGAGCAATTGGATATCATTTGATGTATAAGAAAATTTTGTTAAGTGCAAATGGTCAGAATGATAAGTTTTGAGAAACCAAATAATTAGACCAATTCGATGTGATAAGTGCAATATGTATAATTTTGTAAGCCATTTAAAGTGTTTTGTGTGAATGTTAAGGCTTGTGAAAGGATTAATCTCCATTGATAGGTTAAAGAGAATTAAACCTTGTAGCCGAAAGTGCTAGAAGGTAAATATACTAGACTTTTATTGAAATCAGAATAAACATAATAATTTTCTATGTATGATTTTATAAATGTGCTTAGAAATATGTCTATGTTATGCCAAAGTATATTTAATATAAAATATGAAAGACATATGTTTATGAATATGAGCATTGACATTGAGCATGGGCATATATGTGTTTATAAAAGTGAGCTTTCAAAATGAAATGTATTTAACAAAGAAAGCTTTTGAAGTGAAAAATGTCCATAAGATACGTTTTGTATTTTGAGGATGCTTGAATTCATTATTTATTTAGTAGGCACCTTATGTGATTTGTGGAGCCTTTATGTGTGGCATTTCCTTCGGAATTGGTATATGTTATGTGTTCCGTATGTAGGGAGGATCCTATTGGTACCTAAAGGAAGATTGAGTCATCACATTCGTGTGGTGGCGTATTGGTGCATGTGAGAGGACTCACCGATGATCAGGGTGAGGGTTTGGCTCTTACCTTCAGGCATGAGCATTATATATATGTAATTTAAACCTCACTTGTACTGTTCTTCTCCTACGATATGTCACCTATGAGTGACATTTGGCTCATTATGTGATATGTGATATGGAAATTCTACTAAGTAGTAGTTGAGTGATAGTATTCCTATTATATGTTTTGAAAAAATGTGTAAGCGCTTACCTGACATGTGATTTGATAAGATTATGATTTTGATTTATCACAACATATCATACACATGCATTATGTACATATATGTATTTGTATTTTGATATATGAAAAGTTAATATGCTTACTGAGTTTCATACTCATTATAGTTTATGGTGATTTCAGGTAAATAAGGTACATTTGTGCTTAGTGAATTTGGCAAGGCTTCTGCTATCCTTTAGGTTCCCTAAGTTGCTAGGTTGTTAAGTGTTTCATTTGTGGACACGTAGTTTAAGATATTTTATTTGTCCCATTAAATAAATACTTATGGATTATTTTATTAAGTGTGGTTGTATGTGGTTTATGTTTCACCAAGTATGGTCATGAGTGAAATTTTGTGTTGAACTTTCTAGCAACTTGCTAAGGATTCATATGTTGAATTTAAGTTTGAAATTTTATGCAATATTAATTATGAGTGCACATTATTGAATTAGTGTAAGTTATGTCGTGTGTCAGATCTTTTGGGTCTGAGACGTGACAGGGGCAGCGTACTAGATTAAACTGTTTAATCTAGTAATATCCAGCACTATCACGAGAATGCGTGCGTGTCTGTATTTAAGTGTTAAATACAATAATTAGTCAATAATTATTATTTACTAATTGTATAATGATATATGGCACATTATGGTCCCTCAATTGAGTTTATCCAAGTGTGAGATTTGGTAGGACCCACTAAGGGATAAACTTGATAACTATTCATGAGGGGCAAAATGGTCATTTCACATAATAATTATTTATTTTTTAAATAATCATAAATATCTCATTATAATATATCATTATATTATATATATTGCCATATAGTTGTCATGCATTTTATAATATAATATAATATATTATTATTATATTATAAGTAATATACATATATATGTGTGTGAAGTGTGAGATACATGTGGGTGATGAAAAATTGAAATTGTTTTATTTTCCTTTGGTGTCGAGAGAAGCAAATATTGTTGTTTCTTGAAAATGTTGGTGGCCGGCCAAATGTTTAGCAAAATTAAAGGGATATAGATCCACTTAAGAGTTAATTTCAGTGTTGAGATTAATTCTTATGCTAGATATTATTGGTTACCAATTACAACAATACAATAATTTATTTTATTAATCAAAGAGTTGATCAAGAGAAATTAAATTCAAAGGATTTAAGAGTTAAGCCCAGTGTTGAATTTGGAGCTACTGTTCTAGCTTACCAAGCTTACCGAGTTTGTAACTAGAACTACCAACGGGTTGGTCTCCATACGGACTCCCAAGATACACGTGTATAACGTTACACGTTATGGTAATTTCTCAACCCTTTAAATATATTAATATGATTAATATATTATTTATTGTGTTTGTTGTATAATTTAATTATTTCGTAGTGTTAAATATGTATGAGATATGTATTTTATGCAATAAATACTATTGCACATACATACACCCACGTATATTAGATCCCTGATAATTTATCCACAAAAACTTAGTTCGTAGCTAAATATAGCGACATTTGGTTGCAAAAATTTAAAATTTGGCTAAACATAGTGCCTTTTGGCCACGAAAACTTAGTTCGTGGCTAAAGGTAGAGATATTTAACCATGAATCTTAATTTCATGGCCAAAGGTAATGCTCTTTAGGCACAAAAGTGTAATTTGTAGCAAAATATAGTGATGTTTAGACAAGAAGTCTTAGTTCATAGATAAAAAGTAAAAAAATTTAGCCATGAAGTCTTGATTCATGACTAAAGCAACATTTAGTCACAAACTCTTAATTCATGGCTAATAAATTTCCTACCAAAACTTGTCACTTTTCGATAAAAAATTTCACTTCCTACCCAACTATTAGTTACAAAATATCTTCGGCTAAAAGTCGCATTTAAGCACAAAAAATTTGTGACTAATACTTTGACTATAAAAAAATTTAAATTAAAAAATTTAACAATCATAAATAAAAATATAATTATAATTTGACTATATATAATTTCAATTAGAATTATAATATTATTTAATAACGGAAATTAAAATCTAAATTAAAAAAGTAATAATTATAAATTAGAATTAAAATTGTAATTATAATTCTAATGCATGTTGTTGGAATTGAAATTGTAATTATAATTAAAATTCTAATAATTGGAATTGAAAAAATAACAATTATAAATGTAATTGAAATTGAAATTATAATTATAATTATATGTAATTACATGTATTTATAATTAGAATTGAAATTATAATTATATTTGAAAATGTAATTATTAGAATTAAAATTTGAATTGGAAATGTAATAATTATAAATATAATTGGTATGAAATTATAATTAAATTTATATTTATACTTGAAAATGTAAGTATTAGAATTGAAATTTGCATTAAAAATGTAATAATTATAAACGTAGTTGGAATTGCAATAGTATGTAATTGGAGTTAGAATTGAAATTTGAATAGAAAATATAATAATTATAAATGTAATTAAAATTAAAATTGTTATTGTGATTATATGTAATTGTAATTATATTTGAGTAATTAGAATTAAATTTGAATTGAAATATAATAAGTATAAATGTAATTAAAATCTAAATTTTAATTTTAATTGTATGTTATTATATGTAATTTAAATTAAATTTGAAACTATAATTTTAAAGTCAATTGGGAGTGGGGACGATTCAATATACAATTAATTGGTTGATTCAATTCTGTTCGATTTTTATTTTTCTAGCTTACAACTTTTTACATCCACCCATAATTGTAACTAGAATTAAAATTTTATAAATTTAGTTATATTAAAATTTTACATCCACCCACAACTAGTTGGTTCGATTTGGTTTAATTCTACTTTTTCTAGTTTCTAGTTTTTGCATCCACCTTTAATTGCAATTAGGATTAAAAAAGAGAATTAATTTTTTTATAAATTTAGTTGGATTAGATTTGATGTCCACTTAATTGGTTAGTTCAATTTTATTTTTCTAGTTGTGCGACATCTAACAGTGATGGATAATGCCCATAAGTTTGAGCATATCAATGATTGTTTATCCTATTACATAAATAAATATTTGATCTCTTCCTGCTTCTATTTGTTCATCACTTTATAATTGAGACAGATGTTCATTTAATTGATTTTAAGAATATTTAAACTTAATTAAAATATAGAAGTTTAACAATTTCTTAAATATATGGTTATTGTAAATTTATTTTGTTTACAATTATTTCAATACAATCTAAATCAGTTATACTATCATTAGACCTTAACAAAATCTCAATAAACACATTTACGCGCTCAATTTATAACAAGTTTACAAATTAACTGTTCATTGGTGAAACAATAGTATTAAGGATAAAGAAGTAATTAAAGAGGTAAAATAGTAATTTGACCTAACTCTAATTATGAACCATCTACGAAGGGTTGAATTGTATGTAGTGATTAAATAAAAAAACTGCTCTAAATTTTCTGAGTAAATTATATGTGCAATTTCAAGAGTGTAATTCTAGATTTTTAGTAGAATAATATTAGAATTAATAAATTGAATTAATTAATTAAAGAGTTTAATTAATTATCTAAAATTTATTGAAGTTTAAAATTAGTTCCATAGGTCTCTAATACCACATCTTAGTTTATTATAGTGAACAATTAAAAGGATTTAATTTTATTACACAATTGTTGTGTCCATAAAATAGTTTTTAAAATATGTATGTTTTTATATTTGGATATAATTAATTAATTAATTTTAGAGATAATATTTTACTACAAATATAATATTTAATTTGACAAATTAAATAGATAAAAACTCAAGGATAATTTATGAAATTGTCAAAGAAATTTTTTAGATAAGTTTTTAAAATTATCTAAAATAATGTTTTTCTCCTTATAGTAAGGGAACATGACCAACACAGAAGAATTCCCTCTAGATGTATCTCTCCTCAAAAAGAGAGAGATTTTTTCCTCCAATTTTCCTTTTATAAAAGTTAATTTTTAGAAGATTATATTTGAAAAGATTTTAAAAAATTAAAATTAAAAGTCTAATAACACTCAAATATTGAGCATTATTCTTAAACCAAAGAGAGTGAAACTCTTTTTGGCTCACATTTTTATCTCTCTACTTTTAGGGAGATGATTATTTAAATAATTACTAATAATTATTAATTAATTAAAATAAAAAATTATTTTAGTTGAAATATTATAAAAGGAAGAGATATGGAAATAAAAGGAGATATACCAAATAAACGTTTAAAATACGTATTTTTCTTTTAGAGAAAAAATTGAAAGCTCACTTTTTCACTTATTGTGATACAAGAGACTTGGATTGAAATTTTTTAGTAAAATAAAAAATAAAACATGGATTTAAAATATATTCTTGATTTGTATTTTGAATTATGCACCCAAACTATATATATATAAAGATTTAATAAAAGATAAAAAGAGTTTTTATCTGGAAATTATTTTTTTGGTCAAATTTCACTATAAATCCTTGATAAAAACCAAGGGAAATTTTTTAAAATAGATGATGCCCATTAAGATTAAAACAAACATCTTACAATCCAAGGAATTAATATAAACTTCAATTGAAACAACTTGTTTAAAAGTGTAAACATTGTTTATGGGATTATAAGTATCTTCTAACTATTAGAAGTTAGGCATATGAAGGTTAGGTGGCATCCTCTGGTGTTCTATTATATTAATGAGAGGCAATTCTTGTAACTTTCATACAATGAATATGCTTTGAACAATATGGACGTATACAATGGGTATGCCATTACTCATTGAATATCTCTTAAATATAAGCCTTAAATTCTTTTTACGGAAGATAAATCGCAGGAAATGGCTTCTCGCCATGAATAACTTGAGTGAGTTAAGAAGAAGTATTGTTAATGGTGACATCTTAGAGAAATTCACATATGGTTGTTAGGCAGTTGCAAAAGAAAATTGTGTTAGAATTGAGGTATAGCTAGCACGAAATAATTTGTAGAGGTATTTGTTCTTAAGGGTAAGTAAATAAAATCAAGAACCGAAAAATCGAACTGAACCAGT
The DNA here is from genome assembly GCA_946807835.1 of Ailanthus altissimus. NCBI lineage: Eukaryota > Viridiplantae > Streptophyta > Magnoliopsida > Sapindales > Simaroubaceae > Ailanthus > Ailanthus altissimus. The sequence goes on from OX327698.1 coordinate 12,611,229, forward strand.
TGGTCTAGTTTTTTCATAGAAAAACCGTTTGATTTTTATTTAAGAAAAATCGACTGATCCGGTTCAGTTTTGGTTCGATTTTCTCTAAATAAAATTCGAACTGAAAAATTGGATTTTTAATAAAATAATATTTATTTACCACATGGAATTCATTTATTAGATAATTGAAAATATTAACATACACTTAACCACACATAATCCTTTGTAAATTTTAAAAATAAAAAATTTTTAATTTCTAAAATTGAAAAAATTGAACCAGAGAAAACGAATTCTTTCCAGTTCGGTTTTCAATTATAAAAAAATTGGTTTGGTTTTGTCTTCAAAAATTCAAACTAGACTGGTCCGGTTCAGTTTTGGAGAAAACCAAACCGAATTGAACTGCGTCCACTCTTATTTATTCCAGTAAAATTGGATGGCCATTATCTTGAGCTTTACTGATGCTCTCTAAGGAGTCTCATTGATCACAATGCTAAGGCTAAGTTAGTTAGGTGCTAACTCTCCATGTTATTTAAGTCCCAAAGCTATCTAGTAAAGATAGCTTTGCTTTGGTAAACTATTCTAGTTGTATTGCTAGCACATCAAGCTTTTGCTGAATAATTACGACCTAATTTACGGTTTAGTTATAGATTAACAGTTAGATAATGATCATTCTTTTTGTAGATCAAGGAGGTGTTATGACGCTTGTTTATGTTAACAAATTCTAGATCTAAAACTAGATAAAAAAAACAATGAAATGGCAAAAAATTGAAGCTATTCGTGATAAAATTGTAATTTACTGCTATGAGTCAACATATCTATTTGATTGTCTCACCACCGCATGCGCTAAAACATTATCTGATCTAAATGAGAGCAAATGAAATCTCCTACTTTTATATGAACATGATGGATTGTTAAGGAAACAAATAAAGTCTCATATTAGAAAGAAATAGGAAAGATCATGGGTATATAAGGAGTAAATTATATCTCCATTATTATGAGGCTTTTTGGGTAGAGCCCAAGAGCAAAACCATAAGAGTTTAAGCCCAAAGTGGACAATATCATACCAATGTGAAAATATGGGTGGTTTATGGACTCCTTAAAAGTGGTATCAGAGCCATGCCCTGAAGTTAATAATGTAGAAGAAATCCTCGGTGCCAAACGAGAAGTTGGTGAGCTTGGTAAGCCCTAGTTTACTTGCGATGGGATCCATGGTTAGGCTCTAGGCGGTACTCTAGTAATTCACGTAAGGCATAAATGGTCAACGCAGTGAAGATGAGTAACAAAAATACCAGTTTGTTGAGAGCGAGGTCTTCTTGTGTAGAAGATAGACGGATGAAATATCGTTTGAGGGGAGGCTTAGTGATCCTTTGTTCGAGGGGAGAATTGTTAAGGAAGCAAATAAAGTCCCACATTGGAAAGAAATAGGGAAGATCATTGGTATATAAGAAGTAAACTATATCTCCATTGATATGAGATATTTTTGGTAAAGTTTAAGAGCAAAACCATGAAGGCTTAAGCCTAAAGTGGACAATATCATACCAATGTAGAGATATTGGTGGTTTATAGACTCCTTACATGGACCAAACACATAAAATTTTATGAATATTAGTGTTATGACATTCATAATGCAGCGGAATAGAAAACAAAACAATTTAATCTTTGTTTTCATCAAATAAAAACTCTTTTTATCTTATAATTTTATGAATTTATGGATTTTATGTTTAAAATAAATAAGAATCAATAAGAAATAAAAATATACCTTGAATCCACACTAGGTTTTTTTTTCTATTAATGAATTCCAAATCAAACCTCTTGTTCTACAGTGAGAGAAAAAGTGGACTTCCAATTTTTTCTTCTAAAAAAATTACTTATTATGTGAGAGTATTTTTTTACGTCTATATGTATGTCTCATTTTTAGGCTAATCTTCTCCTTTTAAAATATCTTTAAAATAATAAATTATTATTATTTTAATTTAATAATTTAATTAATAATATTTATTAATTAAATCATTATCTTTTAAAAAGAGACTTAATACATGTAAATCACATATAGTCCTACTCTTTGTGGTTAATATATAATATCCAACTATTGAGCATTATATAAGACTTCTAAAATAAATAGACTAGTAGCCTTTTAATAAAAAGAAAACACTAAAATTATAGTAAAATCTTTTTGATAATTTCAAAAATTATGCTTAAGATTTTATTCATTTAATTTCTTAAATTAAATATTTAATTATATTTGGATAAGATATTATTTATATTAATTAATTAATTTTATCCAAATATAAAACATACACATTTTGAAAACTAATTCTTAATTAATTAATTTTATTCAAATATAAAATATACATATTTTGAAAACTATTTTTTGGACATAAATAATTTGTGCAATAACATAATTTATTTTAATTATTCACTGTAATAATTAAAGATGTGGTATTGGGGACTCATAGACCTACAATTTCAATCTCTAATAAATTTAGATAATTAATTAAACTCTTTAATTAATTAATTAAATTTATTAATTTCAGTGTTATTCTACTAAAAATCTAAAATTGCACTATTGAAATTGTAGATATAATTTACTTAGAAAACTTAGAGCAGTCTATCTATTCAATCACTGCAATTAAACCCTCTATTGATGGTTCATAATTAGAGTTGGGTCAATTATTATTTTACCACTATAATTACTTATTTATTCTTAAGTACAATTAATTCACCCATTATCAGTTAATTTGTAATCATGTTATAAATTAATCGCTCTAACTGTTCAGTTCTAGATTTTAACTCCTAAATGAATCTTCTTTTAACTTTCGTTAGGAAAGAATGAATTCTATATCTGTAAATTATATTCCCAGCCACTCGTCTCATTATGTCACCAAAATACAAGTTTTTAGCCTGTTCTTTTAAACAAATCGTAACGAGTAATTTGAATAACACAATGACACAAACAAGAGTTTATGATCACTCAGGATTAAGGTTGATCGGCATATGATCATTAGTTAACGTTATTTGAATTCTTTTTTAACAACGTATTTTTACATAAGAATTCAAACTATTTTTAGTCCAATTATATATAATCATATTATATAAAGTACCTCCACCATAATATCATTACATTAACAATCCGGATAAAATCACTACATTCTAAATATCTGTGGACAACACTAATAATATTTAATTAAAGATCTTAAACTTTAATTAATTTATTACGAATATTTATATTTTCTGTTTATTATCTATAACTTTAATCATCTTGTATATAACAATTATATACTAAGATTATGACCATATAAATAAACATGAATTTTTCTGATTTTTACATTATAAAATTATAAATACTTTTTAAGTATAAAATTATAACTTTATTTATTTCATAAAAACGTATAAGTACATGTTTTTAGAGCACTATCCTTAACAATGAGATAGGGCTCGATATTGTTGAGAAAGGCATCAATGAGCACTAATAGCACCATATGGACAGGCAAGAATTTAAACGTCCATAATTTTTTTGTATTGTTGTTTGAATAGCAAGAAAGTAGAGAGATTAATTGTTCTTAGCAAGGCTAATATATTTGTTAATGTGTCCAAAAGGCTCCTTTACAGCGTGATTGGCTCTATTTATAAGCTTAGGTGGGCTTATTTGGAAAGAATAAGACTACATATTTTAAATAATATTTTTAAATTTTTTATTTTAAATGATGTGTTAAATATTTAAGAATAATGAAATAATAAAATGGATAATTTTAAAATTTGTGCCATTTTGTTACCTATAATTATTTAACACATGATTTTAAAATATAAAATTTATGATATAATTTAGAAAGTATAGAATATTTGGAAAAGACTATTATTCGCCTATAGCTTTTATTTAGATAGATTAGGTAAACAATGGTTATAACGTAATTTACATAGATAACCTTATTTTGTTCAATTATACGTGTAGGAGCTTATCTCTAATTTTGGCTCTTGCCACTTGGTTGTATTTTTAAACAATACATTTTAACCTTTACGTTATGACGACAAAATAAAAAATAAAATATTAAAAAAAATTTAAAAATAGTAATTACAAAATTTTACAGGGAACGAAGTGACAATTTTTTTTATAGTCATATATCACCTCAACAGATATCTTGCGCAAATACCATTGATTTCCGAGGTTGTTTGATTAATAGTCATTTTTATTTGAAAAATTACAATTTTTTTCTTTTAACTATTACATAAAAGTAAACAAAGCCCGTCCACTTTGATGTGAGCAGAATTTGAGAAGCCAAACTTGTTTATTCTGATTTTCTTTGATTGTCTTAATTTGCATCCCAAGAGTTGAGTTTGAAAGAAAATTAAAATTACAAAAATTAAAAAGATTAATTAATTGAAGAAACCATTACAGAATTGATTGAGTTCAGGAATCATCAGCAGTAACGGGCTGAAATTGTCACCATTAATAATAGCGAATTTGTTAGAATTGGCTTTAAATCTTGTCTTCATCGTTTTGTTCTTTGATGTCTTGTTTCTTCAGCTGGGAATCGTCGACTGGTTCAGTTACTGCTGTTGCATTCTCTTCAACTTGTTTATTGATCGTATTTTCCTCGGTTTCTTTCTTCTTCTCATCAACCTGAACCTCGTCGAGTAAGAAACCGAGAGACTGATGTTTGGTGGTCTCATAATCATCGACAACAACATCAGCATCAGCATCCTTTTCCTCCTGTTCTTCAACTCTGACCTCCTCCTCTGTTGTCTCAACAGCATTAGGTTTAACGGAGTCCTCCTTAGCCGGTTCAGGCGCTGGTGCTGGTGCTGGTGCAGCCGTGGTATCAGCCTTCATTCCCTTTGGGAAGCTAGCACATGCGCCCATAATTTTTAATTCTATTCTCCAACAAAAGAAAGCGAAACTCTCTTAATTTATCTTCCTCTCACCCTTAGTGGGAGAAAAGAATGCAAATGATACTATGAGACACAATTTTATGTACCCTATGTAGGGCTTTATATATATAGTTTTTGTGGTGTGTTCAGGTTTTGCGGAGCAGAAATTTTTTCTATGGCCTAAAATATTTAATATTTGGTTGGAGATGGTTAACGGAGCAACCTGAAATTTTATTGGTTATTCATTTGGTTAATTAACTCTAAATAGGGCAGCCAACAGCTGGTTCATTTGACAGCCACAGGTTGTCAAAGGTATTTAGTCGACTCCCCGGCGCGCCGCCCGCCCCACCCCCCCCCCCCCCCCCCCCCCCCCCCCAATTATTTATAAGTTTTGTGTTAGATTTTCATGTTATAATTTTAAATTTAATTTATTATATTTAAATTTAATTAGTATTATATTTATATATATTTATAGGATTTTAATTACGTGGGTCAATTCACTTTTCATTTAGTGTACGACTTTATAAATAATCATAACTTAATCTCAGTTGAAATTTTCTTTTAACTAAAATTAAATATTGATTTTCTTAAAATTGTGAACTAAATAGTGAGCATGGACACCTATTAATATTCACACACACATATATTATGTAACAAATTCCAAATTTGGCGTTCAACACTTATATTCTTTCACCTATTGTTTAGTAGTCAAGTTCTTAATTTTATGATTATTTTATTTAACTAGCTGGCCTATGGTCCATACTCAATATAACACAAATAATATATTATTAATATTAAAATAATTGATAGAAATTATTATTACTCTCAAGGATAAATACATTTTTATTCTTAGAGTTTAATCTATTTCTCAATTTTATCTTAAAAGTTTAAAATGGATAATTTTGTCTAAATTCGTTAGTTAATTTTTGTTAAATTTGACCAAAAAATAGTTTTTTTTTAATAAAATAACATTTTTATCTTTATTAAAGTCTAAGTGATATGATTTTAATAAGACACGTGGCACATAAATAAGATAAAAATCTTCTTAAAAAAGTAAAAAAATATTTTAAATACATGGCACATTATGATAATTTAAAATTTTATTTTATAATTCAATGAATATTTATTGTATATAAATAAAATAAATCCTAACCTAAATCACGTGCCTCACCTCCCCCAAATTCTTAAATCAAAAAGTTTAACCTAATTAAAAAAATTTAACTCCCAAATCAATTCGCAAAGTCATTCCAGCCACCATCTAAAATTTGATTAGCCCTCCAAAATTTGCTCTTATAAAAAATTTACAATATGTACAAAGTTTAATAACTTGTTTTATGATGTTCAGTCAACTTATGAGTTGAAGAGATGAAAATGAGTGTGAAAAAAGTGTCAAATAAATCATCTAAGTCATAAAAGTGTAATTTTATTACTATTTCTGTCTTTCATTCTTCTATCATTTTTAAGAAACCATTAAGCTTTTTGAGTTTTTTACAATGTAAATTTCATGAAATTCCTAATAAGCAAAAAGTGACTTCCCAACAAATATTAGATGAAAGAATGGCCAAAATGAAAAGAAAGATGAAAAAGAGATGCGAATTCAACCACTACTTGTTGCACCTACTGTTTGGCCATCGTGCCCTCTCTACTGGTGGACTGCTCCTTCATTAAAGATTGTCGGTGACTATTCCTCCTCCTATAAAAACTCCACTAGCCGCTATTCATTAGAAATATAAAGTGTTGGATTTATTTTTCATCTTATGTTTTTATTAATATTAATTATATATCTTGTTGGTTTATTTTGTTGGGTATTTGATCATAATGAAGATGCTGGGTATTTGATGATGGTTTTAAATTTAATGAATGACGATGATGATGATGTAGAATGATTTGTTTTGATGGATGGATGATGATTATGAATATGATGGGTATTTGATGATAAATTTATGATTTTTATGAAGAAATTTTATTTTATTTTTATTAGAATTCATATTTTAAGATATTATAATTTTTTATTTTAATATAAATTAATTTAAAATATTAAAAAAGTTAATTTGGCCAATTAAGAATTGACACGTGTTTCATTTTATTAGTCTACTTAAATTTTGTGTTTGAGTATCGATTTTGCCCCCTTTTGTAAAAATTAAACTTTTGAAACAAAAATGAGAATTAGCCCAAACTCGAGAATATAAAATTCTTATCCCATATTTTAAATATATATCACTTTTTCTTTCAAATATTTAAAAATTATTCACTACTTTTTTGGGGAATAATTAACTATTTTTTATTATTATATTTTCTCTTAAAAAAATCATAAAAAATTTCAAAAAAATAGTGTAGGTAAAAAAAAAAACTTAGAAGAGGAATAATATATATATATATATATTAATTTACTACTACCCAACTATATTAGCAAGAGGATAGCTCATTTAATTAGGCCATTGTGGTTGAAGTAAAAGGTGTAAGAATTGAATTTTCCGTATCTCGGAGAAGAAATTATTTAAATTTTAACATATATGTGAGATGGGGCAAAGGTACTACACACACGTATAAATATTAAAGAAAAGAAAATGAAGATGCTTAATTAATGCACCATATTTGTTAAGCAGGTTTTATTATTATTTTCTTTTGGAAATATTTTTAGAATTATAAGAATCAGAATCTTTGTCTACTGTTTTTTAATTTGTTTTGCAAAAGAAAAATTAGTGTATTTAATTTTTGTTCCCAAATTAAAAAAATGCTTGTGATCAGCATATTTTCAAAAGCCTAAATATGAAAATGAAGAAAAAATAAATAAGTAATAAGACACATCTGACAAAATTATGCATGACAACTATTTTTGAATAAATTACATAATCTTACATATATATTGTTTATATTCAGTTCTTACATTTGATTTGTTTAATTATTGTAAATATCAATTAACAAATAATATATAATAAAAATGAAGCAAATTATGTAATATTAATAGGGGATATTTTAGAAAACAACTTTCTATTTTTCTTCACAAAAGGCTGAAAACGATATATTCTTATTTTTCGTATTTTCCAAACCATTTTAATAAAATACCTTCCCAAAATATTTTCATATTTCCAGAGTAAGAAATAACCTTTAAAAAACATACTAAATAGCCCCTCGAGTCAGTAGATGATATTTACAATGATAATGATTTAGAAGGTTGAAAAAATAAAGGGAAAAAGACATCCACACCTTTAAAATATTATTCAATGCTCAACTATACCCCTATAATTTTAATAATACTTATCTATATTATTAATAAAAGGATATTATAATAAATTGATAAAGTTTTTACTATAAATAATGCTCCGTTATCACTTGTAGATCAAAATCGGTCACAGGTGAATATTGTTTAGTCACTGTTTATATGAACAGTGCATGACATTTTTCGGATGATTTTTTATGGTGCATAGTATCTACCCCGGCAACACTGTTCATATGAGATATTGTTTACTTGAATAGTACCACTCACGCACTATTTAGTAAAATCACTAATTTGGGTATCAAATTTCAGTCAAATTTCACTATTTTGATGCACAAATCTGCAATTTTCACAACTTATTGCACCTAAATTCGATTCATAGCAAGTACAGAGAATGTCGTAAGTAAGGGTAAGAAAAAGCTCCAGACGACCTTCGCATGATGTACTTACATAAGCTCTTCACCACAACGCACTCGCAGTCAATCAACTCGTTGCAAAAAAGCTTTATAGGCAAACTTACTGTTGTAGGAAAAGCGGTGACAATTTTTGGTAGAATTTTTACTAAGTAGTGTGTGGCGACACTGTTCATGTAAATAGTACCACACGTGAACAGAACTTCACGTGACTAGTATTGTTGTGACATATACTATTCACCATAAACAATTAACCCGAAAAATGCCTTGCACTGTTTATATATGGTACTGTTCATATGAATAACACGCATCCATCGATTTTAGTCCACAAGCAACAGTGGGATACTATTTATAATGGGCACTCTATTAATTTACTATAATACCCTTTAATTAAAGGTGTAGATGGGTATTATTAAAACAATGGGGGTATAGTTCGATATTGAACAATACCGTAAAGTGTGAATATCCTTTGCCCAAAAATAAATTAATTTTTTTTCTTACTTTGATTTGATACAGAGGGCTAATCTTTAGCATTCATATGAGCAAGAACAAATTCTTATTAGTATGTAAAATAAAAATTTTTTATTTATAAAAATAAACATAGCGGAAGCCAGATTGTCTTGCTCATAATTACATGTATAGGGATAGAAGATTACCTCAATTCCTTACTATGATAGATCTTGAATTGACCGGCTGCAATCTTCTCTACTATCCTCAATCTTCAAACTCAACGTGTGTGGGCGCGTGGATCTTTCTTAATCTCTAAAATCACTAATACCCAAATCTAAGAGAATAATATTCACCAAAATTCTTTTTCTACATAAGAATATGTAAAAGAATATTTTTTTGTATGGTTATGGTCACTTTTCTTATTATATACCTCCCATATATATAGGGATCTCCTTTGGGTATCTAGAATTTGATTAGGATTAGAAAATTAGAGTTTGATTAGGATTTGATCTAGTAGAGGGACTACAAGACCCATGGGCTTCCTAACTCTAACTTAAAATGCCTAGTCCTTATTTTCTCATAATATACAAATTCTTCTAAGTTAACCTCAGACTATTCCACTAAAAGTCAAAGGCTGTATTCTAGTAACCCATGTTATAAAATAAAAACCCATTTAATTAAAACTCCTTTCAATTAAATTGGGCTTAGTCTTTAGACCAATAATAACCACTCAATTGACCCTCTAATTGATGTTCATAATTAAGGCTAGGCCTTGCAAAAATGTCTTACCTCTTTAATTACTTATTTGCCCCTAAGTCACTGAATGCTCTAATGATCACTTTTAATATATCTATATTTGTAAACAAATTTACAAACAAATATTATTATTCAATAAATAATTTATTGAATAAACTGTGACCACAGATTCTAATGATCAAGTACTACAAACATCTTAGGTGGACATTAATTATTAGATTCCATCTTGCAAATATATGTTCTTACGACCCATGAAATTATATCTCTAAGCTATTGAGGTTTTGACTATTTATGTAGATTTCACTCCGTGATAACTCAAAAGATACAACGCATGAATGTAAGTTCATTACCTGCTCATGATTAAGATCAATCAAGTTTATTAAAGTTTTGTGAATTAAGATCTACAACATTTAGTTAACCAAATCAAAATTCACAGTAGTCTTGTTCAATGTATCATATACATTAGTTTCTCTACTTCGATGATCAAGGTAAATCATCCATTATAAGAAGTAGAAAAACTACAACCTTACATAATGAAATTCCATTTTCATTAATAGTTGTGAACATGATTTAATTTATAAAGAACTTGTGATCTATACCCTCCGTATTAGCATCATATGCCTAATACATAGATCATATACTTTATAAATATGGGCTCATCAATATATGCTCAATTATATGTATGAATAAACTTTATTAATCTAATAAAATATTGTTACACATGCTTTAAAGGCATAAAATAACATAAAATGTCTAACAATCTCCCACTTGCTCTAAAGCATGTTAAGCATCTGTTGAACTCTCATATCATATATATGAGTTTCAAAACACTTTGCTGGCAATGATTTGGTGAATGGATCCGCTAGATTTTCTACTGATGCAATCTTGGATACCATAATTTCACCATTTTGCACTAGCTCTCGTACCAAATGGTATTTTTCTTTCTTTTGGTTTCTCGGTTCCTTGGATTATGCTATACCTCCGCTATTATCATAATAAATAATAACGGGCATCTTATCACTATGTACCACTTCAAGTTCTATAAGGAACTTGCGGAGCTATACAGCCTCTTTTGCAGCTTTTGACACAGCTACATATTTAGCTTCCATGGTAGAGTCTGTAATGCATGATTGCTTTACACTCTTCTAACTAATAGCCCCACCACCTAAAGTAAACACATATCCTAAGGTAGATCTCTGGGCATCCTTATCTGATTGAAAATTTGAATCTGTATACCCAATAAGTATAAGATCCTCACTAGAATACACGAGCATATAATCTTTCATTCTCCGAAGGTACTTGAATATATGCTTTACTACAGTCTAATGTTCTGGTCCTGGATTAGATTGATATCTACTGACTATACCAACTGCATAACAAATATCTGGTCTAATACATAACATTGCATACATGAGACTTCCTACTACTGATGCATAAGGAATTCCTTTCATGTGATCTATCTCTTCAAGAGTTTTGGGACACTGATTCTTGGATAGATCAATTCCATGTCTAAAAGGAAGTTATCCCCTTTTGGATTCATGTATAGCAAACATAACCAGAATTTTGTCTATATATGCAGCTTGAGATAAAGCTAACATCTTATTTTTACGATCTCGTAATAGCTTAATTCCAAGGATGTAACTAGCTTCACCTAAGTCCTTCATATCAAATTGGTTAGATAACCAAATTTTAACTGATAATAATGCTCCTATATTATTTCCAATGAGTAGTATATCATCTACATACAAGACTAGAAAAATCCCAAACTGCCTATCTATCTTCTTGTAAACACAAGGTTCATCGGGATTTTGATAAAAACCAAATGATTTGATTGCCTAATCAAATCTGATGTTCTATGATCTAGATGCTTGTTTAAGCCCATAGATAGATTTCTGCAGTGTACAAATCACGTGCTCTTGGCCTTTAGTTATAAAACCATTTGGTTGTATCATATAGATACTTTGTTTAAGATTGCCATTAAGATAGACAGTCTTAACATTCATTTGCCAAATCTCATAATCAAGATTTGCTGCAATGGATAAGAGAATTATAATAGACTTAAGTATGACTACCGGCGGAAAGGTCTCCTCATGATCGATACATTCTTTCTGAGTGTACCTTTTAGCAACAAGCCTAGCTTTGAAGGTTTCCACCTTTCTATCTACTACTCTCTTTCTCTTGTAGACCCATTTACACCCTATGGGTTTTATCCATTCAGGTTTCTCTACAAGTTCCTAGACTTTATTGGAATACATAGAATTTATTTTTTATTTCATAGCTTTATTCCAATGGTTTGCATCCTTATCAACCACTGGTTCATCATAACTAGTAGGATCTAGTTTATGCTAATTAGAGATTGCCTGAAATAACTCTCCAATTAACATGTACCTAGTTGGACGTCTAATAATCCTTCCACTATGATGAAGTACCAGTGGTTGTTGTTCTGCGACTAGCTCTGGTTGGTTATTATGATCTAGATTGAGAATTAACTCATTGACTTTATCAAGCACAATATTAGAGTTTCTAGATAACTCATCAAGAATTATCTTACTCTTAGGCTTGAAGTCTTTTATATAGTCTTATTCAAGAAAGATTGCATTAGTGCTAACTAATACTTTCTTATCTTGAGAACTATAAAAAAGACTTCCTCTTGTTCCTTTAGGATAGCCAACAAATAGACAAACTTTTGACTTAGATTCTAACTTATCTGTCTTCCCTTTTAGCACATGTCATATATGTATATGACGTAAACTTGGTTTACGTCCTATTTACATTTTCAGAGGTGGTTTAGGGACTGACTTAGATGGAATTAAGTTAAGAAGATACATGGCTATTTCTAAGGCATAACCCCAAAATGAGATGGGTAAAGTTGAATAACTTATCATTGACCTCACCATTTCAAGAAGAGTTCTATTTCTCCTTTCTGCTACACCATTTTGCTAGGGTGACCTTGGTGTAGTCAAATGGATAATATCCCATTATCTAACAAATAAGTCCTGAACTCACTATAGAGGTATTCGCCACCTCGATCAGATCGAAGTGCCTTTATGTGTTTTTCTAATTGCCTTTTCACTTCTACCTGAAACTCTTTGAATTTATCAAATGCCTCAGACTTATGGCGTATTAGGTAGAAATAACCAAATCTAGAATAATCATCAATGAAAGTGATGAAATATTCATAACCTCTCATAGCTTGTGTGCTCATGGGCCCACACATGTCAGAGTGCACTAATTCTAACTTTTCAATAGCTCTATTACCTTTAGCATTAAAGGGTCTTCTGGTTATTTTACCTTCTATACAGGATTCGCAGACTAGTAATGGTTCAATATCTAATGAACTCAAAAGTTCATCTTTGACTAATTTTTGGATCCTATCTAGACTAATATGACCAAGACGTAGATGTTATAGATACGTTTAATTAGTGGGAGTCACTTTAATCCTTTTATAGTAATTAGATTCATTATTCAATTCCGTGTCATGCAGTGAGTTGATTGTTGAGTCAAAAATAACAGAATAACCAAATTTATTCAAATAACTAACTGAAATCAAATTACGTTTGAGTTCCGGTACTAATAAACAATCATCTAATACTAATGTCCTAAAATCATCAAAATAAAGTTGAACAACTCCTACTGCCTTGGCTGCAACTGTTGCGCCATTTCTTAGCCTAAGACTGATCTCCCATTCATTGAGTTATCTGGTTTCCTGAAACCCTTGCAATGAATTGCAAATATGATTAGTGGCTTCAGAATCTACTATCTAGGAATCAATAAAATCAACCACTAAGCATGTCTCAATGAAAAGAATTTTACCAGAAGGTGAAGTTGTTCTTTTAGTTATTGAAAATTTAACTAAAGGACAGTTTCTCTTCCTATGCCCTTTTATGCCACATTGGAAATAATTTCCTTTGGGCCTTACTACCTTTTTATGAATTTGTACAAAATCTAAATTAGATGCTTCATTTGGCTTATTCATATTCTTCTTTTTACTATTCTTTCCCCTAGGATTGAGACCAAAAGATGAAGATGGACCCTTAGTCAATTGACTATTATAAGCATCTATTTCATCTTGGGGTGCATTTTCATTAGGTACTTGAGTGCATTTAACAGTTAGGACATGTTTGTGCTTTTCAACTGTGAGTTTAATATCTAAGTTTCTTTCCCAATCCACATAATTATTTCTGGTTAACTTGTCTTGGTTAAGGATGGATGCTAGTAGGCTGAATGAAGACATGATTCTGAAAAATAAATTCATACATGAGCTTACATTTTCTAAAAGCATGTGTTACTTTTGCATGAATACATGAAATGCATTTATGTAGAACTCTTTAACTATATTATACATCGGTAATTTAATTTTTCATTCAGAATACGCCTCCGTACGGTAGTCGTATCCGTCATAAATCAAACTAGTACCATACTAATTTATTATTATTATCTAGATATCTCATATCAAATAATAATAAACTATCGATTCTTTAGCCCTTAGATGTAATTGACAAGAACTTCGTAGGGAGGATATCAATCAACCTAAGTTGAGTGTATAACCATTATTTCAATTCTTTATATTTCCCAATTAAAAAAGCCACTATAGGGTAGTCAGTTTCGCATGAGTCCTATATTGGATCTTATCCTTTAGGAAAGTTCTATCTAATAACCAGTTCTGATTAATACCCTCCGTAGGGAGCTTATAAGATTTGAGGTAGAGCATTGATCTACCTTACTATGAGACTAATAATGGAGGCCATGAGCTTTATGCCTAAAGCCCTCTCTCACTGAATATTTTAATTCTTAGAGTTTTTAATTAATTTATAAAATGACGTTCTACTCATTAATATATAATTTTATTTTTATAAAATAATTAATAAGGCCACGTAAAATAATAAATTAATATAATATTAAAATTATGACAATAATCTTATCCTAATCTTATTAGAACATTAATGTCATACAATATGATATATTTTATGCATGAACATGTGAATGTGGCATCCTTAATCTATATGACATGTTATTCATCCAATCAATTAACTAAATAAATAAATAACCCATAATTCATGGCTTTTCCTATAAAGAAAAATATTAAAACTAAGTCTAAATTCTTCAAAGTCTTCCTTGAAGTCAACTTGGGTTCTTCCATAATATTACCTCCGTTTACTTGTCTTCTTTTATGGGCTTATATTTTAGGCCTTTTAATTTTCTTTGGTCCACTTATTTTAAAAATAAATTGGGCTTAAAGGCTTAAATTTCTTTGGGCCTTCCAAAAAAAATTTAAATAAAATTATTTTTAGACCCAATGTTTTTAATAAAATAGCTCAAACAATAATCTTATCCTAATCTTATTAGAACATTAATGTCATACAATATAATATATTTTATGCATGAACATGTGAATGTGGCACCTTTAATTTATATGACATGTTATTCATCCAATTAATTAACTAAATAAATAAATAACCCATAATTCATGACTTTTCCTATGAAGAAAAACATTAAAACTATGTCTAAATTCTTCAAAGTCTTCCTTAAAGTCAACTTGAATTCTTCCATAATGTTACCTCCTTTTACTTGTCTTCTTTTATAGGTTTTAGATTTTAGGCATTTTAATTTTCTTTAGTCCACTTATTTTAAAAATAAATTGGGCTTAAAAGCTTAAATTTCTTTGGGCCTTCCAAAAAAAAGTTAAATAAAATTATTTTTAGACCCAATATTTTTAATAAAATAGTTCAAATAAAATTTTATAAAATTGAACCAAAATTAAAAGAAGTTTTGACCAACTTTAAATTTTGCAAATACCTAAAATTAATCCAAAAATAAATTTGGGTTAAATTTAGGACCTATTTGAAAATATCTCAAAGTTATCTGGTCAAACTTTAACTACCCAACATCTGAGGGGGCTGAGTGCAATAAAATAATTATGTTAGGATCTATTTGCATAATTTACAAACTTA
Organism: Ailanthus altissimus; assembly: GCA_946807835.1. Taxonomy (NCBI): domain Eukaryota; kingdom Viridiplantae; phylum Streptophyta; class Magnoliopsida; order Sapindales; family Simaroubaceae; genus Ailanthus; species Ailanthus altissimus. Next base: position 12,626,861 of record OX327698.1, read on the forward strand.
TAAGGATCAATTTGTAATATACACAAAATATCTAATTTATATCCATAATTAAAGTTAGGCCTTACAAAAATGTCTTGCCTCTTTAATTACTTATTTGCCCCTAAGTCACTGAATGCTCTAATAATCACTTTTAATATATCTATATTTGTAAACGAAAATTTACAAATAAATATTATTATTTAATAAATAATTTATTAAATAAACTGTAGCCATAGATTCTAATAATCAAGTACTGCAAACATCTTAGGTGGACATTAATTATTAGATTCCATCTTGCAAATATATGTTCTTACGACCCATGAAATTATATCTCCAAGCTATCAAAGTTTTGACCATTTATGTAGATCTCACTCCGTGATAACTCAAAAGATACAACGCATGAATGTAAGTTCATTATCTGCTCATGATTAAGATCAATCAAGCTTATTAAAGTTTTTGTGAATTAAGATCTACGACATTTAGTTAACTAGATCGAAATTCACAGTAGTTCTGTTCAATGTATCATATACATTAGTTTCTCTACTCGAAGTCTCTACTTTGATGATCAAGGTAAATCATCCACTATAAGAAGCAGAAAAACTACAATCTTATATAATAAAATGCCATTTTCATTTATGGTTGTAAACATGATTTAATTTATGAAGAACTTGTGATCTATATCCTCTGTATTAGCATCATATGTCTAATACATAGATCACATACTTTATAAATACGGGCTCATCAATATATGCTCAATTATATGTATGAATAAACTTTATTAATCTAATAAAATGTTATTACACATGCTTTAAGGGCATAAAATAACATAAAATGTCTAACAATTCTTGTATAGAAAAGACAATAATAATAATAACATAAATGCTATGGTTGTGATAAATCAGTAATAATGGCAGATAGACATTATAGCCAGATGAGATCCAGATCATAACAATATCAACAATAACAGAAAATAAGGGATTAGCTCAGTATTAAGAACCTGAGCTGGTTTTACATAAGCCGTTCACTTTGAGAGTTAATTAGTCACCCAGTCTTAACCCTTACTTACCTAAACTATTGGGATGGGGATGTGAGAGATGGGTATCTGTCATAATTCGTAAATGTTTCAATTAAAACATGTTGAACACAAGTGAAATACAAATTTGTTAAGACAACCAATAAATGCATCAGGACCAGGATCACGCATCAGTTCAAACCTATAATTACAAACTGAAAAAGGTATTACACAACTAACTGTTAATGCTCTTTGCCCCAAATGGCTACATTTACAATACAACTAAGTGTTAATGCATTACACAGCAGCTACAAGTATCAACCAAGGGAAACCAACAAGCCTTGCAACATTTCTGCAGAAACCATTATGGGAAGTCATCAATGTTGAGATGTCACAAGATCGCCCCCAGCACAGTTAAGAACCTAGAACATGAAAGAGCTGTATAAGTATCAAACATTTCATATCATTCTTCTCTCAACAAGACACATCAAATTCAACAGTTAGCTATCTAGCTCTTCTAAAACTGTACTAATCCTTTTTCAAGCACATTTTTCTCTTTGGTTAAGTAATAGGCTGATGGGCATTCATTCACAGAATATCAGCTCATTTTGATACGCTACATTGAATACTAGTAACACTGAGTAACCACAGTTCCAGTCAAGTTAGATTATCTTCCACAGAAAGACAATAAATGAATCTAAGAGGACAAAAATCAAACCTACTAATGTTTTCTTTCAAAAAGTTATATTACTAATCGCCATCACAAGCAATATCACTAATAGATTTGTCGGCACAATTCAACAAAGTTGAGCTCCAATATGGACCATTAAATTTCCTTTGGCAATGATACTGATGGTGATTTAATACCAAATAGATATTAGAAAGAGAGAATTTCAACATTCTATTTAAAATAAGAATACCCGAAACAAAAAAGAGACACATTAAAGTCCTAATTAATTCTGAGATTACTAGTGAATTTTAGTAAGTTAAATCTCATTGATTCTAAAATACTGAGAAATATGAAGCTCCACTCAATTTATTCTAATAAAAACAATTCAATAATAACAAGCAGAAATGCTTTCAAAGTCTAAAAACAATTCGCAATTGTACTACATATGACTTATTGTAACAAGAATAATTACTGAATAAGATAACAACTCACATAAGAGACTCCAAAATTAAAAAATTACCTAAACAAGAAAACTCTAAGGAGAAAGAAACAAAACTATAATAAAACTTTCCTAAACTCTCTAATTTGATTAAACAATTTACATTAGAGATGAAGACAAAGGAATGCTACATTCCATGTGGAAAACCTGAAGATTTTAAGTGATGAAACAGAATTGAGAAGAAAATTATAAACGTCAATGTAAATATATATTGTTAAAATTACAACACCAAACTCAATATTAAGCCCAAATATTTACAAGCCTAATTCTTAAAATTTCTAGATTAGGTAAGATATTTTGAAGTTAATAATTAAGGAGATAAGTATTATAAATTTATGTGGTTAATAAATTTTTACATTATTTTATTTGTGTGATTTTGGTTTATTGAAACTAAGTATAATTACCTCCTCTCTCATTTGGTTTTGCAAGCAAGCAAGTTAAGAATAAAGAGTTGATCAAGTATTTGATAAATTATTGAGAGTTTAGAGTGTTAGAGAGTTGAGCAAATAATAAGTTCAACAAAGAGTGTGTGAGTGTTGAGTTGTGAGTGTTGTGTTGTGAGTGAGAAAGAGTGAAAGTTTCTAAAATTTGTATTGTAAATTTTGGGTTTGTTGTATTAATAAAAGTGTTTCATTTGTACTCTATTATTCTCAATAATTGGTATCAGAGCGAGACTGTCTCGGACTGCTCAAGCTATAGGATTTCTAAGAATTTTGAGTATGCTCTGTGGTTGCAGCTTTGACTGATCTTCCACATCAGAAAGGGCTTTTATAAATTATGAGTGAGTGAGCTTTTGTGTGTCGTGAGTAGTCTGTGGCTCTGCAAGTTTGTTGACAAAACTTGTTTGGTATTACTGAGGTACTCCCAACACAATCGATGACCTTCAAGTCGTTGGAGGAATTAAGAAGCTCAACAACCAAAATTACAATACATGGGCGACGTTGATGAAGTCTTACCTTCAAGGCCAAGATCTTTGAGAGGTCATTGGCAAGAATGAAGTGAAACAGCCAACAGACGAAGCCACTTTAAAAAAGTGGAAGGTAAAAACTGGTAAGGCTATATTCGCTATTAAAACCATAGTTGAAGAAGAAATGTTAGAGCACATAAAGAAGGCTAAGATACCAAATTTTGTTATTTTTGTATAAGGCTAGCTAACCCAACCATTTCTCATTGAATTTAAAATTTGCTTGCTAATCAAGAAGCGATTACTAAGCAAATGGGCAAGGTCTCTTTAAAAGGCGATGAAGAAGCACTCTACATCGACAAAAGAAAAGGTCGATTTAAATGACATGTTAGTAGAGGATCTAAAAGAGATGACAACAAGATAAAGAGTCATCATCAAGAAGGTAGCTCATAGATAGGGGGAGTATGGAGGACTCGCAGCAATAACAGTCAGTCCAACTAAAAGAAAAAGTTTGAAGGAAAATGTTACAATTGTGGAAAATTTGGACATATGGCAAAAGATTGTTGGTCCAAGAAAAGGTCTGCTAAGGGTAATGCTGCCACATCAAACTCAAAAGAAAAAAGTAAAGATGAGTAGGATGCTGAAGCGTCTGTCGCTATAGAGGAAGAAGACCTATCACTCTCAGTGATAATGCTTGGACGGATTAACTATGAAAATGATTGGATCGTTGACTTAGGATGTTCAAATCATATGACTGGTGATGAAGAAAAGCTGCAAGATATGACTAACAAAGGAGGTCACGTGGTGGTGACAGCCAATAACTCAAGATTGCCTATAGCTCACATCGATAACATAGTCCTTGCACTTCGTTACAGTCCAAACTAGGTAATACTTCAAGATGTCTATCATATCCATGGCATGAAAAAGAATCTATTAACAGTATCATAGTTAACATCTTCTGGGTACTATGTCTTATTCGGTCTACAAGATGTTAAGGTGTATCAAGATTTAAAAATTATGGGAACACCAACAATGGAAGGATGACTACTAGAGTCGATTTATGTACTATCAGCAGAGTCGGTTTATGTTCTATCAGCAGAGTCAGCTTATGTAGACAAGACTCAAAAGAATGAGACAGTAGATTTGTAGCATTCACTGTTGGGACATGTAAGTTATTATAATCTAAAAGTGATGATGAACAAAGCAATGCTTAAGAGTTTACCTCAACTTGATGTGAAAGTAGATACAGTATAAGTGAGATGTCAGTACGGCAAAGCACATCAACTACTATATGAGTAGTCAAAGTTTAGAGCTAAAGAGCCATTAAAGTTGGTTCACTCTGATGTGTTTGGACTTGTCAAGCAGCCATCAATTAGTGGCATGCGGTACATAGTGACATTTATTGAAGACTTCTCGAGGTATGTATAGGTTTTCTTTATGAAGAAAAAATCAGTTACTTCTTTTAAGGTTAAGGTATTTAGAGAAATAACTGAAGGAGAAGTTCGAAGGAAGATTCATTTTCTCCGCACAAATAATGAAGGAGAATATACCTCTAATGAGTTCTCACAATATCTTTGAGAAAATAAGATACGACATCAATTTACATGTGCTAACACATCATAACAAAATGGTGTTGTAGAAAGAAAGAATCGACATCTTGTAGAGATTTGTAGAAGTATGTTGCATATAAAAAATGTACCAAGAAGATTTTAGGCCGAAGGAATAAAGACTGCAGCCCACATGATTAATAGGTTTCCTCAACCAAGGTTAGGGTTCATATCACCCATTGAGAAGTTGTGGGATATGAAACCTACTATGCGTTATTTGCGAGTATTTAGTTGTATATGCTATGTGTTTGTGCCAAGTCACCTAAGAAACAAATTAGACAAAAAGGCAATCAGGTGTATCTTTGTTGGATATGATAACCAATGCAAATAATGGAAATATTGTGACCTTACTAGTGGACGGTGCTACACATCAAGGAATGTGGTGTTTGATGAAGCATCTTTATAGTGGTCGCTATAAAAGATGAGCTTTCAGATTCAAAAGAAATAGAAGAACGACTACAACAAAACATAGATGAGCAAATTGTTGAAATTCAACAGAGCCAAGAAGACCTTGATAATGAAAGCAGTGATGACAACACCGAGCAAGAGATAACTCAAAGTCCTTGGCAAACTGGCATCTATCAACAACCAACAACGTAGGCTAAATATGAAGGAGCAGAACCTACAACCCCTCAATCTCATCCTCGAAGGTCAATAGGAATACGAAAGCATAATCTCAAATATGCTAATGCAGCTATGGTGAAAGAGAAAAATGTTAAGGAGCCTGAGACTTTTGAAGAAGTATCACAAAGCTCTGAATGGATTAAAGTTATGGAAGAAGAAATCATAGCGTTGGAGCAAAATCAAACTTGGGATTTAGTGCCAAAGCTAAAGGATCTGAAACCTATATCTTATAAGTGGGTGTATAAGATCAAAAGACGTCCTGATGGATCAGTGGAAAGGTATAAAGCTTGATTGGTAGCTCGAGAATTTTCCCAACAGTATGGACTAGACTGTGATGAAACATTTAGTTCAGTAGCCAAGATCACTACAGTACGAGTTCTACTTGCACTGGCACCTAGCAAAGGTTAGATATTATGGCAAATGAACGTAATGAATGCTTTTCTACATGGAGAGTTGGATCGGGATCTATATGATTCAACCAATGGGATTTGAATGTAAATTTCATCCTGATTATGTGTAAATTGAGAAAGGCATTGTATGGATTAAAACAACCTCCATGGGCATGGTATGGTAAAATTAGAAAATTTTTAACACATGGTGGTTACTCTGTAGTACCAGCTAATTCTAGCCTGTTCATCAAAGCTATTGAAAAGAAACTTGCAATTGTGTTGGTATATGTGGATGACTTAATTATCACTGGAGATGATAAAGAAGAGATTCGTCGAACAAGAGAGCATTTGGTGGTTCGCTTCCAGATGAAAGAGCTTGGACAACTTAAGCATTTCCTTGGGCTCGAAGTCACTTAGACAGTAGAAGGGATTTTTCTATGACAACAAAAATATGCCAAAGATTTGTTGTAGAAGTTTGGGATGCTAGAGTGCAAGCCTATCTCAATAATGCTAGAAGCCAATGCCAAGTTGCACGGTCATGTAGGAAAGGATTTAGAAGATGAAACTATGTATCGACAACTGGTAGGAAGTCTCATTTATTTGACATTGACTCGACCAGATATATCTTATGCAATTGGAGTAATAAGTCGATACATACAAAATCCTAAGAAACCTTACTTAGAAGCAGCTCAACGGATATTCAGATATGTGAGAGGCACAATTGACTATGGTCTCTTCTATAAAAAAAAGACCAAGATTGTAAAATAGTTGGTTATTGTGATGCTGACTATGTTGAAGATCATAACACACGACGTTCGACCACTGGGTATTTTTTCAACATTAGTTCAGGAACAGTCTCTTAGTGCAGTAAAAGGTAACCGACTGTATTATTGTCAACTATTGAACCTGAGTATAGAGTAGCAGCAATGGCAGCACAAGAAAGTACATGGTTCATGCAATTAATGGAGGATTTATATTAGCCAAGAGATTATAAAGTGTCAATATATTGTGATAATCAGTCATCAAATTGTTTTGCAGAAAATCTAATTTTTAATGCAAGAACAAAGCATGTGGAGGTGCATTATCACTTTATTTGGGAGAAAGTTCTACAAGAAGAAATTGAGTTGCTGTATGTTAAGACTGAAGATCAAGTGGCTGATTTATTCACAAAAAGCTTGGGTATTGATAAGTTTGAAAAGTTTCGAAGACAACTCAATGTGGTTCGAAGCTCGAAAGTTGGTGTTGAGAGGGAGTGTTAAAATTACAATACCAAATAAAGTTAATTACAACACTAAGCCCAAGATTTAGCCCAAATATTTACAAGCCCAATTCTTGAAATTTCTAGATTAGGTAAGATATTTTAAAGTTAATAATTAAGGAGATAAGTATTATAAACTTATGTGGTTAATAAAGTTTTACATTATTTTATTTGTGTGATTTTGGTTTATTGAAACTAAGTATAAATACCTCATCACTCATTTGGTTTTGCAAGCAAGTTAAGAATAAATAGTTGACCAAGTATTTGATCAATTGTTAAGAGTTTAGAGTGTTAGAGAGTTGAGTAAATAATAAACTCAACAAAGAGTGTGTGAGTGTTGAGTTATGAGTGTTGTATTGTGAATGAGAGTTTCTAAAATTTGTATTGTAAATTTTGGGTTTGTTGTATTAATAAAAGTGTTCCATTTGTGCTCTATTATTCTCACCATATATGTATATATGTAATACCTAAACTGTTAAGTTGTAATTAGCTCTTATTTCCTTGTATTTAAGTTCCATTGCCATCCTTTCATTATCAAATTTCAAATGCTTATTTTCCAGTTTCATCCTGATCACCTCCCTACCTTTCTTCTAGTAAATCCTCTACCATTAAAACTGCTGGTTCTCTAGCTTGAGCTTTTGGACCTTCACCTGTAATTTCTGCAGTTTTAGCTGACATGATCTAAATGCCATCCATTGCTTCCACAATGTATCTATACTACTGTCCTCAGGCTGAACATTATCGAAATCAGTATATCCATATTGTGGATGATCATATATTATTCCATTATGGCCCATAAATATCAAGTGATCCTCAGTGTCATTATCTTGAGCATGAGCTCCAGCATCTTGATCTTGTTCATCAAAATCAACAGCCTTGAACAATTTTGAATGAGGCAGTAATTATCTTTCCTTCTTAGAGCCAACTGTAAGTACCTCTGCAGATCTAGATCACGAGAAAGATACATTTGATTACTATTATGATAGGAGCTCACCTCTTCATGAAAAAACTGTTTGGAGCTTAGAAGTTTCCTTGCATTCTCATTTGCCTTCTTTAATATATTTATCTCATCCAAGAGCTTTAGGTTCTAATAAGTGCCTCTCATAAAAACATTATTGAGTCTCTTATAATTTTCGTTTAGATTACTAAATTTGTCCTCACATTGCTCGGGTGATACATTGTAACCCCTCTTAATCATTACCTTTGAAACAAGCTTCTATTTTCCTATCTTTTGCAATAGTGAGGACTCATTTCTCCTATTACCAACATTGGCCAATAAAAACTGGCAAATGTAAGAAACAGCAGAAATCAAAAGCTTCACCATTTCTTCAGTCCATTTAATATGCTGCCAATGTGTCCCTATCCTTTTACCTACTTCATTATGCCCATCAACTTTAGGAACAACAAACTTAATTACAAAGTTCTTTCCTCCAAGAGTGCAACATATGCAAGAGCAACTAGTTTCTTATATATTTTGCACTCTTGAAGGAAAAACACTCAGTTTGTGGTTAGGTAAGTACAAGGGTCATGCTGATGATGAAGCTGCATTGCTTCGTCCAAGTCTTTAAAACCATATAGTCCTTCCATAATCATACCACAAGCTAATGATGATTTGACTTCATTGTTGTACAAAATACACTTTAAAACCAAACCTTTATTGAAATATTTCCCCAAATTTAATCCAATTGTGTTTATCCTCCATAATAGAACCCATTGCATGCAATTTAAGGGACCAATAGACAAACCAAGAATCTTTTTAACTGTAGCCCTATAGAATTTCAAGCCACAAAACTAAACCAATGAAAAAGACATCAAAGAAGCGGACTCAAGAAATAACCCAAATTTAAACTAAACCTAGAAACTCATTCCAATTTTTAGAATTTAAACTAAATTACAAATTTGGGAAGTGACTAAAGATATTAACCCCAAAGACAAAAAAAGAACTTATTTAGCACTAAAAGCAAACAACCATTACACTGTGACATTGTAACTTTCTCTATCATACCCATACAACTCAGATAAGAGAACCCTTAGCAAAATTCAAACCAGTTTCATCATTAGGACAATCTGAAAAATAAAAAAGAAACGCTCAAAACATGTGAGAATATTTATTGAAAATTATTGGGATATAATTTGGAGATCAAGAAAAGTGCGTAGAGTGCGCGAAGATTAAAGACAGATGCAAAAAAAGGCAAAAAATGAAGAAGTGCGTAACAAGCGCCAGCGTTGCGGCGACTAGGAGTGAGTGTCGCAGCGATTGATGCTAAATGCCGTGGCGCTGGACGTGTAAATAGTATCCCAAAAATTAGAAACTTCTTTATTTTATCTTCCACTTGCTTCAAGACTCTCTAATACGACTCCCACACGTATAGGGTAAACCTAGGACGTCCTAAAGCCTATATAAAAGATTTTAATTAGCTTGTAAACACATTTTTGTGATAAAAAAAGAGATCTTAGTGATCATAGAACACATATTTGTGATAGGTTGTGAGGTCTTTGTGATTCTTAGTGAAAGAAAATCCCTAGATTGAGAAGAGAGAATTTTTCTTTATGAGTTTTTCTTGTAAAAGACATACTTTGTGAGTTTGATTCAATAAGATAAGAGAGTGATCTTGATCCGACGTAGACGTAGGCAAGTTGCCGAAATTTTATGTGTTCTTCTTCTACCCTTTCCTTTTATTTTCTTAATAACTTGTTCTACATATATTTACTTGGATGATATTATTTATTTGTATGCTTCTACTGCAACAAAATCATTATTTTATCAGAGCTTGGTTTTCTAAGCAGACATGGCCACACTCAAGTATGAGGTAGAGAAATTCAATGGTATAAATGACTTTAATCTATGGAAGATGAAGGTTAGGGTGTTGTTGGTGAGGTAAAGGCTAGGCTCGGCATTAGAGGAGACTGCAGCTCCATCTAGTGAAGAAGAGAAGAAGCCAGAGTCATCTAAAGCTGAAGCAAAAAGAAAAGACATTCAAGAAAAATCTCATAGCACAATTGTTCTACCATTGAGCGATGAAGTAATAAGAGAAGTAGTAGGTAAGACGACGACGATAGTCTTTGGAGGAAGCTTGACTCTCTTTATATGCGAAAATTATTGGCCAACAGATTGCATATAAAGAAGAAGCTGTATCACCTATCCATGTCAGAGGGGACGTCGATGAAAGATCATATAGATGCCTTTAATAAGATCATCATTGATCTTGAATCTATCAACATCAAGATAAAAGATGAAAATAGAGCAATTATCCTACTGAGTTTACTCCTTAAGAGTTATGAGAGCTTTGTTGATACACTACTCTATGACAGAGAGAGTTTAATGATGAGCGATGTAAAATTATTATTAAACTCAAAGTTATTGCGAAAGCAGATTGAGGGTAACGCAGAAAGTTTATCTGTAAGAGGAAGACCCTCATTTAGAGATGGAAGAAAAAAAGGCTCAAGGTCGAAGTCTAGGACTCCTAAGAAGTGCTATTGCTGCAAGAAAGAGGGGCACTTCATAAAAGACTGTCTTGAGAAGAAAGCACAAGACAAGAAGAAACCGGATGCTGTGCTTGCCTATGATGATAGTTATAACAGCGTAGAGACACTCATCGCTACTAATGGTAAGAATTCTGAACAATGAGTTTTTGATTCTGGTTATACTTTCACATATGCCCGCACAAGTCTTGGTTTACAAATTTTCAGCCCATTAGTGGTGGTAAGGTGTTAATGGGTAATGACGTTGCATGTTAGATGATGAGAATCGGTAGTGTTAAACTTAGGCTACATGATGGGCGAGTGAGAGAGTTGACAGATGTTAGGTATGTTCCTGACCTCAAGAGAACTTGATCTCACTAGGGACTTTGGACCAGAATTGGTGTTCCATTAGGATCGACGAAGAAATTTTAAGAGTGTTGAAAGGTTTTATGGTGGTGATAAGAGGAGAGAAGAGCAAAGGTGTTTATGTGCTTAAGGGAGAAGTTGCGAGTGGTTATACATTATTCTCTATAGATGATGAGAGTATGCAAACCAAGTTGTGGTATCTTAGACTGGCACACTTAGGCGAGAGAAACCTAAAAGAGTTATTTAGTCAAAAGGCATTTGGTGAAGATAAGTTCCAACCCTTGGAGTTTTGTGAGCATTGTTTGCTTGGGAAAGCACATAAGGTGAGGTTTAGTACCAACGAGCACAAGACTAAGGGGACTCTTGACTACATACACTCGGATATTTGAGGATTAGCTCAGACAGTTACTCGTGGTAGTGCCAGGTATTTTCTCAGTTTAATTAATGACTATTCAAGGAAGCTGTGGGTCTATGTGTTGAAGAGCAAGGATCAAGTGTTTGATGTATTCAAGACTTGGAAAGCTCATGTTGAGAATCAGACTGGTAAAAGGGTGAAGAGGTTAAGAACTGACAACGGCCTTGAATTTTATAATAGAGAGTTTAATGGATTTCGTGCCAAGCATGGGATGGAAAGACATAGAATGGTAAGATCAACACCACAGCAGAATGATGTAGTTAAGAGGATGAATAAGACCCTACTTAAAAAGGTTAGATGCATGCTTACTAATGCAAAAATATCCAAGGTGTTTTGGGGAAAAGCTATAGTGATCGCAGCTTACTTGATTAATAGTAGTCCCTCTTCAGCAATGACTTCAAGACACTAGAAGAGAAATGGTCTGGCAATCATTCTAAGTATGACCACCTCAGAATATTTGGCTGTCCTACCTTTGTACATATTAAGGAGGGAAAGTTGGAACCTAGAGCTATCAAAGGGGTATTAATAAGATATCTTGAAGGATTGAAGGGATACAATGTGTGGTGTAAAGACTTGATACCACTAAGGAGTATCATAAGTCGTGACGTGACGTTTGATGAGACAAGAATACTGAAAACCTTCTAAGAAGATGAGAAATAAGAACTTGTGCCCAAGGAAGACTTAGCACTCGAGTTAATAGAAGTTGAAGTAGAACCTGAGAATAGATCTGATATGCCCCCAGATCAGCACTTCAACGAGGAGATCCTTGAAGAAGAAATAAGAACATTGGCGAGTTCCTCCAAATCCACCTAAAGAAAGACTAGGACTCATGAGATAGAACTTGAAGAGTATCAGCAAGTCAGAGACAAGCTAAGGAGAATAATAAACCCACTAGTCAGGTATGCATAAGTAGATTTAGTTGCTTGTGCTTTTAATTATGCTTATACTCTTGAGCATGATGAGCCTAGGACATATGGTGAGGCTATGAAAAGTGAAAACAAAAAAGAATGGCAGCAGGCCATGGAAGAAGAGATTAATTCTCGTAAGAAAAACAATACTTGAAAGTTGGTAGAGAGACCTCAAAAGAAACTAATTGGTTGCAAGTGGGTGTATAAGGTAATGAAGTTGATATTGGGGATAGAGCCTACAAGATTCAAGGTTAGGTTAGTTGTACAAGATTTTACTCAGAGAGAGGGAGTTGATTTTCGTGAGATATTCTCTCCAGTCGTCAAGTACACATCTATTAGAATTTTGTTAGCCATGTTTGCAAACCTTAATTTACATCTAGAGTAAATGGATATAAAGACAGCTTTTCTGCATAGAGAACTTGAAAAGACGATATACATGGTATAGCCACAAGGGTTCAAAGAGCCCGGCAAAAAAGATTATGCTTATTGCTAAATAAGTCATTATACGAGTTAAAGTAATCCCCTAGATAGTGGTATAAGAGATTTGATGAGTTTATGATGGCTTATGGCTTTAGTAGGAGAAAGTATGATGGATGCGTGTACTTTAAGAACATAAGTTGTGGGATAATGTATTTACTTCTATACATTGATGATATGTTGATCACATGTAAGAAGATGGAAGAAATACAAAAACTCAAGAAGTAGTTGAGTGGCGAGTTTGCAATGAAGGATTTGAGAGCAACGAAGAAAATTTTGAGTATGGATATTGTGAGGGAAAGAAGAGATGTTATCTTCTTATCCCAATAGCGATATATACTCAAAATTCTAGAGACGTTTGGTATGTCCAACACAAAAGCTGTCTTTACTCCTTTGATTATACATTTCAGACTTTTAGCAGCATAGTCGCCGATATCCGAAGAAGAGAAATTGCAGATAAGCAAAGTACCATATGCAAGCGTTGTAGGGAGCATCATGTATACAATGGTTTGCACAAGACCAGACATAACAGAGGTTGTGAGTGTGGTAAGTAGATACATAGCAAATTCGGGTAAGGATCACTAGCTTGCAGTGAAGTGGATTCTGAGATATCTTAAGGGAACGTCAAATCACAGGTTGATGTATAAGAGGGATGAGGACAACAGTTAAATGGTAAGAGGATACGTAGACTCAGATTATGCAGGTGATCTAGATAAGAGAAGATCATTGACGAGCTACGTATTAACAGTGTTTAGGTGTAGTGTGTGTTGGAGATCAATTCTACAACATATGGTTGCACTATCTACCACAGAGGCGGAGTACATAGTTGTTGGTGAAGCTATTAAGGAGGTGTGTGGTTAAAAGGCATATGGGCGGAGGTATTGGTTAGTGAAGATGTGAACATCAGTGTATATTGTGATAGCCAAAGTGCCATACACCTAAGCAAGCATTAAGTGTTCCACGAGAGGTCGAAACAGATTGATGTGAGGCTCTATTACATTCAAGCGATTATCCAAAGTGATGAAGTTAGTCTAACAAAAATAACATCGTCTAAAAACCCTACTGACATGTTGACTAAGTCATTGCCCTCGGTTAAGTTCATCATATACAAAGACTTAATCGAAGTCATTACTTTGTGAGGGTGATAAAAGATGCAGAAATGAGAGATCGAGTTTCTTTATGGATGATTTTAAATAAAGTAGGAAATTTGTAAGAATATTGATTGAAAATCATTGGGATATGATTTGGAGATCAAGTCAAATGCGTAGGGTGCGTTAGGATGGAAAACAGAAGTGAAAAGAAGCAAAAAATAAAGAAGTGCATAACAGGTGCCAGAGCCGTGGTGCTGAACCAGAACCTGAGAGTCGCGGTGCTAGGTGATCAGCATCGCAGCGCCCAGATGGGCATGCATCAGTGCCGTAATGATAGATACTGAATGCCGCGGCGCTGGACGCGTAAACAATATCCCAAAAATTAGAAACTTTCATAGTTCGTCTCCCACTTGCTTCAGGATTCTCTAATACGACTTTCACACTATAGGGTAAACTTAGGACGTCTTAAAGCCTATATAAAGGCTTTCAATTGGCTTGTAAACACATCTTTGTGATTAAGAAAGAGATCTTAGTGATCATAGAATACATCTTTGTGATAGGTTGTGAGATCTTTGTGATTAAACATTATTTGTGATTGTTAGTGAGAGAAAATCTCTAAATTGAGAATAGAGAATTTTTCTTTGTGAGTCTATTTTGTAAAAGGCATACTTTGTGACTGCTTTATGATTTAATAAGATAAGAGAGTAATCTTAATCCACCGTGAACATAGACAAATTACCAAACTACATAAATTTTATATGTTCTTCTTCTACCCTTTCTTTTTATTTTCTTAATAAATTATTTTATATATATTTACTTGAATGATATTATTTATTTATATACTTCTATTACAATAAAATTATTATTTTATTTTTTTCATGTTAACATGTGTTCCTATTGCTTAATTTTTAGCATTGACATAGACAGCATACCTCATCCCACTTGTCAATTTCTCTAATGTCAATTTCTCTAATGTAAATAACTAAACTACAACTCATCCAGAATTAACCAGGGTTACATAAACAACTCAAGTATATTAATCTACAAATGGGTGGTTTGCAGCAATCAGATTATAAACTGTCAGTCTGATGAATTTCTAAAGGTTTTAAACAGGTTTACAGTTAAATCTTAGTAACAATATCTGGAAATTCAATGATTAACCATTATTGTAAGAATCAACTTGATTTTACAATGTCAATGTCTTTCCAGTGTATAATACTTTCTAGCATAGTTATTACTCATTTTCGTTAGTAATTTAATGAATTAACTAAGCCTTTATGAGCACTGTTCTCACAGGTGTCAGCATGAGAAAGATTTGTCTATTTTCCTCCACATGTCACTGGAGTAATGATAAATTTGAAAATTTTCTACAAATAAAATATTTTTGGAAAATGAAAAACATTTACTATCATATATATCAGGAGAAACAAGGAAAATCTCGTGTTATTCTTATTCATTCACTTCAAAAACTCTGTACCCACATCAACTGATTCCTTTTAGGTTTAGGCTCAAGCATTTTCAGCCATCCTTAAACTTTATAAGTCTATAACGCTGTATTTTTTCGCACACAGATAATATTAAAATTAAAAAGCCTACATCAGTCATAACTAATTCCCTTAAAGTTGAAATCCTCAAAGCAATCAGTAATTTTACAAGCAATGATGCTATACACGTACGTAATTTATTCCATATACATTATCTATGCATAATAATTTTTTTCAAACTATTAGAACTCTCTCTATGTGAATTTTAAGCATATCTTCTGTTAGTACCCATTATGCATGATTGTGTAAATTGATGCTAAAGACAACTGTAAAGTACATTAGAAATATTTTTTTTTTCATCCTTTCAAGGGTCTACCGCTGCAAATAGGTTCATAATCAGGGATAATAATTCATTCCAAAACCCCATGATCCAGCAGTAAGAGATAAGATTTCCGTTTGGAAATGATTTCTGTAAGTGATGCCACCAGAGAAAAATATAAAATTTCATTATTCTTGATCACTGCCCAATAGAATCTTGACAACATGGCATGGAATCTAAAAAATTATGAAGTTCAAGCTGTTGGGTGTTGAGCATTCATGGGTGTTTGCATGTGGGTTTTGTGTTTAATCACAATTTATACATATCACATATATATAATGAAGCAGCGGAAGCTTAAAACATTGCAGTAAACACAATCATAATATATTAATCAGAAAAGAAATTGAGAAATAACCCTTGAAGCCTTTGGTTGGAGATTTTTGAAGTCCACCAAAATGTAGTCTTTGATCAATTCTAGTAATCAACAATGGTGGGTTTGATTATCTAGAATGACAGCTTTTGATCCAGCACTTGTTTAACTACTTAAACTTGTGTTCTTGATTTTTTCTTTTGATTAACACTTAATCAATTAATCAAAAACCTATTTTGCTAAATTAGTTTAAAGCCTTAAAAGAAAATAATGAATTCAACTCTTGAATCCATTAATTAGAAGACAATTTCTCTTTTCTCTCTTTGTAATATGGCTTACCTAATTTTGCAAAATCAAATTAACAAAAACCTTATGAATTTAATTTACATTTGTTTTATTTATACAAATGAATTTAATTTCATTTCATAACACTTAATTTCACTTAATTTCAATTTGAATTTAATCTAACCTAATCATAGTTAACTCTTAACTTTAGTTAGGTTAAATTAACATTTAAATATTCTAACTATAGTTAACATTTAACTCTAGTTAGTTAAAATAATATTTAAATATTTTAACCATGGTTAACTAACTTAACCATGGTTAGGTTAACTTTTACTTAACCATTAAGTATAGTTAATCTAACTTAACTAAATGGTTAACTCTTAACCTTAGTTAAACTTAAATTATTTATTCAACAATTAAATAAATAATTATTTATTTGAATTATTTAACAATTAAATAATTATCAAGTGAAATTACAATTATGTCCTTACTCGGTTACCAAGTTAACCTAAAGTGGGTCCCACCATCTGACCATATACTTTAGTTAACGTAACCTTAGTAAATTGCTGGATTTTACTGTATTGAACTATTCAACACGGTACGCTGCCCAAGTGCTCAAAGAGTACATTTCATATTGGGACTCCCTAGGTCCACGCCCGATTCGTCAAATGAAACTATTTCACAAGTCCGTGAACGATGCCCCACGCACACGTTACGGATATTACAAATCAGCGCGTCAGACCATACATGTTGAGGTTACACCATATTCGTATAATCCTTCCGTCATTATATCCAGGATGAACGGGATATAGATCATTACTATCAAATCCCGATAATTTCATCCATTACTTTATTATCTTCAGATTCGTATCTTTATGAACAATTTACGCAAACACTTTTGCTATAATGTTCGAACCTGTAGGAAACTCCTTTCCCAGGTAGATTGCTTACGGCCATAAGACTTTACAAGATACAATCTCGAAGTTCGGATATACTACCCATCTATGTGAGCTGACGGATCCCATATCTACGCACACCGAACTCCATGAGCATCGGACCATACCCAGCGACACGTAGCGGTCAGACCATGAAAGGTCTCTGACATACGTGGAACCAAAGTATGATGGATCTCCCACAAGTTCACCGTGGCGCTCAGGTCGAAGGACCACGAATACTACTCAACTCGAGAGGAACTTCCTTTGACGGTTTCATAGGATGTCTATTGGGGTCCTCCGGAGTCTGTTCAGTATCCAGTCCTAACTGAATACCTGTATGTCTATATGAACTTCAACCAAGCTCATGGTTAACTAAGAATAACCATCTGTACAATACAGATATGGACATACACTAATCTATGTGTTTCACCGATAGACCCACATTGGTAAACGTAGATCAGGAACTCTTTATTTGAGAAGATACTTCCATAACGACATTTCTCAGTCTCTATTGCAACTCTTTGCAATTTTGTCATTACTAGTAGATTCTCAGGTCTTTGTTACATTATAGATTAGGTTCTAACTTTTAAATCCTGCTGGGTATTATAACCTGCTAACACTTAGCATTTATAACTATCAGCTTTGCTAACTCTTAGCCATGGTTTAAACTTCTTTAAACCAGATATGAACTCACTCAGATCATATCATGTCTATAATGTTACAAGCTTAATTACCATTCATTAAAAGATATTAGCGATTTAATAAAATATGCATTGTATAAATATTACAAACTGAATATTCATACAAACTGGGATGGCACGTAAGCACATACCCTAACACAAGCATGAAGCATGCCTCTCCTTCAAAGTTTTCATAAAGTTAAAAAGTAAACTATGTCACAAGGTTTAACTTGCCGTTGTGCAGAAAGATCCAAGTTCATAACCAAGAAAGCCCAATGCATTACAGACAAATAAAAGTATATGCTAAACAATATATATGTATTAGACCAATCATACGTATGGGAATTGAACCTCCTTAAAAATTTCCTTTGCATGGACTGTCTGCCCCTCTACCTGGAACAATAATTCAATGCTCTCGGTGCACCACACTTCTTCACATGGTCCACACTATAAATATGATAGATACTAGAGGAAAGAAGCCACTGAGGTCTAAAAATAAATGTTCTAAGGAAAAGTTCCATGCATTCCAGAATAACTATTCCAACCTAAAAATAAGACATGCAAGAATTGGGATAAAGCATCAGAGTTTCTTCAAAGCCAAGAAGTAAGAAAATGTATGTCAATCTAGGAAAAAAAAAAGATAGAAAAGCGGCAAAAAGGGATAAGATTGTATCATATTATCAGCGACCAAAATTTGACAAGGATTCATGGCTTGAAGACATAAATAGAAATAATTGGGACACAAGTGGTAAGAGGACACA
Organism: Ailanthus altissimus; assembly: GCA_946807835.1. Classification (NCBI taxonomy): domain Eukaryota; kingdom Viridiplantae; phylum Streptophyta; class Magnoliopsida; order Sapindales; family Simaroubaceae; genus Ailanthus; species Ailanthus altissimus. The sequence goes on from OX327698.1 coordinate 12,645,356, forward strand.
TAACAAATGCAGCTAGGGAGCCATTAACTTGAAGAGATTTTGATAAACCGAGTCTAGTTAGAGTAATTGGAATTGCTTGGAAACAAGAGTTTCAGTATTTGTAAAATCTTGTAATTTAATTATGTTGTAATATCAGTGTAACTTACTTTTTACAAAGTTTAGAGCGGAGCTACAACCCTTTAGTCCTCTAGTTTCTATAGACTTAGCAGTGCCATGGTACGATCAACAAATATTTAATAAACTTGACAGGTCCAGTCAGAGTAGGAAAGAAACTATTTGTAAGTTGTTCGCTTTCTCAGGGCGAAAGCAAGACCACAGAGTTTTATATGAATTCAACTATTTTTCTCATTGTTTAGATGAGTTTAAATAGAAGTACAAATCTACATTACACTGAATATCTACGTAGTGGAAGACTTGGTAACTTCCATGTCTCCATGTTTCTTATCTAACCTTTAGTAACTGTTTCTACACAATCCCATGATGATACAACTTCTTAACCATATTCATACTCCATTATGCCTTATTTTCGCACGTTTCTTGTTGTCCTTGTTCCTCATGCAACCAAGCGATGCACTGTGCCCCTTGGTATTCCTTCACATTCCTCACCCATGCAAGGTGCAACTTCCTTTGGTCCTCTTTCACGTTTCATGTCCCTTTCCCCATGCATGGTGCAATACTCCATATGTAATGCTTGCATGGCCCATGCACCCATGTCTTCAGTACCATATTTGGAATTTCTCTTGGGAATTTTGGTGGAGCGTCTTGGTGGCTTATCTCTATCAACAGGAACCTTGTCCCCAAGGTTCATATTTGGAAACTGCCACTGAAAATTCTCTATGTTCTCCCATGTTGCATCTTCAAGGGGTGAGCCTTTCCATTGAACTAAGACCTCGGCCATGACTTTGGGTTCGCGCTTGATCCATTGAGCATCCCAGATATATTCTAGTGTGAGCTTAACTGTGTCTGTTTTGATGCGGGCTAGTAGTTCTATGTTGATCGTGAAATTTTTGTTTACTCTTTTTATAAAGTAAGGAAACATGGAATACTAGATGTATCTATGACCCTTCAGGAAGCTTTAACTTGTATGCCAACTTTCCTACACGTTCCTCCATTTAATAGAGTTTGTAGTAGCGACTTGCTAATTTTTTGCGGGCACGACTTTGGGCTAAAAGTTGGCGGTAGGGTTCCAGTTTTAGGAAGATTAAATCCCCTGCATTGAAGTGCACATTTCATTGTTGGTGATTAGCCATTTGCTTCATGCGATTGGTGGCATCATTCAAATTTTGCTTGAGTTGTTGTAAGACTTCATCTCGGGCCATTAAGCCTTGGTTGAGTGCATCAACACAAGAAGAGCGAACTTGGTATTTAGGTATAAGAGGTGGCGCTCGCCCATAAAGGACCTAAAATGAGGTCATGCCTGTGGTTACTAATACGATATTTCTATATCTTAAAATTGAGTGCAAGTATATACTATCGTATGCAAGTAATAAAAGGACAAAAGAGTTGAATGTCAAACTCACATGAATAATTTTTACGTTTTAACCAAGTACTAAAATTATGTATTTCTAATAATTATTAGAAAAATAAAAGTCTAAGAATGAATTTAGAAAATATAAAAACAATGACACAATGTAAAGAGATTTGGATGATAGCAATATAGAAAAAACCTATGGTTAATACTATCTCTCAATATGCCTTTCAATAATTAATTCGCTAATATTTAACTCCCCTAGTTCTTGTTATTGATCAAGACATTAATGTATTCACAAGCCTCTTACAAGGTCATGAAAGTATACCTTAATTTACCAAATACTTATATCCCTATGGTATTTGTAATAAATTAATATTCATTAAGATTAAGTCTTATTGATCGTACATTGCCAATTGGGTACATTCCTATCCCAATTTAAAATTTATATATGCAACATTGAATATTACTCTATAATCATGCATCATGATGAACACATAAAAATACATATTTGTTAAGAGATTCACTCACCATTTAATGTCACTAATCTTAGCATTTTCTGTATTTTTAGTTTGAAATAAAGTGTTCTCCTTAAATTGTGATTAATGAATGTTATTTGGACAGGTTTAGGTAAAATGGACATAACTCTCAATGTAGAAATCGAAATGAAGAAATTCTTGAACCTGGTGCAACATGACTCAATCTTACACAAATTTGAAGAATAGTGGAAAAGCCAAATCCAACATGTTATGGGCCAAAAATTGAGATACAACAGAATCGGACTATAACTCCTGCCCAGCTTGACCCAACTCACGTATTTGGACTGTATCTCACAAAATACATACTCAATTGGTATAATTATTAAAGCTGTGAATTTCTGACTTAACTATCAACAACTTGTATGTTGATGGTAAAGTCCAAATCAGCCGTTATCATGGACCAAATCGCATTGCAAGTGGGTAAAATGGTTGTTGGCCGAATTCTGATGTATCTTTGGAATTTTGCTCTTATCTCATTGGATACTCATCCAATTTGCATGAAATCAGTGCCTATGGAAAGAAGAGTCAAAATTCTACAACTTTCATGTCGGCTATAGAAGCTGAATTGATTATTTACATTATCAAAAATGTGCTGCAAGTGGATACACGAGTTATTGGCTTAAAATTATTGAAGATTGATGTCATCCATGACATATGTCCATTCATTGCCTATATAAGGAGACCCTTAGGATGTTTTTATGATTAGATAATTCTCTCTTATTTTCTTCTCATTAATATGTATTGTAATTTAGGCTAGAGTTCTTGGCAAGGCTAAGAGATAAACTTTTATGTGTAATATATCTACTTCCATGCTTTGGTTCGGTGTCAAGAGCTACAAATGTTGTAAGTTTGGTTTTGATTAAACTCTTATCTATTCTATTTTCTAAAATCCAGAGATTATCATTCTCATGTCTCATATATGTTCAGTCATGCTTTTCTTATGTGATTCATGTTGATTTATAATTGTTACTGGTTACATTGTTTTATATGTTAATCTTTTACTGCAGTATTATCAATTTGATATATTGTCGATCTTGGATAACATGTAAGGGCAATAAATGTTTGATATTCAAGTTAATCTTTTACTGCAATATTGTCAAAGTGATATATTGTCGATCTTAGATAACTTGTATAAATGAACATGATGTATGTTAATGCTTGCAAAGAGTTTAATTGCGTCAAATACATGTGTTATCAAATGTGCTATATTTTCCTATCTTCCGATTAATTGTTTGGGATGTGAAACTTTCAATTGAGTTATAAGCATTGAATCAAAGTGTAGAGTAGATTTATAAAGCATAATTGTGATTCTCGAAGCCTTGTTTGAATTATCATAAGACATTTCCTTCAAATCATAGACAATCCTATCTCATCTACTTAAATCAATTAATTTTGTCCTTTGCTACTGCTTTAATATTTTACTTCATCAACCTATTTTGCCAAGAGCTTCCTCGTGGGATCAACACCTCAATTTATACTGCGATAGCCACATTATATTTTGAGCGTAAACAAAATTTGGCGCCGTTGCCGGGGAAGCACACTAAGCGAAAGTCGGTTGCGATTATAAATACTAAAGTAGTAACTTTGTACATTTTCTTTTCTTTGTAAAATCTTAGTTTTATTTCCTTTGTTGTAATTTATTTATTATTCATAGTTGGTTCTACCACCTAATTTATTTTGTTTTCTTTAGTTAATTTGTTATATTTTATATTATCTTAATGGCTGATTTTACCGCCTAATTAGTTTATTTTCTTTTATCTATTTATCGCATTTTATTTTCTTTAGTTTATTTATTGCACTTTTTTTTAATGGCTGGTTTTACCGCCTAACTTCGTTCACTTTTTTTTATTTATTTATTGTACTTTATTTCTTTAGTTAATTTATTGTATTTTCTTTTTATTTTGTGGCTGGTTCTACCACCTAACTTAGTTTCTTTATTTTTTATTGTACTTTATTTATTTATTGCATTTTTTTATTGCACTTTATTTTCATTTTCTTTTACGTATTTATTGTACTTTATTTTCTTTAGTTAACATGTTGTATTTTCTTTTTATTTTAATGGCCGGTTCTACCGCCTAACCTTTTATTTATTTACTTATTGTATTTTCTTTTTATTATTTATTTATTGTACTTTTTTTTCGTACTTTACAGTCTTTTGTTTAGTTATTGTATTTATATTTCATGGTTGGTCTTACCACCTAACTCATTTCGATTTCTTGTTGTGTTTATTCCACTTCTTAATTTTCCTTAAGCATTTCTTTCCTTAAAAAAAAAAAATGTATTGTTGTTAGGATGTATGCATCGACTTAGAGACAAACGAGGAAGATTTGTGAGAGAATTAGAACTAGAACCACCCCACATAATTTTTAAGTGAAGAGAATTCACCTTCTAGTTCATCTTGTAATTCTAACACAATGAGCCAACACGAAGAAAACCCCGTTAGAACTCTAAAAGATTACTTGCATCCTACTCGCACAGCCACACCATCATGCATTATATTTCCACCTAATACACCACATTCGGATTTTAAACCTGGAATGATACAACTTCTTCCCACTTTTCATGGTCTAGATAGTGAAAATCCTTATGTACATGTTAGGAAATTTGAAGAGGTAATTGCCACATTCCATAGCCAACCTGAAGCCATAGACACTGTTAGACTTAAATTTTTCCCTTTTTCTTTGAAAGACAAAGCAAAGAGTTGGCTATACTCTTTGAGGCCGAGGTCTATAGGAACTTGGGCAGAAATGACCTAAGCATTTTTCCATAAATACTTCCCACAACACAAAACTAATGGCCTGAAAAGACAAATTTCTTCCTTCTCCCAAAAAGACAGTGAAACCTTATATCAAGCATGGGAAAGGTTTAAAGAGTTGCTAAATCTGTGCCATCACCATGGGTATGAAAATTGGCGCTTGGTTAGTTATTTCTATGAGGGACTCACAATTAGAGAGCGCCAATTTATTGAGATGATGTGTAATGGGGAGTTCCTTCACAAAGACCCCGAGGAAGCCATAGAATTCTTTATTGACTTAGCCAAAAAAAGCCATACATGGACTAGACCTAGCATTACTGAAAGCACAAATAGGTCACGACCCAATGGAGTTTTCCATCTTAGGGAAGAGGCCATAACCTCACAATTCTTCTATTTCTTTTCAACAAGCTTATTGTCTTTGCACTCTCATAATCATAAATTTTCAAGATATCATTCTTTAATTTGTTACGAAAGACATGCTTAAACATTAGTTAGAGAGTACTAACAAACTTCCTGAATCTTTGATGTTCAACCATACTCAATAGATACTCATGCTTGACCATTATACTTGCAAGCTCCCTCCTTGAAGTTTCTTGATTAAATGGAAATGTTTTAACATGGATTGTTTTTCATCCATTTGTGTAGTTTGAATTTTCTTCATAGTGGAATTAATCTTTGGTTGCTTTAGCTTCAAACAATTATTAATATGGTTATACAAATATGTAGTTCTATTTCTAACCTTTACACTCAACTTTTTGTTACAGTAGAGGTAATCAACAATCTAATTATACTCACTCTTTCTCTTTTGAAATAATTTTACACTTTTGATGTCAATTTCTACCCATATTTTTACTTGTAATTTTTTTTCACATGTCATTAGTGTTTAGTTTGAATACATCTCAAGTTTTAATGTTAGAAATTCATTTACATCACTAGCATGAAGCTCTTTATCACTTATCGATAATCATAAATTATTACTAACCTCCATCACCTAAAAAGAAAGCATAAAAAAAATTAAATCAAATAAAAAAGACAAAAAAAAATATGATATAAAAAGTTTATCTATAAATTAGTAGTTAACTCACAAATTCCAAGACTCTTATTCTGTAAGTTTATGTTTAATATCTTGACTTTATTAATTGAATATTAAAATTTTAAAAACAATTGTTCTATTCCCCCACAAAAAATTACCTTTGGGCCTAAAAGTCTCCAAACCTAAAAGAAGTCAACATCCGAGGGCCTAGCCATATATGTTTATGTGGAACAGCCATTCTCAAAACCCACCACTTCTTACAGGACAGCCTATTTTGAAGACAGGCTCATGGTGATAGCCATTGGGTCAAGCCTTGGCAGGGCTAGACAGTAGAGAACTTGCTTAGATTCAAAGAACCTAATCAGCAATCTGTAGCACTTGCCCCGCAGGATAAGCCATGATACGAGCAAGAACACCCTTTACATACTAACTAGATCGGTTCATCTTAGCACATGTAGATCAATGAAGAAATCAGGTTAGAATAGACACTAGGTCTGCTCTATGCCGAACATGCCGACTAGGTACAACCAGTGAAGTCACCAAAAGATCAACTTTTTGAGATAGCTCCAAACCATAGCCGAGCAGAATAAGGAGAGACTACCAGAAAACTGACCCGAGCAGATAAAAAAATTCACACTTAACTAAATTCATCGACGAAGGTAGGCATAAGGAATATGCTAAGAATATGCTTAAACGGATATCAAGAAGATGCTTGGAATATAGCAGAAGCATGTCAGATAAAGATTTGCATAATGATATTTAGCATGTGATGGAAGTACAGCAGAAGCAGAGTTAAAAGCATGTTAAAAGAAGATCCACAAATGATATTTAGCCTATGACAGAACCACTGTAGAATGAGGATACCCAGAAAGCCCTATGAATGTCAATATTATAAAAAAGAGAGAAAGATGCAGAAGCAAGGGGTGATGCTAAAAAAATAGACAACTTAGACACAAACAAAGAAAAACAAAGGGTTTTTTCCTTAATTCTTGAGCATTTTGTCTTATCTTTTGATCAATCTCTGCCATAAAGACCATTTCTAACTTAAGCATAAAAGAGTCTTCGCCGGAACCCACCTCAGTGAGACCATCATGATAAATTTTTCCTGTGATTTGTAGGTTCTGCCACAGCCGATGAGGAAGAGAAGATCCAAGCATCCACAAGCAAGCCCAACTAGGACGAGGCCTAAGTGTTAATTTTCGCTAACAAATAAATTCAAAGCTGGTTGGCCCAATGAATTATTTTGTTCAATCAACTATTTTTGGTGTTATCAATAGGGAGTATAACAAAAGCTTTGTCTAAGAAGACGATAGGTGGTTATGGCGAAATAATCATCTACCAGCAGAAAGCCAATCACCGAAGAGTGAGGCCTGAACCAACACAAAAATGGAGGCCACCGAAACAGGCCTCTTTATCAATTAGAGAGCTCGCTGCCACCTGAGTTTCAGATAGAGCTGAGGACTCTGAGAGAAGAAAAAGAAGAATTGAGACAGCTCATGACCGAGTTTATCAGAAGTAGAAGAAGAAAAGCAGGGAACGGTGATAGGAGAAAATCTTAGGTGGAGATTTGGGAGCAGGTATATCGAGGGAACAGGTCAGGGACCTTGCAGGAATTGGGCAGAGCAAGAGACCAAGAGACCAAGTCAGGGACCCCTCGAGAGAAAGATGACGTAAATTGAAGATTTTAAGTAAGTTGCGAGCACAGAGCTATCTCTTAAAGAATGACAACACCAATAGAGCGAGTCGGGTCTATAGAGTAAGGTCTGTGATTTAGAAGGAAAACTGAAAAGTCTATTGGCAGAGAAGGAAAAGACTGATAAACCTCCCAAGAAGAAGATAGAGAGAGAAATGAGATCACCCCTAATGAATGAGTTGAGAGACGTAGAGCTCTCAAGTGGGTTTCAACTTCTAAACATGCCCACTTATATGGAGTCATTCACTCTAACTACTATGTCGACCAAATTACTAACCAACTATCAATTGCGGGTTTGAGGTAGGACCAAATGTACAGGCTCTTCCACATGAACTTATAGAGACCCACTCTACTCTAGTATAGAGGCTTGAAGCAGTGCAATATCACCTCATACCATGAGTTAACTAAGAAGTTCGGACAACACTTTTGAGGTTCGTACGAGGAAGCTAAACACCTAGAGCAACTAAAGTAGGTTAGGCAGGGTAAAGGTCAGAGCCTCAAGAATTTCATCCAGAGATTTCACAAGAAGGTAATAGCCTTAGAAGCTGTGGACTAGCCCATCACCCTAAATGCCCTCAAGTTAGGTCTAAGGCTGAATAGGTTTTGGTATTACCTGGTGGAAGGCAGCGTAGTAAATTATGCAGCGACATATAACAAGGCATCAAAGTATATCGACAGAAGAAGGGGAAGAGGCAAAGAAATCCTTTGCCAAACCGCCCAAAGAGCATGTCAGTCCTAGAAAATATATCAAATTTGAAGGAATGGAAGGACCTCCGCCCCCTCCTTAAAAATACTAGAGGTCGAATGACAAATATCGACCTCCGCAAAGGGAAACTTTCACAAACTAGTGTAATGCGCTGAACAGTTTGAGGAATAATAGGCCGAATAATGGGCCTAAAATTTAAGAGATCATGGGCCGAACAGGTTTCATCCGAGCAATTCTCTCAGGCAACCTCAAAGCCTGAGGTGCCATGTTGAAAGCCAGATCAGAAAGAGAAGGGTAGCTCATGTTGATAATTTTCTTCCCTTAACAATGTCACTTGAAGATATCTACAAAGCGATTCAGAATTGAGGTTAGTTATACACAAATTTCAAAAGAAAGGGAGTAGAGTGGCTAGCAGATCTAAAGAAGTAGTGCATCATGCACAAGGGATTGAGACGTACCATAGGGGAGTGCTTCGAGTTGAGGAAGCAAGTAGATGAGCGAATGAGGAATGGGTACTTGGGAGAATTTTGAGTTGATAGACAACTCACATCTGTTGACCAGCCTAGTGGGTCGAACCCTAACCTCGTCACAATTATTTAGAGCGAACCTACATTGGCAAGAGATTCAAATAAGTAGTGAAAAAATTATTCCAAGTACGATTTGATAGCACACGAAGTTATGTGCAACACTCCTCTAGCTAAAAAACCTAGGTTGCAGCATGAGGTGCCAATCATGTTCACAGAGGAGGATGCATAGGGAGTCAGCTTACCCCAAGATAATGCACTTGTGATAGAAGTGCTGGTGGCAGGAGAGAAGATAAACAGGGTATTTGTTGATCTAGGTAGCTCGGTCAACATAATCTTTAAAGAAACCCTAAATGAGCTGAAATTCAAGAACCTGGATATAAAAGAAACCCAAACGCTACTACAGGGGTTCGAAGATAGTTGCATAATACAGATTGAAATAGGGGCTTTGCCCCTCACCACTTAACAGAGAACATATGAGAAAATTATGGTGACTAAGTTCAGGTGGTCGATTAGCCCATTCCACACAGAATCCTCATTAGGTGGTCATTTATGGTAAGTGTGAATGCTGCTCTGTCCATTCCTTATTTGAAATTAAAATTCCCATTAGGGGAGAAAATTAGAGTAGTGTCAGGAGATCAGAAGACCGCTAGAAGTTGTTATGTGATGATAGCATGAAGGGCATTTTATATTTCCACCATTAGCCCAAAAGAGGAATTCAACAGATCACTAAACCCAGCAGAGGAAATGCATGATGTACAGGTCAGAATTGGGGAACAAGAGAAAACGGTTAAAATTAGATCCCAATTAGATCAAGGGGTCAAGGAAGGGTTGACCCAGTTGATTTACGAATTCTTATATGTTATCGCTTTGATCTAGAGAGATATGCTCATAATTGACCCTAGGCTAGCTTTCCATAGGTTGGCCATCAACCCCACATTCCAACCAGTTAAAGAGAAAAGAATAATCTTTAACTAGGGGCATAATTAAGCTGTGGCGGTGGAGGTGGAGAAACTGTTAGTAGCAAAGTTTATTAGGGAAGTCTAATACCCTGACTGGTTGGCCAACGTTATAATGGTGAAAAAGGCCAATAGAAAATTGAGGATATGCTTAGACTTCACCGATCTGAATAAATTATATTCGAATGATAGTTTTTTCTCTCAAAGATCGACCAGCTTGTGGATACCACAATTGTGCATGAGCTACTAAGTTTCATGGACGCCTTCTCTGGCTATAATCAGATTTTGATATTTCTCCCGAACCAGGAGAAAACGTCATTTATCACCTACCAGGGGACATACTACTATCAAGTAATGTCATTCATATTAAAGAACGCTGGAGCTACTTACCAGATGTTGGTGATTTAACTATTTAAAAACTTGATCGGGAATATAGAAGTCTACGTGGATGATATAGCCAAGTCTAAATAGGTAGAGGACCACGTGATTTTTAGGAAAGTTTTTGTGATATTAAGGGAGATCAAAATGAAGCTAAACCCAGAAAATGTGCTTTTAAGGTAAAGTCTTAGAAATGTTTGGGCTTCATGGTAAGTCAGAGGGAGATAGAAGCCAACCAAGATAAAGTCTAAGCCATTCTAGAAATGAGATTCCTAAGCTCGATTCAGGAGATCCAGCGACATACAAAGGATCACAACTTTGAACAGGTTCATCTCCAAGGCCATAGATAAATGCCTCATATTCTTTCAAGCATTAATGAAGAAGGAAACGAATATGTGGACGGAGGAATGCGAATAAGCCTTCTAAGAATTAAAGGCTTACCTTTTCGAGCCAATACATTTCATCGTCCCTATGCAGGGAGAAGCATTAATGTTGTACCTAGGAATCTTAGAACAGGCTGTGAGCTCACTACTGGTCAAAGAAGAAGAAGGGATGCAACAGTCAGTAAATTACGTAAGTAAAGTCTTCACTAGCCCAAAAGCTCGGTATCCTCCCTATAAGAAGCTAACTCTAGCCCTGGTCATGTTGGGAAGGAAATTGCGACCCTATTTTCTGGTCCACAGTATCATTGTGTAAAGAAAGTGGTTAAAATTAGGTCCCAGTTAGATCAAGGGGTCAAATGAGGGTTAACCCGAAGGTTAACCCAGTCGATTCGCAAATTCTCAGATGTTATGGATCGGACCTATAAAGATATACTCGGAATTGACCCCAGGCTGGCTTTCAATAGGTTGTCTATCAACTCCATATTTCAACCAGTTAAGCAGAAATGAAGAATCTTTAACTAGGAATAAAATGAGGCCATAGCAAGAGAGATGGAGAAACCGTTGACAGCAGATTTTATTAGGGAAAGTCCATTACCCTAACTGGTTGGCCAATGTGGTAATGGTGAAAAATACCAATAGGAAATGGAGGATATGCTTAGATTTCACCGATCTGAATAAAGCATATTCGAATGATAGTTTTTCCCTCCCAAAGATCGACTAGCTTATAGATGTCATAATTGTGCACAAGCTGCTAAGTTTCATGGACGCCTTCTCTAGCTATAATCGAATTTCAATATTTCCCCCCCAAACCAGGAGAAAACGTTGTTTATTACCTACCAGGGGATATATTACTATCAAGTAATATCATTCAGATTAGAGAATGCTAGAGCTACTTACTAGAGGTTGGTGAATTAACTCTTCAAAAACTTGATCGGGAATATGTGAGTCTACGTGGATGATATAGCTAAGTCTAAATAGGTAGAGGACACGTGGTTTATGAGGGAAGTTTTTGTGATATTAAAGGAGATCAGAATAAAGCTAAACCCGAAAAAATGTGCTTTCGAGGTAAAGTATTTAGGCTTCATGGTAAGTCAGAGGGAGATAGAAGCAAACCAAGATAATGTCCGAGCTATTTTGAAAATGAGATCCCCAAGCATAGTGAAGGAGATCTAGTGATTCACAGGGAGGATCACAATCCTAAACAGATTCATCTCTAGGGCCACAGATAAATGCTTCACTTATTTCAGGAAATAATGAAAAGGAAAAAAATTGGTGGACGGAGGAATGCGAACAAGCCTTTCAACAATTAAAGGCTTACCTTTCCGAACCAATACACTTACCCATCCTTATGCAGGGAAAATCATTAATGTTGTACCAAAAAGTCTTGGAACGGGCTGTGAGCTCACTACTGGTAAAAAAAGAAGAAGGGATACAGCAGCCAGTATATTACGTAAGTAAAGCCTTCACCAGCCCAGAAAACTCGGTATCCTCTCCTTAATAAGCTAGCTTTGGCCCTTATCGTGTCAGAGAGGAAATTGCAGCCCTACTTTTAGGTGTACAATATCATTGTACAGACTAACCTACCACTAAGGCAGAGCCTACATAAGCCAAACCTATTCGACCAGTTGGTTAAATGGGCCATGGAGCTGAGTGAGTTCGACATTCACTATAAACCCCAAACAACTATCAAGAAGTAAGCCTTGGATAATTTTGTAGCCGAATGCACTGATGAGTCAATGGAGATTGAGGACCCGAGTGCCCAAGGCTCGATCTAATTTCTAACCTATAAGAAATTAGAGAAAAGATCCTTCTCATAAACCTTGAAGGAGATGAGCTCAGTTACACAGTCTGCTTTTGGTACAAAGCCTCAAATAATGAGGCAGACTACAAAGATCTCTTGGCTGGATTAAGAATAGCTTGGGCACTGGCTACAAATGAGGTGTTTGTGAAAAGTGACTCCCAGTTGGTGATGAATTGATGCGATAGTTCTATATCTTAAATTAAGTGCAAGTATACACTATCGTATGCAAGTAATAAAGAGACTAAATAAGTCGGATGTCGAACCCACAGGGATAATTTCTTCCTTTTAACCAATTACTAAAATGATATCTTTCTAATAATTATTTAGATAAATAAAAATCTAAGAATGAATGTAGAAAATATAAAAACAAAAAAAACACAATGCAAAGAGAATAGGGTGATGGCAACGTAGAGAAAACCTAGGATTAATACTATCCCTCAATATGCTTTTTAATGATTAATCTTCTAATATTTAACTCACTTAGTCTTTATTATTGATCAAGACACTAATATATTCACAAGCCTCTTCTAAGGTCATGCAAGTATACCTTAATTTACCAAATACCTATATTCCTATGGTACTTGTAACAAACTAAGATTCATTAAGATTAGGTCTTATTGATCATACATGCCAAATAGGTATATTCCTATCCTAAATTGAAACTTGCATATGCAACATTGAATGTTACTCTATAATCATGTATCAAATTACATAAGTCTAAATATAATGATTCCTCTTCCGAGTTTATCAAAATATTACTAATTCATTCACCATATATTGGCCAGATATATTGAAGCATTAAACACAAGTAATTTAAATAATAAAGGACTAAGTTTATTAAATATTAAAAAGATATGGCAATTAAGCGCACATATTGAGTTCAAATATTAACCCTAGAAAATAAGTTTAGTTCATAGCTACTAGAGAATCACAGCAATAAAAATAAAACATGATACAATCAATTGCAAACCGATATAGACGTGGAATTGCTCTTGATTGATATTGCTCTAGATTTTTGGTGCTCTTCAACTGCTCTAAGTTCTCTTTAGGTTGATTTAGGTTCTTCTCTGGTCTCTTTAGATGCTTCTTGAAGGCTGAAAATGAGTGGCCTTTTATAGGGATTGATATGAGCTTGAAAATCTCAATTCTCGTCGGACTAGGACTCGCGTTACTGTTGGGGCGCTATGCAGCTGTCACTGGGGCGACGCGTGAAAAAGGCTTCACTGCTGGAGCGGTGGGTTGATGGCGCTGGGGCGCTGATCCGTCGCTGCCGCGGTAAAGGTATGGCGCTGGGGCGCTAAATGTGACTTAACCAAATCGTATTTCTTATTTCGATACTATTCTAGTGCTGGGGCGGTAATTCTAGTGGCGCTGGGGTGATGGACACATACTTTGAAAACTTTGTATTTTAGTCCCTGTTTTCGCTCCTTTTGCATTCTTTCTTTAAATTTCGTTCAAGTCCCTATAAATAACAATAAAGCACATAAATAGCCATCTATTCTCATAAAACAATAAAATATCAATAATAAAAATATTAGAAAATATATAATAATTTTGCCCTTATCATGAATCAAATCAATGACAGCTTTGAGGATAAGGAAGAAAGAATGATCACATATCTAGCGAAAGTAAAGGGCCCAGACAATCCCTATAGAACTCATATTGCAGCCTAGTATCTAAGAAGAAGAGCAGATCATGCAAATCAAGTTGGGATTGAGTTGGATTGACCTCATCAAGGATTACATTTTCAATGGGGCAATTCTAGCTGATAAGAAAAAAGCCCGGAGAATTAAATACCAAGCCACTAAATACTGGGTAATAGGCAGGATGTTATACCGGAGAGGCTTCTCACACCTCTATATGAGATGCCTGGGCCCCCAAGAGGTAGAGAGAGTTTTGAGGCATTTTATAAAGCACTGGCTCACAAAGTATTTTGAGCCAGGTATAACCGACCAACCACTTTTCAGGATGCTAAGAACCTGGTTCAACACTGTAATGCATGTCAAAGATTTGCTGACAATATCCAAGCACCTATGGAAGAGCTAACCACAAAGAGTGGGGGCTCGACTTGATTGGACCATTGCCCTGAGGTAAGGGGTATTGTAAATATGTGGTCATAGAGGTTGACTACTTCACCAAATGCATTGAGGCCGAGCTGCTATCAAAGATCAAAGAGAAATGCATTCGAGATATATTGGTACAAAATCCCTCACACTACATCACCGAGCACAAGAAGCAGTTCAACAATAATAGCTTTAAGAATTTCTGCAAACAGCTTGGAGTGCGATTATCATTCACCTCCCCTGCGTATCCAAATACCAACAGACAGGTTAAGTTTTCCAATAAGTTGGTCAAGAAGCTACTCAAGAAGAAGTTGACAGAGAGAAAAAAAGCGTGGGTAGAAAACTACTAAAAGTACTGTAGGCAATTTGAATAATTAGCAAGATAGTCATAGGTAAGATGCCGTTCTCATTGGCTTTCAAGAGCGAAGCAGTAATTCCCATAGAGATGGAAACCCTAACTTATCCAGTGCTGAACTTCTCTGAAGCTTTAAACAATGAGTTGCTTGTGTTATTCTCCTTGCTAAGTCTCTCTATTTTTGCCTCAAAATAGTGTTTTTGTTGCTATGAGAAACCCTAGGCACTAGAAGCTTCAAATCCACCTTCAATAGGCGAGTTTAGAAGGGTATTTAAACATCTGCACGGGCGCCGCAGCGTAGGGGGCTTAGCGCCGCGGTGCTAGGCATGAGCATAGGTCTGTCAAGACGTCGACGAGTACTGTGGCGCTTACTTACTGATCTGGGCGCCGCGGCGCCCAGCCACCTACTACTGCTCTACTTTCGTATTTTGAGCGTAACTTTTTCATTTGACGTCCGATTTGCCTTCTATTTGTTCCTATGCATCAAATTTTCCATCGTGCATCTGTTTATGATAAAAAAACACAATTAAATTATCAAATACTTATAATTTGGAGCAAAATACAAAAGTTAGGTACAAATCCTACTAGTACTTTTATACCCCTATCACTACCCAGGCTGGGTTCAAGTACCTCTTCATCTCCCTCATCATGGTGATCAGAAAGATCAGATCCTCTTTCACTTTCGGGACTAGTATGGAAAGAGACATGCGAAGAGGAGGACCTTTGCTAAATAATGGCCCGTTTCACCTTCTAGTGCTAGTTGAGGTTGTTTATGTTGAGGACCGAGCCGGTAAACCCCGTCCCTACCTTGCGTTTGAGGAGTATGGGATCTTATGCTCGAGGGAGAGTCTAGGTGAAAGCTCGTCCTCTCTCTAGAGATCATTTATAAAGATATCCCCCATCCTGGACAGCTGTACCCGCTACATTTTTTTCTTCGGGGCCGGCCTACCATCAGTATGGCTAGACAACCCCCTCTTATGAGATGGTACCCTCGCTCAACTTTCTACCAAGCCAGAGTGGAACAGTAGCCCCATGACACTGTCAGGTTTAAAGAACCCCAACCACCTGAAGAAGAGGAGCCTTTAGTTTGGCTCTATTTTCTCTTCTCATTGCTATCTTGTTCAAACATCCTTGCACAGTGCATACAAAGTAAGCTCAAGAAGAAATAAAAGATAGGCCTAAGGCAAAGGAAAATAAAGAAATCTACTTCAAACATGGGGCTGGCGTGGTACGGAAGGTACAAGGCTTAACTCAATGAGGCTGGTCGACGACAACAGCTTCTGAACAGGACAAATGTACTGAAGTATAGCGATTATCCGATTCAGTGTTTGCTCAGATACTGTGACATCAGTAGCCTAGGTCACTTTAAAAAAATTAGAAATGTTAGTCGAATAACACAGGGTAGCAAAAAGAATGAGAGTAGAAAAAAGATAAATCTACGTCCAAAGAAAAGTTAGTAGAGACAACCCACTCTCCCTCATCTCTTTTAGAGACTCTCTAACCCCACTCTCCCCCAACAAAGAACCACTCACCCTTCTAATCTTTCACTAAGGTATGATGACCAGGGACTTAGTTTTGAAGGTCGTGGAATGAAAGATAATAGAAGCCCTTTTGGCTTCTGGCACTGTTCCTAAAGTGGTACAGGTAGTATAATTCCTGAAAATGAGAGGGACTGCTCTGCCCTTGTCTACAAGACATACACATCAACTACAAATCTCCAGGAGTTGAGACCTAGCTGAAAAGGAGCTACTCTTAAGCGGGCCAACATCTTAGCATAGCGTTATATAGGAAGCTTGAAGCCTAACCTCAAGAACTCCACATGGATGGCCATCACGCTATTAATAGGGTTGCTCAGGTAATTCTCTTCAGTGGGTAGCCTAAAGGTGTCTAATTCAAAAATATTATAGAAAATCCTAATTTTAGGCAAGTCGACATCGTTCAAGAGAACATCCACTAACTAGTGTCGAGCTCAAACCTTACCACATCTACATTACCAGCCCCCTCATGGTCTTCTGGGTCATTAGCCTTACCATCCCTAATGCTAGAAACAGGCTTGGCCTTAGTAATGATCACTCCTGAAGAAGAAGGTACGCCATTTGTTGAGGTGGACACCCCTCCATTGCTTTTGGCCCTACTACCTCTCATAACCAATAGGACTTTCGGGTCATTTCTATGAGTGTTAATAAATCTATGGTGTATTCATGTGGGTATTGTATCTATTATTTAAAATATATATTACAAATGTTTCTCATACATTATAGTGCGCTACGGAAGGGTTGAAAATCTAATTTCCTAATGATAAACACAATAAGTTTGCATATATCTCATAAATGTAAATAATACGGGATTGAGAACTTATTACCTTAGCAAGCCTTTCATCTTTTGCGTTGCTAGAGTCTCCGCCTTGAAGCAACCAATTCATAATTCTAGTTCTCTAATACGATGGGCTTGAAAAGTCTAGTATGGCAGCTATTCCAGCAAATAATTTAACACTTGAATCCTTGTTTCGATTTGTAGTATGGTTGGCCAAGATGAAGAAGAAACGATGGAGTCTTTTATACTCTTAACACTTGAGAGTTTTTCCTAACACTGAACCAAACAAAAGACACATCACTTTTCTCTCTCTTTTTAATTCACTTGGCCGAGTGATCATTTAGCAAAATAAACATAATTGCACTTTTATTTGCTTAACTCATTTTCACAAGCAACATATAGCTCCCAAAACATAGCAACACTTGCAATGTCATCTTTGCCTAATTTCTTTTATTCATTGAAACAAAATAAACACAAAGGGTGAATGTATGTGGCCAACCATATGGGGAAAATTAAAACAAATTGTGATTAGCAAGTTTTGGCCCTATTATGCATGGTCTTTTTTTCACTTTGTCGCTTACATTAAGCAATTGAAATCAAAAGACATGTGATGGTTAAAATGTGTGTATTTAGCCATGTAAAGTAAAGCCAAATGAAGAAACAATTTCTTCATATTACTTATAACACACATCTTGGTCCCACCTTGTAAGCATTTGTCATGCATACATGTTTCATCTTTTAATCAATATTAAAACAAATAATTTAATCATATTAAATCATTGTAGAAACACATGCCAATAATAATTTAAATAATGATTGTTTCACTTCTTTTAAATAATAAGATCATATATTACTATTTTTATTATTTTATTTAATAAATAATTTAATAAATAAAATAATGATCTTGCTTGTCCAACAACAAGGTCATTTTGATAATTTTTAAGTCAAACAATAATAAGCCTACAATACGCCACGTGTCAATATTCCATTGGTTAATAACCATTGTTAACTAATTGATGCACTTAACTCTTAAGTCTTGACATGTGTACGACTCGAGAAAAATTGAAGCAAATGTCCAATTTGCTGGACTTTATTGGATTGAACTATTTAATCTGGTACGCTGCCCCAGTGCACAATAAGTACACTTTATATTATTGGGATTTATGCTTACGTTCCATCCCTTTATGTATGAATATTTGTTTAATATTTATACTAGTATTATCATTTCATTAAATTGCTAATTATATTTTATATATGGTAAGATGCTTGTAACGTTTCAAACATTGTATAATCTGAAAGAGTTCAGATCTGGTCTAAATGAGTTCAAATCAGTGCTAAGAATTAGTAACGCTGAAAGTTATAAATACTAAGAGTTTGCATTGATAAGAGTTATTAGGTTATAAGAGTCAGTGATATCTAAAAAGTTAGAGCCTTGTCTGAAATGGGATAAAGACTTGAGAATATATTAGTAATGACGTAGTTGCAAAGAGTTGCAAATAGTGCTAAAAAATGTCATTATGCAAATATGTTCTTAAATATTATGTTCATGATCTATCTTCACTAATGCTGATCTGTCAGTGAATACCTTAATAAATATATAGATCGGTGCATGTCCACATCTAAATGGTCCAGAAGGTTAGTCTTAGCAAACCATAAGTTTAGTGGAAGCTCGTATAGAGATATAGGTATTCAGTAAAGACTGAATACTGAACCAACTCACAAAGATCTCCAATAGACATCTCATAAAGCCATCAATAGAGGGTCTTTCGAGTTGAGTAGTATTCGTGGTCCTTTGACCTGAGTGCCATGGTGGGCTTGTAAGTGATCCACCATACTTTAGTTCCACACGTGTCAGAAACCTTTCATGGTCTGACCGCTGGGTGTCACTGGGTATAGTTCGATGCTCATGGAGTCTGATGCGCATAGATATGGGATCTATCAACTCATTTGGGTGAGTAATATATCCTAATACTCTAAGATTATATTTTAGAAAGTCTTATGGCCATAAGCAGTAATTCCCGAGAAAAGAGTTTAACCCTAGTGATAAATAATATTACAAAAGTGTTTGGGAATATTATTTATTGAAATACAATTCTAGGGATAAACTTTCGGTCGGGCATATGGAGATTTGACGGTGTTGATCTATATCTCCACTCTACTCTGATATAAATGATGGAGGGATTATATGAATATGTTATAACCTCATCTTGTATGGTCTAATACACCTCTTTGTAATATCCGTAACGTGTGTGTAGGGTATTATTCACAGACGTATGAAGGAGTTCTTTATGATAATTCGAGCTTGGACCTAGATAATCTCACAATATGAAGTGTACTCATTGTACAGTGGGGCAGTATAATGGATTGAATAGTTCCATCCTAGAAATTCCAGCAAACCGAAAATATATTTCAGGGTTCCTCGGATTGTGCACTTATCTAGACTTAAATATTAAGTATATCATTTAATTAGTTGACAATAGTTATTAACTAATTAAATGTTAGCAAGTGGCATAATTATTTTCCATGAATTATTTTACTATGAATTCACCTATTAACCATGTTAGTAAAATCAAATAAGGTAAATATTAATTATTCAAATAATTTTTGAATAATTAAATAAATAAAATATGATTTTATTTTTTTGTTATTTTATTCCTAAATGGAAGACATACCTAATTTGAGAAATATAAATTAAATTAAGTGGAGCACCATTTTATAATTATTGGTTAATTTTATTAAACCATTAAAATGGCCACCAAAAATTATTTTGGTAGTTGGCCACTTAATTTAATTTTGGTGGAGCACTTGTAAAGTATTGAGAGCATTAAAAATAGTTGGGTTTTATTTGTGTTAACGAGTGTGTGAATCAATTTCTTGCATAGAGAATAGAGGAAAAATAAGACTTTTTTTTTTAGAGAGGTTTTTATTGAACAAAAACTTGTGAGAAAAACTAAAGAGTTCAAGTAATACAAACCTTGTTGCTGGAGATTATATTGCTGCTATTATAGCTTTACAATCCCACTGGATTGTTGTGAACTAGAATTAAACATAAGTGCACTTCAAGGTGAGCTCAAAGTTGGAGCTAAGAAATCCAATTTGAAATCTTCATTGGAGGTCTTCAAATGTATGTTTTATGTATTCTTAAGTTGTTAAGAATTTAAGTACATGTGTATATGTTGATTACATGATTCATTCCACTGCAAAATTCATGTATTATGATACATGTGTTTATTTTTCAATATGTATACAATCACATGTATACACCCTAAAACACGTTAACACATATTACGGAACTCTCTAGGTCCATGCCCAATTCGTCAAACAGGGCTGTTCCGTGAGTCCAAGATCGATGCCTCATGCATACGTTGCGGATATTACAAATCACCGCAGTAAACCATACAAGTTGAGGTCATTGTGTAAATGTATTAGCCTTTCGCCATTTATATCCTAGAGGAGTAGGGATATAAATTATCATCATCAAATCCCCATGCACTCATCCATGAACTTATCTCCAGACACGTACCTTGATAAACAATATATGCAAACCCCTTTACAATATTGTTTGAACTTGTTAAAAAAATCCTTTCCTGAGTTTATTGTTTATTTTCATAAGTTTTTCTGAGATATAGTCTCGGAGCATCCGAATAGACAACTTACCCATGTGAGTTGACGGATTTTATATTTACGTACATCGTACTCTATAGGCATCAGAATATACCCAACGATACATAGCGGTCAGACCATGAGAGGTCTGACATATGTAGATCCAAAGTATGGTGGATCACTTACAAGTCCATCGAGGCACTCAGGTCAAAGGACCATGTATACTACTCAACTCGAGAGGACCTACCATTAACAGCTTCATGGTATGTCTATTGAGGTCCTTGATGAGTCTATTCAGTATTTAATCCTTACTGAATACCTGTATGCTATACAAACTTTTGGTAAGCCTATGGTCTACTAAGAACAACCATCTATACCATTTAGGTATAGTCTACACTAATCTATTAGAAAGGGTTTTACCAACAAACTTGCATCGGTGAATAAGGCCAAGAACATATAATTTGATAATATTGCATAATAACATTTTGAGTGCCTATTGTAACTCCTTGCAACTATGTTATTACTGATGTACTCTCAGGTTTATGTCCCGTTACAAATAAGGTCCTAACTCTTAGATTTTGTTGACTTCTATAACCTACTAACTCTTAGTAGTGCTAACTGTTAGCAATTATAATTCTCAGTGTTGGTAACCTTTATTGCTAGTTTAAACTTCTTTAGGCTAGATTTAAACTCCTTCAGATCATACAATGTCTACCATTTAATAAAAAATATACTGCATAAATATTGTAAAATAAAATATTCATACAATAATAGGATGACACGTAGCACAAAATTCAATAATTTCCTCCTCCTCCTCAGCCATGTTTACAGTTGGAAAACCTAAGTTGTCTCTAGATGCGACAAAAACATAGAAATATTCTCTAAAGGCTACAGACACTATAAAGAAAGGACAGAAACAAACCAACCACACCTAAAAACTAGCAAACAAAGGAAAACAAGCAATAAATGTCAAAACAAAATACAAAGGCAATCAAACAATAAAGCAGTAACATAACCAAAAAAATGGCCTAAGAAAACTACAAAAACTACCAAAAAGATAGAAACAAAATCAAACGACAAAAGCCCATAGGTGCAAATATACCAAAGAAAAAAAAGACTATAGAGAAATAAACACAGAAGGAGGAAGAACTTACTAAGGGGATATGCAGAAATCAAAAGAGAACCACAAATAGTGACGAGCCCCCAAACAGAGAAGAAGTCTTCACGTTGAAGAGATAGTATGATAGCAACAGAGAAAAAATGAAGAATAAATAGGCAAATGAAAAAGAATGTGAACTATTTATAGACAATAATGGAGCAATAAAGACTGTCCTAATCAAATGGATGGACCAAATCAGCAAATGACTGAAGAAACACCTATTAGGAAAGGTAGCAATGCTTCAAGTTTCTAAGCGCATTAAATACGCGTCTCTTTGAAGAACAGTGACCCAGGTCATTGGATCTAGCAGATCAATGGCCCATATTACCTTGACCAATTAAACGTCACTTAGAAAGTAGAAAAGATGCAACTTTTGGGTCTCAGCTACTCTCATCCATACAATGAAAAGCAGATCAGAGGCTAGCAGCAAATTTCTTATTCGAGAAGCTTCTCACACAGATCAAGGATGGTACTTAAGAAAACTTAACATTATTATTTGAAAAAAGTTGTAGGATAAGCCACAATTACATAGTAGTAACCTTTCGAGCAACCAAGACATCATCACATTGAACTGATCAGCTCTAACATCCCCAAACTCCAAAGACAATTAATCACTTATAATCGCATAGCACCGCCCAGAAACTAATTTGGACCGGCTCAGATAGAGGAGGGACCGATAAAAAAGAAAATAAAGAAATCAGACAGAGATTAGCAGGGGCGACTTGGATTGGCCAGGATAGAATAGAGTTTCCAATTTTGAATAGATCAAAACTAGAAAGTGGCAGACCCTTGTTTCCCCAAAAAAATTACCTTTGGTCATAAAAGCCTTATGGTTCAAAAGAAGTCAGCCTTCAAAGGCCCAACTAGATATTTTTCTATGAAACAACCTTTTTTAGAACCCACCACTTTTTGTAGGATAACCCACTCTAAAGACAGGCCCATAGTGATAGCCATTGGGCCAGATCTTGGTAGGATTAGACAGTAGAGAACTTGCTTGGATTCAAAGAACCTGATCAACAATCTGAAGCATTTGCCCAGTAGGATAGGTTAGGATACGACCAAGACCACCATTTATACACTAACCAAATAAGTTCATCTCAGCACTTATAGATCAACAAAGAAACCTGGTCAAAACAGACACCAAGTCAGCTCTATGCCGAACAAGCTGACCAGGTACAGCCAGTGAAGTCACCAGAAGATCAGCTGTTTGTGATAGCTTTGGACCATAGCCGTATCGAACAAAGAGAGACTACCAAAAAATTGATATGAGCAGATTACAAAACCTCACACTTAAACAAATCCACCAGCGAAGGCATATATAAGGAATATGCCAAGAATATGCTTAAGTTGATATCAGAAAGATTTCTAGCTTGTAGCAGAAGTATGTCAGATAAAGATTTGTAAAAAGATATTTGGCGTGTGATAGAAGTACGGTAGAAGTAAAGTTAAAAGCATGTCAAAAGAAGATCCGTAAAAGGATATTTAGTGTATGACAGAAGCATAACTGAAAAAGGATACCTAGAAATTCCTCTAAAGGTCAGTACTATAAAAAAGAGAGAAAGACACAAGAAGCAAGGGATGAGGCTAAAAAAATAGATAAGCTAGACACAAATAAAGAAAAACAAGGGTGTTTCCTTAATTTTTGAGCATTTTGGCTTATCTTTTCACCAGTCCCCCCCACATAAAGACCTTTTCTAACTTAAGCATCGGAGAGTCTTCACTGAAACTCACCTTGGCGGACCATCATGATAAGTTTTTCTTGTGATTTACAGGTTCTGCCATAGCCGATGAGGAAGAAAAGATCCAAGTTTTTATGAGCAAGCCCAATTATGACGAGGCCCAAGTGCCAATTCTCATTAACAAACAAATTCAAAATTCGTTGACCCGAAGAATCATTTTTTTTTATTAACAGGTTCAAAATGGTATACAAAATGGTTGCCATGAATATATGAAATTTTCTTTTGTCCAATTCTTAATTGAAAAATAATGCTGTGATAATGCACAAGAAGAAACAAGCTAGATAGATGGCAAGAGCCAGAATTATATCAATATTCAATTCTAACTTTATTTTTGTCCTGTAATTGTCTTGGCTTTAATGTCCATAAGGTCAAGTTCTTATTAACAATAAAACTCAGAGTAACCAATAAAACCATGGTTTTTATATTACTAAGCATAAGTGCTTTCGAGCAAAAACTATCTCTGTGTTTGTATTATGCTTTTCAAGTCAGTTTCTCGTGTATAAATTTATATATGCACCACTACCAGTTATTATGACCACCAAATACACTTTCCCTTACTATTTTATTAACTGTATATTAACGATTAATAATACAAGTAAGCCGACGAAATTTTAAAAACACATGACAATGTTTGAATTACACTATTTTTGAATTTAGACAGTTTGAATTAATGACTTTTGCAATATAGAATAATATGAAAAGATTGTCTTACTTACGAATCAATTATGAGATTTATTATCTCCCACTTTAACCTTCGTGCATTGTGTTTTTATAAAGACATGACAATTGTTTTAATAAATCTGGTTATTTTATAATCTTTGACCCGCCTAGGAGTGCAATAGTTCTTGTCGAGTTATTTGAAAAATCCAATATTGTGCCTAAAAGAGATAATGCAATAGTTCCTACTCCAAATCGAAGTAACCAACCAGAACCAGTTGTAGAGCATCAGTCACCAGTACTTCGTCGTACTAGAAGGAATATTGTATGTCCTCATACGTATATGTTGATTGGAGAAACTTGTCACATTGTTTCTAATGAACATGAATTGACTAACTATAATGAAGCTATAGTTTGATATAGATGCAAATCATTGGCATAAAGCTATGAAATCATAAATAGATTTTATGTATTATAATAAAGTCTGAGAACTTGTAGAAAAATCTAAAGGGATAAAACCCATAGGTTATAAAATGGTCTATAAGAGAAAGAGATAGACAAATGGAAAGGTAGAAACTTTTAAAGTAAGGCTTGTTGCGAAATGGTATACTCAGAAAGAAGGGATTGATTATGAGGAAACCTTTTCACTAGTAGCTATGCTTAAGTCTATTAGAATTCTCTTATCTATTGTAGCAAATCTTGATGATGAGATTTGGCAAATGGAAGTCAAAACTGCCTTTCTCAATAACAATCTTGAAGAGAGTATCTTTATGATACAACCAGACGATTTTATAGTTAAAAGCCAAAATCATATAGTTTTCAAACTATAAAAATTTATCTATAGGTAAAAATAAGCATCTAGATCTTAGACTATCAGATTTGATCAAGTTATCAAATCATTTGATTTTGATTAAAATCTTGATGAACCTTATATTTATAAAAAGATAGATGGTCGATTGATAGTATTCTTAATCCTGTATGTAGATGATATATTACTCATTGAAAATGATGTAGAGGCATCACATCAGCAAAAATTTGGTTATCTAATCAATTTGATATTGAGGACTTAGGTGAAACTAATTACATCCTTAAGATTAAGCTATGATGAGATCGTAAGAATATAATATTAGCTTTATCTCAATCTGTATACATAGAAAAATTCTGGTCAAGTTTGCTATATAGGAATCCAAAATTCTTATCTAAGAATTAGTGTTTTAAGATACCTGAAGATATAAATCGTATGAGATGAATTCCTTGTGCATCTGCTGTAGAAAGTCTCATGTATACAATGTTATGTATTAGACTGGATGTTTGTTATACGGTTGACATGGTCAACAAATTCCAATCAAACCCAGGATTAGAACATTGGAATGCACTAAAGCATATATTCAAGTATATTCGGAGAATGAAAAATTATATGCTTGTATATTCTAGTGATGATCTTGTACCTATTAGGTATACAAATCCAGATTTTCAAGTACACAAAGATACCCAAAGATCAACATCATGATATGTGTTCACTTTAGGTGGTACAGTTATAAGTTGGAGGAGTATAAAGCAATCATGTATTACAGACTCCATAATTGAAGCTGAATAGATAGTGGCATCTGAAGCTACAAAAGAAGCTATATGGTTTCACAAGTTCCTTTTGGAACTTGAAGTAGTACCTAGTGCTACAATGCCTACTATTCTTTATTGTGATAATATCAGAGCAATAGCACAATCTAAGGAACCAAGATATCATAAGAAAGAAAAACACATTAAAAGGAAATATCACTTGGTAAGAGAATTAGTGCTAAGAGGTGAAGTAATAGTATTCAAGATTACATCAGTAGATAATCTAACTAATCTATTCATCAAGTTATTACTAGTAAAGATTTTTGAAACTCATATAGATATCATGGGAGTTTGACAGGTACCCGACATACTTTAGGGTAAGTGGGAGGTTGTTAGACATGTAATATCTTTATGGCACCCTAAAAGCATGTATATGAATATTTTATTTGATTAATAAATTTTATTCATACATAATTGGGCATATATTAAAGAGCCCATATTTATACAGTATGTGATATGTGTATTAGGCATACGATGCTAATGCAGAAGGTATATATCACAAGCTCTTTATAAATTAAATCTCGTTCACAGTCATTAATAAAATGGGCATTTCATTATGTAAGACTGTAGTTTTTCTACTTATAGTAAATAATTTACCTTGATTGTTGAAGTAGAGACTTCGAGTAGAAAAATTAGTGTATAATACATTGAACTGGACTAATGTGAATTTTGATCTAGTTAACTAAATGTCATTGATCTTAATTTACAAAGCTTTAATAAGCTTGATCAACCTTAATTCTAAGTAAGTAATGAACTTACATTTATGTATTGTACTAGTTTGAGTTATCGCAAAGTGAGACCCAATTGAATGGTCAAAATCTCGATGGCTTAAAGATACAATTTCATGGATCGTGAGAATATATACTTACAATATGGAACTACATTAAATGATGTTACCTAAGCTGTTTGCAGTACTTAATCATCTAAATCTGCAGCCGCAGTTTATTCAATAAATTAATTATTGAATAATAATATATATTTGTAAAATTATATACAAATACAGACATATTAAAAATGATAATTAGAGTATTTAGTGACTTAGAGAAAAAAATTAATTAAAGAGACATGATATTTTATAATGGCCTAACTTTAATTATGACATCTTATAGAGGGTTAATTGAGAGGGTATTATTGGTCAAAGGATTAATATTAATTTTAATTAATACTGTTTTAATTAAAATTTAGATTTATTTATTACATAGGCCAACTAAACTAAAACATTAGGCTTTTAGTGGAATAGCCCGGGGTTAACTTAAAAGATCTAATAAGTCATGAAATGACTAGAATTTGGGTCTTTAATTTAGACTTAGAAAACCCATAGGGACTTTTACTAGATCAAATCACTATTTTATCTTTTACCTAAAATGATGACTATGCAAAATACAATTATAATTGTTTGTCTCTCTGATTTAAATATGTTGTGACCTAATTTCTACTTTTACATAAAAGAAGAATGTTAAAAAGGTAGCATGTAGTTGGAACCAGTAATGGAATTAAGTACCCACACACTTGAAAGATAAAATGTTTATAATAGTAAAGAAGACTGGAGGCAAAGAAAGTTCTATCTACAACAAATAAAGAAAAGTTTGGAGTTAAAGGAATTTCTCTACATCAAAATATTCTAAGATAATTTTCTTTCTTATACTATTTAATTTACATGTAATATAATCAATATGATAATCTTATGCTTCCAACAGTTAAAAAGCGAGAATCATAAATGGCGATCTTATAATTGAAGTCTGAAATTATAGAGATTACAAAAGTACTCAACAAAAGATTGATAATTGATATTTGAAATTGGATTTTTAGTAGAGAGTAGACAGTGAAGACGACAACCTATGAAATGAAATTGACAAAACTAAAAGCATTCTTTAATTTTAATCTTTCTAGGGTTACAAAGTATAGTCCATATTCCATACAATAGTGTTTTTTATATAAAAAAATTACGTAATATTCATGGATACGCGCAATAGGTATCGACAAATATTTTATCAAGCCTATACCCATCTCAAATTTATTATAAATTTGAGTTTTATATATTAAACTCGCTTCAAGTTTTACCATTTCCTTCCTAGTAAGTTGGATTTTAACAAGTTTATGAGCAATTTTGTCATCCATAAATACAATCATTATTTCAATATAGTATATTACCTATTTAAAAAAGCCACTGCAAAATAGTCAATTTTATTGAGTCATATTATGGATTTTATCCTTTAAAGAAGTCATATCTAATAACTAGTTCTGATTAATACTCTATGTAAGGAATCTCACAAGGTTTAAAATAATAGAGATTGTGAGCCTTATCCTTAAAATCCTCTCCCATTCTTTTGTTTTTTTATATCTAAAAGTTTTATTTATTTTTTAATATACAATTAATTTAAAAATGACGTTCTGCTCATTAATATTTAATTTTATCTCATAAAATAATTAAAGAGGCTACATTAAATTAATATAATATTAAAACTATGACAATAATCTTGTCATAATCTTATTAGAACATTAATGTCATATAAGATAATATATTTATGCACGGACATGTGAATGTGGTACCCTTAATGTATATGATATGTTATTCAACTAATCAAATAATTAAATAAATAAATAACTCAAACATTTATTATTTTTCTTAAAAAGAAAAATATTAAAATTAAGCATAAATTCTTGAGAGTGCTCATTGAAATTAACTTAGACTCATCTACAATGTCTATCTTTATAAGCTTGTCTCTATTTATAGACTAGACATTTTAAGATTTTAATTTTCTTTTGTCCGTTTGTTTTTAAAAAAATATGGACACATTTTAAGGTTAAAATTCTTGTTACGCTTCCTTAAAATAAAAGTTATTAAACAAATATTTTTAAGCTCAAAAGTTTTATTAAAATAGCCTAAATAAAATTTATAAAAAATTTGCACAAACAATTAAAAGGAGTTTAGGCCAAATTTTTAATTTGTAAATACTCAAAAAATAGTCAACAAAGAAATTTGCGTCAACATTGAGATCTATTTGTAAATTTCATAAAGTTATATGACTAAATTATAATTACCTAAAATATAAATTCTGTTTACGGCCTGTGTACAAAATTTTTTAAAATATCCTGGCGAAAACTGAACCTAATACATAAATTCTGTTTTAGTCCTATTTGTAAATTATAAACATATGTTGATCAAAATTGAAATATATAAAACATAGAGGGGGCAGATAGAGAAAAACCAGATGTAACGGTTGGCACGATAAAACTGTGGTATTTTTTTAAATTTTATTATTTTTTATTACTATATATTTTTAATTTTTACTTATTATTTTTATAATAAATATTTTATTTTTTATTTTTTGGTACTATTTTATTTATTTTATATAACTAATTTATATTACTTTTTAAATTTTTTATATTAAAATTATATTTATTTTATTTAATTATATTATTTGTTAATTATTTAAATTGATTATATTATTTATTTAGTTTAGTTTAACTACATATTTATTTAAATTTTATAATAACGTAATTAAATTAAATAATTAACAAATAATATAATATAATAAAATAAAATAAATATAATTTAAAATAAAATACAAAAATAAATAAATAAATAAATTATAAAATAAAATAAAATAAAAATAACTGATACTGTTCACTGTAGTGTTACTGTTTACTGTTGCGGGTATTGTATAAACATTAAAATCTATTTTTGTTCAAAAATGATTTGTTTAATTAAGAAAGTTAAAAGTTAAAATAATAGATAAAAAATAATGACCCAATCAATTTTTACTATTTCAAAAAATTTCTCTTTTTTCTTGATTTGACAATTGTGTTTTTCTTTTTCTCTACTAAACAATATAATCAGTATCATTTTATTAAAATTATTTGCGACAACTAATTGCAAATCGTGTCGCAGATAAGCTTTTTTTTTTATAGTGTATTCATATATAAAAAAATATATTTTTTTTCTTAACAATAAACACTCCCACACACTTTATAAGATTCCTCTTAAAGGCATTCCAAACTAAGGATATGAAGATGGTGGTGATATTAAATAGTGATGGTTTGTTAGAGCGCTATGGAGTTCACAATCAGTTGAGGCATGTGAACATTTAATTTAGGATAGAGTATTTCCTTTTGCAATAATCTACCTGACAAAGAGATCATTGTTCCAAGACCTAGACCAACCGCAACAATAAACTCATGCACAAGTATATTCAAAACACCTTTCCACACAACAATTTCAAACTAAACCACCTATTCATTCCTATACAAAGAATGCAATTCCAAGCTAGTTAGTGACTTTGAAATTGAAATAATTAATGATCATGTTGGTGATTGCTTTAAAATTGTAATAGTTATTAACAAATCCCATTCAAATGGTCTCTTATAGATACACTTACACAATTAAATCCTTATGGTCCACCCTTAAAAAATAAATAGACTAATGACATTGACACTACAACCTAATGTAATCCACAAGGTATTGAACCTAAAAACATTGAATATGAACCAATCCCTCTATCCTTAACAAACCCTAGACCCAACTAGTATTAGATTAATAGAAACTAAACTTTATGAGCAATAAAGAGAAAATACAGCTTCTTTTGTGTGTGGTAATGACATCCCAACCACTTAAGAGACCGATCTCAAATTGACTAAATAGTGCATCTAACTTATTGTTTGAATCGAGTGTGTGATATACGAGTGTATACCTTAAAATTTTACTACACGTAGCGGAAACATGTTAATAAATACACCCAATATAAATAATTAAACACATATATGAATAAGTATAACTATTATACAAATTTATACATGATGAATAATGGTATTAAAATATTATGTAAAAATACTTGCCTAATGAAGGTAGTTTTACAAAATCTTCAAGTCCTCCAACAATCTATGTGAAGAGCTCTTAGTGGGATTATGAAGTTAGAATAGTAGCGTTGATTTAGAATTTCCAGTAACATGTATTCAAACTTTTTGAATACAATAATTTATTTCTAAAATGGAGATGATGAATATTTACATACAACTCTTATATATTTGATGGAAACAATTTTCATAGAATAATTAATTTTACACAACTCTTGTGTAAAAATTATATATGTCTTTCTCTAATTTTTTTTATTGATTTTGAGTCATCCATGAGAGAAGAAGATGAAGAGAAATTCTTTTTGTTTTTAACACTTCAAATGAACAAAAATAAAACTCTCTCACTTACCTATTCTTCCTTGCCATTGCCAAATCTTCCTCTCCCAAACTTGAATGAATTCAATTCAAGTGTTAGAAAAATTCATTTTTGTTATTCAACATTTTGATTATACAAAAAGAAGTGCTCCACCATTATTATTGTTGGTCTCCACTCAAGATTAATTTATCAAGCACTAGAATAATGACCACCTAAATTAATATTTACCTAACAAAAAGAAGTGCTCCACCATTATTTTGTATGCCGATTAGGGCATTTACTAGTTAAATGAGATTCTAGCATTTGAATTGGTTCTAAATGTCATTTATGGCATGTAGGTGAAGAAAATCGAGACTAGTAGCAGGAGCAAAAATCTGGAGTAAAATTAAGCTTGGAGTGGTTGTGAGTGAAAATCTGTCATTTTGTTTATCTTTTGTTTATTATATTTTCGCATAATGAAATTGTATATTTTATGTGTTTTTAATTCATAAACATGATTTATGATTTTGATCTATGTCCATAGATATGCTTTTACATGTTCGGTTTAAAAACTAGTTTTAAAATTACTGCATTAACTTTAAAAAGGCCATCGATACCCTCAGATTTTAGTGGTGGTGATGGTTTAAGACTCGGCCGTTATATCCCGTACATATAGGCAGGTTTTGGGGGGTATGTCACTAACTCTGACAAGTCCAGTTGTTGAGTCATATGAGTCGCTTTATCTGTATGGGGTATTGTATCGCCATATGTATGCGATGTAGGATTCTGCTGCATAACTAGTGAGATGTCTTGATATGTCACAGTGGATATTGCTAGCTATACGCCCCGTGACCTACTCACGTGTGTGGTGCTAGTTGAGTCACTGCGTGAGTATAGAGCTTTATGGTTACCATTGTTACAGTTTTGAAATAAAATGGCCGAGCGAGGGCTTTAATAGTTTTCGATCTACCGATCGCATATTATGTATTTATATGTATATGCTAGTTATTATGTTTTACAGATCTTGAATATAGTTTTCCAAAGAAGTAACTAAAATCCACTCGACAAGATTTCATCAACTTATGATGTTAGAAACTATTTTACTGCTTTATACAAGTTTTAGAAACATGATTTATGCATGTCCTTAGAATTTAATATCTATTCAGAAATTTATTTTATTTGAAATCTTAAATGCACTCACTAAGCTCCTTAAGCTCACTTGTTTTATATTTTATATTTTCTAAACCCCTTTTCCAGGTGCAGGTCTCGGTACACAAACTGCTGATTCTCTTACTATCGATTAGTGGGCCAAATCTGAAGATCAGTTTTGTAAATGTAAATGTGTTAAGTAGCACTCTTTTTGCTTTCTCTATAGTAGTATAGGCTTGTGTATTGTACATATGTTTTGAACAAACAAGAAGAGGTTTCGATATTGTGATGATCGTTTCACTTTTTGTTAGTATGCCAGTTTTGTGTTCAATAATGAAATTATTAAGTTGAGATGAATTTTGTTTTGAAAAGAACTAGAGGTCCTATTTGGTAGTATTGAGAAGCGGTTGGAAATAGAAGTAAAAATGTCTTTACAGGTTTTGCATTAGATTTTCAGAAAAATAAGGGAAACTCTACCCATTTTGTTTTAAATTTTAAGATGTCATTTCCATGTATATTCCAAGATTTTCTCAGTACTAGCAAGAATTAAAAAGGAGTTCGCCTCGTGGACTTTCTCAACTTACACAGTTATATTCTGAGGAACTTTTGTCGAGGTGCCCAACAGGGCCGCTGGGATCTATAGTAGAGGGTTTTAGGTTGGGTCCTGTCAGAGTGGTATTAGAGCCCGGTCCTTGCGAGAGAGAAGTGCTTCAAGCCAATAAGTGGAATAGAAAATATGAACAGAGAAAGTGAGAAACTAAATAAGCGATTTAATCCTTAAAAAAAAGTTTCGAGTCGTATTAATTTGGGTCCAAAAAAATCTAAACCCAGCTCAAATTCAAAAAATACAAAATTGAAACTCACACCCGAAAAAAAAAACTCAATTTTCAAGTTCAAATTTTTTTGAGTTCCTGATTTTTATGCCATTTCTAGCAGTACTTTAATGGCTTATTAGTTAACCCGTTAAGTGTCTCACCTTTGTAGGGTTTACCTCTAAAAGCGTTACCTTGCACGGTTGATCATGGGCAACCCCTCAAGTGTCATACCCCTATGAAGTATACCTCTAATGGCGTTGATTCGTTTTCAATGGCTTTCTAGTCAACCTCTCAAGGGCTCACCTTCGTAGAGTTTACCTGTAAGAGCATTACCCTATTCGGTTGATCGTGGGAAACCCCTCAAGTACCACCACCCTATGGAGTATATCTTTAAGGGCATTGATCCCTCTTCAGTGGCTTTCTAGTAAACACCTTAAGTGCCGCACCTCCGTAGGGTTTACCTCTAAGAGTGTTACCTTGCTCGGTTGATCGTGGGTAACCCCTTGAGTGCCGCACTCCTAAAGAGTATACCTCTAAGAACGTTGATCTATCTTTAGTGGCTTTCTAGTTAACCTTTTGAGTGCTGCACCTCCGTAGGATTTACCTCTAAGAGCGTTACCCTGCTCGGTTAATTATGGGTAACCCTTTGAGTGTTGTACCTCTACAGAGTATACCTTTAAGGGCATTGATTTATCGCCAAGATTTGTGTTTATTCGCGAATATGGGTAGCCATTTAACTTTAGTTTTGGGTAGCCATTCATTTAGAAGTGAATGCAAGAAAATAACAATCTTTATTAGCAATATTATGTTCTCATATAGCAAATATATGGTAAGTTGTTTCTTTGTAGAAAAACTAAGAGATCTTAAGGATAGTATTTCTTTAATAATTTGGCATTCCATGGCTCCCTTACTATCTGTTAATCTATTCCTTTAAGCTTTAAGGTTCTTTTCACCCATTTGATAACCTTATAAGGGCATTCCTAGGTTGGTCCTAAGACTCCATCTATTAGGTTCCTTGTGTTCAATATGACCCTCCTTAGTACCAGGTTACCTGCCTTGAACTCCCTTGCTCAGACCCTCTAGTTGTAGTATTTGGTGACCTTTTACTGGTAAACGGCTACCCAGATTTGAGCCTTCTCTCTCAATTGTTCAACTAAATTGAGGTGTCTCCTAATCATTTTGTAATTTACTGCCTCAGAAAAATGTAATACTCGATATTTTAGAGTCTCAACCTTGACAGGGATCACTGCCTCACAATCGAAGGCCAGTGAGAATAGATTTTTACTGGTTGCTATCTTATTTGTGGTTGGGAGAGTCGAGAGTACCTCGGACAGCTTCTTGATACTCTTGTTAAAAGATTCTACTTGGTCGTTGGTCTTAAGGTGGGCTGGTGATGCAAACAATAGTTATACTCCCACTGTTATAGAAATAACTGAAACTATTGTTGACGAACTGCTTCCCATGGTCAATGGTAATTATATGGGGGATTCCATACCAATATATAACATTTCTCCAAATGAAATCCAACACATTTGTTTCAATTATTTGGACAGTGGTTCGACCTAAATCTATTTGGTGAAGTAATTCACCACTACAATTGCATATTTACAAGA
This sequence comes from Ailanthus altissimus, assembly GCA_946807835.1. NCBI lineage: Eukaryota > Viridiplantae > Streptophyta > Magnoliopsida > Sapindales > Simaroubaceae > Ailanthus > Ailanthus altissimus. Next base: position 12,679,827 of record OX327698.1, read on the forward strand.
TCCTTTTCCCTGAAGTAAGGGGCCTATTAGATCTAGCCTCTATTGAGTGAATGGTCAAGGCCTTGCTATTGTAGTTAACTTTTTAGCTGGTGCTTAAATTTTATTTGTGAACCTCTGGCAGGCTGCACAATGTTTGACCAACTCTTTGGTGTCTTGAAGAGTAATTGGCCAATAATAGCTGGTTCTAAACACCTTATGAGCCAGTGCCTCCATTCTTGAATGGTTATCATAGATCCCTTTATGAACTTCCTTGTGAACCTGCTCTACTTCTTATGGTCCCAAACACCTCAAATAAGGATGAGAGAATCTGCGTTTATATAATACTCCATTTATCTCTAAGTACTTAGCTACTTGGTATTTAAGCTTGTGAGCATCTTTCTTATCAGTTGGGAGAGTTTCATTCTGGATGTAGTCTCTGATCGATCTATCCAGCTAGGTTGCATGTCGATCTACATGACTTGTTCTTCCATTTGTATGCTTGGTTTTGGAATAAATTTGATAGGTATTATTCGTAGTAATCGAGCTTCTTTGTTAAAGGCTAATTGGACAATGACATCTGCTCAGTGATTTTAATATCTCGGGATCATTTCTATTTTTACCTCGTCAAACTAACTGACCTAGTTCATGACATTTGCTAACTAAGCCATCATCTTCTCTTCTTGGGCCTCAAAGTTGCTGTTCACCTAATTCATTACCAACTAAGAAATTGCTCTTTACCAATACATCTTTGGCCTCTAATACCTGAGCCAGTCTTAGTTCAGTCAAAAGAGCTTTGTATTCTGCTTCGTTATTTGAGGCTTTGAATCTGAACTGTATGACGTAATTGTTAATGTGTTTTAGGGTGTATGCATGTGATTGTGTACATGGTGCAAAAACTAAACATATATATCATATACGCAAATTTTGCACCAATATTAAGCATATAATCAATAAATACCATGTACTTTAAATCATTAACATCTTAAGATTATAGAGACATACATTTGATGACCTTCGTTGAAGATTTCAATTTCGAATTTTTCCTAAGCTCCAACTTTGAGCTCACTTTGAAGTGCACTATTGTTCAATTCTAGTTCACAACAATCCGGTGGGATTGTAAAGTTAGAATAGCAGCAATTAAATTTCCAGCAACAAGGTTTTGTTAATAAGAGAAATTTATTTTTCTCTCTCTAATTTTTTTCACAACTCTTTGTTCAAAGAAAACTCTCCAAAAATTAAACTCTCTTCAATGCCCTCTCTCCTTGCACAAAGTTTTGCTTCACCCTTATTAATCAAAATGAATTCACACCATTTTGATGCTCTAACCACTTCACAAGTGCTCCACCAAAATTAGGTTAAGTGCCCAACAACCAAAAATAATTTTTTGTGGCCATTTTAATATTCTAATAAAATTGACCATTAATTCTACAAAATGGTACTCTACTTAATTTAATTTATGTTTCTCAAATTAGGTATGTCTTCCACTTAGGAATAAAATAACAAATAAATAAAAATATTATTTTATTTATTTAAATAATATTTATTTAATTATGTAAAAACTATTTGAATAATTAATATTTACCTTATTTGATTTTACTAACATGGTTAATGGGCGAATTCATGGTGAAACAATTCATAGAACAAAATTATGCCACTTGCTAATATTTAATTAGTTAACAATTCTTATCAACTAATTAAGTGATGTACTTAACATTTAAGTCTAGAAAAGTGCATAACCCGAGGAACCCTGAAATATATTTTCAGTTTGCTAAATTTCTAAGATAGAATTATTCAATCTATAATGCTGCCTCAGTGCACAATAAGTATACTTCATATTGTAAGACTCTCTAGGTCTATGCTCAAATTGTCATATGGAACTCCTTCATACGTCTATAAACGATACCCCACATACAAGTTACAGATATTGCAAAGTGACACGCTAGATCATACAAGTTGAGGTTATAACATATTCGTATAATCCCTCCATTATTTATATCTGGGTAGAGCAGAGATATAAATCAACACCATCAAATCTCTATATGCTCAACCGAAAGCTTATATGTAGAATTATATTTCAATAAATAATATTCCCAAACCTATTTGTGATATTATTTATCCCTATGGTTAAACTCTTTTCTTGAGAATTACTACTTATGGCTATAAGACTTTCTGAAATACAATCTTAGAGTATTAGGATATATTACTCACCCAAATGAGCTGCTCGATCTCATATATAGAGCACATTGACTCCATAAGCATTGGACCATACCCAGCGACATCCGGTAGTCTGATGCGATAATTCTATATCCTATAATTAAGCACAAGTATACGCTATCGTAACAAATAATAAAGGGACTTAATAAGTCGGATGTCGAACCCACATGGATAATTTTTATGTTTTTACCGAGTACTAAAATTATATTTTTCTAGTAATTATTCAGAAAAATAAAAATCTAAGAACGACTGTAGAAAATATAAAAGCAAAAGCACAATGCAAAGAGAATTAGGTGATAGCAATATAGAGAAAATATATGATTAATACTATCTCTCAATATGCTTTCTAATGATTAATCTCTAATATTTAACTCCTTTAGTCTTTGTTATTGATCAAGACACTAATGTATTCACAAGCCTCTTCCAAGGTCATGCAAGTATACATTAATTTACCACATACCTATAATTCTATGGTACTTGTAATAAATTAAGATACATTAAGATTAGGTCTTAGTGATTATACATGCCAATTAGGTATATTCCTATCCTAAATTGAAACTTGCATATGCAACATTGAATGTTACTCTACAATCATGCATCAAATTATCTAGGTCTAAATATTATGATTCCTTTTCTGAGTTTATCAAAATATTACCAATTCATTCATCATATATTTGCTAGATATATTGAAGCATTAAGATCAATTAATTTAAAAATCAAAGAACTAAGTTTATTAAATATTAAAAAGATATAGCAATTAAGCACACATATTGAGTTCAAGTATTAATCCTAGAATGAAAATTAGTTCATGGCTACAAGAGAACAACAATAAAAATAAAAATAAATCATGATACAATCAATAGTAAACTGATATAGACGTCGAATTTATCTTGATTACGCCGCCTAAGATACTTTTGATGTCGAAGAACGCTATGAATCTCTCTTTAAGGTTGTTTCAATTAAACTCCTATTACTCTCTAACACTTGTGCTTTGTATTCTTGGTGTTCATGAATTGCTCTAGGGTGATTTTTAAAGTCTAGAGTCGAGTGGCCTTTTCTAGGGATTCATATGAGCTTTAAAATATCAATTCTTGTAGGATTAGGACTCGTACTATCGTTGGGCTATTGGATGCTGTCGATGGGGCGCTGCATGTAATAAGCTTCACCGCTAGAGCGGTGGAATGTTGACGCTAGTCTACCGCTGGTGCGATGGCGATATGGCACTAGCTTATCATTGGCGCGATAAAGGTCTGGCGTTGGGGCGCTAGTCGCGACTTAAATAGGTCATCTTTTCTGATTTTCTTATTTCGATCACTGTTTTAGCACTAGGGCAAAAATCCTTGTGGCGTTGGGGCAATGGGAATAAATAGGCATCTATTCTCATAAAACAATAAAATATCAAAATAAAAACATAAGAAAATATATGACAAATTTGCCCTTATCACGATCAGACCATGAAAGGTTTCTAACATGTGTGGAACAAAAGTATAGCAGATGACTTATAAGCCTACCGTGGCACTTATGTCAAAGGACCACAAATACTACTCAACTCGAAAGACTCTCCATTGACAGCTTTATGGGATGTCTATTAGAGGTCTTTGTGAGTCTGTTCAGTATTCAGTCCTTACTAAATACTTGTATCTCCATATGAGCTTCCATTAAACTCATGGTCTGCTAAGACTAACCATCTAGACCATCCAGATATAGACATACACCGATCTATATATTTATTAAGGTATTCACTGACAGACCAACATCAGTGAAGATAGATCAAGAACATAATATTTGATAACATATTTACATAATGATATTTCCTAACACTATTTACAACTCCTTGCAACTACATCATTACTAATATATTCTCAAGTCTTTATCCCATTTCAGACAAGGCTTTAACTCTTTAGAAATCACTAACTCTTATAATCTGATAACTCTTATCAGTGCCAACTCTTAGTATTTAAGCTCTCAGCGTTGCTAATTATCAACAATGATCTAAACTCATTCAGATCTAAACTCATTCAGACTAGATCTGTACTCTTTCAGATCAAGCAATGCTTGAAACGTTACAAGCATCTTATCATATATAAAATATAATTAGCGATTTAATGGAATGATAATTCTAGTATAAATATGAAATAAATATTCATACATAAAGGGATGGCACGTAAGCATAAATCCCAACAGTAACTGATTTTGTCTCCCTCTGGACTGTTAAAGATGATTCCCTTTTCATAACTATGAAGATTTAACGCCCCGTTTATCTAAAGTGCCTACGCTATATTTTTTTTTCAAAGGTTTGTTCATCTGATTCTCCTACTTTAGACAAAAAGAAAGGTTTTTTACACCAACGAGCTTTGAATTTATTTAATTGTAGAAATTAGCACCTTGAGCTTTATCTACTTAGGCTGAGATTACTGAATTACTGGGTTTCTCATCATTAAGATTGCTGTGAAAACCTAAAAACGCAAGAAGAAAATTGTTAAGACCTCGAGTGGAAGTGAGAGAAACAGCTCAAACAAATTCCATCTTGAAACCCTGAAATCTCAACCTTGAAACTTTGCTACTTTTACTATTTCACTGTTCTCTCAACCTCCCTTAAAGGCATACTCCTTTTTTTTCTATTCAAAGATCAGCCCCTTGTCTCTGTGTTTTCACATCGAGAATTCTTTGTAGATGAAGAGATGTCAAAGGGGCTTCTTACTTCCGTTAAGTAAAAAACCCCTTTGACATCTCTTCATCTACAAAGAATTCTCGATGTGAAAACATAGAGACAAAGGGCTAATTTTGAATAGAAAAAAAAATGGATCCACAGGGTCCCAAATGAATTGGCTTATTCAAAAAAAGCATTGTTTTTTCGGATAGGTCCTGAAAAGGGAAGGAAGGCTGGAATGCCAACAAACGTCTATTATTAAATTCACCCGACCTAATAGTACCAATTTATAAGGACTCTCTCAAACTAGAAAGAAATGTCACGTATGGCACTTCCTAGCCAGCTGCTGACAGAGTCGAGTCGGATAACTCCCTTCAACCATTAATTACGGGCTTCAGTACTAAGCTTACTGCTCCTCAAGGGTGTCCTAAAGTTCCTCCGCCAAATTGGAGTACGAAATCATCTCCAAAGATCTCGGTCAAAGCAGGCATATGCCATTGATGAGAAGGGGCTAGGGAAAGCTTGAACCCAATTCCTACAATGATGAATATAAGCGCAATTGAAATTCCTCGGGAGTTATACATTTGTATATTGATAAGACCATTCACTATTTCTTGAAGCTCGATCTCGCCCCCATACGTCGTTGAGGCTACTATGCAATATTTACTCATTGGTGGGGCAAGCTCTTCTATTCTAGTTCATAGTTTCTCTTGGCTATATGGTTCATCCTGATGTGCCTCTGCATCTAGCATTGGGTAGACCTCATACAATAACTATCCTAGCGATGTGAAAGCACCTTTCTCTCTATAAGAAATAAGAACACGCAATGTGTGAAATGGGAGAGAAGGGATTTCATAATTAAGGATAAGCCAATGATTTTTTTTCGTGTTTCAGAATACGGTTAACCAACATGTTAACTAATCGATTACGATAAATTGGATCAAATTTTGCAATTTTTTCTTCTGTAGTACCTCAACGTGACATGAGCGCGAAAGGGGTTCAAGAATCAGTTTTCGTTTTATAAGGGTTAAAGTCATTTATTTTGGCTTTTTGACCCCATATTGTAGGGTGAAAGAATTTGAACTAGTTGTACCACAGTTGAGCGTTTCTATCCAATCGCTACATAGACACAATATAATGTCTCATTCTCAGAGGTGGCCCTTGAGTTCATTTACTTTTGATTTCTAACAAGGGTCACTACGGACGGCTAACAACTGTTTTGCTACAACTGGCTTAGTCTGATATTGATTCCTACAGGCGCACTTCTTCCTATGATTGAGGAATGTCCAGGTGAGCCACGTTGGTATTTGATAAACCCTATCTTACCCCTTCCGCTTTCACCACTCGAACACTTAAGTTTAGTACCTTGACCTAGGCCTCACATAAGATTCTGCTTCTGGAATAGATGGAATTGGTTCACTGGATTGAATTGGATTACTTCTCATAAGTATCATACCAAATCCCATCAATCAAATCATTTTATTGAGAAATACGAGACATCTATGCCATACAAGTAAAGAGATCTATTCATTGATTAAAAAAAAAGGAACGGTGATTGGATTGATGATGAATTACTTTTTGAAAAAATGGAAATAGAGTTCTTTAGAGTAATAAAACTATTGCAATTAAAATACTCATGGAGAAAGAACCGTAATAAATGTAAAGAAGAGGCATCTTTTACCCAGTAGCGAAAGGGTTGAACCACGATTTTGGAAATTCGTCTAGGAAAGAAAGGGGTATATATAAGAATAGACTATGCATAAATCGATAGGCTAAAATAAGAAATAAGGACCAATGAGATAGAAATAATGAATTGAAAAAATAGAGTTCAGGTTCGAATTCCATAGATAATATGGAAAATTCAAAATTCAAAATATTTCAAATATTTAAAGAAAAAGAAGAGAAATATTTATTATTGTTTGAAAAACCTCTTATGACTTTTCTTTTCAACTATAAACGATGGCTAGGGGTTATAGTCGACGTCGATTCATACTTTTAATGCCTCTAATTCAAAATCGAACATGAAACCTTGGTTTCACTCAACTTTGATTGGAACTTCCAGTTCCAAAACAGGAGGCTGGTATACCATTATAATGAAACTTCCTTTTATTTTTTTTATTCGGATAGGATTTATGTTGGCTTCGTCGAGAGGCTCGCGTAGTTTGTTACGTCACCTCCAAAATGATAAGTTGCATTGGAATCGAGAAAGTTCAAGCGGGTTAATAGCAGGGGATATTTGAACAAGAGCTTCACCCCATATAGAATGAAAAATTAGTCTTCTCCCCTCCACTATAAGAAATCCGAAAGGAATTGATAATTCCAACAGATTACATTTTTTTTGTTTGAGCAGGGGGCTTTAAGAAAAGGGACACCTTTTGCTGCTCAAACCGCAGCAGAAAATGCTATTCGAGCAGTAGCATATCAAAGTATGCAACGAGCAAAAGTCATGATAAAGGGATTATATTTTTTTATTTAAATAACTTATTTATCCTCTAATTTAAATATAAAATAAATTTTTAACTTTGAACACATGACACAATTTCTTCCAATTATTTACTACAATCTACTTAAATAAAATAAACCAAATATAATTATTATATTCACATTTGAAACTTTTTAAAAAGATTTGTACTTTAATATTATTAAAAAATTAGTATTACATTAAAATGCAACACATTTTTAATTCTTTTTAAATAAATATGATTATTATTATTATTATTATTTAGTTAAATAAATGCATCACAAGATTTTAAAAATGCTTTTTATTTTAAATATAAAATTTTATTTTCATTAATATGCATACACCCCTACCCACACGCATATATATATATATAATAAATTTAAAATTACTTAATTATAAATAAGATGTGTTAATTTAATAATGACTATAACTTTAAATCAAAATAATATTAAATTAATATTGATATATTAATATTAAAAGTGGTACATCAGATCATTATTAATTCATCAAACTCTAAATTCCTTAATCTACAAATTAGTGTTGATGCTTTTGTTAAAAGAGCACCAAAAAAAAGACCAAAAAAAGTTTTAAGGCAATAGCCACCATAAGTCACCGTTGAACAATAACAAGCTACAATTGAAATAGTAGATAATCAACTCAAAAGAGGAGTGAATTGGGTATTTATAAAATTAATGCTCTAAAATCAATAATTTATGTAATTACTAAAATCTAAGGAAATTCAACAATAAGTAATTGCAATATAAGATAGAGAATGAATAAAGTTGAGGTAATTTGACACTATACACGGCCTATGTCCCCACTTAAAATAACTCACCTTGAGAATTCTACTAAACTTGCCTTAAACCAAAGTCAAGAATGACATACTTAGCTTTTAAGGTGTCAAGAAAACTTTACTATGAAGTGTATATCTCTTAACTCTCAAAGTGTTTTTCGCAAACACTTGAGTAAACTCAATACTAGGCTTAGGCGCTGTTCAGTTTCGGCCGAAACTGAACTGAACCAATTCTATTCGATTTTTTCATTAAGAAAAACTGAATATAACTTTTTTCTAAGGAAAACTAAACCAAACCAAATCAATTTTTCCCGGTTTGGTCTAATTTGGTTTAAATAGTTTGGTCTAAATCTAAAAATAATACCACAGTTGAACTCTTAGAGGTTTGAACCTCCAACCTTAAACCATAAATAAGGTCCCCTTATTAAATGAGTTGTGTTAATTTTTATAAATATTCTTTTTTATCTTTAACACTTTAAGAAATAAGATATAATAAAAAGAATGCAACTCCACCAACTAGGATACAACAAGATATGGAATTATCATGCATATTTATTTTATATTAATATTTTAAATACTAATATTAAAACAAAAAGCCTAGTAGAATAGAACCTGAGACATACAATATGCTATTACACCCACTTAACCATGGGAGCTAAAGCTCATTTTTTATTACATTATTTTTCAAGCTTATTATATGCATATTAAAAAATATTAAGAATTTAAGAATATAATAAGATTCGAACCTGTGACTACAAGGGAAACATAAATTGCACTAACCAGCAAAGTTATAGCCATCTTTGGTGTTAAAATTACATTTCAAATTTTATTTATCTATACTTTATAATATTAAAAATTAGAAAATTGTTTATTTTGGTCTGGTTTTGTTTAATGTAAAATCAGAATAGAACCGACCAATTTTTTTTGTTATTATAATAAATAAAATTGAACCGAACCGACAGGTTTGGTTCAGTCGATTTTTCAATTTATGATTTTTTTTGCCTGCCCTTACTCAATACAATAATTTATACAAATAAAAATAATTTAAACTTTCAAATGAGTTAATATAAAAGTTTTATCACAATAAAAGACTTAAGGATAGTGAAATGTGATGTCTTGATATATTTTGAGGTCCCTTGAATGAGGTACATAGAGAGAAACAAGAAAACTAGCTATAAGAGCTCATTTTTAGGCATTAGAAAAATAAAAAAAGAAATACCGAATCAATTCAACTAGCTAAAAATGTAGGAGTATGTGATGATATGAGTATAAATACAATTTTAAAAATTTATAATACGTAGCAAAAGTATATATACATATTGCACTCATATAATACTTAAACATATGTATCACATACATATATATTTATACTTACATGTATAAAAATTATACTATATTAACAAATTGAAAGTACTTGCCAAAAAGAATGTAGCTTTACAATTTGTTGAGATCCAAGTGTAGAGCTTACAAAAAATATAATTCTAGAACAATTCTAAACCAAAATCAAGGTGGATATTTTGGCTTTAGAATGGTAGCTTATTATAATCTTTTAAGAGTTTTTGGTTTCTCTTAAGTGTTAGTATTTTTCTTCTTTCTCAAAGAGATAACTCATTTCTAACACTTAGCCAAAACTCTCAAAATTAGCCAAAATGGCTCTCTCTCTCTTTTAATTTTCTTCTTACGTATATCATATACACCTTAACATATTTGTTTCTATTTTATTTTATTCAAAAACAAAAAAGTCAAGAATTCATCAACTCTTTTATAGAAAATGCATAACAATTATACATTTATATTTTTTTTTTGTCTCCCATTTAGTCTTTGAAAGAAAGCAAAAGTCCGTTAAAAAGTTGTCATTAGCAATATAAGTCTTTATAATTTAAAATGACTAAAGACTAATGTGCCAATATTCAATTATTTAAAGAAATACATGTTAAATACATTTTGATTCTCAAAATCAATCCAATAATTTTCCAAATTCAAATTCAAATTAAAATACATAACATTTATGCATTTAATTTAATAAATAGACATTTATGCATAATTTAAATAAAATCATGACAAGTGTCATATAGTTGTCAAAGTGTTAATTAAACAAATATGCATAGAGTGTTATAGTACACCAATTATATTTTGACATGTGTCGAATTCTAACACTCCATGCATATTTGTCAGTCAGAATTTGAAACGTGTTATTCCCGAGAGATACTAAAACCAAATCCTACTTATTCAAAAAAATTTCATATTGAACTCTTCGATCCTATGTGCTACTCTAGTGCTTAACAAGTAGACTTTAATTGTGAGGCTCCCTAGGTTCACACCCATTTCATTTATCTTATGAAACTTTTCTATATGAACATTGCCTCACACATATGTTACGTATACAATAAAATAGCGCGTAAAACCATATAAGTTAGTGTTAACCATATTTGTATAATCTTTTTGTCACTTAGATCCTAGAAGATTGGAGACATAGATATACCATTAAGTCTCTATTCGCTCGACTTTAAACTTATCTTCAGATTTATATTTTAATGAACAATATCCGCAAACTCCTTTGCGATAATGGTTTAATTTATGGAAACATTTTTTGATTAAATACTTTTGGCCAAAAGACTTTTTGAAATATAATCTTGAAGCATCAGGATATACGGCCCAACTATATGAGCTGACAAAATTCATATCTATGCACACCAGACTCTATGAGTATCGGATCATTCCCAACGATATCTAGAGGTTAGACAATAAAAGATTTCTGACATTTGTGGAATCTAAGTATGATGGATCACTTACAAGCTCACTGTGGCGCTCAGGTCAAAGGACCATAAATACTACTTAACTTTAGAAGACCATCCATTAATGATTTTATGAAATGTCTATTAGATGTCTTTATGAGTCTGTTTAGTGTCAAGTCCCTACTTAACACCTGTACACCTATACAAGCTTCCACTAAACTCATAATTTGTTACGATTAACCCTCTCATCATTTTAGATATAAATATACACTAGCTTTTTCAGTTTTAACAATTGACCCATATTGTTAAACTTATGACTAGGAACCAATTTGGAGAATATACTACATAATGATATTTCTTAACACTATTTACAACTACTTGTAGCTTTGTCACTATAATAAATATTCTGAGGTCTTTGTCTTAATTTATACTAAGTTCTAACTCTTAGAAATACTATCTCTTAGTATAAATGTAAACTATATGAAAAGAATAAGATTAATACCATATAATAAAATAACGATTTACAGAAATGAATATTGTATAAATATAAATAAGATTTATACAAAATTAGAATGGCACTTAAGCATCAACTCTAATAACTCCCACTTGCTTTAGTGCCATTCAGAATGATATCTAATACCCATTTACTCTGAATATTTTAAAAACACTTTAGAAGTTAAGGTTTTAGTAAGTAGGTCCACTATATTTTCACTAGAATATACTCTAGATACTATTACATCCTCTCTGGACAATATCTCTCTAATTATATAGTACTTTGGTTCCACATACTTAGAATTTTGGTGTGCCTTAGGTTCCTTGGCTCGGGCATCTACTCTATTGTTATCACAATATAATGGGATGGGATCTACTATACATGGGATAACTCCAAATTCTATAATAAACTTATGTATCCACACTGTTCTTTTGCAGCTTCTGAAGCGGCAATATATTCTACTTCTATGGTTGAATTAGCTGTAGATCCCTGTTTTTCACTTTTTCAACTAACAATAGCACCATTGAGAAGAAATATAAAACAAGATATAGACTTTCTATCATCTAGATCATACTGAAAGTCTGAATCAGTGTATCCTTTCACATATAAGTCACTTTCTCCATAAATTAGGAATATATCCTTTGTACCTTTAAGGCATTTTAGAATATATTTCACGGCCATCCAATGGTCATTTCCTGGATCAAACTGATATATACTTGTAACATTTACAACTATACTGATGTCAAGTCTTGTACATAATATAGCGTACATCATGCTTCCTATAGCTGATGCATAAGGTATGCTAGACATTCTAACTCTTTCATCTTCCATGTCTGAAAGGTACATTAACTGTCTTACAATTACTAAAGTTATACCTTTCTAAAATATTATTTATGTACGAGGATTGAGAGAGTCCGATCAGCCTTCTAACTCTATCTCTATAAAGCTTTATACCTAGTATATAGGAAGGCTCTCCTAAATCCTTCATGGAGAAGTTCTTACTCAAATAACTTTTGACTCATTGTAATATGTCAATATTGTTTCCAATAATAAGTATGTCATCTATATAGAGGACTAAAAAGATAATTATGCTTCCAATGACCTTTTTATACACACGTTTCCTCTTTATTTTTTATAAAATCAAACCCTATGATTACTTCATCAAAATGAAGATTTTAACTTCAGGAGGCCTGCTTAAGCTTATAAATGGACCTTTCTAATCTGCATACTAGATTAGAATTCTCGGATGTAAAACCTTCATACTGTTCTATATATATCTCTTCCTCGAGATATCCATTCAAAAAAACCATCTTTACATCCATCTGTCAGGTTTCATAATTATAATATGCAGCAATAGTCAATAATATCCTGATTGTTTTTAGCATGGGCATTGGTGAAAAAGCCTCCTCATAATCTATTCAAGATTTTTAATTATAACCTTTTCTACTAGTCGAGCTTTGGAGGTCTCTACCTTTCTATTAGGCTTATGCTTCCACTTGTAAATTCATTTACAACCAATAGGAATAATTCCTTCGAGAAGTTGAACTAAGTCCCAGATTTAGTTGTTATGCATAGAATCAATCTTAGATTTCATGGCATCTAGCCATTTACCCTAATCAATGTCTAACATTGCTTCTCTGTAAGTCAAAGGATCATTTTCATTAACTAAGAAAATATCAAAGACACCTTCAGACTTCATTTGATATCTTATAGGTGGCCTCAAGATCCTTTCCGATTTACGGGGAGGATGTGTCAAAGGTATCTTACTCCATTGAACTAGAGATTCCATCTCTAGTTCATTAATTTGTTCATTGATTTCATCAAGAATAACCTTTCTATAATCTTCATGATCCATCATAAATTGTGTTTCTAAGAAAGTAGCATAACAAGCAAGGAATACATTTTGTTCATCTGGATCATAGAACTAATATCCCATAAAGTCCTTGGGATATCTAATGAACTGGTACTTATACCCTTTGAGTGCAAGTTTGTCTCATTGTATAACTTTACGTAAGCAGGACAACCCCAAATCTTAATATACTTAAGACTTAGTTTTCTCCTAGACCATATCTCATACAGAGTAGTAAGAACGGCATATAATGGAACTCTATTTAATAAATGAGCAACAGTCTGTATAGCATAACCCCAAAGATAATCAGAAAGATCAGTAAAACTCATCATTGATCAGACCATATCTAATAAAGTTTGATTCCTCCTTTCTGAAACACCATTGTGTTGAGGAGTACCTGGAGGACTATATTGACTGAGAATCCTATTCTCCTTAAAATAATCAGTGAATTCATCGCTCATGTATTCACCGTCTCGATCTAATTGTAGGCATTTAATGAATTTATCAGTTTGTTTCTTTACTTCAAGTGAAAACTCTTTGAACATTTCAAAAGTTTTCAACTTTTGTTTCATTAAAAACACATATTCTTATCGTGATGAATCATCGATAAAGGTTATGAAGTATCGAAACTCACCTATGGTAGCTTGATTTATCGGACCATATACATCACTATGTATTAGTTCCAACAAATCATTGGGATGATGTCCTACACCAATAATTGGGGATTTAGTCATTTTCTCTTGAATACAAGATTCAAAAACTGAATAAGGTTTTATAAAAATATCAAGTATCTGATCATTCTTAACTAGACAGGTAAGGTGTCTCATGCTTATATGACCTAATCGTATATGCCATAATTCTGTATTATTTAAAGTTTCCAAACTTTTTCTTTTACTATTTACCAGTACATTAAAACATTTCCAGTTGTATCTAAAATGCAATGGCCATTCATCAACTAGCAAAGCATTATTTTTATCATATAAACTTGTATATGATAACCTTCTATGTCTAGTAAAGAAAGGGATATGATTTGCCTAATAATATTTGGCACAAAATAACAAATCTACAAAAAAATACTACAACTCGAAGGGAGAAGTAATTCAAAAGTTCTAATAGCTTTAACCTCAAGGAAATCTCCATTTCCAACACGAAGCTGTACTTCTCCACGCTACAGCTTTCTAGCTTCCTTCAGTTCTTGCAACATATTGCAGATGTGAGAAGGACATGCGGTATGTAATACCTAACTAGTGCTAGTATCAAAAGCTAATGAAATGTTAATAATAGGTAAACATATACCTATGGGTTTTTTTCTTGATAATGGTAAGGTATTTCTAACAATTGCACTTTCAATGTCTATCCTCATCGTAATGGAAACACTTTCTTTTGCCTTTTTTCTTATCTTGTGGCTTAGATATGATATGTCTTTAAGGACCTTTATATGGTGTTTTCTTAACCTTTTTCTCCCCTCTCATACTTCGTAGAAGCCCTTGAGGTAAAAGATGAAGCACCCTGAACATAGAGGACCGAAACCCACTTTGTTCACGTCCTCCTGTGTTGTCTTTAACATATTGTAAAGCATTATATGTATGAGTCAATCCTTGCATATTAAAGTTTATGATGAACTGTGCAAATGAACCCAATAGCGATTGAAGAATTAAACTATTACCTAATGCATTGTTCAGAGATATGTCCATCGTTTCTAGCCTTTCAATGCTAGAAATCATCTTAAGCACATGAAGACTAACTGGAATGCCCTCTGCAATGCTAGCCTGAAAATGTGTCTTGGTGACCCGATAAATCTCAACCTGTGGTTTGTCACCAAATAACTTCTTCAGATGAAGTATAATACTACTTGCGCAATCTATGTGCACATGCTCCCTCTGAAGTTCAGTAGATATTGATGCCAGGATATATGATTTGACTTTCAAATCATTATTAATCCATTTCTGATAAGTTACAACCTCTTCTGAAGTTGAATTAATAGAAATACCTATGGGCATTTTTTGATCAATCACATATCCAAGTTTTTCTAAATCGAGAACAATTCTGAGATTCATCAGCCAATCAAAATAATTTTCAGCGTCTTTAAGTTGGTGTACATCTAGTATACGTACCAACGGGTTGCTCAAAGTTATTTTATCTTCAAAAGATAAAAAACGATGTTAGTGAAACATTTCAAATTGTTAAAACATTTTAGATCATGGATATAACAAATTATAGGTTTTAAATATAAAAACGCTCTCCCATTATTTTACATTTTTCTTTTAATCTCTCAAACAGAAAAATGAAAGTTTAACTCTTTAAACTTTACAATGAAAAGTAGACCTAATTCAAGTTTACTCTAACCTTACACTTTAGTGATATTGGTTTATGAGTATCAAACTATATCCAGCGACACCCAGCGGTCAGACTATGAAAGGTTCCAAACATATATGTTGACAAGACCCGACCCGAGATCCTCTGCAGTAGATCCCAGCGGCCTTGCCAAGCACCTCGACAGAAATTTCTCAAAATACAACTAGGCAAGATGAGAAATTTCGCGAGGCGAACCCCTTTTTAGTTTTTACTATTACTGAGAAAATCTTGTAATATACATGAAAATGATATTTTAATTTTTAAAAGAAAAACGGGCAGAGTTTCCCCTGTTTTTCAAAAAATCCATATAAAATGAACATACTCATAAAAAGTAAAAAAAATCATCATAATATCAAAATCTCTTCTTGTTGGTTCAAAATATACATACAATATACATGCTAACACTACTATGCAGAAAGCAAAGGGTGCTAATTAACACATTTACATATACAAAAATTATCTTTAGATTTGGCCCACTACTCGGCAATAGGAGAATCAGCAGTTTGCGTATCGAGACTTCCACATGGGAAGGGGGTTTAGAAAATATAAAACACAAAAAGCGTGACCTAAAAGAGCTCAATGAGTGCAATTAAGATTTCAAATAAAATAACATTATGCATAGATAGTAAATTCTAAGTACTTGCATAAATCATGCTTCTAAAACTGATGTAAAGCAGTAAAATGATTTCTAATATCATATGCTGATGAAATCTTGCCGACCGGGTTTTATCTACATATTTAGAAAACAATATCCAAAATCTATATAACACAATAACTGCCGTATGCATATAAATAAATAAATGCTATCGGTAAATCGAAAACTAGTAAAGTCCTCGCTCAGCCATTTTCTTTCTAACTGTACCAATGGTAACCCTAAAGCTTTATACTCATGGAGCGACTCAACTAGCACCGCACATGTGAGTAGGTCACAGGGCACCTCAACTAGCAGCTCCCACGGTGACATCTCAAGACATCTCACTGGCTATGCAACGGAATCCTACATCGCATACATATAGCGAGACAATACCCCATGCACATAGAGCGACTCACATGACTCGACATCCCAACTTTCCAGAGTTAGTAAAACACCGCCATGACCTGCCCATGTGCACGGGATATACCGGTCGGGTCTAATATAATCCCCACCACTATAATCTGAGGGTACCAATGGCCTTTACAACGAATGCAGAAATTTTAAAATTATTTCTTAAACCGAACATGTAAATGCATATCTATGGATATATATCAAGATCATAAATCATGTTTATGCATTGAAAGCTCATAAAACATACATTTTTATTATGTGGAAACATAATAAACGAAAGATAACAGAAAAGACAGATTTTCCCTCACAACCGCTCTGTGCTCAATTTCGCTCCGGATTCTGCTCCCGTTACCACTCTGAGTTTTCTTTATCTACGCGCCATAAATGACATTTAGAACCAAATCGAATGCTAGAATCTCATTTAACTACTAAACGTCCTAATCGGCATACAAAGCCCGGATGCATACTACATTCTGATTTTTATTTATAAAGTCATTTAATCTAATCTAACTCACCACCCGGCCTCCTGAAAATTATTGAACGCCTTATAACTTGGTTGGACATAATTGCCCTTCACTTTTTCAAAATGGACAATTATATCCCATTTTCTTCATTTTTGATTTTTCCATCAACCATAGACATTCAACATACATAAGGCACCATTTACACACAACAAACTCAATCTAAACACCACACAATCCCTAACTTCCCTACAGCGGTAGAATTTCATCCTATGTTCCAACACATTTCTTTTCTAAATTTCTTGTTCCAATTACATCAAAATCAAGCCAATTTCATTCTAATGCCCTAATTACTACCAATTGAAGTCTCTACATTCAAATTACCCAAAACCCTAATTCTTACCTTACCAATTTCTTCAAATTGATGACTCCTTCAAGCTCCACACTAGAATTCAACTCAATCTAAACCAAGAATACATACAAGAACATCAATTTAAGCAATCCTTAAAGTTTACTTATCAATCTCATAAAACAATGCTTTACTTACCTCTTTTTCTTGAATTTCCACTAATTGAGGCTTCAATTGAGCTTAGGAATTGGTATGTAACCTCATTTTGGCTTGATTAAGCATGGAAAAGCATGAAAAAAAACTGAAATTTCACAGTAGTGGCACCTCCAACCCTTGCACGAATTTTGCTCTCTTTTGCTCTAAATGTTTGTTTTTTGTTCTCTTAAAAAATCTACACACTTCCAACATATATATAGTTATCCATCAATTAACCATTTTGCCCCTCAACTTACTCTAAATTACTAATTTTCCATTAGTTGGAAACTAAGTATGTAATTGGTTCATTTGTAACTATCTAGTTAGAATGTCCAAAGAACTAACTAGAATTTCCAGCTTGGCAATCCATGAGATTTTTTCTAATTGGTCCATTCTCTAATATATGGATTATGTTTCTCAACAACCACTTGTTCCATACATAACCCTTAAATAAAAATTCATGTAGTAAATTAGAATTTCCTTTTCTAAGCCAATAGAGAAAAATTCTAAAAAAATATTCTAGGGTCGTCCAAAGCTCCGATCGAGTGTGAAATTACCAAATTAAGTCTAATATCTCTCACGCGCACCATAAAAGAAATATTTCTAATAAGGTTAAAATTGGATAACCCTACAGTGTCTTTATTATTCTATACCGAAATCAATGCGCCAATACTTCTAATAGGGATTGGATATTATATGTCTAACCTAAGTATGACAGATCATTCATAAGCACACCGTGGTACTCAGGTATAGAGACCACGAATACTATTTAACTTAAGAAGAACTTTCATTGACAGTTTTATGGGATGTCTATTAGAGGTTCTCGTGAATCTGTTCAGTACCTAGTTCTCACTGAATGCCCGTATGCCTATACAAGATTCCATTAAGCTTATAGTCTACTAAGATTAACCATCTGGCCATCTAAATATAGACATGCACTGATCTATAAATGATGAAGTCTTTACCAACAGACCCATATCAGTGAAGATAGATCAGGAATATAAAGTTAGAGAACATACTTACACAATGACATATCTTAGCACTATTTGTAACTCATTGTAACTATATCATTGCTAATATATCCCCAGGTCTTTGTCCCATTTCAGACAAGGCTCCCAGTTTTTAGATTTTGCTGACTCTTATAACTTGCTAACTCTTAGCATTTATAACTCTCAGCGTTGCTAACTCTTAGCACTGATCTAAACTCCTTTAGGCTGGATCTGAGCTCCTTCAGATCATACAATATATGAAATGTTACAAGCATCTTACCATTTATTATTAATTATTAACAATTTTATTCGAAATGTCTATTGTATAAATATTAAAATAAAATATTCATACAAAATAGGATGACACGTCAAAAAACATTCCAATAGTTTTCACTTATCAAAATTAGAAAAAGTAATGATTTAGAGTCAAATCATATATCCTGACCTTGATGTCTACTGATTAGCATAAAAGGGATATATATTATTTCCCCTTTTAGCTTTGATTATTGCCATTCTCAAGTAATTATGATCTATTTATGCATACTTGTGTTGAAATTGCAAGATAAGCACTTAAATGAACTAAAAAGAAAGACAAGCCGTAAAAAGGAGGCTAAATAGTGAAAATTCATATTGAGAAGTGTAGAAAAAGGGATGAACGCAGTTGCATCTAAAAGATTATGCGCTGACATTCATCCAACTAGATGAATGCCCCAGTATTTCTGAGAATTTTCAACACCATGGCATTGAGCATGGAGGATGAGTAGCATGGATTCCCAAGAAGTTTCAAGATCTTCAATGCCCTAGTGCTAGGACGCAACACAACAGCCGAAATGCTCAAATATCACAAGAATGAGAATGTTGTAGCATTTATACATAACAGCTGAGAGTGCCCCTGGGTTCTAAGGAATAATGCTGCAACGTTACAGTTGTTTTCTATACTATATAAAGTAACTCTTCTAGATTTTTATAAGAGCTAGAATATTTCACCTTCATCTCAGTATTTAGAGAGCATGTTCTAAGTGAAAAGCACATATTTTTACTACAAAGAAACATATTTCTACACTTGGAACTCATTTGAAGAAGAGCAACATCATCAAGGGAGACTAATACTTGAAAGAGAAGCATTAGAACCAAGGCTAAGGAAGATCATTTGGACCTTATCTCTGTATTTATTAATCTAAACTTGGTTGTATCATGTTATCTCTTGTATTTTATTACTCGAACTTCATTATGTTGAACTAAATATATTTTTCTAGGATTATAGTCTTGAACTTAACTATATGTTTGTAAATATTTTAACTTTGAATGCATGAACTTTGTTTTTATTCATTTTGTTAGTACTTAATGCTTGTATTTGACCTGGCCAATCTTATGTATGAACTTTAGATTTATTGAGGTAAACTTGGAAAAGGCATCTCATTGAATAGCCTATGACAAAATGATATATAATTGTACAGTAGGATCTACAAGTTTCACTTAGGATAGGAATATACCCAAGTGGCATGCATGCTTAATACAACTTCGACTTAATGAATTCTACTTTATTTTGGTATCATAGGAATATAGGTATTGGATTAAATAGGGTATAATCTCTCAACCATCGAAAGAGGCTAATTGTGTGCCAAGTGTTGTTACCGATAACTAACAAAGGAATTGACATTCAAAGCATATCCATAATAAATATGGGTTAAGGGATAGCTATACATCCTTGACATTACACTTCATTGATAGTGTTGGAATTTCCATATTTGGTTGTTATTATGTTTTCAATTATAATTATGAGTTTGATTTCAATTTCAATTACATGCAATTACATACGCTTACAATTACAAATTTTAATTACTTTTATAATTACTACATTTCAAGTTTTAATTATAATTATAATTATTATATTTTTAATTATAATTAAAATTTCAATTCCAATTCTAACTACATGTAATTACATTTACAATTTTTATATTTTCAATTCAAATTTTAATTGTTATAATTCAATTTTGAATTCTCTTTAAAAAAAATTATTATGAGATATAATTTCATTTTTAATTAAGCTTTTTCTTTTTTAAGAATAATGATTTATTTTAAGTTTTCTTCTTCATTACTTCATCTTTTAAAATATTTTCTGTTTCAAAATAATTAGTATTTTTCCTTAATAATTCTTTTAAAATATTAATTAATTTTACTATTAATTTTTAAATAATTTTTTTTTAATCAAAACTACGTCATTTTAGATCTTTAATACTACAGTATCAGTAATTAACTGACACTTTATACTTCTGATACTGTGGTATCACTAATTCACAAAAAATTCGTGTTACTGATATTATGGTATCACCAATTCACAGACACTTCTGTGAAGTATCAGTGAGTCTGACATAATTTTGTCATATCAGTCATAGGTGCATTTTCATTGACACTATATAGAAAAGTGTCAGTAGCATTGTTAGGATTTATGCTCACATGTCATCCCATTGTTGTATGAATATTTTATTTTATAATATTTATACAGTATATTGTTTGTTAAATCGCTAATTACTATTATTAAATGGTTCAATGCTTGTGATGCTACAAATATTATATGATCTGACGGAGTTCAGATTTGGTTTGAAGAAGTTTAGATCAATGCCAAGAGTTAGCATCGCTGAAAACTATAAATGCTAAAGAGTTAGCATGTTATATTAATCAGTGAAGTCTAAAAGTTAGAATCTTGTCTGTAATGGTACAAAGGCATAAGAATACATTAGTAATAACATAGTTGTAAGAGTTGTAATAGGTGTTAAGAAATATTATTATGTAAGTCTATTCTCAAATTATATGTTCCTGGTCTTAATTCACCGATGTCGGTCTATCAGTGGAATCATTTTATATAGACTAATGTATATTATACCTATATGGTCTAGATGGTTGTTCTTAGCTAACCATGGACTTACTGGAAGTTCGTATAGCATACAAGTGTTCAGTAAGGATTGAATACTGAACAGACTCAATGAGGACCCTAATAGACATCCTATGAAGTCGTCAATGGAAGATCCTCTCGAGTTGAGTAGTATACGTGATCCTTTGACTTGAGTACCATAGTGGGCTTGTAAGTGATCCATCATACTTTAATTCCACACATGTGACCACTAGATGTCGCTGGGTATAGTCCGATGCTTATGGAGTCCGATATGTACAGATATGAAATCCGTCAGCTAACATGAATGGGTTATATATCTAGATGCTCTGAGACTGTATCTTAGAAAGTCTTATGGCCACAAGCAATAAACCTAGGGAAAGAGTTTCCTACAAAGTTAAACAATATTGTAAAAGTGTTTGCATATATTGTTTATTAAGATATGTGTCTGGAGATAAGTTCACGGATGCGCACATAGGAATTTGACGGTAGTGAACTATATCCTGTTCTTCTAGAATATAATTGGCAGAAGGATAATACATATAAGCTATGACCTCAACTTGTATGGTCTATTGCACTGATTTGTAATATCTATAATGTGTGCGTAGGGCATCGATCGCGGACTTGCAAAGTAGTTCTGTTTGAAAAATTGTCAGTGGACCTAGAGAGTCCGACAATATAAAGTGTACTCCTTATGCACTAGGGCAGCGTATCAGAGTGAATAGTTTAATTCAGAAAATTCCAACAAATTGAAAATTTACTTCGGTATCCTTTCAGTCGTGCACATGTCAAAACTTAAGAGTTAAGTACATCAATTAGTTAACAATTAGTTGTTGACCAATGTGATGTTAACACATAGCACATTGTGGGCCAATTATTGTTTGACTTGAAAATTACCAAAATACCCTTATTTGTTGGGCAAATAATATTATTATTTTATTCATTAAAATGTTTATTGAATAAAATAATAATAATAATAATAATAATAATAATAGATGATATTATTATTTAACTGAAGTCAAACAATTCATTTTTTTATTTAAATTGGCATGGATGACATTATGATTTGATTCTCTCTTGTAATAAAACTATTGTACTTCATAACTGTTATTTTGTACCTGCTATGATCAAACAGATTATCTCTCTTCCTGTACTTGACAGTGAAGGGTATCATATGTATATTAAGAATTGTTCTTTATATTTATATGATATGTTTGATTTTTTATTAGCTGAGTGTCAGTTAATTAATAGGCATTATATTTTGGATACAACGAGAAATGTCATGAATGTATAGGGTAGCACTAGTTATAGTGCTAAAACTTTAAATGATACTGAATTGTGGCACATAAGATTGGGTTATATAGGTGTGAGACGCCTAACCCGTCTGGTTAAGGATAGTTGGATACCTGATCTGACCATAGAACCTTACCCAATTTGTGAATCTTGTATTCAAGGCAAAATGACTAAATCTTCATTCACTGGTGTTGGACATCGCCCCAATGATTTATTAGAACTAATACATAGTGATGTATGCGGCCCAATGAATTACGCTGTAATGGGTGGATTTTGATACTTTGTTACCTTTTATTGATAATTTTTCATGATACGGGTATATGTTTCTTATGAAACACAAGTCAGAAACCTTTGAAAAATTCAAAGAGTGAAAACTTGAAGTAGAGAAATAAACCAGTAAGTACGTTAAATGCCTTCGATCAAATTGAGGCGGTAAGTACATGAGAAGTGAATTTTTTAATTATTTAAAGGAGAATGGGATTCTAGTTCACTATAGTCCTTCAGGCACTCCACAACACAATGGTGTGTTAGAGAGGAGGAATCAGAAATTATTAGATATGGTTCGATCGATGATGAGCTTCAAGGATCTATATGAATATCTTTAAGGTTATGCTTTGGAAACTGCTGCTCATGTATTGAATAGAGTTTCATCTAAAGCTGTTCCAACCACTCCACATGAGATGTTGAATAGAAAAAAACCAAGTCTTAAATACTTTAAGATTTGGGGTTGCCCTGCTTACGTAAAAGTTACGCAATAGGATAAACTTGCACCCAGGGGATACCAATTCTATGATCTTGAGGAACGAAATGTGTTTGTTTCTCGATATGCCACTTTTCTTGAGAAAGAGTTTCTCATAGATTATGGAGGTTGTAGAAAGATTGTACTTGATGAAGCAAATCATAATGAACATGAAACCGAGATGGAACCTCAAAATCAATTGAGCGAAATACCTTTAATACACCCTCCACGTAGGTCTAAAGAGATGTCCAACCCAACTACTAGGTATGGTCAGATGCCTAAAGGTGCACTTGGAGTTTTCTTAGTGGAATAAAATGATCCTTTAACCTATAAGGATATGATGTTAGACATCAACTCGAAAAAGTTCCAAGAAGCTAAGAAATCCAAAATTGACTCAGTTCATCATAATCAAGTCTAGGACTTGGTTAAGCTTCCTGAAGGAATAGTTTTTATCAGTTGTAAATAGATTTACGAGCAGAAGCGTGGGCTCGATAGGAAGGTAGAGACCTTCAAAGCCCGATTGGTTGCAAAAGGTTATTCTCAACAATATTGGATCAATTATGAGGAAACCTTTGCACCAGTAATGACGTTGAAGTCAATACAAATTTTATTGGTTATTGTTGCATATTATGGCTATGAGATATGGCAGATAGATGTAAAGATGGCATTCCTGAATGGATATCTCAAAGAAAAGATATACATAGAACAACCTAAAGATTTTGCATCTAGCCAATCCACAAGTCTAGAGTGCAAACTGAAGAAGTCTATTTATGGTCTTAAGCAGGCTTTCTGGAGTTGGAACCTTCAATTTGATAAGGTAGTCAAAGGATCTAGTTTTATAAACAATGATGAGAAACCGTGTGTATATAAAAAGATTAGTGAGAGTATAATTTTCTTCTTAATTCTCTACGTGGATGACATACTAATCATTGGAAATAATATCGGTATGTTATAATCAGTCAAGAGTTATCTAAACAAAAACTTCTCCATAAAGGACTTGGGAGAGGCTTCCTATATACTGGGTATAAAGCTTTATAGAGATAGAGTTAGGAAGCTGATAAGACTATCCCAATGATTATACATCGATAGTGTCCTAGAAAGGTATAACTTTACTAATTGTAAGATAACTAATGTACCTTTTAGACATAACATTCATCTTTCAATGGGAATGTCTCCTCAGATGGAAGATGAAAGAGTTAGAATATTTAAGATGCCATATGCATCAGCTATAGACAGCCTGATCTATGCTATGATGTGAACGAGACTTGACATTAGTATGGCTATAAGTGTTACTAGCAGATATCAATCTGATCTATGTGACAGCCATTGGATGGCAGTCAAACATATCCTCAAATACCTTAAGGGTACAAAGAACAAGTTTCTCATTTATGGAGAAAGTGATTTTTAGGTCAGGGGCATGGATTAAAACATTCAGTCTGATCCAGATGATAGAAAGTCTACATATTTATCATCAACGGTGCTGCAGTGAGTTAAAAGGGCACCAAATAAGGATCCACAGCTAATTTAACAATAAAAACGGAATATATTGCAACTTCTAAGGCAACAAAGAAAGCAGTATGGATATGAAAATTTGTCACCAAGCTTGGGATTATCCTAAACTCAATGGATCCTATCCCATTATTCTACGACAACAATGGATCCATTGAACAAGCAAATGAGCCAAGAGCGCACTAGCGATCTAAGCATGTAGAGAGGAAATACCGCATAATTAAAAAAACTTGGCTAGGGGAGATGTAATAATTTATAGAGTTGACTCTGTAAATAATGTAGCAGACCCATTGACCAAAGCCTTAACTCTAAAGGTGCTTGAGAAACACATAGAGTCTATGGTATAAGATACCACTATGAGTGACACTGGAGCAAGAGGGAGTTTGTTAGAATTTGTGCTTACGTGCTATCCCATTGTTGTATGGATATTTTATTTTATAATATTTATATAGTATATTATTTGTTAAATTGCTAATTACTATTATTAAATGGTTCAACATTTGTGACGCAACAGACATTATATGATATGAAGGAGTTCAGATTTGGTCTAAAGAAGTTTAGATCAATGCCAAAAGTTAGTATCATTGAAAACTATAAATGCTGAAGAGTTAGCATGTTATATTAATTAGTGAAGTCTAAAAGTTAAAATCTTGTCTGTAAAGGTACAAAGACGTGAGAATACATTAGTAATAACATAGTTGCAAGAGTTGTAATAGGTGCTACAAAATGATATTATGTAAGTCTATTCTCAAATTAAATGTTCGTGGTCTTAATTCATCGATGCAGGTCTATCAGTGGAATCCCTTTACATAGACTAGTGTATACTATACCTAGATGGTTAGATGATTGTTCTTAGATAACCATGGACTTACTGGAAGTTTGTATAGCATACAGGTGTTCAGTAAGGATTGAATATTGAACACACTCAACGACGACCCCAATAAATATCCCATGAAGCCGTGAATGGAAGGTCCTCTCGAGTTGAGTAGTATATGTGGTCCTTTGACTTGAGTACCACGGTAGGCTTATAAGTGATCCATCATACTTTGGTTCCAAGCATGTCACAGACCTTTTATGGTGTAACCGTTGGGTGTTGCTAGGTATGGTCCGATGCTTATAGAGTCCGATATGTACAAATATAGAATCCGTAGCTCATATGAATGAGTTATATATCTGGATGCTCTGAGACTGTATCTTAGAAAGTCTTATGGCCACAAGCAATAAACCTAGGAAAAGAGTTTCCTACAGATTAAAAAATATTATAAAAGTGTTTGCATATATTGTTTATTAAGATACGTGTCTGGAGATAAGTTCACGAATGAGAACATAGGGATTTGACGGTAGTATTTATATCCCTGCTCTTCCAGGATATAATTGACGGAAGGATTATACGTATGTGCCATAACCTCAACTTGTATAGTCTTCTGCACTGGTTTGTAATATCCCTGACGTATAGGTGGGGTATTGATCTCGGACTTGTAGAATAGTTCTATTTGACAAATCGTCAATGGACCTAGAGAGTCCCGCAATATGAAGTATACTCATTATACACTAGGGCAGTTTATCGGATTGAATAGTTAGATCTAAAAAATTCCAGTAAACCGAAAATTTACTTCAGTCTCCCTCCGATCGTGCACGTGTCAAAACTTAAGAGTTAAGTACATCAATTAGTTAACAATTAGTTGTTGACCAATGAGACGTTGACACATGGCACATTGTGGGCCAATTATTGTTTGACTTACAAATTACCAAAATACCCTTATTTGTTGGACAAATAATATTATTATTTTATTCATTAAAATATTTATTGAATAAAATAATAATAACAATATATGATATTATTATTTAATTGAAGTCAAACAATTCATTTTTTATTTAAATTGGCATATATTTCCACTATGATTTAATAAGATTAAATCATTTATTTACTATTGATTAAATGTTATAATAAAAGTAAATGGGTGGTACTTGTAAATAGTAGGCCTTAATTGTCACTTGCAAATGAAAAAGAGTTTTTCATTTTGGCCAAGATTTTGGCTAAGTTCATCCAAGTCATTTTCCATTTTATTTTGTTTTTATTTTGTTTATTGTAAACAATGATAAACAAATTACTAATGGCAAACATTGACCATTATAATGGATGTCATTATGTGAGATAATGAAAGAAAAATAATAAATAAATTACTAATGGCAAAAATTGACCATAATAATAAGTGCCATTATATGAAAAAATGAAAAGAAAATAATAAACATATAAAAGAGCAATATGTTGCTTAATATTGTAAGGTGAAAATTGGTCAAGGCATTAGTGGGAATTATAGAAAGATTTTGAAAGGTTAAGTGTTAGAAAAATTCTCTCAAGTGTTGAGAGCAAAAACAACATTATCTCCAATTTTCTCTTCTATTTTGGTCACCCATGCTGCAAGGTAGAAACAAGAATTCAAGAGTTGAATCCTTTGTTGGAAAAACTGCTATTCTAGCTTTCCCAAACCCACCGTGTTGAGAAACTAGAATTATGAATGAGTTGCTTCAAGGTGGATACTTCGGTTTGACCATATACCAAAGGCTTAACAAGGTACTAATTCTTAATCTTGATGTATTTTACATTTATGAGATAACATGTAAAAGTTCATTTGTGTTTATCTTTGAGTAATTTATATTCTACTCATCCGCTGCTTATGTATGTATGTGATACATATGCTATATTGAAATGATAGACACAAACACACATGTATGCACCCTAGGTTTAAAATTACTCACAAGCATAATATTAATGAATGCCATTTTTGTAGTAAAGGAAAGTTAAAATTACACCTCATGCTAAATTGAAACAATTGGTAGCAAGGAGCTTAGTATAGTGGCTGAATATAAGCATTAGAAGCGGGCATTAACATTTGAACTATATATACTTAATAAATAAATAGGCTAGTAAAACTATGCTACGTGCCATGCTAGTAAAAATTAATGGCATGATATTTGGCTTTCAATAGAAAGAATAAAGTGATAAGACCCACTTGCTAAGATCTCAAGCTTAACACTTAATCCTTATCATCTCTTCGAGAAACTCTAAAATAATTTTGACTTTACTGAGAACATCCTAGATCAATCTATTTAATTTGGTGCGTTACCCCAATACACAACGAGTACACTTTATATAGTGAGACTCCTTAGGTTCACACCCGTTATGTCTTATGTAACTCTTTTGTAAGTCCATAAATGATGCCCCCCACACACATTACAGAAATAACAAAATAATGTGTTGAACCATACAAGTTGAGGTTAATACTTATACATATAATCCTTCTGCCATATATATCCTGAAAGAGCGGAGACTTAGATCATCATCATCATCAAGTCTCCATATGATCAACATTAGAACTTATCTCTAAATTTGTATTCCGATAAACAATATTTATAAACACGGGAAACACTTTTCTCAGGTTTATTTCTTATAGCCATAAGATTTTTAAGAACATAATCTTGAAGCATCTGGATATACAGCTTACCCATATGAGCTGATGGATCTCATATCTACACATATCGGACTCCATAAGCATCAGACCATACCTAGTGACACCCAGCAGTCAATCAATAAAAAGTTTCTGACATGTGTGGAACCTAAGTATGGTGGATCACTCGCAAACCTACCATGGTGCTCAGGTTTAAGGATAGCGAATACTACTCAACTCAAAAGTATCCTTTATTTATGGCTGTATAGGATGTTTATCGAAGATCCTAATTAAGCATGTTTTGTACTCTGTCCTCACTGAATACCTATAGTTTATACGAGCTTCCATTAAACTCATAGTTTGCGAAGACTAATCATCTGGACTATCAAGATATATACATATACTAATCTAGCTTAAAAAAAAATTTTACCAATAGACCCATATTAGTAAAAATAGATTAGGAATATAAGGTTCGAAAGCATACTTGCATAATGACATTTCTTAGCAGTATTTGCAACTCTTTGTAACTATATCATTGCTAGTATATCTCCAAGTCTTTGTCCCATTTTAGACAAGGGTCTAACTTTTTATATTTCTCTGACTCTTATAACCTGTTAACTCTTAACAGTGCTAACTTTTAGCAATTATAACTCTCAGCATAACTAACTCTTAGTACTAGTCCAAACTTATTTGAACCAGATCTAAACTCCTTTTAATCATACAATGTCTGAAATGTTACAAGCATCTCACTATATATATATAATATTAATAATTGTTTTTAGAATGCTTATTCTATAAATATTAAACAATGAATATTTATACAATATTAGAATGACACTTAAGCACTATTTTCAACAACTCTCACTTGCTCTAGTGTCATTCAAGATGATATAATACCTATCATCTCCTTGTGTTTCTCAAACATACTAGGAGTTAAGGCCTAATTGGCTCCACTATATTGTTGAGGGAGTATATCCTAGATACTATTACATCTCTAATAGCTAAGAATATTCTAATTATGTGGTATTCAGAGTCTACATGATTAGAATTCTGATGCACCTTATGGCTTTTTGGCTTGAGTAGTTTTCTTATTATTCTTACATTTAGTAGGGTAGGTGTCATGCCCCAGACCCAAAAGATCTGACACACGACATCACTTACATTCATTCAATAATACTTAAACATTCATTTTAATTTATTTCAGAATTATAACAATTAAATTATGACTGGGACAATTAGTAAACCGAAGATACGCAGAGTTTTCTCAGAAATTAACACTCTACTACGTCACCAGTAGCAACTTTGTTACCGGAAGCCCAGAATATATTCATTGCAAATTCTTACTTAAAATCAATCCATTACTACACTTGGTGAAACTTAAACTAAATCCAACCACACATAATAAAATAATACATAAGTATTTATTCAATAGGGACAAATCAAATATCTTATCCCACGTGTCCCCAAATGAAACACTTAGCAACCTAACAACTTAGGGAACCCAAGGAACAGCAGAAGCCTTGCTAAATTCGCTAAGTACACATGTACTTTATTTACCTGAAATCACCATAAACTATAATGAGTATAAAACTCAGTAAGCATACTAGTTTTTCATATATCAAATACAAATACATATATGTACACAACGCATATGTATGATATGTTGTGATTAATCAAAATTATAATTTTATCAAATCACATATCATGTAAGCGCTTACACATTCTTTCAAAACACATAATAGCAATACCATCACTCAACTACTACTTAGTAGGACTTACATATCACATATCACATAATGAGCCAAATGTCACTCGTAGGTGACATACCGTATGAGAGGAATAGTACAAGTGAGGCCTTTAAATTACACATATATAATGCTCATGCCCGAAGGTAAAAGCCAAACCCTCACCCTGATCATCGGTGAGTCCTCTCACATGCACCAATACGCCACCACACGAATGTGATGACTCACTCTTCCTTTAGGTACCAATAGGATCCTCCCTACATACGGAACACATAACATATACCAATCTCGAAGGAAATGCCACACATAAAGGCTCCACAAATCACATAAAATACCTACTAAGTTAACAGTGAGTTCAAGTACTCTCAAAACACAAAATATTTCTCATGGATATATTACACTTCAAAAGCTTTCTTTATTAAACGCATCTTATTTTGAAAGCTCACTTTCAAAAATACATGTATGTCCATGCTCAATGTCAATGCTCACATTCATAAACATATATTCACATTTCATATCAAAATATACTTTGACATAACATAAACATAATTGTAACCACATTTACAAAATCATACAAAACAATTACTACATTTATTGTGATTTCAGTAAAAAGTCTAGTATACTTACCTCTTAACACTTTCAGCTACAAAGTTTAAATCTCCTTAACCTATCAAGGGAGATTAATCCTTTCATAAGCCTCACAATTCACACAAAATACTTTAAATAGCTTACAAAATTATACACAATGCATTTATCACATCAAATTAGTCTAAATACTTGGTTTCTCAAAACCTGTCATTCTGACCACTTACACTTAACAAAATTTTTCAATACATCAAATGATGTCCAATTACTCCAAAATCAGAATATACCATTCTTGACTCATATATCATTCTTAGATATGAATATTATATCAAAATTTCTACACAATCCATTCCATACATACCATCGAATCCAAACTACTAACCTGACAAGATCAAGATACTTACTGAATAGTATTCAATCTCCCAATTTTATAAAATCATATACTAACTCAAAAATTATAAAACTACCACATAATTACTCTTCACACATATCTCAGTCCATGATAAATATTTCACTTCCAAATCACTGCCAAAAGTATTTTAAAACTATTTTATTCCATAGCCTTAACAATCCATTAATCAAATACTGCAATGAGCTGATACACTTTAGAAAATCATAACATTTCAACCACATTGATCTAAATTTTCAATTCCTAGTATATCATATTAGACATATAAACTTATCATATTCCATAAATTCGTAATTTTTAAAGATCATTCAGTAGGACAAAAATTGTTCGTCACTGTATCATACTGTTCATATAGGAAATTTCCAGAATTTTAGGGTCATTTTGGTAAATTCACAAACAATTCAATTTCTGGAATTTTGAATCGATTCAAAGTCTCAGATGATCCTAAACATGTCTAATTTCATATACTCAAAATTCAAAACCAGAATCGAATCACAACAATTTATAAAATTCTTGGATCAAGAGACTAGCAAGCAGAAATTCTACAATCCATCATAATTTATCAAACTATCTTATAGATCATCATCAATTCTCAAAATATCATACGAAATACACATCAAATACTCAATTATACATATTTCCAGAAATCAAAACTTAAAGAAATTAACATAATTAACACCAATAAAATTGAGAAATAATTGTGATATACCTCTTAAAATCCAAAATTCCAATTTCTTCTTCTTTTTCTTCTCCTTCTTCTCTTTCTTTCCCATCTTTTTCTCTCTTCTCTCTCTCTAAAAGAGGTAGCTCGACCAAAATGAGAGAATTAGGATTTTAAAAGTGTATTTTTATACTAAGTGGCTAATTTGTGGTATTTATGAATTTACCCCCAAAACTTTCAAAGTATTACAATTTGGTCCCTAAAATAAATCTAAAGTCTTGCAATTAAACCCAATGCTAATAGTATAACCTTAACCCATACAAACACTACTAATAACAATATATAAATCAAGTATCACCAACATACAAATAAAATACGTATATTTATACATATATAAATACTTATTCTTACCAGTTGTGGATACTGGTTACTACAGTAGGATTCAGAGAGTTGGAACTATTCTAAGCTCTAGAACTAACTTAAATATCCATAAATTTCTTTTGCTAACTTTTTAAGCCACAACATATTTTGCCTCCAAGGTAGAATCAGCTATGAATATTTATATTGCACTATAGTTCTGCTGAAAAGAAATACAATACCAGATGTAGACTTTCAATCATCTGGACCAGACTAAACGTTCGAGTTTGTGTATCTTCTCATATGTAAGTAACTTTCTCCATGAGTTAGAAACTTATCCTCTATACCTCTCAGGTATTATAGATATATTCCATGGCTAATTAATGGTTGTGACCTAGATTAGAATGATAACAGATTGTAACATTTACAGCCATCCAGATCTATGTATCATACATAACATAGCGTACATCAAGTTACCTCTAGCTGATGCACATAGTATATTAGACATTTTAATATTTTCATCTTCTACCGAAGACACCTCCTCCTAAAAAGATGAGTGTCATGTATGAAAAATATATTAATTGTCTCACAGTTATTGAAATTGTACCTTTCAAAACATTGTCTATGTACAAAGATTGGGATAGTTCTATTAGCATCCTATCTCTATCTATATAATAATTTATTGCTAGTATATAGGAAGCCTTTCTCAAATCCTTTATGGAGAAGATCTTACTCAGATAACTCTTAACTAACTGACTTGCAACTTACCAATGTCATTACCAATATTAAGCATGTCATCCACATAGAGAACTAGAAAGATAAATATACTCCCACAATCCTTACTAAACACACACGCTTTTTCTCTGTTCTTAATAAAACTAGACTCTTTGATGTTCTTGTTAAAAATAAAGATTCTAGCAAGTTGCTATAGCTAACGAATTAAGAATTGACTTAAGCATGATTTCTGGTGAAAAGGTTTCCTCATTATTGATCCAAGATCCATAAGTGTAATCTTTTATTACTAGCAAACTTTGAAGGTCTCTACCTTTATATTAGGCCTATACTTCCACTGCGTAAATTCATTTACAATGAATAGCAACAATTCCTACCACAAGCACAACCAAGTGTTAGACTTGATTGTTATGCATATAGTCAAATTTGAATTTTATGGCATCCTGCCATTTTCCCGAATCAATGTCCAACATCATTTCTTTATAAATCAAAGGATACCTTTTGTTAAATAAGAAAACACCAATGACACATATAGGTCTCAAGCATACCTATTATGTGACCCTCGATATTCTTTTAGACTTATAAAGAGAATGTATTATAGTTACCTCACTCAATTTAATTTAACATTCCACCATTAGTTCATATGTTTTAGATTGACTTCACTAAGTTCAATATATTTACAATCCCCACAATTTATGAGAAATTCTTTCTTTTGAAAAGTGTAGTAACGAGGAATAAACATGTTTTCTCTAGATTATAGAACTTGTATCCCATAGAATGCTCAGGATACAAAATAAATCAATACTTGTACCTCTTGGGTATAAGTTTAGCTTATTGTACAACTCTTTATGGAAATAGGATAATCCCAAATCTTAACATACTTAAGACTTTATTTCCTTCCAGTCCATATCTTATACAAAATAGAAGGAACAACTTTTGATATAACTTTATTCTATAAGTGATTAAGAATTACTAGAGTATATCTTTAAAGATATTCTAGAAGGTCGGTGAAACTCAATATCGATCGGATCATATCTACTAAAGTTTAATTCCTCATTTCTAAACACCTTTGTATTAAGGAGTACCTGGATGACTATATTGAGTGAGAATTCTATTCTTCTTTAAATAATTTATAAATTTACTATTTATGTATAAATCTCCTATATCTTATCAAAGGCAGTGAATATACATAAAGGTTTATTTCTCTATTTCTTGTCAAAATTCTTGAACATTTCAAAAGTTTCCAACCTGTGTTTCCAGAAACATATATCTATATCAAAATTCACCTAACGGTAGCATGATTCATTGAAACATATACATCACTATGTACAAGTTCCAATAAATCAGTAGGTCAATATCTAATACTTACATAAGTATTTTGTTATTTTCTCTCGAATCTAAGATTTATAAACTAGCTAAGATGTCATAGTCAGATCAAGTATCTACTTATCCTAAAGTAGACAGGATAGTCATCTTACTACTACATGATCTAATCTTATATCCCACAGTTCATTATAATTCAAAGTTCTTGAATTACTATTTGTTCTGTTCACCTAGATATTTTGTATTGTATTTAAGATATAATAACCATTTATTGACTGACAATCAGTTAGTAAAACATTATCATTATCACATTTACATGAGGAACTTTTACTGATGATAACTCTCTGTCTATTATAGGGAGTGATACAATTTGCCTAATAATGTTTAGCACAAAATATCAATTATACAATGTAATACTTCTGCTAGAATGGTGAAGTGACTTTAAAGTCCTAATGGCTATCAAGTTTAGGAAATCTCCATTTCCTACGTGAAGTTGTACTTCTCTTTTCATAATTTTCTAGTATTGCTCAAATCATGCAACATCTTGCTGAAATGAGAATGAAATGTCTTATGCTGCTTAGCATCATATGTCAATGAAATGTCTATGATCGGTAAACACATATCTAAGGGATCTATCTTTCCTAAGATAAGGTACATTAAATAGTAGCGATTACTATTTTAAACCTCATCAGAGTGGAAACACTTTCAATTGTCATTATTCTCTATTTCTGATGTAGATATAATTTTTTAGATGGAGCATATTGTTACTTTCATATTTTATGTGCACATGCTCTTACTGAAAATCATTAGACATTAAGGTCTTGATATATGATTTGACTCTCAAATTATCCTTAATCCCTTTACGATTAATTTTATCTTCTTTTGAAGAGATATTATCATAAAAATCTTTAATCATCTATTGATCATTAATATATCCATGTTTTCTTGAATCTGGGTTTATTCTCAGATTCATTAGCAAGTCTAAATATTTCTTGGTACTCTATAGTTGGTGTGCTTAGATCAAATATACTAATGGATTGCTTATCATAATCTTATCTCTATAAGATACCTAGGAGATGTTAAGCAGAACATTTTTAATCATTAATTAATAACGTTTTAGATCATATGTATAACTTTTATATATTTTTTAATCTAAAAATGCTCTCCTACTGCTTTACATAATCCCCAAAATCTCCCAAAAGGATTGACAATTTAAATTGTTTTAAACTGTATAGCGAGAAGTAGATCCCATTGGTATTTCACTACAGCCTCATGCTTTAGCAATATTGGCCTTTGTAAACCCAAAAGGTAGACAACTCTTGTCAATTGCATCTCATGTAACTCTTACCACTGATCCTAAATACACCTTATCCTTATGCTTTTGCAATATTGGCTAAGTGTATTCCAAATTAACTTGTCAATAACCAAATATATGTTTCAGATACAACCTCACGCTTTAGCGATATTGGACAATATGTTCACACATATTTGTATCATCTTATATTTAACTGGTATAGTCTAAATCATGCTGACTAAACCCTTCACGCTTTAGTAATATTGGAAAAAGACTGAAGTGACTTATCTAACACCATATTGACAAGACAGATTAAAATATTATATCATAATAAAACACTTTTAATCTAATTAAGAGAGATTTTACATTTTTTGTTCACAAATCATGATGATATGATTCCAAATCACACATTTGTATTTATGCAAGCATAATTAACACTCACCAGTAAGATTCCCATTGTGGTTACCAGCACAAACAAATGAAGCACAGTTTATAATATAATTATCAAAATAAATAAATATTTTAAAAAAATTTAAAAATAACAAATCTGAGTAATTAGCAAAATTATAGCCTTTTCTAAATACCAAGTACTGCGATGTTGAAGGCCTAGCCTCCGATATCATAGTTGCAACTTTTATAATGTTGTGGTGCTAAGGTCCCCACCTTGGCACCGTGGCTCTAAGCTTCTAACGTTGCAGCGCTGGTCTAATAGTGTTGTAAAGTTAGACATTCTATCTCTAGCACTGTAGTGTTGGAGGTAGAACCTTCAGCACCGCGACACTCCTTACCAGCATTGCAGCGCTCCCTACTAATATTGCGGCGTTAGAACCTGAACAGCCCCAACAACACGGTGTAACACTGCGGCGTCCCATTCACTTGTAAATTCAAATTAAGGATGTTGGCTATTTATAGCCATAATTGCCACACATTCACCCAATGATATGAATGTTAGTGGCTAAATCAATTAAGCATGAGGTGTTGCAATTTTGAAAGTTAAAATTATACCTCATACTAAATTGAAACAATTGGTGGTAAGGAGCTTAGTATAGTGGCCGAATATAAGCATTAGGGGTGGCCATTAACATCAATAATATGCCACCTCATGTAAAAGAATAACATGAGTAATCATGCTTTGCCACCTTTTAGTTTATGGACTTGTTTTGGCCATTATATTCTCAATACATTTTGGCCAAAAATTGCCACTATTGCAAATTAATTTATTTAGTAGACATTTGAACTACAAATACATAATAAATCAATGGGCCAACAAAATTATGCCACGTGTCTGCCATTACAAATTTATGGCATGACATTTGGCATTAATAGAAAAGATAAAGCTGTAAGACCAACTTATTGAGATCCCGAGCTTAACACTTAAACCTTATTATCTCCTCGAGAGACCTTGAAATAATTCTAACTTTATCGAGAACTTCCTAGATCGAACTATTCAATCCTATACGCTACCCTAGTACACAATATGTATACTTTATATAGTAGGACTCCATAGGTTCACACCTATTTGTTCTTATGGAACTCTTCTGTAATTATGGAACTTTTCTGTAAGTCCATAACTGATGCCCCCCCCACACATTATAGAAGTAACAAAATAACGTGTTGAACCATACAAGTTGAGGTGAATACATATTCGTATAAGCCATTCTTTATATATTTCCTGGAAGAGCGGAGACATAGATCTTCATTGTCAAGTCTCTATATGCTCAACACTAGAACTTATCTTCATATTCATATTCCAATTAAAAATATTTACAAGCAGTTTTGTGATATTGTTTCCTACACGAAAAATGTTTTTTTGGGTTTATTACTAATGGCCATAAGATTTTTTTTAAACATAATATTAGAGTATCTAGATATACAACTTACCCATATAAGCTGACAAATCTCATTTATACATACATCAGACTTCATGAGCATTGGACTACACCTAGCGACACCTAGTAGTCTAACCATGAAAGGTCTCTAATATGTGTGAAACCTAAGTATAGTGGATCACTCACCTACTTCTCCAAGCAACACATCTACGAGTAGTAAAGACTCCCCCATTGAAAAAGAGCCCAAAAATATATTTTTAATCCCAATGCCTTTTCCCCAAGCTCTGTGACCTATTGAAAAAAATTTAGAAATTTAAGGTGAGATTGTAGAATATTTGAAACAAGTTAAGATGAATCTTCCCTTGTTGCATTTGATTAAACAGGTTCCAACTTATACCAAAGTTATCAAGAATCTGTGCACTATCAAAAGAAAAAACCATGCAAAAGAAAACTGCATTTTTGGTAGAACAGGTAAGTGCAGTAATTGAACAAAAGACACCACCCAGTATAAAGACCTAAGATGTCCCACAATCTCTTACCAAATTGGGACACATAAGTTTGGTCAAGCTTTGTTGGACTTAAGAGCAAGTGTAAATTTAATGCCTTATTTTATTTACTTGCAATTGGGACTTGGTGAGATTAAATCTACATTTGTAGTCTTACAATTAGCTGACTGATCAATAAAAAAACCATGAGGAATAGTAGAAGATGTTTGGTTACAAATTGATAAATTTTACTACCTTGTTCATTTTCTTGTTTTAGATACTTATTCTGTGGTTAACATGGAATCTAAAATCCCTTTTATTTTAGAGAGACATTTTCTTGCCACTACTAACGCTTTTATTAATTGCAGAAATATTCTAATAAAATTATCTTTTAGGAATATGAATCTGAGGTGAACATTTTCCATATTGGCAAGCAATAACAAGAGGAAAATGAATGCTATCATTCATATATGATAAACACACTTGTAGCAGAGGAAGCTTATAAAAATCATTCATATATGATAGACACACTTGTAGTAGAGGAAGCTTATAAAAACCATGGCTATAATTCTTTAGAAAATCTCATTAATTTTAATTTTGAAGTATTGTGTTATCCTGATGAAATAGCTAAAGTGTTTAGTATTTTTGACTTACAAGATAAAGGGACTTGATTTTTACAGCCACGCTTTGAAGAGTTGCCACGAGAGAGGGAGAAATCGAAACCATTAAACCTCGAGACACCATAAGTTAAAAATTTTCCACTGCCCAAATATTTAAAACACATATTCTTGGGACTAGGTGATACCTTTCCAATCATCATTTCTTTTGAACTTAGTGCTAAATAAGAGAAAAATAATTGATAAAATAGTTAAAAAAACATAGTCTGCACTTGGTTGGACCATAGTTGATATTAAATATATTTCTCCATTAATATGCTCTCTTTTTTATGCTCAAAATGTAATACGGCTATTGTAATATAGATTGAGGTGTCGATCCCACGAGGAAGCTTTTGACAAAATAAGATGGTGAAGTAAAATATTAAAGCGGTAGCAAAGAAGAAAATTAATTAATTAGTTTAAATGGATGAGATAAAATTGTCTATGAATTGAGAAAAATGTCTTATGATGATTTAAACAAGGCTTCGAGAATCACAATTATGCTTTATAAATTTACTCTGCACTTTGATTCCATGTTTATAACTCAATTGACAGTTTTACATCTAAACAATCAATCAAAAGATATGTAAAATATAGCACATTTGATAACACATGCATTTGATATGACTAAACTCTTTTGCAAACATTAACACAAATCATGTTCATTTATACAAGTTATCTAAGATTGACAACATATCACTTTGATAATATTGCAGTAAAAGATCAACTTGAATATCAAACATTTATTGCCTTTACATGTTATCCAAGATCGACAATATATCAATTAATAATATTGCAGTAAAAGATTAATATATAAAATAATGTAACTAATAATAATTATAATTCAACAAGAATCACATAAAGAAAGCATGACTAAAAATATATGAAACATGAGAATTATAACCTTTGGATTATAGAAAATAAAATAGTTAAGAGTTTAAACATAATCAAACTTACAAACATTTGTAGCTCTTGACAACGAATCAAAGCATAGAAATACATTTATTAAACACAAAAGTTCATCTCTTAGCCTTGTCAAAAACTCTAGCCTAAATTACAATACATGTTAACGTGAAGAAAATAAGAGAGAATTATCTAATGTTGAAAACATCCTAAGAGTGTCCTTATATAGGCAATGAATGGAAATATGTCAAGTGTGACATTAATCTTCAATAATTTAGGCCAACAACTCATTTACCCACTTGTAGCACCTTTTTGATAATGTAAATGATCGATGTAGCTTTTATGGCCAACATAAAAGTTGTATTATTTTGTCTCTTCTTTCTATAAGCACCAGGTTCATGCAAATTGGATGAGTAGCTAATGAGATATGAGCAAAATGCCAAAGATACATGAGAATTAGGCCAACAACCTTTTTACCCACTTGCAAGACAATTTGGTCCATGATAAAGGCTGATTTAGACTTTACCATCAACATAAGAGTTGTTGATAATTAAGTCAGTATTTCATAAATTTAATAATTATATCAAATCGGTACTTATTTTGGGAGATACAGTCCAAATACATGAGTTGGGTCAAGCTGAGCAGAAGTTGTAGCCCGATTCTATTGTATCTGAATTTTTGGCCCATAACATGTTGGATTTGTCTTTTCCACTGTTCGTAAAGTTTGTGTAAGATTGCGTTATGTTACTCCAGGTTTATAAATTTCTTTATTTTGATATCTACATTGAGAGTCATGTCCATTTTATCTAAACCTGTGCAAATAACATTCATTAATCACAATTTAAGGAGAATAATTTATTTCAAGCTAAAAGTACAAAAATGCTAAAATTAGTGACATTAAATGGTGACTGAATCTCTTAATAAATATGCATTTTTATATGTTCATCACAGCCCCCAACTAGTTTATTGCTAGTCTCTAACAATTCAAGCGTAAATAGAATATGCAAAACTACCTAAGTATTTCAAACAAAAAGTCAGTTCAAGATCACTGTTGCTATTATAGTTTTTTCAATTATAACTTTAAAAACAATTTTTTGTGTGAACTAAGCCGTAACCATCTTACCACAAACCACAATAGATATGGCCTTAAGAATTTCTCCAAGTAAAAGCCTCAACTCCATATCCTCACAAATGTATGACTGTTTAAAAGGTTAGGATTTCTCTTATGGAGTTGGAAAACAGTTAAGCACTCAAGAAAAAATTAATTTTAGGACAGACATATAAACTAACATTGATTTAAATATAGGAAAATTAATCGTTTAGAAATCAATCATTTTTTACATGTACCAGCTTTAGGACTTCAATTGTCTTATGAGAATAATACAAATATAACTTAGTGAGAAAATTGATTTACAAGATATTTGCCTTCTAAAATTGAATGACGAATTTATTAAACTGAATTGATTCTTCTTTATTTTTTTTAAATATATATATATTTTATATATATATATATTTCTCTTTTTTTTAAAATTGTTTGCTGCTTCTACAAACACTTTATTTCCCCCAAGACTAGATCCATAAAATACGCATGTATTTCGGAATGGTTGAATTGAGGTTTCCTCCATATTTACGCTCACCTATATCTCAATATATGAAAATAAAGAAAATAAGGTGCTGTATTTATAGAATACCAAATGATAACAATGATTGTGGCAACCTGACAGTTTGTCAGATGAGATTTAAAAATAAAACACAAAAGTTTAAAGATAATGACCTACATGCATTATTTAACCAAAAGATTTAAATTTAAGACATCTATATGAGTAGCCCTACTATTCATAAAATAAAGTTTGAAATTAAAACACATATTTATAGATAGTTGTGACTATGGCTCACATCTTCCTCTGATTTAACGTCCAGTAATGGCTTAAGTGCCTTCTATGGGTCGGGGATAGGTTTTCCTTCCAAATTTCTTATAAATTGGCAAATAGGGTCTTTTAGAGTCAGATTCTCGAGATTATACCGTTGATGTTCATTTTTGAATTTATTCCATAAATTGAGAAGTTCACGTTGCACGAGCCTACAGGGATGCGTCTCAAGAGTCAATAGGATATCATCTAAAGACTCCTTACTCAATCCATCTTCAATGAACTGAATTTTGTCTTCTCGATTTCTAGATGCAAATCCTAAAGAACGACAACTCCGGTTACAATTTCATTGAGCACATTTATGACAGACTTGTAACCTCTTTGTTTGTTGCATTTTGGCATAAGAGTTTCTTCCAAGACTAGGCATAAAATTGCGCGTTTCAAGTGTTGAAATGGGTATGCCAAAAGGGGTACACTGGGCACTGCTGCGCCATGGGGCTGGCGCTGCAGTGCTAGGAGTTTTTTCTCTCAGCGATAGAGCGCTGGTTAGCCCGCGTTAGGGCGCTGAAGTTCTGGAATTTTGCACCCTAACGCTGGGGTGCAAAATTCAAAAATTGGGGTTTCCACCTGCCAACGCTGAAGCTCTAATGTGAAGACACCGCAGCGCTATAACGCTGGTTTTCTTCGCCGCGGCGCTGGAACTGTTCACTTGAACAGTAGCTCATGAACAGTATTTGTGTACTGTTCAT
Organism: Ailanthus altissimus; assembly: GCA_946807835.1. NCBI lineage: Eukaryota > Viridiplantae > Streptophyta > Magnoliopsida > Sapindales > Simaroubaceae > Ailanthus > Ailanthus altissimus. The sequence continues at coordinate 12,721,871 of OX327698.1, forward strand.
GTGCTATAGTGCTTCAAAATTAATTTTACATGTGTAAGGTTTATGAGATACAGTGATAAAAGTTATCCATCTGCATTATAAATCAGGATCAATTTTTTGTAATAAAAGTCACAATGGGAACCCTACTGGTAAGGGTAAATTATGTTGATATAGAAATTTTTATTAATTAAGAATTACCTACTCATAAGATGAGGATTTAATAAACCTACAAAAATCTCTCTTAATCAGATTAAATTATATAATATTATGAGATAATATTATATTATGATCCGTCTTGTCAAAACGGTGTTAGACAAGCCACATCGGCCTTTTTCCAATATTGCTACAACGTGAGGGACTTGGTCGGTTGGGTTTGGACTATACCAGTTAAATATGAGATGAGGCAAATATATGCGAACGTACTGCCCTATATTGCTACAGTGTGAGGGTAGTATTAGTAACATATATTTGATAATTGACAAGTTAATCTGGAATACACTTATCCAATATTACTACGGCGTGAGGATAAGGTGTATTCAAGATCAAGAAATAAGGGTTGCATAAGATGCAATTGGCAAATGTTGTCTATCTGTTGGGTTTACAAAGGCCAATATTGCTACAGCGTGAGACAGGAGTAAATTCCAATGGGACCTACTTTCCACTGTATAGTTTAAATGAGTTTAAACTATCGTATTCTCATTTGAGAGATTATCGGGATTATGTAAAGATCAAGAATAAGGGTTGCATAAGATGCAATTGGCAAATGTTGTCTATCTGTTGGGTTTACAAAGGCCAATATTGCTACAGCGTGAGACTGGAGTAAATTCCAATGGGACCTACTTCCCGCTGTATAGTTTAAATGAGTTTAAACTATCGTATTCTCGTTTGAGAGATTATCGGGATTATGTAAAGCAGTGGGAGGGCGTTTTAAATTAAAAATATATATAATTGTTATACCCATGATTTAAAACGTTATATTAGTGATTTAACAAATTTCGCTGACATCTCCTATTTGTTTTGTTTATGCTAGATTTGATCTGATGGCCTCTACAATTCCTTTGATGCGCATACTGGATGCACACCAGCTTAAAAGCACCGAGAATTACTCAGATTGGCTTATGAATCTCAGAATTGTTCTATATTTTGAGAGGCTAGGATATGTTATAGATCATAGGATGCCCCAAGGCGTTTCTGATGATGCCTCCCCTGAAGAAAATGAGACATATCAAAAATGGTTGGATGACAATTTAAGAGTTAAATCGTACGTCACCTCAATGTCTACAGAGTTGCAGTGGGAGCATGTTCGTATGGACAGTGTTAGTAGTATTATGCTGCACTTGAAGGAGCTCTTTGGCGATCGACCTTAAGTTGAGATGTATAAGGTCGCTAAGTGTTCTTTCAGGCTAGACTCAGTGAGGGCAGTCCTGTTAGTCCCCACATACTCAAGATGATTGGGTACATTGAGAAATTAGAGACTATGGACATTTCTCTGGATAATAACTTGGGAAATAGTTTGATTCTCCAATCGCTGTCGGGGTCATTTTCTCAATTTGTTATAAATTTCACTATACAAGCTTTGACCCATACATATGCTGAGCTTCATAATTTTTTGAAGACAGTAGAGGAGGATATGCGCAAAGGGGGCTCCGCCCTTTTAGTATAGGGTGCCTCATCTTCTACTATAAGGGCTTTTGGCAAGTCCAAAGGGAAGAAGAAGATAGTGAAGAAGCCACCCCACATAACTCCTCAAAGGCAGAAGATATTCAAGGCTTAAGAAAATAAAGCCAAAAGAAAGTGTTTCTTTTACGGCGATGACGGGCACTAAAAGCGCAACTGCCCGAGGTACCTTGCCACTCTGAAGAAGACTCCCTCAGGTATATGCTTGACTATTATTGACATTTCTTTAGCATTTAATGCTTGTACTGGCTGGGATTAGATACCACATACTCTTCTCACATCTGCAATGTGTTGTAAAAACTGAGGGAAGTTAAGATGCTGAAGCCGAGAGAAGTAATGCTCATAGTGGGAAATGGAGAGTTTCTGCAAGTCCAAGCTGTTAGACATTTTGATTTGATTCTCCCTTGTAATAGAATAGTTATTTTGTATAATTGTTATTATGTACCTAATATTATCAGACAGATTGTATCCCTTCCTATGCTTGACAGTGAAGGTTATCATGTAAATATACGAAATCGTTCTTTGTGTTTATATGATATGTATGATGTTTTGTTAGCTGAGTGTCAGTTAGTGAATGGGTATTATGTATTTGATATAGTGAGAAATGTCATGAATGTTCAAGCTAGTACTAGTAACAAACGTGCAAGATAAAAAACTTTAAATGAAACTGAAATGTGGCATATAAGATTAGGTCATATAGGTGTGAGACGCCTATCCCGTCTGGTTAAGGATGGTCAGATACCTGATTTTACTATAGAGCCTTATCCAATTTGTTAATCTTATATTCAAAGGAAGATGACCAAATCTCAATTTATTGGTGTTGGAAATCCGTGCCGCTGATTTATTAGAACTGATACATAACGATGTATGCGTTCCAATGAATCACACTACAATGGGTGGGTTTTGATACTTTGTAACCTTGATCGATGATTGGTCATGATATGGTTACGTGTTTCTATTGAAACACAAGTCAGAAACCTTTCAAAAGTTCAAAGAATTCTGACTTGAAGTAGAGAAACAAACTGGCATGTACATTAAATGCCTCCGATCAGATCGAGGAGGTGAATACATGGGCAGTGAGTTTTTGGACTATTTAAAAGAGAATGGGATTCTCGCTCAATATAGTCCTCCAGGTACTCTGCAACACAATGGTATTTTTGAGAGGAGAAATCAGACTCTATTGGATATGGTCCGATCGATGATGAGCTTTACCGATCTTCCAGAATACCTATAAGGTCATGCTCTCGACACTGCTGCTCATATCTTGAATAAAGTTCCATCTAAAGCTGTTCCTACCACTCCACATGAAATGATGAAAGGTAGGAAGCTGAGTCTTAAGTATCTTAAGACTTGGGGTTGTCCTACCTACGTAAAAGTTACACAATAGGATAAACTTGCACCCAGGGGGTATAAGTACAAGTTTATTGGGTATCCCAAAAATTTTATGGGATACCAATTCTATGATCTAGAGCAACGAAATATGTTCGTTGCTTGGAATGCCACTTTCTTTGAGAAAATATTTCTTGAGAATCGTGGAGATTGTAGAAAGATTGTACTTGATGAAGTCAATTAACAACCTAATCAGCTACAGATGGATCATCAAGGTCAAGAAAGAAGTGTACCTTTAACACACCTTCCACGTAGGTCTAAAAGGATTTCTAGGACACCTCTTAGGTATGGTCAGATGCCTGAAGGTGCACTAGGGGTTTTCTTGATAGAAGAAAATGATCATTTAATTTACAGGGAGGTGATGTTAGACATCGACTCAGGTAAATGGCAAGAAGCCATAGAATCAAAAATTGACTCTATGCATCAGAATCAAGTCTGGGACTTGGTTCCGCTTCTCGAAGGAATTATTCCTATCGGTTGTAAATGGATTTACAAATGGAAGCGAGGGCCTGATGGAAAGGTAGAGACCGTTAAGGCCAGACTGGTGGCAAAAGGCTATTCTCAGTAATCTGGGATCGATTATGAGGAGACCTTTGCACCAATTGCTATGCTTAAGTCAATCAGGATTTTGTTGGCACTTGCTGTATACTATGACTTTGAGATTTAACAGATGGATGTAAAGACAGCGTTCTTAAATTGATACCTCGAGAAGGAGATATTCATAGAACAACTTGAAGGTTTTACATCCAGCCAAACTTTTGGTCTGGTATGTAGGCTAAAGAAGTCCATTTATGGACTTAAGTAAGCCTGCCGAAGCTGGAATCATCGTTTTGATAAGGTAATCAAAAATTCTGGTTTCATAAAAAATGACGAAGAAGCTTGTGTGTATAAAAGGGTCAGTATGAGCATAATTGTCTTCCTAGTTCTCTATGTGGATGACATACTAATCATTGGAAATGATATTGGTATGTTGCAATCCACGAAAAGTTATCTGAGTAAGAATTTCTCCATGAAAGACTTGGGAGAGGCTTCTTATATACTAGGTATAAAGATTTATAGAGATAGAGCTAGGAAGCTAATTGGACTCTCTCAGTCATCGTACATCGATAGCGTCTTAGAAAGGTATAGTTTTACTAATTGTAAAATAGTAAATGTACCTTTTAGACATGGTGTTCATCTTTCTAGGAGAATGTCTCCTCAGATGGAAAATGAAAGAGTTAGAATGTTTAACATACTATATGCATCAGCTGTTGGCAGTCTAATGTATGCTATGATGTGCAAGAGACCTGATATCAGTATGGTTGTTAGTGTTACAAGCCGATATCAATCTGATCCAGGTGACAGTCATTGGATGGCTGTCAAACATGTCCTGAAATACTTTAACGGTACGAAGGATAAGTTTCTCATTTATAGAGATAATAATATTCAAGTGAGAGGATACACGGATTCAGACTTTCAGACAAATCTAGATGATAGAAAGTCTACATCTGGATATGTGTTTACTCTCAATGGAGGCACAGTGAGCTGGAAGAGTACCAAGTAGGGGTCCACAGCTGACTCTACCATAGAGGCAGAGTACATTGCAGCTTCTGAAGCTGCAAAGGAAGCTGTTTGGATTCGTAAGTTTGTCGCTAAGCTTGGAATAATTCCAAGTTCATTAGATCCTATGCCATTATTTTATGACAATAATGAGGCCATAACACAAGCAAATGAGCCAAGATCACACCAGAAGTCTAAGCATGTGGAGCAGAAATACCACATCATTAGAGAAATCTTGGCTATAGGAGATGTAGTTATTTGTAGAATAGATTTTATAAATAATATAGCGGACCCAATTACCAAAGCCTTAACTCCAAAAGTGTTTGAGAAACACGTGGAGTCTATGGGTATTAGATACCACTGTGATTAGCACTAGGGCAAGTGAGAGATTGTTAGAGTTGTGCCTACGTGCCATCCCAGTTTTGTGTAAATATTTGATATCTATACATAGTATATTTTGTTATACCGCTAATTATCTTTTAATTATATGGTTTAATGCTTGTTACGCTATATACTTTATTTTATCTGAAGAAGTACGGATACGGTCTAAAGGAGTTTAGACTGGTGTTAAGAGTTAGCAAATATTCCAAGAGTTTGAGCATTATCTATAACGGGACAAAGACCTCAGAATATGCTAATAATGATATTGTTGCAAGAGTTGCAATAGGTTGCTAGGACATGTTATTATGCAAGCATGTTCTCAAATATGTAGTTCCTGACCTATTTATACTAACGCAAGTCTATTAGTAGATCCTATTAATTTATATAGATTAGTGTATGTCTATATCTGTCGGGTACAGTTGGTTGTTCTTAGCTGACTAGGATCTTAGAGATTGTATAGGCATACAGGTATTCAGTTAAGACTGAGTACTGAGTAGACTCATGAGGACCCCAATAGACATCCTATGTTGCCGTTAATGGAAGGTCCTTTCCAGTTGAGTAGTATACGCGGTCCTCTGACTTGAGCACCACGGTGGTCTTGTGAGTGATCCACCAAACTTTGGTTCCACGTATGTCAAAGACCTTTCATGGTCTGACCGCTGGGCGTCGCTGGGTATGGTCCGATGCTCATAGAGTCTGGTACGTGCAGATATGGGATCCATCAGCTCTCATAGGGAATGATATATATAGATGCTCCAAGATAATATCTCATGAAATTCTTATGGCCGTAAGCAGTTAACCCGAAAAGGTGTTTCCATGGGTTAAACAATATGGCAAAGAGTTTTCCTCATATTGTTTAATTGAGATACCATTATGGAGATAGGTTTATGGATGAGCATATAGGGATTTGACGATGTGAATCTATGTCCCCGCACATCCAAGATATATATGATGGAAGGACTATACGTATGCGTTGTAACCTTAACTTGTATGGTTTAATGCGTTGATTTGTAATATTCATGACGTGTGCGTGGGTTCACGGACTGATGGAATAGTTCTATTTGACGAATTGGCCGTGGACCTAGAGAGTCCCACGATATGGAGTGTACTCGTTGTGCATCGGGGCAAAGTACTGGATTAAATTGTTTAATCTAATAATATCCAACGTAACCACAAAAATACGTGCATGTGTGTATTTAAATATTAAATACAACAATTAGTTAATAATTGTTATTCACTAATTGTAAAGTGACACGTGATGCATTGTGGGCCCTCGGTTGAGTTTACTCAAGTGTGGATTTTGGTGAGACCCGCTAAAGGGTATAATTAATAACTATTTATAAGAGATAAAATAGTCATTTCACACTTTGATTATTTAAATATTAAATAATCAAATATCTTTAATATTTATATTATTATATAATATTTTATTTATAAGAATATAATATATATAATGCATTATATATATAATATTATTATTATAATTTTATATTATTATTTTTTGCCAACAAAGTTTGTTTTAATTATATTATATTTTGATAATATTATTTTAATATTAAGAGATATATATGTGTGAAGAATTGAAACAGAATAGAAGAAAAATAGAAGTGAATTGAATTTAGAATTCAATTGAAACAAAAAGAAAAGAAAGAGAAAGGAAATAAAGTGTTATTTTCCTTTATCATTTCCGTTTCATGCTCTATGTTTTTAGAAGCAATTATTACTTCCAATACTCTACTTCATCAACATGAGAAACAAGAGCAATAGTTGATAACTAGAACTGACAACTAGTACAACTTCAGGCAGACTATGGAAGTATACGTGTAAAACATTACGCGTATTGGTAATTTTTCAATTTTATCATTTGTGTATTAATTTGATTAATGTATGATTAGTGTGTTAATATTATATTTTTATATTCTGCTACGTTAAAATATGTATTAGATGCGTATTTTTGAATCAACACACTACCACATGCATATACCTGAAAACAGTAGATCCCCAGAAACTCTTCAAAGCGTGGATGCCAAAATCGAGTCCCTTTATCCTGTGAGTCACAAATACTAAACACATTAATTGTTCTATCAGGATAATACAATTCTTCAAAATTAAAATAAGAAGGTTTTTCAAAGAATCAGAGCCATGATTTTTATAAGTTTCCTCCGCTACAAGTGTCTATCATATATGAATGATAGCATTCATCATCTTCTCGTGGTTGTTTGACAATATTGAAAATATTCACCTCAAGAGTCATATTCTCAAAAGATAATTTCATTAGACCATTTCTGCAATTAATAAGAGCGTTAGCAATGGCAAGAAAAGGTCTCCCCAAAATAAGAGGGATTTTTGACTCCATGTTAACAACAGAATGAGTATCTAAAACAAGAAAATCAATAGGGTAGTAAAATTTATCAATTTGTAATGAAACATCTTCTACTATCCTCCGTAGTTTCTTGATTGATCGGTCAGCTAATTGTAGGACTACAGATGTAGGTTTAATCTCACCAAGTCCCAATTGTAAGTAAATACAATAAGGCATTAAATTTACACTTGCTCCTAAGTCTAACAAAGCTTGACCAAACTCATATGTCCCAATTTGGCAGGAGATTGTAGGACATCCTGGGTCTTTAAAGTTGGGTGGTGTCTTTTGTTCAATCACTGCACTTACCTATTCTGCCAAAAATACAGTTTTCTTTACATAGTATTTTCTTTTGATAATGCATAGATCCTTGATGACATTGGTATAAGTTGGAACCTGCTTAATCAAATGCAACAAGGGAAGATTAATCTTAACTTGTTTCAAATGTTCCAAAATCTCACCTTGAATTTCTGAATTTTTCCCAACCGATCGAAGAGCTAGAGGAAAAGGCACTAAGATAGAAAAAATATTTTTGGGTTCTTGTTTCACTGTGGCCTCTTTTTTAATAGGCCCGTCTTTACTACTTATCAATGTGTTAGTTTGAGAAGTAGGTTCACTCACAATCTTACCACTTCGAGTAGTAATGGCATTGACTTCTTTGAGATTTTGTGCATCAGAAGTAGAAGCTTGTGCCATGAATTGTCCTTTTGGATTGGATTAAGGATGAGATGAAAACTTACCTCGCTCTTGTATAGTTAAAGCACTGTCAGCTTTGTGATTTGACTCTTGATTTCTTTGTTTTCGTCTATCACCTGTGCAAGAATTGTTTCAAATTTTTTATTAGTCTTACTTTGTGCCTCCATAAATGCTTGTAATGTATCCTCTAAAGGACTTTTGGTTGATCGTGCATTATATTGAGGTGCAACATAAGACTTGGGTGCTTGTTGTTCTTGTTTCTAATAGCTGTTGGCTTGTTGGTTAGATTTTCAACTAAAGTTTAGGTGGTTTCTCTAGCTAGGATTATAGGTTTCAGAGTAGGGTGAATAAGGCTTCTTCTATATCTCTAGGGCATTACATTGTTCCTCATATATCCCTCTCATCTCACTATAAGTGGGGCAATCCCGAGCTAAGTGTTCCGCTCCTCCACAGACAAAACAGACATTATGTGACTCAACCTTAGCAACCGTGTGGGTAACTCTTCTATCTTTGGTTTTCAAAGCCTCTAATTTCCTAGTTAAGACCTTTAACTGGGCTTTAAGTCTATCCTCTTTCCTAAAATGAAAAACTCCACTGGGTCGTGACCTATTTGTGCTTTCAATTATGATAGGTCCAATCCATGTATGGTCTTTTTGGTTAAGTCATTAAGAAATTCTATGGCTACCTCAAGATCTTTGTGAAGAACTCCCCATTACACATCATCTCAACATATTAGCGTACTCTAATTGTGAGTCTCTCATAAAAATAGCTAACCAAGCGCCAATTTTCATACCCATGGTAAGGGCACAGATTTAGCAATTCTTAAACCTTTCTCATGCTTGATATAAGATTTCACTGTCTTTTTGGGAGAAAGAAGAAATTTGTCTTTTCAGGCCATTAGTTTTGTGTAGTAGGAAGTATTTATTTAAAAATGCTTGGGTCATTTCTGCCCAAGTTCTTATAGACCTCGGCCTCAAAGAGTATAGCCCAGTCTTTGCTTTTTCTTTCAAATAAAAACGAAAAAATTTAAGCCTAACAGTATCTATGGCTTCAAGTTGGCTATGAAAAGTGACAATTACCTCTTCAAATTCCCTAACATGTACATAAAGATTTTCATTATCTAGACCATAAAAAGTGGGCAGAAGTTATATCATTCCAGGTTTAAAAGCTGAATGTGGTGTGTTAGGTGGAAATATAATGCATGATGGTGTGGTTGTACGAGTAGAATGCAAGTAATCTTTTAGAGTTCTAACATGGTTATCCTCGTGTTGGCTCATTGTGTTGGAATTACAAGATGAACTAGATGGTGAATTCTCTTCCCTTACAAATTGTGGTGGTGATTCTAGTTCTATTTCTCTCACGAATCTTCCTCGTTTGTCTCTAAGTCGATGCATACATTCTAACAATTTTTTTTTTTTGTTTTTACTCTTTTTTATGAAAGAAATGCTCAAGAAAAATTAAGAAGTGAAATAAAACACAACAAGAAATAGAAATGAGTTAGGTGGTAAGACCAACCATGAAATATAAATACATAAATGAACAAAAGATAATAAACTATAAAGTACGATAAAAAAGGTACAAGGAATAAATAAAATAAGTACAATAAATAAATAAAAGAAAAGAAAGTGCAATAAATAAAGGAAAATAAAATACAAAGTACAATAAATAAATAAAAAGAAAAGAATAAAAAAAAGTACAATAAGTAAACAAATCAAAAGTTAGGCGGTAAAACCAGCCATTAAAATAAAATAAAATATGACAAATTAAAAAAAGTAAAATGTAGTGATAAATAAAAGAAAATAAAGTGCAAAGCACAATAAATAAATAAAAGAAAATAAACTAAGTTAGGCGGTAAAACCAGCCATTAAAATATAACAAATTAACTAAAGAAAATAAAATACATTAGGTAGTAGAACCAACTATGAACAATAAAATGAATTACAACAAAGGAAATGAAACTACAATTTTACAAATAAAAGAAAATGTACAAAGTTACCGCTTTAGTATTGATAAACGCAACCGACTTTCGCTTAGTGTGCCTCCCTGGCAAAGGCGTCAAATTTTGTTTACACTCAAAATGTAATGCGGCTATCGCAATATAGATTGAGATGTCGATCCCACGAGGAAACTTTTGGCAAAATAGGTTGGTGAAGTAAAATATTAAAGCAATAACAAAAAGGAAAATTAATTAATTGGTTTAAGTGGATGAGATAGAATTGTCTATGAATTGAGAAAAATGTTTTATGATGATTCAAACAAGGCTTCGAGAATCACAATTATGCTTTATAAATCTACTCTACACTTTGATTCAATGTTTATAACTCAATTGACAGTTTTATATCTAAACAATCAATCGGAAGATATGTAAAATATAGCACATTTGATAACACATGCATTTGATATGACTAAACTCTTTTGCAAATATTAACACAAATCATGTCCATTTTGACAACATATCATTTTGACAACATATCATTATACAAGTTATCTAAGATTGACAACATATCATTTTGACAATATTGCAGTAAAAGATCAACTTGAATATCAAACATTTATTGCCTTTACATGTTATCCAATATTGACAATATTGCAGTAAAAGATTAACAATAAAACAATATAACCAATAACAATTATAATTCAACAAGAATCGCATAAAGAAAGTATGACTGAAAATATATGAAACATGAGAATTATAACCTTTGAATTATGAAAAATAAAATAGATAAGAGTTTAAGCATAATCAAACTTACAAATATTTGTAGCTCTTGACAACGAATCAAAGTATAGAAGTATATTTATTAAACACAAAAGTTCATCTCTTAGTTTTGCCAAGAACTCTAACCTAAATTACAATACATGTTAATGAGAAGAAAATAAGAGAGAATTATCTAATGTTGAAAACGTCTTAAGAGTGTCCTTATATAGGCAATAAATGGAAATATGTCAAGTGTGACATCAATCTTCAATAATTTAGGCCAACAACTCGTTTACCTACTTGTAGCATATTTTTGATAACGTAAATGACCGATGTAGCTTCTGTGGCCAACATGAAAGTTGTATTATTTTGTCTCTTCTTTCCATAAGCACCAGGTTCATACAAATTGGATGGTATCCAATGAGATATGCGCAAAATACCAAAGATATGTCAAAATTAGGCCAACAACCTTTTTACCCACTTGCAAGACAATTTGGTCCATGATAAAGGCTGATTTAGACTTTACCATCAACATAAGAGTTGTTGATAATTAAGTCATTATTTTGTATCTTTAAGAATTATACCAATTGAGTACGTATTGTGTGAGATACGGTCCAAATACATGAGTTGGGTTAAGTTGAGCGAAAGTTGTAGCTCGATTCTATTGTATCTTACTTTTTGGCCCATAACATGTTAGATTTGGCTTTTCCACTGTTCTTAAAGTTTATGTAAGATTACGTCATGTTACTCCAGGTTCAAGAATTTCTTCATTTTGATTTCTACATTGAGAGTTATGTCCATTTTACGTAAACCTGTGCAAATAACATTCATTAATCACAATTTAAGGAGAACACTTTATTTCAAGTTAAAAGTACAAAAATGCTAAAATTAGTGACATTAAATAGGGACTGAATCTCTTAATAAATATGCATTTTCATGTGTTCATCACTCTTATAGAATTCATTTAGAGAAAGGTTTTCAACCCCATAGAGAACCTCAAAGAAGACTTAACCTAACAATGAAAGAAGTAGTGAAGAAAAAGGTTTTGAAACTATTAGATACAGGTATAATCTATCCAATTTTTTATAGTCAATGAGTAGGTCCAACTCAAGTAGTTCATAAGGTTACTACTGCAGTACCTATTTCAACTACGGTAGTAAGTGATTGGCGATTGTGCATTGATTATAGAAAGCTAAACAAAGCCACTAGGAAAGTCTATTTTCTATTGCCTTTCATCGACCAAATATTAGAACGCGTAGCTGGACATCGCTTTTATTTCTTTCTTGATGGGTATTTAGGATATTATTAGATTCAGATAGCTATAAAAGATCAAGAAAAAACTACTTTTACATGTTTTTTTAGTACTTATGCCTTTCGTAGAAGTAGTTGTAATGCACCAACTACTTTTTAATGTTGTATACTGAGTATTTTCTCTAATTTAGTTGAAAAATACATAGAAGTTTTTATAGATGATTTGACTATTTTTTGTGATTCTTTTTATTTATGTCTACTTAACATAAAAGCTGTTTTGAGTAAGTGTGAAAAAAAATGGATTTGTGCTCAACGAGGAGAAATTTCACTTTATGGTATCTTTAGGGATTGTTTAGGGGCATATTGTATCTGAAAGAGGGATAAAGGTTGACAAGGCAAAAATTGAATTAATCTCTAAAAATCCAAAATAGTAAAAGATGTTCGATCTTTTTGTGGACATGCTGGCTTTTACAAAAGTTTTATACAAATTTTTTCTACTATATCTGGACCATTGAGTAACCTTCTGCTAAATGATATTGAATTTACATGGACATAAGAGTATGAGGATGCATTCCAAACATTCATTGCCAAACTCACTACTGCTCCTATCATGCAATCACTGAATTGGAAACTTCTATTTAAGATTATATGTGATGCAAGTAATTATGTTGTAGGAGCAGTTCTTGGGCGACGAAGGGAGGGGAAACCCTTTGTTGTCTATTATGCCAGTAGGACTTTGAATGATGCTCAAATGAATTACTTTACTACTAAAAAAAACTATTAGCTGTTGTTTTTGCCTTAGAAAAATTTCGTTCTTATTTGATTGGTTCACCTATTATGTTTTTTACTGACCACGCGGCCCTTAAATACCTTATTTCTAAAAAGAATGCTAAAGCTCGTTTAATTAAGTGGATTCTTTTTTTATAGGAATTTGATCTAACCATTAAAGATAAAAAGGGCATTGAAAATGTCATTATTGATCATTTATCCCACCTTGAGTTCACTGACTCCACTGATGTTCCGCTCATTTGAAATTATTTTTCTTATGAACATCTTTTTACTATAAGCTAAGTAACTTGTTATGCACATATCATAAATTATTTAGTTTGTGGAGAAGTTTCATCTAACTAGAATGTACAAGATAAGAGTAAGTTCTTGGTTGTGGTATATAATTTTTATTAGGATGATCCATATCTTTCAAATACTGCCTTGACCAAATTATGAGACATTGCAATCCTAAAAGTGAAGTTTTTAGTGTCTTAAATGTTTGCCCATAGTGCTGCTTGTAGCGGTCATTTTTCTATGAAGAAGACAGCCATAAAAATTTTATAGTGTGGTATTTATTGGCTTACTTTGTTCAAAGATACTAATAATTTTTGTCGTTCCTGTGAAAGATGTTAAAAGTTGGGTACTGTATCTCGAAGACATATGATGCCTCTTAACCTTATTCGTGTTATCAAGATATTTGATTGACGGGGTATCAATTTTATGGGTCCTTTTCATCATCTTTTGGCTATCTTTACATCCTTCTAGCTATTTGACTATGTATCAAAATGGGTGGAGGCCATAGCTTGTCTTGCGGATATTCGTTGGTTAATCGAAGCTAATGTTCAATTATCTAGTGAGTCTGCAAATGATTTTGTTTCTTTTATAGCTATTCTTGGAATAAGCTCTTATGCCTAAATATGAATAGCAAAAAGGTTACAAGTCTGTCATAAATGTGCTCAATGGAATTGTAATCGGAGTTATCATTCTTTAGAATTTGCATCTAGAAATCGAGAATATAAAATTCAGTTTATTAAGGATGGACTGAGTAAGGAGTCTTTAGATGATATCCAATTGACTCTTAAGAGGCATCCTTGTGGGCTCGTGCAACGTGAACTTCTCGATTTATGGAATAAATTCAAAAATGAACATCAACGATATAGTCTCAGGAAACTGACTCTAAAAGACCCTGTTTGCCAATTTATAAGAAAATTGAATGAGAAGCCTATCCCCGACCCATAGAGGGTGTTTAAACCGTTATTGAACGTCAAACCAGAGGAAGTTGTGAGCCATAATCCCAACGACCTGTATATATGCAGGCATCTTAATTTTAAATTTTTTTTAATTTTATTTTATAAATAGTAGGGCTACACTCATATAGATGTCTTAAATTCAAATCTTTTAGTTTAATGATGCATATGGGTTATTATCTTTGAATTTTTGTGTTTTATTTTCAAATTTCGTTTGACAAACTTTTGGGTTACCAAAACCAATGTTATCATTTGGTACTCTATAAATACAACATTTTATTTTTTTCATTTTTATATATTAAGATATAGGTGAGTGTAGATATGGAGGAACTTCAGTTCGACGATTCCAAAATATATGTGTATTTTGTGGTTCTAAATCTGGGAAAAATAAAGTGTTTGTCCACACAACAAACAATCTAGGAAAGTATTAGTTGCAAGAAAAATCCATTTGATATATAGAGGGGGTAGCCTTGGGTTAATGGGTGTGTGTCAACAGCTACACATTTAAGAGGAAGTAAGGTTTTAGGTATTATTTCTATAACTTTAGCCGTGAAAAACTTGACTAGAAAAACAATATGGGGAGAATTACGAGTATCATCCATTCATGAACGTATAACTAGAATTATTTACTATGTAGATGATTTTATTGCTTTACCAGGTGATTTTGGTACCTAGGAGGAAATTTTTCAAATTGCCTCTTGGACCCAGCTGAATATCCACCGAAAATTCATAGGTTTGTTGAATATTAATAACTATTTTGATTGCTTACTCTGTTTTCTTGATCAAGTTAAGGAGCAAAATTTTATTTTACATTCGGCAAGACAGATCCTTGTTTCTGCTATCAATGCGGATGAATTGATTGAAAAATTAAAGGCAGTTACATATGACCCTAACCCAGCAATAAATCAGATCGATTGGTCAGTGGGCCGTAACAAGTGAACACTGGATCTGACACTTTGTTTGTAAATTTTTCTTATTATTTTTTTTTATTAGCATCATCATTTTAGTTTATATTTACTTAAGTGTCTCTCAAGTTTGTTTCTTTTAAGTAATTGGTGTTTCAGGTAATGTCTTTTATACTTTATCTTATTTTATTTAAATATTGAGGATAATGTTTCATCTGCCTTAGGGGGAGGATAGTAGACATAAGTTGTATTGTACATTTAAATTTTTTTTTTAAAAATGATGGTGTTCGACATACCTCTTTGATTAAAATGACAGAATAAAGAGTTCATTTTTGAACTCTTGAGACGTATTCTAAGTCCAATTAGATTAAGAATAGTAGAGTAAGAGTTTTTTTTTTTTTTTTACTTTTAAAACGTATTTTAACTAACTTATTATTTTATTTTATATTTCATGCATTGTTGTTTATTCCTATAGTCTTGGTAATTCTTGTATAAAGAAATTTTTTTTTACCTAGGTATGAATTCAAAATTGTTTGGTTTGAGTCACTATTTCTATTTAGGTTTCTAAAGAATGACTTTCGAAATATTTTTTAACACAATGCTAAGCCTTGTAGTAAGATGGATAATTCAATTTATATAGCCAAGAGAATTTCTATTTTAATATATATTTTTGTAATCGCACATATCTTTTGTGAGTAAATGGAAAGGTTGAGAAAATAGCTTATGAACTTTTATTGATCTTTTGAATTTATTAATTTTTGTTTAGGTTGATATTATTCAAATTAAGGAATAAGTTGGTTGCATAGCTGAAGGACGATTTAAAGTGAATTTTCAAATTGTATGTAATATATTTTGTAATGCTTCTTTGTATTCTTCATAAAAAAAAAAAGAATCAATTTAATTTAATAAACTCTTCATTTAATTTTAGAAGACAAATATTTTATAAGGCAATTTTTTCACTAAACTATTTGTCTTATTCTTACAAGACAATTGAAGTCCTAAAGTTGGTGCGTGTTAAGAATGATTAATTTCTAAACAATTAATTTTTCTATCTTTGGATCAATGTTAGTTTGTATGTTTGTCCCTAAAACTGATTTTTTCTTGAGTGCTTAACTATTTTCCAACTCTATGAGAGAAATTCTAACTTTTTAAATAGTCATACACTTATGAGGATATGAAGTTGAGGCTTTTACTTGGAGAAATTCTCAAGACTATATATGTTATGGTTTATGGTAAGAAGGTTACAGCTTAGTTCACACATAAATTTGAAAGTTATAATTGAAAAAACTATAATAGCAATAGTGATCTTGAACTGACTTTTTGTTTGAAATGCTTAGGTAGTTTTGCATATTCTATTTACGCTTGAATTGCTAGAGATTAGCAATAAGCTGGTTAGAAAACTTCTCAAGACTATATATGTTGTGGTTTATGGTTTTATGGTGAGAAGGTTATGGCTTAGTTGACACATACAATTTTGGAAGTTATCATTGAAAAAACCATAATAGTAATAGTGATCTTGAATAGACTTTTTGTTTGAAATCTTATGTAGTTTTACATATTCTATTTACACTTGAATTGCTAGAGATTAGCAATAAGTTGGTTGGGGACTATGATAAGCACAATAAAATACATATTTGTTAAGAGATTCAATCACCATTTAGTATCACTAATTTTAGTATTTTTATATTTTTAAGTTTGAAATAAAGTGTTGTCCTTAAATGGTGATTAATGAATATTATTTGCACAGATTTAGTAAAATGGATGTAACTCTTAATGCAGAAATTGAAATGAAGAAATTCTTAAATCTAGAGGAACATAATTCAATCTTACACAAACGTGAAGAACAGTTGAAAAGTCAAATCCAAAATTTATGGGCCAAAATTGGGATACAACAGAATTAGATTACAACTTCCATTCAACTTGATGCACCTCAAATATTTGGACCGTATTTCATAAAATAAGTACCCAATTAATATGATTCTTGAATATGGGAAATAATGACTCAATTACCAACAACTCTTATGTTGATAGCAAAATCCAAAAAAGTCGTTATCATGGACCAAATTGTATTGTAAATTGGTAAAAGGGTTGTTGGTCAAAATCTAACATATCTTTGGTATTTTGTCCATATCTCATTAGATACTCCTCCAAATTGAATAAATCTTATTACTATAGAAAAAAAAGACAAAATACTACAACTTTCATGTTGACCAAAATGGCTACATTGATTATTTCTATTGTCACAAAGGTGCATAAATTAGGTGAAGGAGTGGGTGAACTAAATTATTAAAGATTAAAGTCATACTAAATATATTTCCATTCATTGCCTATATAAGGACACTCTTATGAGGCTATTGGATTTTTTTTAATGCTTTTACAACTCTCTCATAAAATTTCTCTTTACTATATATTGTAAACTAAGCTAGAGATCATGGCAAGGCAAGAAATGAACTTTTATGTTTAAAAATTTACTTCTAGACTTTGATTCTTTGTCAAGAGCTACAATGTTTGTATGTTTGCTTGTGTTTGAAATCTTATCTATTATTTTTTTATAATCCAGATGTTATAATTCTCATGTTTCATATATTTTTAGCCATACGTTTTTTATGTGATTCTTGTTGAATTATAATTGTTATTGGTTACATGTTAATCTTTTACTGCAATATTGTCAAAATGATATATAGTCGATCTTAGATAACTTGTATAAATGAACATGATTTGTGTTAATGTTTGCAAAGAGTTTAGTCATATCAAATACATGTATGATCAAATGTGTCATATTTTACATATCGTCTGATTTATTTTTTGTGATGTGAAACTTTCAATTGAGTTATAAATATTGAATCAAAGTATAGAATGGATTTATGAAACATAATTTTGATTCTCAAAGCCTTGCTTACAACATCATCAGATTTCTCTCTTAATTCATTTACAATTCTATCTCATCCATATAAACCAATTAGTTAATTTTCTCCTTAGTGACTGTTTTAATATTTTTATTTCACTAACCTATTTTGCCAAAACTTCCTCGTAATATCGACACCTCAATCTATACTGTGATAGCCGCATTATATTTTGAGCATAAACAGGTACCGAACTAACTCATGAGGACCTTAATAGACATCCTATATAAGCTTTAAATAAAAGGTCCTCACGAGTTGAGTAGTATTCGTAGTCTTTTGACCTAAGCGCCCCAGTGGGCCTGTAAGTAATCCACCACACTTATGTTCCACAGACATCAGAGACCTTTCATAGTCTGACCGCTGTGTGTCACTAGGTGTGGTCTAATGCTCACAAAGTCCGATGTGTGTAGATATGGGATCCGTTAGCTCACATAGGGAGTTATATATCTGAGATTGTATCTCAGAAAGTCTTATAGCCAGAAGTAATAAACCTAGAAAATAAGTTTCCCACAGGATTGAACATTATAGCAAAGGTGTTTCTGTGTATTGTTCATCGAGATACGAATTTGAAAATAAGATCATGGATAAGCATATGGGAATTTGACGGTGATGATCTATGTCCCCACACTTCAAGATATAGATGACGAAAGGATTATACATATGTGCTATGATCTCAACTTGTATAGTCTAACGCGTTAATTTGTAATATTCGTGATGTGTACGTGAGGTATTAATCATAGACTTATGGAATATTTCAATTTGACAAATCAGGCATAGACCTAGAGAGTCCCACAATATGAAGTGTACTTATTCTGCACTGGGCAGTGTACCGGATTTAATAGTTCAATCTAGTCAAATCCAGTAAAATCGAATCATTATTTCAAGATCCCTTGGGATGCGCACATGTCACTACTTAAGAGTTAAGTACATTAATTAGTTAACAATTATTGTTGACCAATTAATTAACGACACGTGGTGCATAGTGAGCCTTTGGTTAAGTTTACTCAAGTCTGTAGTTAGATGGGATCCACTTTGGGTTAACTTGGCAACCAAGCAAATGGACTCAAGGGTAATTTTACATATTAATTAATTAATCAATAAATATGAGATATTTATTTTTTTAATAATTAAATAATCAATAAATTAACTTTGGTTAAATAATTAACTAAGGTTAAGTTAATTATATATTTAAATATTAGATACTTGTTGGAGAAGAATATTAACCTAACCATGATTAATAGTTAACTTGAGTTAGGTTAATTTAATATTTAAATATACATTACTTGATGGACAAATAGTTTAACTTGACTAGAGTTAATAGTTAATTTTAGTTAAGTTAGTTTAAACCTTAGTTAAAGTGTTAACTGTAGTTTAATTAATTGTTAATTATATATGTGATTAAATGAAACAAAAAAACAAGGTTTTAAGGTTTTGCCTTGGTCTGCCACTTAGAGAATAAAAAAAATAAAAAATTATTTCTTTTAGTTTTGATTTCAAGAGTTGAAATCAATATTCATCATCTTCTCCAACATAGTTTGGCCATTAAAGCATAACATGTTTGTTTTATTGATCATGCATTGATCAAGGGAAAAACAAATAAAACTAGGGTTTAAGTGTTAAACCGAGTGCTGGATTCAAAGTAGCTATTCTAGACAATCAAGCCCACTGTAGATGATTGCTAGAACTATCAACCAATATCACTTCAAGCAGACTCAATCAGTACTTTAATCCAAAGGCTTCCGCGGTGAAAATTTCTCAATCTATAATATATTAGTATGATTAATATTTTTAAATTGTGTTTATTATTTTCTTTGATACTTTCGCTGCTTATATGTATGTATTTGATACATATATATGTATAATAGACACAAATAGCACATGCATACACCCTAGTTTTAATCAACACCAACAAAAAGAAGCATGAGTAATTTAGTTCTTTTCATGTAAAATATTGCATATTACCATACTTTATTACGTTGAGTTGTGATAATGAATACTTGTCCATGATGAGTAAAGTATTGAAATACTTAAGTTTTTACTGTATATGAAATAATTTAGACTTGAAATAATCCATACAACAATTATGAGACAAATTCAACCTTAATAGTGATCACCAAGTTTTGAGCACTTGGTAGGCTTAGATTAGTTGAGTGTACCTAGAAAATCTCATACTTAATTAGTATACCCTAGTCTTGATGATTAGACATACTAGAACTAGTTTGATTGCAATTTGAGGTGAAATCCTAGGAAGTGTATAAAACAAAAAGGAAATTAGACCACGTTTAGACCGTTTGAACCTTTTTAACCTACCCTATTTGAGGCAAAAATATCATTTTTGTTGAATAACTACATTACAAGCCTAAGCCATGAGTTAATTACCTTAAATACCCTTTACACCATGTACATAAAGCTTATTAGGAAATTTAGAATTTGTGCGAAGCTAAGTGGTGTAAAGATAGGAAAAGTGCAAAAAGAATGGCAATCAAAAGCCATATTGAGTGAGTATTGCTCCACGTTTATGAGAGCAATGTGGTTTATTAGTTTTTATTAAAAAAATTAGTAATATAAATATTTATAAAAATAAATAAATATAGAATAAAAGATGTGTACATATCTTGAAGTAGATAATAAAAGCAATTTTGGACAAAAAGTCCTAAGTTTGGAGAGTTGTAGTGGTGAGTTTAGAAAGTTCAAAATGGGAAGCCAATTAGGTTTTGTGTTCATGGTGTGTAATGAGCCAAAACGTTTATCCAAATATCCCACATTGACCATAGCCTTGCATTATAAGCCAACGAAAGTTCTAATTGATCATTATTCATGCATATTCCAACACTAATGAAGAATTGTATGAAAGACTAACATATGGTTGTGTCCTAGACTCAAAAAGTGCCAAGACAACATTTTACTATACAACTTTAAGTTATTGAGCCAATTTAGGATAGACTCGAATAATTCTCACCTAATACACACATTATTGATCACTTGTATAAAAGAAGTAAAGTGTTTAATTATGGTGTTTATGGATTTTTGACTAGTCTTCATTATTTCTGAAGGTGAAAACGTTGAGTAGGACAATCCTTGAGGAGATTAAGTAATCATTATGACAGCTTGACCATATTTAGTTATTTTGCGATTAACTTCTTTATTTGTGCTTTGTATTCACTCTTTAATTTTAATGATTGTTTTTAGTTTGTATCAAGTATGTAGCTCTTTAAGTTTGCTTTTCTTTCCTATTGCTCGAGGACAAGCAATTGTCTAAGTTTATGGGAGTTTTATAAGCGTAAAATAGATATATATTATTTTCTAAGTGATTTGTGAATTTGTGATTTGCATATTTAGTTGTTAATTTGATTTAATTTTCTCTTCAATTGAATCAATTTGTCAGGGTAAAACTAAGAGAATCAATTTAGTACTTGATGAAAACAAAGCACTAGCCCTCATGGGATCAACACCCCTCGCTCTTTATTACTTACTAGCATTAGCATGCACTTGCGTTTAGGACATACAATCTACACACGCATACCACGTGTGCATAACAACTTCAACTAATCTTCAATGGAAGCATGTGCACAAGTATAGCGTAAATAGTTTTATGCTCCATCCGAAAGAATTTTTTGATATATCCAAACCACAGGATTAGAACAAATGCAAAGAAAAGTGTTTCTATTGTGGCGCAGTTGGATACTATATAAAGTACCTTACTATAGAAAAGATAAACCCCTAAGGTGAATAATAGAATGAGTTCAAAAAATTTGAATAATATGAAATTGCGGCATATGAGACTAAGTCATATAGGCATGAGACGTCTAGCCCGTATGGTTAGAAATTTTCAGATACCTGATCTGACCATAGAACCCTATCCAGTTTGTGAATTTTGTGTTCGAACGAAAAATGACCAAATCTCCTCTTTTTGGTGTTGGACACTATACCATTAATTTATCTAAAAGTACTATATAGTGATATATATAGTCTAATGAATCATATTGCTATGCGTGGGTTTTGATACTTTGTTATCTTTATTAATGATTTGTCACGATACAGACATGTGTTTCTAATAAGACATATGTCAGAAACCTTTAAAATGTTCAAGAAATTTTGACACCGAGGCCATGAATACATGAATACATGAACAGTGAATTCATGGATTATTTGAAAGAGAATTGAATTCTTACTCATTGTATTCATTTAAAAACTCTTTAACACAATAATGTTTCGGAGAGAATGAATAAGACCATGTTAGATATAGTCCAATCAATGATGAGCACCACCAATCTTCTAAAATATTTATAAGGTTATGCTCTAGAAACTGCTACTCATATGTTGAATAGAGTTTCATCAAAAGTTGTTCCTACTACTTGATATGAGATATGGTCTGGGAAAAAACCAAGTCTTAGGTATGTTAAGCTTTGAGGTTATCCATAAAATTTATGCAATAGGATAAACTTGCACCCAAAAGAATATAGTATCAGTTTATCAGATATCTAAAAACTTTTATGGGATATTAATTCTATGATTCAAAAGAACAAAACATGTCTGTTGCTCATAATACCACATTTCTAAAGAAATAGTTTCTTATAGGTTGTGGGGATTGTACAATAATTGAACTTGATAAAGTCAATCCAAAAGTTTGTGAACTGATGATGAGACCTTAGGTTAAATCAAGTGAGATATCTTTAACACACCTTTATGTAGGTTAGAAAAGACGTTAAGAGCACTTGTAAGGTATAGAATGATACTTGAAGATACCCTTGAGGTTTTCTTAGTTGAAGAAAAAAATCCTTAGACTTATAGAAAGGTGATGTTGGACATCGATTCGGAAAAATGGCAAGAAGCCATGAAATCTAAAATTGTCTATATTCATGACAATTAAGTATGGGAGTTAGTTAATCTTTTTGAATAAATTATTCCTACTGATTGTAAATGGGTTTATAAACGAAAGTGTGAGCTCAATGGAAAGGTAGAGATCTTCAAACCCTAATTGGTTGTAAAAGGTTATACTTACTGATCTGAGATCAATTATGAGGGAACCATTTCACCAGTAACTAATGAGTGCATTTTATACATTATATTGCATCTCTTCTAAACTTGATAATTACTTAATTTAAATAAGAATACATGGCTTTTTATGTGTTTAATTTTATTTTATAGGTTTCAAGTTAATGGAGCTATTTGGTATGAAAATTCTAAAAAAACAAGCAAAAAAACCAAATATGCTATAGTGCCGTGAACAGTAGATGTAAACAGTGATAGAGCTATAGTGCATAAACAGTGTAGTACTATAGTGCTGCGCCCAGGTGCCGAAAAAGCCAGGAGTTGGCACCCAAGCGCCAAAACAGGCTCCCATTGGCAGAATGCTCAGGGTCCAAGTACCACTACCTATTTTAGTACCCTTTTTCTTGCCCTAATTTGAAACCTATAAATACTACCCTTTAGCTACTTCTCAAATTAAGAAAGGGGAGCATGAAATAGAGAGAGAAACTCTAGTTTTTAGTGATAGAAACACTATTGAAGTTTGGATTAAGGAATATTATTGAAGATTGAAGACTCCAAAGGCTTCTCAAACTAATTCCTTCTTCTCTCTCTACTTCCTTTATATTTATTTATAGTTTGTAATTGTATTTTGTGTTGATTTGAACATGAGTACTTTTATGAACATTTGGATGAATGTAATTGAATATTTCACTATGGATTGCTAGATTATATGTTCTAAGGCTTGATGGAACTCTATTGAACTCTATGTATTGATGTTATTTTGTGATTAATGACTATTTGATGTTTATTCATTTATGTTTTTTATGTACTTAATGCTTCTAATTGCATTGAAAAATGGATTGGATCAATTAAACATTTAGGTTATATGCTTGGAAAATTTTAATCCATATGTTGGCTGTAAAATGCATGGCTTTGAGTTTATTGAGTTGGGAGACTAATGAACATAGGGTAGTCACATAAGGGTAGCTTAATGCGTGTATGTATAATGGGTTAGATAGGGATATCAACTTGTTTGTATATGTATAGAGTCTCATTCGACACTCAAGAGAGGGAATGAGATTATTCTTAGGTGCTTGATTAATAAATGCATTAGATTAGTTGTTAATCATAAATAATAAAGAGCATAGAAACAATAGAGGAAAATCAAGTCCCTAGAACCCTATTGCTATAGAACTCTCATATCCTTAATATATCGGTTTATTTAGTTTGAAGCATTTTAATTCTACAATTCAACTTATCCTTTAAATTAGCTTAGATAAAGTTAGGTTCTCAACACTGTGGTAATTAACATTAATTTAGGATACCAATCCTGGTGGGAATGATACTCACGCATCACTTTATTCCTTGCTCACGAACCGTGCACTTGCAGTTATAATTCGTGTGTGTATAATTTCACAAACAGTAACCATGCTAAAGTCGATCCAAATTATATTGGCTATTGTAGCATATTATGATTTTGAGATCTAGCAGATGATGTAAAGATGGCTTTCTTGAATAAATGTCTCGAGGAAGATATATTTATAGAGCAACTTAAATGTTTTACATATAAGCTAATTTCTAATCTAGAGTCCACAATAAAGAAGTCCATTTATAGACTTATGTAGGCTTCTCGAAGCTGGAATCTTCATTTTGATAAAGTAATAATTTCTCTATGAAAGATTTAGGAGAGGCTTCATGTATAGTAGGTATAAAGCATTATAGAGATATGTTAGAAGGCAGATAGGATTATTCCAATCTTCATACATAAAAAATATTCTTATAAGGTATAATTTCAATAGCTATAAGACATTTATTGTATTTTCAAACATAACATTCATTTTTCTAGAAGGATGTGTTCTCAAAAGGAAGATGAAAGGGTTATCATGTCTAACATACTATATGTATCAACTGTAGGTAGCTTGATGTACACCATGTTATGCATGAGACCTAATATTAGTATGGTTGTAAGTGTTACGAGCTGGTATCAGTCTGATCTAGGTAGCGACCATTAGATGGCCTTGAAATATATCCTAAAATACCTTAAAGATACAAATGATAAATTTCTAATATATAGAAAGAGAGACTTACAGATGAGAGGATACATTGGTTCAGATTTTTAGTCTAATTCAGATGATAGAAAGTCTACATCTGGTTATGTGTTTCTTCTCAATTGTGCTATAGTCAGTTAGAATAGTGTCAAGCAGGCGTCCACAACTAATTTTAACACAGAGATAGAATACATTATTGCTTCAGAAGCTATAAAAGAAGCGGTATAGATGCGCAAGTTTGTCACGGAGCTCAGAATAGTCCCAAGCTTAGTGGATCGTATCCTATTATTTTGAGATAACAATGAGGCAATTTCTCAAACCAGAGTGTCAAGCAGGCGTCCACAACTAATTTTAACACAGAGATAAAATACATTATTGCTTCAGAAGCTATAAAAGAAGCGGTATAGATGCGCAAGTTTGTCACGGAGCTCAGAATAGTCCCAAGCTTAGTGGATCGTATCCTATTATTTTGAGATAACAATGAGGCAATTTCTCAAACCAGAGAGCCAATGACATACAAAAAGTCTAAGCATGTGGAGAGAAAATATCAAATAATTATAAAAATCTAGTTAGAAGAGATGTAATAGTTTTTAGAGTAGATTCTATAAATAATATAGCGAACCCACTCACTAAGGCCTTAACTCCTAGGGTGTTTGACAAATACGTAGAGTTGGTGGGTATAAGATATCATTATGAATAGCATTAGAGCAAGTGAGAGTTATTAGAGTTAGTGCTTACGTACCATTCAAATTATTGTATGAATATTTATATATTTAATATTTATACAATGAACATTTTAAATAAATCATTAATAATTATTTATATGGTTTTAAGCTTGTAATGTTTCAGACCTTATAGATCTAAAAGAGTTCAGGTCAACGCTAAAAGTTAGCATCTTAAGGAGTTAGAACCTTGTCTGAAATAAGACCAGGATATGAGAATATGTAAGTAATAACATAATTGTAAAGAGTTGCAAATAGTGCTAAGAATTGCCATTATACAGTATGTTCTAAAAAATATCACTCTTGGTCTATCGTTGTCGATATTGATTGATTGGCATTACTTCCGAATTAGTGTATGTCAATGTCTAAATTGTCTAGATGGTTAGTCTTAGCAGAATGTAGGCTTAACAGAAGCTCGTATAGACATAAAGGTATTCAGTGAGGACTGGGTATTGAACAGATTCATGAGGATCTCTAATAGACATCCAATAGAGCTGTCAATAGAAGGTTTTCTTGAGTTGAGTAGTATTCGTAGTCCTTTGACTTGAGTGCCATGATGGGCTGGGTTGATTGGCATTATTTTTGAATTAGTGTATGTCTATATCTAAATTGTCTAGATGGTTAGTCTTAGCAGAACGTAAGCTTAATAGAAGCTCGTATAAATATACAGGTATTCAGTGAGGACTGGGTATTGAACAGATTTATAAGAATGTCTAATAGACATCCCGTAGAGCTGCCAATAAAAGGTTTTCTTGAGTTAAGTAGTATTCGTAGCCCTTTGACTTGAGTGCCATAGTGGACTTGTGAGTAATCCCTTATACTTTAATTTCATGCATGTCAAAGATCTTTCATGGTCTGACCTCTGAGAATTATTTGGTAAGGTTTAATGCTCATAGAGTGCAGTGTGCATAGATATGGGATCAGTCAGCTCATATAGGTGCATTGTATCATAATGCTTTGAGATTATATTTTGAAAAGTCTTATAGCTATAAGCAAAAACCTGAAAAATACTTTTTCATTAGGTTAAACAATCTTGTAAAAGAGTTTGCAGATATTATTTACGAAAATACAAATTTGGAGATAAGTTTATGGTCGAGCATATAGAGATTTGACAGTGATAATCTATATCCCTACTCTTCCAAAATATAAGTGATAGAAGGATTGTATGAATATTATTGACCTTACTTGTATAGTTCAATGTTCCGCTCTATAATAACTATAACATGTACTTAGGCCATCATTCACAGACTTACGAAAGAGTTTCGTAAGACAAATCGGTGTGAATTTAGAAAGTCTCACAATATGAAGTGTACTTGTTGAGCACTGAGATGAAAGACTTAAGTGTTGTCATCCTAAGTGCCTAATTTATTGGTAGTAGTTGGTAGTTAGTAGTTAGTAGTTATAAGTTGTCATTAATTATTGTAATAAATTTTGGACATCCCAAGAGATCTCTTTAAATACATGAGAGATGAGGGAGAAAAAAAACAGAATTCAAAAAATAAAATTTGAGAGTTTTTGTATTCTTCTTTCATTCTTGAAAGGACTTGAACTTATTAAGTTTATTCTTATGGCGTTCAAATAACTGAACTTATCACCTTGATTCTTAAGTGTCCTTGGGTTTCTTGGTGTGGCATCCCTTATCCAGCCGTAGTCTTGGTTTTTAGTTTGCTAACTCAAGGATCAAGACTCATTAAACTTGCGTCTAGAATATCTCGGGTTTGATTTCACATTTTAGTGTTGGGTTTCATCACATTGCTGGTGACGTTCATATCAATATTAGTGCTCAATACACTATATCGTACCTTAATAAAATGGTATAGTAGAAGGGCGTAATCGGACTTTAATGGATATGGTATATCTAATACTTTTGTATGTTTCGAATTAAACTTATATGAAGTTCTTCTTAATACTTAATGGCTTGATTCTGGTGCTACTACTCATGTATCTAATTTATAAGAATTTGATTTTGATATTGGAATCAATGAAGATCTTGTTTCATTTTCACAAGCCATAGAAAGTGTTGAGTCTGATAAATAGATTGAAATCCATAGAGCAAAATAATGTTTGAGATCTCGTTGTATTACTAGAAAATTCTAAACGGGTTAGATGTAAATAGATTTCAAAATCAAATATGATTCAAAAAGCAATATTGAACGATATAAAACTAGACTTATTGCTAAGGGTTACACTAAAAAAAATGGCATTGATTATAAAGAAACATTTTCACCTGTTTTAATGAAAGAATCATTAAGAATAATTATGGCTTTGGTCGCTCAATATATTTTAGAATTGTACTAAATGGATGTGAAAACAGCTTTTCTTAATAGTGAAATTGAGGAGGAAGTTTATATAAACCAACTTGAAGGTTTTGAAATAAAAGAAAAATGTCATATGGTGTATAAACTTAGGTAGTCAATATATGGTCTCAAACAAGCTTCTCAGCAATGGTATACTAAGTTTAATGATACCATAATTTCTTTTGGCTTTTAGAATAACACTAATGATTGGTGTATATACCAAAAGGTTAGTATGAGTAAATTAATATTTTTAGTCCTATATATTAATGATATTTTACTTGCTGTTAATGATTTGGGTATTTTATATAAAATAAAATATTTTTTCTCTGAGAATTTTGAAATGAAAGAGATGGGAGAAGCATCCTATGTGATAGGAATTGAAATATTTTGTGAAAGAATACAAGGATTATTAAGTCTATCCCAAAAAGGTTATATCGAGAAATTTCTTGAGAGATTTAATATGAATAAATGTTCAACAGGAATTCTTCCAGTACATAAGGGGACAAATTTAGTCTCATGCAATACCCAAATAATGAATTAGAATGTAAGGAAATGGAATCCATTCTATATGCTTCAGTTGTAGGCAGTTTAATATATATACAAACCTATTCAAGATCAAATAATAATTTTGCGTCAGAATGCTAGGTAAATATCAAAGTAATCCACAAATTGATCACTAAAAAGCTGCAAAGAAAGTATTAAGGTACTTACAAGGCACCAAGAATTACGTGCTCATGTATATACAAACTAACCATTTGGAGGTGATTAGTTACTCAGATTCAACTTTTGTTAGATGTCTTGATAGTAGAAAGTCTACGTTTGGCTACTTGTTTCTTCTTTCAAAAGAAGCAATATCATGAAAAAAAAAGTGCTAAATAATCTATCATTGCTTCATCCACTATAGAGGCCGACTTTGTAGTAGGTTTTAAAGCCACTATACATGCAATATAGCTGCAGAACTTTATTTCAGGACTTGAGGTTGTTGACACTATTACCAAGACACTAAAAAATTATTATCACGATTCTGCAATGGTATTTTTCTCCAAAAATAACAAATACTCTAAAGTGCTAAACATATAGAATTACAATATTTTGCCGTTAAGGAGGATGTTTAGAAACAAAGAGTGTCAATTAAGCATATTCGAATTGATATCACCGTTGCAAATCCGTTAACTAAAGGATTACAACTAAATACATTTAAAGAACATGTACATAGAATAGGTCTTGGTTGTATTAATGATGTTTTATGATGATAATTGAGACATTCTGAGCTCACTGATGTGTTTTTGACATACCTCTTAATGCGTTTCCTGTTTATCATGATGGTATATACATAATGCTTTAAGATTTTGACAGGAAATTACTTATGAGAATCAATATGAAATGATTTTTTTATATATCATTAAAGACTCAAGTTTCATAAGTTATAAATATTATGGTATATAGAAGTATATTGCATAAAATAGTATATAATCACCATAACCCATATCTAGTAATTTATAATACTGGGGTATTTAAGTTGAACATTATAGAGATTTATTTTTGTATGTACTATTTTATTATTAATTTTAGTATTATCAGATTATCGGGCCAGGTGAGAGAATGTTATATTATATCTTGATTATGATCTAATAATTAGATAAATATAGATCATAATCAGATAAATATAGAACACTATAATTTAATAGTAAAAATAAATCTCACATGTTCATTTGGTTACTTAGTCTTCCCCCTTCCTATTAAAGTAATTGAGAAGTTGTAAAGTCATATTTGTAAGTGATTTTAAACCTAGGGTGCATGCATGTAGGTTTATGTCTATCATTCAAATATAGCATATGTATCACATACATACATACATGCGTAGCAGATGAGCGGAATATATATTACTCAATGATAAATACAAATGAACTTTTACATGTTATCTCATAAATGTAAAATACTTTAAGATTGAGAAATAATACCTTATCAAGCATATATGGTCGAACAAGAGTACCCGCCTTGAAGCAACCCGTTCACAATTTTAGTTCTTCAACATGGTGGACTTGGGGAAGCTAGAATAATAGCTTTTCCAACAAAGGATTCAACTCTTAAATTCTTGTTTCTACCTTGTAGTATGGGTGACCAAAATGGAAAAGGTATGTTTTTGTGCTATCAATACTTGAGAGAATTTTCTAACACTTAGCAAAATTCACTTCTCTCTCACTCTTAACACTTTGGCCGAATTTTTCTTGATTAATTGAGCAACATATTGCTCTTTTATTTATTTATTATTTTCTTTCATTTTCTCACCTAATGACATCCATTATCTAGGTCAATGTTTTATTTATTAATGTTTACAATAAACCAAATGAAAATAAAACAAAATAGAAAATTATTTAAATGAACTTGGCCTAAATCTAGACCAAATGAGAAAATATTTTCTCATTATTAAGAAACATTTTAAGGCCTACCATTAACAAATATCACCCATTTATACTTACTATATCATTTAATTAATACTAAACAAATGATTTAATCATACTAAACAAATGATTTAATCATGTTAAATCATGGTAGAAACAGATGCCAATTTAAATTAAAAATTAATTATTTGATTTCAATTTAATTAATAACATCATATATTATTATTATTATTATTTTATTCAATAAACACTTTAATGAATAAAATAATATTATTATTTGTCCAACAAATAAGGTCATTTTGGTAATTTTTAAATCAAAAAATAATTGGCCCACAATGTGTTATGTGTCAACATCCCATTGGTCAACAACTAATTGTTAACTAATTAATGTACTTAACTCTTAAGTCTTGACATGTGCACGACCGGAGGGAGACCGAAGTAAATGTTCTGTCTGTTGAAAATTTCTAGATTGAATTATTCAATTCGGTACGTTGCCTCAGTGCACAACGAGTACACTTTATATTGTAGCACTCTCCATGTCCACTCTCGATTTGTCATACATAATTATTCTGTGAGTCCGAGATCGATGCCCCACACACACATCATGGATATTACAAATCAGTACAGTAGACCATACAAGTTGAGGTCATAGCATATATGTATAATCCTTCCACCAATCATATTGGTCAAAACCCTATGTGCTCATCCGTGAACTTATCTCCAGATACATATCTTAATAAACAATATATGCAAACACTTTTACAATATTGTTTAACCTGTAGGAAACTCTTTTCCTGCGTTTATTGCTTATGGCCATAAGACTTTCTAAGATATAGTCTCTAAGCATCCGGATATATAACTAATCCATGTGAGCTGACGGATTCCATATCTGTACATACCGGACTCCATAAGCATCGAACCATACCCAATGACACCCAGCGGTCACACTATAAAATGTCTGTGACATGTGTGGAACCAAAGTATGATGGATCACTTACAAGTCCACTATAGTACTCAGGTCAAAGGACCACGTATACTACTCAACTCGAGAAGACCTTCCATTGACGACTTCATGGGATGTCTATTGGGGTCCTCGTTGAGTCTGTTCAGTATTCAACCCTTACTGAACACGTGTATGCTATACGAACTTCCAGTAAGTCCATGGTCAGCTATGAACAACCATCTAGGTATAGTATACATTGGTCTATGTAAATGTATTCCACTAATAGACTTGCATCGGTGAATTAAGACCAATAACATATAATTTGATAATAGACTTACATAATAACATTTCTTAGCACCAATTGCATCTCTTGCAACTATGTTATTACTAATGTATTTTTAAGTCTTTGTATAGTTACAGACAAAATTCTAACTTTTAGACTTCACTGATTAATATAACATGTTAACTCTTGGCATTAATCTAAACTTTTTTAGACCAAATCTGAACTCCTTCAGATCATACAATATCTGTAGTGTCATAAGTATTGAACCATTTAATAATAGTAATTGACGATTTAACAAATAATGTATTGTATAAATATTATAAAATAAAATATTTATACAATAATGGGATGGCACGTGAGCACAAATTCCAACAATATTATCTTATATTGAATGAGATATATTGAGACAAGAAATAAGAAGATCAAGGGGTATAGAAAGCTTAAGAGGTACTTCTATTAATGCTTCTAGAAAGCTCAAAAGACACTTTCATTAATGTTTCTAGAAGGTCAAAAGGCAATTCCATGAATGCTTTTAGGAAGTTCAAGAGATACATCTATTAATGAGTGCTCATTTCCGTTTGTAGTATATATAAAGATGACCGTTGCAAAGAATTGATAACTAAGGAATCTATCGTTGAAGTTTCTTCTCAAATTATAAATAATTTCATATAAAGTAATTCACATTAAGAGTATTGTGGATTAGCAAGTACGTATAAGGTGAGGAGAGAGAAATTAATTTATAAGGATGACTAATTCTTTCGCATCAGGAATGTCTTTAAAAAAACTTTGTGAGAATTATATTATTTTAAAAGTGAAAAGAAAAAAACTCTTGGTAGATATAAAGGGAATCTGACACAATAAGCAAAAATGACCTACACTAGATGTGAATCTCGTAGGAATAGACCAAATCCCTAACATAGGTCCACAGATCTCATGACCCCACTACTCTCTAGTAAAAAACAAACTGTGACTTCCACCCTATTTGGCAGTGGGCAATCGTCTAATAAGGGCTGGACTACTGTTAGGGAAAAATAACAGAAACCCCTATTCTTAGATTAGTTAGTGTTACACTGGATTAGAGCGCAAATGCATGCTATCATAAACAAGTAATAAAATGATATGTAGAGTATCGTTCACACAAAAATATTTTATTATAATTTGCTAATTACTAAAATTGTGTCGTCCTATGTTTATCCAAACAATTGATAAGTAAATTAAACTGATCTAAACCTAATGGAACAACTAAATAACATAGAGATAAACTCAAGATAACAATTATCATATCACCAATATCAAAAAGGCCTAGGAATATAATTATCCCTCAACTATTTAGCTCAAATCTAAGTATTCCTCTTATCTCAATCTGTCAATATGAATTATTAACTGAGAACTTTAATATATTCACAAGTCTTTTTCGATAGTCAAATTAATATATATTATCTAAATAATTACATATATTCTTATAGTAATTAGATTATAGCCAGATTCATTAAGAATAGGTCCTATAACAATTATATATGTCATACGAGTATATTTTTATCTTATATGAAACACATGGCTATTACATCATGATCATACATTAATCTATTCATGTTCTTATACCAAAACTCTCATTTTCAAGGTTTTTGAGTTCCTAAATCAATCTAATTATTGAACAAGTAATTATAAAGCATTAAACACAAAATATATTAAATAATTCATCAAATAAGAGGAAGAAAGAATTTAAGTTACATAATTGAGTTCAAATTGTAATTTTAGAATAAAAATTTAGTTCATGATAAAATATAAAGTTTTAGAACACAATAAAATCAACATCATTAAGATAAACTAAAGTAAGAATAGATAATGAGAAAGAAATAAACTTATGCCGCCTAATTTCTTTAATCTTTGATATCCTCTTTTGCATTGATGTTTGATATCTTTGACTCTTCAAAAAGTCATTCTAAACTCTCTAAAGTTTGGTCCTACAATATTATTTGATGTTTCTTTCAAATATTCTTTTTGATCTTTTATTTATAGGCTTTAGTATTTAAACTAGGGTAAAACTTTGAATACAAGTCAGATTATGTTCTCCTTTTTCAGTAGCCAACATTGCAACCTTGATTTTCAACGCTGTGGCACGGGTCCAATACTGTTCAAAATATATTGTCCATAATACTATTTATAGTGCTATTCATAATTACTATCCCAGTGCCATAGCCTTAGCTTATGGCATTGTAGTACTTAGATTCTGACTTTAAGTTGCTTTTTTAGTCATTTTAGTGCTTCTAAGCACTATAGCAGTACTATAGCTATTACTATTCAAATTTGATGTAAAAATACTAAGTTTACAAAAATTGAAATAATAAATATAAAATACGCCTATTAGTTAGATTTCATTTAGTACATATATTGTAATTCTTAAGATTAGGGCTTGGTCTGATCAGCTCTCGACCATAAGATATGCATCTAGACAATATCCTCTAAAAGTTTAAGATTAGTTGGGAAGGGGCGATCCTATCTAAGTAAATATTTATACAAAATATGGTTGCAAGGGTACCCATAGGTTCATATCAAAAAGGAATAGTCACCTTCTTTGGTTTAGGTTGGCTAAGGAAATCATCAATAAGATGAACCAGAAAAGGGATATTGAACTGAGCCTTTAGGCATTCCAAATCTTCATCGATTACAGTAGATTTTCAAAAGAAAGTCTAGCTCAAAATTATCCACTCCCTCATTACTCGAAGAGGGCTTGGGGCCTTCTTCATTGTCAGAAACCTTATCTTCACCATCCTTGAGGTCTTCCTCACCATCGATGACCACTGAGTCTTCAAACTTGACTATCTTAATAAGGTATATCCTTTGCCCTCACCTCTTACTTCAGCAATAAAGGCCTCAAGTTCTACTCGGACAGGTCTCGAGCTTTCATCCTAAGAAAATTGAAGAGTCAAGGTTCTTAGATGCTTAAACCAGCTCTTCTTTCTGGTTAGAAAGGTGCCTCTTCCTCTACATCACTGAGGTATGGCCTACTTCCTATAACAACATAAATATTTACACCATGCAAACTAGTTTAAATATGGGTTGACATTTTAAGGTTAATAAGACTAAGTGCAATTTGGATGGCGTCAAATATCTTGATACAAGAATAGTAAAAAAATATTAAATTTCAAAAAAACTTCAAAGTATAATAAAAATTCAAATCTATTCTAAAGTAAAATACAAAACAAGAAAATATTCTCATAAGACTAGACAAAATACAATAACTGCATTTATGTAAAGCAAAAGAGTATCTTGTAAAATTGGGTACCTTAAAAAGAATAAAGCTTACTGAGAAGTGTCATAAAACGATTCCAAACAGATGAATAAGCTAGAATCAACAATTAGAGTTAAAAGAATTGTTGAAAAACAAATTCTGTGCTTTCACTTTCAAGAATTCAAAAAGACTTTCTCTCTTTAAACAACAATAATGAGCCAAATGTTTAAAATAACCTAAGAGTCTTGTACTTATAGTAAGACTTACAAATTAATCTAGGCTATTAAAGCAATCATATGGCCTAAATATTTTTGAGCCAAAAAATATCTCTTCAACTAATTGGTGTAACTAATAAACTTTGATGATTGTTGAATCAAGATCCAAGGGCTAAAGAAATGCCATGTCCCTTGCAGTCGCTAATATAACCCTTACGGGTTTCAAGAAGTGCAATATGAAGGATGCATGATTTTTGAAAAGATAAATGTATTTAATACTGAAACATTATAAAATTCAAAATTGAAACTATAAAATGGCTCCTAAGGACCAAGGACTCCTTTTACCTGAATATTATAGAAAAGCACCAAAGAATGATTAAGATGAGGACAAAATCTTATGATAAGAGCTACTATAAAGTTTCAAGTATTGATATGTCAAAACTAAAAGCTAATTTCCTATTCCCTTTTAAGATTTTGGCCCAAGCCTAATTTTCTAGAAGGCTTGAGGTGGCCTATAATATGAATGACTCGAAGACTTCTCGTGCTTAAGATCATGATTGAACTCATTATACAAATCCACAAAGCTTTGGCCCATCTCCAAGAAGACCCAAGTTAACCATGATAAGTCCTTATGATTCACCAACACTTCTTCGCTCGAATGACCTCAGTATTAGTAATCATCCTTAACAACTAATATTTGGTCGAGTCAACCATACAGCTCTTAGAGATTCATCTTCACTGAGGATCAAGGAATTAAAAATTTTCCTGAGATACTCAGAGTTGAGAAACTTTATTAATTCAATCTCTATAATCACAAGGCCACCAATCAATTTCATTCCTAAAAATCTTAGAAGTTACATTAATGTAATTCAAATTCAAACAAGCCAGAGGATAAGGAAAGAATATATTTACCTAATTCGAATAGGACTCTGCAATGTATGTCTATAAAAAAGAGATTGAAGTACCAAAAAAAAGGTTACACAAAAAACACTAAGAAACACACTCTATTTCCAAGTTCATCCTTCAAATTTCTTACTTTAAGAAATCATCACCTTTTCTCAATCTAAAATCACACACCATACCCTTAGACATTCCCTACATTTATTCTAGCCTTCCTTATATTTCCTTTGACCCTTACTCATTTAACTATTAAAGGGTATTAATGTAAAATCATAATATCCATGTATGTTTGTTATTTTTTTATCCAAAAAACATAAATTATATAATATATGCATTTTGATGGCGGAGTGTGAAAACATTGCTTAATTTAATTTTTGTGTTTTAATTTTTTTTCATTTAGTAGTAAATTTATCATTATATTATTTTTATAAAAAAATGATTACATCAACCTATTATTTCTTATATATTAAAAAGTGATTATAAAAACTAATATGATTTATTGTATGTATTATTATCACTATGATGTACAAAATAAAAGCATAAAGGTGTAAATTATACGTGAATCAATTAATATATAAAATAATAATATTATTATTATTGAATTTTGTGCTTACGTGTCATCCCATTTTATATGAATAATTTTATTTATATAATTAATATTTTATTAAATCGCTAATTATATTTTATATATGATAAGATGCTTATAACATTTCAAACACTGTATGATTTGAAAGAGTTAAGATTTGGTTCAAAAGAATTTAGATCGCTGCTAAGAGTTAGTTATGCTGATAATTATAACTACTGAGAGTTAGTAGATTATAAGTATTAGGGAAATGGGACAAAGATTTGGAGGTATACTAGCAATGATATAGTTGCAAAGGTTTGCAAATAGTGCTAAGAAATATCATTGTGCAAGTATGTTCCCAAATATTATGTTCCTGATTTATTTTTACTGATGCAGGTTTGTCGATGAAAATCTTATTTAACATAGATTTGTGTATGTCTATATCTGGATAGTCTATATGGTTAGTGTTAGTGGGCCATTAGTTTAATAGAAACTCGTATAGACATACGGGTATTCAATTAGGACAAAGTACTAAATAGGCTCAATTAAGATCTCCAATAGACATCCTATAAAGCCGTCAATGGAGGATCCTTTCAAGTTGAGTAGTATCTATAATCCCTTGACCTAAGCATCACGATGGGCTTGTGAGTGATCTACCATACTTAGGTTTCACACATATCAAAGACCTTTCATGCTCTGATCATTAAATGTTGTTGGGTATGGTCTGATGCTGATGGAGTTTTGTGTGTGTAGATATGAGATCTGTCAACTCATATAGGTGAGTTGTATATCCAGATGCTCCAAAATTGTGTTCCAAAAAATCTTATGGCTATAAGTAATAAACTTTGAGAAAAGTGTTTTCCGTGAAAGAAACAATATCGCAAAAGTATTTGCGGATATTGTTTATAGGAATACTAATCTGGAGATAAGTTCTAAGGTTGAGCATATAGAGACTTGATGGTAATGATCTGTATCTTCGCTCTTGTAGAATATAAATGACAAGGGAATTATAAGAATATGTATTAACCTCAACTTGTGTGGTTCAACACATCATTTTATTATTTTTATAACATGTGTATAGAGCATCATTTATGGACTTATGAAAGACTTTCGTAAGATAAAATAGGTATGAACCTAGGGAGTCTCACTATATAGAATGTACTCGTTGTGCATTAGGGTAGCGCACTAGACTGAATAGTTCAATTTAAAAAATTCTCGAAAAGTCAAAATCATTTTAAGGTCTCTTGAAAAAATAATAAAGTTTAAATGTTAAGTTAAGGATCTTGACAAATGAGACTTGCCACTTCATCATTTTTATTGCATACCACATGTCATGTCATCAATTTATAATGACATGACATATAGCATATTTTAAATAGCCTAATTAATCATTATTAAGTGTTAATGGTTAAGTTTGGAAAAATGAATAATTTGCAAGTGCTGCTATAATAAGAAGCCAAAATTTCGGCCAAAAGGATTAAGAATAATATGTTTCTAATTCGGTCAAAATATTGTGCAAGAGGTGGTCATTTGAATTAAAAAGATATCATGCTTTAGCATGAGCTGTCCCTTCGAGACTTTCCTATAAGATTAGTGGCATTGTCATGCTTTAAATTAAGCATGCATGCCTTAAACAAATATATTTGGGACCCTCATCTTTCTCAAACACGGCCGGCCAATGTAAACAAGCATGACAATACAAATTTTATGCATTGTCTTGTTACATATTAAACACATTTAATTTCATTGGTCGAACTTGAAGCAACTAAGGCTATAAATAGAGGCCTTCATTTGTTTTTTGAAGCAAGTGAAAATAGCCAACATTAATAAAGCGAGGGTTAAGAGATAAAATTGTGAAGTAAGTGTCGTTTTAATTCAAATTTCAGCTGAAATAAGAAGCTTATTAATTTAACTCAAAGAATTTCACTTAGTCTTGAATTGTAATTGCGTAAAACACGCTTCAATGGTGAGCTTTCAATTATCTTAGTGTAATGAGATTTAGTATTGGTTTCTAAGTTTTATACCCACCGTCATATCAGCAAAGCCTCGTAAAGGTTTACTCAACAATCGTTACTGTTCATGGTCAATCTGACCTCGATAAAATGCTGCAAGTCCGTCGAAAAATGTAAACAAATAAAAAAAAAAAAAAGAAACGAAAGAAGAGTAGAAGACTCAAGCCAAACCAAACTTAGAATGGTTCTGACAACACAGCAAGAGAAAATAGATCGTACCGAGGTCCAATGGAGCCAGTCATGAGGGAAAATCTCATCGAGCACACGCAACCTCTTCCGAGCAGCAGTGAGACAATATGAAACGCTATCAATGTTTACTTTAACAATTTCCCTTGATGAGGGTTTTCCAATGTGGGAAGGCAAGGTAACCTCAATGCCATCATCAGGGGGTGACCAGTAGTCCTTGGTGATGAAGTTGGTGATCTTGGTGGGAGTGATGGAGGTCTTGGTGCTGGTGTTTTCTGGTTTAATAGGTGAGTCCATTTGAGTAGTACCAATGCTGAATCTGTCATGACCTGATGGATAAAGCGGCACTTTGACCCATATATACATGATCCTGTAATGAATGACCTGCAAATCTGTGCCTACATAAAAATACTTTTTAGTATTGATTCTGCTAATAGACTACGACATAACATGACTAATCAGATGTGGAATCTCACAACTGCTTACCTCGGATTTGTTCTTGATAATGGGAAAACGAGGTGCACATAGGTCTTCTTTTCCAAGTCCAAACTGCAAAGAATGAACAATTCCGCTCAGAAATTGCCTAAAAATTATACGAGTCATCCTTGCATTGCTTCTGATAATAATGGTCACAACCATTCACCATAAAAAATTCAAATCAAGGGCGAGGTCACCATACACAGGCCAAGGCAGTTGGCCCAGTCTCATGACCCTGCTCTGATTCATATTTACCATTGTATGAATCTGTGACCCAAAATCCCAGCCATTAACTTCAACTTCATACGATTACAAAACTATACAGATCATCAGTTTGCAGTTACATGCTTGGACAAAGCTAAAGGATTTGAAGGAGACTGAAAGGATAATTTCTTTTTTTTTTAAAAATAATAATAATTTTAACATTTTTCCTTGTTCAGAATATCTTCAAACACTACGCAGTCTTCAGTCTTTGCTCAGCATAGATTGTCAAATACTAGAAGCTTAGCTCTATAATTAACAGTGTATGTTTGTGTTGGTAGTAAATAAATTTGTTTTTTTGTTTATCAAAATAAACACAACGGAAGTTAGATTGTCTTGTTTATAATTACATGTATAAAGAGAGAAGATTACCTCAATTTTTTGCTAAAGTAAATCTTGAATTGATTGGCTGCAATCTTTTCTACTATCCTCAATCTTCAAACTCAACGCGTGTGCGCACGTAAATTTTTTCTTAATCTCTAAAATCACTAATACCCAATTTTGAGAGAATGGTAATAACTAAATTCTTTTTTCACGTAAGAATACATAAAAAAGAATTTTTCTTATTATGGTTGTTGTAATTGTTGTATCATTATTACCCATATCTCCCATATATATAGGAATCTCTCTTAGGTAATTAAAATTATATTAGTATTAGAAAATTAGAGTTTGATTAGGACTTGAGCTAGTAAAAATACTACAAAACCCATGAGCTTCCTAATTCCAACTTAAAATGTCCAGTCCTAATCATCTCATAATATACTAGTTCTTTTAAATTAATCCCGGGCTATTCCACTAAAAGTCAAAGGCTATACTCTAATAACCCATATTATTAAGTAAAAACTCATTTAATTAAAATTCTATTTAGTTAAATTGGGTTTGTTCTTTAGATCAATAATAATCACTTAATTGACCCTCTAATTGATGTTCATAATTAAAGTTAGGCCATGAAAAAATATCTTACCTCTTTAATTATTTATTTGTCCCTAAGTCACTGAATGCTCTAATGATCACTTTTAATTTATCTATATTTGAAAATAAATTTGTAAATATTATTATTCAATAAATCATTTATTGAAAAAACTATGGCCACAGATTCAAATGATCAAGCACTGTAAACAACTTAGGTGAACATATTTATTAGATTTCATCTTGCAAATATATGTCCCTACGACCCATGAAATTATATATCCAAGATATCGAAATTTTGACTATTTATATAAATCTCACTCCGTGGTAACTCAAAAGATATAACGCATGAATGAAAGTTTATTATTTGTTCAATATTAAGATCAATCAAGCTTATCAAAATTTTTGTGAATTAAGATCTACAACATTTAGTTAACCAGATCAAAATTTATAGTAATCTCGTTCAATGTAACACATACACTAGTTTTTCTACTCGAAGTCTCTACTTCGATGATCGAGATAAATAATCAACTATAAGATGTAGAAAAACTACAACCTTACATAATAAAATGCTATTTTTCATTAATGATTGTTAACACAATTTAATTTATAAAGAACTTGTGATTTATACTCTCTATATTAGCATTATATGCCTAATATATAAATCACATACTTTATAAATATTGACTTATCAATGTATACTCAACTATATATATAAATAAATTTTATTAATCTAATAAAATATTATTGCACATGCATTAAAAATATAAAATAATATAAAACATCTAACAATTTGAAAGTTGGAAGGACTTTTAATAAGAATGGTTTCAGCAAAAGTATTTGAAAACTACCTTATGAAAAAGAATACATATCGAGTTCTTCTCCAGAAAGCATTTTAAGTTCTCTGACCTGATAGAAAAAGTACCTATCATATATTTTTGTGGATGTTTCAGCAAGTGCAACAAAATGAATATACGAATGAGTTTAGCCATTTAAACGTGATTTTGACAGTTGGAAAAGCAGTCCTAACAGCACTGACAATGAAACATTAAAAGAAAATACAGGAAAATTGAAAAGAATGATACCTGAAACTTAGTAGCGAAGCGACACTTTCCATATTCCTCGGTCTTACTAGTATTACCCAGCAGAATCCCGTCCATGACGAAAGCACTTTCTTCATCAACCACCGAAAATGGATTAGTGTTACAGTTGCTGCTGCTGCTGCCGCTGCGGCCGTACTTACTGACAATTGACTATGGAGATCTGAAACCAATGGCGTTACACTTACACTGCCACTTGGACTCTTTTGTTTCACCATTTTTGTGGATATATTGCTGCTGTTGGTTTTGTGGTAGTAAAACGACTCCATAAGTTTCTGCTTTTCTACTCTTACGATCTAAATTTAATTTGACAAAGAAGAAACTATCTCAGAGCCAAAGTAATGCATTCACAACAAATCTAATCTAAATCATAAGATAGAGAATCAACACTTATCTTAACAGCATATTTAAGAAAGATTTAGCATTGATTAATAGATGTTAATTAAGATGATTTTTTTATCTTAACGTAGAAATTACCAGAGAATTTGAATTCAAAAATGAATCTCAATACTAGAAATCGAAAAGCTCAATGAAACAGGATTTGATTTTCCGAAAATGAAATAGAATTTTGTCATAAGTTTCTGTAATTTCTGGATTTCTCTGGCCTAAATTTAGAAATGATTGGAAGTGTGCCTTAAAATTTTGATTTTTTGTATTTAGATACTCCTGAAAATAATTAATAGAAGTTATTCATTTAATATTATGTTTACAATTATAATTATTTTTATTCAAATATCATGAAACTTATTGATTATTATATGTAACCTTAAACTTAGTATATAATGATTATATATAAGAGGATTAAGTTTAAACGAAATAATCTAAATTTATCCTTAGTCTGAATGAAGACAGAAACTTCATTTTGATAAACTCTAAATACGGTTCATTTGTATATTGTATATGATGGTTTTATCCAGATCATTCTATGTTTTGATATAGAAAATTGAGGCGTTTTGTATAATATTGATTATATAGGACTAGATCGCGATAAAATTAATCCTCTATTAATCCCCGTTCATAAGGAGAATTTATAAATGTAACTCTTATTCATTGAGTTATGTTTATTAATTTACAAGGGAAAGATTGTAAAAGATTTTCATTTAATTACTAAGTATTCTATAAATATAACAAAATGAATGGCTGAAAATATTTCTCAAAAATATGGAATCTACTCCTTCTAAAAGAAAGTTAGATAAGTTGTTCCCTTAATAATTAATACTAGTCTTGAATATAATGAGCGCTCAATTTTCTTTAAGAGTTAAATAAAATAATAAATTTATGAATTTCACATATTAAATGTTCAAAAGAGGATCAATGTGGATCAATGATAAATATGTAATTAGAGAGATTAACGGACACTCAATCTAACTCTAATTATGAACACTTATGGAAGATTGATCTATATGAAATGATTATTAAATCGACAAAGACAATTTTCTATTTTATAATTTATCTGCAAAATTTATAGTTCAACTTTATATTTTTAGTGAAGTAATATAAAGCTAATAAATGAAATCAATTAATTAAAGAGTTTAATCAAATTATTTAATTTATTAGAGCATAATTGTATAACTCCATCAGGTCTCCATGTTGGCTCTATAAATCTTAAAATGAACTATTGAATTAATTGTAAGATCTAAAATATTAATTGGCCCAAATTTAATTTGATTAAACTTATTAGAATCAATTAATTAATCATATGGGCCCATTTTTAATTTGATTAAACTTGTTGGGCTAAATTAATTTTTGGCCTAATCTATAATAGTTATGGAATTAAATAAATAATGAGATTATTTATGTATATTAAATAATTAGATTATTTAATTAAATTAGATAATTATGAATTATCTAAATTATTTAAATTAAAGATAACATTAGATATTATATTATCATTTTAATTATCTAAATTAAAATAAGATAAAGATATTATTTTATCTTAATCTTAATAGAATTAAGAGTTTAGATAAATAAGGACTCTTATACTATAAATGAGATTATTAGAATCACTTTTAAGTATTTTTCATTAGTGTTTCTTTTGGACTAAATTTTTTTTAAAGAGAAAAAAAGAGTGTAAAATTTAGATCTTCTATAATTTGTCAACTCGCCTAGACGATTAGTCCATTGGTGGGAGACATAACGATGAAGAATTATGGTATTAATAGAAAACATCTGTGAAAAAATTTACGATTGAAATAATTTTTTTATACCATCTTGTTGTTAAATTAAAATAAACATAAAAATTTTTAAATTCGATCCTACAGAAATTTGAAAAAAATACTAATGAATTCGAAATATATCTAATGTGAATCAGGAGATCAAGACTTGTATTAACAGGATGCTTCTTCAGAAGAGTTAACATCAATTAATTCGAATTTGTATATTAACCTTAGAAATTACTGAAGAAAAGGCATTCAACTGAAAAACCTCAAAACCTAGAAGTTTGGAAATTTAATAGAACTAGAAAGTATTTCAAATTTGAAACGAATGAATCAAAATCTTAAAATTGAAATAGAATTTTGAGAAATAATAAAGTACCTAAAGATTACGATGGTTAATGCTTCCACTAATTTTTGAAAAAGATAAAAAGTGAATTTGTAATTTTTTTCTTCTAAATAAGAGATTCTCTCTTTTAAAAGATCCAGACTCTCATCTCGTTCGCATTTCTGGAGATTGAACCATGTGCGTTTAAAGAGAACTCAAGTTTTCAACTCTGTTTCAATTTATATTATCTATTCTAGTTCCATGAGACATAGAGAGAGTGCGCACAAGACCACTATAGAAAATTGAGGAGAGTAATAAAAGTTGTTTGAAATACGGGACCCACTAACACTCACTCATCGAATCTATTAATTTTAATAGAAGATTTTTAGCAGCGGGGTATCTATGCATATTTTGTCAAATATTTGAATATTAATGTCACTTTTTCAAACTTGTGGGTATTTCTATAATTTGGCCTTACCTCATGAGTATTTATGATAATAACCCAAAATTAAATGGCATATTGGAATTGTGATTAAAATTATATTTGTACATGATTTTAAGTTGGAAATAGATAAAAAGTCAACGCGAAGTCAAGTACACATTGGACATATGAGAAAGTGAGTGAAACATGGAGTTAAAAGCAAGGAGGAGGTCAGAATAAACAAGAGACCTTTTTAGCCTTGAGCAACGTGACATTA
The DNA here is from genome assembly GCA_946807835.1 of Ailanthus altissimus. NCBI lineage: Eukaryota > Viridiplantae > Streptophyta > Magnoliopsida > Sapindales > Simaroubaceae > Ailanthus > Ailanthus altissimus. Next base: position 12,766,362 of record OX327698.1, read on the forward strand.
AGTTTCCATTGCTACAATGCTAAAGATAGAATCACCAATTCTATAATGTTATATTGGGGTTACACTAGTGCCGTCTAGGCACCAATCTGTGAAAGATAAAGATTATAGCTCTATTGATGAGTCAGTGGTTAGATTCAGCCTTTAAAGAAACTCAAGCAATAGCTAACAAAGAGAAGAGACCTACAACATCTAGATCCGAGGAAAATAAAGAAACCATTCAGAAGAAGGCCTAAAGTACTATAGTTCTGTCTTTAAATGATGAAGTTTTAAGGGAGGTGGCTAGAGAAAAGACAACACTTGGCCTTTGGAAGAGATTGATGCCCTCTATATGATAAAGTTCTTGGCGAATCATTTATATGTCAAGAAAAAGTTATATCACTTATCTATGAATGAAGGAACTTTAATTAAAGACTACATTAATGCCTTTAACAAGATAATCATAGATCTTGAGACCATTGACATCAAAATTAAAGATAAAGATAAGGCAATTATCTTGCTGTGTTCTTTGTCTCCAAGTTATAAGCACTTCGTAGATACACTAATGTATGGTAGAAAAACTTTTAACAATGAGTGATGTATAAAGCCTCGTTGAACTCAAAAGAATTGGGGAAATAATCTGAGTCTGGTAGTGAAACAAATTTGGTTTCAAGAGGAAGAGATAGAAAAAAAAATAATTAATCAAAGTGGATATCCAAGAAGTGTTATGTTTATAGGAAAAAGGGCATTTGATAAAGGATTTTTTCAAAAACAAAAAAGATAAGGGAGATGCTGAAATAGTCTATATAAAGGACTATGAAGTTGTAGAATTCTTAATAGCCTCTCATAGGAAGTATGCTATAGAATGCATACTAGATTTTGGTTGTAGTTGTCATATGTGTCATGATAGATCTTTATTCACCAATTACAAATCCATTAGAAGGAATACTAATGGATAATAATATAGCTAACGAAGTCATGTAGATTAGTGACATAAAGATGAGGATGTGTGATGGAAATATTAGGGAGTTACTTAGTATAAGGCACATTTCTACAGTTAGAAGAAACTTAACATCCCTAAGAATACTAGATTAAAAGGAGTATTTATTCAAAGTATAAAAAGGAATACTGAAAGTAATGAAAGGATTTATAGTAATAATGAAGGGTGAGAAACATAAGGGGCTATATGTGCTTGAAAGAAAAACTATAATTGGCTCAATATAGGTTATTAAGGGAATGTAGTCTAAGAAGCAGCATTGGAGATATACTCACCATAATAAATGGTAAGAGTGATATTAACAAGAATTAGTTTTAGCCATCAAAGGATTATGGCCATGGTGTTAAGAGTGACATAGGAGATCACAATATGAAGGCTACCCTAAGTAAAGAGCATTCGTATCTAGAAAAAGACTTAACTAAAGTTAGCGCTAAGTGATTGAACGTTAGCGTGAATGGATCCTAGAAAGCTTCTTAAAGAGAGATTTTAAATCAATGAGAAGTTTGTTAGAATTGCGATTCAAAATTAGGTTTCTGCATAATTTTAAGTTGAAAACATATGAAAAGTCCACATGAAGTCAAGTACACATCAGACGTACGAGAAAGGGATTAAAACCAAGAGTCAGAAACAAGGAGGAGGTTAGAACAAGCAAGGGACCTTTCCAAGTCTGAGAGTCGCGACACTAGGTTTCCATCACCATAGCACTGAAGAAAATTTCACCAGTGCCACAATGCTATGTTGGGGTCGCACTAGTGCCGCAGAGGCATCTTTGTAGCTCTGCGACGTCCAATTTTGGGAAACTTTTATTTTTAGCTTGGATTAACTTCTTTGAGTGGAATTTGGATTCTTGTATGCATAGACTCTTATTCTAATTAAAAATAAGATTTTTAGGGATATTCTAAACATTATGAAAACACTTGTAACCCCTTAAAAATAATTTAGCATTAAGAGAGAAGATCTAAGAGAAAGAATAGAGAGTCAGAGAGCCTTGAGTACTAATACACTGTGGACGTAAGCATTTGTTGTACAACTATATAACTTTTTTGTGTGATTGTTTATATATTTATCTTGATATTTTCTTATTCTTACTTTATTTATGAATAAAGTCTTTTGCATGCGATTAAAAAAATTTTAAAGTGCATGCTAAAAATCCAATATGGCACTCACCTAATATTCTTCATTAAAAAAAATATTTATTTTTATTCATAAAAAATTGAAGAAAGAAACAATTTTTTTCAAATTTAGCAACAACATTACTAAATGCATTTTAAATTATTTTTTAAAAGATAGGTAATCAAAGACGTCATTTATTTTTTCATAAATAAATTTCAAAAATACCATTTAAAAAAAGATACCAAAAACCACTTAAAGTTCTCATTAAATTAGGCAAATATAATTAGAAAATTTTATTTTAGAGCAAATATAACTAGAAGACTTTAAATGCCAGATTAAGCTTAAATTATCGTTCAAGGGGTTTCTGTCATAATATAATAAGGGATTATAAATAGATGCATAAAAAGGAATGATGAATTGCCTTTATTAAAGCCACAAAGAGGCTATATATATATATATAGTAAATAGCAATACAACATGCACGTTAAAGAAGTGACATTTGGAAATTGATGACTTAATGAAATGCCAAATGGCATAATATAAGGCTAGAGATAAATTGATATAACTCTTTCTTGGATATCAACCATTTCATAATAATTATATTTGATTTTGCTAAAGAAAAATCCATTAGAATAAAATATAAAACAAAATAAATGAAATTTTTAATGAATAATAAAATAGTATTAGGAGTGCAACAACTTTGTTAAAAACTTTTGTCAATAAAATTTAATGAAATAAAATATGGTTAAAGAAAAATGAGTACAATACCTATAGATCCATAATGATTGTGAAAGTTCTTCTTTTCACAGATTATTCTCCTTTTTATTCGAAGCTCCCCGTAAGATGATAAGCATCAATTTGATAGTTTGCTCAAAGGATGTATGCCAATGCCATTTATTATCTTCTTAAATGTGTATGTAGGTAAAGTCTTGGTAAATAAATTTATAAAATTATTAGTGGGGCATATTAATATGGGTTAATTAGGTTTAATATTTTTATATTCCAAACTTAATATTTATTCGTTTAAATTAAGATTATTTAGTTCTTTTTAATGTATTTTATTGCTATTTTGTAGGTTTGAAGTCAACAGAACAAATAATGATAAAACTTTAATGAAAATAAGGCAAAAATATCAAATTACTACAGTGCACTACTATAGTGGATTGCTACAGTGTCTAACACCACAGCACCCAAATCGACACTTGAAAGTAGTATGTACAGCACCTCAATGCTATATAAATAGTAGGCATGAACAGTAATGCGTGTACAATACCCCTATGAATAGTAATTCTAATCTGATTTATATTTTATGTTTTACCCTAATTTAAAAACATAAACCTATAAATAAAATGCTAAAAGCTATAATTCAGAAGAAAAAAATAAGTAGAGAGACAAAACTTCAAAAAAGAATTCACAACACAAAAATCAAATATCAAAGCCAAGAAATCAAAATTCAAGATCAAGATTCAAGCTTCAAAGTCAATATTAAAAGAGAAGCAACCTAAGACGTCTTCTTGATTAGTTTTTCTTCTCTATGTTTATCATTATGTTTTTATTTTTATTGTTCTTTATGGATTGGTTTGATACTTTTTGTTTTATAATGAGTTAAACATTGTTTATCTAGGGTTAAACTGTGAGTGATTTTAAACCTAGGGTGCATGCATATGGGTTTGTGTCTATCATTCAAATATAACATATGTATCACATACAAACATGCGCAGCAGATGAGCAGAATACAAATTACTCAATAATAAACACAAATAAACTTTACATGTTATCTCATAAATGTAAAATAGTTCAAGATTAAAAAATAATACCTTGTCAAGTCTTTGGTATATTGTCGAACCAGAGTACCTGCCTTGAAGTATTGATCAATAACAAGAACTAGGAGATTTAAATATTAAAAGATTAATCAATGGAAAACATATTGAGGGATGAAATTAACCCTAGGTTTTATCTATATTGCTATCTTCCAGATCTCTTTATATTATATTTTCCAAATTTATTCTTAATTTTTATTTTTTTGAATAATTTCTAGAAAGACATAATTTTAGTACTTGGTTAAAAAGAAGATATTATCTCTGTGGTTTCGACATCCGACTCTTTTATCTCTTTATTACTTGCATACGATAGTGTATACTTACTCAATTTTAAGATATAGAAAAATCGCATCACTTCTTCTAAAGAATGGCGCTACACTCATCTGTTAACAATATTGTCTTATAATCCTCTAATCTAGTCTTCTTTGGAATGATGTCCTTGTTGGGATTTGTGCTTACGTGCCATCCCTTTTATGTATAAATATTTTCTTTATGTTTATACATTTATGATTTCAATATATCACTAATTATTTTATTTATAAATATGGTAAGGTGCTTGTAACGTTTTAGACATTGTATGATCTGAAAAAGTTCAGATCTGATCTAAAGGAGTTTAGATCAGACCTAAGAGTTAGTAAAATCTAAAGAGTTAGAGCCTTGTCTGAAATGGGACAAAGACCTAAGAATATATTAATAATGATATAGTTGCAATGGGTTGCAAATGGTGCTAAGAAATGTTGTTATGCAAATATGTTCTTAAATTTAATGTTCCTGATCTACCTTCACTAATGCGGGTCTGTTAGTGAAGATCTTAATATATATATAGATCAGTGTATATCTATATCTGGATAGTCCAGATGGTTAGTCTTAGCAGACCATGAGTTTAGTGGAAACTCGTATAGAGATACAAGTATTCAGTAAGGACTGAATATTGAACAGACTCACAAAGATCTCCAATAGACATCCCATAAAGCCGTCAATGGAGGATCTTTCGAGTTGAGTAGTATTCGTGGTCCTTAGACCTGAGTACCACGGTGGACTTGTTAGTGATCCATCATACTTTGGTTCCACACATGTTAGATACCTTTCATTGTCTGACCGCTGGGTGTTGCTGGGTATGGTCCGATGCTAATGGAGTCCGGTGTGTACAGATATGGGATCCATCAACTCAATTGGGTGAGTAAAATATCCTGCAACTCCAAGATTGTATTTCAGAAAGTCTTATGGCCATAAGCAGACATCCAAGAATTTCTTGGGAAAATAATATCGTGAAAGTGTTTACGGATATTATTTATTGAAATACAAATCTAAAGATAAGTTTATGGTTGAGCACATGGAGACTTGACAGTGTTGATCTATATCTCCGCTCTTCTAGGATATTTATGATGGAAGGATTATACGAATATGTTATAACCTCAACTTGTATGGTCTAATGCGCCGTTTTGTAATATCTGTAACATGTGTGTGGGATATTGTTCACGGACGTGTGAAATAGTTTCATATGATAAATCGGGCATGGACCTAGAGAGTCTCACAATATAAAGTATACTCGTTGTGCACTGGGGCGACGAATTGGATTGAATAATTAATCCAACAATTTCCAGCAAAAATGAAAAATGTTTCTAGGTTCATTTTATTATTCACTTGTCAATAATTGAAGGTAAAACACATTATTGGTTTACAAAAGTTGTTAACCAATAAAAAATTGACAAGTGACATAATCTTGCTCCATAAATAATTTACCATGTATTTACCTATTTACCTTACTTGGTAAATACATATATGGTAAATGTAAATATTCAAAATAGTTTTGAATTATTAATATTTTATATATTAATCAAATTATTATTATTAATTGGAATAAGTGGCAAACACCATTTACTAATGGAGAATGCACTTGTTATTAATAATAAGAAAAGTTTACCACTTAGTAATTATTAAATGATGCACTAAGGAAGTGGTAAAACCACTTAACATTGATTAAATGCCATTTACTCTGTAGAAATTGATTCAATTGGTTGAATCAAATTGGCGAGTGAAAAATATGATAGATTAATGTTTGTAATGGCAAACATGGTTAAGTGGTGGTGGAGCACTAAGAGAAATCATTCTTTGCACTTAAGAAAGAATTGAAAGAGTTCAATGTGTGCAAGATAGAGTGAAATTCGTTCTGGGAGAAAGAAGAGAGAATTGAGAGCTTTTCCTAAGTGTTTTTCTCAAAGTGTTGAGAGAAAATGCAAAGGCTTACCAAGCTACAACATATAGAGTTGTAAAGAACTATAGAAAACACCTAATTCTTCTCATCTCTTGGTAGTAATCATTCATAAGGACAAATTGTTTTAAGTGTTAAAACAATCATTTGCTGGAAATTCAAGGCTGCCAGTCTAGCTTCACAATCCCACCGGATTTAGTTGTGAACTAGAATTGTGCAAGGGAATACTTCAAGGTGAGCTCAACAAATTTAAGCTTGGAGTTCTTGAAGAATTGTAAAGCTACCTTCATATCCGGGTAGGTTATTTATTTGTTATTCATTTTATATCATGCATGAAATATATATATGAGATATATATGTACTTGAATGATCATATATGCTTGAATATGTTACATATTGTTTAATATGTATGAATACTTCCGTTGCGTATTTAATTTTTGAAATTATATACATCTATACACATCACACACCATATCACACAACAGTTCTTCATGAACATGAAATAACTAGGCATTTATTCTAGTACATTTGCAAAAGGAAGATTGATATGTAATTTTTTAAATATTTTAAGAAATTTAAAAAATTGCTTATCTAATTTCTTTTTTTGTAGCCTTTGAGGGAATAGTAGAGGAGGAGTGAGATGTTGATTTTGCATGTTACTAGTATTTTTTACTAAGTTGTCATTTTGCTGTACATCAAGATTTTTCTACACTTGTATACTAATTTCTGCACTTTTCTACTGCCATATTTTATTTCTACACTAATTGGACTGCTTTGCTATATATTTTTAGTTTCTGTACTTGGTTGGTGCCTCTGTAGCTTTTAGATAAAAGGTGTAGGCTGTCTATATGGCTATACTTTTTCTTATTGTGCCATATTCTTCTTTTCATTCACACTTGATGGTGCTAATTTGGATATGTTTTTATGTAGGATCTTATCACTCCTCAAGTTAATGGCTTGGCATTACTCTATATTTCTTCTTGGATTTGCTTTGGTATTGCTTAATAGAGTGTCTTGAGGTCGCCTATTGATTGCAATAACAAGTTGTCCCATTTGAACCTCTAAGTTCTTCAAGGTTGTTGAATGATTCTACATATTGGCATCGTTTGACTTTATATAGTGTATAAACTTCTCTTCTAATAACGACTTCTTCTCTTGCGATCCTTGAACTCATAGGGGATTCAATGGTCTAGATGACTTTCCTTAGTTGTTACACTAAGAGATGTTAGGATGATCTTTCCACCCGGATTATAAAAATTAGATTGTAGGTTAGGTTGCTGTTGATTAACATTGTCCATATAATTTATCGTCTCCATGCACCGCCCATTCATGTGGTTATCACTACAAAAGTAGCATGTCAGTTGCTGGGCTTTGACGACATCCAATGCATCTATCTTCTTGTATAAGGTATTAATTTATGCTACCAATGCATTGAATGCATCAATCTTATATACACAAGCGAATCTCTTAAGTGTAACTTTCTTAGCTGACCATTGGTAACCGTTTGTACCATCTCTTCTAAAATATCATAAGCTTCATCTGTGGACTAATTCATTATAACTCCTCCACCAGTAGCATTTATAATAGTACTCAAATGGCCTATTAATCTATTAAAATATTTAATTTTAATTTTATTAATAACTGTAGCAAAAATATTGTACACTGTAACGGGTACTATATAAATAATTAAAAAAATATATTTATCTAAAAATATTTTATTTAACTAAATAAATTAAAAATTAAAAATAGTGGTTAAAAAATTTAAAACATCCTCAAATTTTACTTTTTTTTAAATTTTCCCTAGAGTTTGCTTCAATTATGTTATATTAGACTTGGGACTAATTGTATATTTGTTGTTTTAGTAATATTTAATGTCTTTTCTTTTTTTTTTTTTTACACATGTTGGAGACCTTACCATTGACTAACTTGATACGCCTACTCCCTCGAAAATTCTTCATCTTCATTCAACCTTTCCTCTGATTCTCAAAAGAAAACCTTTCCTCTCACCATATTACCAACCTAACTCACAACTCACGTTCATTTCATCTCTTTTTCAGATTCCAATCAATTCACGAAAACAACTCACAAAATCACTATTTTGTTTCGTTTTTGGATTAGAAGAATCTTTTGCGTTTTTACAATTGTTTATTCGGTCGATCAAAGGGGTTCGGGATTTCGAATTTAGTTCATCTGTATGCTTTGATGTATCAACTCGTAAGTTTCAGGCATTTATACATGGGGAATTTTGAATTGTAGCCTCGACTCTATTAGAAATGGCAAAATTGGAAGGAGCGTTTTGGGCTTTCTTTTGGTCAGTTTTGTTTTTCGATTTGCTCTTGAGAGTCGCTTCCAATGCCGAAGGTATGTACTGAATTTTCTTTTCTTATTCTTTTTGTAGTTTGTGTTAACTAAATTTATTAGTTTTGGTGATTTATTTTGTGTTTTTTTCCTGATATTTTCCGATCGCCTTTTTTGTTTCCCTATCATTTTACTTTGAATGTTGCTGAATCAAATTTAAAAATTGGCTATGATAGAATAATTGCTTTCCAAATTAGAAAAACAAAATGAAATACTCTCTTTATGATAGAAGTTGCTATATTTGAAGATTTGAAGTTTCAGTTAATGGGTTGACTTAAAGAAACACTAATACCATATGAATGCTATGGTTATTGAATGATGATCTTTGCCGAGTTTGAGTATTATCAATCTCCAGATGCCTTAATGATGGCTCTATTTTATGATAAAAATGATTACTGGCCTTGATTATTTGTATATTTTCATGGCTAATCATATAAAGTGCAATCCAAAGTGCATCGGTTTAATTGAGAGGCATTAACAACTGGCAGCATGTGATAAAACAGCTATTACCAAAGAATGGATACTGTGTGCCTTCTCGTTTGATCTTTTTAATAATATTTTTTTCATTTGTGCAAGACAGGTGACGCATTGAATGCACTCAAGACCAATTTAGCTGATCCTAACAATGTTCTACAAAGTTGGGATCCAACCCTTGTCAATCCCTGTACATGGTTTCATGTGACATGCAATAGTGAAAATAGTGTTACACGTGTGTAAGTTTATTTATATGACTTTGTATTTGGAGTTGATATTATTTCATTATATTGTATTTCATACAAGTTTGATGACTACATTATTCTACTTTTATTTTCTTAGTGATCTTGGCAATGCAAATCTAACTGGTCCACTGGTTTTACAGCTTGGTCAACTCCCAAATTTGCAGTATTTGTAAGTGAATACACCTGATTATGCATGTTTTAGTACCCTTTCTGTTCTAATGCTTTCTCTCCTCTTGGTGCTTTTCATCACTAGTGTTGGTATTTGCATTTGAACAAGTTTTTTGTTATTTGTTGATATCAAGGCTTGTTTCTATCAATATGGGCTGGACTTCAACAATTCTCAAAGTTGCACTTTTGAAACATTTCAGTAGATCAGCATATTGTAGTGCAATGCAGAGTACTATCTCAAGATGCTACATGACCATTTTCAAGGAACAACCTTTTAAGAAGCCTTGATATTGTTACACTGTCATGCATTGCACCTGGTATTTAGATAGAAGAGATAAGTTTAGCTCCTCATATGCTCTTATTGTATTTCAACAGTTTGCATTAATACTCTCATGTTGACCATGTAACATTCTTATGAAAATGGTCTTTTTAGTTTACTCTTGTTATGATAAAGGTTCTTTAGTTTACTCTTTTATGTTATATTAGAAAAAAGGGAAAAACAGAAAGGCTTTTAGTTTAGAATGTACTTGCAAAATTCTGTTCCCTCTTCCTCATGTTCGTATCTAGAAGCTTCTTATCTTAACACATCTAGCCCATGAATATGGTCGCCAGGTTTTTTACATGGTTGTGTTGCATATCCTGCAAAAGCAGTGTTTCTGAGTGTTATATATTTTCATAATAGTAGTTGCATTAACAATCCACTAAAGTTCTTTGACAACAAACCCAACTAAACCTGCCCCCAAGTCTCTTCTCTTTGGTCTAGAATGATTAAATCAAGTTTTTATTTGCAGGGAACTTTATAGTAATAACATTAGTGGAAGAATTCCTGAGGAGCTTGGAAATTTGACAAACTTGGTGAGCTTGGATCTGTACTTGAACAAATTAAGTGGTCCCATTCCATCAACCCTGGGAAAGCTTTCAAAACTAAGATTCCTGTATGAGCACACATCTTTCACATTTCATTCTTTTGTCATATATCTAATTTATGTAGATGGCTTGCACACTTTGCCATCACTAATTTATGTTCCAATTTATTGCCAATGGACTGGAAACTTGTTGTTTGTGTAGAGGTTCAAACCAAAAATATTTCTTAATAATACTTGCCAAAACCAAAGCATTTTATTACCAGAAAACATATATTCAATGATATTTTGAAGCTTGAACCTTTGAGTTATCTTGGAGTTTATTTCATTTTCAGGAAAATGAATATTGGGTAGGCAATTAATTGTTTTTTTGGACATAATTCTTGAGATTTTGAAGCATGATAAATTTTACAAATAACAAGATTTAATATCCCTGCAATTGCATTGGATTTTGTGAAATCTGATGATCAGCAATAAGGGATTGAGACTTTGCTCTCTAATACATTGATAGAGATGCAATGGGTTGGTTGGTTCATAAAGTCAAATATACCGATATTTGGTTCTTGTACAATTCTCTCTCTTGTTATAAGCTGTCTAAACTCCTATATCAGAAGTCCTTAAGAAATATTGAATTGTATTATTAGAGTTTAAATATATTAAGCAGGTAAATTTTTTAAAAGAAATATATTTTAGTTACTTGAACCCTGCAAAATGATGATGATATCATTGAATTTACTTCATCAAGACAAAATGCCTAACTCATACCCTATATATTGGGTGGGCAGTGCTTGTGTACGAAGATCCAAAATCTGTTTAAGAAGTAAGATTGCTTATGCTATGAAGGAAAGACGGCAAGCTTAGATGTCTAGGTGGAGTAGGACAGATCTTCCAAGAGTAGATTTCATGTCAGGGAAATGATAAACTAATTAAAAATCTATCAATTTGAGCAATACAGAGCTTTCATTAGATAACATTAAAAACTACTCTGCTTTGATGCGGACACAGGGTGTTTGAGGTAGCAACTCCAGAATCTAGTTATGCGAAACAGTTCTCTGTTAGTGTTCCTGAATTTTAAAATCAAAATGTACAATGAATAATGATTTGAGTATTTGTTTCCTTACTGAAACTATCTGACAACCATGGAGCAGAAAGGAGTTCAGGTGAAAGAATAGAAAATATTTTCTCTTTCCTTTCTTTTTCTTGTATTGTGCTGTATATATATTTCAGTCATATATATAGGGCCCAAAAGAATTGCTGAAGGCAGCTGTTGTTAGGTCAGTTGGATGAGCGGAATTCTGCATTGGGATTCTACTTTTTATTTGTTTTCTTTAATTGAGCTCTGAATCATTGGGAATTCACTTGCTTGAGTCTTTCTTTATTTGTTTAAATGAAATATCAGCTGATGCTTAAGAGTGGAGATAAATTGTTGGAAGCTAGTTAGAAATAGGCATAGGATCAAATCGTTTTTTTGACAGCTCCTTTTATCTTTTCTGCTGGCACCTTTTGCTGGAGTACTCTTTGGCAGGCTGAAATTCCTACAAACTCATATGTTTGTGTGAATGGCCTTTATGAGAATTTTAACCTATGAAATTTAGTCCAAGGGGAAAATATCAATGACCTAGTGCTATATGTACAAGAGTCGTGAGTTTTGGAATATCCATCCTGCATTAATTTCTGCTTGATGAGATTTTGAATATATTGTCATTTTCAAAGTTCAAAGAATTATGCTGAAGTTGGATTCACCAAATGTTTATGGTTTGGGCAAAGATGAGAGATAGGGATGGCTTATTAAATTCTCCAAAGTTGAGAGTGATGCCTTCTTGTTTATTATGGAGTCTATGGGGGAAAAGAAATCCACAATCTTTTGACTCTGTGGACCACATAGTGAATGATGTTATGTTTGTGGGAGAGAACTCTTTTTTTTATCCTTTTCAATGTCAAACTTTACTGGTTCTTTTGGAACTTTTAGATACAAACTTTAATTATCGAAGCTTTATTTATTTATTTCTAGATGCTCAACCCTGTTTATCACTTAACCAAAATCAACAAAAAGATAAATAAGTAAATTGCACAATTTAGACTCCATTACGTTATAAAATTGCTACTAACATTCAAGAAATAACATATTTGCATTTAAGCTCCCCACATACAAGAATATTGTTAATTCTTAGTTGAATCTTCAATTTTGAATTGATTTAAGCATAAACCAATGTTGTCTTGATCTTCAAAATCATGGAAATCTCACACCCATTGAATGTCATTTGGGGGCCTAACAAATAAAATAGTCAAAATTGGGAAGAAGCTAGGGACAAAATCCTATTTCGATGCAGGTTTCAAATAGCTTTAGTATCTCAGAATTGTGAAACAATTTATCGAGAAAACAGAATAAGAACAATAGCCATGAGAGCAACAGTATAACCAACGAATGTACTAAAATTGTCAAACAATGCACTACATCCGTTGACCATTATTTGAGGGCGTATAGATGTGCTTATGTTTTGGGTTGCAAGTGCTGTAGTCTTGAACATTACTAATGCGAAATTTTGATTCTTAAAGAAATTTTGAGCATGCTTTCCAAATACTGTTGATTCCATTTGTATTGTTTATTTTATTTCCATTTACTCCAATAAATTCATGCAAAGAGGAGAGTAAATTGAGCCTTAGAGTTTCAATCCTCACACTGAAAAGTTGGGTTTCATTGAGAATTTGGTTGCTGGGGACAATACTCAAGCCAAAGTGCATGTGTTTCTAATGGGGTAGCCTGAAAATAATAGTTGATGGCCATTTAGTAGTGGAGTTGTTGCTTTCTAAACCACTGCTGTAGAAGGAGGAGATTAGGCGGTTTTGTGTTGCGAGTATTTTGTTTCATTAATGGGGCAACAAAAGTAAATACAACTATAAAGGATTTAGTCTGAACTCTAATTGTTAGAATCATCTACAAATCTCCTTGCTTTACTTTTACCTCATGCGAACCAAAAGAGCGAAAGGAGTCACCGGTCTCAGTCCTCTTAGTCCGATCGATCAATCAATCAATCAATCAATCAAGCAAGCAAGCCTGCGAGCTAGTAGCAAGCCTCTTTCAAGCCAGTAGTAATCCTGTCCCGTGCATTCCAAGTCTTGTGCAACTATAAAACTTTTGGGTTGCCAAGTGCAAGTGTACAAGCTTGAGTCATGTTAGTGGTCACTCCTTTCAGAAGGGTTTAGAAGACAACATAAATATCATCCAAAAACCTGCTTTGGTGGATGAATGCAAGTAATGCCTGCTAATCCTTAATGTTTTGAAGGTTATTGTCTTTTTTTTTTCTGGCCACGCCCTGCCATTAGATGGTTAATGTGGACTGATGTTATTCTGATTGGGTAATCCTAAAACTTGTTACATTTACACCATAAAGTCAAATTAGCTGATCTTCAAGTCTCATGTAAGCTCATACATGTTTTTCCAGTTTGTATATAAGTTGATACAGTTATACATCGAAGATGCTTTTATGATCATTGAGGCCCTTTGTAAGCTTGAATTCAAGATTTTGTGCCCCCTTCTCCAAAATCCTTAGTGTTGTAATTAGCAATTCTACTAATTGGCGTTTTCCCTTCCAACACCAATCATGCTTCTTATTCCAAAAATAAATAAATAAAGAAAAAGCAAGACTCTGATTTCTTATCCTGTTGTTAATAGTCAGCTAGTCCAGTAATCAGATGTCTATGTTTCCAGTGATAACAACTTAGCCTTACAGAAATTATAGGCACTGTGCAATGGGCTTCCATTCCCAGTTGTGTTTTTTATTATTATGTTCATCTTCTTGCTGTTTGTTTAATTATGCATAGTCAATTTTATTCCACATTATGTTTTTGATTATTTGGAAATGATGTCTTTCTGTTTTGTGTGACAGGCGTCTCAACAACAACAGCTTGTTTGGAGAAATTCCCAGATCATTAACTGCTGTTATGTCATTGCAAGTCCTGTGAGTGTACTGTTGACATCTTAACTATTCACCAAGCTAAATTGTTCCCCCAGTTCCCAATTTTCCCCATGTATTATAAATTGCAAGGATTTGACTTGTACATTGCCATGTAAATTGCAGGGATCTTTCAAACAATAACCTAACTGGAGATATTCCAACCAATGGTTCTTTTTCACTATTCACTCCCATAAGGTTTGTTACAAGTGTGTCCTTTGTTACTTTGGTTTAATGGTCATGGAAAACCTATTTAACTACTCGGCAACCCAACTGGGCTGATTTGTAACTCCTGTATTTACTTATTGCAGTTTTGCTAATAATCAGCTTAAAAATCTTCCAGTTTCTCCTCCTCCTATTGTACCAACACCACCAGCTCCATCTTCAGGTTTGCTATCCTTCAAATTCTTCTAATTTTTAAAGGACCGAAAGTGGGTCCATCACTCTTTCCCTGGGCTTTAGCTTACTTTTGATACTCATGTTATATTCAGTGCTTTTCCTTTCATTTTTTTTGACATTTTGGCCTAAGGTAACATTGATAAATTGGCCTGTCTTGACAATTTATAAACGCATTTGGCATGTGCATCTTCTTGAATTATATTCTTATAGCCATGTAAAAACTTTTCATGAGAAATTATGTCTTAAGAATATTTGATTGAATGTGAGTACATGCAAAACTGCCACCTCATCCTACCGCCATGGTTTTCTTTGGTCTCATTTGCTTTCTTATTTCTAATTTCATAACCAGTTTTGTCTGCTTCGGAACCAAAGCAGAAAGATTCAATGACCATGAGAATGTTCTCCACTTAAGTATTCTTACTTCAAAATCATGCGTCTAGTTCAATTTTCAATTAGCTGCTTTTTCCAACTGGGTTGCGGTCATTTGAAAATTTGATCTCTTGATTTATGAACATCAGGATAAACTTACTGTATCCATATGGTTCTACTGTGTGCTGCTAGGTAACAGCGCCACTGGAGCTATTGCTGGTGGGGTTGCTGCTGGTGCTGCTCTGCTGTTTGCTGCCCCTGCAATTGCACTTGCTTGGTGGAGACGTAGGAAACCACAGGATCATTTCTTTGATGTACCTGGTTAGTGAAATATCAGAAACCAGTATCAATTGTTCATTAAGTTGCTCTATCAGATGGATTTTGAATCTATCTACTATTTTACAGCTGAAGAAGACCCGGAAGTTCATCTGGGACAGCTGAAAAGGTTTTCTCTTCGTGAACTACAAGTTGCAACTGATTATTTTGGCAACAAAAACATTCTGGGTAGAGGTGGATTTGGTAAGGTTTATAAAGGACGTTTAGCTGATGGTTCTCTAGTGGCAGTGAAAAGATTAAAAGAAGAGCGTACCCAGGGTGGAGAGCTACAATTCCAGACGGAAGTAGAAATGATCAGCATGGCTGTTCATCGAAATCTACTTCGTCTACGTGGCTTTTGCATGACACCAACTGAAAGATTGCTTGTCTATCCCTTAATGGTTAATGGAAGTGTGGCATCATGTCTAAGAGGTACTTCCATCAGCCTTTTTCTTTTTCCTTTGTAATTGATTGTTTATTTTACTATTGTTTTACTGCAGTCCAATGTTAACTTTGCCAAGTTCATCTGCGTGCCAATTTTAATTTCAGTTGCAAGTTTGAGCTTCAATTCAGAACCTGTTTTATCCTGATACAATTTGAGAAAAAATCTGTAGTGCCAATGTCTCAATATAGGCCTTTTCTTTTCAAAACAATATATGGTATCTGATTAAAATTGAAAAATTGAAAACTATCTGTCTACCAAAATGTTGAGAAATGTTAAAAATCTGAGTCAAATCTGTTGCTGCCAGTGCTTATGATGTGAAATTATTTTCTCATTTGATTTATGCATTATCTAGATCGCCAACCATCACAACTGCCACTTAGTTGGCCAATACGAAAGCAGATTGCACTGGGATCTGCAAGGGGGCTTGCTTATTTGCATGGTCATTGTGACCCTAAGATTATTCACCGTGATGTCAAAGCTGCCAATATATTGTTGGATGAGGAATATGAAGCTGTTGTTGGAGACTTTGGGTTGGCTAAACTCATGGACTACAAAGACACACATGTTACCACTGCTGTACGTGGAACAATTGGGCATATAGCTCCAGAGTACCTCTCAACTGGAAAGTCATCAGAGAAGACTGATGTATTTGGGTACGGAGTCATGCTTCTTGAACTCATCACTGGGCAGAGAGCTTTCGACCTTGCTCGTCTTGCTAATGATGATGATGTCATGCTGCTTGATTGGGTATGAACCATCTATTCTGTGTTTGACGCATTCCCTGCCCACTTTTTTTATATTATTTATTATAACTGATGATGATGCATTTGTGAAAAATATTATTGTTCTGTGATTTAGTTTCTCGTTTATTAGTACAATAGCATGGCTACTAGTACAATAGCATGGCTGCGGGAGCTCAAATGAGTCAATATTCAGGGTCAAATGCACCTAGCTTTTTTGATGTCTTCTGGATCATGCTTTAATTTGTGTAACATTCATATTTTTTGTCTGCCTGGGAGCCCACAGATTGGGTAGATCACTATAACTCTGTGATGATGCATGCCTGCTAAGCCAGTATTAGAATAAGAGACATTGTTATGAAATTTTATAAGCATCAAAACATGATTACTTTTTCTGCATTTGTGTAATTAATGAATTCTGGGACCAGTCATATATTTCTGATCATTGATAAGAGGGTCGATCTTTTTTCAATTTTCTTCTTCTAATATTTTGAAATTTCAGGTAAAAGGACTACTGAAAGAGAAGAAGTTAGAACAGTTGGTTGATAGTGATCTGGAGGGTAACTACATTGACGAAGAGGTGGAGCAGCTGATCCAGGTTGCGCTTCTGTGCACACAAGGCTTCCCAAGGGAGCGACCAAAGATGTCAGAGGTGGTCAGAATGTTGGAAGGTGATGGCTTGGCTGAAAGATGGAAGGAGTGGCAGAAAGAGGAGGTTAATAATACTGGCCACTCGATTCCTAATTGGATGAATTGTCCAGATGAATTGTCCACTTCCCACATCCAGCCAGATGAATTGTCCGGTCCTAGATGATCAGTCTTCTGGAAGCGCATTTTGTACGTGAAAAGTGATATTTATTACATTTGTGCATATAGCTTTCCTTTTTTATTCTTTTTGTTTTTGTTTTGATTTTAACTTTCTTTTTTTAATGTCCAGTTTATATCACAGATTGTACTTGTTTGGCAATATTGTAATTTTCTATTTAGAGGGTTGCCACTTGTCAGCTGGCATTGAGACTTTAGGTACTAGCAAATGAGAGTATCAATGTCATCTTTATGTATTCAAATATTAGTGAAGATTGTTACGCGAATAAAGGTCTATGCTTCCTTGTTCCAACTCTTGTTATCTTTCTGTTAGCTGTCTTCAAGGTATGTGGCGAGAATTAAAAGTTAAACTTCGAGTAAAGAAATAAAGAATTCGACAATTTTAAGTACAAAATTAATTTAAGTTTAAGAATTAAACAAGTTGAAAAAAATATTAAAATTAAAATTCATTTAAATATATAAAATTTTCATCAATATTAAATTAATTAAAATTTATAAATTAAAGTTCATTCAAATAAATTGTATAAAAAATTTATTCAAAATTTTATTTTTGTTCTTTGATTTGGTACGGTTAATTTTTTTTAAAAACAAAATTCAACTGAATTTAATTTATTTGAGGTAAAAAATTAAACTCTTAATTTTATATACTAATACTAAATGGAACTAAAGGTTGCAAGACGGCCTACTAAATTTTGATATAAGCAGGCTGTTGTACCTGGGCTGACACAACACGAAAATTTATCGTGCCTTGTCTACCTAGACATGACAGCATACGAAAAATTATTGTGCCTTGTCTATCCAGACATGACAGCTTGGGCTGTGGCTCAACACCCATAAGCATGACACAATAGGCCCATTAGGCCGTGTCCATGGGTCGTTTTAATTTTTTTAATATTTAAAAAAAAAACAAATTGCTGTTTGCAACCTTCATTGCAAGCCTACAACTTTTTCTAAAAAAAATATGTTTTTAATAAGTGAATGACTGTTGATCAAACGATGGGAAAGGCTAGGTGCATATAAAATGACACCAACTCCCCCCACCCCGCATTTCTTATAATTCTCTCAATTCTCTTTCAAATTAAATCTCTCCTAAATTATTTCATTTTCTAATTACAAATTCTCAACACACTCACATTTTTATTATCTATAGAATAGCAAGTTTCATTCTTAATGCTCCAAATAAATTTGAAGAAACTCCATATCATCATCACAAATTTTTAGTATTCAATTTACTTCTGCATCTAAAAATATTAGTATAAAAAATCAAAAAGAGGTTGAACATCAGATATTAGAAAAAATTTCACATTGGAGAATTGTACCGATGCAGTTTTTGAAAAATTTGAAAAAAAAAGTTATCTATAAGTTTTGTGATAAAACTTTAAATGCCAAAACAGCTCACAACACCGAGCATTTGAATTGACATGCCAATATATATTTATAAAAATATAGTCCAAAGGAGTTAACTTAAATTGAATTTGTCTAAAGTACTCTTAGAAAAAATCTTTTTGAATTCTAATATAATCAGCAACATATATGTACTGGATTGATTAGATACATTGCAGCTAGTAAACAATCTCTCATATTCGTCAAAGATGAAAGATATGAGAAATTTATAAATAAAGAAAGCACGTTCAACCCAAAAGGGGTCGTGTTCCAAGAAATATTATTAAAAGTGATCTTTACATTGCATAAATGCATATCATCAAAGTAAAGAAAAATTAATTATTAAAATCTCACAATTTAAAGAAGTGTTTATTGTTACTTCTAATTGTTGGACGGTTACTAATGATTTGGGGTATATTTATGTTATATTACATTATATTGATAATGATTAGTTTTTGCAAAAATGAATTATTTTTTTTGGTGAATTGGAACATTCACATACAAATAATGTCATTTTTTATTTTTTAATAAATATTTTTAGAAAATTTTAAATTGTTAACAAACTTGTTAGTGTTACTTTTGATAATGTAAGATTAAATACAACTACTATAGATTTATTTTCAATTCAATTAATATCTGCGCGTGGTTCAATTTATTTTATTTAAGGTGTTTGATTTTCATATTCTTAATTTAATTGTTTAATATGATTTGAATATAATTAATTCTCAGATTGAAAAAATTAGAGAAGCAATAAAATATATTATTTTATCATCTTCTAGATAACAAGAATTTAAAGTTGCGTTAAATAATTGTACAAAAAATAGTAGAATGTTCAAACTTGAACTGAAAACTCGTTGGAATTCCACAAATATGGTGGTGAAATCTTGAATAGATTTTAGTGATTATATTACATATTATTATAATGTTAAATAAAAGACATTATACTAACTAATGATGATTGAGAAATTGTATTTTATTATATGTATTTTTTTGAAAATATTTAATAATGCTACATTACTATGTTCATGTGTATATTAGTCTTTATCTTCTATTATTTTGACTCACTATTAGTGATGTTTTATTAAACATAGAGATAATCCTATGTTTTCTGTTATTTACATTATTATGAAGATTAAATTCTAAAAATATTTTAGAAAAATTCTTATATTATTTATTTGTGCAGCCATAATAACTTCTGGAATTAATTGGTTTAGTGTAAAAATTTTAATTTCTGTGATCTCAAAAAAATTAAACTCTTGATTTTGATCAAATTTATAATTTTATCACAAAATTATTTTATTTTTATGAAAATAAATTTGGTTCAATTGTACCTATAAAAGAAACAAATAAATAGCCTATTTATGATCAGACTGCTTGGACTACTATTTTAAAAGGTAAAAACAAAAGAGGTTGGTTCTAGTTCCAGTTTTTTTACTACTTTTGAATTGAAAAAATTTGTTAATACTAATTACTCAACTATATTGAGTACATAATAGCAAATAGAATTTGATATTTGTCATGGTGGAAATCAAATGAAATGCTATTTACCTTGTATTATCCATTATGACTCAAGATTTACTAACATCTCTAGTGTCAATTGTAACATTTAAATATGCTTTTAGAGTATGGGCAGGATATTAGACGAAAAGCAATCAAGATTGACATAAAAAACTTTGGAGGGTTTAATGTATGTAAAAGTTTAGGAAGGTGCATATGATTAAAAGCAAAATTGGTAAGAATACAAGATCAGAGATTTTTATAACTTTGAGATTTGATCATTAGGATTTAGAAATTAAAAATTTAATTTATTAGAAATAAGAGTAGAATTTGCAAATGATATATAGTTCAATAGGTGCCAACTTAGTCTGGATGTATTATAACTATAGTGATATAAATTTAAACCTTATTTTTGTATTTGTATCCAATAATTTCATATTTGAAATAATATCAATAAATTTTTATCATTAATAGAATATAATTTCAATTATGAATTTATGATTATAACAAAATTTTAATCTAAGATAATCTTAATTTTTATTTCAACTATTAATTTAAATTGTTATTATAATATTTATATTAAAAAATATTAAAATATTTAAACAAAATTAAATATTAAAAAATAAAAATTTTAAACATAAGCATGGCCCATCATGAGCTTGTACTGGCATATGGCCCATCATGAGCCTGTGCCTACACAACACATTGGGTCGTAGATCATAACCTAGCATGGCATGACTCTTTGGGTCGTGTGATGGGAATCAGATTGCCAAAGTTTCACAAGATTCGTTACAAGATCCGTTGAGCATTCATGAGGGTTCGATGACAAGGACAAGAACCAAGAAATTGAAGGAAGCATTAAATAGGATAAACATTTCAGACTCGTACTTTGTTAATGTTATTCAAGTTCCTTTAAGAAAAATAAGACATAATCATAAGGGTCCAATCACATTTTGGCCATTGTAGAGAGACATTAAGTGTAACCCAACCAAAATAAGAAATTCATGGAGAAGTTAGCACCTTCATTCTAGATCTATGATTTCCTGCAAATTCATGCAGCCACAAGTAGAATTTGACATACTTGTAGAAATTAAAGGCTTCTTTTAATTCAAGAATATGCTTGTTGAATTAGTAGAATTTATGTTTTAATTTTACAATTGTATTTGTTATATTAGCCTTATTTGTTGACTTTTGGGATTGAGGGTAACTATAAGTTTGTTGTATTTATTTTGTCAGCTATAATTTTAGACTTTGGGTGTAAGGGTAGTTGTAAGTTTTAAATTTATGTTTGAAAGTTGTAACTTGACATCCCATGTGGTCTCTATAAATACCATGATGACTGAATTATTCACAACACAATTTATGAAATAATATTTGTGAGAGTTTTTCTCTTAAGTTCTTCAGAGAACTTTTATTAGAACTTATCAAGATTTCATCTTGTAGCGTTTTATTAAACTTATCACTCATGAATTCTAATCCATTTTGAGTGTAGCATTTAAAATTTATATACCTCTAGTTCTTGTCTTTTATAGATAACAGGTCAAGGTCTTTGTTTTGGTTAATCTAACAATTTGAATTAGAACGATCCTTGGATAAAGAACCACTTTGAGTATCGGGTCTCATTATTTTTTTTTTGTGAAGTTCACATCATTTGGTATCAGAGCTTAGGCTCTAATTGTTGGGATTTGTGCTTAATGTCATCCCATAATGTATAAATACATAGTGATTGTATTTATACAATTATTATTTCTAATAAAATCGTTAATATTATTTTTATTAAATGGTAAGATGCTTGTAACGTTTTAGACATTGTATGATCTGAAGGAGTTCAGATTTGGTCTAAAAGAGTTTAGACCAGAGCTAAGAGTTAGCAACGCTAATAGTTATAAACACTAAGAGTTAGTGGTACTAAGAGTTAGCAAAATCTAATGAGTTAGAGCCTTGTCTGAAATGGGACAATGACCTGAGAATATATTAGTAATGATATAGCTGCAATGAGTTGCAGATGGTGCTAAGAAATGTCATTATGCAAGTATGTTCTCAAACATAATGTTCCTGATCTAATTTCATCGATGCGGGTCTATCGGTGAAACCCATTAATATAAATTAGTGTATGTCTATATCTGGATGGTCCAGATGGTTAGTCTTAGCAAACCATGAGCTTAGTAGGAAGCTCGTATAGAGATACAGGTATTCAGTAAGGACTGGATATTGAACAGACTCATGAAGACATCCAATAGACATCTCATAAAGCCGTCAATGGAAGGTCTTCCGAGTTGAGTAGTATTTGTGGTCCTTTGACCTGAGCGCCACGGTGGGCTTGTGAGTGATCCACCATGCTTTGGTTCCACACATGTCAGAAACCTTTCATGGTCTGACCACTGGGTGTCGCTGGGTATGGTCCGATGCTCATGGAGTTCGGTGTGCGTAGATATGGGATCCATCAGCTCATATGAGTGGGTTGTATATCCTAATGCTCTGAGATTGTATTTCAGAAAGTCTTGTGGCCGCAAGCATAAACCTCGGAAAAGATATTCCGGAGGAATAAACAATATCACAAAAGTGTTTGTGGATATTATTTTATGAAATATAAATCTAGAGATAAGTTCGTGGTTGAGCAAATAGAGATTTGACGGTGATAATCTATATCTCTGCTCTTCAAGGATATAAATGATGGAAGGATTATACGAATATGTAATAACCTCAACTTGTATGGTCTAACATGCTAATTTGTAATATCCGTAACGTGTGTGTGGGACATTGTTCACAGACGTATGGAGGAGCTCTATATGACAAATTAGGTGTGGACCTAGAGAGTCTCACAATATGAAGTATACTCGTTGTGCACTGGGGTAGCGGATTGGATTGAATAGTTCGATCTAATAAATTTCAGCAAAAGAGAACGATTGTTTAGGGATCCCTCGGATTGTACATTTGTCAAGACTTAATTGTTAAGTACATCACTTAATTAATTAACAAGGGTTGTTAATTAATAGAATATTGACAAATGACAAAATTTGTTCCATGATTTGATTTTACCTTTTTACCATTTAACCATGGTAGTAAAAATTAGTAAGGTAAAAAGTAATTATTCAAAATTGTTTTGAATAATTAAATCATATATTATTATTATATTATTAGATAATATTATAATATATATAGATCATGGCATTGTATTTTAATACAATGAGTGGCCTAGATGTTGGCCATTTAATTACCCATTATAATTAAAGTAATTATAATTGTTAGGTAAAGATTAATTTTGGTGGCCATTATTCTAGTGCTTGGTTTAATTAATTCTAAATGGGAGACCAACAATAAAATTGGTGGAGCACTTCATTTTGTTTATTTTGTTTAATCAAAGTGTTGAATAAACAAAATGAATTTTGGCAAAACAATTGAATTCAATTTCATTCATTCAATTTTTGGAGAAGAATTTGGCAATGGCAAGGAAGAGAGGTAAGAGAGAATTCTTTGAGTTTTATTCTTTCAAGTGTTGAAAAATAAACAAACTTCTCTTCATCTCCTTCTTTAATGGATGGCCAAAATGAATGATATGTAAATGGAGAAAAAGATAATTATTTTACAAAGAGTTGTTCAAAATAATTATCATGTAGAAATTGTTTCTAAGATTAATATACAAGAGTTGTATGTTAAAGATTTTTAATTTATACAAGAGTTGTATAGAAAATATTTACTATCTCCATTTAAGAAACAAAAATTGTATTCAAAAGAGTTTGAATACAAGTGCTGAAAATTTTAAACACTAAGCTACCATTCTAGCTCCTTAATCCCACCAAAAGTTATGGACTAGAATTGTTCAACATATACTTCAAGGTGAGCTCTTCACATGGATTATTGAAGAACTTGAAGATTTTGTAAAGCTACCTTCATTAGGTGAGTATTTTACATTATGTGTTATAATATAATATTGTTCAACATGTTTATATTTGTATAATTGTTATACTTGTTCATATATGTGATATATGTTGTTCATTATGTTCATAATTGTATAATTGTTATACTTATGCATATATGTGATATATGTTGAATTTGTTAAAATGGGTGTATTTTGTAACATGCTTCCGCTTCGCATATAGTAATTTTTTGAAATTACGCACACACTCGTATAATCACATACTCTATGATAAACACCCAACACTAATTAGGTTTGTTTGAACTATCCTTTTAATTTTTATTGTTTGTTATTTCTTTTAAATCTGTAACTTTGTTGTAGCCCTTAGAATTCGTAGCCTATATCAATTTTTTTGTTTCTTCTTGTCACTTGATTTATCTATTTCCTAAAGTTCTGTTATTACATATCAGTAAAAAGAAAGAGAGAGAGAACAAATATAAAAAAAAAATCAAATTCTATTAATTCTAGGTTTATTGTTCTAAATTAAAAAACAATTTCTGAATTAGTTGAATTCAATTTTTATTTCATCAAGTGTATTCTATCCATTTAAATTCATCCTAAGACAAAACACAACCCTAATTGTCTTTGTATTCTTATGTCATTATTCCATTTTAGCCTTGTTCTCTTTGCTACTTAAATTCTTCTCATTCTTTTCCCTTTCAATTAAATCATTTTCAACGAGATTGATTTGTTGATTTTTAAATGTCACGAGTTAATTTTGATTAATTTCATTTTAGTTTAATAAAGAACTAAAGAGGAGACTAAAGAATGGAAAAAGGCAAGATAGTGTGAGCTTATAAGAGGGTAAAACCCAAATTTGAGTAAACACGAGTGTGAGTGCTATCAATCTAGCGAGAAACACATAAGGGTGTATTTGTGAGGTTTTCTAACATTTTATTTGCAGGTTTTAAAATATGTCTCAAGAAAAAAATAAAAGCTCATTAGACGAGGCTAGAAAAAGATAGATTCAAACATTTCTTTAAGTCTTTAGAACAAAAATTTAATTAACTAGAATTGAGGTTTGAAGAGGTAAATGAGAGAATAGATAAAGCTAAATCTCGTTCACAAAGAGGGTAGCTACCTAGAGAGAAGAATCAACTTAGATATAATTATGAAGATGATTGTAGGGATGACTTAAATGATGATTATCGTACCTCTAATGTTAATTTTGCTAGATTTGGGCGTAGAAATAAAGATAGAGGAGTTAAATATAGAGATATGATTAATAATGACTTAGGAAGTATTAAGATGAAGATTCTATCTTTCCAAGGTAAAAACGATCTTGAATCTTATTTGGAGTGGGAGAAAAAGATTGAATTGGTGTTTAATTGTCATAACTACTCTGAATTGAAAAAGGTAAAATTGGCTACTATTGAATTCACTTGTTACGCAATTGTTTTGTGGGATCAATTAGTTTCAAATAAGTGAAGAAACTTGAGAGACCTGTTGATACATGAGAAGAGATGAAAGCTATTATGAGGAAACAATTTTTTTTCCTAATTATTATTACAGGGAATTGTACCAAAGGTTGCAAAGCTTTACTTAGGGTTTTAAAAGTGTTGAAGACTACCACAAAAAATAGAGATAGCTATGATTCAAGCCAATGTTGAGGAAGATCGAGAGGCGACAATGGCCAAATTCTTGCAAGATTTAAATCGTGATATTGGTAATATGGTTGAATTGCAGTATTATGTAGAGTTGGAAGACGTGGTACATATGACAATAAAGGTGGAAAGACAACTTAAGAGGAAGTGTTCTACAAGATATGGCCAGAAATCAGAATCCTCATCCTCTTGAAGATTGAATTAGAATAAGAAATATGAGCAAACTAATTCTAAGTCTAAGACAGAAGCATCAAAGGTCTAAACCATGAGAGGCACAATAAACAAAGGTATATTTGATTTCTAATCTTCTCGAAATAGAGATATAAAATGCTTTAAATGTCCGAGAATATGTCATATTATATCATAATGCCCAAACAAAGAGTGATGATTTTGAAAGATGATGGTGATATTGAGACCGAAGGTAAATCTGATGATTAGTCCACACCACCTTTAGAGGATGCAAGTGACATTGCGTATCTAGTTTATGAAGAGCTTTTGGTTACCAGGAGAGCTCTAAATATACAAATCAAAGAAGATGAGAAGTTCAACATGACAACATCTTTCATACTAGATGTTATGTCAATAATAAGGTATGTAGCATGATTATTAATGGGGGGAGTTGTACTAATGTGGCTAGCACTACTAGTTTGGTGAAAAAAAATTAAATTTGACAACTTTGAAACATCCTAGGCATACAAATATAGGACATATTCTTTTCAGGTTGCCATGGCAGTATGATGAGTGTGTAGTCCATGATGGATACACTAACAAATACTTTTTTGTAATTAGTCAAAAAGAAATTACTCTTGTACCTTTAACCCTAAGACAAGTGTATAAAGATCAAGAGAGGTTAAAAACAGAGAGTGATATAAAAAAAGAGAGTAAGAGGTCAAAAGCAAGAGAGGCCAAAACTAAAAAAGAGTGAAAAAGAAAAAGAAGTTTCAGTTAACAAGGAAAAAAAAGAGAGAAAGCAAGTGAATTTATATGCAAAAGAGAGCAAGATCAAAAGTCTATTTTTTAAAACTAGCCTATGATTGTACTTTTGTACAAAGAGGCTTGTTTTAGTGTTAACAAACTTAATCCCTCTTTGCCTAATGTTGTTGTTTTTCGTTTACAAGAAATTGATGATGCGTTTCCCAATAAAGAGAATCGAGCATCAAATTAAATTTATACCTAAAGCATCAATTCTAAATTGACTAGCCTATAGAAGCAATCTCGAGTAGACAAAGGAACTTCAAAGGTAGGTTAGTGCTCATAGAGAAGGGGTATGTGTGTAAGAGCATGAGTCCTTATGCAGTTCCAGTATTAGTTGTGCCTAAGAAGGATGGGTCATGGAGGATGTGTGTTGATTGTCGTGCCATCAACAATATCATTGTAAAGTACAGACATCCCAATCCTAGATTAGACGATATGCTTGATAAATTGCATGGTTTTTGTGTTTTTACCCAAATTAATCTAAAGAGTGGATATCATTATCATCAGATTAGGATGAGAGAAGATAATGAATGAAAAACTGCATTGAAAATAAAATATGAGTGGTTAGTTATGCTATTTAGATTAACTAATGCACCAAGTACTTTCTTGAGATTAATGAATCATGTTTTACGTGCTTTTATTAGTAAATTTGTGGTGTTATACTTCGTTGACATTCTAATCTATAGCTAAAACTTGGATAAGCATGTTGAACATTTAAAACTTGTTTTAGATTTTTTAAGAAAAGAAAAGTTGTTTGCTAACCTTAAAAAGTGTAACTTTTGCACCGGTAAGCTTATATTTCTCAGTTTTGTTGTTAGTACGAAATAAATTGAGGTAGATGAAGAAAAGGTTAAGACAATCCAAGATTGACCAAAACCTAAAAGTGTGGGTCACATTCAAAGTTTTCATGACTTGGCTAGCTTTTATAGAAGGTTTGTGAAATAGTTTAATAGCCTTGGCGAACCTTTGACTGAAGTGATCCAAATTGTAGATTTTAAGTGTAGTAATGAACAAGGCATTTAATTTGATTAAGAAAAAATTAATTAATGCATATTTTCTTGCTTTTAACTTTACTAAAACTTTTAGAATTGAGTGTGATACTTTAGGAATAGATATTGGAGCTGTTCTAATGTAAGAAGGATGTGTCATTGCATATTTAGCAAAAAATTAAGTGGGGTAGCCTTGAATTACCCTACATATGATAAATAGATGTATGCATTATTTAGGGCATTAGAAACTTGGCAACAGTATCTTTGGTCAAAAGAATTTATAATTTATACGGATCATAAATTATTTAAACATTTAAAGTGACAACACAAACTAACCAAGCGGCATGCCAAGTGGGTGGAGTTCATTAAAATATTTCCTTATGTGATCAAGTATAAGCAAGGTAAGAAAAATGTTGTGGCCGATGCACTTTCTCGAAGGTATGGCTTACTATCTATTCTAGATGCAAAATTATTAGGTTTTGCATACATTAAAGACTTGTATGTTAATGATTCTGATTTTTGGCAATGTATTCAATGCATGTGAGAAAAGTGGCATTTGGTAAGTTCTTTAGGCATAATGGATTTTTATTCAGAGAAAATAAGTTATGTGTGCCTAATTGTTCATTGTGTGAATTGCTTGTTAAAGAAGCTCGTGGAGGTGGTTTGATAAGGCATTTTGGTATATTTAAGACTTTAGATGTTTTACATAAACACTTCTTTTGCCCACATATGAAATGTGACGTAGAAAAAGTTAGTGAGAAGTGTGTTACTTGTAGACAAGTAAAGCTAAGATTAAGCCTTATGGTCTGTATACTCATTTTCCAATATCTAGTGAACCATGGATTGACATATCGATGGATTTTATGTTAGGTTTAGCAAGGTCAAAAGGCGGTAGGGATTCTATATATGTGGTTGTTGATAGGTTTTCTAAAATGGTACATTTTATTCTATATTATAAAACTGATGATGCATCACATATTGTTGATTTATTTTTCAAGGAGATTGTAAGATTGCATGGCATACTTAAGAGTATTGTTTCAGACAGGGATGCAAAGTTCTTAAGCTACTTTTGGAAGACTTTGTGGGGTAAGTTAGGAACTAAACTTTTATTTTCTAAAACTTGTTATCCACAAACTGATGGATAAACCAAAGTAGTTAATAGGATTTATCTACTTTGTTGCATGCTATAATACAAAAACATTTGAAAACGTGGGAGGAATATTTGCCATATGTAGAATTTGTATATAATAGGAGTGTGCATTCAGTAACTAAGTTTTCACCTTTTGAAATTGTGTATGGTTTTAATCTATTAAATCTTTTTGATTTAGCTCCTTTATCTGTTGATGAGCATATAAATTTAGATGGAAAGAAGAAAGCTGATTTATTTTTTTGCATATCTATGAATAGGCACGGTAAAACATTGAAAGACGAATTGAACAATATGTTATCCAAGCTAATAAATGGTGTAAGAAAGTTGTATTTGAGCCAGGTAATTGGGTTTAGTCGCATATGAGGAAGAAAGGTTTTCAATTTAAAGGCGTTCTAAACTACTTCCAATGAAAGATAGATTATTTCAAGTAATTGAAAGAATAAATGACAATGCCTACAAGTTAGATCTTTCATGTGAGTACAACATAAGTGCAATCTTTAATGTAGCTAATTTAATCCCTTATTATGTAGACGAAGATTTGAGGACAAATCATTTTCAAGAGAGGGGGAATGATGCCAATCAGACTGCCAAAGCTTCATAAGTTTGTTACAAAATCTCTTGAGCATCTACGAGGATCCAATGACAAAGGAAAGAACTAAAGAATTGAAGGAAAAATTAAATGGGCTAATTAAGCACATTTCAGACTCATGCTTTATTCAAGACATTTTTCTACCCAAATTAAGTATTCAAAATGATCAATACTTTGTTAATGTTATTCAAGTTCCTTTAAGGACAAACAAGGCATAATTATAAGGATTCAATCATATTTTGGCCATTGTAGAGAGACACTAAGTGTAGCCTAACCTATCAGCACTAGTTTATGTGAATTGAAGCCCAAAATAAGACATTTATGGAGAAGTCAGCAACTTCATTCCAGATATTCGATTTGCTGCAAATTTATGCAGCCACTAGTAGAATTTGACATACTTGCAGAAATTAAAGACTTCTTTCAATTCGAGAATATGCTTGTTGAATTAGTAGAAGTCATGTTTGAATTTTACAATTACATTTATTGTATTAGCCATATTTGTGGACTTTTGGGATTGAGGGTAGCTGTAAGTTTATTGTATTTATTTTTTCAATTGTATTTTTAGACTTTAAGTGTAAGGGTAGCTGTAAGTTTGAAAGTTGTAACTTGACATCTCATGTGGTCTCTATAAGTACCTAAGAGATTGAATTGTTTCACAACATAAAATTTATGAAATAACATTTGTGAGAGTTTTTCTCTTAAGTTTTTAATAGGACTTTCATTAGAACTTATCGAGATTTCATCCTGTGGCATTCTACTAGATTTATCACTCAACTTCTAATCCATCTTAAGTATGGCGTCTAAATTTTTTTATACCTTTAGTTCTTATCTTTTATATATAACGGGTTAAAGTCTTTATTTTGGTTAATCTGAAAATCTGAATTAGAATGATCATTGGGCAAAGAACCTCATTGAGTATCGGGTCTCACTTTCTTTGTGAGGTTCACATCATCGTGCTCTTTAAGCAGTTGAATTGATGAGTTTAATTTGATTCAATTAATTTTAAGTATTTTTTACCAACCCTTCACCTGTCACCTATAATACATACTTGAGCAGACCAAAAATTGATGGATTATTATCAAGGATAGAGCATGTTGAGGGATATCCCCAGGTTACAGCCCAAGTAGCCATTTGTAAAATCTTTTGTAAGCCCATGGTTTTTTAGCTTGTTAAAAATTAGTTTTATAAAATATAAATCATTCTTTTTTTTTTATAAAGCTTTTCCTCTTAGTTGCTCTTTATATTATCCATTCCCTTTCTCTACATCTACAAATTATTTAAATAATTTCTTTTAAACATTTATATATTTCAGTTATTGTGTTTTATTTATATTATTTTAAAAAAACAAAAATAATTTTGAACAACAATGTACACGTCAATTCTCTAACTTTAATATTCTATTAGTCTCAATTAATTCTAGCATCTCTATTACTATATATATTGTTAGATATAAATCAATCAAATATTCTCTTTTACCATATATATAATTTACCTTGTTTATATTGTCATTAATGTGTAAATATTTTCTTTCCTTTTATCTATTTTAAGTTTTCTATTTTCTATCAACCTAAAACTTATATAAAGGCTTTTTCTGTACATTATTCACACAATGAAATATATACATTTTTATATTTCTTACATGGCATCAGAAATTTAGTTCCTTCATTGTCTTATTATTTAGCAGAAACTTACCAAACATTTTTCAAAAACTCGTCGTAAGTTCACCGAAGTTTCACCGGAAAGCTACCAAAAGTTTGTCAGAGTTTTACTATTATTAACACCATCTGGCCCAAGACGTTTAGACATCACTAGTCGTTCGAACTTCATTGGAATCACATCGACTAGATGGCAGAATAATGCATACACATCGGTCAAACCTCGATGCTGCCACTTCTGCCTAACTCAGAATTTAACGTTTTTTGGCGAGTGACTATGCATCGCTAGCTTGTTGCACTCAGAATTGATCTGTTATTCCAACAGCACCAGAATCGTGTAGATTCATAGTTGCAGGTGCCTGCACATATAGCTTAACTGTCTTATCATCTATTGTCATCCATCTTAGATCTCGGCCATTTAACATGTCATCATTGAATTATTTTATCAATCTACAGTGTCCCTTTTTTTTATTGGACCTTTGATGGTAAGGGTGTTTTTTTTTGCAAACGTTTCAATATTTCGATGTCAAATTATCATTTTTCTATGCTTTTAGGGCAATTTTAAAATTTACAAAAGTTTTAAGGTCATTTTAAAATTATTAAATTCTTTAAAGGTTATTGTGTAATTTTAAAATATTTTAGGGGCATTATGTAATTATTAAATTTATTTTATAATAATTAAAGAGTTTAGGGGCTGAAATTACATTTTTTTAGATCATTGCAATGGTAAGTTTGATACTTCTCACTGTTATATCTTTGCCAGTTTTGCACTGTCGAAGACATGTCATCATTTCACTTACCTAGACATCTAATTCTTAGTTGTCCAACACATAAATGCAGAATATGTTGACAGCTTTTGAACCTAATCACTATGAAAATGATTGTCCCAATAAAAGGAAACTATCTCACAGTGCTCCTTTTATAAGATCTACTATTATTACTGCCCAGGATAGTGCGAGCCTTCTTTCCAACTTAGCTAGTAATCTCGAGCCTTTACTCCTTCAACTTCACTTGAACTCTAGTAAACCTTTACTTTCTGCTTCCCCTAGTATATCAGGTAATTCTTCTTAGTATTTTGATTCTGTATGTTGCAATCACATGACTTCTGATCCTACAACTTTCTCCTCTAAATATCTTGCTTTTTATTTACTCTCCATTTAAATTGCCAAATGTTTACTCATGAAAGTTAGTCATATTGGTCAAATGTCTTGCTCTAATCTCTCCATACTTGACATTTTTTTTATTCCCAACCTCACATTAAATCTTTTATCTGTCGGTCAACTATCGAAACTTAGTTTTAATGTCTTATTTACTGCTTCTGATTTTTGTGTACAAGATCTGACGACAGGTCAGACACTTGGAATAGGTCGTAAGGTTGGACAATTCTAGTCTATAACGGTTTGGTGGGATTATGGAGTGGTGGCTTTGATTTAGAATTTCTAGCAACATATATTCAAACTTTTGAATACTAATATTTGTTTCTAAAATAGAGATGGTATATATTTACATACAACTCATGTATAATTGTTAGAAATAATTTCTATAGGATAATTATTTTGAATAACTCTTATCTAAAATACATATCTCTTTCTCCATTTTGAGCCATCCATAAGAGAAAGAAGATGAAGAGAGGTTTTCATGTTTTCAAAAACTTGAACGAACAAAGAACAAAACACACTCTCTCACCTCTCACTCACTTGGCCGAATTTCACCACCAAAATTGAAGGAATGAATTTATTCATTTTGTTTTTCGAAATGATGTCTCAAAACCAATCATGTGCTCACTCTACCATTATCATAGTTGGCCTTCCACTCAATTAAATTTATCAAGTACTAGATTAATAGCCACTTAAGTTAATCTTTACCTAATAAATATAATTACTTTAATTATATTAGGTAAATAAATTGCCAACATCTAGCCCCCTCTTTGTATAAAAAATACAATTGTCATGATTAGTTTATTTTAATATTATCTAATAATATACAATTTAATTATTCAAAATAATTTTGAATAATTACTTTTACCTTACTTATTTTTACTATCACAGTTAAATGATAAATTTAAGGTAAAATTAATTCATGGACCAAATTGTGTCACTTGTCAACATCCTATTAATTAACAATTCCTGTTAACTAATTTAGTGATGTACTTAATAATTAAGTCTTGACAAATGCACATTTCGAGGGCTCCCAAAATAATTATTCTATTTTATTGAAATTTATTAGATCAAATTATTCAATCAAATCCGTTACTCTAGTGTGCAATGAGTACACTTTATATTTTGAGACTTTCTAGGTTCATGCCCAGTTTGTCATACGCAACTCCTTCATACATTTATGAACGATGCCCCCCCCACACGTTATGGATATTACAAAGCAGCATATTAAATCAAGCAAGTTGAGGTTATAGCATATTTGTATAATCCCTCCGTCATTTATATCCTGGAAGAGCAGAGATATAGATCATTACCGTCAAATCTCTATTTGCTCAACCATGAACTTATCTCTAGATTTATATTTCTATAAATAATATCTACAAATACTTTTGTGATATTGTTTATCCCTTCAGAATATATTTTCTAAGGTTTATGCTTATGGCCACAATACTTTCTGAAATATAATCTTGGGGCATCAGGATATACAACTCACTCATATGAGTTGACAGATCCTATATCTATGCACATCGAACTTTATGAGCATTGGACCATACCCAGCGACACCCAACGGTCAGACCATGAAAGGTTTTTGACATAGGTGGAACCAAAGCATGGTGGATCACTCACAAGTCTACTGTAGCATTCAGTTAAAAGAACCACAAATACTACTCAACTCAAAAGACCTTTCATTAATGGCTTTATGAGATGTCTATTGGAGGTTTCACTGATATACCCATCGATGAAATTAGATTAGGAATATAGTGTTTGAGAATATACTTGCATAATGATATTTGCTAACACCATATGTAACTATTTGCAGCTTGTCATTACTTATATATTTTTAGGTTTTTATTTTATTTCAGACAAGGCTTTAACTCCTTAGATTTCACTAACTCTATCAACCTGCTAACTCTTAACACCACTAACTCTTAATAAATATAACCATTAACGTTGTTATCTCTTAGCACTGATCTAAACTCATTTAGACTAGATCTAAACTCCTTCAGATCATACAATATTTGAAATGTAACAAACATCTTACCATTTAATAGTTAATAATATTAATGATTTAATTAGAAGTGATAATTGTATAAGTACTATAAATAAATATTTATACATAATGGTATGGCATGTAAGCACAAATTTCAATAGACATTTCTTCTGAATTTAATACATATGAGCTAGCTAATATGATGCCTGCTCTTAAGCTACTTGCCTCATCTGAAGGATTTGCTCTAGACACCATTGACTCTTCTACATCTCAACCTCGTCGCTATACTCGGGTAAGAGAGCTCCATGTTAAACTTTATAATTATCAATGCTTTTTTTACTATTTTTTCTTTATATAAGCCCAGTTCTATTTCAAGGCTAACTCTAATTTTGTTTGACAGTAAACAATGATTAAAGAATTACAAGCTCTTAAAAAGTTGCATACTTGATATTTTATTTCCCTTTCACCTAATAAAATTATAATTGGCTGTAAATGGGTGTACAAGATTAAGACGAAATTTGATGGATCTATTGAAAGATATAAAGCACATCTCGTTACCAAAGGCTTTAGTCAAGAGTATGGAATTGATTATGAAGAAAATTTTGCTCCAATCGCTCAACTTACTTTTGTTTAGAGTCTGCTAACTATTTTGTAGTTCGTGGGTGGAAATGATTTTAAGTGGATGTGAAGAATGCTTTTCTTAATGGTAATCTTGCTGAAGAAGTATATATAAAGCCTTATTCTAGTTATTCACATTCACAAGCAAGGTCTGCAAACTTTGTCGTACTCTATATAGCCTTATACAAGCTCTTCATACCAAGTTTATAAAGTTCAGTGACACTATTTTTCAACGTGGTTTTTAGTCTAGTTCTTATGACTGATATGGAGTACTCGAACCTATAAAAAGGGTAAAGAGGATCACTGACAATTACTTGACTTTTCTTGTAATAAGGAACTTATCGATTATGTACTGAAAGCGAGTTATCCACTAATCAAAGAGGGGCTTCTTGGTCTCAGTTTAAGGAGTGTTTGTTTATAGTCAATGAGGGCTTTCTTATTATAGAATGATGATTACTCATCCATAAGGTGGTGGATATTGACGCTTTAATTTCATTTGATTGTTTTTGGGTCAAATACAAACCCCTTGAACTTAAAAGAAGTGTTCAACTATCGTAAATTTTGTTAAACTGGGGAGATTGACCCCCCACACTTCTTCGAGTTGAGCTTAACCCTATTGGGCCTTTGCCAATTAGGCAAACACTCTAAGAGGTAACAATAATACATATATACACACACACATATATATATATCATATACATTGACATTTGTTTTTAAGTATCTTGATTATTATAAGATTTCTTAAAAAAGGTTACAATTAATTTAATTTGATTTTTTGAATTGCATTGGCTAAGATTTTTTTTTATTAATTTTAATATCTAAAATTTTAACTTAGAATTTAATTTAGCATATGAAATAACCCTATGTATATTTACATTAAAAATCATCAACAAATCTTATTTAAATACGAAAAATTTATCAACGGTTATCAAGTTAGATTATAATAAATTTTGTTTTGAAGCATTGAAAGCACAACTCTAACACTGTTTATTTTTTAAAAATAAAATTGGACATGAAAAGCACATTTTAAGAAAAAAGGTTTATTGTTTCTTACATACAAAATTTATGTCTTTTATTTATTTAAAAAAATTTCATATATTATGAAATTCCTTAAAAATATTATACTTACTAAATAGGAATGCCTATAAGTGTTAGATTTCTTTTTGTTTAAAAAAACTAAGGGTAAAGTTTGGGTCACCCCATATTAATTTGACATTTATCGTTGCAACCTAATTCATAAGTTAGTATTCAAACCCCCACATAGTTTTTTTTTTGAATTCAAATAGTGAATAAATTAACTCAAAGTCGAGGAGTAATCCTCAAATACAAGATGGTCACACTGATGTAGGACTTTTCCAAACCAAATAGTCTCTGAACTTATGTGTTAGTGCAATTTGTGCTAGTTCATGTGCCACTCAATTAGTGAATCGATGAGAATAACTAAAAAAGCAGAAATTAAAGGATGAAGAGATTGTTGTAATATCATGAAGGACCGACCCCAGTTCTGAGAATGAGTGGGTATGGTTGTTGATGTCAAAAATAATACCTGCTGCATCAGATTCAACCTTAATAGTCGATAATCCTAACGTCCTGGCCAGGTCTTACCTCGGAGAATTGCCAATGCTTCGAGAGTGTCCATTGAGGGTTTTGCCTGAAGTAGAATAGATGAAGAGGCCAAGACAGCTCCATAGTGATCGCGTAGAATCGCGCCTAATTCAGCCTTGAAATATTTTGAGGAAAGGCTAACGTCAGTATTTAGTTTTATTAATCCAAGCCTTGGGGCTAGCCATCTGTTGCTTGATATGCTAGTGGGTTTAGTTTTGTCCACACAATGAGATACATACTCAACCTTTCTTTATCTTTTTCTCGTTGCTCTGCATTGTGTTTTTTATATCTTTCTTATCTCCAAATTAAGCCTATTTATAAGACTTTTGCTTTGTAAAAGTCCTTGTTCTTTTTCGTGCCACATGTACATTTTCCATTTTTCTTTATGTTTGGTTGGCACAAGTCAAATGAAATTGGCTCTAACGAAATATGCATTAATGCATTTGGCTCCACCTCTAACATATTCCACTCATTTACTTTTGTTATTGTTTACTGCTTTTTACATAGTTTGATAGTCGAGAAAGACTTTGGTATGTACATACATCATTTCTGGTTCAAGCCATTTTGACACTTTTTTTCCCCAATTTGTATTCTAGCTACAAAGTTTTTCATCAGTGTTTTCCGTATGCAATGCTAGGTCGTTTGTACACAAGTTCCTCGAAATGTCAACTTGGGGAAGGTATATAGCGACTATTTATTTCCTGAGGTGCCATCCATAAATTCATCATACTTACTGTTTTGGTTTGATTTTCCTATTTAAATCATTTTGAAAATAGTTTATCTTCTCCCTTATGCACAATATGATCTTCAAAGCTTTTTCTAATTTTGTAAATACTTTCTACTAGTTTAATGTGACAAGAGTAGACAATTGTGGTTTCTTAGTCTCAAAATGCATAATTTTGCTTGATTGAAACATATTTGGTCACATCAACTACTATAGCACATAATTTTCTATTCTCTTTGACTAGAACTTTTGTTTGGTCAATTTTAGCTATCTATTTATTGGTCAATTGATCTTATACTTCTTTTTCTTCTTTTTTACCTATCATGTCTTGGTTCAAGTATTTTTTTGATGAAAAATCATTAGTTTGAATTAGATTGGAGTGCACAAACTCCAACATCTTGAGAATTATTCAAAAGCAAAAGTGATAAGCTTTAAGATAGGTGATATCACAAAACCTATACTAGACAACATTACATTAAGCATGTCTAAAGTAAGGTTTGAATGCATAACTTCTTTTTTTCTTAATGTTTTACCATTTCTTTTATTTTAAGTTCATAATAGGCAAATATTTAGCTTATAACTCATTAACTGCCTAAACGTTTGCCTAAGACAAAAGTCGAGGATATATTTTACAGTCAAATTCTAATGAAATATTTTCTTATTTTACGGTAATACCACTTCATTGGACATATCATATAGGCACAACAAGATACCTTATTTGTGTGCTAGAGTCCTTAAATAACTATCTCTTTTTTTAAGTTGAACTGCCCCTCTAAATGCTATGTTACAGAATTTGAAGAAATTATATTTTACTCTTGCATTAACGTACATTAGAGAGGCCTTTATATCCCTAACCTATATGAAAACATATAATCATGAGTATTAAATTTAAATAAGAAAAACTAATACAAATAAGACTAAATTAAATTATAAATCTAATAAAACTATTTTCCATACTCCTATTCAAGATGGTTAGTTGGTTTGAAGATATTTATCATTCTCAGCTTACTAACAAGTGAATATAAAGTAGGTCTTGGCAACCTTTTGGTAAGAACATCTGCTAACTGGTCATTACTAGAAATAAATGGAATGCAAATCTCTCCACTTTCAACCTTCTGTTTGATAAAATGTTTATTAACTTTAACATGTTTGGTTCTACATGCTAAATAGAATTGTGAGCAACGCTGGTAGCAACTTTGTTATCACAGTAGACTTTATTATATCTATTTTAGTAACTTGTAGTTCTTTTAGAAATGTCCTTTACCATATTAATTCACATATTCCTTGAGCTATTGCACTGAACTTGGCTTCGACATTACTAGCTACTATGGATTGTTTCTTACTTTTCCAAGTAACTAGATTTCCTTCAATAAACATGCAATACCTAGATGTAGACATTTTTCACTTAAGAAACTAGTGCAGTTAACTTTGTGTAAGCTTCTATTCAAAGATGATAACCTTTGAGAAGAGTAGACCTTTGCCAGTAGTGTTTTAAATACCTTAGAATTTTTTGAAAAACTTTCATATGAAATTTATTAGGAGAATGCATGTATTGGCTCACCACATTTACAACAAATGCAATATCAGGTATGGTATAAGACATATATTAGTTTACAAACCAATCTTTAATAGTGACCCTTGTCAACTGTATCACTTTTAATATCATCTCCTAAATAAAGATTAGGATTAATAGGTGTATCTCTTGGTTTGCAGCATAACATACTTGTTTATTGGAGAATATAAAAAAATACTTCTTTTCAAAAAGAAATATTCCTTTTTTTTACCTTGCCATCTTAATTCCTAAGAAATATTTTGGAACGCCTACATTTATAATTTCAAATTTTTGGCCAACATTTCTTTGAATCTTCTTATCATATCAGCATAATGTTTTATGACAATGTTATAATGGACATACAATTAGAACATCGAAATTTCAAATTCCATTGTGTTTTAACAACATAGTATGATTACCTTGGCTTTAGGTATATTTACATTGGCTTCTTTAGTAAACTTTTCAAACCAACCTCAGGGTGACTACTTTAGTCCATACTAAAGATGACAAAAAAAATTGCACTTGGGAAACCTGAACCCAAAAGTTTTTGAAAACATTCAAGTTTAAATCCAAATGTTGGATTCAATTTTTTTTTTCAGGTTTGGGTTGGGTGCGGGTTATTGAGGATTTATATAAACCTGACCTGAAAACCCGAGTTTATGGGAGTGGGTATTCTATTTTTAATTTTCTATATCTCAATTTCTCTTTTACAAACTAGTACTCCATCATTCTCTTAGTCTAAAATCTAGATTGTCTAAATTCTTATCTCATCCATCTCTCAATTTTTGATTTCTCATTTTCTCTTTTACAAACTATTAGCCCCCCCCCCCCCCCCCCCCTTTTTTTTTTCTCCATTAAGCCATTATGATTATGTTCCCTCTCCAGATGAGGATATTTAAGGAAATATTGAGAATAGAGGCTTATCTAGTTTTATTCATTGTATTTTCCAAATTTATATCACCATAATCATTGTCCCTAAGTCAAAGCTCTGATGAATTTATTTAAGGCTATATCAAGAATGAAGGTATATATACAGGAAAAGGTATTAATATATGGGATTTTGTTGCATATTAACTCTCTCAATTGAGAGGAAGAAAATTACCTAATGATTGAAGGCTAATGAATGCAGGTTGGTTTTCCATGATTCACCTCAGATCAAGCAAATAACCATTTTAGGTAGTAGATTAACATAATACAATACAAAGGTACATCTTGTTTCTTCTAAGGTTAACAACTTTCCTTCTTATGTTTATTGACATCTATATAAGGATGGTAAAGTCACCAAAAAAGTAAACAATCATACTATGCTATGTAAAATAAAGAAGAATTCATTCATAATTTGCTGGAAAGTAGAGATTTGGTTGTGATATAGCTGAATATTTTAAGATTTAATTAGCTATAAATAGTGTGATTTAGTCAATAATTTAAAATAGAAAAGTTAATTATATGTTAAATAAGAAAGTAAATAGGAAAGTTAATTATTGGCTAGCTATTGTAGGAGAATTTTCTGATTCTTTGAGTTGTAATTTCCTTTATAAAAGGACCCTCTGCAAAGTATTGTATTATTAGAGTTAATACACAAAATTCTTCATCAGAATTTACCATTAAAAAATTTTTGTTGCACTATTTTTGTCCCTATTTCTAGTAACTTATGATTCAAATTTGATTTACGAGGCTAAGTGTATTTTCATTGGGTATGCTCCAAGAAAAAAAATGATATAAGTGTTATAATCCCAAAGCAAAATATTTCATGTTAGTATGGAGATCTTTTTCTTGAAAAACAAACCTTACTTTCACCAAAATTCTCTTTAGAATGAGAAATGAGCGAAAGATAATTTTTGAAATCTATCCACTGTTTCATTACCAAACATTATTTTGAATACTACTACTTTTTGAAAAACAAAGTAAAGAAAGTTATGATAAAACTGTTAAAAATTCTAGTTAAAAAATGTCAAACATTGATGATGTATCTTCAACAGAGGGAGAAACACTATAAACAGATCAAGAAATCAAAATACCGAGCTTCTAATTTATACTAGGATGAGACCCCATCAAAAGAGCTAAGGCCCATCTATGATTCTAGAACCGAATCAATTTCCAACTCTGAGAATTACTACCCAGGATATTACAGGTATTCCTACTCCTAACTCAAATTCAATTCCTATGTACAATATGCCATAACACCTAAATATTCCTATAGCCCTTGGAAAAAGAATATGAACCTACACAAAGTATCCCATTGCTAAATAGCCATCTTATTAAAAGCTTTCTCATTGCCATAAGACTTTTTCCTAAACAATTCTCACAAATATTGTTCCTAAAAATATTTAAGAAACCTTGAATGATCTAAATTGGAAATTAGTAGTTATAGAAGAGATGAATGCTCTGAGAAGTAGTGGTACTTAGGAGATAGTGGACCTACCTAAAGAAAAAAAAAGGTAGTAGGTTATAAATGGGTTTTCACTGTGACATGCAAAGTTGATGGTAGCATAGAAAGAAATAAGGTGAGATTGGTTGCTAAGAGCTTTACCCAAACCTATGGGATTGATTATTAGGAAATGTTTGCTCCTGTTGGTAAAATAAGCTTAATTTGAGTTTTGTTGTCTTTAGTTGTGAATTTTAACTAACTCTATACTAGTTAGACGTAAAGAATGCATTCCTAAATGGATATTTAGAAAAGGAAGTTTTCATAAGTCTACACTTGGATTTGAGAAGAGACTTTGACCTAACAAGGTCTACAGATTGAGAAAGTCCCTATATGGTCTAAAAAGATCTCTTAGAGCCTAGTTTGAGTGTTTTGGGAATGTTATAAAAAATTGTGGCTACTGTCAAAGTCAAACTGACTATACGATGTTTTATAAGTACAACAAGGAACTTAATGTTGCAATTCTAATTGTTTATGTGGATGATATAGTTTTAACTGGTGATTACTAAAAAACTAGAGAGACTAAAAAAAAGCTAGCAAATACTTTCGAGATTAAGGACTAAAATTTGCTAGGTCTAAGAAGGGTATATTTATCAACCAATAAAAATATGTTCTTGATTTACCTGGCGAAACGGGCCTACTTGGGTGAAAACTAGCAAAAACTCTAATTGAATCCAACCCAAAGTTACAACTTGCCAAGGTCAAGGAAGTGAAAAATAGAAAGCAGTATCAAAGGCTTATTAGAAGACTAATTTACTTATTTCATACACATCTTGACATACGATTTGCTATTAGTAAAGTTAGTCAGTTTATAAATTCATCCAGACCAAAACACTTTGATGCAGTCTATAAGATTCTAAGATACCTAAAAAGAATTCTGGAAAGGGCTTCACATTTAAGAAATGTGGCAATCTATAAGTTGAAGCATATACTGATCAAATTGGGTAGGAAGTGTTATTGATAGACGATCAACTTTTTGCTACTGTGCATTTGTCAGAGGTAATCTTGTTACTTGGGAAAGTAAGAAACAAAATATTGTTGCTAGGAGTAGTGCTGAACCAGAATTTAGAGCAGCTGTTCATAGAATTTGTGAAGTTTTATGGATTAATAGATTATTAGATGATCTAAAAGTCTCTAATTCCTTGCCTATGAAGATCTATTGTGATAACAAAGCAACAGTCTCCATTGTTTATAATCATGTTCTTCATGACAGAACAAAACATGTGGAAGTGGATAAGCACTTTAATAAAGAGAAACTTAAAAATGGACTAATTTACATGCCATACGAATATAGCTGAATAATTTGTAGATATGCTCAATAAAGGGTTACCAAAGAAGCAATTTGATAACTTAATTGGCAAGTTGGTTATGGAAGATATCTTCAAACCAGCATTAGGACGAGTGTTGAAAATTAGAGATTTAGTTGTGATAGAACTGAATAATCTAATATTTGATTAGGTACAAATAGTGTGATTTGGTTAATGATGTAAAATAAAAAAGTTAATCATATGTAAAATAAAAAAGTTAATTATTAGTCAGCTATTATAGGAGAAGTTTTCTGATTCTTTAAATTGTAATTTCTACTATAAAAGGACCCTATATAAAGTATTGTATTATTAGAGTCAATATATAGAATTCTTCATTTAAAGTTTCTCTATTCCGAATTTATATAATTATTGATGTGCAAGTTCTTGCAAGAGTGTATAATGAAAAAAAAGAAAAATCTATGAGTGAAATGAAAATTCATACTTCCCTTTTTATTTTTTGAAATGGCTCTACTCCTCAGATGACGGGTTTGGGTGGCAATGAGCTTTTGTACATGACCCACTCGTATGTTATTAGGGGAAAATATTGCTTGAATTTTTTGAAAGATAATTATTTACTAGTTTGGTATTTTGCAGTTTGCACGTGCCTTTTCAACAGCTGAAGTTTATAGAGGACATGGTACTGAACAAGGCAACAAGGTATTTAGAAATCTTGTATCGGCAGTTTCATGTTGTTTGTGAGTTGTGACGAACTATTTTGCCGGTTACCTATGTTACTGAGTTGACCAAGTTTCTTCAAATCATAATGATACAGAGTTTAATTAAGATATATTTAGGAGTTATTTTCTTCAGGAATTAACCGCTTTTAGTAATTTCCAGAATTACTGGTCCGAGTTATAGATGGGTTATTTAATTGGGTTGGTTGGGATTGATTTATTAAGAACTGGTGTCGGACTGTTGATTAACTTCTGTTTATGACTTGGTCGTTAAAGCCTTTTATGGTGTCTTCCAAAAAAAAAAAAAAAAACTTGACCACCGATGATTAAGTTTTCTCTCCAAACGTCTCTCAAAGCCCCAATTCTTTAAGTTCTCCTTCTCCCCCTCGGTATTTCTTCTCTACCTTAACCATAACTTCTGCTCTGTCGTCCTTTCTTTTTTTCTCTTCTTTCTTCTCTTATTCATCTTTTCACATAACTTCTCTTCTGTTCTCCATCACATAGTTGTCTTAGTTAAAAGATATAAAGTATAATGGATTCATTCTAGTGGTAGTCCTTTCTATGCATTGTGTTTGTATTCAAGTATATTTGTCAGCTTGTTGAATTCATAAGATAAGTCGATTCATTGATTGGCTTCTTTTGCACAGGCTATATATGTTTTTTTGACCTACAATAATTTCATGTTTGAATTTAGAATCTTTGTGCTGAAAATTTCTACTTAATTAGAGCAGATGTTGGGTTTGCTGGCTTCTTCATTCATTTTTGTTACCCAGTTCCTATGGATAGATCGTACTACAAGACAATGTTTATTTAACACTATATCAGATAATTTCTGGTATGTAAACTTCTGACTATGCAAAGCAGGAACTGAGGAAAGCGATAGCAGAAGTGTTCTATGGAGATGTACCTATTAAGGACACAGAAGTTTTTGTATCTGATGGCCCGCAATGTCATATTGCTCGCGTTCTGGTATTCAATACTTTATTTTTCTGTTTATTATTTTAGAAGCCGGTGTTCAATTATTCAAGTTTAATGCATATGTTTGTATTCTTATTTTCTTTTCTTTCCCTTTACATCCTTTGGCTTATATTTCGCAACAAACTAGACAAAGCCATTAGATTCTCATTAAGCTTAGTTTACTGCTCAGACTGAATGTTGACTACTTTTCATATGTGCAGTTGCTTCTGGGTTCCAATGTAACAATAGCTGTGCAAGACCCATCCTTTCCGGTGATATAATTATACTTTTTTCCACTTTTATTCTTACGTATGTCTGTGGTTGTGTGTAGACATATATACATATACATCGGCATATCTATATTTAAATTCTTCGAGTATTTTGTGTGCTAGTGTAGCTTACGATTTAATGATACCCAACCTCCTAAATTCCTAATCTTCCAGATTATTTGATTATAGATACATCACCTTAATTGTTCCAACACTTCGATATTATTTTTCTGGTTTTTAAGGGTCTGTATTATTTCCATTAATCTTGAAGCAAGAGGAAGTAGATATGTTTTGAAAGCAAATTATCAATAACAATCTAGTTTGCGGCACAGAGTTTGGGTATTATACATCATCCATTCGTGCAACTAGAAGGTGTTATGACCCTTATTATCTAGTTTCTATTTGGTAACTAATAAATTTATTACGTAAGGCAACAGCAACAAAATTCTATAGATGGGAGGGTTACAAGGGAGTAACAAAACAAACTAGCCTAAAGTTAAACGTATCTGAAATT
This sequence comes from Ailanthus altissimus, assembly GCA_946807835.1. Taxonomy (NCBI): domain Eukaryota; kingdom Viridiplantae; phylum Streptophyta; class Magnoliopsida; order Sapindales; family Simaroubaceae; genus Ailanthus; species Ailanthus altissimus. The sequence goes on from OX327698.1 coordinate 12,811,184, forward strand.
TCCTAATGATGGGAAATATTTGATTTACTGGAATATGAGAACCTGCAAAACCGAGTCCTCAATGATCAAACTTGACATCATGCGCTGAATTTTCTGTTTCATTTACTGGAATATGAGAACCAAGAAATCAGTGTCCTCAACAATCAAACTTGAGATCATGCTCTGGATGTTCTATTTCATCAAGAAGTTTATTACGTGTTTGCGCCTCATTCTTCAGAACAAACAATATTAATAACCATTTTCCTCGAAGTGAACTGGTTTTTAAATATTCTCACAAATCAGAAGAATCAAATGAATGAAATTACCAGAATTTTATTGGAAATTTTCTCTCTTTTCCCTCTTCCGTAAGTGAATCTAGTTCTAGTTTTCTACTACTTTATTGGTAGCCTATAAAGAATCCGTTGAACAGTCTGGGAAACACTTCCAGAGCATAAAAGAAGAAATAGGAAACCCAATTTTTAGCTCACATCTTAGATATATTTAGACCTTGTCTCTTCAAATATTTCCTTAGCTAATCCTTTTTGAAATAATTTTGGCTAGATTTCTTTATTATTGTTTGAACTTTTTCACATGCTATATTTTTAGCTATTAGGCATAAAATTAACATGTGTTAGTTATAAATGATTCCTTAAACCACACAACTGTTGTTGTTTTAAGTTATTAACCAGTTTCTATTGAAACCATGGCCATGGCATTTTGAGGTTAATGATGGAAATTTGCTTTCTGACAGGCTTACATAGACTCAAGTGTCATAGTTGGTCAGGCTGGTGATTTTGAAGATGAAATTGGGAAGTATCATAATATTGAATACTGGGAATGTGGACCTCAAAATAATTTCTTTCCTGGCCTGAAAAGCACTAGAACAGACATAATCTACTTTTGCTCTCCCAATAATCCAACTGGTCATGCTGCAACACAGAAACAATCAGAGCAACTTGTGGAGTTGGCAAGGGCCAATGGACCAATTAATATTTTTTATTCTGCATGTGCAGCGTATATCACAGATGATAGTCCAAGATCAATCTTTGAAATTCCTGGTGCCAGGGAGGTAAACCACTTCCATGCCATTTGGCTAAGTAGGATAGCCTTTGACTTCTGTGTTAGGCATGCATGGATAGGATTATGTTTATGTTATTGATTTGAAAAGCAACTCATTTGCCTTTCTCAATATCATCTATTGATCTATCTCACCTTTGGGTGTGTCAAAGATCTTGACACAACATTTATATGATGCATATGTATTCAAAATTAAATCACCCACCGTGCGTATGAAGACCTGTGAAGGTGGTGGATGTAATTATTTCAGAAAGTAATATTGAAGGATTTAGTCTACAGTATTATAGCCTCTAAATTGTCAAGCATTCCTAGTAGAGTTTTTTAGTCAAACCACTTGATCCAAAAGCTTAAGCTATTGAATAAGAGGCCAATATTAGTATTAAGTCTAATAAGAGCCCTCACATTGATCATGAATTCAACAAGTGTGAGCAGAATTGTAATGTGCATCCAACAACACCAAGACTGAGATTGACCAAGAAATTGTTTGAAATTTATTTATTAAAGCAGAGACATAGGTGTTAAACATATGCATAGGAGTTAAACATAAGACCTTAGCTCTAATGTTGTGTTAAACTATTTAACCCTAAACCTTAAGCTATAGGTAAAGGCCGAACATAAGAGTTGAGTCAAGTTTAACATATTGCTAATCTGCATATGGCTTTATAAGCTTGAAACATGCAGCCTATGGAGTCTGATTGTTAATAGGTCCCAATCAGAGTTTGAAAGAGTTCTTTTGAAATTGAAATAACTCTCTTTAGGTAAGAGTAAAATCACTTAACAAGATAATTCAAAAACTCCCTTAATCTCCTCGTGCCTCACGGCTTTTAAAGGCTAAATAACATACTAACAATTGAAACAAATAACCAACAATTCAAATAACACGTAATGTGCACGTCCCATGCGTGAGTGACGTGGGTAAGTGGGCGAGTAATTTTAGTTTGCCTCCACTTCTTCATGCAACTAACTCTCACGTCTTTGGAGACCATCTACCTTACGTGCCTGTTTCCATGCACCTCTTCAAGTCCACTTATTTCACGTGCCACGTCTTTATGCATACTTAAGATTTGGTCTAGGCTTGCGATGTGATCTTTGGGCCACCTTGCCAATTGGAAAGTTTATGGTGAACTCGTCGTGATACTGTCCGTTGACGGTATGGTTGGAAGCGGACGTAGACGGAGTCCCCTTCTTGAAAAACCACCTCCCTTCTTCTGCGATCCGCCATTTGTTTCATCTAATTTCGAGATGCTTCCATGTTCTACTTCAGTTGAGCGAGAAGCTAGTCACGACTGGCGAACTGTTGATTGACTTCGTGGACCAAAGTTTGTCCTAATTCATAAGCTGGAATTATAGAAGGTAGACGTCCATAGAGGGCTTGAAAAGGAGTCATGTCAGTTGAAGCATGGTATGAAGTGCTGTACCAGAACTCGGCCCATGCAATGTAGGTATACCATTTTCGTGGTTGACAAAGCAACGTAAGTATTATTCCAGGCACCGGTTCACAATTTTCGTCTATCCATCAAATTGGGGATGATATGTCGAGCTCATCTTGAGGTGGGTGCCAGAGAGTTTGAAATATTCTCGCCAAAAATTACTCATAAAAATGGGATCGCGATCACTTACAATGGACTTGGGCATGCCATATAGCTTAACTACTCCGTTTATGAATTCTCGGCCAGAGTCTTAGTAGAAGAAGGATGTGACAGTGGTAGGAATGCGCGTATTTGCTGAGGCGATCCACTACTACTAGGATAGTGTCCTTACCATGAGAATTTGGAAGCCTTTTGTGAAGATGTTGATTGAAAATTATCGAAATATGATTTGGAGATCAAGTCAAGTGCGTAGGGTGCGCACGGATTGAAGACGGACGCGAAAAGAGGCAAAAAGCGAAGAAGAGCGCACTAGGCGCTAGTGCCGCGGCGACCAAGCGTGGGTGCCCAGTCCAGAACTTGACCGTCGCGGCGCCAGGACGCCAACGCCGCAATGCTCAATAGAAGCACGCCAGCGTCGCGACGACGAGAGACCAGCGCCGCGGCGCTGGAGACGGGAACAGTATCCCGAAATAAGGAAACTTCCTTATTTCGTCTCCCATTTGTTTCAGGACTCCCTAATACGACTCCCACATGTATAGGGTAAACCTAGGTCATCCCAAAGCCTATATAAAGGCTATTAATTGGCTTGTAAACATATCTTTGTGATCAACTAGATATCTTGGTAATCTTTGTGATAAAACAAGAGATCTTTGTGACTCTTTGTGAGAGAAAATTCTTAGAGTGAGAGAGAGTTTTCTTTGTGATCTTTCTTGTAAAAGACATACTTTGTGAGTGTCTTGTGATTTATAATAAGAGAAGAGTGTGATCTTGATCCGCTGTGGGAGGAGGCAAGTTGCCGAACCACGTAATTTTTTATGTGTTCTTCTTCTACCCCTTTCTCTCTTTATTTCTTCGTAACTTGTTCTGCATTATTATATTACTTGGGTGGATTTTTGTTTGCTTGTTTGTGTGCTTCTACCTCAACACCCCTCAATAAAATCAAGTGAGATGTCATCCTATACTTGGTCTAGCACAGGTAAGGGTTGAAGCAATCCTGCTGGAGACAAGGTGGCGGCTTTGTTCCTTTGGCACACATCACAAGCTGTTACTCGTAGGTCCGAACAGTGGTATATATCGACGGCTAGTAAAAAAGCTACCGCAGCCGTTTATGTCATACACGTGTTCGGTAATTGAGCATCTTAGTGACAAAAAAAAAATTATAAAGTATTAAGCGGTGGCCGTTATATATATATATATATATATATATATATATATATGTTTGTTTTGGTTTTGCTTTGTTTGATAAGAAGCAATTGAAACAGAAGAAGAAGAAGCAAAACCGAAAGAGAAAAGAGAGAAAAGAGAAAAAGAAAAGAAGAAAAAAACCGAGGGAGAAGAAAAGCAAGAAGAAAAAAAAAGAATTCAAGAAAAGTAATAAAAGAGGAATTTCATGAAATTAGTTTGGGTAGTTAGATTTATACCTAGTGTTTTAGTGGGTAATAGTTTTACGATACTAGAATATTTATATTTTAATATTTATAATATATATCGGTACTAATGATATATTTTTATAATCTATGATATAGGAGGTGTACCGATAGCGGGTATATCTCAGAATCCAGACACAGCTCAGGATTAGTGCACTTTTATGATTTAATATGATGTATTTTTATATATTTTTAATATAGCAATTATGATTTAATTACATAATATCAGATTTAACCATGATTTATTTTAGACAGATAAATATTTATGCTATTTAGTATATTTAAAAATATTTTTAGAATTTATTATAGTATAATTTATGATTACGTTCAATACAGAAATATTGTTTTTAGAACAATTGTACTTTCATGATATTATATAGTAGTAGTTTTTGAACAACCATATGCATACCCTCTCCTTTAGTGTAGTTGCTCTACGCATGCGTTAGACCAGTTTAGTTTGCTCTACTCGAGTGATGTAATATTCCGCCGAGTTAGACCAGCTCAGATCCCTCGCTCTGCCTGTGAGTGAGTTACTCCGCTAAATTAGACCAATTTTTCCCCAAGTACAAGTTTGGTGTGGTTTTCAATGTATATGTAGTATATGTTTACAGAGCTATGTTACATATATTTTGTTTGATAATAGATTTTATGATAGTTTACGCTTTCAGACTTTCAGATTCTCAGTATTATGTTATAATTTTAGCTTTAACACAGATTTTATGACAGCTCATACTTTTAGTACAAGTTTATTGACTACTCAATATACAGTTTCATGATTACTTTATCTTACAAATTTATACGTGTACAATACATATAAAGTATATAATATTTTTTAATTATGTCCACTTACTGAGCCACAAGCTCGCCATTTTTTCTATTTTTCTTATTTTTATCAGGTTGTCATAGGAATTCGTGTAGTGTGATATAGTCATTGCATTTTGAGGTTAGCCCACGACACATATAGCTGCATAAGTGTCTCAGTCAGTGTAGTTTTATATCTTTTTGTATATTGGAGTACACATATACATCTTTTGTTGAGGCAGGTAGCCTCATTGTATCATATATATGAGTAAAGAATATGTTAGTCCCACGTCATCGCAGGATCTGCCTTGATTCTCGAGGAGGGCTCGGGTTAGGTCCTATCAGTTTGGTATCAAAGCATGGTTTTAGATTCTATAGACTAGTACATAATACATGCATATTAGAGATGTCATTAATGATTTGTTGCATTTTATAGATTTTTATCATGCGTCCACGTGGTCGACCTCTCACGAAACTTGTGGCTAAACTAGGAGCTCCTTTAGTACCAGATAGAATTGAGAAATCTATTAGAGAGGAAGCAACTGAGTCAGTTCCCCCTGTACCCATATCTCAAACTCGACTTAATCCTATTGTAGAAGAGATACACCCTCAGCTAGTGCTACAACCTTTGATATAGCCTATACAGGGACATCCTGATAGACCTGCCTTAAAGCAATCCATAGATAGATTGTGTAATATCCAATCCCTATTAGTAGTATTGACGCCTTGATTTTTGTATAGAGTAATGAAGACATTGTAGGGTTACCCGATTTTAACCCTATTAGAAATATTTTCTTTGTAGTGTGCGTGAGAGATATTAGACCTAATTTGATAATTTCACACTTGATTGGAGCGTCAGACAACCTTAGAATATTTTTGGAAATTTTTCTCTATTGGCTTAGAAAAGAAAATTCTAATATACTACATGAATTTTCATTTAAGGGTTATGTATGGAACAAGTCTTTGTTGAGAAGCATAATCCATATATTAGAGAATGGATTAATTAGAAGAAATCTCATGGATTGCCAAGTTGGAAATTCTAGTTAGTTCTTTGGACTATTTTAACTAGATAGTTACAAATGAACCAATTACATACTTAGTTTCTAACTAATGGCGAATTAGTAATTTAGAGTAAGTTGAGGGGCAAAATGTGTTGTGTTATATTGGTTGGGCGAATTTAACTTAGGGTTCTTGCATGTGGGTTGTGTTCATCATACAAACAATATACATATCTCATACATACATGTGCACAGCGGAAGATTACATATAATGAACACAGAAATTAACATTTGATTAACTGAAAATTCGAGATTGAGAAAATCACCAATGAAGCCTTTGGATTAATTTTCTTTGAAGTCCACCAATGAAATGAATCTTTGATCAATTCTAGCAATCAACAAAGGTGGGTTTGATTGTCTAGAATGGCAGCATCTTAATCCAGCTTTTGTGTTTAACACTTAAACATTTTTCAAAGTTAAACCATTTAACTTAATTAAATTTGTTTTTCCTTTTATTCAACTCTTGAATAAATAAAATAAATCTTGTTTTTAGTTATTACATTTAGTAACCATTAATTCAATTTGTTTTGTTGTTCTAACACTTAAAACACAAAACAAACAATTTCAATTTCTCAAATTGAATTGGCTCCCAAAATGCAAAACCTAAAAAACTAAATCTCTTTCATTTTCAATTTCATTTCACTTTATATACAAATGAATTAATTCCAAACTAATTTGAATTTCATTTGCATTTCATTTGTCTTAACCTAACCTTAGTTAACATTTAACCTTAGTTAGATTATTTTAACTTAACCTTTAAGTTAATAAATATTTAATTAATTTAACCATAGTTAACTAACTTAACCATGGTTAGGTTAACCTTTACTTAACCTTTAAGTAAGGTTAACTTAACTTAACCACTTGGTTAACTTTTAACCTTAGTTATGTTAAATTAATTTATTTAACAATTAAATAAATAAATATTTATTTTAATTATTTAACAATTAAATAATCATAAAGTGAAATTACTATTATATCCTTACTCGGTTACCAAGTTAACCTAAAGTGGGTCCCACCAATTTAACCACATACTTTAGTTAACGTAACCTTAGTAATTGCTGAATTATACTGTATTGAACAATTCAATACGGTACACTGCTCAAGTGCTCAAAGAGTACATTTCATATTGGGACTCTCTAGGTCTACACCCGATTTGTCAAATGGAACTGTTCCATTAATCCGTAATCGATGCCCCACGCACACGTTACGAATATTACAAATCAGCGTGTCAGACCATACAAGTTGAAGTCATAACGTATACGTATAATCCTTCCATCATTTATATCCTGGATGTGCAGGGATATAGATCAGCACCGTCAAATCCCTATTTGCTCATCCATAATCTTATCTCCAGATTCGTATCTCGATAAACAATATACGCAAACACTTTTGCTATATTGTTTAACCCTTTGGGAAACTCTTTTCCCGGGTTTATGCTTGTGGCCACAAGACTTTATGAAATACAATCTCGGAGCATCGGATATACAACTTACCTACGTAAGCTAACGGATCCCGTATCTACGCACACCGGACTCCATGAGCATCGGACTATACCCAGCGACACATAGCGGTCAGACCATGAAAGGTCTCTGACATATGTGGAACCAAAGCATGATGGATCACTCACAAGACCACCGTGGCGCTCAGGTCAAAGGACCACGAATACTACTCAACTCGAGAGGACCTTCCTTTGACGGTGTCATAGGATATCTATTGGGGTCCTCATAAGTCTGTTCAGTATTCAGTCTTGACTGGATACCCGCATGCCTATACAAGCTCTAAGCTCATGGTCAGCTAAGAACAACCATCTGAACCAGTCAGATATAGACATACACTAATCTATGTAAAGTGAATCACCGATAGACCCGCATTAGTGATTATAGATCAGGAACATTATCTTTGAGACATACTTACATAATGATATTTCTTAACACCTATTGCAACTCTTTGCAACTATATCATTACAAGTATACTCTCAGGTCTTTGTCCCATTATAGACAAGGTTCTAACTCTTTAGACCTCGCTGACTCTTACAACCTGCTAACTCTTAACAGTGCTAACTTTTAGCATTTATAACTCTCAGCTTTGCTAACTATTAGTTCTGATCTAAACTCCTTTAGACCAGATCTGAACTCTTTCAGATCAAACAATGTCTCTAATGTTACAAGCATTATACCATATTAATATGATATTAACAATCTTTATTCGAAATGTTTATTGTATAAATATTAACAATTAATATTCATACAATATTGGAATGGCACGTGAGCACCAGCTCCAACAAAATGGTCAAATTAGTTTTTTTTTCATAATTTTTTCATGCTTAAACAAGCCAAAATAAGGTTACATACCAATTTCTAAGCTCAATTGAAGCCTCTATTAGTGAAAATTCAAGAAAAAGAGGTAAGAAAAGTATTGTTTTATGAGATTGATAAGTAAACTTTAAGGATTGCTTAAATTAATGTTCTTGTATGTATTCTTGGTTTAGACTGAGTTGAATTCTAGTGTGGAGCTTGAAGGAGTCATTAATTTGAAGAAATTGGCAAGGTAAGAATTAGGGTTTTGGGTGATTTGAATGTAGAGACTTCAATTGGTTGTAATTAGGTCATTAGAATGAAATTGGCTTGATTTTGATGTAATTGAAACAAGAAATTGAGAAAAGAAATGTGTTGGAATATATGGTGAAATTCTACCACTTTAGGGAAGTTAGGGATTGTGTGGTATTTTGATTGAGTTGTTGTGTGTAAATGGTGCCTTATGTATGTTGAATGTATATGGTTGAGTGAAAAAATCAAAAATGAAGAAAATGGGACATAATTGTCCATTTTAAAAAGATGAAGGGCAATTATGTCCAACCAAGTTATAAAGCGTTTAATAATTTTCAGGGCGCCGGGTGGTGAGTTAGATTAGATTAAATGACTCCGTAAATAAAAATTAGAAAGTAGTATACATCCAGGCTTTGTATGCTAATTTGAGCGTTTAGTAGTTAAATGAGATTCTAGCATTCGATTTGGTTCTAAACGTCATTTATGGCGTGTAGGTGAAGAAAACCGTGAGCAGTAACGGGAGCAAAAATCTGGAGCGAAATTGAGCGCGGAGCAGTTGTGAGTGAAAATCTGTCTTTTCTATTATCTTTCGTTTATTATGTTTTCGCATAATGAAAATGTATGTTTTATGAGCTTTCAATGCATAAACATGATTTATGATCTTGATATATATCCATAGATATGCATTTACATATTCGGCTTAAGAAACAATTTAAAATTTTCTGCATTCGTTTCAAAGGCCATTGATACGCTCAGATTATAGTGGTAGTGATTGTATTAGACTCGGCCGGTATATCTCGTGCACATGGGCAGGTCATGAGGGTGTGCCACTAACTCCAGGAAGTCGGGATGTTGAGTCATGTGAGTCGCTCTATGTGTACGGCGTATTATCTCGCTATATATATGCGATATAGGATTTCGCTGCATAGTCAGTGAGATGTCTTGAGATGTCACTGTGGGTACTGCTAGTTGAGGTGCCCCGTGACCTGCTCACGTGTACGCTACTAGTTGAGTCGCTGCGTGAGTATACAGCTTTAGGGTTACCATTGGTACAGTTTAAAAAGAAAATGGAGCCAGGACTTTATTAGTTTTCTATTTACCGATAGCATTTATGTATTTATATGCACACGGAAGTTATTATGTTATATAAATTTTGGATATTATTTTCCAAAGATATAGATAAAACCCGCTCGGCAAGATTTCATCAGCATATGACATTAGAAACCATTTTACAGTTTTACATTAGTTTTAGAAGCATGATTTATGCATGTACTTTAGGATTTACTATCTATGCATAGTGTTATTTTATTTGAAATTTTAATTGCACTCAATGAATTCCTTTAGCGCACTCGTTTTGTGTTTTATGTTTTCTAAACCCCTTTCCCAGGTACAGGTCTTGGTACGCAAGCTACTGATTCTCCTATTGTCGAGTAGTGGGCCAAATTCGAAGATCATTTTTGTATATGTAAATGTGCCAAATAGCACCCTTTGCTTTTTGCATAGTAGTTGTTAGCATGTATATTTGTATGTATGTCTTGAACCAATAAGAAGAGATTTCGATATTATGATGTTCGTTTTTACTTTTTATGAGTATGCTCATTTTGTGATTTAAATGAAACTATTGAGTTGTGTTGGATTTGGTTTTGGAAAGGATTGGAGGTCCGAATTGGTAGTATTGAGAAGTATTTGAAACAGAAGTTAAATTTCTTTACAGGTTTTATATGGATTTTTTAAAAAACATGGGAAACTCTGCTTTTTTTTCTTTTAAAAATTAAGATGTCGTTTTCATGTATATTAAAAGATTTTCTCAATAATAGTAAGAACTAAAAAAGGGTTCGCCTCGCAAAATTTCTCATCTTGCCCAGTTATATTCTGAGAAACTTCTGTTGGGGTGCCCAGCAGGGCCGTTAGGATCTACTGTAGAGGGTCTCAGGTTGGGTCTTGTCGACTGGCTTAGTTAGTGACAATTGCAATGGAAAGACAAACACAGGGACAACCATGAAGAAAGAACACAACAGAGCATGTTCGTAGTTTGAGGGCAGAGAATTTTTCAGGCACTATAGAGCCAGCTGATGCAGAGTCATGGTTGACCAGAGTATAACAGATATTTGATGTTATGAGATGTACTGATGATGAGAAGGTTTTTTTGCTACATTTTTACTTAAGGGTGGGGCATACCACTAGTGGAGATCAATATCATGTAGATATGGATGGGTGATTAGTTGGGCTGATTTTTGTAAAGAATTTTATGTTAAATTCTTTCCTATAGTTTACCAAGATATTTAGGCTAGTAAGTTCTTTGAGCTAGAATAGAGATTGATGACATTAGAGGAGTATGAGAACCATTTTATGGAGTTATCGATATTCGCTTTATATGTAATATAGAATGAGAAGGATAAATGTAAGAGATTTGAACAGGGCCTCAGAGGCAATATCAGGACAGTAATAACAACCATGGGGCACAGTGATTTCAGTGAGTTAGTAGGGGCATCAATGAGAGTTGAGAGAAGCCTAGTAGAGTCACGTAGGGCCCAGTCATTCAAGCAGAGACCAGGCCATGGTTGGTCAGTTGATAGATCAAGTAGTAGTAGAGACATCCTATACATGATATTCTGGTAGACAACAGTATGCTATTAGGAGGACAGAGATAGAGTTCTAGTCAGAGTTTTATGCCTCTATCTGTTGAAAGTAACATAGGGAGTCAGATGCCTCAGGATGGTAGTAGTTAAGTAGTAGTGTTAGCATGAGAAGGTACCTTTAGTGTTCCATTTGTGGCAGAAGTCATGAGGGATAGTGTCTAAGAGATTTTAGAGGTTGCTATCATTGTGGACAAGCTGGACATTTGATGAGAGATTGCCCGTATCTTCTTTGGAGTAACTGCTTAATATAGAGTACAGAGGGGTCAGCCAAGTCTACCTCATAGCCAGGCACGTGTATTTGCTTTAACTCAGCAAGAGGCACAGGTTACCTCTGATGTTGTTACAGGTATGCTGACTAATTTGGGTCGAGAGGCCATATTTTAATTGATCCAGGTTCTACGCATTCTTTTATTTCCCGTATTTTTGCTATGCATGCTGATAAAGTGTTAAAAACCCTAGATTGTAGCTTGGTGGTAGCCACACCAGTTGGAGAATCATTATTGGCTGAGAATGTATTTCGAAGTTGTGTTATCAAAGTGGGTAATAGTGAGATGGTAGCAGATTTAATTCCAATTGATATACACAATTTTGATGCAATACTTGGGATGAACTGGTTAGCTAATCACCATGCTATTGTAGACTGTTTTCGAAAGGAAGTTATATTCAAAAAACATGGAGAGCTTTATATTATTTTTTGTGGAGAGCGACGAGTTCTTCCATCATATGTTATATCTATTATGATAGTTAAACGGTAGCTCAGAAAATGATGTCCAGCCTATTTGGCATATGTTATTGATACCAGAGTCAATGAGGCTAAATTAGAAGATATTCCAGTGGTAAAAGATTTTTCAGATGTATTTCCTGAAGATCTTCCAGGCTTACCACCAGATAGAGAGATTGATTTTGGTATTGATTTGGTTCTAGGCATAACTTCTATCTCCAAATCATCATATAGAATGGCCCCCTCAGAGTTAATAGAATTGAAGACTCAGTTACAAGAATTGGTAGATAAGGGTTTCATTAGACCTAGTGTATCACCATGGGAGCAACGGTATTGTTTGTTAAAAAGAAGGATGGAACTTTGAGGCTATGCATTGATTATCGGGAGCTAAATAAAGTCACTATACGCAACAAGTACTCACTCCCTCACATTAATGATTTATTTGATCAGTTACAGGGTGCAAATAGTTTTTCAAAGATCGATCTACGAGCAGGGTATCATTAGTTAAAGATTAGAGATACTGATATGTCTAAGACTGCCCTCAAAACTCGATATGGGCATTATAAGTTTTTAGTAATGCCATTTGGGTTGAGTAATGCTTTAGCTACATTCATAGACCTTATGAATAGGGTATTTCATCCCTATTTTGATCGATTTGTTATAGTATTTATTAATGATATTCTTATATATTCACGAAGTACAGAGAAGCATGCAGAGCATTTGAAGATAGTGTTACAGATTTTGAGGAATAAACAGTTATATGCTAAGTTTAGCAAATGTCAGTTCTAGCTAGATAAAGTTACATTTCTAGGCTATGTGATCTCAGCAGATGGAATTTATGTGGATCCTCAAAAAGCTGAAGCTGTGGTAAATTGAGAGCGACCAACTAGTGTGACAGAAATTAGAAGTTTTCTTGATCTAGCAAGTTATTATCAGAGATTGGTTAAAGACTTCTCTAAAATTACTGCACTGCTTATAAAGTTAACTAGAAAAAATGTAAAGTTTGTGTGGACTGATGAATGTGAACGTAATTTCCAAGAACTTAAAAAAAGATTGACTTCAACTCTTATTCTCACTCTTCAATCTGGCACCGAAGGATTTATAATTTACAATGATACTTCTAGACAAGGATTAAGTTGTGTATTGATGCAGCATGGTAAAGTGATAGCTTATGTTTCTAGGCAGCTTAAGAAGCATGAGTTGAATTATCTAACCCATGATTTAGAATTGGCAGTAGTAGTATTCACCTTGAAGATTTGGAGACATTATCTATATGGTGTTACTTGTCAAATCTTCACTAATCACAAAAGTTTAAAGTATTTATTCACATAGAAAGATCTGAATATGAGACATCGGAGATGGTTAGAGCAAATAAAAGATTATGACTATACGATTGATTATCATCCAGGTAAGGTGAATATGGTAGCAGATGCACTAAGCAGGAAGTCTTTTAGCTCTATTGCTTATTTAAGAGTGACTTATCTTTCATTGTTAGTTGAGTTAAGATCTATGGGTTGAATTATCTATAGACAAGTCTGGAGTCCTTTAACACATTTTCAAGTTAGGCCTATGTTGATTGATCAGATTCGAGAGATGTAAGATCAGGATCCTAATTTAGTTAAACATAAGCAAGAAGTAAGGAATCGAATACGAACTGATTTAACGTTGAAAGCTGATGGGACATTAATTATGGGTAACAGGCTTTGTGTTTCGAATAACTCAAAGTTAAAGAAGTAGATTTTAGAAGAAGCTCACAGCTTAGCTTATGCTATACATCCTAGCAGCACTAAAATGTATCGTACTCTGAGAGAACATTACTGGTAGCAAGGTATGAAAAGAGAAATTACAGAGTTTATATCTCACTGCCTGATTTGTCAGCAAGTTAAGGCAAAACATCAGAGGCCAGCAGGATTATCTTAACCACTTCCAATTCCTCAATGAAAGTGGGAACATATCACCATGGACTTTTTTGTTGGGCTTCCTCGTACTCTTAGGGGTCATGATAGTATTTGGGTGATTGTTGATTGACTCACAAAGTCTGCTCATTTTTTGCCTTATAAGATTTCATACTCATTAGATAGGCTGGCTTATTTGTATGTGAGTGAGATTGTACGGTTACATAGGGCTCTAGTGTCTATCGTATTAGATAGAGACCTTCGATTCACTTCTAGATTCTGGCATAGCTTATAGAAGGCCTTAGGCACTAAGCTAAACTTTAGTACAACTTTTCATCTTCAGATAGATGGGCAGTCGGAGAATTATACATATATTAGAGAATATGCTCAGAGCTTGTATGTTGCAACCTAAGGGTAATTGGGATGATTATTTACCATTGATGGAGTTTGCATATAATAATAGTTATCAGTCTAGCATTCAAATGGCGTCGTATAAGGTTTTATATGGAAGAAAATGCAGAACTTCAGTTTGTTGGGATGAGGTTGGAGAAAGGAAAATGTTGGGTCCAGAGATTATCTAGGCCACTAGTGAGAAGATCAGCATTATCAGAGACAGACTCAAGGTAGCTCAAGATAGACAGAAGAGTTATGCAGATAAATGTCGTAGACAGCTTGAGTTTGCAGTAGGAGACAAAGTCTTCTTATGGATCTCACTATGAATGTGTGCTTCGTTTTGAGAAACTGGAAAAATTAAATCCTATATATATCAAGCCATATGAGATTCTAGAGAGGGTTGGTATGGTTGTGTACCGCTTAGTATTATTGCCTGAGTTGTCACGCATTCATGATGTGTTTCATGTTTCTATGTTACGAAAGTATATACTTGACCCTTTTCATATTCTAGTTACACAACCAGTTCAATTGAGGGCAGACTTAACTTATGATGAGGAACCTGTTTAAATAGTAGACTATCGCTAGCAAGGACTACGTAATAAGACTATTTTGCTAGTTAAAGTCCTATAAAGGAATCATATAGTGGAAGAGGCTACATGGGAGCGAGAGGATCAGATGAGAGCTCAATATCCTTATTTGTTTCAAATAGGTACATGAATTTCAAGGATGAAATTATTTAAGGGGGGAGGAATTGTCATACACGTGTTCGGTAATTGAGCATTTTAGTGGCAAAAAAAGAGTATAAAGTATTAAGTGGTGGCCGTTGTATATATATATGTTCGTTTTATTTTTGCTTCGTTTAAGAAGAAACAGAAGAAGAAGAAGCAAAACCAAAAGAGAAAAGAGAAAAAGAAAAAAAGAAGCAGAAGAAGAAAAAATAAAAAGAGACAAGAGAAGAAAAAAAATCGAGGGAGAAAAGAAAAGCAGGAAGACAAAAAAGAATTCAGGAAAAGTAATAAAGGAGAAATTTTGGAAAATCAATTTGGGTAGTTAGATTTATACCCAGTGTTTCAGCAGGTAATAGTATTACGGTGCTAAAATATTTATATTTTAATTTTTATAATACATATCGATACAAATAATATATTTTTACACCCTATAATATAGGAGGTGTACCGATAGCAGATAGATCTCAGAATCCAGACCTTATTTAGGATTAGCGCACTTTTGTGAGTGGATAGCTATATATATTATATGTTTTTAATATAGCAATTATGATTTAATTACACATTATCAGATTTAGCCATGATTTATTTTAGATAGAAAAATATTTATGTTAATTAGTACATTTAGAAATATGTTTAGAATTTATTATAGTATTGTTTATGATTACGTTCAGTAAAGAAATATTTATTTTAGAACAATTGTGCTTTCATGATATTATATAGTAGTAGATTTTGAACAACCATATGCGTACCCTTCCTTTTAATGTAGTTGCTCTGCGCATACGTTAGACCAGTTTAGTTTGCTCTACGTGAGCAATGTAACATTCTACCGGGTTAGACAAGCTCAGATCCGTCGCTCTGCCTGTGCGTGAGTTACTCCACCAGGTTAGACTAGTTTTTCCCCGAGTACAAGTTTGGTGTGGTTTTCAATGTATATGTAATATATGTTTCCAGAGCTATGTTATATATATTCAGTTTAATAATATATTTTATAATAGTTTACACTTTCAGACTTTCAAATTTCCAATATTATGTTATAATTTTAGCTTTAGCACAGATTTTATAACAGCTCATACTTTCAGTACAAGTTTATTGACTACTCAGTATACAGTTTCATGATTACTTTATCTTACAGATTTATACGTGTACAATACATATAAAGTATATAATATTTTCTAATTATGTCCACTCACTGAGCCACAAGCTCACCATTTTTCTTATATTCTCTATTTTTTTCAGGTTGTCACAGGAATTCGTGTAGTGTGATATAGTCATCACATTTTGAGGTTAGCCCACGACGTGCATAGCTGCATAAGTATCTTAGTCTGTGTATTTGTATATCGTTTTGTAAATTAGAGTACACGTGTACATCTTTTGTTGAGGCAGGCAGCCTCATTGTATCATATGTATGAGTAAAGAGTATGTTAGTCTTACATCATCGCAAGATCTACCTCAATTCTGGAGGAGGGCTCGAGTCAGGTCCTGTCAGTTTAAATGTTCAAAATAACCCAGAATGGCCTCTCATATGGCTATCATGAAATTCGCATAATAACTGGGTAACAATGGTTGTTTCTGGAGGAACTACTACCTTGCCCTTGTAGTAGACGATCTTATCTTTCCAAGTATAAGGAGCACCTAGACTTTCTTTGGCCATTTTAGTAATTCGTTGCATGTAGGGGTGGTTGTTGGCTGATTTCTTGATGTCTTCCTATAAACTCATCTAAGGTATAGAGAAGGCATGAAGCACAATGCTTCCAAGTACCTTTAAGAGTGAGTCGACGGCCTTGTTCTCCTTGCCAAGTTGATGCCGAATCTCATAATCATACCCCATGAGTTTGGTTATTCATTTTTGCTGCTCCAAGGTTGTTATCTTCTATTCTAGCAAGTATTTAAGGCTACACTGATCAATTAGAATTATGAATTTTCTTCCAAGAAGGTAGAATCGCCATGTTCTAATAGATTCAATTATTGCAAGCATTTTCTTAGCATAAGTAAACCATGTTTGTTTTGTGATACCTAGAGCTCTACTCATGGATGCAGTGGGTTTGTCCTATTAAGATAATACAGCTTCAATTCTACCACCTATTGCATCTGCCTCAATCATAAAATCCTCAGTAAAATTCAGCATGGCTAACGTAGGTGTACTGGTCATGGCTTTCTTGAGGGCCATAAAAGCTTCTTTTGCTTTTGCGTTCCAACCAAACTTGCCCTTTTTTTCAGCAAATTCGTTAAGGGCTTAGCTATTACTCCTTAATTTTGAACAAATGTTTGGTCCGTGAGACCCAAGAACCCTCATTGCCCGCATTTTCCCTTGATCCACCTTCACCCTTTGACTTGTCATAACATGGCCTAGATACTTAAGCTCCTGTTTCCCCAAGTCACACTGACTACCTTTGACAAAAAAATTGGTGCTACCTAAGGATCTCAAAAATTTGTCGGACATGTCTAAGTGCTAGTGCCAATTAGAACTGTAAACTAGTATATCATCAAAGAAAACCAAGATGAACTTACGTAGTTATGGCTGAAAAATAGAGTTCATAAGTGCTTGGAATGTTGCAAAGCCCAAAAGGTATCACTAGGTACTCGTAGTTACCATTGTGTGTACAAAAACAATTTTTTGATACGTCATTAAGCGAGACTTTGACTTGATGGTATCCGGGCCATAAACCTAACTTGATAAAATAACCTACCCCATTGAGTTCATCAAGCATGTCATTGATAGTTAGAACGGGAAAACGATCTTTAATAGTGACAGCATCTAGATAGCGATAGTCAATGCAGAAAAGCTATGATCCATGTAATAGACCACGTTTTTAAGAGAAAATATATATAAAAAAAAGGGACTTAAGCCCTTTTCTCCCCCCAAAGCCCACTAAAACACCATTTCCCTTTATATTAGCTAACAAAGGGCAAAATAAAACAAAACTTATCTTCTTTAAAGTGTGTGCCAAGAGAACAACGGTAAGTCTCTTTGGCTTCCCTTCCAATCTCTTTACTTGTATTTATTATTTTAAGTATGATTTTCAATTATTATATTGTGGGCAATGTTGTAAGCATGAATTTGGATCTCTAAGTGTTGGGTTTTTCTTCTAATTAAAGAAAAACTTAGACATTTAAGATTTTAGAGAAAGAAAGCTAGTGTGATGAGGAGTATCCAAACTTATAGGGGCAAAATTATTACTCTAATCTAAGGTTTTTATTGATATGTGTGTGTGTGTGTGTGTGTGTGTGTATGTTTGAGAGTAGAATTTCATGAAATTGAGAGATTTAGATTTTGGAAAAACTCTAACACTTAAAGCTTGGGGTAATATCGTAATTTATGTAACTAGTAGCATAAATCATTAATTTTCTTTATTTTAAGACCTATGGAGGATTTATGGAACAAGTTAGATCCCGTACAGCAAAGTTTGTATCAATCCAACGAGTTGGTCAGTATATAACTCATTACGTTATAGTTTTGTATAATAGAATTTTGTTTAGAATTGTCAATTCAAGTATCAATTCTCTTTTCATTGAATAATCGTTCACTTTATCTTATTTAGGAGGGTTCCCAATTATACGAGTCTCAGTAATGCATTCTGATAAGCATCATCACTTTTTTATGAGTGAGATTTGTATTTTATATGTATATATAGTTTATTTCTCATATTAAAGATTTCGTTTATTATGCATCATTTATTAAAGTCTATAAAACATGATGAATATTTAATTTTATTTAAATTATTTATTTTTCGTGATTAATTAATTTTTTTAGATGTATTTAATTCAAATATTTATTTTACTTTATGAAAAACACATTCATATTATATTTTAACTCCTTAAATATTTGTAAAGAACACTATAAATCATTTATATCGATAGAAATATGTTTAAATGATGTATGAGTTTAAAATATAAGGTTTGAGATAAGGTTTTATGAGTTTATAATTTGCATAATTAGAAGTGGTTTTCAAACCACTAAGCAATATTCTCTTCCCTTTAGATAGAGTTATGAGATTCAGGCTTTTGAGACCCATCTATACACACACATAGACTTTGGGCCGTGTGTATGGGCACTTTGCTCTTTAGAAGCTAGTTTGCTCTACGCATGCGTAAGACGAAGATATGAGATAATATAGAAAGGAGTACGTCCAATGCTCTACTCGAAGAACATTTCGGGTACGACGAGATTTTTCCCTGAGTACTAGTTTAGTGCAAGGTTTTAGAAAAACAAATATTTAAATTTCATAACATGTATTGCATATGAACTTATTTATGAAAATTACTTATAAAATCACGTTAGATTTTGTAAAACTTCCATATATAGCACGACTAAAATAAGATTTGATGATTCTTATGACCTTTTGAAATATTTACATCATTTACGTTAAGATCGTTATTTATAGTATAAAAGTTTATTATTATTATTATTATTATTATTATTATTATTATCATCTTTATTTTTACCATGATTATTATTTTATTTTGAAACTATTCTACTTATTGAGTTCGTGAAAACTCCCTTTTTTTTTTCATCTCAAGAGATAATAGACGTCTCAGCTTAACAACTAGTTAAGGTGGGTCACATGGTGGTGCCTTAAGTCTTTTTTTAGCCATATAGGATATATAGACTCTCTTATTCTTTTTGGGCCTATGGGAACTTAGTGTATTAAACTTATAGATTGTAATTTTGTACTATGTTATTCAGTTTTGGGCATTTGATGCCATGAGCTTGTTAACTCTATCATAGATACTTAGAATATGTGGACATATGAGTTTTAGATGCATTAGTTTTTATTTGATATTGACGTTTGTGAGTTGCGGGTGAGATATAAGAAGTTTGGAAGTACGGTTGATGGTATTATATTTATAGAAGTGTTATAGTTTAAATTGAAGGTTTAGGAATATCCATAAAATAGGAGAAACTCTATCGAAATTTCGGTAGAATTCTTACTGTAGTGAGCGTTCATGAATTTCCACTTAATAATAGTCAAGATCCGTCCTAAAGTTTATAGAAAACTACGGAGCGGGTGATTTCAATTGGTATCAGAACATAGGTTATAGATTCTTTAGACTTTCTTGTCTTTTAATAATTTTAGTGTTGTAGTTAACATAGTTGGGATGAATATTTTTGTAGGCGCCATCATGCCACTACATCATACTAGACCCATCTCTAAGTTGAACCCTTATCATAGTCATCATAGGGGAAACAAGCTAATAAATAAAGGTGCAGTAGAATCTAATGCACCTCCACCTGTTCAGCAAATGCCTATGAGAGGTCTATTTCATAGCACTTCCAGAGAGACTTCGGTCAGACTCGAGGTTAGAGGGGTGTATAGATAGGAGGTTCCACATCGACTAGTAGGATTCAAACTTCTACTTCATGCTAAAAGGGCCAACCTGGTCAACTCTATGCTCAGGCTTGAGTTTTTACCTTAACACAGTATGAGGCACAGGCTTCACCAGATGTTGTTATGGGTACATTATCTATTTTTGGTAGTGAGACCCATATTCTCAGTGACCCAGGATCTACATATTTTTTTGTTTCTCGTGCCTTTTCTTTGTATTCCAATAGAGAGTTGAGACTCTTAGAGTATGGCTTAACAGTTACCACACCCATTAGAGATTCATTACTTATTGAGAATGTGTTTCAGAATTGCGAAGTCAGAATGGGTGAGCATGATTTTGAGGCAAACTTGATACCCATTAATATCATAGACTTTTATGCTATACTAGGTATAGACTGACTTGCCAATCATTATGCTTCTATTGATTGTTTTAGAAAGGAGGTGATGTTCAAGAAGCCAGGGAAGCTAGAGGTTAAATTTTATAGATAACAGAGGCTTCTTCATTCATGTATTATATCTGCCATTGGTGCTAGACGATTACTCAAAAAATAGTGCTCAGCCTACTTAGCCCATATGGTGGATACTAGAGTGGATGCGGTAGGTTGGAGGATGTTCCAGTGGTGCAAGATTTCTTAGATGTCTTTTTTGATGATTTATCAAGGTTACCACCAGATATGGAGGTTCAGTTCACGATAGATTTAATCTTCAGGACAACACTTATCTCAATAGCACCATATAGAATGGCTCTGGGAGAATTGAAGGAACTAAGGTTTAGTTACAAGAGTTGGTGGATAAGAGGTTTGTTAGACCTAGTGTATCTCTATAGGGAGCTCCAGTCTTGTTTGTTAAGAAGAATGATGGAACACTCAGACTTTGCATTGATTATTGATAATTAAATAAGGTTACAATACGCAACAAGTACCCACTCCCAAATATCGGTGACTTGTTTGAACAACTCCAAGGTGCTAAGGTCTTCTCTAAAATAAATCTACGCTCTAGTTAACATCAGCTTAGGATCAAGGAAGTTGATATTTCTAAGACTGCTTTTCAAAACCCGTTATAAACACTATAATTTTTTGGTGATGCCATTCGGGTTGACGAATACCCCGGCAGCCTTTATGGACTTGATGAATATGGTGTTTCGTCCCTACCTTGATCGATTTGTAATTATGTTTATTGATGATATCTTAGTATATTCTCGGAGTGAAGAGGAACATACAAAGCATTTAAGGATTATCTTACAGACCTTGACGGATAAGTAGCTTTATGCCAAGTTCAAAAAATATTAGTTTTGGCTTAACAGAGTTGTATTTTTAGGCTATGTGATATCAGTTGAGGGCATTTATGATGATCCCTAGAAAATTGAGGCAGTGGTGAAATGGGAGCGACTTACTAATATAACCGAGCTTATGAGTTTTCTTAGCTTGGCTGAGTACTATTGTAGGTTCGTAGAAGGGTTCTCCAAGATAGCTAGCCTATTAAGATAGTTGACCCAAAAGAATGTTAAGTTTGTGTGGAATAAATATTGTGAAAATAGCTTTCAAGAACTCAAGGCACGATTAACTTCAGCACCAGTACTTACTCTTCCATCTGGTACTGAGGTGGTCTGTAGCATATAGCGATGCTTCTATACAAGGGCTAGGTTGTGTGTTAATGCAACATGGTAAGCTTCTAGGCAACTTAAGAAGCATGAGCTAAACTACCCCACACATGATTTGAAGCTTGCAACAGTGATATTTAAACTTAAGACTTGAAGGCATTACTTATATGGAGTGACTTGTCAAATTTTTACTGATCAAAAGAGTTTTAAGTACCTACCTACTCAAAAGGACTTGAACTTGAGACAGAGGAGATAGATTGAGTTGATCAAGGATTATGAGTGTACCATTGACTACCACCCGGGCAAGGCAAACTGGTAACTGATGCATTTAGTAGAAAATCCTACAGTTCTATTGCTTATTTGAGAGTCACACGGATGCCCTTGTTGACTAAGTTCAGATCTCTAGGAGTTTAGCTAACTTTTTTTTATTCTAGAGCCTCTATTGCTAGTTTTTGGGTCAGGTCTACCATAGTTGATAGAGTTCAAGAAATGCAAGCTTATGACCAATAGTTAGTGAAGTTAATCGATGATGTAGAAAATGGTTTGTGAGCTAATTTAATGGTGAGAGATGATGGGACCCTAAACATAGGTAATAGACTTTGTGTACCCAATATAGAAGATTTGAAAAAGGAGATCACGAAAAAAGCTCATTGTTCGGCCTATGCCATGCATCTAGGTAGTACAAAGATGTACCGTACATTAAGAGATCATTATTGGTGGCATGGTATGAAGAGAGAGATTGCTGAGTTTGTTTTTTGGTGCTTAATTTATCAGCAGATCAAGGCCGAGCACTAAAGGCCTACAAGACTTTCCCAGTCCCTTCCTATTCCTGAATGGAAATGAGAGCATATTACTATAGACTTTGTGACAAAGCTTCCACGTACTTAGATGGGTTATGACAGTGTATGGGTAAGTGTCGATCGACTCACGAAATCTGCTCACTTCTTACCTATCAAAGATACCTATTCACTTATTAGGTTGTCTAGTATTTATATGGCTGAGATAGTACGTCTTCATGGTGCACTTATATCTATAGTGTTTGATCGAAATCGTTATTTTACATCTAAATTCTGGCCCAATTTACAGAAGGCGTTAGGCACAAGGTTGAATTTTAGTATTATTTTTCATCCCTAGAGATATAGACAATTAGAGCGTACTATATAAACCTTGGAAGACGTGCTATGAGCTTGTGTGATTGAGTTCAAAGGTAGTTGGGATGCTTAATTACCTTTGATAGAGTTTTCCTATAATAATAGTGTTGTGTGATATGGTGTGTGATGTATATAATTTTAAAAAATTAAATACGCAACGGAAGTATTCATACATATTAAACAATATGTAACATATTCAAGCATGTATGATCATTCAAGTACATATATATCTCATATATATATTTCATGCATGATATAAAATGAATAACAAATAAATAACTTACCCGGATATGAAGGTAGCTTTACAATTCTTCAAGAACTCCAAGCTTCAATTTGTTGAGCTCACCTTGAAGTGTTCCCTTGCACAATTCTAGTTCACAACTAAATCCGGTGGGATTGTGAAGCTAGAATGGCAGCCTTGAATTTCCAACAAATGATTGTTTTAACACTTAAAATAATTTGTCCTTATGATTACTACCAAGAGATGAGAAGAATTGGGTGTTTTCTATAGTTCTTTACAACTCTATATGTTGTAGCTTGGTAAGCCTTTGCATTTTCTCTCAACACTTTGAGAAAAACACTTAGGAAAAGCTCTCAATTCTCTCTCATTTCTCCTAGAACGAATTTCACTCTATCTTGCATAAATTGAACTCTTTCAATTCTTTCTTAAGTGCAAAGAATGATTTCTCTTAGTGCTCCACCACCACTTAACCATGTTTGCCATTACAAACATTAATCTATCATATTTTTCACTCACCAATTTGAATCAATTTCTAGAGAGTAAATGGCATTTAATCAATGTTAAATGGTTTTACCACTTCCTTAGTGCATCATTTAAGAATTACTAAGTGGTCAACATTCTTTATTATTAATAACAAGTGCATTCTCCATTAGTAAATGGTGTTTGCCACTTATTTCAATTAATAATAACAATTTGATTAATATATAAAATATTAATAATTCAAAACTATTTTGAATATTTACATTTACCATATATGTATTTACCAAGTAAGGTAAATAGGTAAATACATGGTAAATAATTTATGGAGCAAGATTATGTTACTTGTCAATTTCTTATTGGTTAATAACTCTTGTAAACCAATAATGTATTTTACCTTCAATTATTGACAAGTGAATAATAAAAGGAACCTTGAAACATTTTTCATTTTGCTGGAAATTGTTGGATCAATTGTTCAATCCAATTCGCCGCCCCAGTGCACAACGAGTACACTTCATATTGTGAAACTCTCTAGGTCCATGCCCGATTTGTCATATGAAACTATTTCACACGTCCGTGAACAATGTCCCACACACATGTTACAGATATTACAAAACGGCGCATTAGACCATACAAGTTGAGGTTATAACATATTCGTATAATCCTTCCATCATAAATATCCTAGAAGAGCGGAGATATAGATCAACACCGTCAAGTCTCCATGTGCTCAACCATAAACTTATCCCTAGATTTATATTTCAATAAATAATATCCGTAAACACTTTCACGATATTATTTTCCCAAGAAATTCTTGGATGTCTGCTTATGGCCATAAGACTTTTTGAAATACAATCTTGGAGTTGCAGGATATTTTACTCACCCAATTGAGTTGATGAATCCCATATTTGTACACACCGGACTCCATTAGCATCGGACCATACCCAGTGACACCCAGCGGTCAGACTATGAAAGGTATCTAACATGTGTGGAACCAAAGTATGATGGATCACTAACAAGTCCACCGTGGCACTCAGGTCTAAGGACCACGAATACTACTCAACTCGAAAGATCCTCCATTGACGGCTTTATGGGATGTCTATTGGAGATCTTTGTGAGTCTGTTCAATATTCAGTCCTTACTGAATACTTGTATCTCTATACGAGTTTCCACTAAACTCATGGTCTGCTAAGACTAACCATCTGGACTATCTAGATATAGACATACACTGATCTATATATATATTAAGATCTTCACTAGCAGACCCGCATTAGTGAAGGTAGATCAGGAACATTAAATTTAAGAACATATTTGCATAACAACATTTCTTAGCACTATTTGCAACCCATTGCAACTATGTCATTATTAATATATTCTTAGGTTTTTGTCCCATTTCAGACAAGGCTCTAACTCTTTAGATTTTACTAACTCTTAGTTCTGATCTAAACTCCTTTAGATCAGATCTGAACTCGTTCAGATCATACAATGTCTAAAACGTTACAAGCATCTTACCATATTTATAAATAAAATAATTAGTGATATATTGAAATCATAAATGTATAAACATAAAGTAAATATTTATACATAAAAGGGATGGCACGTAAGCACAAATCCCAACAAATAGTTACTAAACTAGTATTGAGATGGCTCCATATGAGGCTTTATATAGAAGAAAATGTAGAATTTTGGTTTGTCAGAACGAAGTGGGTGAAAGAAGATTGTTGGGTTCAAAATTAGTGCAAGATGCTAATGAGAGAATAAAAATTATTCAAGAAAAGATGAAAATAGTTCAAGATAGATAGAAGAGTTATACTGACAAGCGGAAAAGAGATCTAGTATTGGCGACTATTTCTATGAATCTCTCTTTGGAAGGGTATTCTTTTCTTTGGGAAGCATAGTAAGCTAAGCCCATGATACATTAGTCTGTATGAGATCATAGAGCGTGTTGGCACAGTTGCTTATCTCTTAACTTTACCACCGGAGCTATTAAGAATCCACAATGTGTTTTATGTCTCAATGCTTCGAAAGTACATGTATGACCCGAGCCACGTGTTAAGACAACAACCAGTTCAATTGAAGGCGGATTTGACATATGAGGAGGAACTGGCTGAGATATTGAAAAGGAAGCAATAAGTCTTGCATTCTAAAACCTTTTCCTTAGTAAAGGTTAGATGAAAGAACCATGCAAAAAAAGAGGCTACTTAAAAGTGCGAGGACTTAATGCGAGCACAATATCCATATCATTTTCTCTCAGGAATGTTAAGTTTTGAGGAAGAATTTTTATAATGGACAAGGATTGTAATAGACCACATTTTTAAAAGAAAAAAAAAATGGACTTAAGCCTATTTCCTCCCCACTCCACAAAGCCCACCAAAATACCCTTTCCCTTTACAGTAGCTAACAAAGGGTAAACTAAACCAAAACTTGTCTTTTTTAAAGTGTGTGGCTGCCAAGAGAACAAAGGTAAGTCTCCTTGGCTTCCATCCAATCTCTTCACTTGTTTTTGTTGTTTTAAGTATGATTTTCAATTATTATGTTGTGGGCAATGTTGTAAGCATAAAGTTGGATCTCTAAGTGTTGGGTTTTTCTTCTAATTAGAGAAAGACTTAGACATTTAAGGTTTTAGAGAGAGAAAGCTAATGTAAGGAGAAGTATCCAAACTTATGGGGGGGCAAGATTATTACTCTAATCTAAGCTTTCTATTGATATATATATATATATATATATATATATATATATATATGTTGGAGAGTAGGATTTCATGAAATTGAGGGATTTAGATTTTGAAAAAACCCTAACACTTAAATTTTGGGGTAATTTTGTAATTTACAAAATTAGTAGATTAAATCATTAATTTTCTTCATGTTATGACCTGTAGAGGATTTACGGAACGAGTTAAACCCCGTACTGTAAATTTTGTATCAATCCAATGAGTTGGTAAGTGTATAACTCGTTACATTATAGTTTTGTGTAATAGAATTTTGTTTAGAATTGTCAATTCAGGTATTAATTCTCTTTTTGTTGAATAATCGTTCACTTTGTCTCATTTAGAAGAGTTCCAAATCGTACATGTTCTTGTAATGCATTCCGATAAGTGTTATTACTTTTTGTGAGTGGAATTTGTATTTATATGTATATGTAGTTTATTTCTAATAGTAAAGATTTCGTTTATTATGCATCATTTTTTAAAGTCTATAAAATATGATGGATATTTAATTTTTAGTTAAATTATTTATTTTCCGTAATTAATTAATTTTTTTGCATGTATTTAATTTAAATATTTATCTTACATTATGAAAAACACATTCATATTATATTTTAATACCTTAAATATTTCTAAAGAACACTAGAGATTATTTATATCGATAGAAATATGTTTAATGATATATTAGTTTAAAGTATAAGGTTTGAGTTAAGGTTTTATGAGTAAATAATTTACATAATTAGAAGTGATTTTCAAACTACTAAGCAGTACCATTCCCCCTTTGGATAGAGACATGAGATTCAGGCTTTTGAGGTCTGTCTGTACACACATATAGGTTTTGGGCGGTGTGTATAGGGCTTTACTCTTTGGAAGCCAGTTTGCTTTACGCATGCGTAAGATGAGGATATGAGTTGATATAGAGATAAGTACATCCAATGATCTATCCGATGGACATTCCAAGTACGACGAGATTTTTCCCTGAGTACTAGTTTAATGTAAAGTTTTAGAATAAAAAATATTTAAATTTCATAACATGTATTGCATATGAACTTATTTATGAAAATTACTTATAAGATCACATTAGATTTTGTAAAACTTTCATATTAGCACGACTAAAATAAGATTTGATGATTCTTATGACGTTTTGAAATATTTATATCATTTACGTTAAGATCGGTATTTATAGTTTAAAAATTTATTATTATTATTATTATCTTTACCATGATTATGATTTTTATTTTAAAACTATTCCACTCATTGAGTTCGTGAAAACTACCCCCCCCCCCCCCCCGCTCTCTCTCTCTCTCTCTCTCTCTCTCTCTCTCTTTCCATCTCAGGAGATAGTAGATGTATTAACTCAGAGACTAGTTAAGGTGGGTCACGTGTGTGGTGGTGCCTTAGGACTTTTGTGAGCCATATAAGATATATAGACTATCTTATTCTTTTTGGGCCTAGGAGAACTTAGTGTATTAAACTTGTAAATTATAAATTTGTATTATGTTATTTATGTTTGGGCATTTGATGCCATGAGCTTGTTAATTCTATCATAAATACTTAGAATGTGTTAACATATGAGTTTTAGATATATTACTTTTTATTTGATGTTGATGTTTGTGAGTTGCAAGTGAGATATAAGAAATTTGGAAGTATGGTTGATAATGTTATATTTATAGAAGTGTTATACTTTAAATTGTAGGGTTGGGAATGTCCATAAAGTAAGAGAAATTCTATCAAAATTTTGGTAAAATTCTTACTATAGTGAGCGTTCATAAATGTCCACAAGATAGCAGTTAAAATTCGTCCTAAAATTTGTAGAAAACTACAAGGTAGGTCGTTTCAATTTATCCTTCTTTTTTATCAAAAAGGACGGGTGAGGAGAACAAGCTGGTGCTCGGTCTGATCAGCCGATATTTGAGCATATCCAAGACTTGCTTCTTAATTTCGACTTTCTGGAAATAGGCGTATCTGTAAGGCCGAACATTTATTGGTTCTATTCATTCCTTTAAATTAATTTGGTTGTATATTTCTCTGATAGGTAGCAGTTGTGTAGGTTTTTTGAAGATGCCTTCATATGCATGGAGCAGCTGTTGCATTTCACATGGTAACTGAGCTTCCACCGTATCCTGAAGGGTATTGAAGCAGACAGTAAAAAGACAGCTTCCATGCCTGACTTCCTTAGACACTATCTTGAGTAAGGCTTCTTGAATAGGCTGGTCATTAATCCCTCGTAATATTCTAGTTCGATCCTCCCATTGGAATTCCATTGTCATCCTTTTCCAATTGCACAACATTGTTCCCAGTACTTCCAGCCATTGAATTCCTAACACTAAATCAAGCCCTGTTAATGGTAAGGAATAGAGTGTAAGAGAGAAAGGAATACCCTGAAAAGTGACTTGAACATAGTCAAATCTCCCTTGATAGTGAAGCTGATTCCCATCTGCCACTTTCACAGTGAACGGCTTCGTTGGAATTATTGGCAAGTGCAGCATTTGGCTACCTTTTTACTAACAAAGTTGTGTGTGGATCCACTATCAATTAGTACAATAAAATCCTGGTTACCTATTCAAGCGGTTGTTCTCATGATACGTGTGGTAGACTACCTATTTAATGCATGAAGTAAAATTTCTAGTTCGACAGATTCTACTAGAATAATCTTGGGTATGGTCTCTTCTAGCATCTCTTCACAGTGAGCATCACACCCTTCAACTAACAACAACTGAGCCTTTTTGCACTTATGTTCGACTGTGAATTTGTCATTACAATTAAAGCACAAACCTTGGGCTCTTCTCCGCTGCATCTCTTCCCATGATAGGCATTTCCACAGGTGGCGTTGTGTTTGGCCGAGATAGTGGTGGAAGTGCCAATGTTGGGCGGTTTGTTGAGGGTGGCCGAGAGAAGCGGCGTTGGTGGAGGAGTTGCTCATCTTTCATACGTGCAAGACCGATGGCGTCCTTCAATGTTTTGGGTCGAAACACGTGGATGCCTTCCGAAAGCTCCAGTGGCCTCCCATGAATGCTCCAACCAAGGCCTTTTCTGTCCATCCTTGCACGCAATTGCCAAGCTTCTCAAATTCCTTCTAATAATCCCTTAATAAACAGGTTTGATGGATGTGTGAGAGGGCTTCGTCAAGTCTTCACATTCTATCGGCTCAAACTGTGCCCACATTTCTTCAGAAAATTGCTCCCAAGTGACCAACCTTCCTTCCTAGTATGATCAACGTAGGCATTGCCACTATTGATTGGCTTTCCCCTTCAAGTGATATGATGCTATGGATACTTTTTGGTCATTGGTCATGCCTTGGTATTCGAAGAACTGAGCTACATGATTGAACCACTGAGTGGGGTCGTCCCCAGAGTATTTAGAAAATTATAGCTTGGTGATTCTAGAGGAAAGGGGCGGTCGGTTGTCTTTAGTTTCTTCCCGATAAGAATGCTGGATGTCTTCCTTCTCAAGTGTGTGATGGCTGGATGAGGTTATGGAAGAGAGGACAGTATCCAAAAGTTTTTTAATGGTTTCCTCCGGTTGACTAATCTTATCAGATATGCTGCCTTTTATCTGCTGCAGCTCTCCTTGGATTCCATTGAGGCCTATATCCAAACTTTTGATTCTCTCTTTGTTTGTAGTCATAACGCAACTCTAATACCATATAATAGAGATCCTAATCAGAGTTTGCAAGAGTTCATTTAAAATTGAAATAATTTGGGTGAGAGTAAAACCACTTAACAAGATAATTCAATCCTCCAATTTCCTCGTGCCTGGCGGCTTTTAAAGGCTAAATAACATATTTGTTTCAATTTGAAACAAATAACTAACTGTTCAAATGACACGTAATGTGCACGTCCCATGCATGAGTGACGTGGGTAAGTGGTGAGTAATTATAGTTTGCCTCTAGTTCTTCATACAACTAACTCTCACGTTTTAGGAGACCATTTGCCTTCCGTGCCTGTTTCCATGCGCCCCTTCAAGTCCTCTTCTTTCACGTGCCACGTCTTCATGCATACTTAGGATTTTGTCTTGGCTTGCGATGTGATCTTCTTATCCTATCACTCAATGACATTTTGCAACCAGAAAAAAAAAATTAGCAGCACTCCATTCTAATAAAGATATCGAAGTCACTTGACCAATTGAGGTCTAACTCGGTTCATATTTTAATACTGCCGTGCTTAATTGTCATCTCTCTTAACAGTCTTAAAGATTTTGATGCTGTAAGTTATGGATAGAAAATATTGGTCCTTAGCTTTCTGTGGAAGTTAATATCGAATCAGAAAAATCTAGGAGATGGAAGATGGAATAATCCTAATTTGAGAGGGTTATTTTTTTTTTTTTTCAGAAAGATAACTTCATTGCACCAAAGGAACTGGAAAATCCCAGCCAGAGATTTTTACATGAGAATAGAATAGCAGACTTTGCTAGATTATGTGCTACTACGGTGCAAGTTGTTCTACTTTGAGAGGGTTATAATTTAAGAATAAGAATGCCTTATATTACGGGTCGAGTATTTGTTATTGACTCAAAAGACTAACCTATTAAGTAATGGTGCATGTCCACCTTTATATATCCAAGATTTATCTAATTTTTATTCGATGTGAAACGTGACATTTTTCTCCACCCAATCTATCCAATTTCTATTCGTTGTGAGACCTGACATTCTCCTCCACCCAATCACTACGCCCTCGTCATGGTGTGACTTAAAATCAAGGACTAACCTGGCCGGTATTGCCCAACCTCCTGAGGTTAGGAGACCCACTAACCACACAACAATCTTTATTGGAATTTAAAATACATAATTTTTAAAACCTATTTGGCCCGCATTGCCCTTCCCTCTAGCGGTATAAAGGATTTACATCTTACGTGACAATTTCTATTGGAGCGATATTAAAAGCCCACATAAAAATAAAAATTTAAATCTACTCTAATACTATTCATCACGGAGCGAGTACTTGTTATTGATTCAAAAAACTAACCTATTAAATAATGATACATTTTTATTCTTATATATTTAAGATCTACCAATTTTTATTTAATATTGAACGTAACACTTATATCACTGCTTAGAATCTAATATAATGATCGGTGATCTCGGTCGAATGTGCGATGTTGTGAATGTGGATACATGGTTGCGATTGTAAGAGCCAAGCTTGCTTTGTTTCAACCCGTAACTCTGCGAGTGCGACCAATGTGACTGTTGTAGCTTGACCGTGACTAGTGCACTTCTTCACAAGAGAAGTCTAACTTTGCAAAAAATTGAAAGCTAACTGAGAATGCAAAAACAAGTTGATAATACAAATTATGGAAGCTTTTATTAATTCAGCAAATTGCCATAACCTTAACCATCTTTCCGTTTGATATATGTTCAGCACAACTTCACCAAAATAATCTAATAATAAACGCTTCTTCCATCTCAAAATTAACTTTTTTTTGCTTAAAATAATACAACATATACAAACTGATATGATTTTGAATAATGCTGTCATTATGCTTTCTATTTTCATTTATTTTATTTCATTCATCTAAACACATCTTACCATTATGCATAGTACCATCTATTCTATTTCCATCTGCACAAACCTCCTTAAACCCTTTTGAATTTATGAGAATCTTAAACCATAAAATCAAATTTAATTGTTTTCAATCTTAAGACAGTAGGCAGGTTTCAGATAGAATTCTACAAAACTTTCAACAAATGCAAAGAGGGAAAAAACTGCCTAGTAATAGATTGATGACTAAGATTATTTCTCAGAGTGTCCAAATTTTTGGATCACACAAATCAATGAATAATAAAATTGGCACAGATCACACACCAAATCTATGGTGTATACCAGCCAGCTGAGGCAAAGCTTCACTTAAAAATGACAATATTAATGCAACACTATCTCATTGATGGTCAAATAATGTGACAAACTGCAGCCCTCTCCACCATTTGAAGGGCCAGTTTATAAAAGGGTGACAGATTCAATTCTAACCCTCCCACATGTTTAAATTAAAAGGGAACTTAAGATGAGTAAAATTAACAAGGAACAAAGAAATAACCAAAATCCTTTGAATAAAAGTTCACAAACAAAACCACGGAGAATGTCAACAGCAAAATAACATTGAAAACAAGTTACTGTTACAATAAATATAGACTACTCAAAAAAAAAAAAAAAAAAAAAAAGAAAACCCAAAAAGGGAGCTAACAAAAAGGTAGAATAAACCTTAACATCCATTCTCATGCACTACATTCTTTGCCAAATAAAAAGAATGTAATTGACCAAAGCAACAAAACCACTAACAAATACCAATCCCAGCCACTCATTGCCAATAATAATTGGCTTCTAAAACCCTGTGAGATGGCATGGTATACATTCCATGCTTAAAATCCCATGCATGTACCTAGATCTTTTTCTTTACCAATAAACCAAAGCTTCAAAGTAAAACAAGCTGAACTCACATATGACACAAACCGAGTATTGAAGACCTGGACTCACCATCAATATTTTCATGCAACTTAAAAGCATTTCCTGTGTACAATAGCAGGACCAGACTCATCATATTCACCCTTGGATATCCACATCTGCAACAAGGAGGAAAAGAAATCAGTGAAGCAACCCAACACATTTATTTAATTACATCCTTATTCAATCTTATGGCAAAACAAATTGTGGAATAAAATCACATAAAATGAAATTCACAAGTAGGTTACCTGCTGGAATGTGCTAAGAGATGCTAGAATAGATCCTCCAATCCAGACACTGTACTTTCTTTCAGGAGGTGCAACCACCTTGATCTTCATGCTGCTAGGAGCAAGGGCAGTAATTTCCTTGCTCATCCTATCCGCAATTCCAGGGAACATAGTTGACCCACCACTAAGCACAATGTTTCCATAAAGATCCTTCCTAATATCAACATCACACTTCATGATGGAGTTGTAAGTAGTTTCATGGATACCAGCAGTTTCCATTCCAATCAAAGATGGCTGGAAAAGAACTTCAGGGCAGCGGAACCTCTCAGCTCCAATTGTAATTACCTGTCCATCAGGCAACTCATAACTTTTCTCAATTGCAGAGCTGCTCTTGGCAGTCTCCAACTCTTGCTCATAGTCAAGGGCAACATATGCAAGTTTCTCCTTCATGTCACGGACAATTTCCCGCTCGGCAGTAGTGGTAAAAGAATATCCTCTCTCGGTGAGGATCTTCATCAAAGCATCTGTTAGGTCACGACCAGCAAGGTCCAGCCGAAGGATAGCATGAGGAAGGGCATAGCCTTCGTAAATTGGCACTGTGTGGCTCACACCATCACCAGAATCCAAAACAATACCTATTCATATAACAAAAAAATTGGTCAGCACACATTTTAATAGACTAAAATATAATATGATCAAATTAGCAGTTTGACATCATAAGAAAAAAGTTCAATTATTTCTTAAAGTTTATAACAGAAGAGATGTAAGTTAACTGACACAATTCAACAACACAAAAGTAAGTTCCTTTGGGTCTGGAATTATATTGATAAGCAAACATATTCTTTCTTAATTCCTTAATAGGAGGTGAACACCTCCCCTCTAAATGTTTCCTTTTATTCTTTCCACAAAATGTCTAGCTTTCCTGTCCCTGAAATCAGGACTCAAGAGGTCATTAATGCTATCCTGAAGTTACTGACCACAGTATATTAGCAAGACCAACAATTTACAATCATCTACACAAACCTGTCGTACGACCGCTGGCATATAGGGAGAGAACAGCCTGGATAGCAACATACATAGCAGGCACATTGAAAGTTTCAAACATGATTTGGGTCATCTTCTCCCTGTTGGCCTTGGGGTTGAGTGGTGCTTCAGTAAGAAGTACAGGATGCTCCTCTGGGGCCACACGAAGCTCATTGTAGAAAGTATGATGCCAAATCTTCTCCATGTCATCCCAGTTGCTGACTATACCATGCTCAATAGGATACTTTAAAGTTAGGATACCTCTTTTTGATTGTGCTTCATCACCTACATAAGCATCCTTTTGACCCATCCCAACCATGACACCTGTATGACGAGGTCTGCCAACAATACTGGGGAACACTGCCCTAGGAGCATCATCACCAGCAAAACCAGCCTGCAAAATTTGAGAATGCCAAAGACATCAGTAGTTTTCCAAGCAGAATTATTCATCAGACAATATTCTTTTTTTTATGTTTGGGGGGTGGGGAATGGGTATGGGGTTTTGAAAAGTTTCATCAGACAAGATTGAAATTAGAGCCATAATTGATGAAACATTATTTCTGAGGTAAATGTTGTTTCAATATGCGGATTTATGTCTAAAGAGACCAATAAAAGACCCTGAACTACATAGAATAATTACTGACCTTGACCATTCCAGTTCCATTGTCACAGACAAGGGGTTGAATATCCTCAGCATCAGCCATCTTTTATAATTCTAGAAAAGGGAAATAATTATTAGCAATGAGATTAAAGAGAAAATAAAATAATAACAAAAAAGTAATCTAACTGAAATAAACACTTCTCCAGCATATCGTCATTGATACAAAAATGAAATTGACAGATAAATAAATAAAACACAAAAGAATTAAAAACAATAAATCATAGACCATCAGATAAACAAGGGAATAAGCACAGTGCATATATGGACTATCACTGCTTCTAGTTGTTAACCCAAAGCTTACAACATATAAATAAAACTATTTGGGAAAGGGCCTGTTCAAATGCATATTATATTTAATGAATGCATTTAGATGGACATTTTGATTTTCTAAGAGAGAATGATATTGACTTTTTAACTGATGGAGGCAATAGCACTATCAGATCAATGGCACCTTAAAACCGAATCTACAAAATTTTATCATAGTACTTAATTTTCCAAACAATTATTTCTAGCAAACAAATATACTACCAAGTAATTGAAAGCTGATCAAAGATCAAAACATTTCAACAGATATCACGGATCAAACTAGTTATATAAGCAGAACAGAAAGCTGTAAAATCCCAAAACAAAAAATACATGCAAGCAAATCAGATCTATATCAGTAAACAAACAAAGGTATAATTTCTATCTTTAATCAAACAAAAACAAAATAGCAGAACTTTAAGATCAAAATAAATTTCAAATAAAAGACAAAGATCTTTATACCTTTGATTAAGCAAAAGAAACTATTAAGTTTTAGCCGGGATGCTATTGCTAGTGAAAATGGAATTTGTGCTTGAAGAGAAGAAGCGGAAATGAAGACAGAATAGAGGGTAAGCACGTTTTTATATGCCAAGCCAAAATGAAAATGAAATTGTAAATGCAAATGCAAATGAAATTAAGTTTGTGCTGCGTTTGGCTGCTGAGACAAAAGTTAACTCGGGTGGAAAGGAACTAGAATGTGGAATCTTTTAACTCTCTTTCGGGGTGAAGCAATTTAACCTGTTTTTTATTCTTTGAGTTAATAATAATGAGCAAGACTGGAAGAGCAATCTTGTTTGATTTCGAACACTACAAGAAAAGTTAGCCGTCCAAGTCGACAAATTAGATCTGGTCTATTTATGTCTACGTGTAATATGTAATAAATCCGCATAAGCACGGCGGCTATGCTGGGTAATAACATCTGTGTCCCAAGTTTTTTGCAATTTCTCAGATGAAGATAACGTTTTTCATTTGTATGAGATAGGTACCCAACCCCTATTGACATTCACATAACTAGCACACTCATTATTGTTATTTTCTTTTACTTTTCACCCCACCCCAGCCACCCCCTATCTATGGGCTAATATAAAATAAATAAATTTTTCCCTTCAAAATTGGTGCAAAGAAAAATCAATCTTTTAAGTCGTGTTTACCACTTAAGTATATAATGTATTTGAAAAAGTGGATAAACTAAAATATATACAATTTTTTTTCTAGAGTCCAATTTATTACAAAGGTTAAAAAAAAAAAACTCTTAAATACATAAAGAGAGCTCTCTTTAATTTAAAGAGGAAATGTTCTAAACATATAAAAAAAATTATGGTCGTTATTTTGTTAGCACTTTGATAAATGAATCTTGATAAAAAAAAAAAAGTCAAATTATATCTTAATTTTACTCAAATAATTCTACCTCA
Source organism: Ailanthus altissimus (assembly GCA_946807835.1). Taxonomy (NCBI): domain Eukaryota; kingdom Viridiplantae; phylum Streptophyta; class Magnoliopsida; order Sapindales; family Simaroubaceae; genus Ailanthus; species Ailanthus altissimus. The sequence goes on from OX327698.1 coordinate 12,847,591, forward strand.
TGGGTAAATCAATTTCTTCTCCACCAATCATGAGTTTTTACATTAGTTCTTAACAATTAATTTTCTTCATAAACTAGAAAGAGGGAGAGGGAAAGCATATCTAGTATTCTTAAGGGGGTGACATTTTGTATTTATAAAGAATTTGTTCCATGTATCTTGTTGTAAAATTATTAATATATAATGTTATATAATTAAATTCATCAAACTTGATAAAGTAGACATAAATTTATATTGAAGTGAACTATTATAAATTCTTTGTCTTGCTATATTTTTTATTTTTATTTTAGTTAATTTCGATCTCATTTTTTAAAAGAAAAATAAATTCACTTTGTTGATTTAGGAGTTATCAAATTTTTAGAGCAATAATAACTTTTGGTTTTTTTTAAAAAAAACATTAAAGAAGTACAAAATAACAAATTAATAGAGTTCAAAGAATGTAAATTTATCTTACGGCATCAAATTTGAATGCATAGACTAAATTTTCTTTATTATTTTTTTTTTTACTAAAATAGATAAAGCGCCAATAGCTACCTCCATCAATTACTCAAATTTTAATGTTCATTCCCTAATTTGCACAACCAACTTTGTGAATATTACTACCATTAGATTGTTTTAAAAAAAAAATTGTTGTGTGGTGGAGAATTATGGGTCTTCATTGATTCATAGACTTCAAGTTTTAATTGATATTTTTAGAGAGAAATTAAAAAGTTTGAATTTTTATAGAGAATGAATTTTGAGAAAATGAATTGTATTGTATTAATAATGTCTATAGGCTCCCTTTTTATAGTAAGGGCCTATAAGTTGAGAATTTACAAAGATGCTCTTAATATGCCTTTTATGTTCTTAATAGGCTTTTTACAAAAAAGTATAATTTTATTTTATGGTTCCTACACTTATTCTCTGGCTTTTAAATAGTTTATTTCACAAAAATTATGAAATATGTTTAGTACAATGATTTGAAATTTTAGTGTTATAATCTTGCTTTTTTTTGGAGTGTGTCTTGGTTTAACTAGTTTATTTGTCTTCCTCAACTTGACTTTCTTTGTTCTCGCAACATTACGTTCTTGGCAACAAGTTGATGGCGTTTTATCTTAAGTCACAACTCACGTCTTTATTCAACTCGTTGCTGATAAAATGATACTTTATTAAAGGAGAGAGGTTGGAAAGACGCAAAAGTCGCAGAGCTTGAATCTAAACTCACATCTGTTCAGCTTGTCATTGATAGAAGGATGTTTTCTTGGAGAAAATTAATACTTTTCCAAAGAGTTTGACTGCTGATTTATTGTGGAAGCAGGTTACTTATTGCTCCTATTAATGTTGTTACTTTGGCAAGACATAAAGCTTGTTAAAGATTTAGTAATTTCGTCAACTCGTTGATCTCACTGTCAAAGATTCTGAGCCTGTAGCGAGTTGAGACAAGATAGAAATTTTTTTAAAAAAACAAATCTTTTAAAGTTGTGACAACGTTATAATAAACTTTCTGGTAGGAAGAGGTTTCAGTCTCATCGACTAAAGGATTTTCTTATAGGAAGGTTGACTGGTACCAGCGTTTTGCACTTGTCTTTTGCGAATTCTACTGGTTTTTACTGATCTTCATAGATCTTTCATTTATTTTCTCTTTTTGTACTTCTTAATTTTAAACTTTGTTACTTCTTGGTTCGCTAATACTCCTTCTAGTGAGTAAATGTTTACTTAGTTGATGAACGTGTTCTAAGACCTTTTCTTGGATGTTAAGCTTATTAGTTTGTTTTGAGACATATTATAGGATAAACTTTTAGAATGTATTTGGATAATTTAATCTTGACCCAGTGAGGGTATACTTTTGGTTTTATATTGAGATGTATTGGGTGACTTTATATTTATCTTGACAATGATATACTTGATGTATGTTGAATATCATATTTTGGATATTTTTTAAGATGTATATTATGTGTAACCTTCTTTTTCCCTTTTAGGAAGTACTCAAAGAATTTTTCTAACTATTTAGTTTATTTTTATCTTCTCTTCTTTTTTTTATAGAGAGAGATATATGTTTTCCTTTAAAATATGCATACTAAGCATATTTTGTGCTTTTTTTGCATTGAATAAATACAATTTGATATTCTTTCGCCAATAGTTATATTTGAGATTCAAAATGTATCATAAATTTAAGTGAATAGTAAATATTTTCTTACTTCACCTTTTTATCATGTGATATGAGCTCTCGCTTTTTTATCTATGCGACTTATTTAGTCACTTTTTGATTAGACTTAATTGTTTGACTATTCATCTTCTTGAACATATGATATGATTTATTACATTTTCAATTGTGTATGTAGTTTATTTCAACCACTTATTTGATTGCAATGTTTAATCATTTATCTTTATATTCTAAATAGGTGACATGACTAGTCATCCTTTCAGTTATGAGTATGTGACAAGACTAGCCGCCTTTTATTTAAGAGTGTATAATATGATTAGTCATCTTTTAAATTGTGCAACCTATTTAGCTGTCTTTTAAATTATGTGACTTTTTAAGTGATCTTCCCATTTTGGTCAAGCTAGTTATGTGGTCATCTTTTGATTATGAAGGTGCAACTTACTTAGTCATTTTACGACTTGTTTAGTTGTCTTTTTAGTCATGTGACTTGTTTAAGTTGTCTTTTGTGTTTTGATCGTGTGACAGGATTGATTTTCCTTTAATATTGATCTTGCAACCGAATCAATTGTCTTTTGATTTTGATCGTGCAACGTGATTGGTCATTTTTAGAATGTGCGAAATAATTATCTTCTTCTAGCTTTGAATGTACGACATAATTAGTCATCTTCTTTCTTTTTTATTTTTTATGAACTTAAGTGTTTGTGACAAGAATGATCGTCTTTGAGTGATGATTATGTCACAGGACTAATCATCCTTTTAATGTGATGGTGTGACATACCTAATTGTCTTTTAATTATAAGGGTGCGATGTACACAATCACCTTTTAATTATAATGTTGTGATATAGTTAATTGTCTTCTGACTATTAGTATGTGATATAATTAGTCATTTTTCAATCGTGTGACTTTATTTATTCGACTTTCAAACGTACAATGAGTTGTGTTGTAATATAACTTGCAAATTTATTGTTTGCTTTTAATATGCAAAGCTTTATTGTCATGACATGATTGTGAAGAGAATAGATTGTATCTTTGTGCAAATAATTTTTGCCAATAACATTTTATTTGAAAGCTCGTGTAAATATATATTTTGCGAAATGTTGATAATTTACAACTTGCAATATCTAATAACTTGTGTGCTTGCGGGTTTTGATAATTCACGTACTTTAGTACTCACGTATTTTTAACTTGTATGCATCTTATTGCTTTTCAAGAAATCATGTATTCAATATTTGCAAGATCTTTTCTTTATACTTCTTTTTTATGAGGCGAAGTTATCTTTGTTTTCTAATCATGATTTACTTATTCATGCTATTGCCAAATCAATTTAGGTAAGCAACCTATAGCTCTTGATTATGATAGTGCAACATATTTAGTTGTCTTTTAGTCATTGAATGAGTTTCATTGTAATGTGAGTTATAATTTATGTTGTCCTACTTTCTTTGACAATAAGATTTTATTTTCAAAATATGATCAAAAGGATAATAGCTTGCATCTTGTGTAGCCAATAATTTTATTTGAAAACTTTGCATAGATGTACACTTTGTAAGATTTTTTATGATTCGTATAATTATATAATTCACATACTTTGACAGCTTGCATGATTTAACACCTTATGTGATTTAGCAACTCATAAGCTTTGACAGCTCGTATGATTTAACAACTTACATTATTCAATAATTTGAAAGATTTGACAACTAGCATGATTTGATAACTTATGAGATTTGACAACTCGTGTGATTTAAAAACTTGCGAGATTTGATAACTTGTGCTTTTTTATGCTTTTTTATGCTTTTTATGATTCTTTTCTCTTTTTGGAACCCCTTAAAATTAGCTGTAACTACTAATAGAGTCATGTATCTTATTTGATGCAGATAGCAAATGTAGAAACCTCTTTAAGTTCTAATCATGCGATAGGACTAATTGGTTATAGGTACGTGACACAATTATAAGAATGTTACATCATTAGTCATCTTTTAAATATGTGACTTGATTAGAGAATGTTTAAGTCATTTTTGATTGTATGACTTCATTTGATGTATATGAATGTTACAACATGTATTTGTTGTCTTTTTTTACTTGCGCGACTTATTTATTCAATTTGTGTAATATAAATGATGCAACATGTGATCGTAGTCTTTTTTTATTTGTATGACTTATTTAGTCACCTCTTTTTTTTAAAGGCGCGACATAATTAGTCGATTTTTATTATGCGGCATATGTTTGTCAGCTTTTAATGTGCGATATATGTTTATCGATTTTTGAATGTACGATATGATTTGTTGATTTTAGTTGTGACATAATTTGTTGGCTTTCGTTGCGACATGATTTGTCAACTTTAGTTACGCGGCTTGTTTAGTTTATGCGAGTTGTTTAGTTAGCCCTTGTGATATGAGTATGTAACATAATTAGTTGCCTCTTGATTTTGAATGTACTACATGATTTCATTGTCTTTTTATTCTAAGTATACGACATACTTAGTTGTCCTTTTTATTTACACAACTTATTAGTTGACTTTTGTAATATGAATGATATGATGTATGTTCGTTGCTTTTTTATTTGTGCGACTTATTTAGTCAGCTTTCGTCCGCTTTTTGATTTATGCAACTAGATTGATCGACTTTAGTGTGACACATTGATTATCGGCTTTTTTATTAGTCGCCTTTGGTGCCATGTATCGATCATCGACTTTATGATTTATGCAACTAGATTAGTGGGCTTTATATGCACGTGTTGACCGTCGTCTTATTTAATTTTTTTGCAAATATTTTTCTTGCGACTAGAAAATTATGAGTGTAATTTTCTTGTTGGCAATATTGCCATATATATTGATTTTTGCGACTAGATTAGTCATCTTAGGTGCAATGTATTGACTGTCAGCTTATTTAAGTATTTTTCTTGCGCTTATTTATTTTTGGTGCGAGTATGATCTCAAGCACTTATATATTTTTAGCATGAGTATATTCTAAGAGCTTATTATTGTTTTTACACAAGTACTTTCTAGTGTTTTTTCTTTATTATTGGTGTGAGTATATTCTCAAGCGGCTTTTTTATTTCTTGTGCATAAGTATGTACTTAAGTAGCTTCTTTATTTTTTTTTATGCGCGAGTATATACTTAAACGGTTTTTATATTGTTTGTGCTAGCATGAACTCTAGTGGGTTTTTCATTATTTGCGTGAGCATAAACTCTAGCAGCTTATTTATTTATTGCGTGAGTATAAACTCTTTAGTGTCTTATTCATGCGCAAATATTTTTATGAATAAAAACATAAACTTCTTATATATTTTGCACGAGTATGAACTCTTTAGTGTCTTACTCATTTGAAGTGAGAGTTATGAACTTTTTAGCGTCTTATTCATACATAAATATTTTTATGAATAAAAATATAAACTTCTTATATATTTTGCGTGAGTATGAACTCTTTAGTATCTTACTCATATGAAGCGTGAGTTAGGAACCCTTTAGCATCTTATTCATATTTTGTGCAAGTATGAACTCTAGTGCTATTTTTTTACATAAATATTTTTATGAATAAAAATATAAACTTCTTGCATATAAAAGAAAACTAGTGATACCTTGCAACATTTAGCTCAAGTATTTTTCTTCTATGCGACGTTTTGACCGTCAGTTTATTTATTTTCAACAGCTTAATTAACTCAGCAACATATTCTTCTTACAGCTTGATTCTTATAAGAACCTTGTTTTGACTTTAAAGGGGTCTAAAGGCATCTTCTTGTGTAGGCTTAATTTTGGCTAGCCATGCCTTTCTTGATCTTCTTTGTTTTGGGGAACAAATTCCTTGACTTGCAATGTTGCAACTTTATCTTGCGTTCTTGTGATTTTCTTGACATTTATTCTTTTTGTCTTTCTGCTCTTATTTTGTCCTCTTTGTGCCTTTCTCTTTTACTTTTTGTGGATCCCTCTGAAACTTGCTATAGTTACCATATAGTGAAATTTTTACTTCTTCATTGATGGAGATTATGGTGCAGATGTATTTGTATTCCTTTCTTCTTTCATGTTGATTTGATAACATGTTCTCGTTACTTGCTGATCTTCTTTTTATAGTAATGCTTCCTAAGCCTTATTTTATATTTTTTTCTTGTGAATCGAGCTTTCTTTCTTCATGTTTCTTTTTCGTTCTTTGGTAAAGCTTTTATCATTAGGTCTAACGCTGATAGTGAGAATATTCAACTGTTGGAAGATTTCATCTTTGTGACTTCTTTGAAGCAGATTTGAGGAGATGCTTATATATTGATCTTTAGGAGGTGCTTGTATATTGGTCTTCACTTGTTTCTTTAAAATCTTTAAATATTTTTTCTACAGTAGAGTTGTCATTTTATTCATCATCGTCACCTCTATAATTATCACTTGAATGAAGATCCTTGTTATTGTCGGGCCTGGCATGTATGCACAGCGGCCTAGCATGTATGCACAGTAAGTTTATTAGTAAAGAAGCTGTGATTTTCGCTTCTTCTAGTGTAATTGTGGGAGTAAAGATGTTTTGCTGCTCATCGCCGTGACTTCCTGAAGGGGAAGATGATTTATCTTTGAAAACGTAAATTGGCCAAACATCTATTCATCCTAAGTTGTCAATTTGCATTCTCAATGATCTGCAGCCATTCGTGTTGTGCCTATGATCGTTATGGTACAAACACTTCTTATTTTTATCTCGCTAATCTGCTGAGGCCTTTGTTGGTAACGAATCACAAAATAATTTCATGTGCTTTGTTATCTAGCCAGATCTTTTATACTAGAGTATTGAGGGGTAATTCAGGCACTTTGTGAGTGTTAAAACTTGATATTCTTCTGCGATTTCTTGGTGATAAGAGAGATCTTGCCCTTTATCTATAATCTGGCCTCGCACTGGGTTATTCTTGGACTTTACAATAAATAGAATAGACCATAACTTCTTGGTGATAAGGGAGATCTTACTCTTCATTTATAATTTGGCCTAGCATTGGATTGCTCTTGGACTTTACAAGGAATAAAATGGGCCGTAAATCCTTGGTGATAAGAGAGATCTCGTCCTTCATCTGTAATCTGGTCTAACATTGAGCTATTCTTGAACTTTAGGCTGAGCTACGACTTTTACCATCATTCTGCGACTTCTACTCAAGCGATATTCTTCTACATAAATAACAAACTCCGTACACTGGAATGATTCTTCTATGCTTTCTTGCAAGTTATCGTAGAATGTCTTCATAAATATGAGTATTTGGCAGTAATTTTTTGAAGAAGGCTAAGGATGAGAAGTATCATTAGGATTCTTGAACTTCATATACATCTCTCTGAAATGCTTTACATAGTCTTTTAATACTTCTTTGGGTCCTTGTGCACAGTTTCTAAGTTTAATACATTGACTTGCTGCTAGTGGGTTGTTAGGAAGTGGTTGACAAATAGCTCGTAAAATTTTTTGAAGGACTTGATCGACCTTAGATGCAAGTTCAAGAACAAAGTCATGGCATTGCCAATTAGTATTAAAGGAAAAAAATTGCACTTTAGTGCTTCACTATAATCTTCAAGGGGCATGATCTGCTTGAATAAGTATACATGGTTAATTGAATTAGTGTTGCCTTTATATATTATGAATTGAGGCATGTGAAAATTATCGGGGATCTCAACATGTAGATGTATGCATGTGCAATTGTGTCTATTGCCTAAAATACATTTGACATACATATTTAAACACGGCGGAAGAGTATAAATTGCAATAAACACAATAAATATTAATATATTAATCATATTAATATATTAGTAAAGGTTGAGAACTCACCTTAACGTGTAACGTTATACACGTATTTTTTCGGAGTCCGTATAGAGACCGACTTGTGGGCAGTTCTAGTCACCAACACAGTGGGCTTGGTAAGCTAGAACAACATGTTGGGATTTATGCTTACGTGCCATCTCTTTTATGTATAAATATTTACTTTATGTTTATACATTTATGATTTCAATATATCACTAATTATTTAATTTATAAATATGGTAAGATGCTTGTAACATTTTAGACATTGTATGATCTGAAAGAGTTCAGATCTGATCTAAAGGAGTTTAGATCAGAACTAAAAATTAGTAAAATCTAAAGAGTTAGAGCCTTGTCTGAAATGGGACAAAGACCTAAGAATATATTAATAATGACATAGTTGCAATGGGTTGCAAATGGTGCTAGGAAATGTTGTTATGCAAATATATTCTTAAATTTAATGTTCCTGATCTACCTTCACTAATGCGGGTCTGTTAGTGAAGATCTTAATATATATATATATAGATCAGTGTATGTCTATATCTGAATAGTCCAGATGGTTAGTCTTAGCAGACCATAAGTTTAGTGGAAACTCGTATAAAGATACAAGTATTCAGTAAGGACTGAATATTGAATAGACTCACAAAGATCTCCAATAGACATCCCATAAAGCCGTCAATGGAGGATCTTTCGAGTTGAGTAGTATTCGTAGTCCTTAGACCTGAGTGCCACGGTGGACTTGTTAGTGATCTACCATACTTTGGTTCTACACATGTTAGATACCTTTCATGGTCTGACCGCTGGGTGTCGTTGGGTATGGTCTGATGCTCATGGAGTCCGGTGTGTACAGATATGGGATCCATCAACTCAATTGGGTGAGTAAAATATCCTGCAACTCCAAGATTGTATTTCAGAAAATCTTATGGCCATAAGTAGACATCCAAGAATTAATTTTATTCTTGGGAAAATAATATCGTAAAAGTGTTTACGGATATTATTTATTGAAATACAAATCTAGAGATAAGTTTATGGTTGAGCACATGGAGACTTGACGGTGTTGATCTATATCTCCGCTCTTTTAGGATATTTATGATGGAAGGATTATACGAATATGTTATAACCTCAACTTGTATGGTCTAATATGCCGTTTTGTAATATCTGTAACATGTGTGTGGGACATTGTTCACAGACGTGTGAAATAGTTTCATATGACAAATCGGGCATGGACCTAGAGAGTCTCACAATATGAAGTGCACTCGTTGTGCACTAGGGCAGCGAATTGGATTGAACAATTGATCCAACAATTTCCAGCAAAATGAAAAATGTTTCAAGGTTTCTTTTATTATTCACTTGTCAATAATTGAAGGTAAAATACATTATTGGTTTACAAGAGTTGTTAACCAATAAGAAATTGACAAGTGACATAATCTTGCTCCATAAATTATTTACCATGTATTTACTTATTTACCTTACTTGGTAAATACATATATGGTAAATGTAAATATTCAAAATAGTTTTGAATTATTAATATTTTATATATTAATCAAATTGTTATTATTAATTGAAATAAGTGGCAAACACCATTTACTAATGGAGAATGCACTTGTTATTAATAATAAAGAATGTTGACCACTTAGTAATTCTTAAATGATGCACTAAGGAAGTGGTAAAACCACTTAACATTGATTAAATGCCATTTACTCTCTAGAAATTGATTCAAATTGGTGAGTGAAAAATATGATAGATTAATGTTTGTAATGGCAAACATGGTTAAGTGGTGGTGGAGCACTAAGAGAAATCATTCTTTGCACTTAAGAAAGAATTGAAAGAGTTCAATTTAAGTGTAAGAAAGAGTGAATTTCGTTCAAGGAGAAAGAAAAGAGAATTGAGAGCATTTCCTAAGTGTTTTTCTCAAAGTGTTGAGAGAAAATACAAAGGCTTACCAAGGTTCAACATAAAGAGTTGTAAAGAACAAAAAAAAAACTCTTAACTCTTCTCATCTCTTGGTAGTAATCACTCATATAGACAAATTGTTTTAAGTGTTAAAACAATCCTTTACTGGAAATTTAAGGCTGCCATTCTAACTTCACAATCCCACCGAATTTAGTTGTGAACTAGAATTGTGCAAGGAAACACTTCAAGGTGAGCTCAACAAATTGAAGCTTGGAGTTCTTGAAGAATTGTAAAGCTACCTTCATAACCGGGTAGGTTATCTATTTGCTATTCATTTTATATCATGCATGAAATATATGAGATATATATGTACTTGAATGATCATACATGTGATTACATGCTTGAATTTGTTACATATTATATAATATATATAAATACTTCCGTTGCGTATTTAATTTTTGAAATTATATACATCTATACACATCACACACCATATAACAACACAACAGCCCAATATCCAGCATGAGATTAACTCCTAATCTCCAAAATAGTCGGGTTTGTGTTTTATCATTTTCTCCAAAATGATAAAAAATGGAGAATTTGAAGTAATTCACAATCGCTTCAATTGGAATCATAAAGAAAAATAAAACAATTTCATTTTTCCCTTTCTTTTTCTTTTTCTTTTTTTCTTCCTTCTTCCTCCGGTTCCATTTCTTTCTCTCTTCTTTTCCTCCATTTCTGTTTCTTTCTATTTCTCTTTCTCAGCAAATCACTAAACACACACTTTCATATTCTTATCTCTCTCTCATTACATATATTTATATAATTAAATATTAATATATATATAATATATAATATAATAATGAGAGATATTTTTTATTATTTAACCATTAAATAATCAAAGTGTGAAATGACCATTTTGTTTCTCATAAATAGTTACCAAGTCTACCCCATAGTGGGTCCCACTAAATTTTACACTCGGGTAAATTCAACCGAGGGTCTACAATATGCCACGTATTATTATACAATTAGTGAATAACAATTATTGAATAATTATTATATTTAACACTTAAATACAGACAAGCACACATTCCCGTAATAGTGCTAAATATTGCTGGATTAGACACTTTAATCTGACATGCTGCCCTAGTGTACAATGAGTACACTCCATATCGTGGGACTCCCTAGGTCCTACGGCCGATTCGTCAAATGAAACTATTTCATGAGTCCGTGAGCAATACCCCATGTACACGTCACAAATATTACAAATTAGCGCGTTGAACCATACAAGCTGAGGTTACAACGTATACATACAGTCCTTTTGTCATGATATCCTAGATGTGCGGGGATATAAATCATCACCGTCAAATCCCCTAGTGCTCATCTATGTCTTATCTCCAGACTCGTATCTCACTGAATAATATGCACAAAATCTTTTGTCATATTGTTCTTGTTGGGATTTGTACTTATGTGCTATCCCATTTTGTATGAATATTTAATTTTAATATTTATGCAATTGACATTTCTTTTAATTGCTAATTATATTTATTGAAATGGTAAGATGCTTGGAACATTTTAGATATTGTATGATCTAAAACAGTTTAAATCTGGTCTAAAAGAGTTTAGATCAGTGCTAATATTTAAGAATATCTAAAGAGTTAAAGCCTTGTCTGAAATAGAATAAAGACCTAGGAATATATTAGTAATAATATAGTTGCAAAAGGTTGCAAATAGTGTTAGGAAATGTCATTATGCAAAGTATGTTCTAACATACTAAGTTCCTGGTCTATTTTAATGATACGGGTCTATCAGTGAAACCCTAATATATATAAATTAGTGTATGTCTATATCTGGATGGTCCAGATAGTTAATCTTAGCAAACTATAAGCTTATTGGAAGCTTGTATAGGCATACAGGTATTCAATAAGGACTAAATACTGAATAGACTCATGAGGACCTCCAATAGACATCCTATGAAGCCGTCAATGAAAGGTCTTCTCGAGTTGAGTAGTATTCGTGATCGTTAGACCTGAGCGCCACGGTGGGCTTGTGAGTGATCCACTATACTTTGGTTCAACATATGTTAGAGACCTTTCATGGTCTGACCGCTATGTGTCGTCGGGTATAGTTCGATGTTCATGGAGTTCGGTGTGCGTAGATACGGGATCCGTCAACTCACATAGGTGAGTTATATATCTAGATGCTCCGAGATTGTATCTCTGAAAGTCTTATGGCCATAAGCAGTATGCCTAAGGAAAGAGTTTTCCGCAAGGTTAAACAATATTGTAAAAATGTTTGCATATATTGTTTATCAAGATACGAATTTAGAGATAAGTTCACGGATGAACAAATAGAAATTTGACGGTAAGAATCTATATCTCTGCTCTTCTAGGATATAAATGACGGAAGGATTATACAGATATGGTTAACCTCAGCTTGTATGGTTCAACGCGTCGTTCTATAATATCCGTAACGTTTGTGTGGGACATTGTTCACGGACTTGCGAAAACATTCCGTAAGACAAACGAGGGTGAACATAGAGAGTCTCACAATATGAAGTGTACTCGTTGAACACTGGGGTAGCAAGTCGGGGCGAATGGTTCGATCTGAGAAATTTTTGGTAGTAGGATTCGTTTTGAGGACCTCTTTGTAAAGAGAAAAATATAGTTTGCAAATGTTGCAAATAGGTCCCTCTTTTGTTGGAAAATGTACTCTTGACACATGTCATTAAACCATTGGCTCTTGTAATTAATTGGACATTATTTTATTATGTATGAGTAGGACATTTGTCATTAATAGACATGAGATGTTTATTATATTATTTTTCATATGACATGTGTTGGACACTTGTCTTAATGAATTAATTAAATAATTAAAGTGTGTTTTCTTGTCTTGCATTGATAAGGCAAAAATGTATTTTAATATATTATTTTAAATAGTGCTTAAGCCATTAAGAGAACATTTATCTTGGTTTGAATTATTTATTTAAAAATATTTGTATTGAAACACTTTTAATATTAATAAATACAGTCAAACAAGAAAAATGTTTCATTTTGTTAATTTTAAAGAAGCAAAATTCGGCCAAGCATTATTTTAATAAAATAAATATTGTTTAATTATTTATTAATTCATTTAAAAATGTCATTGTCCAATTAAAATTAAGTAAAGGCTTTACGTCATTTCTTTTATGAAAAAGAAAGGTAAAAACATGTGTATTTTCACTTAAGTGAAAGATGGCATAATGGTTATGTAGAGAGTAGAGTAAAATTCGGCTAAGTGAATTCTTTCACTCTTGGGAAGGCTTTAAAACACAACAAACACTTCTTCTTTATTTTTCTCGCAAGTTAGACTTGGTAGGAAAAACAAAAAAGCAAAAAGAGTTTTGTTACAAAAGTGAAAATGAGAGTTTGCTTTGCTTAAAGAGTTTAAGTACTAGAATAAAAATCATACACTAATTTTAAGCTACCATTCTAGCTTCTCTAATCCCACCAAGAGTTGGAGACTAGATTTGTTCAAGGATTAACTTCAAGGTGAGCTTCAAATTTTTTGTTCATTACCGAATCGTCGGCAAAGGTATGTTCGAATTATTTGTTTTATTTAGATTCGGTTTACATTGATGTGTTTATCATGTTGTGAAATTTGATTTCTTATTCCACCAACAATATTTGTATGTATAACATGCTTATATCAAAATGATGAACACATTACACACATAATCACCTTAATATAATACACTCCCAATAGTTCCACCCTGACAGAACTCTTTCCCGAGATGAATACTTATGGGTATAAGATTTTTCGAGATACAGTTTAGAAGCATCTGGATATCAAACTCTCTTTGCGAGCTGACGGATTCCATATTTATACACATCGAACTTCATAAGCATTGAACCATACCCAGCGACACCCAGCGGTCACAACATGAAAGGTCTGTGACATACGTGAAACCAAAGTATGGGTGATCACTTACAGGCCCACCGTGGCACTCAGGTCAAAGGACCACGTACACTACTCAACTCGATAGGACCCTCTGTTGACGGCTTACATAAGGTGTCTATCAGAGGCCCTCATAAGTCTGTCCCATATCCAATCCTAACTGGATAGCTATATGTCAATACGAACTCCAATCTTACAATCGACTAGAAACGATCATCTATACCCTATAGGTACGACATATGCTGATCTATATAAAAGGGTATCCACCGACAAACCTGTATCGACAGAAATAGATTGGGAACAATTATTTGAGAACATACTTACACAAATTTTCTGGCACTTGATTGAAAGTCTTGCAATTATGCAGTTACTGGTATATTCCCAGGTCTATGTCCCATTTCAGACAAGGCTACAACTCTTGGATCTGCTAAGTATTATAACTAGCTAACATTTAACTGTGCTAATATTTAGCATTTATATCTCTCAGTGTGACTAACTGTAGCATTCTTTGAAATCTGATCTGAACTCCTTCAAATTGACAATGTCTATAACATTATATTGCATAATACTATATAAATGGGTATTACCGATTTAATGGGAATGTACACTTGTATAAATACACAAGTATATGTACATTCAGGGATGGCACATAAGCACCGACCCTAATAATCTCCCACTTGCTCTAGTTCTATTCCTGATAGTATCTCATACACATCGACTCTACGTATTTCATAAACACTTTTAGAGTCATGGCATTAGAATGTGGGTCCGCTAAATTATAATTGAGCACTTTTATAAATAATCACATCTTTATTAGCCAAGATCCCTCTAGTCATATGAGACTCCTCTTAATATGATTAGAGTACTAGTATCCTCTTGGCACATTGATCTGTATAATGGCCTTGTTTTATCATAAACTTATGGGATACGATCCATCTGTGTTGGAACTCTTCTAAGGCCAGTGATAAACCTATGAATCCTCACTGCCGCTTCAGCTACACGCATAATAAATTAGCAGTGAATCCCAGTTTGGTGCAATTCCAACTTCCTTAGTACCAAAGAGAATGAGCACATTCCCAGATATAGACTCTCTATCATCTAAGTCAAACTAAAAGTCTGACTTCGTGCATCTTCTCAATTATAAGTTATTTCTCTATATTTGAGAAACTTATCCTCCGTACCCTCAAGGTACCTCAGGACATGTTTGACTACCAACAAGTGGCGGTCACCTAAATCAGATTGAAACCCGCTCGTAACTCTTACAGCCAAACTGATCCCAGGTTTCAAACACATCATAGCATATATTAAGCTCCGAAGAGCTGATGTATCTGGTGTGTTAGACACTCTAAATCTCTCATCTTTCATCTGAAGAGACACTCTCCTTGAAAGATGAACATCAGGTCTATTAATGTGAAATGATTTGGGAAAGTCTTATCAACTTCCTATCTCTATCTTTATAAAGCTTTATACTCAGTATAAAGGAAGCCTCTCCCAAATCCTTGATGGAGAAATTCTTACAAGTTACTTTTAATCGATTTTAACATACTATCATACCCAATGACCAATATGTCATTAACAAAAAGTATCAGGAAGACTATCATGCTCCTACTGACCTTTTATGCACACTAGACAAAAGTCTGGCTAGACGTAAAACCTTTAGACTATTCCATGAATATCTCTTACTCGAGGTATCCATTCTAAAATGTCGTCCTTACATCGATCTGCCAAACTTCAAAGTCATAATATACTGCAAGAGCCAATAAAATTCTAATCGACTTTAGCATCAATATTGGTCTAAAGGTTTCCTCTAAATTAATCATAGATTACTGAGGACTATTTTTCTAGAACCATTATAGGGCCTAGAAGGTCTCTACCTTCATTCCGGCTTCTACTACCTCTTTGTAAACCATTTACAACCAATGAGAACAATTCTCACAGGTAGCTTAACCAAGTCCCAGACTTAATTCTGATGCATAGAATCAATTTTGTTTCCATGGCTTCTTTCTGCTTCTCAAATCGATGTTTAACATCGTCTCCCTATTGGTCAAAGAATTATTTTCTTCTACCAAGAAAATTGCAAGTTCATCTTTAGGCATTAACCATACCTAAAAGATGACCTAGAAATCCTTTCCAACCCATTTGGAGAGTGTTCTAAAAAGCTACTACTTAATTGAGCCTGAGTTCCCATTCTTGGTTCATTGATTTGTAGATTGACTTCACCAAGTTTAATCCTTCTATGATTCCTGCGATTCATGAGAAACTCTTCCTCTAGGATAGTAGAATATAGAGAAATGAACACACTTCGCTTTTCTAAATCATAGAACTAGTATCCTATTGTATTCATAGGATACACAATAAACCTATACTTGTACCTCTTGGGTGTTGTCTATCTTGCTGAGTAACTCTTACAAAACAAGATACCCTGCTGCGTAACTCTTACGTAAACAGGACAACCCCAAGTCTTAACTTACTTAAGATATGGCTTCATTCCTTTCTGTATCTCATATGGAATGGAAGAAACAACTTCTGATAGAACTCTATTTAATAAGCAACTATCTTTAGAACATATACTCATAGATATAGATCGGTAACACTCATTATCAATCGGACCATATCTAATAATGTCTAATTCCTCATTTTCAAAACCTCATTATGTTGTTGACTACCCGGAAGACTATAGTGAGTGAGAATCTCATTCTTTCTTAAACAAACGAAAACTTGCTATTGATGTATTAACTATCGCAATCTAATCAAAGGGATGTGATGTATATTCTGGTATGTTTGGTCATCTTCGTAAATACATTATTTAAAAACTGGTTAAGTCTTTATGGTCAGATAAGAAATCCAACCATCCTTAACCAGATGGATAAGCGTCTCACGCCTATATGACCTAAACTTATATACCACAGCTTCGTATAATTTAAGGATTTTGATCTATAGACATTTTTAATTGTATATAATATTTATTTATTAACTGAAATTCAGCTAATAAAATATTATACTAATTTTGCAATGCAACTATTGTATTACTTACAAGAAGTAAGTCAAGTGTTCCAACAACTTAGACCTGCAAGAAATTACCATTTCCTACTCTTAACTTTACTTCTTTAAACTATTGCATTCTAGTCCTCTCAATCCCTGCAATATATTGAAGATACGAGTGGGATATGTGGTATCTTATACCCAGCTTGAGCTGGCATCATATGCCCTAGAAATGTCTATATGTGTCATACACAAACCAGTGAGAGTCTTCCTAAATTGTAAGGCTTCTAGGGTAAGGGAATTTTTAATTCCCAACCTTATTATAGTGGAAACACTTTCTATCTGCCTCATCTTCTTCTCCTCACACATCTGGTCTTACTAGATATACTTGAAATAAAAGGTGAAGCACCTTGCATAAAGAGAGTCACACCCCTTCTATTCAAATTCTCTTGAGAGGTATTATTAGAAATGCCTTACGGTAAACTCTGATTAACAATAAATTTAAAATTTTTTGAATCTAGAACATTTTTTAGATTCATCCACGGGTCAGAGTAATTCCTAGTGCCCTAGAGTTAGACTACATTAACTATGCACACCAATTGTATAGTAACCAATATCCACAACCGGTAAGAATAAGTATTTATATTTGTATAAATATACGTATTTTATTTGTATAAATATACGTATTTTATTTGTATGTGGGTGATACTTGATTTATGTATTGTTATTAGTAGTTTTTGTATAGGTTAAGGTCATACTATTAGCATTGGGTTTAATTGCAAGACTTTAGATTTATTTTAGGGACCAAATTGTAATACTTTAAAAGTTTTGGGGGCAAATTTGTAAATATCAAAAATTAGCCTCTTAGTATAAAAATACACTTTTGAAACCCTAATTCACTCTTTTGGGTTGAGCTATCCCTTTTAGAGTGAGAAAAGAGAGAAAGAAAGGGGAGAGAAAGAGAAGAAGAAAAAGAAAAAGAAATTGGAATTTTGGATTTTAAGAGGTATATCACACCTATTTCTCAATTTATTGGAATTAATTAAGTTAATTCCTTTAAGTTTTTATTTTTGGAAATATGTATAATTGAGGATTTGATGTGTATTTCGTAAGATCTTATGAGAATTGATGATGATCTATAAGATAGCTTGATAAATCATGATAAATTGTGGAATTTCTGCTTGATAGTCTCTTGATCCAGTAATTTTATAAATTATTGTGATTCGATTCTGGTTTTGAATTTTGATTATATGAAATTAGACATATTTAGGATCATCTGAGACTTTGAATTGATTCAAAATTCCAAAAATTGAATTGTTTGTGAATTTACCAAAATGACCCTAAAATTCTAGAAATTTCTTGTATAAACAGTATGATACAGTGACAAATAATTTTTGTCCTACTGAATGATCTTAAAAAATTATAAATTTATAGAATATGATAATTTTATATGTCTAATATGATATACTCAAAATTGAGAATTTAGATCAATGTGGTTGAAGTGTTATGATTTTCTAAAGTGTACCAGCTCATTACAGTATTTAATTAACAGATATTTAAAGCTATAGTTTAAAATAGTTTTAAAATACTTTTGGTAGTTATTTTGAAGTGAAATATTTATTATGGATTGGGATATGTGTCAAGAGTATTTTTGTGGTAGTTTTATAATTTTTGAGTTAGTATATGATTTTATAAAATTAGGAGATTAAATATTGTTCAATAAGTATCTTGATCCTGTCAGGTTAGTAGTTTGGATTCGATGGTATGTATGGAATGGATTGTGTAGGAATTTTATTATAATATTTATATATACGAAGGATATATGAGTCAAAAATGATACATTCTAATTTTGGAGTAATTGGACATCATTTGATGTATTAGAAAATTTTGTTAATTATAAGTGGTCAGAATGATAGGTTTTGCGAAACCAAGTATTTAGACAAATTTGATGTGATAAATGCATTGTATATAATTTTGTAAGCTATTTAAAGTATTTTGTGTGAATTGTGAGGCTTATGAAAGGATTGATCTCCATTGATAGGTTAAGGAGATTTAAGCCTTGTAGCTGTAAGTACTAAGAGGTAAGTATACTAAACTTTTACTGAAATCACAATAAGCATAGTAATTGTCTATGTATGATTTTGTAAATGTGCTTAGAAATATGTTTATGTTATGCCAAAGTGTATTTGATATGAAATGTGAAAAACATATGTTTATGAATATGAGCATTGACATTGAGCATGGACATACATGTGTTTTTGAAAGTGAGCTTTCCAAATAAGATGTGTTTAACAAAGAAAGCTTTTGAAGTGTAATATGTCCATGAGAAATATTTTGTGTTTTGAGGGTACTTGAACTCACTGTTAACTTAGTAGGCATTTTATGTGATTTGTGGAGCCTTTATGTGTGGCCTTTCCTTCGGGATTGGTATATGTTATGTGTTCCGTATGTAGGGAGGATCCTATTGGTACCTAAAGGAAGAGTGAGTCATCACATTCGTGTGGTGGCGTATTGGTGCATGTGAGAGGACTCACCGATGATCAGGGTGAGGGTTTGGCTTTTACCTTCGGGCATGAGCATTATATATGTGTAATTTAAAGACCTCACTTGTACTATTCCTCTCATACGGTATGTCACCTACGAGTGACATTTGGCTCATTATGTGATATGTAAGTCTTACTAAGTAGTAGTTGAGTGATGGTATTCCTATTATATGTTTTGAAAGAATGTGTAAGCGCTTATATGACATGTGATTTGATAAGATTTTGATTTTGATTGATCACAGCATATCATACATATGCATTGTGTACATATATGTATTTGTATTTGATATATGAAAAACTAGTATACTTACTGAGTTTTACACTCATTATAGTTTATGGTGATTTCAGGTAAATAAGGTACATGTGTGCTTAGCGGATTTGGCAAGGCTTCAGCTGTTCCTTGGGTTCCCTAAGTTGCTAGGTTGCTGAGTGTTTTATTTAGGGACATGTGGGATAAGATATTTGATCTGTCCCTATTGAATAAATACGTATGTATTATTTTATTGTGTATGGTTGGATTTAGTTTAAGTTTTACCACGTGTGGTTATGGATTGATTTTAAGTAAGAATTTGCAATGAATATATTCTGGGCTTCTAGTAACAAAGTTGCTATTGGTGACGTAGTATAGTGTTAATCTCTGAGAAAACTCTACGTATCTCCGGTTTACTAATTGTCCCAGTCATAATTCAATTGCTATAATTCTGAAAGAAATTAAAATGAATGTTTAAATATTATTGAATTAGTGTAAGTTATGTTATGTATCAGATCTTTTGGGTCTGAGGTGTGACAAATTGATTCTTAGTGGCCATTAATTTTGACAGGCCAATCTAATAGGAGATATAAGCAGAATAGTCATTAAATCGCTAATGGAACGTTTTAAATCATGGATATACTAATTATACATTTTCGATTTAAAACGCCCTCCTACTGTATCAATATTCACCTTTGTAAACCCAACATGTAGACAACAAATATGTCAATTGCATCTCATGCAACTATTACCACTTGATTATAAATACACCTTATCCTCACGTTATAATCATATTGGGTAAGTGTATTCTAGATTAACTTGTCAATGATCAAATATATGCTACCGATACTACCTTCACACTGTAGCAACATTAGAAAAAGGCCGACGTGACTCGTCTAACACCGTATTGACAAGACGGATCAAAATAAAATATTATCTCATAATGTAATATTCTTTAATTTGATTAAGAGAGATTTTTGTATCTAGGTCTCTATTCTTCTAGGAAGGGTGATTCTCAACTAATTAATTTTTCTATGTAAGCACAACTAATCCCTACCAGTAGGGCTCTCATTGTGGCTACCAACACAGAAAAATTAATCTTGGTTTATAATGCAGACTGATAACTCTTTATCATTGCATCTCATAAACCCTGATTTATAATGTAGACTGATAACTTTTATTACTACATCTCATAAATCTACACATGCAAAATTAATTTTGGAACACTATTCAAAATACAGTTCAAAATCACTGTAGCTATTAAAAGTAAAAATACTGTTCAAGTGAACAGTACACCGCCGCAGCGCCGAATTGCATCGCTATAGCACTAGGAGGTCGAACTCCCAGCGCCGCAGTGCCAGCCCCTTGGCGCTATAGCGCCCAGTACTTCTCCTTTGGCATACCCATTTTAACACTTGAAACACGCCATTTACATTAGGTCTTTTGCATCCATTCACTCAAACAACACCTATATATGTCATAAACGGCTCTGATACCATTGCTGTCAGGAATCTCATACATGTGGATGTATGTATATGCAATTGTGTCTATTGCCTAAAATACATATCACATACATATTTAAACACGATGAAAGCGTATAAATTGCAATAAACACAATAAATAAAGAAACACAATAAATATATTAGTAAAGGTTGAGAACTCACCTTAACGTGTAACGTTATACACATATTTTTTCAGAGTATGCATGGAGACCGACTCATGGACAGTTCTAATCACCAATACGGTGGGCCTGGTAAGCTAGAACAACAGTCTCATATCCAGTACAGGATTAACTCTTAATCTCCGAAATTGGCGAGTGTGTGTTTTATCCTTTTCTCCAAAAGGATAAAAAATAGAGAATTTGAAGCAATTCACAATTGCTTCAATTAGAACCATAAATAAAAATGAAATAATTCATTTTTCCCTTTTTTTTCTTCCTTCTCCCTCCGATTCCATTTCTTTCTCTCTTCTTTTCCTCTATTTCTGTTTCTTTCTATTTCTCTTTCTCAGCAAATCACCAAACACAAACTTTCACATTCTTATCGCTCTCTCTTTACATATATATATATAATAAAATATTAATATAATATATTATAATATAAATAATGGGTGCCAACTATTTGGCACTCAAAATATAATATTAATATATATAATATCATATAATATAATAATATATTATAACGAGAGATATTTTGATTATTTAATCATTAAAAAATTAAAGTGTGAAATGACCATTTTGCCCTTCATAAATAGTTACCAAGTCTACCCATAGTGGGTCCCACCAAATTCCCCACTCAGATAAACTCAACCGAGGGTCCACAATGCGCAACGTATTATCATACAATTAGTAAATAATAATTATTGACTAATTGTTATATTTAACACTTAAATATAGACATGCATGCATAAAACTATTCCATGAGTCCGTGAGTAATGCCTTACGCACACGTCATGGATATTACAAATCAGCGGTTGAACTATACAAGCTGAGGTTACAATGCATACGTATAGTCCCTCCATCATGATATTCTGGATGTGCGGGGATATAGATCATCACCGTCAAATCCCCTAGTGCTCATCCATGTCTTATTTCCAGACTTGTATCTCACTGATCGATATGCGCAAACTCCTTTTCATATTGTTCCACCCTGATGGAACTCTTTCTCGGGATTAATACTTGTGCCCACAAGATTTTTTGAGATACAATCTCGAAGCATCTGGATATCAAACTCCCTATGCGAGCTGACGGATCCCATATTTGTACACACCGAACTCCATAAGCATTGGATTATACCCAGCAACACCCAGCGGTCACACCATGCAAGGTTTGTGACATACGTGAAACTAAAGTATGGTGGATCACTTACACGCCCACTGTGGCACTTAGGTCAAAGGACCAAGTACACTACTCAACTCGAGAGGACCCTCCGTTAACGGCTTACATAGGGTGTCTATCGGAGGTTCTCGTGAGTCTGTCCTATATCCATTTAGGTATTAGAGTTATTTAGGTGTGGTTAGGTAATGAGAGATCGAAAAATATTATTAGTAACCTAGCTGGTGCCACATAAGTGGAAAGAGCCCATAAATCCCCAAGAGAGGGTAAGGAGAGTACACGCCGTGAATGAGATATAACCTAGCATCTAATATAATTTTGAAGTCTTAAGTTAACTAATCATGTCTGAAAGCTTAAGTACTTTAGGTGTAAAACCGGATCATGAAGATAGTTTTAAAGCCCAATCTGTTTTAAACTGGCAAGAGAAAGATTTCAGTAACTGGAAACTTCCTCATATCGATACTAATTCAATCTATAAATCCAAAAAACCATTTGAATTTAGAGCAAGAACATGACAAAAAACTAAAGAAATAAACGTTATATTCAGATTAGACAATTTTTCAACCAAATTATTAAACAAGAATAGTCTAAACCAATATGCTAAGTTAGGATTCTCGGATATCCACATAGAACACGTACAAATTGCTATAGTTTCAATGTTAAAAATTGGACTAAATAATTCTATGTTAATCACTTTACGAGATGCTCGTATAAATAATTATATGGAATCAATTCATGCTATAGCCGAGACTAGTTTAATAGCCGGACCAATTAGGTTTGAATGTTATCCTGACTTTAGGATAGCCCTAAAAGCTGACAAATTAAAAAAAAAAAAAGAATGTTTAACCTTAGACATTCAATTACATGAATATAAGTTCAAAAAAGAGACATGTCCCTATAAAATCATTTACAAGATCAGTTACAGAATCCTAAGCTCGGGAATGATTCCCAACTTTGTTTGTCCAAAAATCCCTCCAAGAAGAACCATATGCTATGAGGCTTCGCCTCAAGTCAATATAGAAGTACCTAAACCAATAGAATGGAACCAAATAAAACTCCTTGAAGAATGGTTGAAGCCAAAAGCCATTCCTCAAAAGAGTAGTTTGCTAAATAAATCTTTGTTATCTACAACCAATTTCAATGATGGAACATTAGGTATATCTTTTGGCCCTAGGACACAGAGGATAGGATCATAATCCTCCTTGTCCTATCAAACAGCCAGAAAAACCCTAACTACCTTAGAAACATCCAAAAATTATTCACCAAAAATAATACAAAGAACTTCAAGTTCAAGGACATTTGCTTCATTAGAAAATGAAGACATAGATACAGAACCATTAATAAGAAAAATTCCAAACATCCTTAGGACGGATGAACAGATAGCTAGACCTATCCATGAACAACCCCTAAGTGAACAAGAATTTTCCCCAACTCAATCTTAATTCCAATCCATTAGAGAGATAAATGTTATCTCTAAAGAACCATTAATAGATTTTGACCTATATTTTAGAGATTATGATTCTAATCTTAATTCATCAAAAAGATCAAGTTATGAGTCAAAACATAATGAAAAGGAAAGAAAAGTGTTTAGAGAACAATGGATTGAAACAATGAAAACCTTAAAGAGAGGAATACCCTTCTTTTATGGTATATTAGAAAAACTTCTTATGATAAAAAATGTCAAACAATACAAAGAAAGACATATAGGAAGTATGTCACCAAAGACCAAGAATACATTCAGACACATCCTCATGACCATAGAAACTTCATGCAAAAGGAACAAGGATTAGTTGCTTACTCCCCTTTTACAATAGTAACAGATGACCTGTCCAAAGTGGAATAATAATTAGACAAAATAATTTAACAAATGAATATTTAAGTTCAATAGAAGAACAATTAGATAGAATAGAAAATAATATCACAGAAGAATTAAAAAATTTAAATATTATTCCTATTACTGAACCATCTACATCTAAGAAAAAAGGTAAAAAACAAATAAAAGAAACTCATAGACAAATGTTTCCTACCCCATAGGAATAGAAAGGTATTTTGATCCAGACCAAAGTGAGATGATAAAAATTATAGATAAAAAATTAAGTGAAATATCTGAACAAATAAATATTAAAAAAGAACCCAATGTTCAAACAATAGATGAACAGGTAAGTCAAATAGAAACCTCATTTGAACAATCATCAGAACAAGACCAATCTTCAGATTATGAAGAAGAAAAATATTTAGAACTATTTGTCCAAACAATGCACCATCTTGGCACTCAGAACCCAGGATTTCAGAACTATACTAAACCTTCAGGATCGAAGCCTTACTATCCTAAGCCTTCTCCTCCTGACCTTCAATACGAAGAAATTCTCCCTTATAGAGCCTATATAGGTAATGCCTATTATCAGTGGAATGTTGATGGCTTAAGTGAATATCAAATTATGATTATCTTAAGATAAATGCATAATGTAGGACATATCTATGTCAAAAAATAAAATTCAACAGAACAACAAGCATGTTATTTAATAACCCTAGGATTTAAAGGACAATTAGCAGGATAGTGGAATAACACCATTTCATCTACAAAACAAAATCAAATCTTCAATGAAACCGAAGTCATTAGTAAGCCTAAGGGAACATCAACCTCAGTAACTACGAACCAGATGGTATAAACACTTTGTGTTATACTATTGCTCTTCATTTTATTAGAAATCCTAATAATTATGGAGTCAAAGTCTCAACTCATCTCCATAACCTACGTTGTAAAAGGTTACATGATTTTAAATGGTATAAAGATATCTTTATCACAAGAGTCATGCAACGAAATGATAACAACACTGGTTATTGGAAAGAAAAATTCATAACAGGTCTTCTAACCTTATTTGCAAAAAAAGTCAAAGAAAAATTGTTAGAAATAAATCAAGAAGAAACATAGGATGAAATAGATCTAGAAACCATAACATATGGTGAACTAATTCAAGTAATAAACAACACAACCTTAAAATTGTGTAACGACATTAGATTTAAAAATCAAATGAAGAAACAAAGATTAACCACTAGAAAAGAATTAGGAGCATGGTGTGAACAGTTTGATTTTGAAAAAAATCAAAAGTTCTTACAAAAGGAACAGTAAATCCTATAGACCATATGGTGGAAGAAAAATCTATAAAAAATATAGAAAAAGACTTTAAAGAAGAATATTATAAAAACAAGTACAAAAAACGATATAGAAAAGGTATTACAAAATTTCCAGAAAAGGAAAATGGAACAAATGTGGCAAATGTGGCAAAAAAAGGTCATTTTGCCAATAATTGCCCAGAATTAAAAAGAAAAATAAATGATTTAGAAATAGACCAGTCCATAAAAGATAAATTAGTAAAAG
The DNA here is from genome assembly GCA_946807835.1 of Ailanthus altissimus. NCBI lineage: Eukaryota > Viridiplantae > Streptophyta > Magnoliopsida > Sapindales > Simaroubaceae > Ailanthus > Ailanthus altissimus. The sequence continues at coordinate 12,873,290 of OX327698.1, forward strand.
CCCTTATTAATTGAGAATCATCTTCTGAAACTGAAATCCTCGATGTAGAACAATCATTTTCTCAGAATTATACTTCTGATAGTGACTCATCAGTAGGAAAAGAATACTGTATATGTAAGGATAAAGACATATGTCATTGTAGAACAATTTGTACTTTAGAAAAGAAAGATCTAGGAATGTTATTAGAAAAGATTGAATAAATCACAGACCCAGTTAGTAAACAAAGACATTTGTCATAACTTAGGCAAAAAATAATGAATGAGCCTAATAAGCCAGAGTCTAGTAGGACAAAGGAAATAGAAAAATTAGAAATCAAAGTCCCTTTCAAAGCCCCAAACTTTGAAGAAAATGTATTAAGAAAATTCAAGACCAATACGAAGAATCCAACTATAAAAGATCTTCAAAAAGAAATTAAAAAACTCAAAAAAGATGTCAAAGAATTGTAAGACACAACTCAATTATTAAAATCAAATATTCAAAGAAAAGGAAATGGAAAGCGACCTAGACTAATCAGAATCTAAGTCTGTTAAATCTCAGACCAAATTAGAAAAACCTCTTAGCCAAGAAGTATTGATTAACCTAATTGATAAAGTCCAATTTAGAAAATGGTACTGTAATATCTCATTAAGAGTCAAAGATAACTTCTTTATTGAAGTTCAAAATGCTCTTATAGATTCAAGTGTCGATATGAATTGTATAAAAGAAGGAATTGTTCCGACCAAGTTTTTAGAAAAAACCAAAAAAGTACTTTATGGAGCAAATAAAAGTGCTATAGATATAAAGTACAAGCTTCCTTTAGCTAAAGTCTGTAACCAAGGTGTTTGCTATAAAATGCCTTTTATTGTAGTCAAGGCCTTGACTCAGAATATCATTCTAGGAACCCCTTTTCTTAGAATTAATTACTCATTTCAGAGTTACTACTAAAGGAATAATTACCCGACATTCAAGAAAAGACACGCTATTCAAGTTTAGTTTGCCTAGCCAAACTAGAACCCTTCATCTTCTCAAGACCAATTTCATCTCCACACAGACCATTAACATTAGAAATAGGCAAATTAATTATTTGAAAGATGAGATTAAATACCTTCGATAGAAAGAACTTTTAACTCATCCTTTCACTAAAAACAAAAATTGCCCAATTCCAAAAAACCTTAGAAAAAGAAGTCTGCTCCTCTTTCCCTAATGCTTTTTGGGAGAGGGAAAGACATATTGTAGAATTACCTTATGAAAAGGATTTTCACGAATCCAAAATTTCCACTAAGGCAAGACCAATTCAAATGTCAAAAGATCTATTAAAGTACTGCTATATAAAAATTAATGACCTTTTAAGCAAAAAACTTATTAGGTCATCCAAGTCACCTTAGAGCTGTGCAGCATTTTATGTTCAAAAAAATTCAGAACTAAAACAAGGTGCCCCTAAACTAGTTATCAATTACAAACCCCTAAATGAAGTTCTTCAATGGATAAGATATCATTTGCCCAATAAATCAGACCTATTAAAAAGACTTCATAAGGCCATTATAATGTCAAAATTTGATATAAAATTAGGATTTTAGCAAATCCAAATAGCCGAAAAAGACAAATGCAAAATAGATTTCACTGTACCATTTGGTCATTATGAATGGAATATAATGCCCTTTGGTTTGAAAAATGCTCCATTTGAATTCCATAAAATTATAAATGACATCTTAAATCCTTATGCACAATTCACCATTGTGTACATCGATGATGTTTTGGTATTTTTTGAAACAGTTGACCAATATTGAAAACATCTCAATACATTCCTTTGGATAATAAAGAACAATGGGTTAGTTGTTTCTGCCTCAAAAATAATTCTCTTACAGACCAAAATAAAATTCTTAGGACATATCATAGACAATAGAACAATCATTCCAATTCAGAGAAGTTTAAAATTTGCGAACAAATTTCCAAATCAAATTTTAGACAAAACCTTTTTTAGGATGTCTCAACTATGTTACAGATTTCTATAAAGATCTTAGAATAATTTGTAAGCCCTTGTTCAATAGATTTAAGAAAAATCTTCCTGCTTGGACCAATGAACATACCAATGCGGTAAGAACAATAAAATCCCAAGTCAAAAAATTACCATGCCTCAATATATGTCATCATTTGGCACACAAAATTATCCAAACTAATGCCTCAGACTTAGGATATGGTGGAATCCTAAAACAGTCAATAAACGACAGAGATTGCTTAGTAAGGTATGTTTAAGGTGCATGGAATAAAACTCAGAAAAAGTACTCAACAGTCAAAAAGGAAATATTAGCAATTATTTTGACCATTCAAAAGTTTCAAGAAGATTTATTAAAAAAAAAAATTGTTTTAAAAGTCGATTGTTAATCAGCAAAATTCATTTTGAAAAAAGATGTCAAAAACCCTACCTCTAAACAAATCTTTGCTAGATGGCAAGCTTTACTTTCTGTCTTCGATTTTGAAATAGAACATATAAATGGAAAAGATAACTGTTTACCTGATTTCTTGACCCGTGAATTTTTACAAGGAAAGAATGAATAGGTCATTAAGTCAGAACAGTATAAAAAAGAACAATCTGAAGAATAATAAATCAACGGAATCTCAGACCAGTACGGAACAGAACAGTAAGAAAATTAATTTTAAAGACAAATATGCAATGGCTCTGTCATCACCTAGTGGTCCTACCACTAGACCCCTTTTCTTTTCAAACATAGTCTCCCCAATTGAATTGACCAATAAGTACACTCCTATCCAAGTAAAAAATCCTGCCATATTCAAAGACAAAGCAGAAAGTTCTGCTTCGACTCCAGCAATTAAGAACAATCTGCCCCTAGTTTCATCTAACCCAAAGACCTATCCAATCTACGTATCAAAAAATTTCTTTCAAAGATTCTTTGCCTTAGAACTATCCATGATAGACCAATCCCTCTTTTCAAACCCAAAAAAGATCGCAGACTAATACATCAACCCAAACCATCACAGAATATTCGAAAATGAATCAAAGACCTGTACTTTCTATGAATTCATCCTTGTCGATACAGATTGTATCTTTATCGACGCAATCCCAGACAAAGAAAACCCGACCAATATAGTCTATTATAAAATAAAGATCAATAGGTTCATCACCATGGAATAGTGGGGAAATCCTTCCCAAAAAAGACTTTTGTCGAGACCATTTCATCCTTAAAACTTTTCATATTGGGATTACCAGGATGTATGGTTTAAACTTTTGTTCAAACAAAATGAAAAATACAATAATACATGGTTTTGCTATCTTAGCAAAACCTGCCCAATTGCTGACATGCCACATTAGTTTCTTAAATGGCGGGATAAATATGGTCCTTCTGACCAAATCCTTCCTGAACCCGTCTTCCAAGGGTTCCAGCTTTACAAAGAGCAATATCAGCCCCCTCCAGAACAGGAACACCTTCCAGAACTATGGACTTTCTTTCATAATTTTCATTTAACATGGATCCTCAACCTAGAATGGGCTATTGAGGAAAAATTGGTAGGAAATGTTGAAATCCCCTATTTTGGCAGAAATTCAAAAGTGAAATGGTGGACAGGAATGAACAATTCAACTGCTGACCCAAAAGCAGTAACTACATAGTTAACCAATAACCCCAAATTCACAAAAGGACCAGTCACAACAACAAAACAATCAGTCTTCCTGCTGACCAAGTCGCAGCTCCAAGCCCAAATGGCCGCTGTAAAAATAGAGGAAGAAATGCTAATATTAGTAAAATAATTCATAGCAACTTCCCAAAAAAGAAGTACAAATGAAGAAGAAGAAGAAGAAGACCCGTATGGATGCGACCTTGCTGATTTCCAAAAATTGTAAGGTCAAATGTAAAAGACCAGTGTTTATGTAAGGGTTCCATTTACTCACTACTCTGTCTTTACGGAGAAAAATTGTGGGACCCAATATTTTTTAACAATACAGTATTTTTGAACAGTATCAAAAAGTGCTAGTCTGAACAGTTAAACCGTTAGCCAAAAATCACGGCTAGGTAACCGCTAGTGGTCTGTCGACATTTTAACCTTGGTTAAGTAACTGCATCGCCTTTCAACCTAACCACAATCTAAATAGTTCCCCAGAACAATAAAAAGTAACTAGGGTTCATCTAACCCAAATTACTATTTACCTTAATCAAAGTTACTTTCCTTAACCATAGTTAAATCCAATTTCTATAAATAAGAACCATTTCCCAATTTTTAAGAAAGTTTTGGGATTTTGATAATCCTCTCACATTGTAAAAGAATTTTGACTAATTACCAAACAAAATTTTGACCAAAAACAAACATTCCGATGCTACTATCAATTGTCCAATTTGTCAATAAGAAGCATTCAGAGTCTTTGTAATCTCAAAACAATTCAATACAAGGAAATATTTGTAAGTTGATATTCATGTCTTCTCTTAGTATCTATTTGTTGGATACTCAGATTAGTCAAACAGCTCTGCCGGTACAATCTGATCAATCACACCATTTTTAATTTCTACAATATGAGATACCCCATTCTAGTTAGACGGCTCTACCGGTATAGTTGGTTAAATCCCTTTTAAATACAGCTATTTAATTTATGCCATTTAATTACTGCAATTTATTTATTTGCACAATTCAAAAAGGGTATGCCCTCTTATAAGTTGTAATAATTTGCCCTTTACTTTCTACATTTAAATTCTGTCCATTTTAGAACTGTTAAGTATAAGTAAGAATTATACAATGAATATATTCTGAGCTTTCGGTAACAAAGTCGTTACTAGTAATGTAATAGAGTGTTAATCTTTAAAAAAACTCTACGTATCTCTGATTTGATAATTGCTTCAGTCATAATTCAATTGTTAAATTCTGAAAATTGTTTACATGTTTTGAATGAATGTTCAGAATAAATATTTAAAATTTTATTTTAAACATGAGACCAACCAGACGACAAGATTTTAGACAAATCTTAGACACAATAAAAAAAGATAAAAAAGAAACAAAAGAACAAATAAAATCATTAGACATAAATCAATTAACTAAACAATATGGACTTGAACAAGCCTTAGATATAATTAGAATATTTGAACAATCTTTACATTATTTAGAAATGTTAGAAAATGCTATGAGAGAACAAGCAGCTATTGAATCTGAGAAATGGTGTTTAGGATAAGTCTCAAATAGAGAATGCTAAAAACATATTGAGAAAACCGATCCTGTATTGAATCCTAATTGGATACCCATATGTCAATACGAGCTCGAAGCTCACGGTTGGTTAGGAACAACCATCTATACCCTATATAAAAGGGTATTCACCGACAGACCTGCATCAGCAGAAATAGATTATGGATAATTATTTGAGAACGTACTTACGCAACTAACATTTCCTGGCACCCGATTGCAACTCTTGCAACTATGCAGTTACTGGTATATTTTCAGGTCTATATCCCATTACATACAAGACTCCAACTCTTGGATATGCTGAGTATTATAACCAGTTAACACTTAACTGTGCTAATATTTAGCATTTATATCTCTCGGCGTGGCTAACTGTAGGCCTTTATCTAAACTCCTTTAGATATGATCCGAACTCCTTCAAATCGATAATGTATGTAACGTTACATTGCATAATACCAGATGAATGGGTATTAGTGATTTAATGGGAATGTACACTTGTATTATGTACATTCAGGGATAACACGTAAGCACTGACCCTAACAAAAATTAGGTGGCTTCTTTTGACTTTTGATCTCTTCTACAAATGAGGATACTTGCAGCTTCTAAGTTGTGAAGGAATAAGTTGCGCAAAGGGCATAAATCAGATGTCTTTGCAAGCTTTCAACTCTTCTTTTAGCAGGTAAGTTGAAGGAGATGGTTTGACAGTTGTTGTAGCAGGAATAGTTATTATAGTCTCAGTTGGAAGGACTTGCGGTGATGTGTTGTGAATTGGAGACTTTGTGTGTACTTGGGGTTATTGGGCTACCTACAAATTTGGACTCGCAAGCCTTGTTTCTACTTAAGCTACTTGTGGTGGCATTACTGCAGGTGATATTTTATATTTTAAGGTTGGATTTTTATTGTGCAAAATGTTGACACTTTTAAAGGACTCACAATATTATGCCAATTGAACTCGTAGCTCTTCGTTCTGCTTTAAAACGTTTTAAAAGTAGTTTTGCTATTGCACATTTGTGAAAGATAAAAAATGGCGATTATTACTGGTGGAAATAGCTGCCATCATGTCAATTTTTTTATTAGTAATGAAAAAAAAACATAAAGTAGATATATTGTTTATTTTAATAGTATAATAATTACACCAAATATAGTATTGTATTAAATTTTATCTTTATAATTTATTCTATTTCATTTTATTACAATCCAATCCAATATTAATTATTCAAATTATTGCGGTGCGCCAAATGCACTTTTATCTCTTACTTTTGTAGCAGGTTTGAAGATGAAAAAAAATTGAAATATTTCTCGATTTGTGTCATTGGTGTGCATGAGCTATGTTAATCTTTTCTATTATACTAACTTTATTGATAGCCTTAGAAGAGATAAAAATGGTAGTTAAACATATAAAAAGTTAATAGTAAAAATGGTAGTTATTTGAATAAAGATTAGGCACATGTTTGATATAAATAGAAAAATTAGGTATTTCTTTGAAAACAACTAAAAACTTGGGAACCTAGATGTTATTAGGCTACAGCTAAAGTGCGTGTGGGCTGGGTGGTTGGTTGAAGTCATAAATCATGTTGAGTATGGACCGCCTCTAAGTCCAACTTGAATCTTTTGATTTTGGAGGCTGGTGATGACCTTACTCTTCTCCCATAAATATAATTGAAAATTTTTTAAAAACAACCACTTGATTTTATAAATATTCCTTTTAAAGATAATTTTTATTTTTACTTTTTATTAACTAAATACAACAAACTAGAACGTTTATACCCCTTTAAATAAAAAAAAACACACTCTTTCTTTTCACTCTAAATTGAAAATCATTTTAATAAATTTTTTGTTGGATCAAAGATTTAAAAGTTGACATTATATAGATCCAGCCTTGCATAGCTTATTCACTACTTAAAACTTTTAAAATAGAGGATTATTGGTAAGTGTTTTTTAAATTTTAGAAAAAAATTTGATTTGTGTTCGAAATGAGTTAAAAAATACATTTTTAGTTAGAAATAGATAAAATGAATGAATTATATATGAAAAATGTTGAAAAAAAGGGTGAAAACCTAGAAAAAAATTGATTTTTTTTTGGAGAATCCTGAACACATACGGTGGCCAGAGCGACAGCCAGTTGCCATCTGTATGCAGCCGTATCTTGGGGTTGCAAAAGGCCTCGAGATGTGCTTATGAGTATGCTTTTGGCATGAGATGTGCATCCGCGATACACCCATTAGGTATACGCGGCGCAACATTCGTGGACATGCGGTCTGCAAAGTGGCACTATGTGTGCCACGCGGCGCGTCTGTAGGGTCCATATAGCGTACATAATGAATTTTTTTACAAATTTTGAAAAAAATTAAATTTAAAAAATTATTAATTTTAAGATATTTTTTATTTAAAAAGTAAATATTTATTAATTAAAGTTAATTAATATTATTGTATGTTAGTTAATTTTAGATTAAATATTATATGATTTTAGATTAAATATAATATATATGTTTGTTATTTGTAATAATAATAATAATTGTATTTTTTGTGTATTTTTACAAGAAAAATAACATCTCCGAAGAATATAAAATTTCAATAGTTATTCTTTCGCGCATCAGTTATGTGTTATTCAAAGTTGTGAACTCTAAATTCTATAAGGTCCAAACAGATGGCTAATTAGGTCGAGTTATTTAGGAGTACTTTTCTGGCCAAAGAAAGTTGATGTACACCTTTGTTGATAATTGGTACAGAGATCTGGATTGATCAAAAATACACAATGAAGACATAGTCAAATTAAGTTTATTTTATATTTTTTTATTGTGTTTTGATATGCGATGAACATCTTGGGATTCAAAATTTTATTCTAAGTTTGATGGATGACCTTGATGAGTTTAATAAGTGTCCATAGAGCAACAATGCATAAAGTGTACTTCAAACTCACTCAAGAAGGCCGTATTCTAGAAGTTTGAGAAATTAGGAAGACCTGCAAAGAGTGGGACAGACTTATAACGTGTACGAATTTGTGCATGCATTTTTAATATGTAATAATTTTCTTGTATTCAACTTTTTGATCTTATTTACTTATTTCTTATAGTGAACTTATGTTTTGAAATTAATTTAAGTATGAATTATTGTGCATGCATGCATCATAAATTATTCCTTCTACTATATATGAGATATGGACTTAGTTAACACTTAACTGACTGACTTGCAATATACCATTGTCTTTATCTCCGACAATAAGAATGTTTTATATATAGAGAATTAGAAAGATAATTTATGCTTTCGCTACCTCTTCTGAACACACATGCTTTTTCTTCATTCTTAATAAAATCAAATTATCTGATTACCTCATCAAAATGAAGAGTTTAGCAAGCTACAATATCCAATAAAAATTCGAATTAACTTTTGCTTGTTTATTGGTGAAAGGTTTCCTCATAATCGATCCCAAACCGTTGAGGGTAACCTTTTATGTCAATGAGGATTTTAAAGACTCTAACCTGCTTTTGGGCCCATACTTCTATGTGTAAACTTTTTTACAACCAATAAGAATAATTTTTATATGAATCACAACCAAGTCCTAGACTTGATTGTCATGCTTAAAGTTAATTTTGAATTTTTTGGCATCTTGTCAATTTCCTTAAATGATGTCTAATATCATTTAACTATAAGTCATGGGATCCTTTTTCTTCAACTAAGAAAAATATTAAAAACACCTTTTAGGTATGTAATATACATAACAGATAGTCTTCATATCCTTATCTGACCTACGAAAAAGTGTATTAAAGGTATTTAACTCAATTGATCTTTAGGTTCCATTTTCGGTTCATAAAATTGATATCCCATGGAACATTTGGGATATCCTTTGAACCGATACTTGTACCCCTTAGGTCTAAGTATATACTACTGCATAACCCTTATGCAAGTAGAATAACCCTAAATCTTAACATACTTAAGATTCTCTTTCCTTTTAGTCCATATCTCATATATAGTAGAAGGAATAATTTATGATGAAACTTTATTCAATAGATGAGTAATAGTTTATAGAGCATAACCCTTTAGATATTTTAGAAGATTGGTAAAGCTTAATATCGATCGGACTATATCTAATAAAGTTTGATTTCTCTATACTTCAAAACATATTTATGTTAAAGAGTATCTAGAGAACTATATTGAGCTAGAATCTCATTCTCTTTTAAATAATTCTTGAATTTACTGCTTATGTATAAATAACATCGATCTAATCAAAGGTGTTTAACATACTTTTAGGTTTATTTCATTTACTTCAAGTCGAAATTCTTTGAACACTTCAAAATTGTCGACCTATCTTTTTTTAAAAATACACGTCTGTATCATGACAAATCACAATAAAGATATCAAAGTATTGAAACTTACCAATGGCAATATGATTCATTAGATCATATACATCATTATGTATTAGTTCTAATAAATCAGTGGCTTGATGTCTAACACCAACAAAAGGATTTAATCAAATTCCCTTAAATACAAGAATCATAAACTAGACAAGGTTCTATGGTCAAATCAAGTATTTTACCATCCTTAACCAGACGGGATAGTCATCTTATGGCTACTTAACCTAATCACTTATGCCATAATTCGTCATTATTCAAAGTTTTTGAACTATTATTTGTTCTGTTCACCTAGACATTTTTATACGTTACTCGTTGTATGTCATATATAAAGGCCATTTAATTGATTGACATTTAGTTAACAAAATATTATCATTATCATATAAACATGAGAAACTATTCTTAATGTATGTATGATAACCCTCTCTATCAAACACAAAGAGCGATATATTTTGCCTAATTATTAATGGCACAAAATAACAACAATACAACTTAAGGCTTTTGCTAGAATGGAGAAATGACTTAAGAGTCCTAACAGCTACCACGTACAGGTAATCTCTATTTCCTACGTGCAATTATACTTCTCATTTCATCATTTTCTAGTATTGCTTAAAATTATGCAACAACTTGCAGATGTGAGAAGGACAGACGATACCTCATATCCCTACACTTCTACACATCACTTGCATATCAAATGTTAATTATCGGCAAACAAGTATCTAAGAGTTTTATCTTTTTCTAAGTTAAGGTTCTTTAAATAGTAACTCTTATTATTTTAAACCTCATTAATAATGAAAACACTTTCCATTGTTAATAAATCTTTATATTTGTTATAGATATATAAAACAAAATTTAGATGAAGCATTATACTACTTGTACATCTCATGTACATATGCTCCCACTGATGATCATTAGATAGGTTAGGATATATAATTTGACTTTCTAATTATTCTTAATCTTTTTTTGATAATCTACCATTTTTTCTCAAGAGACATTATCAAAAACACTTCTTTTAATATCTATTGATCTATTATATATCTATATAATTTTTTATTAATCTAGAACAATTCTTAGATTTATAAGCAAGTCTTAATATTTATCGATACCTTATAGATTATGTGCTTAATCAAGTATACCAACGGGTTGCTCATAGACATCTTATCTCTATAAGTTACTAATCTTATCACAATAAGAAAAACTGGAGATGTGAAGCAAAACATTTCTAATTGTTAATAATTAACGCTTTAGATAATGGATATAACTTTTTATATATATTTTTAATCTAAAGACGTCCTCCCACTGCTTTACATAATTCCCTAAATCCCTCAAAAGGAAAAACAATAGTTTAATCTTTTAAACTGTACAACGGGAAGTGGACCCTATCGGCATTTTACTCCAGCCTCGCGCTTTAGCAATATTGGTCTTTGTAAACCCAAAAGGTAGACAAATCTTGTCAATTGTAACTCTTACCACTGATCCTGAATACACCTTATGTTGGGTGTTGATTATTCTGGGATGTGTTCATCATACAAAAATATACATTTATCATACATATATGTGCACAGCAGAAGATTAAAATTAATACAATGAACATATATAATATATATTTATCAAATGAAAAACAAGATTGAGAAATTTAACCCTTGAAGCCTTTGAATTAATTTGCTTAAAGTCCACCATGAAATGAAACTTTGATCAATCCTAGCAATCAACAAGGGTGGGTTTGATTGTCTAGAATGACAGTATGTTAATCCAGTATTTAGTTTAACTTTTAAACTTAATTCAAATTTAAACTTTTTAACTTAGTTAAATTTCTTTTTCCTTTTATTCAACTCTTGAATAAAAAAAAATTTTATTCATGTTTTAATGGCTAAATTAATTTAAGAAGATGATGAATAGAAAATGTTTTCAACTCTTGAAACACTTCAATTTTCTTTTTTCATTTCTCTCTTAATTTTTTAGCCAACTGATGAACACGTGAAAATGCATATTTATTAAAAGATTCAGTCACCATTTAATGTCACTAATTTAGCATTTTTGTACTTTTAGCTTGAAATAAAGTGTTCTTCTTAAATTGTGATTAATGAATCTTATTTGCACAGAAGATTAAAATTAATACAATGAACATATATAATATATATTTATCAAATGAAAAACAAGATTGAGAAATTTAACCCTTGAAGCCTTTGAATTAATTTGCTTAAAGTCCACCATGAAATGAAACTTTGATCAATCCTAGCAATCAACAAGGGTAGGTTTGATTGTCTAGAATGACAGTATGTTAATCCAGTATTTAGTTTAACTTTTAAACTTAATTCAAATTTAAACTTTTTAACTTAGTTAAATTTCTTTTTCCTTTTATTCAACTCTTGAATAAAAAAAAATTTTATTCATGTTTTAATGGCTAAATTAATTTAAGAAGATGATGAATAGAAAATGTTTTCAACTCTTGAAACACTTCAATTTTCTTTTTTCATTTCTCTCTTAATTTTTTAGCCAACTGATGAACACGTGAAAATGCATATTTATTAAAAGATTCAGTCACCATTTAATGTCACTAATTTAGCATTTTTGTACTTTTAGCTTGAAATAAAGTGTTCTTCTTAAATTGTGATTAATGAATCTTATTTGCACAGGTTTAGGTAAAATGGACATAACTCTCAATGTAGAAATCAAAATGAAGAAATTCTTGAACCTGGAGTAACATGACTCAATCTTACACAAACTTAAAGAACAGTTGAAAAGCCAAATCCTACATGTTATAGGCCACAAATTGAGATACAATAGAATTAGGCTACAACTTTCGCTCAGCTTGACCCAACTCATGTATTTGGACTTTATCTCACATAATACGTACCCAATTGGTATAATTCTTAATGTTATGAAATATTAACTTAATTATCAACAATTCTTATGTTAATGGTAAAGTCCAAATCAGCCGTTATCATGGACTAAATTGTCTTGCAAATGGGTAAAAGGGTTATTGGCTGAAATTTGATGTATCTTTGGAATTGTGCTCATATCTCATTGGATACTCATCTAATTTGCATGAATTGGATGCCTATGGAAAGAAGAGATAAAATAATACCACTTTTATGTCAGTTATAGAGGCTACTTCGGTCATTTACATTATAAAAAATGTGCTGCAAGTGGGTGAATGAGTTATTGGCCTAAAATTATTGAAGATTGATGTCACACATGTCATATTTCCATTCATTGCCTATATTCTCTCTTATTTTCTTCTCATTAACATGCATTGTAATCTAAGTTAGAGTTCTTGGCAAGGCTAAGAGATGAATTTTTTATTGTAATAAATCTACTTTTATGCTTTGATTCGTTGTCAAGAGCTACAAATGTTTGTAAGTTTGGTTTTGATTAAACTCTTGTCTATTTTATTTTCTATAATCCAGAGGTTATAATTCTCATGTCTCATATATGTTCAGTCATATGTTTCTTATGTGATTCTTGTTGAATTATAATTGTTATTGGTTACATTGTTTTATATGTTAATCTTTTATTGCAATATTGTCAATTGATATATTGTCGATCTTGGATAAGATGTAAAGACAATAAATGTTTAATATTCAAGTTGATCTTTTACTGCAATATTGTCAAAATGATATATTGTCGATCTTAGATAACTTGTATAAATGAACACGATTTGTGTTAATATTTGCAAAAGAGTTTAGTCATATCAAATGCATTTGTTATCAAATGTGCTATATTTTACATATCTTCCGATTGATTGTTTAGATGTAAAACTCAATTGAGTTGTAAACATTGAATCAAAGTGAGGAGTAGATTTATAAAGCATAATTGTGATTCTCGAAGCCTTGTTTAAATCATTATAAGACATTTTTCTCAATTCATAGACAATTCTATCTCATCCACTTAAACCAATTAATTAATTTTCTCATTTGCTACTGTTTTAATATTTTACTTCATCAACCTATTTTTTCAAAAGCTTCCTCGTGGGATCGACACCTCAATCTATACTGTAATAACCGTATTACATTTTGAGCGTAAACAAAATTTGGCACCGTTGCCGGAGAGGCACACTAAGCGAAAGTCGGTTGCGTTCATCAATACTAAAGCGGTAACTTTGTACATTTTTTTTTTCTTTGTAAAATCTTGATTTTATTTCCTTTGTTGTAATTCATTTTATTGTTCATGGTTAGTTCTACCACCTAATTTATTTTATTTTCTTAGTTAATTTGTTATATTTTATATTATTTTAATAGTTCGTTTTACCGCCTAACTTAGTTCATTTTCTTTTATTTATTTATTGTGCTTCGCACTTTATTTTCTTTTATTTATTTATTGCACTTCATTTATTTAGCTAATTTGTTGTATTTTCATTTTAATAGCTGGTTCTACTGCCTAACTTAGTTAATTTTTTTATTGCACTTTATTTATTTATTGCACTTTTTTTATTGTACTTTATTTTTATTTTATTTATTTATTGCACTTTATTTTCTTTAGTTAATACGTTATATTTTTATTTATTTTAATGGCTGGTTCTACCGCCTAATATTTTTTATTTACTTATTGTACCTTTTTTTTTTATTGCACTTTATTTTATTTTTTTTCTTTTATTTATTTATTGTACTTTGCATTTTATTTTCCTTTATTTATTGTACTTTCTTTTCTTTTATTTACTTATTGTACTTTTTATTTATTTATTTATTGTACTTTACAGTTTATTATCTTTTGTTCATTTATTGTATTTATATTTCATAGTTGATTTTACCACCTAGCTCATTTCTATTTCTTGTTGTGTTTTATGTCACTTCTTAATTTTTCTTGAACATTTCTTTCATAAAAAATATAAAAAAAAATTGTTAGGATGTATGCATCGACTTAGAGACAAATAAGAAAGATTCGCAAGAGAAGTAGAACTAGAACCATCACCACAATTTGTAAGGGAAGAGAATTCACCATCTAGTTCATCTTGTAATTTCAACACAATGAGCCAATACGAAGATAACCCCGTTAGGACTCTAAAAGATTACTTACATCCTACTCGCACAACCACACCATCATGCATTATATTTCCACCTAACACACCACATTCGAATTTTAAACTTGGAATGATACAACTTCTGCCCACTTTTCATGGTCTAGATAGTGAAAAATCTTATGTACATGTTAGAAAATTTGAATGGATAATTACCACCTTCCATAGCTAACCCGAAGCCATAGACACTGTTAGGCTTAAATTTTTCCCTTTTTATTTGAAAGACAAAGTAAAGAGTTGGCTATATTCTTTAAGGCCGAGGTCTATAGGAACTTAGGCAGAAATGACCCAAGCATTTTTCAATAAATATTTTCCATAACACAAAACTAATGGCTTGAAAAGACAAATTTCTACCTTCTCCCAAAAAGACAGTGAAACCTTATATCAAGCATAAAAAAGGTTTAAAGAGTTTTTAAATCAGTGCCCTCACCATGGGTATGAAAATTGGCCCATGGTTAGCTATTTTTATGAGGGACTCACAATTAGAGAGCGCCAATTTGTTGAGATGATGTGTAATGGGGAGTTCCTTTATAAAGATTCTGAGGAAGCCATAGAATTCCTTAATGACTTAACCAAAAAAGTGTTGGAGCTGGTGCTCACGTGCCATTCCAATATTGTATGAATATTAATTGTTAATATTTATACAATAAACATTTCGAATAAAGATTGTTAATATCATATTAATATGGTATAATGCTTGTAACATTAGAGACATTGTTTGATCTGAAAGAGTTCAGATCTGGTCTAAAGGAGTTTAGATCAGAACTAATAGTTAGCAAAGCTGAGAGTTATAAATGCTAAAAGTTAGCACTGTTAAGAGTTAGCAGGTTATAAGAGTCAGCGAGGTCTAAAGAGTTAGAACCTTGTCTATAATGGGACAAAGACCTGAGAGTATACTTGTAATGATATAGTTGCAAAGAGTTGCAATAGGTGTTAAGAAATATCATTATGTAAGTATGTCTCAAAGATAATGTTCCTGATCTATAATCACTAATGCGGGTCTATCGGTGATTCACAATATATAGATTAGTGTATGTCTATATCTGACTGGTTCAGATGGTTGTTCTTAGCTGACCATGAGCTTAGAGCTTGTATAGGCATGCGGGTATCCAGTCAGGACTGGATACTGAACAGACTTATGAGGACCCCAATAGATATCCTATGACACCGTCAAAGGAAGGTCCTCTCGAGTTGAGTAGTATTCGTGGTCCTTTGACCTGAGCGCCACGGTGGTCTTGTGAGTGATCCATCATGCTTTGGTTCCACATATGTCAGAGACCTTTCATGGTCTGACCGCTATGTGTCGCTGGGTATGGTCCGATGCTCATGGAGTCCGGTGTGCGTAGATACGGGATCCGTCAGCTTACGTAGGTAAGTTGTATATCCGATGCTCCGAGATTGTATTTCATAAAGTCTTGTGGCCACAAGCATAAACCCGGGAAAAGAGTTTCCCATAGGGTTAAACAATATAGCAAAAGTGTTTGCGTATATTGTTTATCGAGATACGAATCTGGAGATAAGATTATGGATGAGCAAATAGGGATTTGACGGTGCTGATCTATATCCCTGCACATCCAGGATATAAATGATGGAAGGATTATACGTATAGGTTATGACCTCAACTTGTATGGTCTGACACGCTGATTTGTAATATTCGTAACGTGTGCGTGGGGCATCGATTACGGATTAATGGAACAGTTCCATTTGACAAATCGGGTGTAGACCTAGAGAGTCCCAATATGAAATGTACTCTTTGAGCACTTGGGCAGTGTACCGTATTGAATTGTTCAATACAGTATAATTCAGCAATTACTAAGGTTACGTTAACTAAAGTATGTGGTTAAATTGGTGGGACCCACTTTAGGTTAACTTGGTAACCGAGTAAGGATATAATAGTAATTTCACTTTATGATTATTTAATTGTTAAATAATAACAATAAATATTTATTTATTTAATTGTTAAATAAATGATTTAATTAACTATGATTAAAAGTTAATCATATAGTTAATTAAGTTAACCTTACTTAAAGGTTAAGTAAAGGTTAACCTAACCATGGTTAAGTTAGTTAACTATGGTTAAATTAATTAAATATTTATTAACTTAAAGGTTAAGTTAAAATAATCTAACTATGGTTAAATGTTAACTAAGGTTAGGTTAAGCCAAATGAAATGCAAATGAAATTCAAATTAGTTTGGAATTAATGCATTTGTATATAAAGTGAAATGAAATTCAAAATTCATAATTGAAAAATGTTTTAGATTTTAGGTTTTGCATTTTGGGAGCCAATTCAATTTGAGAAATTGAAATTGTTTGTTTTGTGTTTTAAGTGTTAGAACAACAAAACAAATTGAATTAATGGCTACTAAATGTAATAACTAAAAACAAGATTTGTTTTATTTATTCAAGAGTTGAATAAAAGGAAAAACAAATTTAATTAAGTTAAATGGTTTAACTTTGTAAAATGTTTAAGAGTTAAACACATATGCTGGATTAAGATGCTGCCATTCTAGACAATCAAACCCACCCTTGTTGATTGCTAGAATTGATCAAAGATTCATTTCATGGTGGACTTCAAAGAAAATTAATCCAAAGGCTTCATTGGTGATATTTTCTCAATCTCGAATTTCAGATTAATCAAATGTTATTTTCTGTGTTCATTGTATTCAATCTTCCGCTGTGCACATGTATGTATGAGATATGTATATTGTTTGTATGATGAACCATAACCCACATGCAAGAACCCTAAGTAAATTCGCCCCATATAACCCAACAAAAAGCCCATACATAGACTGAACCTAGCATTACTGAAAGTACAAATAAGTCACGACCCAGTAGAGTTTTCCATCTTAGGGAAGAGGATAACCTCAAAGCCTATTTACAAGTCTTAACTAGGGAGTTAGAGGCCTTGAAAACCAAAGATAGAAGGGTCACCCATACAGTTGCTAAGGTTGAGTCACACGATGTCTATTTTGTCTGTAGAGGAGTAGAATACTTAGCTTAGGATTGCCCCATTTATAGTGAGATGAGAGGGATATATGAGGAACAATGTAATGCTCTAGGGATGTACAAGAAGCTTTATTCACCCTACTCTGAAACCTATAATCCTAGTTGGAGAAACCACCCAAACTTCAGTTGAAAATCTGACCAACAAACCAACAGCCATTGGAAATAAGAACAATAAGCACCAAGTCTTATGTTACATCTCAATATAATGCACGACCAACTAGGAGGCTTTTAGAGGATACATTATAAGCATTTATGGAGACATAAAGTAAGACTAATCAAAAATTTGAAATAGGTCTTGGGCAGGTGATAGATGAAAACAAAGAAATCAAGAGTCAAATCACAAAGCTGACCAGTGCCTTAACTATACAAGAGCGAGGTAAGTTTCCATATCAACCTCAATCCAATCTGAAAGGACAATTCATGGCACAAGCTTCTACTTCTAATGCTCAAAATATTAAAGAAGTTAATGCCATTACTACTTGAAGTGGTAAGATTGTAAGTGAGACTACTTTTGAAATTAACACATCTACGAGTAGTAAAGACGCCTCTCTTGAAAAAGAGGCCATAGTGGAAAAAGAGCCCGAAAATAAGTTTTCAATCCCAGTGCCTTTTCCTCAAGCTCTTTGATCGGTTGAGAAGAATACAGAAATTCAAGGTGAGATTTTGGAACATTTGAAACAAGTTAATATTAATCTTCCCTTGTTATATTTGATTAAGCAGGTTCCAACTTATGCCAAAGTCATCAAGAATCTATGCACTATCAAAAGAAAACACCATGTCAAGAAAAATTGCATTTTTGGCAGAACAGGTAAGTGTAGTGATTGAACAAAAGACACTGCCTAAGTATAAAGACCCAGGATGTCTCACAATCTCCTGCCAAATTGGGACACATGAGTTTGGTTAAGCTTTGTTAGACTTAGGAGCAAGTGTAAATTTAATGCCTTATTCTATTTACTTGCAATTGGGACTTGGTGAGTTTAAACCTACATCTATAGTCCTACAATTAGCTGACTGATCAATCAAGAAATCACGGGTAATAGTAGAAGATATTTTGTTACAAATTGATAAATTTTACTACCTTGTTGATTTTTTTGTTTTAGATACTCATTCTGTTGTTAACATGGAGTAAAAAATCCCTCTTATTTTAGAGAGACCTTTTTTTGCCACTACTAACGCTTTTATTAATTGCAAAAATGGTCTAATAAAATTATCTTTCAGGAATATAACTCTTGAGGTGAAAATTTTCAATATTAGCAAACAACCACGAGAAAAAGACGAATGCTATCATTCATATATGATAGACACATTTGTAGCAGATGAAGCTTATAAAAATCATGGCTCTGATTCTTTGAAAAACCTTCTCAATTTTGATTTTGAAGAATTGTATTATCATGATGTAACAACTGACATGTTTAGTATTTTTAACTCACAGGATAAAAGGACTCGATTTTGGCAACCACGCTTTGAAGAGTTACCATGAGAAAGGGAGAAACCAAAACCATCAAACCTCGAGACACCACAAGTTGAGCTTTCTCCACTGCCCAAAGGTTTGAAACATGCATTCTTAGGACTAGGTGATACTTTTCCTATCATTATTTATTCTGAACTTAGTGCTGAACAAAAGGAAAATTTGATAAAATTGTTAAAAGAATATAAGTCTGCACTAAGTTGGACCATAGCTAATATTAAAGGTATTTCTCCATTGGTATGTTCCCATAGAATTCATTTAGAGAAAGGTGCCCAACCTCGTAAAGACCTAAAAAAAAGACTTAACCCAACAATGAAAGTAGTAAAGAAAAAAGTCTTCAAACTATTAGATGCGGATATAATCTACCCAATTTCTAATAGTTAATGGGTAAATCCAATTCAAGTAGTTCCTAAAAAATCTAGAGTTACTGTTGTGGAAAATGAGAACGGGATACCTGTTCTAACTAGGGTGGTAAGTGGTTGGCGAATGTGCATTGATTATAAAAAATTAAACACAACCACTAGGAAAAACTATTTTCCATTGCCTTTTATCGACCAAATTTTAGAACATGTAGCTGGACATCCTTTTTATTGCTTTCTTGATGAGTATTCAGAATATTATCAAATTGAGATAGCTATAGAAGACTAAGAAAAAACCACTTTTACATGCACTTTTGGTACTTATGCTTTTCGTAGAATGCCATTTGGATTATGTAATGCACCAGCTACTTTTCAGTGTTTTATGTTGAGTATTTTCTCTAATATGATTGAAAAATGCATGGAAGTTTTTTATAGATGATTTGACTATTTTTGGTAATTCTTTTAATTTATGCCTACTTAACTTGAAAGCTATTCTGACTAGGTGTGAAGAAAAAAGACTTGTGCTAAATTGGGAGAAATGTCATTTCATGGTATTTTCAGGAATCGTTTTGGGCCATATTGTATCTGAAAGTGGGATAGAGGTTGACAAGGCCAAAATTGAATTAATCTCTAAATTACCTACACCCAAAACAGTAAAGGATGTTTGATCTTTTCTTGGACACGCTAGCTTTTACAGAAGGTTTATACAAAAGTTTTCTGCCATATCTAGACCATTGTGTAACCTTTTGCTAAAAGATGCAGAATTTACATGGATACAAGAGTGTGAAGAGGCATTCCGAACACTCATTGCCAAACTCACCACTGCTCCTATCATGCAATCACCGGATTAGAACCTTCCATGTGAAATTATGTGTGATGTAAGTAATTATGTTGTAGGATGCTAAAGCCCTTAAGTACCTTTTTTCTAAGAAGGATGCTAAAGCCCATTTAATTAGGTGGATTCTTCTTTTGCAGGAATTTGATCTAACCATCAAAGACAAGAAAGGCGTTGAAAATATTGTTGTTGATCATCTATCCCGCCTTGAGTTCACTGACTCCACTGATTTGCCACCCATTCGAGATGATTTTCCTGATGAACATCTTTTTACTATAAGCCAAATACCTTGGTATGTATATATCGTAAATTATTTGGTTTGTGGTGAACTTCCATCTAATTGGAGTGCATAAGATAAGCGTAAGTTCCTGGTTGAGGTACGTAATTTTTATTGGGACGATCCATATCTTTTCAAATATTGTCCTGACCAAATTATGAGACGTTACATTTATGAAAGTAAAGTTTATAGTGTCTTAATTTTTTTCCATAGTGCTGTTTATGGTGGTCATTTTTTTATAAAGAAGACAGTTGTAAAATTTTTACAGTGTGGTCTTTACTAGCCCACTTTGTTCAAAGACACTAATAATTTTTGTTGTTCCTATGAAAGATGTCAAAATTTAGGTGATTTTTCTTGAAGACATATGATGCCTTTTAACCTTATTCTTGTTATCGAGATATTTGACTGTTGGGGTATCGATTTTATGAGTCCTTTTCCCTAATCTTTTGGCTACCTTTACGTCATTCTAGCTGTTGACTATGTATCAAAATGGCTGAAAGCTATAACTTGTCGTACTAATGATAATACAACAGTGGTAAAATTCTTAAAAGAAAATGTGTTATCTAGGTACGGTACGCCACGTGTCATTATTAGTGACCATGGAACACATTTTTATAACCGTTCTTTTAAAGCTTTGATGTGCAGGTATGGTGTTCTTCACAAAGTCTCCACTATGTCCCATCCACAGACAAATAGACAAGCCAAGCTAGCAAATAGAGAGGTTAAACAAATTTTGGTAAAGACAGTTAACCCAAATCACAAAGATTGATCTCTACGTCTTTCTGATGCATTATGGGCATATCGCACTGTATACAAAACCATTTTAGAAATGTCTCCATACCAGCTTGTTTATGGGAAAGCTTGTCATTTACCTGTTGAACTAGAGTATAAAGCTTATTGGGCTTTTGATTTGAATGCTGTAGGTCTTCAGAGAAAGTTACAATTATCAGAAATAGAAGAGCTACGAAATGACGCATATGATAACTCCAAAATTTACAAAGCTAAAATGAAAGCAGCTCATGACAAACAGATCTCAAGAACATACTTTGAGCCAAATCAACGGGTCTATCTTTATGATTCTCGATTGCGGTTACACCTTGAAAAGTTGAGATCTCGATGGACTGGTCCATTTATGGTAGGGCACATTTTTCCTAATGGTGCTGTCGAAATCTAAGACCTCACTGATGGGCGAACTTTCAAAGTGAATGGACAGCAGCTAAAAAGCTATGTGGAAAAGGTAGACCACTTTATATACCTAGACGAGATCCCTCTTGTGGATCCTGTCTATCATGCTTGATCAGGTTCAATCTATCTATGCCATATTTTATATTTTGTCTATATTTTATCTTTTGACTTTTTATTTTTGCTTTTATTTTCTTTCACATTTTATTTTACTTTATTTTGTTCTTTTTCTTTTTCTTTTTCTTCAGTGTGATTTTATTTCCTGGTCAAGTGGTGGATATGGTACTCCGTGACTGTTAAAGTCGGTTTTTCAGTTCCCTAAAGACTGTCCCTTAAACTGTGCATTCATCTCTTTTCTTTCTTTCAAAATGGATTGCATTCTTGCCAACTTTAAAAAATGTTTTCCTTTATTTCCTCAAAATGCTCTACTTAAGATTTACAAAGCATGGTGTGAAAAACTAAGGCTATTGATGTTGAGTAATATCCTTGTGGATCTTCATTGGTTAATTGAAGCCAAGGTTCGATTATCTAGTGAGTCTGCAAATGATTTTGTTTCTCATATGCCTAGTCTTGGAAGAAGCTCTTATGCCAAAAGGTGACGAGCAAAGATATTGCAAGTCTGTCATAAATGTGCTCGATGAAATTGTAACCAGAGTTGTCGTTCTTTAGGATTTGCATCTAGAAACCAAGAAGACAAAATTTAATTCATTAAGGATGGACTGAGTAAGGAGTTTTTAGATTATATCCTATTGACTCTTGAGACGCATCCCTATGGGCCCGTGCAACGTGAACTTCTTGATTTATCGAACAAATTCAAAAATGAACATCAACGGTATAGTCTCGAAAATCTGACTCTAAAAGACCCTATTTGCCAAATTATAAGAAAATTGGATAGGAAGCCTATCCCCGACTCATAGAGGGCGTTTAAGCTGTTACTGGACGTAAAACCAGAGGAAGATGTGAGCCACAATCACAACTACTTCTAAATACATGTGTTTTAAATTAAAAAAATTATTTTCTTTTATTTTATTTTATAAATAGTAAGGCTACTCATATAGATGTCTTAAATTCAAATCTTTTTGTTCAATAATGCATGTGGGTCATTATGTTTAAATATTTGTGTTTTATTTTTAACTCTCTTTTGACAAACTATCGGGTTACAACAATCATTGTTGTCATTTGGTACTCTATAAATACAACACCTCTTTTTTTTGTTTTCATATATTTATATAAAGGTGAGTATAGATATGGAGGAAATCTCAGTTCAACCATTTCGAAATATATGTGTATTTTGTGAATCTAGTCTTGGGGGAAATAAAATGTTTGTAGATGTAGCAAACAATCTAGGAAAAGCATTAGCTGCAAGAAAAATTCATTTGATTTATAGAGGGGGTAGCCTTGGGTTAATGGGGTGTATGCCAATAGCTGCACATTTAGAAGGAAGTCAAGTTTTAGGTATTATTCCTACAGCTTTAGCCGTTGAAAACCTGACTGGGAAAATAATAAGGGAAGAATTATGAGTCTCATCCATATATGAATGTATAGCCAAAATGCTTTACAATGCAAACGCTTTTATTGCTTTACCAGATGGTTTTGGTACCTTGGAAGAAAATTTTCAAATTACCTCTTGAGCCCAGCTGAATATCCACCGAAAACCCATAAGTTTGTTGAATGTTAATAACTATTTTGATTGCTTACTTTATTTTCTTGATCAAGCTGTGGAACAAAATTTTATTTCACATTTGGCATGACAGATCTTGGTTTCTGCTACCGAGGCAGATGAATTGATTGACAAATTACAGGTAGATACCTACGAACCTGACCTAATAATAACTCGTATCGATTGGTCAGTGGGCTTTAATAAGAAAAAATTGGATCTGACACTTCCTTTGTAAATTTTTCTTTGTTTTATTAATTTATCAGCATCATCATTTTAGTTTATATTTGCATAAGTGTTTCTCAGGTTTGTTTCTTTCAAATAACTGGCATTTCAGATAATGTCTCCTATACTTTATCTCTTTCTATTTAAACATTGAAGACAATGTTTCATCTAGTTTGGGAGAGGATAGTAGACACAAGTTGCATTTTGCATTCAAAAAAAAAAATAAAAATTGTGGTCCAATATTTGATTAAAATGACAGAGTAAAGAGTTCATTCTTAAACTCTTGAGATGCATTTTAGGTTAAATTAGAATGGCAGAGTGAGGAGTTTACTCGAGATATACATCCCAGAACATTGTCTTTACATCCATTAGCCAGTCCTCAAATTATAATATGCGATAATAGCCAACAAAGTCTAAATTAACTTTGGTATGGATATTGATAAAAAAGGTTTCCTCATTACTGATCCTAGATCTCTAAGTGTAACCTTTCAACATTAGTCGGGCCATGAAGGACTATTCCTTCAGATAGGGCCTACACTTCCACTGCATAAACTAATTTACAGTTAATAGAAACAATTTCTAAATGAAGTACAACTAAGTCTCAGACTTGATTGTCATGCGTAGAGTCAATTTCGGATTTTATGGTATCTTACCATTTTCCTAAATGATGTCAAACATTGTCTCTCCATAAGTTATAAGATCATTTTCTTTAACTAAGAAAACACCAAGGGCACCTTTAAGTATCAAACATACTTAGATGATGGCCTTAATATCCTTTTTGACTTATGAACATAGTGTGTTAAAGGTATTTCACTCAATTGAAATTAAAACTCCACCGATGGCTCATCTATATTGACTTCATCAAGTTCAATCTTTCTATAATCTTCATAATCCATGAGAAACTCTTTCTCTAGGAATGTGACATCATGAGAAACGAGCATATTTCGTTTATCTGAATTATAGAATTGGTATCCCATTATACACTTGGGATACAAAATGAACTGTTACTTGTACCCTTGGATACAAGTTTATTTTGTTGCATAACTCTTATGAAAGCAGAATAACACAAAGTCTTAACATACTTAAAACTCATTTTTATTTAGTTTATATCTCATATAGAATAGTAGGAACGATTTTTGATGGAATTATTTTTAATAAGTGAGTAGCAGATTCTAAAGCATAACCCCATAGATATTGTAGAAGATCAGCGATTCTCAATATTTATCAGACTGTATCTAAGATAGTTTGATTTCTCATTTCCTAAACATATTTATGTTGAGGAGTATCTAGAGGACTATGTTGAGTAAGAATCATATTCTCGTTAAAATAATTTGTGAATCTATTGATTATGTATAAACTACTTTGATCTAATCGAAAGCACTAAATATACATAAGAGTTTATTTCTTTACATTCATAGTCAAAACATTTTGAATAATTTGAAAATTTTCTAACTTGCGTTTCCTAGAAACACATGTCCATATGGTGACAATCACTATAAAGATAGTGAAGTATCGAAATCACCTATAGCAGTAAGATTTATTGGACTAAATACATAAATATGTACCAGATCCAATAAACCAGTGGCCTGGCGTCTTACACCTACATAAAGATTTAGTCATATTCTCTTGAATTCATAATTTATAAACTAGTCAATGTTCTATAGTCAGATCAAATATCTGACCATCCTTAACCAGACGAGATAATCGTCTTACGATTACATGACCTAATCTTATATGCCACTATTAATTATTATTTAAATAGCTAAAATACTATTTATTCTGTTCACCTATACACTTATGACATTTCCTGTTGTATATATGATATGAAGGTTATTCATTAACTGATATTCAGTTGGTTAAATATCATCATTATCATAAGGAACTATTTTCAATATTTTTATGATAACCCTCTCTGTCAACTATAGGGAGTGATATGATTCACTAAATAATGTTTGGCACGAAATAACAATTATACAACATTAATGCTTTTGCTTAAAAGGAGAAGTGACTAAGAAGTCTTAACGGCTGCCACATCTAAGAAATCTTCATTTCATACGTGAAGCTGAACTTCTCATTTCTTAGTTATCAAGCATATCTCAAATCATGCAACATCTTGCAGATATGAGAATGACAAGCGATATCTCATACCCTTGCAAAGTTAACATCAAATGCTAATGTTTGGTAAAACAGATATCTAATGAGTCAATCTTTCTTAAGTCAAGGTGTGATGAATAGTAATATTTACTATTTCAAACCTTATAACGGTGGAAACACTTTCTATTATGACTTTCTCTATCTGTGGTTTAAAAATATCAAATATTACTGAATCTAGAACTATTCTCAAATTTATAAGCAAGCTTTAAATATTTTATTCAGTATCTTATAGTTATTGGGTATTTATCAAGATTACTAACGGATTGCTTGTACTCATCTTATCTCTATAAGACAAGTATTTTATCTCTATAAGACAATTTAAGAGATGTGAAGCGAAACATTTCTAATTGTTAATTAATAACGCGTTAGATCATGGGTATAACTATTATACATTTTTTAATCTAAAAACTCCCTCTCACTGCTTTACTTAATCCCTTTAATCTCTCAAATAGGATAACGATAGTTTAAAATTTTAAACTATACAGCGAGAAGTGAACCCCATTGGCATTTTACTCCAGCCTCACGCTAAAGCAATATTGGCCTTTGTAAACCCAACAGGTAGACAATTCTTGTCAATTGCATTTCATACAACTCTTACTACTGATCCTAAATACACCTTATTCTCACGCTAAAGCAATATTGGGTAAGTGTATTTCAGATTAACTCGTCAATAGTTGATGCGATATTTCTATATCATAAATTAAGTGCAAGTATACACTATCGTATGCAAGTAATAAAGAGACTAAATAAGTCGGATGTCGAACCCACAAGGATAATTTTTTCTTTTTAACCAATTACTAAAATTATATCTTCCTAATAATTATTCAGATAAATAAAAACCTAAGAATGAATGTAAGAAATATAAAAGCAAAGCACAATGTAAAGAAAATTAGGTGATAGCAATGTAGATAAAACCTAGGATTAATATTATCTCTCAATATGTTTCTAATGATTAATCCTCTAATATTTAACTCACTTAGTCTTTATTATTGATCAAGACACTAATGTATTCACAAGCCTCTTCCAAGGTCATGCAAGTATACCCTAATTTACCAAATACCTATATTCCTATGGTACTTGTAATAAATTAAGATTCATTAAGATTAGGTCTTATTGATCATACATGCCAATTAGGTATATTTCTATCCTAAATTGAAACTTGCATATGCAACATTGAATGTTACTCTACAATCATGCATCAAATTACCTAGGTCTAAATATTATGATTCCTCTTCCGAGTTTATCAATAATATTACCAATTCATTCACCATATATTGGCCAGATATATTGAAGCATTAAACACAAGTAATTTAAATAATAAGTGACTAAGTTTATTAAATACTAAAAGATATGGCAATTAAGCACACATATTGAGTTCAAATATTAACCCTAGAAAATAAGTTAGCTCATGGCTACAAGAGAACAGCAGTAAAAATAATTATAAATCATGATACAATTATTAGCAAACCGATATAGACCTCGAATTGCTCTTAATTGCGCTGCCTAGGAACTCTTGATGCGAAGAACGTCTTGTATCTCTCTCAAAAGTTGCTTCAATTAAGCTCCTATTGCTCTCCAAGACTCGTGCTCTGTATTCTTGATGCTCTTGGGTCGTCTTGGATTCCTTCTTCAAGGCTGGGAACGAGTGGCTTTATATAGGGATTGATATGAGCTTGAAAATCTCAATTCTCGTCGGACTAGGACTCGCACTACCGCTGGCGCGCTATGCATCTGTCGCTGGGGCGACGCGTGAAAAAGCTATTACCGTTAGAGCTGTGAGATCTTGGCGCTGGGGCGCTGCATGAAAACGGCTTCACCGCTGGCGCGGTATGTTGATAGCGCTGAGGCAATAAATCGTCGCTGGCGCGGTGACTCTTTGGCGCTGGGGCGCTAGACGCGACTTAAGCAGGTCGTTTTTCTTATTTCGATCACTATTTCAGCGCTGGGGCGACAATACTTGTGGCGCGGGGGCGCTGGACTCATAATTTGAAAACTTTGCATTTTAGTCCCTGTTTTTGCTCCTTTTGCATTCTTTCTTTAAATTTCGTTCAAGTCCCTATAATTAACAATAAAGCACATAAATAGCCATCTATTCTCAATAAATCATAAAATATCAATAATAAAAACATGAAAAAATATATGACAAATTTGCCCTTATCAATAGTCAAATATATGTTACTGATATTATCCTCACGCTAAAGAAATATTGGATATTATGTTCGCATATATTTGACTCATATCATGTTTTACCGGTATTACACCAAGTGACACCGACCAAATCCCCTCACGCTAAAGTAATATTAGAAAAGACCATAGTGACCCGTCTTACACCGTATTGACAAGACGGATAATTTAAAATATTATCACATAATATAATAAATTTTAATCTGATTAAGAGAGATTTTAATTACAGGCTCTCATCACATGAGAGGTTATTCTCAATCAATTGTTCATTTTTTTGCAAGTACAACTAACCCCCAACAGTAGTGCTCCTATTATGGTTACAAATAAAATAAAATAAAATATTATTTTCTTGGTTTATCATGTAAACTAATAACTATTATTATTACATCTCATAAACCCCCCACATGCGGAAAAAATTTACTCTTTTTTTTTTAGAGTTAACGTCGCGGTGTTGGTCTTATAACACTGCGGCGCTAGGGCTTCACAAGCCTCATCGCTACGGTGCTGTCTTACCCGTTCTAAGGCGCTAGAAATCTAGCGCCCCTGCACTCATCCAGCGCTAGGGCATCATACACCCAGCGCCCAGTGTTCATATGAACGCTGCGGCGCTGGACATGAGTGCTGCGGTGTTCCAGGTGCAGTTCTTAACTGGTTTGCATTTTCAACACTTGAAATGCACGTCAACAGCTTCAAAACTTGTCCTACAACATAGCCAACACTAAAAAATACCAATAACAACGCAAAATTGCTCTGATACCAATTGTTGGGTGTTGATTATTCTAGGGTGCTTGCATGTCAGATGTGTTCATCATACAAAAATATACATATATCATACATATATGTGCACAGCGGAAGATTAAAATTAATACAATGAACACATGTAATGCATATTTATCAAATGAAAAATGAGATTGAGAAATTTAACCCATGAAGCCTCTGGATTAATTTGCTTGAAGTCCACCATGAAATTAAACTTTGATCAATCCTAACAATCAACAAGGGTGGGTTTGATTATCTAGAATGGTAGTATGTTAATTTAGTATTTAGTTTAACTCTTAAACTTGATTCAAAGTTAAACTCTTTAAATTAGTTAAATTTGTTTTTCATTTTATTCAACTCTTGAATAAAAATAAATTTAATTCATGTTTTAATGACTAAATTAATTTGAGAAGATGATAAATAGAAAATGTTTTCAACTCTTGAAACACTTCAATTTTTGTTCTCCATTTCTCTCTTAATTTTCTAGCCAACCAAAAATAATTAATATTTATTTTAATCAAATTAACTTAATATGTTTTATCTTTTGTTCAACTCTTAAACAATTAAAACAAATCTATTTTAGTTATTATATTTAGTAACTATTTATATATTTATTTTATTTTTCTAACACTTAAAATACAAAATAAAGAATTCCAATTTCTCAAATTGAAATGGCCACTAAAATTGCAAAATCTAAAAAACTTATGAATTTTGAATTTCATTTCACTTTATATACTAATGTATAAATTTTAAACTAATTTGAATTTCATTTGCATTTAATTTAACTTAACTTAACCTTAGTTAATATTTAACCTTAGTTAGGTTAGTTTAACTTAACCCTTAAGTTAATAAATATTTAAATATTCTAACCATAGTTAACTAACTTAACTATTATTAGGTTAACCTTCACTTAACCATTAAGTAAAGTTAACTTAACTTAACTATGGTTAGGTTAACCTTTACTTAACCATTAAGTAAGTTAAATCATTTATTTAACAATTAAATAAATAAATACTTATTTTAATTATTCAACAATTAAATAATCATAAAGTGAAATTATATTTATATCCTTACTAGGTTACCAAGTTAACCTAAAGTGGGTCCCATAATTTAACCATATATTTTAGTTAACTTAACCTTAGTAAATTACTGAATTATACTATATGGAATCATTCAATATGGTAAACTGCCCAAGTGTTCAAAGAGTACATTTTATATTGGGACTCTCTAGGTCTACACCCGATTTGTCAAATAGAACTATTCCATGAATTCGTAATCGATGCCCTACGCACACGTTACGAATATTACAAATCAGCATGTTAGATCATACAAGTTGAGGTCATAACGTATACATATAATCCTTCCATCGTTTATACTCTGGATGTGTATGGATATAGATCAGCACTGTCAAATCCGCGTAAGCACATCCTTAATCTTATCTCTAGATCTGTATCTCAATAAACAATATACGCAAACACTTTTGCTATATTGTTTAACCCTGTGGAAAACTCTTTTCCCGGGTTTATGCTTGTGGCCACAAGACTTCATGAAATACAATCTCAGAGCATCAGATATACAATTTACCTACATAAGCTGACGGATCCCGTATCTACGTACACCGGACTCTATAAGCATCGGACTATACCCAGCGACACATAACGGTCAGACCATGAAAGGTCTCTAACATATGTGAAACCAAAGCATGATGGATCACTCACAAAACCACCATGACGCTCAGGTCAAAGGACCACGGATACTACTCAACTCGAGAGGACCTTCCTTTGACGGCTTCATAGGATATCTATTGGGGTCCTCGTGAGTCTTGATATGATATTTCTATATCATAAATTAAGTGCAAGTATACACTATCGTATGCAAGTAATAAAGAGACTAAATAAGTCGGATGTCGAACCCACAGGGATAATTGTTTCTTTTTAACCAATTATTAAAATTATATCTTCCTAATAATTATTCAGATAAATAAAAACTTAAGAATGAATGTAGAAAATATAAAAGTAAAAATACAATGCAATGAGATTTAAAGATAGCAACGTAGAGAAAACTTAGGATTAATATTATCCCTCAATATGCGTTTTTAATGATTAATCCTCTAATATTTAACTCACTTAGTCTTTATTATTGATCAAGACGCTAATGTATTCACAAGCCTCTTCCAAGGTCATGCAAGTATACCCTAATTTACCAAATACCTATATTCCTATGGTACTTGTAATAAATTAAGATTCATTAAGATTAGGTTTTATTGATCATACATGCCAATTAGGTATATTCCTATCCTAAGTTGAAACTTGCATATGCAACATTGAATGTTACTCTACAATCATGCATCAAATTACCTAGGTCTAAATATTATGATTCCTCTTCCGAGTTTATCAATAATATTACCAATTCATTCACCATATATTGGCCAGATATATTGAAGCATTAAACACGAGTAATTTAAATAATAAAGGACTAAGTTTATTAAATATTAAAAAGATATGACAATTTAAGCTCACATATTGAGTTCAAATATTAACCCTAGAAAATAAATTAGCTCATGGCTACAAGAGAACAACAGTAGAAATAATTATAAATCATGATACAATTATTAACAAACCTAGGAACAACGTCGAATTGCTCTTAATTGCGCTGCCTAGGAACTCTTGATGCCGAAGAACGTCTTGTATCTCTCTCTAACGTTGCTTCAATTAAGCTCCTATTGCTCTCCAAGACTCGTGCTCTGTATTCTTGGTGCTCTTGGGTCGTCTTGGATTCTTCCTTGAAGGCTGGGAACGAGTGGCTTTATATAGGGATTGATATGAGCTTGAAAATCTCAATTCTCGTCGAACTAGGACTCGCACTACCGCTGGCACGCTATGCATCTGTCGCTGGGGCGACGCGTGAAAAAGCTATTACCGTTGGAGCGATGGTATCTTGGCGCTGGGGCGCTACATGAAAACGGCTTCACCGCTGGCGCGGTATGTTTATAGCGCTGGGGCGATGGAGCGTCGCTGGTGCGGTGACTCTTTGGCGCTGGGGCTCTAGACGCGACTTAAGCAGGTCATTTTTCTTATTTCGATCACTATTTCAGCGCTGGGGCGACAATACTTGTGGCGCGGGGGCGCTGGACTCATAATTTGAAAACTTTGCATTTTAGTCCCTGTTTTCGTTCAAGTCCCTATAAATAACAATAATGCACATAAATAGCCATCTATTCTCATAAAATCATAAAATATCAATAATAAAAACATGACAAAAATATATGATAAATTTACCCTTATCAAGTCTTCAGTATCCAGTCCTGACTGGATACCCACATGCCTATACAAACTCTAAACTCATTGTCAGCTAAGAACAACCATCTAAACTAGTCAGATATAGACTGGTCACTGATAGAATGTGACTTCGCCGATAGACCCGTATTGGTGAATATAGATCAGGAACATTATGTTTGAGACATACTTATATAATGATATTTCTTAGCACCTATTGCAACTATGTCATTACAAGTATACTCTCAGGTCTTTGTCCCATTATAGACAAGGTTCTAACTCTTTAGACATCGCTGACTCTTATAAACTGTTAACTCTTAACATTTATAAATCTCAGCTTTGCTAACTATTAGTATTGGTCTAAATGCCTTTAGACCAGGTCTGAACTCCTTCAGATCATATAATATCTGTAATGTTACAAGCATTATATCATATAAATATAATATTAACAATTTTTATTTGAAATATTTATTGTATAAATATTACACAATTAATATTCATACAATATTTGAATGACACGTAAGCACCAGCTCCAATACTTTATCCTCATGCTTTAGCAATATTGGATAAGTGTATTCCAGATTAACTTGTCAATTATCAAATATATGTTATTAGTATTACCCTCACTCTTTAGTAATATTGGATAATACGTTCACATATATTTGCCTCATCTATGTTTAACCGGTATACTCCGAATCACCCCGACCAATCCCTCACACTTTAAAAATATTGGGAATGACAAAAAATGACTCGTCTAATACCGTATTGACAAGACAGATCATTGTAAAATATTATCTCATAATATAATACTTATTTAATCTGATTAAGAGAGATTTAAATTTAAATTATTATTATATTAATTAATATTTATTTGAATTAACAATAATAATAATTAATTTTTGCATCTTATACGAACTTAATTCATAATTAGAAAAATTTATTTACGTAAGCACAACTAACCCCGACTAATAGGGCTCCCATTGTGTTTAACAATGTAAACAAATTATTTGTAATTTTAATACACTAATATAATAATTATAATTGTATTAAATATTCTTTACTTGCAAAAATTACAAATAGAAGTATTATGTTTGGAATGATCAACGTTAAAAACCAAAAGTTCTAACATTATACAATATAATGCTTAAAAAAAAAAATTAATTTTTTTTAATTTTTTTGCTGAGCGCTTCAGCGCTCGGGTCAGAACCTCTGTGTCGTAGCGCCCAGATTTGGGTGCCGCGACGCTGGACGCTATAACAGTGTTCCGACCTTTCGGACACTGTTTTTCGCCCCCGATTTTTACTATTTTCTCTTAGGCATCAATTCCAAACATCTTCATGCTTCAATTCTAAACACTAACATGTTCAAGATTACAACAATATGTTCATCATCATGCTTAAACATCAAACACCACCATGTTCAAATTTAAACATCATCAAATTGTTTAAATATACAACATCACTATGTAAACATATTCAACAACAAGAATTATCACATACTCAATTTAACATGCTCTGATACCATTTGTTGGGATTCGAGTGTGTGATATACGAGTGTATACATAATTTTAAAAATTACTATATGCAGCGGAACATGTTAAAAATACACCCAATTTAACAATTAACCATATATATCACATATATGAACAAGTGTAACTATTATAAAAAATATATATGATGAATAATATTGTACTAAAAACATAATGTAAAATACTTACCTAGTGAAGGTAGCTTTACAAATTCTTCAAGTTCTCTAATAATCCATGTAAAGAACTCACCTTAAAGTGTATGTTGAATAATTCTAGTCCATAACTTTTGGTGGGATTAAGGAGCCAGAATAGTAGCTTAGTTTTAAAATTTTCAACAACATGTATTCAAACTCTTTTAAATACAACTTTGTTTCTTAAATAGAGATAGTAAATATTTTATATATAACTCTTGTATTAATTAGAAATGTTTAACATACAACTCTTGTATAATTTTTAGAAACAATTTTTACATGATAATTATTTTGATCAAATCTTTTCAAAAATAATTATCTTTTTTTCTATTTTTATTTCATTCATTTTACCCATCCATTAGAGAAGGAGATGAAGAGAAGTTTGTTTATTTTTTCAATACTTGAAAGAACAAAAATCAAAACTCTTTCTTTTCTCTCTTACCTTGCCATTGCCGAATTCTCCTCTCCAAATTGAATAAAAAAAAAATGATTTAATTGTTTTGTCAAAATCAATTTTGTTTATTCAACACTTTGATTAAACAAAAGGAAGTGCTCTACCAATTTTATTGTTGGTCTCCCACTTAGGATTAATTAAACCAAGCACTAGAATAATGGCCACCTAAATTAATCTTTACCTAACAAATATAATTACTTTAATTATAATGGACAATTAAATGGCCAACATCTAGGCCCCTCATTGTATTAAAATACAATGCCATGATCCATATATTATAACATTATTTAATAATATAATAATAATATATAATTTAATTATTCAAAATAATTTTGAATAATTACTTTTTACCTTACTAATGTTTACTACCAAGGTTAAATGATAAAAAGGTAAAAATAAATCATAGAACAAGTTTTTTCCATTTGTTAATATTCTATTAATTAACAACCATTGTTAATTAATTGAGTGATTTACTTAACAATTAAGTCTTGACAAATGTACATCCCAAGGGATCCCGAAACAATTATTCTATTTTGCTAAAATTTATTGGATCGAATAATTCAATCCAATTTGCTACCCGAGTGCGCAACGAGTACACTTTATATTGTGAGGTCCACATCTGATTTGTCATATGGAGCTCCTCCATACATCCGTAAACGATGTCCCACACACACGTTACGGATATTACATATCGCCGTGTTAGACCATGCAAGTTGAGATTTTACATATTCGTATAATCATTCCATCATTTATATCCTTGAAGAGCAGAGATATAGATCATCACCGTCAAATCTCTATTTTCTCAACCATTAACTTATCTCCAGATTTATATTTCATTAAACAATATCCACAAACACTTTTGTGATATTGTTTATTCCTTCGAAATAAATTTTTCAAGGTTTATGCTTGCGGCCACAAGTCTTTATGAAATACAATCTCAGAGCATCAAGATATACAACTCACTTATATGAGCTGATGGATCCTTTATCTACGCACACCGAACTCCATGAGCATCAGACCATACCCAGCGACACCCAACGGTCGAACCATGAAAGATTTCTGACATGTGTGGAACCAAAGCATAGTGGATCACTCACAAGCCCACTGTGGCGCTCAGGTCAAGGGACCACAAATACTACTCAACTCAGAAGACCTTCCATTGACGGCTTTATGAGATGTCTATTGTATGTCCTCATGAGTCTGTTCAATATCCAGTCCTTACTGAATATCTACATCTCTATACGAGCTTCTTACGAAGCTCATGATTTGCTAAGACTAACCATCTGGACCATCCAGATATAGACATACACTAATCTATATTAATGGGTTCCACCGATAGACCTGCATTGATGAAATTAGATCAGGAACATTGTGTTTGAGAACATACTTGCATAATGACATTTCTTAGCACCATCTGCAACTCTTTGCAGCTATGTCATTACTAATATATTCTCAAGTCATTGTCCTATATCAGACAAGGCTTTAACTCTTTATATTTCGCTAACTATATGAACATATTAACTCTTAGCATCACTAACTCTTAGCACTACTAAGTCTTAGTATTTATAACTATTAGCGTTGCTAACTTTTAGCACTAATCTAAACTCTTTTAGACCAGATCTGAACTCCTTCAAATTATACAATGTTTGAAACGTTACAAGCATCCTACCATTTTAATAATAAATAATATTAACGATTTTATTAGAAATAATAATTATATAAATACTATCACTATATATTTATACATAATGGGATGGCACGTAAGCACAAATCCCAACATGTTCGATAATGTGAAGGTGACAATATTGGCTAAAAATTTGGTATATTTTTTATTCATTCACATTTAATTTTATTAATCTTCTTTTGTAATACATATAACTTAATATAAAATTTGTAGATTCTTTTGGTACATCTTAAATTAATTCCAAAGGATCTCGAGAATAAAGAGGATGTCATGTGACTGGTTAGACATCTAGAATTACAACGGGGAGTTATGTTGGAGACCTGTCACATATGAATAGTTTTATACAGAGTAAGAGCCAAATGGGCTTTATCCATTTTACTGACCCCAACGATGATGATATAAATGTGGAGGAGGATAGGCATGAAAGAGCAGACCCATTAGTGTCTCACGCACCAGTGTCTGGAGCAATGGTATATTTTATTTTTTATGCAATTAGCTGAATTAGTATAATTGCAAAAAATTATTGACTATGGCTATTTTCTTTTTCTTGTAACTTAAACAAAGTGCATTTGTATACCATGACATTGCACATTAGATTGATCAATTATAGGATGATTAGGTCCAAAATGATCTTACGCATTAAATGCAACAGATGATGTAATACTTTCGATAGCCATACTCCTTTCAACCTGACGAAAGTTAGAATATGGTAAGAAAATTAAATTAAAATCACTTACAGTAGTTTAATTTCAATTTAAATTTTAGTTTGGAGAGAATGAGATAACAGGCTTTCAGTTTGAAGAGAATGCAGCATATTATTTTCAAATCCCTACTGCTGGGTCTATATAGTCAACTAACAGTCCTGTAAGTGTCTAGATCTTACTTGATCCACCTAAAGCTGTTAGTATGTATGGGAGACCATATAGGCTGGCATGGGACTTGCACACCCCAACATGAATCCTATATCATAAAAGATGAGGAAGAGAAAGATTCAGCTTCAGGTGCAACCTCAGATGAACATGAATCCACTGTAGCAGAGAGACTTGGCAATCCAATATGAGTTTTAGGTCTGGTTGGACAAGGATTAGGGTGTAGTTAGCTTACCTGGCCTTGAAGCTAACCCGACATATTTTTGGTCTTTATTATTTATTTGGTTGGATGACTTTGTAAGTGAAAATATTTACACATTTATTGAATTTAATCATGTGTTCAAATAAATTAATTGTTTTATAACTTTATTTGTTGACCAATGTAGCACATTAATAAGTACCTGAAGGTGGTCTGACTTAGGCAATATCACTATACTAACATATTGCCACAATTGTCCACTTTTGTGGATTCGTATTTTTATGGATTTGTACTTTTTTTGTAAGTGTTCAAATAAATTAAAGTCTATTTCTTTTATACACATCATTGATTAGTTGTTCTATTAAAATTTTAGGAGACTTTTAGGATTCTCCATAAGCAACACAAGATAGACTTTTCTATCATTATATGGACAATAACATGTTGTATGACTTAGAAGTTAAAGAAGATTTACTTAGCATGGATGTGGGTAAAATATTAAATGTTACAAGAGTTATTTTTTTTTATGTGAATAATATAGTATTATTTACGAGACTTTAATTTCATATAGATTTATATTTATTTCAACTACAAGCAAGAGCGTTGGATTACAATTGAGGTGGATTTTTTACATTGGAAAATCATTATCTACTATTCTAGCCTCAATGAATATGATGATGATTGCGTGATGGAGAATCGTGTCGTACCATTATTTATATTGTTACCCCACTACCTATATGCTTGTAGATTTTATGAGCAATGATATAATACACTCAACTTTACTCTTTTTTAATGTAATTAGGTTAAAGAAATAAGTACCAAAGCAGATAGTCAATACTAGAGATTATTGGATTTATGTTTGTATGTTTATAGAGTTTTTAATGTTAAGGTTCCTTAGATTTTGGCCCCGAGCACGGGTTATTTTTTAAAATAAAGATGGCAATCGATTTATGGACCAGTACCAAAAATTAAATGAAATCAATTAACAATATTTTTCTTTATTCTATACATTTTTATTCATTTTGTGCAGCCTGATGAAAAATGTATTAAACCAAATAATAGTAATAAAGTGCAAAACTGGATTGACATAAATTGCTATTAATTCATTTAGCTAGGCATATATATTAAAAGTGGTAAATATATTAAACGAAATAATAGTAACAAAGTATAAAATGGAATAAGCTTATAAATACAAAACAAGAAATACAAGGTAATAGACCTAAACTGTTATGCAATGAAATTGAATTTTGACATGTTTTCTGGTTATATCTATACTACTTACAGTGGCTGCACACATTCTTCATCGGTTTCTCGCCTTATGATGGAATCGATTCTTCCGACGTCGCCTTGAATGATGGCATCTATAGAAGGCTGGATGTCAACAACTCTTAACTTTTTTGGAACAATTCAATCTAACGAGTGGCCAACCGAATTAACCGGGTCGTTGTATGCACACAATAAAGACTTAGTCGTGTAGTAGGGTGAACAAAGAGTCTGGGACCATAATTTGGTCTGTTTGTATACTGCAAGTGCATAGGCACACGATAGCTAGAAAAATTCAAACTTCCTACAAGTGCATGACTTTGTCAGGAGTCCACTATTCCATTTCTATTTTTATCCTAAACAACAAAGTAAGATTGATCTATTAGGTGCATTATCATGCAAGTGGACACATCATTATGCTTGCAAACTATAGATGGAAAAAAAATCGTAAACCTGTAAACCTGCTAAAACCCACCCATATCGAGAAGGATTTGGTAAGGCTTGAAGCGAGTTTGGTATACAAAATTAAAATCCGCAATAGATTTGGTACGAGTAGGTTCAATATAAAATTCATGGATACCTATTACAGTATCTGTATACCCGCAAACATTATTACTTTTAGAAAAATAATGCATACCCGCAAATATTATTATTTTTAGTTTTTTAGAAAAATAAAAAATTTAACGCATGTAGCTACTGCGTGCCTCAGTGCATTTTTGTCTGTGATGTGGTCACATAGGACTATCATTATCATATTGCTTTATTTTTTAAATGACATTATTATTGTTTTTAACAAAAGAAAAGTTCAATTAGCCAAATAAAAAGAAGACAACTATAAATGTGAGACTATCATTATTTGCTTTTGATAAAGAAAATTTAAACTAGTCAAATAAAAAAAAGACAAATACAAAAGGCAAAACGTTAGCCCTAGAATCCATTTCCATTTCATCTTATAAGGCATAATTCTTAAAGTCTTAAATAAGCTGCAGTTAGAGTTTGATGCTTCAACTACTCCATTTTCATCTCAATTCAAACTCTCAACTCAAATTCTCAAGCTCACTCAGGTACTAAAGTTTTTGAGTTTCTCCAAAAAAAAATGAGAAATTTTAAGTTTAATCAACTTTAATTTATTGCATTTATATCCTTTATTTGTTTAGTATGTAATGGCCAAATCGACCATCACCATAAGCATAATTAGCAAAAATTCTTTGCTGTGTTGTTGGTATGTATCACCAAATCGATCATCACCAATCACCATAAGCATGGTTTATTATTATTCTAACATTATACAATGTATTGTATTAAAATCTATATTAATTTGGTATATTATAAAAGTCAGTGCTAGTGAACTTTATTTTTTTATTTATATTATTTTTAAACTCACTTAAAATTTGCTGATAATCCATTGTGAGTTTGGTATTAAGTGCATATACATTAAAGTGGGTTTGGTATTAGAACTACAAACCCGTAACAGGTTTGAAAAGGATTTGATATTTCATTTTTGAAGCAGATGCAGATACGGGTTTAGAGATATCCATCCCAAATCTGGTCCGCTACCATCCTTATTCTACACCTTGCAATGGTCCTAATCCGTTAAAAAGTTTGTCATACTTTTTGTAGCTTCCTATCTCTCAACAAACCATCTTTGTATTAACTCCTGAATCCACTCAACTAAGGTAGTCACGAGAGGGCACATGCATCATTTGCAACCTCTTCATAAATGGGAACTTTAGGATCCCTGTTATATATAAAGGATAGTACAATCTTTTATTGGCCCAAAAAATAATCAAATATTGCTATCATTTCTAATCTTAATAGGTTTCAACTTATACCTCGTTGTATCAATTTTAATTTTTAGAGTTATCTTATACTGTCAACTCCAATGGAATAACACACTGTATTTAAAAGATATCAAAATTTAATATCTTTTAGAACTGAAATTCCAAAGTTATTATAGTCAACACAACTCTTTTTCTTGTTACTAAAGTTCTTTCATCTTTTCCTGAAATAAATAACAATTAAATCATACTCCATGAGTACTAAAACTACAAAAAAAAATTAAAAAATCATTCAAAAAATTCAAAAATCATTATTATGAAAAACTTTGCGAAATTACAATTCACATGAGACAAAAGAGCCTCAAATGGCCGCGTCGCAGGTTGTGGATACTTGAAACATGTGATGTGACCATCCGTGATTATTGGCCATCTCGGCCAATAATTGCAGACCTGAGACAGTTGCTTATGAAGCAACTCATAGTAATTTTTCTAGATTTCGTCCATGTCACCTTATTTCTCTTTTAAACTTCAACATTACAAACTACAATTATATTTTCATGTATTCATTTCAAAATAATCACAACTTCTAAAAAATATAACATTTTGAATATATATCACAGTACATATATAACATGATAGAAAGCTTATCTAAAAAGATGTTTTACAACTTCAAATCTACTTATTTTGAATTCTGAATATTCAAGTGTGATCTTGAAGATGGATTGGCTTAAATTAAGTTTGAATTTGTTAGATTTGATGTTCAGTAATTTGTTTAACACTATATTATGCATATGAGGGCAAATATACCGTTTACAGTTTATTTGGTTAATAAAAAATAGACAATTAAAATGTGACTAATAAAGAATATTTATAAAATTAAAGGTTATTTATGAAAAGTTTTCAATATAATTTCCTCTTACTTATACTCGTACCATCCTCTTTAGAC
The DNA here is from genome assembly GCA_946807835.1 of Ailanthus altissimus. Taxonomy (NCBI): domain Eukaryota; kingdom Viridiplantae; phylum Streptophyta; class Magnoliopsida; order Sapindales; family Simaroubaceae; genus Ailanthus; species Ailanthus altissimus. The sequence continues at coordinate 12,914,101 of OX327698.1, forward strand.
CTTTATTCAAAAGTTTCTATTATATTCCATGGTAAAAATTTTAAACTTTTCCTTTATAAATTTCTTGCACAAAATTTAGATAGAGTCAATGCAAATTCAGAATTTAAAGTGAGGGGGTTAGATATTAAAATTAAAAATTTTATTATATTAAAATTTAATTATATAATAGTTTTAATGCTAGACTTAATATTTTAAAGTCAAATCATAAAATTAATTATTTTAAAAGATACAAATTGTAAAAATACATTATTGAATTAATATTTTTTAGAGATATGTTCCTAGATAGAGTTACAATATGAAAAGTAACACATAGAACTTAGATCCGAGCACTTTCTACTGTTAATTTGATCAATGAACGAGTTGGTGTTGGCTTTGTAGCTCGTGATAGTTTGGGAGAAGTAGTTACTTTGGGATCGAGGACTTTGGAAGGTGTGCTTTCAATTCCAATGGCAAAAGTGATGGTATATTCCATGGTTTTATGGGCCATAGGTAATTTGCAGATGTCTTCTGTGGAAATAGAATCTGATGTGGTGATAATTGTTAATAATATGTTATCGAAGTCTTCAATTCTCTCAGAACTTGGTCTTATTTTCACAAATATTTAAAAAAATTTGAGTTTTTCCAAAGTCATAATGTTCTTTATTTGCCAAGAGAAGCTGATAGATTAACGCATGAACTTGCAAAATATGGATCCATTTGAGAGTTGATCATGCTTAGCTGGATACAATTCCAAGCTCTCTAACTTATATTGTAACGAAAGAGTTACCCTCTTCTTAATTTCTTTGTTGAGTTATAAAGTTTACTTTAATGAAAAAACACAAAATTTTGATTTTAAATGAGTTATTTATTCAAAATAAGTTTAATTATAGATTTAGCTTATTTCTCGTATATTGCTTATTATTTGGGTTTGATATTTGGTAATGTATGTCAATCTATTTTTTAGAGACCAAGTTCAAGTACATTTTACTTGATTAATGATTAGTTCAAATTATGCAATTTTGTCCAATAATATAATCTAGTCTGGGTTCCAAAGTTAACAAAATCACTATAAGACTTATTTTAAAATCTAATTGCCATGACTTCTCTCTCTCTCTCTTCCTTCTAGAAAACAGATATTTTTGAGTATTTTTAATATTTGGTTTAATATCAACATTACATCCCGATGCCTTGAATTAGCTTCAAATGCCCGTCGAAAGTTACAGGTATATATTATATGTTATTTATTTAACATAACTGCGTAATATAAAAATAATTGTTTAAATAAAATTGTTCACCCCAGAAATCAGTTTGTATATAGGCCTGAGCCTCTCCTTAGGGTCAGCCTAACATGATATGCCTAGGCCTTCTAAAACATCGACCCAAGAAATAGATCACCTCTCAGGGTTGTGCCTTGTAAAGCTACTCGGGCCTCTAGTAACTAAACACACTTGAGCCGAACCAGTCTAGAAGCAATGAATATACAAGATACAAACCTTCCCCCCTCCCATTTTAATTAGAATCCCATGAATCACGGACCCAAGTCAAAGGCATGTCACCAGCAAGACAAGTGCCTACGATTCTAGAAACTATGATCTTCAGAATATGTCACCTACAAGGTAAGTGGCCACAATCTTAGGAGCCAAGATATTCGGGGCATATCACCCATGAGACAAGTAGCCACAATCATAGGATCTAAACCACCTTGAACATGCCGTCGATCAAGGAAGGAATGACTCAATCAACCCCCCACGATTTTCTGGGGTTAACAAACACATAATCCATCTATAAATGGGGGAGCACAACAAAGGTTAAGGTAAGGACACTTTCTCTTATAAAATACTCAAATCTTACTCTCTTTAGAATCATTAACTTAGACATTGGTGGATTTTTGCTAGAACAATCACTGGCAAGATCATAACGACATCATTCTCTTTTTTGCAAGAAAAGCGGGAGTAATCTAGCTTGAAGTTCTATTTCAGCATAGCCCAATTTGTTAGGCCCTAGCTCGTTCCCCCAAAAAATAAATTTAAAGTTCATTGGCCTAATGAAACCAAATTTTTCGATCAACAAAAAAAGTAAAATTAAAATAATTATAAATATAAAAATAAAATCTAACCTATTTAATGGATAGGACACACGTTCTAAATCTAAAGAGACCTCCCCTCGTACAAGTAAGTGTGTTCTCTTAAATGCCAAGATACAACTTCAATTCTCTCAATCACTCTTCTCAATAAGCATAATCATTGAAAGAAATTATCAAGTCTTACAATGTCAAAGTTGTAGGAAAATAGTGTATGTTAAATTTTTAAATATAAGCTTAAAATATATGTATATATTTAGAGTAGAGAAATGACCAATTTTTTTATAGTAAAAGTAAGACTTAAGGTATTAATACCATTATAAATAAGTATTATTATAATTTTAAAATTTTGTAACTCTAATATTAATGTGTAACTTAAATTTTATAAACTAGTAATTATTTGAATTAATCTTCTTAATGACATTTGAATTTGAATTTATACTTCCAAGTAGTTTATTACATGCATTAAATTTTTTTTTTAACTCATTTTAATTTAATTTCATATAAAGTTTTTAAACCTTTTAACTCGAACAATCCTCCATAAAAGTTTAAAAAACTTGTATGTTTATTAAGATAAATACAACTAATTATTTACATTGCAACAATATATTATATAGTCGGTAAAGGTGCCTTTTGAGTTTGAACATATCCTTAGTGTTAATAGCTTCCATTTGAGGAATCTAAGTAAATTATGTCCTGAATTCAATTCTTTTGTCCAAATTTCAACTACTATATACATAATACTGACAAAGTCTTAGTTTGTAGGTTACTGTTATTAATGGTCATATACTTACATCTTGATTCTCATAGGAGCTTTTAAGGATTTCCCTAGAGGACTTCCTTGTAAGTTTAAGCTCATCACTCTCGACAATTTTAAGATAACTTTACTTGAAAGCCTTTATGCTAATTGAACAGTTATGTTTAACTTAGACTTGACATATTCTAAAGTTATAACAACATTACTTAAAAGACTTTTAGCACACTTGTATCTCACTCTAATATGTCTATTCATCTTTTTATTTGTCTGGAATTGCTTTACAATCATAATGAAATGGGATTATAGATAAACTTTTACCTATAAAAGGTATCTCCATTATGACATGCTTAATCCATTCAACTTCTTTGCAAACTATATCAAGAGCTATAAGCTCATGCTCCATAGTGCTTCTTGTAAATTTCTATCCTAAGTTGGAACTTGTAAATTTTCTCGATAATCATGCATCAAATTATTAAGGTCTAAATACAATAATGCATCTCTCAAGTTTATTAAAGTATTACCAATTCAATCATAAAATTGACTAGATATAATGAACCATTAAGAACAAATAATTTGAATAATAAAGAATTGAGTTTAATAAATATTATAAAGATTCAACAATTAAGCACATATATTGAATTGAAATAATAACCCTAGAAAATAAAGTTAGTTTATAATTATAAGATAATTATGGTTGAAAAATAAAATAAATATGATACAACCAAAAGCAAACCAATATAGATGTCGAATTGCAGTTAGTTGATTCGTCAGAGATTCGCTAATAATCTCTTACTCCTTTGAATCGCCTTTGCTTCTCTCTCTAAAATTGCTCTAATTATGCTTAAATTTCTTTTTAAGACTTATGTTTTGTGTTCTTTTAAGGATAAAACAAGTGGCTTTTATATAGAGATTTATTAAAGTCTTGGAGTTGTATTACTTTTTACTTCAAGAAATATCACACCACTAGGGGAAACTTTCTTCACTACTGGAGCGTTAATGTATTTTATTCCTCCACTACAGTACTACCTCTTCACCGCTGTATGATGCGATAATTCTATATTTTAAAATTAAGTGCAAATATACACTATCGTATGCAAGTAATAAAGGGACTTAATAAGTCGGATGTCGAACCAACAGGGATAATTTTACCTCTTTTACATTTTAACCAAATACTAAAATTATGTCTTTCTAATAATTATTCAGAAAAATAAAAATCTAAGAATAACTGTAGAAAATATAAAAGTAATAACACAATGCAAAGAGAATTAGGTGATAGCAATATAGAGAAAACCTAGGATTAATATTATCCCTCAATATGCTTTCTAATGATTAATTCTATAATATTTAACTCCCTTAATCTTTGTTATTGATCAAGACACTAATGTATTCATAAGCTTCTTCCAAGGTCATGCAAGTATACCTTAATTTACCAAATACCTATATTTCTATGGTACTTGTAATACATTAAAATTCAATAAGATTAAGTCTTATTGATCATACATGCCAATTAGGTATATTTTTATCCTAAATTGAAACTTGCATATGCAACATTGAATGTTACTCTACAATCTTACATCAAATTACCTATGTCTAAATATTATGATTCCTCTTTTGAGTTTATCAACAATATTACTAACTCATTCACCATATATTGGCCTGATATATTGAAGATTAAGAACAAGTAATTTGAATAACAAAGAACTAAGTTTATTAAATATTGAAAAGATATGGCAATTAAGCTCACATATTGAGTTCAAGTATTAACCCTAGAAAATAAATTTAGTTCATAGCTACAAGAGAACAGCAGTAAAAATAATAATATATCGTGATACAATCAATAGCAAACCGATATTGACGTCAAATTTATCTTGATTGCGCTGCCTAAGAAATCTTGATGCTGAAGAATGCCTTGAATCTATCTCTAAGGTTGCTTCAATTAAACTCTTATTACTCTCTAACACTTGTGCTCTGTATTCCTTTTGTTCTTGAATTGCTCTTGGGTGGTGTTTTAGTCCGAGGTCGACTGGCCTTTTATAGGGATTGATATGAGCTTAAGAATCTCAATTCTCGTTAGACTATGACTCGTACTACCGCTGGGGCGCTGGGTTTTGTCATTGGGGCACTGGGTATAAACAGCCTCACCGCTAGAGCGGTGGAATGTTGGCACTAGCACGATGACTGTCTGGCGCTAGGGCGTCAGTCGCGACTTAAATAGGTCATCTTTTTTAATTTTTTTATTTATATCACCGTTCCAGCGCTGGGGAAAAAATCCTTATGGCGCTGGGGCGACAGGTCCATGTTTTGAAAACTTTACATTTTAGTCCCTAAAAGATAACAATAAAGCACATAAATAGCCATTTATTCTTATAAAATAATTAAATGTCAAAATAAAAATATAAGAAAATATACGACAAATATGCCTTTATCAAATTCCCCCAAACTTAAACACTTGCTTATACTCAAGTAATAAAATAAAACCAAGAGAGAGAAACAAAGGATTATAATTGACTCATTAAACAAATAAAGAAAACAAACAAAATATGCTAGATTAATAAGATGATCAAAATCATTATCTTAAAGACTAATGAAATGGCACAAATCTTTAAGGTAGATAAATAACTACTAATAATTCTAATTATCTTTATTTAGTCCCTCATTCTTCCTCAAAGATAATCACTATGTGTGCAAGCAATAGTTAAAACCATCCTTTGATTTACTTTATACTTTCGCTTGTATAGAAAAGATGATGTCTTGGCATTTAATTTATATAATGACACTGTCATAAGCTTATTTTTACTACCACTCTCCATTAATGTAGAAAATCACATGTCTAGGGATCTATTTAGGACTTTACTTAGCTTGTAGTGTAAGGTCAAGGTGGGGTAAAATGATAAACATATGAGGTTTAATTCACACCAAGAATACTTTAGACTTTACGTAGAAACCTCTTGATATTTCTTTTCCTTGTATTATCTCTTCCCTTAAACTTATTATTTTTTCCATCTTTCTTTTCAACATATATTTTTCAAAGAATTTCTTCTTTTTCTTAAGCTGGAGGTATTTTTCTTTCTTTTGTTTTTGTTGAATTGTTTTTTAATACCCCCAAACGTAGATTGACAAATATCACCTAAACTTATTTTTCTCATATCACCACAATCTTTTCCTTTCTTGAGTATTTATAAATAAATGCAAGGTTTATGGTGTTACAGATAATGTTTTATATAACAAACTTTAAGTCTTGGGCTTGTAATGTAGTTAAATCAAAGAATGTATAATTATGCTCAAAATAGGGTACTAGAGATAAATAAACAATAAAAGGTAGGCTAGAAAGGTTCAGTCTATCCAAAGATGTCTTAATGTCATTTCCCTATTCATGTGTTTTCTAGGATTTCACCTTAACTAGTAACTAAAGACAAGTTCTAGAGTGTCGATCTTCGAGACTTGAGTGTACTCCCTAAAGCATAAGTATCTCTAAGTAATAGTTATAACTATTCATGCTTATAAAATGCTAAATAAAGAATGGTGATTATAAATAAGGTTGAACTTGTTTGTAAACTTAGATAACCAAAATTGTCTCAAGTATCTATCATTCCCTATGGATTTGTAAAAATAAATTCAGCCATGTATTTTTTTTTTCTTATTATAGATTAATGATCATCTTAACAAAAACTAATTAACTAAAAAAAATATTAACCTACAAGAACAATCACTCAAATCATGCATTAAAATGAACACAAGAAAGTGTTTCCCACCCCTAAACTTAATTTAGAGATTGTCCCCAATGTTGAAAAATAAAGGAGTGAAAGTAAGAGACTTCCATGTTCAAATTTTGCTGTAACGCTGAATTTCTGTTGCTGGAGCGATGCCTGACGCTGAAGCAGTAATTGGTCTGTCGCTGTAGCACTGAAGGCTATTTTTGGGATGCTTACTGGAATTCCCACTGGCGTGCTAGGGTGTGTACCGCGGGGGAGGTATTTACTCCAGAGCTCTGTCACTATAGTGTTGAATTCTATTGTTGCAGCGTTGTACTTCTTAGGTTTTCTTTTTAAATGAGCTGAAAAAATAATACTAATAATAATACTTATCTTGAGTTGCCTCCTAAGTAGCGCTTGATTTAACGTCATCGGTTTGACAGGGCTTCCTATTCTCTTATGATGGGTCGAAGATGCTGATGGAAGCATTTGTGTAAGTGATCTGGCTAGCTTTCTTCTTTTTGGCTTTCAAATTTTTGTTATTAAACTTTGGGCAGTATCTTTTACTGTATTCTCCTTGTGTCTCTCCGAAAAAATTTTAATTTTAGATCGGGAAAGCAGTTCTTCTTTTTCTTTATGAGAGAAAAGATGTCATCACTCACTGATGGGATGTGAATGAATAATACATTAGGGTTTAGACTAGGGACCTCAGCCTATTATTTATAGAATTTTATTTTATTTTTGGCCCATCATAAAAATAAGTCAAAAATAAAATAAAATAATTGGGTCTCTACACATTACAACCCATACCATACATGATGTCCTATTATTTATAGTATTTTATTTTATTTTTGGCCCATCATAAAAATAAAATAAAATAATTAGGTCTCTAAACATTACAGCCCATACCATATATGATGTCCTAAAAACCCAATAATAAATAAACTTTATTTGATCACTTTTAATGGGCAACAAATTAGATAGCCAATAATGTACAATCAATTGATATATATAGGCCCACTTTAATATATAATACCCAACAATCTCCTACTTGGGTCACATATGTCAGTTTACAATTGTACATTACCAAATAACTTTATGAGTTCAATATTTTCTATCTTAATAAAAGACATCTCTAAATAATCTGGTCCATCAATTATACTAATATAGTATCAAAGCGATCTTCGTTATATTTCTTGTAACTAGATCCATCAATGGTCACATATATCAATATAATCAATGATATAGATCAAGCATGGATGTGTAGCATGAAAATTTCATGCAATGTGATCTCTTAACATGCCTATTTTCAACTAGTCCTATTTTATAACTCATAAGAGTTCAACAATATACTTTCAAAACTTTATGCAAAACTGTAATTGAAAGTATATAACTTTATTTCATAGTTTTCAATAAATAAACAAAAAGTAATACTTTAGTCTGATCAGAAAATGTCAATTGTAATTGAACATCAAGAAACAAACTCCTACTATAGAAGCATATTATTAGGATGAACCACACCCATACGAGCCACATTCTCATGAAACACCTTAGGTGGTACACCCTTGGTAAGCGGATCTGCAATCATTAAGTTTGTACTGATATGTTCAATTGACACCTGAAGACTTTAAACTCTCTCTTTAACAACAAGAAACTTGATGTCAATGTGCTTCAATTTTGAGGAGCTTCTGTTGTTCTTAGAATATAACTCAACAGCTTTATTATCACAATTTTTTCTCAATGGTCTCTCAATGCCATCGACAATTTATAGCCCAGTGATAAAATTTTGCAGCCATATTGCTTGATTTGATGCCTCATAGCAAGCTACAAATTCTACTTCTATGGTGGATGAAGTTACGAGTGTCTACTTGACATTTTTCCATGACACAGCTCCTCCAGCCACTAGGAAGACATAACCTGAAGTGGATCTTTTACTATTAAGACAACTAGCAAAATTGGAGTCCGAATACCCAATGATCTCTAAATGATCTGATCTCCGATATGTCAGCATGTAATCTTTTATTCTCTGTAGATACCGCATAACCTTTTTGACTACTCGCTAGTAATTCATTCCTGGGTTACTTAAATATTTGCCAAGCATGCCAACTACATACGCAATATTCTTTCTCTTTACTTGCTTCGTCGTGATGCTGCTATTTCTTCTTCTCTCTTGCCTTCCTATACTTTAATGCCTTTTTTCGGATGTGAGGATCCAATGTCTCTATATCTTTGATTTGCTTGACACTTGGGTGCACCACATTAATGTAAAAACAGTTTTCATTTTCAGCTGGTAATTTGATGTCTTTGAAGACCTTAAAAGTAACTGTATCCTCTGGTACCCTCATGATTAACTCTTTTTTTTGCACATCAATTATTGTTCTTCCAGTTGCTAGGAAGGGTCTTCTAAGGATGATAGAGATCTCCTTGTCTTCTTTCATATCCAGAATAATAAAATCGACAGGGAAGATGAATTTATCGATTTTAACCAGCACATCTTCAATGAATCCCTTGGGGATACATAAGAGAACAATTTGTCAGCTAGAGTGTGATATTTGTTAGTTTGACTTCTTTCAGTCCTAATTTTTTATACATGGAAAATGGCATAAGATTGATGCTAGATCCTAGATCACAAAGTGCCTTCCTAAAATCATAATTTCCAATTGAGCATAGTATGGTGAAACTCCCAAGATCTTTGAGCTTTGGAGGTAGCTTCTTTAGAAGGATAGTGCTACACTCCTCTATTAGGGCCACAGTCTCGAAGTCATCTATTCTTCTCTTCTTTAATAGAATATCCTTCATGAATCTCACATAGCTCGGCATTTGCTCTAGTGCATCTCCAAAAGGAAGATTAATATGTAATTTCTTAAAATTATCAAAAAATTTAGAAAACTACTTGTCTAGTTTCTTCTTTTGCATCCTTTGAGGAAATGGAGGCAGTGGAGTGATTGACTGCATGTCTTGCTTCTGTGGGTTGCTACTGGTATCTTTTTTTGCATTTTCACTTTTCTATTCTTGTACTTGAATACCAATTTCTACGATTTTATGTGTTTCAGCACTTTTCTCTTGACTTCTTAGTTGCTAAATCTATAAGAAAATGGTATAGGTGGTTTATATGATTGTACGTCTTCTTGTTGGGCCACTGTTTCTTTTTTCTTCTCCTTCATATCTGAAAGCTGTGATTGAAATGTATTGTCATGTAAGATTTTACCACTTTTTAGGGAGATGGCTTGGCATTACTTTACTTTTCCTTTTGGATTAACTTTGGTATTACTTGGTAGGGTTTCTTGAGGGCGATTGTTCATTGGTGTAGCGAGTTATCCTACTTGATTTTTCAAGACTCTAAATGAAGCTACTTGACTTTGAAAGAATGCATCTGTTTTCTTCATATATTGTAAGAGCATGTCTTCAATGTCTTGTTTTTTCTCTTGTTGGATTTGCGGTTGGAAGCCAAGAGGAGCTTTGGAATATTGTCATTGATTATTGTTGCTCCATGAGAAGTTGGGGTGATTTCTCCATCCAGGGTTGTAAAATTTTGAGTTAGGAATGTTGCGGTTGAAGTCCCTTATACATTGAGTAGTCTCCATGCAACATCCATTAGCATGATTGCCTTTATAGAAATCGCAAGTGATTGGTTGACTCTTGATGGCATTAACTCCCAAGTTGCTCAATTATTTGGTCAAGAGGTTAACTTGGGCTGATAATGTTGTCAAAGTGTCTACTTCATGTAATCCAACGATCTTTCTTATAGTGAACCTTTCGGTGGGCCATTGATAGGCATTAGATGTCATCTCATCTAGTAGATCATATGCTTCATCGATAGATTTATTCATGAGTGCTCCTCCAGCTACTGCATTTACTATCGTTCTTAATTGACCAGCTAATCCATTGTAGAATGTTTGCACAAGTAACCACTTTAGAACTCTATAATGAGGACATTTCTTTGCATATCTTTGTATCTCTCTTATGCCTCATAAAGAGATTCTCCATCTAGTTGTATGAATGATGTGATGTTGTTCCTCATCTTGACAGTTTTAGTAGGTAGAAAGAATTTGACGAGGAACTTTTGTGCAAAATCATCCTATGTAGCTATGGATCTAAATGAAAGTGATAGCAGCCAGCTCTTTGCTTTGTCTCTTAAGGAAAAGAGAAACAATTATAGTCAGATTGCATCATTAGATACTCCATTACACTTGAATGTGTCATATATCTCCAAGAAGTTGATGATGTGCATATTTTGATCATCATTGAGCAATCCCATAAATTGTACCGAATCCTTGAGCATTTGAATCGTGCTTGGCTTAATCTTGAAGTTGTTAGCTTCAACATTTGGTCTTTGAATGCTTGAATGGATTCCCTTAACTAGGGGAATAGCATATTCCCTTAGTGGTCTTGATTCATTATTGGGTGCAATTAGTACTTGATCTTCTATGGTGTTGACTTGATTTTGTTCTCTTCTAATTCTTCTTAAGGTTCTTTCAATTTTCGGATCAAATGCAATCAAGTCTTCACTTTTTGATCTTTGCATGTACCTCGAAAGAAAGTAAGTAAAAATTAAATTAAAAAAAGAAGAAAATAAAATCCGAAGTAAAAACTAGAAAGATTGGTATTAATATTGGCAAAAAAATAGATAATTATCCCCGACAATGGTGCTAAAAACTTGATAGGATAATTCTATATCTTAAAATTAAGTGCAAGTATACACTATCATATGCAAGTAATAAAGGGACTTAACTAGTCGAATGTTGAACCTACAAGGATAATTTCTATGTTTAAACAAAATACTAAAATTATGTCTTTAACTCCTTCAATTCTAAAATTAATATTATCCCTCAATACACTTTTTAATGATTAATCTTATAATATTTAACTCCCTTAGTCTTTGTTATTGATTAAGACACTAATGTATTCACAACCCTATTCCAAGGTCATGCAAGTATACCTTAATTTATCAAATACCTATATTCCTATAGTACTTGTAATAAATTAAGATTCATTAAGATTAAGTCTTATTGAATATACATGCCAATTAGGTATATTCCTATCCTAAATTGAAACTTGCATATGCAATATTAAATGTTACTCTACAATCATGCATCAAATTACCTAGGTCTTAATATTATGATTCCTCTTCTGAATTTATCAACAATATTACAAACTCATTCACCATATATTGGCCAGATATATAGAAGCATTAAGAACAAGTAATTTGAATAACAAAGAACTAAGTTTATTAAATATTGAAAAGATATAGAAATTAAGCACACATATTGACTTCAAGTATTAACCCTGGAAAATAAATTTAGTTCATGGCTATAAGAGAATAGCAGTAAAAATAATAATAAATCATGATACAATCAATAGCAAACCGATATAGACGTCAAATTTGTCTTGATTGCACTGTTTAAGAAATCTTGATGCCGAAGAACGCATTGAATCTCTCGCTAAGGCTGCTTCAATTAAACTCCTATTGCTCTCCAACACTTGTGCTCTGTATTCTTTTCATTCTTGAATTGCTCTTGGGTGGTATTTTAGTCCGGGGTCGATTGGCCTTTTATAGGGATTGATACGAGCTTGAAAATCTCAATTCTCATCGAACTAGGACTCGTACTATCACTAGGGCGCTGGGTATAAACGACCTCACCGCTGGAGCGATGAAATGCTGGCATTAGTCTGCCACTGGCCCGATGACTGTCTGGCATTGGGGCGCTAGTCGCGATTTAAACAGGTCGTCTTTTTTTATTTTCTTATTTCGATCACTGTTCCAGCGCTAGGGCAAAAATCCTTATGGCGCTGGGGCGACAGGTCCATGTTTTAAAAACTTTGCATTTTAGTCCCTAAATTTGGATTTCTTTGTATTTTGGTTCCTATTTGTGCTGTTGTCCCTAAATCTTGCAGTTTTACTTCAATTTCTTCAATTTTCATCTTTCAAGTATAATCCTTACAAAATAAACACTTAAGCACATAAATAGCCATGTATTCTCATCAAATAAACAAAACCCTAAGTAAAATAGGGCTAATATATGACATTTATGCCCTTATCAATCTAACAACTCTGTAAAATTGATAAACTCTTTCATAAATAAAAAAGGTACAACACTTCTTTCACATGCTATATTCATTTAAATTCAGTTAAAACTTATTCTCAATTAAAAAATTAGCATATGAATATAGTTAAATGTCTTAACACGAGCCTGCTTTCTTAAAAAGGCTGATATGAGTATAGATTTAATGTTTTAACCAATTATCTAGGCATGCTTTCTTAGGAACAGAATAGTCAATACTTGCTTAAGCATGCTTCTTCGAAAATAGAATAGTAGATACTTGACTAGATATGACGATATAATTGATAATCTAGACTTACTCCCTTAGACACATTCAATACTGGCTTAGACATGATGATTTGACTAATAAATTTGTCTTTCATTTAACTAAATAATCAAACTTGGACAAGTGACTTTTGTGGGGAACCTTTTTAGGTACAAAAAAAAAATATAATTGGTACCGACTAATTACAGCACGCCACTTGTCCAAGTAATTTAATTATTGAATTGCATTAATGATTATTAAATTGCATTGATGACTATTGAATTGTATTGAATTAAATGTTAATAACATTCGGTTATCAAATTTAATTGGAAAATTTCATTTACTATTTGGAAATAACTATGAGGATCTAAGCCTATATAAACTCTACAAATTCGATTGTTATTTAGGAGGAACTTTAATCACTACAACAAACAGCATCATCTGCGATTACTAAAGTTGTCGTAAAATATAAGAATTATGGTCATTGATACTATATCGCAACCAAATATTTGTTGTCGCAAAGTTGTTGCAATAAGTCTGTCAGGGATTACTTTTTGCGACCACTCTTGACCTAATCGCAAAAAATATTTTTTTAGCGACCAATTGATGTAGTCGCAAATTGGATTTTAAGTTGATGAAAAAATTATTTTTGCAACTAATCACGTGGTCGCAAAATATTTTTTTTACGACAATATAGATTTGACCACAAAAGTTTATATATTTTGCAACCATATTTTGGTCACGAAATAACAAGGTTAGTTTAATTTGTTTTTAAAAATATATGTTTCCAGATGTATTGCAACCAATTTGGTTGGTCCCAATAAAAAAGCAATTTTTATCTAGGTCCATGTTTAGGGTTGCAAAATGTTACTTTTTATTTTAATTGAAAATTTTAAAATATTTTTTTGGGGTCAATTTTTATGGTTGCCATACATGTTTATTTATCTAAGAATAAGATCGCTCTTTATGGTTGCAAAATAATTTTATCAATAACTATTGTTATATTATATTTAATTTTACACATAATTATTTTCTTTGTTGTCTATATATAAAAATACAATTAAATTTATTGAATAAAAAATAAATTAACTAAAGTTCGTCATATTATTTAGTCCTTAGGATAGAATTAACTGAATTGGATATCAAACATGAAAAAGAGTACATAATTATGCAACCAAAAAGTTATTAATATGTAATTAACATTGTCATTTACAACAAATATACATACTAAAAGGGCAGCCAAATGACTCACCTAATAATGAATAAGAATTGTTCTATACAACTTAAGTGCTCTTGTTGTTTATCTATGTGCACTTACTGCCTATCAACTATTGCACATGTATCATCTAATTGAGTTGACATTTCTTTCAACTCATTAAATGCCATATTTAACTCAGTGCAAGTACTTTCCAATCCAATGCCATACCATCAATAATTCATCACAATTCATTTTCTACTTGTGATGATGTTGTGAATATTGCAAGAGTAAATTTTGTTGGTTGAAATCTAAAACCTCTAAAGTTGTTGCCACCAACAAGTTTAACAATTTCTTTAGGTGACAAGGGTATTCTGCCTTAATGGATAGGTTCTTCTTCCATTTCTTTTATTGTTTTCCTGCATATAAAATTTTAATTCAACATCTTAGATAAGATTATAAAATATGTAAAATATAAATTTCATATTTTTGAACTAAAAAAAAAGCCTAAAGTTGCTGTTCTAATTAAAAAATTAGAAAACAAAAGCTAATATAAGAAGAACAAAAATACTAAAGCTAACATATGAATTTCACTCAAACCTAAGACAAGTAACATAACTATTAGTATTTACTCACTAAAGAAAAATATTTCACTAGCTTTATTTTATTTTAAATGCTAAACTCAATGTCAAGTAAAAAGGATGATTAAAATATTTTTACACTATATATATCAATTATAAAGAAAGTAATAAAGTATAAAACTTACATAATTAGTTTGAGCATTCACATTATTTCAACCTTTGTTGTTACTGAAATCTGTGATATAGAAGACCTCAATCACATTTAGTTGCTCCCTAGTAGCTCTCCTTTATTTTACCATACATCAAAATTTTGACAAATGGGTTAAGATAGATCTAACAAATGCTTAATAAGAAAACATAAATCAATATTCATTTATGAAACTATTAGGGATGAACTACCAACTACCACTTTTATTCGGTCATATGTATTTGATAAAGTTACTTTCAAACAAATTTTGAACTACATGGATGAACTTGAATTTCCATAAAACACATGATAAGTAACTAAAAATAACCCTAAGGGATGTCGCGTAATACACACTAGAGTTACAAAGAAAAATACATAGAAAGCAAAACAAGTAGAATTTTAATTCAAAACCATAACAAGGATGATTAAGTTGTTACTCCAAATGTGGTTGAATTATTCTGAAATTATATTGCATTTTGACATGAGCAGTTATCTCACATTTCTCTTTCATTTTCTCGAAAGCTAATAGAGCACAGCTTGTATTCACATTTCCCAACATCTCGCTAACTTTGGTTGTAGTCCTAACAATGGTAAACATTACAAGTAACACTTAAGGATTTGAGAAAAATGGAGATTACCAATAGAATTAGGCAGAAAGACAAACTTTGCGGACTGAGCCCGTGCTTTCAGAGTGTCTTTCTTTGACTTTGCCTCTTATATCTTACTCTCCAGAAGCTACACAAAATGGGATTTGTACCAACTATCATAAACTCATTAGTACATTAAAAATACTTCGTTTTTATTTGTGCGACTTCAGGTTTCTTGCTAACTAAAATTCAGCTTTAACAAATAACAAATATTTGAATCGACAATAACCCATAAACTAACATCCATCCAGTAATTGATAAGTCTCAAAATACCCAAAAATTCGTTCCAAAAATAAATAAAATAAAACAAACCAAAACCTAGCCCTGGCACCACGACCACCGAACTTCTTAGGCGTTCAGCGCCTCGGGTTGGCCACGAGCAAGGTCTTGTCGAACCTGATGAAAATGTCATTGATCTCCTTCTTAGCCTGCTCGTCCATGTACTTCTAGTAGAATGCCATGAGGGCCTTAGCAATCCTCTACTTGATCGCGTAGATCTATAAGATGTGCCCTCTGCCATTGATGCAGATCTTCATGTCGATGCTGATGAAACAGTGTCGCCTCAGAAGGAGGATTGGCTTGTAGACCTTGAAATGGAGATCTCGGGCTCCACCAACTTGATTAGGCTGCAGCCACGCTTGCAGTAGGTAATGTTGAGAATAATTGAACACAAATGGAACATTTTTATTAATACTACAAACCCAAAACTTACAATACAAATTTTAAAAACTCTCACTCTTTCTCACTTACAATACAACACTCATAACTCAACCTTCACACACTCTTTATTGAGCTTATTATTTTCTCAACTCTCTAACACACTAAACTCTCAACAGTTGATCAAATACTTGATCAACTCTGTATTCTTAACTTGCTTGCTTGCTTGCAAAACTAAATGAGGGAGATGAGGTATTTATACTTAGTTTCAACAAACTAAAATCACACAAATAAAATAATGTAAAAATTTATTAACCACATAAGTTTATAATACTTATCTCGTTAATTATTAACTTTAAAATATCTTACCTAATATAGAAATTTCAAGAATTTGGGCTTGTAAATATTTGGACTTAATCTTGGTCTTGATGTTATAATTAACTTCAATTTGTGCTGTAATTTTAACACTCCCCCTCAACACCAACTTTCGTTCTTTTAATCACGTTGAGTTGTCTTCAAAAATTTTCGAACTTATCAACACCCAAGCTTTTTGTAAACAAATTAGCCACTTGATATTCGGTCTTAATATACAGCAACTCAATTTCTTATTGCAGAACTTTCTCCCGGATAAAGTGATAATGCACCTCCACATGCTTTGTTCTTGCATGAAAAACTGGATTTTCTACCAAACAAATTGCTGACCGATTATCACAATATATTGACACTTTATAATCTCCTAACTGATATAAATCCTCCATCAACTGCATCAACCATATAGTTTCTTGAGTTGCCATTGCTGCTGCTCTGTACTCAGCTTCAATAGTTGACAATGATACAGTTAGTTGCCTTTTACTGCACCAAGAGACTGTTCCTGAACCAATCTTGAAAAAATACCTAATGGTCGAACGTCGTGTGTCATGATCTCTAGCATAGTCAGCATCACAATAGCTAACTATTTCACAATCTTGGTCTTTCTTATAGAAGAGACTATAGTCAATTGTGCCTCTCACATATCTTAATATCCGTCGAGCTGCTTCTAAGTGAGATTTCTTAGAATTTTGCATGTATCGACTTATTACTCCAACTGCATAAGAAATGTCTGGCTGAGTCAATGTCAAATAGATGAGACTTCCTACCAGTTTTTGATACATAGTTCTATCTTCTAAATTCTTTCCTTCATGACTGCACAACTTGGCATTGGCTTCTAGCGGTGTTGAGATAGGCTTGCACTCTAGCATCCCAAATTTCTGCAACAAATCTTTGGCATATTTTTGTTATTCTAGAAAAGTCCCTTTTACTGTCCAAGTGACTTCGAGCCCAAGGAAATGCTTAAGTTGTCCAATCCCTTTCATCTGGAAGCGAACTGTCAAATTCTCTCTTGTTTGACGAATCTCTTCTTCATCATCTCCAGTGGTTATTAAGTTATCCATATATACCAGCATAATTGTAAGTTTCTTTTCATTAGCTTTGACGAACAGGCTAGAATTAGCTAGTGCTACAGAGTAACCACCATGTGTTAGAAATTCTCCAATTTTACCATACCATCCCCTTGGAGCTTACTTTAATCCATACAATACTTTTCTCAATTTACACACAAAATCATGATGAAATTTGCTTTCAAATCCCATTGGTTGAATCATGTAGATCTCCCCATCCAACTCTCCATATAGAAAAGCATTCTTTACATCCATTTGCCACAATATCCAACCTTTGCTTGCTGTCAGTACAAGTAGAACTCATACTGTGGTGATCTTGGCTACTGGACTAAACGTTTCATCATAGTCTAGTCCATACGATTGGGAAAATCCTCGAACTACCAATCGAGCTTTATACTACTCCACCGATCCATCAGGATGTCTTTTGATCTTATACACCCACTTACAAGATATGGGTTTTATATCCTTTGGCTTTGGCACTAAATCCCAAGTTTAATTTTGCTCCAACGCTATGATTTCTTCTTCTATAGCTTTAATCCATTCAGAACTCTGTGATGCTTCTTCAAAAGTCTCAGGCTCCTTAACATTTTCCTCTTTCGCCATAGCTCGGTGTTGTCATCACTGCTTCTATTATCAAGGTCTTCTTGGCTCAGTCGAATTTTAGCAATTTGCTCATCTATCTTTTGTTGTAGTTGTTCTTCTATTTCTTTTGAATCTGGAAGCTCCTCTTTTTGTGGCGACCACTATGAAGATGCTTTATTAAACACCACATTCCTTGACGTGTAGCATTGCCCACTAGTAGGGTCACAATATTTCCATCCTTTACGCTAGTTATCATATTCAACAAAGATACATCTGATTGCCTTTTTGTCGAATTTGTTTCTCAAGTGACTTGGCACAAACACATAGCATATACAACCAAATACTAAAAAATAACTCATAGTAGGTTTCATATCCCACAGCTTCTCAAAGGGTGATATGAACTCTAACCTTGGTTGAGGAAGCCTATTAATCATGTGGGCTGCAGTCTTCATTCCTTTGGCCCAAAATCTTCCTGGTATATTTTTTGCGTACAACATACTTCTACAAATCTCTGCAATATGTAGATTTTTTCTTTCTGCAACACCATTTTGTTGTTGAGTATTGGCACATGTGAACTGATGTCATATCTTATTTTCTCGAAGATATTGTGAGAACTCATTAGAGGTATATTCTCCTCTATTATCTGTGCGGAGACAATGAATCTTACTTCCGACTTCTCTTTCAATTATTTCTCTAAATTTCTTGAACTTTAAAAAAAGTATCTGATTTTTCCTTCATAACATTATTGGTGTTCCCGTGATTTTTAAATCTTGATACACCTTAACATCTTATGGACCGAACAAGACATAGTATTTAGAAGATGTTAACTGTGATACTGACAATAGATTCTTTTTCATACCAGGGACATGACAGGCATCTTGAAGTGTTACCTTGTTAGGACTGTAACGAGGGGCAAGGACTGTGTTACCGATGTGAGCTATAGGCAATCTTGAGTTGTTGGCTGTCAACACAACGCGACCTCCTTTATACTTAGTCCTATCTTATAGCTTTTCTTCATCACCAGTCATATAATTCGAACATCCTGGGTCAACAATTCAATCATTTTCATAGTCAATCCGTCCAGGCATTATCACTTAGAGTGATAGGTCTTCTTCCTCTATAACGACAAACACTTCAGCATCCCACTCATCTTCACTTTTTCTTTTTGAGTTTGATGTGGTAGCATTACCCTTAGCAAACCTTATCTTAGACCAACAATCTTTTGCCATATGTCTTATTTTTTCATAATTGTAGCATTTTTCTTCAAACGTTTTCTTTTAGTTGGACTGACTACCATTGCTCGAGTCCTCCATACTCTCCCTGTCTGTGAGCTACCTTCTTGGTGATGACTCTTTATCTTGTCATCATATCTTTTAGATCCTCCACTAGTACGTTGTTTAAATTGACCTTTTCTTTTATAGATGTAAAGTACTTTTTCATCGCCTTTTAAAGAGGCCTCATTCATTTCTTAGCATTCGCTTCTTGATCAACATGCAAATTTTTAAATTCAATGAGAGCTGGTTGGGTTGGCCAACCTTGTACAGCAGCAACAAAACTTCTATACTCGGGCCTCAAACCATGGATGATATTTCTTTTCATCCTAGTCTCAGCAATAGCAACGGTAGGATCTAACTCAAATATTTTACGGTACAAGGACTTTACCTTTGTGAAGTATTGGTTGATCGTCATGTTGCGTTGTACAATTGACAACAGTTCATTCTCTAGAAGCTATAGTCGCGTGTTGTTTTTCTTTGAGAAAAGTAATGCAAAAGTGTCCTATGCTTCATTTGACGTCTTGGCCTTCTTTATGTGCTCTAACATTTCTTCTTCAACTGTGGTCTTAATGGCGAACATAGCCTTACCAGTTTTTACCTTCCACTTCTTTAAAGTGATTTCATTTGTTGGCTGCTTCACTTCATTCCCGCCAACAACCTCCCAAAAATCTTGGCCTTAAAGGTAAGACTCCATCAACGTCGCCCATGTATTGTAATTTTGGTTGTTGAGCTTCTTGATTCTTCCAACGACTTGAAGGTCACCCATCGTGTTGGCAGTACCTCAGTAATACTAAACAAGTTTTGTCAACAAACTTGTAGAGTCACAGACTACTCACGACACACAAAAGCTCACTCACTCACAATTTCTAAAAGCCCTTTCTAATATGGAAGATCAGTTAAAGCTGCAACCACAGAGCATACTCAAAATTCTTAGAAATTTTACAACTTGAGCGGTCCCGGACAATCTTGCTCTAATACCAATTGTTGAGAATAATGGAACACAAATGGAACATTTTTATTAATACTACAAACTCAAAACTTACAATACAAATTTTAGAAACTCTCACTCTTTCTCACTTACAATACAACACTCACAACTCAACTCTCACACACTCTTTGTTGAGCTTATTATTTGTTCAACTCTCTAACATATTAAACTCTCAACAATTGATCAAATACTTGATTAACTCTTTATTCTTAACTTGCTTGCAAAACTAAATGAGGGAGGGGGGTATTTATACTTAATTTCAACAAACTAAAATCACATAAATAAAATAATGTAAAAATTTATTAACTACATAAATTTATAATACTTATTTCTTTAATTATTAACTTTAAAATATCTTACATAATTTAAAAATTTTAAGAATTTGAGCTTGTAAATATTTAGACTTAATCTTGAGTTTGATGTTGTAATTAACTTTATTTGATATTGTAATTTTAACAGGTAACAACCACTGCCATCTTCTTACTGCAAAGCATTGTACTTACTCCACTGCTACTGTATTTTTTTTTTTCAATGAGGGTTTATTGAAAGAGAGGAGAGAAACCCTAATACAGTGATTGAGTTAACTTAGTTTATTATTTTTCTTAGCTGTTAGTAACTTAGTTTCCCCGCAAAAAGCCAAAATTAAGTTGGTGGTGAATTGGCTGAAATATGAAATATATGGTGGGGTAATTTACTAAAATTGCCATCATGTGACTTACTACTTTCAGTGACCATTTTTTCTTTTTTTGAAATAACTTTCAGCAACCAATTTTAATTGATGCAAAAAAATATTTTCTACAACTATTTATTGATCGTAACATATAGTTTTTTTCTACCCGTAAATAAGTTTTACAAGTCAATAACATATATTTTATCATTTGCAACCACAAATTAATGTCATTGCAAAATTTACTATCTCGCGGCTAATCTTATATGGTCGCAAATTACAAAATTTCTTGTAGTGTTTAGTTCTAAGGTTCTTAGGAAATTAGGATCTTTGGATTTGAGGATCTTTCCACACACATAGAATTATAAAAACCAGTAGAAGCTTATAAAAAATAGTAACTTTGCTTGTTATTATATAACAATAAACTTTTTATACATGTGCATCATTTTATCTTGTAATTATTAATTTAAACATTAGAGTACTTTTTTACAGAAAATATAAAGAGTTATTTTTTCATTATAAAAAATACACAAAAACTGAAAATTAATTTTTTATAAAGTTCATACCAAAAACATTTAGTACACATGGATAAATTTCCATTAATTTTACTAACATACAAAATTCTACAATGCTACAAGTTAGTTAATGTACGAGAATAGTTAATTTAAATATATGATTCTTGGAAATACTAGGTGGCAAAAGGTATTTTACCTTAAAATTTTGCTCTATTGTTCCAACTTCTATTATCGGTAAAGGAGTGATAATTTATTTCAAAAACTTCATCATGGCAACTAGACCTTTGTGAAAATCTTTATCCATTGTTTGACAAACATGTTAGAAATTTGTTTAACAATTGATTTCTAAGATTATGATTAGTTATTATTTTAAAATTTTGATATTTTCTCTTTTTTCTATAATTTTTTTTAAAAATAAAACTTTTATTAAAAAATTAAAGGAGAAAGTAGCCAAAGCTTCCTCTACAAAGAAGAAACAAAAGCATATAACTCTTCCGTCCAAACCAACTTTTCGTTTATAGAGCAAATTTAGAAAGGTGATGAGTAACTTTTTTGCTCGTAAAGAGATAAATACAAAATACAAGAAGATAATTCAAGTGAAATAGATCCTGAACAACTAAATCAACTTTAGAGAGAGACCTGGAACAATTTTTAAGAAGACTAACAACCATGGAACTCGATTCCACCAAAGTTGGGACTAAGCCGTAATCAACTGCCATCTTCATAACTTTGTTTACTCTTGAGAGCTTCTACCACATCAACCTATATAATACCCTGAAATTTGCACATTTCTGACATAAGAACAGACCCGTCTTCCCACTTAATCACCCGTCCCACCCCATAAGTTCGAGCCTAATCAACAACAAAAGGAGGGTTGAGCTCAACAGTGTTTTTGGGCCTATTTCGTAAAAGACTCAACCTGCCCGCGTTAAAAGACCAAAGGCTATACTTAAGTGAGAAGGCTCATAACATATTAGGCCTAACAATTTAAAGGCCGCCAATCTAAACATAAGTTTCAGACCCACTTTGACAAGTAATCTAGGACCCATGCAGGTCTCATAAAAGGGTCGCGGTCATCACAAGAAAGAGGAAACGAATTGAAAATTGAATTTTATTCTAATTTAATTTAAATATTTTTTTGAAGAATGATTTCTCACAAATAAATGATTCCCAATTAAATTTTTTTATTTTATTAAAATCAAATTCATTAACTTATATTTAAACTTAGGAAAGATTGTGATTCTTTTTCTATAGAAAGGCTTCATAATTCGTTCATAATTCGTTCATTTATTAATATAGTAAATAATATAATTTTATTGATAGTGTGTTATGCGTAAGGTAAGCGTGTACATTTTTAAATTTTTTTAATTTATACATCACATGCATAAATACGCAGTAAAAAATAAATAAATATTTCATTATGCTAATGAGATATTAGAGAACTCACAATTGAACGGTGCTTTGAGTAGTTTTAGTCTAAGACTCGATGGGATCCTTCAAGTTAAAATGGTAACTTCTTATTTTTTATAAAATATTTTACCTAAAACAACACTTACATCTAAAATTTCTCTCGGACCTTTACTATTTAATTTACTTATTTGCATCTTTCAAATGAATGAAACTGGATATTTATAGCCATAAACCCCATTAACCAATTATAAGAAGAAAAAACATGTTTAATATATAACAAGCATGACAAGGCTTGAAATTTGCCTTGTCATGGTTGTTAATTGAAAAAATAAAAAACACTTCTTGCTTAATGAAAAGCTTGGTGGCAAGGTGCATTTGAAGTGGTGGCCAAATTGTTTGTTTATCAGTTTATTTACAATTGGCCAAATTTGTATTGGTTTCAAATGGAAACTTTTGCAAAATTATATAAATAAAAAATGCCACCACTTTGTTAGATTTGGTCAACAGAAACATGCAACAAATTGGTTAATTTAACTTTGCCGAATTTTGCTACCAATTGTTCTCATTTGTAATTTATTTATTTTTGCAACATTTGCAAATTAAACATGAAGCCAATGAAATCTTGCCATATGTCATGATATATGTGTGAGTGATTTTAAATTTATAGTATATATATGTGAGTTTGTGTTTATTATTTAAATATATCATATGTATCACATATATACATGCGAAGCGGATGAGCGGAATATAAATTACTCAATGATAAATACAAATGAATTTTTACATGTTATCTTATAAATGTAAAATACTTAAAGATTGAGAAATAGTACCTTGTCAAGCCTTTGGTATATGGTCGAATTGGAGTACCCGCCTTGAAGCAACCCGTTCACAATTCTAGTTCCTCAATACGGTGGGTTAAGGGAAACTAGAATAGCAGTTTTTCCAACAAAGGATTTAACTCTTAAATCTTTATTTCTACCTTATAATATGAGTGACCAAAATGGAAGAGAAAAAATGGAAGAGGTGTGTTTTTGTGCTCTCAACACTTGAGAGAATTTTCTAACACTTAAAAAATTTCACTTCTCTCTCACACCTTACACCTTGGCCGAATTTTGCCTTAATCAATTGAGCAACATATTACTCTTTTATTTGTTTATTATTTTTCTTCTATTTTCTCACCTAATAGCATCCATTATTATAGTTAATGTTTGTCATTAATGTTTCGTTTATTATTGTTTACAATACACCAAATGAAAATAAAATAAAATGAAAAATTATTTAAATGAACTTGGTCTAAATCTAGGCAAAATGAGAAACACTTTCTCATTATTAAGAAACATGTTAAGGCCTATCATTTACAAGTACCACCAATTTATTCTTATTATATTATTTAATTAATATTAAACAAATAATTTAATCATATTAAATTATGGTAGAAACATATGCCAATTTGAATAAAAAATGAATTGTTTGACTTTAATTAACTAATAATATCATATATTATTATTATTATTATTATTATTTTATTCAATAATGATTTTAATGAATAAAATAATATTATTATTTGTCCAACAAATAAGAGAATTTTGGTAATTTCTAAGTCAAACAATAATTGGCCCACAATATGCCATGTGTCAACATTCCATTGGTCAAAAACTAATTGTTAACTAATTAATGTACTTAACTCTTAAGTTTTGACACGTGCATGACTGGAAGGAGACCGAAGTAAATTAATGGTTTCCTAGAATTTTCTAGATTGAACTATTCAATCCGTTACGCTGCTCCAGTGCACAACGAGTGTACTTCATATTGCGGGACTCTTTAGGTCCACTTTCGATTTGTCAAACAGAACTATTCCACAAGTATGAGATCGATGCCCTATGTATACATCACAGATATTACAAATCAGTGCAGTAGACCATACAAGTTGAAGTTATAGCGCATACGTATAATCCTTCTGCTAATTATATCCTGGAAGAGCAGGGATATAGATCACTATCGTCAAATCCATATGTGCTCATTCGTGAATTTATTTTCAGACATGTATCTTAACAAACAATATATACAAACACTTTTACAATATTGTTTAACCCTGTAGAAAACTCTTTTCTTGGGTTTGTTGCTTATGGCCATAAGACTTTCTAAGATACAGTCACTAAGCATCTGGATATATAACTCATCCATGTGAGCTGATGGATCCCATATCTATACACACCACTCCATAAGCATTAGACCATACCCATCGACACCCAACGGTCACACCGTGAAAGGTCTATGACATGCGTGAAACCAAAGTATGATGGATCACCTATAAGCCCACTGTGGTACTCAAGTCAAAAGACCACGTATACTACTTAACTTGAGAGGATCTTTCATTGATGGCTTCATGGGATGTCTATTGGGGTCCTCGTTGAGTCTGTTCAGTATTCAGTCCTTGCTAAACACTTATATGCTATTTGAACTTTCAGTAAGCCCATGGTCAGCTAAGAACAACAATCTAGACCATGTAGGTATAGTATACACTGGTCTATGTAAAAGAATTCCATCGACAGACCTGTATTAGTAACTTAAGACCAAGAATATATAATTTGAGAATAGACTTATATAATAACATTTTTTAGCACCTATTGCAATTCTTGCAACTATGTTATTACTAATGTATTCTCAGATCTTTGTACCGTCACAGACAAGATTCTAACTCTTAGACTTCACTGATTAATATAACATGCTAACTTTTTAGCATTCATGGCTTTTAGTAATGTTAACTCTTAGCATTGATCTAAACTTCTCTAGACCAAATCCGAATCTTTTCAGATCATATAATGTCTATAGCGTCATAAGAATTGAACCATATGAAAAGACGATGACTAGAGTTGGTTTATATATTATCAGTAGAGTCAGCCTATGTAGACAAGACTCGAAAGAATGAGATAGTAGATTTGTGGCATTCACGATTGGGACATGTAGGTTATCATAAGCTAAAAGTGATGATGAACAAGGCAATGCTTAAGGGTCTACCCCAACTTGATGTGAGAGTAGATAGAGTATGTGTGGGATGTCAATATGACAAGGCACATCAACTACCATATGAGGAGTCAAAGTTTAAAACTAAGGAGCCATTGGAGTTGGTTCACTCTGATGTGTTTAGATCTGTCAAGCAGTCATTAATTAGTGGCATACGGTATATGGTGACATTTATTGATGACTTCTCAAGGTATATAATAATAGTAGTTAGCGATTTAACAAATACTAAACTGTATAAATATTATAAAATAAAATATTTATACAATAATAGGATGGCATATGAGCACAGGCCAGCCCGATGGGTACAGGGACAAACCTTTAAAGGTCTATAAGGCCTTCATGAGATGTAGGCGGGGGTTCAAATCCTTAGGGATTTGTGCATGAGTAATTGTGTGTTGGGACCCTAGTGGCTCTAAGGTGTCACTCTGCTAATGGACCAAAGAGTTGGTGGGTCTTACACACTCTAACAAAAAGGTCGGTCTTTTTGTAAGACTGTGATGGAGCCCACCAACACCTTAGTTCAACTAGTAGCTGACACCTCAACGCCTACTGACGCACCACACACAGAATCCGCAGGTTACTTACGCCCCCAACCAATGTCGTACCCATCAGTACAACTATCAAATCTTAAAGGCCTATGAGGGATGAGATCTTAAGTTCGACATTAGTTGGGGACGTAGGTAACCTACGAATTTTGTGTGTGGTGCACTAGTAGGCACTGAGGTGTCAGCCACTAGTTAGACCAAGGTGTTGGTAGGCTCTACCACAGTTTTACAAAATGGCATCTAATAGAAAGGTAAAAGTGGCAAGACCTACTTGCCGAGATCCTAAGTTTAACACTTAAACTTTATGATCTCCACGAGAGAACCTGAAATAATTTCAATTTTTTTTTTAGAACCCATATTTAACTATTTAATCTGGTGCACTACCTTAGTGTATAACGAGTATATTTCATATAGTGAAACTCCTTATGCTCATCCTTATTTTATTTTACAGAACTCTTCTGTAAGTCCATAAACGATGCCCCCTCACACATTATAGAAATAACAAAGCAAAGTTTTGAACCATACAAGTTGAGGTTAATACATATTCGTATAATTCATTTGTCATTTATATCTTAGAAGATCGGAGATATAGATCATCACCGTCAGGTCTCCATATGCTCAACTCTAGAACTTATCTCTAAATTAATATTTCGATAAACAATATCTGCAAACACTTTTATGATATTGTTTCTTACACGGAAAACATTTTTATCGAGTGTTTTGCTTATGGCTATAAGACTTTTAGAAACACAATCTTGAAGCATCTGGATATACAACTCACCCATATAAGTTAACGAATCTCATATCTACACACACTGGACTCTATAAGCATCGGATCATACTCAGTGACACCCAGCGGTCAAACTATAAAAGGTCTCTGACATGTGTGGAACCTAAGTATGGTACATCACTCACAAGCCTACCATGGTGGTAAAGTCTAGAGACTACAAAAACTGCTCAACTTGAAAAGATCATCAATTAACAACTTTATGGGATGTCTATTGGAGATCTTAATTAGGCTATTTATTACCCAATCCTCACTGAATACTTGCATGTCGATACGAGCTTCCACTAAACTCATAGTTTGCTAAGACTAAGCATTTGGTCAATCTAGATATAGACATACACCAATCTATATTATATAAGGTTTGCACCGATAGACCTGCATCAGTGAAAGAGATTAGAAACATAATGTTTGAAAGTATACTTGCACAATGACATTTCTTAGCACTATTTACAATCATTTACAACTATGTCATTGCTAGTATACCCTTGGGTCTTTGTCCCGTTTTAGACAAGGCTCTAACTCTTTAGATTTTGCTGACTCTTATAACCTGTTAACTCTTAAAAATTATAACTCTCAGCGCTGCTAACTCTTAACCTTGGTCTAAACTTCTTTAGATCATATATGAACTTCTTCAAATCATATAATGTCTAAAATGGTACAAGCATCTTACTATATATATTTAATATTAATGATTTTATTAGAAATGCTTATTGTACAAATATTAAACAATTAATATTCATACAATTTAGAATGGCACGTATGCACTAGTACTAATAACTCACACTTGCTCTAGTGTCATTCATAATGATATCTAGCACCTATCATCTCCATGTGTTTCTCAAACACATTAAGAGTTAAGGCCTATGTGAGTTCGCTATATTATTTATGAAATATATCCTAGATACTATTACATCTTCAATAGCTAAGAGCTTTCTAATTATGTGGTATTCAGAGTCTACATGATCAGAATTATGATGCATTTTATAGCTTTTTGGCTTGAGCAATTACTCTGATATTGTTACATTTAGTGGGATAGGATCTATTGAGCTTTGAACTCTTCTAAGCTTTGTAACTAACTTATAAGTCCATAGAACTTCCTTTGCTAGCTTCTTAAGCCGCAAGATATTTTACCTCCAAGATAGAATTTGTTAGGGTTAGTGCTTATGTACCATCCCTGAATGTATATATACATATTAGTTATACAAGTATACATTCCCATTAAATTGCTAATGCCTATTTAAATGGTAGTATACAATGCAACATTACAAACATTGTATGATCTGAATGAGTTTAGATTTGATCTAAAGGAGTTTAGATAAGGGCCTACAATTAGCTATGCTAAGAGATATAAATGCTAAATGTTAGCACAGATAATTGTTAGCTGGTTATAATACTTAGCGAAAATCTAAGAGTTTGAGCCTTATTCGTAATAAGATATGGACCGAGAATATACTAGTAGCTGCATAGTTGCAAGAGTTACAATCAGGTGCCAGGCAATGACATTTGCACAAGTATGTTCTCGATTATTATCCTTGATCTATTTCTGTCGATGTGGATTTGTCGGTGGATATCTTTATATAGATCAACATATGTCATAACTATAGGGTATAGATGGTCGTTCCTAGCCGACTCTAAGCTTGGAGCCCGTATTGACATATGGGTATCCAGTTAAGACTAGATATAGAACGGACTCACGAGGGCCTCTGATAGACACCCTATGTAAGCCATCAATGGAGGGTCCTCTCGAGTTGAGTAGTATATGTGGTCCTTTAACCTGAGTGCCACGGTGGGCTTATAAGTGATCCACCATACTTTAGTTCCACTCATGTCACAGACCTTTCATGGTGTGACCGCTGGAAGTCATTGGGTATGATCTAATGCTTATGGAGTTTAGTGTGTATAGATATGGGATCTGTTAGCTCGCATAGGGAGTTAAATATCCAGATGCTTCGAGTCTGTATCTCAGAAAGTCTTGTGGCCACACGTATTAATCCCAGGAAAGAGTTTATGCCAGGGTGGAACAATATGGCAAAGGAGTTTGCATATATTATTCAGTGAGATACAAGTCTGGGGATATGATATGGATGAGCACATGGAGATTTGACGGTGATAATCTATATCTCCGTACATCCAGGATATCATGACGGAAGGACTATACGTATACGTTGTAACCTCAACTTGTATGGTTCAACATGCTGATTTGTAATATTTGTGACGTGTACGTGGGGCATTGCTCACGGACTCATGGAATAGTTTAATTTGACGAATCGAGCATGGACCTAGAGAGTCTCGCGATATAGAGTGTACTCGTTGAGCACTAGAGTAACGTACTGGATTAAATCTTTTAATCCAATAATATCTAGCACTCCACAGTAATACGTGTGTGTCTGTATAGTTTAAAAGAGTTTAAACTATCATTTTCTCATTCAAGAGATTACCAAGATTTTGTAAAGCAATGGGAGGGCATTTTACATTGAAAAATGTATAATTATTATACCCATAATTTAAAACGTTTTATTAGCGATTTAATAATTTTTTCGCTTACATCTCCCGTTAATTTTTGGCATGTTAAGTATAATAACTACTACGAACCAGTTGGTCTGCATAGTTGATGTAGTCTAGCTTAAGGGTACTAGAAATTACTCTGACCGACAGATGAATTTCAGGAATGTTCTGGATTTAGAAAAACTTGGATTTATTGTTGATCAGAGTTTGCCATAAGGTATTTCTAATTATACCTCTCTAAGGGATATGAATAGAGGAGCTATGACCCTATTTGTTCAGGGTACTTCATCTTCTACTCTAAGTATATCTGGTGAGACCAGATGTGTGAGGAGAAGAAGATGAGGTAGATGCCCAAGAGAAGTTCTCTGAGGTAACATTTATCCAAAGATCAACAAGAGAGCAATATAGATGGAAAGTGTTTCCACTGCAGTAAGGTTGGGTATTAGAAATTCTTTTACCCTAGAAGCCTTATAATTATCAGGAAGGCTCTCATAGATTTGTGTTTGACAGATATAGACATTTCTATGGTATATGATGCCAGTTTACGCTGGGTATGAGATACTGAATGCCCCTCTCATATCTGCAATATGTTGAAGGGATTGAGAGAAACTAGAATGCAACAGCTTTTAGAAGTAATGTTAAGAGTAGAAAATGGTGATTTCTTGCAAATTCAATTTATTGGGCAGCTTGACTTACTTCTTATATATAATACAATTGTTGTATTTCATAATTGGTATAATATTCAAAACATCATTCGATAAATTGTGTCACTTCCTGTACTTGACAGTGAAGGATATCATGTAAATATCAGGAATAGTTTCTTATGTTCATGTGATGTGAATGATGTTTTATTAGCTAAATGTCAGTTCATAATTGGACATTATATACAATTAGAAATGTCTATAAATTGGAATCCTTAAATGATACAGAACTGTGGCATGTGAGTTTAGGTCATATAGGCATAAGACACCTAAACCTTCTAGTTAAGGATGGTTGGATTCCTAATCTGACAATAAAGACTTAACCAGTTTATGAATAATGTATTTACGGAGATGACCAAACATACTAGAATATACATCACATCCCTTCGATTAGATCGAGGTAGTGAGTAAATCAACAATAAGTTTTCCGTTTGTTTAAAGGAGAATGAGATTCTCACTCATTATAGTCCTTTAGGTACTCCACAATATAATGATGCTTCAGAGAAGAAGAATTAAACTTTATTAGATATGGTCCGATCGATGATGAGTGTTACTGATCTATATCTATGAGAATATGCTCTAAATACAGCTGCTTATTAAATAGAGTTCCACTAGAAGCAGTTCCTTCCATTCTGTATGAGATACAAAAAAGAAGGAAACTGAATTTTAAAATATGTTAAGCCTTGGGGCTGTCCTGCTTATGTAAGAGTTACATAGCAGAATATCCTATTTTGTAAAAGTTACTTAGCAGGATAAACTAGTGCCTAATGGGTACAAGTATAGGTTCCTTTTGTATCTTGTGAATTCAGTAGGATACTAGTTTTGTAATTCAGAGAATCAAAATGTGTTTGTTTCTCGATATACCACCATTCTAGAGAAAGAGTTTCTCATGGATAGTGGAAATCATAGAAAGATTAAGCCTGATGAAGTCAATCTAGAAATCAATGAACCAAGGATGGGAACTCAGGCTCAATTAAGTAGTAACCTTTTAGCATACTTCCCCGGTTGAGTCAGAAAGGATGTCTAGGTCACTTATAAGGTATGTTTAATGCTTAAAGGTGAACTTAAAGTTTTTTTAATAGATGAAAATTATCCTTTGACCTATAAGGAGATGATGTTAGTCATCAATTCGGAAAATGTCAAGATATCATGTAAACAAAAAAAATATATTAACTCTATACATCATAATCAAGTCTAAGACTTGGTTAAGCTACCTCCGGGAATTGTTCTCATTGGTTGTAAAAAGTTTACAAGAGGTAGTGGGAGCCAGAATGAGGGTAAAAACCTTCTAGGCCCTATAATGGTTCTAGAAAAGTAATTCTCAGTAATCTGTGATCAATTATGAGAAAACCTTTGGACCAATTTTGATGCAAAAGTTGATTAGAATGTTATTGGCTCTTACAGCATATTATGACATTGAGGTTTGGCAGATGAATATAAAGACGGCATTCTTGAATGGATACCTTGATGAAGAGATATTTATGGAACAGCTTAGAGACTTTATGTACAGCCAGACTTTTGGTCTAATGTGCAGGTTAAAAAAGTCCATTTATGGGCTTTAACAAGCCTTCTGAACCTGGAATGTTGTTTTGATGATATAATCAGATTGTTTGGTTTCATAAAAAATGAAGAGGAAGCTTGTGTACATGAAAGGTCAATGGAAGCATGATAATCTTTATTGATGCTTTTTGTTGATGACATACGGGTCATTGGGAATGATGTCAGTATGTTATAGTCGGTCAAAAATAACTTGTAAGAATTTCTTCATGAAGAATTTGGAAAAAGCTTTCGATGTATCGGGTATAAAACTTTATAAAGATAGA
Source organism: Ailanthus altissimus (assembly GCA_946807835.1). Lineage (NCBI taxonomy): Eukaryota > Viridiplantae > Streptophyta > Magnoliopsida > Sapindales > Simaroubaceae > Ailanthus > Ailanthus altissimus. The sequence goes on from OX327698.1 coordinate 12,946,439, forward strand.
GCTAGGAAGTTAATAGGACTCTCCTAAATTATTTCACATCAACTGCGTCTTAGAAAGGTACAATTTTGTTAATTGTGAGATAGTTAACGTATCTTTTGGACATGGTGTTCATCTTTCGAGGAGAATGTCTTTTAAGATAGAAGATGAGAAAGTTAAAGTGTCTGACGTATTAGATACATCAGCTATTGAGAGCTTGATGTATGCTATGATGTGTTTGAGACCTGATATCAGTATAGTTGTAAAAGTTATAAGCTGATGCCAGTCTGATTCAGAAGACCGCCATTTGATGGTAGTCAAACATATTTTAAGATACCTTGAGGGTATAAAGGATAAGTATCTCAAATATAGAGAAAGTCACTTACAAATGAGAAGATGAATGGAGTCAGACTTTTAGTTTGACCTAGATGAGAAAGAGTCTACATCTAGATAAATGCTCATTCTCATTGGTATTATGTGAGTTGGAATAGCATCAAACTGGGATTCACTGTTGATTTATTTTGGATGCAACGAAAGAGGCAGTGTGGATTCGTAAGTTTATTGCTAGGCTTGGAAGAGTTCCAAGATAGATGGATCATATCCCATAGTTTTGCGATAAAACTAGGCCGTCAGATAGGCCAAGGTGTTAAGAGGACACTAGTACTCTATTTATGTTGAGAGGAGTCTCACATGACTAGATGGATCTTTGTTAGGGTCGGTGCTTACGTGTCATCCCTGAATGCACATATACTTGTGTATTTATAGAAGTGTACATTTCCATTAAATTGTTAATACCAATTTATATGGTATTATGCATGTAACGTTGCAAACATTGTAGATCTGAAGGAGTTCAGATCAGATCTAAAGGAGTTTAAATAATGGCTCATAGTTTGCCACGCTGAGAGATATAAATGCTAAATGTTAGCACAGCTAAGTGTTAGCTGGTTATAATACTCAGCAGATCCACACGTTAGAGCCTTGTCTGTAATGGGATATAGACATAGGAGTATACTAGTAACTGTATAGTTACAAAGTTGCAATTGGATGCCAAGAAATACTAGTTGCGCAAGTTGTTCTCGAATACTTATGCCTAATCTATTTCTACCGATGCGAGTCTATCGATGGATACTTTTTTATATAGATCAGCATATGTCGTACTTATAAGGTATAGATGGTCGTTCCTAACCAACTGTGAGCTTGGAGCTCGTATTGACATATGGGTATCCAATTAGGACTGGATATGAGACAGACTCACAAGGGTCTCCGATAGACACCCAATGTAAGCCATCAACAGAGGGCCCTCTGGAGTTAAGTATACGTGGTTCTTTGACCTGAGTGCCACGGTGGGCTTGTAAGTGATCCACTATATTGTGGTTCCACGTATATTATAGACCTTTCATGGTGTGACCGCTGGGTGTCGCTAGGTATAGTCCGATGCTTATGGAGCCCAGTGCGTACAGATATGGGATCCATCAGCTCTTATATGGAGTTAGATATCCAGATGCTTCGAGACTGTATCTCAGAAAGTCTTGTAGCCACAAGCAACTATCCCGGGAAAGAGTTCTGCCAGGGTGGAAGAATATGGCAAAAGAGTTTGCGTATATTATTCAGTGAGATACAAGTCTAGAGATAAGACATGGATGAGCACTGGGGATTTGGCAGTGATAATCTATATCCCTGCACATCCAGGATATCATGAGTGAAGGACTATATGTATGCGTTGTAACCTCAAGTTGTATGGTTCAGGGGCATTGCTCACGGACTCATGGAATAGTTCCATTTAATGAATTGAGCGTAGGACTTAGGGTGTCTCACGATATAGAGTGTACTCGTTGTGCACTAGGGCACGTGCTGGATTAAATTGTTTAATCTAGCAATATTCAGCAATTCTACGGGAATGCGTGCGTATCTGTATTTAAGTGTTAAATATATCAATTAGTTAATAATTGTTATTTACTAATTGTATTATGACACGTGGTATATTGTGGACCCTAGGTTGAGTTTACTCAAGTGTGGGATTTAGTGGGATTTAGTGGGACCCATTAGGGGGTAAACTTTGTAACTATTCATAAGGGGCAAAATGGTCATTTCTCACTTTGATTATTTAATAGTTAAATAATCAAAATATATTTCTTTTTATATTATTATTATTTATATTATATAATATTTTATATTATATATATTATTATTTTATTATATATATATATATATAAAGAGAAAGAGAGAGTGAGAGAGGTGTGCAATTTAGCCATTCGGTCGAGAAAGAAAAGAAAGAAAAATGGAGAAGGAGAAGAGGAAGAAGAAGAAGAGGAGGAGAAGAAGAAAAAAAAAAGGGAAAAATGAAACTGTTTCATTTTTCTTTATTCTTCCAATTGAAGCAATGGTTGATTGCTTCAAATTCTCTATTTCTTATCCTTTCGTAGAAAAGGATATAAAAACGCACACCGACCATTTTTGGGATTAAGAGTTAATCTCAAGCTGTATATCGGGCTGCTATTCTAGCTCACCAAGCCCACCGTGTTGGTGACTAAAACTCCACACGAGTTGGTCTCCATGCAGACTCCGAAAAATTACGTGTATAATGTTACACATTGAGGTGAGTTCTCAAAATTGCTTATATATTAATGCGATTAATATATGTTATTTATTGTGTTTATTGCATGTTTCACGCTTTCGTTGGACTTAAATTCGTATATGATACGTATTTAGGCAATAGACACAATTACACATGCATACACCCAAACGTATATAGATCCGCCAACAATCTTGGCCTAAGAAGATGTGATTATTTGTAAAAGTGTTCTATAAATAATTTAACAGACCCACTTTCTAATGTCATAACACTAAAAGTATTTATGAAACACGTAGAGTTGATGTGTATGAGAAACCATTAGGAATGGCACTAAAGCAAGTGGGAGATTGTTAAGGTTGGTGCTTACATGTCATCTCTAAATGTACATATACTTATTAGTTATATAAGTGTACATTCCCATTAAATGGTACTATGTAATATATCATTACAGATATTGTATGATTTGAAGGAGTTCAGATCTGCTCTAAAAGAGTTTAGATAAGGGCCTACAGTTAGCCACGCTAAGAGATATAAATACTAAATGTTAGCACAACTAATTATTAGTTGGTTATAATACTCAACAAAAATCCAAAAGTTGGAGCCTTGTCTATAATGGACAAAGACCCAGGACTATACTAGTAACTGCATAGTTACAATTAGGTGCTAGGAAATGACAGTTGTGCAAGTATGTTCTCGAATATTGTCCTTGATCTATTTTTGTCGATGCAGGTCTATCGGTGGATATCTTTATATAGATCAACATATGTCGTACCTATAGGGTATAGATGGTCGTTCTTAGTCGACTCTAAGCTTAGAGCTCGTATTAACATATGGGTATCCAGTTAGGACTAGATATAGGAAAGACTCGCAAGGGCCTCCGATAGACACCCTATATACGCCGTCAACGGATGGTCCTCTCGAGTTGAGTAGTATACGTGGTCCTTTAACCTGAGTGCCACGGTGGGCTTGTAAGTGATCCACCATACTTTACTTCCACGCATGTCACATGCCTTTCATGGTGTGACCAATGGGTATGATCCGATACTTATGGAGTTCATTGTGTACAAATATGGGATTCGTCAGCTCGCATAGGGAGTTAGATATCCAGATGCTTCGAGACTGTATCTCAGAAAGTCTTGTGGCCACAAGAATTAATCCCAGAAAAAAGTTTTTACCATGGTGGAATAATATGGTAAAGGAGTTTGTACATATTGTTCAGTGAGATACAAGTCTGGGGATATGATATAGATGAGCACATAGGGATTTGACGGTGATAATCTATATCCCCGTACATCCAGGATATCATGACGATAGGACTATACGTATGCATTGTAACCTCAACTTATATGCTAATTTATAATATCTATAACGTGTGCGTGGGGCATTACTCATAGACTCATGAAATAGTTTCATTTGACGAATCAGGCGTGGACCAAGAAAGTCCCACGATATAGAGTGCACTCGTTGAACACTGGGCAACGTATGAGATTAAATCGTTTAATTCAATAATATCCAACACTACCACAAATATATGTGCGTGTCTATATTTAAGCGTTAAATACAACAATTAGTCAATAAGTGTTATTTACTAATTATATAATGACACATGGCGTATTGTGGAGCATCAATTGAGTTTACCCAATTGTGGGTACAGTGGGACCCACTAGAGGGTAGATTTGGTAACTATTTATGAGGGGCAAAATAGTCATCTCACATATTGATTATTTAATTGTTAAAAATTTAAAAACATCTCATTATTATATATTATTATATTATATATATTGACATTTAGTTATCAAGCATTATCTTTTTATAATATTATCTTTTTTATAATAATATTATTTATCTATATTGATGGCCAAGTGTAATATTTTATTAATATAGTACTATATTATTATTTTATTATATTTGAGATATATAGATATATATGTGTGAAACCATAGAGGGATGAGAGCTTTTTGCTTCTTTTTCCATTTTCGGTTGTTGCTTTGAAATTCAAAGCAATTGTTGCTTTGTTTTTCAAAATGGTGGCCGGGCAATAGGTGAAGAAAAATAGAATTTGATATCTTGTGAATTGGTTTCAAATGTTGAAACTAGTCTATAAATTATTTTTACTATTGGCTACCAGTTACAATAATCAGGATTTTATTTTATTGATTAAAGAGTTGAGGAAGGAAAAAATAAATTCAAAGGGTTTAAAAGTTAAGCCTAGTGTTGGATTTGGAGCTGCTGTTTTAGTTTACCAAACCCACCGAGTTAATGACTAGAGCTACCAACAGGTTAGTCTTTAAGCGGACTCCCAGGATACACGTGTAAAACGTTACACGTTTAGGAGATTTCTCAACCCTTTAAATATATTAATATGATTAATATATTATTTATTGTGTTTATTATATGATTTAATTATTCCGTTGCACTAAATATGTATGAAATACGTATTCCATGCAATAAACACTGTTGCACATGCAAATACCCACTTATACTAGATCCCCGACAGAATTTACTCTGGATATTTATATTTTGCACTCTTAACTAATTACAGTACCGATGAGAAAAAATACATTAACAAATGTACACTTTCAATCATCCGAACTAGACTGGAAGTCCAAGTTTGAGTATCCTCTCATATATAAGTAACTTTCTGTTGTGTGATATGGTGTGTGATATGTATAATTTCAAAAATTAAATACGCAACGGAAGTATTCATACATATTAAACAATATGTAACATATTCAATCATGTATGATCATTCAAGTACATATATATATCTCATATATATATTTCATGCATGATATAAAATGAATAACAAATAAATAACCTACCCGGATATGAAGGTAGCTTTACAAATCTTCAAGAACTCCAAGCTTCAATTTTGTTGAGCTCACCTTGAAGTGTTCCCTTGCACAATTCTAGTTCACAACTAAATCCGGTGGGATTGTGAAGCTAGAATGGCAGCCTTGAATTTCCAGCAAATGATTGTTTTAACACTTAAAACAATTTGTCCTTATGATTACTACCAAGAGATGAGAAGAATTGGGTATTTTCTATAGTTCTTTACAACTCTATATGTTGTAGCTTGGTAAGCCTTTGCATTTTCTCTCAACACTTTGAGAAGAACACTTAGGAAAAGCTCTCAATTCTCTCTCTTTTCTCCTAGAACGAATTTCACTCTATCTTTCACACATTGAACTCTTTCAATTCTTTCTTAAGTGCAAAGAATGATTTCTCTTAGTGCTCTACCACCACTTAACCATGTTTGCCATTACAAACATTAATCTATCATATTTTTCACTCACCAATTTGATTCAACCAATTGAATCAATTTCTAGAGAGTAAATGGCATTTAATCAATGTTAAGTGGTTTTACCACTTCTTTAGTGCATCATTTAAGAATTACAAAGTGGTAAACTTTTCTTATTATTAATAACAAGTGCATTCTCCACTAGTAAATGGTGTTTGCCACTTATTCCAATTAATAATAATAATTTGATTAATATATAAAATATTAATAATTCAAAACTATTTTGATTATTTACATTTACCATATATGTATTTACCAAGCAAGGTAAATAGGTAAATACATGGTAAATAATTTATGGAGTAAGATTATGTCACTTGTCAATTTCTTATTGGTTAACAACTCTTGTAAACTAATAATGTGTTTTACCTTCAATTATTGACAAGTGAATAATAAAAGGAACCTAGAAACATTTTTCAATTTGCTGAAAATTGTTGGATTAATTATTCAATCCAATTCGCCGCCCCAGTGCACAACGAGTACACTTCATATTGTGAGACTCTCTAGGTCTATGCTCAATTTGTCATATGAAACTATTTCACACGTCCGTGAACAATGTCCCACACACATGTTACAGATATTACAAAACGGCGCATTAGACCATACAAGTTGAGGTTATAACATATTCGTATAATCTTTCCATCATAAATATCCTAGAAGAGCGGAGATATAGATCAACACCGTCAAGTCTCCATGTGCTCAACCATAAACTTATCTCTAGATTTGTATTTCAATAAATAATATCCGTAAACACTTTCACGATATTATTTTCCCAAGAAATTCTTGGATGTCTGCTTATGGCCATAAGACTTTCTGAAATACAATCTTAGAGTTACATGATATTTTACTCACCCAATTGAGTTGATGGATCCCATATCTGTACACACCGGACTCCATGAGCATCGGACCATACCCAGCGACACCCAGCGGTCAGACCATGAAAGGTATCTGACATGTGTGGAACCAAAGTATGATGGATCACTCACAAGTCCATCGTGGCACTCAGGTCTAAGGACCACGAATACTACTCAACTCGAAAGATCCTCCATTGACGGCTTTATGGGATGTCTATTGGAGATCTTTGTGAGTCTGTTCAATATTCAGTCCTTACTGAATACTTGTATCTCTATACGAGTTTCCACTAAACTCATGGTCTGCTAAGACTAACCATCTGGACTATCTAGATATAGACATACACTGATCTATATATATATTAAGATCTTCACTAGCAGACCCGCATTAGTGAAGGTAGATCAGGAACATTAAATTTAAGAACATATTTGTATAACAACATTTCTTAGCACTATTTGCAACCCATTGCAACTATGTCATTATTAATATATTCTTATGTCTTTGTCTCATTTCAGACAAGGCTCTAACTCTTTAGATTTTACTAACTCTTAATTCTGATCTAAACTCCTTTAGATCAGATCTGAACTCGTTCAGATCATACAATGTCTAAAACGTTATAAGCATCTTACCATATTTATAAAAAAAATAATTAGTGATATATTGAAATCATAAATGTATAAACATAAAGCAAATATTTATACATAAAAGGGATGGCACGTAAGCACAAATCCCAACACTTTCTCCATGAGTTAAAAACTTATCCTTTAGACCTTTCAGGTATTTTAGATATGTTTCATAACTATATGATGGTCGTGACCTAGATGAGACCGATACTAGCTAATAACTCTTATAGCCATTCAAATCTAGGTCTCTACATAATATGGCATGCATCAAGCTACCTCTAGCTGATACATATGGTAAGTTAGACACTCTAACCCTTTCATTTTCTTCTCGAGGACACTTTCTCTTAGAAATATGAATTCCAGTCTGAAAGGCATATTAATTGTCTTACAGTCAATAAAATTGTACCTTTTAAGACTTAGTCTATGTACGATGATTGGGATAGTCCTATCAGCCTCTTAGCTCTATCTCTATAACACTTTATAGCTAGTATATAGGAAGTTTTTTCAAAATCTTTCATGAAGAATTTCTTATTCAGATAACTCATATCCGACTGACTTGCAACATATCAACATCGTTTCCTATATTGAAAATGCCTGCGTCGTAGAGAACTCGAAAGATAATTATACTTCCATTGCTATTTCTAAACACACATGCTTTCTCTTCGTTCTTGATGAGACCAAACTCTCTTATTTCTTTGTTAAAACAAAGAATCCAATATACAGCAATAGCTAATAAAATTTAAATTGACTTCAACATGATTATTGGTGAAAAAGGTTTTCTTATTTTCGATCCTAGATTTATGAGTATAAAATTTTTCATCAGTCGAGATTAGAAGGTCTCTACCTTCAAATTGAACCTATACTTTTGTTGCGTAATCTTATTGACAGTAAATAGAAACAATTTCTACTTGAAGCACAACCAAGTCCTAGACTTGATTATTATGTATAAAGTCAATTTCAAATTTTATGATATCTTGTCATTTTCACTAATCGATGTTAAACGTCATTTCTTTTATAATTCAAAGAATAATTTTCTTCAAATAAGAAAATACCAAAGGCACCTACAGGTATGAAACATACATATTAGGTGACTCTTGATATCCTTTTAGACTTATAAAGAGAGTGTGTTACAAATATCCCACTCAATTAATCTTAAAATATTACCATTGGTTCATATATTTTTAGATTGATTTCACCAAGTTCAAATTTTCTACAATCTCCACGATTTATGAGAAACTCTTTCTCTGAAAGGAACATTAATTGTGTGTAAGGTAAGCATTTACATTTTTTAATTTTTTAATTTCCACTTCACATGCATAAATACGTAGCAAAAAATAAACAAACATCTTATTACACTAATGAGATATTAGAGAACTCACCCTCGAAGTAAGCTTTGCGCAGTTTTAGTATAGGACTTAGTGGGATCCTTCGAGCTAGACGGTAGCTTCCTATTCTCGGTGAAATATTTTACCAGAAGCAATACTTGCCTCTAACCTTTCTCTCAGACCTTTACTATTTAATTTGCTTACCATTTTTTGCATCTTTCAAATGAAAGAAACTGGGTATTTATAAGCATAACTTGCCACCCATTAACCAATTATAAGGAAAAAAAATGTTTAATATATAACAAGCATGACAAGGCTTGAGATCAACCTTGTTATGCTTATTAATTAAAAAAACAAAAAACACATCTTGCTTAATGGAAAGCTTGGTGGCAAGGTGAATTTGAAGTGGTGGCCGAATTTGGATAAAATTGGTGGCAAATTGTTTGATTATTAATTTATTTGTAATTTGACAAATTTATATTTGTTTCAAATGACAACTTTTGCAAAATTATATAAATAACAAATGCCACCACTTTGTTTAGATTTGGCCAATAGAAATATGCCACCAATTAGTTAATTTAACTTTGTTGAATTTTGCGACCAATTATTCTCATTTGTAATTTATTTAATCTTGCAACATTTGTAAATTAAGTATTAATCTATAAAATCTTGCCATATGTCATGCCCTAACAAATTAATGACATGATATATGGTATCTAATAGAAAGGTAAAAGTGGCAAGACCCACTTGCTAAGATCCTGAGTTTAACACTTAAACTCTATGATCTCCACGAGAGACCTTGAAATAAATTTTTTTTTGAGAACTTTCTATATTGCACTATTTAATCTGGTGCGCTATCCTAGTGTATAACGAGTACACTTCATATAGTAAGGCTTTCTAAATTCATCCCTATTTTGTTTTATAGAACTCTTCTATAAGTTTATAAATGATGCCCCACACATACATTATGGAAATAACAAAGTAGCATATTGAACCATACAAGCTGAGGTTAATACATATTCATATAATCTCTTCGTCATTTATATCTTAGAAAAGTGGAGACATAGATCATCACTGTCAAGTTTCTATATGCTCAATTCTAGAACTTATCTCCAAATTTGTATTTCGATAAATAATATCCGCAAAAACTTTTGCAATATTGTTTCTGACACAAAACATTTTTTTTGGGTGTTTTGCTTATAGCCATAAGACTTTCAAGAACAGAATCTTGGGGCATCTGGATATACAACTCACCTATATGAGTTGACAAATCCTATATATATATATATACACTAAACTCTATTAGTATTTGATCATACCCAGTGACACCCAACGATTAGACCATGAAAGGTCTTTGACATATATGAAACCTAAGTATGGTGGATCACTCATAAGCCCATCATTGTGATCAGGTCTATGGACCATGAATACTACTCAACTCGAAAGGATCATTCATTGACAGTTTTATGGGATGTCTATTGAAGATCCTAATTAAGCTTGTTTAGTACCCATTCCTCATTGAATACTTACATGTCCTTATGAGCTTCCACTAAGCTTATATTTTGCTAAGACTAACCATCTAGCTAATTCAGATATAGACGTATACCAATCTATATTATATATTTGTACAATGATATTTCTTAGCACTATTTACAATCATTTGCAACATGTCATTGCTAGTATACCCTTGGGTCTTTGTTCCATTTCAGACAAGACTCTAACTCTTTAGATTTCGCTGACTCTTATATCCTGCTAACTCTTAAAAATTATAACTCTTAGCGTTACTAACTCTTAGCCTTGGTCTAAACTTCTTTAGACCATATCTGAACTCCTTCAGATCATACAATGTCTGAAATATTACAAGCATCTTACCATATATATTTAATATTAATAATTTTATTCAAAATGCTTTTTGTATAAATGTTAAACAATTAATATTCATACAATTTAGAATGACACATAAGCATTAGTTCTAATACCTACTTATTCATGCTTACACTTTTCCACATATGAGTATCCTTTTTTTCTTATAAATACTAACTTGAGCATCAAAGTACTTTTCTTGTAGGTGGACAAGGAGGGTGAATTTGCCAATAAATAAAGTAACACGGAGATAAGAAGGTAATTAACCGTAAAGTTTTCAAACTAGGAACTTCAACTGCAATGAGTTTTTTCTTTCTTGTTATATTAGAATTATCAATGTCCAGTCAACAACAGCTCTAAAATCACACCCAATAACTTAATTCATTTAATGTAATATTTGATTGTTGGAAGACAAACATCATCCATGAAGGAGCATTCTATGCAAATGACTTTAAGTTGATTTCATTTCCAAAAAACATGTATAGTAGTCTCTATTTCTAAAAAACACAAGTGACATACTAAAGAAATAGGAACTTTATGGCTAAACAAATTAACAAAGAAAGGTATCCTGTCATGCCAAGCTTTCCAAAAATGAACATCTTTACTTTGGTGGGAATGTTCATCTTCTAAAGCAACCTCCACCATATGATAAGATTTGAAGGATTCAAGCAACAAGGGGTATCTCTAAGTTGAGATGGCAGCTACTATCCTATTGGATTGTGGAAAACTATTGTTGTAAAATCCCACATAGCGGAATAGATGGGTTTAAAATTTTTTTTTTATAAAAGGCTCTTTTCAATGGATCATCTAACTATATTAATTTAGCAACTATACTAGTTTTGAAATTATACCTAGCATGCGAATTTTCAAAAGACGTACTCTATTAAGATTGGCTGACATTCCATGTTACATCTCCTACAAATAGAGAACTCATGTGGGTGAGTTGATTAATTGGGAAGCATCTAATTTTTGTTCTCTCTAATTCGTACTTGGGATCTCAACATATGAGAATACAAATTCTTACTATTTTCTCTCTAGAAAATATTAGACTAAGGGGAATATAGAGGCTTTAGGAAAACATTTTGAATTTGTTGCCATAATACTCTTTTTATACATCTAATGTATAACCCTTAAACTTAAATAAGATAAAGATAAAAATAATATATAATATTATTTTTATTAATTAGGTAATACAGTAGATAATATTCATACTCATCTACAAATTATTTGACAAAATATTTAATTTGGATAATTATATATAAATAATTTAATTAAATTATTATTATTTATCCATATATTTATCTGAATAATAATAATAATACAAATAATCTAAGTAAATAATTACTATTTATCAATTTATTTATCTGATATAATACAAATAATATAATTAAATAATTATTATTTATCAATTTCCTTAACTATTACGAATTGGATTAAATCAAATTAATCCTAGGCTAACAAATATAATTAATTAGACCTTATAAGTTTAATCAAATTAAATTTGGACCAATTAATATATTTGATCTAATAATTAATTTATAGTTCATTTCTATATTTTACAGAGTTGACAAGGGAACTTGATCGACCTAGACAATTAAGCTCTAATTAATTAAATCATTTAGTTAAAACTCTTTAATCAATATGATTTTATTTATTTACTCTATAGCACTCTACTAAAAATATAAAGTTAAACTCTCAATTTTGCCGATAAATTACATAACTGAAAACTATCTTTGTTTATTCAATAAGCATTTTATATAGATCAATCCTCAACAAATGTTCATAATTAGAGTTAGGTTAAGTGTTCGTTAACCTCTTTAATTACATCTTTATTCTTGATGCGTATTGATCCTTTTTGAACATTAAATTTATGAAAATCACAAATTAATTATTATTTTTAACTCATAAATAAAACTGAGATCATTATGTTCAAGACTAGAATCAATTATCAAAGAAACAATTTATCTAACTTCTTATAAGAAGGGGTGGATTCTATTTCTCTAAAAAATATTTCCAGCCATTCATTTTGTTACATCTATAAAATATTTAATAATTGACTAAAACAATTTTATAGTCTTTCTCTTGTAGATTAATAAATGTAACTTAATGAATAAGAGTTTAGTAATTACTCAAGATTAAGATTCATACTTATATGATTATATTGTAGTAAAATAAATTCTTTTTATTAATGAAATTAACACAAAATTAATTTTATTATGGTCCAATCTTATATAATCAATATTATACAATGTGTCGTTATCTTCTATATCAACACATAGAATGATGCAAATGAGACCATTGCATATAATGTACAAATGGACTGCAGTTATAGTCTATTAAACGAAGTTTCCGTCTTCATTCAGACAAATGACTAGTTTAAATTATTATGCTTAAACTTAATGCTATAGCAGTTATATAAATATTATATACTAAGTTTAAGGTTACATATAATAATCAAAGAATTTCATAATATTTTAAATAAAAGTAATTAAAATTAAAAAACATAAAATTGAATGAATAACCTCTATTATTAATTTTAGTAGTATCTAAATACAAATAATCATGCTTTAAGGGCACACTCCTAACAATCTCCTATTTGTCCTAAAGTAGGTGAGATATATCTCGTATCCTTAAACCCTCTAAGTGACTCTTAAACTAGCAACATGTAGAGTTTTTATAAAAGGATCAGTATGATTATTCTGTGACTCGATCTTCTTCACCATAATATCTCATCGGTGAATAATCTCTCTGATCAGATGGTATTTGCATTCTATGTGCTTGTCTCTTTTGTGACTTCTTGGTTATTTGGAGTCACCACCTCACCACTATTATCACAACAAAGTGTGAGGGGGTTTATACTGTTGGAGTGTCAATTATTCATTAGGGTGCTCACATGTGCTATGTGTTCATCATGTAAATATATATATCTCATACATATACATACATAGCGAAAGTCTAAATTATACAATGAACACAATACATACATATTAATTAAACTAATATCAAATTAAAAATATAACAGTTGAAGCCTTTGGATTAAGATTAACCGTAGTCCGCCTCAAATGGAGGTAGGTTTGATTAACTAGAATAACAGTTTATAATTCAGCATTAGTTTAACACTTAAACTAATTAAATTAACTCTTAATCTAATGAAATATAATTTGTTTTAAATTAGATCAATACTTGAACTATTAAAACAAATTACTTAAATTATTACATTGAGTAGCCAAAATTGAAAGTATAATAAAGTTATTAATTTCAACACTTAAAATAAAAACCAAAAAACAATTTCTTTTGTTTTTCTCTCCCAAAAATCTACTAGCAACTAAAATTGTAAAACTTAAAGTTTCTTAAATTTAATTTTATTTCACCACTATATAAAAATGTCTTAATTTGAATTTCATTTAGGTTTAATTTAGACTTTAACCTAACCCAACTTAACAATTAACTCAAGCTAAGTTAACTTAACCCTTGGTTAGTTAAATATCTAAATTTAATCTAACTGTAGTTAACTTTTAACCATAGTTAAATTTATTTAACTCTTAAGTAAACATAAATATCTTAATTTAACCTAACCTTATGGTCAATAATTAACCATGGTTAAATTAAAATATCTTTGATTCTTTAATAATTAAATAATCAATAAAATAAAAATTACTCTTAAACCCTTTACTTGGTTACAAAGTTAACCTAAAGTGGGTCCTACTATGACCATATACTTTGGTTAACTTAACCATAGTTATTTACTAAATTTTACTGAATTGAACTATTTAATAAAGTATAGTGCCCTAGTGCACAACAAGTAGACTTCATATTACGGGACTCCTTAGGTCAATGCCCGATTCATCAAACGAAACTATTCTATGAATCCGTGAACGATGCCCTACACACACGTCATGGATATTACAAATCAACGCATTAGACCATACATGTTGAGGTCATTTTATTTACGTATAATCCTTCCGTCATATATATCCTAGATGTACGGGGATATAGATCATCACCGTCAAATTGCCATTAGCATCCATGAATATATCTCTAGATTCGTATCTCAATAAATAATATACGTAAACATTTTTGCGATATTTTTTAACCATTTGGAAAATTAATTTCTCGGGTTTTATTACTTATGGCTATAAGACTTTATGAGATATAATCTCAAAGCATCAGATATTTAACTCAGATATGTAAGCTGACAAATTTTGTATCTATATACATCGAACTCCATGAGCATCGGATCATACTCAGTGACACGCAGCGATTAGACCATGAAAGTTCTTTGACGTTCGTGGAACCAAAGTATGGTGGCACTCATAAGTCCACCATGGTGCTCAGATCAAAGGACTACAAATACTACTCAACTCGAGAAGACCTTCCTTTGATAGCTTTATAGGATGTCTCTTAGGGTCCTCGTGAGTCTGCTTAGTATCTAGTCCTTACTGAATACCTTCAAGTATGACATACACTGATCTATACAAAAGGATTCATCAATAGACCCGCATCAGTGAAAATAGACCAGGAATTAATATTTGAGAACATACTTGCAAAATGACATTTTCTAGCACCCATTGTAACATTTTACAACTATGTCATTTCTGGTATATTTTTAGGTCATTGTCCCATTTCAGACAAGGCTTCTAACTCATAGAATTTTGCTAACTTTTATAACTTACCAACTCTTAATAATGTTAAATCTTAGCGCTTCTAACTTTCAACGTTGTTAACTTTTAGCATTGGTCTAAACTCTTCAGATCATACAATGTCTGTAACATTACAAGCATAATATCATTTAATAAAATGTATTTTACGATTAAATAAAAAATACATTGTATAAATATTATTAAAAAATATTCATACAAAATTAGGATGGCACGTAAGCACAAACCATAACATATATATATATATATATGGAACAAATTCTAGATTCGATAAGAATTTATTGAGCCGTACCACCTTCTTAATTACTTCACAAGCTGCTACATATTCAACTTCTACAGTAGCATCGGCGTGGCTCCTTCACTAAGTGTGAATACAAATTTGGATATGGATTTATAAGAATTTAAGTGAAATTAAAAATTATAATCAGCGTATTCGATTGGAATCAAATTCTTATCGTAATTTACAAGCATATAGTTTCTCATTCTCCTAAGTATTTAAGAATATACTTTACTGCAATCCAGTGATCATATCTTGAATGTTATTGATACCAAATAACTATACTCATTGAATAACAAATGTCAGGCATAGCACACAACATAGTATATTTAGGCTGCCTACTACAGAGGCATAAGGTACTTATCTTATATCTTCTTCTTCTTAAGGTGTCCTAGAGCATTGTGCCTTAGATAAGTGAATTTCATGGAGAGAAGGTAAATTACCTTTCTTGAAATTCTATATAAAAAATCTTACAAGGATCTTATCTATGTATAATGCTTGAGACAGAGCTAAGAGTTTGTTCTAGAATCTCGTATGAGTTGAATTCTAATAGTATAACTTGTTTCTCCAAAACCTATCATTTGGAATTGCTTAACTAGTTATTTCTTTACATCCAGCAATACATCTTTATCATTCACAATAAGAAGAATATCATCAATGTAAAGAACCGAAAAAACCACTTTGCTTTCATTAATGAGCTTATATACATAACCTTTATCAACGTTTTATTAAAAGCTGATTGATAGCTTGATCAAATCGTATATTCTAAGATCTAGATGCTTGCTTAAGTCCATAAATGGACTTTTGTAGCTTGCAAACATTTTGCTCTTAACCTTGTTCTATAAATCCTTAGAGTTGACTATGTACATGGTTTCATCAAAATTTTCATTAAAAAAAGTAGTCTTGACCTTTATTTTTCAAATCTCATAATCTAAACAAGCAACAATGGACAAGAGAATGCAAATAAATTTTAGCATGGCTATTAGCGAGAAAGCCTCATAATCAACTCTCTACTTTTGGGTATAACATTTTGCCACCAGTCTTGCTTTGAAAGTCTCAACCTTTCTATTAGCTCATAATTTTCTTTCATAAACCTATTTACACCAATGAGTTTAAATATTTCAGATAGATCTTCAAGTTCCTAAACTGATTTGAAGTGCATTAAGTCTATCTCAAGATTCATGGCTTTAAGCCATTTATCTTTGTCAGAATCTTCTATTATTTGTCTATACGTCAATGGATCATCTGTACTATCATTAGTGATTACATCTTGAGCTTTTTAAATAAAGTGTAGCAAATAGGTTAGCTGATAATTCACCCACTATTCTTAGGTGGAAGTTGTGTATTTTGATGAACAAGTGTGGTTTGTTCACTATATGATCCAACGTGTCTTAATTGTTAAGGTTTAACATCATCGAAAAGTAGTTCCTTGATGAAAACTTTGCTTCAATGTTTGTGGTCTCTTATATAATTGCCTTGAAGAAAAGTGGCATTTATTGATACAAATACTTTATTATCTTGTGGATTATAAAAGAAACCACCATTTTGTCTTTTTGGGTAGCCTACATATAGACATATTTCTAAACGTGGTTCCAACTTTCTGGTTTTTTCATTTAGCACATATGCTGGACACTTCTGTATGAAAAGTGTCACTAAGAAAGTTTACGACTATTCTGTAACTCTAAAGGCATCTTTTGGATTAACTTAAATGGTATTACATTAAGAATATACAATGCATAGCCCAAAAAAATTGAGTAACAATAAAAAACTATACATGAATCTCACCATGTCTAGTAACATTCTATATCTTCTTTTGGAAATATCATTTTGTTGTGGTGTTTCCAGAGTAGTGACTTATGATATGATCCCACTCTCTTTTAGGTGATCATCAAATTTGAAATTGAAGTATTCACCTTCTTGATCATGTCAAAGTGATTTTAATGATTTATTGAGTTATTTCTCATCTTTGACTCAAAATTCTTTGAATTTTACAAAGGTTTCTGATTTTCTATGCATTAGTATGTATATCTGTAGCTAGAGCAATCATCAATAAAAGTGATAAAATATTCATATCCTCCTTTAGCTTGTACATTAATTGGACTACAGACATCCACGTTTACTAGTTTCAAAGGTTCCTTGGCTTTGTCATCTTTTTCAGTAAAAGTTCTTTTAGTCATTTTACCTTCTAGATGAGATTTGTAAACTAGTAAGGTACTGACCTTTAAACTATTTACGGGTCTATCCTTTACTAGTCGTTGTGTCATGTTTAGGTTAATATGACCTAATCTAAGGTGCCAAAGAAATAATTCGTCATTGGGAGAAATCTTTTATTTACTTAGGTTTTGTTTGTCCCAGTTTGAAGATTTCAATATTAAATAGTGTTTGAGTTTCTGGGCATAAGATATAAAGACCATTCTCTAAATTACCGATTTATATATTCAATCCATTTCTAGAAATAAAAACTAATTTATTATTAAAAGAAATGGAATAACAATGTTTTAAATGTTTAGAAACTAAAATCAAATTTCATCTAAAATTAGAAATATAATAAAAATCTTGCAAAATTAAAAAACGATCCTTAAACTTAAACTTAACTTCTCCCACTGGTTTAACTGATAAAACAGCCCCAAATACCCACTCGTATCATAAACTCACCACTTATGAATGTTTGCAAAGAATCAATCATCTGTAGAGAAGAACAAACAAGATTAGTAGCCCAGAGTCTACTATCTAAGGGTATCATTATCTTTCACTAAACAAACTTCAAGAACAAGTAAATCATATTTACCTTTATTTTACTTCTTGAGCTCTTCTAGATAGAAGGTATAATTCTTCTTCTAATGGCTTTCCTTTTGATAGTTGAAATATTTTTCTTTTGCCTTGGCCTATTTTCTCTTGTTGTTCTTCTTTTGGTGTTTTGGTATGCCTCTTGATGAGCTACTTCCTGTATTATTCCTTTTTTTATTCTTAGAAGAAGAAGGCTTCTTATCAACAATATTTACTTTTTCTTGTTTTTCAATATTAATGGATTCAAATATCTGGAGCTCATTGAGCAAATGAGTCATGTTGAATCTTAAGTTTGTTCATGAGATAATTTCTCATAAATGGAAGGAAACTCATAGATAGGGTTTCCAAGATTATTCCTGCATGCATTCACTTGTCTATCTTTGCCCTGTGAATCTTAGCTTCATTGAAGTGAACAATCATTTTAAGTACATACTTACAAATTGAGATTCCACTCTTTATCCTAGCATTAATAACATCTTTCACTGCATCATGCCATGATTTTTTAAAAGGTTGCAAAAATATAGCCTCAAGTGAATCCCACGTTTCTCTTGCGATTTTAATCTTTTCATGATTACTTTTAAGTACTTAAGACATGTTTGCTAACAAGTAGCAATAGGATTTTTTGTCAACCTCAATCCAACAATCATATTGCTCTTTGAAATTTTGTGAAGCGTTAAGAGCAAGCCTAGGAAGGCAACAATTATTGAGAAAATTTAGTTTCTCACAAACAAGTACGATATTTATTTTTCAAAGTTATCGCCAGTTAATTTGTCATTAGATAAAATTATGATCAAAAGGTTTGTCATTTTTTTGCTGAAATGAATAAATAAAGAAAATAAATTATTCATGCTCAAATATCATCATAAATATGGTATATAACTTTAAACGTGATGCGTGATGCATGATGCAAAAGAATAGAAGAAAAAACCTAAGAAAAATCTATACTATGATGATTAGATGGTTAATCTTAAAAATTGTGAGCTTAGTGAAAACTCGTATGCATGTGCAGATGTTAAGTAGGGACTTGACACTAAATGGACTCATAAATACATCTAATAGACATTTCATAAAGCCATTAATTAATGGTCTTCTTGAGTTTAGTAGTATTTGTAACCCTTTAACATAAGCGCCACAGTGGACTTGTGAGTGATCCACCATACTTAGATTTCACACATGTTAAAAATCATTTATAGTCTAACCTCTAGGTGTCGTTGGGTATGGTCTAATGCTCATGAAGTCCGGTGTGCGTAGATGTGGGATTTGTCAGCTCATATGGTTGGGTCGTTTATCCTGAGGCTTCGAGATTGTATTTCAAAAAGTGTTTTGGCCAAAAGTATTTAACTCAAAAATGTTTCCATAAGGTAAAACATTATCACAAAGGAGTTTGCGGATATTATTCATTGAAATACAAATATGAAGATAAGTTTACGGTCAAGAAAATAGAGACTTAACGGTATATCTATGTCTTTGCTCTTCTAGGATATAAGTGACAAAATAATTATACAAATTAGTTAACATCAACTTATATAGTTTTATACGTCATTTTATTGTATACGTAACATATGTGTGGGGCAATGTTCATGAACATATGGAAACGTTCCATAAGATAAATAGAATGAGTGAGAACCTAAGGAGTCTTTGTGAGTGATTTTAAACCTAGGGTGCATGCATGTGGGTTTGTGTCTGTCATTCAAATATAGCATATATATCACATACATACATGAGCGGCGGATTAGCAAAATGTAAATTACTCAATGATAAACACAAATAAACTTTTACATATTATCTCATAAATGTAAAATACATCAAGTTTGAGAAATAGTACCTTGTCAAGCCTTTGGTATTTAGTCAAACCGGAGTACCTACCTTGAAGTAACTTGTTCACAATTCTAGTTCCTCAACACGGTGGGCTTGGGGACGCCAGAATAGCAGCTTTTTTAACAAAAGATTCAACTCTTGAATTTTTATTTCTACCTTGCAGTATGGGTGACCAAAATTGAAAAGAAAAATGGAGAGAATGTTTTTTTTTTTTTGTTCTCAACATTTGAGAGAATTTTCTTAACACTTAGCCTTTCAAATTCTCTCTACAATTCCCACTTATGCCTTGGCCAATTTTTACCTTACAATATTGAGCAACATATTGCTATTTTATTTGTTTATTATTATTTTTTTCACATAATGGCATCCATTATAATGGCCAATATTTTCCATTAGAAATTTATTTATCATTTATCTTCCATTATCTCACATAATAACATCCATTATAATGGTCAATGTTTGCCATTAGTAATTTTGTTTATCATTGTTTACAATAAACAAAATGAAAACAAATAAAATGTAAAATGACTTGGATGAACTTAGCCAAAATGAAAAACTCTTTTCACTTGCAAGTGACATTTAAGGCCTACCATTTACAAGTGCCACTCATTTACTTTTATTATAACATTTAATTAATAGTAAATAAATGATTTAATCTTATTAAATCATGGTAGAAACACATGCCAATTTAAATAAAAAATGAATTGTTTTACTTCAATTAAATAATAATATCATATATTATTATTTTATTCAGTAAACATTTTAATGAATAAAACAAAAATATTATTTGTCCAACAAATAAATGCATTTTGGTAATTTTTAAGTCAAACTATAATTGGCCCACAATGTGCCATGAGTCAATATTCTATTAGTCAAGAACTAATTGTTAACTAATTGATATACTTAACTCTTAAGTCTTGACACGTGCACTACCGGAGGGAGCCCGAAGTAAATTTTCAGTTTGCAGAAATTTTTTGGATCAAATTATTCAATTCGATACGCTGCTCCAGTGTACAACAAGTACACTTCATATTACGAGACTCTCTAGGTCCACTTCTGATTTGTCAAACAGAGTCAACTCTATAAATTCTTACATCTTCCCTAACCAAGATTTCTCTAATTATGTGGTATTTCCTCTCCACATGCTTAGATTTCTGGTATGCTCTTAGCTCTTTTGCTTGTGCAATGGCTACGTTATTGTTGCAGAATAAAGGGATAGGATCCATCAAACTTGGGATAATCCCGAGCTCGGCGACAAACTTGCATATCCACACTGATTCCTTTGTTGCCTCAAAGGTTACAATTTTTTCGTTTCTGTTGTTGAATTAGCTGTGGATGTACTCTTCCAACTCACTGCAGCACCATTGAGGATAAATACATATCCAGATGTAGACTTTCTATCATCTGAATTAGACTAGAAGTCTAAATCTGTATATCCCCTAATCTACAAGTCACTGTCTCCATAAATGAGAAACTTGTCCTTTGTACCCTTAAGGTATAAATATCTATCTTAGTTCCAAAATCTATTATGCATGCTACACAACGCAAAACTAAATATGATACATGTATATGCACTAAATGTATATATATATATAACTCTGTACATGCTCAGGAGATCGTCGTAGAGTTGGCCCACTATTGATCTATAGGAGAAACTGTAGGATGAACGCTGCAGGCTGTACCTAGGGGAAAAAATATAAACACAAAAGCCAAAGGGTGAGTTAATAAACTCAATGAGTAGGCGTGAAATCTGAATAACTGAGGAAACATATTGAAAATTCTAAAAATTACTCAAAACTATTCTTAATCATTTCTAAATCTCGAATACTGGTAAAACTCTACCGAGTGGTTTTCTTTATTTAAAATTTTAAAACTTAATAGGCTACTACTGAAATCTGTAAACATTATTAACAAACATTTTATTTATTGAAAAAACTACATATCTCATACAATTGTCTAAAACTTTTGCTTAGTTCTAGTGTGTCTGAAAAAGCACTAATGGCTACCTTAATGCTGGATCCACTCGTCGACGTAACCGACAAAATGAGTTAGTCACAGGGCGGACTCCTTTAGCAACAACCACTGTGACCAATCTAATAAACTGATAAATCTAAGACATCTCACTGTCTATGTGGCGGAATATACATCGCAGACATATAGCAAGACAATACCCCGTAGCATAAGCGACTCACAAACTCGACACCCTGACTCTTGGAGTTAGTAGCACTCAACCCAACTAACTGACCTGCCCATGCATACTATCCCTACAGGGATCTGAATCTGATAGCTGATAACTGATAAATGGGGTACCATTAGCCTTTGAAAACTGATAATGTCTAAAAACTGTTTCTTACTGCTGAAAAATAAATCTCTAAACTGTTGAAAATACTGAACTGTAATTCTAAAATTTTGCGATATTTTTAAATGATAAATTTTCAATTCTCATTATATAAAAATATCAAATAAAAATATCATTATGCTTTCCTTAATTCTTAAAAGTCACGTAACTTGAGTAAATTACTTAAAACAACAACATTTAAATTAGAAAGCACATAAATACTAATAATTTAAAATAAACTGCATTTAATTTCTTTTAATTGCTTTCCCACTCACCAACTGTTTTACGCTAAAGTTTCTTTTCCGGGCTTGTTCTTTCACTGGTTTCGACATTCGGCACCTACAAAGCATAAATTACGCATTAGTACCCCTAAAATAGAAAAATTACCAAAATACCCTTAGAGTACATCTTTCGGCCACCATAAAAATTCCTTTCTAAATTTACAATTTTGCCCCCAACAATCACAATTTATGCACAAACTACCATGATTTGTCAATGGGGTCCATAATCCATTATAATTTTCTTTGGACATATTTACCCCTAATCTTTGTCATAAATGACCATTATGTCCCATATCCTAACTTTGATTTTCACCCATCAAAACTCATCTTAAGGGTCTTAGAATTCATTCCTAACCCTCAATTTTTGTTAATTATACTTGTACCATTAAAAACTCCAAAATGACCCAAATGGGATTTTTACATTTTTTCAAATTTCTTCTTAACTATGGTCTTATCTACTTCCCAAATTCGTTATAATGCCCTAAATTTATTCCATTGAAGTGAAATTATACAAAAACCCTAATTTACTATTCTAGGGTTTGGAATTCTCACCTTTTAAAGCAAATTTACCTTTAATCCACACTTGAATCTTGCTTAGGCAATTGGAAACAACTTGAATTTGGTATTGATTCCTTGATTTGGCTTAGAAATTTCATGGGTATCACTGTTCATCTCATTCTCATCTTCATTTTTGAAATCCTCTCTCTCTCTGTCTCTCTTTTTCTTTTTTTTTTCATAACAATTCTTTGAAATAAAACACTTGGCCTTTATATATAACCCACAAATTGCATAATGGCTCTCCAAGACATGCCTAATTACCATTTAGTCCTCCAATTAAAAAGCCTTTGATTGGTAGCCAATAATTTAATAATTATTACTAATAACTAATAAAATATAATATAATAGACTAAAACATGCAATTGTCCTAATATGGTTGATCCATATATCTTAAAAATACAAATCCTTATCCAACAAAAATGGCTTGCTTAGGGTGTGATGCGTACACAAAAACATTATTGGTACAAATATTGAATTTTTACTACTTAGTCAACCGAACATTTTCAAAAATATTCGGTGAGCACCCAACGCCCAAATTGACTATGAAATTACCCAAGTGGGTCTATTACGACTCACATAAACACTTAAATTTATTTTTTCAAGAATGGTCAAAATCTGAAACTTCTACGGTTCCTTAATTGTCAAATACTGAAATTCTAGGTATCTGACTATTCATGAGAACTGGGCATTACATACTGGCTAGTAACACTTACAACCATACTGATGTCAGGTCTCGAGCACATTATAGCATACATCAGGCTGCCAACAGCTGATGCATATAGCTTCTTAGACATTCTAACTCTTACATCTTCTGTCTGAGGAGACATTCTCCTTGAAAGATAAATGTCATCTTTGAAAGGTACATTAGCTGTCTTACAGTTAGTAAAACTGTACCTTTCTAGGACACTATCAATGTGTGATGATTGAGAGAATTCTATCAGCTTCCTAACTCTATCTCTATAAAGCTTTATACCTAGTATATAGGAAGCCTCTCCCAAGTCCTTCATAGATATATTTTTGTTTAAATAACTTATGATTGATTGTAACATATCGATATCATTTCCAATGATCAGTATATCATCCACATAGAGAATTAAGAGGACAACCATGCTCCCACTGACCTTTTAATACACACATGGTTCCTCATCATTTTTATGAAACAAAATCCTTTGATTACCTTATCAAAATGAAAGTTCCAACTTTAGGAAGTCTACTTAAGCTCATAAATGAAATTCTTCAGTTTACATACTAGACATGTGGATTGACTGGATGCAAAACCTTCAAGTTGTTCCTGTATATCTCTTTTTTAAGATATCCATTTAGGAATGTCGTCTTTACATCCATCTACCATATCTCATAGTTATAATATGCAGCAATACCTAATAAAATTCGTATTGACTTCAACATCGCTACTGGTGCAAAAGTTTCCTCATAATCGATCCCAAATCGTTGAGAATAACTTTTTATAACCAGTCGAGCTTTGAAGGTCTCTATTCAAGCCCATGCTTTCGCTTACAAATCCATTTACAACTGATAAGAAATATTCATTCAAAAAGCTCAACTAAGTCCCAGACTTGATTGTGATGAATTGAGTCAATTTTGGATTTCATGGCTTTTTGCCACTTTTTCAAGTTAATGTCTAACATCGCATCCTTATAGATTAAAGGATCGTTTGCTTCCACTAAGAAAACTCTAAGTACACCTTCAAGCATCTGACCATACCTATTAGGTGGCCTGGACATCCTTTCGAACTTATGTAGAGGGTGTGTTAAAGTATTCCGCTTAATTGATTTTCAGGTTCCATCTCGAGTTCATGTTCGCTTTGATTAGTTTCATCAAGCACAATCTTTCTGCAACCTCCACGATCCATGAGAAACTTTTTTTCAAGAAAAGTTGCATATCGAGAAACAAACACATTTTGCTTCTCGAGGTTATAGAATTGGTATCCCATTGAATTCTTGGGATACCTAACGAACAGGTACTTGTACCCTCTAGGTGCAAGTTTATCCTGTTGTGTAACTTTTACATAAGCAAGACAGCCCCAAATCTTAAAATATTTAAGACTTGGTTTATTTCCATTCAACATCTCATGTGGAGTGGTTGGAACAGCTTTAGAGGGAACTCTGTTTAATATATGAGCAGCAGTTTTCAGAGCATAACCCCAAAGATATTCAGGTAGATCAGTAAAGCTAATCATCGATTGGATTATATCCAATAAAGTCTTATTCCTCTTATCTGACACACCATTGTGTTGTGGAGTACTTGGAGAACTATACTGAGCTAGAATCTCATTCTCCTTTAAATAATTAGAAATTTCACTGCTCATGTACTCACCGCCTCGATCTAATTGCAGGCATTTGACATACATACTAGTTTGTTTCTCTACTTCAAGTTTGAACTCTTTAAACTTTTCAAAGGTTTCTGATTTATGTTTCATATGAAACACATACCCGTATTGTGATAAATCATCGATAAAGATAACAAAATATCAAAATCCACCTATTGTAGCGTGATTCATTGGACCGCATACATCACTATGTATTAGTTTCAATAAATCAGTGACATGATGTCCAACACTAGTGAATGGAGATTTAGTCATTTTCCCTTGAATACAAAATTCACAAACTGGGTAAGGTTATATGGTCAGATTAGGTATCCAACAATCCTTAACCAGATGGGTTAAGCGTCTTACACTTATATGACCCAATCTCATGTGCTATACTTTAGTATCATTTAAAGCTTCTACACTATTACTAGTGCTACCCTGTACATTCATGACATTTCTTGTTGTATCCAAAACATAATTCCTATTAATTAACTGACATTCAGCTATAATAAAACATTAAACATATCACATAAATATAAAGAATGGTTATGAAGTACAATAGTTTTATTACAAAGGAGAATCAAATCATAATGTCCTACAGCCTGGACCCATAGGAGATCACCATTTTCTACTCGAAGCTGTACCTCTCCTAGCTGTAGCAATCTAACTTTCTTCAGACCCTGAAATATATTGCAGATGTGAAAAGGACTTGCGGTATCTAATACCTAGCTAATACTAGCATCAAAACTAAAGAAATGTCAATAATGGGAAAGATAATACCTGGAGGAGTCTTCTTCACAATAGCAAGGTATTTAGGGGAGTTGCATTTCCAGTGCTCATCCTCACCGCAATGAAAGCATTTGCCTTTCGCATTCGATTTCTTTAATGGCTTGGATATCTGTCACCAATGAGGACCCATCTTAGGTGTCTGCCTCACCTTTCTTTTCTTCTTCCCTTTAGACTTTCCAGAAGCCCTTGAGGTCAAAAATGAAGCACCATAAATAAGGAGGGCCAAGCCTCCTTTGTAGATGTCCTCATCCGCCTTCTTCAGCATATTGAAGTTCATGATGAATTGTGCATATGACCTAAGTAGCTATTAGAGTTAGCTAATGTTGAAAGGGGCTATTAGAGTTAGTGCTCAAGTGTTATTCTAATTTTGTATAAATTTTATTTATATTTATACAATATGCATTTCTATAAATTGTTATTTTATAATATGGTATTAATCTTGTTTTTTTCATACAGTTTACATCAATACTAAGAATTAGTATTTTTAAGAGTTATAACCTATTATGAATTAGGACAAAGACCCAAGAATATTTATTGTAGTGACATAGTTACAAGTAGTTACAAATAGTGTTAAGAAATGTCATTATATAGTATATTTTCCAAATTAGTTCCTAGTCAGAGGTTTAACAATATGGGTTGATTAGTAAATTAGAAAGATTGGTGTAAATTTATATCTAAAATGATCAGACGGTTAATCTTAACAAACTGTGAGCTTAGTAAAAGCTCGTATATATGTGCAGATGTTAAGTGAGGACTTGACACTGAATGGACTAATTTAGACATTTAATAGACATTCCATAAAGCCATTAATTGAGGGTCTTCTTGAGTTTAGTAGTATTTGTAGTCCTTTAACATAAGCACCACGGTGGCTTTGTGAGTGATCCACCATACTTAGATTTCACCCATGTCAAAAACTATTTATGGTCTCACTTCTCGGTGTCGTTGGGTATGGTCTGATACTCATAAAGTCTGATGTGCGTAGATATGGGATTTATTAGGTCATATGGTTGGGCTGTTTATCCTGAGGCTTCGAGATTGTATTTCAAAAAGTCTTTGGGCCAAAAGTATTCAACTGAAAAATGTTTCCATAAGGTAAAACATTATCGCAAAGGAGTTTGTGATATTATTCATTGAAACACAAATTTGAAAATAAGTTTAAAGTCAAGCAGATAGAGACTTAACGGTATATCTATGTCTTCGCTCTTTTAGGATATAAGTGACAAAATGATTATACAAATTAGTTATCATCAACTTATATAGTTTTAGGCACCATTTTATTGTATACGTAACAGGTGCGTGGGGCAATGTTCATGTACATATGGAAACGTTCCATAAGATAAATGGAACGGGTGTGAACCTAGGGAGTCTCTGTGAGTGATTTCTATTAAGAAAAGTAGTCTTGACCTTTATTTGTCAAATCTCATAATCTAAACAAGCAACAACAGACAAGAGAATGCAAATGCATTTTAGCATGGCTATTAGCGAGAAAGTCTCATAATCAACTCGCTACTTTTGGGTATAATATTTTTCCACCAGACTTGCTTTGACAGCCTCAACTTTTCTATTAGCTCCTAATTTTCTTTTATAAACCCATTTACACCAATGATTTTAAATATTTCTAGTAGATCTACAAGTTTCCAAACTGATTTGAAGTGCATTAAGTCCATCTTAAGATTCGTGGCTTTAAGCCATTTATCCTTATCAGAATCTTCTATTATTTGTCTATATGTCAATGGATTATTTGCACTATCATCAGTGATTACATCTTATGCTTCTTTAAATAAAGTGTAGCAAATAGGTTAGCTTATAATTCTCCCACTATTCTTAGGTGGAAGTTGTGTATTTTGATGAACAAGTGTGGTTTGTTCACTATGTGATCCATTGAAAAGTAGTTCCTTGATGAAAACTTTGCTTTAATGTTTGTGGTCTCTTATATAATCGTCCTCAAGAAAAGTGGCATTTATTGATATAAACACTTTATTATCTTGTGGATTATAAAATAAACCACCATTTTATCTTTTTAGGTAGCCTACATATAGACGTATTTCTAAATGTGGTTCCAGCTTTCTGGTCTTTTCATTTAGCACATATGTTGGACACTTCTATATGAAAAGTGTCACTAAGAAAGTTTACGACCATTCTGTAACTCTAAAGGCATCTTTTGGATTAAATTAGATGGTATTACATTAAGAATATACAATGCATAACCAAAAAAAAAATCGAGTAACAATAAAAAAAACTAACCATGAATCTCACCATATCCAGTAACATTCTATATCTTCTTTTAGAAATATCATTTTATTATGGTGTTTCTAGAGTAGTGACTTATGATATGATCCCACTCTTTTTTAGGTGATCTTCAAATTCAAAATTGAAGTATTAACCTCCTTGATCATGTCAAAGTGATTTTATTGATTGATTGAGTTATTTCTCATCTTTAACTCAAAATTCTTCGAATTTTACAAAGGTTTCTGATTTTTTATGCACTAGTAAACATATCGTAGCTAGAGCAATCATCAATAAAAGTGATAAAATATTTATATCCTCCTCTAACCTTTACATTAATTGGACTACAGACATTCGAGTTTACTAGTTTCAAAGGTTCTTTGGCTTTGTTACGTTTTCTAGTAAATGTTCTTTTAGTCATTTTACCTTCTGGACATAATTTGTAAACTAGTAAGGTTATTAGTCCATAAACTAGTAAGGTTATCTTGTCAAGCCTTTGGTATTTAGTCGAACCGGAGTACCTACCTTGAAGTAACCCGTTCACAATTCTAGTTCCTCAACACGGTGGGCTTGAAGAAGCCAGAATAGCAGCTTTTTCAGTAAAAGATTCAACTCTTGAATTCTTGTTTCTACCTTATAGTATGGGTGATCAAAATTGAAGAGAAAAATGGAGAGAATGTTGTTTTTGTTTTTTTTTTTTTTTTTTTTTGTTCTCAATATTTTAGAGATGTTGCTTAACACTATTATATTATATTATATATAATAATATTATATTTTGGGTGCCAAATAGTTGGCACCCATTAGTATTTTATTATTATTATTTTTATTATCATTATGTAATATATATTATATTTTTATATATTAGATATATAAAGAGAAAGAGAGATTGAAATTGGAAATTTGGTGTGGCCAAAATGGCCGAGAAAGAAGAAGAAAGAAATGGAGAAAAAGAAAGAAATGGAGAAGAAGAAAAAGAAAAAGAAAAGAAAAAAAAAGGAAAAAAATGAAATTGGTTCATTTTTCTCTATGATTCCATTTGAAGCAATGGTTGATTGCTTTAAATTCTCTATTTCTTATCCTTTTGGAGAAAATGATACAAACACACATCTGGCTATTTTGGACATTAAGAGTTAATCCCAAGCTGAATATAGGGCTTGTCTTCTAGTCACCAAACCCACCGTGTTGGTGACTAGAACTGCACACGAGTTTGTCTTTATATGGACTCCGAAGAAACACGTGTATAACATTACACGTTGAGGTGAGTTCTCTAACCTATAAATATATTAATATGATTAATATATTTTATTTATTGTGTTTATTGCAAAATTTACATGCTTCCGCCGCATTAGGCAATAGACACAATTGCACATGCATACACCCATATGTATATTAGGTCCAACAGTTGGCACACACCCCATTAATTGAAGGCCACCCCCCTCCATATATCAAATGGATTTTTCTTCTAGCTAATACTTTTCTTAGATTGTTTGCTGTATATTCTCTCCTTCTATCTACGTAACTTTCTTCTTCGGTAGCTGTCTTGCCTTGGGGTTGGAATTAGGTAAGAAGTCAGAAATCCATAATAGAGTCCGACCATAACGACCGAATTGATTATCTTCATGCATAAGGATACTAGATTACCTAGTATAAAATATTGAAAAATCATCACAAATCTCCTTTTTTTCTTTTCTAGGTTAACCTCATTATTATAAATCAAGTTATTGACTATTTCAAACAAATCTCGAAATTTCTGCCTCTACAAACAATTTATTTTTCTCAAGACTAGATCCATAAAATACACATATATTTTGGAATCGTCGAGCTGAGGTTTCCTCCATATCTACACTCACCTTTACCTCAATTTATGAAAATAAAGAAAATGAGGTGCTATATTTATATAATACCAAAGGATAACATTGATTTTATTAACTGATGCGATATTTCTATATCATAAATTAAGTGCAAGTATACACTATCGTATGCAAGTAATAAAGAGACTAAATAAGTCGGATGTCGAACCCATAGGGATAATGTTTTCTTTTTAACCAATTACTAAAATTATATTTTCCTAATAATTATTCAGATAAATAAAAACCTAAGAATGAATGTAGAAAATATAAAAGTAAAAACACAATGCAAAGAAAATTAGGTGATAGCAATGTAGAGAAAACCTAAGATTAATATTATCCCTCAATATGTTTCTAATGATTAATCCTCTAATATTTAACTCACTTGGTCTTTATTATTGATCAAGACACTAATGTATTCACAAGCCTTTTCCAAGGTCATGGAAGTATACCTTAATTTACCAAATACCTATATTCCTATGGTACTTGTAATAAATTAAGATTCATTAAGATTAGGTCTTATTGATCATACATGCCAATTAGGTATATTCCTATCCTAAATTGAAACTTGCATATGCAACATTGAATGTTACTCTACAATCATGCATTAAATTACCTAGGTCTAAATATTATGATTCCTCTTCCGAGTTTATCAATAATATTACCAACTCATTCACCATATATTGGCCAGATATATTGAAGCATTAAACACAAGTAATTTAAATAATAAAAGACTAAGTTTATTAAATATTCGAAAGATATGGCAATTAAGCACACATATTGAGTTCAAATATTAACCCTAAAAAACAAGTTTAGCTCATGGCTACAAGAGAACAGCAGTAAAAATAATTATAAATCATGATACAATTATTAGCAAACCGATATAGACGTCGAATTGCTCTTAATTGTGCTGCCTAGGAACTCTTGATGCCGAAGAACGTCTTGTATCTCTCTCTAAAGTTGCTTCAATTAAGCTCCTATTGCTTTCCAAGACTTGTGCTTTATACTTTTGGTACTCTTGGGTCGTCTTGGATTCTCTCCTGAAGGTTGGGAACGAGTGGCTTTATATAGGGATTGATATGAGCTTGAAAATCTCAATTCTCGTCGGACTAGGACTCGCACTACCGCTAGCGCGCTATGCATCTGTCGCTGGGGCGACGCGTGAAAAAGCTATTACCGCTGGAGCGGTGGGATCTTGGCGTTGGGGCGCTGCATGAAGACGGCTTCACCGCTGGCGCGGTGACTGTCTGGCGCTGGGGCGCTATACGCGACTTAAGCAGGTCATTTTTCTTATTTCGATCACTATTTCAGCGCTGGGGCAAAAATCCTTGTGGCGCTGGGGTGATGGACACATACTTTGAAAACTTTGCATTTTAGTCCCTGTTTTCGCTCCTTTTGCATTCTTTCTTTAAATTTCGTTCAAGTCCCTATAAATAACAATAATACACATAAATAGCCATCTATTCTCATAAAATCATAAAATATCAATAATAAAAACATGAGAAAATATATGACAAATTTGCCCTTATCATTAACCCAACAGTTTTTCAGAAGTGATTTGAAAATAAAACACAAAAAGTCAAAAATAATGACCCGCATGCATTATTTAACCAAAAGATTTGAATTTAAGACATCTATATAAGTAGCCCTATTATTTATAAATTCAAATAAAAAAAAAGTTTGAAATTAAGATGCACTCATATGTACATGTAGTTGTGATTGTGGCTAACACTTTCATCTAGTTTTATGTCCAATAACGGCTTAAACGCCCTCTATGGATCTGGGATAGGCTTCCCATCCAATTTTCTTATAAATTGACAAACAGGGTCTTTTAGAGTCAGATTTTTGAGAATATATCATTGATGTTCATTTTTTAATTTATTTCATAAATCGAAAAGTTCACATTGCATAAGCTCATAAGGATGCATCTCAAGAGTCAATAGGATATCATCCAAAGACGCCTTACTTAGTCCATCCTTAATGAACTAAATTTTATCTTCTTGAATTCTAGATGCAAATCTTAAAGAACGACAACTTTGGTTATAATTCTATCGAGCATATTTATGACAAACTTGTAACCTTTTTGCTCTTCGCTTTTTGGAATAAGAGCTTCTTCTAATACCGAGCATAAAAGAAACAAAATCATTTGTAAATTCACCAGATAATGACTTTGATTAACCAATGAATATCCACATAGATATTCCTCAACATTAATAACCTTAGTTTTTTACACCATACTTTGTAAATCTTAACTAGAGCATTTTGAGACAATGAAGGAAAACGTTTTTTAAGGTTGGCAATAATGCTATCCATTTTGAAAGAAAGTGAAAACAAAAAGAGATGAATGCAAGATTTGAGGGACAATTTTTAGGGAACTGAGAAACTAACTTTAATAGTCACGGAGTACCGTATCCGCCACTTGACCGAGAAATAAATCACACTGAAGAAAAAAGTAAAAGAAGAAAATGAAATAAAATATGGAAGAAAATAAAAGCAAAAATAAAAAGTCAAAATATAAAATATAGTCTAAAGAGATTGAAGCTAATCAAGGATGATAAACAGGATCCACAAGAGAGATTTCGTCTAGGTACATAGAGTGATTACTATTTTCATATAGCTTTTCAATCGTTGTCTATTCACTTTGAAAATTCACCCATCAGTTGGATCCTCAATTTTGACAGCACTATTAGGAAAAATGTGCCTTACCACAAATAGACCAGTCCATCGAGATCTCAACTTTTCAATGTGTAAATGCAATCGAGAATCATAAAGATAAACCCGTTAATTTGGCTCGAAGTGTTTCATTAAGATTTGTTTGTCATAATCTGCTTTTATCTTGGCTTTGTAAATCTTAAAGTAGTCATATACATCATTTTGTAGCTCTTCTATTTATGATAATTATAACTTTCTCTAAAGACCTGCAGCGCTCAAATCAAAGTTAAGGGCTTTGATAGCGTAGTAAGCTTCATGCTCTAGTTCAACAGGTAAATGGTAAGCTTTTCAATAAACAAGTCGGTATGGAGACATGTCTAAGATGGTTTTATATACAGTGTGATATTCCCATAATGCATCAGAAAGGTGTAGAGAATAATCTTTACGATTTAGGTTAACCGTTTTTTTTTAAATTTGTTTAACCTCTCTATTTGCTAGCTCTACTTGTTTATTTGTCTGCAGATGGTATACAGTAGAAACTTTATGAATGACACCATACCTGCGCATCAAAGCTTCAAAAGAAAGGTTACAAAAATGTGTTCATTGGTCACTAAGGATGACACGTGGTGTACCATACCTAGATAATACATTTTCTTTAAAGAACTTTACTACAGTTGTGTTATCATTGCCACAACAAGTTATAGCCTTCACCTATTTTGATGCATAGTCAACAGTTAGAATGATGTAAAGGTAGCTAAAAGATGAGGATAAACAACCCATAAAATCAATACCCCAACAATCAAATATCTTGATAACAAGAATAGAGTCAAGAGGCATTATATGTCTTTGAGACACAGTACCTAATTTTTGACATATTTTACAGGAACGACAAAAATTATTAGTTTCTTTGAACAAAATGGACCAGAAAAGACTACACTCTAAAATTTTCGTAGCTGTCTTTTTCATAGAAATATAACCCCCACAAACAGGACTATGGAAAAAATTTAAGACACTAAAAACTTCACTTTTATAAATGCAACGTCTCATAATTTGGTCATGGCAGTATTTGAAAAGATATGGATCATCCTAATAAAAATTACGTACCTCAACCAAAAACTTACGCTTATCTTGTGCACTCTAGTTAGATGAAACTTCTCCACAAACCAAATAATTTACGATATGTGCGTACCAAGGTACTTGGCTTACAGTGAAAAGA
This sequence comes from Ailanthus altissimus, assembly GCA_946807835.1. Lineage (NCBI taxonomy): Eukaryota > Viridiplantae > Streptophyta > Magnoliopsida > Sapindales > Simaroubaceae > Ailanthus > Ailanthus altissimus. Next base: position 12,980,721 of record OX327698.1, read on the forward strand.
TATTCATCAGAAAAATCACCTCAAATTAGTGGAACATCAGTTGAGTTAATGAACTCAATGAGGGATAAATGATCAGATTAAATTCCTGCAAAAGAAAAATCCATCTAATTCAATAGACTTTAGCATTCTTCTTAGAAAAAAAGTACTTAGCGTGGAATTTGAGCATCATTCAAAGTCTTATTAGCATATTAGACAACAAAAGGTTTCCCCTCCCTCTGTTGTCCAAGAATTGCTCCTACAGTATAATTACTTACATCATACATAATCTCAAATGCAAGGTTCTATTCTGGTGATTGTATGACAAAAGCAATGGTGAGTTTGTTAATAAGTGTTCAGAATGCCTCCTCACACACATGTGTCCATGTGAATTTAGCATCTTTTTTCATAAGGTTACACAATAGTCTAGATATAACAAAAAAAATTGAATAAACTTCCTTTAAAAGATAGTGTGTCTAAGAAAATATCGAACATTTTTTACCGTTTTGGCTCTAGGTAATTTAGAGATTAATTCAATTTTGGCCTTGTCAACCTTTATTCTTTTTTAAGATACAATATGCCCCAAAACGATTCTTAGAGATACCATGAAATAACATTTCTCCAAGTTTAGCACAAGTCCTTTTTCTTCACACTTAAAACATCTTTTAAGTTAAATAGATATGAATCAAAAGAATCACTAAAAACAGTCAAATCATCCATAAACTTCAATGCATTTTTCAACCATATCAGAGAAAATATTCAGCATACAACTTTAAAAAGTACCTTGTGCATTACATAATTCAAATGGCATTCTACGAAAAGCACAAGTACCAAAATGGTATATAAAAATGGTTTTTTCTTGATCTTCTATAGTTATCTCAATCTGGTAATATCCTGAATACCCATCAAGAAAGCAATAAAGGGGGTGTTCAGCTACTCGTTTTAAAATTTGGTCAATAAAAAGCAGTGGAAAATAGTCTTTCTCGGTGGTTGTGTTTAATTTTTTATAATCAATACACATTCGCCAACCATAAACTACCCTAGTTGGAATAGGTACCCCATTCTCATTTTTTACAACAATAATCCTAAATTTCTTAGGAACTACTTGAGTTGGATTTACCCATTGACTTATTAGAAATTGAGTAGAGTATACATGCATCTAATAGTTTCAAGACCTCATTCTTCACTAATTCTTTAATTGTTAGATTAAGTCTTCTTTGAGAGTACCTATGGGGTTAGACACCTTCCTTTAAATGAATTCTATGGGAGCATATCAATGGAGAAATATCTTTAATATCAATTATGATCCAACCTAGTGAAGACTTATATTCTTATAACAATTTTATCAATTTTTTTCTTGTTCAGTACTAAGTTCAGAAGAAATGATGATAGGAAAGGTATCACCTACTCCCAAGAATACGTGTTTTAAACCTTTGGGCAATAAGGAAAGCTCAACTTATGGTGTCTCGAGATTCGATAGTTTCGATCTCTCCCTTTCTCGTGGCAACTCTCCAAAGAGTAATTGTCAAGATCGAGTCCCTTTATCCTGTGAGTCAAAAATACTAAACACATCAATTGTTTCATCAAGATAATGCAATTCTTCAAAATCAAAATTAATGAGGTTTTCTAAAGAATCAGAGCTATGGTTTTTATAAGTTTTCTCCACTACAAGTGTGTCTATCATGTATGAATGATAGTATTCGTCTTCCTCCCATGTATGAATCACAGCTTTGGTGGTATCTTTTGTTCAACTACTGCACTTATCTGTTTTGTCAAAAATACAATTTTCTTTATATGATGTTTTCTTTTGATAGTGCATAGATCCTTGATGACTTTGGCATAAGTTGGAACCTGTTTAATCAAATGCAACAATGGAAGATTAATCTTAACATTTTTTAAATATTCTAAAATCTCACCTGAATTTCTGAAAATTTTCCAATAGGTCGAAGAGCTTAGGGAAAAGGCACTAGAATTGAAAATTTATTTTCAGGTTCTGTTTCAACTGTGGCTTCTTTTTTAAGGGAGGCATCTTTACTACTCGTAGATGTGTTGGTTGGAGAAGTAGGCTCACTTATAATCTTACCATGTCGAATAATAATGGCATTGAGTTCTTTAAATTTTATGCATCAGAAGTAGAAGCTTGTCTCATGAATTGTTCTTTAGGATTTGATTGAGGTTGAGATAGAAACTTACCTCTTTCTTGTATAGTAAAAGCACTAGTTAGCTTAGTGATTTGACTCTTGATTTCTTTATTTTTGTCTACCACCTATGCAAGAACTATTTCAAATTTTTTATCAATCTTACTTTGTGCCTCCATAAATACTTGTAATGTATTCTCTAAAGGACTCTTAGCTGGTCATGCAATTATATTAAGGTGCACCATAAGACTTGGGTGCTTGTTGTTCTTGTTTCCAATAGTTATTGGCTTATTAATCAGATTTCTAACTGAAGTTTGGGTGGTTTCTCCAGCTAGGATTATAAGTTTCAAAGTAAGGTGAATAAGGCTTCTTGTACATCCCTAGGGCATTACATTATTTCTTATATATCTCTTTCATCTCACTATAAGTAGGGCAATCCTGAGCTAAGTTTTCCGCTCTTTTATAGATAAAACAGACCTTGTGTGACTTAACCCTAGCAACCGTATAGGTGATCCTTCTATCTTTGGTTTTCAAGGCCTCTAATTCCTTAGTTAAGACCTCTAACTGGGTTTTAATCTTATCATCTTCCCTAAAATGGAAAACTCTACTAAGTCGTAGCCTATTTGTGCTTTTAGTAGCGCTAGGTCCAGTCTATGTATATGCTTTTTCAGCTAAGTCATTAAGGATTTATATAGCTTCTTCAAGATCTTTGTGAAGGAACTCCCCATTACACATCTTATCAACAAATTGATGCTCTCTAATTGTGAGTCCCTCATAAAAATAGCTAACTAAGCTCCAATTTTTATACCCATGATGACGGCACAAATTTAACAACTCTTTAAATCTTTTTCAAGCTTGATATAAGGTTTCACTATCTTTTTGGGAGAAGGAAGAAATTTGTCTTTTTAGGCCATTAGTTTTGTATTCTATGAAGTATTTATTGAAAAATGCTTGGGTCATTTCTGCCCAAGTTCCTATAGACCTCGGGCTCAAAGAGTATAGCCAACTTTTTGTTTTATCTTTCAGAGAAAAATGAAAAAATTTAAGCCTAACAATGTCTATCGCTTCGGGTTGGCTATGGAAGGTGGCCACTACCTCTTCAAATTTCCTAACATGCACATAAGAATTTTCACTAGCTACACTATGAAACGTTAGCAAAAGTTGTATAATTCCTAGTTTAAAATCCAAATATGGTGTGTTAGATAGAAATATAATGCATGGTGGTGTGGTTGTATGAGTAGGATGCAAGTAATCTTTTAGAGTCCCAACGGGGTTATTCTCGCGTTGGCTCTTTGTGTTAGAATTACAAGATGAACTAGATAGTGATTTCCCTTTCTTTACAAATTGTGGTAGTGATTCTAGTTTTACTTATCTCATAAATCTTCCTTATTTTTCTCTGAGTCGATGCATACATCTCAACAATATTTTTTTAACCTTTTTTAAAAAAAAATTTAAATGAAGAAAATTCTCAAGGAAAAATTAAGAAGTGAACAAAAGAAAAAAAAATAAGCAATGTGGTAAAACCAACCATTAAATTGAAATAAAATACAATAAGTGAAATAAAACACAATAACAAATAAAAATGAGCTGTGTGGTAAAACTAAGGGTGGGCAAACAAAATCAGGAATCGAAAAACCGAACTGAACCAGCCGATTTGGTTCGGTTCGGTCCGGTTTTTTTTTAACAAAAAATCGATTTGGTTTTTTTGGGGGAAAAACCGACCGGTTCAATTTTTTCCACAAAACAAAGGGGAAAAAACCGAACCAAAAATTAAAAAAATCCATAATTTAAAATTTTAAAAATGGGAAAAATCAAACCGGACCGAATTAAAAAATCGGTTACGGTTTTATTTCTAAAAAACAACCGAACCGGACCGTGCCCACCCCTAAGTAAAACCAACCATGAAATTGAGATAAAATACAATAATTAAAATAAAACACAACAAGAAATAAAAATAAGCTAGGTGCTAAGATCAGCTGTGAAATATAAAATAAAAATAAATAAATAAAATAAAATAAACTGTAAAGTACAATAAATATATAAAAAATAAAATAAAGTATAATAAATAAATAACTAATGCATTGTAAAGTACAAATAAAAAAAAATTGTAAACTACAATAAATAAATAAAATAAAATAAATTGAAAAGTACAAATAATAAAAAAATGTAAAGTGCAATAAATAAATAAAAAAATAAACTATAAAGCATAATAAATAAATAAAAGAAAATAAACTAAGTTAGGCGGTAGAATCAGTCATAAAAATAAAATAAATACAACAAATTAACTAAAAAAAATAAACTTAATTAGATGGTAGAACCAACCATGTAAAATTAAATAAAAATACAAGAAGATAACAAAATAAGTTAGGTGATAAAGCCAACCATGAACAATAAAATAAATTATAACAAAGAAAATAAATTTAAAACTAAAATTTTACAAAGAAAAACAAATATACAAAGTTACCACTTTAGTATTGATAAATGCAACCTACTTTCGCTTAGTGTGCCTCCCCGGCAACAACGTCAAATTTTGTTTACGCTCAAAATGTAATGCGGTTATCGCAGTATAAATTGAAGTGTCGATCCCACGAGAAAGCTTTTGACAAAATAGGTTAGTGAAATAAAAATATTAAAACAGTAACAAATAAGAAAATTAACTAATTGATTTATATGGATATGATAGAATTATATATAAATTAAAAGAAAAGTCTTATGATGATGTAAGTAAGGTTTCGAGAATCACAATTATGATTCGTAAATCTATTTTATACACATGTTATATTTTAAAATTAATTTTCATTCTTACATATTCTTATGAATTTTATTTTAAATATTGTACAGGTTATAGTTATCTATTGGCCGTGGAAATTAGATTTGGAGTTTGAATTATTGAAGTTGAAGCTTATTTAGTTTAGTGAACGTGGAACTTATTTTATTTAGTGAATCTTATTTTATTTTGATGAATATTATTTTTATATTTAGATTTGTTTAGTGGGCATGGAACAAATTTTATTTAATGGAATTTATTTTATTTTTATGGATACTTTATTTGTGTGGATAAATTTTCATTTTACTAGTTTTTTTTTACTTATTTAGTTAATTTTTTATTAGTTTATGACAATGTATTTTTGACACTTTACTAAATTATTAGTTTGTTTGAATATTGTTTTTATTTATTTATTTATTTTGCATGAATTTTATTCTTCCATTATATAATTTTAGTATTTTAGAAAATATTTGAGAGACCGAAATTAAATCAAATTGAATTAATTCGATCTTGTTCGATTTTCATATATGATTCGGTACATTCAATTTTAAAAAAAAAACTAAATTTTTTCGGTATGATTCAATTCTAAAAATAATGAATCAAATCATACTACACCCATCCTTAATATCTACCTTTTAAAAAAGAGAAAAAAAATAACAATAAATGAAAATTATATATTTTTTTTAGAAAATTCACCACAATTTTTAAACGTGCACTTAAAGGAAATCACAATCTTATTAAAAACTTTATTCTTGATGCGCATCACTATATTAATCTCGTATTACAACATGGATACTTGTATTATATGATGTCACAAATTTTCCTAACATTTAGAACTTAGATGCAAATGTAGGACAAATATCCATACCGTAAAATTCACTCTTTTCCTAATGCACGATTGTTCTTACAAACCATACATTTAGGGTTTTCTAAATAATTGGAAAGACGATCAATAATTTAATGTTTTCGTTGACTGAATCATTCACCATTGACCAACTCGAGTAAAGATATCAAATGGGGTATATTTGTACGTAACGTGGTTGTTAAGTTGCTTTTAGTTTCTTTTTCTTTTTCTTCTTTTTTTTTAAATTCCAAAAGTTAGAACAAATTTTCCAAGACCAATGTGTCCTCAACCTCGGAACCGCGTAAACTTGAAACGAAAAAGAATCGGTGAAGAATTTTGTAGGTCTTCAAAACTAACTTTACACTAACATTCTTTTCGAGGTAGATCGCCTCAGACCTTTTCTTTTATAATATATACAATGAAAAAAAAAATTATACTATATTATCATTTAATATTGAAATTGTTCTACAGAATTTTGGGCAATCTCAAAATTGGTGAGTTTGGTCTATACTATCTTTCCCAGATGATGGATTTAAAATTTTTTTTTTTGTCTTCGTGAATTGATGAGGCAGGTTTATCAAATCTTTAAAGAGTTGATAGAATTCAAGAAGTTTGGTATTGCAAATTTATTTTAGCCATTTTGAGCAGAAAAAGATTTTTATAAATAAATTTAATCTTATATTGTGAGAATTGTAAGGCTTAAACTTGCACAATAAATAATAAAAAAATATGTGCTATTATAATGTGTTTAAATATTAGTATGAATGTTGCAGACTTGTCTAAGTGTGTGGGGTGTGATGCACGGTTAGAGTTTTAAGTAGTAAGTGTTAGTTGGTAAATAAAAATTTTGTTTAATAAAATAAATGCAGTGAAAGTCAAATCGTCTTATTCGTAATTACATGTATAAAGATAGAAGATTACCTAAATTCATCATTATGGCAGATCTTGAATTGACTGGCTGCAATCTTCTCTACTATGCTCAATCTTCAAACTCAATGTATGTGGCCACGTGGATCTTTCTTAATCTCTAAACCACTAATACTTAAATCTGAGAGAATTGTATTAATTAAATTCTTTTCTCATGTAAGAATACGTAAAAGAATTTTCTCTGTATGATTGTTGTACCTAATATTACTCCATACCTCCCATATATATAGGAATCTCCCTTGGGTATTTAAAAATAAATTATGATTAAGAAATTAAAGTTTGATTAGGATTTGATCTAGTAGAGGGACTACAAGACCCATGGAATTCCTTAACTTCAACTTAAAAGGCCTAATCTTTATTATCTCATAATACACTAATTCTTCTAAGTTAACCCCAAGCTATTCACTAAAAGTCAATAGCTGTATTCTAGTAACCCATGTTATAAAGAAAAATGTCATTTAATTAAAACTTATTTTAATTAAAATGGGCTTAGTCTTTAGACCAATAATAATCACTTAATTGACCATTCAATTGATGTCCATAATTACAGCTAGGCCTTAAAAAAAAGTCTTGCCTCTTTAATTACTTATTTGCCCCTAAGTCATCGAATACTCTAATGATCATTTTTAATATGTTTATATTTGTAATAAATTTTTACAAATAAATATTATTATTCAATAAATAATTTATTGAATAAACTGTGGCCACAGATTCTAATGATCAAGTACTGCAAACAGTTTAGGTGGACATTAATTATTAGATTCCATCTTGCAAATATATGTTCCTACGACTCATGAAATTATATCTCCAAACTATCAAAATTTTGACCGTTTATATGGATCTCACTCCGTAATAACTCAAAAGATACAATGTATGAATGTAAATTCATTACCTGCTCAGGATTAAAATCAATCAAGCTTATTAAAGCTTTTTTGAATTAAGATCTACGACATTTAGTTAACCATATCAAAATTCACAATAATCCCATTCAATGTAACATATACACTAGTTTTTCTACTCGAAGTCTCTACTTCGATGATCAAGGTAAATCATCCACTATAAGAAGCAGAAAAACTACAACCTTACATAATGAAATGCCATTTTCATTCATGGTTGTGAACATGATTTAATTTATAAAAAACTTGTGATCTATACCCTCTATATTAGCATCATATGCCTAATACATAGATCACATACTTTATAAATATATGCTTATCAATGTATGCTCAATTATATGTATGAATAAACTTTTATTAATCAAATAAAATGTTATTTCACATGCTTTAAGGGTATAAATAATATTATATGTCTAACAGTAAGAACCCGAATTTTATAGATTATAAGATCTGTTGAACATATATATATGTTGAAAGTCAATTTCTAAGAATATGAGGCTTTGGAATTTACATAAAGGTATTTATTTTCTTGAGTTCTTGATAAAGAATGTGAAAGAAGAAACGAGAAATACGATGTTATGTTTGCTAAAAAGAGTTAGAGCAAATATAATGGTAAAAAAATTGTGTTTCATGTGTATTATCAAAGTTTTTATAGGATAATTTTATATTAGATTAAGACTCCTTATTTGATCCTTTACCCTCAAACAATCTTGTTTATTTAATAAGTTTTAGACCTACTAAAAAGGAAAAATGAGTTAAAAAAATAAAAGAAATAAGATACTAATTTTAATCTTAATAAAGGCTATTATATTAATTAGTTACTATAGACCCCTTAAGTATAGGAAAACTTACAAGTATATTTCTTGTTAGAAAATAAGTGACATTTGTGCCACTGTCATTTTTTCTTTTGGTTAAAATTATAGTTTACCGTCGTTGACCTTGTTCAATCATTTATTGACCTTTAATGGGCGGTGACCGATATGATGTTGACCAAACATTGACTAGCTATTGATTGACAATGAATTGACTCATTATGGATATTATTAGACTTCAAATTTTGTGTGCTATATGATGGTCAGATTATTTTAATTAATAAAGGATCAAAAAAGTCTCAAAATTAGTAAGAAAAATGGCATCCCCTATAACGTCTTCGTCCAACCACTTTTTTTCACTAAATCTCAAGCTCCTTTGATGCTTCATTGGCCAAAATAGCATATAATATAAAATCGATGGCTTCTATAGGGAGTCGATACACTATCGATGAGTGGTCAATTAACACTAGTCAACATTGACATTGGTCAACACTAACCAACGGTTGGCTTCTAGTCTAGTTACTGTCGATTGAAGGAAATGAGTCATTTGAAAAATTCAAGGACAATCAACTTTAATTTTAATGAAAAATCTAATGGATGAGCACATGAGTCACTACCCAAAGCATGTGATGCATTTACCACATTCACTTTATTTAGGAGGTCCATAAGTCATTTTTTTTTCTATTAAACAAGACAGTTACCAACTCTAATTTAAGAAGGATTTTAAGAGCCAAAAATTATTTTATTAGGCTTCCATTTCTCTACTAATCTTAATAATATGGGTTTACCCTTATTTTTGGCCAAGTACTCTTAAGTGGATTTTAGCCTAAGAGTCCACATATTTTGGACCTTAGTGCAACCATATGCCTATCAAAGCACAATCCACAGGTTAAGTAAGGCTTGGGTCCACATTTCTTTCCTTGTTAAACATACCTAGGCATATGTACAGACTTGAACTTGGGCCTTTGTAGATTTGTGTACAACAACACGTATATTGTGCTAACTAATAAAAAAAAATTATCAAAGTTAGTGCCGCATTGTAGTTTTCTAATTTTTTAATGTTGGAACCAAATGATGAGTATTGTTATTTGATAGAGTTGGGATACATTGTATTTTATATGAGTGTTCAAAATTCAATTAATCTACCTAATTTATTTGATTCAATTCAAATTGAAAATTTGACACTATCCTCGGTGGATAGGTTTATAGATTTACTTTGATAGATCCGGTAATAACTAATTAAATTTAGAGAAAATAATACCATAATATTTATAAATTAATTAATTAAAAAATATGTCATTATCTTATTTGTTCTACATATCAAAAGTCACAAAAAAAATTAAAAAAACATTATGCCACACAATTTATATCAAATAACTAATACTTTTACTATAATTTTGGTTGCTAGTATTAGGTATATTTATTCTAGATATTATCTAGTCACATTAAATTATATATTATCATATATAAAATATATGAAATATTAACAACGTAAATATAAGTAAAATAAATAAGGAAAGCTAATTTTGAGCAAGAAGAGACATGTTAATAGTATTATCTTAAAGTCAAATAGTCCTCCCTTTGTGCGGGTAAGACTGATTTATATGGCTCTAAAATATAACCATGCTTACAACCATTCTCTTTGATGAGCACAATCAATGGAAGATAAAAACCAAGTCTTCCTTTCTCATGGCTAAAAAACCTCAATATAGGAATTAATTTCTTTTATTTGATGTGTTTATTAACCTCTTCTTTTTTTTACTTCCACACTTCTAATAAAAAATTATTATCACCTTTTATATAGTCGTAGATAGTCTAAGTAATAACTGTAGAATTAATAAGAATAATTTATTATATTGTACCTTTAAAGACAATTAACTATATTTAATGGCTAATTTTAACACATTGTTTCTCCTATATTATAAATAACATAGAAATGTTGTAACTCTTGAAATTATTAATAGTGTTTTTTTTTCTCTCCAACAATTCCCTATGAAAAGTTTGAAAATTTTTAATTTACATATATAAAAATAGATATAAGAAAAATATAAATATATGTATAAGTATCCTTCTACTATGCGGTGGATATAGGTAACTTTTGGAGTTAAACCTATTCTTAATGTTATAGCATTCATTTGATGAACTTGAGTGAATTGTGTTTTGAACACTATCCCCTAGACCAAACTTCACCAATAACACACTTAACATTTATAATATCCAATTCCTATTAGTAGTATTGGCGCCTAAATTTCGGTATAGAGCATATAAGACACCGTAGGGTTACTCGATTTTAACCCTATTAGAAATATTCCCTTTATAGTGCACGTGAGAGATATTAGACCTAATTTAATAATTTCACACTCGATCGGTATGCTGGACGACCCTAAACTATTTTTGAAATTTTTCTCTATTGGCTTAGAAAAGGAAATCCTAATTTACTACATGAATTTCCATTTAAGGGTTATGAATGGAACAAGCCTTTGTTGAGAAATACAATCCATATATTAAGGAATGAACCAATTAGAAACAATCTCATGGATTGCCAAGTTGGAAACTATAGTTAGTTCTTTTGACTATTCTAACTAGATAGTTATAAAGAAACCAATTAAATCTTTTCATTTGAACTAATGGCAAATTAGAAGTTTTAAGTAAGTTGAAGGGCAAAATGGTCAATTGAGGGAGCACTATATATATGTTAGAAGTGTGTAGAAATTTGAAAAAAAATCAAAACCAACACTTAGCCAAAAAAAGAGAGAAATTCGAGCTTCAAAGGGGGATACTGCTACAGTGAAATTTCAGTTTTTTTTTCATGATTTTTCATGTGAAATCAAGCTAAAATAAGGTTACATATGAATCCTTAAGCTCAATTGAAGCCTCAATTAATGGAAATTCAAGAAAAAGAGGTAAGAAAAGCATTGTTTTATGAGTTTGATAAGTGAACTTTCAAGAATGCTCCAATTGACATTCTTATGTGTATTCTTGGCTTAGATTGAGTTGAATTCTAGTTTGGAGCTTGAAGGAATCATCAATTTGAAGAAATTGGCAAAGTGAGAATTAGGGTTTTTGGTGATTTTGTTGTAGAGATTTCAATTGGTTGTAATTAGGGCTTTAGAATGAAATTGGCATGATTTTGTTGTAATTGGAACAAGAAATTGAGAAAAGGAATGTGTTGGAACCTAGGGTGAAATTCTGCCACTTTAGGGAAGTTAGGAATTGAGTAGTGTTTTGATTGAATTGTTGTGTGTAAATGGTGCATATTGTAAATTGAATGTATATGGTTGACGGAAAAACCAAAAATGAAGAAAATGGGACATAATTGTCCATGTTGAAAAGGTGAAGGGCAATTATGTCCAACCAAGTTATAAGGTGTTCAATAATTTTCAGGGCGCCAGATGGTGAGTTAGTTTCGATTATGGCTCTGTAACTAAAATCGGGAAGTAGTATGCATCCGGGCTTTGTATGCCGATTAGGGCGTTTAGTAGTTAAATGAGATTTTAGCATTCGATTTAGTTCTAAATGTCATTTGTGGCGCGTAGGTGAAGATAACCGAGAGCGTTAACGGGAGCAGAAATCGGGAGCGAAATTGAGCACGGAGCGGTTGTGAGTGGAAATCTGCCATTTCTTTTACTTTTCGTTTATTATGTTTTCGCATAATGAATATGCATGTTTTATGAGCTTTCGATGCATAACCATGATTTATGATCTTGAAATATATTCATAGACATGCCATTACATGTTCGAATTGAGAAACAGTTTTAAAATTTCTGCATTCGTTTTTAAGGCCATTGGTACCCTCAGATTATAGTGGTGATGATTGTATTAGACCCGGCCGGTATATCCCGTGCAGATGGACAGGTCTTGGGGGTGTGTCACTAACTCTGAGAAGTTGGGAAGTTGAGTCATGTGAGTCGCACTATGTGTACGGGGTATTGTCTCATTATATGCATGCGATGTAGGATTTCGCTGCATAGCCAGTGAGATGTCTTGAGATGTCACTGTAGGTGCTGCTAGTTGAGGTGCCCCGTGACCTACTCACGTGTGCGGTGCTAGTTGAGTCGCTGCGTGGGTATAGAGCTTTAGGGTTACCATTGGTACAGTTTAGAAAGAAAATGGCCGAGCGAGAATTTTACTAGTTTTTGATCTACCGATGGCATTTATGCATTTATATGCACACAGCAGTTATTATGTTGTACAAATTCTGAATATCGTTTTTCAAAGATGTACATAAAACCCGCTTGGCAAGATTTTAATAGCATATAATGTTAGAAACCGTTTTACAGTTTTACATCAGTTTTAGAAGCATGATTTCTACGTGAACTTTAGAATTAGCTATCTATACATGATGTTATTTTATTGAAATTTTATTTGCACTCACTGAGCTCCTTTAGCTCACCCGTTTTGTGTTTTATATTTTCTGAACCCCTTTCCCAGGTGCAGGTCTCGGTACACAAGCTGCTGATTCTCCTATTGCCGAGTAGTGGGCCAAATCCGAAGATCATTTTTGTACATGTAAATGTGCTAAATAGCACCCTTTACTTTATGCATAATAGTTGTAGGCATGTATATTTGGATATATGTTTTGACCCGAGAAGAAGAGATTTTAATTTTATGATGATCGTTCTTTTTACTTCTATGATTACGCTTATTTGTGATTCAAATGAATAATTGCGTTGTGTTGGATTTGATTTGGGAAGGACCGGAGGTCCGAATTGGTAGAATTGAGATGTATTGGAAATAGAAGTGAAATTTCTTTGCAGGTTTTATATAGATTTTCTGAAAAAAAAACAAGGGAAACTTTGTCCGTTTGTTTTTAAAATTAAGATGTCATTTTCGTGTATGTTACTAGACCTTCTTAGTAGCAACAAGAATTAAAAAGGGGTTCGTCTCGCGGAATTTCTCAACATACCTAGTTAGGTTCGGAGGAACTTCTGTCGAGGTGCCCGGCAGGGCCGCTGGGATTCATAGTAGAGGGTCTCGGGTCGGGTCCTGTCAACATTAATGAAGACTTGGTTTTACAGGTTAACGCATTAAAAGCCTTATACTTCATCTTAATTCTAGTGAGAGCTTTAGATAACCATCTAATTCTCATAATCGTGGCCTTACGACAACTTTCACATAGGTGAGTCCTTTAAAGGCATATATAACTTATGCCTTAGAACAGTATGCTTGCCTTGGACTTATCTAAGGTAAACACTATTCCTAACTTCACGTAAAACAACATATTTGCCATAGGGATGAGAAAAGGTATATCACCTCTATGATATATTTATAATTTATATTGCTAAATAGGTCATCCAGTATAGATTATTTCTATTTATTAAATCTTCTTCCTTATGGGGTCACTATCAAAGAGGTTGGGTAACTTCTATAACTAACTCCCTTTCAGGTTTAAGTACATCCCTTGATAATTTACAAAAAAATTCTAAAAAAATATTTTATTTATTACTTTCTTTGAAAATATTTTATGGAATTTAATCTATTCCCATTTTATATAGCATATTAAAAAACTCTTCACCAGTGGGTGCATTTCAATTATCTTGTTCTTCGAAGACTTTGTTCATAATTTTTTTGAAACTCAAATAAATTCACTTCCTTAAATAAAATGTTAGTATGGACATGTTGTTGGTTTGGTAAATAACAAATTTTCTATTTAATAAAAACTAAACGCAGTAGAAGCCAGATCGCCTTTTTCATAATTACATGTATAGGGATAGAAGATTACCTCAATTCCTTGCTATGACAGATCTTGAATTGACTGGCTGGAATCTTCTCTACTATCCTCAATCTTCAAACTCAACGTGTGTGGGCGTGTGGGCGCATGGATCTTTCTTAATCTCTAAAACCACTAATCCCTAAATCTGAGAGAATAGTATTAACTAAATTCTTTTCCCGCGTAAGATTACATAGGAAAAGAATTTTTCTCTATATGGTTGTGGTACCTATTTCTTATTACATACCTCTCATATAAATAGGGATCTCCCTTAAGTATTTAGAATTTAATTAGGATTAGAAAATTAGAATTTGATTAGGATTTGAGCTAGTAGAGGGACTACAACACTCGTGGGCTTCCTAGCTCTAACTTAAAAGACCTAGTCTTTATTATCTCATAATACATCAATTCTTCTAAGTTAACCTCGGGCTATTCCACTAAAAGCCAAGGGTTGTATTCTAGTAACCTATGTTATAAAATAAAAGTTCATTTAATTAAATCTCTTTTTAATTAAATTGGGCTTGATCTTTAAACCAGCAATAACTACTTAATTGACCCTCTAATTCATGTCCATAATTAAAGTTATGCCTTAAAAAAATGTCTTACCTCTTTAATTACTTATTTTTCCCTAAGTCATTGAATGCTCTAATAATCATTTTTAATATATCTATATTTATAAATAAATTTACAAAAAAAATATTATGTTTCAAAAAATAATTTATTGAATAAACTATGGCAACAGATTCTAATGATCAAATATTGCAAACATCTTAGGTGGACATTAATTATTAGATTTCATCTTACAAATAAATGTTCCTACAACTCATGAAATTATATCTCCAAGCTATGAGGTTTTGACCATTTATATGGATCTCACTCCGTGATAATTCAAAAGATACAACGCATGAATATAAGTTCATTACTTGCTCAAGATTAAGATCAATCAAGCTTATTAAAGCTTTTGTGAATTAAGATCTACGACATTTACTTAACCAGATCGAAATTCACAGTAGTCCCGTTCAATGTAATATATACACTAGTTTTTCTGCTCGAAGTCTCTACTTCGATGATCAAGGTAAATCATCCACTATAAGAAACAGAAAAACTACAACCTTACATAATGAAATACCTTTTTCATTAATGGTTGTGAACATGGTTTAATTTATAAAGAACTTGTAATCTATACCCTCTGTATTAGCATTATATGCCTAATACATAGATCACATACTTTATAAATACGGGCTTATCATTGTATCTCAATTATATGTATGAATAAACTTTTATTAATCAAATAAAATATTATTTTGCATGCTTTAAGGGCATAAATAACACTATATGTATAACAATCTCCCACTTACCCTAAAGCATGTTGAGTAACTATTGAACCCTACACTATTTATATGAGTTTCAAAACTCTTTGCTAGCAATGATTTGGTGAATAGATCCACAAGATTATCTGCTTACGTAATCTTAGATACCATGACCTCACCATAGTGCACACAATTCTCTTACCAAACATTATTTTCTCCCTATGAGGTTTCTTTTCTTATGGTATTTGGTTCCTTAAACTGTGCTACTGCCCTATTATTGTATTAAAAGAATTGGCATCTAAGCACTAGGATAGCCAAAAAAATAGACAATCTTCTTACTTAGTGCTAACTAATACTTTCTTATCTTGAGAACTATAGAAAAGACTTCCTCTTATTCCTTTAGGATAGCTAACAAACAGACAAACTTCTTACTTAGATTTTAACTTATCTGTCTTCATTTTTAGCACATGTACTGGACAACCCATATATGTATATGACGTAAACTTGGTTTACGTCTTATCCACATTTCCAGAGGTGTTTTAGGGACTGACTTCGATGGAATTAAGTTAAGACAATACATGGTTGTTTCTAAGGCATAACCCTAGGACGAGATAGGTAAAGTTGAATAACTCATCATTGACCTTACCATTTCAAAAAGAGTTCTATTTCTCTTTTCTACTACACCATTTTGCTGGGGTGACCCTGATGCAGTCAATTGGGATAATATTCCATTATTTAACAAATGGGTCCTGAACTCACTATAGAGGTATTCGCCACATCGCTCAGATCAAAGTGTCTTTATGTGTTTTCCTAATTGTCTTTCCACTTCTACCTAAAACTATTTGAATTTATCAAACACTTTAGACTTATGGCACATTAAGTACACATAACCGAATCTAGAATAATCATCAATGAAAGTGATGAAATATTCATAATCTCTCATATCTTGTGTGCTCATGGGCCTACATATGTCAGAGTGCACTAATTCTAACGTTTCAATGGCTCTATTACCTTTAGCATTAAAGGGTCTTCTAGTCATTTTAACTTCTATACAGGATTTGTAGACTAGTTATGGTTCAATATCTAATAAACTCAAAGGTCCATCTTTGACCAGTCTTTAGATCCTATCTAGACTAATATGACCAAGACGTAGATGCCATAGATACGTTTGATTAGTGGGAGTCACTTTAATCCTCTTATAGTGATTAGATTCATTATTCAATTCTATGTCATGCAGTGAGTTAATTTTAGGATATATATAGTATAGATTGTTAACTAGTGTACCAGAATATATAAACGACTTATTTCTTTTAATACCACAGTTGAGTCAAAAATAATAGAATAACCAAATTTATTCAAATAACTAACTGAAATCAAATTACGTTTAAGTTTCGGTACTAACAAATAATCATCTAATACTAAAGTCCTAAAATCATCAAAATAAAGTTGAACAACTCCCACTGCCTTGGCTGCAACAATTGCGCCATTTCTTAGCCTTAGACTGATCTCCCATTTACTGAGTTGTCTGGTTTTCTAGAACCCTTGCAATGAATTACAAATATAACTAGTGGCTTCAGAATCTATTATCCAAGAATTAGTAGAATCAACCACTAAACATGTCTTAATAAAAAAAATTTTACTAGAAGGTGAAGCTATCCTTTTAACTATTGAAAATATAACTAAAGGACAGTTTCTCTTCCAATGCCCTTTAATGGCACATGGAAACACTTTCTTTTGGGTCTTACTATCTTTTTATGCATTTGCACAAATCCTGAATTAAATGCTTTCTTTGGCTTATTATTCTTCTTCTTACTACTCTTTTCTCTAGGATTGAGACCAAAAGATGAAGATTGGCACTTAGTCAATTGACTATTGTAAGCATCTATTTCATTTTGGGTTGAATTTTCATTAGGTATTTGAGTGCATTTATCAATCGGGACATATTTATGCTTTTCTACTATGAGTTCAATATCTAAATTCCTTTCCCAATCCACATAATTATTCCCGATTAACTTGTTTTGGCTAAGGATAGATGCTAGTGGGCTGAATGAAGACATAATTCTGAAAAATAAATTCATATATGAGCATACATTATCTGATAGCATGTGAAACTTTTGCATGAATGCATGAAATGCATTTATGTAGTACTCTTTAACTATATGATGCATAATTTCCATTCAGAATACGCCTCCGTAGGGTGGTCGTATCCGTCATAAATTAGACTAGTACCATACTAATTTATTATTATTATCTATATATCTCATATCAAATAATAATAAACTACCAATTCTTTAGCCCTTAGATTTAATTGACAAGAACTCCATAGGGAGGATATCAATCAACCTAAGTTGAGTGTACAACCATTATTTTAATCCTTTATATTTTCTAATTAAAAAGCCACCGTAAGGTAATCAATTTTGCATTAGTCCTTTATTAGATCTTATCCTTTAAGGAAGTTCTATCTAGTAACCAGTTCTGATTAATATCCTCCGTAGGGAGCTCATAAGATTTGAGGTAAGGCATTAATCTACCTTACTATATAACCAATAATGGAGGCTATGGGCTTTATGCCTAAAGCCCTCTCTCACTCAATATTTTAATTCTTAGAGTTTTTAATTAATTTATAAAATGATGATCTACTCATTAATATCTAATTTTATTTTTATAAAATAATTAATAAGGTCACGTCAAATAATAAATTAATATAATATTAAAATTATGACAATAATCTTATCCTAATCTCATTTGAACATTAATGTCCTATAATATGATATATTTTGTGCATGGACATGTGAATGTGGCACCCTTAATCTATATGACATGTTATTCATCCAATCCATTAACTAAATAAATAAATAACCCATAATTCATTATTTTTCTTGAGAAGAAAAATATTAAAAACTAAGCCTAAATTCTTCAAAGTCTTCCTTGAAGTCAACTTGGGCTCTTCTATAATGTTACCTCTTCTTACTTGTCTCCTTTTATGGGTTTGAATTTTGAGCCTTTTAATTTTCTTTTGTCCACTTATTTTAAAAATAAATTGGGCTTAGTTTAGGCTTAAAATTTCTTTGGACCTTCCAAAAAAAATTTAAATAAAAATATTTTTAGACCCAATGATTTTAATAAAATAGTCCAAATAAATTTTTATGAAATTGAACCAAAATTAAAAGATGTTTGGACCAACTTTAAATTTTGCAAATACCCAAAATTAATCTAAAAATAAATTTGGGTTAAACTTAGGACCTATTTATAAATATCTCAAAGTTATCTGGTCAAATTTTAATTACCCAACATCTAAGGGAGCTGAGTAAAAAAAATAATTCTATTAGGGTCTATTTGCACAATTGATAAACTTTTTAAGGATTGAATTGTCATATTCGCAAAAAAAATTGACCTAACATAATTCTTTATAACAAAGAGGGACTTATATGATATTTTCCAATGAAACCCTAATTTCACACATTTCACTTTACTTGCCGCGACTCTCCATTCTTTGCCTTTTCTTTTCTTTTTTTTTTTTTTTTTACGTTTTCTTCCCTTTTTTTTCTGTTTTCTTCTTCCTTTTTTCTTATTATTACAACCAAAATAATAATTAAAAAATATATATTTTCTAGATTGTAAATCAAAACCCTAAGCCATTTAATTGATTTATAAAATAATCACTAAGAATTAACCTATTTATGAATTAGTATGGACACAACCATTCATCACATAATTAATAAATATAACAAATATAGATTAAATATGCAATTGGTGTCACAATAAATAATTACTACTATACACAAAATAAACTATACATATAATATGATATAAGGCGGCTCTGATACCAATTGTTAGTTTGATAAATAAAAAAGTTTATGTTTAATAAAAAATAAATGTAGCGGAAGCCAGATCGTCTTTTTTATAATTACATGTATAGGGATAGAAGATTACCTCAATTCCTTACTATGGCAGATCTTGAATTGACTGACTGCAATCTTTTCTACTAACCTCAATCTTCAAACTCAACGCCTATGAACGCATAGATTTTTCTTAAGCTCTAAAACCACTAATACCCAAATCTGATAGAATGGTATTAACTAAATTCTTTTCCCACGTAAGAATACGTAAAAGAATTTTTCTCTATATAGTTGTGGTACCTATTTCTTATTACATACCTCTCATATATAGAGGGATCTCCCTTTGATATTTAGAAATTGATTAGGATTAAAAAATTAGAGTTTGATTAAGATTTGAGTTAGTGGAGGGACTGCAAGACCTATGAGCTTCCTAGCTCTAACTTAAAAGGCCTAATCCTTATTATCTCATAATACATCAATTCTTCTAAGTTAACCCCAGGCTATTTCACTAAAAGCCAAGGGTTGTACTCTAGTAACCCATGTTATAAAATAAAAGCTCGTTTAATTAAAACTAATTTTAATTAAATTGTGCTTGGTCTTTAGACCAACAATAACCACTTAATTGACCCTCTAATTGATGTTCATAATTAAAGTTAGGCTATAAAAAAAATGTCTTGCCTCTATAATTACTTGTTTTTTCCTAAGTCATTGAATGCTCTAATGATCATTTTTAATATATTTATATTTGTAAATAAATTTATAAATAAATATTATTATTCAATAAATAATTTATTGAATAAACTGTGGCTACAGATTCTAATGATCAAGTACTGCAAACATCTTAGGTGGACATTAATTATTAGATTCCATCTTGCAAATATATGTTCCTACAACTCATGAAATTATATCTCCAAGCCATCGATGTTTTGACCCGTTTATATGGATCTCACTCCGGGATATTCAAAAGATACAACACATAAATATAAGTTCATTACCTGCTCAAGATTAAGATCAATCAAGCTTATTATAGTTTTTGTAAATTAAGATCTACGACATTTAGTTAACCAGATCGAAATTCACAGTAGTCCTGTGTCATGTAACATATACACTAGTTTTTCTACTCGAAGTCTCTACTTCGATGATCAAGGTAAATCATCCACTATAAGAAGTAGAAAAACTATAACCTTACATAATGAAATGCCCTTTTTATTAATAGTTGTGAACATTGTTTAATTTATAAAGAACTTGTGATCTATACCCTCTGTATTAGCATCATATGCCTAATACATAAATCACATACTTTATAAATATAGGCTTATCAATATATGTTCAATTATTTGTATGAATAAATTTTTATTAATCAAATAAATTGTTATTTTACATATTTTAAGGACATAAATAACATTATATTTTAAGGGCATAAATAACATTAAAGTAGCGAATTTATTATAATTTTTTTAAACTATAAAAGATCTCAATATATATATATATTAACATTTCTATATTGTTTTCTAAATTATTGTTTCATGTAATGACACTTAATGATTAAACATTGAAAAAAACTAAACCCCATATTTTGAGAGAATTATGTCTCATGTAATTTCTTTAAGCTAGTATAATTTAAAATTCCAGCATACTCTCACAAAATTAATATTTTTATAACATATTTCAAGATATACAAATTTTGAATCTTATATCGAGTACTACGTCAAGAATACTAGTCAATCTCACTTATTATCATATGCTAGTTATCAAAATGATAAAAGAACAAAAATGTAAACTAACACAATTTATTTCATGAGTGGAATTAAAACAATATATTAAAATATTAAGATTGATATTAATGTAGCAAATTTTATCATAAATTTCTAATAGTGAAAAAAATCTATTACAAAATTTTTATCACTAAATCTCTCTTTTTTTTTTTGTAGATTAATATAATATAATATAACACAACTTTTAACTTTCACAAAGAAAATAGGTTTTTTTGTTTCTTTAAAACTTTTACTATACTTTTGATTACTAGGAGCTTAAACTCAAAAAATAATTGTTTTTTTTCCTTGAATACGAAAATTAAATTTAATAGGAAAAAAGAATTAAATTATTGTGCGCTTAAGTTAGTGAGATTTTAATCATCAAATTAGTAATCAGAAGATAAACTTCTTTTACTATGTAAATATTATCATATCTTAACATAATTCACTTAATGTTAACTTTCGAGAAGGTTTTATCTAGTCGCGTTTAATCAAATATTGTTGTCTAGGCTACGGTAACATATTATTACTAACCCTAATTTCCTTTTACCTTGTGTTTTAAGAAGAAAGTTCTTCCAAAATGGTTCTTTATTGAAGGCGAGTTAAAGATTACACTCATCGTTTATTTAGAGAAGCTTATTATAGGCTCGTCAAGTCATTGAACGACGGTCGTCATTGTGGTGTCTCAAGCCTAGTGAATTGGTTTGTATTTACCATGCTCATTAGCTCCCTCAACCTTCCATTTTTAAGCCCTTTCCACTAAATATCTTCCAAATGATGTCTTTTTATTTGAACTATGTCTTTCAAATGGTAATTGGGATATTCCGTGGATTATGGAGATTTTTTTGCAAGGAAGAGGCAAAATTAATTTTTGGCTTAAGGAAGTTGTCTCGAGAAACTTGATAGTCTATACTGGCATTTTGATCACAAAGGTTTTAATTTGGTTAAAAATGGTTACTGGGTAGCTCTAGCCTTACAGTGTGAAGTGCATTCTTGGATTGAGAAAGTTTTACTGGCATGGTGGCATAAGTTTTTGAAGTGCAATGTTCTTAATAAGATAACATAATCTTTTTTGTAAGGATTTTTTTAATGGTTGCATACAACTTTAATTTATGTCATAAGAAGTTGTAAGTTCTTAATACTTGTCTTAGTTTTCTAAAAAGATGTGAGTGTTTCCCATGTTCTTTGGATCTGCAAATTCACATAAGCATTTTAAGAAATTATTGGATTAAATCAAATTTATTTAAGAAAGACCTAAATTATCATATTTGAGTGGGATTAAGGTATTTCTAATTTAGTATTTTCCTTGTAGGAATTGCCTTATTAAAGATAAAGTCCAAGTTGTAAAATAATTAAGAATACAAGTTTAATAAGGAATTAGATATCATTCACCATATAAAGAGGCTAAAGGATTAATGAAACAACTAAGAGAGAGGGAAGCTATGTCGAGTCACGTGGAAAATATTTAGAGTTTTCTTGTATTTTATATTATGAGATTATAGTAGATTATTCTCTCATCCGTAAATGTAGCCCAAATTAGGGTGAACCACATTAAATTTCTTATGTTCTTTGTGTAATTTATTATTCTTGATGTTTGATGTACTTCTACTATATTTTCTAAACAAATTATAAGAGCTAAAATACTAGCGAATGATACAAGCCAATAAGTGGTATCAAGACTAAGTCAAAGATCCTACAGTCAATATTGGAGCCAAGTCCAAAGAAAAAAGCTAAAAAGAAGATAATGGTTATATCAAAGCCAATTTAGGGGAAAAAAATCAAGCTTAAATATATCTTCGCTAAAGAAAAAGAGACAATGAGTAATGCTCAACATCTATAAGGGTAACATTCATGCAAAAGAAAAAAAAACACCCTTTGATTTATGTTGATAAATCACTCAAAATTATTTAGGAACAAAAACTTATTTAGGAACAATGTTGTCCTAATAATTAAAAATTTCAATTGAGTTAAAAAAAATAATCAATGAAATGGGTCAAGCAAAGTGCTAGGTTAAAATAAAAATTACAAAGAGTACGTATTAAAGAAAAAGGTTTGCCTACAAAAGTGGTAGATGATTGATCCTCATAAAAATCCCTAAATGAGTAGATATATAGTTTCTACATGGGAGAAACTATAGTTTGGCTTAAGGGAGGCCAATTTAAAAAATTTAATTAAATATGGTCTATTAAAGATATATAAAAGTTTGGTTTAAGGAGGAAATGTAATATTAAACCAAACTTATTTAGAAAAGAGCTAAATTACCCTATTGTAGTGGGATTAGGATATTCTAAAATTAGTATTTTTTGGTAAGATATACCTTTTTAAAGATAGAGTCTAAGTTGTGTAAGGATTAAGAATACAAGTTCAATAAGGAATTAGATATCACTTAATATATAAAGAAAATAGAGAATCAATGAAAAACCTAAGAGAGAAAGAAACTATGTGAGGAGTCACATAAAAAAAATTTAGAGGACTCTTGTATTTTATATTATGGTTTGTGCTTACGTGTCATCTCTATTTGTATGAATATTTATTTTGTAACATTTATACAATATATATTGTATTAAATCGCTAATAATCTTTATTAAATAATATTAATTCTTATAATATTATAGACATTGTATGATCTAAAGAAGTTTAGATCAAGACTAAAAGTTAGCAACGCTAAGCGTTATAAGTGCTAAGAGTTAGCACTACTAAGAGTTAGCAAGTTAGAAGAGTCAGCAGAATCTAAAGAGTTAGAACCTTATCTAAAATGGGACAAAGACCTAAGAGTATACTAGTAATGACATAGTTGCAATATATGCTAGAAAATGTCATTATGCAAGTATATTCTCAAACACTATATTCCTGACTTATTTTAATAATATAAGTCTATCGGTGAATCCCTTTTATATAGATCAGTATATGTTTATATCTGTATAGTACAGATGATTATTCTTAGTTGACCATAAGCTTAGTAGAAGTTTATATAGACATATAGGTATTCAGTCAGGACTGGATACTGAACAGGCTCGTGAGGACCCTAATAGACATCCTATGAAACCGTCAATGATAGGTCCTCTCGAGTTAAATAGTATTCGTGGTCTTTTTACCTGAACGCTACGGTGGGCTTGTGGGTGATTCATCATACTTTAGTTTCACGGATGTCAGTGACCTTTCATTGTTTGACCTCTATATGTCGCTAGACATAGTCTGATGCTAATGGAGTCTAGTGTGCTTAGATACAAGATCCGTCAACTCACATAAGTGGGTTGTATATCTGATACTCCAAGATTGTATCTTAGAAAGTCTTATGGCCATAAGCAATAAACCTAAAAAAATAGTTTCCCATTTGGTTAAAAAATATAGCAAAGGTGTTTGCATATATTATTTACCGAGATACAAATCTGGAGATAAGTTTATGAATGTGCTTATAGGGATTTCAAGATGCTGATCTATATCTCGTACATCCAATGTATAATTGACGAAAAGATTATACGTATGCATATTGACCTTAACTTGTAGGGCCTAATGTGCTAATTTGTAATATTCGTGATGTGTGCTTGGGGCATCGATCACGAACTCATAGAATAGTTATATTTCTCAATATGAAGTATACTCGTTGTGCATTGGGGCAACGTACCAGAATGTATAGTTCAATCCAATAAATATTCAGCAAATTACTATAATTAAGTTAACTAAAGTATATGATTATGGTGTAACCCACTTTGTGTTAACTTAGAAAGGGCTTAAGGGTAATTGTACTTAATTGATTATGTAATTATTAAATAATCAAGACAATTATTTATTTAATAGTTAAATAAATAATTTAACTTAACTATAGTTAAAAGTTAACCAATAGTTAAGTTAATTAGATATTAACTTTACTTAATGGTTAGATAATTGTTAACTTAACCTTGGTTAAGTTAGTTGACTAGGGTTAGGTTAGTTAGATATTTACTAAACTTAAGAGTTAAGTTAAACCTAACCTAACTAGAATTAAATATTAACATGAGTTAGGTTAAGGCAAATGTAAATGCAAATTAAAATAAAACTCATGTGTAATTAAATGTTAATTAAATGCATTTGGTTTTAAAAGAGTGAAATGAAACAAAATAAGCTAAGTTATTGTGTTTTTTTTTTTTTTTTTGCTTAAGGAAGTGGTTGGCCATAGAAAGGAAAAAAAGAGAAAAAACAAATTGTTTTTCTTATTCTGAATTCAAGTGTTAAATTATTTATTAATCTTCTTCTCCATTAGGCTTAGGTCATTAAAAGTAAAATTAAGTGTTTGATTTATTGATCAAGAGTAAACTAAATACTTAGGGTTTAATGAGTTAAACTATTTTGTTAGATTATAGGCTATTATTCTAGATAATCAATCTCATTTTTATTAATTACTAGAATTAACAATGGTTTCATTTCGCGTGGACTTCAGTAAATTCAATCCAAAAGCTTTAAGGGTTATATTCTAAATTTGTAATCAATTTGTTTAATATGATAATTTTTTTTTCATTATTAATTTTTAGACTTCTGTTGTGTATGTATATGTATGAGATATGTATATTTGGATGATGGACACATACAACACATGCATGCACCTAATATTAATCAACACTTTTCATTTTATATTTTGAGATTATAGTAGATTATTCTCTCATCTGTAGATGTAGTCCAAATTAGGGTGAATCACATTAAATTTCTTGTATTCTTTGTATGATTATTATTCTTAATGTTTGATGTATTTTTATTATATTTTTAAAAAAATTTATAAGAGCTAAGATATTAACAAGTAGTATCAGGGAAAACTAATATAAACCTTCAGCCTTTGCAAGGTCGATTCCATTTATTGTGGAGAATTTGTGTCTATTGCATATAGACTTTTACTGTAATATCCAATCCCTATTAGTAGTATTGGCGCCTAGATTTCGGTATAGAATAAATAAGACACCGTAGGGTTACTCGATTTTAACCCTATTAAAAATATTCCCTTTATAGTGCACGTGAGAGATATTAGACCTAATTTGGTAATTTCACACTCGATCGGTGCGCCGGATGACCCTAGAATATTTTTAGAATTTTTCTCTATTGGCTTGAAAAAGAAAATTCTAATTTACTACATGAATTTCCATTTAAAGATTATGAATGGAACAAGCCTTTGTGGAGAAACATAATCCATATATTAGAGAATTGACCAATTAGAAGAAATCTCATGGATTGCCAAGTTAGAAGTTCTAGTTAGCTCTTTGAACTATTCTAACTAGATAGTTACAAATGAACTAATTATATAATTAGTTTTTAACTAATGGAAAATTAGAAGTTTTAAGTAAGTTGAAGGGCAAAATGGTAAATTGAAGGAGCACTATATATATGTTAGAAGTGTGTAAAAATTTGAAGAGAGATCAAAACCAACACTTAGCCAAAAAAAGAGAGAAATTCGAGCTTCAAAGGGGGGTGCTGCTACAGTGACTACTCAAGTTTTTTTTCATGATTTTTCATGTATAATCAAGCCAAATTAAGGTTACAAACCCATCCCTAAGTTCAATTGAAGTCTCTATTAGTGGAAATTCAAGAAAAAGAGGTAAGAAAAGCATCTTTTATGAGTTTGATAAGTGAGATTTCAAGAATGTTTTAATTGATGTCCTTATGTGTATTCTTGGCTTAGATTGAGTTGAATTCTAGTTTGGAGCTTCAAAGAGTCATCAATTTGAAGAAATTGGCAAGGTGAGAATTAGGGTTTTTGGTGATTTTGTTGTAGAGATTTCAATTGATTGTAATTAGGGCTTTAGAATGAAATTGGCATGATTTTGTTGTAATTGGAACAAGAAATTGAGAAAAGGAATGTGTTGGAACCTAGGGTGAAATTCTGCCACTTTAGGGAAGTTAGGAATTGAGTGGTGTTTTGATTGAATTGTTGTGTGTAAATGATGCATATTGTGAATTGAATGTATATGGTTGATGAAAATACCCAAAAATGAAGAAAATTGGACATAATTATCCATGTTGGAAAGATGAAGGGCAAGTATGTCCAATCAAATTATAAGGTGTTCAATAATTTTCAGGGCGCCGGATGGTGAGTTAGTTTCGATTATAGCTCCGTAACTAAAATCGGGAAGTAGTTTACATCCGGGCTTTGTATGCCGATTAGGGCATTTAGTAGTTAAATGGGAATCTAGTGTTCGATTTGGTTCTAAATGTCATTTATGGCGCGTAGGTGAGGATAACTGAGAGCGTTAACGGGAGCAGGAATCGGGAGCGAAATTGAGCGCGGAGCGGTTGTAAGTGGAAATCTGCCATTTCTTTTACTTTTCAATTATTATGTTTTCACACAATGACTATGTATGTTTTATGAGCTTTCGATGCATAAACATGATTTATGATCTTGATATATTCATAGACATGCTTTTACATGATCAATTTGTGAAACAGTTTTAAAATTTCTGCATTTGTTTTAAGGCCATTGGTACCCTCAGATTATAGTGGTGATGATTGTATTAGACCCGGCCGGTATATCCCGTGCACATGGGCAGGTCTTGGGGGTGTGTCACTAACTCCGGGAAGTCGGAATGTCGAGTCATGTGAGTCGCTCTATGTGTACGGGATATTGTCTCGCTATATGCATGCGATGTAGGATTCCGCTGCGTAGCCAGTGAGATGTCTTGAGATGTCACTGTGGGTGCTGCTAGTTGAGGTGCCCCGTGACCTACTCACGTATGCGGTGCTAGTTGAGTCGCTGCGTGGGTATAGAGCTTTAGGGTTACCATTGGTACAGTTTATAAAGAAAATGGCCGAGCGAGGATTTTATTAGTTTTCGATTTACCGACAGCATTTATGCATTTATATGCACACAGTAGTTATTATGTTATACAGATTCTGAATATAGTTTTTCAAAGATGTAGATAAAACCCGCTCGGCAAGATTTCATTAGCATATGATATTAGAAACCGTTTTACAATTTTACATCCGTTTTAGAAGCATAATTTCTGCATGTACTTTAGAAATTGCTATCTTTGTATAATATTCTTGTAATTGAATTCTCATTTACACTCACTGAGCTCCTTTAGCTCACTCGTTTTATGTTTTATGTTTTAAACCCCTTTCCCAAGTGCAGGTCTCGGAATGCAAGCTGCTGATTCTCCTATCGCCGAGTAGTGGGCCGAATCCAAAGATAATTTTTGTACATGTAAATGTGCTAATGGCACTCTTTACTTTATGCATAATAGTTGTAGGCATGTATATTTGTAAGTATGTGTTGAATCAAGAAGAAGAGATTTCCAGTTTATGATGATCGTTTTTGCTTTTTATGATTATGCTTATTTTGTAATTTAACAAAATAATTGAGTTGTGTTGGATTTGATTTGAAAAGGACTGGAGGTCCGAATTGGTAGAATTGAGATGTGTTGGAATTAGAAGTGAAATTTCTTTGCAGGTTTATTGGATTTTCCAAAAAATAGGGGAAACTCTGTCCATTTGTTTTTAAAACTAAGATGTCATTTTCATGTATATTACTAGATCTTCTTAGTAGTAATAAGAATTAAAAAGGGGTTCGCCTCGCGGAATTTCTTAACATACCCAGTTAGGTTCGAAGGAACTTCCATCGGGGTGCCCGGCAGGGCCGCTGGGATCTATAGTAGAGGGTCTCGGGTCGGGTCCTGTCATTTACAAGATATGTCAATTGATCAAATTGAAACTTTTATCTTGGGCCGCTAGTCCTTGTGGCACCATCAAAACAACATTTCGCATGGGCATAAAGTGTGTTGTCAAGCTGATCTATTTTCTTGGATAAATAATATCCTAAAATAAATCCATGCACAAATGGTTCCTCCTCCATATAGATATCTAAAATTTAATAGTGATGCAATCCTTGATACGACTCTGAGAAAAGTTAGAATATGTGCCATCACTAAAGACCATTTTGGTGTTCTACTGGCAACTTTAGCTAACTTATAATTTTTTTAATATTTTTTAAGAAACTAAATTCTAGTAAAGAATCATAGTTAAGATACAACGTTAAGGGCTTCTAATAAGATTATCAGAGAAATTAACGAGACTTAAAGATATATTTGCACACTGACGTGCTCAGCCTTAAGCCCTTGCTATCAAAGGAAATGACAATATTCCTAATTAGTAAAACCTATTCAAAGAAGAGAAAAATACAATTCGAATAACCCAAGAGCAAAAGAAACAACCCTCATACAAGAGGGAAAAAATACAAACCCTACTACAAATAATTGAAACTACATTCATAACAGATACCAAAAATAATCAACAAGTTCTAATTAACACCTAGCACCAAGTAAGCCTCAATTTGCATAGTTAACCAATTGGGATTTGGTGCCGCTAGAAAAATTCTCAAACTGACGAAAAAGGTCAATGGCTGTTAACCATATGACGAAGGAGAGCAGCGACTAAGTCCAGGGGGGCTTGTCAACTATAGATCACGGGCAACATCTCTCCGATTAGTCTACGACAATAGCCCAGCGAGACCTCAAAAATTATAGATCTTAGTGAGCGCATAACTACCAGTGAAACTCTGAAGAAGACAACGATGAATAGCACGGACCGGTAAGGCATATCGAAATACTCGCCGACGGAGAAAAGGCTGAATAAAAGTAAGGCACGTCAGAGATATGGGATTGGCGATGGTGCATGGCTGTTATTCAACTGGGACCGAATTGCCCTAACAGATGTTGCAGTGATTGGTGCTATAGTAGCTAAACGCAAGCACACGTTATCATATCAAGTAATATAGGATTTTAAGTCCAATTATCGATCCCACGGGGACTATGCGATCTAATTCTATAAATCAAATGCTAAAATTATACCTACTTAACTTTTATTCAGAAAATTACAATCTAAAATTTAATTAACTAACCTAATTCTATAAATTAAATCACCTAAATAGTAAGAAACGAGAGATAAATTTACCAAAAAATAATAATCTAGGGTATAGACCCATCCCCTAATATTTCATAGGACTCATTAATATCTTGATTAATCTCTTAATATCAATTGATTGGCTTAAACACTAATCTCATTACAAACCTCTGTCGATAGTCAAGTGACTATATTACACATACTAACAATCACCTATATGTCTATAGTAATCAAATCAGAACGTAATTCATTAAGATCAAGTCTAAAATATATCATACATGTCATCTAGGTATATGTTTATCCTACATGGAACTCATAGTTGTTACCCTATGATCATGTATCAACCTTTCCTAGGCTAAACACATTAATCTCTTTGTCAAGTTCATCATGGTTCCTCAATCATTCAAATTATTGGTCAGATATAATGAAAGCAATAAATACAAGATAGAATGAATCAATTATATATATATATATATATAAAGTTCATAAACTAAGAAGTAATAAAATCCAACTACATACTTAGGTCCAAAAGTCTAACTCTAGAAAGGTCATAGTAAAACAAAGAGTTCTAGAACTTATCAAGAATAACACTATGAAAATTATAGAAAATTAGAAAGATAAAGAGTTAAAAATATAGAACTAATTTTTTTACAACCTTTAATCTTCTAGCTTCTCGATTCTCCAAAAATTACTCTTTCTCTCTCTACTTTCTCTCTCCTTTTGATTCTTCTTTCTTCCCTTCCCCCTTAATTAGAGTTTTCCCTTCCCCCTTTTGATTCTCCAACATCAAATACAAGTCAAATTGCTACTATTTATAGGTATTGTTCACCGTTATTGTTCACGCTCTATAATGCTGTAAATATTGTTTCTGGCGTCGCACTCATTTCTGAGCACTGTGGCGCTAAGCACTGTAGCGAATCACTATAGTTAGCATTGTAGCAATTTGATGTTTTTGACTTATTTTTATTAGAGTTTCGACCATATTTCCTCTATTGACTTTAAACCTAGAAAAATAATAATAAAATACATTAAAAACCAAATAATCTTAATTTCTATGAACAAATATGAAGTATGAAAGATGAAAATATTAGACTTAATTAACCCTTATCACACAGCTACACCAAGGATCCTAATGGATTGCCGGTCGAAAAATGCCAAAGAGATGAATTGAAACTTAGACAAAAACAAAAACAAAACCAAAAAACTAAACTAATTCAAGAAGAAGAATATCCAAACCTATGGGGAGAGAAAAAGGGAAGGGGAAGCTGCTGGAGAGGAGGCCATGGCTAAAACAAAATTTGGTTGAT
This sequence comes from Ailanthus altissimus, assembly GCA_946807835.1. NCBI lineage: Eukaryota > Viridiplantae > Streptophyta > Magnoliopsida > Sapindales > Simaroubaceae > Ailanthus > Ailanthus altissimus. The sequence goes on from OX327698.1 coordinate 13,011,857, forward strand.
GTGCTCAAGGAGAAAGAGAATTGAGAGAAAATTCTAGAGTTCGTAAGGTATCGTAGTTGAATAATAACTTAACTTTAGCTAACTTATTGATTATTTTTTTATCTATGGATTTACTTGAAGCTAAGGCTTGTGTTATCAACCCCAATTAGCATTTAGTGCTAGTCCTTTGAATGTTTTTTTAGAGTGATTCATTCTCACTCATTCAAATTGATCTTAAGTGATGTTTCTCCTAGATTTGAAATCAGTTTATATTCATTGTTTGTTGATTAATTTTAGAGTTTATAAGTGTCTGTCATGTTAGTAAGTGTTAAGATTAAGACTTGTCTTTAATACTGATATTGAAGTTTTTGTCTAACAATTTAAGCTTTTAGATTGAATAGTTTTACTAATACTAGGAAATTTTATTTTTTCGAGTTTGACCGAGTTTTCAAACAAGAGAAATTGTCTCATAGATCCAACTGAGCATTTCACCAACCTAATCCAACCAAGATCCCTGCAAATTCGTAAATCAATGGAAATAGCACCAAAATAGAACTTGTGCAACTTAACGTTTCCTTATTGTCACAGTTAGACATGAAGCCTTTGATTGCAGGAAAAACAAAAACCAATGTTAATGTTGTCTATATTATTGTAGAAGCCTTTTATTCAAAATGTATTTTTTTATTTTAAATAATGCATTAAAAGAGTGTTGTGTATTTAAATTGAGAGTATATGTATTTGATAAATCTTATTGTAGGAATTGTGATCATATATGCAAATGATTAAAAAAGTTGAATGGTTTTAATTTATAAATTTAAATATATTTAAAAAATTAAGAATAATTTTAAAAAAATAATCATATATAATCTATAAATTTAATTTATATATTCAATTTTAAAAAAAATAAAGTTGTTAAAACTAATTAAATATAAAATCTGTACACAAGAAAGGAGTAAAATATTAATATGAGATAAAAAAGTGAGTTAAATGAGATAAAAAAAGATAAATAAAATAAGAGAGAGAAGATAATACTATTATTACTTTGATGGGGTTCATTAGTTGTTCAAAAATATTTAAAAAAATACAACAAATGACAAATTTGCTTTAATTTTGACATAAATTTGCTTTAATTTATGTCAAAAGTTGTATTAAAAATAGATGCCATGAATTCTACCCCTATGTATAGTTTTTAAAAATATTATAACAAAAATAGTATTTACTCATACATGAAAACAATTAACAAACAAAAGAATTTCTCTAAGAATATATCACTTGAATTAAATACCATATTTATATAAGGAATAAATATAATATTAAAGTACTTCAATACTATCTAATCAACGATAAGAAAATACCAAGCATATGAATGTAAGAACACCAACTAAAAATCTTCACAAGCAATAAAAGAAATTTATATGTTATGAGTGTAGATTGTTGAGTATATTTATTATAGATATTATCCAATCATATACTAAATAATATATTAACACATAATATAATATAAAGAATATTAACAATATAAATATAAAGTAAAATAAATGACAACAAAAAACTGGTTTTGATCAAAAAGAGGTACATACTAATAGCATTGTTCTAAATTTAAATTCTAAATTTAAATAATTAAAAACGTAATTAGAAATTCTTTTCTTGCTGGGCTAAATTGTTTTAAATATTATTTTATAAGTCTTGACAGTATGAGAAGAATGTACTTAATAAAAGAAAGGAAAAGAAAATGTGCTTTATATGGAAAGATAATGAACATTCTTATCTTACAAGAATAGTATGTCATAATGTTTTTTTTTAAAATAACAATAATAAAATAAAAACTAAAAGTAAAAAAATTATCTATTAAAGTTGTGTTTAGTGATATGTCAAAATGTAAAATTTATTTAGTGCTAATTATAAATCATTAAAACTAAATTGAATTGATTATTAAAGTTAAATTCACTTTAGCACATACATAAATATAAAATCAAAAAAAAGATGAGGATAAATTTGAGAGTTAAAAATGTCGAGATCTAATATATGTAGGTGTATGCATGTATTATTATGTCTATTGTCTAAAATACGTATCATATACATATTATACGCAGCGGAAGCGTTAAACTAAATAATAAACATAATAAATAAAATATATTAATCACATTAATATATTAATAAAATAGAAAACTCATATCAACATGTAACGTTATATACGTATTTTCTCGGAGTCTGCATAGAGACTAACTCGTGGGCAATTCTAGTCACCAACACGATGGGCTTAGTGAGCTAGAACAGCAACACCATATCCAACACTGAATTAACTCTTAATTCCCAAATAGTCTGATGTATGTTTTCTTCCTTTTCTCATCATAGAGAAAAATATGGCACCATAGAAAAAAATAAAATAATTTTATCTTCCTTTTCTCTAAAAGAATATAAAATGGAGATTGAAGCAATTCTCAATTGCTTCTCGTGGCACCATAGAGAAAAATAAAACTTCTTCTTCAGCCATATCTCTTTTCTTCTTCTCTCTATTTCCATTTCTCTCTTACAAGAACAAAACACACAATCTCACAATTTTTCAATCTCTCTCTTTATATATATATATATATAAGCCATTTCTCTTTTCTTCTTCTCTCTATTTCCATTTCTCTCTTACAGGAACAAAACACACAATCTCACAATTTTCAATCTCTCTCTTTATATACACACACACATATATATATATATATATATGTGTATATATATTATATAATAATAATAATATAATAATACAAATGGGTGCCAACTATTTGGCACTTAATAAAATAATATTATATAATATAATAATATATTATAAAAAGAGATTAATGATTATTTAATAATTAAATAATCATTGTATAAAATTATCATTTTACCTCTCATAAATAGTTATCAAGTATATCCTTAGTGGGTTCCACCAAATTTCACACTTGAATAAACTCATCCGAGGGTCCACAATTAGCCACTTATCCTTATATAATTAGTAAATAATAATTATTAACTAATTGTTATATTTAACACTTAAATATAGACACGCACGCATTCTCGTGGTAGTACTAAATATTGCTGGATTAAACAATTTAATCTGACACGCTGCCCCAATGCACAACGAGTACACTCCATATCACGGAACTCCCTAGGTCTACGCCCGATTCGCCAAATGAAACTATTCCATGAATCCGTGAGCAATGCCCTACGCACACGTCGTGGATATTACAAATCAACGCATTGAACCATGCAAGTTGAGGTTACAACGCATATGTATAGTCCTTTGGTCATGATATCCTAGATGTGCGGGGATATAGATTACCACCGTCAAATCCTTATGTGCTCATCCATATTCTATCTCTAGACTTATATCTCATTGAATAATATATGTAAACTCCTTTGCCATATTGTTCAACCCCGACGGAACTTCTTTTCGGGATTAATACTTGTGGCCACAAGATTTTCTAAGATACAATCTCGAAGCATCTGGATATCTAACTCTCTTTGCGAGCTGACAGATCTCATATCTGTACACACCAGACTCCATAAGCATCCGACCATATCCAACGACACCCAGCGGTTAAACCATGAAATGTCTATAATAAGCGTGGAACCAAAGTATGGTGGATCACTTACAAGCCCACCGTAGCACTCAAGTCAAAGGATCGCGTATACTACTCAACTCGAGAGGACCCTCCATTGACGGCTTACATAGGATATCTATCGGAGGCCCTCGTGAGTCTATCCCGTATCCAATCCTAACTGGATACCCATATGTCAATTCGAGCTCCAAGCTCATGGTCGGCTAGGAATAACCATCTATACCTTATAAATACGACATATGTTGATCTATATTAAAAGGTATCCACCGACAGACCTGCAATTATTATAAAGAGTTTATGAAGAGAAAGATATAAATAATAAATTCGTTTGTAATATTTACAACCAGTTAACACTTAATTGTGCTAATATTTAACATTTATATATCTCAGCGTGACTAATTATGAGCTCTTATCTAAATTATTTTAGATCTGATCTGAACTCCTTAAAATCATACAATATTTGTAACGTTATATTAAATAGTACTATATAAATGAATATTAGCAATTTAATAAGAATGTACACTTATATAAATACAAAAATATATATATATATTTAGGGATGACACATAAATACGATTCCAACAAAAAAAATTTACACAATAAAATAATTTTAAAAAAAATAAATTACAATTATTATAAAAGGTTTGTGAAGAGAAAGATATAAATAATAAATTCGTTTGTAATATTTAAACCTTAAAAGTATTGGAAGATTCACTGTAAGAAAAAAACAAATATAAGTTAATTATACACTTATTAAGTTAAGAAATATTGTTAAAATAAGAAATTCAAATTTTATAAGAGAAACTAATTTAATAATTGTAAACAAAATATAAATTTCATAATAACTTAAATAAATTAAAACTAATTATTTTTGCTCTTTTTTAAAAATTAATATTAAAAAAATATCTTAGGACTCAATTGGACCACTTAGTTCGCTCTTCAGTTAATAATTCTCCACTTGTGCAGATATAAATAGCTTTATATGACTTTAAGATATAATATTATGCTTGTAGCTACTCTTACAATCAGCTTATTAATAGGACATGATTTTATAATTGTATTATTTTCAGTTAATTACAGCTTGCTAAGTCCACAGAAGTTTTTGGATTAAGTTCATAGATAATGTTACAAATTGTTACTCATATGTATAAGAAATTTTAGTTACGAACATTATTATAATTATTATTATTTTTAAGTCTTGACTTTTGGTATAAAAAATTGTTGAAAGGAATAATAATATAAGATTTTTTTTCATTTTAATACATCATTTATGCAATTTTCTTATACCACTAATTGAATAAATGTTTCTTTTTAATAATTCATCGCACAAAAATTACTAATTTGAAAAATAAAAGACAATAGGGCTTGAAATGGTAATGATTTTGCAAACAATTAAAAGAGAATTGATTAATATATAACTCAAAATTAAATTATCCTAGAAATGATGTAAATGAAATACAACACATAAATAAACCAACCAACAATACAAAACTTTGCCAAACCAATTAAAAGTTCCGATAAAATAATTTTATATCATGAAACCAGCAGCAATTAATCCTAGGGCCAAAGATCTATTATCAAAAAAAAAAAAAAAATCCTAGGGCCAAAGATGCAGCTGGCGAAAACGTAATTGAAACGGCGGCGTTCTCCGAGGGAGCAGGAGCTTCAGAAGGTGAGACGGAGATCGAGGAGGGAGCGGTCAATGGACCAGGAACATAAAACGGCGGAGTGTTAATGGTGGGGGCGGCCGGAGTAGAAGCAGTTGCAGGTGATGGTACTGTTGGTGATATTACGGGAGATGATGTGGGTGACGAAGTTGGTGATTGTGCCATTGAGCACACAACCAACAAACCCATTAATATGAAGACAACAAAGCTTGACTGAGCCATTAATATATCGGAGAGAATTGGAAAGCTAGTGATTGCTGACAGTAATAAGAAAGCAGTAAGTGAAGTAGAAGTAGAAGTAGAAGTAGCGTTTTGTGCGAAAAGTTTGCGAAGATGGAGAGAGTTTATATAGAGCTTCGCCCCTAAAGACTAATATTCAAACATCCGAACGAGTCTAAAAGAGTATTTCTCTTTTGATTTTAACCGTTGGATTATGAAAAGGATTAACAAGAAAGAGAGAGAGAGAAAAAGAAAAAGATAAAAAGATAAAAGATAAAGCTAAAGATGAGAGTGACGAAATTACGCCCATATAGATTCCGTTAGTTTAATAATTAATTAGACAGGATTTCTTTTTTTTCTTTTTTTCTTTTTTATTTTACATTGTTATATCATCCAATATACAATATATACTGCTATCATAATTATGCATCATTTTAATATTATGCACATTCGAATTTACATCTTTATACCTCTACAACGAGGTATTATCACTTTAACACTTTTTTTTTTATAATATTAATATTATATCATTATATTATTTAATATATAATATATACTCTTATTAGTATTATACATCATTTTTAATATTAATGCATATTCGATTTCACACTTTTACTATTATTCATCACTTAAACATTTATGTATATTTAAATTTATACCTCTATAATAAAGGAATAATTATACTCATAAAAAAAAATTCGAATTCACACTTTCACACTTTTACTATTATTTATCACTTAAAACATCTATGTATATTCAAATTTATATCTCTTTCTCATAAAAGAAAATTTATAATGCCCTAAATAGTGGGGAAGATTCGAACTCCAACCTTCAAATGAGGGTATACAATTTTTGCCATCCACAGAAAGCAGCTAGGTGCAATTAGCAAATTATTATAAACAAAATTAATTGAAATACTAACTCAGTTGAGAGAGGGAAGGAAATTAATATATACACAGTACACTAATTTGAAAAGAAAAAAAAGAAGGCGAGTGAAATTGTGAAAACATAGGAATGACAGCCATGATGGTTGGTCGTGAGACGCCAACTCAACGCAGGTACAAACACTGTTTGCATGTCGGGTCTGTTAATCTTGGGCGTACATGTTAGTGTTTAATTCTAATACGCAAGAAACGTGGGCCGTAGGATATGTTTTCTTGCTTTAGCTCACAACGATCGAGAAAATTAAAAGAAGTCCGCTGATCGCGGAGATCCAACGGTCGTTGCCATATCACTCGAAGTAAAAAATGAAGTCCCACGTGGAACAACTATTCTCGAAACACGTTCTTGCCGATCAAATTCTAGAGTCTAGATGGATTATGGAGCGTAGACTGAAGTCGCGTCATAACGTGACGCCAATTTTTTCTTTCTAAAAGGAATGTGACGCCTATTTACAGCTCAGTTTATTTTTATCATTATTATTTATTTTCAAAAAAATATTATTATTTTCAAATTCCCTTCGTTCGTATGACGTTGAGGAAGTTATTTAGCAGTAAAATTGGCGCGGGATTAATAATTAAAAGAAAATATAAAGTTGAAATAACGAGAAAAAAATATTTGAACCCTAATACTTTTTAAAAAAAGACATATAAATATTAATGATTTCAAACATTTTTATTAAGAAATAATTTTTGTCTATTTTAATAAAAAAAATAATATCTAAATTTTAATGTTTTAAAAAAAGCGACATGCAAATTATTTTTTATTATTAAAATAAACAAAAATTATTATTTGATAAAAGTGTCTTAGGAGTTTTGAAAATATTATAATATCCATATCCTTTTTTTAAAACATTAAGAGTTTATATGTTTTTTTTTATAAAAAAAAATAAAAATTAGTACACTACTTTCACTGCTCTCCAAATACATATAAAATTTCATCACTTAAAGAATTATAATAAAAGATATAGATTTATATTTGAACATGTTAGATATTTTATTAATTCGGTCCGACAAGGTCGTGCCACTTATAAGAATTATTGAACCTATTTTAAGAAAACAGCCCAAGTGTCAATAAAATAAATAAACCTAGATGGCCCAAAACCATTAATACCTCAGGATTCAAACATTTGGTCCATAAACAAGTAATTTGATTAAATAACCAGCGAATATTCTCAAACAAATAAGGAATTGTACGAAAGATGAATTTTATTTGGTTTATGATTTTTATCCTGTATATGATTACTAATTATGAGTATTAATTCTTTTTCCACTTCCATGTTTTATGAAAACATGATTAATGTAATAATTAGGGTATGCACGTCCAGGTTCAGATTTGGTTCCACCACTATAATGCAAAATTATTTTTTTAGTCTTGATTCATTCTAAGCTATACAATATCACTTAGATATATTTGAGATTGTATCCTAGAGCATTCACACATCAATCTCCTACTTGTCTTAGAGACACTTTTCACACACAACACCACATCTTTTTAATCAAACACTGATTTAAGTATTAAAGTATTTTTCTTTTTAGTAGGACAATGCTTTTTTGTAAATTCAAGGAATTATCAAGAGTAATGAGATAATTTTTAAGATTTCGACTTTGAGAAATTTTAGTGGTGTCGATTGTGGGAACCCGTACTACTTTCACAAGCGCAGCTACCAAAAACAAAATGCAAATCAAATATCTCTAGTAAACTAAATAACGCATAAAAGTATTTTTTTTTAGAAATTTACTATTATCAGGGAAGAAACCTCTATAAGAGGAGAAAGCAAAAATATCATCACCATCTTGTGGTGGTTCCCCTTCAGGAAAAAAAAAGCATCTAAAGAAATGAACTTCTAATACAAAACTCGATGAAGAAAACCTATCAAATCAAAATGAGAAGTTCCTGGATTTATGCTCAAATTAGGAGAGGTCAAGGTTCAGACTCCATCCTCTATAGTTAGTGCATAAAAATAATAACGCACTCTTTACAACCTCTACATACTTTTGTAACATATCGGAGGTATGAATGTACCTGTAGTTTATTAGATCCTTCCATAAGAACTTATGTAGAATGGTTTTAGGGGAAGTAATATTAGTTTTCTAATTATAAAATCTAAAGGAAGTATTAACCTTATATGAAAGCTCTGGTTACTTCCATCTTCGCTTATAACTACAACACTTTGTTCAAAATCAGCCCTTTTATCCTCAAAATCTTTAAATAGCTTATTTCTTCTCTTAGGAAGCGAAAAATAATTGGCTTTGAAGTATATTAAATTGTAAGTAAAGAAAATATCATACAGAGTGAGACAATATGGTGGGTTTATCATATGGTTCAAGATTGCAACATCTTGAAACAAATAGAATACATTGGGATGCACTTGTAATGGAGATAAACTCGTGACATTGAGGAATTCCAAAATAATTAGAGGAATAAAGAAAAGAATGCATTTAAGTTTTCCTTGAACGAGGGTAATTTCCCACGTTTGATGATTTTGGGTTCTCTGTAAGGATCACTTAAGGGAGCACACTGATTTTTATTCACTTTGACATTTGGTACATGGTTTTAACTCATTTACATGGAAAGAACTTAGGCTTCTGACCATTTTCAAGAACTTTTTCTCAAGATAAAATGCTTCTCAAGTGTTGGAAAATTGGTGATTCAACAATCTTGGTTGGACAAGAATTGAGATGAATACCAAAGTGGAGAGTCACAAGAAGTCTAGAACGTGTGGGACACGTATGGAGAAGTCTAGGACGTGTGCGACACGAAAGGGGAAGTGAAACGGGACTCAAAGACGCGAAGGAAAAGAAGGAATCACGGGTAGGTTCCAACGCCGCAGCGCCCAGGGCTGAGCGCCGCGGCGCTCAAAACAGAAGGGCCAGCGCTGCGGCGCCCAGGGACGAGCGCCGCAGCACCAAAACACGTGGAAAAGTCCGTTTTGGCTCGGGATTTCAAGTTTTGGGAAGTTTTGGACTTCTAAAACAAGTGGACTCTTACTCCAACAAGGAATAGGGTTTGTAGGCACGAAATATACCCTATATAAACACTTGTAAACCCTTGATTAAGATTAAGCATCTAAGGTTTTAATATGTAACCATAAGAAAAAATAGAGGAGTTAGGTAGGCACTAAGTGCGTGGTGCACTAGGGTGTAACCTTGGGGGGTGTTTTCTTCTTTAGGTTCTTTGAGTGAATAAAAGAGAAACACCATAGATCCTTTAGGCTTAGATGCTCGGGCTATTCTTGTGTTTCTTGTAAAAATCTCTTATGAGGAGATACGAAGAGGTCTTAGGGAGTCATAATGATCAAGGGTAGATGCTTAGAGGTCTCTATGGGAGATACTAAGGAGTCTTGTGAGATCATTGATGATATAAGAAGATACTTTGTGATCTATTTCAATAGGAAGAAGCTGGATCATGGATCCTCCGTAGACGTAGGCAATTTAGGCCGAACCACGTATATCTTGTGTCTTGTGATTGGTTTGTTTTCTTTATCTTTATTGGTGTGTTAATCTTATGTGTTCTTGCTTATGGTGTGAGTTATGGTTTTTCCCTGCGCAAAGGGTATCAAGGTTGTGGCTTAGTTGATGCCATAGGGGTGTCAAATTGAAGTATCCCTCAACAAACTGGTATCAGAGCAAGGTTAAAGCTACAAACTGCTATCGGAGCGTATGTTGAAGTACAAACTGATGACAGAGCTTGAGTTGAAGTCCAAACTGATATTAGAGCCATGGGTTGAAGTCCAGATTGCAAAGCATAGGCGGCAGAGTCAGATCGCAGAGTAAAGGTTGTCAACCATGGGGACTCACAAATATAATAGAAGAATAATAAGGAAGATAATTATCTGAAAGAGCAAAAAATGATAGCCTTACTGAAGAGTTTTGAAGTAGAGATCACTCTTGAAGAAGACTTTCAAGAAGATGGTGTCATCTAGGTCCTAGTTAGAAGAATCATTTAGATTAGACATAAAATAAAGATGGAAAAAGAAGAACAATCAAGATTGAAGGGCAGATCCAAAAGGTGTCTAGGGCACTCAAGGAGATAATCCTAAGAGGGAGACAAAGATAGAAAGAAGGTGAATTTGCAAGTCTGTTGGATGACTAGGCAAAGACCTTGATCGCATGAGAGCTTTTGGAGGAATCAGTGTCTGATGAACTACCAATTGGAGTAATATGGCTTATGGTAAGTCATAGGGGATTGGTAGAATAAGATTGAGACTACATAGTGAAAAAGACAAGAGAGGGACTAAGTATGAGATTTATTCCTCATCTCATGAAGACCTAGAGGACTCGGGACTGCTAGATCGAAATAGGGAGATTCATGGAAGGCATACAGAAAGAACACTAAATGGGGAAGCAAAAGGATCGGGGGAGTGATAAAGCACAGAGGGAGGCTATGTGCTTGTAGGAAAGTGCTTAGAATGGGATCAACATAGGGGTTGATTTGAAACAGACCATAAAGCAGCTTTTGATATATCACTTTGTGGTAGGGGTCGAAAGAGAATGTGTGGGAAGAGTAGCAATGGCGAGAATGGGTTTTCCACCATTAAGGGTTGTGGTTATGGTGTCTTCGGGACATAGAAGATCCCAACATTGAACTACTCTAGACATCAGCATTCAGGAATCTTTGGAGACCGTAGTCGCAAGAGCCTTAGTTAAGTCGGGGACTTGACTTATAAACCATGCTAGAGAGCATTGGTCAAGGAAGGGTGACGGTGATTAGCTTCATGGGAAGAGATTTTGAATCAAGGAGGGGATTTGTTGGAAAATTAGTAATTCAACAATCTTGGTTGGACAAGAATTGAGATAAATACCAAAGTGGAGAGTCACAAGAAGTCTAGAACGTGTGGGACACGTATGAAAAAGTCTAGGACGTGTACGACATGAAGGGGGAAGTGAAACGGGACTCAAAGACGAGAAGAAAAAGAAGGGATCGCAGGCAGCTTCCAGTGCCGCGACGCCCAGGGCTGAGCGCCGCGGCGCTCAAAATAGAAGACCAACGCCGCAGCACTGGACGCGAGAAGGGCCAACGCTGCGGCACCCAGGGACGAGCGCCGCAGCGCCAGAACGCGTGGAGAAGTCCGTTTTGGCTCAGGATTTCAAGTTTTGGACTTCTAAAACAAGTGGACTCTTACTACAACAAAGAATAGGGTTTGTAGGCACGAAATATACCCTATATAAACACTTGTAAACCCTTGATTAAGATTAAGCATCTAAGGTTTTAATATGTAACCATAAGAAAGAATAGAGGAGTTAGGTAGGCACTAAGTGCGTGGTGCACTAGGGTGTAACCTTGGGGGGTGTTTTCTTCTTTAGGTTTTTTGAATGAATAAAAGAGAAACATCATAGATCCTTTAGGCTTAGATGCTTGGGCTATTCTTGTGTTTCTTGTAAAAATCTCTTATGAGGAGATACGAAGAGGTCATAGGGAGTCATAATGATCAAGGGTAGATGCTTAGAGGTCTCTATGGGAGATACTAAGGGGTCTTGTGAGATCATTGATGATGTAAGAAGATACTTTGTGATTTATTTCAATGGAAAGAAGCTGGATCATGGATCCTCCGTGGACGTAGGCAATTTGGGCCGAACCACGTATATCTTGTGTCTTGTGATTGGTTTGTTTTCTTTATCTTTATTGGTGTGTTAATCTTATGTGTTCTTGCTTATGGTGTGAGTTATGATTTTTCGCTGCGCAAAAGGTATCAAGGTTATGGCTTAGTTGATGCCATAGGGGTGTCAAATTGAAGTGCAGGGCTTGATATCCCTCAACATCAAGTTAACAGGGATGAAAAACATAGAAGAAGAGAAACAAAGCAATACTTTTTTAAAAGTCCAAATAGATATGAGAGAGAAAAAGAGAATGTTTGGGATTTTATATTTATAAAAAACCTAAGCCGCCTCATGTTCTACCTACATGTCTTCTTGAAATAGTGAAAACATCACAATTATTGCACATTTCTTGATTTAGAACAGTGGTCATTTAAAAGAAGTAGGACTTTTTAAATAAGGGACAAATGAGGCTCATTGATTGGTAAATGAAGAAATGTGTCTAGCATGCTTTCAATGTATGGGACATACTTCTTCACTTTATTATTAATTTAGCTAACCAGCCCGTGCCACTTATAAGAATTATTGGACCTTTTTTAAGGAAACAATTCCAAAGTGTCAATAAAATAAATAAATGAGGACCTGTCCTCTCCACCATGGTGGCCCAAAATCAATAACGCTTTCGGACCCAGATACCAGACCTATAAACAAGTAAACTTGACTCGGTAACCTATGAATATTCCTAAACAAGTAAGGAATTGAATTGGAAGTTGGGTTTGAATTGGTTTGTGATTTCTATCATTTTTATGATTACGACTTACAAGTTTTAAGGGAATTATGAGTGTTAATCCCTTTTCACTTCCATATTTTATGATAGCGTGATTAATGTAATAATTAAGGTATGCATATCATAGTTTGGATTTAGTTCCACCATTAAAAGTACAAATTTTTTTTGTCTTAACTCATTTTAGGTTACAAAATATCACTCATATATAATTGAGATTGCATCACATCAATCTCATGCTTGTCTTAAAGACACTCTTCACACATAACACCCTTCATTTTATTTTTATCAAACACTAACTTGAGTATCAGAGTATTTTTATTTGCAAGAAAACAGTGCCTCCCTGCAAATTCAAAGAGTTATCAAAGGTAATGAGGTAATTTCTGTGAGATTTCAACTTTGAGGAGCTTCAAAACTCATCACTAAATGGAATCTACCAAAGAGAAACAGGATTTTAAAAATACAAGAACTTTTAGATATTTACGTATTTACAAAATTGGGGATTTAATGTGTATAATATATTATACAATTGGGGGATAAATCAAAATATTTTATATTCCTACTTCTGCACACTCTTTATGACAATTCGTGGCAAACAATCTATGTCATTATGTTGATTTCTTTATGTTAAATTTTCAGATCTATGCAATTAAACACTTTTATGTCAATCTCTTCTACTTGAAATAATATTTATCCTCGAGCTATCAATCCCTTCATTACCCTTATAAGGAGAGAGATCAACAATATTGAATACATTGAAGTCTCTTAGATTTTGGAAGATTAATTTTGTTGGAAATTCCCATAATTTGTTTGATCACTTAAAGGGACCATCATATTTAAGTTTGAGTTTATAAAACTTACTACAATGGAACCTTTCTTTTCTAAGATGAACCTAAACCAAATCTCTTTTTTGAAATTATACATATCTGCGGTGCTTGTTGGCACTCTTTTGGTACTTCTCATTTTACTTTAATATCTTTCTCTTAACTTATTCATATAGCTTTTTAATGTTCTTTTCTCTTTCTTCAGCATTTGTACTAAATTTATGTGTAGTTGGAAAAATAATTAAATCTAATGGACTTAAAGGGATTTTTTTCCATAAACATTTTCAAATAGATTATAACTCGTTGATTGGCTTTTAGTATGATTGTAAGAAAATTCAATTTGAACCAAAATATTATCCACTGGTGAATTTTTTTTTTTAACATAACATCTCAATAGATTTCCTAAACTGTGATTTATGACTTTAGTTTGTCCATATTTGAGGATGATAGGAAAAACTAAAATTGAGTTGAGTTCTAAACTTCCTCCAAAGAGTATGCCAAAAGTTACTCATAAACTTTGTATTACGATCAGAAATGATGGTCTTAGGAATTTCATGAAGTTTCACCTTGAAAATATAATTTAGTTACACGGGAATGATCAAGAGTTTTATTGTAAATAACAAAATGTGTCACCTTTGAAAAATGATTTACCACTACTAAGGTAGAATTTTTCTTTCTTTGAATTCTTGGTAATTCAACAACAAAATCTATACTAACATTTTTTTAAGGTGTTGTAGGAACAAGAAGTGGAGCACATAAATTATTATTCTAACCATAACTAACCACGTGATAAAGTTTATACCTCTCTATATGCCTCTAAACATCATTCTTCATCTTTGGCCAATAAAACTTTTCTTGTATCAATGTAAGAGTCTTGTCTCTCCAAAAATATCCTCCAGATCTATAATCATTAGACTCTCTGATAATAGACTCTTGAAGAGAGCATTGAGGAATACATAAGTGGTTGATTTTGAAAAGATAACTTTCATGCATCAAGAATTACTGAAAAGAACCATGCTTGCACTCTTTTGTGATTGTTCCAAAATAAGCATCATCTTTATAGGGTTCTTTCACTATTTTTAAAGCCTACAATATTCACTTGTGTGGAGGACAATAAGATATAGTTTCAACTTAATATGTTAGCCACTACATTTTGAATTCTAGAATTGTGCTTAATTGAAAAGTTAAAGGATCGAAGAAATTCAACTTAATAAACATGAAACTTATTAAGTTTTCACTAGCTATTTATGAACTTTAATGCTTCATGATTAAAATAAAGAACAAATGGCTTTGGCAAAGGATAATGACTATATTGATCTAGACCCACCCCGAAAATTAGCATAGAAATCTTTATGATAATTAGAATACTTCTAGCAGGAATCGCTCAATTGTTTACTAAAAAAGGCAATGGGCTTACCTTTTTTTATTAAAGATAGCACTAATTCCTACATTTGATGCATCACATTCAACTTTGAAGACTTTTGTAAAAATTTGGTAGTGTAAGAATAAGAGCTAGGATTACCTTCAATTTGATGAGATTAAAACTTTTTTTGTGATTCATTTGTCCATTTAAAGTGATCACCCTTTAAACATTCGGTGATAGCCATTATAGAACTAAACCCTTGATGAAACACAGATAAAATAAAGCCAATCCATAAAAGTTTTTAACATCATAGAGAATTTGAGGAATTGGCTAGTTCAAAATAAATTCTACATTACTAGGATCTATTCTGATTCCATCTTTAAAGGCAACATAGCCTAAAAAGATAAGGCAATTAAAGAAGAACTAATATTTCTTTAAGTTGGCATAAAGCTTTTACTCTCTCTAAGTGTGCTAAAATATTTATGAAGATGATCCAAATGTTGCTCCTTATCTTTACTGTACACAAGAATGTCATCAAAGTAGATAATAACAAACTTTCTAATGTAAGGCTTCAAAACATGATTTATCAAACATATAAAAGTACTTGGAGCATTTGAAAATTCAAAAGGTATCACTTTCCATTCATAAAGACCATCCATTGTCTTAAATGTTATCTTTCATTTGTCACTTAGGTTCATCGTTATTTGATGGTATCCACTTCGTAGATTAATCTTGGAGAAAATACAAGCTCCATAAAGTTGATCAAGGAGATCATTAAGGTGTGGAATTAGAAAGCGATAATCAATGGTGATTTTATTAATAGTTTCTGTTGTCCACATATATATGAAAAGAACTATCTTTCTTGGGCATAAAGAGAGTAAGAATAGCACCAGAGCTCTTACTTTCTTCAACCAAGCCTTTAGCCAAAAGCTCATTTACTTGTCTTCGAAGCTTTGCAAGCTTTTTAGGACTCATTCTATAGGTTGCTTTATTGGGTAAAATAGCTCTTGAATAAGATTAATATCATATTGAATGTCTACCATTAGAGGCAATCTTGATGGTATCTTATCTGGTACTACATCAATAAATTCTTGAAGCAACTTCTTCATTATGATAGATAGCTCAAGACTATTATTGTTTTCTTTAAATACCATAAGTGTAATGGCTTCATCAACCTTTGAAAATTCTCTTTTAGATTCACAAAGAGTCAAAAAATTATTTCCTTCCCCTTTAAAAGGTTTTGGAACATTCATCATCTTAGAAGGACTTAAAATGACCTTAACATGATTATTGACAAAAGAATAAATGTTTTTGTAGCCATCATGAAGAACTCTTTTATCGTACTGTTATAAACAACCAAGAAGTAAATAATAAGCATTCATAGGAACAACACCACACTAAACTTCATCTTTGTAGTTTTTTTTCCCAATGAAAAAAAGAAAAGGCAATGTTAATTTACCTTTATTTCTTTTTTTTTTTTAAGCCAAGCTAGCTTATAAGGTTAAGGATGCTTCACTGTCTTTAGTTATAATTTTTCCACCATTTAAGCAAAAGCCACATTCTTAAAGCTATCTTCATTAATAATGACATTACATACTTTACCCATAGAAGTACACTTAGTATGAAGATATTTTTTCACAACCAATCTTTTTCTTCTTCATGGACAACACTTAAAACTTTATAAAGGATGAGAGTTTCACCTTCATCTTTATAAGTTATATCTTTATTGTCTTCCTTAGAATCTACATAGTTATTCTCTACTTCTTCTCCGGCTTCTTCTTCAAAGAGTGTCACAATTCTATGATTTAAACATTTAGAAGCAAAATGTCCATATCTTTGAAATTTAAAATACCTACAAGAGTTAGTATTGGATGAATTATACTGCTTTTGTTTAGCAACACCATTATTTTTTTATGAAGTTTTTGCAATTAGTTTGGTAGCTTAAATAGTTTTAGAGTTAGAAGTACTCCCTTGGTTAAAAATACATTCTCGTGTCAAGAATCGAGAATTATTGCTATACATATTTCTATAAATCCAGTATGGTTTCATTTGCATAACATTAGAAATCTCAAGTCTTAGACCCTTTAGATAATGTGCAATTATTTGTTCTTCAGGTTCAACATATCACAATTCAACATGAGATGATTAAACTTTATAGTGTAGTCTTTTATAAAGAGCTCTCTTTGATGGAAGTTGTGTAATTTAATAAAAAAATATCTTATTGATAGTTGTCCAGAAGATATTTTCCCTTAAGCTCTCTTTTCATTTTCTCCCAGGTCATGATCTTGCCTCTTTCTTCTCATGCCATTTGTTTCTTCAAATTTTTCCACCATAAAATGCATACTTTTTAAGTTTAATGGCAACGAGTTTTACCTTTTGATTTTCTGAAACATCGTGATAATTAAAGATTCTTTCAACAATGTTCAACTAATCTATAAACTCGTCCAAGTGCATTATTCCCTTAAAATCTAGTATTTCCACTTTTACATGAAAATCTCAGTGAAAATATATTTCTTATGACACTTGGATGCAGTGGAGAACTATCACCAAAAGATAATAAGCTTGATGAAAATGATTTGTATTATCTTTATCATTACTATAAGAACCATTATCTAGATCTTCATTTTGCACCACTTTACCTTGATCTTTGAAAATTCTAAACATTGTTAAAATTGTTGAATTTAATGTCTTAATTCTTCAACTAGAATATCCCGTATATCATCTTAAGCTATAGTTTGTTCATCAATAATTGGAGCAAATCAACAACCTTTGGCAATTGAGAAAAATAAAGCCTAAGCCTAATGCTCTAATACCAAACTGATGCAAGCTAAAGAATTAAAAGAAAACACAACAAGTTTGAAAGAAAGAAAAAACAAGCACACCACTTTTATTGCTCTTTAAAGAGATACATAATTTCATCACCTAAAAGGTTACAATAAGAGATACAAAATTTTGTTTAAACTCACCACTTAATGAAATTCACCATAGAGATATAGGATTCTAAAGAGACAATCAGAGCTAGAGCTTTCAACAACATAAGTGTTTTTAAAACTCAACTTTAATCTCCCTCTTCTTTCAATTCCTATGATATTTATAGAGACCATTTGGGATGTCTAATGTAGAGCATCAATTACAAAATTCAAATTTGGTGGTTTGGAGTTATAACTTTCAATAGATTACAATTAACGAAAGCCTAGACTAAGCTATTCTTCTCAAACTTACAACTGCTACCAAAATGCAATAAATCTAGCAATAAATATGGTTACATAATAAATGTAGTTACATAAATTTGACACAACTATTATTACCTGAATTGCTTATATAAATTGACTTTAACTTTCTCGAAATCTTATTTTCTTAATATAATTATTTGAATTCTTTAGGTTATATTTTTAGATCCATGTAATTATACACTCCTTTGTAAAAAATAAAAGAGGTGAAGAGGCACAAATATTATTCACGAGAGGTTGGTTTCTCGAGCTCAAGGTTTGTCTTCAAAGTTTCTAAGTTTAATTCTATATGAGTATCTATCTCCTAATAAAGAGCAAATATAAAGATAATTTTGTCTCTCAAGTTTAGTTAAATGAACAATTTAGTCTTAATTAAATTTAAAATATATTTTTTCCATTGTTAGTATTTCTTGTTGTAGATGAAATACTTTTTATTAGTTAGACGACTTATTTGCCCTCTAACTTCAGTGCATATGAAAGGTATTATATTAAAAATCTTGCATTTAATATTTGTATTTAACTATAGTTCCTTTGTAAATATAATATATTTTTTAATTAAATAAATGTTATACAATATTTTATATCCAGCTGATTCTTATTAATAGAGATACAATAATAATTTAAATTTCATTAATTTTTTTATTAATTGGTATAATTTATAAATATAATATTTAAAAATTTGAAAGATAATTAGAATAATTAAAAAAAAACTTTAGATAACAGTGCTGCTATCGGCAAAAAAAACTACCACCATTATATTGATAAAAGCAATTTTAGGTCTCAAAACGTATTTGTCCACTTTTAAGTATAAACATTATCTTTATTTAAACACAAATATTTGAAATGTGTTAAAATGGAAATAGATATTTAGACAGTGGTACAATAGAACTGATCCAAGCATGATTTTCAATAGATAATTTAATTAAGAATGGATCGCCATGGTTATTTATGTATGTTACTGGTCAGTATGTGCTTGTATACATATTAAATTTGAACTAAGAATTGTGTTTGTGTGTCACTTTTGATTCATGCTGTACGTACGATGTTATCAACAATGGGTTCTACCAGCGTCTCCAAGTCATCTAGATCTTGCTTCAATTCATCAACCTATATTTATTTATACAAAAAAAAAGTTAGTGGGCAATTGTTAAAACCAAAATTGTATACACTCCACCAAATAAAAAATAAAAATTTATTGTTTTCTCAAAGCTAATATTCACCAGCTAATTGAAAACGACTAAATTAAACAACTTTATATGCAAAGTTTTTTTTTTCCAATTCCTAAGAACAAACAAAAGCGAGAAAATAATAGATAAGTAAGCAGTCGAGAAATTTCTACCTTCTGAATGAAATTTTGTGTAATTTGAGCGTCATGGGCTGTTTCTTTTGAAACACGTTCAACCAAAGAAGCAACTTCCTTAAGTTTGGTGTGATCGGGAAGTACATCCGCCACCCCAGCTGATACCTTTTCTGCTACAGTTGCTACTTTTTCTACCACTTCTGCTACATTTTCAACCTCTTCCACAACCATCTCTGCCTCCCCTATTAGCATAATACAAATCACCCCAACTATCAACAATTCTTATTAATTGGGCCCAAGGCATCATCACCATGTTAATATATAATATAATATATATCTTGTTTTTTGATCCATGATTAATAAAAAAAAGGAAAGAGATGTTTCTTCTCAAAAATGTTAATTATAGCACTTTTAATGAAAATTACCTTCTATTGTTTGCAGTTTCTCCCATTTCTGCTTCCAGAATGGCAACAAGAGAGAAAGTATAGTACCCAAAAGCCATCTTGCCCTGCACAATAATTTAGGAATATTATTTCAATTGAGTCTTCCTAATGATAATGAGAATTCGCTAAATATAATTCCAACGTCAATTATTCCAGACAAAGAAGGAAACTACAAGTTCTTTGATAGGTTTCGTACCAGAGTGCAAAGTTAAACCTTGGAGTAGTTGGAGCTGGTGGTAGTGGTAGTGGTAGTGGTAGATCACTAACCTTGTTCATGTCATCCTTCACCCTATCAACAAAAACCCCCCAAAAAAAAGGAAAATCATTTGCAGGAATCATCTTTTCGGGAATTTGAAAAGTAGTTTAAAGTTGACCAGAAAATGAAAACTCTGTCGAGCTGATCACACATGTTAGTATCATGTTTTCGCCCCGTTCCACTATTGCTGCTGATCCAATGAAAACCTTGATGCCTTGAGTATCCATGTCTGGGCTTAGCTACCGTAACACTGGGAATTCGCCTTTGAGTATCGTTGGTGGAGAAAGCCCTGTAACGAGAAAACTGTTCAAGAAGATAACTTTGCAATTTAGATCCTCTTGTTGACATGCCGAACAAATTTTCTCCTCAACAAAAGCATATATATTTCTATAATTTGTATGTATGAATGCAGTATTTATATGCAATATTTTGATTTGTGTTTGGAGAATAAAGGTTGATCTACTTTCCTGATAGCTTTTTACGCGTTGGAACTCTTGTTCAGGCCAAATTAAAGGTCTAGAAATGGCAATTGTATTAGATTTGTCTATCAGCACGCCAAGGGATGATATTGCATTTTTCAGATTTTTGGTCACTTCTTTTTTCAGCATTTCTTTGATTACTTTAAGATGAGGATGCAAGCTAAGCATGTCAATTGGTGCAATTGTGCCTTGCAAGTTAAATCTTGAAACTGTCTTCAAAGTTTGAAGGCAATCCAACAATATGTTGCTTCTTGAATTTAATTTGTTCAATTCCCTCCCGGGCTAAGCAAATACAAATATTAATTTGTTAGATAATAGGTTGTTGGAAATTTGTACTCCAACACAATACTTAAAATTCAAGTATAAACAATAGTAAAAAAAATATAATTAAAAAGATAAAATAATAGAAATTTAATTTTTTATGAACTTATGTCTACTTCTTAAATTAAATAACATGCTCAATATTATACAATATCTTAAAAAATAAAATTATAGAAATATTTTAGTATATTTTTTCACTTTTTCTTTTTAAACAATTTTCTCTCTTTAAACTGTCATTGCTCCTCTCTCGCTCTTATTTTTTACCCATAGAGAATGAAAAAGAATTAATGATATTGTTGTCTTAATTCGTGTACTATTTATAAGGTCCATGTTACTTTCCTTTTTCCCATCCAAAACTTGTATTTCTTCTCTGTTTCAGACTTGGATTTCAACGCCAAAACAAGGACAATATAGGTCCTTTTTATTCCAGGAAAAGAAGCACAAATCTAGCTCTGATTAGAGGAAGAAATCCAGATTAAAACTGGGTTGTTTGAATGTGAACAATAAGTTAAAAAAGTGTCACGCCCATGGAGGAAGGACTTTGGTAGAATTTTTTAATTTGTTCAAAACGTTTTTGGAGTTTTTGCAAAAATTACAAAAATTACCATTAATGCGTTTTGGGCAGCATATCTGTTTCTAAAAAATTTCATTTTGCCCTCTCCTTTTTGCCCAAATTGCAATTGAATTAACACATTGCATATCCACTTTTGATTCCAATGCATTTTAATCCCTATATCAGTGCAATATCTCTTTTTTAATTCAGATTCTATTTATACTGCTCATCCTTTATTTATATACAACAAACTTAAACATACCTTAAACTTGTTTGCAAACATTACCTCCATTCCCAAATAGTAGGATTCTCTTTATTGTTTATTTTCTCTAGCTTCACTCTTCTATTGAAAATCAACTTCTTGAATACTAGTCTTTTATCTTGGGCCTTTGTTTTGAACTTTTGTCTCAGACCTTTATATTGGACCTTTGTCTTGGATCTTTATCTGTTGATCCTATGTTGCTTAATGTTTAGTTTGAGGGTGTGAATTCACTTCTAATTTAGTTTATATATTATTCCCAAGAAGAGTTTAAGACTGTAAGTCCACCTCAAGGTGAGATTCCTCCACCTTTGAGTTTTCCTTCACTCGTTTATCTCCACATGGTCCTTTCTTGATTATTCATTAACCAATGATATAAAATACTCATTACCGCCATATGTTGCTGTATTTGTTGGCTCCTACAAATCAGCATTGACATATTTCAAAACTCCATCTGCCTGTGTAATTGTTAGTTTTGAAACTAACCATGTCTTGTTTTTCTAATATACATTATTTTATAGAATTCTAGCTCAACTAGCCTTCCATTCCCAATAAGGCCTTGCTTTCCCAATTGCAATAAGCGTGGTTTCTCTATGTGGCTTAATCTCATGTGTTACAACTCAGTCTCATTGTATATTGCATAAGCAACAGCAACAATATATCCAATAACCGTTACTTCCTTGCAAAATATACAAGCCAACTTGCTTAGTACCCTTTATCATAAACAAAGAACTTTTACTTATCCTCAATTGCCCATTTTTAATTTTACAAGTGTATCTTAATTCATTTAATTTTACAAGTGTATCTTAATTCATTTAATTTTACAAGTGTATCATAATTCATCCAGAATCCTAAAGATATCATACTCTTCTATAATTCAGAAATATATCTCATAGCTTTAGGATCTTTATTGTTCTATTATACAACTTTATGGGAATTGTACCTATCATAATTACCTTGCATGAATTATTATTTTTTATTAGTACTTTACCCATTTCATACTTTTTATATAAATCAAATCAGTCTTTATTAGGACTTATATGATAAGTACATTTGAAATCTAGAACCTAATCTTTCAGATTTTTCTCCACTAAAACTGTGAGAACTTCTAAATTGTCATACTTATTCGATGTTACTACTACATCTGCATGATCTAATTTTTTTTTAAATTTCTTAATTCTTCCATAACAATTTCTCTTTAAGTATCCCTCCTTTCCACAAAAATAGTATTTTTTTTTCCTCTAGTCTTTAATTTAGACCTGAATTTTCCTCTATATTTTCATTTTTCCTTTTTCTCTGGTCCTCCTCTGGTAAATAGATTTTTCTCATTATCTTCTTTCTCAAAATTTATTTCTTGTTCCCTTAGTAGTAATGCAGTTATACAATCTTCTAGGATAAAAACTATCTCTGTCATATTCAATGGCTGATTTTACTTCCTTATAAGAACTTGAAAATGAATTTAAGTAAACAACAATCTTATTCTCATCATTGATTGCTTCACCAGTATTCGCCAAGCCTATATAGATTTTTTTTGAATTCATCAAGATTCTCTTCTAAATCTTTAAATGGATCCATCTGAAAGCCAAATAACATTTCTTTTAGAATAATCTTACTATATAAAATTGTTTGACTGAGAAGGTCTTTGGTGGCTTTGCCCCCATATCCTCTTGATCCTTGATAATTTTTAACATTTATCTAAAGGGGTCATTAAGGTTTTGCGTTGTATCTCCTTTAATTTTTTAACAATTAATCGAGGGGGTTATTAGGGCCTTACCTCGTATCCCTTCATCTCTTTTAACAATTAACCGTAGGGGTCGTTGAGACCTCACCCTGTATCCTTTTGGTTCTTTTAACAATTAATAGAGTTGGTCATTAGGGCTTTGCCCTGTATCCTCTTTAGCTCTTCTGTCAATTAACCGATGAGTTTGTTGGGGGCCTCACCCCATATCCCTTTGGCTCTATTAACCACTAACTGAGGGATTTTTGTGGGCTTTTAGACAATTATTTGAGATGTACCTCAATAATTTTCACTTGCACTGTTTTGTAGAAAATATGAATGAATTAATATTGAACATTGACTTTATTATTACTGAATATCCATTAAAATCCCAAGGGAGTTTCTTTAAAATTAAACAAAATTAAGACATTTATAGATAATACTTCTTTAATAGTTCAACATTATAAGGCTTTCTAATGACCTGACCATCTGGATGCTCAAGCTTTGTTCTCGGTCTAACTCTCTTAAGCACCTTATAAGAGTCCCTCTCAAGTTAGGTCGAGGACTTCCTCAGTCGAGTCTTTAGTATTTGGCAACATCTTCCTTAAAAGCAAGTCCCCTTCTACAAACCTATAGGCTCGGACCCTCTTGTTGTAATACCGAACAACTTTCTATTGGTAAGCTATAGTTCTAACCCTTGCCATCTCTCGCCTTAGTTCAATGAGATTATGACTTTCTCTAGACAATTCCTCGTTCTTTTTATCATCAAAATAAATCATCCAATAGGTTGACATTTTTATTTTGGTAGGCTTCATAGCTTCACATCTAAAGGCTAAGGAAAAATGAGTTTCTTCTTTAGCGTTTTGTTAGTTGTCCTTAGCTCCCAAAGCATCTCAGACAATTCATCGACCCATGCTCCCTTTTTCTCAGTCAGCTTTTTCTTGCGTATCGTCTTAATTAGCTTGTTAGAAGACTCAACTTGTCCATTAATCTTTGAGTGCATTGGGAAAGGAAACTTAAATTATATGTCAAGTTGTTCGCAAAAGCCTCTAAAGTTTTCATTATTAAACGGCTTACTATAATCGGTGGTGACCACATGTGGTACCCTAAATCTGCTTACCAAAGTCCTCCATACGAAGTCCCTAACTTTCTTTTTTGTAATGTAATGGTAGCGAAAGGTTCTACTTCCACTACTTGGTGAAGTAATTTATTGCGATAATAACATACTTGGCCGAGCTCTTACCTCAGAGTAGAGGTCCAATCAAATTGAGCCTCTCATTGAGTAAAGGACTAAGGGATGGATATGGTAGTCAAGTCCTCTAAAGGAGCATGGATTTTTAGTGTATTTCTAATAGGTATCACATTTTTTAACCAACTTCTTTGCTATTATGAGCCAATAGTATCCGATCTTAAGGCTTTGTAGGCTAAAGCCTACGCTTCAAAATATTTCTAACAATCTCCATTGTTAATCTCCTGAAGCCTGTGCTTTGCCTCATTAAATCTCAAGCACCTCAAATATGGTTGGGAATTTCCTTGTGAATAGAGAACACTGCCTATTAGTGCGTGCCATGCTGTTATATATCTGACCTAATGTGCTTCCTACTTGTCTTGCGACAATTATCCTTTTTCTATATAACTTTATATTTTAATAGAATGGTGCATTTATCTTTTTCGCTAAAATTTAAGGATACATTGATCGTTTATTCTGCCATTTTTTAAGTTATTAACAAATATATATTTTATATATATATTTTATATATATATTTAAATTATTTTTTAATTTAAAAAGTTATTACATTTTTATGACTTTTTAAAATGAAATTTTATACATTAAAATCTTAAACTAATTGCTTAGAAAAAGAAAACGATTTTATATTTGATGTATATGAAATTGTCTAACCAAAATGTTTACAAAGGCTAATTGAAATCAAAATTATAAATTATGCTACTTAAATTGTAAATAATCCCAATGGACCTTAAGAGTTTGAAAATGCTTTTTAATTTTTTGAAAGCTTGGGCCGCGTATCCCTATGTTAAAAACCTGTTATTAGAGATTAATTTAATTTTATATTGAAACTCAAAAATAAATTAATTGTCAAGATTTTATATTATTAAATAATTTCATAGTTTTTTTTCATAATATTTATGTAAATAAATTATAAGTATAAAAAGTACTTTTATTCACGCACAATTAAACATTCTACATAATATTAAAAGCAATATAAGACTTTTATGATTTATTATCAAAAGCGTTGTGAAGTAGGAACAATATTGCATCCCTAAACTGAGTCAAAATAAAATGAACTTGGCACAAATACACGAGCAAAATCACATTGGACAACAACTGAAACATGACAAAAGCAAAATTCCAAAACTCCAGTTCACTCACCCCGTGCAGAAACAAGGGATGTGTGGTCCTTATAAAACAGAGAATTTATGTACAACAGTCCCTTCAAGCACAAGCACACTTAAACCCTCATCAAAAAGGCATGATTTCTCCAACATGTCACGAATGTTGAGTTAACTTTATGCAAGTTTTGTAGACTCTTGAATCTGACAAACAGAATGACCAGTGATTTCACGACCAACTTTCAGAGAAAGCATTTCCAGAAACAAAAAGAATGCACAGAATTGTTTTATATCAACCAATTCAAGAAGTGTAAAAAGTATTATGCAGTACGAAACAATAATGGAGCAACTCCACTATATGGGCTATCTTCTCAAAACACATGCATAATCAATATGGTTATGCTAACTCAGTAACTCTGGTATCAACTGAAATTCCAAACACTGTCATCTTTCAGCAAAATGAAACATATCATAACTAGTTTCTGACAGAAATAGAGAACTGACTGCGGAATTAACAATCTAAAAGGGAAGCTGCTAACGATAAGCAGTGCTTCTTCAGAGCAAGTGAGGTTAGGGACAAAAATACATACAAGAAGTTTCCATTATCTTTATAAAACATTACCGTGCAGTTGCACTACATAGATGAACAGAGAGATTAATTTTTTGGCCCTTTGCAATCACTTTTTTGAGTACCCAAAACCTCAGACAAGACAGTACTCAGCACCCAAGGGATTAAACATGAAACAACTACAGGAATAAAGAGAGGAGATAAGAAACTAGAGTATACTGATTACAAGCTACTTTTGCTAAAACAGGCATGCGGGAGAAAGCCAATGGTTTTAAAAATTTATAGCCAAAAAGAATCTAGAAAGGATTCCAGGAAGGGTATGGTGTAGAGCCTTCTCTGTTTCTTTTACCTCTGTTATCAGCTTTCTTTACCTGTCATGTAATTTATAATTCTTTGTCGAAGAAGACTGATTTTCTTACATTTGATTTTCTAAGAACATATCAATCATATATCATTCAAGAACTATAATCCTAATTGATTTAACTCAGACATATCAAAGATATGAATTAGAAAATTGAACTATAATACACATTCCATTCAAAAATTAAAGAATTATTCTTTAGGCTGACTTAAAGCACCAATATTGAGAAGCAAAAACATCAAATCATCAGGGTTTCTAGTTATAAACTTGATCCAGTCCTATGAATAATTGATTGGAGACAAAATAATTGCCAATGCAAGATTTATAATCTCATTAGTTCAATGAATCATTTGCTTTCTTACAAAGGCCACAAACTGAAATCCAAGCATGCACCAAGAGGTGCTAATATAAAAACAGAAAAGGGGCAAACGAGTAGCCTAACAAACTTCTAATATGTCAAACAACAGTCATATACAATGCAAAAACAACTGCGATTTCATAAGCTCACCTCCTAGAAAGCTCTCTGTCCTTTGCAAGTGTCCTATCTCTCCGACTCTTCTCCCTAAACAATGCTCGTTCCCTCTCCTTCTCCTTTTTCTCTCTCTTCAACCGTTCTTCCCTCAACTCTTCCAAAGTCTTCTTCCCTCCCTTCTTTCCATCGTTAGGCACTTTTGTCAATCCATCATCCCTGTCACTCACATTGTTCACATCATAATTGCTTCGCCTTTCAAGGTACCACGGCAACTTAACTCCTTTTCCTGCAAGCCCATAGCCCAATCTATACTTCTCATCATCAGTCGTCACAACCTTAGTCGACCCTCCATCCTCTTTCTTCACCTTCTTCCTCTTAAACACATCTTTCTCATTGCTTGCTTCATTCTCCACTAGTTTAACTGGGTCGAAAATCTTGATCCCCTCAAAGAGATTGATATGATTGGATTTTGGTTCAGATTCAACAGGCTCTGTGGCAGTCTCTTTAACGGGCTCCGCAGCAGCAGTCTCTTTGACAGGCTCTGTGGCTTTGTTTAACGGAGCCAATCCACGGGCAGCACGAAGACGCTCTAAACGGAACTCAGCATCACGTTTTCTCGCCTGTTCACGCTTGAGCTGCTCTTCTCTTGCAGCAGCTTCTTCATCTTGTCGAACTTTTTCCCTGTTCTCATAATTATATACATTCCACCGCTTCTGTGGAAGAATATTCAAACCACCATGGCCTCCCATAGTCACTCTTACCTTGAATTTAACCTACAAATTTCTATTATGGATAGGTTAAGTGGGTTTTATTTATCAGAAATTAAAATTCTTAAAAATTGAAGAACAGATGAATTAGGGTTTCATAAAAAATAAAAATAACGCCTTCATGGAAAAAGAAAACAAAAAATAAATTTAAAAGATATTTAACAATTGCGCCTGCCGTGCGTTCGTATTAGATAAACCATATTCCTGTAATTGAAAATAAGAATTATAGAAATGCAAAAAGAATCTACAGAAAGATTAAATTAAAAAAAAAATAATAAAATAGACTTACAGAGCAGAGAAAGCTGTGATGAAATATCAAGCAAGAAGTAAAAGCAAATATTTACATTACATAGGCTCTGTTAAATGGCGTTAATCTTGTGCCCCTTTGGGATCGGAGGAAGATGTTGTTGTCGACTTGTAGCATTGGGCCGTCTGGGCTTACTTTTAACCCATCTTGAATATAGATCTTCCTTTTTGTGCTAAATCCCCCACATATTTGCTAAACACCCACTATTTCTCGATACTTGTAATCTAAAAAGGGAGGCTACTTAACCCCCACGTTTTGTCTCTTCAAACCTCAATACTAATCTTATTTTACTTATAAATTTATTCTCAATAAAAATTACTAAATAGCACTCCAAAAAAATTTGTAATTTCAAGATAAAAGAGATGGTAAACCAATCAGCAAGCAAATCCTTAATATTAGACAAATGCGATTTTAATTTGACTGACATTTAAATAATGTAGATAAGAATCACATATATAGATTTGTGTAGGTTCAGAAGATTAGTAATACATGACGTTAAAGATTTTATGCCAAGCCCCTGTTTTAAAATTGGTCCAAATTCAAATGCAGTCAGAGTCAAATTTTTAAGTAGTTTTTTTTTTTAAAAAAAGAAGAATGTCTTGATCAACATTATCAAAGTGGGTAATGACTCGAATAATAAGGCATGGAGAAGAGTCCTTCCTCATTTACAACATTAGATACAACATATTTTGCTAAGAAATGAGCCACCCATTCTCACTTCTTCCAACAAAAGAACAAGTAACATCTTTTGTACCATTTAAGTGGTTAAAAATTGCAGTTAAAATTATTGCTCTCAATTCCTGCAAAAGTTTAATATTGAGGCAATATAAGACATTAAGACAATCCACCTCAAAAACATTTATTAAAATATTATTTTTTGTCGCCAAAAACGCACCGTGGTGTAAGGCCAAGCGATCAGCAGTCAATGTGTAATTATTACTGATCAAGGTTTTTGTCATTGCATAAATGAAGATATCTTTGAAATTTCGGACTACTAATTGCAGGAATTATTACTTATGTGTTATTTTAATATTATATAAATATTAATTATTTAATATTTATATAATAAATATTTTAAATAAAATTATTAATATTAATTAATAAATAATATTAAATTTATAATATTACAAACATTTTAATTTAAAGAAATTAAAATTAAAATTAAAAATATTAAAAATTATAAATACTAAAAATTAACAGTTTATAAAAGTCATCAAAATTTTAAGAGTTAAATTTTTTGTCTAAAATTAGACAATGACTTAGAAATACATTAATAATAACATACAGTTGTAAATAGTTGCAATAGGTGCTAAAAAATGTTATTATGTAAGTATATACTCTCAAACATTAGATACGAATCTATCAATGAATCCATTTTATATAGATCAGTGTATTTGTATGTCTATATCTAATAGTATAGATGGTTATTCTTAACTGACCATGAGTTTAGAGCTTGTATAGTGTCACGTCCCACATCGAATAGAAATTAAGTGGATTTTAGGTATATAAGAGTGGGTATGCAACATTACCTAACATGCTAGTCTTTTTGGTCAATAGCAAGCGTTTGGCCCTTGACAAGTGGTATCAAAGTAGACTTGAATTCTCATTCGGATGTGGGCCCCTTAAAATCCCCTCAATTGAGATTATCACATGGGATGTGGGTCCCTTATAACACAAGGGGGATAGGCAATATGGGTCAAGTGGACCCTAAAACTTCTGTGTCTTAAGCCCTAATAAAGATTGTCACGTTGATAGTGGATCCCCTAGCCCCGGAAGGATGAGGAATACGAGCCAGGTTAGTCCTTAAGTTCATGCCACATTGTGACAAGAGCGTCACGTGATTGAGTGGGAGAGAATGTCAAGTCTCACATCGAATAGAAATTAGATGGATCTTGGTTATATAAGGATAAGTATGCAGCATTACTTAACAGGCCAGTCTTTTGGGTCAATAACAAGCGTCTGGCTTATGACAATAAGTATGCAGGTATCTAGTCATGATTGAATACTGAACAGACTCATGAGGACCCCAAGAGATATTCTATGAAACTGTCAAAGGTAGGTCCTTTCGAGTTGAGTAGTATTTGTGGTCCTTTGACTTAAATATATATCAACAGGCATGGTCTGATGCTCTTGGAGTCCGATGTGCATACGGGATCTGTCAGCTTACATAGGTAAATTGTATATCCGATACTTTGAGATTATATCTCAGAAAATCTTATGATCATAAGTAATAAACCCTGGAAAAGAGTTTTCCATATGATTAAATAATATCGTAAAACTATTTGTGTATATTATTTATTGAGATATACATCTAAAGATAAATTCATGGATGAGTAAATGAGGATTTGACAGTACTGATCTGTATCTCTGCACATCCTAGATATAATAACAAAATGATTTTATATATACGTTATGACCTCAACTTGTATAGTCTAACGCGTTGGTTTGTAATATTTGTGACATGTGCAAAATGGACTCATGGAATAGTTTAATTTAATGAATCAGACATAAATCTAGGGAGTCCCGCAATATGAAATGTACTCGTTGTGTACTTAAGCATAATATTTTATTGAATAGTTTAATACAATATAAAATACAGCAAATTATTATGGTTACGTTACCTAAAACATATGGTTATAATAAAATTCACTTTGAGTTAACTTAGTAATCTAGTAAGGGTATAATAATAATTTTACTTATTAATATTTAATTATTAAATAATTAAGATATTTATTTAAATAATAAATAAATAAAAATTTAATTTAACCACGGTTAATTTTAACCAAAGAGTTAAGTTAAAAAATATTTTGTGCTTAACTTAACTATGGTTAATTATTAATTATGGTTATGTTAAATAAATATCTAGATATTTTATTTTTATTATTAAATAAATGTTAACCTAACTATGTTAATAGTTAACTCTAGAGTTAGGTTAATTAGATATTTGTTAACTTAAGGGTTAAGTTAATTTAACTATGTTAACTTTGATTAAGTAAATAGTTAAATTAAATACAAATAAAATTTAAATTTATTTAAAATTTATGTATAAGTATATAAAGTGAAATAAAATTTAAAATTTTTAGTTTTACAAGAAGTAGTCGCCATATTTTGGAGAAAGAAAGAAAGAAATTATTTATTAGTTCTTAATTTCAAGTGTTAAAATTAGCAACTCTTATTCTACTACCATTTTAGGCTACTTGTTGTAATAACTAAATTAATTTATTTTTAATTATTCAAGTATTGATCAATGGTAAAAATAAATTAATTTAATTAGATAAAAAGTTAATCAGTGTTGGAGTATACTGCCATAATAGATAATTAAACACACCCAAGTTATTTACTAGAATAAAAAACAAGTTTATTTTACGTGGATTCTAAAAAATTTAATTCAAAAACTTCATTTTTCAATTCTATAATTAATTTGATTAATTATACATATGTGTGTATTCATTGTATAATTTTTAATCTTTCGTTGTACTTATATATATATATATATATGATATATTTATATAATAAACACATACACCACATACATACACTCTAAAATAATTAACACCGAACATCATCCCCACACCAATTGTTGTAGTCTTAGTCCTTTGTGTTGCAGTCTTAATTGAAGCATCAAAATTTTGCTTGAACAAATTTTTTAAGTAGTTGTTGATTTTTTTCTTTACGAGCGAGTTCTTTTTCAAGTAGTAAACCATTTGGGTTTACTTTTATTTGATCGCTACTATTTTTTTTTAAAAAAAAATTATTAAAAGTTACATAATAAATAATGTTTTGACAAAATACTTTTAAAGTTTTATTTTTAAATTCAAAATTTTTTTTACCATATTAATAAATTTTATTGTTTGTGTTAATTAATTTAATTAGTAAATTTCTTAAAATATTAAAAAAAAACTTTTAAGTTAATATTCATTCATAATAACGACGGACAATGGCAATGTCAGTGAGACAGTGACACACTTATTCTTTCAGTGTTGTTTTACAGAAAAAATATGGAAAAAAGTTATACTAGCGTACCATATCAACAGATAACCTGTTACTTGGAGAAGAGAGGTATCCTACTTTTGTAGAAAAACTAAAAGTAAATTTTTTCTTAGCAAAATTAGAAGAATCATCTTCTGTGCTTCCATCTATTCAATATGACAAGAGTGCAATTAGGTGGTGTTCTAACATAAACTGCCAAATACAAATGATGTATTTCGATATATTAAAGATGTAGTGTGAATTAAATGTCTATCTATCATCTCTGACCAAAATATAGATTATATTGTAATTAAGTGGTAAGTCATAAAAAATGATTTATTCTCTTTGTATTATAATCTTACGACCATTTGTATTTAAATGGGAACATCACTCTTCTTATAGAGCAAGAGCATATACTCAAATAATAAGGCAATGCCATGTAAAAGTCTTTAAATTCTCGATCATATAACTATTTATGTATTTGATAATTGAAAATATTATTTGTAATACACATGTATATAATTTAATATGTAAATGCACTTGTGATGATTGTACAATAATAGAATTGCAATGTATTTATTATTTTATTATAATAGAATTTAGAGGTTTTTTTTTTCAAATGAAAGATGGGGGATTTAAATTCAGAATATCTATTTTAATAGAAGAATGCATTCAAGTAACTGCTAATAGAATTTTGAGTTTGAATACCTTCATTCTAGCATAAAAGTATATATAAAGAAGAAAAAAAATTAAATTAATGTGCAAATGAAATAGTGGGCTTGATGTAAATCTTGAGATTGAATTGGACTAGTCGTAGATGAGCTCCGGCTAGAAAAGCCCAAGCAAGCATCAGCTACCATGTGTTACGAAGTCAACAACGTGCAAAAGCGAAATGCTAATCTCCACTATTCCAAGTTGAAAATTTTCACCAATTTGGAATAAATAACTAATATCCGATACCTGTCCTCTTCTTCTTTTCGTTCACCTAACAGCTAACCCATCTCTCTCTCTCTCTCTTAGTTTCTGTTTTCATGTTTTCACTTTCTCTGCAACATGGAATCCCAGTTTCATTTGCAACATAGAAAGTTCATGAAATATGCGATCAACGAGACTGAGGAATATAGCTGTTCATCAGCTTGTAACTCATCGGATATTTCAACCTTTTGTCAACCTCCATGCTTTACTTTTTGTCCCACCTACTGCGATAATATTTTCGGAGACCTAATCCCTTCTGAAAGTCCTGACGTCTTTCCACATGATCATCCCAGCAGATCTCGGAAAATTTTGATCATCACTGTGTCAATTATCGCAACAACTTTCCTTGCACTTCTCTGTTATGCGATCTTCTATAAGTTCTATTTGGGTTGGCGGTCTGGTTCAAGGAGAAGATCATCACCGCAACGGCAAATTATAAATGAAACTCATGATGCTTTTCTTGATGAAGATCGCGGTCCGGTTGTTGATCATCCCATTTGGTTCATCAGAACCGTCGGTTTGCAGCCATCAATCATCAGTGCGATCACGGTTTTGAAGTATAAGAAAGGTGATGGGCTTGTTGAAGGAACAGAGTGCTCTGTTTGCTTGAGTGAGTTTCAAGAAGATGAGACTCTCAGGCTTTTGCCAAAATGCAGTCACGCTTTTCACATCTCTTGTATTGATGCTTGGCTTAGATCACACACCAATTGTCCCTTGTGCCGCGCCCCTATTGTCAATAATACGGCTGGGGCATCATCATCTGAGTCGAATATTGAGAATTCAGGTACTAGCGGAAATACCCAAGTGGAAATTTTGGTAAATATTGAGGCAGAAACTGAGAGACAATTGGAAGATGGACTTGTTGAAAGGAGGAATACTAATGGAACAGAAGAAGAAGGTGAATCACATCTCGAGCATACAAGAAAGAGAAATGAAAATTCAGATGAAGAAGTTGATGGGATACAACCAATAAGAAGATCAGTTTCTTTGGATTCTGTATCAGCTTCTAAGATGATTCAAGGTCTTGCTAATTTTGTTCCGGAAGAAAATATAGGAAATTCAGATACCCAATCAACAGAAGTGAGAGATTTGAGTATGAAAACTGTTCCAAAGAAAGTTGGAAGGAGTGAAAGCTTGCTAAGAATTGTGGATAGTTCTTCATTTGGGAGATCTTTGCAAAATGCGCCAGCTTCACTGAAGAGGTCATTTTCTTGCAGTGGAAAATTCTTATTATCAAGATGAAGCTGAATCCGGGTAAATTTTCCTTTCAGAAGTTACAATACAACTCAAATGTTCCAGGTAAGACATGTAATAAATTTTGATGTCTCAGGGGGCTCTCAACAAGATGAGAGTCTCATACTGGTTTCCATATACAGCAAATTCATACTTCAATGTAACACAGTCAAGTAATCATGCTGAAACTTGTAGTAACACAAGTGAGGCTAATCCAAAAAAATAAAAGCAAGCAATTGCAAGTACAATTCTTCTTGTGAGTTGCTGATACTGTTAGATTCAGTGATTTTATTTCACAATTATAATGGATGGAATTGAAGTTTCCTCTAGTTTCTTGTATTTTTCTCCAGTACGTGCTATCAGCAAGTTGTGGTAACAACTTGAATATATGGGAACCCAGTGCTTCCCAACATGTGCCATTTGGATGGAGAATTTATCAAAGTACAGACACATGTTTTATTTTCTCAATGCTTCAAGAATTCCTATTTCTCATACATGTTTTAAGAAAAATATGCATGGAAACTATTTATATAATATGTAAGAAAATGTACAATCAAGTGAATCAACTATATCACTAGCATGAGAGAAGTTAAAGTAGGTAACTCAGATTGAGCTTAGAATTGATCCAGTTGATTAGAGTTGTAAGCGATCAATACCTTTAGCAAATTCATGACTGAAGAGGTACTGGTGTAAATCATTATATCTGTGAATAGGAATAAATACCAATATTAATCCCTCATTAGAATTTAAATATTAATTATATTTAAATTATCATATTATTGATAATAGATATTTTATATTATTTAATGCCTTTGAAGTATGTATAATAATATTTTATTTGATTAATAAAATTTATTTATTATATAATTGAGCATATATTGATGAGTTTATATTTATAAAATATTTAATCTATGCATTAGGCGTAAGTTGCTTTAATACTAAAGGTATAAATCACAAAATTTTTATAAATTAAATCTGTTAATAAAAAAGATATTTCATTATATAAAGTTTTACTTTTTTTACTTTTTATAGTAGATAATTTATCTTGATAATTAAAGTAGGAATTTTGAGCAGACGGACTAATTTTTATGATACATTGAATGAGACTATTATGAATTTCAATCAAGTTAACTAAATGTCATTAATCTTAATTCATAAATTTTTTTAATAAACTTGATTGACCTGAATCCTGAGTAAATAATAAATTTACATTCATGTGTTGTGTCTTTTGAGTTATCATGGAGTAAAATTCATATAAATGGTCAAAAATTCGATAGTTTGGAGATATATTTTTATAAGTTATAGGAACATATATTTGTAATATGAAATCTAATTAATAATGTTCACTTAAGTTGTTTACAGTACTTGAACATTTAAATTTGTGAGCGCAATTTATTCAATAAATTATTTATTGAATAATAAGATTTTTTTTATAAATTTATTTACAAATATAAACATATTAAAAAAATAATTATTAGAACATTCAATGACTTAAGAGCAAATAAATAATTAAAGAAATAAAATATTATTTGATAGCCTAACTTTTATTATGAATATCAATTAGAAGGTTAATTAAAAGGTTATTATTGGTCTATGACTAAGCCTAATTTAATTAAAATAGGTTATTAGAGTGCAACATTTAACTTTTAATAAAATAGATTATGGTTAACTTAAAAGATCTGATGGGTCATGAGATGAATGAGATTGTGTCTTTTAAGTTGGAGATAGAAAGTCTTTCAGTTCTTCAACTAACTTATATTCTAATTAAACTATAAATTTATAATCTTAATAAAAATTTAAATACCTAAGAGAGATGTCTATGTATAAAGAAGGTAGGGATTATTAAAATACTATAATAAGAATAATTCTTTTATGTATTCTTATGTGAAAAAAAAAATAGATTACTCATCTTCTCTTAATTTTTAGTACACGTGAGTTTGAAGATTAACGCAAATTTATGTGTCCACACACGTGAGTTTGAAGATAGTTGAGAAGATTGTAACATTCAATTTAATATTTATAAAATAAAAAATTGAGATAATCTTATATCTCAATACATATTATGTTGAATACGATGATCTGGCTTTCACTACATTTATTTTATTAAATGAATAATTTTTTATGGCAACAAGTGATATCAAAATCAGGTTTTGATAGTTAAAATGTTGATGAATTCATTGTCAAACAAAAAGGCTGGTGTTTGGCCATAATTGGCGGAGATTTCATTTGATAGATGATTATTAAGTGAGTTAGTCCTCCCACATTAGTTGAAAAATAGTTAATTCTTAGGTTGGATACCTGAATCCTAAACTTTCCCTTATAAACTAAGGGTCTCCCCTAACAATTGATATTAAAGTTGTCTTATTTCATATTACATATATAATTTATTTTTATGTATTATAGTAATTATTTATTGTAGCATCAATTGCATAATTTAATTTGTATTTATTATTTTTATTAGTTACATAATGAATGATTATGACCATAATAATAATTATAATTAGATATTTACTTGTATTTATTTTTTAAAATTATAATAAGAGGTGGTGATGTAATAATATCACAATTATTCCTCTTTGATTTTTTTTACTGATTCTTTAGATTTTATATAAATTAATTAATTAGTTTAGGGTTTTAATTTGTAAATTTGAAAATGAGAAAAATATTTTTTTAATAAAAAAATTTTGAAATTGCCACAGTGACAACCACACACGCAGACACATATAGCAACAAGTCGCCGCACCCAGCTAGCTGTGTGACGTAGTCATTGACTGTTAGCGGCTCAAAGGGCTCATAGAAACCATAGGATAAAATTACCTTTTTTGTAAAAAAATTATTAAGACACAAAAGGCTCATAAAAAATATTATTATAACTTTCTTAACATAAAAGCTTTCCCTTATAATAAAAGGGGCTTAAAAATATTAATCACACATAACTCATTTTCTAAAAAATCATTCTCTTTCTAAAAAATCAATTTTTCTCCGGCATCTCTCTAAAAAGCACCGATCAATAGAGCTCATAAACTTTCATTTGACGTCGTATGTGAAAATCTAGGTTAACTAAGTGGGTGGTCTTTTAATTTCAAATAATAAATTGGTATGAATCTCTCCCTAGATCTCGGATCTCTAGAGGTTGAATGCTGGAATTATTTCTGTCGTGCATAAATTGCATTCTCTCTCATCTAAATATGCATTAAAGTTGCTAAATGAACTGCTAGTTTGATAAAGCATTTTGGTTTTCCCAAGAACAGGACAATTATGTAATCATTTCGTGCTTATGCTTTCAATTCCTTCATCACTGTTCATGAAGCATCAAATATCATTATCAAAAGCATGAGAATGAGAATGACCTTTAGTTCCATAGTCTAACACGTATAACCGCGAGGATATTTGGCTTTCTCTCTCATGTTTCATGTTTACTGAATCATTAATGGATTGCTACTTTGTCTTTGGGATTCGTTGCAAGTGTAAACAAGCAAAGAGATTTCAATTCTAAGAACTGTTGCTATTTTATCTTATTTGATTGGGATAACTTGAAACTACTATGATTTGTTGGAAAAAATTTCCTTAATTAATTATTGTACCAATTCAAATCGCATGGTTGATTTAGTTATACATTGGTCATTGTTAAAAGTATATTGTACATAAAGATAAGATGAGTATGTATATTTTAATTTTTAATTTTATACATCTTATATATAAAATAAATTTAGAGAAATAAAATGTATAATTAAATATAAATTTTATTATATTAATAAAATAATAAAAAATTTACTTTTTAAGTATGTTTTACGTAATTTTAATTAAAAATTGAATGAAATTCTTTGAATTAAAATAATAACTTATTTTTTGTTGGAATTTGAATTAAAACAACGTTTGTTTCACTATTACACCTAAGTGTATATATACTGTTTACTTTACTTGCAAATAAAGGTAATTGGCTATTTATAGTTATAATTTCCACGCATTTGCCCAATAATATGAATGTTAGTAGCTAAATCAATTAAGCATGAGGTGTTACAATTTTAAAAGTTAAAATTGTACCTTATGCTAAATTGAAGCAATTAATGGAAGGAGCTTAGTATGGTGGCCAAATATAAACATTAAGAAGGCCATTAACATAAAAAATTATGCCACCTCGTGTAAAAGAGTAACACGAGTAATCATGCTTTGTCATCTTTTACTTTATACACTTATTTTGACTATTATATCCTCAATATATTTTGGTTGCCCATTTTGTAAATTAATTTATTTAGTCAACATTTGAATTATAAATACTTAATAAATAAACAGGTCAATAAAATTATACCACGTGTCGTGTCATATCATTATAAATTAATGACATGATATATGACATTTAATAGAAATGATAAAGTGACAAATCTCACTTGTCGAGATCTCAAACTTAACACTTAAACCATATCATCTTCTCGAGAGACTCTGAAATAATTTTGATTTTATTGAGAATTTTTTAGATTAAACTATTTAATCTGGCGTATTACCCTATTGTACAACTAAGGTGTATTGTTTCTTACATGAAAAATATTTTTTTCAGTTGTATTACTTATGGCTATAAGATTTTTCAAAACACATTTTTAGAGCATCTGGATATACAACTCACCCATATAAGTTGACGGATCTCATATCTACACACATCAAACTCCATGAGCATTTGACCATATTCAGCGACATCCAACGGTCAGACCATAAATGGTCTCTGACATGTATAGAACCTAAGTATGATAGATCACTCACAAGCCCCCCGTGGTGCTCAGGTCTAAGGACCGTGAATACTACTCAACTCGAAAGGATCCTCCATTAACGACTTTTATGAAATGTTTATTGGAGATTCTAATTGAGCCTATTTAGTACTCAGTCCTCATTGAATACCCACAGCCTATATAAGTTCATGATTTGCTAAGACTAACCACCTAAACCATTCAAATATATACATACGCTAATCTATATTAAATAAAGTTTCACCGATAGACTTGCATAAGTGAAAATAGATCAGGAACATAATATTTGAGAACATACTTGTATAATGATATTTCTTAGTACTATTTACAACCCTTTACAACTATGTCATTGCTAGTATACTCTCAGGTATTTGTCGCATTTTAGATAATACTCCAACTCTTTAGATTTTCCTAACTCTTATAACCTGTAAACTCTTAACAGTGCTAACTTTTAGCAATTATAACTCTTAGCGTGGCTAACTCTTAGCTCTGGTCTAAATTCATTTAAATCAAATCTAAACTTCTTTAAATTATACAACATCTGAAATGTTACAAACATTTCACTATATATATTTAATATTAACGATTTTAATTTAAATGTTTCTAGTATAAATATTGAAATGTTACAAACATTTCACCATATATATTTAATATTAACGATTTTAATTTAAATGTTTCTAGTATAAATATTGAAATGTTACAAACATTTCACCATATATATTTAATATTAACGATTTTAATTTAAATGTTTATAGTATAAATATTACACAATTAATATTCATACAAAATTGAAATAACATGTAAGCACAATTTTCAACAATTATAACCTTCATAGGAGATCAAACGGACATGGTCAAATCTGATTTTAAGCTCAGTAATCATGATTTGATCATGCGGTTCTACTTTGATCTAGGATGAATAACTGTAGCCCAATTATACGGTTAACTTTGATCATCAAACGTCTAATCTATGATCAATCATAGACGATTTAGTGATTATGATCATCACATAGTTAACCACTCTTATCTCCTTATAGCCATATGATCATAATCAAACGGTTGTGATTACATCTTATTAATCATGATAATTATAAGTATTTTTGAGATATTTTAAATTGATTTTACATGAATTATATAATTTTAATCATGTGGTTGAAATGATCTATTAGAGTGCATAATCATATGGTCATGATTTAATCTCCATAAGATCACTCAGTCATGAATAATTTAATGATGATCTTGATTTAGCTATAAATTTCTTGATACTATTTTGATCATATAATTTTTTATAAATGTTTTAGGGTTATTCAATCATGTCCATTGATTTTGAATAATTCATTTATTTGATGAAAATATTTTAATGATCATAATTTATTCGACATGCACTAAGTAGTAACATAACACATCTCTTTTATTTTTATTTTTATTTATAAAAAAAGAGAATGCAAAAGTGCCTTAGTACAGCTTATGTTAGTCAATTACACCACTTTTTTGATATATTATTTTATTTAGAAAATAAAATGAGGCTCATGTACCTAAAAATGCGCCCAAAAAATTGGAAACCCCTTCATTCACATTTTTCTAATCACCTTTTCATTATTATTTTATTATATTAAATATTATAATAAAAAGTGAGGTGTGGAGTTCAAATACCTAAAAAAAACACTTATAAAGTGCTTAAAAAAAAAACTACCCATAATTTTTTAGCTATATTTTTTTATTATTATTTTGATCATTTTATTATTTTAATATTATAAAGAAAGAGTGATGTGTGAAATCTATGTACTTAGAAAGTAGAATTACTTTAAATCATGCACATCTTATTATCCTTTTATTATTACTTTAGTTATTTTAATGTTATATGAAAGATGAAATACGTGGGAACTAAAAGTCCAAAATAGTGAAATTATCTGGCCCATATGTATTTTATCATTATTTAAAATTTTAATCAATTTTTTTTATTAATTCTTTAAATATTTAAGCCATTGATATTTGTAAATGATTTGTTATTGATATATATACTATTCAGTGGAGAATAATTACATCCAAAAAAACATTTATTATTATTATTTACTTTATTAAAAAAAAGTTACTGTATCAAAAGTAAATAGACTATTATTTTATTATTTTCTCATTCATCATTTATTTCATGATACACATGAAATAACTTTAAATTTTATTCATTATTACATCTCATTCTTTATTTATTCCATTGATTATAATTTTTATTATTCAAAGAGGGACAAGCATATCAATGCTTTAATTATTTTATTTACTATAATTGTTTGTTATTTTACTTAAACATTAAAAATTATGAGCATGAATTATTTATTTTATAATTATAATTTTCTCAACTATTTAGCGACCAAACACATGATCACCATTTATTGGTCATAGTGTTACCTCAATAAATGTGTTACCTTATTTTCAAAATTTGTAATTATGTCTTAGCAACAAACAATGATTATTTACAAAGCTATATTTGTACTTAGTCATGTTTGATTATGCTTACATAAATTACTATATCTCAAAGTTATTTATGGTTATATTATTTCACAATAAGTTAACCATATATCATGTTGAGTTAAGCATTTGCAGTAAATTGTTAGAAGATAAAAAGACATTAACCTTTGGAACACGATAATACATGGTGCATAAATATCTGGGACAAAGAGTTTTTGCAAGGACTTGTACAACTTATGAGTTTACTTGTAGAATTGATCTTTTTTATTTAAAATGCTTTTTATATTTTATACATTATGTCTATATTCATAACATACAAATAATAAATGGATCATCAATGATGAAAGTATTTATTTTCGAATTTGTAATTAATGTGTCATTTATAAATGCAAAACTTAGAAAAACTAAGGCAAGTGCCATTATCTCTTGCAAAAAAAAAAAACTAATGTTTCAAGTTACTTTATGCTTTTTCTCAAAACAAAAGTTCAAAAGCCAACTATAAAAGACACAAAGATGGATAAGCGTTATACTTGCGCATCCTTTAAAGCAAATGAAGTGTCATTCCAACAACATGAGAAGAATTTTAAAGATTAAGAAGAAATCTATAACCAGTAAGTTGCAACCCAACAAGTCGTGGCTCCCCTAAATACACTACCACTAGCAGCTCCACCATAAGTTGCTAACTGATATCGGTTATACAATAATAGCTCGACGCGCAGGCCGCTCAAATGGGATCATTTTTCAATACTTTTGTGCAACAGCAAAATTACTTACAAGAAGTATTAAAGTAGAATGAAGAGCTGCGAATTTACTTGGCACAACGCCACGAGTCTCTAAAAAATGTCAGCATTTTGCATAATGAAGCCCAAAAATCGAGACACCAAAGCTCGAACTTACAGACGACTAGGTAGCCTCAAGTGCGCTTCATAACAAAGTCGTTCAATCGTAATGCATCACCACAAGTCCTCCCAGCTGCAACTACACCAACTATTCCTATTAAAACAATTATTAAACCATCTGCTGCAACTTACTCGTCAGAGAAAGAATTGAAAAGATTATGTGCTAAATGCTTACAAAGACATTAGATTCGTGCCTTTAGCGCATCTTACTCCTTCACAATTTAGAGGATTACAGGAATTCCCATTTGTAAGAGAGATTGAAAGTCAAAAGAAGCTGCCCAATTTTCACGTGCCTCAATCTAGAACATATGAAGACAACATTAATCCAATTAGTCATATGTATTCATTTAAGCAGATCGTGTCTCTTAAAAATTACAGTGAAGCGCTAAAAGTGCAAACCTCTAATGCTAACTGACAACGCCATGACTTGGTTCCAAAACCTACCTCCAAGGTTCATTAAGTCCTTTAGCAACTTTTGCGAGCCGTTTGTCAACCACTTCCAAGGAAAATGATGTGATATTTTTATATTTTATAATTGAGTGCAAGTATACACTATTGTATGTAAGTAATAAAGGGATAAAAGAGTTAAATGTCGAACCCACATAGATAATATCTTCTTTTTAATAAAATACTAAAATGATGTCTTTCTAATAATTATTTAGAAAAATCAAAATCTAAAAATAAATTTGAAAAATATAAAGGTAAGAACACAATGAAAAGAGTTATAGAAAATAGCAATATAGAGAAAATTTAGGGTTAATACCATCCCTCAATATGTTTTTCTAATGATTAATCCTCTAATATTTAATTCTCTTAGTTCTTGTTATTGATTAAAACACTAATGTATTCATAAGCTTTTCCTAAGGTTAGGCAAGTATACTTTAATTTACCAAATACCTATATTCTTATGGTAATTGTAATAAATTAAGATTCATTAAGAACAAGTCTTATTAATCATACATGCCAATTATGTATATTATTATCCTAATTTGATACTTGCATATGTAACATTAAATATTACTCTACAATTATGTATCAAATTACTTAAGTCTAAATATAATGATTTCTTTTTCGAGTTTATCAAAATATTACTAATTCATTCACTATATATTAGCCAAATATATAAAAGTATTAAGAACAAGTAATTTGAATAATAAAATGACTAAGTTTATTAAATATTAGAAAGATATGACAATTAACCATACATATTGAGTTCAAATATTAACCCTACAAAGAAAATTTAGTGCATGGCTACAAGAAAACAACGGTAAAAATAATAAGAAAATATTATACAATCAATAACAAACCGATATAGACATTGAATTGCTCTTAATTGCGCTGCCTAAAGAATTTTGATGCCAAAGAACGCCTTGAATTTCTCTCTATAGTTGCTTCAATTATACTTCAATTGCTCTCTAAGATTTGAGTTATGAGTCTCTTGAGTGTCTTGTGTATTTTTAAACCATCTCTAAAGGTTAGGTACAAATGACATTTTATAGGGATTAATTTGAGTTTAAAATCTATAATTCTTGTTAGGTCAAGAATCGTACTATCGTTGGGACACTGCATTTAAAAGGCCGTATCGCTGGAGCAGTGAGGACATAGCATTAGAGTGTTGGGCCGTTGCAAAAGCGGTGAGGACATAGCATTGGGGTGCTGAGCCGTCGCTGGTGCAGTGGCGGTCTAACATTGGAGCCATGAATTGAGACTTATACAAGCCTTGTTCCCTATGTTCTTATTTTGATCACTGTTCCAGAGCTGAGGCGAAAATTCTTGTAGTGATAGGGTGACATGTTCCTATTTTAAAAATTTTATACTTTAGTCCCTAATTTTCTTTAAGTTCCTATAAATAACTAATAATGATCATAAATAGTCATTTATTCTTATAAAATAATAAAATATAAAGACAAAAATATTAAAAAAATACATAATAAATATGCCCTTATCAATAAGCACTTGTTTTGAATCAACAGAGATGAGAGAAGCATCTTCGAATGCATGTAGAATATCAAAGTTCAGAGCATGATTTTGTACTCTATAAATTAATTAGTAATGCAACGTGACTGCAAAAGTATTTGAATTTAAGATAACACCAATAATTTAAATTTGGGCTTTAAGAACAATGGTGAGTTGTGGGCCTTTGACTGGTATACAAAATTTTAAATTTAAAGTAACAAGAACAAAGTTTAAAAGTAGTTTGGACTATACCAATAC
Organism: Ailanthus altissimus; assembly: GCA_946807835.1. Taxonomy (NCBI): domain Eukaryota; kingdom Viridiplantae; phylum Streptophyta; class Magnoliopsida; order Sapindales; family Simaroubaceae; genus Ailanthus; species Ailanthus altissimus. The sequence goes on from OX327698.1 coordinate 13,056,635, forward strand.
AAATATGTTGATATTCTGAGAACTTTTTATTTAACAAAACAATTCTAGCAACGATTGGTAGGCCCTTTCATTTATGAAAGATCAATGCAAGTTTTACTGCTCTAAAATAAAGATAAGAGAAATCATCTTAGATCTATATCTAAATAAGCTCATTTAGGAATTTGAGAGTGATCATTTATTTTTGCAATCATTACGAGAAGGAAATGTTGATTAAATCGAGTGGTTCGAATATATTCTTTAATTTTTAATTTGTTAGTGACGATGAAACTTTTATAGAGGAAGAGAATGAGATCATTGACTTTAAAAAAGTTAAGGATAGGTACAAAACAAAAATGTTGTCTTCTTATGGTTTTCTCTTTTAAAATGGATTACGGCCAGGTGTGTGAGTGAAAGAGACAAATATTGTTTGTCTTTGTTGATTCATGCTTTTAGATAAGGATGATTTGAGAGTTTAAGACAAAAGTGGTTTTGCCTTTGCATTAAGGGACAAGCTAAAACGAGAGTGTAGGAGAGAAAAAGCTTAAAAGGTTTAAGCTTTACCAAAAATATATCCGGCAAATTATTAAGCTATCATTTAAGAGTTCGGAGCCCAGCCTACGCAGTCAGAACTTGAATTTGATTAATAGCACATTTTAGATTAAACTCCAGAACTGAAAAAAAAATTACCCTCAATTAAGTAAAAGATTTTTTTCAATTATTATATTTGCACATGTATAAAATATATGTAATAAAAAATAATTTTAAAATATATATTATGCTTCTCTGCATATTATATATATATATATATATTTATATTTCACTTACCAGACACACTCGCACACCATACTCCAATATCTCTAAAAAAAAACTCTCATCAAAAAGCCTTCAAATCTTACCCATGCTTAAAAGCAAGAAATCAATAGAATGGGACAAAGGAACAATCAACAACTGATAAAAATGAAATCAAGTAACTCCTTAAATCCTTGCCAATCAACAACGCGGGCTGATTAAAAATACATGACCCTCTACTGCGGCAATCTTAGCGAGCTAAAAATCCCCATAAAATCAGTCACAAAAGTATTTTGTTAAAAAATACATATTACTCTAATGACCTAAAGTAGATAGATTCCTCCAAAAAAATAAAACCAATAATAACTCTATGACATATGTCATAAATGAAGGAGCAACGACAAAACAATAGTTAATTATCAAGCAACAAGTTAACACTACAATTATTGTCAATACCGTGTAAAACAAAATCATCCTAATTTACCATTTAAAAAATAACTACAAAAAAAAAAAAACCAATAAAATAATTACCCAAACCGTAGCTTGAGGAGCACCATTGATTAGATTGTAGTTATAATTAATATTTCCAAAGCCCTTAAGTTGTTATTCTGAGATCTTAAATCTCTTTTCATATCTCTCGTCTCTAATTTCTTTAAAAGTATCAAAAGAAAAGTTATCAACGAGAGCGTTAAAAATTACAACCGTACCTCCAATTGATGTTTTCCGCCGACATAGATAACGACGGAAGTGAGTCTGATTTCTAAATACAAAAAGAGAGGTTAGGGTTTTTTATCGTACATTCAACTGAAAATCACTATGCATAATTAAGAATTAGCAAAATCCAGAGAAAGAAACTGATTTTCCACATACTTTAGTACAACACAACAAATTCTTACTGGAAAATGAGTAAGGAATTTACTGATTTAAGGGTATGAGTGTGTTTGCTATATAAGGATTCAAGAAGAAGATAGTATAAAGAGTGTGTTAGATGTGAAAAACAAATGAAGCTTAACTTTAATTTTTTTTTTTTACACCTTAAACCCAAAACGTCAGTGTCTTGGGGGCATCTTGCTTTTTTTTTTTTTTGTTATTTTTTTTAACTTACTTCCTTCTTAATTTTTTTTTTTCAAGATTGTTGTCTTGAAAACCCCAAAACGACATGGTTTGGGAAAGGGGGGTTTTTAATTATTTTAAATAAAATATTAATAATTAATTTTTTAAAATTAAATTTATAATTATTTAAAATTTTTAATATTACAGTATCAATAATTCATATTATTTTTAAAAAGTGTTAATAATATATTGTTAATAAAATTTATTTTTGTAAATTTAAAATAAATTTATAACAAATTATGCTTTGTGATACTATAATTTTCGTGAATCTCTAAAATTTAGTAAAATAGATAATTTAGCCACCTTATTTTATAAAATACTCAAACACACATTGCCGTTGCCAACTGCCTCCTCTTGAACGATGATAAGGGTAAACTTGTACATTCACACCATGAAATGAAATGAATAAAAAATATGATATTAGCACATATAACTAGTCTTGTCATAGGACACGTGACAGTTTTCGATTGATACAAAGACATCACATTCCCGTCATTTGGTTTTGCCAGAACGATTCTCTTATAATCCATTCCTTCATCCAACACTAACCCCAACCCACCAACCAAACACAATGACGTTTTGTTGAACGTACAAAATCTCATTCTTCTTCATTTTCAGCCTAATCACGCGAGGTCAACTAATCATTATTATTAAAGAAAGTTTTCTTCTTTTACAAGGGAAGGTGCTTGAGATCCCCATCTGATAATGTTCTTGGGATTTTCTTGGTTGACGACGACAATGAAAGAGCCATGGATATAAATTTGGGTGTATGGCTCCAAATACCTAGATTGGCAAGATTTCAAGACAGGTTAGAAGCACTTCTTAGGACTTGTTGGTTGAGCTTTCGGATAGAACTTTTAAAAATAAAATTTTTTAAAGTAAATTTTTTTTTAAAAAAATTATTGATCGTTTAATTATTAATTAAATTTTTTTTTAAAATATTAGATCATTTAGTTATATATTATAAATTTTTTTTATCTGTTATTAAACTACTAAAAAAAATAATAAAATTATATTCAAATTCTAAACAATTTTAATATTTTTTATATATAAATTTAAATTTATCATGTATTTTTTTCAAATTCAATTTCTTAAAATATAATAATTAAGTAAAATTAATACGTAGTAATCAACGAATAAATATAAATTATTGTGTTTAGTACAAAGATTAAAAATAAAATAATATTTCTTTTATTTAAAAATAAAATAAGTAATAAAATATTTTAATAAATTCTTATAAAAATATGATGACTGTAGAAATATAAAAATATGATGATTTTTAAGAAAATATTTAAAATATGCAAGTTAAATAGGATTTATTTTTATTAAGAGTATACTATAATAAAAAAATATTATTATTGTAATGTGATATTACATAAATATTAAAAAAAACTAAAAATTTTTACTTCTAAAAGCTTAAAATTTAAATTTTTACAAGTAAAAGTAAATTAAAATTTTTTAATCTTTAAAATTTTTTCTATAAAATTTAAAAAATAATATAATAAAAATTATTTTGACCAATAAAAAAATCTAACCAAATAAGTAATTAAAAGTATTCTCTTTTATCAAAATGCTTTTAGTTTTACAAAGCCTTTTCGTTTTTTCTCTTGGGTTGATGATGAAATATGATACGAGTTTTTTGAGTCGTCTGATTGAAATTGTACGATAGACAAAACAGGCACAAAAATTTTCACTTGATATATTTGACTAACTCCACTCTGTGTGGGCCCGTATTTAGTGAAACTAGCACTAACTTTTGATCGATAAAACAATTGACACCAAAGAAAAATGTCGTGACAATTTTGTGCTATTCATACGTGTTTAAATAAAGATAAAATAATAATTATATTCTTTAAATTAAAAAAAAATTCGTGCTATTCATACGTGTTTAAATAAAGATAAAATAATAATTATATTCTTTAAATTAAAAAAAATTATTTAAAGAGGTGATTTTTTTTTAGTATTTATACAACTATAAAAAAAGGGAATTCAAACATCTAACCTCAATTAATGGAGTACACTTATAAGGGAGTACTTTACCAATTTGGCAAATCTCGTATGCATTTAAAGAGGTGTTAGTTATTAACAAACAAAAAATGTGTTTGGATATTTTCAAAAGTAAAATTATTAAATTATTGATTTTTACCAAATTTTGAGTCTATTTATCCTCCACCATTCTTATAATTATATTTCAAAGTATAAAATATAGGGATTCAAATTTGTCTTTTACTTTGTATAAAATAATTAGAAATTTTTACAGTTATTAATTGCAACCCTTTGTTCTTCATTCAAATGTATACAACTATACTAAAACATTTTCGCAAGGCCAAATATACATTTTGCTGTTCTGATGTAACGTAATATAACGCTTGTAGAGACAAGACAAAAGCAGTGGAGTTTCCCTGAGCAAATTGCCAGATGAATTACCAGGTCCTCTCTGCCCTCTTGCTATAAATTGAAATCGATGGCTCCGGCTCTTTCACTCAATATCCAATTCTCTCTCTCTCTATCTATCTCGCCCTTAATTTGTCTCTGAAATATCTGGAACAGTTTCGTCGAAAATGGCCTGTGTCAAAGCCCTGGCTGAATCTCCTGGCCTAACCTCCATTCCTTCTACTTACACCTTTACTCAAAACCCACATGAACTGCAAGCAGTTTCAGACCCCGAACCACAAGACTCAATCCCAGTCATTGATTTCTCTCTACTCAACTCTTCCGACCCTGATCAACGGTCCAAAATAGTCCAGGACCTCGGTAAAGCCTGCAGAGAATGGGGCTTCTTCATGGTATATGTACTTTTATTTGATAGCTCGGATAATACATGATTGGAATGTTTAGAAATTTTAAGAAATTCGATAGCTTGTATATATACTTTATTTGTGTGTTAATCAGTTTAACTAGTACAAATTATTTGAGTTGAACTCTTGCTGTCTGCTTTTTAAACAAAACTACATACTTACCGAGGCTCTGATTGGTTTCAGGTGATTAATCATGGGGTGTCTGAGAGCTTAATGGAGACGATTATGGATGCATGTCAAAGATTTTTTGATCTAACGGAGGATGAGAAGAAAGAGTTTGCAGGGAAGCATGTACTTGACCCAATAAGATGTGGCACCAGTTTTAATGCTTCTGTTGATAAGGTTTTCTGTTGGAGGGATTTTCTCAAGGTTTTTGTGCATCCTCACTTTCATTCCCCCACTAAGCCTACTGGATTCAGGTACTTTTTCATTATATGTAATTTAATCTTCAAATCTTGTTATTCATTCTAATTGGTAAACATATTCGATTTATATGTTGAAATTTATCGATAAATGATGAAATTAATTTTTTTGGTGAAGGTAAATTGGTCTTGATTAATTTGAATACTAATATTATTATTATATTCATATCGGCATATAATGAATATTAGCACATAACAAAAATATCATATTAAATGAGAAAAAAGTATTAAAATATTTTTTAATAAAATAAGTATGTAATAAAACATTATTTTTAAAGACAAGCTCATAAAATAATGCAGTAACACGATAGATTATATTCAGTAATTATTTTTAAATTTAAGAGGTTTTTATTCTAAGAGAGAATTGAGCTTCTCAAAAGGTTTTTATTCCAAAAGAGAATTGAGTTTCTCACTCGCATTAGAGTGAATAAGGGTGGACACTGGTTCGATTTAATCGAACCGAATTTTTGATTTGATTTATATTTCAATTTATTTTTTTTAATTTGATTGGTTCGATATTAATTTAATTTTAATTTGATTCAATTTAGCTCAATTTAATTCTATATAATTAAACTGATCAGTTCTGTTTTGATTCAATTTTAACCCAAATTAAACCAAAAATGAAAATGCCCACTCCTAAAAGTGAAAGGAGGTGAAAATCGGCAGATTTCTTTTTCTCTTTGGATAAAATAAAGTTGTGAATTCCATTATTCAATAATCAACTTCAAGTATTGTTATAATATTTATTATTAATGGTTTTTTTTGGTTTTCGATGAGTATAACTGAGTTGTTAAATTGACTTTGTGAATTTCCATTTTCTCGATCTCTTGCACACTCGTAAAACAAATGACAAATTATTTGATTTAGACAACTAGACTCGAGCTCCTTCCAGATGGCAATCCCACTGAAATAAAACATTTTTTGATCGGACTTGATTGAAAGCAAAAGTTTTAGGTATGAGGATAAGGTTGGTTAATGAAAACGATACATTTCACAGTATGATACAATGAACTTGTGGCAAAATGGCTACGACCGGCTTTTTGAAACAGAGGTTTTTGCCCAGATTAAAATTTGAAAATGAAATAAATGGCTCACCAAAGCAAGTGATCTAAATAATTGATGGGTAAATTTAGTTAACTGCTTACAATCTGGTAACAGATTTTTATTTCAGAAATCAATACCAAGTGAGTGCAAGGTCTTGTTTTGACCACAGTTTCTCATTCCTGCAGGGAGATTTCAGAGGAGTACTGCAAAAGAACTCGAGAAGTGGCAAGGGAATTGCTTAAAGGAATATCAGAGAGTTTAGGATTAGAATCTTGCTACATCGACAAGGCCATGAATCTTGATTCAGGTCTCCAAATCCTCGTTGCCAACCTCTATCCACCATGTCCGCAGCCTGAGCTTGCAATGGGGATCCTCCCTCATTCCGATCACGGCCTCTTAACACTGCTCACTCAAAATGGAATTGGTGGCCTTCAGTTGCTACACAATGAAAAGTGGGTCAACGTGAATCCCTTTCCCAACTCATTTCTGGTTAACACTGGTGATCATGTTGAGGTACTTCGATTCTTAAACCAATTATACTCACTCTTGCTTTTGTGAAGTACATACTTTTTGCTACATAGAGTCAGAACTTTAATATGGTCATGGTATAAGATCTTTGTTGAGTCATCTTATATTGGTTAATATAGAAAAAGATACTTGAAGTTAATAAACAAGATGGATCACTTCACTTAGTAAATTGAATTTTTTTTTTTTTGAGGCAGCTTGCCTCGGTGATGTGAAGGCAAAAGCAAAGTGGGAATATATTTAGAGTCATGTAGCAATCCCTTTGAATTTTTATTTTCATTATATGAAATGTATACCATACCCTTTTTCAACTCAATGTGCGGGGTTGAACCCCATATTTATTATATCTACCCTAAAAGTTTTCTGAACCAACTGACATCAAAAGCAATCCCTTTGGATAAGGTGAGCTTAATTGTAGTCATAACATGGTATAACAAGCCCCTTGAGTAAGTCCAACCTTACATGTTAGAAGGTCTTACAAAAACTCTTATACACTTGATCTTAAGCTTTTTGGTCTTCGTTCTAACTTTAAAACTATCAAACTCTTCAGAAATTTCTTTTGCCGGTGAAATTGATAATAAGAGCTCTTGGTTTTGGTGACAGATCCTGAGCAATGGGAGGTACAAAAGTATTGTGCACAGGGCAGTTGTGAACAACAAGACTACAAGGATATCATTAGCCATTGCTCATGGACCATCACTTGAGACAGTAGTTAACCCAGCAAAAGAGTTGATAGTCAGAGAAAATGAAGCTCCAGCATATATTGGGATAAAATATAAAGAATATTTGGAACTTCAGCAAAGCAACCATCTCGATTACAAATCCTGCTTGGACCGCGTGAGGATTTGAATCATCTGTGCTTGCAAGTTTTATTTATGTGAATTCTCATGCAATGAATAGTTGTATTGTATAATATAAGACCAAAAATACATACATGAAATATTAGAGATGCGGCATACGCAAATTTCTATTCTAGTAATGACATTGAAATTACTTTTTTTTTTTTTTAACAAATTTTCTAGTCTGGTAAATAAGGCGCCAACAAACATAAGGAAAAAAAATAAGCAATCTATAATTTAACATCTATTTATGTATTGAAATATCGATTGTAGTAGTTTTCGTAATGTTCTTGAAATATATCGTTATTGTAAAAAATTCTATAAACACCCAAATCTAATCTAACATGTATATTGAGGTAATATAATGAAGTAGGACATGTTGGCCCAAATTATTTTTTAAAGTATTACTTGTGAGTCATGATTTGATTGGTATAGAGTTATATTAAATAAGACTCAAAGTATGAAAATTTATAAACTAAAATTCATTTATGGGTATTTAGTTTAAAATAAGGATAAGTTTATGTTATTAAGTTAGTGGAGAAACACATTCATAATAAACACTATTTGATCCTTTGACTCATTCTTAAAATAAAACATAGTAATTTATTTATTTTAATTAGTCTATAATAAGTATATTATAGTTTTATTAGGAAGAAAATAATACCTTTACCACTTTTATTTACTAAATTCATTTTCCTTTTTAAAAAGGGTAAAAATTCACTAAATATAAAATATTTTTAAAGAAAAAAATAGGTCAAATAAGAAGTCTGACACTAATATAAACCATAACACTATAAATATCCTTTATAATTACATATAAAAGAGTTCCTTTTGGATATTTTTGGCAACTTTAGAACACAAGTAAACACCATTTTCTTCACTTGATGCAAAAGCAAAAACCCTAGGCGTCTACTCGGCACCTTTGTTGTTCTTTCTTTTTCTTCATTTTTCATACAATAGCCTTTTAACCACCAATGTTATGCACTGCCCATAACTCATATACATCATTGACTGATCCTAAAATTTCAAATATAAGGTTTTAGCTTGCATTACATTCTATAGCCTCATGTAGAGTTACAACATAAACCTTAGCTTGCTTTATATGCTACAATCATACATAAGTCCCATAGCATCTTTATCCCATTAGATTTACTATATTATCAATTGTTTCTTCATTATACTATGCACAAAAAGAAAAAAGATGTGTTTGTCAGGTTTGGTTCTTCTTAGTTGGGTTAGGTTGGTTCGACCAAAAATGCTAAGCTTGACTTTCATACCTTTCCTAGTAAGTGGCCAGATTTATCTATTTCAACACCTTTCTCTTAGGCCAGTTTGAGAAAATTTACAACTTAAGCATCTTAAACTCTAAGAGCTTATTAAAAGTTTAGTTGGTCTTACTCCCATAAAAGGTGAAGATGATGAGAACTAATATTTTAGGCCTAAGCTATCGCCTATACAACTTACCACATAAGCGCAAATCGATATAATTAATAACATTCTGCTACACCACAATTTCTCAGTACTGCCTTAAACATTATGGTGACTCCACTAAGGAGTTTAACTAGGATCTTGTGATGACAAAGATCAAGAAAAAATATGGAAACCAGAGAAGAACTGTTACTTATGAGTAAGATGAGTCTTTTAGCCATGGTAACAAGCAAACTAATTTGCCTTTGGGTCCAGAAGAAACCCAATGGAACTAATAGGCTATAAATAGTAATTTTGAGGTCATAAACCTACTGTTGAAGGACATTATGCGTGAAACCTAAAGGAAAAATTAGAATGAAATGCTTAAGCCAATCAATACAGCTAAAACAGTAGAACAACTTATAGCCACAACAGTCGATCTGAACACAACCTAGGGAACTCTTGAGAAAGAGATTTAAGTGGCCTTTACTAAGCATAGCATGATAGAGGGCAAGGTAGAAACCCTTACTCAATCTGAATTTTTGGCCATAATTAGTTAGATAAGTTGTAACCAACACATAGCAAACATGAAGTATGTTCCTTTACCATTGTACCTGGTTGAAATTCTGGATGTGTTGTACCTTAAGGACTATAGCACACCATCATTCTCTCTATTTAATGGCAAGATAGGGAACCCCATGGAATATATTAGAAGGTTCATTGATGTTCGAAAAGAGTTTACAATTTAAGGAATTATCAAATTCCTTCACAAGTTGTGCCTATACATGGTATGCCTTGTTGCTAGTCGAATCTATACTCATTTGCGAGGAAATGGCCTTAAACTTTTACAAAAGACACTTCTAGAATGGGGAAAAGTTCATTGTAATCCAACTTAACCAAACCAAGCAGGGCTACATAAAGCTATTGGTTGGGTATGTTTGATGTTTTAGAGATCTAACTTTATACTACTATGAACAAAAATGAGAAAAAGAGCTCGTAGGCATTTATATTATCAACATGCTTAGCAAATATAGACCCAATTTAAAAATGCGAGTATAATTTCTTTCATCAAATTGGTAGAAGCTGTTAGGGTTGGTGTTTACGTGCCATCCCTGAATGTACATATACTTATGTATTTATACATATGCGCATTCTCATTAAATCGCTAATACCTATTTATATGGTACCATGCAATGTAACGTGATAGACATTGTATGATCTGAAAGAGTTCAGATATGATCTAAAGAAGTTTAGATAAAGGCCCACAGTTGGCCATGCTGAGAGATATGAATGTTAAATGTTAGCATAGCTAATTATTAGCTGGTTATAATACTCAGTGAAGATCCAAAAGTTGAAACCTTGTCTGTAATGGGACATAGACCTGAGAATATACTAATAACTGTATAGTTGCAAGAGTTGTAATCAGGTGTTAGGAAATGTCAGTTGCGCAAGTATATTCTTGAATATCGTCCCTGATCTAATGTTACCGATGCAAGTCTGTCGGTGGATACCTTTATATAGATCAGCATATGTCATATTTATAGGTTATAGAAGGTCGTTCCTAGTCGACTGTGAGCTTGGAGCTAGTATTGATATATGGGTATCCAATCAGGACAGACTTATGAGGGTCTCTGATAGACACTCTATGTAAGCCGTCAACGGAGGGTCCTCTTGAGTTGAGTACTACACATGATCCTTTGACCTAATTGCCACAGTGAGCTTGTAAGTGATCCACCACACTTTGGTTTCACACATGTCACATACCTTTCATAATGTGACTGTTAAGTGTCACTGGGTATGGTCTGATGCTTATAGAGTTCGGTGTGTACAGATACGGGATCTGTCATAGTGAGTTAGATATCCAGATGCTTCGAGACTATATCTCAGAAAGTCTTGTGGCCACAAGCAATCATCTCGGGAAAGAGTTTTCGCCAGGTTATAACAATATGGCAAAACAGTTTGAACATATTATTCAGTGAGATACAAGTCTGAGGATATGATATGAATGAGCATATAGAGATTTGGCGATGATAATCAATATCCCCAGCACATCCAGGATATTATGTCGAAAGTATTAGGGTCGGTGCTTACGTGCCATCCCTGAATGTACATATACTTGTGTTTTTATATAAGTGTACATTCTTATTAAATCACTAATACCTATTTATATGGTATTATGCAATGTAACGTTACAGACATTATAGATTTGAAGGAGTTCGGATCAGATCCAAAGGAGTTTAGATAATGGCTCATAGTTAGCCACACTGAAAGATATAAATGCTAAATGTTAGCACAGTTAAGGGTTAACTGGTTATAATACTCAGCAGATCCAAGAGTTAGAGCCTTGTCTGTAATAGGATATAGACCTGGGAATACTAGTAACTGAATAGTTGCAAGAGTTACAATCGGGTGCCAGGAAATGCTAGTTGCGTAAGTATGTTATCAAATAATTGTCTCTGATCTATTTCTACCGATGCGAGTCTGACGGTGGATACCTTTTATATAGATCAGCATATATCGTACCTATAGGGTATAGAAGGTCGTTCCTAGCCGACCGTGAGCTTTGAGCTCATATTGACATATGGGTATCCAGTTAGGGCTAGATATGAGATAGACTTATAAGGTCGCCGATAGACACCTAATGTAAGCCGTCAACGGAGGGTCCTCTCAAGTTGAGTAGTACTTGAGTGCCACAATGAGCTTGTAAGTGATCCACCATACTTTAGTTACACGCACGTCACAGACCTTTTATGGTGTGACCGCCGGGTATCGTTGGGTATAGTCTAATGCTTATGGAGTTCTGTGTATACAAATATGGGATCCCTAAGATCCTATATAGAGTTAGATATCAACTTGTTTCGAGATTGTATCTCAAAAAGTCTTGTGGCCACAAGCAATCATCTATGGAAAGAGTTCCACCAGAGTGGAACAATATGGCAAAAGAGTTTGCACATATGGCAAAAGAGTTTGCACATATTGTTCAGTGAAATATAAGTTTGGAGATAAGATATGAATGAGCACTAGAGGATTTGACGGTGATAATTTATATCCCCGCACATCCAGGATATCATGACAGAAGGACTATATGTATGCGTTATAACCTCAACTTGCATGGTTCAACGCGTTGATTTGTATATCTGTGACGTGTACGTAGGGCATTTTTCACGGACTCATAGAATAGTTCCATATGATAAATCGGGCGTAGGACCTAGGGAGTCCTGCGATGTGGAGTGTACTCATTATGCATTGGGACAGCATGCCAGATTAAAGTGTTTAATCTAGCAATATTTAGTATTACCGCGGGAATACGTGCGTGTCTATATTTAAGTGTTAAATATAATAATTAATTAATAATTATTCTTTACTAATTATATTACGACACGTGATAAATTGTCGATCTTCAGTTGAGTTTATCCAAGTGTAGGATTTGGTAAGACCAACTAGGGGTATGTTTGGTAACTATTTATGAGGGGCAAAATGGTTATTTTACACTATAATTATTTAATTGTTAAATAATCACTCTCTCATTATTATATTATATTATTATATATATTATTATTATATTTGGATGCCAAAATTTGGCACCCATTATATTATTATTTATATTATATATTATATTATATTATATATATATAAAGAGAGAGAGAGAAAGAAAAAAAGGGTGTGGGTAGAGTGTTTGGCCATTTGGCCGAAGAAAGAAAGAAAGAAAATGGAGAGGAGAAAGAGAAAGAAGAAGAAGAAAAAGAAAATGAAATTGTTTCATTTTTTTGTATGGTTTCTTATAAGCAATTCAGAATTGCTTCAGCCTTCATTTCTTATCATTTTAGAGAAAATGATATAAATATATACTCGGCTATTTTGGAGATCAAGAGTTAATCCCGTGCTGAATATAGGGCTGCTGTTCTAGCTCTCCAAGCCTACTGTGTTGGTGACTAGAACTGCTTGTGAGTTGGTCTCTATGCGGACTCCCAAGAAATACGTGTATAACATTACACGTTATGGTGAGTTCTCTAACCTTACCAATATATTAATGTGATTAATATATTTAATTTATTGTGTTTATTGTTTGATTTTACGCTTTTGCTGCGTATTATATGTATAGGATATGTATATTAGGTAATAGACACAATTGCACATGTATACACCAACATATAATAGACTCCCCACAATAGGAAGGACTATACATATGCATTGTAACATCAACTTGTATGGTTCAACGTGCTAATTTGTATATTCGTGACGTGTGCGTGGGGCAATATTCACGAACTCATAGAATAGTTTCATTTGACGAATCGGGCATGGACTTAGGGAGTCCCGTGATATGGAGTGTACTCGTTGTGCACCGGGGTAACGTATCAGATTAAATTGTTTAATTCAGTAAAATTCAGCACTACCATAGGAATGCGTGCGTGTCTGTATTTAAGTATTAAATACAACAATTAGTTAATAATTGTTATTTTCTAATTGTATAATGACACGTGTAATATATTGTATTATATAATATTGTTATTACATATATATAAATATATTGTGAGATTTATGTGTGAATTGGTGGAGTGTGTGTGCCGTGTAATGAGATGAAGAGAAAATAAAAATTGTTTCATTTTTTTCATCTTGTACCGAGATAAAAGGAAATGGAAAAGAAAAGAAATTGTTTTATTTCTTTCTATTTTGGTGCTTAGAGAAGCAATTGCGAATTGCTTCAATTTTCATTTCCTTTTCTTTTAGAGAAAAGGAAAAGTACACATAACTGGCCATTTTAATGATTAAGAGTTAATCTCGTGCTAGATATAGAGCTGCTGTTCTAGTTTACTAAGTCCACCGAGTTGGTCTCCAGGCGGATTCTGAGAATACACGTGTATAACGTTACACATTATGGTGATTTCTCAACCCTTTAAATAATTAATGTGATTAATATATTATTTATTATGTTTATTGCATGACTTAATTATTTTGCAACTTTAAATATGTATGTGATACGTATTTTATGCAATAAACACAATTGCACATACATACACTTACGTATAATAGATCCCCGACAGAAGCCATCAAAAGGATTACCCTATAAATAAAGGCAACAGTTGTTGGCAAGCAATAGATGCCTAGTGAGAAGAGCAAGCCAGAGTCACAAGCCATGTATATGGACAACTAGGCTAAACCATATGACAAATAGCCTTCCGGGGAATATCTCGAGGAGACGCCCATACTGTTTAATAAGGAAGACATAAATACTATTTTAAACCAATGGATACTTAATGCCTTTATATTGAGAAAGATAGAAGAAGCCTTAATTTATGTCGCCTGCATCAGACATTTAACCATACCACCATGCATTACAGGCAACTTTAAAGGCTGATTCACTATAAGATTAAAGATTGAACTTTGAAGATCTCTAACAAACTTTAAATATGTTTCCTTGACATAGGGAAGAGAGATTAGTCGTGGTTAACTTGCTAGAGTACATTGGAGATGTTAACCCAGTATAAGGAAAAATCACAAAAGAAGTAGTTGTAATCATATGGGAAGAAAAGCCTTAGAAACTAAAATATAAGCCATGAGATAATGTAGTGAGATTCTTATGGAAAAACCAAAAATTTAGATCCCTATTTGATTAGCTAAGATATGTTCCTAAGGCATTAAAAGTGGCAACTAAAGCACTCATTGATATCTCAGCACAGCATAGGCCATAATGCTATATAGTCAAAGCCTAAACTAATCAAACTTACCTAGAGACCTCAAATGTCAGTCTTCACTGACAAGGACACGGAGACCCCATATCTAGACAACTGGTATCTTCTATACTCAGAGGCTAGAATCAATGACATACCTATTAGGCCAGTGCTAGTTAACATGAGCACCAATATCTCGATTAACATCATACCCGTAGTCATTTTACAAACTACTCAGATTCCTTCAAGTCATATTATGGGAGAAGGATTTGGGTTTTTGGCTTCAACAATGCACTTGAAGAAGATGAAAAAAATAACATGACAACAAAGTCTAAAAAAAGAAAAATTAAAGAAGGAGACTTAGTGCTAAATAAGGCCTTCAATATAGACAAATAGTAGAATGCCAGAAAAATGAAAAAAAAAAAACACTTGGGAAAAACTGTATAAGATTATTAAAAGCATGGGATAATAAGCCTTTATTTTACAAACCATGAAAGGAGAACCCATTCTATACTATGAAATATATCCAAACTCAAGAAATTCTAGGTAAGCATTATTTCAGTTTCTTAATAATAAATTTTTTAATTATATTTATGAAGAATTTTTCAATTTATATGATTCAATAAATTCATCAAATTAATTTCAATTAAAAGGGTTGGTCACCCATTCTTAGGAAGCTCAGAATATCAAAATGTTAGAAATATCTTCTCTAGAAGGGTTATGTGTCTATAGGTCACCATTCTATGTGAGGCTTAAAATATTAGAAATACCATTCCTAAAAGGATCATGTGCTCATAGAGCATGATTCTTCAAGAAGTTCAGAATATCAGAATATCAAAATACCTTCTTTAAAAGGTTTGTGTGCTTGACCACCATTCCTTGGGAAACTTAGAATATTAAAAATACCTTATGTGAAAGGATCGTGTACCCATAAGCTACCAATTCTATAAAAAAATCACAAATTTAGAACTTCGTAAATACTTTTCTGGAAAAGTCGTGTGCCTATCGGCCACCTCTCCTTAGGAAACCCAACATATCATAACATAATAAATACATTCTCTAAAAAGGTCATGTGCCCATAAGCCACCCTTTTTTGGGATGCTTGTAAAGTTAGAATATAAAAAATACTACCACTGAAAGGGTTGTGTACTTATAGGCCATCCTTCTTTAGAATATTCATACATACCAGAATAATAGAATTACCTGTTAAGGATCTAATATACGTGGGTATATGCATGTGCAATTGTGTCTATTGCCTAAAATACGTATCATATACATATTGAACGCGACAGAAGCATTTAAACATGCAATAAACACAATAAATAAAATATATTAATCACATTAATATATTAGTAGTGTTGAGAACTCACCTGAACGTGTAACGTTATACACATATTTTCTCGGAGTCCGCATAGAGACCAACTGATTGGCAATTCTAGCTCACCAACTAGGTGGGCTTGGTGAGTTAGAACAGCAGCCTCATATCTAGCACGAGATTAACTCTTAACCCTAAAATAGTTGATTATGTGTATTTTTCCTTTTTTGTAAAAAAAAGAAAATAAAAATTAAAGCAATTCACAATTGCTTCTTTTGGTACCATGAAGGAAAATGAAACAATTTCATTTTTTTCTCTATATTTCTTTTTCTTCTTCTTCTCGGCACTTTTGGAAGAAATGAAACATTTTCACTTCTTCCTTTCTTTTCCATTTTCCCATATCATTAAAACACACACACACTTCCACACTTTCACACATAATCTCACACACACACATATATATATATCTAATATAAATAAAACAATATATTATATAATAGTAATAATAAAATAATATAAATGAATGCCAACCATTTGACATCCAAAATAAAATAAAATAATATAATAATATATTATAATGCGATATTTTTTATTATTTAACAATTAAATAATCATAGTGTAAAATAATCATTTTGCCCCTCATAAATAGTTATCAAGTATACACTCTAGTGAA
This sequence comes from Ailanthus altissimus, assembly GCA_946807835.1. Taxonomy (NCBI): domain Eukaryota; kingdom Viridiplantae; phylum Streptophyta; class Magnoliopsida; order Sapindales; family Simaroubaceae; genus Ailanthus; species Ailanthus altissimus. The sequence continues at coordinate 13,073,208 of OX327698.1, forward strand.
TCCCACCAAATCTAACACTTGGGTAAACTCAAATAAGGGCTCATAATACGTCGCGTGTTATTATACAATTAGTAAATAAAAATTATTAACTAATTATTATATTTAATACTTAAATACAGACACGCACGCATTCCCGTGGTAGTGTTGGATATTGCTGGATTAAACAATTTAATCTGACACGCTACCCAAGTGCACAATAAATACACTCTATATTGCGGGACTCCTTAGGTCCACGCCTGATTCGTCAAATAAAACTATTCCATGAGTCCATGAACATTGCCCTATGCACACATCAAAGATATACAAATCAGCGCGTTGAATCATACAAGTTGAAGTTATAACGCATACATATAGTCATTTCGTCATGATATCCTAGATGTGCTGGGAATATAGATTATCACCATCAAATCCTAGATGTGCTGGGGATATAGATTATCACCATCAAATCCCTATGTGCTCATCCATGTCCTATCTCCAAACTTGTATCTCACTGAACAATATATGCAAACTCTTTTGCCATATTGTTGCACTCTGTCAGAAACTCTTTTTCGAGATTAATGCTTGTGGCCACAAGACTTTTTGAGATACAATCTCGAAGCATCTGGATTATAACTCCTTATGCGAGTTGATGATGCGATATTTCTATATCATAAAATTAAGTGCAAGTATACACTATCGTATGCAAGTAATAAAGAGACTAAATAAGTCGGATGTCGAACTCATAGGGATAATTTTTTCTTTTTAACCAATTACTAAAATAATATCTTCCTAATAATTATTCAGATAAATAAAAATCTAAGAATGAATGTAGAAAATATAAAGGCAAAAATACAATGTAACGAGATTTAAGTGATAGCGATATAGAGAAAACCTAGGATTAATACTATCCCTCAATATGCTTTCTAATGATTAATCTCCTAATATTTAACTCCCTTAGTCTTTGTTATTGATCAATACATTAATGTATTCACAAGTCTCTTCTAAGGTCATGCAAGTATACCCTAATTTACCAAATACCTATATTCCTATGGTACTTGTAATAAATTAAGATTCATTAAGATTAGGTCTTATTGATCATACATGCCATTTAGGTATATTCCTATCCTAAATTGAAACTTGCATATGCAACATTGAATGTTACTCTACAATCATGCATCAAATTACCTAGGTCTAAATATTATGATTCCTCTTCCGAGTTTATCAATAATATTACCAACTCATTCACCATATATTGGCCAGATATATTGAAGCATTAAACACAAGTAATTTAAATAATAAAGGACTAAGTTTATTAAATATTAAAAAGATATAGCAATTAAGCACACATATTGAGTTCAAGTATTAACTCTAGAAAATAAATTTAGCTTATGCCTACAAGAGAATAGTAGCAATAAAAATAAAACATGATACAATCAATAGCAAACTCATATAGATGTCAAATTGCTCTTAATTGCGCTGCCTAAGATCTCTTGATGTCGAAGAACGCCTTGAATCTCTCTCTAAAGTTACCTCAATTAAACTCTTATTGCTCTCCAAGACTCATGCTCTGTATTCTTGGTGCTCTTAGGTTGTCTTGGATTCATTCTTAAAGGCTGGGAACGAGTGGCTTTTTATAGGGATTGATTTGAGCTTGAAAATCTCAAGTCTCATCGGATTAGGACTCGCACTACCGCTGGGGCGCTATGCAGTTGTCACTGGGGTGACGCGTGAAAAGGCTTCACCGCTGGAGCGGTGGGTTGATGGCGCTGGCGCGCTGTCTCATCGCTGGAGCGGTAAAGGTTTGGCGCTGGGGCACCAGATGAGACTTCAACATGTTGTATTTCTTATTTCGATCACTATTACAGAGCTGGGGCGATAATACTCTTGGCACTGAGACGATGAACACTGATACGATATTTCTATATCATAAATTAAGTGCAAGTATACATTATCGTATGCAAGTAATAAAGAGACTAATTAGTCGGATGTCGAACCCACAGGGATAATTTCTTCTTATTAACCAATTACTAAAATTATATCTTTCTAATAATTATTCAGAAAAATTAAAATCTAAGAATGAATGTAAGAAATATAAAACAAAAAAACACAATGTAAAGAAAATTAGGTGATAGCAATGTAGAGAAAACCTAGGATTAATATTATCCCTTAATATGCTTCTAATGATTAATCCTCTAATATTTAACTCACTTAGTCTTTATTATTGATCAAGACACTAATGTATTCACAAGCCTCTTCCAAGGTCATGCAAGTATACCCTAATTTACCAAATACCTATATTCCTATGGTACTTGTAATAAACTAAGATTCATTAAGATTAGGTCTTATTGATCATACATGCCAATTAGGTATATTCCTATCCTAAGTTGAAACTTGCATATGCAACATTAAATGTTACTCTACAATCATGCATCAAATTACCTAGGTCTAAATATTATGATTCCTCTTCCGAGTTTATCAATAATATTACCAATTCATTCACCATATATTGGCCAGATATATTGAAGCATTAAACACAAGTAATTTAAATAATAAATGACTAAGTTTATTAAATACTAAAGGATATGGCAATTTAAGCGCACATATTGAGTTCAAATATTAACCCTAGAAAATAAGTTAGCTCATGGCTACAAGAGAACAACAGTAAAAATAATTATAAATCATGATACAATTATTAGCAAACCGATATAGACGTTGAATTGCTCTTAATTGCGCTGCCTAGGAACTCTTGATGCCGAAGAACGTCTTGTATCTCTCTCTTGAGTTGCTTCAATTAAGCTCCTATTGCTCTCCAAGACTCGTGCTCTGTATTCTTAGTGCTCTTGGGTCGTCTTGGATTCTTCCTTGAAGGCTGGGAACGAGTGGCTTTATATAGGGATTGATATGAGCTTGAAAATCTCAATTCTCATCGGACTAGGACTCGCACTACCGCTGGCGCGCTATGTATCTGTCGCTGGGGCGACGCGTGAAAAAGCTATTACCGCTGGAGCGGTGGGATATTGGCGCTGGGGCGCTGCATGAAAACGGCTTCACCGCTGGCGCGGTGACTGTCTAGCGCTGGGGCGCTATACGCGACTTAAGCAGGTCGTTTTTCTTATTTCGATCACTATTTCAGCGCTGGGGCGAAAATCCTTGTGGCGCTGGGGCGATGGACACATACTTTGAAAACTTTGCATTTTAGTCCCTGTTTTCGCTCCTTTTGCGTTCTTTCTTTAAATTTCATTTAAGTCCTTATAAATAACAATAAAGCACATAAATAGCCATTTATTATCATAAAATCATAAAATATCAACAATAAAAATATGAGAAAATATATGACAATTTTGCCCTTATCAGTTAACGGATTTTATATATGTACACAACGGACTCCATAAGAATCAGACCATACCTAGCGACACCCAGCGGTCACACCATAAAAGTTCTGTGACATGTGTTGAACTAAAGTATAGTAGATCACTTATAAGCCCATCGTGGCATTTAGGTTAAAGGACCATGTATACTACTCAACTCGAGAGGACCATTCGTTGACGGCTTACATAGGGTGTCTATCGGAGGCCCTCGTGAGTTTGTCTCATATTCATTTCTAACTGGATACCTATATGTTAATACGAGCTCTAAACTCACAGTCGGCTAGGAACGACTATCTATACTTTATAGGTACGTCATATACTGATCTATATATAAAATTATCCACCGACAGACCCGCATCGGTAGAAATAGATCAGGGATAATTATTCGAGAACATACTTGCGCAACTGACATTTTCTGGCACTTGATTGCAACTCTTGCAACTATGCAGTTACTAGTATATTTTAAGGTTTATATCCTATTACAAACAAAGCTCCAACTCTTAGATCTTTGCTGAGTATTATAACCAGCTCACAATTAGTTTTGCTAATATTTAGCATTTATATCTCTCAGCGTAGCCAACTGTAGGCCCTCATCTAAACTCCTTTAAATATGATCTGAACTTCTTTAGATCGTACAATGTTTGTAACATTACATTGCATAGTACAATATAAATAGGTATTAGCGATTTAATGAGAATGTATACATGTATAAATACATACGTATATGTACATTCAGGGATAACACGTAAGCACCGACTTTAACATTACCTTCCCTCAAAAAGGTCGTGTACCCATAGGTAACCCTTCCCTAAAAAGCTCTCATAATCAAAATAATATATTGCCTTCATATTACCATTATTAGAATAACCCTTCCTTTTGAAATGACCTAAGAAATATCAATGCATTAAAAAAAAATACTAGCATCTAAGATTAGATAACTTGAAAATCAAGGCATTAACAAAAACAGAAAGGACAAGTGAACCTTCCCAAAAGAAACAAAAGAAACAAAAGAAGCTAGAATCACTTCTCAAGTTAGTATTTCAACATCAAGAATATAAAAATCAGAATAATGCTAGTTAAGTAACACTTAGCCTTTTATTTATTTATTTATTATAGTGTTTACATAAGGAAGCAATACTTAGTAAATTTTTAAAGCCAAACTCATACAACAGATACAACAACATATGCCTTAAAAAGGAAGCAACATTTAGGAAATATTTCATAAAAAATAAAGAAAACTTCACAAGCAAATAGAAATAAAAAAAAAATACATTTTCATTAAGATTAAAAAATTATTACATCTATTTCTTTCTTTCATTTCTCTACTAATATTACAAGGAGTTTTAAGAAAGCTAATAGGGTCCGATTACTCCTCATTTGAGCATTCATCTGGGAGCTCAACCATATCAAGGTTAACTTTAGAAGCTCCATCATCAGTTGAGTCATAATTGATCTACATCCTCAACATACCTTACAAACCAACCTCGGTACCACCTCCAGATACATCAAAATCTTTAAAAAGCTATATGTACTAGGAAGGATAGTGTCTAGCTCTTAATTCACGCCTAAACTATTGAGTAGATGCTAAAAACACTTTTCACTCATAATGCCCCCCCAAATCACATCCAATCTCCTCTTCCATTAGTCATTAGCAGCCTCAGTCTCACCCGTGGAAGTGATAATAGCATGTTGGAAGTTCTCTAAACCCATTTTTAACTCATCTTCAATAACTATTAGCTCTGTCCTTTGAGCTTTCGAAGCCTTCAACAAGTTAAAACCCATAAGAGCTCGAGTGCTAACTTCCATCAACTCGTCATGTTTTATTTATTGAGATGGACATTGGTTGCAAATACTTAATCTTATAGCTAGCTTATGGTTCTCTATAAATTATCCTTCCTGGACTTCAACAATTTGACCTTAGTTTCCAAGGAAGATATCCTATCCTTATTAGCTCTAAAAAAATCCTAGAGCTCATTCCTTTCTTGCAATGGGCCTTTGTTGGCCTTATTTAGCTCCCTAACCTCTTTGTTCAGCATTTCCATGGCTTATCACAACTCAGCAGTCGTTAGACTTTCCTCCACCTCAGGCTTCAACAATCAACAATCTATTCTCTTACTCCATCCTCATCAGGTCATTTTTAAAGACATAGTAATGCCCCTCATCAATAATGCATCATTAGCTATTGCCTTCATTTTCACTTTCAACTTCTCCACGTCATGCTTGAAAGCCTAAAAATCTTCCTTATAAGCATTAGTTGTGCATAATTCATCCTATAAAGCCTACAAAATATATATGTCAAAACTAATAACAAAAATTTTAACTTATTATGTATTTAATTGAGTATTTTTACTTGATTTTAGTCTTATTTGGTATTTAAAAGCTTGGAGGAAGTTTTCGAGAAGTTACAAAAAAAATTGAAAAAATGCTAATTTTGGAGTAAAAGGTGCCTAAACAGTAAGTTGAAGTCACAGCACTAGATTTTTAGTGTCTTAGTGTTAGAACAAGAAACATTTATACATCAAATTAGCAACTTGGCATTGTAACACCAGAATGGAAAATTATAGTATCAAGATAACAAGTTAGTTTTTAGGTATTTAGTTGAGTTTTTTTTTACTTACTTTTAGTCTTATATTGTAGTTTTGAAGCTTGGAGGAAGTTTTCGAGACATTGCCGAACAAATTAAAAAAATGCTAATTTTGGAGCAGAGGATGCCAAAGTAGCATGTTGGTAACACAACACCTTATTCTTAGAGTCCCAGTGCCATAACAAGAAATATTTATGCATAAAGTCATCAACTTGGCTCTATAGCACCAAATTCTAGCATTATAGTGCTAGAATGAAAATTTTCAGTATCAAGACAATAAAATGGTGTCGCAACGCCAATTGTGATTGTAATTTTTGGAAATTGGTCTTTTTTTTCCCCTAATTTTGATCCTCAACCAAAAATCTATAAATAGAGACATCTAGGGTTCATTGAAGGAGAGCCTTCTGTGGGAGAAAACCCTTAAAAAGAGTGCAAAGAAGAAAAAGAGAAGAAGATTGAAGGTTTGTGCAAGATTGAATGAGCTATCTTAATAGTTTTCCTTTCTTCTTGCTACTTTTATTAATTCTTTGTGTTTTTGATGAGTATGTTAGAACTCTTGTGTTTGGTTTTACTTTATTTTCTCATGAGCTAATTTATTTTTCTAAGATTATAATTTGAACTCAATATGTAACTTAAATTATTTATCTTCCTTTAGTTTTATAAAATCAATGATGGATTGTCCATTCTATTCTATGCTTAATGTTTCTAATTATATGATTAGTAATTAGATTAATTTGGAAACCCTAATGAACTTGCAAAATAGATTTTTGTGTTAGCTTTAAATAGATTGATGTATGATTATTGCATAATAGCTTTGAGTTTTATATGAGATAGAAATATACTTATATGACATCTATAACTATTAGGGACATTTATTCTTTATTTTGATTATCATATGAATATAGATAATTTATTAGGTAAGAAATTTTTACTTGACAATTGAAAGAGGCTTGGGAATACATTAGGGTTCTTGGTTAGCAATTCATATTGATGGATTAAATTAAGGGGAATACACAAGATTCAAGTGAAGTATTTAGGGATAATTATAATCTTAGGATTTTCATATTGGCGAACTGATAATTGATGTCTTTGCTCTATTTTTTTTTTCTTCATATTATTGTTTAGTTTATTTATTATCTTAAGTTATTGATCTTTTGAATAAAAATAAGAAAACACAATTTTAGTATTTAACAAATTTAATGATAATTTCTCATAGGAACGATACTCTATTTATTATTATATTATTTATTTGCTAGATGTGCACTTGTGTTTCTAAATTCACAAAATAAAAACACAAGTACAATAACCAAAAGACCTTTAGACACTAAACTCACACTACTTACCAAGATATAGAAAGAGGAACTCGTTAGCTCTAAATCCTTCCTGCTCATAGCAGGAATCAACTTTTTTCCAACACGAGTGAAGCATTTTCAAGTATGGTAGTTGTGCTCTCTCATCCCATCCTCAAGATGGTCTAGTTTTTCACTACATCTAAATTTTCACTCTTCTAAAAGCAGGGAGCAAACTCATCTTTCTCTTGTGGAGCAACCTTCGAAGGCAGTTGTAAAGAGACTATCATAGAGGTGTAGCCAACCTTTTTCATCTTCCCAATCTCATTTGAGGGGAAGCAAGACCCTCCAAGTCACTCCCAACATGAATTGGATCATTTCAAAAGCGAGGCCATGAAAAGTAAATAAAAGATGTGAAAAAGTAAGAAAAGAAAGGAAGATGAAACTTGAAAACAAACTTACCGGAAGCAATGAAGCTATCTAACGCATGATTAAAAGTGGTAAAAAAGGCTGGCAAGTTTATGAAAGCTCCACACTAGGCTAAAAATAGGCCACCAATCTCAGCAAGCCTGAATGCAACCTCTAGAATCGAACCTTCAGCCTAAATAAGCTCTAGTACAACCTCAGGAACCGAACCCTTAGTAAATGGTTCAAAGGTCTTTTTCCTCTTAAAAGATGGGGAGGCTTTAGGTCCAAGACCTTCAGGTATGTCCTTGGACACAGTTTTCTTTTACTTCATTATCTTTGTCATTTTTTGCTTATTACATGAAATTTAAAAGCATGCGCAAAAGGTCCTCCATGAAAGCTTAAAGGTTAGTGAAGCAAAAAAAAAAAAAAATAAACATATGTTAGAATTAATAAAACATGAAAAAATAAATAAAAAACTAAGATTCAACATCAACTCACCTACCTTCGTGGAGACAATACCAATTGAAAAGATAGTAAGTATTTTTGTAACAGCACTAGTGGACTTAACTCCTCTTAAGGGAGGAATTAGTTAAGGTGATTTAAGAGGAACATTTGTAGAAGGACCAGTAGCAAAGTATCTTTAATAAGAGCAACTATGTAGAAAGAACTGACAGGCTTAGAAACTCTAGTGGGATTAAAAGCAAAGGCCTATAAATCTGTGTTTGAGGGGCCATCATCATCGTCAGGCTCCTCACCTACATCAAACTACTCAAGAAATTTATCAAAATTTGAGGAAGCATGAAGAAATAAGAAATCTAGAATTTTACCTTTTAAGGAAACCTAAACCACTTTAGCACCTATAACTGCATAAAAATCAAAAGTTGGGAACTTGATAAATAAGAAAGTCAACAAAGGAAAGAAAAAAATAAAAAGAATATAAAACTCACTTATGTTGGGTTAGTGCCCTGTACAAGTAAAGCTTCCAAAAAATTCCTCATTGTCATCTCAATTGACCTCAAAAGAAAATAAAAACATCATCATGGATGAATTAATGAAATGCCACTTAAGTGCGATAAAGCTGTGGTGTCAAAAATATAAGATCCCTCTTCAACACTAATCACGAGGCCTAGAGGGGTTAGAGTAGTAACTCATCTTCTATTGTAAGAGCGCATAGGTAGTGGCGCACTCTAGTAAGTTTGCTATATCTCTATAATTGATCGTGATGAAGTAATTAATGGTGGGAATATTGCTTCTTCCAAAACAATATCTTGAGGAACCTCTCCCTTATTGAATGTAAGGAAAGCTTAGGGAATCTTGCAATCGTAATGTCTAAAGGTGGTCAACACCTCATATGGAAAGCCAAGTCTCTTCCATTCCACATTGACCACTAGAGAATACTTTTCAAATTCGATTCTTTTTTCTTTAACTCTTAGAAAACCTGTCGCCTTTCGGGGACTAATAGTAGTTAATCTGAAAGCATATGAGGTTATAGTTCAGGAAGACATTATAGAAGTAATGGCAAAAGGTTAATGTATCATGTGGTTGAGAATGGCCGCATCCTACAATAAATAAAAGACATTAGGTTATATTTGGAGAGGCGAAAGGTTGGTAATATGCAAAAAATCATGAGTAAGATGTGGTCATAAGGAGCAGAATAAAAAAAAAAGATGCTTTTAAAATAATAGAAGTTTCCCGAGCCTTATAGAATAAGGATTATGGTGTGGATTGCTAGTGGAAAGCTGTCGAATGTTTATATTTTTTAGAATGTAGAAGGTCAATTTTAAATCATCCATAGAGAAGTTGTTGAGTTCTCTCACCATTGTTCTATTTTTTAAGTTTTGTTGTATAAAAATAAAGAGTTTATCTTGTGTTACAAAGAATATAAACAAAAGCAAGAAAGTAAGAGCTTTTGAGTCCTCAAATCAAAAAATAAAGATGAATGAAAAAAGACTATTGCAGTATTTATAATAAAGTCATAACAATACACATGTCAATTTGTGAGAATGGGAACGTCGCCTACATTTAAAGTGATATGACCCTTTAAGCCTATTCCTAACAGGCTTATTCCATGTGCTAATAGTTTAAGTTTTATTTATTTATTTAGTTGAAGTAGTCTATGTAAGTGAGCACAAGAATATAAGTTAGAAAACTAATTTAGCTTCAATCCACTCTTAGTAGGTAACCCATATCTATAAACTCATAAACTTCTACAAAAAAGTTGTTGATATTGCGAGAAGATAAAAACGTATCAAATTATGAATTTGAGTTCTATTTTAATTGATAAATTCTAATTCAACATAAATAAGGATTTAATTTAAAGGGTGGATGATTCTCACACAAACCCATCTATTAATTAATAATGGGATGAAATCCATTGAAAAGAGCCTAAAACATGTTAATCAATCTAAAACTTTCTTGATATTGCATGTTAAGAAGGACTAAAATTCCTACCTTATAAAAATTATTCAAATCCTCCATTGAGCCGATTTATTTATTAATTCATTCATAATTAATCATTCAACCATTTACGATTGATTGATTCACTCAAATTATTTAACTTTAGCCGGCCATTCTTATCCATACATATACTCCACACATAACACACTCTTTTTTCCATCAAATACTTACTTTAGTGTCGAAACTCCATACATAACACTTTCTTTTTTTCTAAAATACTAATTTTAGTGTCAAAGTATTTTCTTTTACTAAAGGACAAAAGGCATTTCTGTCAATCAAAAAGTAGAGCAAGGGTAAGAAGAAAATTAACTTCAAAAATTTTAAATTAGGGAGCTTCAAGTGTATTTTTTTAAAATTATTTTGGTAATTATTTTAAAGAAATGTACAAAAATGTAATTTACTAAGACTTAAACCTAAAAATATTTTCTTAAGACCTAAATACTTTAAAATATGTAATAAACATTAAATTTAATTAGGCAAACATTAAAAATTTATATTTAAAAAATACATTATGAATATGAAATTTTTTATAGATTAATTTGAAACTAATACAAATATTATTATAGTCGTAATAAAAATTATTTTTGTATTTAATCTAATTATTAAATTATTAATAATTATTTTAAACTTTTAAATCTCGCTTGTCAAATCAAAGACAAAATAATAAAAGAACCATGAAAGAGTAACACTTAAGAGAATCTTTTTAACAATAAGAGATAATAGAGTAATATAAAATAAAAATTTAGAAGAATAAATGGTAAATATAAATACATATAAAAAAATTAAAAGGACATTATTATATTTAATAAATAGTGACACTAAAAGTAATGTTAAAAGTATTTCTCAAAGGACAAGATGAAAGCGTTCGTCAAAAACTTAAAACGAAAGCGTTAGTTATTTAGCATGTAAACCAGTATCATGCGATAAGCAAAGACTAAATAAACAAGTTTAAATAACTTTGGCGAGTAGAACCGCCAGAGCAGAACCTTTAGTCTCATAGAATTTAGCTAGTATCATTGTACATGTAAAGGCCTAAACTATTTGCATAAAATTGCAGTTCAAGAGTCAACTTACATGTAAACATGATCATAACAGGAAAAAATGGCGAGTAGTACTGAGTTCAAGGCAAATCAAGCAAGCCATAACTGACAATTTCATCCAATGCACTTGCCAAACACGAATGCTTGCGAGCACACACAAAAAGAGTTGAGTTGCAGGGGAAGAGGGACCTCACTTTGATCCTACAAGGGGTTACACATTGCATAATTTATAAAGATGTGACCAACATAAACAGCATATTGTGTGATCTAAAAAAATTTTAAATCTCTTTTCATACATTCTGATACGTGCAGTATCACGTACATAAGGAACCTAGAAAATATCTGAGCCCATATGTTAAATAAGAAATATAAGAAATAAGCATAAAGTTGGTACTTAAAGAAGCCGTGAAATCTTTCATGCAAAGGATGCAAAAGAGCTGTGGCTTGGATAGTGCAGTAATCAAGTACACAGGAGGCCAGCAAAAACTGCCAATATACTTATTTTTAGGGGACATAGTAGTGCTCTTAATAGCATCGCACCGATCACAATGAACTAAAATCTATCCTGATTCATTTGTGGGAGCACAGTTTCTCTGTAGCAGAAGCATATGAAAGTCAATGGCTTTGTCAGTCAATCCAACATCTCTAAATGCACCCAAAATCCTATTACAGGCAGAGATATCAAAGTCTGAGGCAGGAGATTGTTTCCATTGATCAATAACTTCTCCCATTTCTTTCAAATGCCCGAGCATCAAATAAGAAGAAAGAATACAAATGTAGTTTCTACTCGTCATCTTTTGTTTAGTCATCCTTAAGGATTTCCATATCTGATTGATTTTATCTTTGTTTCCTAAACCTGCGTACAAAATGATAAGGAAGTCATAGGTTATCCATTCTCTTTGTGTAACACCTTTCTCTGCTTCAACCAGTGTGCTGTTCTCTGCATTCCTAAGATAACTGGCTGTAATGTATATATTAACAAGATTGATGTACTTCAACCATTCACCATTGGAACCAGACTCATGAGTCATTTCGTCCAGAATCTTCCTGACTTCATCAATGTTGAGGGCTGCAGCACATGAACTAACCCATAGATTATATGTGAAAATATCCGGCACAACCTTCTTTTGCTTTAGATCTTTAACAACTAAAGCTACCTTTTCTACCTGTCCAACAGACATGTACAAGGTCATCATCTCATTGTATGTTAGGGCATTGAAGGACAAATTTGATTCCTTCATTCTTTCATAAAGTTCCTCAGCCTTTTCAGTCAATTTTGCCCCAGCAAATGAGTGGAGGAGAGAAGTGTAAGTTTCACCAGTTTTTGCAGAGACAGGAAGACCTTCAAAGTAGCGCTCAGCAGCATCAATGCCAAAAACTTTTGTCATCAAGTCAATACGGGTTGCATAGTCAGCGTCTGATAACACAAACTCTTCATGAGTAACCATCCATTCAGATATCTGCAACTATTATCAGTTACACAACAGAATTTTTTACAATGAAAAGGATATGACAGAAATGAATACAAAGAGAGGCTAAGCAACTTTTCTTAGGAAAAAGAATTAGAACTTATTTTCCAAACAATGTTTCTATTGCTAATTGATAATGAGAAAATAATTTCAAGAAAAATGCTACTCCAATTTAACCCATTATTATGAGCAAGAAAACATGAATACTTTCTTTATGCTTCACAACATCTCAATTGTAGCAATAAAAACTATCATTCAAACAATTACATAATTTTAGGGCTAACGACAATCAAGATTCTTTCGGAGTCATACTGAACCACCAGTAAACTGTTTCTTGCATTGTCATGGTGTTAGACAGTCATGAACAACCAAATGAAATCACCAGAAACTGTCAACGGGTTGAGACGAACAAAAGTGGTTCAGCAACTTCTTCCCATGCCATAAGACAATCACATACTATATACAAGTTTAATGCCAATCTCCCCATGAATTCCACTTATGTAATCTTTTCTACTGGTTTATATAGGAACACACAAATATAAATAAGATATGCAAAAGAGAAAAAAGAACATGATAAGCATGACGAACTGAAAAACAGAAAGATCCATCGAAGGGCATAAAAGGACAAAAACTCTCTCCTTCAACAAAACAACAATAAACTTTGATAGTCAAACCACATGCTTCTACATTAACATATACCAAGTTAGCAATTCCATATCATGAGCTTTTCAACGAACATATCACACTAACCTTTACAGTAAATGAACTCAAAATACATAAAACATGAATCAAAAAGTTAGAAAAATTATCCAGAAAAAAATCCAAACATTTAAGCCCTCCTGCAAATTGCTGATTAAATTTGATAACAACCTAGTTTTTGTATTGGCATATACCACAATCTATAATCAACGCTTAAAAAAAATCAGCTCAATACTTATTCCTAATTAATGAGTCGAACTTGTAAAAAATAAAATATGCATCTTCTATTATAAGCTTAATACCAAAAATAACAATAAAACGAAATAAAACCGAACCTCAAGAGCGTGCTTGTAACGCTGAGACTTTCGGAGTTCTTTCAAGATCTGTCGAAGCTCAGTAATCGAAGTTTGGTTTCCTTCGCTGACCCATCTCTGAATAACATTAATGGCGCTTCGCTTCGGCAGTCTGAGTCTGAAGATTCTGCTCCTGAGATCATCATTTCCATCAGAACTCATTGTCTCTCCTACAAATTCGCTCCTTAAAGCTCCAGAAGATAGAAATCTTGAGAGAGAGAAAGACTCGGAATTGCTGCTGTTCTTGATTATTTTGCTGCTTATTCTGCATGTTCAAGGGTTTGTTAAAAGAATGAGAGATCATTGAATATTAAATCTTGGGAGATGATTGAATATTGAATCTTGGGTGTCAGAGAAATGAAATAATAAGCTCAATTGAGGTTAAAAATGGGAAATTGAAGGAGTGTTGAATGAGCTTACCCTTTGAGACTGAGGAAGAACGAGCGAGCAGGAGCAGCCATTTCTATTGTTCAATCATGTTCAACCGACGGCTCGCCGCTGTGTATATAAGTTTGTTCATTGAACGCAGCGTTTTGTTTCAACTCCTAAAAGGAATATTAGGAAACTGCAGCTTTAAAAATTAATTAATTAAAGATTTATGGAGATTAATATAAATTAATGGTGTGACTGTGACTTAAAAAAAAATAATAGGAAAAACATTGTCAATTTACTATGTTCTATTTTTTCCTATATTTATTTTTAGCCTTATTACCATATTAGAAAGTTTCCTTTAAAAAACAATAAGACTTTAGTATTTTTTTTTACTTTCTTTATTTATTTTAGCCTTATTACCATATTAAAATGATTCTTTTAAAAAATAGTAATAGTAAATTTTTTAAATATAATATCATAATTTTTTTATTTCAAATAATATCTTATTTTCGTAACTTTTAAAATAATTTATTATTATATATCATTTGAGATCAAATTAATGGAGGGCTCCATCGAGATTAAAAAAAATCTAACATAAATTTATTAGAAATTAAATATCATGAGTATCTATTTCTTAAACTATTTTTTCCATAAAGAATTTGTATTTTTTTTATTTTAACAATATATATATTGATTTATATTTTTTATTTTAATATGAAAGAATAGCTTATATTTAAATATTTTATTAACAATGAGTTTCTTCTTTTTTTTTTTTTGTTCAAACAATGAGTTTCCTTGAGTTTTAAGACTGTCGGAACTAGGGGTGGGCATAAAAATTAGAAATCGAACTGAACCGGATGAACCGAATTAAATCGGGTGAATCGAATCGAACCGAGCTGGTTCAGTTCGGTTCACTTTGAATCGGTTCAATTTTCAATTTTCAACACATAGAAAATCGAATTTTCGGTTCGGTTCTCGGTTCCTAATCAAAGAACCGAGAACCGAACCGATTAACCAAAAATTATTTTAAAAAAAATTTAAAATGCCACGTGGCATATTTTGATTGAGGGTGTAAACTATTATAATGATCATAGTTGCACTAAATCTATACTCTATAGTATATAAAGGCTAAACAGTAAACCCTACTCTCAATTCTCAAAATTGAAAATCATCTCTTGTCTCTCGTATCTCGTCTCTCGGCAGCTCAGCCTCTGCTTTACTGGTTGCTGTCCATGACTCCACACCGTCGTCCACATTGCTGTTTTTGTCAACCACACCGACGACCTTCGACGACCACAGCCTTACCGCTCGGGTCTTTGTCACTGACTCACATCCACGCCGCCGTCCAAGCCGCTGTCCACGCTACCGTACACTGCTGTGCTGTCCACGTTGTCGTCCACCTGCCACTTTCGACGACCACGGTCTCACCGCTCGGGTCTATCTCTTATTCGCATCCACGTCGCCGTTCACGCCGCCGTACACACGGTCGTCTACGTTGCCGTCCACCTGTGAGCTGCGACGACCACAGCCTCACCGCTCAGGTCTTTGTCTCTCATCACATCCACGCTGCCGTTGAAGCTGCTGTCCACGCTGTCGTACACACTGCTGTCCACCTGCGAGCTACGACGACCACGGCATCACCGCCTCGATATTTGTCTCTCATTCGCATCCACGCTGCCGTCCAAGTCGTTGTCCACGCTGTCGTACACTGCCGTCCACCTCTGAGCTGCGACAGTCACTGCTTCTGTGCTTCACTGCTCGGGTAAAAAATGATCATCCTTTTTAAACTTGGAGTGGATCGTGGATGTGTTGTTTAACTAATTTGTGTTGAAACTTGGAGTGGATGTGTTGTTTGACAGTTTAACTAATTTGTGTTACCTTGGTACACTTTGCTGAATTTGGTGCATTGTTAGGTCAATTTTTGTTAATATTGTTGTAGTTGAGTTGTAAATTTGTTAAGTGTTATGACTTATGAGTTAGTAACTTATTTGTGTTAATTTAATTTAAGAAGATGGATAAAAGGATTGAACAAGAACAAGAAAGTGTTGACAAACCCAAAAAATCAAGTGGCCTTAAAGTTTCCGATAGTTGGTCTCATTTTGTGAAGATTGAAAATGATAGAACCAAATGTATTTATTGTGGTAAAACTTATGCTGCTCATTCTGTTAAGAATAGGACCTCTAATTTAAAAAAACATTTATTAATTTGTACGAAGTATTTGGCCACCATTATAGATGAGAGTCAAGGGGTATTAAGTCAAAATCCAATTGCTAAAGGTTGTGCTAGTAGTGTCATATCTGTTACATATAATAAGGAGGATTGTAGGAAAGCTTGTGCCAAAATGGTGATTCTAGATGAGCTGTCATTTAGTTTTATTGAGGGTAGAGGATTTTGTTATTTCTGCCATGTTGTGTGTCCAAGGTTCGTCCCCCATCTAGAAGAACCCTAGTTAGAGATATATATCAGTTGTACCTCGATGAAAAGATTTTGTTGAAGAGTATTTTTTCTGTAAATAAGGTGAGTGTCACGCCCCAGACCCAAAAGATCTGACACACGACATCACTTACATTCATTCAATAATACTTAAACATTCATTTTAATTTCTTTCAGAATTATAGCAATTGAATTATGACTGGGACAATTAGTAAACCGGAGATACGCAGAGTTTTTTCAGAGATTAACACTCTACTACGTCACCAGTAGCAACTTTGTTACCGGAAGCCCAGAATATATTCATTGTAAATTCTTACTTAAAATCAATCCATTACTACACTTGGTGAAACTTAAACTAAGTCTAACCACACACAATAAAATAATACATAGGTATTTATTCACTAGGGACAAATCAAATATCTTATCCCACGTGTCCTCAAATGAAACACTTAGCAACCTAATAACTTAGGGAACCCAAGGAACAGCAGAAGTCTTGCCAAATCCGCTAAGCACACATGTACCTTATTTACCTGAAATCACCATAAACTATAATGAGTATAAAACTCAGTAAGCATACTAGTTTTTCATATATCAAATACAAATACATATATGTACACAATGCATATGTATGATATGCTGTGATCAATCAAAATCATAATCTTATCAAATCACATATCATGTAAGCGCTTACACATTCTTTCAAAACACATAATAGGAATACCATCACTCAACTACTACTTAGTAGGACTTACATATCACATATCACATAATGAGCCAAATGTCACTCGTAGGTGACATACCATATGAGAGGAATAGTATAAGTGAGGTCTTCAAATTACACATATATAATGCTCATGCCCGAAGGTAAAAGCCAAACCCTCACCCTGATCATCGGTGAGTCCTCTCACATGCACCAATACGCCACCACACGAATGTGATGACTCACACTTCCTTTAGGTACCAATAGGATCCTCCCTACATACGGAACACATAACATATACCAATTCCGAAGGAAAGGCCACACATAAAGGCTCCACAAATCACATAAAATGCCTACTAAGTTAACAGTGAGTTCAAGTACCCTCAAATCACAAAATATTTCTCATGGACATATTACACTTTAAAAGCTTTCTTTGGTAAACACATCTTATTTTGGAAAGCTCACTTTCAAAAACACATGTATGTCCATGCTCAATGTCAATGCTCACATTCATAAACATATATTCACATTTCATATCAAAATATACTTTAACATATCATAAACATATTCTTAACCCCATTTACAAAATCATACAAAACAATTACTATGTTTATTGTGATTTCAGTAGTAAGTCTAGTATACTTACCTCTTAACACTTTCAGCTACAAGGCTTAAATCTCCTTAACCTATCAATGGAGATTAATCCTTTCATAAGCCTCACAATTCACACAAAATACTTTAAATACCTTACAAAATTATACACAATGCATTTATCACATTAAATTAGTCTAAATACTTGGTTTCTCAAAACCTGTTATTTTGACCACTTACACTTAACAAAATTTTCTAATACATCAAATAATGTCCAATTACTCTGAAATCAGAATATATCATTCTTGACTCATATATACTTCTTATATATGAATATTATATCAAAATTCCTACACAATCCATTCCATACACACCATCGAATCGAAACTACAAACCTGACAGGATCAAGATACTTACTGAACAGTATTCAATCTCCCAATTTTATAAAATCATATACTAACTCAAAAATTATAAAAATACCACATAATTACTCTTAACACATATCTTAGTCCATGATAAATATTTTACTTCCAAATCACTACCAAAAGCATTTTAAAACTATTTTATTCTATAACTTTAAAAATCTGTTAATCAAATATTGCAATGAGCTGATACACTTTAGAAATTCATAACACTTCAACCACATTGATCTAAATTCTCAATTCCGAGTATATCATATTAGACATATAAAATTATCATATTCCACAAATTCATAATTTTTGAAGATCATTCAGTAGGACAAAAATTATTTTTCACTGTACTATACTGTTTACACAGGAAATTCCCAGAATTTCAGGGTCATTTTGGTAAATTCACTATAAATTCAATTTCCGAGATTTTCAGTCGATTCAAAGTCTCAGATGATCCTAAACATGTCTAATTTCATATACTCAAAATTCAAAACCAGAATCGAATCACAACAATTTATAAAATGCCTAGATCAAGAGGTTATCCAGCAGAAATTTCATAATTCATCATGATTTATCAAACTATCTTATAGATCATCATCAATTCTCACAACATCAAACGAAATACACATCAAATCCTTAATTATACATATTTCCAGAAATCAAAACTTAAAGAAATTAACTTAATTAACACCAATAAATTGATAATTAGTTGTGATATACCTCTAAAGATCCAAAATTCTCATTTTCTTCTTCTTTTTCTTCTTCTTCTTCTCTTTCTCTCTCCTTTATTTCTCTCTTCTCTCTCTAAAAATGGGTAGCTTGACCAAAATGAGAGAATTAGGGTTTTTAAAAGTGTATTTTTATACTAAGTGGTTAATTTTTGGTATTTACGAATTCACCCCCAAAACTTTCAAAGTATAACAATTTGGTCCCTAAAATAATTCCAAAGTCTTGCAAATAAACCCTATACTAATAGTATATCCTTAACCTATAAAAACACTACTAATAACAATATATAAATCAAGGATCACCCACATACAAATAAAATACGTATATTTATATATATAAATATACATATTCTTACCGGTTATGGATACTGGTTACTACAGTGAGGGTGTGTATTACTACTGATACTTGAATTTCTATACAAAATATAAACGACATGGTAGTAACTGCTCATTGGATTGATTCGGATTGGGAGTTACAAAAAAGAATTCTAAGTTTCTCTCAAATCTCAAATCACAAATCATAAGGGAGAAGCAATTGAAAAATATATTGAGAATGTGTTACGTGAATGGGGCATCCAAAGGGTATTCACAATTACTGTGGATAATGATAGTGCTAATGATGTGGCAATTAGCTATATGAGGAGGAGATTAAAGAGTTGGGAAGTTGATGGGACAATTTTGGATGGAAAATATCTACATTTGCAGTGTGCTGCTCATATCATTAATTTGATTGTTGGTGAAGGATTGAAAGAAATAACTGATTGAATTGCTAGTATTCGAAATGCAGTCCGATATGTTAGATCATCTCCCATGAGATTAGAAAAATTCAGAAAGTGTGTTGAACATGAAAATATTCAAGGGAAAGGGCTTGTGGTTATGGATGTCCTTACTAGGTGGAACTCCACCTACTTGATGTTCAGTAGTGCCTTGAAATTTCAAATTGCATTCGAGCGTTTAGAAGAGGAAGATGGACACTACTGCAACTACTTCAACAATGGTGATGATAGGAAGGGTAAAGCGAGGCCTCCCAAATCTGAAGATTGAGAAAATGCTCAAGTCTTTGTTGAATTTTTGAAGACATTTTATGATGCAACTTTGAAATGTAGTGCCTCTTTGATGCCTACATCTCATTTGTATTTTAGTTAGGTTAGTAAAAATTTGTTTCTTTTTCAGTCGCAAATAAATTAATTAAATGTTGAATATATATGTGTTTTAGCCTTTTATAATTTGTATTTTTTTTTAGGTAAGCAAGATTCAATTCCAGCTTATAGGATTGAGTGAGGAAGGTGATGATGATAATTTGTTGAAGAGAATGGCCATTAACATGGAAATTTTTTTTGATAAATACTGGGGTTTGTTGGATACTATGAATAAATTGTTGATTATTGCTGTTGTTCTTGATCCCCGATACAAGATAGAGTATGTAAGTTTTTGTTATGGGAACTTGTATGCACCAAATCTAGTTAAGAGTATGCAAGAAGGGATTAAGGAGTTGTTGTTCTCCATGTATGATTTTTATCGTGCCCAATATTGCACTTTATCTGTTAATGTTCCTTTATCCAATTTAAACGTAGAAGACAATGACTTGGATGTGAGGAATAAAAGAATGAAATATGATACAGAAGAAGCTTTTAAGAGACAAAAGGCAAAATTGCAACCAATTATTGGAAAGTTAGAAGTGGAAATATATTTTCTGGAGCAAAGTGAAGATTCTCATAATCTTCATTTTGATATTTTGGGTTGGTGGAGGAACAATTGTACTAAATATCCTATTTTGTCTCTTATTGCTAAGGATTTACTTGCAATTCCTATTTCTATAGTAGCTTCTGAGAGTGCATTTAGTACAGGTGGACGCATTCTTGATCCATTCAGAAATTCATTGACTCCAAAAATGGTAGAAGCTCTGATTTGTACACAGAATTGGCTTCAATCTTCAATTAGAGATAGAGAACTTCATGTTAGCATTGATGCCTCTGATATTCAAGATTTAGAACTTTATGAGTCAATTCAATCTGGTAAGTACATTTAAATATTTATCATTTACATAAATTTAAGTTATTAATTTTTTTTACTACTATGTTAATACTTAATATGTTATTGATATGTTATAATTTTATGTTATATAGAGGTGGAGAATTCTGTGCTTACATCATTGGATATTGCAACACATGTGAATATGGAAGAGAGCTACGGTGATATTGGGGAGTAATGTTATGTACTTATGTTGCTATATCACAAATATTAAAGATTTGATTATTGTTGATCTTATTATGGACTTTTAATTGTGTTTGTTTTTTTATAGACTTTTGTTGCTTGTGTTGATATTCTTATGGATTCTTATATTTTACTTGTGTTGATATTCTTCTTATGGATTTTTATAGACATATTAATTATTAACCTTTCGAGTTTTTTAATTTTTATGTTATATTGACATTTTGCTTTTAATTTAAGGTTTTAAATTTTAATTTTAATTTTATATTGTTATATTTTATTATTAATTGGTTATGTTATAAATTATGTGTTGTTATATTATATAATTGTATTTGTATGTTATAAATTATAATTGTTAAGTCAAAGTATAATTATAATTGCTTTTAATTTAAGTTGTTTTTATTTTTATTTCTGTAATATATATTATTTTTTATGAGATTTTTTCTAGTGGGCTTAATATAGTATTTAAAAAGAGGATTTGTTAACTAAATGGCCCAATAAAAGTGAAGAAATTGATTTTAATGGAGCCCAATTAAAAAAGTTTAAAAAAGCCCCAAAAAAGCCCAAAAAAGCCCAGAAAAACAGAGTTTAAAATTTGATCTGAACCGAAATTCGACCCACCAACCGAACCGAAATCTGACCCGAGAACAAAACCGAGGAACCGAACTGAAAAACCAAACCGGGGGACCGAACCAAGGAACCGAACCGAACTGAGTCGAACCGAACCGGTTTGGTTCAGTTTCACCTACTCACGGTTCGATTTTCAATTTTACTCTATAAAAACCGAACTGTTCGGTTCGATTTTCAGTTCACCTCAAAAACCGAACCGAACCAAAAATACCCACCCCTAATCAAAACCTCAAAAATCGAACCGAACTGAAAATGCCTACCCCTAATCAGAACCATTAAACAAAATTAATAGTCATATTTATTCATAAAGTTTTTATAATAATATCAATAATATTAAACTTTTGTCAAACACTCAAAAAGTTTTTACTTACTTATTTTTTTGTTGCCTATAGGATTTAGGCTCATCCATAAAAATCTAAAAAGGTCACGTCCAACTTAAGGCAACATAAAGGCCTATCTCGCTAGTCCAATCAAGCCAAAAGAAGAAGCACAGCCTAAAAGACGAGTTCACACCAACCTCCAATCAACCTTTGCAACTTATCAACGCTTATAGAGTTCGTCAGAGCTTTAACAACCTCTATTTCATGGTCGAGCAATTATTATTTACAAACGTAGAAACCCTCTTCATAGTGAAAGAGTGGCCTCTAACCTACAATTGAGGAGGCCTCTTCTCTTTGCTTTCAGTATACGACCGAGAAGTCCCTCTTTACAACATCAAAGATCAACTACTAGAGAATATAGTTATCCTTCAAAATGTGAATATAAACATAAGCATGAAAGAGAAGCACCAAATACTTCATTAGAATTTATTCGTTTATTACAAAAAGAAGAGCACATCAAAAATATAAAAGGAAAGAATTGAAAAAAATGATTTCAAGTAGCACGAGTAAATGGGAGCTCTTCATCATTAGCTAGGGCAAAGGGATTCTTAAGTTCTTGGCAGGAGCAGAAGGAACACCTTGCTCGAATAGAAGAAAATGAGGCAAATCTTGAGAGGTGCTTAACTAAAGAATGACACCTGAAACCTCATAAGCAATTTCAATCATTGACCCAAAACCCTCAGGACTTTGTGGGGACCCTTGGTCTCCAAGTCCATAACTTGCGCGGTGGTCGGTTTCACCCTTTTCAACTATTGCCTGGATGACGAGCACATCCTCTAACTAAGCAAGGTCTAAATCCGGATAGTGTGCCTTCAAAAGTAATGTTTCAAGCAGCCATGAATTCTTCCTCTAACTCTTTATTCTTGCGAACAAGTACTAAATAGTCCTTTTAGAGAGCTTTCATTAGTGTTTTGGACCTACGGGCTACCACATTTAGCTGATGAATCTTTTTTAAAGAGCAGTGATCTTGCTCTCTGTGGTAGCATCATTCATTTCAGCTTCCTCCATTTTAGCCATATATTCCTTGAGTACTTGATCACCCTTTCTTAATTTCCTATTCTCAGATAGAGACTCTTTAAGTTGATTAATATTAACTTTAGCTCTTCTAAGGTATTGCATGTCTTTAAGGGCACCAAAAATGTCTTCTCGGTGTTCGGAGATGACAAAAGCTACCTATATGGGAAAAAAAAAGTAGTCAATATCGAAGACATTCTAGTTCTTACTGCCTTTCGCTTATAATATACTTAAAAACAGTTAGTCAAAGTAATTAATTTGAGTGAAAATTGACTTTGTAGTTTGTATTAATGATTTAGGAAAGAAAAAAAATGCCAATTCACATCTTCAACGAATGGACAGGATGCTAGATAACTCTCATTAAGGAACTTAACAAAATAGCCCATAACTTAAAGAGAAAAGGTGCCTCCTTACAAATGGGAACTTTTTATCAAAAATACAGGTATTCATAAAAGTCATAATATTTGTATGTAATGTTGAGTGTTGATTTATTTAGAGTGCATATATGTGATATATGTGTTTAATAATAAAATATATATATTTTATATATATATTTATATATACAACAGAAGCATAAAAATTTATAGTGAACATAATTATTATATATTAATCAAATTAATAATGAAATTGAGTAATAACAAAATTGAGAAATAACTTTAAAGCCTTTAAATTAAAATTTTTAAAGTCCACATGAAATGTAAATCTTAATCAATTTTAGTAATCAACAATTGTGGGATTGATTATCTAGAATGACACTATTTTAATTCAACAATAAATTTAACAAATTAAATTTAAATTTTTTATTTTCCTTTGATTAACACTTAATCAATTAAACAAATACTTATTTTTTCTTAATTGGTTTTAAGCCTAATAAAAAGAAATTTTAATTATAAATTCAACAATTAAATTCAAAATTAAAAAAATAATTTTTCATTTTCCTTTTCTTTGATGGCTAGCCAATAACTTAGCAAAAAAAAAAAAAAAAACTTAACCTCTAATTTAATTCATTTTGTAAATATATACAAATGAATTTTATTCATTTAATTTAAATTTACATTTAACTTAACTTAACCATAGTTAATATTTAATCCTAGAAATTAGTTTAACTTAACCCTTAGGTTAAATAAATATTAAAATAATCTAACTCTAGTTAACTAACTTAACTATAATTAGATTAACCTTTACTTAACCATTAAGTAAGGTTAACTTAACTTAACCCTATGGTTAACTTTTAATCACAGTTCAGTTAAATTATTTATTTAATTATTAAATAAATAAATATTTATTTTGATTATTTAACAATTAAATAATCATTAAGTGAAATTATATTTATGTTCTTACTAGGTTACCAAGTTAAACTAAAGTGGGTCCTACCATTTAACTATATACTTTAGTTAATTTAACTATAGTAAATTACTGAATTTTATTGTATTGAACTATTTAATATGGTACGCTGCCCAAGTGCACAAAGAGTACATTTCATATTAGAACTCCTTAGGTCCACATCTAATTCGTCAAATGAAACTATTTCATAAGTCCGTGATTGATGTCCCATGTACACGTCACAGATATAGTAAATCAACGCATTAGACCATCCATGTTAATGTTACTACATATTCGTATAATCCTCTATCATTATATCCTGGATGGGTGAGATATAGATCATCACCGTCAAATTCCCGTAAACTCATCCCTAAACTTATCTCCAGATTCGTATCTTAATGAACAATATACGCAAACACTTTTATTATATTGTTCAACTCTGTAAGAAAATCATTTTTCGGATTCATTGCTTACGACCATAAGACTTTGTAAGATATAATCTCGGAGCACGTATATACAACCTACCTATGTGAGCTGGCAGATCCCGTATCTATGTACACCGAACTCCATGAACATTGGACTATACCGAGCGACACGTAGCAATTAAACCATGAAAGGTCTCTAACATACGTGGAACCAAAGTATGATAGATGACCCATAAGTCCACCATGGCGCTCAGGTCGAAGGACCATGAATACTACCTAACTCAATAGGACATTCCTTTGATGGATTATAGGATATCTATTAGGGTCTTCGTGAATCTGTTCAATATCCAATCCTGATTGAATACCTACATGTCTATACGAGTTTTCACTAAGTTCATAGTCAGTTAAAAACAATCATCTGTACAATACAGATATAGACATACACTGATCTATATTATAGTGACTCACCGATAGACCCTTATTGGTGAACATAGATTAGGAGCACTATGTTTGAGAACATACTTCCATAATAATATTTTCTAATATCTTTTACAACTCTTTGCAAGTATATCATTACAAGTAAACTCTTAGGTCTTTGTCCCAATATAGATAGGGTTCTAACTCTTTACATCTCGCTGACTCTTATAATCTGTTAACTTTTAACACAAGTCTAAACGCTTTTAAATCAGATCTGAACTTCTTCAGATCATACAATATCTATAGTATTACAAGCTTTATTACCATTTAATAAAGGTTATTAGCGATTTAATAAAATAATCATTGTATAAATATTACAAAATAAATATTCATACAAATAGGGATGACACGTAAGCACAAACCATAACATATAAGGATTGATTTCTGCTAAGTGTTGAAAGGTCAAGGAAGTTGGTGACCTAATAATAAGGGAACTGGCAACTGAAACTCTAGTGAATGGCGGCAGTAACTATACTAGTCTTAAAGTAGTGAAAGTTATAGAGTGAGCTTACTACTTAAATGTTTTCAACAATTATTTACTCTACACTTGGCTACCTAACGATTACCATGGTCACGATAATTAGTGCACCAGAGGTGAGTCACTTCCAATCTCTCATATAAAGAAAAGGTCATTTTAATGCTCTAATGCCCACACTAGATATAGACTAAACTATTAATGATGTTATGCACCCAACTTATGTATCACTTTAATAAGCGAACAACCCAACCCTTGGAATATATTACAACCTCAGATGGTAAAGAGCCAAATAGTGTTAGGTTCTTGACCCTAGTAAGGATAGAGTGACAAATGTTTTAAGAATTTAAGAGAAGGTCATAATGAGACAAGTTATTTATCATTACAATATATGTCAAGTAGAAGTGCAGCAATGTATACAACTAAGGTATCCTAATAGATCAGGCGACTTAAACCTTATTCCTATAAGACTTGATCAATTTAATCACTCACTTGCCATTTATTTTCATTGTTCAACTTTGTGAAAACATAAAGCAACCATTCTTCAACTCTTTGACCACATGAAAAAATCAAAAGCTCTACCCTCTTTCTCTATCTATCTAAGAGATGAAAATGCAAAGGCCTTTGGTGTCCCCTCCAATTAAGAATTGGGGCCTCATAATCACTAGCCAATATACTTTTCTATCATGCCTTTTGAAGTAGGCTTATAACTCAGAGAACTAGAGCATATGGCTATGAACCACGGTGTTGGGTTGGAATCCTTCCTCACCCACAACTGGCCGAAAAAGGAATGACCCTTTCTCTCCGAGGTATGAAAATTATGATCAAAATAGTGAACTCAAAGCTATGGTACTTATGTGTGGGTCTTTTTCAAAATGGAATAGCCTTAATTTTTGTTTTTTATTTACCATTAATGATAAAAAAAATATATAGGATTCTTGGCCCGAATCAACATATTTTTTTGTTTTACGTCCTATAACTCTTCCTCCACCAGGCTTAGGCATAATATAAGAGCAAGTATTAGTAGCATAGTAAAAATTTATTCATCGCCACTAATATATTTACTCACGATAATTATGGCCTCTCAGGAGAATCGATACTATATCTTTAATGCACTTGCTAGTTTAATACATTTGAGAATTCTTAATTTGCTAATTGTAAATAGCCTTTAGACTATAAAACAAAGGATTATCTCAAACCTACATCGAGGTCTTGACAGTGATTCTCAGATATCGTAGAGCAAAATTTGATATTATGAGATAGAATATAATAAGAACAAAAAAATAGGGAACTTGTTACCTACTTTCAATGGTCAAAGCAAACCCTTTCTGAAATTCTAAATTCTTTAATTCGAAATGAATCAAATCTCACTATGTAGGATTCAAACCTATGGCCAGTCAATTAACAATCGACCATTTTACCAATAAGCTACTGAGGAACATCAGGAGATTATATCTCATAGAGCTCAATTCCCATTCTCAAACCATGACTAATAAGAACTCAAAGTTTCCTAAGTAACTCTCGGAGTTTCTTTGTAATGGCTCCATTCCATGCCTCATTACATAAGGAGCCTCAAAGTGGCTTTATTTCATTATATTCCACTTATATCCTAATTTCATTCATTTAATATCCTTTTGGTGCCATTGACATTAGAATTGACATAATAAATGTCTCTAGTCTATCTGTTGTATTTTTATATGTAAAAAGTTAAAAAATCATCATATAACAATCCAAAAATTAAAATATAATCATTATTTTTATGACAATTTTTCAGTCTTTTATACTAGGCAATCTAGTATCCTTATGCATGAAGATAATTAATTCGATCATTATGGTCGAACTCTATTATGGATTTCTAACTACATTCTCTATCTCTTCCTTCTCTGAGCTTAGGCTATGGAAGAAGAAAAATAAGAAACCAAAAAGAAGGTATCAACCATAATTGGTTTTATTATGGGACAAGTCATAATGTTCATATCTATGTATAATGTGCCTCTGCATCTAGCTTAGGGTAGACCTAAAATAATAATTGTTTTAGCTCTATCATAGATTTTAAACTTCTAGAATGATCACTAAAACTCTTTTTTTAACTATAGATCTACTACTAGACATTCAATGCATAAGTTTAGCGTTCAATGTGTATTCCTAAATAATTATAACCATTGAAATAAAAGTTTAGATAAGTCTAAAATCTTCCCTCAAGTAAATACCCCAGAGTGTATGTGAAGGCTTTACTAAAATCATACTGAGTAGTAGCATCTACATTTATCACCTTTATTGCATATTCTCCCTCTCTTGTTAGAGGCAGTATATACCCATACTGATCCCTTTTATCAAGCGATATATTTGATAGAGAGAAAGTAGAAGAGCTTTACCTCATTTATGGCTTACTCGAGCTAGGGATAATTGGTTATGGATGAGTCGTCAGAGAGTCTGATATAACTATACCACAAGGAGAGCTTGTCCTAATGCCTAGTTATTGTAACAATAAGGATAGAGTAGTAGAGTAAGCAAAAGTATCGACTGGTCTCTTTCCCTTATGGTTAGTTAAAAAACTCCATCAACCCATGACTCGCCCAACGCCCTTTGTATTAGAGGTAGGGACCACTTTACTGAATAACTCGAGCAGTGTAGTAGCTGCTCGGGGATCCCTCATTAACCCTTCAAACCCAGGGTCAAACAAGCTCTTTTTGTACTACTATCACCCTATTCGACCATGGCTATAAGAAAACAAATGAATGGTAGAAAATCAACTTAACATTATTATATTTGAATGAAAATTATCAAAAAAAGAATAAATAAAATATAAAGGGTTACCTCTCTTCTTCTTGTCTCTCCTCATCATTTTTAATTCAATAAACGAGGCTAACCAAGCCAATACTCTCCAAGCTCTACTAAGATAGATGTTCCCTAACACAACCCTTGTGCTTAAGGGATTGTATACTCTATCCTCATCTTTCAAGAAAATATTAGGTTTGGATGTTTAGAAGGTTGCTGAAATGGTGAGAACAAAAGTGGTTAAGGTGGAAAATTCATTAAAAATCATAAAGAGAGAATAAATGAATCTATGGACCTGAATTTGAAAAATGACAAGGACAATACTAGTCACATAATATCCTTAAATGCATTTGACCCTATTCACCACTAGAAAAAACTATAAATGCTTCCAACTATGATTACTCAATAGTGAATTCTTTAAAGGATAACCATTTCTTTTGCCATCATAGGAAGTAAGGTAGTAGAAACTCTTGCTTTAACCAAACTTTTCTCTAGTCTTGTAAAATTATTGAAGCTTAGAAAAAATGGGTTCACTTTGATCGACGTTTCAGCTGGCAAGGCACTATATTCAATTGGGTGAACATGCGAATGAAGTAGAGTTAAAGAGGTAACCTAAGCCCTATCTTGAAGTGGACTAAATAAAGGGTTTACCTCATCGGTTTGAAAGGCACTAGCTTACTGCTAGCCAATATTTGGTATTTGATCCTCTACTCTTCGAGTTGCTTTAGCCTTACACTAAAAGGGTAGCTGGGTGGGCAATTAACTCATAAAAGACCTTATTATTAGTCTAAGGAATGTTCTTTTTCTTCTTTTTCAGTTTACTTATTTGGCATAAGTCAAACACTTGCCTACAAGGAATGCTAGTTGACACTTCCTAGTCGTCCACCTCCCCAACTATAGTTATCTCTAAGTCTTCCTCGATAATTAATTCAACCTTACCATGTCTTTTTTGGTTGAGCTCTATAACTAACAACTAGAGTTCTTAATCTTCCTAAATACCCATACTTCTACTTCTTCGGGCTAAGCTACTCCTAACATCTAAATCACCATTAAAGTCATCGGACTCTCTGCAAGATATATTTTGGGAGTTGTTAGCTTTACTTAAAGACATAGTTTCTATAAACCTAAAAATAATAGATACCTTATTATTTGAGCATTTAAGAAAGTGGGGTGAGAAATCTTAACTGCTAAAAACTGAGTACTCAAACTATGAAGATTAAAAAAAAACTAAAAATATAGAAAACCCAAAAAAAAACTCAAAAGTAAAAAAATAAAAGGCAAGAATGAGATTAAAAAAAAAATACTTGTGATAGAAATCACTAAGGATGAAGAAACAAGCCTTAGAAAATATAAAGCTTCTCTCTCTTCAAATGGAGGTTTTTCTCTCTAAAATAAAACTTAAAAGGTAGAAAAATGAGTAGAAAGAGAGACTGTGCAAATATAAAGGGAGTTTTTGGATAATCTCAACCCTTAAACCAAAATCTGATGGTTGAGATTCACTCATTAATGAGGAGCCTCTTTAACAAACAAGCGTCAATCTAGAAGTCATCTAAATTGTATGATCAAGTTTAACAGTTCAAGATGTGACTATGTCTATAAAAATTATAATGGCACTACTGTTTAAGTGACCGCCAAATAATGCATGTTTGTTTTTCAAAGATTGCCATCATTAAGTGGTTTTAGCGCCAATTTCGAATCATAAATCCTCAGCTCTAAAACCACCACTTGATAGGTCGACCACCTCACATATTCTAAAGCATACTTATCATGAGCAATCAACAAAAGAACACTTCATTTTTCCCAAGATTAACATTACATACAATGTCTAGTATTGACTAATTAATACTAGAAACTAAAGAACCTCTATTGCCCCTTAGGATCTAAGCCTAATCCATAAAGTTCCAAAAAAGGTAGTGCCTAGTTTAAGGCCATTTGAAAGCCCATCTTTCTATCCTAATAAAGTTGAAATAAGCCAAGCATAACCTAAAGACAAGTTGACCTTACAGTTCATCAATGCTTAAAGAGTCCAACCAAAGCTTCAACACCCTCTACTTTTATGGTCATGTAGTAGCCTCCAACCTATAACCAAAGAGGCTCCATCCTTCTCGCTTTTTATATAAACTTGAGAAGTCTCTCCTTATAACATAAAAAATGACAACTAGAGAATACTCAAGACTCTCCTCATAAGGTCGAACAAGATTAAACAAAGCACTATGCAAAGTTAAATGACTCTATCTAGCTTAAGAGGATAAAAAATGAGAAAAATATGATGCTGAAGAGATCGAAGATGAGTAGAACATGACACTAAAGAGATCATAAATAAGTAAAGCTTGATACCAAGTTATCCAAGAACAGATGGAATACCAAAAGAATGAAGAGTCTGTCCTAGGGCAAATACTGCCCAAATCTCTATATAAAAGGAGTATTCTTTCATGTAAGAGCTCGGTACCGGGACGAGGGCGGATGTAGTAACCAGTATCCATAACCGGTAAGTATATGTATATATATAAATATATATTTTAATTGTATGTGGGTGATCCTAGAATTATATATTATTATTAGTATTGTTTTTATAGGTTAAGGATATACTATTAGTATTGGGTTTATTTGTATGACTTTAGATTTATTTTAGGGACCAAATTGTTATACTTTGAAAGTTTTGGGGGCAAATTTGTAAATATAAAAAATTAGCCTCTTAGTATAAAAATACACTTTTGGACCCTAATTTACCCATTTTTAGGTCGAGCTACCCATTTTGAGAGAGAGAAGAGAGAAATAGAGGAGAGAGAAAGAGAAGAAGAAGAAATTGAAATTTTGGATCTTTAGAGGTATATCACAACTAATTATCAATTTATTGGTGTTAATTAAGTTAATTTTTTTAAGTTTTAATTTCTGGAAATATGTATAATTGGGGATTTGATGTGTATTTCGTATGATATTGTGAGAATTGATGATGATCTATAAGATAACTTGATAAATCATGATGAATTGTAAACTTTTTGCTTGATAGTCTCTTGATCCAAGAATTTTATAAATTTTTTAAATTCGATTATGGCTTTGAATTTTGAGTATATGCAATTATACATGTTTAGGATCATCTGAGACTTTGAATCGATTCAAAATTCCAGAAATTGAATTTGTTGTGAATTTACCAATATGATCCTGAAATTCTAGAAATTTCCTGTGTAAACAGTATGATACAGTTAAAAATAATTTTTGACCTATTGAATGATCTTTAAAAATTATGAATTTATGCAATATGATAATTTTATATGTCTAATGTGATATACTCGGAATTGAGAATTTAGATCAATGTGATTGAAGTGTTATAATTTTCTAAAGTGTACTAGCTCATTACAGTATTTGATTAACAGATTTTTAAAGCTACAGAATAAAATAGTTTTAAAATACTTTTGGCAGTTATTTTGAGGTGAAATATTTATCATGGATTAGGATATGTGTCAAACATATTTCTGTGGTAGATTTATAATTTTTGAGTTAGTATATGATTTTATAAAATTAAGAGATTGAATACTGTGCAATAAGTATCTTGATCCTGTCAGGTTAGTAGTTTGGATTTGATGGTGTGTATGGAATGGATTGTGCAGGAATTTTGTTATAATATTTATATATAGGAAGGATATATGAGTCAAAAATGATAAATTCTGATTTTGGAGTAACTGGACATCATTTGATTTATTAGAAAATTTTGTTAAGTGTAAGTGGTCAGAATGACAAGTTTTGAGAAACTAAGTTTTTAGACCAATTTGATGTGATAAATGCATTGCGTATAATTGTGTAAGCTATTTAAAGTATTTTGTGGGAATTGTGATTCTTATGAAATGATTGATCTCCATTGATAGGTTAAGGAGATTTAAGCCTTGTAGTTGAAAGTGTTAAGAGGTAAGTATACTAGACTTACTACTGGAATCACAATAAACATAGTAATTGTTTTGTATGATTTTGTAAATGGGGTTAAGAATATGTTTATGTTATATCAAAGTATATTTTGATATGAAATATGAATATATCTTTATGAATGTGAGCATTGACATTGAGCATGAACATACATGTGTTTTTGAAAGTGAGCTTTCAAAATAAGATGTGTTTAACAAAGAAAGCTTTTGAAGTGTAATATGTCCATGAGAAATATTTTGTGTTTTGAGGGTACTTGAACTCACCGTTAACTTAATAGGCATTTTATGTGATTTATGGAGCCTTTATGTGTGGCATTTCCTTCGGAATTGGTATATGTTATGTGTTCCGTATGTAGGGAGATGCTATTGGTACCTAAAGGAAGTGTGAGTCATCACATTCATGTGGTGACATATTGGTGCATGTGAGAGGACTCACTGATGATCAGGGTGAGGGTTTGGCTTTTACCTTCGGGCATAAGCATTATATATGTGTAATTTAAAGACATCACTTATACTATTCCTCTCATACGGTATGTCATCTACGAGTGACATTTGGTTCATTATGTGATATGTGATATGTAAGTCCTACTAAGTAGTAATTGAGTGATGGTATTCCTATTATGTGTTTTGAAAGAATGTGTAAGCGCTTACATGACATGTGATTTGATAAGATTATGATTTTGATTGGTCACAACATATCATACATATGCATTGTGTACATATATGTATTTGTATTTGATATATGAAAAACAAGTATGCTTACTGAGTTTTATACTCATTATAGTTTATGGTGATTTCAGGTAAATAAGGTACATGTGTGCTTAGTGGATTTGGCAAGGCTTCTGTTGTTCCTTGGGTTCCCTAAGTTGCTAGGTTGCTGTGTGTTTCATTTGAGGACACGTGGGATATGATATTTGGTTTGTCCCTATTGAATAAATACTTATGTATTATTTCATTGTGTGTGGCTGGATTTGATTTAAGTTTTCAAAGTGTGGTTATTAGTTGATTTTAAGTAAGAATTTGCAATGAATATATTATGTGCTTCCGATAACAAAGTTGCTACTGGTGACGTAGTAGAGTGTTAATCTCTGAGAAAACTCTGCGTATCTCCAGTTTATTAATTGTCCCAGTCATAATTTAATTGTTATAATTCTGAAAGAAATTAAAATGAGTGTTTAAATATTGTCAAGAGAAGTTTATATTTATATGTTAGGTTATGGTTTGATTTTAGTGTTGAACTTACTAGCAACTTGCTAAGGATTCCTGTGTTGAATGAAAGTTAAAAATTTTGTGTAGTATTATTTATGATTGCATATGCAGTGAATGAATGTAAGTGATGTCGCATGTCGAATCTTTTGAGTCTGGGGCGTGACAGCGGAAGAGTTGATTTTTAAGTTGATTCTCTTGGTCATCCCCTTTTTTTTTCCCTATTTTCTTTTTTCTGTATAAAAAAATGTGCCCACTTTTTCATCGTCAATCTATTTACTAACTTAAGTATTGTCTTTTATAGTAGGATAGTTTTCAAATGTTAGGGAATGTTCAAGTGGCGTAGTAGTAGCCCATCATACACTATAGTCGTTTCATCAAAATGTAACTTCAACTCTTTGCCAAAGGTTTCAGGTTTAACTTTAAACTTGACCAAGAAGCCCAAAAGATACGATCAGCATTTCCATATATTTAAAAAGTGATCAAATTTTAAATTGAATTTAATTTAGTTTTAATGATTTAAAATAAATAATAAATAAATGTGACACTTGGAGACATCACTAAGTATAACTTTCATGATGTATTATTTTAATTATATTTTATTTTGTTATTGTTTCTTTTTTGGGTTATATATTATACTTATATTATAATAAGCCTTGTTATCTATTTCCATATATGATGCATTTATTTTTTATAAATAAATTCTTTCCATCTAGTTGAAATATATGAAATTATAGTAAAAGAAAAAAAAATAAGCCCAGCTAAAAAAAAATTAACTACGTCCCTATATATCATTATTTAATATTACATAACTACAAATAAATTTCACTATACATAACTATTAGAAATATGAGTCAAAAGATTCTTTAAAGATAGGTAAGATTAAATTAGAAGATGATCCTTATGAATATATATATAATTCTTCTTAGTTAAAAAATATAGTATTATTTAAAAAATTAATGTAGTTGATCAAGGCATATGCCTCATGTCTATTATTTTAATTTTAATTTTACAATTGTTTGAAAATTAATTGATAATAACCTAAAATTTTGGGCACATTTTTAGTTTTTAGCTAAGTTTCCACTTTTTTGCCTATTGTAGTCAAAACCCATTCAAATAATACCGATATCTCTAACAATCTAATAAAATCTTTGTCATAAATTTTGTGTCTAAATCAATATAGAACAAATTAAATAGGCCTGAATAATGAGATTAGATGTCGATGAGAGGTGATGATGCCCGAAGAGAGGTGGTGGTGACAAGCCAATTTTTTTAGTTTTTTCATGCATAAGAAAATTTTCTTTTAGCCACAAACAATGTTATGATACATATAAAAAACATTAAAATTATTTATTAGTTACAACATTTTTTTGGAAAAAAATTTGGTTAATAAAATTAATTTACGTAGAAGACAAATCATCTTATTCATAATAGATTAGAGAATTATTTTAAGTTTTCATTTGATAAACTTTGAATTAAATAGCTGCAATTTTTTTTACTGTCCTCAATCTTTTAAAATCACGTCATAGGATCGCATATCTTCTTTAATTTTCAAACTAACGCGTACCCAAAGTAATGTTATAGATTAAAATAAGTGGAGTAGCCCAATTCTCTCTTCTTCTTTTTTAATTAAAATACGTAAAAAGAATTATTGTAATATATTTACTATTCCATACCTCCTCTATATAAATAGGCATCTCTATTAGGGATTAAGAGTTTGATTAGGATTTAAGATTTACAATTTGATTAGAATTTGAACTAGTAAAAGGACTGCAAAACCTATAAGCTTTCCAACTCTAACTTAAAAGGCTCAATCTAAGTAATTTCATGACTTATTAATTCTTCTAAGCTCATTTTAATTAAAAACTTTTTTAATTAAATTAGGTTTGGTCTGATACCAATTTGAAAGGAGAACGGGCTAACTCTTGAGGTATGCACTGATCACAAGCCTGGGCAGGCCTCTTCTAAAGAAAGAAGGTTCTCTGAGAAGAAGATCAGAGATCAGGCGTAAACCTATTGCCCTAACGGCCTCCTTGCCTCGGCGGGACTTACGGCGGTTCCTAACCTAATCTAGCCTTTTCATTCAGAAATAGGAGTGATTCTTGCCTCTTACAAGGATTAGAGACCCCCTCCCTTATCGGACCTTTGCTACGCCATCTACCTGATGTCTGTAATTAAAGTAGACATTGGAAAAATATTTTACTTTTTTAATTACTTATTTATCCTAAAGTGTTTGAATGCTTTAATGATCATTTTTTAATATGTCTATACTTGTAAATAATTTATAAATAATTATTCAATAAGTAGTTTATTGAATAATTTGTGGTCGCAAATTTAAATAATCAAATACTGCAAACATTTTAAGTGAACATCATTAAATAGACTCTATTTTGAAGTATTGTTTCTACAACCCATAAAATTGTATCTCCAAGTCATCAAAGTTTTTACTATTTGTATAAATCTTCTTTTGTAATAAACCAAAAGTCACTACACATGAATGTAAGCTCATTACTTACTCAAGATTAAGGTTAATCAAGCTTATTAAAAATTTTGTGAATTAAGATCAATGACATTTAGCTAACCTAATCTAAATTCACAATAGTCCCGTTTAATGTATCATATACACTAGTTTTTCTATTCGATATCTCTACTTTGATGATCAAGGTTAATTACCACTATAAGAAGTAGAAAAATTACAACCTTATATAATAAAATTCTCTTTTTGTTAAAGACTATGAACAATATTTAATTTATAATAACTTGTGATCTATATCTTTTGCATTAACATCATATGCCTAATATAAAGATTACATAATTTATAAATAAGAGCTCACCAATGCATGCTCAAACATGTATATGAAAAAACTTCATTACTTAGAAAATGTTATAATATATGCTTTAAGGGTAAAAAGGAACATAAAATGTCTAACAGTCTTTCGCTTGCCCTAAAGCATGTCTAACATCTGTCAATCTCCCATGTCATATATTTAAGTTTCAAAACACTATTTTAGGAATGACCTGGTGAATGAATTCACTAAATTTGTTACTGACACAATAGTGGATACTATAACCTTACCCTCTTACAAAAACTACTTTACCAAATGATGTTTTCTCTCAATGTTTTTTTCTCTGTTGTGATATCCCAATTTCTTAAACTATACAATTATCGTACTACCATCATAATAAATAAAAACATGCACCTTAGTTGTAGGTGCACCTCAAGCTCTATAAGAAATTTCTTGAGCCATACAACCTCTTTCATAGCTTTATATGCAACTATATATTCAGCTTCTATAGATGCAACTACATATTTAGCTTCCATGGGAGAGTCTACAATACATGATTATTTGCACTCCTCCAACTTATAATCCCACCACTTAAAGTGAATATATATCGTGAGGTAGATTTTTGAGTATTCTTATTTGCTTGAAAATACTAATTTATATACTCGATAGGTATAAGATCCCCATTAGAATATACAAGCATATAATGTTTTGTTCTCCGAAGATATTTGAATATGTGCCATACTGCAATCCAATGTTCTAGTCTTTTATTTGATTAATATATGCTGACTATTCCAACTAAATAAAAAATATCTGATTTAATACACAACATGTATACACGAGACTTCCTACAGTTTATGTATAAAGATTCCCTCTTATGTGATCTATCTTTTCAAGTGTCTTAGGACACTGATACTTGGATAGATCAATCCTATGTTTAAGAGGAAACAATCCATTTTAGAATCATGCATAACAAACTCGACCAGAATTTTGTTAATGTATACAGCTTGAGATAAAACTAATACTATACAATTTCATAGTAGCTTAATAACTAAATTTTGACGGATGATAATGTCCATCTATTATTCCCAATGAGTAGTATATTATTTACACACAAGACTAGAAATATCATTAATCGCTCATCTATCTCCTTATATACATAAAGTTTATCAAAATTTTAATCAAAACTAAACGATTTGAATGACTAATCAACTATGATGTTCCAATATCTATATACTTGTTTTAGCCCATAAATAAATTTTTACAGTTTACAAACTATATGCTATTAGTTTATAGCTCTACAAACATCCGGTTGTATCATATAGATACTTTATTCAAGATTTCTATTAGAGAAGAAAATCTTGACATCTATTTGTCAAATCTCATAATCAAGATTTATTGTAATGGATAAGAAAATTCTAATAGACTTAAGCAAGATTGTTGATGAAATGGTCTCCTCATAATCCATACTCTTTTTCTAAGTTTACACTTTTACAACAAACCTGACTTTGAAAGCGTCCACCTTCTTGTCCACCTTTCTCTTTCTCTTATAGACCTATTTACACCTTATGAGTTATATCCCTTCAAACATTTCTACAAGTTCCTAAATTTTTTTGGAGTATATAGAATCCATCTATGATTTCATAACTTTATGCTAATGATCTAGATCTACATCAACCACTACTTCATCATAACTAATGAGATCTAGTTTATGTTGATTAGAAATTACCTAAAAATCTCTCTAATTAACATTAACTTAGTTGGATGTCTAATAGTCATTTTACTATGACAAAGTATCGGTGATTGTCGCTCTCAATTTGGCTTTAGTTAATTATTATGATTTGGATTGAGAACTAACTCATTAACTCTTTTAAGCATAAAAACTAGAGTTCTTAGATAACTCATTAAGAGATATCTTACTCTTAAGCTTGTAGTCTTTCATATAGTCTTCCTTAAGAAAAATTTAATTCTTATTTACGAATATTTTCCTATCTTGAGGATCATAGAAAAGACTCCTTATGTTCCCTTAAGATAGCTAAGTAAAAAACAAACTTTAAAATTAAGTTCCAACTTATTCGTTTTCCCTTTTAGTATAAACGTTGGTCAACCATATATGTATATGGTGTCAACTTAGTTTACACCTTATCCACATTTTTAAATATGTTTTAAAAACTGACTTAAATGAAATTAAGTTAAGAAGATATATAGTTATTTCTAAGGCATGACCTTAAAATGAAATGGGTAAAGTTGAATAATTCATCATTGACCTTACTATTTCAAAAAGATTCTTATTTATCTTTAATGTTACACTATTTTACTAAGGTGAACCTAGTGTAGCTAACTATGATAATATCCTATTGTCTAATGAATAGGTCTTGAGCTCTCTCTAGAGGCATTCACCACATTAATCAAATCGAAATGTTTTTTTTTTCTAATTGCCTTTCCACCTCCACTTAAACTCCCTAAATTTATCTAATGCCTCATAATTATGGCACATTTAGGCACACATAACTGAATCTAAATTAATCATTAATGAAAGTGATGAAATATTCATAACTTTTTTTTAGCTTATGTGCTCATGGGCCCACATATGTCAAAGTGTACTAATTCTAACACCTCAATGGCTTTATTACCTTTAGTATTAAAAGGTCTTTTGGTTATTTTATCTTTTATACAATATTCATAGACTGGTAATGGTTTAATTTTTAATAAACTTAAAGGTCCAAATTTGACCAGTCTTTAGATCATTTCTAAACTAATATGATCAAGATATAGATACTATAGAAAATTTTCATTAGTAGAATATAATTTAATCTCCTTATAGTGATTAAAACCATTATCTAATTTTGTATCATGCAATGAGTTGATTTTAGGATATATGTATAGATTGTTAACTAGTGTACCTGAACATATAAATGACTTATTCCTTTTAATCATTATAGTTGAGTTAAAGATAACAAAGAAACCAAATTCACTCAAACAACTAACTGAAACTAAAATTGCATTTAAGTTCAGGCACAAATAAATAATCATCCAATACTTAAGTCCTTAAATCATCAAAATGAGACAACAACTACTACTGTCTTGGTTGCAATAATTGTGCTATTTCTAAGCCTAAGACTAATCTCTCCATAATTAAGTGATTTGGTCTCCTGAAACTCTTACAATGAATTATAAATATGATTTAAGGCTCCAGAATCTACTATTTAAGAATCTATAGAATCAACTATTAACATCTTTTAATGAAATGAATATTACTAGAAGTTAAAGCTACATTTTTAGCTATTGAAAGCTTAGCTAAATGGATTAGTTAGTTTCTCTTCCAATACTCTTTAATGCCACATTGGAAAAACTTTCTTTTGGGTTTATTATTTTTTCTTAATTTGTACATATTTTGAATTAGATGATTTTTCAGCTTGTTCTACTTCTTCTTACTACTATTTCCCTTAAGATTGAGATTAGAAGTGGAAGATGGACCCTTAGTCAAGTGACTACTGCAAGCATTAATTTTATCTTGGGATGCATTTTCCTTAGCTTTTGGAGGGCATTTATTAGTCAAGACAAACTTACGTCTTTACTTGTAAGAATAATATTTAAGTTTATTTTTCAATCTACATAATTATTCACAGTTAACTTGTTTTGGTTAAAGATGGATGCTAGTGGCTGAATGAAAACACAATTCTCAAAAATAAATTCATACATGAGCATACATTCTCTTATAGCATATAATGTTTTTTTTTGGCATAATATGAATGGATGAAATGAATATTTATAGAACTCTTTAACTATATTTAATTATGCATCGATAATCTAAGCTCAAGTTAAAATACGCCTCCATAGGGTGGTCATATCAATCATGAATCAGACCAATAACACTATTAATTTATTATTATTATTATTATTATCATCATCATCTAGATATCTTATACTAAATAATAATAAACTACTGATTCATTTAGCCGTTAAATTTGATTGATAAGAACTCCATAGGGAAGATATCAATCAACATAAATTAAGTGTACAATTATTATTTCAATCCTCTAAAATTTTCAATTATAAAAGCCACCATAGCGTAGTTAGTTTTACATGAGTCCAATATCGAATCTTATCATTTAGAGAAGTCCTATCTAGTAACCAGTTCTAATTAATATCCTCTTTATGAAATCTCAAAAAGTTTGAGATGAGGCATTAATTTACTTTTCTATAAAACCAGTAATTGAGGTTTTAGGCCTTATGCCCAAAGCCATCTACCACTTAATTTCTTAATATTTAGAGTTTTATTTTTTAATATACTAATTAATTCATTTAATTGATACTATACCTTTATTAATTAATAAAATAATTAATTAGGTTGTGTCAATTTCATGAAATTAATTTAATATTAGAACTATGATACTAACATTGTCCTAATCTTATTAGAACATTAATGTTACACAAGATAATATATTTGTGCGTAAATATGTGAGTATGACATTCTTGATCTCTATGACATGTTATTTAATCAATCAGTTAACTAGATAAATAAATAACTTGTAATTCATGACTTTTCCTAAGAAAAAAAATATTAAAACTAAGTCTAAAATCTTCAAAGTGCTCATTGAATTCAATTTGGCCTTATCCATAATGCCCATTTCCACTTGCTTCTCCTTTTATAGCTATGTATTTTGGGTTTTAATTTTTTTTTCTATTTATTTAAAGAAATTTGGGCACATTTTAGGGTTAAAATTCTTTTTTGGCCTCCTTAAAATAAAATTTATTAAAAAAATAATTTTTAAGCCCAATAATTTTATTAAAATAGCCTAAATAAAATCTTATAAAATTTAGACCAAAATTAAAAGGAATTCGGGCCAAATTTTGATTTGTAAATATCCAAAAAAATAGTTCATAAATAAATTTGGGTTAGAATTGGGATCTATTTATATATTTTACAAACTATTCTGGATAAATTATAATTATCTAAAATATAAATTCCCTTTAGGGCCTATTTGCAAAATTTTAAAAATGTTATAGCCTAAATAGAATTATCTAAAAATATAATTGCTAGGGCTTACTTACAAAATCCATAAAATTTACTTGTCAATGCAAAATTAATTAAGGTTGAGTGAGAAAGTGGGATGAGGAGATTATCGGTCGCCTCAAAAGGTGTTGGCCACCCTGCCATACAACTTGTCCACCACCAGTAACTGCGAATCACGTTCGCAATCAATTTGCGCAAAGAATTTTCTACCAAAGCCATTACTAAAAGTTTCACCACTCTCCTCTGGTTGTTGCTTGTCCTAGTTGAAAAGGAGTCCACCTAATGCCATATTTACAAACCCCGCTCGTCGTCAAACATCACCAATAAATCCATCATCAATCATCAAAACAAGAAAAAAAGTAGCTATTTGTTCTATTGGCAACCCATGACAAGGTCATGGCACCAACCGATCACGATTGCTTGCCACTATTGACTAGTGGCCCATACGCCGCTACACGACAACACAAGCTACAACAGCTGTTGTGATTTGCTTACTGTTTTTTTTGTTTTAAAATAATATAATAATATTTAATCTCCAGATTTACATATTTAAATCTACGCCAATTAATTGGCTTACAATAAATCTAAAGAATCACATAAATTAATCAAGAGAAAAATTTGTGATATTATTTCATTAACCTCTTTTGTTACAATTTTAAAAAAGAATACAAACAAATATCTAGTTATAAATTATTATAAGCATAACCATGCATCACATAATTAATAAAAGTAATAATTATAAATTAAATTATACAATTAGTGCCACAATAGATAATTATTGTCATATATAAAAATAAATTATATATGTAATATGAAACAAGATAGCTCTCATACCAATTGTTGAAAAAAAAATTTATGTGGAAGCAAAATCATCTTATTCATAACTATCTTTAAACTCACGTGTACGCAATGCAATGCTATAGGATAAGAAAATAACAGTAGCCCAATTCTCTTTTTCTAATAAAATAGGTGAAAAGAATTATTGTTATATATTTACTACTCCTTACCTACTTTATATATATATATAGACATCTCTCATAGGGATTTATAGTTTGATTAGGATTTAAGTTAGTAAATGGATTGCAAAACTCATGAACTTCTTAGCTCCAACTTAAAAGACTCAATCTAAGTCATCCTATAATTCACAAATTCTTCTAAGTTAACCATAAGCTATTCTATTAAAAGGCGAAGACTGTACTCTAGTAACTCATGTAAAATAAATAAAACCCTTATTTAATTGAAACTCTTTTAATTTTAATTAAATTAGACTTGGTCTTAGACCAATAATAGCCACCTAATTGACACTCTAACTAGTTTGCATAATTAAAGTTGGGCAATAGATAAATGTTTTACCTTTTAATTACCTATTTACCTCTAAATATTTGAATGTTTTAATAATCATTTTTTAATATGTCTATATTAGTAAATAAATTTGCAAAGAAGTATTATTATCCAATAAATAGTTTATTTAATAAACTGCAGTCATAGATTTAAATATTAAATACTGTAAACAATTTAGGTAAATATCATTAAGTAAATTCATCTTACAAGTTTAAGTTATCGAGATTTTGACCGTTTATATAGATCTTATTTCATAATAATTTAAAAGATACAACACATAAATATAAGGTCATTACTTAGGTGGAAGATGAGGATTGCATATTTATTGAGTACGCATGTTGCTAGTTAATGGTGGAAGAGGAATTTTTTTTGTTGGCAGAGGAGAAAGGTAGATATGAATTAGTTGTGAACAGTTCCATTTAGAGTTTGGCACGATACAACTTGTGGGTCATGTTTATTTTCTTTAATTTTTATTTTTTTAATATTTCATTTTTATTTGTATATTTTAATTATTTTTTAAATATTTATAATTTTTTTCTTATAATATTTTAATTGTAATTAAAATTAAAATTAATAATTGTAATAACAATTAAGATATATTGGATTGAAATTATGTTATAATCATAAATTCATAATTGTAATTGTTATTCCATTAAAGATAAAAATTATTGATATTATTCTAAATATGAAATTATTTGATAAAAATACAAAAATAAAGGATCAAATCTATATCACTATAATTATAATACATCTCAACTAGGTTGGCACTTATAGACCTATCTATCATTTGCAAATTCAACCCTTATTTCTTATAAATTACAAATTTTTATTTCTAAATTCTAATAATCAAATGTTAAAGTTCTAAAAATCTACTAATCATATCTTCTTACATTTGGATCTCCGTATCTTCATAAAATTTTATTCACACTAAAGCCTCCAAAGTTTTTATGCTAATTTTGATCTCTTTTCATCTAATATTCTACCCCTACCACTAAAAGTAGATTCGGATGCTACAGTGGACAATGAAGGTATTAGTAGATCTCAAGCCATGATCGATAAAATAGGGTAAACCATTTTGTTTGATTTTCACTATGACAAAATATCAAATTCTCTTTATTGTCGTATACTCAATATAGAATAGTAATCAGTATCAACAAAAATTTTCAATTTTAAAGCAGTAAAAATATTGGAACTAGAACTAACTTTTATTTTACCTTTTAACAAAATAATCCAAGCAGTCTAATAAAAAATAGGTTACAAATTTGTTTCTTCTATAGCCACAGCAAATCCAAATTTATTTTCATAAAAAAATATAATTGTGCGATAAAATTATAAATTTGGTTAAAATCATAAGAA
Organism: Ailanthus altissimus; assembly: GCA_946807835.1. Taxonomy (NCBI): domain Eukaryota; kingdom Viridiplantae; phylum Streptophyta; class Magnoliopsida; order Sapindales; family Simaroubaceae; genus Ailanthus; species Ailanthus altissimus. Next base: position 13,117,421 of record OX327698.1, read on the forward strand.
AGTCTAAAGTTTAATTTTTTTGAGATCTTGACAATTAAAACTTTTACACTGGACCACTGATTATAGGATTCATTATGGTTGTACAAATAAATAATCTAGAAATTGTCCTCCAATATTTTTGAAATTTGATCTCTATAACAAAGTGTGTGTGTATATATCAACAAACATATATTATCTCTATATTTAATAAAAGCACTACTAATATTATATATATGAGTCAAAGCAATAGAAAATAAAAATTGATACACACATAAACATGCTAACATGACATTATTAGATAATTTTAAAAAATACATATAGTATAACGTAATTTTTCATTCATCATTAGTTAGTATAGTGTCTTCATTTTATCATTATAATAATATGAAATATAATCACTAAAACTTACACACTATTTCACCATCATATATATGGCATTCACTACAGGAATAAATGTTTTTTTGTCACTATTAATTTGTTGTCGCAAAAGGTTTTTGCGACGGCATCGCGATTGTCAAGTAGTCGTCGCAATGGTGGCCATCGCAAAAGAATTAAACTACAATAAAAAAATGTTGTACCCTTTTGCAACGGCTAAATGACAAGTTAGACTATAGTAAAAAAATGCATATGCAATTTTTTAATAATTTTTTTACATATATAAATTATAAAAAAATTTAAAAATCTTAAAAATAGAAAAATCCTAAAAATAATATATAAAGATTTTATGATATGTTATTATTTGATATGTGAAATGGTACAATTTAGGTAATAAAAAAATCTAAATTATATTTACAAAATTATCATACAAAATTCTAAAAATGATTATTTTTAAATGATTATTAAGTAATCATTAAATCTTACAATCAATTATCTCAACTTCTCCGGATACAATAATTTAATATCCTCTACACTTTATATTGCATTACCACATCTTCTCTTAGTGGTATCTACTCTGCTTTCATCTTTGCTACTTGTATAAATATAATTTTGTAAGAGCAATGAACAAGTTATTTATTTATCGATTTATCTTTTGTTTTAATTCAAGTATCAAAATTTCGGTCTATTTCAAGCAATCTTATTGCAGTTTTGAGAACATATATGAATTTAATTCTTACTGGGAACTAGAGTGTTTCTCTTGATAAATCCTTGAAGAGATAGACCTTCTTCGCAGTGAGCAAAAACAAGTGTAGTCAAATGCTTTTGCAAATCAATTTTAGTAGCTGCTCGATCAGTTCATATTGATTCAAGCTCTCAGTCTTAAATCTTAAACACATATACACCAAAATCTGCTTCTTCAGCTTTGAAGGCAACTAATTTCTACATACAAATTTTGATGCTGCTTCAATACTATTCCTCTGCACCAACCAAAAATCAAACAAGACATAAATATAAATGAATCAATGTTCTACAATTTTGCCTTCTTCTTGAAGAACGATTTGGATGCCTTTATTTATACAACATTCTAATAAATTTTATATAAATTAAGTTTTCTTTTTAACTTTTTAGCGGAAAATACTTCCTAAATATTCTTGGAAAATTAAAATAATAAAACCTGTAAGAGAAAAAAATGCATGTAATAGAAAATTGGGGGTATATATACTTACGAATTCCATGGTATGATGGGTTCCTTCAACGATTAAATTATTCATGTTACTGATCAAGTAAGCCGTGAGGCCAAGATTGAAGAGCATGCTATACGTTAGTGTATAATACAACAGATACATTTTAGTTTTGCACTTGGTTATTCACTCCTTCTCTATACAAAATTGGGCAAAGTACATGCATAATCTACTTACAAAATAGAAGCTTAGAACAGCGGATCCAGATGTAGCTAAACTTGATGTGTTTTTCAAGCCTAGGAAAAAGAAAAACAATAGAACATTTGAGGTGTTAAATTAATTATATAGACTTTGATGATTGATAATATATAATCCATGATGGCAAAAATAAATGCCAAAACTATAGTGTACATTAAAGTATGAGCAAACCTGATGTACTATAACTGATCCATATACTAAATATGGATTATGTATAGAGCTGACTATTGACAGAATAATTATGTGAACATGTCAAGCCTCTCATATTGAAATTAACTGTGTGAATAGATCAGTTATTAATAAATGCAATATTATGCCTTCAAGAAGATTAAAGTTTCTCCCAGTTCCTTCCAACTACAAATAGTTTTCTTGACATATTCTGCATTATTTTTCAGAAATATGTTTTCCAATATATTACTAGTGTAATTGGGTATAGCCTATGGAACACCATCTTCAAGATAATTCAAGAAACAAATAAATAACATAGCATTAACTTAACCATATAGCTCAAAAGCAACAACACACTTTCAATTTGTTACCCTTTGGATATGTACTAAGTTTTCACCCCTAAAGTTTAATATAATTGGGCATTCTCCACAACTAGAGGTCAGGCCATTGCTTCATCCTACTAACTAGACTAGTTACCAATTTGCATCACTTGCTTCAAAGAGCAAACTAGATATTTTAATGGGAATAAAAAGTAATTCTATGAATTTATATACATAAATGAATGATGAGTCGATACCTTAGTTTTGTCCAGACTTAAGAGAAGCCATACTCTAGCACATAGATCCCCAAGAACCTTAACTAGATGGGAAATAAAAATAAATAAAATAGACAAATAAAAAAGTAAATTATACAGGTGGTCCAAAAATTAATAAACGTGATAAGAGTAAATGAGGTTGTTTTTTTTTTTTTTAAAAAAAAAATTCTTTAAATAAGAAGACCTTTCCGTAAGGCATAAAATTGAGGTTGTCTTGCTACTGTTAAAATTTGTGCCCATATATCATTTTAATTTTGTATGAATATTATATTTTCATACTTATATAATAAATAAATATTTTATTAAATTGTTAATAATTTTATTAAGTAAAACACTTATAATATTTTAGATATTATATTAATTTGAAGGAATTTAAATTAGGTTTAAAGAGTTACAATCTTGTCTGAAATAGGATAATAATTCGAGAATATATTAATAATGACATAGTTGTAAATAGTTGCCAAAGTTGCTAGGAAATGTCATTGTGCAAATATGTTTTCAAATTAAATGTTCCTGATTTATTTCCACTGATGCAGGGTTTATAAAATAGAATCGATTAATATAGGTTAGTGTATATCTATATCTGAATAGTTCAGATGATTAATCTTAGCAAACCATGAGTTTAGTGGAAGCTTGTATAGATATACATATATTTAGTAAGGACTGGATACTGAACTAGACTCAATGAAGAGCTCCAATAGATTTTTCATAAATCCGTCAGTGAAAGGTCTTTTCAAGTTGAGTAATATTCGTAGTCTCTAGTCCTAAGCACCACGGTGAGCTTATGAGTGATCCACTATACTTATGTTCAATACATGTCAGAGACCTTTCATGGTCTGACCGCTGGATGTCACTGGGTATGGTCCGATGCTTATGAAATTTGGTGTGTGTAAATATGGGATCTGTCAGCTCATATGAATAAGTTAAATATCCAAATGCTTTAAGGTTGTATTTTAGAAAGTCTTATGACCATAAGCATTTAACCCGAGAAAGAGTTTCATGTAGAATAAATAATATTACTAATAAATTTGCATATATTATTTATTGGAATACGAATCAAAATAGATAAGTTTATGGTTAAGTAATAGGGGATTTGATGCTATTGATCTATGTCTCCATTCTTTTAGGATATTAATGATGGAAGGATTGTACGAATATGGATTAACCTCAACTTGTATGGTTTAACTCTCTATTTTGTATTATCCATACCATATGTGTGTATGGGGCATCGGTTATAAACTTAAAGAAATGTTCTATGAGACAAAATAAGTGTGAGTTAAAGACTCTCACGATATGAAGTGTACGCGTTGAGCACGTGGGTAGCGCACCGGATCAAATTGTTTTATCTGAGAAGTTTTCAGAAAATATGAATTTATTTTAGGGTCTCTCAGGGAGTAGGTAAAATTTAAGTGTTAAATCTAAAATTGTGTCAAGTGAGACTTAATACTTTTATCTATTTAGTGTATATTTCAAATTGTGCCAATAATTTCTACGAGTACCAAATTTGTCATTGGTAGATTTTGCCTACTATTTAAATTAAATAATTGTTATTTTATTTAAATTAAATTAGTTAGACACTAATTTATTTTAGGGTCTCACGGAGAATAATTAAAATTTAAGTGTTAAACCTAAAATTGTGCCTGAGACTTGATATTTTTATCTACTTAATATATATCTTAAATTATGTCAATAATTTATATAAATATTAAATTAAACATTAATATATATAATAATAAAATTATTATTATTTCATTATATATATAAATATATTATTCGGAAAAAGCATTTATTTATAAAAAAATTATTTTTTAAATGAAATCAACACGTGGCCTTATTGTATTAGTCAAATTGTAAGCAATTTCTTTTTCATTCAGCCATACTTCTGGCAAATGAAAACAATATTTGTCATGCTTATAGTTTTAGCATGACATGTTTTTGAACAAAAGTCATAAGCCACCAATTTGTATTCGTTTTTTTGCCAACACTTAGTTAAGTGCTTAGTCATTCATTTAAAGAAGTATTTTGCATTGTCATGCTTAATATTATTCTTTTATTGATTGGCTGAATATAAAATTAATTTGACTATAAATAAGTAAGATTAATTCGAAAGAAAAAATATAAAATATAAGAAGTTAAGTTATTTTTTAGTATTCGAGTAAAAGGAATAAATTTAAAAGTAAAGAATTATTTTAAATATTTAAAAAAAATTATTATTTTAATTTATAAAAATCTATCATATTTTTAACTATAATTATTAAAAATACACTTTGAGAGTAAATTTTTTAATTTTATTAATATAATAAAATAATTTTAATATGTATTATATTTTTATTACATTACATGTGAAACATATAATATTTAAATTATTTAAAATATACATATTCACTCGTAGTATAGTACATACGCAAACAACACCAACAATTGTCTCTAAGCTTCAGCGCTCTTATCACTCATGCTACCTACAAATGTAAATTTAATTCAATGAGAACATTAGATCACATCACGCCACTTAGCTAACTTATCATCTAATTAAGTAATGTCACTACTAAAACCAAAAAGTAACATTGAAAAGCGTCACATATATACAATGCCAAATTTATCATAGACCATATATAACTAGATAAATAACAAGTTAAAAACAATTTTATCATAGACAAAATGTTTGCAAATGAGAGGCCTAATAAATATGTTGAAAATGCTTCTCGACTAAAATGAGCCCTACAAATTTGATTAGAAAATGAGATGACCCCTCCGAAGAGCTACTGTTACCTCTAGAGTTAAATGAAAATGCTAATTAATCAATATGGATTGAGACAAATTTTATGAGGGAATATACAAATGGGATTACTCACTTGCTGTAATTAAAGACCGACTAAATACTAATTAATAGAATCACAATATAATCCTTAAGAAAGTAGGAATAGTATTAAGAAATACTAGAATATAATTCTTGGGTTGTTCTTTAATTTTTCATTAATAGTCAAGGTCATAATGACTACGAATAAAAAATGTAGGACGTTATTCAATATCAATTAGAATTTCCTTTGCCTAGAACTTTATCATGTCTGGGATATAATATTTCCTATCCTCTGGCTATAATTCTCTAGTCTTATTTATCTTTGTTCTGCTTTTTAATTTTTTTTTTTCTTTTGTTCAAGCTAAATTTCATCTATGGCAAAGATGCATTTGACTATTACAACACCTACAAAATAAATAAAATAAGAAGAAAAGCAGAATGGAAAAATAAAAAATCTAAGGACCGTATTTAATCCAAAGGTAGAAAATTATTATGTAAAAATGTAAAATCATTCTAGTGTAAATTTACTTTCAAAGATCATCTCTTAACTAATCAATGATTACCTTTGGAAAATGAAGGAATTGGCCACAACAAAAATAATCAAACCAAATTCATTAAGCACAAAGAAAGTGCTAAATTCAAGCGTCAGAATTCTATCCACTGCTCTATAGCTTTTTAAGTCTGGCATCTAATGTAATCAACTCTACATTCCTTTAGGGGCTAAGCACAATATCTTATGAGGGATGGTACAACAACATCCCAATTTCAGGATGGCTGACAAAATAAAAAAAATCTTCCACACCTCTTAAGTTTTCATAAAATATCATTAATCAAATATATGACAATATTCTTTTTGCACTAACCAAAGATTATCTATATATACATATTGCTTGATTAACAAGTGCAATATATATACACAAATTTTCTTCTGTAAATGTGACTAAATTCAAATGTTCAAATTCTCATTGTAAGCAAAACAATAAAAGCTAATACTGTTAATAAGTGCGGTAAAAATAAAAGAGCTCTAAGCTAACATGATAAAAACATACAAAGTTTGTACAGAAGTTTGAATTGTTATCCATGTTCCCTGGTTTACCATCCTCGAAGAACTTTTCCATCTTCAATTTCACCACCAAAATTCACATAAACACAAGTAGCTCCCTTCTTTTTGTCACAATTTCAAGAACTTCTGGAAATATAAATCACCAGATATAAACATTTCAAGCCCAAATTGCCATTACCCACAAATTCTAAATTCAACCAAGTGACTTGTCTTCCTCAATAACAAAGTTATCAAGCTATGGTAGCTTTAAAGCATAAAAGTCTATCCAAATCAAAACCAAGTAGCTCTTATTCAAGTGCTTTTCTCCTTAAACATAATTTCAAGAACTTAATAATACTCTTTAAATTAACAAAAAGTCAAAGAAAAATTAAACTGAAACTAAAACTAAAGAAATTCCTCTTAACCCACAAACTTCAATTATATTTAGATATCAAAACTACAGAAGAAATACAAATGGGAATTCACTGAAATGCATATATTCACAAAATAAAAGTAGCAAGCAATCATCAATTTTGATTAAGCAAATAAAATACAAATGGAAGCGGAATAAACATTGGACATCCCTTGTACGATATCAATCCATAACCAACGGAGATTAAGAAAATTTGAATGATCTAACAAAAAGCTCTATTTAAGCAACCTGCTAAATTTCACAAGTCAAAGACCTCTTAATATCCCATCTTAACCTCTCATTGATTCCCATCCAAGGTCAAACAAAAGCATGGTTCACCTATTTGTACTAGAATTCAGATATTAGCAGAGGTATAATAGTATCTTCTGAAAATCTTTCAACATTAACTATACTGTAACTCATAAATAAGTTAGAAATTGATTCATAACTTCAATCTAGTTGTATTCTTTGCATGTAGTGGTTTAAGCTCAATTTATTACCATTACCAACCTCACAGTTTCCAATCTGATCTAGCTAAGATCTATGCAAGCGCAACAATTTTACCTACCAGAAAAAAAATTTAAATCACTAAATGATTATACAAATTCCATAAAGATATTTTATCATGTCTTCAATGGTTGAAATAAAAGATACCATTACATTGTAAAAGAGCCCTGAAACTACTCACCACGATGTCCAGCCAACCAAGGAGTCCCTGTTTCTAACAATAAATCCATTCAAGCAATCAATAATTTTTCGGCTCCACAATCAACCACATAATAGTACATCTACTTGGCAAGAACTCCTCGATGATATGCTTGAATTATCATACTATCAGTAGCTGATTATAGACAAATACCAGCACTTTATCTTCTCGTGATAGAGAATCAAGTTATCTTCTTTTGCACCAACGATTTAACTCTCTATAAATCTTCATATAACAAACATCTGGCTCTCTGTAAATCTTCATCGAGTTGTTTTCAAAGAATAAAAGAAAGTAAAAATGAGAAAATAAGAAGAAGAAGATGGTGGATGGATGGCGAATAGTGAAAATTATAGGAGGAACGAAGTAGAGAACACAAGCGGCGACTTAGAGTCCATGGAAAGAGCACGCTGCCTTAAGGATTGCTCCTCGCTTGACTTCCTATTTATCAACAAAGTTGTCGATTCCTATAACTCTTTTGCCTATTCCACCACCCTCTCTACTTTTTCTTCAACCTTCTTACTTGACGATGATTCCTCCATTCCCCCACCGCACCGCACCAGTTCAATTTCTCTTACACTCTTCTCGTCTACTTGGACTTAGAGGCCTTGATCGTTTGTGATTCTAATGCCACCGCCTCATCCACCTTGAATGCCTCACCGTCCACACTCTTCAGCCTGATCTTCCTACTTGGTGACAATCGATCGACGATTGATCTAAAATTTTCTTGGTGACAATCGATTGACAATTGATCCAAAATTTTAAAAACCTTAGCCTTTTTAAATATCTCAATACTCTATATGAGAATATTATATATATACTGTAAAGAATAAGAGAAAATATTTGAAATCGAAACATCGTATATTTCAATTATTTGCGACGGCTATACGAGCGGTCGCAAAGCTCAATGTAAATACTACTTTTTTTTTGTAGTGATTTCAAGAGTTTTCACGTCAAGTTGAACTTTTTATTATTCATTCTACAATTTTTCAACATAATTTTAAATTATTGTCATTTAGAATATGATGAAGCAATATATTTAATTTTTTCTCTAATTTTTTAAATCTGAAAATTAAATATATTTAGACTATCTTGAATATTTAAATTAAAAATATAACAAAAATATCTCAAATGAAAAAAAAATTGAACTAAGTGTAATTATTAATTGAATTGAAAACAAATATATAGTAACAATATTTTCACTTATATTATTAAAAGTAATACTACTATGTTTGTCAATAATTAAAATTCTCTAAAAATATTTATTAAAGAATCAAAAAATATAATAGCTATGGTGGATGTTTCATAAAAAGTAATAATGCTTTTTTGCGTAAATCAATCATATCAATATAATGCAATGTAACACAAATATACTATAAATAATTGGCAATCAACAATAAGAAGTAATAATGAAACTCCTTTAAATTGTGAGATTTTCATCAATTAGTTTTTCTTTAGTTTGATGACATATAGTAAAAATATCATTTTTAACATATTTCTTGGAACACGAGCCTAGTTAGGTTAAACTTACATTTTCATAAATTTTTCGTACATTTCATATTTAGCAAATGAGAGATGTTATTCACTAATTGTAATATATTTAGCCAATATAATACTCATGTGTTGCTAATTATAGTAGAATTCAAAAAGATTTTCTACATGATCACTTTAGGCAATTTCATTTTGAGTTGGCTCATTTGAACCATATTTCTGTAAACATGCATTGGTAAGATGATTCAAATGCCTAGTACCATGAGCTATTATGCATCTAAAGCTTTATAACAAAACTTACAGATAATTTTTTCTTTTAATATTTTTTTAAAAATTGTATTTGTATGATTTTCAGGCTTGAAATAATTTTAAACATCTGATGTATGACCTCTTTTAAATTTTCTAATACTTCAAATATTTTCAATTGTGAAAGTAGATTGACTACTAGGAATTTGTAATGATGGCATTGAAATGTCTTTAAATTCATTTAGATTATTGAAACTTGTCATTGTATCAATAATAAATATGTGTGTTGAGAATTTATAATTGGATGAATAAAAATTAAAAATAAAAAAATAATTTGAGAGATTATAATTTTTAAAAAGAGTTGAAATAATTTGTAAGATATTTTGGAGAGATTTGAGTTGCGTTAAGAGAGTTGAGAGAGAATTTAGGAAGCGTAGGTGTTATTTTATAGGCCCTCATGCATGACCTCATTTGTGATCATTTAATCAACAACCATTTTGATTGGTGTTCAAATGGCCAATTTAAAAAAAAAACTCTTTAATGAAATTGCAGGCCTACAATGCAGGTGCTGCCAACAAAGGCTGCATGTAGTCGCTCAGAAAGACGGTTTGAAGCTAAATCTTCTTCTGCGCTTCTTCTTTCTATAGTCATAATTGTAGGTGCAATTTTTGGAGCATTTGATGAGTAGGTCTGGATGCTCACACACTTTAGAACCTTCTGACCTATAATTTCAAGTTCTTTGAAGAACTTGCATCTGGTATAGAACTTTTCCAAAGTTGCAAAGTTGGATTGTTGAATAATGCCAAAAGAGGCATTGTTGAGAGTTTTGCCTTTTGACTTAAGAATCCGAAGGGCTTCTTGTCCAAAGGGTTTTGGAATAGAGTTCAAGTTGGCTTGTTTTAGGTTTGGGTTATCAATCCCAAGAATATAGTAACGAACAGTGGCACGTTCAATGTGTTTTTCTAGATCTTTCCTTTTAAAAGAGTCAACACTTTACTTCAAAGAACTCTTCTCTGGCTTTATTGATTAAATGAGATTCTTCATGATAAACTTAGAGAAAATATTTCCCATGAACTACTCAATGGTTTCACTGTTCTATAGCTGGATTTGTCTGTATTCACCAAGTTGCATATACCAGTTCTTAAGAATTCACTAAAATCTAACTATTGCTTTCTAAATGACTTCAATAACTATGAGCTCTTACTTTTGTAACTTAGTAAGACACCACGCTTGGAATTCAAAAATGTGTCTAATTCATTTTACTAGTGGGACATCATTGAGTGTAAACTAATGACGTCGTTTAGTTTGATCTTTTGTGCCATGTGATTGTTCTTGGGTCTTCTGTTTGAGGGGCTTGCTTTCTCCATTGAGAAAGGATATTCTTCTGTGAATTGTGGTCTGTGCTGGATCATTCATGAACAGTGGCTTAGTTATAGAATTAGAGGATTCAGAATCTGACACTGTTTCTATCTTCATTGTGCTAAAGGTTTGCGATATTAATGAAGTGATTATTATTGCTAGTGATTTTGAGAAGGCTATGAGCTAGTATTTTGACGCTTGAGGGAAGACATTTGCTATTTTTGGTAGAAAGTAAGGGAGGGATGTGGTAATATATGGTTTTGTTGTTTCAAGTTTTTTCGGTTGGGTTGACTTAGGTGGTTCAGAACTGGCTATAGTTTTTCCTTTATCTTCGTGTCTAAGTTTTGGTTTTCTCAGTGGGATAAGTTTGGAGGTATCTCCAAAAATGGAGTTAGTGGTTGATGAAGGAAATGGTTGGGACAGTTTTGGAATGGTATCCATTGGCTTTCATAGAGTTGAAAACTTTTGTTCAAGACTAGCTAATTGAGCCTTGAGTTGCTTAATTTTCTTTTCTTGTTCTATAAAAGGGAGATTGTTGCGAACAAGGTTTAGAATGTGTTTATGAAGATTTTGAATTTCATGTCTGAGTTTGTCTATAAGGTTATAGTGTAGTTAGAACCCTGTATCAACCTTTTGTTTTATACGCTACTATGATTGCTCAATCTTTTGCAAGAGCTTGTTCTATGCAACAGCATTCTGAGACTGACAATTTAATACAGCTTAGGCTAGGTTGATTATTTCAAACAATCCATCTGACTTTCTTATATTAGGGTTCTTAACCTTCCATTGGTGAACAATATTTTTCTCTGAGTGTGTTGGGTGGACAGAAGGGAAATTCATTGTAAGAAACATGCAAATAGCTGGGATTTGTATGGGTTGAGGCTATTTTGTGAAAAGTTTCCTAGTAGAGTACTTTTGTTAGGGTGTTTGGAGTAGTTTTGGTTTGGTATGCTGTAAATGACATAATAATCAAATTTTCCTCTTGGTTGACCAAGGAGGCCAACATTAGGATCACCTTTGTCATACCGTTCTTTAATTAAATGTTGAGAAGTTTTTTTCTTATAGTTTTGTCGGGCGACATAGAATTCATCATCTAATCTATTGTCAATACAACCTTGATATGTACAAAAGGCATCCCAATAACAATGACCAGTGGGGTCGCTGAATGAGTATACTAGACATCCTTATTTGTCAAAGAACAATATTGGCAAGCTTTCCTTGTTATGCTTTCTGTATGGGCTTAGCATGAACTGTGTGGGAAAAAGAGATAGTAGAGCAGATGGTCCTGGCTTTTCAAAATTGATTTCAATCAAGCCATCTTTTCTCTGGAAAAAGTTGTGAATAATGGATTATAGAGCCTTTAGAGGCTGGGTTTATTTGTATTGCTGGTCATACTTTATGATCCAATAATTGGGAAGAATTTTTTCAAGTTCTTCATTGGAAAGTTATCTTGGCACATATATACGTGATGAAACTTTGTTTGTTTCTACTGACAGCAATAGTACATCTTGGGTTTGCTGTGGTATAGCAAAATCTAAAGCATAGTTTTAGACATGGTAGACTATTTGATAGTGTAAAGTGGCAGCATATATATTGGCTTCTAGAACAGCTCCTGTAATTTAGCTTTGGACTTTTAATGTCTGTGGTAAGAAAGGGTCTAAAAGAGGCATACAAAAGTTGGGGTACAGTATTAGTAACATTGTTTCGACATTTAGGTTGGTTTGAACAGTATTAATGCAAGTATCTTTGTATGATACAAATCTGGAGTTCAACAGTGCTATTCTAGCAACTGTTTCAAGTTCTTTGTGTCCATGAAATATGAGAGCAAGCCTGATTGCTCCAAAGTGAAGATGAGTAAAGCCTTGGTTGAGCTATTGAGGAATTAAATCTACAAGCAACTAGAGTGGGACTAATTGTTCTTCTGTGGTTATAGGCAAGAAATATTGATCGAACTTTGTCGCTTGAACATATTCCCTAGTCTTTAATATGGAAGGAGAAATCATAACTTTTACCTTTTAGGTTAAGGATGTGTGTGGTTTAAGGAAGGCATGATAAGGGTTGATTATGGGTAGGTCTGTGACTGGGATCTTACTATTTTCTAGGAGATAGGAGATCTCATAAAGAAGATATTTTTTAGAAGAATATGTAGATTTGGGAGATGGGGATGGTGAGAGAGTAGATGGAGAAGAAGATAATTGTGGAAGAAGATGTCGACGGAAGATCTTAGGCACATGGGTGTATGCATGTGCACTTGTGTCTATTGCCTAACGCAACGAAAATATATATTTTGCAATAAACATAATAAAAAAAATATTAATCATATTAATATATTTATAAAGTTAGAGAACTCACCAAACGTGTAACGTTAGACACGTATTTTTCCTAGAGTCTGCATGGAGTCCAACTCGTGTGCAGTTTTAGTTACCAACTCGGTAGGCTTGGTGAGCTAGAACAGTAGCTCTGTATTCAGCTTGGGATTAACTCTTAATCTCCAAAATGGCAGGGAGTAAATTTATATCCTTTTCTCCAAAAAGATAAGAAATGGAGATTTAAAGCAATTCACAATTGCTCTAATTGGAAGAATAGAGAAAAATGAAACAATTTTATTTTTCCTCTCCTTTTTTTTTTCTTTTCTTTTCCTTTTCTTCTTCTTTCTTTCTTCTTTCTCTTCTCTTTCAATTTCTTCTCTTCTCCTCCCTTAGCCTTTTGGCCAAATCTCTTTCTTTTTCTCTCTTTCTTTTTCTTTATATATATATAATATAATATAATATAAATATAATAATATATAACATAATATAAATGATAATAATATATTATAATATATATTATATAATATAAAAGGGAGAGAGAGAGAATGATTATTTAACAATTAAATAATCATAGTGTGTCATGACCATTTTGTCATTCATAAATAGTTACCAAGTTTACTACCTAGTGAATCCCACCAAATCCCACACTTGAGTAAACTCAACTGAGGGTCCACAATATGCTACGTGTCCTAATATAATTAGTAAATAATAATTATTAACTAATTGTTGTATTTAACACTTAAATACAGATACGCACGCATTCCTGTGATAATGTTGAATATTACTGGATTAAACAATTTGATCCAGCATGCTGCCCCAGTGCACAACGAGTACACTCCATATCGTGGGAGTCCCTAGGTCCTATGCCTGATTAGTCAAATGAAACTATTTCATGAGTCCGTGAGCAATGCCACACGCACATGTCACGGATATACAAATCAGCACGTTGAACAATATAAGCTGAGGTTACAACGCATACGTATAGTTCTTCCGTCATGATATCCTGGATGTGCGGGGATATAGATTATCACCGTCAAATTCCATATGCTCATCCATATCTTATCTCCAGACTTGTATCTCACTAAACAATATGCGCAAACTCTATTGCCATATTGTTCTACCCTGACAGAACTCATTCCCGAGATTGATACTTGTGGCCACAAGATTTTCTGAGATACAATCTCGAAGCATATAGATATTAAACTCCTTATAAGAGCTGACGGATCCCGTATTTGTACGCACCGGACTCCATAAGCATCGGACCATACCCAGCAACACCCAGCGGTCACACCATGAAAGGTCTGTAACATGCGTGGAACCAAAGTATGGTGGATCACTTACAAGCCCATTGTGGCACTCAGATCAAAGGACCACGTAAACTACTCAACTCGAGAGGACCCTCCGTTGACAGCTATATAGGATGTCTATCGGAGGCCCTCATAAGTCTGTCTCATATCTAGTCCTAACTGGATACCCATATGTCAATACGAGCTTCAAGCTCACGGTCGGCTAAGAACGACCAACTATACGCTATAGGTACGACATATGTTGTTATATATAAAAGTATCCACCTACAGACCTGCATCGACAGAAATAGATCAGGGACAATTATTCGAGAACATACTTATGCAACTTGTATTTTCTAGCGCCCGATTGTAACTCTTTCAACTATGCAGTTACTAGTATATTCCCGAGTCTATGTCCTATTACAAACAAGGCTCCAACTCTTGGATCTGCTGAGTATTATAACCAGCCAACACTTAACTGTGCTAATATTTAGCAATTATATGTCTCAGCATGGCTGACTATGAGCCCTTATCTAAACTCTTTAGATCTGATCCGAACTTCTTCAAATCAACAATGTCTGCAACGTTACATGCATAATACCATATATATGGGTATTAGCGATTTAATGGGAATGTACACTTGTATAAATACACAAGTATATGTATATTCAGGGATAACACGTAAGCACCGACCCTAACAATCTCCCACTTGCTCTAGTGCCATTCCTGATGGCATCTCATACACATCGACTCTTTATATTTTATAAACACTTTTAGAGTCATGGCTTTAGAAAGTGGGTCCGCTAAATTATTTATAGAATACTTTTACAAATAATCACATCTCTTTCAGCAAAAATACCTCTAGTCATGTGAGACTCATCTCAATATAATTATAGTACTGGTGTCCTGTTGGCGCGTTGGCTTGTGCAATGGTCTTGTTTTAATGTAAACTTATGGGATAGGATCCAACTATCTTAGAACTCTTCCAAGTCCAGCGACAAACCTACGAATCCTTACTGCCTCTTCCGCTGCGCCAATCTGAATTAGCAGTGAATCCTAGTTAGGTGCTATATCAACTCTCTTAGTACTATAGAGAATGAGCACATTCTCATATGTAGACTCTTTATCATCTAGGTCAAACTAGATGTCTGACTCTGTGCATCTTCTCATTTGTAAGTTACTTTCTCCATATTTGAGAAACTTATCATTTGTACCTCCAAGGTACCTCAGGATTTGTTTAACTATCATCAAATAGTGGTCACCTGATTCAGACTGGACTCAGCTTGTAACTCTTATAGCCAAACTGATCTCAAGTCTCAAACGCATCATAGCATAAATCAATCTCTTAAGAGCTGATGTATCTGGTATGTTAGATACTCTAACTCTCTCATCCTTCATCTGAAGAGATACTCTCCTCGAAAGATGAATACCAGGTTTATAAGATACGTTAACTATCTTATAGTTAATTAACCGTACCTTCTTAGACGCTATTGATGTAAAATAATTTGGGAGAGTCCTATTAGCTTCCTAGTTCTATCTTTATAAAGTTTTATACTTAGTATAAAAGAAGCATCTCTTAAATCCTTCATGGAGAACTACTTACAAGTTACTTCTGACCGATTCTAATATACTAACATCATTCCCAATAACTAGTATGTCATCAACAAAGAGCATCAAGAAGACCATTGTGCTCCCACTAACCTTTCATGCACACTAGACCAGAAGTCTATCTGGACGTAAAATCTTCAGGCTATTCCATGAATATCTTTTACTCGAGGTATTCATTCCAAAATGCCTTCCTTACATTCATCTGCCAAACTTCAAAGTCATTATATGCTGCAAGAGCCAATAAAATTTTAATTAACTTTAACATCAATATTGGTTCAAAGTTTTCCTCTTAATTAATCTCAAATCACTGAGGATTACCTTTCTAAAACCAATATAGAGCCTAGAAGGTCTCTATCTTCTATCTGGCTCCCACTACCTCTTTGTAAACTTTTTACAACCAATGAGAACAATTCTCACAGGTAGCTTAACCAAGTCTTAGACTTGATTCTGATGCATATAGTCAATTTTATTTTTATGGCCTCTTGGTGCGTTCTGAATTGATGTCTAACATCGATTTCTTATAGGTCAATGATGATTTTCTTCTATCAAGAAAACTCTAAGTTCACCTTCAGGTATCAACCATACCTAAAAGGTGACCTAGACATCCTTTTTGACCCATTTGGAGGTGTGCTAAAAGGTCACTGTTTAATATAGCCTGAGTTTTCATCATTGGTTCATTGTTTTCTAGATTAACTTCACCATGCTCAATCTTTCTATGACTCCCACGATTCATGAGAAACTCTTTCTCAATGATAGTGGTTTACTGAGAAATTAACATACTTCACTTCTCTGAATCATAGAACTCGTATCCTATATTATTCATAGGATACTTAATGAACCTATTCTTGTGCCTTTTGGATATTATTTATCCTATTAAGTAACTCTTACAAAATAATATACCCTGCTACGTAACTCTTACGTAAATAGGACAACCCTAAGTCTTAACTAATTTAAGATACGGCTTCCTACCTTTCTGTATCTCATACGGAATGGAATAAACAGTTTTTGATGAAACTCTACTTAGTAAGCAGTCATGTTTAGAGCATAGACTCACAGATATAGATCGGTGACACTCATTATCAATCGGACGATATCTAATAAAATATGATTCCTCCTTACTAAATCATCATTATGTTATGGATAACTCGAAAGATTATAATGAGTGAGAATCTCATTCTCCTTAAACAAATGGAGAACTTGCTGTTAATATACTCACTACCTCGATATAATCAAATGGATGTGATGTACATTGTGGTATATATTTGGTCATCTCTATGAATACATTATTTATAAATTGGTTAAGTCTATATGGTCAAATCAAGAATCCAACCATCTTTAACCAAATGGATAAAGCATCTCATGCCTATATGACCTAAACTCATACTACATCTCCGTGTCATTTAAGGATTCCGATCTATAGATATTTCTAATTTTGTATATAATATCGATTAATTAACTGACATTCAGATAATAACACATTATATTAATTATGCAATATAACTATTGTATTGCATACTAGAAGTAAATCCAGCTGTCCAACAACTTGGACCTGCAAGAAATCACAATTTCCTACTCTCAACTTAACTTTTATAAGCTGTTGCATTCTGGTCTCTCTCAATCCCTGCAACATCTTGCAAACATAAAGGGACATGCAGTATCACATACCCAACTTGAACTGGCATCTTATGCCTTAGAAATGTCCATTTGTGTCATACACAAACCTATAGGAGTCTTCTTGACAATAATAAGGTTTATAGGGTAGAGGAATTTCCAATACCCAACCTTACTATTTTAGAAACACTTTCCATCCACATGCTCTGTTGTTGATCTCTAGATAAATGTTACCTCTGAGGATTGATATTGGGTATCTGCCTCATCATCTTCTCCCTTACTCATCTGGTCTCACAAGATATACTTGGAGTAGAAAATGAAGCACCCAAAATAGAGAGGGTCACACTCCCTCTATTCAATCCTCTTGAGAAGTGTTATCAGAATTGCCTTATGGCAAACTCTTATCAACAATAAATCCAATTTTTTTTGAATCCAGAACACTTATGAGATTCATCCATTGGTCAGAGTAATTCCTAGTACACTAGAGTTGGACTGCATCAATTATGTACACCAACTAGTTCGTAGTGGCCATTATCTTGATAGGCCAAACTTACGGGAGAAGTAAGCAGAATATTCATTAAATCGCTAATAGAACGTTTTAAATTATGGGTATACTAAGTATACATTTTTTGATTTAAAACGCCCTCCCACTGCTTTACATAATTTCGATAATCTCTCAAACGGAAAGATAATAGTTTAAAATTTTTAAACTATACAGCGAGAAGTAGATCCTATTGAAATCTACTCGGGCCTTAAGTTGTAGCAATATTGGCCTTTGTAAACCCAACAGGTAGACAACACTTGTCAATTGCATCTTATGTAACTCTTACCCTTTGATCCTAAATACACCTTATCCTCACGCTATAGCAATGTTAAATAAGTGTATTTCAAATTAACTTGTCAATGATCAAATATATGCTACCGATACTACCCTCACGCTGTAGTAATATTAGGCAATACTTTCGCATATATGTGCCTCATCTCATGTTTAACCGGTATAGTCCAATTCCAACGGACCAAGCCCCTCACGCTGTAGCAATATTGGGACAAGGCAGACGTGACTCGTCTAACACCGTATTGACAAGACGGATCAGAATAAAATATTATCTCATAATATAATATTCTTCAATCTGATTAAGAGAGATTTTTGTATCTATGATCTCCATACTCCTAGGAAATGTGATTCTCAATTTAATTAATTTCTCTATGCAAGCACAACTAACCCCCACCAATAAAGCTCCCATTATGGTTACCAGCACAAAAAAAATTAATTTTGGTTTATAATGCAGACCGATAACTTTTTATCACTGCATCTCATAAACTCTGATTTATAATGTAAACTGATAACTTTTATCACTATATCTCATAAATCTACACATACAAGATTATTCTTGAAACACTGTTCCAAAAATACTGTAACAATGAACAGTATTTTTCATTGTTCAAGTGAACAATGCATCGCTGCCGCGCCAAGCTATCATCGCTGGAGAGTTGGACCGACAAATCCCAGCGCCTCAGTGCCATCAAGCGTCGTTGTAGCGCTCTCCAGTGCTGCGGTGCCCATGTCTTAACGCTGCAGCGCTGGGAGGTCGTACCTCTAGCGCTGCAGCACTCACGTCTCACTGTGTCAGTGCTGGAGGTTTGCGCACTGCAAGGTCAAACCTTCAGCGCTGTGGCGGTGATGCTTTACTGTTGGGGCACAAATTCCAGAAACTCATGCCCTGGCTCAGGCTCACTAGCGTTTCAGTGCTAGCTCGCCATCGCCCAAGTGCTAGAAAAAATAAATACCAGCGCCAAGGCGCTAGGCCTTCCGTGCTGCAGTGCTGGGCCGACAAATTCCAATGCTGCGGCACCAGCCTCTTGGTGCGGCAGCGCCCGATGAACTCTATTTGGCATACCCGTTTCAACACTTGAAACACGCCATATTTGTCACGCCCCAAACCTAAAAGATTCGACACACGACATCACTTACATTCATTCACTGCATATGCACTCATAAATAATACTACACAAAATTTTCAACTTTCATTCAACACAGGAATCCTTAACAAGTTGCTAGTAAGTTCAACACTAAAATCAAACCATAACCTAACATATAAATATAAACTTCTTTTGACAATATTTAAACATTCATTTCAATTTCTTTCAAAATTATAACAATTGAATTATGACTGGGACAATTAATAAACCGAAGATACGCAGAGTTTTCTCAGAGATTAACACTCTACTACGTCACCAGTAGCAACTTTGTTACCGGAAGCCCAGAATATATTCATTGCAAATTCTTACTTAAAATCAACTAATAACCACACTTTGAAAACTTAAATCAAATCCAGTCACACACAATGAAATAATACATAAGTATTTATTCAATAGGAACAAACCAAATATCCTACCCTACGTGTCCTCAAATGAAACACGCAGTAACCTAGCAACTTAGGGAACCCAAGGAACAGCAGAAGTCTTGCCAAATCCACTAAGCACACATGTACCATATTTACCTGAAATCACCATAAATTATAATGAGTATAAAACTCAGTAAGCATACTTGTTTTTCATGTATCAAATACAAATACATATATGTACACAATGCATATGTATGATATGTTGTGACCAATCAAAATCATAATCTTATCAAATCACATATCATATAAGCGCTTACACATTCTTTCAAAACATGTAATAGGAATACCATCACTCAACTACTACTTAGTAGGACTTATATATCACATATCACATAATGAGCCAAATGTCACTCGTAGATGACATACCGTATGAGAGGAATAGTACAAGTGAGGTCTTTAAATTACACATATATAATGCTTATACCCGAAGGTAAAAGCTAAACCCTTACCCTGATTATCAGTGAATCCTCTCACATGCACCAATATGCCACCACACGAATGTGATGACTCACACTTCCTTTAGGTACCAATAGGATCCTCCCTACATACGAAACACATAACATATACCAATTCCAAAGGAAAGGCCACAAATAAAGGCTCCACAAATCACATAAAATGCCTACTAAGTTAACAGTGAGTTCAAGTACCCTCAAAACACAAAATATTTCTCATGGACATATTACACTTCAAAAGCTTTCTTTGTTAAACACATCTTATTTTGAAAGCTCACTTTTAAAAAACACATGTATGCCCATGCTCAATGTCAATGCTCACATTCATAAACATATATTCACATTTCATATCAAAATATACTTTGACATAACATAAACATATTCTTAACCCCATTTACAAAATCATACAAAACAATTACTATGTTTATTGTGATTCCAGTAGTAAGTCTAGTATACTTACCTCTTAACACTTTCAGCTACAAGGCTTAAATCTCCTTAACCTATCAATGGAGATCAATCCTTTCATAAGCCTCACAATTCACACAAAATACTTTAAATAGCTTACACAATTATACACAATGCATTTATCACATCAAATTGGTCTAAATACTTGATTTCTCAAAACTTGTCATTCTGACCACTTACACTTAACAAAATTTTCTAATACGTCAAATGATGTCCAATTACTCCAAAATCAGAATATATCATTCTTGACTCATATATCCTTCCTATATATAAATATTATAATAAAATTCTTATATAATCTATTCTATACACACCATCAAATCCAAACTACTAACCTGACAGGATCATGATACTTATTAAACAGTATTCAATCTCCTAATTTTATAAAATCATATACTAACTCAAAAATTATAAAACTATCACAGAAATACTCTTGACACAAATTTAAATCCATGATAAATATTTCACTTCAAAATAACTTCCAAAAGTATTTTAAAACTATTTTATTCTATAACTTTAAAAATCTATTAATCAAATACTGCAATGAGCTAATACACTTTAGAAAATCATAACACTTCAACTACATTGATCTAAATTCTCAATTCCAAGTATATCATATTAGACATATAAACTTATCATATTCCATAAATTTGTAATTTTTAAAGATCATTCAGTAGGACAAATATTGTTTGTCACTGTATCATACTGTTTACATAAGAAATTTGTAGACTTTTAGGGTCATTTTGGTAAATTCACAACAAATTCAATTTCTGGACTTTTGAATCAATTCAAAGTCTCAGATAATCCTAAACATGTATAATTTCATATACTCAAAATTCAAAATCAGAATAGAATTACAAAAATTTATAAAATTCCTGGATCAAGAGACTATCAAACAGAAATTCTACAATTCATCATGATTTATCAAGCTATCTTATAGATCATTATCAATTCTCACAATATCATACGAAATACACATCAAATCCTCAATTATACATATTTCTAGAAATAAAAACTTAAAGAAATTAAATTAATTAACACTAATAAATTGATAAATAGTTGTGATCCTCTAAAGATCCAAAATTCCAATTTCTTCTTCTCTTTCTCTCTCTCAAAATTGGTAGCTCGACCTAAAAATGGATAAATTAGGGTTTCAAAAGTGTATTTTTATACTAAGTGGCTAATATTTAATATTTACGAATTTACCCCCAAAACTTTTAAAGTATTACAATTTAGTCCCTAAAATAAATTTAAAGTCTTGCAATTAAACCCAATGCTAATAGTATGACCTTAACCTATACAAACACTACTAATAATAATATATAAATCAAGTATCACCAACATACAATTAAAATATAAATATTTATATATATACATATACTTACCGATTATGGATACTGGTTACTACAATTTTCACTGGGTCTTTTGCAACCATCCACTCAAATTACACCCAAATTAGCCTAAAATAGCTCTGATACCATTTGTCGGCGGAGGATCTTAGGCACATGAGTGTATGCATGTGCACTTATGTCTATTGCCTAACGCAACGAAAATATAAATTTTGTAATAAACACAATAAATAAATATATTAATCACATTAATATATTTATAAAATTAGAGAACTCACCAAACGTGTAACGTTATACACGTATTTTTTCGGGAGTCCGCATGGAGATTAATTCGTATACAATTCTAGTCACTAACTCGGCGGGCTTGGTGAGCTAGAACAACAGCTCTGTATTCAGCTTAAAATTAACTCTTAATCCTCACAATGGTTGGGAATGAATTTATATTATTTTCTCTAAAAGAATAAAAAATGGAGATTTGAAGCAATTAACAATTGCTCCCATTGGAAGGATAGAGGAAAATGAAACAATTTCATTTTTCTTCTCCCTTTTTATTTATTTTTTTTCTTTTCTTCTTCTTTCTTTCTTCCTTCTCTTCTCCCTCTATTTCTACTCTTCTCCTCCCTCGGCCTCATGGCCAAATCTCTTGCTTCTTCTCTCTTTCTTTTTCTTTATATATATATATATATATGTATAATATAATATAAATATAATAATATATAATATATAATATATAATATAATATAAATAATAATAATATTATAATATATTATAATATAAAAGGGAGAGAGAGAGAATGATTATTTAACAATTAAATAATCATAGTGTGTCATAACCATTTTGTCCTTCATAAATAGTTACCAAGTTTACCACCTAGTGGATCCCACCAAATCTCACACTTGGGTAAACTCAACTAAGGGTTCACAATACGCTACGTGTCCTAATATAATTAGTAAATAATAATTATTAACTAATTATTGTATTTAACACTTAAATACAGACACGCACATATTCCCGTGATAATATTGAATATTGCTGGATTAAACAATTTGATCCGACACGCTGCCCCAGTGCACAACGAGTACACTCCATATCGCAGGACTCCCTAGGTCCTATGCCTGATTAGTCAAATGAAACTATTCCATGAGTCCGTGAGCAATGCCACACGCACACGTCACGGATATACAAATCAGCACGTTGAACAATATAAGCTGAGGTTACAATGCATACGTATAGTTCTTCCGTCATGATATCCTAGATGTGCGGAGATATAGATTATCACCGTCAAATCCCCATATGCTCATCCATATTTTATCTCCAGACTTGTATCTCACTAAACAATATGCGCAAACTCTTTTGCCATATTGTTCTACCCTGACAGAACTCTTTCCCGGGATTGATACTTGTGGCCACAAGATTTTCTGAGATATAGTCTCGAAGCATCTAGATATCAAACTCCCTATAAGAGCTGACGGATCTCGTATTTGTACGCATCGGACTCTATAAGCATCGGACCATACCCAGCAACACCCAGCGGTCACACCATGAAAGGTCTGTAACATGCGTGGAACCAAAGTATGGTGGATCACTTACAAGCCCACCGTGGCACTCAGATCAAAGGACCACGTATACTACTCAACTTGGGAGGACCCTTCGTTGACAGCTATATAGGATGTCTATCGGAGGTCCTCGTGAGTCTGTCTCATATCCAGTCCTAGCTGGATACCCATATGTCAATACGAGCTCTAAGGTCACGTTCGGCTAGGAACGACCAACTATATGCTATAGGTACGACATATGCGGATATATATAAAAGTATCCACCGACAGACCTGCATCGGCAGAAATAGATCAGGGACAATTATTTGAGAGCATACTTACGCATCTTGCATTTCTTGGTACCCGATTGCAACTATGCAGTTACTAGTATATTCCCAGATCTATGTCTCGTTATAGACAAGGTTCCAACTCTTGGATTTGCTGAGTATTATAACTAGCTAACACTTAACTGTGCTAACATTTAGCAATTATATGTCTCAGCGTGGCTGATTATGAGCCCTTATCTAAACTCTTTAGATCTGATCCGAACTCCCTCAGATCTACAATGTCTGCAATGTTACATGCATAATACCATATAAATGGGTATTAGCGATTTAATGAGAATGTATACTTGTATAAATACACAAGTATATGTACATTCAGAAATAACACGTAAGCACGGACTCTAACAGAAAAATATTTAGAGTTAAAGGATCTATAACGTTATAAAAGAATTCTCACCACTGATTAACAAAATAAAACTGTTTTGACTCTAATACCACATAAGAGGAAGAAGGTTAGCTCTTGAGATATGCCCATCCATAAGCCTATTAAGTCCTACCTCCTTAAGGAGGCTACTCTAGCCTGGTCCTCTCCTAGTTTATATAGTCATCGACCTATTACTCTAACGGCCCCCCTTACTTTAACAAGACTTATAATGGTCTTGACCTTTAACCAATATTAAAGACATTTTAAAAAATACATTGAATGTATTTCTTAAAATGTTAGTTTTAAAAGTAATAGGAGAATTTTCAAGAAGGATTTTAAAAACTTATGTTTTAGGGAATAGATAAATATTATTATTTCATGCTCAAGGTCTAGATTGAGCAACCTTTCCGCTATATTCAATTTTGGAACCTACAAATATTTGTCTGAAGGCAAATTTTTGATGATTTTATTAAGTAAAGATGTTAGTTTTAAAAGTAATAGATAAAATTATTAGGAGAAATCATTTTGTTTATTTTTAAGATTTTAATTCTACAAACGTAATAAATTTGCTGCTATAAAAAACAATTTATCTAAATAACACTTAAAGTTGGAATTATAAAATCTAAAATGTAACCTATGGACAGGGAAGTGATTAAAATATAAGAACATTAATAATTATGGAATAAAATAAGATGTTACATGCAAATGAAATAAGTCTAGATAATGTGTAACAATTTCATTATGAATCTCTTCAATTATAATTTTTGTTCAATTTGGTGATCATGAAGGATTTTATGTATTAATTAAATTAATGTATCTAAGACTCTGTCAATTAAATAGTTACCTAAATCATTAGTTGATGTAGCCAAATACCTTGAATATTTGAGTTTAATTAAATGCTCGAACAAATCATAATCCAATGAATATATTTATCTTTTAATTTTTAGTTGTCATTTTAAACGAAATTTACACACCTAACTTTAGCTAAATCAGAGAAAACTTTAGGATTTATTCGATGCATAAGCTTGTTTTGGAGAAAAAGAGTTCAGTAATAAATTAATTGTACTACACTTTGTATTCTAATTATATAAGTATGACATTATTAATTAACTAATTAATTTAATTTCTACACAATTGTTTTTTATTATTTGAGTTTGTAATGTTAATGTTTAAACAAATATGTAAACATGTTCATAAATTAACTTCTATTTATTAATTTAAATTATAGCTATTCATAAATTATAGCTTTTTCAATGTACTAAAATGTAAAATGGTTTCGTTGCAATCTTAGATACAAAACTTTTCATTGGGAAATATTAAAGGCACGACTCAAGAACAATGATACATAATTATAATAAATTTTTAAATAAACTTGTATTCGCGAAGATACTTATAATTTGTCAATAATACAAATTCCATTTTGTTTGATAGTTTATTTGAGTATATTTTAAACTTATAAAGTTAGAAATGATAATTACAATCATAAATAACATTATATTACTCATAAAATTTTTATATTTACAAAAAATTATTATTTTAATACGTTAATAGAAGATTACAAGTCTCTATTGATTCATAAATCTCAAGTTTAATAATTAGTATTTTTTTAGAGAGAAATTAGGAAGTTTAATAATTAGTATTTTTTTTAGAGATATTAGAAAGAATTGATTTCGATAAAGAGAGATTTAAAAAAAAAAGAATTATCATTAAAATCTTTAAGCCCTCTTCTTATAGGGTAGGAAAAGTCCAAAGCTAAAGAAATTACAATGGTGCCTTTGATAAGCCTTCTATATTCTTAATAGGCTTTTACAAAAATGTCATAATTAATTACTTATAAGGTAATTTAATTTTATGATTCTTATATTTATCCTCTCTATTTTAAATAATTTATTTTACAAAAATTATGAAATGAACTTAGTACAATAAATTTGGAGATTTTTAATACTGCAAAGGAAAAAATAGGAAACATAATTGTATATTTAATTTATAAGATGGACTTTATTTTTTATGCTTGGCCCATTGTTTGAGAAGTTGATAATGCTTGATCTTCTGTCGTGGCCCAGCTCTTTTTCTTTAATTTGATCTTCACGGCCCATGGGCAACTCCATTTTTTTGGCCCACGAGTAGCTCTTTTTTTTTTCTTTCTCTGGCTCATAATCCGTCTTTTAACTTTGTCGGCTCAAGCTCTTTTCATGCTGCTAAATTTTTCAACTTAAATTTTTTTAAAGGAAAGCAACAACACACTTTTGAGAAGAGGGTATTTTAGAAATTTTGAAGGGGAGACTCCGAAGGTTTCCTAACGAGGGACAAACATTTTTTTCAAAATGAATTAAACTTTTGTTCTTTCTCGCCCCTTTTTGTGCTGCTTATTGTGCCCTAGAAGCTTCTTTTCCACTCTCGTGTGTTTTGACCCATTTGTTTTTTTACAACCGTAATTACTTTTATAGCCACCATCTCGCTCATCTCTCTTCATCTCCTTACTTGTGCTCATCTTGCTTTTCTACATTCTCTTAGTAAACGACGGCCATTCAAGGTTGTTTTATTATGACCTGAATTTGCGACTAAATGTTGTCCAAATCTAGCTCGCTGCGCCTTTCGTTTTGAGTTATGCTGAGTTAGTTTTTGGTCATATAATCATGTATCTTTAGGTATCCTTTGGAATATTTTATTTAGATGTTTAGGTGTTGTCTTGATCTAAATTTATAAACAAGGAAAGTTTCATTTGGACCCTTCTTTTAGTCTTTTACTTCTATTTCCCTGCGAGAAGCATTCTAAGGCAGTTTGCTGAGTTCACTAGTTTATTTTATTTTTGTCCTTGCTTTTACTTTGTGAAAAATGGTTACGAAGTAACTTTTCGGATTTTGATTTGGCAGTGTTTGATTTATCAGTGTGTTTATGGCGAGCAGTAGTAGTAGTTCCAAGAAGTATGCCACGCTTGAGTTAATTGAGGTGTCCGCAAGCGTGTTCCCGATCCCTCTATAGATTATACTAAAGGTAGGGGCTTGTGAGATGATGTAATTTATAGGTACGAGGAACAATTGTCTGCCATCGCATTTTCCTTACACCTGGCCATTCACTACTTCTTATACCTTCACCTTTTGCCTTTTACTGTAGTGAGTCTTAACTTTTTTAGCATTCGGTCTGCTTGCTTAGCTCTCTCCTTTACTCATCCTGATATTGCCCTATCCCTTAAAGAGATAATTACTTTGTTTCGGTTAAAAGGAACGAGTTATTGTACTTTCCGCTTGGCCCCACGTTTTCAGGGTTTAAACATCATTACTAATATTCCAAGTTCTGGGACTAATTGGAAGGAGAAGCTAATCATCATACAGATAATTCTCTTATTTTATCTTTCCATTATTGCTTTAATTGTCTATATATTACGCTCTTTTCGTTTCTCATATTTATTCATTTGTCATTTTTTTTATTAAGACTAGTGATGTTTGTTTTGCAGTGAATTCTAGCTTCTGCCTTATTGGTGATGATGCTATTTCATTTTTGAAATACAAATTATTTTTGGTTTCCAGGGAGAGATTGGTTACCTAAGAGATTTTAATTAGAATATCCAAGAAGAAACCTTGTTGGAGTAGAATTCCTAAGTGGTACACTCCATATCCTAGCGTTACAATCGAGTTGCTTACTGCTAGGTGTGACTTTAATGCTTACTATTTCTTTTTAGATTTACTTGCAAGGCTATCTATAATATGATTTTCTTTTCTTTTCTTTTGTGGTGCTTTACCAGGTCTTCTCCTGTTGTTGATCTCTTTGATGGTTCAGACCCTAGCAAAAAAGAAGATGTCAGTTTCAAAAAAGAGGGTGCTACTTTTGCTATTTTAACCCTTTTGGGCGTCCACCTTTTACAAGAAAGAAATCGACTCCAAAGGTGGACCGTTTTGTTAAAAGTCGCGAGACCAGGCCTGCAAAGAAAGCGCAACTTGAAGCTACTGAGAAGAAAACTGGTGCGACTAGTGTGGGTTCTATACCTCAGATGGCATCTGATTTGAGTAAGACTGTTATTGTTTCTGATGCTATTCTTGTAGCTTTTTTAGGTACTACTTTTCCTCTTTTCCTTCTACTTTTCCTCTTTTCCTTCTTTCTCTTTTTTAAAATAATTTTATTGCGACTTTTCTGTGGTTATTGTTCCAATAAATTTTATTTTATTTAGTTAAAATTTATGAGATAGTGTCTTTAAAAAGAAAATCCCCTGAGACTTCTTCTTCAACTTATCTTGATGTCTTTAAGAAAAGGCCGAATCGTGCTTTCTTCTGTTCGCCGATTCTTTTATAAAGGCAAAATTGCAAAATGTTTCTGATGTTAAAGGTTTCTTTTTTGAGTTTATTTAGTCAGTGCTATTTTCATTTTCTATAATGGAAGGATATACTTTATTGACTTTCATTTCTTTTTTCAGATTCAGGCTCCTAAGGTGAGCCTGTGCAGCCAAATGCTCAGAGTGATCCTCTTGTTGCAGCGAGTACTGTGCCAACTGCGAGTATTACAGCTTATGTGAGTATTGATATTCCTGCTGCTAGTTCTTCTAAGTTTGCAAGTATTATTATTCCGGCTAGTTCTTCTAAGTTTGTGAGTACTGTTCCGTCAGCGAGTACTGACGATGTAACCCTGTGAGTTATTTCTCATTCTTTTGTGCTCAATGAATATGGTTCTCCCAATCAAATTTTGATAAATGATTCTTTATTGAGGCAGAATGGAATTCTTCATTTATTAAAGAGGATTCAACTCCTATCAAAGTCGGTGATTCCATTTACTTCAATGGTCACAATAGTTTAGCAATGGCGTCCGCACATCGTACTCCCGCTGACGCAGTCAAATTATCATTTTTTAATGATTATGACTTACTATCATAGGTCATAATTTAGTTAGTTCAGGGAAGAGATTTTAATAATCTTTACTTAGTTTCTATATTTGTTAATTGCTTTGGTATTAATTTATTATCATTTCTCATTTATTTTTTTAGAATGTATTGCCTCTCCAGGAGATGTTGTCGAGGCAAGAGCGTGTTGGGGTTGGAAGTTCTTCCAAAGAGTCTATTAGCTTTCTTAACCAAAAAATTGTTGACCTGAACTTGCAACTAAAAGCTGTTGAACTTGCTAATGCTCAGGAGGTTCTCTATTGAAGGAGAAGGAGGATCTTTTTAGCATGCTAAATAATGATTTACCTACTTGCAAAAACAATTTATCTACTATTTCTATGAAAGCTAATTTATTATCCAAGGAGAAGTAGTTGGTAGATGATGTGGCTTTCAAACAACTTGTAGACCTTAGAGTTAAAGAGGATAAGCTTGTTGCTATCCATTCAAAGTTCGCACAGTTGCAATAGAATTATGAAAAATTACTTGCCAAAAATAAGGCACAAGTTTTGCTACTTAGGGATAGCCACATGAAGAAAGTTGATCGCTATCAGTGTTTTGCCTTTGTGTCTTTTACTAAAGGATGTAAGAAGGATTGGGACACTCGTGATTAGAGTGTTGATGCTCAAGGCAAGTTCCATTATCGAACCCAGTTGTCTTTTGACGACAGCGATCTTGGTGATGATGTGATTTGAGATTTTTGATTTAGAGTTCGATAATGGTGACATCTCAGCAATTCATGAAGTGTTGTTTCTAGTGTTTTTGCTCCTGAGACGGAAGTTAGTGATATACATTTTGAATTTATATTTTTTTGTTTTGGTTTGGTTTTTATTTAATTTTTATGGTATGAATTTTATTTAATCCTTTTGCTTTTCTTTCAGGATTCCAAAAAGCAAGGGGAAGGTTGGCCCTTGATGAGATACTTGATTGTATGTATAACATACTACACTTCATCCTTTTTTGATGTATGTTTATTTTATTGTTTCTCAATAAATTGATTGATTATTGTTTTCAATAGAAATTTTGACCATCAAGTGTTTTATGACTTTATTTGATTGATGATAATATACGTTCTTACATAAATCAGTCATGAATGATATGTTTTTATTTTTATGAAGTGGCCTTTAATATTTGGCATGTGACTTATGTTCTTTTTAAATGTCTTATTTCGTACTTAAGGTAGATAATATTTACAAGTGAATACGAGTGAATAACTTTTGTTTTGTTTGTCACAGAGATGCGATGTATTCAACTGTTATTTAATTTTAAAAGATGTGACTTAACTGGTCGTCTTCATATTTTTTGCAACTTGCTTTAGTTTTTTTTTTTTGTGAAACTTTATTTATTGATGCATTGCATGTTTGTTGTTTAACTTAAGTGACTTGTTTTAATCACTTTTTACAAATGCGATATGATATGTTGTTTTCGAGTTATAAGTATTTGTTGTAATCTTTTCTAAATATAAATATAAATGAAGTGTGAATGAACTATTATTTAATTTTAAAAGATGCGACTTAACTGGTTGTCTTCATATTTTTTGCCACTTGTTTTAGTTATTTTTTGCGAGACTATTTATTCACGCATCGCATGTTTGTTGTTTAACTTAAGCGACTTGTTTTAATCGCTTTATGCAGATGTGACATGATTTGTTGTTTTTGAGTTGCAAGTAATTATTGCACTTTGATTATCTTTTCTGAATATAAATATGAAGTGTGAATGGGCGAGTTGACCTTTTTAATTTTCTGCGACTTATTTAATCAATTTTTATAACATGAATGGTATGATGTATGTTTGTTGCCCCTTGAATTTCTTGTGACTAATTTAGTTAACTGTAGCGTGACGCATTGTCCGTCAGCTTTTAATTATTGTGACAGTTATCTTGTTTGGGCAACTTTGCATTATATATGACTTTTAGTTTTTGCAACTAGATTAGTCATCTTTAGGTATGATGCTTTAACTATCGGCTTTTAAATTTTTATGAGTAGAGTAATCATCTTAGGTGCGACATTTTGACTTTGGGCTTATTTAATTTTTGAGACTAGAGTAGTTGTCTTAGGTGCAACATTTCGATCGCTAGCTTATTTAATTTTTGACGTAAGTTTCTCCTCACTACACAATCTTTGTCACATGCTTACTTTTATGAATAAAAACATATATTTCTGTTATAAGAAATGTAAGGATGCCTCGCAACATCTTTGAGGCAGAGAGGAGGTCATGTCTTTTTCTTATATACAAGTACTTAATTCTTCATTTTTACATAAAATACTTCTTAAGATGAATGGCATTCCATGGCTTGAGTACTTCATGCCCTTCAATATTCATTAATCTGTAAGCACCTTTTCCAATGACTATTTTGATTTGATAAGGCCTTTTCTAGTTTGAGGCAAATTTTTTAGCATTCAATTCTCATGTATTCTTAATTATTTTTCTCATAACCCAATTACCTTGGTTGAATTGCCTTGGCTTGATGAATCTTTGCCCTTGTCTATGTAATAATTGATGGTAAGATGCCATTTTGATGGCTGACTTCTCGGACTTCATACGCCAAATCACCATTTGTGGCTAATTGTTGTTCTTTGATAATTTGATTTTTAGCAATTTTTGTCCTTAAGATGGGTAGTCCCACTTCTGTAAGAATTACTATTTTGCTTCCATAGGTAATGGCAAATGGAGTTTCCTTGGTGGCTTTTCTTTTGGTAGTTCGGTATACCCATAACACTATAGGGAGTTCATCTAACCACGCTCCCTTCTTTCCTTCTAACTTCTTTTTTAGAATGGAGAAGATGGTTTTGTTAGTTGACTCAACTTGGCCATTTCTTTGCAGGTATCAGCTGGAGGAGAACTTGTGAATAGTCTTCATTCTTTCGTATAGCTCCCTCATTAGCTGGTTATTAAACTACTTTTCGTTGTCTGATATGAATACCCGAGAAATGCCAAAGCGATAGATGATGTTATAATAAACAAATTTCTCTACTTCTTTCTAAGTGACATTTATATATGCCCTTGCTTTACCTACTTTGTGAAGTAGTCTGTGGCAAGTAACATAAACTGCTTGCCTCTTTTAGCTTTGGGTAGTGGCCCTAAAATGTCTAGTCCTTATTGTGTGAAGGGCCAAATGCTTACAATTGAGTGGAGCTCTTTTGCTGGCTGATGCAGGGCATGTGTGTGTATATGACACTGGTGACATTTCTTGTTGAATGCTTTTGAATCTGTGACCATGTATAGCCAGAAATATCTTTGCGATATTATTTTGTGAGCCATAGATCTTCTTGCGTGATTGCTACAAATTCCTTCATGTACTTCTTCAAGAATTGCTTTAGCTTACTTGGGGACAACACATCTTAAGTAATGGCCATTTAGCAACTTCCTGTATAGTTGCCCATCTATCATGGAAAATTTTAAAGCTCAAACTTTTAACTTGTGAGCTTCGTTGGCATCTTCATGTAATTTTTTTGTGAAGTTGGATATTTTACAAAAGGGGTTATCTAGGTATCTTCACTTTCTTCGATCATGGAGACTTTGACTTGCTTTTCAATACTGGGGCTGTATAATAACTCAATCTTAACTTCACAAGTTCCTTTTTCATTCATATTAAATACTTCATTGGCCAACTTGTTTGCTTGCTCGTTAACTTCTTGCGGGACTTGAATTAAGTCAAAATGCTGAAATCTTCCGCGAGTTCTCTCATCTTTTCTAGATAAAGATTTATTATTTCATCTTTAGCTTTATACTCCTTAAGGAATTTTTTAACTATTAGTTGAGAGTTTGTCATGAGTTGGATCTTTTTCACCTGCAACTTTAGTGCCATTAGTATTCTATTGATCGTAGCTTCATACTCTGTTTTATTATTTGATGCTTAATACTCAAGTTGCATGGCTTTCTCTATTACAACCTTTTCAGGTGTTATTATTTGAACACCAATTCTAGCACCAAATTGATTAATGACCCATCAACAAAGACTTGCCATGGCATTTGATCAATCTTTGCTTCTTTTCTTGAACCCAGTGCTTCGTCATGGCTTTGTTCAAATTCTAGTAGAAAATTTGGTGCAACTTGTCCTTTTTTTGCTGTTCTGGGTTTATACTCTATGACAAGAGTTCTTAGTTGCATTGCCCACTTGGTTACTCTCTTAATCAGGTCTGGCTATGACAAGATTATTCTTATTGGTTAAGAGGTTAAGATGATTACTTGTGGGCCTCACAGTAAGGTCTTAACTTCTCTACTACATGTGACAATATGAGTATCAACATCTTGATCCGAGTGTAACGAACTTCAGCTCCTATTAGAGTTTTACTAACATAGTAAACTGAGTGCTATCGATTCTTTCTTTCAATGAACAAGGTAGCACTTATTACAACATCAGACATTGTTATGGCGCAGCTAGAATTGTAAAACTTTCCAAAGACTTCTTAAATTCTTGATAGGCTTTTGACTGTTTAAGTCCCCATTCTTTGCTGGAGGATTTCTTGATGATGTCAAAGAAAGGCTTACATTGATCCGACATCTCGGATAGGAATCCATTTAGTGATGCTACTCACCTTATTAACATTTAAGCTTCTTTGGTATATTACAGGTTCTTTCATTTCTTGGATGGCTTTGATCTTAGCAAGGTTGGCTTCGATTCCTTATTGACTAACGATGTGTCCCAAAAAGGTTCGTGAAGTCACTCCAAACACGTATTTCGTTGGGTTAAGCCTCATCTTGTAATTCCTTAGTGTGTCAAACACTTCTTGTAAATGTAAAAAATGATCTTTTCTCTTATTCTTAACGACCATATCATCAATGTAAACTTATATAGTTTGTCCCAACATTCACTTGAATATTTTTGTCATTAGTCGTTGGTAAGTAGCTTTACCATTCTTTAGGACAAAAGACATGACTTTGTAGTAGTACATTCCTCATTTAGTAATAGAGGTTGTCTTATCCCCGTCAGCTAGGTCCAAAGGTATTTGATTATACCCTGAATATGCAGAAGGAAGATCATCATCTCATATCCAGTTGTCATGTTTACCATCTAATTGATCTTCAAAAGAGGGAATGAGTTTTTAGGGTAAGCTTTATTTAAGTCTATGAAGTTAATGCAGACTCTTCACTTCTCATTCTTCTTTCTTATCACAATTACGTTCGACAGCCATTTGGGGTAGTGGACTTCCCTAATGAATTTGAGATTCACTAGTCTTTCTACCTCATTGTCTATAATCTTATTTCTTTCAGAGGCAAAACGCCTCTTCTTTTGCTTTACTTGGATGACTTTGGGATCAACATTCAAAGAATGACATAAGATGCTTGGATTTACTCTAAGCATGTCTACATGACTTAAAGTAAATACGTCGTCATTTTTTCTTAGCAACTTGATTAATTTAGCAGCGTACACTTCTTAGAGCTTGATTCCTATAAGAACCTTGCGCTATTATTTTTAGAGTCTAAAGGCATTTCTTGTGTAAGCTCGATTTAATCTAGTCGGGCCTTTTTAAATCTAGAGGATTCTTCTTTATTTTGTAGAGCAAATTCTTTGACTCGTGGTTCACAACTTTATCCTGTGGTTTTGTGACTTCATTGACATTCAACTTTTGCTTTTTTTTTTTCTCTTTTTCACCTATTTGTTCATTCTCCTTTTCTTTTGATATGTCCCTCTAAAACCTGTTGTAATTGTTATTTGATAGGACTCTGTATCTTTGTAAATGCTGATGTATTTGTAGCTTTTTTTTTTCTTTCAAATTCTCTTGGTAGTATTTTCTCGCTACTTGTTGATTTGCTTTGATGGTAGTTATTCCCAAGCCATACTTGGCTTTGTACCTCATCTTATGGAATAAAGTAAATACTACTCCAGATGTCTGATAGATCCAGTCTCTGCCTATGATGGCATGGTATCCAGAAAGAGCATCCACTATTAAGAAGTTCACCGACACGGTCATTTGAGTTGTGACTTGCAGGTGTATCGACCTTATAGGTATTGTTTCAGTGTTGTTCAAAGAAACTATGGGTGACTTGCTCGAGACAATTTCTATTTCCTCCAAACCCATCTTTTGAAAAGCGCTCTAAAAGATATTATCTGCATTACTTCTACTATTAATAAGGACTTTTGAGATGAAGTAGTTAGATATTTGTAGAGTAATCACTAATGGATTATTTTGTAAGTAGACAATGCCTATCAAATCTTCGTCTAAGAACCCAATATAGTTGGAGCTATTTGATGTTTCTTAATTAACAAACATGACTGTAGCTCTTGGTGGGAGTTCTTCACTTGTTTAGCTTAAGCAAGCTTTCTTTCTTCGTACCTTCTTTCATTCTTAGTAAGGCTTTTATTTTTAGGCTTGTCGTTGATAGTGATTGTTTTTAATTGTTGGAAGATTACATATGTTGTTACTTCAAAGTTATCTGTGAGATATTGTTGCATACTACCTATTTGTCTCTTTAAGAGCTTCAAACATTCTTTTTATAGCAGAATTTTCATTGTGTTCATCATTACCACTTCTGTAATCATCACTTGAAAAAGGATCTTTGTTATTGTCAAGTCTGCCATATATGTACAACGAGTTTACTAATTGAGGAGTCGTGATTTTTGCTTCTCTTGGTACGATGTTGGGGTAGAGATATCTTGTCGCTTCTTATCCCTTCTTGTCACTGCTTTCTGATAAAGAAGATGCTTCACTCTTAAGAATATATTTAGCCAAAATACCTCTTTGCACCAAATCATCAAGTTGAGATTTCAACGTTTTGCATTCATTTGTGGTATACTCATGATTGTTGTGGTACAAACACTTCTTGCTTTTATCCCATTGATTAGTGGAGGCACTTATTGGTTGTGGATCACCGAATAATCCTTTGTGCTTATTATTCAACTAAATCTTCTCTACTAGAATATTGAAGGGCAATTCAGGTAATTGCAGAAATTAAAGTTTAGCCTCATTCCGTGACTTTTTGATGATAGGGAAGATCTTGCCCTCCATCTATAATTTGGTCTAGCATTAGGTTGTTCTTGAACTTCACAAAGAACAGCTTGAGTTATAGTTTTTATCATCATTTTGCGACTTTTGCTTAAGCGATGTTCTTTCATGTGAATAAAGAATTCTGCACGCTAGAATGATTATTCTATGCTAAGATCTCAATTGACATGAGTATCTAGCAGCAATACTTTTAAAGAAGGCTGTAGGAGGGGAAGCATCATTAGGGTTCTTGATCTGCATATACATCTCCCTAAAACACTTGGCATAGTCTTTTAATGCTTCTTTGGGCCCTTGTTGCACATTGGCTAAGTCAAATGCATTGACTTATTGTTAGTGAGTTATTTGGAAGTGTTTGATAAACAACTCGCAGAAGTTGTTGAAGGACTTGATTGACCTTAGAGGTAGGTTTTGGAATCAAGTTATGGCATTGTCAATTAGCGTTAAGGGAAACAATTTACACTTTAGCCCATCACTGTAATCTTTAAGAGACACGGTCTGCTTGAATAAATACACATGGCTAATTGGATCATTGTTGCCTTCATATGTTCTTAATTAAGGCATGTAGAAATTGGGCTACTTCTTTTAATTTTCGATCTCTTCTACAAATGAGGACTCTTGCAGCTTCCAAGTTGTGAAGTAGTAAGAAGTGCCAGGGGCATGAATTTGATGGCTCTGCAAGTATTCATAAAATAACACTCTTGTATGCAAGCTTTTAACTCTTTCTGGTAAGTAAGTTGTGGGAGATGGTTTGATAGTTGTTGTAGTAGGAATGAATAGTGTAGTTGCAGCTAGAACGACTCGCGGTAATGTGTTGCAAACTGGAGACTTTGTTGTGAAGCATACTTGAGGTTGTTGTGTTGCCTGCAAGTTTGGACTTTGATATCTTGCTGCTTGTGATGGCACCACCAGAGGTGGTAAGTGTTGCTGCAAGGTTAGGTCTTCATTCTACAGAATGTTGATGCATTTAGAGGACTTGCGGTGTTGTGCTAATTGAACTCGTAATTTTTTATTTTACTTAAAAACATCTTGCAAGTAGTTTTGTTTCTATGCAAAGGTTTTGGAAAATTAATACGTTTGGGTAGCTTGCGTGTCGAGCTTTTGTTGCATGGTTGATATTTAATCAGTGATTTATGGAGTTGGTGGTAGTGTATATGGGGGAGCTTCGACTTACTGGGCTACGATTTATTGATTGTAGATTTTTTCTTGATTTTCAAAGTTTTGCTCATGTTGCTAGAATAAAACTTCATTTACTTTAGAAGATGCGCGGGTCTAGCACTTGTCCATTCTTTGTGTCTTTACGTTTGGCTTTTGAGTTTTTGTTTTAGGAAGGAGAAGAAAATAACTTGAAATGTTAAATTTTTTTTTTTAGAGATAATAATACTCGTTTCAGTTTTTCAAAACTTTTCACTTATAAACAATATATAAATTATGAATTCAGAAGTAAATACTTATGCTAGGGATGCTTGTCTATTACTCTTATGTGATAAATATAGATGTTTTGAGTGTATAAAATATAAAAGAATTTGAATAAGAGATCAATTTTGTAAGTAAACTCATGAGTTGTTTAGGCGAGTTATCGTGTACTACGGGTTGATCTCTTTGCTTATAATGAGAATTGCTTACTATAAAAGTTCAACCTCCACATGATATATAGTTGATTTATTATGGGATAATAATACCATAAATAATTTAAGATATAGGAATATGGTAATTTGATATAAGCAAAATGTAAATATGATTAAGTACAAATATAATTTGTATATAACTATTGTTTATTGTCATAAAATAATTGCAAATATTGAAAATAAAGTAATATACTTACCAAGGTAATACCATGATCAATAACGATAATCATATGTTGGACGGTTGATAGATGTTGAAACTTTATGAAATGTTGTAATGAATAGAATATTTTATTTATAAAAATTGTATTAATGCATTTAAGGTAAAAAAAAATAAAAAAAATAATGGCTCAACAACTTGATTTTTATAAGTTTTTTTTAAATTTTTTTATTCTAAAATATATGGGTTTTTGGATGTAATGTTTTTAATAGGGCAATTCATATGTTTTATAAGTTATTATAAATATTAAAGAATTAAAAAGATAATAAAATAATCAATTGAAAGCCCAAATAGTGATGGTATACACATGGCAAAGGTGGTTCTACCTTTATACATTTATGGATCTCATATTTTTTATTTTTTTGTCATATTAAAATAATTATAATAATAATAAAAAATTTGTAAGATATGCATAATTCAAAATAGTTTTAATTTTTTTAGGTACATTAATTTTACGTCTTATTCTTTTTTTTGTAGGCACCACCTTTGGTATAACCGGTTATGCCATGTAGTCGACTGTCTCAGCCATTGGATTAATCTATGGTTGAAGATTTGAGAATATAAACTTATATAACAAGTTACTTGAAAATTATCAAAAGGCCCTTTTAAAATTTAGTTAAATATAAAATAAATTTTTTAAAATTAAATTATTAACACAATACCCCTTTATAATATTAAAAAATTAAAAATAATATATTACATTGTATATATAATTTTAATTTTAATAATATTAAATTTTATAATTCTATTTTAATTTTAATTACATTAAATTTTATAATTTTAATTTAAATTTTAATTACGTTAAATATTATCATTTCAATTCTAAATTTAATTTTAATTATGTTAAATGATACAATTCTAATTTCAATAACATTAAATATTAGAGCATGAGGGCTCAGCCTAGTTGGCTGAGCTCCTCCAAGACTCACATCCCCATCTGGGTTCGAACCCCTTTCCCTCTAGGTGGTGCGGAAAATAGAAATATGTTGTAATCCCCTTCAAAAAAAAATAACATTAAATATTATAATTTCAATTTTAGTTTCAATTATGTTAAATGTTACAATTTCAATTATGTTAAAATTTTATAATTTCAAATTTAATTTTAATTTTAATTACATTAAATGTTATAATTTTAATTTCGATTTCAATTACGTTAAAAGTTATAATTTTAATTCTAATTTTGATTTCAATTACGTTAAATTACTTAATCTACACAATTATGGATCATTTTTTTATTAAAAAAAAATTGAAAATGCCAAATGTAGTGATGAGGGGTGGTGGCTACCATCACGCCCCGTCAAATGGTAGGGCGATGACTTGCATCACCCCTATCTATGGATAGATCACCGATCTATTCATAAATGAAAGCGATGCAAATCATTACTCCATTATTTAATAGCGAGTGATGAAGGCCGCCGTTTCTCACCATCACATTTGGCCATTTTTTAGTATTTTGCTTTTAAAAAATATCTCTACTGTTGTGTAAATCAGAAAAAATTAACTCTAATGACTTAAAATATTATCTTTTTTACGCTAGAGACGTAAAAATTTTAATTACGTTAAATGTTATAATTTTAATTTTAAATTTAAATTAAATTTTAATAAAGTTAAACGTTATAATTAAAAGACCAATTTAGATTTCAACAAATCTAAAATTGGAAGTTAGAAATATATTTTGGACTTGTTATATATTGATTGCAACAAATCAGTAATTAAAAATTATAAATATATTTTGAAAAATTAAAAATTTGTTTGTGAATTATTTATTTTGGAAATTGAAAATTTGAATTTGTTACATATTATTGAAATTAAGAGTTGTTAAGATAGTTTAATAAATGCATTGAAAATTAAAATATATATATACCCAAAATATAAAAATACCAAAAAACAATTAAAGCTTAAAAGTTGAAAACAACCCCAAAATTTTATTTTAGCTTAATTAAAATATTTTGTTATATATTTTTAAATTTTATTTATAATTTTAATAAAAAGTGGTTACTTGAATATTAATTACTCATTAACTTAGAATAATAATTACTATTTTAAGTATTAAGTTAAATAAAATTTAATAAGAAATTAAATATTAAATATAAGAATTTAAATTTAAATATCATATGACGAATTGTGGTGTCACCACGTGGCGAGGCTTTTTATGTTAATCATGTTTATTTAAGACACATATAAAATATCATCCTTCTGTATTATATTATATTTTTGATGAAATTAAATACAAACTCGCAATTTATAAATTAGTGAGAACACGTAGTATATTGAGTGGGAACAGTTAGTACGTTAAGTGGGAATGCGTAGTATATTGAGTTGGAACATGTAGTATATTAAATGAGAACACGTTATATATTGAGTGGGAACATTTAGTATGTTAAGTGGGAACACGTTATATATTGAGTGGGAATGTGTAGTGTGTTAAGTGGGAACACGTAATATATTGAGTGATAACATGTAGTAAATTAAGTGGGGACACGTAGTATATTGACTGGGAACACATTACATATTAAGTGGGAATGTGTAGTATATAAAGTGGGAACGTGTAGTACGTGAAGTGGGAATGTGTAGTGTCTGAAGTGGGAACGTGTAGTATCGAAACATGTAGTATATGAAGTGGGAACGTGTAGTATGTGAAGTGAGAACGTGTAGTACTTGAAGTGGGAGCGTGTAGTGTCTAAAGTAGGAACGTGTAGCCTGTGAAGTGGGAACGTGTAGTATATGAAGTGAGAATGTTTAGTATGCGAAGTGGGAACATATAGTATCGAAACATGTAGTATATGAAGTGGGAACGTATAGTGTATGAAGTGAGAACGTGTAGTACGTGAAGTGGGAACGTGTAGTACGTGAAGTGGGAACGTGTAGTACGTGAAGTGGAAACGTGTAGTGTTTGAAGTGGGAACTTGTAGTATGCGAAGTGGGAACGTGTAGTATCGAAACATGTAGTATATGAAGTGAGAACGTGTAGGGAAATATGTAGTATGTGAAGTGAAAACGTGTAGTATGCGAAGTGAGAACATGTAGTATGCGAAGTGGGAACGTGTAGTATCGAAACATGTAGTATATAAGTAGTATATGAAGTGGGAACGTATAGGGGAACACATAGTATGTGAAGTAAAAACGTGTAGTATGTGAAGTGGGAACGTGTAGTATCGAAACATGTAGTATATAAAGTGGGAACGTGTAGTATCTAAAGTGAGAACGTGTAGTATCTGAACTAGGAACGTGTAGTATGCGAAGTAAAAAAATGTAGTATCAAAACATGTATTATATGAAGTGGGAATGTATAGTATATGAAGTGAGAATGTGTAGTATGCGAAGTGGAACGTGTAGTATGCGAAGTGGAACGTGTAGTATCGAAACATGTAGTATATGAAGTGCGAACGTGTAGTATATAAAGTGGAAACATGTAGTATCTGAAATGGAAACATATAGTATGTGAAGTGAGAATATATAGTATCGAAACATGTAGTATGTGATTGGGAATGTGTAGTCTTTGAAGTAGGAACACATAGTATATTGAGTGGGAACATGTAGTATGTGAAGTGAAAACGTGTAGTATATGAGTGGGAACGTGTATTACGTGAATTAAAATTATAATATTTAACGTTGATGTAATTAATATTTAACACTATTGAAATTAAAATTAAAATTATTAATTATAATATTTAACGTAATCGAAATTAAGTTTAAAATTAAAATTGAAATTATAACGTTTAACGTAATTGAAATTGAAATTGAAATTAAAAT
This sequence comes from Ailanthus altissimus, assembly GCA_946807835.1. Classification (NCBI taxonomy): domain Eukaryota; kingdom Viridiplantae; phylum Streptophyta; class Magnoliopsida; order Sapindales; family Simaroubaceae; genus Ailanthus; species Ailanthus altissimus. Next base: position 13,159,164 of record OX327698.1, read on the forward strand.
TATAATATTTAACATAATTAAAATTAAAATTATAACATTTAACGTACTTAAAATTAAAATTGAAATTATATTATTTTATGTCATTAAAATTAGAATTGAAGTTGAAATTAAAATATTTAATATTTAATATTTAATTTAAATTGAAATTAGAAATAAAATTATAATTTTAACGTAATTAAATTGAAATTTGAATTATAATATTTAAAGTAAGTGAAATTAAAATTAGAATTATAATATTTTATGTAATTAAAATTAGAATTAGAATTATAACATTTAAGATAATCGAAATTAGAATTGTAACTTTTAACGTAAATGAAATTAAAATTAAATTTAAAATTATAATATTTAATATAAATGAAATCAAAATGAATTTAGAATTATAATATTTAACGTAATTGAAATTGTAATTATAACATTTAATGTAATTGAAATTGTAATTATAACATTTAGTGTAAATAAAATTGAAATTAGAATTAGAATTGAAATTATAATTCTTAACATAATTAAAATTATAATTATAATTCTTAACATAATTAAAATTAAAATTATAATATTTAACATAATTAAAATATAAATTAAATTTGAAATTATAACATTTATTGTAATTAAAAGTAAAAATTTTTTGTATGTATTTTATATTTATTTATTTATTGATTGTTATCATTGAAATAATATTTAATTTATGTTTATAAATTTTTATATAAATATATTTTATTTTTTCAAAATAAATATTATAATAAAATTATTTTCTTTTTATTAATTTATTTTTGAACTTAAATAATTTTAAATTTATAATATAATTATATATATTAATTATAATAATATATAAGGAGTTTATAAAAAAAAATTAAAATAATTGACAAATAATTTTGGTTATATTAACCGGCTGTATAATCTAATCGGTTGCACTGTAACTTATCTTTTTTTTTTGTAATATTAAAATAATAATAGAAAGGTAGTGAAATATGCATGAATAAAGTAATTTCACTTTCTTAAATACCATTTTAGGCGCATGACTTTTTTTGGCACATGGGCTCTACACTTCAATATTCTCTTTTAATATTAAAATAATTAAAATAATATAAAAAGGTGGTTGAAAGTGCACGAGGTGATTCTTCTTTTTTAAGCACTTTTTTAGACATTTGATCTTATACATTTCTCTTTTTTTTTTAAAATAAAATAATATTTCAAAAAGTGAAGCATTTAACTAACTTAAGATTTACGCAAGGCACTTTTGAACTTTTTCTTTTTGTATTTAAATTAAAAAAATGTCATGTCAGTATTTGATATTTTTTTAACAAATTATAACCATTAAAAACACTTTAATTAAATAAATGAATCACTTAAAATAAATGAATGTGATTAGATGACCCTAAAATCCTATCAAAACTGTATGATCAAAATACATCAAAAACTAAAAACAAAATTAAAGATCATTATCAACTCATTTATAATCGTGTGATCTCATTGTAATCAAATTGTGATTATGTAATTATGCATATTAATGAATCGAAATTTTAATCACACGATAAAAATCATATAATTCATACAAAATTAATTTAAATTATCTCATAAACACTTATAACCATCACGATCAATAAGATATAATCATAATCGTTTGACAGCATGTGATAAATAAAAGTAAGTTGCCCAAAATTGATCATAAACTGTATGATCAATAATTGATGATCACATGGTTTCGTAGACTGGCCGGATCTTGATCAACACAAGATTCTAATTAAAATAAAATCATTACTGTACATTGATCTATCTTATAGCCATGTAATTGAGAGAGAAATTGAAGGTTTTTGAATGATCAGCATGCTTATTCATGATCCGACCAACAAAAGTGAATGACAATCAATTAAAATAGTAGTTATAAAAGTTAAAATGATTGCTTGTTAATGATTTTTGAAAACCAAAATCAATTCGGCAGTTTTGATATCTACAAGCTTTTGACGAGCGAGGTGCAATTAACTCATGCCAGAAACTCAAACCCTTGAAATTTAGGGAGAGAATTATACCAATTTCTTACTTAAAATAAAAAAATCACCCAATTAATTGATATTATTCTAACGGGCGGTGCCAAATAAAAGATTATAGATCTCCGTTAATCTATTACTTTCAAATTTAATTGGCATTTTATAGAGAGATAAAGAGAATTAATTTTTAGAGTGAGAAATTTTTTTAAAAATAAATTGTTTATCTGTTAAAATCCTTAAGCTCTCTTTTTATAATAAAGGGAAAGTTCATATGTAAAAAAATTATAATAGTGCAGTTCTTTTATACTCTTAATAAGCTTTTATAAAAATATCTTAATTAATTACTCATAAAATAATATAATTTTATAATTCCTACAGTTAATAATCGTTATAAAGTATCTTTAATTTTTTTTCTAAGATTAAGCACATCTTAATTATATTAAATGATTGAAGTTATGTTATTATATTTAAGGATATTATTTTAAATACACTTGAGGTAAAATTTAATTTTAGTAATACTCGTGAGTTTGAACAATTAGTAGTATTGCTTAACTATTAAAAAATATTTTGTCAAAGTTAGTGAAAAAAATAGTAGTATAGTTATTTTAACATTTAAATTTTAAATAATTGTTGACTTGAAAAGATGGTTTCTCAGATCAACGAGTCTTGAGTTTATTGAGAGAAAATTGAATTTGGGTCTCGTTTAGACTAGATCGATAGGTACGAGTTTGTGTTTTCTATTTTTTTGCGTGCTGTGGAGAGGGGTTTATAATGAAAACACAAATACAAGCTCAAAAGTGGTCTCGTCGGGGTGGGTTCCGACGAAAACACTGATGCTTAAATCAAATAAAAAGAATTTTTTTCTCTTAAAAAATATGACAAAACATAAGTAAAATATTCTTCCGAAGACGGGGGGATACCCTTTTTCTTGTTTTCTTTTCTTTGTGATTTTTATAGAGATTCTTTCATCCTCCTCTTCCATATCTCTCTCTTTCTCATTTTATAGTGATGGCGTTTTTGGGACTTTTTAAGGTTTTCCTTGTAGTATTTCTATCTTGCACCAAATATTTTCTGTTGTACTTCTAACACACGCTAAATATCTTTCTATAGATTTTCTGACCTCGTTCTTACCCCACATCAGATGTCACTTCTGATGTGTTAAGTATGTTCCTCGGGTTCGTCTCCGTCGACGTTTTTGGTTCAAGCGAGACTTATTTTGGTCGGCTCGGGTCAAATTTTGAACAGCTTTCTCTTACTGGTTTGATATTGACACGGGACTCCTATAACGAAGTTGCGAAAATGTAGTCAGTATTTGCTTTACCATAGTCGCATTAGGTCAGTAAATGCCGAACAAGTTTTATTATTTACCGACTTGATTTTTGGAATCTGAATCGGTTCTTTTGTTCTGTCGAGTTTAGGCCCATTGGTCATTGCTCCTGGGCCTGTCTTGGTTGAATTCTAGGCCATCGGGCCTGAGGGCAGGAAAATGAGCACTTTGGGGGGGGGGGGGGGGGGGGGGGTAAGGGGCGAACAATGGTTTGCCAATTTTTAGTTTTGATTTATCAGAAGTGAAAACTTTATTCTGGTCTGGTCAGCCTGTATTGCTCCTTGGATCCCCTACTTCATCCTTTCTTGTCGTCTTTTTCATCCGAGCTGATCAAATTTATTTGCTCTGGGCAGCTTTGTGATTAGATCTGAATTTTGGAAAAGTTAAAATGGGTGGGATTGTTGTGGTAACATCATAGTAACCTGAGAAGTCATTACCACGTAGTGGCGATTTCTCCCAAGATTTTTAAATTTAATGGTAGGTCTCTTCAAACGTTGTCCTTGATTCTTGAATCAGTTTCTTCATTGTCAGCTATTAATCTTCTTTCAATCGTGTGGTTGACAGCTGGTATGACCCAAAAATTGTCGTGTCCTTCTCTTTTTCTGAGTGACGTTATTTGACTAGAGTCCCTCAGACAGTCCGATCAATTTGAATCCAAAGGCTTGGGTTACAACCATCTAAAACGACGCACCTTTATTACACCTGGGGACCCAAGGCATTGCGTCTCTAGTACCACGCGCCTTTATTACACCGGGGGGGAGGGAGGGCGCGAACAATGGTTTGCCAATTTTTAGTTTTGATTTATCAGAAGTGAAAACTTTATTCTGGTCTGGTCTGGTCAGCCTGTATTGCTCCTTGGATCCCCTACTTCATCCTTTCTTGTCGTCTTTTTCATCCGAGCTGATCAAATTTATTCGCTCTGGGCAGTTTTGTGATTAGGTCTGAATTTTAGAAAAGTAAAAATGGGTGGGATTGTTGTGGTAACATCATAGTGACCTGAGAAGTCATTACCACGTAGTGGCAATTTCTCCTAAGATTTTTAAATTTAATGGTAGGTCTCTTCAAACGTTGTACTTGATTCTTGAATCAGTTTCTTTATTGTCAGCCATTGATCTTCTTTCAATCGTGTGGTTGACAGCTGGTATGACCCAAAAATGTCGTGTCCTTCTCTTTTTTCGAGTGATGTTATCTGATTGGAGTGCCTCAGACCGTCTGATCAATTTGAATCCAAAGGCTTGGGTTACAACCATCTAAAACGACGCGCATTTATTACACCTGGGGACCCAAGGTGTGAGGATACGCACCCAGTTATCCTGATAAGCCGGGACATACCGGTCCCAGTGGGCCATCACTGGTCCAGGCCTCCCAAGTGGCCTCCATTCACTCAAAGCAAACCCCTAAGGAATCGAACCCGAGTGGGTTATACCACCTCAAGATGCCTAACGAATTCGTCCTTGTACCACTTATTATGAGGATACGCACCCAGTTATCTTGATAAGCCGGGACATACCGGTCCCAGTGGGCCATCACTGGTCCAGGCCTCCCAAGTAGCCTCCATTCACTCAAAGCATACCCCCAAGGAATCGAACCCGGGTGGGTTATACCACCTCAAGATGCCTAACGAATCTGTCCAAGTAGCCCAAGTGGTACAAGGACAGATTCGTTAGGCATCTTGAGGTGGTATAACCCACCCGGGTTCGATTCCTTGGGGGTATGCTTTGAGTGAATGGAGGCTACTTGGGAGGCCTGGACCAGTGATGGCCCACTGGGACCGGTATGTCCTGACTTATCAGGATACCTGGGTGCGTATCCTCACACAAGGCATTGCGTTTCTAGCACCACACACCTTTATTACACCGGGGGGGAGGGCGCGAACAATGGTTTGCCAATTTTTAGTTTTGATTTATCAGAAGTGAAAACTTTATTCTGGTCTGGTTTGGTCAGCCTGTATTGCTCCCTGGATCCCCTACTTCATCCTTTCTTGTCTTCTTTTTCATCCGAGCCGATCAAATTTATTCGCTCTGGGCAGTTTTGTGATTAGGTCTGAATTTTAGAAAAGTTAAAATGGGGTGGGATTGTTGTGGTAACATCATAGTGACCTGAGAAGTCATTACCACGTAGTGGCAGTTTCTCCTAAGATTTTTAAATTTAATGGTAGGTCTCTTCAAACGTTGTCCTTGATTCTTGAATCAGTTTCTTCATTGTCAGCCATTGATCTTCTTTCAATCGTGTGGTTGACAGCTGGTATGACCCAAAAATGTCGTGTCTTTCTCTTTTTTCGAGTGATGTTATCTGACTGGAGTCCCTCGGACCGTCTGATCAATTTGAATACAAAGGCTTGGGTTACAACCATCTAAAAAGATGCGCCTTTATTACACTTGGGGGCCCAAGGCATTGCGTCTCTAGCACCAGGCGCCTTTTCGCCTTTCCCATCGATCTTGTCCGTTCGTTTTTTTTTTATTTTGAATGGTTTAGATCGCTTCACCATTGTTTATAAATAGTCACATTCTTCTTCGTTTTGTACCTCTTATCACGTATTTTTGATTTCTTGCTATCTTCCTGTTGTGTTACCATTACTTCTCTGTCAAAGGCGCATTCTTAATCCGATGACTTCGTTCTCCATCGTTCTTCATTTTGGTTTCTTTGAATTCTTCTGGTACGTCCTCATATCCTCTTGTTGGCTTTAAGCTTTTTTGCCTGTATTTGTCCCTTTTGTTTTTGGCATTTTCTAGCCCTAACGGCTGTGGCCTATTTTACCATTTTCGAGCGTGGTTGAGTTATTGCTGCCCCTGCCCAGTAATTTGTAGCCTAATTTAGAAAGTGTCTTCCATTAGTTGATGGCCTCCAGAGTCAATCTAGACCTCCCAGTTGTGGATACAGCGGTTAAAGAGGGGGAATAGTCTCTGAAACTCCTTTTGGTTAAGAGGAGCAGGGGGGTTAGAGCGCGTGAGGAAGCATCTACCTCTGCTGGTAGAGTTCCCTTATTTGAGGTAGCTCTAAACGAGCCCGAACCGATCCTAAGCTTCAGAGAGGATGAAGGTAACGATCTCGAGAACACAATAGCAGGGGAGGGCGTGGAGGTAGTGAAATATGAGATGAATACCAGATAGTACACTTTTTGCCTTGTTGAGGATGATCTAACCCTTATCAGGCACTCCTATGACATTTCTGAGATGGTCACCCTCAGGCTGCCCTTCGAGAAGGATTATCCAAGCGGCCCTACCAATGACGAGGTGGCCATTCATGTCAAGTTCCTGAGGTTGGGTTCAGGCTTTTCATGAAGCGATATTTGCCAAGATGCTGGCTCACCTCGGAATTGCCATTTCTCAACTAGGTCCAAACTCATAGAGAGTGCTTACGGGCCTGTTTGTCTTGTGGTTAAAAGCAGGGCAGTCCCCCTAATTTTCAAGAGTTATGATACATGTACCATTTCAAGAGCAATGCCAAAAGCCATAGGGGTTTCTATTACCTCTCGTTTCATGGCCTTCAAAACCCAGTCCCAGGTCAACCAACCTCCGTAGAGGACTGGAAGGGGGAATGGTTTTTTGCAGGGAGATAGTGGGATCAGAGGGTCCCCAAGAAGGGTGAGAGAGAGTGGGTTATCCCTGCTGTCTTTTTTACAGACATAAGTCCTGATTCTCGTGTTATGTGCTAGGCTTAAATGATCAGCTCGACTCGACTGACTTTTCTTTGTTTACCATTTCTTTGCAGTTACCTTGGCGACTGACGTGAAAGTTTTTGAGTAGACCCTTACTCGGATTGACACTGCTCTTCAACACATCTGCCCTATTTAGGAGCTGCTATCCCCGTCCAGCCTTTTCACATTTTTTGCTCCAAACTTTCCCTTCCCATTTCCTCTATTTTGGTTCTCACGTTTGTGTAAAATATAGGAATGTCTGAGCAAGGATGTGGTGAAAGGAGGAAGAGGAGGCGAACTAAAGGTTCCTCCTCTGGCGGTCGGGGGCCTTTAAACCCTAACAATATCATAGGATGCTGTTTGGTTCTGGGAGGAGCCGGGTGAAGAGGCCCTCCAGGGGGAGGTCATCTTCGCCGTCTACTGGTGATCGGGCCCGTGAGGATAGGGCTTCCCAGGGTTTGACTATCCAGGAAAGGAGTCCAGACCTTAAGGGTTCTAGAGAACAGGCTCCTACTGAAACTCTGCCACAGAACTCTCATTTTGTCTAAACACCGAGTAGGGGGCAGGGTCCACCGGCTCGTTGATAAGGGCATATTTGTTATATATTTGTTATATTTTTATTTTGATATTTTATTATTTTATGATAATAGATGGCTATTTATGAGCTTTATTGTTATTTATAGGGACTTGAACGAAATATGGATCTGTCACTTCAGCGCCAAAAGGATTTTCGCTACAGCTCTAGAACAGTGGTCAAAATAAGAAAACCAGACCTGTTTAAGTCTCAATTGGCTCCCCAGCGCCAGACAGTCATTGCACCAGCGCCAACACCTCACTGCTCCAGCTATGAGGCCTTTTACATGCAATGCCTCAATGATAGTACCCAACGCCCCAGCGGTAGTGCGAGTCTTAATCTTATGAGAATTGAGATTTTAAAGCTCAAATCAATCCCTATAAAAGGCCACTCGTTCTCAGACTTTAAAAAGAATCGAAGAGCAATTCAAGAACATTAAGAATACAAAGCACAAGTTTCAAAGAGGAATGTGAGTTTAATTAAAGTAACCTTAGAGAGTGATTTAAGAGGTTGTTTGGCATCAAGAGTTGTTAGGCAGTGCAATCAAGACAAATTCGACATCTATATCGGTTTGTCATTGATTGTATCATGATTTATTATTATTTTTACTACTGTTCTCTTATAGTCATGAACTAATTTTCATTCTAGAGTTAATACTTGAACTTAATATGTGTGCTTAATTGCCATATCTTTTTAATATTTAATAAACTTAGTTCTTTATTATTTGAATTACTTGTTCTTTATGCTTCTATATATCAGGCCAATAAATGGTGAATAAATTAGTAATATTTTGATAAACTCGAAAGATGAATCATTATATTCAAACCTAAGTAATTTGATGCATGATTGTAGAGTAATATTCAATGTTGCATATGAAAGTTTCAACTTAGGATAGGAATATACCTAATTGTCATGTATGATTAATAAGACTTAATTTTAATGAATCTTAATTTATTACAAGTACCATAGGAATATAGGTATTTGGTAAATGAAGGTATACTTGCATGACTTTGGAAAAGGCTTGTGAATACATTAGTGTCTTGATCAATAACAAAGACTAAGAGAGGTAAATATTAGAGATTAATCATTAGAAAGCATATTGAGGGATAGTATTAATCATAGGTTTTCCCTATATTGCTATCACCTAATTCTCTTTGCATTGTGTTTTTGCTTTTATATTTTCTACATTCATTCTTAGATTTTTATTTTTCTGAATAATTATTAGAAAGTTATAATTTTAGTACTTAGCTAAAACTTAGAAATTATCTTTGTGAGTTCAACATCCGACTTATTAAGTCTCTTTATTACTTGTTATGATAGTATGTACTTGCGCTTAATTTTAAGATATAAAAATCTCGCATCACTCGTCCCTCAACCCAGGTTGCACAAGCTAGACGGGCCGCATCTTTGTTGAGCTCCCTTAGGCGGAAGAGGCGGTCTTTCCATGAGGGGCTCTCTCAAGTGTCCTCCTCCGTATTGGTCCCGGAGGCCAGTGAGGACTTAGGCTTCTTACTCCTAGTGATGAAGGAGTTAGAGAGGTATATGACCCCCACCTGGGCAGGTCAAACGTCTTCCCTAGACCCTACCACGGGCTTCAATATTGTGTTGGGATCTGCCCTTGATATAGGTTACCTAACATTTGGATTGTTTCTCATTTGTGCATTTGCTTGCTCTGACCTCTCATTTTTCTGCAGTTTATTTTCCTCATTTCTCAGTTCCGGGCCAAATGGGTTTTACGACCTGTTCTCAAAAAGCAAAGGATGACCTTGCTCGAGGGCAGATGAAGCAGGGGCTAAACTTGAGGAAATGATAATCGTTAGGGCCAAGGCGGAGAGCAGGTTGTCTGAGCTTGAGCATAAAAAATGGTTGGTCGAGCAGATGATGACGAATAACCTAGCAGTGGTGAGGGTTTGAATTGGTCAGCTGGCGCATCAAAATGAAGAACTTGAAGTGCAGCTCGGTGCCACTTAAAGAGAGAGGGAGCTAGTTGAGCAGCAGCATAACCAGGGGTCAGCTGGTCATGAGGAGAGCTTTTGTTAAGGCGCGATGGAAGGATTTCAAAATTCCATCGCCCTTTTTTAGGAGCATTGCCCAGAGATTGACTTCCAATGGCTATGGTCCTTAACCACTGGCAGTTCTTTACATGAAGGGGAAACCTTCGGGGCCTATGATGACGTTGCGCTGGTGCCTGTTGACGCTGGTGGTGACGAGCCCCCTTCAGCTAATGTGCCTGCCCTCTTTGAGAGTGCTGCTATTACGAGCGATGGTGAAGTTGCCTCTCATGCCGACCAGGGGCAAACTAGCGGCACTAGCCCCGTTGAGCCACAAGGAACTGCAGATGTTTCGGCTGACCTGCTCGTTGTCGCACTCCAATCGGCAACATTCCTGAAGCCGCTCTCATCGTGGACTTGGATATGCATAATTCCGCTCCTGCTGCCTGAGTGAATTCACTTCTCCACAGCGCAAATTTATTTTTTTGTTTTGTAATTGACTGATGTAATCATCTTTGATGAATGAACTATTTGCTCTTTTTCAATGTGTAATCGTTCTCTTTTACCTGCTCAGAGTAAATTTGTTTCTTTACAGTGCAATTCGCTAAGATAGTCGAACCGCTTATAAAACATTGATTTTCAAAACCATACCATTAGTGATAGTTATTGTTCTAACATTACACAAATGATAACAGATTTATAATAAAATAGGCTGACCATTTTTTCGAACAGCTTTAGTTAGGACCAAATAGCAGTCATCGTTTTCAACTTACAGGTCGAACAACTTTTCGTAATCGACAAGGTTGGGTGGCTGTTTTTACTTGAACTGCAATCATGAGTAATTTGAAGTAACAACTATTTGGGGCGTCTTGTAGCGGTGTCCTATCCAATTGAGTAGCTGAGTCATCCCTAGTGATACATCGGTTGTTAGTGCAGTCCAATGCGAGTAGCCCGAACTGTGTCAGGCGGAGGACCCTCCAATGCTTTCAGGGGATTGACTCAGTGTAATAACGCTGAACATAGGTGTTGTGGAAAGGAGTGATACTGTGGAAGAACCATGGTTAAACCCTCTTCAATAGGCGCTACGGTGTAAGCCGTGGTAATGCTGTGGAAGTGCCACAACCGTCGCCCCATCAAGCTATCCAGGTGTGATGTTGTAGAACGAAAGTCGAACCGAACATAGCGAGTTGCTCCGTGAGCGTCTAACCGGTGACGGTGAAAATAGAACGAAAGTTGAACCGATCACGCAGAGATACTCTGCGAGCGTCGGGCCGGTGACAGTGAAAATAGAACGAAAGTTGAACCGGTCATGGCAAAATGCTCCGTGAGCATTGAGCTGGTAACAGTGAAAATAGAACGACAGTCGAATCGGTCACGGCAAAATACTCCGCGAGTATTGAGCTAGTGACGGTAAAAATAGAATGACAATGGAGCTGGTGATGATAAAAATAGAACGACAATCAAACCGGTCACGACGATATGCTCCGCGAGCGTCAGGCCAGTGACAGTGAAAATAGAACGAAAGTTAAACCGATCACGGTGAAATTCTCCGTAAGCGTCGAGCCGATGACAGTGAAAATAGAACGAATGTCGAACCAGTCAGGGTGAAATGCTCTACGAATGTCGAGCCAGTGACGGTGAAAATAGAATGAAAGTCGAACCGGTCACGACGAAATGCTCCGCAAGCTTTTAGTCGGTGACGGTGAAATGCTCTACGAGACATGGCGATGCCTTATCAAAAAATGAGGATGTCTTTGCAATGATGGCGTTGTCAAATAATCTGAGGGCGCCTGCATTGGCGGCTTGTTCTATGTTTCTGTCAATTTGCTCCCTGCGAATGTCCATGCAAGAAAAAGAAAAGAAACGAGAGTTTTTATTTAAATACGACGTTCATACAGTGAAGGGTTACAAATAAAAGTTTAGAGATAATATTTTCTTAGCAGCTAGGCATTCCATTGTTTCCTGACGGCTCGCCCGTTTGTTCTTTCAAGTTTGTATACTCCTCCTACGTGCCTAAGGATCATGTATGGCCCTTCCTAGGTGTGACCTAGGACTTTGTCTGTCTTCGAATCTCCTCCCGAGATTCTCTCCCATGATTTCTTGCTTTGTCCCTAATTAACTTAGTCACGAGTTGCCTTAGTTCCTTCATTTCCTCCCTCAGAGTTCTCAACTCTGCTCTTATTTCAGGGTACAAAGACCTTTCTGTTCGAGAGAGAGGTCGATTTGGGTTTGGGTTTCACTCTCCAGCAATGTGATTCCTGTTGACAGAGAATTTTTCAGTCATTATAGAATATTGCTTTTCTAGACAAAGCTTTTTGTTCGATTCCTACAGACAGTGCCAAAAACTGTTGACCTGAAAAAATAGCTTATCGGATCAATGATCTTGAATTTGTTGAGGGGAAACCAAATTTGGGCCTTATCTAAATTGGATCGATAGGCACGGACTTGAGTTTTCTATTTTTCGCTTGCTGTAGAGAGGGACCTGCAATGAAAATACAAATACAAGCTCAAAGGTGGTCTCACCGAGATGGGTTCCGGCGAAGACGCTCCGATGCTTAAGTCAGATAAAGGGGTTTTTTTTCTCTTATAAAATATGACAAAATATAAATAAAATATTTTTCTAGAGACGGGGGATACCTTTTTCCTTTTTTCTTCTCTTTATGTTTTTTTTATGGAGATTCTTTCATCCTACTCCTCTATGTCTCTCTCTTTTTCCTTTTATAGTGATGGCTTTCAGAAAATTTTTTGGGCTTTTCTCTACAGTATTTTTGTTTTATGCTGGATATTTTCTGTTGTATTTCTGACATACGCCAAATATCTTTCTACAAATTTTGACCCCGTTCTTACCCCACGTCAGATGTCACTTTTGATGTGTTAAGCATGTTCCTCGGGTTCATCTCCACCGGCATTTTTGATTCAACCGAGGCTTATTTTAGTCAGCTCGAATTAGATTTTGAACGACTTTTTCTTATTAGTTTGATATTGACACGAGATTCCTATAACGAAGTTGTAAAATGTAGTCAGTATCTGCTCGGCCATAGTCGCATTGGGTCAGCAAATGCCAACCCAACCACTCCCAATCACTATTAACTGTCACTGCCACTACCATCACAATTGTTGCCTCCACCATAATGTGCAGTTCAACTATTTTTTATTATTATTTTTGATTGAGTTGAAATTAGGTGAATTCAATCAAACTCGTTACAGAGGTAGGTTAAATGCATATGGCTCCAACTCAACTAATTTTTTTTATTTTTATTTTGTTATTTTTCCTTTTTACTTGATTAGGATTTAAAGTCAATATTAAATTATGTAACATTTTTTTAATTAAAAAAAATTACATAATTGAATTGTACTTTTTTATTGTTCATTTTTAATTTTTTTAAGAATTGATTATGAAATAGGGTGAAATATGAATAAATAATATTGAATTGTATTATTATTGTTGTGGTAAAAAATTGTATTATGAATAGATAATTAATGATGTTAATATATTATTAAATAATTATAAATAGATCTTTTAGTAAGTTGTGTAGAGGTATAATTGTCATATCATCACATTTTAATGTGTTCGAAGCCAATTGAGTCATTTTATTCGCTTTGACATATAATCTATTAATTTTGATAGAATATTCCTTAATAATTGGGCATCGCTACCTAAATAAGAAACTCCTAGATATTTTGATATTACACAATACCTTTAAGGTATTAGCAATAATAACCCTATTTAAATTACAAATTTACATAAAAAATTGATTTTTTAAGGTGGACCAATGTCATATAAAATCTTTTATAAATTTAAAAATTGCATTAATTGACCATAGTTTAAATTAAATTCATACATGTATACTTGGAAAATGAGTTAAACTTATAGACTATAAAAACAAGCAATTGTTCATTCATTAATTATTCATAAACAGTGTCACTAAAGTACCTCGAATCAGAATATCCTAGATCAAAGATCAACCTTCAGACCCTCGTCTTGCTTCTTTCAAATGACTCGAACGTCCTCGCCAACTTGCGAGAACACTCTAATGTTCAAGTTAATGGGATGAAACGAATTAATTTAAGGGAAAATGAAGAACAAAGGAAAAAAAAATATTGTTTAAGTGTGTGAATGGTTTATTTAATGAAACAGTTAACAAACTATATTTCAAATATTTTGAAACAAGGAATGTTCATGAATCCTAAGTAGAATAGGACTTTTTATTTATAAGAGGATATTTGGAGGAAAAAATAAGAGTCTTTCCCCAAATGTGTATGGCCATTAGATAGGTGGGTCTCTTTTCCAACCATTGGATCGTCAGCTTATAATCTAATTATACGAGAATTTGTTAAAACTATTCAAATAGAAAGAATTTGGTATGGGCGTATTTACACAAACTCCTTTAAGGCAAAAATTAGGTAGGTAGCATTGGTTAATTAGCCGGCTAAATTTCAACCCAACAATAGATAATGTTAAGTATATTATTTTGTTCAAGTCTTCGAGTCACTTATTTCAAATAATAAGTTTTCAAAGTTAATATGTTTTAAGTAATAACGCTGAATCCTTTGTTAATATATTACGGTTAATGTTTGTTAACACCAAAGAATTTTAATAATATTAGTATTAGGGGTGACAAAATGGGTCTCAACATAATTATTCAATACAAATTCGATAGGTTTTAAGCAAATATGGGTACAAAAAAATCGACACGATTAATAAACAGGTAGAATTTGTGTTACAAATTTATTAATTATATCCATATGTGAAGCAGCATTGCTTGCATAAGGAAGGAAGAGTAATCAATCAATGAGGAGAAATAAGAAGTGTTTCCTTTGTAATAAGAAATGACACTTTGTAAAGAATTATCTAAAATCAAAAGGCAAAAAAGGGTGGGCTGCAATTGGTACTGAGGAAGATACTAAAGTTGTAGGCATATTGGTATCCTCAAAGAAAAAATACACTGGCAAATGGATATTAGATTTGGGGTGCAGCCTCCATATATGTCCCGACAGATTGATGTTTACAAACTACAAAGCTAAGAGAGGTAAAGCTTTAATAGGGAATGATATGACTTGTGAGATTATGGGAATTGGTGACATAAGACTGAGGATGTACGTTGGAGAAACTAAGGACTTACATGGTGTAAGGCATGTTCTTAAGCTAAGGAAGAACTTGATATCCCTAGGCAAGCTCAATGAGGAAGGGTACTCGGTTAGAGCGGAAAAAGAAAAACTAAGGATAGAATAAAGACTTATAAGGTTTTAAGGTAAGAAACACAATAGGAGGCTCTATGTGCTTAGTGGGATAGCCATGAGTGGCCCAATGTGAGATTTTGGGGTAATGCAGATCACTAGGCGACATCTAAACCGTGTTCACCGAGGTGATAAAGGTTAAAAATGAGTGCAACGCATCCATACCCTGTGCAAGGTGCACGAATGCCTTTGCAGACGAAAGTCACAAGCCCGAAAAAAATTAATTTTTGGTGGAGACTTAACTGAACTCAACTCTAGATGATAGAATATTGGTGTGGATCGAATCCAGAAGCTTTCTTATTTGAAAGATTTTGAATCAAGGAAGGGTTTGTTAAAGATTTGGTGATTCAATAATCTTATTTGGACAAGAATTAAGATAAATATCAAAGAAGAGAGTCACAAGAAGTCTAGATCATGTGGGACACGTATTGAGAAATCTAAGATGTATGGGACACGAAGGGAGAAGTAAAACGAGACTCGCAAATGCGAAGGAAGCAAGGAAAAGTGCGGAGTTGGAAACAGGGGCTAGGGCCGTGGCGCCCAGAATAGAACTGCAGCACCGCGGAGCCAGGTTCCCAACGTTGCAGCGCTAGACGCGTCAAAGCTCAGTACCGCACTGCCAGGACCTCAGCGCTGCGGCACCAGAGCGAGGAAAAGTCTGTTTTTAATTCGGATTTTGAGTTTTAGAAAGTTTAGAACTTTCAAAATAAATAGACTCTTACTCCAATAAGGAATAAGATTAGTAGGCACGAAATAACCCCTACATAAATACTTGTAAACTATTTAGTTGAGATCAAATATTAAGAAAGACTCTAAGAAAGAGAAGAACTGGGAAGACACTGAGTGTTTATGTGCACTAAGGTGGAACTGTCATTTGAATGTTCATTGTTTATGGTAGAATAAGGGTATACTACACATTAGGTCATTTTGAGGGTTTTTCATTGAATTTTTCTTGTAAAATCTCTAAAGTGTTAATAAGAGAGGTTAGGATCCTTATATCCGTCGTGAACATAAACAATTAATCGAATTACATAAAAAATTGTATTATACTATTTATTTTTTATTTTAATTTTTACTATTTTATTTGATATATAAATTATTTCGTTATACAAAAAAATTAAAAATTAAAAATAAATTTAAATTTAATTAAAATTATTCACTTTAATTTAATCTGAGGAGAAAAATATTAAATCCTTCAACTCGCTTTATATTTTTGTGTACTATGTGCTAAATTGTGTTTAGTGCTCTTATCTGATTTTGAATGTACCTGATTGTTATTGTCACTTTCTGCTGCTGGGAAAGTGCTATTATAAATCACTTTTTAGTTATTTACTTATGCCTGTGCTTTGACTTTTAAGTGAATCATGAGTTCAGTTTTGCAAGATTTACAGTAAGGATAATTTGGATTTGGATTTGGATTGTCTGTTTTCCTAGGGTTTACCAACTTAATGATGTATAAGATTTGTTATCCTGTACATCTGATTCTACTATATCTTCAAGTGGGTTTATTGTCTGATTGTGCCACGTAAGCAATACAACCAAGAACATTGCAGCAAGATAAATATCATTGTGCCACGTAAGCATTAAAAAAATGATTAGTTATATTAACAATTGGATTACGTTTGGGAATTCGGTTCTTTTATTATATCATTTAATGTCTATTTTTGATCAAAAAAATCTTACCTCAAATATAGTTTGTTATGTAAATGGAATAATATTTTAATACAAAGAGAGTGTGCCCTCTTAACTTGCAGAGGGTATTTAGATATGAGTGTGTATATTACAAAAAAGTCGCTCATTGTCATTTTCTTAGTTTTAGGATTATAAAGAAAAAAAAAAAACAAATCTTAAACAATTTGGTATTTTTGTACAAATGGTCCAAAGGGGTTTTGAAGCAATCAACTTAAATGATTGTAATGACTTTTCTATTAAAGTGGAAACATTTACAATTAAAGAGTGGAATTGAAAAATTATTTTCTATTTCAGCTTAACTAATATATAGACATGGACTTTGTGAGAGAGGGAGAAGCAGTTAGTCGCAATGATTCTAGTATGGCTGCTTCTGCTGCTTAGCTTTTCTTCTTATCTTTTGCTCCCTCTCTTCTCGCTCCAGCCTTAACTGCTCAATTCGGTCCTCCTCTCTTGCAATTCTCGCACTATGAAAATATCAAAACATTAAATGAGAATCCAAATCCAAATCCAAAATATCCAAATATACCCATAATAGAAATAAGAAGCATTGGTTAAAAGACAAAAACAAAAAAACAGATAAGCTAAAACTATCGCTTGGGCACATAATTTGTTAGCATAGAAAATTATGCATAACAAGTATCAATTTGATATAAAATCATTTATCTAGTCTTGATCATTCTAATGCAGAGTAAGCTGTGAAACCTCACAATTCAGAATAATGGAAGCTTACCTTTTTCTTTCTTCTTTCAGAATGTCACTGAAGCTGGAAACCATGCAGTCATCATAATCATCACTTGCTACTTGCTTCGTAGGATTACGCCTGGAGAAAGACATAATTCAAGTCAATACATGACCCAAAAGCAATATGATAATACATAATGATGTAAAAATTTAAGTTAATGAACTAAAGACATATTATCAAATACTCGGAACAAATAATAACTTCATGATTTGATGGAAGTAAGGCAGTAGCTAGAACATATTACATTAAGCGGAAGGATGAAAAAATTAAAACCAATTAGGGGATTAAAATATGACCTGAATATATTTTGACACAGAGAGGAAATATATGACATGTCAACTTCATCTTGGTAACATGCCTCACGAACAGGGCGTTTAGTCTGCAGGATCTGTCGTGAATGAGAGAGGGAATGTACTTGATGTTTTGAAACAGACTTTGCTTGGACTGAAATCAATTTTTCCTTGTTAGCCTTGTGCAATTCCTTTGTCCGTGTCATCTGCTGCTTTGTTTGAGCCTCATTAAGGACCTTTCTCTGTAAAGAGGGCTGAAGTTTTCTCGGCATCAAATCCACCTTCTTAGGTTCACGAAGTTCCTTCTCCGGTTCTGATTGTCGCCTTGTCGCAAATTTATTAGGCTTCGACAAGAAAGCTTTATGCACATCATAAGCCTGAACTGTCAAAGAAGATTGCAGATTGTTTTGCATGACTCTTGCCTTCTTAGGTTCCGCACTCTCAATTTTCTCTTCTGATTTCCGCTTTGTGGCAATCAAAGACCTCGAAGAAGAAGGTTTGTGCCCATCAGAAATCTGATTCTTTGTAATAGACTTAACCAGCTTTGGCATCACTTGAGGGAATTTTTTGTCCTGTTTCACACTCTTGCATGTGACTGAAGGCATCTTTGACAGGGAAATTTTGTGCTCATAAGGGGCCTTATATCTTGAAGACTGCAATTGGTTTGTCATCAGCTTTTTACTTTTAGCTTCACAGCTCTCCTTTCTTTCAACCAAATGCTTTTTTGTTCTAAAACTTGAGAAAGCACTTTGCACACCAGAAGTGGGATTTTGTGCATCATCAGAAAGTAAGAAGGAATAATCTCGCAAGGCTTTAAGTTTACGAGCTTCCACTCTCCACATTGGCAAAACAGGCTTTGATTTTGAAGTGGTCGAATTGATAAGCCTTAATGCTGCTGATTGCTGAAACTCCAGCATTTCTTTTGCTTTCCAGAATTACTCTCTCTGCAATGGAAGGCTGACAATGAAGCTGATCAATGAACAAAAATTGTAAGAAAGGTGGTATTTAAAGGGAACTTAATTTACCTTGTTAAAACAGGATTTGGTCATTCTTATTTAAATTGGTTTAGGAAATATTTATCTTATTCAAATTAGGAAATTTAATTTACCTTGTTAAAACAGGATTTGGTCATTCTTATTTAAACTGGTTTAGGAAATATTTATCTTATTCAACTTAGGAAACTTAATTTACCTCGTTAAAACTGGTATAAATTAATTTGTTAAAATTAAAAAGAATTTATTAATAATTTTAGTTATGGGTTGGAAGTATGTTTTTGTATCAATTTAATTAATTAGTGAAATTCTTTTGAAGTGGTATAAATTTTTTTATTTTATCGTATTATTTACTCAAAAATGAAAATTTGGAGAGCAGAAAGAAATTTTTATCACATTATTTACTTTTAATGACCTTTCAATAATCACTCTTTTTACTCACAAATTTCTTCTTTTTACTATTAAAATTTCAAAAATTATCCCACCATTCAAATTAATCTATTATAATATAAGAAACAATAACGATTAAATAACATATTGAACATTGTCTACTAATGTAATTATAGTATTAAAAAAATTAGAAATGCACAAACCGGGAGGCTTCGATAGGGTTAATTATTTTTTTAATTTATCAATATATTCTTATTTCTATTTTTTAAAATTATATACATTTTTGTGAGTTGACCCTCTCAAAATTTTACATATGACATTAAAACTCATATAATTAAACTCTAACCTAATATGATTTTTAACTTTAAAATTTAACTCATCATAAATTCAATTCTGCCCCTATGCATAAATATCCCAAAAAAATTGAGTCCGAAAAATAATGAAAATAAAATACTGTATTTTGTTATCTATAGTCCTAGATTAGACTTTGCTTATATGTGCAAACATTCTTAAACGCGTGATCATAATTTGAGCACATTATATATTAGACATATAGACATGCAAAATCGTATTCCGAAATCTATTCTACCTTCAACATTATAAAAATAAACAAAAATCAAACTAAGAAAATTTAACATTCTTTACATAACAATTGACAAAGACAAAAATTAATATTGTAGTCTACTCGCAAATGTTAACTATGATATATTTGACAAATGATTCAACATCTTTTTTTTTTTTAATAAATTGAATCCGTCGCACAAATTTTAAAGCATAAATATATGGCATACCATTAATTATTAAGTAACAACCACAAGTGCTGCTAGTCTTTTATAGCTCGCCCGAACCTATTATTTTTAATAAAGATACAACAAGTCCTATAATAAAAATTATACCATATAGAAATTACTGCCCCAATTACGAACAAGCAGACTCGACCTTCACGCAAAAGAAATTTAACTCCACAAAAGAGAATATATACATCACAAACGAGGATATCTACCTTTCAATAGAGGATAAATATACAAAAACACCATTGTGAAAGAGAGAGATTACAAAATTACCTCTACAGTAATCAAAGTACACCCTAAACTCTAATCTACTAACAACACCAAACAAACAAGCAATAGCCACAAAATAGAAGTACAAGAACAGTAGCCAATAGAAGAGCTTTGCAATGGTCGAGGACTGTGGATAGCATCTAGATTGAAGGATGGAGGAGCAAGGTAAAAATATGGCGATGGCTCGTCAAAATCTGACAACTGATGAGCTGCATGGCCGCAGGGGGAAGGACAGTGAGATGGCATACATATCCGCCAGACCTTAGCAAAGTGTTGGCAAAGGGGGACTATAGTCGACGAAGGCTAGTTTTGGCTCAATGGCGGAGACAGTTAAGGTGCTTAGGTGCCAGTAGAGGGAGACAATGAAGAGACGCTCATCTTGCCTCAACCCTACAGTCATCGATGAGAAGGATCCCTGACAGAATCGAGGGATATTTGTGACGTTGTAAAGTAGAAAAAGCTAAAAAAAAGAAGAAAAAGTAGAAAGAAAGACAGGTAAAAGAAACAGAGAAAATAAAACCTAAGCTAAGGGTGGCTTAAGGACTACCAAAAGGGGGGGCTAAGAGAGATTTAAGGGTAAGGCGGCTTTGTTGAGAAGTTGAGAAGTTTTTATTCTTTAGGGTTCGAGAGATTTGTTTTAGCTTTTTGTGAATTAGTTACCATTAGTTAGTAGTTAGAAATTTTGGATTTTATACATTATTTACTTTTGAACACAAATCTCCCAATTTTCAACAACGTATAAATAATCAATCTTATTTTACTTTTAAAGTTCTCTAATTTAGCATTAAAACTTCAAAAATTATCACACCATCGAGTTCCATCACATTTTAATATAAAAACAATGACAATTAAGTAATATATTAAGAATTACCCCTTTTGGGGGCAAAATTTAGGTGACCAATTAACCCAGTGCCACTTGTTAAATTTTGCCTCATTGCAAAAGTTTTTGTTAACATGCCCACACCAAATTTCTTTTATTTGAATAGCTTTAACAAACTCTCGTATAGTTGGACCTAAAGCTGATGATCCATTAACAAGAAGGAGGGCATGCCTATCTAGTGGCATACAAATTTTTGGGGGGGGGGAATAACTCTCATTTTCCCCTTCAAATATCCTCTTATAAATAGAAAGTCTTCTGTCACTTAGGATTCATGAACATTCATCCTTTCATAATATTCAAAATATAGTTTGTTAACAGTCTTATTGAATAAACTATTTGTTAGAATTTGGTGATTCAAAACTGTATTTGAATAGGATTTGAGTTTCATAACAAATGAACTCTTATTTCAACTAGAAATAAGATTTTTATGACCTTTTAAATCCTATAAAAACTCTTGTAGTCTTTTACAAAGGTATCAATAAGAGAGAGAATAGAGGTTTAGGCTACCTTAGGGTGCTGAGTGTGCAAGTAAGGGTGCATGGGAGTGCTGAGTGTGCAAGAGAGTACTAATAGATCCTTTGTGAGAAGCTCTGGTTATTGATGTATTCCTTGATTAATCTCTTATATTAGGTCTTCGTGACCTAAAGTTCTTTGTGAAATGAATAAAAGTAGTCTGGCGATCTACCATGTATATAGACGGTTATTGTTAAACCACTCTTGTGTCTTGTGGTGATCTTTTTATATTTATTGTGTATAATCTTTTATATTCTTGGTTACTTATAGGTGAAGTCTCCCACAAAGTTTTTAGTAGTTTTAGGGTACTAAATACTAGCAATAAAGGTATTATGGCAAGTCAAAACCCCAACAAATAGAATCAATGATAAGGCTAATTCCTAAGTTAGATTTGTGCTAAATGAAGATTCTTGTAACAAAGTGGTATTAGAGAAAAAGTTGAGATATATCAAATTACAGAGTATAGGTTGTAAAGATTGATTATAGAGCATAGGCGATAGAGTCAAATTTTAAAGCATAGGTTGGTGAGCTAATATTCAGGGCAAGGTTGTTTTAACTATAGTGACTCACAAGTATGAAGAATTTCAATGAGTAGGATTATAATCTGAAAGAGGTAAATGTGGTGTTGGCTTTATTGATGAGTTTAGGGTTAGAGACATCCCTTGAAGAGACTCAAGCTATATCTAGTGATAAAAAAGCTTGCATCATCGAGATCTAAGTCAAATTAAAGAATCATTCAGATTGAATGCAAAAGATTAGGAAAATGATCAGAGTCACGGTATTGACTATAAGAGAAGGGACTAAGAATAAAGATGAAAGAAGAAGAGAAATCAAGTTTAAAGGACAGATCTAAGAAGTGCTTTGGTTGCAAGAAAGAATGGCGTTTAGTAAGAGATTTTTTGAAGAGAAAGACGAAGATAAAAAAAAAGTAAGGTATAGATGCAATAGTCTATAAGAATGACTAGAAAATTTCATAAACCTTAATAGCTTATATAGAAATATATGCCTGGTAAGTGAATACTTGATTCTAGGGTGTTGTTTTTATATGAGTTTTAGAAAGTCATCTTTTACCAATTATAGATCCATTAAGAGCAATAAATTACTAATGGGTATATATATGGCTTCTGTAGTTAAGAAGATTGATAGTATAAGATTGAGACTACATAGTAAAAAAGTGAAGGAGTTATTAGGTATGAAATTTATTCCTAGTCTCATAAAGAACTTAGTATCCCTAAAGTGGTAAATCAAGCAAGATATTCATTTGAAGCAAAAGAAATAATACTGGAAGTGATGTTTAAAGGATATATGAGTTATAAGCATAGTTGAGGCTATGTGTTTAATAAAAATATAGTGTATGACTCAACATGGATTGTTGAGAGGATGCAAACCTAGGACAATATTAGAGATTATTTTCCCAATGTGGCAAGAGTCGAAAGAGAATATATGGTAAGAGGGCTATTAGCAGAGATAAGATCTAGCCACAGATATATTATAATAGTGTCCAGGTAATACTGGAGATTACAATATGAAGGCTGCCCAAGAAGATATGTATTCATATCTTTGGAGACCGAAGTCACAATCTTTAGAAAAGTTAAATTTGGGCACAAGACTTAATTGAATCAATGCTAGAGTAATTGAGCATTGGTTGAAGATGGGATAGATCCTAGAAAGCTTCTAGAAAATATTTTGAATTAAGGAGGGGTTTGTTAAAATTTAGTGATTCAAAATTGTATTTGAATAGGATTTGAGTTCCTTAATAGATAGACTTATAATTTAACTAAAAATAGGGTTTTTAGGACATTTTTGAAGCCTATATAAACTCCTGTAATCCTTTAAAATAATCAAATATCAAAGATATCAACAAAAGAATGAATAAGAGCTTAGTTTCATGGGCTTAGCATTTGTCATTGATCCAAAAGATTAGTCTATTAGGTAATGCTGCCTACCCGCCCATATATAACCAAAATCTACCCAAATTCTATTCGATTTAAGATGTGACATTCTCTCCCACCTAATTATATATCTCACTCATCATAGTTTAGCCCAAACTCAGAGGCCAACCAAGCCCATCTTTCCCATCTTCATAGGACTAAAGAACCTACTACCCACGTAAAAAATTTTATTGGACCTCAAGACACAAGATTTTCAAGGCCCACTTAATCATAATGCCCATCCCCTTAGGGACATGAGGGACCTACTACCTATGTGATAATCTTTATTAGGGTAATTTTAAAGGCCCATACACCAATGAGAATTTTGGTCTATTTTGATACAACTTGTCACGTCCATACATTTTTTATTAACTCAAAAGACTAACCTAGTAGACCATTCTACTAATAAACCCAAGTATCAACTCTTTTCTAGCTAATCTGAGATAACTAACTCACTCAATAATCCCTCTTTAAATAAAACATCCATCGGTGGAGGATCAACACTAACCCATTTATTTGATAGTAAGTTCATCCATATTTCGACTACTAGAGTTTGTCTTTATTACCACTTGTCACAGGTCGGGCGCTTGCTATACTAAAAAAAACTAGCCTGGTAGATAATGCTACCTATCTGCCCAAATATACCCAAGATTCATTAAATTTTTATTTGATGTAGGACTTGATATTAGGCAAACTTAGAGCATTGAGTGTGCAAGTAAAGGAGTCATGGATGTGCTTGCGTGTTGAATGCGCAAGATAGCACTGATAGATCCCTTGTGAAAAGCTCTAGCTATTAATGTATTCTTTGATTAATCTCTTATATTATGTCTTTGTGACCTATAGTTCTTTGTGAACTGAATAAAACAAGCTAGAGTCTAGTGATCCACCATAGACGTAGGCAGTTATTGTTGAACTATGTATATCTTGTGTCTTGTAGTGATTATTTCTTTATCTATATTATTTTTAATCTTTTATATTCTTGCTTACTTATGGGTGAAGTCTTCCGTAAAATGCTTAGGCAATTTTAGGTGTTAAATACTAGCATTGAGATATTAAAGCACGTAAAAACTTTAATAAGTAGTATCAGTGCTATGGCTGAGGTTAATACTTAAGTGGTGCAAAATTAATTAGCCTAGCTAATTTTCTAACACCATTCATACACCCGAACACTATTTTCCCTTTCTTCTTCATTTTTCTTGAATTAATTCATTCAATCTCATTAACTTGAATATTATAGTGTTTTTTACAGATTGGTAAAGACATTCTAGTCATTTGAAAGAAGTGAAACGAGGGTTGCATATTGATCTTCAATCTCACTAATGGTCTCTAGTATTCCTTTTGCAATAGAAGGCTAAGAATGAATTTAATCAATGAACAAAAATTATAAGAAATGTGGTATTTAAAGGAAACTTAATTTACCTTGTTAAAATAGGATTTGGTCATTCTTGGAGGATTATAGTTCTTCATTGACCTAACTTTTAAGGTAAATTGGTATTTTCTAAAGAGAAGTAAGAAAGAATTAGATTTTTAGAGTGAGAGATATTTTTTATAAAAATAAATTGTGTATGTTAATTTAACTCTAATGAACCCCTTTTATAGTGAAGGAAAAGCTTGTAAGTGAAAAAATTACAATGATGCCTTTAATGGGCCTTTTATGCCCTTAATGGGCTTTGTATAAAAATTTCTTTATTAAAATTATCCATTAGGTAATTTTATGTCTCCTACACTTATCCCCCATTTTTAAATAATTTATTTTACAAAAGTTGTGGAATAGGCTTACTGCAATGATTTAGGGATTCAATGTACAATTTTGCTTATTAGAGTGTATCTTGGTTTGACCGATTTGTTTATCTTCCTCGACTTGTCCTTCTTTGTTCTTGTAGCATTGCGTTCTCGGTAATAGGTTGGTAGCGTTTTACCTTTGAATCACAACTCACTTTTATCTAACTCACTATTTATAAAAAGATACTTTATTGACGGAGAGAGATTGAAAAGTTGCAAAGCTTAAGTCTAAACTTGTAACTGTTCAACTCAACATTGATTAAAATGATGTTTTGTTAGAGGAAAATAATATTTTAGCTTAGAATTTTGACTGCTTATTTGTTACGGAAGTGATTTTTTATTGCTCCTGTTAATGTTGCTGCCTTGGCAAGGTAAAAAAGTTTATTAATGATTTAGTATTTCGACAACTCGCTGATCTTATTGTCAAAGATTTAAAACTTGTTGCGAGTTAAGAAGAGACAATAGATTTTAAATCAAATCTTTTGGAGCTATGACAACACTATGATAAACTTTCTGATAGGAAGAGAGTTTTGTCTAAATAGAGGATTTCCTCATAAGAAGGTTGATTTCAAAACCTTGCTTCGCTTCGCAGACAAGAGTGTGTTGGTACTAGTATTTTGAACTTTTCTTCTTTAAGGATTCATCTGGCTTTTACTTATAAGGATTTGAATCATGATGGGGTGAATGATTTAGATTTAGAGCTTAAGTCTGATGGTAGTGATGATTCTTTCAGACAACAAAGAGTTAGTTATGATATTCCTCTTCCTAGGTTACTTCTCATGAGGCATTGGTGAGCCTCTTTTTGTACTTTTATTGTCAGTTATTGATATTTTGATATAATATTTTTTTCTTTAATTTTTAGGATTTTAGAACAAAACAGAAGAGGAAAAGTTCCTCTTAACAAGATTTTCTTGTTAATGATATACCACCAAAGGATGCTTCATAGATCTTTCATTTGTCTCCTCTTTTTGTATTTTTTAATTTCAGACTTTGTTACTTCTAGGTCTGCTAGTACTCATTCTAGCGAGTAGATGTTACTTTGATTGCTAAACATATTTTTAAAATCTTTTTTGGATTTTATACATACTAATTTATTTTGGGGCATATTCAAAGGTATGCTTTTAGAATGCATTTGGATGATTTCATACTTGACCTAATTAGGGTATTCTTTGGATATATTTTGAGATGTATTGTATGACTTTTATGTTTGGCCTGACAAGAGTATATTTGATGTATATCAAATGTCACTTGGGTATATTTTGAGTTGTATATTGAATATTAATCATATATGCAACCTTTTTTTCCTTTTAGAAAGTATTCGAAGGGCTTTTAAAATTTTTTGCTTATTTTTGTCTTCTCTCCTTCTTTTTTTTTTAAATTTATACATAGAGAGATATTTGTTTTTCATTAAGATATGCATACTAAGCATATTTGGTGTATATATTTAAGATTCAAAATGTATCATAAGTGTATGTAAATAGTGAATATTTTTTTCACTCCATTTTTTATTGTGTGATACAAGTACTCACTTTTTTGCCTACGCGACTTATTTAGTAGCTTTTTGATTAAATTTAATTATATAACTATTCATCTTCTTTGAATGTACGATATGATATATCACATTCTCATTTATGTATGTAGTTAATTTTGGCCACTTATTTGATTGCAAGGTTTAATCATTTATCTTTCAGCTCTTGAATATACGACATGACTAGTCATTCTTTTGGTTACGAGTATGCAATAAATCTAGTCGCCTTTTCTTTAAAAGTGTATGACATGATCAATCATATGATTTATTTAACTGTCTTTTTAGTCATGCGACTTTTTTAAGTCTTGCACGACTTATTTAGTTGTTTTTTTTTTATCATGGAGGTGTAACATACTTAGTTATTGTGTGACTTGTTTAGTTGCAATTTTTATTCATACAACTTGTTTTACATCATCTTTTAATTTTGATTATGTGACCAGATTGATTTCCTTTTGGTTTTAATCGTATGACCTGATTAGTTGTATTTTAATTTTGATCGTGCAATACAGTTAGTCTCTTTGGAATGTGTGGAAAAATTATTTGTCTTCTAGTTTAATTGGTTGACTTTTTAGTGTAATGTGCGACATAATTGGTTGACTTTTTTGAACTGTGTATGTGACAAAACTAATCATCTTTGAGTTAAGATTATGCAATAGGACTAATCATATTTTTATGTGATGGCGTGACATATACAGCTATCTTTTGATTATAAATGTGCAATATACTCAGCCATTTTTTAGTTATGATGTTGTGATATACTCAGTCGTCTTTTAATTATGAACATGCGACATAATTAATTGTCTTTTAATTATAAGTGTGCAAAATACTCAATAATCTTTCAATCATATGACTTTATCTAGCCAGCTTTCAATCGTACAACAAGTTGTGCTATAATATAACTTATTATTTTATTGTTTGCTTTTAATCTGCAAAATTTTATTGTCACAATATGATTATAAAGCGAACAACTTGTATCTTGTGTAAATAATTTTAACTAATAATATTTTATTTGGAAGCTTGCAAGAAAATGTATTTTGTGAGAGGTTGATAATTTGTAACTTGCAAGGTTTGACAACTCGTATGATTAAGTAACTCGCAAGATTTGATAGCTCGTGCTTTTTGATTTGATAAATTGCGAGATTTGAAAACTCGTATGATTTAGTAACTTGGAAGATTTGATAGCTCGTGCTTTTCAATTTGATAACTTGCAAGATTTGATAACTCGCTTGATTGGTTAACTTGTAAGATTTGATGACTTGCTAATTTAGTAACTCGCAAGATTTGATAACTCGCGCGTGTCATTTAGATTTTATGAATCTCTTTCATCTTGGAATCCTCTAATACTAGTTGTAACTAGTATTTGGCAGATTCTTGTATCTTATTTTATGCATATAGCAATGCAGAAATCTCTTTTGAGTTTGAGCACAACAGGACTAGTCTTTTTTTTATATATTTGACATAATTATGAGAATCCGACATAATTAGTCGTCTTTTGTCTATGAATGTGCGACATGATTAATCATCTTATGATTATGAATGTGTGACTAATTGATTATGAATATGAAACATATTATTTTGTCTTTTAATTATAAATATGCAATGTGATTAGTCATCTTCTTGACATAATGATGCAATATGATTAGTTATCTTTTTATTTGCTCGACTTGTTTTAGTCACCATTTTGTGATATAAATAGTGTGGCATATGTTCTTGTATTTTTTTTATTTGTAAAACTTATTTATTCATCTTTTTTATATGAATGGTATGACATATGTTTGTCATTTTTTCATTTGTGCGATTTAGTTAATCAATTTTTTTTTTATATAAATAGTGCGATGTATATTCGTCGTCTTTTTATTTGCACAACTTGTTTTAATTGCCATTTTGTGATATAAATAGTGCAACATATGTTTGATAAGGGCAAATTTGTCATATATTTTCTCATGTTTTTATTATTGATATTTTATGATTTTATGAGAATAGATGGCTATTTATGTGTATTATTGTTATTTATAGGGACTTGAACGAAATTTAAAGAACGTAAAAGGAGCGAAAACAGGGACTAAAATACAAACTTTTCAAAGTATGTGTCCATCGCCCCAGCGCCACAAGGATTTTTGCCCCAGCGCTGAAATAGTGATCGAAATAAGAAAAACGACCTGCTTAAGTCGCGTATAGCGCCCCAGCGCCAGACAGTCACCGCGCCAGCGGTGAAGTCGTCTTCATGCAGCACCCCAGCGCCAAGATCCCACCGCTCCAGCGGTAATAGCTTTTTCACGCGTCGCCCCAGCGACAGATGCATAGCGCGCCAGCGGTAGTGCGAGTCCTAGTCCGACGAGAATTGAGATTTTCAAGCTCATATCAATCCCTATATAAAGCCACTCGTTTCCAACCTTCAAGAATCAATCCAAGACGACCCAAGAGCACCAACAATACAGAACACGAGTCTTGGAGAGCAATAGGAGCTTAATTGAAGCAACTTTAGAGAGAGATACAAGACGTTCTTCGGCATCAAGAGTTCCTAGGCAGCGCAATTAAGAGCAATTCGACGTCTATATCGGTTTGCTAATAATTGTATCATGATTTATAATTATTTTTACTGCTGTTCTTGTTGGGTGTGTTGGGCGAATTTACTTAGGGTTCTTGCATGTGGGTTTGTGTTCATCATACAAACAATATACATATCTCATACATACATGTGCACAGCGGAAGATTATGTACAATGAACACTGAAAATAACATTTGATTAAACTAAAATTCGAGATTGAGAAAATCACCAATGAAGCCTTTGGATTAATTTTCTTTGAAGTCCACCATGAAATGAATCTTTGATCAATTCTAGCAATCAACAAGGGTGGGTTTGATTGTCTAGAATGGCAGCATCTTAATCCAGCATATGTGTTTAACTCTTAAACATTTTACAAAGTTAAACCATTTAACTTAATTAAATTTGTTTTTCCTTTTATTCAACTCTTGAATAAATAAAACAAATCTTGTTTTTAGTTATTACATTTAGTAACCATTAATTCAATTTGTTTTGTTGTTCTAACACTTAAAACACAAAACAAACAATTTCAATTTCTCAAATTGAATTGGCTCCCAAAATGCAAAACCTAAAAAACTAAATCAATTATGAATTTTGAATTTCATTTCACTTTATATACTAATGCATTAATTCCAAACTAATTTGAATTTCATTTGCATTTCATTTGGCTTAACCTAACCTTAGTTAACATTTAACCTTAGTTAAATTATTTTAACTTAACCTTTAAGTTAATAAATATTTAATTAATTTAACTATAGTTAACTAACTTAACTATGGTTAGGTTAACCTTTACTTAACCTTTAAGTAAGGTTAACTTAATTAACTATATGATTAACTTTTAATCATAGTTAAATTAAATTATTTATTTAACAATTAAATAAATAAATATTTATTCTTATTATTTAACAATTAAATAATCATAAAGTGAAATTACTATTATATCCTTACTCGGTTACCAAGTTAACCTAAAGTGGGTCCCACCAATTTAACCACATACTTTAGTTAACGTAACCTTAGTAATTGCTGAATTATACTGTATTGAACAATTCAATACGGTACACTGCCCAAGTGCTCAAAGAGTACATTTCATATTGGGACTCTCTAGGTCTACACCCGATTTGTCAAATGAAACTGTTCCATTAATCCGTAATCGATGCCCCACGCACACGTTACGAATATTACAAATCAGCGTGTCAGACCATACAAGTTGAGGTCATTACGTATACGTATAATCCTTCCATCATTTATATCCTGGATGTGCAGGGATATAGATCAGCACCGTCAAATTCCTATTTGCTCATCCATAAACTTATCTCCAGATTCGTATCTCGATAAACAATATACGTAAACACTTTTGCTATATTGTTTAACCCGGTGGGAAACTCTTTTCCCGGGTTTATGCTTGTGGCCACAAGACTTTATGAAATACAATCTCGGAGCATCGGATATACAACTTACCTACGTAAGCTGACGGATCCCGTATCTACGCACACCGGACTCCATGAGCATCAGACCATACCCAGCGACACATAGCGGTCAGACCATGAAAGGTCTCTGACATATGTGGAACCAAAGCATGATGGATCACTCACAAGACCACCGTGGCGCTCAGGTCAAAGGATCACGAATACTACTCAACTCGAGAGGACCTTCCTTTGACGGTGTCATAGGATATCTATTGGGGTCCTCATAAGTCTGTTCAGTATCCAGTCTTGACTGGATACCCGCATGCCTATACAAGCTCTAAGCTCATGGTCAGCTAAGAACAACCATCTGAACCAGTCAGATATAAACATACACTAATCTATATAAAGTGAATCACCGATAGACCCGCATTAGTGATTATAGATTAGGAACATTATCTTTGAGACATACTTACATAATGATATTTCTTAACACCTATTGCAACTCTTTGCAACTATATCATTACAAGTATACTCTCAGGTCTTTGTCCCATTATAGACAATGTTCTAACTCTTTAGACCTCGCTGACTCTTATAACCTGCTAACTCTTAACAGTGCTAACTTTTAGCATTTATAACTCTCAGCTTTGCTAACTATTAGTTCTGATCTAAACTCCTTTAGACCAGATCTGAACTCTTTCAGATCAAACAATGTCTGTAATGTTACAAGCATTATACCATATTAATATGATATTAACAATCTTTATTCGAAATGTTTATTGTATAAATATTAACAATTAATATTCATACAATATTGGAATGGCATGTGAGCACCAGCTCCAACAGTTCTCTTGTAGCCATGAGCTAAACTTGTTTTCTAGGGTTAATATTTGAACTCAATATGTGTGCTTAATTGCCATATCTTTTAGTATTTAATAAACTTAGTCATTTATTATTTAAATTACTTGTGTTTAATGCTTCAATATATCTGGCCAATATATGGTGAATGAGTTGGTAATATTATTGATAAACTCGAAAGAGGAATCATAATATTTAGACCTAGGTAATTTGATGCATGATTGTAGAGTAACATTCAATGTTGCATATGCAAGTTTCAACTTAGGATAGGAATATACCTAATTGGCATGTATGATCAATAAGACCTAATCTTAATGAATCCTAATTTATTACAAGTACCATAGGAATATAGGTATTTGGTAAATTAGGGTATACTTGCATGACCTTGGAAGAGGCTTGTGAATACATTAGTGTCTTGATCAATAATAAAGACTAAGTGAGTTAAATATTAGAGGATTAATCATTAGAAACATATTGAAGGATAATATTAATCCTAGGTTTTCTCTACGTGCTATCATTTATTATCTTTGCATTGTGTTTTACTTTTATATTTTCTACATTCATTCTTAGGTTTTTATTTATCTGAATAATTATTAGGAAGATATAATTTTAGTAATTGGTTAAAAAAAAAACATTATCCCTGTGGGTTCGACATCCGACTTATTTAGTCTCTTTATTACTTGCATACGATAGTGTATACTTGCACTTAATTTATGATATAGAAATATCGCATCAATGTTCGTCGTCTTTTTTTATTTATGCAACTTCTTTAGTTATTCTTTTTATCTTTGAATGTGCGATATGATTAGTTGGTTTTGGATGTATGACATATGTTTGTTGGCTTTGAATGTGTGACATGATTAGTCGGCTTTAGATGTGTGAGATGATTAGTCAACTTTTGTACGATGTATTATTCATTGGCTTTTTGATATGAATGATGTGACATATTATCCGTTGGCTTTTTTATATACATAATGCGACATACTATCCGTCGGTTTTTTTATTTATGTGACTTGCTCAATCGACTTTGATGCGACGTTTTGTCTGTTGGCTTTTTAATTTACTCGACTTGTTTAGTTGGCTTTTTGATTCTAAGATGCAACGTACTTAGTCATATTTTAGTTATAAGTATGAATGGTGTGATGTAAGTTCGTCATCTTTTTAATTTATGCGACTTGTTTTAGTCGGCTTTTGTAAGTACGAATGATGCAACGTATATTCGTCGTCCTTTTGATTTGTGTGACTTATTATATTGTCTTTTAATTCTAAGTATGCGACGTACTTAGTTGTCTTTTTATTTATGCTACTTATTAAGTCAGCTTTTGTAATATGAATGATATGATATTTTTTCGTCGTCATTTTAATTTATGCAACTTTTTTAGTCAAATTTTTTTAATAAATAGTGCAATGTATGTTCCTAGGCTTTTGATGTGTGACATGATTAGTCGACTTTAAATGTGCAACGTTATGTTTGTTAGCTTTTAGCTTTGAATATGCGACATTACGCTCATAGGCTTTTAGTTTTGAATTTGTTTAATCGACTTTTAGCTTTGAATGTCCAATGTAATTAGTCGGCTTTTTTTATAAAATTTTATTCGACTTGTTTAGTCGGTTTTTTGATATGAATGATGTGACATACTGTCTGTTGGCTTTTTGATTTATGCGACTTATTTAGTTAACTTTAGTGCAACATTTTATCCGTTGAATTTTTTATTTATACGACTTATTTAATCGACTTTGATGCAACGTACTGTTTGTTGGTTGTTGTAATTTACGTAACTTGTTTAGTTGGCTTTTTCTTACTGGACAACTTTGTCACATATCTTTTCATGAATAAAAACATATACTTCTTTTATAAGGGAACTAGGCATAAAAAGTTTTATGACAAGTTTTGTGATGAAGAAGAATGATATGACACACTTGGGTCTACTTCAGATATGTCTTCATGACTTTAAGCAAACATGTCACCATTTTTTTCTCAACAACTTAATTAATTCAGTAGCATATTCTTCTTACAACTTGGTTTCTATAGGAACCTTGTGTTTTGGATTTAGACGGTCAAAGGCATCTCTTGTATGGACTCACTTTTGGCTAGTCGCGCTTTTCTAAATCTCGAGAACTCTTCTTTGTTTTAGGAATCAAATTCCTCAACTCCTAATTCTGTAACTTCATCTTGTGTTCTTGCGACTTCATTATATTTTTTTTTCTTTCTTTTCTTATTTGCCTCTTTATGCCTAATTTTTTTTTTCAAATCCCGCTAAAACCTAATGTAATTGCTATTTGGTACTCGCAACATTTTCTTCTTTTAGGTTCACCTGGTAACACTTTCTCGCTACTTGTTGATCTCTTTTGATGGTAGCGGTACTCAATTTGTTTTCAGCTCCACATCTCATTTTCTAGTGCAAAGTGGATTATTACTCCTTACATTCGGTGGATCTAATCTCTCTCTATGATGGCATGGTATCCGAGCAAGCATCCACTATTAAGAAGTTCACTGTCAGGGTTCTTTAAGCCGCGTGACTTGTAAGCATATTGACTCTACTAGTGATATTTTAGTGCCTTTAAAAGCAACTATTGGTAATTTACTCACAATAGTCTCTCTTTTTTTTAAACTCATCTTTTGAAAAGTGCTTTAAAATATAATATCTGAACTACTTCTATCATTAATAAGGACTTTTCAGATGGAGTAGTTGGAAATTTATAGAGTAATCACCAGTGGATCATTATGCAGGTAAACGATGCGTAACAAATCTTCGTTTGAGAACCCGGTATAATTGGAGCCACTCACTGCTACTTGATAGATGGACAAGACTACAGTTATTGGCACGAGCACTTCATTCACTTGTTTAGCTGAGGCAAATTTTCTTTCTTCACACCTTCTTTCATTCTTGGTAAGACTTTCTTTATCAGGACAACTGCTGATAGTAAAAGTTCTCAATTTTTGAAAAACTTTATTTGCTGGTTCCTCAAATTTGTTTAGAAGAGATGCTTGCATACTAGCCATCACTGTTTCGTTGAGAGCTTCAAGCATTCTTTCTAGAGTAGAGTTGCCTTTCAGTTTAACAATGTCTTCTTCGTAATTGTTGCTACACTGAGCATCACTGTCATCATCTATTCTGTTATATATATGTTGGGATTTGTGCTCATGTACCATCCCAAATTTGAATGAATATTGTAATTTCATACTTATGCAATAAATAAATATTTCATAAAATCGCTATTTATTTTTATTAAGGTAAAATGCTTTAACATTTTGGATATTGTATTGATCTGAAGGAGTTTATATCAGGTATAAAGAGTTAGAACTTTGTCTTAAATGGGATAAAGACCTGAAAATATACTTGCAATAACATAGATGTAAATAGTTGCAAGCATTGCTAAGAAATATCATTATGTAAATATGTTCTCAAATTAAATGTTCTTAATTTATTTCCACCGATGCAGAGTTTGTTGAGTAAAAACTGATTAATATAGATTAGTGTATATCTATATCTGGATTATTCAGATAGTTAATCTTAGTAGACCATGAGCTTAGTTGAAGCTCGTATAGACATACAAGTATTTAGTGAGGAATGGATACTGAACAAGACTCAATAAAGACCTCCAATAGATATCCTATAAATTCGTTAGTAGAGGGTTTTCTCGAGTTGAGTAGTATTCGTCGTCCCTTTGCCTAAGCACCACTGTGGGCTTGTAAGTGGTCTACTATATTTAGGTTACACATATATAAGAGACCTTTCATAGTTTGACCGTTGCACGTCACTGGGTACAGTCCGATGCTCATGGAGTCCGGTGAGTGTATATATGGGATCTGTCAGCTCATATGGATAAGTTAAATATCAAAATGCTCTAAGATTATATTCTAGGAAGTCTTATAGCTATAAAAATTAATTCAAAAAAGTGCTTTGCGTGGTATAAATAATATTGCAAAGGAATTTGTAAATATTGTTTATTGGAATACTAATCAAGGAGATAAGTTTATAGTTGAGCATTAGGGGACTTGGTGATGTTAATATATGTCTCTGCTCTTCCAGGATATTAATGACGGGGCGATTATACAAATATGGATTAACCTCAATTTTTATAAAGTTGAGGTTAATTACAAGTTGAGGTTAATCCATATTTGTATAATCACTCTGTCATTAATATCCTGGAAGAGCAGATATCAACATCACCAAGTCCCATAATGGTCAACCATAAACTAGTGAATGAAGTGATGATGAAGAATGCCTTACCAACATTGAAAGAAGGTGTGAAGAAAGAAAACCTGCCTTAGTTAAACAAGTGAATGAAGTGCTCGTACTAATAATTACAGTCTTGTCCATCTATCAAGTAGCAATGAGTGGCTCCAACTATATCGGGTTCTCAAACGAAGATTTGCTAGGCATCGTCTACCTGCTTAATGATTCACTGGTGATTACTCTATAAATTTCCAACTACTCCATATGAAAGTCCTTATTGATGATAGAAGTAGTTCAGATATTATATTTTGAAGTACTTTCCAAAAGATGGGTTTAGAAGAAAGAGAGACCATCGTGAGTAAATCACTAGTAGTTGCTTTTAATGGCACTAGAATAGCACCAGTAGAGTCAATATGCCTACAAGTCATGCGGCTTAAAGAACCCTGACGGTGAACTTCTTGATAATGGATGCTCGCTCGGATACCATGCCATCATGGAGAGAGATTAGATCCACCGAATGTATAGAGTAGTAATCCACTTTGCACCAGAAAATGAGATGCGAAGCTGAAAACAAATTGAGTACCGCTACCATCAAAAGAGATAAATTCAATTTTAAGTTTTTTTTTATTCAAGTGAAAGAAATAAATTCAAAAGCAAAGAATTGCTTTAAATATTTCAAAAAAGAAAGATACTATTTTAGCTTGTGGAAGCCCACCACATCCCTAATTAGAATTATTAAAAGCACATTTCAAGGGCGAGTCCCCTAATCTCATTAATGTAATGAGATTAAATTAATAAGTATTAATTTTGTTGCGTACCATGTGAGACATATTATTTTAAATTATTTTAAAATACACAAATTTACCTGTAGCATAGTGCACACTCACACAACATCCTACAGTATGTATAACATATTTTTTAGTAGAAGAGCAGTTATCTTTGCCTCTCTAAGTACAATATTGGGAGTGGAGATGGTTTGCCACTCAATTTTGTGACTACTTAATGAGAAAGATGCTTTACTTTTATGAATATACTTAGCTAAAACATCTTTTCATGCTAAGTCATCAATTTTCCTTCTCAATGATATGTAATCATTTGTGCTGTGCCTTTGATTGTTATGGTACAAGCACTTCTTAGCTTTATCTTGTTGATCAACCGAAGTCTTTATCGGCAGTAAATCACAGAATAATCCTCTGTGTTGTTATCTAGCCAGATCTTCTCTGTCGGAGTATTAAAGGGCAATTTGGGTGTTTATGAAGGATTAAATATTGTTCTTCTTTCGTGATTTCTTAGTGATCGGGGGAGATCTTGCCCTCCTTCTCTAATTTGGCCTAGCACTGGGATTCTCTTGAACTTCAAAAGGAATAGATTAGGCCACAGTCTTTACTGTCATCCTACGACTTTTGCTTAAACGATCTTCCCATACACGAATAAAGGATTTCAAGCGTTAGAATGTTCCTCTATGCTTCTTGTGGGTTGTTGCAGAAGATTTTTATAGACATGAGTTTCTTGCTGCAATTCTTTGAAAAATGCAATTGGAGGAGAGGCATCGTTAGAGTTCTTGATTTGTATGAGGTGTCATCACTTATTAATGTATTCGACCACTCATCATTTTACAAACATAAGAAGGTAAATTTTAAGCCTTGTCATGCTTTAAAATAAAGCCATGAATTGTTTTTTTTTTATTTGTTTGATGCGCGGGATTTTTAACTATAAAATGAGCACATTAGATCTTTTGTTAAAAGAGTGAAAGGAAAAAAAAGTTAAGAAGTTGTGTTTTTTTTTTCTAAGTGAAAGAAATAAATTCAAAAGTACAAAGTTGCTTTAAATATTCCAAAAAAGAAAGCTATTATTCTAGCTTGTAGAAGCCTACCATATCTCTAACTAGATATGTTAAAAGCACATTTCAAGGATGCGTCCCCTAATCTCATTAGTGTAATGAGATTAAATTAATGAGTATTTATTCCATTGCGTATGATATAAGATATGTTGTTTTAAATTATTTTAAAATGCATATATTTATTCGTAGCACGGTGCAAGCACACATAACACCCTACAAAATTAGTATTAGAGCGTTGTGTTGTGTTGCTTGTACTTATATTTATAGTGTACGTGACATAATTTAATTCTGCTGGTTACTCTAAATATTTAATTTTTTAAGAGTTTAAAAATAAATGGTTTATTTTTTACAATTTATAAATTTATAAATGTGATAAATATTGTAGGCCATTTGTATATACTAGTAAACCACAATGGGAGCCCTAATGGTGAAAATTAATTATGTTTGCACAAAATAAATGTGTGATTAAGAATCACGACCTTATGAGATAGGGATAGAATTAAGTAATCTCTTTTAATCAGATTTAAATGTATACCATTATGAGATAATGTTACACGTTGATTCGTCTTGTCAATACGATATTAGTCAGGTCATATCGATTTTTTTTAATATTATTAAAGCATGAGAATTTTGGTCGGTGTGATTTTGACTATGCCACTTAAACATGAGATGAGACAAATATTACGAACGTATTGCCTAATATTGCTAAAGTGTGAGAGTAATATCAATAATATATATTTGATTATTGACAAGTTAATCTAAAATACACTTATCCAATATAGCTAAAGCGTGAGGATAAGGTGTATTTACGTGATAAGAGTTGCATAAAATGCAATTGACAAGAGTTGTCTAACTTTTGAATTTTACAATGGCCAATATTACTAAAGCGTGAGGTCTGAATAAAATGCTAAATGGATCTTTTACTTCCTACTGTACAATTTAAAGAGTTTAAATTTGTTAATTTTCCTTTTGAGAGATTTAAGGGATTATGTAATGTGGTAGGAGGGTGTTTTAGATTTAAAAATGTATAATTTAATTATATCCTTAATCTAAAACAAAAATTAGCAATTGAAATATTTATTTTCTGCTACCATCTCTTATTTTCTCATGTAAAGATAAAATGACATTATTTAATCTGTTGGCACACATATTAGATGCAAACCAACTTAAAGGTGTAGAAAACTATAGAGACTGGTTGATAAATATGAGAATTATTCTCAATTCTAAAAAACTTGGATATGTATTAGATCAGTATATGCCCATTGAAATTTCTTATAAAGCCACCCCAGAAGAGATGGTGACTTATCAGAAATGGTTGGATGATAATTTAAAAGTTAAATCTTACATCCTTACCTTTATGTCTATAGTTTTATAAAGAGAGCATGCTCATATAAGTAATGCTTTTAGCATTATACTCCATCTAAAGGAGCTATTTGACGATCGTCCTCACGTTGAGGCATATAGGGTTGCTAAATTACTTTTTCAGTGCAAACTTTTTTAGGGCAGCCCAATCAGTCCCCATATCTTTAATATAATTTCTATAATTTGGAGGTTGGAGATGATGGACATTATACTGAACAAATATCTGGAGAATAGTTTGATTCTCTAATCACTTCCAGGGTCTTTCAGACAGTTTATAATGAATTTTAATATGTAGGGAATGACCTCATCTTATACTGAACTTTATAATATATCGAAGACAGCAAAAGATGACATGAATAAAGTGGGATCGTCCTTCTTTGTTCAGGGTGCTTTATCTTCTATTCCTAGGGCTTCTAAGAAGCCTAAAAGAAAGAAGAAAAAAAGAAGGTAAGGTAGGCATTCAGGATTGATCCTCACAAGCAACCCATATCCCAATCACAAAAGAAAGATAAAGAAAAGTATTTTCACTATAGTGAGGAAGGACACTAGAAGAGAAATTGCCAGAGATACCTTGCCTCAATAAAAAAGAATCCCTCAGGTATATGTTTACCTATTATTGACATTTCTTTAGCATATGATGCTAATTCTGACTGGGTTTTAGATACTGCTTCTCCTTCTCACATTTGTAATACGTTACAAAGTTTGAGAAAAGTTAGACTGTTGCAGTCGGGAGAGATTCAAATTTGTGTTAGAAATAGAGATTTCCTTCAGGTTGAGGTTGTGGGACATTTGATTTACATCTCTCATATAATATAACTATAATGTTGTATAACTATTTTTTTGTACCCTATATTTTAAGACAAATAGTATCCCTTCCAGTACTTGATGGTGAGAGTTATCATATGTATATACGAAATCATTTCTTATATTTATATGATATGCATAATATTTTGATAGCTGATTGTCAATTAATTAATAGTCATTATATTTTGAATACAACATAAAATGTCATGAATGTACAGGTAAACACAGCAAGTAGTTCAAAAACTTTGAATGAAACAAAATTGTAGTATATGAGATTGAGTCATATAGGCATAAACGCCTATCCCGTCTGGTTAAGGATGGTCAAATACCTGATTTAACCATAGAACCTTATCCAGTTGTAAATCATGTATTTAAGGAAAGATGATCAAATCTCCTTTTATTAGTGTTGGACACTGTGCCACTAGTTTATTGAAACTTATACATAGTGATGTATGTGGTTTAATGAATCATGCTACTATGGGTGGATTCCAATACTTTGTAACCTTTATTGATTATTTGTCTTGATATGATTATATGTTTCTTATAAGACACAAGTTTAAAAACTTTGAAAACTTCAAGAAATTTAGAGTTGAAGTAGAGAAATAAACCGGTATGTATGTCAAATGCCTTCAATCAGATCGAGGTGGTAAATACATAGGCAATGAATTCTTAAATTATTTAAAGGAGAATGAAATTCTCGCTCAGTATAGTCCTCTAACTACTCTGCAGTACAATGGTGTTTCGGAGAGGAGGAATCAGACTTTATTAGATATGGTTCGATCGATGATGAGTTTCATCGATCTCCTTGAATATCTTTGGGGCTATGCTCTACATACTGCTACTCATATATTGAACGGAGTTCTATCTAAAGCCGTTTCCTCCACTTCCTATGAGATATGAACTGAAAGGAACCTAAGTCTTAAATATTTTAAGATTTTGGGTTGTCCCGCTTATGTAAAAGTTATACAACAGGATAAACTTGTACTCAGATGGTACAAGTATCGATTCATTGGTTATCCTATGAACTCAATGGGATACCGGTTCTATGATCTTAAAGAACAAAATGTGTTTGTTGCTTAGAATGCCACTTTCCTAGAGAAATAGTTTCTCATGGATTATGAGAATTGTAGGAATATTGATCTTAATGAAATCAAGTAGAATGAACCACAGACTCAATTTAGCAAATTATATTTTACACACTCTCTACGTAGGTCACAAAAGATATTGAGGCAACTTGAAAGGTATGGTATGATACCTTAAGATACCTCTGATGTTTTTTTAATAGAAGAAAATGATCATTTAATCTACAGAGAGGCAATACTATATATTAATTCGAGAAAA
Organism: Ailanthus altissimus; assembly: GCA_946807835.1. Lineage (NCBI taxonomy): Eukaryota > Viridiplantae > Streptophyta > Magnoliopsida > Sapindales > Simaroubaceae > Ailanthus > Ailanthus altissimus. Next base: position 13,200,048 of record OX327698.1, read on the forward strand.
TGACAAGATGCCATGAAATTTGAAATTGACTATATGCATCAAAATCAAGTTTGAGACTTAGTTGAGCTTTTCGAAGGAATAGTTCCTACTAGTTGTAAATGGATTTACAAGCAGAAGCGTGGGCTCGATGGAAAGGTAGAGACTTTCAAGGCCCATCTAGTAGCAAAAGGTTATACTCAACGACGAGGGATCGATTTTGAGGAAATCTTTGCACCAGTTGAGTTTCTTAAGTCAATAAGGATATTATTGACAATTCCTGGGTACTATGACTTTGAAATTTGACAGATGGATGTAAAGACGATATTCCATAATAGATATCTTGAGGAAGAAATATTCATAGAACAACCTGAAGGTTTTACATCCAATATTTCTTCTGATCTTGTATACAAATTGAAGCAAGCTTCCCGAAGTTGGAATCTTCATTTTGATGAGATAATTAGAGGGTCTAGTTTCATCAAAAATGAAGAGAAGGCATGTGTGTATAAAAAGGTCAGTGGGAGTATAGTCGTCTTCGTAATTCTTTATGTGGATGGCATACTGATCATTGAGAATGATATTGGTATATTATAATCAGTAAAAAGTTACCTTAGTAAGAATTTCTCTATGAAAGATTTGGAAGAGGCTTCCTATATACTGGGTATAAAGCTTTATAGAAATATAGTTAGAAGGCTAATAGAACTTTCATAATCTTCATACATTGATAGGAAAAGATACAGTTTTAGTAACTGTAAGAAAGTTAATGTACCTTTTAGACACGGTATTTATCTTTCGAGAAAGATGTGTCCTTAGAAGGAAGATGAAAGGATTAGAATGTCTAATATTTCTTATGCATCAACTGTTGAAAGCTTGATGTATTCTATGATATGTACGAGACTTGATATCAATATAGTTATATGTGTTACGAGACGATACCAATCTGATCCAGGTGACAACCATTGGATGACAATCAAATATGTCATTAAATACCTTAAAGGTACAAAGGACATGTTTCTCATATATGGAGAAAATGACTTACAGGTAAGAGGATACAATGACTCAAACTTCCAGTCTGATCCAGATGATAGAAAGTTACATCTAAATATATGTTTATTCTCAATGGCTCCGCCATAATTTAGAAGAATGTTAAACAGGGATCCATAACAGATTTCACCACTGAGGTAGAATACATTGCACTTTAATAGCAGTAAAAGAAACAATATGGATCAGAAAGTTTGTCGTTGAACTCGGTATAGTCCCAAGTTCAGTGGATCATATCCCATCATATTGCAACAATAATGGGACTATTGTAAAGGTGAAAGAGACAAGAGCACACCAAAAATTTAAACATGTGGAAAGAAAATACCACATTATTATAGAGATCTTAGCTAGAAGAGATGTTATATTTTATAGAGATGATTCTGTAAATAATATAGCGGATGATGAACACTTGAAATTACATATTTAATAACGATTTTATATCATTGTTTTGTATTATTAGTGTCTTTAACCCCCCCAACTTAAGTATGTTTACAATATTGTACCTAATTAGCTTTTAACTATTTTATGGTAGGTATGATAAAATGGCCATAACTTTCTACCTATGAATTAAATTGGAGTAATTTTTGATCATGTGAAGAGCTGACTCAATGGGCTAACATATTGTATTTCACAAGACATTTGAAATTCAAGCTTTTAGAAGGTGAAAATGGCCTAAAACAAAACTGATTTGCAATACAGGCTCAATCCGAACAGTCATCAGTATTTGTACCATAACTATAGAAATATGTATCTAATATATATGAGACAATTAATTTGGAAAGATAAGAGACTTATCTACAACTTTTATGTTTTGAGTAATAGCTAATTCGGACCACATAAATTTCAAATTGGATAAGAAAATAGGTGCATTAATGATAATCAATGTAAATTATTTGCCACTATTCTTGACTTTTATCATCCATGTGGTTCACTCTTCATTTGTCTCGATTTATCCATATTTTTCTATAAATAGGTAGCATGTTCACACCCAAAACATGTAATTAGAGAACTAGATTTTAGTTCAAAACACTTATCTTTTGTATTATCTCTTTGTAATATTATTTCTCTTGTTTACTATTGTAAAATCATGTTATCTCTTCTTCCATTTCTTTTCTTTTTCTTTAGTTTTATTATGTCCAAGTACTTTTCTTTATGCTAAGGTGAAAGGGTGAAACTCTTGGCAAGGTAATACTTAACTCTTATTCATGAATTTAATGTTTTATTCTTAAATTATGCAAATTTATATATGATGTATTTATTTTGTTGGTAATATTAATATCCTTTATTCTAAGTGCTGTATCTTGATTTATTATTGACAAACTTTATACTTGGCACAATAAAGTTTTGAAACCATTTACAAAATTTAGCGTATATACCCTTTCTTGTAAAGTTGGAGTCTTGATTTATTGTAGACAAATATAAAGATTGACATAATAAATACTTGAACCCGTTTATAAGATTTGATGTATAATAATTGAAAAACATAAATACTAATTAATATATAATAATGATGAATTTAATTGTTATATTTTTTGGTTAGAACCTCCTTTGTGTTAGGATTCCAATTGAGTTATAAAAAGAGTTAAATATATTCCTACTTCTTATGCCAAGAGTGAATACCCTTAACCTTAGCTTTTATTTGAATTGGTTAATTTAATTAATATTTGCAAACATCTTATACTACATTAATTGTCTTTAAAGTTATTATAGTTTACAATTTTAATTCTACTTCCCTGTGGGTCGACCCCGTTCTCACCGAGTTATTTATTACTTCGACAATCTTACACTTGGCAATAAACTCTTATATTTTGAACGTGTCAGCGGACCTATTCACTAAGTCCTTAACTCCGAAGGTGTTTAAGAAACACGTGAAGTCGTTAGGTATTAAATACCACTACAAATAGAACTAGATTAAGTAGGAGTTGTTAGGATTTGTGCTCATGTGCCATTCTAATTTTGTATGAATATTGTATTTTCATACTTATGCAATAAATAAATATTTCATTAAATCGCTAATTATTTTTATTAAGGTAAAATACTTATAACATTTGGAACATTGTATTGATCTGAAATAGTTTAGATCAGATCTAAAGAGTTAGAATCTTGTCTAAAATGGGATAAAGACCTGAGAATATACTTGTAATGACATAGTTGTAAATAGTTGCAAGCGTTGCTAAAAAATATCATTATATAAATATGTTCTCAAATTAAATGTTCCTGATATATTTCCATCGATGCAGAGTTTGTCGAGTGAAACTGATTAATATAGATCAGTGCATATCTATATTTGGATTGTCCAGATTGTTAATCTTAGAAGACCATGAGCTTACTTGAAGCTCGTATAGATATACAGGTATTCGGTGAGGACTGAATACTGAACAAAACTCAATAAAGACCTCTAATAGATATCATATAAATCCGTCAATTGAGGGTCTTCTCGAGTTAAGTAGTATTCGTGGTCCCTTGACCTGAGCACCACAGTGGGTTTGTAAATGATCCACCATATTTAGGTTACACATATGTCAGAGACCTTTCATGGTCAGACTGTTACGTGTCGCTAGGTATGGTTCGATGCTCATGAAATCCGATGAGTGTATATATAGGATCCATCAGCTCATATGGGTGAGTTAAATATCCAAATGCTTTAAGATTATATTCTAGGAAGTCTTATGGACATAAGCATTAATTCGGAAAAAAAATTTTCCCATGGTATAAACAATATTGCGAAGGAATTTGTGAATATTGTTTATTGAAATACTAATCGAGGAGATACGTTTATGGTTGAGCATTTAGGGATTTGAAGATGTTGATCTATGTCTCTACTCTTTTAAGATATTAATGACAGAGGGATTATACAAATATGGATTAACCTAAACTTGTATGGTTTAACTCGTCATTTTTTATTATCCATAACGTGTGTGTATGATGGGGCGTCGGTTATGGACTTACAGAAATGTTTCGTGAAACAAAATAGGTGTGAGCTTAGGGAGTCTTACTATATGAAGTGTATACGTTGAGCATGTGGGTAGTACACCGGATCAAATTGTTCGATCTAATATTTTTTTTTAAAATACTAATTGATATCAAGGTCTCTCGGGAAGTAGCTAAGGTTTAAGTATTAAATATAAAATTGTGCCAAGTGAGACTTGACACTTTTATCTATCTAGTGTATGTCTCAAATTATACTAATAATTTGTATAGGTACTAAATTGAGCATTGGTAGATATAGTTACTATTTAAATAAAATTATTATTATTTTATTTAAATTAAATTAATTAGTCACTTATTTATTTCAAGGACTCTCGATGAGTAGTTAAAGTTTAAATATTAAACTTAAGATTGTGTTAAATAAGACTTGACACTTCTATTTATTTAATATATATCTTAAATTATGTCAATAATTTGAATGAGTACTAAATTAGATATTAATAAATATAATTATTATTTAAATAAAATAATAATTATTTTTTTAAATTATATTAATTAACCAAGGGGTGTAATTGATGTTTTTCTTATAAAAATTTTAAAAGCAAACTGATTTTCCGTCATTTGCAAATGAAAGTATACGGTGGCATCTTATAGTTGGCTAAATGAATTAAAAAAAATACAATTGAATTGATATTGAAACATACAATTCTGCCTATTAAAGTCAAATGCATTGTCATGCTTTTGTTTAAAGCATGAAATGCACTTGGCCAAATCAATTTAATAAGTAATGGATGGCCTTCATTTGTCATGCTTAAACATTTAGTATAAGATGTCATCACTTATTAATATATTCGGCCACTTATTATTTTACAAGCATGAGAAGGTAAATTTTAAACCTTGTCATGCTTGTAAAAAAAAGTCACGAATTTTTTTTTTTTTATTTGTTTGATAGGCGGCATTTTTAATTATAAAATGAGCACATTAGTTCTTTTGTTAAAAGAAAGATAAAAAAGAAAAAAAAGTTTAAAATTTAAGTTTTTTTTTTAATCAGAATGAAAGAAATAAATTAAAAAGCAAAGAGTTGCTTTAAATATTTCAAAAAAAAAAAGTTATTATTCTAGCTTCTGGAAACTCACTACATCCTTAACTAGAATTATTAAATGCATGTTTCAAGGGTAAGCCTCCTAATCTTATTAGTGTAATGAGATTAAATTAATAAGTATTAATTCTGTTGTGTAGCATGTAAGATATGTTATTTTAAATTATTTTAAAATACACATATTTACATGTAACACAATGCATAAGCACACAACACCGTACAGTATGCATAACATATTTATTGGTAGAAGAGCAGTTATCTCTGCCTCTCTAAGTGCAATATTAGGAGTAGATATGGTTTGCCACTCATTGTCGCAACTACTTGATGAGAAATATGCTTCACTTTTAAGAATATATTTAGCCAAAACACCTCTTCATGCTAAGTCATCAATTTGCCTTCTCAATGATATGCTCTCATTTGTGTTGTGCCTTTGATTGTTGTGGTACAAGCACTTCTTAGCTTTACTTCATTGATAAGCTGGAGTCTTTATCGGTAGCGAATCACAGAATAATCCTCTGTGTTGTTATCTAGCCAAATCTTTTCTATCGGAGTATTGAGGGGTAATTTAGGTATTTTTTTAGCATTAAATCTTGATCTTCTTGGTGATCGGGGGAGATCTTGCCCTCTTTCTTTAATCTGGTCTAACATTGGGATGTTTTTAGACTTCAAAAGGAATAAATTAGGCCACAATCTTTACTATCATCCTACAACTTCTGCTTAAACAATCTTCCTCTACAAGAATAAAGGATTTCACATGTTAGAATGATTCTTCTATACCTCTTGTGGGTTGTTGCAGAAGATTTTAATAGACATGAATGTCTTGCAGTAAATCTTTGAAAAATGAAATTGGAGGAGGGGCATCATTAGGGTTCTTGATCTGTATGTACATTTCTTATAAACACTTGAAATAGTCTTTCAATGTTTCCTTGGGTCCTTACTGCATAGTAGCTAAGTCAAACACGTTGATGTGATGCTGGTGAGTTGTTAAAAAATGGATGATGAACAACTCGCAAAAATTACTGAAGGACTTGATTGACTTTGAGGGTAGGTTCTAGAACCATGTCATGGCAATATCGGTTAGTGTGATAGTAAACACCTTGCACTTAAGCGTATCACTGTAGTCTTCAAGAGATACAATATGCTTGAATGAGTACACATGGCTTATTAGATCAGAGTTGCCTTCAAAGGTCTTGATGTGAGACATAGAAATTGAGTGGCTTCTTTTGATTCTCGATCTCTTCTCTGAATGTGGACTCTTGTAACTTACAGATGGTGAAGGAATAAGGTGCGCTATAAGCATGGATTTGATGACTTTGAATGTTTTCATCAAGTATCTCCTAACGCGATCTTTTAATGCTTCCTTTGGCAAGCAAGTCACGAGAGATGGCTTAGTAGTTTGTTTAGTAAGAATAGTTGGTATAGTCACAACTACACCAACTATTGTGGGTGATGTTATATTTCTACAACACACAATTAAATGCAAGTATACGTTATTGTAACAAATAATAAAGGGACTTTTAAGTCAGATGTCAAACACATAAAGATAATTTTTATTTTCTACCAAGTACTAAAAGTGTATCTTTCAAGTAATTATCCAAAAAATCAAATCTTCAAATTACAAATAATAAAAGTACAGAAAATAAATGACACAACTCAAATAAAATAATAAGATAGTAATATAAAAAAAAAGCAGGTTAATTACTATCATTCAATATATTTTCTAATGATTTAATCTTTTAATATTTATATCCCTCAATTCTTATTATTGATCAAGACACTAATATATTTACAAACCTCTCCCAAGATCATGCAAGTATATCTTAATTTACCAAATACCTATATTTCTATGATACTTGTAATAAAATAATATTCATTAAGAACAAATCTTATTAACCATACATGCCAATTAGGTATATTTCCATCCTAATTTGAAACTTGCATATGCAACATTGAATGTTACTGTACAATCATACATCAAATTATCTAAATTTAAATACAATGATACCTCTTTTGAGTTTATTCAAGTATTACTAATCATAATATTGATTAGATATTATATAGCATTTAGAACAAATAATTTGAATAATAGAGAATTTAATTCAAATAAATATTAAAAGGATCCAACAGTTAAGCATATATCTTGAGTTCAAGTAATAATCCTAGAAAATAAATTTAACCCATGATAACAAGAGAATTACGGCTAAAAAATAAAATACATGATACGACCAAAAGCAAACCAATATAAACGTCAATTTGCAATTGGTTGATACGCCAAAGATTTGCCAATAATCTCTTATTTATTTAAATTCTCTTTCTCTCTCTAAAATTATTTTTCTTCTATGTGTTGTAGCTTTAAGAGCCCTGAGTTGTGTGTGCTTTAGGTCTAAAATAAGTGGATTTTTTGTATAGGGATTGATTGGAGTATTGAAGTTGTATTTATTTTTTTTACTATAGCGCAATCACTGTTCACAGAGATATTGTTCATTGGGGTACTGTTCTGAGGACTGTTCACGAGTAATTATTCATGTGCACTGTTCACCATTGGAGTGATAAGCTCTGGGCACTGAAATTTTACTAGGGTGAAGCACGATAGCAAATCACTATTTATAAAGCTATAACAAATCACTGTGGTATGTTACTATAGCATTTTGATATTTTGCCTTGTTTTTTTTTATTTTCATCCCTAATTGCTCCATTAACTCAAAACCTTCAAAATAATAATAAAATATATAAAAAGCCTAATATTTTTATTAATATAAGTAATTAATCAAGTTAAGGGAGTAAAAATAATAGATATATTTTACGCTTATCAAGGGGTTGGCAACTTTATGGTGAAGCAAATTTAATGTTGTTGTGTTACCTGCAAGTTCGAGCTTGGATGTCGTGCTAGTTAAGTTACTTGTGGTGGCATTATTGGAGGTGGTAAATGTTGTTGTAGAGTTGGGTTATTTTTGTGCATATGTTGACACTTTCGGGAGACTCGGAACATTGTGCTAATTGAACTCGCAGCTCTTCATTCTACTTCAGAACTTCTTGTAGGTAGCTTTGTTGCTGCATAAAGGCTTTAGAAAATTGCTCCATCTGTAGGGCTTGTACATCAAGCTTTTGTTGCAATGTTGAGACCCAATCAGCAACTTGTAGTGAATCTACTGGTGGTAGTGTGTTTGAGGGAGCTGCGACTTGTTGATTGTAGATATTTTCTTGATTCTCAAAGGTTTGCTCCATGTTGTTGAAATTAGACTTCGTTGACTTTGGAAGACGCACAAGTTTGGCGCTCGTCTATCTTTGTGTTTGCACAGCTTATTTAGAGATTTTAAGAATAAGTGAAAAATAACTTGAAATGCTTATTTTTTTGACAATGATAATATTATTCCCATTAGTTTTTTGAAATTTTTGCTCTGCTATAAACAATATATCAATTATTTTGATAAATTTAAAAGTAACTACTCACGTTAGCAATGATTTTCTTGATATTTATTGATAAGGGAAAATTTGTCATATATTTTATCATATTTTTATTATTGATATTTTATTATTTTTTATGAGAATAAATGGCTATTTATGTGCATTGTTATTATTTATAGGGACTTGAATGAAATTTAAAGAAAAAATGTAAAAGGAGCGAAAATAATGACTAAAATGCAAAGTTTTTAAAGTATTTGTCCATCGCCTCAGCGTCACGAGGATTATAGCCCCAACGCGGGAACAGTGATAGAAATAAGAAAAACGACCTGTTTAAGTCGCATTTAGCGCCCCATTGCCAAACCTTCATCGCTCCAGCGATGGTACAGAGCCCCAGCGCCATCAACCCACCGCTCCAGCAGTGAAGCCTTTTTCACGCGTCGCCCCAGCGACAATTGCATAGCGCCCCAGCGGTAGCGCGATTCCTAGTCCGACGAGAATTGAGATTTTCAAGCTCATATCAATCCCTATAAAAAGCTACTCGTTCCCAACCTTCAAGAAGAATCCAAGACAAAACCTAGAGTAATTCAAGAACACCAAGAATACAGAGCACGAGTCTTTTAGAGCAATAAGAGTTTAATTGAAGCAACTTTAGAGAGAGATTCAATGCATTTTTCGACATCAAGAGATTTTAGGTAGCACAATCAAGAGCAATTCGATGTCTATATTGGTTTGCTATTGATTGTATCATGATTTATTATTATTTCTATTGCTGTTCTCTTGTAGCCACGAGCTAAACTTATTTTTTAAGGTTAATACTTGAACTTAATATGTGTGCTTAATTGCCATATCTTTTGAATATTTAATAAACTTAGTTCTTTAATATTTAAATTACTTGATTTTGATGCTTCAATATATCTTGCTAATATATGGTGAATGAGTTGGTAATATTATTAATAAACTCAGAAGAGGAATCATAATATTTAGACCTAGGTAATTTGATGCATGATTGTAGAGTAATATTTAATGTTGCATATGCAAGTTTCAATTTAGGATAGAAATATACCTAATTGGCTTGTATGATCAATAAGACCTAATCTTAATGAATCTTAATTTATTACAAGTACCATAGAAGTATAGGTATTTGGTAAATTAAGGTATACTTGCATAACCTTAGAAGAAGCTTGTGAATATATTAGTGTCTTGATCAATAATAAAGACTAAGGGAGTTCAATATTAGAAGATTAATCATTAGAAAGCATATTAAGAGATAGTATTAATCTTAGATTTTCTCTATATTGCTATCACTTAAATCTCTTTGCATTATGCTTTTGCCTTTATATTTTCTACATTCATTTTTAGATTTTTATTTATTTGAATAATTATTAAGAAGATATCATTTTAGTAATTGGTTAAAAAGAAGAAATTATCCCTGTGGGTTCGACAACCGACTTATTTAGTCATTTTATTACTTGCATACGATAGTGTATACTTGTACTTAATTTTATGATATAAAAATATCACATCATTTGTATGTAATGAATACATTTAATATGTAAGTGTATAGAATATGAATGAATTTAAATAAAGGATTGATCATAAGCAAACTTGCGAATCATTCAGGCCCTTGCAAAGTTATGTCATGGATTGTTATGAACCATTGATTAACATGTACCGCAGGTTGATGTCTTCGAGGTTAGTGAAGTTTATTTGCAATTGTGTGCCTTGAAATTAGGATCACCCACTTAATTTGTTATGTAATTCCTATAGAAGATGCCAAATGAAGGATTATGGGTCTCCATTGATCTAACAATCTCAAGGTAAATTAGTATTTTTTAGAGAGAATTAAAGAAAGTTATATTTCTAGAGTATGAGAGATTTTTGATAAAAATGAATTGTGTATGTTAATTTGACTGTAATGAACTCTGTTTATAGTAAAGAAAAATTAATCAAAAATATCATACTAAATTAGCTAGTTCAGTTCAGTACTAGAGTATAAAAATTAATCGATCAATTTTTTTATTTGGGTCTCAATTAAATACGGTTCAGTTGGCTTTTTAATTGTGGCCATCAAAAATACCGAACCAAATCGAAAGGCATAAATAAAATTTCACACAAATATTTTATATAAATTTTTTGATTTTTTTAATTTTAATAATTTTCTAATTTGTTTAGTTTATAAACTTTAAATAATTTAGTGTTTAAAAGTTGATCGTCACTTTATTTATTTGAATAACTTTACTTTTAATATTTTTTTTACTTTATTTAGTTCATAAACTTTTAACCAATTTGATGCTTAAAATTGATGAATACTTTATTTGTTTAGATAAATTTTAATTTATAATAATTTTTTTAATTTTGTTTAGTTTATAGAATTTTATTAATTTAGTATTTAAAATTGGTGTACACTTGTTTTAAAATTTTATTATTATAAATTTTATATCTTACATATATGATTTTAATCTTTTAAAAAAATATTTAGGTAATTAAACCAAATTGAATCAATTTAGTCATATTTAGTTTTCATACATAATTTAGTACTGTTTAATTTTAAAAATAATTTTTTTTGAATTTAAAATTTTAATAAATGAACCAAACTGTATCACACCTATCCTTTCGCTCATTTACAACCACTGGATTTACGTGGGCAGAAAATGTTGATTTTGGAAGCTTATTATTTGAAATAAGGGACCTGAAAAATACATGACTAAATTTTTTTTAGTCATGTATTATCAAATCTAACTATTTTCCAGCATAAAAAGTTTACTCATGTAAATTTCGCCTTCAGCAAATCAATATATAAACAGGAAAACAGTGAATAAAAGAAACTTACAAGACTATGTTAAAGATTTTTGCATCAATAGTGATATCTTTTCTAACTCTCTTTTTTCTTCTTTCTTACCCTCATATTTTTTTTAATAAAAAAATAGTTTTATTTATAAATGACAAACCTTCTTAAAATTTATTAAATTTATAATAAAAACATATTAGAATTATTTTTAAAATGTTAGAGGAAACTAAATCAATTTTTTTTATAGGTAAAAAGAAGAGAAAAAAATATTAAACTCGCCGACTTTTAAATTAAGTTTCGTTTAGATTCAATCCTTATTGTTCATTCAACTTATTTTGGTGGACAAGAAAATAGTACAATAACACTATTTGTGAATTTGAATCTTAATAAGAAGGAATTGTAGTTCCTCAAATTAAGAAAGGGGCTAAAAGAAAGTTTTCAAAAGAAATTAAAGAAGGGATTGAGTTCTCTCTTTAGTATTTTTCAGTATAAGAAAAATTATATAATAACAAGTAAATAATTTTTTTTTGTTATTACTAATGACCTGAACAATATTATTTGTTTAGGTGGCTTCAATTGTTAAGGTTTATTTATTGCATTCATGTACATAATAAAATAGTGATTAACTAAAATTTCTTTCACAATGTACATAATAAAATTCCAGCATAAAAATGATTGTTTTTGTTTATTATGTTCCATTGGATAATTAATATCCAAAAATCAAAATACATAAAAGAATTGTGAAGAGTTTGGCATAACTGATTTATTTGTAGTGAAAAATTGCTTAAAAGAAGGATCAAATAAAATTGTTAGCTTAAGTGCGAAGCTTAGAAATCAAAACATGCAAAGCATTACGAAGTGCTTGACACAATTGGACAAAAAAGATATCTTTTTCATTTATGTAAAAATCACCATCTTGTCATCTCCCTCTACCAATCTTCTTAATTTCATGAAACACGTTTACTTTGATCCTTCATATGGTACAGTTTATGAGTCCTTGATTATAATTTTCTCAACGATCTCGAAGTGGGAAAATTCACGATTTCTTAAGCTTAACTTGGTAATTTTTTATTTTTGTGACCTGTTTTATGCTCTAATAATTGGTCTAGATATCACGATCATAATTTGTTTCATGATCTGTTTCACTATATCTGTTTCATCATGAGCTTTTCTTGGTTTTGGTTATAACTAGACATGATTTTGAGATATCACAATCACTTTGATTCACTTTTGGAGAGTTGATTTAGGTTTTCAATTTTGAGATCTAGAAGCATCTGATCTGATGACTTCCGTTAGACTTTTAGGGATTTTGATGATAATTCTATTTGCATATTCTTTGGATTCTTCTTCTATTCAATTTTTTGTATTTATTCGATTTTGTTGTATACAAAAAATTGAATAAAAAGAATAAAAATTCGTGATCTATTATGAATGTAGTCGGTTATTACAAAATTACGTATATTCTTATATTGTGTGTATGATGATTTTTTTTAATTTTTTGGTAGATCTTATTTATTTTTATTTTATTTGTGAATAAAACCTTTCGTAAAGTACTAAGATTCATAGGGTGATAAATATCGGGCCAATAGGTATTTTAGTGTATAAGAATTCTTAACATAGATTAATCTTAATCCTGAGTAATTAATGAATTCTTATTTATTGAGTTGTGTTTATTAATCTATAAAAAAAAGATTATAAAATATTTTTAGTTAATTAGTAAATATTTTATAAATATAACAAAATAAATAATTATGAACATTTCTCACATATATAGAATCCACTGCTTTTGAGAAGAAGTTAAATAAGTTATTGATTTAATAATTGAATCTCGCTTTGAATATAATGAGTGCTTAATTTTTTTTAAAGGTTAAAGAAAATAATAAATTTATAATTTTTACTAATTAAATTTTTAAAGTGATCAATATGGATTAAGGATAAAGATATAATTAGAGAGGTTAACGGACACTCGACCTAATTCTAATTATGAACACTTGTTGAGAATTGATTTATATGAAATTATTATTAAATAAATAAAGATAATTTTTTTATTTATAATTTACCTGTAAAATTATGAGTTTAACTTTATATTTTTAGTGGAGTAATATAAAGTTAATAAATAAAATTATATTGATTAAAGAGTTTTAACTAAATAATTTAATTTATTTGAGTTTAATTTTGTAGATTTATTAAATCCTCATGCCAGCTCTATAAAACACTAAAGAGGACTATAAGTTAATTGTTAGATCTAAAATATTAATTAGCCTTAGTTTAATTTGATTAAACTATTAAGACTAATAGTTAATTTTGTTGACCCATGTTTAATTTAATTAAATTCATTGGGTTCAATCAATTGTTGGTCCAATTCATAGTAGTTATGAATTTAAATAATTAAATTATTTATTTAAATTGTATATTTGAATAATTATGAATTATCTAAATTATTTAATTAAATATAATATTATATATTAACCTAATCCTTATTAGATAAGGATTTATCCTTTTAATCATATAAATTAAAATAATGTAAAGATATTATTTTATCCAAATCTTATAGGATTTAGAGTTTAAATACAACAAGAATACATACACTATAAAAAATATATTTAAAGACTTTCTTAAACGTAAATCACAATATACTTAAAAAAATATTTTGTGCTTCCATAATTTTTTTTGGGCTGATTTTTTATTCAGAGAAAAAAGAATTAAGAATATAAAATTAAATTTTTCACAATTAATCAACTTGCCCACCCAAGTAATTTGTTGGTAAGAAATACAATGCGAAAGATTTTTTAGTGTTGACAGAAAATATTCATTGAAAATTCGTCATTGAAATATTTTTCTTATACCATTTTGTTGTTAAATTAAAATAAACATAATAATAATTTTTTAAATTATTTCTGTAATTGTTATCATAACTAGGCTCATATCTATTTTAATTTAGTAATTACGAATTTTATTTTTTATATTTTTATTGAATAAGCATATATTAATGGTTGTTATTTTTATTATTTATAAACTAAATGGTTATAAATTTATTGTATAAATTTATGTTGTTAGTCGTTAATTTATTTTAAATTTAGAATTGATTAAATCAATTTTCTCTAAACCATAAAAGGCATAGAAATTTTATATTATTGTAATAAAAAAATCCGTGAAGATTTGTGAAGCACGGGCTGTAGGAAAGAGAAGCAACTCCTTTAGAGGGTGTTGCATCTACGCACGGTTGGGTAGCTGAGGCCTGCCATTTGTTACTAGGTGTGGTCTTTAGGCCATGCCGCGCCCAATTGAGACAAAGGTATGGCCTTAGGCAAGGCCAGGCTTGCTGAAAAACAGGCCCAATTTTCGGATAAGCCTATAGTTGGTCTCAAAGTAGTGGCTGGACAAAGGTAGGGTAGGCCCAACAATGTTTTCAACAGTTACTATTTTGAACATTGGATAAGTTGAATCACCTGGGCCAGCTAAAGGTAAGCCCAACACAATAAAAAAATAATTATATGAAATATATAATATTTTTTTAAGGAGATATAATAAAATATAATTATATAAGATATAATTGTATTTTATTAGTAGATCATAGACTACTTAAGGAGAAAATGTTACAAGAAATTTAAGATTATCTTTTAATTTTTGTATTTTCTTTTTATTTCTTAAAAATTCAAAAGACTCGGTCAATATTAATATTTTATATTTTATTTCAAGTGATGATATATATTATAAAATATGTTTATGTATTATAATATGCTATTTAGATTTAAGGTGTACTTATTCAATACATTATAACATGACATGAACACATATGTTATTATTTTATTTCTTTTCAAAAATAGTTTTAGTTTAGATTTAATAAAGACGTATAGTATACCAATAATTATTAGACTTAATTAAAATAGTTTTAATTAACCTAATAAGATATTAATTTTAAATAGATTAAAATTAATAAATTCCATAATTTGCATAAATAATGTGAATTAGATTTAATTAGATTAAATTCAGTAAATTCACATTGAACTAATTAAGCATATTAAATAGTTTATTATGTTTTAGTTATTTATAATAAATTAAATTTTTAGTGTAAAAAATCTAATAATTTATTTAAGCGTTAATAGGATTAGATTTCAGAAACACTTAAAATAACCTAGTGATCAATAATTGACTAGTAGAATAGTTTTCATTAGGATTATAAAATATGAGATATTTTATAAAACAAACCCTACAATATAAAATAGTAAGTGGGAGATGGTTAAATGACAGTTTTACTTATGGTCTGCATCGTTTGTTTAACAATATGAGATTTAAGCGGCGCCTTATAATAGCTTAGCATTTCTTCTCCTTATAGAGGGTATCCATTTGAATTAATATCAATGTTAACTTTCAAGAGATATGATTCCTAGATGTATTTCTAAATTGACTTACCCTATGAAAGCAACTTTAGAGTTAAGTTTAAGTAATCTAAACGATACATCACACTTACATAAATATAATTATATGGATAATTATATTTAGACCAAAATAAATTGTAGTTTATTAATGTAGATAATATAAGATAACTTGAAGAGATTAATCGATTGAGATTGTCTCAGTTTTAATTTAAAATTGGTTTGACATACACTACGGTAAATTGGATTATCATGGTACAAATTTTTCTTAGGGTTTTTACATTTATTCTTTTGCATTATGCATCATGTTTAAAGTGTTATACTATAATTGTGGTGATATTTAAGCATAAATGATATATTTCTTTTATTTATTTATTTCAGTAAAATGACATACTCCTTGATCACAATTTTATCTAATGACAAATTAATCGACGAAAACTTTATGAAATGAAAAAGTAAAATGAACATTGTACTCATCCGTGAGAATTAAAAGTTTGTCCTTATTATTCGCTACACTCCATGGCCTACTTTAAATGCTTTACAATAAGCAAAAGAGCAGTACGACCTTTGGCTTGCAGCCGACAAAAAAGCCTATTGTTACATATTAGCAAGCATATCTTAAGTGCTTAGGAGCAAGCATGGGAAGATAAAAACCACAAAAGAAAATGTGGGATTCACTTCAGGCAATGTCTGGGTAGCCTTCTGAGAAATTTTGACATGATGTGGTGAAATCCGTTATTAATGCTAGGATGAAAAATGGAACCTTAGTTCATGAGCATGTATTTAAAATGATTGCTCACTTTAATGAAGCTAAGATTCACAACGCAATAATAGATAAATGTATATAGGTAGGAATGATCTTGGAAACACTATCTTTGAGTTTCCTTCCATTTACAAGTAAATATTTTAAGAACAAACTTACATTTAACATAACTCAATTGCTCAATAAGCTCTAAACTTTTGAATCCATCAATATTGGGAAAGAAGGGAAGGAAAATGTTATAGATAACTAATAGAAACTTATATAGAATATTATTTTTATCCTCGTAAGCTTAGATTTTGCTTTTAAATAATTGACTATTAGCTGTTTATTGATAAATTATAAGTTTTCAACACCACGACATGAAGATTCTGGAAAATTGGATAAAAAAAAAAGAAATTGAAAAAAATGGCCCAACGCTGTGACACTTAGCATGAGCATCGCGAGGCCTAAGATAAAGACCACAGTGCCGTGATGCCCAACCAAGAGAAAGATTGGTTATTTCCCAGCTCTGAGCGCCGTGACACTCATTCACCAACACAGTGGCCCTAAAGTAGAAAGTTGAGCGCCACGACACTTAGAAACCAGCACCAGCACCCATTCGACTAAAAGGGAAATTTTTTTGAAACTCTTTATACGACTTGAACTCTAAGCCACACAACTCTACGGTTCGACGGCTTATAAAAAAAAATACTTTTTACAGCCAAACAGGGAGAACATCAAAGAGCAATAGAGAAAAAGTTAAGAGCAAACACAAAATACCTTGCAAAAAAGATTAAAATAATAAGATTAAAGGTTGAAGAGTAAGGATTGCATAACAAGCAAGAGAGAAGGAGAAATAATTTAAGGGCATCATTCTTGTGTTATTACTTTTATTTTCTCTTACTTGATGTCTTTATTAATAATGTCTTTAATTTATTGCTTTGGAACTCTTAGATTCATCATGAACTAAATTTTATTGATCTAGGATTAGACTCTTAAACCTAATATGTAATTAGATATTATTATTTCTCTTAATTTATGAACTCAATAAATTAGATTAATTCATTTTATCGTGTGTTTAATGCTTCTTTATATCTGGCCAATATAATGATTGTTCAAGGAACTATAATAAACTTGACAGAGGAATTTATGTGTTTAGCCTAGAATAGTCTAATACATGAGATCGTAAGGTAAGACCTATAAGTTTCATGTAGGATAGACAGATACCTATATGGTATGTATGGTATTATTAGACATGTTCTTAATGAATTTCATACTATTTTGATTACCAAAGACATATAGGTAATTATTATGATGAAATATAGTTATCTGACAATCGACAAAAATTTATAACGATATTCATGTTCTAGTCAATAATTTATTATTAAGGGATTAATTGAGAGAATAATAGATTCCATGAAATATCGGGGGATAAGTTGAAACCCTAAATTTCACTCTTGTTTGCTTTTGATTAAGATTAGGTTATTTTCTTAAATTTAAATTAATTAGAGAACATCCATCCTTACATTTTGTCTAGATAAAAATTAAGTATAATTAATTTTAGTAATTTATTAACAGAATTAGATTAATTAATTCAGGAATAATACTTGGACTCAAATCCTACATTACTTGGTACAATAGCGTGCATTTGTGCTTAGTCTGAAATCGCATATCAAGTTTTTGGTGCCGTTGTGAAGTAACCAGTATCCATAACCGGTAAGAATATGTATATTTATATATATAAATATACGTATTTTATTTGTATGTGGGTGATCCTTGATTTATATATTGTTATTAGTAGTGTTTTTATAGGTTAAGGATATACTATTAGTATTGGGTTTATTTGCAAGACTTTGGAATTATTTTAGGGACCAAATTGTTATACTTTGAAAGTTTTGGGGGCAAATTCGTAAATACTAAAAATTAGCCACTTAGTATAAAAATATACTTTTAAAACCCTAATTCTCTCATTTAGGTCGAGCTACCCCTTTTAAGAGAGAGAAAAGAGAAATAGAGGAGAGAGAAAGAGAAGAAGAAGAAGAAGAAGAAGAAGAAGAAATTGGAATTTTTGGATCTTAAGAGGTATATCACAATTATTTCTTAATTTATTGGTGTTAATTATGTTAATTTCTTTAAGTTTTGATTTCTGAAAATATGTATAATTGAGTATTTGATGTGTATTTCGTATGATAGTTTGAGAATTGATGATGATTTATAAGATAGTTTGATAAATCATGATGGATTGTAAAATTTCTGATTGATAGTCTCTTGATCTAAGAATTTTATAAATTATTTTGAATCGATTCTGGTTTTTAATTTTGAGTATATGAAATTAGACATGTTTAGCATCATCTGAGACTTTGAATCGACTTAAAATCTCGGAAATTGAATTTGTAATGAATTTACCAAAATGACCCTGGAATTCTGGAAATTTCCTGTGTAAACAGTATGATACAGTGGAAAATAATTTTTGACCTGCTGAATGATCTTTAAAAATTACGAATTTGTGGAATATGATAATTTTATATGTCTAATATGATATACTCGGAATTGAGAATTTGGATCAATGTGGTTGAAGTGTTATGAATTTCTAAAGTGTATCAGCTCATTGTAGTATTTGATTAATAGATTTTTAAAGTTATGAAATAAAATAGTTTTAAAATACTTTTGGCAGTTATTTGGAAGCAAAATATTTATCATGGACTGAGATATGTATCAAGAGTAATTATGTGATAGTTTTATAATTTTTGAGTTAGTATATGATTTTATAAAATTGGGAGATTGAATACTGTTCAGTAAGTATCTTGATCCTGTCAGGTTAGTAGTTTGGATTCAATGGTGTGTATGGAATGGATTGTGTAGGAATTTTGATATAATATTCATATATAAGAAGGATATATGAGTCAAGGATGGTATATTCTGATTTTGGAGTAATTGGACATCATTTGATCTATTAGAAAATTTTGTTAAGTGTAAGTGATCAGAATAACAGGTTTTGAGAAACCAAGTATTTAGACCAATTTGATGTGTTAAATGCATTGTGTATAATTTTGTAAGCTATTTAAGTATTTGTGTGAATTGTGAGGCTTATGAAAGGATTGATCTCCATTGATAGGTTAAGGAGATTTAAACCTTGTAGCTGTAAGTGCTAAGAGGTAAGTATACTAGACTTTTTACTGAAATCACAATAAACATAGTAATTGTTTTGTATGATTTTGTAAATGGGGTTAAGAATATGTTTATGTTATGTCAAAGTATATTTTGATATGAAATGTGAATATATGTTTCTGAATGTGAGCATTGACATTGAGCATGGACATACATGTGTTTTTGTAAGTGAGCTTTCAAAATAAGATGTGTTTAATAAAGAAAGCTTTTGAAGTGTAATATGTCCATGAGAAATATTTTGTATTTTGAGGGTACTTGAACTCACTGTTAACTTAGTAGGCATTTTATGTGATTTGTGGAGCCTTTATGTGTGGCCTTTCCTTTGGGATTGGTATATGTTATGTGTTCCGTATGTAGGGAGGATCCTATTGGTACCTAAAGGAAGAGTGAGTCATCACATTCGTGTGGTGGCGTATTGGTGCATGTGAGAGGACTCACCGATGATCAGGGTGAGGGTTTGGCTTTTACCTTCGGGCATAAGCATTATATATGTGTTATTCAAGACCTCACTTGTACTATTCCTCTCATACGGTATGTCACCTACGAGTGACATTTGGCTCATTATGTGATATGTGATATATAAGTCCTACTAAGTAGTAGTTGAGTGATGGTATTCATATTATGTGTTTTGAAAGAATGTGTAAGCGCTTACATGATATGTGATTTGATAAGATTATGATTTTATTGATAACAACATATCATACATATGCATTGTGTACATATATGTATTTGTATTTGATATATGAAAAACTAGTATGCTTACTGAGTTTTATACTCATTATAGTTTATGGTGATTTCAGGTAAATAAGGTGCATGTGTGCTTAGCGGATTTGGCAAGGCTTCTGCTGTTCCTTGGGTTCCCTAAGTTGCTAGGTTGTTGTGTGTTTCATTTGGGGACACGTGGGATAGGATATTTGGTTTGTCCCTATTGAATAAATACTTATGTATTATTTCATTGTGTGTGGCTGGATTTGATTTAAGTTTTCAAAGTGTGGTTACTAGTTGATTTCAAGTAAGAATTTGCAATGAATATATTCTGGGCTTCCGGTAACAAAGTTGCTACTGGTGACATAGTAGAGTGTTAATCTCTGAGAAAACTCTGCGTATCTCCGGTTTATTAATTGTCCCAGTCATAATTCAATTGTTATAATTCTGAAAGAAATTGAAATGAATGTTTAAATATGGTCAAGAGAAGTTTATATTTATATGTTAAGTTATGGGTTGATTTTAGTGTTGAACTTACTAGCAACTTGCTAAGGATTTCTGTGTTGAAGGAAAGTTGAAAATTTTGTGTAATATTATTTATGAGTGCACATGCAGTATTATTGAATGAATGTAAGTGATATCGTGTGTCGGATCTTTTGGGTCTGGGGCGTGACACGTTGCCAAGGACTTCTTTATCTATTCTTAGATCAATACTAATATTAAACTATCTTGCTTTTAATTTACATTTTTCTTGTTTATTTTTACTTTGATTTGTTTTCAAATTTTATTTTGACAGCTCATGCGAAGGATAAAAAGTACAGATTTAACTTCTTTTGATCCTGAGAATGAAATAGCATTCCAAAGATTTCATCGTGATAATCCTGTGAACTTATGATAGAATAAAGATCTTTAAAGGATTATGCAGTCCCTGCTGAAGATAGTATTCAATCAATTATTCAGCAATTAAGAATCAATGTCAATAATTTTGTGATCAAGTTGAGTATTATTCAAATGTTGAATGAGACTGTATAATTTAACAATGCTTCGAATGATGATTCCAACGTGTATATCGTAAATTTTCTAGAGATTTGTAATACATTCAAGTATAATAAAGTCTTAGATGATGCCATCAGACTAAGACTATTCCATTTCTCATTGAGGGATAAAGCCAAGAGTTGGTTGATGTCACTGCCTTCCAGATCTATATCGACATGGGATGATTTAGCATAGAAAATAATGGCAAAATTCTTCCTACCAGCAAAGACAACAAAGATGAGGAATGACATCACCTCATTTATTTAGATTGATGGCAAGTCTCTATATGAGGCATGAGACCGATTTAAGGATATGTTAAGAAAGTGTCCTTATCATAAGGTTCTTAAATAAATATTAGTCTAAATGTTCTACAATGGACTAATAAGTCATTTGAGGACCATTTTAGATGCCATTATTGGAGGAGCCCTAATGAATAAGTCTATAGATGATGGATATGATCTGCTAGAGGAGATGGCGTCGAATAGTTATCAACGACCAGCCAAAAGGGTTACACCGAAGAAGATCACTAGAGTTATGACATTGATGCATTTAATGCATTTTCTACACAAATCAACATGTTATGTAATAGGAGCATAAATATACTAGTATATTTGGCAATTTAAACTTAAGTTTTGCTTTAAAATATGAATATTTGACTATTTTAATTGTGTTTTTAATCATAAATAAGTGTATAAGGAAAAATGTGACCATTCAGGACAAATAAGAAGCAAAACAAAAGAGAAATATTGAATATAGTGCAAATATGAGAGCACCAAGTGTAGCCTTTAGCGTCATAGCGCCCATGCGACTAATGAAACACCTCTTCAAATGTCTTGTTTCGACTTAGATTTGAAGCCCCTTGACGCTAGAGTTTTCAAGACCTATAAAAGCACTCTTTTCTAAACCAAAACACAAAATTTAATAGAGGAAAATTTAGAGAAATAATTCACAACACAAAATCAAGAGATCAAAATGAAGATTGAAGATTCAAGTTCACAATTCAAGCTTCAAGTCAAGGAAGAAGGAGAAGCAACTCAAGACGTCTTCTTGATTTTTTTTTTCTCTTTTCTTATCATTATGTTCTTGTTCTTACTGTTATTCATAGATTGCTTTGATACTCTTTATTTAGTGATGACCTAAACTTATTTTATCTAGGGTTAGACTTTTGAACCTAGTAATAATTAGTGAAATCTAAAGAGTTAGAACCTTGTCTATAACAAGACAAATATCAAAAGGTATACTAGTAATGACATAGTTACAAAGAGTTACAAAAGGTGTTAGGAAATGTCATTATGCAAGTATGTTCTCAAACACTATGTTCCTGATTTATTTTATCGATGTGGGTTTATCAGTGAATCCTTTTTATATATAGATCAGTGCATGTTATATCTGTATGGTACATAAGGTTGCTCTTAGCTGATCATAAGCTTATCGAAAGCTCATATATACATACGGGTATTCAGTAAGGATTGAGTATGAAATGGACTCATAAGGACCTCTAATAGATATTTTATGAAGTCGTTAATGGTAAGTTTTCTCGAGTTGAGTAATATTCGTGGTCCTTTGACTTGAACGCCACGGTTGGCTTATGAGTGATCCACCATACTTTGGTTCCACGTATATTAGAGACCTTTCATACTTTGGTTCCCTTAGGATGTACACGTATTAAGACTTAAGAGTTAAGTACGTTAATTGGTTAACCATAGTTATTGACCAATAAGATGATGACATGTGGTACATTGTAGGCTATTCATTATTTGACTTAAAAATTATTAAAATGACCTTACTTGTGAGACAAACAAGTAATTTATTTATTCAAAAATATTTTAAATAAATAAATTTATTAATAACTGTTATTAATATTATTTTTAAGTCAAACAATTATTAGTAATAAATCAATCACATGTTTTTATATTTATTAATGTGATTAAAAAAAAACATGTTGAATGGCTTAATAGTATATGCCATGCATAGTGATGGGCCATTCATGTAGTAAAAGGGAATTGAAATTGTTATAATATAAGAAATTAAAAAAATTTAAAAAAAATTGATTCATATACACTTGGCCGACCATTGCTTGTAAAGATAGAAAAAAGTTGTTTTGTCTTAATTTTTATATTTTAAAAGAAAAGATGGTCTTTGAAACTTAGTGGGACCGTGTGAAGACTTACAAAAGGAGGGAAAATGTGGCTTGTATAATAAAATGAAATTGCTTCATTTTAGTAGCCATTTAGGTTCTGCCACCTCACACACAAATTAGTGCACATATTTTGTTTTATTTAATTTGATTAAAGAAAAACAAAAATGGGCAAATGGTGGAAGCATGATAGGCCACTCTTGATGGAGCCATATGTCTCCAAAATGTGTGAGGAAAATTGCCTTATAATAAAAAGTGTTTCATTGGCAAAGTGTTTGTATTCGCCAAGGAGAAGAAAGCAATGGGGCTTAGCCTTTTTGTTTTTCAAAAGTTGAAAAAATAGAAGAAGTTTTGTTCATCTTCTTTAAATGATTAGTTCAGCTATGAGGAAGGATGAGAGAAAGATTTTAGTATTTAGAAGAGTAATAGTTATTCTTTAAAAACAAAAACTTCTTCTTCTTCCATTTCATCTAAGATGGCCGGCCATATTCAAAGGAAAATAAGAGTCTTATTTTCTAGTCAAGGAAATTTGGTTTTTGTAAATTGAGCAAGAGTTACTTTAACAACAAAGACTATTTTAATTTCTTTAAATTAAAAATAAAAAGGTTAAAAGTGTTTCACTATGAAACAAATAAAATTAGTTAAAGAATTTAGCTAATAATCTTAAGCTTAAAGAGTTTAAGCAATGGTTAAAGAGTTAACCATTTGATGCTTAAGAGTTAAACACCATTGCAAAAAATTAAAGTTGTTATTCTAGCGATCCGAGATCACCCCAGTTAGATCCTAGAATTTTCGATTAGTGTGCTTCTTAGTTGACTCCGATTTGGTAATTTCTAAAGGCTTGACAAGTAATTCTTAATCTTTATTTTCATTAGAGGAATGAAACTTAATTTTAAATGTATTTGTTGCACTAGGAAATTATATTTTCAATTCCGTTGTGTTATATTTATGTATGTGATATATAGATTAAATTGTAATAAACACACACCATATGCATACACCCTAGAAAATTAGCACACTTTTAATAAGTCAAAACCCTATATTGTTATTAATTAGTGAATTCAACTCTTTGTTTATTTTCTATTTAGGTTTAGTTTAATTTGATAGAACTAGGTTAATTAATTGAATTTCAGATTTTAATTTTTCTAGATAAAAGTTAAGTATATATAATTTTAGTAACTAATTGATAGAATTAGATTGTATAGTCCCTGTGGGAATGATACTTGCACTTGATACGATAGTGTGCACTTGCATGTAACTATTGTAGCATTTATCATTATTAAAAAAGTTCAATTCTATGAATGCCACCAAGACTCAAAATGTAACTTGTGACTTTCATGGTGACAACTATATGAATGGGCAATGCAAAGAATCAGCAAATTATGTGGAAAACTTTAACCGTCAGCAGAATAATCCACATTCAAACTTCTACAATCCAAGGTGGAAAGATCATCCAAACCTCTCTTGGACTAATAACCGAGGGTAGCCTTCTAGATCAATGAACCCCTTAAGATTTTAGCTACCATAAGAAAAGAAGTTGGCCTTGAAAGATATGTTCCTACAGTATATGAAATCCAATTATGTCATCCTATAAAACCACTTTGCAACTTTAAAGAATTTGGAGACTTAAATCGGATAACTTGCTACGGCCCTAAATAGGTGACCTCAAGGAACTCTACCAAGTGAATTTGAGACTAATCCTAAAAGAAGTGTAAAACAATGTCAATCTGCCTCCTTAAGAAGTGGTAAAGACTTACAAGATAACACATCTCGACCACCATTATCAAGCATGCATAATAATAAGAAAAATGAGAAAGTGGTACAGAAAGAAGACGTGCAACCCTATATAATTCCAATACTTTTTCCTCAAAGACTACAGCAACGTACAATAAGTGCAGAAGTAGAAAATCAATAGCAAAACAGTACAGAAACAAGTGCAAGAATAAGAATTCAACAACTAAAAAGTGTAGAAATAAATGCAAAAAAAGTACAGAAGCTGGCATTCAAGTGCAAAAGAATACTATAAGTGTAGAAAAGTGTAGACAAAGCAAAAAATCCCAGCTGAAACAAGTAGAACCATCTAGTGCAATCTTTTACTCCAGCACTACCATTTCCTCAAAGATTGCAAAAGAAGAAACTAGATAAGCAATTTTCAAAATTTTCTTGAAATTCTAAAAAATTACACATTAATATTTCTTTTGCAAATGCTCTTGAATAATTGTCGAGCTATGTCAAGTTTATGAAGAGCATTCTTTCGAAGAAGAAGAAAAAACTGAAAGATTATGAGATTGTGGCTTTAACTGAGGAGTGTAGTGTCATTCCATAGAAAAACAAATCTACCACATAAGCTAAAAGATACTATTTGCTTTACAATCTCATGTGTCATTAGCAATCACAGATTTAGGAAAGATTTATGTGACTTGAAGGCAAACCTTAACCTCATGCCACTCTCAATCTATAAAAATTTAGGTTTGGAGGAGGTCAAACCTACAAATGTCTCCTTGCAACTTACAGAATGCTCGGTCACATACTCATGAGGTATCATTGAAGATGTTTTGGTGAAGGTCAATCATCCTTGGAAGACTATTCTTAGCCATTGGATAGACATTTATTGATCTACAAAAGGGAGCTAACCATGAGGGTACAAGACAAAATAGTCATATTCAAAGTTTTCAAGGAGAGCAAGTTGTCAACAAAAAATGAAGACTGTTTCAGCATTGATATAGTGCATCCCTACAACAGAAGCAACCTCTGTAGTTAAAAGTGATGGAAGTAATGAATACCCAAATTAAAAAGAAAGCACTGAGGTATAAAAGGAAAAGAAAGAAGAAGCATAAACAAGACCTTCATGAAAGATTCAAAGAGAAAGGTAAAAGGAACTCTCTTCTTAGTCTAAGATTAAACTCTTTCCAAATAAGCACAATGAAAATATAGTGAAAACTATTGTTCAAGGCTTGATTTCAAGACTATAGAAGTCTAAAAAGAAGAGTTGAAGCAAGCATACATGTCAACATGCCTTTACCATCTACTTTAATCCACTATAAGAAGAGAAAAAAAACCTCGTTAAGTCAATGACGTTAAATCAAGCTTTTCTTATGAGGCAACCTAAGTAAATTTCAATTTTACGTCTACTTATTTTTATTTTAATTACTTTCTTTTCTTTTCTTTTAGAGTTACAACAACAAGACAAGCATTTAAAGAAGTAGCATAAGCAATTACAAGCATTAAGAGATAAAGAAAAACACAGTCACATCAAGATATAAAAGTTGCAATGCTTAAACTTCAATTACCAGGAAAGTTTTTTACTCTCAATTTTTATTTTTTGACATTGGGAACAATGTCAAATTTAAGTTTAGGAGAGAGAAACACTTTTCTTGTGTCTTTTTTTGTTGCATAAATTTTAGGTTATCTTGCATATAAAAATATATTAGTTAATTAATTTTTGGCTATGATGTTAATCATTAGTGCATGATAAAAATTAGAATATTGGTTGAATTTACTTTTACAAGTCCATAGGAATCAATAAATGCTTGAGATAATTCTCATACAAACAATCTTGAACTGATTTCGATCTTATTTTCTTGATCACTTATTTTTTTAGCACATTGAAATTAAGCATTTATTTAGTTGAATTGTTGCTTAGAGATACTCATACTTAATTAGTACACCACAGTCTCGAGAACCTACACTCTAGAACTTGCTTGATTACATTTGAGGAAAAATCTTAAGAAACATATGAATAGGAAAAATGATATTAGGCCATCTTTGGACTGTTTAAGTCTTTCTAGCCTACCTTAGATATATATTTATCCCTAGTTATCCCTTTTAAGCTTAATACCCATTTTTTTTATTTAACCACATTACAAGCCTCAACACTTTAATCTTATTTATAAAAAATTACTCATAATATCATAAACCTTGAGTTTACTTAGAAATACTCTTAAAAGAAAATAATTATGGTTATGTGAGAAATGTTACCAAAGTACAAAGCAATTAAGTCTAAAAGGTATTTATCATTCTAAGTTTGGGAGTGTTTGAAAAAAAAAAGAGTTTTTAAATTTTTTATATCCCCAGCTTAAGGAAAATAAATTCTTTAGAAAATAGTGATTAAAAGAATTATAGAAACACCATAAATTTGGTGGAGGAGATAAATCAAGGAAAAATGAGATCAAGAGGTTTTTAGGTAAAGTCTAACTATTCATAGTGAGATTTGAACTTCATATATATATATATATATATATATACTTATATCCCACGTTGACCCTTACATTTCATTACAAGCTAATTAAAGTTCTTAATAGATCCTTAAACGTGTGTTTTTCTATATTAGTAGATAGTGGTATGAAAAGTAAGCTATTATGATAGTGTTATTCTAAATTGAAATATGCCAAGACATCTTTTTTTGTACCATTTAAGTTATTGAGTAAATCAAGGTATCATTTGACTTTTCACTTACTTATCACACACAAGTGATCAATTATAGTGGAGAATAAAGAACTTGATGATTGGTATTATGAATTATCAAGAGTTGTTTATTAAATTTTGAAGAGACTTATACCATTTCAACAGCCTTTAAGACAATGATTATGAGCATCTAATCAACCTAACTTGTTTTAGTTTTGAGTTTTCATTTTATTTTGAGTCGATAATAATCTCTTTAGTTTTTATTTTTGTTTTGCTCGAGGATGAGTAAAGTCTTGAGTTTAGGGGTATATAATAAGGACTTATAAAGAAAAATATTTTTATCCTCTTAAGCTTATATTTTGCTTTTAAATCATTGATTATTGGCTACTAATTGAGTTTATAGATAAATTATAGGTTTTCAACACCACGGTATGAAGATTCTAGGAAATTGGACCAAAAAAAGAAGACATTAAAGAAAATTGCCCAACGCCATAACACTCAGCATGAGTGCTGTGGCACTCGAGATAGAGACCAAAGTGCCACAACCCTCCACACTTATTGCTATAGTGCCCAAACAAGAGGAAGATAGGTTGTTTCCTAAGTCTGAATACTGCAGTGCCCATTCACTAATACTGTTATGCCTGACACAAAAAGTTAAGTGTCGCAGTGCTCAAGGTAGAAAGTTGAGTGTAACAATGCCCGTGCAACTAAAAGGGAAAGTTTTCTAAAGTTCTTAATACGACTTGAACTCTAAGCCACACGACTCTAGGGTACGAAGACCTATAAAAAAAAGACACTTTTAATAGCCAAACAAGGAGAACATCATAGAGCAACAGAGAAAAGGTCAAGAGAAAATATAAAACACCTTTCAAGAGATATTAAAATAAGAAGATTGAAGATTAAAGAGCAAAGTAAGAGAGAAGGAGAAAAAAATTTAAGAGCATCAACCTTGTGTTATAACTTTTTTTTTTCTTTTACTTGATGTCTTTGTTTTATTGCTTTGAAACTCTTAGATTCATCATGAACTAAATTTTATTAATCTATGGTTAGACTTTTGAACCCAATATGTAGTTGGATATTATTATTTCTCATAACTCAATAAATTAGATTAATTCATTTTATCTTGTGTTTAACTTTACTTTATATCTAGCCAATATAATGATAGTTCAAGGAACTAACTATAATGAACTCGACAGAGAAATTTATGTATTTAGCCTAGAATAGATACATGATCATAGGTTAACAACTATGAGTTTCATATAAGATAGACTTATACCTATATTGCATGTATGGAATTATTAGACCTGTTTTTAATGAATTTCACACTATTCTCATACCAAAGGTGTATAGGTATTGTTAAGATGAAATATAATTATTTGACCATTGACAGAGGCTTATAATGATATCCGTGTTTTAGCCAATAATTTATTATTGATGGATTAATTAAGAGAATAATAGATTCAATAAAATATTAAGGGATAAGTTGAAACTCTTAGATTCTTTTTATATTAGTGAATTTAACTCTTATTTGCTTTTTATTAAGATTAAGTTATTTTCTTAAGTTTAGATTAATTAAAGAACATTAATCCTTCAATTTTGTCTAGATATAAATTAAGTATGATTAATTTTAGTAATCGGTCAATAGAATTAGAGACAAACCTAAGCGCCAAAAGAAGAAGTATAATGGCAACATGGCCAAGGTAAAAAAAAAAAGTTTCCACATTAAAAGGAAGGCCACTAGAAGAATATTTACACCCTCTATCTAAAAGAGCTAAAAAAAATGGGGGGGAAAGTAAATATTATTTACTTGTCCGTAAAACTTGTTTAGTGAAAGTTAATTAATACCCTAGGATAGTTAATTTCGAGGCCACTAATTATGTTTCTTCTTCTTTATAGATAATTGATTCTTAGCAAACATTGGCAGATGACAAATTTATGTTACGAGGGAGTACTGAAGCTATTGTTTTAGGTAAAACAGTGAGAGTAGTTGTGCTTAGCTTTTGGGATCATTTTTTAATTTTACAAAACATTTATTATATTGGTTAAGGGTGGCAGTTCGTGTAAACGAATCATATTTGTGTTGTGTCACTATAAGGTATTAACAAATTTTTGTTGTATTCGTTTACGATTTATTTATTAAACGAATCAGACACTCAAACACAAATTCGATTCGTTTAATAAATGAATTACATGACACAATACGATTAAACACGTTTAAATAAATGAATCAAATTCAATTCGTTTACGATTCGATTCGTTTATACAATTATACACGATTTAATTCGTTTACTATTCGATTCGTTTATACGATTATACATGATTTGATTCGTTTAAAACACGTTTAAGTCACAAAATTATTATTTTATAATTATTTATTTTTATTTTATAATTTTATTTTTTTATATTTAATTAAACGTGACTTAAACAACTAGATACACGAATAGACATGAATATGATTTGTTTATTAAATGCGACTTAAATGAATAGATATACGAATATGATTCGTTTATTAAACATGACTTAAATGAATAAACAAATCATATACCTTAAACACGTATTTGACACGATTAATAAATTGTTAACACGAATTCGACCAATTTATTAATCGTGTCAATTTTTGTTATCCATATTCGCTTAAAGCATGTTGAATTCGTATCGAATAATCATGTCATGACCCATTTTGCCACCTATAATATTGGTCCCATTATTAATAGGCCCAACTAGCTCACATAGCCTGAACCTATAATTCAAATTCTATTGAGATATTGATTATTTAATTATTTAATTATTTAGTTAGTATTCTACACAAAGGAGGATTCTTCACAAGTAGAAGAATTCTACTTGAATCCTTCTCCCTTAGTTAAAATAGATTAGAAGTTTTCTTAACTAAGGATTAATTAAATCATACTTTGATTTGAATTCATGCATTCATAATTTAATATGAATTAAGATTTTATGTACTATAAATAAGCATGCTCATTGGCTTATTATTCATCAAATCATGGATTATTCAATTGATTCATGATTCATGGAATACCCATTCAAGAATTGATTTAAAAATCATACAAAGGAATCAAACCCTCTTGCTTGAAACACCTCTACACACCATACGTTTATAATTGATTATATATTGACTTGAGCGCCAAAGTGTCTTTTTTTGCAGGAGGAAAATGCTATTCTTCAATAATTTTTGACAATTTAAAGGGCTAAGAGGTATTTGTGGATAGTTTCGAATTTGGAACTTTCAATGATATTTTTTATTTTAGATAAAATTTAATTTGTTGTCTCTTAATGTTTAGAACATGGCTATTCTATTTTTTCTAATAATAATTTTGTTTTTATTTCTCAAAATAGTTTGAATTATGCATAGGTAATTTAAAGAATGGTCGTTATATCCTACATCTAGAAACACAAGAAATATTCAGACTGGAATAACAAAAGTCCAAGAAATAGAGGATTTCTCCCAATGACAAACCATTCCTTTGGCACCTTAGATTAGGTCATATTAACCTAAATAGGGTACAATGACTAGTAAAAGACGAATCCTTAAACAATTTATAGGTCGATATCCTACCAATTTTTTAATCTTGTCTAAAAGGCAAAATGACTAAAAGACCTTTTACTGAAAAGGTAATAGAGCCAAAGAACCTTTGAAACTAATATATTCGGATAGCTACGGTTCGATTAATGTGCAAGGTAGAAGAAGGTACAAAATATTTTGTCACTTTTGTTAGTGATTGTTCTCAATATAGCTATGTATATATGATGTATAGAAAATAAAAAATATTTGAAAAGTTGAAAGAATTTCGAGTTGAAGCTGAGAAACAACTTAATAAATCATTAAAAGTACTTCAATTTGATCGAAGAGGTGAATACTTCGATATTAAAATTAGAGATCACCTAAAAGAGAATGGGATCATATCCCAACTTACTACTTCGGGAACACATCAAGAAAATGGTATTGTCGAAAGGAGAAATAGAATGTTATTAGACATGGTGAGGTTCATTCTTAGTTTTTCATTGCTATCCACTACTTTTTGGGCTTATACATTACAAACAACCATGTATATGCTTAACATAGTACCATCTAAGTCAATTCTTAAGACACCCTTAGTGTTGTGGAATGGTCACAAACATTTTTTTGCAACACTTTCACATATAGGGGTGTCTATCACACGTACAAAAAGGAAAGGCTGGAAAGTTAGAACCACGTTCAAAATTATGTTTATATGTAGACTACCCCAAAGAGACAAGAGGTAGTTTCTTTTGTAACCCTTAAAACAACAAAGTATTTGTATCAATAAATGCTACTTTTCTTAAGGATACTATATAAGAGATCACAAACCTTGAAGCAAAGATGTTATCAAGAAAATACTTACCAATGATGTTAGACCTCAACAATTAATAATTGTTGTTGGATCACAAAGTCAACAGTCATGCCTACTTATCAAAATATAACACCGCCACTTAAACGTTGTGAAATGGTGGTAAGACCACCCATAGGCTACACTTTAATTAGAGAAGCATAAGTTGCAATCTTCATGATAGTGTAAATGATCCATTAATATATAAACAAGCAATAGAAAATTCTGATAAAGAGAAATGGCTCAAATCTATGAATCTCAAGATAAAGTTAATGCATTTCAACTCGATATAGGAACTTGTAGATCTGTTTGAAGGATTTAAACCCATTAGGTGCAAATGGGTCTACAAAAGAAAAAAAAGCAAATAGAAAAATAGAGACCTTTAAAGCAAGGTCGGTGGCGAAGGGTTATACCCAAAATGAGAGAGTTGACTATGAGGAGACTTTCTCTCTAATAGCTATACTAAAATCTACTTGCATTCTCTTGTCAATTGCCACTTGTTTAGATTACAATCATATGTAGCAGCTTGTGAAGCTACTAAGGAGGCAGTACGGCTCCATAAATTCTTATCATCTTTAGAAGTTGTTCTAGATATAGATAAACCCTTAACGCTTTATTGTAATAATTGTGATGCAGTGACGAACTCCAAAAAGTCAAGAAGTCACAAAAGAGACAAGCATATAGAATAAAAATACCATTTGATCAAGGGGATTATTCACCAAGGAAGTGTTATGGTGAAGAAAATTAAGCACAAAATAAACATGCTATTTCTTTTATAGTGACTCTACCTCACTGTCAGTTTTAAGAGTCACTTAGAAGGCTTAAGGACACGAGACATGTCTCACCTACTTTAGGGCAATTGAGAGATTGTTGTAAGTGTGACCTTAAGAGCATGATTACTTATATTTGTTGCTAAAAAGAGATAATAAAAATTATTCATTCAGTTTTATGTTTCAATTACTTTTTTTTAAATATCATGAAATTTTTTTATTATTATATGTAACCTTAAACTTAGTATATAATAATTATATACAAGAGGATTAAATTTAAATATAATAATTTAAACTAGTCCTTAATTTGAATAAAGACAGAAATTTCATTTGATAGACTATAAGCGCAATCTATTAATATATTGTATGTAATGGTCTTATATAATCATTCTATGTAATGACATAAAAAATGGAGACACTTTATATAATATTGATTATATAGTAATGGATCATGATAAAATTAATTTTTTATTATCTCTATTAATAAAAATAATTTATTTTATCACAATATAATTGTCACGCCCCAGACCCAAAAGATCCGACACACGACATCACTTACATTCATTCACTGCATGTGCACTCATAAATAATATTACACAAAATTTTCAACTTTCATTTTAATTCCTTTCAGAATTATAGCAATTGAATTATGACTGGGACAATTATTAAACCGGAGATACGCAGAGTTTTCTCAGAGATTAACACTCTACTACGTCACCAATAGCAACTTTGTTACCGGGAGCCCAGAATATATCCATTGCAAATTCTTACTTAAAATCATCCAATAACCACACTTTATAAAACTTAAACCAAATCCAATCCACACACAATGAAATAATACATAAGTATTTATTCAATAGGGACAAACCAAATATCCTATCCCACGTGTCCCCAAATGAAACACACAACAACCTAGCAACTTAGGGAACCCAAGGAACAGCAGAAGCCTTGCCAAATCCGCTAAGCACACATGTACCTTATTTACCTGAAATCACCATAAACTATAATGAGTATAAAACTCAGTAAGCATACTAGTTTTTCATATATCAAATACAAATACATATGTGTACACAATGCATATGTATGATATGCTGTGATCAATCAAAATCATAATCTTATCAAATCACATATCATGTAAGCGCTTACACATTCTTTCAAAACACATAATAGGAATACCATCACTCAACTACTACTTAGTAGGACTTACATATCACATATCACATAATGAGCCAAATGTCACTCGTAGGTGACATACCGTATGAGAGGAATAGTACAAGTGAGGTCTTTAAATCACACATATATAACGCTTATGCCCGAAGGTAAAAGCCAAACCCTCACCCTGATCATCGGTGAGTCCTCTCACGTGTACCAATACGCCACCACACGAATGTGATGACTCACACTTCCTTTAGGTACCAATAGGATCCTCCCTACATACGGAACACATAACATATACCAATCCCGAAGGAAAGGCCACACATAAAGGCTCCACAAATCACATAAAATGCCTACTAAGTTAACAGTGAGCTCAAGTACCCTCAAAATACAAAATATTTCTCATGGACATATTACACTTCAAAAGCTTTCTTTATTAAACACATCTTATTTTGAAAGCTCACTTACAAAAACACATGTATGTCCATGCTCAATGTCAATGCTCACATTCAGAAACATATATTCACATTTCATATCAAAATATGCTTTGACATAACATAAACATATTCTTAACCCCATTTGCAAAATCATACAAAACAATTACTATGTTTATTGTGATTTCAGTAAAAAGTCTAGTATACTTACCTCTTAACACTTTCAGCTACAAGGCTTAAATCTCCTTAACCTATCAATGGAGATTAATCCTTTCATAAGCCTCACAATTCACACAAAATACTTTAAATAGCTTACAAAATTATACACAATGCATTTATCACATCAAATTGGTCTAAATATTTGGTTTCTCAAAACCTGTCATTCTGACCACTTACACTTAACAAAAATTTCTAATACATCAAATGATGTCCAATTACTCCGAAATCAGAATATATCATTCTTGACTCATATATACCTCTTATATATGAATATTATATCAAAATTCCTACACAATCCATTCCATACACACCATCGAATCCAAACTACAAACCTGACAGGATCAAGATACTTACTGAACAGTATTCAATCTCCCAATTTTATAAAATCATATACTAACTCAAAAATTATAAAACTACCACATAATTACTCTTGACACATATCTCAGTCCATGATAAATATTTGGCTTCCAAATAACTGCCAAAAGTATTTTAAAACTATTTTATTTCATAACTTTAAAAATCTGTTAATCAAATACTACAATGAGCTGATACACTTTAGAAATTCATAACACTTCAACCACATTGATCCAAATTCTCAATTCCGAGTATATCATATTAGACATATAAAATTATCATATTCCACAAATTCGTAATTTTTAAAGATCATTCAGCAGGTCAAAAATTATTTTCCACTGTATCATACTGTTTACACAGGAAATTTCCAGAATTCCAGGGTCATTTTGGTAAATTCACTACAAATTCAATTTCCGAGATTTTCAGTCGATTCAAAGTCTCAGATGATCCTAAACATGTCTAATTTCATATACTCAAAATTCAAAACCAGAATCGAATCACAAAAATTTTAAAAATTCCTAGATCAAGAGGTTATTCAGCAGAAATTCCATAATTCATCATGATTTATCAAACTATCTTATAGATCATCATTAATTCTCATATGATCTTACGAAATACACAACAAATCCTCAATTATACATATTTTCAGAAATCAAAACTTAAAGGAATTAACTTAATTAATACCAATAAATTAAGAAATACGTATAATATACCTCTTGAAATTCAAATTTCCAATTTCTTCTTCTTTTTCTTCTTCTTCTCCTCTTTCTCTCTCCTCTATTTCTCTCTTCTCTCTCTTAAAATGGGTAGCTCGACCTAAAAATGGTAAATTAGGGTTTAAAAGTGTATTTTTATACTAAGAGGCTAATTTTTGGTATTTACGAATTTGCCCCCAAAACTTTCAAAGTATAACAATTTGGTCCCTAAAATAATTCCAAAGTCTTGCAAATAAACCCAATACTAATAGTATATCCTTAACCTATAAGAACACTACTAATAACAATATATAAATCAAGGATCACCCACATATAAATAAAATACGTATATTTATATATATAAATATATATATTCTTACCGGTTATGGATACTGGTTACTACAATTCTCCCCTCCTTATAAGAATTTCGTCCTCGAAATTCATAACTTAAGCACATAGATGAGGATACTTAGATCTCATTTCTTCTTCTCATTCTCAATTTTCCTTTTCAACTGTATGGTTTATTCATAAAACATTTACAAAGCAATCTTCCTTGTATATAGGATTTGCTCATTGTGGTCCAAAATCCTAATAAATACTCATTCATATGTTAGATTATCTCTAAGTTGGCTCATAGCTTAGTATATGAGAGAAGTACGAAACATTCATCCATAAAATAAACACATGACACACATTATGGACTTATAAAATATATACACACATATTTTTATTCTTTTCTCTCATTCATTCAATATTTAATGGGCATCTATACACTTCACCTTTTATTCATTAAAGAATAATATAGATGTAGAATACCCATACTAATCTCTTACATAAAATTCTTAACTCCTCTAAAAATTTTAATCCCTTCAACATATACTCATACGTCATAATATCATTCACTACCTTGATATCATTCAAAAAAAAAATGTAGTATTTCTACGCAACTAAGTTGTCATTCAAATCAGAATATTGAAAGCATTATCTTAAACGATCAAAAATCAACTTCAATAAAAAGACCTTTAGTTCAATTGATTCTTAAACTATAGATCTCAACATTATATCTCTTACTCTAAATCTTAAAAAAAATAGTCCACCTTATTGGACATCATTTTCTCATTGAGACTGACATGTCTGCTTTTTCTAATATGCTCGATTTCAAATAGAAAAGATTCCACTAGCACAATTACTGCGATGGCAAATATGATTCTTTTAACTATTCCTTTAACGTCATCCACGTAAAAGGAAAGGACAAAACGATTATTGATTTTCTTTCATAAAACTCTATAAATAGCCTAAACCTCATAATCACTTTTCTAGCAATAAATAAAACCAACCTTCTTACCATCTTCATAATGAATCCCATTATCATAACTCCTCTTGTTCCTTTTTCTCCACCACAATTTCCAGACCTAATCAAAACCAGAATACTCCATTCCCGTGCCAAAGAATTCATCAGACATTACGCCATCTTAGCAGTCCAAGAACACGGCCTCACAGTTCTTGGTGGCCCTTTGTTCAACTTAGAATACCCTTTCTTTCACCTGCACTCTTTTTTCCCATTTTCCCAATGGTCCAAACCCGTCCTTTACTTGTTATGGTACCTGTTGGATCTGTATACAATCGCCATGGAATTCCCATTACTTAGAACCCTCCAAAAATTAGAAAAATGTGATGAAGATCATCCAGCCCTGATTTTTCTCCAATGGTTTTACCCAAAGACATGGTGGATAACTAAATTTCAATACATGATTGCAAACAACACAAATGCTGCAGTCCCCAGACAACATCTTTGGTCAGTCTTACTTCTCCAACGAAAGGGTATGATTATTTCAGATCACGAGATTCATTATTACCCCACTGTTAAGGATTACTTCACATTTACCCTTTCACTAAAGGGATCAATTAAGCTCTGGCCTGAAGAAGTAATTCAGCAAAAGAGAGAACTTGAAAGAATTCTTGCTCAGGAAAATCAAATAATTCCTCCGTCTGTTTGGATCTCCCCAGAAGATGCTGCACCTTGGGAACAAGTTGAAGCTGACTTTACAGAAGACCTGAATTTTGCCAATATACTCAAATTCCAACAAAGACAAAAATATCATCTTTCACATCTCAGAAATACAGATTACTCTACTCATCATCACCATATCCCAACCATGACTTATTATGCCAGATACAGACAAGCAATGGATAACCTTCACCAATGGCCTCAACTAACTGTCCCGACAGAACCTACCCAATCTCAGCCAGTTGTCCCGACAGAACCTA
This sequence comes from Ailanthus altissimus, assembly GCA_946807835.1. Lineage (NCBI taxonomy): Eukaryota > Viridiplantae > Streptophyta > Magnoliopsida > Sapindales > Simaroubaceae > Ailanthus > Ailanthus altissimus. Next base: position 13,238,111 of record OX327698.1, read on the forward strand.
CTCAATCTCAGCCAGTTGTCCCGACAGAACTTGACCAACACCAACCCAATCTTGACTTATCCCTCTTTCAAGACTCCCAACCTTATCCAACCGACACCCAAATCCAAGAGGAAGCCAGCACATCCCTCATCCAGACCAGCTCACCTGGAGAAGATCAAGATATGGTAGACCCACATTCCACTCCGCCAGAGCCCTTATTCAATGTATGGGAACAGCAACTCCATAAGTTCCTCTCTCACGGATACGACACAGATGAAAGCGACCAAGGAGACTCATTTTGACCTACATTGCTGTTTCTATTTTCACAGAAACTAGATCCGTGTTGCTCTATCACATCAAAGAGAGACTGATTACTGCTTTATCTTTATGTCAAGTGTGCTTTATCTTTCTTCATATCTGCTTTTAATCTATCGGCCAAAAATTAATGTTAAGACCACAAAATCTTTGTAATTAATAAAGTTAATTTGGCCTCATGTCCAAAGTCCAATTGTTAGCTCAAAAAGTCTTCAAGTCATTGATGTATTGTCGACCATTAGTGCCAAAATGGCTAAGTCCTTAAATCCATGAAATAGGCCTTTATTGACTTTTCTTAATTATCTTACCTAACTTATCACACTTCCGACAATTTTTATCACACTTACATATCAACATATATTTATTCAAGATTTTGCGACCTATTGTCCCTTATAAAATGATAAAGTAAAACTCATTCTCTTTTTTTTTTGTTTTACCTCACAAGAATCGAGAAAAATATATACTTGAACATACTTACACATATGCTCCATAGCTATTATCAATTTGTTTCTCTATAAATATATTATTATTGCATCCTTATACAAACTCAAAAATATTCAAAGATTAGGGTGAGCATAACAATGGAGGAAACCTCAGCTCGTCGATTCACAAAAATTTGTGTCTTTTGTGGATCCAACCCTGGGAATACTGAAGAGTTTACAAAAGTTGCAGAAAATCTTGGTAAGGTATTAGCTGAGCGAAATATACATTTAGTATATGGAGGAGGTAACCGAGGGTTAATGGGGTCTGTGGCAAAATCTGCACACAATAAAGGTAGTCGAGTTTTGGGTATCATTCCAAAACCTCTAGCTATTGAAAATGTTGTAGGAAAAACAATTGGGGATGAGTTACAAGTCTCATCTATGCACGAGCGAATGGCTCAAATGCTTAGGCATGCGGATGCTTTCATAGCTCTACCAGGAGGTTTCGGGACCTTGGAGGAAATTTTTCAAATTGTCTCATGGGCACAATTACAAATCCACCAAAAACCCATTGGTTTGTTAAATGTTAATGGTTTTTACGACGAGTTGATATCTTTTCTTGACTATGCAGCGGGAACACAATTCATCCCACTTCTAGCACGACGGATTCTTATTTCAGCTCCAACTGTTGATCAACTGATTGATCAATTGCAGTCTTTTATTCCTCTGTCTAATCCAACATTGCATCAGTTAGATTGGTCTACTCATGACAGTCAGAAGAAGCGCAAAATAGACTTAAATCTCACTCCGTAGCCTCTATTATATTTTTGTTGCTGCTATTGTTGTTGTGTTGTTGTTTTCCTTTTCAATAAAAGTTGTTTCAATTGATGTCTTCAATACTCTACTTCTCTATATTTTGTCATTGAGAAAATTATCTCAATTTGCTCTATCACATGCAAATTATCATTATAAGATATTCAACATCACTCTTACTAAGCATATTAGTCATAACTTAAAAGAAAATCTAAATGATAACATTAAGATCCACAAGGTACCATTATCCACAACAACAACAATCTTAGCAGCTCTTGGATACTGTGTCATCTTCACAAAATCATACAAAATTTAAGGAATATGTCAAACTTTTACACAACAAAGCTACAAATACAATCCTAAGGATTTGGCATCTGCTCGGTTCCCTTGACTCGACACTTAAAAGTCTACAGAATCATATCTTAGCTCTGATACCAATAAAAGCTGTCACGCCCCAGACCCAAAAGATCCGACACACGACATCACTTACATTCATTCACTGCATGTGCACTCATAAATAATATTACACAAAATTTTCAACTTTCATTTTAATTCCTTTCAGAATTATAGCAATTGAATTATGACTGGGACAATTATTAAACCGGAGATACGCAGAGTTTTCTCAGAGATTAACACTCTACTACGTCACCAATAGCAACTTTGTTACCGGGAGCCCAGAATATATCCATTGCAAATTCTTACTTAAAATCATCCAATAACCACACTTTATAAAACTTAAACCAAATCCAATCCACACACAATGAAATAATACATAAGTATTTATTCAATAGGGACAAACCAAATATCCTATCCCACGTGTCCCCAAATGAAACACACAACAACCTAGCAACTTAGGGAACCCAAGGAACAGCAGAAGCCTTGCCAAATCCGCTAAGCACACATGTACCTTATTTACCTGAAATCACCATAAACTATAATGAGTATAAAACTCAGTAAGCATACTAGTTTTTCATATATCAAATACAAATACATATGTGTACACAATGCATATGTATGATATGCTGTGATCAATCAAAATCATAATCTTATCAAATCACATATCATGTAAGCGCTTACACATTCTTTCAAAACACATAATAGGAATACCATCACTCAACTACTACTTAGTAGGACTTACATATCACATATCACATAATGAGCCAAATGTCACTCGTAGGTGACATACCGTATGAGAGGAATAGTACAAGTGAGGTCTTTAAATCACACATATATAACGCTTATGCCCGAAGGTAAAAGCCAAACCCTCACCCTGATCATCGGTGAGTCCTCTCACGTGTACCAATACGCCACCACACGAATGTGATGACTCACACTTCCTTTAGGTACCAATAGGATCCTCCCTACATACGGAACACATAACATATACCAATCCCGAAGGAAAGGCCACACATAAAGGCTCCACAAATCACATAAAATGCCTACTAAGTTAACAGTGAGCTCAAGTACCCTCAAAATACAAAATATTTCTCATGGACATATTACACTTCAAAAGCTTTCTTTATTAAACACATCTTATTTTGAAAGCTCACTTACAAAAACACATGTATGTCCATGCTCAATGTCAATGCTCACATTCAGAAACATATATTCACATTTCATATCAAAATATGCTTTGACATAACATAAACATATTCTTAACCCCATTTGCAAAATCATACAAAACAATTACTATGTTTATTGTGATTTCAGTAAAAAGTCTAGTATACTTACCTCTTAACACTTTCAGCTACAAGGCTTAAATCTCCTTAACCTATCAATGGAGATTAATCCTTTCATAAGCCTCACAATTCACACAAAATACTTTAAATAGCTTACAAAATTATACACAATGCATTTATCACATCAAATTGGTCTAAATATTTGGTTTCTCAAAACCTGTCATTCTGACCACTTACACTTAACAAAAATTTCTAATACATCAAATGATGTCCAATTACTCCGAAATCAGAATATATCATTCTTGACTCATATATACCTCTTATATATGAATATTATATCAAAATTCCTACACAATCCATTCCATACACACCATCGAATCCAAACTACAAACCTGACAGGATCAAGATACTTACTGAACAGTATTCAATCTCCCAATTTTATAAAATCATATACTAACTCAAAAATTATAAAACTACCACATAATTACTCTTGACACATATCTCAGTCCATGATAAATATTTGGCTTCCAAATAACTGCCAAAAGTATTTTAAAACTATTTTATTTCATAACTTTAAAAATCTGTTAATCAAATACTACAATGAGCTGATACACTTTAGAAATTCATAACACTTCAACCACATTGATCCAAATTCTCAATTCCGAGTATATCATATTAGACATATAAAATTATCATATTCCACAAATTCGTAATTTTTAAAGATCATTCAGCAGGTCAAAAATTATTTTCCACTGTATCATACTGTTTACACAGGAAATTTCCAGAATTCCAGGGTCATTTTGGTAAATTCACTACAAATTCAATTTCCGAGATTTTCAGTCGATTCAAAGTCTCAGATGATCCTAAACATGTCTAATTTCATATACTCAAAATTCAAAACCAGAATCGAATCACAAAAATTTTAAAAATTCCTAGATCAAGAGGTTATTCAGCAGAAATTCCATAATTCATCATGATTTATCAAACTATCTTATAGATCATCATTAATTCTCATATGATCTTACGAAATACACAACAAATCCTCAATTATACATATTTTCAGAAATCAAAACTTAAAGGAATTAACTTAATTAATACCAATAAATTAAGAAATACGTATAATATACCTCTTGAAATTCAAATTTCCAATTTCTTCTTCTTTTTCTTCTTCTTCTCCTCTTTCTCTCTCCTCTATTTCTCTCTTCTCTCTCTTAAAATGGGTAGCTCGACCTAAAAATGGTAAATTAGGGTTTAAAAGTGTATTTTTATACTAAGAGGCTAATTTTTGGTATTTACGAATTTGCCCCCAAAACTTTCAAAGTATAACAATTTGGTCCCTAAAATAATTCCAAAGTCTTGCAAATAAACCCAATACTAATAGTATATCCTTAACCTATAAGAACACTACTAATAACAATATATAAATCAAGGATCACCCACATATAAATAAAATACGTATATTTATATATATAAATATATATATTCTTACCGGTTATGGATACTGGTTACTACAATAATCATGTATTGATTAATCTTAATTCTAAGTGATTAATGAACTCTTTTTTATTAAGTTATGCTTACTAATCTACAAAGGAAAGACTGTAAAATATTTTCAGTCAAAATTTGTATTTTATAAATATAACAAAGTAAATGACTGTGAATATTTTTCACAAATATAGAATTCACTCTTTCTGAGAAGAAATTAGATAAGTTGTCCCCTTAATAATGGATTCTAATTTTGAATATAATGAGTGTTCAATTTTCTTTAAGGGTTAAAAAATAATAAATTTATAAATTTCACAAATTAAATTTAAAATGGATCAATGTAGATCTATGATAAAGATATAATTAAAGAGGTTAACGACACTCGACCTAACTCTAATTATGAATACTTGTGGAGAATTGATCTATATGAAATGATTATTAGATGACAAAGGCAATTTTCTATTTTATAATTTATCTGCAAAATTAAGAGTTTAACTTTATATTTTTAGTGGAGAATATAAAGTTAATAAATAAAATCATATTGATTAAAGAGTTTTAATCAAATGATTTAATTTATTAGAGCTTAATTTTTTAAGTTCATCAAATCTTCATATTGGCTTCATAAAACACAAAAATAAACTATAAGTTAATTGTTGGATCTAAAATATTAATTTTCCCAAATTTAATTTAATTAAACTATTAGGACCAATTAATTAATTTTGTTAGCCCATGTTTACTTTGATTAAATTTATTTGGCTTAATCAATTGTTGACCAAATTCATAATAGTTATGAAATTAAATAAATAATTAGATTATTTATTTAAATTATATATTTTGGATAATTATGAATTATTTAATTAAATATAATATTAGATATTATCCTAATTCTTATTAGATAAATATTTATCATTTTAATTATCTAAATTAAAATAATATAAAAATATTATTTTATATTTTTTAATATTTCCTATTCCTATTAGAATTTAGAGTTTAGATAGAATAAGGATATGTACACTATAAAAGGGTGTTTAGAGACTTTATTAAACATGATTCACAATATACATTAAAAAAAAAATATTTTGTGCTTCCATAATATTTATCTTTTAAGTTGAATTTTTTTAGAGAAAAAAGAATTAAGAACATGAAATTAAATCTGTTACAATTAATCAACTCATCTACGAGTAGTTCGTTTGTAAAAAATACAATGTGAAAGATTTATTAGTATTAATAAAGAATATCTATTGAAAATTTGAGATTGAAGTTTTTTTTTTCATATTCTTTCTTGTTAAATTAAAATAAACATAATAAATATTTTAAAATCGACCTTGCAGTTAATTTTTATTTGATTTTTGTTTACTTTTTATAATGTTCAAGGTAGAATAGATTTCGGATTATATAAGCCAAGTCTAATCTAGGACTATAGATAACAAAATACAGTATTTTATTTTCATTATTTTTCGGACTCATATTTTTTTGGGATATTCATACATAGGGGGCAGAATTAAATTTATGATGAGTTAAATTTTAAAGTTAAAAATCATATTATGTTAGAGTTTAATTATATGGGTTTTAATGTCATATTTGAAATTTTGAGAGGGTCAACTCACAAAAATGTATATAATTTTAAAAAATAGAAATAAGAATATATTGATAAATTAAAAAAATAATTAACCCTATCGAAGCCACCCGGTTTGTGCATTTCTAATTTTTTTAATACTATTATTACATTAGTGGACAATGTTCAATATGTTATTTAATCGTTATTGTTTCTTATATTAAAATAGATTAATTTGAATGGTGGGATAATTTTTGAAATTTTAATAGTAAAAAGGAGAAATTTGTGAGTAAAAAGAGCGATTATTGGAAGGTCATTAAAAATAAATAATATGATAAAAATTTCTTTCTGCTCTCAAATTTCTCAATTTTGAGTAAATAATGCGATAAAATAAAATTTTTTTATACCAATTCAAAAGAATTTCACTAATTAATTAAATTGATACAAAAACAAACTTCAAACCCATAACTAAAATTATTAATAAATTCTTTTTAATTTTAACAAATTAATTTATACCAGTTTTAACAAGGTAAATTAAATTTCCTAATTTGAATAAGATAAATATTTCCTAAACCAATTTAAATAAGAATGACCAAATCCTGTTTTAACAAGGTAAATTAAGTTCCCTTTAAATACCACCTTTCTTACAATTTTTGTTCATTGATCAGCTTCATTGTCAGCCTTCCATTGCAGAGAGAGTAATTCTGGAAAGCAAAAGAAATGCTGGAGTTTCAGCAATCAGCAGCATTAAGGCTTATCAATTCGACCACTTCAAAATCAAAGCCTGTTTTGCCAATGTGGAGAGTGGAAGCTCGTAAACTTAAAGCCTTGCGAGATTATTCCTTCTTACTTTCTGATGATGCACAAAATCCCACTTCTGGTGTGCAAAGTGCTTTCTCAAGTTTTAGAACAAAAAAGCATTTGGTTGAAAGAAAGGAGAGCTGTGAAGCTAAAAGTAAAAAGCTGATGACAAACCAATTGCAGTCTTCAAGATATAAGGCCCCTTATGAGCACAAAATTTCCCTGTCAAAGATGCCTTCAGTCACATGCAAGAGTGTGAAACAGGACAAAAAATTCCCTCAAGTGATGCCAAAGCTGGTTAAGTCTATTACAAAGAATCAGATTTCTGATGGGCACAAACCTTCTTCTTCGAGGTCTTTGATTGCCACAAAGCGGAAATCAGAAGAGAAAATTGAGAGTGCGGAACCTAAGAAGGCAAGAGTCATGCAAAACAATCTGCAATCTTCTTTGACAGTTCAGGCTTATGATGTGCATAAAGCTTTCTTGTCGAAGCCTAATAAATTTGCGACAAGGCGACAATCAGAACCGGAGAAGGAACTTCGTGAACCTAAGAAGGTGGATTTGATGCCGAGAAAACTTCAGCCCTCTTTACAGAGAAAGGTCCTTAATGAGGCTCAAACAAAGCAGCAGATGACACGGACAAAGGAATTGCACAAGGCTAACAAGGAAAAATTGATTTCAGTCCAAGCAAAGTCTGTTTCAAAACATCAAGTACATTCCCTCTCTCATTCACGACAGATCCTGCAGACTAAACGCCCTGTTCGTGAGGCATGTTACCAAGATGAAGTTGACATGTCATATATTTCCTCTCTGTGTCAAAATATATTCAGGTCATATTTTAATCCCCTAATTGGTTTTAATTTTTTCATCCTTCCGCTTAATGTAATATGTTCTAGCTACTGCCTTACTTCCATCAAATCATGAAGTTATTATTTGTTCCGAGTATTTGATAATATGTCTTTAGTTCATTAACTTAAATTTTTACATCATTATGTATTATCATATTGCTTTTGGGTCATGTATTGACTTGAATTATGTCTTTCTCCAGGCGTAATCCTACGAAGCAAGTAGCAAGTGATGATTATGATGACTGCATGGTTTCCAGCTTCAGTGACATTCTGAAAGAAGAAAGAAAAAGGTAAGCTTCCATTATTCTGAATTGTGAGGTTTCACAGCTTACTCTGCATTAGAATGATCAAGACTAGATAAATGATTTTATATCAAATTGATACTTGTTATGCATAATTTTCTATGCTAACAAATTATGTGCCCAAGCGATAGTTTTAGCTTATCTGTTTTTTGTTTTTGTCTTTTAACCAATGCTTCTTATTTCTATTATGGGTATATTTGGATAATTTGGATTTGGATTTGGATTTGGATTTGGATTCTCATTTAATGTTTTGATATTTTCATAGTGCGAGAATTGCAAGAGAGGAGGACCGAATTGAGCAGTTAAGGCTGGAGCGAGAAGAGAGGGAGCAGAAGATAAGAAGAAAAGCTAAGCAGCAGAAGCAGCCATGCTAGAATCATTGAGACCAACTGCTTCTCCCTCTCTCACAAAGTCCATGTCTATATATTAGTTAAACTGAAATAGAAAAGAATTTTTCAATTCCACTCTTTAATTGTAAATGTTTCCACTTAAATAGAAAAGTCATTACAATCATTTAAGTTGATTGCTTCAAAACCCCTTTGGACCATTTGTACAAAAATACCAAATTGTTTAAGATTTGTTTTCTTTTTTTTATTTTTTTCTTTATAATCCTAAAACTAAGAAAATGACAATGAGGGACTTTTTTGTAATATACACACTCTTATCTAAATACCCTCTGCAAGTTAAGAGGGCACACTCTCTTTGTATTAAAATATTATTCCATTTACATAACAAAATATATCTGAGGTAAGATTTTTGATCAAAAATAGACATTAAATAATATAATAAAAGAACCGAATTCTCAAACGTAATCCAATTGTTAATGGCAGGCCCTCGATGCATCTGACTGTACCAAACAGTTAGATAATATCACTGATGCCTTTTTATTGGTTGACAAATAGTAGCTAATAGAAGAGTGAACCTATTATTACTGGTCCTAAATTGGTAATAATGGCATTTAACAAAAAAGTTCCTTAATTTATTATAAATTTAAATAATAAAATTTTTTATTTTATAATTAATAAATTAATCATTTTTATTTATAAATTTAATTTTATTAAAATTTGAATTTATAATTAAAATTTGTTATTTAAAAAACTTTAAGATGAATTAATCATCCTTATAATAAAAAATTGTGTGTATAATAAATATATTGCAGAAATACATGTATTTGCAGAAACTATATGATCATTATGTTAATTTTAAACTGTATGATCTTATATATATTAATTTTAATAAACTTTGAATTTGTTAAATAAATTATATGGTTGAAAGAGTTGAAACTAATTTGTGAATGTTATAATTTCAATTTCAATTCGAATTTCAATTTCAATGTTAAATGTTATCATTTCAATTTCAATTTATAATTTAATTACATTAAAAAATTTAATTCCAATTCAAATTATAATTTTAATTATATTAAATGTTATAATTACAAATCGAATTTTAATTTTAATTTTGATTATGTTAAATGATTTAATTTTAATTTTAATATTAATTACGTTCAATGTTAAAATTTAAATTTTAATTTCAATTTTAATCATGTTAAATACTACAATTGAAGTAAAATTTCAATTACAATTACATTAAATATTATAAATCTAATTCAAATTTTGATTTAATTTATGTTATATGTTATTAGAAATCTAATTATAGTTTTAATTTTAATAATATTAAATGTTATAATTCCAAATCATAATTCAATTCAATTTGAAGTACGTTAAATAACATAATTTCAATCTCAATTTCAATTTGAGTTTCGTTAAATATTATCTAATTTTATTTTAAAATACGATAAATGTTATAATTTCAAATCTCATTTTAAGGTCAATTTCAATTTCGTTAAATAGTATAATTCAAAATCTAATTTTAATTTTAAATTTGCTAAATGTTATAATTTTAAATTTAATTATATTAAATATTATCATTCAAAATCAAATTTCACTTTTAATTTCATTAAATGATATAGTTTCAAACCTAATTTAAATATTAGATACGTTAAATATTGTAATTTAAAATCGAATATCAATTACAATTTTAATTACGTTAAATGTTATAATTTTAATAGTAATCTCAATTTTATTGCATCATATAATTCCAATTGAAAATTCAATTTTAATTTCATTTATGTTAAAAAATTATTACTACAAATTCAATTTTAATTTTAATTTTAATTACGTTAAATATTATAATTTTAGTTCCAATTTCAATATTAATTATATTAAATATTATAATTTTAAATCTAAATTAAATTTCAATTACGTTAAATGTTATAATTTCAATTTCAATTACGTTAAATGTTATATTTCTAATTTTAATTTTAATTACTTAAAATAGTATAATTTCAATTCTAAATTTAAATTCAATTTCATTTACGTTAAATATTATAGTTTTATTTTCAATTTCAATTTCTATAACTTTGAATGTTATAATTTCATTTTCAATTACATTAAGTGTTATAATTCTAACAACAATTTCAATTTCAATTAGGTTAAATGTTATAATTCTAATTTCAATTACTTTAAATATTATAATTCTAATTTTAATTTTAATTTCAATTATATTTAATGTTATAATTATTCCAAATCTAATTTCAATTAAATTAAATATTATAATTCTAATTCTAATTTCAGTTTTAATTTTAATTTCAATTACGTTAACTATTATAATTCTAATTTCGATTTTAATGATATTAAATACTATAATTCTAATTTCAATTTCAATTTTAATTACGTTAGATGTTATAATTTCAATTTTAATTTCAATTTCAATTACGTTAAATTTTATAATTCTATTTCTATTTTCAATTTCAATCATGTTAAATATTATAATTTCAATTCTAATTTCAATTTTAATTATATTAAATGTTATAATTTTAATTTTAATTTCAATTATATTAAATGTTATAATTCCAATTCTATTTTCAATTTCAATCATATTAAATGCTATAATTCTAATTTTAGTTTCAATTTCAATTATGTTAAATGTTATAATTCAGATTTTAATTTTAATTTTAATTACGTTAAATGTTATAAGTCTAATTCTATTTTTGATTTCAATTATGTTAAATTTTATAATTCTAATTCTAATTTTGATTTCAATTATGTTAAATATTATAATTTTAATTTTAATTTTAATTTTAAATACGTCAAATATTATAATTCTAATTTTAATTTTAAATACGTCAAATATTATAATTCTAATTTCAATTTTAATTATGTAAAATGTTATAATTTTAATTTCAATTTCACTTTGAATTAATTAAATATTATAATTCTAATTTCAATTTCAAATACGTTAATTGTTATAATTCCAATTTTAATTTTAAAAAATGAGAAATCTTATAATTTTAATTCAAAAATTAAATTCAATTTCAATTTTGTTGAATGTTATAATTTTATTTTTCAATTTAAATTAATTATATTTTATAATTTCAATTTCAATTTTAATCACTTTAAATGTTATAATTTTAATTTTAATTTAAGTTTCAATTACATTAAATATTATAACTTCAAATCTAATTTTAATTTTAATTTCAATTACTGTAAATGTTATAATTTTAATTTCAATTCAAATTTCAATTTAAATTACATTAAATATTATAATTTCAACTTCAATTACGTTAAATATTATCATTTTAATTCCAATTCAAATTTTAATTACATTAAATGTTATAATTTCTATTCCAACTTGAATTTTAATTACATTAAATGTTATAATTTTAATTCCAATTTCAAATTCAATTACGTTATATATAGTTCTAATTCTAATTTTAAATCTAATTTTAATTACGTTAAATATTAAAATTTGAAATCCAATCTCAATTACGTTAAATATTATAAATCTAATTCCAATTTCAATTTAAGTTACATTAAACATTATATTTTTAATTTCAATTACGTCAAATGTTATAATTTCAATTTCAATTATTTTCAATGTTATTATTCCAATTTCAATTTCAATTTCAATTATGTTAAATGTTATAATTCTATTTCATATTTTAAATTCAATTTCATTTATAGTAAATGTTATGATTCCAATTTCAGTTACATTAAATGTTATAATTTTAAATCCAATTTCAAATTCAATTTTGTTAAATATTATAATTCCTATTTTAATTTTAAATACATTAAATAATTCTAATTGTAAATCTAATTTCAACATCAATTATATTAAATATTAAAATTTCAATTCTAATTTAAAATTTAATTTTGTTAAATGTTATAATTCTAATTTTAATTTTAAATAAGTTAAATAATTCAAATTATAAATCTAATTTCAACATCAATTATGTTAAATGTTATAATTTCAATTTCAATTACTTTAAATATTATAATTTGAAATATTAAATTTTATAATTTCAATTCCAATTACATTATGTTTTACCGTGTAATAATTTGTGCCTATCATAAACTCTCATGTAAGTATATCCCCGCATTTTGTTGATGGAGTATGTAAATGTAAGATATTATACATTATTGTTGGGATTTCTTAAGTTTGAAGTTGCAATTTCCGTGTCAAAATTTTATTTATACATTATCACTGATTACGTATTAAGTTGTAGGTGTGCAATGACTGTTTGATGTACGTTCTCACTTCTTCAGATAATGTTCTTAATATTTAATTGTTTCACCAACTGAAGTGTGAATATATTCCTACTTATAAATAATTGAATATTTGTATAAATAAATAATCTTAATTAGTTAGTAATATATAAAGGTACTACCACCACCCTTCACCACTCTATTTAATATAATTGAAATTGAAATTGAAACTGAATTTAGAGTTTAAGCGAATAGAAATTAAAATTTGAATTATAACATTTAATGTATTTGAAATTGAAATTATATCATTTAATGTAATTGTAATTGAAATTGAAATTATAATTATATCATTTAATGTAATTGAAATTAAAATTAAAATTAAAATTATATCATTTAATGTAATTATAATTGAAATTAAAATTATAATTATAACATGTAATGCAATTATAATTATAATATTTAACGTAATTAAAATTGAATTCAAAATAGGAACTCGAATTATAATAATTAACCTAATTGAACTTAAATTTAGAACTAGAATTATACCATTTAATAGAATTAAAATTTAAATTTAAATTGAATTTAGAATTGTAACATTTAACGTAAAGAAAATTAAAATTGAAATCAGTCATTTAATGTAATTAAAATTAAAATTATTATTAAAATTATAACATTTAATATAATTGTAATTGAAATTGAAACTGAATTTGAAATTATAATATTTAAAATAATTGAAATCGAAATTAGAATTGAAATTTTATAATATTTAAAATAATTGAAATCGAAATTAGAATTGAAATTATAACAATTAAAATAATTTAAATTATAATTATAATATTTAACGTAATTCAAATTTAAATTAGAATTGAAATTATAACATTTAACACAATTGAAATTGAAATTATAATATTTAATATAATTTAAATTGAAATTATAACATTTACTATAATTAAAATTGAATTTAAATTATATTTGAAATTATAACATTTAACGTAATTGAAATTAAAATTACTAAAATATTGAATGTAATTGAAATTGAATTTAAAATCATAATATTTATCATAACAGAAATTGAATTATAAATAATTGTGGTTAATATAAAGTACTTAAATATAAAAATACATTTACAACTTTATGTAAATGGGAACACGTATTTACACTTATAAAAATTGAACCTCTTATATTAAATTACATATTTTCAATGGTAATCGACAACGCGCTAAGAACGTAAAAGTAGGGATATGAACACTTTTTTACATGAAAACAACAAATAGCGAGAACATTTAGTATAAACAGTGAAAACATGTTATATATTAAGTGAAAAAATATAGTATACTAAATGCAAATAAGTAGTATATTAAGTGAAAATATTTAGTATCTTAAGTCGAAACACGTAGTACATTAAGTGAGAATATTTAGAATATTAAGTGAGAACATCTAGTATACTAAGTGGAAACATCTAGCATATTAAGTGAAAATATTTAGCATATTAAGTGAAAACACACAATATATTAAGTGGAAACAAGTAGTATATTAAGTGAGAATATTTAGTATGTTAAGTGAAAATATGTAGTAAATTAAGTGGAAACAGGTAGTATATTAAGTGAGAACATGTAGTATATTAAGTGAGAATATGTGATATATTAAGTGGGAACATTTAGTATGTTAAATGGGAACAAGTAATATATTAAGTGAGAACAAATAGTATATTAAGTAAGAACAGACAGTACATAAGTGAAAAAATTTAGTATGTTAAGTGAGAATAAGTAGTATAATAAATGAAAACATGTAGTATGCTAAGTAAGAAAAAATAGTCTATTAAGTAAAAACACGTAGTATATTAAGTGAGAATATTTAGTATGGTAAGTTGAAATATTTAGTATATTAAGTAGGAACATGTGGTATATTAAGTAATAATATTTAGTATATTAAGTGAGAACATTTAGTATATTAAGTGAGAATATATAATATATTAAGTGAAAATGGTAGTATATTAAGTGGAAACACATAGTATATTAATTGGGAACAATTAGTATGTTAAGTGGGAATATGTATTATATTAAGTAGGAACACGTAATATATTAAATCCGAACACGTAGTATATTAAATGAGAGCATTTAGTATATTAAGTGGAAACGTTTAGTATATTAAGTGAGAACATGTAATATATTAAGTGGAAACATATAGTATGTTAAGTGGAAACACGTAATTTATTAAGTGGAAACATTTAATATATTAAGTGAAAAATATAGTATATAAGTGGAAACATTTAGTATTTTAAGTAGGAACACCTAGTATATTAAATGAAAATACGTAGAATATTAAGTGAAAATATTTAGTATATTTAGTATATTAAGTGGGAACACGCATATATTAAGTAAAAATATTTAGCATATTAACTGAGAATACGTAGTATATTAAATGGGAATAAATAATATATTAAGTGAAAACACGTAGTATATTAAGTTGGAACATTTAGTATATTAAGTGAGAATATTTAGTATGTTAAGTGGGAACATATAGTATATTAAGTGGGAACAGGTAATATTTTAAGTGGGAACATTTAATATATTAAGTGGAAACATTTAGTATGTTCAATGAGAACATGCAGTATATTAAGTGGGAACATACAGTATATTAAGTGAAAAAATATAGTATATTATGTGGGAACATATAGTATGTTAAGTGAGAACATTTAATATGTTAAGTGAGAACAAGTGGTATATTAAGTGGAAACAAATAGTATATTAATTAAGAATATTTAGTATGTTAAGTGAGGACATTTAGTATATTAAGTGGGAACATGTAGTATATTAAATGGAAACAACTAGTATATTAAGTGGGAATACGTAGTATATTAAGTGAGAATATATAGTATATAAGTGAAAAAATTTAGTATGTTAAATAGGAACATGTATTATATTATGTGAGAACATATAATATGTTAAGTGAGAACATTTAGTATGTTAAGTGAGAACAAGTTGTTTATTAAGTGGGAACAAGTAGTATATTAAGTGAGAATATTTAATATGTTAAGTGAGAACATTTAATATATTAAATGAGAACATGTAGTATATTAAGTGAAAACAGTTAGCATATTAAGTGGAAACACGTAGTATATTAAGTAGGAACATGTTGTATATAGGTGAAAAAATTTAGTATGTTAAGTGAGAACATATAATATATTAAGTGAGAACATATAGTATATTAAGTAAAAACACATAATATAATAAGTGAGAACATGTAGTATATTAAGTGTGAATATTTAGTATGTTAAGTGGGAATAATTAGCATATTAAGTGGGAACGCATAGTATATTAAGTGGGAATAAATAGTATATTAAGTGGGAATATGTAATATATTAAGTGAGAACACGTTATATAATAAGTAAGAACATGTAATATATTAAATGAGAATATTTAGTATGTTAAGTGGGAACAAGTAGTATATTAAGTGAGAACAAATAGTATATTAAGTGGGAACACATAATATACTAAGTTGGAATATTTAATATATTAAGTGGGAACAAGTAGTATATTAAATAGGAACACATAATAGATTAAGTGGGAATATTATTATATTAAGTGAGAATATTTAACATACTATTTGTTCTCACTTAATATACTAAATGTTCTCACTTAGTATAATAAATGTTTTCACTTAACATAGTATGTGTTTTCACTTAATATACTACGTATTTTTAGTTAACATACTAAATATTTTCACTTAATATACTAAATATTTTCACTAAATACATTAAATATTCCTATTTAATACACTACGTGTTTTCACTTAATATACTATTTGTTCTCACTTAATATACTAAATGTACTCACTTAATATATTACATGTTTACACTTATTATTCTACGCGTTTCCACTGAATCTACTATATATTTTCACTTACTATATTAAATGTTCTCACTTAATATACTACATGTTTTCACTTAACACAATAAATGTTATCACTTAATATATTATGTATTCTCACCTAATATATTAAATATTCGCACTTAATGTATTATATGTTCCCACTTCATATATTAAATGTTCTCACTTAATATACTATAAGATTTCACTTAATATACTAAATGTTCCCACTTAATATATTACATGTTTCCACTTGATATAGTACTTGTTTCTACTTAACATATTAAATATTTTCACTTAATATATTATATGTTCCCACTTAATATACTACGTATTCTCACTTAATATACTACATGTTCCTACTTAACATATTAAATGTTACCACTTAATGTACTACGTATTCCCACTTAATATATTACGTGTTCTCATTTAAGATACTACATGTTCTCAATTAACATACTAAATGTTCCTACTTAATATACTTCTTGTTCCCACTTAACATACTAAATATTCTTATTTAATATACTACATGTTCTCACTTAATATACTAGTTGTTCCTACTTAATATATTGCGTGTTCCCACTTAATATACTAAATATTTTCACGTAATATACTGTGTATTCCCACTTAATATACTAATTATTTCATTTAATACACTAAATGTTCTCACGTAATATACTACTTGTTCCTACTTAATATACTACTATTCCCACTTAACGTATTACATGTTCCCACTTAATATACTACATATTTTTACTTAACATACTAAATATTCCTACTTAATATACTACGTGTTCTCATTTAATATTTTAAATGTTCCCGCTTATTATCCTACTACGTCTTACTTAATATACTATATGTTTTCACTTAATATACTGCATGTTCCCACTTAACATACTAAATATTCTCATATAATATTTTAGATGTTCCCACTTAATATATTATGTTTTTCCACCTAATATACTAAATGTTCTCACTTAATGTACTACGTGTTCTCACTTAACATACTAAATATTCTCAATTAATATACTACATGTTCCCATTTAGTATACTAAATGTTTCCACTTAATATACTATGTGTTCCTACTTAATAGACTATTTGTTTTTACTTAACATTTTAAATGTTCCCAGTTAATATACTACTTGTTTTCACTTAATATCCTACGTGGTTCCACTTAATATACTAATATATTCTCACTCAATATACTACGTGTTCCCACTTAATATACTAAATATTTTCACTTAATATACTAGATGTTGTCACTTAATATACTATGAGTTCTCTCTTAATATACTAGATATTTTCACTTAATGTACTACGTGTTCCGACTTAACACACTAAATGTTCCTACTTAATTTACTACTTGTTCCCACTTAGTATACTAATATTTCCGCTTAATATACATGTTCCCATTGTATATACTAAGGGTGGGCAAAAAAATGAGAACCGAAAAACTGAGCCGAACCGACCGGTTCGATCCAATTGTTTTAACAAAAAATCGATTCGATTTTTTGAAAAAAAATACCGACCGGTCCGATTCATTTTTTTTCAAAAAAAGGAAATTTTTTTGAAAAAACTCATAATTTAAAAAAATCGAAACAAACCGAACTGAAAAAATCGGTTCAGTTTTTCCTGTTAAAAAAATTAATTTTGATTTTATTTATCCAAAAAAACCGAACCGGTTCATGCCCGCCCTTAGTATATACTACATATTCCCACTATTTGATGGTTTCAGTTAGAAAAATGTCCATATTCTCACTTTTACATTCTTAGCGCGTTATTGATTATCACTGAAAATATGTGATTTAATATAAGGGGTTTTAAATTTATGAGTGTAAATACGTGTTCCCATTACCTAAAGTTGTAAATGTATTTTTTTTCTTTAAGTACTTTTATATTAACAATGATTATTTATAATTCAATTTCAGTTACGATAAATATTATAATTTCAAGTTCATTCATTATTTAATTAATTCTAATTTTAATTTTGTTTAATGTTATAATTTTAATTTTAATTACGTTAAATATTATAATTTCACTTTCAATTACGTTAATTATTATAATTTCAAATCTAATTTAAATTTAATTTCAATTACAATAAATGTTATACTTTTAATTTCAATTTAAATTACATTAAGTATTATAATTTCAATTCTAATTCTAATTCTAATTTCAATTGTGTTAAATGTTATAATTTTAATTTTAATTTTTATTACGTTAAATGTTATAAATTTAATTTCAATTTAAAGTTAAATTATTTTAATTGCTATAATTTCAATTCTAATTTCGATTTCAATTACTTTAAATATTATAATTCTAAATTCAATTTTATTAAATGTTATAATTTCAATTATGATTTCAATTTTAATTATATTAAATGAATAATTCAAATTTCAATTTTAATTTTAATTATGTTAAATGTTACAATTCTAAATCTAATTTAAATTTAAATTTTAATTCTATTAAATATTATAATTCTAATTCTAAATTGAAGTTCAATTAGGTTAATTATTATAATTCGAATTTCTATTTTAAATTTAATTTTAATTATGTTAAATATTATAATTATAATTATAATTGCATTAAAAGTTATAATTATAATTCCAATTCCAATTACAATTACACTAAATGATATAATTATAATTTCAATTTCAATTGTAATTACATTAAATGATATTATTTCAATTTCAAATATATTAAATGTTATAGTTTAAATTTTAATTTTAATTCGATTAAACTCTAAATTCAGTTTCAATTATGTTAAATGTTATAATTCTAATTTTAATTTCAATGTCAATTATGTTAAATATGATAATTTCAAAATCAATTCTAATTTTAGTTACATTTATATAAAGGGATGATATTTTATTGGTGTTCTAAATGACCATGGTTAATATTATGTTACAGAAAAAATACATCAAGTACTTGTTATATATTTTGTCCCACTTAACGTAGCATGTGTTCCTATTTTTTTTACCCATTTCACCAACAAAAAGATTATCCTCACTTATACATAATTTGTTAGTTAACAGTTATCATAAAAAAAGTTACATAATATAAAAGGATGATATTATATAAGTATTTTAAATAACTATAGTTAATATAATGAGTTAACCCCCTCCATTGGCTGCCATTTGTTAGCTATTTGAGGGGGTGAGCTGATATCATTCGACTGTTTGGAACAGTCAGATGTACCAAAGGTGCATCCAATAAACAAATATTAACTTTAGAAGATAAAAATATTATACATAATTAACTGCTATCATTGGCCCATCTCCTGAACTAGAACAATGTCTTTTGTGTTTTGGCATTCTTTTTTTTTTTTAATAAAAAAATCTTTTCCTATTAGATAATATTGAAGATTTCAGTTAGTTTTAGCATTTTTTTTGGGAGTGTATTTATATTTTAGATATTTTATAAATTTTAAGGTATTTATTGGACTATCTTAACTTTTCAAGTTCTAAATTCTAAAACATATAACAAATCATTTTTTTAGATTATAATATTTAATGTGATTAAAATTAGAATTGGAATGGAATTGAAATTATAACATTTAATGTAATTAGAATTGTAATTATAAATTTAATATAATTAAAATTAAAATTATAACATTTAACGTAATTGTAACTGAAATAGGACATACAATATAACATTTAATGTAATTCAAATTGAAATTAGAATTGAAATTATATCATTTAATGTAATTGAAGTCGAAATTAAAATTATAACATTCAACATAATTGTAATTGAAATTGGAATTGGAATTATAATATTTAACTTAATTGAAATTAAATTGGATTTAGAATTATAATATTTAACTTAATTGAAATTAAATTGGATTTAGAATTATAATATTCAACATAATTAAAAATAAATTTCAAATTAAAACTGGACTATAACATTTAACATAATTAAAATTAAACTTAAAATTAGAACTATAACATTTAGCATAATTGAAATTGAATTTAAAATTAAAATTGAAATTATCACATTTAACATAATTGATTGAATTTAAAATTAAGATTAAAATTAGAAATATAATATTTAATGTAAGTGAAATTAAATTAGAATTAAAATTATAACATTTAATGTAATTGAAATTAAAATTGAATTTGAAATTGAAATTGAATTTAAAATTGAAATTGAAATTATCACATTTAACATAATTGATTGAATTTAAAATTAAGATTAAAATTAGAAATATAATATTTAATGTAAGTAAAATTAAATTAGAATTAAAATTATAACATTTAATGTAATTGAAATTAAAATTGAATTTGAAATTGAAATTATTTAACATAAGTGAAATTACAATTAGAAATCATATTATAACTTTTAACGTAATTGAAATTGAAAATGGATTTGGAATGATAATATTTAACGTAATTTATTTTTATAAAGAAATGAAATTATAACATTTAACGTAATTTAAATTTATTTTAAAATTAGAATTATTTAATGTAATTAAAAATTAAAATTATTTATTTGAGTATTTAATTTTTTTACTTTCTCTTAAAATGATTTCAATTAGTCTATTATAATTTTATATTACACTAATTATGAAAAACTACTATAATACTTGAATGTTATTTAATTTTTTTTATCCAAACTTAACTGATTTTATCCAATCATTCTCCTTAATATGGCATTCTACCTCATCCAAACCTAATTAATATATATATTTTTAAGAAGGAATAAGATATATTAAAATGGGAAGTATGTCATATACAACCATGGATATAGATGGTTACTCTAAAAAGGTAAAATAAAATATATTCAATATAATTTGAATTTGAATTACAAACTTAATAGAATTGAAATTATAAAATTTAGTAAAATTGAAATTATAAAATTTAGTAAAATTGAAATTAGAATTATAATAATTAATGTAATTAAAATTTGAATTAGAATTAGAATTGGAATTATAAAATGTAATGTAATTAGAATTGCATTTATGGAATTTAATGTAATTAAAATTAAAATTAAAATTGAATACGAAATTATAAAATTTAAATGTAATTAGAATTACAATGATAAATTTAATTTAATTGAAATTAGATTTGGATGTGGAATTATAGTATTTAATGTAGTGAAATTAAAATTGAATTGAAATTATACTATTTAATCTAATTGAAATTGAATTTAAAATTGAATTTAGAACTATAACATTCAATGCAATTTAATTGAATTTATAATTGGAATTAGAATTATAACATTTAACATAATTGAAATTGAATTTCAAAAATAGAATTATAACATTTGTCATAAGCGAAATAAAAATTATAATGAAGTATAACATTTAACGTAATTGATATTGAATTTAAAATTTGAATTAGAATTATAACATTTAAGGTAATTGAAATTATAACATTTAACGTAATTAAAATTTAATTTAAAATTAAAATTGGAGTTATAAAATTTAACTTAAGTTAATTTAAAATTAGAATTAGAATTAGAATTATATCATTTAACGTAATTAAAATTGAATTTAGAATTAGAATTGAAATTATAACATTTAACGTAATTAAAATTAATTAAAAAAATTATAACATTTAATATCATTGAAATTGAATTTAAATTGGAATTGAAAGTATAATAATTAACATAATTTAAATTGAATTTAAAATTAGAATTAAAATTATAATATTTAACGTAATTAGATTGAAATTAGAATTGAAATTATATGATTTAATGTAATTAAAATTAAAATTAAAATTAAAATCATAACGTTTAATATAATTAAAATTGAAATTAGAATTGAAAATATAATGTTTAATGTAATTAAAATCGAAATTGAAACTGGAATTCTAACAATTAATATAATTAGAATTGAAATTATAATATTTAATATAATTAAAAGTAAATTAAAACTGGAATTAGAATTATAACATTTAATATAATTAAAAATAAAATTAGATTTAAAATTATAATATTTAACGTAATTGAAATTGGAATTAAAATTATAATATTTAATGTAATTAAAATTAATATTAGAATTGGAATTATTATATTTAACGTCATTGAATATTTGTATAAGGAATTGAAATTATAATATTTAAGGTAATTAAAATTGAAATTATAATTATAACATTTAACGTAATCGAAATTAAAATTGGTTTAGATTTGAAATTATAATATCTAATATAATTAAAATTGATATTATTACATTAAACGTAATCAAATTATAATTGAAATTAGAATTAGAATTATAACATTTAACATAATTGATATTAAAATCGAAACTAAAATTGTAATAATTAATGTAATTGAAATTAAAATTAGAATCATAATTATAATATTTAATAAAATTAAAATTATAAGTATACTTAAAATTTTATTTAAATTTAATAATATTTATTTTGTGTTATAAAATTAAAATTGATGTTACATATATTTTTTTAATATAACAAATAGTACAGTGCTAATTGTTTTATATCAATTAATATATTTATCTTAGTATTTATTATTTTAAAATAGGGAATATTTTGTTATGTTTTATTCTTAATGCGTATATTCACATTTAACCAAATAATAGGGGGGCGTTTTGATATGTTCACCAATTATTTTCTCCACCCACCGTTTGAGTTACAATTTTCTAATCTTTTAAACCTCAGCCGTTAGATATACCTTAAGCACATCTAACGGCCCGGAACAGCTGGCTGTACAGCAAGCCGACTGTTCCGTAGCTTGACCCTTGAATATAACTAATCATTTTTGCAAATGCTTACGTGGCACAATGATATTTATCTTGCGGCAATGTTCTTGGTTGTATTGCTTACGTGGGACAATCAGACAATAAACCCACTTGAAGATATAGTAGAATCAGATGTACAGGATAACAAATCTTGTACATCATTAAGTTGGTAAACTCTAGGAATACAGACAATCCAAATCCAAATCCAAATTATCCTTACTGTAAATCTTACAAAACTGAACTCATTATTCACTTAAAAGTCAAAGCACAGGCATAAAGTAAACAACTAAAAAGTGATTTATAATAGCACTTTCCCAAGCGAATTTTTATTAAGGCTAAAGAAGAATCAAAAGTTGCTTCTTTGCAGGAACCAAGATCAAACCCGCTCGCGGTGGACGTAGAAATGGTGATAAACTCGGCCACGTTATCATCACCTCCAAATCCATCTTGGTTCACGCCAAAAAGGTACTTCGTTTTCTTTTTCCTTTTTTGATGTTTTGTCGTGATTGGTGTCTGTTTCGTTGCTGAGAAAGTGTGGGAAAAGAGAGGGAAAGAAGAGAAAGATTTTTTTTTTTTTTTGGTGATGTTTTCCTTTTTGTTCTTTTGTGGGGTTGTTTCATATTGTGAAAAAAATAATAATCAAAACTTTGGTTATATTCTATTTGCTATGTCTGCACATTCTTTAATTTTCTTTAGTTCATGGACAATTCAATTTGTTTCTGTGAAATAAAGTTCAATTTACTACACTTGCAATTCAATAAAGAAAGTGGCATAATTGTACTTTATCGAGTTCTGTTGTCTGGTACAAAACTGTAAATAATTTTAGTCTGGTGACTGTTCTTGTTTTATTTTTCTAGAAACCCAGAATGAGTGGACTCCAATCTCAGGCTCAAGAGTTTTTGAACAAATGCATTGCCTTATGAGCTGAGTTATTAAAAAATTAGTATGAAATCATGATGATTTTTAACAATCACCCTTCTTATGTTGTGAAACATACAGTACATTAATGACAAGTAGCAGAGTGGTGGTTGCTTCTGTTTGGAGTTGCAAAAAAGTGGGTAACATGCTCATGTCACTAGAGAGTCAGTTTGAGCGGTGTTTGGCTGTTTGCTTTTATTTTGTTCTCTCTATTTGATTGGTCTCTTTTGTTTAATGAACTGAAATATGGGCTAGGATAGTATGTATTCGAGGTTTGCTAAATTGAGTTGTTTGATAAAAATATCACTGTTTTGATTCTTATGTTGGCTGTATAACTAATTGTGTAATAACCTTCAGGCTACTAGTTATATTCTGTGTGATCAACTTGATTAATTATGTGGATCAAGGGGCAATAGCAAGCAATGGTGTGAATGGGAGTCGCAGAACTTGCTCTGAAAGTGGTACTTGTACACCTGGTAGTGGAATACAGTAAGACTTACAAGGAGACTTTCATTTGAATTTCTAGACTAAATCTGCATTATTTAATCCACATGGTAACTACCAGTGACTTATGTTCTTGAACTACTTAACTGATCAACCCAAACTTTACTGCTTTTTCATTATTGCATGTCACAAATTTTCTTGGAATTTACAATTCTTTGACTTTAGTTTTGTCTTTCACCATGGCTTATAGGGGGGAGTTTAACTTAAACAATTTTGAAGATGGTGTTCTGTCATCTGTTTTCATAGTTGGACTTCTTGTGGCTTCTCCTATATTTGTATCATTAGCAAAGAGGTAACAACCTTCTACATTTACTTGATGTGCATCCTTCCTAGGACTTATTGATGCATATTTTTTTGTTTCTCAATGTGGACTTGACGTAATTGGGTAGCAAATCTCCATATTGTAGGAACTACAGTTTGCCATGTTAGTGTTAATGATGCAGGACCAGAATAAGATTTTTGGGATTATTGCTCAGCTTTTGTAAATGTTGAATTCTGTTTACTATAATGGTTTGTTTTGGTGTGATATAGCCACTATGGGAATTGTGCTGGGCATTTTTGTGTCTCCTTGTTTTGGGGCTGTTTAAGGGCATTTGCTGTTTATTTATTTATATAACCTCGCTCAATACATAGATGAGATAGGTTAGATTTAATTGGCCCGTGTGGACTCAAGTCCAGTTTTTGTACTTACATCCTCTTTATTACAATTTTTGTCTCCTTCCCAAAAATTATAATGGTTTTTATGAGTCCTTATATTCTTGCAAAACTTTGCAGTGTAAATCCATTTAGGCTTATTGGAATTGGATTATCAGTTTGGACTCTTGCTGTAGTTGGGTGTGGTTTTTCAGTAAATTTCTGGATGATTACAATATGTCGCATGTAAGTTGATCATCTATCTTTTTCATTTCATTACTTAAGTGCAATGTAGTACATTTACTAGTTATAATGTTGTTGTCTTTGCAGGTTTGTTGGAGTAGGTGAGGCTTCATTTATAAGTCTTGCAGCTCCGTTTATTGATGATAACGCACCAGTTAGCCAGGTCTTTTTCTTCTGAAAGCTTACAAATGAAACATTTTCTGTTTCATTGTGCCTTTCAAGAAATATTGTGTGGTCTCTCTTTCCCCTTTTATCAATAGCTGCTCTATTCAGTTATGTAGTCCTCTGCAATTTACTTTCTTCATCTGCTGTAAACCTGCATCTTATACTCTGCGTTTGTGTCAGAAAAACGCATGGCTTGGAATATTTTACATGTGTATACCTACTGGTTATGCGCTTGGCTATATTTACGGTGGCTTGGTAGGCCTTTTATCCTTTCCTTACACATCAGTCACTATTATAATTAACACTCTTTTGTCAAATACTCAGTGTTCTCTAGGTGATCATTTTTAAGTGTTTAGGATCATTCATATTTTTAGTTGATCACACTTATTCTTGCTGCCGATTCACACTGTTTTTTCTTTGATTTTGCTTTGGGTACTGAATTGCAACCATCTTTCTTCTTTCTTAAAAGGTTGGAGATAATTTCAATTGGCGTTATGCATTCTGGGGTGAGGCAATTTTGATGCTTCCATTTGCTGTTCTAGGTTTTGTTATGAAGCCTTTGCAGTTAAAAGGTGCATGTTCTTCACAAAATGATTTGTTCTGATACACAGACACTTGGTTATTTCTAAACAATTTCTGGATGCAGGTTTTGCTGATGCAGAATCAAAAATACCATTGATGGATATAGAGACAGCTATTCCAGATACCCAAGGTACCGCTTGTTTGACAGCGATAAATCAGAGTTAGCAATATAATATGTAAACTAACTGCTAGTATCATACATGCACCTCTTTAAAATTTGTATTGTTTTTATTTGAAATTTGAATATTCAAGTTTAAATGCATTGCTTAAAGTTTTTATTTGACATTTAAAGCTACAAGTTAAATTTGCAATTAATAGACTGCATGGTCAAATATCCACTCTTCATAAATTGACTTTTACTCAGAAGTTTTCTACATAAGTAATGAGTACTTCTATTACTTGTGTTTCTGTATAATTGCCTGAACTCATGCCTCTGTGGTGTCTTTGAGAAGGAATGATACAATTTATGAAGTCACTGTCTAACAGTCCATCTTATAAAATTGTGAACTCCCAGGCCATCTGTCTAATTAAATGGCCTTGTATATTGCTACTTAGAAATCCTGTTCTGGTTATTTGGGAATTCTCAACTATATTCAATTCAGTAAATCATTACTAGAAACCATAGGTTCCTAGTATATTAATTAGTTTTTAAATGCCTAATAAATATCTCTTGTCAGGCTATTTGTTTCTGTAAACTCTCAATGCAAACAGGTTGCCCCATTTAGTTTATATTGAGTATATGTTGAGTTGTTGAGTTTATGCATGTTGCAGAAGCTACAAATGGTAAAAGTGGCACATTGTCCACGAAGGAAGAGCTCGATGACAAAAACTCAAATAAATATTCCAAGTGAGAGCACACATCTTGAATCACCTGATATGCATTACATATTATTGCATTTCCTAGTACTCATCGTACTGCCTGTAGTTCGAAGGCAGAAATTTCTATGATCAGCATCTCCCACCTAAGTTTAGATTTATAAGATTTAATATGATTGCATGTTAGTTGGACAACATGATTAATTGTATATGACCTACCACATATTGCAGGTCAAAAGATACATCCATTAATGTGAATCAGTTCTCAAGATTCTTTAAAGACTTGAACGTGCTTTTGGTTGAGAAGGTTTTTCTCATCAATGTTCTAGGTATTTTTTTTTTCTCTCTGCTTTACATGTCTCCTGACCACCTAGGTGGGTATTCTTTCGTTCAGTTTATGGGTTCTCTCAGATACATCAGCTATTATTAGCAAGTGGCAGAAGAACTTCCTTTTGAATTTCATTTTGGGATATTCTGGATGTACTAATTCCGGTGGCTGTGTTGTTCTACTAAGTCACTGGACACCAATTACTGAGAATGTAACTGGCCTTTTCAGGATGCATAGCATATAATTTTGTCATAGGCGGATACTCGTATTGGGGGCCTAAGGCTGGTAAAAGCATTTATAACATGGTAAGTTTTTACCTTTCATGTGATATCCGTGCTTTTTTATTATTTAACACATGAAAATTTTCTTCTATTATAATCTCAAATTACATGTATAAGGATATTTTTTATTGGGGTTAAAGCTCCGGGAAATGGTAAAATGACTTAAAGTTAGATTTCTCTTGCAGAGTAATGCAGATATGATATTTGGTGGAATTACAATTGTGTCCGGCATATTGGGTACAATAGCTGGAGGTTTTGTTCTGGATTTTATGAGTTCAACAATCTCTAATGCTTTTAAGGTAATCGCCCTAATGTTGAAAAGATTCGCATTCCTGGTATAGTTTTTCATTCAATTGCTTCATGCATGAATATTTTTTCCAATTTAGTGTCACGGGCTAGACATTTGCCATTAACTCAAAAGACTAACCTATTAGGTAATGCTGCTTACCTGCTATTAACTTAAAAGACTAACTTGTTAGGTAATGCTGCTTACTCGCCCATATATATATATCCAAGATCCATATTTCTATTCGATGTGGAACGTGATATTCTCCCACATCCAATCACGTGACGTCTTCGTTATGGTCTGGTCCAAACTTAGGAGCCAACTTGGCCCGTATTACCCATCCCCCAGGGCTAGGGGATCCATTACTCACCTGACAATCTCTATTGGGGTTTAAGACACATGATTTTTATGGTCCATTTGACTCGTAATGTCCATCACCCTAAGGATATAGGGGACCCACTACTCACATGACAATCTCCATTAGGATAGATTTTGGAGACTCACATACGAATGAGAATTTGAGTCTGCTTTGATACCATTTGTCATAGGTCAGACGCTTGCCATTGACCCAAAAGACTAGCTTATTAGATAATGTTGCTTACCCGTCCATATATGTCCAAAATCCACCCAATTTCTATTTGATGTGGGACGTGACATTAGGCTGTTATGGGTACATGCATAATAAATTTCAATTCTTGTTTCACTCTAAGTTGGCTTTGTGTTTCTTTTTTGAAAATGAATCAATTTCCACTATGACATCTAATTGTATTGGTCAGTACTACTACAAACCTGTTCACCTGATGCCTTTGATGTTTCATCCACTTCAGAATGTGTTTTTCATGTAACCCCGGGTGTTTAATTATCTGGATGATAAAAAATGCAGCTTGGTTGTCAAGATAAAATACATGGGATGCAGCTGATAACTTTGTCCTTGGGGCTGTGTAAGATAGTTAACATTTTTTGCATCCCCTAGCTTGGTTATTCTCTTTTGTAAGAGTTGATTTCATCAGTTTTGGCCAATAGAAGGTGGATTGACGTAAAATAATATTGTTTCGTAACAATGTTTTTTACAGAACCCTTTTTGAAGTGAAGTTATATGAAACTAGTAAGAGTTTGTAGGACTAAATCTTGTACTTTTTGCAGCTTCTTTCAGCAACAACATTTATTGGAGCCATATTTTGCTTCGCTGCCTTTTGTTTGAAGAGCACGTATGGTTTTCTTGCTCTTTTCTTTGTTGGTGAAGTATTAGTCTTTGCCACACAGGTAGTTATTGTTCTCTTTCTGTAGGGCTGAAAAAACCAATTTCTTTATCCAGATGATCTAGTTTATTTTGTTACTGCAGTTATTATCTTTTTATTCAACTCACCATGAAGAAAGTTTAATGAGTTTAACTTAAGAATATTATCTTATGCATTTATCTATGAACATTATCTTCAGCTAGTATATGAGTTTTATTTTTAATATCTCCAAGCAGCACTCTTGATTAGGAAATTACAAACTGAAACATGTAAAATCATGTTATTGAAGCGCCTAATGCTAGAAAAAGTTTATGGTATCATTAAAACCTTAATCTCCCGCTAAAATTGATTGTGGTATCCTGTTATTACCATGAAATACTGAAGAGATGCAAACATAAGCAATTGAGGGATTCAGCAATGACACATTAAGGAGACTCAATGATGGCTCAGTGTCATAAGGAATAGATTTTTTTATTTTCTTTTTACTATTTATCTTCCTAGCAGCCTCACAGTCATATGAAGAACCCACCATTTAGGTGTCAGTATTGATGCTTCCCATGCCCCCCAATACCCACACCAACCCTCCCACCCCCCACCTTCTCTTTTTCTTCAACCTATCATCTGATATAATTATCCTCTGCATAACTTCAAGATTCACGACTGAGTTGATCGGATGAGCTCTATAATTGTTCTCCATAACTTGTCTTAGCTCAAGAGTCATATTCCTGTTCTGCATTAATCCAATCGATACCTTTTTGTCTATGTGCCATAGAACCTTCTATTGCTCGATCAATTAGTGTTACTTCTATTAAACTGATTTTTCAGCGATGAGAACACAATTCTTATAGGCAAGAATTCAGAATATTCCCCCTAAATGAATGTTTTGTCTTTTGCAGGGTCCTGTAAATTACATATGTCTTCATTGCGTTAAACCGAATTTGAGACCTTTGTCTATGGCCATCTCGACCATCGCAATCCACATATTTGGAGATGTTCCTTCCTCACCACTTGTTGGGGTTCTTCAGGTTTGCATTTACAGTCCATTGCATACAATTACTGAAATTTGTATAGATGTTGAGATTAGATGATGAAAAATGATGTTTTTAGTATCCTGCCATAAAGTAGCAGCTAATGTGATTTCCTTCGTATGTTGCTTCATTGTCCATCATAAGCCTTCATAATAACAAGTTATGGGCTGACAGGGTTGAGTTTCTGGATTTGTAAAATTTTTAAGTTTCTTCCATTGGCTTGTAGAACATGCTTTGATTGCACTTTGATGGATTATCTTCACTGATATCTTTGGCAGGACCGAGTTAACAATTGGAGAGAGACCACTCTTATTCTGACAGCCATACTTTTTCTAGCAGCTGCAGTATGGTTTATAGGTATAGTTCTTCTTAGTTATTTCTGATAGATTCTTGTGAAGAATTTAATTCTTGCTACAAAACTAGTCTGTGGGAGATCTATTTATCCAACCATTAAAGTAGGATCAACAAATTTTTTATCTAGTGTCAGGTAACCAAAAGTATTGGACATTAAGATTGCCGGACTAATGGCTATGAGATCTTACTAACAATTCTGTAATGTAACAGGAATATTTCTGCACAGTGTCGATAGGTTTAATGAGGATAGTGAACATCAAGTCACTAGGACCGAAAGGTCGATAACCACACCTTTGCTTGAAGATAAGAAAGCAGAAACAACCGAAGCTTCTGCAGAATCATAATTTTTCTTCAGAACTTTTTTTTTGGTTAATGTAAATAATGGCTCTAATGTGATTAGAGGGTGTTAATTGTATATTATGAATATAATGCTCGACGTGTAACACAAATATTTATCCCACTAAAAGGTAGGGGGTTTAAATAGTCAAAAATTCAAATTTTATGGGGCTGAAGTAACATTATAGAGATCATATTGCTAAAAATGAAATTTTATAGGGGCGAAAATTCAAAAAGCTATTTTAAAGGGTGATAATGTTAAAATCGTTAAAAAATATTCAGGAGTTTGTGGGACTCACTGGCAGGGGCAATACTTTTGTTGGGTGGGGATTAATTTATTTTATCGGATTGGGTAAAGAACAGGTAGATCCCAAGTTTTTGCTTAATGAACATTTAGACCCATCTTTTTTTTTTAAGAATACTCAATCAAAATTTTTCTGTTAGCATTTTCAATCTATTTTAACGGCCGGAAGAATAATAACTTTATAATTACTATTATAGCCGTATGAAGACATAATTTAATACAGTAAAAGGCGTCTTATGATAAAGATTGAATAATTTAATCTCAAAAGTCAAAATATTATATTATTTTTTTAATTTTCTTTTTTAAAGAAACTTTTTATTTCTTTAATCTCTACATTAAAGCGGGGAGAATTATAAAAATACTTATTAATGCTATAACTTCTATAATATTGTCCACTCTTTATTTGTTTGATTAAAAATTGAACTTGTATAATTTTCATTAATATGTGGGCAAATATTGTTATTATTACGTGCAACTTGATTGTGTTTTTTTTTTTTTGCAATTTAATATGAATGATTATAATTTGAATTTAGGGACAAGTACTTATAAAAAAAAAGATTTAATATTTAAAAACTAAAGAAAATTAAATTTGTAGCAAAGGTCTATTTAAAAGAAAAAAGGAATAAACGCCAAATTGCATATGTAGCAACATTTATAAACAAGCATCCACAACATGAAAAACATCACAAGATGCCTCAATCATGGCAACATGTACTTATCAAATTTTAATATTAAAAGAAAGATTTCAAAAATTTACTTGAGCTCTATTCCAACAAGTTGATGGTGCTGCAAAGATAAAAAAAAAATAAAATTTAAATATATTGAAGGCAAATTAAGCATAATAATAAATAATTTGAAAGTAATGTAACATTTACCTTAAATTATTATGATATCTAATTTTGGTGACTTAAAGAGGGACCAACAAGTGTTGATATGATGGAACCTAAAAGCCTTTCATGTTTGAGTGATTTTTTTGCAAGTGCAATTGATCTTTGAAAGTAATAATTATGTGGTATAAGTGTTTTTTTTTAAAAGGCATGGAAATAGTAAAATAAACTAAACTCTATACTGATTAAATATCATAACATTAAAATAAAATGAAAATGAAAATAAGATATACCTTAGGTTTGTCCTGAGATTGGAATGGAGATATGGCATTGCATGTCCTTCATCAGATACATTTTTGCATTTCCTCTTATTATGTCCAAATAGCTTACAGTTGCTGCATCTCATAGTTTCATTCTCATTTCTATTCACTTCATGTGCCTTCTTCTTTCCAACCATCTCATTTTGCTATTTTCTTCTTGTCATTTTTTGCCTTCCAACTTGTACTTTCTTGTTATGAGAAAATATTTTAGGACCTTCAATTCAGACTAGGATGTTTGAGAGGGATGAGGGTGTATCACTCTAGAAATATATGTTGTGATATGTTTATAGTTAGATATGGATATATGTAGTCAACTGCATCCTCATGCTTTGTTGCAATATATGGCATCACATACTTATAAGGTATGCCACAGGTTTGGAATGCACCACAAGCATAAGTTCTCATTTGCAAGTCTACTACATAGGTTTCATGACTCTCATCGTCAATCACTTCAAACTTATAGTCACTAGCAATAAGAACCTTCATATACCTACCTTTCTGTCTCATAATATCCAACATTTTCTTAATTTCTAGAGGCAGTTTGCCTTTCCATGCTTCCCAACTATTAGTCTTTTATGCAGCTGTCTTGTCACTTTTGTTCTTATAAATTCTATGAAACATAATACTGGTCTGGCTCTATAGTCCTTTAACTATCCATTCTATGTGTAATGTCCAGTTCTCATGAATAGTTAAATGCCTAAAATTTTGGTATTTGATAATTTGGGAACCGTAGAAGTTTCAGATTTCAACCCTTCTTGGAACATTTTTTTTAAGTGTTTACATGAGTCGTAATAGACCTAATTAAGAAATTTCATAGTCAATTTGGGCGTTGGATGCTTACTGAATATTTTTAAAATTTTTCGATTGATTAAGTAGTGAAAATTCATTATTTGTGCCAATAATTTTTTGTGTAAGCATCACACCCTAAGCAAGCTATTTTTGTTAGATAAGTATGTGTATTTTAAGACATATGGACCAATCAAATTGGGACAATTGCATATATTTGTCTATTATATTACATTTTATTAGTTATTAGTAATATTTATTAAATTATTGGCCACCATCAAAGGCTTTTTAATTAGAAGACTAAATGGAAATTTGACATATCTTGGAGAGCCATTATGCAATTTTTTGGTTTATATATAAAGGCCAAGTGTTTTTTTTTCAAGAATTGTTAAGAAAAAAATAAAAAAAGGAAAACAAAGAGAAAGAGAGAGAGAGAGGATTTTGAAAATGAAGATGGAAAGGAGATAAACAGTGATACACATGAAATTTCTAAGCCAAATCAAAGAATCCACACCAAATTTAAGTTGTTTCCAAGTGCCTAAGCAAGATTCAAGGATGGATTAAGGTAAATTTGCTTAAAAATGTGAGAATTTCAAATTCTAAAATAGTAAATTAGGATTTTGGTATAATTGGACTTCAATTGAATAAATTTAGAGCATTATAATGAATTTGGGGAGTAGATAAGACCATAGGTAAGAAGAAATTTGAAAAATGGTAAAAATCCCATTTGGGTCATTTTGGCCATTTTGGGGTTTTTAGTGGTACAAGTGCAATTAGATAAAATTGAGGGTTAAGAATAAATTTTAAGACCCTTAAGATGAGTTTTGATGGGTGAAAATCAAAGTTAGGATATGGGACATAATGGTCATTTATGACTAAGATTAGGGTAATTATGTCCAAAGAAAATTATAAGGGGTTACGGACCCCTTTGACAAAAAATGGTAGTTTGTGCATAAATTGAGATTATTGGGGAAAGAATTATAAATTTAGAAAGGAATTTTGGGTGGTGGCCGAAAATGTGTACTAGGGGTATTTTGATAATTTTACCATTTTAACGGGGGCTAAAGAGTAATTTATGCTTTGTAAGTGCCGAAGGGCGAAACCGGTGAAAGGACAAGCCTGAAAAAGAAACTTTAGCGAAGGACAGTTGGTGAGTGGGAAAGCAATTAAAAGAAATTAAATGCAGTTTATTTTAAATTATTAGTATTTATGTGCTTTCTAATTTAAATGTTGTTGTTTCAGGTAATTTACTCAAGTTACGTAATTTTTAAGAATTAAGAAAAGCAGAGTAATATTTTATTTGATATTTTTGAGATAATGAGAATTGAAAATTTATCAATTGAAAATACCGAAAAAATTTTAAAATTATAGTTCAGTATTTTCTACAGTTTAGAGATTTATTTTTCAGCAGTCAGAAATAGGTTTTAGAATATTATCAGTTTTCAAAGGTAAATGGTACCCCATTTATTAGTTATCAGCTATCAGATTTAGATCCCTGTTGGGGATAGTATAGACCCGGCCGGTACACCCCGTATGTGTGGGTAGGTCAGTCAGTTAGGTTGAGAATTGCTAACTCCGGGGAGTCGGGATGTCAAGTCTGTGAGTCGCTTATGCTACGGGGTGTTGTCTTGCTATATGTCTGTGATGTATATTTCGTCACATAGACAGTGAGATGTCTCAGATCTATCAGTTTATCAGATTGGTCACAGTGGTTATTGCTAGCGGAGACCGCCCTGTGACTGACTCATTTTGTCAGCTGCATCAACAAGTGGGTCCAGCATTAGGGTAGCCATTGGTGTTTTTCAGAAAGACTAGAACCGAGCGGAAGTTTTAAACAATTGTATGAGATATGTAATTTTTTTTTTAGAAAATAAAAATGTTTGTTAATAATATTTACAGATTTCAGCAGTAGCCTATTAATTTTTAAAACTTTTAAAATAAAGAAAACCGCTCAGTAGAGTTTTACCAGTATTTGAGATTTGGAAACGATTTTGAACAGTTTTTCGTACTTTTAGAATTTTCAATATGTTTCTACAATTATTCAGATTTCACACCCACTCATTGAGTTTATCAATTCACCCTTTGTTTTTTGTGTTTCTATTTTTCTCCAAGTATAGCCTACAGTTTCTCATATGGATTAGTAGTGGGTCAGCCCTACGACGATCTCCTGTGCATGTACAGAGCTATATGTATACATTTAGTGCATATACATGTATCATATTTAGTTTTGTGTTATATAGCATGCATAATAGATTTTGGAGCTAAAATGAATATTTATGCATTTTAAAAATAGTTGGCCTTCTTGCTATGGATGTCTGTTGAAGTATAATTATGAATGCATGTGTTGATTGATTTGGGAAGGGACATGAGGTCCCATTTGCAGTTGAAAGATGTAAGAAATATTTGGAGTGTATTTTTTGCAGGTTTATGAAATATAGAAATTAAAAAAAAACAAGAAAACTCTATCCGTTTTAATTCAAAAATTTTAAGTAAAATTTAAATTTTTTCGTATTTATAAAAATATATCAGACAGAAATTAAGAGAAATTTTAAGATTCGCCTCATGAAATTTTCCAGGGTTGATAGCGGACTTTGGAAAGCGTTCCATTGGAGTGCCCAGCAGGGCCTACCTAGGTCCAGGTTGTAGAATTCTGGGTCGGGTTCTATTAGAGTGGTATCAGAGCAGGTTTTTGATGTTTTGAGTAAAATATTTATTTTGGGTTGGATTTTTGTGAGTATGGCATGCATTCTCAACGTTATGAAAATTTCATTTCATGCATAATTAATCATGTTTTATTATTGACATGCACAAAAGTATGCATCGTCGTGGACGACCATTTATTAGGAGAACCACTGCTCGGGCTATAGTACCTAAACCGGAACAAGTTAATGAGTCAATAAATGCCTTTAGACCACCAGCCCTTCCGGAGTCACCTCAGTGTGTAGAGCCACAAGGTGGAGCTATAGATATAGCACAGATGGCTCAGATGTTGGCTGCCATAATTCAGCAGCCGAAAGAGCTAAGGGTATCGTTAGAGCGTGCCAAGAAATTGGGCGCTACGTCATATGATGGCACCGGAGATTTAGAGAGAGCATTATCATGGTTGGAGAATAATGAAGAGATTTTTTAGATTATGGGGTGCTCTAAGGACCAAATGGTCTCTTACTCAGCGTTTCTGCTCAAGGAGAGAGAAAAAAATTGGTGGAGGGCGCTGCAGAGGAGCCACATAGAAGGTATATCTTGGGAATTATTTAGAAGAGAGTTCTCGGGCAAGTTTTATCATAAAAGTTATAAGGATGCTCGAATAGAAGAGTTCTTTAAATTAGAACAGGGATCGCTGTCAGTAGCAAAATATGAGAAGAAATTCTCAGAGATGATAAGGAGCAGAAAGCGAGTAGATTTGCTGTGGGACTAAATCCCAGGATACGAACACATGTTGCTTCAGCTGTTCACACTCAGTATAGAGCACTAGTGGAGGCGGTGACCAGAGTGGAGAGGAGTATGGCAGCCAACCCTAGGCCGTATCAGCGGAGTCTAAAGCGTAGCTGGACGGGTAGTAGTCAGGGAGGCCCGAGTAAGATGATGAGGATCGAAGAGAGATCTGTGGGATCCAGTAGCCAAAGGCCTAGCCAAGGAGACCAGACCTAGTCCAGCCAAGCCTTAGTACACACACAGGCGACAAGATCTAGAGGTGGCCAAAAGGATATGAGAAGGTTCATGACATGCAGTAGGTGCGGGAGATTTCATCAAGGGGAGTACATAATAGGGACCACCGGTTGTTACAAATGTGGACAAGGGTGCCATTTGATGAGAGATTGCCCTAATGTGATGCCCAGTGGTAGAACCGAGAACAGAGCCCCAGTCCAGGGACAAAGTAGTGGAGGCCAAGTACAGAGCAGAATGAGTGCTTTATTCAGAGGACCTAACAGATTAGGCTAGTCTAGTAGAGGAGTTGGTCGAGGTGGGGGCTCAGGAAGACAGCTGGGGAGACCTCATACCCAGGCCAGGGTGTTCGCGGTGACGTAGATTACAACGATATTATAGGGACATAATAGTCATAAGAACGAGTTGATTTTGACCTAAATACTATATTTTTTTTTTGTTATTAATAAGTTCGTAAGGATACACTATCTTTGAAGAACTCCTGAAATTCAAGAGGATCAATGTTGTATTTAAAATAAAATCAACTAATGACTAGCTTTTTAACTCAAAATAATTCATATTTTATTCAAATTATTTCTTCTCTTAAATAGAAATGACTACATAATTAAATGTCTAAAAAGTAATAAATAACTCCACCAAAGGAATTGCCCATAAAATTATGATAGGGACCTAAAAAATATCTTAACTACTATTTTGAATAAATAAAATAATTAAATTTATTACAAAATAAAATGTGACTAATATTTTCAACTTGCATGGTATGCCAAGGTCTTTTTTTGTGACAGAGACCGAGTTGTTTATGAAAGGAGCGATTTAGATTAAATAGTACAACATTTAACTTCAGTTCTAGTTATAATCCGCCAATGGATAACCAAAGCAAAGTGGTCAAATGAACTTTGGAAATGTATCAATGGTGCATTATTTTAGTTTAAACTATCTGTCATTAAGTTGGTCTATCTAAGTGCCATGTCAACAATTGAGATATTTATGTGCACTTAAATGAATTTATTATTTTTGCATTTATTAGGGGAATAGTTCTTCTCTTTGTGAGATTAAGTTAAAGCGAAGAATCATAACTAAATTCAATCTTAAACCATAATCTCTTTGCGTAGCGAAATGACTTGGATATTAAACAAAAATAGTAAGAACTCAAAGTAGATAAGAAATTTTAAGCCTAAACTAAGCCCACTTTATTTTTAAAATAAGTGGACAAAAGAAAATTAAAAGGCCCAAAATCCAAACCCATAAAAGGAGACAAGTAAGAAGAGGTAACATTATGGAAGAGCCCAAGTTGACTTCAAGGAAGACTTTGAAGAATTTAGGCTTAGTTTTTAATGTTTTTCTTCATAGGAAAAATTATGAATTATGAGTTATTTATTTATCTAGTTAATTGAATGGATGAATAACATATCATATAAATTAAGGGTGCCACATTCACATGTCCATGCATAAAATATATATTGTTGTATGACATTAATGTTCTAATAAGATTAGGATAAGATTATTGTCATAATTTTAATATTATATTAATTTATTATTTAACATGACCTTATTAATTATTTTATGAAAATAAAATTAGATATTAATGAGTAGATCATCATTTTAGAAATTAATTAAAAACTCTCAGAATTAA
Organism: Ailanthus altissimus; assembly: GCA_946807835.1. Classification (NCBI taxonomy): domain Eukaryota; kingdom Viridiplantae; phylum Streptophyta; class Magnoliopsida; order Sapindales; family Simaroubaceae; genus Ailanthus; species Ailanthus altissimus. The sequence goes on from OX327698.1 coordinate 13,276,663, forward strand.
AATATTGAGTAAGAGAGGGCTTTAGACATAAAGCCTATGGCCTCCATTATTGGTCCTATAGTAAGGTAGATTAATGCCTTACCTCAAATTTTGTGAGCTCCCTACGGAGGGTATTAATCAAAACTGGTTACTAGATAGGACTTCCCTAAAGGATAAGATCCAATATAGGACTTCCCTAAAGGATAAGATCCAATATAGAACTTATGCGAAACTGATTACCCTACGATGGCTTTTTAATTGGAAAATATAAAGGATTGAAATAATGGTTATACACTCAACTCAGGTTGATTGATATCCTCCCTACGGAGTTCTTGTCAATTAAATATAAGAGCTAAAAAATCGGTCATTTATTATTATTTAATATGAGATGTCTAGATAATAATAATAATTTAGTATGATAATAGTCTGATTTATGATAGACCACCCTATAGAGGCGTATTCTGAATGGAAATTGATTATCATGCATAATATAGTTAAAGAGTACTACATAAATGCATTTCATGCATTAATGCAAAAGTTTCACATGCTATCAGATAATGTATGCTCATGTAGAAATTTATTTTTCAGAATTATGTCTTCATTCAATCCACTAGAATCTATCCTTAACCAAAATAAGTTAATCGGGAATAATTATGTGGATTTAAAAATGAATTTAGATATTGAACTCGCAGCTGAAAAACACAAATATGTCCTGACTGATAAATGCACTCAAATACATAATGAAAATACAACACAAGAAGAAATATATGCTTACAATAGTCAATTAACTAAGGGCCAATTTTCATCTTCTGGTCTTAATTCTAGAGGAAAGAGTAATAAGAAGAAGAATAATAAGTCAAAGAAAGCATTTAATTCAGGATTTATGCAAATTCATAAAAAAGTAGTAAGGCTCAAAGGAATGTGTTTGCAATGTGGCATTAAAGAACATTGGAAGAGGAACTGTCATTTAGTTAAGTTTTCAATAGCTTCACCTTCTAGTAAAATTATTTTCATTGAGACTTATTTAGGGGTTGATTCTACTGATTCCTAAATAGTAGATTCTGGAGCCACTAATCATATTTGCAATTCAATTCAAGGGTTCCAGAAAACTAGACAACTCAGTGAATAAGAGATCAGTCTAAGGCTAAGAAATGGCGCAACTGTTACAGCCAAGGCAGTAGGAGTTGTTCAACTTTATTTTGATGATTTTAGGACTTTACTATTAGATGATTATTTGTTAGTACTGGAACTCAAACATAATTTGATTCAGTTAGTTATTTGAATAAATTTGGTTATTCTATTATTTTTGACTCAATTGTGGTGATCAAAAGAAAAAAGTCATTTATATATTCTGGTACACTAGTTAATAATCTATACTGTATATATCCTAAAATCAACTCACTACATGACACAGAATTGAATAATGAATCTAATTACCATAAGAGGATTAAAGTGACTTCTACTAATTAAACGTATCTATGGCATCTACATCTTGGTCATATTAGTTTAGATAGAATCCAAAGACTGGCCAAAGATAGACCTTTGAGTTCAATAGACATTGAACCATTACCAGTCTGCAAATCCTGTATAGAAGGTAAAATGGCTAGAAGACCCTTTAATGTTAAAGGTAATAGAGCTATTGAAACGTTAGAATTAGTGCACTCTGACGTATGTGGGCTCATGAGCACACAATTTAGGGGAGATTATAAATATTTCATCACTTTTATTGATGATTATTCTAGATTCGGTTATGTGTACCAAATGCGCCATAAGTCTGAAGTGTTTGATAAATTCAAAGCGTTTCAGGTAGAAGTAGAAAGACAATTAGAAAAACACATAAAGATACTTTGATCTGAGTGATGTGGCGAATACCTCTATAGTGAGCTCAGGACCTATTTGTTAAATAATGAGATATTATCTCAATTGACTGCACCAGGGTAGCCCCATAAAAATGGTGTAGCAGAAAGGAGAAATAGAACTCTTCTTGAAATGGTAAGGTTAATGATAAGTTATTCAACTTTACCTATCTTGTTCTGGGGTTATGCCTTAGAAACAGCTGTGTATCTTCTTAACTTAATTCCATCTAAGTCAGTCCCTAAAACACATCTAGAAATGTGGATAGGACGTAAACCAAGTTTACGTCATATACATATATGAGGTTGTCCAGCACATGTGCTAAAAGGGAAGACAGACAAGTTAGAATCTAAGTTAGAAGTTTATCTGTTTGTTGGCTATCCTAAAGGAACAATATGAAATCTTTTCTATAGTTCTCAAGATAAGAAAGTATTAGTTAGCACTAATACAATCTTTCTTGAAGAAGACTATATGGAAGACTTTAAGCTTAGGAGTGAGATAATTCTTAATAAGTTATCTAGGAACTCTAATATTGTGCTTGATAGAGTCAACGAGTTAATTCTCATTCCAGATCATAATAACCAACTAGAGCCAGTTGCAGAACACCAACCATCGACACTTTGTCATAATGGAAGGATTATTAGACGTACAACTAGGTATATGTTAATTGGAGAGTCATTTCAGGCAGTCTCTAATGAGCATGAACTAGATCCCACTAGCTATGATGAAGTAATGATTGATAAAGATGTAAACCATTGGCATAAAGCTATGAAATCAGAAATAGATTTCATTTATTCCAATAAAGTCTGAGAACTTGTAGAGAAACCTGAAGGGATAAAACCCATAGGGTGTATATGGGTCTACAAAAGAAAGAGAGAGGTAAATGGGAAGGTGAAAACCTTCAAAGTTAGGATTGTTACTAAAGGGTACACTTAGAAAGAAGGTATCGATTATAAGGAACTTGTAGAGAAACCTGAAGGGAAAAAACCCATAGGGTATATATGCGTTTACAAGAGAAAGAGAGAGGTAGATGGGAAGGTGGAAACCTTCAAAGTTAGGCTTGTTGCTAAAGAGTACACTCAGAAAGAAAGTATCGATTATGAGGAAACCTTTTCGCCGGTAGCCATGCTTAAGTCTACTAAAATTATCTTATCCATTGCAGCAAATCTTGATTATGAGATTTAGAAAATGGATGTCAAGACTACCTTTCTTAATGTCAATCTTGAAGAAAGTATCTATATGATACAACCAAATGGCTTTATAGCTATAGGTCAAGAGCACATAGTTTTTAAACTGCACAAATCTATCTATAGGCTTAAACAAGTATCAAGATCATGGAACATCAGATTTGATCAGACAATTAAATCATTTAGTTTTGATCAAAATTCTGATGAAACTTGTGTTTACATAAAGATAGATAGGCAGTTGGTAATTTTTCTAGTCCTGTATATAGATGATATACTACTAACTGAGAATGATGTAGGAGCGTTATCATCAGATAAAATATGGTTATCTAACTATGTTGATATGAATGATCTAAAAGAAGTCAGTAACATCTTTGAGATCAAAGCATTAAGGGATCTCAAGTGAAGGATGTTTGGCTTATTCCAAGCTGAGTATATTAACAAAATTCTGATCAAGTTTGTTATGCATAGTTTCAAAAGGGATTGTTTTCCTTTAAATATGGAATTTATCTATCCAAGTATCAGTTTCATAAGACAATTGAAGAGATAGATTGCATGAGAAGTTTTTCTTATGCATTAGCGGTGGAAAGTTTCGTGTATGCAATGCCGTTTACTAGACTAGATGTTTGTTATGTAGTTTGAATGATCAATGCTATCAATTTAATTTAGGACTAGAATACTGGACAACAACAAGGCAGATGTTCAAGTACCTTCGGAGAAAGAAAGATTATGTGCTTGTATATTTCAGTGAAAATCTTATACCTATTGAGTATACAGATTCAGAATTCTAATAATATAGGATACCCAGATCTTTTTCGGAATTTGTATTCACTTTAAGTGGTGGAGCTATAAGTTGGAGGAGTGCAAAACAATCATGTATTGCAGACTCTACCATAAAAGCTGAATATGTAGCTGCATCTGAAGCTACAAAATAGACTATATAGCTTTAAAGGTTCTTTATGGAGCTTGAGGTGGTACTTAGTGCTTAGATATCAATTTTTTTTTAATACAATGGCAGGGCAGTAACACAGTTTAAGGAACCAAATATCATAAGAGAAGAAAACACATTGAGAGAAAATAATGTTTGGTAAGAAAATTGTGTGCACTATAGTGAGGCCATGGTATTTAAGATTACGTAAGCAGATAATCTAGCGGATCCATTCACTAAATCATTACCAGAAAAGAGTTTTGAAACTCATGAATATATAGGGGTTCAATAGTTATTCGACATGCTTTAGGGCAAGTAGGAGATTGTTAGACATATAATGTTATTTATGCCCTTAAAGCATGCAAAATAACATTTTATTTGATTAATAAAGTTTATTCATACATGTAATTGAGCATACATTGATAAGCCCATATTTATAAAGTATGTGATCTATGTATTAGGCATATAATGTTAATACAGAGGATATAGATTACAAGTTATTTATAAATTAAACTATGTTCAGAACCATTAATGAAAAGGACATTTCATTATGTAAGGTTGTAGTTTTTTTGCTTCTTATAGTGGATGTTTTACCTTGATCATCGAAGTAGAGACTTCGAGTAAAAAAACTAGTGTATATGTTACATTGAACGGGACTACTGTGAATTTCGATCTGGTTAACTAAATGTTGTAGATCTTAATTCATAAAAGTTTTAATAAGCTTGATTGATTTTAATCTTAAGCAGGTAATGAACTTATATTCATCCGTTGTATGTTTTGAGTTATCGCGGAGTGAGATCCATGTAAACGGTCAAAACCTCGTAACTTGGAATATAATTTCATGAGTTATAAGAACATTTATTTGCAAGATGGAATCTAATAATTAATGTCCACCTAAGATGTTTGCAGCATTTGATCATTAGAATCTGTGGTCACAGTTTATTCAATAAATTATTTATTGAATAATAATTTTTTTTATAAATTTATTTATAAATATAGATATATTAAAAATGATCATTAGAGCATTCAATGACTTGGGGGCAAATAAATAATTAAAGAAGCAAGACATTTTTTTAAAGCCTGACTTTAATTATGGACATCAATTAGAGGGTCAATTAAGTACTTATTATTGGTCTAAAGACTAAGCCCAATTTAATTAAAGGAGTTTTAATTAAATGACATTTTTTTATAACATGAGTTACTAGAATACAACCCTTAACTTTTAGTGGAATAGCTTGAGGTTAACTTAGAAGAATCGGTATATTATGAGATAATAAGGACTAGGCTTTTTAAGTTGAAGTTAAGAAATCCATGGGTCTTGCAGTTCCTCTACTGGCTCAAATAATAATGAAACTTTAATTTTTTAATCATCTCTAATTCTAAATACCCAAGGGAGATCCTTATATATATGAGAGGTATGGAATAATAATAGGTACAATAATTATACAGAGAAAAATTCTTTTTCGTATTCTTACGTAGAAAAAAAATTTAATTAATATCATTCTCTCAGATTTGGGTATTAGTGGTTTAGAGATTAATAAAGATCCACGTGCTCACACGAGCTGAGTTTGAAGATTGATGATAATAGAGAAGATTGCAGTCAGTCAATTCAAGATCTGCCATAATGAAAAATTTAAGTAATCTTCTATCCCTATATAAGTAATTATGAAACAAAATAATCTGACTTTCGTTACGTTCATTTTATTAAACAAAATTTTTATTTACCAACCAACACTTGCTACTTGAAACTTTAACCGTGCATCACACCCCACACACTTAGATAGGTTGCAACATTCATACTAATATTTAAACACATTATAATAGCATATGTTTCTTCATTATTTATTGTGTAAGTTTAAGTCTTACAATTCTCATAATATAAGACTAAATTTATTTATAAAATTTTTTTTCTGTTCAAAATTGCTAAAATAAATTTGCAATACCAAACTTATTGAATTCTATCAACTCTTTAAAGATTTGATAAACCGGCCTCACCAATTCACCAAGACAAAAAAAATAAATAAATAAAATCCATCATCTGGGAAAGATAGTATAGACCAAACTCACCAATTTTGAGATTGCCCAAAATTCTGGTCGAACAACTTCAATATTAAATGATAATATAGTATAAGAAATTTTTTTTTGGAGGTCTTCAAAGCTAGCTTTACACTACCTCGAAAAGAATGTTAGTGTAAAGCTAGCTTTGAAGACCTCCAAAAAAAAATTTCTTATACTATATTATCATTTAATATTGAAGTTGTTCGACCAGAATTTTGGGCAATCTCAAAATTGGTGAGTTTGGTGTGTAAAGCTAGCTTTGAAGACCTACAAAATTCATCATTGATTCTTTTTCGTTTCAAGTTTACGCGGTTCCGAGGTTGAGGACACATTGGTCTTGGAAAACTTGTTCTAACTTTAAGAATTTTGAAAAAAAGAAGAAAAAGAAAAAGAAGCTAGAAACAACTTAACAACCACGTTACGTACAAATCTACCCCATTTGATATCTTTACTCGAGTTGGTCAATGGTCAATGGTTCAGTCAACGAAAACATTAAATTATTGATCGTCTTTCCAATTATTCAGAAAACCCTAAATGTATGGTTTGTAAGAACAATCGTGCATTAGGAAAAGAGTGAATTTTACGGTATGGATATTTGTCCTACATTTGCATCTAAGTTCTAAATGTTAGGAAAATTTGTGACATTATATAATACAAGTATCCATGTTGTAATACGAGATTAATATAGTGATGCGCATCAAGAAACAAAAATTTAATAAGATTGTGATTTCCTTTAAGTGCACGTTTAAAAATTGTGGTGAATTTTTTTAAAAAAATATAATTTTCATTTATTGTTATTTTTTTTTCTCTTTTTTAAAAGGTGAATATTAAGGATGGGCATATATGAAAATCATTTATTGTTAATTTTCATTTATTGAATCATACCGAAATAATTTAATTTTTTTTTATAGAATTGAATATACCGAATCATATATGAAAATCAAATAGGATCGAATTAATTCAATTCATTTTAATTTCAGTCTCTTAAATATTTTTTAAAATACTAGAAATATATAATAGAAGAATAAAATTCATACAAAAATAAATAAATAAATAAAAATAAAATATTCAAACAAACTAATAATTTAGTAAAGTGTCAAAAATATACCGACATAAACTAATAAAAAATTAACTAAATAAGTAAAAAAAACTAGTAAAATGAAAATTTATCCACACAAATAAAGTATCCATTAAAATAAACTAAATTCTATTAAATAAAATTAGTTCCATGCCCACTAAACAAATCTAAATATAAAAATAGTATTCATCAAAATAAAATAAGATTCACTAAATAAAATAAGTTCCATGTTCACTAAACTAAATAAGTTTCAACTTCAATAATTCAAACTCCAAATCTAATTTCCATGGCCAATAGATAACTATAACCTGTACAATATTTAAAATGAAATTCTTAAGAATATGTAAGAATGAAAATTATTTCTTAAAATATAACATGTGTATATAATAGATTTATGAATTGTAATTGTGATTCTCGAAACTTTACTTACATCATCATAAGACTTCTCCTACAATTCTATCATATTCATATAAATCAATTAGTTAATTTTTTCATTTGTTATTGTTTTAATATTTTTATTTTACTAACTTATTTTGTCAAAAGCTTTCTCGTGGGATCGACACTTCAATTTCTGCGATAATCGCATTACATTTTGAGAATAAATAAAATTTGGCGTTGTTGACGGGGAGGTGCACTAAGCGAAAGTAGGTTGCGTTTATCAATACTAAAGTGGTAACTTTGTATATTTGCTTTTCTTTGTAAAATTTTAGTTTTTAAATTTATTTCTTATTATAATTTATTTTATTGTTCATGGTTGATTCTATCACCTAACTTATTTTGTTATCTTTTTGTATTTTTATTTAATTTTACATGGTTGGTTTTACCACCTGACTTAATTTATTTTCTTTAGTTAATATGTTATATTTATTTTATTTTTATGATTGGTTCTACCGTCTAACTTAGTTTATTTTCTTTTATTTATTTATTATACTTTACAGTTTTTTTTATTTGTAGTTTTTAATTTATTTATTTTTATTTATTTATTGTAGTTTACAATTTTTTTTATTATTTGTACTTTACAATTCATTTATTTATTATACTTTACAGTTCATTATCTTTTATTTATTTATTGTACTTTATTTTTTTTATATATTTATTATACTTTATAATTTATTTATTTATTTATTTTATTTTATATTTCACGATTGATCTTACAACCTAGATTATTTTTATTTCTTGTTGTGTTTTATTTCAATTCTTATATTTTATCTCAATTTCATGGTTGAATTTACCACATAGCTCATTTTTATTTCTTGTTGTGTTTTATTTCACTTATTGTATTTTATCTCAATTTAATGGTTGGTTTTACCACATTGCTCATTTGTTTTTCTTTTGTTTACTTCTTAATTTTTTCTTGAGAATTTTCTTCATTTAAAAAAAAATTAAAAAAAGTTAAAAAAATATTGTTAGAATGTGTGCACTGACTCAAAGAAAAACGAGGAAGATTTATGAGATAAGTAAAACTAGAACCACCACCACAATTTGTAAAGGAAGAGAATTCACCATTTACTTTATCTTGTAATTCCAACACAATGAGCCAATACGAGAATAACCCCATTAGGACTCTAAAAGATTACTTGCATCCTACTCGTACAACCACACCATCATACATTATATTTTCACCTAACACACCACATTTAGATTTTAAACTTGAAATTGTACAACTTTTGCCAACGTTTCATAGTGTAGTTAGTGAAAATTCTTATGTGCATGTTAGGGAATTTGAAGAGGTAGTGGCTACCTTTCATAGCCAACCCGAAGCAATAGACATTGTTGGGCTTAAATTTTTCTATTTTTCTCTGAAAGACAAAGTAAAAAGTTAGCTATACTCTTTGAGCCTAAGGTCTATAGGAACTTGTGTAGAAATAACCCAAGCATTTTTCAATAAATACTTCCTACAATACAAAATTAATGGCCTGAAAAGAAAATTTTTTTCATTCTCCCAAAAAGATAGTGAAACCTTATATCAACCTTGGAAAATATTTAAAGAGTTGTTAAATTTGTGCCGTCATCAAGGGTATAAAGATTGGCGCTTAGTTAGCTATTTTTATGAGGGACTCACAATTAGAGAGTGTCAATTTATTGAGATGATGTGTAATGGGGAATTCCTTTACAAAGATCCTAAAGAAGCTATAAAAATCCTTAATCACTTAGCCGAAAAAGCCCATACATGGACTGGACCTAGCATTACTAAAAGCACAAATAAGCTATGACCTAGTAGAATTTTTCATCTTAGGGAAGATGATAAGATTAAAGCCCAGTTAGAAGTCTTAACTAGGAAATTAGAGGCCTTGAAAACCAAAGATAGAAGGATCATCCATACGGTTGCTAGGGTTAAGTCACATGATTTCTGTTTTATCTATGGAGGAGCGGAACACTTAGCTCAGGATTGTCCCACTTATAGTGAGATGAAAGAGATATATAAGAAATAATGTAATGCCCTAGGGATATACAAGAAGTCTTATTCACCCTACTCTAAAACCTATAATCTTAGTTGGAGAAACCACCCAAACTTCAGTTAGAAATCTGATCAATAAGCCAATAACTATTGAAAACAAGAACAACAAGCACCTAAGTCTTATGGTGCACCTTAATATAATGCATAACCAACTAGGAGTCTTTTAGAGGATACATTACAAGTATTTATGGAGGTACAAAGTAAGTTTAATAAAAAATTTGAAATAGTTCTTGCATAGGTGGTAGACGAAAATAAAGAAATTAAAAGTTAAATCACTAAGCTGACTAGTGCTTTAACTATATAAGAAAGAGTTAACTATCCTAAAGAATAATTTATGGGACAAGCTTTTACTTTTGATGCATAAAATTTTAAAGAAGTCAATGCCATTATTATTCGACGTGGTAAGATTATAAGTGAGCCTACTTCTCCAACCAATACATCTACGAGTAGTAAAGATGCCTCCCTTGAAAAAGAAGCCACAGTTGAAACAGAACCTGAAAATAAGTTTTAATTTCAGTGCCTTTTCCCCAAGTTCTTTGACTTATTGGGAAAAATTCAAAAATTCAGGTGAGATTTTAGAACATTTAAAAAAAGTTAAGATTAATCTTCCCTTGTTGCATTTGATTAAATAGGTTCCAACTTATACCAAAGTCATCAAAGATCTATGCACTATAAAAAAAAATCATCATGTAAAGAAAATTACATTTTTGACAGAACAGGTAAGTGCAGTGGTTGAACAAAAGATACCACCAAAGTATAAAGACCCAAGCTGTCCCATAATCTCCTGCTAAATTGGGACACATGAGTTTGGTCAAGCTTTGTTGGACTTAAGAGCAAGTGTAAATTTGATGCCCTATTATATTTACTTGCATTTGGGACTTGGTGAGATTAAACCTATATCTATAGTCCTACAATTAGCTGACTGATCAATTAAGAAACCATGAAGAATATTAGAAGATGTTTTATTACAAATTAATAAATTTTACTACCCTCTTGATTTTTTTATTTTAAATACACATTCTGTGGTTAATATAGAGTCTAAAATCCTCTTATTTTAGAGAGACCTTTTTTTTACCACTGCTAACACTCTTATTAATTACAGAAATGATCTAATGAAATTATATTTTGAGAATATGACTCTTGAGGTGAACATCTTCCATATTGGTAAGCAACCATGAGATGAAGACGAATGCTGTCATTCATACATGATAGACACACTTGTAGCAGAGAAAACTTATAAAAACCATGGCTCTGATTCTTTAGAAAACCTCTTTAATTTTAATTTTGAAGAATTGCGTTATCCTGATGAAATAATTGATATGTTTAGTATTTTTGACTCACATGATAAAGAGACTCGATCTTGGCAATCACTCTTTGAAGAGTTGCCACGAGAGAGGGAGAGATCGAAACCATCGAATCTCGAGACACCACAAGTTAAGCTTTTTTCACTGTCCAAAGGTTTAAAACACATATTCTTAGGAGTAGGTGATACATTTCCTATCATCATTTCTTCTGAACTTAGTGCTAAACAAGGAAAAAAATTGATAAAATTGTTATAAGAACATAAGTCTTCACTAGGTTGGATTATAACTGATATTAAAGATATTTCTCTATTGATATGCTCCCACAGAATTTATTTAAAGGAAGGTGTCTAACCCCGTAGGGACCCTCAAAGAAGACTTAACCTAACAATGAAAGAAGTAGTGAAGAATGAGGTTTTGAAACTATTAGATGCATATATACTCTACTCAATTTTTATAGTCAATGGGTAAATCTAACTCAAGTAGTTCCTAAGAAATTTAGGGTTATTGTTGTAGAAAATGAGAATAGGGGTACCTATTCTAACTAAAGTAGTTAGTGGTTGGCGAATGTGTATTTATTATAGAAAATTAAACACAGCCATCGAGAAAGACTATTTTTCACTGCTTTTTATCGACCAAATTTTAAAACGAGTAGCTGGACACCCTTTTTATTGCTTTCTTGATGGATATTCAGGATATTACCAGATTGAGATAGTTATAGAAGATAAAAAAAAACCACTTTTTCATGCCATTTTGGTACTTGTGCTTTTGGTAGAATGCCATTTGAATTATGTAATGCACAAGCTACTTTTCGACGTTGTTTGCTGAGTATTTTCTCTGATATGGTTGAAAAATGCATGAAAGTTTATGGATGATTTGACTGTTTTTAGTGATTCTTTTGATTCATATCTACTTAACTTAAAAGATGTTTTAAGTGTGAAAAAAAGGACTTGTGCTAAACTTGAAGAAATGTTATTACATGATATCTCTAGAAATCGTTTTGGGGCATATTGTATCTTAAAAAAGGATAAAGGTTAACAAGGCCAAAATTGAATTAATCTCTAAATTACCTAGAGCCAAAACGATAAAAAATGCCCGATTTTTTGCTGGATACACTAGCTTTTAAAGGAGGTTTATTCAAATTTTTTTTGTTATATCTAGACTATTATGTAACCTTCTGAAAAAAGATGCTAAATTCACATGGACACAAGTGTGTGAGGAGGCATTCTGAACACTTTTTGACAAACTCACCACCGCTTTTATCATACAATCACCAGACTAGAACCTTACATTTGAGATTATGTGTAATGCAAGTAATTATGCTATAAGAGCAGTTCTTAGAAAACAGAGGGAGGGGAAACTTTTTGTTGTCTATTATGCTAATAAGGCTTTGAATGATGCTTAAATTCCACGCAGTCCTTAAGTACCCTTTTTTTAAGAAGGATGCTAAAGCCTGTTTAATTAGGTGAATTTTTCTTTTGTAGGAATTTGATCTGATCATTTATCCCTCATTGAGTTCATTGACTTAACTGAAGTTCCACCTATTCGAGATGATTTTCCTGATGAATATCTTTTCACTGTAAGCCAAGTACCTTTGTACACACATATCGTAAATTATTTGATTTGTTGAGAAGTTTCATCTAACTGGAGTGTAGAAGATAAGTGTAAGTTTTTGGTTGAGGTACGTAATTTTTATTAGGATGATCCATATCTTTTCAAATACTGCACTGATCAAATTATGAGACGTTGCATTAATAAAAGTGAAGTTTCTAGTGTCTTAAATTTTTTCATAGTCCTGCTTGTAAGGGTCATATTTCTATAAAAAAGATAGCTATAAAACTTTTACAGTGTAGTCTTTACTGGTCCACTTTATTCAAAAAAAGTAATAATTTTTGTCGTTCCTGTGAAAGATGTCAAAAATTAGGTGCTGTGTCTCAAAGACATATGATGCCTCTTGACCCTATTCTTGTTATTGAGATATTTGATTGTTAGGGTATTGATTTTATGAGTCATTTTTTCTCATCTTTTGGCTACCTTTACATCATTCTAACTGTTGACTATGTATCAAAATAGGTGAAGGCTATAGCTTGTCGTGGCAATGATAACATAACTATAGTAAAGTTCTTTAAAGAAAGTGTATTATCTAGGTATGATACACCACATGTCATCATTAGTGACCAAGGAACACATTTTTGTAACTGTTCATTTGAAACTTTGATGCACAAGTATGGTGTCATTCATAAAGTTCTACTATATACCATCTGCAGACAAATGGACAAGTAGAACTAAGAAATAGAGAGGTTAAACAAATTTTGGAGAAGACAGTTAACCCAAATCGTAAAGATTAGTCTCTAGACCTTTCTGATGCATTATGGGAACATCACACTGTATATAAAACCATTTTAGGCATGTCTTCATACCGACTTGTTTATTGGAAAGATTACCATTTACTTGTTGAACTGGAGCATAAAGCTTACTACACTATCAAAGCCCTTAACTTTGATTTGAACACTGCAGGTCTTTAGAGAAAGTTACAATTATTAAAGATAGAAGAGCTGCGAAATGATGCATATGACTACTTTAAGATATATAAAGCCAAGATAAAAGCAGTTTATGAAAAAACAAATCCCAATGAAATAATTCGGGCCAAATTAACTGATTTATCTTTATGATTCTCGATTGCATTTATACATTGAAAAGTTGAGATCTTAATGGACTGGTCCATTTGTGGTAAGGCACATTGTTTCTAATAGTGCTGTCAAAATCGAGGATCCCACTGATGGGTGAATTTTTAAATTGAATAGACAGCGATTGAAAAACTGTATAGAAATAGTAGACCACTCTATGTACCTAGACGAGATCTCTCTTATGGATTCTGTTTATCATCCTTGATCAGCTTCAATCTCTCTGGACTATATTTTATATTTTGTCCATATTTTATATTTTATATTTTAAGTTTTTATTTTTGCTTTTATTTTCTTTCATATTTTATTTCATTTTTTCTTTTACTTTTTTCTTCAGTGTGATTTTGTTTCCCAGTCAAGTGATGGATACGATACTCTGTGACTATTAAAGTTAGTTTTTTAGTTCCCTAAAAACTGTCCCTCAAATCGTGCACTCATCTCTTTTCTTTTTCACTTTCTTTCAAATGGATAGCATTCTTGCCAACCTTCAAAAAATATTTTCCTTCATTGCCTCAAAATACTCTAGTTAAGATTTACAAAGCATGGTGTGAAAGACTAAGGTTATTAATGTTGAGGAATATCTATGCGGATATTCGTTGGTTAATCAAAGTCAAGGTTCGATTATCTGGTGAATCTGCAAATGATTTTGTTTCTTTTATGCACAGTCTTAGAAGAAGCTTTTATTCTAAAAGGCGAAGAGTAAAAAAGTTACAAGTTTGTCATAAATGTGCTCGATGAAATTATAACCTGAGTTGTCGTTCTTTAGAATTTGCATCTAGAACTCAAGAAGATAAAATTTAGTTCATTAAGGATGGACTGAGTAAGGCGTCTTTGGATGATATTCTATTGACTCTTGAGACGCATCCTTGTGGGCTCATGTAATGTGAACTTCTTGATTTATGAAATAAATTTAAAAATGAACATCAATGATATATTCTCAGAAATCTGACTCTAAGACCCTATTTGTCAATTTATAAGAAAATTGGATAAGAAGCCTATCTCAGATCCATAGAGGGTGTTTAAGTCGTTATTGAACATAAAACCAGAGGAAAATGTTAGCCACAATCACAACTACATGTACATATGAGTGCGTCTTAATTTTAAACTTTTTTTTTGAATTTATAAATAGTAAGGCTACCCATATAGATGTCTTAAATTCAAATCTTTTGGTTAAAAACACATGCTGGTCATTATCTTTGAATTTTTTTGTTTTATTTTCAAATCAATGTTATCCTTTCGTACTATATAAATATAGCACCTCATTTTCTTTATTTTCATATATCGAGGTAAAGGTGAGTGTAGATATGGAGGAAACCTCAGCTTGACTATTCTAAAATATATGTGTATTTTATGGATCTAGTCTTGGAAAAAATAAAGTGTTTGTAGAGATAGCAAACAATTTAAGAAAAGTATTAGCTAGAAGAAAAATTCATTTGATATATGGAGGGGGGTGGCCTTGGGTTAATGGGGGTGTGTGCCAATTGTTGGACCTAATATACGTATGGGTGTATGCATATGCAATTGTGTCTATTGCCTAATGCGGCGGAAGTGTGTAAATTTTATAATAAACACAATAAATAAAATATATTAATCACATTAATATATTTATAAGCTAGAAAACTCACCTCAATGTATAATGTTATACATGTGTTTCCTCAGAGTTCGTATGGAGATTAACTCGTGTGCAGTTCTAGTCACTAACACGGTGGGCTTGGTGAGCTAGAACAACAGCCCTATATTTAGCCTGGGATTAACTCTTAATCCCAAACGGTGTGTGTTTATATCATTTTCTCCAAAATGGTAAGAAATAAAAAATTTAAAGCAATCAACCATTGCTTCAAATGGAACCATAAAGAAAAATGAAACAATTTTATTTTCCCCCATTTTTTCTTTATTTTTTCTTGTTCTTGTTCTTCTCCTTTTCTTTCTTCTTCTTCTCCATTTCTTTCTTTTTTTTTTTCGGCCATTTTGGCCAACACACCAAAATTCCAATTTCAATCTCTCTTTCTCTTTATATATCTAATAATAATAATAATAATAATAATAATAATAATAAAAAATACTAATGGGTGCCAACTATATATAAAATATAATATAATATAATAATATATAATATAATAAAATATTATAATATAAAAATATATTATATAATATAATAAGAGAGATATTTTGATTATTTAACAATTAAATAATCAAAGTGAGAAATAAAAATTTTGCCTCTCACGAATAGTTATCAAGTTTACTCCTTAATGAGTCTTACCAAATTTCACACTTGGGTAAACTCAACAGAGGGTTCACATACGTTACGCGTCATAATACAATTAGTAAATAATAATTATTAACTAATTGATGTATTTAAACTTAAATACAGACACGCATGCATTCTCATAAAATTGCTGATATTATTGGATTAAACAATTTAATCTGGCACGTTGCCCAGTGCACAACTAGTACACTCCATATCGCGGGACTCCCTAGGTCTTACGCCCGATTTGTCAAATGAAACTATTTTATGAGTTCATAAGTAATGCCCCACGCACACTCACAGATATACAAATCAGCCCGTTGAACCATGCAAGTTGAGCTTATAACGAATACGTATAGTCCTTCCATCATGATATCTTGGATGTGCAGGGATATTGATTATCACTGTCAAATTCCCTTTGCTCATCTATATCTTATCTCCAGACTTATATCTCACTGAACAATATGCACAAACTCTTTTGTCATATTGTTCTACCCTGACGGAACTCTTTCTTGGGATTGATACTTGTGGCCACAAGATTTTCCGAGATACAGTCTCGAAGCATTTGGATATCGAACTTCCTGTACTAGCTGATGGATCCTGTATCTGTACACACCAAACTCCATAAGCATCGGACCATATCTAGTGACACCCAACGGTCACACTATGAAAGGTCTGTGACATGCGTGGAACCAAAGTATGGTGGATCACTTACAAGCCCACCGTAGCACTCAGGTCAAAGGACCATGTATACTACTCAACTCGAGAGGACCCTCCGTTGACGGCTTATATAGGATGTCTATCGGAGGCCCTCGTGAGTCTGTCATATATCCAGTCCTAACTGGATACCCATATGTCAATACGAGCTCCAAGCTCATAGTTGGTTAGGAACGACCATCTATACCCTATAGGTATGACATATGCTGATTTATATTTAAGGTATCCACTGATATACCCGCATCGATAGAAATAGATCAAGGACAAGTATTCGAGAACATACTTGCGCAACTTACATTTTTTAGCACCCGATTGTAACTCTTGCAACTATATAGTTACTGGTATATTCCTAGGTCTATGTCCAATTACAGACAAGGGTCCAACTCTTTGATCTGTTGAGTATTATAACCAGCTAACATTTAACTATGCTAACATTTAGCAATTATATGTCGTAGTATGGCTAACTATGAGCCCTTATCTAAATTCCTTTAGATCTAATCCAAACTCCTTCAGATCTACAATGTCTATAACGTTATATGCATAATACCATATAAATAGGTATTAGCAATTTAATGAGAATTTACACTTGTATAAATACATAAGTATATGTATATTCAGAGATGGCATGTAAACACTGACCCTAACAATCTCTCACTTGCTCTAGTGCCATTCCTGATGGCATTTCATACACATCGATTCTACGTGTTTTATAAATACTTTTAAGAGTCATGGCCTTAGAAAGTAGGTTCGCTAAATTATTTATAGAACACTTCTATCAATAATTACATCTCCTTCAGCCAAGATCCCTTTAGTCATATGAGACTCCTCTCAACATGCTAAGAGTACTGGTATCCTTTAAGCACATTGGCTTGTACAATGGCCTTGGTTTATCACAAATGTATTTGATAGGATCCATCTATCTTGGAACTCTTTCAAGACAAGCGATAAACCTACGAATCCTCACTGTTGCTTCCGTTTTGCTAATCTGAATTAGTAGTGAATCCCAGTTTGGTGTATTTTCAACTCACTTAATACTATTAAGAATAAGTACATTCTCAGATGTATACTCTCTATCATCTAGGTCAAACTAGAAGTCTGACTCTGTGTATCTACTTATTTGTAAGTTACTTTCTCTATTTTTGAGAAACTTATCCTTTGTACCCTCAAGGTATCTCAGGATATGTTTGACTACCTTAAAATAGTGGTTACCTGAATCAGACAGAACTCGGTTTATAACTCTTACAGCCAAACTGATCTCAGATCTCAATCAAATCATATCATACATCAATCTCTAAAGAACTAATGTATCTGGTGTGTTAGACACTTTAACTCTCTCATCTTTTATCTGAAGAGACATTCTCCTCAAAAGATGAACACCAGGTCCATTTAGATGCTATTTATGTGAAATAATCTGGGAGAGTCCTATCAGCTTCCTAGCTTTATCTCTATAAAGTTTTACACCTATTATAAAGGAAGCCTCTCACAAATCCTTTATGGAGAAACACTTTATGAGTTACTTTTGACCGATTATAACATACTAACATCATTCCCAATGACCAGTATATCATCAAAAACGAGTATAAAAAAAACTATCATGCTCCCACTGACCTTTCATGCACACTAGATCAGAAGTTTAACTGGTCGTAAAACCTTTAGGCTATTCTATGAATATCTCTTACTCGAGGTATTCATTCTGGAACACCTTCCTTTACATTCATCTGCTAAACTTTAAAGTTATAATATGCTGCAAGAGCCAATAAAAGTCTAATTGACTTTAACATCAATACTAGTTCAAAGATTTCCTCTTAATTGATCCTAGATCACCGAGGATTACCTTTCCAGAACCAATATTAGACCTAGAAGGTCTCTACCTTCTATTTGGCTCCCATTACCTCTTTGTAAACCCTTTACAACTAATGAGAACAATTCCCATGAATAGCTTAACCAAGTTCTAAACTTGATTCTGATGCATATAGTCAATTTTGTTTTCATGGCTTCTTACTGCTTCCTGAATCGATGTTTAACATCGACTCCTTATAGGTCAAGGATGATTTCCTTCTACCAAGAAAACTTTAAGTTCACCTTCAGGTATCAACCATACTTAAAAGGCAATCTAGACATCTTTTCTGACCTATATGAAGTGTACTAAAAGGCCACTACTTAATTGAGCCTAAGTTTCCATCTTTGGTTCTTCGATTTCTAGATTGACTTCACCAAGCTTAATCTTTCTATGATTCCTACGATCCATGAGAAACTCTTTCTTTAGAATAGTAGTATACTGAGAAACGAACACACTTTACTTCTCTTAATTATAGAACTTGTATCATATTGGAATTCATAGGATACATAATGAACTATACTTGTACCTCTTGGGTGTTGTCTATCTTACTAAATAAGTCTTACAAAATAAGATATCCTGCTGTGTAACTCTTATGTAAGCAGGACAACTCCAAGTCTTAACTAATTTAAGATATGACTTCCTTCCTTTCTGTATCATATACGGAATGGAAGGAACAGCTTCTGATGAAACTCTACTTGATAAGCAGTTATATTTGGAGTAGATACTCACAGATATAGATCGGTAACACTCATTTTCAATCGGACGATATCTAATAAAATCTTATTCCTCCTTTTCAAAACATCATTATGTTGTAAATTATTCAGAGGACTATAATAAGTGAAGATCTTATTCTTCCTTAAAAAAAATAGAAAGCTTACTGTTGATGTACTCACTACCTCGATCTAATCGGAGGGATGTGATGTATATTTTGGTATTTATGGTTATCTCCGTGAATACATTATTCATAAACTGGTTAGGTCTTCATGGTCAGATCAAGAATCCAACCATCCTTAACCAAACGGAAGAGCATCTCATGCCTATATAACTTGAATTTAAATACCACAGCTCCATATCATTTAATGATTCCGATCTACAGACATTTCTAACTTTGTATATAATGTCGATTAATTAATTGACATTCAGCTAATAAAACATTGTATTTATTATGCAATTCAACTATTGAATTGCATACAAGAAGTAAGTCAAGTTGTCCAACAACTTGGACTTACAAGAAATCACCATTTCTTATTCTCAATTTTACTTCTATTAGCTGTTGCATTCTAATCTCTCTCAATCTCTGCCACATCTTGTAAATATGAGAGGGACATGCGGTATCTCATACCCAGCTTGAACTGGCATCTTATGCACTAGAAATGTCTATATGTGTCAAACACAAATCTGTGGGAGTCTTTTTGATAATTATAAGGTTTCTAGGGTAGATGGATTTTCAATACCCAACCTTACTGCATTGGAAACACTTTCCATCTACATGAATTCTTGTTGATTTTTGGATAAATATTGCCTCTGAGGATTGATACTAGATATCTGCCCCATATTCTTCTCCCTTAACCATCTAGTCTCACCAGATATACTTGGAGTAAAAAATAAAGTATCTAGAGAAAAGAAGGTCATACTCTCTCTATTCATCCTATTGAGGGGTTATCAAAATTATCATACGACAAACTCTGATCAACTATAAATCTATTTTTTTTTTAAATCTAGAACACTTCTAAGATTCATCTACCAGTCAGAGTAATTTCTAGTACCTTAGAGTTGGACTGCATCAACTATGCTCACCAACTGGTTCGTAGTGGCCATTATTCTTGACAGGCCAAACTTAACGAGAGATGTAAGCGAAATATTCATTAAATCGCTAATAGAATATTTTAAATCATGGGCATACTAATTATACATTTTGATTTAAAACGCCCTCCCACTGCTTTATATAATCCCGATAATCTCTCGAACGAGAAGACGATAGTTTAAACTCTTTTAAACTATACAGCGGAAGTAGATCCCATTGAAATTTACTCGAGCTTCATGCTGTAGCAATATTGGCCTTTGTAAACCCAATAGGTAGACAACACTTGTCAATTATATCTCGTGCAACTCTTCTCACTTAATCATAAATACACCTTATCCTCACACTGTAGCAATATTAGATAAGTGTATTTTAGATTAACTTGTCAATGGTTAAATATATGCTACCAATACTATCGTTATGCTGTAGCAATATTGGGCAATACTTTCGCATATATTTACCTCATCTCATATTTAATTGGCATAGTTTAAGCCCAACCGACCAAGTCCCTCACGCTATAGCAAAATTAAGAAAGGCCGACATAACTCATCTAACACCATATTAACAAGACGAATTAGAATAAAACATTATCCCATAATGTAATATTCTTTAATCTGATTAAGAGAGATTTTTCTATCCTTGGTCTCAATTCTCCTAGCAAGGGTAATTCTCAATTAATTAATTTTTCTAAGTAAGCACAACTAATCCCTACCAATAGGGCTCATATTATGGTTACTAACATAGAAAAAATTAATCTTGGTTTATAATGCAGACCGATAACTCTTTATCACTGCATCTCAATCTCATAAACCCTGATTTATAATGTAAACTGATAACTTTTATCACTACATCTCATAAATCTACATATGTAAAATTAAATTTGAAATACTGTTCAAAATTACTGTAGCTACGAACAGTAAAAATATTGTTCAAGTGCTACTGTTCAAGTGAACGATACGCTGCCGTAGCGCCGAATTGCATCGCCAAACAACACCCACGTGAACCTCCAGCGCCAGTCCCCTGGCGCTGTAACGCTCAGTGTACATCCATAGACATACCGGTTTCAACACTTGAAATACACCATTTGCATTGGGTCTTTTGTATCCATTCACTCAAACAACACCCACGTGTGTACTAAATGGCTTTGATACCATTTTTGTTGGATCTAATATACGTATGAGTGTATGTATATACAATTATGTCTATTGCCTAATGTGACAGAAGCGTGTAAATTTTGCAATAAATAAAATATATTAATCACATTAATATATTTATAGGCTAGAGAACTCACCTCAACGTGTAATGTTATACACGTGTTTTCTCGGAGTCCGCATGGAGACTAACTCGTGTACAGTTCTAGTCACGAACACGGTGGGCTTGGTGAGCTAAAATAACAGCCCTATATTCAGCCTGTGATTAACTCTTAATCCCAAAATAGCCGAGTGTGTGTTTATGTCATTTTCTCCAAAAGGATAAGAACCAGAGAATTTGAAGCAATCAACCATTGCTTCAAATGAAACCATAAAGAAAAATGAAACAATTTCATTTTTTTTTTCTTATTCTTCTTCCTCATTTTCTTTCTTCTTCTCCATTTTTTTCTTCTTCTTTCTCAGCCATTTTAGCCAACACACCAAAATTCCAATTTCAATCTCTCTTTCTATTTATATAACTAATATATAATAATATATTATATAATATAATAAGAGAGATATTTTAATTATTTAACAATTAAATTATCAAAATGAGAAATGACCATTTTGCCCTTCATGAATAGTTATCAAGTTTACCCTCTAGTGAGTCCCACCAAATTTCACACTTGAGTAAATTCAATCGAGGATCCACAATACACTACGTGTTATAATACAATTAGTAAATAATAATTATTAACTAATTGATGTATTTAACACTTAAATACAGACACGCACGAATTCTCATAAAATTCCTGAATATTGCTGGATTAAATAATTTAATCTGGTACGCTGCCCTAATGCACAATAAGTACGCTCCATATCTGTACACACCAGACTCCATAAGCATCGGACCATATCCAGCGATACTCAACGGTCACACCATGAAAGGTCTGTGACATGCGTGAAACCAAAGTATGGTGGATCACTTACAAGCACACCATGGCACTCAGGTCAAAGGACCATGTATACTACTCAACTCGAGAGGACCCTCCGTTGACTGCTTATATAGGATGTCTATCGGAGGCCTCGTAAGTCTGTCCTATATCCAGTCCTAACTGGATACCCATATGTCAATACGAGCTCCAAGCTCACAGTTGGTTAAGAACGACCATCTATACCCTATAGGTATGACATATGCTGATTTATATTAAAAGTATCCACTGATATACCCGCATCGGCAGAAATAGATCAAGGACAAGCATTCGAGAACATACTTGTGCAACTTACATTTTCTGGTACCCAATTGCAACTCTTGCAACTATATAGTTACTGGTATATTCCCAGGTCTATGTCTCAATATAGACAAGGGTCCAACAAGGGTCAAACTCTTGGATCTGCTGAGTATTATAACCAGCTAACACTTAACTGTGCTAACATTTAGTAATTATATGTTGCAGCATGGCTAACTATGAGCCGTTATCTAAATTCCTTTAGATCTGATCCGAACTCTTTCAAATTTACAATGTCTGTAACGTTACATGCATGATACCATATAAATGTGTATTAGCAATTTAATGAGAATGTACACTTGTATAAATAAATAAGTATATGTACATTCAGGGATGACATGTAAGCACCGACCCTAATACCAACAGCTGCACATTTAGGAGGAAGTCAAGTTGTAGGTATTATTCCTACAACTTTAGCTATGGAAAACCTGTCTGGAAAAAAAGAAAAGAAAGAATTATGAGTCTCATCAATGCATAAACATATAGCTAGAATGCTTTACTATGCAAACACTTTTATACTTTATTAGGTGATTTTGGTACCTTGGAATAAATGTTTTAAATAGCCTCTTGGACCCAGCTAAATATCCACCAAAAGCCTATAGGTTTATTGAATGATAATAATCATTTTGATTGCTTATTCTGTTTTCTTAATCAAGTTGTGAACAAAATTTTATTTCACATTCAGCATGATAGATACTCATTTCTGCTACTAATGTGGATGAATTGATTGATAAATTACAGGCAGTTTACCTATGAACCTGACCTAGCAATAACTCAGATCGATTGGTCAATGGGCCACAACAAGTGAGAACTGGATCTGACATTTTATTTGTAAACGTTTCTTTCTTTCTTTTGTTTATTAGCATCATCATTTTAGTTTATATTTATTTAAGTGTCTCTCATGTTTGTTTCTTTTGAATAACTGGTGTTTCAAATAATGTCTCCTATATTTTATCTCTTTCTATTGAAACATTGAGGATAATGTTTCATCTAGTTTGAGGGGAGGATAGTAAATATAAGTTGTATTTTGTAGTCCAACAAAAATTTAAAAAATTAAAAAAAATGATGGGGTCTGACATACCTATTTGATTAAAATGGTAGAGTAAAGAGTTCATTTTTTGAACTCTTGAGATGCATTCTAGGTCAAATTAAATTAAGAATGGTAGAGTAAGGAGTTTGTTTTCTAACTTTTAAAACACATTTTAACTTACTTGTTATTTTATTTTTTATTTCATGTATTATTATTTATTGCATGTAGTCTTGGTAATTCTTGTGTAAAGAAATTTACTTTTCTATCAAGGTACAATTTCAAAATTATTTGGTTTGAGTCACTGTTTCTATTTAGGTTACTAAAGAATGACATCCGAAATAGTTTTGAGCACAATGCTAAGCCTTGTGGTAAGATGGATGATTCAATTTATATAGTAAAGAGAATTTTCATGTTTAAGTATATTTTTTTTTCATCTTACGTATCTTTTGTGAGTAAGTGAAAAGGTTGAGAAAACAGCTTACAAATTTTCATTGATATTTTGAATTGGTTAGTTTTTTTTGAATTGGTTAGTTTTTTTTTGTTTAGAATGATATTATTCAAATTAAGGAATAAGTTGATTGTATAACTGAAGGATGATTTAAAATGAATTTTCAAATTGTGTGTAATATATTTTAGTGAGAAACTATTTTTTTTTTAATTTTATTTTGTAATGCTTCCTTGTATTCTTCAAAATATAAAAAAAAAAGTAAAATACCAAAAATAAAAATAAAAAATAAGCAGAAAAATAAATTCAGTTTAATAAAGTATTCATTTAATTTTAGAAGATAAATATTTTGTAAGACAGTTTTCTCACCAAGTTTTATTTGTATTATGCTCACAAGACAATTGAAGTCTTAAAACTGGTGCATGTTAAGAATGATTGATTTTTAAACGATTGATTTTTCTATCTTTGGATCAATTTTAGTTTGTATGTCTATCTTTAAAATTAACTTTTTTCTTGAGTGCTTAACTGCTTTTCAACTTCATAAGAGAAATCCTAACCTTTAAACAGTTATACACTTGTGAAGATATAGAGTTGAGGCTTTTACTTGGAGAAATTCTCAAGACTATATCTATTGTGATTTTTGGTAAAAAGGTTATGGCTTAATTTACACACACACACATACACACACAAAATTTTGAAAGTTATAATTGAAAAAAAACCATAATAGCAATAGTGATCTTGAACTGACTTTTTGTTCGTAATACTTAGGTAGTTTTGCATATTCTATTTACGCTTGAATTGCTAGAGACTAGCAATAAGCTGGTTGGGGGCTGTGATAAATACATTTAAATACATATTTGTTAAGAGATTCAATCACTAATTTTAGCATTTTTGTATTTTTAGGCTTGAAATAAAGTATTGTCCATGCATTGTAAGCTAGGTTAGAGTTTTTGGCAAGGCTAGAGATAAACTTTATTATGTAATAAATTTACTTTTATAGTTTGATTCTTTGTCAAGAGTTACAAATATTTGTAAGTTTGCTTATGTCTAAACTCTTATTTATTATTTTTCTATAATCTAGAGGTTATAATTCTTATATTTTATATATTTTTAGTCATACTTTTTTTTATGTGATTCTTGTTGAATTATAATTATTATTGGTTACATTATTTTACATGTTAATATTTTACTGGAATATTATCAATTGATATATTGTCAATATTAGATAACATATAAAGACAATAATTGTTTGATATTTAAGTTGATCTTTTACTGCAATATTGTCAAAATGATATATTGTCAATCTTAGATAACATGGTTTATATTAATGTTTGTAAAGAGTTTAGTCATATCACATACATGTATTATTAAATGTGCCATATTTTATATATCCTTCGATTGATTGTTTGGGATGTGAAACTTTTAATTGAGTTATAAACATTGAATCAAAGTATATAATAGATTTACGAAGCATAATTATTATTCTTGATGCCTTGCTTATATCATTATAAGACTTCTCCTTTAATTTATATACAATTCTATCACATTCATATAAACCAATTAGTTAATTTTCTCATTTGTTACTATTTTAATATTTTTATTTCACTAATATATTTTGTCAAAAGTTTTCTCATAGGATTAACACCTCAATCTATACTGCGATAGCCGCAAATCATTTTGAGTGTAGACAATAGTCCTTATTTTCTTCCTTTCATCATTGCTGCGAGAGAAAGTATTGTGCTATTTTAGTTTTTTCCCTTTACTTCTAGCTGTTTTCTTGGGACTTTTACTTTTCTCGATTCAACTTTTTGTCTTTGTCACTTCTTTTCTTTTAAGGGGTTTTCCTTAGATTTTCGGAGCCTTAACGATTCTTTTGCACAAGGTTTTCCATTTGACAATAATTATGTCTTTTTATATTTTGGTGGTTATTCTTGATCTTTTAATAAGCAAAAGCTATGCGAAAGGCATATTGACTATCTTTCTTTGCTAGGTATTATGGCTACCCCAAATTAGTTTGATCCCATAGTTTGAATGGTCAAGCCAGAGTTGTTGTCAAGATTGAGTTGAGTGATTGTGAGAATGAAGAGGTCCTATTGATAAGGAAGAATAATAGAGGTGTATGTTTTTCCTTGCCTTCGAATTTTTTAAAGCTGATATTTATTTGTGTGTTTTCAAATATGCAAGGTGCTAATTGTAACATAAAGCTTACTCATTAGGAAGAGCCTTCTTCTGTGTGTCCTTTTGCTTAAGGGTTTGTTGGGAGTATTTCTAGTTGTGGTTGAAGAGATTAGACCACTACTTCTGGTCATGGTGAAAAGCATCAGACCATTTTTCTTAGTGAGGGTGTGGCCACTTCGAGGACTTCGACTCAAAGGCTTTATTCTGTAAATAAGAATAGGAAATGAGTGGTTAATCCTACTCTGTCAAGTACTGGGCCCACACTTTTAAGGGATGAACCATTCTATTGAGAGGTCGTTCATGAGTTGTTAACAAGGAATCCCTTAACTTTGACTTCGGGTTGCTTTTATGCTAATTTTTTAGGGGAGGTATCAATATTTGCTTCCTTTTTTTAGGGAAGCAAAATGTAAAATCAGTCTTTCTTTTACTCATGTAGGGTTGGGATATTTTCTCTACCTTTAATATATCTCTTATGAGTGTGATGGAGCTATTTTTCTTGTCCCTTTATTTAATCTATGTTAGATTCTTTCTTTTGTGTACTAACAATCTTTTTTATTCTTAAGTGGTGTTTGTCTTGTTGCTCTATTGCAAAGTTATCCTTAAGGGAATTTATGATGACTTAAAAACTTTAAACCTCAAAAAGGAATTGGTTGAAGCTAAAGAACAGTGTCGGCTTAAGCATAGAGCTGTGAAGTCCTTAGAGGAGAAGCTCGAAGAGTTGTCCACTAAGATGGTAACAGCTGAAAGTCTTACCTTTAAACTTGAGCGACTAAGTAGAGTTTACCAAAATAAGGCTGTTAGAGGTGTAGCATTTGCTGAGAGCCAAGTCTTTAATTTTTTGAGGCAGAACAAGCACTTAGAGATCAGGTGTGATATTTGAAAGAGCTTGTTGAAGCTCCCAGGAAGGAATCTGCTTGAATGAATACTCAATCAAATGAGGCTTAGCCACGTGTTAATAGATCTTCTGACATTGAAAAACTTTCTTTGGCCTAAGGTGTCATGCAAGGATTCAAAAGGAGTGTTAGTCTTTCAAATAACATTATCATAATATTGACCTTTGGTGGATGGATGATGCATTATGTGTCTCAAACGACGATGAAGATAATTCTAAGGTTGATGACATTTTTTATGCTTCTAATGACAAAGCTCCTCATCCTTCTTAGGTCTTTTATATTATCTTTTGTAAATTTTTCTTAATGCTGAATGAGAATATCTTATTTGTGTACTTTTTATTTTGGCTCCTTTGTTTTTTTCTTTATTGAGGTCTTGGGTCTTTTCATGACCATAGTTTTGTTTTTCAATATAAGTGCTTTATATAAGAAAACGAGCTCTTTATTAATGAATTTGTTCTAAAAATACAGTATCTATGGATGTTATCTCTTTAATAGTTCAACATTCCATGGTTTTTTTTTTAAGATTCTTTCATCGACAAGCTTGAGTTCGTATACTTTTGTTCATATTCTTCAGAGCACTTTGT
Source organism: Ailanthus altissimus (assembly GCA_946807835.1). Taxonomy (NCBI): domain Eukaryota; kingdom Viridiplantae; phylum Streptophyta; class Magnoliopsida; order Sapindales; family Simaroubaceae; genus Ailanthus; species Ailanthus altissimus. Next base: position 13,304,339 of record OX327698.1, read on the forward strand.
AAAGACCTTTCTAGTTTGGTTCGAGGACTTCATCTGTTGGGTCCTTTGTATATGGAAAAAAACTTTTTGAGGACCAGGTCGTCTTCTTGAAATTCTAAAGCTTGAACTCGTTTGTTGTAATGTTGAGTAACTTTTATTAATAGACAATGGTTTGAATTTTGGCTATATTCCTCTTTTGCATGATGAGATCTAGGTTTTCTCTCACAAGCTCCTCATTTTCTCTTTGTAAAATTTTGTACTATATAAGTGGGTATTGTGATTCCTACTGATATTATGGCTTCACAATCAAATACTACTTAGATAAGAAATATAACTAATACATGAAGTATGATTAATGAGAAAAATAAAAATATCTTAATACCTCCTTGAAACTCAAGTTAATTTGTAGAAGGTAACTTGAGTTTGAAAATCAAGAAATTAAAAAACAAAAAACCATTATTGGAAAAATTGATTTAAAATATGGAGAAGGCATAAATAGCTTAAATAAATTGTGTTTTTAGTATCATGTACGAGAGACAACCGTTAGTGGAGAGAAGTAACCATTATTAGAGAGTGATAATGTCTTCAAAGAGTGATAAGGACATTAAGAAGGACAACTATTGTGAGTACTAATTCTTGATAGAGAGATAACTAGAAATAATCATTATGAGTGTAAGTGTAATGAGAGGAAATTACAACCAGAGAAAGTGCAAAATAAGAGCTTCCATATGTGAAGAAACTATATGAAAACTATGAAAAGATCATATGCAGATTGTGAAGAGATTATAGGTGAATTTCTATTGCAGAAAACATCATCATAATAATAATAAAGCAGCCAAAAATTTTCTTGAGCTGAAATAACAAATTTGTAAGTAAAAAAATTTCGAAGAAAATTAAATTGTGTATGAAGACCTTGAACTCCACTTCAATATAAAGAATTTAGAGTTAGCATAGAAAATAATAGAAAGCCTCCATTGTTTTAAATTTTTTAAGAATTTATTAAATCTCTACAACTCTAACATATAGTTTTTCTATTAATTTCACTAAGCATAAAATAGTTTGCAAATCTAATAGAACGCCACTTGATACGAAAAATAACAAAGAGTCCCCAAAATTTACAAATTATTTTTTCAGTAAACATAAAGAAAAGGATTATAGTAAACAATTCCTTTAATAATGACACTTAGAACTCAATTCTTTTTTACTTTGATCAACGTCCCTTTAATGTAGAAATATAATTCGTTTGAGATCAAGAAAGCATAATGATACCAAACTAATCATCTGGTGGATGGAACGAGGCATGATGACTCGAATGTTGGCGGCTATGAGAGTTCAATCCCTGGTGAAAGGTGGCGGCAAAATAACCACAAAAAAAAAGATGAGAGCTTGAATTAGTGCATGTCGTCAAACAGAGGCTGGGATGTGTAGGATATTGGTGTAGTTGGTCAAATTTGCAAGAAATGAGTCGACTGCTCAGGCAACAAGGAAGAACTAATAACGGCCTTTAATGGATTGAGTGGCATCTCTTACGCAGCTATGGCTAGTTGGACTCTTTTTCAATAGCTTAGTATTATCGGTGATGGTGAAAATGGGTCGGTCGGTGTTTGAGGAGCCTAAAGATGGTCTCAAATTGTCAATTAGTTGATGGGGGCCTGTGATTGTGTGATGGTCAGCAATGATAGGGGTGACGGTCTAAAAGCTTGAGACTGAAAAACAGAGACCGAAAATTTTGACTAACCTTGGTTCTAAAACCCTATTAGAAGAGATGCTTTAATTCTATGCTAGATAAATTAAATATTTTTATTTCACACCTAATTAATAATTATTCAAGGAGTTTTATATAGGTAATAGGCGGATGTTGAAGAGAGTATTAATGAAAACCAAAAAAAAAAAAAAAGAAAACCTATTATCCGGACCAGGCATGAATGCACAACTTTTTATCTGTTTGGGATACAGATAATCTAACAAAAGGGAGAATAATAGAAAAACAAATTACCGTGACAACAAAAAAAAATAGTAAAAAGCTATATAAGAAAAGAAGTTTATTAGATTCTATTCGAACTTAAAAAACACAGTCGTGCCTCACAAATAAGAAAAGGAAAACATAAATATAAGAAAGGAAGTACACCAAAAAAAAAAACACACACGCACACAATCCTTTGCCTCACAATTGGAAAAAGGGTAAAATTCATAAAAAGACAAGTATTTGAAAAAGAAAAAGCTCCCGCTGATACTGTTCAAACTTCTCGCTCAACATCATATGAAAAGTAAAATTATTGTTGATTGCATCGTCAGTTGTCGGAAGAATAAACAGCTTCATAAGTCTGAATGACACTGAGGACGAGGACAAATATCGCTCCAAGAAATGCAAGAACAGTCCAAGGGCTTGAAAAATGAGTATGCAGGCACTCGGCCAGCCAACTATTCATCTTGCTGTTGTAATGCTGTTCAATCGCACCTTTAACAGAAGCATAAGCATGTGTATTTGGAACCAAATTGTCAGATATTTGGTTGAAAAGGTCTGCAACCAGTTGATCGCTGCCAAGACAATTAAGAAGTATGCCCTTTGATCGAAGCTCCTTTACATCTTCAGCGTGATCAATCAGTGAATCAAGGAAGCAAATATAAGAAGTCACCCCGAAATCATCTGGGGCATCGAGGCAAGCTTCGTAGGCAACTATGTTTAGAAGCAAGGGTCTGGTAGAATCGTTAATTTTTATTGGTGGAAGTTTCAGGTAGGATCTGAAAAACGTTGTATCAAACTTGACGTCTGTGAATCGACGAGTTGGGGTCCGCCTGAAGTGGATTCCAACAGCTTTAAGCTCCTTGGCCGATCGATATGATGACCAACTGTTGCCTTTTTCAGGCTTCTCAAACGCAGATTTATGGATGAGCTGGGCTCGAACAACTTCAAGAAGATGGGCAGGTTCGGGTTCCAAATTTAGCTTGAACTCTTCTTTTGGTAAATCCTTGGGAAGAGGTCCACGAATTTGGCTTAATGAAATCAATCAACATTTTCTCCCATTCACTTTCTTTGAACCTCGAGTTTAACAACAGTCCGAGGACTCGAAAAGGAAGTTGATTTTCTAGTAAGAGCAAATCTCTTTGCACGAAAGCTGCAACATTGATTTTGATGTTTAATTCGTCAAGCTTATTATTTGTGCAGCAGTAGATAAATTGGACAAGGAAGCAGCCATCAAGAAACATCATACGGGCAAAGCTCTCATCGTCGAGCTTTCGCACTAAGCCGTCCTCAACAGAGTAGCATTCTCTTGCAGCTTCTGCCACGTCTTTGACCTTTGTGTACAACTGTTTACGCATCTCTGGACTACAACCGGCAGAGTACTGGCATGCTATTTCACTCTTGCGCTTCTCCATTACCTGAAGTTCGGGTTTCTCATGGTGAAAGGGATCAATAGAAACCATTGAAGGAACGTAAAAGCTTTTGTTTGCTTCCACCTTGCCCAAAATTCTTGGAACTCTCTGTATTTTGGACAACCTTTTTGTTTGATTGTCCCCTCGGTTGCTTTGGCAATTGATTATGGACTTGAACCAATCATCTGGATCCCTGTGGACTATGATGTCACGTAATTCACAGTCACCAGGCTGCTGGCTGTGGCCACAACCCATTGAGGTGACCTCTTTGGCAGCATTCATTGTTGATGCAAATTTAAAACGCAAATGGTTTAGATGATTTTAGAGACTATGCATATGAATCAGCGAGCCAGACCTTATAAACGTTGCTGCAAATTAAATAGATTGCATCAACCAGCTTTAAATACATGTGGTTTGAACCACGCATCTCCACTTTTCTTACTTATCAAGCTTGGAATTATAAGTACTTTGTTAAAGATTACTGTTATAAGGTGCGCAGTCACGTTACTCACGCTTCCAAATTTCCTGTTCCTGGGCAAACAAAAAATAAAATAAACTAGTTCAACAACCTGCATGCATTTTTTGTTATTGCAGGAATTCATTAACATCTCTAGAGAAAATTAAGATGCGCTCCTAATAAGAGCTTACTTTAACTTTTGATAATCATTACTTGTATATATAAAATCAAGATCAATTTCTTAAAATCCCATACCATATGAGCATGTCCTTCCTTTGAATATGGGCAATAAGCCTTATTTCACAATTCCTGTTTAACTTAAAATGGTGACAAAAATTCATCAAAATCGTTAGGGAAATATAAATTTAAAACATTAAATATTATTTAGTGACTTTAAATCTTCATAAATTAAATCTGAGTGCATGACATTAACGTATGAAAATTTGTCTCCTGTTTTAATTAAAGAAGCTTTAATGTAAAAAGTTCCCCATATGGATGTTTGTACAATATAAATAAAAAAAGCTCTTATAATCGCCCTTAATTTGAGATTAATTAATTTCATTCTCAATCAAATCAATTCGGTATCCTAGGTGTTCATTGATTTCTAAATATATTGCATTTATATTTATAAATCACCAAAGTGTATTTACTATTACGATAGTGAAGACAAAAACATGCAGCTGGGACCAAATCAATTAAACTTATTCTATCAAAGATTTATAAAAGACATTTGGAATGCTTAAATATCTTTCACGAATATTTTGACAAGATAGAACCTAAAATTACGAGAGAATCTTAATCTTTAGTAAATATACTTCTTACTTCACTTTTTTTTCACTCTACTCTGTTAACTCAACATCTTTTAAAAAGAAAAAGATAAATGTAGTAAGGAGTCTGCTTACAGAAGACTATTAATTATATATGAAGTACTTGTGCTCTTCATTTATCAGCAGCCGCATACAGTTGTTAGCAACAGAACGGAAACTTTAATTTGTTGTATAATACAGCTTTGACAGCTCTATAGAAAAGGATACTTCACCTTCATAATGCTTCAGATTCCATGTACCTATAAGAAACTTCTCTTTTGCTTGGAGAGTGGCATCACATTCACCCCGCAAATTTTAGCTTCAGAACAATTTTACATTCTAATTATTTCTTCAATTAAGACTTGCTTAGATAACATTTTTATAAGATATGTTATTTATTTATTTAATAAATATTACATCATTACTAGTAATTTTATTTTTAAAAGAGTAATGTTAAGTATCTCGAATTGTGTTATAATTTATATTCTAAAAAATAATATGTCAAATAACTATTAGGTGAGCAAATAGTTAAAATTTCAAAATCACTCATTAAATTATTTTAAAATTAAATCAAGAAAATTTAAATTCAATGATGCAAATGATAATCTAATCTTTACTGGTGTTAATGGTGGTTGGCAATGATAGTGGCAAATAGTATAGCTATTACTTTTTTAGTTTCAAAATTATAGTTTTACTTTTTTCTATCTTTCAATATCTAAAATCTAATTAAACTAAATTTAATTTTATTATTGTTCTCCCTTAAGATTCACCCAAAGCCTATTTTTTTCTAGGAGGTCAGTTCAACCCTCGAACCCTAGACGACTCGAAGTCCTTGACCATGAACGAAGCCCCTCATGATAAACATTATAAAAACTCTAAAAGATTTAAAATTGCATGAGGTGATGACTTCGAAGCTATAACATGAGGTACTCTCGATAATCAGTATAAGTTGAGCAAGGCATTAGTATTTCCATCATGATTAAGCACCCATCTTCAAGCGAGAGAACTTATTCGAGGACATTCAATGTTGGTCAATAATAAAAAAGTGGTCTGTTTACCCTAAAAATATAAGTTTTCTTTAATTCCGAGATCTTGAAAGTCCCTAAAGAAAGATATCCTATAATCTTGGGATATATCCTAAATAGGAAGAGAGAAAACTTGCCCTATTTTTTATTAGGACTCAAATTGCCAAAAATCTTCTATAAAAGATGGTTATAATAAGAAGAGAGCGGGCCTTTGGGGGGATGGGAAATAATTTAAAGTGGATTATTCCCTACCAACTCTAAAAGAAAAAGGAGAGAGAAGTAAGATTTCAAGAGTATCCTTGAAGACCCTTTTAGAAGAACAACTCTATCATTAATTTCAAATAAGATATCACAATCTTAAAGGCTCCCACAATTAGAATGAAATCTATTTTGTAATCTATGATCTGTAAAGGCCGTGTCTCTCTATATATATTTTGTAAAAATATTATTTAATAGTATATTAAATGATGGCTAAGACTTGCTAAAGTGGAGGTAGGATCTTACAAAATTGAACCACTATAACTTCACTGTCTTGTGTATATATGTTCTTGCTAAAACTCCAATTGAACCTAGTGTCCAGTAATGCCAGTTGTGCATTAACATCATAGATTATAAAGTCCAAGAGAAATTTCATATAATTTTTTTCCCCCCAAAATTACAAATTTGACTCATTGGCTAAGGAGTACTTAAAATCCGAGGTCATTAGTTTGGTGTTATTTGTGGAAAAAAAAAATTAAAAGGACATACCTTGAAGACACATAGCTACTGTTGACTTTCTTGCAAAAATAGTTTCAAAAATTAAAATGAATCAACAATGATGATGAAGAGAACATTAGAGACATATGGCATTTATAGACTTAAAAGGGAAGAAAAGAAGTGTGACCTTTAAGAGACTCTTTGGAAGATTATGATTCTTGACTTTGTAATGGCTTCTTTAGGAGCAAATCCATTTGATACAATGGAAGCATGCCACTTGTTTACTCCTTCAAATTAAGGGTGGAATTACCATGAAAAAGGATGTATTAAATTGCTACTTTTGAAGTTAACAAACATTTACCAAGTCCACAAGAAAGTTCTACTAGTAGGATTGCTAACTGGAAAATCAAATGAACAAGAACAAATAAGACCAATCGAATAGCTGAGAAGGAATTTAGAGGAATTCCATCCATCCTTCTAAATTTCATGCATAAAAATGGAAAATTTTCTTATTTTTAGCATTTAGAAAATCATTTGAATAATCTCTCAATCAATCACAAATAAAACACACATTTGGTTAACACAATGCACATTCTTTTTTAATATTCCTTTATAATTATCTTTTAACATTTCTTAAATCATTCATTATTGACTTAAGTGTTAAAGTATCTTTGATAGATGCTTGAGTGCTGGTGTTGGAGACAAATATATATTTAGGCGAAGCTATTTTATTTTACTTATGCGTAAGAGTGGTAGAGCCAATTTATTTGACTTATGCATTAAAGTGGTAGAGCCAATTTATTTGACTTGTGCATAAAACTTCGTGAGCCAATTTATTTGACTTAAATATGAAGAAAAATAAATTAGTGCATGTAGCACTGAAATCGACAAAGACTTTTCATTATAAAAGCTTATAAATAAGTTCATTTGGAGATGACATTTTAGAGGGACACCAAAATGTAACACTATTATGACACCAAAAATACCAAAAAGAGAAATGGAAAAGAGAGAAATAAAATGTGAGAATGTGAGAAGAAAAATTAAAGGTTTACTTTTTATTTTTCTCATTTTGTAATCCTTTGGGTTAACTAAGGGTTTATAGTGTAACTATCAGTAGGATAGTACAAAATACTTGTAATCTTAAGTTAGTATTCTCTTGGAGTAGACTTGGTTTGTTACGTGATAAGCGTAAATTATATTTATTATTTTCACTCCTTTAACTTGATTAATTGCTCATTTTTATAAGAATATTAGACTCTTTTTATGTTTAAGTATTATTTTATAGGTTTAGAGTTAGTAGAGCAATTGGAAATGAAAAGTTAAACAAAAAATAAAACAAAACATGAAATGCTACAGTAATCACTATAGTACTCGGGGAATAGTAATTTACTACAGTGCATTGCTGAAGTGGTGAACAATATTTTGCCCTAGCGCTAAAGATGTCTCGTTATAAATAGTAATTTATAAACAGTACCCCCTCCCCTCCCCCGTGCTACAGTGTTGTCAGCCTAACGGTGAACAGTACGAATTTTCCTAAACCTAAAAGAAATACAACTCCAAGACTTCAATTAATTCCTATATAAAGCCCACTTGTTTTAGACTTCAAAGACACACAATTTAGGGCTCTTAGAGCTACAACATATAGAAGAAGAACAATTTATAGAGAGAAAAGTAAGAAAAATTTAAGGAAGTAAGAGATCATTAGTGAATCTTTGACGTATCAACCAACTATAAATTGACGTCTATATTGGTTTGCATTTGGTTATATCAAGTTTATTTTATTTTTTAGCCATAATTCTTTTATTATCATAAGTTAAATTTATTTTCTAGGGTTATTACTTGAACTCAATATGTAGGCTTAATTGTTGGATCTTTTTAATATTTATTTAAACTCAATTATTCATTAATTAAATTATTTATTCTTAATGCTTAATAATATCTGATCAATATTATTAATGATTTGATAATATTTTGATAAACTTAGAAGAGGCATCAATGTATTTAGACCTAAATAATTTGATGCATGATTATAGAGTAATATTCAATGTTGCATATGCAAGTTTTGAATTAAGATAGGAATATACATAATTGGCATGTATGGTCAATAATACTTATTCTTAATGAATCTTAATTTATTACAAATACTATAGGAATATAGGTATTTGGTAGATTATGATATACTCGCATGACCTTGGAAGAGGCTTGTGAATACATTAATGTCTTGACCAATAATAAGAATTGAGGGATATAAATATTAAAAGGATTAATCTTTAAAAAATATATTGAAGGATAGTAATTAACCTTATGCTTTCTCTGTATTTCTATCTTCTTATTTTATTTGAGTTGTGTCATTTATTTTCTATACTTTTATTTTACTTAAATTTATTACAAAATTAAGATATAATTTTTCTAAATAATTATAAGAAATATATAATTTTAGTACTTTGTAGAAAATAAAAATTACCCCTTTGGGTTCGGCATTTGACTTTATAAGTCACTTTATTACTTGTTATGATAGTATATACTTGCATTTAATTTTAAGATATAGGAATATTGCATCAAGGTTTTTGCGCCGTTGCCAGGGATAATATTTTACTTTCGCCAATATTAATACCAATCTTTCTTGTTTTTAATTCAGAATTTTTTTATTTTATTTTTCATATATCCTTATTTTTATTTTTTGTAGTTGCTTTTCAATTCTTTTTGTTTTTATTTTTTATGATACCTTTTAGAGCTATATCATGAGTTATCAATTTCAGTTTCAACTGCAAATGGGAGAACATGGATCCTTAAGAGATTATTCAATCTCTACAATTAGCAACATTCAACCTAGCATATGCCGACCAACAATAAATGCTAATTACTTTAAAATTTAACTGGAAATAATTTGAATATTGAAAGGCTTAATTCAGTTTAGTGGACATCCACGTGATGATCTAAATGAACATATCATAAATTTTCTAGAGATTTGTGATTTGTTCAAATGTGATGGAGTCTCAGATGATGCGGTACTATTTCCTTTTTTACTTCGAGACAATGCGAAGAGTTAGCTGATATCACTACCATCAGGATCAATTACAACATGAGATGACTTGGCCTAAAAATTCCTATCTAAATTCTTTCCACCGGCCAAGATAGTAAGGATAATGAATGACATCATTTCTTTCATGCAGTATGACTCAGAAACAATTTATGAAGCATGGGAGCAGTATAAAGATATAGTGAAAAGATGTCCACACCATAGATTCCAAAGTGATTACTTATACAGACATTCTATAATGGCTTAATGGGGCAATTGAGGATCATAATAGATGCTGCAGCAGGTAGAGCACTAATGAACAAGTTAGCTGACAAAGCATATGACCTGTTAGAGGAGATGGCATCCAATAATTATTAATGGCCAGTAAAGCGAACAACCCCAGAAGAATTACAAACACATATAATGAAAGGGCACTTATCTCACTAGCTGCATAAATCAACCTATTGTCCAAAAATTTAGATGCCATTAGAGCTAATGCTATTAAGAGACAACACATCACTTGTGATTTTTGTGGTGAGAACCATCTAAATGGCTAATGCATGGAGCCTGTGCACTATATAGAGAACTATCAAGTATAACAGTACAATCCCTACACCAACTTCTACAATTTGGATTGGGTAAACCATCATAGTATGCTAATACAACCTCAACAACAGATTGAAGAGAAACTAGGCCTAGATGAGATGTTTATGCAATACATAAAGTAGACAGATGCCCTCATTGAAAGCCAAATAGCATCTTTAAAGATGTTAAAGATACAAGCGGGCTAATTAGCTACATCATTAAACAATCATCCACAAGGCACATTGACCAATAACATAGAGGTGAATTTAAGAGGAAATAAAGAATAATGCCAAGCAATCACTTTAAGGGCTGAACAAGAATTATCAATAACTGCTAAAATATCTCAACCTATAGAGAGCCATGATAGATCAACAAAGGAGACAGATGAAGAGGAGTCAACTATAGAAGAAAAAGAATTGGTGGCACTTCAAAGCAAAGACAATCCATATATTCCATTGCCATATTTCCTACAAAGACTTCAAGAAACGAACCTTGAACATCAGTTATTTTCCAGCAATATCTCTCAATGTTTTAAGGTTGATATGGTAATTCCTGAAGATCCACCACCACCACCACCTCCTAAAGTAAAAGTAATAGAAGCCTTTCAGTTACAAACTCATACAAAACAATGCAAGTTAAAGAAGAAGAAGGGACATGACAAGATAATGAAGAACTAGATTGATACTAGCCAACGAGGTGCAATATTTTGATCTAAGAGTAAAATATTTTCAGTAAGGCTCAAATAAAAGAGGGTGGGATAATGTTTACAAAGTTTTTTTCATAGAGCTATGAAAGTCAAAGAAGAGGAATACTTATGGTCTTAGACATAGTTGAAGTTCCATAGGCACGATACCGCTAACATGCAATTTGATCCTTCATGAGTCAAGAAGGAAGATGTCAAGTCGATGACATTAAATCAAGCACTTCTTAGAAGGCAACATAAGTAAATTTTATTTTTATTTACTTATTTTTAATTTTAGTTATGTTGGTTTATTTGTTTAAGAATAAAAGAGCAAGTCAAATACTCAAGGAAAGCAGTACGAGCATTTGCATGCATCTAAAGTAAAGGACACTGCATTCCCATCATTATATAACAACGCTATATTGCTTAAACTTCCTTTACCATGAGAGTTTCTCTTACTCTTAATTTTATTTTTCGACATTGGGGACAATGTCTAATTTAAGCTCGGAGGTGGAAAATACTTTCTTGTGTTTATTTTTACTGCATAATTTGATTGGTTGTCTTGTAGGTTAATTTTTTTTTTTTAACTTTTAGTTGTTAGGTTGTTAAGATGATCATTAGTCTATGATAAAAAAAGGAAGACATGATTGAATTTATTTTTTACAAATTCATAGGGAATGATAGATACTTGAGATAATTTTCGTTATCTAAGTTTAGGATCAAGTTTGACCTTATTTATAATTGTTGGTTTTTTAGCACTTTTATAAGCATGAATAGTTATAACTATTACTTATAGATACCTATACTTTAGGGAGTACACCACAATCTCGAAAGACTGACACTCCAGAATTTGTCTTTATTTACTACTCAAGATGAAATCCTAGGAAACACATGAATAGAAAAATGACTTTAGGTCATCTTTGGACCGATTGAGCCTTTTTAACTATCTTTTATTGTATATTTATCCCTAGTAGCCTATTTTGAGCCTAATTATCTATTCTTTGGTTTAACCATATTACAAGCCTAAGACTTAAAGTTTATTTATTCAGAAATTTTTTCGTAACACCATAAATCTTACATCTGCTTAGAAATACTCTTGAAAGAAAAAGGTTGTGGTAATATGAAAAAATAAATTTAGGTGATATTTGTCAATCTAAGTTTAGGAGTATTTAAAAAAAATAAGAGAAAAAAAATTAAAGGAAAAAAGAGAGAGAGAGAGAAAAATACATTTGGCTTAAGAAAAAGAAGAAATTCTTTGAAAAATAAAGGTTGAAAAGAAATATGGGAAACATAATAAGTGTGGGGGAAGAGATAATATAATGAAAAAAAGATCAATAGGTTTCTAAGTAAAGTCTGAGTGTTCACAGTGTCACTTAACCTAAATTGCTTATCCTTTTATCCCACCTTGACCCTAGCTTTATGTTACAAGCTAAGTAAAGTCCTAAATAGATCCTTAGACATGTGATTTTCTACATTAGTGGAGAGTGGTAATAAAAACAAACTTATAGAAGTGTCATTAGACAAATTAAATGCCGAGACATCATCTTTTCTATACAAACTAAAGTATAAAGTAAATTAAAGTATAGTTTTAACTGTGTTTACTGCTTGTACACACGCACATAGTGATTATCTTTAAGAAAGAATGAGTAATTAAATAAAGATAATTAGAATTGTTAATAGTTATTTATCAACCTTAAGGATTTGTGCCATTTAAACAGCTTTTGAGACAATCATTTTGATCAACTTACTAACCTAGCATGTTATTTTATTTTTTCCATTTCATTTTGAGTCAAGTATAATATCTTTAAATTCTCTCTTTGATTTTATTTTTCATGGCTTGAGGACGAGCAAATGGTCAAGTTTGGGAGAGTTTGATAAGCATAAATTATATCTATTATTTTCACTTTTTTAACTTGATTAATTGCTCATTTTAATAAGAATACTATGCTCTTTATATGTTTAGTTATTATTTTGTAGGTTTAGAGTCAGTAGAAAAATTGGGGATGAAAATCTAAGAAAAATAAGACAAAAAATGAAATGTTACAGTAATCACTACAGTACACTATGAACAATATTTTGCTACAGTACATCACTGAAGTGGTGAATAGTATTTCACCCCAACACTTAAGACATCTCACTACAGTGATAAATGAATAGTACGCAATGAACAATATCTCATGAATAGTAATTTATAAATAGTACCCCTGCGCGCGCATGCTACATTGTTGTCACCCCAGCAATAAACAGTGTTCGCTGTAGTGGTGAATAGTGCAATTTTTCTTAAACCTAAAAAAAATACAACTCCAAGACTCCAATCAATTCTTATATAAAGGCCACTCATTTTAAACTTCAAAGGCACACAATTTAAGGCTCTTAGAGCCACAACATATAGAAGAAGAGTAATTTTTAGAGAGAGAAGTAAAGAAAATTCAAGAAAGTAAGAGATTATTGGTAAATCATTAACGTATCAACCAACTACAAATTAACATTTATATTGGTTTGCTTTTGGTTGTATCACGTTTATTTTATTTTTCTGCCATAATTTTCTTGTTATTATGAGCTAAATTTATTTTTTATGGTTATTACTTGAACTTAATATGTGGGCTTAATTGTTGGATCTTTTTAATATTTATTTGAACTTAATTATTAATTATTCAAAATATATTTTCTTAATGCTTCATAATATCTGATCAATATTGTGAATGATTTGGTAATATTTTGATAAACGTAGAAGAAGTATCAATGTATTTAGACCTAAATAATTTGATGCATGATTGTAGAGTAACATTCAATGTTGCATATGCAAGTTTTGAATTAGAATATGGATATACATAATTGGTATGTATGGTCAATAATACTTATTCTTAATGAATCTTAATTTATTACAAGTACCATAGGAATATAGGTATTTGATAAATCAGGATATACTTGCATGACCTTGGAAGATGCTTATGAATATATTAATATTTTGATTAATAATAAGAATTGAGGGATATAAATATTAAAAGGATTAATCTTTAGAAAATATATTGAAGGATAGTAATTAACCCTAGGCTTTTTCTATATTGCTATCTTCTTATTCTATTTGAGTTGTGTCATTTATTTTTCGCACTTTTATTTTACCTAAATTTATTACAAAATCAAGATTTGATTTTTTAAAATAATTATAAGAAATATATAATTTTAGTACTTGGTAGAAAATAAAAATTATCCCTGTGGGTTCGACATCCGACTTTATAAGCCCGTTTATTATTTGTTACGATAGTGTATACTTGTACTTAATTTTAAGATACAGAAATATCGCATCAGTGCATTTTATCTTTGATAGCCATAGACATAAGCTTAATTTGAGCCGAACCACATAAATTCTATTTTGTTTGTTATTTTCTTGTAAAGGTGGATCTGGGATAGGGAAAAGGGTATCTTGATTTAATTGATTAATTGTGAGTTCTCCGTTGTATATTTATTGCATATTTTTCTCAATAAGTGGTATCAGAATGTGTGGTTCCTCTGGTTCTTTTTAAGCTTCTGGTGTGGTAGTGTGAATACCACTACCATTATTCACATATATGGGATTACTCATATATATGAAAGTTTATCAAAGCTAAGAACATGAGGCAAAATTGTCAATTGTAAAATTTGAGGTGGAGAACTTTGATGGGAGAATTAATTTTGGCTTGTGGCAAGTACAAGTAAAAAAATGTGTTAATTCAATATGGATTTCATAAGAGTTTGAAAGGTTTTAAGAGAAAATTTCTCAAAGGTGGAGTGGTTTCGGCTAATAGCTCCAAGTCTAAAGTTATTAGTATAGTATATGATGAAGAGTTTTTAGGAGAGACATTTACATCCTTATGGTATGACTGCTAATTGCCATGAAATAGTATGTGTTATTGTTAGTGAGTCTATAAGTTTTTACACGGGCATTGGTTTGATATTTATACAAAGTGTGTGATGGAATATTGTCGATGGCTGAAGAACTCTGAGAAAAAGCCAAATGTGGGAGATGCACCATGATGTTTTAGCAAATTTTTTGATAGGATCAAAAAAGAAAATTCTTAGAATCGTTGAATTCTAAGTATTTATGCTTTTTATGATGGAGCATGATTCTCTATGTTGAGAATGTCAGTAATGTTTTGGCATCTTGGTAGAAAGAATGCAGAAATCCTGGTAAGTAAGTTGAAATGATAAAATTTCAATCTTGAGGAATTATGGTTGTAAAAGAAAAGGTTAACATACTTTTCTCCAAGGTGGAGATTGTTGGTATTGGAGATAAATATATATTTAGGTGGAGCCAATTTATTTGACTTGTACATAATAGTGGTGGTTAAGCTCATTTGACTTGTGCATAAAAGGTTGTTGAACCAATTTTTTTGACTTAAACATAAAAAAAAATAAATTGGTTTATGTGGCACCAAAATTGGCTAAGACTTTTTGCATTATAAAGCTTATAAATAGGTTCCCTTAGAGAAGAGATTTTGGGGGGACACTAACATGTAACATTAAAAATGTCAAGAAAGAGGAGGGTAAAGAGAGAAAGAAAAAGTGAGAGTGTGAGAAGAAAAATAAAAGGTTTTTTTTTCTTTTACTTTTCTCATCTTGTAACCATTTAGGTTTAACTTGATAACATGTATTCATGGTGCATGCATGTGATTATGTTCATTGCTCATTTTTCTAATGCATGACAATTATACATAATTACACAGCAAAATTAGAAACTAATTTTCTAAGCAACAAACATACTAAAATTGAAGTCTTGTTACACTAACAAGTCCAAAAATATTATACATTTGAAGCCTTTAAACATTTTTTTTTACTTGGAGCTCACATTGAAGTCAACCATTGATCAATTTTAAGCTTTAACAAAGTAGTGGGATTGAAACTCTAAAATGGCAGTATGTTTGATTAGTTTCTAATATAATTTGATTTCGAAATCCTCTTAAAATGGGGTTATTTTGTTAACTTAAAAATGAGGACCATAATAAAATAAGTTCAAAACTTGATTTTTATAGCTAACAAATATTGGGGGCCAAATGCAACATTTGTAAACTTTTAGCTGCTTCACCCTTTACATGAAAAACACTTGTCACTCAGGTATCCCATGCATGCTGCCAAGTGTCAATCATGCAAACCCTCAATGTGCCACTTGTCAAATAAGTAGCCATGTGTCAAAATTCTCTTTGCCATATAATAGAGACATTTTTGCAACATTTGTAGAGTATGTTTCTCACTTTTCAAAGAGGTCTTAAAATGTATCTTGTTTTCGAAATCATCTCGAATCAAACTGTTTGATCCATTTCGTTATTCAGTGCTTAATGAGTACACTTCATATTGTGAGACTCTTTAGGTTCACCTCCGTTTGTCTTACAGAACACTTTCACAAGTCTGTGAACAATTACCCACATACACGTTATGGGTATTACATAACAGAGCATTGAACCATACAAGTTGAGGTCAACCATATTCATATAATCTTTTTGTCACCTATATTCTAGAAGAGCAGAGATACAGATCATCATTGTTAAATCTTTATATACTCAACCATAAACTTATCTCTAATATTGTTTTTTCATAAAATAATATTCGAAAATACTTTTACGATACTATTTAACTCTACGAAAACTCTTTTTTAGGATTTTTGCTTTTGACACGATACTGTTTAACTCTGCAAAAAACATTTTCTTGGGATTTCTGCTTTTGACCAAAAGACTTCGTGAAATTCAATTCTTGGAGTATCAGGATATACAACTCACCCATATAAGCTGACAGATCCCACATCTATACACATCAGACTCCATAAGTATCAAACCCTACTCAGCGGCACTCAACTGTCAGACCATTAAAAGTCTCTGATATACATAAAATAAAAGTACAGTGGATCACTTACAAGCCCACCGTAGCACTCAGGTCAAAGTATTACGAATACTACTTAACTCGAGAAGGCCCTCCATTGACGATTTTATGGGATGTCTATTGGAGGTCCTCGTGCATCTGTTCAGTACCTAGTCTTTATTGAATACCTATATGCCCATACGAACTTTTACTAAGCTTATGGTATGCCAAGACTAATCATTTGAAAAATTGAGATATAGACATACATTGATTTAGAAGGAATACCGATTGACCCGCTCGATAACCATGGATCATGAATGATATTTTTGATGATATTTCTTACCACCATTTGCAACTCTTTTAACGATGTCATTACTAATGTATCCCCGAGTCTTTGTCCCATTTCAGACAAGATTTTAACTTTTAGAATTTTTGACTTTTAGCACTGACCTAAATTCCTTTAAATCAGATCTAAACTTATTTAGATCTACAATATCTGTAAATGTTACAAGCTTTTTACCATATAATTATAAATTAATGATTATTATTAAAAAAATTTGCTATTAATCAAAATGGCACGTAAGCACCATCTCTAATATAATTAAGGGTTTATAGTGTAACTATCATTAGAAAAGTGGAAAATACTTGTAATCTTGAGTTAGTATTTTTTTGTAGTAGGCTTGGTTTGGTGGGTGAGTGTTAAAAAGTCTATGTAATTATAACTATTTTTATATAGTATATTTTATCTTTGATAGACCGTGGACATAGACTTGATTTGAGCCAAACGACATAAATTTTTATGTTACTATTCTCTTTTCTTTTTCTTCAGTACTGTTTTATATTTTTTTCGTAAAAATGGATTCGGGACGAAAAAAAAATCTCAATTTAATTGATTAATTGTGAGTTCTCCCTTACATATTTCTTGCGTATTTTTCCCAACATTGCGAGAGTATTCTGGACAATTAGAAGGTGAAAGATAGAGGAGCTCAAGGTTAACGTCAACAATTCATTATCAAAATTTGATTCGGGAAACTTTAAATATAAGTTTTAAATTTATGAAGAACAAGTACAGTAAGTCAGTTTAGGTAACATGTTAAAAATAATGGAAAATTCTTAGATCCACATAAGAAATATCCTACTTCATGAAAAGCAAGTATCTAGAAACCTCTTAAGAAATATATTCACTAAAGTGTAGCTTTGAAACTAAAAAGGATCCACATGTTCCTCGAGGATTCTAGAGACATTGTTGATCTCGTTGGGCTTGACCTCTACCAAAGCTGCTGAAGAGAATAATTTTGAGAAAGAGTTTGCAGTGGCTTACACGGCACTGGCGGTGGCTTGCACGGTGCTGACGACGGTTCTTCTCTATATTTCTCTTTTTTTTTCTCTTTATTGCTCACAAAATGAAAATATGACGAGCATAAATGATAAGGTTTAGTGAGAAAGATAAAGGTTAAGGTTACAACAGATTATAGCTGTTTCAGTAACATTTTAGACTTTGACGAGAGAGAATAGTTTATACTTAGAATTTATTAGAATTGTTAAAATGATGTAATATTCTAAAACATATTCAAAATTTTAAAAACAACTTTGTTTAAGGCTTTGTTTTTTATTTTAAATTTTTAACTCCAAAACTATATAGTTTTAGATTTTTTTTTTAAAATAAAATTTATTATTTCACTAACATTATGAATCACTAATTTATTGATATTTCATTTGTTGATACTATAGTATTAGTAATTTATTAATATTTCACTTCACTGATACTATAGTATTAATAATTAATTGACACTTTATTTTATTAATATTATTTAAAAAATATCAATAACATAGTATCAATGAAACCTATTTTTATAATAATGCCAATAAATTAATAAAGCGAGTTTAATAAACAAAATTTAGTTTGAAACAATAATAAAACACAAAACTACTTAACTACTTAACTATAACCCACTTATCAAACTTAATTATCATTATGTGGCTGATATTTTAAACATCAAAGTTACTATTAATAATTTATTTTATTAGAAAAGATACTTTAATACTATTAATAAATGAATTGAGTCAACTGTATTTCATACTCTAAATAATAATTACACAAAATAAATTTTATATAGCATTAAGTCCTTAACTTATTTGAAAACTACACAAATACTACTTAGATAATAAATATGATTTCTATAAGGAGTACGACTAATGAAAAAAAAAAATCTTAATATCCTCCTTGAAAATCAAGTTAATATGTAAAAGGTAATTTGAGTTTGAAAACCAATAAACTAAAGGATAAAGAAAAAAAAAGACAAAGGACCGTTACTAGGAACCTAATAAAAAATACAGAGAAGGCACAAATAATTGAAATAAATTATGTTTTTAGTATCACACATGAGAAAAAAAATCACTATTGAAGAGAAGAAACCATTATTAAAGAGTGATAGATATTGTCAAAGAATGATAAACATGTGAAGAAAGATAATTACGACAAGTGTAAATGCATTGATAGAAAGATAATTGGAAATGACTATAATAAGTGCAAGTGTAAGAGAAAATCATGGCTAAAGATAGTGTAAAATAAGAGATTGCAGGTTCAAAGAAATTAAATGTAAACTGTAAAAAGATTATATGTGAATTGTGAAGAGATCATAGACGAATTTCTATTAAAAAACAATAAAGACAAATAAAAAAAATTTTATTAAGTAAAATAATAAAAAAATTTCTTCAAATAAAATAACAAATTTGTCAACCCAAATTTCTTTAAGAACAATCAATGGTGTATGAAGGCTTTGAACTCCAGCTGAATGTAAAGGATTTAGAGTTAGCACAAAAAATAATAAAAAAGCCCCATTGTTTTTTAAAAAAAAGTTATAGAATTTCTTAAATTTATGCAATTCTAATAAATAGTTCCTTTGTTAATTGCAATAAGTATAAGATAGTTTGAAAATCTAATAGAATGTCCCTTATATGAAAAACAACAAAAAGACCACAAAATTTTCAAATTATTTCCTATAGACCTAAAGAAAAGGATTATAGCAAACAACTCCTTTAATAATAACACTTAGAACTCAATACTTCTTAACTTTAACAAACATCTCTCTAATATAAAAATATGATTCATTTGAGATCAACAAGGCAAATTTATACCAAACTAATTATCTAGAGATAGGTGGTGACAAAATATCCACAAAAAAAAAGGCCAAGATCTTGAATCAGCGCATGTGGTTGCACAGAAGCTGGGATGAGTGGGATATTAGTTTACTTTGTCAAATTTGCGAGAAATGAGTCAATTGCTCAGGGCAATAAGAAAGAACTTGCAACAGCCTTCAATGGATCGAATGGCATCTCTTATGATAGTTATGGCTAGTTTTGATGCTTTTTAGCAGCTTAGTATTGTTGGTTGTGAGAAAAGACGAAAAGGACATAAAAAAGACAGTAAAAATAAAAATTGAAAAACTTTAAAGATTGTATTATTATTATAATTCTATATATTATAAATGTTACATAGATGACCTTTTTATAGGCTTTAGATTAACATAAATAAGAAATATAAATACATATAAAGAAATTAAATATAAACTATTAATTATAGAATATATATATGGTAGAAGATTAATTGTCTTAATTTTTTTTTATATTTAACATTTTTTCTCAAGCTCAAAATGGTATAAAGTTGAGTTTGAAAAGGAACATTCTTGATTCTAATGGTACATGTTGAGATACAACTGTTGTCGATAAATGATAATCCTTATCGGAGAGGGGCAACCATTGTCGGCAAGAGAGAACCATTATGGAATATAGACAATGTTGTCGGAGTAACAAGCATATTGAGAAGATTAACTATTGTGATTGCAAACTCGTTGGTTGAGAAAACAAAAAAATCACTCATTGTAAATGCAAGTGTATTGAGAAGATCAACCATTATAATTATAAACGCGTTAATAGAGACAAAAAATTAACTGTTGCAAGTGTAAGTGCGTTGAGAGATTCCATATTAGAAAAGGTAAAGAAAACAACAAAAACTAACTCTTAGAAAAGATCAAAAAGCCTTGAGAATGATCGTAATCTAACTCTGATACCATGTAAAAAAAAGAAAAACAAAAGAAAAACGATAATAAAAATAATAAAGAGAAACTAAAAAATTTTAAGAATTATATTGTTGCTATAATTATGTATATTACAAATGTTACATAAATGGCCTGTACATAAACTTTAGGTTTACATAACTAAGAAACATAAATACATATAAAGAAATCAAATATAACAAATTATTTATAGAATATATATAGTAGGAGATTAATTATTTTAATTTCTTTATATCTTTAACATTGATAATGATGAAAGTGGGTGGACTATTTTTTAAAGAGCTTAAATATGGTTTCAAATTGTCAATTGGTTAATGGTGGCCTGTGATAGGCTAAAAAATTTTGACTAACAAATTTTAACTCTAATATCGTATTAATTAGAAGAGATGCTCTAATACTATGTTAGATATATTAAATTTTTGTATTTTACCCTTCAATGATAATTACGCAATGTGACTTATATATATATATATATATATTAAATCCTTAACTTATATGAAAAGTTTAAATACTACTTACACAAACAAATATGACTTATACCAGATGTATGACTAATAAAAAAAATCTTACTATATCTTTTTTTTCTTATTTGTAACAAAATCCAATTTTTTGGCTTTTAATTTTTTTTGTTTGTCTTGGCTGAGAAATTGCTAAGTTTTGAAATTCATATTAATTTGTAAAATCAACCACATATTTGTATACTTTTCATAAACTATTTAGTTACAAAAATGATTAAAAAGTTTTATCTTGCTGCAATATTCAATTTATTTCATTTAGATCTTTTTAAATTATTCAACTTATATATACTTTTAATCTGTAAAATATAATATATATATATAGCACATACAACGAGGGCAAATATCGCTCCAAGAAATGCCCAACCAAAATAAATTTTCGGTCAATGATTACATGTTTCTCCATGTTATTTTAATTTATGTTACTGTCTTTTAATTCTTTTTTTTAATTTAAAATTAAATCAAACTAATTTTTTATTGAAAGAAAACAAATTATTGCACAAATTTTGTATTATAGTACCAAAGCAAATTGATTGATTTGATTTAATTTAATTCAGTGTAATTAGATTTTATCAATACAGTATAATTTTTGCCTACCCTAATAGATGTTGATAGTTAATGAACTTTTTTTAAAAAAAAAATAGATAAAAAAAACTAAACCAAAATAGCGTAGCTAGTAGATACACCATGTAATTTCCTCTTTTTTATTTTTATTTTTTATAATTTATACTATACGAGGTAAATTATATAGAGACAATACTTACCACAATACTGTATCAGAAATTAACTATAAAAGTTCATTCATACTATTTGATGTAACATAACATACTTGAAAAAGTAAATATTTAGGTATTAATAATAAATAAAATAGGTAATGTAATAATAATTTAACTCATTCTATTATGCTATCTAAGTAATATAAGTGAGATTATATGATTTAGTTATATATTATTTAAATTAGAATACTAATAAAAAAAGAGAAAAAATATCTTTAAAAAATAGAAAAAAAATCTCTTAAAATCAAGACAAAAATCTTATATGTACAATAGTGTCAATTTTTTATACATCAGAACACTAATTATATCAGAGTCGTTAAATAGGTCTCTCAAATTTATAATGATGGGGTTCATGATCATTTTACCGGTAGAAAAATGTGTTAAAATATTTGTATACCCTATTTTCATATTTGTAAACTAATTATTGCGATATTTTTTTAGTATTTTCTTTTTAATGGTGCCAATCTTAAGTTCAAATGCTGGCATAAAATTATTTATTTAGGAAATAGTCTTATTTAAGTTGCATTACTTATATGGGACATATTATTTATATAGACTATTAATGTATGCTATAATAGTTAAGTGTAAACACATGATATCGTATCAAGTAATATAGAAGTTAAGTTTAGATACCATTTCTATAAGAACTAAATAATTTAATTCTATTAATCAAGTATTAAAATTATATTTACTTAACTTTTATTCAGAAAAACTAAAATTTAAAATTTAATTAATTATCCTAGTTCTATCAAATTAAATCAAACTTAAATAACAAACAAACAAATAAATAAATTCATCAATTGACAATAATATAGGATTTAGACTTATCCCCTAGTATTTTATTAGATTCATTAACTTTCTTATTTAATCCTTTAATATAAATTGATTAGCTTAGACACTAATCTCATCACAAGCCTCTGTCAATAATCAAGTGACTATATTACACATTCTAACAATCATCTATATATCTATTGTAATCAGAACATAATGTAATTCATTAAAATCAAGTGTAAATCATACCATATATGCCATCTAAGTATATGTCTATCCTACATGGAACTCATAATTGCTACTCTGTGATCATACATTAAACTATCCTAGGCTAAATATATTAATCCCTTTGTCAAATTTATCATGGTTCTTCAAACATTCAAGATATTGATTAGGTATATTGAAAGCATTAAGATCATGATAGAATAAATCAATTATAATGTATCAAGTTCATAACTAAAAATTAATTATATCCAACTACATACTAAGTTCATATAGTCTAATCTTAAATCAACAAGTTTAGCTCATTACAAAATCAAGAGTATCAAAGGAATAATACGAAGACATCATAATCAAGAACATAATGATAAGAATAGAGAAGAAAACTAACCAAGGTGACTCCTTGGGTTGTTTCTCTCTTAATCTTGAGTTGAAGCTTGAATTTTAATCTTAAATCTTAATTTTTTGGCTTTGATATATAATTTTGTATTGTGAATTCTTTCTTTAAGTCTTACCTCTCTAAAGTATGTGTTTTGGCCTTCAAAAGAACATTTTTATAGCTATGAGAAATCCTAGGGGCGAGGGGCTTCGAATCAAAGTTGAAATAGGACTTAATATGATGGCTTTCTTTACGAACTGCATTGGTGTTATGGCGCTAGAGGCATGATGCAGCAATGCCAGCACCTGGAATGGGTATTAGTTACTGGCCAGTTGGGCACCTCAACCCCCACGTTTCTGCTTTGGGGGCTACAGCGCCTAACCCTGGGTTCCTGCAGTGGTATAAATTGAGCACATCTCACTCGCTTTTTGTTTGATTAGCCTCCCGTTTATTTCTATGCATCACATTGTCTATTGTGCACTTATTTATGATAAAAAAATATATATAATTAAATAGCCAAATATCCATAAATTGGAGCATAATACAAAAGTTAAAATTACTGATATACTAATGCATATATTGTTGGAGATCTAATATACGTGGGTGTATGCATATGCAATTGTGTTTATTGCTTAAAATACGCATCACATACATATTTAACGCGGCGGAAACATTAAAATCATTCAATAAACACAATAAATAATATATTAATCATATTAAAATATTTAAAGAGTTGAGAAATCACCTAAATGTGTAACGTTATACACGTATTTCTTCAAAGTTCGCATAGAGACCAACTTATTGGCCGTTCTATTCATCAACTTGGTGGGCTTGGCGAACTAGAACAGCAGTCCTATAGTCAACACTGGATTAACCCTTAATCCAAAAATAGCCGGTAGTGTGTATTATTTCTTTTCTCTAAAAAAAGAAGAAATGAAAATTGAAGCAATTCACAATTACTTCTTTTAGCACTATAAAAAAATAAAACAATGTCATTTTTCTTATTATTTTCTTTTTATTTTTCCTTCTTCTTCTTTCTCCGCACAAAGGAAATTGAAACTTTCAATTTCCCTTTTCCATTTCTCTCATCCGTAAACACACTCTCCTCCAATTTCACACACTCCAACAAATATATATATATATCTAATATAAAAAATAATAATGTAATATATAATATTATATTAATAACAATAAAATAATAATAATGGGAATAATAATAATATATATTATAAAAAGATATAATATAATATTATAATGAGATATATAATTGATTAATTAAATAATTAATTTGTGAAATGATCATTTTGCCCCTTATAAATAGTTACCAAGTCTATCTCTTAGTGGGTCTCACCAAATCTCACACTTAGATAAACTCAACCGAGGCTCCATAATACGTCACGTGTTATTATACAATTAGTAAATAAAAATTATTGACTAATTGTTGTATTTAATACTTAAATACAGACACGCATACATTTTTCATGGTAGTGTTGGATATTACTAGATTAAACAATTTAATCAGGCACATTGCCCCAGTGCACAATGAGTACACTCCATATTGCAATACTCCCTATGTCCATGCTCGGTTTGTCAAATAGAACTATTCCATGAGTCCGTGAACACTGTCTCACGCATACGTCACAGATATACAAATTAGCGCGTTGAACAATGCAAGCTGAGGTTACAATGCATACGTATAGTTCTTCTATCATGATATCCTGGATGTGTGAGGATATAGATTACTGTTAAATCCCTTAGTGCTAATCCATATCATATCTCTAAACTTGTATCTCACTTAAAAATATGTGCAAATGTATTTGTCATATTGTTCTACTCTAATAGAAACTCTTTCTCAGGATTAATGAATGTAGTCACAAGACTTTTCGAGATATAGTCTCGAAGCGTTTGGATATCAAAATCCTTATATGAGATAACGGTTCCATATTTGTACACACTAGACTCTATAAGCATCGGACGATACTTAGCTATACCCAGCAGTCACACTATGAAAAGTCTGTGACATGCGTGGAACCAAAGTATGGTAGATTACTTACAAACCTATCATGGCAGTTAGGCCCAAGGACCACGTTTACTACTCAATTCGAGAGGATCCTCCATTGACGGCTTACATAGGGTGTTTATCGGAGGCCCTCGCGAGTCTGTCGTATATCCAGTCTTAACTGGATACCTATATGTCAATACGGGCTCTAAGCTCACAGTCAGATAAGAACGATCATCTATACCCTATAGGTACGACATATGCCGATCTATATATAAAAGTATCCACTGACTGACCCGCATCGGCAAAAATAGATTAGAGAAAATATTTAAGAACATACTTGCGTAACTAGCATTTCCTGGCACCCGATTACAACTCTTATAACTATTTAGTTACTAGTATATTCCTAGGTCTATATCCCATTACAGACAAGGCTCCAACTCTTGGATCTTCGCTAAGTATTATAACCAATTAACACTTAGTAGTGCTAACATTTAGCATTTATTTCTCTCAGAGTGGCTAACTATGAGCCTTTATCTAAACTCCTTTAGATTTGATCTAAACTCCTTTAGATTTGATCTGAACTCCTTCAGATCATACAATATCTATAATGTTACATTAATAATACCATATTAATAGGTATTAGCGATTTAATAAGAATGTACACTTGTATAAATACACAAGTATATGTATATTCAGGGATGACATGTAAGCACCGACCTTAACAATCTCCCACTTGCTCTAGTATCATTCCTGATGAAATCTTATACACATAAACTCTATGTGTTTCCTAAACACTTTTAGAGTCATGACATTAGAAAGTGGGTTCAGTAAATTATTTATAGAATACTTCTACAAATAATCACATCTCCTTAAGCCAAGATCCTTTTAGTCATGTGAGACTCCTCTCCACATAATTAGAGTACCAGTGTTCTCTTGGCACCTCGGCTTGTACAATAGCCCAATTTTGTCATAAAACTATGAAATAGGATACATTTATCTTCAAACTCTTCCAAGTCGAGCGATAAGCCTACGAATCGTCATTGTGTGTTCTGCTGCTCCAATATGAATTAACAATGAATTCCAGTTTGGTGCAATTCCAACTCATTTAGTACCATTGAGAATTAGTACATTCTCAGATGTAAACTCTCTATCATCTAAGTCAAACTAGAAGTCTGACTTTGTGCGTCTTCTCATTTGTAAGCTATTTTCTCCATATTTGAGAAACTTATCCTTTGTACCCTTAAGGTACCTTAGGATATGATTGACTACCATCCAATGGTTGTCATCTAAATTAGACTGAAATTAGCTCGTAACTCTTACAATCAAATGGATATCAGGTCTCAAATATATTATAGCATACATCAATATCTCAAGAGTTGATGTATCTGGTGTATAAGATACTCTAACTCTCTGATCTTTCATCTAAAGAGACACTCTCCTCAAAAGATGAACACCAGATCCAAAGGATACATTAACTAACTCACAGTTAATAAACCGTACCTTTTCTAAATGCTATTGATGTGAAATAATTTAGGAGAGTCCTATCAGCTTCCTAGCTTTATCTCTATAAATTTTTATACCTAGTATAAAGGAAGCTTCTCCCAAATCCTTCATGGAGAAATTTTACGAGTTATATCTGACCAATTATAACATACTAACATCATTCTCAATGACTAGTATGTCATCAACAAAAGGCATCAAGAAGACTATCATGCTCCCACTGACCTTTCATACACACAAGCTTCCTCCTTATTTTTTATGAAATCAGACAATTTGATTATCTCATCAAAATAACGAGTCTAGCTTTAAGAGGCTTATTTAAGCCCATAAATGGACTTCTTGAGCTTGCACACTAGACCAAAAGTCTGAATAGATGTAAAACATTCAGGTTGTTCCATAAATATCTCTTACTTGAGGTATCCATTCAAGAATATTGTCTTTACATCCATCTGCCAAACCTTTAAGTCATAATATGCTATAAGAGCCAATAACATTCTCATCAATATTAAATCAATATGATCCATAGGTTTCCTCTTAGTTGATGCCAAGTCACTGAGGATTACCTTTTTAGAACTAATATAGGACCTAGAAGGTCTCTACCTTTATTCTGGCTCCCACTACCTCTTGTAAACTTTTTACAACCAATGAGAACATTTTTCACATGTAGCTTTAACCAAGTCCCATACTTGATTGTGATGCATAGAGTCAATTTTATTTTATTCATGGCTTCTTACCGCTTTTTGAATTGATGTCTAACATTGTCTCCCTTTATGTCAAATGATTATTTTCTTCTACTAAGAAAACTCTAAGTTCACCTTTAGGCATTAACCATACTTAAAATGTGACCTAGAAATCCTTTTTGACCTACTAAGAAGTGTGCTAAAAGGTCACTGCTTAATTGAGCCTGAGTTCCCATTCTTGGTTTATTGATTATTAGATTAACTTCACCAAGTTCAATCTTTCTATGGTTCCTACGATCCATGAGAAACTCTTTCTCTAGAATGGTGATATTTCGAGAAACGAACAAAATTTAATTCTCTGAATCACAAACTTAGTATCCTATTGAATTCACAAGATACTCAATGAACCTATACTTGTAACTTTTGGGTGTTAGCTTATCCTGCTGAGTAACGATTACAAAATAAAATACCTTGCTACGTAACTCTTATGTATGCAGGACAACCCCAAATTTTAACTTATTTAAGATACGGCTTCCTTTCTTTCTGTATCTTATACGGAATGGAAAAAATAGCTTTTGATGGAACTCTGCTTAATAAGCAGCAGTATTTAGAGCAGATACTCATAGATATAGATCGATAACACTCATTATCAATCAGACCATATCTAAAAAGTCCAATTCCTCATCTTTGAAACATCATTATATTGTGGAGTAGCCGGAGGATTATAATGAGTGAGAATCTCATTCTCCTTTAAACAAACGAAAAAACTTGCTGTTAATGTACTCACTACCTCGATCTAATTGAAAAATATGATGTATATTCTAGTATATTTGGTCATCTCCGTGAATACATTATTTATAAACTAGTTAAGTCTTTATGGTTAAATTAAGAATTCAACCATCGTTAACCAAATGAATTAGGCGTCTTATGCATATATAACCTAAACTTATATACCACAGCTTCATATCATTTCTGATTCTGTTCTTTAGACATTTCTAATTGTATATAATACCCATTTATTAACTGACATTTAGCTAATAAAATATCATTCACATTACATGAACATAAAGAACTATTCCTAATATTCATATGAAGGGACATAATATGTCAAATAATGTTTTGGACATTATACTAATTATGCAACACAACTACTGTATTGTATACAGGAAGTAAGTCAAGCTGCCAAACAACTTGGACAAGCTGCCAAACAACTTGGGCTTTTAAGAAATCACCATTTTTTACTCTTAACGTTACTTCTTCAAACTGTTGCATTCTAGTCTTTCTCAATCCTTGCAACATATTGCAGACATAAAAGGGACGTATGATATCTTATACTCAACTTGAGCTAGCATCATATGTCATAGAAATATCTATGTTTGTTAAACATAAACCTTTGGGTTTTCCTAATAATTATAAGGCTTCTAAGGTAGAGCAATTTCCAATATCCAACCTTATTACAGTGGAAAAATTTTTCATTTACACTGCTCTTTTAGAGATCGTTAGATAAATGTTACCTCTGAGGAGTTATCTTAGTCATCTGCCTCATCTTTTTATCTTTACACATCTGATCTAACCAGATATACTTGGAGTAGAAATGAAGCACCTTAAGCAAAAAGAGTCATATTTTATCTATTCTATCCTCTAGAGAGGTGTTATCAGGAATAACTTATAGCAAATTCTGATAAACAATAAATTCAAAATTTTATAAATCCAGAACATTTTTTAGATTCATCCGCCATCAGAGTAATTCCTAGAACCTTTGAGTTAGATTGCTACAGCGTTGAGAGGTCGAACCTCTAGTGCTGCGGCCCTTATGTTTCACCGTTGGGGTGTGAATTCTAGAACCTCAACGCCCTAGTGCGGACTCACTAGACCTTCATCGCTGTAGTACTGGAAGATCAAATCCCTATCCCTACGGCGCCAACCCTATGGAGTTGCAGTGCCCAATGAAGCCTCATTGGCATACCCGTTTTAATACTTAAAACGCACTATTTAAATTGGGTCTTTTGTATCCATTCACTAAAAAAAACCCCAAATATGTCCTAAATGGTTTTGATACCATTTTTGTCAGGGATCCAATATACGTGGGTGTATGCATATGCAATTGTATTTATTGCCTAAAATACGTATCACATACATATTTAATGCAACGAAAGTATTAAAATCATATAATAAACACAATAAATAATATATTAATCACATTAATATATTTAAAGAGTTGAGAAATCACCTGAACGTATAACGTTATACACGTATTTCCTCAGTGGGCTTGGCATGCTAGAATAACAGTCCTATACCCAGCACTAGATTAACTCTTAATCCCAAAATAGCCAGTAGTGTGTATTATTCCTATTCTGTAAAAAAAGGAGAAATGAAAATTAAAGCAATTCACAATTACTTCTTTTGACACATAGAGAAAAAAAAAATTATTTTTTCTACTATTTTCTTTTTTCTTCTTTCTCCGCACATAGGAAATTGAAACTTTCAATTTTCCTTTTCCATTTCTCTCACCCGTACACACTCTCTCCAATTTCACACTCTCTCACAACTATATATATCTAATATAAATAAAATAATAATATAATAGTAATAATAATAAAAAATTAATAATAATGGGTGACAACTATAACTCATTATATAATATAATAATAATATATATTATAAAAATATATAATATTATATTATATAAAATAATATTATAATGAGATATAATTGATTATTTAACAATTAAATGATTAATGTGTGAAATGACCATTTTTTCCTTCATGAATAGTTATCAAGTCTACCCTAGTGGGTCGCACTAAATTTTACAGTTAGGTAAACTCAACCGAGGGTCCACAATAAGTCACGTGTCATTATACAATTAGTAAATAATAATTATCGACTAATTATTGTATTTAATATTTAAATACAGACACGTACGCATTCTCGTAACAGTGCTGGATATTACTGGATTAAACAATTTATTCTAGTACGTTGCCCCAGTGTACAACGAGTACACTCCATATAGCGGGACTCCCTCGGTCCACGCCCGATTCATCAAATGAAGCTATTTTATGAGTTATGAACATTGCCCCACGCACACGTCACGATTATACAATCAGTGCGTTGAACCATACAAGCTGAGGTTACAACGCATACGTATAATCTTTTCATCATGATATCCTAGATGTACGGGGATATAGATTATTACCATCAAATCCCCTACTGCTCATCCATATCATATCTCCAGGCTTGTATCTCACTGAATAATATATGCAAACTCCTTTGCCATACTATTTTACCTTGACAGAAACTCTTTCTCGGGATTAATGCTTGTGGCCACAAGATATTTTAAGATACAGTCTCAAAGCTTCTGAATATCAAATTCCCTATATGAGCTGACAGATCCCATATCTGTACACACCGGACTCCATAAACATCGGACCATACTCAGTGGTCACAACATAAAAGGTTTGTGATATGCGTGGAACCAAAGTATGGTGAATCACTTACAAGCCCACAATGAAGCTCTGGTCAAAGGATAACGTATACTATTCAACTCAAGAGAATCCTCTGTTGATGATTACATAGGGTGTCTATCGGAGGCCCTTGTGAGTCTGTTCTAAATTCAGTCCTAATTGGATACCCATATGTCAATACGAGCTTCAAGCTTACGGTGGGCTAAAAACGATCATCTATACCTTATAAGTATGGCATATGTTGATCTATATATAAAATTATCTAGTGACAGACCCGCATCGGCAAAAATAGATCAAGAACAATATTTGAGAACATACTTGTGCAACTAGCATTTCTTGACACCTGATTACAACTCTTGTAACTATGCAGTTACTAGTATATTCTCATTTGTATATCCCATTACAAATAAGGCTCCAACTTTTGGATCTTCACTGAGTATTATAACCAGCTAACATTTAACTGTGCTAATATTTAGCATTTATATCTCTCATTGTGGCTAACTATGAGCCCTTATTTGAACTCCTTTAGATCTAATCTGAACTCTTTCAAATCATACAATGTCTGTAATATTATATTGCATAGTACCATATTAATAGGAATTAGCAATTTAATAGGAATGTACACTTATATAAATACACAAGTATATGTATATTCATGGATGGCACGTAAGCACTGACTCTAACATGTATACACCTATCAAATACCCTCAGACTTAAGACTTTACTCATCTTTGATCTAAGACTTTACTCATCCTCGATCAAAATAAGTACAAACAATCACAGCTTATTCTTGACTTTAAATAAAAACTAAAAAAAAGAGCTCCAGTTGGTTCTACAATCATCCTTATAGTCTCAAAGGCTGCAAAATTGCACAAATCTTTTTAGAACACAATAGATAACTTTCAATAACTCATCATACCATTCATTAAGTACTTCATTCTCCTTTATAAATGATCACTTATGCGTGTGTGTAATAAGTAAGTAATTAGCCAAATGAAACTAAAATGTACTTCATACTTAAGATAGGACATAAAGATGATATCTCAGCCTTTTTCACTTTATAATACTACCATAAACTTGATGTTCATGCTACTCCCTACTAATGTAAAAATACACATGTCTAGAAATCTATTAGGGACTTTATTTATCTTGTAACATAAAGTCAAGGTTAAGGTGGGATATAAAGATATATAAATATGAAAAGTAACTCACACCATGAACACTTAACTTTACTTAAAACTTCTTGATCTCTTCTCCTTGATTTATCTCCTCTCAAACTTATGATATTCCTATTTTCTTTTAATCAGTTTTGTAAAGAATTTCTTATTTTTCTTAAGTCGAGGGTATTTCAATATAGTAATTTTTTTATTTCATATTTTTTAGAATATACCCCTAAACTTATATTGATATTCATTTTTAAGATTTATTACTTTTCATTATAGTACCTTTTTTTCACGCATATAATCTTTTCCTTTTAAAATTATTTCTAAGTAAACTCAAGGTTTATAGTGCTACTAGTAAATTTTAGGATAAATAAACTTAATTTTTTTAGGCTTATAATGTGGTTAAACAAAAAATATGGGTAGCTAGGCTCAAACGGGGTGACTAAGGATAAATATATATAAGATAGGCTAGAAAAAAGCTCAATGGATCTAAAGATGGCCTAATGTTATTTTTCTATTTATGTGATTCCTACGATTTCGACTCAAGTAGTACTCAAACAAGCTCTAGAGTATTAGTCTTTGGGATTGAGATATATTACTTAAGCATGAGGTATCTCTAAAGAAAAAAAGAATTCAATTAATACAAATTTATCACAATGTGCTCAAGAATAAGTGGTAAAAAATAAAGTTGAAATCAGTTCAAGATTCATGATATACCAATTATCTCAAGCATCTATTGTTTCCTAGAGACTTGTAGAAATAAAGTCAGCCAATACTCTACATCTTATCATAGACTAATGAACATCATCTCAACCAAAACTTAATAACTTAAAAAATAATTTACCCACAAGACAATCAATCAATAAAAGCAACAAAATAAATATAAGAAAGTATTTCCCATCCTTAAATTTAAATTAGACATTATCCTCAATGTCAAATAATAATCTTAGAAGTAAGAAAAACTCTTATGATAAATGAAGTTAAAGCATTGCAGTGTTGTTGCCGATTAGACTGCAGTGTTCCTTTGCTTTTAATAATTGCAATTGCTCGTGCTACTTCCTTGAATATTTCTCCTGCTATCTTATTCCTATAAAGAAAATAAACTAACATAACTAAAATGAAAATAAGCAAATATAAAATAAAAATTACTTTGGTGGCTCCTAAAAAGTGCTTAATTCAGCATCATCGACTTAACGGGGTTTTTTTCTATTTTTATAGAAAG
Source organism: Ailanthus altissimus (assembly GCA_946807835.1). NCBI lineage: Eukaryota > Viridiplantae > Streptophyta > Magnoliopsida > Sapindales > Simaroubaceae > Ailanthus > Ailanthus altissimus. Next base: position 13,337,556 of record OX327698.1, read on the forward strand.
GCTCAAAGTTAATGGTAAAAGTATCCTTATATGTGAGTTTCTTAGGCTTCCTCTCTTTTGACTTCCACATTCTTGCAATTAGACCTTGGGCAGCAACTTATTCCTCTTTCTCCTTATGCCTCTCCGAAAGACTTGAATCTTAAATTGGTGAAGTGGCTCTTTTGTGCCATTCTTTTCTATCTTCTCATTATATTACTGCTCCTTCTTCTTCTTTGTTCTCTTTCTATGCATTATTGCCTTCTTTTTTATGTGAAAATATAACATCTCCATGTCTTTGAGTTCCTTTGAGATTACGTGCATCACATCAATACTACCACAGTCTTTACCTTCAGATGACAACTTAATTTTCTTGAAGACTTTAAAAGTGACAATGTCATTTTGTACACTCATGGTGATCTTCCGTTTTTGAACATCATTGATCCTATGTCCTGTGGCTAGGAAGGGTCTTCCAAGGATGATAGGGATCTCTTTATCTTCTTTTATGTCTAGAATAATAAAATTGGCTGGGAAAATAAATTTGACCACTTTTACTATCACGTCCTCTATAATTCCTTTCAAGTAGGCGATAGGGCAATCAACAAGTTAAAGTATGATATTAATTAGTTTCACTTCTCTCAAACCTAACTTATTGTAGATGGGGAGGGGCGTGATATTGATATTTGCTCATAGATTGTATAAAGCTTTACTAAGGTCATGATTGCCAATGAAGCATAGTATGGTAAATCTCCTAGGATCTTTAAGTTTAAGAGGTAGCTTCTTCTGAAGAATGACGCTATACTCCTCTATCAATGCCACAATTTTACAATCCTCTAGTTTCTTCTTCTTGGGAAAGGATACTCCTCATGAATTTGATGTAACTAAGCATTTGTTTAGGCGCATCTGCAAAAGAGAGATTAATATGTAATTTCTTAAAAATATCAAGAAATTTAAAGAATTTCTTATCTAATCTCTTATTTGCAACCTCTATGGGAATTGTGAAAGAACTGTGAGTTATTGATACTATACATTGGTACTCAAATTTTCTGCTACATTTAAACATTTTTGCGCTCTAGAATTTTTCTACATTAAAATACTAGCTTTTGCACTATCCTTTGCTGAATTTTCTACGATATTTTATGTTTCTACACTTGTATTACGCCTCTATAGCCTTTGAGGGAAAGGAATAAGTGGTCTAAATGGTTGTACTTTTACTTGTTGTTCAACCATCTTCTTTTCCTTTATATTTGGAAGTGGTGTTGGTAATGTGTTCTCTTGTAAGTCTTACTACATCGCAAGCCTCCTACTTGTTTTACTTTATTTATTATTCACTTTTTATTTTCATGGAAGGTTAAACGTCCTACTCTTTCTTTGTTAACTTTTTATTAACTAATCTAACTTCTAATTATTTATCTTTATTTTATTTTAATTTTAGTTTTGCATATTTTATTTACCTGTGTTTAATATTCTTTTTCTCTTATTTGTATTATTTATTGTTATTGTATTTTGTTTTATTTCTTTTTATAAGCTGTTGGTTTTGATATCCTAATTCTCATTATTTGGTAAAAGATAATTTCGAAACTTCTTTTGATAATTTGTTAAATTCTCCTTCATCTTCTCATTTTTCACCAATTAACACTATAATCGAAAATCAAATTAAGGGACTCATAGACCCTGGGGACAATCAGTCCCAACATAATGACCATAATTGACGTAGGACACTTAGACACTACATGAACCCTACACGAACTAGTGCACCATCTTGCGTAATTTTTTCTCCAGATGCAACACATTTTAATTTTAAGCTAGGCATTATCCAACTTTTACCCAATTTTTATAGCTTAGATACAGAGAACCCTTGTTTACATCTAAGAGAATTTGAAGACATGTGTAACACGTATAATGCAAAAATTGTAGTATGAACACAATTAGAATTAAGGGTTTTCCTTTTTCATTAAAAGATAAAGCTAAAATATGGCTATAAAACCTTAGGCTAGGATCCATTTCTTTATGGGATGAGATGCAATAATAATTCCTAAAAAAAAAAATTTCTTTCCCATAGAAAAAATTCTTTCAAAAGACAAATTATCACTTTTGCTCAAAATCAGGAGAGACCTTTTACCAATGTTAGGAAAGGTATAAAGAATTACTTAATACTTGTCCCCATCATGGCTTTGAAACATAGAGACTAGTCTCAAATTCTATGAGGGCTTAACACCCCAAGTTAAGCGAATAGTAAAAATGATGTGTAATGGAACATTGAGGATAAAGACCCAGAAAAGGCAATGAAACAATCTAGACTTACTAGCAGAAAATGCTCAAAATTGGGACACTGCTGGTACCTATAAGGCACCTAGTAAAAACCAAATCAGTACATCTAATGGGGGTATTTATCATCTTAGAAAAGTCCATAACCTTTAAGCCAAATTAGCATCCCTAGCTAGAAAAGTCAAAACCTTAGAAATAAAAAAGAGTGGTCAAATAAAATCTGTTTAAGAAATTGTGTGTCACATTTGTGAAACCCATAAACACTCGACCAATTATTACCCAACTTTGCCTACATTTAGAGAATGCCTCTATGAACAAGCCAGTGTTCTAAACATGTTCAAACGGCCAAACAATAACCCATATTCATAAAACTATAATCCTAGATGGCAAAATCACCCAAAATTTAGTTAAAGGAATGACACTCAAGCACAGGCTTCACAACCACCTTTCCAACCACACCATAATTTTCAAAATCATCAAGGTTATGCACCATATGTCCCACCTAATAAGAAAAATCTTGAAGACATTTTGCATGTATTCATTGAAAAGCAAGAGTCTATTAATTCTCAAAATGCTCAAACGATTGCTGATTTAAAAGATACTTTAGCTATATTCGCATCCGCATTGAACATTCATAAGAAAGAAAATTTTCTTTCTTAACCACAACCAAACCTTAAAGAACAACATAACTCAAATGCATGTAGTTCAAGAAGCCAACACATGGATCAAGTTAAAGCAGTTATCACTATTTGGAATGGTAAAATTGTTGAAAAAGATATTCCCGAACCTCGTGAGAACGATGAATTAATCTCTAAGGGTAAGGAAAGCATTGAACCTACACCAAACCTTCACATCTACCCCCGTTTCCTCATGTATTATATAATACTAAGAAGATGAATCACAATCTTGAAATTTTTGAAATCTTCAAACAGGTAAAAGTTAAATTTCTTTATTAGATGCTATTAAACAGGTTCCCTCTTATGCAAAAGTTTTGAAAGATTTATGCACAGTAAAAAAAAAAAATTGAATATGAAAAAGAAAGCATTTTTAGCTAAATAGTGTGCCATTCTTCATAACAATAATACTTTAAAATATAAAAACCTTAGTTGTCCTATAATTTCATGTATTATTGGAAGTCATAAAATTGAACAAGCCTTACTTGATCTTGGTGCTAGTGTGAATTTACTACCATATTCAGTTTATCGGCAGCTCAATCTTGATGAGTTAAAATCAACTTTTGTAACTCTTTCACTTGCCGATAGATCAATTAAAGTACCAAGAGGGACAGTGGAAGATGTTTTAGTTCAAGTTGATAAATTCATATATCCTGTGAATTTTATTGTTTTGGACACAGAACCTGTTAAAGGATGTAATCCGATATCTATTATTTTGGGTCATCCATTTTTAGTAACTTCTAATGCTTTAATTAATTATAGAAATGGAGTAATGAAGCTTTCATTTTGAACTATGACACTTAAGCTCAATGTTTTCAATATGTGTAATCAACCACATGAGGGGATATAAAAGTGAAGAAGCGGACATGGTTGAAACGATTGTGAAGGATCATATTCAAATAGAAAGTTCTACCGATCCCTTATAAATGTGTTAATAAATTAATTTAAGTCAAATATACAATTAGATCCTGAAATCTCTGACATATATTCTTTACTTGACTGTGCATAGGTGATTGAAATTAAAGGATGGAAACCAAAATTTGAAGAATTGGGAGAAAATGAGGATAAACGAAATGAAATTTCAAAGTTAGAGTTGAAACCTCTATTTGAAGGACTGAAATATGCATTTCTTGGAGAGAAACAAACTTACCTGGTGGTAATCTCTTCTACACTCACAAGCGAACAAGAGGGTAAGTTAATTGAATTATTGAAAATGCATAAAAATGCAATTTGGTAGACTTTAAAAGATATTAACAGCGTTAATCATTTGATTTACACACATAGAATACACCTAGAGGATAGTTCCAAAACTTCTCAACAACCTTAAAGAAGATTAAATCAACATATGAAAGAGGTAGTGAGAGCTGAAGTTCTTAAATTACTTGAAGTAGGAATCATCTATCCTATCTCAGATAGTAAGTGAAAAAGTCCTCCTTAGGTAGGACCAAAGAAATCTGGAATCACAGTCATTGAAAATAAAAAAGGTGAGTTAATATCAACTCGAGTCTCATCTAGTTGAAGGATGTGCATAGATTATAGGAAGTTGAACTCGGCCACTAGAAAAGACCATTTTTATTTACCATTCCTTGATCAAATTATATAAAGAGTAGCAGGACATCTCAACTATTGCTTTCTAGATGGTTATTCTAGTTATTATCAAATTTCTATAGCACTAAAGGATTAAGAAAATATTACCTTCACATACCTTTTTAGGACCTTTGCTTTTAAAAGAATGCCCTTTGGACTTTGTAATGCCCCAGTAAAATTTTAAAGATGTATGTTAAGCATTTTTAGTGACATGGTTGAGCATTATTTAGAAGTTTTCATAGATGATTTAACTATGTTTAGAAATTCTTTTGATAATTGTCTTGAAAAGTTAGAAAAGGTCTTCAAAAAAAGTGAAAAAAAGTGTCTTGTGTTGAATTAGAAAAAATGTCATTACATGGTTACTTCTAGAGTTTTTTTGGGACATGTAGTGTCTTCTAAAAGAATTAAAGTGGATAAGATAGAAGTCGAACACATTACACATTTACCTCCACAAAAAACAGTCAGAGAAGTCCGATCCTTTTTAAGACATGCTGGATTCTATAGAAGGTTCATTAAAAAATTTAGTGCTATATCTAAACCTCTTTGTAACCTCTTAGCAAAAGATGTATCATTTGAATGGACTCAAGAATGTCAAAATTCAATTGAAAAATTAACTGACCTCTTAACATCTGCTCCTATCACACAATCTCCTGACTAGTCTTTACCCTTTGAGCTCATATATAATGCTAGTGACTACGCTGTTGGTCCTATATGAGGACAAAGAAAGGAAGGTAAATCCTATGTAATTTATTACGCAAGTAGAACCTTAAATAGTGCACAAATAAATTACACAACAACTAAAAAAGAACTAATTGCTGTAATATTTACAGTAGACAAATTGCGTTCTTACTTAATTGGTTCTTCAATTATTGTGTTTACTGACTATGCTATTGTAAGGTACTTAATGTCAAAGCAAGATGCAAAACCAAGACTGATTTGATGGATTCTATTACTTCAAGAATTTTATATCACTATCAAGGATAAGAAGGGAGCTGAGAAATTTGTTGCAGATCACTTATCAAGACTCGCACCAGATTCATCAACAGAAATAACACCCATTAATGGTTCTTTTTCCGATGAATTTTTATTTTCTACTGTTACAATGCCTTAGTATGCTAATATTGCTAATTTTCTTGTAACATGAGAAATGACACCTTAATAGAACACTCAAGAAAAAAAGAAATTTTTAACTGAGGTAAGAAAGTCTTATCGGGATGATCCTTATCTCTTCAAATATTATCGTGACTAAATATTTCGAAAATGCATACCCGATAATTATGTAAATAAACTTATTAAATTTTATCATTCTGAAGAATGTAAGGGACATTTCTCATCAAAGAAAATAGCTGTAAAAATCTTGTGGTGTGAATTTTATTGGCCCACTTTATTTAAAGATACACATACATTTTATATTACGTGTGAAAATTGTCAAAAGTTGGGATCAATTTCAAAACGAAACATGATGCCTTTGAGCCCCATTCTTGTTATTGAAAATCTTTGATTATTAAGGGATGGATTTTATGGGACTATTTCCATTATCATTTGGAATTATGTATATCTTAGTCGCAATAGATTATGTCTAAAAATGTATTGAGGCTATTTTATGTCGAAATAATGACCATAAAACAGTCATGAAATTTTTGAAAGAAAATATTTTAAGTCAATTTAGATTCCCTCGAGCCATTATAAGTGATAGCGTAAGTACTTTTGTAATAGGCCATTTGAAACATTAATGAAAAAAATATGGTATTACTCTTAAAGTTGTCACCCCTTATCATCCTCAGACAAGTAGACAAGTTGAATTACCAAATAGGGAGATAAAATAAATTTTAAAAAAAATTGTAAACCTAAATCGTAAAATTTGGTCTTTAAGACTTAATGATGCACTGTGGGCTTATAGAACTGCTTTTAAAACTTCATTGGGTATATCTCCTTATAGGATAGTTTATGAAACACCTTGTCACTTACTTGTGGAACCTGAGTATAAAGCCTATTGGGTCATTAAAACTTTCAATGCGAATCTTGATTTTGCTAGACAGATACGTAAATTACTGATTGAGATGCTATAGTAGCTAAGCGCAAGTGCACGCTATCGTATCAAGTAATATAGGATTTTAAGTCCAGATATCGATCCCACGGGAACTAAGCAATCTAATCCTATAAATTAAGTACTAAAATTATACCTACTTAACCTTTATTTAGAAAATCACAATCTGAAATTTATTTAACTAATTTAACTCTATCAATTAAACTAAACAAAAGCAAAGAGTAGAATTCACAAATAAAGTTAATCTAGGGTTTTGACTCATCCCCTAGTATTTCATTGGATTCATTAACTACTTAGTTAATCCTTTAATACCAATTGATTGGCTTAGACATTAATCTCACCACAAGTCTCTGTCGATGGTCAAGTGACTATATTACGCATTCTAACAATCACTTATATATCTATGGTAATCAAATCAGAATGTAATTCATTAAGATCAAGTCTAAATTATAACATACATGCCACCCAGGTATATGTCTATCCTAGATGGAACTCATAGTTGTTACCCTATGATCATGCATCAAACTACCATAGGCTAAACACATGAATCCCTCCGTCGAGTTCATCATGGTTCCTCAATCATTCAAAATATTGATCAGGTATAATGAAAGCATTAAACATAAGATAGAATGAATCAATTGAATTTATCAAGTTCATAAACTAAGAATCAATAAAATCCAACTACATACTAGGTTTATATAGTCTAGCCCTAGAATAACAATTTAGCCCATCACAAAACTAAAAGTATCAAACCAATCCATGAAGATCAACAAGAACAAAAACATAATGATAAAGAAAAACTAATCAAAGTGACTCCTTGATGTGCTTCTCCCTCAATCTTGGCTTGAAGCTTGAATCTTGATCTTGGTTCTTTAATCTTTGGCTTTGATATTTGATTTGTGTTGTGAATTCTCTCTCTACGTTTTTGCCTCTTTTCTCTCTTTTTCTCTTTCTCTTTCTTCTAGGGTTTTTTGCTTTCTATTTATAGGTTTTTGTCTTTAAAACACTGTTCACGAGTTAATGTAGCAAAAATACTGTTCCCTGACACTGTTCACCCAGTCTCGAGCAGCTACGGACTTGGGCCCTGGTGTCCCTTTCGTATTTTGAGCGTAACTTCTTCGTTTGACGTCCGATTCGCCTCCCGTTTGTTCCTATACATCACATTTTCCATCGTGTATCTAATTATGATCAAAAACACAATTAAACAGCCAAATATTTATAATTTGGAGCAAAATACGAAAGTTGAGTACAAATTATACTAGTGCTTTTACACCCCTATCAATTACAAATAAATAAACTTAAAGAATTGAAAGATGATGCATATGAGAATTCAAAAATTCATAAAGCTAAAATCAAAACTTTTCATGATTAAAAAAATTCAAAGAGAAATATTTGATGTTGGTCAAAATGTTTTACTTAATAATTCTTAACTTCACATATTCCCTAAAACAATACATGAAAATGACATCTTAATTTTAATAAAAACGGGCAAAGTTTTTTCTATTTTTTGAAAAATCCATATAAAACCTGCAAAAAAATTTCACTTCTATTTCAAACACTTCTCAATACTACCAATTCGAACCTCCGGTCATTTTCAAATCAAATCCAACACAACTCAATAGTTTCATTTAAATCACAAAATGAACATACTTATAAAAAGTAAAAACGATCATCATAATATCAAAATCTCTTCTTGTTGGTTCAAAACATACATACAAATATACATGCCAAAACATACTATGTAACAAGCAAAGGGTGCTATTTAGCACATTTACATATATAAAAATGATCTTCAGATTTTGCCCGCTACTCAGCAATAGAAGAATCAGCAACTTGCGTATCGAGACCTGCACTTGTGAAAGATTTAGAAAATATAAAACACAAGATGAGTGAGCTAAAAGAGCTTAGTGAGTGCAATTAAGATTTCAAATAAAATAACATTATGCATAGATAGTAAATTCTAAAGTACATGTATAAATCATGCTTCTAAAACTGATGTAAAGCTGTAAAATAGTTTCTAACATCATATGCGGATGAAATCTTGCCGAGAGGATTTTATCTACATATTTGAAAAACAATATCCAAAATCTGTATAACACAATAACTGCCGTGTGCATATAAATGCAAAAATGCTATTGGTAAATCAAAAACTAGTAAAGTCCTCTCTTGGCCATTTTCTTTCTAAACTGTACCAATTGTAACCCTAAATCTCTATACTCACGCAATGACTCAACTAGCACTACACATGTGAGTAGGTCACGGGGCACCTCAACTAGTAGCACCCACATTGAAATTTTAAGACATCTCACTGGCTATGCAGGAGAATCTTACATCGTATATATATAGTGAGACAATACCCTATACACATAGAGCAACTCATATGACTCGACATCCCGACTTTTCGGAGTTAGTGACACACCCCATGACCTGCCCATGTGGACGGGATATACCGGCCGAGTCTAATACAATCACCACCACTATAATCTGAAAGTACCAATGGCCTTTAAAACGAATGCAATAATTTAAAATTGTTTCTTAAACCGATCATGTAAAAGCATAACTATGGATATATATCAAGATCATAAATCATGTTTATGCATAAAAGCTCATAAAACATACATTTTTATTATGAAGAAACATAATAAATGAAAGATAAAAGAAAAGGCAGATGTTTCACTCATAACTGCTCCACGCTTAATTTCGCTTCGAATTTCTGCCTCCGTTACAACTCTCAGTTTTCTTCACCTATGCGCCATAAATGACATTTAGAACTAAATCGAATGCTAGAATCTCATTTAACTACTAAACACTTTAATCAGCATACAAAGTCCGGATGTATACTACTTTTCGATTTTTATTTATGGAGTCATTTAATCTAATCTAACTCACCATCCGACGCCCAAAAAAATATTAAACGCCTTATAACTTGGTTGGACATAATTGCCCTTTATCTTTTCAAAATGGACAATTATGTCCCATTTTCTTCATTTTTTATTTTTCCATCAACCATATATATTCAACATACATAAGGCACCATTTACATAAAACAATTCAATCGAAACACCACTCAATCCCTAACTTCCCTAAAGTGGCAGAATATCACTCTAGGTTTCAACACATTTCTTTCCTCAATTTCTTCTTCCAATTACATCAAAATCAAGCCAATTTCATTCTAATACCATAATTACAACCAATTGAAGTCTCTACATTCAAATCACTCAAAACCCTAATTCTTACCTTGCCAATTTCGTCAAATTGATGACTCCTTCAAGCTCCACACTAAAATTCAACTCAATCTAAACCAAGAATAAACACAAGAACATCAATTGAAGTAATCTTAAAAGCTCACTTATAAATCTCACAAAACAATGTTTTTTTACTTCATTTTCTTGAATTTTCACTAATGGAGGCTTCAATTAAGCTTAGAAATTGATATGTAACCTTATTTTGATTTGATTAAGCATGAAAAATTATGACAAAAAAAATTAAAATTTCAATATAGCAGCACCTTCTTCACCTTGCACGAATTTGCTCTTCTTTTGCTTTTTGTTCTCTTGAAAAATCTACACACTTCCAACATATATATAGTGCTCCCTCAATTGATAATTTTGCCCCTCAACTTACTCTAAATTACTAATTTGCTATTAGTTGGAAACTAAGTATATAATTGGTTCATTTGTAACTATCTAGTTAGAATAGTCCAAAGAAATAACTAGAATTTCAAACTCGGCAATCCATCAGATTTCTTCTAATTGGTCCATTCTATAATATATAGATTATGTTTCTCAATAAAGGCTTGTTCCATACATAACCCTTAAATAAAAATTCATGTAGTAAATTAGAATTTCCTTTTCCAAGCCAATAGAGAAAAATTCAAAAAACTATTCTAGGGTCGTCCGACGCTCCAATCGAGTGTGAAATTATCAAATTAGGTCTAATATCTCTCACGCGCACCATCAAAAGAATATTTTTAATAGGGTTAAAATCGAGTAACCCTACGGTGTCTTCTATACCAAAATCTAGGCGTCAATACTACTAATAAGGATTGAATATTATAATTTCACCCCTCTTTAAAAAATAATTTCGTCCTCGAAATTTAAATCGTACCTATCTCAAAGAGGTGGGGATGTTGTACTCGTATTTGATCTTCACATTCCCACTTGGCTTCTTCTACTCTATGGTTCATCTACAACACCTTTACTAAAGGAATGCTTTTATTATAAAGCATTTTCTCTTCTGGTCTAGGATTTGTACAGGCTTCTCTACGTAGGTCAAGTTCTCGTTCAATTCTACTAATTATTCCCTTAGGATGTGCGAAGGATCTGCTAAATACTTACAAACTATGGGAATGTGAAACACGTTATGAATTCTAGCCAGATCTTCGGGTAATTGTAGACGATATGCCACCTCTCTAACTCTTTCAACTCCAAGCCTATTTTCCTGTTATTTGCATAACTCTTCTGTCTATCATTAATTATTTTCAATCTCTGCCGAATAACTTGAATCTTTCTCGAAGTAATCTAGAAAATTTCGGGGCCAATCAACTTCCTTTCACCTACCTCATCCTAACAAACTGGAGTTCTACACTTCCTTCCATACAATGCTTCATATGGTGCCATCCCAATGCTAGCCTGATAACTATTATTGTAGGCGAACTCCATTAGCGGCAAATGAATATCCCAACTCCCCTTAAACTCCATAATATATGCTCTAAGCATATCTTCAAGTGTCTTAATTGTCCACGCAGACTGACCATCCATCTGTGAATGAAAGGCCGTACTAAAACTTAATTTTGTGCCTAGAGCTTTCTGTAAGCTGGGCCAAAATTGAGAAGTGAACCGTGGATCTCTGTCTGACACAATAGATACTGGAACTCCATAGAGTCGTATCACATTATCTATGTATAACTGGGCCAATTTATCTAAAGAATAACTACTTTTAATGGGTAAGAAATGGGCAGATTTCGTCAGCCTATTAATAATTACCTATATTGTGTCATTGCCTCTCTGGCTACGCGAAAGTCCTACCACAAAGTCCATCGTTATTCTTTCCCATTTGCACTCCGAAATCAGAAGGGGTTGCAAGAGCCCTGCATGTTTCTGATGCTCAGCCTTTACTAGCTTGTAAGTTAGGCATCTTGAGACAAATGCAGCTATATCTTTCTTCATTCCCTTCTACTAGTAGTGCTCTTTTAGGGTACAGTACATCTTTGTGCTCCCCGGATGCATAGCATATTCTGACGAATGGGCTTTTTCTATAATCTCTCTACTTAACGCATTTACATCTGAAACACATAGCCTCCGACCCAAGGTTACTACACCATCCTCGGTCATTAAAAGATCCTTCCATTGCCTAGACTTGATTTCACGCTTTAATTTAACTACCTGTAGATCTTGAGTTTGTAGTTCTCTAATCCGATCAACCAGTATTGGACGTATCTGAAATGTGGCTAATAGTGCTCCCGAATCTGACAATTCTAATTTTACACCTAACGACCTCAATTTTATCAACATTGATAGATATGTGACCTTCAAGTGAGCTATTGAACTAAAAGGCTTTTTGCTGAAAGCATCCGCTACTATATTAGCTTTTCCCGGATGGTACTCTAAGGTGCACTTATAATCTTTAATAAGCTCCAGCTACCTTCTCTTCCTCATATTCAATTCTTTCTGGGTGAACAAGTACTGCAGGCTCTTATGATCCGTAAAGATCTTACAAAGAACCCCATACAAATAATTCCTTCAAATTCTTAAAGCAAAAACTACTGCAGCTAGTTCCAGGTCATATATAGGATAATTTTATTCATGATTCTTTAATTGTCTAGAAGCATAGGCTGTTACTTCCCCCTTCTGCATCAACACACAACCAAAACCTTGCCTAGAAGCATCACAATATATGGTAAATCTGTCATTCTCTGACGAAAGTGTAAGCACTAGGGCCGAAGTCAACCTTTGCTTTAGCTCTTCAAAACTCTGTTGGCACGCTTCCGGCCATACAAACTTCTCTTCTTTTCGAGTTAGTTTAGTCAGAGAAGCAACTATATTTAAGAATCCCTTTATAAAATTCCTATAATATCCAGCCAAACCGAAGAAATTATCGACCTCTGTCACGTTCGTGGGCTGTCTCCAATTCATTATTATGTCAATCTTCTGGGGATCTACTATTATGCCTTCTGCAGAGATTACGTGCCCCAAAAATGCAACTCTATCTAGCCAGAACTGACATTTACTGAGTTTGGCATGCAACCAATGCTCTCTTAAGGTTTGCAAAACAATCTTCAGATGTTCTGCATGCTCTTCCACACTACTTGAATAAACCAGTATATCATCAATAAATACTATCACAAACCGATCTAAATAGGATCGAAAAACTCTATTCATGAGACCATAAAAGCAGTTGGGGCATTAGTCAACCCAAAAGGCATAATCAAGAATTCATAATTCCCATATTGGGTCCTAAAGGCTATCTTAGGAACATTTTCCTCCCGAATTTTCAGTTGATGATAGCCTAACCTCAGATCTATCTTGGAAAATACTCTGGCTCCTATAGCTGATCAAAAAAATCATTAATTCTCAAAAATAGATATTGATTATGCACTGTTACTTTATTCAGTTCCCTGTAATCAATGCATAATCTCGTACTTCTGTCTTTCTTCTTTACAAACAAAATCGGTGTCCCCCAAGGAAAAGTACACGGTCTGACGAAACCCTTGTTCACCAACTCTACTAGCTGAACCTTCAGTTCTTTTAATTCTGAATGAGCCATTCTGTAGGGTGCTTTAGAAATTGGTTGCGTTCCACGGGCTACTTCTATTTTAAACTCTATCTCTCTATCTGGAGGCAAGCCCAGAAGATCACCTGGGAATACATTAAAAAACTCTCTAACCACTAGAATATCCTCCAATTTTGTTCCACCGTCTCTTACATCTATGGCATAGACTAAGTACCCCTGACATGACTTCTAAAGCATCTTTCTTGCCTTTATTATCGACACTATACTGGCGAAGAGTGATTTTTGTATCCCACAAAAAATAACTTTCGTTCTGCCCAAACTACATAATTTGACTTCTTTCTGGAAGTAATCCACTGAGGCCTAATATTTAGAACATCAATCCATCTCTAAAATCACATCAAACTCACTGATGGCCAGCACAATCAAATCTGCCATAAGTATTTGTTTTTTGTTCTCTTAAAAACTCTACACACTTTCAACATATATATAGTGTTCCCTCAATTGACCATTTTTCCCTCAACTTACTCTAAATTACTAATTTGCCATTAATTAGAAACTAAGTATGTAATTGGTTCATTTGTAACTATCTAGTTAGAATAGTCCAAAGAACTAACTAGAATTTCAAATTTGGCAATCCATAAGATTTCTTTTAATTGGTCCATTCTATAATATATGGATTATGTTTCTCAACAAAGGCTTGTTCCATATATAACCCTTAAATGAAAATTCATGTAGTAAATTAGAATTTTATTTTCCAAGCCAATAGAGAAAAATTCAAAAAAGTATTCTAAGGTCGTCCGACGCTCCGATCGAGTGTGAAATTATCAAATTAGGTCTAATATCTCTCACGCGCACCATAAAAAGAATATTTTTTATAGGGTTAAAATTAAGTAACCCTACGGTGTCTTTTATTACTCTATACCAAAATTTAGGCACTAATACTATTAATAGGGATTGGATATTACAAAATGGTCTACAAGTTATGATTAGGCAGGAGATCAAACCGATAAGAAATATATATTTGGTTAGTTTGCTTTTATGGAACGTAATTTAGTTACTTAAAGAAACAAAAAGTAAAATGTTGTAGCTAGATTAAGTACAAAAGCATAATTTCAAGGTTTTGCTCATAGCGCATACAAAAGGAGTCGATGTTGAGAGGAACCTCATATGACTAGAGAGATCTTGACTTGAGGAGATATGATTACTTGTAGAAGTATTCTATAAATAATTTAATAAACCCACTTTCTAAGGCCATAACTCTAAAAGTATTTATGTAACACGTAGAATCGATGTGTATAAGATACTATCAGAAATGGCACTATAGCAAGTAGAAGATTCTTAGGGTTGTTGCTTACATGTCATCCCTAAATGTACATAAGCTTATTATTTATACAAATGTACATTTTTATTAAATCGCTAATGCCTATTTATATGGTACCATGCAATGTAATATTATAGACATTGTATGATTTGAAGAAGTTTAAATCTGACCTAAAGGAGTTTGGATAAGGGCCCACAGTTAGCCACGCTAAGAGATATAAGTGCTAAATGTTAGCATAGCTAATTATTAGCTAGTTATATCTCTTAGCGTGGCTAACTGTGGGTTGGAGCCACAGTTAGCATGCTAAATGTTAACAAAGATCCAAGAGTTGGAGCCTTGTCTATACTGAGACATAGACTTGAGAATATACTAGTAACTGCATAGTTGCAAGAGTTGTAATCAAGTGCCAGAAAAAGTCAGTTGCGCAAACGTGATCTCAAATATTGTCCCTGATATATTTTTACCGATGCAGGTCTGTCAATGGATATCTTTATATAGATCAGCATATGTCGTACCTATAGGATATAGATGGTCGTTCTCAGTCGACTATAAGCTTAGATATTGTATTGATATATAGGTATTCAATTAGGACTGAAAATAGAACAAACTCACGAGGGCCTCCAGTAGACACCCTATATAAGTCGTTAATAGAGGGTCATCTCTAGTTAAGTAGTATACGTGGTCCTTTGACCTGAGTGCTACAGTGAGCTTATAAGTGATCCTTATATTTTAGTTTCACGTATGTCACAAACCTTTCATAGTGTAAATGCTGGATGTTATTGGGTATGCTTTGATGCTTATGTAGGCCAGTGTATACAGATATAGGATCTGTCAACTCGTATAGGGAGTTAGATATCCAGATGCTTCGAGATTGTATCTCAAAAAGTCTTGTGGCCACAAGCATTAATCCTGGGAAAGAGTTTCAGCCAGGGTGTAACAATATGGCAAATGCATTTACACATATTGTTCAGTGAGATACAAGTCAAGGGATACGATATAGATGAGCACTTGGGAATGTGACGGTGATATTCTATATGCCTGCACATCCAAGATTCATGACGGAATGACTATACATATGTGTTGTAACCTCAACTTGGATGGTTGACATGCTGATTCGTATTTTTGTGACGTGTGCATAGGGCAATATTAACGAATTCATAGAATAGTTCTATTTGATGAATCGAACGTGAACCTAGGGAGTCCTGCGATATAGAGTATACTTGTTGAGCACTGAGGCAGCATATCAGATTGAATTGTTCAATTCAGTAATATCCAACACTACCATGGGAATGCATGCGTATCTATATTTAAGCGTTATCTATAACAATTAATCAATAATTGTTATTTATTAATTGTATAATGAAACGTAGCACATTATGAACCCTTAGTTGAGCTTACCCAAGTGTAGGTATGGTGGAAACCCACTAGGAGGTAGACTTGGTAACTATTTATGAGGGGTAAAATGATAATTTTACACATTGATTATTTAATTATTAAATAATCAAAAATATCTCATTATTATATATTATAATATATTGTTATATTATATAATATTATTATATTATTATGACATTTAGTTGTCATCTATTTATTTTTATTATATTATTATTTATTATAATAATATTATTTATTTAAACTTGGTGGCCAAGTTCATTATTTTATTAATATAATATTATTATTTAATATATTTGAGACATATATAATGTATGAAAACCGTTGGAAGCATTTGGAGAATGGCTTCATTTTCATTTTCGGTTGTCTTTGAAATCAAAAGGAAAATGTTAATTTCAAAGGGTGGCTAGGCAAATAGGTGAAAAAGAAAAGGAGATTTAATCTCTTATGAATTGGTTTCAAATGTTGAAATTAGTTTATAAATTATCTTTACTGTTGGCTACTAGTTACAATAACCAAAAATTTATTTTATTAATCAAAGGAAAATTAAATTAAAAAAGGTTTAAGAGTTAAGCCCACCGAGTTGATAACTAGAACTACCAAAGGGTTAGTCTCTAGGCGGACTCTCAGGATACACGTGTAAAACGTTACACATTTCGGTGATTTCTCAACCCTTCAAATATATTAATATGATTAATATATAATTTATTATATTTATTGTATTGTTTTAATTACTCTGCTGCTTTAACTATGTATGAGATATGTATTTTATACAATGAACACTATTGCATATGCATACACCCACGTATCCTATATCCTTGACAAAAATGGTATCAAAGCCAAATTTCAGATATTTGGGTGTTGTTTGAGTGAACGAATGTAAAAGGCCTAGTATAATCAACGCATTTCAAGTGTTGAAATGGGTATGCCAAGAAAAATACACTGGGCATTGCAGCGCCAAAGGGCTAGCATCGTGGCGTTGGAGATTTTGCCTCTAGCGCCACATCGCTAGTTAGCCCACATCGTGGTGCTGGAGGTTCTGCCTCCCACGCAGCAGCACAAAACGATGGGCACCATGGAGGTGGAAGTTCAACCTTCCAATGCTATAGCAATAGACCCTATGCCGTGGCAATGACATTATTCACAACTATAGTAATTTTGAACAGTGTTTCAAAATTAATTTTACATGTGTAAGTTTATGAGATGTAGTGATAAAATTCATTAGTCTATATTATAAATCGGGCTTTATGAGATGCAGTGATAAGAGTTATCAATCTGTATTATAATCCAAGATTGAGTTTTCTATATTGGTAACCACAATGGGAGCTCTACTAGTAGAGGTTAGTTGTCTTCACATAGAAAGATTGAACTTGGTGAAGTCAATTTAGAAATTAATGAACCAATGATGGAAACTCTGGCTCAATTAAGTAGTGGCCTTTTAGCACACTTTTCAAGTGGTTGGAAAGGACGTCTAGGTCACCTATTAAATATGTTTATGTTTGGGTTGGTACTTACGTGCCAACCCTGAATGTACATATACTTGTATATTTATACAACTATATGTTCCCATTAAATCGCTAATATCCATTATATAGTGCTATGCAATGTAACATTATAGACTTTGT
Source organism: Ailanthus altissimus (assembly GCA_946807835.1). Lineage (NCBI taxonomy): Eukaryota > Viridiplantae > Streptophyta > Magnoliopsida > Sapindales > Simaroubaceae > Ailanthus > Ailanthus altissimus. The sequence continues at coordinate 13,355,178 of OX327698.1, forward strand.
ATGTTCTGAAGGAGTTTAGATCAGATCTAAAAAACTTTAGATAAGGGCTCATAGTTAACCATGATAAGAACTATAAATACTAAATGCTAGCACAGTTAAGTATTAACTAGTTATAATACTCTACGAAGATCCAAAAGTTGGGGCCTTGTCTATAATGGGACATAAACCTAGAAATATACTAGTAAAAGCATAGTTGCAAAAGTTGCAATTGAGTGCCAAAAAATACTAATTGTACAGATATGTTCTCAAATATTGCCCCTGATCTATTTCTGTCGATGCAGGTCTACCGATGGATACCTTTATATATATATATATCAGCATATGTCATACCTACAGGGTATAGATGGTTGTTCCTAACCGACCGTGAGCTTGGAGCTCGTATTGACATATGGGTACCCAGCTAGGACTGGATATAGGACAAACTCACGAGGGCCTCCGATAAACACTCTATGTAAATCGTCAATGGAGGATCCTCTCGAATTAAATAGTATATATGGTCCTTTTACCTGAGTGCCATGATAGGTTTGTAAGTGATCCACCATATTTTAGTTCCACGAATATCACAAACCTTTTATAGTGTAACCGCTAGGTGTCACTGGGTATGGTTCGATGCTTATGTAGTCCGGTGTGTACAGATATAGAATCTGTCAGATTGTATAGAGAGTTAGATATCCAGATGCTTCAAGACTGTATCTCAAAAAGTCTTGTGGCCACAAGCATTAATCCTGGGAAAGCGTTTCTGCCAGGGTAGAACAATGTAGCAAAGGAGTTTGCACATATTGTTCAGTGAGACACAAGTCTAGGGATAAGACATGGATGAGCACTAGAAGATTTGGCGGTGATAATCTATATCCTCGCACATTCAAGATATCATGATAGAAGAACTATACGTATGCATTGTAACCTCAGCTTGCATGGTTTAACTTATTTGTATATCTGTGAGGTGTGTGTGGGACAATGTTCACAGACTCATGGAATAGTTCTATTTGACAAACCGAGCATGGACATAGGGAGTACTGTGATATGGAGTGTATTCATTATGCACTGGGGCAATGTACCATATTATATTGTTTAATCTAACAATATTCAGCACTATCACGGGAATGCGTACGTGTCTGTATTTAAACGTTGATACAACAATTAGTCAATAATTATTATTTACTAATTGTATAATGGCACGTGGCATATTATGGACCTTCAGTTGCGTTTATCTAAGTGCGAATTTGGTGGAACCCACTAAGGGGTAGACTTGGTAACTATTCATAAGGAGCAAAATAGTCATTTTACACATTGATTATTTAATTAAAAAAATAATCTAAATATCTAATTATAATATATTATTATCTTATATATTATAATATTATTTTATTTATTGGTGATAATAAGTTATCACCCATTATATTCTATATTTTATTATTATTTATATTATATAATATATTATATTATTATTTTATGTTATTAGATATATATAATAGTGAGATTGTGTCTGAAGCAATTGAGAGTGTGTGTTTACGGGAAAGGAGAGGCATCGAGAAGAAGAAGAAGAAAAAGAATAAAAAAATAATAAGAAAAATAAAATTGTTTCATTTTTCTCTATAGTGCTAATAAAAGCAATTGTGAATTGCTTTAATCTTCATTTTTGTCCTTTTAGAGAAAATAATGAATACACACTACCGGCTATTTTATGGGTTTAAGAGTTAAACACAGTGCTGATTATAGGGCTACTATTTTAGCTCGCCATGCCCACCGATTTGGTGATTAGAACTAGCAACGAGTTGGTCTTCATGCGGACTCCGAGGATATACATGTATAACATTACACGTTCAGGTAATTTTTCAACACTACTAATATATTAATATGATTAATATATTTTATTTATTATATTTATTGCATGTTTTAATGTTTCCACCACATTAAATATGTATGTGATACGTATTTTAGGTAATAGACACAATTGCACATGCATTTATCCACGTATATTAGATCCTCAACAGTTTGATGCCTGAAGCTGAACTTGCAGTTTTCTTAGTAGAAGAAAATAATCCTTTGATCTGTAGGGAAATGATGTTAAACATCAATTCAAAAAACAACAAGAAGCCATAAAAAATAAAAATTAACTCTATGCATCAAAATCAAATCTGGGACTTAGTTAAGCTAGCCGTGGAATTGTTCCCATTAGTTGTAAACAATTTTACAAGAAGTAGTATGAGCAAGAAGGAAGGTAGAGACCTTATAGGCCCTATATTGGTTCTAGAAAGATAATCTTCAGTGATCTGGGATCAACTATGAGGAAAGCTTTGAACCAGTATTGATGCTAAAGTTGATTAGAATATTATTGGCTCTTGCAGCATATTATGACTTTAAGGTTTGATAGATGGACGTAAATATGACATTCCTGAATGGATACCTCGTGTAAGAGAAATTTATAGAACAATCTAAAGGTTTTACATCTAACCAGACTTCTAGTCTAATGTGCAGGCTAAAGAAGTCCATTTATGGGCTTAAACAAGCCTTCTAAAGTTAGAATCATTGTTTTGATGAGATAATCAAACTGCCTGATTTCATCAAAAATTGGGAGAAAGCTTGTGTGCATGAAAGGTCAATAGGAGTATGATAGTCTTCTAGATACTCTTTGTTTATGGCATACTATTCATTGAAAATAATGTCAGTATGTTATAGTCGGTCAAAAGTAACTTGTAAGAATTTTTCTATGAAGGATTTAGGAGAGGCTTCCTATATATTAGGTATAAAGCTTTATAGAGATAGAGTTAGGAAGCTGATAGGACTCTCCCAACTTATTTCACATCAATAGCATCCTAGAAAGGTACAATTTTTTGTTAACTAGGAGATAGTTAACGTATCATTTAGACCTAGTGTTTATCTTTCGAAAAGAGTGTCTCTTCAAATAGAAGATAAGAGAGTTACAGTGTCTGATGCACCAAATACATCAGCTCTTAAGAGCTTGATGTATGTTATAATATGTTTGAGACCTGATATCAATATGACTGTAAGAGTTATAAGAGGATACCAGTCTAATTCGGGTGACTGCCGTTTGATGGTAGTCAAATATATCCTGAGATACCTTGAGGGTACAAAGGATAAGTTTCTCAAATATGAAAAAAAAAATGACTTAGAATGAGAAGATGCACGGAGTTAGACTTTTAGTTTGACCTAGATAATAGAGAGTTTACATCTAAGTATGTGCTCATTCTCATTGGTACTAGGTGAGTTGAAATTGAACCAAACTGGGATTCACTGCAGATTTATTTTGGAAGAAGTGAATGAGGCAATGTGGATTCATACATTTATCGCTTGGCTTGGAAGAATTCCAGCACAAATGGATCATTTTCTATAGTTTTCGACAAAATTAGATCGTAGTACAAGCCGATGTGCCAAGAGAACACTAGTACTCTAACTATGTTAAGAGGAGTCTTACATAACTAGAGGGATCTTGGCTTAAGGAGATGTGATTATTTGTAGAAGTGTTCTATAAATAATTTAGCAGACCCACTTTCTAATGCCATAACTCTAAAAGTGTTTATATAACACGTGGAGTAGATGTGTATGAGATACAAGCAAGAATAGAACTAGAACAAGTGGGAGATTATTAGGGTTAGTGCTTACGTACCATCCCTGAATGTACATATAATTATTATTTATAAAAATGTACATTTGCATTAAATCGCTAATGCCTATTTATATGGTACTATGCAATGTAACATTACAGATATTGTATAATCTGAAGAAGTTCGGATCTGATCTAAAGGAGTTTGGATAAGGGCTCACAGTTAGCCACGCTGAGAGATATAAATGTTAAATGTTAGCACAGCTAATTATTAGCTGGTTATAATACTCAATAAAGATCTAAGAGGTGAAGTCTTGTCTATAATGGACATAGACCCTAGAATATACTAGTAACTGCATAGTTGCAAGAGTTGCAATCAGGTGCCAGAAAATGTCAATTGCACAAACATGTTCTCGAATATTGTCCCTGATCTACTTTTACTGATTAAGGTCTGTCGGTGGATATCTTTATATAGATCAGCATATGTTGTACTTATATGGTATAAATGGTCGTTCCTAGCCAACTGTGAGATTAAAGCTTGTATTGACATATGGGTATTCAGTTAGAACTGGATATGGGACGGAATCACGAGGGCCTTTGATAGACATCCTATGTAAGCCGTCAACAAAAGGTCCTCTCGAGTTGAGTAGTATACGTGGTACTTTGACCTGAGTGCCACGGTGGGCTTGTAAGTGATCCACCATATTCTAGTTTCACGCATGTCACAAACCTTTTATGGTGTAATGACTGGGTGTCACTGGGTATAGTCCGATACTTATTGAGTTTGGTGTGTATAGATATGGGATTCGTCAACTTGTATAGGGAGTTAGATATCCAAATGCTTCGAGACTATATCTTAAAAAGTCTTGTGGCTACATGTATTAATCCTAAAAATGAGTTTCCGCCAAGGTATAACAATATGACAAAGGAGTTTGCACATATTGTTCAATGAGATACAAGTCTGGGGATATAATATGGATGAGCACATAGGGATTTGACGGTGATAATCTATATCCTCGTACATCTAGGATATTATGACAGAATGACTATATATACGCGTTGTAACCTCAACTTGGATGGTCGACACACTAATTTGTATTTCTATGACATGTGTGTGAGATAATGTTTACGAACTCATGAAATAGTTTAATTTGACGAATCGAGTATGGACCTAAAGAGTCTCGTGATATGGAGTGTACTCGTTTAGCACTAGGGCAGTGTATCTGATTGAATTATTCAGTCTAATAATATCTAGCACTACCACAAGAAAGTGCGCGTGTCTGTATTTAAGCGTTAAATACAGCAATCCGTCAATAAGTGTTATTTACTAATTATGTAATGACACGTGGCATATTGTAGACCCTTAGTTATGAGGGGTATGATGGAACCCACTAAGGGTAGACTTAGTAACTATTTATGAATGATAAAATGATAATTTTACATGTTGATTATTTAATTATTAAATAATTAAAAATATCTTATTATTATATATTATAATATATTGTTATATTATATAATATTATTATATTATTATGGCATTTAGTTGTCATCCATTTATTTATATTATGTTATTATTTATTATAATAATATTATTTATTTAAATTTATGGCCAAGTTCATTATTTTATTAATATAATATTATTATTATTATTTAATATATTTGAGATATATATAATGTGTGAAAACCGTTGGAAGCATTGAAGAATCTCTTCAGTTTCATTTTCAATTGTCATTGAAATCAAAAAGAAAATGTTGATTTCAAATGGCGGTGGCGCAAATAGGTGAAGAAGAAAAAGAGATTTGATCTTTTGTGAATTAGTTTCAAATGTTGAAACTAGTTTATAAATTATCTTCACTATTAGCTACCAGTTACAACAACTAGAAATTTATTTTATTGATTAAAGAGTTGATTAAAGGAAATATAATTCAAAAAGGCTTAAGAGTTAAGCTTAGTACTAGTTTTGAAGTTGTTCTAACTTACCAAGCCCACCGAGTTGGTAACTAGAACTGACAACTAGTTGATCTCTAGGCAGACTTTTAGGATACACGTGTAAAACGTTACACATTTCGGTAATTTCTTAATCCTTCAAATATATTAATATAATTAATATATTATTTATTATGTTTATTGTATTATTTTAATTATTCCACTACTTTAAATATGTAGGAGATACATATTTTATATAACGAACACTATTGCACATACATACACCCACGTATCATAAATCCTCAACACTATCTTCACCAAAAAATGGGCTAAAAGCCCTCTCTTCAATAGCGCCTTCTAGTCTCCCTCTAACAATTTTTAGTCTCTTTTTAATTTTTTTTATTTTCTTTTTAACATTTTTCTTTCAATTTTTTATCAGTTTTCACTTTAAAGTTTTTCCACTTTGTTTTTTGTTTCCTTCTCTCCCTTTGCTAATTGATGAGCTACTTTCCAGCCATCTCTTTGATAGTCGCTGAACCTTTATAGCCTATGTTGAGCCTTTATCAATCTCTCCGACCGTAATATATTATTCCAGCCTCTATTAGTCTTTTCTGACCACCGCTTCTCCCCTCCTTCCTTTCCGCCACCACGAGTCTTTGACGGGTGTCGACGTCAAGTTTTCCCCAATTGTGACTTGCCGAAATAAGCTTAATCTTGTCTTTAAGGCTGACTAGTTTTTCTCTTCCAATTGTTTTGGATCTTGGCCGAAACATTGGTTGGATTTTGTCAAACCACCGTCGAATATATCATCCTTGTCCTCCACCAATAATTCATGGAGCCCATAGGTAAAGGTGACCATTGATGGGTATAGCTTCGAGTACCCAAGCATTGTTCCCTTAATAGCAAAACTATCATATTTCAACTATAACTCAAGCTAAGACTACCAATTTTTTTATTTTTTTTTTGTAGTTGTTTTAATTTGTAATTATTTGTTGTATTGGTTGGGGGTAACTTTTATGGGTATTGATTTTAATGGATGGAGGATATCGGTAGAATAAAATAATAAGAGTTTTTTGTAATCTCCCTCTTATAGGAGGGTAGATTTTAGTGTTACTCCCTTCTATGTGAGGATAGATTTTTATCCCTCTTACGTCAGGGTAGATGTTAATTTCTTACCCTTCTTATGTAAGGGAATGATTTTCCATCTTCAATAGGGACAGAAGATCCCAAATGTGGGATAATCCTTATAATGGGGATTTACTTTCCTCTTTGTGGAAGAGGTGTAGTTTTAGGCATTTCTAAGTCAAGATATTTGTATAACGTCTCGGTAATCTGTTTAATTTTATATCAGAAGCCTTAGGACGTAATTTGTATAATTTAGTCAATAATATTACATATATTGATGATTTCAAAAAAAAATATTATACCTATTATTAAAATATGAAACTTAATAACAAAAGAATTGAACCGCAAAAAATTAAGAAGAGAAGATTATTATTGCTCTTCTATTTTTGAGTAACAATTTAAAAAAAATGTAATGAAGGTTTTTTCTTTTTTCTTTTTTGGGTCTTTAAATGCCAACGTCATATTGATAATTTGCTAAATGAACTTGAGAGTCTATGGAAACTTTGATGGTTTTAGTGGTAATTACTTGAATCCACTTAGATAATAAAGTGAGTAAAATGCCAATTTTATAGCCATTAATAGTAAGTTAGAAGTGAAAATGTAAAGTATTAAGGACTTGACTCAAGTCTAAGTAAAAAAAAGCCCTAAAAAAAAAAGTTCTCAACTTAAAAGAAAAGAGCAGTTGTACCCAACGAACTTTAAACCACTCTCAGCTTAGATTAGGATTTAAACCACTCTCAGTTTAGATTAGGCTTCGGTTTGTTTATTTTATTTTTCATTTTCTTTATCTGTTTTTGCCATTTTTTCTTTTCTACAGTTGTTCTTATCAATGGCAACGCTGGTTTTCTTTGATTTGATTAAAGATCTTCTTTATCGGTGACTACAGAGTTGAAGCAAGATGAGCGTCTTATTTCCATCACCCCTCTGGCAGCCAAATAAACTGTCACCACCATTGCATCAATACTTTTCGTATCTAGACCGAGTTTTCCCTCCCTGATGCTACTTAGATCCGATCGATATATGTGTTCCCTCACTGTCCTCCCCTGACGGCCATGTTTCTCACCAGTTCTGCCATAGAAGTCAATCTAAGCAAGGGTCCAATTTGGGTCGTTGTTGATTTATAACGAGTCACTACTATGTTTTTGCTCTACCTCTTCACCTTTAGATCTACCCATTATCTATTACTTCCAGCTATCACAACATCAAGCACCGGTTATTGTCTCTAGATCTATATTTTGCAGCTTTCTTGTTTGCTTGTTGCATGGTTTTAGGTGGCTTAAGGTTTGGTGTACTTTGATTGTAATTGTTGCGGTCGGTGCTTACGTGTCATCCCTAAATGTATATATACTTGTGTATTTATACAAGTGTACATTCTTATTAAATCGCTAATATCTATTAATATAATACTATGCAATGTAATATTACAGATATTGTATGATCTGAATGAGTTCATATCAGATTTAAAGGGTTCCAGTAAAGGCTCATAATTAGCTATACTGAGAGATATAAATGTTAAATATTAGCACAGTTAAGTGTTAACTAGTTATAATACTCCGCGAAGATTCAAGAGTTAGAGCCTTATCTGTAATGAGACATAGACATGGGAATATACTAATAACTGCATAGTTTCAAGAGTCACAATCGGGTGCTAGGAAATGCTAGTTGCACAAGTATATTCTCAAATATTGTCCCTGATCTATTTCTACTGATGCGAGTCTGTCGGTGGATACTTTTATATATAGATCGGTATATGTCGTACTTATAGGGTATAGATGGCCGTTCTTAGCCCACCGTGAGTTTGGAGCTCGTATTGATATATGGGCATCCAATTAGGACTAGATATAGGACAGACTCAAGAGGGTCTCCGATAAACACCCTATGTAAGCCATCAACAGAGGATCCTCTCATGTTGAGTAGTATACGTAGTCCTTTGACCTGAGTACTACGGTGGGCTTGTAAGTGATTCACCATACTTTGGTTCCACGCATGTCACAAACCTTTCATGTTGCGACCGCTGGGTGTCGCTAGTATGGTCCAATGCTTATAAAGTTCGGTGTGTACAGATATGGGATCCGTCAACTCGTATAAGGAGTTCGATATCCAAATACTTTGAGACTGTATCTTAAAAAGTCTTGTGGCGATAAGCATTAATCCCAGAAAAGAGTTCTGCTATGGTGGAACAATATGGCAAAGGAGTTCGCGCATATTATTCAGTGAGATACGAGTCTAGAGATAAGACATGGATGAGCACTAGGGGATTTAACGGTGATAATTTATATCCCCAGCACATCCAGGATATTATGACGGAAAGACTATACGTATGCGTTGTAACCTCAACTTGTATAGTTTAACACGATGATTTGTATATCCATGATGTGTTGGTAGGGCAATGTTCATGGACTCATAGAATAGTTCTATTTGACGAATCAGGCGTGGACTTAGGGAGTCTCGCAATACAGAGTGTACTCGTTGTGCACTAAAGTAGCATACTGGATTAAATTGTTTAATCTAGTAATATTCAACATAAGCACGGAATGCGTGTGTGTTGTATTTAAGTGTTAAATACAATAATTAGTCAATAATTATTTTTTACTAATTTTGTAATAACACGTGGCACATTATAAACCCTCGGTTGAGTTTATTCAAGTGTAGGATTTGGTGGAACCCGCTAGGGGCAGACTTAGTAACTATTTATGATGGGCAAAATAGTCATTTCACATAATAATTATTTAATTATTAAATAATCATTAATCTCTCTTTATAATATATTATTATATTTTATTAAATTATATAATATTATATATATGTAATATTATTTTATTTGGTGTCAAATAGTTGACACCCATTTGTATTATTATATTATTTCTTTTATATTATTATTTATATTATATTAATATTTTATTTTATATATATATATATAAATAGAGAGATTGTGAGAGAAAGAAAGTGTGTGCATTAGGCCGAGAGAAAAAGAAAGAAATGGAGAAGAGAAAAAGAAGAAGATAAAGGAAAAGAAAAAAAAAAGGAGAAAAAATGAAATTGTTCATTTTTCTCCATTGTACCAAAAGAAGCAATGGTGAATTGCTTCATTCTCCATTTTCTTGTCCTTTTAGAGAAAATGATAAATACACATATCCGGCCATTTTAGAGATTAAGAGTTAATCCCGTTTTGGGTATAGAGCTACTGTTTTAACTCACCAAGCCCACTGTGTTGGTGACTAGAACTACCCACGAATTGGTCTCTATACAAACTCTGAGAAAATACGTGTATAACGTTACACGTTGAGGTGAGTTCTCAACACCACTAAGATATTAATGTGATTAATATATTTTATTTATTGTATAATTTAGCTTTCGTCGTGTTAAATTTATATGTGATACGTATTTTAGGTAATGGACACAATTGCATATGTATATATCCACATGTATTAGATCCCCGACAGTAATCTAGTGTAGGAGTTTTTTGTAATCTCCCTCTTACGTAAGGGTATTTTGTGTATTTGTCTTTTTGTGTACTTCCCTCTTAAAGAATGGTAGGTTTTGGTTGTTTAGTCCTTTTTATGTAGGGGTAGATGTTGTTTATTATCCCTCTTGCTTGAGGATAGATAATAGTTTTTTTTTTAATCCCTCATATGAAAGGATAGTTTTAATTTTGTCCCTCTTACACGAGAAGAGGACTCCCCATCCTAAATAGGGCATAATCCCAATTAAAGGATAAGCCCAGTAAAGATTTATTTTTCTTTGTTAAAAAGGTGTAGGTTTAGATGCTTCTAAGTTGAGATATTTGTAAAAAAATCTTAGTAATCGATCTAATTTATATCAGAAGTCTAGGATGTAATATATATGATTTAATCAATGATATTATATCGAATAATTTTTTTTTTTAAGTGTAAGTTGGGTGTTGAAGTGGAAGCACACAAACAAGTAAATATATCCCAAGTAATATAGTGCAAAATAAGTAATTAAAAAACTAAAAAGAGAGAAAGGTAGAAGAAGAATACACAGAATTTATATGGTTCGGCAACTTGCTTATATCTACGGCGGATTAAGATTACTTACTCTTATTATTGAATTATAAGGCAGTCACATAGTATGTCTTTTACAAGAAAGACTCACAAAGTAAACACTCTCTCTTGGAACTAAGGGATTTTCTCTGACTAAAAATCACAAAGTATATTTAATCACAAAGTATATTTAATCACAAAGATATCACTGAGATATGTTTACAAGTCAATAGAGAACCTTTATATAGGTTTTAGGACGACTTAGGTTTACTTTAAATGTATAGCAGTCGTATTAGAGAGTCCTAGAACCATTAGGAGACAAAAATATGTTGTAACAAATCGGGAAACTATTTTTGCATTGGGCGCTGCGGCGCCCAACTTCTGTCACCACGGTATTAGTCACCTGACGCCATAGTGCTTAGGTTCTACCTTGGGGGCTGTGGTGCCCAAGACCTAATCACCATAGCGCTTACACTTAGGCACCACCCCTTGAGTCTTTCACATCTTTTTATGTCCATCTTTGATTCTTGCGTACCCAACGTACTGCCCTTGCTCTTTAAATCACATTCTGATAATTTTTAATCAATATTCTCACAAATCCCCTTTTTTGATTCGAAATCATTGGCAAAGTAACTTGATCTCTTATCCCTACATCTTTGGTCACCCTCACAAAGTAGTGACTCCGTTAAGTCATTGCATAGGATGAACTTAACTGAGGTAATAGCTTAGTCAACACATCAGCAGGGTTTTCAGATAACGTTATCTTCGTTAGACTAACTTCACTAATTAGGACAATCTCTCGAATGTAATGGAGCAGCACATCAATGTGTTTAGACCTCTCATGGAATACTTGATGCTTTCTTAGGTGTATGGCACTCTGGCTGTCACAATATACATTAGTGTTCACATCTTCAATAACCATTACCTATCTGCATATGCCTTTCAATAACATGGCCTCTTTAATAGCTTCACCAATAGCTATGTACTCTGCCTCTGTGGTAGATAGTGCTACCACATAGTGTAGAACTGATCTCTAATATACAGTACACCCAAACACTGTGAATATATAACCCATCAACGATCTTCTCTTGTCTAGATCACCAGCATAATCTAAGTCTACGTATCCTCTTACCATTTCACTATTTTCTTCATCGCTTTTATACATCAACCCATGATTTGACATCCCCTTGAGATATCTCAAAATCTATTATAAAGTAGTGATCCTTACCCGGATTTGCCATATATCCACTTACCGCACTCACAACATTTGCTATGTTTGATTTTATAAAACCCATTGCATAAAAGCCATGATGCTCCTCACAGCACTTGCATAGGGTACTTTACTCATCTACCTCCTCTTCGGATGTCAGCAGTTGTGCTACAAAAAGTCTGAAATGCATGGCCAAAGGAGTAGAGACAGCCTTTATGTTAGAAATACCAAACCTCTCTAACATTTTGAGTATATATCATTGTTAAGACAAAAATTTAACATCTTTTTTTCTCTCACAATATCCATACCCAATATTCTCTTCGCTAATCCCAAATCCTTCATCTCAAACTTGCCACTCAACTGCTTCTTGAGTGATGAACACATGAAAATGCATATTTATTAAGAGATTCAGTCACCATTTAATGTTACTAATTTTAGCATTTTTGTACTTTTAGCTTGAAATAAAGTGTTCTCCTTAAATTGTGATTAATGAATGTTATTTGCATAGGTTTAGATTAAATAAACATAACTCTCAATGTAGAAATCAAAATGAAGAAATTCTTAAATTTGAAGTAACATGACTCAATCTTACACAAACTTAAAGAACAGTTGAAAAGCCAAATCCAACATGTTATGGCCCAAAAATTGAGATACAATAAAATCAGGCCACAATTTTCGCTCAGCTTGACCCAAGTCACGTATTTAGAACCGTATCTCATAAAATACGTACCCAATTCATATAATTCTTAAAGTTGTGAAATACTGACTTAATTATCAACAACTCTTATGTTGATAGTAAAGTCCAAATCAGCTATTATCATGGACAAAAATGTTCTTGCAAGTAGGTAAAAGGGTTGTTGGCCTAAATCTGACGTATCTTTGGTATTTTACTCATATCTCATTGGATACGCATCTAAATTGCATAAACCTGATGCTATGGAAAGAAGAGACAAAATTATACAACTTTTATGTTGGTTAAAAAAGCAACATCGGTCATTTATATTATCAAAAAGGTATTGTAAGTGGGTGAACGAGTTATTGGCCTAAATTATTGAAGATTGATGTTGCACTTGACATATTTTCATTCATTGCCTATATAAAGACACTCTTAGGACATTTTCAATATTTGATAATTCTCTCTTATTTTTTCTCATTAACGTGTATTGTAATCTAAACTAGAGTTCTTGACAAGGCTAAGAGATGAATTTTTGTGTTTAATAAATATACTTTTATGCTTTGATTCATTGTCAAGATTTACAAATGTTTATAAGTTTGATTATGCTTAAACTCTTATCTATTTTATTTTCTATAATCTAAAGGTTATAATTATCATGTTTCATATATTTTCAATCATATTTTCTTTATGTGATTCTTGTTGAATTATAATTGTTATTGGTTACATTGTTTTATATGTTAATCTTTTACTGTAATATTGTCAATTGATATATTGTCGATCTTGGATAACATGTAAAGGCAATAAATGTTTGATATTCAAGTTGATCTTTTACTACAATATTGTCAAAATGATATGTTGTCAATCTTAAATAACTTGTATAAATGAAAAATATTTGTGTTAATGTTTGCAAAAGAGTTTAGTCATATCAAATGCATGTGTTATAAAATGTGTTATATTTTATATATCTTCCAATTGATTATTTAGATGTAAAACTGTCAATTGAGTTATAAATATTGAATCGAAGTGTAGAGTAGATTTATAAAGCATAATTATAATTCTCAAGACCTTGTTTAAATCATCATAAGACATTTTTCTCAATTCATAGACAATTCTATCTCATCCACTTAAACCATTTAATTAATTTTCTCTTTTACTACTACTTTAATATTTTACTTTACCAACCTATTTTGCCAAAAGCTTCTTCATGAGATCGATACCTCAATCTATACTGTGATAGCCGCATTACATTTTGGGTGTAAATATTGAGTTTCTATATCTCTTCCATATTCTTACATGCGATCGACATATAGAAATAAATACATCATCCCACAACTTATGTTCTTGAAGTACACGCATCCGTTATACTTCCTTCTACTAAAGCCATAAGCTATCATAAACTTATCAAATCTCCTATACCATTGTCTAAATAATTACTTTAACCCATATTATGACTTCTTTAGCAAACAAGTATGATCTTCTTTCCCGAGCTCCTCGAACCCTTACGATTGTCCCATATATATCATCTCTTCAAGCTCTCCAAGCAGAAAAGCTGTCTTTACATCCATCTACTTTAGATGTAAATCAAGATTTGCACACATGAATAACAAAATTCTAATAGATGTGTGCTTGACGACTGGAGAGAATATCTCATGAATGCTGACTCCCTCTTTCTGAGTAAAACCTTGTGTAACTAACCTAGCCTTGAATCTCGTAGGTTCTATCCCTAGTATCCCCTCTTTCACCTTATACACCCACTTATACCCTACTAGTTTCTTTTGAGGTCTTTCAACCAACTTTCAAGTATTGTTCTTTCTAAGATAACTAATCTCTTTTTCCATAACCTACTGTCATTCTTTCTTGTTTTCACTCTTCATAACCTCACCATATATTCTAGGCTCATTATACTCAAGAGTGTAAGCATAATTAAAAGTATAAGCAACTAAATCTGCTTGTGCATACCTAACTAGTAAGTTAATCATTCTCCTTAGCATGTCTCTAGTTAGTTAGTACTCTTTAAGTTTCATCTCAAGAGTCCTAGTCTTTCCTTGGGTAGACTTAGAGGAACTCGTCGGTGTTTTTGGTTCATCTTCAAGGATCACGTTATTGAAGTGCTAATCTATGGGCATATTAGATCTATTTTCAGTCTCCACTTCAACTTCTATTGACTCAGGTTCTAAGTCTTTCTTAGACACAAGTTCTTCTTTCTCATTTTCTTAGAAAACTTTCAGCATGGTCGTCTCATGAAATGTCACGTCACGACTTATGATACTTGTTGGCGGTGTCAAGTTTTTACACCACATCTTATATCCATCTACTTCTTTAGGATATCCTATAAATACCCCTTTAATAGTTCTAGGTTCCAACTTCCCCTCCTTAACATATACAAAGGCAGGGCAACCAAATATTCTAAGGTGGTCATACTTGGGAGAATTATCAAACCTTTTCTCATCTAGCGTCTTAAAATCAATTGCTGAAAAGAGGATTCTATTGATCAAATAATCTGCAGTCACTACAACTTCTCCTTAAAATGCCTTGGACATCTTCGTATTAGTAAGCATACATCTAACCCATTAAAGTATGGTCATATTTATCCTCTCAGCTACGCCATTCTGTTGTGGTGTTGATCTTACCGTTCTATGCCTTGTAATCCCATACTTGCACAAAACCCATCAAACTATCTATAGCAAAACTCTATGCCATTGTTAGTTCTCAACCTTTTCACCTTTTTGCTAGTTTGGTTCTCAACAAGAGCATTTCAAGTCTTAAACACATCAAACGCTTGATCCTTACTCTTCAACATATAGACCTATAGCTTTCTTGAATAGTCATCAATCAAACTGAGAATATACATGGCACTACCACGAGTAGCTATCTGAGCTGGTCCTCAAATATCCAAGTGTATGTAGTTAAGAGTCCCTTTAATCTTGTGTTTGCTGGTACTAAACCTCACCCTATGTTCTCTCTCAAGCATACAATACTCATAAAACTCTAATGGCTGGAACTTATCCTTACCAAACACCTTTTGACTAAATAACTCCTTTAGGTTTCTTTTGCCTAGGCATGCTAGTCTAAGATGCTATAACTTAGTTTACATATTCTCATCATCTATAGAGAATAATGCAAAACCACTCACAACTTTACCCTTAAGCACATAAATGCCTTTATACTTTTCTCCTCTCATTACCACTATGGAACCCTTTAACACTCTCAAAACCCCTATGTCAATCCTGATGAAACACTCATTTTGGTCTAAAATCCCTAGTGAGATCAAGTTTCTCTTGAAATCAGGAGCATACCCAACATTTGTCAACTTTCTCACTCGTCCATCATGTAACATAAGTCTAACACTACCAATTCTCATCATCTAACATACAATATCATTACCCATTAACATCTTACCACTATTAATGGGCTGAAAATTTACAAACCAAGACTTGTGCGGGCAAATGTGAAATGTACAACCAGAATTATGAACCTATTATTTATCATTCTTACCATCAGTACCATCAATAGCAATGAGTGTCTGTGTTGTTATAGTTATCATCATAGGCAAGTGCAACATCCGCTTTCTTCTTGTCTTGTGCTTTCTTCTCTGAAAAATCCTTTATGAAGTGCCTCTGTTTCTTGCAGCAGTAGAACTTTTTAGAAGTCCTGGACTTCGATCTTAAGCCCTTTTCCTTCCAGTTCTATATAAGAGCCTTCCTCTTACAAATAGACTTTCTGCATTACCCTCAATCTTCTTCCCTAATAACTTTGAGTTTAATGATGATTTTATATCACTCATCGTTAAACTCTCTCTGTCGTAGAGTAATGTATCAACAAAACTCTCATAACTTTTGAGGAGTGAACTCAGCAGGATAATTGCTCTATCTTCATCATCTATCTTGATATTGATAGACTCAAGATCAAGAATAATCTTATTAAAGGTGTCTATATGATCTTTCTGTTGGCGAAGATCTAAGATACGTAGGTGTATGCATGTACAATTGTGTATATTGTCTAAAATACGTATCACATATATATTTAAGTCTAACGGAAGCGTGTAAGTTTCAATAAACACAATAAATAAATATATTAATCACATTAATATATTTATAAAGGTTGAGAACTCACTTTAATGTGTAACGTTATATATGTATTCTTCCAGAGTCTACATGAAGACTAACTTGCGGGCAGTTCTAGTCACCAACACGATGGGCTTGGTGAGCTAGAACAACAGCTCTATACGCAGGATTGGGTTTAACTCTTAAACCTAAAATGATGGTGTATGTTTTTTCATCCTTTTCTCCAAAAGGATAAGAATTTGAGAATTTGAAGCAATTCATAATTGCTCAAATTAGAAACATAGAGAAAAAGAAACAATTTCATTTTCTCTCTTTTTTTTTCTTTTCGTCTTTCTTTTTCTTCTCATTACTCTTCTTTTCTTTTTTTCTCTATTTCTTTCCTCTTGGGAAAAATATCCAAATACACATTGCACACATTTTTTCTCTTCTCTCTCTTTATATATATATAATATAATATAATATAATATATAATATAAAAAATATTATTATAATAATAATATATTATATAATATAATAAAATATATATTTTGATTATTTATCCATTAAATAATTAAAATAAAAAATGACCATTTTGCCCCTCATAAATAGTTATCAAATTTACCCCCCTAGTGGGTCTCACTAAATTTCACACTTGAGTAAACTTAACTGAGGATCCACAATACACCACATGTCATTGTACAATTAGTAAATAACAATTATTAACTAATTGTTGTATTTAACACTTAAATACAGACACGTACACAATCCCGTGGCTGTGCTGAATATTGCTGGATTAAATAATTTAATTTGGCACGTTGCCCCAGTGTACAACGAGTACACTTCATATTGCCAGACTCCCTAGGTCCTACGCCTAATTCGTCAAATAAAATTATTCCATGAGTCCGTGAGTAATGCCCCACGCACATGTCACAGATATACAAATCAACACATTGAACCATGTAAATTAAAGTTACAACGCATACGTGTAGTCCTTCCATCATGATATCTTAGGTATGCGGGGATATAGATTATTACCGTCAAATCCCCTAGTACTCATCCATATCTTATCTCCAGACTTATATCTCACTAAACAATATACGCAAACTCTTTTACCATATTGTTTTACCCTGGTGGAAATCTTTCTCGGGATTGATACTTGTGGCCACAAGATTTTTTGAGATACAGTCTCAAAGCATCTGAATATCAAATCCCCTATACTAGTTAACAGATCCCATATCTATACGCACCGAACTCCATAAGCATCGAATCATATCCAGCGACACCCAACAATCACACCATGAAAGGTCTGTGACATGTGTGGAACTAAAGCATAGTGAATCACTTACAAGCCCACCGTAGCACTCAGGTCAAAGGACCATGTATACAACTCAACCCAAGAGGTCCCTCTATTGACGACTTATATAGGATGCCTATCGGAGGCCCTCATGAGTCTATCTCATATCCAATCCTAACTGGATACCCATATGTCAATATGAGCTCTAAGCTCACGGTCGGCTAAGAATAACCATCTATACCCTATAGGTACGACATATGCTGATCTATATATAAAGATATCCACTGAAAAACTCGTATTGGCAAAAATAGATTAGGGACAATTATTCGAAAACATACTGGCGCAACTAGCATTTTCTGGCACCTAATTGCAACTATTGTAACTATGCAGTTACTAGGATATTCTCATGTCTATGTCCCATTACGGACAATGTTCCAACTCTTGGATCTGCTAAGTATTATAATCAGCTAACACTTAGCTGTACTAACATTTAGCATTTATATCTCTCAGCATAGCTTACTATGAGCCCTTATCTAAACTCTTTTATATCTGATTTGAACTCTTTCAGATCATACAATGTCTGTAATGTTATATGCATAGTACCATATAAATGGGTATTAGCGATTTAATAGAAATGTACACTTGTATAAATACATAAGTATATGTACATTCAGGGATGGCACGTAAGCACCGACCCTAACACTTTCATTGAGTCCCCTTTGACATGGACAACTGGTATAGTTTCTTTTTTATATGCAATCTGTTGGCCAACGAATTTCACATATAAAGGGAGTCAAGCTTCTTCTAAAGACTAATCACCATCGTCTTTCCTGTTACATCCCTTATTACTTCATCGCTCAATGATAGAACGATTGTGTTGTGAGCTCTTTCTTAAATGTCCTTTCTTTTTGCTTCAACTTTATATGACTCTAGCATCTTTTCTTCTTCACTAGATGGAGCTGCTGTCTCTTGTAATGTCGAGCCTAACCGTTGACTCACCAATAACGTTTTAACATTCATCCTTCACAGATTGAAGTCATTCGTCCCGTTGAATTTTTCTACCTCATACTTGAGTGTGGCTATGTCTACTTATAACCAAACTCTTCTACCAGTTTATTAAAGCGGGAGCACATAAACAAGTAAATATATCCCAAGTAATATAGTGCAGAATAAGTAATTAAGAAACTAAAAAGAAGAAAAGATAGAAGAAGAACACATAAAATTTACGTGGTTCGATAACTTGCCTACGTCCACGGTGGATCAAGATCACTCTCTCTAATTATTGAATCACAAGATACTCACAAAGTATGCCTTTTATAAGAAAAATTTACAAAGTAAATACTCTCTGTTACAACTGATGAATTTTCTCTCACTAAGAATCACAAAGTATACTTAATCATAAATATATCACTAAAATTACTAAGATGTATTTACAAGCTAATAAAGAGTCTTTATATAGGTTTTAGAACAATTTAGGTTTACCCTAAACGTGTGAGAGTCGTATTAGGGAGTCTTTGAACCATTGAGAGACAAAAATAAGTTGTAACAAATTGAGATACTATTTTTGTGTTGGGCGTCGTGGCGCTGGTCACCTAGCACTGCAGTGTTCAAGATCTGCCTTGGACGTCACAGCACCCACACGTGGACACTACCCTTATGTCTTTTGCTCCCTTTCACGTCTATTTTCAATTTTAGTATATCCAACACACTTAAATTTGTTCTTCAAATTATATTATGATAATTTTTAACCAATATTCCCATATTAAAAATTTAAAATTTAAAAGGAAGTTGAGTTAAGTTGACTGCTGAGCAACAAAAATACATTAGATAGCATAGGAATGAGGAATTAACAAGAACAACACTAAATTTAAGATCAAATAAAATCATTTAGCAGTTGACAAACCTAAACCCAAACCCGTTGCTCTCAGGTCTCTCAACACATACAATACGAACAACACAAAGTCACCGCATGCAACTAAGGAAACCACTCCTCTACATCACCAGTACTGATTCAGCAGAAAAGTCCCCGACAGCAACATATGCAGAAACGTTAATTCTGTTAGAAACGCCAGCGTTATTTGCTGGACCAGGAGCACTAGCTGGTGGCGTAGACATCACTGACGGAGTCGGAGAAGAAGATGATGGAGGTGATTCCACGTTCTCTCGAGACGGAGCCGACTTTTTGTTGGTAGACGGAGCGTGAGAGTGCGGTGTAGGTGCAGAAACAGAAGCTGGCGGAGGCGACGACAATGACGGTGAGTTTGTTGGAGAAGACGAAGATGCAGATAACGGAATTGTGCCATAGCTGAGACAACTAAAAATACCATGAAAGCGAACAGAGCAATGCTTGAGTAAGCCATTGATTCTAATTTTGAAGAAGAGAGGGTAAAAGTTACATTGTGGGAGTGGTCAGTGGACGAAGCAATAGCTCATGAGACTTAAAACGGATATTTAGATAGAGAGGCGGAGATACGACTTCCTTGAATGTGGTCCGTTGGATCATCTACCAACGGTGGAGATTGCGACGCGATTACACGGTCTTTGGAGTGTATTGGCGAATGTGATTTCAAGTTTGGGTTTTTTTGGGATACGTGGGAGACCACAAACTTACAGTTCTTGGATGAGTCTTGAACGTACACGTGGTTTCTGTTTGAAAATAGAATTAAGCATTTAATTATAAACAATATATAAATTAGAAAGACGTGAGGCCCTGGAAATGGGGAAGGATGTATTTTGACGTGCCAAGTGGCGATCGAGGATATTAAAAGGCAAATTATTTAGAAAAACATCGACGGAGCTCCAAATATAACGAAAATAACAAAATCACCCCTCTTCGAAAATAAGTGAAATACGTATTTTCATCCCTTGGTTTTCCATTAAAATTAGAATTGATCATCGTTAACTTCGTAAAACAACTCATTTAACTTTAATGGATAGTGATAGGCGTTGATTAGTCATTGATCGACAATTAATCTGTGATTGGCGTATTAATTCTTTGTAAATAATATTAAATTTTAAAGTTTATAATTTACATAATAGTATAATTATTTTAATTAATAAAATATTAAAGGAACTGAAAATTTAATAAAATAATTGTTTGATAATAATATTATAGGACTGCTACTTTTTCTTGTTAATTTTAAAACTTTTTTAATGATTTATTAATAAAAATAATAAAATTTAACATTATTTATAATAAATCAATACGTTGTTAATCAATGTAATTAATAATTAATTAACAGTTGATCATACAATGTTATTTAATAATCATTCAACATTGATCACCGCTTCATTAAAAATAAATGAGTCATTCAGCAATATCATATGGATGGGTAATTATAATTTTAATAAATAAAAGACTAATGAATGAGGATATATATATATATATGTGTTAATTTTTAATAGAGAGTGTTATTTTTGCTATATTTGAAGTCTATCATTCCTTTTTCTATTATTTTATAATTATTATTTTTAATTCAAATACCATAAAAAAAAAATTCACATTCTCTTTTTTTTCATAATCATTTATAATCTTGTTTTTATAAATTTTTGTTGTGAATAAAATTAATAATATTATTCTCCTGGTGTAGCTCCACTAATTGTGAATGTGTATTACATCTGTGGCTGTCAAATTTGACCAAGAATAAGAGATAAGAATTTGTGTTTGGTGGGTAAAATAATATTCCTCTGCATTTTTTCAATTTTTAGGTATATATTGCTGTGTTAACATATTGTACATTGAAAACTACATTCAGTGTCCCAAAGAAAATCGTTTCTTTAAAAAGTTTATTTTATGCAAATTTTAACGCAATGAATGCAATAATTTTACACGGAAAATGTTAAATAGTGACCTTTTCTTTTAACGAAAACATAAAAATTTACTTTTTGAAGTTAATAAATAGTTATGGATCATAAATATTTACTTTATGAATAATGTTATATTTTATAAATAAAATTTTGAATTTTTTTAAATTTCAAATGATGTGTTAAGTAATTATTAATTTATAAAAATTTTAAAAATTATATCATTTTATTACCTAATAATTATTTGATATATAAATTTGTAAAAGAAAATTTAGAATTACACTTAGTTTTTTTTTATCCTAAGTGTAACATTACTCTAATTTAACGAGATTTATTTATTTTAAATGAAAGGTGAGCTGTATTTTAAGAATCAAATTTCTTTGCTGAGATGGATATTAAAACTATAAACATAATTAAATTTTCAACCATTAAAAGTCCTAATGAATTAACAAATAAATAATTAAGAAAGACCAAGCAAAATTCACTTGTTTTTTAAGATTCTGTTATAAATTTTATCCCTATAAAATTCCAATGGCCAACTCATACGTACTAGATTCAATTGCATTTTCTTCAAATTAAGGAATAATAAAAATTAATTTAAAGAACAAAGTATTATAGTGCAATAATAAAAAATAGCATATTATAAAAACAAAATTCAATTTGAATATTAGGTGATGAGCAAAGAAAGCATGCCAGAGAAAATTTCTAAATTTTTGTAATATAGCATTTCTTTTCTCTCCATTTTTATTATTAACTTTGAACTCAAAATTCAAGATCAAGTAAAAATTTGACCGATTGTTTTTAATAATTTATCACGGAGATTATCATATTTCTCTATTTTAATTAAATGTAAATCTATAAATCTCTTTTTTATAGTGGTATAATTTTTTTTAATGTAATCCCCTCTTTCTTTTTTTAAGAATTGGTTAAATCAACCAACAAATCTCTTACTTTTGGTTTTAACATAATTTAAAATGGAAAAATTTTAAATATATTTAAAACTAAATAAATTCTACAACACTTCTTATACCACTTCTTTTTGGAAAATATATTTATGCATATATTCATGATCTTGATTTTAAATAGACTGATGATCTCATTAGAAAATAAGGGTTACGAGAAAAAGATGTTGAAGTATCTTCTTACAATCTCTTTTTTGTAAGTAAGCAATGAGAAAAGCCACATAAAAATTTTGTTGAAGCCAAATAAGTTATAATTATTTGCCCAATATATTTTAATATAAATAAATATTTTATTTCAATTTTATATCTTTTTTAGGACTTATTTCCTTTTTGTACCAACAAGGCAGAAATGTTAAACTCCCCCTAAGATTCAAATTTCAACATTAGAAAATTATAATAATAATAATAATAGTA
This sequence comes from Ailanthus altissimus, assembly GCA_946807835.1. NCBI lineage: Eukaryota > Viridiplantae > Streptophyta > Magnoliopsida > Sapindales > Simaroubaceae > Ailanthus > Ailanthus altissimus. The sequence goes on from OX327698.1 coordinate 13,378,201, forward strand.
GTAGTAGAAGTAAATTAATAATAATAACTACCTATAAAGAAATTGCATTGGTGGTTTTCACAATCAAACGACAAACAAAATTAATTAACAAGAAATATAATTAATATTTAAAAAAATGTAAAAATGAAAAATAAATCCAACAGTATTTTATATTTCTAATGAATGCAAAACAAATCAACAAATCGATCAGAATAGAAAATATATTAAATAATTAAGTGTTCCACTCCGGGCACTCTACAAAACTAAAACGGCAGCGAAAACTCCAACAGCCAAAGATCCAGAAACAGAAAATCTGTTCAAAATGGCGGCATTCTCTGACGGAGCAGGAGCCTCAGACGGTGGGAATGAGATGGACGAAGGAGAATCCGATGGGGCCGAAGAAGAAGATGGAGGAGATGATGGCGGAGAACTTACACTTAAAGGAGAGGGCGCAGCAGCTGGTGGAGTTTTCAAAGGAGAGGGAGCAGCTGTCGGGGCAGTCTTCAATGGGGAAGGAGCAGCCGCCGGCGGAGAAGGCGCGGCCACCGGTGGCTTAATCGATGAAGAAGGAGCAGGTGCCGGAGATTGTGCCATTGCAGAAACAGAGAGCAAGACCATGGCGATCAAAATTGCAAAGCCTGATCGAGCCATTATAATTTTTGTAAAAAAGAAATTGAAAATTACTAAAGAATTTAGAGAGAAATATCAGAAAGCAGAAATAAATGTTAATAGGAAGTTGAAGTGAAGGGTTTGAAGAGAGAAACGAGGAAACAAAGAGTGTATATATAGAGTGGGTCAGCGTGTAGAAACAGTAAAGTAAGATTAAATCGGACGGCTGAGAATCGTCGTGAGGATAATGATAGTGTGAACATGGGACATGATGAGTTTGCCAACTAAGACAGAGGAACACGCTTCGGAAGTCCAAGCTAGGAAAGCACTAACGTACAGCTTTCTGATTAATCTTGGGCATACACGTGGGTTGAAATTTGAGAGTGGTCATGAAATCTCAACCGTCAGATTATTTGTAGTAGCCGTTTTCTATACTCGTAACGGTCAAGAAATGGAAGGAGATATAAGGTGCGTTCATTATATATGGAAATATAATTAACACTCCAAACGCGTAAATAAGAGCCATAAAGGAAAGGAGTATCTTTTTAGATTTTGGATTTTATTACGATCTTTCAATTATTATTTTCAAATACAAATTTCGTGTTTATAATTTGGCATTGTTAAGATCCAAGAACAAATTTATTAACCTTTTTAAATTATTTCTGATTATTTTGAAGGAAATTAAAATTAATTCTGATATAGTTATTAAAAATGGTTGAAGTATATGGAAGTGTTAATGAGTGGATGATCACGTTCCTGAAGACCATTTTGTAAAATGGACAATATTGTTTTTACATGCTTTGCAAAATTCATTTGGAAGTTACCAAATTTTTGTGGAAGATTGTCTAAAATTGTTTCAAAACTATTCCTAAACGAAGTTTAGACAACAATATAAAATGTTAACCTTAATTTTTGGTTCTCGGCTCTAAAAGTGGATGTTGATTCGGTTAATTGATGAATCGAACATAAATTTTCGATTCAGTTTAGTTTGATTTTAATTTCGATTTATGATTTGGTTTGATTTTCTTAAACCCGATCGATTTGGTTCAAACCGAAAAAGAATACACTAAAACCAACCAAAAAAATTGAAATTAAACCGAACCGAAGTAGTTCGGTTCAGTTCCGTTTGATTTAGATGGACTTGAACTGATCGATTCTAATTTATTGAAACTGATTGAATCATGTTTCAATTTAGTTAAAGTCAGAACTAAACCGAAATCAGCTCTGCCTACCTCTACTCAGCTCAAACATAAAGTCTTGAGTCAAAAGATGAATTTAAATTCTAAAAATAGTTGTTTGATCAAAAGTCAAGCTGAGATTGCTTCTCTCGAGCTTCTTTAATGATTTGAGCCTTATTACTACGAATACAAAAGCGATTAAATTTACATCGATTGTTGTTTTTGACAATGATCCTTCAATACTTAAATCAGACTTTTTTATTTTTAACTAAAAATATAATTATTGAGTTATCTATGTGTAAGATAAATCACTTACGGATCCCCACGCACAAGTAAAGGCTCTGCATTATATAAGTTTCTTGGGTTGTTAGCTCACATCGTACGATCCTTCTCATTCAGGAGTCATGCACATGGCTTGAAATTACATGAGTTATAGGTTAGTTGCCTCATGCCTCCCCATCTCATGAGAGAACGTGAGTAATGCACCTTGGATGGCAAAATTTCTCGAGGACATAAATTAGATGGTGTGACTTTAATTTATCTTGGTCATTTTCTAAACTAGGACAGTCCTCCGGATATGGGCATTTCTTAGAAATCGGTTAAGCACAAGTCCCTTTGAGCAAAGTCCTCAGACAGAGTGTAATGCCTTACAAGCTCGATATTGATCGAGTGGCCAAGGTCAGTTATGACCATATATGGAGTTATGCTCATCCTCAGTAGTTATAGGCTAGGCATAAACTAGATGTAGGTTGAGCTCAGTCACTTTAGGTCTTAATAGGTCAGGCCTAAGATCTTGGAAGAAATAGGAGTTTCTCAATTTTTAATATTGACTAGTTAATGGTAGAAGCTCAATGAAGTGCTCAGTCTATACTGCATCATCAACGATGAAAAATGTAGTTATTGAGGTAAATATAAAGTCTTCAGTTGAGTTCTTGGTAGTAATGAGCTTTAGGATGCTTGTCGATTAATCCACCTAAGAAGTGGTCTTGGGATTAGTAGTCTAAAAATTTGAAATTAGCACTAAGCATTAAATTAATGTGACTCTTCAAAATTTTGTGTCATCTAGTCACTACAATTTTCGAGAATATGGTCTAATCTTAGACTATTAGGCCTCATTAGAAGATTGAGATAGTTCCTAAGCTGACACATCTATTAAACGAAGAGACGTCTAGCACGTGAGTTAATCTTGGCCATCATATCAACCTACATGAACTAGATGTAGGTTCGCTCAGTCACTTTAGGCCTTAATAGGTCAGGCCTAATATTTTAGGAGTAACAGGAGTCTCTCAGTTTTCAATATTGACTAGCCAATGATAGAAACTTAATAAAGTACTAAGTCCATGCGTCATCCTCAACACTGGAAAGTATAGTTCTCGGGGTAAACGTGGAGTCCTCAGTTAAATTCTCGGTAGTAATAAGCTTTAGGATGCTTTGCAGTTAATCCATCTGAGAAACAGTTTTGGGATTAATAGTCTAAAATTTTGAAATTAGCACCAAACATTAAATGAGGATGACTCTTCAAAATTTTTGTGTCATTTAAACTATCACTTAATAATTGAGTCACTACAATTTTTGTGAACGTGGTCTAATCTTAGACTATTGGGACCCATTCAATGATTGAGATGGTTCTGAGGTGACACCTATTAGATGAAGAGACATTTAGCATATAGGTTAATTTTGGCCATCATATCTTCTCCTTCACTAGTTGAGATCATCCTTGGTGCTCTCTATATATTTATATGTCCTATAACTCTCTATATAGTCTATGATTGTTTAAAGTTGGCAAGAGAGAGAACTATAATTCTAGTGAAAGAAGTTTTGCGTATAATCGTTTGCTTAGTACCAATGTGCCAATCTACTTCAAATCTTCGATTTCATTCTCAAGTAATTTTGTTTACCCTTGTTTTTCTTCATTGTTCCCCTTTTGAGTTGGATTATGGGTTTTAGTAAATGTGTTTTATGTTTTCTCTTACATATTTTGAATACTTGACTAATCTTGTTATCTGCCCTATTTAGATTTACCTGTAGAGATTTCATCTGATAAAAGTGGGTTGATGACTCCCAAAACTTATTAGGTTAGAAATTTTATATTTTTGCTAAAGGCTTGGATACTAAGGGTAGCTTAGTCTGAGGAGTCAAGAGAGGGGGTGCTCAGAAAGATGGTGATCTCTTAAATTTGGTTATAGAGCTTGGTTGAGAGGGGATCTCGAGGTCGAGTTGGTAGAAGTTAATAGGGACTTTAAACAAACCATAAGTGAGTTGTCTAAAGTTTAAAAAATCTCGACCAGTACTCTTTGCTAAAAGGAAGTTGGCAGAAGCCCAAAGAAGAAAGCTAAAAAAAATAAGGCAACCACTCTTTAGTAGGAAATAGAGGTCCCCTTTAAATTAGACTATCCCTTTTACAACCTTCTCTCGTGATTGAAGGGATCTCAAGATCCTCAAGGACAAGTATAAGATACTAAAGAATGTTACTATGAGGGTCTTTGATCCTAGAGAGCATGTTAGTAAACCCTATAATCTGACGAGATGGACTTACACCTTACCTGTTTCAAGTTAGAGCTTAGATTACCTATTCAACCTTATTTTGTTCGAATGATGGCCCATCTAAATATCGCTCTCTATTAAGTGAACTTGAATGTTTACAGAGTATTATCCGAACTCTATGTGATATGGACAAGATTTGGACAAACTGAGCCCACCTTTTAGGAGCACCAGTACTTTTACCAGATCCGGTCTAACACGGATTATAGCAAAGGGTTCTACTACCTCTTAGGTTATGATGGTTAGATGAAGGTGGCCCATGTCAAAGATCTTCCCTTGAGTAATAAAGTGTGCAAATTCATATATCTTCATCTTCAGGCCAACTTACATGGTATCGCCCGTGGCATTATTAGACAAGAATTTGAGCATCTTGTTAACATTTAAAACTTTACGGTCATCAAGAAGTAAGTCAACCATTTGAGTCTTGATCTCCTTGAGTTGATAGATTACCTCTATCACTTTGGTTTATACAGCTGGGGAAAGAAAAGCTAACTCTTAAGGAGGAGAATCATCATCTGAATCTTTATTGTTATCAGACGACTCCTAGATGAGCATAGATAGCACATTGGCAGCTAAAGTCGCACCCACAAGCATGGAGGCTTCTTCATAGCTGGTTTGCCGATCATAACCAATCGAGGAGGAACTCTAATCTATTCTTCAATTGACCTGAGGACTCTTTTGCAAACCCTGAACATCAACGCCAAGCTTGGGTAACTTGCTTGTTGGATTTTGCAGAGGAGTAGGCGTCTTCGAATAGAGTGAAGTGGTAGATTCCTTTGACACCGACTTAGAGTGAACAATTTTTATTCTAGGTGGTTTCTTGGCCATTATCTGGGAGAAAGAGAAATTAGAGATCAAACTTACAAAGTTAAAACTAAAGGCAAAAGAAACTACTTTGACCTGTTTCCTGGGAGGGGCCGATTCTTCTTCACCCTCAGGTGAGGTGTCCACGTTAGTTAGGATGGCTTCTGCAATGGTCGATAAAAGATTAATATCAGAAATATGTTATTAGATAAGAGATATAAATAAATATACCTTGTCAAGTTGTATCACCAATGATCTTGACCGACTCGGGATCAAATAAAGGTTTATTATAATTATCTAAATAGTAACAACTCAATATAGGTTGATTTTTCCTTCTACTTGGAATATCGGCAGTGATGCTGAACTTTGCTGTAGGGATTGAGTGTTTAGGATTCACGAATGATAGCTCAAAGTACACCTCTCTCAACCAAGGGCTATAAGAATGAACCTATTAAGTTGGCGTTCAATGGCTGACTACCGATGTTATAAGAGAAGCTCATTTTTTCTTTGGTGGCAGAGGTTTCTCATTTCTTTTAATTTATTATAATTAAACTTAAAGCTATAAAATGTTCAAAATCTAAAATTTCTTGTATAAGCTTACCCCATGTTTTTTTGCTAGCCGACCTATACATTAGCATCAGGATTAGTCTCAGCTACAGCAAAATTATGTACAACAAATACATGGTTTAAAGGTAATGAAAAATGAAGACCAGCTACCTCTTTCCAGTACTGATTACAGGGAGACCTAGGCTAATTAGAAGGTTAGTTATTTGGGGAGATTTTTTAAGTTAGGAAGAAACCAATGAGGTCTCTTCCACAAAAGCAGAATGTCTAAAAATGACTTTAGACCTAAATTTCTGGTTAAATAAGAAGAGTTTTAGATATGGGGTGGCATATACCAAACCAAATTAGTGACTTACACATTGGAGATGGAAAGTCTCAGCCCCATATTTATTATTATTACCAATCACAATAATATCACTATGATGTAGATCTCTAGCTGTTAAGCAACTGACTCAAGAGCTATACCATTCAACACCTGAGTCAACCCTTTTTGAAGTAGTTGGGTGACTTATATATGACTACCTAGTCCACTTAGGACCAAATAAAGAAGGCCTAAGGTGACATAAAAACTTATCATTTATAGATGATTGATGCTTTATTAGCTAAGCGCAAGTGCACGCTATCGTATCAAGTAATATAGGATTTTAAGTCTAATTATCGATCCCACAGGGACTATGTGATCTAATTTTATAAATCAAGTACTAAAATTATACCTACTTAATTTTTATTCAAAAAATAAAACTTTAAAATTTATTTAACTAATCTAATTCTATCAATTAATTAAACAAAAACAAAGAGTAAAATTCAGAAATAAAGATAATCTAGAGTTTTAACTTGTCCCCTATTATTTCATTGGACTCATTAACCACTTAGTTAATCCCTTAATACCAATTGATTGTATTAGACAGTAATCTCATCACAAACCTCTGTCGATGGTCAAGTTACCATATTACACATTTTAACAATCACCTATATATCTATGGTAATCAAATCATAATGTAATTCATTAAGATCAAGTCTAAATTAGACCATACATGCCACCTGGGTATATGTCTATCCTAGATGAAACTCATAGTTGTTACCTTATGATTATGTATCAAATTGCCCTAGGCTAAACACATGAATCCCTTTGTCAAGTTCATTATGGTTTCTTAATCATTCAAAATATTGATCAGGTATAATGAAGCATTAAAACACAAGATAGAATGAATCAATTGAATGTTTCAAGTTTATAAACTAAAAATTAACACAATCCAAATCCATATTAGGTTCACATAGTCAAACCTTAGATGAATAATTTAGCCTATCACAAAACTAAAATATCTAACTAATTCATAAAGATCAATAAGAACAAGAATATAATGATAAAGAAATAGAAGCAAAACTAATTAAAGTAACTCATTGATGTGTTTTTCGCTCAATCTTGACTTGAAGCTTGAATCTTGATCTTGGTTTTTAAATTTTTGACTTTAATCTTTGATTTTGTATTGTAAATTCGTTCTCTAAGTTTTTGCCTTATTTTTTTTTCTTTTCTTTTTCTCTCCCCTCTTAGGGTTTTTGGCCTTCTATTTATATATTTTTGTCTTAAAATATTGTTCACGAGTTACTGTAGCAAAATATTGTTTATGAGTTACTGTTCACCGCCATGACCACCACGGCGCTCAACTACTGACCTAGGCGTCTCGGTGCCTAGCCCTGGTACTCCTTTCGTATTTTGAGCGTAACTTCTTTATTTGACGTTCGACATTCGATTCACCTTTCGTTTGTTCCTATACATCATATTTTCTATTGTCTTTCTATTTATGATCAAAAAAACACAATTAAATAGCCCAATATTTATGATTTAAAGCAAAATACGAAAGTTAGGTACAAATCATACTAATGCTTTTATGCCCCTATCAAATACTCCCAAACTTAAGACTTTACTCGTTCTCAAGTAAAATAAAGAAAAACATTCCAACTTATTTATAACTCAAAACTAAAACTAAAAACTAAAAATAAGCTTCGATTGATTAAACAATCATCATCATAGTTTCAAATTAAGGCTGTTAAAAATAGCACAAGGCTCTTCAGAAATCAATAAACAACTTTCAATAATTCTCATACCATTGATCAAGTACTTCATTCTCCATTGTAAATGACCATTTGTGTGTGTGTGTAATAAGCAAGTAATTAGCTAAATAGAACATAGATTTACTCAATACTTAAGAAATACATAAATATGATATCTCGGCATATTTTCAATTATAACACTTATCATAAGTTTGCTTTTCATACTACTCTCCACTAATATTGAGATACACATGTTTAGGGATCTATTTAGGACTTTAATAATCTTGTAGTGTAAGGCTAAGGTAAAGGTGGAATATAAAGATATATATAAAGTGCAAAAGACACAATTAACACCTAAATTTTACTTAAAAACCTCTTGATTCCTTCTTCTTCTTGATTCTTCATTTCATCCTTGTATTGTGAATTTTTTTCTCCAAGTTTTTGCCTTTTTTTTTTCCTCCTCCCTCTCAGGGTTTTTGACCTTCTATTTATAGATTTTTGTCTTAAAATAATGTTTGTAAGTACTATTTACCACCATGGCCACCAAGCCGTTGGGTTGTGGGCAACGCGATGCTCAGCTACTGACTTGGGCGCCTCAGTGCTCAGTCATGGGTGTTGTACGCCCAGCCCTGGTACTCCTTTCGTATTTTGAGCGTAAATTTTTCGTTTGATGTTTTACGTTCGATTCGCCTTCCGTTTTTTCCTACACATCATATTTTCCATCGTGCATCTATTTATGATAAAAAAAAATACAATTAAATAGCCAAATATTTATGATTTGGAGCAAAATACAAAAGTTGGATACAAATCATACTAGTGCTTTTACGCCCCTATCAATAGATAAAGTAGAATAAAAGAAAGAGAAGATATCTTTAAATCAGTCTTAGTTGTCATTGGATAAGCCAATAAGCATAACAACTCATGCGACCTTCAGAAGGCTGAGAGGTTGTTTTGAAAAAAATGTGAAAAATAGGCCGACACCTAGAAATACAAGATCAAGAATAGACCATTTGCATTAGAAAATGAGGTCTCATCTTTGTTAGATAAAATTTCAAAAAGAGTCCTATAGAGATGAGAAAGAAAGAAAGGGCCTAAAGCTAGTTCTATACCATTTACTATGGCGATTACAACCTTAAGAAACTTTTTAGTGATTTTTTAGAAGGGGAACACAAATCATATTTACACAGCCAAAAAAGTAGGAAAGAAATATGTTTGATCCTAGAGGGAGTGGCTGATTATTCTCTAAACTTATTTTTGAATTTTCCAAAGCTTGATTCGAACTTAGTAAAGAAAAGGTCGACATCACCCACTAATAATTTAGCATTAATCTCAATCCCATGGACAGACAAGTTAAAAATGACTACTAAGACGTACAAGATAGGGGTCATTTAGTTGAACTTGAAATAAAAGACATTGCAGGCACTAGACTAGAAAGCAACAAGGCTAATGTCAAACCATTGTGAAGAGGGATTCGATAACTAAAAAGTTGAATTAGTTTATAGACACCAATCGACTTCCATACAGAGTCAAAATGTTATTGGCTTTAGAAAGTATTGAAGTTTTGATGATTCCAAACAATAGAAAAAGAATAATATTCTAGACCAAAGTGCTAAATTTTAAAAGTTTATGAAAATTAACTCACATATAAAAAGTTCAAAACTTTAGATCAATGTAGAGTACACTGTTTATAACTGTAGCAACGACCACTATTTTATAACGGTTAAATTACTATACAACAGTTATAATACTAGCGAAGCACTGTAGCAACGGCTAGTAACGGTCATACAATTGTAGCAACGGATAAATTACTGTTGCAACGGTTATTATACTCCTTAAACTATAAATACAAACTTTATTCAAGTTTAGAAAGTGTGAGAGTGCTTTAAAATGTTCATATCACTTGTAATACTCACCGTGAGCTAGAATTGTTATATCCACTCTATGAGAGAGTTCAAATGTAATGGTTTGATTGAACCCTAAATCAATATTTATAAGAGCCTTATTGGTACCCGATAAAGGGAACTTACTATAAGGGTTTAATTAGTACCTAAAAAATTAATCATGATTTGATTGGTACCTAGGAAAGCTAATTTGTAAAGGTTTGATTAATACTTGAGAAGTTAATCAAATGGTCTTGAGAGATAGACCGATCTAGCAGCATCCTCAAATATGGTTTGCTTCGAGACGTAGACATAAGCTGTGTGGATAGTCGAACCACATAAAAATCTATGTGTTATTTTATTTTTCCTACACTCTCTTATTTACTGCAATTACTTGTACTTTAATTTGTTTATATATTATTAGTAATTACATAAATTATTTATTATTAATCATTTTATTCAAATACACAATTTACACCCCTTCATAGGTTGCCTACCCTATTTATTAAACATAACCTAATAAACTTAGAGGTCGACCAGATGGACATAAAATGAGGCTGACTAAACCTCATGGGTTCGTTCCTATATACAGGGAAGAAATTAAAATAATTTGAAATTATTAAGGTATTATGTGGACTTAAAATGTACTGATAAAAATCGACTTTAAATGTCAATACCTCATAGACAACCTACTTATCAACAAATCTTGATTTTGATAACAGTGACATGGAAGTTTTAGTGGCCTTGTTAGATTTTGATTTTTTTGGACCATGCAACAATTGTTGATTTTGATGACAATTTTAGAAATTATTGACAGAAAAGTAAAAAGGATTAAAATCTATTTTAAATATAAAAAAATTTAAAATGAAAATTTAGGCAAGAAGGATCAAAAGTAAAAATTTAGGAAATTTACCTTGAAGATGTTTAAAGATTGGTTAAATGCTAAAGAACCATTGAAGGTTGGAGAGAAAATTTTGTTTCAAAGAGTGAAAGGTAAAAGTAAAAATGAAGCTAACCTTTTTTTATAGGACTCAAATGAGGTAAAATGAAAGGGCGTAAAGAAGAACCTCAACAGTTTGGCATTTAATAAAGGATAATGATAAGATAGCTATAAATGAAGGCAATGACAAGACAATTATATTTTTTAAATTAATGATTAAGGTAATTATAAGACGGTTATTCAGGAGACCATTATTAATTAAGTAATGGTATAACAATTACTGTCAGGAGCAATAATGATGAATGTAGAGCTAATAAAGTGTCATTTGTAAAGACAATTTAGTTTACAAATAAATCCAAGGAAAAGAAATTGGCTTAACCTAGCATAAGATTGAAATTCGATATGAATATAGAGCATAGATTTAAGTAATCAACTTATTCTATTATCATAAGAGGTCGATTAAGAAGATGAATCTAGTAAAACTCAAGTGATTTTTCAGAAGTAGTGATAAGATCGGTTTCCATAAGAAGCAGTTGAGATAAAATGAGAAACCCTTTGGCATAGGCGATTTTAAAAGTGATCTACAACGAATAGCCAACCTCCAAGATAAGCACTTAGAGCGATTCCTGCTAATAGCTAAAAATTTGAAATCATGATACTCAACATGGGTGATCTAAGGAGTAATTCATGATGAAAGCCGATTTCCAAGAAGTGTATCAAATGGGGCGATTTTCAAAGAGATAATGTTATAAGTCAATCTTCGTCAAAGAATAAATTGGCATAGGAGATCTTTAAAAGAAAATTAAAGACAAGCTAACCATTTAGCCTAAATATGCTATAAGGCGATCTCAGAAGTCTTCAAAAGTGATATTTCCTATATTTGTTGCATGAAAAAATAAAAATTCAATTTTTTAGATACAGAGAAGTATAGCTAGCTTTATTAGGTTGCAAGCCTTAGTAAAAATAATCTTTTTTTATCGGTTTGCAAGGGACATTATTCACGCCAGCCCAAAAAGTTACATATGGGCCCATTTATTTTTGTACTTTTGTCCAGGGATGAGTGTTATGCCTAAATTCGTGGGTATTTATTTTAAAAAGTTTTGCTTTATTAGAATTCTTTACCTTTTTATGATTATGATTGAAATAGGATTCTATCGCCTATATAAAAATTAGATTTCTCATTATAATAATCATTTAACATATAATACAACACAGCTTTAAATTTTATTCTCTCAATTAGCTTTTATTTTTGTTCTTATTATACAACTCAGGATACACATCTTTGCTTGTTAAAAGTCATAGTCTAACTGTTAAATTTCGTTTGTTCTTCTTTATAAAGTAACCTAAGTTCTACAGCTCGCTTGCTATCTTACAGCCTGGGTTTAGTTTAAACCTCGCTTGCTGTCATTCAAATTTGACCTAACTTTATTTGGTAAACTTCAGTCTCAGTTTTCTTGAATTTGAGGCATCTCATTAGTTTAATAAGACAACTGAACATACACGGATCCCTCCGTTAAATTTTCAGCGCAAACAGTGATGTATTTATTTGCATTTTTCTAACGATGAAAAATATTCAGTTAAGAGTGTGATAGGGTGGCTTCGCAGCAGCTCAATTCTACTAATGGATCATTTTCAGCCTCTCGATATGCAAGTTGATGGAAGTCCCGTTGGCAGCTCCTAATTCCTATGAAAATTAAGCATTTTATGTGGCGGGCTATTCAGGATTTTTTTGCGCACTTACTTTAATCTGAATAAGAGGGGAATTGAGGTTGATGCTTATTGTCCAAGATGTTTTGAGAGCTTGGAAACTAGCATGCATGACTCTTTTTTTTTTTTTTGCAGGTATTCTTCGAAAATTTGGGTAGTGAGCAGGTTCTTTAATTTTGTGGCGGATTTGAGGTCTGTTGAAGTTAGGTTGGTAGTGTTTCAGGTTGCAGATCAGTTTCCTCAGGCCGATGTCGAATTGTTCGGGGTCTTGATGTGGAGAATTTGGAGTCTCAGAAATCAATTTTTATTAGACAGAATAGATTATCCTGACGTCGCTTGTATTGTGGACTTGGCGAGTGATTTTTTGCTGAATTTTCAGCAGCTGCAGAACTTGATCGAATCACCTATGCTGAGTCCGGTTCAGCACCCCGATCGATGGATACCTCCAACGGAAACTCTCTGGAAATTGAATGTGGACGCGGCAGTAAATGATCAGAAACAGCTTATTGGATTTGGTGGGATTCTTCGCGACTCTTTAGGGCTGTTTACTTTGCATTTTTCAAATCCTACGTGGGTTCACCACGTGTTTAGCATTGCTAGAAGGAATTAAATTGATTCGTAACTCATCTTTTCCTCTGCATGTTGTGGAGGCCGAGTGTCTATTGTTGATTCAAGCTATTAAGGGTCATCGCTATTCAAGTGTTGAAGGTCACTTGATTGAATCTATCGTTTCACTTCTTTCAGATATGGGAGATATATATCTTTCTCTTTCTTCAAACGTCAGGGAAAAAATGTTGCTCATGTTCTTGCAAAATGGGTATCTGTCTATTGTTTCCTTTGTTTGGAGCAAGGCTATGCTCGATTTATCTCTGATTGTATTTCGACGGATTCATCTATTTTTGTTTAATAAAATCCCTCCTGTGTTTGATAAAAAAATAAAATAAATAAAATGACTGCTTCGTCCACAAACTACAGTGGGGGTGCCGTTATCAACAACGGAAAAGATGGTCAGACACTAACAACACAAGGTCATCGAATTCAAAGTTTAATCAGTGTTACACAACAGTGTCCTTTGACGATGCACCGAGTTTTTGTGTATGCACTTTCTATAAGTCCCCCTTGACAATTGAACTTCACCATTACATGAATCAGAAAACGGCAATTTCAATGATGGTTGTGTTGCTATAGGATCATTTTATTTTATTTTATATGACAAATTAGTCTTGCACACAACTAATTATTTTAATTTTGACGTAATTGTGAAAATGATGATTTTTAAAAAAGGTATTCTTCCGCAGATATGGCCAAAACAACCAGATTTGCCTACGAGTCAGATACAGCGTCAGATCGAGATTGGATGCTTGGTTTACCATTACCACTTATGGGATTGATTAAGCGCCTGTTAGACTTGGATCCTAAGTCATAAACATGACCCATTTTAGCACGTTTAGTCTCCAAATATCTCTTGTTCTCCTTTTTAATGGGAGTTATCAAGGGAACCCTTCCGGAAATTGCCAAACCATAACCCTTGAGTCCAACATACTTTGCTGGGTTGTTTGTCATCAGCTTTATTGTTCGCACACCCAGATCTCTCAGTATCTGCAGTATCATGAAAAAAAAAATAAGCAAATACATACAACTAAATGTTCTGAAGAATTTTAGACTTCGTAGGGTTTCAAACAACAAATTGGCAAATCTGTGATCCTATCTACTAATCATATGAATCCTGACACTCAATAATCAGATTAATATTCACATAATTCTTAATTTCAACTCAACATACGATAAATTGCAGATTCAATGGGGTTCATTGGAAAAATTAATCCTTTCTCTTCACCATCTAGCTTTGGTATGTAGGACAATGTAATGTGTAAAGCCCAATGCAAAAAATTTTAAAAATATTCTCACCTAAGAATGTATTTAACTTACTCATTCAAGTCGTAGGACTAAAAGCAATATATATATAGTTATTGCGTTCTCAATGGAATGGAAGCCTTACTGCATATCCTCTCGTTCTACAAGGAAAACCCCAGTTTAAATCATGTAATGGCTAGGGAGGGAGCCCACTCAAAAGGCAGGATATAGCTAAGATTACTAGAAATAATACATATGTAAGGATATTGTATAACCACTGCAAAACCTTATCCTTTACCCTAACAGATTAATGTAGATTGCTGAAACTTTGAGGGGTGTTTGATGGTTGCACAAAATGGAAGACTTTTGAAGTGTTTTATCAATTCCTTGGTAAATCATATTGGAAAACTTTCTTTTAAGTGCAACTTTGAAACACCCCCCGAAATTAATCCTACTGTAAGTGTACCTGTGCACCAATGCCATATTCTCGGGAATCAACAGGCAATCCCAGTTCCTCATTTGCTTCCACAGTATCACGCCCATCATCCTGCAAGTTATAAGCACGAAGCTTATGGCCTAAACCAATGCCTCTTCCTTCATGCCCCCGAAGATAAACCAATACACCCTTGCCAGCTGCCTCAATCTGCTGCATTGCAAGTGCTAACTGATCACCACAGTCACACCTGGCTGATCCAAAAATATCTCCAGTGAGGCATTCTGAGTGTACCCTCACTAGAATATCTTTGCCATCCCCAATGTCACCCTGTTGAGATCACATACTTCAATTCAGGATTACTCCTTAAAAGCAAATATTTAGAATCTAATTTAAGTTTAGAACCTTTAAGATAAAACACCGACAGTTATCCCTTAATTTGACATCTTTTCGGTCATGCCTGTGCCCTTGAATGTATGTACAAGTACATAACAGCACAAGGACTTAATAATTGTAACATAAAATGACTTTTGGTTTTTGTGCCTGCATGTTTCTACATATCTAATATTATTGACCATAAGCAGAAACCAGAAAGAAGGGAAAAAAAAAGACAAATAGAAAGAGAGAACAAAGAAAAATCATATTTTTTCTAGTTACTTTTAACTATATAAACACATTTTACCAAATACATTTATTGCAGTTGTGGCCCTTTGAAAAAGGAAAAGGCATAACCATAAGCACCAAAGTAATATGCAGGCAGATATGGAATGCTGACATAAGGGTTCGTACAAGGTTTGAGCTGGATCTGCTATGGTCCTGCCTACTGGATCTACATACATCACATAACTATGTTGTAGTTCAGTATCAATCGTAAAAATACTCACCTTAACCATTGCTATATGCTCAATTCCATCTAAGATTGATCTATAACAGCAAGCCATAAATAGACCCCACATTGTAGGTATCCTTGCTGCAGAAGAATGATCCACTAATTTATCTCTCTTCCTCCTATACCTGTCAACCATTAAACAATTTACTGGCATCTAATTTTTTTTTTAAAATTCTCATATTTAAATGTATGCCTTGACATGCAAAAAGAAAGAAAGGCAAGAAAATAATGTAGTGATTTAAGAATAGAGCTTGAAAGATAAACAAAGTAAAGCCCGCTTAGTTTACCTTATTAAATCAGCAATGGATATAATTTTTAAGCTTTCCCTCTTAGCAAATTCACGAAGCTTTGGTAATCTAGCCATGGAACCATCTTCATCCACAATCTCACACAAAACTCCTACTGGATCCAACCCAGCCAGCATGGCAAGATCAACAGAAGCTTCTGTATGTCCAGCTCTTTTCAAAACACCGCCCTCTCTGTACTTCAGAGGAAAAATATGGCCTGGGCGATTGAAATCCTCAGGTTTTGAATCCCTAGAAGCAAGAGCCAGCACAGTTGCTGCCCTATCTCGAGCTGAGACACCTGTTGTTGTTCCATGTTTTGCATCCTTCAAAATTAATTTATACACAAAAGACAAGCTCAGAGCTTCAGAATCATATCATAGAATAAGAAAATACAAAAATAGGTAACTAGAATGAAGGCCATTTGGGAAGAGGAATAAGGTAGGTAAAACAATTAGCTATAACCTGTTAAATATCACAAAAACAATTATCAAATAATAGAATGAACTATGAACTTTTCAAAAGAGAACATCAGTAGCAATATCATATTCATCTATGAATTCCAGAAACATCCATTGTTTGGGTTAAAGGCCAAACTCCAGTTGGCAGTATGATTTGCAATTGTGGTTCATAGTTCAATTGCATTTTCAAGGAAAAATACTATTTCAAGAGTCAAATGTCAATCTTTTTCCAGTTTCTGTGAGGTGAAGGGTGGCTAAGGATTCAAATTATTTTTCTTTCTCCAAATGATAATCCTTATTTTATCAGAACCACTATGCATAAAATATTAAGGACACGAAAATAACCTTACATTCCATATATATAAAGATCAAGGGAAAGCAGTACATACCACTGTCACTGTGAATGCAGTACAAAGTTTTTCATCATTTTCCTTTGTTGCTACCATCAAAGGAAGGTTTAACCTCTCCAGATCTTCACCCTTCATGCTCACACAAACAATTCCAGTTCCATGTTTCACAATAAATGCCATTGCTTCAGGAGTTGCCAACTGTGCTGCCATTATTAGATCTCCCTCATTTTCTCTATCTTCATCATCCACAACCACTACAAGCTGCAATGCCAATTGCAATTACTATTGAGTAAATAAAAACTAAAATGATATTGGAAGATTATTTTGAACTTACGAAATAACTAACCTTTCCTTTGCGAATGTCTTCAATCGCCTCAGATATAGAAGAAAAACCTTCTGTGGGGCAGTCCAAATCAAATTCATCATCATCACTGGAAAATTCAAAAGTTGTAGAAGCAGTATCTGCTGCAAGGGCTCCAAATGCCGTCACATCAGGCTGTATCTCAATCCCATCAGATTGATCATCAACAAGAGTACTTTTGGTCCCAAGGTTATTGCCATTGGGGTGAGAAAGAAGGTCACCTTGTCCTGATATCAGCATAGCTCTACTTTTGCCAACATCCTTGATACTAATAGAGGATTTAGTAGTTAGCTGCAAAGAGGCCAAATTTGAAGAGTGCACATTTACCAAAAGCGAAATCATAGGGAGCAATCCACTGAAAGTTTTGAAGTTGTTGCATGTTCTGCATAGAAAATGAACAAGGTTTTAATATAGCCAAAAATATAAGGCCAGAATTACGATGGGAATTTCTAGCCAACCATGGTAGAGATTAACGCATTTTCAATTAAAGTCTGCCTCTGAAGAATTTTTAAAATAGACATATTCAGATTAGCAAAAAACTTCCGTTTTCTGAACAAAATAAGCAGACTTTCTGAATTTCCTGCTAGAACAAGCTAAAATACAGTAAAGTCATAACTTACCAAGCTCAGAGAAATAAGTAGAGATGGACTGATTATATAACATGCATAAAAACTTCTAAAAACTCTTTAAGTTGAAATTTTCTGGATGAAGAGATGTTGAGAAGTGAACTTTAAGAGAGTAAGACTTATTAACAGCAAAATGGCAAGAAAACATTTACATATCCAACCCATATTAGGGACCTTTGAACTTGACTTTCTCGCAGTGAATGATGCTAGAGATTATCCAAGAGTTTAAACCAAGTAAAATCAGAAAACAAGAAGGTCCTCTGTTCAAATACTATATAAAATTGGAATTCTCGCTCACAGAAAAGGGAAGAGATTTGATAGTATTGGCATCATGATCGTGAATGGAACAACTGTGTGACATATTTTAAATTACAATTATTCAGCAGCAACACCTTATTTACTCCAATGGGTTGCTCAGCAATGCACAAGATAAACAAAATAAAAAGATACAAATTCATATTTGAAATCCTATCTACAACTAACAAAAACTACAAAAAAAAATACTTGCTTCGCTCACCAAAGCCTTGTATAATGGGTTGTACAAAAAGCTATTCACTTGAATCCCCTTATTTTATCGGTAAACTGAAACAGAGGGGCAGTAATTTGATAAAACATAGCAAGGATGTAAACCTTCATAGGCATGTTGGATGCAATTAGAGATAAATCCCATCTGCCAACCACAATATTGATCACAAACAGAGATCAAGCAAATCAAACCACAGCAAAATATACGATTACTAAATTCACATTAATCATTCAAAGTGGACGGAAAAAAAAGAATCAAATAAACAAAATTGCTATGAAAACCCAGATGGAAAATGGGATAAAAATGTTAACAAAACAAGAAAGAAAAAGAAATTGACAATATAGGTTCTTTTCGTTCATTAATGGAAGAGAATTAACTAGTAAATGATTTCAAGTGAAAAAAGCAAATATGAAACTGAAACTTACAGAGGACGGGAAAGAGCTGCAGTTGAAGAAGAGAGATTGATAAACGCCATTGTTAAGTCTCTTCTCTCTTCTTCAAACAAAGCTTAAAAAAAAGGAGAGAGAGAGAAAGTCGCGTGTCTTGAAATTCAACTAATATGGGGTATTTATTGTATGTTTTAATATTTATAAAGATGTTGAGAAGAGGCAAATTTGAACAAGGAAGAACAACGAAAAGAGATGACGATGCAACGAAACTACGTTTGTTACCCGCGGGTGATGTAAAGATAATGTACTTGCCTCCTTACCCCTTCCACCTTTTTTTTTCTTTACTTTTCGAGAAAATGACATATTTATTTTTAAAATAATATTATATATTTTAAGTTCGCATTTTAAATAATAATATATTAAGAATAAGAAGTAAATTTAAATTTTATATTATTTTAATATTTAATAATTATTTAATATATTATTATTTAAAATACAATATAAAATATAATTTATGATGTATAATATTATTTTTATTTTTAAATTTTAAACATAAATAATTTTTCAAATTTCAATCAAACACTCTTATCAAGTATAGTTTTTTTTTTAATAATCAAAATGATTTAAATATCATTTTTCTAAATTTTTTAGAACCTATGTATATTTTTAATTAAAATAAATAAAAATTATTATTTAATAAAAATTTTGATGAAAATTTTGAAACTATTTGAATCCATTCATTCTTTTTTTTTTAAATTGTTATTCCTAAATTTTGTGCGTTAATTACTCTTGAGATAGATATTAATGATATTAAAACCCTAAAGTTTTAAAAAATAACAAGTTAGTCCAAATACTGTCATCCCATCACACATACCACCCTCAAGTCTTTAAAACTATTTCAATGAATTATTTTTTTTAATCATACATAAAAAATTTAATCTTTTGTAATCAAAAAAAAATTTTAGAACAATTTTAAACCCAACCATATTTTTTCTAAATTAAAACAATTCACCCCCTAAAAAAAGAACATTTAAAGTCCAAAAATTGAATACATATTTTTCTTCAAAAATCTAATCAAATGGATAATAAATTCTTAGTAAAACAATATAATAGGTAAGTTTTTCGAATTAAAGATATATTATGTAATAATCTTTGAATATGAAATAATTTTGCGATATATGTGCTTAAAATAAGTATATTTATTAAAAACGAGCAAAAATGGTATAAAATTATGTCAAAATTATGTCAAATTAGTACAAAACGAGTGACAAAATGAATCTAATATGAAAGATGGGGAGGCAGCCGGTGTAGCATTAGCGGGTCATGTATGCCCAGCATTAGAGCTCTACATATAGTTTTCTCGAATTGTTTTTCTTTTTCATTTTAATCATATTTTTTATAATTTTTCTTTTATTATTGGTATCATAAGGTGTATTTCAACTGTTGTATGATTCGGACGAAGATGGGAGAGTTCCAATAATAGTGATGAGAAATATATTAGATCAATAGGAATGATGATAGTAATGAAAATATTAATTATAGAATATAAGCTGATGAACTGAATGGCATACTAAAAGGTAAACCTGTCATATTTTTAATAATTCTCTTTTGTGAGTTACATGATACATATAATTTGCATGCAAGAGAAGAAACAATTCAACCAAAAAAAAATCTTTTTTAATTTATTCTTCTGATACCACCATCGAACTAAAATATATTGGATAAAGTATCGTATAATAGAATTATTGATGTATTGATTGAAAAGTTATATAATGCAAATATGAATTTCATGATGCTATAAGCATACTAGCATGTAAAGGTAATTAGAGTTTTATTATAAACTAAATGTACAATAAATTAAAATATATATATTATTTTATATCCATTACCTTTTTTTTGAATATTTTATGTCCATTTTCTTATCTATCTCAGCTCATAATTTAACACTAAGTAAATTCTCCTTCTTTCTTAGTCGTAATATAACAACAACAATTTAGAGCACCGGAATATTATTGGTGTACACATTTAATGGACTCTTAAAATTAAATGCATGGCATTAAATTAAAATAATTGTACCAACAACTTTATAACATAATATAAACAACAATTAGGAAAAACAAACTTATAAAAAATATACATTTACAACCATGTACCTCTATAAGTACACTTACCTGTAGATCCAAACTTAAGATATTAAAAAAAAAAACAACAATTTCATATGAACAAAAGGTAGTTTAAACACTTTCTCTGCATGTCAATATAATAATGAATTGAAAGATTGCTCACTAGAAAAGCAAGATTAAAATCATATACATTATACTTTTCATTATTGTGACCACCCTTTTTTTTTTTATCTTTTTCAACTTTTTTTTCTTTGTTGTGCTTAAGGCATCATACAACACGAATTATACAATTGTGCCTTATGAATACTGATTAAACTCATCCAAGTCTTCCACAAGCCTAATTACAAAATACTGAATCTCTCTATGATCGTATTGTGGCACCAACATACTAAACTAAGTATCTAACTCCTTATAGACCAAAGACTTTTTATTTCTAAAATATTTATCTTATGGTCTATTTCTGAGTTTTCTATTTAATTATGACTGAAGAATAATCTCCATTTTTAACTTAATAATTAAATAAAATTTTGAATAAGAGAATCTAATGCACTTGTTGTATATCAAAAACAAAATTCTTCGTATACAGTTTTTAGTATGAACTTGTCTTAACATACCTCATGCACTAATTTACCTTAGAATGAGATATCGTGCGTATTTTGAAAAATGACCCCGACATATAGTTCTAAATAGTTCTCCTATATAGACGTCAACTTATGTGTAATAACATCTATGGCTCACAACTTAGAATAAGAAGTCACCGACGCTTGGTAGAATACAATTTTTAGAACTATAAACGGTTTGGACAAGTTTTGCTTCTTGAAAAAAAATAAAAATTTATTAGTACAGGAGCAGATAGTTAAATAAATTAAATCAATTAATAACAACTAATAAAATTAATAACAAATTAAATAAAAGTATTAATTAAATTAAATAAATTTATTGAAATTAAACAAAAAAATAAATTTATTAGATAAAAATATATATTTAAAAATTTATTAATTTATTGATCAAACAATTAAATAGCAAAATATTTAAAAAAAACTATTAAACAATTAAAATATTAATTAATAATTAAATAAATTAATGACAATTTACAATTAAATAAGTAAAACCAATTAACAACTAATAAAATTAATAACAAAATTAATTAAGCAACTTATTAAATAATTAAATATACTAATTAAATTATATAAAATAATTAAATTAAACAAAAATAAATAAATTAGATAATATTATATATTAATAACAAATTATTAATTTATTAGTTAAATATCTATTAATTATACATAAATTTAATTAAAAAATTAAATACAAAAATTTTAAACATGCCACGTAGGGCCACAACCGTGGTGCTATTCATTGCATCATACGCATGCCATATGACACTCATGCAATTGGGCGCCACATACGCGCCAAATGGCAAGCGCTAAATGTGGCATGTATGTATGTCAAGCATGCTATTTTTCCACTCATTTTCTACAATATCTACTTTTTTTTCATTGTATTTACTAATTTTTCACAAAATCTATTCATTTTACACAATCTTACAACATAAATCATCATTAATAAAAAAAGTTCATGAACTTACTTATTAAGTATTTGCCATTTTTCGATGAGAACGTATTGCTTGATTGTCGATCTACAATGTGCTATTATGTTGTACTAAAGAGTAAGTACGCGTTATCGTAAACAAGTAATAAAGTGTGAGTAGAGTATTGTTCCTACGAGAAATTGTTATTGTTATGTTAAGTATTAAAATTATGTATTCATACTTTTATTCAGACGAATGTTGAATTAAAAGATATTAATCTAAACTAAATAAACAAAAACTAACAAGATAAGACTAAAGGTGCGAGAGTGAATTATCACCAATAATAAATAAAACTTTAGATTACAACTATCTCTCAATACTTTACTTGAACTAATTAATTTTTTCTTAAATTAATCCCTCAATATGAATTGTTGGTTGGATTCCTAATATCATCACAAGCATCTGTCGATGGTCGAGTAATTATAACTCGTCTTAAGAAAATCTTATATGGTTATAGTAATCAAATGATAATAAAATTCATAAAAAACTAAACTATTACTGCCATATATGCTATATAAATATACATCTATTCATATAAAACTCATAATTGTTATGCTATAATTATATATTAAATAATTCAATGCCAACACTTCAAATTCCTTCATCAAGTTTATAAGGGTTCTTATAATAATCTAATTAGTAATCAAGTAATTATAAAGCATTAATCATAAAATAATTAAATAATTCTATTATTGAGTTTATAAAAATAAGAAAAGAACTTAAATTCAATCACATATTGAGTTTAATGTTGTAACCTTAAATATAAAAATTAGCTCATAATGAAAACTAGAGTTTTAGAACATAAGTTAATAAACATAATGAAGAACAACGAAAGATAAAAGTGAGTGAAGAAGAAAACACATAACAATGTCTTGATTCAACTCTTCTTTTCTCTAACTTGTAGTTAAATCTCTTTTTTAATCTTCAAATCATGATCTAAACTCCCTAAAACTTGTTCTCTTTCGTGATCTCCCTTCTTTTCTTTATTTTATTTTTTTGCTTCAAAAGTATTTTATTTATAGTTTTGTGGCTTCAAAGTAGGGCCTTCGAGTCCAAGTCTGATTTTGATTTCTCTTTTCTTGCATGAGCAATGAGACATTAACTTTTGGGTGCAGCAGTACTGGGTTTTGAGTACTGCAAGGTTGAGACTTCTTCTGGGCTTTGATTGAGTCTTCTGGGCTTTGATTGAGCTCCACGACCTTGAGTTTTGAGCATTGCGATGTTGGATCCTCTGACTTGAGCGTCGCGGCGTTGACCTCCATCTTGCTTTTTTATTTCATTTTCATCTAATTTCTAGTATTTTGAGTCAAACGTCTTAAAACCTATAAATTAATAGTAATACACATAAAAAATTTATATATTTTTATTAAAATAAGTAATTATTTAAATTAACAGTATGAAAATAATAGATATAATTTATTTTATTATGTGCTAATGAGTGTTTTTGGGTGTTTAGAGGTTTGAGTAAATGAAAAATATTTTTTGATGAGAAAGAGAGGGAAAATACGAAAATGAGGAGGGGAAATATACTTTACGAATAAAAAAGTTCAATTTTAATTTTTTTTAATTATAAAAAATAAAAAATGTAACGAGGGGCTAAAAAAAGAATAGTTTATTGAAATAGAGACTATTTCCCTTTATATTATCTTCCTTGACGGAGAATTCGTCATGAATTTTCAGTGCCCAACCCAATTTGTATTTTTTCTAAACTTCAGATGTAAATATCATATACTTTAATAAAGTATATTCGCAACCATTATTTATGTCAAAAGCGGGAAAGATTTTTTAATAACATAAAATATATTAATCATATAAATTATCCAAACTATTGATATTAATTCTTTAAGAAAAGAAAGAAAAAAGTATTGGTATCAACGGACACCGTTTATTTATTTTTTTATTAATCACACCACTTTATAATTTATTTTGAATTAATTATTTAAAAACTAATCAATTCAATTTATATCTAATTAAAATGAAACAAAAATAGTAAATATTATTTAAAACCCGATAAAAGGTTGGAATCAAAAATTGGTTCACCTCTAATAAGTATCAATGAGTGACCTAAGTTAGTAACATTGAATAATAAATAATGGGTTAGGTAAAATATGTTCAATTTGATTTTTGTTTTTAAAATCAAATCAAATAAAATTTGATCAGTTAAAAAAAAGTAAAATCAATTTAATTAGTTTTCCTTAATCTGTACACTTTTTAAAAATATATATATATATATATTTACTGCACTTTGTCACTACTTTATAAATTATAAACAGTAATAATTTTTATGATAACAATTTATTATAAAATGAAATAAATATAAATAAAGATATAGGGGGACCCTTCCTTCCTAGCCCACCGGTGGCCCCTCCCAACAGCCAAACCTACTCACGTTTGAAACTCGATCCCTCGCCTACTATAAAATAATATCTCTTATTTAATTCATAGACTTTAATTAATTTAATTTTTAAAAAATAATGATCACTCTATTTATTTAAATAGACTTTAATTTTAACATTTTTTTAAATTTATTTAGTTCATAAACTTTTAATTAATTCATTAAAATTGACAACTACTTTATTTATTTAGATGAACTTTCATTTATAATAATTATTTTTAAAAATTATTTAGTTCATAAATTTTAATTATTTTGGTGTATAAAATTTACATATACTTTTAAAAAAAAATTTGTATAACTTTTATTTTTTATATATATGATTTTAATTTTTTAAAAAATATTTAAGATATCGAATCAATTTGATATGATTAAATTTTAAAAATAAAAAACTCTGATAATTTAATTCACTTTTGAAAAAAATCAAACGGTGCCAAACGGCTACGAGTCTATGACAGGCACTTCGAAAGTATTTCCGATACATATTTTCGATTTTCTAACCGTTTTTAGGTATCTAGACATTTTCACAAAGAAAATCACAAAATATACTATTCTAAGTTTACACCATACCCTTTAAGTATAAGTTCATTTCAATGTACCTCATATCTACAAGCCTCAGAGATTAAGAAAGACTTTTTAGTGGATCATGATTTTTGAAACACAAGAAGATTTTGTTTTAAGTTTTTATTTGATGATCTTGCATGAAGAACCTCACTCTCATTTTATATTTTTTGGAAGAGGGGAAAGGGCTAACGAGCAAAAGACAATATACACCTTTCGCCGACACTAAAATTACATACTACAGTATAAACCAAACGTGACAAAAATAATAATTAAACGGATTACGGGGTTTTTGGGTTGGGAGTTAGAAGTGGAAAAAAGGAGGGACAATTTGACACAGAGATTCCATTTCCTGTCCTCACTCCTTGGCAAGTATTATGCTGTTGTTGAAATATGAAACAGGCGGAGTGGGCGGATACTGTTAGTCTAATACCTTCCAGTAATGCATAAATACATTGTCCTCACAACAATGCATAAGTTACCCAATTGATTCTTCTCGATGCACCTCTTTCACTCGATTAGTTTACTTTTTTTTAAAAAACAATTTTTTCCTTTCAAATCCAAAATTTAAAAATCTCACAGTGACTTATTTGAAAAATACTTTTAAAAATATAATTTTCTTTTTAAACTTAAATTGTTTCTTAATGAAAAATTTATTTAAAAGTATTTTAAATTATATTTATTTAATTTTACGGTTTTGTATACAATATCACAAATTTAAACGTGATGTTCTTAAATATTTAATCTTTTTTATAAAAAATTTAACTTTTTAAAAAATTGTACTGTTACTGTACATTTTAAATTGTTTTTAAATTTTTATTTATAAATTTATATATATCTATCTAAAAGACGAGTGAATAGAACTTATTTTACGATAAGTGATAATTTAAATTTGTTATTATATAAAAAAATAATACTAAACATCTTAAATTATAATTTCAAAAAATAATATATTAAATAAAATAAATAATTTTATAATTTATATTATTTTATTATTTAATATATTATTTCTTAAAATAAAATTTAAAATACCTAATATTAGTACGAAAGGAAAAGTATTGTTAAGGTGTATGATTTTCCATCGGTTGGGAATGCAAAATTTACAAGAAAAATTTGTCCAGCCCAAAGGTGAAAGGTGGTGAGCTAAACAAGGTTCACCTGCAGGTGATGGAATCAGCAGATGAGGAAAAATAAAACCGTGGGCCGGGCGGGAAGTGCAAACGAAAATCAGAGTGGACCCCACCCAATTATTTATTTATTTATTTATTAGAAAATGGAAAATAAAAATTCTGGAATTGAATGAATGGCGGTTACATCACACATTAGCGTTCTGCTTCTACCAAGGTTCATACATAGCTCTCCCGATTCACAATACAAAATTCAATTCAATTCAATTCCTTACGGCTTTTATCTCCATCTCTTTTGACTTTGACCACACTTTTCCCCCCTTGACCAAAGTGTTTTTGGTACACTGAACATACTATTTATTAATAACATATAATTTACTGATTTAGCCATCCATTTTAATTATAATCACTGTATCATACAGTAATCTAATTTCTTTTTTTAAATATAACATAAATTTTGGAATGTGTATTAGTTTCCAGGACAAGAAATCTTACCCCTATTGCAAATTTGTTTAATACGTATATATTTATGTATAAAATAGAATTTATATCAATGACTTCAATTATTTTCTTTTGAATTTTTTCCATTCTTTCTCCAAACTTTATCATGATTTAAGATTAAATTTATAATACGTTCTCTTGATTCAAATATATAATTGTATTAATTTTCTCTTAGTTATAAATATGAATTAAAATTGATTGCCTCAAAATTTGGTAACTTATGAGTCAATGAATTAAATTTATTTCTCTATAAATGCTCGAATTAGACGGCAAAGATATGACCTAACTACTGGACCAACGATGGAGCTTCTTCCTTCATGCATGTAACATTTGACAAGGATCCTTTAACTAGAAAAGATGTGAAGTTGCGATAGAGGTTTTTTTAGCGTAGGCATCTGATGCTTGAGTTAACAAGAGCTTGTAAAAAGAGAATGTAAGGCAAGATAAAGTAAAAAAGAGAATAAGCAAGTTGCTCTGTGTATGTGTATTTGTATGATACTTCTTCCGTGAGAATATTTATTCCTATTTTCTTTTATTGTTGCTCCTCATTTTAGTGTTGATTTCTTTCTCATTTTATAGGAGGATGATGTGGATTGGACTCGTAGCTTTTTAAATCTTTTTCAATGTGGGTGTCTTTATGGACATTCCATATTAAAATTATGCTATAAGAGTTTTTTTTTTTTGAAATTGTTCTTGATTTTACTTGTCTTGGTAGGTTTTCTATCACGTTTTCAAGAATATCTCTTTATTTTAGAGACTTTTCTTTGATAATTTTGAATTTATCTACAACTTTCTACATCTCTTATAAGTTGAGTCATTTTTAAGTACTTTATCTAGTTATCTCAGGTGGTCATATTGGAATCTTCCCAAGCTCAACATAAGCTAGGGTCATTCTCCTTGTTCAAGGCTTAATTGAATAAGGTAGTTGATGTTCAATAATTGTTTTATCTAGCTCTGTGGGTGATGATTCTAATCAAGCAATATAACTACACTTCGACCATTCCTCTAACCAACTCGAAGAAATTGTAATTTTTCTTCAAAAGTCTAATCGAATAGGGTAGTTAAGTTTTGATCATCTAAACAGTTCGGAAGGTGTGGACTTGTCATTTCTCCTTTAGGAATCTAATTAAACAGGGTAGCCAAATTTCGACCATTATTCTAACTAGCTCAAAGAAGGTACCCTTGGTTCTAGGAATTTTGTAGGCCAAAATATTTTATTTTTGGTCTTATGTATCGAGGTCATTTTTAGGCTTTTAAGGGTCCCTCAGTTTTTATGGTTAACTTGTTGACACTGAAACTTTATAAGTAATGCTCCTGGTTTGAGGTCCTTATTGAGTGCCTTGTGCTCAACTAATGTCCTCAATTCTTAAGGCCCTTTATCGTTACTCTTTTATTAGGTGGGCTTTCTCTTTTTGAGTAAATGCTCTTGAGCCTATTTTTAGTGGATATGCAGTTTTTATGGTAGTTAGACTTCTATCCTTAGTCAGTGCCTTTTATTGCATTTAATCTTCACAATATTTTGAGAAGTTTGCCTTTGCCTAACAATTTTAATGAGTGTTCATTCCTTTTCATTGGTGACATGTTGTCATCTTGGACTTAGGAATTAATCTTCATAATCTCTCGAGAAGTTCGCCTTTGAATCAATAGTTGAGATCTTTCTTATTAGGCAGTATATATAATTTTGTGGCTCTTTCAGTTCTCCATTTGTCATTCTCTAAAGAGGATTTTTCTTTATTTCATATTCTTATGACACTATTCTTTAACCTTCTTTTTCTAGTAAGTACATTCTTCTTTAACTTTTTTTTTTAATTTTGTTCTTTTCTTGCATTTTTTTCTATCTTGGTGCTCGCTAGGGTCCCTATCCCTTTGGTGTCCATTGGTGAGTTTTCTTAAGAAGTTTCTTCATAGGTTTCATCTCTTGATTTTGTCTATATGTAAAATCATTTCTTTCATGGATAAACCCAAAATGTCTTTGGTTAAGATTCAAATTTCCTTGGGGATATTTCTAGTCCTAGGAGTAGCCCAACTCGTAATGTGATTGACATGAGTGCTCGAGAAGGTTGAGAACTCGTTTCACAAGTAGGAAGCTCTACTTGAGGGAGAGTGCTGTCAAGGGAACAATTTTGGTGATTTTGACGTCTCTTAATAGTAATGTCTTTTAGGGTCCCTTAAAAGCTTGATGGAGCGTCTAACTAGTCAAGTAGGCTGAGGAAAAAGAAGAAAGCTATGGCTTGAAGTACTAAAAGTGCTTCATTTGAATTAAATTGTCCTCTTAATCACCATTTGGTGTGAATGTTGTTTACTGAGTTGAGGAGAAGAATAGAGATTCCTGACTTCGTTACTCTGAGAGTTCCTCGAAGGGATGAGTTTGCTAATTCGCTGTTGGAGGGAAAAATGGTTTTAAATTTAAGGTTTTTTGAGTTTGTGTTGAGGCTACTGCTTCAACTCTTCTTTGTAGATATGTTGTTGTATTTAGATTTGGCTCTGTGCCAATTTAATTTTAATGGCTAGAGTTTTCTTGTAAGACTTTATGCTATGTGGAGTAAGGTGAACCTTGAGGGTACCTATTTTCATGAGCTTCAAAAATTTTATCGAACAAGGGTGAATTCTAGTCCACAAAAGGGTTTTTATTACTTTACTGTATATGATAATAAGAAGGGAGCTACTTTAGTGAATAATTTGCCCTCTAAAAAACATTAGGTAAAAGCACATCTGGTTTTTTACTAAAGAACAGTAGGGGCAGATTTATGAGGGTCCACATGGCCCTCAATTATGTCCTCGAGTTTTTTTAAGAAAGGTTATTCACCTCTTAGTTCTTTTTTCTTATTGTTTGATAAATTACTTCTCTTTTATTTTATTTTTTACGTCTATTTTTTGTTTTTTTATTCAACCGTTTCTTGGTTTTCAAAGCCCAAGCTTTCTAAGGAGGAGAAGAACCATATCTAAGCAGCTTTTAACTTTAGTAGTCCTTGTGAAGAGTTGCTCTTCTAAGGTAGCCTTGTCTTTTCGTGTTTAATTAGAGACATTCCCACGGTCTTAAATTCTTCTGAACCTTATAATGAGGGTGAGTTCTTCTTCTTTATTGGTTTTGAGTGGTAAATGTTGTTATCTTTATTTTATGTGTAGCTATGGGGAAGGAGAAGAAATACTCATTTCTAATGTTGAGCCTTTTCTCTAAAAGCGAAGAATTAGAGGCTTGTTTTTAACTTTCTCAATATGAAGATAAAAGGTATGTGAGAGTCCTCATCAGGTGCTCTTCACACTAAAGAGGGGCTAGATGAAGCTCCAAAGACTTTATAGAGAAAATGAGTCAGTGGTCGTCTCCTTTTTTTGTTCATAAGAGTCTTCTACTTCAGGGTGTGGATACTCTTCATTCTCCTCCTAATTGGATGACGTCTCATTTTACTCTACATCTTTCTCAATCTGGTAAGAGATGAGCTAATGTAAAGGCTTCTGATAGGCTTTCAACTTTAAGGTTATAGTCGAGGCACAAACTAGAGTCTTATATTTTTAATCTCTCATTTTACAAAGAATGGGAGATATGAGCATATGTTGCCTCTTTTGAGGGAGGCACAATGGGTACTGCCCAAAGAATGTGTTATACTAATGTTGATATGCAACACTTCTTTAGTTTTATCCTATAGAATTAGGTGCTTATTAAAGTTAATGTTTTGCTCTTTAAGATCTCATTGTTTTTATTTCCATTTCTTTTTTTTGACTCCATACTTTTTTTCGTTTTTTGATTTTCTTTCTTTTTTTAGGAATTCTTGTCCCCATCAATCATTGTCATGATATCTTTTGTGCGGTGTCTAACATTCAAAAGCAGCAGCTACTGTGGCTGAGGTTATTAAGGCCAATGAAGCCTTGAAGGAAAAGAAGAAGCAAATGGAGTTCTCTGAGCACGAGCTTAACTCTTGCCTTACTAAGCTGAAGCATGTTGAGGAAAAAACAAATGCCAAAGTGAGTGCTATTGAGGCTAAGGCTTTTTTGGTTGAAAGTAGGTCGTTGTGCTTGAAGCTGAAGTTAAAGAGCTTGAGGAGCAAGTTAAGGTCCTTCTAAAAGAGAGCTTTTCTCTTCGATAGTCAAACGAGAAGCTGGATAAGAAAATTAAGCTCTCGAGTTTTCACTTGTTGAGGAGGTATCTGAGGCTTTGACTTATTTAGCAGATGTTTTTAAGAGTTACTAAACTAGATTAGATCTCTCTTAGGTATAACAGCTTTTTATTGCCCTAGATGGTATTGATGAGGGGGCTTCAATTCGTGATAAGAAGCTGTTGTTACTTAGGTGGCTGAGGATGCTTCTGCCTAGGCTGCTGCTGGCTTTTCAGATGCTCCTCAAGCTGATGGCACTCCTCCCTTCACTTCTGTTGTTACTAAAGACAATTCCATCTCTTTTGCTGTATGAATTTCTTGTAACAAACTCTTTAGAGGATGAATGAAAGAAAATTTTATTTTTCTTCCATGTTCGTATTTTGATGTTTGTGTTCTTCATTGTTGTTAGTCAAATATTCTGAGTATTATTGTCACTTGCTATTTTTTTTTGAATGTGCTAAATGTTTGCAAGTTTTGAACGCATGCCTTAATATTTAGAGATCACTAGGAATGAGTTTTGAAGGACAATTGTAGATTTATTTTGAATAGAATGCTCATTGTGATGAACGTATTGTTGGGATTTGTGCACACGTGCCATCCTATTATTGTATGAATATTTTATTTTGTGATATTTATATAGTTCATTATTTGTTAAATCACTAATTACTATTATTAAATAGTTTAATGCTTGTGATGCTACAAACAATATATGATCTGGAGGAGTTCAGATTTGGTTTAAAGAAGTTTAGATCAATGCCAAGAGTTAGCATCACTAAAAATTATAAATGCTAAAGAGTTAGCATATTATATTAATCAATGAAGTCTAAAAGTTAGAATCTTCTCTGTTACAGTACAAAGATCTGAGAATACATTAGTAATAACATAGTTACAAGAGTTGCAATAGGTGCTAAGAAATTTTATTATGCAAGTCTATTATCAAATTATATGTTTTCGATCTTAATTCATCGATGCAGGTCTATCGGTGGAATTCTTTTACATAGACCAGTGTATACTATACTTAGATGGTCTAGATGGTTGTTCCTAGCTAACCATGGACTTACTAAAAGTTCGTATAACATACAGGTGTTCAGTAAAGACTAAATACTGAGCAAACTCAACGAAGACCCCAATAGACATCCCATGAAGCCATCAATGGAAGGTCCTTTCGAGTTGAGTAGTATATGTGATTCTTTAACCTGAGTACTACGATGGGCTTATAAGTGATATATCATACTTTAGTTCCACGCATGTCACAGACATTTTACGGTGTGACCACTGGGTGTTGTTGGGTATGGTCCGATGCTTACAGAGTCCGGTGTGTAGAGATATGGAATTCGTCAGCACACATGGATGAGTTATATATATTCAGATGCTTAAAGACTATATCTTTGAAAGTCTTATGGCTATAAGCAACAAACTCAAGAAAGAGTTTCCCATGGGATTAAACAATATTACAAAAGTGTTTGCATATATTATTTATTAAGATACGTGTCTGGAGATAAGTTCACGGATGAGCACGTAGGAATTTGACGGTAGTGATCTACATCTCTGCTCTTCTAGGATATGATTGGCAGAATGATTATACATATGCGTTGTGACCTCAACTTGTATGGTCTATTGTATTGATTTGTAATATCCGTGACGTGTGCATGAGGCATCGATCTCGAACTTATAGAATAGTTCTGTTTGATAAATCGGAAGTGGATCTAGAGAGTCTCGCAATATAAAGTGTACTTGTTGTGCACTAGGGTAGCGTACTTAATTGAATAATTCGATCTAGAA
The DNA here is from genome assembly GCA_946807835.1 of Ailanthus altissimus. Classification (NCBI taxonomy): domain Eukaryota; kingdom Viridiplantae; phylum Streptophyta; class Magnoliopsida; order Sapindales; family Simaroubaceae; genus Ailanthus; species Ailanthus altissimus. Next base: position 13,410,796 of record OX327698.1, read on the forward strand.
AATTTCAACAGACTAGACATTTACTTCGATTTTTCTCTGATCGTGCACGTATTAAGACTTAAGAGTTAAGTATATCAATTAGTTAACAATTAGTTGCTGACCAATAGGATGTTGACACATGACATATGTGGGCCAATTATTGTTTAATTTAAAAATTACTAAAATAACCTTATTTGTTAGACAAATAATATCATTATTTTATTCATTAAAATATTTATTGAATAAAATAATAATAATAATAATACTAATATATGATATTATTATTTAAATTGAAATCAAACAATTATCTTTTTATTTAAATTGACATGTGTTTCTACCATCATTTAATATGATTAAATAATTTATTTAATATTTATTAAATGATAAGATAAGTATAAATGAGTGACATTTATTAATGGTGGGTCTTAAGATGTTTCTTAATAATGAGAAAGTGTTTTCTCATTTGGTTTAGATTAAGGCCAAGTTCATTTAAATGAATTTCTATTTTGTTTTATTTTCATTTGATTTATTAAAAATAATAATAAACAAAAACAAATGGTAAACATAATAGATGCCATTAGATGAGAAAATAAAAATAATAATAAACAAAACACTCGTGGCAAACGTAACGAATGCCATTAGATGAGAAAATGGAAGAAAATAATAAACAAATAAAAGAGCAATTAGTTGCTCAATTAATAATCAAAAAATTTGTGCAAAGTGAGAAGTAAAGAGATAGAAGTGAATTTTGCTAAGTTTTAAAAATTTCTCTTGAGAGTATAAAAACTCAACTCTTCCATTTTTTTCCTTTCATTTTTTCTTCCATTTTTGTCACTTATATTACAAGGTAGAAACAATAATTCAAGAGTTAAATCATTTGCTGAAAAAATTGTTATTCTAGCTTCCTCAAGCCTACTGTGTTGAGAAACTAGAATTGTGAACGGGTTACTTCAAAGCAGGTACTCTGGTTGTACAATATACCAAAGGCTTGACAATGTATTATTTCTCAATCTTGAAGTATTTTACATTTATGAGAAAACATGTAATGTTTACTTGTATTTATCATTATGAAATTTGTATTCTGTTTATCCGTTGCGAATGTATATATATATAAGATACATATGCTATTTTTGAATGATAAACACAAACTCACATGCATGTACCCTAAGTTTAAAATCACTCACACGTATTTCAAATAAGGTGCTCAATATAGTGTGGTTGATGCTTTTACCCTTTGTGTAATCTCTTTTTCTTAAGCTCTATTGTTCTTTAGGAGACTAGTAGTGTTAAGAAGCTTTTTGTGGTAGGTCCCATCTATTCTGCCAGTTGTTTATTTCTCATTTAATGTGCCCTTTTGTGTTTTAGGATTTTTTTTCATTAATAACGTCTTTTAGGGATAACCTTATTGATGTTGCCCTTTTAGAATCTTTTAAGGCTTCTAGCGGTTATAAGTTATTTTTTTCCTTCTACCTTAGGAAAGCATTTTTAGGCGAGATATCCCTAGGCCGTTAGATCTAATCTACGGTTGGGCTTTAAAAGCCTAAAGGTCTTTTTATATTGAAGGCAATGGTTTTAAACTCTTCATAATCTGCCTTTTACCTTGCTCCATTCTTAAGAGAGAAAGTTGTGTCTTTCTAGCTTTTCTTCTTGAATTTCCTTCTTCTTTGTTTATTTTCTAGCATAGGTAATGTCTTTTGTAATTTAAAAATTTTACTTTTCTTTCCATTATTCTTTTATAAATGCTTTTTGGGGTTTGTATTTGAATTTATTCCTTCTGAAGCTTTCTTGTTTAAGAAGTCGGGGCTTTTAATCTTCTCGTAATGATTCTAGTCCCTTATTCTTGGTGGATTTTGAGTATATCTATTTAGTCTACCTACGATATATGCTATATCTAGCATAATACTATTTATCAAGTACATGAAACTATTGATAATTTGAGCATATAAGGTCTGATTGATACTGTGTTCATTATTTTTTAAAAATTGAGTATTAGTATCATAAGGTTTTGAGACTGATTTGCATTCAAAATACTAAACTTTCTTAAGAGCTTTCTTGATATAGTGTCCTCGAAATAATATGAGACTATCACAAGTTTTCAATATCTTGATTCTAAATATTATACTTATTTCTCTCATATCTTTCATATCGAAATAAGAAGAAAGTCTCAATAATTACTCTTATACTAAGATTGAAATTAATATATCATCCACATAGAGGTAATGATGACCAAAGTTTCTATATCAATGAATTTTAATTTGTCTGGATCATTAATCATATAGTCATTTGATATTAAAATATGATCAAACTTTTCGTCAGTATTTAGGGGCTTGTTTCAAACCATATAAGACATTAACAAGTTTGCATACTTTATGTTCTACTCCTGAAACTATGTAATCTTCGACCTGTTTTATATAAATTTCTTCGTTTAAATACCCATTTAAAAAAACAGTTTTAACATTCATTTGATGCATATACAAGTCATGAATAATAACTAGAGTAATCAAAACTCTAATAGATGCTATTCTTATTACAGAAACATAAATATTAAAATAATTTAAATCTTTTTTTTATGTGAATTTTTTGACAACTAATCTTACCTTATATTTATCGATTGACCCATCAGCCTTTAGTTTCTTTTTAAAAATTTATTTACATCCAATTAATTTGATTCTAGCAGGTAAGTTGATAAGTTACCATGCATAATTACTTATAATTTAGTCTTTTTTTTTTTGTTATTAAGAGTCTTTCTTACAAAAAATATCATAAAAAGTCGTTGCCTCTTCAATGATTTAAGTGTCGTTTTCGGTAAGACTACTATAAGTACAGCTAAAAGCAAAATTCTTGAATTGAGTTTGCCATAACTTGTTCTTGTACGTGTGGGGTACCTTAGACTTTCCTTATTATCACACCATAATAAGAAAATTATATATAAAGCTTTAGAATGAAATATTTATCTTCCATATAAAATATAATATTTTGACTATGATATTCCTTACAGATGCCATTTTCTTCCTACGATTGAGCTAGTTCACTGTCCTTACGATTTCTAAAATAACTTATTATCCTTCTGTCATTAAATTGCAACTTAAGGAACTCAAACTAGGTATGACACAAATGTTAATTCAACCTTTAAAGTCAATTAAACGAATCATTTTTTTTATGATAAATTTATATCATGTAACATTAAATGTGTGATTAATTTAAATTAGCTAAATGTTGGTATTCATAAATTTTATATAATGTATTTACATTAAATTTTGAATTTTTAAATATTTAGAATTACATATTACATAACATCTTAAGTTATAATATTATCCATGCAAGCTCCCTCGTCAAGTTTTCAAGACAAATATTGAAATATTAATGGCCTCTGAACTCTATAAATAGGCCAATAATGTAAGACATGTCAACAAGATTTGAATAAAAGCCTTATGTCCGGTGTATCATGCAAGTCCCTCTTTCTTATTTTATTATGCTTTTAGTTTATAATTTTCAAGTTTTCTTCACGTGATGTTATTAGCACTGGGACTCTATAACAAGAATTATTCAATCGATCTTTTTATATCCGCATTTTTGAGAGATTCAAGATAGTTAATGAATACAATTCTGCACTGTATAGAATTGTTTTATAACTAATAATATGCAAAAAAAGAAGCTATAAATAGAGATATTAGAAACAATATTCTCAATATTTTGCGCTTCAAATATGTTTCTACAAAAATAACATTAAGTGCGTGAAAACAAAAAATATTCTGACATACTTTTATTTTTTCTTTTCGACGTTGAGAAAAAAAAAAAGAAGCTTTTAATAACTTCTTTTAAAATATTTAATAATTATTGCAGATAAATAAATTACTGTAGAACATTCAATTTCATATGTTTATACCCAAAATAGATTAACAAAATTATTTATCAAACGATTCTAGATAATTATAAAAACTTTATTGTCACGTATTTAATTATCTATTTTTGTATGGAGTCATGTAAATTTATATGTTATGACTAATATGGTATATATCAAGAAAGTAAGAATTAAATTGATATATCAATAAAATTAAAGATTAAAATGACATTTTTTGGTCAAAATATTTTCAGCCCTATAATCTTATCATAACCCTCCCAAACTAATCCCCAACGTTGTTTCTTCTTCTCAATGACATCTTTTTCGGATGATTTTCTTTCTTTGCAACATGCATATTCCTTCCTTTACTTGTTTCTTTTTTCTTTTTCTTTTTACTAAAATTGATTCTAACACTGAATCTAGCTTCCTTCCTTTACTTGTTTCTTTTTTCTTTTTCTTTTTACTAAAATTGATTCTAACACTGAATCTAGCTTCTTTAGCATATTTATTATAAAAATCACACACGTAATATAAAGAAGCAAATTCTTATCCAAAATCTTGGCTTGTGATCATGCATTACTTTAGTAATGTAAACATTGTCATCAACTTCTTCATCTTAATTCTCTATTTCATTAGGAATGGCACCCTTTTGGAGGAAATTGAACAAATTAAAAAGATTTTTGCATGATATAAAAATATTAAATTTGTTGGGGAATGATTTTCGGTTTAAAGGGAAGGCTCGACCCCAAAATTTGAGTTTGAGGTGTGAGAGAAGATGAAAAAGTCTGAATTCTTAGACCTCTAATTACCAAGAGCCGAGATTATGGCTATGTTGGTAGTGGACATCTGAAATGGTACTGAGAAGTGGCTAAACTCTAAACTGTGGTAGAATTGATTGAAGGCACCCGAGGGGACCTGAGGAACACAACAAAATGGAGGTCAAAGAGTAGGCGCCAGCGTGGTAGCCGACGACAATCTTCTGACACTCAAGTCAGGCAAAAGTGCTCTGAAAAGTGTTCTCTAGAGTTAACTTGCCACAGAGAAAGTGAAAAGACTCTAGAGAGAAGGTGGAGAATTTAGTTTTCTAGAGATAGAATGTCAATTTTGAAAATACCAGATGTCCCTTACTCTCTTTGCATTCTGAAGACTTAACTTGAACTTAGAGGATACCAATTGGAGAACTCCCTTTAAGAGTGATACATGGCGAACAATTACTGTCATGAGGGGCATTTTGGAGATTTATACTTGAAGGGACACATGAGTCATTTACCTTTCTCTAACGTCTAGAGTACTAGGTATAATTTAATTGGTTACTTTTGAACCTGTCAGCACTGAGTTGGTGAGGATTGAGGAGCTCTGAGGGGCACTAAGGAGTTTCTGACTCTTCCTCTGTACTCGACGTAAACAGTGCTGAACTGTTTACCTACCACAGACAGCCTTTGTCAATAGTGTCAATGGCATCAGCTGTGACTATGACATTGAATCTTGCTGATGTGACACTCAGCTATTGGCTTCTGAGGGATTTTCTCATCCACTATTTTTCCCTAGGTTTAACAACTAGTTGAAGGGGCATCTAGGTGCTCCTTTATTGGGCCGTGTTGGTGATGTGGCGTGTACTGGCCTTGGTTGACATGGCACTTGCTCATTGGGACTTTGGAGATTCTCCCATCTAACCTTATCTTTAGGTCAGATAGTTAGGGTACTCCTCTAGTAGGTTAGATGCTGATGACATAGTAAGGCTTGAGTGGTGCTGACGTATGCACTGTTAGTGGGCTCATATTGACATAGCGAACACTTGATTTTGGGTGACATATCCTTTGATACAGTGACTGAGTAAAGACACTTAGTATGGCTTGGTCTCACTATATAAGCTTAATGGGCTTAGTTAAAGAGGCTCAAATATTGTAGTTTGAACTCAGTTCCACTAAGGTAGCTTCCACTGGGTTGGGTACTTAGGCTTAAGTGCTGGATTGGACTCCCTAATATTAGACTTAGTGCCGCTACTTTCTACCCTTAACAAAATTCAATAAACTTATGAAGATTATATGATTATATATATAAAAAAAGATACCATTGCTTGTGTTTCATTATTTTAGTTATTTAAAACAGTTTGCACATTTACAATTTCATTCCTTTGGAATGTTTTTATAAAAGCAATAAAATTAAGTTATTTAGTTAAATATAATAATTAAAAAGAATCTTGTAAATAATAAAACATTAACAATATTAGAATTATATACACACACGTGAGTATGCATGTAAAACTTTTTTGGCCCTTTCAATAATTTTATATGAAGAAAAAAAATTCAAATTCGAATGAAAATAACAAAGAAGAGATATGAGTGATGTGTCTATTTTTGTTACTTATATAACTCTTAGACCTATAATTGTTAGTTGTTTAGTTTATTTTTATTAGGATATTTTTTTAAACAAAAAAATAAATAAAGATGTAAAGAAAAAGATTTATAGACAAGTCAACTAGGGAAAGTGAATAAAGAGTTACAATTTATTTTAAAAGTACCACAAATAAAGAAAGTATCATAAAGTTAGTAATATTATTTTTTTATTTAAAATAAAATTTTAAAGGAGAAAAATGTAAATAATTCTTGCATAAGGCATTTTTCTTCTCTAAATTAGAATAAGGTTTGCCAAACTCTTATAAAAACAATGTTGCATTACGAGAAGAAGAGAGGGCAATAAATTTGAAACACATGGCCAAGAATATGAGTAAAGAATTGGAAGTTGAAAGGGTGAAAGATATTAGGTATATAATGTTATTTTATGTCTTTAAAATATGTAAAATAATATTTTATTAATTAATAAAAATTTATTCATACATATAATTAAATATATATTAGTGAGTTAATATTTATAAAGTATATGATTCATGTATTAGGAATATGATATTAATATAGAAGGTATAGATAATTTTTTTTTTATAAATTAAATTAAGTTCACAACTATTAATAAAAATAATATTTTATTATGTAAGGTTGTAGTTTGTTTTTGTCTCTTACAGTAGATGATTTACCTTGATCATAAAAGTAGAGATTTCAAATATAAAAATTAGTGTATATATTATATTGAACGGGACTATTGTAAATTTCGATCTGATTAACTAAATATTGTAGATCTTATATTACAAAAGTTTTAATAAGTTTGATTGATCTTAACACTGAGTATGTAAGGAACTTACTTTTATGCATTGTATCTTTTGATTTATCACGGAGTGAGATTCGTATAAATAGTCAAAACCTCGATAATTTGGAGATATAATTTCATGGGTCGTAAGAACATATATTTGCAAGATGGAATCTAATAAATAATGTCTATCTAAGTTGTTTACAGTACTTTATCATTTAAATCTGTGACCACAGTTTATTCAATAAATTATTTATTGAATAATATTATTTATTTGTAAAATTATTTACAAATATAGATATATTAAAATGATCATTATAGTATTTAGTGACTTAGGAGTAAATAAATAATTAAAGAGATATGATTTTTTTTTCATGACTTAACTTTAATTATAGACATTAATTAAAGGGTCAATTAAGTGGTTATTATCGGTGTAAAGATAAAGCCCAATTTAATTAAAAGGAGTTTTAATTAAATGAGTTTTTACTTAATAACATGAATTATTAGAGTGCAGCCATTGATTTTTATTGCAATAGCTTAAGATTAACTCAAAGAACTGGTAGGTCATGAGATGCTAAGATTTGGTCTTTTAAATTGGAGGTAGAAAGCTCACGAGTCTTGCAGTCCCTCTACTAGCTTAAATTCTAATTAAATTATAATTTTATAATGCTAATCTAATTCTAATTACTAAAGAGAGATTCTTATATATAAAGGAGGTAGAGAATAGTAAATAATAACAATAACCATAAAAATAATTCATTTTATGTATTTTTGCGTGAAAAAAAATTTAATTATTACTCTTATCTTAGATTTGGGTATTAGTGAATTTGAATATTAAAAAAATATTCACGTGCTCACACACATAAGTTTGAACGTTGAGGATAGTAAAGAATATTATAATTGGTCAATTTAAAATTTATTAAAATGAGAAATTGAGGTAAGGAACTTATAATTGATCTTAACACTGAGTAAGTAAGAAACTTACTTTTATGCGTTGTATCTTTTAATTTATCACGGAGTGAGATTTGTATAAACAGTCAAAATCTCGATAATTTAGAGATATAATTTCATGAGTCGTAAGAACATATATTTGCAAGATGAAATCTAATAAATAATGTCTACCTAAATTGTTTACAGTACTTTATCATTTGTATCTGTGACCGTAGTTTATTTAATAAATTATTTATTTGTAAAATTATTTACAAATATAGATATATTAAAATGATCATTATAGTATTCAGTGACTTAAGGGTAAATAAATAATTAAAGAGGCTTGATATTTTTTTCATGGCCTAACTTTAATTATAGACATCAATTAAAAGGTCAATTAAGTGGTGATTATCGGTGTAAAGATTAAGTCCAATTTAATTAAAAAGAATTTTAATTAAATGAGCTTTTACTTAATCACATAAATTATTAGAGTGCAGCCATTGACTTTATTGAAATAGCTTAAGATTAACTCAGAAGAATTGGTAGGTTATGAGATGATTAGGATTTGCTCTTTTAAGTTGGAGCTAGAAAACTCATGGGTCTTTCAGTCCTTCTACTAGCTCAAATTCTAATTTATAATCTTAATAAAATTCTAAATATTCAAGAGAGATTCTTATATATAAGGGAGGTAGAGAATAGTAAATAATAATAATAACGATAAGAATAATTCATTTTACATATTTTTACATGAAAAAAATTGAATTATTACTCTTATCTTAAATTTTGGGTATTAGTGAATTTGAATATTAAGAAAATATTCACGTGCCCACACACGTAAATTTGAAGGTTGAGCATAATAAAAAAAAATTATAATTGGTCAATTTAAAATTTATCAAAATAAGAAATTGAGGTAATCATCTACTTTATATATCTAATCTTCTACTCTATATATGTAATTATGAGAAAAATAATTTAATTTTTACTCCATTTATTTTGTTAAATATAATTTTTTTTAATTTCCTACTATCAAAAAACAAATAAGAAAAAATGGAGGACAATTGGAAAGAGACGTGAGAAGAAAAAAAAAAGAGATGGAAGAAAGGATGTGAAACAGAAGAAGAAAGGGTCGTGGAAGCTTTTAAGTTTTCTATTCTTCTTATGGCTGCATTTGTTTACTCTATTGCTCCTAATTTAATTATATTTTTTTATTTTTTATATTTGAAGGCCGAGGATGATATTATATTTGATAAAATAATTCTCTTTTTATTAAATTAATTTTATTTGTTTATTCTTTAATGTTTATGGTACTTGCTTTTTAAGAATAATTAAATTAAATTTTTTTCATAATTAATATCAAATTATTTTGATATTTAAGAACTTGTTTAATTGTTCTGAAATTTTAATAATTAATGCGATTGTCATTGATTCTTTTTCATTGAATTGATACATAGAATATTTAGTATACAATTAAGTGAAGTAAAAGTTTTTTTTATCTAAGATTAATTAATTTATGCTTAACGTTATATCTATAAGATAACAATATATTGATTTCGATGTGCCATTCTACTTTAGGAATTAATTGATAAATACGAGAATTACTAAATTAAATAGTGGTGGATTCTAAAATCTTAGTAATTTTAATCATTTAAATTTTAAAAGTTTTAATTATTTACTTTAATTTCTTTATTTTTATTAGTTTAAGTTTCTCTCAAACAATTTTATTTTTTCTTTAAATTAAGTAAGAATTATATTTACTTATATTACATTAATTTTTCTTAATTTTAAATAATTCATATGGGGTGTTGCTCATTTTATTATATTGCTATAGACTCGTAGCTCGAGAGTACAATTAAAATTTGTACAATAATAAAATATGTAAGAGGTCAAATATCACTGTCCTAAAAAGAATTGTTACAATCTATGTCAAACCGCCCAAATATCCTTACATAAAAGATTATAAAAACAAGTCCCCTAGACTTTTTAGTTTAGAAAGAAGAGAAGCTCAATTAAAGAGAATAATATTAGATTTATTAATTGTTAGACTTAGTAGTCGAGTATCATAATATCAGACTACTAATTGAAAAAATTAAATATACACAACACAAAAAAATTTACTAGACCTATTAGTCTTTTTTGGTTGAAAAGTGACCTATTAATTGAGAAAGTGATACCAAACTTATCAGATTTATTGATTGAAAAAGTTGAGTAAATAGATAGGATTTATGATACCAAACTTACCAGATTTATTGATTGAAAAAGTTGAGTAAAGAGATGAATGGATATAGCAGCTTGAAATTGCATATGGTCATATTATACTTTTCTAACCATTTTGGGCATAAAATAATTTTATTTTATTTTTTAAAGCCTAAAATTACAAATATGTTTGGGTTGGGACATATATAAATATAAGACCCTAAATATTTGTTAACTGGATCAAGTATTGATTGGATTGAGTTAATGCAAGCTCAATCTAACCCAAGTGCTTACTGCTTACCCTAAGGAGAAGGTGATTGCTTTACAAACTCAAGCATATAAGTGACTAATTTTTTTATGCTTATTCAGAAAAACAAAATTTAAATAAACAACATCATCGCCAAATGAAATTTGTCCAATCCACAAACCATAAACAATAAAAAGTGCTCACCACTCGAAGACTTGATGTAGGTGACCATCTGCCATTGAAATCAGTCGCCAAAAGCCCCACATTCTCCACACTTTCTGCCCTCATTATTAAGTCAGTAGTTCTTTTTCTTTTTCCTTACATTTATTTTTTAAAATCTTATTTACACATTTTTTTTATTGAGTCTGTAGATTTTTTTTACGTATATAATGAGCCTTAGAATATGTGTGAACGAAAAACTAAGAAGAAAAATTGAGACTTGGAGGAGCAATCATTCCAAAAATTAAGAACTTGTCATTTCTAGGGTACTATAGAGATTGAGGTTATGTAAATCTTTACTTGCATTTCCATTTTTCTTAGCCCGTTCATTTAGGAAAAAGAAAAAAAAAAGAAATTGTTTAGAGTTTTATTTACATTTTGTATTTCAAAAATTGGATTTATAATATTTAGATATATGATAGGATATCTATAAATAAATAAATAAGTAAATCTTGGTTTCATGATTTTGTTTACATTATTACATTAATTATGATAATCTTGTTTAGAGTTTTTTTCTTAAACTGTTGTGATTATTCTCATATATTGAATAATATGCATAGTAGATTCTTTACTCATATTGTGCCACATGTGTGTATAGGTGGTTCTTTTTACTCTCTCTTTCTCTTCTATTACACTGATGCTTGAATTTTGAGAGTGTGTGTATGTGTGTATTTCTTTTTACTCACTTTCTCTTTTATTAAACTGATGCTTTTGTCTCTGAAAATTCAAAATCCATCTTAGTCATTACTGGTTCTTGTTCATTTATTCATCGAAGAAAACTCGCTAAGCTACTACTATCAAGTATGTTCAGAGTTCTTGTTTGCATTATGTATATAGCTAGATGGTGATAGTGGAATTTGCTGTTGGAGTGAACTCCACTTAAGGAAATTAGAGGCATGCAAAGTATTTTGTAGACAATAACTCAGTATTTTTTATCCTTTGTTAGCTATGTGTGTTAATTTACTTCTTTGAGTCCAGAGAGAATTTTCCTCATGAGAAATGTTTAGCTTGTAATGGCTTATGTCATGTATGCATGCACGCGCTTTTGCAAATATTTTCATCATAATGTTGCATCTTCTTCCAAATAGTTTTTATGCTAATTAGATTTGCATAATTTTTCACCATTTAAGTTTTTCTGATGCACAAGCTTCTCTATTTTGCATGTACACTTGCTCATTCTATATATATATAATGAAAAGAAAGGATAGTTACTAATAGCTTATTTGTTTTTGACCTTAATAAATAAGACCATTGAACTGAGAATCAAGGATTTGATTATGTGCATCTTGTGTCATATGTAAAAGGATCATGATTAATTTAGTCTAATTCCTTGGATTTCTTCACTTTATGGGATTTTTGAAGTCAATATCAATAATTGTATCTTACATCTAGGGTTACTGTGTAAAAAATATAGTTAAGATGTGCACGTAGAACCACTTTCTTTACTGTTGTGTCTCAGTTTGAATAAATTCTTGATGACTTTTGGTCATTGTATAAATAAAATTCACTGTATGTGATTATAAAGTATACTCCATACTGGATCTCTAACTATATACTTCAGACTTTAAATTATATACTGAACATTCAATTCATAATTTATTTGTAAAGCAAAAATGGTTAAATGTAACATCAATGTAATAATTTGGTTTTAATGTAATAACTTACGTTGTTATAATTTATAGGGTTTTAACTTCCATTAATAATTAAATATAATTGATATTAATAACTCTACCAATTAAGAAACTTTTATATTAACTTCTTAATGAAAGGAGTTAATATGATATTTTTATATATATTTTTGGTCCCTAAGTCTCATAAACTCATAATCTTATTTTAGAGAATAAACATAATTATAGAGAGTTTGTAGAGGGCTTAAGAGCTAAATTACACAAACATTTCTGTCCAATGATAACATCAATGGTTGGAGATTAGAAAATTCATTCTTAATTAATTTCTACATTAAATCCTTATGTATTTATATTGATTTTACATAGAAGATCATATTTAAGATTGCTTATAATTGGTATCAAAGTCACAATTTATATTTGCCTTAAAAGTTTACAATTTGAAAAATGTGTTTTTAGTTATGATCAAATTTGAATTTGACTTAAAATTTGTTATTTTAATATCGTATGATGCACATGAGATTAAAAATTATTAGAAAATTGAATATCAAGTATTTTATAATTTAAAATATTAAATTGAAGTTAAAATGAGAGATATAATTAAATTTTAGAGATGGTCAACGGTAACCATGGAGATTGAAGGTGACCGGTGATTCAGCCCCTTTAAGTTTTATAAATTATTTTTTGACTTTAAAACTTTTAAATATTTATAAAATATTCTTAAAGTATTAAGTATTTATAGTTTGACCTTAAAAAGTTTTGTTAATTTACAATTACCTATAGTATTGGGTATGTGTACTAAGGCCTTTAAGCTTTCAATTAATTACAATTTAATCTCACATCTTTTAAAATTTTACAAATAGGCCCTCCCAATTTAGGTAATTATAAATAGCCCATAAAACATTATGATAATTACGAATAGGTAGTAATTTGATACATACTTTATTTTATGTATTTATTTCATGTAATTAGTATCATTTAAATGTTACATGTTGATTTTATATGTATAAATTATCGTTTTTATTATGCATACAATTTAAAATTATGTTCATATTTATAAATAATGCCATTGTTGCATACTATTATATGAATAAAATGTCAAGTGATCAATATAATTTTAAATAATTAAAGAGTAGCCACAACATCCTTAATTATACAAAACTTATATATTAAATAGTTTAGGATCACATAGAGAACAATGACGTTAATTGTGGTTAATTATATTTAATATGATAAATCTTATCCCACAATTTTTTTTTATATTTATATGATTAACTAGGATGGAGTATCAAAATATATTTTCTAATTTACCTATAGGGATTAGAAAAAGGAACATAATTTGATAGTTTTATCGTAAAGATAAATTGATATAACTGAATTTAAACTTTAGCCGACAGGTAAGTTTTATGTCACTAGATTTATAATTTTTTGACCATGATTTATATAGGTGAAATATGATATTTGTTTTATCATAAAGTGTTGTATGAATTTACTTGAATTAGATTCATACATAAAGTTTTCTAGCTAAAAAACTAGACATGGCACCAAAGAAGCAACACACAGTAGCTAGTACTAGTGCAGCCTATGATGCCTCTAGCTTCACATCCACCAAAACCCAAACGCATTATACTGACATTGTTTTGAGAAAGAATTCTTTAGGGAGAGAGGATTTGATTTGAAATATCCAGGTATTCCAAATATTGGGGTTATGATCCAAGAATAACATTGGGAATTATTTTATCTACAGCCTATCCACAGTATCACTCTAGTCGTACAGGAATTCTATGCCAATGCTAATGAGAGAAAATTATGGGCGGAGTATTTGTTAGAGGTAAGAGAGTGGCATTTGATCCAGCAACAATCAATGACTAATATGGATTACCAACAGAGATTGAAGACAGCATGGTAAAATTACGGGATAATCCAAACTATGAGGAAATCATCAACACCTTGTGCACACTAGGTACTTAATGGCATGTCATCAATGATGTACCAATGACATTCATGTCTAGCCATATGACCTTAGAGGTCAAAGCCTCGTATAATTTCCTCACCTCTTATCTGATACCTATTTTCCACATTAATGACATCAACAAACTATGGTCTATCTACCTTTTTGCTATCATGACACATCGACCAATCAATATTAGGAAGGTGATACATGTTGAAATCGTAGTTTGTGTTCGTCTCAATTAACGATTATTCTTTATTTCTTTGATCACAGCTCTGTGTGCATAAGTCGGTGTGAGGTGGGAATCAAGAGAAGAAGGTTATGCCCCAATTACTGCCATTTCTACACAAATTATTCGAAGGATGATCGTTGCTAATCCACCACCTACCAAGATCCCTCCATATGCCATTGCCCAAAATTGGCCATTGCTTATACATATTCGACTAGCTCAGATGAAGGCTCGCATGGATAAGTAGGAGCTCGTGACTAATGCTTGTTGGAGATATATGATCTAGTGGACGTAGACCACTGCATCTTGCTTAGAGGTTAATCCTTCGAACCTGTCATAACCATCAGTGATCCTTACTCCAACATAATCTCTGGAGTTTAATTTTGAGAACCTTCTCTTTGATTGCAAAGATTTGAACGATTAGTACTTCGACTATAAAGGAAAATATCTCTATTTTTCTCTTTACATGAGACCATGTTTTCATTTCAAGTATGAGGATGGGAGAAATTTTATATTTTTATTATGTTGTTTTTTTATTTTGTTATTTTTGTTTATATGATTTTGAGTTTGTTAAAAGAAAAAAAATAAAAAGAGTAATGGTAATCATGCTTGTTAAATCTTATTTTTACTCTATTGAAATTCTTCTTTCTTATAAGTTCTCATTTGTATTTGTTTTATATTAGGTTTTTAAGATGATCATCATTAGTCTATGATAAAAATAGAATACATGGCTAAATGTATTTTCATAAATCTTAAGAAATGATAGATATTTGAGACAATTTTTAGTTTTCTAAGTTTAGAAATGTGTTCTACCTTATTTATAATCACTATTTGTTTGAGCACTTTATAAGCATGAATAGCTATAAGTCTTACTTAGAAATACTTATGTTTTAGGGAATACACAACAGTCTCAAAGACGATACTCTAGAACTTGTCTTTAGTTACTGCTTGAGGTGAAATTCTAAGAAACATATGAATAGAAAAATGACATTAGGCCATCTTTGGACTGATTGAACTTTTCTAGCCTACCTTAATAGTATATTTATTCCTAGTTATTCATTTTGAGCTTAATGACCTATTTTATTTTTTCTGTTTCACCAGATTCAAGCCCGGCTTAAAGTTTATTTATCCAGAATTTATCCATCACACCATAGACCTTGAGATTGCTTAGAAATACTCTTGAAAGAAAAGAGGTTATGGTTGTAAATAGTATTTAAGAAAATAAATTTGGGTAATATTTATCAATCTAAGTTTAAGGGTACTAAAAAAAAGATAAATAAATAATACCACTAGCTTAAGAAAAAGAAGAAATTCTTTGAAAAAAAAATAGTGGTTGAATAGAAAGAATGGAAACACAATAAGTTTGGAGGAGGTGATAATTTAAAGGAAAAGAAAGATTAAGAGATTTTTATATAAAGTCTAGGTGTTCATGGTGTCACTTAACCTAAATTATTTATCCTTTAATCCCATCTTGACCCTAACCCTATATTACAAGCTAAAAAAAGGTCATGAATAGATCCTTAGACATGTGATTTTTTACATTATTGGAGAGTGGTAGAAAAGACAAGCTTATGGAAGTGTCATTATTCAAATCAAATGTCAAGACATCATCTTTCATGTACAAACTAAAGTATAAAGTAAATCAAAGTATAGTTTTAGCTATTGATTGGTGCCTACACACACACATAGTGATTATCTTTAAGGAAGAATGAGGGACTAAATTAAAATGATTAGAATTATTAATAGTTATTTATCTACTTTAGAATTTGTGCTATTTACACATCTTTTGAGACAATCATTTTGATCATCTTATTCACCTTCTATGTTTTGTTTTATTTTCTTTGTTTGTTTATTATTTTATTAACGTATAATCCATTTTCTCTCTCTTAATTTTTATTTTACTCCAGGATGAGTAATGTATTAAGTTTGGGGGAATTTGATAGGGGTAAAATAGTTATTTAATTTGTTCTCCTTTTACTTAAAGATTTGATATTTCATTGAGAATAAAAAGACTATTTATAAGTATTATTGTTAATTTATAGGAGCTAAGGGTAAAAAGAGCAAATATGAAGAAATTGGGGAAAAAATCACAAGTTTCCAAAATAGGAGCTAGTGCTCCAACGGTACAAAGCTTGGCACCCTAGCACCTACTTTAGAAACGAATTAGGAAAGCCAAAATAAGACTTCCGATTTAATTGAATTTTTTCCATAATGCAAGAGTACAATCGCCTTAGCGACATCCTATCGCCCTAGTGCTATATAGCCATCGTTACAGCAGTAGAGACAACATAATGCCCTAACGATAAGACATTAGCGCTCCAGCAACCAGACTTTCTTACTGTAACAACAATACTGCCTAAACTCTTCAAAGCAACCCCTATAAAAGGCTACTCATCCTAATCTTCAAATCCGTAAGAAATCACACACAATATAAGGTAATAAAAGCTGAGCAACCAATTCAAGAGGGAGAATCATAAAGATTTCAAGGGAACAAGGCAATTCGACAAATAGCACTTCAACGATCATATTAGTTTGCTAGCATTGTGTTTTCATTACTGTTTTGCTTTCTTTCTCTTGTCACCATGAGTTAAATTTTCTTTCTAAGATTAACACTTAAACTCAATATGTAGAGATTAATTGCCATATTTTCTTTTATATTTATTGAACTCAGTTTGTTATTATTTAATTTATTTGTGTTTAATGCTTTATGACATTTAGCTAATGTTATGATTGATTAGGTAATATTTTGATAAACGCGAGAGCTGAATCATTATATTTAGACCATAATAAATTGTTGCATGATTATAGAGTGATTTACAAGTTCCAATCTAGGATAGAGATATACCTAATTGGCATACATAATCTATAAGACTTGACCTTAATAAATTTTAATTTATTACAAATGCCATAGAGATATAGGTATTTAGTGAATGAAAATATTATTGTTTGATCTTGAGAAAGATTTGCAATTACAATTGTGTTTGATCAAAAATAATAACTGAGGGAATTAAATATTTAAAGGAAATATAACTTTAAAACATATTGAGAGATAGTTGTTAATCCTAAGCTTCTCAAGAATTGTTTCTTATCCTAAACCTTATATTGTGATATTTCTACCAGTTTTAGTTTAATTATTTCCTCTTATTTTAGTCTTAAAAATATAAGTTGGTTTTTTTGAACAATTATAAGAAAGATACAATTTTAGTACTTAGTTTAAGTAACTATTATTCCTGTAGGTTCGATATCTGACTCTTAAAGTCTTTATATCACTTGTTCACGATAGCGTATACTAAAGCTTAATTTTAAGATATAAAAATAATGTATCATGTATCAGCTAGTGGAAGAAGAATAGTGAATATAAAAGGTGAATAAATCTAGAAGAAATAATGCTATGCTAACTTAGTCAAACCACTAAAAGATAAAAAAAATAATTGAAGAAGGCTTCCGCAAAAGTTGAGAAAAAAAGGAAAGGAAGAGGAAAAGAAAAGAGGAAAGGCCGATGATAAAGAACATCAAGCAACGCAAAGGTTTCACCATCACATAAAGTAATACCTTCAAATAGTAACTATTGGGTGAATGGCCAAAGGGTTTTCCTCTTGTGGAGGAGTGGATGGAAGAATATATTCTATCCTATATAGAAGAAACAAACGAAGTATAATGGAACCCTTTGACCACTGTTGGACACCAATATGAACAAAGAGAAAAAAAGTGACAATGATTCACCTAATGAGTAGGAACCAAGATGTCTTTAATTGGTCTCACTAAGACATGGTTGGCTTAGACCCATAGGTCATAAGCTAAGCATCGAGAAAGGCTACACCTTGGTCAGGTAGAAGTAGAAAAGATTATTGAGGAGCACAATAAAATCATTAATAATGAAGTTGTCATATTGCTAGAAGTTGGATTCATTCAAGAGGTCCATTATCCAAATCCAAAGAAGAATAAAAAGTGGTGAGTATGCTTAGGCTATACAAATCTCAATAAGGAAACTCTAAAGACTTCTTTCTGTTTCTTAAGATTGATCAGATGGTAGACATGATGACCAAATATGAGACATTATCATTTATAGATGCATACAGTGGATACAACCAGATTAGGATAAATCCACAAGATGAAGAAAAAAACTACCTTTGTGACTAAACAAAGACTTACTGCTATAAATTAATGTCGTTCTATCTAAAAATGTCGGAGCCACCTTTCAATAACTAGTGATTAAACTCTTTGGAACGTTGATTGAAATGATAGTGAAAGCATACATAGACGAAATGATGGTCAAGAGTAAGATAGCAGAAGATCATATTTTGAATCCACATGAAGTGTTCGACATCCTACAAGAATACAGATGTGCTTGAAGCTTGTAAAGTGTACCTTTGGAATATCATTTGGAATAAGCATGAGATGATCGAAGTAAACTTGTCGTAGGTCTAAAAACTCAGAAACATCACTATACTGTGAACATTAAAAGAAGTGTAGATATTGACCGAAAGGACAGCTACATTAAGAATGTTCGTCTCTAAAATGTTCGACAAGTACAAACCCTTCTAAGCCATCAAAACCAAGTAAAGGAACCTATAGGGCTTGGAATAATCTGAAGCGATGCAAAACTTATAGGAATAGTTTGAGGAAGTCACCTATCCTCTTCGCTTTGGTTCTTAACAAAACATTGTTTTTGTACCTAACAGTTTCTAGGGTAGTATTAACATAATGCTAATCAAAGAAGCAAATGTACAACAAAAGCTGATCTTTTATACCAATAAGGTATTTCTAGATCCTGAGATAAGGTATTCCACAACCAAAAATCTCATCCTTGTCATTGTGCAAGCTAAGAATAAAATACAACACTATTTCAAAGTACACCCTATCATAGTGTGCATGTTTGCTTGCAACACATACGTAAGTATGAAATCGCAAGTGCACAGGTTGTTAGCAAGTAATAAAGTGATGAGTATGATTATTGTTCCCACGAGGATTTATCAATTAGATATACGTTGAGTATTATAGGTTTTCACAACTCGATTTTATCTAGACAATTTGATTTAATTGCAATAACTAAGGAAAATTAAACTAACATCCTAAATTAAGCGATTACAAAGAAACGATTATAATGATAATCTTGCTAAATATGAATCTATGATAAATGGGATCCTAGGGTTTTGATTTCATTCTATTCTTCCTATTTAGAAATTTCGTTTAATTCATTAATCAAAGGTTTAAAATTAATCTCATTACCTTTCCCCAAGCATCAAATAAGATATTATGCATATATATTCAAGTTGATATTCCTATCTAACTTGTCTACCTATATATTCATTACACAACTCTTAAATTGTTTACCCAAAGATTAATCTTATTATCTCCCCTAAGCATCAAATGAGATCTTAAGCATATATTTTCAAATTGATATCCCTATCTAACTTGTTTTATGCAATCATTGATAACCTTTGGTGATTACCTAAATGCCATTAGCCTCTAAACTTAAACAACATCTAAGGCTATGTTTCCTAAATCTGATAAATAGGTCAATCTTTCCCAAGCATCAACCTAAATCAACA
Source organism: Ailanthus altissimus (assembly GCA_946807835.1). Lineage (NCBI taxonomy): Eukaryota > Viridiplantae > Streptophyta > Magnoliopsida > Sapindales > Simaroubaceae > Ailanthus > Ailanthus altissimus. Next base: position 13,430,703 of record OX327698.1, read on the forward strand.
ACAAATTTATTTTCTAATTAATTCGAGGCATTAAGCATAGAGAAATATAAATGAATTAAACAATAATCTGCCAAATCATTCAAACATAGCATAAATAAAACTACATCAAGCTCTAGAATTTCAAGTTTAGCCGCATATAAATCCAACCATAACTAAAATAATTAAAAGATCCATAAATGTAAAAATGTTTAAATATTATTCATATCTACAAACTTCAAACAAAAGAGTTAAAGTAAAAGAACAAAAAAGAATCAAATATGGAGATGTCTCTAAGGCTTCACTCTTTCAAGCCTCTTCAATAATCCTTAAGAAGCCTTGAAGATATTCTCTCACTCTAAAGATAAGAACTTCTCTTTTGAGAAATAAGTCTTTCTCCTTTTTCAATTTATGCTTTATCATTATCTCTTTTGTATTTTTCATGTCCCTTTTTGTTGATTTTGTGCGTTTTTCTCAAATTTTTATCCTAAATAGCTTTGAAAACTTGAAACCAACAAAATGACATTAATGCACATAAAAACGCAACATATTCTTATTTAGATTGAGCAAATATCATGTTTAGGAGTTTATAATAATAGACATAAAATACACTCATTAAATTCCTATCTTTTGAAACACATATTATCCACGTCTAATGTTGTAGGAAGAGTTACCAAGATGGCGATGGAACCAATTCACCTGGACATCAAATATAGACCAAAGCCTGTGAATAAAGGGCAAGTGATGGCTAAATTTTGAAGGAGAGCGAAATCACCTAAAAAACATACTTTATTTCATGTGCCTTGATCTTTAAAATAGATTATTCAAAATATAAACAAAATATGATTTCAAGATTAGGGTGGTATATGATTTTTATTGGTCTTTTTTTAAGTGTTTAGACTGAATTATAACAAATAAATGATAAGTGAGATAGGGAATAGAACTAAAAAGAAACCTTGATAAGTCATATGGATGCTATAAGGATCAATTTAGTATTTTGATGCCACACTTTTGGCGATCAAAGAGTGATAAGTCAGTAACTGTACTTCAAGAGTTAGAAAACTTGAGAAGACAATTTTGAGAGAAAAAAGTTCTTTTTTTCGTACATCCAATTGAAGAGTGAGGTAGTTGCCTCTACAAGAAGTTTAAGATGCCTTATATAGGCTTACAAGATAAGGTAAACCCTAATTTTACCTAATTGGCTTAAAAAGCCCAAAACAACTCAAATAAGCTCAAATTGACTTAACAACTTAAAACAAAACTAAACATATTTTAAAAATACCCAAACACATGAAAATAGAGATAGATAAGCAAAATAATAAAAATATGTCCAAAAAGAAGCAACTTAAACCTAATAGCATGCAAATAAGGTTTTCATCTGATTCTTTAAGCCTAAAGTTGGCAACAGCCTCTAGATCACGTCCTAAACTCTAATTGAAGACAATAAACACCTTTGGTCTATTCTTATTCAGATCACAAGTTTCTAAGCCCATAGAAGCTTTAATAGCTCTAATTTGATTATTTATGGCCCTTTGAAGCTATTTGGCCTTAGCTCTTGTTATTGGCTCCTCTGAAGCCTCTTTTATGCTCAGCTCACCTTTTTGAGTTAATTTAGAACCCTCATGATGCACATAATTATCCTTAGAACTAACAAAACCCCAATAGATGTATATAGATGGATCCTTTAACTAGAGAGAAGCAGAACTTGGGATCAAGATTAGAAGCGCAAAAAGACTTATATTTAAACTCGAAATGGGGTTGTTGTCAAAAAATTTGAATAACGAGGTAAAATATAAGGTGTTGATTGCAGGTTTAACAATATTTCACCAATTAATGATAAAAAAATTACACATATACATGGACTCCGTATTAGTCACCTTTTGGAAAATAATGACTACACAATAAAGGAAGAAAGGATGAAGAGTTATCTTTCTAAAGCGAAGGAAGCCACCCAGAAGCTAAAAGAAGTTATCATCACTTAAATACCAAGGAAATGGATACGTTGGCAAAGAAAACAGTGATGGTAGACCATTCACTATACAAGATGGTTTTGCTTCCTTCCCAAGAAAAGATTGTGACAGAGGAAAGGTAACACCACAAAATACTAAAGCAAAACATATGAAAATCATGACTTCTATTAATTAGATGACTCTTTATATTGATTTTTTACAAGATGAGAAGCTTCACAGAGACAAAAAGGAAGCTCAAAAGTAAGGCTGAAAAATTTGTGGTTTTTAAAGAAACCTATATAAAAGGGCATTCTCTAAGTTTATATAAATTGTGTACTCAAATAAGAAGGACAAATATTTTTAGAGGAAGTACATGAAGGGACCTACATAAATCATTCCAGTGGAATGATTGGCTAAAAAGACAAGAATAAAGTTACTCAAAGATAAATGAGGAGAATTCCCCATCACAAGTTTGCATATGGCCTCTCAGTCGATTGGCTCGTTTGTTAGAAGATTAGAATGGGGCCTCTAACAAGATTAGGGACTCCTGAGATGACCCCTTGGCCGGATGCGCTTCATGCTTTGGGGTAAAGTTCCTTGAATTAGGATTGAAGAGTAAACCACCCTTTTTTCTTCTCAACCTTTGACAGAGTCCTCTGAACTGGTGTTCGACAAGCCTTTGAGAACCTCTAGGTGAAAAAAAAAAGAGACAAAAGAAGAAAAGAATAAGGTGGTTTTGTGTTGTATATGTTAACTTTTTCTTGATATTTTCATATGAGTGATAATTGAAAGTGCATTGTGCATTGGATGAGCATGTACCTTTTTTAAATTTTAATTTACACATCACATGCATAAATACGTAGTAGAAAATAAACAAATATCCTATTACTCTAATGAGATATTAAAGAACTCACCCTTGAAGTGTGCTTTGCGTAGTTCTAGTCTATGACACGATGGGGTCCTTCAAGCTAAAACAGAACTTCATATTCTCATCGAAATATTTAATTTGAAGCAACTTTTGCTTCATACATTTATCTCTTGGCCCTTATCTGAATATTATGCTTACAATTCACTTATTCAATTTTCGTTACCATCAACAAACGAAATAAAGCCCTTTTATAAATGAAACTTCTGCCCATACTTCCAATAATACCTAAATAAATGTTTAGTATATAATAATCATAACAAGGTTTAAAATTTGCCTTGTCATGCTTGTTAAAATAAAGAGTAAAAAGGTGGTTGAATTATAAGAAATTTGGTGGCAAAGTTTGTTCAATAACCATTTGAATATGACACCACATACTAACAAGTTAGCATTACAAATCAATTGTTTCATGCTTTATTCAAAGCTTGCCACCTCTTGGTTATCAATTTCTCCAAAATTCATTTTGCTTATAAAGCCATGAATTGTTTTCAATTTGTTTACTTTATAAGAACCAATTAAATTATGCTACCAAAAACACCTATTTGCAAATGAAAAAAAGGGGCGTTTTCATTTTCAATTTATTTACAATTTATTAATATTACCAAATTTAACCATTAACACTTAATAACATTTGGACCAATAAAACCATGCCACATATCATACCTTTTATAGATTAATGGTATGACATGTGACATTCAATAAAAAGGATAAAGTGATAAATCTCACTTTCCAAGATCCCAAGCTTAACACTTAAACTTTATGATCTCTCTGAGAGACCCTGAAATAATTTTGATCTTTTAAAAACTTCCCAGATTGAACTTTTTAATCTGGTGCCCTATCTCAGTGTACAACGAATACACTTCATGTATTGAGAATCTATAGGTTTATATATGTTACGTCTTACAAAACTCTTCTGTAAGTTCATAAACATTGTCCCACATACACGTTCTAGAAATAACAAAACAGCATGTTGAACCATACAAGTTGAGGTTAATACATATTCGTATAATCCCTCCATCATATATATTCTAAAAGAGCGAAGACATAAATTATCAGTTTCAACACAAAAGTGTTTGTGGATATTGTTTCTGCACGAAAAATATTTTTTTGAGTGTACTGCTTATGGCCATAAGACTTTTGCGATCTTATATCTACACACACCAAACTCTATGAGCATCGGATAATATCCAGCACACTTAACGGTCAGACCATAAAAGGTCTCTAACATATGTAGAACTTAAGTTTGGTGGATCACTCACAAGTCCACTATGGTGCTCAAGTCAAGGGACCACAAATACTACTCAACTTGAAAGGATCATCCATTGATGGCTTTATGAGATGTCTATTCTATTAGGATTTGCGCTCAAATGCCATCCCAATTTTGTATGAATATTGTATTTTTATACTTATGTAATAAATAAATATTTTATTAAATCGCTAATTATTTTTATTAAGGTAAGATGATTGTAACATTTCGGACATTGTATTGATCTGAAGAAGTTTAGATCAGGTCTAAAGCATTAAAATCTCGTCTGAAATGGGACAAAGACGTGAGAATATACTTATAATGACATAGTTGTATATAGTTGCAAACATTGCTAGGAAATATCATTGTGTAAATATGTTCTTAAATTATATGTTCATGATCTATTTCCACCAATGCAGGGTCTATCGAGGGGAATCGATTAATATAAATCAGTGTGTGTCTATATTGAATAGTCAAGATGGTTAATCTTAGCAAACATGAGCTTAGTGGAAGATTGTATAGATATACATATATTTAGTAAGGACTTGATACTGAACAGACTCAATGTAGACCTCCAATAGATATCCCATAAATTTGTTAGTGGTGGATTTTCTCAAGTTAAGTAGTATTCGTGGTCCCTAGACCTGAGCACTATAGTGGGCTTATGAATAATCCATCATACTTATGTTTCACATATATCAAAGACCTTTCATGGTCTGACCGCTGGGTATAATCTGATGATCATGAAGTCTTGGGGAGTATAGATATGAGATCTGTCAGCTCATATGGGTGAGTTCAATAATCAGAAGCTCTAAGATTGTATTCTAAGAAGTCTTATGGCCATAAGCATTTAACCCGGAAAAGAGTTTCCTGTAGAGTAAAGAATATTACAAAGCAATTTGTGTATATTGTTATTAGAATATGAATCAAAAGATATAAGTTTATGATTGAGCAATAGGGGACTTGACGGGGTTGATCTATGTCTCCACTCTTCTAGGATACTAATGATGGAGGGATTGTACGAATATGGATTAACCTCAACTTTTCTGTTTTAACTCGCCAATTTGTATTATCTATAATATGTGTGTGTGTATGTGGGACTTCGATTATAGACTTACAAAAATGTTTCATGAGACAAAATGGGTGTGGACCTAGGGAGTCTCACTATATGAAGTGTACTCATTGAGCATGTGGGTAGCACACCAGATCAAATTATTCGATCTGGGAAGTCTTCAAAAAATATAAATTTACTTCAGGGTCTCTCAAGGAGTAGTCAAAGTTTAAGTGTTAAATCTAAAATTGTGCTAAGTAAGACTTGACACTTTTATCTACCTAGTGTATGTCTCAAATTGTGCCAATAATTTGTATGGACTAAATTGAGCATCGATAGATATAGCTACCATTTAAATAAAATAATTATTTTTTGTTTAAATTAAATTAATTAGCCACTTATTTATTTCAAGGTCTCTCAGGAGATCATAGGGTTTAAGTGTTAAACCCAGAATCTAGGTAAATGGGACTTGCCATTTTATCCTTTTTATTGGATGCCACATAGTATACCATTAATTTTTCAGGGCATAACACGTGGCATAAATTTTATTGTTTTAATTATTAAATATTAATAATTAAATTAGCTAAAGAGGTGTAATTGATATTTTGTTTATAAGATTCCAAAGCCAAAATCATTTGCGTTATTTGTAAATAGAAGTATTTAGTGGCATCTTTTGTTGGCTAAATGAATTGATTTTCATTGAAACATACAATTTGGCCAATTAAAGCCAAATGCATTGTCATGCTTTTGTTTAAAGCATGAAATGCATTCGGCCAAATCAATTCAATAAGTAACAGGTGGCAAATGAAAGCTAAATTCATTTCTCATGATTAAGATTAGCATGAGGTGTCATCACTTGTTAATGTATTCGGCCACTCATCATTTTACAAGCATGAGAAGGCAAATTTTAAGCCTTGTCATGCTTGTAAAATAAAGTCACAAATTGGTTTTTGATTTATTTGGATGGGCGGTATTTTTAGCTATAAAATGGGCACATTAGTTCTTTTGTTAGAGATAGAAAGAAAAAAAAAAAGAACTTAAGTTATTTTTTGGGTATCCAAGTGAAAGAAATAAATTCAAAAGCAAATTACATATTCCGAAAAAGAAAGCTACTATTCTAGTTTGTGGAAGCCCACCACATCCCCAACTAGAATTGCTAAAAGCACGTTTCGAGAGTGAGTCCCATAATCTCATTAGTGTAATGAGATTAAATTAATGAGTATTAATTTCGTTGCGTAGCATGTAAGATATATTATTTTAAATTATTTTAAAATACACATATTTACCTATAGTACGGTGCACATACATACAACACCAATATAATGGAGATCCGAATTGAGTCAATTCAATACTCAGTCCTCACTGAATACCTATATGCTGATACGAGCTTTTACTAAGTTCATGGTTTGTTAAGACTAACCATCTGGATAATCTAGATAAAAACATATACCAATCTATATAAAATAAGGTTTTCACCGACAGAGCTGCATCAGTAAAACAGAGTAGTAATATAACATTGGAAAACATACTTGCACAATGACATTTCTTAGCACTATTTATAACCCTTTGCAACTATGTCATTGCTTGTATACCCTCGGGTCTTTATCTAATTTCAAACAAAGCATTAACTCTTTAGATCTCGCAGACTCTTATAACATGCTAACTCTTAGCAATTATAACTCTCAGCGTACCTAACTCTTAGCTTTGGTCAAAAATCCTTTAAACCAGATCTGAAATCTTTCAGATCATATAATGTCTGAAGTGTTACAAGCATCTTACCATATGTTTTTTTTAATATTAATCATTTTATTTGAAATATTTATTGTATAAATATTAAATAATTACTATTTATACAATATTGGAATGGCACATAAGCACCAGTTCTAATAACTTCTAGTTACTTTTGTAAAATTCATAATGATATCTACTACCTATCGTCTCTATGTATTTCTCAAACACATTACAAGTTAAGGCCTAAGTGGGTCAACTATATTATTTAAGGAATATATCATAGATATTATTACATCTCCAGCAGTCAAGAACTTTTCGATTATATGGTATTCAGAGTCCACATGATCAGGATACTGGTGCGCCTTATGGTTTCCTGGCTTGAGCAATTTCTCCATTATAGTTGCATTTAATAGGATCAAATCTATTGAGCTTGAAACCTTTTTAAGCTTTGCAACTAACTTATTTATATCCATAGAACTTGTTTTGCAGACTTCTTAAGTTGCAACATATTCTTCTTTTAAGGTAGCATCAGTTGTGGATATTTTTATTGCACTCTCAACTAACTATAATACTAATGAGAAGAAAGACATAACCAGATGTAAAATTTGCTTCCTCTAGACCAGATTAGAAGTCGAAGTCTGAGTATCCTCTCATATGTAAGTAACTTTCTTCATTAGTTAAAAACTTATCCTTTACACGTCTCATATATTTTAGATATGTTTCATAGCCAATTAATGGTCATGACTTAGATCAAACTGATACCGACTCATAATACTTACAGCCATCCAGATCTGGGTTTTGTACATAATGTGATGTACATTAAGCTACTTTTAACTAATGCTCATGGTAAGTTAGACACTATAACATTTTCATCTTCTTACCGAGGATACCTCATCCTAAAAAGATAAATGCAATGTTTAAAAAGTACATTAACTATCTGACAGTTACTAAAATTGTACTTTTAAGGAACATTGTCTATATACGAGAATTAGGGTAGTCCTATCAATCTCCTAACTCTATCTCTATAACACTTTATAGTTAGTATAAAGAAGCCTTTTTCCAAATATTTTATAGATAAGTTCTTATTCAAATAATTCTTATCTACTTGACTTGTAACATATCAACGTCATTTTCGATATTAAGTATGTCAACCACACAGAAAACTAGAAAGATAATTATGCTCCCACTATCCTTTCTAAACATACACGTTTTTTCTTCGTTCTAGATGAAACCAGACTCTTTGATTTCTTTATTAAAATAAAAAATTCAGCACAGTAGAATAGCCAAAAAAATTTGGATTAACTTAAGCATGAATACTGGTGAAAAGATTTTCTCATTATCGATGCCAGATCTATGAGTATAACCTTTTATCACTAGACGGGCTTAGAAGGTCTATACCATTATATTAGGCCCACGCTTTCATTGTGTAAACTCATTTATAAATGATAGGAACAATTCACACTAGAAGCACAATAAAGTACTATACTTGATTCTCATACATAATATCAATCAAATTTCATGGCATCTTGCCATTTTTTTTGAATCGATGTCCAACATTGCTTCTTTATAAGTCAAAGGATGATTTTCTTCAACTAACAAAAACTTGAAGGCACCTTCAAGTATTAAATATACCTAATAGGTGATCCTCGATATCCTTTTAGACTTATAAAAGAGTGTGTTATAGATATGTCACTGAATAGAGCTTTAAGCACTATTGTCAGTACATATAATATAAATATATCTTGATTGAGTTCACAAAGTTTAATCTTTCTACAATCTCCACAATCTATGAGAAACTCTTTCTCTTGTGTGTAGTTTAGATATATTAAATAATTCTTTTTTTGGAGCACTATATTACTTGTACATTTCATGTGCATATGCTTCTATTGAAAATCATTAAACATTGAGATCAAAATATATGATTTGACTCTCAAATCCTTTTTTCCTTTTCAATAAATTTTATCTACTTTTGAAGAGATACTATTGATCATAAATATATCCAAGTCTTTTTGAATCTAGGACTATTCTCGAATTCATTGGCAAGTCTAAAGATTTATCGGTACCCTATAGTTGGTGTACGTAGATCAAGTATACAAACGGATTGCTTATCATTATCTTATCTTTATAAGATACCTAGGAGATGTTAAGCAGAATATTTTTAATTGTTAATTAATAACATTTTCGATCATGGTTATAACTTTTATATATTTTTTAATCTAAAGACGCCCTCCTACTGCTTTACATAAGTCTTAAAATTTCACGAATATGAGAACGACAGTTTAAAATTCTTTTAAACTGTAAAATGGGAAGTGGATCCTATTAGTTTACTCCAGCCTCACGCGGTAGCAATATTGGCCCTTATAAACTCTACAGGTAGACAACTCTTGTCAATTGTATCTCATGCAACTTTTACTATTGATCCTAAATAAACCTTATCTTCACGCTATAGCACTATTGGGTAAATGTATTCTAGATTAATTTATCAATAATAAAAAATATGTTACTGATACTACCCTTATACTATAGCAATATTAGGTAATACGTTAGCATATATTTGTCTAATCTCATGTTTAATTAGCATAGTCTGAATCACATCGACCAAATCCCTCACGCTGCGGTAATATTGAGAAACGATGAATTAACCCATCTAACACCGTATTAACAAGATGACATAACATTATCTCATAATGAAACACTTTCAATCTGATTAAGAGAGATTTATTATTATTATTATTATTATTACACTTGTCCTTATCTTATGAGGATGTGATTCTTAATCACGCATTTGTTATGTGTAAGCACAACTAACCCTACCAATAAGGCTCCCATTGTAATTTCTAGCACAAATAAATAGGTCATAGTTTATATTGCAATAATTATAACAGGTTATAAATAGCATAAAATAAACAATAAATATTTTTAAATAATTTAAAATAAACAATTAGAGTAATTAATGTAATTATAGCTTTTCTTATGTTCTTGGCACTGTGATGCTAACAGCTCAATCTTCGGTGTTGTAGTTGCAACCTTTACAGCGTTGTGGTGCTAGGGTCCCTACCTTGGCACTACGGTGCTAGGCTTCTAGTGCTACAATGCTGGGTCACCCCCCAATGTTGCGGTGCCAGGCCACAAGCACTATGGTGCTCAGGTCTAGGAACACAAGTGTTGTGGTATTGGTGTACCAGGGTTACGATGTTGAGACCTAGAAACCCCAATGCTGCAGTGTTTTCCAATAATGCCACAACGTTAGAGCCTGGGCAACCCCGGCACTGCGGCCCAAAATGACACCGCCGTGGCCTCCTTTCACTGTGTATTGATTATGCATTTTTTAACATTCAATCGCATAATTCACAACCTTGGCATATCTTAATTACGCTATGAATACTTCGATTAAATACACAAATAACATATAATCATGCGCTCTGATACTAATTTGAAAGTGCGTTGTGCATTGAATGAGCGTGTATATTTTTTAATTTTTAATTTACATATCACATGCATAAATACACAATTAAAAATAAACAAATATCCCTATACTCTAATGAGATATTAGAGAACTAACCCTTGAAGCGTGTTTTGCATAGTTCTAGTCTATGACTCAGTAGGATCCTTTAAACTAGAACTGTAGTGTAATATCCAATCCCTATTAGTAGTATTGGCACCTAGATTGCTGTATAGAGCAATAGGACACCGTAGGGTTACTCAATTTTAACCCTATTAGAAATATTTCCTTTATAGTGCGCATGAGAGATATTAGACCTAATTTAGTAATTTCACACTTGATCGGAGCACCAGATGACCCTAGAATATTTTTGGAATTTTTCTCCATTGGCTTGAAAAAGGAAATTCTAATTTACTACATGAATTTCCATTTAGGGTGATGTATAGAACAAGCCTTTGTTGAGAAACATAATCTATATATTAGAGAATGGACCAATTAAAAGAAATCTCATGGATTGCCAAGTTGGAAATTCTAGTTAGTTCTTTGGATTATTCTAACTAGATAGTTACAAATGAACTAATTACATAATTAGTTTTTAACTAATGGCAAATTAGTAATTTAGAGTAAGTTGAAGGGCAAAATGGTCATCGATGGATAACTATTTATATGTTGAAAGTGTGTAGAATTTTCAAGTGAACAAAAAGCAACCATTTAGAGCAAAAGAGAGCAAAATTCGTGCAAGGTGAAGGGGGTGCTGCTACAGTAAAATTTTAGTTTTTTTTTCATGATTTTTCATGCTTAATCAAGCTAAAATAAAGTTACATACCAATCCCTAAGCTCAATTGAAGCCTTCATTAGTGAAAATTCAAGAAAAAGAGGTAAGAAAAGCATTGTTTTATGAGTTTGATAAGTGAGCTTTCAAGAATGCTTCAATTGATATTCTTGTGTGTATTCTTGGCTTAGATTGAGTTGAATTCTAGTGTGTAGCTTGAAGGAGTCATCAATTTGAAGAAATTGGCAAGGTAAGAATTATGGTTTTTGGTGATTTTGATGTAAAGATTTCAATTGGTTGTAATTAAGGCTTTAGAATGAAATTGGCTTGATTTTGTTGTAATTGGAACAAGAAATTGAGAAAAGGAATGTGTTGGAACCTAGGGTGAAATTCTGCCACTTTAGTGAAGTTAAGGATTGAGTGGTGTTTTGATTGAGTTGTTGTGTGTAAATGGTGCATATTATAAATTGAATGTATATGGTTGATGCAAAAACCAAAAATGAAGATAAGGGGACATAATTGTTTATTTTGGAAAGATGAAGGGCAATTATGTCCAACCAAGTTATAAGGCGTTCAATAATTTTTGGGGCGCCGGATGATGAGTTAGATTAAATTAAATGGCTCCGTAAATAAAAATCAGAAAGTCGCATCCATTCGGGCTTTGTGTGCCGATTAGGGCGTTTAGTAGTTAAATGAGATTCTAGCATTCGATTTGGTTCTAAATGTCATTTATGGTGCGTAGGTGAAGATAACCGAGAGCGGTAATGGGAGCAGAAATCGGGAGCGAAATTGAGCGCGGAGCGATTGTGAGTGAAAATCTGCCTTTTTCTATTATCTTTCGTTTATTATGTTTCCGCATAATGAAAATGTATGTTTTATGAGTTTCCAATGCATACACATGATTATGATCTTGATATGCATCCATAGATATGCATTTACACGTTCGGTTTAAGAAACAGTTTTAAAATTTCTGCATTTGTTTTAAAGGCCATTGATACCCTCAGATTATAGTGATGGTGATTGTATTAGACTCGGCCGGTATATCCTGTGCACATGGGCAGGTCTTGGGGGTGTGTCACTAACTCCAGAAAATCAAGATGTCGAGTCATGTGAGTCGCTTTATGTGTATGGGGTATTGTTTTGCTATATGTATACGATGTAGGATTCCGCTGCATAGCCAGTGAGATGTCTTGAGATGTCACTGTGGGTGCTGCTAGTTGAGGTGCCCCGTGACCTACTCACGTGTGCGGTGCTAGTTGAGTCACCGCGTGAGTATAGCGCTTTAGGGTTACCATTGGTACAGTTTAGAAAGAAAATGGCCAAGCGAGGACTTTACTAGTTTTCGATCTACTGATAGCATTTTATGTATTTATAGGCACATGATAGTTATTGTATTACATAGATTTTGGATATTATTTTCCAAATATGTAGATAAAACCCGCTCGACAAGATTTCATCAGCATATGATATTAGAAACCATTTTACAGCTTTACACCAGTTTTAGAAGCACGATTTATACATGTACTTTAGAATTTTGTTATCTATGCATGATGTTATTTTAATTGAAATCCTAATCGCACTCACTAAGCTCCTTTAGCTCACTCATTTTGTGTTTAATGTTTTCTAAGCACCCCCTTCCCAGGTGCAGGTCTCGGTACGCAAGCTGTTGATTCTCTTATTGCCAAGTAGTGGGCCAAATCCAAAGACCGTTTTTGTATATGTAAATGTGCTAAATAACAGTACCCTTTGCTTTCTGCATAGTAGTTATAGGCATGTATATTTGTATGTATGCTTTGAATCAACCAGAAGAGATTTCGATATTATGATGATGGTTTTTGTTTTTTTTATGATTATGCCTATTTGGTAATTTAAACGAAACTATTGAGTTGTGTTGGATTTGATTTGGGAAGGACCGGAGGTCCGAATTGGTAGTATTGAGAAGTGTTTGAAATAGAAGTGAAACTTCTTTGTAGGTTTTATATGAATTTTTTGAAAAACAGGGGAAACTCTATCCATTTTTTTTAAATTAAGATGTCATTTTCATGTATATTACAAGACTTTCTCTATAGTAGCAAGAACTAAAAAGGGGTTCACCTCGCGAAATTTCTCAACTTACCTAGTTAGGCTCTGAGGAACTTCCGTTGGGGTGCCGGGCAGGGCTGCTGAGATCTATAGTAGAGGATCTCGGGTTGGGTCCTGTCATGTAGCTTCTTATTCTTGTCGGAATATTTAATTTGAAGCAACTCTTTCTTCATACATTTATCTCTCGGCCCTTATCTAAATATTATCCTTAGAATTCACTTGTTCAATTTTCATTGGCATCAACAAATGAAATAAAGCCTTTTTATAAGTAAAAATTCAGCCCATGCTTCCAATAACAACTAAGCAAATGTTTAGTATATAACAAGTATGGCAAGGCTTAAAATTTTCCTTGTTATGCTTGTTAAAATAAAGATAAAAAAGGTGGTCGAATTATAAGGAACTTAGTGGCAAAGTTTGTTCAAAAACCATTTAAAGATGACACCACATGCTAACAATTTAGCATGATAAACCAATTATTTCATGCTTTATTCAAAGCTTGCCACCTCTTGGCTATCAATTTGGCCGAAATCCATTTTGCTTCCAAAGCCATGAATTGTTATCAATTTGTTTACTTTAAAAGAATCAATTAAATAATGTCACCAAAAACTTCCATTTGCAAATGAAAAAACTGGCTACCAATTGTTTTCATTTTCAATTCATTTGTAATTTATTAATATTTCCAAATTTAACCATTAACACTTAATAAATTTTGGATCAATAAAATTATGTCACATGTCATGCTCTTATAAATTAATGCCAAGACATATAGCATCAAATAGAAAGGATAAAGTAGTAAATCCTACTTGCCAAGATCACGGGCTTAACACTTAAACCCTATGATCTCTCTAAGAGACCCTGAAGTAATTTTAATTTTTCAGAAACTTCCTATATTAAACTATTTAATCCTGTGTCCTACCCCAGTGTTCAACGAATATACTTTATATAGTGAGACTCTCTAGGTTTATACTTATTTCGTCTTACGAAACTCTTCTATAAGTTCATACATGTTGCCCTGCACACACGTTATAGAAATAAAAAAAATAGCATGTTGAACCTACAAGTTGATGTTAATACATATTTGTATAATCCTTCCATCACATATATCTTGGAAGAGTGGAGATATAAATCATCACCGTCAAGTCTCCATATGCTCAACTCTATAACTTATCTCTAGATTCGTATTTCGATAAACAATATCTCCAAATACTTTTATGATATTATTTCTAAATGGGAAACATTTCTTGAGTGTACTACTTATGGCCATAACACTTTTAAAAAAATAATATTGAAGCATCTGGATATACTACTCACCCATATGAGCTAACGAATCTCATATTTACACATACCAGACTCAATAAGTATCGGACCATATCCAGCGACACCCAATGGTCAGACCATAAAAGGTCTGACATTTGTGGAACCTAAGTATGGTGGATCACTCACAAGTTCATTTTGGTGCTCAAATCAAGGGATCGCAAATACTACTCAACTCGAAAGGATCATCTATTCACGGCTTTATGGGATGTCTATTAGAGATTCTAATTGAGCCATTTAAATACTTAGTCCTGACTGAATACTCGTATGCCTATATGAGCTTCCACTAAGCTCATAATTTGCTAACACTAGCTATCTAGACCATCCAAATATAGACATACTCTAATTTATATAAAATAAAATTTTCACCGATAGACCTGCATCATTAAAATAGACCAGGAACATAACATTTGAAAACATACTTGCATAATAACATTTTTTAGCACTATTTACAACCCTTTACAACTATGTCATTGCTAGTATACCTTAGGGTCTTTGTCCCATTTTAGAAAAGGCTCTAACTCTTTATATGTTTCTAACTCTTATAACCTACTAACTTTTTGCAGTGCTAACTCTTAACAATTATAACTCTGAACGTAGCTAACTCTTAGCACTGGTCCAAACTTCTTTGAACCAGATCTGAACTCTTTCAGATTATATAATGTCTAAAGTGTTACATGCATCTTATTATATATTTTTTTAATATTAATGATTATTCAAAATGTTTATGGTATAAATATTAAATAATTAATATTTATACAATATTGAAATGATATATAAACACCAGTTTTAGCTTAATGATTTTTATTTTGAGAGTCACTATATTAATCCTTCGATCCTTGTAATCCAACGTGTTAATTTTATTCCTTATTTATAAGGTAAGGATTATATGTTTAATCTATAGCATTTAGAATCCTTTATGATATGAAAGACTTATGGACATTCATTTTTAGAATTCTGCTATAAAAGTTTTCCTTAAATTATATTAGATCTTTCTTACTTTGATAGGATTTATACATGATTTTATGGATCTTTCTCTGATATGGTTGATCATTCTACTATTATTGTAAGAGTCTATTTAAGAATGACTTTTATAAGATAAGTTCTTTTAGGACTTTTGTCTTTGATTTTCAAGATAGTTAATTTTGACTTATGCTTGGTGAGAACAACTATTATTGTCTGATTTAAAATCTGATTGAATAGGGTAACTGGATTACAACCATTATTCTGACTAGCTCAGTAGGTTGTGAAACTGCCAAACAGGATAAACAGGTTATAACCATTATTCTGACCAGCTTGAAGATATCATAGATCATTTTCTCTTTTGGAATATGTATGATAAGGGAGCCAAGTTATGACCATTGCTTTGATCAGAAAGGGGGTGATACGATATTTTTATATCTTAAAATTAAGTGTAAGTATACATTATCAGACCTTTTTACATTTTCTTCCCCGGCTCTGGGCATAGTAGAAAAAGGGCTATTGGCCACTACCCGACTTCCCGAATACCTAATTTCCTAATTTTGAGGTGTTATTCCCTTTCAAAAGTTTCCCTTCCTTTGAAAGTGTACCTTATGCAAGTAATAAATGAACTAAATAGTCGGATGTCGAACCCACAGGGATAATTTCTACCTTCTCACCAAGTACTAAAATTATATCTCTCTAATAATTATTCAGAAAAATAAAAATCTAAGAATGAATATAGAAATATAAAAAATAAAAACACAATGCAAAGAGATTTAAGTGATAACAATATAGAGAAAAATTAGGATTAATACTATTGCTCAATATGCTTTATAATGATTAATCTTTAATATTTAACTCACTTAGTCTTTGTTATTGATTAAGACACTAATGTATCCACAAGCCTCTTCCAAGGTCATGCAAATATACCTTAATTTACCAAATACCTATATTCCTATGGTACTTGTAATAAATTAAGATTCATTAAGATTAGGTCTTATTGATCATATATGCCAATTATGTATATTCCTATCCTAAATTGAAACTTGCATATGCAACATTGAATGTTACTCTACAATCATGCATCAAATTACCTAGGTCTGAATATTATGATTCCTCTTCCGAGTTTATTAATAATATTACCAACTCATTCACTATATATTGGCCAGATATATTGAAGCATTAAGATCAAGTAATTTAAATATCAAAGAACTAAGTTTATTAAATATTCGAAAGATATGACAATGAAGCACACATATTGAGTTCAAGTATTAACCCTAGAAAATAAGTTTAGCTCATGGCTACAAGAGAACAGTAGTAAAAATAATAATAAATCATGATACAATCAATAACAAACCGATATAGACGTCGAGTTGCTCTTGATTGCGCTGTCTAAGATACTCTTAATGTCGAAGAACGCCTTGAATATCTCTCTAAAGTTGCTTCAATTAAACTCTCTCCAAGACTCGTGTTCTGTATTTTTGGTGTTCTTGAATTGCTCTAGGTTGCTTTTGGATGATTCTTGGAGGCTGGGAACGAGTGGCTTTTATAGGGATTGATATAAGCTTAAAAATCTTAATTCTCGTCGGACTAGGACTTGCACTACCGCTGGGGCGCTATAAAGTTATCGCTGGGGCGACGCGTGAAAAAGGCTTCACCTTTGGAGCGGTGGGTTGATGGCACTGGGGCGGTGACTGTTTGGCGCTGGGGCGCCAGATGTGACTTAAACAGGTCCTTTTTTTTTAATTTGATCACTATTCCAGCGCTGGAGCTATAATCCTCGTGACACTGGAGCGCTGGACACATACTTTGAAAATTTCATTCAAGTCCCTATAAATAACAATAATGCACATAAATAGTCATTTATTCTCATAAAATAATAAAATATTAAGAATAAAAACATGAAAAAATATATGACAAATTTACCCTTATCAGGGTGCTCGTGATTCGAGGAATTGTACTAGGCTTATCTCTTCTTTTTAGGTCTTTATAGACTGAGATTCTTCTTGGGCCTTGTAAGCCAAGGTTTTTGCTTCTTTTTTGGATTAAAGACTTTGGGCTTTGGAAGGTCTAAATTCAGAGGGGCATAAGGGTCCCTTAGTTTTCAATGTTAACTTTATTGACATTGAAAACTTTATAAATGGTGTTCCTAGATCGAGGTATTCTTTGGAGTGCCTTCTAATTATGTTCAGCTAGTGTCCTCAATTTTTAAGGTCTTTTTGTTATATCTGTCTAATGGGTTTTCCTTGAGTACATTTTTCCTAGGCCCATATATTGAGGGTGTTCAATTTATGGTATTTATTAGATTTCTATCTAGAGTCAACTATTTTATTGCTTTAGATATTGATAATTTATTAAGTTAGTCACTGTTTGATAGTTTTAATAAGTGA
The DNA here is from genome assembly GCA_946807835.1 of Ailanthus altissimus. NCBI lineage: Eukaryota > Viridiplantae > Streptophyta > Magnoliopsida > Sapindales > Simaroubaceae > Ailanthus > Ailanthus altissimus. The sequence continues at coordinate 13,448,544 of OX327698.1, forward strand.
CAACTGATTGATGCTATCGTATCAAGTAATATAAAATTTAAAGTTCAAGTATCGATCTCACATGGACTATACAATCTAATTCTATAAATCAAGTACTAAAATTGTACCTATTTAACTTTTATTTAGAAAATCACAATTTGTAATTTATTTAACTAATCTAACTCTATCAATTAAACTAAACAAAAGAGAATGATAGAATTTACAAAAAGATAATATAGGGTTTTGACTTGTCCCCTAGCATTTTATTAGATTTATTAACTTCTTAGTTAATCAATTAATACCAATTGTTGGCTTAGACACTAATCTCTTTCCAAGCTTCTGTCGATGGTCAAGTGACAAAATTACACATTCTAACTGACACGTCCAGAATATAGAAGTTATTCCCAAGTGCAGGATTGTCGAAGTAATAAATAACCCGATGAGAACGGGGTCGATCCACAGGGAAGTAGAATTAAAATTACAAATTATAAACACTTTAAAGATAATTAATGCAGTATAAGATGTTTGTAAATATTATTTCAATTAACCAATTCAAATAAAAAGCTAAGGTTATGGAGATTCACTCTTGGCATAAGAAATAAGAATATATTTAACTTTTTATTTTTTTATAACTCAATTGGAATCCTCTCATAAAGGAGGTTCCAACCGGAAAATATAGCAATTAACGTTCATCATCATTTATATATTGATTAGTATTTATTTCTTTCAATTATTATACACCAAATCTTATAAATGGGTTCAAGTATTTATTATGCCAATCTTTATATTTGTCTACAATAAATCAAGACTCCCACTTTATAAGAAAGGTTATATAAACCAAATCTTGTAAATGGTTTCAAGAATTTATTGTGCCAAGTATTAAGTTTGTCAATAATAAATCAAGAATCACCACTTTAGAAGAAAGGGTATTAATTCTACAAACAAAATAAATACATCATATATAAATTTGCATAACTTAAAAATGAAGCATTAAATTCATGAATAAATATTAAACATATCTTATTACCTTGCCAAGAGCTTCACCCTTTCACCTTAGCTTAAACAAAATTATTTGGACATAATAAAACTAAATGAAAAGAAAAGAAATGGAAGAAGAAATAACATGACTTAATAGTAAACAAGAGAAATAATAGTACAAGGAAATGGATACAAAAGAAAAGTATTTTGAACTAAATTCTAACATTCTAATTACATTCTTTAGGCATAAACAAGCCACCTATTTATAGAAAAACTTGGAGGGAACCACTTGGTTGATGAAAGTCAAGAATGGTGGCAAAATAATTTGCATTCATTATCACTTGGGCACCCACTTGATTATCCAATTCGGAATTGATGTGATCCGAATTAGCTGTCACTCAAAACATAAAAGTTGTAGATAAGTCTCTTATCGTTCCAAATTGAGTGATCTCATACGTATTGGATACGTATTTCTATAGTTATGGGCCAAATATTGATAACTGTTCAAACTGGGCCTGTACTGCAGATCAATTCTGTTCTAGGCCAATTTTCACCCTCTAAACACTCGCATTTCCAATGCTTTGTGAAATACAATATGTTAGCCCATTGAGTCAGCTCTGCACAGGATTAAGAATCACCTCAATTGGATCTTTAGGTAGAAAGTTATGCCCATTTTACCGAACCTGCCACAAAACAGTTATAAGATAATTAAGTACAATATTGTAAACATACTTAAGTTAAGAAAATTAAATACACTAGTAATACAAAATAATCATGTAAAACTCTTATTAAATGTGTAATTTCAAGTGTTCATCACACCCCCCAACTGGCTTATTGCTAGTCCCTAGCAATTCGAGCATAAATAAAATTTGAACACTACCTAAGTATTTCAAACAAAACGTCAGTTTTAAAATCATAATCGTTATAAAGGTTATTTCAATCATAACTTCCAAAAATATTTTTGTGTGTGTGTGAATTAAGCCAAAGCCTTCTTACCACAAACCACAACATATATAGCCTTAAAAATGTTCCAAGTAAAAGCCTCAACTCCATATCCTTACAGGTGAATAACTTGTTTAATGACTTAGGATTTCACTCATGTAGTTGGAAAACAGATAATCGCTCAAGAAAAAGTTACATTTAAGAACAGACAAACAAACTAACATTGATCCAAAGATAGGAAAATTAAATATTTAGAGTCAAACCATTATTGTCAAATGCCAGCTTCAAGACTTTAATTATTTAATGCGAATCTTACGAATATAGAATTCGGTGATAAGTTTGCTTCCTAATGACTTTAGTCTTCTAAAATTGAATGAAGACTTTATTGAACTGAATTGACTTCTTTTCTTTCTTTTTTTTTTCTTTCTTTTTTTAAAATTTTTTTTTTACTTTTTTTTTTAAAGACATAAGGAATCATTACAACATAAGAGCAATTTATCACCATAATACTTTTCCAATTTTTTTTTTTTATCCTTCAGCTAAGCAACCAAATCATTCATCATCCCAAATAATGTCATTCCAAATAAAAATTAACCATTTCAAAAGATCAATGAAAGTTCGTAAGCTGTTATCTCAAACCTCTCCACTCACTCACAAAAGATATGTGAGTTTAGAAAATAATATGTATACTTAAACATAGAAATTCTCTTGGCTATATATATTGAATCATCCATCTTACCACAAGGCTTAGTATTGTTCTCAAGAAATAATTTCAGAAGTTATTCTTTAGTAACCTAAATAGAGAAAGTGATTTAAACTAAACAATTTTGAAATCATACATCGATAGTAAAGCAAATTTATTTACGCAAGAGTTACCAAAAACTTAAGCAACAAACAATTATACATAAAATGCATTAAAAATAAACCAATTAGAATGTGTTTCAAAAGTTTATAATGTACTCTTTACTCTGCCATTCTAGAACTAGAATGTGTCTCAAGAATACATAAATGAACATTTTACTCACGCCATTCATGATAATTTTTTTTTTTTTTACATAACAAAGTGATAACAACAACAAAATAAAATAATTAACACTAACATTATATATCAACTATCCTCCCCCCAACCAGATTGAGACATTATCCTCAATGTCAAAATATAGAAAGAGTAAAATATAGAAGATATCACCTGAAACATCTTTTATTGAAAATTAAACCTGCAACAAAATAAAACAAGCCACACAAAAAAAATAAAACAAGCCACACAAAAAAGCTTAAAAATACATAGAAATAGATAGGCTATAGACGAAGCGTCAAATCTATCCTGCGTTTCTTTTCACTGTTATCAGTATACCAATCTATCTGACTCATTGTTGGATCAGATAGAGGTGTAAAAGCTTGTAGTTCATCGAGTAACTGATCAACAGTTGAAGCAGAAATGAGGATCTGTCGTGCTGCAGATCAGACGAATTGTTTTTCCACCGCATAGTCAAGAAAAGATAACAACCCATTATAAAAACCATCAACGTTTAACAAACCAATGGGTTTTTTATGGATTTGCAATTGTGCCCATGAGACAATTTGAAAAATTTCCTCCAATGTTCCGAAACCTCCAGGTAGAGCTATGAAGGCATCAGTATTACGAAGCATAAAAGAAATTCGTTCATGCATTGATGATACCTGTAACTCATCCCCAATTGTTTTTCCTACAATGTCTCCAACAGCTAGAGCTTTTGGTATGATACCCAAAACTCGACTGCCATTATTTTGTGCAGCGGTTGCCACACGTCCCATTAATCCAAGACTACCTCCCCCATATACTAAATGAATATTACACTCAGCTAACATCTTACCAAAGGTTTCTGCTGCTTCTATAAACTCACTAGTTTTTCCAGGGCTGGATCCACAAAAGACACAAATTTTTGTGAATTTACGAGTTGATGATCCTTCCATGATTACACTCACCCTCTCTCTTGAATGATTTTGAGTTTGTACAAAGATGCAGAAATAATGCAATGTATTTATAGAGCCAAAAGGTATTGCAAAGTTAAATCACATGGTTATTGGCTTGAAATACAAGATTCAATACCTTTTACCAATTTTCAATTTGTTAGCTGGAAAAGTCACATGGGTTGTCGGCTTAAAATGCAAAATTTTCAAAAAGGATTATAGGTGGTTGATTATTGAAAAGACATTTGAGTTTGAAATGAAACATTTAAAAATAACAGCTATAGTAAATATATACAAGTAGTTGTGATTGTGGCTCACATCTTCCTCTGATTTTACGTCCAGTAACGGCTTAAACGCCCTCTATGGGTCGGGGATAGGCTTCTCATCCAATTTTCTTATAAATTAGCAAACAAGGTCTTTTAAAGTCAGATTCCCGAGACTGTACCGCTCATGTTCTTTTAGGAATATGTCCCATAATTCATGAATTGCAATATGCACATATCCACTAGGATGCGTCTCAAGAGTCGATAAGATATTATCTAAAGACTCCTTACTCAGGCCATCCTTAATGAACCTAATTTTATCTTCACGATTTACAGACACCATTCCTAAAGTGCGGCAACGTGTGTTGCAAGTCGTGCGTGCACACTTGTAACAAACATTTAATCGTTTTGCTCTTCGTTTTTTTGAAAAAGAGCTTTTACCTAAGCCAGGCATGTAGGAAATTAATGAGTCTGAAAATTCACCTGTCAATCTAACTTTGGCTTCAATTAACCAACGTAAATCAACAGGTATATTCATAATCATTAATAACCTTAATCTTTCAAATCTTGCTTGGTAAATTTTCTTCAAGGAATTTTGAGGCAATGAGGGAAAACGCTTTTTCAAATTTTTTAGAATGTCATCCATTTTTTTTTTTTAAGAAAAGGGGGAAGAAGAGAAGATATCAGTAATTATGGGAAACTGACAAAACCGATTTGAAATATCACGGAGTACCGTTATCCGCCGCTTAACCGGGGTGCAAAACAAAACTTTAACAAAACTACTAAATTAACCTGCAAGTAAAAAAAAAATGTTAGAAGAAGAATAAATATATATAAATATGTAAATATATAAAACAAAGATTAATTGGTCTCGTAACAAGGATCCGACAGGAACGTAAATTCTTCATGAAAAGCTTGGTTTTCTAGAAACGGCTTGAGTCTTTGCCCATTTACCTTAAACACATTCCCATTTCTAGGATTTTCAATGTCAATTGTTCCATAAGGGTACACATGTTTCACAATAAAAGGGCCACTCCATCTTGATCTTAATTTTCCAGGGAATATGTGAAGTCGAGAATTATAAAGCAAAACCTTCTGACCAGTGTCAAATGTTTTTCTCTGAATTTTTTTTATCATGAAAGGCTTTAATTTTAGCTTTATGAATTTTTGAATTCTCATATGCATCATTTCTCAATTCTTCAAGTTCATTTATTTGTAATTTACGTATGTGTCCAGCAGAATCAAGATTTTCATTGAAAGTTTTAATAGCCCAGTAGGCTTTATGCTCAAGTTCCACAGGTAAGTGACAAGGTTTTCCATAAACTATCCTATAGTGAGACATACCCAATGAAGTTTTAAAAGTAGTTCTATAAGCCCACAGTGCATCATTTAGTCTTAAAGACCAATCTTTGCGATTTGGGTTTACAGTTTTTTCTAAAATTTGTTTTATCTCCCTATTTGCTAATTCAACTTGTCCACTTGTCTGAGGATGATAAGGGGTGGCAACTTTATGAGTAATACCATATTTTTTCACTAATGTTTCAAATGGTCTATTACAAAAATGCTTACCCCCATCACTTATAATGGCTCGAGGGATTCCAAATCGACTTAAGATATTTTCTTTCAAAAATTTCATGACTGTTTTATGGTCATTATGTCGACATGGAATAGCCTCAATCCATTTTGAGACATAATTTACTGCAACTAAGATATACGTAAATCCAAATGATAACGGAAATGGTCCCATAAAATCTATCCCCCAACAATCAAAGATTTCAATAACAAGAATGGGGTTCAAAGGCATCATGTTTCGTTTTGAAATTGATCCCAACTTTTGACAATTTTCACAAGTTATACAAAATGCATGTGTATCTTTAAATAAAGTGGGTCAATAAAATCCACACTGCAAGATTTTTGCAGCTGTTTTCTTTGATGAGAAATGTCCCCCACATGCTTCAGAATGACAAAATTCAATAACTTTATTTACCTCATTGTCGGGTATGCATCTTCGAAATATTTGATCACGACAATATTTAAAGAGATAAGGATCATCCCAATAAAACTTTCTCACCTCCGTTAAAAATTTTCTTTTGTCTTGAGCATTCCATTGAGGTGGCATTTCTCCTGTTACAAGAAAATTAACAATATTAGCATACCAGGGCATTGTAACAGTAGAAAATAACAATTCATCAGGAAAAGAATCATTAATAAGTGTTATTTCTGTTGATGAATCTGGTGTGAGTCTTGATAAGTGATCTGCAACAACATTTTCAGCTCCCTTTTTATCCTTGATAGTGATAATAAATTCTTGAAGCAATAGAATCCATCGAATCAGTCTTGGTTTTGCATCTTGTTTTGACATTAAGTACCTTACAGCGGTATGGTCAGTAAATACAATAGTTGAAGAACCAATTAAGTAAGAACGAAATTTGTCTAATGCAAATATTACAGCAAGTAGTTCTTTTTCAGTTGTTGTGTAATTCATTTGTGCACTGTTTAAAGTTCTACTCGCGTAATAAATTACATAGGATTTACCTTCCTTTCTTTGTCCCAATACAGCACCAACAGCGTAGTCACTAGCATCACACATGAGCTCAAAAGGTAAAGACCAGTCAGGAGATTGTATGATAGGAGCAGATGTTAAGAGGCCAATTAATTTTTCAAATGAATTTTGACACTCTTGAGTCCACTTAAATGATACATCTTTTGCTAAGAGGTTACAAAGAGGTTTAGATATAGCACTAAAGTTTTTTATGAACATCCTATAGAATCCAGCATGTCCTAAAAAGGATCGGACTTCTCTGACTGTTTTTTATGGAGGCAAATGTGTAATGAGTTCGACTTTTGCCTTATCCACTTCAATTCCTTTAGAAGATACTATATATCCCAAAACAATTCCAGAAGTAACCATGTAGTGACATTTTTCCCAGTTCAATACAAGACTCTTTTCTTCACATCTTTTTAAGACCTTTTCTAAGTTTTCAAGACAATTATCAAAAGAATTTCCAAACACAGTTAAATCATCCATGAAAACTTCTAAATAATGCTCAATCATGTCACTAAAAATGCCTAACATACATCTCTGAAATGTTGCTGGGGCATTACAAAGTCCAAAGGGCATTCTTCTAAAAGCAAAGGTTCCAAAAGGACATGTGAATGTAGTCTTTTCTTGGTCTTCTAGTACTATAGGAATTTGATAATAGCCAGAGTAACCATCTAGAAAGCAATAGTAGGGATGTCCTGCTACTCTTTCTATAATCTGATCAAGGAATGGTAAAGGAAAATGGTCTTTTCTAGTGGCCAAGTTCAATTTTCTATAATCTATGCACATCCTCCAACTAGATGAGGCTCGAGTTGGTATTAACTCACCTTTTTCATTTTCAATGACTGTGATTCCAGATTTTTTTGGTACTACCTGAGTAGGACTTACCCACTTACTATCTGAGATCGGATAGATGATTCCTACTTCAAGTAATTTGAGAACTTCAGCTCTCACTACCTCTTTCATATGTGGATTTAATCTCCTTTGAGGTTGTTGGGAAGTTTTGGCATTATCCTCTAGGTGTATTCTATGTGTGCAAATCAAAGGATTAATACCATTTATGTCTTTTAAAGTCCACCCAATTGCATTTTTATGCATTTTCAATAATTCAATCAACTTATCTTCTTGTTCACTTGTGAGGGTAGAAGCGATTACCACCGGGTAAGTTTGTTTCTCTCCAAGAAATGCATATTTCAGTCCTTCAGGCAGAGGTTTTAACTCCAACTTTGAAATTTCATTCTTTTTATCCTCATTTTCTTCCAATTCTTCAAACTTTAGTTTCCATCTTTTATTTTCAATCACCTGTGCACAGTCAAGTAAAGAACATATGTCAGAGATTTCAGGATCTAATTATATATTTGACTCAAATGAATTTATTAAACACATTTCTAAGGGATCGGTAGAACTCCCTTTTTGAATATGATCCTCCACAATCGTTTCAATCATGTCACCTTCTTCACTTTCATCCTCCTCTTTATATGGTTGCTTACACATATTAAAAACATTGAGTTTAAGTGTCATGTTTCCAAATGAAAGCTTCATTACTCCATTCCTGCAATTAATCAAAGCGTTAGAAGTTGCTAAAAATGGACGACCTAAAATAACAGGTATCGGATTACATCCTTTGACAGGTTCTGTGTCCAAGACGATAAAATCCACAGGATATATGAATTTATCAACTTGAACTAAGACATCCTCCACTGTCCCTCTTGGTACTTTTATTGATCTATCAGCAAGTAAAAGAGTTACAGATGTTGATTTTAACTCCCCGAGATTGAGCTGCTGATAAACTGAATACGGCAATAAATTCACACTAGCACCAAGATCAAGTAAGGCTTGTTCAATTTTATGACTTCCAATAATACATGAAATTGTAGGACAACCAGGGTCTTTATATTTCAAAGAATTATTGTTCTGAAGAATGGCACTTACTTGTTCAGCTAAAAATGCTTTCTTTTTCACATTCAATTTTCTTTTTACTGTGCATAAGTCTTTCAAAAATTTTGCATAAGATGGAACCTGTTTAATAGCATCCAGTAAAGGAATATTAACTTTTACCTGTTTGAAGATTTCAAAATTTTCAGGATTGTGATTCATCTTCTTAGTATTACGTAATGCATGAGGAAATGGGGGTGGAGGTGAAGGTTTGGTGTTTTCTTCAATAAGTGTAGGTTCAACACTTTCCTTGCCCTTAGAGATTGATTCATCGCTCTCATGAGGTTCAGGAATTTCTTTTTCAACAATTTTACCACTCCGAAGAGTGATAACTGCTTTAACTTGATCCATGTGTTGGCTTCCTGAACTACATGCATTTGAGTTATGTTGTCCTTTGGGGTTTGGCTGTGGTTGAGAAGGAAATTTTCCTTTCTCATGAATGTTCAGTGCAGATGCAAATTTAGCAAGAGTATCTTTCAAATCAGCAAATGTTTGAGCATTTTGAGAATTAACAGACTCTTGTTTTTCAATGAATGTATGCAAGGTTTCTTCAAGATTTTTCCTAGGAGGTGGGACATATGGTGCATAACCTTGATGATTTTGAAAGTTTTGGTGTGGTTGGAAAGGTGGTTGCGAAGCCTGTGCTTGAGTGTCATTCCTCCAACTAAAATTCGGGTGATTTCGCCATCCAGGATTATAGTTTTGTGAATATGGGTTATTGTTTGACCGTTTGAACGTGTTTAAAACATTGTCTTGTTCATGGAGACATTCCCTAAATGCAGGCAAAGTTGGGCAATCATTGGTAGGGTGATCATGGGTTTCACAAATGTGACACACAATTTCTTGAACAGATTTTATTTGACCACTCTTTTTCATTTCTAAGGTTTCGACTTTTCTAGCAAGGGATGCTAATTTGGCTTGAAGGTCATGGTCTTTCTTAAGATGATAAATACCCCCACTAGATGTAGTGGTTTGATTTTTGCTAGGTGCCTCACAGGTACCAGCAGTGTCCCAATTTTGAGCATTTTCTGCTAGTAAGTCAAGATAGTTCATTGCCTCTTCTGGGTCTTTTTCCTCAAATGTTCCATTACACATCATTTCTACCATTTGCCTAACTTGGGGTGTTAAGCCCTCATAGAAATTTGAGACTACTCTCTATGTTTCAAAACTATGATGGGGACAGGTATTAAGTAATTCTTTATACCTTTCCCAACATTGGTAAAGGGTCTCTCCTGGTTTTTGGGCAAAAGTGGTGATTTGTCTTTTGAAAGAATTTGCTCTATAGGAGGGAAAAAACTTTTTCAGGAATTGTTGTTGCATCTCGTCCCATAAAGAAATGGATCCTGGCCTAAGGTTTTGTAGCCATGTTTTAGCTTTATCTTTTAAAGAAAAAGGGAAAAGCTTAAGTCGAATTGTGTTCATGCTACAATTTTGATCATTATACGTGTTACACACTTCTTCAAATTCTCTTAGATGTAGATAAGGGTTCTCTGCATCTAAGCCATGAAAAGTGGGTAAAAGTTGGATAATGCCTGGCTTAAAATTAAAATGCGTTGCATCCGGTGGAAAAATTAAGCAAGATGGTGCACCGGTTCGTGTAGGGTTCATATAGTCTCTAAGTGTCCTAGGTCGGTTATGGTCATTATGTTGGGACTGATTGTCCCCTGGGTCTATGAGTCCCTCAATTTGATTTTCGCTCATGGTGTTACTTGGTGAAGAATGAGAAGATGAAGGAGAATCTAACAAATTATCAAAGGAAGTTTTGAAATTACCTTTTACTAAACGATGAGAATTAGGATCTCGAAACCAACTGCTCATAAAAAGAAACAAAACAAAATACAATAACAATAATACAAATAAAATATTAAACACAGGTAAATAAAATAAAATATTACACACAAGTAAATAAAATATGTAAAACTAAAAGCAAAATAAATATAAATAATTAGAAGTTAGATTAGTGATGTTAGATTTTATAATAAAAAGTTAATAAATAAATAGTAGGAGGCTTAGCCTTCCATTAAAATAAAAAGCGAAAATAAAAGGCGAATAATAAATAAAGTAAAGTACGTTAGGAGGCTCGGCCTTCCATGAAAATTAAAAAAAACTAAAATAAAAAGTAAAAAATAATAAATAAACGAAATAAAGAGTAGGAGGCTCAGCCTTCCGCAAAAATAAAAACAGAATAATAATAAAGTACGTTAGGAGGCTCGGCCTTCCATGAAAATAAAAAAAATTAAAATAAAAATAAAAATAAAAAAAACGAATAATAAATAACGAGTAGGAGGCTCAGCCTTCCATGAAAATAAAATAAACAAACAAACAATAACAAAATAAAATATTAACGTTACCTCCCCGGCAACGGCGCCAAAAACTTGACACGTCCAGAATATAGAAGTTATTCCCAAGTGCAGGATTGTCGAAGTAATAAATAACCCGATGAGAACGGGGTCGATCCACAGGGAAGTAGAATTAAAATTACAAATTATAAACACTTTAAAGATAATTAATGCAGTATAAGATGTTTGTAAATATTATTTCAATTAACCAATTCAAATAAAAAGCTAAGGTTATGGAGATTCACTCTTGGCATAAGAAATAAGAATATATTTAACTTTTTATTTTTTTATAACTCAATTGGAATCCTCTCACAAAGGAGGTTCCAACCGGAAAATATAGCAATTAACGTTCATCATCATTTATATATTGATTAGTATTTATTTCTTTCAATTATTATACACCAAATCTTATATATGGGTTCAAGTATTTATTATGTCAATCTTTATATTTGTCTACAATAAATCAAGACTCCCACTTTATAAGAAAGGTTATATAAACCAAATCTTGTAAATGGTTTCAAGAATTTATTATGCCAAGTATTAAGTTTGTCAATAATAAATCAAGAATCACCACTTTAGAAGAAAGGGTATTAATTCTACAAACAAAATAAATACATCATATATAAATTTGCATAACTTAAAAATGAAGCATTAAATTCATGAATAAATATTAAACATATCTTATTACCTTGCCAAGAGCTTCACCCTTTCACCTTAGCTTAAACAAAATTATTTGGACATAATAAAACTAAATGAAAAGAAAAGAAATGGAAGAAGAAATAACATGACTTAATAGTAAACAAGAGAAATAATAGTACAAGGAAATGGATACAAAGGAAAAGTATTTTGAACTAAATTCTAACTTTCTAATTACATTCTTTAGGCATAAACAAGCCACCTATTTATAGAAAAACATGGATAAATCGAGACAAATTTGGAGGGAACCACTTGGTTGATGAAAGTCAAGAATGGTGGCAAAATAATTTGCATTCATTATCACTTGGGCACCCACTTGATTATCCAATTCGGAATTGATGTGATCCGAATTAGCTGTCACTCAAAACATAAAAGTTGTAGATAAGTCTTTTATCTTTCCAAATTGAGTGATCTCATACGTATTGGATACGTATTTCTATAGTTATGGGCCAAATATTTATAACTGTTCAAACTGGGCCTGTACTGCAGATCAATTCTGTTCTAGGCCAATTTTCACCCTCTAAACACTCGAATTTCCAATGCTTTGTGAAATACAATATGTTATCCCATTGAGTCAGCTCTGCACAGGATTAATAATCACCTCAATTGGATCTTTAGGTAGAAAGTTATGCCCATTTTACCAAATCTGCCACAAAACAATTATAAGATAATTAAGTACAATATTGTAAACATACTTAAGTTAAGAAAATTAAATACACTAGTAATACAAAATAATCATGTAAAACTCTTATTAAATGTGTAATTTCAAGTGTTCATCACTAACAATCAATATATGTCTATGATAATTAAATCAGAATGTAATTCATAAATATCAAGTCTAAATTATACTATACATGCCACCTAGGTATATGTGTATTGTAGATGAAACTCATAGTCGTTACCCTATGATCATGATTTAAACTATCATAGGCTAAACATATGAATGCCTCCGTCGAGTTCATCATAGTTCCTTAATCATTCAAAATATTGATCCGGTATAATGAAAGCATTAAAAATAAGATAGAATGAATCAATTGAATGTATCAAGTTCATAAACTAAAAATTAACACAATCCAAATCCATACTAGGTTCACATAGTCAAACCCTAGATGAATAATTTAACCCATCACAAAATCAAAAGTATCCAACCACTTCATAAAGATCATTAAGAACAAGAACATAATGATAAAGAAAGAGAAGAAAAATTAATCAAAGTGACTCCTTGATGTGCTTCTCACTCAATATTGACTTGAAACTTAAATCTTGATCTTAGTTCTTCAATCTTTGACTTTGATATTTGATATTGTGAATTCTTTCTCTAAGTTTTTGCCTCTTTTTTTTCTTCTCTTGATTTTAATTAGGGTTTTTGGGCTTCTATTTATAAGTTGATGTCATCAAATTAAGGTTAAACATCAAATACAAGTTAGGTTAAAATTACAGTTTAAAATTTACTATAGTAAAAACTGTTCACACGTTACTATTTGTTCGCCACGACGTTGAATTTTAGGCATTACAATGTATAGACATTGTTTCGGGCACTGCGGCTTTGGGTACTGTAGCATATCATTGTACTTCATTATTGTAGCAATTCACTATAGCAGTACTGTAGCAATTTGATATTTTTGATTTATTTTTATTAGATTTTCGACCCTATTTACTCCACTAACTCCAAATGTTCAAAAATAATAATAAAATACATCAAAAATTAAATAATCTTAATTTTTACAAACAAATATTAGATTTAGAAAATAAAATTATTAGAGTTAATTAACCCTTATAAACAACCATAATTTCTTAAATATTTAGTAACGTGTCATTACCTTAGAGTTTATTTATTGATCATGCGGTTGTGCTCTTTAAAGGGGTACGTCTTATGACCTTTTGTATGTTTTATCTTGTGACCTTTTGTATTTTTTGAATCAATGACTGAGATCTCTCTTCTACAGTTTTATATGAGTTCGTGGCTCATTCAGATTTTCAGTTTTTGCTTTTTTGTTATTGACTTCTTCCTTTTGAAGAAAGAGTATTCTTCGTGATTTTTTTGCCTTTTATTGCTTTAGTGATCTTGCTTTTACAACTTCTTGTACTAGTAAGTGTCCTCTTCTTTGGTGCTTTTTTTTTTTAATTTTCCTACTTGCTATGAGTTTTCTTATTGTAAATGTCTATCCTTCGAAGGTCTATTAGTAGGTTTCCCTAAAAATGCTTAATAGGGTAAACCTTGTACTTCATTTAGGTATAAGGTCCATGTCTTCAATGATAGAGGGATTAGAAGAATATGTTATAACCTGAACTTGTATAGTCTAACGTGCCGCTTTGTAATATTTGTAACATGTGTGTGGGGCATCGCTCATGAACGTATAGAGGAGTTCAATATGACAAATCTGGCATAGACCTAGAGAGTCTCACAATATGAAGTATACTCATTATGCATTGGGGCAGCATTATGTATAGAACAGTTCCATCCTAAAAATTCTAGCAAATTAAAAATAAATTTTAGGGTTCCTTGGGTCGTGCACTTGTCTAGACTTAAATATTAAGTACATTACTTAATTAGTTGATAAGAGTTGTTAATTAATTAGATGTTAACAAGTGGTACAATTTTGTTCCATGAATTCACCTATTAATCATTTTAGTAAAATTAAATAAGGTAAATATTAATTATTCAAATAGTTTTTGAATAATTAAATAATAATTATTTAAATAAATAAAATATAATTTTATTTATTTGTTATTTTATTTCTAACTGGAAGACATACCTAATTTAAAAAACATGAATTAAATTAAATGGAGTACTATTTTGTAGAATTAATGGTCAATTTTATTAGACCATTACAAATGGCCATTAAAAATTATTTTTAGTTGTTGGCCACTTAACCTAATTTTGGTGAAGCACTTGTGAAGTGGTTAGAGCCTAAAAAATGTGTGAATTCATTTTGATTAACAAGGATGAAACAACAATTCGTGCAAAGAGAGAGAAGATTGAAGAGAGTTTGGTTTTTGGAGAGTTTTCTTTGAATAAAGAGTTGTGAGAAAAACTAGAGAGAAACAAAAATAAATTTCTCTTATTTTTCTTTTAAGAAACAAAACCTTATTGCTGAAAATTTAATTGCTGCTATTTTAGCTTTACAATTCCACCGAAGTTAAAAAAATTCAAAATTAAAATCTTCACCGAATGTCATCAAAGATATGTCTGTATAATCTTAAGTAGTTAATGATTTAAGGTGCATATTTATATGTTGATTACATGCTTAATTCTACTAAATTCGTTGTATATGATACATGTGTTTAATTTTTTTAACATGTATATAATCGCATGTATACACCCTAAAACACGTTAACGCATGTGTTACCTTCACGGTATGAGGCAAAACGAACATTTCCCAAAGAGGATGTTGTTCTAATGTTGACGTGCAACACGTCTCAATCTGTAACTTATGGCTTTGCATACTTTTTGGAGGTATTATCTTATCTCTAGGGTTTTCTTCTTTTTTCTATTTGTTGTTTGCTGATTTTATACTTTTTGACTTCTTCTTTCTTTTTGCTTTGGATGGTCAAATTTGCTAGTTATTGTGACACTATTCTTAAGGTGGTGATCGACATCCAAAGAGTGGTAGTTACTAAAATTGAAGCTGCCAAAGCTAAAGAGGCCTTGAAGGAGGCTAAGAAGAAAATGGGGTCAATCGAACGTGAGCTCAACGCTTGCTTGGCCAAGTTAAAGCATACCAAGGAAAAGGTAGAAGCAAAAGTAAGAGTAACTGAAGCTAAGGTTGCCCTGGTTGTGAGCAAGGTTGTTGTTCATTAATCTAGCTTTAGCGATAGGTGAAGTTCTTGTAAAAGGAGAGCTCTTTTCTTCAATAATCCAATGAAGAGCTGGAGAGGAAACTTGAGATTTCAAGCCTCTAAGTTGCTAAGAATGTGTCGGAGGCTTTAACCCAACTAGTGGACCTCTAAGAGTCATTATGCTAGTTTAGATCTCTCCTAAATGGACGAATTATTTGCTAACCCAGATAGTGCAGATAAAGAAATTGTAGGTTCTAATGTCGAGACCACTATTGCTTAGGTGGCCGAGGATGACCCCCCTACCCAAGACCACAATTGACTCTGCTTCAGATCCTTAAGATGTTTCTCTTGCTAATGACGCTTCAACCCTCACTTTTGCTGCTATTGAGAATGATCCTCTTATCAGTTGATGACTTTTCTTTTTAGCCTTGTAAAATAATTTTTCTTTAATACTAATAGAAGAACTTTTTTTGTCTTTTTGTTCCTTTTCTCAGCTTTGGACTTGGCTTGTTGAGTTATTTTGAATGTTCTTATCATCTAAAACTTATTTTTGAAATGTGTTGAACGTGCTCGTGATTATTCAGTTGTTTGTTTAAAGTTAATGACCTGGCTGTGACCATAATGTTTTTTTTAGCAGGGTATTTATAATTTGATCACTTGATCATCCTTTATGGTCTTTCTTTTTAAGGTCTTTCTTTTTATGAGAGAGAGAGATAGTATGTGTGTGTTGTATTTTTGTGGTTCTTTGTTTGTTTCAAGTCGTTCTCTCTAAAATCTCTTTATTTTTGGATTCATCTTTCGATACATGTAAGGATTTGTTGTTAAATTATTTGGTTTCTCCTCTTTTTTGAGAGATTTTCCATAGAATTTTGGAATCCTAAAGATTCTTTCCTTGGAATTCTTTATTCGATTGCAATGATTCTTGTATTCTGTTTGTCATTCTTGATCTTCAATAATTAAAGATTATGTAAAATGGATATTGATTCTCCTTTCTTGTCATGGATTATGTCTACCTCCAAGCAATCTAAAGTTTTGTAATTTGAGTGTCAAGCGAGAAGCGAGAGTGATTGTTAAGGTTGAGTCGAGTGATTATGAGAATAAGGATATTCCACTAATATGAAAAAAAAACAATATGAATGTTCCTCCTTAGTGTGAGTAGTCTTTAGGAAGGGAGTGTAACGTATTCCCTATTTCGTAAATCTTGGGAAATTGATATATATTTGTATTTTCTTCAAAAATATTCAAAGCGGTGATGGTAATAAGAAAGGTATTAATGAGAATGAGCCTCTTTTTTAGTATCATTCTATTTTAAGGTTTTTGAAGGGCGTTTCTGGTCAAGATTAGAGAGTCAAAAATACTACCCTTGATCGCGGTCATTCTACCACTTTTGGTCATTGTCAAGGTGCTTTAGGGACTACTATTGGGGAGAATGAAAAATGAACAACTGACTATTCTCAACCGGATTTTGGTCTTACACTCTTGAAGGAGGAACCAGCTAATTCAGATGTTATTCATGTGTTGACAAAAAAGGCTGCCTCAGTCACTTATTTATTATTTTTTTAGAGACAAGACAGTTAATCTCATGTTTAGCAAATGTGGGATTATAATCCCTTCTCTACTTTTCATATGTCACTTGTGAGCGCTATTGAGGTATTCCTCTCATCCTTTTGTTTTATTTGTGTTAGATTATTTTCTTCGTATAGTGATACCCTTCTTTTATTTCCTTAGGCAATGTATGGTTTATCACTCTATCACAAAGTTATTCTTAGGTCTATTTATGATGTTATGAAAGTTTCAGACCTCAAGAAAGAGTTGGTCGAAGCTAAAAAAAAGTAATATCAACTTAAGGACAAAGAGGCGAAGTCTTTGAAGGAGAAGTTAGAGGAGATGTCTACTAAGACAGAAACACTGAAAGTCGGGTCTCAAAATTTAAGATTTAAAGTAGAGTTCATTATGAGAAGGCCTCTGAAAATTTATGTCTTCTGAGGTCAAGATGTTTAAGTTAGAAAAGCAGAACAAGCACTTAGAGGGTTAAGTAAAATCTTTGAAGAAGCTCGTTGAAGCTCTCAAGGAAGAATTTGCTCGTATACGCTCTCAAGTTAAGGAAGCTGAGGTGCGTGTTGATATAGCTATTGATATCGAAGACCGTTCTTTTACCTTAGGTGTCATGAAAGGTTTCAAATGCATTGTTAATAATTTTAAGCAACCTTATCCTGTTATCAACCTCTAGTAGATGGACGATGCATTATGTATCTCAAATAAGGATGATAATTTTGAGGATAAAGATTCTTTTTTGTTTTAATGCCCTCTCTTTTAATTTTTTTCTTTTTTGTTGTATAATTTTTTTGTTTGAATGAGAACTATATTTTTGTGTAAATATCTCGTTCTATCTTGTTCACTGACAATAAATTTTTTAATAAAGAAAATATAACTTTTATGTGACTTTAATTTTAAAGAGTTTAACAATGTCTCTACAGATAGTATCTCTTTAACAGTTCATCATTCCATGGCTTTCAACAACTCTCCCATTAGTGTGCTCAAGCTCATAAACACTTGGTCGAACTCTTCTAAGTACTTTGTAAGGGCCACCCCAATTAGGTTTGAGGACTCCAACTGTTGGATCTTTAGTGTTTTAAAGGACTTTCTTTAGAACCAGATCCTCTTCTTGGAATTCTTAAGCTTGAGCACTTTTGTTGTAATATTAAGCTATCTTTGCTAATACGTAGTAGTTCAAATTTTGGCCATATTCCTCTTCTGTTTGATGATGGTTAAGCTTTCTTTTATGAGCTCTTCATTCTTTTCTTCATCGAAGTTTTGCATTTTTTGAGTAGGTATCCCTATTTTTACTAGGATCATAGCTTTGCAATCAAAGGCTAAAGAGAAAGATGCTTCTCTTGTAGTTGTTTTTCTAGTAATTTGAAGAGCTCATAAAACCTTGGGTAACATTTCAACCTAAGCTCCTTTGTTCTTTGTTATCTTTTTCTTAAGTAACTTCTTGATGAGTATTTTAAAGGATTCAACATATTTGTTCATATTTGGATGGGCTAGTGAGGTGAACAGTAGGTGAATTTTGAGCTACTTGTAGAAGTTTTTGAAGTTCTCATTGTCGAATTGTTTGCCACAATCCATAAGAATGGTATAGGGTATCCCAAATCTGAAAACTAGATTTTTCCACATAAAGACTTGAGTTATTTTTGCTATTATGTTTGCTAAAGGCTCAGCCTCTATCCATTTAATGAAATAATCCACAACATTGACTACGCATTTGGCTGACTCTCTTCCATGAAGTAAAGGTTCAATTAAGGCAAGTCCCAATTATGCGATAGGCTAATGACTATTTATTGTCCTCAGATTTTCAGGTGGAGTATGGATATTATTAGCATGCTTTTAGTACATGTTGCATTTTTTAACTATCTCCTTAGTATCTTTGAATGTAATGGGCCAGTAATACCTTATTTTGAAATCTTTGTAAGCTAAGTCTTCTGCTCCTGAATGGTTCCCACAAATTCTTTTATATATTTCACGTAGCACATATTTAGCTTTATCTAATTCTAGCATTTCTTCTTATATGGTACCTTCTTTTTTCCTGTTTAGGATTTATTGGGCATCTTGTATATGCCTATTGTTTCTCTTGAGTCCATCAATAATTATTCAAGCCTCATTTCCCCAGAAATCATAATTGATATTAGTTTGCTTGAGAATGTCTGAGTCTCCGACTTCTGATTGGTTAAAGAAGTGGCCATAATCACTTTGACATGATCATCAGCTTGGTGTGTGACTTGTCCTTTGGAAGGGTTTTGCCAATACCCTCTTCCCCTTTTATTTTTGGATCAATTAAGGAGGATTTCTAGCTTCCCTTATAATTAGGAGAACACTTTTTGGTGGTATAGAGTGTGGTTATGGCTCAAAGTTAGGATTGGATTCCTAAAATCCTTCTAGGTTGCTGCATTTTTTTAGAAGTTTTGCCATCATCTTATTTAGTTTGTCTCTTTCTTCTAGCAATTTTTGTAATTCTTCTTCTAGCAAATTCTACCAGGCTAGTGGTTCTTCTTATTAACACGAATTTTTGCTATGTTGTATTTTTACAAATTTGTCTGAGTTTTATAACCTAAGATTCTCATCAGGTATTGGGGTTTGCTCACTATTTTGTGAGGCTATGGAACAGGTGGTGATAGTTTTTTATCGCCCCTCCTTCAAGCTTTCTGTCTAGCATTGATACTTTTTTTTGTTTACTTTTCATAGACAATGCCAAATTGTAGACTCTAAAATTTGGTAACTCAAAAATCAACGAGTTAAATTTATTTTTCTTGAGAAGCTTGGCTTGGATGTCAAGATTTGGACTGAAATTGAACCACATTTGACTAATTTTTTCCCAATAAAAGTCATATTTGATAAAAATCCTACACTTAGAGAAATCAAAACAAATTTTAGCATACACACTCTGATGCTTAAGTTAGCAATAATCAGAAGAAAAAAAAAGCAAGAGAGAAAAAAAGATGACTTTGTGTTGTGTGTTTTGGCATCTTCTTTATATTTTTCATGTAAGTGATAATAAGGTTCATGGTGGGCACCAACTTAATGATTTTTATTTTGAGAGTTACTATATTAATCCTCCGATCCTCCGTGCTAATTTTCTCCCTTATTTAGAGGGTGGAGATTATATGTTTAACTTGTAGCGTTCAAAATCCTTTTTGATATGAAAGTCTCATTGACATTCCTTTTTAAGATTCTGCTATGAGAGTTTTTCTTAATTTATACTCAATCTTTCTTACTTTGATAGAATTTATACCATGATTTTAGGGATTTTCCCTTGAGATAGTTGATCTTATCTATAACTCATGTAACTCAAGTCTTTTAGGAATGTCTTTTGTGTAAGTGACGTCTTTTTAGGAACAACTTTTATGTAAGTGACGTCTTTTTAGGAACGACTTTTGCAAGTCAAGTTCTTTTAGGACTTGTCTTTGATTTTTAAGATGGCAGATTTTGACTCGTTCTCGATGAGAGTAGCTACTAACCTAATTTTGAGTTTGATCGAATAGGTAATCGAATTACAACCATTGTTCTAACCAACTTAATAGGTTATGAAACCGATTAAATAGGATAGTCAGGTTACAACCATTGTTTAGACTAATTCGAAGAGATCGTAGATTATTTTCTCCTTTTAAGTATAATCGAGCAGAATGCTCAAGATGTGATTATTATTCTAACCAACTTAGGAAAAGTGTTTATGATTCAAGGACTTGTACTTGGTCAATGTCTTCTTTTTGGGTCTTTATAAATTGAGATCTTTCTTAGGTCTTGTGAGCTAAAAGTTTTGTGTGTTTTTTGGACCGAAGACTTTGGGCTTTGGAATGCCTAACTTGAAGGGAAAACAAAAACCAATTCCTGTTTTAAACTTTATCAAAATTGTTAATAATTTTTAGCTTTGCTTTTAATCTCTTCAAATATTCATAAAAATTTGTTTATAACTTTTCAAATCACAAATTGTATCTCAAAATAAACTAGAAATATAGACGAATATATACATAATAAAGTTTATAATGCTTTAATAACTATAGGTAGGTCAATATTTTTATAATCATAAAAACTCACAGTAATAAAAAAAAATTATTGTCTATCTGAATCAATTTATAAAATTCATTAAAAAAATTATATTCTTACTCTTTTTCAACAAAACGAAATTTGAATAACTCGTTTAGATATGAGCATGGGGGCTCAGCCAAGTTGGCTGAGCCCCCCAAGGTCTCACATCCCCACCTGGGTTCGACCCCCCCTCCCCCCCAGGTGGTGCGGAAATACTGAAAAATATTGTAATCCCCTCATTCAAAAAAAAAAAAAAACTCGTTTAGATATCTAGTTTAACACATCAAAAAGTCATCTCCAAATTCTTAATATCAAATTTATTAGAAGTTTCATAGTAACCCTCTGTTAGCATATCTTTCTGTGAAATCCTAGATTTCTAATATTCTTTAACTTAATCATACTTTTCTATATCAATATCATAGGCAAATAGCAAACCTTACCTCTTTAATCTTTTTCTCTTTGAAATCTTCGTAACTCTTCTTCTCTTTTAGAGAATGCCGAATAAACCATTCTCAAATAATTATCTATTTATAAAGTAAGATTTAATGAGGCTCAAGATTTTTCTTGTCCATGTAAAACTCCAATTTAGAAAATCTTATCCCACTTTAATTACTAAATAAAAATTATGTCTTTGTGTTAATGAAATACAAAACCCACGAAGTAAACCCATAAAATTTTATTAAAGTCATTAAAAACAAAAAATTCTTTAAAATAACAAAATTGTCAAATTAGCACAAAAAATTTACATCAATATATTTGGACTAATATTAATTCAAAATGTTTCACAATTATTAATCCTAATACTTTATATCTGGGGTATTAAAGGGATTTCAAGTAGAACTGGTTAATTATGTCTTGTTGTCTTGTTTGTTAGAACTATGTCCATTGTGATATTTGTGAATGTTAATACTTTTTCACCTTTAAAGGAATGAGAGATATCCAACATCTAATAGAAAAGGTATTTATGCCTAAATAACATGTCTCATGGTTTGCTACGTTGCTGTTTAAGAGGTTGGATTCCCATTTCCAAGGTGGAATATGTTGGTGTGGATTATTCAAATGTTGCAAACGTGTTTCCATGTGTTTTATGGTTGGGCGTAGATTTATTGGCGGAAGAATGATTAAGATATGATTTTCTTTTTCGTTGATGAATGGTTTAAGCTTATGAGAATTATTTTTTAATCTCATTAATCTTTAATTTGTTGGATGTTAAATTTGATGAACTGATTTACCATCTCAAAATATTGGTCTTTTGGATGTTGTCACTTAGTAACTGATTTGTTGAACACAATACAATTTATTAAGTATTTTATGCAGAGTTGATAATTTTTTATCCAATCTGTGAATCTGACATAAATAATATAAGTTAGAATTGAAGTTTTTCGACCCAATTATTAGTAGAGGGTTTTAACCTGCCGACTCATTTAATGACACGATTATTAAATTTGTTATATTTGAGTTGGAAAGTCAACACAACTCGCCAATCTTATTATGACCTATTAACTATTTATAATTTGTCAACTATTTAATATTAAAAATAAATTATGGTGAAAAACTTAAGAATGATTAGGAAATGATATTTAATTTTTTTTTAAAAAAAATTTGATGACAAGTTAATGGATCATAAATAATTTGTTAAATGATAAACAAGTCAATTAGTCCCGTTGTTTTGTTAAAAAAATATTGAGAAATTTACAACCTTAAACCTCAAAATATGTTAGTGTTTATCATTGTAGTATGAGATGTGAATTAAAATCAAGACATGTTTAAAGATCTCCACATTATATGTGGAATGATGTTGTCAAAACACAAATCATGGTTTGTGATGACATGTGGCATGATGTCTGAGCATATGACATAATATAATTGACACATGACATAATTTTATAGGTCTCATTAAAAAAGCCCATGACATAAAGAAAGTATAGTAATCTCTTAATAAGGGCAATATTGACATTTGAATGTTGTTAATCAATAATGATAATTTTTTTATAATAATATCACTTTTTATATAAGATTATCTTTTGGAGAACTTTAGTATTTACGATAACATTTATTCTAACTTTATTAACTTTATTCAATAGTTAATTTGAACTTATCATTATAATTTAATACGATGATCAAGTTAAGTTAAGTTCTACCTAATAGGTAATCCTCCCTCGTGTGACAAAAGGGATTACAGTCAATTTTAAAATTAACAAATAGAGAAAAAGATAATTAAACTCTTAAAATTGAGAAAATAGACATAAAAATTTTCATACTTTTAAAAAGACATAGATTGTGATATAATAATAAATTTTGTTATTTTAAATAAAAAATATCCTTTAATATTTAAATAACTAATTTACCTTTATAAATGATACGCAAGATATTTTTATTCTCTCATTTTATATTTTATTTATTAAATTAAAAAAAAAAGAAACAACAAACTTTGGTCTTGTCGGTCAACAACAAATGACCAAAGTCAAATCAACTCACTAATAATACTCTTATGCTTTAAATTTTATGATTTATATGATGATTATATGATGATGGAATAAGTTTTATCATAGGAGCAATTAGGGATGGTGTGTGTGGAGGAGGGGAAGTAGAGGAATAGATTGAAAAAAGTGATTTTTATTCTAGTGTTACCTTCAAACGATGATGTGTTATAATGCAATGACACTTGAATATGATCGATCAATATCTGATAATTTTAAATATTTCTTTATTGGAAGGCAATGCTAATCTAACCACTACATTTTTTCATCTATTTTTCTATTTTACAAATTGACTCTATCATCGCGTAGATCACATAAATAATAGTTTGAGGTGTCTTCAACGAATCAATTAGATATTGGTGCTTTTATTGATGACCATTCAACGATGGAACCTACTAATATAACCACTGATTGGTTGTCGTCGCCATTGACAAACAACAACAATGGTGGCTAACAGTGAAAATATGATTTATTTTATTTTAAACTAAAATTATTTAATTTAGAGTTTAATTTGATCAATTTACTCTTTTGATCATTTAATAAAAACTATTCTTATATTGAAGTTCATTTGTCTTTTTTAAAAGGAAAAATGATATTTGAACACTCGTGTTACGGTGAAAGTGACAATTTACTTACCATATTTTTAATATTATCCATTTTCACTCTATTTTTATAATTTTTTAATTAAATTTTATGAAATTATCCATTTTTTAAATCTTTTTTATTATCAATTGGTATTATTAACAATTTTTATTTTTATTTAATTAAAAAATAAATAATTCCATTAAATTTAACAAATAATTGTATAAAAATTTATAAAATAAGTAATTTTAAAAATATGATTAATAAACTGTTATTTTTATTATAATATAAGATTTAAATATCATTTACCCTTTTTAAAATTAAAGGAGTTTTTGTGTCTATTTCTTCAACCCTAAAGGATTTAGTTGCCTTTTTTTGGTAATAAATATAAAACCTTTTCCTTTCATTATGATAAAGGTAAATTGGTAACCACAATAATTTTGAGGAGATAGCTTTACCTATACGTGAAACTTGGTTATATCTAAATTTAGTAATAGTAATTTGATGAACTAATTCTAAACCAAACAATTTTCAAAAGATCCGAAAATCTCAGCGTCATGCTATGGATAACGAGATTTCAACATATAAAATTGGATGAAGTTGGATGGATGATGTTAAAATGTTGGAAAGGCCATGAGAAAATTGAAAACGTTAAAGCAGTTGTGGTGGAAAAGAGGCGACGTACGTGGGGACCAGGGAATTAAGATTGAAATTTTGCAGGAGAAGCGTATGGTATGATTATCGATTGAGGCAAGTAAGGATTCGTCTTTTGACTGAGAGCGAAAGATTTAGATACCGATGCCGATTGCGAGAAATTTTTCTTTCTGGTTTTTTTTGTTATAACAAATATAAATTAAATTTCTCTTATATTGAAATTGGAGTAGAATTTAAATAATTATTTTTTCAATTACTATATCAATCAATTAAATGATAAATTTTTGTAACTACCAAAATAATTATTATTACACTTCGCTAAAAAAAAACTATTATACTTTTTGCTATCTAATTAATGAATGTCACATTATTTGGGATCGGAAGAAATTGAAATATTAATTGTAAATTGTAATATAATTTAAAAAACTTTCTCATCTGCAGTGTCATGCTAGGCAGCCCAAATAAAAATAGAATTCTTGTTGAGTTTTATTGGTGTCAATTAAATTCAAAATGTATGCATATACTTTTTATATCCGTATCACATACATATATAAATGCTATGGAAGCATAAATGTAAATAATAAACACATATTAATTATATTAATGTGAAGATTGAGAATTTCACATATGTAACTTTTGAATAAAAACTATTGGAGTCCGCTTGAGATGTAACTTATTTACAATTCTAACAATTAACTAGATGATTTTAATTATTTAGAATAATAGCTTTAAATTCAACAGAAGTTTAACAATTAAACTCTAAATTTATTTGTTTTATCTTTGATCAATAAAACAAAATTTGTAATGCTTTTAATGGTCAAAATATATTAAAGAAAATAATAAATAGTAAACTCAACTCTTAAATTCAAAATAAAAAAATAATTTCTTTTTCTTTTCTTTCTCAATATGGCTGGCCACTTTAAGCATTCATCTATCCATATTTTTGTTTTATTTTCACATATATAACAAAACCAAATTAACTTTTAATATAACTAAATCATAATAAATTCTTAACTTAAGTTTAATTTAATTTAACTTAAATTAACTCTAATTAGATTAAATAACTTGGCCAACAAATAACTAATATTTACATATTTAATTCACTTAACTAAAATTAACTATTAACCATATTTAGGTTACTTTACTTGTTTAACAAGTAAACAATATTTAAGTATTTAATTAATTTAATATTAGTTAACTTTTTAATCTAGGTTAAGTTATAGATTATTTAATTATTAAATAAATAAAAAATTTAAATATTTAATAATTAAAAAATTAAATATGTAAAATTACCCTTAAACTCCTTACTTGGTTGTCAAATTAATCCAAAGTGGATTGTACCAAATCTCACTTGAGTAGACTAAACTAAAAATTTATTATACATTATGTGTCATTATTTAATTAGTCAATAATAATTGTTACCTAATCAATGTACTTCACTCTTAAGTATTGACATGTGCACATCCCAAAAAAATCTTCTATGAACAGCAATATAAGATGTCTATAGGAGTCCTCGTGAGTCTATTTAGTATACGAGTTTTAAGTTTATGGTCAGATAAAAACAATCATCTGTACTATATAGATATAGACATACACTAATCTATATAAAAGGAGATTCATCAATAGAACTGCATCAGTGAAAATAGATTAAGAACATAATATTTGAAAACATACTTGTATAATGATATTTTATAGCACCTTATTGCAACTCTTGCAACTATGTCATTATCAATATACCTTCAAGTCTTTGTTCTATTATAGATAAAGCTCAAACTTCTTAGATTTTACTGATTTTTATAACCTACTAATTCTTAGTAGTCATAATTCTTAGTGTTGCTAACTTTAACTCTGATCTAAACTCCTTTATATTATATCTTAACTTTTTCAGATTATACAATGTCTATAGCATTACAAGCATTGTACCATATAATTAATGCAATTAGCAATTAATAAAATATACATTATATAAATATCAAATATTCATACAAATAAGGATGACATGTAAGCTCAAATCCTAACAATCTCTCACTTACTATAGTGTCAATCATAGTGGTATCTAATACCTATAGACTCTATGTGGTTCTCAAACCCCTTTGAAGTTAAGGTCTTAGTAAGTTGGTCATTATTTACAAAATCTATCCTACAAATAATTACATCTTTTTTAGCCAAGATCTCTCTAATTATGTGGTATTTTCTCTCTACATATTTAGATCTCTTGTGTGCTCTTGGCACTTTCACTTGTGCCATGGCATATTATTATCGCAAAATAATGGGATAGAATCCGTCAAAATTAAAACTATTCTGAGCTCGGCGACAAACTTGCGATTTGTCTTAGAGTTAGCAAAATTGTACCAATAACCAAGCTCGATTTTAATTTATAAAATCGAGAACCGAACTTAGTTCACTAATTTTTTGTCCACCTTAGTCTAACTTTCCTCAAACCCTGTAACACATTGTAAATGTAAGAAGGACATGCGGTATCTAATACCCAGCTAAAACAAGAATCAAATGTCAAAGAAATGTTAATTATAGTAAAGTATATACCTGAGGGAGTCTTCTTTGCAGTGGCAAGGTATTTTAAGTAGTTGCATTTCCAATACCCATCCTTATCGCAAAAGAAACATTTTTCTTTTGCCTTACTCTTTTCCTGATGCTTGGATATTTGTTGCTTCTGAAAACCTATTTGGGGTGTCAGATTCACCTTTTTTTTCTTCTTTTCTTTGAACTTCCCAAAAGCCCTCAGAGTAGAAGATGAAGCACCATGAATCAAGAAGGCCAATTCCCCTTTATGCTAACCATCTTCTACTTTGTTCAACATGTTATGAAGATCATCATAAGTATAGGTTAATCCCTGCATATTGAAGTTCATGATGACTTATGCATATGACCCCTGAAGCGACTAGAGAACAAAATTATTCCTTAAGTTATTGTTCAAAAATATCATCATCTTGTTCAATCTATTAATGTTGTTGTAATATGGTGTATGATGTGTATGGATACATATAATTTCAAAAATGAAATACGCAACAGAAGTATTCATACATGTTACACAATATGTAACAAACTCAAGCATATAATCACATATATGATCATTCAAGCACATATATATCTCATATATATTTTCATGCATGATATAAAATGAATTGTAAATAAATAACCTACCCGGTTATGAAGGTAGCTTTACAATTCTTTAAGAACTCCAATCTTCAATTTGTTGAGCTCACTTTGAAGTGTTCCCTTGCACAATTCTAGTTCACAACAAAATTCGATGGGATTGTGAAGCTAGAATGGCAGCCTTGAATTTTCAGTAAAGGATTATTTTAACACTTAAAAACAATTTGTCCTTATGAATTATTACTACCAAGAGATGAGAAGAATTAAGTGTTTTATTTAGTTCTTTACAACTCTTTGTTTTGAACCTTAGTAAGCCTTTGCATATTCTCTCAACACTTTAAGAAATACACCTAGAAAATGCTCTCAATTCTCTCTTTTCTCTCATTGAACGAAATTCTCTCCTTCATTCTACACAAATTGAACTCTTTCAATTCTTAAATAAGTGCAAAGAATGATTACTTTTCTTAGTGCTCCACCACTACTTATCTATGTTTGCCATTACAAACATTAATCAATCATATTTTTCACTCAACAAATTGATTCATCCATATGAATCAATTGTTAGTGTACAAATGGCTATTAATCAATGTTAAGTGGTCACACCACTTCACAAATGCACCATTTAACAAATTCTAAGTGGCCAACATTGCTTATTATTAATAACAAGTGCTTACTCCATTACTAAATGGTGTTTGTCACTTATTTCAATTAATAATAATAATTTGATTAATATATAAAATAATAATAATTTGATTAATATATAAAATAATAATAATTAAAAACTATTTTGAATATTTACGTTTACCTTATATGTATTTACCAAGTAAGGTAAATAGGTAAATATATGGTAAATTATTTATGGAGTAAGATTGTGCCACTTATCAATTTCTTATTGGTTAACAACTCTTGTAAACCAATAATATATTTTACATTCAATTATTAACAAGTGAATAATAAAAGGAACCTTGAAATATTTTTCACCTTGCTGGATTAATTGTTCAATCCAATTCGTTGCCCCAGTGCGCAACGAGTACACTTCATATTGTGAGACTCTCTAGGTCTATGCCCGATTTGTCATATGAAACTATTTCACACGTCCGTGAACAATGTCCCACACACATGTTACGGATATTACAAAACAATGTATTAAACCATACAAGTTGATGTTATAACATATTCGTGTAATCCTTCCATCATAAATATCATAGAAGAGCGGAGATATAGATCAACACCGTCAAGTCTCCATGTGCTCAACTATAAACTTATCTCTAGATTTGTATTTCAATAAATAATATCCGTAAATACATTTACGATATTATTTTTCCGAGAATAAAATTAATTCTCGGATATGTCTGCTTATGGCCATAAGACTTTCTGAAATACAACCTTGGAGTTTCAAGATATTTTACTCACCCAATTGAGTTGATGGATCCCATATCTGTACACACCGGACTCCATGAGCATCGGACCATACCCAGCAACACCCAGCGGTCAGACCATAAAATGTATCTGACATGTGTGGAACCAAAGTATGATGGATCACTCACAAGTCCATCGTGGCACTCAGGTCTAAGGACCACGAATACTACTCAACTCGAAAGATCCTCTATTGACGGTTTTATGGGATGTCTATTGGAGATCTTTGTGAGTCTGTTCAATATTCAGTCCTTATTGAATACTTGTATCTCTATACGAGTTTCCACTAAACTCATGGTCTGCTAAGACTAACCATCTAGACTATCCAGATATAGACATACACTGATCTATATATATTTAGATCTTTACTAACAGACCTACATTAATGAAGATAAATCAAGAACATTAAATTTAAGAACATATTTGCATAACAACATTTCCTAGCACCATTTGCAACTCATTGCAACTATGTCATTACTAATATATTCTTAGGTCTTTGTCCCATTTCAGACAATGCTAGAACTCTTTAGATTTTACTAACTCTTAGTTCTGATCTAAACTCTTTTAAATCAGATCTGAACTCTTTCAGATCATACAATGTCTAAAACGTTACAAGCATCTTACCATATTTGTATATAATATAATTAGTGATATATTGAAATCATAATTGTATAAACATAAAGCAAATATTTATACACAAAAGGGATGGCACGTGACACGTCCAGAATATAGAAGTTTATTCTCAAGTGCAGGATTATCGAAGTAATAAATAATCCGATGAGAACGGGGTCGATCCATAGGAAAGTAGAATTAAAATTATAAATTATAAACACTTTTAAGATAATTAATGTAGTATAAGATGTTTGCAAATATTAATTCAATCAATCAATTCAAATAAAAAGTTAAGGTTATCGGGATCCACTCTTGGCATAAGAAGTAAGAATATATTTAACTTTTTTTAATAACTCAATTGGAATCCTCACACAAAAGAGGTTCCAATCGAAAAATATAACAATTAAAGTTCAACATCATTTATATATTGATTAGTATTTATTTCTATCAATTATTATACACCAAATCTTATAAATGGGTTCAAGTATTTATTATACCAATCTTTATATTTGTCTACAATAAATCAGGACTCCCACTTTACAAGAAAGGTTATATACACCAAATCTTGTAAATGATTTCAAGAATTTATTGTGCCAAGTATAAGGTTTGTCAATAATAAATCAAGAATCACCACTTTAGAAGAAAAGATATTAATTCTACAAACAAAATAAATACATCATATATAAACTTGCATAACTTAAGAATGAAACATTAAATTCATGAATAAATATTAAACATATCTTATTACCTTGCCAAGAGCTTCACCCTTTCACCTTAGCTTAAAGAAAATTATTTGGACATAATAAAACTAAAGAAAAAGAAAAGAAATGGAAGAAAAAATAACATAACTTAATAGTAAATAAAAGAAATAATATTACAAAGAAATGGATACAAATGACAAGTATTTTGAACTAAATTCTAACTTTCTAATTACATCCTTTAGGCATAAACAAGCCACCTATTTATAGAAAAACATGGATAAATCGAGACAAATTTGGAGGGAACCACTTGGATAATGAAAGTCAAGAATGGTGGCAAAATAATTTGCATTGATTATCACTAGAGCACCCACTTGATTATCCAATTTGGAATTGATGTGATCCGAATTAGCTGTCACTCAAAATATAAAAGTTGTAGATAAGTCTCATATCTTTCTAAATTGAGTGATTCATACGTATTAGATACGTATTGCTATAGTTATGTGTTAAATACTAATGACTGTTCAATCTGGACCTGTACTACAGATTAGTTCTGTTCTAGGCCATTTTCACCCTCTAAACACCTGAATTTAAAATGCTTTATGAAATATAATATGTTAGTCCATTGAGTCAGCTCTTTATAGGATCAAGAATCAGCCCAATTGGATCTTTAGGTAGAAAGTTATGCCTATTTTACCGAACCTACCACAAAACAGTTAAAAGATAATTAGGTACAATATTGTAAACATACTTAAGTTAAGAAACTTAAATACACTAGTAATACAAAATAATCATGTAAAACTCTTATTAAATGTGTAATTTCAAGTGTTCATCACACCCCCCAACTGGCTTATTGCTAGTCCCTAGCAATTCGAGCATAAATAAAATTTGAACACTACCTAAGTATTTTAAACAAAACGTCAGTTCAAAATCACAATCGCTATAAAGGTTATTTCAATCATAACTTCCAAAATTTGTGTATGTGTATGTGTGAATTAAGCCAAAGCCTTCTTACCACAAACCACAACATATGTAGTCTTAAAAAAAAATTCAAGTAAAAGTCTCAACTCCATATCCTCACAGGTGAATAACTTATTTAATGGCTTAGGATTTCACTCATGGAGTTGAAAAACAAATAATCGCTCAAGAAAAAGTTACATTTAGGGACAGACAGACAAACTAACATTGATCCAAAGATAGAAAAATCAAATATTTAGAGTCAAACCATTATTGCCACATACTAGCTTCAAGACTTTAATTATTTAATGCGAATCTTATGAATATAGAGTCTGGTGATAAAATTATTTTCTAATGACTTTAGTCTTCTAAAATTGAATGAAAACTTTATTGAACTGAATTGATTTCTTTTCTCTTTTTTTATACTCTTTTTTTTAAATAAGCTATTTTTTTTTGTTTTTTTTAAAGACATAAAGAATCATTATAAAATAAGAGCAATTTATCACCATAATACTTTTTCATTTTTTTTCCTTCAGCTAAGCAACCAAATTATTCCTTGTCCCAAATAATGTCATTCCAAATAAAAATTAACCATTTCAAAAAATCAATGAAAGTTCATAAGCTGTTATCTCAAACCTCTCCAGTCACTCACAAAAAATATGTGAGTTTAGAAAATAATATGTATACTTAAACATGAAAATTTTCTTGGATATATATATTGAATCATCCATCTTACCACAAGGCTTAGTATTA
This sequence comes from Ailanthus altissimus, assembly GCA_946807835.1. Lineage (NCBI taxonomy): Eukaryota > Viridiplantae > Streptophyta > Magnoliopsida > Sapindales > Simaroubaceae > Ailanthus > Ailanthus altissimus. Next base: position 13,480,797 of record OX327698.1, read on the forward strand.
TTCTCAAGAAATAATTTCAGAAGTTATTCTTTAGTAACATAGATAGAAAAAGTGATTTAAACTAAACAATTTTAAAATCATACATCGATAGCAAAGCAAATTTATTTACGCAAGAGTTACCAAAAACTTAATCAACAAACAATTATACATAAAATGCATTAAAAATAAATCAATTAGAATGTGTTTCATAAGTTTATAATGTACTCTTTACTTTGCCATTCTAGAACTAGAATGCGTCTCAAGAATACATAAATGAACCTTTTACTCACGCCATTCATGATAATAATTTTTTTATTTTTTATTTTTTACATAACAAAGTGATAACAATAACAAAATAAAATAGTTAACACTAACATTATATATCAACTATCCTCCCTCCAACTAGATTGAGATATTGTCCTCAATATCAAAATATAGAAAGAGTAAAGTATAGAAGATATCACCTGAAACATCATTTATTGGAAATTAAACCTGCAACAAAATAAAACAAGCCACATAAAAAGCTTAAAAATACATAGAAATAGATAAGCTACAGACGAAGCATCAAATCTATATTGCGTTTCTTTTTACTGTTATCAGAACACCACTCTATCTGACTCATTGTTGGATCAGATAGAGGTGTAAAAGCTTGTAGTTCACCGAGTAATTGATCAATAATTGAAGTAGAAATGAGGATCTGTCGTGCTGCAAATGAGATGAATTGTTTTTCCACCGCATAGTCAAGAAAAGATAACAACCCATTATCTTAACCATCAAAATTTAACAAACCAATGGGTTTTTTTTGGTAGATTTACAATTATGCCCATAAGACAATTTGAAAAATTTTCTCCAATGTTCCGAAACCTCCAGGTAGAGCTATGAAGGCATCAGCATTACGAAGCATAAAAGTCATTCATTTATGTATTGATGATACCTATAACTCATCCCCAATTATTTTTCCTACAATGTCTCTAACAGCTAGAGCTTTCGGTATGATACCCAAAACTCGATTGCCATTATTTTGTGCAGCAGTTGCCACACATCCCATTAATCCAAGACTACCTCCCCCATATACTAAATGAATATTTTGCTCAGCTAACGCCTTACCAAGGGTTTCTGCTGCTTCTACAAACTCACTAGTTTTTCCAAGGCTGGATCTACAAAAGATACAAATTTTTGTGAATTTACGAGTTGATGATCCTTCCATGATTACACTTACCCTTTCTCTTGAATGATTTTGAGTTTGTATAAAGATTTAGAAACAATGCAATGTATTTATAGAGCCCCAAATATGTTGTAAAGTTAAGTCACACGGGCTGTTAGCTTAAAATACAAAATTTTCAACACCTTTTTACCAATTTTCAATTTGTTAGCTGAGAAAGCCACATGGGGTGTCGGCTTAAATTGTAAAATTTTCAAAAGGGACTATAAGTGGTTGATTATTGAAAAGACATTTGAGTTTGAAATGAAACATTTAAAAATAACAGCTATAGTAAATATATACAAGTAGTTATGATTGTGGCTCACATCTTCCTCTGGTTTTACGTTCAGTAACGGCTTAAACGCCCTCTATGGGTCAAGGATAGTCTTTCCATCCAATTTTCTTATAAATTGGCAAACAGGGTCTTTTAAAGTCAGATTCCCGAGACTATACCGCTCATGTTCTTTTAGAAATATGTCTCATAATTCACAAATTGCAATATGCACATATCCACTAGGATGCGTCTCAAGAGTCGATAAGATATCATCTAAAGACTCCTTACTTAGGCCATCCTTAATGAACTTAATTTTATCTTCGCGATTTACAAACACCATTCCTAAAGTGCGACAACGTGTGTTACAAGTCATACGTGCACACTTGTAATAAACGTTTAATCATTTTGCTCTTCTTTTTTTGCAAAAGTGCTTTTACCTAAGCCAGGCATGTAGGAAATTAATGAGTCTGAAAATTCATCTGTCAATCGAACATTGGCTTCAATTAACCAACGTAAATCAATAGGTATATTCATAATCATTAATAACTTTAATCTTTCACATCTTGCTTGGTAAATTTTCTTTAAAGAATTTTGAGGCAATAAGGGAAAACGCTTTTTCAAATTTTTTAAAATGTCATCCATTTTTTCTTTGTAGAAAAGGAGGAAGAAGAGAAGATACAGTAATTATGGGAAATTGACAAAACCGACTTGAAATATCGAGGAGTGCCGTTATCCGCCACTTAACCGGGGTGCAAAATAAAACTTTAACAAAAATACTAAATTAACCTGCAAGTAATATATATATATATATATATAAAGTTAGAAGAAAAAATATATATATATAAATATGTAAATATATAAAACAAAGATTAATTGGTCTCGTAACAAGGGTCCAACAGGGACGTAAATTCTTCATGAAAAGTTTGATTTTCTAGAAACGGCTTGAGTCTTTGCCCATTTACCTTAAACACATTCTCATTTCTAGAATTTTCAATGTCAATTGTTCCATAAGGGTACACATGTTTCACAATAAATGGGCCACTCCATCTTGATCTTAATTTTTCAGGGAATATGTGAAGTCGAGAATTATAAAGTAAAACCTTCTGATCAATGTCAAATGTTTTTCTCTGAATTTTTTATCATGAAAGGCTTTGATTTTAGCTTTATTAATTTTTAAATTCTCATATGCATCATTTCTCAATTATTCAAGTTCATTTATTTGTAATTTACGTATATGTCCAGCAGAATCAAGATTTGCATTGAAAGTTTTAATAGCCCAGTAGGCTTTATGCTGAAGTTCCACAGGTAAGTGACAAGGTTTTCCATAAACTATCCTATAAGGAGACATACCCAATGAAGTTTTAAAAGTAGTTCGATAAGCCCACAGTGCATCATTTAGTCTTAAAGACCAATCTTTGCGATTTGAGTTTACAATTTTTTCTAAAATTTGTTTTATCTCCCTATTTGCTAATTCAACTTATCCACTTGTCTGAGGATGATAAGAAGTGGCAACTTTATGAGTAATACCATATTTTTTCACTAATGTTTCAAATGGTCTATTACAAAAATGCTTACCCCCATCACTTATAATGGCTCGAGGGATTCTAAATTGACTTAAGATATTTTCTTTCAAAAATTTCATGACTGTTTTATAGTCATTATTTCGACATGGAATAGCCTCAATCCATTTTGAGACATAATCTATTGCAACTAAGATATACGTAAATCCAAATGATAACGAAAATGGTCCCATAAAATCTATCCCCCAACAATCAAAGATTTCAATAACAAGAATGGGGTTCAAAGGCATCATGTTTCGTTTTGAAATTGATCCCAACTTTTGACAATTTTCACACGTTATACAAAATGCATATATATCTTTAAATAAAGTGGGCCAATAAAATCCACACTGCAAGATTTTTGTAGTTGTTTTCTTTGATGAGAAATGTCCCCTACATGCTTCAGAATGACAAAATTCAATAACTTTACTTAACTCATTGTCAGGTATGCATCTTCGAAATATTTGATCACGACAATATTTGAAGAGATAAGGATCATCCCAATAAAACTTTCTCACCTCAGTTAAAAAATTTCTTTTGTCTTGAGCATTCCATTGAGGTGGCATTTCTCCTATTACAAGAAAATTAACAATATTAGCATACCAAGGCATTGTAACAATAGAAAATAAAAATTCATCGAAAAAAGAATCATTAATAGGTGTTATTTTTGTTGATGAATCTGGTGTGAGTCTTGATAAGTGATCTACAACAACATTCTCAGCTTCCTTCTTATCCTTGATAGTGATAATAAATTCTTGAAGCAATAAAATCCATCGAATCAATCTTAGTTTTGCATCCTGTTTTGACATTAAGTACTTTACAGTAGCATGGTCAGTAAATACAATAGTTGAAGAACCAATTAAGTAAGAACGAAATTTGTCTAATGCAAATATTACAGCAAGTAGTTCTTTTTCAGTTATTGTGTAATTCATTTGTACACTGTTTAAAGTTCTACTTGTGTAATAAATTACATAGGATTTATCTTTCTTTCTTTGTCCCAATACAGCACCAACAGCGTAGTCACTAACATCACACATGAACTCAAAAGGTAAAAATCAGTCAGGAGATTGTATGATAGGAGCAGATATTAAGAGGCCAATTAATTTTTCAAATGAATTTTGACACTCTTGAGTCCACTTAAATGATACGTCTTTTGCTAAAAGGTTACAAAGAGGTTTAGATATAGCACTAAAGTTTTTTTATGAACCTCTTATAGAATCCAGCATGTCCTAAAAAGGATCGGACTTCTCTGACTGTTTTTTGTGGAGACAAATGTGTAATGAGTTCGACTTTTGCCTTATCCACTTCAATTTCTTTAGAAGATACTATATATCCCAAAACAATTCCAGAAGTAACCATGTAATGACATTTTTTTCAATTCAATACAATACTTTTTTCTTCACATCTTTTTAAAACCTTTTCTAAGTTTTCAAGACAATTATCAAAAGAATTTCCAAACACAGTTAAATCATCCATGAAAACTTCTAAATAATGCTCAATCATGTCACTAAAAATGCTTAACATACATATCTGAAATGTTGCTGGGGCATTACAAAGTCCAAAAGGCATTCTTCTAAAAGCAAAGGTTCCAAAAGGGCATGTGAATGTAGCCTTTTCTTGGTCCTCTAGTGCTATGAGAATTTGATAATAGCCAGAGTAACTATCTAGAAAGTAATAGTAGGGATGTCCTGCTACTCTTTCTATAATTTGATCAAGGAATGGTAAAGGAAAATAGTCTTTTCTAGTGGCCGAGTTCAACTTTCTATAATCTATACATATCCTCCAACTAGATGTGACTCGAGTTGGTATTAACTCACCTTTTTCATTTTCAATGACTATGATTCCAGATTTTTTTGGCACTACCTGAGTAGGACTTACCCACTTACTATCTGAGATAGGATAGATGATTCTTACTTCAAGTAATTTGAGAACTTCAGCTCTCACTACCTCTTTCATATGTGGATTTAATCTCCTTTGAGGTTGTTGGAAAGTTTTGGCATTATCCTCTAGGTGTATTCTATGTGTGCAAATCAAAGGATTAATACCATTTATGTCTTTTAAAGTCCACCCAATTACATTTTTATGCATTTTTAATAATTCAATCAACTTACCTTCTTGTTCACTTGTGAGTGTAGAAGAGATTACCACTGGGTAAGTTTGTTTCTCTCCAAGAAATGCATATTTCAGTCCTTCAGGCAGAGGTTTTAACTCCAACTTTAAATTTTCATTTTTTTATCCTTATTTTCTCTCAATTTTTCAAACTTTAATTTCCATATTTTATTTTCAATCACCTGTGCACAGTCAAGTAAAGAACATATGTCAGAGATTTCAGGATCTAATTGTATATTTAACCCAAATAAATTTATTAAACACATTTTTAAGGGATCGGTAGAACTCCCCTTTTGAATATGATCCTCCATAATCGTTTCAATCATGTCACCTTCTTCACTTTCATCCTCCCCTTCATATAGTCGCTTACACATATTGAAAACATTGAGTTTGAGTATCATGTTTCCAAATGAAAGCTTCATTACTCCATTCCTACAATTAATCAAAGCATTAGAAGTTGTTAAAAATGGACGACCCAAAATAACAGGTATCGGATTACATCCTTTAACAGGTTCTGTGTCTAAGACAATAAAATCCACAGGATATATGAATTTATCAACTTGAACTAAAACATCTTCCACTGTCCCTCTTGGTACTTTTATTGATCTATCGGCAAGTAAAAGAATTACAGAGGTTGATTTTAACTCACCGAGATTTAGCTGCTGATAAATTGAATATGGCAATAAATTCACATTAGCACCAAGATCAAGTAAGGCTTGTTCAATTTTATGACTTCCAATAATACATAAAATTGTAGGACAACCAGGGTCTTTATATTTCAAAGCATTATTGTTCTGAAGAATGGCACTTACTTATTCAGCTAAAAATGCTTTCTTTTTCACATTCAATTTTCGTTTCACTGTGCATAAATCTTTCAAAAAAATCTCATAAGAGGGAACCTGTTTAATAGCATCCAGTAAAGGAATATTAACTTTTACCTGTTTGAAGATTTCAAAAATTTCAGGATTGTGATTCATCTTCTTAGTATTACGTACTGCATGAGGAAATGGGGGTGGAAGTGAGGGTTTGGTGTTTTCTTCATTAGGTGTAGGTTCAACACTTTCTTTACCCTTAGAGATTGATTCATCGCTCTCATAAGATTCAGAAATTTCTTTTTCAACAATTTTACCACTCCGAAGAGTGATAACTGCTTTAACTTAATCCATGTGTTGGCTTCCTGAACTACATACATTTGAGTTATGTTGTCCTTTGGGGTTTGGCTGTGGTTGAGAAGGAAATTTTCCTTTCTCATGAATGTTCAGTGCAAATGCAAATTTAGCAAGAGTATCTTTTAAATCAGCAAATGTTTAAGCATTTTGAGAATTAATAAACTCTTGCTTTTCAATGAATGTATGTAAAGTTTCTTCAAGATTTTTCCTAGGATGTGGGACATATGGTGCATAACCTTGATGATTTTAAAATTTTTGGTATGGTTGGAAAGGTGGTTGTAAAGCCTGTGCTTGAGTGTCATTCCTCCAACTAAAATTCGGGTGATTTCGCCATCCAGAATTATAGTTTTGTGAATATAGGTTATTGTTTGACCACTTGAACGTGTTTAGAACATTGGCTTATTCATGGAGACATTCCTTAAATACAGGCAAAGTTGGGCAATCATTGGTAGAGTAATCATGGGTTTCACAAATGTGACACACAATTTCTTGAACAGATTTTATTTGACCACTCTTTTTAATTTCTAAGGCTTCAACTTTTCTAGCAAGGGATGCTAATTTGGCTTGAAGGTCATTGTCTTCCCTAAGATGATAAATACCCCCATTAGATGTAGTGGTTTGATTTTTGCTAGGTGCCTCACAAGTATCAGCAATGTCCCAATTTTAAGCATTTTCTGCTAATAAGTCAAGATAGTTCATTGCCTCTTCTGGGTCTTTTTCCTCAAATGTTCCATTACACATCATTTCTACCATTTGCCTAACTTGGGGTGTTAAGCCCTTATAGAAATTTGAGACTACTCTCCATGTTTCAAAACCATGATGGGGACAGGTATTAAGTAATTCTTTATACATTTCCCAACATTGGTAAAGGGTCTCTCCTGGTTTTTGGGCAAAAGTGGTGATTTGTCTTTTAAAAGAATTTGTTCTATGGGAAGGAAAAAAAACTTTTTCAGGAATTGTTGTTGCATCTCATCCCATAAAGAAATAGATCCTGGCCTAAGGTTTTGTAGCTATATTTTAGCTTTATCTTTTAAAGAAAAAGGGAAAAGTTTAAGTCGAATTGTGTTCATGCTACAATTTTGATCATTATATGTATTACACATTCTTCAAATTATCTTAGATGTAGATAAGGGTTCTCTGCATCTAAGCCATGAAAAGTGGATAAAAGTTGGATAATGCCTGGCTTAAAATTAAAATGAGTTGCATCTGGAGAAAAAATTAAGCAAGATGGTGCACCGGTTCGTGTAGGGTTCATATAGTCTCTAAGTGTCCTAGGTCGGTTATAGTCATTATGTTGAGACTGATTGTCCCCTGAGTCTATGAGTCCCTTAGTTTGATTTTCGCTCATGGTGTTACTTGGTGAAGAATGAGAAGATGAAGGAGAATTTAACAAATTATCAAAGGAAGTTTCGAAATTATCTTTCACTAAACGATGAGAATTAAGATCTCAAAACCATCCGCTCATAAAACGAAATACAATAACAATAAATAATACAAATAAAAAAAAACAAATATTAAACACAAGTAAATAAAATAAGAAAAACTAAAAGCAAAATAAAGATAAATAATTAGAAGTTAGATTAGTAATGTTAGATTATATAATAAACATAATAATAAATAAAATACGTTAGGAGGCTCGGCCTTCCATGAAAATAAAAAACGAAAATAAAAACAGAATAATAAATAAAGTAAAGCACGTTAGGAGGCTCGGCCTTCCATGAAAATAAAAAGCGAAAATAAAAACAGAATAATAAATAAATAGTAGGAGGCTTAGCCTTCCATGAAAATAAAAAAACAAAAATAAAAAGCAAATAATAAATAAAGTAAAACACATTAGGAGGCTTAGCCTTCCATGAAAATAAAATAAATAAACAAATAACAACAAAACAAAATATTAATTTTACCTCCCCGGCAACGGCGCCAAAAACTTGACACGTCCAGAATATAGAAGTTTATTCCCAAGTGCAGGGTTGTCGAAGTAATAAATAACCCGATGAGAACGGGGTCGATCCACAGGGAAGTAGAATTAAAATTATAAATTATAAACACTTTTAAGATAATTAATGCAGTATAAGATGTTTGTAAATATTAATTCAATTAACCAATTCAAATAAAAAGCTAAAGTTATGGGGATCCACTCTTGGCATAAGAAGTAAGAATATATTTAACATTTTTTATAAATCAATTGGAATCCTCACACAAAGGAGGTTCCAACCGAAAAATATAACAATTAAAATTCATCATCATTTATATATTGATTAGTATTTATTTCTATCAATTATTATACACCAAATCTTATAAATGGGTTCAAGTATTTATTATGCCAATCTTTATATTTGTCTACAATAAATCAAGACTCTCACTTTACAAGAAATGTTATATACACTAAATCTTGTAAATGGTTTCAAGAATTTATTGTGTCAAGTATAAGATTTGTCAATAATAAATCAAGAATCACCACTTTAGAAGAAAAGATATTAATTCTACAAACAAAATAAATACATCATATATAAACTTGCATAACTTAAGAATGAAGCATTAAATTCATGAATAAATATTAAACATATCTTATTACCTTACCAAGAGCTTCACCCTTTCACCTTAGCTTAAAGAAAATTATTTGGACATAATAAAACTAAAGAAAAAGAAAAGAAATGGAAGAAGAAATAACACGACTTAATAGTAAACAAAAGAAATAATATTACAAACAAATGGATACAAAGGACAAGTATTTTGAACTAAATTCTAACTTTCTAATTACATCCTTTAGGCATAAACAAGCCACCTATTTATAGAAAAATATGGATAAATCAAGACAAATTTGGAGGGAACCACTTGGATAATGAAAGTCAAGAATGGTGGCAAAATAATTTACATTGATTATCACTAGGGCACCCACTTGATTATCTAATTTGGAATTGATGTGATCCGAATTAACTGTCACTCAAAACATAAATTTGTAGATAAGTCTCTTATATTTCTAAATTGAGTGATCTCATATGTATTAGATACGTATTACTATAGTTATGTGCTAAATGCTGATGACTGTTCAATCTGAGCCTGTACTGCAGATTAATTTTATTCTAGGCTATTTTTACCCTCTAAACACTCGAATTTAAAATACTTTGTCAAATATAATATGTTATCCCATTGAGTCAGCTCTTCATAGGATCATGAATCACCCCAATTAGATCTTTAGGTAGAAAGTTATGCCCATTTTACCGAACCTACCACAAAACAGTTAAAAGATAATTAGGTACAATGTTGTAAACATACTTAAGTTAAGAAAATTAAATACACTAGTAATACAAAATAATCATGTAAAACTCTAATTAAATATTTAATTTTAAGTGTTCATCAGCACGTAAGCACAAATCCCAACAAATGTATCAAATCATCTTAAGACATAAGGGCTCACTAGACTGCCCTCAGCTAGTCTTGCTTGAAAGAGCGACTTGGCAACCTTACAAATTTCGACTTAAGGTCTGTTGCCAAAAAGCTCCTTCAATGTAGCATATTGCTGCCAGCATTGTCTATGTGAATATGCTCTAACTGTAACTCTGTAGACATAGAGGTGAGGATGTATGATTTAAATTTTAAATCATCATTCAACAACATCTAATAAATCTTCCTTTTCTCTAGGGTGGCATTATTAGAAACACTTCTAGGTAATCTCTGATCAACAACATATTTAAACTTCTCAGAATCTAGAACAATTTTAAGATTTGTGAGCTAATCTAAGTAGTTTTTAGCGCCTTTGAGTAGATGTGCATCAAGAATATACACCAAATGGTTGATAGAGGCCATAAGATCTTTACAAGATAAAATAAATAGAAGATATTAGTGGAATTATTAAACTTATTAAATCACTAATAAAAATATTTTAAATCATAGGTATAACAATTATACATTTTTCAATTTAAAATACACTTTTACTGATTTAAATAATCCATCTAATCTCTCAAATGAGATAATGACAATTTAAACTCTTTAAACTATACAGTAAAAAGTAGACCTCATTGGCATTATATTGCAGCCTCACGCTGTATAATAGGTATAACAATTATACATTTTAAACCATAGGTATAACAATTATACATTTTTCAATTTAAAATACGCTCTTACTGCTTTAAATAATCTCTCAAATGAGATAACGACAGTTTAAACTCTTTAAACTATATAATAAAAAGTAGACCTCATTGGCATTATATTGTAGCCTCATGTTGTAGCAATATTGGCCTTTATAAACCCAACAGGTAGACAACACTTATCAATTGCATCTCATGCAACTCTTACCACTGATCCTAAATACACCTTATTCTCACACTGAAGCAATATTGGGTAAGTGTATTCCATATTAACTTGTCAATTATCAAATATATGTTACTGATACTACCCTCACGCTGTAGCAATATTGGGCAATATGTTCACATATATTTGCCTCATCACATTTTTAACTAGCATAGTCTAAGCCACACTGACCAAATCTATTATGCTAAAGTATTATTGACAAAAAATTGACGTGACCCATCTAATACTGTATTAACAAGACGGATTATAATAAAATACTATCTCATAATGCAATATCATTCAATCTAATTAAGAAATATTTTACTTAAACATTGGGTCCCCATCTCATGAGGAGGTAATTTTTAATTAATCATTTATTTGTGTAAACAAAACTAATCCCACCAGTAGGGCTCTTATTGTGATTACCAACATAGAAAAAATGATTTTGGTTTATAATGCAGACTAATAACTCTTATCACTGCATCTCATAAATCCATACATGCATATTTAATTATTTAAATAATTTAAAAAATTAAATTTGAGTGAACAGTGTCATTGCCGCGCATTGGGCTTCCAGCGCTGCAGCACTAAAGGTGGCGCCCTTAATGCTGCGATGCCAACCCATTAACGCAACAACGTTGGGGCTTTTTGGGCCCTAGCATTACGGCCCTGGCTTACCAACACTGCGACGTTAGAGGCAAAACCCCTAGCACCGCAATGCTAAGCCTTGAGTGCTGTGCTGCTGAGGCCTAGAAACCTCAACATCACAATGTTCATCATCCAGCGCTGAAGCCTGAAAAGCCCCAACGCCACAGCACCAGATTCAGGGCCATGGAATTCTAGTGTAATCCATCAGGGTATATCCATTTCAACACTTAAAATGCATCATTTGAACATAAGGACATCACCAACAACATCCTAACACTCAAAAAATACCAAAATTAACATAAATCACTATGAAACCATTTGTTGGTGTCGATTAAATTCAAGGTGTATACATATACTTTGTGTATTCATTATCCAAAATATGTATCACATACATATTTAAACACAACGAAAGTAAAAATACAGATAATAAACACATAATAAATATATTAATCATATTTATATGAAGATTGATAATTTTACCTATGTAACTTTTGAATAAAGTTATTGGAGTTCGCCTAAGATGCAACTTACTGTAATTTTACCTATGTAACTTTTGAATAAAAGATGTTAGAGTTCGCCTGAAATGCAACTCACTTACAGTTCTAACAACCAACTGGGTGAGCGTCTAGAGTAGCAGCTCCAAATCCAATAGAGGTTTAACACTTAAACCCTAAATTTATTTGTTTTATCCTTAATCAACACTTGATCAATAAAATAAAATTTGTAGTGCTTTTAATGGCCAAAGTACATCGGAGAAGATGATAAATAGTAAACTCAACTCTTGAATTCAAAACCAAAGAAACGATTTCTTTTTCTTTTCTTTTCTTTCTCAATATGGCCAATAACTTTAAGCATTCATCCATCCATATTTTTGTTTCATTTTCACATATATAACAAAACCAAATTGACTTTTAATATAACTAAACTATGGTTAACTCTTAACTTAGGTTTAGTTTAACCTAACTTAAGTTAACTCTTAACTCTAGTTAGGTTAAATAACTTGTCCAACAAGTAGCTAATAATTAAACATTTAAGTAACCTAACTCAAGTTAACTATTAACCATAGTTAGGTACTTTACTTGTCCAACAAGTAAATAATATTTAAATATTTAATTAACTTAACCTTAGTTAACCTAGGTTAAGTTATGGATTATTTAATTATTAAAGAATCAAATATGTCAAAGTGGGTTCCACCTAACTATATACTTAAGTAAAATTAATCAATGGCTCATTATGCGCCACTTGTCATTATTTGATTAGTTAACAATAATATTAACTAATCAATATACTTAACTCTTAAGTATTAACACCCGTGCACCCGGAGGGTTCCTGAAACAATTATTTGGTTCTGCTAGATTCTTATTGGATTGAACTATTTAATTCAGTACGCTGCCACAGTGCACAATGAGTATACTTCATATTGCGAGACTCTCTAGGTCCACGCCCGATTTAGCAAATGAAACTATTCTATAAGTCCGTGATCGATGCCCTACACATAGGTCACGTATATTATAAATCAGCATGTTGGAGCATATGAGTTGAGGTCATAGCATGTTGTGTGATTTCTAAATCAAGCGCAAGTGCACGCTATCGAGAACAAGTAATATATGATGAGTTGAGTGTCAATCTCACAAGGAATTGTTATTATTCTTAACCAAGAACTAAAATTGTGTCCTCTCACTTTTATTCAAACAAATGATAAATTTGAATTGTTTATGTTAAAATTAATTACTAATTTACAAATCAATCCTAATTATGCAAATGATGTAAGCGCAAATACTATATGAAGAGTATTTAGGATTATAGTTATCCCTCAATATGAATTCATTATCTCATTGTTAATCCCTCGGTTTAATTATTGGTCACAACACATATTTCATTACAATCTTCTTTCGATAGTTGAGTGATTATACCTTAATCTACTAAATTTCTATATTACTATAGTAATTTGAATAAATCAAAGTTCATTAGAATAAGTTCTATTGACCATACATGCCGTATAGGACTTTCTATTGAAGGCTACATAATATGTCTATTAGTTTCCTCGTGAGTATGTTTAATATCTAGTCATGATTGAATACCAGCATGCTACGAGCTCTAAGCTTGTGGTTAGTTAAGAATAACCATCTATACTATACAAATATAGACATACACTGATCTATATAAAATAAAGTTTACTGACAGACCTGCATCGTTGAAAATAGATCAAGAACATAATATTTGAGAATATACTTGCATAATGACATTTTCTAGCACCTTATTGCAATTCTTACAACTATGTCATTACTAGTGTACCTTCAAGTCTTTGTTCGATTATAAACAAGGCTCTAACTCTACGAATTTTACTAATTCTTATAACCTGCTAGCTCTTAACAGTCATAATTCTCAATGTTGCTAATTCTTAGCCTTGATCTAAACTCCTTTAGATTCTATCTAAACTCTTTCAAATCATACAATGTAGCATTACAAGCATTATACCATATAATTAATGTAATTATCAATTTAATAAAATGTACATTGTATAAATATCAAATATTCATACAAATAAGGATGACACGTAAGCAGCAACCCTAATAAGTTTAAAGGCAAATCTAACACTGCCAATTGTGGGTCATGCCCTGCCTAAGCGTGCATGCTTAATGGGTCATTGATGGATCAAGCCCAGACACGATCAACTTTAAATTATTAAAAAAAAATTTTAAAAAATCAATTTTAAAATTAAAATTACTAAATAAAAAATTGTTTTATTTAAAGAAAAATAAGAAAAAAGGATGCAAGGCTACATGCATAGCATCTGCATCTTACTACCTGCTGTCGTTGCACCTGTAGCAGCTTTTAAAAAAAAATGTTTAATCATTAATTAACATAAAGCCATTGATCAACGATTAAATGAGCCAAAAGAGGTTTATTATTTTGGATGATATTCCATTCATGAATTAATGAGGAAGAGCATTAGTTGGATGAACAGAATGTCCAAGGAAGGAGAACTATCCAAGCTTATAAACAAGCTCTATACAGCCAAAGGTAGGTGGTTAAGGGCATTAAGGGTTTCGAGGAAAGGGTTAAAGACTGACCTTGACAACAATGTGTTCAAGTGATCCTAAGAATTCGATTTTCTATTTGTTTCACTAGTAGGTAGGGTTAATAGAGAAGGTAGCACCAAAAAGCATCTGACATAGATAGTAAGCCTTACTCTCTTTTTTCATTTGCATATAAAAACTGTGCAAGATGAATTATTTTTTTATTCAAATTGTCTTAACTTTGCTCAACTATCTCTTAAATCTAAACCTTTTGAAATTATCTAAACTTTCTCTTAAATTTCTCAATTGTCTCAAATCTCTTAAATTATAATTTCAAATTGTCTCAATTCTCAATTCTTTATTTTTCATTCATCTAATAATAAATTCTCAATATAATTATTTATTATCAACACAATGCCAACTTTCAATATTCCAATTATTGAGAGTAATGAATTTAAAGAAAATATCTCAGTACCATCACAAATAAATATTTTACCTTTTTTTAGTAGTCAATGTATTTCCACAACTAAAAATGTTAGAAACATTAAAAAAAATCAAAAAGAGGTCGAATAGCAAATATTTGAAATTATTTCAGGCTAGAAACTCATGCTTCTGTCACTAAAAAACAATTGAAGAAAAAATTATTTGTAAATTTTGTGCTAAAGATTTGGATGCCAAAACTTAAGGCAACACAAGTTTTGTGCTAAAGATTTAGATGCCAAAACTTAAGGCAATACTGGGCATTTGCATCAACATGTAAAAATATACATAGTCCAAAAGATCAAACTCAAATTTCTCAAAATTTTCTTGGAAAAAATCTTATTGGATTCAAATTTCTCAAAATATTTCAACTGTGCATGCATGTCGAATTGGTTAGATACATTATAGCTAGTAAACAATCTCTTTTATTCGCTGAAGATAAAAGGTATGATAAATTTATTAAAAGATATGTTCAACCCAACTTCTCTCATATTCTTAGAAATACAATTAAAAATGATCTTTTCATTGCATATCATTAAAGTAAACAAAATCTAATTAATGAAATCTCACATTTTAAATGAGTGTTTGTTGTTACTTCTAATTGTTAGACACGCACGAGTGATTTAGGATATATTTTTATTACTTTGTATTATATTGATAATGATTAGTTATTACAAAACAAAATGATTACTTTTCATGAATTGGAACATCTACATACAATTAATATTATTTTTAATTCTTTAATAAATACTTTTAAAGAATTTCAAATTATTAAAAATTTATTAGTATTACTTTTGATAATACAAGTGCAAATATTGCTGTTATAAAATTATTTTCTCATCATTTAACACTTGCGTATGATTCAATTTTTTTTTAATTAAAGTGTTTTTGTCATACTCTTAATTTAATTGTTCAAGATAGTTTGAATATAATTAATTCTCATATTGAAAAAATTAGAGAAGCAATAAAATTTATTGCTTCATCTTCTAGATGACAAGAATTTAAATTTATGTTGAAAAATTGTGGAATAAATAGTAAAATATTCAAACTTAACGTGAAAGCTTTAGAATGCTACATATATGATGGTGAAATCTTGTGTGGGTTTTAAGAATAATATTGCAATGATAAAATAAAAGATACTATACTAACTAATGATGATTGAAAAATTACATTTTAATACATACAATTTTCAAAAGTACTTAATAATATTATATTAGCATGTTTATATGTGTATCAGCATTAATCTTTTATTACTTTAACTCATATATATATATAATATTAGTGATGTTTTTCTTTGATATAGAGATAATCTAATTTTTTCTGATATATGTATTACTATGGAGATTAAATTTTAAAAATATTAAAGAAAACTTCCTATATTATTTATTTGTGCAGCAATAATGAACCCTGGAATCAATTGGTCCAGTGTTAAAGTTTTAATTGCAGGGATCTCAAAATTTTGAAATATGGACTTTCATATAATTTTAATCAAAGATACGATTTTATTACACAAATCTTCAATTTTTTTTTTATAAAAAGTATATTTGGATGAACATTATCTATAGAGCAAACAAATGAAGAGTCTGTTTATGATTAGGCTAGATGAAGCATTTTGCTTAAAGACCAAAAAAAAAATTAGTTCCAATTCCACTATTTTCTATTGCATTTGAATTGAAAAAATATGTAGATACTGATTACTCTTCTATGTTAAGTACATAATAATAAAGAGAATTTGACATTTTATCATAGTAGAAATCAAACGAAAAGATTTATTCTATGTTATCCATCATGACTCAAGTTCTACTAACTCATCCAGTGTCCACTGTAATATCAAATATGCTTTTTAGTACAAGGGAAAGGATATTAGATGAAAAGAAATCAAAAATGATATCAGAAACTTTGAAAGTTTTAATGTGTGTAAAAAATTAGGAAGATATAATGGACATAAAATAAAATTAGTAAGAAGACATGTTAAAATTTTTTGAGAAATTTGAACCTTGACGTAGAAATTTGTAATTTATTAAAAAATAATTGAATTTGTAAAAGTAGATAGTTCAACAGGTGCCGACCTAGTTGAGATGTATTATCATTATAATAATGTAAATTTGACTTTTTATTTTTATATTTATATCCAAATTTTAGATTTAGAATAATATAAATAAATATAATGTCATTGACTCATTTGCTACTTTTTATTTCAAATTTATTTTTTTTCCTATAGTAAAATTATATTTCAACATATACTACCAAATTGTTTAAAATTATAAATTATGATTGTAATATTAATTACATTTACATTAACTATAATTCTAATAATAATCATAATGGCGATGCAATTTCAATTATAATATAAACACAATTCTAATGTAGTTACAATTAATAGTTTTAATTATTATTACAATATTAATAGTAATTATATTATAATATTATATTATGATGAAATTTAAATTTACGAAAAAATATTTTTAAATTGTAGTTATTGATTTAATCATATTTTAACACAAATATTAATTTTAGGAAACATAAACAAAAAATTTGTTTGATTTAATGGTTAGTAGCCTTTACTTTGTTAAATTGTTTGCCACGAGGTCTTAGTTAATAGTCTTGCTTTGTTAAATCTTTGCCATAAGGTCTTGGTTTTAAGACCTCATGGTCATGAAATTTAATATTTTGTAATAGGACCCTTGGTATGAATGGGAAAGAAGAGGTTGGACTTAGGAGTACTTAAGAGCAAAAACTATGTTGTAAAGATACTCATTAAAGTCGATTTCACCCTAGATTGACTTTCAATTAGTGGAAGTAGATGCGCATGAAATTCACCTTGGATTGATTGTGTTACTACTATATATCGATATCTAGTTTGTTTGTCCCTTATTGTTAGGAGAAATCCATTCCTTCCTCTGATAAACCCAAAATAAAATAGGATATGATAAACTCGAGCTCCTAACTTCTATCGTAGCTTGATTTTTGCTCTTAAGTACTCCTAAACCAAGCCTCTTCTTTCTTGTTCATATGAAAAAGTCTTGTTATGCTAATCTTGTTAGGCCAATATATATCTATGATAAGATTATTTATTTACAACGGAATGGTATACAAAGTCAATCTCAATGAATATAAAATAGGATTTATGGCTGCTTAAACTATTAAGGGTAGTTCTAGATCTTGTTCAAGACAAACTTTTGTAGGAAAATTTATTAAAACCATTGATTTTAGAATATGGTAAAGTAGCTCATATATGGGCAACTACTCCTTTGATGGTTGTTGCAATGGCACTTTTTGCAATATTCCTATCAATTATTTTGAAGACTTATAATTCTTCCATTTACTAAATATAATGTCACTCAATTAGATTCACAAGAACTACAAAATTCGAGACCTATATGCTTATTTAAAAGTTTTGATTTTTATTTTTATTTTGGTTGATTGTAGTTTAACTGCAAAAGTTTTTTGTTTATGTATTTCTGAAATATAAGTGTGTGACTTATTCTAATTGATCCTATTGATAGTATAGAGAATGAGTATGCCATCTTGATAAAGATAGTTTGACTTCGTCCAATATGCAATCTAGTACTTAGAGCACGAAATATATAAAAAGAGATCCCAAAGTGGTCAAACTATGATATAATATTCAGATTTTCCAGTCAAATTCAAAAAAAAAATTCTAAAGAAAAAAGTTATAAATTCAAAATTGAAAAATATTCAAACCTCGTGATTGGATTTAAATTCTATTTATATATATTCTACTCATTAAATAAATTATGATCCAATGTTTCTTACTCAAATAATCCTTGAACTTAATTTAAAGGTTTTGTTTAATCATTATAGTTTTGGTATGAATCTGAGATTTCAATTGATTTATAAGGTCTTAATAAGAAAATTCCTATCAATAATAAAGAAAATAAATGTAAAGTTGCATTAATACAAATAAAAATAATAAATTAAAGAAAATGAAAGAGGTAAATAAAAGATTTAAGAAGTCTTGTAAACATCAACATAAAGACAAGCGAGTCAACTTAATTTTTGAGTATAATGATGATCCAATGGCTCTTACTCAAAGAATCTTTAGGGACTTAATTTAAAGGTTTTATTAAATCAGTGTGGTTTTGGTATGAATATTAGGTTTCAATTGATTTATAAGATCTTAATAAGAAATTTTTTATTAATAATAAAGAAAATAAAAATAAAATTACATTACATACAAATAAAAATAACAAATTAAAGAAAATAAAATAGGTAAACAGAAGATTCAAGAGGCTTATAACGATCAACATAATCATTAAGAATATATTTTTTTTATTTTTATTCTTCTATATAAGATTGAATCAAAAGATTAAGAATAAGAAATTTGTAATTTTCTATTCTATACCCCTTACAGAAGATTCAAGAGGCCTATAACGATCAACATAATTATAAAAAAAAAAAAAATTTATTTTTATTCTTTCATATATAATTGAATCAAAAGATTAAGAATAAGAAGTTTGTGATTTTCTATTCTATACCCCTTTTCAACTTATATTGGAGTTTTTTTTTTTTTTGAATTCTATGAGATAAAATTTTCATATATGGGTTTTAAAAGGGAGTCAATTTGATTTACCTATCTCAAATATACGGTTGATTAAAAGAGCATCTCGCTATTTAAGTGATTGAAGATGATATAATTGTAAAATATTTTTTTAATAAATAAAGACAATAATGATAATTGTAGATTTCATATATCCTTTTTCATTTTAACATTATTAATTTATTTTAAATATCTAAATTTTTATGATAGTCATAATTTGAATATGTATGATAAGTTATAAATCTAAATAATTTGAATAATGACAATACTTGAAAAGAAGTTAATGAAAACCTTTATTGTTGTTATATAATGTTTTTTTATACTATAATTCAAGTAAAGCTACAATACCAAATTTACGTGTGACATTAATTTGTTTAGTGTTGATATTTTTTAAGATTTAATTTCTATTATTTGTATGTTAATAGGGTATATAATATTAATCCATTCAAGATTTTTAATTCCCATTACAAGTTTTCCATATACATATATATGTATAAACTTTGGTTTTTTTGAACCAAATATATATATATATAAACTTTTCATATAATTTCTTTAAAAAATACATTATATATATTTTTTAAAAGAAATAGTATATTTATTTTGGAAACGAAAGTTGCTGAATGCTTTCCCTCCTCACATAAGGAGACGAAACTGAAGAAGCTACAGCCATTGGAATTTCCGCCGTGTGTTTTGCGTCCCCACTCGGCCCACATAAAAACGCAAAAGAGCGCACAGCACCCTCTTCTTCTTCACACTTCACACTCAATTCTGTTTCTGAGAACACAAACACAAACACCAACACCAACACAATCACAACCACAATGGAGAGCTTAGCCCTCCATTCTCTCTCTGCCACCGCAACCTCCTTCTCTCTCTCTCTACCCGCTCCTCCTCCTTGCTCCGTCGATCCTTTAATTATAAGCCCATCACCTCCGGAGAAAAATCTCCGCCCTCCATTTCCCCATCCACCTCATTCCCTACCCTCCGATCAACAACTACAACCAAACCCCTTCTCTTCTCCCCTCTATCTAAACCCCAATTCCGAATCCGCTCCTCCCAAAATGACGCCGGATCATCGTCAATCACCCCAAATCCACCACCATCTCCTCCGCCTCCACAAGGAGCCAAACTCTTCCCTTTCATACTCTCAGTTTCCATTGGCCTCATTCTTCGTTTCCTCGTCCCCAAACCCGTCGAAGTCTCACCGCAAGCATGGCAACTCCTTTCAATTTTCATCTCCACAATCGCTGGCCTTGTTCTAAGCCCATTGCCAGTTGGCGCCTGGGCCTTTCTCGGCCTCACGACGTCCATAGTAACCAAAACGCTTACATTTTCCACTTCTTTCAGCGCTTTCACTAACGAAGTCATTTGGCTGATCGTCATCTCATTCTTTTTCGCACGTGGGTTTGTTAAGACGGGACTTGGGGATAGGATTGCCACGTATTTTGTAAAATGGTTAGGGAAGAGTACTTTGGGATTGTCGTACGGATTGACGTTCAGTGAGGCGCTTATTGCACCTGCTATGCCCAGCACGACTGCCAGAGCTGGTGGTGTTTTCTTTGCCGATTATTAAGTCGTTGTCGTTGTCCGCTGGGAGTAAGCCTGGGGATTCTTCTTCTAAAAAGCTCGGATCGTTTCTTGTTCAGTCCCAATTTCAGGTTAGTGTTCTGTAGCTTTTGAAAAATTTGTGATTGAAGTAATGTGGTAGGTGTTTGGGATATTTGTTTAATGGCTTTGTGACGTGCTATGTATGAGTGTTCGGTGGATTTATGAACTATACAAAGGGTTCTTAGAACTGGCAGAAACAGAAATCTGATTGAAAATTGATTGCAAGAATAAAGTACTGTACTTGAGGACGGGTGGATTGTTTATTTATTTATTTTATTATGGAAGGAAGAGATAGGGAAAGGGAATGGCAGAAGAATGCCTCTGGCCTTGTGTATCTGATAATTTTATGTGGTGAATGAATGAAACACAAAAGGAACTTTTATTCTTAGAAATTTGTTGCATAATTACCCTAAGATACTCTATCTTCTGCTGATACAGTATTTAGCAGATTGGGATTGAATGCTATGTGAGCCTTGTGGTTTTTTATGAGTAGCTAGCCCATAGCTCCTCGTACTTTATCTTTTGTAGTCTGTAGTATTAGAGTTCATGGGTTTTCTAAGTGGTAGATTTGTTGCATCAAATCCTAGGATATAGAGACTTGGCTAACTTATTGAAGGACTTTATTTCAACTAAATTTTATAGAAAGTTAAAGTGTTCAATTTAGCTTGCCCTTCATCTTTATACTACAAAGAAGCAGACTGAAAAAATAGAAGAGCAAAAATTTTATGAAACGAAGGTATGTTAACCTCTTTCACTTTCCTGAATGTGCCTATTGGATGTATGTTTGAGTGAATTGCTATTATGGAGTCCCGTTTTCATATCTGTCAAGTCTACTTCATTATCTTGATTTGCATGTATAGCTAAAATGAGTATATGTCGTTATCTATTTGCTTTCATTCAGTATAAATAGGCCTAGTCTGTGAGTGTCCATGCTGTAGTCTGTTTTCAGGGATCCTCCTTAGATGACCTATAATGTTGTTTTGTATTGTAAACATATATGGGTGCAATGTTAGGGAGAAAAACATTTATGAGATTGTTTTTGTTTGATTTAGTTAAGAGAATATCTTTATGTACAGATTTTAGAAGAGCTTTATTTGGAAAGTTTGAACAATATCTGGAATTTTTATCTTGTTTTGTTTCTGTTTTACAGGTTCTAAATAATAGTTTGAGTCTTTTCAAAAACCAAGAAAATAGATAATAGTTTGATTATGCTTATTTATGACTGATTTTTAGAAGGGCTTTATTTGGAAAGCTTGAACAATTTCTGGAATGTATGTTTTGTTTTGTTTCCTTTTTACATGTTCTGGATAGTAGTTTGATTATGCTTATTTATGATAGTCACAAATAAACTATCTAGCAGTTTACCAATGAGGCTCATATTTTCATTTAGTTAGTCTTCTTTTTCTTCTCTCTCTCTCTCTCTTTTCTTTGTGCACGTGGATCCTATGATACTGTGACTTTACTGTTTATCTATTTGTTATTATTATTATTCTTATATATATATATATATATATATATATATATATATAATTGACAAAGTGAAAAGTTAGTTCCATTCTACAATATTCTCTTGCTAACTTATTCAGTGTATGAATAATACATAATCTACACGTTCTATCTTCTACTAACTTGTGCATATGTCACACCTCTGAATTATTATTGCTTGTGTGTGATGCAACACAGTCTGCTGGCAACTCTAGTGCTCTTTTCCTGACTGCTGCTGCTCAAAATTTACTGTGCCTTAAATTAGCTGAGGAACTTGGAGTAATAATTTCAAGCCCTTGGGTGTCTTGGTTCAAAGCTGCTAGTCTACCAGCTGTTGTTTCTCTTCTAGCTACTCCACTTATCTTATATAAGCTTTATCCTCCTGAAATCAAAGACACACCAGATGCCCCTGCTATGGCTGCTAAGAAGCTGGAACAAATGGGTGCTGTCACAAGAAATGAATGGATCATGGTTGGGACAATGGTTCTTGCAGTTTCTTTGTGGGTCTTTGGGTGAGTGTTATCTCGTAGATTTCATTGATTTCTATAAATTTACATAAAACTAACAATTGAATATCAGTTATATTATATATAACTGCTGCCACTGTAGAAAGTGCTCAATGTAGGTAAATATGGAAAGAAGTTCCCTCCCTATTTCTTATGCTTTTGACAGCCATTGACATGTCAGCTATTTTTTCAAGAATGGACCTTGGTTGTGTCTGTGTGAGCTGTTAATTGTATGAATGCCATAATCAGTATCTCATTAAGTGGGCTCACTGTGTACTACAAACTGGCATGTGATGCAAATCATATAATATGGTGTATGTTTTTTGCATTTTCTTAGTTATAGCAAGCAATAATTTTTAAATTTTGCATGCATCTCTGCTTAATAGATTTCTGTTAACCACATAAATGTAACAGTTTATAGATTAAACCTAAATCTGATTGCCCCCACTTATTTCCTAGTCTTCTAATATAGTTCTACTCCCAGCATGGGCTTTAGTTATATTTTATAAGTCATGCCTGTTCTAAATTAATATTATCGTAGTAGTAAGTGCATATGAGTTATGCAATGTTGCAAGAAGCAAATAAGACTCGGTTTAAATGATAACAACTAATATTATCTAAATTGTAGTAGTTTTTCATTTTCAGGAAATTCATTTGTGAAATATTAAATGAAGAAGCTTGATAGGTTTAGCATGTTATTTAATTATCTACTTTGTATCAAGTTTTGATCACTTAAGATGTAGGGACCCTGTATATGGTAATCTAAGGATGATTTTGTAGCTTCATAAGAATCTTCAGTATTCATCTGGGAATCGTCTATATTTAGCATTCCAAGAAAATGTTCTTGTAGTGGTGTGGATAGATTTGCAAAAGAAGACCATGTGCCATGATCTTGTAAATACTCCTTCAGTGTGGATTATGTTGCAAATTTCTTTTTATTTTTCGGGTGTAGTGAATGAGGTTGTTTGCTCCCTTGCACAGTTGTACTGCAATATCTATTGTAGCCTTCTAAATAATTTAACAATTGTTCCAGGCCTCTACCTTAGTCATTCATAATTTAAATTTTTTTTACCTTTTTCTTTCCCTCATGCTTTAACTTTAATTACCTGTACCGAGAAACTGTTAACAGAAAGATGGTATATATTGATACTCCAGGAAGAGAGAACTTGTTATTGTTTCTTTGACCACTCCAACACTGGTCATTTGGAGCTTAAATTGTGTTACTTATTTTATAATTTCTGTCCTTGACGTTCTTTGTTTCTTCTATACCCAGTGATATCTGTGTTAAATGTACTTTTCTTTTTGAGTTTCTCTCATGATCTTTCCTTAGTTATATCATTTTAAAATCTGTGTCTTGCAAAATTGTTTCATCTATCTATCTAAAAAACTATTTTTTTTTGGGATTAAAATCTTTGAAATATATTAATAATGAATTTGTTTATTTTTTAATGTGACCCTAAATTAGCTTGACATTGGTTTTTTTTATTTATTATTATTATTATTATTTTTGCATAAAACAGTGAATTCTAGTATTTGTTGGGAGTTTGAAGTTATCCTCCTTGACATGGAGATGCACCTGGTTTAAGTTCATTTGGTAGTGCAAACTGAGCTGCTGATTTCTGGGATTCTCTAACATAGCTTAATTCTTTAGATTTGATTTATGTCTCTATTTATATTTGAGCTTTCGAACAGGTATACTGTTTCAAAGATATATCACATACATTCAGCAAGATAAATTCAAATGCAAAATCTTATGTTTAGCAGGAACTTATGGTTGAAATTGTACACCTGTGAGACCTGTATTCCGTTCCTTTTTTTTTTTTTGAAATGTATTAGTGGGGGTGTGATGATCTGGTATTGTTTTATCTATATGCAGAGAGGCTCTTGGTATACCAAGTGTTGTAGCTGCAATGCTTGGCTTATCAATACTCCTTTTATTAGGAGTCCTTGACTGGAATGATTGCCTAAGTGAGAAGTCAGCATGGGATACCTTGGCTTGGTTTGCTGTTTTAGTGGGCATGGCTAGCCAATTGACAAATCTTGGTATTGTAAGCTGGATGTCCGGCTGTGTAGCCAAGAGCCTTCAGTCTCTCTTTGAGCTGGCCAGCTTCATTTGGTGTTCTCCAGGCATCTGACTTCTTCATCCACTACCTGTTTGCAAGTCAAACTGGTCATGTGGGAGCGTTATATTCTGCATTTCTTGCGATGCACATGGCAGCTGGGGTGCCAGGCACATTGGCAGCTCTTGCTTTAGCTTACAATACAAATCTTTTTGGTGCTATAACACATTACAGTAGTGGTCAAGCTGCTGTCTATTATGGAGGTTTGTCTTTCTTCCCTGCATTATGCTGTTTTATTTTCATTCATTTTGTTTCGAATTCTGTTTTTACAATTGGAGTTATATTACCTCATTGCATTTTTAAAATACAAATTCAATTTTAGTTTTTTATTTTATTCTAGAATCTTTATTGTTATTATTATTATTTGGTGACTGATTGTCTTTTATGCTTCTGTTTTGCAGCTGGTTATGTAGACCTTCCTGACGTATTCAAAATGGGCTTTGTCATGGCTCTCATCAATGCTATAATCTGGGGAGTAGTTGGAACTTTCTGGTGGAAATTCTTGGGTCTATATTGATTCTGATCTTTGATGTAAGTAATTGTTGATCTTCCCTGTTTTATGATGTGTTTCAGGGAAAAACTTGAGCTCATTAATTTTGTCAAAGAAATTTTTGACATTTAGTTTAAAATTGATTTGGTTAAACGGTGCAGCCTGATATTTTCACTGAAATCTGAAATTTAGAATATACGATGTTGTCACTACAACATTTTTTATGGAGTCGTTTAATGAAAGTTCAAACCCTTTAGAGAATGCTTCCTTTACACGCTATTTTGGAATAATATATGTTCTGAATAGCTTCTCTGTTATTCTAGAGAAGTGGCCTTTCCTATGTTTTACATGATCAATGTAATTTAGTTTTTTATAAATGAATAGTTGAGGCTGGGAAAATGGTTCTCATTGTTATCAAGTTAACTACCTCTTATCTCATGGCGTGGATTACGTTAGAAAGTTTATTACAATGTAAATGTTTTGGGGGTCCTAATCATTGATAGAACTCGGACTCAATTTTATATTTAGAACCTTGTTGGTTGACTTCTGTGGTTTTAAGATGATGAAGACAATGTTCGCTGTATTGCATTTCGTGTGTTAGAGCTTATGACACCAATTGGGGATAAAGCCATTATTCCTTCTAATTGGGAAGACCTACTGTCATTGGGGATTTATGATTGGGAGGTAACTTGCTAAACATGGTGTTTGCTGCCAAAATTTGTTAATTGTCAAACTGAAACAAATTCATTGCTGCCGCATATGGCAGCTAGTGGAGAAAAACTAGTTGATCGCTGAACAAGTCCTCAATATATTTACTGCTGCTGCCGAATTGTTTCTCGTGCTGGACTATTTAAGACCGAAACAAAAAAATATTGAAGTTTATTGGGAGTGACAAAGTTGAACAAGAAAAATATGCAGCCGATGGCTAATTCAAAGAGCAATAAGATGATGTTGCAGTTCCATGACAAGTCCTTGATGTATATCTGGTCTATTCGCTGATTGTTTCTTATAATGATCCATACATGTTATTGGCTACTTGCACGAATTTATTGCTATTCGGAAAATATTCAACCAATTTGAATTTATTCCAAAATTTTGTTGCAAATTAAACGTAAAATTTGTTTCCTCCGTGAACCTTTGATATCTAAAACTTTTCACGGAGATTCACCCATGTTCATGATATGCCAATGAAAGAAAAATTTGAGGCCGCTAAAATTTCAAGTGATTTTTTTGACTCTAAAGAATCACTAAACTTATCATGAAGTCAATTGTAAACCTACTTAAACTAAACCCTAGATGAAGTCAATTTACTTATCATCCTAAACTTGAATAATCTTTCAAACTTGATATGATATGATAAATAATAAAGGGAGGTTTTAGTAGCACTTAGATCATCTTCTTGATCACGAGTGAACCGTATTTATCAACTGATGCTTGAAAATATAACTAATCTAGTTATGTTATCTTCTAAGTAATCAGTCTCGATCGATACTCGTTCCTTAATGAGTGCTTGTACATTAAAGTCACATGATGTCGCATTTACAGTGTCTCTATGTACTGATTCAAACAACATAAAATCATGGATTGCCAATTACATAAGAAATGAGCATATGAAATATCTTTTTAGGTGGTCTGCGGTTTCTGGGAGTCTCATGACAGTTACCGACCCTGTTGGTTTCCCCATGAAGTTTATTTCCTAGCTGAAGTTCTTGGTTTCTAGGAACTTCGAGAATTTATTTTCGCACTTTTGGATCCTTAAAATATTTTCGAAAATGATCTTCTGTCAATGTTTAATTAGTTCTAAGAATATTTCTTAGGAACAAAGCTATCCTTTTATAAAAAAAAACACTCTAACGTTCAAGTCAATGAGAGCATAAAAAATCAAGTGCTATGTGTGAGAGTGTTTATGAAGTAAAAAAGTGCCATTTTATGTTTGGGTGCTCTCAAAGACCATTCGAAAGATCTTAAGAGTACTTTTTAAAATTTTTCAATTGTGCTTTCTAATTATGTAAATTGTGAATTTAATACACTTTATATAATGTGTAAAGTTCAACCTCAAATAGATTGAACATGATTTTTTTCAAGTAAAAAACTGGTTTATTATGAGATAAATCACAATCACAAATAATCACAATCTAATACATGATAAAACTTATTAATTATGCAATGAAGGTTTAATCGATAAAAAATAATCATGATCATAATCAAATAAGGCTAATTGATAAGAGAAATAATCTAATTTTTATTATTTTGTTGTATATTATTGTTGTCTTGTGTTTATTTATTTGTAGTGTATAAAAAATGTCCACTAAAAAAATATGTATTTGTAAATGAAAACTTCAAAAAGAAAAATAAGAAAGAATAGAAAAATTGTGTAAACCCAAATTTCAAATTTGTCTTGGGCCTCAAATTTCATTCAGCTACCTTGACTAAACTACCATTTGCATGTTTTAACTCTAATTACAAATATTAAAAAGATAAATTTTATTTATTAGCTTAGCTTATTTATTATATTTTTATATTTTTAAAATCTTCAACTATGTCGTCACTATTATATCATGTTCTATTGGTTATTGCATCCCAATCTTTTAAATAAATATATCATTTATTAATCTACTTCCTTGATCATTTAATACCTTACCTCCTATAATAAAAGCCGACTTGAAAGCTGCAGTGAGATTGGAAGAGTTAATAGATCATGTGACATAATAAAAAGTATAGGAAAAGTTTTTTCATATTGTTTCCACTAATGTTAAGTGATTTTAATTTTTGTGTAGTAAAAACATTTGATAAATCAATTTCTAAATACCGATAATTCATAAGGTGTAAAACATAACAATTAATACAAAATTAATCAACTGTATTAATTGCAATATCAGTTCAAATATTTTATATATTAAACAATATTTTAGTTTAATAAAGAATTCAAGATTAAAAAAAAAAGTTTATATACTATAAAAGATTTCACAAAATTAATATAATCAATTATTTAATTAATAACAATTTAGGATTAGATAGGTACTATATAAAATTTAAAAAAAAAATGAGGTGTTATTATATATTTTTAAAGAGGAAATATCACCACTCTTATTATAATTTTAAGATATTTTTAATTATCGAAACTATCAGAGTTTGAAGTTTAGCTAGTCTTTTTGTAGGTTACTATTTTTGTTGAGTTTAGGGGCTTTAAAATGAGGCTCAACCCAACCCACCGACAAATCGGTCCAAGGCGGGCTTGTATATAAAGTGGGCTAAGCCCATCACAGACTTGGGTAACCCAACTTATTAAACACCTTTATTGTGGATTGAGAGTGAGTGAATAATGTAGTGTTTTGAGATGTTTTCAGGGTTTATATATGTGTAGTTAGGTGTGGGTAGCAAGGCTTCGGAGTAGTCAGCAGTTATTTTCCACGTGTTGTTTTTTTAAAAAAAAATTTGTAATTTATAATTTTTTTTACTAGACTTTCAATTTGAGGGTTCAAATAAAAAATCAAATTGATTTTTTATGTTTCCAAAAATATCACCTAAAATCGAATCAAACCTATCTCTTTCAATTACAAGTGAGTTTTGTATGAGATAAACAAAAGGGCCCTTAATGAAAATTCACAAAGCGTTTGGTCTATTTTCCGAACACCACTATTTATTTATTTAATTTTTGAAACTGATGATGTCAAAAATGAACCAAAAGAAGAGTTTTTTATGATAGGGTTACTAGTGCAAAGCAACACTTGCTCAAGTATTTTATCAAAATAATTCATAGATAATAAAAATGGTATTTTCACTTTCTATAAATATAAAACGAGAACATCAAAATATTGTTTCTATCATGTTTCGCTATCTCTCACATTTCTCTCTTCAAAATATTTTATCCAAACATTTTGTTTGTTTTAAGTTTGAAAACACTGCCAAACACGTTTTTAAATTATTATTTTTTCATAAACTCCAAATAAATAAACCAGATTGAACCCAACTTTATCAAATCAATTATCTCACCCATGACTAATATGGCGTTTAAAGTCTATTCTCAATAATGGGTAGAGAAGTTGCTTATTGTTTTTCAAAAACATAAAACAAAAAATGGAAAAAAGCTACTAACCACCCCACAAATGTCTATATAAAGTATCTCTACTCTATACATAATACTAAATTTTTTTTTAATAATGGTAAGAAATTCAATATTTTATTATGGTACAGTTGTACTGTACAAAACATCTGTTACAAGTTACTTGCGGCTGGGATGCTCCTGCCTACAAGGAGTATTAATTTCATCCTCACGATTCTTTATCTTGAGCAGTAATCATGTCAGGAAATTCTTCAATTGTTCTCAGCTTTTCCAGTATGAACCTTTCTTGTTTTGCATCTGAAGTGTGTTAAGTCAAGGATTCAAAAATTACTGATTTATGTGGAAGACAACGAATAAAATGCCAAAGATAAACAAAGAGGTATGTTTTATAGATAGTACTCATTCATTTGCACAAATTAAAGTAATATCAGCACTCATCTAAGAGGCAGACAGAAACACTTTTTAGGCTCAATTTATGGCAAAAATATGCTATACTAATGCATTTGAAATCAACATGAGCTTTACCTCTATCTACTAAGGGTGAAAATCTTAGATGAGACCATCCCAACCATGTTCCCGTAAGACCATCCAATCATATAATGCTATGTGTTTCTGTATGTACACTACATTTAGCTGCCAATTTGGCATTGTTCTGCTTCACCTTGTCTTTAAAAACATAACAGCTAAAATTTTACTTGACACTGACAGCTAGCGTGTACTAAACACACCTATTTTTCCGAGGTAGCTAGTGCTTTGACTCTACAATAGCTGTGCCTTTTCAAAGCTAAAGTACTACAGTGCCAAATTGACCCTTAGAATGGTTTACAGTATAGTGACAAGCGTAAACACAATATTATATAATTGGATTGTCGTATGGTAATGACGTGGCAATGATCTCACCTAATTGCACAAAGATAACAGTCTTGGCAACATGGTACAACTCCCAGTTGCATAAATTTGCAAGTCAGCATGTATTTCAATTTTTTGTGAATGGCCACATTATGCAATCATATTTGTATTATGCATATGCATGAATTCATGGCAGATGATTAAGAAAAGGATACATTCCAGATCAGGATTTTCTGTGAAATTAGAGTGCAATGCATTCCCAACACTATCCACAATGGCAGAGGTGGTCATGGACGATTCAATACACAAAATTGCAGTAATGGCATCTATTCGAGTAACTTCATTTCTGAACATAATTCTTGCATGAGCTGCAACATCAGGAGACCCAAAATTCCATTGAATGAAGCTAAGAATGAAGTTAAAGAGTTCACATTAAATAAATAAGCAATAGATAGGGGTAACTTACCTTGAGCTAGCCGTATCAAACTTTCCAGCATGCGCACAGTTGTCCTAGCTGTTTGTCTAGAAATGTTATTGTGAAAACAAGAGAACCATAACATTGGTGATTAAGCAACAGGGATTATCTGAGGAACCTGCATTTTGAGTTGCAGATCTTCTTTGGAGTTGATAATAGCTTGAGATTACTTTTTCAGCTTCCTTTGTAAGAACCGGTTTGAAGTATCCTTTTACAAAGTGAATGTACCTAGAAGACATTTGCAGTGGTTTAAGCCTCATGCCATCTCCTTAACAGGAATTTTAGTTCATTGTAATCACATACTTGAGGAATGATCCTTCTTTTACGTCATTTGAGCCAACGTTATATATAACAAAAATGGAAAATCAAATGTGTGAAGAATAAAGTTTATCAAGTTGATCAAATAAACAAATTAGATGTCAAAGATGCCAAATCCAACAATGTCATAGCAATGTGTAGGTAATCCAAGTACCTAGCCTAGTTAGAATAAAAAATTTAAAAAAAATATATCAACCTAGATTAACCCCACAAATAATGCTGGAAAAATACAATCTGAAAATATTTACCTCATTCTGCAGGTATGACTGGAAGACAAACAACATTAGAGAGAGGAAAATGGCCCTAGAAAGAAAAACAGCTATGCTAACATTTGAACGTCTATAATCACTCCAATTTCAACTAGAAAATGGAAACTGAAATTATGAAAGAGCAATAATGTGCCTCATTTTGTTGCTGAAGATGATAAAATGGCATCGCATGTATTGAAACTGCAGTGAGCCATCACGGTTTACACAAAGTCATTGGACTGAACCAAAATGCCAAACTTGAAGGGAAAGACAATCTACTTGTAGAAAAGGACCCAAAAAACGTAACAAAATGGATAATAGACTAAGTCGAACCCTTAGATAGTAGTGCACCTCCTAAGAGTTAAGGAAGACTTGACTAGTTTCAAGTTAAATATTAAATGAACACAAATTGTAAATAATGCCAACATAACTAGTCTTTGTTGTACCTAGTTACCTAGTTGGCATCCATTTTAATAGCTGTACACAAGGGTTCAAGGATTTCTTTCTTTTGGGAATAGGAACACCAAATGGTTGCTAAAACCCTTAAATTAGAAGGTGCAATTAAAATTTCAGAACCTTAGTATAACATATACAATATATGTATATATAACCTTACGTCCTGCAGCATACTTAATACATGTATGTCGACTCTAGTACAATATCTGTGTATAAGCATATGTCTACATCACCAAACTTTGCACAAAGTACCGTGGCTGTCATATATCTTGCATGACTCAATTAGTCCCAACTAAATACAAATAATTGAAAAACCACAAATGATATAAGTGAAACTAACAAAACATGGTTAAAAAAACTCAGTGGAGATCTACTCAAAACTATAACAGTGGATCACATGTCAGTCTGCATTAAAAGAATCTTTTACCTGCGAAGCATTGCAAGTGGCCAGATATCTGTCAAAAGTTCATCATGCTTTCCTTCTCCCCGTTCTCCCTGACATTAGTTCACAAAAAAACTGATATTTGGATTTATTCAAATACTTCATCAGACAACATACATATTTGAGGCACACAATACCTCAGCAAGAATATGGGATGACACAACTGCATCCCATTCTGGGTTCTTTGTGTCCAGGAGGACCAGGACTATATCAAATCTGCTCAATAAGGGACCAGAGAGTGTTGTATTCACAGAGAGAGCTAAACTGGGTTAAGGATGTCTCAGTACAAATGTGTAAAAATAAATCCGCTGACTGCTGAGAAAGAGGGAAAATCTTTAGTCTTTACAAATACTGGTGAACAACCAGCACTCAAACAATTATATTTTAGATTGTTTTATCAAATTAATGTAATTTATGATTGAAAGTGATACGTTGAACAGGATCATAATGTCCTTTTGGATTTGTTGCACCAAAGACAATGGTCCTGGTACTAAGAGTCGTAACAAGGCCAGCCTGAAAGAAAAAGAGGCGTAAACTTATTTAAAACCCATGCTTACATTTGGTACCGAAGCATTGATACGAATAAATCAAGATCGATACATAGATAAATAAATAATCAGGATTTTCATCTAAAAGATTTTTTTATCTAAATAATCAGGATTTTATCTCAACGATTTTTTCATCTAAATAATCAGGATTTTTATCTGAAAGATTTTTCATAAACTTCAGAAAGTAATAAACCATGGATCAATATGGCAGAAAGCTGAAAGTAATAAACGATGGATCAAATATAGCAGAAAGCTTTCATATGCAAGGTTCTGTTGTCTCCAAGGTTCCGTAACAACTGAGTCACAAAAACACTCATGAGTTGTTAACAAATTAGAAGTCAAACAGCTTGATCTCATGTTTGACCTGGCTGTCATTTTTCATTAAAAAGGTGGATACTTTCAAGCATGGAAGTACACACAAGGTAGCTATGAGATAAAAAGGACACAATCCATCTCAATTCTATAATATATTATTATTGAAGAAACTGATCTACCTTGGCAACGCTTATAGTCTGCTGCTCCATTGCCTCGTGTATGGTTGCCCTGTCATGTTCCCTCATGCTGAAATAAAAAAGAAAAATCCTTTAGGTTAGCTTAATTTCAAACATTAAACAGCAAGACAACCAAAATTATCATGATAATAGTTTAGAGCTTTGGAAATCTGGCATTTGAATGTGCAATGGCTAAAATGACTGTCAAGAAATATGAGTTCAAGGACGCAATAATCCCTGTAGTGTAACACGAGTTAAAAAAAAATTGCATACTTCAAACTCCAAAAATATAATAATAATTAAGAAGAGGAAGGGAAAAGAAAAGAAAAAGATTGTACATACTATCAGAGAGTATAAACTAAAACCTCACTAAACTAAAAAACTCATATGTATACCAATCATTGATAGAGAAAAACAGAAAGACAGGATGTTTTCCTTTGAAGTGACTCTTCATATATTATGCATAACAAGTTTTGTTGCTTCACAGTACACCAATTAGCATGAATGGAAATACCATTGTGGGGCTTTATCTCTATGGATCTTTAATGGCCAACTGACTATCACCATGTAAAGATCAAGGTTTTCCCAGATCATCTCCTTCCTAAGGTTTCATGACTTGTATTATTGAGGAAATTAACTAATTAATTAAACAAACTGAATGGCCTATACCCTTCAGAAAATCATGCACATTACTTGATGATGACCCTAAGATACCTACCAAGCTTTGAACAGTTTTTACAAGTTCAAAAGGAGATGATGGTAAAACTCAAATAACAACATATCCAAATGTTAATGCAGAAACTTTAGGAACCGCCGGTTTGTGCTACTAACTTTTTTTTGGTAGGAGAATGATCACAAACGGAAAGTTCCCTTAATCACATTGCAAGAACCTCTGTTCTTTGCCCAAAAACTCTCAATGCAAGTTTTTGGAAAACTTTACACACTCTGCTTTACTTTCTCTCTATTTCTTACATTGCAAATAAACAGACCCATAGCTTTTTTATTTATAGTGTGTTTGAGTGGGAGAATGCTTATCAATCCACTCGCCTATGGTGGATGTTAAATTTATGTTGGATAATAAAATAGATAATTGATGTATTAATCATTGTGTGTTAGGTCAGCCCATCATAGACGACCAACCTAATCAAATGCACTAATATCTCCCATTCGTACATAATGGGATAATAGTGTGAAACAAAGCAATGAGAGTTTTTTTAGCCAAATGTGAGTTTTGTAATTCGATGCTTTATGAAAAGTGAGCTTATCAAGAACTTAGGCATGGCATCAAAGTGGCGACTGAATAAAGATCTATACAATGAACTTGTGAAACATATGCTTTGTAAAAGGGAATTCACTGCAGTACGTGAATCATATCGCGTGTGCTTTTAATGACCAATTAAAGGAAAATGAATGAATGGATCACTACTTCATTGTGTAAGTTTCTTTGAGGTTAAATATGACCTCAACCAGTATCCTTATTAATATCAATTATATTTTGAAATAAGGATTGATGTTAGCTACTTTAGTATATTTTCTATGACTATGACAAATTCAATCTATGAAATATAACTAAGAAAGAAATTCATCTAGATGAAAAAATATGAGTTGGATGGGAAGATTTTTTTTTTAAATCTGATCTATGTATACACCGATCGACCAGTTATATAATCAGTAAGAGGATGAATACAATTGTAAATATATGGAGTACATGAAGTCGAGCATAGCTACTATCAAGGATTGGGTATGCTTAGACTAATGTAACAAAACTAAATCTAAGATGCAAGATGACAAAATAATTAACAATTCTCTCGTACAAGGTTACATTTGAGATTTCTTATAGCTCAAACTTATATGATACTTATTCAAAGGTCATAAGTTGCATTTGCCTGTATAAATACTGTGTTAAAGGTTAATGGCCTAAAAACTCTCATTGCTTTGTTTCACACTATCATCCCATCATGTGCAAGTAGAAGATGTTAGTGTATTTGGTTAGGTTGGTTGCCCATGATGAGTTGACCTAACACATCATAATAAAAGCACCAATTATTTATTTTATCTTTTTAACATAAACCTAACATCCACCTAAGGTGAGTAGATTGGTAATCATTCTCCACTTAAACACGCTATAAATAAAAGCTATAGGTGTGTGTATATTCACAATGTAAGAAACTGTACGGAACGGAGAGAAAGCAAAACAGAGTGAGTGCAAATTTTTTCCAAAAACTTACAATGAGAGTTTTTGGCCAAGGAACATAGAGGTTCTTGCAATGTGAATTGAGGGAACTTTGTGCTTGTAGTTGTCCTCCAACCAAAAAAATAAAAAAGCAGTAGCACAAATCCATCGATTCCTAAAGCTTCCGCATCAACATCCAATATGTTGTTATTTGAGTTTTTTTCATTAGTAGAAAGCGTTTCCACTAACTCCTTCAAAATCATTAATAGTTCAATAAAATTACCATCCTTTCTTTTTGCAGAATAATTAAATATTCCAGCGAATATAAAAAATAATTTTAACATCGACTTCAAATGAAATTATTATGTAATTGATAAATGGAAACAAGAAATAAAAAATCCTTTGTTGTATGTTGTGGTTTTAGAGAAGCATAAGCATGATTTTCAGGCTTTAACTCAAAATGGAAAAATCAAATTATAAACAGCTAAACATTCAGATTACAAAGTTATGGAGACATCCAAGAGTTGTTCATATCAAATATTACTCGCTGAAAGTTGATTGCAGAAAGAGTCCATACCATCCAATCAAAGAAGAAATGGTAAACAAATTTGATATTGTCTTAGCAATAAAGTTATTTACTACAATCATTGGTTCAAAAATTATTCAAGGGAAATAGAGTATATAAGAGGTGTAAGATGAATAAAGCAAGAATATAAGCTCCAAATGATTTTTCTTGAGTGATTTGAAGAGACTACCTATCAAATTCATCAATGCAGCAAAGGCCTCCATCAGCAAGAACAAGTGCCCCAGCTTCTAACATCCATTCCCCTAATTATACCATAAATTGGTCAACCTTCATCTAGGGAATTTCTAAATCATTTAGAACTCCAAAGATTTTGAGAAATATTCCTCAAGTGAAAATTTGAGATACCAGATATGCCTAGAAGAGATCTACTGGAAATGGAAAGGAACATATATGCATTAATAAACACTAAGCAATCAGAATAAATGAAGATGATACACAAATATACCAAATAGTAATTAATGGAAGTTCATAAGAACTAAATTAACAGTTTAAGTTTTCCATTTAGAAACTTTACCTAGGTCATGCATAAGTTTCATACCATTAGAAAGTTAATCCTGAAGCTTTGGTTAAAAAAAGAACCGTGCATTAGGTTGAAGCCAACATAAAAATTATAGTCACATCTTATGAAAATGAATCTCAAGTATGTAAGCTAGTAGCATAGCACTGCACAAGATCCTGGGTGAAGTAAAATGTGGGTAATGGTCAATATGATGCCCTGCAAAGTGAAGCATCTCATTGGCAGACAGATGTGATGTGAAAATTTCAATGAACAAGGACCAATAGGAGTGCAAATGATGTTAAAATAAATAACATAAGCGTATCAAGGACATATTCTGTATCATAGGTACAAAAGAAGTTGTGGTGAATTATATTAGTAAAACTTGCTTCTAAAGAGGAGAGAGTCAATATTATGCTCAACAAGTAGGATGTCAGAGAACACACTTAAGTTTTATTTATGGAAATTATAAACAGTTAACTCAGGGATACTCGGCAAGGAAAAGATTTTTTCAGGTAGAAAAAGACATGTTAGGAAAGAGAGAGGAAGTTTGAGTTAGTGCATTGCAAATCTTGGATTTGTCACCAACACAAGAAAGTTAAAGCATTTTGATTTTACTATGATATATGTTACTTTCAGTTAAATACTTTTTAAGAAGAATTAACCTCCTGTTTAGTTTTAGAAGTGCACAGGATGTTACTAAAATAGATTTCTTCCTAGTTGAAAAAAGATCCAAGTTTTTAGCCCAGATTTTAAGGTTAATCAGGGGAGTCTAACTGCTCAACATAAATTAATGGTCCTAAGTGTTTAAAATAAGAAGTGGACCAACTAACAACTATGGGATGTTGTTTGAAAATTGAAAAGCAAATGGCTTTGAAGAATGAGTGTCTAGCTTGAGGAATTGGTACCTGGATCCAGAAGATATATATATTTTTTTATTAAGAAACTGAAAATTAATATTAAAGATGAAGAAACAGTACATCTGTAAAGTAGACAAGCTGTCCCAGAAAAAAAACACACAAGTCAGGGAAATCAAAAACTATACAAAGTATTTTAAAAAAAAATGGCAAGGACTGTATAGTACAAAGAAGACCCATCCAACCATGCACATTGGCTGGATCAGCCCTTACAACCTCACCCCAAAACCCCCTCCCAGTTGAGATGGATAAAGAATAATAAGGAATTTTGGAACTCATGGGGACTGAAGCCCAAAGCAAATCTAAGAGAATGACTCCATCCCATAATTCTACAATATTGTCTACTCTTTTCTCCTAAAAGATACGCTTCTTTCTTTCTATATTACCCAAAACAGAGATGGCACTGCGCATTTCCAAAGAGCTTTAGCCTTGATTCTCTTAACAAAAACAAAAGTATCCTCCACTAGAAGCAATTCACAAAAACCTGGGATTTATAGGTTAATGTTTTGAGGAACAAATCAGCTTGCTCACCTAAAAAGGTGGCAATTTAAGTTTGTTGAAAAGTCAAAACAACATTTAAAATCAATGGTATAGGGTAAGGCCACTGGAACCCACTTTCCTACAGTTTGTGGTATAGCAAGTTTGTGGTAGAAACCCACTTTCCTATAGTTTTCTTCTCTTTCTAAACTAAACTACAAGAATGGTACTGGAACCATAATAACAATACATAAAAAAATAACATCAAGCACCAAGAAACTAAAGAACTAGGATAATATTAAAAAAAAACCTGTTACAACTATTGTTAAACTTCCAACTGTTGACTGAGGTATAAGTGTTGTGAAAATTACCTCCATCCTTCACTGCAGTGACAGTCAATCCAGCACTAGTGCTTCCCAACCCAGTAGTGATTACAGATCTATTGCTTAATTTTGCAGCAAATTTCAAGAACTGAGACTTCCCAGTACCTGCAAGATTTATGTCATCATTGTAAGAAACTGAAATCCAGCTTTTTGAAGAATCGGAAAATGCAAAGAGGTTTCAGACCTAATTAGGTGGGAATTTTCCTATATACATGATTATTCATTAAAATCTCCATAAGTAAATTTAATGAATAAAATGAATGTATCAGTAGAATATAATGAATCATGGCAATAACGAACAATTTTCATTTGATGGAAACATTTTAGTGAACAGTTCCCAGAGGATACAGTCAAACTTTTGCTACCAAATTGGTTATTGCAATTGGTTATGCAATTAAAGCCCATCATGAAATTGCATCTTGGCCTCAACCCTTTTCATTCTTTCTGCGTATGCTTAAGTTAGGCTGAAGGCACTTAATAGGTAAGATAAAACATATGTGTAACAAGAGTGATAATACCTGGATCACCAACCAGAAGCAAGTGAGACTCTCCTCGAACCTTTGTCCCAGAAGCATCAACATGTTGCACACCTCCAATAAGTGTTAATGCAACTACGGGGATAAAAAAGTAAACAGGATGATGAA
Organism: Ailanthus altissimus; assembly: GCA_946807835.1. Taxonomy (NCBI): domain Eukaryota; kingdom Viridiplantae; phylum Streptophyta; class Magnoliopsida; order Sapindales; family Simaroubaceae; genus Ailanthus; species Ailanthus altissimus. The sequence continues at coordinate 13,519,862 of OX327698.1, forward strand.
AGATGCTAAAATTTAAAAAGAAGAAAAAAAAAATGAAAGACATAATTTCTAACTCAGATCACATCACCAAAATTCTTATTTGTAAATTTAAGTTATTCCAATGCAATTCAAGTTTAAAATATATAACACATGATATGGGATGACATTATACCTGCCAGCTTGACAGTAAAGAGCCCAAACACCTGAGGGCAAATGCCTCGTAGAATAGCATTTCTCCCTGCATGAACATTGAATTTTTGTTTTCTTCTAAGATGTGAGAGAAAAATAGATGCTCAAGATCAAGTAAAACATAAATGGCACTGCAGAAAAAACAGAAAGAATTATCTAAATTTCTTTCAACAAGGGACCCACTAGATGGTGCCCAAGGATGAATAACTAAATTACATATGAATTTCATAAATAGAAAAGCAAGCGGTTATTACCTTTCAACGGGGTATCTTTAAATTCTGACCAGAACTGCTTGAATTGCATAATAACATCATCAGGAATATCTATGTCTGATTTTAGCTCATTAGTTCTCCTAAGAATAGAAAGACCAAAATTGAAGACTAAACCAGAACAATTTCAGAACAACTTATTACTTTCAACAGCAAGGAAGTACTTTAAAATCAATATAAGGAAATTAGGTATGCAAAAAAAAATCAGTTGCTTCAAAAGTAAGAAATAACAAGTTACAACCAGGGCAAGAAAGGCAGTATGACATGTAATTAGTAAATGTAAATGGAAGATATTTTTTCTCAAACAACATCATCATCATCTTCTAGCTGCTGCTATTTTCAAATTCTTCTAACAGTCTTTTCTTTATTACTCTGACAATAATATTTCATTAGATAATGCAGAAGATGCAGATTTTGACGGTGCCTGAATTCTTTTAGTGGCCTAGAAGAGAACAAAGACGACATACAGACAAATGCATCAAGGAATAGATGATTTTGAAGAAACAAAGCAACATAACTTCACAGTCATGTGACACATTGTGGTCTAGGAAAAGAAAGAGAAAAAGATATAAAATAGGAGAGAAAGAAAGAGCAAGAGAGAAACAGAGAAGAAAGAACCAAAGAGGAGAAAGAAGAACATCAAGACGGGAATAAGATTTTGTCTTCCTTTAATTAACTCAAGTTTGACCAAATTTACGTAAGGACTTTTTACAGTCGCCTGATCAAAGCATGAGAGCAAACAAAGTCAAACACCAAAATAACAAAACAAAATCTACTTCAGAACATAATCGATTTCAAATAAGATTTTGCCAATAGAAAAGCTACTTCTCTATTCAACCTGAGGATACTATTGATTACTTTAAACATTAGGGCCAATAACAAAAACAAGCCAATTTACCTCACGTGATTGGCAATTAATACTGGATCAAGGTCACAGCGGACATCTTTTAAATCAGGAGACCACTTTGCTGTCAAGATCCCGGTAACAATGACATCATCTGCACAAATAGGAATCTATACTCTTGTATCCCCAAGTAAAGCAAAACTAAATAAACCAAAAGCAGGAATAAAGTTAAAATGGGTAACAAGAATATATCCAGAGCATAAGTTCAAAACTAAACTAAGAAAAGAAAAACATGAAATGGAAGAAAGCAGGTAAAAATTTGAAACATGGTTGAAGTTCTCTCAATATCTTTGAACTAAAATATATCACTCCTTGGATTTAATTAAGCTGCAAATATTTTGTATATCCACAAAGCTTTGTTTCACATAGTTATTTCCATAAACCCATCTTGCAAGAGTGGTCTGCTATAAATTTAAGTGATGGACGTTACCATGGTGGTGATGTTATGGTGGCAATGATTCAACTGATGTTAATGGTGGAAGCACGCAGTGGGGCCTTGCAGCAGATATATATTTTTGATATAGCCGATGATGGTAATATATATTAAAAATGCATTGCCTTCAAACCGACATGCTGCTAACCATCCCAATATGTACAGAATCCAGATAAACATCATATACGACTGATTAGGATCTTAAAGCCTTCCAGTGCCACTTCAATATCATTGAGTGGCAGTGCCAGTCCACCATGACATTTCAAGGTTTGTTTCACAGAATGTTTTATAAGCAGCAAGATGAGTTCAATTTCTTCATACAATCTTACCAATCAGTTTTCCTTAAATGTGAAATTTAATTCAAGCGGATAGTCTAGTTAGGGAATGCTTGAATTTAGTTAGTACAAGCAAAATTCCCTACAGCTCAACAATTAGAACCAACACAACATATGCACTCAAAGTGGCAGGCTACCGTTTCCTCACATTTGACAAACTACTTTAATCAAAGAGAAACATATGTACTACTTCAATGTATTTCCCTTTTTTTTTTCCTTTTTGTTTTCAGTAGATAATATGAGGATAAGTTGATTTAAAGTGAAATAAGGACAATTCTTTGTTATATTATCAAAGAGTTTTATTTTCCTTTTACTGTCAGCAAGAAACTATCTCTTTAAGGCAGTCCCATCTGAAAAAATTGATGACAGGGTCAAGGAAATCAGCCCGATCTAAGGTTCTGTTGGCAGCTAATCCAGTTGCAAACAAGTGTTTCAGTTGCCCAGTGATAATAGCATAACGGCAATAGTATTTTATCACTCTAACTTGAGTATTTTTCTTTAATCTATTAATATTTGGCTATTTATTTGTGTTTTTAATCTTAAATAGGTGCATGAAGGAAAATGTGACACATAGAATCAAACAGGAAGCGATTCGGGCGAGAAACGAGCGAGATGCGCTCAAAAGACGAAAGCAGCGCAGCATGTGGTTGGGAGCCGCGGCGCCCAGATCAGCGAATGAGCGTCGCGGTGCTCAACAGCCAGCGCCGCGACTCCCGTCAACAATTTAGCAGTCTTTGTGCTCGTGCCCAACGCAATGGCGCTGAGCCCCCAACGCCGCGGCGCCCGTGCGATACTTAAATACTTCTCTCAACTCTCCTATTTCGGTGTGGATTCGAAGCTCCTCGCACTTAGGGTTTCTCACATCAACAAAAACACTCTTTTAAGACAAAAAAGTGAAAGACTTAGCAATGAAAAAAACACAAGCAACGAATACACATTCAAGTCAAGAGATTAAAGTAAATTTATTGAAGATTGAAGAATCAACTCTTGGGCATTCAAGACGAGAGGAAGGAGAACAACTCATGACGTCACTTGTGTTATTTTCTTCCTTAACCTTAAGAGATAATCTTGTTCATGATATTTTCATATTTTTGCTTTGATACTCTTGTTATAAGCATGAGCTAAATTTTTTTATCTAGGGTTAAGACGTTTTTGAACCTAATATGTAATTGAATCTTTTAAACTCTTAGTTATAAACTTCTATCCCTTAATTGATTCAATCTATCTGTGCTTAATGCTTTCATTATACTTGATCACTATTTTGATTGTTTAAGAACCATGATAACTTTGACAAAAGAATTCATGTGTTTAGCCTAGAGTAGATTGATACATGATCATAGGGTAACATCTATGAGATCCATCTAGGATAGACATATACCTAGGTGGCATGTATGATTTAATTAGACTTATTCTTAATGAGTCGCATCTTATTCGGATTACCATAGACATATAGGTAATTGTTAGAGTGTGATATTATCATTCAACTGTCAATAAAAGCTTATGATGAAATCAGTGTCTAGCCAATCAATTGATAGTAAAGGAATAACTAAGAGGTTAAAGAATTCAATAAAATACTAGGGGATACGTCAAAACCCTAGATTACTTATCAAACTAGTGAATTTTATCTTAGAGTGCTTGTAATATTTAATTAAGTTTAATTTGATAGCGGTAGTATAGTTAGTTAAACTCCATCTCAGAAGTTAGTCTGGATAAAGGTAAAATAGAGTAATTTTAATAATTGATTAAAGAAATAGAAACAATAGTCTCTGTAGGATCGATAATCTGAACTTAGTCCTATATTACTTGGTATGAAAGCGTGCACTTGCGCTAAGATATTAAATCACACATCACCCAGCAATTTGATCATGCCAACTTCAATTGAAGCCAAGGAGTACATAACCAAGACTGGTTGTAGACCTCTATGTTTTAGTAAAGCATAATTTATTTCTTAATTTATTCCTCTGCAAGGTTTAGACAAAATTCCTATTTAAATTGCTTTCTCTCACCTGCATAAACAAATAACATTGGGAACTGAAAATTACAAGTCTATCTACCAAATTTTTGAAATTTTTGGTTTATAATCTGACAAACTGAACATGGAAACAAAGATGATTCAAAGTGTCTCAATGTAGATAGAAATTAAGAAAAAGTAAAAGAAAGAAGAATAGTAAGTCTACGGAGGAAGATGAACTTCAGCATCATAAAAGTTCATACCTCCAGCTTTAACAATGTCAACAAGATCATCCTTCAGAATAACATGAATTGAGCGAGGAATGACGCCAACACCCAGCACCTGTGTACTTTCTTGGATTTTTATTTCCTGATAATCGTGGCATATTATGGTATTTTCTACATACTGGAATTTGGTGCCTTCACAGGGTTTGGACCTCTGTCATTTTAGACAATGGATAAATGATCAAACTCAAAACAGATACTTACACCGGGGAACCTAAACCTACAGCTTCACAAAAGTGACTGGTACTCACTGAAAATATAGCAAAAGTAAGAAGAAAATGAAAGCAAAAACTTGTTTAATGAGCAAGACAACCAAAATTCATTTCGGGAATTTGTTTTTTTAAGTTTGCAATAATAACGACCTATGATGTCGAAAATGTCATTTTAAAAGGTTAAGTTTCAAAATTGGAATATCACCAAAGACCAACTTATGCTCAAGTTACTAGACATGCACAAGCAGCTTAGATTTCTGCTAACTGATTTATCTTCAAACTTTGCAAATCTGTTGAAGGACAAAAATGAATGAGACATAACTTGGCGTAGACCACACTAGATACCTGAGAGGGACACTGTGATGGTAGGACAATAGAGTTCCTCGTTTCCAACTCGGGATAAACAGAAAACCTACGCAAAATAATTGTTAAGACAGATGCCATAGTAAACTTTTTCTCAAAATATAAAGTTGAAACAGCAGCGCAAAGATGTAAAGGAATGTAACAGTTGATAATATTGACATTTTGGAAATGTTAATTGAAAACTTTTGATTAAATGCATAAACATAGATTTAGTTGGGATCTGATCAGGTTCGCAGAAAGCAAAATAGATCAAAAAGGTAATATATTAATAATCAACCATCTAACACCATGTCCCATTACTATACATATCCCAAGTCATAACCTTCTGAGGCATGGAGTCTAATCCTATTTACAACTAGTACCTAATACATTCAGACAAGAAATTGCTGAGTGAATTAAGTAAATAATCAATGTCACAAGGAATTAAACATCCTATGCAGTAAATATTCACAACGTGACATGAAAAATCAGGTATCTAAGGTGGGCAGCATTAACTAGAGCCAGCGGTAATGGTAGGCGCTGCGAAGGCATAGTCAGGTTAAGCTATTGATTCAGATCAGAGACAAAGCTGGCCCCAAACTCAACTCGACAAACCACCTTGAACTTCAAGTTCTTGGCCAACCTGAAGTTCATCACAACCCCAATTGAAATTGGTAGATCACATAACTAATGTTCACTTTTGTTTAAGAATACATAAAGCTAGCAGTTTTGAGACCAATGATAGAAATTTGCAAGGGTACTTGCAATTAGTTCACCAGTTTCATATTCTTCGATAACAGAACTCAAAATGATACTTAAAGGGTGATGCTCCTACCACTGGATTATACTCAGCTATTGAGAAATCCAATGTTTAGCCTGCTTGGCCTGTTATCCAAACAAACAAAACCAAATAGTTTACAGACCCCAATCCATTCCCAAACAAACTATAGAGACAAATAGATTCAGCCATTAGCTTCATTTCTGTTATGATCATGGCAACATACAAAGCAAATTAAGCTGCTAATAATCCCATTTAAATAAATATAATGGAAATACAGCAAGCATTTTAAGTTACTAAAATATTAAATAGAACAATATGAAAGTATATTCACATCTATGTAAGTATATACACATATATATAAAAAGAGTAAGTGCCAAAGATCAGACATACGTGTGCTTGCATTTCTGGCACATGTATGTCCTCTCCCCTTCATACATCTTGGTTGCCCCTGAACGAATTACAGTCCCCTTGAGTGTAAGAAGAACCCCATGGTGTTTCACTCTCACACGTCCAATACTTGGAAAAGTTTCTGATCATATTTTTAAGTTCACTCGTCAAGAAATCATTCAAAATAAAAACAAAAAAATGCCCCTCAAAAGTATGAATTAAACAATTTTTTATCATAAACAGAAACATACCAGGACATTCCAGTGGAGAACCACTGATGTTGATACGGACATGAAGGAATTTCTTCTCAACTCCTTTCTCGCAAAACTTCAGATTGCCAATTACAATTTTCTATGCAGACCATTAAATAACACCAACCATTGTATTTCATTGAGCAAATGAAAATTTAAGTACTTGAACTTCACTCTAGAAAGCTTACAACTATATGAGCTATGAGCCCTAATCCACATCAAATTCCTTATTACACACAGCTTATGTTGTGCATGTAAGTATGCCAACATCTATTTTCATTTTGAGGGGCGGGTGGGGGGTTTGTGGTGGGTAAAACAGCAAATACTGGAACGTAGATTCACTCATTTGGTAGTTATTCCATTCAGTCACTTGAAGAGACTATTCACCCAAATTTCACAATTTCGTATAGAAGTTCCTTATTTTCTGAAATTACTATCCAGCAGTTAAGGGCGCATTATAAACTCAAAAATGAGCTTAAAAACCACATCCAACTCCCGACCAAGCATAGATTGTGAACTAAGGCCATACATTTCTACCAAAACAGAAGTATAATATTAAATTTGCAGACCCTTAAAAAAAGTACCCACTACCAATTTTTTGCTTTTAAGAAAAACTTGGAGTGTGTGTATATGTATACATATGTTTGTGTGTGTGTGTCACTACATAGATAAGCAAAAAGATTACATACATGAGCCCAAATGGCAGCATCGTCGAAGAATCGCAAAAATTCAGTTGGTTTGGAAAAGACGAGGTGGGCAAGTGCAGGATCCTCATCCATTAGATCTGCAAAACTATGTAACATAAAAAATAAAAGATTTTAAATAGAAAATCTCAAGAAACTAATAATAATAAGAGTGATTTGTGTGTTGTGATAGATAAATACTCGATGTAGAGAGGATAATGGAGCTTGGGGTCAGGAGCAAGAGTGATGAAGCGGAGCTGATCAGAGTGGTGGCGAATCAGAAACGCCGCTAGAGCTTTCAAGTGAACCGGCACATTTTCTGCCTCCATTGAATGCGATTGCGATAGATTCTGGGAACAAAATAAAAGGAGGTGAAGCTTGCAATTGCATTTAGGCGGGAACTAGGTTATATATCATCCCACATGCCAAGTAATCCTGCATTAATTATTCCAACTTTTTTGTATTAAAAAAAGTATTAATAGCATTTATGAAAGAGATGGTATAACATATTATTTTAAGAAGGGATATGTATCGACGGATTCTCTGATTTGGTTTAAGTGGATAAATTTTTTTTTTAATTTTTAAAAATATTTTAAAGATTTTGTTTGTCAGTCTATTTTATTAATTTTGATATAATTTAGTTAAATTTAACCAAAGTTATAATTTTACCTTTTATAATAGAATATGAAATAGAATCATTTAATAAAAAAATACATCTCATTAGTTATTTTGAACACGTGTTAATATATTATTAGTTTATATTTAAATTAATATAAAATAATTTAAATTAATTATAATTATTTAAAATAAATTTATTTATTAATTTAACATGTGTCATTTAATAAAAGGACACGTGTCATAAAGTGATTAATTATTTTAAATACGTATTAATATGTTATTAATTATATTTAAAATAAATAAATATTAAAAAATTGTCACCATTCAACGACCTTTTTTGGTAACAAATATTTTTTTATTTTATATTATTAAATTTTTTTTTATTTATACAATGATAAAATTATTTTTATAAAAAAAATTAAAAAATAATCAAATGAAGTGATAAAAGACAATAACTTGCATTGCACTGCCCCTTATAAAATTATTACATAATTAATGAACATCTTTAAATACCTTTATATTAATTTAAGCGCCTTAAATATTTTTAAATTTTAAAATAATTTAAATGTAAATTTTTTTATTTTATATTATTAAATTTTATTTTTTTTATTTATACAATAATAAAATTATTTTTATAAAAAAAAATAAAAAAAATAATCAAATGAGGTGACGAAAGACTATAACTTACACTGTCCTTATAAAATCGTGCAAATCAAAATGACATTATAAGATTTGGGATGAAAAGCAACCAGAAAATTCAAATACTAAAATCGAAAAATTAAGAAATAGATCAATAAGAATCGAGCCAGAAATGAAATCAATCAATGAGAACGAATGGAGTTTTGAGTTTTAGGAAACAAAATCACCCCACCACATGCAAAGGCTTTCTTCTTCTTCTTCACCTTTTTTTTTGGGAAAAAAATTATCCCTCATTTTTTTTATGGAAAAAAAATAAAGAAATGATTATCATGCCATTTCTCTTCCTTCTTCTTCTTCTTCTTTTTCTTCTCTTTTTTCTCTTTCTCCATCTTCTTCTTCCCCTCAATTTTTTTTTTAATAAAGAAATGGCCATGACGAGCATCTCTTGGCTGCTCCTAGCTGCCAAGAAATGGCCGCCATGGCCATCTCTAGTTGTTTTTTCAATTTTTATTTTTATTTTTTAGTCTTTTCAAATGGGCATAATTAATTGATTGAAAGTATCATATTGTCTTTATTTCTGTTAAAAGAAATAAAAGACATTAATAGACGAAATCTTTTAAATTATTTTAAAATTAAGAAGATATTTAAAGCACTTAAATTAAATTAAAAGAGTCTAATAATTATTTTCTCTTAGTTGAAAGATAAAAATAAAAAATAATTATTTAAAGAGAAAATTTTTAGGCAATCAATTATTTTACATAAAAACAAATAATATGATAACATATAATCTTAATTAAAACTTTTTACTTAATTTTAAACTGTTCTATTTTATCTTCAATTAAAATTTTGTAATAGACTTAGAAGTCTTATTAACAACCTCTATGAATTTAACTCCCAAACTATATGTTTTCTCCCTCATATACTGCATCTCATGATTTACGAATAACTATTCTTTGATAGTTTCTAGTTAATAAAATATTGTCCACGTATTATAATAATACTTTGAGCTTACAAATTTTGCATCATTAGATTTTGTTATTATGACTTATAGATTATTTCATAAAAACATCATCATATAATGAACTTTTTTTTATCCATTAATGAACTTTTATGTCGAGAATTGTAAACTTATTTGAGTAAAGAATTTGAAATAAGCATGATGAGTAAACTAAAGTTTTTTTCTAGACTTCAAGTCAAAGAAACAAATGAAGAAATCTTAATCAATTAATCAAATTACATTAAATATATACTAAAGAGATTTGGATTAGAAGAATAAAAGAATATGATAACTTTGATGAGCTCAATAATTAAACTTGACAAAGATGAAAAGAAATAAGATATGGACACAAAGAAATACTGAAATATGATTGGTTATTTTCTCTATTTAAGCATTAATAGACTAGAAGTATACTTAGTGTGTGTTTTTATGTGAGATTCCAATCATGTCCAAAAGTATATCACTTTGCATGTGGTTAAAAAAAACTTTAGGCATTTTTATAGTATCTTGAACCTATGACTATGGTATTTTAAAGGAACTCATTTGAACCTAATCAATTAGTCCAAAGTCGATTAACTAAGTGGTTATTCCAACATAAGGTTTGCTAGTTGCAAAGTGAATAAAAAGAGTACTAGTGGTACATGTCATTTTTTAGGTCATTCTCTAATTTATTGGTTTAATGAAAAGTAAAATTTTATTGTTACATTAATCGTTGAGGTCGAATATATCACTATTGGGTAGTTGCTATACACACACTTTGGATGATACACACACTTAAGGATTATGGTATTTATCTTGATAATATCTCTTTTTTTTAAAAAAAAAAATACTAGTGCCATTAACTCGTTAAAGAACTCCATTTAATACTTTTAGATCAAACAACTTGAGATTATAAATAATTTTTTGATAATTTATGTCTATGAAGAAGCAACTTGCTAATATCTTCACCATACTACTTAATAAAGAAGAGATTTTACAAAATTTTGAGAGTGCTTGGAGTGTTGAAATATCTGTATTAGCATCATTTCTCATAATAATTAGTTTTTTTTATTGATTTTATTAACATTTTATGATGATTGTGTGAATTTTAATTGATTTAAGTGATATATGCCTATCTATGATCCGTTGATGAAATAATGATTGCACAGTGCACTTATTTTAATTTTTGACTTTGGATGGATTTTTTTGATTAATTTGTTATCTATCAATATGATTTATATTAATCGATTGTTTAGAAATTAATTTCTTGCATAAAATGGCTTTAGAATATTTTAGGATCAATTTGATGGTGTTTGAAATGGTTAATTTTAGTTGAAAGCAAAACGCGTGCAATTATTGGTCAAAGTAGCTAATCATTTTTTTTGGATACTCTAAAAATCAGCGAGACAATTTCAAACTAGCTAACCTATTTTTCGAAAATGCATAAATTCGTCAAGTCTAAATAAATCTTTGAAATTATTCAACTGCTTTTAATATTCTTAGTGGGTTTCTCTCACTACCTTTATCTAAATCATCAAGTCCTCACCATCCACATTACGCACTTTTAATCGATTAAAGCTGTAAAATTCACAAAACTCAGATCAAACACTAACCCCAACCCTAATCAAACTTGACTAAATTAACTTAGTTAAGGTTGTTTTATAGCAAAACAATCATCAAAATCAAATTATGAGGTCAAAATATTAAGTACCTGTTTGGTTGAGTTTCTTTGTTGAGTAAAAAAAGTTTTTTAATATTAATTTTTTTAATAATGTTTGATTGTAATTAAAGAAAATTTTTTATAAATTAAAAAAATTATTTTGTCTCTACTGTAAAAATTTTAATTTTAAGCTTTTAACAGTAGAGTTTTTTGAACTTTTTTAATATGTGTGTAATGTCACATATATCATAATATTATTTTCTTATTTCTATAGCATATCCTTAATAAAAACATATTCAATTAGCATATTTTTAAAATTTTTTCTTAAAAGTCATCATATTTTTAATTCTTCATCTTTTTATAGTCATTATATTTTTACAAAAATCTATAAAAATTTACAAAAATCTTTTGTTGATTATTTTATTTTTTAAAACAAAAAGATGTATTACCTTATTTTTAATTTTTACACAAAATACAATAATTTTATATTGATTCGTTGATTACTATGTATTAATTTTACTTAATTATTGTGTTTTAAGAAATTGAATTTAAGAAAATACCTGATAAATTTAAACTTATATATAAAAAATACTGAATTGATTAGAATTTGAATATAAATTTTATTAAGTGTCATTTTTTAAAATTTAATAACAAATAAATATTTTTAACAATATATAATCAAACGATTTAATTTTTAAAAGAATTTTTTTTAAAATAACCAAACAATCAATAACTTTTCTTTAAAAGATTTATTTTTAAAAGTTCTACTTTAAAAAGTTCAATTTTTAAAAATTTTATTTAAAAAGCTCAATCAAACGAACCCTAAAAATATTTTAAAATCCCAAAATGTAAAAAGCAAAACTCTTAACCAACTTAAATATATAAATTTAACAAATGATCTTTTATCATGAATATTTTTAAAATAAAGTCTAATTACAAAAATATCTATGAGTTTCAAATTCTATCAACGATACTAAAAAGTTTGAAAAAATTTGAAAAAATTTCACCGGTGCTTTCTTTTAAGAAATCTTTCCTGAAAGTTAATAAATTCTATATTAATAGATATCAAATGTCCAAATTATTCATATATATAATAATAAATTATGATATAACAATTATATCTCTACATGTCTTCTTAAAAGATCAATTTTCTAAAATAAAAATTAACTTCTTAACATTTAAAAAAATTCGAATTTTTATCATTAATATTCTCATATTTTTAGTGCATTTATGATTTCTTTTTAAGGATTTGATAATTAATGTGTTAAATTTTTTGAATTTGAATACCCACTCTTACCATTCATTCATTCTTTTCTATGGGCATTCAATCATTAGGTTTTAAATAGATCATATGCATCAAATTGAATGGCTCTAATTTAAATGCTCCTCTCTGATATATCCTCACAAATCTGACGACCTAGATCAATAAAAAATGAAGCTAATTAGTCATTACAACAGAATCCATAAATTGAATAGAAAAGAGAATCTTTTAATCATAATTATATATATATATATATATATATATATATATATATCCACATACACGTAGCCTATGTCTCTCATCTCTTATATCAAAACCTATTCAAACAATGCACTTAATTAGAAATCCAAAATCACGAACCCACAGTTGCCGCCACGATCTCAATTTCTAAGCTAACTCAGATCCATCTCATCCGTTTGAAGTTCGAAACAAGAAAAAGTTTGAAAGTTGAAGAAATTCTTCTTTTGGATTTCCTCATTTCTCCCCCATTACTAAATCAGCCAACCCACCACAAAATGAAAAAATCAAAAGAAAAAAAAAATCAAAACCCAATCTGAAGAAACCGATAAAATTTTGATCTTTATCTGAATCTTGGTCGCGAGAGGCAGTGGTGCTGTTATCTAGTGAGAAGAGCGAGGGATTTGAAGGACTTCCAGGCCTCATCAATGTTGAGTGAGATGGGATTTGCGAAGAGTGGTTTTCTGATGAAGTGATGTTATCTTGTGTTAGGGTTTGTTGTTCTTAGTGTTGTTAAGTTGCAGAGTTGATGGGGTTATGTGATGGGGTTTTCGGTTTAAGAGAAAGGATGGAGTGTTGCGGAGAAGATGAGTTTGTGTGAATGAAAATTAATTTGCTTTTGCGGGAGAAGATAGAGAGGAGAGAGGTTGAAGAAAGTAGAGAGAAGGGGGAGAAGTGATAGTCGTACACGTGTAGGTATGAAAGTTTTTTTTTTTCAGATGCGAAGGGAAAGTAGATTTATGAAATGATTTTAATGCTTTTATCATATTAATTTTTACATAATATTTTTTAACAGTTAAATATTAAGAAAATGTTTTAAAATTTTTAAATATCATTGTCAGTATCTAAGACTCACGAATTTTTTTTTAATAATTAAACTTTATTTTAAAAGTATTCATGTTAATAATCCTTAACAAATTAAAAAATTTTAAGTTTAATTTTTCATTAAAATCAAACCTTACGTTGATTTGAAAATTTTGTTAACTCTCAAATTAATAAGTTGAATTTATTTATTTTTTAAAATTAAACAGGCCTTAAAAAGAATTGAGAATTGAAATGAGCTGCTTTAATAGTATTGGGCATTGGGCATGATGAAAATCTTATAATCAAAGAAAAAAAATGTGACGTATTAAAGATTTTTTTTGTTGAAACCACTAATGATTAAGTCAATAACGATTTAAAAAATATAAAAATAAGAAAAAAATAGACAAAAAGATTGGATAGTGAATAATAAATTGAAAATTTTGTTGAGGACTTCAATGAAGAGAAAGGGTTAAGAGTCTTCAGAGTATAATCACGTCGCTGGTAGATAATCACGTTGCTGGCAGATAGAAAATCAATTAGGATGACTTTTTTTAGCAAAACTGAACCCTATTTATAGAGTTGTAATTATTGGGGATTAAATATACGTGGGTGTATATATGTGTAATTATATTTATTGCATAAAATACGTATTTTATACATATTTAGCGCAACGTAATAATTAAATTATACAATAAATATAATAAATAATATATTAATATATTAGAAGGATTAAGAAATCACCATAATGTGTAAGGTTATACACGTGTATATTCGGAGTCCGCTTGGAGACCAACTCGTTGGCAGTTCTAGTCACAAACTCAGTGGGCTTGGTGAGTTAGAACAACAAGTCTTAATCTAGCACTAAGATTAACACTTAATCGCTTAAAATGACTGGTTGTGTGTATATTTCTTTTTTTTTAAAAAGAAAAGAAATAAAAATTGAAACAATTCACAATTATTTTTCTCGGCCTCAAAGAAGGAAAAATGAAACAATTTTATTTTATTTCCTTCTCTCACTTACAGCCTCACATGAAGAAAAATGAAACAATTTCATTTTTCTCTTATCTCCCGCTTCTTCACTTGGCGCACACACACACTCACCAAACACACAAATCTCAATCTATATATATGTAATGATAATATTATATTATATAAAAAACACATGCAACCATTATTAAACAAAAATATTATTATATAAAATAATAATATAATATAAAAAATAATGGATGACAATTATATCACAATAATAATATAATAATATATTATAATGAAATATATTGATAATTTAACAATTAAATAATTATTGTATGAAATGATTATTTTGCTCTTCATAAATAGTTACCAAGTTTACTCTTTAGTGGGTCTCATCAAATTTCACACTTGGGTAAATTCAATCGAGGGTCCATAATGCGCCACGTATCATTATACAATTAACAAATAATAATTATTAACTAATTGTTGTATTTAATGCTTAAATATAGACACGCACGCATTCCTGTAGTAGTGCTAGATATTGTTGGATTAAACAATTTAATTCGGTACGCTGCTCCAGTGCACAACGAGTACACTCTATATCGTGGGACTCTCTAGGTTCACACCCGATTCGTCAAATAGAACTATTTCATGAGTCCGTGAACATTGCCCCCCCCACACATCACGAAAATACAAATCAACCCATCGACCATCCAAGCTGAGGTCACAACACATACGTATAGTCATTCTGTTATGATATTCTGGATGTGTAGGGTATAGATCATCACTATCAAATCCTCAATACTCATCCATGTCATATTATTAGACTTGTATCTCACTGAACAATATGGCAAAGGAGTTTGCACATATTGTTCCATCCTAAAAAAAAATCTTTCTCGGGATTAATGCTTGTAGTTATAAGACTTTCTGAGATACAGTCTTGAAGCATCCAGATATCTAACTTCCTATACGAGCTGACGGATCCTATATATGTACATAGTGGACTTCATAAGCATCAGACTATACCCAGCGACACCCAACGGTCACACCATGAAAGGTCTGTGACATGCGTGGAACCAAAATATAGTGGGTCACTTATAAGCCCACCGTGGCACTCAGGTCAAAGGACTACGTATACTACTCAACTCGAGAGGACCCTTCGTTGACGGCTTATATAGGGTGTCTACCGAGGCCCTCGTGAGTCTGTCTTATATCCAGTCCTAACTAGATACTCAAATGTCAATACGGGTTTCAAGCTCATGGTCGGCTAGGAATAACCATCTATACCATATAGGTACGTACGACATATGCTGATCTATATAAAGGTATCTACCGACAGACTCGCATTGATAGAAATCGATTAGGGACAGTATTAGAGAATATACTTGCGCAACTGACATTTTCTGGCACCTAATTGCAACTTTTGCAACTATGCAGTTACTAGTATATTCCCAGATCTATGTCCCATTACAGACAAGGTTCGAACTCTTGGATCTTTACTAAGTATTATAACAAGTTAACAATTAGTTATGCTAACATTTAACATTTATATCTCTTAGCGTGGCCAACTGTGGGCCCTTATCTAAATTCTTTTAGATCAGATTTAAACTCTTTCAGATCATATAATGTCCGTAATGTTACATTGCATAATGCCATGTAAATAGGTATTAACGATTTAATGAGAATGTACACTTGTATAATTACATAAGTATATGTACATTCAGGGATGACACGTAAGCACTAACCCTAACAATAATGTAGGTCCAATACATAGTGTTAAAATCCTAATATAGTTGGAAGTCCTCAAGACATTTTATTTCTGGATTCTAATATTATAGTTCTACCCAAATAAAGTTAGATCTTTCTTACTCGTATAGGACTTGTATTGAGATTATATAAGCTTTTCTTTATAAAAAGTGTATCTAATTTATAATTTCAATGACTGAGCCCTTTTGAAAATATAGGAGCATGACTAGGGTGGTCAGTTTGTGACTAGGGTTGTTGGTCAGATCGAAGAGTATACCTGATGATTGAGGACAGTTGATGAAGGCACAACTAATAAATGAAATGTAGATCTTATTCAAGTTTCAGTTAGTTTGGTTACAAGGAATCAAGCTAAAAAGTTTAAGAAAACTCTAAATTGACTGATTCAAAATATTTAGGCTAAGTTGAATTCATTGAGGCCTAAGGAAGATGTTCCACAAGGTTGGATTCTATGGTTCAAGCTTTGGAATAATATAAAAGAAATTCCTCAGATCAAAAGTTTATGGATTGAGTGGAGTTTCCTAAATTGGTGATACCTAATTTTGACTCATCAAATGTTAGAGAATGATGAGAACAGCAGCACAGTAACTTAAGTGGTTAGAAGCTTTTGGAAGACTACAATAAACTTTTATGATAGTAGTTGTAATATTTAAAATAAAGCCTTAGTTGTTGGTGATAGCTGGTAGTTAGTTAAAGTCTGCATCTACATTTATTATTGTACTTGTAAAGTTTGAAAGCTAGTTTAAATTAAAGCCTTATTGGTAATAGTTGGTAGTCTTTCAAGGAAAAAGAGGAAATGTGCGAAAGAATAGAGAAGGAAAGAGGATAACAGTAGCTCTGGTGCTATCCCATTGGCAGCCGGGAGCCGAATCTGAGTCTTCATTTTAACTTCTATATGATGAGAGAGCTGACCCCGAATCCTCCTGTTCTTTCAGAGTAATTGTAAGTTGTCATTAATTGTTGTAATAAATGTTAGACATCCCAAGAAGTCTCTATAAATATATGAGAGATAAGGGGAAGAGGACAGAATTGATGATATTAATGTTAAGCGTTTTTCTTTAAGTTCTTCAAAGAACTTATCAAGATTTCATCTTATGGCGTTCTTTCAGACTTATCACTCATAACTTTTTAACTATCTTGAGCGTGTTGTCTACAATCTTTTTTTTACCTCTAGTTCTTATCTCTTATAGATAGCGGGTCAAGGTCTTGATAAGCAACAGGCCGTGGTTTCATACAAATATGTTTCTAAATGTTCTTGGAGTCCTTGATTCACAACTTTCTCAGTTTCTTAGGTGGATCATATCAGATGGTATCAGAGTTTAGGCTCTAATCAGGTTTGAGCCATCCTTTTAATTTTTAATTTTTGTTGTTTCTTTTAAATCAGCAACTTTGTCTTAGTCTCTAGAATTTGTAGCTTATATCAATTTTATTATTTCTTATTGTCTGTTATTTTATCTATTTTTTCAAGTTCTGTTATTACATATAAAAAAAGAGAGACAAAACAAATCGAAAAAAAAATCAGATTCCAATGATTCCAGGTTTATTATTCTAAATTAAAAAAAAGTTCTAAATTAGTCAAATTCAAGATTTGTTGCATCAAGTCTATATTTTATTTATTTTGTGCAAATTCAGTTTAAAACAAAACACAATCCTAATTATCTTTGTTTTCCTACTTCATTGTTCCATTATAATCTTGTTCTCTTTGCTTCTTAAATTCTACTTTATTTGCAATTAACCAATTTTCAGTGAACAAATTTGTTGAGTTTTGAACTATCACAAGTTAATTTTAATTGTCTTTATTTTAGTTCAATAGAGAACTAAAGAGTGGAAATAGGCAAGAGTGTGTGAGTTTTTTTTAAGAGAGTAATAGCCAAATTTGTGTGAAAACACGAGTGAAAGTTGAGTAAATCATTCTTTAAGTGAAACACGTGAGAGAGTGTGCGAGGTTTTTTTTTTCTAACTTTGTTTTGTAGCAAATATGTTAAGCAACAAGAACAAAAGTACTTTTGAAGTTGCATTAGAAAAAATTGATTCGAAGTTTCTCATAGAAGCTTTAATGGGTGAGATGAAGAGAATGGTGAAAGCAGAGATGGAGCAGGTTTATGAGCGGATAGATAAAATTGAATCTAGTACACGAAGGGCGCAATCACTTAGAGTTTTTAATGCGCGAAGGCATGATAGGCATGCTACCATGAATAATGATGACATTGATGGAGATGCTTGGGATAAATTCTTGCAAATGGAAAAAAGGAAGAAAGACAACTATATAGGAAGAGTTCCACAAAATATGGCCAGAAATTAAGTTCCGCGTCTTTTTTGAAATCGGGTTGGAGTAAAGAATTGATGATATTAATTTTGAGAGTTTTCTCTTAAGTTCTTCAAAGAACTTTTATTAGAACTTTTATTAGAACTTATCAAGATTTCATCTTGTGGCATTCTTTTAGAGTTATCACTCACAACTTCTTAACTATCTTGAGTATGGTGTCTACGATCTTCTTATACCTCTGGTTCTTATCTCATATTGATAATAGGTCAAGGTTCTTGTTTTTGTTTATCTAAAATTTGAATTAGAACAATCTTTGGGCAAAGGAACCTCATTGAGTGTTGGGTTTCACTTTTTTACGAGGTTGACATCATTTGGTCGATGACTGAGGACAATTAATGAGGGCACAATTAATAAATGGAATGCAGATCCTATTTAAGTTTCAGTTGGTCTGGTTATAAGGGTTCGAGCTAAAAGGTTCAGGAAAACTCTCAATAGACTAATTCAAAACATTTAGGCTGAGGTGAATTTATGGAAGCCCAAAGAAGATGTTCTATGTGTTCTACAAGGTTAGATTTTCATGATTGAAGCTTTGAAATAATCTAGAAGAAATTCATCAAATCAAAAGTGGGTTGATTGTGTAGAGGTTTTTTTAAAATTGGTGATTACCTAATTTTGATTCATCAAGTGTTGGAAATGATAGGAATAGTAACATAGTAGCCCATGTGAGCAAACTAAGTGATTAAAAGCTTTTGGGAGACTACAATAAATATTTATGATAGTAGATGTAATGTTTAAAATAAAGCCTTAGTTGTTGGTGGTAGTTAGTAGTTAAAGTCAAAGTCTGTAGCTGCATTTATTATTGTAGTTGCATTTATTATTGTAGTTGTAAAGTTTGAAAACTAGTTTAAATTAAAGCCTTATTGGTAATAGTTGGTAGTTAGTAATTTTTAAGTTGTCATTAAATATTGTAATAAATGCTGGCATCCCAAGTGTTCACTATAAATACATGAGGAATGAGAGAAAAACAATCAGTAATTTGATTAAGAAAATTCTCTTTGGTTCTTTTAGAATTCTTTGAACTTATCGAAACAATTTTTTTGGTGTTCTCATTCGACTCATCAATCAATCCTTTTATAATTGATTGTGGCATCTTGATTATATCAAAGTTCTTGCTTCAATATAAGCAATGGGTCAAGGTTTCATATAAATCTGTTTCTAGATGGTTTTGGAGTCCTTGATCCATAACTTTATCAATTTCTTGGGTAGATTGTATCAGTTGGTATCAGAGCATTAGAAACATGGGAACACTGCCTTTGGCCTAAAAAGTTCGTGATTCACACTAATCACGAGTCCTTGAAGCATTTGAAAGTCCAACACAAGTTGAACAGGAGACATACATAATGAGTGGAATTCATTAAGACATTTTCATGTCATTCGATACAAGTAAAGTAAGGAAAACATCATTGCCGATGCACTTTCTCGAAGGTATGTAATAATTTCTACTCTTAATGTAAAGTTACTTGGTTTTAAGCATATTAAGAATTGTATCATTTAGACCACGATTTTTGTGAACAGTTTAGGGCTTGTAAGAATAATGCAGTGGGTAAGTTCTTTAAGCACGAGGGTTTCATGTTTCAAGAAAATAAATTATATGTGCCAAATTGATTTTTTCGTGATTTGTTAGTAAGGGAATCCCATGGTGGAGGGTTAATGGGACACTTTGGAGTTGCTAAGACCTTAGCCATTTTGTAAAAACACTTTTATTAGCCACACATGAAAAGAGATGTTGAGAGAATTTGTGGTAGATGTGTTACATGTAGGCAAGCAAAATCTTGAATCCAACCTCATGGTTTATACCTATTCCTAGTTAGCATTGGATTGATATTTCAATGGACTTTGTGTTAGGTTTGCCTAGGTCTAAACATGGTAAAGATTCAATTTTTGTGGTTGTGGATAAATTTTCTAAGATGGTACATTTCATTCCATGTCATAAAATCGATGATGCTTTAAATGTTGTTGATATGTTCTTTAGAGAAATTATAAGAATACATGATATGCCTAAAACAATAGTTTCGGATAGAGATGCTAAGTTCTTGAGTTACTTTTGAAAGACTTTGTGGTGTAAGTTAGAAACTAAGTTATTATTTTCTACTACTTGTCACCCACAAATTGATGGTTAAACTAAATTAATGAATAAGACTTTGTCTACTTTATTGAGGGCTATTATTAAAAAGAACATCAAAACTTGAGAAGAATGTTTACCACATGTTGAGTTTGCTTATAATCGTACATTCATTCTGCTACTAAGTTTTCACCATTTGAAATTGTTTTAGTTTTAATTCTTTAACTCTATTGGATTTAACGCCATTACCTTTGTCTGAATATGCTAACTTAGACGAAAAAAATACTGAATTTGTTAAGCAGATACATGAAAAAGTAAGACTTAACATTGAGAGAAGATGCAAAACAAGTTAATAAAGGGCATCGATGATTAATTTTTAAACCTAGAGATTGAGTTTGGTTGCACATGTGGAAAGAAAAATGTCCAGCACAAAGGCGATCTAAGTTACTTCCAAGAGGAGATGAACCTTTTCAAATCCTTGAGTGCATCAATGACAATGCATATAAGTTGAATTTGCCAGGTGAGTACAAAGTTAGTGCCACTTTTAATGTTACTAATTTTAGTATTTTTAATATAGGTGATGATTTGAGGATAAATCATTTTTAAAAGGAGGGGAATTATGAGGGCACAACTAATAAATGGTATGCATATCCTATTCAAGTTCTAGTTGGTTCGGTTATAAGAGCTCGAGCTAAAAGGTTCAAGAAAACTTTCAATAGAATGATTCAAAACATTTAGACCGAGGTGAATTAATGGAGGCTTAAGGAAGATGTTTCACGTTTTCTACAAAGGTTCAAGCTTTGGAATAATCTAGAAGAAATTCCTTAAATCAAAAGTAGGTTGATTGAATGGAGTTTCTTAAAATCGGTGATTACCCAATTTTGACTCATCAAATGTTAAAAAATGATTGGAATAGCAACACAGCAGCCCATGTGAGCAACCTAAGTGGTTAGAAGCTTTTAGGAGACTATAATAAACATTTATGATAGTAGATGTAATGTTTAAAATAAAGCCTTTATTATTGGTGGTAGCTAGTAGTTAAAGTCAAAGTCTGTAGCTGTATTTATTATTGTAGTTCCAAAGTTTAAAAACTAGTTTAAATTAAAGCCTTATTGGTAGTAGTTGGTAGTTAGTAGTTTTTAAGTTGTCATTAAATATTGTAATAAATGCTGGCATCCCAAATGTTCATTATAAATACATAAGGAATGAGAGCAAAGCATTTAACAATTTGATTAAGAAAATTCTCTTTGGTTCTTTTAGAACTTTTTGAACTTATCGGAACAATTTTTGTAGTGTTCTCCTTTGACTTATCAATCAATCCTTTCATAATTGATTGTGGTGTCTTCATTATACCATGAGTTTTGCTTCAATATAAGCAATAGGTCGTGGTTTCATACAAATATATTTTTAGACGATCTTAGAGTCTTTGATCCACAACTTTATCAGTTTCTTGGGTGGATTATCTCAACAGTGTTAGCGAGAAAACTACGAGCCAACCTTATGACACCTACGTGCACTTGTATCCATTGGGCTTGTGCTTATGCGTCTAGCCTTATAGGTTACAACAGATGGCTAATCCAAGGAACTAGAATCCGGTTACAACAACGAAGCAGATACAAGGTGTTGATTGAAGGATTGATGATAACCCGACAGGTGATGATAAAAAGACTTCAAATATACACTGACTCTGCCTTAGTCATTTTCCAATGGAATGAGATTAGACAGCCAAAGAATGAAGAATGAAGAGTTATCTCACTGATGGTAAGGAAATAGCTTAACGATTAAAGGAAGTTACAATCACCTAAATACCCAAGAACTAGAATGTGAGAGTAAAAACTTGCCAGGTAAACCTCTGCAGTAGGATATTTCTTCAAAAACAAAAACTCCACTTTCCACCAGAGAAAATTCAATGGTGGAAGAAGAAGCCGCAACACAACAAAAAGTAAAAATAAAAGATTTAATAAAAATCACATCCTTTACTGGTTGGATGACCCATTTACATTAATTTCTTATAAGATGAGAAGGTACCACTAGGTTAAAAAGATGCCAACAAGCTCAGAAGTAAGATTGGAAGATTCAAACTGTTGGAAAGAGAATTATACAAAAGGGAAATCTATAGAGTATATATGCAATGTGTATTTGACACGTCCAGAATATATGAGTTTATTCCTAAGTGCAGGATTGTCAAAGTAATAAATAACCTAATGAGAACAGGGTCGATCCACAGGGAAGTAGAATTAAAATTACAAATTATAAACACTTTAAAGACAATTAATACAGTATAAGATGTTTGCAAATATTAATTCAATTAACCAATTCAAATAAAAGCTAAGGTTAGGGGGATCCACTCTTGGTATAAGAAGTAAGAATATATTTAACTCTTTTTATAACTCAATTGGAATCCTCACACAAAGGAGGTTCCAACCGAAAAATATAACAATGAAAATCATCATCATTTATATATTGATTAGTACTTATTTCTTTCAATTATTATACACCAAATCTTATAAATGGGTTCAAGTATTTATTATGCCAATCTTTATATTTGTCTACAATAAATCAAGACTCCCACTTTGCAAGAAAGGTTATATACACCAAATCTTGTAAATGATTTCAAGAATTTATTGTGCAAAGTATAAGGTTTGTCAATAATAAATCAAGAATCACCACTTTAGAAGAAAGCGTATTAATTCTACAAACAAAATAAATACATCATATATAAACTTGCATAACTTAAGAATGAAGCATTAAATTCATAAATAAATGTTAAACATATCTTATTACCTTACCAAGAGCTTCACCATTTCACCTTAACTTAAAGAAAATTATTTGGACATAATAAAACTAAATAAAAAGAAAAGAAATGGAAGAAGAAATAACATGACTTAATAGTAAACAAGAGAAATAATATTATAAGAAAATGGATACAAAGAAAAATTATTTTGAACTAAATTCTAACTTTTTAATTACATCATTTAGGCATAAACAAGCCACCTATTTATAGAAAAACATGGATAAATCGAGACAAATTAGGAAGGAAGCACTTGGATGATGAAAGTCAAGAATGGTGGCAAAATAATGTGTATTAATTATCACTAAGGCACCCACTTGATTATCCAATTTGAAACTGATGTGATCCGCATTAGCTATCACTCAAAACATCCAAGTTGTAGATAAGTCTCTTATCTTTCCAAATTGAGTGATCTCATACGTATTACATACGTATTTCTATAGTTATGGGCTAAATACTGATGACTATTCAAATTGGGCCTGTACTGCAGATCAGTTCTGTTCTAGGCCATTTTCACCCTCTAAACACTCAAATTTCAAATGCTTTGTGTTAGCCCATTGAGCCAGCTCTTCACAGGATCAAGAATCACCCCAATTGAATCTTTAGGTAGAAAGTTATGCCCATTTTACCGAACTTACCACAAAACAGTTAAAAGATAATTAGGTACAATATTATAAACATACTTAAGTCAAGAAAATTAAATACACTAGTAATACAAAACAATCATGTAAAACTCTTATTAAATGTGTAATTTCAAGTGTTTATCAGTATCCAAAGAGGAAGGAAGGGAGATAAATAATAGAAGAAGTACACAAAGGGGTGTACAATAACCACTTTAGCAGAATGATCCTCATTCATAAAATCCTATAGTAAGGGTACTACTAGCCTACCATACAACAAGATGCTTAAAATTGTATAAGGAAATGCAAAAAGTGCAAGAAATATGCTACACTCATCCCTCTTTTAGTTGGGAACCTAAACGTTATCACTAGCCCATGGTCTTTTGTTCAATGGGCAATGGACATTATGGGTCTGCCAATAGATGTCAAGGGAAGCGATTTGTCCTCTAGAAACCAATTATTTCAAAAACAAATGGGTGAATGTTGAAGTTAGAGTAATATAACTGACATTGAGATAAAGAGTTTCCTAAGGACTAACATTATCACCAAATATAGAATGCTAGAAATTAGTTTCAGACAATAAGAAGCAGGTCATCAACATAATTATGATCGTTTTTGTACCAAATAAAAGATTAAAAAATATTTCCTTTATAGCTATGAACAAGGAAATAGATATGCAGAAATCACCATTAAGATTATCCTCACAACCTTAAAGTAAAGATTAGAATGAAAGAAAGGGAAATGGCTAGAAGAACTCCCAGAAGTTCTCTAAGCTTATAGGACGACCAAAAAACAAAAAATTCAATTGGAAGCATATGTTACACTAGTATATGGAATAGAAGTAGAACTTTGTATAGAAATATTCATTTCCATCTTATAGATTAAGCTAGTAAGACTAGAGCTGAATGATGAAACAACCCTTTTTATAACCATAAACCTTAGCAATAAAGCTCATGACATTCCAGCAATCCATGCCATAGTTTATAAAAGAAAGATGAAAAAACAGTATGATAGCCAAGTTTGGAAAAGGGAAATCAATAAAGGAGGCTTAGTACTAAGGGAGGCATTTGACATAAACAAAGAACAAAATGTCGACAAGATGGCAGAAACATAGGAAGGACAATATAACGTCATAAAAAACCTAGGCCTAAGAGCCTTCATTCTACAAACCACAGAGGGGAACCTATCGCCACACCATGGAACATTTCCAAATTAAAAAAAAAAGTATATGTGTAAGCATATTTCTAATTTCCCGGATAAACAATAAATTAAATTACATTGGTAAAATATTTTTCAATACACATGATTTAAAAACAATGTTATTTTAGCAAGGTCACATTCCTTTGAAAAGATTGTGTGTCTATAGGCCATGCAACCTTGAGAAGCTCATATGGCCAAATTATTAAAGGATACTTTACTTTGAAAGGGTTGTGTGCCCATAGGCCACCCTACTTTAGGAAGCTTGTATAGCCAAATTATCAAAGTTACTTTCCATTGAAAGGGTCATGTGTTCATAGGCCACCCTACCTTAGAAAGTCGTATAACTAGATTATCAAAGTTACCTTCCTCGATCATGTGCTTATAGGCCACCCTATCTTGGGAGGATTGTATAGCCAAAATGTTAGAATTACCTTTCCTTGGAGGGGTTGTGTCTCTGTAGGACGCCTAATCCAAGGAAACCTACACACACAAAGTGTCACTACTTTATTCCATTGAAAAAATATATGCCCGAAGCCACTCATCTAAAAAAGCCCAACATATTTAGAAAAACAAAAACATAGGCATCAAGAATAAAGCAGAAGGTTAGACAATTAGAAAATCGAAACACAAACAAAGCAAAACAACAACAACAAACCATTTAGAAGAATGAAAGGAACTTGAAAAGTATAGAAACTAGAAGAATACCTAGGAAAGTAACACTTAATTATTTCTACATTTACTATAGTACTTACACAAGGAAGTAGAACTTAAAAATTGTTTAGCAAACATGTATGACAACATTTGGTAGATTTTTTGCATTAAAAGAAAGCAACACTCAATAAATTTTCAATAAACATCATTCTAAAACAAAGCACTCACAGAATACTAAAAAGTAATTAGATAGCACCATAAGCATTTTTTTTTTCCATTTATTCAAAAAGTATTACATGAGTTTCTTTCTTTCATTATTCAAAAATCTATTATAAAATTACATGAAGTTTAGGGGAAGCTAAGAACAAGAGAGTGCCTAATCACTCTTCATCAAGGGATTCATCAGGGAGCTCAACTACATCAGGATCGACCTCAAAAACTTATTCACTAATCGAATCATAATTAATTTACCTCGACTCATCATTAATATGCTTGACAGAACAACCCCTATATGATTTGCTGATAACATCAAAATTCTTAGGAAGCTGTTTGTAAGAAGAAAGGTCATATTCAGCCATAAAACTATAGCAGAAGCATCAAGTAGATGCTATTACAACTTAATGCTCGTAATGCCTTCTGGATACATTCACTCTCCTCTTATAATAGGTGTTGACCATCTCGATCTCAGCCTTGGAAACAATCAGGGCTTGTTAGAAGTCTTTTAAAGTTGATTTCCTCCCTTACAACAATTTCTAACTTGATCATCCGAGCCTTTAACACCTTCAACAATTTAACACCCATTGTAGTCTATTTACTTAATTCCCTCGGCTCATCATGTTTTCTTTGGAGTTGGACATTTGAGGCTAATACTTATTCCTATAGTTAAGTGATCATCCTCTTTAATAAGACCTTGTTGGACTTTAAGCCCTCGAGCTCAACTTCTACATATGAGATTTTATCCTCACTGAAGCTTAGAAAAGCCTAAAGCTTCACTCTCTCTTGCAAAATGCCCTAATTGGCCTTCCTTAACTCCTCTACCCCTTTATTTAGCACATCAACTACTTGCTTCATCTTAGCAGCCATCAGACCCGCTGTAACATCTACCCTTAGCTTGAAGTTCTCCTTCCCTATCCTCCTCAAATCATTGGTAAAGACATATTTTTGCCCCTCATTAGAAAAACGTCCTCTACCGTCTTCTTCACTTCCCCTTTCAAACCTCAACTTATCATTGGGAAGTCTGAAGCTCTTCCTTGTAAGTAATGGTAGTGCATAAATCATCATGTAAAGCCTATAGAACAAACCTAGTCAGAAAAAAAAAACTAAAGTCCCAAGTGAAATACACTTTACTTATCATAATCTAGGAGGAAGAAATTTTTATCGCATAATCCTCCCTACTTATCATAAGAATTAGCTCCCTCCTAGCTTGTGTAAAGAGTCTCCCTAAGATGGAAATTATATTTTTGGGTTCCATCCTTGAAAGGGAAGAGTTCTTCACTACTTTTGAGTAGCCTCTCTTGCAGAAGCGAGGAGAAAACTCATCCTTTACCTTTGGGGCCATCCTTGAAAGTGATTAAAGAGGAAAGAATGAGGGAGAAAATTCATCCTTTACCTTTGAGGTCATCTTATCTCTTGAGAGGGAGCAGGACCCTTCAAGTCACTTTTCACATAAATATGAGCTTTTGCAAAATAAAACCATGAAGAATAAGTATAAATAGAATTAAAAAAAGAAAAGAAATATAGAATAAAAAACATACATTACTCGGAGGAACGAACCTCTTCAGAGCAGGATTAAGAGCAATAAAAGGATTCATTCTCACCTAATCAGGCTTTGGAGCAACCTTATGAATTTATCCTCCAGTAGTAGGCTTCGAAGTGGCCTAAAAAACCAAACCTTTGAAAGTAGGATCATAAGTTTTTTACTTCTTAGAAGCAGGAGAAACTTTAGGTTTAAAACTCTCAAGTATGTCCTTAACACCACTTCTTTTTCTTTAATGCCCTTACTTTTTTGGCTCCTTGTCATAAAAAGTCTAAAAGCACATTAGGAAAGTCTTCTATGAAATCATGAAGGTCTGTAAACAAAAAAATAACTTGTTAGAATCAACAAAATAAAAAGCACTAAGAAAAATAAAAATCACTACAACCGACCGTTCTTCTCGAGGATAACATCAGCTAGAGGGGCATCAGATGTTTTTACATCCATGGAAACACCAACAAGTCTCTCATTGTGGAAAGAACTGGTTTGGAAGGTTCAAAGGGAGCAACAATGGAAGAATCGCTAGATGAAGGGATCGGAAGAATGACAACTTGAATACTTTAATTAGGGTAGAAATAAAGTCCCGTCGAGCCATATAAGAAGGGCTAACACCATTTCTAGGTTCCTCGCCTATATCATTACACCTAGGGAAGCTGTCAAAACAAAAGGAAGCACAATCAAATGAGAAATGAAGTATCTCACCTTTCAAAGTGACTTGAATGGCCTCGATACCAACAGTTACTTGAAAACCAAAAATCAATAACTCATAAGGTAGGAAAATTAATGAAAGAAAGGAAAAAAATAAATTACTTATATTAAGGAAGAACTTTCTAAAAGTAAATCAGCTAAAGAATTTCTCACTATTTCCTCAATTGGAACTAGGAGGAAATATAGCTTCATCAAAGAGAAACTCATGAAACATCATGTGAGGGCAATATGTGGCATCATAAAAAAATGGTAGAATTCTTTGAGACCTTAAGCATAAGGTTTGGAGGGATTAGGGTTAGCAGATCCTCTTCTATAGTAAAGGTGCACGAGAAGTGGTGCTCTTAAGGAAACTGAGCATACCTCACAGTAAGTCTGAATAAAATAGGAGAAGACTATTTTTTCCAAAAGAACTTTTTCAGGAACTTTTTCCTTAGTCAAGATGAAAGAAAGAGTCAGAGTGGTCTTATAATCATAATGGCCAAAAGTGGTCTACATCACATAAGGGAGGCCATGTCTCCTCCACTCCCCAATTACCATTATAGTATTTTTTTTTCCTCAAACTTAGACTTTTGTCCTCAAATTCATAGAAAAACCTCATCTTACTTCTTGGGGCCAAAAAGTAGTTTATTTTATAGCACAACAAATTATAGGCTAGGAATACATCATAAATAGTAAGAACATAGGGGGCGACGAATCATATAATTTAAGTGTCTCACATCCTAAAGCAAGTGAAAGATGTTTAGGTGTATTTGAACGGGGGAAAGATTGGTAACATGCAAAAATTGAAGTATAAAGGGTGGTATTAACAAGCAAAAGCTTTCAAGATGCTCTCAAAATAGTGGAAGCTCCCTAGATCTTGCTAAGGGAGGGTTGTGATAAGGATCACTAGCTGGAAGCAGTCAGATATGTATGGCCACAAGGATATAAAAGGCCAGTTTAAGTTCCTCCATGGAAAGTTAGAGAGTTCACTCACCATTTTTCTATTTTCAGAGTTGAAAGAAATTGTGTTGTATTATAGGGAATAAGAATGAAAATAAGAAAGCAGAGAGAATTTTGAATTTGCAAACTAGAAAATACAGATGAATAAAGAAAAATGGTTGTTGGGGTATTTAAATAAGCTATAACCATCCACATGTCAGCTTATAGGGAAGTGTTGTGTGATTTCTATAACAGAATCTAACGCAAATATACGTTATTGCAACAAATAATATATGATAAGTAGAGTGTCGATCCCACGAAGAATTGTTATTACTACTTGCTAAGTACTAAAATTATGTTCTCCTATTCTTATTCAAGCTATTGGTAATTCAATGATTTTTACATCTAAACTAAATAAACAAAAAGAATAACTACAAAAATTGAGCAAAGAGAGCAAACGTGATAGCACAAATACTCAAATGCCTAGGATTACAATAATCCCTCAATACTTCACTTGAATCTAACTACTCCCCTTAAAACTACCAATATGAATGTTAACCAAGAACTCTAATATCCTCACAAGCCTCTTCCGATAGTCAAGTGAGTATATCTCATTCAATCAATTATCTATATTACTATGATAATCAAATTGAAATAAGATTCATTAAGTTCAAATTCTTTAAATGGTTGTATATGCCATATAAGTATATTCTTATCTCATATGGAACTCATGCTTTTACACAATGATCATACATCAATTTATCCATGGCCAACACAAAATTTCCTTTTCCAAGTTCATTAAGGTTCCTAAATCAATCTAATACATTGTCATGTAATTGGAAGCATTAAGCATAGAACAAATTGAACAATTCAATACCAATATGACAAATAAGGAAAAATAATTAATCCAAGCTACATATGAGTTCACATTGTAATCCTAACAATAAAACTTAGTTCATAATTGAAAACATAAGTTTAGAGTATCTAACAACATCATTATACATGATGAATCAACAAAAAATATGAAATTGAAGAGAAGAAGAGATTTCTCTTAATGCAATGGTGATGTTCTTCCTCCAAAATGCAGAAATTCTTCCCCTTCCTCCAAATTCTTGCCTCTTGTTGTTGATTCTTGCTTCCAAGACCCAAATGAAGTGTTTATTTTCATGCTCTCTACTTCCCAACTCCCTATTGGCTCAACAATGGGTGTTTATATAAGTTTAGGGTTGCAAAAATAGGACAAAAATGCTCTTGAAAAATGCCCATGAAAAATGCCCAGTATCCAGCGCCGCAGCATTCAGATTCAATGCCGCGGCGTGGAGCTTTTGGAATGCACGCCTCAGTCAATGCCCCGGCGCCGAAAGCCCCAGCGCTCAAATCGAATGCCCCGATATTGCACTGTTCACGTTTTGAGCATTTTAGTCTCTTCTCGGATTCTCTTCTCAAATAGCTTCATTTGCATTCAGTTTCTGGTATTTTTGCTCCGATAGTGCTTAAACCTATAAAGCAACATTAATATGCATAAATGGCCAAATTATTGGGATAAATTGAACAAACATCAAGTTAGGAGGATAAAATAGTTGATATAATTACGCCCTATCGGGAAGGAAATGTCACTTACATTTAGAGGGACATGACCATTGGAACATAAATGATAGTAAGAAGCGAGAAAGTCAAAAATAAAATTTAGACATATGGCACTTACTAGTTGAAAATGAAAAAGTGTGCCCTAAAAGACTTTCTATTTAAATAATATACTCCTTCACTTAATGGAGAACTTCTGTTAGGCCTATTTCTAATAAACCTAACTAGACCAAGCACTAGTAACCGAATTTCCTTATTTAATTAGAGAAAGTCAGTACAAAGTGAGTCTAGAGATTTAAAATAGAGGCTTGATTTGTCCTTTAAATTTGTCAAATAGGTAACTCATTTTCATTGACTCAAAATCTCCATAAATGGGCCATGCATATAACAAAAAAGGTGGAAATAGATCAAAAATACGAATTCGAGTATAATTTTAATTAATAAATTCTATTTAAACATAAAGAAGAGTTTTTGAAAGAGTGGATGATTTCTACTAAAATCATTTACTAATAAATAATATAGTGAAGTCAAAATAAAATTATTTAAATTATATTTCAACTGAAATATATGTTAACATTAATACAAATTGAGAAGGACATAAATTCTTATCCTATAAAACTAATAATCCTCTAATGAGGAAGGGATCTAATAGTATCTAATTCAATCCAATCCCAACTGTAATCCGAAGTATATACGTAGCAATATATTGATTCATTTCTATTTATGTATATACGTCACTACACACAACATTTTCTTTCTTCTTCAAACATTTATTTGAGCGTCAGAGTATTTTTTTTTTTTGCATGAAAATGAAAAGTGCTTTGATAATTTGGAAAAGTGAAGTGTAAAGACAAAAAAGTAATTGAACACAAAAATTTCGATTGAAGAAGCTTTGTACGTGTATATATATGTGTGTGTGTGTGTGACAACGTATTACAGTTATTTATCGAATACAATTAAGAAATCTCTTTCTCTTAACACAATATTTTCCTTTCTTTTATTTTATTTTTACAACCAAACAACCTCGATTAGTTTTGTTAAGCTTAATACACTTGGAGGATTGGTCTCTCCAATAACTAGAAATTCTTTTATTTATCTTTTTATTTATAAATTATTATTAACATATATTTCTCTAATATTATATATTACAATTAGTTTGAGTTAAAGAGTAAAATAAGAACAAAAATACTATTGGAGATTTGGTAATTCAACAATTTCGTTTGGGCAATAATTGAGAAAAACATCAAAGAAAAAAGTCACAACAAGTCTAGAACATGTGGGACATGTATGAGGAAGTCTAGGATGTGTGGGATACAATAGAAAAAGTGAAATGGGACTCGAAGACGCGAAGGAAGCGAGAAAAAGTGCAGAGCTAATAATAGGGCTGAGCACCGCAGTGTCCAGATCAGAAACTCAGGGCAACAACACTAGGTTCCCAGCGCTGTGGCGCTGGCCGCGATATACTCAGTGCCGTGATGCCAGGTCTTGGGAGCCAGAGCAGGCATAGTCAATTTCTGTTTTGGATTAATGAGTTTTAGAAAGTTTTGGACTTCCAAAACAAGTGGACTCTTACTTCAATAAGGATTAGAGTTAGTAGGCACAAAATAACCCATATATAAACCCTTGTAAACCCCTTAGGTTAAAATCAAGTATTAAGTGAGACTCTAAGAGAGGGAAGGACAGGGTCGACACTAAGTGCTTGTGTGCACTAGGGTGGAATCGTTGTTTGGGTATTCATTGCTCATGGGAGAGTAAGGGTACATTAAACATTAGATCATTTTGAGGGTTCTTGATTGGGTTTTTCTTGTAAATTCTCTAGAGAGTTAATAAGAGAGGCTAGGATCATTGGATCCACTACGTACGTAGGCAATTGGATGAACCACGTAAGTGATTGTGTTGTGTTCTTTATTATCTGCTTTGAGTTCTCGCTATTTTTATTTGATATCTAGGTTATTCCGCTACGCAAAGAGGTTAAGGTTCAAGGTTAAACTTGGTTCGGGTTCTTCGCTTTAACCTAATCTCACGGGGAGAAGGGCGATTCCTTTAACAAACTGTTATCAGATCTAAGGTTCAATAATATACATCAGGGGTATTTAAACCGTGGTTGCAATTAAACAAGAAATAGAGACGTTTAATGGGATGAATGAATTCAATCTTTGGAGGAAGAAAGTTATGGCTCTACTAGTGAAGAAAGGGTTAGACTCAGCCTTGAAGGAAGCCAGTTCCTTAACTAGCAAAGATACGACAACCTCAAAGTTTAGGCAGAAAAATTACGACATAATTCAGAAAAAGACTCACAGTACCATAATCTTAGCGTTAAGCGACAAAGTATTAAGAGAAGTTAGTGATGAAGAAACCTTTTTGGGTCTGTAGAAGAGACTCGAGGCATTATACATGAAGAAGTCTCTTGCAAATAGACTTCTTGTGAAAAAGAAACTATATTAGTTAATTATGCATGAGGGATCTTCATTGAGAGCTCACATTAACAAGTTTAACAAGATTATCATAAATGTTGAGCAATTGAGCATCAAGACTGAAGATGAAGACAAGGCCATAATCCTGTTAAGCTCATTGCCGAAGAGCTATGAGAGTTTTGTAGATATACTACTATATGATAAGGAGTCCTTAACGATGAATGATGTCAAGGCATAATTGAACTCAAAAGAACTGACAAAGAGATCTAAATCTGAGAGTGGAGCAGCATTACTTGCACAAGGGAAGAAGAGCAACCAATCGAGGAAGAGATCCATAAACTGTTTCTTTTGTAATAAAGAAGGGAACTTTGTGAAGGATTGTCTTAAATCAAAAAGCTAAGGAGGGTGTGCTGCAATTGGTACTCTTGGGGAAGATACCAAAGTTGTAGATATGTTGGTAGCCTCAAAGGGAAAGTACGCTAGCAAATGGATACTAGATTCAGAGTGTGGCATCGATATATGTCCCGACAGATCGATGTTTACCAACTACAAAGTCAAGAGAGGTAAATCTCTAATGGAGAATGACATGGCTTATGAGATCATGGGAGTTGGTGACATAAGGCTGATGATACATGGTGGAGAAACTAGGGACTTACATAGTGTAAGGTATGTTCCTCATATAAGGAGGAACTTGATATCTTTAGAAAAACTCGATGAAGAGGGGTATTCGGTTAGAGTGAAAAAGGAAACACTGAGAGTAGAGAAATGATCTATACGGTTTGAGGGTGAGAAGTACAATAGGGGCTCTATGTGCTTAAGGGGATGGCCATGAGTGGCCCAACGCGGGGTATTGAGGTAATGAAGACCACTAGACGACATCTAAATTGTGCTCACCGAGGTGATGAGGGTCGAAAAGGAGTGCAACACATCCATACCTAATGTAAGGGGCACGAATGCCTTTGGAGACTAACACATCCAAAATATAGGAGTTTATTCCCAAGTGTAGGATTGTCGAAGTAACAAATAACCTGGTGAGAACAGGGTCAATCCACAGGGAAGTAGAATTAAAATTACAAACTATAAATACTTTAAAGACAATTAATGCAGTATAAGATGTTTGCAAATATTAATTTAATTAACCAATTCAAATAAAAGTTAAGGTTATAGGGATCCACTATTGGCATAAGAAGGAAAATTATTTAACTCTTTTTATAACTCAATTGGAATCCTCATACAAAGGAGGTTCCAACCGAAAGATATAACAATTAAAGTTCATCACTATTTATATATTAACTAGTATTTGTTTTTTTTAATTATTATACACCAAATCTTATAAATGGGTTCAAGTACTTATTATGACAATCTTTATATTTGTCTACAATAAATCAAGACTCCCACTTTACAAAAAAGAGTATATACGCAAAATCTTGTAAATAATTTCAAGAATTTATTGTGCAAATTATAAAAGTTGTCTATAATAAATCTAAAGGCACCACTTTAGAAGAAAGTGTATTAATATTACAAATAAAATAAATACATCATATATAAATTGGCATAACTTAATAATAAAGTATTAAATTTATGAATAAGAGTTAAGTACATCTTATTACCTTGCTAAGAGTTTCACCATTTCACCTTAGCTTAAAGAAAATTACTTAGACATAATAAAACTAAAGAAAAAGAAAAGAAATGGAAGAAGAGATTACATGACTTTAGAATAATAAATAAGAGAAATAATATTACAAAGAAATAATACAAAAGATAAGTGTTTTAAACTAAAATCTAGTTCTTCAATTACATTTTTTGGGCATAAACATGCTACCTATTTATAGAAAAATATGGATAAATCAAGACAAATGAAGAGAGAACCACTTGGATGATAAAAGTCAAGAATAGTGGCAAATAATGTACATTGATTATCATTAATGCACCCACTTGTTTATCCAATTTGAAATTGATGTGGTTCGAATTAGCTGTCACTCAAAACATCAAAGTTATAGATAAGTCTCTTATATTTCCAAATTGAGTTATCTCATACGTATTAGATACGTATTTCTATAGTTATGAGCCAAATACTGATGACTGTTCAAATTGGGCCTGTATTGCAGATCAGTTCTATTTTAGGCTATTTTAACCTTCTAAACGCTCGAATTTCGAATGCCTTATGAAATACAATATGTTAACCCATTGAATCAGCTCTTCATAGGAATAAGAATCACTTCAATTGGGTTCTTAGGTAGAAAGGTATGTCCATTTTACCGAACCTACCACAAAACAGTTAAAAGCTAATTAGGTACAATATTGTAAACATACTTAATTTAGGGGGGGTTAAAGATACTAGTAATACAAAACAATTATATAAAACCCTTATTAAATATATAATTTTAAGTGTTCATCAGAGACCAAACTCACTAGCCTGAGAAAAGTTAAGTCTTAGTGAAAACTTAATCGGACTCAATTCTAGGTGATAGAGTATTGGAGTGGATCAGATCCAAAAGCTTTCTTATTTGGAGATTTTGAATCAAGGAAGGGTTTATTGGAGATTT
Source organism: Ailanthus altissimus (assembly GCA_946807835.1). Lineage (NCBI taxonomy): Eukaryota > Viridiplantae > Streptophyta > Magnoliopsida > Sapindales > Simaroubaceae > Ailanthus > Ailanthus altissimus. The sequence goes on from OX327698.1 coordinate 13,555,366, forward strand.
CATGATTCAACAATCTTATTTGGGTAAGAATTGAGAAGAATATCAAAGAGGAGAGTCACAAGAAGTCTAGAATATGTAGGACACGCATGAGGAAGTCTAGGACGTGTAGGACACGAAGGAGGAAGTGAAACGAGACTCGAAGACTCAAAGTAAGCAGAAAAAGTGCAGAACTGATAACAGGGTTGAGTGCTATGACGCCTAGGGCTGGAGCTGAGGCGCTCAGATGAGAAACTAGCGCTGCGACGCCTTGGTGCCAAAGCGAGTATAGTTAGTTTCTGTTTTGAATTTCTGAGTTTTGAGAAATTTTAGACTTTCAAAATAAGTGGATTCTTACTCCAATAAGGATTAGGGTTAGTAAGTACAAAATAACCCATATATAAACTCTGGTAAACCTTTTAAATTAAAATCAAACATTAATAAAGACTCTAAGATAGGGAAGAACTGGGTAGACACTAATTGCTTGTGTGCATTAGGGTGGAACTATTGTTTGGGTATTCATTGCTTGTGGGAGAGTAAGGGTACACTAAACATTAGATCATTTTGAGGGTTCTTCATTTAGTTTTCCTTGTAAGGTGGAGGCGACACCAGATGTAGTCACAGGTACACTGTCGGTATTTAATCGAGATGCTCATGTATTGATTAATCCTGGAGCTGCCTACTCTTTTGTATCTATGAGATTTGTAACGATTGTGGGTGTAATACCTCAATTATTAAAGGATACTATAGCTATATCTCTTCTTACCGGGGATGTTATGGTGGCTGATAGAGTGTACAGGAATGTGGTATTAGTATTAAGGGTCAAGAGTTTTTAGCAGATCTGATCCTCTTGGATATTAGGGATTTTGATTTGATTATGGGAATGGATTGGTTGTCCACTTATCAGGCCATATTGGATTGTTTCAGAAAGGAGGTTCGGTTATGTAAGCTAGGGGAATCTGAGGTTAGTTTTTATGGGACTCGGAGAATTCGTCCCACCAGTATCATATCAGCAGTTAAAGCAAGGAAGCTGCTAAAGAAATCGTGTCAAGGCTATTTTGTATATGCCATTGAGGCCAAAGACGAGGGTATGAAATTGGAAGATATCCCAATAGTTAAGGAATTTTCGAATGTGTTCCCAGACGATTTACCAAGATTGCCTCTAGATAGAGAGGTGGAATTCAAAATAGAACTAATCTCTGGTACGAAACCAATATATAAGGCACCCTACAGAATGACTCTTTCCGAATTGAAAGAATTGAAAGTGCAGATGGAGGAGTTAGTGAATAAGGGCTTTATCCATCCGAATACGTCCTCATAGGGAGCGCCGATATTATTTGTGAAAAATAAAGATAGAAGTATGCAATTGTGTATTGATTACTATGAACTCAATAAGGTAATAGAACGCAATCAGTACCCACTTCCAAGGATTGACGATTTATTTGATCAGTTGTAGGAAGCCAGAGTATTCTCTAAGATAGATCTAAGGTCTGGTTATCATCAACTGAAGATACGAGAAGATGATGTTTTTAAGATTGCCTTCAGGACTCATTACGGGTATTATGAATTTATAGTCATGCCTTTTGGGTTGACAAATACCCCAACTGCATTTATGGATCTGATGAACCAGATATTCAAGCTATTTTTGGATCAGTTTGTGGTGGTATTTATTGATGACATATTGATCTATTCACGTAGTAAGGAAGAGCATGTAGAGCACTTGAGGGCAGTTCTACAAGCTTTAAGAGAACATCGATTATATGCCAAACTTAGCAAATGCCAATTTTCGTTGGATAAGGTTACATTCCTAGGGCACGTTATCTTGGCAGATGGGGTGTCAGTGGATCCTCAGAACATCGAGGCTATACTGAATTAGAAGCAGCTCATAAACGTGACAGAGGTTCGTAGTTTTTTGGGTTTGGCTGGATACTATCGAAAATTTGTGGAATGGTTTTCTAAGATAGCCACCGCACTGACTAAGCGAACTAAGAAAGAAGAAAAATTTGTGTGGTCAGAAGTTTGCCAACGGAGTTTCGATGAGTTGACGAAGAGCTTAACCTCAGTCTCAGTGCTTACACTTTCGTCAGGGAATAATGAGTTCATCGTATATTGTGATGCCTTCAAGCAAGGTCTGGGATGTGTTTTGATGCAGAATGAATAGGTGGTAGCTTATGCTTCGAGACAACTGAAGAGGCATGAGTAGAATTACCCTACACATAATCTAGAGCTAACTGCAGTAGTGTTTACCCTGAGGATCTAGAGATATTATTTATACGAAATTCTCTGCAAGATATTTATAAATCATAAGAGCCTGCAGTATCTGTTTACACAAAAAGAGCTCAATATGAGATAACGGAGATGACTGGAATTAATAAAAGATTATGAGTGCACTATTGAGTATCATTTGGGAAAAGTAAATGTAGTGGCAAATGCTCTTAGTAGAAATGCCATGGGTTCGGTGGCTCACTTAAAGGTTTATCGTTTATTGATGTTATTAGATTTGAGGTCTTTAGGTGTGAAGCTAGAATTATCAGAGTCAGGAGCATTGCAAGCTATATTTCAAGTTAGGCTGAGACTTATTGATCAGATTACGGAGCTACAGGTTCAAGATTCTTAGATGATTAAATTGAAGAATGAGATTATGGAGGGATGACAGAAAGGTTTTACAATAGCTGAGGATAGTATAGTAATGCTGGGGCAGAGATTATGTGTTCCGGATGTGAAAGAAGTAAAAAAAGAGATTATGGAAGAAGTTCATTCATCAGCCTATGCCATGCATCCGGGGAGCACCAAGATGTATCAAACTCTGAGGGAGCATTATTGGTAGAAGGGCATGAAGAGAGACATAGCTGAATTTGTCTCCAAATGCCTAGTATGCCAACAGGTGAAAGTGGAGCATCAGAAACTTGCAGGCCTCCTACAACTACTCCCGAATCCAAAATGGAAATGAGAGCGCATTACTATGGATTTTGTAGTAGGATTTTCGCGTAGCCAGATGGGGCATGATGCTCTATGGGTGATTGTAGACCGACTGACAAAGTCCGCCCATTGTTTGCCCATCAAGAGTAATTATACCTTAGAGAAGTTACCCCAATTATATATAGACAAGATCGTGCGGCTTCATGGCACTCCAATATCCATAGGTTCAGACCAAGATCCACGGTTCACTTCCCAATTGTGGCCCAACTTATAGAAGGCTCTAGACACTAAACTGAATTTTAGCACAGCTTTTCACCCACAGACCAACGGACAATCAGAACGGGTGATTCAGATATTAGAAGATATGTTTAGAGCTTGTGTAATGGGGTTTGAGGGAAGCTGGGATAACCACCTGTCGTTAATAGAGTTCCCCTACAATAATAGTTATCAATCGAGCATTAGAATGGCACCATATGAGGTATTGTATTGAAGGAAATGCATAACTCCAGTTTGCCAGGATGAGGTAGGTGATAGGAAGCTTCTAGGTCCTGGGATTGTCCAAGTCACCTCGGAGAAAATTCAGATTATAAGATAGAGGTTGAAGATAGCTAATGATAAGCAGAAAAGTTACGCAGACAATCGAAGAAATGACCTACAATTTGAAGTCGGGGACAAGGTCTTCCTGAAGATCTCCCATTGTAGAGGAGTGCTATATTTTGGGAAGCGAGGGAAGCTAAGCCATAGGTACAGTAGGCCGTACGAAATCACAGAGAAAGGTGGCGAAGTAGCATACCGCCTACAATTACAAGAAAATTTGGCTAAGATTGATAATGTGTTCCACGTTTCTATGCTTCGCAAGTATATAGTAGATCCAGCACATATCTTACAAAAGTAGCCTATGGAATTGAGAAAAAATGTAATGTACGGGGAGGAACTAGTGCGTATTCTAGATAAAAAAGAAGAGGTGCTTCGTAACAAGCGCATTCCTCTAGTAAAAGTGTTATGGACTAATCATGGAATAGAGAAAGCCACGTCGGAACGTGAGGACCAGATGATAGCAGAACATCCCCACCTTTTTGAGATAGGTATGATTAAAATTTTGATGATGAAATTTTTTTAAAGAGGGGTAAAATTGTAATGCCTAGTTCCCATGAATAGTTAAATGCACGATTTTTTTTTAAGAAATGGTGAAATTATAATGCCCAGTTTTCATGAATAGTTAAATGCCTAGAATTTTAGTATTTGATAATTAGGGAACCGTAGAAGTTTCAGATTTTAACCATTTTTATAACTTTTTTTAAAGTGTTTTTGTGAGCCGTAATAGACCTAAATGAAAAGTTTCATAGTCAATTTGGGCGTTGGATGCTCATCGAATATTTTTGAAATTTTTCGATTGACTAAGTAGTGAAAATTCAATATTTGAGCCAATAATTTTTTGTGTAAGCATCACACCCTAAGCAAGCTATTTTTGTTGGATAAGTATATGTATTTTAAGACATATGGACCAATCAAATTGGGACAATTGCATATATTAGTCTATTATATTATATTTTATTAGTTATTAGTAATATTTATTAAATTATTGGCCACCAATCAAAGGCTTTTTAATTAGAGGACTAAATAAAAATTTGGCATGTCTTGGAGAGTCATTATGTAATTTTTAGTTTATATATAAAGGCTAAGTGTTTTTTTTCAAGAATTGTTAAGCAAAAAAGAAAAAAAATAAAGAAAACAAAGAGAGAGAGAGAGAGGATTTCGAAAATGAAGATGGGAAGGAGATGAACAGTAATACACATGAAATTTCTAAGCCAAATCAAGGAATCCACACCAAATTTAAGTTGTTTCCAAGTGCCTAAGTAAGATTCAAAGATGGATTAAGGGTAAATTTGCTTAAAAAGGTGAGAATTTCAAACTCTAAATTAGTAAATTAGGATTTTGGTATAATTGGACTTCAATTGAATAAATTTAGGGCATTATAATGAATTTGGAGAGTAGATAAGACCATATGTAAGAAGAAATTTAAAAAATGGTAAAAATTCCATTTGGGTCATTTTGACCATTTTGGAGTTTTTAGTGGTACAAGTGCAATTAGTTAAAATTGAGGGTTAAGAATAAATTTTAAGACCCTTAAGATGAGTTTTGATGGGTGGAAATCAAAGTTAGGATATGAGACATAATGGTCATTTATGACTAAGATTAGGGTAATTATGTCCAAAGAAAATTATAAGGGATTATGGATCCCTTTGACAAAAAATGGTAGTTTGTGCATAAATTGAGATTGTTGGGGGAAGAATTATAAATTTAGAAAGAAATTTTGGGTGGTGGCTGAAAATGTGTACTAGGGGTATTTTGAAATTTTACCAATTTAAGGGGGGCTAAAGAGTAATTTATGCTTTGTAAGTGCCGAAAGGCGAAATCGATGAAAGGACAAGCTCGAAAAAGAAATTTTAGTAAGGACAGTTGGTGAGTGGGAAAACGATTAAAAGAAATTAAATGTAGTTTATTTTAAATTATTAGTATTTATGTGCTTTCTAATTTAAATGTTGTTGTTTCAAGTAATTTACTCAAGTTACGTAATTTTTAAGAATTAAGAAAAGCATAGTAATATTTTATTTGATTTTTTGAGATAATGAGAATTAAAAATTTATCATTTGAAAATATTACAAAAATTTTAGAATTACAGTTCAATATTTTCTATAGTTTAAAAATTTATTTTTTAGCAGTAAAAAATATGTTTTAGAATATTATTAGTTTTCAAAGGTTAATGGTACCCCATTTAGTAGTTATTAGCTATCAGATTTAGATCCATGTGGGGATAGTATAGACCCGGCTAGTACACCTTGTATGCGTGGGTAGGTCAGTCAGTTGGGTTGAGTACTGTTAACTCCGAGGAGTCGGGGTGTCGAGTCTGTGAGTCGCTTATGCTACGGGGTGTTGTTTCGCTATATGTCTACGATGTATATTCCGCCACATAGACAGTGAGATGTCTCAGATCTATCAGTTTATTAGATTGGTCACAGTGGTTGTTGTTAGCGGAGACCGTCCTGTGACCGACTCATTTTGTCGGCTACATCGACGAGTGGGTCCAGTATTAAGGTAGCCTTTGGTGCTTTTCAGACCAACTAGAACCGAGCGGAAGTTTTAAACAATTGTATGAGATATGTAATTTTTTTTTAGAAAATAAAAATATTTTAATAATGTTTACAGATTTCAGCAGTAGCTTATTAAGTTTTAAAATTTTTAAATAAAGAAAATCGCTTAGTAGAGTTTTACCAGTATTTGAGATTTAGAAACGATTTAGAACAGTTTTTTGTACTTTTAGAATTTTCAGTATGTTTCCACAATTATTCAGATTTCACACTCACTCATTGAGTTTATCAACTCACCATTTATTTTTGGTGTTTCTATTTTTTTTCAAGTACAGGTAGCAACGTATAACCTACAGTTTCTCCTGTGGATTAGTAGTAGGTTAGCCCTACGACGATTTCCTGTGCATGTACAGAGTTATATGTATACATTTAGTGTATATACATATATCATATTTAGTTTTGCACTGTATAATATACATAATGAGTTTTGGAGCTAAAATGAATATTTATACCTTTTTGAAATGGTTGGCCTTTTTGCTATAGATGTTTGTTGAAGTATGATCATAAATGCATGTATTAATTGATTTGGGAAGAGATGGGATGTCCTATTTGCAGTTGAAAGATATGAGAAATATTTAGAGTGTATTTTTTGTAGGTTTATGAAATATAGATTTTTAGAAAAATAAGGAAAACTCTATCAGTTTTAATTCAAAATTTTTAAGAAAAATTAATTTTTTTTTGTATTTATAAGAATATATCGGACAAAAATTAAGAGGAATTTTAAAATTCGTTTCATGAAATTTTCCATGACAGACTAGTGAAGTTTTGCTTCGGATGTGGTTTGTTTGGCCATCCAGAGAGGGAGTGCCCAATGGGGAGAGGTGAGATTTCCCTCCAAGGGCAGGGCTTTTACAGTGAGTGAATTAGGGCAGGCGTGAATGTGGGAAACGATTATGAAACTAACAAGCAGCCGTGTGGTGTTTTAGAGAGGACAATGAGACAACACCAGTAAGAGGTGGTAAAGAACAGTTAAACTCACAGGAGGAGGAGGTTTGGGACAGATGGCAGGGATGGGGAGTCAAGCAAGGGTGTTGAACTGGAGTCTTTGGGTGTTAATTTATTTGTATAGTTATTGATGCTCGTGTCTTACTAAGAATCGTTATTGATCCTCGCTATGGCGGCTGGATGGCTGGGGCAAGAGAAGAGGGGATTTCTGCCACTGCACCAAAATCAGTTGATGTTCATAAGGGGAAAACTGTCACGCAGGAAGAACGAGAACAACATATTAGTGTGGGTCCTGTTAGCTTGGAATCAACATAGGCATTAATGCAGATGAAAGACTTGGTAGAGGAAGGGGCCACGGTCAGGAGGGAGCCGTAAATAAAGATTTGGGTACTGGCAGAATGCGTGATGAAGTGGACCTCGAAGCATAGCATGTGACAAAATTGATATGGCCTTCTTACGTGGAGGTGAAAGTGCAGCAAATTCAACTCAGAATCCTTTCCATGCAATTTCGTTGGGACAGATGGCAGGGATGGGGAGTCAAGCAAGGGTGTTGAACTGGAGTCTTTGGGTGTTAATTTATTTGTATAGTTATTGATGCTCGTGTATTACTAAGAATAGTTATTGATCCTCGCTATGGCGGCTGGATGGCTGGGGCAAGAGCAGAGGGGATTTCTGCCACTGCACCAAAATCAGTTGATGATCATAAGGGGAAAACTGTCACGCAGGAAGAACGAGAACAACATCTTACTGTGGGTCCTGTTAGCTTGGAATCAACAAAGGCATTGATGCAGATGAAAGACTTGGTAGAGGAAGGGGGCCACGGTCAGGATGAAGCCGTAAATAAAGATTTGGGTACTGGCAGAATGCGTGATGAAGTGGACCTCGAAGCATAGCACGTGACAAAATTGATATGGCCTTCTTACGTAGAGGTGATAGTGCAGCAAATTCAACTCAGAATCCTTTCCATGGAATTTCATAGGGACAGATGGCAAGGATGGGGAGTCAAGCAAGGGTGTTGAACTGGAGTCTTTGGGTGTTAATTTATTTGTATAGTTATTGATGCTCGTGTCTTACTAAGAATAGATATTGATCCTCGCTATGGCGGCTGGATGGCTGAGCAAGAGTAGACGGGATTTCTGCCACTGCACCAAAATCAGTTGATGTTCATAAAGGGGAAAACTGTCACGCAGGAAGAACGAGAACAACATCTTACTGTGGTTCCTGTTAGCTTGGAATCAACAAAGGCATTGATGCAGATGAAAGACTTGGTAGAGGTAGGGTGCCACGGTCAGGAGGGAGCCGTAAATAAAGATTTGGGTACTGGCAGAATGCGTGATGAAGTGGACCTCGAAGCATAGCACCTGACAAAATTGATATGGCCTTCTTACGTGGAGGTGACAGTGCAGCAAATTCAACTCAGAATCGTTTCCGTGGAATTTCATTGGGATCCTATTGTAAAGTTGATCAGTGTAGGGGGTTCATCACCTCGAATTTGTTTCGGTCTTGATACTAGCCCTTTGGCTGAGGTCCCATTTTCAGAAAACCAACATTCCGAGAGAGCTTCGGATAAGGCTGTGAAACAAGTGGCAAATGCCACTAAAAGACCAAAAGCAAAGGTTTGGGCAAGGCAGAATGTTGATAGCAGCCTGAAAAGTACTTCTAAGCTAGAACAAGCGATAAAGAATTGAAAGCCGACAAAGAGAAAGAATGAGAATTCTGTTAGTTATGTTTTTAATGATAAAAAGAGTCGAGGTGGGGAAATGGGGCAGCGTGTGCTTGAGTTTAATTTTTTGGAAGAAGACAAAACCACACTGGATGTTGTAGGAGTGGCAGTAACTGCATGTGGATCAGAGAGAGTTGATCATAATGTATTAGCGCGACGCCTACTGACAAGCCGGGCTACCGATCGCCATGAGCATTCTCTGTTACAATGTTCAAAAGTTAGGAAATACCCGAATGTTCCAAATCTTATGCAAACGGGTACAGGAAAGTTGACCTAATTTGGTGTTCTTTATCGAGACTTCAGCATTCAGAGAGCAAACGGATTCACCATATAGAGATTGGTTAGAGCTTTTTGTAATAAGCTATAGGTTGATTTATTCCCTCGGGCGAACGCACATCATTTGGAGTTTTAAGGATCAGATAATATACCTATTTTGGTGGATAAAAATGGTTTTTTGTGGATGATTAGAGGGTTGGTGGGAGGGTTAGTAGGAGTAGGTTCCATTTTGAGGAAGCATGGGTGAATAAGGAGTCGGGGGAGCTTGTGAGGCAAAGTTGATTTAATGTGGGTACAAATTGTTGGATAGTTTTATAATTATGACATTCATAACGCATTGGAATAGAAAAAATAAAAATTCTTTAATCTTTGTTTTCATTAGATAAAAATACTTTTTATTTAACGATCTTATGAATATATGATTTTGATATTACAATAAATAAAATATAATAAAACATACCTTAAATTCACGCAGAGTATTTTTCTACCAAAAAATTTCAAACCAAGCTTTTTATTTTTTTACAGTGAAGGGAAGAGTGGGCTTCTTTCTTTTGTTTTTCTTTTCTCAAGAAAAAAATACTTATCTTGTGTTTTTCATATATATGTCTTGTGTTTTATTTAGACTAGTCTTCTTATTTAAAAAAAAATAATTTAATTAATAACATTTATTAATTAAATTATTATCTCTTAAAAGGAGACCTAGTTCATGTAAACCACATAGAGTCCTACTCTTTGTGGTTAACGTATAATACCCAACATTTGAGTATTATTAGTCTTTTAATAAAAGAAAACACTAAAATTAAAATTAAAATCTTTTTGATAATTTCAAAAATTATCCTTAAGATTTTATTTATTTAATTTCTTAAATTAAATATTTAATTATATTTAGATAAGATCTTATCTATATTAATTAATTTTATCCAAATATAAAATAAACGTATTTGAAAACTATTTTTTAGATACAAACAATTTGTGTAATAACACAATCATTTTTATTTGTTCACTGTAATAACGAAAGAGGTGATATTAGGGACCTATGGACCTATAATTTCAAACTCCAATAAATTTTGAATAATTAATTGAACTCTTTAATTAATTAATTCAATTTATTAATTCCAATATTATTCCACTAAAAACTTGAAATTGCACTCTTAAAATTGTAGATATAATTTACTTAGAAAACTTAGAGCAGTCCATTGATTTAATCACTACATGCAATTTAACCCTCCATAGATGATTCATAATTAAAGCTAGATTAATTATCGTTTTACCCCTCTAATTATTTCTTTATCCTTAAGTACTATTAATTCACCAGTGAATAGTTAATTTGTAACATTATTACAAATTGAGCGCTCTAACTGTTCAGTTCTAGAATTAACTCTTAAGAGAACCTTATTTCTAACTTCTATTAGGAATAAATGGATTCCATATCTGTAAATCATATTCTCAACCGTTTATCTCACAATGCCCCCAAAATATAAGTTTTTAGTTTGTTCTTTAAACAAACCGTAACGAGTATTTCAAATGACATAATGACACAAACAGGAGTTTATGATCACTTAGGATTAAAGTTAATCAGCATATGATCATCGGTTGACGTTATTTGAATTCTTAATTAACAACGGTATTTTACATAAGAATTCAAACTACGTCTGGTCCAGTCCTATATAATCATATTATATATAGTGCCTCCACCATAATGTCACTACATTAGTGATCCGGATAAGATTACTACATTTTAAATGTTTGTGGACCGCACTAATAATATTTAATTAGAGATATCAAACTCTAATTAATTTATTACGGACTTTTTCTGTTTATTATCCATAACTTTAATCCTCTTGTATATAACAATTATATACTAAAGTTATGATTACATAAATAAACAAGAGATTTTCAGATATTTATGTCATAAAATTATTAACACTCATCAAGTATAAAATTGTAACTTTATTAATTTTATAAAAATAATACAAGTACATGCTTTTAGGGTATTATCCCTAACAATCTCCCATTTTCCCTAAAGTAGGTGAGACATGTCTCTTAAACCCATGCCCTCCATATGACTCTCAAATGACCTAGTCGGTAATGTCTTGGTGAACGAGTCTGCAAGATTATTTTCAAACGCTATTTTCATGACTGTCACATCACCTCTATGCACTATTTCCCTGATCAAGTGATACTTTCTCTCTATATGCTTTGCTTTCTTGTGGCTCCTGGGTTCCTTTGAATTTGCCACTGCCCCACTATTGTCACAGTAAAGGATCAATGGTTTATCCATGTCTGGAACAACTTCCAGATCATTGAAGAACTTCCTGAGCCATACTGCTTCTTTAGCTGCTTCGCAAGCCGCTATGTATTCAGCCTCCATGGTTGAATCAACAATACTGGATTGTTTTACACTTCTCTAGACTATGGCTCCGCCACAAAGAGTAAACACTGACCCAGATGTCGACTTTTGACTATCTTTATCTAATTGAAAATCAAAATCAGTATAACCAGTGGGGTTCAGGTCTCCACCCGAATACACAAGCATATAGTTTCTCGTTCTCCGAAAATACTTGAGAATGTGCTTTACCGCAATCCAGTGAGCCAATCCAGGGTTAGATTGATAACGACTAACTATTTCCACTACATAGCAAATGTCAGGCCTCGTGCACAACATAGCGTACATGAGGCTGCCAACTGCTGAGGCATAGGGAACCCGTCTCATATCTTCTTCCTCTTGAGGTGTCTTAGGACACTGCTCTTTAGAAAGAACAATTTCATGTCGAGTGGGTAATTGACCCTTCTTGAAATTTTGCATCGAAAATCGCGTAAGCACTTTATCAATATATGATGCCTGAGACAGTGCTAATAGTCTGTTCTTGCGATCCCAAATAATTTGAATCTCAAGGACATAACTTGCCTCTTCCAAATCCTTCATTTGGAAGTTCTTGGCCAGCCACTTCTTTATGTTGGATAATGCTTCCACATCATTCCCAATGAGCAAAATGTCATACACATAAAGTACTAGGAAAACCACTTTTTTGTTCTTGATGTACTTGTATACACAAGGTTCATCAACATTTTGCTCGAAATTATAAGATTTAATTGTCTCATCAAATCTTAAGTTCCAAGACCTTGAAGCTTGCTTAAGTCCATAAATGGACTTGAGTAATTTGCAGACTTTCTGCTCCTGGCCTTCTGCCATGAACCCCTCTGGTTGCACCATGTAGATACTCTCTTCAAGATAGCCATTCAAAAAGGCTGTCTTGACATCCATTTGCCATATCTCATAATTGAGACATGCAACAATGGACAAGAGAATGCGAATGGATTTGAGTATGGCTACTGGCGAGAAAGTCTCCTCATAGTCGACTCCCTCTTTTTGGGTATAACCCTTTGCCACTAGTCTTGCTTTGAAAGTCTCTACTTTTCCATCCACGCCTCTTTTCTTCTTGAAGATCCATTTACATCTAATGGGCCTGACATCTTCAGGTAGATCTACAAGTTTCCAGACTGAATTGGAGTACATAGACTACATTTCTTGGTTCATGGCTTCTTGCCATTTTTCATTATCAGAATTTTCCATTGCATGTCTATATGTCAATGGATCATCTTCTTTTGTGTCAGACACAACTACTTGTGCCTCTCCCTCATCTCTGTAACGAGAAGGTAGTCTCACTATCCTCCTACTACGTAGAGGTTCCAAGGTGTTCTAATCATAATTGGTGGTTACCTGACTTTGTCGTTTACTAAATGTCAATGGTAAAGATCTGATCTGATCAGAAAGCATTTCCTCAAGTACAATCTTACTCCGAGGTTTGTAGTTTAATATATAATCATTTTCAAGAAAAATGGCATTTGTCGATACAATCACTTTCTTTTCTTGAGGACTATAAAACAAACCTCTTCTTGTGCCTTTAGGATAGCCTACAAATAGACAAACTTCTGTTCGCTGTTCTAACTTTTCAGTTTTTCCTTTCAGCACATGTGCCAGACACCCCCATATGCGAAAATGGCGTAAACTAGGTTTCCTACCATTCCACATCTCTAAGGGTGTACTTTGGATAGATTTAGAAGGTACTACATTCAAAATGTAGACCGTTGTCTGTAGTGCATAACCCCAAAATGAGGGCGATAGTGAAGAGTAGCTCATCATAGACCTAACCATATCTAGCAAGGTTCTATTTCTCCTTTCTGCAACACCATTTTGTTGTGGTGTTCCAGGTGCTGTGAGTTGGGATAAAATCCCATGCTCTAATAGGTGATCCTTGAACTCTGTGTCAAGGTATTCACCATCTCGATCGGATCGAAGGGTCTTAAGAGTTTTACCTAATTGCTTTTCAGCTTCTGCTAAGAATTCTTTAGACTTTATAAAAGTCTCAGATTTTCTTTGCATTAGGTAAACATAACCGTATCTTGAATAGTTGTCAATAAATAAGACAAAATATTCATAACCGCCTCTTGCTTGTACATTTAATGGACCGCAAATGTCAGTATGTACAAGCTGAAGTGGTTCCTTGACTCTTTCACTCTTAGCTGAAAAGGGTCTTTTAGTCATTTTACCCTCTAGACAAAACTCACATACAGGAAGAGTGCTAACGTTTAGCTTTCTTAAAGGACCATCCTTTACTAACCTGTTTATCCTATCCAGATTAATATGACCTAATCTAAGATGCCAAAGATACGTGTCATCATTAGGAGAAAACTTTTTTCTTTTAGTAGATTTAGGATATTCTACTCTAAATAGTTCAGAATTATGCAGTGAGAGCTCATCGGGCCTTAAAACATAATACCCATTTTCTAATTTCGCATGACAAATATCTAAACCATTTCTACCAATAATAATCTCATTATTATAAAAAGAAATATTAAACAATTGTTCATGCAACTTAGAAACAGAAATCAAATTCCTTCTGAATCCAAGAATAAAATAAACATTATTTAAAAATAAAAAATTGTTCACAAAATTCAATCTAGCCACTCCCACTGCTAAAGCTGAAACTACCGCCCCATTGCCAACCCGCATGGTAAAGTCCCCATCAGCGAGCTCCTTAGAAGAGCTAAGCATCTGCAAGGAAGAACAAATATGATTAGTGGCTCCTGAATCAATTATCCAAAGAGAAAGTTCATCTTCCACTAAACAGGCTTCTAAAACCAGTAAATCATATTTACCTTTGTTCTTTTCTTTCAGCTCGGAGAGATACTTTTTACAGTTCCTCTTCCAATGCCCCTCGACTCCGCAATGAAAAAACACTTTCCTTTCTTTACTTTGGAGTCCTTCTTTTTACTCTTACTGCGATTAAAGGCTTTCTTGGCCTTTCCTCCATAACCTGAACCACCACTAATGTTCTTTTACTTTTTATTTTGCTTAGAGGAAGACTTTTAGCTTCAGCAACATTTGCCTCAGACTCTTTAGGCTTATCTGATATAGCCTCAAAAGTTTGCAGTTCATTAAGTAGCTGAGTCATACTATATAAGAGCTTGTTTATGATATAATTTGTTTTGAACTGCGAAAATGCTGGAGTAAGAGACTCCAGAATGATGCTGACTTGAGTCTTATCATCTATGGTGGCTCTATGGATCTCTGCCTGATGCATTAAATTGATCATGTTCAAAACATGCTCACGCACCGAAACTTTTTTTTTCATTTTAGCATTCATGTAGCTACGAATAGCTTCATGGCGGCTTTGTTCTGACTGCTGGCCAAACATCGCTTGGAGAGGGTCCCATATCTCATGTTCAGTTTCCAAGTACTCGTGCTTCATTCTAAGCACATCGCTCATGTTGGCAAGCATATAGCAGCGGGCCTTATTATTGCCTGTATCCACTTCTCATATTGCTCTCGTACATTATAATGAGCATTGGCTGCAGGTTCTGGAGGACACTTCTCTATAAGGACGAACTTTTGGTCCTTACAGATCAGCACAATATTCATATTGCTTTTCCATTTTACAAAGTTATTACCGGTCAATTTTTCATTTGCTAAGAGAGCTATGATTGGGTTTGTTCCAGACATGATGCTGAAATAAATAAATAAAACAATTTTAAGAATACTTAAATAAATATCATAACGATTTTTTGAATAGTAAACATGATGCATGATTGCATTTATTTAAACACATAAATATATATACTAATCCACGATAGTTTAATTTAACAATTAATATGCCGCCGTAGGGTAGGTCACATTAAATTAAAATTAAAATTAAAATTAAGACTATCTCAAATTAATAGAAAATTTTCAAAATATCTCATATTTTCATTTACTTATTAACTACCGTTTATTTCGGTCATGACATGATTAACCTCTTAATTATATCTTTGTGAGTGTAACCCATTATTTCAGATTAAGATGATTTAACTCAAAAAAAATGCCGCCGTAGGGTCGGTCAATTATGAAATACATCACTTAATCCTATCTCTAGGAAGTCAACCTTGCTATTGAAATAGGCGAACACCCTCTGTAGGGAGGACGAAATCAAAAGCGTCACGAGGCGCCACCTATATCTCACGATGTTGTACTAATAATGGAGACCAGTGAGTTCATTGTCATGTACCCTCTCCTACTCACTATTTTTAGCTATGTGTTTTTATAATTTATAAAACATCTTTATGTTTTATAACTTTAACAAATTATTATATCTCATATAGTAAATTATTAAGTATAGTTAATTAATTCTAATAAAATCCAATCTTATTGGGTCTAAGTTCATTAGTCTAACTATTCCTATTAAATAGGCAGAACAATTTAGGTGAACCTAGTTTTTCAATTATTGAATTAATTAATTATTTTTATAAATAATAAAATCAATAATTTTATTAATAATTTTCTAAGTAATCCTAAATCAAACTATTTAATTAATCAAAACATAGAATAATGTGAAATAACCAATTTAACTATTAAATCTAATTTCACATTATTTGATTAATTATACAAGTTCTAAACATGCTAATCAATCTACTAATTTAATCTTATTAATTATAAAATGCCATAATAAAATAAAATTATTTAAATATTAATTATGGCATGTATGCATGTCATATTACAATAATATGAGTGGGTACATATGGATGATATGTAATTATGCATGACCATGTTATAATTCATGACATAAATAAATATTAATATAATTTTGGTCGAGTCCCTTAAAATTTTAAATTACAACTCATAAAATAAAAGTAAATAAGTTATATAAAAAATACAGACACGCAGGCCCAGTTACACGTGATCTTTTTAAGTCTATAATGAGCTCAATCCATTTTCTTTATACTTATATACATTTAGACTTAAGAATTTTTCTTATGCCCATTATATATTTTACTAGATAGTCTAACTTTTAAACATTTATATATATATATATATATATGTGCTGCCCTTAGGGATGGGCAACAGCCACTATAGGCAATAACCTTAGGCCATCCAAATTCAGTAACTCACACTTGCTGTACTTCTGAAAACCATGAGTTTGTGCATAGTTATGAGATAATTCAAGAATTGAATTATCAAAGCAATGCATTAACAATTAATGCTTTCTGGGCATTTGAAGAAAATAACTTTATGATGGCAGTGAGCTTTTCATATTTTCAAATTGATAGCTTTTCGTTTTCTTTTTAACTAAAAGTCACCAAAATGAATGGCAACTTTACCATGGCCCACTCCACTTATAACTGTTTCGGTTTTCTTTATAGATTTCGTCTTTTCTTCTTCATTGATTTCGTCTTTTCTTCTTCTTGCGATAAAAGGAGCAAAAAAATCAATGCTCATCTGCTCATCGTCATCTTAATCCAGCATCCACGGAAATAAAATAAAATTATAAAAATCCTATATCATTTTATGGGTTTTTACAATTTAATTTAAATAATAAAAAAATATTATAATTAATTTTAGAGGACCATATAATTAACGACCAAAAAATTTATATATAAAATAATCATTCATCACATGAATAATATAAAAATGTAAATACCCACTCAAACATACATATAAAAAAAATATATAAAATAAATCATAATAAAAAAATTATATATTCAAGAAACCAATGCTCTGATACCAGTTGTTGGATGGTTTTATTGTTATGACATTCATAATGTAGCGGAATAGAAAAAACAAAAATTCTTTAATCTTTGTTTTCATTAGATAAAAACATTTTTTTATCTAAGAATCTTATGAATATATAATTTTGATATTACAGTAAATAAAATTTAATAAAACATACTTTAAATTTACGCAGAGTTTTCTTCCACCAAAGGATTTCAAACCAAGCCTCTTATTTTTTTTTACAGTGAAGGGAAGAGTGGGCTTCTTTCTTTTGTTTTTCTTTTCTCAAGAAAAAAATACGTATCTTGCATTTTTCATATATATGTCTTTTGTTTTATTTAGACTAGTCTTCTTATTTTAAAAAAAATAATTTAATTAATAACATTTACTAATTAAATTATTATCTCTTAAAAGGAAACATAATTCATGTAAAAATCATAGAGTCCTACTCTTTGTGGTTAACGTATAATACCCAACATTTGAGCATTATTAGTCTTTTAATAAAAAAAAACACTAAAATTAAAATTAAAATCTTTTTGATAATTTCAAAAATTATCCTTAAGATTTTATTCATTTAATTTCTTAAATTAAATATTTAATTATATTTAGATAAGATCTTATCTATATTAATTAATTTTATCCAAATATAAAATAAACGTATTTGAAAACTATTTTCTGAACATAAACAATTTGTGTAATAACACAATCATTTTTATTTGTTCACTGTAATAACGAAAGAAGTGGTATTGGGGACCTATGAACCTACAATTTCAAGCTCTAATAAATTTTGAATAATTAATTAAACTCTTTAATTAATTAATTCAATTTATTAATTCCAATGTTATTCCACTAAAAACCTGAAATTGCACTCTTAAAATTGTAGATATAATTTACTCAAAAAACTTAGAGCAGTCTATTGATTTAATCACTACATGCAATTTAACCCTCCATAGATGATTCATAATTAGAGCTAGATTAATTACCGTTTTACCCCTCTAATTATTTCTTTATCCTTAAGTACTATTAATTCACTAGTGAACAGTTAATTTGTAACATTATTACAAATTGAGTGCTCTAACCGTTTAGTTCTAGAATTAACCCTTAAGAGAACCTTCTTTCTAACTTCCATTAGGAATGAATGGATTTCATATCTGTAAATCATATTCCCAACCGTTTATCTCACAATGCCCCCAAAATACAAGTTTTTAGTCTGTTCTTTAAATAAACCGTAACGAGTATTTCAAATGACATAATGACACAAACAGAAGTTTATGATCACTTAGGATTAAAGTTAATCAGCATATGATCATCGGTTGACGTTATTTGAATTCTTAATTAACAACGGTATTTTACATAAGAATTCAAACTACGTCTGGTCCAGTCCTATATAATCATATTATATATAGTGCCTCCACCATAATGTCACTACATTAGTGATTCGGATAAGATTACTACATTTTAAATGTTTGTGGACCGCACTAATAATATTTAATTAGAGATCCCAAACTCTAATTAATTTATTACGGACTTTTTCTGTTTATTATCCATAACTTTAATCCTCTTGTATATAACAATTATATACTAAAGTTATGATTACATAAATAAACAAGAGATTTTCAGATATTTATGTCATAAAATTATTAACACTCATCAAGTATAAAATTGTAACTTTATTAATTTTATAAAAACAATACAAGTACATGCTTTTAGGGCATTATCCCTAACACAGACCTAGGTGCCATCCAAGCTAACTTATAGAGAATTAGCTCGAATCTTCAGAAATGGAATCAGAAAATTACAAGTGGTTGTTGAACAAAATACATGAGAAGCGGAAGCTTCTATCAGAGCTTAATATTGATCCTAGTATTGATTCCTGGCCAGAAATTTAGAAAGGGGGAGAAAGACCTATATGTGTTGTTATATAAGCATGAGGTGTACTGGAAATAATGAGCTCGGGTAGCATTGCTACAAAGCGGTGACTAAAAATCTAAATGTTTCCATTATTAGGCAACTACTAGAAGACAGAAGAACAAGATTGATAGGATCACATGCGCTTCAGAAACTTTAACTTCTTGAAAATTACCACCAATTGCCCAAATGTCATCTGAATTGTGATGGTTATCTGATTTCTTATGAATAGCTAGGTAGTCTTTATGACATTCCCAATACATATGGTCCAAACAGCCACGCAAAGCACAAAAATGTGGTACTTCTTATTCTTAAAGGCAACATAAAACAATTTTTCATCCATCTCTAAATGAATAAATAAGCCTTTATGTAAGGCCTTTATAAATAAATAATTTTCTTAATTAAGAAAATGAGGTGTTAAATTAGATGATAATTTTTGTAGTACCATTTGCAGTAAAGGAAAACTACTATCTTTGGTCCCTTATTGAGTGCTTTGCAAAGCTACACTCTTGTTGTATATTCTTATTTTTTTTCTCTTACTTGCTATTATTTGATATGATTTTTGTGAGCTGACGTGGTCAGTGTGGGGCTTGGTGATAATGTGGATTGTTGAGCTATTTTGCTGATATCTCATTTTAATTGTTTAATTGCCACTTACATACCAACATGACAAGTATAGGGCTTTGTTGACGTGTATATTGATTTTGGGGCTTAATAATGATGTGGCGGGGGAATTAACCATGTTGATTGCTCTTTAGTTTTGGGATTAAGTAGTGATGTGAAATCTCATGTGGGTCTCATCTGACATGTCCCTAGTCAATTGATGAAGGCTAAGGGGCTTGGGTTATATTGAGTCTAGTAGTCAGGTCTCAATTTGAGCTGAATAGCCAATTTAGTACAGAGCTCAATCTTGCTTTCAATAAGTCTCATGTTAGTATATCATTGATTCACATAGGTAGTCCAAAATTATCTCCCAACATTAGCCCTTTAATTTTTAGTTTGGAGAGAATAAGACAATAGAAACTCCTAAAAAAATACATGGACCAAAATCTTTACTTCTTTGAGGTAAGATTCATTATGGAGGAGGTAGAGCCTACAAAGCATTGAGGCATAATCTGTAGCTTTGGTTTACCTAGTGCCATAACCATGAATAATGGTACTCAGTAAGTAATAAGATGTAACACATTCCTTTGTGCGACCTTCTGATTACATATCCTAAGCCTGGTACGAAGTGAAGATCACACTGATTTGGAGATATATCCTATATAAGATTTTTCAAAAACATAAAGCTTAACCCTTTAGCGCCGAATGAAGATAAGAGCTTTGGAGATACATAGTCATATGTTAGGGCTAAACCCCTTAGTGCAAAATGGATATAAACTACTTTAGAGATACATTGGCATATATTAAGGCTCAAACCCTTAGTGCCAAATAAAGATAAACTTCTTTGGAGACATATTGGCGAACATTAAGTCTCAACCACTATTAGATGTAATAATCCCATTAAAATTTATTTTAACACATAATCTTTTTTACATCAAAAATAATCGTTACATACAAATCTATTTTCAGCATCCTCATGAAAATTTAAACACTAAAGGGCTTATATAATTGAGTGTAATAACCCATATAAAAAACTATCTATCACACAGAGTCATTTTTTGGATCTTAAGGACACCATTTATAGGTGTAAATAGAGGGATTTTATAATTGATGTTAGAAAAAAAATTAAGTGACACTTGGGCCACACTCAGAAGCCCATCTGAGCCTTAAAGCCAGCCTCACTTAGGAGTTTTGATTGATACTATAGTAGTTAAGAGCAAGTGCATACTATCGTATCAAGTAATATATAATTTTAAGTTCGGATATCGATCTCACAAGGACTATACAATTTAATTTTATAAATGAAGTACTAAAATTGTATCTATTTAACTTTTTTTTTTCTCCATAAAATCACAATCTGAAATTTAATTAACTAATTTAACTCTATTAATTAAACTAAAAAATAAAGTAGATGGTAGAATTCACAAATAAAGATAATCTAAGATTTTGACTCGTCCTTTAGTATTTCATTGGATTTATTAAGTTTTTAGTTAATCTCTTAATACCAATTATTGGCTTAGACATTAATCTCATCACAAGCCTCTATCGATGGTCAAGTGACTATATTACACATTTTAACAATCACCTATATATCTATGGTAAACAAATCAGAATGTAATTCATTAAGATCAAGTCTAAATTATACCATATATGCCACCTAAGTATATGTCTATCCTACATGTAACTCATAATTTTTACCTTATGATCATGCATCAAACTATCATAGGCTAAACATATGAATACATCTATCGAGTTTATCATAGTTCCTTAATCATTCAAAATATTAGTGAGATATAATGAAAGCATTAAACACAAGATTAAATGTTACAATTGAATGTATCAAATTCATAAACTAAGAATTAACAAAACCAAATTCATACTAGCTTTACATAGTCTAATCCTAGATGAACAATTTAGCCCATCACAAAACTAAAAGTATTTAACCAATTCATAAAGACCAACAAGAATAATTACACAATGATAAAGAAAGAATAGAAAAACTAATCAAAGTTACTCATTGATGCACTTTATATATATATATATATATATATCTTTATATTCCATCTTTACCTTAGCATTACATTATAAGCTAATTAAAGTCCTAAATAGAGCCCTAGATATATGTATTTCTACATTAGTGGAGAGTAGTATGAAAAGTAAGCTTATGGTAGTGTTATAATTAAAAATATGTCGAGATATCATCTTCATGTATTTCTTAAGTATTAGTAAATCTATGTTCTATTTAGCTAATTACTTGCTTATTACACACACGCACAAGTGATCATTTACAATGGAGAATGAAGTACTTAATCAATGGTATGAGCATTGTTGAAAGTTGTTTATTGATTTCTGAAGAGCTTTGTGCTATTTTTCGGAGCCTTTGAGACAATGATACTGATAATCTAATTAATCGAAGCTTTGTTTTACTTTTTAGTTTCTATTTAAAGTCATGAATAAATTATAAATGCTTCTCTTTGTTTTGCTCGAGAAAGAGAAAAGTCTTAAGTTTGAGGGTATTTGATAGGGGTTAATTAAGTCTAATATTTTAATATTCTAAACTTAATATTTGTTTGTAGAAGTTAAGATTATTTGGCTTTTGATTATTTTATTTTTATTTTTGTAGGTTTGGAGTCAATTGAGTAAATAGGGTCAAAACTTTAAATTCTATATTACTTGATACGATAGCATGCACTTACATTTAGCTAGTATACCATTAATCAAGTTTCTTGATACCAACAAAAACACAAGAAAGTGCATGCTATTGCCTCTTAGTTAATCTCTTAATACCAATTGTTAGCTTAGACACTAATTTCATCACAAGTCTCTGTCAATGGTAGAGTGACTATATTGTATATTCTAACAATCACCTATCTGTCTATGGTAATAAAATCAGAATATAATTCATTAAGATCAAGTCTAAATTATGCCATACATGTCACCTAGGTATATGTCTATCCTACATGGAACTCATAATCGTTAACGTATGATTATGCATCAAATTATCTTAAGCTAAACACATGAATCCTTCCGTCGAGTTCATCGTGGTTCCTTAATCATTCAAAATATTGATCAAGTATAATTAAAGTATTAAACATAAGATAAAATGAATCAATTAAATATATCAAATTCATAAACTAAAAATTAACATAATTCAAATTCATACTAGGCTCACATAGTCTAACATTTGATGAACAATTTAGTCTATCACAAAAGCAAAAGTATGTAACCAATTCATAAATATTAACAAGAACAATAATATAATGATAAAGAAATAGAAGAAAAACTAATCAAAGTGACTCTTTGATGAGCTTCTCGCTCAATCTTGACTTGAAGCTTGAATCTTGATCTTGGTTCCTCAATCTTTGACTTTGATATTTGATTTTGTGTTGTGAATTCTTTATCTAAGTTTTTGTCTCTTTGCTTTCTTTTTTCCTCTCCTCTCTTTAATTAGGGATTTTGGCCTTCTATTTATAGGTTCATGTCTTTAAATTATAGTTAAACATCAAATACAAGTCAAAGTAGGATTACTATTCATGAATACTATAGTAAAAAATACTGTTAATGTGATACTGTTCACCGTTAATGTTTACGAGCTGCGGTGCTCATTTTTGGGCATTGCGGTGATAGGTACTATAGAAGATCACTGTAGCAAGTCACTGTATCTCATTATTGTAGTAATTCACTGTAATATGTACTGTATCAATGTGATATTTTTGGCTTATTTTCATTAAAGTTTTGACCATATTTACTTCATTGACTCTAAACCTACAAAAATAATAATAAAATACATAAAAAATCAAATAATCTTAATTTCAACGACAAATATTCAGTTTAGAAAATGAAAATATTAAACTTAATTAACCCCTATTAAATACCCCCAAACTTAAGACTTTACTTATCCTCGAGCAAAACAAAGAGAAGCATTCATAATTTTTTTATGACTCTAAATAAAGACTAAAAACAAGCTTCAGTTGATTAAACAATCATCATCATAGTCTCAAATTGAGGTTGTTAAAAGGGCCTAAGACTTTTCAAAAATTCATAGACAACTTTCAACAATCATTATACCATTCATCAAGTACTTTATTCTCCCCTATAAATGATCATTTGTGCGTGTGTGTAATACATAAGTAATTAGCTAAATAGAACATAGATTTACTCAATACTTAAGAAATACATGAAGATGATATCTTGGCATATTTTCAATTATAACACTACTATAAGCTTACTTTTCGTACTACTCTCCACTAATGTAGAAATACACATGTCTAGAGGTCTATTAAAGACTTTAATTAGCTTGTAATGTAAGGCTAAGGTAAATATGGGATATAAAGATATATATAAAGCGCGAAGTACACCATTAACACTTAGACTTTACTTAGAAACCTCTTGATTCATTCTCTTTTTTAATTATTCATCTCTTTCCCCAAACTATGCTATTCCCATTTTTTTTTAATCACTTTTACAAAGAATTTCTTCTTTTTCTCAAGCTCGAGGTATTATGCATTTAAAATTTTTTTTCTTTTTTTATGTACCCCTAAACTTAGATTGATATGCACCTTCAAGACTTATTACTTTTTATTGCAATACCGTTCTTTCATACATCTACAACTTTTTTTATTTTAAGAATATTTCTAAGTAAACTTAAGGTTTATAGTACTACCGGTAGATTTTAGGATAAGTAAACTCAATGTTTTTAGGCTTATAATGTGGTTACATATATATAAAAAAAATAGATAATTAGGCTCAAATAGGATGACTAAGGATAAATATAAATATAAGGTAGGCTCAAAAAAGCTCAAACGGTTCAAAGATGGCCTAATGTCATTTCTCTAAGCATGTGAATTCTTAGATTTCATCTCAAGTAGTAATCAAGAAAGTTCTAAAGTATTGGTCTTCGAGACTATGGTGTACTACTTAAGCATGAATAACTATAAGTAAAAAATTCAATTAATACATGCTCATTTCAATGTGATCAAAACTAAGCTTAAACTCCGTCCAAGATTCATGATATAAGAGTTATCTCAAACATCTATTATTTCTTAAAAACTTATGAAATTAAATTCAGCAATATTTTATTTCTTATTATGGACTAATGATCATCATCTCAACCAAAACTTAATAACCTAAAAAAAGTTTACTCCATAAGACAACTACTCAAATTATGCAATAAAAATAAACATAGGTTATATGTTTCTCACCCACAAACTTAAATTAGACATTGTCCCTAATGTCTAAAAATAAACTTAAAAGTAAAAAAAACTCCCCTAGTAGATGAAGTTGAAGCAATGTAGCATTGTATTCTATTAATGGGACTGCGGTGTTCCTTTGTTCCTAGCACTTATTGTTGGGGGTCTCGAGTGTGTGATATACGAGTGTATACGTAATTTCAAAAACTACAACATATAGCGGAAGCATGTTACAAATACACCCAATTTAACAAATTGAACATATATATCATATATATATATGCAAGTATAACAATTATACAACATAAACATGATGAACAAGATTGTATTATAACATAATGTAAAATAACTCACCTAATAAAGGTAGCTTTACAAAATTCTTCAAGTCCTCCAACAATCCATGTCTAGAGGTCACCTTGAAGTATATATTGAACAATTCTAGTTCATAACTTTTGGTAGGATTAAGGAGTTAGAATGGTAGCTTAATCTTAGAATTTTCAGTAACTTATATTCAAACTCTTTTGAATATAATTTTGTTTCTCAAATGGAGATGGTAAATATTTTTTATACAACTCTTGTATTATCTAGAAATATTTAACATACAACTCTTGTATATTAATCTTAGAAACAATTTCTACATGAGATTAATTATGGTGAACAACTCTTGTCATAATTATTAATCTCTTTCTCCATTTGTTTTTGTTCATTATAATCCATCCATGAGAGAAGAAGATGAAGAGAAGTTCTACAATTTTCAACACTTGAAAAATGAATAAAAACCAAAATTCTTTCTTACCTCTTTTTCTCTTCCTTTGTCAAATTCTTCACAAGAATTGAATCAATGATTCAATTGTTTTGCAAATCAATTTTGTTATTCAACATTTTGATTAAATAAAATTAAGTGCTCCACCAATTTTATTGTTGGTCTCCTACTTCGAATTAATTTAATCAAGCACTAGAATAATGGCCACCAAAATTAATTTTTATCTAACAAATATAATTACTATAATTATAATGGGTAAATAAATGGCCAACATTTAAGTCCCTCATTGTATTAAAATATAATGCCATGATCTATATATGTTATAATATCATCTAATAATATAATAATAATGTATAATTTAATTTTCAAAACAATTTTGAATAATTACTTTTTACCTTACTAATTTTTACTACCAAGGGTAAATGGTAAAAAGGTAAAATTAAATCATGGAATAAATTTTGCCACTTGTCAATACGCTATTAATTAACAACCCTTGTTAATTAATTAAGTGATTTACTTAACAATTAAGTCTTGACAAATGTACATCCCGAGGGATTCCTAACTAATTATTCTATTTTGCTGAAATTTATTGGATTGAACTATTCAATCCAATCCGCTACCCCAATGCTCAACGAGTACACTTCATATTGTGAGACTCTCTAAGTCCACACCTAATTTGTCATATGGAACTCCTTCATACGTCCGTGAACAACGTCCCACACACACGTTACGGATATTACAAATTAGCGCGTTTGACCATGCAAGTTGAGGTTATTGCATATTCGTATAATCCTTCTATCATTTATATCCTTGAAGAGCAGAGATATAGATCATCACCGTCAAATCTCTTATTTGCTCAATCATGAACTTATCTCCAGATTTATATTTCATTAAACAATATCCACAAACACTTTTGTGATATTGTTTATTCCTTCGAAATATCTTTTCTAAGGTATATGCTTGCAGCCACAAGTCTTTGTGAAATACAATCTCAAAGTATTAGGATATATAACCCACTTATATGAGCTGACAGATCCCATATCTATACACACCGGACTCCATGAGCATCGGACCATACCCAGCGACACCCAGCGGTCAGATCATGAAAGGTTTCTGACATGTGTGGAATCAAAGCATGGTGGATCACTTACAAACCTACCGTGGCGCTCAGGTTAAAGAACCACAAATACTACTCAACTCGAAAGACTTTCCATTGACGGCTTTATGAGATGTCTATTTGTTGTCTTCGTGATTCTGTTCAATATCCAGTCCTTACTGAATATCTGCAACTCTATACGAGCTTCCTACTAAGTTCATGGTTTGCTAAGACTAACTATCTAAACCATCCAGACATAGACATACACTAATCTATATTAATAGGTTTCACCGATAGACCCGCTTCGATGAAATTAGATCAGGAACATTATGTTTGAGAACATACTTGCATAATGACATTTTCTAGCACCATCTGCAACTCCTTGTAGCTATGTCATTACTAATATATTCTCAGGTAATTGTCCCATTTCAGACAAGGCTCTAACTCTTTAGATTTTGCTAACTCTTATAAAGTTACTAACTCTTAGTACCACTAACTCTAAGTGTTTATAACTATTAGCGTTGCTAACTCTTAGCCCTAGTCTAAACTCTTTTAGACTAGATCTGAACTCCTTCAGATCATATAATGTCTGAAACATTACAAGCATCTTACCATTTAATAATAAATAATATTAACGATTTTATTAGAAATAATAATTGTATAAATACTATCACTATATATTTATACATTATGGGATGGCACGTAAGCACAAATCCCAACACTTATAAGTGCTCGTGCTGCTTTCTTGAATGCTCATCTTGTTGATTTTATTTCTAAAAAAACAAAGAAACTAATATAAATAAAACTGAAAATAAGCTAATAAAAATAAAATTTTACTTGAGTTGCCTTCCAATAAGTGTTTGATTTAACGTCGTCGGCTTAGCGGGGTTCTTTATACTTTTATGGACGATTAAAGTTAATGGTGGAAGCATCTTTATATGTGAGCTTGTTAGGCTTTCTATCTTTCGGCTTCCACATCTTCTTTATTAGATCTTGGGCAACGACTTATTCCTCTTTCTCTTCGTGCTTCTTCAAAAACACTTGAATCTTAGACCGATAAAGTGTCTCTTTTGTGCCATTCTCTTTGATCCTATCATTGTACTACTGCTTCTTTTTCTTATTTCTTTCCTTTTTATACCTTAACGCCTTCTTTTTTATGTAAGGATTCAACATCTCCATGTCTTTGAACTCTTTGCCATTTGATGGCACCACATTAATACTACAATAGGCAAGTAATATAGTGTGCATGAGGCTGATTCTGCTATTTGTTACTTGTATTTTTTTACTGTGTTGTCACTTTTCTATACCTTAGAATGTTCTTATAATTTAATACTAGTTTTTGTACATTCTATTGCTGAAAATTCTATACTTTTATGAGATTCTGCACTAATTTTAGGATTAGTATGCTGTTGATTTTCTATTTTAATACTTGTTTGACATCTATAGCTTTTGAAGAAAAGGAATATGCGGTCTATATAGTTACATTTCATTTTCCTACACTTTCTTCACCTTTATACTTGATGATAGTGGTGTGGATGTGTTCTCTTATAAGATCTTACCACTTCTCAAGTTTATGGCTTGACAATGCTCTATATTTCCTTTTGGATTTATCTCAGTATCACTTGGTAGAGTGCCTTGAGGTCTCCTATTAATTGCAGCAGTAAGTTGTCCCATTTGAATTTCTAAATTCTTTAAAGATGTTGAATGATTCTGTAGGATAGTATCATTGGACTTTATATATTACATAAATATGTCTTCCAATGTCAACTTCTTCTCTTGTAGTGACAGAAATTCTGGAGGATTCATTGGTCTAAATGGCTCATCTTGGTTGTAATATCAAGAGAAGTTAGGATGATCTCTCTACCTCGAATTGTAAGAATTTAATTGTGAGTTAGGTTGTTGACGATTGAAATTGCCCACATAATTCACTGCTTTCATGCACTGCCTATTCATATAGTTGTCACTACAAAAGTAAAATGTCACTTGTCAGGTTTTGACGTCATTCAATGCATTAAACTTCTAAGATGAAGTATTGATTTGAGCTATCAATGTATTAAATGTGTTAATTTCATATATACTAATAACTCTCTTGGGTGTAACTCTCTCTGCTGGCTATTGGTAACTGTTTGACGCCATCTCTTCTAATAGATCATAAGCCTTATCCGTAGACTTGTTCATTAAAGCTCCTCCAGCAGTAGTATCAAAAAAGGTCCTTAAATGGCCTACTAATCTATTGTAGAATGTTTAGACTAATAGCCATTTAAAGACTCCATGATGAGGACACTTCCTCAACATGTCCTTAAAGCGCTCTCATGCCTAATATAATGACTCTCCATTAATCTGACTGAATGAGGTGATGTCATTCCTCATCTTTACTATTTTTGATGAAAAGAAATTGGCTAAGAACTTTTGCGCTAAATCTTTCTATGTCGATATGGATCATAACGACAATGACATCAACCAACTCTTAACTCTATCTCTTAAGGAGAAAGAGAATAACTACAATCTGATGGCATCGTCAAAGACTCCGTTGTATTTGAAGGTGTCACAAAATTTTAAGAAATTTATGATATGCGTGTTAGGATCATTATTGGGAGCTTCGCTGAACTGTACAGTTTTTTTTCAGCATCTAAATAATATTTGGCTTAATCTCAAAGTTATTAGCATTGACAGTTGGTCGCTGAATACTAGACTGAACACCATTTATAGTTATGATAGCATACTTTTTTAAAACTCTCTATGGTATCATGGGCTCAAACACAAAATTATTGATGTGATCGTTGTTTCCCTCTATATTATGAACTGTCAAAGTAAAATAAAAAGAAGATTGAAATAAAAAGAAGAAGATAAAACAAAAACAAAAATCTAAATTAAAAGTAAGCAGCTTGATATTAGAATTAATCTATAGAATATAAAAAACTAATCTCTGGCAACGGTACCAAAAATTTGATGTGAGCTTTAATAGCCTAGCGTAAGTGTACGCTATCGCATTAAGTAATATAAGATTTAAAGTCTAAGCATCAATTCCACATGGACTATGCAATCTAATTCTATAAATCAAGTACTAAAATTGTACCTACTTAACTTTTATTCAGAAAATCACAATTTATAATTTAATTAACTAATCTAACTTTATCAATTAAACTAAATAAAAGCAAATGATAGAATTCACAAATAAGATCATTTAGGGTTTTGACTTATCCCATAGTATTTCATTGGATTTATTAACCTCTTAATTAATCAATTAATGCTAATTGTTGGCTTAGACATTAATTTCATCATAAACCTTTATCGATGGTCGAGTGACTATATTGCACATTCTAATAATCACCTATATGTCTATGGTAATCAAATCAGAATATAATTCAATAAGATCAAGTCTAAATTATACCATACATGCCACTTAGGTATATGTCTATCCTATATGGAACTCATAATTGTTAACCTATGATCATGCATCAAATTATCCTAAGCTAAATACATGAATCCCTCCGTCGAGTTTATTGTGGTTCC
The DNA here is from genome assembly GCA_946807835.1 of Ailanthus altissimus. Taxonomy (NCBI): domain Eukaryota; kingdom Viridiplantae; phylum Streptophyta; class Magnoliopsida; order Sapindales; family Simaroubaceae; genus Ailanthus; species Ailanthus altissimus. The sequence continues at coordinate 13,585,452 of OX327698.1, forward strand.
TTAATCATTCAAAATATTGATCAGGTATAATGAAAGTATTAAACACAAGATAGACTGAATCAATTGAATGTATCAAGTTCATAAATTAAAAATTAACACAATCCAAATTCATACTAGGCTTACATTATCTAACTCTAGATGAGCAATTTAGCCCATTACAAAATCAAAAGTATCCAACCAATTTATTAAATTCAATAAAAATAAGAACATAATGATAAAGAAAGAGAAGAAAAACTAATCAAAGTGACTCATTGATGTGCTTCTCGCTCAATCTTAACTCGAAGCTTGAATCTTGATCTTGGTTCTTTAATCTTTGATTTTGTGTTGTGAATTCTTTCTCTAAGTTTTTACCATTTTTTTTTTCCTCTCCTCTCTTTAATTAAGGTTCTTAGCCTTCTATTTATAAGTATATTTCTTCAAATTAAGGTTAAACATCAAATACAAGTCAATGTAAGATTACTATTTATGAATACTGTAGTAAAAATATTATTCATGTGCTACTGTTCACCGTTACTGTTTACACACCGCTGCGCTGAATTCTGGGTGCTGCGGCGTGTAGACACTATTTCGGGCACCGCGGTACTTATTTCTAGGCGTTGGATACTATAGAAGATCACTGTAGAATCATGATAGTATATTATTATAGTAATTTACTGTAGCAATTTGATGTTTCTGTATTATTTTTTTTAGAGTTTTGACCCTATTTACTCAATTGACTCCAAACGTATAAACATAATAATACATCAAAGGCTAAATAATTTTAATTTCTACAAACAAATATTAAGTTTAGAAAATAAAAATATTAGACTTAATTAACCCTTATCAAGTTTCCCAGTCTAAATCCAAGCTACTACAATGAGCTCAATGCTGGCTCAAATTTATAAAGATTCATAACTTAGCCCATAAGAGCCTTTAGGTGGGACCTACATAAGGATCCATATCATCACTGAATCTCACTATCAAGGGACACATTATTATAGAAAGGTCATTGGCCATGTCATCATTAAGGGCTTACAATTGGCATACACATCCGCAAGACTTAGTTTGCTGCCACATTATAACCGAATCCACCAAATGTCAGCTGAAGGTAGCATCATTTGATATTTAGACATGAGGATAAGGTCCAAGGTGGAAAATCTCAAAAGAGCCACTACCAAGCCTCCACATCTGTATGTGTCAGGCATTTGTCCCCCGCTGACAAAAGGATGAGACTTGTCTAAAGTTGGTGACATAATCCAACATTGAATTTGCTGACCTTATAGAGATAGCGCTTACAGCTCACTAAGTACTAGTATCTCACCTAAACAAAGCTGATAATCATAAAAGCATCAAATCTGAAGATTCTTAGTACTCTAAACCTTAGAAAGGCGCAATTTCTTTAATGCCCCCATCTTAGCTATTTCTTTAAAGTACCCTTATGATAAAAGGGAATCTCTAATAGAATATTGTAATGTGTCGCCCTTAAAGAGTATTCTCTAGGCCAGTTCACTCTACACTCAAGATTTAACTCCACTTTTGAATTCAAATAAGAGAGAACTTGAACTAAGCATACCAACTTTAGTATTCTCTCTGTCTGCTGTCCAATTTCTCTTTAGGGTAAGAACCTTAGGAAACATCCACCGCTGAGTTACCATCTGACTTAAGCATGGGGTGGGTGATTTTTTCGTTCCCAACCTATCTCGTCCCAAAATTTCGAGTTGGGACAATAACGAAAATAGTTTTGGGACTCGTTTGGGATAAAAAATTCAGTCTTGAACAGATTGGGTTCACAAAATTCTCAAACTTGTTTGAAAATTTTTTGAACTTTGAAATTTTTTTTATTTTGATAAACAGCTCAAAACAACATATTCCCAATCCGACCCAACCTGTCCCAAAACAAACTACACTATTTTAATACATAAAAAAATTTAGAAATTTCCATCCTGACCCATTTCAACCTGTAAAGTATCTCAATCGGGACACTTTACTTCGTCCTAATTGGATTAGGAAATAGTTTCAAAATTCTCAAACCCAAAGTTATCCACTACTATTTAAATGTTGGAGGGCTGTCGCCGGCCACCCTGCCGCCACTTATCTCTGACGTTGTGTTTTCTGTACTCCTCGGGTTTATTAAAGCAGTCCATCTTTCAACCAATCCTCAACACATTCACCACTCAATCATGAATCCAACACTACTAAATCCAAAGTCGGAGCCCAACTCTTGACACCTAAAGACCTAACAACTCAAATTTTTCCTCAATAATTCTTAATCGGTTGGGGGATCCCTAGCAAGCCAACAACTAAATTTATCCCTAATCAATAACTTTGTTTCCTTTTAATTATTTTTTAGTTTATTTCTAATGCTAATTTCAATAATTTATAATTACTCCTTTGATTGAAATAAATAGATAATAGATATACACTTTATGGTACTTTAGTTGACATTGGCATTTTTAAATTTAATAGAAAATTCTGAAGACCTGCGTTGAATAACCTAACTTCCTTTAACCTCTACCCTTTATGATCTGGTTCAATAAATTCAAAGCTTCATGATAAAGATTTGAAGGCCCAAATAAATAAAAACTCGGTTGCGTAAGGACCTAGAAATTAAAAGAAACTTTACGTATAAAACCTGAAACCTGAAGTTACTTATGAATGATATCCGCAATTTATGCTTAGGGATCTCAACCCAATCCTTTTCAAGCGCAAGCAAGCAAGCAAAATGTGTTATCCAATAAAACGCACTAATGATGGTGACATTGACTTCGGAAAAATTAATTAATTTCAACTGGTCTGGTTTAAGGGTAGCAGTATTAGCCATCCCTCTAAAGTTGTTATTCAACTCAGCTCTTAACGATTTTCTATTAACCTAACTTCCTAATTTCAGCTGGTTTATATTTAGTCTTTAGTTAATTTAAATAAAAGCAATTATATAGCGAGAAAAATTGCACTAGGACGAGACCTAAGATTTGTTCTTGATCTTAGTTTTTATTTGAGCAATTACACGTTAGTGATTGAAATAAATGATTCTTAATAAATAGATGCTTTTACAAATTTGAATATCATTGAACATATAAACCATTATATATATTCTTTAGTTAATTTAAATAAAGGTAATTATGAAGTTGCCGAGAACACAATTGCCCCAAGCCGGGACCTAAGAATAAGATTGAGTTTTTATATGAGCAAATACATGTCGCAAATTGGAATAAATGATATTTTAACATAGATTAATAAAGTACAAGTGTAAAAACAAATGAATTTTAACCATATACAAATAATAAAGTACATATATCAGAATAAATTATTCTCGACTATATATAAATAATAAAAAAAATATTATTTTGATTCTTAATTTTATGAACACATACTAATTTAATCTTCACTTTTTTTAATACATACTAAAAAAACTTTTACAAATACCCAAATTTGTAAGGCACATAAACTAATTTAGCCACTTATTCCACTTTTTACTTTTGTAATCAAAGACTTAATGGATAAAAATATCTTTTTACTATTTAAATGGTAACAGTTACAGTAACAATACTATCATAGTGAATAATATTTTATTGTAATAATTTTTTTATTCAAAAATAAATATTTTTTATTTATTAAAATAATATTTATTTTAATCATATTAGTACAAAATTTACATAAATTATATAATTATTTAATATAATTAAATTAAACTAAATGAATAAAATTAATTTTCATAAGCAAATACAAAGTTAATTTGTATTTTTTATTAAAATTATATTTATTAATAATTAAATAAAATAAATAAAATTTTAAATAAATATATTTAATTTATTTATGAATAATATAAATTAATCATGCCATATATAATAAAATAAAATTATAAAAAATAAAATAAAATATTTAGACAAAAAATATCGCACCTACATTAAGGACATGATAATAACTTATCATGTCTAAATATGAGTACGATAAGAATATATCGTGCCTATATTTGTGCACGATAAAAACATATCGTGCCCAATTATAAGCATGATAAGAATATATCGCGTTCAAATATGGGTATGATAAGAATTTATTACGCCCATATTTGGATACAATAAAAACTTATCGTGCCCAAGCATGGGCACGATAAAAACATATTTTATTATATTTATTTATTTATAATTAAATTAAATTATTTTTTATTTTATTTATAATAAAATAAATATTTTATTTAATTTTAATATATATTTTATTATGTATGATATAATAATTAAAAAATTTATTTATATTTATTTTTAAACTTTTTAATATATATTTTATTGTGTGTAATATAATTAATTTACATTATTTATTAAAAATTATATTTATATTTATTTAAACTTAAGTTTATATTATTTATTTATATTTAACTACATTAAATAGTTAATCTTTATTTAAAATTTGTAGTAATATGATTAAATAATTAACAAATATTATAAATAAATAAAATAAACATAATTTTAATTTTAAATAAACAAAAGGTACTGTATTAGTATTGTTCATTATAGCAGAAACTGTTCAGTGGAAATTAGTTAAATAGTAAAATGGTATTTTTGTCCCAATTTATTGTGTTTGCCTAAACAAGTTAAAAATTTTGAACTGTGATTAAATTAGTTAAGTACCCTCTAAATTTGGCTATTTGTAAAAAGTTTCCTAAATATTATATTAATCTCTATAAGGACGAAATTGATAATTATTTACGGATGAAAATAATAATAATAATAAATTATCAAAAATATCCCTACAAGAACTAACATAGTATATATTAAAAAAAATGAGAACTAAATTAATATATATTTATAAAATCAAGTACCAAAATAACATTTCTCCTAAATAATAAATATACATATAAAAAAGAAATATTCAAATTCAAGTAAACTTTAGATCATAAGAGATCCTAATTCCACTATCTCATTATTTATTGTTAAACCTTCTTAATTCTTATGATGTTTACTTATTTTAGGCTCTAGTTTTCGTCTTATTTCTCTTTTAAATGAAGGGCACTAACTTTACAAGTGAGAGTCGTGCTTTATGCCATAAAATCTTGAGGTTATTAAGGCAAGTCAAATTAAATAAATAAATCAGTTGATGAAACAAAGGCGCAATCGATGAGGTGATGAACATATGTAGAATCTGCAAAAGCTGGCAAGCTAGCAAGAAACATATTTTTACTTAATTCTTTTTGTAATTTTCTTTTCAGACCTGTAAAGCAGATCAATCTCCCTTTCTTTAATACTCTCTTTCTCCATTATGGTAAGGATTGGCCCTTTTTTCTCTAGTCATATCCATATTTCATATTTCTTCAAGCTTTTTAATTAACTTAATGAAAATTTATTTATTCTTTTGAGAGTATTGAATATGCATGTAATACAAAACTGACTTGTGAAAATTTGTCCTTATTTAGACTGAAAATAGCTGACCCGAAGCACTTTAGCAATCAAACCAGCTTTTGCGCCATTCTTACCAATTTCTATCCGCCATGACCAAACCACATCCTCTAATCGACAGAACCACCACCACTGCTGCGGCTGGTGCCATCTCCGGCTACTCGAAAAAGCACCAAAACCGCAGCGTTTCACCATTATTCTCTCGCTATTCCCCAAAACTGTCGCTGTTCATTTTAGCCCTTTGTGTTACTCTCTTTATTCTCTTCCAAATCCAATCCCTTGACATCCCACCATCTTCTCCTTCTCCTTCTTCTTCTCCATCATGGCCTTTCATTCACCAATGGAAAAAAGTTACAAACTGCAAGCAAGACGTCGAATCCATGGAGGAAAAGCTTCGCAATTCAGTCACGTTTCTCCCGCTCAAGGACTTGCGTTATGCGGACAAAGCTCTTGAGGGTCACACATGGTTCATGAGCTCTATGTATGATTCTCACGAAGAAGGTGAGGTTCAGTATCAGCAGTTTCCATCAGAATCATCACAGAATAGATTGCTATGTCTCAAAGGACATGACACTCACGACGGCTCCTGGAATTACTATGCTTTGGCCTGGCCTGAAACCCTACCTCACAACGCCACTCTATTGAAGGGCTTAACTTTTGTGTCATATAACCACTACAACTACGAAAACATTTGGCATGGATTATCAGCAGTGGTGCCATTTGTTGCTTGGCATCAAAGAAACAATTGCGAATTGCCCACCAGGTGGATTTTGTATCACTGGGGTGAGCTTAGGTTCGGAATGGGACAGTGGCTCAGAACCCTGATGAAAGCGACATTCAATGGCGAGCCGAGCATTGAAAGATTTGATGGGATCAATGAAGATGAGCCAGTTTGCTTTGAAAAGGCTGTAGTGATGAGACATAACGAAGGAGGAATGTCAAGAGATAGGAGATTGGAAGTTTATGATTTAATGAGATGTAAGGCTAGAATGTATTGTAATGTGAGCTTGGAAAATAAAGATTCAAAGACAATTGGAATGACATTGTTTATGAGGACGGGGCCGAGGTCTTTCAAGAATGACTCAACAGTCATTGGGATCTTTGAGAAAGAGTGTGCTAAGGTTGATGGTTGCCGCTTAATGGTCGCTTATTCCAATAATCTCACTGTTTGTGAACAGGTCAGCTTATTTTCTTCTTCTTATTCTTTGAAATTTGATAAATTATTTAGTATACATTTAGCACATATTATTGTTTTGCAGGCAATTAGGCTTCACGTTAGGATTACCACCAATCAATCATAAAAAATTAACTTTTTACAAGTAAAATTAAATGAATTACTCAAATTTTATGGGACGGAAAAAGGAATAAAATGTCTAACTAAGCTTTCTATTTTTAAATGGAAAAAAGTATTTTCTCGTTAGCACAGTTCTATTATTGAATATACATCACACATTAACTATGTTGTTGTTGTTATTTTATATGTATTCCACTTAATTTAGACTTATATACAATCCGTATTAGCATTACGACGGTTGATACAAGTTTTAAATCTGTTATTAAATTCTTCTTGTTGAAAAAAAAAAAAGAATATTCTTTAAATTACACTTAGTTGTGGCCAAGATATATTCGGAAGACAGGTCACATGATTATAAGTTTACCAATCACATGACAACATTGCATCAATCTTACACTATCAAAGACTTATTCCCCCTTTTGACGACGAGTTTCAATTATTCGAGAAATTATCATGTGGTCATAGATCACGCCACTCTTTTCTCACAGACTGACATCTTACGCATGTATTCAGCTCTTAGAACTCCACTTTCATGTGAGTGAACTTATATAATCCCAAACCTTGGATATCTAACTAAAATTTTCATTTTGTGATTACACTTTGAAATATAAATACTAAAAATTTACATAGCTATAGAGTTTTCATGATTTTTCAAATTAATTAAACTTCATTTGAAATTATGATGCTGTGACAATAGTTATTGTGGGATAAAAGTACTAATTATTGAATAATGTGAGAAATGTAAAGAGAATATATTTCATTATGAATATAAATTGTACAATAAAATCTTTATATAGACGATAATTTTATTATAAAATAGAAAAATAATATACATAAAAAAATAATATTTTACATTAATAACATGTATATATGGTAGGAGAGTATAAAAGAATTATTCCGGAATCATTATAGAATAATTCCTTAATACCCCCCCTCAAACTCAAGATGGCGCAGTGGAAGCAAGTTTGAGTTTAAAAATTAGAGCATGAAAACGGCGTGGAAGTAGGTTATAAGGCTGTAACCTTATTACAAAATAGAAAAATTACATATATAAGAAAATAATATTTTACATTAATAACATGTATATATGGTAGGAGAATATAAAGGAATTATTTCAGAATCATTCCAGAATAATTCTTTAATACATCTCCTCAAACTCAAGATGGCGCAGTGGAAGCAAGTTTGAATTTGGAAACTAGAGAATGAAAACAGCGCGGAAGTAGAGATTTGGTAAAGATATCAGCAAGTTGCTCCTCAGATGAGATGGAGTGGAGAATAATAGTGCCTTGAGAAATGTGTTGCCGAACAAAGTAATAATCTGTTTCAATATGTTTAATCCGCTCATAAAATACATCATTGTAGGCAATTTGAATAGCACTTTGATTGTTACAATAAAGATGTGTAGCTCTAGTGTTAGAAATACCCATATCTTTAAGAAGCCAACAGAGCCAGACAATTTCTTGAGTAGTATCTGCAAGAGCACGGTATTCAACTTCAGTACTCGAGTGAGCAATGGCTGTCTGTTTCTTACTTTTCCATAAAAGAAGAGAATCACCCAAAAAAAGACAAAATTCAGTAATTGATCGTCGATCTATAGGATCACCAGCCCAATCCGCATGAGCATAAGCTCGTAACACAAGAGGAGAGTGAGCCGAAAAATAGAGACCGTGAAAAAGTGTACCTTTGAGATAACGTAGGATATGAAGAACTGCTGCATAATGAGAGGTACGAGGGGCGGCCATAAACTGACTGATAACATGAACAGCATGAGCAATGTCTGGGCGAGTAACTGTAAGGTAAACCAAACTACCAACCAATTGATGATATAAGGTAGTGTCACTGAGAATAGTACCATCAGAGGATAGGAGTTTGGCATTAGACTCTAGAGGAGTAGAGTCAGTCTTACTATCTGTCAACCCAGCTTTAGCAAGTAGATCAGATGCATATTTAGCTTGAGAAAGATAATACCCAGTAGAGTCAGATAGTACTTCAAGGCCAAGGAAATAACTAAGGTTGCCAACATCTTTCATCTCAAAGTGTTGCTAAAAAAAGTTCTTAAGAGTGAAAATACCAAGAAGATCATCACCCGTGATAATCATATCATCAACATAGATAAGAAGGAGAACACAACCTTATGCTGTCTTGCGAACAAAAAGAGCTGAGTCATAGGGACTAAATTGAAAATCATGCTGAAGAATAGTCCCACTAAACTTTCCAAACCATGCACGAGGAGTTTGTTTAAGACTATACAGAGCACGATGAAGTTTATAAACTTTACCTAGAGGATGTGGATAACGGGAGGAGGCTTCATATACACTTCTTCAGTGAGATCACCATTGAGGAAAGCATTTTTGACATCCATCTGAAATAATGTCCAACCACGAACTGCAGCAACAGCTAATAAACTTTGAATAGAAGTAAGTCTAGCAACTGGGGCAAAAGTTTCTTCATAATCTATTCCATATTCTTGGGTAAAGCCATTGGCAACAAGGTGGGCTTTATAACACTCAATAGATCCATCAGATTTGGTCTTGATCTTGTACACCCATTTGCATCCAATGATAATTTTATTAGATAGAAGAGTAACAAAATCCTAAGTATGCGACTTCTCAAGGGCCTGCAATTCTTCTGTCATTATTTGCTGCCAAACAGGATTAGAACTAGCCCCAGAATATTATTGAGGCTTATATAAAGAAACGGTAGTAGAGAAACAGTGATAATCACGAAGTTTAACATGAAGTTCTCTTACGCGAGATGAACGACGAAGAGAAGGAGTAAAGGAGGCCTAAAGAATGTTGAGAACAGATCCTTCAAATGAGGTAGGAGGCTCAGAAGCAGGTGTTGTTTCAGTAGATTCACCTGTATAAAACTCAGAAGAAATATCTGTAGGTAAAATATCAGGAAAAAGATCAACAGAATTATCTGTAAAAAATTGTAATATAGGAAGAGACACAGATTTAAAGTTAGGTATAAAGGAAAACATCGTATGCTCGAGAAAGACTACATGACGAGAAACACGAAGACGGTTAGATATAGGATCACAACACCTATAACCTTTATGTTCTATCTTGTATCCCAAGAAGCAACATAATCAAGTACGTGACTCGAGTTTAGTGTGCTCATGTTTTTTTAAGTAGGACAAAACAAACACAGCCAAATACTTTGAGGAGTTTGTAATTAGGTGAAGTTCCATAAAGACGCTCATAAGGTGACTTGTTCTCTATAATAGGAGAAGGAATACGATTAATGGTCAAGACAGCGGTTAAAGCAGTTTCTCCCAAAAAACGTTCAGGACAAGAGGAAGAGATAAGAAAAGCATAATAGTATCTAAAATGTGTCTGTGTTTACATTCAGCTCTCCCATTTTACTGAGATGTACCAGAACAAGACCTTTGACATATAGTACCGTGTTTTTGTAAAATATTTAGAAAATTAGAATCTCTATATTTCATAGCATTATCAGTGCGGAAAACCTTAATAGGACATGAGAACTAAGTTTTAACCATCTGAGCAAAATCTTGATAAATTTTAGTAAATTCGGATAGTTGTTTCATAATAAACAATCAAGTATACTGAGAATAGTCATCAACGAAGATCACAAAATATTTGGATCCTCCCATTATGGGATTTGGAGAAGGATCCCATATATCAGAATGTACAAAATCAAATGGAGCATGAGAGACAGTAGTATTATTATCAAAAGGTAAGGCTGGTTGTTTAGCTAAAGGATATGTAAGACAATCATCTTTATTATCAGAAACAATACCTAAATGACCACTGGATACTAGAGATCGGATACGATTAACTGACGCATGACCCAAACGAGAGTGCCAAAGATGTAATGAAGGCACTGAAGAGGTAGATGCTACAGACGAAGGATATAGAAAGGATAGATCTAAAGAAATAAGTTCATACAAATGTCCAACTTTGCAACCTGTCCCAAGCGTTCGACCAGTCTTTAGATTCTACACACAACAACTAAAAGCAGTAAACAAGACATTAAGACTAAGTTCGCATAATTGAACAATAGATAAAAGGTTTAATGTAAGGTTAAGAATAAAAAAAGTGTCAGATACAGAGAGATTATGACAAGACACTTGACCAACATAATTAACTTTCATGAAAGAACCATTAGCAGTTTGAATAGATAGTAAATATGAATTAAGAGTTTTAGAGTAGAAAATTGTAAGATCAGAAGTCATGTAATTACAACATGCAGAGTCAAAATACCAAGAAGATTTACCTGAAAAATTAGAAGAGACAGAAATTAAGGGTTTACTAGAATTAAAAAAGAGTAGACGGAGTAAAGATTCAAGGTTATTAAGGAAATAATTCACACTATCCTGTACAAGAGTAACAGTAAGTCGTGTAAAAACAGCACCTTATGATAGCCCAAATATGTGGCATAGCCTAGATAGAGCAGAACTAGCAAAATAACACTGAGAAGTATCACACTTATTTATAAATTTCAAAACCCTCCTTTTTTTTCTTTTATAAACTAATGATAATTTAGTCCCTAAACTTATATTAATTATAAGTTGACCTCTGAATTTTTAATAATAACAAATTGACCCTATAAAGTTTAATAATTATAAATTGACCCTTATAAAATAGTATAATTGCTAAATAACCCCTAAACTTTTTAAAAATTATAAAATAACCCCTAAAAATTATAATAATTGCAAAATAGTCTCAAAATTATTTAAAATTTCAAAAATGTCCCAAAAGAATAGAAAATTGCAATTTGACATTGAAATATTAAAAAATTTGTAAACATACCCCTAATAGGAAACAATGAACTTCAGGTGGCGCGTCTGGCTTACTTCGACATTCGATTGACATAAACTCAGCGTCGTTTGAACGGCTGGTAAATAGGGATTCTTTCGGTCTAAGCGGTGTCAGTCACGTCGCCATAGAATGGCCGGTATCTGAAGTGAAAGTAATCAGCAGCGGTGGCGTTCTGGCGGTGCGTCCGACGATTTTAGACCTCGGATTGGCGCGTCATTGACGGTATTGAATCGGCCGGTGACTGAGGATTATTTTGGTATGGGTAGTGTCGGTCACGTCGTCATAGAACGGTCGGGATTTGAAGTGACAGTGGCTGGCGGCAGTACTATTTCAGAGGCGCATCCGGCAGTTTTCGGCATCGAATTGGTGCGTCGTCGACGTCGTTGAAATGGCTGGAGGATTCTGAGTTATCTGAGATAGGCAGTGGCTAAGACGGCAAGATTTCAAGATTTTTCGGCGACTTTTTGAAAAACTCTGGTGGATTTCATCGGGTTTTGAAAACTTTTTGACAAATCTCTAGTAAAATAAAATGACAGTGAAAAAACTAAAACTCTGATACCATGTGAGAAATGTAAAGAGAATATATTTCATTATGAATATAAACTATACAATGGAGCATTTATATAGCTGTAACTTTATTACAAAATAAAAAAATAACATACATAATGAAATAATATTTTACATTAAAAACATGTATATATGATATGAGAGTATAAAAGAATTATTCCGGAATCATTTCAGAATAATTTCTTAATAAATAAAAATAAATTTTGAATAAAATTGACATAATTTTTGTGCTTTTATATAAGTTTTTTAAAAAATATATAGCTAGGAGTAAAATCAAATTAACTTCTAAAACAAAAGATGTTAGAGCTAGCTTACTAATTTTGGTGATTCTGAAATTAGGTAGAAGGCCAAAAATTTCACTAAGAGTCTATATGAACTTGATGTAGGTAGATGATATTCTCCCATCTATCCGTATACTATTCTCGGGACTAATAGTAACAGAAAACTGTGGACATTGATTGATTGATACAGGTGAAGTTGATGAGCATGACAGACATTTTAGTATCACCCCATGGTGCCCAGTTAACCAACATGTTCCTAATGGACAGAAACAGCAGTGTAATGGAGTTTTTCCCTAAAGGATGGCTGAAGCTCGCCGGCGTTGGCCAGTATGTTTATCATTGGATCGCTAGCTGGTCCGGGATGAGGCACCAAGGTGCCTGGCGAGATCCTGACGGAGAAAATTGCCCTTACTCTGAAGATGATCGTCGTTGCATGTCAATTTACAAGAGTGGAAGAATTGGATACAATGAAACCTATTTCTCTGAATGGACTAAAAATGTTCTCAATGAAGTGAAAACAAGGAAGCTGGAAGTGGCCAAACAAAATGATTCAGCAACTTCTACTTCTCATGGATGTGCGTGTTGTTAAATTAATTGCATGTCATTTGCTTGAGCAGATTAACTATTTATATATTGATTACTTTTAAAGTCATAGAGGGATATTTTAATGCTCAATTGAAGTCAATTTCTTTTTCTGTTGAGAATTGTTTCCATGATCAGCAGTAATCCTATCAATTTTTTCAAGACCATTGAACTCACATTTTTAACTTAGAGAAGATTTTTTGAATCCATATTTAATTAATAAGATTGTGTGCATTTAGACTTTAGGACGACCTTTGCATTTTTCTAGCAGAACTTTAGGGAAGCTTGTAGCAAGGTCAATATAATGATCTTTCACAATTAAAACAATTACTGGGCTATGAATGTCTCTCTCAAAAAACCACACAACTTATATATCTAAATTACATTAATTGTATTTTTCAAAAGAAAATTAAATAACTATAGTTGTTTCTTTCTTTTTTCATAGTCAGTATTTTTATTGCCCTTAAAAATTTGGGTCTAAGCCACAAAGACTCAAAAAGTTTAAAATTAACAAAAAATACAAAACACTCCCCCCATCAGAACTTAGGACGTGTATATTCGGCTCAAGCAAAATACTAAGCCCAGCTCACACCACAAGAAATATGACTTTAGTTACAACAATTTTCGTGGCTAAAGCTATAATATTTGTAACTAAAGTTTTTTGTCCTGTAGAAATTTTTGTCTCCTATAATACATGACGGATTATATTTAACCACAAAATTTAAATTTCATTTCGTAACTAAAAATAATTAGTCACAAATATTTTGTGACTAAATGTATTAATTAGTCACGAATATATATTTCGTAACTAAATGTATTATACTATATTTAGTTACAAAATATTTCGTGCCTAAATATGTTACTATTTAAAAGTATTTGCTGCAAAAAAAAAAAAATTTATCCACAAATTGCTCTATTGTATAATAAAAAAATTTGTGACTAAATATATTTAGCCACCAAATTATATTAATAAATATTACTAAAATATATTATAATTACTGTATGTAATTAAATTTTTATATTTATATATTTTTAAATTAATTATGAATATATATTTATAAAAAATTTATAGATAATTTAAAAAAGATATATATTATACTTATCTAAGAGTGCATGTGAAAAAAATATATTTAATTATACTAATTAGTTTAAGATAGTGTAATAAAAAATAATTCAAGTACAAAATAAAAATAAAAATTAATAATCATGGCTAAGGTGGCTGTGAAGATTGCTTCAATAATGAAAGTATATCACCTAGAAGAATCTTACTAATAATGGTTTTGAATTATTTAAATCGATAGATAAATTATTAATGGTACTTTATTGGGATCGCACGATAGTATTAGTCTATTGCAGCTTTGTCTTTGTTTTCTCTTACTCACTATTTGTTGCATCTAACTCATTACATAATACTAACTCATTTTGACTAAATGTCCACTTGTAGACGTGATTGCTTGCTAACTTTAAGTCTTGAGTAATATGCAGTTTTCTATCTAAACACCTCTTGAGATAAATGTTCATCATTAAGTTGTTCCCATCCTTCAATATTATTCTTCTCCTGAAGTTACTTTATCTTCTCCTATAAATAATAAAAGTAAAATATTGACAAAATAATAACTTTGTCGCATTAGCATATAAATTAATTAAAGAATTATGTCAAACATGTAAAAATAATAACAAAAATACTTACGTATCATGATTGCACCTCAAAATTCATCCATCCTTTATTAACACTATAATGGGTAGCCAAAAATAATTCTGAAAAACTTTGTACTTCACCACTCTCAGTCTACGTTTAAACCAAACATTTAAAACATAAGAAAATTATGTGAAATATTGTTAAGATATGAAAATTAAAAGACTATTTTACTTTAGAGTTCTCTTCATGAAGAACAACAAATGATTTAAACTCACTATGAGAATTATATGAGAATTTCTTCAATTTGTTTTAGCATTTTTCTAACACCTTACCTGAAAATAAAAAAAGAGTAAATTTTAGTAAAATATATAATATAAATTTTTATTAAAAAAAGAGTAAACACTACAATAAAAAAATAAATATTTTAAAATATTAACAACACAAAAGAATAATAGAAAATTCTCATATCCCATCAATAAACTAGAAACTTCAACAATAAAACCCAAACACCATCAGCAATATCAAACTTCTCCATCTTTAAACTATTTAATTAAAATATTAACATATCATTCTTCAAAAACAACTCTATCATATTACATATCACCACATATTTATTCAAAAAAATTGGCCTATTATTCTTTATCAATGATAAAGTAAAACCTCTTTTTCTTTTTTCTCAAGAATTGAGGAATATATATTTGAACAACTTGTACATATACAATGTAGCCATTTTTTTGAAACTTTTCATTTCAACCACAAACTTCTTGTCTTACAAACTAAATATGAAAAAGTGTTTAAGAGATGAAATTGAAATATCATTAAGTTTTATAAGCATGTAAGCATAAGGCAGCTTAATAATCAACAGTCAAAAATTTCTCAAGCCAACTTCATTATTCCGTCACGTGCAAGTAGTCTTTAAGTGCAATAAAGTTGAATTACATGTGGTGATCAAGCCCCTTTCCATGACCTCTACCCTCTCTTACAGCCAATGAGATTCTTTGTCTACTACTGAGGACTCTTTTTTTTTTAGAATAAGTAGTTCCCAACTAAAGGTTGAAGAGTCCACCTTTATGTGGACGAACACAATAATGTGTCGAGGAATACTTTTGATACTCTTTGTATCTAAAGAATTCCACATCCAATGGTATTCTAAGTGTTAGAACCATACTAAACCACAACTATAAAAATTCCAAAGCTAAGTGAAATTCAACACTCAAAAGTTATAAGACAATTAGAACATGACATCAAAAGATTAAAAGTAAAAAAAATTTCTCAACCTCCTGAATTGGAAAAGGATTCAACAAGCCCTAAGACATATACAAAAATGGGTATACTTCACCAAAAGCAAGCAATTCTCATTATTCTATTTTGATTTCAAATTTCTCTCTCGTTCAATTTTTAACATAAGCATTTGAGGGTCTTCGCCAGCACCATCACTAACTTAGTCAGAACCAATTTCTTATTTTGTAGTCCTCAAATTTCAATCAACAAGAGATACTTGTGAAGATCGTGATCAGTTTGTTCACACACCATATATGTTTTCATAAAGTATAAATTTAACCGTTGACTGAGAATTTTTTGAGTTTGACTAAAGAGCCCGAATTTCGTAGTTAATAGTTTGGTACTGTCTAAAGAAAATGGCACAAAATTTGTAAAGATTAACAATCTATAATCAAATAAGAAGAACATTAAAGGAAAAAAAAAAGAGATTGAGATCTAATCACATTGTTGAACACCAAAGAACCCAATCGATGGGGTCTTGAACTCAAACTAAGGTATTTACAAAGTCCTCAAAAGAAGTTCGACCAGGAGCATACGAGCTCAAGCCTTTAGACAAATGAGAAGTCAAAAAATCATGGAATGTCAAACTCCTAAGAAATACTATCCTTATTTCTTTTTTTTTTTTATAATCTCATTTGTTTACATCTATTATAATAATGAACACTTATAGTACTCAAGTTTTCTTATTTAATACATTTAAAGATTATTATTCTCTTTCAAATCTTTAATATTATGATAGGTGTATTTTATACTTATTATTTAGGCTTTTGTAAGCTTAGCATTTGTTCATTTTAAGCACGAATATTTAGATTTTTATATACTTTATTGTTAATTTGTAGGTTGGAAGTCAACGAAGCAAATAGAGATAAAAATCCAATGAAAAGAAAGCAAAAGTATCCAAATTTACTAGCTATAGTAATTTGCTACCATGCTTAATGCCACAGCACTGGAAATCATCATTGCAACTCTTGAACAACTAGAAAAATGCAAAAGCTACAAAATTTAAGCAAAGCAGCACCAAGAAGCCAGGGCAGAAGCTCTGGACATTGGGTGCTAAAATTAGAAATCTGAGTTTGACTTGTATTTGATATTTTGCTCTAATTTGAAGACAAGAGCCTATACATCAAGAAAGATCCAAAGAGAAGCAAGTTTTTATTAGAGTTAAGAGCAATTTTAGGGTTTGAAGAGAAGAATTGAATGGTAGAAAAGAGATTGAAGACTGAGATTTTAGGACATTATTTCTTTTCTTCTGTTACTTTCTTTATTATTCATTGTTTATTCTCTTCAATTTTGATTATTTTATGCTTTAGAACTCTATTTCTCATCATGAACTAAATTTTTTATTCTAGGATTATAATTTGAACTCAATTATGTAACTTGAATTCTTTCTTTCTCTTATCCATTGTAGCAAATCTTGATTATAAGATTTGGTAAATGGATGTCAAAACTACCTTTTTTAATGGCAATCTTGAATAAATTATCTTTATGATATAACTAAATGTTTTTATAACTATAAGGCCATGAGCATATGATTTGTAAACTATAAAAATCTATCTATGGGCTAAAATAAGCATCTAGATCCTAGAACATCATATTTGATCAGATAATCAAAGTGTTTAGTTTTGATCAAAATCATGATGAACCTTATGTGTAAAAGAAGATACATGGCTAATCAGCAGTCTTTCTAGTTCTGTACATAAATGATATACTACTTACTAGGAATGATGTAGGAGCATTATTATCTGTTAAAATATTATTATGTAATCACTTTGATATGAATGATGTAAGAGAAACTAGTAAAATCCTTACAATCAAAGTAATAAGGGAATACAAGAGAAGGATGTTAGGCTTATCTTAAGTTGAATACATTAAAAAAAATTTAGTCAAGTTAGCTATGTATGATTCCAAAAGGAATTGCTTTCTTTTTGATGTAAAATTAATCTATCCAAGCATTAATGTCCTTACACACCTGAAGAAATATATTGCGTGAGACGAAATTCATATACATTAGTTGCAGAAAGTCTCATGTATGCATATTGTGTACTTAACCAGATATTTGTTATTCAGCTAGAATGGTCCGCAAATATTAGTTAAATCCAAGACTAGAACTTTGAACTGTGGTAAAGTATATATTCAAGTACCTTTGGATAATGAAATACTATACACTTGTGTATTTAATGAGGATCTTGTACCTATTAAGTCTCTAGATTCATATTTCCAAGTAGATTTGATACTAGAGATCAACCTTAAGATATGTGTTTACTTTAAATAAAGGGGATATAAATTGAAGAAGAGCAAAATAATCATGTATCGCAGATGCCACCATAGAAACTAAATATGTAGCTACATCTAAAGCTACAAAAATAATATTGTATAGCTTCGAAAGTTCCTTATGGAGCTTGAGTTAGTACCTAGTACTAAGATGTCTATTATTATTTATTGTGATAATAGTGAAGCTATAATACAGTCCAGAGAATTGAAGTATCACAAGAATAGGAAATACATAAAGAGAAAATATCATTTGGTAAATGAGTTTTTGCAAAAATGTAAGGTCGTGATATCTAAGATTACGTTAGTAGATAATCTAGCAACTCCATTCACTAATTCATTGCCAACAAAGAGTTTCAAAAATCATATCGATGACATAAGGGTTTGATAGATGCTTGACATACTTTAAAACAAATGGAATACTATTAGACATGTAATGTTATTTTATGCCCTTAAAGCATGTATAATAATATTTTATTTTATTAATAAGTTTATTCATACATATATTTAGGCATACATTAATGAGCTCATATTTATAAAGTATATGATCTATTTACTAGGTATATGATGCTAATACATAAGGTATAGATCACCAGTTCTTTTTAAATTAAATTATGTTCATAGTCATTAATGAATATGAAATTTCATTATACAAGGTTGTGATTTTTCTACTTATTATAGTGGGTGATTTATCTTGATCATCCAAGTTGAGACTTCAAATAGAGAAATTAGTATATATGATACATTAAACATGACTACTGTAAATTTTGATCTGGTTAACTAAATGTTATAGATCTTAATTCACAAAAGTTTTAATAAGCTTGATTAACCTTAATCTAGAGTAAGTAATAAACTTACATTCATATATTATATCTTTTGAGTTGTCACAGAGTGAGATTTATATAAATGATTAAAACTTCAATAACTTAGAAATATCAACCAAGTCTAATTTAATTAAAATTCAAAGAATTTTAATTAAAATGGACTTTTATTTACTTTACATGGGTTACTATAGTGTAGCATTTGACTTTTAGTAACTTTTAGTAGAATAGCCTGAGATTAACTTATAAGAATTAATAGATCATGAGATAACTTCAACTGAGCCTTTTAAGTTGAAGTTAAAATGTCTATGGGTCCTATATCCTCTACTTGCTCAAATTTGAATCAAACTTTATATTCCCAAGAGTGATGCGTATATATAAAGGAGGTAGAGAGTAAAAATCATAAAAATAAGAATAATTCTTTCACATATTTTGACATAGAAAAGAGAATTAAGTTACTCCTCTTCTCTCTCAGTAGCATTACTTTGTGTATATGTGAATTTAAAAATTGAAAAAAATCTACGCACGTGTCATTTTGAAAATTAAAAATAATATAAAAAATTACTGTCAATCAATTCAAGGTTTATAAAATGAAGAATTGAAATAATTCTCTAAATTTATATATATATATATAATTAACAAAAAGATATGCCTTTTGCGCAAATTTATTTTACCATACAGAAAAATAAATAAATAAAAATTATGCTAACACGAAGCTGATCAACCACTATGGCACTTCCACCCTAAAGGAATCTACACTGTCTGATCCGGCTATTATCCAGCTATGCTCATGCAATGGCAACCTAACCATGCAGCGTCAAACCCTCTTTTATCCTGGTGGCAATATCTTTGGAGCCTTCAACTTCCGTCCAAGATCAATTTTTTTTTATTTGGTGAGCTGTTCAAAACATACTTCCTTCTGCTTTGAATTTATGACGCAGACATCTTGATATTTCTTCTATTTGTTGCTGTTGTAATGACGAACTGGAAACTCCAATACATGCTATTCTAACCTGTCCATCCATCAGCCAGCTTTGGAACATGAGTTATTTTCATTCATTGATAAGCAATTTCTAAAGTTCCTCAATAGAAGAGTTTATACTCTTTTCTTACAAAATCCTTCCTAGAGGCGATATGGAATGACTTTGCGTTCTTTTGTGGTCAGCTTGGAAGGAAAGAAATTCTTGGTTATATGAAGGAGTTTGCTGATCTCACTTGAAGGTCTTGAATGATGCTGGCATTTATTTGTATGAATTCCAAGAGCTGCAGAACTGGTTGAAACTGGCAGCCCCTACGTCACCTTACTTTCCATTGTTCTGGACAGCATCTGATATTGGCAGCTCAAACTTAATGCAGATGTTGTTGTCCTACCGAATTCTTCTAATTTCGAAATTGGCATTGTAGTTCGAGATGATTCAGGCATGGTGGTTCTCGCTGTTGGTCGAGTTTTACTGGGTTCTTTTGATGCTTTTTTGGCTGAAGGGGTGGCCATACTGGATGCTCTTTCAATCACCCAAGCTCATGGTTTCCTGATCAATTCTTTTGAGTAAGACTGCTGGAATATCGTTTCTGCTATCAATTCCTAGGATGTTCGTTCTCATGGTGATAATTTAATTTAGGGTATTATTCAACATGTGAGAGATTTTCCAAAAATAACTTGCAAGTTAAGTTCATTAAAGAGTGGCTAAAATGGTTGCCCATATTTTAGCAAAATTTGCCCTCTCACATCATGCTCTGTATGCTTTCTACTTTCATTTTTTTATGCTATATTATTGGACATTGCTATGAAATAAATTCTTTTCAAATTATGTTTTGTTGTGCTCCTCCACTAACCCTAATCACTTAAATTTTCTTTTAATTTTGAATTAAAGAACAGCAAGTGGGCTAAGCCATGGACTCCTAGAAATCCAACTCTTCTATTGGCTTCCAAATCTTTTATATAACAACTGATGAATACTTAAAATTATATATTTAATAAGAATTTTATATTATTATTTTAATTACTGGTATCTTTAACCCTCCTAACTTAAGTATGTTTATAATATTATACCTAATGAGCTTTTAACTGTTTTGTGGTAGGTTCGATAAAACGGACATAACTTTTTACCTAAGAATTCAATTGGAGTGATTCTTAATCCTGTGAAGAGCTGACTCAATAAGCTAACATATAATATTTTATAGAGCATTTAAAATTGAAGCGTTTAGTAGGTGAAAATAGCCTAGAACAGAATTGATCTGTAGTACAGGTCCAATTCGAATAGTTATTAGTATTTGACCCATAACTAGAGAAATACGAATCTAATATGTATAAGACAATTCAATTTAGAAAGATAAAAGACTTATCTACAATTGTGATTTTTTGAGTGAAAGCTAATTTGAACCACATCAATTTTAAATTAGATAATTAAGTGAGTGCATTAATGATAATCAATGCAAATTAATTACCACCCTTCTTGACTTTTATCATCCAAGTGGTTCCCTCTTCATTTGTCTTGATTTATCAATATTTTTCTATAAATAAGTGGCCTGTTTATGCCAAAAGCATATAATTAGATAGCTAAATTTTAGTTCAAAATACTTATCTTTTATATTATCTCTTTACAATATTATTTCTTTTATTTACTATTCTAAAGTAATGTTATCTCTTCTTCCATCTCTTTTCTTTTTCTTTAGTTTTATTATATCCAAGTAATTTTTTTTTTTTTTTGCTAAGGTGAAAGGGTGAAACTCTTGTCAAGGTAATAAAATATACTTAACTCTTATTCATAAATTCAATGTTTCATTCTTAAGTTATGCAAATTTATATATGATGTATTTATTTTGTTTGTAATATTAATATCCTTTCTTGTAAAGTGGTGTATCATGATTTATTATAGACAATTTTTATAGTTAACACAATAAATTCTTGAAATCATTTATAAGATTTGGCATAGATACCATTTCTTGTAAAGTGAGAGTCTTGATTTATTGTAGACAAATATAAAAATTGGCATAATAAATAATTGAACCAATTTATAAGATTTGGTATATAATAATTGAAAGAAATAAATACAAATTAATATATAAATAGTGATGAACTTTAATTGTTAAATCTTTCGATTGGAACCTCCTTTATGTGAGTATTCTAATTGAGTTATAAAAAAAGTTGAATATATTCTTATTTCAAATGCCAAGAGTGAATTTTCCTAACCTCAACGTTCATTTTAATTGGTTATTTGAATTATTATTTACAAACGTCTTATATTACTTTATTAGTCTTTAGAGTATTTATAGTTTATAATTTTAATTTGATTTTCCTGTGGATCGACCCCGTTCTTACATATTTATTATTTGGACAATTCTACACTTGGAAATAAACTCCTATATGTTGGATGTATCAAGTTTTTAGCGCCGTTACCGGAGAAGTGAAATTAATATTTTTTTTTATTTGTTTATTTTATTTTCATGAAAGGCTAAGCCTCTTAACTTGCTTTACTTTATTTATTCTTCACTTGTTATTTTCATGGAAGGTTAAGCTTCCTCCTCTTTATTTACTAACTTTTTATTATCCTAATCTAACATTTGCTAATCTAACTTCTAACTATTTATCTAACTTTTTTTTTATTAGCCTTGCTTATTTTGTTTTTTGTTTTATTTCTTTGTATGAGTAATTAGTTTCAAGATCCTAATTCTCAGGTGAAATATAATTTTGGAACTTCCTTTGATAATTTGTTGGATTCCTTTTCATCTTCTCATTCTTCTCCAATTAACACCATGACCAATGATCAAATTAAGGGACTCATAGACTCAAAGGACAATAAGTTCCAACATAATGACCATAACTGACCTATACAC
Organism: Ailanthus altissimus; assembly: GCA_946807835.1. NCBI lineage: Eukaryota > Viridiplantae > Streptophyta > Magnoliopsida > Sapindales > Simaroubaceae > Ailanthus > Ailanthus altissimus. The sequence continues at coordinate 13,608,172 of OX327698.1, forward strand.
TTAGAGACTACATGAACCCTACACAAACTGATGCACCATCTTGCTTAGTTTTTTCTCCAGATGCAGCACATTTTAATTTTAAGTTGGGCATTATCCAATTTTTACCCACTTTTTATGACTTAGATGTACAAAACCTTTACCTACTTCTAAGATAATTTAAAGAAGTGTGTAACACGTATAATGACCAAAATATTAACATGAACACAATTCGACCTAAGCTTTTTCCTTTTTGTTTAAAAGATAAAGCTAAAACATAGTTACAAAATCTTAGGCCACGATCCATTTCTTTGTAGGATGAGATGCAACAACAATTCCTAAAAAAAAAAAATTTCTCCCCATAAAACAAGTTCTTTCAAAAGATAAATTATCACTTTTGCCCCAAAAAAATTAGAAGAGACCCTTTACCAATGTTAAGAAAAGCTATAAGGAATTACTTAATATCTATTCCCATCATAGCTTTGAAACTTGAAGATTAGTCTAAAATTTCTACGAGGGCTTAACACCTCAAGTTAGGCAAATGGTAGAAATGATGTGTAATGAAACATTTGAGGATAAATACCCAGAAGAGGCAGTGAACTATCTAGACTTACTAATAGAAAATGCTCAAAATTGGGACACTGCTGGTACTTTTGGGACACTTAGCAAAACTCAAACCACTACATCTAATAGGGGTATTTATCATCTTAGGAAAAACCATGACCTTCAAGCCAAATTAGCATCCCTAATTAGAAAAGTCAAAACCTTAAAAATTAAAAAGAGTGGTCAATTAAAATTTATTCAAGAAATTGTGTCACATATGTGAAACCCATGATTACTCTACCAATAATTGCCTAACTTCCCTTGCATTTAGGGAATGTCTCCATGAATAAGCCAATGTTCTAAAAATATTCAAGCGGTCAAACAATAATTCATATTCACAAAACTATAATTTTAGTTGGAGAAATCACCCAAATTTTAGTTTAAAGAATGACACTCAAGCACAAGCTTCATAACCACCTTTTTAATCATACCAAAATTTTCAAAATCATCAAGGTTATGCACCATATGAACCATCTCCTAAGAAAAATCTTAAAGAAACTTTGCATGCATTCATTGAAAAGTAAGAGTCTATTAATTCTCAAAATGCTCAAACATTTGCTGATTTGAAAGATACTCCTGCTAAATTTGCATCCGCACTGAACATTATGAGAAAGAAAATTTTTCTTCTCAGCTATAACCAAACCCCAAAGGACAACATAACTAAAATGCATGTAGTTTAGGAAGCCAATACAGGGATCAAGTTAAAATGATTATCACTATTCAGAACGGTAAAATTGCTGAAAAATATGATAACAATAAATCAATCTCTAAGGGTAAGAAAAGCATTAAACCTACACCTAGTGAAGAAAACACCAAACCTTCACCTCCACTCCCATTTTCTCATGCATTATGTAATGCTAAAAAGTTAAATCACAATTCTGAAAATTTTTAAATTTTCAAACAAGTAAAAGTTAATATTTCTTTATTGAATGCTATTAAACAGGTTCCCTCTTATACAAAATGTTTGAAGGATTAATGCACAGTAAAAAAAATTGAATGTGAAAAAGAAAGCATTTTTAGTTAAACAAGTAAGTGTCATTCTTCATAACAATAATATTTTGAAATATAAAGATTCTGATTGTCCTACAATTTCATGTATTATTGAAAGTCATAAAATTAAACAAGCATTACTTGATCTTGATATTAGTGTGAATTTATTGTCATATTCAGTTTATTAACAACTCAATCTCGATGAGTTAAAACTAACTTTTGTAACTCTTTTGCTTACCGATAGATCAATAAAAGTGCCAATAGGGTAAAAAAGTGAAGGGCAAAAAGATTAAGTGTTTGTTACAAGTGTGCACGCATGACTTGCAACACATGTTGTCGCACTTTAGGAATTGTGTCTATAAATCGCAAAGATAAAATTAGTTCATTAATGATGGCCTAAGTAAGAAATCTTTAGATGATATCTTATCGACTCTTGAGATACATCCTACTGGATATATGTATATTACAATTCTTAAATTATGGGACATATTCCTAAACGTACATTAGTGGTACAATCTCAAAAATCTGACTTTAAAAAACCTTGTTTGCCAATTTATAAGAAAATTAGATGGGAAGCCTATCCCCGACTCATAAAGGGCGCTTAAGCCATTTCTGAACGTAAAATCAAAGGAAGATATGAGTCATAATCACAACTACTTGTACATATTTATTGTAGCTATTATTTTTAGATATTTCATTTTAATCAAAATGTCTTCTCCAACAACAACTAACCACCCATAGTCGATTTTAAAAATTTACATTTAAAACTTAATCTTATCCATTAACAACCAACTATCCATATAACTTTACAACACCTTTTGCCTCAATAAATACATTGGATTATTTCTGCATCTTCATACAAACTCAAAATCATTCAAGGGAGAGGGTAAGTATAATAATAAAAGAAACATCAACTTGTAAATTCATAAAAATTTGTGTCTTCTGTAGATCTAACCCTGAAAAAAAATAGAGAGTTTGTAGAAGCAATAGAAACCCTTGGTAAGGTATTAGCTGAGCAAAAAATTCATTTAGTATATGAGGAATGTAGTCGTAAATTAATGGAATGTGTGGCAACAGTTGCACAAAATAAAGGCAGTCGAGTTTTTGGTATCATACCAAAAGCTCTAGCTGTTGGGAATATTGTAGAAAAAATAATTATGGATAAGTTACAAGTATCATTAATGTATGAGCAAATGTCTCTTATGCTTTGGAATACTAATGCCTTCATAGCTCTACCTGGAGGTTTAGGAACTTTGGAAAAAAAATTTCAATTGTCTTATGGGCACAATTGCAAATCCACCAAAACTTCATTGGTTTATTAAATGTTGATGGTTTTTATAATGAGTTGTTATCTTTTTTTGACTATATGGTAGAAAAATAATTCGACTCATTTGTAGCACGACAGATCCTCATTTTTGCTTCAACTGTTGATCAATTACTCGATGAATTACAAGCTTTTTATACCTCTATCTGATCCAACAATGTGTCAGATAGATTGGTATACTGATGATAGTGAAAAATAACGCAAGATAAATTTGACTCTTTATCTGTAGCCTATCTACTTTTATGTATTTTTAAATATTTTGTGTGGATTGTTTTATTTTGTTGCAAGTTTTATTTCTAATAAAAGATGTTTCAGGTGATATCTTCTATACTCTATTCTTTCTATATTTTGACATTGAGAACAATGTCTTTATCTGTTGGAGAGAGGATAGTTGATGTATAATGTTAGAGTTATTTTTTTTTTGTTTTATATCACTTTGTTCTCTAAAAAAAATTCATCATGAATGTCGTAAATAAAAGATTCATTTATGCATTCTTGAGACACATTCTAATTCTAGAATAACAGAACTTTTGAAACACAATGTAATTGATTTATTTTTAATGTATTTTATATAATTTTGTTTGTCGCTTAAGTTCTTGGTAATTCTTATGTAAATAAGTTTACTTTACTATTGAGGTATGATTTCAAAATTATTATGTTTAAATCACTTTTTCTATCTAGGTTACTAAAGAATAACTTTCGAAATTATTTCTTGAGTGCAATACTAAGCCTTGTGGTAAGATGGATGATTCAATATATATAACCAAAAGAATTTTCATATTTAAGTATACATATTCTTTTCTAAACTCACACATCTTTTATGAGTGAGTGGATGGAAAGGTTTGATATAACAGCTTACAAAATTTTATTGATCTTTTGAAATGGTTAATTTTTATTTGGAATGACATTATTTAGGATGATGAATGATTTGATTGCTTAGTTGAAGGATAATAAAAAAAATTATGAAAAGTAGTATGATGAGTATTGCTTTTATTTTGTAATGATTTTTTTATGTTTTTTAAAAAACATTAAAAAAAAGTATAAAAAAATAAAAGAAGTCAATTCAGTTCAATAAAGTCGTCGTTCACTTTTAGAAGACTAAAGTCATTAGAAATCAATTTTATCACTGGGCTCTCTATTCGTAAGATTCGCATAAAATAATTAAAGTCTTAAAGCTAGCATGTAGTAAGAATGGTTTGACTCTAAATAATTGATTTTTCTGTCTTTGGATCAATGTTTGTTTGTTTGTTTGTCTGTCCTTAAATGTAACATTTTCTTGAGTAATTATCTATTTTCCAACTCAATGAGTGAGATTCTAACACTTTAAATAGTTATTCACATGTAAAGATATGGAGTTGAAGTTTTTACTTGAAAAAATATTTTAAGACTATATATGTTGTGGTTTGTGATAAGAAAGCTTCGGCTTAATTCACACACACATAATTTTAAAAGTTATTCGGCTTAATTCACACACACATAATTTTGAAAGTTATGATTGAAATAACCTGAGATTGTGATTTTGAACTGACGTTTTATTTGAAATACTTAAGTACTGTTTAAATTTTATTTATGCTTAAATTGCTAGGGACTAACGATAAGTTGGTTGGGAGGTGCGATGAACACTTGAAATTATATATTTAATAAGGGTTTTACATCATTATTTTGTATTACTAGTGTCTTTAACCCCTCCTAACTTAAGTATATTTACAATATTATACCTAAGTAGCTTTAAACTATTTTGTGGTAGGTTCGGTAAAATTGGCATAATCTTCTACCTAAGAATCCAATTGAAGTGATTCTTAATTATTTTAAAAACTGGCTCAATGAGCTAATATATTGTATTTTACAAGGAGTTTGAAATTCGAGTATTTAGAGGGTAAAAATTGCCTAGAATAGAACTAATCTGCAGTATAGACCTAGTCCAAGTAGTCATCAGTATTTAACCTATAACTATAAAAATACGTATCTAATACGTATGAGATAACCTAATTTAAAAAGATAAGATACTTATCTACAACTTTAATTTTTTGAGTGGAAGCTAATTCAGACCACATCAATTCTAAATTAGACAATCAAATGGGTATATTAATAATAATCAATGCAAATTAGTTGCCACTCTTCTTAACTTTTATTATCCAAGTGGTTTCTTCTTCATTTGTCTTGATTTATCTATATTTTTTTTTATAAATAGGTGGTCTGTTTATGCTTAAGATATGTAATTAGAAAATTAGATTTTAGTTTAAAACACTTGTCTTTTGTATTATCTATTTGTAGTATTATTTTTTTTTATTTACCTATTTTAAAGTCATATTATCTCTTCTTCCATCTCTTTTTTAAAGTCATAGATCCTCCTAACTTTAACATTCATTTTAATTGATTATTTGAATTATTATTTTCAAACATCTTATATTATTTTATTTGTCTTTAAAATATTTATAATTTATAATTTTATTTTTATTTTTTTATAAATTAACTCTATTCTCATCAAATTATTTATTTTTTCAACAACTTTATACTTAAAAATAAACATCTATATTTTAAACGTGCCAACAACTTATAAATTACACCTCGTATTGCAGGGCTGAATTCACTCCATTCAAATTATCATGTTTGAAAATGAGTTCTTTGAATTGGGCTCATACTTGAACCTGTCGTAAAGTTTGGGCCAGAACAACATTGTTACAAGTTCCATCTTAAGAGTTGAGATCACAGCCTCCCTCAGATGGCCTTGTCAACTTTTAAAGTGGAGTATTTTGCTGTAATTTTTCTGTTTGTTCATAACTCAAATAACAGTTATTGACATCATAGTTGGTCATTTCAGCTAATAATCAAAAGTCATTATTTTGATGGTAACAAATTTCAGTGCACATACATAAATATATATACAACATAAACAGTTCAAAACACACTTCCAGAATCGATCCCAAATATATATGTTATCAGACAAAGGCATATACAGTAACCAATATAGCTGGAATGATAATGGCTAATGGATTGGAGAGGCAAAATGTTTTTTTTCCATAAATTTTATTCACATATATATGCTCAAAACCCAATGGAGAATATAGACAGAATTCTTATGAATGAGTGAAGTTCAAACTCTTTGGTTAATGAGTGGGTGTGGGTGCAAATATATGCATGCCAATGGAGGAACAACCCAACCTCTCACCGCCTATAACATTTCCAATGCCATATAATATAAACAAAGTGGAGTTTGGGATTTTTAAAAAAAAAATTTAATTTCCTTAGTTACATAAAATATAAATCAAATTATTATGTACTTTAGATAAAAAGAGTTAAAATATATTTTGTATATTATTCTTGGGTTGTCATATAGTAATTTGGAATTTTTTGGTCAAGTGGATAAGAGCTTATCAAAGTTAATATTTTGTATCAAATCTTCACATTTAATTTTGATCTCAGTCAACTTTTTTAATAATTTTGATTTTGTCTTATGTTGGGTAGTGTTATTTATTTTTTATTTTTTTAATGAATTCTAAATAGATCTAAATTAATATGAATGCTAAATAGATTTCAATATCTGAATTTTCATGACTTTTTTTTTGGGGCTTTCATATATTAATATAGGTATTAAATTGTTTGTCCTTTTCAATTAAAAAATAATTTAAAATTAATACTTTTACATTTATGACTTTTTATTGTTCAGTTAATAACAAAAAAAAATTGAAAGATCAGAGGCGAACCTATGTATGGGCTTAGAGGGGCCATACCCCCCAAAGCCCATTAATAATAATTTTTATTCTTTGAAATAAATAATTTTATGATTTAATCTATCCAAAATTTTAAGTTTGATATTAAAACTTTAATATAATTAAACTTTAATATAATATAACTTTTAACTTTACAATTTATCCCCTCTAAGCTCATTAATAATAATTTTTTATAATTTTTATTTTTTTAAAATAAGTATTTTTATAATTTATTCTCTTTAAGATTTTAAGTTTGACACTAAAGCTTTAATATAATTAAACTCTAATATAATATAACTTTTAACTTTACAATTTTCTCCTATCTTAAATTATAATTATGTCCCTGCATAAAATAATATTTAATTATGAAAAATAATATTGAAATAATACTAATATGACTATATATAACTATTAATATCTCTAAATTAGAACAAAACAAAAGATAGGAAAGCAATAATTGCTATAGAAAGCATGTATGCATATGTGTATATATATGTATGTGTGAAATTCGTCAAACACTATAAATAAATATTTTTTTATAATAAGTATTTGATGAGAAATAAAAGATATGAGTTTTATATAAATAGGGATGTAAATATATTAATTAGATTAGTATACTTTTAATAAAGAAATTATGTCATTCAAACATTTTACATTAATTCAAAAAGTTAAAATTAACTTAAAAATTTATTAAATAAAAAAATAAACTAGTTTAAATAATTAAAAAACCCAAATTAAATTGTATTCAAAATTAAGTTTAAAAAAGTAACAAACAGGCACTGATCAATGTCAATTTAAAAAAAAAATTATTTAACATATTCAATTAATATTAATTTCGATTCAAAATTTTAGCTACTAATTAATTTAATTAATAAGATTTCCTTTTAAAATATTCATATAAGATTGGATCTTTTGAAAACCATGCTTAAAAGTTTGTAAATGAAGTAATGAAGTAACAAAATGATAAGGTTGATTTAATATTATTTTGTTGAGTGTATGGGTCGAGTCTCCAACTCCAAGACATGAATGTCTGACCACAACCCAACAGCAAACGGCGACATCCACATGCATGTAGATGTGATGTGACTCAACCCAACGTGGCTCCACTCCCACCGCCTCTTCTCTAACTCCTTTTCTTTTCTTTTCTTTTTTTTAATATATTCTCTAGCTCCTTTTGACCTATCCAACTTCTCATGTACATATTTTCTACTCCAATCAAATCATTTATGTTCCCTTGTCTAAATGAATATGATAGCATATTTCTATTCATATGCAAATAAAAGACACTAAATAGTAATTAAAATTCTTAATATAATTAAGATGATTATATTGATCATTGTGTCGTTAAATTTTATTATAACTCTTGGGTGGTGCTAGTGGTGGGTCTTTAAATTTATTAATAACCTACTATATTATACATTTGTTAATTACAATGTAGATTATGGGTGGATAGAAAATTGTTAAATTGAATTGGATCGAATAAATCCAATCGAATAGGTTTAGTTGTGTCTTAATTGGTTCGATTTTCAATCTTATTTTTTGAAAAATAAAAAATTATATTTGATTATTACTAAATTTCATAAATTCCCTACATGCAAATTTTTTTTTTTTTGGTCAACATCGCAACGTTGATTATTTAGAGTTATAGTGCTAGGGCTTCAAAAGCTGCAGCACTGTAGGGCTTACTTTTCAACGCCACGGCGCCAAGAATGAACACTGCTGCACTGGGGCCTGAATGCTCCAACACTGTGGTGTTCACCATGAACGCTGCAGTGTTGGACATAAACACTACAGCGTTTCAGAAGCTATTTCTACCGAACTTATGAATCGAGAACCGAATCGAAACTAAATTAAAAAAATAAAATAAAATACACGTGGCATCTTAAAAATAAAATCAAAATGGAGAACCGAACTAAATCAGACCATTTAATGCTAAAAGTCAACCCAATTTGAACTCTTTGAATGTCAAAAAATTGAAATTAAGAATCGAACCAAATTGAAATGAATCGATTCAGTTTAGTTCAAATCGACATCTCTTCGATTTGGATCTCAGTTACATTTTGTAAAAATCAATTGCTTTGATTTGATTTTCAATTTTACTTACAAATCGAATTAAACTAAACCGATTTTGCCCACCTCTATTATAGACATTTAAATTGTTATAGATAGTGCTTACATGGCATTTTGTTTAATAGTAATAATCGTTAATTTATAATTATATAGTAAGAAGCTTGTAACATTTATGGATATTGTAGATCTAAAGGAGTTTAGATTTGATTCAAAGGAGTTTGGGTTAGTGCTAAAAGTTAGCAATTCTAAAAATTGAAACCTTATCTAAAATAAGACAAAGACTCAGGAATATATTAGTAATAACATAACTGCAAAGAGTTGTAAATGGTGCTAAAAAATGTCATTATGCAGTATGTTTTTCAAAACATCGCTCCTAATCCATGGTTACCGACACAGGTAGATCGGTATTCCTTCCAGATCAGTGTATGTCTATATCTAAATTATCTAGATGGTTAGTCTTAACAGACCATGGGCTTAGCGAAAGTTCATATGGGCATACAAGTATTCAGTGAGGACTAAGTACTAAACAGGCTCATGAGGACTTCCAATAGACATCCCATAAAGCTGTCAATGAAGGGTCTTCTCGAGTTGAGTAGTATTCATGATCTTTTGACTTAAGTGCCACAGTGGGCTTGTGAGTGATCTGCCATGCTTTGGTTCTACGCGTGTCAGAGACCTTTTATGGTCTAACAGCTGGGTGTCGCTAGGTATGGTTCGATGCTCATAGAGTTTGGTGTGCGTAAATATAACATCTGTTAACTCATATAGATGAGTTGTATATCCTAATGCTCCGAGAAATGTATTTCAGAAAGTCTTTTGGCCAAAAGCATAAAACCTCGAAAAAGAGTTTTCTGTGGGGTTAAACAATATCGCAAAGGTGTTTACAAATATTACTTTACAGAAATAAAAATCTAGAGATAAGTTCACGATTGAGCACATAGAGATTTGACGGTGATGATTTGTGTCTCTACTTTTCTATGATATAGGTGACGGAATGATTATACGGATATAGTTAACCTTAACTTGTATGGTTCAATACTCCGTTCTAGGATATCTGTAATGTGTGTATGGGCGTTGTTCATAGATTTACGAAAGTATTCTATAAGATAAACAGAGGTGAACCTAATGAGTCTCACAATGAAATATACTTATTGAGCACTAGGATAGCGAGACGAATCAAGCGGTTCAATCTGGGATGATTTCAGAAAGCAGTATACATTTTAAGACCTCTCTAAAAAAATGAAAAACATACTTTGTAAATATTACAAAGAGGTCCTTGTTGCATATCAAATGAAATCTTGACACATGACCACTTGTTTAACAAATAGCACATTGGGGCTTTGCATGATTAACATTTGATAACAGCCATGGGATGCATGAGTAACAAGTGTCAACCATGCAAAGCATGAGGTGGTTAAAAGTTTACAAATATTGCATTTAGCCCCTCATATTTATTAACTATAAATAACAAGTTTTAAACTTGTTTCATAATGGTCCCCATTTTCTAAATCATCAAACCACCCCATTTTGAAAGTTTTCAAAATTGAATCTTGCTGGAAATTGATCAAACAATACTGTCATTCTAGAGTTTCAATCTCACCACTTTGTAGAAGCCTTGAATTGTTCAATAGTTAACTTCAATGTAAGCTCTAAGTAAAGAAATGTCCAAAGACTTCAAAGGTATAATTTTCTGGACTTGTTAGAGTAACAAGACTTTAATTTCAGTATGTTTGTTGCTTAAGAAATTAGTTTTCAATTTTTTTACGTAATTATGTATGATTGTCATGCATTAGAAAAAATGAGCAATGAACACAATCATATGCATGCACCATGAATACACGTTAACAGTGGTATCAAAGCATAATTTTGTGTATTTCTTGGTTAATATGGTGTGTTGGGGATGCCCAAAATGTGTTAAATCGTGTTTTAAAGTGTTGAAAATGCAGGATTCTAGGTACTATCCAAATAAATGTTGGGCCGTTTATTTTTTGGATGAACGTCACTGCGTTGCTTGGTTTAATGCTAGGGTATTCAAAGAAACCAACACGGGGGCATTATAATGTATAACGTCGAGTGTTTGTGGTTGTTTGGTGACATGTTCAAGAGTTGAGCGTGGGGGCATTATAATGTACAATGCTAGGGCGTCTATATCAGCTCAATGCTGGAGCATTATAAAGGATAACGTTGGGGAATTGGTGAGTTAATTGCTGACGTGTTCAAATGTTGAACGCGGGGGCGTTATAAGGTTGAAAATCGAGGCGCCAAAAAAGAGTAAAACATTTTTATTTTTTGCTATATTTTTCTTTTGCCAAGGTATTACATAGCATATTCCGAGGTGTTCAAAGAGTTGAACACCAAGGCGTTCAAAATTTTATACCGTCATGGCATTCCAAACAGTACACCATATTTTTGCATTATATGCATCAGCTTTATTTAATGCAAATATAATTGTTATATTATTGTGTTATATAAACTGTTAATATTTGTTTACGCTGTTAACCACAATAGGAGCCTTACTGGTGGGGTTAATTGTACTTATGTGAACAAATATTCTAATTATAAATCAGATCCGCATGAGATAGGAAAAATTTATTATTATAAATTCAAAAAAAAATTCCTCTTAATCAGATTAAAATGTATTACATTATAAGATAATGTTGTACATATTCCGCGTTATCAATACGGTAATAATCTAGTCAACTTGGTCTTTTTTCCAACATTACTAAAGTGTGAGGAAATTGGTCAGTGTGATTCAGAATTTGTCAATTAAACATGAGATGAGATAAATATAAGTAAAAGTGTTATCTAATATTGCTAAATCGTTAGGATAATATCAATAACTTATATTTGATCATTAGCAAGTTAATCTAGAATATATTTACTAAATATTGCTAAGGAGTAGGGATAAAGTGTGTTTAGGATTAAAAGTAAGAGTAGCATGAGATGCAACTGACAAGAGTTATCTACCTTTTGGGTTTTACAAATGCCAATATTGCTATAACGTGAGGCCTGAGTAGAATGCTGATTAGATCTATTTTACACTGTAAAATTTAAAATGTTTAAGTTTTCGCTTTCCCGTTTGTGAGATTATGGAAAACATGTAAAGCATTGGTAGGGCGTCTTTAGATCGAAAATATATACTAGCTATATCTATGATCTTAAAACGTTAATATTAATAATTAGAAATGAATCCGCTAAATATCTTGTCTTGTCTTATAGAGATAAGATAAGAAGACTACGAGTAATCCGTTAAAGATATACATTAGATATACACGAACTGAAGGGCACCAGAATAATAATTATGACTAACTTAGAATCTTAGAATTGCTCTAGATTCAGAATAATTTGAATATATCATAGATCAATAGATGATAAGAGGTATTTTTGATAATACTTCTTCTGAAGAGGTTTAAATTATCAAAAAAGGTATAAAGATAATTTAAGAGTCAATTCACAAATATATCATGACCTCAATATCTACTGATATTCAGTGGGAGCAAGTGCACAGGAATAGTGTAAGTAGTATTATACTCCTTATTGAAAAAATTACTTTAATATATTAAAAATCTACAAGATGACAATAAATGCAAAAGAAATTATTTTCATTGCAACATTGTTGGACGTTGTAATTGTTATTGTCCAAGTACCTCGAAATAGATAATATAAACCCTCAGATGAATGTTTACTAAAATATTGACATTTCATCGGCATTTTATGCTAGAAAAGGTTATGTATTAGATACCACATATTCCTCTCATATCTACAACTGTTGTATGATTTGAGAAATACTAAAAGCTACCGTAAGGAGAAGTTCATCTTTATATAGAAAATAGATATTTCTAGAATGATGAAGTAGTTCAGACTTTTAGTCACCTCTCTCATTTGGCAAAAGCATAAGATTGTATACTAATTATTTTATGTTGAACATTATCAAATAGTTAGTATCTCTTCTTGTGTGAGACACTAAAGGTTATCATATATATAGAAGGGATTGTTTCTTATATTTACATGATGTTAATAGTGTATCATCAACTGAATGTTAGTTAATAATAGGCCAATATAACTAAGATACAATAAAAAATGTCTTAAATAAATTAATGTACAGATAAAGTAATAAGTTCAAAAATTTTGAATAATACAAAATTATGGCAAATAAGACTAGGACATACATGCGTAAGATGCCTAACCCAGCAAGTTGGGGATAGTCAGATACTTGATCTTGCTGTGGGAACTTATCCGATTTATGAATCTTATATTTAATAGAAGATAATCAAGTCTCCGTTATTGGTGTATGACACTATGCCAACGAATTTATTAGAACTTATACATAGTGATGTACGTGGTCCAATAAATCACACTACTATAGATAGGTTTCCTTACTTCATTGTCTTCATCGATGAATGTCACGATTAGGACATGTATTTGTTGAAACACAATTTAGAAAAAAATTTGAAATGTCCAAAGGGCTTTCGACATGAAGTAGAGAAACCAACCGTTAAATGTATTAAATGTCTTTAATCTGATTAAAGCAATAAATACATGAGCATTAGATTCCTAAAACATTTAAGGGAGAATAGGATTCTCGCTCACTATAGTCCTCCAGGTATTCTTAAAACACAATAGTATTTTCAAAAATGAGGAATCGGGTTTTATTAGATAAGGACCGATTGATAATGAGTTACATTGATCTTTCAAAAATATCTATTATGATTATGCTCAAGAAACTGCTATTTACTTATTGAATAGAGTTCCATCAAAACCTTTTCCTACTACTCCTTATTATATATAGACTAGCAGAAAACTGAGACTTAAGCATATTCAGATTTAGGGTTATCATGTTTAAGTAAAAGTTACCCAACATGATAAACTTGTACCTAATAGGTACAAGTATTAGTTTAAGGGATATCCCAGATACTTCAAGGGATATCAGTTCTATGATCCAAGCAGAAAGAAATATTCGTTCTTTATAATGCCACTTTCCTAGAGAAATAGTTTCTCATGGGTTGTACAGATTATATAAAGATTAAACTTGACGAAGTCAGTCTAAAATTTATGAACCTAATGACGGAACTTCATACTCAAACGAGTGAAATACCTTTTAGACACACCTTTCATTTAAGTCAGAAAGAATGTCAAGAATATCTGTAAGGTATTGTTTGATACCTGAAAATGTCCTTGAGGTTTCTTTAGTTGAAGGAAAAGATCCTATAACTTGTAAAGAGATGATGTTAGACATTAATTCAAAAAAATGATAAAAAGTTATGAAATTCAAAATTAACTCAAAGCATGTCAATCAAGTCTAGAACTTGATTAAGCTTCCCAAAGGAATAGTTCTGAGTGTTTTGTAAAGAGTTTACAAGCAGAAGCCTAAAGGCTCATTGGAGGTAAAGACCTTTAAAGCCCGACTGGTGGTAAAAGGTTGTCTTAATAATCTGAGATTAATAATGAGAAAAAATTTCACTACTCACCATGCTAAAGTCGATTCGAATTTCATTAAGTATTGCAGCATATTATGATTTATAAAATATGACAAATAAATATAAAGATGATATTCTAGAATGAATGTCTCGAGTAAGAGATATACATAGAATAGTCTAAAGGTTTTACATTCAGTTGGAATTCTAATCTAATGTACAAACTAAAGAAGTCCATTTATGGACTTAAGCAAGCCTCCTAAAGCTGAAATATTCATTTTGATCAAGAAATTAAAAGTCTGGTTATTATCAAAAACGAAGATGAAGCATATGTGTTCAGAAAGAGCAGTAGGAGTAAGATTGTCATTTAGGTTCTCTATATAGATGACACTCAATATCGGAAATGATATAGGTATGTAATAGTTATCCAAGAACTATTAAGTAAAAGCTTCTCCATTAAGAATTAGGGAAATCTTTCTTATATACTGGGTATAAGAGCTTTATGAAGATAAAGCTAGCACTAGAAAGCTGATAGGACTCTTCCAAATCCTTGTACATAGAAAATGTTCTTGAAAGGTATAACCTTAACAACTATGAAATAGTTAATGTATGCCATGTTGTGTACAAATATGCATCAGCTATAAGTAGTTTAATATAGGTAACAACTATCAGAAGGTCGTGAAATATATCCTGAATTATCAAAAAGATACAGAGGATAAGTTTCAGAGATATGGAGAATGTAATTCACAAATAAAAAGATACATGATTCAAACTTCGAGTCTGATTATAATGATAAAAAATTTACATCTGAATATGTATTCTTCTCAATATGTGCCACAATCAATTAGCAACGTGTTTAAATGGGTGTCCACAGCTGATTCTACCTTGAAGGAAGAATACTTTGCGACTTTATAAGCTATAAAGGAAGCAATATAGATATGTAAAATATTTGTTAAACTCGGAATAGTTCAAGTTCAATGGATCCTATCCTATTATATTACGCTAATTAACTTGGTAATTGCTCAAGTTTAGTAGCTAAGAATACACTAGTCGCCTAAATATATGCAGATCAAATACCATGTATTTAGATAAAGCTTGGTTGAAAGAGATGTAATAGTATCTAGAGTAAATTCTATAGAAAATATACCGGACCCGCTCACTAAGGCCTTAACTCTTAAAGTGTTAGGAAAACGCGTGGAGACTATAGATATTAGATATCAACGTGAATGGCAATAAAGTAAGTGGGAGTTATTTGAGATGGTGCTTACGTGTCATTCTATTTAACAGTAATCGTTTCGATATGATAAAAAGCTTGTAATATTTATAGATATTATAGATCTAAAAGAGTTTAGATCTGATCCAAAGAGGTTTAGGTCAGTGATAAAAGTTAGCAATTATAAAAATTAAAACCTTGTTGAAATGGGACAAAGACTCAAAAATATATTAGTAATGACATAATTGCAAAGAATTACAAATGGTGCTAAGAAATGTCATTATACAGTATGTTCTCAAAAATATCATTCTTGATCCATGGTTACCGACACGGGTTAATCGGTATTCCTTATAAATCAATGTATGTATATATCTAGATTGTCTAAATAGTTAGTCTTAGTAGGTCATGAGTTTAGTGGAAGTTCATATGAGCATACAGGTATTCAATGAGGACTGGGTACTGAACAGACTCATGAAGACCTCTAATAAACATCCATAAAGCTGTCAATGAAGGGTCTTCTCAAGTTAAGTAGTATTTGTGATCCTTTGACTTGAGCGTCATAGTGGGCTTGTGAGTGATCGACCATGATTTGATTCTACGCATGTCAGAGACCTTTCATGGTCTGATAGTTCGGTATCATTGGGTCTTGTCAGATGCTCATAGAGTCTGATGTGTGTAGACATTGGATCTGTTAGCTTATATGGGTGAGTTGTATATCCTAATGCTTTAAGAAATGTATTTCAAAAAGTCTTTTATCCAAAAGCATAAAACCCCACCGAAAAAGAGTTTTCTGTAGGGTAAAACTGTAAGTGTTAATAAACCTATGGTGTATACATATAGGCTTGTGTCTATCATTCAAATTCACATACATATCACGTATATATAAACGCAGCGGAAAAGCGGAATACTAATTTTCTAATGATAAACACAATAAATTTTACATATATCTCATAAATGTAAATAACATGGGATTGAAAACTTATTACCTTAGCAAGCCTTTAGTCTTTGTTGAATTGGAACACTGTAATGAAGCAACCCGTTCACAATTTTAGTTCTCCAACACGGTGGACTTGGGGAGTCTAGAATGACAGCTTGATTCCAACAAGGGTTTTAACTCTTATATCTTATGTTTAACTCTTAAACTAATATGCTTAACCTTTAAGCACTTGGGCTAGTTAGAAAAATGAGAAGAAGAAGTTCAACACTCGAACTTTTACCCAACCCTTAAAAGCTTAAAGTTTCTCTCTCTCTTTCTTTCTTTTGGCCGCGTGTTCCCTTAAGCAAAATGGACAACATTACTCTTTCATTTGCTTCACTTTATTTTTCTTTTCCTCACACAAGCAATATATGTCCCACAAATATGTCAACATTTGCCATTTTTCTTTTTTATAATTGTTTACAATAAGCAATCAATAAACAAAAGCAAGAAGAGATGCACTTAGCCAGCCAATTGGAGCAAATTAGAACAAATTAATTTTTATAAGTTTTAACCCCACCATGCATGGTCCTCTTTTCACTTTGTTTAATCAATATTAAAACAAATTAAAACACATGCCTTTATGTGTGTGTGGCCGTGTGAAGCAAAGCTAAATGAAAAAACAATTTCTTCATTCGCTTGTAACACACATCTTGATCACACTATGCTTACAAATTCATGCATACATGTTTTATTGTTTCATTTTAACAATATTAAATGCAACAAAACATGTATATTATAATAATAAATAATATTTTTTGACTTTTAATAAAATAATAATATCATATTTATTATTATTATTATTATTATTATTATTATTATATTCAATAAATAATTTAATTAATAAAATAATGATCTTGCTTGTTCAACAACTAAGGTCATTTTGATAATTTCTAAGTCAAACAATAATTGGCCTACAATATGTCATGTGTCAACATCTCATTGATAAAAAACTATTGTTAAATAATTGATGTACTTAACTCTTAAGTCTTGACACGTGTATGGCCCGAGAAAAACTGAAGCAAATGTCCGATCTGCTAGAATTTACTAGATTGACCTATTCAATCCAGTACGCTGCCCTAGTGCACAACTAATACACTTCATATTGCGAAACTCCTTAGGTCCACGCCCGATTTGTCAAACGAAACTATTTTGTGAGTCCGAGATCAATGTCCAATGCATACGTCACGAATATTACAAATTAGTACAGTAGACCATTTAAGTTAAGGTTATTGCGCATACGTATAATCCTTCTGCCATCCATATTCTGGAGGAGCGAGGATATAGATCATCACCGTCAAAGTTCCACGTGCTCATCCATGAACTTATCTCCAGACATATATCTCAAGAAACAATATAGGTAAATACCTTTACGATATTGTTTAACCCTATTGAAAAATCCTTTTTCGGATTTATTGCTTATAGCCATAAGTCTTTCTGAGATATAGTCTTAGAGCATTAAGATATACAACTCACCTAATTGAGCCTACGGATTCTATATCTGTGCACACCAAACTTCATAAGCATCAGACTATACCCAACAACACATAGCAGTTAGACTATTAAAAATCTCTCACATATGTGGAACCAAAACATGATGGATCACTTACAAGTCCACCGTGGTGCTCAGGTCAAAGGATCGTGTATACTATTTAACTCGGGAGAACCTACTATTAACGGCTTCATAGGATGTCTATTGGGGTCCTCGATGAGTCTATTCAATATTCAGTCCTTACTGAATATCTGCATGCTATACAAACTTTCAATAAGCCTATGGTCAACTAAGAACAACCATCTAGACCATTTAGGTATAGTATACACTAGTTTATGAGAAAAGGTTTCAATAATAGACCCGCATCGGCGAATAAGACTAGGAACATTGAATTTGAGAAGATACTTGTATAATAACATTTCTTAGCACCTATTGGAACTCCTTGCAACTATGTTATTACTGATATACTCTCGGGTCTATGTCCCATTACGGACAAGGTCTTAACTCTTAGATTTTGCTGAATTTTATAATTTACTAACTCTTAGCAGTGCTAACTATTAACAATTATAATTCTCAATATTACTAACCCTTAGCACTGGTCTAAACTCCTTCAGATCATACAATGTCTATAACGTAACAAATATTGTACTGTTTAATGAAAGAAATTAGTGATTTAATAAAACGTACTGTATAAACATCATAAAATAAAATATTCATACAATAATAGAATGTTACATAAGCACAAATTCTAACATAACTAATATCGCTAAAGTGTTTACGGATATTATTTTATGAAAATAAAAATTAGGAGATAAGTTCATAGTTGATCACATAGAGATTTGACGGTGATGATTGTGTCTTTGGTCTTCTAGGATATAGGTGATTGAAGGATTATACGGATATGGTTAACCTCAACTTGTATGGTTCAACGCTCTGTTTTGTAATATTTTTAACGCTAGCAGCCCCTGACAACCCCCCTCCCCCCATTTCACCTCACATTTATTAACTATAAATAATAACTTTTGAACTTGTTTCATAATGGTCCCTATTTTCTAAATCATCAAACCACCCCATTTTTAGAGGATTTTGAAATTGAATTTTGCTGAAAATTGATCAAACAATGCTGCCATTCTAGAGTTTGAATCTCATCACTTTGTCCTCCCTCCATTTGTTAATTATAAATAACAACTTTTGAACTTGTTTCATAATGGTCCTTATTTTCAAAATTATCAAACAACCCCATTTTGAGAGGATTTCGAAATTGAATTCTGCTAGAAATTGATCAAACAATACTATCATTCTAAAGTTTGAATCTACCACTTTGTTGAAGTCTTGAATTGTTCAAGAGTTGACTTCAATATGAGCTTCAAGTAAAGAAATGTCCAAAGGTTTCAAATGTATGATTTTCTGAACTTGTTAGTGTAACA
Source organism: Ailanthus altissimus (assembly GCA_946807835.1). NCBI lineage: Eukaryota > Viridiplantae > Streptophyta > Magnoliopsida > Sapindales > Simaroubaceae > Ailanthus > Ailanthus altissimus. Next base: position 13,627,367 of record OX327698.1, read on the forward strand.
AGACTTCAATTTTGATATGTTTGTTATTTAGGAAATTAGTTTCTAATTTCCTTGCGTAATTATGTATGATTGTCATGCATTAGAAAAAATTAGCAATTAACACAATCACATGCATGCACCATGAATACACGTTAACATAAATATCTATTGTTTGTTCACTTAATGTCGTCAGAGAAAAATACTTAAAAAGAAAAAAGAATTATAACTTATTTCATAATTATTATTGAAGAGATATTAACAGACGAAGTTCCCCCAACGCTTGCAACATGTAATGATACAAACAACATTATATGCCTTAATAGGAGTAATTGGTGAAGCCAGTTTTGAGAGGGTGTGCGAAGATATATAGTATTAGTAATAATATTATTAGAGAATAGATAAATATATATATATAGTATTTTATTTTATTTTAATTTATTCTAAAAATAAAATAAATAATTAGGTCTTTACATATTAAAGCACGTATCATATAAGATGTTTTTAAAACTCAATAATAAATAAATTTTATTTGATCATTTTTAATAAATAATAAAATAAATAATCAATAATATACAATTAATTAATACTTATAGGCTCACTTTAATATAATTTTTAACATTTATAACATATGATTGAGCAAAAACAATAAAACTCTTGCCCACATCCCTCGTTACATGACTACTACAAACACTCTTAAACAAATTAAAGGTGGACAAATTATATGTGTGTGTGTGGTTGTTTTAGTTATTTTTATTTTTGGATTTGTTTCTATTCAACAGCCTCCTCTCGAAAAAGTTGATAACTAACAACAATCCAGCTCAACCAAAATTGGCTGAAAGCTCTTATTTGAAATATTCAGGAACAGTGTGAGGGAGTTTGAGTTCTCCAATTCCATGAAATATTGGTTAATTAAACACCCCCTAAAAATGTGAGTACACTTGGTTTGGACGTTGTTAGGTTCGATAACCTTGACTTAAATTAAGAAATGCACATATTTTATTGTTACAGCAAGCAACTGGGTACATGAGTACACTTGTTATTTGTTTTAGATACTTAGAAATATGAGTTATTTACTTTCTCGGGAAACTGACAGAAAATAAAGAGGAATCTGAGAGAGAATTTTGTTTTAACTATTTTTATTTTTCAGTGGTTCTCAAATGTATTACATCAGCCTATTTATAGTACTTAAAAATCTAGAAAGATTTAAAAGAAATACAAAGAATACAAGTTGTTAAAGTTTGTTGTAACCGAATGCAGAATACGCGGGAAAGGTTGTTACTGAATAAATAAAACTATCAAAGAATTTCATGTCCTTGAATCATAATTCCACGTCATCCTCTGGCTTGACTTCAGCTTGAGCACTCTTGCTTTCATTGATCTTCGAATCTTATCACAACAAATCTCACAGACGTAATTAATTTGTGTTAGTCTAGATTACCTTTTAATTTCGAGTATAAACATGTTATCCATTTTACTTTTGAATTAGAAAATGTGTTGGTTGACTGAAAATTAAACATCTTCTATGTTTAAACATGTTCTGAAAACCTCTTTAAAAAATTCATGAGTTCAGGAGTTTGTAAGATTAATTAATTTAATCTCTAAAGTTTGAATATAATTTTGTTCTTAAGATTAAATAATTTAATCATGAGTTAAGGAGTTTCTATGATTAATTAATTTAACCACTTAACACCAAAATTAATTATGAAATTTATATATGAAAAGAAATTAAGTTAAAAATTTGATTTACAATTAAATTTAAATGTTTTAATGAATTACTTAAATTTTAACTCTCAAAATTACAGCATACAATTAATCTATTTTTTACTACATAAAAATTTAATTACATTTTTTTATAAAAAAAAATTATCTAACATAAAGATTTATCTTACATTTTGGAAAATAAATCGCATTTTGTTCATCAAAAAACTTTTATGGTGTTATTTATGTAAATTAAATATGCACATGATTTATTTTTTTATTTTTAATTACTTTTTACAAAGGGAATACAACAGCGAGACCCTTAAAGTTATATGAACATGACAAATGAATCTCTTTTCTTAAAATAAATTATATATGTTCTTCTTTTTTGTCGAACGTTGTTATCAAAATTATTTTTTTTACAATAAAAATTAGTTTTTACAAGTCAAACCCGATAAAATACTATTTTTAATAGGAAAAAATGTAATAAAAAGGGAACAAATGTCATCTATTTAAAAAAATTTGAGTTCGTCAAATTTGTTTTTTATAAGAATCAACTTTTAAAAAACAATAAAGTTTTTAGCTTTTTTACATTATTCTATCAATTCTATTTATTTTGTCAAATTATTTACTTTAAAATATTTTTTACATATAAATATAAGTAGATATAATATTATAAAAGGACATAAGTATCACATTACTGATTTTCAAATTCTTTTTAATGGTAAAAATAAACAAATAACTAATAGTTAACTAATTTTATAGTCTCTAATTTTTTAAAAATATATTAGATTTATAATTATTTTGCAATTAGTAGGACTAGTTAAGATTAAATACGTTGTGGTGCAACATAAAAATTTAAATTCAAGATGGATCAAATTAAGAGTGGGGCATTTTGAAAAGTTGAGAGAATTGGTTAAATCGAATTGAGCTGAAAATTTTGAACAATTCAGTCTTATAGGTCGATTCCTATCAATCTCATGAATTGACAACGGATCGGTTCGTGTCGATTTTGGGTACGAATTTGGTTCAAACTAAAAATTAATAAAATTGAATAAATTTATAATAACAATACTAAAATTATTATTTGAAAAAAAAAATTGGACAAAAAGGGCAACAAAAGAAAGCATTTTTCTACTCCCTGCATGGCCAAATGCCAATTAGAAATCGGCGTCGCTGCCGTTGCTGTGCTGGCCATGAATACTGAAGAATCCCTTCTTGCCGCCGAAGAAGAATCTTCAAATAGCCAAGTTCCAAAATGTTGGGACTTTTTACATGAAAATAAAACTTTACTTATAAGTATTTAAAATTAGTAAAAGATTACACTATTAAAATAGAAATAACAATCAAATACATAAATGACACAAAAATTTATGTGATACGATAAATTGTCTATGTCTATAATAAATCAAAAAGTCCTAACTTATTTTTATTATTTAGTGATTACCAACAAACTACTCAATAATTATAAAATTGACTCAAGAGATTGTAAGGAATACTCAATAGAACGAGCTCTTCAATGGTCTATACAACACTATCTTGCACATTCAGTACTCAAGTACTCGCGATATAACATCCTCTTGTGTACTCAACGCTCAAGCTCTCTTTGAGCTCTTTATTCTCTTTTTTGTTAATGCATGCCACTCTAATGGTCTAACAATGGTTTATATAAGCTCGAAAACGTTATTAAAAATCTTATATCAAAATGGAATAAAAGTCCATGCATGGAAGGAGTTCAAAACCAATTCAAAAATAAAAATAAACCCTTTAAACACTTTTAATATTATTATTTTTACCTTGAATGAATATTCCACTTGATCTAGCATACTCAAGAATATCAAATTTTTCTTAACACCAGGAGCATATTTTATACCAAGTAACTTTTTAGCTTTCTTATTATGAAATCTCAATCTTATATTACTGATTTTTATGGCTTTAAAAGCCATATCATTACCCATTAATATTTTACCACTATTAATATATTTATAATTAATAAATAAGGATCTGTCAAGATGCATAAGAAAACTACAACCAAAATCAAATATCTACTTACCAGCATAATTTTCATCAGAAGCTACTAAGGTTTTTGCACTATCATATTCCTCTTTATAGACTATTGCAATATTATCTTTTTTTTTTCTTTTCATTCTTTATGGCCTTTCTCTCTAAATAATCCTTTATAAAGTGCCCTTCTCTTTTGTAACAATAACACTTCATAGATTTTTCCTTTAACTCTTTTGAATGATTGTTCTTTTCATCTCTATTTTCAACTCATCCTCTTATCATAAAAAAACCCTACATTATTATGCTCTGATCTTTCTTCAATTCTTTAGAGTTTATACTTATGAGTCACCATAATTGGATTAATCTTAGCTCTAATACCATTTATTAGGACTTTTCACATGGAAGTCTTCACCCATATGTATTCTAAAATTAAAAAATATCACACAACTAAAATAAAGATAATAATCAAACACACAACACACACAAGAATTTACGTGGTTCAGCAAATTATCTACGTCCACAGTGGATCAAAGAAAAGTCTTTTTTATTCTCTCTTTTGTTGATGCATGCCACCTTAATGGCCTAATAAGAGTTTATATAGCCTTCAAAATGTTTCTAGAAATCATATATCAAGTTAGAATAGAAGTCCACTGGTGAAAAGAGTTCAAAGCCAACTCAAAAACAAACATAAACACTAAAACCAAAAGTTAGGCTGTAGCATGGGCCGATACTATAACGTCACTGCACCCAAGCTCAGTGTCGCACCGCCCAGCCATTGCCCAGGTCAAGGTTGCGACCCTAAGGCTTGGAGATGTGTCCCTCATGCATTCTAAGCCTCTCATTGCTTTTGAATTTTTGTTTTGCTTAAAATCGTCTATCCATTGCATTCTTGACCTCGTCTCCTCATTGGCATTTGACTCAAAATTACACTAAAAAATAATTTTGAGATTTTTCATGTAGAAATCTTTGCCCATAAGTATTCAATAATTGTAAAAGATCACACATATAAATAGAAAAAATAATCAAACACACAGGGTACACAAGACTTTATATAGTTTAGTAAATTGCCTATGCCCACGGTGGATCAAAGATACTAGCTTCTTTTATGACTCAGTGATTATAAAAAAACCACTCAATGATTAGAAAGATCATTCAAGAGATTTGCAAGGATACACAATAGAACAAGCTCTACAAGGGCTTATACAACACTCTCTCGCACAATCAGTACTCAAGTGCTCCTTATACAGTACTCTCTCGCTCACTCAGGACTCAAATGCTCATTGAGCTCTCTATTCTCTCTCTTATTGATGTAACTTTAATGCTTACTACCCTAATGGTGTAACAAGGGTTTATATAGACTTTAAAATATCCTTAGAAACCTTACATTGAGTTAGAATAGGAGATTACATGCGAAGGAATCTAAAACCGATTTGGAAACGTCAAACTGTGCTTAAAACAAGATATTGGTGTCGCGGCACCCTAACGCAATTGTGGCCTTGAGCAGTGTCTTGGCTCTGCCAAGGCTGGGCCACAGTGCCTAGCTACGACAAAGCTAGCACCATGGCCTAGTTCCCTCAGGGTCGCAGCCCCAAGGCCTAGAAATAGTCCCTTTATGCGTTCTAAGGCCTTTCTTGCTTTTGGCTCTTTGTTTCACTTTAAATCTCATCCGTTCAATGTATTCTTGACCTTGTGTCATCTCCTCAATGGTCTCCGACTTAAAATCACACGCAAATACAATTTTAAATCACTAAATTTCAATACTAACTATATCCTTTACATTTTTCTTTATAAATCGATGTTGTCACTACCTTCAAAAGCAGCTGTCGCAGCACCATTGTTTAAATTTTATTATGATTTTAAATCACTCCAAACTCAAGCTTCTACCTCAAGTCTCCAACTTAGAAGCTTGAGCTACGTTCACCTAACCATTGAAGAAAGACAATAGAGTAGCATCCCTTAATTTATTTTCTTAACAACCCACATTCTCATTCCAAATCAAAAGTAAATTTGTAATTAAAAACATGAATAAGAAAATGACATTCTCTTTTTTATGCATGTGTTTTAGTAAGTTAAGTGTGTTTTAGCAAAAATAAAATGACCTTTACCCCTCTATGTTATCATTCAATTTCTCCCATTTACCTTTTAAAAAATAAATAAATAAACCCCTATGTTGTTGTGATTCTATTTTTTTTTTAACTTTTTTCATGATTTGAAAAATTTATCTCTAATGAAAATGGTTTGACAATTTTACCATTATAAATTTAATGTAAAAATAATAATAATAAGAAATGGGTCTAAAGGGACTTACACATTTTATATCTCTTAGATAAAAAGTGTCAACCAAACAACTTAGCCCACATTTATGGTAAATTGTTGTGAATACTAATATATATACCTATAATAATTTAGATTGATTATGAGATATAAATTAAATAAATTTTGTTACTTAAAAGCCTAAATAATAATAAATTTAAAGTATTTTAATTAACATAAATTCAAATAAGCTTACAACCAATTAGAGTTTTTGAGGAAACTATTATAAAGATCTTCTTTTTATGTATTCTAAATTAATTTGGGAAAAATAAAAATTTTAGTGACAATATTTATAATAAACAAATTGTTTTTTTGTCAAAATTCATAAATTATAAATACTTAATTTCCATCAATAGACATAAATATCATTTAAAAACATTTCTATTAAAAATGATTATTTATTGTTTATTAACAATTATAATAATTAAAAACTCATTTGATAGCATAGAATAATTTGGAATTATTTGTATTAATTTTTTCTTGACTTAACAATTAATGAAAACTAAATTTTTATGATTTAAATATAATTCTCAATATTTCACATGTTAATTTAAAATAAAAATTATATTCATAATTAAACAAATCCGTCAATTCTCATGAATTATAACTTAAAATTAGTTTTTCTAATAATATTTTTAACTATTTGATAATTGATTTATAAAAACTCACTTGTAAGCATGCAAATAATTTTTTTAATTATTTTCATAACAAAACAATTGACTATTAATGGAGATCAATTTTTTAGCATGTATTTTTATAGTATTTATATTTATCTTCAGATTAAATTTAAAAATTATAAAATAATTTATGTTCATAATTTATATCTAATAATTTATATAATTTATCTATTAATTATATATATTAGACCAACATAAATGATCAAAGTTAATTGTGGTCATGTGGCTTAATACCTTTAATTTTAGAGGTTAAGGATTCAAATTCTTTTAGACCCTTTTTTTTTTATTTCTTTAAATTCATTAGGGGTAAAACTGCAAAGCTATGTAGCATTGAGTGTAAAGTTGTCGAATTATAAAAAATTTAAAGGATAATGAAATATTTATAATGGCAGAGAATTTTTATTTTAAAAAAAAACATTATGAGAGTAAGTAGAGGTTATATTTTTCTTTGTTTTAGTCAAATTGCTTTTAATTTTATTTTACAATAATAAAAAAATAATTTTTTATACTTATAAGAATATGAAATTGACTTTTATCTTAATTTGTGTCATTCGATTTATTTCACCTCGGAAATTTGAAGAAAAACTATTACAACTGTAGCTGTTGATCTATAAATTTATACAAACCTTAAGTCAACGAGTTAAATTTATTTTTTGTCGAGAAATTAGATCAAAATTAACTAAAACAAATATATATATATATATATATAGAGAGAGAGAGAGAGAGAGAGAAAGAAAGAAAGAAAAGGACTCAAGATATATAGTGGTTTAGCTCAATTTGGGCTTACGTCCACTTTATTGAACTTTATGGGGTCACACATATGTACTATTTATTAATTATTTTACAACAGTAGTACAAGACACCACGACCATTACAGAGAATAAATAAAAATAAAATAAAACCATGCATAGCTCTCATCCCCGCTAGAAAATTACCTTCTTATTCCTTGTTGAGCCCCCTTTTTTATAAGTGCCTGTAGGGATTAGTGGTAGAATTCTTTTAGGAAAAGATTTCATTATTAATTCCTTTTGATTTGATTAATTCATAATTTTATGAATATGATTACCTGATTTTAGAGATGTAGTTATTCTCAATTAAATTTCTTAAAGGGATGAGGATTATTCTCTAATTAATTAGGTTCCTTTAAAGGGTAGGGGATCCCTTTTTAGGATTAGGGTTGACTCCAAATTTATGAAAGGGTAGGGTTTCTCAATTTTCAGTGTTAACTTATTAATATTGAAAACTTATTATAGTTTAGGCTGAAAGATTTATCTTTAGATTTCAGGTCTGTCTTAGGGTGTCGAGTAATGTGAGCCTTAAATTTTTTATGCAAATGCCCCTATTGGTACCTAGGGGCCTAGATTTTTTTAATGTTGAGCATCCCCATTATTACCCTGGGGGTTTGGATTTTTAACCTTATCCACTTGCCTTTTCGGCCTTATACGGGCTCGGAATTTATGGCATTCATAAAAGGGGATAGTTTTTCTATCATTCTCCGTTTACCTTTCATATCTTGGACAAGCTTGGGATTCACAAAGTTTATATATATTTTTATAGTTGAATATTTCCTTGCCCTAGGTGGGCTTGGGTCTTGTGATGTAGAAGTTTAATCCTTACCTTGGGTAAGCTCGAGTGTTTATTGAATTATCTCTGCCCTAGGCGGGCTCGAGTGCTATTAAAATTATCCTTGACCAAGGTGGACTCAAGTCATCATAAATGCAATCACTACCTTAGGCGGGTCAGATATTCATAAAACTAATCCTTGCCCTAGGTGGACTCGGGTGCTTATTGAAATTTTCCCTGCTATAGATGAACTCGAGCTTTTATAAATGCAACCCTTACCCTGGAGAGGCTTAGGTTGGATAGGCTCAGGCCTTCATAAATGATATCCTTGTCTTGAATGGGCTCGGGTTTTATGTCGCTTTGCTCTTCGAATTAAGTAGAGGTCCTAAACATTTGATAGAAAAGAAAATAGTATATAATAAATAATAGTGGAAAAAAAGGCTTACGTGGTCAGGCTCAGTGAAAGCCTAAGTTGTTGTGGGTGGGGAGTTTAAGTGGTTATACTTAGGGAGAGTTTGATTGCTCATGGTCTTCGGTGAGAGCTTAAGTGCTTAAAGTCTTCAGTGAGAGCTAAATGCTTGGGGTCATCGATGAGAGCTAGGTGCTCAAGGTATTCAATGAGAGTTGGGTGCTTAGGGCCTTCGATGAGAGCTTTTTTGGGGTCTTCGACGAGAGCTAAGTGCTCAGGGTCTTCGACGAGAGCTAATTGCTCGGGGTCTTCGATGGGAACTTGTGTTTGGGGTCCTCAGAGTGAACTCATATGGTCAACTTTGGGGTGGATTTTATATGGTCAATCTTGAAGAAGGCATTTTATGGTGAGTCTCAGGGCAGACTTATGTGGTCAGGTGTCACGCCCCAGACCCAAAAGATCTGACACGCGACATCACTTACATTCATTCAATAATATTTTTAAGCACATTTATTTTAATTTCTTTCAGAATTATAGCAATTGAATTATGATTGGGACAATTAGTAAACCGGAGATACGCAGAGTTTTCTCAGAGATAAACACTCTACTACGTCACTAGTAGCAACTTTGTTACCGGGAGCCCAGAATATATTCATTGCCCAGAATATATTCTTACCCAGAATATGGTAGACCCACATTCCACTCCGCCAGAGCCCTCATTCAATGTATGGGAACAACAACTCCATAAGTTCCTCTCTCACGGATACGACACAGATGAAAGCGACCAATGAGACTCATTTTGACCTACATTGCTGTTTCTATTTTCACAGAAACTAGATCCGTGTTGCTCTATCACATCAAAGAGAGACTGATTACTGCTTTATCTTTATGTCAAATGTGCTTTATCTTTCTTCATATCTGCTTTTAATCTATCGGCCAAAAATTAATGTTAAGACCACAAAATCTTTGTAATTAATAAAGTTAATTTGGCCTTATGTCCAAAGTCCAATTGTTAGCTCAAAAAGTCTTCAAGTCATTGATGTATTGTCGACCATTAGTGCCAAAATGGCTAAGTCCCTAAATCCATGAAATAGGCTTTTATTGACTTTTCTTAATTATCTTACCTAACTTATCACACTTCCGACACAATTTTTATCACACTTACATATCAACATATATTTATTCAAGATTTTGCGACCTATTGTCCCTTATAAAATGATAAAGTAAAACTCATTCTCTTTTTTTTGTTTTACCTCACAAGAATCGAGAAAAATATATACTTGAACATACTTACACATATGCTCCACAGCTATTATCAATTTGTTTCTCTATAAATACATTATTATTGCATCCTTATACAAACTCAAAAATATTCAAAGATTAGGGTGAGCATAACAATGGAGGAAACCTCAGCTCGTCGATTCACAAAAATTTGTGTCTTTTGTGGATCCAACCCTGGGAATACCGAAGAATTTACAAAAGTTGCAGAAAATCTCGGTAAGGTATTAGCTGAGCGAAATATACATCTAGTATATGGAGGAGGTAATCGTGGGTTAATGGGGTCTGTAGCAAAAGCAGCACACAATAATGGTAGTCGCGTTTTGGGTATCATTCCAAAACCTCTAGCTATTGAAAATATTGTAGGAAAAACAGTTGGGGATGAGTTACAAGTCTCATCTATGCACGAACGAATGGCTCAAATGCTTAGGCATGCAGATGCTTTCATAGCTCTACCAGGAGGTTTCGGGACCTTGGAGGAAATTTTTCAAATTGTCTCATGGGCACAATTACAAATCCACCAAAAACCCATTGGTTTGTTAAATGCTAATGGTTTTTACGACGGGTTGATATCTTTTCTTGACTATGCAGCGGGAACACAATTCATCCCACTTCTAGCACGACGGATTCTTATTTCAGCTCCAACTGTTGATCAACTGATTGATCAACTGATTGATCAATTGCAGTCTTTTATTCCTCTGTCTAATCCAACATTGCATCAGTTAGATTGGTCTACTCATGACAGTCAGAAGAAGCGCAAAATAGACTTAAATCTCACTCCGTAGCCTCTATTGTATTTTTGTTGCTGCTATTGTTGTTGTTTTGTTGTTTTCCTTTTTAATAAAAGTTGTTTCAATTGATGTCTTCAATACTCTATTTCTCTATATTTTGTCATTCAGAAAATTATCTCAATTTGCTCTATCACATGCAAATTATCATTATAAGATATTCAACATCACTCTTACTAAGCATATTAGTCATAACTTAAAAGAAAATCTAAATGGTAACATTAAGATCCACAAGGTACCATTATCCACAACAACAACAATCTTAGCAGCTCTTGGATACTGTGTCATCTTCACAAAATCATACAAAATTTAAGGAATATGTCAAACTTTTACACAACAAAGCTACAAATACAATCCTAAGGATTTGGCATCTGCTCGGTTCCCTTGACTCGACACTTAAAAGTCTACAGAATCATATCTTAGCTCTGATACCAATAAAAGCTGTCACGCCCCAGACCCAAAAGATCTGACACGCGACGTCACTTACATTCATTCAATAATATTTTTAAGCACATTCATTTTAATTTCTTTCAGAATTATAGCAATTGAATTATGATTGGGACAATTAGTAAACCGGAGATACGCAGAGTTTTCTCAGAGATAAACACTCTACTACGTCACTAGTAGCAACTTTGTTACCGGGAGCCCAGAATATATTCATTGCAAAATTCTTACTTAAAATCATCCAATAACCACACTTTATAAAACTTAAACCAAATCCAATCCACACACAATGAAATAATACATAAGTATTTATTCAATAGGGACAAACCAAATATCCTATCCCACGTGTCCCCAAATGAAACACATAACAACCTAGCAACTTAGGGAACCCAAGGAACAACAGAAGCCTTGCCAAATCCGCTAAGCACACATGTATCTTATTTACCTGAAATCACCATAAACTATAATGAGTATAAAACTCAGTAAGCATACTAGTTTTTCATATATCAAATACAAATACATATATGTACACAATGCATATGTATGATATGCTGTGATCAATCAAAATCATAATCTTATCAAATCACATATCATGTAAGCGCTTACACATTCTTTCAAAACATATTACAGGAATACCATCACTCAACTACTACTTAGTAGGACTTACACATCACATATCACATAATGAGCCAAATGTCACTCGTAGGTGACATACCGTATGAGAGGAATAGTACAAGTGAGGTCTTGAATAACACATATATAATGCTCATGCCCGAAGGTAAAAGCCAAACCCTCACCCTGATCATCGGTGAGTCCTCTCACATGCACCAATACGCCACCACACGAATGCGATAACTCACTCTTCCTTTAGGTACCAATAGGATCCTCCCTACATACGGAACACATAACATATACCTATCCCGAAGGAAAGGCCACACATAAAGGCTCCACAAATCACATAAGATGCCTACTAAGTTAACAGTGAGTTCAAGCATCCTCAAAACACAAAATCTTTCTCATGGACATATTGCACTTCAAAGCTTTCTTTGTCAAACACATTTCATTTTGAAAGCTCGCTTTCAAAAACACATGTATGTCCATGTTCAATGTCAATGCTCACATTCATAAATATATGTCTTTCACATTTCATATCAAATACACTTTGGCATAACATAAACATATTTTTAAGCACATTTACAAAATCATACATAGACAATTACTATGCTTATAGTGATTTCAGTAAAAGTCTAGTATACTTACCTCTTAACACTTTCAACTACAAGGCTTAAATCTCCTTAACCTATCAATGGAGATTAATCCTTTCATAAGCCTCACAATTCACACAAAATACTTTAAATAGCTTACAAAATTATACACAATGCATTTATCACATCAAATTGGTCTAAATATTTGGTTTCTCAAAACCTGTCATTCTGACCACTTACACTTAACAAAATTTCTAATACATCAAATGATGTCCAATTACTCCGAAATCAGAATATATCATTCTTGACTCATATATACTTCTTATATATGAATATTATATCAAAATTCCTACACAATCCATTCCATACACACCATCGAATCCAAACTACAAACCTGACAGGATCAAGATACTTACTGAACAGTATTCAATCTCCCAATTTTATAAAATCATATACTAACTCAAAAATTATAAAACTACCATATAATTACTCTTGACACATATCTCAGTCCATGATAAATATTTGGCTTCCAAATAACTACCAAAAGTATTTTAAAACTATTTTATTTCATAACTTTAAAAATCTGTTAATCAAATACTACAATGAGCTGATACACTTTAGAAATTCATAACACTTTAACCACATTGATCCAAATTCTCAATTCTGAGTATATCATATTAGACATATAAAATTATCATATTCCACAAATTCGTAATTTTTAAAGATCATTCAGCAGGTCAAAAATTATTTTCCACTGTATCATACTGTTTACACAGGAAATTTCCAGAATTCCAGGGTCATTTTGGTAAATTCACTACAAATTCAATTTCCGAGATTTTCAGTCGATTCAAAGTCTCAGATGATCCTAAACATGTCTAATTTCATATACGCAAAATTCAAAACCAGAATCGAATCACAACAATTTATAAAATTCCTAGATCAAGAGGTTATCCAGCAGAAATTCCATAATTCATCATGATTTATCAAACTATCTTATAGATCATCATCAATTCTCACAACATCAAACGAAATACACATCAAATCCTTAATTATACATATTTCCAGAAATAAAAACTTAAAGAAATTAACTTAATTAACACCAATAAATTGATAATTAGTTGTGATATACCTCTAAAGATCCAAAATTCTCATTTTCTTCTTCTTTTTCTTCTTCTTCTTCTCTTTCTCTCTCCTTTATTTCTCTCTTCTCTCTCTAAAAATGGGTAGCTCGACCAAAATGAGAGAATTAGGGTTTTTAAAAGTGTATTTTTATACTAAGTGGTTAATTTTTGGTATTTACGAATTCACCCCCAAAACTTTCAAAGTATAACAATTTGGTCCCTAAAATAATTCCAAAGTCTTGCAAATAAACCCAATACTAATAGTATATCCTTAACCTATAAAAACACTACTAATAACAATATATAAATCAAGGATCACCCACATACAAATAAAATACGTATATTTATATATATAAATATACATATTCTTACCGGTTATGGATACTGGTTACTACATCAGGCTTGGGTCTTCAGTCATCGGTTTCGTAGAAGGCTATATTGAATCATATATGTTGTGGGGGCTTATCTGTAAAAGTTTTAAAATAATTTTGGTTAAAAACAAAATTTTAAAAATTATAGAGGGCTAACTAAGAAAATTAAAGGAAGCCCTAGTTCTATCTTTCATGTGTTGTTGTGTCCCTTATAAATTATCTCCTATAAGTTTTAGTCAAAACAAGCTCTTTTAGGTGGGCTCGGGCCTTCATAAATGCGATCCTTGTCTTGGATGGGCTCGAGTTTTATGTTGCTTTGCTCCTCGACTTAAGTAAAGGTCCTAAACATTTGATAGAAAAGAAAACAGTAGATAATAAATAATAGTAAAAAAAAAAAAAGGCTTATGTGGTCAGGCTCAGTGAAAGCCTAAGTGGTTGTGGGAGAGGAGTTTAAGTGGTTGTGCTTGGGGAGAGTTTGATTGCTCATGGTCTTCGGTGAGAGCTTAAATGCTTAAAGTCTTCAGTGAGAGCTAAGTGCTTAGGGTCTTCGATGAGAGCTAAGTGCTTGGGGTCTTCGATGAGAGCTAAGTGCTCGGGGTCTTCGATGGGAGCTTGTGTTTGGATTCTTCAGATTGAACTCATATGGTCAGCTTTGGGGTGGATTTTATATGGTTAGTCTCGACGCAGACTTTTTATTGTGAGTCTCAGGGCGGACTTATGTGGTCGGGCTTGGGTCTTCAGTCATCGATTCCGTAGAAGGCTATAATAAATCATATATGTTGTGGGGGCTTATCTACAAACGTTTTAAAATAAGTTTGGTTAAAAATGATTTTTAAAACTATAAAGGACTAATTAAGAAAATCCAAAGAAGCACTAGTTCCATCTCTCATATGTTGCCGCTCCCCTTATAAATTATTTCCTGCACGTTTTGGTCAAAACAAGCTCTTTTGCTTTAGTGATTCCATTGTTATAATTTGCTTGATCTCCTTCTCACAAGTGACACGTCAAAAATATAGGAGTTTATTCCCAAGTATAGGATTGTCAAAGTAATAAATAATACAATGAGAATGGGGTCGATCCACAGGGAAGTAGAATTAAGATTACAAACTATAAATACTTTAAAGACAATTATAAGATGTTTGCAAATATTAATTCAATTAACTAATTCAAATAAAAGTTAAGGTTAGGGGGATCCACTCTTGGCATAAGAAGTAAAAATATATTTAACTCTTTTTATAACTCAAATGGAATCCTCACACAAAGGAGGTTCCAACGAAAAATATAACAATTAAAGTTCATCATCATTTATATATTAATTAGTATTTATTTCTTTCAATTATTATACATCAAATCTTATAAATGGGTTCAAGTATTTATTATGTCAATCTTTATATTTGTCTACAATAAATTAAGACTCCTACTTTATAAGAAATGATATATACACCAAATTTTATAAATGGTTTCAAGAATTTATTGAGCGAAGTATAAAGTTTGTCAATAATAAATTAAGATACGCCACTTAGAAGAAAGGATATTAATATTACAAACAAAATAAATACATCATATATAAATTTGTATAACTTAAGAATAAAATATTAAATTAATGAATAAGAGTTAAGTATTACCTTGTCAAGAGTTTCACCCTTTCACCTTAGCATAAAGAAAATTACTTGGACATAATAAAACTAAAGAAAAAGAAAAGAAATGGAAGAAAAAATAACATGACTTTATAATAGTAAACAAGAGAAATAATATTACAAAGAGATAATACAAAAGACAAGTGTTTTGAACTAAAATCTAACTCGCTAATTACATGTTTTTGGCATAAACATGTTACATATTTATAGAAAAAAATGAATAAATCGAAACAAATGAAGAGGAACCACATGGATGATAAAAGTCAATAATGGTGGCAAATAATTTACATTGATTATCATTAATGTATCTATTTGCTTATCCAATTTATAATTGATGTGGTCCGAATTAGCTATCATTAAAAACATCAAAGTTGTATATGAGTCTCATATCTTTTCAAATGAAGTTGTCTCATATGTATTAGATACGTATTTCTATAGTTATGGGCCAAATATTGATAACTGTTCGGATTAGGCCTGTATTGCAGATCAGTTCTGTTTTAGGCCATTTTCACCCTATATACACTCGAATTTCGAATGTCTTGTGAAATACAATATATTATCCCATTGATTTGGCTCTTCACATGATCAATAATCACTCCAATTGAATTCCTACGTAGAAAGATATGCCTATTTTACTGAACCTACTACAAAACAGTTAAAAGCTAATTAGGTACAATATTATAAACATACTTAAGTTAAGGGGGTTAAAGACACTAATAATATAAAACAGTGATTTAAAACTCTTATTAAATGTGTAATTTCAAGTGTTCATCACCCCCCCCCCCCCCCCCCCCCCCCCCACAACCAGCTTATTGTTAGTCCCTAGCAATTCAAGTATAAATAAAATTTGAACACTGCCTAAGTATTTCAAACAAAATGTCAGTTCAAGATCACAATTGCTATTAAGGTTATTTCAATCATAACTTCCAAAATTTTGTGTGTGTGTGTGAATTAAGTCGAATCCTTTTTACCACAAACCAGAACATATATAGTCTTAAAAAAATTTTTCAAGTAAAGCCTCAACTCTATATCCTTACAGGTGAATAACTGTTTAACGGGTTAGGATTTCACTCATAGAGTTGGAAAGCAGATAATGACTCAAGAAAATGTTATATTTAATGACAGACAGACAAACTAATATTGATCCAAAAATAGTAAAATTAATTGTTTAGAGTCAAACCATTCTTACCACATGCTAGCTTTAGGACTTTAATTATTTTATGCAAATCTTACGAATAAAGAATCTGATGATAAGATTGCCTTCTAATGGCTTTTGTCTTTTAAAATTGAACAAAGACTTTATTGAACTAAATTGATTTCTTTTCTTTCTTTTTTTTTATATATATACTTTGTTTTTGCTTATACTCTTTTTTCTTATGTTTTTTTTTAAAGATATAAAGAATCATTATAAATAAGAACAATTTCTCACTATAATTTTTTTTTTAATCATCCTTCAGCTAAGCAACCAAATCATTCCTCATCCCAAATAATATCATTCCAAATAAAAATTAACCATTTTAAAATATCAATAAAAGTTCGTAATCTGTTATCTCAAACCTCTCCATTCACTCACAAAAGATATGTCAGTTTAGAAAAAAGTATGTATACTTAAATATGAAAATTTTCTTAGCTATATATATTGAATCATTCATCTTACCACAAGGCTTAATATTGTGCTCAAACAAAATAATTTCGGAAGTTATTCTTTAGTAACCTAGATAGAAAAAATGATTTAAACTAAATAATTGCAAAATTATACCTCGGTGGTAAAGAAAATTTATTTACGTAAGAGTTATCAAAAACTTAAGCAGCAAACAATTATACATAAAATGCATTAAAAATAAACCAATTAGAATGTGTTTCAAAAGTTTAATAATGTACTCTTTACTCTACCATTCTAGAACTAGAATGCGTCTCAAGAATGCATAAATAAACTTTTTACTCATACCATTCCTAATGAATTTTTTTTTAAAGAACAAAGTGATAACAAAAAAATAAATAACACTAACATTATATATCAACTATTCTCCCCCTAACCAGATTAAGACATTGTCCTCAATGTTAAAATATAGAAAGAGTAAAGTATAGAAGATATCACCTGAAACATCTTTTAATGAAAATTAAACTTATAACAAATTAAAACAAACTACACAAAATGCTAAAAAAAATATAAAAGTAGATAGACTACAGATGAAGCGTTAAATCTATCTTGCGTTTCTTTTTACTGTTATCAGTATACCAATCTATCTAACTTATTGTTGGATCAGTAGAGGTGTAAAGGCTTGTAGTTCATCAAGTAACTAATCAACAGTTGAAGCAGAAATAAGGATTTGTTGTACTGTAGATGAGACGAACTATTTTTTCACCGCATATTCAAGAAAAGTTAACAACCCATTATAAAAACTATCTACATCTAACAAACCAAAAGGTTTCTTATGATTTACAATTGTGCCCATGAGACAATTTGAAAATTTTCCTCTAAAGTTTTAAAACCTCCAAGTAGAGCTATGAAGGCATCAACATTCCAAAGCCTGAGAGACATTCGTTCATGCATTGATGATACCTGTAACTTATTTCAATTGTTTTTTCTGTAATATTTCCAACAACAAGAGTTTTTGGTATGATACCTAAAACTCGTTTGCCTTTATTTTGTGCAGTGGTTGCCACACGTCTCATTAATCCAAGAACACCTCCCTCATACACTAAAGGAATATTTCGTTCAGCTAACACCTTACCAAGGGTTTTTACTGCTTCTACAAACTCTCTAGTTTTTCAAGACTAGATCTACCAAAGACATAATTTTTTGTGAATTTACGAGTTGATGTTCCTTCTATTATTATACTCACCCTCTCTCTTGAATGATTTTGAGTTTATATAAAGATACAGAAATAATGCAAGATACAGAAATATGTTGTAAAGTTAAGTCACATGGGTTGTTGGCTTAAAAAGCAAAATTTTCAACACCGTTTTACCAATTTTTAAATTATTAGCTGGAAAAGTCACATGGGTGATTGGTTGTTGAAAAAGACGTTTGAGTTTAAAATGAAACATTTAAAAATAACAGTTACAGTAAAAATGTACAAATAGTTTTGATTGTGGCTCATATCTTTCTTTGGTTTTACGTCTAGAAACGGCTTAAACGCCCTCTATGGGTCAGAGATAGGCTTCCCATCCAATTTTTTTATAAATTGGCAATATGCACATATCCACTAGGATGCGTCTCAAGAGTCGATAAGATGTCATCTAAAGACTCATTACTCAAACTATCTTTAATGAACCTAATTTTATCTTCGTGATTTATAGACACCATTCCTATAGCATGACAATATGTGTTACAAGTCATACGTGCACACTTGTAACAAATGTTTAATCATTTTGCTCTTCGTTTTTTTTTGTAAAATAGTTTTTACGTAAGCCAGGCATGTAGAAAATTAATGAGTCTGAAAATTTACCTGCCAATTACTTTAACTTCAATTAACCAACGTAAATCAACAGGTATATTCATAATCATTAATAACCTTAATCTTTCACATCTTGCTTGGTAAATTTTCTTTAAGGAATTTTAAGGCAATGAGGGAAAATGCGTTTTCAAATCTTTTAGAATATCATCCATTTATTTTTAGAAATGAGGAAGAAGAGAAGGTAATAATAATTATAAAAAACTGACAAAACTGACAAAACTGACTTAAAATGTCACGGAGTACAGTTATCCGCCACTTAACTGGGGTGTAAAACAAAAATTTAACAAAAATACTAAATTAACTTACAAGTAAAAACAAAAAAATAAAATTACAAGAAGAATAATTATATATAAATATGTAAAATAAAGATGAATTGGTCTCGTAACAAGGGTTAGATAGGGATACTAATTTTTAATGAAAAACTTGATTCTCTAGAAACGGCTTGAGCTTTTGCCCATTTATCTTAAACACATTCTTATTTCTATGATTTTTAATGTCAATTGTGTTGACGTTTTTAGGGTGTATGCATGTGATTGTGTACATATTGAAAAAATAAAATTATGCATCATATACATGAATTTGGCAGTGAAATTTATCAAGTAATCAGTATATACACATGTGGTTTAATTCTTAACAATTTAATAATACAGAAACATATCTTTGAAGACCTCTGATGAAGATTTCCAATTCCGGATATCCTTACTCCAAGTTTGAGCTCACCTTGAAGTGCACTCTTGTCCAATTCTAGTTCACAACAATCCGATGGGATTGTGAAGCTAGAATAGCAGCAGTATGATCTCCAGCAACAAGGTTTTTATTCTAGAAAGAAAAAATATAAAGGATTTATTTTCTTTCTCCTTTGATTTTTCTCACATGTCGTTGTACTTTGAAAAACTCTCTCAAAACCAACTCTTCTTTTTTTTTTCTCAACCCTTGCACGAATTTTCATTTACTCTCATATTAACACAATTGAAACTCAACTATTTTAGTGGTTACAACAACTTCACAAGTGCTCCACCAAAATTAGATTAAGTGGCCAACTACCAAAATCATTTTTTGGTGGCCATTTTAATGGTCTAATAAAATTAACCATTAATTACAAAATGGTGCTCCACTAAATTTAATTTATGTTTCTCAAATTAGGTATGTCTTCCATTTAGGAATAAAATAATAAATAAATAAAATCATATTTTATTTATTTAAATAATATTTATTTAATTATTCAAAAACTATTTGAATAATTAATATTTACCTTATTTGATTTTACTAACATGGTAAATGGTTGAATTCATGGTAAAACAATTCATACAATAAAATTGTACCACTTGTTAATATCTAATTAGTTAACAACTCTTGATAACTAATTAAATAATATACTTAACATTTAAGTTTAAATAAGTGCACAATTCGAGGAAACCCGAAACATATTTTCGGTTTGCTGGAATTTCTAGGATGGAACTGTTCAATCAATTATGCTGCCCTAGTGCACAACGAGTACATTTCATATTGTGAGACTCTCTAGGTCCACGCCTGAATTGTCATATAGAACTCCTCCATACGTCCGTGAACGATGCCCCACACACACGTTACGGATATTACAAAGCGGCGCGTTAGACCATACAAGTTGAGGTTATAACATATTCTTATAATTCCTCTATCATTTATATCCGAGTGGAGCAGAGATATAGATCAACACCGTCAAATCTCCATATGCTTGACTGAAAGCTTATCTCTTGAATTGTATTTCAATAAATAATATTCTCAAACACTTTTGTAATATTATTTATCCATAGGGTTAAACTCTTTTCCCGGGAATTATTGCTTATGGCCATAAGACTTTCTGAAATACAATCTATAGCGTATCAAGATATAATACTCACCCAAATAAGCTGATGGATCCCATATCTATGCACACCGGACTCCATGAGCATCGGACCATACCCAGCGACACCCAGCGGTCAGACCATGAAAGGTTTTTGACATGTGTGGAACCAAAGTATGGTGGATCACTCACAAGCCCACTGTGGCACTCAGGTCAAAGGACCACGAATACTACTCAACTCGAAAGATCCTCCATTGACGGCTTTATGGGATGTCTATTGGATATCTTTGTGAGTCTGTTCAGTGTTCAGTCCTTACTGAATACCTGTATCTCTATACGAACTTCCACTAAACTCATGGTTTGCTAAGACTAACCATCTGGACCATCCAGATATAGACATACACCAATCTATATATTTGTTAAGGTATTCACTAACAGATCTGCATAAGTGAAGATAGATCAGGAACATAATATTTGAGAACATATTTGCATAATGACATTTCCTAACACTATTTGTAACTCTTTGCAATTATGTCATTACTAATACATTCTTAGGTCTTTGTCCCATTTCAGACAAGACTCTAACTCTTTAGATATCGCTGACTCTTATAACCTGGTAACTCTTATCAGTGCCAACTCTTAGCATTTATAACTCTTACCGTTGCTAATTCTTAGCACTGATCTAAACTCATTTAGACCAAATCTGAACTCTTTCAGATCGTACAATGTCTGAAACGTTACAAGCATCTTACCATATATAAATATAATTAACGATTTATTGAAATAACAACACTAGTATAAATATTAAACAAATATTCATACATAATGGGATGGCACGTAAGCACAAATCCCAATAAATTGTTCCATAAAGGTATACATATTTCACAATAAAATGGCCACTCCATCTTAATTTTAACTTTCCAGGGAATATGTGAAGTTGAGATTTATAAAGCAAAACCTTATGACTAGTATCAAATGTTTTGTTTTTTGAATTGTTTTATCATGAAACATTTTGATTTTAGCTTTATGAATTTTTAAATTCTCATATGCATCATTTCTCAATTCTTCAAGTTCATTTATTTGTAATTTACGTATCTGTCCAGCAGAATCAAGATTTACATTGAAAGTTTTAATGGCTCAATAGGCTTTATGCTCAAGTTCCATAGGTAATTAGACAAAGTTTTTCATAAACTATCCTATAAGGAACATACCCAATGAAGTTTTAAAAGTAGTTCTAAAAGCTCATAGTTCATCATTAAGTCTTAAAGAAAATTCTTTGCGATTTGTGTTTATAGTTTTTTCTAAAATTTGTTTTATCTCCCTATTTGCTAATTCAACTTATCCACTTGTTTGAGGATGATAAGAAGTGGCAACTTTATGAGTAATACTATATTTGTTTCATTAATGTTTCAAATGGCCTATTACAAAAATGCTTACCCCCATCACTTATAATGGCTCGATGGATTCTAAATCGACTTAAGATATTTTCTTTCAAAAATTTTATGACTGTTTTATGGTCATTATTTCGACATGGAATAGCCGTAATCCATTTTGAGACATAATCTACTACGACTAAGATATACGTAAATCCAAATGATAGCGAAAATAGTCCTATAAAATTTATCCGCCAACAATAAAAAATTTCAATAACAAGAATAAGGTTCAAAGACATCATGTTTCGTTTTGAAATTGATCCCAACTTTTGACAATTTTCACATGTTATACAAAATGCATGTGTATCTTTAAATAAAATGGGCTAATAAAATCCGCAATGCAAGAGTTTTACAGCTATTTTCTTTGATGAGAAATGTCCCCCACATGCTTCAAAATGATAAAATTCAATAACTTTGTTTACCTCATTTTCGGGTATGCATCTTGGACACAACAATATTTGAAGTGATAAGGATCATCCCAATAAAACTTTCTTACCTCAATTAAAAATTTCTTTTAGTCTTGAACATTTCATTGAGGTGGCATTTATCCTGTTACAAGAAAATTAACAATATTAGCATACCAAGGTATTGTAATAGTAGAAAATAAAAATTCATCGGGAAAAGAATCATTAATAGATGTTATTTCTGTTGATAAATCTGGTGCGAGTCTTGATAAATGATCTGTAACAACAATGTCAGCTCCTTTCTTATCTATGATAGTGATAATAAATTCTTGAAGCAATAGAATCCATCGAATTAGTCTTAGTTTTGCATCATATTTTAACATTAAGTACTTTACAGTAGTATGGTCAGTAAACACAACAGTTGAAGAACCAAATAAGTAATAACAAAATTTGTCTAATGCAAATATTACAGCAAGTCATTCTTTTTCAGTTGTTGTGTAAT
The DNA here is from genome assembly GCA_946807835.1 of Ailanthus altissimus. Lineage (NCBI taxonomy): Eukaryota > Viridiplantae > Streptophyta > Magnoliopsida > Sapindales > Simaroubaceae > Ailanthus > Ailanthus altissimus. The sequence goes on from OX327698.1 coordinate 13,650,476, forward strand.
TCATATATGCACTGTTTAAAGTTCTACTTGCGTAATAAATTACATAAGATTTACCTTCCTTTCTTTGTCCCAATACAACACCAACAGCGTAGTCACTAGCATCACACATGAGCTCAAAAGGTAAAGACTAATCAGGAGATTATATGATAAGAGCAGATGTTAAGAGGTCAATTAATTTTTTAAACGAATTTTGACACTCTTGAGTGCACTCAAATGATACATATTTTGCTAAGAGGTTTAGATATAGCACTAAAAATTTTTATGAATCTCCTATAGAATCTAGCATGTCCTAAAAGGGATTGGACTTCTCTGACTGTTTTTTGTGGAGGCAAATGTGTAATGAGTTTGACTTTTGCCTTATCCACTTCAATTCCTTTAGAAAATACTACATGTCCCAAAATAATTTCAGAAGTAACCATGTAATGACATTTTTCTCAATTCAACATAAGACTCTTTTTTTCACATCTTTTTAAGACATTTTCTAAGTTTTCAAGACAATTATCAAAAGAATTTCCAAACGCAGTTAAATCATCAATGAAAAATTCTAAATAATGCTCAATCATGTCACTAAAAATGCTTAACATACATCTTTGAAATGTTGTTGGGGCATTACAAAGTCCAAAGGGAATTTTTTAAAAAGCAAAGGCCTCAAAAAATGCATGTGAATATAGTCTTTTCTTGGTCCTCTAGTGCTATAGGAATTTGATAATAGCCAGAATAACTGTCTAGAAAGCAATATTAAAGATGTCTTGTTACTCTTTCTATAATTTGATCAAATAATTGTAAAGAAAAATAGTCTTTTCTAGTGGCTGAGTTCAACTTCCTATAATCTATGCACATCCTCCAACTAGATGGGACTCAAGTTGGTATTAATTCACCTTTTTCATTTTCAATGACTGTGATTTTAGATTTTTTTGGTACTACCTGAGTAGTACCCACTTACTATCTGAGATAAGATAAATCATTCCTACTTCAAGTAATTTGAAAACTTTAGCTCTCGCTACCTCTTTCATATGTTGATTTAATCTCCTTTAAGGTTGTTGAGAGGTTTTAGCATTATCCTCTAGGTGTATTCTATATGTACAAATCAAAGGATTAATGTCTTTTAAAGTCCACCCAATTACATTTTTATGCATTTTTAATAATTCAATCAACTTACCTTCTTGTTCGCTTGTGAGTATAAAAGAGATTAGCACCGGGTAAGTTTGTTTCTCTCTAAGAAATGCATATTTCAATCCTTTAGGCAGAGGTTTTAACTCCAACTTTGAAATTTCATTTTGTTTATCCTCATTTTCTTCTAATTCTTCAAACTTTAGTTTCCATCCTTTATTTTCAATCACCCGTGCATAGTCAAGTAAAAAATACATGTCAGAGATTTTAGGATCTAATTGAATATTTGACTCAAATGAATTTATTAAACACATTTCTAAGGGATTGATAGAACTTCCTTTGTGAATATGATCCTTCACAATCATTTCAATCATGTCGACTTCTTCACTTTCATCCTCCCCCTCATATGGTTGCTTACACATATTGAAAACATTGAGCTTAAGTGTCATGTTTTCAAATGAAAGCTTCATTACTCCATTCCTACAATTAATCAAAGCGTTAGAAGTTTCTAAAAATGAACGACCCAAAATAACAGGTATCAGATTACATCTTTTAATAGATTCTGTGTCCAAGATAATAAAATTCATAGGATATATGAATTTATCAACTTAAACTAAAACATCTTCTATTGTCCCTCTTGGTACTTTTATTAATCTATCGGCAAGTAAAAGAATTACAAAATTTAATTTTAACTCACTGAGATTGAGCTTCTAATAAATTGAATACGGTAGTAAATTCACACTAGCACTAAGATCAAGTACGGCTTGTTCAATTTTATGACTTCCAATAATACATGAAATTGTAGGACAACTAGGGTCTTTATATTTTAAAGCCTTATTATTCTGAAAAATGGCACTTACTTGTTCAGCTAAAAAAGCTTTCTTTTTCACATTCAGTTTTCTTTTTACTGTGCATAAATCCTTCAAAAAATTTGCATGAGAGGGAACCTATTTACTAACATCTAATAAAGGAATATTAACTTTTACCTGTTTAAAGATTTCAAAATTTGCAGGATTGTGATTCATCTTCTTAGCATTATGTAATGTATGAGGAAATGGGGGTGGAGGTGAGGATTTGGTGTTTTCTTCATTAGGTGTAGGTTCAACATTTTTCTTACCCTTAGAGATTGATTTATCATTCTCATGAGGTTCAGGAATATCTTTTTCAACAATTTTACTATTCCAAAGAGTGATAACCACTTTAACTTGATCTATGTGTTGACTTTCTGAACTACATGCATTTGAGTTATGTTGTTCTTTGGGGTTTAGTTGTGGTTGAGAAGGAAATTTTTCTTTCTCATAAATGTTTAGTGCAGATGCAAATTTAACAAGAGTATATTTTAAATCAGCAAATGTTTGAACATTTTGAGAATTAATAGACTCGTACTTTTCAATGAATACATGCAAAGTTTCTTCAAGATTTTTCCTAGGATGTGGGATATATGGTACATAACCGTGGTTTTGAAAATTTTGGTGTAGTTGGAAAAGTGGTTGTGAAGCCTGTGCTTGAGTGTCATTCTTTCAACTAAAATTCAGGTAATTTCACCATCCAGGATTATAGTTTTGTGAATATGGGTTATTGTTTGACCGTTTGAATGTGTTTAGAATATTGGCTTATTCATGGAGACATTCTCTAAACGCATGCAAAGTTGAGTAATCATTGGTAAAGTGATCATGGGTTTCATAAATGTGACACACAATTTCTTGAACATATTTTATTTGACCACTCTTTTTCATTTCTAAGGTTTTGACTTTTCTAACTAAAGATGCTAAATTAGCTTGAAGATCATAGTCTTCCCTAAGATGATAAATACCCCACTAGATGTAGTGGTTTAATTTTTACTAGGTACTTCACAGGTACCAACAGTGTCCCAATTTTGAGCATTTTCTACTAGTAAATCTAGATAGTTCATTGCCTCTTCTAGGTCTTTATCCTCAAATGTTCCATTACACATCATTTCTATTATTTGCCTAACTTGGAGTGTTAAGCCCTTATAGAAATTTGAAACTAGTCTCCATATTTCAAAGCCATAATAGGGACAGGTATTAAGTAATTCTTTATACATTTTTCAACATTGGTAAAAGGTCTCTCCTGGATTTTGGGCAAAAGTGGTAATTTGTCTTTTAAAAGAATTTGTTTTATGGGAAAAATTTTTTTTTTTTAGGAATTGTTATTGCATCTCATCTCATAAATAAATGGATCATGGCCTAATATTTTGTAGCCATATTTTAGCTTTATCTTGTAAAGAAAAAGGGAAAAGCTTAAGTCGAATTGTGTTTATACTACAATTTTAATCATTATACATGTTACACACTTCTTCAAATTCTCTTAGATGCAAATAATGGTTCTCTGTATCTAAGCCATGAAAAGTGGGTAAAATTTAGATAATGTCTGGCTTAAAATTAAAATGTGTTATATCTGGAGGAAAAATTAAACAAGATGGTGCACCAGTTCGTGTAGGGTTCATATAATCTCTAAGTGTCCTAAGTCGGTTATGGTCATTATGTTGGGACTGATTGTCCTCTAGATCTGTGAGTCCCTCAATTTGATTTTCGATCTGGTGTTAATTGGTGAAGAATGAGAAAATGAAGGAGAATCTAACAAATTATCAAAGAAAGTTACAAAATTACCTTTCACCAAACAATGATAATTAGGATCTCGAAACCAACTATTTATACAAATAAATAAAATATAATATAATAACACTAAATAATACAAATAAGAAAAAAAATATTAAACACAGGTAAATAAAATAGGCAAAACTAAAATTAAAATAAAATAAAGATAAATAATTAGAAGTTAGATTAGTAATGTTAGATTAGTCAATGTTAGATTATGTAATAAAAAGTTAATAAATAAAGAGTATGAGGCTTAGCCTTCCATGAAAATAAAAAGTAAATAATAAATCAAGTAAAATAAGTTAGGAGGCTTAACCTTTCATGAAAATAAAATACACAAACAAATAACAAAAAAATATTAATTTCACTTCTCCTGTAATGGCGTCAAAAACTTGATAAGTCCAGAATATAGGAGTTTATTCTCAAGTGCATGATTGTTGAAGTAAAAAATAACCCAGTGAGAACGGGGTCGATCCACAGGGAAGTAGAATTAAGATTACAAACTATAAATACTTTAAAGACAATTATAAGATGATTGCAAATATTAATTCAATTAACTAATTCAAATAAAAGTTAAGGTTAGGGGGATCCACTCTTGACATAAGAAGTAAGAATATATTTAACTCTTTTTATAACTCAATTAGAATCCTGACACAAATAAGGTTCTAGCCGAAAAATATAACAATTAAAATTCATCATCATTTATATATTAATTAATATTTATTTCTTTCAATTATTATACACCAAATCTTATAAATGGGTTCAAGTATTTATTATGTCAATCTTTATATTTGTCTACAATAAATCAAGACTCCCACTTTACAAGAAATGATATATATGCCAAATCTTGTAAATGGTTTCAAGAATTTATTGAGACAAGTATAAAGTTTGTCAATAATAAATCAAGATACACCACTTAGAAGAAATGGTATTAATATTATAAATAAAATAAATACATCATATATAAATTTGGATAACTTAAGAATAAAACATTAAATTAATGAACAAGAGTTAAGTATTACCTTACCAAGAGTTTCACTATTTCACCTTAGCATAAAAAAAAATTATTTGGACATAATAAAACTAAAGAAATAGAAGAATATATAACATGACTTTATAATAGTAAACAAGAGAAATAATATTATAAAGAGATAATACAAAAGACAAGTGTTTTGAACTAAAATCTAACTCTCTAATTATATGTTTTGGGCATAAACATGTTACCTAATTATAGAAAAATATGAATAAATCAAAAAAAATGAAGAGGAAACCACATGGATGATAAAAGTTAAGAATAGTGGTAAATAATTTACATTGATTATCATTAATTTATCCATTTGCTATCCAATTTAAAATTGATATGGTCCGAATTAACTGTCATTCAAAACATCAAAGTTATAGATAAGTCTCTTATCTTTCCAAATGGAGTTGTCTCATACGTATTAAATACGTATTTTTATAGTTATAGGCCAAATACTGATGATTGTTCAGATTGGACCTGTATTGCAGATCAATTCTGGTTTATGCTATTTTCACCCTATAAACGTTCGAATTTCGAATATCTTATGAAATACAATATATTCGCCTATTGAGTCAACTCTTTACAGGATCAAGAATCACTCTAATTGAATTCTTAAATAAAAAGTTATGCTCATTTTATCAAACCTATCACAAAATAATTAAAAATTAATTAAGTATAATATTATAAACATATTTAAGTTAAGAAAGTTAAAGATACTAATAATACAAAATAATAATATAAAACTCTTATTAAATATATAATTTTAAGTATTTATCAATCAATTTCAAGTTTAATTTTGAACAACTTTCTTTCTTCCTCTTTTATTTTAACTTATGAAACCCTCTTTTTTTTCATTTGCATGCTGCTCATGCTTTTTTTTATCTTCTTCTTTTTTTTTTTCTTTACCCGAGAAACGTTTTTTTCGTTCACTTTATTTTGACATTTGTTTTAAGAAACCAAGGCAATATGCAACTAAGTCATTTTGTGAATCTTCAACTTCTCCCACATTCTCTTTAGTTTCAACTTTCTCACTGAATTGTCGTTCACATGCATATGCATGTGCATCATCGCGCATATATATATATATATATATATATATGTATATATACACAAATAAAGAGCAAAAGAGAAAAATGCATGGCTGCCCAAATTCTACCCGAGGAGCTTCTCCTTTTTTTTAATAAAAAAATTCTATTTTTTTATAAAAAAGAAAGTGCAAAGGAAGAAAATGCATGGTTGCTCAAATTCTACCCGAAGAGTTTCTCATTTTTTTATATCACTGGAGGATATAATTCTCTATCTCTCCCCTTTTTTTTAGCTCCACATTTTTTTTGCACAAATTCTTTTTTTATTAAATTCTTTTTCTTGACCCGACCTACTTTTCTCTCCCACCCCCCTCTATTTTTGTTGGCCAAGATTGTTCTGTCATAAATTCAATCTTTGAATCGTTAATCTTCATAATTAGTCATCATGACTCTTTGTGTTCTTTACAAACAGTATCAAAAGTATTGATCAAGAAATTTAGACAAACACTAAGTCAACGAGTGTATAATGATTCAATTCAATTTAAATTTATATTTATTTTATTAAATTTTATTGGCTCACTCGTATATAATATTTAATAATTATTTTACGATAATAATATAAGAAATCATTGATCACGTGTTGAGCTCTCTTCTGCCCTAAAAAATTGCTCCTTTATTCTTTGTTGAACCACCATTTTCATAAATATTTATAAGGCTTAATGGTAAAGTTCATTTAAGAAAAGATTTCATTATTAATTCTCTTTTGGATTAATTGTATAATTTTAGAGATATGATTTTATAATTTTAGAGATGTGGTTATTCGTAATTATATTTCATAAAGGGATAAAGACTATTCCCTAATTAATTAGATTCTCTTAAAGGGATGAGAACTCTTTTTTGGATTAGAGTTGCCCTCAAAATTCAGGGTAAAATAATAGTAAAATTGAGGAAAATTATAAGAATTATAGTCAAATTAAGAACAATTTCAATAATATTTTATTTACAAATTCAACTTTACATTCCAAATAAAAGAAAATTTAGTTATAATTTTTGAACCTCTTAATTTATATATTTAATTTTCTTCCTCACCGTGAAATAAATTTTTTTATAAGAAGTGTTTAATGAATAGAACAATAAGAGGAAGAGAAAAGAATAAGTGAATACTTATTTTTTAGAGTAGTGTTCTCTATTTTTTTTATATTATTCAATTACTCCCTGTATGGATAATATTTAATAGAGAAAATATATTTTTAGAAAGTATAATAAATTTTACATAAATATTTAAATTTTAAATTTGATAAAATATTTAAAAGATGGGCTTTTTCAATTTTTAGTGCATTGTGATTTTTGGTACTTTTTACTTTTAGTATATATTTTAACAAAAGAAAATTTTTATGATCACTAATGCAACTTTGTTGCATTTTTTTGTAATTTCAAGTATAAGTTAGGGCATTTGAGTCATTTTATATCTATTATGATTTACTCCCAATGCGTCTATCTTGATGTCAAACATCATTCATGTGTTACATCAAAAGCAAAATAGTAAAAAAAATAAATAAGTCATTTCACGCATTCTTCTTAATGCCAGGTGATAATGGGATAATTATAATAAAATTAAGGGATTATAAATATATATATATATATAAACTACATGAGAGAAAATGACAATTTTTCTAAGAAATTATTATCAGTATAAATTTGTATGAATTATTTTTAATTTATCTCACAAATATTATTAAAAACATTTGCGTCTTGACATTTTATTAAATAGCATACGATTCGTCATTTTTATGAAAAAGAGGAATGACCTACGTGAAGAATTGAAAATATGATTCATGATCTATTTTATCCGCATGCATTCAATTTGAATTTTGAGAGTATGGATTTAAAAAAAATGATTTGAGTAATAAATATATCAAATTTAAATTTTAAAATAACTACGTAAATCAAATATGTCTGAGATCTTAATTTACTAATTCTCTTATGATTTGCTATTATTTACATTAGCCAATTAGACGAGTTTGAGTAAGACACGTTCATTTATAATTCATGTAAGATTTGAAATTTCAAAAAAAATTAAAATATAATTTATTAATTTTCTAATAGAGAAAATATAATTATAACTAAAAATAGGAAATATTTTCAAAAAGAATCAAATTTAGATTGACTTCAAATCAAATTTTATGAATAAATTATTTATGTTAAATACAAATTGTTGACTGAAAAAATAGTTTTTCGGCATAACGCGCTTTAAATTATTTTTTTTGTAAAAATCGGTACTTGGGTCTCGTCTTGGTTGAATTTGCTTGCATAAGCTTGAATCTTCTTTTCATCATCAACTATGGCAGAACCTGCAAAATATTAACACAACTATTGTGATGGTTTCGGCGAAAACTCTCCGATACTTAAGTTAAAAATAATCTTTGTGGGAGAGACTAGTAAGAAATAAAGTAAAGATGTGTTAAAGACGAAGGAAAGGAAATCTCATTTTTTTTGTATTCGTTTTTATGTTATTTTGTGCATCCTCTAGGGTATTTGACTAGGCATTTTTCATCATCCTTTGCTTTTATGTTTTTCCTTCCTTTTTATAGTATTGATTTTTGGAGGACTTTTTGAGCATTTTCTTTCTGCTGTGTTTCTGTCATATGCCAAATATTCTTCTACAGATCTTCGGATATACTTCTGACTCTGCTCTTGCTGTGTTTCTGTCACGTGCCAAATATCCTTCTACAGATCTTTTTCTAACATATTTTTGCTATGCTTCAGGTATTTTTCTGATATCTATTTAAGCATATTCTTTATGCTTGTCTTCGCCAGTGGGTTTGGTTAAGTGTGAGGCTAAGCTTGATCTGTCCGTGGTCGACCCTCTAGTAGTCTCTTCCTGTTCAGCTCGGCCATGGTTTAGAGCTATCCCAAAGGGCTGGTCTTCTAGCACTGACTATATCTGGTCGGCTCGTCCATCATAGAACCGACCCAATTTTTTCATTGATCTGTAAGTGCTAAGATGAACCAATCTAGTTAATGTGTAATGAGTGGTCTTTGTTGTATCTTGACCGGTTTTGCAGAACAGGTGTTTTAGGTTGTTGATCATGTTCTCTAAATTTAAACAGTTTCTGCACTGTCTAGTTATGTCAGGACCTGGCTCGATGACTGTCACTATAAGCTTGCCTACGGAGTGGGTTATCCCGCAAAGAGAGGTGGACTCTAAGAAGGACTGTGCCTTAAGAAGACCTCCAACTAAGCCCTTAGGTGTCGACTTCTTTTGGGCCTAAAGACTTTGAGCCTAGAGATTATTTTTTTGGGGAAACACAAATAAAATGAATCGAATTCAAATTTTGTTTAAAATTAATGCAAATTCGAACTTAAATTTTTAATTCAAATTATTATGGAATCAAATTCGGATTCACTAAAATTTTGTTATATTCTACACAAATTGGATTCATTTTGTTACCCTAGCTATAAGTAAATGAAGCGTTAGTATCTATAACTCGTTATTACATTATTAAAATAGAACTCAATAAAGAGTAACTTGATCATTGCATTAAGGAGTTAGGGATTTTAATTAATAAAATATGACAAAATGTGACAAATTATATTATTACGTAATAAAATATGAAAACATGTTATTAATTATTAAAAACATTTTGAGTTTTAAAGTTTTATTAAATAGCAACCTGTTTGTGGTTGGGTTTTAGTTTTTTCGTTTTGTTTTGATACTAGTTTTTCGACGGTGGCATTGACTATCGCTACTCTTCAACAATGGCACTGGTTCTCAGGTCTGGCTCTAACATTTTGAGCTTTGGCGCGTCTCCTCTAAGCCGTCGTCATCACTACTCTTCAGCCATGTGAGTTGCCACGAGCCTGGCCGACTTCTTATCAAGCTCTTGAGAGCGTCCTCCCATCCGACCGACCGACCGGGATCTGACTGATCTTTTGTCAGTTTGATCCATTTGACATCGTCTACTCCTACCAACAATAGATCCAGCCTTAGACCCTCACTCCCTGGCCACCATTAACCCCGTTTTTTCAGATTGTCAGCCTCTGACCACCGTTGGCTCCCATTTACTAGTGTTGTTAGTGTCCGACTGTGGAATTGTGTTTTGTGGTTGTTTGGTTTGGTTATAGTTTGTTTGAATACAAAGGTTTGATTTGTGTAGGTGTATTCTTTTAATTTTCCTCCTGCGCGAGAAATTTTTGATAGAGTTTTGTATATCCCTCTCTTATACGAGGGCAATTCTTTTTATCTTTTTTCTATTAAAGGATTGAATTTCTTAATTTTATGATATATTTTCTTAATCGGGAATATAATTATTTCTCCTTTTAATTAAAAGGTTGGGGTTACACATTCTTTTATGTACAAATTTACTTATAAGTCCCGTTAATTTTTCTAACAATGCATCAAAAACCCCTAAATCTATATGTCGTTGCTGTTCTTTAATAGAATTCCAACTTCTTTAAAAAAAAACATAGCAATACAATTCGTCGTTTGCATTAAAAAGATGAATGGCCTACGAGGTACAGGTAAATGACCCGTTAGGGCCCGTTTGTTGCATCACAGTGCACCCGAGTGAATTGAATTGAATTTTAATTTCAGTGCAGTCCAATCACAATCAACTTTTTACAAAAGCATGGGGCAAATAAAATTTTGTTGAATCATTTCCTCTAGCGAAGTGCAGTCTGAGTCACGTATGCCAAACATGATCTTAGTGTCTACTGTCAAGTATTAAATGACAAAATGTGACGAATTATGCTCTTATATAATAAAATGTGAAAATTTAAAGACTTTGATGATAAATGGAGTAACAGTAATAAATACCATTTCTTTTTAAGACGATACGATTTGACATTTAAGAAATTATTTTGTGCAGTCGGTAACTTGATAAACTCTTTTAAAACGGACATGTGGCATCACACTACAAGCAGTAGTTGAATTTGGTCCTAACAATTTGATGAATTGGAGCCCACAGTTTAATTGAATCAAATTCAAAGGTCCCACAATCCTTATCCCCATCACTATCCTTTTAATTTTCTCATTCTCCTTCCTTCGCAATCAAGTCCTTCCAATGACAATGCATTTTCTAAATATAATTCCAATTTCCAATAAGCATCCTACCTTTATTGCTTGAATTGATGTTAATATATAACTTTACAAGACCCTTGTATGAATAATTGTCACACAAATGGACTAAATTATTATCTACCACTAATATATCTGTAAGGATATAATAATAATTTTAATTACACACATAAGCTATCTTTATATATAAACAAGGGATTATTGATGAGAAAGGCTATCCATTCATTGTATATAAGAAATTCTCTCTCTTAATAAAATTTCTAAGCATTTTCTCTTATTTCTCTTTATCAATCTTCTTAAACTCACGAGTTACAGAGGTCAAAATCCCCTAACCCTTTCCTTTTTATTTAAAACTAAGCTTTTCAAAACGAAAATAGACATATAAAAATGTTCATTTGGTGGTACAAAATCATAGTATATATTATATAATTTTCTTAAATAAAATTTTTATTTTAGAGTTTATGTTAGTAAAATTTTTATAAATAGATATTTTAATTAATTGATTGTTTAGTTGTCAACTATAAATTATTTTAATAGACAAAATTCTTAAAGTTTATGTTAAAAGTAGAATGATGAAAAAAATTTAGATAAAAGAAAATTATTTTAAATAATTTAACCTTTAAAATAATATTAATAACAATTTTTACTTTGAAAATTTGAAAATTTAAATTATTTTAGTAAAAAATAAATAATCAGAACTAATGTTATATTCTTATAATTAACTTTTTTAAATCTATTAATGTTAGACATAATTATAAATTAAGATTAATGCTCACAAAATATAAAATTTTAAATTTATTATGTCAAATTATCAAGTTATATATTGAAAAAAATTTACTTAAAGAATTCATAACAATCAGAACATGAAAGTAGCAGCCTTCAATGAGAGTATAAGAGTATAACAGCCTTCCATAATTAAATATTTGTAACACTCAATATGATTCTTTCTCTATGATGAGAAAAGAAGAAAAACTCTACGAATAAAAAATTGACTTGTGGACCACGACCTTATAAGAGACCTTTATATATTAGATTAATTATTATTTCATCGATCATAATTTAATTAGTATTGAATCACTATACATAATAAGTTCATATCCAATAGATTTAGAGCCTAATAAGAAATAACACAAATAAATCATTTAATTGACTATAATTTAAGATAGTTTATAATATATCATTATTCTTAATATGTGAGGTCAAAAAAAAAAACTTAATAATTAATGCTATCACTTAAGTGTATTTTTTTTTTTTGAAAAGTCACTTAAGTGTATTTGATAATCTTAAATCATAAAAAAAAAATTATAGTCAACGATTTTATTAGAGAGCAAATGACAAATTCTCCTTTTTAAAACATTTTCAGCTATTAAAATAATCAAAATATCATTCTAATTGAATTTTATATAACTATTAATATTTTCTATGAAAGCATTTTCAATGTTATATTTTAAAATTATCTTTAATCATTAAAATTGTAATTAAATAATTGATATGAGTAGAATATATTATGTTTTATAAACTTCAGAATTATTATGCAGATATATAGATGGATACTTATACAATTGCATGTACAAATCCTAAAAGATAAATTAATAACTACTCACTTTTTAAAAGATTTTGGATATAATAAAAAATAATTATTTACATTTATTTAGAGATGACAAATGCCCTAAGATGAAGCATGGAAAAAATTTATTACCCGAATTACTAATCGCGTGGAGATGAATTTAAGAATCCTTACCTTTGTGAATATATAAAATATATTTTTTAGTACATATTTATATAATCATATATATATTATTTGTAAAATTTAATTTAGTTTTAGTTAACTAATTTCTATATGGTTTGTTTTTATTATAGGTTTTGATTCAAATTCTTTTAATGTAACATATTTATTGAAGTTACAGATAAAACAAACTTCGATATAATTTTTAATAGGGTTTATGACATCTGAACCTTCGAGGTTTCTCAAAACTACCTCATCTGTTATTGTCTGCCATTTGTTTTAACAAAAGTATGGGCAAGATAGTATTTTTGGTTTTCTGAAATCTTAACTTGTTTCCAAACAACTTATATTAATCCAGAAACCAACTTTCGATTTTCAGATGAGAAGAACTACCTCCTGGAGACCAGTTGCTTGGGGTCACAGTACAGGGAGTCATTCTTCAAACAGTGGCTTTAATAGGAGGCAGCGCAAGGGTATCTTTCGAGAGAGTAACGACAGAGAACAAGTAATGGCGATGGAGGATGAATTTTGTTAAGCTTAGGTTTGGGACGTGGCAGCTAAGACGGAGTCAGCGAAGAGAGCAATGTCTATTTCTGATATTTTGTTGAGAATTCGTTTAAGTTAGGGTTAATTTGGATGGGAGAGAGTACAACAGCGGAAAACTACTCTTTTTCTCTTTCTTTTCCTCTTATAACTCTCTCTCTCTCTCATTGCGGAGGATCTAATGCTAAACTTTTTGTAATTTTAATGGTGAATGTTGTTGAATTTGAGAAGTGGGGGCAATAAAATTAAGTACCTTTTGTTAATCAATCCATAGGATTCTTTGCTTCTAAGGTTTGAAGCTCTACTGGTGGTAGAACTACCATTGGCAAGCTGAGGCACGATGGTGGCGGCGGCAACGACATCGGGGCAGAGCAAAGCTTATCCATCAAGCCAAGTCATCTTCGAAGAAGAATTCGAATAAGAAGAAGAAGAAGAAGAAGATAACAGTACACTTTTTAATGAAAATTCTGTTAAAACAAATGTGAAACACTGACAAACGCGGTGTTTTAAGATTTTTTGAAATCATAAAAAAAATTTGAGTTAGTTCCACTAAACCATAAGTGTCTAAAAGTCATAAACTCTTTTTTAAAAGTTTATTTATATTATTAAACTATTTATAAAATATTATCTCAATAAAATTAATAAAAATTAAAAATATTTTATTTGTTGCATAAGAATAATATCTCAATCTCATATGAATTTTAACGAAAGAAAATAAAATCATTAATAAAGAAATTAGTGAATGCTAGGTATTTTTTTTAAATTATTTATTTTATTATAGATGATTTATTTCATATTTATTTATAATAAAATATTCATAATTGACAAATACAAAATTAAGTATATTGAAAAAGAAAGTGGTACATTATAGCATAAGATAGTTGCACCAACAAAAATACGTGGATTTGGAAAGAAAGATGGGGAGCCTCATGAGAGAGGCTACAAGGCAAAACAAAAGAGGCAGAGAATTTCAGCCTCGAGGTTGAGGTTCAGGTAAATCACCATTCACCACTAGCTAGCTAGCTCTGCCTTACAATAACAAAAGTCAAATAAAACTAACTTGAGAAGATAAAAACAAAAAGAAAAAAAGTCTTAATGTATGGTAATGGCAGGACAGAACATAATCATTTATCATCCATTAAGATTTCAAGCTTCAGATGGAAGGACCTACCCATTTTCCACCGCTCTCTCTCTCTCTCTCTCTCTCTAAATTTCATTTAATTGCTGAAAAACATTGTGGACCCATAAACTGACCTTTTTCGACACTCGGAGCTTTTAATTTCCACAAATTTATTTCTCAACAAATAGAACACTACGAGAGTTATTGCTGCTCAGTCTGTTAACTACTTGTTGGTCCATATTATTTTAAAATAATATTAAATATTTTAAATTATATTTTAAAAAATAAAATATTAAATAAATATAAAATAATAAAAAATTTAAAATTACCCTTCCATCTAAATCTTTGGGATACAATTTGACTAAGTGTTATTTTATTGTTTGGTTTGATGATTTTTTTTTATATCAATAATGTTCTCCAAAATAAATTTGTATAATTAGGATATAAAATTTATATTTTAATTGATATGTTACTAATTAGTGGTTATTATTTATATGTAATTGTTAATTTTTTACTTTTTATTTATATAATAATTATGTAATATTAATTAATAATAAATACTGACATATTCAAAAAGGTAGTTGCTAACTTTTTATTTCTTATTAACATATTGATACACATTATTTTAGAAACAAATTTATATCTTAAATGTGTAGATATAACATTACTTAAGAATTATATTATATTCTTAAATATTATCTTAAAATTTTTATTTTAAATGTTGTGTTAAGTAATTATTACGTTGAAATAGTATAATGAGTATTTGAAAGTCGCATTATTTCACCACTCAATAATTACTTAACATGTTAATTTGAGATAAAAAAAATTTAAAATAATATTTAAGAAGTATAACATTAATTTAAAAAAAAAAAATCATAATATGTTTGTTTGTTTATTTTTTAATTAATAAATTATTTATTTATTTTTAAATATCATCAAATGTAATATTAGTGACTAAATTAATAATATTATATTGTAGAGTTTTTAATATAAAGTTAAAAAATTATCGAGATATTATATAATCATAAGATAAATTTATTTTGACTTGTCCAAATCTTGTAATGAAAGACTATCCCGATCAAGATTACTATTTATAAAGGACTAAAAAACCATCACGTTGGAGGGACCAAAATACTCCTGACGTAGGAGGGAACTAAATACACCACTACCACTATTACTATCAACTTCCACCAATTACATATTTAAGCCAATCAAACTTCAAGCAACCACCAATAGCAGCTGAATAGAGCCTCGGCGGAGGTGATAGGACAAATGAAGCTTCGATTGTCCACAGAACTCTGGATAGAATCGACAGTGAAAGGCAAAACGTTGGCCGCATCAGAGATTGGCAGGAAGGACCAGATACATCAAGTCACATTGGAGGAAAATGGCCAAGCATTCGAAAACGGCCAGGATATACTCGGATGGGGTCGACAAGCCCCAACAAAAGTTTGTGGCAGCTCGTCGAATCAACAATGGCAAAAAATAAAGGTAATAATCTAAAGAAAAAGAAAACCTAAAAATGCTACAAAAATTAAACCGATGAAGAGAGAGATAGAAAAAATAAGAGAGAGAGAGAAGGAAAAGAACGAGATCTATTGAAGAAGAGGCCCAAGCCCCTCTTTGATGGAGGTGGGGGGTGTGGGCAATGGCTTTACTTATTTTTATAAGTTAGAGAGAGTTTTTCTCTTTTTTTAGTAAGATTTTAGTTTTTGTATCGGATAAATTACCCTAGTTGAATCCATAGATTTGAAGTAAATAACTAAAGAACATAGAAAAGTTTTGGGAAATGCAAGTGAGCTTTCACTCTTGGTCAGACGGAATAAAGGGATATTAACATTGCCACTTCCTAAGATTGGTATAAATTATATTTTAATAATAATTTTAATTTTAATTACATTATTACTTCTTTATTTAATTAAAAAAATAATAATGTCTTTATATTTTAACGATATTTTAATTATTTATACAATAAAATTATGAGAATATTTTATTTTTTAATTAAATAAAAAATGTGATAAATAATTAAAATTAAAATTATTATCAAAATATATTTTGTACCAATCTCAGGGGATGACGATGTTAATATCCCATGGAATAAATCATAGCATGAATTATTAGTTATCAGATTCGGCAGAAACAGAGCAGTCAAATAAAAAATGGTCAGATTCAGTAGAGGCAGAGCAGTCAAATCAGAAATAAGGGTGGGGGAAAACTTGTAATAGCAAACAAAAGATGGCAGGAAGCAAAGAAGGAAAAGTGAGTTGAACTTTTCGAACACGCCAACATCATGACCCACTCCCACATTAACACTTCAACTTTGACTTGAAATGTAGATTGCAGATTGCAGATTGCAGAATCTCAATCAATTTGTCTTCCAATAATTTGCAAAATTACATCATTTCACTATACATAACACACTCCTTCGTTCTTCCATTCCCTATTTTCAACTAATTCCACCTACATTCTATCGCATTTTTTCTCTACCTTTTTTTTTTTTTTGGGGAATTTCCCGAAAATAGTTTATTTTTTAAATAAAAATTTATTTTAAACCTTCATCATTTTTATAAAATTTATTAAATAAATATTTAATTTTTAAACCATTTTATTATTGAAACATTTTTTGATTTCTCCCTTATGAGTTATTTGAAATTTTAATTGAAAATATATTTTAAAATTAATTAAAATAAGTAAATTTAGAATAGTATATATTACAAATAAATGAATTTAATTAAAAATAATAAAAAAATGGACAAAATTTAATAAAAAATGTTGGTGAAAAAAGTCGAGGGTTGATCCCAATGACAAAGCTGCATGTCTTATCTTGCGGCACGAGGAGAGTGCACGGCCCCTCCTCACATCCATTCTCGTGCTACGAGGAGGGTGTAGACAATTCAGTGCTTCATCGTCAATGTGGTTTCTGATTTCATTATTAATAATGATAATTTCATTCATTTATTATTTTTTAATAATAAAAATTAGTTAAATAATTTTTAATTATAAAAGATTATGATCTTTAAAATAGTGATTATTTTTGAACATTTTTCTTTTTTTAATTATATTATATATTTCAAATTTTTTTGTTATATATCTTTAATTTTTTTATTGTTGTTCCTTTTTCAAATAATAGAGCTCATAGAGTATTAAAGTGGTTAAATTTGGTATTATAATTTAATTTTATGATATTTAACAAAATTTTCTCTTAGTATGGATTCTAATATTTAAATTCAGTATCAAGTCTTAAGAGACCTAAAAATATTTATCAATAAATTCAAAATTCGTCTTATTCAATCCAATCTAGTCTAGATTGCAATTTAGTTTCTCATTTTATTACTAGAATCGTTTTAATAATTTACATTTATGAGTCCAAAAATATATTATATATATTTTCTTAAATAATAATAAATTAGTGAACAAAATTTTTTATGTGCTAATAAACAATATTATCATATGATATTGTTTCATTAATTTATAATTTTAATTCTATACATGAGACCTTATAAAAATGTGTCACGTGAATAACTTTACTCATTATATTTATAACTGTACTCATTATATTTATAATAGACGACGTTAAAGATTCATTTATAATATTTTACATAAATATAATTTAAACACATTCATACTAATGTGGTCATTGGCCAGCTTGGTGAAAAATCTAAGAAGAGATTAAATCCCCCATAAGCATAAAATACAAACAGATTTTTTTTTTTAATTATTTGGAGGTAGATTCAATTCAATTTTCATTGGAACTAAACCAACAATTTAGGCTAAAAATAAAAACAATTTATTTCATTTTGTGCCTATTACTCCCATATTGTTGGATCTATATTTAGAAGAAGTGATATAATCTTGATGTGTTATTGACTCTATGTACACTATTTGGTCATAACAATTTTGGTTTTTCTTATAAATGATTTCTTATTTTTTTAGGGAATATTTTGTGTAAATAATTCAAATGTTATTTTTAATATACGTATATTTAACATCTTCTAATATCCATTAAGATTTACACTTTGAAAAATTTCAACCAAAAAATAAAATAGTTTCAAAAGATTTAAAATTATTTAATTTAATTGACATATAGTCTTATAATAAATTGACCAATATTTTTTTTATTACTTGTTTTATTCCTAGTTATCATACTTACAAGTTTATCCCTAGTTATCATACTTACAAGTTTATCTTTTTTGGTATAGGAATTAGGAAAGGAGAAAGTATATTAGAGCTTACGTAAAGTGTATTTTTTTTTTTTGAATTAGATTTTGGAGGAGTTATTTAAATATTTGATAAATATGAGAAGAATGGTTTATATGTTACGATTGTGGTGTTTGTATATTTTTTTTTATTATAATAGTAATAACATCATAGCGAGTGTTTCTCATCTGGGACTGTAGTTCAATTTCAAGGTAAATTAGGTAAATTTAATTTTATCATTATATATGTGTCGTATAATTTGTTTAATGCATTATATTTTAAGATTTTAAAAAAGAGATATATAAATTTTAAAAATTTAAAATTTTTTATTTACACTCTTATTTAATAAATTTTATTAATTTTAACAATAAAAAAAATAAAAATAAAAATTCACCTCATATCAAGTTAATGATTAACCAACATTGATCAAGAGCTGGGTCAACAATCGATTAAGAAATTGGTCAATAGATGTTTATGCTCGATGAATAATTGGTCAATAATTAATTAATATCAATTAAATTTTTTTTCAATCATAATAAGATTATAATCACAATTTTACTAGATTAAATATATTTTTTATTAATTTTAACAAAATTTAATATTTGATATAAATGTAAATAAATTCTTAAAAATTTTAAGAGTTTGCATATTTTTCTTTTAAAATCTCAATATCTAGAATTTTTTTTTCTTTTACAAATTCAAAACTTCTAGAATATGAGTGTCAAAATTTTGGAATCGACATCGTATTTTGGTTTTGGAATCTTAATTCTGAAAAATTTATAAGGTTTATTTATTGTATTGATTTTTAAAAAATATACTTTAGTATTATACTTGTTATAATATTTTAACAAAAATGTTTTGGCAAACTAAAGTTTAGATATCAGTACAGTGAAAGAAAGAAAGGAAGACTGTACAGTGAAAGAAAGGACTGTACAGTGAAAATCAGTACAGTGGAGAGACGAGCAAAACCCACTGAAAGTAGATCCTAGCCACAAGACCAAGTGGCATTATCGTAATTACAGCCTCCCCCATCACCAGCAGCAGGCACCTGCTACGTAAAAATCTCTTATTCTTTCTCGTCAACAGAGGAATGTTTTTTGGGATTGTAATAATAAACCCTTTTTCTTATTATTTTAGTTTTAAAAAAAAAGCAAATAAAAAGAGATAATGAAAAGCAGAAACTGATTCTGTCAAGTCTCAATACTGTTTATGCACATCAAAATCCAAAGAGCTAGAAAGAACAATTAAAGCAAAGAAATGCAACTGAAAGTGATCTAGAAACAGTGCTGCTTCATTGCCCATTGCTTCACAGCCTGTAAGAGCCCTTGAAAATCTGTAAGAACCCCACAATTTTCAGATAATTCCAAGCACCCCATGTGGGATTTTCTCCTCCTTTTTCCTCCCATGAACTCTTGTGTCACTTGCTCTTCTTTGTTCCTCATAATATTTTCGTTCGCTGCTTCTTCTCTGATTTAGAAGCACTCTCTTGAGGGCTAAAATAAAGAAAATAGCTAAATTTTTTGTGGGATTTTGGTTGTCAATTCTCATCGTCATGTGGGAATCTGAAAATGAATCACTGGGAGGAAGAGATTATGGTAATGGAGTGCTTAGTTCAATTAAGCACTGTGTCAAAACTGATGGGTTCGAGCTAAAAGGCCAATCTTGGTATGTAAGAAAGTACAATTTATTACCAAGGAAAATATATAATTGTCTTGCATACAAGTTTAATAGTATCTGGATGAAGTATAGGTTTATATTTTTCCCCTTCTATAGGAAGTAAGATTTTTAACTCTGCAACTGCAAGAACTAGAACTTGAAAAATTATGCTTATGAAATTTTGATGGCTTTGGTTTTGCTCATAGGTATGTTGCTACCGATATTCCAAGTGACCTTCTGGTTCAAATTGGAGATGTTAATTTCCACTTACATAAGGTATATACTCTTGTAATTGTATTCTAAAATTTCACTTCTCTAGGCTTCCAAATTGAGAACTTGATTACTGACAAAATCTAGTTTTGAATCATATATATATATACGACTTATCAATTTCTTTTTCTTTGTATATGTGAAAGTATCCCCTGCTTTCTAGGAGTGGAAAAATGAACAGACTTGTATATGAATCGCGTGACCCAGACCTGAACAAGATAGCTTTGGATGATCTTCCAGGAGGGCCACAGGCATTTGAGCTAGCAGCGAAATTCTGCTATGGAATTGCAGTTGATCTAACAGCATCAAATATCTCTGGCCTAAGATGTGCTGCAGAGTACCTAGAAATGACAGAGGACTTGGAAGAAGGCAATCTTATATTCAAGACTGAAGCGTTTCTCAGTTACGTGGTTTTGTCCTCGTGGAGAGACTCTATAATAGTATTAAAGAGCTGTGAGAAGCTCTCACCATGGGCAGAAAACCTTCAAATCGTGCGAAGATGTAGTGAGTCAATAGCTTGGAAGGCTAGTGCCAATCTGAAAGGAATAAGATGGGCGTATACTGGAAAACCACCTAAAGTTTCTAGCCCCAAATGGAATGATATGAAAGATTCAAGTCCAAGCAGAAGTCAGCCTGTTCCTCCTGATTGGTGGTTCGAAGATGTTTCAATTCTCAGGATTGATCACTTTGTGCGGGTGATTACAGCAATCAAAGTAAAGGGTATGAGATATGAATTGATTGGAGCTGCAATAATGCATTATGCGACAAAATGGCTCCCAGGTTTGATAAGAGAGAGTTCAGGGCCAGCTGATGAAATAAGCAGCTGTAGTGCCAGCAATAGTAACAGTAGTAGTAGCAGTAGTTGGAAAGGTGGACTTCATATGATCGTGGCAGGGATGAAAGACGATCCTCTAACTGTTCAGGCCAAAGATCAACGAATGATTATCGAGAGCCTCATTAGCATAATTCCACCGCAGAAAGACAGTGTGTCATGCAGCTTCCTTCTCAGGCTCTTGAGAATGGCAAGCATGTTAAAAGTAGCACCGGCTTTGGTAACTGAATTGGAGAAGCGGGTGGGAATGCAGTTTGAGCAGGCTACATTGGCAGATCTTCTCATTCCTTCTTATAATAAAGGTGAAACTCTTTATGATGTGGATCTTATTCAGAGGCTTTTGGAGCATTTTCTTGTTCAAGAACAAACAGAGAGTTCAAGTCCTAGTAGGCAATCTTTTTCGGATAAGCACATGTATGAAGTCAGTCAAAGGACAAACAGCACAAATGCTAAGATGAGAGTGGCAAGGCTTGTTGACAGTTATCTCACAGAGGTGGCCAGAGATAGAAACCTCTCTTTGACAAAGTTTCAGGTATTGGCTGAAGCTTTACCTGAATCTGCTAGGATCTGCGATGATGGACTTTATCGAGCAATTGATTCCTATCTTAAGGTAATTCCTATTTTTTCCCTTCTGGAAGCTTATATTTTCCTTTGATATAAGTTTTTAATGGTCCTTTTGTTTGTTGTGAGATAAGAAAAATGTGAAACAGGAAGGGTGCCTCTTTTGAATTAGTTGAATTCTTGCATTAGCTCAGTTTCTGCAGCATATTTCGCGGTGAAGCTTGAAATAGAGATGCCCGAGTTCACACCTGCTTTTTGCACTCAATTATTCTAAACTAAACATTAATGGGTCTCAGATTTCCAGCTACTTTACTGTAGATGAAATCTTAATTTAGTTGACGACTAAGCATGGATGTATATTTCTTATTTAAAAGAATGCAAGCAATCTGCTGACTGGAGGTTCATGAAAAGAACATGCTTATCATTTTGATTGTATCAAGGAACTAGTACAAATGTGTTTTGTGGGATCAGTAAACATGTGGAGACAATTGTCATTCCCTTTCATTTTACCAAATTTGAATTCCATTTCCGACAAATTGTTCTGTCCTCCAGTATAATCAATTTTCATATAACCATTTATGGGCTTAATTTTCCCTCCCTGAGCGCATAATATGTTTTCTGCTTGGAATTTTGATCTGTTTTAAAATATTCAGGCCCATCCAACACTATCTGAGCATGAAAGGAAGCGGCTCTGCCGTGTGATGGATTGCCAGAAACTATCAGTTGATGCTTGTATGCATGCTGCCCAAAATGAAAGACTCCCTTTAAGAGTTGTAGTGCAAGTCCTCTTCTCTGAGCAGATAAAGCTAAGCAATGCAATAGGCAACAACTCCCTGAAAGAAGCTGGAGAAAGTCAATATCAGCCCATGATATCAAACAGGAAATCACTACTTGAAGGGACACCGCAGTCATTCCAAGAAGGATGGGCAGCAGCTAAGAAGGACGTTAATTCTCTCAAATTTGAGCTCGAGGGCGTCAAGGCTAAGTACCTTGAACTCCAAAATGACATGGGGAATCTACAGAGACAGTTTGATAAGATGACAAAGCAGAAACAAACATCGGCATGGACCAGTGGATGGAAGAAATTGAGCAAACTCACCAAGATGACAGCTTTGGATAACCACGACATTGGACCTCAGGTTCCAACAGCTGCAGAACAGATTGGAAAAACACCTAGAAGATGGAGAAATTCAATTTCTTGAACAGTACTGTGAGGAGATAAAGATTGCCAAGGAATACATTTACATTTTGGATTCTGTGTTTCCAATTGTTTTATTCACTTTTCCTACTTATTCTCTCTGTTTTTTCTTATTGAAGTAAATGCAGGGTTCTTTCCAGTAACTACTGTTAGAAACAAGAAGAAGAAGAAGAAGAAGAAGATAATAACAGAAAAATTCATCACCCAAATTTGTTTTCCTTTTTGTGAGTGAGGTTGCTTCAATTTTCATTTCAACTGTACTTTGGTTTTTCAAGTAGGAAGCTAGTGTGAAATACCCTGTAGAAATGTAAAGTGGCATTGTTATTTTTTTATTATTCTTTTTAATTTATTTTTGAGGACCAGCACCTTAGGCTAGGGGACTGTCACGACTATTCCATGTCACTAACCACGTTGAGACTCGAATGAATTATCTACTCCAATGTCTGGCAAGTGACATTAATTATTATTTAGATGCCAAAATCAGTGATGTTGAAGAAAATAAATGAATAAATAACCAACAAATATTGCTTATGGTAATATGGATCATTAAGTGATGTTTACAGAGTTGATCATTGGCTGCGTACCAAGTGGAGACAGGTTGGAGTATGGTAAGGAGCTTTGCTAGTTAAAAATCTCCCACGCAATGAAACAACTGTTGAGGAACGTGCCCTGCGTGAGTTATACGACGCCATTGCTGAAACTTTGTCCTAAAGCTCCATAAGCAAATTAATATTATATGACCTTCACAAATAATTTTAAAATATACAGAGAGACTTGGATGTGGCTTCCAAGGCAATGATCAGGCATATTTTTAAGAAAGCGTGTTGAGACTGTAAAGAGAAAAAAAAGAGCATATGATAACAAAGTTCTATGCGAAACGGAAACCATTCAACCAGAAAATTCTATGAAGTGGCCATAACTCTTGGTTGCATGGTCTAAAAGCCCATGATATTGCCCCTCTCATATTCATTCTCCACAGTGGCTTTGAAAGCAAAGATTTTATTTATAAGGAGAGAAAGACAAGCAAGTTAATCTCCTTAATCAGAACTTCATTACATAATGTAGTACCAAAAACAAAATTAAATAAACAAAAGAAACTGCCACTTAATTCAAGTAAAAATCACTAAAAGTTCTCTAAAATTGTGCAAACTTATTAACTTTATACACGAATTCGAGGCCTTAATTATATAGTAAAACTTGGCAAAAGATCAACTCAGATAGTAGCTACATGTTCTTCTCATTGCAAACTGCAAAGCCACGTAGCATATATTCAATGTACATTCATAACCCAATTTTTGCCCAACGTTCTACATCACGCACTCTACTCTCTATGAATCACGAGTTATATATTGGGATGAAGAAAATAAACATTAATATAATATTATTAATTTATTATTTAATCTAAAATCTAAAATTGATAGATAAAGACTCGTTAACAGTCATCTCAATATAAAATTAGGATTTGAGTAATTTAAACTAATTGAATCTCCCATCTCATAGGCGCTTATGTGAAATTAAGATTTGAATAAGTTTCAATTAAATAAATTTTTCGTTTTATAAGTTAAAAATAAAAAAATTAATTAAAAAAAATATAAAGACTCAAATTTAAGATCTTAATTTTAATATCATATTAATTTATCACTTAAATAAAAAAATTTAAGTTAATAAATAAAAACCTAAATACTATTCTTTCTTTTTATTAAAAAAAATTTCATTTTATTTACTATTATAGTTGATATATAAGTTTTAAAATAAATATACATCTGACGTAATTTTCCAAAAGACTTTATATTTCTGTTCCTGGCGAGATAAAGGCATGCATGGCGTTAACTTTAAAAATCAACACGATCATGAAAAACATTCTTCTACCTCCTTTGATGTCTTTTCGTTGCATAAACTTCAATGAAACTTTTGCCAGCCAACCCATGAAAGATTCTACAGTTCACGGCTCTTTCTCCGAAAAAGACCACATGCAGAAATTTTTTTATTTTGATAATCTCTTAATCTAAATTCATATAATCAATTAACAGTAAAAGTCAGATTGGGAAAAGATGTTAGTGGGTAGAGAAGATGGATGGTTAAAAGACTAATGCAGCTTTAAAGATCACTGATAGCCAGATCTCTGGACCTGGAAATACATGTCAGGATCCGGATTTTAAGACGATCATAAGTATAGTTACTGGACTGGATCACTGTGAGTAAATTGTAGTTTAATCATATCATAGTTGCAGGACCACAGAACCATATGAAATTTTAGTTTCTCAATCTCACATTTGGACTCAAAAATCACCAAACGGATATCTCAATAAGCGTCCTTCGTTTTAAAGTACTCAATTGGATCCCAAATTCTTGTGCTAATTACTTGAACTTCAAGCTTGCACTCGTATGAGCTTTAATAAGGTTTTAAAAAACACACATCTGTTAGACACCAAATTTAGTTGGCCTTATGATATTGTCCCCTGTCTATTGGAGTGGCACACAAGGAAGCCTTAAATATGAGATCAAATATTTTTTTCATACGAGGTCCACATTAAAAAAGAGGTCGGATCTTAGTTCATCTCATATAAGTAAGATGAATGGACGAGAAAGAAGTTGAAACATTTAAAGGTCAAGATATCGAGTTTGAAGGAAAACAATTATTTCCCTCTAAACTTTGGCTATAAATATAGAGTTTCTTTCTCTCATTTCACATAACAATCACTAACTCAAAAACCATCTTAATATCGTTTTCACATTTCTCTTTTAATCTTAACTTTGTTTCAACTGCAAATAAATATCAGTTTGATTGTCCGAGT
Source organism: Ailanthus altissimus (assembly GCA_946807835.1). Classification (NCBI taxonomy): domain Eukaryota; kingdom Viridiplantae; phylum Streptophyta; class Magnoliopsida; order Sapindales; family Simaroubaceae; genus Ailanthus; species Ailanthus altissimus. The sequence continues at coordinate 13,676,225 of OX327698.1, forward strand.
TTTTGTTTTTTTGCAAGTACACTTAAAATGTATCAAACAATTTTCATAAGGAATGAGAAGAGAGACATTTAGTGTAATAAAAATTAAAATTAGAATTGGATTGAAATTAAAATTATAATATTTAATATTTAACGTAATTGAAATTAGAATTAGATTTAAAATTATAATAGTTAACGTAATTAAAATTATAATTGAAATTAGAATTATAACATTGTAATTAAAATTAAAATTAGAATCAAAATTATAACATTTAACGTAATTAAAATTGAAATTAGATTTGAAATTATAATATTTAACGCAATTGAAATTAGAATTGGATTTGAAATTATAATTTTTTGTGTAATTGAAATTAAAATTAGAATCAAAATTATAACATTTAACGTAATTAAAATTAAAAGTATATTTAGAATTATAACATTTAACATAATTAAAATTGAAATTAGATAGAATTATAATATTTAACGTAATTAAAATTAGAATTGAAATTGAAATTATAACATTTAAAGAAATTAAAATTAGAATTAGATTTTGAACTATAATATTTAATGAAAAAAATAAGTTAAAATAATTATTAATAATAAAATTAGAAACCAATTATAAAAATTATTAAATACTCTAAAAAATCTCTTTAAATATAAAAAATTCTAAAACTAATTTTTTGGACGAAAACTACAAATTTTGAGCAATTAGGGACACATCCAAAAATAGTCTCAATATTTTTAGGTTAAAATACAAATTTAGAATAATTAGAGACATGAAAAAAAAATGGCCATATCTTAAAATATCTCGTGTTTCAATTTGTCCTAACCCGGGTTGGGTTTAGGCAGTCCTGTCTCGACAAGCGTTCCGATCAGAATAAATTTCTCTTTCTTAATTAGGACTTGGGGTAACTTAGGTCTGTCTCGAATCTGATCTAGACTCGAGCTGCCAGCCTCTATATCCAACCATTTACAAGTGGCACTAAAGAGCATATGAAGAGATGCTTTAAAAGCATGTGAAAAACTAGAGAAGATCTAAATCATTGGATCTTTAGATCCCCTAAACTCTCAGTGCTACTCATTAATTTTTCTTTGCATTCTTTTTCTCTTTCTTTCTCTTAAAACATATCTTTTCTTTCTCGCAGGGGCTTCTTTACTTATCCTTACTTTTTACTTCACAGTAGAAGAAACTTTTAGAAGACAATGGGAGGGACTTGTCAAGTGTTATACTTAATTACCTATTAATATAAATTATTAAAAATTAATAAAATATTTTTGATATATAAATAAAGTTAAATTTCCATCACTATTTAATGATACAATTTATCATTAAATTGTGATAAAAAGGTAGTCATTATAAAGTCATCATATGTCAACAACGTGATATCATTATTATATAATCTGCCATCATAACTGTTAAGTTATTTGCCACTTTATTGACTATGTCATTTGCTACATATAATATCATTTGTCATCATTTGACATATAAAGATTTAAACTTTGTGATAAAATAATTCTATCACATAAAAATTTATAATATAAATTTGTGATAGATTTCATCTATCGCCAACCAGTGAATTCACTTAAAGTGATAGATGAAATTTATCATAAATTGTGCTTTGTGATAATTTTTATCTATCATCAAAAATCATTTTTTTAATAGTATAAATATTAGTATGATTGTTAGAGTATTTTTTGTATGTATACTTACGTTTCAAACCATTTTTGTAAGGAACGAGAAGAGAGACATGAGAAGGATTTTTTCGTCAATCCAATTGTGAAGTTTTTGATAACTTTAACACAAATTAAAGAGAGTTTAAATTACATATGTAATAAAAAAGTAAATAAATAAAAAGATGAGTATTAATTAATTGGTAAAATATTTTGAAGTAATAAAAGAGATTTAAAGATCAAAGTACAAATTAAAGTGAGTTTGAATTGTATAATATTTGAAAAAGCAATTTTTGTTTTTGAAAAGATATATTTATTCAAGTTAAAGAGATGTATGTTAACTTGCCACAAAATAAATGAAAAGGCAAACAACAAGAAGCAATTATGGTGGCTCTTGATTCTCGACAGAGATCGCATCTTCATTTAATGAACTTTCAAATCTTATTAGGTACTCACGAAATTCAGTCCTAAGGGATCTCAATGAATGATGATATGGGTACTTTATAAATTGTTAGGACCAAATTCTATTAGTTTAACAATAGATTGTCACATGTTCTTTTAAATTAAAAAGAAAGAAACATTTGAAAGAAAGATGCAAAGCATTATTACTCCTAACTCCTAATGTAGCTTAACCCTAGTCCATATTAAGGAGAGAGGAGAGACAACTTATTCATTCAACGTGGTTGAGAAAGAAGCTAATCGGATGAACGATTGAAAAAGTTTAGAGGAAAATATTATTTGACTCCAAACTCTGTCTATAAAAAGAAATCATTTTTTATTTTTTAAAACAAAACAAAACACACATAAAAATAATTCCTTCTTGTGTTTTCTCTTTAAAGCTTTAGTATAAGAAAAAAAAATATGACTGTTGAAGCTTTAGACGTGGCTACAATTTATACTGAAGTATATAGTAGAAGGATATGCAACAATATTATAAAAATGTTCAAAAGAGAAAATTGGTGGAGTGAGACTTCGTGCTACGTCAAGCCATAGACACTAAAAAAGAGATAAATATAGTGTTGGCTTTTAAGTTATATAAATTAATATTTTGATGATAACAAATTTTATGTTAATTGTATTATATTAGTTTATTGGGCATTGAAGGATTAAGTACATAAAGGATGTATTTTATGAGCAAGTGCATCACTTATGATAACTTAAGAACTTTAAGATTTTAATAAAATAAAAGGACTTTTTGGAATTATATCGGCACTTTGTAAGACTAAATCTATACACAAATTTAATTTAAATAGAAAGATAATTGTGTCTGCTTCCAAATAATTTTACGAAAATCAATTTGGAGTTGTATACAAGAAGTTATAGACGAAATTCAAGTTTATGCATATAAAAAGTGAAAAGCAGTTGTGCGATTTAAGAACTAGTTGTGAAACTAATTTAATTACCTTCAACTCCAGGACCTCTTCAGGAGTATGTTAGCCCTTACTTCCAAACTTACAGAGCAGTTATGAGGTTGAGATCTAATATTTTAAGTCCAAGCCATATTGCTTATACAAGTGTGAACTGCTATAGCAACATTTTTCCATGTCACAGTCTCAGTACCTCTCTAAACATTTTGGCGATTTCACAGTCACTAAGAAAGATCAAGAGAAAAGATAAAAACTAGAGAAACACTGTCACTGAGAAGTAAGACTGGTCCTTTTGCCATGGTGACGCGTAAACTAATTTGCCCTTGGGTTTAGAGGAAACCTAAGGAAATGAACATGCTATATATACCAATTTAAAGACCATAGTCTTGCTGTTCAAGAATGCCATGCAAGAAACCTTATGAAAAAATTAAAAAGAGTTGCTTGAGGCCATTAATCTAGCCAAAGCAATTGAACAATCTGCAGCTACAATAATTAATCTAAATGCTGCCCATGGCACTCTTGAGAAGGAAACTCAAGTAGTCTCTGCTAACCACAACACACAAAGGGCAAGGTAGAACCCTTCACTCAATTTGACATTCTGGCCATGATTAGTTAGATAAGTTGTAATCAACACATGAAAAACATGGAATATGTACTTTTACAGCCATATCCACTGAAAAATTCTAGACATGTTGTACCTTGAAGGCTATAACACACTACCATTCTCTTTGTTTGATGACAAGACAAGGAACCCCAAGGAACATATTGAAAGGTTCATTTTGAATTGCTTGGTGCTAACGTTAACAATAAGAGTGTATAGCTTAGGGAATTCTTTAAATCCCTCACAGGCTATGTCTACACTTAGTACACCTTGTTGCTAGTTAGATCCATGCTCACTTGGGAGGAGATGGCCTCAAAATTCTATAAACAAAATACTTTCTAGAAAGAGGAAATGGTCACTATAATCTAACTTAACAAAATTAAAAAAGTCTATACAAAGTCATTAGTTGGGTGTGTCAGACATTTGACAGATTTGGCATTAGACTGCAATGAGTAGAAAGGTGAAGAAGAGCTTGTAAAATCTATATTAGCAACATGCTGAGCAAATACAGAGCCCACCTAAAAGAATATGAGAATAACTTCTTTTATCAAATTGGTAGAAATTGCTAAGAGGAATGCCTTATCAATAAAGACGGTAACTATTGGCAAGTAATAGAGGCCTATTGAAAAGAGAAAGGCAGAGCCGCATCCTATGTATGTGGGCAACTAGGCTAATCCATACGACATACAGCCTTTTAGGGAATATCTTGAGGAGTAGTCTTTACCATTCAGTGAAGAATACTAAATACCATCCTGGACTAATAGATACACAATAGCTTCATACACCCTTATCCTCTAAAAAGAAATCAGATTCAAAAGGCAAAAGAAGCCTTAACTTTGTCATTTTGCATCGGGCATTCAGCCATGCTACCATGCATTACAGGTAACTCCAAAGATTAGTTCCTAGGAAGATCAAAGATGGAGCCTTGGAGATCCCTAAAAAACCTCAATCATAGATCTGAATACACTCTCTCTAGATGGACAAAAACCAAACCATAAAGATAAATTGAATCTCACCGAACCAAATCGGTCGATTCGGTTCATTTTCTTAAAGCAATTTTCGAGCAATTTTTTTTTTCAGAGACAAGAAAATCAGCTAGGTTTGTTTTCAATTTTAAAAAGCTGAACCAAAATGAAGAATTGATGGGCGATAACATAAATTAACAAACATATAATTTGTAGTTATTTATTCATGTAAATTTACATTATTAAGTATACTTGGTTTTTTTTGTTATTATAATGTAGAGTTTGTAAAACCAAAAAAAAAAAAAAACAATTATAGAGTAACATGTAGTCATTTATTGAAATTATCTTGGTTAATATTAATTCATACATTATATTCTAAGAAATAATTTTCATTATTACGTATTCTTATAAAAGTTTTTAAATTTTTTTTATAGGTTATTGTTATTCATTGGCTGTGGAAATTAGATTTGGAGTTTGGATCATTGAATTTGAAACTTATTTAGTTTAATAGATATGAAACTTATTTTTTTTAGTAGATCTTATTTTATTTTGATGAATACTTTTTTTTTGGTTTGAACATATTTAGTAGATACGAAACTTATTTTGTTTAATAGACTATATTTTATTTTGATAGATACCTTATTTGTGTGGATGAATTTTCATTTTATTAGGTTTTTTTTACTTGTTTAGTTAACTTGTTTATTAGTTTATGTAGATGTATTTTTGACACTTTACTACATTATTAGTTATTTGAATATTTTCTTTTATTTATTTATTTATTGTATAAATTTCATTCTTACATTATTTAATTTTAGTATTTTAGAATATATTTAGGAGACTGAACCGAACCAAACTGAATTGAACTAAATCAATTTGGGTCGATTCAATTCTCATACATAGTTTGGTATGGTTTGATTCTAAAAAATAAAAAATCAAAATTTTTTGTACGGTTCGATTATTAAAGTTATCAAACCAAACCAGTGCCTACTTCTAACTCTTTTGGCATGAGGAGGAGAGAGCAGCCATAGTTAACTTATTTTAGTACACTAGAGATGGTCAACCCAATAGAATGAAAAATCACAAAACATGTGTGATAAGACTTAATTATGTCTAATATTTTGGCTTCTTAAACGTAATATTTGCTCATTTAATCTTTATTATTTAGCTATTTATGTATAGTTTTGTTATTTTATAGGTTTAACAACTATTGGAGCAAAGATGTCGTAAATTGGACGCGAACGGACAAAGCATAAAATTTTGGGCCTAGTGCCACAATGCCTAAGTCCTGGCATTATAGCTCCAAAGATAGAGAGCGTAGCATCGCGGCGCTAGAACAACATGTAGTAAAAGTTGACGTTTTCACAGTAAAATTTACCTTAATTCAATGCCCTTAGCCTATAAATTAACAACTATTGAGCTTAGAGAGGAGAGAACAATCTAGGGATGAGATTAAACACTCAATTTTCAAATTTTTGATCGAAATCAAGATCTTGAAGAAAGGGTTTCTATAACAAGAAAGAACAGTAGATCAATAAAATAGGGAACTCTTCTTCTATCAGTTTTTATAGTTTTTACAAATTGCTTTTCTTTATTATCTTGATTATTATTTGTTACAAAACTCTTTTTTTAATCATGAGCTAATCTCATTTATCTATGATTACAACTTGAACTCATTATGTAATTAAAATTATTTTTTTTCTTTTATGTTATGAACTCAATTTTTGAAATATTTGATTTGCTTATGCTTAATGCTTTCTTATTACTTGGCCAGTAATTAAATTGATTCAAAAACACATAAATAAACTTGTAAAAGGCATTTTTGTGTTTAGCCTAAGGCAAAATGATGTATGATAATAGTGTAATAGTTATGAGTTTTATACTCACGTGGCATACATGATCTCTTGACCATCGAAAAAGGCTTGTGAAGATTTTAGTGTTTTGATCAATATTTCAAATTGAAGGAGTAACTTAAAAGAGATCCAACTGGTTTAATTTGCATAATGAGGGATAGATTATAATCTTAGGCTATCTTAATTTGGTAAATCAAACTTGTAATCTTAGATAAAATTTTATTGCTTTTGAATATTTAAATTACAGTAATATAATCGATCATGAAATTGTTGTTTGGATAAAAGTAGAAAGAAATAATTTTAAAAGTTAACAAAGAATAACATCATTCCCATGGGATCAACATCCTATTTAGCACTGTATTACTTGTTGCAATAACGTGCACTTGCATTTAAAGTATATACATACAACACATATAACAATGTGGTTGTAATCATCTAAGAAGAGAAGCTAAGAGAGATGCCTCAAAATCATATAGTAAGAGCTATATAATGAAACCCTAAATTTGAATCCTTATTTGATCAGGTAGGATATGGGCTTGAGGCATAAGAGGTTGCAACCAAATTGCTCCTTGAGATCTTAACATAACATAGGCCATAATGCTATGTAGTCAATGCCAAAGTCAGTCAGACTTTACTTGGAGTCCACAAATACAATAGTCTTCACTGATAAGGGCATGAGGCCTAACAACAACATGCATCCTTTGTACTTAAAGGCCAGAATCAATGGTGTATCCATTAGGCGAGCATTAGTTAACATAGGCATCTTAATCAACATCATTATCGTAGCTATACTACAAGCTACTCAGATCCCTTCAAGCTATATAATAGGGAGAATGATCTGTGTTTCTGGCTTTGGCAATATAACTAAATACTCTGAAGGCATCATATAGCTAGATATAAATGTAGGGACTTGGCACACCACTACCTTATTTCATGTAATGAATATTGATGCCGTAAACCACATATTATTTGGTAGGCTATGACTAAACACATATAAGCTAGTAGTATCCACCTACCATCAATGTGTTAAAGGCCGAATTGAGAGAAAGTCAATCTAGATTTTAGCTAATCCTATGTTGTTCCATCAAAAAGAGAGCTATCTCATAGGTTCCCAGTCCTAGGATAAGTGTGACAGTAACCCTAGTATTATACTAGCCAAGCTAGTAGGAGTGCCATTATTAGGGACTAGAAGGTATGACATGCCTTATGGTCTAAACTTACGAAAGGCTGTAAGTAAAAAAGGAAAGAGGTGTTCCTTAAAATGGCATGGCTAGACAGAAGTCGAGTCTCCCTTAAGAAGGTTAAGTTAGATTGCCTTTACTGCTAGACATAAGTAATCAACGGGTATGTCATGTAGTACTTATGACAGTTTGTAAGGGCCAACCAACCTAAAATGAAGTGTCTTCACCGTTCTAAAGAAGAGAGCTTATGTATGGAAATAACTATGGATACAAAGCCTATTATGGCTTTAGATGACAAGATTTCTCTAAATTTAAAATGCGTGCAAGATGGCTTTTCTATAATTATTGATGAGCAAGAAAAGGCCAATCTGAGCCTTGATAAAGAGTAGCAAAAACCCATGTTAGTGAGCACCAAACTTTCGGTAAAAGAGAAGAACTTACTTATTGGTTTACTGAAAAGATACAGTGATGTATTTGCATAAGAATACTATGACATGCCTGAATTAGACCTCTAGATGGTTTGCCATTCGCTCAACGTACAACCTGGGATCAAGCTAGTCAATTAACCACACTCTAGCTTCTATCCAAACTTAAAGCAGAAAGTCATAGAGGAAGTGAAAAAGCTTATAGTTACTAGATTCGTGAAGCCCATCAAGCATCCTACTTACCTGGACAATATAATGTTTGTCAAAAAGTAAAATGGACAGATTCGCGACTGTGATGACTTTCGAGATCTCAATAAAGCTTATCCCAAGGATGACATTCCTCTTCCAAACATAGTTATCCTCCTCAATTCTACTTTCAGGCCGGGGTATGCTGTCATTTATGGATGGCTTTATCGGTTACAACCGAATCAAAATAGGCTTTATGAATTGTCAAAAAGACTACCTTTCGCACCCTTATAAACAACTTCTATTACATTGTCATGTTATTTTGCCTAAAAAACATAGAAGCTACCTAACAAAGAGCCATGACTGCTGTATTTTATGACATGATAGATCCAAAAGTGGAGGACAATATGAACGATCTAGTAGTCGATTCTACAATTTGAGATGAACATCTGGCCATTCTGAAAGAGTGTTCAAGCATTACCACCTATACAGCCTCAAAATTAACCCTAAGAAGTATTCTTTTAGGGTCTCAATAGGCAAGTTCCTCGAGTTCCTAGTCCATCAAAGGGGCATTAATGCCGATTGACAAAAGTTTTAAAGAATAGCATTAGTGACATCTCCATAATCACAAAAGACCTGGAAAGCTTGATTGGTAAGTGATAGGGCGTAATTGTATAAACTATTTTATCCTCATAACTTGATGTTTGTTCAATTTATCCCAATAATTTGACTATTTATTTATATTAATATTGTTTTATAGGTTTAAGCACTATCGGAGCAAAAATACCAGAAACCGGATGCAAATGAAGTTATTTGAGATGAGAATCCGAGAAGGGACTAAAATGCTCAAAACATGAACAGTACGAGTGAACAGTGCAATTTTTATAATGCATGAATAGTGTAATACCGGGGCATTCGGCACCGGGGCATTAGCGGGGCGCCCATTCCAGAAACTCCATGCCGCAGCATTGAATCCTAATGCCACGACATTGAGTCCGAATGCCACGGCACTGAATTCTAAGCACTCTTTATAGGCATTTTTGTCCCCTTTTTGCAACCCTAAACCTATATAAACACCTATTGTTGAGCCAAGAAGGGAAGACAGCAAGGGGCATGAAATTTGCAAAGAGAGAGAAGGCTTGAGCTCAAATTTAAAGAGGAGAAATGATGTCTGCAAGGTTTCTTGAGCATCATTGAAGACATTTGGAGGATTGAAACCTTGGAGACATCCCAAATTCAATTTTCCCTTTCCTTTTCTTTATTTTTATACTTTGTTTTAATTTCAATTATGAATATTGCTTAAATGAGTTGTATCTATGGATGGTTGGATAATTTTAGTTATGGTTGAATTTTTATGTGATTAAACTTGATTCTAAGGCTTGATATAGTTTTATTTATATTATGTTTGGATGATTTAGTATATTTTCGTGTAATTCATTTATGTTTCTTTATGCTTAATGCTTCCAATTGATTGAAAAATGAATTGGTTGTTGTGAATTTATGGATTGATGCTTGGAAGAGATTGACCCATTTATGGAATTTGAGAGAAACATAGCCTTAGGTTGTTATTGAGTTGGAAGGCCAATAACACTTATGTAATCATCATGATTTTTCTTAGGATTTACATGTGGTGCTCTCCAAGTTTTTGATAAAATGCGTGATAGGTGCAAACACTTTGGGTGTGCCATTATGCATAGGATTACATGTGGTGCTCTCCTTTTTAAAGTGTTTGATAAAATGCGTGACTGGCGCAAACACTTTGGGTGTGCCATTATGTCTAGAATTTCATTTGACGCTCGAGAGAGGTAATGAAATTAATCCTTGGGTAATCAATTTAAGAGTTGCGTAATGCATGTCTATGTAAACAAGTTAGATAGGCATATCAACTTGAATATGTATGCATAGTATCTCATTTGGCACTCGAAAGAGGAAATGAGATTAGTCTTAAACCCTTAATTAATGAATTGAACGAATTTGCTAAATAAGAAGAATAGAATGAAATCAATAATTTAGGATCCCATTTGTATAGAATTCACCATATCGCGAGATTATCATTTTGTTGTAGATTGTATATTCTAGGCTTTAATAGAACTCTATTGAATAATATGTGTTGATGTTGTTATGTGATTAATGGCTATCTTATGTTATTCGTTTATGCTTTTTATGCACTTAATGCTTCTAATTGCATTAGAAAATGTATTGGATGATTTAAACATTTGGGTTATGTACTTGGAAAAGTTTAATTCATATGTTGGTTGTAAAAAGCATAGCTTTGAGTTTGTTGAGTTGAGAGACTAATGAACTTAGGGTAGTCGCTTAAGGGTAGCTTAATGCGTGTATGTATAACGGGTTAGATAGGAATATCAACTTTGTTGTATATGTATAGTATCTCATTCAGCACTCGGAAGAGGGAATGAGATTAATCATACACCCTGAAATAATGAATGCATAAATTAGTTGTTGATTACTAATGACAAAGAATATAGGAACAATAGAGGAAAATCAATTCCCTAGAACCCCATTGTCATAGATCTCTCTTTTCCTTAATTTACCTAGTTAATTAGTTTTAATTGCTTTTAATTTAATAATTCATCCTACCCTTTAGATTAGCCTAGATAAAGTTAGGTTGCCAACATCATAGTACTTAGCATTAATTTAGGATACAATCCTCGTGGGAACAATATTTTACTCATCGTATATTACTTATTGTGATAAAGTATACTTGCATTAGTTTGTATTATAGAAATCACACAGTAGTAAACTTTCTTACATCTAGAAGTTCATTCTTGGACTAGCTGCCTTCCTATCAAGCTTTGCTTCGCTGCTAAAAAGAATATTAAATTTAAGAGAAGGGAAGTGAAAGTGTGCTAATTTTCTAGGGTGCATGTATGTGGTGTGTGTTAATTACAATAAAATGTACACATTTAGTACATAAATTAATGCATCGGAACTGAATATCTAATTTTCTAGTGTAACAACACATTTAAATTTTATTCAACTCATTGATAAAATAAAATTTCTTTTCCAATTTATTTAGCCATGGTATATGAAAAAGAAGAAGAAAAATCTATTTAAGAGAAAATATTGTTCTCATTCTTTAAAACTTATCTTTCTCTCTCCTTTCCCCATCTTAGCCAAACCAGCCATCAAAGAAGATAAACAAGACTTCTTCCATTTTCAACATTTGAAAATAAAAAAGCCAAGTCCCTTTTTCTTTTGTCTCTTTGGCCAAATCCCCACATGATCAAAATGAAACATTTTTCATTTATAAGACAACTTTGTTGAATTGTCAACAATAGCCCCACCATGCATTAGTATTTATTTCTTTTGCTGAGACAATTTCTTCTCTAAAATTGAAAAAAAATTTGCAAGCCATTTCTTTCTTTTTTTAAGCAACCATATAGCCCCGCCAAGACAAAGTATACCATGTCTTTTTGTTTGCCAATTATTGTCATTTTAGCATATAATATTAAGACAAAATAATTTTGTCTTTATTTAAAAGACAATGGCCAACCATAGAATTTTGCAAATGAAAAATCTTAATTTTTTGATTTTACTAATTTAAATTTCAATTCCCTTTCTCTACAAGAATAGCCCACCACCATATATTATAATCTTAGGCCATTCCCACATGTTTAATTTTATTTTAATCACAATAACAAAAATTAAGACGTGATTTGTAATTTAATATTTAAATCAATTGTTTGACTTTAAAAATAATAATAATAACAATTATTAATACTTAGCGACACGTAGCGATCAGACTATGAAAGGTCTTTGACATATATGAAACTAAGGTATGGTGGATCACTCACAAGTCCACCGTGGCGCTCAGGTTAAAGGGCCACGAATACTACTTAACTCGAGAAGACCTACTATTGACAACTTCATGGGATGTTTATTAGAGATTTTCGTGAGTCTATTCAGTATTCAGTCCTCACTGAATACCCATATGCATATATAAGCTTCTAATAAGCTCATGGTCAGCTAAACACAACTATATGTATCATATAGATATAGTATACATTGATCTATATATAAAATGAATTCACCGATAGACTCGCATTGGCAAAAATAGATTAGAAATATAGTATTTGAGAACATACTTACATAATGACATTTCGTAACACCTATTGCAACTCTTTGCAACTATATTATTCCTAGTATACTACTCTCAGGTCTTTATCCTACTAAAGACAAGGCTCTAACTCCTTAGATATGACTGACTCTTATATCTTGCTAACTTTTAGCATTTATAATTCTCAGTGCTGCTAACTCTTAGCACTAGTCTAAATTCTTTAAGATTAGATCTGAACTTATTTAGATCATACAATGTCTATAGCGTTACAAGCATGGTACTATATATTATAGAATAATGATTTAATATGAAATATTTATTGTATAAATATTAAACAATTAATATTCATATAATATTAGAATGACATATAAGCATCAGTTTCAACAAACTCCTACTTGCTCTGTGCCATTCATACTAGTATCTCATATTAATACACTCTACGAGTTTCTCAAACACCCTAGGAGTTTTAGCCTGAGTAGGTCTACTACATTATCCAGGGAATGTATCCTAGATACTATTACATCTCCATTAGCCAAAACATTTCTAATTATATGGTATTCAGAGTCTACATAATCAAAATACTGATATGCTATATGGCTTATTGGCATAAGTAATCACTTTGTTATTGTTGCATTATAGTGAGATAGGATCTATTAAGCTCAAAACTATTCTAAGCTCTGCAACTAGCTTGAATATCCACAGAACTAACTTTACAGGCTTCTCAAGCTGCATCATATTCTACTTCTAAGTTAGAATTAGCCATGAATATATAAATTATACATTTCTCACTAGCTCCGGTACTAATAAGGAGAAACATATAACAAGATATAGATATTTTACCATCCGAATCAGACTGAAAGTCTGAGTTTGTATATCCTCTCACTTGTAAGAAACTTTCTTCATAATTCATAAACTTATCCTTCATACCTCTAAGGTATAAATGAATATGTTTTATGGCCAATCAATGGTTGTTACCTTGATCAGACAGATATCAGCTCGTAATACTTATAGCCATCTAGATCTAGGTTTCGTACATAATATGGTATATATCGGGTTACCTCTAGCTGATGCATATGATAAGTTAGCACTTTAACCCTTTCATCTTCTTCTTGAGAAAAATTTTTCTTTGAAAGATGAATGCCATATTTAAAAAGTACATTAATTGTCTTATAGCTACCAAAGTTGTACCTTTCTAGGACTCAGTCTATGTACGAATATTAGGAAGGTTCTATCAGCCTCCTATCTCTATCTCTATAAAGGTTTATACCTAATATATAGGAAGCCTCTCTCAAATATTTTATGAAAAAGTTCTTACTCAAATAACTCTTTAATTGATTGACTTGGAATATACCAACATTATTTCTAACATTGAGTATACCTTCCGCGTAGAGAATTAGAAAGATAATCATTCTTTCACTACTCTTTTTGAACACACGCTTTCTCTTCGTTCCTAATGAAACCAGACTTTCTGATTCCCAATCAAAATAAAGATTCCAACTTTGGGAAGACTAGTGAAATTTAAATTGATTTTATCATGGCTACTGGTGAAAAAGGTTTCCTCATAACTGATCCTAGATCTCTAAGTGTAACCTTTTATCACCAGCCAGGCCTTGAAGGTTTTTACCTTCATATAGGGCCAAAGATTCCAATGTGTAAGGTGATTTACAACTAACAAAAGCTATTCCCACAGAAAGCACAACCAAGTGTCAGACCTGATTGTCATGCATAGAGTCAATTGTGGATTTCATGGTTCCTTGCCATCTTTTCAAATTGATGTCTAACATCATCTCTCTATATGTCAAAAGATCCTTTTTTTCAACTAAGAAAACACTAAGGGCACCTTCAAGTATCATGCATACCTAAATGGTGACCTTGATATCTTTTCCAACTTATGAGAAGAGTGTGTTAAAGGTATTTCACTCATTTGAACTTAAAATTCCACCATCGATTCAGATACATTTTGATTAACTTCATCAAGTTCAATCCTTCTCAATCCCTACGACACATGAAAAACTTTTTCTCCTGACAAGTAGTATTACGTGCAACAAACAAGTTTTGTTACTCTAGATAATAGAATTGGTATCCCATCAGATGTTTAAGATACCTAATAAACCGATACTTGCATCATTTAAGTGCAAGTTTATCATGTTGTATAACTTTTATGCAAATAGAACAACCTCAAGCCTTAACATACTTTAAGACTCGGTTCCCTTTTAGTCTATATTTTATACAGAGTAGAAGGAAAGAATTTCGATGGAACTATGTTCAATAAGTGAACATCAGTTTCTAAAGTATAATCCTATAGATATTCTAGAAGATTAGTGAAGCTTAACATCAATCAGACCGTATCTAATAAAGTCCGATTCCTTCTCTGTAAAATACTTTTGTGTTATAAAGTATCTAGAGGACTATGTTGAGAGAGAATCGCATTCTCCTTTAAATAATATGTGAATATATTGCTTATGTATAAACTGCCTTAATCTAATTGAAGGCATTCAATATACATAAAGGTTTGTTTCGTTACTTCCTAGTCGGAAACTTTTAAACACTTCAACAGTTTCCAACTAGTGTTTTCCAGAAACACATGTCTATTTGGTGACAAATCACTATGCAAACAATGAAGTATTAAAATCAACCCATATGAGTATGATTCATTGGACTAAATAAATCATTATGTATTAGTTCTAATAAATTAGTGGCCCAGCGTCCAACACCTACACAAGGATTTAGTCATTTTCCCTTGAATTGAGATTTCATAAACTGGCTAAGGTTTTTGTAGTTAGATCAAGTATCTGACCATTCTTAACCAAATGGGACAGTTGTCTCATGATTACATGACTTAATCTTATGTGCCACTATTCTTATTTATTCAAAGTTCCTAAACTACTATTTATTCTCATCACCTAGACATTTTGCGTTGTATCTAAGATATAGCGGCTATTATTATTATCATATAAATATGAGAAACTATTTTTGATGTGTTTATGATAACCCTATCTGTCTACTACATGAAGTGATATGATTTATTTGATAATGATTGACATATAATATCAGCTATATAACATAATGCTTTTGCCAGAATGGAGAAACGACTTAAAAGTCTTAACAGCTACCACGTGCAGGAAATCTTCATTTCGCACTTGAAACTGTACTTTTTCTTTCACAACTTTCCAGCATTCCTCAAATCATGCAATGCTTTACATATATGAGAAAGGCAAGCAATATTTCATACCTCTGTACTCTTAGTAACATTTGCTATTGAAATGTCAATGTTTGGTAAACAGATATCTAGGGGTTTATCCTTTCTAAGTTAAGGTACTTTAAATAGTAACGCTTACTATTTCAAACCTTATCACAGTGGAAACACTTTTTATTGTGAGTATTCTCTATGTATGATTTGGATATATCAAATATATTTTCAGAAGGAGCACTATACTACTTGCATATCTCATGTACATATGCTTCCACTTAACTTCATTAGATATTGAGGCCATAATATATGATTTGACTCTCAAATCTTTCTTAATTTATTTATGATAAATTTCCATCTCTTCTAAAGAGATATTATCAGAAACACATCTAATTATCTCTTGATCAATTATATATCCAAGTATTTCTGAATCTAAAACTATTTTGAGATTCAAAAGTAAGTCTAAATATTTCTCTGTACCCTGTAATTGGTGTGTATAGATTAAGCATACTAATAGATTGCTTATACTTATCTTATCTTCATAAGATAAGTATCTTATCTCTATAAGACAAAGTAGGAGATCTGTAGCTGAATATTTCTAATCGTTAATAATAATGCTTTAGATAATGGGTATAACTATTATACAAATTTTTAATCTAAACAACGCTCTTCCACTGCTTTACATAATCCATTTAATCTCTTAAATGAGATAACAATAGTTTAAACTCTTTAAACTATACAGTAGGAAGTGGACCTTATTGATATTTTGCTCCAGCCTTACGTTGTAGCAATATTGGCTTTTGTAAGTCCAACAGGTAGACAACTCTTATTAATTGCATCTCATGCAACTTTTACCGCTGATCCTAAATACACCTTATCCTTACGCTATAGCAATATTGAGTAAGTGTATTCCATATTAACTTGTCAATAATCGAATATATGTTACTAATACTACCTTCATGCTATAGCAATATTTGACAATACGTTTGCATATATTTGCTTCATCTTATGTTTAACCGGCATAGTCCAAATTACACCGACCAAGTCCCTAACGCTGAAGTAATATTGAAAAAGACCGTAGTGACCCATCTAACACCATATTGATAAGATGGACCAACGTGTAACACTATCTCATAATGAAATACTTTTAATCATATTAAGAGAGATTTTTAGTAAAATTAAAATTTATATCCCCATCTCACGAGGACATGATTCTTAATCATACATTTGTTTTGTGCAAGCACTATTAACCCTCACCAGTAGGGCTTCAATTGTGGCTAACAGCACAAACAAAGGGGTCTAGTTTATAATGCAGAATAATAACTCTTATTACTGCATCTTATAAACCCCACACGCATGAAAAAATTTATTTTAAACAATTTAAAAAAATATTTCCTAAAGTGAACAATGTTTGGGCCTACGAGGCCCGTCTACCGTTGTTGCGACACTGAGGTCAACTATGTTAAGGTCGGTGCTTACGTGTCATCCCTAAATATACATATACTTGTATATTAATACAAGTGTACATTCACATTAAATCGCTAATATCCATTTATATGGTATTATACATGTAACGTTACAGACATTGTAGATCTGAAGGAGTTTGGATCAGATCTAAAGAGTTTAGATAAGGGCTCATAGTCAGCCACGTTGAGAGATATAAATGCTAAATATTAGCGCAGTTAAGTGTTAGCTGGTTATAATACTCAGCAGATCCAAAAGTTGGAGCCTTGTTTGTAATGGGATATAGACATGGGAATATACTAGTAACTACATAGTTGCGACAGTTGCAATCGGGTGCCAGGAAATATGTGTTGCGCAAGTATGTTCTCGAATAATTGTCCTTGATCTATTTCTGCTGATGCAGGTCTGTTGGTGGATACCTTTATATATAGATCAGTATATGTCATACCTATAGGGTATAGATGGTCGTTCCTAGCCGACCGTGAGCTTGAAGCTCTTATTGACATATGGGTATCCAGTTAGGACTAGATATGGGACAGAACCATGAAGGCCTTCGATAGACACCCAATGTAAGCTGTCAACAGAGGGTCCTCTCGAGTTGAGTAGTATATGTGGTCCTTTGACCTGAGTGCCACGATGGGCTTGTAAGTGATCCACTATACTTTGGTTCCATGCATATCACAGACTTTTCATGGTGTGACCGCTGGGTATGGTCCTATGCTTATGGAGTATGGTGCATACAGATATGAGATCCGTCAGCTCCCATATGGAGTAAGATATCCAAATGCTTCGAGACTGTATCTCAGAAAGTCTTGTGGCCACAAGCAACTATCCCAGGAAAAAGTTCCGCCAGGGTGGAACAATATGGCAAAGGAGTTTGCGCATATTGTTCAGTGATATGCAAGTCTGGAAATAGGACATGGATAAGTAGATGGGGATTTGATGGTGATAATCTATATCCCCGCATATCCAGGATATCATGACGAAAGGACTATACGTATGTGTTGTAACCTCAACTTGCATGGTTCAACGCGCTTATTTGTATATCTGTGACATATGCGTGGGCCATTGCTCACGGACTCATGGAATAGTTTCATTTGATGAATCGGGCGTAGGATCTAAGGAGTTCCGCGATATGGAGTCTACTCGTTGTGCACTGGGACAACGTGTCAGATTAAATTATTTAATCTAGTAATATTCAGCACTACCACGAGAATACGTGCGTATCTGTATTTAAGTGTTAAATATAATAATTAATTAATAATTATTATTTACTAATTGTATTATGACACGTGGCATATTGTGTACCCTCAGTTGAGTTTACCCAAGTGTGGAATTTAGTGGGATCCACTAAAGGTGAACTTGGTAACTATTCATGAAGGGTAAAATGATCATTTCTCATATTGATTATTTAATTGTTAAATAATCAAATATCTCTCTTTTTTATATTATATAATATATTATTTTATATATATATTATATTATTATTTATATTATATTATATATATATAAAGAAAGAGAGAGGGAGAGTGATTTTTGGCCATTTGGCCAAGTGAAGAAAAAGAAGAAATGGAGAAGATAAGAAGAAGAAGAAGAAGAAAAGAAAAAAAAAAGGAGGAAAAATGAAATTATTTCATTTTTCCTATGCTTCCAATTGGAGCAATTGTGAATTGCTTTAAATATCCATTTCCTATACTTTAGGAGAAAAGGATATAAATTCACACCCGACTATTTTAGGGATTAAGAGTTAATCTCGGACTGAATATCGAGTTGCTGTTCTAACTCACCAAGCCCACTGTGTTGGTGACTAGAATTACACACGAGTTGGTCTCCATACGGACTCTGAGGAAATGCATGTATAATGTTACACATTATGGTGAGTTCTCTAGTCAATAAATATATTAATGCGATTAATATATTTTATTTATTTTTTTTATTACAAAATTTATACACTTCCGCTGCGTTAGGCAATAGACACAAGTGCACATGCATACACCCACACGTGCCTTAGATCTGCTAACAAACTACCCCAGCGCTACGACATTGGCTTACTAGCGCTGCAGTGCTAGAGGTAGAACCTCCAGTACTGCGCGCTAAAGCCTAGAAACCCCTGCACCGTGGTGCTTCTCATCCAACGCTGTGGCGTTGGAGCCTTTAAAACCCCAGCACCGTGCCTCCAGCTTCACCATTGCGGCGTCCCACAAGCTATCTTCTCGGTTTTGCATTTTCATCACTTGAAATGCATCCCCACCAGCCCTGGGACATCCTAAATTTCATAATTATAACTTTAATAACCCAATCAACATAACAATCACGCTTTGATACCATTTGAAAGTGTGCTAATTTTCTAAGGTGCATGCATGTGGTGTGTGTTTATTACAATAAAATAGGAAGAACAACAAGAAGACTTTCTAAGAATTTAATGCATCATTCTGGCATTATTGACACATCTAGAATATAGGAGTTATTCCCAAGTGCAGGATTGTCGAAGTAATAAATAATACGATGAGAACAGGGTCGATCCACAGGGAAGTAGAATTAAAATTACAAATTATAAACACTTTAAAGATAATTAATACAGTATAAGATGTTTGCAAATATTATTTCAATTAACCAATTCAAATAAAAAGCTAAGGTTAGGGGGATTCACTCTTGGCATAAGAAGTAAGAATATATTTAACTTTTTTATAACTCAATTGGAATCCTCACACAAAGGAGGTTCCAACCGAAAAATATAGTAATTAAAGTTCATCATCATATATATATTGATTAGTATTTATTTCTTTCAATTATTATACACCAAATCTTATAAATGGATTCAAGTATTTATTATGCCAATCTTTATATTTGTCTACAATAAATCAAGACTCCCACTTTACAAGAAAGGTTATATACACCAAATCTTGTAAATGGTTTCAAGAATTTATTGTGTCAAGTATTAAGTTTGTCAATAATAAATCAAGAATCACCACTTTAGAAGAAAGGGTATTAATTATACAAACAAAATAAATACATCATATATAAATTTGCATAACTTAAAAATGAAGCATTAAATTCATGAATAAATATTAAACATATCTTATTACCTTGCTAAGAGCTTCACCCTTTCACCTTAGCTTAAAGAAAATTATTTGGACATAATAAAACTAAAGAAAAAGAAAAGAAATGGAAGAAGAAATAACATGATTTAATAGTAAACAAGAGAAATGATATTACAAAGAAATGGATACAAAGGACAAATATTTTGAACTAAATTCTAACTTTCTAATTACATCCTTTAGGCATAAACAAGCCACCTATTTATAGAAAAATATAGATAAATCGAGACAAATTTGGAGGGAACCACTTGGTTGATGAAAGTCAAGAATGGTGGCAAAATAATTTACATTGATTATCACTAGGGCACACACTTAATTATCTAATTTGGAATTGATGTGATCCGAATTAGCTGTCACTCAAAACATAAAGTTGTAGATAAGTCTCTTATCTTTTCAAATTGAGTGATTTCATACGTATTAGATACGTATTTCTATAGTTATGGGTAAAATACTGATGACTGTTCAAACTGGGTTTGTACTGCAGATTAGTTCTGTTCTAGGCTATTTTATACCCTTTAAACACTTGAATTTCAAAACCTTTGTGAAATACAATATGTTATCCCATTGAGTCAGATCTTCACAGGATTAAGAATCACCTCAATTGGATCTTTAGGTAGAAAGTTATGCCTATTTTACCGAACCTGCCACAAAACAGTTATAAGATAATTAAGTACAATATTGTAAACATACTTAAGTTAAGAAAATTAAATACACTAGTAATACAAAACAATCATGTAAAACTCTTATTAAATGTATAATTTTAAGTGTTCATCACACCCCCCAACTGGCTTATTGCTAGTCCCTAGCAATTCGAGCATAAATAAAATTTGAACACTACCTAAGTATTTCAAACAAAACGTCAATTCAAGATCACAATCGCTATAAAGGTTATTTCAATCATAACTTCCAAAAATATTTTTGTGTGTGTGTGAATTAAGCCAAAGCCTTCTTACCACAAATCACAACATATATAGCCTTAAAAATTTTTCAAGTAAAAGCCTCAACTCCATATCTTTACAGGTGAATAACTTGTTTAATGGCTTAGGATTTCACTCATGGAGTTGGAAAACAGATAATCGCTTAAGAAAAAGTTACATTTAAAGACAAACAGAAAAACTAACATTGATCCAAAGATAGAAAAATCAAATATTTAGAGTCAAACCATTAGTGCCAAATGCTAGCTTCAAGACTTTAATTATTTAATGCTAATCTTACGAATATAGAGTTCGGCGATAAGATTGCTTCCTAATGACTTTAGTCTTCTAAACTTGAATGAAGACTTTATTGAACTGAATTGACTTCTTTTTTTTTTAATATATATTTTTTAATTTTTTATTATTTACTCATTTGTTTTTTTGAAAGACATAAGGAATCATTACAAAATAAGAGTAATTTATCACCATAATACTTTTCAAATTTTTTTTTTATCCTTCAGCTAAGCAACCAAATCATTCCTCATCCCAAATAATGTCATTCCAAATAACAATTAACCATTTCAAAAGATCAATGAAAGTTTGTAAGCTGTTATCTCAAACCTCTCCACTCACTCACAAAAGATATGTGAGTTTAGAAAATAATATGTATACTTAAACATGAAAATTCTTTTGGCTATATATATTGAATCATTCATCTTACCACAAGGCTTAGTATTGTTCTCAAGAAATAATTTCAGAAGTTATTCTTTAGTAACCTAGATAGAAAAAGTGATTTAAAATAAACAATTTTAAAATCATATATCGATAGCAAAGCAAATTTATTTACGTAAGAGTTACCAAGAACTTAAGCAACAAACATTTATACATAAAATGTATTAAAAATAAACCAATTAGAATGTGTTTCAAAAGTTTATAATGTACTCTTTACTCTGCCATTCTAGAGCTAGAATGCGTCTCAAGAATACATAAATGAACATTTTACTCACGCCATTCATGATAATAATAATTTTTTTTTGTAAACAAGGTGATAACAATAATATCAACTATCTTTCCCCCCCCCAACCAAATTGAGACATTGTCCTCAATGTCAAAATATAGAAAGAGTAAAGTATAGAAGATATCACCTGAAATATCTTTTATTGAAAATTAAACTTGCAACAAAATAAAACAAGCCACACAAAAAGCTTAAAAATACATAGAAATAGATAGGCTACAGATGAAGCGTCAAATCTATCTTACGTTTCTTTTCACTGTTATCAGTATACCAATCTATCTGGCTCATTGTTGGATCAGATAGAGGTGTAAAAGCTTGTAGTTCATTGAGTAACTGATCAATAGTTGAAGCAAAAATAAGGATCTATCGTGCTGCAGATGAGACGAATTATTTTTCCACCGCATAGTCAAGAAAAGATAACAACTCATTATAAAAACCATCAACGTTTAACAAACCAATTGAATTTTTTATGGATTTGCAATTGTGCCCATGAGACAATTTGAAAAATTTCCTCTAATGTTCCGAAACCTCCAGGTAGAGCTATGAAGGCATCAGCATTACGAAGTATAAATGAGATTCGTTCATGCATTGATGATACCTGTAACTCATCCCCAATTATTTTTCTTACAATGTCTCCAACAGCTAGAGCTTTTGGTATGATACCAAAAACTCGACTGTCATTATTTTGTGCAGCGGTTGCCACACGTCCCATTAATCTAAGACTACCTCCCCTATATACTAAATGAATATTTCTCTCAGCTAACATCTTACCAAGGGTTTCTGCTGCTTCTATAAACTCACTAATTTTTCCAGGGCTGGATCCACAAAAGACACAAATTTTTGTGAATTTACGCGTTGATGATCCTTCCATGATTACACTCACCCTCTCTCTTGAATGATTTTGAGTTTGTACAAAGATGCAGAAATAATGCAATGTATTTATAGAGTCAAAAAGTATTGCAAAGTTAAATCACATGGCTGTTGGTTTGAAATACAAGATTCAACACCTTTTTACCAATTTTCAATTTGTTACCTGGAAAAGTCACCTGGGTTGTCGGCTTAAAATATAAAATTTTCAAAAAGGATTATAGGTGGTTGATTATTGAAAAGACGTTTGAGTTTGAAATGAAACATTTAAAAATAACAGCTATAGTAAATAAATACAAGTAGTTGTGATTGTGGCTCACATCTTCCTCTGGTTTTACGTCCAGTAACGGCTTAAACGCCCTCTATGGGTCGGGGATAGGCTTCCCATCTAATTTTCTTATAAATTGGCAAACAAGGTCTTTTAAAGTAAGATTCTCGAGACTGTACCGCTCATGTTCTTTTAGGAATATGTCCCATAATTCATGAATTACAATATGCATATATCCACTAGGATGTGTCTCAAGAGTCGATAAGATATTATCTAAAGACTCCTTACTCAGGCCATCCTTAATGAACCTAATTTTATCTTCGCTATTTACAGACACCATTCCTAAAGTGCGGTAACGTGTGTTGCAAGTCGTGCGTGCACACTTGTTACAAATATTTAATCGTTTTACTCTTTGTTTTTTTGAAAAAGAGTTTTTACCTAAGCCAGGCATGTAGAAAATTAATGAGTTTGACAATTCACCTGTCAATCTACTAAATTAACCTGCAAGTAAAAAAAAAATGTTAGAAGAAGAATAAATATATATAAATATGTAAATATATAAAACAAAGATTAATTGGTCTCGTAACAAGGATCCGACGGGAACGTAAATTCTTCATGAAAAGCTTGGTTTTCTAAAAACAGCTTGAGTCTTTGCCTATTTACCTTAAACACATTCCCATTTCTAGGATTTTCAATGTCAATTGTTCCATAAGGGTACACATGTTTCACAATAAAAGGGCTACTCCATCTTGATCTTAATTTTTCAGGGAATATGTGAAGTCGAGAATTATAAAGCAAAACCTTCTGACCAGTGTCAAATATTTTTCTCTGAATTTTTTTATCATGAAAGGCTTTAATTTTAGCTTTATGAATTTTCGAATTCTCATATGCATCATTTCTCAATTCTTCAAGTTCATTTATTTGTAATTTACGTATGTGTCCAGTAGAATCAAGATTTTCATTGAAAGTTTTAATAGCCCAGTAGGCTTTATACTCAAGTTCCACAGGTAAGTGACAAGGTTTTCCATAAACTATCCTATAGGGAGACATACCCAATAAAGTTTTAAAAGCAGTTCTATAAGCCCACAGTGCATCATTTAGCCTTAAAGACCAATCTTTGCGATTTGGATTTACAGTTTTTTCTAAAATTTGTTTTATCTCCCTATTTGCTAATTCAACTTGTCCACTTGTCTGAGGATGCTAAGGGGTGGTAACTTTATGAGTAATACCATATTTTTTTACTAATGTTTCAAATGGTCTATTACAAAAATGCTTACCCCCATCACTTATAATGGCTCGAGGGATTCCAAATCGACTTAAGATATTTTCTTTCAAAAATTTCATGACTGTTTTATGGTCATTATTTCGACATGGAATAGCCTCAATCCATTTTGAGACATAATCTACTGTAACTAAGATATACGTAAATTCAAATGATAACGGAAATGGTCCTATGAAATCTATCCCCCAACAATCAAAGATTTCAATAACAAGAATAGGGTTCAAAGGCATCATGTTTCGTTTTGAAATTGTTCCCAACTTTTGACAATTTTTACAAGTTATACAAAATGCATGTGTATCTTTAAATAAAGTGGGCCAATAAAATCCACACTGCAAGATTTTTACAGCTGTTTTCTTTGATGAGAAATGTCCCCCACATGCTTCAGAATGGCAAAATTCAATAATTTTACTTACCTCATTGTCGGGTATGCATCTTCAAAATATTTGATCACGACAATATTTGAAGAGATAAGGATCATCCCAATAAAATTTTCTCACCTCAGTTAAAAATTTTCTTTTGTCTTGAGCATTCCATTGAGGTGGCATTTCTCCTATTACAAGAAAATTAACAATATTAGCATACCAAGGCATTATAACAGTAGAAAATAAAAATTCATCTGGAAAAGAATCATTAATAGGTGTTATTTCTGTTGATGAATCTGGTGTGAGTCTTGATAAGTAATCTGCAACAACATTCTCAGCTTTCTTCTTATCCTTTATAGTGATAATAAATTCTTGAAGCAATAGAATCCATCGAATCAGCCTTGGTTTTGCATCCTATTTTGACATTAAGTACCTTACAGCAGCATGGTCAGTAAATACAACAGTTGAAGAACCAATTAAGTAAGAACGAAATTTGTCTAATACAAATATTACAGCAAGTATTTCTTTTTCAGTTGTTGTGTAATTCATTTGTGCACTGTTTAAAGTTCTACTTACGTAATAAATTACATAAGATTTACCTTTCTTTCTTTGTCCCAATACAGCACTAACAGCGTAGTCACTAGCATCACACATGAGCTCAAAAGGTAAAGACCAGTCAGGAGATTGTATGATAGAAGCAGATGTTAAGAGGCCAATTAACTTTTCAAATGAATTTTGACACTCTTGAGTTCACTTAAATGATACATCTTTTGCTAAAAGGTTACAAAGAGGTTTAGATATAGCACTAAAGTTTTTTATGAACCTCTTATAAAATCCATTATGTCCTAAAAAGGATCGAACTTCTCTGACAGTTTTTGGTGGAGGTAAATGTGTAATGAGTTTGACTTTTGCCTTATCCACTTCAATTCCTTTAGAAGATACTATATGTCCTAAAACAATTCCAAAAGTAACCATGTAATGACATTTTTCCCAATTCAATACAAGACTTTTTTTTTTCATATCTTTTTAAAACCTTTTCTAAGTTTTCAAGACAATTATCAAAAGAATTTTCAAACACAGTTAAATCATCCATAAAAACTTCTAAATAATGCTCAATCATGTCACTAAAAATGCTTAACATACATCTATGAAATGTTGCTGGGGCATTACAAAGTGCAAAGGGTATTCTTCTAAAAGCAAAGGTTTCAAAAATGAATGTGAATATAGTCTTTTCTTGGTCCTCTAGTGCTATGGGAATTTGATAATAGCTAGAGTAACCATCTAGAAAGCAATAGTAGGGATGTCTTGCTACTCTTTCTATAATTGATCAAGGAATGGTAAAGAAAAATGGTCTTTTTTAGTGGCCGAGTTCAACTTTCTGTAATCTATGCACATCCTCTAACTAGATGAGACTCGAGTTGGTATTAACTCACCTTTTTCAATTTCAATGACCGTGATTCCAGATTGTTTTGGTACTACCTAAGTAGGACTTACCCACTTACTATCTGAGATAGGATAGATGATTCCTACTTCAAGTAATTTGAGAACTTCAGCTCTCACTACCTCTTTCATATGTGGATTTAATCTCCTTTGAGATTGTTGGGAAGTTTTGGCATTATCCTCTAGGTGTATTCTATGTGTGCAAATTAGAGGATTAATACCATTTATGTCTTTTAAAGTCCACCTAATTGCATTTTTATGCATTTTCAATAATTCAATCAACCTACCTTCTTGTTCACTTGTGAGTGTAGAAGAGATTACTACCGGATAAGTTTGTTTCTCTCCAAGAAATGCATATTTCAGTCCTTCAGGCAAATGTTTAAACTCCAACTTTAAAATTTTGTTCTGTTTATCCTCATTTTCTCCTAATTCTTTAAACTTTAGTTTCCATCCTTTATTTTTAATCACCTGTGCACAATCAAGTAAAGAACATATATCAGAGATTTCAGGATCTAATTGTATATTTGACTCAAATAAATTTATTAAACAGATTTCTAAGGGATCGATAGAACTCCTTTTTTGAATATGATCCTCTACAATCGTTTCAATCATGTCGCCTTCTTCACTTTTATCCTCCCCTTCATATGGTTGCTTACACATATTGAAAACATTGCGTTTAAGTGTCATATTTCCAAATGAAAGCTTCATTGCTCCATTTCTGCAATTAATCAAAGCGTTAGAAGTTGCTAAAAATGGACGACCTAAAATAATAGGTATCGGATTACATCCTTTGACAGGTTCTGTGTCCAAGACAATAAAATCCACAGGATATATGAATTTATCAACTTGAACTAAAACATCTTCCACTGTCCCTCTTGGTACTTTTATTGATCTATCGGCAAGTAAAAGAATTACAGAGGTTGATTTTAACTCACCGAGATTTAGCTGCTAATAAATTGAATATGGCAATAAATTCACATTAGCACCAAGATCAAGTAAGGCTTGTTCAATTTTATGACTTCCAATAATACATAAAATTGTAGGACAACCAGGGTCTTTATATTTCAAAGCATTATTGTTCTGAAGAATGGCACTTACTTATTCAGCTAAAAATGCTTTCTTTTTCACATTCAATTTTCGTTTCACTGTGCATAAATCTTTCAAAAAAAATTCATAAGAAGGAACCTGTTTAATAGCATCCAGTAAAGGAATATTAACTTTTACCTGTTTGAAGATTTCAAAAATTTCAGAATTGTGATTCATCTTCTTAGTATTACGTACTGCATGAGGAAATGGGGGTGGAAGTGAGGGTTTGGTGTTTTCTTCATTAGGTGTAGGTTCAACACTTTCTTTACCCTTAGAGATTGATTCA
Source organism: Ailanthus altissimus (assembly GCA_946807835.1). Taxonomy (NCBI): domain Eukaryota; kingdom Viridiplantae; phylum Streptophyta; class Magnoliopsida; order Sapindales; family Simaroubaceae; genus Ailanthus; species Ailanthus altissimus. Next base: position 13,703,799 of record OX327698.1, read on the forward strand.
TCGCTCTCATGAGATTCAGAAATTTCTTTTTCAACAATTTTACCACTCCGAAGAGTGATAACTGCTTTAACTTAATCCATGTGTTGGCTTCCTGAACTACATACATTTGAGTTATGTTGTCCTTTGGGGTTTGGCTGTGGTTGAGAAGGAAATTTTCCTTTCTCATGAATGTTCAGTGCAAATGCAAATTTAGCAAGAGTATCTTTCAAATCAGTAAATGTTTGAGCATTTTAAGAATTAACAGACTCTTGTTTTTCAATGAATGTATGCAAGGTTTCTTCAAGATTTTTCCTAGGAGGTGGGATATATGGTGCATAACCTTGATGATTTTGAAAGTTTTGGTGTGGTTGGAAAGGTGGTTGTGAAGCCTGTGCTTGAGTGTCATTCCTCAAACTAAAATTCGGGTGATTTCGCCATCCAGGATTATAGTTTTGTGAATATGGGTTATTGTTTGACCGCTTGAACGTGTTTAGAACATTGGCTTATTCATGGAGACATTCCCTAAATGCAGGCAAAGTTGGGCAATCATTGGTAGAGTGATCATGGGTTTCACAAATGTGACACACAATTTCTTGAATAGATTTTATTTGACCACTCTTTTTCATTTCTAAGGTTTTGACTTTGGTAGCAAGGGATGCTAATTTGGCTTGAAGGTCATGGTCTTCCTTAAGATGATAAATACCCCCACTAGATGTAGTGGTTTGATTTTTGCTAGGTGCCTCACAGGTACCAGCAGTGTCCCAATTTTGAGCATTTTCTGCTAGTAAGTCAAGATAGTTCATTGCCTCTTCTGGGTCTTTTTCCTCAAATGTTCCATTACACATCATTTCTACCATTTGCCTAACTTGGGGTGTTAAGCCCTTATAGAAATTTGAGACTACTCTCCATGTTTCAAAACCATGATGGGGACAGGTATTAAGTAATTCTTTATACCTTTCTCAATATTGGTAAAGGGTCTCTCCTGGTTTTTGGGCAAAAGTGGTGATTTGTCTTTTGAAGGAATTTGTTCTATGGGAGGGAAATTTTTTTTTCAGGAATTGTTGTTGCATCTCATTCCATAAAGAAATGGATCCTGGCCCAAGGTTTTGTAGCCATGTTTTAGCTTTATCTTTTAAAGAAAAAAGGAAAAGCTTAAGTCGAATTGTGTTCATGCTACAATTTTGATCATTATACGTGTTACACGCTTCTTCAAATTCTCTTAGATGTAGATAAGGGTTCTCTACATCTAAGCCATGAAAAGTAGGTAAAATTTGGATAATGCTTGACTTAAAATTAAAATGCGTTGCATTCGGGGAAAAAATTAGGCAAGATGGTGCACCGATTCGTGTAGGGTTCATGTAGTCTCTAAGTGTCCTAGGTCGGTTATGCTCATTATGTTGAGATTGATTGTCCCCTGGGTCTATGAGTCCCTCAATTTGATTTTTGCTCATGGTGTTAATTAGTAAAGAATGAAAAGATGAAGGAGAATCTAACAAATTATCAAAGGAAGTTTTGCAATTACCTTTCACCAAACGATGAGAATTAGGATCTTAAAACCAACCACTCATAAAAGAAATAAAATACAATAAAAATAACAATAAATAATACAAATAAGAGAAAAATAAATATTAAACACAAGTAAATAAAATAAGAAAAACGAAAAGCAAAATAAAGATAAATAATTAGAAGTTAGATTAGTAATGTTAGATTATATAATAAACAAAATAATAAATAAAGTACGTTAGGAGGCTCGGCCTTCCATGAAAATAAAGAGCGAAAATAAAAAGCAAAAATAATAAAAAAAATAGAATAATAAATAAAGTAAAGCACGTTAGGAGGCTCGGTCTTCCAAGAAAATAAAAAGTGAATAATAAATAAAGTGTAGGAGGTTCAGCCTTCCATGAAAATAAAAGGCAAACATAATAAATAAACTAAAACAAGTTAGGAGGCTTAGCCTTCCATGAAAATATATTTAATGAAAATAAAAAGCAAATAATAAATAAAGTAAAGCACGTTAGGAGGCTTAGCCTTCCATGAAAATAAATTAAACAAACAAATAACAACAAAACAAAATATTAATTTTACCTCCCCGGCAACGGTGCCAAAATTTGACACGTCCAGAATATAGGAGTTATTCCCAAGTGCAGGATTGTCGAAGTAATAAATAACCCGATGAGAACGGGGTCGATCCACAAAGAAGTAGAATTAAAATTATAAATTATAAACACTTTAAAGATAATTAATGCAGTATAAGATGTTTGCAAATATTATTTCAATTAACCAATTCAAATAAAAAGCTAAGGTTAGGGGGATTCACTCTTGGCATAAGAAGTAAGAATATATTTAACTTTTTTATAACTCAATTGGAATCCTCACACAAAGGAGGTTCCAACCGAAAAATATAGCACATCATTTATATATTGATTAGTATTTATTTCTTTCAATTATTAAACACCAAATCTTATAAATGAATTCAAGTATTTATTATGCCAATCTTTATATTTGTCTACAATAAATCAAGACTCCCACTTTACAAGAAAGGTTATATACACCAAATTTTGTAAATGGTTTCAAGAATTTATTGTGCCAAGTATTAAGTTTGTCAATAATAAATCAAGAATCACCACTTTAGAAGAAATGGTATTAATTATACAAACAAAATAAATACATCATATATAAATTTGCATAACTTAAAAATGAAGCATTAAATTCATGAATAAATATTAAACATATCTTATTACCTTACTAAGAGCTTCACCCTTTTATCTTAGCTTAAAGAAAATTATTTGGACATAATAAAACTAAAGAAAAAGAAAAGAAATGGAAGAAGAAATAACATGATTTAATAGTAAACAAGAGAAATGATATTACAAAGAAATGGATACAAAGGACAAATATTTTGAACTAAATTCTAACTTTCTAATTACATCCTTTAGGCATAAACAAGCCACCTATTTATAGAAAAATATGGATAAATCGAGACATATTTGGAGGGAACCACTTGGTTGATGAAAGTCAAGAATGGTGGCAAAATAATTTACATTGATTATCACTAGGGCACCTACTTGATTATCCAATTTGGAATTGATGTGATCCGAATTAGCTGTCACTCAAAATAAAAGTTGTAGATAAGTCTCTTATCTTTTCAAATTGAGTGATTTCATACGTATTAGATACGTATTTCTATAGTTATGGGTAAAATACTGATGACTGTTCAAACTGGGTCTGTACTGCAGATCAGTTCTGTTCTAGGCTATTTTATACCCTCTAAACACTCGAATTTCAAATGCTTTGTGAAATACAATATGTTAGCCCATTGAGTCAGATCTTCACAGGATTAAGAATCACCTAATTGGATCTTTAGATAGAAAGTTATGCCTATTTTACCGAACCTGCGACAAAACAGTTAAAAGATAATTAAGTACAATATTGTAAACATATTTAAGTTAAGAAAATTAAATACTCTAGTAATACAAAACAATCATGTAAAACTCTTATTAAATGTGTAATTTTAAGTGTTCATCAATTATCCACCATTAAGGCCCTGAACAAGAGGATCTATTGCACATTTATCTCGTGGCAACAACTATAGCCACATGCACGTTATTAGCTTAAAAAGACAACCAACAACAAGAGCAGTCCATCTACTATGTAACTGCCAGTTATTAGGGACAACCAAATGCTCTAGGCCAAAGCATGTTTGCCTCACCTTTATATATACCTTACAAAAGATATAACATTACTTATTGGCACATCCTCTCTACCTCGTGGCAAAGCCTGACCCTATTCAGTACTTGTTACTCAAACTAATACTATTAGGCAAACTAGCATGGTGGTTTCTCATCTTTACAAAATTGGACATCCTTTATGTGGTTTTAAGTGTAATTAAGGATTAGACTGTAATTGACATGATCATAATATCTTTTACGAACTAAGAGGTGCACTTAACAAAAGCAATACTGAGGGCTTTACCCAGGCAAGTATTCACCATAAAAGAAATGAATGATGGGAGCTCTACTTTGACAACTCAACTACTCTATAGCTAGTAACATCGGCTTTGAAATTATTGACTCACAATGAAAATTCTCTATCTTTTCTTTTCAACTTGATTTTTCTTACCCTAATAATATGGTAGAATATAACGGTGGTAATCATGGGCATACTTACTACCTTAAAGTTGGGTGGAAAATAGATCAAATGCATGGGAGACTTGAAACTCATGATCCAACAAATCAAAGGCGAGTTCATTATACAAGAGCTAGCACTAATCCTATATAGAACTATGGTACAACAACTACTAGCCATATTTGAGGAGGTTATAATAGAACATTTAGCAAGAGTAAAGAATAAATATGTAGATTCTTTAGCTACACAAAGGTTAAGATGGACTTAATTGATGAGTTAGTAAACACAATAATAAAAAAATGCAGTAAATCTATTCTTACATAAGCTATAATTCTGAATATAGTCTAGACCATAATATCAGACTGGCAAGAAACTATTAAATGAGCACTACAGAATCCAGGACAAGATCCACACTTCGTAGCCCTTAAAGACTACACACTAGCCATGGGCAACCTTCATCAAAGATTCCTTAGAGGAGTACTCATGCATTATATCCACGAGAAAAAAGGCTAACAACTTTTACATGACATTCAAAATGTATATATAGCATAGAACATACAGCTAACCTATACCCATAGGGAAAGAAGGTTGGATATTATTGGTTAGAAACGCAGGCTCAGGTGTAGGCTATAAAAGCTAATTGCGTAGACTATAAAGCACCAATATACAAAGAGGAGGTGTTCAAAATTGTAGCTACGGAAGACTGATAAGAGTATGAAAGATATATATTTTTGTCCCCAATTTACTTGGGAATTGCTTATTTTTAAGTGAATGAAAGGCTATTTATGTGCTTAATGTTGATTTCATAAGGACTGAGCATTAAAAGATTAAAATGAAAGAATTTGGAGAAAATAATACAAAAAGTAAAGTCAAATAAGACTTAATTCCAAAATTTGAAAAATTTCTAGATGAACGCTACAACAATAAGGATATGAAGCTGTAGTGTTCATAAACTTATAGATGAACGCTACCTTCAAATCTACATCATGGCTTAAATTTAATTTCAATAGCAAGTGGCAGAACATAAATCTTTGAGAGATTATACAATTTTAATGATTAATAGCATTCAACGCAATATATGTCGACCAATAATAAACACCAACTACTTTGACATACCATCGAGAACAATTCAATTTGAAAGACTTGGTTCAATTCAGTGGATTCACAAGCAATGATCCGAATGAACATATCATAAATATTTTAGAGGTTTGTGGTTTGTTTAAATACAATGGAGTCTCCGATGATGTAGTACTGGTGTGGTTATTTTTCATTTCATTTCAAAACAAGGTGAAGTGTTGGTTGATATCACTACCATCAGGATCAATTTCAAAATGGGTTGACTTGGCTTAAAAATTTATATCAAATTCTTTCCACTAGCAAAGATAATGAAGATGAAGAATAACATCACTTCTTTCAGGCAGTATGACTTGGAAAATCCTTATGAAGCATAAAAGTAGTACAAAGATATGTTAAGGAGATGTCTACATTATAGGATTCCAAAGTGGTTACTCATATATTTTTTCTATAATAGCTTGATAGGGCAGTTACAGACTATAATAGATGCCATAATTGAACAAATCAACTAACAAAGTATATGACCTACTAGAGGAGATGACATCTAACAACTAAAAATAGTCTATAGAAAGAGTAACCCCAAGAAAGATTAATGGCAGATCGGGTATAGAGGCATTCACACAATAAAAAAAAATGCCATTGGAGCTAATGTTGTAAAGAGTAAACTTGTTACCTGTGATTTCTGTGGTGACTGCCATCCAAGTGGCCAATGTATGGAGGTTACGCACTACATGAAAAACTATCAGAAACAGTAGTATAATCCCTACTCAAACTTCTATAATTCGAATTGGAGGGATCTTTCTAGCATTTTAGTATAACCATAACAACAGATTGAAAATAAGCCATGCCTAGAAGAGATGCTAATGAAATACATGAACAAGACCAATCAACTCTTTCAAAGCCAAGCAGCTTTCTTTATGAACTTTAGAGAATTATGTTGGATAATTAGTATCAGCAATGAATAGCCGCCCACAAAGTTTCTTGCCTAGCAATACATAGGTAAATCCAAGAAGAGATAGAGAGCAATTCCAAGCAATCACCTTAAGGAATGAACAAGAAATACCAATTGCTATTAAAACATCTCAGCCAAAAAAGAGCCATACAGAAGAAAGGAAGTAGACAGAGATGAGTCAACGGAAGAAGAAAAGGAATCGATGGCACTTCAAAGTAAATACAACCCATATATTCAAGGTATCCTCCAATATTTCACAGTTGATATAGTACTTTTGGAGAAACCACCACTGCCTATTAAATTAAAACTAATGGAAACTCTTCAGCTACAAACTCATAAGATGGTAAAACTGTGCAGGATAAAGAAAAATAAGGGGTATAGTAAGATCATGGAGAAGAATTTAGATACCGGCCAATAAGGTGCATTATTCTAGTCTAATATTAAATTCTTTCTAAGAAGACTTAAATCAAGATGGATGGAGCCACATATAAAATATTTTCTCATGAAGCTATGAAAGTCGAAGAAAAGGAATATCAATACTCTTAGGCACCGACTAAAGATTTATATGTGAGATACCATTGACATGCAGTTTGATTCTCAATGAATTTAAAAGGCGTCAAACCCATGTCGTTAAATTAAACGCTTCTTGGGATACAGCCCAAGTAAATTATTATTATTTTTATATTGTTTATTTTATTTTATTTTAGATAATTTTATTTTCTTTTAATATTAAAGCAGGAAATCAGCATTTAAGGATCAATAAAAGAAGTTGTAGCATTAGGAGACAGGAAATATTAATCATTAACCCATCAAGACTCAAATGCTGCAATGCTAAGGCTTTGTTTACTAGGGAAGCTTCCTACTCTCATTTATAATTTTTGTCATTGAGGACAATGTCAAATTTAAGTTTGGTGGAAGGAAACACTTATCTATGTTTATTTTCTTCTTAATGAATTTTAATTGCTATTTTGCATGTCAATATTTTTTTTTAATTTAGTTTTAGCTTTTAGGTTAAAATGATGATCATTAGTCAATGATAAAAAATAGAATATTGGTTGAATTTATTTTTTGCAAATCCCTAAGAAATGATAGACAATTAAGATAATCCATATACCAGAATTTGGGACTGATTTTGACCTTCTGTTTTATCACCTATTCTTGAGCACAATGAAATAAAAGAATATTTTAGTTGAATTTTTTACTTAGAGATGCATATGCTTAAGTAGCACACTCAAGCCTCGAGGACTAACACTCTAAAACTCGTTTGATTACTGCTTGAGGCGGAGAAATCCTAGGAAACACATGAATAGAGAAATAAAATTATGCCATCTTTGGACTAATTGAGCCTTTCTAGCCGATATTAGACATATATTTATCTCTAGTTACCCCTTTTGAGCCTAAGTACCAAGAGCTTATTTATTCAAACATTACTCGTAATACTATAAACCTTGAGTTTTCTTAAAAATACTCTAGAAAGAAAAAGGGTCATGGTTGTATGAAAAATGGGTACCAAAGTGGATAACAAATAAGTTTAGTTGTACTTAGCAAACTAAGTTTGGGGTATAAAGGTTTTTTATTATTAAAAAAAAAACTCTTTAAATTACTTATAACCCCAACTTAAAGAAAAGAAGAAATTCTTTTAAAAAAAGTGTAGTTAAAAAGAAAGATAGAAACATTTAATATTTTGGGGAAAAGATAAATCAAGGAAAAGAAAGATCAAGAGGTTTCTAGGTAAAGTATAAGTGTTCATGGTGTGACTTGAGCTAATTATGAATATCCTTAAATTTCATTTTGACTTTAGCTTTACATTACAAGCTGATAAATGACCTAATAGATCCCTAGACGTATGTCTTTCTACATTAATGGGGAGTAGTATGAAAAGCAAACTTGTAGTAGTGTTATTACAAATTGAAATATGTCGAGACATTATCTCTTTATATAATTTTAAGTACTTGAGTAAATCTAAGTGAAATTTGACTGTTTACTTACTAATTACACTCACGTACACAAAGTGATCATTTATAGGGAAGAATGGGGAATTTAATAAAGGTATTTTGAATTGTTAAGAGCTATTTGTTAATTTTCAAAAATAGCTTGTTAATATTATAGTCTTTGAGACTTTGGTATGATCATTAAATTAACCTAGTTTTTCATGTCTATTTTTATAAGTCATGTTTATATCTTTATTTTATCTCTTTTTGCTCGAGGACAAGCAATTCTTTAAGTTTAGAGGAGTTTAATAAGAGAATAAAGATATATACTTTTGTCCCCAATTTATTTAGGAATTGGTTGTTTTTAAGTGAATAGAAGGTTATTTATATGCTTAATGTTGATTTTATAAGGATTGAGCATTTAAAGATGAAATTTGAAGAATTTGGAGCAAAAATACAGAAATTAGAGTCAAAGAGGACATAATTGCTAAATCTAAGAAATTTTGGATGAACGTCGCAACAATAAGGACATGAATGCTATAATATTCATGAATTTAAGAACGCGCAAACAATAAAAAGAGAATACTTGGGCAAAGATTCTAGAACCTACAATGCTCCAATGCCAAGAAGTCATCACCCCAATCACGTGATTAAACCCAAACCTTAATTTTCAAGGCTCAACACCTTAGCATTGAGTGAGGAATGCTCCAATAATGACACCTTTTTGAGCCAATGCCCTAGCATAGCGTTAACGCAATTTTGAATCTGAATTAAAATACAACTTAAAGACTCCAAAGCTTCCCTATAAAAGGACCACTCGTCTTAGCCTTTTATAATTTCCCAACTTGGGCTCTTTTGAGAGACAAATTATAGTTTAGAGAAATTTACAGAGAGAATATCAAGAAAAGCAAAGGATTCTTATAGAGATCAACTAACTACAAGGCAAAATTTTAGACGTCAAACTTGGTTTGCTTTTGGTTGTATCACGTGTTTACTTCTTTCTAACCTTTATTCTCTTGTAGTTATGAACTAATTTATTTTTTAAGGTTATAACTTGAACTCAATGTGTGCTTATTGTTATACTCTTTTTTATTATTTTATGAACTCAGTTTTTATTATTTAAATTATTTGCTCTTAATGATTTCAATATACCTGATCAATTATTGATTGATTGATGAACACCTTGATAAACTTGGAAAAGACATACTTATATTTAGCTTGATATAATTTAATACATGATTGTAGAGTAATATTTGCATAGGATAGGAATATAGCTATATGGCATGTATGGTTAAAAGGACTTGAATATAATGAGTCTTAAATTTATCGGGTTACCATAAGAATATAGGTAATTAGTAATTTAAGATATACTCACTTGACCATCAGAAAAGGCTAATGAATAGGTTAATGTCTTAACTATTAATAAAACTGATGGATTAATTATTAAAGAAGTAGCATCTTTAGAAAAGCGTATTGGGAGATACTTATAATCTTAGGCTTTCTCTATCTTGTTATTCTCATAAATTGGTTAGTTGTAACAATTTTAGTTCAATTGCATTTATAACTTTAGTTTTATTTAAATTTCAACTGAAGTATTTATTTCTAGATAAAAATAAGAAAATATAATTTTAGTATTTGGTTGGAAATATATACTAATTCCCTGTGGGTTATTAGGATGCATATACTTGCATTTATATTGTGCTTAGAAAAGTCACAACAAGGATTGACATGTACCTTCTATAGAATACTCAATGACACATTACCATTGTTGTTGTATTTATGTGATATGTGTGTTAAGTGCAAGTGCACGCTATTGCTAACAAGTAATAAAGAGTGAGGGGTCGAACTCACGAGAACTAAGTGCTTCGCTCTATTTAAGTACTAAAATTAATTCTCCTATTTTTATCTGGACAAGTTGATTTAATTGAAAATAAAACTAATACTATATTAACAACTAAGTATGCAAATCACAAATTCTAACACTATCAATGATAATTAATGTCTAAGATGTGTAGCTATCCCTTAACCATTGTTTGTTGTGGATATGCTTTGAATGCCAATTCCTTGGTTTGTTATTGGCTACAACATTAGGCTTATCACAAGCCTCTTTCGATGGTCAAGTGATTATACCCTACTTAATCCAATACTTGTATTCCTATGATACCGAGATTAAGTGAATTTCATTAAGTCCATGTTGTATTAACAATGCATGCCAATTGGGTATATTCCTATCCTAATTGAAACTTGTAGATGCTACTCTACAATCATACATCATTTTGTCTTAGACTATTCAATGAGATGCCTTTTCCAAGTTTATCTCAATCAATTCAAAGTTCATGCATAAAATTGGCCAAGTCAAATGTAAGCATTAAGTACCAATAAAATGAATCAAAACTAAGTTCATGCATTCAAAGTTAAAATATTTACAAACATATAGTTAAGTTCAAGACTATAATCCTAAACAAGTTTATCTAGTTCAACAGAATAAAGTTCAAATAACAAAATACAAGATATAACATGATACAATTAAGTTTAGATTAGTAAATATAGAAATGAAGTTCAGATGATCTTTCCAAATCATGGTTCCAATGCTTCTCTTGCAAATGTAAGCCTTACTTGATGATGTTGATCCTTTTTCAAATAGGTTCCAAGTGTGGAAATATGTATCTTTGTAGTAAAAAAAAGTGTGATTTTTGACTTAGAACATCTCCCTAAATGATGAAATGATGATGAAACATTCTAGCTCTCATAAAATCCAAAAAAGTTCATTTATATAATTCAGGAACTAACCATAATGCCATAGTATTGCTCTTTAGTAAACAGATGCGTTACTAGTTGTCATGTACGAATGTTGCAGCATTCTTATTCTTGTAACACTGGGGTGTTTTAGAGCTGTTGCGTTGCCTTCCAATGCTAAAGCATTGGAGATCTTGAAAATATTCTGGAATTGACACTATTTATCCTTTACATCAATGCCACAACATCTTAATTACCAATTATGCTAGGGTGTTCTATGCCTTAACGTTGGGGCATTTATAAATGCTGGCGTATTGTCTTTTGGAACGCAACTGCATTTATCCCTTTTCTGCACTTCTATCTCTGAATTTTTACTATTTGGACTCTTTTTTCTGTTTTTCTTTCTCATTTGCGCATTCAAGTACTTGTCTTGCAATTTCAATATAAGTATGCATAAATAAACTGTAATTCCTCAAAACCAATAATAATTAAAGCTAAAATAGGAAAATAATATACATATCCATTTTATGCTTATAAACCAACTCACTCCTTGGATGCCAATAAGCTTAAATTGACTATTAAGCGATATTTTATGGAAAGCGAGATCTTTTTCTGAAAGAGCCTAAAGAGAGACGCCTTAAGATGCATAGACTTCACAGAAACATAGAAAGTGTTGTATGAAACCTACACTAGAGAGTATGGTGAGCACCAAGGCAAGCAAAAATTGTACTACTTCTTTCTCATATTAGGCTACTGGTAGTCTTGAATGCTAAGTGATGCCAACGACTTTGTTAGAAAATGTCATACTTGCCAGATCTACGCCAACTTATAACACCAGCATCCTAAAGCCTTTCAGGACAAGACAAAACCTTGGACTTTCAAGCCTCTTGCTAGAGGGCATATTTGGATATTGGCAACCACATACTACTTCTCCAAGTGGGTTGAGGCCATCCCCATAAAGAAAGCAATAGGCACTACCATATTCAAATTTATATGTGACAACATTAGATACTGCTTCGGTATCCCGTATAAGATCATTAATGACTACGACACTTCATTAAACAACTAAGGTGATGCCACCATGGGGCATTACGACATCAAAAATAGATTCTATAGGCCATATTACCCCTAAGGTAATGAATAGGTTGAGGTAACCAATAAAACACTTCTAAAAATACTCATCAGATAGTGTATAAGTACTTCATAAACTGTAGTATGCATTACAATGACATCTTATGGGCTTATAGTACATCACCATATAAAGCCACTAGTTATTCTTTGTACTCCCTCATATAGAGGTTTAAGGCCATAACACTAGTTGAGCTCTTTGTGCTTATTGCATGAGTGATACTTGCACAAGATAATTCCTCGTCCTTATGGTTATCCTCATGGTAGAATTTGAGGTTATAGACAAAAAATGAGAAGATGTCCATAGGCATAAGGCACTATACCAACATAGAAGTACAAATGCATATGCCAAGTCCATTAAGGATAAGTGTATTAACATGGGTTACCTTGTGCTAAGGGTGGTTGAGTACATAAAGAATAATATGGCTCCATCTTCTAAATTTATACTATAATAAGAAGGCCCTTATCTAGTTTGGAAGCCCATGATAACTTTTACTACCACTTGGTTATAATTAACCCCTATCAATGACAAATAGTTAAAGTATTGCTATAGCTAGGTATTAGTGTATATTCCAATAAGTGCAACATATACACTTAGAATGAAAAAAACTTTATGTGAGCCATTCACTAATAGAGAGCAATAAAAGCATAACTTATCTGTTTAGTGATGGCCACATACTTTATACTCCACAAATGGCTTAAATACATGGGATGCCCATTCTTATAGTAGATAGCAAAATTTCTCGTTGTATCTAAGTAAGAAGCTCACTTATATAGTGGATGGCTGAGCTTTGAAGCAAATTCCAATCACATTTTCCACTCATAAAATGTATGGCTAAGCCTTAAAGATGATCCTAAGCACATTCCCACTCATATAGTGGATGGCTAAGCCTTAAAATTGATCCAAAATATATTTCCCATTCATACAATCGATGGCTAAGCCTTATAGCTGATCCCAAGCATATTCCTTACTTATACAATAGATGGCTAAGCCTTGGCATTGTCCCTAAGCACACTAAGCCTTGATGTTGTTCCTAAGCACATTTAGCATTGTTCCCAAATACTTTTGTCATGGCATTATTCCTAGGCACTCATCCAATCCTATTAGTAGATGGACTTAAGTTTGAGCCCAAGCAAGTATGCCTTTCTTTTAAGAAAGGTCATACTTAGTACTTGATAGAAATTGCAAGCAGAAATACAGCACATACATGGTTACCTATGACCATCGCAAAATGTGGAATACTTACCACATTCACTTAGTGAAATGAAAGCATAATAGTAGGTCCCTTACTTGGAGTCATCCCTACAAGGAAGATCATACTACATAAAGAATTTAGTGAGTTCATATCATTCTAGGTGTCACTCTTAGTATTTCCCACACTAGCCATATGGAAGTCATTATTGAAGGTGGAACCTTCAAAGAGTTTAGCACCCTACAATATCTTATGCTAGCACGTCATGTAAATCTGTATTTTCTAGAGACTTTATATAGAAACAGTCCCTACTTCTTATGGGCATCATGAAAGTCTACGTTGTCTTAAAATACCAAGCTATCCTGATTTCCTGTATTGTTTAGATGACTTATGTGAAAAATGTCCCACATAGGTTACCATGTCGAAATAATCTCTGTGGATACCTATGAGGATTGATTACTTTATAGAAAATGTCCCAAGGGTTGCCTACATCTACCAAGTATATGGAAGCTTTTGTACAGCGATGTACAGATTCCTCTATGGCGTGGATCCCATAGAATATGCCCATGTTATCCCATGGATGCTTGAATATTTATAAACGCCTTCATGGTGTCATTCCCATGTAAGATAGCTTCACAGTGATGTTCTTGTGAAGACACTCTTGTGATAGGGTCCTTATATAATATACCTCTATAGCAATATACTATGAGAGAGGTTTGTATTGCAAAATTCTTACACTAAGAACCCTTATGGTAAGGACCTATAAGAAAAGGCTCGAGTCTGATAGCTTAAAAACAGAAAACAACTCAACTATAATGAGGTCCACCAGTATAGGCTCAATTATAGTTAGGATGCCAACACAAGCCATAGACAAAAAACCCACCACAAAAGGGAAATTATAGTTAACTAACAAGTGGTTAGCTATACCTATCAGGAGCAACTTCATAAAACTTTGGACACTATAATTCAAATCATAAAATTACGAAGTTACCCCAAGGTACAAAAGGAAGAAGAGATACTATCATTTATACTTTAAATTCATGCTCATATAAATTATAGAGATTGACGTATAGGCAACACCAAAAGTAGTACCTAAAGTTAAGGTAGTAGTACTAGTATAAGCCATATAAAGGCATAAAAAAGCCTTGGATTTGAATATGCTCACACAACATAAAATTAAACAAGACAGAAAATTCTTTGAAGCGTAAAAGAGGCATGTATAGAAAAAAAAAAAGGCCATCAAAAGTTAAGTTGCACCTGCCATAAGTAGCTCAACAAAACTTTAAACAACACAGTCTAAGTTATAGAAGGGCGAGGGCGCCCTTATAACAGAACAAAGAAGCCACAAGCAATTGGCCACAATGTATAAGTTAACCAAAACCTTGGAGAGCACAATCTAAGTCACTCAGGGCACAAATGTATGACAGACACAGTAAAGGTATTAAACCTTAGAGTAATGCTATACTTCTTAAATTGTATCTCAAAATTTTCATTATAAATTAATGAATCAAGTAATTATTACGTGGTGAAATTGTGCAATTTTTAAAAAAACCCAATACACCATTTCACCATTTAATGGTTGCTTAACATATCATTTGAGATTAATAAATTTGGAATACTATTTAAAAAGCATAACATTATTTAACCTTAACTATTTATATCTTCTTTCAAATAAACTGCACAACAGTTATACAAATAAGTACTATAAGAGCGTACAAGAAAAACAAAGCATTAGTATATATTATTCAGAGGTCAGACATTTCCATTAAAATTCTCTGTATCATATACACCTGCAAAATAAGTGCCAAATATTGCATAAAAATTAAAGTGCATACTTTATACATACATATATAGTTATGTTGCTCATTCGTGAACTAATCCAAGTGTAGGAAAAATCATAAAAGCTAATAGAGTACATGTATTTCCCTTAAAAATACACTACAGGTTCAATTAATAAGACAAACACAATAGTTATCCTACAATGCTTCGCACTAAAATTGGCCATACAATGCTTCACACAAGCTTATACTATCATTCAAAGATAAGATTACAACTTCACCAATAGAACAAATCATAAGCGTAATTGTGGGTCTAAACAAACAATAAAGACCACACTTAGTCAAAATTATGCCAATACTAGCTACTTTTTATCCTCAGTTTAAGAGATGGCATAAAAGTACGGCCAGAAAACATGAAGTTCTAAAATTAGACTTGGGTCTCCAATGAGCCACGAAGTAGCAAAAGGTTGGAAAAATCTTATAACACTTATCTTTTTATGGCTTGCTCTATAATATAATATGTGCAAAATATGCCTCGTTTTTTTGAAATTACACCAAGTCAACATGCTAATAAGGTGTAGAGAATTTTAGCAAGAACCCAACACTTGTAGCAATATTTATAAAATGTCTTTACAAAATAAGGGAGATTCTAACGTAGGACAAGCGCTGATGGGTTGTGATTTTGTTCACGAAGATGAAAGTTATTAATATTGTTCAATAAAAATGCAAATTAAAAATGGTAGAATACCAATTCAAAAGTAAAGTTTCTTAATACTTGAGTTTTGAAATTACAAAGCTTGAATGTTTTCTCCCTTATCTCTCATGTATTTGTAGAGACCTATTGAGATTTCTAGCATTTATTACAGCAATTAATGACAACTTGCAACTACTAATTACCAACTACTAAGGCATTTAGATACCAGCATTTATTACAACACAATTAATGAAAACTACCAACAACTACCAATACCGAATTTTACTTCAAGACTAATTATTAAACTGTTAACCACACCAATAAATATAGTTGTAGGCTCTTGGAAGTTTCTCATCACATGGACTACCCATATGGGCTATTTTGTTGATGTCCTCCATCATTCTCCCTCACTTAAAAAAAACTCGTCCTCGAGTGACCTATAGGTTGCCTTCAGAATGATAAGTGGAGATATCTGCTACATTGAAAATTTTTGATATGCCCATGTTATCGGGTAGGTTTATCATATATACATTGTCATTGATCCTCTTCAAAACTTTAAAAGGACCATAACGTTTCTGCCTTAGTTTGCTATGGACTCCCACAGGTAGCCTCTCCTTACGTAAGTGTACCATCACATTATTGCCCACCTCAAACATTTGATGTCTTCGATGCTTGTCTACATTTGCCTTGTATTTGAGGTTATTCTCCTTCAAGGATTGATGCACCTCTTAGAATATCTTTGAATAGGTATTCGCTAAAGCAAACGCAGCTACACTAGAACCTGCAGTAGAAGAAAGTTTGACTAGGTTCACAACATGTCTTGAAATTTTAGTATAAACAATAGAGAAATGACTCATTCTGGTGGAACGATTGACTGAGTTATTGTAAGAAAACTCATCTTGTACCAAAGTAAAGTCCCATTGTCCCTTATTTTTTCCATATATACATCTAATCAGATCCCAAAGAATGATTTACCACCTCTGTTTAGCCATCGGTTTAGAGATGTGCTATGCTAAAAATTTTCAATGTAGTCCCAAACCTTTTTCATAAAGTTAGCCAAAAACCTGCCAAGAATTTATTGTCCCTATCTAAAGTGATGGAAAGTGGTATACCATGTAAATGAACAAATTCTTTAAAGAACTGTTTGGCTACATAATGTGCATTTGTTCTCTTACGACATTAAATAAATTGTGACATTTTGGAAAATTGATCAACCACCACAAATACGGCATCATTGCCCTCTGGGTCCTTGGTAAACCAAGTACAAAGTCTATAGAGATGTTATCCCAAGGTACATTAGGAATAGGCAAAGACATGTACAAACTTGTGTTTTGTGACTGCCCCTTGCTCGTTGGACACCTTTGCACAAACTTTCCAGTATCTCTTTTAAGTTGAGGCTAATAGTAACGTTCCTCCAAATCAGTTATGGTCTTATCTCTACCCACGTGGCCACTCAAGTTGCTAGAATGCATTTTCCCTAGCAACTTGTCACGTAATGAGCTCCTTGGCATGCACAATATGCTCCCTTTGAACAAATACCCATCTTGGACCAAATATTCATTTAAGGATTGTTTCACTAAGTACTTAGTCCATACATCACCAAAATCTTCATCATTCTCATATAGCTCATCGAGTTGTTCGAAACCTAGAACTTCAGTGGAAATGGTAACAAGTAGAGTAGCGCGACGACTTAGAGCGTCTGCCACTCGGTTAGTAATTCCAGATTTATAAACGAAGACATAATTGAATCTTTCAAGATAAGTTGCCCACCTAAACAACATACGATCAACATGCTTTTACCCTCGAAAGTGCTTGAAAGATTGGTGGTTGGAGTAGACAATGAATTCTTTAGGCAAAGGTTAGAGCACGGAATACAGCATAGAGTTCTTGTTGATATGTTGACCACTTCTGTCTTGCTTCACTTAACGTCTCGCTAAAGAATGCAATGAGCCTTTTTTTCTTGTGAAAGAACAGCTCCTATGCCAATCCCGCTTGCATCACATTCAATCTCGAAAGTTTTGGAAAAGTCAGGCAGAGATAGAATAGGTGTTGTAGTTAATTTCTCCTTAATCAATTCGAAGCTACGAACAACAGCTTCTTCCTATTGAAATCTTTCTTTCTTCAAGCAATTGGTAATGGGTGCCACAATGGTACTGAAATTTTTAACGAACCTATGATAACAAGTTGCTAAGCCATGGAAACTCCTTACATCAGTTATAGTCTTCGGTTTTGGCCATTCTCTAATAGTCTTCACCTTTTCTTCATCCACATGAATTCCCTTACTACTTATAACAAATCTAAGGAACAATAGTTTGTTTGTTAAAAATACACATTTCTTTAAGTTTACAAATAGCTCATTCTTTCTCAATACAATTAAAACTTGCCTAATATGATCAAGGTGCTCTTCTACATTTTTACTATAAATCACAATATCATCAAAATAGACAACAGCAAAGTGGTTTAAGTACCTGGGTCATGAGGTGCATGAATATACTTGGTGCATTAGACAACCCAAATGGAATCACTAGCTACTTATACAGTCCATCTTTTATTTTAAAAGCTGTCTTCCATTCATCTCCCACACGAATTCTGATTTAGTGATATCTACTTCGTAGATCTATCTTGGTGAATACTTTAGCACCACTCAACTGATCAAGCAAGTCTTTAAGTCTAGGTATGGGAAACCGATACCTTATGGTTATTTTGTTGATAGCACGACTATCCACACACATCCTTCAACTTTCATCATTCTTTAGAGTAATCAAGGTAGGTACAACACAATGACTAATACTTTCTCGTATATGTCCCTTTTGTAGCAACTCCTCCATTTTCTCCTTCAAGATTTCATATTCTTTTGGACTCATACGATAATGGGGCAGATTTAGCAAGCTAGCTCTAGAAACAAAATCAATGTGATGTTGAATATCTTGCATTTGAGGCAACTGCGTTAGTTCTGCCATTACATTAACAAATTCTGCCAATAAACCTTTAACCTCCTTACGTGTCGGTTGCATGGACTCCTCTATTCCCTTTACTATTAGAAAAGTACATGTTTTGGCACCTTTCATATCTTCCATAAACTCATTCTCTCTAAGAGCCATGGACAATAATGTCTTCTCCTCCACTTTTGGCAAAGTGTTCTCTTATTGGTTTGGAACCACAACTATTCGCTTGTGATTCCAAGTGAAGGTATATGTGTTGTCCATCCCCTTGTGAGTTATATCAACATTAAACTGCCATGGCCTACCTAGTAACACATGACATGCATCCATCTCCATAACTTTACAAAGAACTTCAGATTTGTAAGTATTCCCTAAAGATAATGGTAAATAGCATTGTTGTGTAATTTTCATGCTAGGTCCTTTCTTTATCCAACCAATACTGTACAGGGTTGGATATGGTTGTGTTTTAAGTTTAAGATGCTCAACAAGGATTTGTGAAACCAGGTTCTCACAACTACAACTATCAATCACAAGTTTACACACTTTGTTAGCCACAATGCATTTACCTTCAAAGATGCGTTTGCATTGCATCTCATTAGGTTGTTTTGAAGTGTATAGCAGCCTCTTTACAATATATATGACTTCCTCATCGTCTTCTTCAGCTACTTCGAAGTCACCATTCTCCTCTACTGTTTCTTGTTCATCATAGTCCTCCACAGGCTCGCATTGGGTGACATTGGCAAATTTGCATGTAGGATAATCACTAGATCTATGCCCTATCTCATTACACTTAAAACATCTAATACCCTTTGAACTATCTACTATTTCCTTCCCCTTTGTCTCTGGTTTCCTTTTGCTTACCTCTTAACCATTATACTTTATAAGCTTGCTCTCAGATATAGTATGGGTAGGCTTAGTATTTGGTTCAACTCTGGAATAAGGCGGTGCTTTTGGATACCTCTTGGTTTTTATTAGTCTCTCAGCCCTTAATGCCAAGTTTTGTGCTTGCTCTATTGACCATATTGTTTCCATGGCTAACCTATCTTGGATCCCATCACTCAACCCGTTGGCATACCTAGCCACTTGTTAATCCTCAATTTCTGTCAAGTTACACCTAACTAACCTTAGAAACTCTTATGTATAAGTTGAAATAGAACGAATTCCTTGGATGTAATTTTGAAACTTTTGGAAGAGAGTTAGTTCATAATCCAATAGTAAAAAATGCCCCTTAAAAGTATTTTCATTTGGTGCCAAAACGGACAAGTGGCATTCCTTTTGATCTTTAACCTTCATAATGACTTTGCTTCCAAACACCTACAGCCCCACGTAGTTTGTAGGTCACTAAAGCTACCTTACGTTCTGGAGCTACATTCATAATTTCAAAGAAACTTTTTACCTCATACTCCTAATCCAGAAACTGTTCTATATCAGTAGCATCGTTAAAAGTAGGCAAATGAGCTTTTACCTTGTAAGAGTTATCATGTTGACGTTGTTGTCTTCCTCTTGATAGAAAATCACCATCAAATTCTCCATCGATTTCTTCTTCTCCGAAATCACCAACTGGAAGGGTAAAATGATTAAGCCTTCTTCGTGCACCTATGGCTGCTCCTCTTATTCGTGGTTTGACGTGAAGCTCATCTTTAACTTCTTTCATCAAATTGGCATTAATCGGTGTAGATTGTGGCTGTCTATATGGTCTTCTCTTTGCGTCTGTATTCTTATTGTACTGGATCATTAACTATTGAACTCATAACTAGTTCGGTTAATGCTGCCATGCGTTCCTACAATTCTGCCATACCTGCTTCCATTTTTTGCTCGAACGCATTCAAACAATCTCCATTCAAGTCACTAGGGCCTGCCATATCAAGACAAGGCTTTGATACCACCTGACGCAGTACAAGCGTTGATGGGTCGTGATTTCGTTCACGAAGATGAAAGTTGTTGATATCGTTCAACAAAAATACAAATTGAAAATAATAGAATACCAATTCAAAAGTAAAGTTTCTTAATACTTGAGTTTTGAAATTACAAAGTTTGAATGTTTTCCCTCTCATCTCTCATGTATTTATAGCGACCTATTGGGATTTCTAGCATTTATTATAGCAATTAATGACAACTTGCATATACTAACTACCAACTACTAGGGCATTTAGATACCAGCATTTATTACAACACAATTAATGAAAACTATTAACAACTACTAATACTGAATTTTACTTCAAGACTAATTATTAAACTGTTAACCACACTAATAAATGTAATTATAGGTTCTTGAAAGTTTCTCATCGCATGAGCTACTCACATAAACTATTGTGTTGCAGTCCCCTATGAGATTCCCCATTTAAATTTTTTATAAACAAAAAAGGAGAAATTAGGAATTTTAAAATAAGTCATAATTAGATGTATCACTGTCAACCTCATTTACAATAGTGATATTTTGGCTTTATCCACATCGTAGCCAACTTGAACCAAATTGGCTCAAGATCTCTCTAAACACTTCACCTTGGCTCAAAGTACAACTAGCTCAGCTAGGCCTTGCCTATCTTATTATACAAATCCTTGAAAGAATCCTCCTTTATAATAAAGCTATGTGCAATCTAAGTCAATATTTCTATATGTTTGGGCAACCTTTCCACAACAAAACCAAACTTGCCAGCATCTTAGTATACTCTCTTTAATGCCTTTAGCACCTTAGCAGACAACTGCTCCATTTTTGTCACACTCATACCCTACAGTAGAATCCCAACCTGTTCTATGAACATACACTTGATCATGGAAAATCTAACATTGAAGTTTGGAACATTCTTTACCTGATCTTTTAGAAGAGAGACTGTCTCAACAAGGATTGAGCATCCTCAAAAACTACTCTATAGCTGCTGAACTGATACAACAAAGCTAGAAAATTAGTACTGGGGGATGGGTCATTAAACATAACTCAAAATTCTTCTACGGTCTACTTTTGATATGGGGTAGTAGGCTGGACGGGTACTTGGGAAGTAGCAACAGAAGTCCCTATAGCATGAAATAAAGCTTAAAGTATGGCCAGAAATTAGAACTGTTAGTGAATAGAACTAGTAACAGAAGGAAAAAGATGCTTACCAACACGTGGAGACTCAGGCACAAGAGTCTGTAATCCCTGAGCAAGGGCAACAATCGACACATCCTCAAGAGTTTTCTCTTGGTGGAACACCCCTATAAGGCACCAGAAAGTAAAGCTGTAAGTGCTCACCTAGACAATGCTAGTAGAAACAACTCAACAAACAGGTAAAGGCAAAAAAGAACTATTTATATATAACACTTCTAGAAGGTGATCTAACGTGTTATCTTTTGAGATAAGGAGTGCCAGAAGATGAGTCTTCTGCTGAAAAAAATAAAACTAAAAATTAAAAATTAAAAGGCCGAAAGGATAACCAAACAATTGCAGCTAAGGCTCACGTCTCCTCAAAGAAAGATGATGTTGTCTTTTGTGTCATGTAACAGTTTTGTGGCCTCGAGACTACTTTTAGAGGTTGTAGACTTTCATTTTAGTGACCTTTTACTACCTTGACTGGCAACCTCAATAGCATAAGGATCAAAAGAGGCAATGCAAGTAGCTCGAGTTTGGCCCACCAAACTCTTTTGGCTAATTACAATACCTATATCAAATCAATAGCCTACGGTACCTTGCTTAACAAAGCCTTCCACAACACTTCTGATCTGGTATACTATAGAAGTGTCCTCCTACTAAAAGAAATTAAAAAAAAAAAAGTACGAGAATAAGAAAGAATGTATTACCAAAGAAAGAAAAGGTTTCCCCACTTCGAGCAAAATGAAAAGTGTACTTTGATGCCTTCATACCTCAGTAGGGACGTCTTTCTCACTCTCATTATATGAGGAAGAAAATTCCTCTATCCACTTGTAAATTGTGAGATAGCCTACGACTTCTCCTCAGAACAAGAAACGAGGCAACGGCTTGGTAGGAGGTATGAAGGTTAGGAAACTAGATGTGCTTAGGGATGTACATATAGGCATCTCTGCAATATTCGCTTTCTTTCCTATAGTATACATCGCCTTGGCAAACCAATAATCCAATCCATGCCATCAGTGATCACAGTGTAAAGCATATGGGCCTTACTGACCATAGTGATTCTAGAACTCGAACTGGGCTTTAGCATGTCGTCTATATCGATTTTCGGAGCCGAAGTACTTGGCTTCTTCCTGCAAAGTTTAACAAAAAGACTAAGATTAAGCTTCTAGTAAACTTTAAAGCTGGCCAGTGCCACTCCCATATGTGTGAAGCCAGCAACTTCTATGTCTGTATTTTTTTAGATTTGCAAAGTTAGCTAGTTTGGAATAATAGAGACTGACAATCAACTTGTTGTAGCTTCGTGGCATCTTCACGTTGACAGGATAACTTTGATCCAGACCAAATTATCTCGGGACATTGCCTGGCCTATATAGAATCAACACGAACCCCATATTCTTATTCAAGTATGGCAAGAATCTAGAGTCCAAAGTTAGATAATTAGCCAAGTAAAAAGTGCTCTCACCAGAGAACAAAAGGCACAAAATATGAGCATTGTTCACTAACATGCAAATATACATAACGTACGGGTCGTGCACAAGTAATAATTATGAGCATTGTTTATTGACATGCACATATACATAAGCCACAAACATACGGGTTGTGTATAAGTAATAAAGTAATAAGTAGAGTATCGTTCCACGAAATTGTTCTTTGAAAATTTGATAAGTATTATAAATTTTCGCAACTTAATTTTATTTAGACAACTTTAATTTTGAATTAATTATAAGAACTAAAAAAATTAAACTAGCAAAATTAATTAAGGTGATTGACAAACAATAATTAAAATAGACAATTTCACGGCACGAAAAATATATATATAAAAGATTCTATGGTGTTGACTTCACTCTATTCTTTTCAAGTTCTTTCTATTTAGTAATTGTTAACTAATTCTATTTCAACTTATTAATCAAGGGTTTAAAATTAATTTTATTATCTTTTTCAAGTGTTAAATGAGATCCTATGCATAAATACTCAAGTTGATATCTCTATTTAACTTGGCTACTTACATATTCATTAAGAAACCCTTATATTGATCATCAAAGTGTTATTGGCCTCTCGAACTCAACAACAACTAAGATTGTATTTTTTAAATTCAATAAATGAATTAATATCTTCCAAGCATTAAAATTCATAAATCTAAGTCAATTAATCGTTTTCCTACAAATTAAAAGTATTAAGCATAGAGAGACACAAATGAATTAAAATAAAAATTTGTTAACAATTAACTAAATATTTCAAACATAAATGCAAATAAATATACTTCAAGCCCTAGAATGAAAATCTAGCCAAGCATAAATATGCCATAACTAAAATCATCAAGAAATTCATAAATGTAAATATGTTTAAAATAATTTTCACAAATTTAAATTTCAAATTAAGATAGAGAAAGAAAGATAAAGAAGAAGAAACTATGATGAAGATGATCTTCAAGACTTCAATCCTTTGAGAATTCTTAAGAATGTCTCCAAGAATTTTCAGCCTCCAAATTTCTTTCTCTAGAAATGTGTTCCTTCTCTCTATTCTTTCTTTTTTTTTATGCTCTTCTTTGATTCTTAGAATAGTGGCTCTAAGGTCTCTATTTACAGGCAACAATTAGGGCAAATTTCTAAAACAAGAAAATCTAGGTTATCTTATTTTGTCTATGCGTCGCGGCGTGAAGACTTAACTTGAAATCATGTGGGCATCACGACCTGGGTCTTTGAATACTGTGTCTTTGAGTCTTGGGTCCATCTAGCGCAGCGACTTGACTTTTAGGCGTGCGGTCAATAGGTTCTAACTTGTCTTCCAATTCTTATTATAAGGCCATGGCTTGAGTTTGTTAAATGATCGTTTTACCCATTTGTTTCTTCATTTTTGCTCATTTTGTTGCTTATTTTGTTGAAATCTACAAAATAACAATATATGCATAAACAACCACATATTTATACTCATATTAAGCAATTATTAAGTCAATAAAGTCAAAATATTATATAAAATGCACTCATCAAGCATCATTTTCAATCCAATTATAAAAATAGGGAACTTAAAACAAGTCATTGATGTATGCAATATTAGCTAAACATGATTGCACGCTATCGTATCAAGTAATATATGATTTGAGTGCAAGTTATCATTCCCACAAAGACTATTAATCTATTTCTTTCAATCAATCATTAAAATTAATTCTACTTACTTTTATCCAAATGAATCAAAATATAAAATGTATCTGATTAACCTAATTCTATCAAATTAAACTTAAGATTAATCAAAAGTAAGCAAATATTGAATTCACTAATCAAATAGAATCTAGGGTTTTGACTTATCGCCTAATATTTCATTGAACTCATTACTTTCTTCATTAATCCCTTAATACAAATTGATTGGCTAAGACTCTAATATCATCACAAGCCTCTGTCGATGGTCGAGTGACTATATTACACATTTTAATAATTACCTATATGTTTATAGTAATCTGAATAGAATATAATTCATGAAGAATAGGTCTAAATAATACCATACATGCTATCTAGTATATGTCTATCTTACATAGAACTCATAATTGTTACTCTATGATCATACATCAAACTATCATAGGCTATATACATAAATCTCTTTGTCAAGTTCATCCTGGCTCCTCAAAATTTTAAAATATTGATCAGATATAATGAAATCAATAAACATAAGATAGAATAAATCAATTTTATGTATTAAGTTCATAAACTAAGAAAGTTAATAAAATCCAACTACATATTAGGTTCAAAAGTCTAACCTTAGAAATAAAAACTTAGGTCATGGTGAAATAAAGAATTCTAGAGCTTACCAAGAATAACATCGTGAAAATTATAGAAAATTAGATAAAGAGTTGAAGAGATAAAACTAATTTTTCTGTAGTCTCTAATATTCTAGCCTTTTTAATCCTCCAAAAATTGCTCTTTCTCTCTCTTATTCTCTCGCCTATTTGATTCTTTGAATTAGGATTTTTGGCCTTTTGTTTATAAGTTTATGACTTCAATTTAGGGTAAAACATCAAATATAAGTTAAATTAGGATTAATGTTCATAAGTTACTGTTCATACAGTGCTGCAATGTTAGATTTTGAGTGCTGTAGTGCTAGCACTGTATCCAAAATACTATAGCTTGCACTGTGGCATAATACTGTATCAATTTGATATTTTTGCCTTATTGTCTTTGCATTTTTATCTCCATTTGTTTTATTGACTTCAAACCTACAAAATAACAGTAAAGTATATAAAAAGTTAAATAATCTTAATTTAAACGAACAAATATTAAGTTTAGAAGATGAAAATATTAGACCTAATTAACCCCTATTAGTTATGCATAAAAGCATGTGGTCTAAAGATAAACCTAGCCCCATCATGCAAATAGTACAACACATATTTGGCATAATAGGTGTTGTGCAGCCATTGTACACCCATTGATAGCACATCCAGGAAATAGAGCATCTTTCACCACCAGAGCCTACTTTCAAGATCTACAAAAGCCTGCCTTGATGAGAGGGATCTTTTCTATAGCCTTTAAAGCACTTAAACATAAAGAGTTGCCAAAATTTAATAGCAATAGTAGTGTCCACAATAAACTTTCCAAAGTTGTAAACTTCAACATGTCATATATCATTCAATTGTTTATACATATTATCAAGGAAATAAGGAGGCGGTGAGAAAGAAAATCCTTTACTCTTAGGATACCTAGAGGAAAATCCCTTGCTATTAGGATGGTTAAAGGGAAGAGCCTCCTCTAAATATAATCTATGATCTAACCACAGAACATAAATTTACTCAACCATACAATGACTATATCGGTCAGTTTATAGCCTAAGTCAAAACATTTCCCTTGAATGTGTTGGTTTCCTTGCATGGTACCAAAGAAAAACTTCACTCAACTAGTAAAAGTAAGTGTTCACTTGGAACTACATTGCTTCAAGCAAGATTCTAACTCTTCCAACAAAAATAGTTTAGCTTTATTTAGGTCAATAGAGAACACATCACCCTAACCTAGGATGGGTAGGCCAATGATGACCATAATATCCTCTAAAGTGGGGGTGAACCCTCTTCAAACAAAAATGAATGTATGATAACCAATACTATTCACAGGACACATGCATATAAAAAACTGCAACTGTACGGGTTATAAGCAAGTAATAAAGTGATGAATGAGTATCGTCTCACGAGGATTGTTCTTTCAAATTAATGCTAATTACTATGGATGTTTATAAATTAATTTTATATAGGCTACCTTAGTTCTAGATCAATTGTGAAAATAAAAGAAACTAAACTAAAAAAAATTGACAATTAATCAATTTCATTCATTTTAATAATCAAGGGATTAAGATTAATCTCATTATCTCTCCTAAGCGTTAAATGAGATTTTATACATACATATTCAAGTTGATTTTCATGTCTAACTTGTTTATCTATACATTTATTAAGTAACCTTAAAATGGTTACCCATGTGCTATTGGCATCCCGAACTCAATAATAACTAAAGTTATATTTTTTAAATTCAATAAATGAGTTAATATTTTCCAAGCATTAAAACACATAAATCTAAAACAACTAGTTGATTTTCCAACAAATTAGAGGCACTAAGCATAAAAAACATAAATGAATTCAACTTAACCATGTTAACAATTAACTAAATAATCCAAACATAGTATTAATAGAGCTTCATCAAGCTTTAGATATTCACAAATGCAAACTTCAATTAAACAAGAGAAAAGAGAAAATGAAGAAGAAATCTTATAGAGAAGATCTTTAAGCTTGAATCCTTCAAGGATACTTAGCCTTCAAGTGTCTCTCCCTAAAGAATAGCTCAATCTTATTTAGAAATTATGTTTCAAAACCCTAATTTAATGCTCCTCTCTTCCCTCCACCTTTAAATAGTGACCTTTAGTCTTCTATTTATAAGATCCAAATAGGGTAAATTTTAGGGCATTCGTGATTTTCTAGTGGCATCGCGACTTGCAAGACTTATGGCCCTTGCTTGGGCTAGGTTCGGGTTAAGGTTGTAGCTCTACAAAGTTGGAGGTGCAGCCTGGAACTTTTGTCAATGTTAAAGTTGCGACCTAAAGGTGTTGCCTTTTTTCCATTCTTACTCTGAGGCTGTGGCTTGATCTTAGGCCACGACTTGGTTGTAGAAAAGACTGGTTTTCCATTTTTCTTCAATTTTTTCTCTTTTTATTGCTCAATTTTGTTAAAACCTACAAAATAATAATAACATGCATGAAAAGCCACATATTCATACTTAGATGAGCAATTATCACATTATAAGAGTCAAAATATGATATATATATATATATATATATATAATGCGCTTATCAAACACCCTAACAGCGAACCAACTGCCTCAGAGAAGACCAATTCCTCATGATCTTCAATTTTCTTAAAATAAAGATAGTTGTATAAACATTACTTCTAGCTAGACGATCCCTTAAGCCATCATCACAGCACTCATAAGCCATTTAATCTATTGAACTAGTTGTGGGGTTGAATGGTGTACGAAAGTGATAGGTACGAGCTTACAACCCCATTGGTCAAACATAAGCCTGAAATATAATTTGGTGGAATAAAAGTAGCCTTAGCCAAGTATTCTTCAGTTAAGCCATCACTGCTCAAAGAATCTTATTTCGAGATCAATTTAATTAAGAAGTTGTCCTCTAAGCCAAGAAGGTGTCCTCCAAGTGTAAAGACAAGAAAGCATATAAAGTAAGAAAAGAATCTTGAAAAAGTCCAGAGAGATAACAAAAGTAAAAAGTAAAATAAGTGGGTCAACTGGCCTTTATTTATAGGCAATGGAAAATAGTTGACAACTTGAATTTCAAAATACTAGCCATTAGGGCAAATTATTGCTTTAAAACAATGAAAAAATAGTAAGTAAATTTTAAAATGAAAAAATGACATTTTGACCCCTAAGGTTTCAAGAAAATGATATATAGATCTAGTATTTTTAAAAGTTTCATTTACACTCCTGTCAGGTAAAGGTTTTCGTAAATTTTAACAGAAGAAAAGGTAGAAGTAAAAATTCATCTAAACTCAAAATCTAAAGTTAGTAGACCCTTATATGGGACGTTGTGATTGGTTGACTTTCAAAACCTTAATATTAGTTTATTTAAAAAAAAATATTTTCACTTTTCTTTTCTCTCTCTTTATTTTTATTTTCAAATGTAAATTGAAATTGAAATTAATTTAGAAAAACTGACAACTCCATTAGGCTTTATTTGGATAGGTTGGTGCTTCTTTAACTGAGAGAGCAAATGCAAATGATGAGACCATGATCTTCCACACCATTTTATGGTTGTTTCTCTTGGGTTCTCATTGCTTCTAAAGAACCACCAAGATTCGAAGGATAGTCTCTAAGAAGAGGCTTATAATGAACCAAATACTAATGATTATCACCTTATAGGGTTCCTCCATTAATGAATTAGTGGGCGAAGATAAATCATCAAGAATCTTTAGCCTATAAGGGAAAATAGCTTAAATTATTGAAGAATTTGATTTTAAAAAGCTGAGTTCATCCAATTCGGGTTAGGTCAGAGGTTATGTCTGGGAATGTATCTTGGGTTATATGCCCTTGAATTGGTTATGGCTCATTTGCTTCATTGCTTTAAGTAGGGTTTACCTGATGGAATGAAACTAAGTGAACTTGACATGAGTGATGTGTTTAGACTCACCGCACCGAGGGTAAGCGCCTCATTTTCCCTCTTTGAAGAGGAAATGGTCATGTGTCTGGGGTTAAAAAATGGTGAATTGCATACAGATAATACACATAGTAGGGAGTGGAGGGATTTTTTTTTTATTGTGAAGTTTTTTTAAAATTTGATACTAACAGTGGCCAAATAAATTTCTAGGTCACATGTGTAATGAGGAGAGAGAAGTAAGCAGCAATGGCGGCAAAGAGAAGCAAGATAATGCATGTGATGGTGGGGGCCATGGTGGTAACAGTGGATAAGGAAGAGGAAACCAATGGCTGAAATTGGGGTTAGGGTTTGTCAATTTAAAGTATAAATGTTTTAACTCAAAATGAGGGCATAAAAGTGCTTTTATCATTTTTACCCTTTTCCTATTAAAGTTAACGAAAATCGTTACTTGATAAGGGTGTAAATAGAATTTTTAAAAATACTAAGGTCTGCACATCCTTTTCCTGAAACTTAGAGGTCTAGATGTCTTTTTCTCATTTTAAATTAAAAGGCGGTGACTTAATTATGAGAACAGTGAAGTAGTCGTTAAAGTAGCAATCAAACAGTAAAACTATATATAAATCTTGGAAAATCAAGTTGTAAGAAAATATGACCAAGCCGAGTAGCAAGCCATAGGAATAAAGGTATAATGAAGAATTGTTTTGATCATACAAGTTGCCTTGCTTCATTACACAACCTATATGAGCAAGGGGCTAAATGTTGCTATACAAAAATCTACAAAGGCCTAAGTCCAAGCCCACATGTATACCTAAGTATGTATAATAAAGTACGACATGCTACTTTTTGAGGTACTATATATGGGTTGTGATTTGGTAGGTATATGGTTGTACTAAGTAAAATTTAAAGCACATGTACCTTAGACTAAAGACCACTTGGGGGGTATTTAGTCCAAAATGAATATTTATGTTCCTAAGTTAATAACGAAATACAATCGCAATAAAAACATTATTTGATCTTTTTGTCTCTTTTCTAAAATAAAATATGGTAACTTCTTTACTTTAATTGGTCTCTAATAAGTACATCAGAGGTTTATTTGGAATAAAATAATGTTTTTATTGGTCAAAATCATTTCTCTCTTTTATAAAGGTCAAAACTCATTAAATAAATTATTTTTAAAGAAGAAAGTAGGTCAAATAAAGAGTCTAACCCTAATACAAACTCTAGTACTATAAATCTACTTTATAATTGCGTGAAAAGGGATCTTTTTTTAATTCCTTTTTTTGATATCTTTGATGGCCCTAGAGCATGCATACACCATATTTCATTACACATAAAATTCAAAAACCCTCGACATCTACCTTTGGCTCTATGTTCTTCACACAAGAACCTACTCATCATCATTGTTATGCATTATCCCATAATTTGTACACACCATTAATATATTCTAAGATCTTAAATGCAAGGTTTTAGGAGCATGTTCTTTCTAACCTTCACAAATTAGGATTTTACAGAAGAACCCTTTATTGCTCTGCACACTACAACCTCACATAGGTCCTATAGCATCTCTCATCATCCTTAGGCTTACCACATTGCCAAGTGTTTTTTCATTATTTATTGTGAAACCCTGACTCTTATATCTCTCGTAGTTAGTGATAGGATTTATCTGTTTCAACTTCTTTCTCTTGGGTCGACTTAAGCAAATTTGTAACATTAGCTTCTTGGACTTCATGAGATCTTCAGGAGTTTGGTAGGCCCTACTCCTGAACTCATATAGGGGGTGAAGAGACTAAGATCTAACATTTCAAGCCTAAAGCATACTACCTGTACAGCTTGCAGCGTAAGTGCAGATTGTTACAACAAATAACGTTCTGCCACATCATGATCTCCTAATACTACCCTAAACAATTATGATATAAAAAAAATAAATGTTTAATCATCTCTAACACTTAAGTCATAAGATGCAACATCTTGGCTAAATAATGGCTTAGATTAACTTATATGTGATATGTCTTGCATTTCGATGCATTTATTACATTAAGATTCATTTGGAACTTTTTCGTATCATTTATCTTTACATAAATGTCATTTATTTTTTGTTAGTTGCATAAAGAAAACTTCTTGTTTATTAAAATCTTAGCCATATGAAATAATCCCCACACGAAGTGCAGATCCATAGAAATAAATACTAACTCTAAACTGTTGTAAATAGCAACATTCTCATTTTCTTAAGAAGGGAAAATCTCAAGTTTTAATTCCATTTATTAGATTATTTGTTAGTTTGAGTGATGTACATTTAAGGTCAGTTAACCGAAAATAAGTTATAATAAGTAGTGCAAAAACTATAGGAGGATTATAATTGTTGATCCTAAAATTTGGTAATTCTTGAGTTAATGAGTTAGATTTATTTTTATTTTAGAAGACTAATTTGGACGACAAGGATAAGACCGAAAAATTGGTTGCTCCTCCATGAGAATAACGTTTTACGAGGATCCTGCAATCAAAGAGAACAAGTGATGCCATGCTAGAGGTTTTTTGGCATGGGCGCTTCTATGTCTACAATCAGTAAAGACTCGAAAAAGAATAAAATAAGTCAAAATAAAAAATTAGAGAAGTAAGCAAATTATTCGATATGAATAATTGACTTCATGCTCGATATGATTTCTCTGTGTGTTTAGAGTATATCTTGTATGCTTATACTCATTATTCCTTTGGTGCTGATTTCATTATCTATTTATAATTTGAGATTTAATAGTAGCTCTTTGAGTTCATTTTCTCTTCTTTTTAATGAAGATATCTTTGTAGATTTGTTCATTTTAGATTCTGCTTTTAGAGTTTTCTTAAAATCAAACTTGATCTTTTTTACTTTTATAACATTATCCTTTTTTAGAGGTTTTTTCTTTGATAAGTTTATCTTTATCTATAACTTTCTATCTCTCATAAATTAATTCTTTTTTAAGAATTTCTTTAATTATGCAGTCAATTTAAAACCTTCCCCTGCTTGATTTCAGTGCAATTTATATTTTCTCGAATATAATTTTTTTCTAATTGGATAATCAATATTTGACAGTTGTTCTCTTTGACCATGTGCATAGTGAATTTGCCCAAGCAGGATAGCTTGTAGGCTAATGCTTTAATTAGCCCGAAGACATCGTTAGCTTTCCATTGTGAAACTTACCGATGGTCTAATTGCAGAAATATCAGAGGAGGTTGCTAGCTCTGATGGTCCAAACAAAAGGCAGAAATTGCTAAGGGTGGATACAATAAACCATCACAACTTGACACTGCATGTTCAGTTCAATTAGAAGCATCCCATGAGTTTGACAACGACGCAGAATCAAGCCATGCCAGAGGCGAGACTCGAAGAAAGGAAATGGGTTCCATTCTCAGTAACAAGAGGAAGGATAAGATTCAAAAGACATTAAGAATTCTGCAGGGTATAATTCCCAATGCAAATGGAAAGGACCCGATGTCGATTCTTGATAAAGCAATAGACTACCTGCAGTCTCTAAAGCTAAAATCCTTGGCTCTTGGAGTGTAGCAACCATTAAGCTGCACTTCTTACATCGTAGTGTGTTGGTGAAAGGGTGTAAAAGAAGATGTCCACCCAAGAATTCTTAGAACTATTGATGAAGTTGAAACCACTACGATAACTTTGGTTACATGGGGTCCCTTTTTTTTTAAATCTTTTTTCTTCGTCAGGCGCTGTATATAATGGGCTAAAATAAAGGGAAAGGGAAAGAAGGTAATGGGGGTGAATATTGCTCTCTGCTTGTTAGGATTGGAGAAAAAATGGGGTTGTTTTGTTTGTTGACTGCAAATGATTATCCTTTTTAGCTTTTAGGGGGAGATTTATTAAAGAAAGTTACAAAGATTTGAACGCATGGAGGTTGATGGTGGTATGCGTTGTAAAATGAAGACAAAGGACCCTCTTTTAGGAGCTGCCGTTTGAGAGCCTCCATGGATTTAGTGCATCGCGTTAGGTAACTTGGGCCCACCGCCCACCCCTCTCCTTTCTTGTTGATTTTACGCTTTTGTCTTTTCCCTTGCTCTAATATCACTTCAGGTTGGCATTAATCTCTTAAAAAGTATGAAGAAAAGTTTACTCTGTGGGGGAGAAAGTGCAGAGAATAGGAGCATCTCACGTTGTCCTCCTGAGTTGCTGGGTCCATACTTTGATGATGAGATCATCCAGTAAAGCTTGTGGCTTGTTTCACATGTTAAACTTTTAAAAGATGGTTGTTTTATGTTGTGGCTTGTTACCATTGTTTTTTGTTTGTGTTTTTTTTTAAAGGTAATGTGAACCGTGTGAGCTTGCGACTAGTCTTGAGTGCGTACATGGATTTATGTGAGTTGATTGCTAATATGGATGGGTTTGTCTGTTCTGTCTCAATTATTGGGATTCCAATGCTCAATGTGTTTTATCCTTTGGGTTATGCATGTTTGTATCTGTTTTGAAGCACATGTATTGGGATTCCTTGTTGAATGGATTGTCTTTGCAATTTTGTGGTGTTCAGTTGGCTCTTAAGTCTCAAGGTGATATTTCTGAAGTGTTAGTTATGGTTTATAAAGTTAGATTGAATTGCAGTTAGCAATCATCCGCTTGATCACTAGTGTTCCAAATCAAGCTCAGTTCTGTATTTTGTTATGCAAGTCTCAGGAACATGTGTTTTACGCCATTGACAAAACTTGCCACTCGTGATAAAAGTCTCACGCCTTATCTTTTTTTTTTGGGTGCTGTGGACCTTTAAGAACTCATGATAAAAGCAGCCTCACGTGATTGGGCAATAAAAATGTCCTGCTAGCCAAGATATTGGATTAAAAATTAATAGATGATAAAGCTCGAGTTAATATATAGTCGAAGCAAGAAAGCTATTAAAAATGTCATTGTCGATGAAAATCGAGGAAATGAGAAAGTGGTACATTAGCAGAGGTAACTAGTAAAGTCGGATTGTAACGATCGGCTTGAATTTTCATGCACAATTGGCGAGTAATAAATAAGAGTGGTGTTAAGGAAGCAAATAAAGTCCCACATTAAAAAGAAATGGAGAAAATCATAGGTATATAAGAAGTGAACCATATCTCCATTGGTATGAGGCATTTTGGGTAGAGCCCAAGAGTAAAACCATGAGGGCTTAGGCCCAAAGTGGACAATATCATACCAATGTGGAGATATGTGTAGTTTATGGACTCCTTACAAGTGGTATCAGAGCCATGCCCCGAAGTTAGCAATGTGGAAGAAATTCTCGGTGCCGAACAAGAAGGTGGTGAGCCTCGATTTACGATGGGATCCGTAGTAAGCTCTATGTACAGGTGGTGGTATACTCTCGGGCATCACGTAAGGCGTGTCTGCTCAACGCAGTGATGCGGGCTTCACATAAGGCGTGTCTCCTAGTGCAGTGATAAGGAGTTGACCTGATAGAGCGGGCTCTCGAGGTAGGGGTACTCTGGGCTTCACGTAAGGCGTGCTCCCACAACGCAGTGAAGATAAGTAGAAGATGAGTATCCAAAAGGAGAGCAAGATCTTCCTATGTGGAAGATAGACGGATGGAATATCGTTTGAGGGGAGGCTTTGTGGTCCTTTGTTCGAGGGGAGGATTATTAAGGAAACAAACAAAGTCCCACATTGAAAAGAAATGGGGAAGATCATGGGTATATAAGGAGTGAACCATATCTCCATTGATATGAGACCTTTTTGGTAGAGCCCAAAAGTAAAACTATGAGGGCTTAGGCCCAAAGTAGACAATATCATACAAATGTGGAGATATGTGTGATTTATGGACTCCTTACAAGTGAGATTACAAATAATTAGTTAGAAGAATGGAGTAGTGGAGTTAAAAAAGTCAATTAAAGATTGGGTGGAATGTAAATGAATTTGTCTTGTAATGTAATTAAAAAAATTGAAAAAGTTAAAAGATGAGTGTAAGTAGTAGTGTGTAGTAACTAAAAGTTTGGTGTAAGAAGAAATAAAAAAGTTGGTGTACATAAAGTTAAGCGAGACACAAGGCCTCATAAGTGTATTAAGTAGCATGGTTTTGTTTTTTAAAAATCATTAATTACTCATGTCATGATTGTCTCTCTTATCATCATCTTATTAATTTGACACGATAAAGACAATCTTTTTTAATTAATTAACTTATTTTACTAATTTTACTGTAGTTAAAATCCAGCAAGGCCACCACCATGACTTTACTCCTATTGTTAGTATTTGTCCATCACGATTTTTTGTCCTTACTTCATTTTTTATTACTTTGTGATATTACGTTCTTTTATTAAAATAAGTATAAAATAATATGTTATAAGTAAATTTTATGTAAAATAATGCATTAATGAATGGTGATGATTGATGATTTGTGAATATGTGGAGTTGAATTTTTTCTTAAATTTTTATTTTTTATTTTCCTTTTGATTTTGAAGAATAAACATAGAAAATATCTATTACCTTTATTTTATCCCTTTTTGAAATTGGTCAACTCTAAATTAAATTTGGTAAAAAAAAAATTTTTTCTTTTAAATATGAAAGTCAATTCCATCTAAGGAAATTAGTACTTGTATAATGAAAAGAATAATCTATTAAAAAAAGTACGAAAATGTTACAAAGAGAGAGTAGAGTGAAGAGGAGAAATATTGCACAAAAAGAGAGAGTAGAGTGAAACTTTAATAAGATTGTAGATTATGTGATCACTTTAATAAAATGTCTAGAGTTATTGTCTGCAATAGATAAGATGCAATGAGTGAATTGACTTAATCGGTCACCAATCTTCACAATAATAGGTCATTTAAATACACGACTGTTGTATCATATAAAGCCATATCTGATGGTCATCATTTCTACACACTAAAGATATTGTCGCCACATAATAATTTGAGCTTCTTTCTAAATATGAATAGAGTAGCGCGAGGTCAAATAATAAGACATCAAGTGATATGCAATACACTAGCTGCTAAAAAGCCTTGGGTTCAAGTTGTTCTCATCATGTTTACCAAGAAGGATGCCAGAGAAATTAGTTACCCGCACAACAATGCATTGGTAGTCTTTATACAAATAGTAGAAGTTGAGGTGAACCGGGTATTAGCCGACCTAGAAAGATCAATGGATATAATCTTCAAAGAGATACTAAATGACCTCAGCATCAAGGATCTAAAGATCAAAAGGATCCATACTTCTGTGTTTAGATTTTGGGATGACTTTGTCATGCTACTTAGAGTATTCAGCCTACCTATGTCATTAGAGGAAAGGCTCCATATAAAAACTATAATGATAAGCGTTATCATGGTCAATCAATTATTCCACTAGAAAATTTAGCTAGGGCGACCATTCATAAAGAACTCAAATACAGCTATGTCCATATATTATCTAAAGTTAAAATTTTCAACCAGAGATGGAGTAAGAGTCATCTCCAGAGATCTAAAGATGGTGAGAAGTTGTTATGCGACTTTACCAAAGAGAACCTTTTACATCTCAATAGTAGATCTAATGGAAGAAAAGATAAATTTTCTAAGACTAGTAGAGAAGCTGTGGTACAGGTAAAACCAAGATCTCCCAAGAAAGTGGTAAAACTCGCTTCATAATGGAATCTAATGATCAAGGATGATCTAAGCACATTAGTGAAGGAATTCTTAAATATTCTCGCCTAGTCTCATAAAGATATGTTGAGAATTGATCCTCCAATGATATTCCAGGCCTTGGCAGTCAACTTATCCTTTAACTTTGTCAAACAGTAAAGGACAATCTTCAATCAAGAGAAGAATGAGGCTATAACAACTGAAGTTGAGAAACTTTTATTTGCAAGATTTATCCGATAAGTCCACTATCTTGAATGGTTAGCCAACGTAGTAATGGTTAAAATCTAATAATAGGTGGAGGATGTGAGACTTCATGAATTTAAACAAAGCTAGTCCAAAAGATAATTTTTCTCTCCTAAAACATTGATCAACTATTAGATTCAATAACTGAACATACACTTCTCAGTTTCATGGATACATTTTCATGATATAATTAGATCAAGATATTCTTGCCTAACCAAGAGAAGGCATTGTTCATCATTTATAAAGGGACTTACTATTATAAAGTTATGTCGTTCAGACAAAAGAATATTGAGGCTAGCTATTAAAGGCTTGTTAACAAGCTGTTCAAGCCTTTGATTAGAAATATCATGAAGGTTTATATAGATGACATGATCGTCAAGACAATATAGCTCAAAGACCATGTGGAGAGGTAAACATTTGAAGTCCTAAAGGAGCACAACATGAAGCTGAATTGTTAGAAGTTTTCCTTTAGAATTGAGTCGAGCAAGTGCCTAGAATTCATGGTGAGCCATAGAGGGATTCAAGCTCAACCAAAAAAAGTTAGAGCCATTCTAGAAATGAAGTCTTTAAGCATTATAAAATAACTTTAGAGGCTTATAAGTTGAATCAGAACCCTTAGTAGAATTATTTCAAAAGCCAATAACAAATATTTTTAATTGTTTTTTTAAGTTATTAAAAGAATGGAGAAAGCAATATAGACCCCTAACTGCAAATAAGCTTTTCAAAAGCTCAAGGCTTACCTCGTTTATCTTATTTACCTTATAGTGATAAGGATTATGAACCAGCTAATCATCTATTTAGAGGCTCAACATAAGTAGTAAGCTCAGTCCTGGTCAAAGAAGATGGAGTAAACTAGAGATAAATATACTTCACTAGCAAAGCTTTCACAGACCCCAAGAGCTACTACCCATTGGTCGAAAAGCTAGCCCTCACACTAGTCATGTCTGGATGAAACTTATAGCCTTACTTTCAAGTACATACCATCATTGTTCTCACCAATCAACCTTTAAGACAAATCTTGACAAGCTCAACCTCTCTAGATGATTATTCAAGTGGAAAATTAAGTTAAGTAAGTTCAATATCAAACATAAGTCGAGAATTGCCATCAAAGGACAAGCACTCCCAAACTTTATTGCCAAGTGCACACATGGAGACTTGGTCACACCAGAAACCATCAGGAGATCAAATGAAAAAGAACCCTTAAAATTTAATTTAGACACTCTACATTGATGGAGTGTCTAATTCTGAAAGATGTAGAATATGCATCATTCTCATTAATCTAAAAGGAGATGAGCTTAGTTACGCAATTCAATTTTGCTTCTTAGACTCTAATAACAAAGCTAAGTATGAGGCTCTCTTAGCCTGACTTAGGGTCGCTTGAGCATTACTGGTTAAGAAAATCCTTATTAAAAGTGATTCGCAACTTATGGTGTACAAGTCAACATAGATTTTAAGGCCCGAGGAAGCCATATGACCACATACCTCTAGAAAGTTAATGAGCTCTTGAAGCAATTTGAAAAGGTTAAGATTGAACA
Organism: Ailanthus altissimus; assembly: GCA_946807835.1. Taxonomy (NCBI): domain Eukaryota; kingdom Viridiplantae; phylum Streptophyta; class Magnoliopsida; order Sapindales; family Simaroubaceae; genus Ailanthus; species Ailanthus altissimus. The sequence goes on from OX327698.1 coordinate 13,742,371, forward strand.
AATCTTGAGGATAAAAAACCATAAGGCTGATGTGCTAGCATAATTAACTTAATCGAAAAGCCTAAATATCTCAACTAGTACCTCTTGAGTTTGTTTCAGAATAGAGCATTAAAGAAATAATAGAGGTAATGAAAATTGACCCTTGTCCAAATTGGATGGATTCAATTAGAAAATACATAAAGAATAGAGAACTACCATAAGATAAATTAAAGGTGCACCAACTTATATATATGTTAGCTCGGTATACACTAATTGATGATGTCATCTACTGCCAAAGACATTCTTATTCGTATCTGAAGTGATTGCGAACTAACGATGCCAAATACGTGTTTTGGTAAATCCATGATGAAACTAGTGGAAGCCATTCTAGGGCAGAGGCTTTAGCCTACAAAGCCCTAAGATTAAGATATTATTGGCCTATAACACTCTAAGATTCTAAGGCTTTAGCAAAAAAATGTGATACATGTTAGAGGTATGCTGATAACATCTAAGCCTCTCTTGAAAGCTTGAAGACAATGTCCAACCCTTAGCCCTTTTCCCAGTGAGGGCTTGACCTGATTGGACCATTACCTTGAGGAAGAAGGTCGACTAAAAATGTCGTAATCGTCGTGGAATACTTCATTAAATGCATGAAAGTAGAACCTTTAACTAGTTTTACAGAGAGTAAAGTAAGGGATTTTATTTGGAAGAACATAGTCTGTCAAATTTAGGGCACTACATATAATCATCATGGATCACGGTAAACAGTTCAATAATGAAAGTTTTAAAGGCTTCTGTGAGAATCTCGGTATACAACTTCAATTTGCCTCCTCAGTCTATCCGAAGACTAATAGAAAAGTAGAGTCCTCCAATAAGCTTATAAAAAAGATACTAAAAAAGAAGTTGATAAAAAAAAATGAGCATAGGTTGATGAATTGCCTGAGGTTCTTTTGGGCACTTAGAATCACCAGCAAAATGACCACTTCTTACTAGCCTTCAGGGAAAAGTTGTGAATCCCAATAAGGTTGGAACGTCGACCTATAAAATACTATATTTTAACGAGGAGAACAATAAGGGTTTATCTAAAAGAGCCTAGACCTTGTTGAATAAAGGAGAGACTATGCAAAGATCAAAATTGTGACATAATATAAAAGGGTTGTTCAATACTACAACAAAAGAGTTCGAGCACAATAATTTGTAGAGATGGACTTGGTATTAACAAAAGTACTACTAAATACCAAGACCCTGATTGAAGGAGTCCTTGGCCCAAATTAGAAAGGATTTTATAAAGTGATCAAGAGAATTTGTAGAGTTCTAGCAAGACTTTTTTTGCCACTACTTCTTTTTAGCTTTGCATTGTTTCTAATATAAAAGAAAATAATTTAAACAAATAAAAAGGATAGAGACTAAAAGGAATAGAGGTTAAAAGACTTACTCTTCTTCCTCGATCTTTTGATGGTTAGGATACTCCTCAATAACTCCTAATTAGAGACGTAGCCCTTAAACTTTCTTTTGATATAAGGTTCTTGCAATCAACATAGTGGTACAAGGTGGCTTCCACCCTCACCTTGACCGCATTAGAAACACTTGACGTAGTGAACTAAATAGTTGTAGATAAATAGAGTTAAGTAGAAATTCTTAGTACAAATATAGAGAATTAACTAAAGAGAAAAGAGAAAAAGACTTGTATTGGACAAGAAACTAGTGGGAATGTACCAAGTTCCCATCATGGCTCAAGGACCTTTCAGCCTCATCCTCTTTAGCGTAAAATCAGTAGGATTTTTGCCCTTTATTATTAGAGGGCAACATTTGACAGAGACCACAACCTCATGACTGATCAAGTAATAGAACCCAGTTTTCTCGGTTGAGTTTGCCTTAAACTTTATAAATACTTCAACTCTTAAAATGTAGGCTCGATCTGACCAATCCTTGCCCATAAGACAAAAAGGTGAGACATATCCTTATAAGAATTTAGACTTAATTAAGAGGGGTGATCCCCATTTGGGTAAACATCCTAACAAAATATGATTGTATGGGTAGCCTCATATTTAAATTGAAGAAAACAAAAGCAAGATGAAAGGTTATCTTCTCGTACTCAGGTTAAGTAGGGAATTCATCGGTAGTAAGGACTCTTAAAATTACAAAAGCGGAGATATTGTACTTACCCTCAAATACTCTAAATCCTATAGAGTCAAATTAGAGACTCGATAACATCAATCTAACTCAAAATCTACCTTTTAGTAGTGTTCTCCTTAGCGTCTTCCTCTTTACTATTAGTGGCCTCTGAGTCTTTGGACTCAACTATCTCAACCGAGCATTCCATTCCCTTTTAACCCTAGCCTCGACCATGGTGGCCTCGGGTTCCACTAATTAGACAGAGCCTAATATCACCCCCTGAGAAGCATAGTCCTCATAAGACTTGCTCCTTCGCATTAAAGGAATCTCTCATTCTTCTACATCACTAAGATCGAGTCTCATATCTATGATTTTTTTTTCAACTCTATAGAATATTATTTGGCTATAGGTCAACATCATTAGACTAAGAACGAATACTAAGGCAAAAGATTCATTTTTAGGGTGAGGCCAAATATTTCGACTAAGTACCAAGAATAATTAAAATCCATATTATGCATTACAAAACCAAGAAATTTTCAGATGAGTAAAATAAGGCTACCATAACCATCATCACAAAAAGAAAAATATACACAACGCATAAATAAGCATAAATATATTCTAACACAGACTCAGTTAATACATAAATAATATAGAGATAGAAAGAGAACTCATTATTGGTTGTTGAAAATGGGTTGAAGATGAACAACATAATAGTCGTCGGAATCATCATTTTAATTATAGTACTTTCTCTCTCTAGAATGGAAAAGGGCAAACTCTCTCTATTTAAGTTGCTAAAATATGTAAAAGTGATAAAATGGCCCAAAAACTCTATATTTATAACAAGCCCCCAATTTAACCTAGGTCGTTGAAATAATTAGACGGTTCAGATGAGTTCATGCACAGAAATGACTCTTTAATTGACTAACGTAACTATTGGGGATCAGATGACCGTCGGATTAAGATCCAAGAGCCGAGAAGATATCTATATCTCTCATACACTATTGACTTAGCCCTCAGAGTTTTGTAAAGGGTAATGGATAGACACACCCTTTTTGAAGATGTACCTATATGTAATAAAATAACTGCCGAAAAAATTAAAATTAGAATAGTAAATGGCTTTAATTTCACAAAATTTCAAGAACTACACTCAAGGAAGATTGAGGACACATGTTACTCGAATATTTGAAAAACACTTCAAGAACAATGGATCCAATGATGAATCCTTAAACTAAGGACTATAATGAAGTTTCAATTGTTAATAAGTCAACATTAAAACTGAAAGACCCTTGCTCCCTCTAAATTTTGGTCCAATACAGTCCACGGACCCTGAACTCAGACGTCTTGAGAATGCTTTGCCTAAAGCTCACAAGGACTGTGGTACAAGCACCTCAGGCCTTGGCCCACAACCATTGAGAAGACCCGATATTAAACAAAGGGGTGTCCTCAAAACATACCCATGGTCCACGACCCTAAAAGCCCTCGACATTAACAAGTATCTTCAATAATCTATTCTAACCACTAAAGTATTCCAATGGCAACAAAGAAGATACATACTGGTTGAGGACTTAAATTTTCCTTATCACCCAAGAATCTTAAAGTCCTAAGATTTTTTATGTAAATTATAATCTTATAATCTCGGGATGAGACCAAAACAGGAAGGTAAAAATATCTCATTTGTAATAGAACTCTACAACCTAATATAGAAAAGTCTATAAAAGGAGTCTAAACAATTAAGCAAGGAATCAACTAAGGAGAGAGTTTTTGAACAAATTTTAACTTTAGAAGCCGCATCAGCGTACAAAACAAAAGCCTAATTCTTTTCAATGCTTTCTTTCCTTCCTAATCTATTCCTTTTGATCCATTACTAATTTAAACATTGGACTAAAGAAAACTTAACGTGAACTAACTTTGTTTGTGGTTATTGAAGACTTTTAAAACTCAACACGCGTCAAGATGGATCATCTCAACCTAGCCCTTCAAAAGATCTAGTTGTTGTTTCTAAGAAATATACATTTAACTCAAACTCGGAATTTTCTAAATTTCAAGGTCAACAAATATGGTAATTATATAATACCAATCAATAATTGTCATATTAAATTTTATATCTCAACTATATATGCATAATATTATTCTTTTATAAATATATATATATATATATATAATTAACTAACCATTAAATGAGTGAAAGATGCTCCCCGCCTCTAAATATTTAAACTCCCTACAAATAAGGTATATCTCTTATAATTACAAATTAAAATTGTGGGTGCACAAAATATATGTAGCTTAATGGTAAAAGATAACTTATACCTCCCCTTCTAAGTTTATAAGAGCATTCTATTTCTAACATTTTTAGTATTGAAAAAAGATTAAAAATGTGTGAAGATTACTACCTATACTAAAATCAAAATACAATACAAAGAGAGAGGTCTTCATGTTGACCAATAGAAAGTATATTATTCTAATGGTCCTAAAATATGTTTTATGGTATGAGCGGTGCTAGCATAAGTAGCCACTTTTAAATTAATAATAATATCTCTTTATTTAATATTTTGTATCTACTACAATTTTATTAATACAATACTATAAAAATAAAATATGAAAACATAATTGATTTGCGATTTTATTTTCTAAATGGTCACACTGTAGGCACCAAAGTTTGTCTCCCCAGCAACGATTTCAAATCCCCATAAGTGATTGCCCATTTCTGACACTGGTCGGCATGATCTTACTCGTTGACGTTCGAATCTGTGTGATGGGATTTACGATTAGGTATTATTTTGTTGTCAGATTATACATTGCATTTCCAAATTGTCAACTTTCAGTGCTACAGGCGATAATAAAAAGGAATAATGTTGTTTTTAAGAAAAAAAAGGAAATGAAAGGAAATTTGTGGAGTTTTAAAGCTGGAAGGGTTTCGAGTAGAATTAGCTAGAAAATTGCACGTTCTGGGGAAAAGGGATACCAATCTGGTGTCTGCCATGCAGTGCTGAAGTCAGTAACAGTATATTTATTTATTTTATTTTTTGAATACAAGTGACAATAAATTTATTAAATATGGAAAAAATATTCTTTAGGATCAATAAACACTTAAATCATAAGATGTAACATCTTGGCTAAATTAATGGCAAAAATATCAGCTTCTTTTGTATGATAATTGTGGGGAAAAAAATCCTTTTTATTATCGTATATAGCACTGAAAGTTGACAATTTGGAAATGCAATGCATAATCTGACAATAAAATAATACCTAATCGTAAATCCCATCACGCAGATTCGAACGTCAACGAGTAAGATCCTGCCGACCAGTGTCAAAATAGGCAATTACTTATGAGGATTTGAAATCTTTGCTGGGGAGACAAACTTTAGTGCCTGCAGTGTGACCATTTAGAAAATAAAATCATAAATCAATTATGTTTTCATTTTTTATTTTGATAGTATTGTATTAATAAATTATAGTAGATGCAAAATATTAAAATAAAGAGATATTATTAATTTGAAAGTGGCAACTTATGCTAGCACTGCTCATTCCATAAAACACATTTTAGGACCATTAGAATAATATACTTTCTATTGGTCAACATGAAGACCTCTCTCTTTGTATTATATTTTAATTTTAGTATAGGTAGTAATTTTAACACATTTTAATGTTTTTCAATACTAAAAATGTTAAAAATAGAACTCTCTTACAAACTTAGAAGAGGAGGTATAAGTCAATCTTTTACAATTAAGCTATAATATTTTGTACACCCACATTTTTAATTTGTAATTTTAGAGATATCCTTTATTTATAGGGAATTTAAATATTTGGAGGTGGGGAGCATCTTCCACTCATTTAATGGTTAGTCAATTATATATATATATATATATATAATTTTTTTATTAAAAAATAATGTTATGCATATATAGTTGAGATATAAAATTTATATTTTGAGTGATATAAAATTTGATATGACAATTATTGATTGGTATTGTATAATTATCATATTTTTTGACCTTAGAATGTGAGAGATTTTAAGTTTATGAGTTAAATTTATATTTTTTGGAAACAACAATCAAATCTTTTCAAAGGGCTGGGTTAAGATAACCCTCTTAACACGTGTTGAGTTTTAAAAGTCTCTAATAACCACAAATAAAGTTAGGTCGCATCAAAAGATTTTTTTAGTCCGATGTTTAAGTCAGTAACGAATCCAAAGGAATAGATTAGAAAGGAAAGAAAGCAATGAAAAGAACTTAGTTTTTTTTGTACGCTGATGCAGCTTCTAAAGTTATAATTTGTTCAAAACCTCCCTCCCTAGTCAATTCCTTGCTTAATTGTTTAGACTCCTTTTATATGCATTTCTATATTAGCTTATAGATTACAAGAGTATGATTTACATAAAAATTATTTGGATTTCGAGATTCTTGGGCGATAAGGATAATTTAAGTCCTTGGTCAGTATGTATCTTCTCTGTTGCCATTGGAATACTTTAGCGGTTAGAATAGATTACAGAAGATACTTCTTGATGCCAACGGCTTTGGGGGTCGAGGACCATGGGTAAGTTTCAAAGACACTCATTTGTTTAATATCAAGTCTTCCCAATGGTTGTGGGCCAAGGCCTGAGGTACTTGTACCATAGTCCTTGTGAGCTTTAGGCAAAGCATTCTCGAGACATCTGAGTTCAGGGTCCGTGGATTGTATTGGGCCAAAATTCAGAGGGAGAAAGGGTTTCTCAGTTTTCAATGTTGACTTATCAACGATTGAAACTTCATTGTAGTCCTTAGTTTGAGGATTCATCATTGGATCTATTATTCTTGAAGTGTTCATCAAATATCCGAGTAACATGTGTCCTCGATTTTGCTTTAGTGTAGTTCTTGAAATTTTGTGATATTAAAGCCATTTACTATTCTAATATCAAATTTTTAGGCAGTTATTTTATTACATGCAGGATATCTTCAGAAAGCGTGTATCTTTATCTATTACCCTTTACAAAAATCTAAGGGCTAAGTCAATAGTGTGTGAGAGATATGGATGTCTTGTCGGCACTTGGATCTTAATCCGACGGTCATCTAGTCCCCAATAGTTATGTCGGTCAATTGAAGAGTCATTTTTGTGTGTGAACTCATCTAGACTGTCCAATTATTTCAACAACCTAGATTGAATTAGGGGCTTGTTATAAATATAGAGTTTTTGGGCCATTTTAGCACTTTTACATATTTTAGCAACTTAAAGAAAGAGAGTTTGTCTTTTTTCATTCTAGAGAGAGAAAGTACTATAATTGAAACAATGATTTCGATGATTGTTGTATTGTTCATTTTCAACAACCAATAATGAGTTCTCTTTCTATCTCTATATTGTATATGTGTTAAATGAGTCTGTGTTAGATATATATATATATATATATATATGTTGATTTATGGGTTATGTATATTTTTTCTTTTGTGATGATGGTTGTGGTAGCCCTATTTTACTCATTTGAAATTTTTTTGGTTTTGTGATGCATAATATGAATTTTAATTATTCTTTGTACTCGATCAGAATGTCTAGCCTTACCCCAAAAATGAATTTTTTGCTTTACTCTTCGTTCTTAGTCTAAAGATGTTGATCTATAGCCAAATCAGATCCTATAGTGTTGAAAACTGCGTAATCATAAATATGAGATTCAATCTTAATGATGTAGAAGAAGAGGAGATTCCTTTAATCCGAAGGAGCAAGTCTTATGGGATTATGCTTCTTGGGGTAGGGGGTGATATTAGGCCTATGGCTGAGGTTAGGGTTAAGGGGTATAGAATAGCTCCGTTGAGATAATTGAGTCCAAGGACTTGAAAGCTACTGAGAGTGAGTAGGATAAGGCTAATGAGAACACTACTAGTAGTAAAGGGGTAGATTTTGAGTTGGATTGGTGTTATTGAGTCTCTAATTTGACTCTCTAAGATCTAGACTATTTGAGGGTGAGTACAATATCTCTGCTTTTGTAACTTTAGAAGTCCCAACTATTGATAACTTCCCTACCCAACCCAAGCACATGGAGATAACCCTTCATCTTGCTTTTATTTCCCTTCAATTTAGGTATGAGGCTACCCATATAACCATATTTTGTTAGGATGTTTGCCCAAATAGGGCTTACCCCTCCTAATTGGGTCTAAATTCCTATAGGGTTATGTCCCACCTTTTGTCTTGTGGGCGATGTCTAGTCAGATCGAGTCTACCTTTCAAGAGTTGAAGTATTTATACCAGTTCAAGGAAAACTCAGCTAAGAATAATGGGTTCTATTACTTGATCAGTATGGTCCCTGTCAAATGTTGCCCTCTAATAATAATGGGTGAAAATCCTACTGGTTTTATGTTGAAGAGGAATGGGGCTGAGAGGTCTTCAGGCCATACTGGGAACTTGGTCTATTCCCACTAGGTTCTTATCCAATGCAAGTCTTTTTCTTGTTTATCTTTAGTCAATTCTCTATATTTTTACTAAGCATTTTTACTTAACTCTATATATCTATAACTATTTAGTTCACTATGCCAAATGTTTCTGATGTGGTTAAGGTAAGGGTGGAAACCACATTGTACCACTATGTTGATTGGAATGACCTTCTATCAAAAGAAAGTCTAAAAGCTACGTCTATAATTAGGAGTTATTGAGGAGTGTCCCAAGCATCAAAAGATCTAGGAAGAGGAGTAAATCCTTTAACCTCTACTCTTTTTAGTCCCTATCTTTTTTACTTAGTTTAAATTATTTGCTTTCATATCAGAAATAATGCAAGGTTAAAGAGAAGTAGTGGCAAATAAAAGTCTCGCTAGAACTTTGTAAATTTTCTTGAACACTTTATAAAGGCCTTCTCAATTTGGACCAAAAACTCCTTCAGTCGGGTTTTTGGTATTCAGTAGTACTTTTGTTAATATTAAGTCCTTCTCTGTGAATTATTGTGCTCCAACTCTTTTGTTGTAGTACCAGACAACCCTTTGTCATTATGTCACCATTTTGATCTTTGCATATTCTCTATTTGTTCAACAAGGTCTAAGTTCTTTTAGATAAATGCCTCTTTGTTCTCCTCATTAAAATACAGTACTTTGTGGGTTAGTGCTTCAACCTTAATGGGAATCACAGCTTTTCCATGAAGGCTATGGTGAAAGAAGTTTCTTCTATGGTCATTTTGCTGGTGATTCTAAGTGCCCAAAAGAACCTCAGGCAATTCATCAACTTATGCTCATTTCTTTTTTATTAACTTCTTTTTTAGTATCTTCTTTATGAGCTTGTTAGAGGAATCTTTTTTTCTATTAGTCTTCGAATAGATTGAAGAGGCGAATCAAAATTATATACTAAACTGTTCATAGAAGCCTTTAAATCTCTCATTATTGAACTGCTTACTATAATCCATGATGATTATATGTGGTGCCTTAAATCTGTAGACTATATCATTCCAAATGAAATCCCTTGCTTTATTCTCTATAATGCTAGTTAGAGGTTCTGCTTTCATGCATTTAGTGAAGTAATCCATGACAGCGATTACATTTTTAGCCGAGCCCCTTCCTTGGGGTAATAGTCCAATCAGGTCAAGCCTCTACTGAGAAAAGGGCTAAGGGTTAGACATTGTCTTCAAGCTTTCAAGAGAGGCATAGATGTTATCAGCATCCCTCTGACATGTATCACATTTCTTTGTCAATGCCTTAGAATCCTAAAGTGTTATAAGCCAATAATATCCTGATCTTAGGCTTTGTAGGCTAAAGCCTCTGCCCTAAAATGGTTTCCATAAGTTCCATAAGTTCCATCATGGATTTACCGGAACATGTATTTGCTATCATTAGTTTACAATCACCTTAGATACATATAAGAATGTCTTCGGGAGTAGATAACACCATTAATCAGTGTATACCGAGCTAACGTATATCTAAGTTGGCACGCTTTTAACTTATCCTGTGGTAGTTCCTCATTCTCTATGTATTTTATAATTGAATCCATCTAATTGGGATAAAGGTCAATTTGTATTACCTCAATTATTTTTTTAATGTTTGGTTCTGGAACAAACACAAGGGGTACTAATTGAGATATTCAGGCTTCTTCAGTTAGGTTAATCGTGTCAGCACCTTAGCCCTATGGTTTTTTGTCCTCAAGATTTGTTGAATCTTAACCCCTTCAAATTGCTTTAAGAGCTCATTAACTTTCTCGAGGTATGTGGTCATATGGCCTCCTCGTGCCTTAAAATCTCTATTAATGTATTCACCACAAGTTGCGAATCACTTTTAATGAGAATTTTCTTAACCATTAGTGCTCGAGCGACCCTAAGTCTGGCTAAGAGAGCCTCATACTCAACCTTGTTATTAGAGTCCGGGAAGCCAAATCAAATTGTGTAACTAAGCTCATCTCATTTTAAGATGATGAGAATGATGCATATTCTACATCCTTGAGAATTAGACACCCAATCAATGTAGAGTGTCCAAATTAACACTCAGGTTTACATTACCTTATACCTTCTTTTGATAGCCTAAAAAAAATAAAAACATTTATTATTGGCTTTTGAAAAAATCTACTAAGGGTTGCAATTCAAATTGTAAGCCTCTAAAATTCCTTTGTAGTGCTCAAAGACTTCATTTCTAGAATAGCTCTAACTTTATTTGGGTTAGCTTGAATCCATCTATGGCTCACCATGAATTCTAGGCATTTGCTTGACTCAACTCTAAAGGCAAACTTCTAAGAATTTAGACTTTGAATGTCTACCTTAGGTCCTCCACGTGGTCTTTGAGCTACATTGATTTGATGATCATGTCATCTACATAAACCTTTATGGTCTTTCTAATCAGGGGCTTGAACAGCTTAGTAACAAGCCTTTGATAGGTAGCCTCAACATTATTTAGTTTGGATGGCATAACTTTATAGTAATAAGTCCCCTTATGAGTGATGAACAAGGTTTTCTCTTGGTCGGGCATGAATATCTTAATCTGATTATATCATGAGAAGGTATCCATGAAACTAAGAAGTGTATGTTTAGTCATTGAATCTAATAGTTGATCAATATTTTAGGAGAGAAAAATTATGTTTTAGGCAAGCTTTGTTTAAATCCATAAAGTCTCACATCCTCCACTTGTTATTTGATTTCTTAACCATTACTACATTGGCTAACCATTCAGGATAATAGACTTCTCAGATGAATCTTGCAAATACAAGTTTCTCAACTTTAGTTGTCATGGCCTCATTCTTCTCTTGATTGAAGATTTTTCTCTTTTGTTTGACAGACTCGAAGGATAAGTTGACTGCCAAGGTCTGGGATATTAGTAAAGGATTTATTCTCAACATATCTTTATAAGACTAGGCAAAAATATTTAAGAATTCCTTCACTAATGTGCTTAGATCATCTTTGACCATTAGATTCCACTGTGAAGCGAGTTTTACCACTTTATTGGAAAATCTTAGTTTTACTTGCACCGCAGCTTCCCTACTAGCCTTAGTGAATTTAGCTTTTCTTCCCTTGGATCTACTGTTGAGATATAAAAGATTTTCTTTGTCAAAGTTGCATAACAACTTCTCACCATATTTTAATCTCTAAAGATGACTCTTACTCTATCTCTAGGTGAAAATTTCAACTTTAGATAATATATGGACATAGTTGTATTTGAGTTTCTTATGAATGGCTAATCATCCATGACAAAGCTTATCATTATAGTTTTTATATAGAGCCTTTCCTCTAATGACATAGGTAGGCTGAATACTCTAAGCAGCATGGCAGAGTCTTCACAAAACCTGTACACAGAAGTCTGGATTCTTTAGATCTTTAGGTCCTTGATGTCGAGGTCATTTAGTATCTCTTTAAATATTATATCTATTGAGCTTCCTAGGTCGACTAACACCCGATTCACCTCAACTTCTGCTATTTGTATAAAGACTACCAATGCATCGTCTTGTAGGTAACTAATTCCTTTGGCATCCTTCTTGGTGAACATGATGAGAACAACTTGAACCCAAGGCTTTTTAGTGGCTAGTGTATTGCACATCACTTGGTGTCTTATCATGAAATATTGAAAATAGTTTTTCCTCTGCCTATTGGAGTCCCTGGCTAATATAGAGTTAAACTATTGACCATGAAGTTTAGAAGATTTCAAGCCTGTAAATTGAATTTATATTTCTTAAAAATAACAATTGGATCTCTTTGGAGGGTTGGATTGAGATGATCCTTCTTTGATGTATGGACTTTAAAAGTTTCTTGCAACCATAAACAAAGTTAGACTGTGCCAAAGGTTTTTCTTAACGATGACCCTTCAATGCTTAAGTAAATAATGGGTCTAGAGAAATAGAATAGAAAGGGAAAAAAAAAAGCAATGAAAATAGGCTTAATTTTTTATTTGGTGCGTAGATACGGCTTCTAAGGTTATAATTTGTCTAAAACGTCTCTCCTCAGTCGATCCATTGTTTGATCGTTTAGCCTCTTTTTTATAGGCTTTTCTTTGTTAGGTTATAGAATTCTATAACAAATGGGACATATTTTAAATTTCTTATTTTGGACTCATCCAAGATAGTAGACTTCTCGGATAAATCTTGCAAATAAAATTTTCTCAACTTTAGTTGTCACAGTCTCATTCTTCTCTTGATTGAAGATTCTCCTCTACTATTTGACAAACTTAAAGGATAAGTTGACTACCAAGGCCTAAGATATCATTGGAGGATCTATTCTCAACATATCTTTATGAAACAAGCAAAAATATTTAAGAATTCCTTCACTAATGTACTTAGATCATCCTTGATGATTAAATTCCATTGTGAAGCGAGTTTTACCACTTTTTTAAGAGATCTTGGTTTTACCTACACCATAGCTTCTCTACTAGCCTTAGAAAATTTAGCTTTTCTTCCCTTAGATCTACTATTGAGATGTAAAAGGTTCTCTTTGTCAAAGTCGCATAACAACTTCTCACCATCTTTGGATCTCTGGAGGTGACTCTTACTCCATCTCTGGCTGAAAATTTCAACTTTAGATAATATATGGACATAGTTGTATTTGAGTTCTTTATGAATGGTCACCCTAGCTAAATTTTCTAGTGGAATGGCTGATCGACCATGACAAAGCTTATCATTATAGTTTTATGTGGAACCTTTCCTCTAATAACATGGGTAGGCTGAATACTCTAAGTAGCATGACAAAGTCATCCCAAAATTTGTACACAGAAGTATGGAACCTTTCGATCTTTAGATCTTTGATGTTGAGGTCATTTAGTATCTTTTTAAAGATTATATCCATTGATCTTTCTAGGTCGGCTAATACCCGGTTCACCTCAACTCCTACTATTTGTATAAAGACTACCAATGCGTTATTGTGCAGGTAACTAATTCCTCTAGCATCCTTCTTAGTGAACATGATGAGAACAACTTGAACCCAGCTTTTTAGCAGCTAGTGTATTGCACATCACTTGGTGTCCTATCATGAAATATTGGAATTAGTTTTTCCTCTACCTATTGGAGTCCTTGGCTAGTGTAAGGTTAAACTATTGACCTTGAAATTTGAAAGATTCTGAGCTCGTGAATTGAATTTATATTTCTTGGAAATAACAACTAGATCTCTTTGAATGGCTGAACTAAGATGATTCCTCTTTGATGTGTGTTCGACTTTAAAAGTCTCTTGCAATCATAAACAAAGTTAGGTTGTGCCAGAGGTTTTTCCTAGCGATGACCCTTCAATGCCTAAGTGGACAATAGGTCTAGAGAAATAGAATAGGAAGAAAAGAAAGCAATGAAAATAGGCTTAATTTTTTATTTGGTGCATAGATACGGCTTCTAGGGTTATAATTTGTTTAAAAAGTGTCTCCTCAATCGATCCCATGCTTGGTCGTTTAGCCTTTTTTTTGTAGGCTTTTCTTTGTTAGGTTATAGAGTTTTATAACAAATGGGACATATATTTTAATTTCTTGTTTTGGACTCATCCAAAGATTTAAAGAATAGAATTTGTATAAAAAATTTTGGGACTCCAAGATTCTTGAAGATAATGATAATTTAGGTTATCGATTGATATATATCTTTTTTATTGCCTCAAGAAGGCGTTAGTGGCTAGTCTCAATTAAAACAGATTGTCGAAGATATTTATTGATGCCAAGGGCTTTGGAGGTCAAGGACCATGGGTAAGCTCCAAATTTACTCCTTTGTTTAATATCGAGTCTTGCTAATGATAGCGGGTCGAGATTTAAGATGTCGATACATTGGATCATGTGAGCCTCAAACAAAGTGTTCTCTAGAAGTCTAAATTTAGAGTTGTAGATTACATTAGGCTAAAATCTAAGAGGGAACAATAATAATAACAAATAAATGTCAATAACTATTTAATAAATAGTATTCATTAAGAACATATTATTTGAAATATAAAAATATGTATAGCACTTCTAATTTTAAAAAGACATAAATATAAATAATAAATCTTACTCGCTAAACATAACTCTTATTTTCTATTTTTACTCTTAACTTTGAATTTAGTGCTGCAAAATGCTATGTAAATTATGCCAATTATATATTTTTAATACACTATAATCATTGAAAGTGCATTATCCTATGCCTCGTAAACTAGGATGGATTCCACCTTTGATATGAAGTTACCTTAAGAAATATAGGTTCGAGCATGATAGTAATTTACATGTGGATAGATATTGATGTATAAAAATATTGACTACGTTAAAATAACAATTTAGATAAATTCACGTCGACAGTCCTAACTCCTAATTCTCGAGAGAATATACCAAGGGGTTTCTTTTCTTTTCTGCAAATTAATTGTTTTCTAACACGTGCTTGGGTTTACTTTGCTTGATGTAATATAAATTTAAATAATATTATATATTTTAAATTATATTTTAAATAATAATGTGTCAAATAATTATTAAATAATAATATTATATAAATTTTAAAATTATTCATTACATTATTTTATTATTTAATATATTCTTATTTAAAATATATAATATTATTTTATAAATTTAATATATAATTTAAAAATTGAATCAAGAACATTTTTTTATTTAAGTTAATGACTAATCGTCTGTTAAAGTAAGATTCACGCCACTATAATTATACAAAGAGTCATTACTCATTTGTTCGTAGTTTCATGTCGTGTTATGGCCCAAATCCATTCTTATTAATTGATTGCCTTAGCCCAGCCCAATAATTTCTAAATAAAATTTACAATTGATCATGACATATATCTCACACGCCAAGTATGTTTCTCGCAACCTTTAAATAATAAAATTTTATTTAAAAAAAAAAAAACGTTTACCAAATACTTGGTCTTCATTGATGGATTACTACAATCTAAAAACTAATATCTCACACATTCTTGTAAATATGATTTAATTTATGTTGTACATTTTTACTTGCCTTATTAAGTTGGTAGTGAGGTATTCTACTACATTTTTTAAGTGTTTTTTTCCCCTTTAATTTTGATATTACAAATTAATAATATAAAATATAATAAGATGAGACAAAAATTATCTATTATTCTCGTTTCCTCTTAGAAGATTTGATGTTGCTCAAGTATGACTTTTAAAAAGAGATTAAAAAAAGAGAGAATTTTTATAAGTATGAGTTTTAAAAATTTTAAATGATACTATTATTTAACCTGACACTACTCTATTTATATTTAGAAAGAAGGTCAAATTATTATGCGACGGCAATATTTTTAGTGTATAGAAATGATGACCATCAAATATGACTTACATGATACAATAGTTGTGTATTTAAGCAACCCATTATTGTGAAGATTGGTGACCGATTAAGTCAATTTACTCGTTGCATCTTATCTATTGTAAACAACAACTCTAAACACTTTATTAAAGTGATCACATAATCTACAATCTTATTAAAGTTTCACTCTACTCTCTCTTTTTGTGCAATATTTCTACTTTTCACTCTACTCTCTCTTTGTAACATTTTTCGTACTTCTTTAAATAGATTATTCTTTTTATTTTACAAGTATTAACTTTCTTAGATGGAACTGACTTCCATATTTAAAATAAAAAAAATCTTTTACCAAGTTTAATTTAGAATTGACTAATTTCAAAAAGGGATAAAATAAAGGCAATAGATATTTTCTATGCTTATTCTTCAAAATTAAAAGGAAAAGCAAAAATAAAAATTTAAGAAAAAATTCAACTCCACATATTCACAAATCATCAATCATCAATCATAACCATTCATCAATGCATTATTTTACATATAATTTACTCTTAACATATTATTTTATACTTATTTTACTGAAAGAACGTAATATCACAAAGTAATAAAAAATGAAGTAAGAACGAAAAATGGTGATGGACAAATATTAATAATAGGAGTAAAGTCATGGTGATGGCCTTGCTGGATTCCAACCACAATAAAATTAATAAAGTAAATCAATTAGTAAAAAAGATTATCTTCATCGTATCAAATTAATAGGATGTTGAAACAATCATTTTTAAAAAACAAAACCAAACTAGTTAATACACTTGTGATGCCTTGTGTCACGCTTAACTTTATGAACAACAACTTTTTTATTTCTTCTTACACCAAATTTTTAGTTACTACACACTACGACTTACACTCATTTTTAATTTTTTAATTTTTTAATTACACTACTACAAGACAAATTCATTTACATTCCACCCAATCTTTAATTTTCTTAACTCGACTACTCTATTCTTCTAACTAATTATTTGTAATCCCACTGTCATTTATTATTCGCCAATTGTGCATGAAAATTCAAGCCGATCGTTACAATCCGACTAACTAGTTACCGCAGCTAATGTACCACTTTCTCTTTTCCTCGATTTTAATCGACAATGACATTTTTAATAGCTTTCTTGCTTCGACTATATATTAACTCGAGCTTTATCATCTATTAATTTTTAATCCAATATCTGGGTTAGCAGGACATTTTTATTGCCCAATCACGCGAGGCTGCTTTTATCATAAAAGGTCCACAGCACCCAAAAAAAAAAAAGAGATAAGGCGTGAGACTTTTATCACGAGTGGCAAGTTTTGTCAATGGCGTAAAAAGGAACATGCATATAACAAAATACAGAACTGAGCTTGATTTGGAACACTAGTGATCAAGCGGATGATTGCTAACTGCAATTCAATCTAACTTTATAAACCATAACTAACACTTCAGAAATATCACCTTGAGACTTAAGAGCCAACTGAACACCACAAAATTGCAAAGACAATCCATTCAACAAGGAATCCGAATACATGTGCTTCAAAACAGATACAAACATGCATAACACAAAGGATAAAACACATTGAGCATTGGAATCCCAATAATTGAGACATAACTGACAAACCCATCCATATTAGCAATCAACTCACATAAATCCATGTACGCACTCAAGACTAGTCGCAAGCTCACACGGTTCACATTACCTTTAAAAAAAACACACAAACAAAAAACAATGGTAACAAGCCACAACATAAAACAACCATCTTTCAAAAGTTTAACATGTGAAACAAGCCACCACAAGCTTTACTGGATGATCTCATCATCAAAGTATGGACCCAGCAACTCAGGAGGACAACGTGAGATGCTCCTATTCTCTGCACTTTCTCCCCCAGAGTAAACTTTTCTTCATACTTTTTAAGAGATTAATGCCAACCTGAAGTGATATTAGAGCAAAGGGAAAAGACAAAAGCGTAAAATCAACAAGAAAAGAGAGGGGTGGATGGTGGGCCCAAGTTACCTAACGCGCATGCCATGGAGTCTCTCAAACAGCTGCTCCTAAAAGAGGGTCCTATGTCTTCATTTTACAACGCATACCACCATCAGCCTCCATGCGTTCAAATCTTTGCAACTCTCTTTAATAAATCTCCCCCTAAAAGCTAAAAAGGATAATCATTTGCAGTCAACAAACAAAACAACCCCATTTTTCTCCAATCCTAGCAAGCAGAGAGCAATATTCACCCCCATTACCTTCTTTCCCTTTCCCTTTATTTTAGCCCATTATATACAGCACCTGACAAAGAAAAAAGATTTTTAAAAAAGACCCCATGTAACCAAATTTAACGTAGTGGTTTCAACTTCATCAATTCTTGGGTGGACATCTTCTTTTACACCCTTTCACCAACACACTACGATGTAAGAAGTGCAGCTTAATGGTTGCTACACTCCAAGAGCCAAGGCTTTTATCTTTAGAGACTGCAAGTAGTCTATTGCTTCATCAAGAACCGACATTGGGTCCTTTCCATTTGCATTGGGAATTATACCTTGCAGAATTCTTAATGTCTTTTGAATCTTATCCTTCCTCTTGTTACTGAGAATGGAACCCATTTCCTTTCTTCGAGTCTCACCTCTGGCATGGCTTGATTCTGCATCATTGTCAAACGCATGGGATGCTTCTAATTGAACTGAACATGCAGCGTCAATTTGTGATGGTTTATTGTATCCACCATTATGCAATTTCTGCCTTTTGTTTGGACCATCGGAGCTAGCAACCTCCTCTGATATTTCTGCAATTAGTCCATATTTCTCACAGTTATCTTCAATTGCAACTGGAGAGTGATCAGTACTTTTTACTTCATCATCATCATCATCATCATCATCATCGCTATAATCATCATCTTCATCAGAGTAAAGTAAGGCATTGATTTCTTCAGTGTCTTCATGTACCTCGCACTCTTTATCACTAATGCGATTCTCATCAGATTCTTCATGGAGAATAGGCTTCATTGAAGTAAACTGACCCTTCCCAATTTCCTTCTCCTCAAGAAAACCATGATCAGAAACTGGTTTTTGAGCAGTGGCTGGTCGATTCAAGATAGAAGGGGAATTAGAGTTGTAAATTAACCTTGTTTGATTCCCTGACTGATCAAAAACAAAGAGACCCTTCTGCAAAGACCCAAATGTTGCATTTGGAGTGGCATTCACACTAAACCCACAAGGAATTGCTGGTTGCTTTTCAAATAGGTATGTATTGGGAACCAAGGTCTGGAAGCGAGGTGGCAAAATTTGAAGCATCCTAGCTTCATTCACTTTCTCCATCTTCGATTTTTCTAATGAAGGTAAAGCAAACCCTGGCAATGCCACATTTGTAGAAAGCATGTAAGTGCCAGGATTTAAACATGTTGGCAAACTCTCAGGTTGCCTGGGATCCGGCGATGTGTTCATGCAATTCAAATCAGGCAATTGCCAAGCAGAATGCTGAGGATAAAGCCAAGATTTGTGGGCCTTAACCATCCAATTGAAGTAATGACCTGTAACTATGAAAACAAAGCACAAAAACTCAGAGAATGTCGAATAATAAGCAAATATGAACTTTAACTGACAACTCAAAACATACCTTGAGATGACTGTTGGAGATATCTGCAAAACTCAATTTCTTGCAGGAACAAAGTATAGAAAAGGAAAACTAAGATTTCCAACTTGAAACTATGAGACAGATGTGGGATCAATCTACGTGACAGGTTTAAGTAACTGACGGAAATACTGAGCCTGAGAAAAAGCAACACAAACATGATATTATTCACAGATTCTTGAAGAGTAATGTTTAGAAGCATTCATTATCGATTAATAAAGCTTCTACAAAAAGGAAAAAAAATGATAATTCATGAAAACAATCTACTAACAGAGAAAAGATCAAATGAAATCATAACTCGGCTTAAATACATAATACTAACCTGGCAATCTTCCATAGGCTTAAAGCATGCTATAACTCTAACTATAATTGTTGGTTTTCCAGCAATCCCATTCTCATATTTTAACGCCCGAAATCTTGTTTGACTGGCTGCTTGGCACACCATAACTTCTTCGCACTCTTGACTACACCTATCAGTTTATTAAATGTATGATAAAAAAAAAGATAGGCTAAAATACAAGGGTAAGGGGTCAAGCAAGACTTGACAATTGACAACAGATCCAACTTATACAGGAGATCTATAAGAGATGCAACAGAAAGTAAAAGGAATAAATTAGAACTGAAACAAACTTCAATCTTTCTTAACTAGTCCTATAATGATCACAATAAATGACTAAAAAGTGATCGGACCCCATGGAGAGTTAAAAATAGGACAAGAACCAAGAGATACAAGAATTTGGATTCGACAAGTGGAGAAACAAATTATAGAATAACCCTGCAATATAAATTTGAGCACACAACTCTACGATATACATCAACTGATGGACTCAACCAAGGCATATCGGTACTATTTGATGATCCACCGTGTCAGCTTGCTCTACCTTAACGTATTTTATCAAGAATTCCCTGCAGAAGAGCCGTATAAAACAGAGGCATAAGGCAAAAAATAGAAAATAAATAAATAGAGTATCATATATCAGCAGGAAAAATCTGAACAAGAAGACTATTTTTCAACTCACAAATTAACAATAAATGGGAAGCAGAAACAAGAAAATAAAATGCTAACTCAAAACTAAGTTGATAGAAAGAATATGCTCAGATGTGTCCAATGATTTCTCCAAAACGGCACTAAAACAGAAAATTCATAACAATATAATTTCCCCCCTATTTCCTCCATATTCTCAGCAACAAATCAAAGACAAGGAGGTAAATAATGGGCAACCAAGACTCAACTATTACAGCTTCCTCGCTGTTTTATTTCTTTCTCTATTAACTGATACACCAAGCAAAAGCAAACTAGTCTAGATACAACAAAGATTTACCATAAATTAACCGAGTAAAAAAAAAAGTTAATGACCCTAATATAAAATCTATGATGTTTCATCTAAATACCAGGAGTTTATCAACAAGCAAACTGAAGATAAGAGAACCCTATCAAATAAAAAGAACATGAAACCTTTAAAAAAATTATTTGGAAAAAATAAAAAGAAATGATGAAATAAATACCAGATTATTTTTGTGTACTTTCTTATAAATTATATGAAGTAAAAACGTGGAAAATAACACAACTCACCCCAAAAGGAAAACTTTCATTGATCTGGTAAACTTTTGTATTTAAAAAGAAAAAATAGATCCCACTAATTTAGTTTTCCCATAGTAACTTACTTTCAAGTAAGTTTTAACTTTTTCAAATCTTAATTGAAGGTTTATGGCGTATTTTAATAAAGATTTACTATGACTTTATAATTTCAAAGAAATTTCTGGCAGAATTTTGGAACCGGGTTGGGGTTGGCTTGTTCTAGCCTAAACTTAAAGCTAATCAAGGCAAAAAAAACCGAAAAGAAAAAAAAAGTTACATGGTTTTATAGATTTCAAATTTCTCTGAGCAATTCGACAGAAGACAAGCTAAACCCATAAAGAAAAAAACAAAATAAAACCCAAAACATTCAGAAACTAAATTTTCTCGGCAACCAAACAACAAATAAACCCATAAACCAGACAGAAAATAATACAAAATTAGAAACCCGTAAAACAAAGCATGGGTAGTGAAATAAATCAACTTACAATGAAAAGCTACACTCTTCTGTAGGAGATCAAGATTGAAATGTTGTTGATACAAAGCAA
The DNA here is from genome assembly GCA_946807835.1 of Ailanthus altissimus. NCBI lineage: Eukaryota > Viridiplantae > Streptophyta > Magnoliopsida > Sapindales > Simaroubaceae > Ailanthus > Ailanthus altissimus. Next base: position 13,763,847 of record OX327698.1, read on the forward strand.
ATCTTGAATTGAACTAAACAAAGAGAAGTGAACAGTTAATAGAAAAGTACAAAGCGCTGTGGCTAAAGAAGTAAGTTTGTAAAAGGATGTTAAGATTATATAGAATCTTAGATGACCGTTTTGCCCTTTCTTATGTCGCTGTTTTTCTTTTTGTAACGCTTTTTTTTTTTTTTCTGAAGTGCTGTTTTATCACAGTTGATAACTTCCCTCAATGGTTAAATTAACCCTTTTACTTTGTTACATACCGTTGATCAAGGCAATCTAAGTTTCTTTCCTTCTTTATTTTTTAACCTAAAGTTTGGGTTTAGATCAACAAGGTGAATTGATATTTTTTTTTAAATAAGATGAAAAATAATTAAAAATATAACTAAATAAAATTTATAATAATTCAATTTAATATGAGTTTACGTCTATTTTATTAAATTTAATGAGTTTATTTATATGATACTATTAAATAATTATTTTATAATAAAAATACATATAGGCAGAGCCTTCATAATATAATAAAAAAAAGGTCCCCCCCTTTTGGATAATTATTTTAATGCGAAAAAATATATTAGCCAGTGGTTGTAAAGCCCTAATTCTTGACTAGAGAAGACACTAAAGACCTCCGTCTTTCCATCCCTTAAATAGATAGAGAAGAAGAGGCAAAGCTTCTGATTTTTTTATGTTGTCAAAAAATTGAACAATGATTTTTCCCTCTCTAACCTTTAAAGAAAACTGATAGTGAAAACTCTCTCCCCTTTTATAATTTTACCCCTTACTTATAGTAGTGTGGGGGATTGTAGAATTTGAGTAAATTTGGGATATAACGGTGTTTTCTCAAATTATATTTTCCTATTAGAGTCTTACTAAAATAAGGACATTAGCTTCCTTAAAGTTTTACTTAAATAAACACATCTCTTTATGAACTCATTAGGACTCTTTGTTGGCCTCTGTAATGTCCTTCAATTTTTAATGTTAATTTATCAGCATTGTAAACTTTATAAATGCAATTTTTAGTTTGGGAATTGTCTTCAGGTTTGGTACTTCCCATAGTGCTTTTTAAAATATTTGAATGAAGTGAGTACTTGATAGTTATCGTTTCCTAGGTAGCCCATGTGAGTTCTCTTAATATAGTAGGGATTGTCCCGATAGGGTCTTGGAGTAAGGCTTTCGAGCCTAATATTATATGTCAAATATAATTTCCAAGTATGTATTCTTGGCTTTAGATGACCAGTCTTTTCTTAAGGCTTAGTCCTTTTAACCTAAGATCAAGTATGTATCAACATAAATTTGCTTTTGGGCTTCACAAAATATTTTTCACCCAAAACACATCCATGTGAGGAGCTTTTTCAGGGATGTGTACTTGCCAATTTACTTTTGAGCATCACATAAGTATTCTTCATCTAAAATACATTTTTAAAGAGTTCGCTAAAGATATGTCTTCGCGAATTAACTTATGGACTTCACATGAGTCTTTTTCACCCAAAACGTATTTTTAAGGAGTTTCTTTAAAGATATGTCCTTGCAAAGTTGCTTTTGAGCTTCAAATGAGTGTTTTTTTTACTAAAAATGTATTTTCAAGGAGTGTTCAGGCAATATGAGCCCTCGGTCTATTCTGACCTTGTGCTTGAATCAAGCTTAGTTGATTTTTTTCAAGTGCTCAAATTAGTTTATACCTCAGTCTTCAAGAAATTTCAGTAGTAGTTAGCCTCGGTTAAGGTTTACATATGGTCATGGCTTCTTAGCTCTTTAGATAGTTAATCGATGAGGTCTTTAGTGTCCACATGATTAGCCTCGAGGAAGGATTATGTGGCCTTGATAAGGGCTTATGATGGCCTTGGTAGGGGTTTTAGACAACTTTATGTGGTTAAATTGACCTTGATGCTTTTATGCCAAGGCAACGCTCGTCGTTATAAGGTTTTCACTTCATAATTGTGTAAATTAGTTGAACCCGAGCTGTTCCATAAGCATAAACTAAGCACCATACCTTAAAAACAAATAAAAGTTCAAGTGTCATAAGCATAAAAGTGGTATAAAATAATAAGTCAAGCACTATAAGCGTAAGCTGAAAGAAAAAATAAAAAGAAGCTAAATAATAATAATAATAAGACAAACATATAAGTCGAGAAAAAAAAATTAAAGAAAAAAGAGTCCTCTTATTGTTGTTATGGAGATTTGTAGCAATACGATTTATGGTGGTGCTATTTATTATTGGAGATTGGAGAAACTTCTTATTTTTGAAGTTTTATGGAGAAATTGCTCATCATTGGAGATTAGAGAAATTGCTTATCATTAGAGCTTTATAGATAAACTGCTCATCATTGGAGATTAAAGGAACTGTTAGAGCTTTACAGTGATATTGCTCATCATAGAGTGAGGACTTACATGGATTAGCTCATAGGCCAAGCACCATAGACATAAATTGAAAGAAAATAACAATAATAAACCAAGCATCATAAATATGAGTTTAAAAAAAAATTGTTCGAGTAGCATTAACACTTTATAAGCTAAAAATAATAATTGGTCGAGCTTTATAAGCTGAATGAATATAAATAATAAGTCAAACAACATAAGCATAAATAAAATAGACTGAGCACAATGGGCATAAGCTAAAAGAAAATAGAAAATAAACACTGTAAGATTAAATAAGAAAAAGTTGAGCCCTATGAGCTGAAAAAGGAAAAATTCGAATGCCATAAGATGCAATAAATAAGAGAAACATGAGTGCCGTAAGATATATAATAATTTGAGAATTATAGTGTTGAGTGCCATAAAGTGATTATCCTTGGTCTTTAAGTGAGGGCTTACATAGCCTCGGATGAGGATTTATGTGGCCTTGATAAGGACTTACGTAACCTTAGATAAGGACTTAGGTGGCTTCGATGAAGATTTATGTGACCTTGATAAGGACTTACATACCCTAAATAAAAACCTATGTGGCCTCAGTAAGGACTTACCTAGACTTAATAGGGGACTTACGTGACCTCAATGAGTTTATAGAAGGCTAATGTTTTGTTATGGGCCTATTTAAAAAATATTGAACATTTGCTAGTCAAAACTAAAATTTCCAAATTTGAGAGGGACTTGTGTGAGAAAAGTTAGATGATGCCCTAATTTTAGGCTTTTCTTCTTATGTTGTGCAACCTTATTTTCTCATAGCCACCGTTACTCGATTTGAATTGCAGTTTGAATGGTAAGGTTTGTAGGCTGGTAATAATAGTTACTTGTTTATAGTGGGTGGCTTTAGTCGGCAATGATGGTGGCTGAATAGTTGATCGCTTCAATTTGGGTTTTTTCGGTGATGGAAGGCAACATCATTGCTTGGTTTGAGGTTACCAAAAAATTTTAAGTTGATCGACGAGTTCAACAACGGTAAATGACAACTGGTGTAGCCATGGTGAGTAGCGATAATGGTGGCGGCAACAACAATTTTTTGGTGGCTAAGGTTTCGGCTTCAATCCCATTATATTTATTGTTTGCGTTTCTTAATCAAAATGAGCTAGTAGGCGTAATGGTTCAACTGCCATAATCTACTCTAGTTTCTTTCTAAGTTCATTGGTTCAATCTTTGGGAGCAACTTTTCTCTCTCTTTTTTTTGGTCAAAAGAAAAAACAATAATGAATTATAGATTTTTTTTCTTTCCAATGTCACGAGTTCAATCCTTGGGAGCAACTTTCTCTCTCTCTCTCTCGTTTTTGGCCAAAAGAAGAAATAATAATGATTTATAGATTTTTGTAGCGATTCTCATAAACAGTGCCAATTGCCAAACTATTAACCCAAAAAATTAGACAACTCTCAAATTAACGAGTTGAATTTATTTTACAATAATAAATTATATATATATTTTTTCTTTCCAATGTCACAAGTTTAATCCTTGGGAGCAGCTTCTTCCTTCTCTTTCTATTTTTTTTTTTGGCCAAAAGAAGAAACAATAATGAATTATAGATTTTTGTAGCGATTCTCGGCCAAACTATTAACCAAAAAATTTTAAACAACTCTCGGTAAAGCAAACCAAAGGCCTCTTCTATTTGGTAAAGTATTTTATGGGGCGAGAATTAATTTTCCAAGGTTCGAGATGGAGCATCGGGGACGACACAAAAGTAACTATGTATCATGATCCCATCCACTTTCTTTCAAGCCACTTTTTTCCCCATAAGCTTCCTGAGCATTCCAAGGTGTTTGACTTGATCATAGCTTCAGGAGATTGGAATAATGAATTAATCCAAAACGCTTTTGAGGAGTAAGCGAAAGCAATTCTAAGTCTCCCCATCTCTTGTTGGCACTTGACCAATTCATATAGCTTAATGTGGCACTACCATAAGTTCGGGAATTAGACAATCAAGAGCATATATTGGCTTGCGGTTGAGCTAAAAGGGGTGGCTGGTTGCTCCGAAAATTCAGAAGTAAAAGCTTGGTGGAAGGCTCTTTGTAAACTCCGGATCCCACCAAAGGTGAAGATGTTTGTCTGGCAGGCTTCACATAATTGGAACCCAACACATTCGGACTTGAAGAACCACCGTGTACCCGTAGATGAGGGGTGCCCACTTTGCTGGTGTGGAGCGGAGAACTCGGTGAAAGCTTTATAGCTATGCAATGTCATCTACACAGTAAGGGAAGATTGCGAATTTATTAAGCTTAGTTTCTGCAATCATCAAACTTCCATGCGAGATATATTTATTTTTTGTATGTGTACTCTCTCTACTGATCAGCTGGAATTATTCTGCATTATCTTATGGAGAGTGTGGCTCCTGCGGAATGTAAAATTACATGGAAGAGGAAAATTTGATTATAATTCGGTGGTGGCGTGGGCTAATTCTTTTCTGTAACAGTTTAAAGCTGCTAAAGAGAGTGTTGTTATGCCCAAAGCAAACAGATCTGTCAAATGGCAACCGCCGAAGCCTAATACCATCAAGATCAACACAGACGCTGCTTTAGATCGAAATCGCCAGAAAACAGGACTTGGATTTGTAGCTCGAAACAGTTCCGGTGAGGTGGTACTGGCTAGAGGAAAGGGCTTGAACTCTGGATCATTTGATTGTAGAGGATTTTACTTATATTCTCATGTTTTTTCATTAATTTAACACTAAAAAATCATGAGGTCTAAATGTAAAGATATTAATTTCAGTTTTTTAAAATAATTAAATTAAAAATTATATTTAATTAATTAATTAAAAAATAAAAAAATATTTAGATTCAGTCATTTTATCTCTACTAAGAATTCAAACAAAAATAAATAAATAAATAGCACCTTGAACAATTCAGTTGAGTAACAGTTAAATTCACTCTAAGTAGATAGTATAAACCTTTTTACAAGTTTAGCCTTAATAGACACTTACTATATTTGTCAATCTTTAAAAGAAAAGTTATTCAAATAAATAAATAAGTTGTTGATTGATTTTTTTTTAAATACATAGTGGCTTTTAAGTTTTAACACTAATTGACTTTGTTTCTATTCCCCCTAATCTCAGTCCATATGGTTCAATGACTATACATACCCAGTATGTTCGCTGCAACCTATAAGGCTAAGACTACAAGCACAGGTTCGATGGTAATAAGGGTACATAGGTATCATCAAGATTGGCTTGTAGTCCTTTTATCACCAACACTGTTCTCAGTCATGGGGTATACTCAACCTAACCGATCACCTTAGTTGCGTATTAACCACCTTGGTTATGTTCAAACAGTTTTAAAATGACTTAACCATCAAGAATATAGATAAGATACACTTTTCATAAATATAACTACTATAATTTCAGTACAAGTCCTACATGAGTAAGAAAGATCTAACTATATTTAATTAAAATTATAATATTAGAGTCCAAGAAGGGAAGGTTTCGAAAGACTTCCAACTCTATTAGAATTCTAATATTACGCATTAAACCTATATTGCAATCCTATAAATAAAATCTAGTTTTGCTAAGGGAAAAAAAAGGATTACAATTATTTTGATTAAAAAATGGGAGATTGTCATTCCCAACAACAATAGTGAAGGCAATAATATTCTGAAAGTTTTGAGCCTTTTCCTTCTCAAGACCTTCGACACAATTTCATATCATCACTCACCATCGCCCCCTTTTCTTTTATCTTTTTAGATCATTGTAGATTTAAACATTATAGTGTCTTTGTCAAAAAACTTTTGGCACAGCTTCACTTTTATCTTTGGTTGCAAGATTCTCATCAGGTCTAGCATCTTTGGAGCAGATCAGTCCACTTTAGTTGCCAGTTCTTCTTAAGACTTAGTTAAACTTTTCAAGAAAAATAAATTTAGCTCGTTGATTTAACGATTGACCAAATTTTTGGATCAACAATTTGGCGTCGTCTATAAAAAGTAAACAAAAAGCTATTAAATAAAACGAAGAAGTATGAAGAATGTGTGTTCAAAGATTATCACTAATTGCTTTATGGCCACTTGAAACAGTAGAAAACCCCCTCAGGTTGATGAGAATTTGGGACCACAAAGTCCAGATAGATCTATAGAAGTATTAAATAGCAACGTACTATATTGAGATAAGACTCACCAGCTTGGTAAAAAGCATTGAAAGAATAACTTACATCATAACAAGATAGGGATGGACTAAAGAACTTAATAACCGAAGTTCTGAAAAAGTGTAACTTGGAAGGACTACAAGAATCCCACAAAACCCCGAATTATAGTGCAATTCCCTAAATTCAAGAAGTATCATCCTAATAGCGAAGGAAGTAAAAGCCCTCCTCAATTAACTTAGGAATAAAAAAGGAATATAGTTCTAGTAGAGTCCTCCAAAGAAGATAGTTACCAACTAAGTAAAAGGTTGTATTGAGGAGACTGTGATCACACTCTTATCTAATCAGAAATAGGCGATTCAAACCTTCTGAGATACAACCAAGGAAAACGCAATTTAGGTGAATGTGATGCTTATAGAATATTGGACAGGTTCAAAAGAGAAAGTAGAGACATATAAGATGCTAAAGAAATCCTAAACAAGTGAAGAGAAGACATCAGAGTTAAGGGAGATGCTCAAGAAATCCTAAAGAAAAGAAGAGAAGATAATAAGATTGAAGAAGACGTCAAAGAAATATTGAACAAGAGAATAGAAAAAAACAAAATCGCAGAAGATGTGAGGAAGATTCTAAACAGGATTAAGGACTGCAACTATAGTGAGCAGTATAGTTTGGCACCCAAGCCAAAATAACCTTTAGCAGAAAAATTTTAAAGTCTAGAGAAGCGATTGCAGCATCTCTTCGAGAATGAAAAAAGACAAGAGCTTTCTCCCCCAAAAGTAACTAAGTAGGAGAAAAGGTCTCATTTTATCGACGAGCTCAAAGGTATGCTACCAAGTCTACCAATCTATAGAGGCATATTAGACCCTTATCATTACATCAATAAGGTAACATATATATATTCTTAATTATGGGGCTCAGACGAAATCAAATGTGTTGAATATTCCATATAAACTTAGACGAGCAGGCATTCCTCTTGTATTGAAGCTTGAGATAGAGGTGCGTTTCCTCATTTAGTAAGCGAATTGAGAAATTTATCCAGTGCTTTTGAGGAGCTTACGAGAGGAGCAAAAACTATAACAGTTGAACAAAGAAATAAAGAAAAGTGTGAGTACAAAGAGAAAGTATGAGGAGAAAAAGACATCCCCTCGATTGTTCCCTTTATGGTAGCGTTAAAGAGAAAAATACATTAAAGAGAAAAGTCTACTTGAGGTGCCAAGATCTCCCATAGAGCTACCTGAACAAAGAAATAAAGATAAAAAGTGCAAATACCATCAAGACCATGACCACACTACCAACAGGTTCACAGCATTACGATTTCAAGTGGATTGACTAATGAAAAATGAGTACTTAAAAAATTTTAGGGCCAATTGGGATTGAAGAAGACTCAACCTGAGAAAAATATAGAACCCTTTAACTTTCTACCACCAGAAACAACCATGTTTATTTCAAGAGGTCCCACATTAGTCAGAGACTCAAATAGACAAAGAAAGAATTACTCCCAGTACTCATTGGTAGGACATTAAGTGATGTGTAACACTCTAGCCACTAAAAAACCTTAAGTTCAGTCAGTCCCTATCATGTTTATCGAGGAAGATGCATAAGGTGTTAGTTATCCCTACAATGATGCATTAGTTATGAACATAAAAGTAACTTGAATAATAGTAAATTAAGTACTTATAGACACAGGAAGCTCAATGGAAATAATATTCAAAGACACGTTAAGTAAGCTCGAAATTAAAGAGTTAAAGATTGAATGAACACATACTTTGTTTTATGGATTCAATGATAGTTGCATTATGTCACTAGGAGTTGTAATTTTACTTGTGACTCTATGAGAAAGCCTTACATAAAAGCCATGTTGGTAAACTTTGTAGTGGTCAATCAGGTAATGCCTTATCGGGTTATGCCAAGAAGACCCTTTATGAGATGTTCAAATGCCACCATGTCAATCCATTATCTAAAACTTAAGTTTCTTATTGAAAATGAAGTAAGGGTCATTAATGAAGATCAAAAAGCAGTAAGAAGTTGCTATACGATCTTAACTGAAAGAACTTTTAGAATCTCTATAATAGATTCAAGAGAAGAAAATGAATCAAATTTTTTGAAGCCAATAGGCTCGCAGTTAAAGCTAAACATAAAGGAAGAATTAAGTTCAGTAATTAAGGAATTCTCAAACATCTTCACTCGATGGTATAAAGACATGTCAGGAATAGACCCCACCCTTATTTACACATACTGGCTGTCAATTTATCTTTCAAAACAATTAAACAAAATAGGAAAATTTTTAATCAAGAAAGAAATGAAGCTGCCGTGGTTGAGGTCAAACAGCTCTTGGTAGTAGAGTTCATTTAAGAAGTTCACTATCTCGAAAGGCTGGCCAACGTCGTGATGGTAAAAAAAGCCAATAAAAAATAAAGGATGTGCATAGATTTAACAGATTTGAAGAAGGCCTACTCTAAGGATAGTTTTGCATTCATAAAGATCAATCAGTTAGTAAACCCTACAATTGGGCATGCCTTTCTCGATTTCATGGATGCTTTCTTAGGGTATAATAAGATCAAAATATTCTCATCTAATTAAGAACAAACATTATTTATCACTCATCAAGGAACTTACTACTATAAGGTCATATTGTTCGGATTCAAAAATGCATACGCCACCTCCCAGAGACTTGTAAACAAACTATTCAAACTACTAATAAAAAAGAACATGGAAGTGTACGTGGATGATATGATTGTAAAGTTAGTGCAGACTGAAGATCACAAAGGTAACCTGAGAAAGATCTTTGAGATCTTGAGAGAACACAACATAAAACTAAACCCTAATAAATGTATTTTTTGGGTTTGATCAAGAAAATGTTTGAGCTTCATAGTGAGCCAAAGAGGAATCGAAGCCAGCCCAGGCAAAGTCCGAGTAGTCCTTGAGATGAAGTCCCCAAGCACCATCAAAGAAATACAAAGACTCACAGGCTAAATAGTTGCTCTCAACCAATTTCCAAAGCCACGGATAAAGTTAAACAATGGCCATTAAAGGACATGCCCTCGCCGACTTCATTAAAGAGTGCACCTATGGATACAAGGTCGAAATAGAAACCCTTTACGGGGAATCCTCGGTCGATCAAGATAAAGAAGTACCTCCTACCCCGACTTGGATATTCTTCATCGATAGAACTTCCACTTTTAAATGATGTAGAGTAGAAATCATTCTTATTAGTCCAGAAAGAGATGAACTTAGTTATGTAGTAAGATTCAACTTCCTTGCTACAAATAACAATGTCGAATATAAAGCTTTATTTGTTGGGTTAAGGTTTACTCAATCACTTCACCCTAAAAACATCCTTATCCAAATCAATTAACAGCTCATTATCAATCAAGTCAATAAGAAATTCGAGGCTCGAGGAGACTATATAACAACCAACCTTCATAAAGTTAAAAAGAAGCTAGAACAGCTCGAAGAAGTAGAGATTCAAGAAATACCAAGATAAAATAAACCATAGATCATATATACTAGTAAGGATAGTTTCAACAAAATAAGCTCAAATACCACGATCTGTCCCACTCAAGTTTATCTCTAAACCAAGCATTAAAGAAACTGAAGTCAAAGAGGTTATACAATTCAATTAGTCCTCTAATTGGATGGACTCTATTTGAGAATACATTGAAAAAGAAAGCCTACCACAATATAAGTTAAAAGCACGACAATTGAGATGTAAATTTGCTTAATACACCATCATCGATGGTGTTCTTTATCAATAAGGATATTCCCTCCGATACCTTAAATGTCTAACACATAAAGAGGCCAACTATGTGCTTCATAAAATACATAGCTATTATTGGCCTTTTACACTCAAAGACGCTAAGATGTTGGTCAAGAAGTGTGATGCATGCCAAAAACATATTGATAACATCCATGTTCCCTCAAATAATCTAAAGATAATGAGCAACCCTTGTCCTTTTGCATAATAGAGGCTCAACCTAATTGGCCTTTAACCCTAAAGAAGAAGCTCAGCCAAATATGCAATCGTAGTTGTCGAGTATTTCACTAAATGGATAAAGGTCGAACCTCTGACAAGCATCCAACCAAAAAGATAAGAGACTTCATATGAAAGAACTTGATTTATAGGTTTGAAGTAACATACACCATCATAATAGACTGGGACAAATAGTTTGGTAGCAAAAACTTCAAAGATTTCTATAAATAGCTAAGGGTATAGCTTCTTTTTACCTCCCTACTTATTTAAAGATAAACGGGCAGGTTGAATATTCTAATAAACTAATAAAAAAAACTATAAAGAAAAGTTTAGTTAAAAAGAAAAAGGCTTAGGTCGATGAGTTACCAAAGTGTTGTAGGCACAAAAGACCACCAATAAAACATTTGCTGGGGAGACCCTATTTTTCCTAGCTTTCGAATGTGAAGTAGTAATCCCAGTAGAAGTAGGGATGCCCACTCATTGAGTGGAGTATTTTGGTAAAGATAAAAATGAAGAAATCATAAAAGAAAACTTGGACCTACTCGAGTAGAAGAGGGAAGTAGTTAAAATTCGAATCATAGCCTACCAACAAAAGATTCAAGTGAAAGAATTCTAAAAAAGAGATCTAGTCCTAATAAAACTACTACCAAACACTAAGGACCGACCGAATGAGTTCCTAGACCAAACTGGGAAATCCCTTATAATGTGCTCAGAAGAGTTAGACTAAGAATATATGAGCTTGAACACGCAGATGGATAGATTATCAAGAAACCCTGGAATGCAGTGCTTCTGAACAAAATATTATCCATAGTTATCTTTTTGTACTCTTTTAACTTGTAGATGTTGAAGTATTCATTAATAAAAAAAAAAATTCTTTCTAAAAAACAATGGGCAAATCAGTATTAGATTGTTAGAGGTATAAAGAAGCATTCTCAATACCCAAGAAAGGAAAATGATAAATACTTCTTTAAAATATCCATCTAATAGATATTTGTTTATTTAAAAGGCACCAAGAATACGAACTCGAAGAGTTGCACATCAGAGCACAAAAACTTAGCCAATTTAGCATGTCATATATTTAAAAAGAGACTGTTATAGCATGAGAAGATATGGGCTAAAACAATAAATTTCTATTGACATGAGAAATTACAAGAAATATTTACGAGGGACAATAAAATACAAAAATTCTTAAACATTAGCAGCAAGAGAAGCAAGTCGATCATCAATTAGAGGTTAGTTAGTTGTAGCAACAAGAGTAGCCAAAACGATTTTAAGATCATCATCTTCTTCATCATTTTAGGTGTTTAAAACATCATCCAACCACCAAAGATCAATATCAGGGTAACGTTTCTTAAAACGAATGCTTCTCTTAAAACCCTCCATGACCCTTGAGGTAAATGGATCTTCTTCACTGCAGTAGCCTTATTAGCATGCTTTTTGGCCTCATAAGTCCTAACTCACAACCAATCAGGCTTATCGTTGAGGGCATCGACGAGATCCTTCATGGTTTTCATCCAATCCTCTAAACGTTTATTTTGTCTCATTAGTTTAGAAACCTTACTCTCAACAGAAACTAGAACCCCAGCGGCCTCTTTATGGCTAAGTCTACTTTTTCGCTTAAACTCAATGACACTACTCTCAGTTGTGGCCGTTTTAGTAGCTATCTCATCCAGCTTCTCCTCAAATGTTTTTTATCTCTTTGTCTTTAAGCCTAAGCTTCTTCCTTGTTTCAGCTAACTCTTTCTTTAGGTCTAGAGTCTTTAGACTATAAAAACTTCCTTTAAAGATATTCAATGACAAAGTGACAACCCATATACCGTTTGGGAAAAAAATTTCTATTAGTATAACTAGTAGAGGAAAACTTAACTTAGACAAGTAAGGGAATAAAAATATTACCTCTATTGCACTTACGAGCGACATATGAAAGATAGTAAAAGGATCTCAATCCTGCATGTGACGAACACAAATAGGGTTCCCTATTGCCAACTTAATAATGACTTCTCAATCAAGCAGTTCTTCCCTCAAAAGTGAATGATCAATCCCCAACAAGGATAAAGAATCAGCTACTTGTTTCCTCTTCTCACCCGCTCCTCAAACTAATGTCCTCGAAACACCGCACCTTCACTATGAGCAGTCGAGTTCCTGTCTCTTTGATTACAACTAGATGGGTTTCCAATGGCCCCCTTAAGCACTAGGTTGAGTAGAAGGCTCCTCATAGCAAACACATTTTCTGCCATTATTTCCACCTTTCATAGATGCAAAATACATAATAAAGGACACCATTAACACTAATAAATAAATAAAAAAGGACGAGCTCTCATTTCCTTCCATCAAATTGCCCACCCTAAGATTGATCACCTCGATTGTTCCTCCCAATTAAACGAACCTCCTTGTCCTCACAATCACCCAACTCAACTTGATGACCACTCTTGCCTGGCCACTTAAACTATAAGACCTAATTTGGTTTAGGGCTAATATGATTCCTACAAGAAAAATAAAGTCAACCTACTAATGGTCTTTAGAACAACCTCTACAACCCAAAAGTCGAGAATAATTAAGGGAAGAAAAACCACTATCATCAAGCATAGGGTTCCAATTCAAGACATCTCTAAAAGTTCAAGACTAGAAAAAGTCTAAGACCATGCCGAAAGGAACAGAAATGAGATCATCAGAAACAATAGGTTACCTTCATTAGAAAACAAGTAAAAACGAAGTTATGGCAAGAGAAATAGCCTAATATCTCTTTACTTTAAGAAGAATTCAAATAGGGAAATTACTAATTACACATTTATAGAATTTCATATTAACACATTTCCCTTTGTTATTTTTAAAAGGCCAAACAAATACCTATATGAGTAGTTTTAACTAATATTAACAAAAACTTAATCTCTTTATTCCCTATATTAGGTTTTTGACTAATTTTCTTTCAATATTATCATTATAAAAAAAATGTTAGTCCATCGTTGTTCTAAAATTCTATACTTGAAAATGTAACCTTATAAAATCAAAACTATTGAATCTTAAAGCATAAAGCTTAATTTGTACTAGAATATTGTCAAGTGGCTAAACCTATTCTTAAATATAATGCATTAACATGCTTTAACTAATTGATTCAAATGTGAATTGTTATATTTCAAAATTAAGCATTCATTGAATCCTAAAGTTTCAACATAGATTTGATATATAAAATTTTAATCAATAGCTATTTTAACTCAAAGATCGAGAAGGATAATGTTAGAATTTAGTAATTCAGAATCAAGATTGAGTTGTATTTTGAGTTGAATACTAATAAAAAGTCAACACGAGATCAAGTACGCATTAAGCGTACAAAAAAGTGATGACGAAAAGCTAAAAGCAAGAAGGGGCTTGGATCTCACGTAGGAAGTAAGAAAGGGCTTTGAATGAGCATAGGAAACACTTGAAGCTTTAAGGTAGCAACTCTACTTTAGGTCGAGGCTAGGTGTCGCAGCGTCTAGACGAGTAATACTTTTTTGTTTTATGTTTTCTCAACTTCTTTAAGAAGGTTTTAGATTCCTACACATATAGACTCTTATTCTAATTAGAAATAAGATTTCTAATAATGTACTAAACACTATATAAACCCTTGTAGCTCTTTAGAAAAATACAAAAACATTAAAGATGTAAACATAATAGGGAATAGAGAGCAGCACTAGAGTGTTAAGTGCGTAAGAGTGTAACCATGAGATCACTTGATTGTTAAGTGCGCAAGAGAGTGGTGATAGATCCTTTGAGAGATAGCTCGGCTATTCATTGTATTCCTTGATTAATCTTTTGTGTTAGATTTTTGTGATCTGAAGTTCTTTGTGAATTGAATAAAGAAGTTAGATCTTTAATCCGTCATGGACATAGATTTTTGTTACCAAATCACGTATATCTTGTATCTAATGGTGATTGTTTTCTTTGTCACTCTATTATCTATGATCTTTTATATTCTTATTTACTTGTGGATGAAATCTTCTGCAAAATACTTAGGTGATTTTAGAGTGCTAAATATCAATAATGGAGGTACTAGGGCACATAAACACCCCAACTAAAGGAATTAAGTCAAGGCTGAGGTTGATGCCTAAGTGGTGTCATAGGTAAGAGTTTTGACTTGATTTCCTAACAAATTGTATTAGAGCAAATGTTGAGATCCATACGAGATTGTAGAGCATAAGTAACAAAGTCAGGATGAATAGTATATGTTATTTCAACTATAGTGACTCATAAAGTATGAAGAAGTTCAATATGTAGAATGATTATTTGAAAGAATGTGAATGTGATGGCTTTACTAATAAGTTTAGGGTTAGATATAACCCTTAAAGAGATTTAAGCTATAACTAGTGATGAAGAAGCTTGCATCATTGAGATCCAAGTTAGATTGAAGAGTTATTTAGATTGACTATAAAAGAATTAGAGAAACAATCAAAGCCTAATGTGCAACAGTCTTGATTGAGAAGATTGTAGACTCCAAGGGAATCGCTTAGAACAGAGATAGAAAAAAAAACAATCAAATATTGAATGAAAAATCCAAGAAATACTTTGATTACAAGAAAAAAGAGAACTTAGTAAGGGATTGTCTAGAGAGAAAGACCAAGATAAAAGAGAAAAAGGTGAAAAGGTAATTATCTATGAAGATGACTAGAAAATTACAAAAAAACCTTAATAGCTTTTGCAGGAACATATGCCTTATGAGTGAATATTTAATTCTAAAGTGTAGTTTCCATATGATTATTGGAAGATATTTGTTGACCAATTATAGATCCATTACGGGCGATAAAATACTAATGGATAGAGATATAGCTTTTGAAGTCATTGAAATTAGTAGTATAAGATTGAGACAGCACAGTGAAAAAGTGATGGAATTACTAGGTATGAGATTTGTTCTTGATCTCATGAAGAGCTTAGTATCCTTAAGAGTGCTAGATCAAGTGGAATATTCATTTAAGGCAAAAGAAAGAATATTGAAAGTGATGTTTAAATGGTCTATGATGAGAAGCATAGTTGAGGCTATATGCTTGGATAGAATGCTGTGTATGGCTCAACATGGGTTGTTAAGAAGATACAGACCAGGGACAGTATTGGAGATTATATTACTGGTGTGGTAAAGGTAAAAAAAGAATGTATGGCAAAGGGACTATTGGCAAGGATAAGATCTAGTCACAGAGGTATTATGATGATATCTAGGTGACACTAGAGGTACAACACAAAGGTTGCTCGAAGAGAAATACATGCAGAATCTTTGGAGACCAAAATTACGCCTTAAAAGAGTTAATTCTGGGCATAAGACTTAACTGAATCAATGCTAGAATGACTGATCGTTGGTTAAGAAAGAGGTAGATCCTGAAAAGCTTTTTGAAAAGATTATGAATCAAAGAGAAAGTTGGTGGAATTTGTTGATTCAAAATCAATGTTGAGTTTGCTTTTGAGTTGAAGGCCAATGAAGAGTAGACATGAGGTCGAGTACATGTTAGAAGTACGAAAAAAAAGACAAAAACAGAGAGCTGGATGCAAGAAAGAGCTTAGAAAACGTGTAGGAAGCGAGAAAAGGCCTAAAACAAGCACAGAAATCACTTGGAGCTTTAGAGTTATGGCCCCACTTTAGGCAGAGGCTGGGCATCGAGACTCAGCCTTGGTTAGGCTACGGCGCAGTGGCCTGGGCTGCAGCAGTGCTGCGGAGCCAAAATGAGCAATACTTTTCCATTTTGTATTTTCTCAACTTTTTTGAGGAGGTTTCTAATTTCTACGCGCATAGACTCTTATTCTAACTAGAAATAAAATTTTAGGAACATACTAAATACTATATAAACCTTTATAATCGCTTAGAATAATACAAGCATCAATGATATAAACATAAGAGAGAATAGAGAGCTAAGTAGGTACTCAAGTGCTAAGTGCGTGAGAGTGTAATCATAAGATTACTTTAGTGTTGAGTGCGCAAAAGAGTGATGATAGATCTTTTAATAGAGGGATCTTACTATTCGTTATATTTCTTGATTAATCTTTTGTGTTAAGTCTTTGTGATCTAAAGGTCTTTATGACTTAGAGTTCTTTATGAATTGAATAAAAGAAGTTGAATCTTTGATCCATCATGGATGTAGACAATTGTCACCAAACCGCATATATCTTGTGTCTTATGGTGATTGTTTTCTTTGTCTCTATTATGCACAATCTTTTAAAGCGCTTAGGTGATTTTAGGGTGCTAAATACTAGCCATAGAGTTCTTTATGACTTAGAGTTCTTTATGAATTGAATAAAAGAAGCTGAATCTTTGATCCATCATGAATGTAGGCAGTTGTCGCTAAACCGCATATATCTTGTGTCTTATGGTGATTGTTTTCTTTGTCTTTATTATGCATAATCTTTTAAAGCACTTAAGTAATTTTAGGGTGCTAAATATTAGTCATAGAGATATTAAGATACATAAAACTCTAATTAGTTAAATCAAGTCAAGACTGAGGTTGATGCCTAAGTAATGTCATAAATAAGAGTCTAAGCTTGATTTCCTAATAGATAAATTATATATTGCATAAACTTAGACTAATACCTCTCTATCTTAGAAATAAGTCAAATGGGAATTAGACACAAACTTAAATGTCCCCAAAATAAAATGTTACTTTTCTATTTGAATGGACAATTTTATAATTTAAAACATTTGTGCGGATAAAATGAGAGGTTGGCTTCTAAAAAGTTTGAAGTTTGATATTTTTAAGTAGAGTTTATGTAGATAGAGTTTTATTAAAATTTGGATAAATAAAGCTTTAAAAAAAAAACTTTATTGGCTATTTTTGCTGGTTAATCCTAACTTCTGTAAAAAAAATATAATTAACTCAAACTTAAGTTTAGGGTTATAATTATATTATAAGAAAGGTGAGGTAAAAATTTATAAAAATAAAATGAAAGAATAATTATATTGACAGGATGAAATGAGGTGGGGAAGTGCACATCTTGTCATCTAAATATGGAGGTTTTGTACATCTCAAATTTAAGTTTTAGGATTATAATTATAGTGTATCAAAGGTGAGTTAAAGTTTATATAATCATTGAGAGAATATAGTGACAAAGAAAAAGAAAGGGCAAGTATGTGAAGCTTTTATTGGTGCACGTCGCCGATTATGGCAGTGATGGCGAAGGGAAATGATGCTTCTTTTGCAGGAAAATTAATGAAGTGGGTTAAGCAAAGCATAAATTTAAAATATTCATGCAAAGTAAAAAGAAAAATAAATTAAATATACATATTGTTAAAAATATTAATATAAAATATTACATTTTCCTGGAGTGGTTAGTGCTCATATCAAATTGTGTATCTAGTGTTAAAGGAGAAGGGGGGAGGAAAATGAGCTGGCAGAAAAGTCCAGCTCAGGCTCTAATGGATGTAGTAATGAGTTTCATTGGAAATAAAAAGAAAAGCATGGGCACTCATTATGTAAATTGATTATGAAAATGATTAGATTATTTGATTCAAGATATCCATTCAATCACATGCAAGATGACCAACTAATTATAATAGTTGATATGATTTTAAGACATGTAATAATCTTTGCTTGGATTGTACAGTTTTAAGTAAAAGTTATAAATGTGTCATGAATGAATCTTAAAACCTAGCACATGAACTAATTATAATAAGATGTAATTGCTTATATGCATATATATAAAGAGAAAGAGAGAGAGAATTTCTACACCAAAGGAATATCATTATAAATTAATTAGCATACAAAAGAACCTATTTAATATTTTATATTGGTGGTCTTTGGTTATAAGTAGAAGCCCTTGGATCCATTATTCATTTAATGTACAAGTTACATTCTTTTTATTAATAAAAATTCTCATTGCTTTAATATAATTTCTCTCAATTTATGGCTTGTGATAACTTGAGATCACAGAGGATCGTGTGAACTGATCTTCTTGTCCATAATGAATGAAAAGAGTGTAACTTGTACATTGTCCATAATGAATTAGAGATCCCAGAGCTTCTATATATAGCCCAAGGTCAGTTATCTAAAAGACTAAAATAGGCTTCTTTAAATGATAATTTAAAATTATATCCTTTAGATGTAGAAATTGTTCCTACACTTATCCAACTCTTTCAATACTCATTGTGAATATGAGAGTCTCTTAGTGACTTGGAGGAGTAACAATCCATGATAGATGCCAAAAGGTTTCTTCTCTTGGGATGAACTTAATTCGCATTATTTATAGGATTTTAAAAACCTGCATGGTCTATTCTGCAACTTCTTTATAACTTCATTTGAAGACACACTCTAATAGAAGAGGTAAGCTTTTTCACTAATTTGTTGACATCTTTCACCCAAATACTAATGTTGACCTTTGCTACTTGAAATTATTATTCGTTAATATTCACGAGATCTCTAAGTACAAATAAAACTCTTAATTCTCCTTTTTATATATATATTCTTTTATTTTGATAACTCTTGGTAGATTTGAAAGAAATTATAAGTAAATAACATATTTGACTTGCTTAAGAAGTCATAATAGATTTCTTTCCTTTTGTTTTATATCTTTAAATTCTTTATAATATTTGAAGAGAAAAATATAGGAGTAATTTTTGAAAAGAGGTGTGAGTGAGTTGTAAAAAAGTGTGTGATTATTCTTTTTTCGTTGATTTATTCTTTTTAGATGCATATTTTTATGCTTAATATCTCTTTATTATAAAAACAATGTACTCATAATTTATATAAGAAAATTTGTACGTTCATGACTAAATATGAAAAAATATATAAATACATACCTTGTGTACAAGGAATTACAAAAATAAAAATAAATTCATATCTATGTAATGCATAGGTTGCAACTCATTCAGTAATATTTTTATTCTTCATTTGTATATAAAATCTTTATAACCGTAGAGGAGATATATATGATCTTTTGTCTTAAGAAGTTGTATATAAAAGTATTTATTTGCACAATTTAGATGAAGTTTTAGGTTTCTGAAAATCTTTAAAAATTACTTTTACACCCTTGATCTTTGTTGGAATCCTAAATTTGGTATTTGTTCTTCTTTAAACAGTTCCTGAAACCTTTTTCTATGTGGGAGTGTCTATCAAACAAGAAAATTATGTGTTTGAAAATTCTCAGAGACCAAACAAAGATCTCAAGAGAACTTTTAGGGTCCTTGCTAATACTAAGCTTTTCTCAATCTGTATATATTTTGGTGTCTTTTTGAATATGTTTAATATTTTTTGAATGAATATAATTATCACAATGCTTTTATATAGTACAAAATGGAATGTTTAATCATAATGCAAATAATTATGATGAGATAATCTTCAATCCGCTTCAGAATTGAAGAGATGCAATCATACTCTGGGTTGATTTTTATCTCTTATGAAGAGAAGTCTTATTGTGACACTCTTTGTGTGCTTCATTAAGTTCTCAAAATGAATCAAGTCCAATTCTAGGACTAAATTTAGAATAAACACATTACATGACATAATTATCATTAAATTATATTTTTATCTCATTCAGATAATCAATATACGTCAAAATAAAACAATAAGAGAAGAAGTATTCGAACCTGACTCAAGTTCTTTGTCCGTTTTCTGTTGAAAAAATATTAGGGAACTTGAGTTCGTTTTGAACCATCCCACATGCTTGAACTAGAGATTATCTTGTCCAAAAAATTTTTTTGGTAATTTTCAAGACTTATGGGCTCGCCTTTTAGGTCTGACAGCATCACGGCCTATCAATTCCTCATTGTCAATTTTTGTTTGGACTTTTTACAGATGTGTTATAATATATTTTAAGTAACAAGTATTTTTTTTAATTGGACCGAGCCACCAATTGGGCCTCGACAAAATATAAGCCCAACAAGGGTAAAGGAATCATTTAAATATATTAAAATGATCTTTCATGCATTTTTATTATTATTATTCATTAGTTCTTATTTGTACATGTATTTATAATTATGTTATCAATCTTGATTATAGTTATTTTGAACATTTTATACATATGCTTATTAGTGCAGCCCGTTGTAGGTCGAGTGTACTTCACTCACTTTAGTGTAAGTTTAAATTCAGACAAATAGAAATAAATAAATATTTAACATATTGTTTAAAGTAAAAAAAAAAAGACTATATAAGATCATTTAAAGTGAAATTTTTTCAGATACTACGTGAGAACCGTAATATTCTAATTTTAAAGATAATAAATTTTAAAGATTAAATTTGTCACAAATAGTTGGTGATCTTGTTTCAAACTCTTATTTAGGGGTGAAAAAATGGGTCATGACATGATTATTCGAGACAAATTCAATCTCTTTAAGCGAATATGAGTAGAAAAAATTGACATGATTAATAATCGGGTCGAATTCGTATTACTCGTTTATTAATCGTGTCAAATATGTGTTTGAAGTTTATGATTTGCTAATTCATTTAAGTCACGTTTAATAAATGAATCGTATTCGTGTTTATTTATGTCTACTCGTGTGTCTATTTGTTTAAGTCACGTTTAATTAAATTATAAAATTAAACAAATATATAAAATCAAAACCCTAATATATCTAAACTTTAAAGACTCTTTTCCTTCAATTATGTTTGATGATTTTTTTTAATTGTGTTAGAATAATTTTATTATTAGATGTATTAAATACTTGATTTTTTGATGTAATTTTTTAAATTTTATTAATCATGACTTAAATGTGTTTTAAATGAATTGAATATTTTGTGTAAACAAATCAAATAAAGTGTTATTATTCATTTAAACGAATATAATCGTAAACGAATCAAATCGTGCATAATCGTATAAACGAATTGAATTTGATCCATTTATGTAAACATATATAATCGTGTCGTGTTGTATAATTAGTTTATTAAATAGATTGAATCTGTGTTTTAGTGTTTGATTCGTTTAGTAAAAGGAGTGGTAATTCATGTAAAGAATCGTGTTCGTGTCGTGTTAATATAAAGTATTAACAAATTTTAATTGTATTCATTCACAATTCGTTTACAGTTAAAAACATCTTGATACTTAACATTTTAAGAAAGAGATATATAAGTTATAATGATTTCAAAAATTTCATCAATCTATCTATTTTAATGAAAGAAAAAGACATTTGAATCCCTAAAGTTTTTAAAAAAGAGACATGTACATTTATTTTTATTATTTTGTTAAAATAGATAGAAATTATTACTTAACAAATATATACATAAAAATTTTAAAACTCATTAAAATTTATATTTTCCTTTTCTTAAAATGTTAAAAGTTCGTATATCTTTTTTCCTACTATTAGCATTGTCTTGAAAATTTTGCCATTTTAAATTTTATGTGAATAAAGCTAATAATTACATACCTATCGGATGCTTAATTGATAATGTATGGGTTTCTTTGCCCACAAGAAGGAAAGGATAGGTTCAATTTCTTATTTATGTGAAGTCTCTCTTTTTTTAAAAAATAAAATGGTAGGCAATTAGCTACTTTGTTTGTGTGAGATTGTCTCTTTTTTTTTTTTGTGGAGAAAAATTGTTTACGTGCGATCAGTCTTACTAATATTGTAATTAATACATATATAAAAAAATTAATTTAATGGACTACGTATTTCACTATAGTGAATAATATTATCACATATTACTATTTAATAAATTTATAATTTTTTATAACTTTTGTACAATTTATAATGTACTACAAAATAATGTCACGTGTCTAAAAATTTATCATGTAATAAGTTACGTAATCCACAAAATTAATTATATATATGTGTGAAATTTCCTGTTTTGACCACTATTTAAAGAGATAAATCTTTTTTGACTTAAGTCAAAATATTTAATTTTTGTTAACCAAATATAATATATATTGACCATTTTACTTTAATTGTAATTTTATTGTTTTTTTATTTAATTATTTCTTTTTCTTTTTTATTTTTTTTCCTTTTATTCTCTGTGTTCTCAACTCCTCACAACTCTCAACACTGTGTTCTCAACTCCTCATAACTCTCAACACCCCTCACAACTCTCTCTCCACTAATACAAATTTTTTTCTAAAATTCTCTTACGTGATGAAGCGAAGTAGAGGAAAAATTGAAAATTGATGAAAATTAGTAAGTTTTTATCTAAATTTAGTAGTGGTATGTGTTTTTGTGTATTTTGTATGTAATTATTAAAAATATATAATTGTAGTATTAATGTATAAAATAGGTTTAAAATGAGTGAGTGACAAAAAAAATGACCGAAAATGGTCGAAATGGTAAATTTTGATTTTTTTTCGACCCGAGCTCCATCGTACGCGCCGCTCTGTTGCAACCACGGTCAACTTGTTCAACTTATTGGGCAACAAGTTGCATGACTTATTGCACAGCAAGTTGTGCGACTTATTGCGCAACAAGTCGCACAATAAGTCACGACTATGTTGCGCAACAAGTTGTGTGACTTGTTGCGCAACCAACAAGTCGCGTGACATAACAAGTTGCATGACTTGTTGCACGCCTAGGTACACTTTGCGTGCAACAAGGCCAACGCCTAGCCTAGGAGCGTGCGGCGCACAATGAGCCATGTGGCATTCTAAAACTATTTTATTTATTTATGTAAATTTATATATTTATTTATATATTCAATATTTTGTATTATTTTTAATTTAATTGTATATATAATTATACTAAAATAGCGTTATTTTTTTTAAGGAGCTACTGATATCGTCATGTCGCAAATTTCGACCATTATATGTTTTAAGGAAAAATGGGAGAGCTCTAGTGATAATTTTGAAAGATATATTAGATATCAAAATATGCACATGCTAGTTCCAAAAAATATTAATATAAAACATTGTTGAGAAGAGTTTGTCATCTTCTGGGAGTTAATCAAGTGTATTACAAAGTGACTCTGAAGTTTGAGGTTCCTTTAAGTACTATAAAGTTGAGACCTATTCTACTTGAAAAAGACGACGATACGATATTGTGATTGATCTTACAAAATAATATGGCTACACCTCTTTTTGTAATAGTAGATACTCGAGCTCCTGAATATAAAAGTAATGCAGAAGCACCTATAGAGCAAAAACAAGGTTATGCTAATCAATTTGCATTGGCAACCCTTGTGTATATTCTAAATCCCCCAGAGGATTATCATTATTCTCCTTTGATGTTCAACGAAAAACCAGGTTATACATATTATAATAGTCAGATATATGGAGATATTGGCGTTGATCTTAATTATAATATTGGTCAAGATGTTGGATATAATGTGAGTAATGAGGAAAAAATTAAGAACGTTATGAGAATGATAATCGTGGTTACGATGTTGGTTATGAGGTTGATGATGATAATGATAATGATGATGAGGATGATGACGATTATAAAGAGACTAGGGATGAAAATGATGATGCTAGTGATGATGATGATGATTATGGCAAAGAAGAAATGGGTAAGGTAGAAAATCCATTTCAGTTTCAGCCTGAATTGCCACCATTTTACTTGAATTTATTGAAAAATATATATCTTATACTAAGATTGGTGATGTGTTTGTGAAAAAATTGTATAACAACAAAGATGAAATTCACGAAGCTATAAGCATGGTTACAGTGAAGTGCAAATGGAGCTTCAGAGTTTACAAGTCAACCAAAGATCATTTCGAGTTGAAATGCAATGATGACAGATGCAAGTAGAGATTACGAATAGTGTCGACTGAAGGGCGACATTTTTTCATCGTAAGACAAGTAGATACAGAGCACACTTGTATTTTGAGGTAATTACGGGATAGTCACGGGCAAGTCAAGAGCCGAATTATTGCTAAAGTAATAAAAATTAAGTTTACATCAGTCAATAAAAATTATAAGGCTATCAGTTACCTTTCTGTGAAGGCTTTTATACTTGCTGATGTTTTAAGCCAACGAAGTAGGTATAATTTTTACATTGGCATAGCTATCAGCTACATGTTGTGTATCTATTGCCATGGGCTGATGCTGAGACTCGCTGGTAGAAGCATAGGTCTGAAAGTTGGTAGTCAAGAATTCGATATCCTACAAAATTAAACAACACCAGTTAATGTATTGACTTGTTAAACTTTGCACCCAATAAAATTTAGATTCAAAACGTACCATACTCTGCTCTGCATCCTCAGAGACCTTGGCTAGCTTAAACTGTTGCATCAAAAGAGATATCTGATGCAAGATAACCTCCTTGCCTTTAGCCACCCTATTTATTACCTCTGAGCTAACATGATTAATCTTGGTGGAAAGCTCTGAGTTAACCTCATCAATCTTGGTAAATAGTCTTGTTTTAAGATCATCCATCATTTTCTCTAAGATATGATACTGTGATGATGACGTGCCGGACTCAAACTATACATAAGTAATTATAATCAATTTTCACAATCTAATACTCATCAATAACATAAGTAATTATAATTCAAGGAAAAAAAATTAAATTATTATACCATTGATTCAGTCGCTGGCGGGACTTGGAATTCGTAGTCAAGCTAAACATCATTGGTGAATTGGGTGTCCAAAATCTCAACGTTTTTCAACCTAAGACTCCCTCCCTATTTTCTCGATGGAATGCACAAGTTTGCTACCATGCGATAGTCCACACTCTTCTCATGTTTGTGGGGCACCAACTTTCTATGAACTTTCAAAGTCTTCATAATATTTTAAATTTATTAATCATTATTAGAAAAAATAATAAAAGTTATAAGAAAATTACATATATTTTTTGTTGAATGCAAAAGCATACCCCAACCCCATTAAAGAGAACATTTACGATGCTTTCATATAATGAGGTGCCCGTACCAGACCAATTTAGAAGACGCAGAAAATAGTCTCCATTCGTGCAGAAAAACATCTCCCTACATCTCAAAATCACCTCGTATATTCACACATGAGATAATAATAAATGAAAGAAATAACAATGTCAATAAAATAATTTTATTTGTATCCCAATATGATAATGAATAAAAAAATAGAATTACTTACCAAGAATTCTTGACTAAATGAGTATAGGTTGTATGATTCCTTATCCGAAGTGTTCTCTTTTCTGAGCATTACTAACTTTTTAATTGGAGTTGTGCATAAACTATCATAGAGTACAATCCATGCAATCGTTCCCCAAGGACAGGCATTAAACTCATCAAGATTATCTACCAGGCGAAGCACAAAATATTGTACGGCTCTATTTCGATCACATGGCATTAATAATTTAGGAAATACATAAAATAGACACAGTTTTACTATATCTATATCATCATCAAATGTAACGCTCTTTAACCATGAATCTAAATTCTTGTAAGTCAACTCACTTCTATCCAAAAAGTATTTGTGTCATAGTCTATCACCTAACCTGCTTACTATGAGATAACCCCTCATTCTCAAACCAGTAATCAACTAAAATTCTAAACGAAAAAACCTAATACGTCTTTTGCCTATATAGAACCATAATTTTTCATATACATTTTTGGTATGTACGCATCTTAATAAAATCTCATGTGCTAGAATATCTTAGAATTGAATATCCGATACATAAAAAAATAACAAAAACATGTGGTTCTAAATATTTTGACCTGACTCGAAGTCAATTTATTTTTTATATTTTTCATAACCCATAACTTCAAGTAAGTATGTACAGTTGATCGGTAGAATTTAGTTTTGGCAATCACGTAGTCTTTTGAAACATTTTCCTTCTTTAAAAAAGTTAAGTTAAAAAAATTATTAGTATATAGAATTAAAAACATTATTATTAACATATACAAAAACCTAATATTACAACTAAAAAAATAATAATATAAAAAATATAACAATGACAATTTTCAAATTACACATTGTGAGAATATTGATTAAAAATCATCGGAATATGATTTGGGGTTCAAGCCAAGTGCGTAGGGTGTGCACGGATCAAAGACAGACGCGAAAGGAGGCAAAAAATGAAGAAGGGCGCACCAGGTACGGGCCCCGTGGGGACCAGGCGTGGGCGCCGCAGCGTCCAGAATAGAACCTGAGAGCCGCAGCGCCAGGATGCCAGCGCTGCGGCGATGAGAGCCCAGTGCCGCGGCGCTGGAGACGAGAACAATGTCCCGAAATTAGAAAACTTCCTAATTTTGTCTCCCACTTGCTCCAAGACTCCCTAATACAACTCCCACATGTATATGGCAAACCTAGGACGTCCTAAAGCCTATATAAAGGCTATCAATTGGATTGTAAACACATCTTTGTGATCAACTAATAATCTTTACAATCTTTGTGATAAATAAGAAATCTTAGTGGTTCTTTGTGAGAGAAAATCCCTAAAGTGAAAGAGAGAGTTTTCTTTGTGATCTTTCTTATAAAAGGCATACTTTGTGAGTGCCTTGAGATTCATAATAAGAGAAGAGTGTGATCTTGATATTCTGTGGACGTAGGCAAGTTGCCGAACCACGCAATTCTTTGTGTGTTCTTCTTCTACCCATTTCTCTCTATTTATTTCTTAGTAACTTGTTCTGCATTATTATATTACTTGGGTAAATTATTTAGCTTGTTTGTGTGCTTCCGCTTCAACAAACTGGTATCAGAGCTTTGGTTTTAAGCAGACATGGCCACACCCAAGTATGAGGTAGAGAAATTCAACGGTACGAATGACTTCAATCTGTGGAAGATGAAGGTTAAGGCGTTGTTAGTGAGCCAAAGGCTTGGTTCGGCATTAGAGGAGACTGCAGCTCCATCTAGTGATGAAGAGAAAATGCTAGGTCATCTAGAGCCGAGGCAGAAAGAAGTGACATTCAAGAAAGAGCTCATAGCACAATCGTTCTGTCATTGAGCGATGAAGTACTAAGGAAATTAGCAGGTAAGACGACGACAATAGGTCTTTGGAAGAAGCTTAACTCACTTTATATGAGAAAATCATTGGCCAACAGATTACATATAAAGAAGAAGCTATATCAGCTGTCTATGTCAGAGGGGACGTCGATGAAAGATCATATAGACGCCTTCAATAAGATCATCCTTGATCTTGAGTCTATCAACATCAAGATAAAAGATGAAGATAGAGCAATTATCCTGCTGAGTTCACTCCCCAAGAGCTATGAGAGTTTTGTTGATACGCTACTCTACAGCAAAGAGAGTTTAACGATGAGTGATGTGAAATCATCATTAAACTCAAAGTTATTAGAAAAGCAGACCGAGGGCAATGCAAAAAGTCTATCTGTAAGAGGAAGGCCCTCATATAGAGATGGGAAGAAAAAAGGCTCAAGGTCGAAGTCTAGGACTCCTAGGAAGTGCTATTGCTGTAAGAAAGAGGGCCATTTCATAAAGGACTATCCTGAGAAGAAAGCACAGGATAAGAAGAAAGCGGATGCTATGCTTGCCTATGATGATAGCTATGACAGCGCAGGGACACTCATCGCTACTGATGGTATGAACTCTGAACAATGGGTTCTTGATTCTGATTGTACTTTTCACATGTGCCCGCACAAGTCCTGGTTTACGAATTTTCAGCCTATTAGTGGTGGTAAGGTGTTAATGGGTAATGACATTGCATGTTAGATGATGGGAATTGGTAGTGTTAAGTTTAGGCTGCATGATGAGCGAGTGAGAGAGTTGACAGATGTTAGGTATGTTCCTGACTTGAAGAGAAATTTGATCTCACTGGGGACTTTAGACTAGAATGGGTGTTCCATCAGGATCGACGGAGGGATTTTAAGAGTTTTGAAAGGTTCCATGATAGTGATGAGAGGAGAGAAGCGCAAAGGTGTTTATGTGCTTAAGGGTGAAGTCGTGAGCGGTTCTGCACTATTCTCTGTAGATGATGAGAGTATGCAAACTAAGTTGTGGCATCTTAGATTGGCACACCTAAGCGAGAGAAACCTAAAGGAGTTATATAGTTAAAAGGCGTTTGGAGAGGATGAGTTCTAGCCCTTAGAATTTTGTGAGCATTGTGTGCTAGGGAAAGCACATAGAGTGAGGTTCAGTACCGGCGAGCACAAGACTAAGGAGACTCTTGACTACATATACTCAGATCTTTGGGGACCAGCTCAGACAGCTACTCGTGGTGGTGCCAGGTATTTTCTTAGCTTGATTGATGACTATTCGAGAAAGCTGTGGGTCTATATGTTGAAGAGTAAGGATCAAGCCTTTGAAGTATTCAAGACTTGGAAGATTCTTGTTGAGAATCAGACTGGCAAAAGAGTGAAGAGGTTGAGAACTGACAACGGCCTCGAATTTTGCAACAGAGAGTTTGATGGGTTTTGTGCCAAGCATGGGATTGCAAGGCATAGAATGGTAAGATCAACACCGCAATAGAATGAGGTAGCTGAGAGGATGAACAAAACCCTACTTGAAAGGGTTAGATGCATGCTTACCAATGCAAAGATGTCCAAGACATTTTGGGGAGAAGCTGTAGTGACTGCAGCTTACTTGATTAATAGAAGTCCCTCCTCAGCAATTGACTTCAAGACGTCAGAAGAGAAATGGTCTGTCAATCCTCCGAAGTATGACCGCCTCAGAATATTTGGTTGCCCTGCCTTTGTACATGTTAAGGAGGGAAAGTTGGAACCTAGAGCTATCAAAGGGGTATTCATAGGATATCCCGAATGAGTAAAAGGATACAAGGTGTGGTGTAAAGACTTAACACCACCAAGGAGTATCATAAGCCGTGATGTGACATTCGATGAGATGACGATACTAAAAACCTCCTATAAAGATGAGAAAGAAGAACCTGTGACCAAGGAAGACTCAGCACCCGAGTCAATAGAAGTTGAAGTAGCGCCTGAAAATGGATCTGATATGCCCCCAGATCAACACTTCAATAAAGAGATCCTTGAAGATGAACCAAGAACACTGGCGAGTTCCTCCAAGTCCACCCAAAATAAGACTAGAACTCTTGAGTTAGAACTTGAAGAGTACCAGCTTGTTAGAGACAAGTTAAAGAGAACGATCAACCCACCAGTCAGGTATGCACAAGCAAACTTAGTTGCTCATGTATTTAATTCTGCTTACACTCTTGAGTATGATGAGCCTAGGACATATGATGAGGCTATGAAGAGTGAAAACAAGAAAGAATGGCAGCAGGCCATGGAAGAAGAAATTTATTCTCTTAAGAAGAACAATACCTGGAAGTTGGTGGAGAGACCTCAAAAGAAGCTAGTCAGGTGCAAGTGGGTGTATAAGGTAAAGAAGGGGATACCGAGGATTGAGCCTACAAGATTCAAGGCTAGGTTAGTAGCATAAGGTTTTACTTAGAGAGAGGGAATCGATTTTCATGAGATATTTTCTCCAGTTATCAAGCACACATCTATTAGGATTTTGTTAGCCATGTGTGCAAACCTTGATTTACATCTAGAGCAGATGGATGTAAAGACAGCTTTTCTACATGGAGAGCTTGAAGAAACGATATATATGGCACAACCTCAAGGGTTCGAGGAGCCCGAAAAGAAGATCATGCTTGTTTGCTAAAGAAGTTATTGTACGGGTTAAAGCAATCACCTAGACAGTAGTATATGAGATTTGATGAGTTTATGATGGCTTGTGATTTTAGTAGGAGCAAGTATGACGGATGCGTGTACTTCAAGAACATGAGTTGTGGGATGATGTATTTGCTTCTATACGTCGATGATATATTGATCGCATGCAAGAACATGGAAGAAATAAAGAAGCTCAAGAAGTAGTTGAGTGGCGAGTTTAAAATGAAGGATTTGGGAGCAGCGAAAAGAATTTTGGGTATAGATATTGTGAAGGAAAGAAGAGATGTTATCTTCTTATCCCAACAGCGATATATATTTAAAATTTTAGAGAAGTTTGGTATGTCAAACGCGAAGGCTGTCTCTACTCCTTTGGCCATGCATTTCAGACTTTCAGCAGCACAGTCGCCGATAACACAGGCTGTAAGTGGATTCTGAGATATCTCAAGGGAACGTCAAATCACGGGTTAGTGTATAAGAGAGATGAGGATAGCAATGAAATGGTAAGAGGGTACGTAGACTCAGATTATGTAGGTGATCTTGACAAGAGAAGATCGTTAACGGGCTATGTATTTACAGTGTTTGGGTGTAGTATGTGCTGGAGATCAGTCTTACAACATGTGGTTGCACTATCTACCACAGAGGCAGAGTACATAGCTGTTGGAGAAGCTATCAATGTAATAGAGCCTCATATCATGTTCACATCTTAGTGATTTTTTGTGAGAGAAAATCCCTAGAGTGAAAGAGAGAGTTTTCTTTGTGATCTTTCTTATAAAAGGCATACTTTGTGAGTGCCTTGAGATTCATAATAAGAGAATAGTGTAATCTTGATCCACCGTAGACGTAAGTAAGTTGCCGAATCACGTAATTCTTTGTGTGTTCTTCTTCTACCCATTTCTCTATTTATTTCTTAGTAACTTATTCTGCATTATTATATTACTTGGGTAAATTGTTTTACTTGTTTGTGTGCTTCCGCTTCAACACACATTAATTTAAATTTAAATTATTAATAAATAAAAAATATTTTTAAATTAATTAAAAAAATTACCATGTGGTGCCTTGCCGTAGCACCACGTGGCCACGCACACAGCGCCATGCGATGAGCGCACCGCGACGTGCGGTGCGGGCGTGCGATGCACGCACTATGTTGTAGCCACGTGTTGTTTGCGTGGAGCACAATTCAAGCATGTGTCTTAAAGAAAATCATTGGAATCTATCATTTTTGACCTTTTTTGTGTGCATATTCAGCCTTTTACACACGTTTTCAACATTCTTTCTATATTACTAACACTATATATATACATTTCTAACAACTAAATAAAAAAATATCTTAAAAATATAACAAAACTAAATTTAGAATAAATTTTTTTCAATTTTTGCTCATTTTTATTTTTTTCAACTTCACACTTGATTATTGTAGTTAAAATCTTTAAAATATACTAATTTTGGAGTCGATCTATGAATTATGAAAATTTAGAAAGAAGTTGCTAAGAGTGTGAAAGAGAGTATTTTGATTTTGTTGTTTTTGAGAATAAAGGTAAAATAAGAAAGGAATTTAATATTTGATTAATATATATTAATAAATTTGACTTTGGCTAAAATGATATTTTTATTTAAATTTTAAGTTAAAATGGAAAATTTCCCTATATATTCAAATAAGGTAGTGCCAATTCTGAATTCTTAGTTAAGAAATAAAATCCGGAGAAGTAAGAATTTTGACAATTGACATAAAAATGATCCATGTGAGTGGCCAAGCGTAGATGAGTATTGTCAAAAGAATAATTGCAAGCCAACCATAAACGCACGCGGGAAGGTTGAAACAATGCTAGCTTTTCTAAATACAAATAGTTTCAACCAGAGGCAGGTGACCCCAACAATAATGAAATATTATTAAGCTTGAGTTGCTTATGACAAACAACCATCATTAAACGATGTGATTAACGATTTGATAGCCTCCTCTATTAAGTTGACACATCACATCAATTACCATCTACCAAATTTGGCAACTGCTCGTTTTGCTTATTAATTTTTAAATATAAATTTATAATAATGTTATACTTACGTAATTTTAAAATTCTAAATTTATACTTTAAATTAATATAAATTAAATATATCTTATATTAATTAATATTTTATAACTAATACGTTAATAAAAAGAATAATGCTATGCATTATTATCTCCAACGATGCAGCATTTAGAATAAAGTAATATTATACATATATAATTAAAATACAAAATTTACATTTTAAGTGATGTAACATTTGATAAGTTAATTATTAATTAATATTATATAATTCTCATATTAATAAAAAAAATAAAAAGTTAATACTATTAATAAGCTATAATTAGCAAATGGTGATACATTATTTAAAATATAAATTTTGTATTTCAATTATTTATGTATAGCACTATTTATGTGTTGACCCGGGCCAAACAATGTTTAATGGGATTTTTTACTTTAAAGTTTGGGTTCAATTATGTATTGTATATTATTTATGAGATTGTATATAATAAGAAATTTTCTTACATTAGAATTTTTCTTTTTTTTTAAAATTAAGTTTTGTATAAAATTTTACAATCAATAAATAGATTTGATTTTTTATTGTAATCATTAAATAAAATTATTTAATATATATAATACATAAGCTTTGAGCTTTTTATCTTGTTTTTATTGTTTAACTCAGGACTCTATTTCTTTATTTATTGAAAACCCCATAACCTTATTTTAGAACTTCGTTTGTCATTCTTCGAAAAAAACCTAAACCTTGTGACACGCTCGCTATACCACAGCTTAAATTTAGTGATAAATCTCGCTCGTTGATAGTTCAAGTGCAAACTTCGTTTATTGATAGCCAAGTTTGGCATTGTCTTATTTGATGAATTCTTTAGTCTCGATTTC
The DNA here is from genome assembly GCA_946807835.1 of Ailanthus altissimus. Taxonomy (NCBI): domain Eukaryota; kingdom Viridiplantae; phylum Streptophyta; class Magnoliopsida; order Sapindales; family Simaroubaceae; genus Ailanthus; species Ailanthus altissimus. The sequence goes on from OX327698.1 coordinate 13,796,552, forward strand.
TCTCAAACCTGAGACGACTTTTGTCTAACAAAACACTAAGATACACAAACCCAAAGTCTTTCAAAATTTATAGCACGAACATCATAACATTTAATATGTCAATTGTTGATTAAATTATATAACTGTTATATTAATAAAAAAATAAAAATTTAATAATTACTTAACAAGTGGTAATTCAATTAGTAGCACATCATTTAGGATACAATGTCCTAATATGTATGTGTAGCACTACCTTAATAAAAATTAAAAAGCCAACAACAATTACTTAAATTATCAATTGATATAATTAGAATACAAATTTTGTGTTCTTATTATACAAGTGTGCCATTACTCATTTGTACAAAACTTAAACAACATTTTTAAAAAAAAAAAATTTTTTGAAATTTTCATTACCAAAGTTGAAATCTTAACTTGAATCGTGTAATATAACACTTGAAAAGTGCAATATAAAACACGAATTCGAAAGTTGGTGGATTTGAGAGCATAATATATTGGCGAAATTGTGTTGAAATACTTGAAAATCAGGTATGTGATTTTGTGCTTTTTGACTTAATATAAAACTATAGTCTGGTAGTTGTTGAAATTATTTTATGATGTACAGGAGAGATGAAAATAAAAATACGAGAAAATATTAGCCAAAATAGGAAGAAAACATTGGGAGAATGTCAAGCCCATCAGGTGTTTGATAAAATGTCAGAGCGCCTAAGCACCTATATATGCAAAGTGGGCGCTTACAAGCACTCAACAATCTTTTATTGAGCGCTTATTACTCATGCAAATTGGGCGCTTGCTCGACAAAATTTGTCAAGTGCCTCAGCGCCCATGCAAGTTACGCGCTTGCACTTTAAATATTTATTAATTAAATAAAAAGAAAAAAGAAAGATGAAGTACGTGAAACAAATTATAAATTAATTATTTTGGTTTTGAGGGAATAATAAGTGTGTAAACAGCTCCTTTCCAAGCATCGTGCTTGACGTTGTATGCTTCACAATATCATCAAGTAAAATTACCCGACAGTTCTTGAAAAACTTTCTCGATAAAATTATCGAACATGGTGCCTGGTGCTGGACAAAATTATCAAATAAACGAGTCTATGAGGGTGGCTTTATTTGCTCAATGCTTTTGTCAAGTGTCATGCCCTATGCTCAACAAAACTGTGGAGCAAAAATGCACATAATCTCTTCTCGACAATTTTTTTAAATGCAATGCATGGTATGGTGTTTGATAAAAATCGTCGAGCAAAGGAGTTGCAAACGCAACTTATTTGCTCAACACTTTTAATGAGCGTTGTGCACTACACTACGCTCGACAAAATTATTGACCAAAATTGTATATAGTACTCGACGATTTTGTCGAGTGCAACACATGATGCTCAACAAAATTGTCTTGCAAATACAAAGCTTTACTTTTGTCAAGCACCAACAGCTTTGCTCGACAATGCGCAACAATATTGGATCTCAATCAAGTCTCATAAATTACATTACATCTAAATGATATTTTTCATCTATATTTCATTAAAATAAACTTTATTAAAAAAATTTTATAAACAAATAATAAGTTATAAACTTTAATGTGTAAAGAATAAATCATAAGAAACTTATTTTATTTTAGCTTGAATTTTTTAGATTATAATTTTTTATATATAGAATTAATTTTCTTAGTGTTTGCTTTGTTTAGATTGTTTTAAATATGGAATTTATTGTTTTGCTTTATGTACTTGGTTTTAAAGTTTGTTTGTTTCAAGTAAAAAAAATGAAGTTTGTTTATTATTAATAAAGTTTCCAAATTGTGAAATATTAAGAAATTACTTTGATAACCTTGAATGTTTCTTAGAAACTCTTTGGAATGTCTTTTTCATCTTTTTATTTCTCTCAAGTGTCTTTTTTGAAGAACAAGATTATTTTTTTATTAAAAAAAATATTTTAATGTTTAAGTAGAATTTAATTAAAAAAAAGTGGTGTGTGAGGAATGACTTAATGACAAATAGAAGTATAGAAGTGTGATGAATGGGTGTAGAATGAATAGAATTAATTGAATTTGAATTATGAGCAAAGAGTGTAAAACATAAAATGTGTATGTGTATATTAATTAAATAGTGAATGATTGAATAAATTGGAATTGAGTAGAATAAATTGTTTATCCATTATGAGATTTAAACTATAATCAATTAGAATTTATAATCAATTTCAAATAGGGTGAAAGATTTAAATAATTTTTTTTATTTATGTAAAATAATAATTAAATAATTAAAAACTACTCATTTATAAAATCCAGAAATTGACAGGCCAGCTGTTTGAATGACCCAATAATTAATAAATTGTCCGCAACTATAGGAACAATTTTATTCTCACAATCTCCTTTCTTATTTAAAAAATGATAAACAAAAAAGTTTAGCTAAAAAAATAAAGCCCCTCATTTTGGGTGTTGTGCTTCGAAAAATTGAATTGAAATAAAGCAATTATAAATAGACCCTAAATAGCATTTAGAAAAGACTGGCTTGGAAATGACCATTAAATGCCACATCAACGAGAATTTATCACAAAATGGTGAAACCTTTACTTTTCATAGTGGGCTATCGGCGAATGCATAGACTTTGTACAAAAGAGTGTTAATAAAGAAAGACTGAATAATCTTGCATCAATTCCAGTAATAAAATGGCCGACAATGACAAAAGCTAAAAATGGAACCTCAGATGTCAATTCTTATGATTAAAGAAGAAACAGAAAAAGAATGAGCTCATGCTACGAATTTTGGTTGTGGACTTTAATATTCTTTAAGTGTCAAGCTAGTCCATTCCCAAATTTTAAATAAAAATCGTATCATTTTTTTGGTTCTTTCTTTGTGCTTATCTAACATACAAAAGAAAAAATTCAAGGAAATATATGCATCTCTCTCAAATAAGACATGCCTATGCATTTAATATGGCTTTCCAAATTTGAATCTCTATGTCTTGTAGTCCATGAAACAGTATGTAAAACTCAAAAGTTGTTAAAGTGAATTTGGTATCAATAACCCCTTTTTTATTTTAAATATTAAATATATCTCTAGTATTGAAGAACCAAAATTTATATTAATGTAAAATTGAATAATGTTATATATTTTAAATTGTATCTCAAATTATATTTTAAATAATAATATATAAAATAATTATTAAATAATAAAATAATATAAATTTTAAAATTATCTATCATACCCAATAATTATAATTATTTATCATATCTTTACATATGATAAATAATATATAAAACTAAACCCACCCCACCTGTAACTTCAGTGGAATTATAACCCTGAAACTCTTGTTCCACCCCAAGACGTCTTACTAACTAAACCAACTAGTACCAACCATTAATGAAACTAATTATCCTCGTGCCAATAAAATTCAAAACATTCACTTTCTGGGCCACTCAAAGTTTAAAAATTGTAAGATCCTAGTATATTATCTCCGAACTATTCATGATGCCACATGCTGAATTTGGAACCATCCCAAGCCTATTGGAACCTGAACGACATATGATTGGACTAGTCGCAAATATGCTTATAAACTGATGTTGAAGAGAACAGAAACTAAGTCTGGTTGCTAAAAGTCGCAAATCTAATCTAAATTATTTATTGAGGAAACGAGAAAGATTTATTAGAAACAGCAAAGGTAATATTACATAAAGTGGAAACAACAGCATAGTTGCATCATAGCCACATGATATTTATCGAAGTTCAAGGATACATCCATACAGTTTTCAGACACATTGCCGATCTTAGTCATTCCACCTTCAGAACTTCAATCTCAAAATCCAAAACTGAGTTAGGTTGAATCCCCCATGTTGGAAATCCACCAGCACCATAAGCATAATCAGGAGAGCACTGCAGGTTCATGGAAATGGATCAGCAGATCTTGGAGAAAATAAATCCAAGTTATGCAGACAAATAACAGCTTTCACACCTTCACAGCAGCTGTTATTTCTTATGCAAATCAACTGCTAATGAGCATAGCAATAAATTTAATAGGAAGTATCAAGTAATGAGTAGATTCCATGCTTGAGAAAATAGTGACACAAACAATTTTTGAAGTTTAGAGACAATAAAAAGGAACAATATATAAGCCAAATTCCAGTAATAATAACCTATAAAAACCTGAACAAAAGCTTTTTTAGGTAAGGAAACCTGCCACCATTTTGAGGCATTGCCAATAGAGTCAATAATGTGAACACTTCAAGCTCACAAGCATTACCCTTAAACATTTCCATGAGATAATAATATCTTTATCACTCTGTTTCATGTATCACATAGAGTCATGTTTAACATGGTAAACAAAACAAAAAAAGGAAGGAATTAAAAGGACTTATAGAATAGTACCCGTAGACGAGCAACTTCTCCCACTTGCATTCCCATCACACCTTCATCCCATCCTGTACACAAATCAAACAGAGAATTTATTCACCAAATAAAAAGATCCACATCACTGTGTACCATGCCTAAAATATATAAATAGGAAAAGAAATGAGAAAGATATAAAACAGCAGCCATCCCAGAGAAGCAATGGCTTACCTTGAGATATATTAAAAATAAATGAAACCACTTTCTAAGAAACAAATGCATGATACATGTATTTGATGGAAATTGCAGTGGCTAAAAAATTAAAAAACACCTATTTAGCAACAAGGACACAAACTAAAACAATTCAAACTTCTCCAAACTGTTAGAAAGTGGCATACATTCTCCAAGACATATATGCATTAGGGATGAGGAACTACACATGAACTTTGTAACCACAAAAAAAACAGGTTTTTCAGTGGAAAAAAGTAATTTATTGGAGACATGGGAAAGTACAATCCTTAGTTAAGAAATGTAAAATTTACAAGATATGAGTTTCCTGCTTAAATAAATAACCACAAGAGAGGTAAATACATTAAAAAATTTCCATCTCAAAAACAGATATCTAATTTTATAATCCTCAACTTAAAAGCATAGGCATCATTAAAGCATTAAAGTTACAGGTAAAATGAAGCACTGGTATTTCACAATGCCACTATAAAAGGAAAAACTGCAAATATAACTCAGTCTTCATGCATAATATGTGTATTATATTTATAATGGTCCAACTTCAACAAAATGCTCATTTATGAAAAAAAAAATAATAAATACATGTGTTCATCTTTTATTCTTTATTGGAATAACATAACAATATATAATCATCACTTGGACAAAAAAGTAGGCCAAAAATCATAACTATAAAGCTAACCTTTTATAACGGAACCTTTGCCAATTTGGAATGTAAAAGGCTGCTGGCCAGGATCCTTTGTGCTGAAATAGAAGAAACAAAATATATAAATAATTCTTTTTCACGAAAGCAAAGCCAAATTGAAACAGAAGCCATAATTCATTATTCCTTATAGGACACAATCCTCACCTCCAGAACTTTTGAGAGAGATCACCATTTTTCCCTGAAGCAACAAATACTAAATAAGATGTGGAAAAGGTAAGAAAATTAAATATGCAACAGCCTCCACTAGTTTCACAGTTATGGCCTTTTTTAAGAATCCAAATTTAGACACCTACGAATTTCAAAACAGTGCCAATGACGGGCCTATAAAACTATTTAACTGAAACAATCATTTCACATCAAATTGAAATCCCAGAAATTATATCAAACACATTATCCAAAGACTATATATCTGATTCAAGTTTCAGATCCAGTATTGTTCATCTGAAATGTCAGTTTTATGTGAAATGCTCAAAGAATTGGCGAATATGCCTTGGCAGCGCATCACCTCAACAAGTACAGCAAGATTTTTGGTTCATAACTAATAAAATCTACTCAAAATCTAAAGATATCACATAACATTCTCGAGTCACCCAAAAAAAAAAAGACAAAGAAAAAGAAGATTAAATTAACTATCCAGAATATTAACGTATACCCACTTTAATCCAAATAAATAAACGAATATACAAAATTTAGGATCTGATGTCCAGTTGAAAATTCTAAATTTTCAAATATATTTTATTAGAAATGCATGCATTCTGCGGGAAGCAAAAGAAGACTAACCGTAACCGGTGCAGTGGACGGTAACTTTCTGACCGGCAACCGGCTTCGGACCGCTTCCGGGGGTCAAAATTTGCTTCTCGACTCCCATCTCTCCACTCTTCTTCTTCTTCTTCTCTGTCTTAGGGTTTTTGATTTTCCGATTCTGATACTCTTTTATCTTATATATATGTATTTGTATATGTATCCGCTTCTTATATTATTTCTGTTTTGGTTGACATTTTATATTTCAGAAATTTTTGGAAATAGCCCAAAATTTTGGGCTATTATCTAATTTAGTCTTAATTTTTTTTTTAAAGTTAAATAGTTAAAAAAATAAAAAATAAATATATGTATATATAAATGCCTTCCTCAATTATAATTCATAATTTCTCTATCTCTTAATTTTCTATCACATTACCTGAAAATCCAATCCAACTCACTATTTTTTTAATCAAAAATCCAAAAAAAAAAACCTATTTGAAAATAGTGGCAAATTATGTGGTAAGTGGAATTTTGAATTATTAGTTAGATATTATATAAAAAAATTAGAGATAATAAATTTAGAGTGTTTGGACAAAAATTAATTTTTTTTGGTGAAATCTGATATTATACCATAATTGTATGATATATTGTGTGTATTTTGTGGAAAAAAAACTAGAATATGTAGGTGTTTGTAATTGGAAAAAATGAGAGATATTGAGTGCTTGGGTGGTAGAACTCTGTCGTGCAAGTTGTGCGCTGTGATTAGCACAATCAATTATGCTCATTGTTAATAATTCTTATTTCTTTTTCTTTTTTTTTTGGGACTTTTTATGCACTTTTTCTTCATCTTAAACTTTACTATTATAACACATGCGAATGTAATTTAGGGATTTGCTTGATTTTCAATCTAATTTCTCTATAATTGTTTTTTATATAATTCAGGGTGCCTTCAATGCTTTTTATTTTCTTTATTTTTTTTTAAAAATAGCATCATATTCAAACTCATTCAATATGTCTTCGACATTATAGGCCAAGTTTTAAAGTTTGACTAACCACATCTTTACTCTTTCATATGCTTCTCTAACATGATCTTAATCATCAACAACCCATCCTTCCACTTGTTGAGATTAACACGGATATGCTCTTGGTGTTGAAATAGCTGAAATCCTTCTGAAGCCAACTTGTTGAACAACATCTCAATAGAGATTGATACAACTCTACAATAATAGACATTTAAAAAAAATATTCATTTTGGGTTCAAGAAACCAAAGATGGCAACGAAAAATTTATAGAAAAATTCGAATTAAATTGCTGCAAGGAATGTTGTGGATATCAAAGCCATACCTCAAGGTTAGCAATGTGAAAGAAATCTTCGGTGCTGAATGAGAAAGTGGTAAGCCTCGGTTTGCGATAGGATCTGTAGTAAGCTCTATGCACAGGCGGTGGTGTGCTCCCAATCATCATGTAAGGCGTGTCCTCTCAACGCAGTGATGTGGGCTTTACGTAAGGCGTGTTCCTATAACGTAGTGAAGATAAGTAGAAGATGAGTACCAAAAAGAGAACAAGATCTTCCTATATGGAATATAGATGGATGAAATATTGTTTGAGGGAAGGCTTCATGGTCTTTTATTCGAGGACAAGATTGTTAAAGAAGCAAATAAAGTCTCACATTAGAAAGAAATGGGAAAGATTATGGGTATATAAGGAGTGAACTATATCTCTATTAGTATGATGCCTTTTGGGTAGAGCTCAAGAGCAAAACTATAAGGGTTTAGACCCAAAGTGGACAATATTATACCAATGATATGTGTGGTTTATGGACTCCTTATAACTGAAATCAAAGTATGGGTTGAAATCCAGATTGTAGAGCATAAGCAGCAGTGTCAGATTGCAGAGCAAAGATTGTCAGCCATGAGGACTCACAAATATAAGAGAAGAAAAATAGGGAAGATGATTATCTGAAAGAGAAAAAGATGATGGCTTTACTAGGGAGTTTTTTTTATTGGGTAAAGATCACTCTTAAAGAAAACTACTAAAAAGATAACGTCATCTAGGTCATAGTCAAAAGAATCATTCAAATTAGACATAAAAAATTTTTAAAATGTAACAATAAAAAAGAATAGAGGAGTTAGGTAGGCATTAAATGTGTGGTGCACTAGAGTGTAACCTTTGGGGAGTGTTTTCTTTTGGTTCTTGAGAGAACAAAAGAAACACATTAATCCTTTTGGCTTAGATGCTCAGATTATTTTTGTATTCTTTATAAAAATCTATTGTGAGGAGATACTAAAAGGTTTTGGAGAGTCATAGTAATCAAGAGTAGATACTTATAGGTTTCTATAGGAGATATTAAGGAGTCTTGTAAGATCATTAATGATGTAAAAAGATACTTAGTAATCTATATTAATAATAAGAAACTGGATCATGGATCCTCTATGGACATAAGCATTTTTGGACCAAATCACGTATATCCCGTGTTTTGTTGATTGATTTATTTTTTTTTATCTTTATTAGTGTATTAATCTTATGTGTTCTTACTTACGGTATGCGTTATAGTTTTTCACTGCACATAGAGTAAAAAAGGTATTAAGGCTGTAGCTTAATTAATGCCATAAAGGTGTTAAGATTAAGAGTATGGTTTAATATTCACAATAAGGAACAAGTATGGTTATGCAAAAATGAAAAGAATTAGAGAAAATATTAAAAAACAATGCACAAAAATTTAAATTGATAAAATTATGGACTTTGTTTTATATATGGCTACGATGACCATTTCTTGGTTATTATTAGTAGCCAAAACATAGTCGTCATAGCTGTAGTAACCAGTATCCACGACTGGTAAGAATAAGTATTTATAAATGTATAAATATACGTATTTTATTTGTATGTTGGTGATACTTGATTTATATATTGTTATTAGTAGTGTTTGTATAGGTTAAGGTGATACTATTAGCATTGGGTTTAATTGCAAGACTTTAGATTTATTTTAGGGACCAAATTATAATACTTTAAAAGTTTTGGGGGTAAATTCGTAAATACCAAAAATTAGCCACTTAGTATAAAAATACACTTTTAAAACCCTAATTCTCTCATTTTGGTCGAGCTATCTCTTTTAGAGAGAGAGAAGAGAGAAATAGAGAGGAGAGAAAGAGGAGAAGAAGAAGAAAAAGAAGAAGAAATTGAAAATTTGAATTTCAAGAGGTATATCATACGTATTTCTCAATTTATTGGTATTAATTAAGTTAATTCATTTAAGTTTTAATTTCTGAAAATATGTATAATTGAGGATTTGTTGTGTATTTCATAAGATCTTATGAGAATTGATGATGATCTATAAGATAGTTTGATAAATCATGATGAAATGTGAAATTTCTGCTGGATAACCTCTTGATCTAGGAATTTTATAAATTATTGTGATTTGATTCTGGTTTTGAATTTTTAGTATATGAAATTAGACATGTTTAGTATCATCTGAAACTTTGAATCGATTAAAAATTCGGCAAATTGAAGTTTTAGTAAATTTACCAAAATGACCCTGAAATTCTGAAAATTTCCTGTGTAAACAGTATGTTACAGTGGAAAATAATTTTTGACCTATTGAATGATCTTCAAAAATTACGAATTTATGGAATATGATAATTTTGTATGTCTAATGTGATATACTCGGAATTGAGAATTTAGATCAAGGTGGTTGAAGTGTTATGATTTTCTAGAATGTATCAGCTCATTGCAGTATTTAATTAACAGATTTTTAAATCTATGGAATAAAATAGTTTTAAAATACTTTTGGCAGTGATTTGGAAGTGAAATATTTATCATGTATTGAGATATGTGTTAAGAGTAATTATGTGGTAGTTTTATAATTTATGAGTTAGTATATGATTTTATAAAATTGGGAGATTGAATACTGTTCAGTAAGTATCTTGATCCTGTCAGGTTTGTAGTTTGGATTCGATGGTGTGTATGGAATGGATTGTGTAGGAAATTTGATATAATATTCATATATAAGAAGGATATATGAGTCAAGAATGGTATATTCTGATTTTGGAGTAATTGGACATCATTTGATGTATTAGAAATTTTTGTTAAGTATAAGTGGTCAGAATGACAGGTTTTGAGAAATAAAATATTTAGACCAATTTGATGTGATAAATGCATTGTGTATAATTTTGTAAGCTATTTAAAGTATTTTGTGTGAATTGTGAGGCTTATAAAAGGATTAATCTCCATTGATAGGTTAAGGAGATTTAACCATTGTAGCTGAAAGTGTTAAGAGGTAAGTATACTAGACTTTTTACTGGAATCACAATAAACATAGTAAGTGTTATGAATGATTTTGTAAATGTGGTTAAGAATATGTTTATGCTATGTCAAAGTATATTTTGATATGAAATGTGAATATATGTTTATGAATGTGAGCATTGACATTGAGCATGGACATACATGTATTTTTGAAAGTGAGCTTTCAAAATAAGATGCGTTTAATAAAGAAAGCTTTTGAAGTGTAATATGTCCATGAGAAATATTTTGTGTTTTGAGGGTACTTGAACTCACTGTTAACTTAGTAGGCATTTTATGTGATTTGTGGAGCCTTTATGTGTGGCCTTTCCTTCGGGATTGGTATATGTTATGTGTTCCGTATGTAGGGAGGATCCTATTGGTACCTAAAGGAAGTGTGAGTCATCACATTCGTGTGGTGGCGTATTGGTGCATGTGAGAGGACTCACCGATGATCAGGGTGAGGGTTTGGCTTTTACCTTCGGGTATGAGCATTATATATGTGTAATTTCAAGACCTCACTTGTACTATTCCTCTCATATGGTATGTCACCTACGAGTGACATTTGGCTCATTATGTGATATGTGATATGTAAGTCCTACTAAGTAGTAGTTGAGTGATGGTATTCCTGTAATATGTTTTGAAAGAATGTGTAAGCGCTTACATGATATGTGATTTGATAAGATTATGATTTTGATTGATCACAGCATATCATACATATGCATTGTGTACGTATATGTATTTGTATTTGATATATGAAAAACTAGTATGCTTATTGAGTTTTATACTCATTATAGTTTATGGTGATTTCAGGTAAATAAGGTACATGTGTGCTTAGCGGATTTGGCAAGGCTTCTGCTGTTCCTTGGGTTCCCTAAGTTGTTAGGTTGCTAAGTGTTTCATTTGAGGACACGTGGGATAAGATATTTGATTTGTCCCTATTGAATAAATACTTATGTATTATTTTATTGTGTGTGATTGGATTTAGTTTAAGTTTCACCAAGTGTAGTAATGGATTGATTTTAAGTAAGAATTTACAATGAATATATTCTGGGCTTCCGGTAACAAAGTTGCTACTGGTGACGTAGTAGAGTGTTAATCTCTGAGAAAACTCTGCGTATCTCCGGTTTACTAATTGTCCCAGTCATAATTCAATTGCTATAATTCTGAAAGAAATTAAAATGAATGTTTAAGTATTATTGAATGAATGTAAGTGATGTCGTGTGTCAGATCTTTTGGGTCTGGGGCGTGACAATAGCCCTTTCTATTTTTTTAAAAAATGAAGAAATGGCCATAACATCCAAGCTCTTTCTAATTTTTTGTCATTTTTTTTATTTTTCTGCAAAAATAAAAAAATAAGGGGTAAAATTATAACTTTGTACTCCCAAAAAAGATTTTATGAAAAGAAACAGAAAATACTAATAAACGGGGGTCTTTTAGGTTATTTTGAAACCATGAGGGGTGTTTAAGGTATTTAAGTCAAATTAAGAGAGTCTAATAGTCATTTTCCCATTTGTTTTTATTGCAATTATTATTGTGGTCGAATTATTATTAAAAGCTTAGAATACAATGTCCTAACTATCACGACTTAGAATCGGAGCGATTTGACATGCGACATGATTTACACTCATTTAATGATGTATGCTCATAAATAATATTGTATAAATTTTAAACTTAAATTCTACACAAGAATTCTTAGTAAGTTACTAGTGAGATCATTATAAAATTAAACTATAAACATATTTGGTGGAACATAAACCAAATATAATCACACTTAATAATATAATATATAAGTACTTATTTAATAAGAATAAATCAAATATCTCAAACTATATATTCACCAACTAAACACTTAGCAACCTAGCAACTTAAGGAATCCAAGGGACAGTAGAAGCCTTGTCAAATTCGCTAAGCACATATGTACCTTATTTATCTGAAATTACAATAAACTATAATGAGTATAAAACTAAGTAAGTATAATAGTTTTTCATATAATAAAATATATATATATACAATGCATATATATGATATACCGTGATAAATCAAAATTATAATCTTATCAAACCACATGTCAAGTTAGCGTTTACACATTCTTTCAAAATAAATACTAGGAATACTATCACCCAACTACTACTTAGTAGAACTTACACATCATATATCACATAATAAGTCAAATGCCACCTATTGGTGACATACCGTATGAGAGGAATAGCATAAGTGGGGTTTAAATTACACATATATAACACTCATGCTTGAAGATAAGAGCCAAACCCTCACCCTGATCATTGGTGAGTCCTCTCACATGCACCAATATGCTACCACATGAATATGATAACTCATTGTTCTTTTAAGTACCTATAGGATCCTCCCTACATATAAAACACATAACATATACCAATGTCGAAGAAAAGACAACATAGAAAGGATCCACAAATCACATAAGGTGCCTACTAAGTAAATAGTGAGTTCAAACATCCTTAAAACACAAAACGTTTCTCATAAATATATTCTACTTCAAAAGCTTTCTTTATTAAACACGTTTTATTTTCAAAAGCTCAATGTCAATGCCCACATTCATAAACATCTGTCTTTCACATTTCATATCAAATATACTTTGGCATAACATAAACATATCTCAAAGCATATTTACAAAATCATACATAAAAAATTATTATGTTTATTATGATTCCAGTAAAACTTTAATATACTTACCTCTCAACATTTTCGAGTACAAAGCTTAATTCTTCTTAACCTATCGATAGAGATTAATTCGTTCATAAGTATCACCATTCATACAAAATACTTCAAATAGCTCACAAAATTACACATATTACACTTATCACATCAAATTGGTCTAATGACTTGATTTCTCAAAACCTATCATTTTGACCACTTATATTAAAATTTTTTTTTCTTATAAATCAAATGATATCCAATTACTCTAAAATCAGAATATGTCATTCTTGACCCATATATTCTTCTCATATATGGATATTATATCACAATTCTTATACAATCCATTTGATAAACACCATTAAATCTAAACTATTATCATGACAAGATCAAGATATTTAATGGACAATATTTAGTTTCTCAATTTTATAAAATCATATACTAACTCAAAAATCATAAAAATACAACCGCATTACTCTTGACATATATTTCAATCCATTATAAATATTTTACTCCAAAATCCATTCTAAAATTATTTAAAATCTATTTTATTCCATAGCTTTAAAAATCTGTTGATCAAATACTGCAATGAGCTGGTACACTTTAGAAAACAATAACAATTGGACCATATTGGTTTAAATGTTCAATTTTGAATATGTCATATTAGACATGTAAAATTATCATATTTCAGAAATTCAAAATGTTTTAAGTTCATTTAGCAGATCAAAATCTGTTCATCACTTGAGCATACTGTTAACACAGGAAATTTTATGAATTTTAAGGTCATTTTCATAAATTCACTAAAAATTCAATTTGTGAATTTTCAATCGATTCAAAGTCTCAAATAATTATAGATATTCTCAAAAACAAAAATCAGAATCAAAGTGGAAAAATTTACAAAATTCTCGAGTCAAGATACTATGAAGTAAAAAATTTGCAAATTCATCATGATTCATCAAATTATCCATATAATCATCATCAATTCTCAACATATCTCACAAAATTTCATTAAATCCCCAATTTTACATATTTTTAGAAATTAAAACTTAAATAAATTAACTTAATTAATACTAAGAAACTAAGAAAGAGTTATGATATACCTCTTAAAGCTTAAAGCTTAAAATTTTAAAATTTTCTTCTTCTTCTTCTCTCTTTTCTCCCTTTAAAAGGGGTAACTCGACCAAAATGAGTGAATTAGGATTACATAATATGTATTTTTATATTAAAAGACTAATTTCAAGTATTAATGAATCAGCCCCCAAAATTTTCAAAGTATTACAATTTGGTTCTTAAAATAAATCTAAAATCTTGCAAATAAACCCAATATTAATAATAGGTTTCTAATCTATACAAACAATACTAATAACAATACATAAATCAAGTATCACCCACATTCAAATAAAATATGAATAATATATATATATATAAATTTTTATTCTTACTGGTTTTGGATAAGCAGTTATTACAATTCTCCCATTCTTATAAGAATTTCGTACCCAAAATTCACGACTTAACCAAACAAATGAGGATTTTTAGATCTCAATTCCTCATCTCGTTCCCAAGTTACCTGTTCAACTCCATGGTTTCTCCATAAAACTTTTACCAAAGCAATCTTTTTAGTACGTAGAATTTACTCATTATGGTCTAAAATCTTAATAGGTACTTCTTCATAGATAAGATCATCCTTAAGTTGAAGTAGCTCATAACTTAACACAAGTAAAGAGTTTGAAACATATTTTTCCAGCAGGAACACATAGAACATATTATGAACTCCTAATAATGATGGAAGAATGGCAAGTCTATAAGCTACATCGTCTATCATTTTAAAGATTTCAAATGGACCAATGAATCTTAGACTCAATTTTTCTTTCTTGCCAAACCTCATGACTCCTTTCATTGGAGCAACCTTAAGAAACATTTTTTCACCCGCCTTAAATTTTAGGTCTTTTCTTCTATTGTTTGTATAGCTTTTTTGTCTACTCCGAACCACTTTTATTCTTTTCTTTATCTTCTTTACAACCTCACAAGTTTGTTGGACAATTTTTGGCCCTAAAACTTTTCTCTTTCAAACTTTGTCTCAATATACAAGAAATCTACATTTTCTTCTATATAAAACTTCAACGCCAATAGTTAATTGATAACTATTGTTGCATGCAAACTCTACTAATGAAAGGTATTTGTCTCAGTTACCTCTAAAGTCTAACACATATGGCCTTAATATATCTTCTAGAATTTGAATGGTTTTTTTAGATTAACCATCAGTTTATGGGTGAAATGCAGTACTGAAGTTTAACTTCATGCTTATGGCATTATGTAGACTTTTCTAAAATGTTAAAGTAAATCGAGGATCTTTATCAGATACAATTGACGCAAGCATTCTATGAAGCCTCACAATTTCATCAACATACAATTAGGCATACTTATCTATGAAATAAATGGTACATATTGGAATAAAATGTGCTGATTTCGTTAGCTTATCAATAATCACCCATATGGCATTATAGCCTTTTTTGTGTACTTCGCAACCCAACCACAAAATCCATAGTTATATATTCTCATTTCCATTCTGGTACCAACAAAGGTTTCAGTAATCCAGATGGTCTCTGATGCTCTGCCTTAACTTGCTGACATGTTAAATATTGCTCTATAAATTTTGCAATCTTTCTTTTCATATTAACCCACCAATAGATAGCTTGTAGATCTCGATACATATTAGTACCTCCTGGATGGACAGTATATGGTGAACTATGAGCTTCAGTTAAGATCTCATTTTTCAACTCATCATTATTAAGCACACAAAGTCTACCTTCAAAATGTAGGGCATTATAAAAAATAACAAAGCCAGGCCTTTTGCCTAGTAGAATTTCTTCCATAATCTTCTTCAGATGCACATCACTGCCTTGTGCTTCCTTAATTCTCTTAACTAGGGTAAGCTGAATGAATATACTTGCAACCTAAGCCTTATCATTGGATCTCACCACTTCAATGCTAAGCTTGCCTAAATCTAACAAAATTTTCTTTTAAGTAGTTAAGAGTGCTACCATATGTCTTGAAGATTTCTTACTCAAAGCATCTGCCACAACATTAGCTTTCCCCGAATGGTAGTTAATTACACAGTCATAATCCTTGACTAGTTCCAACTATCAACGTTGTCTTATATTTAACTCTTTCTGAGTAAAAAAGTATTTAAGGTTCTTGTGATTTGTGTAGATTTCACACATTTCTTCATAAAGGTAATGACTTCAAATTTTAAGAGCAAAAACTATTACGGCTAACTTCAAATCATGAGTAGGATAATTCTTCTCATAACTCTTTAGTTATCGTGAAGCATATGCTACGACATTTCCATCATGCATGAATACACACCTAAACCTTTTTGGAAGCATCATTATAAATCACAAATCCACCAAAGGTAGAAGGAATAGTTAGTATAAAAGCATATAGTAACTGATGCTAGAGTTCTTAAAATTTTTTCTCACATTCATTAAACATTGAAACTTGACATTCTTTCTTGTTAACTAAGTTAAAGGTAAAGCTATCTTAGAGAATCCTTCAACAAACTGCCTATAATATCTTGTCAACTCAAGCAAATTTCGAACTTCTCCAACATTAGTTAGTCTAGGCCTATTCACCACTACTTCAATTTTGCTAGGATCCACTGAGATTCCCTTTAAGGAAACAATATGTCCCAAAAATACCATTTGATCTAACTAGAATTCACACTTCTTGAATTTTACATGAAGCTGCTTCTCTCTTAACACTTGTAAAACTTTTATTAAGTATTCTTCATGCGCTCCTTTACTTTTAGAATACACTAAGATGTCATCAATGAACACAATAACAAAAATATCCAAATAATCCTTGAATACTCTATTCATTTGATTCATAAAAACAGCATGTGCATTTATCAACCCAAATGACATCGCAATAAACTCATAATGCCCATATCTGATACAAAATGCAGTCTTCAAAATGTCTTTTTTCTCAATCCTGAATTGATGAGAGCCAGAACGAATATCAGTTTTTGAGAATACACAGGCTCTTTACAACTGATCGAATAAATCATTGATTCTTTGAAGTAGATATTTATTCTTCATAGTCACACGGTTCAACTCTTGATAGTCAATGCATAATCTCATTGAACCATCATTCTTCTTAACAAAAAGAACTGGAGCACTCTAAGGTAAAACACTTGGGCGAATAAATCCCTTCTCAAGTAATTCCTTTAGTTGTTCCTTCAACTCCTTAAACTCTGTTGGTGCCGTATGATAAAGTGTTTTAAATATGGGAATGGTTCATGGCAGAAGTTCTAAGGTGAATTCGATCTCTTGATCTGGTGGAACTTTAGGTAAATCTTCAAGAAAGACATTTATAAACTCATTCACCATTGGGACATATTTAATTTTTACTTCATCTTTCTTTGTATCCATTACAATTGCTAAGAAACCTTGACAACCATTCTTGAGACTTATCCAAGCTTGTAAAACAGATATTACTTTTGGCAAGGAGTGTGACTTAAAACCAACAAAACTAAACTTAGGCTCACTAGATGGTTGAAAAATAAATTTTTTCTCAAAGCACTTAACATTAGCATGGTACATGGACAATCAATTTATGGCAAATATAACATCAAAATCATACATATTTAAGATTATCAAATTTGCTCATAGCACCCTATCTTTTATTTTAATCTTACATGATTTCATCACTTTTGTAGCACACATCAAGTCTCCTAAAAGAGTTACAACACACAATTCTACACCTAAAGGTTCTGACACAACACCTATATTACTGACAAATGCATGTAACATAAATGAATGGGTAAAACCCGAATCAAAAAGAGCTAAATCATGCTGGCCAGATATGAAAATTATACCTGTCACTATAGAAAGTGAATCATCTACTTCTTACTTGGTAAGAGCATAGACTTTTGCTTGAGCTTTCTGTTCTTTCTTAAATTTTCCTTGATCATTCTTTATGTCTAGACAGTTCTGAATAAAATAACCAATTTTTTCACACTTGAAACAACCTCTACTTTTTTTATAATAAACCCCTCTATGTCGTTTCTCACATATATCGCATAATGGGGGATCTTTCTTTTTAGTGCCTTCATTTCTCTACTTCTTCTTTCTTTGCCACTAGTTAAATTTTTTTTTATTATTCTTAACCCATAGTCTATTTTCTGATTGATGCTGGTCCACATGCCTGGACTCAGATGAAATTGCTTGTTCTTTATCCCTTGCTAATATTTGAGCCTTCTGTAACACTGCACTGTATGTCTATAGCTCAAGTATATAGATTAACCTTCTTAGCTCTAGCTTAAGGCCCATTTGAAACTGCTTGCCCTTGCATGCTTCTGTATCTACTAAGTGGGAAGTAAACCTAGACAACTCCTCAAACTTTCTCTCATATTCTATCAATGACATTGTTTCCTGTGTAAGATGGATAAATTTTGCTTCTTTTTCATCTTTTACAGATTGGGGAAAGTATTTCTCATTAAATACTTCCTAGAACCTGTCTCATGTCATCTGGTTTGCATCAATATTCAGGGTTCACATAGTCATCTCCCACCAATGACTAGCACTCTCTTTGAGCATGTAAGTGGCACAAGCTACTTTCTGTACATCTAAGTAATTGATGAGACATAATATCTTTTTCAACTCACAAATTTATTCCTCAATAACTAGCGGGTCCTTTAAGCCTCCAAATGATGGTGGTTGTAGTTTTTTGAATTGCTCAATAATATGAAAATTTTCATTATAAGCTGCTTGGGGTCGTTGTTACTGGATCATATTAGTCCTCGCTTGAACAAAATTCTGGATCGTAGCAGGGGTTTCTCCTAAAGTACTCTCATTCACAGTATCAGCACTTCTAGTAATTCTTAGATTACGCCTCATCTTTTGAAAGTCATAAAAATATGTAAATAAGATATTAAACAAATATATATATAAGTACATAAACAATCCTAAGGATTTGACATCTACTGGGTTCCTTTAACTAGAAACATAAAAGTCTAACGAATCCTATTCTTAGCTCTGATACCACTAAAAGCTGTCATGCACTAGAATAAAAAAGATCTGACACGCAACATGACTTACACTCATTCAATGAAATATACTTATAAATAATATTGTATAAATTTTAAACTTAAATTTTTACATAAGAATCCTTAGTAAGTTGCTAGTGAGATCATCATAAAATTAAACTATGAACATACTTGGTAGAACACATACCAAATACAATCACACTTAATGATATAATACATAAATACTTATTTAGTAAGGATAAATCAAATATCTTAAACTATATATCCACCAATTAAACACTTAGCAATCTAATAACTTAGGGAACCCAAGCGATAGCAAAAGCATTGCCAAATTTGCTAAGCACACATGTACCTTATTTACCTAGAATCACAATAAACTATAATGAGTATAAAACTCAATAAGCATAATAGTTTTTTGTATACCAAACTACATATACATATATATACACAATACATGTGTATGATATACCGTGATAAATTAAAATTATAATCTTATCAAACCACATGTCAAGTAAGCGTTTACACATTCTTTCAAAACATATAATAGAAATATCATCACCCAATTATTACTTAGTAGGACTTTCATATCATATATCACATAATGAGCTAAATGTGACCCATTGGTGATATACTATATGAGAGAAATAGCACAAGTGAGGTTTAAATTACACATATATAACATTCGTGCCCGAAGGTAAGTGCCAAACCTTTACCCTAATCATCAGAGAGTTGTCTCACATGCACCAATACGCCACCATATAAATGTGATGACTCATTCTTCCTTTAGGTACCCAAGGATCCTCCATATATACGAACATATAACATATACCAATCTCGAAGGAAATGCCACACATAAATTCTTCACAAATCACATAAGATGCCTACTAAGCAAATAGTGAGTTCAAGCATCCTCAAAACACAAAATGTTTCTCATTGACATATTCTACTTTAAAAGCTTTCTTTGTTAAACACATTTAATTTTGAAAAGCTCATTTTTATAAATACTTGTATATCATGTATGTCCATGTTCAATGTCAATGTCCACATTCATAAACATATGTCTTTCACATTTCATATCAAAATATAATTTGACATAATATAAACATATTTTAAAGCACATTTACAAAATCATACATAAAACATTACTATGTTTATTGTGATTCCAGTAAAAGACTAATATACTTATCTCTTAATAATTTCGAGTATAAGACATAATTCTCCATAACCTATCAATGGAGATTAATCCTTTCATAAGCATCACTATTCACACAAAGCACTTTAAATAGCTCACAAAATTACACATACTGCACTTATCACATCAAATTGGTCTAATGACTTAGTTTCTTAAAACTTGTCATTTTGACCACTTATACTTGATAAATTTTTTTTATACATCAAATGATGTCCAATTACTCTAAAATTCGAATTACTCTTGATATATATATATATATATATATCAATCATTATAAATCTTTTACTCCAAAATCAATGCCAAAATTATTTTATTCCATAGCTTTAAAAATCTGTTAATCAAATACTGTAATGAGCTGATACACTTTAGAAAATCATAACAATTGGACCACATTGATCCAATTGCTCAAATTTGAATATGTCATATTAGACATGTAATTATATTCCAAAAATTTGTAATTTTTTAAGATCATTTAGCAGATCAAAATTTGTTCATTACTTAAGCATACTGTTAACACAAGAAATTTTAAGAATTTTAGGGTCATTTTCATAAATTCACTAAAAATTCAATTTATGAAATTTTCAATCGATTTAAAGTCTCAAATGATTCTAAACATGTCTAGTTTCATCTTCGAAAAAAAATCAAAACTAGAATTAAAATACAAAAATTTACAAAACACTCGGATCAAGATACTATTAAATAGAAATTCTACAAATCCATCATGATTCATCAAGTTATCCATATAATCATCATCAATTCTCAACATATCTCACAGAATCCACATAAAATCCCCAATTTTGCATACTTTCATAAATCAAAATTTAAAAAAATTAACTTAATTAACACCATTAAACTAAGAAAGAGTTATGATATACCTCTTAAAGCTTACAATTCTAAATTTTTCTTTTTCTTTTTCTTCTCTTTCTTTCCCCTCTCTTTTTCTCTTTTCTCTCTCTAAAAGGGGTGGTTCGACCAAAATGAGTGAATTAGGGTTACATAATTTGTATTTTTATACTAAGAGGTTAGTTTTTAGTATTTATAAATTAGCCCCCAAAACTTTTAAAGTATTATAATTTGGTCCCTAAAATAAATCTTAAGTCTTGCAAATAAACACAATACTAATAATAGGTCTTTAATCTATACAAACAATACTAATAACAATACAAAAATCAAGTATCACCCTTAAATAAATAAAATATGAATATTATATATATATATATTAATATTTATTCTTACAAGTTGTGGATAAATGGTTACTACACTAACATTAAAAAAAAAAGTATAAAAAACGTCTGCTATCATCTATCTTCAAATGAATTATTGTGCCTATGTTCTATTTTTAATACATAACATTATGCATGGATTAATTTGAATGAATCTTTAAGAGTACTAGCTATCAATCTCAACATATTCCCTTTAGCTTGATAAGCTATCATGTATATTAAATTCACATAAAATTCATCTCACATATTGGCTTGGGTCTCTTTTGGTATGTAAATTTTATTGATATTTATGAATTTATTTTTTATCAATGTAGTAACAATGCGACTCTTGGCTTGAAGATGGCCATCATGCAATTAGTTTAATTTACATGCTTGCTCTTTGTTGATTCTTTACATGATGAAATATTTTCAAGCATCTATTGATTTTGCACTTACTAGTCACTTGCATCTCCCATCGGTGTATTTTGCCTTAAAAGATCCTTTATAGACCTCACAACTTTGAAGCTTCAATTACTCTTCAGTGCAAGAAAGTTGAGAGTATCATACAGTACATTATTGTTACCAAATAACTCTCCTACAATAACTTCGCCTATTCCTGAACACGATACAACGCTCAATGGATTTAAGTTTAAAAGGGGCATTAGAGTCAAAACTTGAAATGGTTACGTGATTCAACATTGTTGTCCTGCTCATCTAAAAGGTTAGGCAAATTGTACACATCATCAGTCTTACTATAAAAATATTAAGAAGTAACATTAGTCACCATCTAGTAGACCATTCAATCCATATGCTTCTCTTACATCACACTCATTACCATTATTGGCATCTACATCTGTATGATTATAATAGTGAGTATAAATTGGATTATCATTGTATTTATAATAGTCAACTGTGATGTTAGTTAGAAACAAAACATTTGGTATTATTGAGGTTGTGCTATTAACTTGGTTACTACCATAACTATAGGCACTTGTGCATCCTCATCACTTTCGGAGTTCTAAGATGAGCAATTACACATATAGATAATAAACCTCTTCTATTAATCTTTATAAAGAATTGTACATCTTAATCATTTTAGATTTTCAATGGTTTAACTGTCATTATCATTATAGGCATAGAGATTCTAATAGTCATATTGTATTGAACAAAATTAATCATAATTGCACAACACACAATGTTATATCCTAATTGCACAATACATGATGTTATAAAAACTATTGATAATTCTTGACTTTTAAAATTAAAATATCCACCTTTTGATCCCTAATATATCTCTTCTCACCATCAATATTTTTTTGAAAAGTTCATATGCAATATTATAAATAAATTCACAATATTAGAATGTAGGTCTACTAATATATATTAGATAATTATCGGGATGCTTCATAGGGATTAGATAGATATTTTTTGGCCCGTCCGAACATACTTCTCCAAACAACAGAGATAAAAATAAGCCCCCAAAAGGGAATCACTGCCTCTAATACGGATGGGAGAGATTTGACCCCCACACAGGGAGAATTTTACAACCTCATAAAGGAGGATAGCTACCTCACATAAGAGGAGAATACAAATAAACCTAAATTACAAAAAAAAACCTTATACTTATTACATCAACAAACACAAACCAAAGCCTAATCTATTCAATAAACTATAAAAATATGAGCATGTTGCCAGATTTGACAAGTCCCGACAAATGAAAGCCAGTGGCGATGCCGGCAGTAGTCAAAAGTAGGAGATAAGACTAGAACTTTATGGGTTAAGGCTAACGACGGTGGCTGACATCAGGCCAATCAGACATCCAAGAAGACTCGCTGAAGTCTAGATAAATCCGACCAAAATAGCAATCACCTAAAGAGGCCAAGAAAAAGACGATGGCTACTTGAAAAAGAGTGGTCGCTAGTCAAAGAAGGCGCGATAACTTTTGGGGTAGCGCATGCTGCTGGTCGAGGAGCCAAACTTTATTGATGGCCGGCAACTCATCGAGAAACCAAAACAACAAACAACAAAAAACTTAAAAGTTATAAGAAAAATCTTGAAATGAAAATGAGGTGTGGGGATGGGGAGGAAAGAAGGAGAGAGAGGATCGGGAAAAGGTCCACCAAAGAGGGGTTGACCCCTCTCTGAGTGCAACAGTTGATTTTTATTTTAGTTTTATTAAGAAAAAAAAGGAGAGAGAAGGTATTTGGTTCCTAAAATTCCTTATTTAATCCTTCTCACCATCATTTAAACTCTTACACCGAAAAGTGTAAACAATGATTGACACTCCCTCCTTTATATCTATAACACCGAAAAGTGTCAAAGTTACAAAAATTAGGTTGCAAAACATGGAATTTGGAAACCAGCGCGAGAGAGTTTTTTGCTATCTCGCGAACCCATCGCGCAATTCCATAGTTTGCATGGCATATAGCGTGCAGCCTTTTTCACGCAATATGGTGCACGATTGTTTTTTTTAGGTTTTCAAAACTCTTCTTACATTCACAACCCAAAACACATAAAATTTAATCTACATTATATTGCATTCCTTTTTAAAAATATTTTTATAACATTATATTTACGTTTTTATAGTGATACATTTACTAAAATTACAAAAAAATTCATAAAAATATTTAATAAGATAACAAAAAAACTTCATCAAAAAATTTAATCAAATGAATTCATCATAATTTAATTTTTTTTTAAAATGAAAAACATAATAATCTTACATTTCGTGTGTTTTGTTCCAAAGTTCAAATTCGATTCTCTATTAACTTTAAGTGTTTTTTTTTTCTTTCAATATTACGAGATTCAAACTTAAATTTAAAAAAAAAAGCTTGAAGTGTTTTTAGTAATATATAAATAAGAGCATTTTAGTCCGTTCAAGGGGGATTTTGGCTACAAAAATTACAAGAGTGTTTTTTTATTAAATTAAAAAATGACCCAATTTTTTTTTACTATTCTTAAAATTTCCCTTTAGATTTTTTTCTTTCCATTTAAGTCCTTGTATTTTTATATTTAATTAAATAAAGATATAACATCTCACTTTTCTTTTCTTTTTTAAAGAAAATTATCGCATTTTATTACATAAATTTTAACCGATAATATTTTTCATTAAATACGAACATTAGAGTGGAAAATCAAAGTTTACTATAGTTTATGAGATTCAATTTAAAATTGTTACCTTAATCAACAAATAGCAAATACACATAAATAACTAACTTATTTTATAAAATCGTAATAAATATTTTTAATTAATAAGATATAACCTCAAAAGAGTTTTTTCTTTAGATAATTTTTTTAATCTAAAATCTGAATTGATCTGAATTTGATTGAAGTTTAATAAATATGAACATATATGTGTAAATAATATGTTTGTTTTTCTTTTTTAATGATTTGAATATAAATATTAAATTATTTGCTTTTATAAACAAAAAAACATATGCAAATTAGTAATTTTGTATTTATGCCCTATGAAGTGCTGTGGTTACTTATATTTATGTTCGAAATATTTTAAAGTTAATTAATTGTATAATATAGAAAAGATATAAATTTTTATTTTTATCTAATCATTTATGAAAATTAATTAAAAATAAAAAATTTATGTGTATGATTTATTTAAAATAATATTATGTATTATTTAAAAGCATGAAATGTAATTTTTTTTAAATATAATTAAAAATATTTTGTGCAAATATATACCTAATTGTCTAAAAGATAAAATTAATTATGTTTTATATGATTAGAAAAAAGATTAACTAAGTAGGGGTAGTCAATTTTGATTCTTAGGAAAAACTGTTCAATTTTATTTATCAAATCAAAATTCATTTTTTTTAGCTATAATTTCAGTTTGGTTTGATTTTAGATCAGCCAAAAACTGAATTAGATTGATAGATTCTCAAAAGCTAAAATTGAAGTAAAACTAAAACCGACATAAGTCAGTTAGCTTCGATTCACATTGTTAAAATTTTCATTTAGCTTCGATTCACATTGTTAAAATTTTCAAAGTGATATATTCTTGAACAGCCTTCTTGTTGATCAAAGATGAGTAGAATATCATATATTTAATATTACCTAGATAAGTTTGCAAAAGTGATAGTTATGTTTTCAATATAGCGACATCTCTTTTAGGAAGACGGTGGAATCTCCCTGTTTTTTTGTTCCATTCTTAACTTCCTAAGCTTGTGAACTTTTGTTTCTATTGTAGACCTGTGCATTAACAATACCATCGAGTTTTTTTTTTTTTTTAATTAACATAATGGCATTGAGCAGTTCGCGCTACTGAATTAGGTGCTAAATTTTGCCTAATTGTAAGATTAATTGTATAAAAGTTGTTTTAACAGTTTTTTTTCTTTTCTGAACGTAGTTAGTTTTAAAAAATTACAACTTAAATAAATTAATTTTCTTTAAAAGTTTGGATGGAATGAGAAATTTCACTTAATAAATATCAATGCTTACCTCTTATTTTTATTCGAATTCAAATGGTTGTAGGTATAAAATGCATTGCGACTATCTAAGCTACGCTCAGAGAACAACTTAGTTAATCTATTTAGTTATTTAAACTTGAGTTTTAAGTTAAAAAAAAAATTAGTTTAATCAATCTAATTGTAAATCACTTAATTTCAGTGTTAAGTTGAGAAAAAAATAAAATAAAACATCTCAATGGCTAAGATTTTTATTAATTTGTGCCTTAACCCAACGTAAATTAGGCAATTGTCCAGGGCCTTCCTAATTTTAAGGTCTCGTTCATGTCTTATTACCCTAAAATACTTAAGCTTTTGTCTTCAATTATAATGTTATTAATTGTTTATTATTGATGAGTCTAGATTGTACTATTTTTTTTTATCTCCTTAAAACTTGATATGTGCTTGTTTAAATTAATTATTTGGCTATTTTATACATATTTTGGTTGATTTATAGGTCAAAGGCAAAAATCAGAAGAAAGGATACAAAAGTTGGGTTAAAATGAAAGAAAACAAAGATAATTTGAGATAGCACCACGACGCTAAAAGCAGAATTTTAAAGTTGAAACAAAACCTGAGTATTGGTGCACCCAACAACCAAGGCCGTGGCACTAGAACCTGCAGTTGAGAGGTCACAAGCCAATGTCTGGGAGTTACAACGTCAAGAGGTGAGCATTTTGAAATTAACTTAGACATAAAATTTGACCTAGTTAGAAGCTCCAAGCTTATAAATAGAAGTATTTTGAAGCCAAAAAGGAATAGATGAAAGGAGAGCCAATTCGCAAATACCGTAAGAGAGAAAGAAGAATACAAAACTTTAAAGATTTTAAGAATCTTAGGGCAACTTTTAGATTCAAGACAATTCAAGATAAAGGATTGAAGATTGAAGACAAGGGCACTTTCTTTTACTTCAAGTTCTTCTTTTGAGCTTGTTTTGTAGTCATATTTATTATTTTCAGTCCTAAAATTTTAGCAATCTTGAACTAAATTTTTATTATCTAGGATTACAACTTAAACTAGTTATGTAATTAAATTCAATTTTTCTTTTTATATGATGAACTTAATTTTAAACTATTTGATTTGCTTGTGCTTATTATTTTCTTTTTACCTGGCAATTATTAGATTGATCTAGGAACTCGTAAATAAATTTGGAAAAGAAATTTATGCATTTATCTTAAGGTAAATTGATATATGATCACAGCATAGCAATTTTGAGTTTCATATGAGATAAGAATATACTAATACGACATGCATGGTCTATAAAGCTTGTTCTCAATGAATTTTATTTCTATATAATTATTATAAGAATATAGATAATTGTTAAGATAAAATATATTCGCTTGACCATCGAAAAAGACTAGTGAAGATTGTAGTGTTTTAACGATTAGTTTAGATTGAGGGATTAATTTAAAGGAATTTAATTTGTTTATGTAAGGTGACGAGGGATAGATTATAATTCTAGGCTTTCTCAATTTGGTGATTTGAATTTGCAACTTAGATTAATATTCTAAAGAACTTTAGGTTTTAATTTATAGTAGTTTAATTTCACTTAAATTAGTTATCTAGAAAAAAAGTAAGAAGAAATAATTTTAGTACTTAGCAAAAAAGTAAGTAAATATTCTCTTTGGGATCGACATCATATTCATCATATATTACTTGTTCACAATAGTATGCACTTACACTTTAAAAAGTCTATAATAAGTTTTTGGCACTATTGTTGGAAATTTTTTATTTATTTATTTGTTAAATACTAATACCAATCTATCTTACTTTTAATTTAGATTTTTTTAAAAAATTTGTTATATGACTTTTAACTATTTTTGCGATGATAAAAAAGTGTTGATCTAATTTCTTTTGATCCTGAAAATCGAAAAAATACTTCGAAGACTGCGTCGAGAGTAAAATCAAACAGTCAACATTAACGATCAGGTTCAAAATGTAAAAGATCTTTAAAGGATCATACAGTCCCTTTGCTATATAAAATTCACTCAAGCATACGCAGACCAACCATCAATTCTAATAATTTGAGATCAAGCCAAGAATAATTTAGATGCTTAAAGACTTCGTGTAATTCACTGGTGCCAAATAATGGCCCTAATGAGTACATTGTGAATTTTTTAGAGATTTGTGATAATTTCAAGTATAACAGAGTCTTAAATGATGCCATAAGATTGCGATTGTTCCTTTTCTCACTCAACGATATGGAAAAGAGCTAGCTCATGTCACTACCATTCGGATGGATAACAATATGGGATTATTTAGCATAAAAGTTCTTGGCTAAACTCTTTCCACCAGCCAAGACAACAAAAATACGGAATAACATCATGTCCTTTATGTATTTTGATTTTAGTCATTATATGAGACATGTGAGCAATTCAAAGATATGCTGAGGAAATACCCACACCATAGAGTTTCTAAGTAGTTATTAGCGCAGAAATTCTACAACGGACTTATGAGACATTTGCTCACTATAGTAGATGCAACAGCAGGAGGAGCATTGATAAATAAGACAATAGATGAGGCATATGACCTAATAAAGGAGATGGCATCTAATAGTTATCAATGGCTAGTAAAGAGGGTTAACCCAAGGAAAGTTGCAAGTGTTCATGACATAGACGCACTCAGTACATTGACAGCCCAAGTTAACTTGTTGTCCAAGAAAGTTGATTCACTTAGAGTAAATATAGTCAAGAGCCAACCACTAACGTGTAATTTTTGCAGAGATAACCATCATAATAGCCAATATATAGAGATGACATAATATGTTGGGAATTATAACCGATGATAGCACAATCCTAACTCTAACTTTTATAATTCTGAGTGGTAAAATCATCCAAACGTCTCTTAGACTAACAACCAAGGGCAACCTTCAAAGCCCATGAATCCACCAGGATTTTCAACACAACCTTAACATTAACAAGAGAGAAAATCAATCATAGAAGAGTTGTTGATGCAACACATAAAGCAGACTGACCAACTCTTGTAAAGCCAATTAGCTTATCTACATACCTTAGAGACCCAAGCCAGACAGTTAGCTTTACCAATGAATAGCTATCCACAAAGCTCTCTACCAAGCAACATAGAAGTGAATCCTAAAGGGAACAGAGAGCAGTGTAAGGCAGTAATCTTGAAGAGTGGTAAAGAATTGCAAGATAGTACACAGAAGTCTCAACCACATCAACCATTTATCCAAAATAGTGCAGACAATGTAGAAAGTACATAAAATAGTGTAGAATTTAAAGATAGTGCAAAAAATGGGAAAAGAGTACAAAAAAGAAAGTGCAACCTTACAAATCTCATCCATTATTTCCCTAAAGGTTACAAAACTAGAAACAGAATAACCAATTTTCAAAATTTCTGAAAATTTTCAAGAAGCTACATATTAACGTCTCATTCGTAGATGTATAAATTTAAGAAGGATATATTTTCAAGAAAGAAGAAATTGGAAGAATATAAAATAATGGCATTAATAGAGGAGTGCAATGCAATTTTATTAAAATAGTTACCTCCAAAGCTCAAGGATCCAAGAAGTTTTACCATCCCATGCACCATTGGAAACAATTATTTCGGTAAAGCCTTATGTGACCTATGAGCCAACATAAATATTGTGTGTATTTTAAGTGCAAAATTAAGTGCAAGTATACGCTATTGTAATAAGTAATAAAATGACTTTTAAGTCAGATGTTGAAGTGTTTACGCTCAAAATATAACGCGGCTATCGCAGTATAGATTGAGGTGTCGATCCCACGAGGAAGCTCTTGGCAAAATAGGTTAGTGAAGTAAAATATTAAAGCAGTAGCAAAGGGTTAATTGATTTAAATGGATGAGATAGAATTGTCTATGAATTGAGGAAAATGTCTTATGATGATTTAAGTAAGGCTTTGAGAATCACAATTATGCTTTATAAATCTACTCTATACTTTGATTCGATATATATAACTCAACTGAAAGTTTCACATCCCAAACAATCAATCAGAAGGTATGTAATATATAGCACATTTGATAACACATGTATTTGATTTAGTTAAACTCTTTGCAAGCATTAACACACATCATGTTATTTATACAAGTTATCTAAGATCGACAATATATCATTTTGACAATATTGCAGTAAAAGATTAACTTGAATATCAAACATTTATTGCCCTTACATGTTATCCAAGATCGACAATATATCAAATTGACAATACTGCAGTAAAAGATTAACATATAAAACAATGTAACCAGTAACAATTATAAATCAACATGAATCACATAAGAAAAACATGATTGAACATATATGAGACATGAGAATTATAACCTCTAGATTATAGAAAATAAAATAGATAAGAGTTTAATCAAAATCAAACTTACAACATTTATAGCTCTTGACACCGAATCAAAGCATGGAAGTAAATTTACTACACATAAAAGTTCATCTCTTAGCCTTGCTAGGAACTCTAGCATAAATTACAATACATGTTAATGAGAATAAAAGAAGAGAGAATTATCCCATAAAAATGTCCTAAGGGTCTCCTTATATAGGCAATGAATGGACATATGTCATGGATGACATCAATCTTCAATACTTTTAAGCCAATAACTCGTGTATCCACTTGCAGCACGTTTTTGATAATGTAAATGATCAATTCAGCTTCTGCAGCCGACATGAAAGTTGTAGAATTTTGACTCTTCTTTCCATAGGCACTGATTTCATGCAAATTGGATAAGTATCCAATGAGATATGAGCAAAATTCCAAAGATACATCAGAATTCGGCCAACAACCATTTTACCCACTTGCAATGCGATTTGGTCCATGATAACGGCTGATTTGGACTTTACCATAAACATACGAGTTGTTGATAGTTAAGTCATAAATTCACAGCTTCAAGAATTATACCAATTGAGTACGTATTTTGTGAGATACGGTCCAAATACGTGAGTTGGGTCAAGCTGGGTAGGAGTTGTAGTCCGATTTTGTTGTATCTCAATTTTTTGCCCATAACATGTTGAATTTGGCTTTTCCACTATTCTTCAAATTTGTGTAAGATTGAGTCATGTTGCACCAGGTTCAAGAATTTCTTCATTTTGATTTCTACATTGAGAGTTATGTCCAGTTTACCTAAACCTGTCCAAATAACATTCATTAATCACAATTTAAGGAGAACACTTTATTTCAAGCTAAAAATACAGAAAATACTAAAATTAGTGACATTAAATGGTGATTGAATCTCTTAACAACATGCATTTCATGTGTTCATCACAGCCCCCAACCAGCTTATTGCTAGTCTCTAACAATTCAAGCGTAAATAGAATATGCAAAACTACCTAAGCATTTCAATCAAAACGTCAGTTCGAGATCACTGTTGCTATCATGGTTTTTTCAATTACAACTTCCATAATTTGTGTGTGTGTGAACTAAGCCATAACCATCTAACCACAAACCACAATAGATATAGCCTGGATAATTTCTCCAAGTAAAAGCCTCAACTCCATATCCTCACAGGTGTATGACTGTTTAAAAGGTTAGGACTTCTCTTATGGAGTTGGAAAACAGTTAAGCACTCAAGAAAAAGTCAATTTTAAGGTAAAACATATAAACTAACATTGATCCGAAGATAGGAAAATTATTTGTTTAAAAATCAATTATTCATATCATACGCCAGCTTTAGAACTTTAATTGGCTTGTGAGAATAATACAATTATAACTTGGTGAGAAAACTGTTTTACAAGATATTTGTCTTCTAAAATTGAATGAAGACTTTATTAAACTTAATTGCTTTTTTTTTTTTCTTGTTTTTGGTATTTTTGTGTTTTTTTTTTTGTATTTTTGAAGAATACAAGGAAGCATTACAAAGGTTTCTCACCAAATTATATTATGCACAAATGCAACCAACTTATCCCTTAATTCAAATAATATCATTCTAAACAAAAATTAACCAATTCAAAGGATCAATGAAGGTTCATAAGCTGTTTTCTCAACCTTTCCACTTACTCACAAAAGATATGTGAGATTAGAAAAATATATACTTAAACATGGGATTCTCTTGGCTATATAAATTGAATCATCCATCTTACCACAAGGCTTAGTATTATGCTCAAAAATATTTTGGAAGTCATTCTTTAGTAACCTAAATAGAAACAGTGACTCAACCTAAACAATTTTGAAATCATACTTAGGCAGAAAAGCAAATTCCTTTATACAAGAATTACCAAGACTACAAGCAGTAAACGACAATGCATGAAATATAAAAAAAATAAATAACAAAAAGTTAGTTAAAATGCATTTCAAAAGTTAGTACTAAAACTCCTTACTCTGCCATTCTAATTTGACCTAGAATGCGTCTCAAGAGTTCAAGAATGAACTCTTTACTCTGCCATTTTAATCAAATGTCGAACCACAATTTTTTTTTCCGCAAAATGCAACGTATGTCTACTATCCTCCCCCCAAACCAGATGAAACATTGTCCTCAATGTTTAAATAGAAAGAGATAATATATAGGAGACATTACCTGAAACGCCAGTTATTTGAAAGAAACAAACCTGAGAGACACTTAAGCAAATATAAACTAAAATGATGGTACTGATAAATAAATAAATAAAAAGAAAAATTTACAAACGAAGTGTCAGATCCAATTTTCGCTTGTTAAGGCCCACTGACCAATCGATCCGAGTTATTGCTGGGTCAGGTACGTAGGTAACTGCCTGTAATTTGTTAATCAATTCATCCGCCTCAGTAGCAGAAACCAGGATCTGTCGCGCCGAATGTGAAATAAAATTTTATTCCACAGCTTGATCAAGAAAACAAAGTAAGCAATCAAAATAGTTATTAACATTCAACAGACCTATGCGTTTTTGGTGGATATTCAGTTGGGCCCAAGAGACAATTTGAAAAATTTCTTCCAAGGTACCAAAACCACCTGGTAAAGTAATAAAAGCGTCTGCATTGCAAAGCATTCTGGCTATACGTTCATGCATGGATGAGACTTGTAATTCTTCCCCTATTGTTTTTTCGGTTAGGTTTCCCACGGCCAAAGCTGTAGGAATAATACCTAAAACTTGACTTCCTCCTAAATGTGCAGCTGTTGACACACACCCTATTAGCCCAAGGCTACCTCCTCCATAAATCAAATGAATTTTTCTTGCAGCTAATGCTTTTCCTAGATTGTTTGCTGCTTCTACGAACACTTTACTCTCCTCAGGACTAGATCCACAAAATACACATATATTTCAAAATTGTCGAACTTGGGTTTCCTCCATATCTACACTCACCTTTATCTCAATATATGAAAATGAAGAAAATGAGGTGCTGTATTTATAGAGTACCAAATGATAACAATTATGGTAACCCGACAGTTTGTCAAAAGAGAGTTAAAAATAAAGCACAAAAATTTAAACATAATGACCCACATGCATTATTGAACAACAAGATTTGAATTTAAGACATCTACATGAGTAGCCATACTATTCATAAAATAAAGTTTGAAATTAAAACACATGTATTTACAAGTAGTTGTGATTGTGGCTCACATCTTCCTCTAGTTTTACGTCCAGTAACGGCTTAAACGCCCTCTATGGGTCGGGGATAGGCTTCCCATCCAATTTTCTTATAAATTGGCAAACAGGGTCTTTTAGTGTCAGATTCCCGAGACTATACCGTTGATGTTCATTTTTGAATTTGTTCCATAAATCGAGAAGTTCACGTTGCACGAGCCCACAGGGATACGTCTCAATAGTCAATAGGATATCATCCAAAGACTCCTTACTCAGTCCATCCTTAATGAACTGAATTTTGTCTTCTCGATTTCTAGATACGAATCCTAAAGAACGACAACTCTGATTACAATTCCATCGAGCACATTTATGACAGACTTGTAACCTTTTTGCTCGTCGCCTTTTGGCATAAAAGCTTCTTCCAAGACCAGGCATATGAGAAACAAAATTATTTTCAAACTCACCAGACAACCGAACCTTGGCTTTAATTAACCAACGAAGGTCCACAGGGATATTACCCAACATCAATAGCCTTAGTCTTTCACACCGTACTTTGTAAATCTTAAGTAGAGCATTTTGAGGCAATGAAGGAAAACGTTTTTTAAGGTTGGCAAGAATGCGATTCATTTTGAAAGAAAGAAAAGAGATGAATGCACAGTTTGAGGGACAATTTTTAGGGAACTGAGAAATCGACTTTAATAGTCACGGAGTACCGTATCCGCCATTTGACCGGGAAATAAAATCACACTGAAGAAAAAATAAAAATAAAAAGAAGAAAATAAAGTAAAATAAAATGTGCAAGAAAATAAAAGCAAAAATAAAAAGTCAAAAGATAAAATATAGACAAAATATAAAATATGGTACAGATAGATTGAACCTGATAAATCACGATAGACAGGATCCACAAGAGGGATCTCGCCTAGGTACATAGAGTCGTTTACCTTTTCCACGTAGCTTTTTAGCCGCTGTCCATTCACTTTGAAAGTCCATCCATCAGTGGGGTCTTCTATTTCAACAGCACCATTAGGAAAAACATGTCTTACCATAAATGGACCAGTCCATCGAGATCTCAACTTTTCAGGGTGTAAATGCAATCGAGAATCATAAAGATAGACCCGTTGATTTGGCTCAAAGTGTTTCCTTGAGATCTGTTTATCATGAGCTACTTTCATTTTAGCTTTGTAAATTCTGGAGTTGTCATATGCGTCATTTCGTAGCTCTTTTATTTCTGACAATTGTAACTTTCTCTGGAGACCTGCAGCATTCAAATCAAAGTTAAGGGCTTTGACAGCCAAATAAGCTTTATGAGGTTTTCTAGAACTGAAATGTGTTCCTTGGTCACCAATGATGACACGTGGTGTCTCGAGTTTTGATGATTTTGGTTTCTCCCTCTCACATGGCAACTTTTCAATGCCTGGTTTCCAAAATCGAATCCCTTTATCCTGTGAGTCAAAAACACTAAACACATCAGTTATTTCATCAGGATAATATAATTCTTCAAAATTAAAATTGAGAAGATTTTTCAAAGAATCATAGCCATGATTTTTATAAGCTTCCTCTACTACAAGTGTGTCTATCATATATGAATGATAGCACTCGTCCTCTTCTCGTGGTTGTTTACCAATATTGAAAATGTTCACCTCAAGAGTCATATTCCTAAAAGATAATTTCATTAGACCATTTCTGCAATTAATAAGAGCGTTAGCAGTGGCTAGAAAAGGTCTCCCCAAAATAAGAGGGATTTTTGACTCCATGTTAACAACAGAATGAGTATCTAAAATAAGAAAATCAACAGGGTAGTAAAATTTATCAATTTGCAACAAAACATCTTCTACTATTCCCCGTGGTTTCTTGATTGATCGGTCAGCTAATTGTAGGACTACAGATGTTGGTTTAATCTCACCAAGTCCCAATTGCAAGTAAATAGAATAAGGCATTAAATTTATACTTGCTCCTAAGTCCAATAAAGCTTGACCAAACTCATGTATCCCAATTTGGCAGGAGATTATGGGACATCCTGGGTCTTTAAACTTGGGTGGTGTCTTTTGTTCAATCACTGCACTTACCTATTCTGCCAAAAATACAGTTTTCTTCACATGGTGTTTTCTTTTGATAGTGCATAAATCTTTGATGACTTTGGCATAAGTTGGAACCTGCTTAATCAAATGTAACAAGGGAAGATTAATTTTAACTTGTTTCAAATGTTCTAAAATCTCATTTTGAATTTATGAATTTTTTCCAACCGGTCGAAGAGCTTGAGGAAAAGGCACTGGGATTGAAAACTTACTTTCGGGTTCTTTTTTCACAGTGGCCTCTTTTTTAAGGGGGGCGTCTTTACTACTCGTAGATGTGTTAATTTCAGGAGTAGGCTCACTTACAATCTTACCACTTCGAGTAGTAATGGCATTGACTTCTTTGAGATTTTGAACATCAGAAGTATAAGCTTGTGCCATGAATTGTCCCTTTGGATTGGTTTGAGGTTGAGATGGAAACTTACCTCGCTCTTGTACAGTTAAGGCACTAGTCAACTTTGTGATTTGACTCTTGATTTCTTTGTTTTCGTTCACCACCTGTGCAAGAATTATTTCAAATTTTTGATTAGTCTTACTTTGTGCCTCCATAAATGCTTGTAATGTATCCTCTAAAGAACTACTAGTTGGTCGTGCATTATATTGAGGTGCAACATAAGACTTGGGTGTTTGTTGTTCTTGTTTCCATTAGTTGTTGGCTTGTTGGTCAGATTTCCAACTGAAATTTGGGTGGTTTCTCCAGCTAGGATTATATGTTTCAGAGTAGGGTGAATAAGGCTTCTTGTACATCCCTAGGGCATTACATTGTTCCTCATATATCCCTCTCATCTCACTATACGTGGGACAATCCTGAGCTAAGTGTTCCGCTCCTCCATAGACAAAACAGACATCGTGTGACTCAACTCTAGCAACCGTGTGGGTGACCCTTCTATCTTTGGTTTTCAAGGCCTCTAACTCCCTAGTTAAGACCTCTAATTGGGCTTTGAGGTTATCCTTTTCCCTAAGATGGAAAACTCTATTGGGTTGTGACCTATTTGTGCTTTCAATAATGCTAGGTCCAGTCCATGTATGGGCTTTTTCGGCTAAGTCATTAAGGAATTCTATGGCTTCCTCAGGATCTTTGTGAAGGAACTCCCCATTACACATCATCTCAACAAATTGGCGCTCTCTAATTGTGAGTCCCTCATAGAAATAACTAACCAAGCGCCAATTTTCATACCCATGGTGAGGGCACAGATTTAACAACTCTTTAAACCTTTCCCATGCTTGATATAAGGTTTCACTGTCTTTTTGGGAGAAGGAAGAAATTTGTCTTTTCAGGCCATTAGTTTTGTGTTGTGGGAAGTATTTATTAAAAAATGCTTGGGTCATTTCTGCCCAAGTTCCTATAGACCTCGGCCTCAAAGAGTATAACCAACTCTTTGCTTTGTCTTTCAAAGAAAAAGGGAAAAATTTAAGCCTAACAGTGTCTATGGCTTCAGGTTGGCTATGGAAGATGGCAATTACCTCTTCAAATTCCCTAACATGTACATAAGGATTTTCACTATCTAGACCATGAAAAGTGGGAAGAAGTTGTATCATTCCAGGTTTAAAATCCGAATGTGGTGTGTTAGGTGGAAATATAATGCATGATGGTGTAGCTGTGCGAGTAGGATGCAAGTAATCTTTTAGAGTTCTAATGGGGTTTTCTTCGTGTTGGCTCATTGTGTTAGAATTACAAGATGAACTAGAAGGTGAATTCTCTTCACTTACAAATTGTGGGGGTGGTTCTAGTTCTAGTTCTAGTTCTAGTTCTAGTTCTCTCACAAATCTTCCTTGTTTGTCTCTAGGTTGATGCATACATCCTAAATTTTTTTTTTTGTATATATATATATATATATATTTTAAGGAAAGAAATGCTTAAGGAAAATTAAGAAGTGGAATAAACACAATAAGAAATAGAAATAAGTTAGGTGGTAAGACCAACCATGAAATATAAATACAATAACTAAACAAAAGACTATAAAGTACGAAAAAAAAATACAATAAATAAATAATAAAAAGAAAATACAATAAGTAAAT
The DNA here is from genome assembly GCA_946807835.1 of Ailanthus altissimus. Taxonomy (NCBI): domain Eukaryota; kingdom Viridiplantae; phylum Streptophyta; class Magnoliopsida; order Sapindales; family Simaroubaceae; genus Ailanthus; species Ailanthus altissimus. The sequence goes on from OX327698.1 coordinate 13,833,963, forward strand.
AAATAAAAGGTTAGGCGGTAGAACCGGCCATAAAAAGAAAATACAACATGTTAACTAAAGTAAATAAAGTGCAATAAATACGTAAAAGAAAATAAAAATAAAGTGCAATAAAAAAGTGCAATAAATAAATAAAGTACAATAAAAAATAAAGAAACTAAGTTAGGCGGTAGAACCAGCCACAAAAAAAAAAAAATACAACAAATTAACTAAAAAAATAAAGTACAATAAATAAATAAAAGAAAGTGAACGAAGTTAGGCGGTAAAACCAGCCATTAAAAAAAAGTGCAATAAATAAACTAAAGAAAATAAAGTGCGATAAATAGATAAAAGAAAATAAACTAATTAGACGGTAAAACCAGCCATTAAGATAAAAAAATACAACAAATTAATTAAAGAAAATAAAATAAATTAGGTGGTAGAACCAACCATGAATAATAAATAAATTACAACAAAGGAAATAAAACTAAGATTTTACAAAGAAAAGAAAATGTACAAAGTTACCACTTTAGTATTTATAATCACAACCGACTTTCGCTTAGTGTGCCTCCCCAGCAATGGCGCCAAATTTTTGTTTACGCTCAAAATATAACGCAGCTATCGCAGTATAGATTGAGGTGTCGATCCCACGAGGAAGCTCTTGGCAAAATAGGTTAGTGAAGTAAAATATTAAAGCAGTAGCAAAGGGTTAATTGATTTAAACGGATGAGATAGAATTGTCTATGAATTAAGGAAAATATCTTATGATGATTTAAGCAAGGCTTTGAGAATCACAATTATGCTTTATAAATCTACTTTATACTTTGATTCGATATTTATAACTCAACTGAAAGTTTCACATCCCAAACAATCAATCGGAAGGTATGTAATATATAGCGCATTTGATAACACATGTATTTGATTTAGTTAAACTCTTTGCAAGCATTAACACACATCATGTTATTTATACAAGTTATCTAAGATCGAGAATATATCATTTTGACAATATTGCAGTAAAAGATTAACTTGAATATCAAACATTTATTGCCCTTACATGTTATCCAAGATCGACAATATATCAAATTGACAATACTGCAGTAAAAGATTAACATATAAAACAATGTAACCAGTAACAATTATAAATCAACATGAATCACATAAGAAAAGCATGATTGAACATATATAAGACATGAGAATTATAACCTCTGGATTATAGAAAATAAAATAGATAAAAGTTTAATCAAAACCAAACTTACAACATTTATAGCTCTTGACACCGAATCAAAGCATGGAAGTAGATTTACTACACATAAAAGTTCATCTCTTAGCCTTGCTAGGAACTCTAGCCTAAATTACAATACATGTTAATGAGAATAAAATAAGAGAGAATTATCCCATAAAAATGTCCTAAGGGTCTCCTTATATAGGCAATGAATGGACATATGTCATGGATGACATCAATCTTCAATAATTTTAAGCCAATAACTCGTGTATCCACTTGCAACACATTTTTGATAATGTAAATGATCAATTCAGCTTCTGTAGCCGACATGAAAGTTGTAGAAGTTTGACTCTGCTTTCCATAGGCACTGATTTCATGCAAATTGGATAAGTATCCAATGAGATATGAGCAAAATTCCAAAGATACATCAGAATTCGGCCAACAACCATTTTACCCACTTGCAATGCGATTTGGTCCATGATAACGGCTGATTTGGACTTTACCATAAACATACGAGTTGTTGATAGTTAAGTCAGAAATTCACAGCTTCAAGAATTATACCAATTGAGTACGTATTTTGTGAGATACGGTCCAAATACGTGAGTTGGGTCAAGCTGGGTAGGAGTTGTAGTCCGATTTTGTTGTATCTCAATTTTTTGCCCATAACATGTTGGATTTGGATTTTCCACTATTCTTCAAATTTGTGTAAGATTGAGTCATGTTGCACCAGGTTCAAGAATTTTTTCATTTTGATTTCTACATTGAGAGTTATGTCCAGTTTACCTAAACCTGTCCAAATAACATTCATTAATCACAATTTAAGGAGAACACTTTATTTCAAGCTAAAAATACAGAAAATACTAAAATTAGTGACATTAAATGGTGATTGAATCTCTTAACAACATGCATTTTCATGTGTTCATCATGAAGCTATAGGGATAATTTTTATTTTCTACCAAGTACTAACTTTGTATCTTTCAAGTAATTATTCAGAAAAATAAATCTTTAAATTACAATTAAATAAAATAAAAGTGTAGAAAATAAATTGCACAACTCAAATAAATTAAGAAGATAGCAAGATAGAGAAAGTCTAGAGTTAATTACTGTAATTCAATATATTTTCTAAAGAATAATCTTTTAATATTTATATTCCTCAATTCTTATTATTGGTCAAGACACTAATGTATTCACAAGCCTCTCTTAAGGACATGCAAGTATACCTTAATTTATCAAATACCTATATTCCTATGGTACTTGTAATAAATAAAGATTCATTAAGATTAATTCTTATTGACCATACATGCCAATTATGTATATTCTTATCCTAATTTGAAACTTGCATATGTAACTAGAATGTCACTTTACAATCATGCATCAAATTATCTAAGTCTAAATACAATAATGCCTCTTTCGAGTTTATCAAAGTATTACCAAATCATTTATAATATTGATGAGATATAATGAAGCATTAAGAATAAATAATTTGAATCATAGAGAATTGAGTTTAAATAAATATTAAAACGATCCAATAATTAAGCACACATATTGAGTTCAAGTAATAATCATAGAAAAAAAATTTAGCTCATGGTAATAAGAGAATTATAACTGAAAAATAAAATAAATATGATACAACCAAAATCAAATCAATATAGATGTTGATTCGCAATTGGTTGATACGCCACAGATTTGCCAATAATCTTTTACTTCCTTAAATTTCCCTTGTTTCTCTCTCTAAAATTGCTCTTCTTCTATATGTGGTCTCTAAGAGCCTTAATTTATGTGTTCTTTGAAGTCTGAAATGAGTAGCCTTTATATAAGGATTGATTGGAGTCTTGGAATTGTATTTCTTTTCAGTTTAGGAAAATTTCACTGTTCACCGCTGCAGCAAAACACTGTTCATCACTAGGGGCTAAGTACTATAGCATGATTACTGTTCATGGCACTGGCCACGAGATACTGTTCATATGCACTGTTCATTTGGCACTACAATGAGATATCTTGGGCGTTAGAGCGAAATACTATTCACTACTGCAGCAACTTTATTGTAGCAATCCATTATTCATAGGATACTAAAGTGATTCGTTGTTGTACGTTACTATAGTAATTTTGATGTTTTGCCTTATTTTCCTTAGATTTTCATCTCCAATTTCTCTATTGACTCCAAATCTACAAAAGAATAATAAAACATATAAAGAATTCATAATATTCTTATTAAGATGAGTAATTAATCAAGTTAGGGGAGTGAAAATAATATATACAATTTATACTTATCAATAAACTCGATGTTATTGTTGATTTACAACAAACTAGGATTAGGGAAAGCAAAGCTAGCCAATTTCACTTCACAACTGGCAATTTGTTGGTTCTTGTATCCAAGAGGGTGATTGAAGACGTGATATTCAAAGTAGGAAAATTTGTTGGTTTACATATCCAAGAGGGTGATTGAAGACGTGCTATTCAAAGTAGGCAAATTTATATTTCCAGCCAACTTTATCGTGCTAGATATAAAAGAGGATCGTGAGATTTTAATTACTTTGAGGAAGCTGATTATGAGAGTCCAAGATGAAGAGGTGACATTCAACGATTCAAAACCATGAAGTTCACAAGTGAAGCAGATAAATGTTTTAGTATCGACATTATTGATAGAGAAGTCTAAAAGGTATTCAACAATAGTTCCATTCAAGACTTTCTAGAAGATGTTTTAATTAACAAAACTGAGGTGGAAAATTGCAAAGCAAATGAGTATCTCAAAGCATTAATACTTCACCTTGCATTGACTATGTAAGATCTAGATTTAAGTCATTAAATAAAAATGAAAATGTTGAGGCACGAACCAAGCTCTCAATAGAAAAACCACCATCACTAAAGCTCAAGCCCTTATCAAGTCACTTATAGTATGAATTTATAGTCTAATCTTCAATGCTTCTTGTCATAATTGTTGCCGCCTTAAATAAAATACAGGAAGAAAAGCTACTCAGAATGCTCTAAAAACATAAGAAAGCTTTAGGATGGACCATAGCTAACATCAAAGGCATTAGTCCCTTATTTTGCATGCATAAGATATTGTTAGAAGATAGTATAAACCCATAATTGAACAACAATAGAGATTAAATCCATTTATAAATAAGGTAGTGAAGAACGAGATTATTAAGTGGCTTAATATAGGAATCATTTACCTAATATTTGACAGCTCATTGATAAGTCCAGTGCAATGTGTCCCAAAGAAAAAAAGAGTTACTGTCGTAGCTAATGAAAGCAATGAATTAATTCCAACATGCATAGTAACTGGATGGAGAGTATGCATAGACTACTAGAAGTTGAACAAGGCCATCAAAAAAGATCAATTTTCCACTACGATGTATTGACCAAATTTTTGATAGATTGGTTGGGCACGAATATTATTGTTTACTGAATGGATACCTAGGCTACAATTAAACAGTCATAGACTAAAAGAATAAGAAAAGACTACCTTCACTTGTCTTTATGAAATGTTTGTATTCTGGAGAATGGCATTCGGATAATGCAATGCACCTACCACATTTCAATGATGTATATTGTCGATATTTTTTTAACATAATGGAGCAGTTCTTGAAAGTATTTATGGATGATTCTCATTCAACATATGCCTTGATAACTTAGCTTTTATGCTAAAGAGATGTGAAGAGACCAATTTGGTACTAAACTAGGAGAAATGCCATTTTATGTTAAGGAAGGGATTGTCTTGGGCCACAAGATTTCTTCAAGAGGATTAGAAGTTGATCAGGCAAAAATTGAATAATTAAGAAGCTTCCACCACCAAAACATGTTAAAGGAGTTTTGGGTTTTCTTAGGCATGCGAGCTATTATAGAATATTTATAAAAGAATTCACCAAAATCTCTAAGCCTTTATGTAAGTTTTTAGTAAAAAACGTGCAATTCAATTTTCATCAAGATTGTGTTGAAGCATTTGAAGCACTAAAGAAAAAGTTCATTTCAGCCCTGATCATAGTAGAACTAGATTGAAGATTACCTTTCAAGTTAATGTGCTATACCAGTGACATTGCAGTAGGAGCAGTTTGGGGACAAAGGAAAGACAAGGTTTTTCACACATCTATTATGAAAGTAAGATAACAGACCAATTATACAACCACTGAGAAAGAGCTACTAGTATTCACTTTTGACAAATTCAAATCATACCTTATTAGAGTCAAGGTAATTGTATTCATAGATCATTCTGCCATTAAGTACTTGATCATGAAGAAAGATGCAAAGCCAAGATTGATAAGATAGATGCTGCTACTACAAGAGGTCAATCTTGAGATATAAATTTAAAAAGGCACTGAGAATCAAGTCGCAGACCATCTCTCACGTCTAGAAAGAGAAAATTAAGATAAAGATGAGATGTTTATAAATGAATCATTCATTCCCAAACAAGCAAATCTTGACTATAAAACACCTCAATCTACTATGTTATGCATATTTTTTTCAATTACTTTATGAGCGGTATTCTTCCTCTAGAGTCGAGTCCTCAACAAAGAAAAGGTTTGTGCATGATGTAAAGTTGTACTATAAGGATGAACCCTTCTTGTTCAAGTATTGTGCAGATTAATTGATTAGAAGGTGCATACCAAGTAAAGAAGTGGAAGTATACTTTAATGCTACCATGCTTCCCATTACGGTTGACATTTTGGAGGAAACAAAATAACAGCTAAGGAGATGCCCCCTATAAAACATTCTAGAAATCGAGATCTTCGCTATTTAGAGAATCAAATTCATAGAGCCTTTTATCCCATTGAATGGGCATAAATATATCCTAGTAGCAGTTGATTATGTCCTTAAATAGATAGAAGCAACAGTCTTAACAATGAATGATGCAAAAGTGGTTTTGAAATTTTTGTAGAAGAAGATCTTTATACGTTTCATTATTCTATGAGTTATTATAAGTATAAGGGCTATTATTTCTACAATAAAGTCTTTTTAGCCATTTTATATAAATATGGAGTGAAAAACAAGATCGCCACAATATACCATCCACAAACAACTAGGCAGACAAAAGTATCTAATAGAGAAGTAAAGCGAATTCTCAAAATGATAGTAAAGCCAACTCGAAGGAATTAGGCAATGTGATTAGATAATACACTTTAGACCTATTGCACAATCTATAAGACTCTCATTAGAATGTCTCCATATCAATTATCCTTTGGTAAAGTATGTCATCTATCGATGGAGCTGTTAAACAAAGCCTATTGGGTGAATAAAGCTATAAATTACAATTTACAAGTAGTCGAAGACAAACGTATACTACAACTGAATAAGATGGATGAGTTCTGACTTTAAGCATACGAGATGCCAAGTTATACAAGGAGTTGACATGATAAGAAGATAATACAACACTTATTTGAATCGAGATAATCAGTGCTACTGTTTAATTCCCTACTTAGTTTTTTCTGTGAAAACTTAAATCAAGATGGTCTGGCCTATTTAGAGTAACCAAAGTGTATCCACATAGAGTAATTGAGATGGAAGAAGAGGCCTCAAAGAGAGTATTTGATAAGGGCATATTTGTCATTTATTTTACCAAGTTTTATTTTGATATTTTATAATAATAAATGGCTATTTATGTGCATTATTGCTTGTTATCAGGTTGGACCGAAAAAGATGAAAAACTAGAGCAAAGATACAAACAAGTAAAAATCAGGGACTTAAATGCAACAAACTCAAAACTAGTGATTTTCGCTCCAATGGTATGCAAGTTTTCACTTTGGCAGTAAATCTAACAATTAAATAGGAAATAGCAAAATAAGACCTGGAATAATCACAAAATTTCACCCCAGCGCTATTCAGTTATTGCCCCAGCGAAATGCCAACGCCCTAGTGAGATTGTGTTACTACTACAACGATCATAGTATTAAGGCGTAATGCCTCATCAATAAAGGAATTTTGCCCCAGCAATCACATGTTTCCTGAACTAACAATACAAGACATTCAAGAGACACACCACACAAGTCTTAGAGACTAATTGGAGCACAATTGAAGCAGTTATAAAGAGAAATTCAAGGTATTCTTTGGTAGAAAGGGTCTCTTAGGCAATTCAATTAAGAGCAATTTGACATCTATATTAGTTTGCTATTGATTGCATCATGTTTTCTTTATATTTTTGCCACAATTCTCTTGTATCCATAAACTAATTTTCTTTCTAGGCTTAATACTTGAACTCAATATGTGTGCTTAATTGCCATATCTTTCTAATCTTTAATAAACTTAGTTCTTTGTTATTTAAATTATTTGTTCTTAATGCTTCATTATATTTGGCTAATATTGTAATTAATTTGGTAATATTTTGATAAACTCGGAAGAAGCATCATTATATTTAGACTTAGATAATTTGATGAATGATTATAGAGTAACGTAAGTTACATATACAAGTTTCAAATTAGGATGAGAATATACCTAATTGGCATGTATGATCAATAAGACTTGTTCTTAATGAATCTTAATTTATTAAATACCATAAGAATATAGGTATTTGGTATATTAAGATATACTTACATGGCATTGGGAGAGTGAATACATTCGTGTCTTAATTAATAACAAGAACTAATGAATTTAAATATTAGAAGATTAATCACTAGAAAGCATATTAAGGGATAGTATTAATCATAGATTTTCTTATTATTTTCCAAATCTCTTGACTTTGTGATCTCGCTTTATATTTTTCATATTAATTCTTAAATCTTGATTCTTAAATTTTGATTTTTCTGAATAATTACTAGAAAGAAATAATTTTAGTAATTGAAAAAAATAGATATTATCCCAGTGGGTTCGACATCCGATTCTTTTGTCCATTTATTACTTGTTTGATAGTGTATATTTACACTTAATTTTATGATATTGAATTATCGCATCAAGTTTTTGGCTCCATTGCCGAGAGTAATTATCTCTTTTTTTCACCAATATTAATACCAATATTTTTAGTTTTTACTTCAGATTTTATTTTATTATTTTTCTTAATCTAGTTTTGATTTATTTTCTTTAAAGGTTTATGAAAAAAGCAAAAAGTGAAGACTTGACTACTTTTGATCCGAAAATTAAAAGAACTCTAAAAAAAATTCGAAGAGAGCAAAATCAAGTCAACACCATGGAAGATCAAGTACCAAACGTACTTAACATAGAAGTAATACCACTAATGGAATATGTTGTTCCCTTAGTCAATGGAATCCATTCAAGTATTCAAAGACCAACTTTTGCCAAGCATGATTTAAATGCTCAAGGATTCGGTGCAATTTAGTGGACTACCCAATGACGATCCAAACATGCACATAATCAACTTTTTTGAGATATATGACACATTCAAGTACAATGGGGTGTCTGATCATGCAATTCGTCTAAGATTAATTTCTTTTCCTTGAGAGACAAAGCAAAAGAGCTGGCTATTATTACTTTCATCTAGATCTATAGCTACATAGGATGATCTTGCTACAAGTTTCCTCGCCAAATTCTTTCTACATACTAAAATCGCCAAGATGAAAAATAACATCACATTATTTCTACAGCTAGATGGAGAATCTCTATATGAGGCTTGGGAAAGATACAAGGACATACAAAGAAAATGCCCTCACTATGGAGTCCTAAATTCGATGCTTGTATAAATTTCTACAATGCGTTAGTCGGTCAATTCAAAATAATAGTAGATGCTGTAGCTGGAGAAGAACTTATGACCAAATCAACTGATGAAGTTTGTGATCTACTAGATAAAATGGCATCTAATGCCTATTAATGGCCTATTGAAAGAGCAAAGCCAAAACAATTGCTAGACTACATAAAGTAGACACTTTGACCATATTATCCGCCCAACTTAACCTTTTAACTAAATAATTAAGCACCTTAAGAATTAATGCCGTCAAGAGTCAACCAATCACTTGCGATTTATGTAGAGACAATCATGCTAATGAGCAATGCATAGAGACAATAAAAATATGTAGGGAATTTGAACCACAACAACCCAATTCAAACTTGTACAACCTTAGATGGAGGAATCATCTCAACTTTTTATGGAGCAATAATAATTAAAGGCAACTTTCTAAGACTATGAATCCTCTTGGGTTCTAAACACAAGCTTAGCAAGAGAAAAAGTCAGACCTAGAAGATATGTTCTTACAATACATAAAAAGAATTGATGCACTTCTTCAGAGTCAAGTAGTATCATTTAGAGCCTCAGAGAATCAAGTAGGGCAACTGGCTGCAGCAATGAACAATCAACCTTAAGGCGTTCTACCAAGTAACACTGAAGCCAATCTAAGAGGAAATATAGAGCAATACTAAGTTGTCTCCTTAAGAAATGGTACGGTCTTACACGAAAACACACCTCAACCATCAATTTTTAAGACTAATAAGAAAGAAAGGAGGTACAGCAAGTTAACGCGCAGCTATATAGACTATCTATACCTTTTCCTCAAAGACTACAACAGCTAACAAGTCCAAAAAAAGGTGCACAAATGTAGAAAAATATAGAAACTGGTATTCAAGGGTAGCAAAATCTTGAAAAATAGAAAAGTAAAAACTTAGTAGGAAATACCAATAGCAACCCGAAGAAGCAGCCCATGCAGTTATAAATTTCTTAAAAGTTTTTAGAAATTACAAATTAATCTTTCTTTTGCACATGCATTAGAGTAAATGCTGAGCTACGTGAAATTCATAAAGGACATTCTATTAAGAAAAAGAAGATTAGTGGACTTTGAGCCTGTGGCACTAACTAAAGAGTGCAACATCATCCTGTAGAAAAAGCTACCTCCAAAGCTCAAAAATTCGATGAGCTTCACCATACCATACAAAATTAGGAACTACGACTTTGGGAAAGCACTTTGTGATCTAGGAGCAAGCATTAACCTTATGTTACTATTCATCTACAATAAATTGGGACTATGAGAAGCCAAACCAACCAGCATCACACTTCAATTGGTAGATCATTCTCTTAACTATCCTAAAAGAGTCATTAAAGATGTACTAGTTAAAGTTGATAAATTTATCTTTCCTACTGAATTTTTTGTTTTAGACATGGAAGAAGATAAGAAAATCCCCATCATCCTTGAAAGACTTTTCCTAGCCACCAGATGAACAGTCTTTGATGTGTAAAAGGGGAGTTGGCCACGAGGGTATAATATGACATTGTCACTTTCAAAGTCTTTAAAGAGATCAAGTTGCTATCAGATAGTGAAAACTATTTCAGCATTGATATGGTGCACCCAAACACCAAGCAGCTCAAAATCATGGTGACATTATATCTTCATATTCGAAAGAATACATTAAAGCATAGAAAGACAAGAAAGAAGAAGGAGTAGCACTTTAGGATCAAAGAGAATAGTAAGGAAGAACCACTTATCTAATCTAAGATTAACGTCTTTCTGGAGAAGCAAGAGAAAAATAAGGCGAACGTTACTGCCTTAGGATTAATTGCAAAGATATGAAAGCCAAAAGAAAGGAGAGCTAGCTAGATCACATACAAAGATGCTTCCATTAGCACCTTTAAACTACTATAAGAGTAGAAGAAGCCCTGTCAAGCTGACGACGCTAAATTAAGTGCTTCTTGAGAGGCAACCTAAGTAATTTTTATATTTTTATTAATTTATTTCAGTTATGGTTATTTTAGTTTATTTTCTTTTTAGGAATAAATCAAGTCAAACATTCAAAGAATCAGCATAAGCAATTGTAAGCATTAAGAGCAAATTAACACCGCAATCACATCACTAGACAACTACTCTACAATACTATAACTTCAATTACTAGGGAAGTGTCTTATTCTCAATTCTTTATTTTTCGACATTGGGGACAATGTCTAAATTAAGTTTGGGGGTGGGAAACACTTTTTTGTGTTTAATTTGTTGTATGATTTGATTGGTTATCTTATGAGTTAATTTTTTTAGTTATTAGTTTTTGTTCGGTTGTTAAGATGATCATCAGTCTATGACAAAAAATAGAATACATGGTTGAATTTGATTTCACAAATCCATAGGAAATGATAGATACTAGAGACAATTTTTATTATCTAAGTTTAGGAATGAGTTCAACCTTATTTATAATCACCATATTTTTTTAGCACTTTATAAGGAAAAATAGTTATAACTATTACTTAGAAATACTTATACTTTATGGAGTACACTAAAATCTCAAAGACAGACACTTTAGAACTTGATTTTAATTACTACTTGAGACAAAATTCTAGGAAACGCATGAATAGAAAAATGACATTAGGCCATGTTTAAACCAATTGAGCCTAATTACCTTTTTTTTTCTTTCTATTTTGAACACATTAAAAGCCTAAGACTTAAAGTTCATTTATCCAGAAATTACCCGCAAACACCATAAACCTTGAGTTTGCTTAAAAATACTCTTGAAAAAAAAGGTTGTGGTTGTATAAGGTACTACAAGAAAATAGGTTTTGTTGATATTTTTCAATCTAAGTTTTGAGGTATTAAAAAAAGTGTAAATAGATCCATAGACATATGATTTTCTACATTAATGGAGAGTGGTAGCAATGACAAGCCTATGAAAGTGTCATTATACAAACCAAATGCCTAGACATCATATTTTCTATACAAACTTAAGTATAAAATAAATCAAGGTATGGTTTTAGCTATTACTTGCTACTTACATACACTCACATGATGATTAAGACTTAAAGTTCATTTATCCAAAAATTACCCGCAAACACCATCAAACTTAAGTTTGCTTAGAAATACTCTTGAAAAAAAAAGGTTGTGGTTGTATAAGGTACTACAAGAAAGTAAGTTTTGTTGATATTTTTTAATCTAAGTTTGGAGGTATTTAAAAAAGTGTAAATAGATCCATAGACATGTGATTTTCTATATTAATAGAGAGTGGTAGCAAAGATAAGCCTATGGAAGTGTTATTATACAAATCAAATGCCGAGACATCATATTTTATGTACAAACGTAAGTATAAAATAAATCAAGGTATGGTTTTAGCTATTATTTGCTACTTATACAGACTCATATAATGATTATTTATGAGGAAGATTAAGGGACTAAATAAACAAAATTAGAATTATTGTTAGTTATTTATCTACCTTGGGATTTTAGCCAATACAATAGCCTTTGAGACTATCATTTTGATCATCTGACTAACTTAGCATGTTATATTTTATTGTTGAGTCATTGTTAAATATTGACTAAAGTAAACCCTTTTTATTTTTCTCTTTAAAAGTATATTGTGTTGCTTGAGGACAAGTGTTTGAGTTTGGGGAAATTTGATAAAGGCATATTTGTCATTTAATTTACCATGTTTTATTTTGATATTTTATGAGAATAAATAGCTATTTATGTTGATTATTGATTATTTATAGGTTTGGGTCAAAAAAGATGAAAAACTAGAGTAAGGATACAAAACAAACAAAAACCAGAGACTTAAATGCAACAAAACTGGTGATTTTTGCTCTAATAGCAAATCCAACAATTGAATAGGAAGGACTAAAATAGGATCTGGAATAACTACAAAATTTCGCCCCTGTACTATTTAGTTATTGCCTTAATAAAACGCCAGCACCCTAACAAGAATGTGTTGCTGCTGCAACGATCACAGTATTAAGGCGTAGTGCCCCCAGCAATAAAAGAATTTCACACTAGCAATCACGCATTTCCTAAACCGATAAAAATTGAGGATTATAAGCTCAAATCAACCCCTATAAAAGGCCACTTATTCCCAGCGTTTAAAAAACACACAATACACTCAAGAGACACACAATACAAGTATTAGAGAGTAAATAGACCACAATTAGAGCAGTTATAGAGAAAAATTCTAGGCATTCTTTCGTAGCAAAAGTCTTTTAGGTAATTCAATTAATAGTAATTCGATATCTATATCAGTTTGCTATTGATTGTATCATGTTTTATTTATATTTTTACCGTAATTTTCTTGTAGGCATGAAGTAATTTTCTTTTTAGGGTTGATACATGAACTCAATATGTGTGCTTAATTTTCATATCTTTCTAATATTTAATAAACTTAGTTCTTTGTTATTTAAATTATTTGTTCTTAATAATTCATTATATCTGATCAATATTATGATTGATTTGGTAATATTTTGTTAAACTTGGAAGCAACATCATTATATTGGGTTTGTGTTCATCATTACAAAAACATGCATCATATACATATTTGTGAGCAACGGAAGTTCGAAAATCTAATTTCTTAAATGATAAACACAATAAGTCTTTCAAATTATCATATAAATGAAAAATGACAAGAAGTTTTAGCAATTACCTTATAAGCCTTTTGTATTTAAATAAACCGGAGTCCCCGCCTTGAAATGCGCTTGTTATGAATTTTAGCTCCCAACTTGGTGGGCTTAAGGAGTCTAGAATGGCAACTTGATTCCAGCAAAGGTTTATACACTTAAATTCTAAGTTTAATTCCAGCAAGGGTTTATACACTTAAATTCTAAGTTTAACTCTTAAACTAATTAGTTTAATACTTAAGCTAGGACTATTATAATACAATGAGTGATGTTTCTTCTAATTTAACTTTTAAACAACAAAACTCACTTCATTGTTACTAGTAGAATGGCCAGCCATATTAGAAGAAAACGATGAAGTTTTAACTTTTGAAATTAGCTCTCAACTCTTGAACTAGAGCACTTCTTATTTCTCTCTCTCAATGGATGAATCCCTCTCCTCCAAAATGAGTAACACTTCTCATTTTATTTGTTTTTGCTTTAATTCTCATTCAACAAGCAATCATGAGGCCCACCATGCATGGTCACACCACACATAAGCCATATTACTTTGTTTCTTTTATTTATTTAAAATAAACAAAAGGAAACCAATAAAAGAGTGCATTTGGCTGAATTTTGTGATCAAATTATGAAACAATTTCAATTAATTTAGTCAACAAAATAGTCCTATCTCTTACCTTGCCCATGAATGAGTGTTTCATTAAATATCAATTTAATCATTATTAAACCAATTGGAAACATAGACTTTTACAAATAAGGAGTGTGGTGGTCGAATGTGAAAGGAAACAAAATGAAGAAACAATTCCTTCATTTGCTTGTAACACATATTTTGGTCCCACTACATAATAGCCATGCTTTATTGTCTTCATTTGTTTGATTTATCATATTTTAATCAAAGTAAAACATATTACAAATTAATAATATATAATTGTTTAACTTGTAATAATAATATCAAATATTATTATAATTATTTTATTTAATAAATAATTTAATAGATAAAATAATAATCTTGCTTGTCCAACAAGTAAGATCATCTTAGTAATTTCAAAGTCAAACAATAATTGGCCTACAATATACCATGTGTCATCATCTTATTGGTCAACAACTATTGTTAATTAATTAATGTGTTTAACACTTAAGTCTTGACACGTGCACATCCCGATGAATACTGAAGTAAATGTTCGGTCTGTTAGAATTTATTGATTGAACTATTCAATAAGGTATGTTGCCCCAGTGCACAACGAGTACACTTCATATTGCGGGACTCCTAGATCCATGCCTGATTTTGCACACAGAACTGTTCTGTGAGTCCATGTCGATGCCTCACGCACACATCATGGATATTATAAATTAGCACAGTAGACCATATAAGTTGAGGTTATAGCGCATACGTATAATCCTTCTGCCATTTATATCCTAGAGGAGTGGGAATATAGATCATCATCGTCAAATCTTCAGGCGCTCATCCGTGAACTTATCTCCAGATATGTATCTCGATAAATAATATACACAAACACTTTTGTGATATTGTTCAACCTTGTAGGAAATTCTTTTTTTGGATTTATTGCTTATGGTCATAAGTCTTTTTTAGATACCGTCTCTGAGCATCTGGATATGCAACTCACCCATGTAAACTGACGAATCCTATATCTGCACATACTAGACTCTATGAGCATCGGACCATACCCAACAACACATAGTGGTCAGACTATGAAAAGACTCTGATATATGTGGAACCAAAATATGATGGATCACTCATAAGCCCACCATGGTGCTCAGGTTAAAGGACCATGTACACTACTCAACTCGAGAGGACCTATCATTGATGGCTTCGTGGGATATCTATTGGGGTCCTCGTTGAGCCTGTTCAGTATTCAGTCCTCACTGAGTACCCGTATGTCATACGAACTTCCAGAAAGCCTATAATCAGCTAAGAACAACCATATAGACCATCTAGATATAGTTATACTCTGATCTATAGGATATTGTTTCACCGATGGACTCGCATTGGTGAATTAGATCAAGAACATCGTGTTTGAGAATACACGTGCGTAATAATATTTCTTAACACCTATTGCAACTCATTGCAACTATATTATAACTGATGTACTCTCGGGTCTATGTCTTATTATAGACAAGGTTTTAACTCTTAGATTTTGCTGACTTTATAACCTACTAACTCTTAGTAGTGCTAACTATTAACAATTATAATTCTCAGCATTGCTAACCTTTAGCTGGTCTAAACTTCTTTATGCCAGATCTGAACTCCTTCAGATCATATAATGTCTGTAACGTTACAAGCACTGTACCATTTAATTAATAAAATTAGCGATTTAATAAAATGTACTATATAAATAAAATAAAATATTCATACAAAATAAGATGACACGTAAGCACAAATCCTAACAAAGAATATACCTAATTAGCATGTATGATCAATAAGACTTGTTCTTAATGAATCTTAATTTAAATATTGGTGTGCTTACATGACCTATAGGTATTTGATAAATTAAGGTATGCTTACATGACCTTGGGAGAGACTTATGAATACATAGGTGTCTTGATCAATAACAAGAACTAAGAAATTTAAATATTAAAATATTAATCACTAGAGAGCATATTGAGGGATAATATTAATATTAAGTTTTCTCTATATTGTTATTTTCTAAATATCTAGACTTTATGATCTTACTTTATATTTTTCATATTCATTCTTAAATATTGATTCTTAAATATTGATTTTTTTAATAATTATTAGAAAGACATAATTTTAGTAATTGGTAAAAAAATAGATATTATCTCAGTAGGTTCGACATTCGATTTTTTGTCCCTTTATTACTTGTTCGATGTATACTTGTATTTAATTTTATGATATAGAATTATTGCATCAGCATTCAAGGTATATAGTCAATGGGTCACAAATTATTGGCGAGGAGAGATTGATCGCCAAAAGACCTTCGTCAAATTGACTGAGCCAAAATAAAAACCTGAGCATTACATCAACCTGACAACATTAGATCATGCATTTCTTAGGAGGTAACCCAAGTAATGTAACATTTATCTTTCTATTTGTTATTTTAAAAAATATATGTATAGAGTAGCTAGCGCTACAACACCTAGCATCGCAGAGCTCCCTAATTCAAGAAAAAGGTCCCTCGGTAGAATCTTAGTGCCGCAATACCCTATACCCAATATTGCAGTATTCAACCCTAAAGAAAGCAACCTCAAAGTCCTGGCCTTAGTGCTATAGCACTCCATAAATAGTGTCCCAACGCTAGTTCGATGAGATAAAGCAAGGCTGAAACAGAAACTTAGTGCCATAGCAATTGTCACCTAGCACTTCAATGCCCAAAAAAAGAGTTAAAAATAGGCAGTTGAAGCAAAACGTTAGCACCATAATGTCCAACATAGAGCATCGCAGCACCAATAACTGGGTTTTCAAGTTTTCAAATTCTATGTCCCAGCGTCATGGTACCCAAACCCTATCTCCACGATGCCCATTTGAAAAAAATTAAGGGTTGTACATATTCCTCTTTTTTTAAAAACTCTAACACTCAAAATCCTCCAAATTTTCTCAATCCCCTTAATTTAATCCTTTAAATCAAGCAATTTTGCATCAAATCCACCATAAAAATACTCCCAGAATACAATAAAAACATAAAATTAACCATCATTACAGTCATTCAAACTCAAAACTGGTGTTGCTTATCAAGAATTCAAAAAGGCATTCAAATTCCAAATTTAGGGTTCATGCTCTTTAAGGTAACAAATAACCAGCTTTCTTACTCAATTCTTTACAATTAAGTTTCACTTATGATTAGGATTAAATTTAGCTAAAATCATTTGATAAAGATTGGAATTGTATGTTGATGAATACATATTGGCTAAAACTGGAGTTGTAATAGAGGTTGTCGATTTGAAACTTGAAATTAGAAGTGTGCTTGTGTGGGTTTTTTTTGGTTTGTTTTACAATCTTAAACTATGGCCCCTAAGAAGTCAAAGATAATTCACGCCACTATATCAAGATACGACAATAAAAAATTCCTCTTATTGGTATGCCAATTCAATGGTCAAGAAATCAACCCTTCCAAAGAGATGTTTCAACATTCCAAAATACAAGTTTCTAAGAATACCAACATCATTAGTGCCAGAGGATGGAAAAAGTTGTATGCTCAACCAGAGGTATCAGTCTTATCGGTAGTGTGAGAATTCTATGCAAACGGCCTGAGCATATAAACTTGAAGGTTTGAGAATGGGGAAGAGATATGGCCATTGACAGCCTCAACATCAATCCGTTCTTTAATATACTCGGCATCACCAATGACGAATACCATCTGTTGTTAAAGAAGCCAAAAAATAAGGATATTATATGAAAATTATGTATAGATAGGCCATATGGAAGATCTTAGGAGGTCACGACATCTCATTTCCCGTCAAACATATGGACCAAAATGAGAAGGTTTGCAACTACTTTATTGGGGTGAGGCTAATACAGTGACACATCACATTAGTGTTACAAAGGACCAAGCCACTCTCCTCTATGTAATCATGACAGGGAGGAGCATTGATGTCAGTAAAGTGATAAAGAGTAGTATTGTACACAGCTTCATATAAAAGAAGCCTAGCATCTTCTGTCCATCCCTCATTATGACTTTTTATGCCCAAGCTAGTGTCTAGTGGGATCCCTCAGAAGAGCTTTTACACCTCTTCATCTATTGGATATTAGTACACTATAGAAAGTTTGATGTATCGAGAACCAATGTCGCACCATTTTTACCACCAACTTTATCCTTTGGATAGACTGCCTCCTCATCCTGACCACTATCCATGGAAGCTCGACTTACCCAGCTTGAGAGTGAGGTGGAAGTAAATCAGCACAAGTTTCATGCCCATCAGCAATGGTGTACCCAATAGGTCGAATACCAAGCTCAATTCACATAATTGATAACTGCTAACTTCGAGATGGACATTAACTCACTACCACCACCTCTAGCCTACCCCACACCTCACACCGCAAGTGACGATGGTGATGATAGTAAGGAAGATGATGGTGATAATATAGAGGATTTTGTTTTTTGTTTTTTCAATTATGAGTGACGATATATGAGTGAGGACTTGACGCAACAATTAGGGGGTATTTTGTTTTTTCAATTTTACCATTGCCATAAGGACATGTCATATTTTATGTTTGGGGATAGGGAAATACTTTCTTTTATTTTATGGGTGTTATTTTATATTTTTATGTTATGCCTTTTATTTTAAATCTTTATCCTATTTTTCTTGTTTAGTCTTGGGTCAAAATGATTCAGGACAATGATAAGATTTAGAAAAATGATTATAAAAGCTATAAACTACTAGGAAACAAGAAATATTATGTTTATTCTTGTGCTTAAATCCTTTCTACAATTTTTTTTCTATACCTTAATTACTTGAAAACTTTGAGCACATAGTTGATTATTTAGGGTTTTATGCTAGCCTAGAGAAAATTTATGCACAACAAGAACTGTAAATGTCAAAATACTCTAAAACTTATTTGATTATCACTTGAGGCAAAATTCTAGAGCACACATGATCAGGGATATAATTTTAGGCTATATTTTGGATCGTTTAAACCTTTTTCAAGCCCATCTGAAAGATTTAAATTATCCTTAGTCACCATATTTGAGCCTTAAAACTTATTTTCTTTCTTTAAAACCCATAAAATTCACCCCGAGCCTAAAAACTCACCCTTATAGCACCCATCACACCATAACATATTATACCTATAACAATAATGAAAAAAAGGATTGGGTCTATGAAAAGTAGAAAGAGGAAAGGTAATTGCTCAAAGAATGCTAGAAGTTTAAGTTGAGGGGAATAATTGAACTATATATATATATATAATAAAAAGCAAATATAATAATTTAGTGAAATGCCCTTAGAGAAAGATAAAAAAGAAAATTTGTGCAAAGGAAAGTTAGAAAGTAAGTTTGGGAGGAGACCAAATTTAGGAAGCCAAAGGTAAAAATAGGTTCTAATTATACTTATGGTGTAAGTTTAACCTGGAAAAGTTTTTCATCTTATCTTACCCTCACCCTAAAGCCTTACATTACAAGTTAAGTTAAAGCCCTAATTAATCACTAGTTATATGAGTATCTACATTAATGAAGAATGGTATAAAAAGCAACTGTATGAAGTGTAAGCAAAATAAAAATATATAAAAAGACCAATTTCTTTCTTGTATGCATAAATTAATTTCGGTATGTGAAGCTTATAATAACAACTACACATACACATATGCACACCAAGAGTCACGAGTAGGAGAAAATGCATACGAGGATTATGTCATATTGAATTTTTTTTATAACATTTTAAGTTCTTGGAAGTTATTAGTAAAAAAATCTTTGAGACCATATATTAATCATTAACTAGCCTAGTTAAGTTGTTTTTAATTTTAGCCTCTTTAGTCTTTATGTTCTCTCTTTGCTTGAGGATAAGTAAATGGGGGAGTTTGATAAGTCTATATTATACTATTATTTTTATCTCTTTAAAACTTGATATTTGCTTATTTAAATTAATTATTCAGCTATTTATACATATTTTGATTTATTTATATGACAAAGGCAAAAAGCACAAGAAAGGATAAATAAAATGCTAAAATAAAGTAAAAAGAAAATTCGAGAAAGCGTCGCGATGCTAGCACATTAAAATCGCAACACTATAAGCACAAATTTTGGAGTCGGAACAAAACTTGAGTGCCACGGCACCTAACCCCAAGGCCATGGCATTGGAACCTTAGTTGAGAGGTCACAAGTTAATGTCTAGGTGTCGAAGCATCCAGAGGTGAATGTCGCAATGTTAGGGTGACTGATGCGATAATTCTATATCATAAATTAAGTGCAAGTATACACTATCGTATGCAAGTAATAAAGAGACTAATTAGTCGGATGTCGAACCCACAGGGATAATTTCTTCTTATTAACCAATTACTAAAATTATATCTTCCTAATAATTATTCAGAAAAATTAAAATCTAAGAATGAATGTAAGAAATATAAAAGCAAAAACACAATGTAATGAAAATTAGGTGATAGCAATGTAGAGAAAACCTAGGATTAATACTATCCCTCAATATGCTTTTTAATGATTAATCCTCTAATATTTAACTCACTTAGTCTTTATTATTGATCAAGACACTAATGTATTCACAAGCCTCTTCCAAGGTCATGCAAGTATACCTTAATTTACCAAATACCTATATTCCTATGGTACTTGTAATAAATTAAGATTCATTAAGATTAGGTCTTATTGATCATACATGCCAATTAGGTATATTCCTATCCTAAATTGAAACTTGCATATGCAACATTGAATGTTACTCTACAATCATGCATCAAATTACCTAAGTCTAAATATTATGATTCCTCTTCCGAGTATATCAATAATATTACCAACTCATTCACCATATATTGGCCAGACATATTGAAGCATTAAATACAAGTAATTTAAATAATAAATGACTAAGTTTATTAAATACTAAAAAGATATGGCAATTAAGCGCACATATTGAGTTCAAATATTAACCCTAGAAAACAAATTTAGCTCATGGCTACAAGAGAACAGCAGTAAAAATAATTATAAATCATGATACAATTATTAGCAAACCAATATAGACGTCGAATTGCTCTTAATTGCGCTGCCTAGGAATTCTTGATGCCGAAGAACGTCTTGTATCTCTCTCTAAAGTTGCTTCAATTAAGCTCCTATTGCTCTCAAAGACTTGTGCTCTATATTCTTGGTGCTCTTGGGTCGTCTTGGATTCTTCCTTGAAGGTTGGGAACGAGTGGCTTTATATAGGGATTGATATGAGCTTGAAAATCTCAATTCTCGTCGGACTAGGACTCGTACTACCGCTGGCGCGCTATGCATCTGTCGCTGGGGCGACGCGTGAAAACGGCTTCACCGCTGGAGCGGTGACTCTTAGGCGCTGGAGCGGTGGACACATACTTTAAAAACTTTGCATTTTCGTTCAAGTCCCTATAAATAACAATAATGCACATAAATAGCCATCTATTCTCATAAAACCATAAAATATCAATAATAAAAATATGAGAAAATATATGACAAATTTGCCCTTATCAGTGACAAAATAGATTTTGACTTAACTTAGACATAAAGTTTGCCCCGGTTAAAAGCATCAAGCCTATAAATAGAAGTTTTTTAAAGCCAAAAAGGAATAGAGAAAAAGAGAGACAATTTGCAAATACTTTAAGAGAGAAAGAAAAATACAAAAATTTGAAGATTTCAAGAATCTTAGGGCAACTTTTGAAATCAAGATAATTCAAGACAAGGGATTGAAGATTGAAGGCATTGGTATTTTCTTCAATTTCAACTTCTTCTTTTGAGCTTATTTTTAGTCATGTTCATTATTTTTAGCCCTTTAATTCTAGTAATCATAGACTAAATTTTCATTATATAGGATTACAGCTTGAACTCGTTATGTGATTAAATTCAATTTTTCTTTTTATATTATGAATTCAGTTTTGAACTATTTGTGTTTATTGCTTTCTTTTTACCTAGCTAGTGATTAGTGTACAATCACAGCGTAGTAGTTGTGAGTTTTATATAAGATAGTAAGGTACTCATATATCATGCATGATCTATAAAAACTACTCTTACTGAATTTTAGTTTTATATAATTACTATAAGAATAATTGTTAAGGTAAAATATATTCCCTTGACCATTGAAAGAGGCTAGTAAAGATTGTAATGTTTAACCAAAAGTTTAGACCAAAGGATTAATTTAAAAGGAATTTAATTGATTTAAGTAAACTAATGAGGGATAAATTGTAATCCTAGACTTTTCAAATTTGGTAATTTGGATTTACAACTTTGATTTATATTCTAAAGAACTATAGATTTTAATTTACAGTAGTTTAATTTCAATTAAATTTGTTATTTGCATAAAAGTAACAAGAAATAATTTTAGTACTTAATAAAAAAAATAAGTAAACATTCTCTATAGGATTGGCATCTTATTCATTATATATTACTTATTCACGATAATATACACTTGCACTTTTAAAATTTCACAACAATTATGTATATATCTTACACAGTAAAAATCAAATTTTCATATTAATTTATTTAATTGTAATACTAATTTTTTTTAAAAATATTAATAACTTAATTTAAAGATTTATGAGCATTTAGTTAATTGTTTATTTCATAGTAAAAAAGTCATATTTTTAGAATGAGACTTTATTTATTTATTTATTTATTAACTTAGAATGTAATCTTTTTTCCACTTCCCACTAATCTTATGCATTTATCATATTCAAATATTCTCTAAATAATGTTTGAGGTTTGAGTTTAACTAAATATATATATATATATATATAAAGAAAGCTTTAGTTTAGAAAAGAAATTTTCTATCCATAATTAATAATAGTGCTACAAATACAAATAAATTTTTCAATAAAACTCAATATACAAATCTAGTTAACATTTTACATCTAAAAAAGGTATTAATTTTAAAATAAAATTTTATTGTTGATATTTAATTTATAAATATAAAAGCCTAATTTTTATATTTTCCTAAGGTCTTTATTTGTCTTGAGCCAGCTCCGGTCCTATTCACATATATACCATAAAAAATAACACAACCTAAAATCATAGCCCGTATAATTTTATTTAAATTTTTATTTAATGTATGTTAAAAAACAATCAACACATACACTACGTAAATATAAAATTATCTTTATAAATATCAATATTCAACACTCCTATACAAACTATTAGTTTCAGTTAATTTGGAAACACGTAACATAATAAAAAGCCTTTTTTTTACCCTTATTTACCTAAGAAACTTTAAATATATGTGTTGACCTTGAATTTTGGGTTATTCTAAGTCAACGAGTTAGATTTGTATATCCTAAAAAACAGATGCAAGACTTCTAATGGATTGGACTAAAACCTAGTTAGATTGACAACTTCGATTATATTTTGGGTAATTGGGTTCACAGGCTTCCTAAAACCACAATCAACATTAGATCTCGCTAGAGTTTTTCCTAACGAAGACCATTCGATGTGTAAGTCAGTGAGGGTAAAAGAAAAAAAAAGGAATGATAGAATAAATGTAAGGATGCATTTAAGAGTGATGTATGTGTTTTTCAAGTTAGAAAAAATGTTAGCTTTTCTAAAGCAAGAAAACTTTTATAAAAAAAATAGAAATAGAATATATTTAGAATGTTTAATGTGTAACCCCTTTTTTTGGTCCTTCAACTTTTTTTTTATAGACCTATAATATATAATCTTATCAAGAATAGGAAAAATCTGTACTTTTCTAATTTAGGGTTATTCCTTAGCTTGTTTTATATTCGAATTGTGTCGAAGATTATGACCTCTGAGATTTTGATAATAAAGCTGATTGGCAGATCCCGTGATTGTAACAATTAAACTAGTTAAGAGTTTAACTTCAGGATTTTTTAGGGTGTTGATAAGTCTTTGGTCCTTGGTGAGGATATATGTAGACAAACTTGAGAGGAGCCTTATGTGGTTGGCTTGGCTAATGATAGTTTTCCAAGGTATGCTTATTACTATTGAGGTCTCCAAGGCCGAGGAGCATAAGTGGTTCCTAAGAACATCTAGTTATTCATAATCGGGGCCTTCTTTTGATGATGGGATGAAATTTAGGAAGTTTACATAATGGGCTCGACTATAGGCCTTAGGCAAAGAGCTCTTGGGATTCAACCTTTTAGAGATTAAGGCTTAGGCTAGAATCACAAAAGAAAATAGAAGTCTTTCAATTTTTAGTATTAACTTATCGATATTGGATATCATCTATAAGTAACTTCCTTGACCTTAGTAAAATAAGTTCTTGGTCTCATTTATAGAGTTTTAGGGTATTAGAGAAGTTCGAGTTATTTATTATTTCAAATTTGAATTTCAAATGTAGTCGTCCCTTTGAAAATTACGCGTTTACAATCATTATGCTTCTCAAAACCTTAAGGGATTATATCAAAAGTCATAGACGTTGTGGCAATTTTTTGGCCCTTAAATCCCAATCACAACAGTCATTAAAGCTTTAATAGTTATGTCAGTCATGGAAATGACATTTCTAGGAGTAAAACACTTGGACTGCCTAATTATTTCGATGGCTCGAATTAGCTCCCGAATCTTACAATAAATGCAAGATTCTTGGGATATTTTAACATTTTTCTTACTTTTGCTGTTTGAAGAGAGAAAGAGTCTTTTCACATTCGAAAGAGAGAAAACACGAAAATTCACTATAGTAACTGACCCCTTCATTCCAACCTCCGATTTCAGTAAACTTATATTCGTTGCTAGTTATTTTGCCATATTGCATAGTAAGTTCTTCCCTTTGATGGATTTTGTTTTTTAAATGACCCTTTGTTTTACAAAATACCTTTTTGCTTGTCATAAATACTATTGTTGCATTGTGTCTTGGCTCTTGAGAGCATATTTATATTTTTGGTATTGTATCTTACAAAATTTGAAATAGCATAAATTTCTACTTTGTTTCTTAAATAGCCGAAAAAATGAGATTAAGAAAAAATGCAACTATTGCATATATTTCACTCGAAATGGCTAAATTGGTGAACACCCATAAAATGCAACATTTGCAATTGATTTATATATGTTGACTTTGGTACCATGACATGTGTCCACTTAAGCCAATAACAAAAAACTACTTGTCACCAATTCAAGATTAAACAAGGCTACTTGTCATCAATTAATTAAATTAATAATAATTGTATATTTAATTAATAAAAGCTTAATTCTTAAGCCTTGATAAGTACACTTTTTAAGAGATCCTAAAATAAATTATTCTTTCCAAAAATTCTCGGATCGAACTCTTTGATCCAGTTCGCTATACCAATGCTCAATGAGTATACTTCATATTGTGAGATTCTCTAGGTTCACACCCGTTTTTTTTTATGGAACCCTTCTATAATTCTGTGAACAATGCTCCATACACAAGGTATGGATATTAAAAATTGGCATGTTGAACCATACAAGTTAAGGTAATAGCATATTTGTATAGCCCTTCCATCATCTATAATTTGAAAGATAAAAGACATAAATCATCACTATCAAATCTCTATATGCTCGACTATGAATGTGTTTCTAAATTTGTATTTCTATAAATAATATCCATAAATACTTTGTAATATTGTTTAATCTTACAAAAAAACATTTTTTTAGGTTTATACTTATGGCTATAAGACTTCTTGAAATACAATTTTGGAGCATTATGATATATAACTCACCCATATGAGCTAACAGATCCTATATCTACGTACACCGAACTTTATGAGTATCGGACTATACCTAATGACACTTAGAGTTTAGACCATAAAAGGTCTTTAACATGTGTGAAATCAAAGTATAGTGAATCATTTACAAGTCCATCGTGACACTCAAGTCAAAAATCGACCATAAATACTACTCAAGTCGAGAAGACCTTCCATTTATGACTTTATGAGATGTCTATTGGAGGTCCTTGTGAGTCTATTAAGTACCCAGTCCTTATTGAATACCTGCATGCCTATATGAGCTTTCACTAAGCACACGGTCTGTTAAGATTAACCATCTTGACAATCTAGATATATATATACTAATCTTGAAAGTATCCCAATAGACCCGTGGTAGCAACCATAGATCAAGAACAATATATTTGAGAACATATTACATAATGATATTTTTTAACACTATTTACAACTCCTTACAACTATGTCATTACTATAATATCTCTAGGTCTTTGTTCTAATTCAGATAAGGTTCTAAATCTTAGAATGCTAACTCTTAACACTAACTTAAACTCTTTAGATCTACAATGTCTGAAAAGTAACAAGCTTAGTGCTATATATAAAATATTAACAATTTATTAAAATATACATTGTATAAATATTAAGCAAATATCTATAATAATAGAATGACATGTAAGCACCATCTCTAACGACTTTCGCTTTATCTAGTGCCATTCACGGTGATATCTAATACCTATTGAATCCACGTCTTTCTCAAACACTCTAGGAGTTAAAGCCTTTGTTAGTGGATCCGCTAAATTATTTATAAAATCTACTATAGATACTATTACATCTCCTCTGGCCAAGATCTCTATTATTATGTAGTATTTTCTCTCTACATGCTTAGACTTTTAGTATGCCCTTAGCTCTTTGGTTTTAGCAATTGCCTTATTGTTATCACAAAATAGTGGGATAAGATCCACTACATTTGGGGAATATTCTTAGCTCTATAACAAACTTACCTATGGCTTTTGAAGCCGCAATATATTCTACCTCCATGATAAAATTAGCTATGGACGCGTGTTTTGCAGTCCTCTAACTGATTATGGCACATTTATAAGAAATATATAACCAGATATAGACTTTCTATCATCCGAATCAAACTGAAAGTCTGAATCAGTGCATCCTTTCACATGTAAGTCACTCTCTCCATAAATCAAAAACTTATCCTTTGTATCCTTAAAGTATTTCAGGATAAGTTTCACGGCCATTTAATAGTTATTACCTGGATTAGACTGATACCAGCTTGTAACACTTATAGCCATAATAATGCCAAGTCTCATACATAACATGACGTACCTTAGGCTACTTACAGCTAATGCATATGATATGTTAGATATTTTAACTCTTTCATCTTCTTTTTGAGTACACATCCTCATAGAAAGATGAATGGCATGTTTGAAAAGTACATTATCTATCTTACAGTTAGTAAAGTTATATATTTTTACAATATTATCTATGTACGAGGATTAGGAGAGTCTTATAAGCCTTCTAGCTTTATCTCTATAAAGCTCTATACCCAGCATATAGGAAGTCTTTTCCAAATCCTTCATGGAAAAGTTCTTACTCAGATAACTTGACTGACTATAGCATACCAATATCATTTTTGATAATAAGTATGTCATCTATATAGAGAACTAGAAAGAAAATCATGTATACACCAGCTTTCTCTTCATTTTTTTTTATAAAATTAAACCCTCTGATTACTTCATCAAAGCAAAGATTCCAGCTTCAATAAGCTTGTTTAAGTCTATAAATAAACTTCTTCAGCCTGAAAAGTAGATTAGAAGTCAGGCTGAATGTAAACCTTTCTAACTACTCTATGTATATCTCTTCCTCGAGAAATTCATTTAGGAAAGCCATCTTTATGTCCATCTGCAAGATCTCAAAATCATAATATGTTTCAATAGCCAACAAAATTCTAATCGACTTCATCATGGCTACTCATGAAAATGTTTCCTCGCAATCTATCCCTGATTTTTTAGTACAAGTTTTTGCCACTAGTCGGGCTTTGAAGACCTCTACCTTTTTATCAGGCTCACGCTTCCACTTGTAAACCCATTTACAATCAATAAAGAAATACCTTCGAGAAGCTTAACTAAGTCCCAGACTTGATTGTCATACATAGAGTCAATTTCAAATTTTATAGTTTCTTGCCATTTTTCTGAACTGATGTCCTATAAGTCAAAGTATTCTTTTTTTTCCACTAATAAAATGTCAAAGACACCTTCAATCATCATACCATACCTAATAGGAAGCTTTGAGATCCTTTCCGACTTGACAATAGAGTCAATTTCAAATTTTATGGTTTCTTGTCATTTTTCTGAATCGATGTCCTATAAGGCAAATGATCCCCTTTTTCCACTAATAAAATGTCAAAGACACCTTCAATCATCATACCATACCTAATAGGAAGCTTTGAGATCCTTTCCGACCTACGAAAAGGGCGTGTCAAAGGTATCTCGCTTGATTGAGTATGAGTTTCCATTATCAGTTCATAAACATCTTGATTGACTTCATAAAGTTCAATTATTCTATAATCTTCATGATCCATAAGAAGTTGTTTCTCTAGAAATGTGGCATAACTAGCAATGAACACATTTCTCTCTCTAGATCATAAAATTGATATCCCATAGATTTTTTGGCATACCAATAATCGATACTTAGATTATTTGGGTACAAATTTATTTTGTTCCATAACCTTTACCTAAACAGGGCAACCTAAATCTTAACATACTTAAGACTCGATTTCCTCTTAGTTTGTATCTTATATGAAGTAGTATGAATGGTCTTCAATGGCACTATATTCAGCAAGTGAGAAATAATTTCTAGAGCATACCTTATAGAAATTCTGGATGGTCGGTAAAATTCATCATCAATTGAATTATATCTAATAAAACTTGATTCCTCCTATTTGAAACACTGTTGTGTTGGAGAATACCTAAAGAAATATATTGACCGAGAATCCCATTATCTTTCAAATAACTTCTAAATTCACTGCTCATGTATTCACCGCCTCAATTTAATTGAAGGCATTTAATATATATACCGGTTTGTTTCTCTGATTTCCAAGTTGTGCTTCATCAAAAACACGTATCCATATCGAGACAAGTTATCTATAAAAACAACGAAGTATCGAAACCCCCCATGGTAGTGTGATTTATTGGACCACATTGATGTGTGCTATAATAGCTAAACACAAGTACGCGCTATCATATCAATTATCAAGTTTTTGGTGCTATTACTGGGGACTAGTTTTATCTATTCTTAGATCAATACTAATACTATCTTAGTTTTAATTCATATTTTATTTTTCAGTATTATTTACTTTTATTTGTTTTAAACTTTGACAGTTCATGTAAAGAACTAAAAGTGAAGATTTGAGTTCTTTTGATCCTGAGACTTTAACGTGAACAACATCAACATAGAAACATAGAGTAATATTATGATAACAACAACAATACCGTGTATGAGTTTATGATTGAGCAAAGAACTTTGAGAGATTATGTTGTTCCTACAACAGAGGGTATTCAGTATAGTATTCGATGCTCGACTATCAATGCAAACAACTTTAAGATCAAGGCAAGTACTATTCAGATGCTAAAAGATTCTATACAGTTTAGCGAATCTCTCAATGATGATCCCAATATACATATCGTGAATTTCCTAGAAATTTGAGGTACATTCAAGTTCAATAGAATCTCAGACAACACCATTCGACTAAGACTATTTCGGATGTATATCGATGTGGGATGACCTAGCCTAAAAGTTCTTAGCAAAGTTTTTTTCACTAGCAAATGCAACAGAGATAAGGACCATGTTGAAGAAGTATCCTCACCATGGGGTTTCTAAATGACTATTAGTCCAAACGTTCTACAATGGACTAGTAGGTCATTTAAGGACCATTGTAGATGCCACTGTTGGAGGGGCTTTGCTGAATAAGTCCACAGATGATGCATATGATCTATTGGAAGAGATACCGTCAAATAGTATTAATGGCTTGCTGAGAGAGTTACACTGAGAAAGATTGCCAAAGTTCATGATATTGATGCATTTAATGCATTAGCTGCACAAATCAACATATTGTCAAAGAAATTCAATGCTATGATTAAGACTAAAAATGTCACTTGTGACTTCTGTGGTGAAAATCACATGAATAGGCAATGCATAGAAACCACAAAGCTATATAGGGAATTATAATAGGCAGCAGAAACCACATTCAAATTATTACAATCCAAAGTGGAGGAATCATCATAACGTTTCTTAGGGTAACAACCAATGGCAGCCTTCTAAACTAGACCCTTCTAGATTTCATCCCCCACAAGAGAAGAAGCCGGCCTTTGAAGAGATGATCATACAGTTTTTAAAGTCTAATGATGCTATCTTACAAACCCATTATGCATCCTTGAAGACTCTATAGACTCAAATGGGGCAACTTTCTATAGCTCTAAATAACCGGCCTCAAGGGACCTTAACAAGCAACATTGAGGCAACTCTAAGAGGTGATAAAGAGAAGTGCAAAGTTGTCTCTTTGAAAAATGGTAAAGAATTATAGTCCAACAGTGCAGAAAAAAAAAGATGCAATAAGTAATGCAGAAAATAGTGCAAAAATGCTAAAAAATACAGATATAGCAGTACATAATAGTAAAAACCAATAGAAATATGCTGTTCAACCTCTTTATTCACCTCTACCATTTCGTCAGAGGCTATAGAAATAGAAGCTAGACAAGCTGTTCTCAAAGTTTCTAAATATCTTCAAGAAACTTGATATTAACATACCATTTACGGATGCCATTGGACAAATGTCAAGTTATCTGAAGTTTATGAAAGATATCTTATCTAAAAAGATGAAACTAGTCGATTATATGACTATAGCACTTACCAAAGAATGTAGTGCAATATTGTAAAAGAAATTATCACTAAATTTAAAAGATCCAGGCAGTTTCACTATCATATGCACAATTGGGCAGAAATTCTTTGGGACAATGTTATATAATTTAGGCACCAGCATTAACCTAATGCCATTGTCCATCTACAAAAAGTTAGGTTTAGGGGAGGCTAAACCTTCAAATGTTACCTTGCAACTAGTCGATCGCTCACTTTCTTATCATAGTACATTATTAAAGATGTTTTGGAAAAGGTTGATAATTTTATCTTTCAGGTGAACTTTATAGTATTGGATATGGAGGAGGATCGTGAAGTACCCATAATACAAGGAAGACCATTTCTAGCCACAGGAAGAATCTTTATTGATGTTCAAAAAGAGGAATTAACTATAAGGGTGCAGAACGAAGAAGTAACATCAATATTTTCAAAGCCATAAAAGGCCCAAATGAGGAAAAAGAATGTATGAGCATTGATGTTATTGATAGAGAAGTGCAAGCGGTCTTTGACAAGGGCAAATTTATCATATATTTTTTCATGTTTTTATTTTGATATTTTATGGTTGTATGAGAATAGATGGCTATTTATGTGTATTCTTGCTATTTATAGGGACTTGAATGAAATTTAAAGAACAGGTACTAAAATATAAAGTTTTCAAAATATGAGTCCATCGCCCCAGCGCTACAAGAATTTTCACCCCAGCGCTGGAATAGTGATCAAAATAAGTAAATCAGAAAAGACAACCTATTAAAGTCGCAATTGGCGTCCTAGTGCCAGACCTTCATCACGCCAGTGACAGACCAGCGCCTTAGCGCTATATCTTTATCGCGCCAGCGATGGGATAATGCTCCAGCGCCATCATTCCACTGCTCCAGCGGTGCAGCCTTTTATACGCAGCGCTCCAGTGATAACATCCAGTGCTCCAACGGTAGTACGAGTCCTAGTCCAATGAGAATTGAGATTTTTAAGCTCATATCAATCCCTATAAAAAGCCCCTCGACCCCAGATGTTAGAAACCACCCAAAACACATTCAAGAACACTAAGAATACAGAGCATAAGTCTTGAAGAGTAATAGGATTTTAATTGAAGCAACTTTAGAGAGAGATTCAAGGCGTTCTTCGACATCAAGAGTATCTTAGGCAGCGCAATCAAGACAAATTCGACGTCTATATCGGTTTACTATTAATTGTATCATGATTTATTATTATTTTTACTGCTGTTCTCTTGTAGCTATGAAATAAATTTATTTTCTAAGGTTAATACTTGAACTCAATATGTGTGCTTAATTGCCATATCTTTTGAATATTTAATAAATTTAGTTCTTTGATATTCAAATTACTTAATCTTAATGCTTCAATATATCTGACCAATATATGGTGAATGAATTGATAATATTATTGATAAATTCGGAAGAGGAATCATAATATTTAGACCTAGATAATTTGATGCATGATTGTAGAGTAACATTCAATGTTGCATATGCAAGTTTCAATTTAAGATAGAAATATACCTAATTGGCATGTATGATCAACAAGACTTAATCTTAATGAATCTTAATTTATTACAAGTACCATAGGAATATAGGTATTTGATAAATTAAGGTATACTTGCATGACCTTGGAAGAGGCTTGTGAATACATTAGTGTCTTGATTAATAACAAAGACTAAGGGAGTTAAATATTAGAGATTAATTATTAGAAAGCATATTGAGGGATAATATTAATCATAGGTTTTCTCTATATTGCTATCACCTAAATCTCTTTGCATTGTGTTTTTGTTTTTATATTTTCTACATTCATTCTTAGATTTTTATTTTTCTAAATAATTATTAGGAAGACATAATTTTAGTAATTTGTTAAAAAGAAGAAATTATCCCTGTGGATTCGACATCCGACCTATTTAGTCCATTTATTACTTGCATACAATAGTGTATACTTGCACTTAATTTTAAGATATAGAAATATCGCATCAGTCTTCAACAATAATAACATTCAAGATTCTTTAGAAGATGTTGTAATAAATAGAGAAGAAGTAGAGATAAAAGAAGCTCAAGAGTACTTAAAAGTATTAACCCTTTCTCCAAGATATAACCGATTCAAGATGAGAGTTAAACCTCTAGACAGACCTAAAGGCTTGCAAGCACATACTAAAAATTCTATCGAAAAACCTTCCAAGTTAGAGTTGACTCCCTTACATAGTCACTTAAGTTATGCATTCCTTGGAGAGTCTTCTACATTACTAGTTATAGTTTCTATGCAACTTAATGAGTCCCAAGAAAAAAGCTATTAAAGGTCTTGAAAGATTATAAGAGAGCATCAAGATAGACAATTGTTGACATTAAGAGAGTCAGTCTCTTATTTTGCATGCATAAAATTCTATTAAAGAAATGGTATAAGGATATAATAGAGCATCAAAGGTGGTCGAATCCAATGATGAAAGATATAACGAAGAAGGAGATCATTAAGTGGCTAGATGCTGAAATTATCTATCCTATTTCTGATAGCTCATGGGTAAGTCTGGTGCAATATGTACCAAAGAATGGAGGAATCACTGTAGTGGAAAATGAGAACAATAATTTGATCCCTACTAGGACCTTCTAGTTAGAGGTATACATGGACTACTGAAAGATGAATAAGCCACCCGCAAGGACAATTTTCCCTTACTATTCATTGATCAAATGCTAGATAGGTTAGTCGGACATAAGTACTATTATTTCTTGAATAGATACTCTGGCTATAATCAAATCGCAATTGCTCTATAGGATCAAGAAAAGACAACATTTATATGCTCTTATGGAACATTTACCTTCTGAAGGATGTAATTCGGTCTATGCAACACTCTAGCCATTTTTTAGCGCTGTATGATAGCTATCTTCTCAAACATTATAGAGTACTTCATGGAGGTATTTATGGATGCCTTTTCTATTTTTGGCAATTCCTTTGATTTATGCCTTGATAATTTAGCATTTATACTCAAGAGATGTGAAAATACCAATTTAGTGCATAACTAGGAGAAGTATCATTTTATGGTCAAATAAGGCATAGTCTTAAGCCATAAAATTTCTGCTCATGGTATTGAAGTTGATAAAGAAAATATTAAAACCATTGAGAAATTGCCCCCACTGACTAATGTGAAAGGAGTATAAAGTTTTCTTGGACAAGCTGAATTTTATAAAATATTTATAAACGATTTTTTCAAAATCTCCAAACCTTTATGTAACTTATTAGAGAAAGAGGTGATGTTTCATTTTGATGAAGTATGTTTTGAAGCTTTTGAAACTTTAAAGAAAAAAACTCATCAATGTGCTTATCATCCTAGCACTGGATTGAAACTTACCATTTAAGGTAATGTGTGATGCAAGTGATATAGTTATGGGTGCTATATTAGGACAACATCGAGAGAAATGTTTTTACACCATATACTATGCAAGTAAGACTCTCAATGATGCGTAGTCTAACTATATTACCATATAAAATGAGCTTCTTTTGATAGTCTTTGCCTTTGATAAGTCCCGTGCCTTACCTCATTGAAGTCAAAGTCACAGTCTTCACAGACTATTCAGTAATTATACCTTATCGACAAGAAAGATGTAAAGCTCAAGCTCATTCGATGGATTCTATTGCTGCAAGAGTTTGATCTTGAGATCAAAGATAAAAAAGGAGTTAAGAATCAAGTCGCTGATCATCTTTCTCGTTTGGAAGCGCTAAATCAATACCAATTGAATATCCAAATCAATAAGACTTTTACAGATGAATAACTCCTTGCAACATCCATCATGAGATCCCTTAATATGCTTATATTGTCAATTATTTAGTTTCTGGTCTAACACCACTTAATTGACTTTTTCGCAAAAGAAAAAGTTACTCGACAACACAAGATTCTACAAAAAATTAATGTGTGATACAATAGCTAACCGCAAGTACACATTAATGTATCAAGTGTTATAGGGTTTAAATCCAGATTATCGTTTCTACAGGGACTATTAAATCTATTTTTTTCAATCAATTACCAAAATTAACTTTACTTTTATCCAAAAAAATCTAAAGATGAATTTTAACTAATTAACCTACTTTTATCAAATTAAACCTAACTTAATATAAAAAAACACTGAAAGGTTGAATTCACTTAATTAGAAGCAATCTAGGGTTTCGACTTATCATCTAATCTTTCATTGAACTTATTAATCGCTTAGCTAATCCCTTAATACAAATTAATTGGCTAGATTCTAATCTTATCACAAACCTCTGTTGATGGTTGAGTGACTATATTATATACTAACAATTACCTATATGTCTATGGTAATCAGAATAGAATGTAACTTATTAAAAGCAGGTATAAATCATACCATACATGCCATCTAGGTATATGTCTATTTTATATGGAACTCATAATTGTTACGCTATAATCATGCATCAAACTATCATATGCTAAACACATGAATCCATTTGTCGAGTTCATCATGGTTCCTTAATCATTCAAGATATTGATCACGTATCTTGAAAGATTTAAACACATGATAGAATGAATTAATTATATGTATTAAATTTATAAACTAAAGAGTTAATAAAATCCAACTACATACTAAGTTTAAAAGTTTAACCTTAGATCAAAAGCATTTAGCTCATGACTAATCCAAGAGTATCAAAGTAAATATTAGAAGACATCATGAACAAGACCATATAATTATGAGAAGAAAAGAAATAACATAAGAAGACATTCTGGATTGTTTATCTTTTCTCTTGAGTTGAATGCATAAAATCTTGCTATTCAATTCTTGAATACTTGCTTTGATCTCTTGATTTGCAATGTGAATTTGTTTGCCCTAAGTTTGCCTCTGAAATTATGTGTGTTTTGACTTTGAAAAGAATGCTTTTATAGGTCCTTTTAAGAGCCCTAAGGTTGATGGCACTCGAATCTAAGTCAAAAAAGGACTTTTAAGAAGGTAATTTTGTTGTCGCATAGGTGTTGCGGCACTCAAACCTAGAAATTAGCAAATGTTGGTTTTTTCCTAGACGCTGTAGCGTTTAGCTTTCTGCCTGGAGTGCTACGACACTTAGGCTTGGGCGCTGCAGCACCTAGGCCTGGGTTGTCCAGCCTCCGTTTCATCTCGTAACTTGTTGTGTCTCATTTGATTTTACTTTAGTTTGTCCTAAATCTTCACATCTTTCCTCGTACACCTATTTATGGTTAAGAAATACAATTAAATAGCCAAATATTCATGAATTAAAGTAAAATTTAAGTCTTGAGAGATAAATAAAATAGTACATTTATGCTCCTATTGCACATACATCACTATGTATTAGTTCTAACAAATTACTAGTTGGTGCCAACACCCACAACAAAAAAGATTTGGTCATCTTTTCTTGAATACAAGATTCACAAACTGAATAAGGTTATATAAAAAATTCAGGTATTTGACCATCCTTAACCATACGGGCTAGGCCTCTCACACCTGTATGATCTAATTGCATATGCCACAATTTACTGTTACTTAAAGTTTATGACCTATTCCTATTATTCACTTGTGTATTTAAGATATTTTCTATTGTATCCAAAATATAATAGTCATTCATCAATTGATATTCAGCTAACAAAATAATCTCAACATCATCTAAACATAAGGAACTCTTTCTAATATATACATGATAACCTTTACTCTCTAACACAGGAAGAGATATAATCTGTAGTAACCAGTATCCATAACCGGTAAGAATATGTATATTTATATATATAAATATACGTATTTTATTTGCATGTGGGTGATCCTTGATTTATATATTGTTATTAGTAGTGTTTTTATAGGTTAAGGATATACTATTAGTATTGGGTTTATTTGCAAGACTTTGGAATTATTTTAGGGACCAAATTGTTATACTTTGAAAGTTTTGGGGGTGAATTCGTAAATACCAAAAATTAACCACTTAGTATAAAAATACACTTTTAAAAATCCTAATTCTCTCATTTTGGTCGAGCTACCCATTTTTAGAGAGAGAAGAGAGAAATAAAGGAGAGAGAAAGAGAAGAAGAAGAAGAAAAAGAAGAAGAAATTGGAATTTTGGATCTTTAGAGGTATATCACAACTAATTATCAATTTATTGGTGTTAATTAAGTTAATTTCTTTAAGTTTTGATTTCTGGAAATATGTATAATTAAGGATTTGATGTGTATTTCGTTTGATGTTGTGAGAATTGATGATGATCTATAAGATAGTTTGATAAATCATGATGAATTATGAAATTTCTGCTGGATAACCTCTTGATCTAAGAATTTTATAAATTGTTGTGATTCGATTCTGATTTTGAATTTTGAGTATATGAAATTAGACATGTTTATGATCATCTGAGACTTTGAATCGACTGAAAATCTCGGAAATTGAATTTGTAGTGAATTTACCAAAATGACCCTGGAATTCTGGAAATTTCCTGTGTAAACAGTATGATACAGTGGAAAATAATTTTTGACCTGCTGAATGATCTTTAAAAATTATGAATTTGTGTAATATGATAATTTTATATGTCTAATATGATATACTCGGAATTGAGAATTTGGATCAATGTGGTTGAAGTGTTATGAATTTCTAAAGTCTATCAGCTCATTGTAGTATTTGATTAACAGATTTTTAAAGTTATGAAATAAAATAGTTTTAAAATACTTTTGGCAGTTATTTGGAAGCCAAATATTTATCATGGACTGAGATATGTGTCAAGAGTAATTATGTGATAGTTTTATAATTTTTGAGTTAGTATATGATTTTATAAAATTGGGAGATTGAATACTGTTCAGTAAGTATCTTGATCCTGTCAAGTTTGTAGTTTGGATTCGATGGTGTGTATGGAATGGATTGTGTAGGAATTTTGATATAATATTCATATATAAGAAGTATATATGAGTCAAGAATGATATATTCTGATTTCGGAGTAATTGGACATCATTTGATGTATTAGAAAATTTTGTTAAGTATAAGTGGTCAGAATGACAGGTTTTGAGAAACCAAATATTTAGACCAATTTGATGTGATAAATGCATTGTGTATAATTTTGTAAGCTATTTAAAGTATGTTGTGTAAATTGTGAGGCTTATGAAAGGATTAATCTCCATTGATAGGTTAAGGAGATTTAAGCCTTGTAGCTGAAAGTGTTAAGAGGTAAGTATACTAGACTTACTACTGGAATCACAATAAACATAATAATTGTTTTGTATGATTTTGTAAATGGGGTTAAGAATATGTTTATGATATGTCAAAGTACATTTTGATATGAAATGTGAATATATGTTTATGAATGTGAGCATTGACATTGAGCATGGACATACATGTGTTTTTGAAAGTGAGCTTTCTAAAATAAGATGCGCTTAACAAAGAAAGCTTTTGAAGTGTAATATGTCCATGAGAAATATTTTGTGATTTGAGGGTACTTGAACTCACTGTTAACTTAGTAGGCATTTTATGTGATTTGTGGAGCCTTTATGTGTGGCCTTTCCTTCGGGATTGGTATATGTTATGTGTTCCGTATGTAGGGAGGATCCTATTGGTACCTAAAGGAAGTGTGAGTCATCACATTCGTGTGGTGGCGTATTGGTACATGTGAGAGGACTCACCGATGATCAGGGTGAGGGTTTGGCTTTTACCTTCGGGCATAAGCGTTATATATGTGTGATTTAAAGACCTCACTTGTACTATTCCTCTCATACGGTATGTCACCTACGAGTGACATTTGGCTCATTATGTGATATGTGACAATGTAAGTCCTACTAAGTAGTAGTTGAGTGATGGTATTCCTATTATGTGTTTTGAAAGAATATGTAAGCGCTTACATGATATGTGATTTGATAATTATGATTTTGATTGATCACAGCATATCATACATATGCATTGTGTACATATATGTATTTGTATTTGATATATGAAAAATTAGTATGCTTACTGAGTTTTATACTCATTATAGTTTATGGTGATTTCAGGTAAATAAGGTACATGTGTGCTTAGCGGATTTGGCAAGGCTTCTGCTGTTCCTTGGGTTCCCTAAGTTGCTAGGTTGTTGTGTGTTTCATTTGGGGACACGTGGGATAGGATATTTGGTTTGTCCCTATTGAATAAATACTTATGTATTATTTCATTGTGTGTGGATTGGATTTGGTTTAAGTTTTATAAAGTGTGGTTATTGGATGATTTTAAGTAAGAATTTGCAATGGATATATTCTGGGCTCCCGGTAACAAAGTTGCTACTGGTGACGTAGTAGAGTGTTAATCTCTGAGAAAACTCTGCGTATCTCCGGTTTAA
Source organism: Ailanthus altissimus (assembly GCA_946807835.1). Taxonomy (NCBI): domain Eukaryota; kingdom Viridiplantae; phylum Streptophyta; class Magnoliopsida; order Sapindales; family Simaroubaceae; genus Ailanthus; species Ailanthus altissimus. The sequence continues at coordinate 13,872,861 of OX327698.1, forward strand.
TAATTGTCCCAGTCATAATTCAATTGCTATAATTCTGAAAGAAATTGAAATGAATGTTTAAATATTGTCAAGAGAAGTTTATATTTATATGTTAGGTTATGGTTGATTTTAGTGTTGAACTTACTAGCAACTTGCTAAGGATTTCTGTGTTGAATGAAAGTTGAAAATTTTGTGTAATATTATTTATGAGTGCACATGCAGTAAATGAATGTAAGTGATGTCATGTGTCGGATCTTTTGGGTCTGGGGCGTGACAGCTTTTATTGGTATCAGAGCTAAGATATGATTCTGTAGACTTTTAAGTGTGAAGTCAAGGGAACCGAGCAGATGCCAAATCCTTAGGATTGTATTTGTAGCTTTGTTGTGTAAAAGTTTGACATATTCCTTAAATTTTGTATGATTTTGTGAAGATGACACAGTATCCAAGAGCTGCTAAGATTGTTGTTGTTGTGGATAATGGTACCTTATGGATCTTAATGTTACCATTTAGATTTTCTTTTAAGTTATGACTAATATGCTTAGTAAGAGTGATGTTGAATATCTTATAATGATAATTTGCATGTGATAGAGCAAATTGAGATAATTTTCTCAATGACAAAATATAGAGAAGTAGAGTATTGAAGACATCAATTGAAACAACTTTTATTGAAAAGGAAAACAACAACACAACAACAATAGCAGCAACAAAAATACAATAGAGGCTACGGAGTGAGATTTAAGTCTATTTTGCGCTTCTTCTGACTGTCATGAGTAGACCAATCTAACTGATGCAATGTTGGATTAGACAGAGGAATAAAAGACTGCAATTGATCAATCAGTTGATCAACAGTTGGAGCTGAAATAAGAATCCGTCGTGTTAGAAGTGGGATGAATTGTGTTCCCGCTGCATAGTCAAGAAAAGATATCAACCCGTCGTAAAAACCATTAACATTTAACAAACCAATGGGTTTTTGGTGGATTTGTAATTGTGCCCATGAGACAATTTGAAAAATTTCCTCCAAGGTCCCGAAACCTCCTGGTAGAGCTATGAAAGCATCCGCATGCCTAAGCATTTGAGCCATTCGCTCGTGCATAGATGAGACTTGTAACTCATCCCCAATTGTTTTTCCTACAACATTTTCAATAGCTAGAGGTTTTGGAATGATACCCAAAACTCGACTACCTTTATTGTGTGCATCTTTTGCCACAGACCCCATTAACCCTCGGTTACCTCCTCCATATACTAAATGTATATTTTGCTCAGCTAATACCTTACCAAGATTTTCTGCAACTTTTGTAAACTCTTCAGTATTCCCAGGGTTGGATCCACAAAAGACACAAATTTTTGTGAATCGACGAGCTGAGGTTTCCTCCATTGTTATGCTCACCCTAATCTTTGAATATTTTTGAGTTTGTATAAGGATGCAATAATAATGTATTTATAGAGAAACAAATTGATAATAGCTGTGGAGCATATGTGTAAGTATGTTCAAGTATATATTTTTCTCGATTCTTGTGAGGTAAAACAAAAAAAAAGAGAATGAGTTTTACTTTATCATTTTATAAGGGACAATAGGTCGCAAAATCTTGAATAAATATATGTTGATATGTAAGTGTGATAAAAATTATGTCGGAAGTGTGATAAGTTAGGTAAGATAATTAAGAAAAGTCAATAAAGGCCTATTTCATGGATTTAGGGACTTAGCCATTTTGGCACTAATGGTCGACAATACATCAATGACTTGAAGACTTTTTGAGCTAACAATTGGACTTTGGACATGGGGCCAAATTAACTTTATTAATTACAAAGATTTTGTGGTCTTAACATTAATTTTTGGCCGATAGATTAAAAGCAGATATGAAGAAAGATAAAGCACACTTGACATAAAGATAAAGCAGTAATCAGTCTCTCTTTGATGTGATAGAGCAACACGGATCTAGTTTCTGTGAAAATAGAAACAGCAATGTAGGTCAAAATGAGTCTCCTTGGTCGCTTTCATCTGTGTCGTATCCGTGAGAGAGGAACTTATGGAGTTGTTGTTCCCATACATTGAATGAGGGCTCTGGCGGAGTAGAATGTGGGTCTACCATATCTTGATCTTCTCCAGGTGAGCTGGTCTGGATGAAGGATGTGCTGGCTTCCTCTTGGATTTGGGTGTCGGTTGGATAAGGTTGGGAGTCTTGAAAGAGGGATAAGTCAAGATTGGGTTGGTGTTGGTCAAGTTCTGTCGGGACAACTGGCTGAGATTGGGTAGATTCTGTCGGGACAGTTAGCTGAGGCCATTGGTGAAGGTTATCCATTGCTTGTCTGTATCTGGCATAATAAGTCATGTTTGGGATATGGTGATGATGAGTAGAGTAATCTGTATTTCTGAGATGTGAAAGATGATATTTTTGTCTTTGTTGGAATTTGAGTATATTAGCAAAATTCAGGTCTTCTGTAAAGTCAGCTTCAACTTGTTCCCAAGGTGCAGCATCTTCTGGGGAGATCCAAACAGATGGAGGAATTATTTGATTTTCCTGAGCAAGAATTCTTTCAAGTTCTCTCTTTTGCTGAATTACTTCTTCAGGCCAGAGCTTAATTGACCCCTTTAGTGAAAGGGTAAATGTGAAGTAATCCTTAACAGTGGGGTAATAATGAATCTCGTGATCTGAAATAATCATACCCTTCCGTTGGAGAAGTAAGACTGACCAAAGATGTTGTCTGGGGACTGCAGCATTTGTGTTGTTTGCAATCATGTATTGAAATTTAGTTATCCACCATGTCTTTGGGTAAAACCATTGGAGAAAAATCAGAGCTGGATGATCTTCATCACATTTTTCTAATTTTTGGAGGGTTCTAAGTAATGGGAATTCCATGGCGATTGTATACAGATCCAACAGGTACCATAACAAGTAAAGGACAGGTTTGGACCATTGGGAAAATGGGAAAAAAGAGTGCAGGTGAAAGAAAGGGTATTCTAAGTTGAACAAAGGGCCACCAAGAACTGTGAGGCCGTGTTCTTGGACTGCTAAGATGGCGTAGTGTCTGATGAATTCTTTGGCACGGGAATGGAGTGTTCTGGTTTTGATTAGGTCTGGAAATTGTGGTGGAGAAAAAGGAACAGGAGGAGTTATGATAATGGGATTCATTATGAAGATGGTAAGAAGGTTGGTTTTATTTATTGCTAGAAAAGTGATTATGAGGTTTAGGCTATTTATAGAGTTTTATGAAAGAAAATCAATAATCGTTTTGTCCTTTTCTTTTACGTGGATGACGTTAAAGGAATAGTTAAAAGAATCATATTTGCCATCGCAGTAATTGTGCTAGTAGAATCTTTTCTATTTGAAATCGAGCATATTAGAAAAAACAGACATGTCAATCTCAATGAGAAAATGATGTCCAATAAGGTGGACTATTTTTTTAAGAGTTAAAGTAAGAGATATAATGTTAAGATCTATAGTTTAAGAATCAGTTGAACTAAAGGTCTTTTTATTGAAGTTGATTTTTGATCGTTTAAGATAATGCTTTTAATATTCTGATTTGAATGACAACTTAGTTGCGTAGAAATACTACATTTTTTTTTTTGAATGATATCAAGGTAGTGAATGATATTATGACGTATGAGTATATGTTGAAGGGATTAAAATTTTTAAAGGAGTTAAGAATTTTATGTAAGAGATTAGTATGGGTATTCTACATCTATGTTATTCTTTAATGAATGAAAGGTGAAGTGTATAGATACCCATTAAATATTGAACGAATGGGAAAAAAGAATAAAAATATGTGTGTATAATTTTATAAGTCCATAATGTGTGTCATATGTTTATTTTATGGATATATATTTCGTACTCCTCTCGTATACTCAGCTATGAGCCAACTTAGAGATAATCTAACATATGAATGAGTATTTATTAGGATTTTGGACCACAATGAGCAAATCCTATATACAATGAAGATTGCTTTGTAAATGTTTTATGAATAAACTATACAGTTGAAAAGGAAAATTGAGAATGAGAAGAAGAAATGAGACCTAAGTATCCTCATCTATGTGCTTAAGTTATGAATTTCGAGGACGAAATTCTTATAAGAAGGGGAGAATTGTAGTAACCAGTATCCATAACCGGTAAGAATATGTATATTTATATATATAAATATACGTATTTTATTTGCATGTGGGTGATCCTTGATTTATATATTGTTATTAGTAGTGTTTTTATAGGTTAAGGATATACTATTAGTATTGGGTTTATTTGCAAGACTTTGGAATTATTTTAGGGACCAAATTGTTATACTTTGAAAGTTTTGGGGGTGAATTCGTAAATACCAAAAATTAACCACTTAGTATAAAAATACACTTTTAAAAATCCTAATTCTCTCATTTTGGTCGAGCTACCCATTTTTAGAGAGAGAAGAGAGAAATAAAGGAGAGAGAAAGAGAAGAAGAAGAAGAAAAAGAAGAAGAAATTGGAATTTTGGATCTTTAGAGGTATATCACAACTAATTATCAATTTATTGGTGTTAATTAAGTTAATTTCTTTAAGTTTTGATTTCTGGAAATATGTATAATTAAGGATTTGATGTGTATTTCGTTTGATGTTGTGAGAATTGATGATGATCTATAAGATAGTTTGATAAATCATGATGAATTATGAAATTTCTGCTGGATAACCTCTTGATCTAAGAATTTTATAAATTGTTGTGATTCGATTCTGATTTTGAATTTTGAGTATATGAAATTAGACATGTTTATGATCATCTGAGACTTTGAATCGACTGAAAATCTCGGAAATTGAATTTGTAGTGAATTTACCAAAATGACCCTGGAATTCTGGAAATTTCCTGTGTAAACAGTATGATACAGTGGAAAATAATTTTTGACCTGCTGAATGATCTTTAAAAATTATGAATTTGTGTAATATGATAATTTTATATGTCTAATATGATATACTCGGAATTGAGAATTTGGATCAATGTGGTTGAAGTGTTATGAATTTCTAAAGTCTATCAGCTCATTGTAGTATTTGATTAACAGATTTTTAAAGTTATGAAATAAAATAGTTTTAAAATACTTTTGGCAGTTATTTGGAAGCCAAATATTTATCATGGACTGAGATATGTGTCAAGAGTAATTATGTGATAGTTTTATAATTTTTGAGTTAGTATATGATTTTATAAAATTGGGAGATTGAATACTGTTCAGTAAGTATCTTGATCCTGTCAAGTTTGTAGTTTGGATTCGATGGTGTGTATGGAATGGATTGTGTAGGAATTTTGATATAATATTCATATATAAGAAGTATATATGAGTCAAGAATGATATATTCTGATTTCGGAGTAATTGGACATCATTTGATGTATTAGAAAATTTGTTAAGTATAAGTGGTCAGAATGACAGGTTTTGAGAAACCAAATATTTAGACCAATTTGATGTGATAAATGCATTGTGTATAATTTTGTAAGCTATTTAAAGTATTTTGTGTAAATTGTGAGGCTTATGAAAGGATTAATCTCCATTGATAGGTTAAGGAGATTTAAGCCTTGTAGCTGAAAGTGTTAAGAGGTAAGTATACTAGACTTACTACTGGAATCACAATAAACATAATAATTGTTTTGTATGATTTTGTAAATGGGGTTAAGAATATGTTTATGATATGTCAAAGTACATTTTGATATGAAATGTGAATATATGTTTATGAATGTGAGCATTGACATTGAGCATGGACATACATGTGTTTTTGAAAGTGAGCTTTCCAAAATAAGATGCGCTTAACAAAGAAAGCTTTTGAAGTGTAATATGTCCATGAGAAATATTTTGTGATTTGAGGGTACTTGAACTCACTGTTAACTTAGTAGGCATTTTATGTGATTTGTGGAGCCTTTATGTGTGGCCTTTCCTTCGGGATTGGTATATGTTATGTGTTCCGTATGTAGGGAGGATCCTATTGGTACCTAAAGGAAGTGTGAGTCATCACATTCGTGTGGTGGCGTATTGGTACATGTGAGAGGACTCACCGATGATCAGGGTGAGGGTTTGGCTTTTACCTTCAGGCATAAGCATTATATATGTGTGATTTAAAGACCTCACTTGTACTATTCCTCTCATACGGTATGTCACCTACGAGTGACATTTGGCTCATTATGTGATATGTGACAATGTAAGTCCTACTAAGTAGTAGTTGAGTGATGGTATTCCTATTATGTGTTTTGAAAGAATATGTAAGCGCTTACATGATATGTGATTTGATAAGATTATGATTTTGATTGATCACAGCATATCATACATATGCATTGTGTACATATATGTATTTGTATTTGATATATGAAAAATTAGTATGCTTACTGAGTTTTATACTCATTATAGTTTATGGTGATTTCAGGTAAATAAGGTACATGTGTGCTTAGCGGATTTGGCAAGGCTTCTGCTGTTCCTTGGGTTCCCTAAGTTGCTAGGTTGTTGTGTGTTTCATTTGGGGACACGTGGGATAGGATATTTGGTTTGTCCCTATTGAATAAATACTTATGTATTATTTCATTGTGTGTGGATTGGATTTGGTTTAAGTTTTATAAAGTGTGGTTATTGGATGATTTTAAGTAAGAATTTGCAATGGATATATTCTGGGCTCCCGGTAACAAAGTTGCTACTGGTGACGTAGTAGAGTGTTAATCTCTGAGAAAACTCTGCGTATCTCCGGTTTAATAATTGTCCCAGTCATAATTCAATTGCTATAATTCTGAAAGAAATTGAAATGAATGTTTAAATATTGTTAAGAGAAGTTTATATTTATATGTTAGGTTATGGTTGATTTTAGTGTTGAACTTACTAGCAACTTGCTAAGGATTTCTGTGTTGAATGAAAGTTGAAAATTTTGTGTAATATTATTTATGAGTGCACATGCAGTGAATGAATGTAAGTGATGTCATGTGTCGGATCTTTTGGGTCTGGGGCGTGACATAATCCGTCTGATAATATTAAAGATAAAATAACAGTTATATAAAATTTATAAATCTACCACAAGGGAAAAATAATTTAGAATGTCTAACACATTCTAACACATTTAGAATGTGTTAGAAATCCCTATTTCTAACACAAAGTTATATTTATCGATGCTTAGCAATCTAATTTTTCTCAGACCCTGTAACATATTGCAGATGTAAGAATGACAGACGGTATCCAATACTTAGCCAGTACTAGCATTAATTGCTAATAAAAATATCAATAATAAGCAAACATATACCTGAGGGGTTCTTCTTGGTTATGGCAAAGAACTTCGGATAATTACATTTCTGATGTTCATCCTCACCGTAATGGAAACACTTTCTTTTTCCTTTGGTTTTTTTTTCTGTGGCTTAGATATCACATGTCTTTAAGAACCTATAGTGGTATCTACTTCTCTTTCTTCTTACCTTAGACTTCTTAGAAGTCTTTGAGGCATAAGATAAAGCATTACTCTAAACATATAAGGTTGCACCCCTTTTGTTCATATCCTCATAAGCTATCTTCAATAAATTGTGTAGCTCAGTATATGTTGAAAGTCAACCCTTGCATATTAAATTTCATTATGAACCATGCAAATGACCCCAACAGAGACTAGAGAATCGAGCTATTTTTTAAGTTATTATTCAGAGATATGTTCATAATCTTCAACTTCTCAATGTGAGATCATTTTACATGGTAATTAATAGGACCGTCCTCTGTCAATTGAGACTAAAACAATATCTTGGTATATACCTTAACCTATAGTTTATCGCCACACAACTTTTTCAGATAGAGCATATACTGCTTGTATTATCTATGTGCACATGCTTTTTTTAAAGTTTAGTCGACATCGATGCGAGAATATATGACTTGACTTTCAAATCATCATCCACCCAATTCTGATATATCTCAAGCTATTATGAAGTAGCTTTATCAAAAGCACCTCTGGGAATCTTCTGATTAATTACATATCCAAGCTTTTTCCAAATCCATAACTATTATGAGATTCATAAGCTAGTTAGAATAGTTTTCGCACCTTTCAGTTAGTGTTCATCCAATATGCATACCAACAGATTGCTCGAAGCCATCTTATCTTCACAAGATAAAAAAAGAGATATTAATGGAACAGTTCAATTATTAAAGCACTTTAGATTATGGATATAATTATTTATATATTTTCAATCTAAAGAAGCCCTTTTACTACTTTTCATATTCCCTTTAATCTTTCAAACAGGAAAATGAAAGCGTAAACACTATAAACTTTACTACAATGAAAAGTAGACTCAATTGTCATTTTACTCTAATCTCACACTTTAGTGATATTGGTTTTTATAAACCTAAAAGATAGACAACTCTTGTCAATTGCATATCATGCAACTCTTATGTCTGGTCTTAAATACACCTTATCCTCACACTTTAGCAATATTGGGTAAGTGTATTTTTAGATCTACTTGTCAATGATAAAATATAAGTTACTGATACTACCCTCATACTTTTACAATATTGGGCAATACATTTACTTATATTTGTCTCATTTCATATTTAACCAACATAGTCTAAATCACTACGACTAATCCCTCACACTTTAGCAATATTGAGAAAGATTGACGTAATCTGTTTAACACCGTATTGATAAAATAAACCATGCATGTATAACAGTTCTTCAAAATAAAATACATTTCAATCTTATTAAGAGAGATTTTTTTTCTTACTTTCCGCATCTTATGAGTATATTATTCCCAAACACATTTATTTTACGCAAGCACAACTAACCCCTCCAGTAAGACTTCTATTGTGGTTAACAATGCAAATAAATGATCATAGTTTATTTATACAACAATCATATTATGACATAAAATAAACATCACATGTAGTTAAATGTAAAATAGAGTAATTGGCTTGAAAACCATGGCATTTGCAATTCAAATGCCCTAGCATAAATTCCAATGTTCCCAACACCCCCGCGTTATCAGATATCGCCCCAGCGTGACAAAATGTGACACCCCTGCATCAAATTTAATGCCTAAAATGCCTCAATGCTAGAAATTCCATGTCGCAACAGTCAACCTAGTGTCACCAACACCCCAATGTTAGACACATACTGCCTCAACACTCATTCTGAAGCCTTAAATGCCCTTGAATCACATACACAGCTCTAGCATCCATCCCAATTTTGTGAATGCCCTTATGCTACTTATGCAACACCCCAACATTCATTCGAACAATGACCTGGTACTACTACCTCAACTCTTGAGACTGTAGCACCCATTGATTCCAAGCATCCCAAACAATACAAAAACACTCCATAACAACCAAACACAACATATAGTATGCTCTATACCATTTTTGTTAGGTGTTATATGCATGCATGTGATAGTGTGATAATTGAAATATACAATGCATGTCACACATACATTACCTGGGAAAACGAAATCTATTTCTTATTTCAAAAATCACATACTTAATGTAAGTCTATTATATTAATGGAAATATATATTTGTATTTCATCGGTATAGAATCGATTCGAAGAGTCTCACTTTGAAGCTAATTCACGAGCAATTCTAGTCCTCAATAATGGTAGGATTAAGGAGCTAAAATGGTGGCCTTGATTTTAGTTGCTAGATTGTTCAGCAACTCTTGTTATTTCTTACTATTTTTTTTCTCTCAAATGGCCGAAAAAATGAGACTAAGAAAAAAATGCAACTCTTGCATATATTTCACTCATAATGGCCAAATTTGTGAACACCCTTAAAATGCAACATTTGCATTTGATTTATATATGTTGACTTTTGTAATATGACACATGTTCACTTAAGCCAATAAAAAAAAGACCAGTTGTTACCAATTCAATATTAAACAAGGCCATTTGTCATTAATTAATTAAATTAACAATAATTATTTATTTAATTAATAAAAGCTTAACTCCTAAGCCTTGACAAATGTACTTTCTGAGAGAACCCGAATAAATCTTGCTTTTCGAAACCTTCCTAGATTGAATTCTTTGACTTAGTCCGCTACCCTAGTGCTCATTGAGTACACTTCATATTGTGAGACTCTCTAGGTTCACATATGTTTGTCTTATAGAATTCTTTTTTAAGTCCGTAAAAAATACCACAAACACGTTATGGATATTATAAATTAGCATGTTGAATCATATAAGTTAAACTTATAGCATATTCGTATAGTCTCCCTATCACTTATATCTCAAAAAAGCAGAGATCTAGATCATCAACGTCAAATCTCTATATGCTTAACCATGAACTTATCTCCATATTTGTATTTCTATAAACAATATCTATAATCACTTTGTGATATTGTTTAACCTTACAAAAAGCTCTTTTGTGAGGTTTATGCTTGTGGTAATTGATGTATGCAATAATAGTTAAGCGTAAGCGTACGCTATTATATCAAGTAATATAGGATTAAAGTCCAGATATCATTCCTACATGGGTTTTTTTAACCTATTTCTTTCAAGACGAGTCAAAATATAAATTGTATCTAATTAACCTAATTCTGTCAAATTAAACTAAACTTAATATTAATCAAAGGCAAGAAAAGGATAAAAGCCACTAATCAAAAGGAATTAAGGGTTTTAACTTATCCCCTAATATTTCATTAGATTCATTACTCTCTTAGTTAACCCCTTAGATTCATTTCAAGCCTTTATCGATGGTCGAGTAACAATATTACACCCTAATAATTACCTATATGTCTATGATAATCCAAATAGAATGTAATTCATTAAGAACATATCTAAATAATACCATACATGCCATCTAAGTATATTTTCATCTTACATGGAACTCATAGCTATCACCTTGTAATCATGTATCAAACTATCTTAAGTTAAACATATAAATTCCTTCGTCAAGTTCATTATAGTTCCTTAATCATTCAAAATATTGAATAGATATAATGAAAGTTTTAGACACAAGATAAAATGAATCAATTTAATATATTAAGTTCATTAAACTAAGAGGCAATAAAATCCAACTACATAATAAGTTCAAAAGCTTAACCGTAGATAAAAAGAATTTAGCTCATCATAAATCCAAGAGTACCAAAGTAATGAGTAGAAAACATAGTGAACAAGATCAAAATGATAAGAGAAGAAAAGAAACTAAGCAAAGAGATACCCTGGATTGCTTATCTTTCTTCTTAAGTGATGCGCAAGTCTCTTGATCTTTAATCTCCAACTAATTACTTTAATCTCTTGCAATTGTGAATCTTTTTGCCTTAAGTTTTCCTCTGTGAATGTTTGAGCATTAGGTCTGAAAAGAGTGCTTTTATAGGTCTTCATAACCTTAGGGTCATGGGGTTTCAAATCTAAGTTGAAATAAGAGATTTAAGAGGGGGTTTTATTTGTCGCACGGGAGCTGCGATGCTGAGAGTTAAGCACTATGATACTCCAACCTAGAAACGCGATAGGTGTGGGGACTCCCTAGGCACCGTGGCGGTGGGGTTAGGCACCACGATGCCTAAGCAATGTTTCTGGGTCTTCCGTTTCTTTTCCGTTTTAAGTTTGTTTCACGTCTATTTTGTTCCGAATCTTTATACCTTGGTTTGTAAACCTATATATGATCTGAAATAACAAATAAATAGCCAAATACTCTTAGTTTGAAGTAAAACTTAAATCGAAATTGATAGATATAACACTACATATAAGCCCGTATCAATCACAAGACTTCTTGAAATACAATCTCGAAAAATCAGGATATACAACTCACTCATATGAACTGACGGATCCCATATCTATGCACATTGAATTATATGAACATCAAACCATACTTAACAACACCCAGATGTTAGACTATGAAAGGTTTCTAACATGCATGAAATCAAACTATATTAGATCACTCATAAACTCATCGTGACGCTTAGGTTAAATGACCACAAATACTATTCAACTCAAGAAGATATTCTTTTGATGGCTTTATGAGATGTCTATTGGAGGTTTTTGTAAATCTGTTCAGTACGTAGTCTTTATTAAATACCTGCATACCGATACAAATTTTCACTAAATTCGCGATCTGCTAAGAATAATCGTCTTGACAATTTTACTGAAATAATGTTTTAGCTATATTGACTCAAGATATTGATTCCCATGAGATAATAATGAAATAAACAATAAAGGGCCTTTAAAGATGATTGGAAGTTGGGAATGGCCAAGTATAAATTCTCTCTAAAGTATATTATATTACAATTACATGGTCACTTTGTATTATTGTTAACTTTTTCGGGCTTTTGCTTCTTTGTAATGCTTGCAGCTTCTTTGTAATGCTTGCAGCTTCTTTATAATGATTAATTTGCAGTTTATTTATTCTTATAATCTTAATGCTTCTTTCTTTATTTACTTTTAATTTCTTTATTGTTTCTTTGTCGTACTTCTCTATAGTGCTTAATGTTTCTTTATATTCTTTGTCTAATATGCTTGTTTCTTTATAATGATTAATATCTCGAATTTGAAATTTTATTATATACACCTCTTAAAATTAATTGGTCCTCATTATACTTTTAATAATCTATTTTATTTTCATCAGCATACCCACCTATAAGAATAATAAACAACAATAAATTATATGAACTATATGATAATAATATTAGAATCCTACAACGATTTGTATGCAAAAATTGGTGAAAAAAAGTTTATAGATAGTATCATTAATATTTTAAGGGGAATGATGTTTTATTATTTTTTTTCTTAAAGAAACCAAAGAGGTTTATAATGATTTTACTATGTATCTGATTAGTCAATGATGTTTGAATATAACGTCACCGTCTCTGTTTAGTTCTTTGAATGATCTTTATTTAAAAGAGAAGAAAAAAAATACAAAACAAATTTCCTCTATGAGTGGATGATGTTTAGATTTTATACCAATTAATTTAAGATGAGAAGAGATTTGATTTATGAATAATGTTTAACTTTTAAAATAATATTTTAAATATTTTTATTATAAATAATTAAAAAATAAAATAAAATAATATTAAATTTAAAATTTATATTATTTTTTTATTTAATAATTATTTAACACATTAATTTATTATAACAAATTTAAAAAATTATTTAATAAAATGTTTAATATATCCGATACTAATTTAGCTCTAACGTGATTCTGTCCAGAACCAATCCAAAATTAGAACACTTATTCCACGCGCCATTTAAAGTTTAAACACACGGGCACCGCCTTAATTAAGCAAAAATACAAAGATAAATCTTCTCATTTCTCAATGAAACAAATCACTTTCTAATTTGTTTTTTTTTTTAAAAAAAAACGACGAAAATAGACAATTTCACATTTCAATCCCACATTTCCGTTGTCCTTACTATATAATTAGTAATTACCTTCACCAATACAACCTTCTGTGTCTCTTATCTTTGAGCCCACACACGAAACAAATCTTAAAACGCAGTACCTCTCTCAATCTCTTGCTCAATGTTCTTGTAATGATGGTTGGGTTTTAGATGGTGATCCGCCGCAAAACGACATCTGGGTGAGTAAAAAATGCACTGATGTGATCTGGGTTGGGTTTGGTGGTGAATGAGAGTCATGGAAGCTGAGAGGATCAAAGAGTTGTTTCTTTTTTGGTGTGGTATCAGAAGCACTCGTTTGGCACTCGTGGGTGGAAACCACACCGCTGCCAGGTTTTGTACTCGCTAAAAATCTCTTCTTTTTCCATTGTTTAGGCTTTGATTCTTTTGCAATTATTTGGTTTTATCAACTTCTTTGCATCTGGGATTCAATTCTCTTCATATTCAATTCCCATTGTTGGATTGAGATATCCGTTCACATTTGAAAAGAAAAGATTATGGAAGTGGCTAACTTGCCAAATGGGTTGAATCATGACACCCTTTTGGTGATTAAGTTACCAGATTCTAAGGTTTTGCGTATCATGTCACGCTCTGTGTTCATGGCGATTGTTATACTCTCTTTGCCGTTCATTGATTCCATTATTAGAGCATCCTCATCTTCTGTCTTGAATGTTGATGTTGATGTTGGTGATGATGACTCTGGTGTTGCAAATCTTGAGTTCTTGAATACGCTATTCCAAGATCTGAGCAATGAGGGCCTTATCAAGAAGGGAGATAAAGCTGTCGTGGTAGGATCTGGCAGTTTCGAGCCTGTGGTTGCTAATTCGCGGTTCTTTAATGATAATGAGATTCATTTGGTTGAAGTCACTGATTTGGAGAGACTTAGTTCAATTAAAAAGGAGATATTTGATTTTGCATTTGTTTCCAGCTCTATTCATACGAAAATCATTGATCATGCTGTTAAAGTTGGCGGCATTGTGGTTGTAGAATTGAGTAATGAAATTTCAGATGATTATGAAAAGCAACCAAATTATAGGATAGAGTATCTGAGAAGATATAATTCGATAATTGTTGCAATGAGGAAAACTGGTTTGGCAGATGAGTTGACTGATTCAAACAAAAGGCGGCTTTGCCAATGGGCACTGGAGGCCAAGAAAGCAGCATTGAGAGGTTTAGAAGATGTATTACTTGAGCCACCAAGAAGTGCTTTAGAAAAATCTAACAAGTTGTTAAGGAAAATCAAGTTTCTTCCGGACTTGTTAGCCGATTCTGTTGGGAGTTATGAGCGTAGAGTTTTCATTGATGTGAGCCTGGCAGAGGAAAAAGGAGTCATGAAGGATTGGTTTCATCAGAATTATCCAATGGGTCAGGAATTTGATATATACAGCCTAGAATTAGTGACCGAGGAATATTCAGAGAAGAGCATCGAAGTTTCCGATTGGTTGAAGAAGAATGTGAAGGAAGAGGAGTATGTGGTGATGAAGGTAGAAGCAGAAGTGGCAGAAGAGATGATAGAAAAGAAAACAATATGTCTGGTGGATGAAATGTTTTTGGAGTGTAAGAACCAATGGCAGGACGAAGGGAAGGAAAATAAGAAGAAGAAGGATAAAAGCAAGAGGGCTTACTGGGAATGCTTGGCTTTGTATGGAAGGCTGAGAGATGAGGGAGTTGCTGTTCATCAATGGTGGGGATGATAAAAGGCAGACATGGATTTTCCTTGCAATTATTTTGCTTGTCTTTGCTTTTCTTTTTTCTTGTTCATGTAAGAGAGATGTGAGGTTGGATGGATTTTCCTCGTCTAATAATCTGTGTTTTATGTGTGGTTTTCAAATTTCCTAGAGGGATTATAGTTCAGCATATAAGCCCTCTCTTGACTCCTGTTTGATGATGGAGTCATTATTCTATCAGAATAAAGTTTCTAGTGTATTTAGTAACTCTCTTCTTCCGGTGACAATGATGTGGTGTGCCCATTTCTTCAGCTTCTGGAATAGTATTTTATTTTATTTTATTTACTTAATATTATCTTACTTTTTTCTGTTTGCTAATTTAATTAATAAGAGCCATTAACACCGCGACCTAAATAACATATTCTCCACATTAGAGAATCTGTCAGAAGTGGTGGTTATCCATATATTTTGTTGTGTTTATATTTATATCGCTGAGTCTTCTGGCACCGATTAAATTCCGAAAGCAAATTTTTGTTAAGAGTCGCAACTCTCCATCAAGACACCATGAGATGAGATGTGAAGATTACGTGACAAAAGTTGATGACCAAGAAATTTAATATAGATTCTAAATAGTGCTCTGCTCGTATCAATGTACATTCCGATTATATTCATAATATGCAACTACTAAGGCTTCCTATTTGCTTCTGTAAAACTAAAGCTATTCGAGTGAAAACAGTTTTATTTACAGTTATGAAATAACTCTAGGGAATACAAAAAAAAGGGAAATGCGACCAACAATATTTCTCTTTCTCCAATACACATCCCCACTTTCTTTACAAAACTGGAAAGCTCCAACTAGAAGAGAAAAGTAAAAGAAGCTTTTCACATTTCTGGTGCTTTCAGGCAAACAAATAATGGTAATCTAACAGCAGCATTACCTAGGTATTCCGAATATCAGCTTCAGCTTCAGCTTCTGATAAGCTCTCATGATACTCATCTATCAAGTAGTTGCACAGTTCCAGAAGCTGATCCGCGAGGGGAGGAATATCAGGATTGCGCCCATCGTTGTACACATGGGCATTGTAGGCAATCTGCCAAACATCATGTCTAAAATCCTCCCGGCCCTTATATTCCATCCTCCTCACCTTATCCCTGATCGTGGACAAATCCATGGGACGCTTTATGATATCCAGGTAATCAGGAGCCTCTTTCTTGGACACTGGTTTTAGGAAAAAAAATGAAACCTCGGTGTTGTCTCGGAGGGTCTCAACAATGCGTTCTAACACGTTTGACAAACCAATCTGTACGATAATTGATTAGGAAATTTTAAACAAAACAAGTGCATAATCAATAAAACACAGATTACAAGTATCATCTTCCATGTTGCCCTTTCTCATTCTATGAACCCACAAATATAGAAGAAATACAACCACCCCACAAAGTCTGCATTTAATTCTAACTCAACAATCAATTATGCTCTTCAAAATTCCTCCATATTTTTTACATAAAAGAAACTATGGAGGATTCTTTTGCCAAGTAATTAACTATAAATGTGCTTAATATCTTTTGAAACCACAGCCAACCCATGTTAACTAAATTATTAATGTTCTTATTTGTCAAAATAAACTAGTAGACATGGGCATGTTATCACCAGTGGAAACAAAAAGGTCAAACATGCAAAATATAACCATGCATGCAGGCGACAAGACTACAATGAGCAGATTGAGTACCTCCCCTCCTCTAAATCGCTTTGTTGGAGGTGCATAGTCTGCGCCATATCTAGCCAACTCAGAAAGGGATTTTCTCTTAGCACTTCGATCTCTTCTGGCCATGCTTCTGTCATTTCTTCTTGCTCTGTAGCCTTCCAGATAACCATCTTCTATTTCAGACTTTTTTTTCTTTTTCTTTTCCTTTTGAAGGAGTTCTTCCTCTCTCTCTCTTCTAATTGATTCCTCATAGCTTCTAATTTCAGCACACCATTGTTCTCGCTCTTGCAGCACCCTCATTTCTTCCTCATAAACTCTCCTTGCCCTCTCTTCCCTGATTCTCTCTGTATTTCTCTTCTCTTCCTCTTCCCACCATTTCCTCTTCTTTCTAACTTTTCTTTTTGCTGATTCATTAGTCAAAGAAGATATCTCTGGACTATCATGCTTCTCAAAACTTGATAATTCAACTATTTTCTTAGTTTTTCTGTGCTCAACAGGTGTGTTCACATCTTGACTGGTCTGGTCCAGATCAATAAACTCTTTGGGTCGTTTGATTATGATTTTCTTTTGCTGTCTATCTTTGTCTGCAGGTGGACATATGACAATATAGGGCTTATAAGATTCAACTTGTTCTCTATCTGTAGTTCTTCGGGTTCTAATAACGATATCCGGCTTATGAGTTTCAACTTGTTCTCTATCCGAATTTGCTGGTGGTCTTATAGTAATAGAGGGCTTTTGAGATTCAGCATGGCCTCTATCTGTATCTGCTGGAGCCCTTATTACAACAGGGTGTTTATGAGAATCAACATGCCTTTCAGGCTTGTTGGATATTATTATTCTACTATGCTTAGCAACAGACTGATTCACAGTTTCAATATCAGAAGTAACTTGTAGGTCAGAACTTTGCGTAGGTGGAACAAGTTTATCAGAAAGCTTATCAGTTGAACCACATTTGAATTTTACTGGAAGCACTTTTATCTTCACACCAGATTTTTCATTTTCAGGAGTGTCAACCACAACAATTTTTGTTGCACTTTTACATACGAGCTTCTTTTTTTTCTTACTTTTCACCTGGACCTGACTTCAAGGATCCAGAGAATTGGATTTTCCTAAGGCTTTTTCTGAATCTGCAGTTTGAAGCTGTGTTTCTGGATCAGCTCCATAATTAGGGCAGTTTTTGTTGGTCCTCATGTGTCCAAACTGGTCAATCAAAAGGAAAAAAATCACTGTTATGACATTCCCCCAACTACCACAGAAACTCTGATAACTAAGAGTGGGCAAAGAAAAACTGACTGATTAAACCTGTCCAAACCGAACCGAACTGGCCAACTCGGTTCGGTTTTTGTAGTGGAAAATACCGGTCGATTATCTCAAGAGTGATAAACGACTAGTCCGGTTCGATTTTTCTAAACTTAGAAACGAACCGAAAACCAGGCATTTAAAGTAATTTTACAATTAGTTGCCTCGTGTCAGTATTTAATTGGTGGATAGGAAATTTGAACACGAGCTTCCCCTCACAATATAACTCACTGTAAAATTTAAGAGAATAAAAACCCTAAATTCTTATTGTCTTATTCTGCAGCCGCCCAGCCCCAAATTTTTCTTTCGTTCTTCTCTTCTTTTGTTCTAAAGACTAAAGATAAAAGTCTTTCTAATCCCTAACCCTAAGGCAAATTGCAAAACCAGCAGCAGCATTTGCAGATTGCAGTCTCCGGCTCTCTATTGCCGTGCTGCGTCCCTCTAGAATTATCGGCGATACTTCTCGACTTCTCATTCTTTGTTCAGCCCAAACATTACCAAGGCCTTCATCATCAACCTTCTTCCAACCTTCATCCAATGTACTTTGAAGACAATGTAAGTACACTGTTTTTTTTTTTCTCTTGTGAATTGCAGTGGGACTATCATTTTAATTCCACGAGGCTTAAGCAGAAATTAAACATTCCATGTACGATTTGATTTGTGTTGTTTAAACTTTAAACCCAAATATATGGCAGTTGGCAATTGGTGATTGTGGAGTGAGTAAGTTGGCATTAGAGTGAAATTATTAGGTAGAATCTTAGTCGAGCTGTAATTGTGGGACAACTGTGAGAGGCAAGTAGTTAGTCTCAGATTTTAATTCCTTCAAATGGAATCTTACTTTTGGCCAAAAAATTGGTGGGTGCCAAAACTATGAAATACATAGCTGAAGGTCTAGATTTGACTGCAACGCATAAAGTTATTCCATTTTTTGTGTATTAGCTGCTTGAAAACGAGTCTCACTTGCAGCAACAATGGGCCCAAAATTAAAAAAAAAACGAAACCAACCCAACCGGAAAAAACCAGTTCAGTCCAGTTTGGGCTTACTCCTTTAATTTGGTTTATTCGGTTCTTCCTTATGGGAGAATCAAATAACCACGGTTCGGTTTGGTTCCGGCCAAAACCGGACCGAACCAAACCAGTGCCCACCCCAATGATAACTTTAAAGATTCACACCTGACCACTAGCTCCACAAACAAAACTCTCCCTTGATGACTTTTTCTCCTTAAACATCTGTTTCAGAAAAAAGGACATTAGTTATGATAATCTTTATATACAGATTCACTTGAAGCAAAAATATGTAGGGTTTTACCCTACAGTTTTTCAAATTAATAGTGGTTAGACCTAGAGAATAGATAAGTGACTATCCAAATAATGTGACTACTTATAAACAAATATCAATATCAAGGATCTAATAACCAAGATTTCATTGCTAATATTATGACACGCCAATTCAACTCAACTTGGTCGCAACTTATATGGTCAGATTAAAAAAATATTATTTCTGTACTTTTATCTTTTAGCATGCTAATCCCACCAATTGAAAAGAGAATTACTTGAGAAGGTTTGAGCCCATAATATTTTCTTCGAAAGTGGGAGCATAGCATATATCAAAATTTGAAAAAACAAAGTACAATAGTTTAAATATGTCAAGGCTTGATTGGACAGTACAAATATGATAAAAGTACTCCAAAGAATCTCTTAAGGCTGTAGTTCTTACACAATCTAATAACAATCTGCCATGTTGCCAGGATGGCCATCATTGGTAGATACCCATCCCTTTCTATAATGCATGCAAGTTATTTTGTTTTGTAAGAGTAAGATTGGTAGAATCTAAAACATAATGAGTTTCAAAATTGACTAGTTCATTTTTACCCTTGATTGGACAGTACAAATATGATAAAAGTACTCCAAAGAATCTCTTAAGGCTGTAGTTCTTACACAATCTAATAACAATCTGCCATGTTGCCAGGATGGCCATCATTGGTAGATACCCATCCCTTTCTATAATGCATGCAAGTTATTTTGTTTTGTAAGAGTAAGATTGGTAGAATCTAAAACATAATGAGTTTCAAAATTGACTAGTTCATTTTTACCCTTGATTGGACAGTACAAATATGATAAAAGTACTCCAAAGAATCTCTTAAGGCTGTAGTTCTTACACAATCTAATAACAATCTGCCATGTTGCCAGGATGGCCATCATTGGTAGATACCCATCCCTTTCTATAATGCATGCAAGTTATTTTGTTTTGTAAGAGTAAGATTGGTAGAATCTAAAACATAATGAGTTTCAAAATTGACTAGTTCATTTTTACCCTTTATTCAGATATCCTGTGATCCAGAATCCAGGGGGGTGGGGGGTGGGGGGAACTTCTTTTGGACAGCATCATTTGAGGAATCCCGCCTCATCACATGGGATTCAGCGAATAAAATATATTAGATTTCACCATCTTAAACAACCAGAGATTTGTAAATCATGAATTATGATCTCTAAATTTTAAGTCACAAGATAATCAGTTCTTGAAACTCGAAAATACTATAACAAGAGCACAACTTTATTCTTATGTATGATTTTTAGCAGGACAAAGTTACCAATTTAAGGTATAATTATGCAGCATAATGATTATTCATAAATGATCTTTAAACACTGGATGCACTGATTCACAATGGCACCAATTTTATCAAAAAAAGAAAAAAATTTACACCAGATATAGTTATCCAGAATAAGATTTACAGGCCCTATGGCTATCAGTGACAAGGATGAATCAGCTAGAGCGACCATATGGTGCAAAACCCTTGAATCCTTACGGGAAACATTAGTAAGTTAAAATTAAAACTTGTTTCTATTCTTGTGCTTTATATTCATTTCTCATATCTACATCATGATCCTCCCAATAATCATATTTCTGAACAATTCTTCAGTGAAACATTCTCGGTGGTTTCCCTAATCTAAATACAAAGGATAATCAACAAAATGCATAAACTGGGAAAGACAAGCATGATTTATATTATGCACAACATTTGTAATAGTAGAAAAATTATCACTTTCTTTATACTCTAACACAGTGCCTAAATGTCACAAGAGAAGAGAAGAGAAGAGGAGAGAGAGAGAGAGAGAGGAGAGAGATGAGTACCAGCGGCATACTTGCCTTGATATTATCCCCCAATACTTTCAGTTTCTTGAGTTGACCCACTGGTGAGATACTGTTCCTTTTTGTTGGTTTGACCTTTGCAAACGTGTTTCTTTCAGTAATTGGGCACTCCTCCTGTCACCAAAAGATAACAGTCACTATTATCCTCAAATCACAAGAGAAACTATCAGGTTAAACCCACGTTTACCTCCTTTGGATCTCTAGTATTCTCATTTGGTGCGTGGGATCTGTTTTGTTGGACTGTATAAATGATTTTCTCGGCTGTTTTATTTGGCTTCTTAACCCATTCAACCATCTGAAGACCAGAATTTGATTTGGCAAGACCAGATCCTCCTTCCACCAAGGCTTTTTTTTTCTTCTTTTTCTTCTGCTCAGCCTCATCATCTGCAAAACAAGGGTATGTTGATCCTATAAGATTATTGTTAATAAATCTTCTCCCAGTACTATGGTCGCCTGACATGCACAGTAAACAGCACACTTGTCCTAAAAAGCAAGTTGAACAGACGTGCTCATGGGACATTTGACACTTGTGCACAAGATTTCTAACAATTTGTTCTCCATTGCAAGGTTGCCTCAAGATTGTGGAAGAGATTAAGCAAAGAAGAAAAACTATCTAATGCCATAACGTGTTCTTGTGATTCCTTGTTAATGGAGACACATTTTTGCATTTTGGAGAGAGAAAAGAGAAGACTGCGAATGTGTACAGTTTTAGCTCTTTTCTGGGTGATTTGGGATGAATGAAACAATAGAATCTTTAAGGAATCAAAACAGGACAATATTAATGGCTTGTGGGATAGAGTTCAATTTTTTGCTTCCCTATGGGCTTCAGTTTATAAGGAGTTCCCAGATAGCTCTTTTTTCTTCATTCATCTTAATTGGAAGGGAGTTTGGGGATCTAATTGCCTAGATTTGCTCAATTGTGTATGGGTCTGGGTGGTCTTCTTTGGGGGGTCAAAACAGATTTTTGGGTGCATTCAGTTGTTTGTGCGTAGCTTTCCCTACATTTTTTGCTTTTCTGTGGACACGAGGTAAATATAAACTTGCAATACTTTTTCCTTATTTTGATATAATCATTCTCAGTTTCTTATCAGATACAAACATATGTAAAATCCCTAATCAACTTCAGTAAATACTACAGCCCACAAATATTTTTACTAAAATTCTTTGGAGTCAATAAGAAAAGCAGTTATAAAACAAATAATTCATACCATCCATGAGTAGCCTGCATAATTCAGCCGCTTCAGCTGATTCATCTTCAATTTCCTCTTCCACCTGCACTAGATATGGACATCTTCTCATTTTAAGCCCCTTAACACCTTCCATTTTATCATGCTTCATTTTGTAGTTACTCTCTCCTCCGTCACATTCTTTAGTTACTCTCTCCTCCGTCACATTCTTCCACATCAAGCAAATTTTCTAGATCTCCGGCAAATGAATCCAGATCACTGTTTGCTTCAGAGTCGCTTTCATTTACATCATCATCACAAGCTGAAAGGGACTGAACTTGTCTATCCCAAATCTCCTGGCACTTTCCTCTGGTCTGTTGCTGCAGCTGAAGAAAGGACATTCGCTGGCCACGAGCATACTTGCTTATAGTTGTTGGATCAACTTGGACACCTGTTGCTGCTTGCTCACTTGAAAGCTGGCGTATCATGGCAATACGATGCCATCTAGTCTGCTTTGCAATCATTTCCTCAGGAACATTGAACTTAAGAAGAACCTGTAAATCAGAGGGCAGTTAGAAACTGCAAATTGAAGGAATACAGATACCGTCTGATTCCCTAAGGAGTTTAAGCAAAACAAAAAGAAAACTTTACCACCATTTTTTTGCATTTAATAATTAAAAAAATTACACATTCTGTGGCTTCCCATCAAGGAAAGGGTGAAGAAGCAGGTGCGGG
Source organism: Ailanthus altissimus (assembly GCA_946807835.1). Lineage (NCBI taxonomy): Eukaryota > Viridiplantae > Streptophyta > Magnoliopsida > Sapindales > Simaroubaceae > Ailanthus > Ailanthus altissimus. Next base: position 13,895,832 of record OX327698.1, read on the forward strand.
GATGAAAGAAGGCATAACTGTGTGAGGGATTTGTTTTGATAAGGTTGTGAAGGTGGAAAGAAAGATCATCTCATCAAATGAGAAGTGATTTGGGACTCGTGACAAGAGGATCATGAATAAGAAATATAGTAAATTGAAATTCACCTCTATTATGAAATGTTAGCAAAGATCTCCAGTGTAGAATAATTCTCTTGGCACACAGTCAAAGAAGCAAACAAGGTCTCAAACATAATGAATGGGATTCAAAAGTATTTGATATTGCATAACACCATGTACACTAGCATTATATCTTGGGCATTAAGAAAATAGTTTCATGCACCATTAGATATTCCCCTGTGCACAAAATTCTTCAGTTAAAAAAATTAGATGTGACTTCACGAGCATCCAAGTTGATGCTTTTGTAGTTAAAACATGCATTTCATGTAGAACATCTAAAACTCAAAAAAGGTTAGAATAGAATACAATTATAAATCTATAATAATCCTGATTTCTCACCTCTCGTGCAGCCTCCATGCTCAATCTCCGAAGATCAGCATCTGTTCCAGTAACAGTAGAAACTCCTCGACAAGCAGCTGCCTTTTTCTTCACCATTGCACTTGACATTGATGCTTTTGGAGCAGCACGGACAAAGCTAAATCCTAGTCCCCGACCAGATGGATCACCAACTCCAGTTATTTCCAGACGGTCAATATTTTCCTTGTCCTGAAATGAAAAGGATAAGGTGAATAAAGAATAAATAATATGAAAAGATAATTAACAAAACAAATGGGAAAAGATAATTGAAAAATAGGATATACTACATATTTAATATATTTCCTCTAATAGAAAAACCCACCATAATTTGTATAAACAAACACAACAAATTTGAACTGCCCCAGCAAAATATTATATGATGCCACCACTAGAATTGGATAATTAAACTTGAGCAACTGTGGCAAAAAGCATAACTATTTCCATATATAGCACTGTAATTTTAAGATTTAAGGCAAAAGGATAGCACTATGTTATGAATTTCTTTTGTTTTTTTATCCTACCATCAGAAAAATACACACATACACATGCACAAAGCACACATTTTCATCAGTAAGAAAGATTGTTTTACCTGGTTTGTACAGGCGACAAAGTTGCTACTGACGTTCCATGGAGTTATCTGAAGTTCCCTCCCGATACGTGATGCAGCAGCCATAGCAATTGCTTCATCAGGGAGCTGACTCGTTGCAGATGAAATGCTAAATGGAAGAGTTAATTGTGTGATTCCTAAATGTTTGAGCCGGTAGAGACCAGCTTGCATACTTTCATAGGAGCAGACCTAAGCAATAGAGGAACAGAGGAGGAAAGAGAGTGTAATAAGCAAACTATGTAAATGTTAAGGATAAACAGAAAATTAAGGAAAAACAGTTTTTAATGATTTGTCTTGTATAACAGTAAAAAGATAAATATATCACTGTTGCAAAAGGAAATTTCGTTCTATTGTTCTCTCTTCCATCACCAATCAATCAATTTACTCTTTTGCTCCCAAATCCATATCAACAAAATGGAACTGCTGCTGCAGTGGCAACTAGCTAAAAACTCAAACAAAGACAAATAAGGACATCGAATCAACCTAAGATAAAACCTGGTAAAGGGACCTAAAGGACAAAATAGGAGCGAAAGGAAATAAATAAGCTAGTCAACATCTATATGCAAGACACACGATACAAACTTCCAACTATGTCATGAATTGTACTAATCGAGTCAAGCCACAGCCACTTGAAGTTTGTCCAGCAGAATACACTAGGGAATCAGTAACTGCTGCAGCAGGAAGCAATTGCAGAGCCTAATGTTTATATTTGGGTCTAACAAACCGACAGTGATTATATTAATTAGGCACATGTTGTAACAGATTTTCAATTACCATGGGTAATGGTAAGTTACCACACTGATTTGCTAAAAGCAATTAAACAAGTAATACAACCAAGAACTCTATGTCTTCCAAAGTTCTTAGAAGCAGGAAAGGTTTGTAACTTCATTAGACAACACAAATAGTTCCACTGATTAAAAAAGTTTTCATTAAAGAAAAACAGTAAACTCACATGCTCTGGCGACACCATTTTTCTCAAATCACACTCAGATGGAATATGGAAGGTATGCTTCATAGACCAAACCTGCTTTCCCTTACCATCCCTCTGTAGCTTACACTTGCATGTAAAGCATACAGGTGAGTATGTAATCAAGTAGAATAAGCATCATAAAGAAAGCAAAAAGTTAGTACAAAAGCATATTCCTATTGTCAAGTTATTGCTTGACCTAAAAGTTTAAGCTCATAGATATAATGGCCCCAACAACAATATAAGCTTGTTTATTGACCTTGTAAGAGAAGAGGCCTATTAGAACCTTAATACCATTGTTTGGGCCACTTTACAAAAGCTTAAGCTTTAGGTAAGGTCCAAAAAAAATAGTATAAAGCTCTAACAAGCCTCCTCATGTTCAAGAACCGATACCAAAAACCTCTTGGTCAAAACATGCTCTGTTAGCATGTTTTGGTTTAGAATAGAAAAAGAAAATTGGAGATACTCCACTTTCCTGTGTCTCTACCTTTGTTTTCCCTATTCTTAACCCTAGCACAGCTTATGATAATCAAAGCAACCATCAACTCCCCAAGTGACATGTTAAGAATAGATCCAGAATAAAAGCTTACCCGCAAAAAAGCACATTCTTTCATCTTCTTCCGAATAATTGCTTCTGATAGGTTGGGAAACTGTGCAGATAACTCATCTACACCAATGCAGGGAAGCAACCCACTTTCTGCCGCAGCAGAAAATTCACGATACACATATACCAGCAGCCTATTTATGCAATATGTCTGAACATGCTTGGATCCAGGAGACATTACCTCCATGAGGGGCTCCTGCAAATGACAATCACGAAAATACAATTCATTAATTACTTTTGAGTTTGTAAAAACTTCGTGAAAACACTGAATTTGGTACATCTGCAAATCAAATTGGCAATAATGCTCAATAAATTAAAAGAGAGAAAGAGAATATAACAGTACAGTAACGTTTAATGCAGAATCAGAATCTACGAGTTGTTATTGTAATAAGGAACTACTTTATCTAAGGATATCAATTGTTTATTCAGATTACTACTTGTTTGAGTTGATTTCTTTATTATGGTAAAATTAGGTTATTTAGTTGAAATAGATTAGGTTTTTTTTGGCTCTATAAATTGGCCTCGAGTACTTTTGATAACAGCTTATGATTGATTTGAGAATATAAATCGCCACTTTCACTCTCATATTTTTCTCCTAGCTTCTCCCTTTCTATCCTTCTCTAATTTCTTTTCTCCTCTCCCTAATTTCTGAATTTTCCTCTATACCTCTCTCTTACTAGTTCTCTTCTATTTCTTTCTTTTCCCAGATTTCTTTCTACACCACTCGAACTAATTTCTACTGACAAGCATAAATCTCTCACAAGAAAAGTTGATAAGACAATTACATTCATTCTGTTTTAAACAGTTAATGGGGAAATATATGTAGTTTTAGGAATATTGTGTTTAAAGTATTAACAAACATGTCCAGATGATGAAATACAACATGAATCAATATCTCCCATAATCCCTTTATTTTTAATTCAAAAATAGAAAGACATCAGTCAAGCTATGGATCTTCGAATTCATTTAAAGTAGGTACATGCATTAACACATGCAAGTTACTATGAATGACCACCAAGGAAACACCACAAAGAGCAACTACACATACACTGGTTGCGCTTAGGAATGGGCACGGTCCGGTTCGGTTCGGTTTTGTTTTTTTAATAAATAAAACCGAAACTAGTTTTTTTAATGGAAAAAACCGAACCGGTTTTTTCGGTATTTATTTTTTTAATTTTAAATTATGGGTTTTTTTAATTTTCGGTTCAGTTTTTCCCCCAAAAAAACCGAATAGGTTTTTTGTTAAAAAAAACTAGACCAAACCGAACCGAACCAACCAATTCGGTTCGGTTTTTCGGTTACCCTTTTTTTTTCCCACCTTTAGTTGCACTACAGGTTGTATAACTTAACAGTATATCTGAAAGTAAAGATGCTTTAGCAATGAGAGAAGGTTAAGGAAGGCTACTTCACTGAAAGAAGACAAAGAGAGTCAAGAAAGAGTAAAAGGAAGAGGAAGAAGAAGGAATATAATGGAGGAAAAATAAATCTAAAGGACTCTAACCAGCAACTTTGCACAAAATTACCTATAAGGTGAAAAAAAGTTGCCAGTGCAGTAATATCTGCAATGAAAGGGCTGTCAATCTCAATTCTCCCTTTAACTCCCACTTGAATACTTGTTGCCTACTTTTCTACAGCTTTCCATTTGTTTACTTAATCTCAAAATATATCTCAACTTTGTACTTGATCTTAACATAATGTGATTCTACTTAACTCAAAAATAGTTTATAGATAAAACATGTGCCTCTTATTTAGTTTTGTCCTGTCTTGCATAACCAAAATACGAGCAGTAGATAACAGCCTTGCTAACATAAAAAACTTCATGGGGCTATGCCATATAGGGATGCATCAATAAAAGTACAACAATAACAAATCTGTTGTCCGACAACGGCAATCTTGTCAATACATCTATTGAAACAAACATGTACCGGGCAATATAGGTGCCCGGTACATGTTTGTTTCAATAGATGACTGACTGCAACCAGCTTTTATGTCTCCAAGGAAAGGGGACTTATCACCTGGCTCCAGTATCAGAACATTCCCCAGGCTGTTGTTTCCATTGCACAATGTTGTGCTGGCTTGATCAACTGGGGTTGACTTTTGATAATAAGTGCACAAGTTTGCACCCATTCCAGCATTGCTCAGCAGTAGAGGCCTTTCCTCACAGTACCTGGAGGGAAAAAAATAGTTCCCTCTCAAATCTTCTCTATTTATACTCATAGCAATTTTCTTATGTTTGGTGACAGTGGACAAGCTAAGGTTGTTGATTAGTTGGTGGTACTATACTATCAATCATGACAACTCTTCCAATATTCGTCTTCAACATGATAAACACTAATTCATATCATTCATTCAGTTCTTTCTTTTAGGATCCCCGAATGCGTAACGTTTCATTTATCAGTGAGGTCAACAAATTCATAGGCATCTAGGGATAACACATGTACTTTTATTTTAAGTGACAGGTAGAATTCCTTGCGAGTGGTATTTGCACAAAACAACAATATAACAAAGAAATGCTAAGTTGTGCTCAAATAATAATGAAACGCAGAAAGATCCTCCACAAGTCAGAAAAATAACTTATAGAACTTTTATTGTAAGTGACAGATGGAATTTCTTGCAAAAGTGATTTGCACAAAATGACAATATAACAAAGAAATGCTAAGTTGTGCTCAAATAATAATGTAAAAGCAGAAAGATCCTCCACAAGTCAGAAAAATAACTTATAGAGTTAATGAACAGAACGCTTTTCTATACATGGGCATATGATAAAAGTCCATCAAGGGAATAGAATGAAGGACGATGATTAAAAAAATAATGAAGCAATTGACACAGAAAAGCAAAAGTGGGGATTTTATATATATATATAGTATATGAAGAGTACTTACTCCATAAGAAAGATATGGCCATCTTTCACAGAAAGATCTGATTTCTTCTTAAATGCGCCGGGAGGATGCAATGACCTATTCTCCCCGGGAAACTTCTGTGCCCTTGGCAGCAAATGTATTTTTGTGCGAATTAGATGAATCAAGGAATTTGGTCGAACATTTTGGTCAACAAGAGATTTACTGTCGTCAAGCTCCTTCCCCATATAAAATAACTTAACAGTTTCTGCAGGCTGGAAATCTATACAAACAACAGTGTAAGTTAAGGTCTTATCCTTCTTAACATATTCAAAAACATTTAACCTTAGAAAGGTAAAATCATCAAGGGCACTAAAACTAATGTGATAATAATCACACATATAAAGTGGATAAAGAAAAATGAAAACCTAGCTTCTTTGAAGCCTTTGCTTTAATGGAAGGAACAGTTTCCTCAATGGAAACATGCAGTTTACTGCCTTTGCCTCCTAAGCTCTTTATTATTATTTTCATGGGTCCTTGTGTTGGCAGCTTCACTTGTTGTTTGACAGCCACCTCATTGTCATGAAGATACCATAAAGCTTTAGGCTGGTGAAAATTAGCTATATCTTTACTGCAAAATAGTATGTAAGAGTTAACAGCATAAGAAAGCAATGGCAGGCACAAAATTAACTAAAAAAATCAAGAGCAAAACATCATGGGAAACTGTTGGAGAAAGCAAAAATTCTCGAATTATTCTAGAAATGTTATAGCAGTATATCTGACTTTATGGTAGCAGAAAGTCTAGGGCTGATATGTTTTTTCTTTTGTAATCCCTCTTTTTAAGGGATTTTGTCCTGTAACATCTCTATTTATAGATATCATTCTCTATGGAATAAAATATAGAAACAAGTAGTATGTTTCTTTAAAATACCTTCATGGTATCAGAGCTTTGGTTCGGATCTGAACCTTTTATCATTCAAATGGCCAGTCAGGCCAATACTGGCTCTATTGAGTCAGTAAATACCTCAAACACTTCAATACCATCTCTTCTACCTACTGCTGAGACTCACTCTCTGCAGATAAATCAGCATAAACTTGATGGAACCAACTACATGGACTGGTCTCAATCAGTTGCAATGGTGATTAGAGGAAAAGGGAAACTCGGGGATCTCACTGGGGCAATGGCTGTACCTGCAGAAAATGATGCTAAGTATCCCACTTGGGAATCCGAAAACTCCATTGTTATGGCCTGGTTAGTTAATTCTAAGGAAAAACGAATTGCTAGAAACTATTTATCATATAAATCAGCCAAAGAAATCTGGGAAACTGTCAGGGATATGTACTCAGACCTTGGAAATTCTGCACAACATTTTGAGCTCAAGTCAACTTTAAGAGATAAAAAACAAGGTGATCTATTTGTCACAGATTATTACAATGTGATAACAAGCTTATGGCAGGAGCTTGATTTGTTTAAAGATCCTACCGATGTATGTCCTACTTGAAGCAAAAAAAATCAGGTCAAGACAGAGAATGCCAAAGTCTTTGATTTCCTTTATGGATTAAATAAGGATTTAGACAAAGTAAGAGGTCGAATACTTGGTAAAAAGCCTCTGCCAACACTCAAGGAAACATTTGCTGAAGTCACAAGGGAGGAGTCTCGAAAAAGGGTAATGTTGGGCAACACCAAAACTGGAATAGTGGACAACAATTTGCAATCAGCACTTGTCACTCGAAAACAGGAGAATGGAGCATTAAAAGGAGCAAACAATAGTACATGGTGTGACTATTGCCAACGTCCATGGCACACAAAAGAAACATGCTTGAAGATCCATGGGAAACCAGCCAATTGGAAGCTACGGCTTCAAAAGGAAAAAAAGCCTATCAAGCAACATTCCAGGAGCAAAAACCTAAAAATAAACACCTAGTGTTTGCTCATTTACTAGAGAACAACTTGAGGAAATTCAAGCCTTTCTCTTTAAATCCAACGCTTTACTCACCAGTCACATAGCCCAAAAAGGTAACTACCTTTCTGCTCTTAGTAGTTCTCAAGAGAATGTCCCTTGGATTGTTGATTTAGGGGCATCAAATCACATGACTGGATGCCACACCTTGTTTTTTAATTCCACTTCATGTGCTGGAAACTTAAAAGTAAAAATTGTTGATGGTTCTTTATCACCTGTGGCTAGAAAGGGCTCTATTAAACTTGCTGACTTTGTTCTTGAATCAGTATTACATGTGCCAAATTTAAGAATTAATTTGATATCTGTAAGTAAGTTGACAAGAGATTCAAACTGTGTGGCTAAGTTCTTGTCTTCTTATTGTGAGTTTCAGGATTTGACTTTGAGGAAGATGATTGGCAATGCTAAGGGGTATGAAGGCTTGTACTATCTACATCACTCACATCAAACAAGCATTAGCTTCTAATAGTGACTCTAATTCTGTTTCAAGAACCATCATGTTATGGCATTTTAGGCTAGGACATCCTAGTTCTTCGTATTTCAAAAGGTTGTTTCCTTCTTTGTTTTTGAATAAAGATGTGAGTTCCTTTCAATGTGAAACCTGTCAACTTACCAAACATACTCGTGTCCCATTTCCTGTTAAATTTTATGTACCTTCTGAGCCATTTTTCATTAATACATAGTGATGTGTGGGGACCCTCTAGAACTACAGTTTTAAATGGATCTAGGTGGTTCATAAACTTCATTGATGATCATTCACAGGCATGTTGGGTTTTCTTGATGAAAGAAAAATTAGAAACCTCATCCATTTTCAAAAATTTCCATAAAATGATTGAAACTCAATTTAAACAAAAAAATCTAAGTTTTTCGTACCGATAATGGAAAAAGAATACTTTAACTCAATTTTAAGATCTTATCTGGTAGAAAATGGGATTGTTCATCAAAGTTCGTGTGTTGGAACTCCACAACAAAATGAAGTCTCCGAACAAAAAAAACCACCATCTTTTGGAAGTTGCCTATGCTCTTTTGTTTCAAAATAACATACTAATAAGTTTTGGGGGGAAGCCATACTCACTGCCACCTATTTAATCAATAGATTACCCTCTAAAGTACTCAATTTTCAAACTCCACTCAATATCCTAAAAAAGGCATATCCTACCAATATGTATCTCTTTCATACAATGCCTCTCAAAACCTTTGGTTGCACTGCGTTTGTTCATAATATAAGTCCCAACCTAGGTAAACTAGATCCCAAGTCAAAAAAATGCATTTTCTTATGCTATTCTCCAAACCAAAAGGGTTACAAATGTTATTCTCGAAGTGATAAAAAAAAATCCACATCAAGTTATTGTTTCTTTGTGTGGGAAAATTTGATTACTTGGAGAAGCGAGAAACAGCCTGTGGTATCTAGAAGTAGTGCTGAAGCTGAGTTGAGAGCACTAGCTCAAGGAACCTGCAAACTAATGTGGCTAAAGAAGATGTTAGAAGAACTCCGAGTAACTAAGAAAGGACCTATGAGATTGTTCTATGACAATAAAGCAGCAATTAGTAGTGCTCACAATCCTGTTCATCGTGACAGAACAAAACATATGAAGATTGACAGACATTTTCTAAAAGAGAAAATTGAGGAATGAATTATTTGCATGATCTACATTCTAAGTAAATTGCAGCTTGTAGACATTCTAACTAAGGGGCTACCGGGAGGATTGTTTGAAGAATTAGCAAGTAAGCTGGGAATGATAAATATCTATTCACCAGCTTAAGGGGGAGTGTTGGAGAAAACAAAAATTTTGGAATCATTCTAGAAATGTTACAACTATATATCTGACTTTATGGTAGCAGAAAGTCTAGGTAGATATGTTTTTTCTTTTGTAATCCCTATTTTTAAGGGATTTTGTCCTGTAAAATCTCTACATACAGAGACCTTCTCTATGGAATAAAATATAGAAACAAGTAATATGTTTCTTTGAAATACCTTCAGAAACTATACACAACAGACCCCTAAAAAATATTCTATAAGGTTTAGGAGGGGCAGAGTGGTTTACAAAATATCTCTAATGAATTTAAAATAAAATAAAATAGAATGAACTGGTAAAACTCACGCTTTGAGTTACACAAATCTGAATGAACAAACAGTTCAAAATACTGAAGGAATTCGGGAATTTGTTAAATAATGTGACATCCAAAGCCAACAGAGATCTATGAAACATGCAATTAAAACAACTGGAGATAATATAGCATTCATCCTTACTTGCTTAACTTTGGTTTCATTGTCTGTAGCTTAAGTGCTGGAGCAGAATGATGAACTCTGATACCATGAGCAGCGCGTTTCTTAGAATTTGACTGCAGCTGATGGAAAATTTTTCCCTTCATATAGAACTTGTCATTAGCAATATTAAATTTCCAGTCAGATTGATGTTTCCGACCATGTAGCTCAGTAAATTCCCCATTGCTTGGCTTTACAAATCGAGTTATGATCATAGCCCCTGCATGAAGCAGCGGATTTTCATCATCCTTGTTATCCAGAATTTCAAAAAACATCTGTTCATCTTGAAGATCAAGAATCAGCTTAGGCTTTCCAACAGCATCCATCGGTTCCCATATTATATTGTCTAACCAGGATCCTTTTTCTATATCTCTGTTTTGTAACATAAGTTTGCTAAAGTGCTTTACAGCATCACTTTGGCAGAGCTCTAATGAAACATTCTCCTTTATACCATCTGCAAGATTACGATTATCCAGATCAGACCTAGATTCTAACCTCAAAAGCTGGGGATGGTATCTGCTTTCTGGGAATGGATGATTTGCATTATCTGAAGAACTTTTTTCACTGAATGATTCTGACAAAACAGGAGAATTTTGCTTATCAACAATACAATCCTTCTCATCTGGGTTCGAAGAGAGCTCTGGATGAAGATTATTTTGCCCAGTACCAAGTTCAGTTCCCCTTAGTAAACCAGATTCCAAGTCAGGTCCAGGGATATCACAACTCTCTAGAGGATTGTCACTCACTGCAGGAGAATTGACCCAGAGGATATTTTCTTCCCAGTCATGCTGATCAAGAGGGAAAAGTTTTGGACTTGAAATTGAGTGCCAGCTCATAGAAAGATTTACAGTTAAGTCCTCTTTCATTGGCTCTGCACAAATACAAGAGTCCTTTCTTTGCTTATCACACTGTTCATACATAGTGGCAGCATCTTGCAAAATACCAAATTTTACTAACTTGGGCCGGTCATCATTGAGTAAGGAAATATCATGTTGAAACATATGTGCTTGTTCAGTTAATAGAAAACCCTGACCAGAGCTCTTTAGATACACCTCTTCATCCTCTTCAAGAAGATTGGAAACATCCAAAACATTGCATTTATCTAGACATGAAGGTTGGAGGGAGGAAAAGAAAATTAAAATCAGGAATATGCAAACCATGAATATGAGTTGACATAGAATAGATCCAAGAATCCGACAGATTAAGGACAGTCTGAAAACAACCACCTACCTTTAAGAGTGGAATACCTTTGGTCTCTTTTCTTCACCTTCTTCAAGGGCTCATGAATACCAAAAATTTCAGAGAACTGTAAGATCACCTTGCCATCTTCTACACATAAAATTGGCAGTGGTGGAAAACCTTGTTCATCTAATGGCCCTTTCAGTAGATCAGCAACTTCCTGTTGGTTTTTTTTATTAACAGAGTAGTGAGATTGGTTTCTAATGGCTTCTATAGTAACAGATAAGTAGTATGGCGTTGGCCTCTTAAAAGGAAGGAGTAAGTCAACAGCTACATATTTTCTTTACACAGAAACCTTTGATGCCAACTGCTGCATGCTCAGCATGATTCCTACTCATGCTTACAGTACGAATGATGAAATCACCATCAAAGTTTTTCATTTTACTTCAAATCATTTGTATGACACAGAAACTAAAACAGTATGCAAAGAAGGCATAAATGAAGTAACACTATGCATGCATAAATTGACATATATAATAAGAGTAAGATTCAATCTATCATTTAGTCTGATATACATGAAAATGGAACACTTAATGCCAATTTCAGCAACTGCCTCTGCCCTAAACCATTCTAACAAGATAGTTAACTGCTTATCCTGAGGAAAGCTCTCATTTCTCACCCATACCATAATTTGTTAGCACTTGATTATTACATGTAATCCATTCTAGAGAAATTGGATTATCATTCATTTAACAGTGTACAGTCAGTAACCAAATGAAATGCAAAGGTATCACATGCTATAAAAATTAAAATTCATTTTCTTAGGATATAACATATTTTTTCATGAAAAATGATGTCTTGTTGACACATAACCCCTGCATAAAAGAATTTATAAAACAGGTTCTGTAGGTTGAAACATCTGTTTGTTCTTTTTTTTTTTTTTTTTTTGGGATAAGAAACAAAGATTTTATTAAGAGAAAAAGAACAGATACAAAATACAGTGGATAAGAAATCAACCGACAGAAAGAGGAAGAGGAAAAGTAAAAACAAAACACCACCAAAGAATCAACAAAAATACAAAAACATCACAAATTCACACCAGCCAATCCCTAGATATATCAGCCATAAAAAAACCCTCAAACTGATAAGCATAGGTTAAAACAATTACACAATATTTACTTGTTTAGCACATTTAACTAATTCCCCAATTGGTTTTAACAATTCAATTCACAGTTTTTGCTTTAGATCAATTTTGACAATCAGTTTATGTATTAAGGAATTACAACCACTATGGTAATTAAATTTTAACTTGAATAAACTGTATGACTTATTTGAATCAATAGAGGCGAGGTCTAGGCTGGCTGGCCAGTACAACATAAAATCAACTCAATTGTTAGTCTCGCATGATAAGTATTTCCTCATTAAAACAAGCATGAATCTGACCAATTACTTATCAGGCTCTGTGAGCATACATCCATATATCCTGATGTACAGTAGATATTCCTATCATTTTTTTCTCTCTATTAAAAAAATATTATTTTTGTAATTAACCATTTCTATATCCTTGTATAAGACAAACAAACTCCTATAATTACAAAAACTAACAAATCTTTACTTTTGGAAATTATGAAACCAATACAAAATAGATAATCCCATTTTGATGGGACTAACCGGATCAACTTTGCATAATTTTATTCTCAAGAATAACTCCATTAAATTTCGGCCTCTATACATAAAATAGTAGGAAGTCACAAAAATATTGGAAGCCATCCTAAAATATTCTCAATAATTGACCAAACAGAATAATCTGACTCATAAATCACCAGGAAAAATAAAATGAGTGAATAAAGAAGAATTCATATATTTATTGGTTTACAACCTACATAATGCACAATAACATTAACTTATCCAGGAATATAAGTTTGAAAAACCTAACATAGAAATAGACACCTACAAAACACAAGCGGTATCGTTTAACCATGTAGACAGTTACTAGTTCCAAGTAGGATAACTAATGAAGCAGCACATAGATGTGTACAACGAATGCAATTCTCACAAAGCAACTCAAGATTTAATTAGAGCTGCAATAATATACTTTGAATAGGACCTGTAATATTAAGCATTTGTTGGTTCAACCAACTGCTGCATATTCCTTCAGAACCATCTCCGCAAACACGTCATACTTAACTAGCAAGCCCTTATAATATTCTACAAGCTCAGTGCCACATCATGCTGTATTGTAAATGCGGCATAGTCATTCAAGACATGAATCAAACAATTGCACAATGTATAAGCAATAGCACATCATCCACAAAGAATCCACCACTACAAAGCAATAGCATTTCACCTAAAACAAATCCTCTTCATACTTGGTCAGAGATGAAAATTTCAGACATTCTAACATAAAACATAATCCCCATAAAAGATAATCTGAAAGAAAAAAAAAGTGACAATTTCTAGAAATTTAAAGGGAAAACTACAAACAACCAACTAACCTCATCATAATCAGCACCCAAAGAGCTACCTTGTTGATCATCCTCAAGAGATTTTTCTCCTTCTGGAACTGCTATAACACACTCACCACCTGGAAGAAGATGCTAATTTCAGTCAAACATCAAATAAAACTATGAAAAAGGAAAAGTTCACGTCAATAAATTTATTAATTATGAGCAAATACTTAAAAAATATTCAAATAATCAAATACTATAATTTTAGGAAGCAAGGAAACACGGCCTCCACAAAATGGCAAGCCCACAACCCTTTAGTCACTACTAAACAATTTCTCATCTCACCAAGCGATATTGCTCTATTAGATAACTTAAACACATTCAAGTAAGTTAACCACAATTTCTAAGAGAGGAAAGGCCAGGATCTGTGTACTTGGCATAAGTTGCATATACTAAATACTCGGCTTCTAACAACCTAACATGCCAAAGCATGGTTCTTTCTATAATCTGTTTAGTTTTCTAACAAAAACAAAATGACAAACGACACACACCACATATAATCAGTCCATACAAACTGAGGATGGGTAGGACAAATTTTTGTTTAGACAATCTCAGACAAAACAATCTAACCTTCAAAATATTAGAGTCAGGCAGAGGTAAATCGTCTTTATTTTGGATACATGATCAATTTGGGCAACCTGGCCCAGTTTGTTTCAGTTTTATATATGAATAAATAATCACAATGATTGTAACATAAATATGTAAAACACAAAAGTTATTACATCTAAGATCAGATAAAGTAAACCTGATAAGGATTTAGGTGTAACTTCAGTTTCTTTATCCACCACCTCTTGTTGCTCTTCAAGTTCCTCATCCTCGTCATAATTCTCGTCATCAATCGGAGAAGCTGTAGGTCTCAAAGCAGCCAAAGAAACTTCAGCAAAAAAGTATTCCTTTTTTGGTAACAAATAGTCCTCCTCACTAGCATCTTGAATCTCTGGCCCCTCATATGGCTCATCAATATCTTCATAATCAGCTGCATCTTCAGCCTTCTCATCATAATCTAGCAGCATGAAAAGAAAAACTTGTAATTTTACCAGTAAGAACAACTATTTGAAATTGTGAATTGGACAAAAGATCCATCATCATTATTCAATAAATGTAAGAGAAAAAAAACCCCACCTATCAAACCAAGAAATAAATCCACATATGAAGTTGTAAACATTATCTAATATTTGAGATCCTAAACAAGATCATGATGGAAGTAGTAATTGAACAGGAAAAGGATCGTATTGGCTAGCAGGTTACGAAAATTCCAACCTTCAGCCATACTAACCAAGAAAAAATTTAAAATAAGAAACTGTGCAAACAAGAAATGGCAAAGAATTTAAACCTTCTTCATACATCAACAGCTTAGATATGGACCATAAAACTAGAAAAATAAATCTTTTTTGATACGAAGCTTAAAAATATAATCAGATCAAAATAGTTTAACATCTCAACATCACCTTCCAGATATTACATCAACAGCTCTACATGAAAAAGTTATAAACCACAGATTTCTAATGTCACAGTAATAGCAGAATTAATGGTATAAAAGGTTGTACTTTGTTGAAGAATCATTCTCCTGACTGAAGCCATTTCAAGTCTCCATACACCACCCACTCCCACTCCCCCTACCCCCTCCCCCACCCCCCAAAAACCCCAATATCACTAGTAAAAGAGGACTCCTTATTGAACCCAGGATATCCAACTAAAAGCAGTCTTGTATAGACCAATGCATTTGTGCCACAGATATATATAGACCTGACTGTCAGTAAGTATTACTGCTAAATATTTCTAAAATGATTTCAAATTAAGAAAAAGATCTTTTGAGAAAACTAATTATTGAAGAAATAAAGATACTAACAGAACATTTAAAACTGCACGAGAGATTTTCCTGACAGACAAAATCACCTTGTTCAGCAGCATCAGCCGGCGTTTGTGGAGTATTTACTGACAGCTAAAAGGTGAACAACTTCATTAGTTTCATATCAATTTACAAAAATAAATCTACAACTTCTATAAAAAGATACCGCCAAAGAATCACTCAGAATCAAAAAAATGAAAAATGTGATTGAGAATTCCATACATCTATATCTGTGAGAGATGGACCCAGTTTGTCAGCAAGTGCAGAAAGGTGCTCCTTTGCGTCCTGGAAAAGGAATTGCATCTCTACCATTAACGCGATCAAATATATCTAAACATTAACTCTAAGAGGAAATATCAAAAGGAAAAACAAATCCAAATTAAGAAAAAGAAAAATGGTAAACCCTCATTAAAAAGAAAAAAAAGTAAAACTAAATTCTATTATGCTAGTTCCATAAAGAGTGAAGGCATATAAATATTTAACATAAATGATAAACCTGCAAGCGCATCAGCATATCTTACCAAACAACAGAATGACTGTCTAAACATCAAACAACAAAATACATGAAATGCGCTACTAATAGTGGAAGTAAAATATACTATAGCAAACTGAATATCAATAAGCATCAAAACTGTCAGGTCTTGGCTTTCCTTTTTTCAAATATCAAGTGGATGAAACATAATAGTCAAATTGAACCATGGAATGCCAACTTGAATGCCTCAAATAAATTAAAAGTTCATGTCATTGAGAGACCCAAGAGATATCACAATTCACAAAGATGTGGTAGTACATCTATATGAATGGTAAATATAAATGTGAGTTGTCTTCACAGGTAAGAATTATCATAATTCCTAATATGAGAAATTAATACATAAAATAAGAATAGTAGATCACCAGCATTATCAACATTCCCAAACATAAATCCCAAAAGCCGATTGCCCGCGCTAACATCCTCCTATTCTTTCTCATCATCTACCAAATCAGATATTGGAACAAGATTTGAGATCTAAAGTTAAACCATAATTGAAACAATAACTTTCAAGCTATGCACAAACAGATTTAAAATGCCAAATGAAAAATTGTGACATGTATAGACAACAAGCAAAGACCAATAAAAGAAGACAAGGTACCAAATAAAATGAATTCCAAAAGAAACAGCGAGTCATATGTTACATAATCACCTTTGCAACATACAGAAAAACTTCCATTCATCTATTGTAATTTTGTAATCAGCAAAGTATTCCACTTAAGCTACTATATATATATATATATATATGAAAATACTTTTAGTTGATGCATTCTAGACATTCCATTGATAGATTCTAAGAAGCTACTCTAAGCAAAGAAAAACAAATTCTTAAAATGATGGTTACAATATTCAGAAATAAGAAGATAAGTTTATTTGGAAGCCGTTCAGACATTTTAGATGATGACTCTATTTACTATCACAAGACATTTATGGGTTCACTCCTATAATGTAACTCACAGAGGATTTAGTAAACAACTTAAAAGTTAAAACAACCCAACCCTGACCTAAAGTCGATAATACCAAATGAACAAGTAATTAGTGTATCAAGTAACCAACTTACCTTCAGCACGGCCATCCTTACAAGCACTACCTGAATCGTAATAACCCATCTTATAATCACAGCTCTGCAGTACAGTTAAAATAAGAACCAGAAACCTATAATGTATATTTAGAAACAGAAAAACATAGTTAGACAAATTTCAATTTTGAGAAGCTTTTGCTTTTCAATCCTCAAAAAGATTTTAAGAAGAAATGAGAGCCTGATTGAATTAATTTCTTCAATTGTTTCCTTTTCAGTAAATTTAAAGAAAAAAACATATTCGTTTGAACTCCAAGCCCTAGGAACCATGCCTCCGATTTTCTCCAAGAACATAAATTCCTTAAACAAAGAAACCAATAAATTATAAGAGCTCAAACTCCTTATAAATTTTTGGGAAACATAACTAAACCCTAAACTTCGAAGCTCATATTAAACGGGAAAAAAAAAAAGTCGAGTCGTTGGAAAAAAAAATAACAACATCACTAGAAATTAAAAAAAAAAAATAGGTTGGTAATTGAATTGAAAAGTGTCTACATTCCAATGACTGAATTTCGTAAGGGAATATGAGTTGAATTTATAAGCAAAGGAATTAAAGAACTTCAAGTTCTAACAAGAAAGTTAACGCGAACCTGTTAGGTTACAGAGATGTCTTCATTCAACGGAGAACATGTATACGCTCATAGCAATTATTAAAAAATAAAACCAGGAAAAAGAGGGCGAGATGATGAGGATATATATAAGAAGCGGGAACTAACAGATTTTTATTATTATATTTTAATTTTTTATTAATAGGGTTTTCGGGCCAGACCCGGAATGAAGCGGTTCGGTTTTATATCGGTTCAATTATACCCGAACTCGAATACACAAAGAAAAGATTATATATTTCAATTACTCTTAATTTTTTCAGTATTAACAGAATAAAAATAAGAAATTACAAAAAGAGAAAGGGACCAAAATTCACCGAAAGCTTTTGTTCCTTTCTTTTTTTCTTGACATAAGAAAAAAAGATTTGAATTCGTAATTTCTATAAAAGTAAATTATATTGTCCATCAATATAGTTAATACAAGTTTACTTTTATAACCTTTTTATTCTTCAATTATTCAACTATTGTGTTCTTTTTAAATAAATATGGATTATTTGTATCACATTTTATTATTAGAATTGATAAAATCAAAAAATGAATGAGAGTTGATTATGTTGATGTTGCATGAGGCTTTATAGAGCAGAGTTCGATTGTTGGACTACGGCAAATCGCAAATGAAAACAAAAGGAAAATAATTTTTTTTTTTTAAATGGTAAGAAACCGGGTAAAATTCAGTGCGGGATCCGCACCGGTATGCGGACATTTGGATGCGGATAAGTGAAAATAGGCGACGACCGGGTGCGTTTAGGAAAAATCCAGCCGAGACTCGGAAATTGCTATTCCTTACAAAACCGTGATTACTACGGATAACAACAAATAGAAACAGAGGATATAATGATCCATGCGATGAAATTTTGGTTCAGAATCGTAGTAAATCCATGATTTTGTTTGTAAAACAAATTAATAAATAAAAAAATAATTAAAAACTTGTAAGAGAAAATAGAGGTACCAAGTGGCAAGTAAGCAGGGGAGCCAGTAAAGCCCGTTGATCTAAGGGGTAAATTTTCAAACCCACCCAAAGTTTAGGTATATTATAATTTTAGCCATAATATATTTCCTTAATTTTTTATATGGACTTTTTTTTAATTTTTATTAGTTAAAATTTCGGTAAATAGACAAAAAAAAAACATATGGACCTCTTAGATTTTAGAAAAGGGATATACAAACTCTAGTATTCTTAAAAATCCTATTGAGACTTTTGTCAAGTAATAATTTTTATCTATTTTAACGAAAAAATAATAAAAATAAAAATATAATTATGCTCATGTTTTGATTAAAAAAAATCAAAATTTAATTAAAGACTAGAAAAGAGACTTAAATCTCTTAGTTTAGGTTAAAAGCCACACACATTAGCCATCTAAGCTATCTCAAGATTATATTTATTTACAAGTCTGTAAATCTATTAACATATTATTCTCAATATCATATCTTAATAATTTTTAAAATATCATTGACAGAGATTGAACCCTAGTCATTTGCGTGACAAACAAGAGTATTCATCATTATGCTACAACAATTATTTTTGAAATAATATTGAAGTAAAAAAATACAAAATGAGAAACAATAAAACCATAGCCACCTTTCACTGCTATTAACCATTGGCCCCCTACTGATCACCATCTGTCGCTGTTGCCCACCGTCATTGGTGGTCAATAGTGACAAGCAGTGACTAAGGTTCTGTCATTTCATTTTTTTGTATTTTTTGTTTTGATATCATTTCAACAAAATTTATTGTATCACAGTAGTGAATTCTCTTATTTATCATATAAGTGACTCGGGTTCAATCCTTATCAATGGCAATTTTTTTCTAACTTTAGATTTGAGTTTAACTGTATTTTTATTTTTGCCATTTTTCTAGTTAAAATTAACAGAAATTGTTACCTAACAAGGGTCTCGATAGATTTTAAAAACACTGGGGTCTACATGTCCCTTTCTTAAAATCTCAAGGGTTCAAATATCTTTTTTTTCATAAACAAATTGCCCTCATTTCTTAATTAAAATTAAATATCTCAAAATTAGCACTTTATAATCACTCTCAAAATTCACACTCCTACAAATTTGAATTTGAAATAACAAGATTTCAATCTTTTTATAAATAAAAAAAAAGGAATAGTGATTTTGTAACATTATAAAATACAAATTCTTTGTACATATTTATAATTTTAAACTTTTTTAAATTTGAGTTATGAATGTAGTCCATATGTTATAAATTTTTTTGTTTATTTTGCAAATGTATGAACATTGAAATAGTATAATGTGATAAATTGGAGAAGAAACGAGGTGGATTTAGAGAAAAACCAAAAGGGAAGCTTGCGCAATAAGTGTGTGATTGGATTGAATATAGCGTGTGCCCATCTCACACTAGAATGGTGGCAAAAAGCTTCGCTCGACTTTATGCGCTTTTCCTAAATATAAGTTTTTATTATTATTTTAATAATATTTTTTATCATTATCTTTTTGTTATAGTGTCATTAAGTATAAGTCACTAGTTATATGCTTCAGAGGAAGATGAAAGAGTTTCAATGAAGTGATGAGAGATATATTGGTTCAAAAAAGTTGATGTTTCAATTTTAAAGGATGTGAAATATGAAGAGTTCTTGAATATTATGTGTTGTGTAATTGAAATTGATAATGTTAGTATAAAGTGTTTGAGAATTTTATATTGATGCAATAAGGGTGAAGTTAAGACCAATAAGAATTAGAAATGATAGTGATGTGCAATTCTTTATAGGGGGTCAATAAAAGAATTTTCACACCTATATATGTTACTTTGGAACTTAGAGCTCCCATATATGAAGATGAAGTGAGGCATCCATTGAGAATTGAAAATCCTATCATAATCACTTCATGTCTACAAGTGGTAGTAATTAAGTAAGTAACGCAGCCCCCAACAATACTAATTGTTGTACTTCTCACAGATACTAGAAATGACTATCATTATTCTCCTATAATGTTCAATGGAGACTTAACTTTTATGAACTACAATAGTCAAATATATAGGGATGACAATGGTAATGAAAATGCTAATAATATGGGAGAAGCTGATAGATTGAATAATATGCGGGAAGGCTGACAATATTATATTTCTAATAGTTCTCTTAATAAGGTGTATATTCGTAAATAAGAGAATCTGAAGTTGAAGTTGAAGTTGAAGCTGAAATTTTTTTTAGTTTATTCTCTGATGCCATCATCGGACTTAGTCATATAAGATAAAGTATTGTATTCTGGAATTAGGAATGCATTTATGGGAAAGATATATAATAACAAGATTGAACTTCATAAAGTTATTAACTTGCTAACAGTTAAGGGTAATTAGAGCTTCAAATTTGAGGGTCAACGAAAGATTATTTTGAGGTAAAATGTGATAATGAAATATGCAAATAATGAGTATATACAGTCAACGAAAGTGTGAAAATTCTTCATCATGCAAAAAATAGATGCAAATCACATATGTCAATTAAACTATTTGCACGATGGCCACCGATAAGCCATAAGTTAGATTATTGGTAAAATAATAATAATAAAAAAGATTGCATTAGTCAAGAGAATTTATAGACTGAAGAAAATCTAAAGAAACATATATAAAGAATTTAATGTGGAGTTAATGTATTCTATTGCTTGACAAGCTAAGAAGCATACATGTAGGTTAATAGTTGGTACTCTAGAGGATTCGATTAAATTAATTTCTGCATATTGTTATATGTTGTTATATGCTAGAATAACATAACGTAGGTACGGTTACTCACTTGAAAATTGTTGACAGCAATCACTTTAAGTATTTCTTTATGGCGATGTGGCTATGCATTAGATGTTTGCAATCATCTATCCAATTGATGAGTATAGTTGATGCAACATTTTTTAAATTTGCGTATATAGGTACAATGTTTGTGGTTGTATGTAAATATAGAAATAATCTAATATTTTCATTAGCATGGAGGATTTTTAATTCTAAAAACTATGCTTGTTAAGCATGTTTTTATGGCCAAACTGCAAGAAGGTAGTGATAACCTTGAGAATCTAGTAGCTGTATCTGATCAACGCGCTAGTATTGAGAAGGCCATTCAGGTTGTGTTTTTTCATGCTCATTAAGGGGTTTATATCTATCATTTTGAAGAAAAAATTTAGTCATATAATATAGAAAAGAAAAGGAAATTGAAGGATTACTAGCTGTTTATTTTTTTACTACAAAAAGATATCATCTTTCTTACTTTGAAGACAAAATCAACAAGATGTGAAAGATGAAACTTAAAGTAGCAAATATTTAAAGTAGGATGTTCGTTTCGAGAAATGACTTAATCAGTAGTTCTATTCAATATATACAACATTGTGACTAATAATATTGCAGTTGCAAAAGATGCATAACCTCTTCCTCTGATTTTTTTGGTTGAGTAGATACGAGTGTTAATATAAAAGTTATTTTTTTTATAGATGGGAAGCGGTAAAAGGTATGACATCATGATTATTTAGGTAAATTACAAAGTTTAGAAGTACAATGATAAAACCTGGACCCGGTCTGCCACCAAAAAAACTTGGGTGTAGCCCAAGTTTTGGCATCCTAAAAACATCTAAGTCTGAGTTGAAGAAAACTCAGATTCTAATTTTTCCATCCCTAATTATGCCTTTTGGAGTGGTCACCTTCCCCAATTTGATGGGATAAAAGCCATTAATGAAACTATAATGGTAAGTTTTATAGTGGTCAAATATATTCTCATATAAAATCCTCATAAGATGACTATTCATGAGTGGTTTTGGGTGATAAAACATATGGCAAGGAGTTATAAGTGACCTTGGCTAAGAAGACATTTTCTATCAACACAATAGACCAAAGGGAAGCACAAACGCTAAAGTCTAAAGAGCCCTTAGGCAAGCTAATCAATGTTCAACTAAAAGAAGACGATCTAAAAAAGTGGTCAAAATTAGCTTCAATCGTGAATCCAAACTTAAGGAAGAACTTAGCACAATGTTAAAGGAGTATTCAGACATCTTTTTCTGGTCACATAAGGACATGTCAGGCATCAATCTTTCACTGATCTCTTATAGGTTAGTAATCAGTTCAAATTTCAAAGCAATAAAGCAAAATAGAAATATCTTTAACTATGAAAAAATGAAGCTGCAATAGCTAAGGTCGAGAAGTTTTTTATCGTAGGGTTCATTCAAGAAGTTAACTACCCGAAAGAGGCTTGTTAATATAGTTATGGTAAAGAAAGCCAATAAGGAATGTACGATGTACATAGATTTCTCTGGCTAGAACAAAGCCTCGTTGAAGGATGATTTCCCTTTACCGAAGATAAATCAACTAGATGGCTTTATCATCGGATAAACACTCTTTAGCTTCATGGATTCATTCTCAAGACTAGATCATAATGTTTCCCCTAGGTTAAGAAAAGCCTTTATTCTTTACCCATTAAGGGATATATTGGTACAAGGTCATGCCCTTTGACTTGAAAATGTTAAAGCCATATATTAATGACTGGTCAATTGTTTATTCAAGCTGTTGATCGATAAAACCATAGAGGTCTATATAGGTAATACGATCACCAAGTTAAAGAAACATAAGGACCATGTAGAGGATCTTAAGAATACTTTCAAGATTTTAAAAGAGTATAACATGAAACTCAACCCTAAAAAGTGCACATTCGGAGTTGAGTTAGGAAAATGCCTCGATTCATGGTGAGCCAATGGGGGAATAAATCTAATTTAGATAAGACAAGATTATCCTTAAGATAGATGAAGTTTCCAAGCATAGTCAAAGAAATTCAAAGACTAACCGATAAAGTTATCGCGTTGAGCAAATTTATTTTGAAAGCTACTAATAATTGTTTGACATTTTTCCAAGAAATTAAGAGAAAGGATAGGAAAAGTTTGATGCCACAATGTGAGAAGGCTTTTCAATAGCTTAAAATACTAACTTGTAAACCCACTTAACCTTGTAGTATTAAGGATGGAGTACCAACTGTTCATATATTTATAATTCTCTTCTTGAATTATAAGCTCGATTCTTGTTAAACAAGAAGAGGGCATCCAAAGATCAATCTACTTCACTAGAAATACTTAAAAAAAACTTAAAGAGTTGATACCCACTAGCAAAAAAGTTAGCTCTCATGCTAATAATGTTGGGGAGGAACTTAAGGACTTACTTCTAAATGCAGACTATGATGGTCTAGACCAACTAGCCCTTCAGGTAAATTCTACACAAGCCTGATCTGTCAAGATGGCTAGTTAGACAAGCAATAGAGCTTAGTGAGCACGACATTTAGTACAAACTAAGAATAATCATCAAATGACAAGCGTTGGCTGACTTTATAGCTAAATACACCCAAAAGGAGACCACCGTGCAAGAGGAATGAGGTACTAAGGCTGATCATACAATTGAAGACTTAAAATCTCCTACACAGGGCCTCTAAATAGATGAGATGTCAAATTCCAATGGATACAAATAGAGGTGGTTCACATTAGCCCCAAAGGAGATAAACTTAGCTACGTGATAGAGGTTAATTAGGTTTAATATTTTCATCTTCTAAGTTTAATATTTATTCATTTAAATTAAGATTATTTGATTTTTATGTGCTTTATTATTATTTGTAGATTTTGTGTTAATAGAGCAAATAGGGATGAAAATTTTAAGAAAACAAGGCAAAATATATCAAATTTACTACAATACCCTGTTGCAGTAGATTGCTACAATGACAAAGCTACAGTAACGTTTTGCTATAATGCCAGCACTACAGCACTCAAGATAGTATGTTTAATGCCCAGTGCTTAAGACAGTGTGTTTAATGCCACAACACACAGAAATGAGCGCTGCAGTACCGCGTGAACGATGCCGCACATCAACAGTAACATATGTGAATAGTGCCTACACAGATTAAAAAAAAATCCTAAGCTAACTTATATTTGATGTTTTGATCTAATTTATAGGAATAAACCTATATATAGAAGACAAAAAAGCTTGATTCAAGAATCAAGAAGAAAGAAAAATTGTAATTTTTGAAAATCAAGAAGACTAGAAGATTAAACACTGCAACAAAATTAGTTTTATTTCTTTATCTCTTTATCTTTCTAGTTTTTTTATGATTTTTATGATGTTATTCTTGATAAAATCTAGAACTATTTATTTCACTATGAGCTAAGTTTCTATTATAGGGTTGCAACTTTAAACTCGATATGTGATTGAATTAGAATTCTTCTCTTATTTTTATGAACTCAATGATAGTATTGTTCAATTATTCTATGCTTTTAATTATTTGATCACTAATTAGATTATTGTGGCAACCCTATGAACTTGACCAAAGGGATTTTTGTGTTGGCCTTGAATAGTTTAATATATGATAACAAGGTAACAACTATGAGTTTCATATGGGATAGACATATACCTAAATAGCATATATGGTATTAATAGATTAGTTCTTAATGAATATGATATTTGATTTAATAACCTAGCGCAAATGCAGGCTTTCGTACCAAGTAATATAGGACTAAGTCCAGGATTATCGATCCCCAAGAGACTATTGTTTCTATTTCTTCAATCGATTACTAAAATTACTCTATTTTACCTTTATCCAAACTAACTTCTGAGATGGAGTTTAACTAACTATACTACTACTATCAAATTAAACCTAATTAAAATATCGCAAGCACTCAAAAATAAAATTCACTAGTTTGATAACTAATCTAGGGTTTCGACGTATCCTCTAGTAGTTCATTGAATTCTTTAACCCTTTAGTTATTCCTTTACTATCAATTGATTGGCTAGACACTGATTTCATCATAATCTTTTGTCGACAGTCGAATGATAATATCACACCTTAACAATTACCTATATGTCTATGGTAATTCGAATAAGATGCAACTCATTAAGAATAAGTCTAATCAAACCATGCATGCCACCTAGGTATATGTCTATCTTAGATGGAATTCATAGATATTACTCTATGATTACATATCAATATACCCTAGGCTAAACACATGCATCATTTTGTTAAAGTTATCATGGTTCTTAAACAATCAAAATAGTGATCAAGTATAATGAAATTATTAAGCATAGATAGATTGAATCAATTAAGGGATAAAAGTTCATAACTAAGAGTTTAAAAGAGTCAATTACATACTAGGTTCAAGAACGTATAACCCTAGATCAAAAGTATTTATCTTATGGTCACAACAAGAATATCAAAGCAAAAATATGAAAATATCATGAACAAGATTATCTCTTAAAATTAAGGAAGAAAATAATACAAGTGATGCCCTAAGCTGTTCTTCTTCCTATTGTCTTGATTGCCCAAGAATTGATTCTTTAATCTTTAATCTTCAATAAATTCTCTTTGATCTCTTGATTTGAATGTATATTCATTGCTTGCATTTTTTTCCTTGCTAAGTTTCTCTATTTTTGCCTCAAAATAATGTTTTTGTTGTTATAAGAAACCCTAGGTGCGAGGAGCTTCGAATCCACCCAAAATAAAATAATTGAGAGGGGTATTTAAGTATCCGCATGGGCGTCGCAGAGCTGGGGGCTCAGTGCTGCGGTGCTGTGCACTAGCACCAGGTTTGTTAAGACATCAATGAGAGTCGTGGTGCTCACTCACTAATCTAGGCGCTGTGGCGCCCAGCCACTTGCTACGCTACTTTCGTCTTTCGAGCGCATCTCGCTCTTTTTTGGCCCGAATCGCCTTCTGTTTGATCCTATGTGTCACATTTTCATTCACGCATCTATTTAAGATTAAAAACACAAATAAGTAGCTCAATATTAATGGATTAAAGCAAAAATACCCAAGTTAGAGTGCTAAAATACTATTGTCATTATGTTATTATTAAATACCCCTAAACTTAAGACATTTGCTCGTCCTTGGGCAAAACAAGAACACACTAACAAAGGGCCAAAACAACTATATAAAAACACCCTCTTAACATCCCTTGAACCATGCGTTGCTCAGGTCGATAAAAAATTTGTAAGTTATCTCAAATGATGAATGACACTTATGAAATCTTTAGACTCAAAAATTATTCATGCTCATTCTACACTCCAATCATCATGCTTATATCTATCTTATAATTATTCACTTATGAGTGTATGTCGAGTTATTTATGTGCACATCAATTGTATTTTTGAACATCTTATTTTTATCAAAGAAAGATCAGGACCAAACAATTCTCCATAAGCTTATTTTTCATAGCAATCTCCACTAATGTAGAACAAATATATAATAAATGATCAAATAGGACTTTGATTAGCTTGTAATAAAAGGCTTGGGTTAGGGTGTGAAAATACGGACAATTTTTAAGTTCAAATTGCATTATAACCACAATCGCTTTTGTCTAAGGATCACTTTTGTTCTTTCTTTCTTCAGTCCACTCCCCCAAACTTATTTTCCTTGAACCCAACTTTTCAACCACTCTATTGTTTCCTAATGTCCTTCTAGAAGGTCCCTTTTTTTTAATCAAGCTTCTTTAATTCTTTTAACTGAATGAGAACAATTTCATAACTGTCTCTTCTTTTTACCTAAGACTTTGAATAACTTCATGACCCTTACAACAAGATGTTATGTATCCTAGTGTGAAGGGTATTTATGACGAATACAAGTATTAATTGGTTATAGGCTTCTAAAGTGGGTTTGAAAAGAATATAATCAATCAGGCTAAAAAAGGGTGACTAAGGACAAAAATATTCAAGGTTAGCTAGAAAGGTCAAATCGATCCAAACATGGCCTATAATTATATCCCTTACTATATATGTCCTAGGATTTCTCCTCGAAAGCTAATAAGATAAGTTCTAGATAATAGACGACCTTAATTACCTTCTCTGTTGTGAATAAGTATATTCTACCTTACAACTGCTGAACATTAAATAGTTATAGAGTGCACGGATGTTTAAAGTGAACCATTATAAGCTGAATATAATTAATCCGATTATAGTATAAAATGAACACAATAATAGATAAGTCTAGAGAGTTTATAGTTTTTCTTCAACTCCATTTATCATCATCGACTACAAACTCTTTTGACCTAAACAAACGATACTGAAAGAAAGTAAACTACTTCTAAAGAAAACAAATAAAAACAAAAAATAAACTAACAAAGCATGGAGAAAATTACGAATTAAAAGTGTTTCCCTTGCCCCATACTTATAATAAGACATGTCCTCATAGTGGTAGTAAAATAATAAAATTGGAATACTTCCCTAGTTTTATGAAGCATTAGTTGTCCCCTCTATCTTTATCTTCACTCCCTGCTTCGTTTTCAGCTTCTGCATCATCTCCTAAGTCATCAGCATCTGGAGGCACTAGATAGGCCGAAAGGTGTGGCAAGTGATGAACACTTGAAATTATACATTTAATAAGAGTTTTACATGATTGTTTTGTATTACTAGTGTATTTAATTTTCTTAACTTAAGTATGTTTACAATATTGTACTTAATTATCTTATAACTGTTTTGTGGCAGGTTCGGTAAAATAGGTATAACTTTCTACCTAAAGATCCAATGGAGGTGATTCTTAATCCTGTGCAGAGCTGACTCAATGGGCTAACATATTGTATTTCACAAAGAATTGGAAATTCGAGTGTTTAGAGGGTGAAAATTGGCCTAGAACAGAATTGATCTGCAGTACATGCCCAGTTTGAACAGTTATCAGTATTTGGCCCATAACTATAGAAATACGTATCTAATATGTATGAGATCACTCAATTTGGAAAGATAAGAGACTTATCTACAACTTTTATGTTTTGAGTGACAGCTAATTCGGATCACATAAATTCCAAATTGGATAATCAAGTGGGTGCCCAAGTGATAATGAATGCAAATTATTTTGCCACCATTCTTGACTTTCATCAACCAAGTGGTTCCCTCCAAATTTGTCTCGATTTATCCATGTTTTTCTATAAATAGGTGGCTTGTTTATGCCTAAAGAATGTAATTAGAAAGTTAGAATTTAGTTCAAAATACTTTTCCTTTGTATCCATTTCCTTGTACTATTATTTCTCTTGTTTACTATTAAGTCATGTTATTTCTTCTTCCATTTCTTTTCTTTTCATTTAGTTTTATTATGTCCAAATAATTTTGTTTAAGCTAAGGTGAAAGGGTGAAGCTCTTGGCAAGGTAATAAGATATGTTTAATAATTATTCATGAATTTAATGCTTCATTTTTAAGTTATGCAAATTTATATATGATGTATTTATTTTGTTTGTAGAATTAATACCCTTTCTTCTAAAGTGGTGATTCTTGATTTATTATTGACAAACTTAATACTTGGCACAATAAATTATTGAAACCATTTACAAGATTTGGTTTATATAACCTTTCTTATAAAGTGGGAGTCTTAATTTATTGTAGACAAATATAAAGATTGGCATAATAAATACTTGAACCCATTTATAAGATTTGGTGTATAATAATTGAAAGAAATAAATACTAATCAATATATAAATGATAATGAACTTTAATTGCTATATTTTCCGGTTGGAACCTCCTTTGTGTGAGGATTCCAATTGAGTTATAAAAAAATAAAAAGTTAAATATATTCTTACTTCTTATGCCAAGAGTGAATCCCCGTAACCTTAGCTTTTTATTTGAATTGGTTAATTGAAATAATATTTACAAACATCTTATACTGCATTAATTATCTTTAAAGTGTTTATAATTTGTAATTTTAATTCTACTTCCCTGTGGATCGACCCCGTTCTCATCGGGTTATTTATTACTTCGACAATCCTGCACTTGGGAATAACTTCTATATTCTGGACGTGTCAGCAAGTTATGTGTATCCATGGCGAAGTGTGTGAGGCCAATGCACAAAACCTGGTCTTGATATGCGACATATGATGCAGTCCACTGCTAGTGTGCGGTGAATGCCTCTTCTAACCTTGATAGCCTTTGGGGCGTGGTTAGTTGTGCGGTTGGTCTTTATGGCGGAAGTGGTTAGGGAGCGGGGTCTTAAGTTGGACCATCAACTATTGTAGTAATTTTGCTATTATCCAAGATGTGGGCTAGGGGAAACACTTCTTCTGATGATGTCTACTCGACTCCAGATTTAGCGCACAGTGCTATAATTAACGAGGGCCAGTAGATGCTTTACTTTGGATGATCGAGGCTGAAAAGGATTGTGTCTCTAATCACCTTGCCAATATTGATTGTCCGCCCTGTTAGGATGGCATACAGAATGAGAGCTCTCTTCGCTGTTATCGTGCTTATGTGATTGAGTAGCATTAACTTGGCAGCTATAAAATAGTGTCATGCTTTGAATTCTCTGCACATGTAGCGTGTGAGAAAAGAGACCAGAAGATTTCTAGACATCATCCATTGAGCATCTGGGGTGGCCAAGTAGCGGATGACGACTTCATAATCTGGGTTCTGGTGAAGCTCCATATAGTAATCTCGTTGTATATTGGGTACCCCAAAGTATCTATTAATGACCTCATTGTGGATGTGAACAGTTCTGCCCCTGATTTGGACTTTCCCATAAGAGTGCTCTTTGCCATTAGCATAAAATTCTCAGATGAGTGAAATAACTGCAGCATCTGGTTGTGCGCACAAGCATCCCCAACCCTTGTCTGCAATAGTTCTAGAGATTCTTAGAGAAACCCCTCACGTGATGTCGAAGCCTCTCTTAGGAATGATTGTGCGTTTGACTATGAAAGAGTGATATAAGTCTGCGGTGTCTTTGGAAACAAACTTGTTAGTATTGTAGCCTACAGAAGATGATGCAATGAACTTCTTTGATTTCTTAGGTGCCATTGAATACCCTGAATGCTAATGGAGAGAAGTAATTGGAAGTTGTGCTGAATGTGAATCATTAGGTGAATTATGTGCTAATGTGGTGTTAATTTGAGTGGGTAATGAATGTGAATCTAAATGTAGTGTATGAGAGTGGTTAATTTTGATTGTAAGATGAAGAATTGGAAGTGTGAGTTGGAGAAGATGGGTTTTAGGGTTTATGTGGAGTGTGAGAGAAAGAGGAAAGATATGAAGAACAAAAAAAGAGGGGAAAAGTATTATACTTCTCCCGTGTGAGTGCCGCGGTGCTCGTTCCTGAGCATCAAGGTGCTCACACATACTTAGGTACAATTGTGCCTAGGCAGCGCTGGCAATTTATTTTGGGTACCGTGTGGGAGCCGCGGCGCCCTCAAGCCTCTTTTTTTTTTTATTTTTTTTTTATTTTTTTGTATATTGCCTAAAAAATATTACTCGTGAAAGAAAAGAAAAAGAAAATAAAATAAATAAATTAAATAAAAACAAAAAAGAGAAAAAAAAATAATTAAATATCAAAGGATATTAGACTTGGGTTGCCTCTAAAAAAGCGATTGGTTTGACATCTTCGACTTGACGTGTTGATTTGCAATTACTTGTGATCCATCAAATTGACATTGACCTTCTGTAAATCTATATATCCTTCATGATAATTATTGAAGTGCTGGCCATTTATTATACAAGAAGCTTGATTATTTGGATCTCTAATTTCGACCGCTCCATTTGGGTAAACCATTATGATTTGAAACGGGCCAAACCATCAGGACTTGAGTTTTCCAGGTATATGTCTATCCTAGATGGAATTCATAGATATTACTCTATAATCACATATCAATCTACTCTAGGCTAAACACATGCATCCTTTTGTCAAAGTGATCATGGTTCCTAAACAGTCAAAATAGTGATAAAGTATAATGAAAGTATTAAGTATAGATAGATTGAATCAATTAAGGGATAAAAGTTCATAACTAAGAGTTTAAAAGAGTCAATTACATACTTAGTTCAAGAACATCTAACCCTAAATCAAAAGTATTTAGCTCATATTCATAACAAGAATATTAAAGCAAAAATATGAAAATATCATAAACAAGATTATCTCTTAAAATTAAGGAAGAAAATAACACAAGTAGTGCCCTGAGTTGTTCTTCTTCCTCTTGTCTTGATAGCCTAAGAGTTGATTCTTCAATCTTTAATCTTCAATAAATTCACTTTGATCTCTTGACTTGAATGTGTATTCATTACTTGCATTTTTCTCCTTGTTAAGTCTCTCTATTTTTGCTTCAAAATAGTATTTTTGTTGCTATGAGAAACCCTAGGCGCGAGGAGCTTTGAATCCACCCAAAATAGGATAATTGAGAGGGGTATTTAAGTATCCGCATGGGTTCCACGGTGCTGGGCATAAGCACCATATTTTTCAAGATGTCGACAAGTACCGCGGTGCTGGGTGCTGAACGCCGTAGCGCTCACTTACTGATCTGGACACCGTGGCGCCTAGCCACTTGCTACGCTACTTTAGTCTTTCGAGTGTATCTCGCTTGTTTTTTGCCCGAATCGCCTCCTGTTTGATCCTATGTGTCACATTTTCCTTCACACACCTATTTAAGATTAAATACACAAATAAGTAGCCCAATATTAATGGATTAAAGCAAAAATACCTAAGTTAGAGTGATAAAATACTATTGTCATTATGCTAATCTCAGAATCCTATTCTTATATAATTGTCATAGACATATAAGTAATTATTAAGGTAAGATGTAGTTACTTGATCATCGACAGAAGATTGTGATGATATTAAGAATCTAGCCAATAATTCGTATTTAGGAATTAATTTTTTTAAAAAAAATTAATTGGTTCAAGTAACATATTGATGGATAGTTGTAATCCTAGATTTTATCAGTTATTGGTTCTTATATCTTATTATCTTCAGTTTTATATATTTTGTTAGTTTTTTGTTTATTTAGTTTATATTACTATCTTTTGATTTTCATTTATCTAAATAATAATAAAAAGACATAATCTTAGTACTTAGCATAACAATAACAACAATTCCCGTGAAACGATATTGGGAGTCAAATCCTATATTACTTGTTATGATAGCATGCACTTACACTTAAGTATAGCACATCACTACGTAATTAGATTTGTATGTTAAGCCACCAATAATGAGGCAGAGTATGAAGCCCTTCTATTTGAACTTAAATTTGCCTAAGCACTATTAGCCAAAAGAGTTTCCATCAAAAGCAACTTTTAATTGGTGGTTGGGCAAATAAGACAAGAATTTGAACCTTGAGGAGAGAACAAGTTGACCTTTCTATAAAAGGCCAATGTAATGGTTACAGATTCCTTAGAGTGAAAACCATTAAGTAGACATATTGACACAGCTAGCCTCTACCGAGGACTTTATGATTCCTCGATCATTACCTTTAAAGCTTGTTCCAAAGCTTAGTATAAAGGGGAAGACAAAAGAGGTCATCCAAGTTGTGTCTGAGCTACGTTAGATGGCCTTAATTAGAGAGTACACTAAAAGTATAGAATTACTAAAAATAAGTTAGAAGCCTACCAATTTAGATATACCTCATCGAGATACACCTTTTTTTATGCAGTCTTTTATCGCTAAAGACACTTTTATCCCCACCTAAGCTAGCGAGGCTACTACATATAGAGAGAAAATTATAAGGGCATTTACAGGAATCATTTAGATGCGAAATTCTTAGCACACAGGGCCTTTAGGTTGAGAGATAATTGACCTACTTCTCTTTATGGTGCTAAGGAAATCAAAGAAGGTGTAATGCATGCCAAAGACACGCAAATCACATGCACTCCTCACTTGAAAATCTGAAAATGATGACAAACCCTTAGCTATTTGCATAATAGGGGCTTGATTTGATTGGTCCTTTACCTTAAGGAAAAGGCTTTACAAAATATATTATAGTCATAGTTGACTATTTCACTAAATGGGTAGAGGAAAATCACTGAGAAAAAAAGTCAGAGACCTTGTATGAAGGAATCTTATTAGTTGGTTTGGAATTCCATATGCTATCATTACCAACCATGACAAATAGTTCAATAATGATAGCTTCAAAGATTTCTGTCAAGGATTCTCCATTCAACTTTGGCTCGCCTCTCTTACTTTTTCCAAAACAAATGGGCAAGTGGAGTCCTCAAATAAGTTAATCAAGAAACTACTAAAGAAAAATTGGCAAAAAAGAAAGGTGTTTGGGTTAAATACATACTCAAAGTATTATGGACCTTAAGGATAACTAGTAAGTACGCAACCAATGAATCCCTATTCTCATTGGCATTCGGTTCTGAAGTGATCATTATAGCTGAGATTGGAGTACCAACTCATCAATCCTCCTACTTTTGGGAAGATAAAAATAAAAGCTTCTTAAAAGATAACTTGACATAGTTGACCAGATAAAAAAAATGCACTCGGATTAGAGCAACTACCTACCAGTAGACCGATACTACAACCAAAGACTCTGAAGTCAAAAATTTACAGAAGAGGACCTTGTATTAAGAAGAAAAAAAATCTATTGAACACTAAGAACCTAGCTGATGAGGTCCTCGATCCAAACTGAGAGGGTCCTTCAAAGTTATCTAAAGAATCAAATTAGGAATATACGAGCTTGAATATGTAAATAGGAGAGTGATTAGAAAACCATGGAATGTTGAACTCCTTAAAATATATTATCCCTAGAATTCTTTATCTATCCATTTCTTTTTTATTTTAACCTTAGTTATCAAAATCCAATGTAATAAATGAGCACTAACAGTGCTCAGAGTTATTATTTAATAGATCTCAATGGTTGTTAATCAATTCTATTTCCAAATCTCCAAGATTAGTACTTACAACAAACTCTAATTTTTAGCCATAAAATCCTCAAAAATGACCAAGGTTCCTTTAGGACTTAGGAAAAATTAGGTAATCTACGCCAACTATGAAAGTGCTTAAAGAATGACAAATATCCCTTGAGGCTTGGGAAAATTACGTCCTTAACAATATAAATAGTTCCTTTGAGAATTACCAAGATTAAAACCTATGAAAAATTGAGGGGAGTTTAGGCAAAAAGGTAAGACTCCACTTAAATTGACCATAGAGAATGACCAAGTCTTTGTTTGGCTTAAGAAGAATCAAAGCAACCAATTATAGTACAAAACTAGTAATGACAGATTCCCAAGAATTGCCAATGTTACTCCTTGGAACCTCGAAAAAATTGAGTTGCCATAATCTAAAATCTTAGTAAATGAGAAATGTGTTTGCCTAAGGATTAAGCAAATCACGCTTCTTGGGTTAGAAAATCCAACCTCATAATCGCCCACGATTGAACACTTTTAAACGAGAGCCAAAGTAGAAGCACCAAGTCATAACCAACACATAAGCTGAAGAGTCTCCATTATACTTAGCAAACTTTCACCAAATGGTTGATCGATGGCTCTATTTAATCCAATTTACTGAAGAGCAATTGAACTAACTTTATACTAAATACTTAGTTAAAATTGTTAAACAATCCTTAATGCTTATTGAGTTCGAATCTTAATTGTTCAACTATTTACTCAAGTACTAATTTGATCATTAATGTTTGATTATTATTATTTTGATTTCAATAGACAAGGACTCTTATTTGACAGAAACACTGAGTAGACATACACATATTTAAGAATGGGCACAGGCTAGTATAGTTCTGTTTCGGTTGGAACCAAGTTGGCCTATTGTTTTATTTTATTTTTCTATAAAGAAGAGCCTAAAATGCTTATTCATGAAGAAGAAACCAATCACGACCAAATTAGTTTTTTGGGTTCGATTTGGCATTTTGGTTTTGGGTAAATTAAAAACAAATACATAAAACACAACCTCTTAAATCGAGGCAAGGACATAAAGAAGCCAAAAACATCCACTCTACCAACCGAGTTAAATCTAGCTTTTGAATCAAAATATATTTCATTTTATCTTATTTAAGCTTTAAAATATTATTGATAAAAAAACCCAAACTATAAATCGAACTAGGGACCTAAGGAAGCCAAAAATGCCCACTCTACCAACTAACCTAATGTAATATCCAATCCCTATTAGTAGTATTGGCGCCTAGATTTCGGTATAGAACAAATAAGACACCGTAGGGTTACTCAATTTTAACACTATTAGAAATATTCTCTTTATAGTGCACGTGAGAGATATTAGACCTAATTTGGTAATTTCACACTCGATCGGTGCGCCGGACGACCCTAGAATATTTTTAGAATTTTTCTCTATTGGCTTGAAAAAGAAAATTCTAATTTACTACATGAATTTCCATTTAAGGGTTATGAATGGAACAAGCCTTTGTTGAGAAACATAATCCATATATTAGAGAATGGACCAATTAGAAGAAATCTCATGGATTGCCAAGTTAGAAGTTCTAGTTAGTTTTTTGAACTATTCTAACTAAATAGTTACAAATGAACTAATTACATAATTAGTTTTTAACTAATGGAAAATTAGAAGTTTTAAGTAAGTTGAAGGGTAAAATGGTAAATTGAGGGAGCACTATATATATGTTAGAAGTGTGTAGAAATTTGAAGAGAGATCAAAACCCACACTTAGCCAAAAAAAGAGAGAGAAATTCGAGCTTCAAAGGGGGTGCTTCTACAGTGACCTTTCAAGTTTTGTTTTCATGAATTTTCATGTGTAATCAAGCCAAATTAAGGTTACAAACCAATCTCTAAGCTCAATTGAAGTCTCTATTAGTGAAAATTCAAGAAAAATAGGTAAGAAAAGCATCTTTTATGAGTTTGATAAGTGAGAATTCAAGAATGTTTTAATTGATGTTCTTATGTGTATTCTTGGCTTAGATTGAGTTAAATTCTAGTTTGGAGCTTGAAGGAGTCATCAATTTGAAGAAATTGGCAAGGTGAGAATTAGGGTTTTTGGTGATTTTGTTGTAGAGATTTCAATTGATTGTAATTAGGGCTTTAGAATGAAATTGGCATGATTTTGTTGTAATTGGAACAAGAAATTGAGAAAAGGAATGTGTTGGAACCTAGGGTGAAATTCTGCCACTTTAGGGAAGTTAGGAATTGAGTGGTGTTTTGATTGAATTGTTGTGTGTAAATGATGCATATTGTGAATTGAATGTATATGGTTGATGAAAAAACCCAAAAATGAAGAAAATGGGACATAATTGTCCATGTTGGAAAGGTGAAGGGCAAGTATGTCCAATCAAATTATAAGGTGTTCAATAATTTTCAGGGCGCCGGATGGTGAGTTAGTTTCGATTATGGCTCCGTAACTAAAATCGGGAAGTAGTTTACCTCCGGGCTTTGTATGCCGATTAGGACATTTAGTAGTTAAATGAGATTTTAGTGTTCGATTTGGTTCTAAATGTCATTTATGGCGCGTAGGTGAGGATAACCGAGAGCGTTAACGGGAGCAGGAATCGGGAGCGAAATTGAGCGCGGAGCGGTTGTGAGTGAAAATCTGCCATTTCTTTTACTTTTCGGTTATTATGTTTTCGCACAATGACTATGTATGTTTTATGAGCTTTCGATACATAAACATGATTTATGATCTTGATATATTCATAGACATGCTTTTACATGATCGATTTGTAAAACAGTTTAAAATTTCTGCATTTGTTTTAAGGCCATTGGTACCCTCAGATTATAGTGGTGATGATTGTATTAGACCCGGCCGGTATATCCCGTGCACATGGGCAGGTCTTGGGGGTGTGTCACTAACTCCGGGTAGTCGGGATGTCGAGTCATGTGAGTCGCTCTATGTGTACGGGATATTGTCTCACTATATGCATGCGATGTAGGATTCCGCTGCGTAGCCAGTGAGATGTCTTGAGATGTCACTGTGGGTGCTGCTAGTTGAGGTGCCCCGTGACCTACTCACGTATGCGGTGCTAGTTGAGTCGCTGCGTGAGTATAGAGCTTTAGGGTTACCATTGGTACAGTTTAGAAAGAAAATGGCCGAGCGAGGATTTTACTAGTTTTCGATTTACCGATAGCATTTATGCATTTATATGCACACAGCAGTTATTATGTTATACAGATTCTGAATATAGTTTTCCAAAGATGTAGATAAAATCCGCTCGGCAAGATTTCATTAGCATATGATATTAGAAACCGTTTTACAATTTTACATCCGTTTTAGAAGCATAATTTCTGCATGTACTTTAGAAATTGTTATCTTTGTATAATATTCTTGTAATTGAATTCTCATTTACACTCACTGAGCTCCTTTAGCTCACTCGTTTTATGTTTTATGTTTTAAACCCCTTTCCCAGGTGCAGGTCTCGGAACGCAAGCTGCTGATTCTCCTATCGCCGAGTAGTGGGCCGAAACCAAAGATACTTTTTGTATATGCAAATGTGCTAATAGCACTCTTTACTTTATGCATAATAGTTGTAGGCATGTATATTTGTAAGTATGTGTTGAATCTAGAAGAAGAGATTTCCAGTTTATGATGATCGTTTTTACTTTTTATGATTATGCTTATTTTGTGATTTACACGAAATAATTGAGTTGTGTTGGATTTGATTTGAAAAGAACCGGAGGTCCGAATTGGTAGAATTGAGATGGGTTGGAATTAGAAGTGAAATTTCTTTGCAGGTTTATATGGATTTTTCGAAAAACAGGGGAAACTCTGTCCGTTTGTTTTTAAAACTAAGATGCCGTTTTCATGTATATTACTAGATCTTCTTGGTAGTAACAAGATTTAAAAAAGGGTTCGCCTCGCGAAATTTCTTAACTTACTCAGTTAGGTTCGGAGGAACTTCCGTTGAGATGCCCGGCAGGGCCGCTGGGATCTATAGTAGAGGGTCTCGGGTCGAGTCCTGTCACCTAAATTTAACTTTTGAATCAAAGTATATTCCATTTTATCTTATTCAAGTTTTGAAATTTTAATAATCGAACCTAAATTGAAGAATCAAATCAAGGATCTAAAGAAGCCAAAAACCTCCACTCAACCAACTAAGCTAATATAGATTTTGAATCAAAATATATTCCATTTTCTCTTATTTATGTTTTGAAATATTAACAATCAAAAACCTAAAATACAAAATCAAACCTAGGACTTGTATGGGGCACCTTGCTCTACTAAAGAACTAAAGAATTTTTTAAATGAAAGCACATTCAATTTTTTTATATTTAAATTTTAAATATTAATAATAAAAAAATATCTATTGGGTTCAAACCAAGGACCTATGGAGGTTATTACCTCTACTCTTCTAACTAAGCTATAGAAATTTTTATATCAAAAGACATTCTATTATTTATATTTAAGTTATAAAATATTAATAATTACAAAAATCAAATTGTTAGGTCTATTTCTTGTTATATGCATAATTGGACCAGATCGAACCAAACCAATCGGTTATCTTAATAATGAGAACCGAAACTTATAAAAACATAACCGAACTAGTTGGTTTGGTTTGGATCAGTCCATTTTTTTTGTTTTTGATTTTTTTTACCCATCCTTACATACACACACATCGAAAAATCATCATTTAAGATAGCAATAAAAATGCTAAGAACGAAAAAAAATGGTGTTCAAGCCATAATATTTCATTAACATTGATCAATTCATTATAAATAAAAAAGATTGTACAACAAAATAATAGAAAATAAAAAGCAAAATAAATCTTAAGTATCAGATGGCAGAGGGAGCTCTTCGTTCTCAGTGGGGGGGGTAAAAGGAATACTGATTTCAGTTGGAAGAATGAGAGGAAAATCTTGAGAAGAGCTTGGTTGAGGAGTAATAGTAGAACCCCCCAAGCAATATCAACGATCGAGCCAAAGCCCTCAGTATTTTACAGGGGACTCTCAGTCTCCAAATCTATAACTTGCATGAGTTGCTTGGTTTTACCCTCCTTGGCTATCAGTTTGCTAGCGAGTGCATCATCTAACCACTTGAAGTTTAAATTTTCTTAATATACCATGGAGAGACACATTTTCTAAAACTCAGATCTATCCTTTTAACGATTTAGTCTCGTACTCATCCTGAGCAACCGCACGAGAAATCTCCACCTCCTTCGTTAACTCTTTTTTTTTTTTGTGAGAGAGCATTAAATAATCTGCATATAGAGTCTTTACTATTGTTTAAGACTCACTAGCCTCTATCTTTAGCTAATGAATCTTACTCTAAAAAGTGGTGACCTTACTTTCTACAAAAGAAACCTTCATCTCGGCCTCCTAAACCTTGGCCTAATATTATTAGAATACCTGTCTCCCTCTTTTATTTTCTTATTCACCTCGAACAAAGGGTTTTGAAGCTGGTTGACACTGACTTTAGCTTCTTTGAGCCTTTGACCATCTTTAATAATATTATAGATGCCTTCATGGTGGTGGGAAAAGACCAGGGCTACCTACATAAAGGAAAATAGTTAATACGAAACATAAAACTTCAACTCTTTAAGGTATAGTAATATCGGGGTCTTTGATGACTACCCCTTATTAAACCATTCTAGGCTTTGGTATGCCTTAAATAAGGTTAGGATCTTCTACCTACTCTTTTTAAAACTGTTCAGTAGGAGGGATTGATACGGGCACATGGTCCTCTTGATAAAGAAGGATGAGCACTCAATGAAGGTGGGCTAGGTAAATGCGATGTCTCAATATGATAGTGGTAAGGCCTTCTAGTATGACTTTAATTACTTATTCAAAGTAATTTTGAAGACGTAGCCAAATTTCCCTTTTTATTAACTTTACATCTTATTTGAGCTAACAATACTATCTTATTTATTTCCACATCGTGTTCTGCTTTTTTCATAGGCCCAATCTTCTATTAAAGTGTTCTAAAGGACTACCATGCTATAGTGTGATGAGTTTTATAAGAGATAAAAAAATTTTAGCCGGGGTGTACTTTTATGTTTAACAAAGAAAAATGATTAATTAGACTTAAAGTGGGTGACTAGGGATAAAATATCTAAGAGTACGCTTAAAAGGCTCAAATGGTTCAAATAAGGGCTAAAATCATTTCCTTAATCATGTGTGCCCTATGATTTTGTCTCTAGTGACATAACAAGTTTTAGAGTTTTTGCTTGAGACCTTAAGTATTCTTGTTATATATAAAAGTCCTCTAAGTAAGTAAATAACTATATGATTTTTAACTAGTGCTCAAAAGTTTAAGTGACCACAAATGAGATAGAATTTGTGCAAAGATATCATGCTAACTATTACAACATATATAATTCCTTAAAGATTGTATTAATGGCAGTCATACTTATACTTCTTGATCATTGACAGGTTAGTAACCTACCAACCAAAGACTCAACTTGACAAGAAAAACAAAAGTAAATTAACATAATTATAAAAAATGGAAAAATAAAATTAGGAAGCCTAAATTGTGTAACAAGAAAGTATTTCCTACCCTCAAACTTAAAGATAAGCATGGTCCTTGATGAGCATAAATTATACCCATTATTTTTGTTCCCTTAACTTGATTAATTGCTCATAGTAATAAGAATATATGGCTTCTTATGCTAATTATTGTTGATTTATAGGTTACAAGACAATTAGTGCAAAGATTTTGGAAAATGGATGAAACAAATCAAGAAGCCAAGAAAGAAAGTCAGCACTATGGCGCTTAAGTCATAAAGTGAGCATCGTAACATTTGAAAGCTAGCGTTGTGGTGCTCATGCGATAAAAGGGAAATCCAAATAGGACTTGGACTCAAAGTTGTCCCGCTTTGAAGCCACAAAACCTATAAATAAAGGAATTTTTGAAGCAAAAAAAAAAAAGAGAGAAGAATAAAGAGCACAAGAGAAAAGAACCTTATAGAGAGAGAGAGGGAGCAACTTTTGGAAGATAAAAAAGACTAGAAGATTAAAGATTGCAACAAAATTAGTTTTATCTCTTCAACTTTTTATCTTTCTAGTTTTCATAATTTTTATGATGTTTTTTTTTAATTAACCTCTAGAAATTTTTATTTCATCATGACCTAAATTTTTATATGTAGGGTTACAACTTTGAATTCGATATGTGAGTAAATTCAAGTTCTTTTCTTTTACGAACTCAGTAGTCGAATTATTCAATTATTATATGCTTAATATTTTCTAATTACTTGATCACTAATTAGATTAATTAAGGAATCATAATGAACTTAACAATGGGATTTTTGTGTTGACCCTAAATAATTTGATATATGATCATAACGTAGCAGTTAAAAGTTTCATATGATAAACATATACTCATATGGCATATATGGTAGTAATAGATCAGTTCTTAATGAATCTTTTTAAGGTAAGATATAGTCACTCAACTATTGACAGAGGCTTGTAATGATATTATGAATTTAATCAATAATTCATATTAAGGGATTAACTTAAGAAAAAATTAATTTGTTCAAGTATCGAGGGATAGTTGTTATCCTAAGTTTTATCTATTATTAGTGATTCACTAGTGTTATCCTTAGTCTTATATTATTAGTTTTCATTTATTTATATTGGATTACTTATTTTTTAATTTTTGTTCATTTGAATAAAAATAAAAAGAAATAATTTCAGTACTTAGCATAAAAAGAACAACAATTTCTCATAGAAATAATTCTCTACTCACACTCTATTACTTGTTTATGATATCGTGCATTTGCACTTTAGTAAATTCACAACACGTTTTTAGCGTTGTTGTCAAGAACTTAGTATATTGTTCTTATTAATACTAATACTACTCTATCTAACTTTTACTTCTAATTTTTTTCTTTTATTTTATTTTCTGTATTATAGTTATTTCTCATTTATTTTAATTTTTGTTTAGTTACTTTTCAAGTCTTTTTATTTTTCTTTATAGGTTAACTTTCAACTAGATGTTATGATCAATTTTAGATTCAATAGCAAACTGTAGAACACTAATCCTTAAGAGATATGGAGCCCCAATAGTTGACACACTAGCATATGCTGACCAACAATAAATCTAACAACTTTTAAATCAAACCAAGCACCATTCAGATGCTAAGCGATTTTGCATACTTTACGAGTTACCAAATGATGATCCCAACG
The DNA here is from genome assembly GCA_946807835.1 of Ailanthus altissimus. Classification (NCBI taxonomy): domain Eukaryota; kingdom Viridiplantae; phylum Streptophyta; class Magnoliopsida; order Sapindales; family Simaroubaceae; genus Ailanthus; species Ailanthus altissimus. The sequence goes on from OX327698.1 coordinate 13,938,050, forward strand.
ACCACATCATAAATTTTCTAGAGATATGATATATCTTCAAGTTCAACAATATATCTGATTATGCAATAAGATTGCGGCTGTTTCCATTTTTATTGCAAGATAAAGTAAAGAATTTGTTGATATCATTGCCAACTAGATCTATAGCAACATTGGATGATCTAGCACAAAAACATTTGGTTATAAATTCTTCCCACTGTCCAAAACAATAAAGATGCGCAATGACATCACTTCATCTATGCAGTATAATATGGAGTCTTTATATGAAGCATGGTAGTGGTATAAAGATATGCTTAAGAGATGTTCACATAATAGGGTTCCAATGTGGTTACTTGTGCAAACTTTTCTATAATGATTAGATGGGATAATTACAGACCATAGTAGATGTTTTAGCAGGTGGAGCACTAATGAATAAGTGAACAGATGAAGCATACGACTTGCTTATTTTTAGTGTAGATTATTTGAATTTTTTTTTTTGAAAATATATTTAAATTTATAAATTAAAACCATACACAAATGCGAAAAAGAATAATGTCACCATGGTTCCAATTTATAATTATGTTTTGCTAAGCTAATATAATAATTGTGTTTTGACCCATAAAAAAAATTATCTCTAAACTTAAAATTAAAATATTTCTTTGCAACAAGAAGTGAAAGAAAACGATTGATCTATCATTTTTATTTGTTGTCTCTCATTATAATCTGATTGATGATGAGTATATTTTAGATCCATAATCTAAACCCGTTTATCTTAATAATTGTTCATTTTTGAGTAATTTAAGAGCTTTTATGCGTAATGTTGTTATTTTAGGGTTAAATCAGGAGAATATAGAAAAGGATGAAATTCGAGCAAAATGAGAAAAATTGCTACAGTAAATTGCTACAGTACTTTTTTGTAAACAGTGATTTTAAACCGTGATTTGCTACAGTGACCACCGCTCCGGCATCCAAAAACGAACGCCCCAGCGTTCGTGCACTGATGAACGCCCCAGCATTGAACAGCTAACGCCCCAGCGTTCTGATGATTCTATAAATACACTCTTTCGCCTCCAAACGCAAAAACTCGACCCCTAATCTAATCCTAACCCATTTTCTCTCAATTTAACACATTTATAACCTAGAAAATCATTCTCATATTGTGCAAAAACAACGTTTAAATCTATTTTGGAGAGATATTACACAATCAAGAGCATATTGGCTAGCTTTTGAAGGATTCAACCAAATGCCATGAATTGATTGGAGGCACCCTTGTCTTTATAAATTCAGTTTGGGATTGTTGTATCATGTTTAATTATTATTATTTAGCCATTAAACTCTTGTTATGCTGATTTAATTTCATTATCTAGGATTGTAGCCTTTAACTCAATATGTGGACTTAATTTGAGTATTTGATTCTCATTGTTATGAATTCAGTTTATTATTTAATTTGTATTGTTCTTAATGCTTTCAATATACTAGGAATTGTGATTGGATGATTATAAAACATTAAGATAAACTTGGAAAATGCATCCTATTATTTAGATTTAGATAAATTGATGCATGATTGTGGAGTAATATCTACAAATTTCGATATAGGATAGGAATATATCTATATGACATATATGGTCAATACAACTTGTTCGTAATGAACCTTGATTTATTCGAATTACCATAGGAATATAGGAATTCGGTAGATTAAGATATAATCACTCAATTATCAGAAGAGACTTGTGATGAAATACGTGTTATGACCAATAATTAAACCGATGGATTAAAAATGGGATAATGAATTCATATTAAGGGATAACTATAATCCTAGATATTCTTCATATGGTATTTGCGCTTATATAGTTTGCACAATTAAAATTGATTTCTAAAATTAATAATTAGTTTTAACATAAATAAATTAAATTGATTATTTATTTGAATAAAAGTGAGATGATACAATTTTAGTATTTGGTTAAGAATAACAATAATTTCTCGTGGAATCGACACTCAACTTATCATATATTACTTGTTCTCGATAGCGTGTACTTGCGTTTAGCATAAAAATCACACAACAATAGAACAAATGCACAATCATAGTACCTCTAAAGGCTTTAATGCATATTGGTTCTAGTTAAATTTTTTTGTTGCTTCATGTTTCACTAAGTATGCCTTTTCATGAGCTCCGCCACAGGGCAGTGGTGAAGTAGCATGTTCAGAAAAATAAGCACAAGTTCTGGGTTAAATTGATTCATTGTTTTAGCTTCAAGTTCCTCTCTTCAACAGTATTAACCATTTACAGAAATGACAAACTTCAATCGTGGTAACATATAGCCACTTTAGAAAATTATTAACTAACTCTAAGGCCAGATGCCTCTGCTACTATAGAAGTGCCTTCTAAAATCTGTCCAGAGCAGTCTCGCCTTTATCATTTAATAACGGGATTAAAAAATATGACTCCATCCTTGATAAACATGATAGTTTTTGTTTACAAAATGAGTGGGCACATATATTCACTTTAAAAGTTTATAGTTACATAAGTTTTTTTTTTTAAAGAATTATATTTACGCAAGTTACCAGTTACTATTAATGAAAATTAATTATTAATTATCAAAGTGTCACCAGGTTTTAATTTATAAATTCAAATATATTTTAAAAAAAGAATAGTTTAAAAATGAGCAATATCATTTATAATATTTATAGCTTTTTTTTTAAGGAATATTTATAGCTTAATTTAAACAAAGTAAAGTGGTTAAAATTATTGAAATATATATTTGTACACAAAAAAAGATGAATGGATTAATGAGAGAGAAAATTGTGTTGGATGAAATAAGAAAAAAAATAAATAATGAGAGAGAAAATAATATAATTATTACTATAGTGAGATTTATTAATAGTTACATAATTTTTTAAAAGAACAATAACAACATACTAACTTTAATCTTATTCATTGCATAATAAGTAATCTAATGACTACAAGTTTGTGTTAAAAGTTGTTTAAAAAAAGTGTTATAGATAATTGTTTACACAATTTACAAAAAAATTTAATGGGGGTGGGCAAAATTAATTCGATTCGATTTTTGAGGTGAATTGAAAATCGTATCTAACTAGTCGATTTTTGAAAACTTAAACAAAAAATTGAATTGAAAAATAGTGAATCGAACTAATTTAATTCGATTTGATTTTTTCGGTTTGTCTTTAAATAGGCTTCAATTAGACTTGTTTTTTGTTCAGTGTGGTTCAATTTTTTTAATTTATTAAAAAAAATTAATTTTTCAATTTGGCTCTCAATTTCGAATGCCAAAACCAAAAATTAAACCAACCAAGGGATTCAGGTTCGATTCACCAATTTTTTCTTCACTCCTAGTTTTTAAACATTAGATCACTTATTATGCAATGACTAAGATAAAAGCTTTTGTTATTGTTATTCTCTTTAAAAATTATTTAACTATTAATGAACCCCACCTTAATAATAATTATATTATTTTCTCTCTCTTATTTTATTTCTCTTTCTTATCCCATCCAATTCATTTTTTCTCTTTAATATTAATACTTTTCTCTTTATAAATATCATTTTTTTCTTTCCTTGTTATTTTTTTTAAGTATTTGATTCTTTCTTTTTTATATCATTCTTTCATACTTTTTATTCTTTTTAATTAATTTGTAAATTTAGTACATGTTATTTTTACGGTGAAAGTTAAAAGCCTTTTCAAACAATTAGTTTAAAAAATTTTATGCTTCATCACAAATCATCTCTTTATTTTTTTAATTACCAAAAAAAAGTTGCATAAGAACCTCTTCCTTATCCGTTCTTAATTTTCCTTTGAAAATCCATCCTTATTTTTCCTTTGGAGAGTTATCCTACGGAGGATATATACAAGTGAGCAGGATTTGAATAAAAGGCTTCTGCAATAATGTTGGCAAAATTAGGATTGTTTGGGTCATTAAATTTATATAAATATTTCTTTCGTTTCTAGGCTGCTGTCTTTTGCTATAGCACACTTACAAATTACAATAGCAAAAGGAAAAAATGAAAAAACAAAACTCTAATTTATTATTTCTCAAGATAAACATTGAAGGAAGAAAGTCCAAAAAGTGTAGGAATAATTGAGGTTCGACAAGCTTCATTTTTCTCATATCCTTTGTTTATAGACAGAAGACCATAAATACATTTAAGAAAAAGTAACAGTGATGACGTTAATGCTGTCAATCATGCAACCTGAAGACATGGTTGTTTGATAGATAAACAAATAGATGTACAAATATATAGTTCTGAACCAACTTTGAAAAGTGCAAATAGGGAATTATCGTCTCTGAATTCATATAAAGTAAACCAAATCTGTTTCATAGATTAAGAGTAAAAGCATGATCTAAGAATTAATTTGTATAATTTCAAACAATTCAAAAATTAATTAACTAGTAGAATCTTTATTTTTCCGTAATATTTTTCCCATTTCATTCTCAGATATGAAGAGGTTCTTATGTAACTTTAGTTTTTAGGGTAATAAAAAAAATAAAGAGATGGTTTATGATGAAAAATAAAGCTTTTTCAAATTAATTATTTGAAGAGATTTTTAGCTATCACTATAAAAATAACATGTACTAAATTTACAAATTAATTAAAGAAAAAATAAAAAGTATGAAAGAATAATATTAAAAAGAAAGAATCAAATAGTTTAAAAAAATAACAAGAGAAAAAAACATAAATATGATCTTTATAAAGAGGAACTATTAATTTGAGAAAAAATAAATAAATTGAATTAGATAAAAAAAATAAATTAAAAAAGAGAGAAAAAATAATATTATTATATTTATAATGGGGTCTATTAATAGTTAAATAATTTTAAAAAAGTAAAATAATAATACATCAACTTTAATTTTAATCATTAAATGAAAATCAATCTAATAATTAAAAATTTGTGTCAAAAATTGTATAAAAAAAGAAGCATCAATCCTGCCATTTATATATATATATATATATATGTATATAGAGAGAGAGAAAAAAAAATACGATTTAATGAGATACGTAATTCACTGTATGATGAGCTCTTAAATATATGATATGATTTTATATTATATTATAAATTATAAAAAAAATTATAAAAAATTTATAAATTTATTAGATAGTGATATATATATATATATATATATATATATTAGTAAATTATGTTGTTTGGTAAGTAATATTGTCATATATTTAGAATATATATATAGAAAGAGAGAGAGAGAGAATCTGTAACAATATATAATATGGATGGTCTCACATGTAGTTGTGGATCATAAATAAATGAGGACATCTAGTACCAATTATGAGTAAGAATTTAGGGAAAATGTTTTATGAAAATAAGGAATCCCCTTAATTAATTAAAGCAATCTATACGAGAATTAATTTGCAAAATTTTTCTTAAGATACATTTCTCGTGCATCTATTCCGATATTTCCAGTTCTTGAATCTAAAAGCAGAATTCCTTCTTCAACTAAAACAAGTTTTAAAAAGAGCTATATGTTAATTTTTTTAAGCTCTAAATACATGTATGACCAGCTATTATAATTCATAATACAACTGTCGTAACATAGAAAGGTTCTAATAAAAGAGGTGGTTTTTATTTTACTTATATTTTAATTAAAAAAAAAGGAATGGACAGTGGGGCCACTTCTAACGCTCTATTTTTTTAAAAGCAATTTTAATATTATTATTAAGATGTTACAAAATTTATTATTATAGATAGATAATTATCGGGATAATATAAATATAAATTTATTAATGATTGTTTGAATCTAATGCTTTTTTTATATAAAAAAAATAATATAAATATAAATTTATTAACGACTGTTCGAATTTAACGCTTTTCTTATTAAAAAAAATAACAAATCCCGTGATTTATCACAAATGCAATAACCATTGTGTAATCACTCTAAAAATGACAGCAATTCACTCAACTGAGACAAGAGAGCGATTGTAGACACCCTTGTCCTGTTACGAAGGACAGGGCCCATAAGAGTCCCTTATTTATAGTTTTATAAAATAAGTTTCTAAGTTTTCAACCTTTAAATAAAGGAGAAAGCGATGCGAGATAGTTTTTATACCACAATTTAATAAAATTATGTTATGTATTTTAATAATTTAAATTTAGTTTAATTAAAATTATAATTAATTAATTACAAAATTAATATGTATTCGATAAATTTGAATTAAAATTATAATTAATTAATTACAAAATTAATATGTATTCGATAAATTTGAGAAAATTTTCAAAAACAACTTCTAATTTTATGGTTTAATCTTTTTTTAATCACACATGTATGACCAGCAATGATTATTGTTATTGTTGTTGTTGATGTTAAAGGCAACGACCTATTTTAACAATTTATCAATAAATTCAATTGAGGAAAAAGGAAAATTGTCAGCTACCCTCTAATATACTTTTTACCCTAACATTTTATGAAGGCCTTAAAATTACTTCTTATAGAAATTGAGATACCAACGGGGAGTGACAAAGAGATTTTTTAAATGATAGGAAGAAACTTGGTAATTGCACTAAATTTCAAGGGTAGCAAGGGAGTAACAAAAAATAATAAATTTTAATAACTTAAAAAATAATTTGTTCCCCTATTTTATCATTCAATTGATTAATAACACATCAAGATGACAAGACTTAGAAATAATATTTAGGAAAGTGCAGTATCTTATTTATGCATCCTTAACTAAAGATGATTCTATTCATCTTAAACATACTTTAGATACTTTTGACTAGGCGTTACCGTTCAATAATTTTCTTGAAAATCAAAATAATCCTCCAATAAGTATCTTATTTTTTCTACGACACCTTAAGCTACTTTTTCTTTTCATTTGGGAAGTAATTCTTATCGTTAATTTTTTTAATCAACATTTTGAAATTTGCTAGGTAATTTTACAATTGAAGTTTTTTTTTTTAATTTGTAGCATGTATTTTCTTTTTTAAAACAACAACTTATCGCGTGTAGGAGTGAAAGAATTTTTTATAGAGTTAGAGCTCTTTAAAATCTGTCTAATATAAGAGAGTAATTTAAGTTATATTTTAATCAATTTTAAAAATGAGACAGGTTTGAGACAGAAATCTAAACTTGAATTAAGTTTAAAAATAAGTTGATTTTTTTAGACCTGTTCAAAATATTTAATAAAAAATAAAATTAAAAAAATTAGTGTGAAAAGATTTTGCTTATTTATATAAATTAAAACTAGCTACATGTTAAATTTAGATATACAAAATTTACTTGCATTATAAATTTAAAAAAATTAATTTTTATTCATATTTTTATTTTTAATTATTTTTAATTATATTTGATATTAGACACTTTGTGATAAAGTTGATTAAAAATTATTGTAATATAATTTTGGGAACAAGTCAGGTGTGTTGGATGTGCGGGGAAGCAAGACAGACTCGAAAGGAGATGTATGGAGAAGGCGCAACTACCCAGGCCTTGGAGTCGTGGTGCCCGCAGGCCGAAGCTATAGTGCCGTTAAGCCAGAAGCCCAATGTCGCGGCTGGGCACAATACAAGCCAGTGTCGTGGCGTTGGTGCGGGAAAATTATTTTCCATTTTATTTTGTCTTGTCATCTAATTGTTTCAGGTCTCTTTAAAATGATTCTCACACATTTAATGTTAACATAGGTCATCCTAAAGCTTGTATAAAAACCATCTATTGGCTTGTAAACATATTTAAGTGAACACAACAAATTTTGTGAGAGATCTAAGTGATTAAAATAATATTTATGATTCTTAGTGAGAGAAACCCCTAGATACAAAAGAAAGTTTGTTCTTTGTGAGTTCTTTCATGTAAAAGGTATACTTTGTGAGTGCCTTCTAATTCAATAATAAGAGAGTGTGATCATGATCCGCTGTAAACGTAGGCAAGTTATCGAATCATATAAGTACTGTGTTATTTTCTACTTTCTTTCTCTAACTTTCTTAATTTCTTGGTTGTTGCGTTATATACTTTAAATTTATTACTTGTTTGATTGCTTTCGCTTTAACAAATTGGTATCCGAGCTGCCAAGTTCTAAGCAAATATGTCCATACTTAAGTATGAGGTAGAGAAATTCAACAAAATGAATGACTTCAATCTGTGGAAGATGAAGGCTAAGACATTGTTAGTGAGCCAACGGTTAAGCTCGACATTAGAGGAGACTGTAGCTCTATCTAGTAAAGAAGAAAAGATGCCAAAGTCATCTAAAGCTGAAGCAAAAAGAAGAGACATTCAAGAAAGAGCTCATAGTACAATTGTTCTGTCATTGAGCGATGAAGTATTAAGGAAAGTAGCAGGTGAGACAACGACAATTAGTTTTTGGAAGAAACTTGACTCTCTTTATATGCGAAAGTCATTGGCCAACATGTTGCATATAAAGAAGAAGTTGTATCAGTTATTCATATTAAATAAATGCCGATGAAAGATTATATAGTTGCCTTTAACATAATCATTATTGACCTTGAATTTATCAACATCAAGATAAAAGATGAAGATAAGGCGATCATCATACTGAGTTCACTCTCCAAGAGTTATGAGAGCTTTATAGATACGTTACTCTACGACAGAGAGAGTTTTACAATGAGTGATGTGAAATTATCATTAAACTCAAAACTATTAGGAAAACAGATTGAGGGCAATGCAGAAAGTTTATCTGTAAGAGGAAGGTCCTCACATAGAGATGAAAGGAAAAAGGGCTCTAGATCGAAGTCCAGGACTTTTAGGAAGTGTTATTGCTGCAAGAAAAAAGGAATGCTACGCTTGCCTATGATGATAGTTGTATCAGTTATTCATATCAAAGAAATATCGATGAAAGATTATATAGATGCCTTTAACATAATCATTATTGACCTTGAATCTATCAACATCAAGATAAAAGATAAAGATAAGGCGATCATCATACTGAGTTCACTCTCCAAGAGTTATGAGAGCTTTATAGATACGTTACTCTATGATAGAGAGAATTTACAATGAGTGATGTGAAATTATCATTAAACTCAAAACTATTAGGAAAGTAGATTGAGGGCAATGCAGAAAGTTTATCTATAAGAGGAAGGTCCTCACATAAAGATAAAAGGAAAAAGGGCTTTAGATCGAAGTCCAGGACTTTTAGGAAATGTTATTGCTGCAAGAAAAAGGGAATGCTACGCTTGTCTATGATGATAGCTACGACAGCGCAAAAACTCTAGTCGCTACTGATGGTAAGAATACTTAAAAATAGGTTTTTAATTCTTGTTGTACTTTTCACGTATGCCCACATAAGTCTTGGTTAATAAATTTTCAGCCCATTAGCGGTGGTAAGGTATTAATGGGTAATGACGTTACTTGTCAAATAATGAGAATTGTTAATATCAAGCTTAGGTTGTGTGATGAGGAGTGAGAGAGTTGACAAAAGTTAAGTATGTTCCTGATCTCAAGAGGAGCTTGATCTCACAATGGACTTTAAACCAGAATGGGTGTTCTATCAAGATCAACAGAGTGATTTTGAGAGTATTAAAGGGTTCTATGGTAGTAATGAGAGGTGAAAAGCACAAGGGCATTTATGTGTTGAAAAGAGATGCTGTAAATAGTTCTGCATTATTCTCTATAGATGATGAGAATATGCAAACTAAGTTGTGGCATCTTAAACTAACACACTTAGATGAGAGAAACTCGGAAGAGTTATTTAGTCAAAAAGCGTTTGGTGAGGATAAGTTCTAGCTATTAGAGTTTTATGAGCATTATATGCTTGGGATACCACATAGAGTTAGATTTAGTACCAGTGAGTAGAAGACTAATATGACTATTGATTACATACACTCGAATCTTTGGGGCTAGTTCAAGTAGCTACTAATGGTGGGGCTGGATATTTTCTTAGTTTCATTGATGACTATTTGAGGAAGCTGTAAGTCTATGTGTTGAAGAGTAAAGATCAAGTGTTTGATATGTTCAAGACTTGGAAGACTCTTATTAAGAATTAGATTGGTAAAAAAGTTAAGAGGCTAAAAACGGACAGTGACATAAAGTTTTGCAATAGAGAGTTTAATGGGTTCTGTGCTAAGCATAGAATTGTAAGGCATAGAACTGTAAGATCAATACCACAAATAGAATGGTGTAGCTAAGAGAATGAATAGGACCATACTTAAAAGGGTTAGATGCATGTTTACAAATGCAAAGATGTTCAAGGCATTTTGAGGAGAAACTATAGTAACTGTAGCTTATTTGATTAATAAGAGTCCATCCTCGGTGATAGACTTCAAGACACTAAAAGAGAAATGGTCTCGCAACCCTCCTAAGTATGACCACCTCAGAATTTTTTGTTGCCCTGCCTTTATTCATATTAAGAAAAGGAAATTGAAACATTGAGCTATCAAATGGGTATTCATAGAGTATCCCGAATGAGTAAAATGATACAAGATGTGGTGTAAAGAGTTGAAACCACCAAGAAGTATCATAAGTCATGACACGATGTTGATGAGACGATATTAATTAAAGTCTTCCAAAAAGATGAGAAAGAAAAACTTGTGTCCAAGGAAGACTCAACACCAAAATCAATAGAAGTTAAATTGGAGAACGAGTGTAGATCTGACATGCCCTTAAATCAACACTTCAACGAGAGAATCCTTGAAGATGAGTTAAGAACATCGGCAAGTTTCTCCAAGTCTACCCAAAGAAAGACTAGGACTCCTAATATGGAACTTGAATTGTACTAGCTAGCTAGAAACAGGTTAAGGAGAACGATTAACCCGCCAATCAAATATGCACAAATACATTTGGTTGCTCATGCATTTAACTCTGCTTACACTTTTGAATTTGACGAGTCTAGAACATGTGGTGATACTATAAAGAGTTAAAAATAACATATAAATCGCAACAGGTTATAGAAGAAGAGATTAGTTCTTTTAGGAAGAATAATACTTAAGAGTTGGTGGAGAGACCTCAAAAGAAACTAGTGGGGTGCAAATAGATGTATAAGGTTAAGGAGAGGATACCGGGGGTAGAGCCTACAAGATTCAAGACTAAGCTAGTTGCACAAGATTTTACTCAAAGATAAAGAGTTAACTTTCATGAGATATTTTCTTCAGTTGTCAAGCACACATCTATTAGAATTCTGTTAGTCATGTGTACAAACTTTGATTTACATCTAGAGTAGAAGGATGTAAAGAAAACTTTTCTACATGAAGAGCTTGAAGAGACAATTTACATGGCATTGCCGCAAGGGTTTGTAGAAACCAAAAAACTAGATCATGTTTTTTTATTGAAGAAGTAATTATATGGGTTAAAAGCAATCACCTAGATAGTGATATAAGAGATTTGATGAGTTTATGATGGCTTGTGGATTTAGTAGAAGCAAGTATGATGGATGTGTATATATTAAGAGCTTGAGCAGCAAGATGATGTATTTGCTTTTGTACGTTGATGATATGTTGATCTTATGTAGAAATGTGGAAGAAATACAGAAATTCAAGAAGTAGTTGAGTGGCGAGTTTGAGATGAAGGATTTGTAAGCAGTAAATAGGATATTGGGTATGGATATTATGAGAGAAAGAAGAGATGTTATCTTCTTGACATAACAACGATATATACTAAAGATCCTAAAAAGGTTTGGTATGTCAAATGCAAAGGCTGTCTCTACTCATTTGGCCATGTATTTCAAACTTTCAGCAGCATAATTGTCGACATCCGAAGAGGAGAAACTGCAGATGGGTAAAGTATCATATGCAAGCACTGTGGGAAGCATCATGTATGTGATGGTTTGTACAAGATTAGACATAACACAGGTTATGAGTATGGTGAGTAGATACATGGCGAATCCAAAGAAGAATCATTAGCTTGCAGAGAAGTGGATCTTGAGATATTTCAAATGGAAGTTGAATCATAGATTGATGTATGACATGGATGAAGATAGTAGTGTAATAGTAAAAGGATATGTAGACTCAGATTATGCAGGTGATCTAGACAGAAGAAAACCGTTGATGGGTTATATATTCATAGTGTTTGGGTGTAGTATATGTTGAAGATTAGTTCTACAACATGTGATTGCACTATCTACCACAGAGGCAGAATAGATAGCTATTAGAGAAGCTATTAAGGAGTTCGTGTGCTTGAAAGGCAACTGCGTGGAGATAATGACTATTGAAGACCTGAACACCGATATATATTATGATAGTCAGACTACCATACACCTAAACAAGCATTAAGTATTTCATGAGAGGTTTAAACATATTGATGCACAGCTTCATTACATTCAAGAAATTGTCCAAAGTGGTAAAGTTAGTCTAATAAAGATAGTGTCTTTTGAAAATCTTACTGATATGTTGACTAAGTCACTGTCCTCGGTTAAGTTCATCCTGTGCAAGGACTTAATCGGAGTCACCACTATATGAGAGTAACTGAAGATACAGATATGAAAGATCGAGAATACTTTGTGAATTATTTTGAATCAAGGAGTAGATTAGTGAGAAAGTTGATAAAAAAAAATCGTAATATGATTTGAGGAACAAGTCAGGTGCAATGGATGCATGAAAAAGAAAGACGAACGTAAATGAAAAAAATGCAACTGCCCAGGCTTGGGCGCCGTTACGATCATAGGCCGAGGCTACAACGCCACAGCACCATGTCGTGGGGTGCTATACGAGCCAGCGTTGTCGTGCTAGTGTGGAAAAACTATTTCTCGTTTTGTTTTGTCTTTTAATTGTTTCAAATCTCCCTAAAATGACTCTTACATCTTTAAGGTTAACTTAGATCATCCTAAAGCCTAAAACTTATATAAAAGCTCTCTATTGTCTTTAAACACATCTAAGTGAACACAACAATCTTTGTAAGGGATCTAAGTGATCAAAATAATTTTTGTAATTCTTAGTGAGAGAAGCCCTTAAATTACAAGAGATAATTTGTTCTTTATGAGTTCTTTCTTGTAAAAGGTATACTTTGTGAGTGTCTTGTAATTCAATAATAAGAGAATATAATCTTGATCTACCATGGACGTAGGTAAGTTACTAAACCACATAAATTCTGTTTGTTGTTCTTCTACTTTCTTTCTCTAACTTTATTGTAAAAGGTATACTTTGTGAGTGTCTTATAATTCAATAATAAGAGAATATAATCTTAATCTACCATGGACGTAGGTAAGTTACTGAACCACATAAATTCTGTTTGTTGTTCTTCTACTTTCTTTCTCTAATTTTCTTAATTGCTTGGTTGCTGTGTTATATACTTTGATGGATTGCATACCCATTGCCGCAACTAGTTCTAATTCGATAAGCATGTGATTGTTGTGCTTTCTTCTTTGATAGAAGGGAGCAACTAATTTATGGGTATTTGAATTTATACGCATAAAAAATTCACTTTAAGGATTTCTTTTTCTATTACTTGTTTGATTGTTTTCGCTTCAATACACTTATTTTTAAATTAGAGTAAACTCATTTATTAAAAAAAAAATAGAAGATAAAGATGAACAAACAAAAGAGATAAATAATTTTATTACCATTTTTAATTTCTTAGTTATCATTCATTTAACTCAAAATTTTATTTACTTTGTATTATAAGTCTACAAAAAATTTTAATAGAGATTTAATGTTTGAATTATAAATGAAGCATGCCGATTTAGATGTAAAAGTTAAGAGATATCATTAATTTTTAAAATTTTTAAATTTTAATTTATATTATTGAGTTTTAAAATTAATAGTTAAAATTTTAAAAACTTGATATAATTTATATTTTATGTGATGTTTATAATTTTTTGAATATATTATAATTATATGAGATGAAAATTTATTTCATAAAATTAAATTAATGTAAATAGAAATATTTTTAAAAAATTAAAAAAATTAAGTATAAAATATCTATAAAAATTTCTTACTCTAAATTTAAATTACATATCTTAAATATGAAATAAGAATAAAAATTCTGACGCTATTCGAACACAGAGTGAAAATTTCTATCTCATTGCCGCCCATAATTGCGTTTTTTTTTTCTAACTCTTAGCATCTATGATGACTACATCTTTTCATAATGATGCCGACATCGCGTGTGTGTTAGGATTGTAATCTTTCCATAATGATTTTATTAATGGAGATGGAGTTGACAAAATTGTAGAAGAGAAAATACATGCTTAAGATTGAGCCCTCTACCTCTCAAAATAATTATGTGAGTAAAAAGATCTCACTCACTCAAGATTGCCCATAAATGAGCTTGTGAACTGTCATTTTCCCAACTGACTTTCTTTATTTGACATGACACACCAACACCTTTACAGACCTGACTCTAAAAATCCTTAATAGATTTTTGAAATACTTTCCCTCTACATACAACTATTTAACCCTTCCAACAACTCCTATCAAATCCAAGAAATGGCTGAATTTGACAACATATCTGTTAGGTTGTCTTCAATTCAACACATTAACATTTAGCTCTTATTGATATGTGTTGCTATTGCAAGGATCGATTTCTCCAAATTCTAATGATGTTCTAATATTCATTATTTATTATTTGATTTTTTTTTTAAAATTTAAAATAAAAATACACACTGCAATCGGACCAAAATTAGTAAAATAAATAAATAATCGATTAAAGCCCTGAAATTACTCTTCAGCTTACCGATCAATGAGTGTCAATCGCGGTCAATGGCGAGAAGACAATGAAGAAGGTCGTCAAATCCCCAAATAATTGGTTAAAGCCCTAAGAAATTTAGTCAAATGGTTCAATCGGAGCTACCACGACCGGGAAAAGGGATTTTGGCTGCCGTCTACATCCCCAGCTGCTAGACGACTTTCCAAGCCACCTGTCCTCGCCAAATGCTGAGGTTTCTATTAGAATCTCCCCGCGCTCCCGTTATTCCTCACTGAAATTGCTAATGGCTTATACGTGTTTGCAAAGAGATGATATTGTGATGAGAGTGAATCCATATGGCATTGATACGTGATGAAAGAACAGAGAGACGAGAGAACTCTGTGAGACTTAGAAGATTTAGTTTTAAGTAATATTAAATATTTTAAATTATATAAAAAATTAAATAATCATGACGGTGAAACTATTTAATGGATGGATGATTATGAAATTTTTATTATTTTATTATTTTTTTAAATACAATTTAAAATGTTTAACATTACTTTTTAATTTTTCATTTATTACTTATACTCAAAATGAAATTATTTTATTGCCTTTTTTTTAATTTACAAAATTCAATATTTATGTACACCTTTAAATGGTGCCGTTTTGAGGGGAATGTTTTTATTTTATTTCAATTTTGTTTAAAATTTTCTTAATTAAAACTTTATAATTATTATTTTTGATACTTTTTACGAGTATTTTACTAACACTTTATAAAATTAAAACTTTATCATTATTATTTTTTATACTTTTTACGAGTATTTTACTAACACTTTATAAAAGTATAAGAGATTCATAATATAATATTGTCGTATTAGTATATTTTTATTTTTAATAATTATTTTTAAAAAATATCAATATCATAATGTCATGAAAAGTCCAATTTTTAGTATAGTATGATTTTTAAATACTTCAGTTAATATTTGTCTTTGAAAAAAATAAAATAATATATGAAGTGCATTTTTTTAAAATAATAAAATAAATTTGATTAAATATTAGACTAGCTCTCATGCTTAGATGTATCAATAACTGAAGTCTTTAAAGAAGTATTGGCACTAATTGAATAATTCAACTAAAGTTCAAGGACTAAAGTAATTTTTTTAAAGTATAAATAGTAGCTTAATATATTATCATTAACGCAACATACAATTTAAACGAAACACAAACAACATATGAGAAACCAAGACCAATAAGGTCCACCCACAGCAACATATGAACAACACCGAGCCTATTGACCTGGAACTTATTTGACTGCATGCATTAATATGACAGCATCAGTTGTTTATAGTTTACATGTATTGACTGACATATGTAGGAGTACGATATTCATGGACATTTATAGTCATAATCTTTCTCAAGGACTGGTGGGAAATCCAGGTGGAGAGAAAAATGGGAATGAGGGAAAAGCTGTTGGTGTTCCAGCGATTGAGGGGATTTGCGGTAGTGGCGGCAATCTGTACTCTGGATATTGAGTGATGGGAGGAAATGGAGGAAAATTAAAGTCAGGGATACTGGGGAAGCCCGGAGGAGTATCCAGAAGGCGGCGAGCTCCTAGGGTTACATCGATGCTTGAGAATGAGAGTGTGATGAAGAAAGCTAGAGTGAAGAATCGAGAAGCAGCCATTAGTGCTTGACAAAAAGGGTCAGAAAAGCAAAGCAATTAATAGGTTCATGGTGGAGTAACCATGACCTAGCCTTGGTCTTATATAGTATATCGAGGTGGGTTTGGTGAGTTAATTCTATGCAAGCAAAAGTTCTCGGTACAGATACATGATGTGGTGATGGCATTATTGGACGACGTAGAAATGACATAAGACTGTTTATTAATGTACTTAAACCTATCTCTCTTTCTCTTAAATGACTGTTGTTACCTAAAAAATAGGTTGTTTAATAAAAGGTTGTACATTTTCCTCAACTAATTTTAGTTTTTAAGAGCGTCAAATTTTGTTGTGGTTCAATGTGTACAGTTCATTACTTTTGTCGGTGCCCTCCAGTAGCAAAATTAGAACGATGACACGACTGCTACTTCTTGCTTTGTAGCAAATGTATCTTAGGCTACGTGGTTAGCTATCCTTCTTCGGGTCCACTTCTAAAAAAAGGATTTTTTGAGATAGAATTTCAAAAAAAAAATAATTGGGGCATAACGATTGATTCCTACCATAAAGTTAGATAATATTTAATTAAAAAATAGTAACGTTTTCTGTTACCAATGCAATCAATCGCGAAGTTATGACGAATTTGTCAATTCCGTAATTAGAAAAAAAATGATTTTATGACTTAAAATATTATATGGCGCATTTTATTAATATATGAAACAATGTCGTTTTGGGTAAAATATAATTATGTGAAATTTTATTTTCACGTATGATTGTTTTATCAAATCACACTGTTTTAATAATTTAATTGAAATGGCGCACATTTTGGTGTTGTAATTTTTGAGTAAAAATCTCACTCTTTTTAAAAAATATATATTTATTCACACCTAAAATGATATCTTTTTTTAATGAAAGAAAAATAAAAGTATCATAAATTTATGATAGAAAATATTACAATTTTATGATAAAATTTAAATAAAGATTTTGTTACCACATTAGGTTTTTTTATTTTTTGTTTTGTACCCCAAACGTTACTGTTTCAGTAATTTTAAATGAAATGGAGCCATTTTAGTGTTGTTATTTTGGAGTAAAAATTTTCACTTTTTAAAAATTTATTCACACTTTAAACCGCGTCGTTTTCTCATAAGAGAAAAATAAAACAATCACAAATTTATAATAGAAAGTATTGTAATTTTGTGATAGAATTCAAAAATATTTTGTTACCACATCAAATTTTTATATATTTTATTCTATAAACAAAATGGCATCGTTTTTGTAATTTTAATTGAAACATTGCTATTTTAGTGTTGTAATTTTAGAGGAAAAATCTTACTTTTTTTTAATAAATTTATTCACACCTTAAAAATCCAGTTTTAGTGTTAGAATTAGAATTATAAAATTTAATCGAATTATAATTATAATTAAAATTAAAATTATAAAATTTATGGAATTAGAATTATCAAAATTTTATAAAATTAGAATTATAAAAGTTAATGGAATTGAATTAGAATTATCCAATTTTATGAAATTAGAATTAGAAATGTAAAATTTCATAGAATTAGAATTGAAATTAGAATTATAAATTTAATATAATTGGAACTAAAATTATAAAATATAATGAGATTGGAATTGCAATTGAAGTTGAAACCATAAATTTTAATATAAATTAACTTAGAATTTGAATCATCAAATTTAATGTAATTGAAATTATAAAATTTAATATAAATTGAATTAGAATTTGAATTATCAAATATAATGTGATCGGAATTGGAATTATAATATTTAACTGGAATTAGAGTTGGAATTAGGAATATAAATTTTATAAAATTAGATTTGGATCGAAATTATAAAATTTAAAAGATAGAATTATAAAATTTAATGGAATTAGAATTAGAATTATAACATTTGATGAATTGTAATTGGAATTAAAATTGGAATTACAAAATTTTATAGAATTGTAATTATAATTGGAACTAGAATTTGAATTATACATTTTAATAGTTTACAATTGGAATTGGAATTGAAATTAAAATAATAAAATTTGAAGGAATTGGAATTGGAATTGAAATTATAAAATTTAATAAAATTGCAATTGTTATTGGAATTATAAAATTTAATAGAATTACAATTGTAATTGGAATTGGATTTATTAAATTTTATGGAATTGAAATTATAACATTTTATAGAATTAGAATTAGAATTATAAAATTTAGTGGTATTGGAATTATAAAATTTAATAGAATTAGAATTGTAATTACAGAATTTAATATTAAGTAAATTAGAATTTGAATTATTAAATTTAATGCAATTAAAATTAGGACTGGAATTATAAAATATAATGCAAATTAAATTAGAATTTGAATTATCATATTTAATGTAATTAGAATTAGAATTATAATATTTAATTAGAATTGAAACTAAATACGGGAATATAAAATTGAAATTGAAATTAGAATTAAATTTATAATATTAGAATTAGAATTGAGATTGAAATTACAAAAATTAATAATAAATTTTTATGGGATTGGAATTATAAAATTTAATGAAATTAGAATTTATATTATAAAATCTAACATAAATTGAATTGAAATTATAAATTTTAATATAATTGGAATTGAAATAATAAAGTTTTATGGAATTGTAATTATAAAATTTAATGGAATTAGAATTATAAAATTTAATAAAATTAGAATTGGTATTATAAAATTTAATATAAATTGAATTGAAATTTGAATTATCAAATTTAATATAACTGGAATTGGAATTGGAATTGTAAATTTTATGTAAATTAAACTGAAATTTGAATTATCAAGTTTAATGTAATTGAAATTGGGATTATAACATTTAATTAAAACTAGAATTGGAATTGAAAATATAAAATTTAATGGAATTGGAATTGAAAATGGAAGTATAAAATCTTATAGAATTAGAATTGGAATTGAAATTGTAAAATTTTACGAAATTTGGAATTGTAAAATTTAGTTATAAAAATTATGAAATTGTAATTATAAATTTAATTGAAATTATAAAATTTAATTGAAATTATAAAATTTAATAGAAATAGAATTATAAAATTTTTTAGAATTTGAATTAGGAATATAAAATTTAAAAGAATTGAAATTAGAATTGGAATTGAAATTATAAAATTTTATGGAATTATAATTGGAATTGGAATTATAAAATTTAATTAAATTTTTTTATGAAATTTTGAATTATAAAATTTAGTAGAACTAGATTTTGAATTATAAAATTTAATGGAATTGCAATTGTAATTGTAATTAGAATTGTAATTGGAATTGGAATAATAAAATTTTATGAAATTGAAGTTAGAATTAGAATTGAAATTATAAAATTTAATAAAGTTGCAATTGTAATTGGAATTGGAAAATTATAAAATTTTATGAAATTATAAAATTTAATAGAATAAAAATTAAAATTAGATATAGCAAATGGGTTGTGTCATGTCAATACGACCCATCAAGTTTCGGCTCAAAGAACTGTTTTGTTGCTTTTTTTTTTCTTTTTAAAAAAGTTTTTTTTAAAAGATAAAAAATATAAAAGTTGCCTAAAGTGTTCTCTACAAGCAGCATTGCTATAAGTCTCTAGTTTTTTAAAAAAAAATATTTTTTAAAAGATTGACCATTGATCAACGTTCACAATAATTTGTGACTATAGAACCTATAAAATAGAACCTATAGTCAATACATCTCTTAACTCACTCATTTTCTAACTCTCTCAACTCTCTTCCAAAATCTCTATTAACTATCTTAAATTTCTCTCAAATTATTTTAACTCTTTTTAAAAATTAAATTCTCTAAAATCATTTAATTATTTTTTAATTTTCATTCATCCAATTTCAAATTGTAGATTATTATAAAATAAATTCTCAACCACCCTAAAAATGACAACAACAAATTCATTCTCAACCTCCACCAAAATGGTGATGATAGAGATTTATTGTAAAGTATAACTTGCATGATGTAAGAACTCAATGAAAATAATTTCAGATTATTATATAGTCATAAGTTCAGCACAAATAATTAATAATTATATTATAAAAATGTATTGTAAATATTGTAACTGAACTTTGACCTATACTAATCATTTGATTTAGTGCACATCCATTAGCATACTACAAAGTGTATAGATCGTCGAAAAAATTTATTTTGAGGTTTAATAATTAAATTATGCTATTATATTTTAAATTTAACATTAATTTATTTAAGTTATGTTTAGAAATTTATTTAAATTGTTGTGTTGGTTTAGTAGCAATCATTTTAACTCTTAATTTATTTAAATTTAAAAAACAAAAACAAAAGTGTTATGTTGGTCTAGTGGTTAGTAGAATAATTAAAATATAGTAAGAAAAATTGTTGACAAAAAGATTGGTTTTCTGTGCTAACGAGCTTTAAATCATTTTTGAAGGAACGAGCGTAGGCCTATTAGTTGGACTGTGCCGAAAAGAACTCCAAACCGGGTTTTTCTTGCTTTCTTGTAAAAAGAATGGCATCATTATAATCTCGTTGGTTATTGCTCCGACAAAGATCCTCCTATTAGTGCCGATTATAATAGGGTCTATAAATGTGAAATTGTGTTCATACAAATATATATACGTATCGAATACATACATATACGTATCAATATACGCAACAGAAGCCTTAAAACTATCATATGAATACATTTTATGCATTTAATCGAAATTAAAATAATGATTGAGAAATCTCACCTTTGAAGCCTTTGGACTAAGTAACTAGAAATCTGCCTGAAATGTAACCCGTTGGCAGTTCTAATGATTAACTATGTTGGGTTTGATCAACTAGTACAATAGCTTAAATCCAATAAGTTTGTTTTAACCCTTAAACCCAAGTAATTTATTTTCCCCATTGATCAACAACTTGAACAAAAAAAACAAATACTTTGTTCTTGCAATGGATAGCTATAATGGAAATAGATGAAGAGAAATATATTTCAACACTTGAAATATGAATCAACAAATAATTTTCCTTTTCTTTCTCACCCAAAAATGGCCGACCACCCTTATTGTAACTCTCTCTTGTTTTGTTTCAATTTTCACATATATACCTACACTATTCATTTAACCTAACCATGGTTAACTGTTAAACAAGGTTAGATATTTACTAATAAAATATTCTTATAAAATAATATATATTAACCTAACCATAGTTAACATTTAACTATAGTTGGGTTAACCAAACTTGTCCAACAAGCTTGGTTAAATATCTAATATATATTTATATTAATATAATATAATAATTAAATAATTATTAACTCAACCTTGGTTAACTTTTAACCATGGTTGAATTATTCATATTATTTAATATAATATAATATTAAATATCTTGATTATTTAACTCTTAAATAATTATATATGTAAAATTACCAAAATGCCTTTATTTAACCTAATGTGGGTCCATCAAACCCACACTCGAGTTAATTTAGCCGACAACTCACTATGCACCACGTGTTACCATTTAATTGATCAATAATAATTGTTATCCAATTAATCACACTTAACACTTAAGTATTGACATGCACGCACTCGAGGGATTTTGAAACAAATATTCAGTTTTGTTGAATTTTACTAGATTGAACTATTCAATCCGGTACGCTGCCCTAGTGCACAATGAGTATACTTTATATTGTGAGACTCTCTAAGTCTGCGCCCGATTCGTCAGATGGAACTATTCCATGAGTTTATGATCGATGCCCCATGCACATGTCATGGTTATTACAAATCAGTGCATAAGACTATACAAATTGAGGTCATAACGCATACGTATAATCTTTCCATCACTTATACCCTGAATGAACGATGATATAGATCAACATCGTCAAATCCTTATGTGCTCATCCAACCTTGTCTCCAAATTCATATTTCGATGAACAATATAAACAAATATTTTTGTTATATTGTTCAACCCTGAGGGAAACTCCTTTTGCTAAGTTTACTGCTCACGGTCGTAAGACTTTTTGAGATACAATCTCGAAGCATCAGATATATAACCCACCTATGTGGGCTGACGGATCCCATATCTATACATACTATACCCCAAAAGCATTATATCACACCCAACGACATGTAGCAGTCAGACCATAAAAAGTCTTTGACATCCGTGGAACCAAAGTGTGATGGATCACACACAAGTCCACCATTGTGCTTAGGTCAAATGACAAAATACAATGATTCCTCTCTCAAATTTATCAAAGAATTATTAAAATAATCAAAATATTAGTCAGATATAATGAACCATTAAGCGCAAATAATTTGAATAACAAGAAATAGAGTTCAATGAATATTAAAAAGAGTTGACAATTAAGCACATTTATAGAGTTCAAGTAATAACCGTAGAAAAGATTTTAGTTCATGGTTAAAAGAGAATTATGACTAGAAATGAAAATAAATGTGATACAACCAAGGGCAAGCCAATATAGATGTTGAATTGCTGTTTGGCTGATCCACCCAAGATTGCCAAAGATTTTATGCTTCCTTAAAATTTCTTTGCTTCTCTATTTAAACTTGCTCCAATTATGCTCCTATTGCTCTTAAAGATTTGTGTTGTGTCTCTCCTTAAGCCTAAAACGAGTAGCTTTTATAAAGGGATAACTAGAGTCTTGGAGTTATATCTTTATTCAGTTCAAGAAATATTGAACCTCTTGGGCCAATGCACCTTCATCGCTATAGTGCTTGTACATTCTGTTCTTTCATCGCAGTGCTAAGTTGTTGTCGCTAAAGCATTAGGTCATTGCTATTGCGATTTCTTATGGCTACCATAACATTTTTACGACTAAATATGAGGTCTTTGTGCACTCGTGTTGTTAGGGAAAAATCTTTTCTCGCTTGGCCGAATTTTTCTTGGGAATGTTCGCTGCAGCAGCAGGCACTATTTCATTGGGGCGAATTTTCAGCAACATTTAATCTTTTGCAATTTGGTCTCTGATTTTGATGTTTGTTATTAAAACTCACAGTTTTGCTCCATTTTCTTCAGATTTCATCTATTTTGGTTCAACCCCAATAAATATATAATAAAGCATATAAATAGCTCTTTATTTTTATTAAATAAACAAAAACCCTAAGTAAAATAGGGATAAAATATATGATAATTATGCGTTTAATTCTTATGATATTGTAAAACCAAATATTTCGCAACTAGATGGAGGAGACTAGTCTTTATTATCATTAAAGAGATAGTAAAACCAAATATTTCTTATGTGTTTAATTCTTATGATATTGACAAACTAATGCTTCGCAACTAGATGGAGAAGACTAGTTTGCTAGAGACATAGATTGATCACAGTAATACTTTGAAGAGAGTAAAGAAGAGAAAGAATGACGAATACACTTCTAATGTGATGTATGTTAAATTATAACAAATATAAACTTCCCAACAAGTTTATTTTTAAAAGCATTCTATTATGTTTATTTTCAAAAGCATTCTATTATAACATGTTTGTGTGATTGTCATTGGAGGACCAACTTAAAAGTGAAGTGGGAAATGGTTCGGCCAAATTTGAAGGTATCGATGACATTTTGGCTTAATCTTTGTAAGGAAAGCCAAGTACTAGCTATTTCCAAGGTCTCGACAAGTATATCACTACCAATATTTATTTTAACATACCTATCGAGATGAGCTATTGGCTATAGAGAGAGAGAAGTATGATGAAACGTTAGCAAGTATAAGTGTAAAATTAAATTGTTTAGAGGAAAAGGTCATCGAGATCGAAAAGGCTTCAGAGGTAGTTAGTTCCAACTGGTTATCTACTACAAATATATTGCATATGGATTCTAACTTCACAAATGTTAATATATTCAATGTAAGTTTATTTAGCCAATATTTATCATTTATTCTAATAAACTAACTGTTAGGGTCGGTGCTTACGTACCATCCCTGAATGTACATATACTCATGTATTTATACAAGTGTACATTCCCATTAAATCGCTAATACCCATATATATGGTATTATGCATGTAACGTTATAGACATTGTAGATCTAAAAAAGTTCGAATCAGATCTAAAGAGTTTAGATAAGGGCTTATAGTTAGCCACGCTAAGACATATAATTGCTAAATGTTAGCACAGTTAAGTGTTAGCTGGTTATAATACTCAGCAGATCCAAGAGTTGGAGCCTTGTCTGTAATGGGACATAGACTTGGGAATATACTAGTAACTGCATAGTTGTAATCGGGTGCTAG
This sequence comes from Ailanthus altissimus, assembly GCA_946807835.1. Lineage (NCBI taxonomy): Eukaryota > Viridiplantae > Streptophyta > Magnoliopsida > Sapindales > Simaroubaceae > Ailanthus > Ailanthus altissimus. The sequence continues at coordinate 13,962,415 of OX327698.1, forward strand.
AAAATGCAAGTTGCGCAAGTATGTTCTTGAATAATTGTCCCTGATCTATTTCTGCCGATGTGGATTTGTCGGTGGATACCCTTTTATATATAAATCAGCATATGTCGTACCTATCAGGTATAGATGGTCATTCCTGACCGACTGTGAGCTTGGAGCTTGTATTGACATATGGGTATCCAGTTAGGACTGGATATGGGACAGACTCACGAGGGCCTTCGATAGACACCCAATGTAAGCCGTCAATGGAGGGTCCTCTCGAGTTGAATAGTATACGTGATCTTTTGATCTGAGTGCCACGGTGAGCTAGTAAGTATCCATCATACTTTGGTTCCACGCATATCACAGACCTTTCGTGGTGTGATCGTTGGGTGTTGCTGGGTATGGTCCGATGCTTATGGAGTCCGGTGGGTACAGATATGGGATCCGGGAAAGAGTTCCGCCAAGGTGGAACAATATAACAAAGGAGTTTACGCATATTGTTCATTGAGATACAAGTCTGGAGATAGGACATGGATGAGCACAAGGGGATTTGACGGTGATAATCTATATCTCCGCACATCCAGGACATCATAACGAAAGGACTATACGTATGCGTTGTAACCTTAGCTTGTATGGTTTAATGCGTTGATTTGAATATTCATGACGTGTGCGTGGGGCATTGTTCACGAACTCAAGGAATAATTCCATTGGAAGAATCAGGTGTAGGACCTAGGGAGTCCCGCGATATAGAGTGTACTCGTTGTGCACTAGGGCAGCATGCCGAATTAAATTATTTAATCCAGTAATATTTAGCATTACCACAAGAATGCGTACGTATTTGTATTTAAGTGTTAAATACAATAATTAGTTAATAATTGTTATTTACTAATTGTATAAGGACACGTAGCGTATTGTGGACCCTCATTTGAGTTTACCCAAGTGTGAAAATTAGTGGAACCCACTAGGGGGTAAACTTGGTAACTATTTATGAGGGGTAAAATGGTCATTTCTCAATTTGATTCTTTAATTGTTAAATAATCAAAATATCTTTCTTTTTATATGATATAATATATTATTATTTATTTTATATAATATAATTATATTATAGATATATATATATATATAAAGAAAGAAAGAGAAAGTGAGAAGAAGAAGTAATTTGGCTAATTCGACTGAGGGAGCGAAAGGAAAGAAATGGAGAGAAAGGAAAGGAAGAAGAGAAGAAGAAGAAGAAAGAAAAAAAAGGTGGAGAGGAAAAATGAAATTGTTTCATTTTTCTCTATCTTTCCAATTTGATCAATTATAAATTGGTTCAAATCTCCATTTCTTATCCTTTTGGAGAAAATGATGTAAATTCACTCCCGACCATTTTAAGGATTAAGAGTGAATCCCAGGTTGAATATAGAGCTGCTGTTCTAGCTCACTAAGCTCACCGTGTTGGTGACTAGAACTGCACGCGAGTTGGTCTCTATGCGGACTTCAAACAAATACGTGTATAACGTTACACGTTATGGTGAGTTATCTAACCTATATATTAATGTGATTAATATATTTATTTATTGTGTTTATTACAAAATTTATATGTTTCCACTGCGTTAGGCAATAGACACAATTGCACATACATACTGATAAGGGCAAAGTTTTCAGAGTATGTATCCATCGCCCCAGCGCCACAAGGATTATAGCCCCAGCGCTGGAATAGTGATCGAAATAAGAAATACAATCTGTTGAAGTCGCATTTGGTGCCCTAGCACCAGACCTTTACCTCGTCAGCGATAGGCCAGCGCCCCAGCGATAACTGCATAGCGCCCCAGCGGTAGCGCGATTCCTAGTCCGACGAGAATTGTGATTTTCAAGCTCATATCAATCCCTATAAAAAGACACTCGTTCCCAGCCTTCAAGAAGAATCCAAGACAAACCCAGAGCAATTCAAGAACACCAAGAATATAAAGCATAAGTCTTGGAGAGTAATAGGAGTTTAATTGAAGAAACCTTAGAGAGAGATTCAAGGCGTTCTTCGGCATCAAGAGATCTTAGGCAGCGCAATTAAGAGCAATTCGACGTCTATATCGGTTTGCTATTGATTGTATCATGGTTTATTATTATTTTTACTGCTGTTCTCTTGTAGCTATGAGCTAATTTTATTTTTTAGGATTAATACTTGAACTCAATATGTGTGCTTAATTGCCATATCTTTTGAATATTTAATAAAATTAGTTCTTTGATATTCAAATTACTTGATTTTAATGCTTCAATATATTTGGCCAATATATGGTGAATGAGTTGGTAATATTATTGATAAACTTGGAAGAGAAATCATAATATTGAGACCTTGGTAATTTGATGCATGATTGTAGAGTAACATTCAATGTTGTATATGCAAGTTTCAATTTAGGATAGGAATATACCTAATTGGCATGTATGATCAATAAGACCTAATCTTAATGAATCTTAATTTATTACAAGTACCATAGGAATATAGGTATTTGGTAAATTAAGGTATACTTGCATGACCTTGGAAGAGGTTTGTAAATACATTAGTGTCTTGATCAATAACAAAGACTAAGGTAGTTAAATATTAGAAGATTAATCATTAGAAAGCATATTGAGGGATAGTATTAATTCTAGGTTTTCTTTATATTGCTATCACTTAAATCTCGTTGCATTGTATTTTTATTTTTATATTTTCTACATTCATTCTTAGATTTTTATTTATCTGAATAATTATTAGGAAGATATCATTTTAGTAATTAGTTAAAAAGAATAATTATCTCTGTGGGTTCGACATCCGACTTATTTAGTCTCTTTATTACTTGCATACGATAGTGTATACTTGCACTTAATTTTATGATATAGAAATATCTCATCACATACACTCACGTGCCTTAGATCCTTCGCAAATACTAACAACTACTAATATCACTTACTAATTTATTTTAGCATAATGAAATCTCGATTCAAGATGATGATACACCTAAGACCATTTACAAAACAACTAAGAGAACGCCCATCAAAATATCTAAGCATATTTAGAAAACTGGTAAGCTGTCCACTCCTAAATAGTTGATAATATAATCTGATTGTATAAGCTTAATTTTTATAATTTACTATTTTGTAAACATTTGGTCATTACACTTAAGCTGTCCACTCCTAAACACTTGCTTATTAATATTTTGCAAATTTTTGCTAGTATGATACCAAACAGTAGTTCAACTTTAATCTCATTGCTTTCCTCTCTCTTTGTTCGTGTATATTTAACATTATATTGTAACTTCTTGTACTAATATTATTTACCTTAACAAGATGGTCTTAATATATATATATATATATATATATATATATATATTTGTTGCACTAACAAAATGATTTACATTATATCAGCAACATGACTTCATTGTTATGTCATCTGCCAACACGGTTGCCATGTTATCATCCAACAATGATTACTAATATCATAGTATATCATCAACATGACATCATTATTACATCATTTGCTAATACATTTGCCACATTATCGTCCATAATATTCACCATGTCATCAGCCACATGTACAACCATTTGCCATTTGGCATAAACATATTATAACTTTGTGATAGAATAATTCCATCACATAAAACCTCTATCACTATTTGATGATAAATTTCACTTCACTTAAGGTGATAGATGAAATGTATCACAAATCGAGCTTTGTGATAGTTTTTATCTATCACTCAAAGCCTTTTCATCGAAATATAAATAATACAAATAAACTTTCTAGACCAGACATAAGACATAATGATACAATACATGTACAAGTTATTGCCAAATAGTATATATAATATATATATATATATATATGTATAAGAGTTTATTACAAGACAATGATCTTTCTCTATTTGTATTAATGATCATAATTAATCGGATGAAGCTTTTTTTTACTTGATTTTTATTCTCATATTCAAAAAAGAATTTTGTTTAATACACATTTAGATTGCATTTCAATCTATGTCGATTGTTGTAACCAAATTTTTAATTGATTTATGCATCTCAAAAGTTAATCTATAATTTGTGTGCTCGTCTAACTAATTATTTTAACATTTTTAATTTTTAATATAAACTAATAATTAAAAAAAAACTTAAATAAACTAAATGAAGCTTAAAAATGATTTGTTAAGTAAATAATTCGTTACTTGAGTTAGAGTTCAAGGTAATCTATTACCTGAATAACAAGTTAATTAAATTTTATCCTAAGGAATTTAAGGGTGCATATTATCACCTTTTTAATCTAATGTGGGGATTAGTACATGTTGGCCTATATCTTATAAGGCCCATTGTTTTTTATTAGGCTTAGTTAGCTCGCGTCAAGTGTCTAGATCCACTATAACAAAGAAGGCCAATGATAGAACAAGCCTATTTTCTTGATTTGTAGACAAATCAACTCGGTTCCAAATCTAAATTTGTTAGGTAATTCGAACTTGCCGATTCTACTCAGGTTGTGAAACATATGGAAAAGTGGAAACTGATTAGATTTCAACTTTTATTTCAATTATCATGCATTAAATACTGTTCATACATGAAACGGGTAAAACATGCTTTTAATAAGGAATTGAATATGAACAACATAAATTCACCTAATTATCCATTAAAATATCATTAAGATAGATTTAAAATTGATTTAATAGCATTCGTAACTAAGATCCATTGAGTTACTATTGTAATTATATCATAATAACTCATTAGATCTAAACTCATATAAATGACCGAACATTGGTTTGGCAAAATGAGGATTCTTGGAACAATTATTTTATAGATTAAAAACTAATGTAGGTATATAAAAAAACATCATTCTTGCTTGTTCTTACATCATTATCTATTATCTCTCTCTCACATACATACTCTCTTATCTTGCAAGTACCAAGTTAAGCATCAGAGTGCTCTCTCCTGCAGGAAGGCGAAGAGTCTTTTCGCCATTGTGGGGTAGTAATAAATGATAGTTAGGTAATTTCTAATAAAGTTCATACCACTAACTTCAATGGACCGTCTATAAAATACAAAGCCAAATTAAATAAAAATTCCTTAATGTACCAAATTGTTAGTGAAAAAGATGACTTAAAGAGTAAATCATAGTAAAATAGAGAGAAGGGAAAGTACCAACCCAAACCTCACAACATTGGAAGCCAGATTCCCTCGGAGGCAATAAATATTCTAAGTCAGATAGTAAAGTAGTTAAAGGAGAAGAGGAAAAAAAACTAAGGATTGAGAGATAAGTTAATAGTTATATAAGGTTATGATTAATTAAATAAAAATCTTAGGGATGATTGACATGTCAAGAATATAGGAGATTATTTTCAAGTGCAGGATTGTCGAAGTAATAAATAACCCGGTGAGAACGGGGTCGATTCACAAGGAAGTAAAATTAAAATTACAAATTATAAATACTTTAAAGACAATTAATGCAGTATAAGATGTTTGCAAATATTAATTTAATTAACCAATTCAAATAAAAGTTAAGGTTAGGGGGATCCACTATTGGCATAAGAAGTAAGAATATATTTAACTCTTTTTATAACTCAATTGGAATCCTTACACAAAGGAGGTTCCAACCGAAAAATATAACAATTAAAGTTCATCACCATTTTTATATTAATTAGTATTTATTTCTTCCAATTATTATACCCCACATCTTATAAATGGGTTCAAGTATTTATTATGCCAATTTTTATATTTGTCTACAATAAATCAAGACTCCTACTTTACAAGAAATGGTATATATGCCAAATCTTGTAAATGGTTTCAAGAATTTATTGTGCTAAGTATGAAATTTGTTAATAATAAATCAAGATACACCACTTATAAGAAAAGGTATTAACAAAATAAATACATCATATATAAATTTGCACAACTTAAGAATAAAACATTAAATTCATAAATAAGAGTTAAGTATTACCTTGCCAAGAGTTTCACCTTTTCACCTTAGCATAAAGAAAATTACTTATATATAATAAAATTAAAGAAAAAGAAAAGAAATGGAAGAAGAGATAACATGATTTTACAATAGTAAATAAGAGAAATAATATTACAAAGAGATAATACAAAAGACAAGTGTTTTGAACTAAAATCTAGCTTTCTAATTACATGTTTTGGGCATAAACATGTTACCTATTTATAGAAAAATATGGATAAATCGAGACAAATGAAGAGTTAAGAATAAAACATTAAATTCATAAATAAGAGTTAAGTATTACCTTGCCAAGAGTTTCACCTTTTCACCTTAGCATAAAGAAAATTACTTATATATAATAAAATTAAAGAAAAAGAAAAGAAATGGAAGAAGAGATAACATGATTTTACAATAGTAAACAAGAGAAATAATATTACAAAGAGATAATACAAAAGACAAGTGTTTTGAACTAAAATCTAGCTTTCTAATTACATGTTTTGGGCATAAACATGTTACCTATTTATAGAAAAATATGGATAAATCGAGACAAATGAAGAGGGAACCACTTGGATGATAAAAGTAAAGAATGGTGGCAAATAATTTACATTGATTATCATTAATGCACCAACTTGTTTATCCAATTTGGAATTAATGTGGTCCGAATTAGCAGTCACTCAAAACATCAAAGTTGTAGATAAGTCTCTTATCTTTTCAAATGGAATTATTTTATACGTATTTCTATAGTTATGGGCCAAATGCTGTTCGAATGCCTTGTGAAATACAATATGTTAACCCATTGAGTTAGCTTTTCACAGGATCAAGAATCACTCTAATTTAATTCGTAGATAGAAAGTTATGCTCATTTTACCGAACCTACCACAAAATAGTTAAAAAGCTAATTAGGTACAATATTATAAACATATTTAAGTTTGAGGGGGGGGGGGGGGGGGGGGGGAGGGGGGTTAAAGACACTAGTAATATAAAACAATGATATAAAACCCGTATTAAATATGTAATTTTAAGTGTTCATCACACCCTCCTAACTCGCTTATTGCTAGTCCCTAGCAATTCAAGCATAAATAAAATTTGAACACTGTCTAAGTATTTCAACCAAAATATCCATTCAAGATCACAATTGCTATTAAGGTTATTTCAATTATAACTTCTAAAATTTTGTGTGTGTGTGTGTATGAATTAAGCCGAAGCCTTCTCACTACAAACCACAACATATATAGTCTTGAAAATTTTCTCCAAGTAAAGCCTAAACTCCATATCCTTATAGGTGAATAACTGTTTAATAGGTTAGAATTTCACTCATGGAGTTGGAAAACAGATAATCGCTCAAGAAAAGGTTACATTTAAAGATAGATAGACAAACTAATATTAATCCAAAGATAGGAAAAGCAATTATTTAGAGCCAAACCATTCTTTCCATATGCTCACTTCAAGACTTTAATAATTTTATGCGAATCTTATGAATAAAGAGTCCGGTGATAAAATTGTTTCCTAATAAATTTTGTCTTCTAGAATTGAACAAAGACTTTATTGAACTGAATTGACTTTTTTTTTATACTACTTGTTTTTTGCTCTCTTTTTTTGTGTGTGTTTTTTTTAAAGACATAAAGAATCATTACAAAATAAGAACAATTTCTCACCATATTTTTTTTCATCCTTCAGTTAAGCAACCAAATCATTCCTCATCTCATTAATGTTATTCCAAACAAAAATTAACCATTTCAAAAGATCAATAAAAGTTTGTAAGTTGTTATCTCAAACCTCTCCATTCACTCACAAAAGATATGTGAGTTTAGAAAAGAATATATATATACTTAAACATGAAAATTCTCTTGGCTATATATATTGAAGCATCCATCTTACCACAAGGCTTAGTATTGTGCTCAAGAAATAATTTTAAAAGTTATTCTTTAGTAACCTAGATAGAAAATATGATTTAATCTAAACAATTATAAAATTATACCTCGATAATAAAGCAAACTTATTTACGCAAGAGTTACCAAAAACTTAAGCAACAAACAAATATACGTAAAATGCATTAAAAATAAACCAATTAGAATGTGTTTCAAAAGTTCAGTAATGTACTATTTACTCTACCATTCTAGAACTATAATACGTCTCAAGAATGCATAAATAAACATTTTACTCATGATGAATTTTTTTTTAGAGAACAAAGTGATAACAAAAAAATAAAATAAAATAAAATAATTAACACTAACATTATATATCAACTATCCCCCCCTAACCAGATTGAGACATTGTCTTCAATGTCAAAATATAGAAAGAGTAAAGTATAGAAAATATCACCTGAAACATCTTTTATTGAAAATTAAACTTACAATAAAATAAAATAAGTCACACAAAATGCTTAAAAATACATATAAGTAGATAGGCTACAGACGAAGCGTAAAATCTATCTTGCGTTTCTTTTCACTGTCATCAATATACCAAGCTATCTAACTCATTGTTAGATCAGATAGACGTGTAAAAGTTTGTAAGTCATTGAGTAACTGATCAACAATTGAAGTAGAAATGAGGATCTATTATGCTGCAAATGTGACGAATTATTTTTCCACCGCATAGTCAAGAAAAGATAACAATCTATTATAACAACCATCAACATTTAACAAACCAATGAGTTTTTTATGGATTTATAATTGTGCCCATGAGACAATTGCAAAATTTTCCTCCAATGTTCCGAAACCTCTAGGTAGAGTTATGAAGGCATCAGCATTACGAAGCATAAAAGACATTCGTTCATGCATTAATGATACATGTAATTCATCCTCAATTATTTTTTCTACAATGTTTCCAATAGCTAGAACTTTCGGTATGATACCCAAAACTTTACTACCTTTATTTTGTGTAGCTGTTGCCACACATCCCATGAATCCAAGACTACCTCCCCTATATACTAAATGAATATTTCGCTCAGCTAACACCTTACCAAGGGTTTCTGTCGCTACTACAAACTCTTTAACTTTTTCAGGGCTGGATCAACAAAAGACATAAATTTTTGTGAATTTACGAGTTGATGTTCCTTCCATTATTACACTTGATAGGGGTGTAAAAGTACTAGTATGATTTGTACTTAACTTTCGTATTTTGCTCCAAGTTATAAATATTTGGCTATTTAATTGTGTTTTTTTTAATCATAACTAGATGCACGATGAAAAAAAGGACACATAAGAATAAACAGGAGATAAATCGGACTTCAAACGAAGAAGTTATGCTCAAAGTACGAAAGCGATACTAGGGCTAAGCGCCGCAGCGCCCATGAATGAGCGCTGCGGCGACCAGGTCAGTAGCTGAGAGCCGCGGTGGCCACAACCCAGCGCCGTGGTACCTGTGCAACATATAAAAGCCCTTTCAACTCTCCTATTTCAACTTGGATTCGAAGCCCCTCGCCCTTAGGGTTTCTCATACTAATAAAAATACTCTTTTGAGGTTAAATACACAGACTTTGGAGTGGAAAAAATAGAGAGAAAGAATTCACAACACAAAATCAAAGATCAAAGCCAAGAAAATAAGATTCAAGATTAAGATTCAAGCTTCAAGTTAAGATTGAAAGAGAAGCAACCTAAGACATTTTCTTGATTAGTTTTTCTTCTCTTTTCTTATTATTATGTTCTTGTTCTTGCTGTTCTTCATAGATTGGCTTGATACTTTTTGTTTGATGATGAGCAAAACTTATTATTCTAAGGTTAGACTATGTGAACTTAGTATGTAGTTGGATTTTATTAATTCTTAGTTTATGAACTTAATTATTATAATTGATTCATTCTATCTTGTGTTTAATGCTTTCCTTATATCTGGCCAATATTATTAATGATTGAGGAACCATGATGAACTTGACAAAGGGATTCATGTGTTTAGCCTAGGATAGTTTTATGCATGATCATAGGGTAACAACTATGAGTTCTATCTAGGATAGATATATACTTAGGTGGCATGTATGGTATGATTTAGACTTGATCTTAATGAATTACATTATGATTTGATTACTATAGATAAATAGGTGATTGTTAGAATGTGTTATAGTCACTTGATCATCGATAGAGGCTTGTGATGAGATTAGTGTCTAAGCCAATCAATTTGTATTAAGGGATTAACTAAGTGGTTAATGAGTCTAATAAAATATAAGGGGATGAGTCAAAATGCTAGATTATCTTTATTTGTGAATTCTACTCTTTACTTTTGTTTAGTTAATAAGAGAATTAGATTAGTTAAATAAATTCTAGATTTTAGTTTTCTGAATAAAAGTTAAGTAGGTACAATTTTAGTACTTGATTTATAGAATTAGATCGCATAGTCCCTGTGGGATCGATACTTGGACTTAAAATCCTATATTACTTGATACGATAACGTGCATTTGCGCTTAGCTACTATAGCACACAATTAAGTTTTTGGTGCCATTGCCGGGGACTAGTTTTATCTTTTCTTTATATCAATACTAATACTAAGCTACTTACTTTTAATTCATATTTTTATTTTTGTTTATCTTCTTCTTTTTACTTTGATTTTCTTTTTATTTTGCTTTGACAGTTCATACCATAGAGGAAAACAACGATCACATCAATAATCCTGTGTTTGATCCTATGATACCACAAAGAGCTTTGAAAGAGTATGCTATCCCAACTACAAATGGTATTCAGTTTAGTATTCAGTGACCGATCGTTAACACTAATAACTTTTAGATCAAGCCAAATATTATTTAGATGTTAAAAAAAACTATACAGTTTACCAGAGCTCCCAATAACGATCCTAACATACATATCATAAATTTCTTAGAAATGTCTTAGAAATTTATGATACCTTCAAATACAACAAAGTCTCCGACGATGCTATCAGATTGAGATTATTCCATTTCTCATTAAGGGACAGAGCTCAGAGTTGGTTAATATCATTGCCGTTAGGATCCATATTGACGTGGAAAGATTTGGCATTGAAGTTTTGAGCTAAGTTCTTTCCACCAGCAAAGACAGCAAAGATAAGGAATGACATCACCTCATTCATTCAGATTGATAGAGAGTCATTGTATGAGGCATGTGACTGCTTCAAGGACATGTTAAGAAAGTGTCCTAATCATAGAGTCCCTAAATGGCTATAAGTCCAAACATTCTATAATAGATTAATAGGCCATTTGAGGACCATTGTAGATGCTGCTGCTGGAGGAGCTTTAATGAATAAGTCTACAGATAAGGCTTATAATCTATTGGAAGAGATGGCGTCAAACAGTTACCAATAGCCAGCAGAGAGAGTTACACCCAAGAGAGTTGCTGATATATATTAAATTGATGCATTCAATGCATTAATAGCTCAAATAAAAATTTTATCTAAGAAGTTTAATGCATTGAATGACGTCAAAATCCGGCAAGTGACATGTGACTTTTGTGGTGATAACTACATGAATGAGCGGTGTATGGAACCAGTAAATTATGTGGGCAATTTTAATCGACAACCACCTAACCTACAATCTAACTTCTTTAATTTGGGGTGGAGAGATCATCAAAAATTCTCTTGGCATTACAACTAAGAGGAGCCATCTAGACTAATGAATCCCCTAAGATTCCCGCCACCATAAGAAAAGAAGCTGACATTGGAAGACATGTTTATGCAATATATAAAGAAGTCCAATGATGCCATCCTACAGAATCATTCAATATCTTTGAAGAATTTAGAGATTCAAATGGGACAACTTACTGCTGTAATTAATAGGAGACCTCAAGGCACTCTACCAAGCGATACTGAGACAAATTCAAAAGAGAATGTAGAGTAATGCCAAGCCATCAACTTGAGAAGTTGTGGGATTTTACAAGAAAACACATCCACACCATCACCATCAAGTATAAAGAAGAAGAAAAATAAAGTACAACCATATAGACCGCTTATTCCTTTTCTTCAAAGGCTACAAAGGTGTCAAACAAGTGTTGAAACAAAAAATCAGCAACATACCAGTCCAGAAAATAGTGCAGAATCTCAGGAAAGTGCAGAATTCTCAATAATAGAACGTGCATAAACTGGTATTAAAGTGCAGCAATATTCTAAGGTGAAAAAAAGTGACAGCACAGTAGAAAATACTAGTAACAAATAGCAGAGTCAGACTATGCATACTATATTACTTGATTGTTGTAGCATTAATATGGTGCTATCAAGTATCGAAGAGCTCAAAGACATGGAGATGTTGAATCCTCACATAAAAAAGAAAGCGTTAAGGCATAAAAAGAGAATAAAGAAGAAGAAGAATAATAATGACAGGATTGAAGAGAAGGGCACAAAAGAGACACTACATCGGTCTAAATTTAAGTCTTTCCGGAGAAACACAAGGAGAAAAAAGAACAAGTTGTTGCCCAAGATCTAATAAAGAAGATGTAGAAGTTGAAAGAAAGGAAGCCTAACAAGCTCACATATAAAGATGCTTCCACTATTGACTTTGATCCTCCACAAGATTAGAAAGAGATCCGCCAAGCCGATGACGTTAAATCAAGCGCTTATTGAGAGGCAACCCAAGTAAAATTTTATTTTTATTAGTTTATGTTCAGTTTTAGTTATGTTAGTTTTTTTTTGTAGGAATAAATCAGCAATTCAAGCATTCAATGAAGCAGCATGACCAAGTGCAAGCGTTGAAAACAAAGACAATCGCAGTCACATTCATCAGAACACAATGCTGCACTGCTTCAACTTCAGTTACCAGGGGAGTTTCTCTAACTTTTAAATTTATTTTTAGACATTGAAAACAATGTCTAATTTAAGTTTGAGGGTGGGAAACACACTTTTTTGTGTTTATTTTGTTGCTTATATTTGTTGGTTGTCTTGTGGAGTAGTTTGTTTTTTAGGTTGTTAAGTTTTGGTTGAGATGATGATCATTAGTCCATGATAAGAAATAAAATATTGGTTGAATTTATTTTCACAAGTATTTAGGACATAATAGATGCTTGAGATAACTCTTATATCATGATTATTGGATTAAATTCAAGCTTATTTTTGATCGCTTACTCTTGAGCATATTAAAATAAGTATGTATTGGTTGAATTGTTTTGCTTAGAGATACTTTATGCGTAAGTAGTACACCACAATCTCGAAGACCAACACTCTAGAACTTGCTTGATTACTATCTGCGGTGAAATCCTAGAATTCACATGCTTAAGGAAATGACATTAGGCCATCTTTGAACCGTTTGAGCCTTTTCGAGCCTACATTATATGTATATTTATCCCTAATCACCCCATTTGAGCCTAATGATCCTTGTTTTATTTTTTTCTATTTAATCACATTACAAGCCTAAAGACTTTGAGTTTACATACCCTAAAATCTACCGGTAGCACCATAAACTTTGAGTTTACTTAGAAATATTCTTAAAATAAAAAAAATTGTGGATGTATAAAAGAAGGGTATTGCAATGAAAAGCAATAAGCCTTGAAGATGCATATCAATCTAAGTTTGGGGGTACATAAAAAAAAAAGAAAAAAAATTTTAAATGCATAATACCCTCAACTTAAGAAAAATAAGAAATTCTTTGCAAAAATGTGATTAAAAGAAAGATTGAAATAGCATAAGTTTGAGGGAGGAGATGAAGAATCAAGGAGGAGAAGGAATCAAAAAGTTTCTAAGTAAGTCTAAGTGTTCATGGTGTAATTTGAGCTTCATATTTATATCTTTCTAACCCACCTTGACCTTAGCCTTATATTACATGTTAATTTAAGTCCTAAATAAATCTCTAGACATGTGTATTTCTCTATTAGTGGAGAGTAGTACAAAAAGCAAACTTTTAGTAGGGTTATAATTGAAAATATGCCGAGATATCATCTTTATATACTTTCTTAAGTATTGAGTAAATCTATGTTCTATTTAGCTATTTACTTGCTTATTACACACACGTACAAATGATTATTTATAAGGGAGAATGAAGTATTTGATCAATGGTATGAGGATTGTTGAAAGTTGTTTATTGATTTTTAAAGAACCCTGTGCTATTTTTCGCAGCTTTCAAGACAACGATATTGATCATCTAATCAACCTGAGCTTATTTTTAGTTTTTATTTTTGAGTCATGAATAAGTTATGAATGTTTTCTTTGTTTTACTTGAGGACGAGAAAAGTCTTAAGTTTGAGGGTATTTGATAGGGGCGTAAAAGTATTAGTATAATTTGTACCCAACTTTTGTATTTTACTCTGAGTCATAAATATTTGGCTATTTAATTGTATTTTTTTTAATCATAACTAGATGCACGACAGAAAATGTGACGCATAGGAACAAATGGGAGGTGAATTGAATGTCAAACGAAGAAGTTACGCTCAAAATACAAAAGCGATACCAGGGCTAGTGCTGCGGCGCTCAGTCAATAGCTGAGCATCGCGATGCCCACAACCCTGCACCGCGGTGCCCATGCAACAAACAAAATCCTTCTCAACTCTCCTATTTCAACTTGGATTCGAAGCCCCTCGCCCTTAGGGTTTCTTATACAAATAAAAACACTTTTTTGAGGTCAAATACACAGACTTTGGAGAGGCAAAAAGAGAGAGAAAGAATTCACAACACAAAATCAAAGATCAAAGCCAAGAAAATAAGATTCAAGATCAAGATTCAAGATTCAAGCTTCAAGTCAAGATTGAAAGAGAAGCAACCCAAGACATCTTCTTGATTAGTTTTTCTTCTCTTTTCTTATTATTATGTTCTTGTTCTTGCTATTCTTCATGGATTAGCTTAATACTTTTTGTTTTATGATGAGCTAAACTTGTTATTCTATGGTTAGACTATATGAACCTAGTATGTAGTTGAATTTTATTAATTCTTAGTTTATGAACTTAATTATTATAATTGATTCATTCTATCTTGTGTTTAATGCTTTCCTTATATTTGACCAATATTATTAATGATTGAGGAACCATGATGAACTTGACAAAGGGATTCATGTGTAATATAGTTAGGTGGCATGTATGGTATGATTTAGACTTGATCTTAATGAATTATATTATGATTTGATTACCATAGATATATAGGTGATTGTTAGAATGTGTAATATAGTTACTTGACCATCGACAAAGGCTTATGATGAGATTAGTGTCTAAGCCAATCAATTTGTATTAAGAGACTAACTAAGTGGTTAATGAGTCTAATGAAATATTAGGGGATGAGTCAAAACCCTAGATTATCTTTATTTGTGAATTCTACTATTTGCTTTTGTTTAGTTAATTGAGAGAATTAGATTAGTTAAATAAATTTCAGAGTTTAATTTTCTGAATAAAAGTTAAGTAGGTACAATTTTAGTACTTGATTTATAGAATTAGATTGCATAGTCCCTATGTGATCGATACTTAGACTTAAAATCCTATATTACTTGATACGATAGCGTGCACTTGTGCTTAGCTACTATAACACACAATTAACACTCATCCTCTCTCTTGAATGATTTTGAGTTTGTATAAACATGCATAAATAATGCAATATATTCATAGCGCCAAAAGGTGTTGTAAAGTTAAGTCATATGAGTTGTTGGCTTAAAATGTAAAATTTTCAATACCTTTTTACCATTTTTTAAATTGTTAGCTGAAAAAGTCACATGGGTGGTTAGTTGTTGGAAAAGACGTTTGAGTTTGAAATGAAACATTTAAAAATAACAACTACAGTAAATATGTACAAGTAGTTTTAATTGTGGCTCACATCTTCCTTTGATTTTACGTCCAGTAATGGCTTAAACGCCTTCTATGGGTCGGGGATAGGTTTCTTGTCCAATTTTCTTATAAATTGGCAAACAATGTCTTTTAACGTCAAATTCCCAAGACTGTACTGCTCGTGTTCTTTTAGGAACATGTCCAATAATTCACGAATTACAATATACACATATCCACTAAGATGCGTCTTAAGATTCAATAAGATATCATCTAAAGACTCTTTAATGAACCTAATTTTATCTTCGCGATTTATAGACACAATTGCTAAAGTACAACAACGTGTGTTGCAAGTCATGTGTGCACACTTGTAACAAATGCTTAATCGTTTTGCTCTTTGTTTTTTTGCAAAGGAGTTTTTACTTAATCTAGGCATGTAGAAAATTAATGAGTCTAAAAATTTACCTGTTAATCAAACTTTGGCTTCAATTAACTAATGTAAATCAACAGGTATATTTATAATCATTAATAACCTTATTTTTCACATCTTGCTTGGTAAATTTTCTTTAAGGAATTTTAAGGCAATGAGGGAAAATGCTTTTTCCAATTCTTTAGAACATCATCCATGTTTTTTAGAAATAAGGAAGAAGAGAAGGTATCAGTAATTATGGAAAATTGACAAAATTGACTTAAAATGTCACGGAGTACCGTTATTTGCCAATTAACCAGGGTGTAAAACAAAACTTCAACAAAAATACTAAATTAATCTGACTGTAAAAATTAAAAAAAAACAAAAAATAAAAATAAAGTTAGAAGAAGAATAAATATATAAATATATAATTATGTAAAATAAAGATTAATTGGTCTCGCAACAAGGGTCAAACAGGGGCATAAATTCTTCATAAAGTCTTAAAGACTGGTTTTTACAATTTGGGTTTACAATTTTTTTTAAAATTTGTTTTATCTCCCTATTTGCTAATTTAAATTATCCACCTGTTTGAAAATGATAAGGGGTGGTGACTTTATGAGTAATACCATATTGTTTCATCAATGTTTCAAATAGCCTATTACAAAAATGCTTACCCCTATCACTTATAATGGCTCGAGGGATTCCAAATCGATTTAAGATATTTTTTTTCAAAAATTTCGTGACTATTTTATGGTCATTATTTCGACATGGAATAGCCTCAATCCATTTTGAGACATAATCTATTACAACTAAGATATACGTAAATCCAAATGATAACGAAAATGGTCCTATAAAATCTATCTCTCAACAATTAAAGATTTCAATAACAAGAATGGGGTTCAAAGGCATCATGTTTTATTTTGAAATTGAACCCAATTTTTGACAATTTTCACACGTTATACAAAATGCATGTGTATTTTTAAATAAAGTGGGCCAATAAAATTCACACTGTAAGATTTTTGCAGCTGTTTTCTTTAATGAAAAATGTCCCCCACATGCTTCAGAATGACAAAATTCAATAACTTTACTTACCTTATTGTTGGGTATGTATCTTCGAAATATTTAGTCACGACAATATTTAAAGAGATAAGGATCATCCCAATAAAACTTTCTTACATTAGTTAATATTTTTTTTTGTCTTGAGCATCCCAGTGAGGTAGCATTTCTCCTGTTACAATAAAATTAACAATATTAGCATACAAAGGCATTGTAATAGTAGAAAATAAAAATTCATCGGGAAAAGAATTATTAATATGTGTTATTTCTATTGATGAATCTGGTGCGAGTCTTGATAAGTGATGTACAACAACATTCTCAGCTCCATTCTTATCCTTGATAGTGATAATAAATTCTTGAAGCAAGAGAATCCATCGAATCAGTCTTGGGTTTTGCATCCTGTTTTGACATTAAGTATCTTACAGCAGCATGGTCATTAAACACAACAATTGAAGAACCAATTAAGTAAGAATGGAATTTGTCTAATGTAAATATTATAGGAAGTAGTTATTTTTCAGTTGTTGTATAATTCATTTGTGCACTGTTTAAAGTTTTACTTGCGTAATAAATTATATAAGACTTACCTTCCTTTCTTTGTCCCAATACAGCACAAATAGCATAGTAACTAGCATCGCACATGAGCTCAAAAGGTAAAGACCAGTCAGGAGATTGTATAATAGGAGCAGATGTTAAGAGGTTAAACAAATTTTGACATTCTTGAGTCCACTCAAATGATACATCTTTTGCTAAAAGGTTACAAAGAGGTTTAAATATAGCACTAAAATTTTTGATGAGCCTCCTATAGAATCCAACATGTTTTAAAAAAGATTAGACTTCTCTGACTGTTTTTGGTGGAGGCAAATGTGTAATGAGTTCGACTTTTGCCTTATCCACTTTAATTCCTTTAGAAGATACTATGTGTCCCAAAATAATTCCAGAAGTAACTATATAATGACATTTTCCCCAATTCAACACAAAACTCTTTTCTTCACATCTTTTTAAGACATTTTCTAAGTTTTCAAGACAATTATCAAAAGAATTTTCAAACACAGTTAAATCATCCATGAAAACTTCTAAATAATGTTCAACCATGTCACTAAAAATGCTTAACATACATATTTGAAATGTTGCTGGGCATTACAAAGTCCAAAGAACATTCTTTTAAAAGCAAAGGTCCCAAAAAGGCACGTGAATGTAGTCTTTCTTGGTCCTCTAGTGCTATAGGAATTTGATAATAGCCAAAATAACCATCTAGTAAGCAATAGTAGGGATGTACTGCTACTCTTTCTACAATTTGATCAAGGAATGGTAAAGGAAAATAGTCTTTTCTAGCCAAGTTCAACTTCCTATAATCTATACACATTCTCCAACTAGATGAGACTCGAGTTGGTATTAACTCACCTTTATCATTTTCAATAACTGTGATGCCAGATTGTTTTGGTACTACTTGAGTAAGATTTACCCACTTACTATCTGAGATATGATAGATGATTCCTACTCCAAGTAATTTGAGAACTTTAGCTCTCACTATCTATTTCATATGTGGATTTAATCTCCTTTGAGGTTGTTGGAAAGTTTTGGCATTATCCCTAGGTGTATTCTATGTGTACAAATCAAAGGGTTAATGTCGTTAATGGCTTTTAAAGTCCACCCAATTGAATGTTTATGTATTTTTAATAATTCAATCAACTTACCTTGTTGTTCGCTTGTAAGTGTAAAAGAGATTACCACCGGGTAAGTTTGTTTCTTTCCAAGAAATGAATATTTCAATCCTTCAGGTAGAGATTTTAACTCCAACTTTGAAATTTCATTCTGTTTATCCTCATTTTCTCCTAATGTTTCAAACTTTGATTTTCATCATTTATTTTCAATCACCTATGCACAATCAAGTAAAGAGCATATGTTAGATATTTTAACTTGTATATTTGACTCAAATGAATTTATTAAACACATTTCTAAGGGATCAACAGAACTTCCTTTTTGAATATGATACTCCATAATCGTTTCAATCATGTTGGCTTCTTCACTTTCATCTTCCCCCTCATGTGGTTGCTTACACATTTTGAAAATATTGAGCTTAAGTGTCATGTTTTCTAATGAAAGCTTCATTACTCTATTCCTGCAATTAATCAAACTGTTAGAAGTTGCTAAAAATAGACGACCCAAAATACTAGGTATCGGATTACATCATTTAACAAGTTTTGTGTTCAAGACAATAAAATTCACATGATATATGAATTTATTAACTTGAACTAAAACATCTTCCACTGTCCTTCTTGGCACTTTTATTAATCTATCGGCAAGCAAAATAGTTACAAAAGTTAATTTTAACTCACCGAGATTGAGCTGCTGATAAACTAAATTCACACTAATACCAAGATCAAGTAAGACTTATTCAATTTCATGTATTTTGTTCAATTTTATGACTTTCAATAATACATGAAATTGTAGGACAACCAGGGTCTTTATATTTCAAAGTATTATTGTTCAGAAGAATGACACTTACTTGTTCAACTAAAAATGCTTTCTTTTTCACATTCAGTTTTCTTTTTATTATGCATCAATCCTTCAAAACATTTGCATAAGAGGGAACCGATAAAAGAATATTAACTTTTACCTGTTTGAATATTTTAAAAATTTTAGGATTGTGATTCATCTTTTTAGCATTACGTAATGCATGAGGAAATGGTGGTAGAGGTGAGGGTTTGGTGTTTTCTTCATTAGGTGTAGGTTCAATGCTTTTCTTACCCTTAGAGATTGATTCATTATTCTCTTGAGGTTTAGGAATGTCTTTTTCAACAATTTTACCATTTCGAAGAGTGATAACTGTTTTAACTTGATCCATGTGTTGGCTTCATAAACTACATGCATTTGAGTTATGTTGTCCTTTGGAGTTTGATTGTGGTTGAGAAGGAAATTTTCTTTCTCATGAATGTTCAGTTCGGATGCAAATTTAGCAAAAGTATCTTTTAAATCAGCAAATGTTTGAACATTTTGAGAATTAATAGACTCTTGCTTTTCAATGAATACATGCAAAGTTTCTTTAAGATTTTTCCTAAGAGGTGGGATATATGGTGCATAACCTTGGTAGTTTTGAAAATTTTGGTGTAATTAAAAAGGTAGTTGTGAAGCCTATGCTTGAGTGTCATTCCTCAAACTAAAATTCGGGTGATTTTGCCATCTAGGATTATAGTTTTGTGAATATGGGTTATTGTTTGACCGCTTGAACGTGTTTAGAACATTGGCTTGTTCAAGGAGATATTCCCTAAATGCAGACAAAGTTAGGCAATCATTGGTAAAGTGATCATGGGTTTCACAAATGTGACACATAATTTCTTGAACATATTTTATTTGACCACTCTTTTTTATTTCTAAGGTTTCGACTTTTCTAGTTAGGGATGTTAATTTGGCTTGAAGGTCATGGTCTTCTCTAAAATGATAAATACCCCCACTAGATGTAGTGGTTTGATTTTTGCTAGGTGCCTCACAGGTATCAACAGTGTTTTAATTTTAAGCATTTTTTTCTAGTAAGTCTAAATAGTTCATTGCATCTTTTGGGTCTTTGTCCTCAAATGTTCCATTACACATCATTTCTACAATTTACCTAACTTGGGGTGTTAAGCCCTCATGGAAATTTGAGACTAGTCTTTATGTTTTAAAGTCATGATGGGGATAGGTATTAAGTAATTCTTTATACCTTTCCCAACATTGGTAAATGGTCCCTCTTGGTTTTTGGACAAAAGTAATTTGTCTTTTGAAAGAATTTGTTCTATAGGAAGGAAATATTTTTTTTTTAAGAATTGTTGTTGCATCTCATCCCATAAAGAAATTAATCATGGCCTAAGATTTTATAGCCATATTTTAGCTTTATCTTTTAAAGAAAAAGGAAAAAGCTTAAGTCGAATTGTGTTCATACTACAATTTTGGTCATTATACGTGTTACACATTTCTTTAAATTCTCTTAGATGTAGATAAGGGTTCTCTACATCTAAGCTATGAAAAGTGAATAAAGGTTGGATAATGCCTGGCTTAAAATTAAAATGTGTTGTATTCAGAGAAAAAAGTAAGCAAGATGGTGCACCGGTTTGTGTAGGGTTCATGTAATCTCTAAGTGTCCTAGGTCGATTATAGTCATTATGTTGGGATTGATTGTCCCCTAGGTCTATGAGTCCCTCAATTTGATTTTCGGTCATGGTGTTAATTGGTGAAGAATGAGAAGATGAAAGAGAATCCAACAAATTATCAAAGGAAGTTCTGAAATTACCTTTCACCAAACGATGAGAATTAGGATCTCGAAACTAGCCACTCATACAAAAAAATAAAACAAAATACAATAACAATAAATATTACAAATAAGAGAAAAAAAAGAAAAAATTAAATAAAGACAAATAAATTAGGCAAAACTAACAATAAAATAAAAGTTAGATAAATAGTTAGAAGTTAGATTAATAATGTTAAATTAGTTAATGTTAGATTATATAATAAAAAGTTAATAAATAAAGAGTATAAGGTTTAGCCTTCCATAAAAGTAAAAAGCGAATAACAAATAAAGTAAAGCAAGTTAGGAGGCTAAGCCTCTATGAAAATAAAAAATGAATAATAAATAAAGTAAAGCAAGTTAGGAGGCTTAGCCTTCTATGAAAATAAATTAAACAAACAAACAACAACAACAAAAAATGTTAATTTCACTTCCTCGGCAACGGTGCCAAAAACTTAACACATCTAGAATATATGAGTTTATTCCCAAGTACAGGATTGTCGAAGTAATAAATAACTCGATGAGAATGTGGTCGATCCACAGGGAAGTAGAATTAAAATTACAAATTATAAATACTTTAAAGACAATTAATGCAGTATAAGATGTTTGTAAATATTAATTCAATTAACCAATTCAAATAAAAGTTAAGGTTATAGGGATCCACTCTTGACATAAGAATAAGAATATATTTAACTTTTTTTATAACTCAATTAGAATCCTCACACAAAGGAGGTTCCAACCGAAAAATATAACAATTAAAGTTTATTATCATTTATATATTAATTAGTATTTCTTTCATTCAATTATTATACCCCAAATCTTAAATGGATTTAAATATTTATTATGTCAATTTTTATATTTGTCTACAATAAATCAAGACTCCTACTTTACAAAAAAATGTATATATGTCAAATCTTGTAAATGGTTTCAAGAATTTATTGTGCCAAGTATAAAGTTTGTCAATAATAAATCAAGATACATCATTTAGAAGAAAATATATTAACAA
Organism: Ailanthus altissimus; assembly: GCA_946807835.1. Taxonomy (NCBI): domain Eukaryota; kingdom Viridiplantae; phylum Streptophyta; class Magnoliopsida; order Sapindales; family Simaroubaceae; genus Ailanthus; species Ailanthus altissimus. The sequence continues at coordinate 13,984,666 of OX327698.1, forward strand.
AATAAATACATCATATATAAATTTGCATAACTTAAGAATAAAATATTAAATTCATGAATAAGAGTTAAGTATTACCTTACCAAGAGTTTTACCATTTCACCTTAGCATAAAGAAAATTACTTGGATATAATAAAACTAAAGAAAAAGAAAAGAAATGGAAAAAGAGATAACATGACTTTATAATAGTAAACAAGAGAAATAATATTACAAAGAGATAATACAAAAAATAAGTATTTTAAACTAAAATTTAACTTTCTGATTACATGTTTTGGGTATAAACATGCTACCTATTTATAGAAAAATATGGATAAATCGAGACAAATGAAGAGGGAACTACTTGGATGATAAAAGTAAAGAATGGTGACAAATAATTTACATTGATTATTATTAATACACCTATTTGCTTATCTAATTTGGAATTGATGTAGTCCGAATTAACTGTAACTCAAAACATCAAAGTTGTAGATAAGTCTCTTATCTTTCCAAATTGAGTTGTATTATACGTATGTCTATAGTTATGGGTCAAATATTGATAACTGTTTGAATTGGGCCTGTATTGTAGATCGGTTCTGTTTTAGGCTATTTTTACCCTTTAAACGCTCGAATTTTGAATTTCTTATGAAATACAATATATTAGCCCATTGAGTCAGCTCTTCATAGGATCTAGAATCACTCCAATTGAATTCGGGTAGAAAGTTATGCCTATTTTATCGAACCTACCACAAAACAGTTAAAAACTAATTAGGTACACTATTATAAACATACTTAAGTTAAGGGGGTTAAAGGCACTAGTAATATAAAATAATGATATATAACTCTTATTAAATATGTAATTTCAAGTGTTCATCAATGATCAACATAGGGATTACACTTAGCATGGTCGAGTACCCGAAGTCAATCCAGTTGCACATTAGGGAGCTAGAAGAGAAGAACCCTATGAGGGTTCATAAAAGTGGATGGAGAGGACATAAAACCTTCTCTTGAAAAAGGTGGGGGAGCTATATGCAAAGATTGAAAAGTCAGGAGTCTCAGAGGATGTAATGGTCCTTGGCTAGTAGAGCAAACTAGGATCCACTCGTGGAAGCCATTGTGTGGGTGGTAGTAATTCATTAGATCTCAACTCATATAGAAAGCCTAACACTTGTTTGTGTAGGGTACCGATTTTCGGACACACAATTCTTGGAACAAAAACTTAAGAGACTAAAACTAATCTAATCTTATAGAAAATAATTTTGCTTGTTTTTACATCAAAATCCACTTTTTCAAACATGAGCATTCTTTTATTTTGTAATTATTGACGTGAGCATTAGAATTCTCTTTTTTACAGAAAGATAAAAGGTTTTTTTCTTCATAAATTTAAAAAATATGTAAAATAAAGTTTGTAATAGATAAATATATATATAAAATAAAAAATTAGTGTCCACGATTAAAATAATAACACATAATAAATATTTGAAAATAAACTTGTAAAGGTCTTATAAATACATTTTTTTTAAAAATATTAAACTGATACATGCTTAGTAAAAGACATATGTAATTAAGTACATTAAACCAATTATGTTCATGTAAGTTAAAGAAAACAAAATAAAAAATATTCATGTATTTTCGACGGCAAGTTTCAATCGCTGAAAGGTTATTGACGCCAATTTCATCCCGGCAAAAAATTAATTGCAATAATCACTTATTTTCGACTATCTGGTCAAAATAAATATAATTATTTCAATTCCAAATTAATTTCATTGAATATATTTACATTTTTTTTACTATTCGAGTTAGTCTTTAAAAACAGCATTACATTTTCAATTGTGACATGCAACCATTAAAAAAAGTGGCACCAATTTTTACCATAAAAACAAAATTTTAACATTTATTTACGATTACATTATCATTTAATCAAAAAAATTATATTAATTATGAATAAATATGCAATTTAAAAGTTTATTTTCGACGAATGTAATATGCAGTTGGAAAATATATTAAATTTCTCCAATTTTTAACCGTTTGTGTATTTTATCAAAATTATTATTTTGTTACCGTAGAAGAAAAAAAGTTGTCCAAATAAATAATCTTTTTTGACCAAAGCAACAAAACAAATATTGGCGCCTTTATTTTCTGCTAAAATATGATTATGAACAATATAATACCAAGGTATTATCTATGGAGAATTAGTCTTCGAAATAGCTTAACACATTTTTTTTTTCATTTTTGCGATTGTTTAAATTTTTTTAGTTAGAAAAAATTATATAAACAATAAAATTTAATAGCGGTAAAAAATATTTTTTAATAGTGTTATTTTTTATTTTAAACAATGTATTAAATAATTATTATATAGTAAAATGATGTAATAAATAATTTTATGAGTTGCAAAAACTAATTATTCAATAAATTCTTGATATATTATTTGAAATATAAAAACATTGCGATAGGAGTATTCATGTTATATCTACAAGAAAGAAGGAGTTGAGGACACGGCACTTTTGAGCAAATTCACGGATTCTGGCATAAGACTAAATTAAAAACAAAAAAATTTGATTCATATACACAAATGCTTTTGACTTGTGATTATTAAATAAACTCATTTAAACAACCGTAACCGCATTTGATTTTTTTGAACATCATCTTATTCAACCCACCGTCGATTATTAAATCTTGGCTCAATTATAAGTTGATTGTAATTTTGTTGTGTACCTTTTTGTTGTCTTCATGATGAGGTGAGTAAGAGAATAAGAAAATGTTGTTTAACTCGTTACAATAGTGGATAAGATACGCAATATAACAATTACTAATTGTTATGACGTACGTGAAAGCAGTACAAGTGAAAGGGGTTGAACTAACAAGATATAAATTTGCTACCAACCCAACCAAAGCTTGAAACCCTCTGTTCTCCACTTCCCACATCTAGAAAAGCCCAATGACACATGAACTCTAATGCGCAAAAGCATTTTAAGTCTTTTCTATTTTATATAGCCATCTTCAGATTAAGTTCTTGCCAAGAGTTTAAACCATGGCCTATCTCTCTTTCCCATCATTCATCTTACCACTTCTGCTAATCGCTTTGTCGTCAACGAGCTACGATATTAATTTGGTTAGCGCTCGCCATCTTCTGGAGACAACATTGCCAGAAATACCTAAGCCTCAGTTGCCTGAGTTGCCGAAGGTTGAATTGCCACCCTTACCAAAATCTCAATTGCCCGATATTCCCAAGCCTGAACTGCCTAAAGTGCCTGAACCTTTAGAAAATCCAAAGCCTGAGCTTCCGAAAGTGCCTGAATTTCCAAAAATTTCAAAGTCTGAGCTGCCAAAAGTGCCCGAATTGCCGAAAATTCCAAAACCTGAGCAGCCAAAAGTGCCTGAATTGCCAGAACTTCCAAAGCCTGAGTTTCCAAAAGTGCCTAAACTGCCAGATATTCCAAAGCCTGAGCTTCCAAAAGTGCTATAATTGCCAACGCTTCCTCATCTTCCTGAGCTTCCTAAGCCCACATTGCCTGCCTTGCCAAGTCTTCCAAAAGAAACCCCAAGTCATCACTCAATCAAAAATCCTTACATTACCTGCATGGTAAAGTTCATCAGGTGCTCGACAAAATATGCTAATGTGTGGTTTTTCCATGTCGTTTCTGTTCTATTTTAATTTTAATTTTAATTTTTTAATACTGGATATGATTCATGTATTTTATTGTTCATAAATATTGATGCTTTCTGAGCTTGTCTCAATAGAATTGTTGTATTTTCTTTTATACTACAGCGATATGTATCTTGTCTTCAGTTGAGGTTATTACTTTCAATATTAAAGATGATACTATTTTATGTGATACAGCAGCTCCCCAAACTCTCACCCCAATTCAATTATACCTTCATTTCCTACAAATAAAGATATAATCAAATACTTGAAAGGAGGGGGGAAAAGGAAACAAAATGCGACTATTTTTTTAAAGAAAAATGAATGATATAGCCACTGATGAAATCTGCCAGCTGTTACATATCACACCATAGATGTACAATTTTGTGAAGATGACATGCAAAAACCAAAGTTGACAAGCAATGAAAAACTGATGAAAGAAGAGAAGACAATATTTTGTTTTAAGAAATTCAAAAGCGCGCGTCGTATACTTTTTTAATCTGTTTCAGAATTATGATTAAAGCTTTGGAGATTGCTTTTACTGTGAGGTGAAAGCAGAACAGAAACGCCGGAAATTTAATTAAAAAGATGAGAAAAGAATTGTTACACTTAATTTTGCCTAGCACACTCGGACCAATGATAGTACACCATGTAGAAGAATCTAGCGTCTTGAAAAGAATTTTTTTGTAAATATCTAATTTGTTGAAGTCATTTTCTATTTAACTAATTATAAAATTTTCTAATTTTTGTGAGCAATGTTTTCTTGGTGGCGATCAATCCTCCCCGCGGCCACCAAAGCTTGCTTGGTGTTTTTTTTTTGATGCTAATATTTTGCTGAGAACTTGAAGTAGTTTATTGTTGATAACAGTGGAGGATTTAATATTTTACATGGTAGTGTACTTTGTGTTGTTCTTCCTTGCGTTAGAGTTATTTTTATTCCTCTTGTGTGAAGATTTTCGTTCTTAATATGTACAGTAATTTTTAGTTTGAGTTATTTTTATCCCTCGTGTGAAGATCCTCGTTCTTAATATAAACAGTAATTTTTAGTTGCAAGGATGATCCCCCGACATGTGTTCAAGTGTAGGTTAATAGGTTAATGTAATCTAGCGTCTCAGTAATCCTTTGGTTCTTATATGAGTGATAATTTGATATAATATTAGTGATTTTATAAATGATATTACATTTTTTGATAAAAGGCATAAAATTTAGAAAAATTTTCAATTTACTTCCCCATTTTATCTTGAATTACCAATTTAAGCCCTAGTATTTTCAAGATAGCCAAGCTAGTCCATCTATTAGAAAATTTTATTAAATGCTTAATTTTAAAGGGTGAAATTGTCTTTCAATAAAATACAAATTACACTTAAAGATGTGGTATTAACTGACGTTGACACATCGTTGATAATATTAACTATCCATTGACTGATGTTGATTGACTATAGATTAACATTCACCTACCATTGACCAGTTGTTTCGTCACTCTTATAGTGGCATATCAAACAACCACAACTACCATTAGACTTTTAATTTCATGGTTTACATGATAATATTATTATATAGTTATTTTTTACAACGAAGCATTAGAGAAGGGCTTAAAAAAAAAAGCAACACCCAATACAATAACTCATCAAATCATAACATTTTACCATGTTTTTATAACCCTCATCATCTCGTAGATCACCAATATTAGATTTTGATAATGGTCAAGGTTTAATACACCACATTAGGGGTAATTGACAGTCGATCAATGCTAGGTAATGGGTCATTCATTATTGATCAACAATCAGTCAACACAAACTAAATGCTAATTTTGGGTCTACTCTAATATTCTATTGGTATAACCTCGATATTATATAAATCATGAAATTTAGAGTTTACTAGTGATCATAGTAGGTTGATATACCACAATTGGGGGTGGGCATCGGTTGGTTCCGATTGATTTTGGCCAAAATCGAACAAGCCAACAGTTTACTTGATTCTATCTTATAAGAGAACTAAAAACACTGATTGTGTTAACAAAAACTGAATATTTTTATCCTGTTTGATCTAATTCAGTTTTCGAGTTATGGTCAATTAGAAAAAAATAAAAATAAAAGAATTTAAGAACACACAACTCTGGGATTTGAACCAGCATCCTTGACCTCCTTTGGCTATTACATCCGATTAACCAAATGAGTTAAGGTGAACTCTTAATCAAATACATTTTATTTTATACATTTAAAACTTTGACATGTTAATGGTAAAAAACCCAACTTGCAGGATTCGAAAAAGAGACCTAAGAGCTATTTCATTCACTCTACCAACTAGGCTAAAGTTAGCTTTTGAAATTCAAACACATTTTATTTTAATATTAAATTTTAACATATTAATAATTACAAAAATATAAATTTGTTGGATAGAGCCCCTAGAGGCCTTAAGCCATTACCTCCACAGTCTACTCTACCGGCTGAACTGAAATTACTTTTTGAAAACAAAATGCATTTTATTTGCTATAATTAATTTAAAATATTGATAATAAAAAAAACACAACTTGTTGGATTTGAACTAGAGACTTGAAGAGAGGTACTACCTCACTCTACCAATTGAGCTAAGTTAGTATTGAATCTAACACACATTTTGTATTTATATTAGTATTTTAAAATATTAATAATTAAAAGACCGATTTTTCTGGTTAGATTTCAATTTTATGTATAACCAAATTGTACCATTTGATTTTCTTAATACTAAAAACCGGTTTGATTTTTTTGATTTCTGGTTTTTTATGCAAACCCTTAACCACCATAAGGGTCACGAACAATAGATCGATGGTTGGTTAACAATGATTAATAATCGGTCAACATCGATTAATAATAGTCAACGTTGGTCAATACAATGTCACCAAGAATTATTTTTATTTGATTGTAAGAGAGTTTTACCCCTCAAAACTAAATAGTTAACAAACATTTTCTTATATAAGAACTAACCTGGCTATTATGAAAATATTAAGAACTAAATTAGTAATTTAAAATAAAATAAGGGACTAAACTAAATTTTTTTTAAAGATTTATCCTTAAAATTTATGACACACTTTTGATCACTAAAAGGTCTCCCAAATAGCCTAATAAGATTATATTAGCCTCAAATATAAAGCTCATATTCTCTAAAAAAGATTTATATTTTTCTCATCTTTCAACACTATTCCTAGTTAATGTTTATTGTCATTGTTCATAGTTTAGTTTTAGAGAAGGTTGAAATTTTAATTTTCAAAAGCAAATTTTCATTTTTCTTAAAGATCGAAAGTTATGACCCAAAATTTTCTTAATTTATTTTTCTTATTTTTCAACAAGTCAATAACCATACAGAAAACTATTTTAATCAAACTTGAACTCATTTTTATCATGCATTTCATCATATAAAAAACATAATAGCATCATATAAATTTGCATACCTAAAATATGTAAGGTATTGTCTTTATTTTATCTTTATGTTTGTTGACCGACATGGGCATGTAAATTTTAATTTTGATGATAAGAAACCATTTGAGTTTATGATTTTTATGATGTTTGGTATTTTCACGAGTTGTTTCGAAGGAATAAATTTTTTAAGTTAAATTTAAGTGGCATTGACTTCTTGAAGATATTTTAAGATCAAGACAAGCTAGGGAATGATTATTATTATTATAATAGCTCATAATTAATTAGTGAAACATTTGGGGGATGGCACATTCTCAAATGAGGGGCTTTCCCACATTGATTTACCAACCTCTAGGGCTTACATCCTTTCCTCCCGACCTGCTGTCTTCCTTAATCTCATTGATTGATTCACTTTCACTCACCTTCTCGTTACCAAGCTTGCTTGAATAGCCAGGAGTTATTAGCTTTCTAATTCAAAGATTACCTGGGAGGAAGTCTAAGGTGTCAGCCTTAAGTGGACAACTTTCTTTCTTGGATTCCATGGATTATACCTATTTGCACAAAAACCTCGAGGATTCCCACTCGTTAATATATAGAGTCCAATAAGCATATTTTGCATCAATTCGAAAATGAGACCATGGAAAGCTTCATGCCTTAGAATGGAATAACTTTAAAAATCTAAAAGTCGTGACACGTCTAGAATATAAGAGTTTATTCCTAAGTATAAGATTGTCAAAGTAATAAATAATATAGTGAGAATGGTGTTGATCTACAGAGAATTAAAATTGTAAACTATAAATATTCTAAGGACAAATAAAGCAATATAAGATGTTTACAAACAATAATTTAAAGAACCAGCTAAAATAAATGCTAAGGTTAGGGGGATTCCCTTTTGGCATATGAAATAAAAATATATTCAACTTTCTCTATAACTTAATTGGAATCTTCACATAAAGGAGATTCCAACTGAAAGATATAACAATTAAGGTTCATCATCATTTATATATTAACTTGTATTTTTTTAAATTATTACATACCAAATCTTGTAAATGAGTTCAAGTATTTATTATGCCAATCTTTAAATTTGTCTATAATAAATCATAACTCCCACTTTACAAGAAAGGGTTTCTATGCCAATCTTATAAATAGTTTTAAAAATTTATTATGCAAACTATAAAGATTGTCTATAATAAATCAAGATTCATCACTTTGCAAGAAAGAGTATCAATATTGCAACATTAGATTCTAGAATAAGAGTTGAAGTATATCTTATTATCTTACCAAGAGTTTCACTCTTTCACCTTAGCAAAATAAAAATACTTGGATATAGTAAGATTAAAGAAAAGAGATGGAAGAAGAGATAACATAAACTTTAGACTAATAAACAAAAGAAATAATATTACAAAGAGATAATACAGAAATAAGTGTTTTAAACTAAAATCTAGCTCTCTAATTACATACTTTAGACATAAACAGACCACCTATTTACAAAAAAAAGATGGATAATACAAGACAAATGAGGAGCGAACCACTTGGATGATAAAAGTCAAAGAGGGAGGCAACTAATTTGTATTGATTATCATTAATGCACGCACTTGATTGTCCAATTTAAAATTGTTATGATCCGAATTAGCTTCCACTCAAAAACTCAAAGTTATAGGCAAGTCTCTCAGCTTTCCAAATTGAGTTGTATCATACATAGTAGAAATATATTTGTCTAATTATGGGCCAAATACAGAAGATTATGTGGACTAGTCCTGTATTACAGATTAGTTCTTTTCTAGGCTATTTTTCACCCTCCCAATGGTAAAATTACGAACTTTTTATGAAAGTCAATATTTTAGTCCATTAAGTCAGCTATTCATAGGATTAAGAATCACTACAATTGATTTTTTAGGTAGAAAGTTATGCCCATTTTACCGAACCCACTAGAAAATAGTTAAAAGTTAATTAGGTACAATATTGTAAACATACTTCAATTAGGGAGGTTAATGACACTAGTAATGCAAAAAAAAAAAAAAAAATATATATATATATATATATATATATATATATATAAAACCCTTATTAAATATATAATTTTAAGTGTTTATCACACTCCCAACCAGCTTATTACTAGTCCCTAACAATTCAAGTATAAATAAAATTTGAACATTACTTAAATATTTCAAACAAAATGTCAGTTCAAGATCACAATCGTTATTAAGGTTATTTCAAACATAGCTTCCAAAATTGCGTGTGTATGTGTGTGTACATTAAGCTGAAGCCTTCTTACCATAAACTACAATATATATAGCCTTAAAAAATTTCTCTAAGTAAAGGCCTTAACTCTATATCCTTACAGGTGAATAACTTTTTAAAGAGCTAGGATTTCATTTATGAAGTTGGAAAATAGATAATCAATCAAGAAAATATTACATTTAACGACAGACAGACAAACTAACATTGAGCTAAAGATAGAAAAATTAATTATTTAGAGTTAAACCATTCTTTCCACATGCTAGCTTCGAACTTTAATTACCTTATACGAATATTACGAATAAAGTTTGGTGATAAAGCTCATTTCTAATGACTTTTGTCTTCTAAAATTGAATGAATACTTTATTGAACTGAATTGCCTTTTTTTAATACTTTTATTTTTTTAATGAAAAACATAAGGAAGCATTACAAAATAAGAGTAATTTCTTACCACAATAGTTTTTCACAATTTTTTATCATCTTTCAGCTAGACAATTAAATCATTCCTCATCGCAAAAATGTCATTCCAAACAAAAATTAACCATTTCAAAAGATCAATGAAATATTCATAAATAATATTCGTAAGCTGTTATCTTAAACCGCTCTACTCACTCACAAAAGATGTGTAAGTTTAGTAAAGAATATGTATACTTAAACATAAAAATTCTCTTGGCTATATATATTGAACCATCCATCTTACTACAAGGCTTAGAATTGTGCTCAAGAAATGATTTTAGAAGTTATTCTTTTGTAACCTAGATAGAAAAAGTGAATTAAATAAAATAATTTTGAAATCATACCTCGATAGCAAAGAAAACTTATTTATACAAGAGTTACCAAGAACGTGAACAGTAAATAAATGTACATGAAATGCATTAAAATAAATTAGTTAGAATGTGTTTCAAAAGTTTAGCAATGTACTAATTACTCTACCATTCTAGAAGTAGAATGTGTCTTAAGAGTGAAAAAGTAAACCTTTTACTCACACCATTCATGATGAATTTTTTTTTTCAAGAGCAAAGTGATGGCAAAAATTAATACTAACATAATATATCAACTACTCTCCCACCAATCAGATTGAGACATTATCCTTAATGTCAAAATATAAAAAGAGTAGCGTATGAAAGATATCACCTAAAATATCTTTTATTGAAAAGAAAACTTGCAACAAAATAAAACAAGCCACATAAAATGCTTAAATATATATAAAAGTAGAGAGACTACAGATAAAGAGTTAAATCTATCTTGCGTTTCTTCTCTCTGTTATCAATAGACCAATTTATCTAACACATTGTTGGATCGGATAGAGATATAAAAATTTGTAATTCATCGAGCAATTGATCAATAGTTGAAGAAGAAATGAGGATCCATCATGACATAGATGAGATGAATTATTTTTTCACCACATAGTCAAGAAGAGATAATAACTTATTATAAAAACCAATAGATTTTTGGAGGATTTATAATTATGCCCATGAGGCAATTTGAAAAATTTTCTCTAAAGTTTCGAATCTTTCTGATAGAACTATGAAGGCATTAACATGCCTAAGTATTAGAGACATTCGCTCTTACATTGATGATACCTATAACTCAACCTCAATTGTTTTCCTATAATATTTTCAAAAACAAGAGCTTTTGGTATGATACCTAAAACTCGACTGTCTTTATTTTGTGCAATTATTGCCATACACCCTATTAATCCACGACTACCTCTCTCATATACTAAATGAATTTTCACTCAACTAACACCTTACCAATGGTTTCTACTACTTCTACAAACTCTTCAATTTTACTAGGGATGGATCCACAAAAGACACAAATGTTTATGAATTTATGAGTTGATTTTTCCTCCATTGTTACACTCACCCTATTCCTTGAATTATTTTGAGTTTGTATGAAGATGCAGAAATAATGCAATATATTTATAGACCCAACAGGTGTTGTAATATAAAGTTATATAGGTAGTTGATTTTTAATGGATAAGAATAAGCTTTAAATGTAAAATTTTTAAAATTGGCTCTGGGTGGTTGGTTGTTGTTGGAAAAGACGTTTGAGGTTGAAATAAAATATTTAAAAATATTAACTATGGTAAATATGTACAAGTAGTTGTTATTGTGGCTCACATATTCTTCTGATTTTATGTCAAAAAATGGCTTAAACACCCTTTATAGGTCGAGGATAGGGTTCCCATCTATTTGTCTTATAAATTAGCAAACAAGATCTTTTAAAGTTAGATTCCTGAAACTATATCACTCATGTTCCTTTAGGAATATGTACCATAATCCACGAATTACAATATGCACATATCTACTAGGATGCATCTCAAGAGTTTTTAAGATATCATCTAAAGACTCTTTACTTGAGCCATCTTTAATGAACCTAATTTTATTTTTGCAATTTACAGACACCATTCCTAAAGTGCGGCAATATGTGTTACAAGTCATGCGTGCACACTTGTAAAAAACACTTAATCTTTTTACCCTTTTTTTTTTTAAAAAAAAAGAGCTTTTACCTAAGCCAATCATGTAAGAGTATGAGTCCAAAAATTTGCATGTCAATTGAACATTAGCTTCAATTAACCAACATACATTAGTAGGTATATTCATAATCATTAATAACCTTAATCTTTTCATATCTTGCTTGGTAAATTTTATTTAATACATTTTGAGTCAATGAGGGAAAATATTTTTTTTTCAAATTCATTAGAATGTCATCCTTTTTTTTTTTATAGAAGAGAGAAAAAGTAAAGGTATAAATAATTATAAGAAACTGACAAAATCGACTTGAAATGCTATAGAGTACCATTATCTGCCACTTAACCGTGGTGTAAAACAAGGCTTAATATAAAAATATTAAATTAACCCGCAAGTACAAAAAATAAATAAAGTTAGAAGAAGAATAAATATATATGTAAATATTTATAACAACGATCAATTAGTCTAGTAACAAGTGTCAAACATGGACACAAATTCTTCTTGAAAAGCTTGGTTCTCTAGAAACGGCTTGAGTATTTGCCTATTTACTTTAAACACATTACTATTTTTAGGATTTGAAATCTCAATTACTCCATAAGGGTATACATATTTCATAATAAAAGGGCCACTCCATCTTGATCTTACTTTTCTAGGGAATATATGAAGTCTGAATTATAAAACAAAACCTTCTTACCAATATCAAATGTTTTTCTTTGAATTTTTTTATCATGAAAAGTTTTGATTTTACCTTTATGAATTTTTGAAATCTTATATACATCATTTTTCAATTCATCAAGTTTATTTATTTGTAGTTTAGGTATTTGTCCAACAGAAGCAAGGTTTGTGTTGAAAGTTTTAATGGCCTAGTAGGCTTTATGATCATGTTCCACAGATAAGTGATAAGGTTTCCCATAAACTAGCCTATAAGGAGACATACCCAATGAAGTTTTAAAAGCAATTCTATAAGTCTAAAGTGCATCATTAAGTCTTAAAGACAAGTCTTTGGGATTTGGGTTTATAATTTTTCTAAATTTTGTTTTATCTGCCTATTAACTAGTTCAACTTATCCACTTGTCTTGTGGTGATAAGAGGTGGCAACTTTATTAGTAATACTATATATTTTTCATTAATGTTTCAAATGGCCTGTTATAAAAGTGCTTACCCCTATCACTTATAATGGCTTGAGGGATTTCAAATTAACTAAAGATATTTTCTTTCAAAAATTTCATGACTATTTTATGGTTATTGTTTCGACATAGAATAGCTTCAATCTATTTTGATACATAATCTACTGCAACTTTAATATACGTAAATTTTAATAATAGTGGAAATAGTCCCATGAAATTTATTCCTCAACAATCAAAGATTTCTATAATAAAAATGAGGTTGAAAGGCATTATATTTAGTTTTGAAATGGATCCCAATTTTTAAAACTTTTTGCACATTTTACAAAATGCATGTGTATATTTAAATAAAATGGGTCAATAAAATTCACACTGTAAAATTTTTGCAGTTGTTTTCTTTTATGAAAAATATCTCCCACATGCTTCAGAATGACAAAATTCAATAACTCTACTTACCTCATTATCTGGTATGCATCTTCAAAATATTTGGTCAGGACAATATTTAAAGAGATAAGGATCATCCCAATAAAACCTTCTTACCTCAGTTAGAAATTTCTTTTTGTTTTACGCATTCTATTGAGGTGGCATTTCTCATGTCACAAAAAAATTAACAATATTAGCATACCAAGGCATTGTAACAGTACAAAATTAAAATATATCGGGAAAAGAGTTATTAACAGGTGTTATTTTTGTTGATGAATCTAGTATGAGCCTTGATAAGTGATATGTAAATAAATTCTTAACGCCCTTCTTATCCTTGATAATAATGATAAATTCTTGAAGCAATAGAATTCATCTAATTAGTCTTAGTTTTGCAACCTGTTTTGACATTAACTACCTTACAGCAATATGGTCAGTAAACATAACAGTTGAAAAACTAATTAAATAAGAGCAAAATTTATCTAATGCAAATATTATAGCACGTAATTCTTTTTTAGTTGCTGTGTAATTTATTTGTGCACTATTTAAAGTTCTACTTGGGTAATAAATTACATAATGTTTACCTTTTTTTCTTTGTCCCAATACAACAACAACAGTATAGTTACTAGCATCATACATGAGCTTAAAAGGTAAAGACCAGGTAGGTGATTGTATGATAAGAGCAGATGTTAAGAGGCCAATTAATTTTTCAAATGAATTTTGACACTCTTGAGTCCACTCAAATGATACATATTTTACTAATAGGTTACAAAGAGGTCTAAATATAGCACTAAAGTTTTTTTATGAACCACCTATAAAATCCAGCATGTCCTAAGAATGAGCAAACTTCTCTGATTGTTTTTTGTAAGGGCAAATAGGTAATGAGTTCAAATTTTGCCTTATTTACTTTGATTCCTTTAAAAGATATTACATGTCCCACAATAATTTAGGAAGTGACCATGTAATGACATTTTTTTAATTCAAAACAAGATATTTTTCTTTACATCTTTTAAAGGCATTTCCTAAGTTTTCAAGACAATTATCAAAAGAATTTTTAAACATAGTTAAATCATCCATAAAAACTTCTAAATAATGCTCAACCATGTTACTAAAATTGCTTAACATACATCTTTGAAATGATGTTGGGCCATTACAAAGTCCAAAGTGCATTCTTTTAAAATTAAAGGTTCTAAAAGAATATGTGAAGGTAGTATTTTCTTAGTCATCTTGTGCTATGAGAATTTGATAATAGCTAGAATAGTCATCTAGAAAGTAATAGTAGGGATGTCCCGCTACTTTTTCTAAAATTTAGTCAAGGAATGGTAAAGAAAAATAGTTTTTTCTAGTGGCAGAGTTCAACTTTCTGTAATTTATGCACATCTTCCAATCAGATGAGACTTGAGTTCATATTAACTCACCTTTGTCATTTTCAATAATAGTGATTCCAAATTTTTTTGGTACTATCTGAGTAAGACTTACCTGCTTACTATCTGAGATAAAATAAATGATTCTGATTTCAAGTAATTTGAGCACTTCAGCTCTCATTAACTCTTTTATATGTGGGTTTAATCTCATTTGGGGTTGTTGAAAAGTTTTGAATTAAAAGGATTAATGCCTTTTATGTCTTTTAAAGTCCACTCTATTGCATTTTTATGTATTTTCAATACTTCAAGTAATTTAGTTTCTTGTTTGCTTGTGAATGTAGAAGAAATTATCAATAGGTAAGTTTGTTCTCTTCAAGAAATATATATTTCAGCCTTTCAGGTAGAGGTTTCAACTTCAACTTTGAAATTTCATTCTACTTATTTTTATCTTCTCTTAATTCTTCAAATTTTAGTTTCCAACCTTTATTTTTGATCACCTATGCACAAGCAAGTAAAGAACATATGTTAGAGATTTCATGATCTAATTGCATATTTGATTCGAATGAATTGATTAAACAAATTTATAAGAGATCAGTAAAACTCCCTTTTTGAAAATGATCCTCCATAATCATTTTAATCATGTTGGCTTCTTCACTTTCATCCTCCTCCTCATGTGGTTGCTTATACATGTTGAAAACATTAAAAATTACTTAGACATAATAAATCTAAAGGAAAGATATGAAAGAACAGATAACATGAACTTTAGACTAATAAACAAAAGATAACTATTTTAAACTAAAATTTACCTCTCTATTTACATACTTTGGGCATAAACAGTCTACTTATTTATAGAAAAATGTGGATAATATAAGACAAATGAGGAAAGAATCACTTAGATGATAAAAATCAAAGAGAAAGGCAACTAATTTGCACTAATTATCATTAATGCACAAACTTGATTGTCCAATTTGAAATTGATGTGGTCCAAATTAGCTTCCACTCAAAAACTCAAAGTTATAGATAAATCTTCTAGCATTACGAATTGAGTTATGTCATACGTATTAGATACGTATTTCTCTAGTTATGGGCCAAATACGAAAGACTCTTCTAGGCCATTTTTACCCTCAAAATGCTCGAATTAGAAACTCCTTGTGAAATTCAATATTGTATTCCTTTAAGTAAGCTATTCATAGGATCAAGAATAACTCTAATTTAATTCTTAGGTAGAAGGTTATGCCCATTTTACCAAACCTTCTACAAAATAGTTAAAAAGTTTATTAGTTATAATATTGTAAACATACTTACATTAGGGAGGTTAATGACACTGGTAATGTAAAAAGATAATTTAAAATCCTTATTAAATATGTAATTTTAAGTGTTCATCATGCCATACTAGAGATAATGATGTAAACTCCTTAGAGTTACTTAAAGCTATACTCAAAGAAGGCCACCACTTAACTTTGTTTTTCACTAATTTTCATGAAGAAAAGATATTTTACTTAAACATTTAGACAAATTTTATTAAACCAGAGTTGGAAAACATTTTGGAAAATTTTATCCCAAGGCAAATCGGTTCGTCAATTTGTTTAAAGTGGTTTGACGGTTTAAAATTGCACAATTATTTTTAAACCATCTTAGTAAGCAATTTGATGAAAAACTTCTACATCAAAAGTGGTTGGTTATTTTTGGTCAAAGCAGCTTGGCAGTTTGAATGCCATCCCAATTTGATAAAGTAGTTTGGCAGTTTAAACTGCCAAATCAGTTAGTTAACTACTTTCCACTTCTGATCAAATAGTTAACCTATTTGCATTTGGAGTAGGATGTGGATGTAGTTCGTGTGGAGTATTGAACCATGTAAAAATTAATGTGTCTTTTAGACATGGCATTCATCTTTCTAAGAGGAAGTGTCCTCGATAAGAAGATGAATGGGTTAGAGTGTATAACTTATTATATACATCAGCTAGAGGTTGCTTGATACATGCCACGTTATGTACGACACCTGAATTTGGATGGTTGTAAATGTTAGAGCTGGTATTTGTCTGATCTAGGACATGACCATAAGATGGTTGTGGAACATATCTGAAATACCTGAGAGGTGTAAAGGTTGAGTTTCTTAATCATTGATAAAGTTTCTTATAGTTAAAGAGAGGCACATATTCAAACTTTTGTCTGATTCGAATGATAGAAAGTCTACATCTAGTTATGTGTTTCTCTTCATCGGTACCAGAGCTAGTTGGAAATGTGCAATTTAGATGTTCATAGCTAATTCTGCCTTGGAGGTAGAATATGTTGCAGCTTGAGAAGCCTGCAAAGAAAGTATTATGGATATTCAAGCTAGTTACAAAGCTTAGAATAGTTCCAAGCTTAGTGGATCATATCCCACTATAATGCAACAATAAAAAAATAATGAATTAAGCCAAGAAGTCATAAGGCACACTAGAATTCTAATCATGTAGACTCTGAATACCACATAATTGAAAGATTTAGGCTACTGGAGATGTTATAATGTCTAGGGTATATTCTATGGATACTGTAGCGGACCCACTCAGGCCTAAACTCTTAGAGTGTTTGAAAAACATATAGAGTATATTGGTAAGAGATACTAGTATGCATGACACTAAAGCAAGTAAGAGTTTGTTAGAGATAGTGCTTACGTGTCATTCTAATACTGTATGAATATTAATTATTTAATATTAAATATATATATATATATGGTACAATACTTGTAATGTTATAGACATTGTATGATCTGAAGGAGTTCATATATAATCTAAAGGAGTTTAGATTAAGGCTAACAATTAGCAACACTGAGAGTTATAAATGCTAAAAGTTAGTACTACTAAAAGTTAGCAGGTTATAAGAGTCAGTTATATTTAAGCAGTTAGAACCTTGTATGTAATGGGACAAAGACTTGAGGGTATACGAGTAATGATATATTTGTAAAGAGTTGCAATACACTCTAGAAAATATCAGTATGCAAGTATGTTCTCAAACAATATGATATTGGTCTATTTTTATTGATGTAGGTCTATTGGTGGATCTCTTTTATATAGATCAGTGTATGTCTATATTTGTATGGTACTGATAGGGGTTAATTAAGTCTAATATTTTTATCTTTCAAACTTAATACTTGTTCGTAGAAATTAAGATTATTTGCATTTTTTATATATTTTATTATTGTTTTTGTAGGTTTAGAGTCAATTGAACAAATTGAGTCGAAACGCTAATGAAAATGAGGCAAAAACATCAAATTGCTACAATACCAGCTACAATGATTTGCATTGTAAGATCTCAAACATTGCACTTATGCCCATAAGAGATGACCAATTTTATAAGCTTGAAGTGGCATTTGATAAACCTTCTTATGTTTATTTATTAAATTCTCTTAATGAGTTTCTTGATGATTCTAAGGCAATTGGTTATGAAAATGCCTTTCTTATAAAGAACAATATTGCTTTTTAAAAAATAAAGTTAAGGAACTTTATAAGGAAAATAATATTTTGAGCAGTAAAAGTGAGAATTTTGAAAAAGGAAAAGGAAGTTTATAAAATGGATCTTGAAGTCTCTAAAACTTACATTCAAGACTCCAATAATATATCTAACATAGGTGAGTTAATATTTAAAAAATGAGACCGTTAAAAAGATACTCATTGAGTTATAAGAAATTATGTTAAAGTTTGCTAATGAGATAAATAACTTGGGTAAATTACTTGGCTCTCAAAAACTTGTTTTGAAAATGAGGCATTAGACTTAAGCCTTACATCAAGTAAAGATACTATAAAATTTATTTTGTAAAGGCTATTCTAAAATAGAGGAAAGTACTACTTCTAATTTTTGTCAAGAGAAATGACCCAAAAATTATGAATTATCCTATTGAAAAGAACATCTATGTTAGTGTGAAGAAACTTTGTTAAGGTCGGTGCTTACGTGCCATCTCTAAATGTACATATACTTATATATTTATACAAGTGTACATTCCCATTAAAACGCTAACACCTATATAAATGGTATTATGTTTGTAACGTTACAGACATTGTAAATCTGAAGGAGTTCGAATCAGATCTAAAGGAGTTTAGATAAGAGCTCATAGTTAGCCACACTGAGAGATATAAATGCTAAATGTTAGCACAACTAAGTGTTAGCTGGTTATAATACTCAGCAGATTCAAGAGTTGGAGCATTGTTTATAATAGGACATAAGTAACTGCATCGTTACAAGAGCAGCAATCGGGTGCCAGAAAATACAAGTTGCGCAAGTATATTCTTGAATAATTGTCCTTGATCTATTTCTGTCGGTGGATACCTTTTTATATAGATCAGCATATGTTGTACCTATAGGGTATAGATGATCGTTCCTAACTGACCGTGAGCTTGGAGTTCGTATTGACATATAGATATCCAGTGAGGACTGGATATGGGACAGACTCACGAGGGCCTCAGATAGACACCCAATGTAAGCCGCCAATAGAAGGTCCTCTCGAATTGAGTAGTATATGTGATCCTTTGACCTGAGTACTATGGTGGGCTTGTAAGTAATATACCATACTTTGGTTTCACGCATGTTACAGACCTTTCATGGTGTAACCGCTGGGTATAGTCCGATGCTTATGGAGTCCGGTGTGTACAGATATGGGATCCGTTAGCTCCCATATGGAGTTAGATATCCAGATGCTTCGAGACTTTACTCAGAAAGTCTTGTAGTCACAAGCAATCATCTCGGGAAAGAGTTCCGCCAGGGTGGAACAATATGGCAAAAGAGTTAGCGCATATTGTTCAGTAAGAAACGAGTCTGGAGATAAGACATGGATGAGCAAAAGGGGATTTGACGGTGATAATCTATATCCTCGCACATCCAGGATATCATGACCGAAGGATTATACGTATGCGTTGTAACCTCAACTTACATAGTTTAACGCGCTGATTTATATATCCATGACATGTGCGTGGGACATTACTCACGAACTAATGGAATAGTTCTATTTGACGAATCGGGCATAGGATCTAGAGGAGTCTCGCGATATGGAGTGTACTTGTTGTGCAGTGGGGTAGCGTGCCAGATTTAATTATTTAATTCAGCAATATTTAGCACTACTACGGGAATACGTATGTGTCTATATTTAAGTGTTAAATACAATAATTAGTCAATAATTATTATTTACTAATTCTATAGTGACACGTAGCGTATTGTGGACCCTCAGTTGAGTTTACCCAAGTGTGAAATTTGGTGAGACCCACTAGGGGGTAAACTCGGTAACTATTCATGAGGGGCAAAATTGTTATTTTTTACTTTGATTATTTAATAGTTAAATAGTCAAAATATCTCTCATATTATATTATATAATATATTATTATATTATTATTATTTATATAAAGAGAGAGAAAGAGAGAGATGAGAGTAAGTGCGTGTGTGGCCATTTGGTCGAGAAAGAGAAAGAGAAAGAGAAAGAAGAAATGGAGACGAAGAAGAGAAGAAGAAGAAGAAGGATAAGAATAAGGAAGAAAACAAAATAGGAAAAAATGAAATTATTTCAATTTTCTCTATGCTTTCAATTGAAGTAATGGTAAATTACTTCAAATTCTCAATTTCTTATCCTTTTAGAGAAAATGATGAAAAACACACACGACTCACCAAGCCCACCGTTTTGGTGACTAGAACTGCACATAAGTTGGTCTCCATGTGGACTCCAGGAATATATGTGTATAACTTTATACGTTGAGGTAAGTTCTTAACCTTACTTATATATTAATGCGATTAATATATGTTAATTATTGTGTTTATTACAAGTTTCACGCTTCCGTCAGACTTAAATATATATTTGATATGTATTTAGGCAATAGACACAATTACACATGCATACACCAACGTGTCCTAAATCTCGCCAACAAAATTTGGGTTCCGAAGGGAACTCCACTATTATTACTGAAAGAACCAAAACAATTTAGGTATTTAAGATCTCAACTTGAGCCAGTCTTGTAGGTATCTAAGAAGAGAATAAATAAATGGTTTTTGGATAATAGATGTTTAAGGCACATAATCAATGACTTATCAAAGTTCAAAAGTTTCACCAAAACTATATAAAAAAAAAGGGATAATGCCAAAGGTAAAGTTATTGATATAGATAGAGTTGATAAAGACTTCACTATACATATTGAAATTGCTTTTCTTGTTGAGAACACAAAACATAATTTGCTTAGTATAAGCCAATTATGTGACAATGGCTGTAAGATCATTAATTTTTTTAACTCAAATTTTATTTTGTACTGAATATCAGTGATAGTAAGATTTTATTTATTGAAAAAAAAGCATAAATATTTATATTATTGACATTAAGTATGAATCCTCATATGATAAATGCTTTTTTTTATCTTACATGATAAGTCTTAGTTATGGCATAAGAGATTAAGACATACAAGCATGCATTTGATTTATAAAATTATCTTGCCAAAAGACTTCTAAGATACCTTTTTCTAAAAGACAGTTTATGAAGCATATCAATTTAAAAAATAAGTGCAAACTTCTTTTAAATCAACAAATCATATTTTAACCACAAGACCCTTTAACTTAGATTTATTTGGACCTTGTAAGATAGCTAGCTTTGGTGGAAAGAACTATATCTATGTGATAGTATGATTTTTCAAGATTTGCTTGGGTCTTATTTTTAGCCCCAAAAAATGAAACATTAAATATGTTTATGAATTCTTGTAAAAATGTATAAATTGATAAAGAATGCTTTCAGCATTAAAAGTGATCTTGGTAGGAAAATTTGAAATTATTTATACATTCTTTTGTAAAAGTATGGCATTCAACATCAATTTTCATCACTTATGACTCCTCAACAAAATGAACTTGTTGAGGTAAAAAATAAGTTGATGCAATAAAAGCTAGGACTGTGTTGCATGAAAATATCTTATCTCAATAATTTGAGGTCGAAGCCACTAAGCCCACTTTTATATTTTAAACCAAATATTAGTTAGACCTTCTTTCAATAAAACTCCCTATAAGCTTTAGAAGAATTGAAAACCAAATATTGAATATTTTAAAATTATTAGTTGCTAATATTTTATCTTAAACACCAAATATAACTTAGAAAATTTTGTTTTAAAGTCTAATGTTAGAATCATTCTTGGTTATCTATGACTGGCAAAACATATAGAGTCTTTAATAAAAGAATTATAGTCATTGAAGAATCTATGCATGTTATTTTCTTCTAAACCTAAACAATCTATTTTCAAGAATACGCTCGAGTATGAGTTGCTAAATATGGAAAATGGTGTCCATGAAATCCAACTTCTAGAAAGAAAAAATGAGGACCAAATGACATTATCATACAATCTAAGGAGATTATTCAATAAAATAAGGAAGATGATCAACCTCAAATGGATCAAATATAATCATGCTCAACCACTTCTTATGGCATAGAGGTTTGCATCCTTTTACCCTTTAGAAAATATCATCGATGATCTATCTCATAGAATTTATATCAAAAGCATTACTGATGAACACTTGAAATTACACATTTAATGAGAGTTTTACATGATTGTTTTGTATTACTAGTGTATTTAATTTTCTTAACTTAAGTATGTTTACAATATTGTACTTAATTATCTTATAACTGTTTTATGGCAGGTTGGGTAAAATGGGCATAACTTTCTACCTAAAGATCCAATTGAGGTGATTCTTAATCCTGTGCAGAGCTGACTCAATGGGCTAACATATTGTATTTCACAAAGCATTAGAAATTCGAGTGTTTAGAGGGCGAAAATTGGCCTAGAACAGAATTGATCTGCAGTACAGGCCCAGTTTGAACAGTTATCAGTATTTGGCCCATAACTATAGAAATACGTATCTAATACGTATGAGATCACTCAATTTGGAAAGATAAGAGACTTATCTACAACTTTTATGTAGATAATGAATTTTCATGAGATCACTGTTTATTCAATTTGGAAAGATACGTATGAGATCACTGTTTATTCAATTCCAAATTGGATAATCAAGTGGGTGCCCAAGTGATAATGAATGCAAATTATTTTGCCACCATTCTTGACTTTCATCAACCAAGTGGTTCCCTCCAAATTTGTCTCGATTTATCCATGTTTTTCTATAAATAGGTGGCTTGTTTATGCCTAAAGAATGTAATTAGAAAGTTAGAATTTAGTTCAAAATACTTTTCCTTTGTATCCATTTCCTTGTACTATTATTTCTCTTGTTTACTATTAAGTCATGTTATTTCTTCTTCCATTTCTTTTCTTCTCATTTAGCTTTATTATGTCCAAATAATTTTGTTTAAGCTAAGGTGAAAGGGTGAAGCTCTTGGCAAGGTAATAAGATATGTTTAATATTTATTCATGAATTTAATGCTTCATTTTTAAGTTATGTAAATTTATATATGATGTATTTATTTTGTTTGTAGAATTAATACCATTTCTTATAAAGTGGTGATTCTTGATTTATTATTGACAAACTTAATACTTGGCACAATAAATTATTGAAACCATTTACAAGATTTGGTTTATATAACCTTTCTTGTAAAGTGGGAGTCTTAATTTATTGTAGACAAATATAAAGATTGGCATAATAAATACTTGAACCCATTTATAAGATTTGGTGTATAATAATTGAAAGAAATAAATACTAATCAATATATAAATGATAATGAACTTTAATTGCTATATTTTCCGGTTGGAACCTCCTTTGTGTGAGGATTCCAATTGAGTTATAAAAAAATAAAAAGTTAAATATATTCTTACTTCTTATGCTAAGAGTAAATCCCCGTAACCTTAGCTTTTTATTTGAATTGGTTAATTGAAATAATATTTACAAACATCTTATACTGCATTAATTATCTTTAAAGTGTTTATAATTTGTAATTTTAATTCTACTTCCCTGTGGATCGACCCCGTTCTCATCGGGTTATTTATTACTTCGACAATCCTGCACTTGGGAATAACTTCTATATTCTGGACGTGTCAAGTTTTTGGCGCCGTTGCCGGGGAGGTAACGTTAATATTTTGTTTTGTTATTGTTTGTTTGTTTATTTTATTTTCATGGAAGGCTGAGCCTCCTACTCGTTATTTATTATTCGTTTTTTTTATTTTTATTTTTATTTTTTTTATTATTTTCATGGAAGGCCGAGCCTCCTAACGTACTTTATTATTATTCTGTTTTTATTTTCGCGGAAGGCTGAGCCTCCTACTCTTTATTTCGTTTATTTATTATTTTTTACTTTTTATTTTAGTTTTTTTTTTAATTTTCATGGAAGGCCGAGCCTCCTAACGTACTTTACTTTATTTATTATTCGCCTTTTATTTTCGCTTTTTATTTTAAAGGAAGGCTAAGCCTCCTACTATTTATTTATTAACTTTTTATTATATAATCTAACATCACTGATCTAACTTCTAATTATTTATCTTTATTTTGCTTTTAGTTTTACATATTTTATTTACTTGTGTGTAATATTTTATTTTATTTACCTGTGTTTAATATTTTATTTGTATTATTGTTATTGTATTTTGTTTTGTTTCTTTTTATGAGCGGTTGGTTTCGAGATCTTAATTCTCATCGTTTAGTAAAAGGTAATTTCAAAACTTCCTTTGATAATTTGTTAGATTCTCCTTCATCTTCTCATTCTTCACCAAGTAACACCATGAGTGAAAATCAAATTGAGGGACTCATAGACCCAAGGGACAATCAGTCCCAACATAATGATCATAACCGACCTAGGACACTTAGAGACTATATGAACCCTACACGAACCGGTGCACCATCTTGCTTAATTTTTCCACCGGATGCAACGCATTTTAATTTTAAGCCAGGCATTATCCAACTTTTACCCACTTTTCATGGCTTAGATGCAGATAACCCTTATCTACATCTAAGAGAATTTGAAAAAGTGTGTAACACGTATAATGATCAAAATTGTAGCATGAACACAATTCGACTTAAGCTTTTCCCTTTTTCTTTAAAAGATAAAGCTAAAACATGGCTACAAAACCTTAGGCCAGGATCCATTTCTTTATGGGACGAGATGCAACAACAATTCCTGAAAAAGTTTTTTCCCTCCCATAGAACAAATTCTTTCAAAAGACAAATCACCACTTTTGCCCAAAAACCAGGAGAGACTCTTTACCAATGTTGGGAAAGGTATAAAGAATTACTTAATACCTGTCCCCATCGTGGTTTTGAAACATGGAGAGTAGTCTCAAATTTCTATGAGAGCTTAACACCCCAAGTTAGGCAAATGGTAGAAATGATGTGTAATGGAACATTTGAGGAAAAAGACCCAGAAGAGGCAATGAACTATCTTGACTTACTAGCAGAAAATGCTCAAAATTGGGACACTGCTGGTACCTGTGAGGCACCTAGCAAAAATCAAACCACTACATCTAGTAGGGGTATTTATCATCTTAAGGAAGACCATGACCTTCAAGCCAAATTAGCATCCCTTGCTAGAAAAGTCGAAACCTTAGAAATGAAAAATAGTGGTCAAATAAAATCTGTTCAAGAAATTGTGTGTCACATTTGTGAAACCCATGATCACCCTACCAATGATTGCCCAACTTTGCCTGCATTTAGGGAATGTCTCTATGAACAAGCCAATGTTTTAAACACGTTCAAACGGTCAAACAATAACCTATATTCACAAAACTATAATCCTGGATGGCGAAATCACCCGAATTTTAGTTTGAGGAATGACACTCAAGCACAGGCTTCGCAACCACCTTTCCAACCACACCAAAACTTTCAAAATCATCAAGGTTATGCACCATATGTCCCACCTCCTAGGAAAAATCTTGAAGAAACCTTGCATACATTCATTGAAAAACAAGAGTCTGTTAATTCTCAAAATGCTCAAACATTTGCTGATTTGAAAGATACTCTTGCTAAATTTGCATCTGCACTGAACATTCATGAGAAAGGAAAATTTCCTTCTCAACCACAGCCAAACCCCAAAGGACAACATAACTCAAATGCATATAGTTCAGGAAGCCAACACATGGATCAAGTTAAAGCAGTTATCACTCTTCGGAGTGGTAAAATTGTTGAAAAATAAATTCCTGAACCTCATGAGAGCGATGAATCAATCTCTAAGAGCAAGGAAAGTGTTGAACCTACACTTAATGAAGAAAACACCAAACCTTCACCTCCACCCCCATTTCCTCATGCATTACGTAATACTAAGAAGATGAATCACAATCCTGAAATTTTTGAAATCTTCAAACAGGTAAAAGTTAATATTCCTTTACTGGATGCTATTAAATAGGTTCCATCTTATGCAAAAATTTTGAAAGACTTATGCACAGTAAAAAGAAAACTGAATGTGAAAAAGAAAGCATTTTTAGCTGAACAAGTAAGTGCCATTCTTCAGAACAATAATTCTTTGAAATATAAAGACCCTGGTTGTCCTACAATTTCATGTATTATTGGAAGTCATAAAATTGAACAAATCTTACTTGATCTTGGTGCTAGTGTGAATTTATTGCCGTATTCAGTTTATCAGCAGCTCAATCTCGGGGAGTTAAAATCAACATCTGTAACTCTTTTACTTGCTGATAGATCAATAAAAGTACCAAGAGGGACAGTGGAGGATGTCTTAGTTCAAGTTGATAAATTCATATATCCTGTGGATTTTATCGTCTTGGACACAGAACCTGTCAAAGGATGTAATCCGATACCTGTTATTTTAGGTCGTCCATTTTTAGCAACTTCTAACGCTTTGATTAATTGCAGGAATGGAGTAATGAAGCTTTCATTTGGAAACATGACACTTAAACTCAATGTTTTTAATATGTGTAAGCAACCATATGAAGAGGAGGATGAAAGTGAAGAAGGTGACATGATTGAAACGATTGTGGAGGATCATATTCAAAAAGGGAGTTCTACCGATCCCTTAGAAATGTGTTTAATAAATTCATTTGAGTCAAATATACAATTAGATCCTGAAATCTCTGACATATGTTCTTTACTTGACTGTGCACAGGTGATTGAAAAAAAAAGATGGAAACTAAAGTTTGAAGAATTGGGAGAAAATGAGGATAAAAAGAACGAAATTTTAAAGTTGGAGTTAAAACCTCTGCCTGAAGGACTGAAATATGCATTTCTTGGAGAGAAACAAACTTACCCGGTGGTAATCGCTTCTACACTCACAAGTGAACAAGAAGATAAGTTGATTGAATTATTGAAAATGTATAAAAATGCAATTGGGTGGACTTTAAAAGACATAAATGGTATTAATCCTTTGATTTGCACACATAGAATACACCTAGAGGATAATGCCAAAACTTCCCAACAACCTCAAAGGAGATTAAATCCACATATGAAAGAGGTAGTGAGAGCTGAAGTTCTCAAATTACTTGAAGTATGAATTATCTATCCGATCTCAGATAGTAAGTGGGTAAGTCCTACTCAGGTAGTACCAAAAAAATCTGGAATCACAGTCATTGAAAATGAAAAAGGTGAGTTAATACCAACT
Source organism: Ailanthus altissimus (assembly GCA_946807835.1). Taxonomy (NCBI): domain Eukaryota; kingdom Viridiplantae; phylum Streptophyta; class Magnoliopsida; order Sapindales; family Simaroubaceae; genus Ailanthus; species Ailanthus altissimus. Next base: position 14,011,766 of record OX327698.1, read on the forward strand.
CGAGTCTCATCTAGTTGGAGGATGTGCATAGATTATAGAAAATTGAACTTGGCCACTAGAAAAGACCATTTTCCTTTACCATTCCTTGATCAGATTATAGAAAGAGTAGCAGGACATCCCTACTATTGCTTTCTAGATGGTTACTCTGGTTATTATCAAATTCCTATAGCACTAGAAGACCAAGAAAAGACTACATTCACATGTCCTTTTGGAACCTTTGCTTTTAGAAGAATGCCCTTTGGACTTTGTAATGCCCCAGCAACATTTCAGAGATGTATGTTAAGCATTTTTAGTGACATGATTGAGCATTATTTAGAAGTTTTCATGGATGATTTAACTGTGTTTGGAAATTCTTTTGATAATTATCTTGAAAACTTAGAAAAGGTCTTAAAAAGATGTGAAGAAAAGAGTCTTGTATTGAACTGGGAAAAATGTCACTACATGGTTACTTCTGGAATTGTTTTGGGACATATAGTATCTTCTAAAGGAATTGAAGTGGATAAGGCAAAAGTCGAACTCATTACACATTTGCCTCCACCAAAAACAGTCAGAGAAGTCCGATCCTTTTTAGGACATGCTGGATTCTATAGGAGGTTCATAAAAAACTTTAGTGCTATATCTAAACCTCTTTGTAACCTCTTAGCAAAAGATGTATCATTTAAGTGGACTCAAGAGTGTCAAAATTCATTTGAAAAATTAATTGGCCTCTTAACATCTGCTCCTATCATACAATCTCCTGACTGGTCTTTACCTTTTGAGCTCATGTGTGATGCTAGTGACTACGCTGTTGGTGCTGTATTAGGACAAAGAAATGAAGGTAAATCCTATGTAATTTATTATGCAAGTAGAACTTTAAACAGTGCACAAATGAATTACACAACAACTGAAAAAGAACTACTTGCTGTAATATTTGCATTAGACAAATTTCGTTCTTACTTAATTGGTTCTTCAACTATTGTATTTACTGACCATGCTGCTGTAAGGTACTTAATGTCAAAACAGGATGCAAAACCAAGACTGATTCGATGGATTCTATTGCTTCAAGAATTTATTATCACTATCAAGGATAAGAAGGGAGCTGAAAATGTTGTTGCAGATCACTTATCAAGACTCACACCAGATTCATCAACAGAAATAACACCTATTAATGATTCTTTTCCCGATGAATTTTTATTTTCTACTGTTACAATGCCCTGGTATGCTAATATTGTTAATTTTCTTGTAACAGGAGAAATGCCACCTCAATGGAATGCTCAAGATAAAAGAAAATTTTTAACGGAGGTGAGAAAGTTTTATTGGGATGATCCTTATCTCTTTAAATATTGTCGTGATCAAATATTTCGAAGATGCATACCCGACAATGAGGTAAATAAAGTTATTGAATTTTGTCATTCTGAAGCATGTGGGGGACATTTCTCATCAAAGAAAACAGCTGCAAAAATCTTACAGTATGGATTTTATTGGCCCACTTTATTTAAAGATACACATGCATTTTGTATAACTTGTGAAAATTGTCAAAAGTTGGGATCAATTTCAAAACGAAACATGATGCCTTTGAACCCCATTCTTGTTATTGAAATCTTTGATTGTTGGGGGATAGATTTCATGGGACCATTTCCGTTATCATTTGGATTTACGTATATCTTAGTTGCAGTAGATTATGTCTCAAAATGGATTGAGGCTATTCTATGTCGACATAATGACCATAAAACAGTCATGAAATTTTTGAAAGAAAATATCTTAAGTCGATTTGGAATCCCTCGAGCCATTATAAGTGATGGGGGTAAGCATTTTTGTAATAGACCATTTGAAATATTAGTGAAAAAATATGGTATTACTCATAAAGTTGCCACCCCTTATCATCCTCAGACAAGTGGACAAGTTGAATTAGCAAATAGGGAGATAAAATAAATTTTAGAAAAAACTGTAAACCCAAATCGTAAAGATTGGTCTTTAAGACTAAATGATGCACTGTGGGCTTATAGAACTGCTTTTAAAACTTCATTGGGTATGTCTCCTTATAGGATAGTTTATGGAAAACCTTGTCACTTACCTGTGGAACTTGAGCATAAAGCCTACTGGGCTATTAAAACTTTCAATGAAAATCTTGATTCTGCTGGACACATACGTAAATTACAAATAAATGAACTTGAAGAATTGAGAAATGATGCATATGAGAATTCAAAAATTCATAAAGCTAAAATTAAAGCCTTTCATGATAAAAAAATTCAGAGAAAAACATTTGACACTGGTCAGAAGGTTTTGCTTTATAATTCTCGACTTCACATATTCCCTAGAAAATTAAGATCAAGATGGAGTGGCCCTTTTATTGTGAAACATGTGTACCCTTATGGAACAATTGACATTGAAAATCCTAGAAATGGGAATGTATTTAAGGTAAATGGGCAAAGACTCAAGCCGTTTCTAGAAAACCAAGCTTTTCATGAAGAATTTACGTTCCTGTCGGATCCTTGTTACGAGACCAATTAATCTTTGTTTTATATATTTACATATTTATATATATTTATTCTTCTTCTAACATTTTTTTTTTTTACTTGCAGGTTAATTTAGTAGTTTTGTTAAAGTTTTATTTTGCACCCCGGTTAAGCGGCGGATAACGGTACTCCGTGATATTTCAAATCGGTTTTGTCAGTTTTCCATAATTACTGATATCTTCTCTTCTTCCCCCTTTTCTTAAAAAAAAAATGGATGACATTCTAAAAAATTTGAAAAAGCGTTTTCCCTCATTGCCTCAAAATTCCTTGAAGAAAATTTACCAAGCAAGATATGAAAGATTAAGGTTATTAATGATTATGAATATACCTGTTGATTTACGTTGGTTAATTGAAGCCAAAGTTAGATTGACAGGTGAATTTTCAGACTCATTAATTTCCTACATGCCTGGCTTAGGTAAAAGCTCTTTTTCAAAAAAACGAAGAGCAAAACGATTAAATGTTTGTTACAAGTGTGCACGCACGACTTGCAACACACGTTGCCGCACTTTAGGAATGGTGTCTGTAAATCGTGAAGATAAAATTAGGTTCATTAAGGATGGCCTGAGTAAGGATTCTTTAGATAATATCTTATCGACTCTTGAGACGCATCCTAGTGGATATGTGCATATTGCAATTCATGAATTATGGGACATATTCCTAAAAGAACATGAGCGGTACAGTCTCGGGAATCTGACTTTAAAAGACCCTGTTTGCCAATTTATAAGAAAATTGGATGGGAAGCCTATCCCCGGCCCATAGAGGGTGTTTAAGCCGTTACTGGACGTAAAATCAGAGGAAGATGTGAGCCACAATCACAACTACTTGTATATATTTACTATAGCTGTTATTTTTAAATGTTTCATTTCAAACTCAAATGTCTTTTCAATAATCAACCACTTATAATCCCTTTTGAAAATTTTGCATTTTAAGCCGACAACCCATGTGACTTTTCCAGCTAACAAATTGAAAATTGGTAAAAGGTATTGAATCTTGTGTTTCAAGCCAATAGCCATGTGATTTAACTTTGTAATACCTTTTGGCTCCATAAATACATTGCATTATTTCTGCATCTTTGTACAAACTCAAAATCATTCAAAAGAGAGGGTGAGTGTAATCATGGAAGGATCATCAACTCGTAAATTCACAAAAATTTGTGTCTTTTGTGGATCCAGCCCTGGAAAAACTAGTGAGTTTATAGAAGCAGCAGAAACCCTTGGTAAGATGTTATCTAAGCGCAATATTCATTTAGTATATGGGGGAGGTAGTCTTGGATTAATGGGACGTGTGGCAACCGCTGCACAAAATAATGGCAGTCGAGTTTTGGGTATCACCAAAAGCTCTAGCTGTTGGAGACATTGTAGGAAAAATAATTGGGGATGAGTTACAGGTATCATCAATGCATGAACGAATTTCTTTTATGCTTCGTAATGCTGATGCCTTCATAGCTCTACCTGGAGGTTTCGGAACATTGGAGGAAATTTTTCAAATTTTCTCATGGGCAAAATTGCAAATCCATAAAAAACCTATTGGTTTGTTAAACGTTGATGGTTTTTATAATGGGTTGTTATCTTTTCTTGACTATGCGGTGGAAAAACAATTCGTCTCATCTGCAGCACGACAGATCCTCATTTCTGCTTCAACTGTTGATCAGTTACTCGATGAACTACAAGCTTTTACACCTCTATCTGATCCAACAATGAGTCAGATAGATTGGTATACTGATAACAGTGAAAAGAAACGCAAGATAGATTTGACGCTTCGTCTGTAACCTATCTATTTCTATGTATTTTTAAGCTTTTTTGTGTGGCTTGTTTTATTTTTTTTGTGTGGCTTGTTTTATTTTGTTGCAGGTTTAATTTTCAATAAAAGATGTTTCAGGTGATATCTTCTATATTTTACTCTTTCTATATTTTGACATTGAGGACAATGTCTCAATCTGGTTGGGGGGAGGATAGTTGATATATAATGTTAGTGTTAATTATTTTATTTTGTTGTTGTTATCACTTTGTTATGTAAAAAAAAATAAATTATCATGAATGGCGTGAGTAAAATGTTCATTTATGTATTCTTGAGACGCATTCTAGTTCTAGAATGGCAGAGTAAAGAGTACATTATAAACTTTTGAAACACATTCTAATTGGTTTATTTTTAATGCATTTTATGTATAATTGTTTGTTGCTTAAGTTTTTGGTAACTCTTGCGTAAATAAATTTGCTTTACTATCGATGTATGATTTCAAAATTGTTTAGTTTAAATCACTTTCTCTATTTAGGTTACTAAAGAATAACTTCTGAAATTATTTCTTGAGAACAATACTAAGCCTTGTGGTAAGATGGATGATTCAATATATATAGCCAAGAGAATTTCCATGTTTAAGTATACATATTATTTTCTAAACTCACATATCTTTTGTGAGTGAGTGGAGAGGTTTGAGATAATAGCTTACGAACTTTCATTGATCCTTTGAAATGGTTAATTTTTATTTGGAATGACATTATTTGGGATGATGAATGATTTGGTTGCTTAGCTGAAGGATATAAAAAAAAAATTAGAAAAGTATTATGGTGATAAATTGCTCTTATGTTATAATGATTCCTTATGTCTTTAAAAAAAAAAAGAGTAAAAAAAAAAAATTTTAAAAAAAAAAAAAAAAGAAAAAAAGTCAATTCAGTTCAATAAAGTCTTCATTCAATTTTAGAAGACTAAAGTCATTAGGAAGCAATCTTATCACCGAATTCTATATTCGTAAGATTCGCATTAAATAATTAAAGTCTTGAAGCTAGCATTTGACAATAATGGTTTGACTCTAAATATTTGATTTTCCTATCTTTGGATCAATGTTAGTTTGTCTGTCTGTCCTTAAATGTAACTTTTTCTTGAGCGATTATCTGTTTTCCAACTCCATGAGTGAAATCCTAAGTCATTAAACAAATTATTCACCTGTAAGGATATGGAGTTGAGGCTTTTACTTGGAACATTTTTAAGGCTATATATGTTGTGGTTTGTGGTAAGAAGGCTTTGGCTTAATTCATACACACACAAAAATATTTTTGGAAGTTATGATTGAAATAACCTTTATAGTGATTGTGATTTTAAAACTGACGTTTTGTTTGAAATACTTAGGTAGTGTTCAAATTTTATTTATGCTCGAATTGCTAGGGACTAGCAATAAGCCAGTTGGGGGGTGTGATGAACACTTGAAATTACACATTTAATAAGAGTTTTACATGATTGTTTTGTATTACTAGTGTATTTAATTTTCTTAACTTAAGTATGTTTACAATATTGTACTTAATTATCTTATAACTGTTTTGTGGCAGGTTCGGTAAAATAGGCATACCTTTCTACCTAAATATCCAATTGAGGTGATTCTTAATCCTGTGCAGAGCTGACTCAATGGGCTAACATATTGTATTTCACAAAGCATTGGAAATTCGAGTGTTTAGAGGGTGAAAATTGGCCTAGAACAGAATTGATCTGCAGTACAGGCCCAGTTTGAACAGTTATCAGTATTTGGCCTATAACTATAGAAATACGTATCTAATACGTATGAGATCACTCAATTTGGAAAGATAAGAGACTTATCTACAACTTTTATGTTTTGAGTGACAGCTAATTCTGATCACATCAATTCCAAATTGGATAATCAAGTGGGTGCCCAAGTGATAATGAATGCAAATTATTTTGCCACCATTCTTGACTTTCATCAACCAAGTGGTTCCCTCCAAATTTGTCTCGATTTATCCATGTTTTTCTATAAATATGTGGCTTGTTTATGCCTAAATAATGTAATTAGAAAGTTAGAATTTAGTTCAAAATACTTTTCCTTTGTATCCATTTCCTTGTACTATTATTTCTCTTGTTTACTATTAAGTCATGTTATTTCTTCTTCCATTTCTTTTCTTCTCATTTAGCTTTATTATGTCCAAATAATTTTATTTAAGCTAAGGTGAAAAGGTGAAGCTCTTGGCAAGGTAATAAGATATGTTTAATATTTATTCATGAATTTAATGCTTCATTTTTAAGTTATGTAAATTTATATATGATGTATTTATTTTGTTTGTAGAATTAATACCATTTCTTCTAAAGTGGCGATTCTTGATTTATTATTGACAAACTTAATACTTGGCACAATAAATTATTGAAACCATTTACAAGATTTGGTTTATATAACCTTTCTTGTAAAGTGGGAGTCTTAATTTATTGTAGACAAATATAAAGATTGGCATAATAAATACTTGAACCCATTTATAAGATTTGGTGTATAATAATTGAAAGAAATAAATACTAATCAATATATAAATGATAATGAACTTTAATTGCTATATTTTCCGGTTGGAACCTCCTTTGTGTGAGGATTCCAATTGAGTTATAAAAAAATAAAAAGTTAAATATATTCTTACTTTTTATGCCAAGAGTGAATCCCCGTAACCTTAGCTTTTTATTTGAATTGGTTAATTGAAATAATATTTACAAACATCTTATACTGCATTAATTATCTTTAAAGTGTTTATAATTTGTAATTTTAATTCTACTTCCCTGTGGATCGACCCCGTTCTCATCGGGTTATTTATTACTTCGATAATCCTGCACTTGGGAATAACTTCTATATTCTGGACGTGTCAATTACTTTGGAACATATACAATACCATGATATTTATATCTCAAATTGAACCTAAAAACCTTCTTGTAGTCGAAAAAGATAAGAGTTGGATAATGACAATACAATAAGAGTTAAAAAACAATTAAGAGAAACTAAGTGTGGAAACTTATCGCTAAATTAAAACATCAATCTATGATAATTATATAGGTGTTTGAAATAAGATGGATGAATTTAATGTGGTTGTTAGGAATAAGTTGAAACTTTAAGAAAAAATATACAACCAAAGAATAGATAGATTTTGATGAGACACATGCACTTGTTGATAGGTTAGAATCTATTAAAATACTATTTGCATTTGCATATTTTAGAAATTTCATCTGTATCAAAATAAAGTTCAAAAATGCATTATAAAATAGTTTTATCATTGAGGAAGTATATGTAGAACAACCTCCTGGTTTCAAAAGTAATACTTTTCTAAATTATTAATATAGGTTGCCTAAGGCATTATGTAGGTTGAAGTACTATTTGAGCTAGTGCTTACGTGTCATTCTAATATTGTATGAATATTAATTGTTTAATATTTATACTATAAATATTTTGAATAAAATCATTAATATTAAATATCTATATAGTACAATGCTTGTAATATTACAAACATTGTATGAACTGAAAGAGTTCAGATCTGGTCTAAAAGAGTTTAGATCATGGCTAAGAGTTAACAATGCTGAGAGTTATAAATGCTAAGAGTTAGCAATGCTAAGAGTTAGCAGTATAAAGTCAATGATATCTAAAGAGTTAGAACCTTGTCTGCAATGAAACAAAGACATAAGGGTATACTAGCAATGACAAAGTTACAGAGAGTTGCAATAAGTGCTAGAAATGACATTATGCAAGTATATTCTTAAATACTATGTTCCTAATCTATTTTCATCGATGCAGGTCTGTTGGTGGATCCCTTTTTATATAGACCAGTGCATGTCTATATTTTCAGGGTAAAAATTGTTATTCTTAGCTGACCATAAGCTTAGTGGAAGCTTGTATAGGCGTACAAGTATTTAATCAAGACTGGATACTAAACAGACTCACGAGGATCTCAATATATATCCTATAAAACTATAAATGGAATGCCCTCTCGAGTTGAGTATTATTTGTGGTCCTTTGACCCGAGTGCTACAATGAGCTTGTGAATGATCCACTATACTTTGGTTCCACAGATGTTAGAGATCTTTTATGGTATGAGCGTTATGTGTCATTGGGTATGGACTTGATACTTATAGAGTTTGGTATGCGCAAATATAGGATTCATAAGCTTTTATTGGGAAGTTATATGTCTTGATTCTTCAAGACTTGTATTTCAGAAAATCTTTCGGCTAAAAGTAGAAATCCTAGAAAAGAATTTTCCGTAGGATTAAACAATGTCGCAAAGGAGTTTATGGATATTGTTTTTGAAAATACAAATCTGGAGATAAGTTCACGGAAGAGCATGTGAGGATTTGACAATGTTGATCTATATCCCCGCTCTTCCTGGATTTAGGTAACAGAAGGATTATACGTATGTGCTTTGACCTCAACTTATATAGTTTAATGCACTAATTTGTAATATCCATAACATGTGGGGCATCGTTCACGGACTCATGGAATAGTTTCATTTGACAAATCAAACGTGGATCTAGGGAGCCCCTTAATATGAAGTGTACTCGTTATGCACTAGAGCAACATACTAGATTGAATTGTTCAATCTAGTAAATTTCAGTAAACTTGAATATTTATTTTAAGAACCCTTGGGATGTACGCGTGTTAAGACTTAACAGTTAAGTACATTGATTATTTAACAATTATTGTTGATCAATTAAATAATGACACATGGCATATAATGAGTATTCAACAAAGTTTACTCAAGTATGTGGCTAGATATGACCCACTTTGGGTTAATTTAGTCACCTATAAAGGGCTTAAGGATAATTTTACTTTATTAATTATTAAACAATCAAAATATTTTTCAGCTTGACCATGGTTAAATATTAAACAAAGGGTTAGGTTAAAGTAAATATTAATTTACTTTATGGTTAAGTAAACCTAAACTAACCTAAGTTAATTAACTAACTATAGTTAGGTTAGTTTAGATATTTGGTTAGCTTAAGTGTTAAATAAGCTTAACTTAATTTGCGTTAATGGTTAACTCATGTGTTAAGTTAATGTCTAAATTAAATTTAAATATAAGTGAAATTAAAGTAAATGAAACAACTATTATATAAATGAATTTTGAATTCATTTTGGCTAAAGCTTGTGTAAGTGGCCGACCATTTAAATTTGGTGGAGAGAGAAGAATTCATTTCAAGTTTTTCCAAATGTTGTCTTAAAGGAAATGAATTCATTTCATATATTTTTTATGAATTCATTTTGATAAATTTGACAAAGATGGTGGTTGGCCATGAAAGTGGAGAAAGAGAATTTTTAGCTTGAGTTTATTTTAAGTGTTAAAACAAGAAAACAAAAGCTTTTAAACACTATTCATCTAATTTTCTAACTAAGCTTCCCACCATTAAAGCTTTGCAAATTTTTTATGTGATTCAAGTGTTGAATATAACAAAAGTATGTTCATTGCTTAAAACATTTTAAGTGTTAAACTAAAGATTAAGAGTTAATCTCGGGGTTTAAAAGTTGAACCGATGCTAGAATTAAAGCTGCTGGTCTAGATAATCAAGCCTACCACTATTAGTAGAACTGTCATCGGGTCCATTTCTAGCGAAACTCCAGTTTAAACCATTCCGAAGGTGTGCAAGGTGAATTCTCAATCCTTAATTTGTTCATTACTATAATGATAAAAAAAAATTCTATTGTGTTCATTGTTTTCGAAAATTAGATTTTCAGCTTCTGCTACGTATAATATGTATGAGATACAAGTATATATATTAATGAGTAATGGACACGTACCTACATGTATGCACCCTATATGGTTTTTAACCGCACCTACGGCATGGTATGAATGGCTTAGTAAATTCCTTGTTGAAAATAGTTTTTTAATGATAAAAGTATAAACCAATCTATTCCTTAAGCATAAGGATTATGACATAGTTATTATGCAATTTATATTGATGATATCATTTTTTGATCTATTACTTTATCTTTGTGCAAGGAATTTTCAACTTGTATGAGTATGGAGTTTAAAATGAGCATAATGAGAGAGTACATTCTTCCTTGCACTTTAAATAAGCAAACAAGGGATGAAATCTTCATCAATCAATCTAAATATGTATAAGATCTCTCAAAAGATTCAAAATTAAGGAAACAAAGTATATGTTAACTTTGATGTGTTCAATAAACAAACTTGACAAAGTTGAAAATATAGTAAATGCTGACATAAAAAATACTAAGGTATGTTTAGCTTACTTGTCTATTTAACAATTAGTAAACTAACCATTATGTTTAGTGTGTACCTTTATGTGAGATTTCAATCATGTCTAATAATATCTCACTTGATTAGTGAAAAGAAAATCTTTAAATACTTGTGTGGTACTATGAACTTAAGACTATGGCCCCTAACAAAATATTAGCCTTCTATAAATCCAAGGACTCGAGGCCGAGAATCAAAGGGCTGAGGAGCCAAAAACTAAGGACTCAAGGCTGAAAACTAAAAGAACTGAAGACCCAAAGCCACGTAAACTCTTACCAAAGCCTTGTAAAGCCTCATCAAGGTCATATTTGCCATCATAAGCCCTCATTGAGGTCACTATATATAATTGTAAGCCTTTATCCAGGTTATATAAGCCCTCATCGAGGTTATCATATACCATTGTAAGCCTTCATCCAGGTTACATAAGCCCTTATTGAGGCCACGTAAGCCCTAATTAAGGCAACATATGTTGGGATTTGTGCTTACGTGCCATTCTATTATGTATGAATATTTGTTTAATATTTATACTAGTGTTATTATTTCAATAAATCGCTAATTATATTTATATATGGTAAGATGCTTGTAACGTTTCAGACATTGTACGATCTGAAAGAGTTCAAATCTGGTCTAAATGAGTTTAGATTAGTGCTAAGAATTAGCAACGCTGAGAGTTATAAATGCTAAGAGTTGGCACTGATAAGAGTTACTAGGTTATAAGAGTCAGTAATATCTAAAGAGTTAGAGCCTTATCTGAAATGGGACAAAGACTTAAGAATATATTAGTAATGACATAATTGTAAAGAGTTACAAATAGTGTTAGGAAATGTCATTATGCAAATATGTTCTCAAATATTATGTTCTTGATCTATCTTCACTGATACAGGTCTGTCAATGAATACCTTAACAAATATATAGATTAGTGTATGTTTATATCTGGATGGTCTAGATGGTTATTTTTAACAAACCATGAGTTTAGTGGAAGCTCGTATAGAGATACAGGTATTCAATAAGGACTAAATACTGAACAGACTCACAAAGATCTCCAATAGACATCCCATAAAGCCGTCAATAGAGGATCTTTCGAGTTGAGTAGTATTCGTGGTCCTTTGACCTGAGTGCCACGGTGGGCTTGTGAGTGATCCACCATACTTTGGTTTCACACATGTCAGAAATCTTTCATGGTCTGACCGCTGAGTGTCGCTGGGTATAGTCCGATGCTCATAGAGTCCGGTGTGCATAGATATGGGATTCATCAGCTCATTTGGGTGAGTATTATATCTTAATACTCTATAGATTGTATTTCAGAAAGTCTTATGGCTACAAGCAATAATTCCCGAAAAAAGAGTTTAACCCTAGGGATAAATAATATTACAAAAGTGTTTGAGAATATTATTTATTGAAATACAATTCAAGAGATAAGCTTTCAGTCGGGCATATGGAGATTTGACAGTGTTGATCTATATCTCTGCTCTACTCGGATATAAATGATGGAGGGATTATATGAATATGTTATAACCTCAACTTGTATGGTCTAACGCACCACTTTGTAATATCCGTAATGTGTGTGTGGGGCATCGTTCACGGACGTATGGAGGAGTTCTATATGACAATTCGGGCGTGGACTTAGAGAGTCTCACAATATGAAGTGTACTCATTGTGCACTGGGGCAACATAATAGATTGAATAGTTCCATACTAGAAATTCCAGCAAACCGAAAATATGTTTCTGGGTTCCTCGGGTTGTGCACTTGTTTAAACTTAAAAGTTAAGTATATTATTTAATTAGTTGACAAGAGTTATTAACTAATTAGATATTAACAAGTGGCACAATTTTATTGTATGAATTGTTTTACCATGAATTCAACCATTTACCATATTAGTAAAATCAAACAAGGTAAATATTAATTATTCAAATAGTTTTTGAATAATTAAATAAATATTATTTAAATAAATAAAATATGATTTTATTTATTTGTTATTTTATTCCTAAATAGAAGACATACCTAATTTGATAAAAATAAACTAAATTTAGTGGAGCACCATTTTATGATTAATGGTTAAATTTATTAGACCATTAAAATAGCCACCAAAAATTATTTTGGTAGTTGGCCACTTAATCTAATTTTGGTGGAGCACTTGTGAAGTTGTTGTAACCACTAAAAATGGTTGAGTTTCAAGTGTGTTAACAAGAGAGTGAATGAAAATTCGTGCAAGGGTTGAGAGAAAAAAAAGAGTTGGTTTTGAGAGAGTTTTTCAAAGAACAAAGACTTGTGAGAAAAACCAAAGGAGAAAGAAAATAAATCTTTCATATTTTTCTTTCTAGAATCAAAACCTTGTTGTTGAAGATCATACTGCTGCTATTCTAACTTTACAATCCCACCGGATTGTTGTGAACTAGAATTGGACAAAAGTACACTTCAAGGTGAGCTCAAAATTGGAGCAAAGACATCCAGAATTTGAAATCTTGATGTTAAGAATTGAACTACATGTGTATATGTTGATTACTTGATAAATTTCGTTGCCAAATTTATGTATATGATGCATAATTTTATTTTTTCAATATGTACACAATCACATGCATACACCCTAAAATACGTCAACAACATAAGCCCTTATCAAGACTATATACACCTTCACTAAGGCCATATAATCACTCTTCGAGGTCAATCATATAGACATCAAAGACTTCATCGATTAACTGCTCAGTCAGCCTATGTGATCCTCATAGCTAAGTTCTTGAGCATACAAATAAATTAACGGAGATTGATTTGAGCACTAGGTTAGAACAGGCTAACAAGTCACGCTACACGTGCACCCAAGACAAACCCAAAATCCAAAGGTAAAGCTTCTAGTTCAAATTACTATAAAGTTTCTACTATCAAGTTAATACTAAAAATTGAAGGACTTTTATTTTTCCTAAGATTTCAACATAGGTTCAATCTATTAAAAGGCCTAGAAAGAGTTGTAAATAAGTAAAAAGAGAGTTATTTTTATTTTAGCAAGACTCTATAGAAAAGTCTTATATAAATAAGGGAACTACTGTCCTTCTTTTAACAGGTCTTTACTAAGTAAATTCTAATTAGAAAAATATTGTTATATCCCAATTTTACTCAAATTCTACTAACTCTATACTACTACTTACCATATACATAGGGAGTAAAATCACAAGGGGTATAAGTTTGGATAAAGAGCAATTTATTTGTAAGCCGGAGTGAGGGGGTGGCACATTCGTTATTCTTAGGGGGGAGTGGCATATTTTTTATTCTATAAAGGCTTTGCCTTTATATCTCTACTACAAAATTATTGTTTATTATGAGTGATGTCCTAAAGCTTAGTAAAGTGGATGGAGACCAGAGTTGGATTTAACCACTATAAATTTGGTATATTTTCATCTCTTTATCTTTATTTTGTTAATCTCAACTAATTATTCCCAATAACTAATAAATTTAACTTGTTAACTTTAAATTAACCAAAATTTAAGAATAATAATAATAATAATAATCAATGATTATAGTGAAGAATATAATGACTGAAGCATAGACCAAGTCAAGGATCTTAATAACATAAACCACTTGGTCATTTCCTACATAAATACATATTTGTTTCTTATTCAATCCTACATTTATCCCATACCAGTTTAGACTTAACACATTTGTTTCTTATTCAGTCCTACACTTATCCCATACCGGTTTAGACTTTTTTAAGTCGTATACTTTCCTAATTTCTCATGTATACTATTTATCTTATTTTCTCTAATTTCTCATGTATACTATTTATCATATTTTCCCACATTCATATACGTACTTGAGTAATGCTAGGCATTTCAAAATATATCCTAAAAAGTAATGTGTCAAGCAACTATTGAGTGGTGAAATAGTATAAATTTCAAAATTATTTATTACATCCAATCCAATGATTGCTTCACACATCACTTTTTAGGATACAATTTGATATATAATTTAAGATGCCTAGCATTACTCATACATACTTATTTGATTTCTCCACATATATCTATATTGTAAGTTACGAGATAAATTATCATTATATAATTGTTATAATATATTTAAATTAGCCATTAAACTTAGGTTAAATGTGTGAGGGTTACAATATTGATATATTATTATTTGAGAGTATTATATATTAAATTAGTTGAGGAGTTACAAACTTTAATGCAAAAAGTAAAACTCTTTGAGTTACAAATTTTAAAATTCAAATTCATATTAATAAAATTAAATCTAAGAGTTACAAATTTCAAATATAAACTACACATTAATAATGGAGTTATAAAATATTTAAAATTATAATAATACTAAATAAGTATTAGCATTAATACCTTAAAGCCTTATCTACTGCTAAATAAAGAGTGCTAATTCTTCATTAGAAAGAGTATGTAAGAGTAAAGAAGAGAAAAGAAAAATAAGACATGTTTTACATATGTGTATATATTATTTTAAATATTATATTTTTCATATAGTGTTCTTGAACAACTTTGACAATAAAAATTTGGTATGATCTTTTGATGATTATGCTCATCGATGAGAGTGACTACAAGCATTGAATTGAATCTTAAAGTCATATAGATCCGTCACTACCTGCACGAAAAAATGACTATTTGATTTTAGGATTATGCACTTTAGCATGCCTCTTTATAATCAAGGTTAAGTTCTATCTTTCTTTACTCCTTATTTTTCTTATATATATGTTATTAATATTATTCTATATCTTTTATATATGATAACATATAATTTATAATACGATTAAAATAATATATAAAATAAATTTACTCAACATTACATCTTTTTTTATGTCTTGTCATAATAGGCCATAAGAAGTAACTACGTAGCATTCCTATTAGCTACTGGTTCAGGAATAACATGGTCTTAAATCCCTAAAGTTTAGGGTTTATATTTGTTGTGACATCATTCTATTTAGAAAAGACCCTAACATTATATTTATACATGAAAAAGACACAAACAAGTTTTACCTACCTAATCGAAAATAAAATTTGACTTTTTTTAAATAATTATTATTAAATCCCATATATTGTAATAAAAGGCAATCCGTTCATTTCAAGATGAATTAGTTAAAATACCAACTTCTTGTTCTAAGAAAAAGGTATGGCCCTTGAGTTTGTGACTAAGAAGCCAGAGATCTTACATGCCACATGGCTTGTTGCAAGAAAAATGGGGAAAATGGAAGACTACGAATAAAGTGAACAAGTTAAAGGACACGACATTTTTGAATAATCAAATCCTCACATGAGATTGAGGCAATCAGCTGATTGATACACAAATGCTTTGGAATTATGATTGTTAAAGTCATCTTATTACCAACCATGATTACATTTGACATTTTGTTTCATGTAAATTGAATGAGATGGTGAACTAATAGGAACAAACTCAAAAGGCTTTGCAAGTTTTTCCCAACAGAACAAATGGTTGATGCCCAATATCATCCTGATTGACCTAGACAATACTCTTCTTTCTAAAAACCTATGGTTAGTGATTGACTAATTCACCATTCAAATATCAAAAAAAAAAAAAACTCTCGGACATCTTATCTCATATATATCTCAAAAATCTCTCAACACAATCAAAGAATGGCCTCTAGCAATTGTTTTATCATAGCTTTCTTGGTTGTTTGTCTTTCTCATGCATTGATGCTAGGCAAATAGCATGCTATATGTTACGATTTTCACTTTTGCCTAAACAAACAACATTATCCCCATATTTCTACCTTCTCAAAGCATCATCGTTTCTTTCAAGCCTACCTTTAATCCCTAATATCCTAACTATAATTCCTTCTTCCTATTCTTCTCTCCCCTACCTTCAATTAAAAGTCCTTGAATCAATATATATATATATATATATAGAAAGAGAGAGAGAGAGATAAAAATATTTAGCTTTGTTGTGTTGTGGCTTATGGCAGTAGCACATCTAATATAAGAAGGCCTTTCATTTGTCACTGGGACTGTTTAAACCTTCTATTGTTTCATCTAGTTGCACGTATACATCTCAGCTTTCATTATTGTTTTGTCTAGTTACAAGTATACTTTATTCTCTTTCCCTCGTAGGATTCTAATCCAAACCCAGTTCTCCAAAAGGCTTAGTGTAACCTACGGCTAGCATAATTTGATAGCGTCTCACCTCAGGCCCACAACCAAGCTCATTATGTGTTCTTTTAGGCTCCGGTCCATCACCAAGGGAGGCCTTAATTATGAACAAAGAGATGTCTTTTGGATCCACCTATTTTTCTCGGCCTAGAAGATTTTGGTATCAGTAAGCACACATCAGCAATTAGCTTTAATCGAGCAGACCGCACAAGACTTCTGAGGCTTATATATATCCTCACTGAAGACTGAAGGCTTATTAACACCTCTAAAAAATTCAGAGTTAGACTTCCAATCAATCTAATTCCTACAATCTTGGGGTTCACCTACCAATGGTATTCTTAAAAATCTAAAAAGTCATAATCTTCAACATAATTTAAATTTAAACAAACTAAAAGATAAGAAAGATACAATTCTAATTTTAATTAGACTCTATAACATATATTTATAAAAAAGAGATTGAAGAACTAGAAAATGGGTTACACATTAGACACTATAAAAAAACACATTCTATTTTTCAGGTTCTTTTTTTAGACTTATTGCTTTAAGGAATTAATGTCTTTTTCTAACTTGAAAACACAAACAATACCCCAAAACACCTTTTATATACATTCTAATTTTCCTTATTTTTTCTTTAATTTTTACTAACTTAAGCATTAGAGAGTATTTATCAAAAAAAAAACTTCAGCATAGCTTAACATTAATTTTAGTTGTAAGAAGTTTGTGAAGCTCAATTACCTAGAAAGCGATTGAAGTGGTCTATCCAACTCGAATTTGGCTCAGCCTATTGGAAGATTTTATAATTATTCTTCAAAATCTACAAATTTAAATTGTTGGCATGGGAAAGCCTAAAATTAGGGGTCAACATTCTTTTTTTTCCCCTTTTTTTGAAAGAATCTCAATTATATTTTTAAATTTTTCTACTTTGTTAACTTGGTTAAATTTGTTTATAAAAAACTTATCACTTTACCACGTAGTATAATTAAAATTATCATATTTCTATTAATAAATTTATAATAATCAAAACTCTGTTTTAAAGGTATAATTGATTATCTTTTAAAAGAAAAATAGTAACAAAAAGAGAACTTATAATTATTATGAATTTACTAGGAAAAAATAATAATTTTTTTATTTTACAAGAGGCAAATTGAATAGTTTTGTTATTTTGTTATAAATAAGTGATACTTATATGAAATTATGTGTTCCATATTTTTTTTTGTTTTCATTTATCAAAAAAAATAAAATGATGAGATATATTTACAGTAAGAGTAAGCTTTCAAGAGAAAGACAAAAGCATTCGAGCTTTCAGATTGAAGCCGTAGCGGCACCAAGGTGGTAAGTTTCGGTAATTTTTTCATTTTAAGTGTAACTAGATTTGTTTGAGTCTATTTTGAATTTCTTTACACGTGAATTCTTATTCTAACAGAAAATAAAGTTTTTATGAACAGTTTAGAATTTATATAAATCTTTATAAGTCAGTAGAGAAGAAGGCTTCAAAGAGATCAAAGAAAGTGCTAAATAGAGAGTTCGTTGAGTGTTAAGTTCACGAGAGAGTACTATGAGAGTGCTTGAGTGTATAGTGTGTAAGAGACTACTGATAAACTCTTTAAAAAGCTCGTTCTATTGTTGTATTATTTTTTAATCTCTTGAATGATCTCTATGACCATTGAAGTGGTTTATTGATAATTATTGAGCAATAAAAGAAGTTATGACCTCATAATCCACTATAGATATAAACAAATTATAGAATTATATATATTCTTCTGCTTTTTGTGTAATTGATTGTTATCTTTATTTTTCTTTGTGTGATTTTTTTTTTTATTTACTTGTGAATAAAGTTTTTTGCGTGAGCTAGAGTTTTAAAGTATTAAATTACCAACAAGTGGCGTTAGGACACGTTAAAATTCTAACAAATATATTATATTTTATAAAATCTAAAGAAAATTTGTAATAAGTTTTGATTAAAAAATATGAAAATTGCCGTACTGTAGCATTTAAAAGGTGGTTGTGTTAGACACTCACGAAATTAGTTCCAAATTCAATTGAATTATCTTATGATTACAAACTCATAAAAGTTTTATCAAGTACCTTTCTTAGCCCTACTTAATTACAAGGTTTCAATTAATATTGGTGGCTCCCAAAATTGCTGGGGCTAGATGCTGATTAAGAAAAAGCATTACAGGCGAACTGTCATATTTTCGTGGTGGCATCCATTTTCTTAAATCGTTAAGAATGTCAAAGAATAAATAGCTTTTACATTAAATCACAGTTCTATTAATTAATCATGAAAGCTGTTTGAAGGCAGTTTAATTATTAACACAATGTCATGTCGTCCTTGTTCATCAGCATCTGAATTTTTATTTAATTTTTTTCCACTTATAAATAATTCATGTACAAAATTAAACAAAATCTGGTGTGAATCAAATTCAAATCTTTAAGCCTTTCGTACAGCTCAATATATTTTATCATTGACCAAATTAGCACTCCTAAAATAAATAGTACAATATTCATAAAGGTTTCTTAAATCAATGGTGCTAGAAGGGATTCAAACCTTGTAACTCTGCCCGAGATATTATTACCAATTGAACAAAGACGATTGTATGCGCACACATGAATTGCAGCATTAGTGTAGCATCAATGCACGAGATATTACCAATTGAACAAAGATGAGCGAAGGCACATGCATGAATTACAAGATTAGTGTAGGATTAGAAAACTCGGGTTCAATCCAAAAACTCACATGATGATTCGATAACGCTGAGAGTGTGGGCTTCGTTTTACTGGTATGTCTCTAGATGAGTTTAAGGATATTTGATGGACGTTATGGACAAAAACGTGAAAAAAATAAAATAAAAACCGGCGGCATGTGTTCAAGAGAATCCAGCCACGTGCTCCTTATTTTAACTTATTTCTTCTCCTGAGTAATTTACCATATTTCAATAAGGTCTCAGAATCAGAAATCTTATTCTTTTATTTCACTCGTTTTATGATTGCACTAATATAATAATGTCAATGATACAATAATGATTACCTCCCAGTCCTCCAGCTATAAAAACCCAAAGCTACTAGTTCTTTGTTTCACACTCAAATCTCAATCTCAACAAATTAAATTAAGCTCTTGTCTAGTTAATTAGTTGAGATCGTGTTTCTTTGTTGAGATCGTGTTTCTTTTGTCATTTTCTTTTCATACCCTCAGACTCGAACTCTAGCACCAAAATATAAACAATGGCCTGCAGGAATTGTTTTATCTTGGCTTTCGTTGTTGCATTGACATTTTCGTCCCTCAATCCTGGGCTAGCAGCTCGTCATTTTGACTTGCCATCTTTCCTTAAACCATTTCCATTTTTTCCTTTCCCTTGGCCTTTCGATTTTAACCCTAAGCCTGAGCAAGCACCTCCTCCAGCTCCTGTTGTCCCAGAAGTTGCTTTGGCACCTCAACCAAGCACGCCGCCCTCAATCCCTAATATCCGAAATACAAATCCTCCTATCCCATCTTTGGCTCAACCTCCTGCGACCAAAAGCCCTTGAATCTATCAATATACTAAAGCTCAACATTGTGTTATATGGTGAGCAACTGCATACGTGTTGCAACTTTGTAACACTTTGTAAATAGAGTTGAAGTTATAAATTAATAAAACAACGGTGCATGACAGAGTCGTTCACCATAATGTAAAGGATATTGCTCCTGATCAATTATCAACGCTCATTGTTTGCGATGGCTTTGTGTGGTTTGGGTGTGTGGCAATACGTACGCACTGTTTCTTATTTGCTATTTTCTTCATTTGGCTATGTCTGGGGCAGTATTTTGTTCATTTCTCTTGTAATGTTCTTTTGCAATTGTGATATACGAGTGGGAGTGTTTAATTATAGTTTGTATTGTACTCTGTGTATGAGTCTTTACTATAAAATAAGAGGTTTGTTTTCATTAAATTCTATTGGGTTAATTATTAATTTACTTAAACTCTCTGTTGGAGAAATTATTTTTCTTTCCGTAAAATTAGATTAAAGTAAAAAATTCTAGTCAAGTTTAATTTTAAATCCTAATTTTTTTGTGCAGCGAAATAATTTGTATATCAAATAAAATAACAAAAATTTAAAGTAGAAAATAAATAGTACAACACAATCACTTACGTGGTTCGATCAATTGCCTACGTCCATGGTGGATCCAAAGATCCTAACCTCTCTTACTAACTCCAAAAAGATTTTATAAGAAAAACCCAATAAAGAACCCTTAAAAAGACTTAATGTTTAGTGTACTCTTACTCTACCACAAACAATGAACACCGAAACGATAGTTCCACCCTAGCATACACAAGCACTTAGTGTCTACCTAGTTATTCCCTCCTCTTAGAGTCTCTTTTAATGCTTAATCTCAACTAAAAGATTTACAAGTATTTATATAAAGTTTATTTCGTGTTTATTAACCCTATTCTTTATTAAAATAAGAGTCCACTTATTTTGGAAGTTATAAACTTTCCAAAACTCAAAATTTGGATAAAAAATAGAATATCCCCTGCTCTTATGGCACGGCGTTGAGGTCTTGGCATTGTGGCGTTGAGCCTTGACCCATCCAGCATTGCGGCACTGGGCGTGCCGCATCAAGCACTGCGACGCTGGGAACCTGGCGCTGCGGTGCTTTGAGTCCTATTTCGCTTCCTCCTTCACGTCCCATACGTCTTAGACTTTTTCATACGTATCCACGCATTCTAAATTTTTTGTGACTCTCCTCTTTAATATTTATCTTAATGTTTATCCAAATAAAATTATTAAATTACCAAATCTCCAACACTTTCTATTAATTAAGCTCAGAATTAACTGTAAACTGCAAATAGCCAAGTAGTTTTAGCTCTTTTAAAACAAGGAATGTTAAGATAATTATATAAAATATTGTTGCTTAAGCTATGTACAACAAATACTAACACTATTGCTACGTATTGCATTGTCCCATGAATAAAATTACCATTATTATTGTTAAACAATCATAGTGAGAAAAAAAAAATTATCTATTTCATTACTACAAGAAATTGACAATTTAACCAAAATAAATTTTATGGTAAAAAAAAATATTTTGTGGCTAAATATATTTAACCACAATCATTTTTTGACATAATTCATTGTATGGCAGATTTTATTTAGCTACGAAACATATGTTTCATAGCTAAAATTAAATAATCACTGTTCTCCTTTGAATTTAAGAAAGTGATAATGTTATTAAGAAAAACATATTTTTATAATCTCAAAACATCCTAATTAAGAAAATAAAGAATTTTAATTCTATAAAGATTTTATAATTAAGCTCAGCAGTGTTTAGAAAAAAATGGGCTAAGCAATGAAGATGGGCATCCAGAATCTCTCCTCCATTAACTTCTGCGCATTCTCCTTCCATTAGTTTTTTTTGTTGTAATTGTTACAATTTTTTTGTATCTCTATTATAAAAATATAAGTTAATAATATAATATGATTGAGCTTATCAAATTCGATAAAATAGATGTAAGCTTAAGTTAAATTAAATCACGATAAATTATGTGTCTTGCTGTATTTTTATGTTTATTTTTATTAATCGCGAACTCATTTTTAAAAATTAATAAATTTAACTCGTTAACTTCATAATTGTCCAAATTTTAAAGTTAACAATTTGTCAACATCTATGAGAAATTACACCAAAAAAAAGCCTCGGAGATTAACAATTTGAAGTTTTGCTACTAAAAAAAACTTACCCAAAATAAAAGCAAAAAAAAGAGAGAAACTGCTACCAAGGATCGAACCTGGATGCTTAGCAAGAAAAGCTTAGCAAAATGTGGCAGTGGAACCACCAAATCAAATGATTTATAATTACAAAAAAATGCAAAACTTAAATATAAAGAATGGAAGCCAAAACATTAGCCACCATAAACATCAAGCCCGAGCACGGAAGCCCGAGCACGGAAGCCCGAGCACATGTCAACCACAGAAACCAACCAAACTTAAATAGAATGTGATATAACTAATCAAAGGACTCAAATTGACGGCTGTCCAACTTAAACTAACTTAAGCATTTTAAAAAAACTCCCAAGAAGCTCAACGAACAATACAAATCACCGTATAATACTTTAAACTAATTTCTTAATAGTTCTTGATGTATAATATTATTATATTCAAACTATCTTACCTGGATTGTAGAGTGAAAAAATTTCTTTTTTTGGAACTTTGACACCCCAACGATATATTTTTTGAAGTCGAAAGGTAAAAGATACAAGATAAGGCCTCTATGACCTTTTCAATCAAATAAAGAGCTAAATGTATAGGGTAAGGCCCCTATTGTTAGAGTTGGTACTTACGTGTCATCGTAGAGTGAAAACAATTTCTCTTTTTGGAACTTTGACACCCTAACGATATTTTTTTGAAGTCAAAAGGTAAAAGATACAAGATAAGGCCTCTATGACCTCTTCAATCAAATAAAGAGCCAAATGTATAGGGTAAGGCCCCTATTGTTAGAGTTAGTGCTTACGTGTCATCCCTAAATGTATATATACTTGTGTATTTATACAAGTGTAAATTTCATTAAATCGCTAATACCTATTTATATAGTACTATGCAATGTAATATTATAGATATTGTATGATCTGAATGAGTTTAGACCAGATCTAAAAGAGTTTAGATAAGGGCTCATAGTTAGCCACGCTGAGAGATATAAATGCTAAATATTAACACAGTTAAGTATTAGTTGGTTATAATATCAGCGAAGATCCAAGAGTTAGAAACTTATCTATAGTGAGACATAGACCTGAGAATATACTAGTAACAACATAGTTTCAAGAGTTGCAATCAGGTGCTAGGAAATGCTAGTTGTGCAAGTATGTTTTTAAATAATTATCCCTTATCTATTTATGTCGATGCGGGTCTGTCGGTGGATACTTTTAATATAGATCATCATATATTGTACCTATAGGGTATAGATTGTCATTCCTAGTCGACTGTGAGCTTGGAGCTCGTATTGACATATGGGTATCCAGTTAGGATTGAATATAAGACAGACTCACGAAGGCCTTTAATAGACACCCTATGTAAGCCGTCAACGGAGGGTGCTCATGAGTTAAGTAGTATACGTGGTCCTTTGACCTAAGTGCCATGGTGAGCTTGTAAGTGATCCACCATACTTTGGTTCCACGCATATCACAGACCTTTCATGGTATGACCACTGGGTGTCGCTGGGATGGTCCAATGCTTATAGAGTCCAGTGTGTACAGATATGGGATCTGCTAGCTCGCATAGGGAGTTAGATATCTAAATGCTTCGAGACTGTATCTCAGAAAGTCTTGTGGCCACAAGCATTAATTCCGAAAAAGCGTTTCTGTCAGGGTAGAACAATATGGCAAATGAGTTTGCACATATTGTTCAGTGAGATACAAGTCTGGGAGTCTGGGGATAAGATATGGATGAGCATTAGGGGATTTGACGGTGATAATCTATATCTCCGCACATCCAGAATATCATGACGGAAGAACTATACGTATACGTTGTAACCTCAACTTGCATGGTTCAACGCGCTGATTTGTATATCCGTGACATGTGCGTAGGGCATTGTTGACAAAATCATAGAATAGTTTTATTTAACGAATCAGGCGTAGACCTAAAGAGTGTCGCGATATGGAGTGTACTTGTTATGCACTGGGGCAGCGTGCTGGATTAAATTATTTAATCTAGCAATATCGAGCACCACCACAAGAATGCATGCATGTCTGTATTTAAGTATTAAATACAATAATTAGTCAATAATTATTATTTGTTAATTGTATAATGACACGTGTCACATCGTAGACCATTGGTTGAGTTTATCTAAGTGTAAAATTTTGTGGGACCTACTAGGGGTATACTTGGTAACTATTCATAAGAGACAAAATGGTCATTTCACACATTAATTATTTAATTGTTAAATAATCAATGGTATCTCATTATTTTATATTATTAGATTATATATTATTATTATTTAATATTAATTTATTATGGGTGCCATTTACTTGGCATCTAGTATTTATATTATATTATTATTAATATTATATAATATATTATTTTATTTATATTAGATATCTAGTTTGAGATATGTGTGTTGTGTGGGTAATGTGTGTGGTGTGTTAACGGGAAATGAAAAGAATGAAAGAAATGAAACAAAGAGAAATAAAAGAAAGGGAGCCAAAAATGAGAAGAAGAAGAAGAAGAAAAATAAAATTGTTTCATTTTTCTCTTTTGTTCCAAAAGAAGTAATTATGAATTTCTTCAATCTCTATTTCTTATCCTTTTAGAGAAAAGGAAGAATATACACCATTGGCTATTTTGGGATTTAAGAGTTAAATCTAGAGTTGAATATGGGGCTGCTGTTCTAGCTCACCAAGCCCACTGAGTTAGTGACTAGAACTGCCTATGAGTTGGTCTCCATACAGACTCCAAAGAAATACGTGTATAACTTTACACGTTCATGTGAGTTCTCAACCTTTTTTATGTATTAATGTGATTAATATATTATTTATTATATTTATTATTTTTTTTAATGCTTCCGTCGCGTTAAATTCGTATGTGATGCTTGTATTAGGCAATAAACAATTGCACATGCATACACCCACGTATATTAGATCTCCAATAATTATAACTCATTTAATCGTATGAAGAGTTTGAGGGTATGGGACAAGGTCCATATAGCCCCTTTGATCAGATAAAAAATTGGAAGGCACTAAGCAAAACCCCTATAACCTATTCGATCAAATAAAGAGTTGAAGTGTATAGGGTAATACCTCTATTACCCCTTTGGTTGGATGAAGAGCTGAAGGGTGCAAGGCAAGGCCTTTATGACTCATTTGGTGGTTAAAGAGCTAGAGGGAATAGAACATCACCTCTATGACCCCTTCACTTAGATTAAGAGCTAGAAGGTATGGGGACAGGCCATTACACCCCATTCAAATGGAAGAAAAGCCAAAAGGAATGAGGCAATGTCTTTGTGACCTCTTCAGTCGAATGAAGAGCCGGAGGGTATGAGGTAAAGCCTCAATTACCTCTTTGATCAAACGAATAGCTAGAGGATATAGAGTAATGCCTCTATTACCCCATTGGTTGGATGAAGAGCCAAGAGGTAGGCAATGCCTTTATGACCTCTTTAGCCAAATGAAGAACCAGATGGTACGAGGCAAGGCCCTTCTGACCCCTACAATCAAATGAAGAGTTAGAGGAAACAAGGCAAGACCCTTATAACTAATACGACTGAATAAATACCGAAGCATTACTATGAGTCATTTTCTGAATTGTGTCTAAATCTTTCTGCCTGGACTTTGAGGTTATTATTCCTTTGCTAGTTGAGGAGCTGGCTTCCTCAAAGGCTATGTCTAACCCTTCCTTCACTAGTAGAGCCCTAACCTTCTTCTAACAAAGAGTAAGTCATTCATCCCATTTAGCTTCTTTATTTTTTGCTTGATTACAACCATGGTTTAAATACCTGTTTACGCTCCAAATATAACGCGGCTATCATAGTATAGATTGAGGCGTCGATCCCACGAGGAAGCTCTTGAAAAAATAGATTGGTGAAGTAAAATATTAAAGCGGCAGCAAATGATAAAATTAATTTATTTAAGTGGATGAGATAAAATTGTATATGAATTAAGAAAAATATCTTATGATGATTTAAGCAAGGCTTTGAGAATCACAATTATGCTTTATAAATCTATTCGACACTTTGATTCGATGTTTATAATTCAATTGACAGTTTTACATCTAAACAATCAATCGGAAGATATGTAAAATATAACACATTTGATAGCACATACATTTGATATGACTAAACTCTTTTACAAATATTAACACAAATCATGTTTATTTATACAAGTTATCTAAGATTGAAAATATATCATTTTGATAATATTGCAGTAAAAGATCAACTTGAATATCAAACATTTATTGCCCTTACATGTTATCCAAGATTGATAATATATCAATTTGACAATATTGTAGTAAAAGATTAACATATAAAATAATGTAACCAATAACAATTATAATTCAACAAGAATCACATAAGAAAGTCATGACAGAACATATATGAGACATGAGAATTATAACCTCTATATTATAGAAAATAAAATAGATAAGAGTTTAATCAAAACCAAACTTACAAACATTTGTAGCTTTTGACAATGAATCAAAGCATAGAAGTAGATTTATTACACATAAAAGTTCATCTCTTAGTCTTGCCAAGAACTCTAGCTTAAATTACAATATATGATAATTAGAAGAAAAGAAGAGAGAATTATCTAATGTTGAAAACGTTCTAAGAGTCTCCTTATATAGGCAATGAACGAAAATATGTCATGTGTGACATCCATCTTCAATAATTTTAGGCCAATAACTTATTTACCCACTTGTAGCACGTTTTTTATAATGTAAATGACCGATGTAGCCTCTGTGGCCGACATGAAAGTTGTATCGTTTTGTCTCTTCTTTCTATAGGTACCGAGTTCATACAAATTAGATGAGTATCCAATGAGATATGAGCAAAATTCCAAAGATACATCAGATTTCGGCCAACAACCATTTTACCCACTTGCAATGCAATTTGGTTCATGATAACGGTTGATTTGGACTTTACCATCAGCATAAGAGTTGTTGATAATTAAGTCAATATTTCATAGCTTCAAGAATTATACCAATTGAGTATGTATTTTGTGAGATACGGTCTAAATACGGGAGTTGGGTCAAGCTGGGCCGAAGTTGTAGCCCGATTCTATTGTATCTCAATTTTTGGCCCATAACATGTTGGATTTGACTTTTCCACTGTTCTTTAAGTTTGTATAAGATTGAGTCATGTTACTATAGGTTTAAGAATTTATTCATTTCAATTTCTATATTGAGAATTATGTCAACTTTACCTAAACCTGTGCAAATAACATTCATTATTCACAATTTAAGGAGAACACTTTATTTCAAACTAAAAGTACAAAAATGCTAAAATTAGTGACATTAAATGGTGACTGAATCTCTTAATAAATATGCATTTTTATGTGTTCATCATAGCCCCCCAACTGTTGGGTTATGGGGTACAAATTAGCTAGGGTGCTTGCATGTGGGTTTTGTTCATCATACAACAATATACATATCTTATAAATACATGTGCACAGCGGAAGATTAAATACAATGAACACAGAAAATAACAATTTGATAAACTAAAAATTCGAAATTGAGAAATATCACCAATGAAGCCTTTGGATTAATTTTCTTTGAAGTCCACCATGAAATGAATCTTTGATCAATCCTAGCAATCAACAAGGGTGGGTTTGATTGTCTACATTGGCAGCATCTTAATCCAGCATATATGTTTAACTCTTAAACATGATTCAAAGTTAAACTATTTAACTTAATTAAATTTGTTTTTCCTTTTATTCAACTCTTGAATAAATGAAACAAATCTTGTTTTTAGTTATTACATTTAGTAACCATTTATCTAATTTGTTTTGTTGTTCTAACACTTAAAACACAAAACAAACAATTTTAATTTCTCAAATTGAATTGGCTCCCAAAATGCAAAAACTTAAAATCTAAATCAAATTCTAAACTTAATCATTTTCAATTTCATTTCACTTTATATACTAATGCATTAATTCCAAACTAATTTGAATTTCATTTGCATTTCATTTGGCTTAACCTAACCTTAGTTAATATTTAACCATAGTTAGATTATTTTAACTTAACCTTTAAGTTAATAAATATTTAATTAATTTAATCATAGTCAACTAACTTAACCATGGTTAGGTTAACCTTTACTTAACCATTAAGTAAAGTTAACTAACTTAACCTTATGGTTAATCTTTAACCTTAGTTAAGTTAAATCATTTATTTAACAATTAAATAAATAAATGTTTATTTTAATTATTTAATAATTAAATAATCATAAAGTGAAATTACTATTATATCCTTACTAGGTTACCAAGTTAACCTAAAGTGGGTCCCACCATTTAACCATATACTTTAGTTAACGTAACCTTAGTAATTGTTGAATTATACTGTATTGAACAATTCAATACGGTACACTGCCCAAGTGCTCAAAGAGTACATTTCATATTGGGACTCTCTAGGTCCACACCTGATTTGTCAAATGGAACTATTCCATTAATCCGTAATCGATGCCCCACGCACACGTTACGAATATTACAAATCAGCGTGTCAAACCATACAAGTTGAGGTCATAACATATACGTATAATCCTTCCATCATTTATATCTTGGATGTGCGAGGATATAGATCAACACCATCAAATCCCCATTTGCTCATCCAATAATCTTATCTCCAGATTCGTATCTCGATAAACAATATACGCAAACACTTTTGCTATATTGTTTAACCCTGTGGGAAACTCTTTTCCCGGGTTTATGCTTGTGGCCACAAGACTTTATGAAATACAATCTCGGAGCATCAGATATACAACTTACCTACGTAAGCTGATGGATCACTTATTTACGCACACCGGACTCTATGAGCATCGGACCATACCCAGCGACACATAGCGGTCAAACCATGAAAGGTCTCTGACATATGTGGAACCAAAGCATGATGGATCACTCACAAGACCACCGTGGCGCTCAGGTCAAAGGACCACGATTACTACTCAACTCAAAAGGACCTTCATTTGATGGTTTCATAGGATATCTATGTTGGGTTATAGGTTGTTTATTAAATAAAACTTAGGGTGCTTGCATGTGGGTTGTGTTCATCATACAAACAATATACATATCTCATACATACATGTGAACAGTGGAAGATTAAATATAATGAACACAGAAAATAACATTTGATTAAACTGAAATTCGAAATTGAGAAATATCACCAATGAAGCCTTTGGATTAATTTTCTTTGAAGTCCACCATGAAATGAATCTTTGATCAATCCTAGCAATCAACAAGGGTGGGTTTGATTGTCTACATTGGCAGCATCTTAATCCAGCATATATGTTTAACTCTTAAACATGATTCAAAGTTAAACTATTTAACTTAATTAAATTTGTTTTTCCTTTTATTCAACTCTTGAATAAATAAAACAAATCTTGTTTTTAGTTATTACATTTAGTAACCATTTATCTAATTTGTTTTGTTGTTCTAACACTTAAAACACAAAACAAACAATTTCAATTTCTCAAATTGAATTGGCTCCCAAAATGCAAAACCTAAAATCTAAAACCAATTTCAAAAAATTAAATTAATGATTTTCAATTTCATTTCACTTTATATACTAATGCATAAATTCCAAACTAATTTGAATTTCATTTGGCTTAACCTAACCTTAGTTAACATTTAACCATAGTTAGATTATTTTAACCTAATCTTTAAGTTAATAAATATTTAATTAATTTAACCATAGTTAACTAACTTAACCATGGTTAGGTTAACCTTTACTTAACCATTAAGTAAAGTTAACTAACTTAACCTTATGGTTAACCTTTAACCCTAGTTAAGTTAAATCATTTATTTAACAATTAAACAAATAAATATTTATTTTAATTATTTAACAATTAAATAATCATAAAGTGAAATTACTATTATATCCTTACTCGGTTACCAAGTTAACCTAAAGTGGGTCCCACCATTTAACCATATACTTTAGTTAACGTAACCTTAGTAATTGCTGAATTATACTGTATTGAACAATTCAATACGGTACACTGCCCAAGTGCTCAAAGAGTACATTTCATATTGGGACTCTCTAGGTCCACACCCGATTTGTCAAATGGAACTATTCCATTAATCCGTAATCGATGCCCCACGCACACGTTACGAATATTACAAATCAGCGTGTCAGACCATACAAGTTGAGGTCATAACGTATACGTATAATCCTTCCATCATTTATACCCTGGATGTGCGGGGATATAGATCAGCACCATCAAATCCCCATTTGCTCATCCAATAATCTTATCTCCAGATTCGTATCTCGATAAACAATATACGCAAACATTTTTGCTATATTGTTTAACCCTGTGGGAAACTCTTTTCCCAGGTTTATGCTTGTGGCCACAAGACTTTATGAAATACAATCTCGGAGCATCGGATATACAACTTACCTACGTAAGCTAATGGATCCCGTATCTACGCACACCGGACTCCATGAGCATCGGACCATACCCAGCGACACATAGCGGTCAGACCATGAAAGGTCTCTGACATATGTGGAACCAAAGCATGATGGATCACTCACAAGACCACCGTGGCGCTCAGGTCAAAGGACCACGATTACTACTCAACTCGAGAGGACCTTCCTTTGACGGTTTCATAGGATATCTATTGGGGTCCTCATAAGTCTGTTCAGTATCCAATCCTGACTGGATACCCGCATGTCTATACAAGCTCTAAGCTCATGGTCAGCTAAGAACAACCATCTGACCTAGTCAGATATAGACATACACTAATCTATATATTGTGAATTCACCGATAGACCCTCATTGGTGATCATAGATCAAGAACATTATATTTGAGACATACTTACATAATGATATTTCTTAGCTCCTATTGCAACTCTTTGCAACTATATCATTACAAGTATACTCTCAGGTCTTTGTCCTATTATAGACAAGGTTCTAACTATTTAGACCTCGCTGACTCTTATAAACTGATAACTATTAACAGTGCTATGTCTTAGCATTTATAACTCTCAGCTTTGATAACTATTAGTTCTGATCTAAACTCCTTTAGATCAGATCTGAACTCTTTCAGATCAAACAATGTCTGTAATGTTACAAGCATTCTACCATATTAATATGATATTAACAATCTTTATTCGAAATATTTATTGTATAAATATTAACAATTAATATTCATACAATATTGGAATGGCACGTGAGCACCAGCTCCAACAATCTATTAGGGTCCTCATGAATCTGTTCAGTATCCAATCCTGACTGGATACCCGCATGTCTATACAAGCTCTAAGCTCATGGTCAGCTAAGAACAACCATCTGACCTAGTCAGATATAGACATACACTAATCTATATATTGTGAATTCACCGATAGACCCTCATTGGTGATCATAGATCAAGAACATTATATTTGAGACATACTTACATAATGATATTTCTTAGCTCCTATTGCAACTCTTTGCAGCTATATCATTACAAGTATACTCTCAGGTCTTTGTCCTATTATAGACAAGGTTCTAACTATTTAGACCTCGCTGACTCTTATAAACTGATAACTATTAACAGTGCTATGTCTTAGCATTTATAACTCTCAGCTTTGATAACTATTAGTTCTGATCTAAACTCCTTTAGATCAGATCTGAACTCTTTCAGATCAAACAATGTCTGTAATGTTACAAGCATTCTACCATATTAATATGATATTAACAATCTTTATTCGAAATGTTTATTGTATAAATATTAAGAATTAATATTCATACAATATTGGAATGGCACGTGAGCACCAGCTCCAACAATCTATTAAGGTCCTCATGAATCTGTTCAGTATCCAATCCTGACTGGATACCCGCATGTCTATACAAGCTCTAAGCTCATGGTCAGCTAAGAACAACCATCTGACCTAGTCAGATATAGACATACACTAATCTATATATTGTGAATTCACCGATAGACCCTCATTGGTGATCATAGATCAAGAACATTATATTTGAGACATACTTGCATAATGATATTTCTTAGCTCCTATTGTAACTCTTTGCAGCTATATCATTACAATTATACTCTCAGGTCTTTGTCCTATTATAAACAAGGTTCTAACTATTTAGACCTCGCTGACTCTTATAAACTGATAACTATTAACAGTGCTATGTCTTAGCATTTATAACTCTCAGCTTTGATAACTATTAGTTCTGATCTAAACTCCTTTAGATCAGATCTGAACTCTTTCAGATCAAACAATGTCTGTAATGTTACAAGCATTCTACCATATTAATATGATATTAACAATCTTTATTCGAAATGTTTATTGTATAAATATTAACAATTAATATTCATACAATATTGGAATGGCACGTGAGCACCAGCTCCAACAATCTATTAAGGTCCTCATGAATCTGTTCAGTATCCAATCCTGACTGGATACCCGCATGTCTATACAAGCTCTAAGCTCATGGTCAGCTAAGAACAACCATCTGACCTAGTCAGATATAGACATACACTAATCTATATATTGTGAATTCACCGATAGACCCTCATTGGTGATCA
Source organism: Ailanthus altissimus (assembly GCA_946807835.1). NCBI lineage: Eukaryota > Viridiplantae > Streptophyta > Magnoliopsida > Sapindales > Simaroubaceae > Ailanthus > Ailanthus altissimus. Next base: position 14,044,547 of record OX327698.1, read on the forward strand.
TAGATCAAGAACATTATATTTGAGACATACTTACATAATGATATTTCTTAGCTCCTATTGCAACTCTTTGCAACTATATCATTACAATTATACTCTCAGGTCTTTGTCCTATTATAGACAAGGTTCTAACTATTTAGACCTCGCTGACTCTTATAAACTGATAACTATTAACAGTGCTATGTCTTAGCATTTATAACTCTCAGCTTTGATAACTATTAGTTCTGATCTAAACTCCTTTAGATCAGATCTGAACTCTTTCAGATCAAACAATGTCTGTAATGTTACAAGCATTCTACCATATTAATATGATATTAACAATCTTTATTCGAAATGTTTATTGTATAAATATTAACAATTAATATTCATACAATATTAGAATGGCACGTGAGCACCAGCTCCAACACCAACCAGCTTATTACTAGTCTTTAGCAATTTAAGCGTAAATAGAATATGAAAAATTACCTATGCATTTCAAACAAAAAGTCAGTTCAAGATCACTGTTGCTATTATGGTTTTTTGAATTATAACTTCCAAATATTGTATGTGTGTGAACTAATCCGTAACCATCTTACCACAAATCACAACAGATATAGTCTTGAGAATTTCTTCAAGTAAAAGCCTCAACTCCATATCTTCACAAGTGTATGATTGTTTAAAGGGTTAGGATTTCTCTCATGGAGTTGGAAAATAGTTAAGCACTAAAGAAAAAGTCAATTTTAAGGACAAACATATAAATTAACATTGATCCAAAGATAGGAAAATTAATTGTTTAGAAATCAATTATTCCTAACATACGCCAGCTTTAGAATTTTAATTGGCTTGTGAGAATAATACAAATATAACTTGGTGAGAAAACTGCTTTACAAAATATTTGTCTTCTAAAATTAAATGAAGACTTTATTAAATAGAATTGATTCTTCTATTATATATATATATATATATATATTTTCATTCATTTAAGAATACAAGGAAGCATTACAAAGGTTTCTCACCAAATTATATTATACACAAATGCAACCAACTTATTTCGTAATTTAAATAATATCAATCTAAACAAAAATTAACCAATTCAAAGGATCAATGAAGGTTCATAAGCTGTTTTCTCAACCTTTCCACTTACTCACAAAAGATATGTGAGCTTAGAAAAATATATACTTAGACATGGAAATTTTCTTGGCTATATAAATTGAATCATCCGTCTTACCACAAGGCTTAGCATTATGCTCAAAAATAATTTAGAAGTCATTCTTTAGTAACCTAAATGAAACAGTGACTCAACCTAAACAATTTTGAAATCATACCTAGGCAGAAAAGCAAATTTCTTTATACAAGAATTACCAAGACTACAAGAAATAAACAACAATACATGAAACATAAAACAAAACAACAAAAGTTAGTTAAAATACGTTTCAAAAGTTAGAACTGAAACTCTTTACTCTGCCATTCTAATCGAGAGTATATATTAGCATCATCATTTTAGTTTACTCCTTACTTTTTTTTTCTTTTCTTTTTTTTTGAACTTTTTTTTTTTGAATGCAAAATACAATTTATGTTTACTATCCTCCCCCCAAACCAAATAAAACATTGTCCTCAATGTTAAAATAAAAAGAGATAAAGTATAAGAGACATTACCTGAAACACTAGTTATTCGAAAGAAACAAACCTGAGAGACACTTGAGCAAAGAAAAAGAAGAAAATAAAGTAAAATAAAATGTGAAAGAAAGTAAAAGCAAAAATAAAAAATCAAACAATATAGACAAAATATAAAATATGGTACAGATAGATTGAACCTAATTAAGCATGATAGACGGGATCCACAAGAGCGATCTCGTCTAGGTACATAGAGTGGTCTACCTTTTTCATATAGCTTTTCAGTCGCTATCCATTCACTTTGAAAGTTCGCCAATCAGTAGGGTCCTCAATTTTGACAGCACCATTAGAAAAAACGTTGATTTGACTCGAAGTGTTTCCTTGAGATCTATTTGTCATGAGATGTTTTCATTTTAGCTTTGTAAATTCTAGAGTTGTCATATGCATCATTTCGTAGTTCTTCCATTTCTGACAATTGTAACTTTCTTTGAAGACCTATAACGCTTAAAGCTTTAAAAGAACGGTTACATAAATGTGTTCCTTGGTCATTAATGATGACATATGGTGTCCTGAGGTTTGATGGTTTTAGTTTCTCCCTCTCTTGTGGCAATTTTTCAATGCTTGGTTTCCAAAATTGAATCCCTTTTATCATGTGAGTCAGAAACAATAAACATATAAGTTATTTCATCAGGATAATACAATTCTTCAAAATCAAAGAGATTTTCTAAAGAATCAGAGCCATGATTTTTATAAGCTTCCTCCGTTACAAGGGTGTCTATTATATATGAATGATAGCATTCATCTTCTTCTGGTGGTTGCTTGCCAATATGAAAAATGTTCACCTCAAGAGTTATATTGCCAAAAGATAATTTCATTAGACCATTTCTGTAATTAATAAGAGCATTAGCAATGGCAAGAGAAGGTCTTTCCAAAATAAGAGGGATTTTTGACTCTATATTAACAATAGAATGAGTTTCTAAAACAAGAAAATCAATAGGGTAGTAAAATTTATCAATTTACAACAAAACATCTTTTACTATTCTTCGTGGTTTCTTGATTGATCGGTCAGCTAATTGTAGGACTACAGATGTAGGTTTAATCTCACCAAGTCCCAATTGCAAGTAAATAGAATACGGCATTAAATTTACACTTGTTCCTAAGTTCAACAAAGCTTGACCAAACTTATGTGTCCCAATTTGGTAGGAGATTATGGGACATCCTGGGTCTTTATACTTGGGTGATGTCTTTTATTCAATCACTGCACTTACCTGTTCTGCCAAAAATGTAGTTTTTTTTACATGGTGTTTTCTTTTAATAGTTCATAGATCTTTGATGACTTTGGCATAAGTTGGAACCTGCTTAATCAAATGTAACAAAGGAAGATTAATCTTAACTTGTTTCAAATGTTCCAAAATCTCACCTTAAATTTTTGAATTTTTCCCACCCAGTCGAAGAGCTTGAGGAAAAAGCACTGGAATTAAAAACTTATTTTTGGACTCTTTTTCCAATGTGACCTCTTTTTAATGGAGGCGTCTTTACTACTTATTGATGTGTTAATTGGAGAAGTAGGATTATTCACAATCTTACCACTTCGAGTAGTAATGGCATTGACTTCTTTGAGATTTTGTGCATCAGAAGTAGAAGTTTGTGTCATGAATTGTCCTTTTAGATTGGATTGAGGTTGAGATGGAAACTTACCTCACTCCTGTACAGTTAAGGCAATAGTCAGCTTTGTGATTTGACTCTTGATTTCTTTATTTTCGTCTATCACCTGTGCAAAAACTCTTTCAAATTTTTTATTAGTCTTACTTTGTGCCTCCATAAATGCTTGTAATGTATCCTCTAAAGGACTTCTAGTTGATCATGCATTATATTGAGGTGCAATATAAGACTTGGGTGCTTGTTGTTCTTGTTTCCATTGGCTGTTGGCTTGTTGGTTAGATTTTTAACTAAGGTTTAGGTGGTTTCTCCAGCTAGGATTATAGGTTTCAGAGTATGGTGAATAAGGCTTCTTGTACATTCTAGGGCATTACATTGTTCCTTATATATCCCTCTCATCTCACTATAAATGGGGCAATCCTGAGCTAAGTGTTCCACTCCTTCACAGATAAAACAGACATCATGTGACTCAACCTTAGTAACCGTGTAGGTGACCCATCTATCTTTGGCTTTCAAGGCCTCTAACTCCCTAGTTAAGACCTCTAATTGGGCTTTGAGGTTATCCTCTTCCCTAAGATGGAGAACTCTACTGGGTCGTGACCTATTTGTGCTTTCAGTAATGTTAGGTCCAATCCATGTATAGACTTTTTCGACTAAGTCATTAAAGAATTCTATGGCTTCCTCGGGATCTTTGTGAAGGAACACTCCATTACACATCATCTCAACAAATTGGCGCTCTCTAATTGTGAGTCCCTCATAAAAATAGCTAACCAAGTGCCAATTTCCATACCCATGGTGAGGGCACAGATTTAGTAACTCTTTAAATATTTCCCATGCTTAATATAAGGTTTCACTGTCTTTTTGGGAGAAGGAAGAAATTTGCCTTTTCAGGCCATTAGTTTTGTGTTGTGGGAAGTATTTATTGAAAAATGCTTGGGTCTTTTTTGCCCAAGTTCCTATAGACCTCAGCCTCAAAGAGTATAGTCAACTCTTTACTTTGTCTTTCAAAGAAAAAGGAAAAAATTTAAGCTTAACAATGTCTATGGCTTCGGGTTGGCTATAGAAGGTGGCAATTACCTCTTTAAATTTTCTAACATGTACATAAGGATTTTCATTATCTAGACCATAAAAAGTGGGCAGAAGTTGTATTATTCTAGGTTTAAAATCTGAATATGATGTGTTAGGTGAAAATATAATACATGATGGTGTGGCTGTGCAAATAGGATGCAAGTAATCTTTTAGAGTCCTAATGGGGTTATCTTCGTGTTGGAATTACAAGATGAATTAGATGGTGAATTCTCTTCCCTTACAAATTGTGATGGTGATTCTAGTTCTACTTCTCTCACAAATCTCTCTCGTTTGTCTCTAAGTCGATGCATATATCCTAACAAATTATTTTTTTAAAGAAATGCTCAAGAAAAATTAAGAAGAAAACATAACAAGAAATAGAAATGAGTTAGGTGGTAAGACCAACCATGAAATATAAATACAATAAATAAACAAAAGATAATAAACTGTAAAGTACGATAAAAAAAATACAATAAGTAAATAAAAGAAAAGAAAGTACAATAAATAAAAGAAAATAAAATGCAAAGTACAATAAATAAATAAAATAAAGTACAAAAAAAAGTACAATAAGTAAATAAATAAAATGTTAGGCAGTAGAACCGATCATTAAAATAAAAAAACATAACGTATTAACTAAAGAAAATAAAGTGTAATAAATAAATAAAATAAAATAAAAATAAAGTGCAAACAAAAGTGCAATAAATAAATAAAAGAAAATAAAGTGCAATAAATAAATAAAGTACAATAAATAAACAAAAGTGTCATAAATAAATAAAGTGCAATAAAAACAACTAACTTAAGCAATAGAACCAGCCATTAAAATGAAAATACAACAAATTAACTAAAGAAATAAAGTACAATAAATAAATAAAAAAAATAAAGTGCAATAAATAAATAAAAGAAAATAAAGTGCGAAGTTAAATAAATAAATAAATTAAGTTAGACGGTAAAATCAGCTATTAAAATAATATAAAATATAATAAATTAACTAAGAAATAAAATAAATTAAGTGGTAAAAACAACCATGAACAATAAAAAAAAATACGACAAGAGAACTAAATTTAAAAACTAAAATTTTACAAAGAAAAGAAAATGTATAAAGTTACCAATTTAGTATTGATAAACACAACCGACTTTTGCTTAGTGTGCCTCCCCGGCAACGGCGCCAAATTTTTGTTTACACTCAAAATATAACGCGACTATCATTGTATAGATTGAAGTGTCGATCTCACGAGAAAACTCTTGGCAAAATAGGTTGGTGAAGTAAAATATTAAAGCGGTAGCAAATGATAAAATTAATTGATTTAAGTGGATGAGATAAAATTATTTATGAATTTAGAAAAATATTTTATGATCATTTAAGTAAGACTTTGAGAATCACAATTATGCTTTATAAATCTATTCGACACTTTGATTCGATGTTTATAATTCAATTGACAGTTTTACATCTAAACAATCAATCGGAAGATATGTAAAATATAACACATTTGATAGCACATGCATTTGATATGACTAAACTCTTTTATAAATATTAACACAAATCATGTTTATTTATACAAGTTATTTAAGATTGAAAATATATCATTTTGATAATATTGCAATAAAAGATCAACTTGAATATCAAATTTTTATTGCCCTTACATGTTATCCAAGATCGATAATATATCAATTTGACAATATTGTAGTAAAAGATTAACATATAAAATAATGTAACCAATAACAATTATAATTTAATAAGAATCATATAAGAAAAGCATGACTGAACATATATGAGACATGAGAATTATAACCTCTGGATTATAGAAAATAAAATAGATAAGAGTTTAACCAAAATCAAACTTACAAATATTTGTAGTTCTTGACAATGAATCAAAGCATAGAAGTAGATTTATTACGCAAAAAAATTCATCTCTTAGCCTTGCCAAGAACTCTAGCCTAAATTACAATACATGTTAATGAGAAGAAAAGAAGAGAGAATTATATAATGTTGAAAATGTCCTAAGAGTCTCCTTATATAGGCAATGAATGGAAATATGTCATGTGTGACATCAATCTACAATAATTTTAGGTCAATAACTCGTTTACCTACTTGCAGCATATTTTTGATAAAGTAAATGACCGATGTAGCCTCTATAGCCGACATGAAAGTTGTATCATTTTGTCTCTTCTTTCCATAGGCACTAAGTTAATACAAATTGAATGAGTATCCAATGAGATATGAGCAAAATTCCAGAGATACATCATATTTTGGCCAACAACTATTTTACCCACTTGCAATGCAATTTGGTCCATGATAACGGCTGATTTGGACTTTACCATCAACATAAGAGTTGTTGATAATTAAGTCAGTATTTTAAAACTTCAATAATTATACCAATTGAGTACGTGTTTTTTGAGATACTGTCCAAATACGTGAGTTGGGTCAAGTTGGGCCGAAGTTGTAGCCCGATTCTATTGTATCTCAATATTTGGCCAATAACATGTTGGATTTGGCTTTTCTACTGTTCTTCAAGTTTGTGTAAGATTGAGTTATGTTACTCCAGGTTTAAGAATTTCTTCATTTTAATTTCTACATTGAGAGTTATTTCCATTTTACCTAAACCTGTGCAAATAACATTCATTAATCACAATTTAAGGAGAACACTTTATTTCAAACTAAAAGTACCAAAATGCTAAAATTAGTGATATTAAATGGTGACTGAATCTCTTAATAAATATGTATTTTCATGTGTTCATCAATATCCTAAGTGTAAATTATCGAACCTTAGCTCTGATACCAAATTGTTGAGAGAGGAATCACTCTTCTCCCTATTTGGATTATGTTAAAGCTGTTAACGTGTTTTAGAGTGTATGTATATGATTATGTACATGTAGAAAAACTAAACACATGTATCATATGCACAAATTTCATAGCGGAATTAAGTATGTAATCAACAAATACACATTAACTTAAATTCTTAACAACTTAAGATTATGGAAAACATACATTTGAAGACCTCTAGTGAATATTTCAAATTTGGATTTCTTAGCTCTACCTTTGAGCTCACCTTGAAGTGTATTTTTGTTTAATTCTAGTTCACAATAATCCAGTGGGATTGTAAAGCTAAAATAGCAACAATTTAATCTCCAACAATAAGGTTTATGTTACTTGAAATGAAAATAAGAGAAATTTATTTTTCTTTCTCAATAGTTTTTCTCACAATTCTTTGTTCAATGAAAAACTCTCAAAAACCAAAATTTTCTTTTTCCTCTCAACACTTGCACGAATTTTGATTCACATTTATTCATCTAAATGAAATCCAACTATTTTTAGTGCTCTCAACACTTAAGAAGTGCTCCACCAAAATTAGATTAAGTGGTCAATTGTAAAAATAATTTTTGGTAGCCATTTTAATGATCTAATAAAACTAACCATTAATTCTACAAAATAGTGATCCACTTAATTTAATTTATGTTTCTTAAATTAGGTATATCTTCCATTTAAGAATAAAATAACAAATAAATAAAATCATATTTTATTTATTTAAATAATATTTATTTAATTATTAAAAACTATTTGAATAATTAATATTTACCTTAGTTGATTTTACTAATATGGTTAATGGATGAATTCATGGTAAAATAATTAAGGGAATAAAATTGTGTCACATGTTAACATCTAATTAGTTAACAACTCTTGTCAACTAATTAAATGATATACTTAACATTTAAGTCTAGACAAGTGCACAACTCGAGAAACCCTGAAACATATTTTTGGTTTGCTGGAATTTCTATGATGAAAATGTTCATTCTATTATACTGCCCCAGTGCATAACGAGTACACTTCATATTGTGAGACTCTCTAGGTCCATACCCGAATTATTATATGGAACTCCTCCATACATCTGTGAACGATGCCCTACACACACGTTATGGATATTACAAAGCAGCGCATTAAACCATACAAGTTGAGGTTATAACATATTCATATAATCCCTCCATTATTTATATCCAAGTAGAGCAGAGATATAGATCAAAACCGATAAATCTCTATATGCCCGACCGAAATCTTATCTCTAGAATTGTATTTCAATAAATAATATTCCTAAACACTTTTGTAATATTATTTATCTCTATAATTAAACTCTTTTCCTGGGAATTACTGTTTATGGCTATAAGATTTTCTGAAATATAATCTTAGAGCATTAGGATATAATACTCACCCAAATGAGTTGATGGATCTCATATCTATGCACACTGGACTCCATGAGTATCGGACTATACCCAACAACACCCAGCGGTCAGATCATGAAACGTTTCTAATATGTATGGAACCAAAGTATGGTGGATCAATTATAAGCCCGCCATGGCACTCAGGTCAAAGGACCACAAATACTACTCAACTCGAATGACCCTTTATTGACGACTTTATGGGATGTCTATTAAAGAACTTTATGAGTATGTTCAGTATTTAGTCCTTACTGAATACCTGTATCTCTATACAAGCTTCCACTAAACTCTTTGTTTGCTAAGACTAACCATCTGAACCATCAAGATATAGACATACACAGATCTATATATTTATTAAGGTATTCACTGACAGACCAGCATTAGTGAAGATAGATCAAGAACATAATATTTGAGAATGTATTTGCATAATGACATTTTCTAGCACTATTTGTAACTTTTTGCAACTACGTCATTACTAATATATTCTCAGGGCTTTATCCCATTTTAGACAAAGCTCTAACTTTTTAGATATCGCTGACTCTTATAACCTGATAACTCTTATCAGTGCTAACTTTTAGCATTTATAACTCATTTAGACTAGATCTGAACTCTTTTAAATCATACAATGTCTGACACATTACAAGCATCTTACCATATATAATATATAATTTAGCGATTTAATGAAATGATAATACTAGTATAATATTAAACAAATATTCATAGATAAATGGATGAATGTAAGCATAAATCCTAATAACTCTCACTTACTTTAATGCCATTCACAATGGTATCTAATGCCCATTGACTCCACATGTCTTTCAAATACTTTTAGAGTTAAGGCTTTAGTAAGTGGGTCCACTACATTATTTATAGAATCTACTCTATAAACTATTACATCTCCTCTTGCCAAGATTTCATTAATGATGTAGTATTTCCTCTCCACATGCTTAGAATTTTGGTGTGCTCTCGGCTCTTTAGCTTGTGTAATGGCTCTGTTGTTGTCGTAAAACAATGGTATAAGATCCATTGCACTTAAAACTATTTCAAGTTCAGTGATAAATTTGCGTATCCACACTGCTTCTTTTGCTGGTTTTTAGGCTGTAATATATTCTGCCTCTGTTGTTGAATCAGTTGTGGATGACTGTTTGTTTTTCTTTCAACTAACTACAGCACCGTTGAGAATGAATACATATCCAGATGTAGAATTTCTATCATCTAGATCAAACTGAAAGTCTAAATCTGTGTATCCTCTCACTTGTAAGTCACTTTCTCCACATATCAAAAACTTGTTATTAATACCTTTAAGATACTTGAGGACATGTTTCACAACCATCTAATGGCCTTTGCCTATATCAGACTGATACTGGTTTATAACACTTACAGTCGTACTGATGTCAGTTGTCGTACACATCATGGTATACATCAAGCTTCTGACAATTGATGCATATAGTATGTTAGACATTCTAACCTTTTCATCTTCACTTTGAGGACACATCTTCCTCGAAAGATGAACACCGTGTCTGAAAGGTATATTAACTATCTTACAGTTACTGAAATTATACATTTCTAAGACATTATCTATGTACGATGATTGAGAGAGTCCTATAAGCCTCTTAACTTTATCTCTATAAAGCTGTATACCTAGTATATAGGAAGCCTCTCCTAAATCCTTCATGGAAAAATTCTTACTAAGCTAGCTTTTAATTAACTGTAACATACCAATATCATTTTTGAAACTTAGTAAGTCATTTACATAAAGAACCAAAAATATTACCATACTCCTACTGCTCTTTTTATACACACAAGATTCTTTTTCATTCTTGATGAAACCAGACCCTCTAACTACTTCATCAAAATGAAGATTCCAACTTTGATAAGCATGTTTAAGTCCATAAATAGACTTTTTCAGCTTACATACTAAACTAGAATTTTGGATAGATGTAAAACCTTCAGAGTGTTCTATATAGATTTCTTTTTCAAGATATCTATTTAAGAACGCCGTTTTTACATGCATTTAACAAATTTCATAGTCATAATATGCAGCAATTGCCAGTAAAATTTGAATTGACTTAAGCATTGTTACTGGTGAAAAGGTTTCTTCATAATCGATCCCAGATTGCTGAGTATAACCTTTCACCACTAGTCGAGCCTTGATTTTGATGCATTGAGTCAATCTCAGATTTTATGGTCTCTTGCCATTTTTCCGAATCGATGTTTAACATTGCCTCTATATAAGTTATAGGATCCTTTTCTTCAATCAAGAAAACACCAAGAGCACATTCAGGTATTGAACTATACCTTTCAGGTGAATTTAATATCCTTCTAACCTACATGGAAGGTGTGTTAAAGGTATTCTACTCGATTGAGCTTGAGGTTCCATCGTTGGTTCATTTACATCCTGATTGAGTTCATCTAACTCAATCTTTATACAATGTCCACAATTTATAAGAAATTGTTTCTCTAGAAAAGTGGCATTTCAAGCAACGAACACATTTCGTTCCTCAGGATCAAAGAACTGGTATCCCATTGAATTCTTAGGATACCCAATGTACTGATACTTGTATCCTTTAGGTGCAAGTTTATCCTATTATATAACTTTTACGTAAGCAGAACAGCCCCAAATCTTAACGTATTTAAGAATCAGTTTCCTTCTATTTCATATCTCATAAAGAGCAAAAGGAACAGCTTTCGATAAAACTCTATTCAATATATGAGTAACAATTTCTAGAGCATAGCCTTATAGATATTCAGGGAGATCGGTAAAGTTCATCATTGATCGGACCATATCTAATAAAGTCTGATTTCTCCTCTCTGAAACACCATTGTTTTGTGGAGTACCTGGAGGACTTTATTAAGCAAGAATCCCATTCTCTTTTAAATAATCTAAAAATTCACTGCTCATGTATTCACCATCTCGATCTGATCAAAGGCATTTGATATACATTCTGGTTCGTTTCTCTAATTCGATTCGAAACTCTTTGAACTTTTTAAAAGCTTCTAACTTGTGTTATATCAGAAACACGTATCCAAATCGTGATAGATCATCGATAAAGATTATGAAGTATTGAAAGCCTCCGAGTGTAGCATGATTCATTAGACTACATACATCACTATGTATAAGTTTCAACAAATCAGTGGCACAAAGGCCAACACTAATAAATGGAGCTTTGGTCATTTTTTCTTAGATACAAGATTCATAAGCTGAATAAGGCTCTATGGTCAGATCAGGTATCTGACCAACCTTAACTAGACGGGTTAGGCGTTTCAAACCTATATGATCTAATCTCATATGCCATAATTTTGTATTATTTAAAGTTTTTGATTTATTATCAATATTCACTTGTACATTCATGACATTTCCTGTTGTATCCAATATATAATGGTCATTAATCAACTGATATTCAGCTAATAAAATATTATCTAAATCATACAAACATAAGGAACGGTTCCATAAAAACATATGATATCCCTCACTGTCCAATACAGGAATAGTAATAATTTGTCGAATAATGTTTGGCATATAATAACAATTATTCAATACAACAATTTTATTATATGGAAGAAGTAAGTTAAATCATCCAATAGCCTCGACCTGCAGGAAATCTCCATTTCCAACACAAAGTTGTACTTCTCCAGGCTGTAACAGTCTAACTTCCTTCAGACCCTGCAACACATTGCAGATATGAGAAGAACAAGCAGTATCTAATACCAACCAGTATTAACATCAAATGCTAAAGAAATGTCAATGATAGGCAAGTGCATACCTAAAGGAGTCTTTTTAATCCTGGCAAGATATTTTAGGTAGTTCCGCTTCCAATGCCCATCCTTGTTGCAATGGAAACATTTTTCTTTTGCTTTGTTCTTATGTTAGGGCTTGGACATATGTTGCTTTTGAGGACTCATTTTGGGTGCATACTTTGCTTTCTTTTTATTCTTCCCTTTGAACTTCCTAGAATTTTTTAGGACAGAAGATGAAACACCCTGAACATAAAGGATCGTGCCTCATTTGTTCATGTCCCCTTAAGCTATTTTCATTATGTTATGCAGATCAGCATAAGTAGGGGCCAATCCTTGCATATTAAAGCTCATGATAAACTATGCAAATGACTCTAAAAGTGATTAGAGAATCAAATTGTTCCCCAATGTATTACTCAGTGAGATATCCATAGTTTTTAACCTCTCAATATAAGATATAATCTTGAGGACATAGGATCCACTGGATTGCCCTCAAGTAGTCTAACTTGAAAGAGAGATTTGGCAACCCTATATATTTCAACTTGAGGTCAGTCACCAAATAATACTTTCAGGTGGAGTATTACACTCCCAGCACTGTCCATGTGGACATGTTCTCTTTGGAGCTCCATAGACACTGAGCCGAGAATGTAAAATTTGAATTTCAAATCGTTATCCAACTATTTTTGATATGTCTGTTTTTCTTCTAGAGAAGCATCATAAAAATGGCTTGGGGTAGGCGCTGATTAATTACATATCCAAGCTTCTTAGAATTTAGAACTATTCTGAGATTCATAAGCCAGTCAATATAATCTTTTGCATGTTTGAGTTGGTGCGCATCAAGAATACAAACTAGTGAGTTACTTGAAGCCATTTGATATTGATAAGACAAAAGAAAAAGATGTTAGCAAAATATTACAATCGTTAATTAATAAAGTTTTAGATCATAGGTATAACAGTTATACATTTTTTAATCTAGAAAATACACTCCCACTGTTTTACATAATCCATTTAATCTCTTAAACGGAAAAAGATAATTTTATATTCTTTAAACTATACAGTGAGAAGTGGATCTCATTGGTATTTTACTATAGCTTCATGTTGTAGCAATATTAGCCTTTGTAAACCTAAAAGGTAGACAACTCTTGTCAATTGCATCTCATGCAACTCTTATGACTGATCCTAAATATACATTATCCTCATGCTATAGAAATATTGGATAAATGTATTCCATATTAACTAGTCAATCATCAAATATATGCTACCAGTATAGCCCCCACGCTATAGCAATATTGGGCAATACGTTTGTATATATTTACCTCATCTCATGTTTAATCGGTATAGCCCGAATCACCCCGACCAATCCCTCATGCTGTAGCAATATTGAAAAAGACCAAAGTGAACCGTCTAATACTGACAAGATGAATCATTATATAATATTATCTCATAATACAATATTATTTAGTCTGATTTAGAGAGATTTGTTTTATTTTTTATTATTTATTTATTTATTATATATAATTATTATAATTATTATTACTTTTAACAATTATAATAAATTTTTGTATCTCATATGAATCTATTCATAATTAAAATATTTATTTATGCAATCACAACTAACCCCCGACCAATAGGGCTCCCATTGTAATTAATAATTATAAAAAATATATATATTACATTTAATACAATAATATAACAATTATAATTGTATTAATGAACCTCACATGCAAAAATTTTAAATTGGAATGTATTACTCAAAATGATCAGCGTTAAAAGTTGAATGTTATGTCACTATACAATATAATACTCTAAAAAATTTTAATCTTTTTTTTGTTGGTTTTCAACCTAAAGCATCCTGGGTTTTTGACTTATGAACTCCTCGGCGTTCAACACTTGAACGCCCCTGCATTCATCATTTAGAACAGCTAGACATTAAACATATTAATGCCTCGGCTATCAACACATGAACGCCCGGTGTTCTGTCCTTCCAATGCCCCTATGTTAAGAACCGTAACGTCAAAGCGTTAAGCGACGAACGCTCCTACGTTCAGTACTGAACGCCCCAGCGCTAGATTCTTAACGCCGCAGTATTTTTTGATAGAAACTATTTTTTTCACACTTTAAAATGCAATTTTCACTATTTTCAAGCATTCTAAACATTTCATATAACACTCCAACAACTCTGAAACACAATAAATATGCTATGATACCACTTGTTAACATGTTTTAAGTTAAATGCATGTGATTGTGTATATGTAGAAAACTTAAACACATGTATCATATACACGAATTTCGCAGCAGAATTAAGCATGTAATCAACATATATACATTAACTTAAATTCTTAACAACTTAAGATTATGGAAAACATACCATTGAAGACCTCCGATGAAGATTTCAAATTCGGATTTCTTAGCTCCACCTTTGAACTCACTTTGAAGTGCCCTTTTGTTCAATTCTAGTTCACAGCAATTCGATTGGATTGTGAAGCTAGAATAGCAGCAATTTAATCTCCAGCAACAAAGTTTATGTTACTTGAAAGAAAAATAAGAGGAATTTATTTTTCTCTCTCTAATTTTTCTTACAATTCTTTGTTCAATAAAAAACTCTCAAAAACCAAACGCTTCTTAGGTATGTCTTTCATTTAAGAATAAAATAACAAATAAATAAAATCATATTTTATTTATTAAAATAATATTTATTTAATTATTTAAAAACTATTTGAATAATTAATATTTACCTTATTTGATTTTATTAACATAATTAATGGAAGAATTCATGGTAAAACAATTCATGAAACAAAATTGTGCCACTTGTTAACATCTAATTGTTTAACAACTCTTATCAACTAATTAAATAATATACTTAACACTTAAGTCTAGACAAGTGCACAACCCGATGAACCCTGAAATATATTTGCGGTTTGCTGAAATTTATAGGATGGAACTGTTCAATCCATTATACTACCCCAATGCACAACGAGTACACTTCATATTGTAAGACTCTTTAGGTCCATGCTCGAATTGTCAGATGGAACTCCTCCATACGTCCGTAAACGATGCCTTACACATACGTTACGGATATTACAAAGCGGTGCGTTAAACCATACAAGTTGAGGTTATAACATATTCATATAATCCCTTCATCATTTATATCTAGGTAGAGCAGAGTTATAGATCAACACTGCCAAATCTCCATATGCCCGACTGAAAGTTTATCTCTAAAATTGTATTTCAATAAATAATATTCTCAAATACTTTTGTAATATTATTTATTCCTAGAGTTAAACTCTTTTACTGTGAATTATTACTTATGGTCATAAGAATTTCTGAAATATAATCTTAGAGTTTTAGGATATAATACTAATCCAAATGAGCTGATGGATCCTATATCTATGCACACCGAACTCCATGAGCATTGAACCATACTCAGCGACACCCAGTAGTCAGACCTTGAAAGGTTTCTGACATGTATGAAACCAAAGTATGGTGGATCACTCATAATCCCACCATGGCACTTAGGTTAAAGGACCACGAATACTACTCAACTCGAATGACCTTCTATTGACGGCTTTATGGGATGTCTATTGGAGAACTTTGTGAGTTTGTTCAGTATTCAGTCCTTACTGAATACCTGTATCTCTAGACGAGCTTCCACTAAACTCATAGTTTACTAAAACTAACCATTTAGACCATCCAAATATAGATATATACCGATCTATATATTTATTAAGGTATTTACTAATAAACCAGTATCAGTGAAGATAGATCAGGAACATTATATTTAAGAACATTTTTGCATAATGACACTTTCTAGCACTATTTGTAACTCTTTGCAACTACGTCATTACTAATATATTCACAGGTCTTTGTTATATTTCAAATAAGGCTCTAACTCTTTAGATATCGTTGACTCTTATAACCTAATAACTCTTATCAATGCCAGCTCTTAACATTTATAACTCTCAGTGTTGTTAATTCCTAGCACTGATCTAAACATATTTAAACTAGATCTGAACTCTTTCAAATCGTACAATGTCTGAAACGTTACAAGCATCTTACCATATATAATTAGCGATTTAATAAAATAATAGTACTAGTATAATATTAAACAAATATTCATACATAAAGAGATGACAAGTAAGCATAAATCCCAACAAAATTGAAGAATATCAAGTTCAACCTTGAACCGTAACCTCTTTATGTAGCGAAATAACCTGTTTATCAAGAAAAATAGCAAGAATTCAAATAAAAAAATAAAAAAGTACAACACAATCTTACGTGGTTCGGCCAATTGTATACGTCCACAGTGGATCCAAGGATCCTAGTCTCTCTTATTAACAACCTATAGATTTTACAAGGAGAACCCAATGAAGAACCCTCAAAATGACCTAATGTTTAGTGTACCCTTACTCTACCACGAACAATGAATACCCAAACAACGGTTTCACCCTAGAGCACACAAGCACTTAGTGTCTACCCAGTTCTTCCCTTCTCCTAGAATCTCTCTTAATGCTTAATCTCAACTAAAGGGTTTACAAATATTTATGTAGGGGTTATTTCATGCCTACTAACCATATTTCTTATTGGATAAGAGTCCACTTATTTTAGAAGTACAAAACTTTCAAAAACTTGAAATCCGGATCAAAAACCAATTTGTTTCAGCTCTAGCGCCGCAGTGTTAAGCTTTGTCACGCCCAGTGCCTTGGCGCTAAGGACCCAGCGCCGCAGTGCTGGGTTTTGTTCTGAGCGCCGTGACTCTCAGCCCTAGGTGCCATGGCACTCAATCCTGGCACTTCTTCTATACTTTTATTCGCTTTTTTCGCGTCTTCGAGTCCTATTTCATTTTTTTCTTCGTGTCCCATATAGTTTAGACTTATCTTTATGTGTCCCACACATTCTATAATTCTTGTGAATCTTCTTTTTGGTATTCATCTTAATTCTTATTCAAATAAAATTGTTGAATCACCAAGTCTCCAACAAACACAAAAAAAAATAAAATTTTAAACAATATATCCACACTTGTTAGACAGTTTTTGTGCATGATTCTATTAGCTTTTCAATGTTCTTTTAAAATGGTCAAAATAAAATTTTGAGCAATATAACTATACTTGTTATACAGTTTTTGTGCCAATAGTTCTAAAGCTTTTCAATGTTCTTTTTGAAATGGTCAAAATTATTCGCCATAAAAATCTAATAATACAATCTATGTCTACCTCATGTAAGACCATGACCTTTTTCTGTGGGTAGATGTGAGTATATAAACATTTAAAGATAATTTAGAACAACGAAATAACATTTATAAGTTAAATATAGGCATGCACCATGTTACTTGTACTACTACGATGGTTTGAAATGTTCATAGGAGGAACATCAACAATCGGATCATCTTTTTGAAAAAAAAAAACAATTGGAGCATCAGTTGACGTTAAGATAATAACTGTAATCGTTTATGTGCACCTAAAACCGTTTGAAAGTAATGTAATATTATCAATTATCTACATTATTCTGTATTTAAAAAGTAACCAATAATAATTAAATATATGCAAAATGAGACTTAAATATAAATAACTAATAAGAAAATTATCAAAATTATACCACAAATTATAGTATATTTATCTCAACATCACTATCATCTTCAAACTCAAATAGATTTTCAGGATTACAATTATGTACAAATGTTTAAGATAACATCGATATTTTGGAATATCAAATAAAAATTATTAACAAATTTTTTAGTGTATTAAAATTAAATGAAATAAACTAAAAAATATTAAAATTAATAAACTGAATAATTAATTTCAATAAACATAATCAATAAATTAAATACAATAATAAAAATTAATAAATTAACTAAATAATAATAAATAATAATAAATTAATTAAATAAACTAAATAAATAAATAATTATATAAACTAAACAAAATAAATTAATTTTAAAAATAATTATTCTTTCTAAGTTCACGCAACATGCTGCACTCAACAAGCTATGCATAACCTACGCGTGGTGCAAAAATGCTGTGTGAGGAAAGCAAACGCAATGTACTCGCGGAAGGGGTGGGGCGTTGGCCCCTTCACACTGAGATACGAGAGTCCTGTCCCCACCTAAAAATAAATTTTGAGTTGAAAAAAAGTTATATTATTTAATAAATGAAAGAATATTTATTTTTATAATATTTATTTAAGTTTTCTGTAATATTTATTTATATACTTTTATAGTAGAAAATGTGGTTTTTCATTACACAATCAAATATTCTATAAAAATATGAAAGATACGCTAAAGTACTTTTATAATTTATTATCAAATATTAATTACTTTTTTAAAAAAGTGATAATAACTATAATATTATAGAGTTAAAGTGTTTTATTAAAAATATTCCCAAATAGAATCGAAATTAACATATATAGAAATAAATTAATTTTAATTTAAAATTAAATATAAAAATTAAAACTAAAGGCTATTTTTATCGAAAGAAAATATTATTTGTTTCATTCCACGGTTGATACTATGCTTTAACGAAAAAATGACCATTACCCTCTTATAATATTAGTTAATATTCACTTATCCTCTTTATAGTTTCAAAAGAACTAAAATCCCCTTGCTTTTAAGAATTTTTTGTTATCTTTAAAAACTTTTACATTATTTTATAATTTTATTCTTTAATAATATATGACTTGACAATTTGGTCTTAAAGAATTAAGAACAAAAAAAAAAAAATAAGGACTTTGAGGGGATTTAAACCCTTGATCTCTAAGATATAACCATCCATTTTAACTATTTGAGCAAATTTAAGATTAGTTAATATTTATAAAAACTAAAATATATACCCTGTAAAAAAAGTTAGATGAATTGTTAATTAAAAATTAAATAAATTTTGATACTCAAAATCATAAATAATTATAAGTCTAAAAATATTTTAAATAATGTTTAATTCAAATAAGCTTACAAAAATGAATTTTTTTTTATAAACCCATTATAAACATCTTCTCATTTCTAATTATTCTTAAATCAATTGAAAAGAAATAAAACGGCATTGATCACTATGTTAATTATAAAAAAAAACATTCCAACAAAAGTCAAAAATTATTTTCAATATGTAGCCATCAATTATCATTTAATATTTTTAATTAATTTTGATAATTTTTAATAAATTCTTAAAACTTAATTTTTAAATCTTTTGTTGTATATGCTTAATTGAATTTATTATTTATTAAAATATTTAATACTTATTATTTTTTACAATGTTTTAGTATCAAAATTTATTTATTTTAAATTACAATTCATCTAATTTATTTATATGGTATATATATTAATTTTTATAAAATTCTAATTAAACTTAAGTTGGCTAAGTGGTTGAGATGAATGGCATTATTTTTTAGGTTAAGAGTTCAATTCCCTTTAAAGTCATTATTTTTTCTTTTATTCTTAATTTTTTACAAACAAAATTGTCAAGTCATATATTATTATGGGTAAAATTATAAATTTTTTTAAACAGTTAAAAATTAACGAAATATTTCTAATGGAAATGGAGTTTTGATTTTTTTTTAAACAATAAAAGAGTAAATGAACATTACCTAATACCACAAGGGGGTGGTGGTTGTTTTTCCATGCTTTAACCAAATAATAGAATTATTTTCATCTCTTATTTCTGTTCTCATTCCACTCCATTTCTTTTTTCTTTTCTTTTTTTCTCCTTTCCTTTCCGTTCTTCAAACCAAACACCACCTAAGATGAAAGCAATTAAAATTTAAAAAATAAAATTAATAATTATAGAATAAAATAAGATGTCACATACAAATTACAAATTGAGTAAGTCCAAACTTATGAACATATAATTAACTTCATGCATCTTATGAATTAATATCTTTTTGTAGAATTTTGTTTTCAATAATGTTGTAGAACTAAATTAGAAAGAGACTATCAATTAGATATATAGTTACCTATCTAATGAACTGACGAAGAAAAGCCTTGAATGGTTAGGCTAATTTGTGTTTCCTTCCAAAAATTTTAAAAATATATATATGAGTATAGAGAAATGGTTGAGGAAGTATTTCAGTATTGTTACTGGAATCACACGTGCAAGTGGTAACAAAGATAACAAATTAGTACTATAACTATTTGACCTCAAAATTTGGTCAATTCAATTCAAGATCAACGATTAAATTTATTGATTATTGTGAATGAGGTAAAAATTAATTAAAAAATAAAGAAAAAAGTAATATGAATATCAAATTTATAATAATTCAGTTCAATATGAATCTATATCCACTTTTATCAAACCTCATCAGCTTTTAAATGAACTATAGAATATTGTGATTAAATGAGAGATATATAATGACATAGCCTTTTAGAATAAAAATAACCTCTCAAAAAATAATAAGTGTGCTGCACCCCCCAATGAGAGATTTACAAGTAATCTTACCTTTTGTAGAGGGATTTTTAATAATATTTTGCTCTTCATATATGAATTTTAATAATTTTTTGCCTTTGTAGAGGAATTTTTCTTACTTTGGTATGGCTTATATTATGATTGTAGGAATTTTTCCTTGATGAGGTAGATCTCATCTATAACTCTAAAAAATGGTCTCACGGATAGAGATTTCTCGAGCTTCGTGGGCCAAATATTTTGAGCCTCACGTGTTTGAATTCTTTGGACCTTGTGAAGGACTTAGCTAGCCTCGATGAAGGTTTATGTGACCAAGGTCTCAAATGAACTCGAGATTATCGGCGTTCGTTGAGGTTTTCTTAGTTTTGTTATCATACTTGTTTGCCTTTCCTACCTTAAGCTTGAATTCGTGGCATTCATAGAGGTTTCCTAGTTTTGCAACCATACTCGTTTGCCTTTTCTGCCTCAGGTTGGGAATTCGTGGCATTAGTAAAATTTTCTTGGTTTCACTGCCTTACTTTTCTTGTCTCAGATTGAGAATTTGTGGCATTCGTAGGGTTTTCTTGGTTTCGCGATCATACCCACTTTCCTTTCCTACCCCAAGCTAGGAATTCACGGCATTCATAAGGGTTTCTTGATTTCACAACCATACCCATTTGTGTTTCCTACCCCGAGTTGGAAATTCATGGCATTTGTAGGGATTTCTTGATTTCAGGAGCATACATGCTTGCCTTTTCGGTCCTAGAGACTTATGTGGTAAACGACCTCAGGGAGAGCTTATACGGCCTTGGAGAGGGCTTACGGGGCCTTGATGAAGGCCTACATGGCCTCAATGAGAGTTTACATGGTATCGATGAAAGCTTACACAACCTTGGTAAAGTCTTATACTATCTTTGGTGAGGTTTTATACTGCTCAATTCTTTCTTCCTTGGCCCCTTAGTAAGGAGGTCCTCAAATTTAGTGAGGAGGTCCTTGATTTTGATGAAAAAATTATTGAATCTTAACGAGGAGGTCTTCAGATTTGTAAAGAATTGACTTTCACTATAAACCTACGATCTGTTTGTAGAATCTATAGGTTAATGAGTCTGATTACTTGACATGATGAATTCAAAATCTAAACTTCTATTAATTGAGTTATGCATGAGCTAATTGGGCATATAGATAATGGCCCAACAAATACAAAAATACTCTTATAATCATCACTTAAAACACTAGCTACATTTAAGATTTTTCTAGTGCAAATATGGATGAGAAGGTGAACTAACTATGAGACCAGACTAAAAGGGTTTAGAATTTTGTCCTAGTATGATTTATGGCCAAATAAACAAATTTAATTATTTGCTTGTAGTTATATTTACGCATGTCAGCAGAGTAGTTATTTATTTATTATTTCCTTGATTTAGCTATGTTTGAGAGCATTAATATTATTGATTCGCTAGCTTCTCACGAGGTCATGCGTGTTCCTTTTTTGATTGATTATACTATATATCACTCTGTTTTATCACTACGTAAAATTAAAGTTGGGTTCAGTTTTATGATTTTGGCACTCTTAACACTCTTCTTTTTCTTCGGAGATATTCAATACGTTGAATGCTTAAATTTGATATACATACAATACTTACACAACGGTACATGTCATTTATTTTTTTTAATATAAAAAAAGTGGATTTGAACTTGAGAAGTATAAATATACTATCATAATTTTTTATTAAAAATAAAAAATAAATCAATTATATTGTAACACATGTCACTTTGATTATTAAAAATTAAAATAATAAAATCTACCATAATTTTGTGCCATGTATTCTTTTATAGGTAACTATATGAAATTACTTTTTTTGCCATCCAAATTAATAGTTTTTGTTATCTAATAAGAGTCTTTTTATCCATTTTAAATTTTAAGAATCTATGAATTCTTTTTTTCAAATCTTAGGGTCTAAGTGTTCTTTAAGTGTGCACTACTAAAAAAAAGAATTTTAATAATAAAAATTTTGTGATAAAAATATATCACTATCATAAATTTTTGATAAAATTTATCACGAATTCTATGTTATCACTAATTCGTGATAGATTCCTGTCACCAATTCGTGATAGATTCTATTAGAAACAAAAATTTATAATTTCTATCACCAATTTTTGATAAAATTTATCACAATACAATTATATACTTTATTAGAAAATAAATAACATATGTTGGTGGTAGATATAAAATTTAGATTATTTATTAAAATATATTTAATCTGGCGTGAAAATTAAAACGATGTCATTTATTTTAAAATAAATTTTCTATCAATATTTTGTGATACATTCTATCAGTAATTTGTGATATAATGTATCAGAAAATATTTTTTAACAATTAGTGATAGATATATGATTGCAATACAATTAATAAATAATATTATATATCTGATATAGCATTGAAATGACAGCATTTAATTATTGATATTTTCAACAAAAATGACGCAGATGATGTTGTTTTGATCCTTTGTTTTTGTCACCATAAACGGTGTTGTTTGTAGAGTAAGATTTAAAACTATTAGTATAAAATGGTACCATTTCAGATGTAGTATTTGTAAAAATAATGGCAGAATTTTTAGTTGGAGAAGCTTCAATACCCATTGACAAATAAAAGATGACACAATTTTTTGGTTAAAACCTTATTGCAAACCATGTCGTTTCATCCCTTGCCTTTGATAATTGATTGTGTTACACTACTTAGCCATTTTTTGAAGTAAAAACCAAGTAAAGACAGAAGGCAAAACATAAAATCTTCTATATTCTCTCAAAAATCCAAACCCTAACTTTTGATTCCAATCTTCTCTATTGATTCAAAATTCGAAGGATTTATTTAGGCATTATCATTGACAAGAAATCAAGTTGTTGCATTAAGGTAAGAGCTATAAACTCTAACTATTTTTATTATTATTTTGAATAATTTATAATGCTATTGTGATCATGTAGGTTTTGTTTTGGTAATATGCATGTGGGGGCATGTGTTGTTATTGTTTAAGATTTGTTGTTGTTTTTAGCAGCATTTCATTTTGACCCATCGATAGCATAGAGAAAAGTGTTTATTTATGTGTACCTGTGGAATTTTTGTGAGTTTTTATGATTTATGGTTGTGATCACTTTGTTTGAAGAGGACATGTTAATTTTTAATATTTATGTTGTTTTATGTCAAGTTTCTATGAGTTTTTGTTTTTTTTTTTTGTTTGTTTACGAAAATCGAAGTTGTAGTTGTTGGGTTTTTATTTAACAATTATTTTGATTGTTTTAAATTGTGTGCATTTTTTAATTGTTGTGTTTGTGCCTTTGTGATCCCTTTGTTTGAAAAAGATAGGGTTGAAAAATGGAATTTTTGGTAGCATATGGTCCCTTGATTTATTTTGTGAGTTGGTAGCAAAAATCATTAGTAATATATATGGGAGGGTTTGTTGTCCTATCATTAGCTGAACCAAAAGTGGAGCTTTAAAGAGTGTTACTTTTTTCTTTATTATTACTTTTCTGATAGTGTTATATATGTAGGGTTTGTTGTATTTCTAACCCAATATTTTATTGTTTTTAATCTTTTAAATATACAAAAAAATAATAATAAAGATTAGTTTGTTCTATACTTATTTGAAATTGGAATTGAACAACGTATGGATCTTACCTCATAATCCATTCTGTGTCTTTCAATTTTTTACATCAAATACCTACATCGCACGACTATCAAATAGGTATGTTTGTTTATGTAGAAGGGAACGTAAATCTCAAGGAATAAGCAATAGTGATTAAGGCAATGACTACCTTTTTTTAATTGTTTATTTAGTTATAAAATAAAATTTTAAAAATAATTATTAAATATGTAAGTCTATTAGATTCAAATACATGTCCTTTTAAAATAAAGTACAATATTATCTTCAAATTCATTCAAACAAACTGTAATTATTAACGGATAGAGATCTGTAAGAGTATTTTAAAACCATGGGATCTTTAAGGTAAAGGGCCAAATAGTGTAATAGTCCTTAATTGTTATTTTTTATTTTATGTGGTTGATTTTTGTATTCTTTTTGGCAGATCTATTTGTTTGACCTTTTCATTGTGGCTTACTTATCTAATTGTTGATCATTTGTTGCTCCACTAGTCATTTGATTCAATTTTATGTGTTGTTATGTATTTGATCATATATGCTTTTAGAATTTGATTGCTGTGGATCATGTGTAGATCATATGCCTTATGATTGTTTTTCCGCATAATCAAGAATTAAGGATTTATGTGTGTATTGATGCTTTATAAATAATTTACAAAATGTATATCATATGAGAAACTATTATTTAGTTAGTAGAACAATGAAACCGTGATGGATTGTTTGCCATGGTTGAATTTCTTATGCAACACATAGATGTGTTAATTCCAAAACCAGAACTAGTGAGAGGGAGGTTGTGTTGCAGTTTTAAAGTGTATATTACTCACCTGGGAACATTCATAATATATTTCTATTTGGCAAATTATGAATTTTTTTGTTGAAATTTGTTTAGGTTATTAATTTAAGCATTAATAAATGAATACGAGCTAGTTGGATTATTTTATTGATATTTATGTAATGGTTTGTTGCGAGAGTCACAACGTCTATGATAGGGTTTCACTTTTCTTTTCCTTTTCTTGATTGTTTTAGTAAAGAAAAGGAAAATGTAACATTGAAATCAGTAAACATATTCTGTCTTTTACCAATAATTTAAAAGTTGAGAATAAATTCTTTAACATTGATAGAGATCACAATAAGACACCCAAGGACGCTGTCATATAGTTCTAACAAATAAGACTTTAGACTAATACATTTTGACCATAATGCTATTAAGTAATATATTAAACATTATATTAAAGTCCGTCATCCAACTCTTTGTTACATTATGAGTTCATTAATCCAAAATTAACAAAATCAAGTGAGACTATTACATGAACAACCATATACCACAATATTTTGCTAGACCTTGCAAACTTGTTCATTTATATAACAAAACCTATAACTCATAAAAACAAATTAAAAAGAAACAATCTGCTGGTAATTATAGGAATAAAAAATAACAAAAAATAAAAACACATCCATGAACAATTTCATAAAAAAACAAATGTGTACAATTTGTATGCATAGCAAAGAAGTGGTGTCAAAATATTATTTAGCTTTTCTTTTAGCTTTTAGGATTAGTTTAGTAACGAGTAGTGCCTACTCATCATGGATAATTATGAAATCATCCTCAGCTTATTCATTATTCCTTTGAACTTAATAGTCATTTACACATCAAAAATTGTTATTTATACATTAAAGAGTATCGGTATAAAGGCGTATAAGCACTAGAACAATGAATATTCATTAAAATCCCACAAGACCGAATTTGATACTCAAATTATCTGTCATGTATTAACATCCAATAATGTCTTCATAGTATAGTAACAATACTCAATATTAACAAGTTGTAAATGGCACTGCATAAAAAATGATAGTGTTATATATGCTTATTTTTTTAAAATATATAATAGATTCAATAAAAAATAATAAGGTCCTATAACAATCTTTACCAGTCTCATTGCAAATTTTACTCTTTCAATATTCAAGACATAGTTTTTAGCCACGACATGGATAAGTCTTGAATGTTATATGATAGATTAAGTAAGGAATACGATAACGGAGTTGAAATTTTTTTGGAGTTTGCAACCTTACATTCTAAAAATAATAATTCAATAAGATGCCCATGTGTTAAATGTCATAATATGATATTCAACACAACTTGAGAAATTAAAAATTACTTATTTGTGAACGGTATCGATGAAAGTTATCAGACATGGTGTTGGCATGGAGAGAAGGTATCTTCCCCGGGTGGCGAATATATATCTGATGAAGAAACAGTGGAAATGGTATATGAAACATATAAGTATTATGAAAATGATGGGGATTCTTTTAGTGAATTACTAAAGGATTTCCAAACACCTTTATACCCCAGGAGTAGTTAATACACAAAATTGTCTGGGTTGGTAAAGTTGTACAACATCAATAGGAAATATGGGTGGTCTAATAAAAGTTTTTTTAAGTTGTTAAGTACTCTTTAAGATATTCTTCCTAAAAAGAATGTACTTCCTGCTTCTACTTATGAAGTAAGAAAGATAATGAGTACTTTAGGCATTAAGTATAAGAAGACTAATGCATGCCCTAATAATTGTATTTTGTATAGAAAAGAGTATGAATATCTTTATCAATATCCATCTTTTGGGTATCAAGATGGAAGCAAAACCAAAAGATTAGTGCAAAAAAGACAAATAAGCTTTCTGCTATAGTTGTATCGTATTTTTTAATCATTCCATGGTTGAGACGTATGTTTCAATCTCCTGAAACCGCCAAAAAATTGACTTGGCATGCAACTATAAGAGAGAATGATGGTAAGCTTCGATATCCAACTGACTCCCCTATGTGGCACTTAATTGATAAT
Source organism: Ailanthus altissimus (assembly GCA_946807835.1). NCBI lineage: Eukaryota > Viridiplantae > Streptophyta > Magnoliopsida > Sapindales > Simaroubaceae > Ailanthus > Ailanthus altissimus. The sequence goes on from OX327698.1 coordinate 14,071,653, forward strand.
AAGTAGCCTGGTTTTACATCTAATAGTAGAAATCTTAGAATGGCTCTTTCATCTGATGATCTTAATCCACACAGTTCACTTAGTAGTAGTTATAGTTGTTAACCAGTTATTCTTGTCAACTTTAACCTTCTACTTTGGTTGTGCATGAAGAGAAAATTCATACTATTATCTTTATTGATTCTTGGTCCACGGCAATTGGGTAATGATATTGATGTGGATTTGGCACTCTTAATTGTGACTTGAAAACACTTTGAATCGAAGCTTTTGATGCATGTAAGAAAGAAGTTTTTAATTGAAGGGTGTACTTTTGAGGACCATAAGCGACTTCCCCACATATAGCAACTTGTTCGGCGCTATCGTAAAGGGTATTTCACTTGACCATATTGCAGGGAGGAAACTTATTCATGTAGGCTAAAACACCGTAAGAAAATTTGTTATATGGTTCTTCTGCATTTTCTTCCAGTTGATCATCCATATCGTGCACAAAGAAGGGCTTTTAATGGTGAAATAGAGTTTGGAACCCTTCTATACCATTAAGCATAGATGAAATATTTAAATTTTTAGATGGTATTCAAAATAAATGGGGAAAGTTCAAGCAACAAAAGGGAAAAAAGATAATAGTAAAGAGTTGTATATTGAAAAAAGAATTTTATTTTCTTCGACCTACCATATTGGAGATTTTTGTTAATTCGATATCAATTGGATGTCATGAATATTGAGAAAAATATGTATGAGAGCATTGAAGGAATATTGCTAAATAATCCAAATAAGACCAAAGATGGCATGAAATTATATTAGATTTAAAGGAGTTAAGGATTAGAGAAGAGTTACATCCTAAAAAGCATAATAACCAGAAAATTTTACCAATTATATGTACAACATTGACTAAAAAATAGAAGAAGGTATTCTACAAGACATTAGCAAACATAAAGGTGCTTATAGGATTTGTTTTCTAACTTCAGAAACCTTGTATTTATTGATGATGCGAATATTATAAGTTTAAAGCTATATGATTGTCATATTTTGATGCAACAATTCCTACTGTTAGCCATAAGGGATATTTTGCCAGAGCATGTTAGAATTGTTATTACTAAGTTGTCATTCTTCTTTAATGCCTTGAGCAGCCCAACGGTCGACCCAAAAACTTTAGATAAGTTACAAAAGGATCTTGTATTCACATTATGTTTATTTGAGAAGTATTTTTCACCTAGCTTCTTTAACATCATTGTCCATGTAACTGTCCATCTTGTTGAAGAGGTAAGATTATATGGACCGATTTTCCTTAGATGAATGTATCTTTCTGAGAGGTATATGAAAGTTCTTAGGGATTATGTGCATAATCGTAATTGGCTAAAAGAGTGCATTGCTGAGTGTTACGTTGTTGAAGAAGCAATGAATTTTGTGCAAAATACATATCAGGCGATCATACAATTGGACATCCATCTGGGCATATATAAAAATTGTTAATTGAATGACCATTAATTGGTGGTTAGATTGCAGAAGTTGACAGTGATCTACTAGGTCAAGCGCATTGCTATGTGTTAAAGAACATAAAGGATGTTCAACCTTATCTTGAGTAAGTGTTGTTATCCTGTAGATCAATTAGATAAAAATTTCATTAAGCAATTATATATTGATTATATAACAACCTTTTCACTAATAATAAAGAGCACTTTTTGTGGCTTAAAAAGCAATACTCGCGTCAATCAATTAACTCAAAATAGTTGCAAGACCAATATAACCGTACATTTTGTTACTAGTTCCAAAAGGAAGTATATTGATGTTTCTATTTCAACATCTTTAATTATTTTAAGACGTAAACTTATATTAGTGTGAATTTATTTGAATACTCGTATATTTTTATGTTTTAAATGCACTACAAAATGATGATTTAATATCTAAAGTTGTGCAATGGTTGGCACGAGGACCAAGCCCAAATGTTATTAGATATCAAGGGTATCTAATAAATGGTTACACCTTCCATGCATTGCATCGAGATGTAAACCGCATGACACAAAATAGCGATGTTACTGTAGTGGCAACATCAATGCAAATTGTTAGTGCTAAGGATAAAAATCCAGTAGTTGAGGAGATATCCTATCATGGAATCATAGATGATATATGGGACTTAGACCACTATATGTTCAAAGTTCTTATTTTTAAGTATAATTGGATTGATAGTGAACACGGTGTAAAGGTTTATAAGCATGGCTTTCAATTGTTGAACTTGGTAGGATATGTTATAAGTTAGATGCATTTATATTAGCTTCATAAGCAAAACAAGTTTTTTACGTGGTAGATCATAAAAATACAAAATATTCTATTGTTTGTATGATGCCGTGAAGGGGTAATGAAGTAAAATGCATTGTAGATGAAGTGAATAGTATAAACATTCAATTACCATTGATGAATGAACCACCTTCAGAGGATGACGTGCCTAATGTGGAAGATGAAACCAATCTAAATTATATAAGGACAGATGGTGAATACATATTAATCAACCAATTAGAAATAAGAATACCAGTAAGTTAATGGCTAAGTTGCTTAATTTATACTGTTTTATAATTACCATAAAATATACTCCTCTTAGAGTTGTTACCAAAATGTTGTTTCTTATTTATACTAAACATTATCATTATGCTTTTTCTTATTGAAACTATACATTATTTTGCTATACATTATAATATCATTTATGCATTATTTTGCTATACATTATAATATCATTTATACATTATTTTGCTATACATTATAATATCATTTATACATTATTTTTCTATACATTACATTATCATTTATGCATTATTTTGCCATCTTTTTTTACAGGATGACAGCCAAGCACTCGAACAGTAGTATGAGCAATAGGTGAGGATGAGAGTTTCATGGATTTCACTGATAGACACACATGCAGTTTAACTAAGAAGATGGGTTTGAAAAAAACAAAAGATAGCAGTAAATTAAGGTAAAATACCATAGATTTGGTATGCCAAAATGAGATAAGGGAATTGCCTTGACCATAGCCATTGGGTTAATTATTTTTCAATGGATTCTTATTGTGTACATAGACTAGTGAAAAGTTCCATCTCAATGGAAGAAGTCTCTTTAGAAGTGGGTATAGGTAATATTTGATAAACATTACTTGATTAAATACTTTATACATTTGAATATATCTAACATGTGATAGGGTTAACATTTAACATAACTTATTTATTGTTTATGCTCGTTTTGAGGTTGATTCTCGTTGCAAGAAATAGATTTTACACACCATAGGTATTGCCCATTGAACATTTAGACACCATTTAACCAGCAACTACATTCTACTATACAAACACAACAGAGAAGCTTTAAAGAAGCCATCAATAGTTTATAATTATATTAGACAAGAAGATTGGAATGCATTTGTGAATTCTAGGTTATTAATAGAATTCATAGTAAGTATAACAAATTTGATTTTGTACTTTCGTTATAAATTTATTTAGTCATCTGATATGGTTTATGTTCTTTATTAATCTTCAGAGAGTAAGAGAAAGTTCTCAATCAAAAAGAAACTATAACAAGTACAATTATAACTTAGGACAAAAAGGTTATATGGGATTAATTGAAGAGATAGTAAGACATCATGCCAGTTATTTTTACAGCAAAAATTGTAGAAAGTACAATTATAGCTTAAGGCATATAGCATTTACATTGTTTTTTTTCCTTACTAGATGCAAGAGACTGGTCTTACTGAAACTTAGATTAACAGAAGCATCACTTTAAAATGAGTAAAGAGGAGAAAGAATGGCTCGAACAGCTTCGAAGTGATGCCAATTATTTCCAAAATTGTAATATTCTTAACTTTGTTGTGGTATTATTAATAGATAATTTTAGATTCATAAATTATGAAAATATACTTGTAGTATAGTATATTGTTATGGTATTTACAAATTTGTATTTGAAACCATCCAAAATTATACTGCCAGCATCTTGGTATTTGCATGTCAATTGTTACATATATATGTCAATATACTTGCAGGAATATTATAAAAGCAAAGCAAGATAGGATTCTAATTTACCTACTGTCAGCCACCACATACTATTAGTATTCTAAATGTCAACGTGCATTACAAAATTATTCTTTAATACTTGGTCATAAATTATTATTACAGTTCCTTGTCTTTAATACTTGGTCATATTTTAGTGAATTATGTCAACTTGATCATGTCAATTGTTGTATGCTATAGGTTTAATACTTGTTAAAGTAGGTCATAAATTACAAACTACCATTTATGTGTCAATTACCATTGTTACATATATGTATCAATATACTTGCGAAAACATTATGAAAGTAAAGCAAGACAGTATGCATTTACATACTAGTGCCACCATATACTGTCAGCATTCCAAATGTCTACCTGGTCATAAATTAGTCTTTAATACTTGGTCATAAATTAGAAATTATATCAACCTGGTCATGTTCATTGTTATATGTTGTAGGTTTAATACTTGTTAAAGCAAGTCATAAATCAGAAACTGCAATTTATGGGTCATAAATTATACCATTGTTACATGTATGTGTCAATATACTTGTAGGAAGATTATAAAAGTGAAGCAAGAAAAGATGCATCTAATTTTAAAGGAGAAAATGATATTTTGGCTCGGTCTTTAGGAAAGAGGCCTACTATTGGGTATTTTTAGGGAGTAGGCAAGTATATCACCACTAATATATAATTTAAGATACCAATTAAAGATCAATTGTTGAAGAATGAAAGGTTAAAGTATAATGAGCAAATAACAAGAATGAATGCTAAGCTTGAATCTTTGGAGGACAAACTATAAATAACTACCAAGTGTTTTTAAATGGGCGGCTCAAACAAATTAACAATTGTCAAAAGCTTGGATATGGATGTTGACTTTCCATCACCAAAAATGTTTAGTGTAAGTTACTTTGCTTTACCATTGCATACTAACAATTAATTTATAAAGGATTATAAAATGGAAATTACGAACATTTTATTATAAATCACTTAGGATGAAGGCACCCCTTTAAAGGTTCAGAGGACACCCACCAAAGCATCACAAAGAATTGCCTAGAAATATAGCAACAAAACCCCCCATGAAAAAGAGCTATAGCTGTCTACTGTTCAGGAAGAGGTATATATGATGATTTTTACTACTTTATAATTAACTTTATCTATTTTACATAAACAATTATTCATCCAATGTTTACATGATGTAGCCACCAGCAACCACTCCCAAGAAGAATAAAATTGCCACTCTTAAACCCATACAAGGGTTTAGGAGGAATACAAGACAAGAAAGGTAATATAACTTCATCAAATGCCCACAACTTATGATGTTTAGAATATAGTAGATAAATGTCTTGGTGAGAGAGCAAATGAAGTTACATTTTGAGGCTCAGATTTTTAGACATTAGTATATAATTTGGGTATAGAAGCAGGACTGTGAGTATATTATGTACCTCATACCTCTTAGCATATGTTGTATACAAATGCATGTGAGTAATATTTATTTGTGGCTAGTATTTTTACTTTATTTTTTATTTCAAATAACATGATAATGTGACTATTTTTTAAATGTTTACATAGGTCATTGTACGAAAAGATGAAGGATTCAAAATTGACCCATGCATTTGGATTCATCAATCTATTTATAGTCTCTCTCACAGAAAAATCAGCCACAATGACAGTGGTCTATAAACGTTCACATATATTGCAGACCATATTTAAAGCATGTCGTGCAACCGATTATGACTAGTCCCTTACAATCCCGAGAATAAGTTAATATAATGCATTTTAAGTTGTATTGACTTTTTAATATTCTGACTTTTTTTAAATATAGTTTCCATTGAATTCTTTCTGTTATTGACCTCTCCAACAAAATAGTTTATCATTTGAATCCTTTGAGAGGTCAAATATGCTTCAACTTTCAGACCATTTTGAATGAGTTCTACATATCAACACAACAAAATTAATTTTGTTTCAAGTACGAATAAGTGATCAATTACTTTTTTCTTAAGATTAGTGGTATATGCATTCATTTAGCTTAAGAAGCTGTCAATAGCAAAAGATCACTAATAAGTTGGATTCAAGTTAAGGTGAAAATTTTATTTCTAAGTAGTGTTTTAATAAAATACATTTATTTATTTGAAAAATTAGTTTATTAACTATGGAATTCCCTTTCCAGGCCTCGCTTTAACCAGGAATTGTTGAATGAGGACTGTATGTCATAGCATACATGCAAGATGTTATAAACGACTCCAACGTACTTGCACGAAATGTTAGTTCTTTTTTATTGCCTTAAATAATTTTTTTTTCTCATTTACATTGCACAAAATGTCATCATCTGGTTTCTTTCAACTAAAGGCTGTGACATACTTTGGTTTCAATATTTATTTTACAACATGATAAGGTAAGTAAATTTCATTAAAATATAGTAATACAAGTAAGTTCTTGATTCTATACAATTTATTTGTAGATATTATTTCTTTAAGTTCATTTACTATTGTATGTGCACTTCGAAGTTATATACAATCAATAAAGAATTTATTTTTCTACTTTATATGTTATTAGTTCATTGGTAAGATAGCATATATTGAAGAGGAAATAGATGAGATTCGTATAGAGTGGCATTTTTTTGTCTCTTCTAAGATATGAGCTAGGTATATTACATTTGTTATTCAATATTTTGTATTTTATTCTAACTTTATTTTTCAATTTAGTGCTACAACATAATAATTAACTTGAAATTTCTTTAATTTAAAGGTGGGACATGACTGTTCAGAGGCAAACTGCTACATTGAGTTTGTTGGTTTACAAATTTCAAACTATATTAATGATGTACTACTTATTCTAACATGGAACCATTTAGAAGGTGGCATTTGTACTATGCTCCCTATTTATACTTGTATCTTTAATTGTTGCAAGTTTCAAATAGGTCTAAGTTGCATGTTGGATATTATATTAATGTTGGATATGAAGTAAGTCATGTAATTATGGTGTAGTATATACTTTATGATGTGTATTTGTCTTAGTGTAAAGATGTTTGAATTGTTGTATATATTGTTATACTTTATGATTATAATGTCTATATGATTATAATGTCTATTTGTGTTAACAGAAAGATGTTTGAATTATATATGGTTATTTGAATTTTTGATAATAATGTTCAGTGAATATTTTAATTTTTAAAATATTTTTTTTTATTTATATAAATATTTCATATTTAATATACTTATACGAATATAATTTAAATTTCATGAAATGGTAACAATTGATTATAAAATATAATAAATAAAACTGGGTTATTATCTAACACAAATTCGCGATAGATAATGTATTCCAAATAGATATTTATCATGAATTCGTGATATACATCCATCACGAATTTGTGATAGAAACTATCAAAAATTCATAACATATGATGTATTTTGATGAGCGCACATTTTTCTTGTGATGTCAGCATAATAATGTCACACTTAGATCCTTTATCGTACTAGGTGCTAAATCAGCATTCTCGTCATCAAATACGTATGCATTCTGTATCATATTTTTTATTCATATAGAACAAAAATTATAATTTAATAATAAATATTTTCTATCACAAAATGATGTTAAAAATTAGTGAAATAAAAATTCTATCACAAAATATATTTATTACATATTAATGATTGAATTTTTCTATCACTAATTATTAAAGTGTGTTTTGGTAATAAAATTTTTTTATCACTAAACATGATTTATAATAGTAAAATTCTATCACCAAAAGTATTTCTTTTAAGTAGTGGTAGTTTATAAAGTTATATATAATGTATGTGAAAATCCAATGAAAACTTGTCACTTGTTATACATTTTTTTCTCTATTATCTCAATAATTGTCATAGTGTTTTATTTCAAAATAAATGCGTAAGTGATATATTTCTATTAAATGGTCTGATAAACGACGTAGCGGTGCAATATCATACAAGTCTTTTATCATTATATATACATTTTACATCACTTTTTATTCGACATATTGTCTTATCAAAGTTAATATGAGATGATAAAGTTATATATTTGGAGATATTGTTTGTTTCATTATGAAGCTCTACGGACCTTTACGATCAATTATCTTCTTACCTTCTTATTACTCTTTTTAATTGTGTCATTTGTTTTATTATATAAAAAAAAATTCTAATAATTAAACTAGTGTTTGAAAAAAAAATATATTATATATATAGAGTGTATGCACAAACAAAAATGAAGTAATATATTGTTATATATATAATTCAAGTGAATGAATAAATCATAATCTTCTCATTGGAGGATTGATAGTTTTTATTGATTAGAAATTTCATCTTCTCCTAACGTTTAATAATATGAATGTGTATTTCAATTAAATTATGATTAACATAATTTACACTCTTTTTTTAAGGGTTTCGTCTCCTTATTAACTAATAAAAGGGTTTTATGGAGAATTATCCATCTTTCTTGGAAATTCTTCTTCATGTTTAAAGAATTTAGCAATTGAAATTAAACTCAAATTCAAAATTTTTTATTTCTTCCCAGTTTTTGGCGATCCCATGACCGTTTATGGAGATCGCAGATCAATATGTAGTAGTTACTTTTTTGAAGAACGAATTTGAAACTAAATTGGACTCCTGCCTTAAGTCTCAAACTCACTTGTACGGACTTTTTTAATTAAATAAGAAAATTTGGGCTAGTTAGGCCAATTAAAAATAGGCCCAACACATTAATTTAATATATTAAATGTGGTTTAATTTTTAATTATTCAAATTTTGAAGACAGTTAACTTTCTTAATTTTTTAAACTAAAATATGTATATTTTTGTAACTTAAGGAAACATTAAATTATTTTTAACTTGTACAAAAAGTTAATCTATTTTACTTTTTGGTTGAATAGAAAAAACAATTTTATTAGTCATCTCCCAAAAATATTCTTACTTATTCTATCAAAATATATTGTGATCCTAATTCTTATAAATTCACCCCTTTTTTTCTTTTCAACAAAGACTTATAAGGAACTACTTTTAGTATAGCCAGTTGTGTCATACAGCCAGTTGTCTCAGCCATTGAATTAATCTAATAATTGAGATTTGATGATATAAACTTGTACAACAGGTTATTTAAAATATATTAAAAACTCTCTTTAATGTTTAGTTAAATATTAAATAAATTTTTTAAAATTAAATCATTAACAAAATATCCATTTATAATATTAAAAATATAAAGATAATATTATATTGTATGTTATAATTTTAATTTTAACAATATTAAATTTTAAAATTCTAATTTTAATTTTAATTACATTAAATCTTATAATTTTAATTTTAATTTCAATTATGTTAAATATTATAAGTTCAATTTTAATTTTATTTTAATTAGGTTAAATAATTTTAATTTCAAATCTATTTTCAATTTCGATTTTAATTACGTTAAATGTTATTATTTCAATTTTAAATTTAATTTCAATTACGTTAAATGATTTCATTTTAATTTCAATTACGTTAAATATTATAATATCAATTTCAATTATGTTAAAATTTTATAATTTCAAATTCAATTTTGATTTTGATTATATTAAATATTATAATTTTAATTTCGATTTCGATTTTAATTACGTTAAGAGTTATAATTTTAATTCTAATTATAATTCCGATTTCAATTTAAATTACATTAAATGTTATAATTTTAATTTTAATTACGTTAAATTTTATAATTCTAAATCCATTTCGATTTCATTTATATTAAATATTATAATTTTAAATCTAATTTCAAATTCATTTACGTTAAAAGTTACAATTCCAATTTCAATTATATTAAATGTTATAATTCTAATTCTAATTTTAATTACATAAAATATTATATTTCACTTACTTTAAATATTATAATTCAAATTTTAATTTTAATTTTAATTACGTTAAAATTATAATTTCATTTATAATTTAAATTTAAATTTAAATTAAATATTATAATTCTAATTCCAATTCTAATTTTAATGGCATAAAATAATATAATTTCAATATCAGTTTTAAGTACGTTAAATATTATAATTCTAATTTTAATTTTAATTGTGTTAAATATTATAATTTTAATTTCAATTTCAGTTTTAATTACGTTAAACATTATAATTTCAATTTCAATTTTAAATTCAAATTCAATTACGTTAAATATTATAATTAATAATTTTAATTTTAATTTCAATAACGTTAAATATTAATTTCATCAATGTTAAATATTATAATTTTAATTCCAATTTCAATTTCAATTTTAATTACGTTAAATCTTATAATTCTAATTTCAGTTGCGTTAAATGTTATAATTCCAAATCTAATTTCAATTTGATATTATATAATTAGTTTATATTTAAAAAATATTTTTAAAAATAAATTAAATTAAATGATAAAAATTTGAAAAAATAATTTGTAACTGTCACCGAAAACGGCGACCGACTGGTTGCTAGACGCCATTTTTTGGCGATACTTCAACGATAAAAAATATTAAATTTTACATCATTAAACTCCTTTTTACTTAATCTACACAATTGTGGGTCATTGTTTTTATCAAAAAAAAGATTGAAAAATGTCAAATGTAAAGATAAGGGGTAGTGGCCACCGCCACCCCTTCAAATGGTAAGGCGGTGACTTGCACCACTCCTACCTATGGACAGATCGTCAATCTATTCATAGATAGAAGCGATGCAAGTTACCGCCCCATTATTTAATAGCGAGTGATGAAGGCTACCGCTTCTGACTACCTAATTTGGCCATTTTTTAGTATTTTGCTTCTAAAAATGTCTCAACTATTGTGTAAATAAAAAAAAATAAACTCTAATGACTGAAAATATAATCTTTTTTACGTTAGAGACTCGTTAAAAAATGACGCTAGCAGTTGTCTCTGATGACAATTACATATTCTTTTTTTAATGAATTATCATTTAATTTAATTTTTTGTAAAAATATTTTTAAAAATATTACCAATTATACAATGACACGTGTTATTTTGTGCCACGTTCTAATTTTTAATTTAATTTTATAGTTAAATTACTTTTTTTATCTTTCCTCCATTAAAACTAACGATAAAAGTTAACATATTGTGAAATTTTGGATATTTTATCTCTAATTAGGATAAAGTCGTATTTATACTTAAAATATTGAGGTAAATTTATTATTATCCCTTAAATTTTATAATTCTAATTTCAATTCTAATTTCAATTACGTTAAATGTTATAATTTTAATTAGGTTAAATCATTTTAATTCTATATTTAATTTCAATTTTGATTTCAATTACATATGTTATAATTTGAATTCTAATTTTAATTTCAAATACGTTAAATGATATAATTTCAATTTCAATTCCAATTTCAATTTTAATTTCAATTACGTTAAATGTTATCATTCCAATTTTAATTTCAAATTTAATTTTAATTACGTTAAATGTAACAATTTTATTTTCAAATTTAATTAATTTAAATGTTATAATTTTATTTCAATTATGTTAATTATTATAATTCAAATTTTAATTAAATTACATTAAATATTAATATTCCAAATCCAATTTCAATTTCAAGTACATAAAATGTTATAATTCTAATTACAATTTAGATTTTAGTTACATTAAATATTATAATTCTAATTATAATTTCAATTTCAATTATGTTAAATATCATAATTCTAATTTCGATTTCGATTTCACTAATATTCAATGTTATAATTGTAATTCTAATTTCAATTTTAATTATTTTAAAGTTATCATTCTAATTTCTTTTTCTATTATGTTAAATGTTATAATTCAAATTCTAATTCTAATTTTAATTACATAAAATATTATAATTATAATTTCAGTTTCAAATACATTAAATGTTATAATTACAATTCTTATTTCAATTTTAATTTCAATTACGTTAAGCATTATAATTTTAATTTCAACTTTAATTACGTTAAACATTATAATTCTAATTTCAATTTCAATTTAATTACGTTAAATGTTATAATTTCAATTCTAATTATAATTTTAATTCTAATTATTATTTAAATTTTAATTACATTAAATGTTATAAATTCAAATTTAATTTTAATTTCAATTACGTTAAATATTATAATTACAATTCTAATTTCAATTACGTTAAATGTTGTAATTTCAAACCCACTTTCAATTTTAAGTGTATAAATGTTATAATTTTCAGTTCTATTTCTGATTCAAATTTTAATTACGTTAAATGTTAAAATTTTAATTTTAAATGTAAATTAAACTTTAATAAAGTTAAACGTTATAATTAAAAGTCCAATTTAGATTTTAACAAATCTAAAATTGGAAGTTAGAAATATATTTTAGACTTTTTATATATTGTTTGCAACAAATCAATAATTTGAAATTATAAATATATTCTGAAAAAATAGAAATTTGTTTGTAAATTATTTATTTTAAAATTTTAAATTTTGAATTTGTTATATATTTTTTAAATTAAGAGTTGGAATGTTAAGATAGTTTAATAAATGCCTTGAAAATTAAAATATGTATGTATATATATGCAAAATATTGAGTGGGAATATTTAATATATTGAGTGGAAACATGTTGTATATTGAGTGGGAACATTTAGTATGTTAAGTGAGAACATGTAGTAAATTGAGTGAGACCATGTAGTATATTGAGTGGGAACACGTTGTATAGTAAGTGGGAACATTTAATATGTTAAGTGGGAACACGTAGTTTATTGAGTGGGAACACGTAATATATTGAGTGGGAACACGTAGTAAATTGAGTGGGAACACGTTGTATATTGAGTTAGAATATTTAGTATGTTAAGTGAGAACACGTAGTATATTGAGTGAGAATACGTTGTATATTGAGTGGAAACATTTAGTATGTTAAGTGGAAGCAAGTAGTATATTAAGTAGGAACACGTAGTATATTAAGTGAAAATATTTAATATATTGAGTGGGAACACGTAGTATATTGAGTGGGAACACGTAGTAAATTAACTGAGAACACGTAGTATATTAAGTGGTAACAAATAGTATTTTAAGTGAAAACACGTAGTATATTAAGTGGGAACATTTAATATATTGAGTGGGAATACGTAGTATATTAAGTGAGAATATTTAGTATGTTATGTGGAAACAAGTAATATATTAAGTGGGAACACGTAATTTATTAAGTGGTAACAGTTAGTATGTTAAGTAGTATTAGGTAGTATATTAAGTAGGAACACATAGTATATTGAGTGGGAACAGTTAGTCTGTTAAGTGGGAACACGTAATATATTGAGTAGGAATATTTAATATGTTAAGTGACAATACATACTATATTGAGTGAGAACATATAGTAAATTGAGTGGGAACACGTAGTATATTAGGTGAGAACGCGTTGTCTATTGAGTGGGAACATTTAGTATATTGAGTAGGAACACGTTATATATTGAGTGAGAACATGTTGTATATTGAGTGGGAACACATTGTATATTGAGTGGGAACATTTAGTATGTTAAGTGGGAACACATGATATATTAAATGAGAACATTTAGTATGTTAAGTGTAAACAAGTAGTATATTACTATGTGTTCCCACTCAATATATTAAATGTTCCCGCTTAATATATTACTTGTTCCTATTTAATATACTACTTGTTCTCACTTAATATACTACGTGTTACCAGTGAATATACTACGTATTCTCACTCAATAAATTACGTATTCCCACTCAATATACTAAGTGTTACCACTCAATATTCTAAATGTTCTCATTTAATATACTACATATTCCCACTAAATATACTAAATGTTCCTACTTAATATATTTCGTATTCCCACTTAATATATTACGTGTTCCCACTTAATATACTAAATGTTTCTATTTAATATACTAAATATTTTTACTCAATATACTTCGTATTCCCATTTAATATACTACGTGTTCCCACTTAATATACTAAGTGTTCCTACTTAATATATTATATGTTCTCACTCATAAAATTGTCTTTTTTGTTGTCGAAGTATCGCCAAAAAAATCTTCTCCAGCCGATTGCCATTTTTTCAACAACGGTTGTAGGTTTTTTAATTATTCATTAATTATTTTTAATATATTTATTATAATTATAGACCAATTGCAGGATGACACATGTAATTTGTAATTAATCAGTGTTTGACACGTGTTACTGTGTTAAAAAATATTTATTTATTACTTGTTTAAAATTATATTAAATTATATAAATAAATAAGATTGTGCAATATATTTAATGACAATGAATGAGTGAAATTGTGTCACGTGTCTAAGGTTAAATGATAAATAATGAAGGTAAAGTGGTAATTGTTTATTAAAGTTAATATTTTCATCGAATTAACGGTAAATATTTACGAATATGGTAAACTTATGTATTTTATCTCTAATTAGGACAAAGTTATAAATTAGCCTAAAACATTATGGTAAATTTGAACTTATCTCTTATAACATTTAAATGAAAAGAAATTGGAATTATAATGTTTAACGTAATTGAAATTAAAAGCGTATTTAAAATTGAAATTCGAATTATATTATTTTATGTAATTAAAATTAAAGTTGGAATTAGAATTATAATATTTATTAAAATTAAAATTAAAATTGGATTTGAAATTATAACTTCAACATAATTGAAATTAAAATTAGAATTATAACATTTAACGTAATAAAAATAGAAATTGAATTATAATATTTTATGTAATTAAAATTAGAATTAAAATTAAATTTGAAATTATAACATTTAACATAATTGAAATTATAATTTTATTTTTTAACGTAATTGAAATTGAAATTAATTTAAAATTATAACATGTGAATAAAATTGAAATTGGAATTAGAATTATAACATTTAACGTAATTAAAATTAAAATTATAACATTTAATGTGATTATAACATTTAACGTAATAGAAATTGAAATTGAATTATAGTATTTTATGTAATTAAAATTAGAATTTAAATTAAAATTAGAATTATAACATTTAACATAATTGAAAATAGAATTTTATTTTTTAACGTAATTAAAATTAAAATTAATTTAAAATTATAACATGTAAATGAAATTGAAATTAGAATTAGAATTATAACATTCAACGTAATTAAAATTGAAATTATAACATTCAACGTAATTAAAATTGAAATTATAACATTTAATGTAATTGAAATTTGAACTGTAATTACAATATTTAACGTAATTGAAATCAAAATTTAAATTGAAATTATAACACTTAAGAAATTGAAATCAAAATTATAACATTTAATGTAATTGTAATTATAATATTTAACGTAATTAAAATTAAAATTATAACATTTTAACATAATTGAAATTGTAACATTTAATATAATTTAATTTGAAATTAAAATTAAAATTAAAATTATAATATTTAACATAATTGAAATTGGAATTAGAATTGTATCATTTAACATAATTAAAATTAAATTTAAAATTAAAATTATAACATTTAACATATTTTAAAATTGAAATAAAAATTATTTAACCTAATTAAAATTAGAATTAGAATTTAAATTATAATATTTAACGTACTTAGAATCAAAATTGATTTTAAAATTATAACATTTAATATAATAAGAATTAAATTTAAAATTAGAATTGGAATTATAACCTTTAACAAAATTAGAATTGAAATTGTATTTGAAATTATAACATTTAAACTAACTGAAACTAAAATTGGATTGTAATTGCAACATTTAATAAAATTAAAATTGAATTTGGATTTCAAATGTAACATTTAATGTACTTAGTGTAATTGAAATTGAATTTAAAATTAAAATTGAAATTATAACATTTAATGTACTTAAAATTGTAATTAGAATTGCATTTAGAATTATAATATTTAACGTACTTGGAATTAAAATTAAAATTATATTTGAAATTATAACATTTAATGTAATTCGAATTAAAAATTGATTTGAAATATAACATTTAACGTAAATGAGATTAAAATTATAATTTGAGTTATAATATTTAATATTATTAAAATTAAAATTAGATTTGAAATTATAATATTTACATAATTAAAATTAAAATTAGATTTGAAATTATAACATTTAATGTAATTACAATTGAAATTGGATTTCAATAACATTTAACGTAAATAAAATTAAATTTAAAATTAGATTTATAATTATAACATTTAATGTAGTTGAAATTAAATTTAAAATTAGATTTTAGAATTATAATATTTAACGTAATTGAAATTAATATTGAATTTGAAATTATAACATATAATGTAATTAAAATTAAAATTAAAATTGAAATTATAATATTTTACGTAATTGAAATCGAAATTAGAATTAGATTTATAATATTTAACATAACTAAAATTAAAATTTGAATTGGAAATATAACATTTAACGTTATTGAAATTGTAATTAGAATTATAATATTTAACATAATTAAAATCAAAATTAGAATTAGAATTGTAACATCTTGCGTAATTGAAATCGATATTGTAATTAAATATAATATTTAAAGTAATTAAAATTGTAATTATATTTGAAATTGTAATATTTAACATAATTAAAATTAATATTGAAATTATAACATTTAACATAATTAAAATTAGAATTCAAATTGTAACATTTAATGTAATTAAAATTAAAATTAAAATTATAACATTTAACATAACTGAAACTGAAATTAAATTTAGAACTATAACATTTTATGTAATCAAAATTGAAATTACAATATTTAATGTAATTAAATTTGAATTTCAAATGAATTAAGATTATAAAATTTAATGTGATTAAAATTAAAATTAGATTTAAAATTATTAACATTTAACATAATTAAATTTAAAATTAAAATTAATTTTAGAATTATAAAATTTAACTTAATTTAAATTAAAGTTAAATTAGAATTAGATTTATAATATTTAACACAATTAAATTTGAAAATGATTTTAAAATTATAATATTTAACCTAATTAAAATTAAAATTAAAATTAAAACTATAACATTTAACGAAACTGAAATTGGATTTGAAATTATAATTTTTACATTATTAAAATTGAAATTATAACATTTAACATAATTAAAATATAAATTGAATTTGAAATTATAACATTTATTGTAATTGAAAGTAAAAGTTTTTTATATGTATTTTGTCTTTATTTTTTTTATTGATTGTTATCATTGAAATAATATTTAATTTATATTTATAAATATTTATATAAAATATGTTTTATTTTTTCACAATAAATATTATAATAAAATTATTTTTTATTAATTTAGTTTTGAACTTAAATAATTTTAAATTTATAACATAATTATATATGTTAATTATATTAATATATAAGGGGTTTATATAAAAACAAATTAAAATGACCAACAATATCTTATATTACCAGTTATTTTTGTTACATCAACCGATTATATGACTCAACCGACTGTATTGTAGCTTGTCTCTTTAAACATTACGTTAAATCCAATTCCACCTTTTTATGTCGTGGGCTGCCAATGCATGATCCATGGTCTTGGCCCTAATCCTTGTAGCATTAGATAAAGTCATTCGTATAAAGGGGTGGAAAGTGGTATTGGTCTGTAGATGAATTTTTTTTTTTTTGTGGAACAATGAATTTTTTCAATTGAGTGGTTTCCTAAAACCTCTTTTGGAAACTTGCCTACACTCAAAAAGAGTTTGGTTAAAATGCGTCGACAGTTATTGATAACCCTCCGATGCTTAAATTAATTTTTGAACTTGAAAAAAAAAATTAAAAATTTTAGAGATAGATTGATAATTTTTGCCTTATATTTTTTTTTCTAAAAAATTATATTTGTTCCTTGAGTGCGACTCTCAGCTTCTTTTATAGGTTTTATGATTGGCCGGTTACTCCTTTTTACTTTATCTCACCTCTCAAAATGGGCAAAAAAATTACAATTTGTGTTATAATGTATTAATGTTGAAGGGTCATTATCTCCGTGTTTCTTGACAAATGTGAGTTTGGTGATGCTACTACCATGTTCTTTTTGTATCATAGGCTATATTTTGATTTACGATAGTACTCGACTCCAAATAATTTTTAAGTTTATTGGGTCAATCATTTTTTTTTTTCATCTAAAGATTCTAAGTCAAAGCTCCGACTTTTTTCAACTCAATAATTGGTCTTGGGGCGTTCGAGCCTTCTAAACACAATGGGCCTTTGTGAGCCAAACATGGGGACTCCTCTAAAGTTTCCCTTAAAGGATTTGGCCCAAGAGAATTTGGTGGGCCTGGGCCACCAAAATTTCTAAGCGTAACAGAGAAAAAATATTAATCGATGCAAAAGACAAGTAAAATCATTGTTTTTTAAAATGATACTAAATTCCATTAAAGAAAATGGTAAACATAAAAAGTTAGGGGCTTTTGATAATAATCAGAGAAAATAACGGGAGAAACTAATAAACTTAGCACACTGGCAATTGCCCGAGTCCAATCCCTTGCAAGTAAGGGAAATAACAATCCCCAGCTGGAGGACACCTTTCTAAGGAAATGAGAGAAACGAAATCATCCTAAAAATTAGGAAGCAAAAGAAAATAACCATCACGCAGGAGGGAAAAGTTAAAACTACCAAATACAACCATATTAACCAAAACAGATCCAAAAAACAATCCACAAATACTAGACAATCAACACCAAATGGATCCCAACATGCACAATTTGCCAACAGGGGTTTTGTGCCTCCATGATAGAATCTTTAAATTCGAAAAGACAACGACTGCTAACCCTACGGTAAAGAAGATCAGCAATTTGATCTAAGAACGTGTCGATTGTAGATCGCAAGTGCCGAATCAATATCGGCGCTTCGGTTTGTTGAGAGAGAGAGAGAGAAATGGCAAGTAAAATCATGTTTTGATAAAATTATACGTGTATGTGTATGTATTTATATATATTGTTTGCACTCTTCTTCTCTCTTCTCGTGCAACGAAATTCTCTTTATGATTCTCAACTTTAAAATTCTATTCCTGTAAGTGCCAGAGTTATATGTCTGTAATTTGGAGGGCTTCGACGCATCATGTTCATGTTATTATATATCTACGCCATTGTCCACTAAAATATATATATATATATATATATATTTTTTCCATCGTCCACTTCAGCCCCTAACATGCATGAATTGTAAGTTTTATATAAAATACACGTATGATAGGTTTTCTTGATGTATTTATACAAATGATATGGTGCAAATAATTCTATCACTTGTTTAAGGGTTGCTTAAGTAGACTAATATTTTGATAAACATAATTTTTAAAATTTGAAAAACTATGATCACAAGACTTTTAACTAGCGAACAAGTTTTCACCAAATATTGTAGGGTAAAATTACTTAAAATTTGTAAACAGAACTCCAAAAGTTTACTTAACATTTCAGTTATTGTTCTTCAAAAATTACTGAAGCACACTAATACCAAACGGACCCTAAAGCCATGCCAATAGAAGTAGAAGTATTAGCAAACCAACAACAGATAAAGACTTAAAATCTCAAACCAGTTATAATTTAAGAATCTGGACTCTTGGAATGTTGTGCATCTTGACAACAAACGGTTTTTGTACTTGCAGGGCTAGCAACTTCAAACCATCACCAGCAAGTTAATTTGTCTAGGAAAATCTAAGGTCAATACAGATGAACTATACCAGGTGGATCAAGGCCAAAACTTTCGGTACCTTGTCCTTAAAGCTCTTATCCAATTGTGTGTACAATGCTAAACGTTTTGAAATTTGATGAGCTCATGTTCATATAATACAAACAATATGACCAGTATCTTAAAGGATAGTATTCTTGCAAATTTGAACTTGTTTTCCATTACTAACCCATAAATAAGAAATATGTTACAACAGAAGATGCTCAACTCAAACATGTTAATCAATAAAACAGAGAAAAAAAAAAGGGGGGAGGGTGGGGTGCAAAAGAAAAATAACCACCGTTGCCTCAAAGAAATACAGCTTTGTGAAAGCAGGATGAAAACAGTAGACTAAAAAACCCTAGCAAAACTGCACTTCCCCAGATAATTATAAGTGTAATGAACCTGCTGTATGGATCTGTGCTGTCTGAATACGTACATTATGCTGCGTTGACAAAGTGAACATTCATTAACATCAACATCCAAGATAAGCTCATCGTCTTCCTCTTCTGCCCCTCCCACGATTGCCACCTCTACCTCGGCTTCGTGACCACCCTGATCTATCTGACTTCAGCCCTAATGATTGAACTCCCCTCCTTTTCTCATGATGCCTTTCTCTGTCCTCATCTTCCTTGTACTTGGCCGAGCTTCTGGTAATGAAGGAAATCTCTCGCGAACCTCCTGGTCCCAACTTCACGTCACCTGGGCGACCAGAAGCCTGCCGATCATCTTGGAGAGCCTTCACTCTCTCTCCAATAGGAAGAGCATCTTCTTTTGCAAGTGATACACGGTTCCAAAATGCCTCTGCATGCCGCTCATCCTTAACTTCGTACAATCTACAGATAGATTTTTGATACATAAAAGGGGGAATAATTAGCGAGTGTTAACCAACTGAAACCTGGCACACATACACTTGAACACTCACCTACATACACACTATTTGCACCGAAGATGAAGCATAAAAACCCTTTTAACACATTCATAGAATAAGCATAACTCCATGTATAATTAAGGCTATGAACAACTTACCTAGGAGCTCGTGATTTTGTGTTATCCGTGCCAGGCTCATCTTCTGCTAACTGAGATGTTGCTGAGACATCAGAATCACTATCTTCATCCTCCATGACAGGTTCAAAATGTTCTTCCACCAAAGATGGTTGCTTTTGAGACGGCAAAGGATGTAAAGCAAGATACTCTTGGGAGAACTCGTCAATTTGATAGTCCTGGGCAAAAATCAGAAAGGAAATATGATTCAGAGCAACCAGAAAATAAGTAAAAATGATAAATAATTATATAAGAAAGACACTATCATCAAATTCATATGATTTCCAACAGTGCTACAATTGCAACTTTTCCAGCTACCTCTTAAATGGGCAAGATACTGATATCTTATTATAGATAAAAGTAATAGTTTCCATTGAATCATTAAATTGTAATTTCCTTAATTTCTTAACCCCCATATGGATACATTTTTCATTTATATATACATTCCAAAATACAAGATTCATTTGGGTGGGTAATAAATGTACTGATGCATGTGAATCACAATAAAGATGCGTGGAATTAAGCATATTTATATATAAACTGAAAACCAGTAAAAGTACCATCAAACAATCATATTATGATACCTTATTTTCAAACATAGCTACAAATCGCTCATCCTTAAAAACTTTGCTACCAAGGCCCTTCTTCTTTTTTGATTTCTTCTTATCTTCATTATCATCAGCATCTTTCTTTTCATTTTCAGCTTCTTCATTTTCAAGAATACGAGCTGCAAGACCACGATTAACCTTCGGTAACTTCCTCTTAAGCTGCAACAATAAGTAAAGAAAGAGGATATCAATTAGCTTAAATTAGATTATCCAACTCTACCAAATAAGTGACAACAAAATCTAAAACAATCTATCAATCTTGTTGACAGGCATTAAGGATGTAGAAAGGAACAAAGAAATTAGGTCTGTAGGAAGGGGAAAGAAGGGAACCAAAAAAGCCATTTAACAGAACATGTGGCAAGAAACCAAATGTTCATTTTCCCAGGGTGTTTGTAACAAATTGAGAAACTTAAAGACCATCTGATGTCACTTTCAAAACCTTTTGACTCTCTCATCAATCTAAAAGCAGGACAACAAAACATTATAGAATTAACAACAATTTGAGAATAGAAAACTCATCAATCTGCCAGACGATTTAAAACACCTTTTACCTTCTCTAAGTTTAATTTCGAGAACACAGAAGTGTTATTCTATTTAACTATTTCTCCAAAATACTAATACAAGACAGTAAACAATTTTTCATGGACAAGTTTACAGAATACTACCGATCAAGGCCCAAATAACCAGAAGTTAAAATTTTAAGTATACTTTTGCATACATCTTTCATGGTCAAAGGAAAAGAGGAAGGATCAACAGCATTTGACAACCCACGCACTCGTGAGTCAGCAAAAGGTATCATCAATCATAATGTTATTGTTCTTAGTTACAGAAATTGGCATAAGATCCATCAACAGTTTTAAAGACACTGCATAACTACAACAAACTAATAACACGAGCACAAACTTAATGGGTCAATGCTATGATATTACGCTGCCTCCTAAAATCAGTGATCAGAGGCAAATAATTGAAAAAACTTTGAAGAAAAAAACACAAATTTTAACAGTGTAACAATCACCGTAATTCTAGATGCACGTTGCTCTTCCAGCTTCCTTCGTTTCTGCTCCTCTATGTAGGATTCATATGCGAAAGGATCCACTAATGCTTTTGCCTGCAAATAGTACCCAATAAAACACATATTAGGCAGCCATATCATTTATTATGGGAATGTGTCTAACACCAATATCATTCATTTCCTGTAACAGGTCTGATATATCTGATCTAGTTTGTGAAAACTAATGTATATTCTCTGCTACAACTAAAAGATACCCACACAACTGAATAGAAAACAAGATAATATCTAGCAAATAATCTTAGGTTTCCAAGTATGGTCTAGATATTTGATGAAAACTGTAAAGGAAGAAAAGGCATTACAGCAACCTAACCTTCTTATATAATCGATAATCAACAAAGAAACCATGCATGTACGCTCTTAGAAGATTGGTGCCAATCAGACTTGTCAAATTCAACTTTTCAAGATCTTCCCTGGTCAAAAATTTGTAGTTATCATATATGGTTGTCTGTCCCCCTTCCTTCAGCTCTTCCTGAGACTCAAAATATCAGCACTGTAACCCAATAGTCCAAGCGAAATGTAAGAAAGGCAAGAATCTAAATCTTGAAACACACCGTCATGCTTTCCATTGGAGAACACCACTTGGGAGTGGGTCCCAAATCAGGTATGAAGTAAGATGGTATCTGGCTGCAATCCAAAGCCAGCAACATCAGTCCACTGTCTTTGAACACACATATATCATTTATTTTCCCAGCAGTTGGTTCAACGCTGGTCATGCCTTCTCCCTGAGATTAACAGAAGAATCAAATAAGAGCTGATCCAAATTTCATAAGAAAGATGAGAGAGATAAAAGAGAGAACATGAATATATATGATTTTAGTTTTTATAGGAAATGGAACAATCTTACAAATAAATTGGTCAATGAAAGTGTGGAATCTTTGTAATACAGAACTTCTCATTAAAATATAATCTTGAAAGTAAAGTTCCAACTACAATCACTAATATTTGGGTAAGGGGAACGTAACCAACCTCAATTTAATTGCCACATCAAGTGCATACATGATATATTTGTTATGAAACCTAATCTAACTCAAACAAGCCCCCTAAATAGTACATACCTAGAACAGGTATTATAAGTGATAAGCCTTAAAATCCTTATTTTGTGTTGCTAACACTTACAGAAGCAACCATGATATGCTGAATAGACAATAATACATACATGCACGATGTACATTAAATGAAGGATCAACAAATTCTTCCTAGATTCCTAGAAAATGAACATGTACAAAATTCAGCTATAATGATGCATTTTAAAACACAGGTTGTATCATGATTTCTTTTCCCAAGAGAAACCAGAGATTGGATCATGTTCAGATTTTAAGATTGATTATGCACACAGAAGACAGAATCAAATAATTACATTGCTTCTTAATCAAGTTTGAAATTCTTAGATCTTCCAAAACAGTCTATTACTCAAAATCAGACCCAAGTACAAACACGTCTAATCATCTTTCATAGTCCATAAAAACAAAAGGTTTTGAATAGTTATGTGGTCTCTTGAATTTATTAATCCAAGAATGCAAGTTTTCCATAGAACTGCAGGGTAATACAAGAAATTAGAAACAGAATTAAAAATATCTTACTATCTCAGGGTCCCATATTCTGACAATATGATTATCTGTTGTAATCATCTTTGGTCGATCAGTGTTAATACTCTGATGCCACTTAATATCTAATATGGGGCTGCCATACCTGTATGACAGCACCAGGAATCTCAATGAGCAAATTATTAAGCCCAATTATGCAGATACATAATAAAGTGTGAGCAGCAAGACTTACATGTGATCCTTGACTTGTACAGGATACGAGGAACGCAAATCATAAATCAACACCTGCATATTCAATTGCAAGATCAACACAGTACCTCCCAAAACAATCTGAAAAAAAAAAAATTTGTAGACAAGGCCAATATCTACGCAAATCCCATGAAAAGAAAATATAAAAATTAATCAATAGTAGAATCATCAAAGGCCTTACTGATTCAATTTTCTGACCCAACTCAGCCTAATCTATTTTTCTCATTTACCACAGTTCCAATGCATTATCAACAATCTTGTAAGTGTTTTAAATGCAAATTATCATTGTTATTTCCAGAAAGAACGCATCAGAAAAATTCATCACTCTCTCTACAGAAGATCATTTCACCTGGCACATCCAATAGTGAGAAGCCTACATACTAGTGCGGTTGGCCATTTCACTCGACATCTATTTACATATCAGATTCTTTCTCCCCTGACCTTCAATTTGTATTTCAGTAGGTTCATAGTTTATCTGGCCTTTCATGGCCCCACTGAATTTTTATTGGACCCATTCTATATATTATTCTCAGTCCTCCCTCTTGAAAGAGGAGTTGCCCATCATATAATTCTTTTCACATGTTACATATTGACTCTCAACCCTTGTACCTCTAAAAGAGTGGATTATCTTGAGCACATACATAGCAGCATACTGACAGTGGTAGTAAAATAAGACAAATTTTGCATAAAGATAACATCCTTCCATGTACATGAACCAACTTAAGTTCAGCATCAAAACTTAAGACAAGTTTGAGAGAATAATTCTCAATCTCTATCTGTCTCTCTTTAGAATTTACAAGTATTTATAGGCTACAAATATAACCTATAAAGGAAAGAAAATAAACCCTATACAAATAGGGAATCCTAATATTTACAAGATAAGTAACTCTAGCTAGTTTAATGTCCTAAATTAGAAAACCAATTCTATATAGGATATAACTTATTTTCCACAAAAACTAAAGCAGATTTTATTAAAACCAAATATAGTATTATGAAGATCGACAAGAAATAATATGAAGTTAACATAATGAGTCATAATATAACCTTTCCTGTGCTACTTCCAACTCCCATAAGGAAACCGCCATTTGTGTCAAACTCCACTGCAGTGACTTCCTGCATAAACCAGAACATACAGTAAGAGAATAGTTTCAGACAAAAAAATAAGTAGATAAATAAGGACACATCATTCTTGAATTATATTGAGAGTATATATTAATTCCTAGCCATTGCATCTCCAGAAAGCATAAAAGAATAATCGTCTCAAATATGCCAAAAGATATTCTAACTTAAAAGTAAAGGAGGAAAATTGTGGCTACGACTGACCCACAAAACCTCCCACACAGGATAATCAGTGGCACAAGGAAAATGCATCTCAGAAATACACAGATTGGAGCAAGGACCTTTGTCAAAATTATGCAACATATCAGAATCCTAGCCATTTGGCTGTGGAGAAATGTAGTTTAATGGGGATATTTGTGATAATAAATAAATCTCTGCAATGCATATCCCTGACTTGGTGATTAAAAAAATACAATACCTGGTCAGCATCACCAGCAGGTGCAACAGCATTAATTCTACCAACTGAAGATCTCACTCTCATATCAAAACATTCTATAGCACCATCCTCACCACCACAAGCAACTAGCCCGTGAAGTTTGCTGAAATTGTAAAGCATCAGATAAGCAAAGCTTGGTGATAATTCTATAAAATAAATGATTTTTACTTTTGAAAGCATACAATTTTTAATACTAAATGAGACATGAATAAAAAATGTCTAAGATTCAGCAACAACCTTCGAGAAACTACATTTACTGCTGGAGATTGTGTGTTCAGAGAGGGGAGGAATTGTCCCTGCAAATTGCAAATTCAATTATTATTTACAGCACCAAACATAAAGCAGGACCAGGAATCTAAAAATGTAAAAATTGTTTAAAACAACAGTGAATCTTGAGAGACAAAACAGCAGTGATGCATGCACATAGTACAAAGGAGGCATGAATAATATTCTGACAGAACAAAAAGATGTACCTGTTCTAAATTAATTCTATATAATTCAGGAGATGAACCGGCACAAAGTAAGTCACAAGACCAACAATCATACGCCATACTCCTGCCCATCCTGTTAAAAGTATACAAATGCATGACATTAATCGCTGTTTAAATAACTTACAAGAAATGTCAAACATAGTCAAGGTTAAACAATGGAGAATGAACATGTATCTTAAGTGACAAGAGTAGTTACCAATACATATAACGAATGAGATGAAGAATTAGATTACTACCATCTGACAATTACCATTTAGAGCCTGTTTGGTATGGATTTTCCCTAGGCTAAAAGTACTTTTTTAATATCAAAAGCTCTTCTTAAAATATTTTGAGGTATTTGGTTGCAAATCAAAGAAAAGCTTTTGGAAATTAAAAAAGCTATTTTACCTCGACTAGAAGAAACTCAAATTTTAAGCTTTCGAAAGTAGAGGTTAAAAAGCTTTTTTATGAATTATCTAAAATACCCTTATTTAATTTTAAAAATTTTACTTCAATTATCTCTTAACATATTAAAGTAATTACACAATTTTTCCTAAAAGCTACAAGGGACAACCAAACTAAATATTTTTTCTTAGAAGCTCTATCTATAAAAGCTTGATTAACATAAGCTCTACTTGAAAGAAGCTCTGCTTGAAAAGCCAAACCAAATGGACCCTTAATTTATTAATCATAGATGATCACCACTAGTTTAGCTCAGTTTTTTCATATTACCACATAAAGATATGGTGCTAAGGTCCTTAAAACTTCATAATAAATGGCCTCACCTCATTATTAAAGAAATACAATCGTGTCAAACTATCAACAGGGCAAGAGATATCTAATATCGTCTATACTCTTATGCCATCACTATACCAGATGTTATACCATTTGACAGCTACATTACCAGTCAACCTAAAATCTTAAAGCTATTGGCAGGGACCCAATAGTAGTATTTATGTCCTAACACATTGCATCAATAATTCACTTAAACCTTGTGAAAATTTGTCTTCAAAAAAGATACCAAGCACCAAGTAAGGCTTGAACCATAACCCTGAACCTTCGTCCTATCAAAAAGGAGATGCCACTAGGACAAATATCCTAGGCACGGACTCCTTCGGCATGTCACACAGTGAATGTAAAGAATGAGGAGCATCTGAATAAAACTGGTGAATGGTTTACCTGTATGAAAAAATAGTTACTGTCTGAAAATTCAAGGAGTGGCGTGGAATTTGAAACCCTCAAAAGTTAACAAGTCAAAAGTATCATTTCCAAAGTGCCAATTCAAACATTTCCTAATTCAATCTCACGTAGAAGCAATCTCTAACCAACAATAAGTTCATCATTGCGTCCATTCTCAGCTCTCTAGGTCAATATCTCTTTTATCCATCTTTTGGTTTCACAACCAGTATCAGCACTATAAATCTAACTTGCTACCAATATAATGGCCTGACCATTCCAATAACTATCAATATTTCTACAATGACATTTTCTCCTTCCATACTCATCATCATCCACAATACCGAGGCACTCATTTTTTAGTCATCTTCAAATAATGAAACAAAAAGGCCATGGTGACAATTGTAACATGAACTTCTACATATCAAAGAAACTGCAATTAAAAATCCAGTTGACCATTAAAATCAAACTACCAACTGTCTATAAAGTATATGAAATAATTTTTTTTTAAAAAGTGCTAGATGTCATATTATAGGGACAAGAAGAAATAATAGCAAAGCGTCCAAACAAACCTTGGAATCCGCAAACTGTAGTGTTTTCCATATTTTGCATTAAGACAAACAGAACGATCAGCACATAAAAATGCAAGCTTTGAGTAGTCGTCACCCAATACCTTTTTAGGCCACAAAACATATGTTACTAGAAGATTAAATATCATGAAAATGTTGTGACTAAAAAAGTCAATAAAATCATTGATCTAATATTAAGAACAATTTAGATAAATCATAACTTTTATATATCTGAATATGTATTTGTATATCACTGGTCGAGGACTCAGCCATAAAGCTATGGGCATCAAATTGTTGGATGTTACAATCAGGAGATGGAAAGAAGTGCAATCCCTCAAAACTCACCCCTCAAGAAATAACTAATAATAACAAATAAATAATTAAATACTCATAGGACTATGCACACATTGAAGGGGGGAAAGGGAGAAAAAAATAACTATATGTACCAAATGGACTTATCAGTAACCATCCGATGATCAATACTGAGCCCATTGGATGTCAGAATCAGGAGATGGAAAGAAAAGCAATCCCTTAAACCCCCCCCCCCCCCCCCTGAGAAATAACTAATAATAACAAATAAATAAATAAATACTCAGGACTAAGTACACATTGGAAGGGGGGGGAAGGAGAAAAAAAAACACTATATATACCAAATGAACTTATCAGTAACCAAGCAGTGATCAATCCTAAGCCAAAATTTTAAATTGTCTTTGCAAACTTCAAAAATATGAGCAGAAATGTAAGAGGAGGCAAACCTTTGGTGATCCCATTTGAACGACGCTACTTACAATTTATGGAACTCAAATCTTAAATTGCAGCACTAGTTAACTTGATTAATCATCAAGATTGTAAAAACTGAATTTCTCATTTCCTTTGGACTAGTTATCACTCTTGCATTCTTAATTGCCTTCTTCCCTTTATGCAGAAATTCTTTGTTCTAATACATTCCCTTCTTTCCTCTCCTCTTTCCTTTTTCCCTCCTCTTTTGGGAATAGATACCTTTATAGATACTATGTATCTAATAATCAGGAAGATAACTTAAGGAAAAAACTATTTGTCAGTTTATAATGACTGACCTTAAATGCAACAAAAGCTTTTTAAAATTGAAGAGAGAATTTAGAGAAGAAAAGACTTGTATATTTGTATTGAAAGAAACTACATGAATATATAGGCAAGCTTCCACCTTTGTCTAGTTGGAAAGCTTGCCTTTACACCTAATTCATCTTCTTTACGACTAAAATCCATTCATTTCCACACTCCCCTTCAAGCTGGAGCATATAAATCATATGCGCCAAGCTTGTTATAAATGAAATCAATTCTAGGACCCCTGAGAGATTTAGTAAGAAGATCTGCTAGTTGATCATTTGAGCTAACATAATTGGTAGAAATAATGTCGGATAGAATCTTTTCTCGAATAAAGTGATAATCAATCTCTATATGTTTCATCTTTTCGTGAAACACTGGATTGGATGATATGTGATGGGCAGCTTGATTATCACAAAGTAACTTCGTCTGTGATATATCTACAAATTTCAATTCTTGGATTAATTGTTTTAACTATATAAGTTCACATGTTGCTAAAGCCATTGCCTGATATTCTGCTTCTGCACTTGACCTAACAACAACAGCTTGCTTCTTACTTTTCCAAGATACAAGATTTCCTCCAACAAGAACACAATACCTAGTGGTAGAACGTCTATCTAATGGAGAACCTGCCCAATCGGCATCTGAATATAGCAAACCTTTACCTGGTGTATTCTTAATATATCATAGGATTCGGATAACCGCAATTCCAATGGTTGTCACGTGGAGACTGTAGAAACTAACTGACAACACTAACCAAGAAGGAAATATCAGGTCGTGTGATGGTGAGATAATTCAGTTTACCAACTAGTCTCCGATATCTCCCAGGATTTGCAATGGGCTCCCCCTGTCCAGGTAGAAGTTTAATGTTAGAGTCCATGGGAGTGTCTATAGGTTGGCAATCCATCATCTCTGTTTCTTGAAGAATATCCAAAGCATACTTTCTTTGAAAATAACAATTCCAGAGCTAGACTAAGCTACCTTAATACCAATGCAATATCTGAGTAATCCCAAATCTTTGGTCTGAAAATGAGCAAACAAGTGTTCTTTTAATTGCTTAATACAATTTTGATCACTGTCCGTGATGACAATATCATCAATATAGACTACCAGATATATGCATTGGCCTTGTAGTGTATACTTATAGAAAACAAAATGATCTGACTGACATCGAATCATGCCAAACTCTTGGATAACAGTGCTGAAACGACCAAACCAAGCACGAGGGGATTGTTTTAAACCATATAATGAGCGACGAAGTTTGCATACCAAACCAGACTCCCTCTGAGCAACAAAACCAGGTGGTTGCTCTATATAGATTTCTTCCTGAAGCTCACCATGGAGAAAGGCATTCTTGATGTCAAGCTAGTGCAAAGGCCACTGGCGAATAGCAATCACAGATAAGAACAATCGAACGGACGACATTTTAGCCACAGGAGAAAATGTATCAGAATAATCTAGGCCATAAGTCTGCGTGTATCCTTTGGCAACCAATCTCGCTTTCAACTGATCAACCTGACCATCGAGTCCAATCTTGACAGTATAAACCTAACGACAACCAACAGTGGAGTGACTAGGGGGTAGTTGGACTAACTCCCAGATACCATTATTGTGCAAAGCAGTCATTTTTTCAACCATTGCTTGACACCACTCAGGATGTGAAAGAGCATCACGAAGAGTGGTAAGAATAGAAACAGAGGATAAAGTAGACACAAAGGCATAATATGGTGAAGACAGTCAATGATAACTAAGAAAATTATAGATAGGATGAGGATTGCGAGTGAAACGCATACCTTTACGAATAGCAATGGAAAATTGGTCAGCAGGTGGTAGGATCTTAATAGGAGAGTGATCGGGAGCAGGAAGTGAGTCAACGAGCCCCTCAAGTGTCACAGGAGTAGTAGCACTGTCATCACTTGCAGGAGAAAAAGGAATAAGACTCGCAGGAGCCGGAGAGGGAGAATCCTCAAGAGGAAGATTATATTAGGGGATGGGAACAAGTTCAGTGTTGGATGCAGAGGAGGAATAATAAAAGGAATTGGGAGAGCCTCTGTGAGTGATATATTTTCTAAAGTAGAGAAAGAAAAGAAAGGGGAAGACTCAAAAAAAGTGACATCAGCAAAAAGGAAATGACGTCGAGTGTCAAGAGAATAACACCAATAACCTTTCTGAAGATGTGACTAGCCAAGAAAAATACATTTGATGGACCGAGCGGATAATTTTTCTTGACCAGGAGAGAATACATGAACAAAACAAGTGCAACCAAAAACACGCAGCAGAAGAGAAAACAATGGTTGATCAGGATACAGAAAAGAATGAGGTACCTAATGTTGTAATACAGAGGAGGGCATTCGATTTATCAAAAAACAGGCAGTAAGAACAGCATCCACCAAAAAAACGGAGAGAAACATGATGATGTAGAAGTAAAGTGCAGGCAGTTTCAATGAGATGTCTGTTCTTACGTTCGGCAACTCCATTTTGTTGTGGTGTATAGACACAAGAAGACTGATGTAAGATACCCAGAGAAGACATAAATTTAGTAAAAAGAATAGAAAAATATTCACGTGCATTATCACTACATAATATATGAATAGTAGTAAAAAATTGTGTCTTAATTTCAGCACAAAAAGATTCAAAAATAAAAAATAATTCAAAACGATCTTTCATTAAAAATAACAAAGTGCAACGCGAATAATCATCCATAAATGTAACAAAAGTATTTAAAGCCTAAAACAGACAAAATGCAACTAGGACCCTAAATGTCTGAATGAACTAATTCAAAAGGGGACGTATCCCGATTATTAACCCGCTTTGGAAATGATCCACGAGAGTGTTTTTCAAGCTGACAAGACTCACAATTAAAAGACGATAAACGAGAGAGATGGGGAACCATTTTTTGAAGCTTGAATAAATGTGGGTGTCCCAAATGATTATGGAGAAGTGTTGGTGATTCAGTAACAGTACATGCGACAGATGGTTGAGGAATACTCAAATGGTAGAGCCCCTATGACTCACAGCTTGCGCCAATCGTCTTTCCCGTACTGCGGTCCTGTATAAGAACAGAGTCATTAACAAAAGTGATAGCACAGTTTAAAGAACGAGTGAGTTTACTAACAGAGATAAGGTTAAAAGGACATTGTGGGATATAAAGAACAGAGTCTAAAGTTAAAGAAGGCAAAAGGAAAGCTCGACCAATTGCTTTAGCAATAATTTTGATTCCATTAGCTAAAGTGACAAATGGTAATGACCCAGTCTCAGAAATGCAAGAGAGTAATTGAAGGTTACCGAAATAATAGTCTGATGCGCCAGAATCAAAGACCTACGGTCCGTGAGAGGAAGACTAAGTAAGGCATGTGACAGAATTACCAGTGTTTGTAATGGAGGAAGTAGACTGTTGAGCTACTTGGTATTTAAGATAGCCCTCATAATCAGCACCAATAATAAGCATGGATGGAGAACAATTATTCGAAGTGCCAGTTTGATCGATGTGAACAAGGTTAGTAGCTCGAGGAGGCCGTCCATGCAACTTGTAGCATTTTTCTCGAGTATGGCCCCAACGATAACAATAACTACACTTGGGGCGATTTCTGCTACGATCGCTTTGATTTCGTTTGAAAAATTTATGTGATTGAGATTGGGAGGCCAAGACAGAAAAGTCCATTGTAGGTGTTCCGAGAATAGACCTGGTGCAGAAACACGAAGGAGCCGAGCAAACACCTCATCCATAGAATGAATAGTTGCATTGGCAAGGATCTAATCTCGTATTGGTGAAAGCTCATAGCTAAGAGAAGCCAGAGTCAAAACCATAAAAAATTTATCCCTCTGTGCAAGGTCTTTGGCCATAGTCTTACCAATTGGTAAAAGTGAGTTGAATTCGGTTTTAAGGGATCTCATCCATCCAAGGAATTCTGACATATCCATAGCCTGTTGTTTCAAATTGACAAGATTCGAGACAACAGAGTACAATATTTGGATGTCATTTGTATATAACAACTGAACCTGATGCCAAATATCAAAACAAGTCCGGTAGGCCTTATAAACGGGTTATAGTTGAGGATCAATGCTCTGCCGTAATTGATTACACAATAAGGCATCAATCTTTTTTCATTCAGCTGTATTTTTATCTTGCAAATCTGTAATATTGGTAGCTAAATGGTCTTCTAAGGCATATCCTATACACCATACCTCAATAGACGCAGCCCAAGAGGCATAATTACTACTTCCTACCAATTTTTCAATTATGAAAGTAGGAAATGAGTTAAAGGATAAGGCAAAACTTGTTTTGGAGCTTTCAATGGACATATTGAATCACAAACCGGATAAAATAATTGAAAGCAGGTTGATTGAAAGCAAAAATAATTTTCCAGTCACAAAGGGCTGTTTTCGGCGAAGGTGACGGCGGCCGACGACGACGAGAGGCAGGTATTGGGTTTGCCGGCGATGTTTGAATTTACTGGCACCGGCGGTGAGGATTCACGCTCGCCGAAGGGGGAGATTGGCTATCGGCGATCTAGTGACGATAGCGGAGATGCAGTGTGTCGCGGCGCGTCCGGCAGCCGATGAGTGTGCGACTGCTGGATTTGAGGTCACTAGCTTCGTCTGAGTCTGGTGACGCCGGCGGTGAGACCTCATGCTCGCCGGAAAGAAGTGGGTCAACGGTTGCAGATCGCCGGAAAGTTGACTGTTGTCGACGCGCAGAGGTGCGTCTGGCGGCCAGTAAGAGTGGATGGCTACAGATGTTATCTCTGGCGCCTTCTGAGTCGACGGAAATTATCGAGAAATGCCACAATCCCCGGAGAGTGTTACTGTTTCTAGTGTGTGGAGTGCGTTCGGCGACGATTTCTCGAGTCTTGCTATGGATGACCTTCTGAGATCACAGCCACCGGAAAATATGAACACGGTGGCCGAAAAATAAACAGGCAATGCTGCCGAAAAATGGAAAACACAGGTCAAAAGCCAAGTGTTGGCTCTGATACCATGAAGAGAGAATTCAAAGAAGAAAAGACTTGTATATTTGTATTGAAAGAAACTACATGAATATATAGGCAAGCTTCCACCTTTGTCTAGTTGGAAAGCTTGCCTTTACACCTAATTCATCTTCTTTACAACTAAAAACCATTCATTTCTACAAAAAAATTATTCATTTGCATTACATAACATCTTTTCAAGCAAAAGAAAGAAAAGGTATGGAAGATATTTCTTGATATCCACCCTCTATGATATCTTGGCAAGGTTGAAAACATAACCACCAAACCCATACCACCCTAATTTTAAATTCAAATTTAAATTAATCCCCCAAGTCAATAGCTCAAGATTTCTCATGGCTTCCGGCTTACCCAAAAGAAAATCATTTTGAATTTCCTGTTTTATTTTGCAACAGTATCCAATGAAAAATGTGTTGCAAACAAGTGTAGAGCCCCAAAAATGGAGTCCACTAAGCAAACGGTAATTTAGACTCTAGGCATCACATGCCAGTACCTGAAAATCAATTATCTCCGAGTCCAAGTGCCTCTCAAACTTCATTGACAATTGCCTTAGCTCATATACTTTGACTTGAGGTGGATATATACCTGCATTTCCAATAGTGAATTGACAAGATGAATATAAATTATTTAAATAATAATCACAATATTGAAAAATTAATCCCATTAAAGCACCTGATTCAATAAGAAACTCCCCGTCAGGAGTCACCTTTATTTTGGCTGTTGCAGTTTCAAACCACAAATCTTGAAGTAGCTCCACCCTTTACTGATAATCTACAATTAAAAAATTACATTATGAAAACACTCAAGGGAGATCTTAGACAGTTTGATAGATACTAGCATCAAGTAATTACTTTGTGTAAGAATAAATTCCTGGTATCTCAGCAAATAATTTAAAAATTGCAATGTCATGACCTAAATTAATAAACATAATAGTTGTTTAATACAACAATCAGCATGTAAATCCATGTCCTCCTTATTTGGAAGAATAAAAAATAGAAAAGAAAAGCAGAAAGAGAAATTAAAGCCAATCTTCATATGATAGTCAAATAATAATATGTCAATTTCATGTACTATTTTTTGTGTTTAACCTAAGAAAGTTGCAAATTTATGTAATTTGGCATCTAATTTGAAGAGTTAAATAGCTTTAAGCTGGAATATAAATCAAAAGTTTAAAATTTTAACTAAGAATAAATTTAAGTAAAATTAGGAACTTGCAATTGAAGTCTAGATATACAGGTCTTAGGGTTTAAGCAAAAGGGTTTAACCTAACAGCTTCTCTCTCAAATATACAAAACATTCGATATAAATTTACATGTAATTTCTAATTTTTGGCATGAAACAAATAAATCCAAAGCTTCTAACACGAAACATAAACATGAAAATAATAATAATTAAAAACTTTACCAATGTTTTTGCGAAGAGCTCGTTGCTTCTTGGGAGGGAGCCAAGCAGCGACAGAGCGCTGCTGTGAAACAACTGAATACATCTTGACTCCATTTATGGAAGTCGATTTCAGCACATTCCCTGCTCCTCCTCTCGACGCCATTCTGACACTGCTCTATCTACTTGTAAACAAATCCTATTCAGAGAAAAGTGCTTTCAATTGTAAAGCAAGAGAGGTCTCGTCTGGCTGTTAGGATTGTCTTGCTCAAATTTTAAAGGGTCTTTCGTCTTTTGTAATTGCAGCAGCATTGGAACCACTAATACCGCCTCTGTTGTCGGAGGCGGCAAGTGTTTTTATTTGTTTCTCTCGCTGAATTTGAAGGAGAGAGGGGTCTGGCTTCTAATGGCATCTGTTTGGATTCGGCTGTATATTTATTCCACTTAGAGATTGGGGGCTGTTTGGCTCGTGCTTCCCCGGGTTGGCAAAATACCAGGGCAGGCCACGGGTGCCTTTGACCCTTACCCGGATCCGATTAAGATTTACCACACCGTATCAAAAATATAACCGACTGGGAAAAAGGGTAGTACAACAGCAAAGCCAGTTGAGTTTTCATATTGCCAACCAACTAATAAAGTTTCCCAACTCATCATCACAATCTTCTGATATTAATTACGTGTCCTAGCTGTGATTGTTGATCATCTCTAATCAATAGAATAAAATTTAGGAACTACCTTCTTGTTTTTTATATTATTCATTTACTTATTTTATATTACATAAAAATTGTCTATTCACCGTGATATAAACATTTTAAAATTACTTTCAAATACTAATTTAGTCAGTGTAAAAAAAAATTTAGATAATATAAAATATTTTAAAAATTTTGTTAATAATATTTAATATAACATCAATAAATGATTACTGCCTTAAAAATAATTATTAGTGTTAAGTCCAAACCTGACCAACTCAATTAGTCCAAAATTTATATGGTAGTGCTCCATCAAAGAATACGAGATAGAGATAAAGAAGGGTGACAAAAAATGAAAATTATTATTTTGAAGGACAACCAAAATTTAAAAGTGTGGAATAGCAAAAACATCACTAATTATGTTGATGTTAATTGAACAGGATTTACGAGAAGTTACTTTCTTCTATGAAAATTTGATTGGATTGATTCTCTCGCACCTTGATCTATTGATAATTAGCCTAAATATAGTTGAAAGAGTAATGGCAGACAAGGGAAGCGGTGCAAACATCCTCTTTTAGGAAGCTTTCTAATGGATGAGATTGAATAAGAAAGACATTGGAGGATGTAATACTGAATTGATAGTATTTAAAGAAGGAAAGGTTTAAGTCAAAGGGATGATCATGCTTCCCGTTATAGTCACTAGAAAGCATCTTGAGGTGGATTACCAAGTAATAGGCACACTAACAACTTACAACACTGTTGTAGGGCATTATTGGATCTGTTATATGGAAGCATCATCTTTCACCCTTCATCAAGTCATTAGATGAGTTTCACCAACAAGAAGAGGAATAGTGGACATAAGAAGAGAGCAAACTTAAGCAAAATAATGTTATGCTAATTTTGTTAGGCCGAAAGGACTAAAGAAAACAAAAAGACAATAAAGGGAAAGGAAGATTGAACAACTAGAACAACTAATCAACTAGCTATAGCAGACGCACCAAAAAGAGCACTAGAATTCAACTCTAATAAAGGTGAATCAACTCATGAATAGTAATTACTGGATTTGTGGCTATTAGGACTTCCTCACAGGATTATACACTACCCAATATTGAGAGAACTTATGAAGTAATGTTAGACCCACTTGCCACTAACAAAAAAGTAATATTAGGTGCCAACATAACTGCAATATAGAAGGAATAAATTATATAACTACTTAGGAGGAACCAAGATATCTTTGTCTAGATGCATAAAGATATGATTTGAATTGATCCAAATGTAATAAATCACAAGGTCAATATTTGGTAGGATTATTTTTCAGTACTAGAATGTAACAAGATCATCAATAATAAAGTGGATTAATTGTTGGAGGTAAGATTCATTTAAAAAGTACATTACCTAGATTGGTTCTTTAATGTCATAATGGTGGCAAAAAAGAGTGGAAAGTGACAAATCTTCATTGATTATATAAATCTCAACAAAGTGGCCCCAAAAAACTCTTTTCCAATACCCAAGATTGATTAAATATGAATGCTATGACAGAAGATAAGTGATTATCCTTCCTTGATGCTTACAGTGGATACAATTAGATCAAGATGGATTTAAATATGAGGAAAAGACAAAGTTCGTAATAAAACAAGGGACTTATTATTATATTATGATATCATTTGAATTAAAGAATGCATGAGCCACTTTTTAGAAGTTGGTCAACAAAGCATTTAGAAAACTAATAAGGAAGACTGTGAAACCTTACATAGATGATATAGTGATCAGGAGTAAGGAAGCATAAAATCATCTTTTAGATTTACAAGAGGCATTCAATGTCTTTAAAAAGTTCAAGATACAACTAAATTCCACCAAGTGCACTTTTGGGATCTCATTTGGTACATTCTTAGGACATATAGTTAGCATTAGAGGACTCAACGATCATCAAGCACAAGTCCAAGCCTTGAAAAATATCATAGTACCCAGAACACGCTAACGAAACCTCAATCCACACCATATCCTAACGAGGTTTTATATTTGTATCTTGTAGTTCTCAAAGTTATTGTTAGTATGGTTTTGTTCAAAGATTATGATAGGCAGCAGAAACCTATCTTCTACACCAATAAGGTACTGATTGATGCAAAACTAGGTACTCAATGGCAGATAAATTGGTCATTGCTCTTTCACAGGCTAATGACAAACTAAAACATTATTTTGAATCTTATTTTATGGTAGTATACACCTTTTATCCATTCAAACGCATTACATCCAGACCAAATGCCATGGGAAGAATCACCAAAATGGTAATAAGAGTGATACACTTGGACTCTAAATTGTTAGGTGTTATCCACATTTGTATAAATATTTGATATTTATACGATGTATATTTTATTAAATCGTTGATTACATTTTAATTATATTTGTAAACTACAAATATTGTATGATCTGAAGGAGTTTAGATTTCATCTAAAGAAGTTTAGATTAAGGCTAAGAGTTAGCAACACTGACAATTATAACTACTAAGAGTTAGCATATGTAATATCCAATCCCTATTAGTAGTATTGGCGCCTAAATTTTGGTATAGAGTAATTAAGACACCGTAGGGTTACTCGATTTTAACCCTATTAGAAATATTCCTTTTATGGTGCGCGTGAGAGATATTAGACCTAATTTAGTAATTTCACACTCGATCGGAGCGCCAGACGACCCTAGAATATTTTTTTGAATTTTTTCTATTGGCTTGGAAAAGAAAATTCTAATTTACTACATGAATTTCCATTTAAGGGTTATGTATGGAATAAACCTTTGTTGAGAAACATAATCTATATATTAGAGAATAGACCAATTAGAAGAAATCTCATGGATTGCCAAGTTGAAAATTTTAGTTAGTTCTTTAGACTATTCTAACTAGATAGTTACAAATAAACCAATTACATACTTAGTTTCCAACTAATGGCTAATTAGTAATTTAAAGTAAGTTGATGGGCAAAATGGTCAATTGAGAGAGCACTATATATATGTTGGAAATGTGTAGATTTTTCAAGAGAACAAAAGCAAATACCTAGAGCAAAAGAGAGAGCAAATTCGTGCAAGGTGAAAGGGGGTGCTGCTACAGTGAAATTTCAGTTTTTTTCATGATTTTTCATGCTTAATCAAGCCAAAACAAGGTTACATACCAATTCCTAAGCTCAATTGAAGTCTCCATTAGTGGAAATTCAAGAAAAAGAGATTAGAAAAGTATTATTTTGTGAGATTTATAAGTGAGCTTTTAAGATTGCTTCAATTGATGTTCTTGTGTGTATTCTTGGTTTAGATTGAGTTGAATTCTAGTGTAGAGCTTGAAGGAGTCATCAATTTGAAGAAATTGGCAAGGTAAGAATTAAGGTTTTGGGTGATTTGAATGTAGAGATTTCAATTAGTTGTAATTAGGGCATTAGAATGAAATTGGGTTGATTTTGATATAATTGGAACAAGAAATTGAGGAAATAAATGTGTTGGAATCTATGGTGAAATTCTGCCACTTTAGGGAAGTTAAGGATTGAGTGGTGTTTTGATTGAGTTGTTGTGTGTAAATGGTGCCTTATGTATGTTGAATGTGTATGGTTAATGAAAAAACCAAAAATGAAGAAAATGGGATATAATTGTTTATTTTGAAAAGATGAAGGGCAATTATGTCCAACCAAGTTATAAGGCATTTAATAATTTTCTGGGCGCTGGATGGTGAGTTAGATTAGATTAAATGACTCCGTAAATAAAAATCGAAAAATAGTATGCATCTGAGCTTTGTATGCCAATTAGAGCGTTTAATAGTTAAATGAGATTCTACCATTCGATTTGGTTCTAAATGTCATTTATGGCGCGTAGGTGAAGAAAATCGAGAGCGGTAATGGGAGCAGAAATTCAAATTGAAATTGAGAGCGGAGCGGTTGTGAGTGAAAATCTGCCTTTTCTTTTATCTTTCGTTTATTATGTTTCCGTATAATGAAAATGTATGTTTTATGAGCTTTCAATGCCTAAACATGATTTATGATCTTGATATATATCCATAGATATGCTTTTACATGTTCGGTTTAAGAAACAGTTTTAAATTACTGCATCCGTTTTAAAGGCCATTGGTACCCTCAGATTATAGTGGTGGTGATTGTATTAGACTTGGTCGGTATATCCTGTGCACATGGGCAGGTCATGGGGTGTGTCACTAACTCTGGGAAGTCAGGATGTTCAGTCATGTGAGTCGCTCTATGTGTACGGGGTATTGTCTCGCTATATGTATGAGATGTAGGATTCCATTGCATAGCCAGTGAGATGTCTTGAGATGTCACTGTGGGTGCTCACGGGGCACTGTGACCTACTCACGTGTGCGGTGCTAGTTGAGTCGCTGCGTGAGTATAGAGTTTTAGGGTTATCATTGGTACAGTTTAGAAAGAAAAATGGCCGAGCGAGGACTTTACTAGTTTTCGATTTACCGATAGCATTTTTACAGTTATATGCACATGACGGTTATTGTGTTATACAGATTTTGGATATTGTTTTCCAAAGATATGGATAAAACCTGCTCGGCAAGATTTCATCCGCATATGATGTTAGAAACCATTTTACAACTTAACATCAGTTTTAGAAGCATGATTTATGTATGTACTTTAGAATTTGCTATTTATGCATAATGTTATTTTATTTGAAATCTTAATTACACCCCCTGAGCTCCTTTAACTCACTCATTTGTGTTTTATATTTTCTAAACCCTCTTCCCAAGTGCAGGTCTTGGTACGCAAGCTGCTGATTCTCCTATTGCTGAGTAGTGGGCCAAATCTGAAGATCACTTTTGTTTATGTAAATGTGTTAAATAGCACCATTTGCTTTCTGCATAGTAATTGTTGGCATGTATATTTATATGTATGTATTGAACCAACAAGAAGAGATTTTGATATTATGATGATCGTTTTTACTTTTTATAAGTATGCTAATTTTGTGATTTAAATGAAACTATTGAGTTGTGTTAGATTTGATTTGGAAAAGACCAGAGGTTCGAATTGGTAGTATTGAGAAGTGTTTGAAATAGAAGTGAAATTTCTTTATAGGTTTTATATGAATTTTTCAAAAAATAGGGGAAACTCTGCCCTTTTTTAAAAAAAAAATTAATATGTCATTTTTATGTATATTACAAGACTTTCTCAAGAATAGCAAGAACTAAAAAAGGGTTCGCCTCGTGAAAATTTCTCAACTTACCTAGTTACATTCTGAGGAACTTCCGTCAAGGTGCCTGGCAGGACGCTGGGACCTATAATAGAGGGTCTCAGGGCGGGTCTTGTCAGCATATTATAAGAATCAATGAATTATAAGGAGTTAGAACCATGTCTATAATAGGACAAAGACCTCAGAACTAATAATGACATTGTTGCAAGAAGTTGCAATCGGGTGCTAAATAATGTCATTATGCAAGTACGTTCTCAAATACACTATTTCTGATCTATTTTCACCAACGTATGTTTATTGGTGAATACCTCTTTATATAGATTAATGTATGTTTATATCTGTAGAGTACAGATAATTATTCCTAACTAACTATAAGCTTGGAGGTTATATAGGCATATAGGTATTTAGTAAAGACTAGAACATACTCACTAGGAA
Source organism: Ailanthus altissimus (assembly GCA_946807835.1). Classification (NCBI taxonomy): domain Eukaryota; kingdom Viridiplantae; phylum Streptophyta; class Magnoliopsida; order Sapindales; family Simaroubaceae; genus Ailanthus; species Ailanthus altissimus. Next base: position 14,113,294 of record OX327698.1, read on the forward strand.
CCCAATAGACATAATATGTAGCCATTAATAAAAAGTCTTCTCGAGTTGAGTAGTATACGTGGTCCTTTAGCTTGAATTCCATAGTGGACTTGTAAGTGACCCACCATACTTTTATTTCACGCATGTTAGAGACTTTTCATGGTTTAACCGTTAGGTGTTGCTGAGTATGGTCTGATGTTTATAGAGTTCGATGTGCTTAGATATAGGATCTGTCAGCTCTCATAAGGAGTTATATATCTAGATGATTTGAGATTGTGTCTCAAAAAGTCTTATAGCTATAAGCAATAAACTCGAGAAATGAGTTTTCACAGGGTGGAACAATATAGCAAAGAGTTTGTATATATTATTCAGTGAGATACAAGTCTGGAGATAGGTTTATAGATGAGCTTATAGGGATTTGATAGTACTGATCTATGTCCCCGCACAACCAAGATATACATGACGAAAAGACTATATGTATGCACTATGACTTGAACTTGTATGGTCTAAAGCGCTGATTTGTAATATCCATGACGTGTACGTGGGGCAATATCTTATAGGGAGTTATATATCTAGATGATTTGAGATTGTGTCTCAAAAAGTCTTATAGCTATAAGCAATAAACTCGAGAAATGAGTTTTCACAGGGTTGAACAATATAGCAAAGAGTTTGTATATATTGTTTAGTGAGATACAAGTCTGGAGATAGGTTTATAGATGAACTTATAGAGATTTGACAGTGCTGATCTATGTCCCCGCACAACCAGGATATAGATGATGAAAAAACTATATGTATGCACTATGACTTGAACTTGTATGGTCTAACGCACTGATTTGTAATATCCATGACGTGTATGTGGCGCATCGTTCACTGACTCATTGAATAGTTCCTTTTGACGAATTAGGCATAGACCTAGGGAGTCCTGCAATATAGAGTGTACTCGTTGTGCACTAGGGTAGCGTACTAGATTAAATTGTTCAGTCCAATAATATCTAGCATGACCACAGAATGTGCGTGTGTCTGTATTTAAGTGTTAAATATGTTAATTAGTTAACAAGTGTTATTTATTAATTATTTAATGACATGTGGTGCATTGTGACCTATTTGTTGAGTTTACCCAAATGTTTGATGCAGTGAGACTTACTAGAGGTATACTTGGTAATCATGTAAAATGGGCAAAACGATAATTTTACACAGTAATTATTTAATAGTTAAATAATTAATATTTTTTTATTATTATATTGGATTATATTATATTAATGGATATAATATTAATATATGTACTTGGTGCTATGTATATATATGATATTAATATATATATACTTGCTAGCCAAGTATATATATATATATATGAATATTATATTATATGATTACATATATATGTATTTTGGAGTATGTGAAATCTATGAGATGAAAAAGAGAAGAAGCAATTGTGGCTTTGGAAATTTTGCAATTGTTGTCAATAGTGGGTGACCAATGCAAAGAGCAAAAACAATGGGATTTTGATCTTTTTAAGAATTAATTTCAAGTGTTGAAATTAATTTTGCTATTTGTCTTTATTGGCTACCAATTATAACAACGTAAGAATTTATTTTCTTGATCAAAGAGTTGATCAATAGAAAAATTAATTTCTTAAAGTTTAAAGTATTAAACTCAGTGCTAGATTTGAAGCTACTATTTTAGCTTATCGAACCCTCATAGTTGATGAATAGAACTGTAAACGAGTCGCACTATGGGTGAATTCCCAAATAACTTTTAAAAAAAGTTATAATCAGTGAATTCTCAACCCTTAATATATATTAATTTGATTAATATATTAATTGTATTTATTGTATGTTTTAATTATTCCGTTGTGCATAAATATTTATGAGATACATATTTTGAACAATGAACACAAATACACATACATACACCCTAATTTAATCAATCCAACAAAAATGGTATCAGAGCCCATTTTGTGTTGATTTGGGTGTAAATTTGAGTATAAAAGTATTTTTGATAAAGTCTCGGTGTCAAATGGTGCATTCTAAATGTTGAAACAGGTATACCAAGACTAGAATGACACTAAGCGTCGCGGCCTTAAATTTAAGCGCCACAGAGTTAGGGCTCTTTAGGCTCCAGCATCGCAACGCTCGTAACTTGGCGCCGTGGCACTGATACCGTTCACTCAAAATAGTCATTTTGAACAGTGTTTTAAAATTAAATTTTGTATGTGTTGATTTATAAGATGTAGTGATAAGAGTTATCAGTCTACATTATAAACCGGAGTTTATGAGTTACAGTGATAAGAGTTATTGGTCTGAATTATAAATCAGGATCAATTTTTTTGTATTGGTATCCACAATGGGAGCCTTACTCATGGGGTTAGTTACGTTTGCATAGAAAAATTGATTAATTAAGAATCACCTACTCATAAAATGGGGACTTAGAATAAAGAAAAATCTCTCTTAATCAGATTGAATAATATTACATTATGAGATAATGCTTTATTATGATCCATCTTATCAATACGGTGTATCATGTTGGCCTTGTCCCAATATTGCTACAGTGTGAGGGTAGTATCAGTAACATATATTTTATTATTGACAAGTTAATTTGGAATACATTTACCTAATATTGCTACAGTGTAAGGATAAGGTGTATCTAGGATCAAATTGTAAGAGTTGTATGAGATGCAATTGACAAGTATTGCCTACCTATTGGATTCACAAAGGCCAATATTGCTATATTGTGAGGCTGGAGTAAAATTCCAATAAGGTATATTTTTCACTATATAGTTTAAAGAGTTTAAACTATCGTTATCCCATTTGAGAGATTAGAGGGATTATGTAAAGCAGTGGGAGGGCATTTTAAATTAAAAAATGTATAATTATTATACCTATGTTTTAAAATATTTTAATTAGCGATTTAATAATTTTTAATTCTGCTGACATCTTCTATTTATTTTGTCTTGTGAAGATTTGAGTTGATGGCTTCTACAAACCCTTTAGTGTGCATACGGTATACAAACTAACTTAAAGGCGCAAAAAACTACTCTGACTGATTGATGAATCTGAGAATTATTCTCGATTAAGAAAAGTTTAGATAAATGATTGATCAGAGAATGTGCAGAGGCATTTCTGATAAAACCAACCCTGAGGAGGTGGAGACTTATCAGAAATGGTTGGATAATGATTTAAAAGTTAAATCATATATCATCGCCTCTATGACTATTGAGCTACAGTGAAAGCATGTCCATATGGATAGTAACATCAGCATTATGCTCTATTTGAAAGAGTTCTTTGGTGACCGACCCAAGTTAAAATTTATACGGTTGCTAAGGCACTCTTTCAGGCTAGACTGGTCGAAGGCAATTTAGTGAGTCCTCATGTCCTCAAGATGATAGGATTAATCAAGAGGTTTGAAACTATAGATATTTCTCTGAACAATAATTTAAAGAATAGTTTAATTCTTCAATTGTTGTTGGAGTCATTTGCATAATTTATTATAAACTTTAATATGCAAGAATTGACCTCTACTTAATAATCAAGATTTTTTAATTATTATATTATATTAATAAATATAATATTAATATATATACTTTATGCCCAAGTATATATAATAATATTATTAATATATATACACTTGCTGACCAAGTATATATATATGAATATTATATTATATGATTACATATATATGTATTTTGGAGAGTGTAAAAATCATGAGATGAAAAAGAAGCAATTGTTGCTTTGGAAATTTTACAATTGTTGTTAATAGTTGCCAGCCAATGCAAAGAGCAAAAACAAAGGGATTTTGATTCTTTTGGGAATTAATTTCAAGTGTTGAAATTAATTTTATTACTTGTCTCTATTATTTATCAATTACAACAATATAAGAATTTGTTTTATTGATCAAAGAGTTTTGTTAAGGCAAAAACAAATTTCTTAAGGTTTAAAGTGTTAAACTCAATTCTGAATTTGGACCTGCTGTTCTAGCTTACCAAACCCACCTAATTGATAACTAAAATTGTGAACGAGTCGTACTCTAGGTAGATTCCTAAGTAACTTTTGAAAAAAGTTACAATTGGTGAAATCTCAACCCTTAATATATATTAATTTGATTAATATATTAATTGTATTTATTGTATGCTTTAATTATTCCACTGCTCATAAATGTGTTTGAGATACGTATTAATCAATCCAACAATAGAATACAGACTACGAACAACAATTAAAGGGCAAGCAATGATAGACTTCCTACTAGAATATGAACCAACAGTAGAGGATGATACTATACTTCTAGAACTTGAGAAACCTTAAAGGATGTGTATTGATGGATCTAACAATCACTTGAGAGCTAGATTAGGTGTCAAAATTCAAAGTCTAGAGGGATTGATCTTAGAGCATGCACTAATATTATTACCTCTAACGTCGAATAACAAAGCTAAATACGAGGTACTGATTGAAGGATTAACTACGACATGACAATTGAAGATAAAACTACTCTAAGTATATACAATTTCAACATTAGTTACTTTCTAATGGAACGGTGATTAGATAATAAATAAGGAGAGGACAAAAATCTACCTAGCTAAGCAAAACAGATTGCTCAACAAATGCGAAAAAGTCATAATCACTCAAATACCAAGGGAAAAAAATGTGAGAGCAGATAAGTGAAAGTATGCCCTTTTTAGGGGTGTATACTTGCACCATGTGTTCATTAGATTACAATTTATGTATCTTATACATATACATTGCGTAGCAGAATTGAAAATCTAATTTCCTAACGCAATAAACATATTAAATTTAAGTCTTTCATTACATTAATGAAATTAAGATTGAGAAATCACCTTATAAGCTTTTCAAATATTTAAAACCAGAGTCCACCTTGAAGTATACGCCTTAGCAATTTCAGAATCCAATTTGGATGGGCTTGAATCTCTAGAATAAAAGCTTTAATTTCTAGCAATAATGTTTAACTTTTAAACACTAATTTTTGTTAAACACTTTAACCTGGTTTAAACTCTATAAACAGTTGTACCATGTGTTCATCACATTACAATTTATGCATCTTATACATATACATTGCGTAACGGAACCGAAAATCTAATTTTCTAACACAATAAACATATTAAAATTTAAGTCTTTCATTATATTAATGAAATTAAGATTAAAAAATCACCTTGTAAGCTTTTCAAATTTTAAAACCAGAGTCCACTATAAAGTATACGCCTTAGCAATTCTAGAATCCAATTTGGATGGGCTCGAATCTATAGAGTAGTAGCTCTAATTTCTAGCAATAGTGTTTAACTCTTAAACACTAATTTTGGTTAAACACTTTAACCTAGTTTAAACTCTATAAACTTATATTATTAGTTAAACACTTTAACTAATTATATTTGTTTCAAAGCAATGAGATCGTTATTGTTCATTCAACTTTTGAACAAATAAAAATAATCTCACTATTACTTTATGGCTAGCCATTTGAAAGAGAAGAAGAAGAAGAAGTGCTTTAAAAAAAACACTTGCAAAAGGGCTCTTTCTTTCTTTTTACCCACAAGTATCGAACCAAAATTAAAAGAGAGGAACAAAAGTTTCTTTTTGTCTTCAACACTTGAAAAACAAAAATCAAAAACTCTATCTTTTTCTTTGATTTTATCGGACTAATAATGACCCTCCCAAATTGAAAAAACACTTTCATTTATAAAGCCAATTTTTCCCTCTTTTCATTTTTCAACATACAACCATCTACACCATTCCATATGCCATGCCTTAGCCATTCACTATTGTTTCTCTTTTATTTAATATTTGTTTAAATTAACAAAATAAAATAATTCAAAATCATTTTTAAATTATTAAATTATTAAATAGACTTTACTTGTCTCACAAGTAAGGTCGATTTTATAATTTTAGAGTCAAACAATGAATGGGTCATATTATGCTACTTTTCATCATCCCATTAGTTAACAACTTTTGTTAAATAATTAATTGATGTACTTAACACTTAAGTTTTAATAAGTACACAACCCGAGAGATCTTAAAATAAATATCTAGTTTGCTGGAATTTCCTAAATTGAACTATTCAATCCAGTATGCTGCCCTAGTGTACAATGTGTATACTTCATATTATGAGACTCTCTAGGTACACTTCCGGTATGTCAAATGGAACTCTTCCATGAGTCCGTGAATAATGCCCTCCACACACATCACAGATATTAGATCATACAAGCTGAGATCATAGTATATTTATATAATTACTTTATTATCTATATCTTGGAAGAGCAGAGACATAGAACATCATCGTCAAATCTCTATTTGCTTATCCATGAACTTATCTCTAGATTTTTATTTTCATAAACAATATCCGCAAACATTTTTAAAATATTTTTTAACCTTACAGAAAACTCTTTTTCGATGTTTATGCTAGTGGCTACAAGACTTCCAAAAATACAATCTTTAAGCATTAAGATATATAACTTACCTATATGAGTTGACGAATCTCATATATATGCACACTGAACTTCATGAGCATCAGACCATACCAAACGATATACAGTGGTTAGATCATGAAAGGTCTCTTACATCCATAAAACCAAAGAATGATAGATCACTCACAAGCTTATCATAGCACTTAGGTCAAATGACCACAAATATTACTCAACTCGATGGTTTATTGGAGGTCCTGTAAGTCTATTCAAATTTAGTCCTTACTAAATACTCGTATACCTATACAAGCTTCCAAAAGCTCATAGTCTGTTAAGACTAGCCATTTGAACGATCCAGCTATAGACATAAATTGATCTATATAAAAAAGTTTCATCGATAGACTAGCATCAATAAAGATAGATCAGGAACAAAGTGTTCAAGAATATACTGCATAACGACATTTTCTAGTATCATTTGCAACTCGTAACTATGTCATTACTAATATATTCTCAAGTCTTTTTTCCATTTCAGACAAGGTTCTAACTTCTTAGAATTCACTAACTCTTATAACATGCTAATTTTTAGTACAGTTTACTTTTAGCGTTGCTAACTCTTATTACTAATCTAAACTCATTTAGACCAGATTTAAACACTTTTAAATCATACAATATCTAAAATATTATAAGCATCTTACAATTTATAATAATATTAAAGATTTTATTTGAAATGTTTATTGTAAAAATATTAAACAATTAATATTCATACAATATTAGAGTTGTACGTAAGCACTGTCTCCAACAATAAGTTGGCTAATGAAGCATTAGCTAGAGAACATACAGTCTTTAGAATAATTCTATTGTATGTCAGAGAAAAAATAATGTTGAATGAGATGTTCCCATACCACGAGAATCTGTAATAGTAAGCATGAAAAAGATTACCACTGCTAACAACTGGATGACCTTATACATCTAATTCCTATGAGATGAAAAGCTACTTAAGAATCATAAAAAGGTTAGAAAAGTTTAAATTAAGTTCAAAAGATTCACAATAATCAAAGGTGATCTCTATAGAAAAGCCTTCTTAAAAGTATATATGAAATGTGTGTTACATAATGAGGGAAAGAAAAATATTGAAAAAAAAACACAAAGGTATTTGTAGAAACCATTGCAGTGGAAGAAATCTTGTTCACAAAATAATGAGACAAGGTCATTATTGCCTACTATATGAAGGACGTTGTCAAATATGCAAAGAAATGTAAAAAAATATCAAAAACATGCTGTTTTAATCCATCATCTAGCTAGAAACTTAAGTGTAGTGTTCAACCTCTGACCTTTTATTTAATGAGGGATGGATATTGTTAGACCTTTACCATTAGCAGTTGTAGGGAAGTGATTTGTTTTTATTGTAACAAATTACTTCTCTAAAGGGGTAGAGGTTGAAGTCTACAACAACATAACTAGAACAAAAGTCAAGAAGTTCGTTTGAAATAACATAATTATAAAATATAAAATGTCATAGGCATTAGTCTCTGATAATATAACTCTGTTTGTCAGCAAGATAATAACTTCCTTTTGTAGTAAGTTCAAAATTTAACAAAAGTTCTCTTCCCAAAGTTACCTACAGAGAAATGAACAAGTAGAAATTACAAATAGAATCATCTTCGAAATGTTGAGGAAAAGACTAGAAAGAAAGAAATGGAAGTAGCTTAAAAAGCTTCATAATGTGCTTTGGGCATACCAGATAACTAAGAATAGATCCATAAGGAGTTTCCATTATACTATGGTTTATAGAATAGAGGTGGTGCTTCCCATAAAAGTATTCATCCCAAAGCTAAAGACCAAAACGATCAACCTAAAGCTCTATAACGAATTACTTTCCATGAAAAAAGACTTAATTGATAAAGCATGAGATGTCGCTTCCATTCATGCCATGGTTTATAGAAATAAGATACAAAAGCATTATAATTAGAAAATTCACATACAATAAATTAAGAAGGGATACTTGGTATTAAGAGAAACTCTTGATATTAATAAGGAACAAAATATTAGACAATGACAAAGACAAGGGAAGGAACTTATAAGGTGATTAAAAAGTTAGATCAATGAGCCTATTTGTTACAAACAATGCATAGAGAACAAATCCCCACACTATGAAGCATTTCAAAGTTAAAAAAGTTTTATGTGTAAGATGATTTGCATAATTATTTCAATAATATTAATGCATTATTCAAGTTACCATTACAATAGTCATAAATATTTCACAGTCTCTTCTTGAAAAAAATTATTGATCCTCAAGCTATGCTTCCTCGAAAGCACAAATAATAGGATGTACTTCTTAAGAAGGATCTTTCTTTTGTGAAAGCATAAAGTATTCCTTAGAAGATCATAGATCCACATGTCACACTTCCTTAAAAGCATATATAATAAGGCAATAAGATGAACTTCTTCAAAAAGATCTCTCTTCTGTAGAAGCACAAAGTCTTCCATAAAAGTCTTAGACCCTCGGCTCACACTTATTTGAAAGATGATAAGACAAACTTCTTCTTAAGGATCGCCCTTCTGTAGAAGCATAAAGTCTTCATTAGAAGATTGTAGACCCTTAGGTCACACTTCTTTAGAATCACAAACGATAAGATGAGCTTCTTTTGAAGGATTTCTCTTTTACGAAAGCATAAAATCTTTCTTGGAAGATCGCAAATCCTTATATCATACTTTTTCAGAAGCATAAATGATATGATGATAAGACAAACTTCTTCAGAAAGAATTACTTTCTATAAAAGCACAAAGTCTTCCTTAGATCATAGTTCTTTGGGTCACATTTCCTCTGATGCATAGACATAAGATTACTCCTATATTGATGATTAATGGAAGTGTCGTTAACTTTCAAGCACAACCTTCTAAATATTGGTCAAGGTGACTAGCTAATTTGGAAAAGCCATGGGTTCCTAAGAATTGTTTAATAAAAAATATCTCTTAAACTGACTCTAAAAAAGAATGGAGTTAACTATTCCTAATATTCTCTCATTAGAACACTTCTGTAGTTATAACAGATTGTTGGCCATGCTTGGTCACTTTAGATGGAAGTAAGGAAATTAAGTCTGCTGGATCATTTTAGGTTTAGGAAATTATGCTTAAGCTTCTGAGTTGCTATATAACATGCAATGAACCAATACTTAGTAAAAATTCTACATACTTTTAAGACCATTGATTATTGCATTAATGATTATTTATTATGGTTATTTAATTGTTTTAATGCCAACTGAATGGTATTAATAACCATTGAATTGCATTAACAGATTTCTTGATTAGTTATTAAGTTAATGATTAATCGCATTTATTGAGATAATATTAAAGCAATTTATCATCAACAATATTTGATTAACAAAGGAATAAATTTGAAATATGTTATTATTATGAAATATTCATTATAAAATTCCAAAAAAGTTGTAGAAAGAAAAATGGTAGGAACAATTATTCTTCATCAAAGGATGACTTTTTTAGGAGGTCGACAAAATCTAAATCTACTTCAAAGGCGTCTTTACCTAATAAATCATAACTAAAACCATGAATATCATTATCAAAATATTTCACAGACCATCCACAGTACCAACCCAACATAGCATCAAAGTCCTTTGGTAGTTTCTAATATTTAATCAAATCTACCCAAAGCCAAAGCCACATTTAAATGATCGAGTTGAGGATACATAGACCTAGTTTATCATATAGGGCATATATAGCATTTACTCTCATTTGTCATTATCCATTGGTAGCCTCTAGATCAGCTTTCAAGGAAGTAAGGGCTTGTTGGATCTATTCCAGCACTAACTTTAACTTAAAAGACTATCCTTATTGAGATTTTCTAGGATCAACACCAAAAGTTGCATGTTTCTTAGCTTCTCAAAGCTAGTCATGTTCCTTCTGAAGTGAGACATTAGCAGTAGAAACTTGATCTTGCAAGGACTTAATAGTACTTTTTAGACTCCTAACTCTTCCCTTTATTGTATTAACTTTCTCCTTTAAGGAATTCATCTCATCTTCATTGGTAGCTAAAGAAGCATACAAGTAAATCATTTTCCTTAACATATCATTATTGGCTCTCCTCAACATATTGTTATATATGGTTAATGACTTAACAACTTGTCTAAGTTGGGCCACAGAGAAAGCATTAACATCATCTACCTTTATATTTCTATTTTCTTTGCCAAGTTTTTGGAGCTCTCTTTCCAAAAGAAGGATTCGACCTTTTTTGAATTGATCCCCCTTAATCAATTTTTTTAGTTGCTGATTTAATGAATTCACTTGTTATTAGGAAGCATTTAACTCATCTTTAAATGCATTTGTGGTATAGAGGTTATCTTGCCAGTGCTGCTAAAAAATAACATATATGAAGAACTAACTCTTAGCTATTTTAAATAAAAAACATAGAATGAGTCACTTACTATTATCATGGAAGTAGAGTTTTTTTGCTTCCAAGCTTTTGTACTTATGTCTGAAAGCCTTCTCAATATTGCCTAATCAACTTAGTAAACTGCCATGACAAGATTATAGTCAAACTCTCTCCATCTGGCTACAAGATAATAAACACCTCACCATTTCTCAAGAACTCTATTTGATGAATCATGTGGCAAACTCATCTTTTTTCCACTGGGCATAGTGTGAGGGAGAATATAGAGGCAAATATCGGTATGAAGGACCTCTCCTACTTTTAGCAGCACCCTCACTTTGTTCTCTTATTCTCATAGGGAAGGGAAGGGAGGGGGGCGGGGTGGAGTGGAGTCCCAGAGTTGAAATTGAGATTGGAGTCACTGCTTACATCGATTGGGTTCTCTATAAAATGGGAACGAAAAGTTAAAAAGGAAAATATAAAATATCCAAATTTAGAAAAAGAAAAATTTTGCATATACCATAGGGAACGAAGTCCTCTATCACAACATAAAAATTGAATCGTGATGGCTCGGCTATAGAATCTTAACCCTTTCTCTATGTAGGAGCTCTTACTTCATCACATAGAGGAGGATCATCATTAGTTGGTAGAGACTCATGTCTAGCTTTTGAAGCCTTCTTTTGAGTGGGTTCTTATACAATTTTAGGAATTAAAAGTTTATATGGTCTGACCTTTGTTTTTTTAGAAGATGAAGTGGCCTCTACATTTCCAAGAACTGTCGAAGACTCTTTTTTCTTTGACTTCAGAGTCCATGATTTCTTTGCTCTGTGATGTGGTAGGTTAGGAACCGCATTACAGAGATTCTCCATATAAGCTTAGAAATCTAGAAGAAAGAAAGATAAAGATTAGAAAATGTGAATGTAATTTTGCATAATAGGAGTTTATAATTAAGCCTGCTTACTATCTCTATTACGAAAAGAACACAAGGAAGCTACTCCTTTCACTGAAGGATCAGAAGGAGCAATGGTAGAAGGCTTGACAACAAGGGGACTAGCCATGGTCGCTTTTGAAACAAATAGACTAATAAGAGGAATAGAGTTTAGAGAAGCAAGAATCTCAAGGTCCTATAGAGGAACCGCATCTGAAATTACAAAATTATCTCCGAGTCTTCACCTGCAGAAGGAGATTGGTAAGCATCTAAGGGAAGGTTGGAAAAAGTGAAATTCAGAATCTTACCATCTTGGGAGACAATTAATTCAAGATTAAATACTAATTATAACTTAAATTATTTAAGTTATTATTATGATTACTCATGTAATAATATATTAGATCTCAACTCTTATAAAAGGTTAAGAAGTTATATTAAAGATGGATCTGATTTTTCATTCCCATGGACACACATAGAATTCTCAAAATAGAAAGTAAATCTATTTAAAACACATAAAAACTAACAACCTTGTTTGTTCTTATATCATTATTTACTTTTACTCACATTCTCTTATTATGTAATTATTGATTTAAGCATGGAGTCCTCTTTTTTGAACAAAAGGTCTTCTTGCAATTATAAAAAATTTGCAAGGATAACAGTCTCCTAAGTTCAGAACGAAAAACTTTAGACGCAAGCACTCTTCTTGGACAGACAATAATGAGAGCGTCAAAGCAATTTCGGAAGTTCCAATCTGGGAACATTCAACTACTATAGAGTACTAAATACAAAAATTACAATATTTATATCAATCATACATTAACTAGGCGGTTGACAACCCACTCTTCAAAATTTAAAATCGAAATCAAGTTTTTCATTTTTAGAGAGTCGATTTTTCTTCAAATGACTTAGTGGGAACTAATTTAAACAATATGAATTTAGTTTAAATTAAAGGTTGAAATTATGATTTTGTAATTTGACTGCCCATTTATTGAGTTGAGTTATTGGAAGTGCTTAATTGTTTTGCGAATTGAAATTGTTCAACGTGGCTATTTGTGTTGTGTAAATGATCCCATTCCATACTTTCAACTTTTTCCTCTTTAAAGGTCAAAACTTTTCTTGTGGCGGGTTATTAATCTCCATGCTCTTTGTGGTGTGGAGATTACAAAAGTCTTGGAAATCTCCTGTATTTGTGCTGCTGTTTCTTATAATTTTTAGCTCCCTTTTGGCGAATTTGTTTTGACTATGTACAGGCTATTCAACGAGGCTGACTTTGCTCTTTCTGTCATCAAAAAGTAAATTTAAATAAAATATTAACATGACAATAAGCTTCTCAACGAAAACCAGTTAATAAACTAACCAAAATGCAGCAATACTTCACGAATTAAAATAATTCCAAAAAGGCTTAAGAACCCAGCAGAAGGAAGCTAAACATTGCGTCAATTGAAGGCAAAAAAATACCAGAGGAACAAAAAATCTGAACCACAAACTAATGCTAACAACTACATATCAAATAATAAAAGCAAATGTGAAATACATAATTATAAAGTAAATCGGCTAAATATCAGTCGCAGGGAACATTTTTATTATAGCCATTTCAATTTCAGCCGCATGACACTAATTTTTTGTAGTGTTTTTTCTCTTTTTTTTTCCCCCTGCTTCTTAAACTGCTAAGTCCTAATGAATTGCTCTTTTGTTCCCCTCATTTTCTCTTATGTCTTAGCCTCTATTAATTTATTCAAGTATTTATCTAACTTTTAGAAGATTGTTTTGCACGTATTCAGGATGTGTTATTATTATTATTATTATTATTTAACAAAAGCACATATTCAACATGATCCATTCATTTGCCATATGATTTCTATTTAATATTGTATCATAATATTATTGGACAATATTTGAAGTTGCATATATTTATTACTTTTGTCAATTTATAGTATTTTTCTTTCATGTCAACCTTAATACGTACCCAAAGTGTCAAGGCACAATTTAGTCAGTGAATACTGAAATTAGCTTTAAAGAGAAGTTGTATATCTGTATCACAAGATACAAACCATGCTTGATAAATATGATAGGTGGAAAATGAAATATTAAGAACCTGAACTAACATAATCATCACAATCGATAAACTTCAATATAAAGAGAAAGTACAAGCTGTAACACTCCTAGGGTCAAGAGGCAAGCTCAGACAGCAACATTTTTAACAACATAAGATAAATAAATCAAAACAAAAACTAGTATATATCTGTATATTGCCTAGCTCCAATAATGCCAAGCAAGATCATCATGCATGAAACCCGATAACAAGAGATAGTTTACATATGCATCGTAATTTAAGGATTAGTGGTTGAATGAGTTGGCTCGGGAAGTGTTGGAATGGCGGGCAATGTGACTTTAGGAAGTTCAGGAAGATGGGGAAAAGCTGGCAATTCAGGTATTTTAGGCAGCTCAGGTTTCGGAATCTCCGCCGGCAACTCTGGTACTTTTGGCAGCTGGGGCAATTCAGGCTTCTTTGGCAGCTCAGGCTTGGGAAGCTCGGGCAATATAGGTTTTGGCAATGGTGGCAATTCAACCTTAGGAAATTCTGGCTTAGGTATTTCTGGAAATTTTGTCTCCAGAAGATGGCGAGCACCCGCCAAATTGATATTGGAGTTCATTGTCAATAAAGTGATTAGCAGAATCGGCAAAATAAACGACGGAACAGAGAGATAAGCCATGGTTATCAACTGTGAATTACTGGTAAGAAGAGAAATTTTCAAGATGAAAGATTACTCCTCTAATTAACAAGCAATAGAGAAAGATTTAAGTGTTTTTGTTCATTGATTGTCGTGTATTATGTGGCTTTTATAGATATGAGTAGTGGAAAAAAATGGGTTTCAATTTAGGTTTTGGTATGACCAAAAATGAATGAAGGAATAATATAAAGGGTTGGTGAGAAAATTGAATCTTTGTTAGTTCAACTTCTCTGCTGCATTTGCATTGCTTGCATTTTCTTGCCAACATGATGTTTCTAGATGCTACTTTTATCTCTGGGACTTTCTTGCCTACTTATTTCCCTAAACACATAAATTTTAACCAACTTAGCCAAACCCATGGACAAATACCAACATTTTCCCAATAAATAGAAAAATAAATTTTCTCCTTTTTGTTTCCTCTCTGTATATGTTGTTTTTTTTCTTTCTTTTTACTATGGGGATATATCCTCTTTTTGTTCAATAATTGGAGTGACTATTGATTCAAAATCCTGTCAAAAAGTTTTGTTTCCAAAGCATATCTATAAAACAATTTTATTTATACAACTGATCATGGGTGTATTTTTCACTTTTTCTCGATTGGTTATTGATCAATAATAGATTGGTGAAATTATTTTTTAATACGTTTACGATGGTAAAGTTTATTTCAACTTTCAAGAACAATATCCTAGCTAAAAAATTGATATGACAAAAAAAAAAATAATAAATGATAATAATAAGTTCTTATTACAAATCTTAAAATTTTCATTAAGGCACCTCTAACAACTTATATATCAACAAAATAAATAAATAAGTAATTACTTAAATTTCTTTTCAATACCAAAATTTCAATAATTTTCGAGTCATTTTTTATTTGTTTGTAGGTTTTTCTTGTTGATTGATTTTATGACATTTTTCATTTGTTGGTATGTTTATCTTGATGTTTGATTTATGATAAAATACCATGGTGTTTATCACTTTTCATTTTCATATCATAAAGATAGATTCATAAATATGCCTGGCACATTATCAACTTATATATCAATAAAATAAATACATGTATTTGCAAATATAAACTATAAAGTAATTGAGATTTAAATAGTATGATTAAATTTACATCATTTAATAGGATAAAATCAATAAATATAAAAATAAAACAATGACAAATAAAATGATTAGATTTCACCCAAAGCCCATAAGCCCAAAGGTTGGATTGGCCCAGGTGTGACTATACAGGTTAACTACCTAGAACAAGGTTGACAACTAGAATCCAAAATTGGTGTAGCATGTTGTAGTTGAGAACGGGTATTACTTGAGTAAAGGTGACAACTAGAATCTGAGAAGGGAAATTTTCGATAATAACCCTCAATACAATTATAATATGTATTTTCATTCGTTTTAAAATTAAATATGAAATTTTTCTTAAACTTGTTGTGGGTTTAAAATTTTATTATTAAATTCGCTTTATTAGATATGTACTTCTTATCAAACTCGCAACGAATTTTAAGCAGATTGTAAATTAATATAATAAAAAAATATAAAATTATAACATTAATTTTAATTTTTTTTATAACATATAACAATCAAAATTATATCACAAATTTAAATTCAATAAAATATTTTCATCGAAGTTAAACTCATTTACAAGTTAAAACTAATAAAAGAAATTCATAAACAGTTAACATAAACTATACAACATAATAAAAAAAAATCCAATTAAATAACAATAATTTTTCTTTAGCTTGATGTGGAATTTGTGATCCAAAATAATGTTTAATATGATAGTTATGTTTGGGACAAATTTAAGAACAGTTCGAAATTAAGTTGGAATTAGAACAAGCTCGAAAGGAATGGGTCGAAAATCAATAGAACAATGTCTAAAAAGCAGGGGACAACACTAGAAATAGAAAACCTGTTTCTAGGCTTAAGCACTGTGGCGTTAGCCTTCCAACGCTACAGTGCTGGTGGCAGAATGTGTAAATAATTTTAAACCTAAGGTGCATGCATGTGAATTTTTATTTATCATTTAAATTGGCATACGTATCACATATATATAAGCGCAGCGGATGATCAAAATACTAATTTCTTAATGATAAATACAATAAGTTTCACATGCATCTCATAAATGTAAACTACATAAAGATTGAGAATTTATTACCTTGGTAAGTCTTTGATTTTTCATCGAACCAGAGTATCCACCTTTAAGTAACTCGTTCACAATTTTAGTTCCTTAACACGGTGGAATTAGGGAAGCTAGAATAGCAGCTTTTTCAGCAAAGAATTCAACATTTGAATCCTTATTTCTAACTTGTAGTATATATGGCCAAGATGGAGAAGAATAGAAGAAGTGTATTTAAGCTCTCAACTCTTGAGAGATTTTCCTAACACTTAGACATATTTCACTTCTCACACTCTCTAAGCCTTTGGCCGAATATTCACAACACAAATTAAGCAAAATATTGCTCTTATTTATTTGTTTTTACTTTTTCCTCTCAATAGACAATACTTGTCCCATTTAATTACATAATGACCTCCATTATCATGGTCAATGTTTATCATTAGTATTTTGTTTATAATTGTTTACAATAAACAAAATGAAAACAAAACAAAATAAAAAATCGTTTGGATAAACTTGGCCAAATGAGAAACACTTTCTCATTTGCAAGAGACATGTCCGGCCCACCATTTATAAATGCCATCTATTTGTATTTAATTTATCCTTTAATCAATATTAAATAAATAATTTAATTATATTAAATTATGGTATAAACACATGCCAATTTGATTATAAAATGAATTGTTTGACTTCTATTTAAATAATAATATCATATATTATTATTATTATTTTATTCAATATATATTTTAATGAATAAAATAATGATCTTATTTGTCTAACAAATAAGGTCATTTTGGTAATTTCTAAGTCAAACAATAATTAGCCCACAATAAGTCATGTGTCAACATCCTATTGGTCAACAACTAATTGTTAACTAATTAATATACTTAACTCTTAAATCTTGACACGTGCACAGCCGAAGGTGACTAAAGCAAATGTCTAGTCTGCTGAAATTTATTAGATTGAACTATTCAATCTTATACGCTTCCCCAGTACACAATGAGTACACTTTATATTACAGAACTCTCTAGATCCATTCCCGATTTGTCAAATAGAACTATTCTGTGAGTTCGGGATCAAACAAATATTACAAATCAGCGCAGTAGACCATACAAGTTAAGGTCATAGCGCATACGTATAATTTTTTCACCAATCATATCCTAGAAGAGTGGAGATATAGGTCATCACTGTCAAATCCCTATATGCTCATCTGGGAACTTATCTCCAGACACGTATCTTGATAAACAATATATGCAAACACCTTTGTAATATTGTTTAACCCTGTGAAAAACTCTTTTCCTGAGTTAGTTGCTTATGGCCATAAGACTTTCTAAGATATAGTCTTAGAGCATTCTGATATATAACTCATCTATGTGAGCTAAAGAATCTATATTTGTACACACTGAACTCTATAAGCATTGGACCATACCTAACGACACCCAGCAGTCACACCATGAAAGGTCTGTGATATGCGTGGAACTACAGTATGATGGATCACTTATAAGCTCACTATGACATTCAGATTAAAGGACCACATATACTACTCAACTCGAGAGGATCGTCCATTGACGACTTTATGGGATGTCTATTGGGGTCCTTGTTAAGTCTGTTCAGTATTCAGTCCTTACTGAATACCTGTATGCTATACGAACTTCCAATAAGCCCATGGCCAGCTAAGAACAACTATTTAGACCATCTAGACATATTATATACTAGTCTATGATAAAAGGTTCCACTGACAGATCTGCATCGGTGAATTAAGATCAGGAACATATAATTTGAGAATAGACTTTTATAATAACATTTCTTAGCACCTATTGCAACTCTTACAATTATGTTAGTACTAGTGTACTCTCAGATATTTGTACCGTTACAGACAAGGTTCTAACTTTTAGACTTCATTGATTATTATAACATGCTAACTCTTTAACATTTATAGTTCTCAGCATTGCTAACTCTTAGTATTGATCTAAACTTCTTTAGACCAAATCTAAACTTCTTCAGATCATACAATGTTTGTACAACAAACCCTAGAGCTCCAAAACTTGAATTGTATTATTCCTCAATCATTTGTCTTATAATCAAACATCTAATAAGAGAGACTCAGATCCTTAATCCATCTGAATATAAGCACATTGCTGAACCTTGTATTTTGTGTCTTGTTATAGTATATTTCTATATTTTCTCTATTGCACATTATTAGCTCTTATGATTAACTTATTGTTCTTGGTTGGCTAGTTGTATTATCTACTTAATTGGTTAGTTTATATACTCTACGTATTCTGTTATGTGTTTATATACTCCTATAACTAGTATCAGAGCTTATCATTGGCTGTCTAAGTTTTTTTGATTAAATATGGCACCATATAAGCACAAAGTAAAGAAATTTACAGGGCAAAATGATTTCAATTTATGGAAGCTTAAGATGTTGGCTTTGTAAAGAAAGTCAAGGACTAGAATCAACCCTTGAGGAACCCTTTTGTACTAGTGATAAACCTACAATATCTAAATCATTCATGGATCCTTTAGTACTAGTGATAAACCTACAATATCTAAATCATTGATTTAAAGACATTTGATGTCAAAATTAGTGATGAAGACAAGACAATTTTGTTATTAAGTTAACTTCCTAAAAGCTATAAATATTTTGTTGATACTCTCTTAAATAAAAGAGAGTCATTGACAATAAAGAATGTTAGAATATTTCTAAACACAAAGGAGTTAGTTAAGAAGTTAGAACAAAAACAAAAAAAATTCTGTAGCTGTACTTATTGTGAGGACGAGAGTTGAGAATAGAGAAACTAAAGCAAGAAATTCATCAAGATCAAAATTGAGAGGAATATCCAAGAAGTGTTACTTCTATAAGAAGGGAGGCCATTTTAGAAGGGATTGTCTAGAAAGAAAAGTCAAGTATTAAGGGAAGAGACCTGAAGTAGATGCAGCTATAGTCTATGAAGAAGACTATGAAGTTGCAGAAACATTAGTTACTTCAAATGGGCAGAACACTTATGAGTGAATTCTAGACTTCAGATATACTTTCCATATATGTCCAAACAAAGCCTTGTTCACTAGCTATCAGTCCATTAATTATTGCAAAGTATTAATTGACAATAATATGGCTTGTCAAGTCATTGGAATAGGTAGTATTAGGTTGAAACTATATCATGGAAGTGTGAGAAAGTTGTTAGATGTAAGGTATGTACTTGAACTTAAAAGAAATTTAATTTCTTTAGGCATATTTGATCAGTCTGGTTGCATATTTAAGGGTGAGAATGATACATTAAAAGTAATTAAAGGTTCAATGGTTGTAATAGAAGGTAAGCGTAAACACGGGTTTTATGTGTTGAGTAGAGAGACTGTTAATGGTTTTGCATATTTCTCTGTTGATAATGAGAATATGCAGAAAAAGTTATGGCATTTGAGGTTAGGACACTTGGGTGAGAGAGATCTAAATGAGTTGTATAAATAGGGTGTATTTGGCAAGGGTAAGATTCAACTTATAGGGTTTTGTGAACATTATGCACTCGGTAAAGCTCATAGAGTTAAGTTCAACACGAGTGAACAGAACACCAAGGGCATTCTAGATTATATACATTCAAACCTTTAGAGACTTGTACAAGCTATCACCCATGGTCTTTTCTGTCATTCATTGATGATTATTCAAAGAGGTTGTGGGTTTATGTGTTTGGAGTAAAGAGCAGGTGTTTGAAACATTCCAGAAATGAAAAGCACTTGTAGAGAATCAAACGGGTAAAAAAATCAAAAGACTTATGACTAACAATAGTCTTGCATTTTGTAACACCGAGTTTGATAAGTTTTATGCTGAGCATGGTATTGTAAGGCATAAAATAATGCGGTACATACCATAATAGAATGGATTTGCAGAAATGATGAATTGAACCTATTTAAAAGGGTAAGGTGCATGCTAACCAATTTTGAATTGTTTAAGGAATTTTGGAGGGAGGCAGTAATAACAACAACTTACTTGATAAACTGAAGTCCTTCATCAGCTATTGGCTTTATGACACTAGAACAGAAATGGTTTGGAAGTACTCTAAAATATAATCACCCGAGGGTATTTGGATGCCCTGCATTTGTACACATCAAGTAGAACAAACTAGAACCAAGAGCCTTGAAAGAGATATTCATTGGATATTCAGAAGGTTTTAAGGGATACAAGGTGTAGTGTACTGATCTTAAGCCATACAAAAGTATCATTAGTAGGGATGTGACGTTTAATGAATCTATATTGTTAAAAACCAATTCGAAGTCAATTTTAAAAAAGCCAAAAGATGTGCCAAGTTCATTTTTTGAATTTAAAACTGAATATTATGAAATGGTACAAGATTTGAGACTCGACTCTTATACGGGTCAGAACTTCAATGATGAAGCACATGAAGAATAAGAACTTAAAAGTTTCTTCGATATAGCAACACTGTATTCTAACACTCCTGAAGCTGAACTTAAAAAGTACCAGTTGGCTAGAGATTGGTAAAGGAGAGTTGTTCAACCACCAAACAGGTATGCACATATAGATTTGATAGCCTATACATTTAACACTACTTACACTATAGAATATGATGAACCAAAATCATATGATAAAGTCATGAAGAGTGTAAACTATGTTAAATAGCAACAAGCTATGGAAGAGGAGTTCTCTTCTATTATAAAGAATCAAACCTGAATATTGGTGGTGAAACTAAAAAATAAGAGGCTAGTTGGATGCAAATGGTTTACAAGGTTAATGAAGGGGTTCTGGGTGGTGAGCCTACAAAGTTCAAGGCTAAACTTATTGTACAGGGCTTCACACAAAGAGAAGGGGTTGATTTCCATGAAATCTTTTCTTGTATTGTAAAATACTCATCAATTCATATTTTATTATCCATGTGTGTAAATTTGAATTTACATCTTGAACAAATGGATGTAAAGACAACTTTCCTTCACGGTGAGCTTGAAAAAGAAATATACATGACATAACTGAAAGGTTTTGAAGAATCTGACAAAGAAAATCATGTTTATTTGTTGAATAAGTCTTTATATGGGCTGAAGCAATCTACAAGACAATGGTATATGAGATTTGATGATTTTATGTTGCATTGTGACTTTACAATAAGCAAGTATGATGGATATATGTACTTTAAAGTATTGAATAATCGTAAGCATATATATCTCATTCTATATGTTATTGATATGTTAATTGCATGTCACATTATGGTTTGCTATTCAAAAGGGTTAGCAAAGGTGATGAAATAGAGAAGGGTTATGTGGACTCAGATTATGCAGGTGACCAGGATAATAAGAGGTCTTTATTTGGGTATATTTTCATGATGTCTGGATGTAGCATATGCTAAAAATTAGTATTGCATCATGTTATAGCACTATCAACTATCAAAGCCAAGTATATAGCCTTAGGAGAATCAATCAAGGAGGCTATATGATTGAAAGGCATATGTGCTGAACTTTTGGCTATGGATGAAATTAATACTTCTATGCATTATGATAGCCAAAGTACCATATATTTAAGCAAAAATCAAGAGTTTCATGAAAGTTGAAAACAAATTGATGTTATGATACATTTCATTGGAGATACTATACAGAGTGGCATTATTAATCTATGTAAAATTTCGACGTCGAAGAATACTGTTGATATATTGACTAAGCCGCTGCCCACAGTTAAGTTTAGGTTATGTATGGACTTCACTAGAAACATAACTTACAATTAAAGTTGTGATGGGGAAAGTATGGATCCATGGTTGCTTTCTTGGAGTTGTTGGAGTGATTTTGTATCAAGGAGGGGGTTTATGGAATTTTTGATCCAAAATTATGTTTAATATGATGGTTATGTTTGAGATAAATTTGGGAACGATTTGGAATCATTGGAGATGCAAACAAGTTTGAAAAGGGGTTAAAAACCAATGGAACAGTGTCTGGAATGCATAGGATAACATAGGAAAGAGGAAGTCTATTTCCAGGCTTAGCCAATATTGTAGGGCTGGTGGCAGAATGTACAGTGCTGCGGTTGCTGGTATTGTTCATAGTACTGTTCATTGACCCTAAAATTCAAATTTTGAGTATTTTTTTAAGGCTTGGGTATTTTGGACTTTATATAAATAGCACATTGTGCCTAGAATTGAGATAGAACTTGAAATACACACTCTACAACAAACTTTAAAGCTCTAAAAATTCAATTGTATCGTTATTTGATCATTGCTCTTGTAATCAAACATGTAACAAGAGAGACTTGGATTCTTGATCCACCGTGAACGTAAGCACATTGCTGAATCACGTATTTTTATCTTGGTATGGTATATTTCTATATTTTCTCTATTGCACATTATTAGCTCTTATGATTAGTTTGTTGTTCTTGGTTGGCTAGTTGTATTATCTAATTTTTTTACTTAGTTTGTATAGTTTACGTCTTTCGCTGTATGTTTATATACTCTTACACTTGATTCATGATTTAAGAATATGTCTTATAATTGAATTGGCATATTATAGTTCTAAGATAAGTCAATTTGCTGATTAGTTAAGCTTATAACATATTAAACATTAAAAGAGTAAAAAAGTAAAATAAAATGGCTACAATATCCAAAATGTGAATAAAATAAATAAAAAAGTTAAACAAAAAATTAACTCATCTCTCTAAAAATATTCATATTATTTATTTAAGTAATGTAATGTCAGTGATATGAAAATTAAAGAGAGATTGAAACATGTCATTTGATAGTCAAATAAATATTTGACGACTGTGAACTAATAATTTTGTGAGAATGAAGAAGCAGAGATGACAAAGTTGGGGGATAACATTTATATAACAAGTGAGCTAAGAACAATTGATAAATTGAAGAAGAGATAAAAATTGTTATTTTAATTTTTTGTTTAGGGCTATAACCAATGCAAAATCGTTTGGTCCTCCTTTTAGAAAAATAAAAAAATATTGATATTCACGAATACTCTAATGGGCATCCGTATGATATTCACTAAAACCATACTTGTCTCAATCCTGTTACAGGTTTTAACTTTGTGTACTAAACTCGTTCTAAACTCAATTCAAACCTTATCAAATCCTTCTCAGGAAGGGCGGATTCTAGTAGTTTTACAAGTTTACAGGTCATTTTGCCATCCCTATCCCTAATTTTGTAGAGTAATCGTTTTTTTAGCCAAACATGAAATTTTAATGTTTTATGGCCAAAGAAGTGAAATGTATACACTTTGGCCCTTAATCCCAAATCTCTTAAATTTTCTCCTCTCTCTCATTCAAGTATATAAAATTTGTACAAAATAATGGGTAGATTTGATAATAAATAGGTAAATTTTTGTGAAAAATGGCCAAAAGAAAGGTGAAAATGCTATTTTTAGGTGCCATAATTGGTGGGAGACACATATCAATACTGCACACTTAGCACAACGTTGTCGAGCTACTTGGAGCGCTTTGGTATTGCCACATGCGCGACTTAATTTTTCAAATTTTTTAGTTCGTTTTTAAAATTTTTTTATTAAATTTATTTTGATTTAATTAATATATTTAGTTTATTTAATTACTAATTATTAATTAATATATTAGCTACTTAATTTTTTAATAATAATTAATTGGTAATTAAATAATATATTGAACTAATTAAATAATAACAAAATCCTATACCCTTAACGCTTAACCCATGATTCTTAACTCTAAACTCTAAACTAATTATCCTTAACCCTAAATCGTAAAATCTAAACCTTAAATTATAATCATAAACCCATGATCCTTAATCCTAAACCATAAATCCTATATTCTAAAACTTGAGCCGTAAACCCTAAACTATTAACCTTTAACCTTAAGCTCGAAACCCTAAATCTATGATCCTTACATTAATTTACAACAATAACTTACAAACATAAGATCTAATTATTTCCATCTCACTAAGTTACAGAGGTCTGCGAGCTTCGGTTTGACATCATCTATAAACATGTTATATTCATATTTTGTCTTATGGCCATATTAACTACATACCCTATAAACCATAAACTTTAAACCCTCAACCTATAATCCTTAACCCCAAATTGTCAACCCTAAACTTTAAACCTTATATTTTATACAAGTATGTGCCTCTATTATGTTTACACGAATTTTGTAAACTTGCAGTGTGTCCAAGAGTTGATATAATAAAGAGAAATTATTGCAATAGCCATTTTTTTTTGTAGGAGGGGGGAGGGTTACTTAACGTTTTTAGCCACCATTTTAAATTTTCAACATTTTTAGCCAAACAAACCAATTTTGGATACATTTACCCCCAAAACAAATTTTGCATTCTCTCTTTCAAAACTCTATTTTCTCAAGTGAAAGAGTTAGGTTTAACTATGTAGCCAAATTTAAGACGCCGATGGTGACGGGCAACGGTGACATACAACAATCTTGATAGCGACAGTGGATGGTTGACCTCGGTTGCAATAACATAAGGTAAGTGAAGAAAATTTAATTTTTGGTGTGAGATTTATGATTTTAGGCTAAAGTATTTTGTTATCGTAGGTGTGATTTGTTGCATGATTTGTATTGTTATGGTTGTTAAAATTGAGATAATGTGGTGTGATTTGTGTTGTTTTAATGTAATATATGGTTGTGGGTGTATAGCGGCAGCAACGGTAGATGATAGAGGGTTGTGGGGTTATAAGTGTAACTGCCCTGTGCATAGAGTGAGCGTGTACATTTAATTTTTTTATTTAATTTATACATCATATGCATAAATACGTAGCAAAAAAAATAAAATATAAATAAATATTTCATTACACTAATGAATATAAGAAAACTTACCCTCGAAGCGTGCTTTGCGCAGTTCTAGTCTAGGACTTGGTGGGATCCTTCGAGCTAGAACAGTAACTTCCTATTCTTGACAAAGTATTTTAATTTGAAGCAACTCTTACTTCTTAATCTCTTGGGACTTTAGATAATTAAGCTTATTAAATATTTATATTTAAAAACATTCATTTGAAATGATACAAATTGAAATGAAGTGAGTTTGGCTATTTATAGCCAAATCACCTCACCTTTCACCCATTAAAAGCCAAAAAATGTTGGCTATAAGTAAGCATGACAAGGATCAATTGAATCCTTGTCATGCTTACATAAAGGATGAATCAATATATAGTAAGTGGTGGCCAACGAAAATGAAAATGGTGCCTTAAAAGAGTTTACGAAAGACACATCATGCTGAATGAATTTAACAAAGCCATCTCTTGGTATCAAATGCACTTATCACGAAATTCAATTTGGCTTTTCAAATATTTTATAGGCGTATATCAATTACACCCCTTTGGCCAGCTAATTTATTAAGTCAAAATTAATTATTAACAATTAATAATTAAAAAGGCCAATAAAAATATGCCACGTGTCATGTCCTAATAAATTAATTGCATGAAATGTGACATACAATAAAAGATTAAAGTGGTAAGTCCTACTTTCTAAGATCTCAGGCTTAACACTTAAACCCTATAATCTCCCCGAGAGACTTTGAAATAATTCAATTTTTTGACAACTTCCCAGATTGAATAATTTAATCTAGGGCGCTACACTAGTATACAACGAGTACACTTTATATAGTGAGACTCCCTAAATTCACACTCTAGTTGTCTTACGTAACTCTTTCATAAGCCCATAAACATTTTCCCACACATAATTTATGGAAATAATAAAATAGCATATTAAATCATACAAGTTGCGGTTAATATTCATATAATCCTTCCATCATTTATATCCTGGAAGAGCGAAGATATATATCATCACCGTTAAGTCTCTATACGCTCAACATTAAACTTATCTCTTTGATTTGTATTCTAATAAGCAATATCTACAAACTCCTTTGTGATATTATTTATACCATAGGAAACTATTTCCCAGTTTGAATGCTTATTACTATAGTACTTCTTAGAATACAACCTTAGAGCATCTGGATATTTAACTCACCCATATGAGCTTACGGATCTCATATCTACACACACTAGACTTCATAAGCATCGGACCATACCCAGTGACACCCAGCTTTCAGACCATAAAAAAGCTCTGACATTTGTGGAACTTAAGTATGGTGGATCACTCATAAGCCCACTATGGAGCTCAGATCAAGGGATCACAAATACTACTCAATTCGAGAAGACCCTCAATTGACGGATTTTAGAGGTCTTTATTGAGTCTTATTTAGTATGCAGTCCTCACTGAATACCTGTATATCTATACAAACTTTTACTAAACTCATGGTTTGCAAAAATTAACCATTTGAATAATCCAGTTAATATATACATTGATCTATATTAATCAATTCCACTCGACAGACCCTGCGTTGGTGGAAATAGATCAAGAATAATTATTTGAGAACATACTTGCAAAAAAATATTTTCTAGCACCCAATTGCAATTCTTGCAACTATGTCATTACTAGTATATTCCAAGATTTTTGTCTCGTTATAGATAAGGCTCAAACTCCTTAGATTTCACTGATTATTATAAGCTGCTAACTCTTAGCAGTCATAGTTCTCAGTGATGCTAACTCTTAACCCTAACCTAAACTTCTTTAGATCAGATATGAATTCTTTTAGATCATACAATGTCTGTAGTGTTACAATCATTGAACCATATAAATGAAAGAATTAGCTATTTAATAAAATGAACACTGTATAGATATTAAATATTTATACAAAATTGGGATGGTATGCAAGTACAATCCCTAACAGTAAGAAGGGATAGCGCTAACAGGGAAGTGTTATGGGTTTTATGAGAAGTTTTTGGCGGCAATGTTAAGATTGAGGTTCTTATTGTGCTGGATGAAGCTGGCGCGATAAGAACCTATCGCCCCTTATTATTGTGTCCCTAATTATTTTAATTAATATTTTATTAAAATTATTGGTAGTAATTATAAATTTATTTAATTAATAATTAGTTAATGATTTACCCTTATTTTTTTCAGGAACAACGCAATTTTAAAAAATTGAAGATTCAAATTAAAGATTATTTCTTTGCCATTATTTTGAGTTAATCCAAACTTTGGGTTCTTGATACAATAAGAGACAAGTTGACGGATCGTAAAAAAATATATAGAAAAATATGTGTATAGGTCATTTTTTGAATTTGCAACAACTATATTTTTTTGGGCATTTTGGTTCACCATATGTTACTCCACGAGGTCAAAATTGTGGATAAGGATGATATTTTTTTATTTCTGATGAACACTAAGCACATTTGTTTTAGTCGATAAGAGGTTGCGGTTATATTTGGACTAAAAATGAGAGAATATCCAGCATTGAGACAGTTGTTTAAGAAATTAAGACATCACTTACAGAGCGAGTACTTATCTAGAAAAAATGTTTCATTACAAGAGTTTGATTAGACATTTATGGAATATAATTTTGACAAGATAGATGATGAAGATGCGGTAAAATTGTCATTAATGTATTTCTTGGAGCTGGTGCTTATATGACATTCCAATATTTTATGAATATTAATTCTTTAAAATTTATACAATAAACATTTCAAATAAAATTGTTATATTAAAACATATATGGTTTATTGCTTATAATATTACAAATATTGTATGATTTGAAGGAGTTCAGATCTAGTCTAAAAGAGTTTAAATCAGTGCTAAGAGTTAGCATCACTGACAATCATAAATGCTAAGGAGTTAGCAGGTTATAGCAGTCAGTGAATTCTAAGGAGTTATAGCCTTGTTTGTAATAGGACAAAGACCTAAGGGTATACCAGTGATGACATAGTTGTAAGAGTTGCAATTAGGTGCTAGAAAATTTCATTATGCAAGTATGTTCTTAAACACTATGTTCGTGATCTATTTTCATCGATACATGTCTATTAATAAATCTCTTTTATATAAATCACTGTATGTCCGTATCTGTAAGGTATAAATAGTTATTCTTAACTCACATTGAGCTTAGAGTTCATTTAGGTATGAAGATATTTAGTTAGGACTGGATACTAAACAGACTTACGAGAATCTCTAATAGACATTCCATAAAGTCATCAATGGAGGATTTTCTCGAGTTGAGTAGTATCGTAGTCTTTTGACTTGAGCTCCACAGTGGGCTAGTGAGTGATCCACCATACAAGTTAGAGACCTTTAATAGTCTGACCGCTAAATGTCGCTGGGTATGGTCCGATGCTTATGGAGTCTAGTGTGCGTAGATAATATCACAAAGGAGTTTATAGATATTGTTTTACAGAAATAAAAATCTGGAGATAAGTTCATAGATGTGCTTATGGGAATTTGACGGTGTTGATCTATGTCCCCGCACTTCAGGGATATAACTGACGGAATAGCTATACGTATGTGCTATGACCTCACTTGTATGGTCTAATTCACTGATTTGTAATATTTGTGATGTATGTGTGGCACGAACTAATAGAATCATTTTATTTGATGAATCGAGTGTGGACTTAGAGAGTCCCGCAATATGAAGTGTACTCGTTGTGCACTGGAGCAGCGTATTGGGTTGAATTGTTCAATCTTGTAAATTTCAGTAAAATCGAATATTTGTTTTAGGAACCCTCAGAATGCATGCATGTCAGTACTTAAGAGTTAAGTGCGTTAATTAGTTGACAATTATTGTTGACCAATTAAAAAATGACACGTGACACATAATGAGCCTTTGGTTGAGTTTATCAAGTATGTGATATAGTGGGACCCATTAGATTTACTTGGTAACCAAATGAGGGCTAAAGGGTAATTTTATATAATTGATTATTTAATTATTAAATAATCAAGATATTTATTTATTTAAGAGTTAAATAAATATTTAACTTAAGTATGGTTAAGAGTTAACTATATGGTTAGGTTAAAAAGATATTTAACAATTTAATAATTAAATAATATTTAACTTAACCTAGGTTAAATGTTAATGAATGTTAGGTTATTTACTTATTTAATTAGTTGATTATAGGAAAAGTAAGTTAACCTGACTTTAGTTAAATGTTAACTTGAGTTAGGTTAATTAAATATTATATTAATTACTTGGTGGCCAAGTTTGGTTAACCTAATTAGGGTTAATAGTTAACTTTAGTTAGGTTAACTTTATTAGTGTTAATAGTTAACTTTAGTTAAGTTAGTTTAAACCTTAGTTAAAGTATTAACTGTGGTTTGACTAATTGATTAATATATGTGAAATGAAATAAAAATGAACGCTTTTGTCAAATTTGGTGGCTGGCCATTTTGGTGAAAAAAGGGATGAAAAGTTGTTTTGGTTTTTAAGTGTTAAAAACAATCAAAACAAGTGAACAATAGTTATATTATTATTCATCTCTTTCTCCAAAATTAGGCTACCATTATAGCTTTGGATTTGATCACTTTGTTATTCAAGAGTTGGAAAACAAAATCAAATTCATTACTTGGTGAATAATTTAAGTATTAAACTATAGATTAAGAGTTAATCTAAATAGTTTAAGTGTTAAACCACTACTGAAAAAATAAGACAACTATTCTAGCGACTTAAGTCCACCTTGTTAAGTCCTTGAATTGCAACAGGTTCATTTCAGGTGGTACTCTAGCTTAAAATGCACCAAAGGCTTGCAAGGTGATTATTCCCAATTATGGTAATAATGTGATTAATATTTATTTTGTTCATTATTGTAATATAAAAAAAATTATTGTGTTCATTACTTTAGGAGATTAGATTTTCAGCTTTTACTTCGTATATATTTGTGAATGAGATGAATAAATTATAATTATATGTGAATTTTATGTGATGAATACAAATCACATGCACACACCTAATACAGTTTTGAACCGAAACACCACACCTAACAAAATAGTATTAGAGCATTTTGTGGCGTTGATTGGGTGATTTAGAGTGTTGGATATGTTGTTGGTGAAGTCTCGGTGTTGAAATGGTGCATTTCAAGTATTTATATAGGTATACCAATTTGGAAAACACTGGGACACCATGGCCTTGAGTCTGGTGCTGCGACGTTGAGGCCTTCCAAGCTCTAGCACCGCAGCGCTGGATGATAAGTGCCGCGGTGCTAAGGTTTCTAGGCCCCAGTGCCGTAGCTCAGAGAGCTGGCACCACAGCATTTGGGGCTTTGCCCTCTAGTGTTGTAGCGCTGATAGCCCAGTGCTGCGGCACTAACACTGTTCACTCCAGAAATTATTTTTAAATTGTTTAGAATTAATTTATATATGTGAGGGTTTATGAGATGCAGTAGTGAAAGTTATTAGTCTATATTATAAACTGAAATCATTTTTTGTGTGCTGGTAACTACAATGGAAGCCCTTCTAGTGGGGGTTAATTATGTTTGCACATAAATAAATGATTGATTGAGAATCACCTCCTCACGAGATAAGACTCAATGTCAAAATTCTCTCTTAATAAGATTGAATAGTATTACATAATGAGATAAGGTTTTACTTGGTGCATTTTGTCAATATGGTGTTAGACGGGTCATGTCGGTCTTTTTCCAATTTTGCTACAGCGTGAGGGTAGTATTAGTAACATATATCTGATTATTAACAAGTTAATCTGAAATATGCTTACTCAATATTGCTACAGCGTAAGGATAAGGTGTATTTAGAACCAGTGGTAAGAGTTGCATGAAATACAATTGACAAGAGTTATCTACCTGTTGGGTTTACAAAGGTTAATATTGCTACAGCGTGAGGTTGGAGTAAAATGCCAATAGGGTCTACTTCTCATTGTACAATTTAAAGAGTTTAAACTATCGTTATCACGTTTAAGAGATTAAAAGGATTATATAAAGTAGTGGGAGGGCGTTTTAGATTAAAAAATGTATAATAGTTATACTCATCGTCTAAAATGTTATTTATTAACGATTAGAAATGTTCTGCTATACATCTCTTTATTTGACTTATAGAGATAAGATACTTGCTTTATGAAGATAAGATAAGTATGAGTAATCCGTTAATACACTTGATTCATACATATTAATTATAGGGTATTGAGAAATTTTTAGACTTGTTAGTGAATCTAAGAATTATTCTAGATTTAGAAGACTTTGGATATATCCAAACCACAAATAGAGAATAGTCACAATGAAAAATATTTTTACTGTAATAAAGTTTGAAATAGTAAGTGTTACAATTCAAGGCACCTTGACTTAGAAAAGATACACCCCTTAGATATCGATTTACCAAACATTGACATTTCAATAGCAAATATTGATAGAGGTACAAGGGTATGAGATACTGCCTATCATTCTTATATCTGCTAGTTGTTGCATGATTTGAGCAATGCCACGAAGCAATGAAAGGGGAAGTATAGTTTAGCATTCAAAATAAAGATTTCTTACACGTGGTAGTTGTTAGGACCTTTTAAGTCACATTTTCATTTTGGTAGTAGCATTATATTGTATAATTGCTATTTTATGCCAAACATTACTAGGCAAATCATATCACTCCCTGTAATAAATAGAGAGGGTTATCATAAAAACATTAGGAATAGTTTTTTTTTTTATATTTATGTTTATGTGATAATGATAATATTTTACTTACTGAGTGTCAGGTAATCAAATAACCATTATATCTTAAATACAATAAGAAATGTCTTGAATGTCTAGGTGAACAGAATATATAGTAGTTTAGGAACTTTCAATAATAAAGTATAGTGGCTTATAAGATTAGGTCATATAGTCATGAGACAACTATCCTGTCTGGTTAAGGATAGTAAGATACTTGATCTGACTATAGAACCTTAATCAGTTTATGAATTTTGAATTCAAGTAAAGATGACTAAATTCTTATGTGAGTGTTAGGCATCAGACCACTAATTTATTGGAACTGATACATACTGTTTTAGTCAAATAAATTATACTACATGTATGAATTTCAATACTTTATTGTCTTTATAATGATTTATCACAATACGAACATGTGTTTCTGGGAGACATAGGTTGAAAATTTTTGTAGTGTTCAAAAGGTTCCGACTACCAAGTAGAGAAATAAACCTTTATATATATTGAATGCCTTCGATTAGATCAAGATAGTTTATACACAAGTAATATATTCAAAGATTATTCAAGAGAGAATGTGATTCTCGCTCAATATAATCCTCTAGATGTTCCTCAATACATAAGTATTTTGGGAAGAAGGAATCAGACTTTATTAGATACAGTGTGATTAATGTTCAGCTTTACTAATGTTTTAGAAAATTTATAGAATTGTGCTCTAGAATCTGCTGTTTACTTATTGAATAAAATTATATTGAAACCTATTCCTTCTACTCTGTATGAGATACAGACTAAAGGGAATCAAGTCTTAAGTATGTTAGGGCTTGGGGTTGTTCGACTTATTGAAGAGTTATGCAACAGAATAAACTTGTACCTAATGGGTACAAGTATTGGTTCATTTAGTATTCCATGCAATTATAGGATACTAGTTCTATAATTCAAAATAATGAAACGTGTTCATTACTCGTAATATCACCTTCTATGAGAAATATTTTTCTTATGGATTGTGAGGATTGTAGAAGGATTGAACTTGATAAAGTCAATTAAAATTTATATGAACCAAATTTCAAATTCAAATGACTGAAATATCTTGAACACACTCTCCCTGAAGGTCAGAAAAGATATTAAGGCCACTATTTAGGCATGTTTGATACCTGAAGGTGCCCTTGGTATTTTCTTAGTTGAAGAGAATGATTATTTGACTTATAAAGAGGCGATGTTTGACATCGATTCAAAAAAATGACAAGTGGCCATGAGATCTAAAATTGACTTATGCATGACAATCAAGTTTGGGACTTGGTTATGCTTTTCGTAGGAATTGTTCCTATTTATTGTGAATCAGTTTATACAGCAGAAGCGTAATCCTAATTTTAAGGTAGAGACCTTTAAGGCCCAACTAGTGGCAAAAGGTTACAATCATAGATCTAGGATCGATAATAAAGAAACTTTTTTCACTAGTAACCATGCTAAAGTCAATTCAAATTTTGTCGACTATTATCACATAGTAAGATTTTGAGGTCTGGCTGATGGATGTAAAGACAAAATTCTACTATATATATCTCAAGTAAGAAATATACATGGAGCAACCTGAAGCTTCTACATATAGCCTAATTTTTAGTCTAGTGTACAAACTGAGGAAGTATATTTGTAGGCTTAAGCAGTTTTTCCAAAGCTTGATTCTTCATTTTGATGAGAAAATCAGAAAGTCTGATTTCATCAAGAACAAAGAGAAAATGTGTGTGTTCTGAAAGAGCATTGGGAGCATAATTATCTTTCTAAGTTCTCTATGTGGAAAACATATTCAATGTCAGAAATGATGTTGGTATGTTCCAAGAACTTCTCCATAAAAAATTTGGGAGAGGTTTTTTGTATACTAGGTATAAGCTTTATAGAGATAAAGTTAGGTGGCTGATGGGACTCTCCTAATTATCGTACATAGACTAGGTCCTAAAAAGGTACAAGTTTATTGACTGTGAAATAGTTAATGTGCTTTTCAGACATGTCATTCATCTTTCTAAGAGGAAGTGTCCTCGGGAAGAAGATAAAAGGGTTAGAGTGTCAAACTCATCATATTCATTAGCAAGAGATAACTTGATGTATGCCATGTTATGTACGTGACCTGGATTTGGATGGCTGTAAGTATTATGAGCTAGTATCAGTCTAATCCAAGTCACGACCATTAAATGATTATGAAACATATCTACTATACCTTAAAGGTATAGTGGATAAGTTTTTGAATTATGTAAAAAGTTTTCTTATAAGTGAAGGGATGTGCATAATTAGACTTCTCGTCAAATCCAGATGCTAGATAGTCTACACATGTTTATGTGTTTTTCCTCATTAGTATCGAAATTAGTTGAAAATATACAATATAGATGTTCATAGTTAATTCTGCCTTGGAGGTAGGATAAGTTACAGCTTGAGAAGCCTGCAAAGAAAGCAGTAGAGATATTCAATATTATTTGTAGAACTTAAAATAGTTCTAAGCTCGGTGGATCCTATCCCACTATAATGGAATAATTTCTCAAGCCAAGAAGCCATAAGGCACATCAGAATTCTGGTCATGTGGACTCTGAATACCACATAATTAGAAAGGTCTTGGCTACTGGAGATGTAATAGTATTTAGGATTCCTTAGATAATGTAGCAGGAACACTTATGCTTAAACTTCTATAATGTTTGAGAAACATATAGAGTATATTGATATGAGATACTAGTACAAAATGGCACTAAAGTAAGTAAGAGTTTGTTAGAGTTAGTGTCTATGTGCTATTCCAATATTGTATGAATTTAATTGTTTAATAATTATACAATAAATATTTCAAATAAAATCGTTAATATTAAAATATATATGGTACATTACTTGTAATGTTAAAGACATTGTATGATCTGAAAGCGTTTAGATCAGTGCTAGATTTAACAATTATAAATGCTAAGGAGTTAGCAAGTTAATCATAGTCAATGAATTCTAAGGAATTAGAGCCTTATTTGTAATAGGACAAAGGCCTGAGAGTATACTAGTAATGATATAGTTACAAGAGTTACAATCAAGTACTAGGAAATATCATTATACAAGTATGTTCTTAAACACTATATTCCTAATATATTTTTATTTATGTAGGTCTATCAGTGAATTCTTTTTATATAGATCAGTGTATATCTATTCTGTAAGGTACAAATGGTAATTCTTAACTGAACACAAGATTAGAGCTCGTATAGGCATACAGATATTTAGTAAATACTAGATACTAAATAGACTCACGAGGACCTCCAATAGACATCCTATAAAGCTATCAATGGAGGGTCTTCTTGAGTTGAGTAGTATTGTGGCTCTTTGACCTAAGCGTCACGTTGGACTTGTGAGTGACCCATCATGCTTTGGTTCTATGCAAGTTAGAGACATTCAATAGTCTTACCGCTGGGTATGGCTCGATGCTCATGGAGTTTGGTGTACATAGATATAGGATTCGTCAGCTCACACGAGTGAGTTGTATATCTTGATGCTCTGAGAATTATATTTCAGAAAGTCTTTTGGCCAAAAGTAGATGCCTCAAAAAAGAGTTTTTCGTAGGGTTAAACAATATCACAAAGAAGTTTGCGGATATTGTTTTACAGAAATATAAATATGGAGATAAGTTCATAGATGTGCTTATGGGAATTTGACGATGTTTATCTATGTCCCCGCACTTTTGGGATATAATTGACAGAAGAACTATACGTATATGTTATGACCTCAATTTGTATAGTCTAACACATTGATTCATAACTGTGATGTGTGCATGAGGCATTGATTATGGACTAATGAAATAGTTTCATTTGACAAATTGGGTATAGACCTAGAGAGTCAGCGTACTAGGTTGAATTGTTCAATCTAGTAAATGTCAGCAAAATCATATATTTGTTTCAAGAATCGTTGGTATGCACGCGCGTCAGTACTTAAAAGTTAAGTGCGATAATTAGTTAACAATTGTTATTGACTAATTAAAGAATGACGTGGCGTATAGTGAGGCTTTCGTTGAGTTTACCCAAGTGTGTGGTATAGTAGAACCGACTAGGGGTTTACTCGGTAACTAAATAAGGGCTTAAAAGTAATTTCATATAATTGATTATTTAATTATTAAATAATCAAGATATTCATTTATTTAAGAGTTAAATTAATACTTTAAATTAATATTTAACCTAAGTATGGTTAAGAGTTAACTATATGGTTAGGTTAAAAGGATATTTAACAATTTAATAATTAAATAATATTTAACTTAACTTAGGTTAAATGTTAACTCAGGTTAGGTTAATTAATTATTTAATTAGTTAATTATTGGAAAAGTAAGTTAACCTAACTTTAGTTAAATGTTAACTTGAGTTAGGTTAATTGTATATTATATTAATTATTTAGTGGCCAAGTTTGGTTAACGTAACTAGGGTTAATAGTTAGCTTTAGTTAGGTTATTTTAATATTTAAATATAGATTGTTTGTTGGACAAGTAATTTAACATTACTAGAGTTAATAGTTAACTTTTAATTAGTTTAAACCTTAATTAAAATGTTAACTATGGTTTGATTAATTGATTAATATATATGTGAAATGAAATAAAAATGAATGCTTTTGTGAAATTTAGTGGCCCACCATTTTGGTGAAAAGGGGAATGAAAAGTTTTTTTTGTTTTTAGTTTTTAAGTGTTCAAAACAGGCAAAACAAGTGAACAATAGTTGTTCTATTACTATTTATCTCTTTCTTCAAAATTAGGCCACAATTATATCTTTGGATTCGATCACTTTGTTATTCAAGAGTTGGAAAACAAAATCAAATTCATTGCTTTGTGAATACTTTAAGTATTAGACTATAGATTAAGAGTTAATCTAAATGTTTAAGTGTTAAACCATTGCTAAAAAAATAAGATTGTTATTCTAATAACTCAAGCCCACCTTGTCGAGTCTTAGAATTGCCAACAGGTCTATTTCAAATGGTATTTTAGCTTAAAATGTACCAAAGGCTTGTAAGGTGATTATTCTTAATTATGGTATTAATGTAATTAATATTTATTTTGTTCATTGCTTTAGAAAATTTGATTTTCAGCTTCCGTTATGTATATGTTTGTGTATGAGATGTATGAATTATAAATATACATGAATTTTATGTGGTGAATACAAACCTCATGCACACACTTAATATTTTTTGGAACCAGAACACCGCACCTAACATATTTTATCCACTGTGTGTTGTTGGAGTGGAGAGAGAGAATTTATCTAGATCTATTTTTACTAAAGATAGTGGATAATTGGGAGGCATTCAATAAATATCTATGGGACAATGTATAATGGGAGGCCACTGATGTTTGCAATGATAGCTAAGTGCAAGTGCATACTATTGTATCAAGTAATATAAGGTTTAAAGTCCAAGTTATTATTCCTACAAGGACTATGAATCTATTTCTTATAATCAATTACTAAAATTAATTATACTTTAACTTTTGTCCAGAAAAATCAAAATAAGAATCTTAACTAATTAACTTAATTCTATGAAAGTAAACCTAATATTAATCAAAAGCAAGCAAAGGTTGAATTCACTAATAAAAGGGAATCTAGGGTTTGGACTTATCCCTTAATATTTGATTGAACCTATTAATCTCTTAGTTAATCCGTTAATACAAATTGATTGATTAGACTCTAATCTCATCACAAGCATCTGTCGATAGTGGAATGATAATATCATACCATAACAATTACCTACATGTCTATGGTAATTCAAATAGAATGAAGTTCATTAAGAACAAGTTTAAATCAAACCATACATGCTATCTAGATATATTTCTATCATATATGCAACTCATAGTTATTACCCTATGATAATGCAATAAACTATACTAGGCTAAACACATAAATTCCTCCGTCGAGTTTATTATAGTTCCTCAATTATTCAAAATATTGGCCAGATATAATGAAAGCAATAAATACAAGATAAAATGAATCAATTGTAAGTATTAAGTTCATAAACTAATTTTTCTACAGTCTTTAATCTTCTAGTCTTCTTGATCCTAAAAAAATTACTATTTTTCTCTCTTCTTGATTCTTTAAAATAGGATTTTTGATTTTTTATTTATAGGTTTATGTCTTCAAATTAGAGTAAAACATCAAATACAAGTTAGATTAGGATTTCCAGTTCATAATATACTATTTATAATACTATTCATGGAAAGTCGAAACACTGGATTTTGAGCACTAATTGCTGTACTTGCTGTCTTGAATATCGCAGCACTGGTACTGTAACAAAGTTACTGTAGCAGGGTATTGTAGTAATTTTGATGTTTTTAGCTTATTTTTATTAGATTTTCATCCATATTTACTCTTTGACTCCAAACCTACAAAATAATAATAAAATATATAAAAAGCTATATAATCCCAATTTCAACAAACAAATATTAAGCTTGAAATATAAAAATATTAAACCTAATTAATCCCTATTAGCCACTTACAAATGTATTCAGGATCAGGCATTGAATGGAAAGGCAGATAGATTCAAGATATTAAAGGCGAAAAATTTGAAACATAAAGAGGAAAAACATAATATGCAAGATTTTCCTTATATTTTTTTGGTACAATACTAATTTTTTAGTTTATGTAATTTGTCATCTTAAAAGTTTATTTATTATTGTTGACTTTATGCTGTGACAATTTTTATTACAAGTATGAATTTTTAAAGCAATCCCCATGTCTGGGAAAGTATATGCCTGAGAAACTCCACTGAGGGTTTCTCGTATATTGAAGTGGAGGTGTACTAAGGTCAACATAAATAAATATGCAGAATAATCTTTTCAATGAAAAAAATAGTAAGTTTATGAACATAATAAAATATCAACAAGAAAAAGATGTCAATTGCTTATTCATTTGAGTGCTTGTTTTTTTTTTGGGTGTAGAAGTTAGATGTGATTCGACAATTGGTTCCTAAAGTGCATGAGATGGGAGCAAATGTTATCCAAATGTTGATGCAAATTAGGAGGGCCATTAGTAATTATGGTAGAAACCTTGATCAAGAAGATGAGCAATGGGATGCAGATATTGTCTATGCAGTCTAACAAGGAAGATGAGTTTAAAGCCTCAATCTTAAGAGAAACATGTGAACTATATGGAAGGGTCCTAAAAATCAAAGACTTAGAGGATACACTTTCTTTGGTGAGAAGTGCTAATCAGGATCCTTTTATAAAAAATATCAAGAAGATTGAGAGACCAAAAAAGTTCGTGCAACTAAATTTCACTCCCTTTGACAAGTTAAGGGACCTCGAGGAACATATCTTTCATTATAATTCAAAGATAATCATGAAAAATGGTGTGAGACCCTCAAGTGCATAATTTTCCTTTTCAGCCTAAAGGGAGCGACCCAAAATTGGCTTCGACGATTAAAAGAGAATTCCAACTCTTCATTTGAGGAACTCACCATAACCATAATTACATAATACATCCAGAATAGGAAGAAAAAGAAGACCATATTAGATCTATTCCTTCTGTGACAACCAGAGAATGAATCAATTGGAAGCTTTCTGAATAGATTCAACAGGGAGATGAGCAAGAATGAAAGTTACGATTTGGAGATAATAGTGCACGCCTATAGGAAAGTAATAAGGTCGACCACTGCTTACTACTAGTACTTAGTTCAGAAGAATTTTACGTCATTACCGCTTCTTGTTCTTCAGATTGATTTATGGTTTCCTTTCTTCTGAGGTTATTAGAGAATTTTTTGAGGGTTCCCAATCTGTGCTTCCCTTGGTAGAAGCTACTTGTAATCCTTCGGGAGGCATCCTCAAGTTTCTAAGGCCTCCAAATGACTATGAGCTTCTGATTCTCCTTCTGTGACTCTTTAAGTTCTCTCAGGATTTTTTCCAGGATCTCTAGCACGATCGCGAAAGCACCGAGAACA
The DNA here is from genome assembly GCA_946807835.1 of Ailanthus altissimus. NCBI lineage: Eukaryota > Viridiplantae > Streptophyta > Magnoliopsida > Sapindales > Simaroubaceae > Ailanthus > Ailanthus altissimus. The sequence continues at coordinate 14,153,176 of OX327698.1, forward strand.
AATAATATTGTAAAATTTATTTAATTGATTATTTTTATGAAAGAATAATTAATTAAAAATATTAATAAAATTAGGAGGGGCGAGGCCTTCTTTGCCAGTTCTAATTTGGGTTAATCTTGGATTGTTGCTTGTCATGGTATTTTTTTTGGAATAGTTGATTTTTTGAGATTGGCTTCTCTATTATGACTTTTCTATAGATGGCGCTACTAAAATCTCAAGGGGATTCATTGTTCTAGATGACTCCTCTTGGTTATAACGCTAAGTGAAGTTTGGATGATCTCTTCACTTTGGATTATAGAAGTTGTATTGTAGATTAAGTGGTTATCGGTTAAAATTGCCCATAAAATTTACTTCTATGCACCGCCCATTCATGTGGTTATCACCACAAAAGTTGCTTGTCACTTGTTGGGTGTCAATGCATTGAATGCGTCAATCTCATATATACTAGCAACTCTCTTAGGTGTAACTTTCTCAGCTAGCCATTGGTAACTATTTGATGCCATCTCTTCCAATAGATCATAAGCCTTATCTGTAAACTTATTCATCAAAGCTCCTCTAGCAACGACATCTACAATGGTCCTTAAATAGCCTACTAATCAATTATAGAACATTTGGACTAATAGACATTTAGGGACACTATGGTAAGTACACTTTCTCAACATGTCCTTGAAGTGCTCTCATGCCTCATACAATGACTCTCCATCAATTTAACTAAATAAGGTGATGTCATTCCTTAGATTTACTGTCTTTGTTGGTGAGAAAAACTTGGCTAAGAATTTATGTGCTAAAGTTAATATAGTTCCTGATGGCAATGACATCAACCAAGTCTTTGCTCTGTCCTTTACGGAGAAAGGGAATAGTCTCAATCTGATGGCATCATTGGAGACTCCGTTGTACTTGAAGGTATCACATATTTTTTAAAAATTTATGATATGCATGTTTGGATCGTCATTAGGAGCTCTGCTGAATTGTACAGACTCTTTCAACATTTGAATTATACTCAGCTTGATCTCAAAGTTATTCGCATTGATGGTCGGTTGCCAAATACTTGACTGAATACCATCCACAATAGGAATAACATAATCCTTTAAAGATTTCTATGGTATCATAGGCTCAAAGATAGGATTTTTGATGTTATCGTTGTTTTCCTTTATAGTATGAACTGTCAAAGAAAAATAAAAAGAAAATCAAAGTAAAAAAAGAAGATAAAAACAAAAAATAAAAATCTAAATTAAAAGTAAGTAGTTTGATATTAGTATTGATCTAAAGAATAGATAAAAATAGCCCCTAACAATGGCCCCAAAAACATGATTGTATGCTATACTAGCTAAGTGCAAATACTAAAATAATATATACTTAACTTTTATTTAGAGAAATCTAAATTTAAAACCTAATCAATTAACCTAATTCTATCAATTAAATTAACTTATATAGCAAACAAACAAGAGATAAATTCTCCAAAGATTGATAATCTACAGTATAGACTCATCGCCTAGTATTTCATTAGATTCATTAACAACTTAATTAATCCTTTAATATAAAGTATTGGTTTATACATAATCTCATTACAAACCTCTGTTATTGTCAAGTGATTATATTACGCATTCTAACAATCACCTATATATCTATAATAATCAAATTAAAATGTAAATTATTAAGATCAAGTCTAAATAATACCATACATGCCACCTAGGTATATGTCTATCACAGATGAAACTCACAGTTGTTACCATATGATCATGTATTAAACTATCATAGGTTAAACATATGAATCTCTTTGTCAAGTTCAATATGGTTCCTCAATCAGAATAAATCAATTATATATAAGATTAATAGCTAAGAATTAACAAATGAGATTATTGGGGTTCTTGTGAAGTAGCTAAAGATCCCTGGAATTTGAAAGAGATTAGACAAGGAAGGAACAAAAACATCAAAGATTACATAAATAGGTTCCTAAGGAAGTGATCTCATTGAAGGCGTTCGATGAGCCTATAGCATTGGAAGAATTCAAGCCTGGGTTGAGATTAAATAGGTTATGGTATTACTTGTTTAAAAGTAATATTCCAAACTATGCAGCTATATACATTAAGTCATCAAAAGTACAATGCCACAGAGGAAGACGAGGAATCAAAGAGATCTTGTACAGATTTTACTCAGGATCAAATTCGTCTGTGGGAAAATGAAAGACATAGGGAGAGAAATGAGAGATCACTGCCCCCCTTTCAAATACCAGAGGACAGAAAATAATTAACTGCTTGAAAAAAACAATATACCTAAACCGACGTAATATACCCCCATTTAGAGCAATGACAAGCAGAACAGACATCATACCTAACAAACTACTTCGAGTAAGCCAAGAGCTCGAGAAAGTACCAAATTGAAGAATAAAGAGTAGCTCAGATTGGAAATTTCCTTCCTCTAGATGTCCAGTTGGAAGACATTTACGAGACCATTAAATATAAAGGCTTGCTCTCTAAAGCCTCTCATAAAGTTAAAATGGTGGAACAGCGGATAAACCCTCAGAGTGAGTGTAAGCTTCACTAGAGTTTAGGGCATACCACGGGGGAGTGTCTTGATTTAAAGAAGCAGGTTAACGCCTTAATGAGGAATGACTATTTGGGGGAATTTCGAACACACAAATAGCATAATCAACCTTTAATCATCCAAGTAGATCAAACCCTAATGCTGCCATGATAGTATCTGAAGGACCCACACTGGATGGTGATTTAAACCTGTAGAGGAAAAACTACTTAAGGTACTCAATGATAGGACATTAGTTCATGTGAAATATTCCATTGACCAAAAAGCCATGGTTGCAACAAAAAGTCCTTACAATGTTCATTGAGTAGGACGCCAAAGTAGTAAGCTACCCATATGATGATGCACTTGTTGTGATCGTGCAGGTGACGTGTTTGGAAGTTAATAGGGTATTTTTTTTAACCCTGATAACTCAGTCAACATAATATTCAAAGACACCATAGATGAACTAAAGATGAAACATTTGCACATAAAAGAACCCAAACTCCTCTGTAAGAATTTGAGGAGAGTTGTGTAATGCCAATCAGAATAGAGGCCCTTCCCATGACTCTGGGTCAAAAACTATATGAGAAGGCGATTATGACCAACTTTTTAATGGTTGACTAGCCATTCCTATACAAGATATTTCTCAAATGACCCTTGGTTACAAATACTAATGCAGCTCTGTCCACACATTATCTGAAGCTCAAATTCCCAGTTAAAGAGGGAATATAAGTTGTATAAAGAGACTAAAATATGGTAAGGAGTTGCTATATTGTATCGGCTAAGAGGACTTATTGTATTTCTACCATAGATCCACGAGACAAGGATAAAGGATCACCCGAGTCGGTGGAGAAATTGAGTTTAGTTCAAGTTAAACCTAATTCACCAGAGAAAGTAGTCAAGATTAGCTCTCAGATTGAACTTAAAGCCAGAAAAGGGTTGACAGTGCTGGTTCAAGAATTCTCCAACTTTTTTGTATAACCATACAAAAAAATTCCAAAAATTGATCATGTACTAGCCTCTCATAGGTTGGTAGTGAGTCTGACTTTTTGATCGAAAAAACAGAAGATGGGAATATTTCACTAAAAAAGAAATGAAGCGATGGCAGCCACAGTAATAAAGTTATTAGATGTAGGATTCATCAAAGAAGTACATTATCCTGATTGGTTGACTAATGTCATTATGGTAAAGAAGCAAACGAGAAGTGAAGGATGTGTGTTGACTTCACCGACCTAAATAAGGCATGCTCTAAAAGCAGCTTCTATGTCCTTAAGATAGACTACCTGGTCGACTATATTATAGTACATGAATTGCTCAGCTTCATGGATGCTTTCTCTATATACAACCAAATTCCTATGTTCGCTTCCCTCCCAAACTAGGAGAAAACTTCCTTTGTGACTCATTAGGGGACTTATTTCTATAAAGTGATACCGCTCGTCCTTAAAAGTGCGGGAGCTACTTACCAAAGTTTAGTGAACAAGCTGTTCAAGCCTCTGATAGGAAAAAACATGGAATTCTACGTGAATGACATAATAGCTAAGTCCATAGAAGTTGGAAACCATGAAAAAGTCCTAAGGGAGGTCTTTGAAATTTTGAGGAAGCACAATATGAAGCTAAACCATAAGAAGTGTTCCTTTGAAGTTAAATCTGGCAAATGTTTGGTTTTCATGGTTAGTAAAAGGGGAATAGAGACTAATCCAGATAACTTCAAGAATAATTAAGGAGATCCAGAACTTTATGAGATGGGTAGTAGCTTTGATCAAATTCATCTCTCGAGCCACTGATAAATGTTTCGAGTTCTTCCAAGCAATAAAGAGGAGAGAAAAGAATAAGTGGACCCTAAAGTGCAAGGAGGCTTTTCAGCAGCTCAAGGCCTACCTCTCTTAACTTATCCACCTCTCTATCCATACTCAGGGAGATTAACTTATATTATACCTTAGAGTTTCAAATAAAGCGGTAAGTTTAGTGCTAGTTAAAGAGAAGATAGGAGTCCAATGACCAGTCTATTTCGTCAATAAATCCTTTACCAAACTAGAAAGAAAATATCCTATTATGAAAAAGCTAGTACTAGCCCTTATAAGTTTACACGATTATGGTTCTAACTAATTAGCTACTTAGATAGATTTTGCATAAGCTAGACTTGTTAGGTCGCCTGATCAGATGTTTAATAGAGCTCAGTGAATTCGACCTATAATACAAACCCTAAATGACTATTAATAAGCAGGCCTTAACAAGTTTTATAGTAGAATGTACACGTGGGGGATTGGAAGAAGATGAGATAATGAGAGAGTTACCTAGAAAAAAAATATAATTTTAGTGCTCTACATTATTGGGACATCTAACCTCTAAGAGTGTAGAGCAGGAATAATCCTAGTCTGCCTAGAGGAGCATACAAATAGTTATATTTTTAGGTTTTGATTCAAGACTTCCAATAATGAAGTAGAGTACGAAGCCTTCCTAGCTAGATTGATGGTGGCTTAAGCGATAGCGGCCACAGAAACACTAGTGAGGAGTGATTCTCAGTTAATGGTAAACTAGGTGAAAGGTTGCTTAGAAGCTCGGGAAAAGAAGATGATAGCTTACTTGGAAAAGGTTAGAAGTTTGATGAGGCAATTCAATAAACACAAGAGTGGAGTCAATCCCAATGAGTGAAAACTACCAAGTAGATGTGATAGCTCGGCTAGCTTCCAATGATAAAGCTCGGTTACCCTGGACCATCTTTATAAAATGTATTCCTACACCAAGCACTTAGGAAGAAGTGTAGATCATATAGATAGATCCGAAACTGGGCTGGATTGATCCAATCAGAAGCTACATCCAAGATGGGGTCCTCCTAACAGACAAATGAAAAGCTTACAAACTCAAAAATTGAGCAGCTTTGTATTCGATAATTGATGGAATACTGTATAGATGTGGCTTCTCTCATCATTATAAGAGGGCCCTTAAAGAAATTTATGAGGGGATCTGTGGCAATCACTCTGGGATGGAAGCATTGGCTCATAAGGTGTTTAGAACTGGCTACTATTGGCCCATCATCCTTTAAAATCTAAAGGAATTAGTTAGGTGTTGCGATGCCTGTTAGAGGTTTATAGACAAGATACAAGCACTACCTGAAGAGCTAACTACTATGCCAGAGCCATGGTCATTTGCCTAATAGAGGCTAGATCTGACAAGGCCTTTACCCCAAGGGAGAGTATCCTACAAGTATATGGTGGTAACAGTGGATTACTTCCCTAAATAGATCAAATTTGAGCCATTTTCAAAGATTACCAAGAAGATAATGCTAGATTTTGTTTGGAGAAACATGATATGCCAAATTAGGATTTCTTACATAATTATCACTGATAATCGTAAGTAGTTCGATAATAACAATTGCAGAGGCTTTTACAAGCAGTTAGGAGTTTAGCTTTTGTTTGCATCGCTGGCCTACCCAACGGTTAAGTGTAATCATTTAATAAGAGCATTAAAAAATTGGTAAAGAAGAAGCTGAACAAAAGAAAAGAAAGATGAGTGAAGGATTCTCTTGAGATACTTTGGACTCTTAAAACTATAAGCAATATAGCCACAGGGGAAACTCTATTCTCTTTTGCATTTGATTATGAAGCTGTGATCTCTTTTGAGATAGGAACACCAACATACTGGGTGCACTTCTTGAAAGCCACCAACAATGAGCTTATCAGAGGATATCTAGACTTAATCGAGCAGTTGAGAGAGAAAGCTCAAATTTGAGTAGTAGCTTATTAACAAAACGTTGTCAGGTATTATAAAAAAAAGTTCAGGCATGAGAATTCATAGAGGGCGAGCTGATGCTGCAAAGAGTCATCCTCAATACTTAAAACATGATAGATTAAGCCTTTGGACCGATCTGAGAAGGTCCTTAAAAAGTTCTCAAAAAGATAAGAGGAGCCTATGAACTCAAAAAAAAAAAAAATTGGAAAGGTGGTAAGAAAGCCATAGAGTACTAAGCTGCTAAAGAAGTATTATCCTTGAATCTTATGCATTATTAACCTTCTTTTTGCATGAATAATATTTCATCCACTTCCCATATTTGAATAAAATACTATTAATGAAGCAATTTTCTTGCATGTCTATAAAATTGAATTGCTACTCGTACCCTGTAAGAGTACAGTACTCAAAAGGTTACCCAGAATCAGTCAAGCAGGGTTAACACTCTTAAAAGTAGTCTTTATAAGGGTACAACACTCAGAAGGTTACCTAAGAATAATCAAGCGAGCCAACACTCTTAGAGGTAGTCTCTTTAAAGGTATGACATTCAAGAGGTTACCTAAGATCAACCGAGCAGAAGTAATTCTCTGAAAGTTAATCTCTAGAGGGGAGTGGCATTTAAGAGGTTGGTCAGGATCAGCCAAGCAGGTTAATACTCTTTGAGGTAGTCCCTGTAAGGGTGTCGTACTCAACAGGTTACCCAGAATTAGCTAAATAGGAATAATGCTCTTAAAGGTAATCCTTACATGGGTGCAGAACTCAAGAGGTTACCTAGGACTAGCCAAGTAGGTCAACGCTTTTAGAGGTAGTCTTTGTAGGGGTTCGACACTCAAAAGGTTACCCAAGATCAATCGAACAGGGTTAACGCTCTTAGATATAGTTCCTACAGGGGTATGGTACTCAAGAGGTTGTCCGAGATCAGCCAAGCAGGTCAACATTACTTAAGGTATTCCTTGTAAGGGTGCGGCACTCAAGAAGTTACCCTAAATTAGCTAAGTAGGGATAACGCTCTTAGTGGTAGTCCTTACAAGGGTGCAGTACTTAAAAGGTTACCTAAGAAAAGTCAAATAGGTTAATGCTCTTCGAGGTAGTCTTTGTAGGGGTGTGAAACCGAAGAAGTTACCTAGGATCAATCAAGCAGGGTTAATACTCTTAGAGGTAGTCCCTATAAGGGTGCAGTATTGAAGTGGTTGCCCAAGACCAACTAAGTAAGGACAATGCTCTTTGCACTAAGAAGAATCAACTTAGCAAGTGGTTCCCTAAAATAATATGACAATGTACGCTTAATGTACTTTAAAGACAATGGACATCCTTCTACTAGCTCGACATTATTCAACTGGTATACTGAAAGACTGTGAGTTTTCCCTAAAGAATAGTAAGCATATCGTAGATGTCCGAACAAGCTTTTCTTTAACAACTGCGTTTATTATTATGGCTTAGATTATTTCTACATATTGTTGATTATATTCAAGATGATCTAAATGGAAGTTTTTATGAACTTCGTTATGCAATTAAAAAAGTTTTTCTATGTAGATCACCACATGTTATAATGAAAATCTGAATAGGATTTCCTTCAATAGAATTAACATCATTCTATCACCAACAGTATATGCTGAAAAACAGTAATACCTCTTAAAGATTAGTGAAGGTAAACAGGTATAAAGGCGAAGAGGAAAGGAAAAAACTTGTATTCAGCCAAAACAACTATAGTTTAACATTGTGAACCAAAAATATAAAAATGATGAACACTTTCAAAAAACAAAAAAAAAAAATATAGTTCACCATTATGGTTCGAAATTACAAAAATGAAAAGAAAACAAATTGGAAAAAAAAACAAAAGGAAAAACATAAGTGATCATCTATTGAGCAACTGGATCAGTGTCAGAGGACTCTAGGTCAATGTTAGTGGCACTTCCTAGAGCCGTAACCACAGTAGGTGAGAGCTCCTTTGTTGGAGGAAGAACTGATACAGTAGCTGGTTGCTGAGCAGGTGGAGTTTTAGCACCTGTCTTAATCAAGGGAGTAGGATCAATAGCTTTAACAATTTGAACTGGGTTAGTAACTTCAACTTTCTGAGCTTAAGGAGTCTCTCCCTCAGGACCTTGCCCCTTCAGAAACCATATACCACATCTACTGTAGGTAAATCTCTGAGTAGCTCTCCTCGAAAAGGTTGATCGACCTTCGAAAACCCTCTATTACTCCTTGATGGAAACCCGTAGTATGGTTGGCTAATTAGGAGCCTCTCAGCTCTTCTACTTGTTCATTTAAGTTTGCCCTGATCTGCTCAACCAGCTCTCTTTCTCTTTAAACCGCAGTAAAGTACTTCTCTAGGTCATCATTCTGGTTAACCAGCTCGGTAGCCTAGCTCTTAGCAATGACCAATGAAATAGTGATCTCTTGTTCTAGTAGCTTTTTTTGGTGTTCCAACTTAAACACCCTTTTCTCTGCCTCACCTTTTAGTCATGTGGCCCTTAATCTGTTTGACCAAATTTATAGCTTTTCGCACTCTTAATCGACCTCTATCCTATCATGTAGTACCTATTACCTTGCCTTGCTGCCATATCTAAAATCTCAATTCAAAACTGAGAAAAAGCATAGGTAGACTGCAAATAAAATTCAGTCAGTACAGATAAAGATGTAATAAAATATAAAAAAAAATGAGAGAGAGAGAGAGAGAGAGAGAAAGAGAGAGAGAAGGGGGGATGGGGAAGAGCCTTACATCTAGGGCAGAGCCCATAGCAGCATGAAACCTCATGATGGGTTCAAAGTAGAGACTTGGGCCACCTAGGTAGGGTCCATATATCACTTCAGCTCTTGCATTACTGGAAGCATGAAAGCCAAATCCCTCATCTACTCTGGTATTAGCACATTCAAAGTCACGATTAAAGGGTGACCCTCTCTTATTAAAGGCACCCTATGTCCCCTGAGATGGACTCTTAATTAATTAGGCTATAGAGGAGTCTACACTGGTGTCCACCTAAAGTTGTTTGGCCTTTATCCTGAGGGCTAGCTTAAGTAAGGCGAGGTATAACACTTATTCCTTCTCTTGAGATCCCTGAATCTTGACCTCCTTAGTGGCTTCCTCTGCCCCAACCGTTTTAGCCAACCAGCCCACGTCTTCCCCGATCGAGAGCCTTTCCTTGGCCTCTTCCTTTTAGGCTGAAGAGGAGCCTTATTATTCTATTCAAGTTAAGGTCACCCTAACCTCTCGATGATAAGCCAAGGCCTTCAGTCTGCCTCTTATTCTTTTTATCACCTCTATCTTGCTTGGCCATTTTAACGAAATGAAGTAAAAAGTTAGTGAATCAAATAATAGCTTAAATCAAAGATTAAACACAAAGAATGAATCAAATGACTTACTACATCTGTGTGAAGTCTCAGTAGGAACTGTAAATACTAGGCCTGATAGCACGAGATTGGCTAAAGAGAGTAAATCCTAAATGAGGGAAATATGTGCAAAAGTAGCTTCAATCCAAGCATGTCTATTCTTGGATACCTTAAAATTGGTCGCCCAGGTATCTGAAATTCATGTGTTAATTAAAGAAGAAGATAAAAGAGAATGACTAAAAGAAGTAAAGGATAAAAAGAAACACCTGTATTTAATACGAAGTCTAAAGGGATGACTTAATTCCCTAATCTTCACTTAAGGACTACTTGACCCCACTCACCCCTAGCAAAGAACCAATTCCCTTTCTAGTTCTTGATAGAAAAAGGGTAGCTAGGGATAGGATTTTAAAGCCATGAAAAGAAACATAATAGAAGCCCCTTTGTTTTCTAGCACTATTCCTAAACTGTTATAGATGGCGCAGTTCCAGATAATGGGGTGAGGATAGTCTTCTCATTGCCCACAAGACATATAGACCTGCCAAAACCCTCTAAGAGTTAGGGCCCAACTGAGAGGGGCTACACCTAAGCAGGCTAGCATTCTAGTAAAGTAAAGCTTTATAGGTAGCCTAATATCGAACTAAAGGAATTCAACATGGATCGTTATTTCCCCATTAGAAGGGCTGCTAAAAAAATTAAAGGCATAATGAGCTTGGGTTATAGAGTTAAGAATGTTATAAGTTGCTCTTAAAGAGTCTAGGTCTGCCTAGGTCATCCTAGATCTTTGATATCTCTGATTCGGCTTAAACTTCTGGACTTTAACCTTAGAAGACCCTAAAAGTTCCCAAGCAAAATTCTCGAGGTTAGCCTCTAACTCATCCTCACCCTTTTGGTCTAAAATTGGCTCAAAGTTGTCAATAGTAACTAAAGCAGATGAGACCACGTTGCCCGCTAAAGTGGAAGCCATATCATTTCTACCAACCCTACTTATCCTCCTAACAAGTGGGACCTCATTTCTTTCAACATCTTCTACAGCAGCCATGTTAATGGCAAGAATGCTTAAATCATTTCTATATCTTAAAGCCATGAAAATAAATTTTCATAGAAATTACACTAAAGGCAAGAAAACTGGGCAACCACACAACAAGAAAAGAAGACAAAATAAGAAAATAGATAGTATTAAGATTCTAGATACGACATTTTACTGGAAAGCATGAAAAATACAATAAACTAGACATGGCAGAAGTTAGAAATAATATCAAAAAGTTTAGGAATCACCCGTTGAAGTGCATATATCAAAAGAAAATGTACCTACCAAGCTAATGATCACTAGAATACCTTAACACCAGAAGCTTTGATTTCATAGTTGTTAGAGGAAGAAGATGATAATGAGCAAGGGAAGGGTTTTCACCTAAATGAAGGCTCTTTTATAGTTTTTAAAATTAGGAGGATCATGATCGTTCAAATAGAATGATTGGTTACGATCTTTATATAGTTTAAGAGATGTCATTTCAAAGGTTTTTCCTTTTTTTTTTCCATATCAACGGACACCATTAATGCATGTATCTTCAGCTGCCCTTCATCTAGACCATTCAATTTAAAAATCAATGGACTAGATCTTTGAGCCTCCTTAATGTTACTTCAATTCTAAACAGACAAGACATTTTATTTTATGCTCCCTTAGCTATACGATTCAAGGTGAACCAACGGTTGAGATTGATTCCCACATTATAAGCATCTCTTCAAATATTGAAGCCGTGATATTTTATGTTCCGTACCATTATAGGTTATAATTGCCAAAGATTTGAAAAAAGTACAAAGCTTAGAGTAACAAAAAGCAATCTGCTCAGAGCCAGCTGAACGTTTTTAAAATATATAACCAACATCGAACAGCTACAACGTATATTCTGAAATAATCCACTAGAAACTGATCAGTAAAAATACATATACAGTGGCAGTATTATACACTAAGCAGCAACAACATGAATCTATTTAAAGGCGATTGATCTGCTCAAGTTTTTTTTGGGACATAGTGTATGCCAAACAGGAAAATCAAGAAATGAATAAACGTTTCTAGCTTTGATTAATCAAAACTAGAAGCTTGTGGACTTTTATTCCCCCTTGGAAATCTCTAAAGGCCCAATATTGGAGCCAATAGACTAGGTGCACTTAAGAAAACCGGACTAAAAGCCCAAAACTTGCTCAGAACATTGTCTTGACCCTCCGATCAGCCGAGGATCAGCCCAAACCTAAACCACAGCATGTGGTCCTATACAACTAATACTTAAGGACTCAACTAGGGTAGTATAAATGCTCTAAGCAGCTGACATAGTAGACTAGCCAAGCTACCTATCAATAAGTATTCCCGAGGTGACCTTGATCACAGATTATCGAGTAGCCGAGTCAGCTTAATCAGAAGGTTAACTTCTTGACTGCAAAAGAAATAATAAGACAACGACTTGAATAAGATAATTCATTGAGTGTGACAGCTTGCACCACTAAGAAAGATCTTCAAATTTGGGAAAATAATATCCTTTAAGTCATACCAGATAGACATCCTGATCATCCGTCTTTATTCATGTTGAGTAATCTAGTGATGGCTAAAGTATCCATCTATAGAAATCTTGTAAACCGGATGCTATATAAAGAGGAGAAATAACTAGAAATAGATTTTGATGCTAAATATTCTATATAAAAAAATTCTCTTAATGTTCTCTTTATTTTTACACTGTCCACTAGAAAGTTGACTTAAGCATCGGAGGGTCTTCGCTATAACCACCACCAGCGAGGTCTTAACAAGAGTTTCTTTTTAGTGTTTTGCAGGAGTGACAGGAGAAAGAAGTCTAAGAAGGACTAAGACCATAACCTATTTAGGCAAAGTCCAAAGTTCTTATTCTTTCTTCAAGCATATTTAAAACTTTTTGGCCTAAAAGAGCTACTTTTTTCGATCATGAATATTTAAAATTTTCAATATAGAATTCTAAATTCTAGTTATAAAATTATAATACTAAATATTTGTCTTTATTTTATGATGTGGAAGATTCAAATAAATGGCAACCACAAGCATACTCATAAGAATTATAACATGCAATAATATAAGCATATTACAAATAATAATTGAATATAAATAAAACAAGTAGAAATAAAGAATATCAAATAAAGTAAGTTAAGAAATGAACTTACTTGTAAAATGTACTGATAACGTATTTTAAATAAATAATAAAAGGTGAAAGCTAGATAACTCAAGTACTAAGAAACGTCTAAAAAATATTATAGCATTTTTGAAAGTTTTGGAATTGAATGAATTACATATTTATCGGTGAGAGGGGAGGTGGAATTCACTTTTATGACCACTACAACAAATTGTGCTATTAACAATAATCATATAACCATATGCTTTATACATGAGAGATTAAAGATTAATATTCACAAGTTACACTATGTGCAATTTTTGATAATAAAAAAAATTATTTAACTAATACTTTTCAATTTATAACAACATAAAAATTAAATGTGGTGAAAATGATATAACCATCACCCATAAATGTATGTTGCCAAAATTTTAATTATTGACTAGTTGAATTTTGTGCAAGTTGTTAAAACTTATCTTATATAAATAATAATTTCTTATCTACCACCACTAGTAGTTTATGTTGCTAAATATTATATTATTAACAAGTTACTTTTTTTTTTTCATGTGGTTAAGACAATAGGTATATGTATGTGGTCAATAATATTTCATTCACCACATGCACTATAAAAGTGGTCTGTATGAAAATTTTATTTTTTAATGAAAAAACCACATGTCATTTAAATGGCTGATGTCATTTTAGTAATTAGAGGAAAACTCTCCCACTCTTTTTTTGGGTTCCTGCAAGTAATTTCAAGGTTTGTCTATCACTTCTTTTCTTTATACTTAACAAAGAAAAACAAAATAAATATGAGCCCAAACAAGAATACGAATAGTGCAGAAAAAAGAAAAGAATGAGAGTAAATAGGGGTCCTCAACAAATAAGCAATATATATATATATATATATTCTTGATCAAAATTTCTAAATTAATGTCTTCATAGTATAAATAGATATTATTTGTTCATTCCTTTGCTTTAATTTCTTAAAATATTTTTTTTTATATTTTACTTTTTATTTCATAAAAGAAAGAAAAGAGATGATTGTTTGTTCATACAAATTTTGCTTATGTTATACTTTTTTTAACAGGTTCAAGGACGTCTATTTTTGGGTTTTGATGAATAATGAAAAAAAAAATCAATGAAATGAAGTGAAAGAAGTAATAGTGGGTAAATTTTATTTGAATGAAATTAAAGATATGAAAACTTGTGGTTGATTCTAGTTAAGATAGTAATTGATTTTTGTTTGATTCTAGATATACTAGAGAATATAGAAAAATTCATCTCAAAACCAATACCAATGGTGGATTTTCTATATTGAAAAATAGAGAACTGATTTTTGTTTAGATTTAGTCAATACCCTTAACTATTAAAAAGAATAAGTTTTCTTTAGTATATTTTCTTTTTAAAATTTTGAGTAATAAGAGGAAAGATCTAGTTGTGACCGAGATGACCTCTATGGGAGAGGAGCAGTTTAGCGCTTTGAATGATATTGGCCCTAAATAAACAACCCTTGCTTGATGAAGAATCCTAAATGCCTTAGTATGTTTCTAGTTTTGAGATCAAAAGGGCCATAATAGAGAGACTTAAGTTGAAGCATCCTCCCATGAAATGACTTTACAATTATTAATTGGGTTTTTCTATTTATTATTTTTGTTCTATTTGGTTACTACTATTTAAAAGTTGAACCATGGTTCTCGATCTGTAGAAGTTATATCCACTGACAAGACTGTATATACGCTTCTAAAATAAATAAGTTTTGATTTATAGATAGTATAAAAATAATAGTGGATTTGATTTTTCTTTACTGGATAATAAAGAATTGATTTTTTACTACAATAATAATTTTAAAAAATCAAAGTCAGAATCACAATCAAGAGAATTTTGTGAAATTCATTGTCCATATTTTTAAATTTTTATCTTTTGTTTTTTAATCTTTTGCCTTTGTTTGTTTTGTTTTGGGTGGTGAGTTTGTGGTTTTTATTCTAACTATGGGTTTGTTTATATATGGAATATGTAAAAATTATGGGAGTTTTAAAGATTGAATAGTTAGGTTTTTGGTTGACTCAAATGGATCGTTTTGTTTTGATTTGTTTCTGTTTTCTTTATTATTGGGAATTACTTTTTATGTTGCCTTCACATGGGTGATTATTTTTTGACTATGTCATTTGTATGCTAATCAGACAATGTTCATTTACTGTAGCATATATTATCACTGATCTAATAATTCTATGACTTAGTAGATTATTATTATTTTAATGAATATGAGTTTATTTGCAAATATGAAATTTAGAATTATTAGATTAGTACTATTTAATAGGACTTTACTATTGGAAATTATTTTACAATTATCACATGTATGGCATATATATGTTTTAGATGCATATTAGTCTAGCAATATTTTATCAACTTTAAATCATGTCACAGGGTTCGTTTTTATTTAACAATTAACAATTATTAATGAAAAAAATTGTTAATAAATTATTTTTATTTACTTGTAGGAAAACTGATTACAGGCACTATTATAAAAAGGTATAGGAGCAATATGAACAAAGCATCAATGTTGGAGTAATCACAAAAAGTAGTGCAACATCTTCTAGCCTTTATTAGTACAACAATACTACTTGTCGGTATGGTTTGCTTGATCCTTAAATGAAAAAAAAAATTACCTACTTTAATTTACTTAAAAGCGTATTCTTGATAATTATTTTTTTGTTGCATGTTGTGGGATATGTGAATGATTTTGTTTTTCTATAGACATTCCAAAAATATTCATCCTATATGTATTGAACTATGTGATAAATAAACATCATACTATTCCTAACCATTAGCATACTAAAATAGTTGAACCTTTATTATTTTATAATGGGATTTTGAGTTTATAGAGATATGATCTTATAAAATGTTTGATAAATTAAAGTATGTTGCCACAGATTATACTTCTAAATGTCATATGCATATATGTACATAATTAGATTCTTTAATACATAAGTTTATTATTGTTTACTAATTCTTGAATGTGTATAACAACTCTTATTATAATTGTTTGACTTAATATTGTACAATGGAAAATGATTGGCTAAAATCTTTAAGGTTATTTCATTGAACTTAATAGATTATTATTAATTATGAATCATATATAAGATAATATCAAGAATAATATTATTGTTTTAACAATTGTAGACTTACTCAAAAATATAGAGATGGTGCCAAAAAGTTTATAAAAGCAGCTAAGGAAAATTCAGGAGATTGAGATAAGATAATTTGCCCTTGCATAATTTGTCAAAATCAATGTTTCTAACATACTGCTACGGTATGTGAACACTTGGTAATTAACGGGATAGATCCCATGTATACTAATTAGGTCTTTCATGGAGAAAACTCAGGTGTTCGCATACAATATAAAAATGCTAGAATGTTAGAAACATTTAGAATGTATCGGGATACTCACATTGAAGATGACTATCATATAGAAACTGAATTTGAAATAGAAGTTGAAAATTGTAAATAGAAGGTAGAAGATGTTGAATCTCTTTTATACGAAGGTTGTGCTAAGTACACAAAATTATAAGTGGTTGTATTTTTATACAACTTAAAGCTACACATTGCCTTTTTAATAAAGGTTTTGATGAACTTCTAAAGATTATTAGACATATGCTACCACAAAATAAGACACTTCTTGATTTATTGTATTCGGTGAAAAAGTTACTGAAAGTGTTTAATTTAGGGTCTGATAAAATAGATGCATATATTAATGACCGTTGTTTATTCAGAAAGAACTTGAGCATCATGAAAGATGTCTAAAGTATGGTGCTTCTCAATAGAATGTAAATGAACGCAATAATAATATTAGTCAGGGAATACCAGCAAAAGTACTTCGTTACTTTCTAATAACTCCTAGATTTAAAAAGACGTTTAAGTTACTAGAAATGGCTAAAGGCATAATATGGCACTCCACTTATAAAAGTCATGATGGAAAGATGAGACATCTAGTTGATGAGTGTATGCAATTTTTTCACAATTACATGCCACAACTAGCAAATATTAGTAATCGACCATGTAGAAATGGGGATTATGGAGAAGATACCATAGTATATGGGTACTCATTTCTAAAGGGATGTCTATGAACATGTCTTTAGACATGTTAAATATTGCCTATTGATATATTTTGTTTAATAGTGTAGAAGTTGATCTATATATAAGGTAAGTGTAGTGAAATTAAAGGATAACATATAATTCTGAGTGGTAATATATATAGGCATACTTTTAACTACTGGCATTATCAACAGATTATATCTTAAGGAGCTGAAGTGTTTGGATTCAAGTTTAATAAATAAGCCATCTTTGTTGCATAAGATGCATGCATCATCTTTTGCCATGTAGCTTTTCAATAAGGGTATGTAATATTGTATTTTTTTAAAATTAATTTACAACTGATATTTATAAGCATGTTTTATTTATTGAGATTACACTTAAATTGGATGGTTGTTGAAACTAGCAATTCTAGTGCTTCAAACACATTAAAATGGCTTGTATTTAGCTCGATGACATAAGTAATGTCATATTTTACTTATGTTATCAATGGAACTCATTTTTGTACAATGGACAACAATAAGTCTACACAAGATAGTGGTGTCTCTCTCGAAGCTGAAATAGTTTGCATTGCCAATGTTAGAGATAACACCCTAGTTATTAAAAAAATAATTTATAATAGGGTCACGAAAGAAATTTATGTATTAGATTATTGTGCATTCCAAGTTTCGATATTTAAATGTCATTGCATAAATAGTACTAATGGAATAAAGTAGATGATGGTTTTACATTAGTGAATCTCCACCAACATACTCAATTTGATAAAGGTCCTTATATCCTAGCTTCGCAAGTCAAGCAAGTGTTTTATTCTAGGATAATGATACCTCTAATTGCTATATGTTTAGAAAGCGCTCTCAAGAGGGTTCCATGACCTAAAAAAGTTTGAAGAGAATGCTTACACAATGTGTACACCATTAGATGTATCTAAACTTGACTCCTATTTGACTTGTAAAGATGAACGGTACAAGCGAAGTGATTATGAAAGCATGCAAGTCTAATTTGAACTCTTAGTAAAATGGTAAGGTAATTTATTTAATTATATATTACTTGTATGTACCATTTGTTTTTGTATTGTTTTATATAAAAAAAAATTTGTTTTATATTTTGTGTCTTTATGTTTAATTTAAATGATATTCATTTTGAAAATATTGTTACTTTTTTATATAGTAAATGAGTGTTATCTTTTTAATTAATATTGTTTTATTTATAATTTTTTTTTATAATGAGTTAAATCAATTGCTAGAATTTTGACATGCTTTATACACTTATTGGATTATACAATATTTAAGTAATATCTATCTTTTCTTCAATTATCTTTTTTTGATTAGGGTACTATATGGCTACATCGGACACTATATCATCAGATGCTGAAGGAAGTGTTCCAAACCAAAGAAATGAAAGAGGTCCAAATTGATTAGATTATAATACTATCAAGAAAGCTAGAGATGTTGGTATTAAGTGGAATGTGGGAGGTCAACTTATTGGAGCAGCTTCAGTTAAGTTAATCATATTCATGGGAACATTAGTGAGACATTTTGTACCAGTAACTCATAATGATTAGGAGTCTGTACCTACTATTTTGAAAGATAGCTTATGAGAGGGTATGCAGGTAAAAAAAGCCTAACTAATAGACTCCAACTATAAGACAAGTTTTTTATTTATCATGTTAATAAGCACTAAATACAGTTAAACTTATTGATCTTTTGTCATTTATTTTTTATGCTGATGTCCATAACATTACAAGATAACTATATTGATTGGTTGCATTTTGTTTTATTCAATAAAAGTTTAATTTGGATAAATGTCATAAACGGTTTGTGTTGAGGGTAATGGATGCATCCCGAAGGTAGCATAAAAGCCAGTTAACAAGACAAATAAGGAAAGTAGCCAAAAAATGAAATGCGTCTCGATATCTTCAATTATTGAAGCTGGATAATGTTGAAAGCAATGAACATTGAGCAAAATTTGTGAAATATCACCTTTCTCCAAATTTTCAAGTAAGAGAAACAACCTTATCTACATTATTTTCAGCTTAAATATGTATTGTTTTTTCTTTTGTTTCTTTTTATTTATTAACTTAACTGTCTATGCATTAAAATTTTTATAGAACAATATTAACTTCATTGTCAATGCATTAAAATGTTTAAAGAATAAGTGAAAGAGGTAGCAAAAAGCAAGCAAAGAATACTCTACCCCATAGGTTAAGTTGCAAAGTATATATAAGGTAGGAAGAAGAAATGGTAAGAAAAATATTACAATTTTTTAGGTATTAATATTATTTTTATAATAGTAATTATGATTTTCATGAGAGATTGTTTTTAATGCTATATTTAGAGAACATCTATAAATCCTGAAGATATAACTAGAGTCAATGTTTAGATTGCTGAACATACTCGTAAAGATGGGTAGCCAATTAATGAATTTGTTGGAGAGAAAATTGTATGACAATCAATCTCAATTATTGTTGATATGCTTAGTTGTAATTTAAATTTATTTATGATGCAATAACTTAATTTGATATTTTTTAGAATGACATTAGGGAAGTTTCCAACATGCCAGACACATATAATGTTACATCTATAAGAAATGATGTAGTAGCAAAAGTTATTTGACCTGATCATTGAGTATATGTTAAAGCACTAGGATTTGGAGCAACACCTTTAAAAGTGGAAGCTTCAATGTTTAGTAAGGCAAATTCGGCTCAATTAAGAGAAAAAAAGAGAGTAAAAGATCTTAGATCTCAACTTCATAATTTAACTACTTTTGTGCTTAATTTGGCCTTGAATAAGGTAAGTATAGAGAAATATGAAATTATTATTTTCATTCTATCTAATTTCATTAGATAATTTTTAATTATACTTTTTTTCTAATTGTAGTCTCTGAATAAAAATGTAAATGTTGGGCTAAATGATTTACCAAGTATTCTTTAGGTGAGGAAAATTAGAATAGTATATATGAAAGTTCCATTCTATTATTTTGACATCACTTAAAGGTTTTCAAATATATTTCTTAATTACAATTTCAGGACAAAGATGCAACTGTTATGTTGCATGTTATGGCACATATGTTTTAGGTATAAAAGAAAATTTGACTTAAGATTTAATGTTTTATTTATTTAATTTAAGTACCTAAAATGTTTTAGATACATGTGTTTTTTTATTATAGTGTCAGTATAAAGTACCTAATGGAGGGATACAAGCTTTTACAAATATTTATGAGTGAAAATGAAAATTGTAGAATTGATGTTTTATTTTAAATCTAATATTACTTTGAAAGTGTTTGAAATTTTTACTTGTAGTCTTAGGATAATAAAGCAAGTGAAAAGGTATATGTTATTACAAATGATCTCTAAATAATAAAAATAACTTAAATTTAAATATTTAATTTCATATTGTAATATATCTTGACATTTGTATTTGCTTAATTTATAAATAGTCTCTTGATAAACAACAAAATGTATGGGAACATATTTCTAGAAATATTATGCAGGTAAAACAATCAAACTAAAGTTTATGTGATTATGTTTTCTTTACTAAAATCTTTGGTTATGGCTGCTCAATAATTGGTGCTTTTAGACAATTTAATTTGTCTCCTTTTTTTTTCTTAAAACAAACATATTAAAGTTTATGTAATTGTGTTTTCTTTGCTAAACTCTTTGGTGATGACTCCTCAATAATTGGTGCTTTTGGACAATTGAATTTTTCTCTTTTTTGTCCTTTTATTCCACTTTATTAATAAAAATGGAACTATAATTTATGTTTCTTATTCTTATGTTTAGAGCAAATTGTGAGTTCTTGTATTTGATCTTGCAATTTAGTCTCAACTATCTTAATGAATATATATTTTTTATTATCTCTTTATTTAAAGTTGAGTTAGTAATTAAATATTAAATAAAATTATACTATTTTAAAGGATGGGGTTGTAAGATTGTTGCATTATTTCCTATTTAATGCAAACTTTGTTTTATGGATTGTGACTTAATGGTTTTTTTTTCTTTCTTAAATGAAAAGAAAATCTAGACTAGCATGATTAAAATTTGATATATGGAATTTTATTAAAGCTTATTTAAAAGATTGATGTTACGATTTGTTAACTATTAGTGTCTTTAGATGAATCTTTTCATTTTTTATGAGAATTGTTTTTATTAGTTATTTATAAGACTTTAAGTTAAATTAATTGTGATTGGTGTTGATTTAATGGCCATAGTTTTTATTTGCTTGTTGATGAGAAAATGCAGTAGAGGTATATTAACTTGTATTTAGTTAGAAATATACCAATTAATTTAATCTTATGATTATCTTTCTGAGAATATTGATAAAAATCATCAGAATATAATTTGGAGAGCAAACTAAGTATGTTGGGTATGCAAGGATCGCAAACGAATAGGAAAAGAGGCGAAAGATACAAGGGGCGGTGCCCAGGTGTGGGCGCCCCAGCGCCGCGGCGCTTAGCGCGAAAAGATTTTCCTAAATTGATACGACTTGTTTTCATCTCCCACTTATTTCAGGACCTCCTAATACGACTCCCACACATTTAGGGTAAACCTAGGACTTCCTAAGCTTATATAAAGGCTCTCTATTGGCTTGTAAACATATCTTAGTGAGAACCCAAGAAAGTTTTGTAATTAAAACATACTTTGTGATTTTTAGTGAAAGAAAATCCCTAGATTACAAGAGAGAGTATTTCTTTGTGAGTTGTCTTATAAAAGACGTACTTTGTGAGTGCCTTGTGATTCAATAATAAGAGTGAGTGATCTTGATCTGTCGTAGACGTAGGTAAGTTGCCAAACTACGTAAATTCTGTGTGTTCTTCTTCTACCTTTCTCTCTTTAGTTTTTTATTTACTTATCTTACACTATATTGCTTGGATTATATTGATTGTTTGTGTGCTTTCGCTTTAACAAACTGGTATCAGACCTTGATTTTAAGTAGACATCACCACACCCAAGTATGAGGTAGAGAAATTCAATGGTATGAATGACTTCAATTTTTGAAAGATGAAGGTTAAGGCATTGTTGGGGAGTCAACAGTTAGGCTCAGCATTAGAGGAGATTGCAGCTCCATCTAGTGAAGAAGAAAAGACGCTAGAGTCATCTAAAACTGAAGCACAAAGAATAGATATTCAAGAAAGAGCTCACAACACAATCATTCTATCATTGAGCGATGAAGAACTAAGAGAAATAACAGGTGAGACAACAGCGATTGGTCTTTGGAAGAAGCTTGAATCTCTTTATATGCCGAAATCATTGACAAAAAAAATTGCATATAAAGAAGAAGTTGTATTAGTTGTCCATATCAGAAGGGACACTAATGGAAGATCATATAGACGCTTTTAATAAGATCATTCTTGATATTGAGTCTATCAACATCAAGATAGAAGATGAAGATAGAGCAATTATCCTGCAGAGTTTACTCCCCAAGAGTTATGAGAACTTTATTGATATGTTACTCTACGGCAGAGAGAGTTTAACGATGAGCGATGTGAAATCATCATTAAACTCAAAGTTATTAGGGAAGCAGATTGAGGGCAATGCAGAAAGTCTATCTGTAAGAGGAAGGATCTCATATAGAGATGAAAGGAAAAATGGCTCTAGATTGAAGTCTAGGACTCTTAGGAAGTGCTATTGCTGTAAGAAAGAGGGACACCTCATAAAAGAGTGTCCAGAGAAGAAAGCACAAGATAAGAAAAAAACGGATGCTGTACTTGCCTATGATGATAGCTATGATAGCTCAGAGATACTTGTCGCTACTGATGGTAAGAATGCTGAACAATAGGTTCTTGATTTTGGTTGTACTTTTCACATGTACCCGCACAAGTCTTGGTTTATAAATTTTCAGCCCATTAATAATGGTAAGGTGGTAATGTGTAATGATATTGTATGTCAGATGATGAAAATTAGTAGTGTTAAACTTAGGCTGCATGATGGGTAAGTGAGAGAGTTAACAGATGTAAGGTGTAACCCTGACCTTAAAAGTAACTTGATCTCACTAAAGACTTTAAACCAACATGGGTGTTCCATCAGGATCAACGGAGGGATTTTGAGAGTGTTGAAGGGTTCCACGGTGGTAATGAGAGGAGAGAAGCACAAAGGCGTTTATGTGCTTAAGAGTGAAGTTGTAAGTTATTCTGCATTATTTTCTATAGATGATGAGAATATGCTAACCAAGTTGTGGCATCTTAGACTAGCACACTAGGTGAGAGAAACTTGAAGGAGCTATTTAGTCAAAAGCCATTTGGTGAGGATAGGTTCTAACCATTAGAATTTTGTGAGCATTGTGTGCTTGGGAAAATACATAGGGTGAGGTTTAGTACCAGCGAGCACAAGACTAAAGGGACTCTTGACTATGTACACTTGGATCTTTGGGGACTAGCTCAGACAGCTACTCGTAGTGGTGCTAGGTATTTTCTCAATTTGATTGATGACTATTCATAGAAGCTGTGGGTCTATGTGTTGAAGAGCAAGGATCAATCCTTTGATACATTCAAGACTTAAAAGGCTTTTATTGAGAATCAGACTAGTAAAAGGGTGAAGAGGTTGAGAATTGACAAATACCACGAGTTTTATAATAGAGAGTTTGATGGAATTTGTGCCAAGTATGGGATTGCAAGGCATAGAATGGTAAGATTAACACCACAACAGAATGGTGTAACTAAAAAGATGAATAGAACCCTACTTGAAAGGGTTAGATGCATTCTTACCAATGCGAAGATGTTCAAGGTATTTTAAGGAGAAGCTATAGTGACTGCAGCTTATTTAATTAATAGAAGTCCCTCCTCAACAATTGACTTCAAGACACCAGAAGAGAAATGGTCTGGCAATCTTCCTAAGTATGACTACCTTAAAATATTTAGTTGCCCTGCCTTTGTACATGTTAAGGAGGAAATATTGGAACCTAAAGCTATCAAAGGGGTATTCATAGGGTATCCTGAAGGACTGAAAGGATACAAGGTGTGGTGTAAAAACTTGACACCACCAAGGAGTATTATAAGTCGTGATGTGACGTTCGATGAGACGACCATACTGAAAGCCTTCCAAGAAGATAAGAATGAAGAACCTGTGCCTAAGGAAGACTCAACACGCGAGTCAATAGAAGTTAAAGTTGATCCGATATGCCTCTAGATCAGCACTTCAATAAAGAGATCCTTGAAGATGAACCAAGAACACCGGTGAGTTTCTCTAAGTCTACCCAAAGAAAGGCTAGAACTTCTGAGATGGAACTTAAAGAATACCAGCTAGCTAGAGACAGGCTCAGAAGAATGATAAACCTACTAATTAGGTATACACAAGCAGATCTAGTTACTTATGCTTTTAATTCTGCTTACACTCTTAAGTATAATGAGCCTAGTACATATGATAAGGCTGTGAAGAGTGAAAACAAGAATGAATAATAGCAGGCCATGAAAGAAGAGATTAGTTCTCTTAAGAAAAATAATATTTGAAAGTTAGTGGAGAGACCTCAAAAGAAACTAGTTGGGTGTAAATGTATGTATAAGGTGAATAAGGGGATACTGGGGATAAAGCCTATGAGATTTAAGGCTAGGTTAGTCGCACAAGATTTTACTCAGAGAGAGGGAGTTGACTTTCATGAGATATTCTCTATAGCTGTCAAGCCTACATCTATTAGGATTTTGTTAGTCGTGTGTGCAAATCTTGATTTACATCTAAATCAGATGGATGTAAAGACATCTTTTCTGCATAGATAACTTGAAGAGACAGTATACATAGCACAGCTGCAAGGGTTTGAGGAGCTCCAAAAAGAAGATCATGCTTGTTTGCTAAAGAAGTCATTATATGGGTTAAAGCAATCACCTAGACAGTGGTATAAGAGATTTGATGAGTTTATGATGGCTTGTGGCTTTAATAGGAGCAAGTATGATGGATGTCTGTACTTCAAGAACATAAGTTATGGGATGATGTATTTGCTTCTATACGTCGATGATATGTTGATCGCATGTAAGAATATAAAAAAATAAAGAAGCTCAAGAAGTAATTGGGTGATGAGTTGGAGATGAAGGATTTGGGAGCAACGAAGAGAATATTGGGTATGGATATTGTGAGGGAAAGAAGGGATGTTATATTCTTGTCTCAACAACGATATATACTCAAAATTCTAGAAAGGTTTGGTATGTCAAACACAAAAGCTGTCTCTACTCTTTTGGCTATACATTTCAGACTTTTAGCAGCACAGTCACAGACATCTGCAGATGAGAAATTGCAGATAAGAAAAGTATCGTATGTAAGTGCTGAGAGGAGCATCATGTATGTAATAGTTTGTACAAGACCAGACATAGCACAGGCTGTGAGTATGGTGAGTAGATACATGGTAAATCTGGGTAAGAATCACTGACTTGCAGTAAAGTAGATTTTGAGATATCTCAAGGGGATATTAAATCACGGTTTGATATATAAAAGGGATGAGGATAGCAGTGAAATGGTAAGAGGATACATAGACTTAAATTATGCAGGTGAAAGAAGATCGTTGAAGGGGTACGTATTCACAGTATTAGGTATAGTGTATGTTAGAGATCAGTTTTACAACATGTGGTTGCACTATCCATTAAAGAGGCAAAGTACATAGCTGTTGGTGAAACTATTAAGGAAGCCATATGGTTGAAGGGTATATGGGTGTAGGTATTGACTAGTGAAATGTAAACACCAGTGTATATTGTGACAGCCAGAATGTTATATACCTAAGCAAGCATCAAGTGTTCCACGAGAGGTCGAAATACATTGATGTGTAGCTCTATTACATTCGAGAGATTGTCCAAAGTGGTGAAGTTAGTTTAACGAAGATAATGTCGTCTAAAAACACTACTGACATGTTGACTAAGCCACTACCCTCGGTTAAGTTCATCATATGTAAGGACTTAACTGGAGTCACTACTTTATGAGGGTGACCAAAGATGCGGAGATGAGAGATCGAGTTCCTTTGTGGATGATTTTGAATAAATGAGGGGATTTGTGAGAATATTGATAAAATATCATCGAAATATGATTTGGAGAGCAAGCCAAGTGCGCTGGGTATGCGAGGATCAAAGACAGATGCAAAATGAGGCAAAAGACATAAAGGGCGATGCCCAAGTGTGAGCGCCACGACAACTAGGTCCTGGACTCTGCATCGCCCAGAACAAAACCTGAGTGTTTCAGCAATGAGGGCTGGGCGCTGTGACGCTCAGTGCAGGAAGAGTTTTCCAAATTGATACGACTTGTTTTCATCTCCCACTTGCTTCAAAACTCTATAAAGGTTCTCTATTGACTTGTAAAAATATTTTAGTGAGAACCCAAGAAATCTTTGTGATTAAAATATACTTTGTAATTCTTAGTGAGATAAAATTCCTAGATTGTAAGAGATAGTGTTTCTTTGTGAGTCTTTCTTATAAAAGGCCTACTGTATGAGTGCCTTGTGATTCAATAATAAGAGTGAGTGATCTTGATCCACCGTGGATGTAGGCAAGTTGCCGAACCACGTAAATTTTGTGTGTTCTTCTTCTACCTTTCTCTCTTTAGTTCTTTAATTACTTGTTCTGTATTATATTGCTTGTGTTATGTTGCTTGTTTGTGTGCTTTCACTTCAACAATCTTTTTTCTCTTCTATTAGAAAATTTTATTTTATATTAGTTAATTATGTAATAACTACAATTATTGTATTTTTGGTGGTAGATTAATTTTTTTCTTAATTATTTGTCAATTTAAAGAAATTGTTGGAAATATAAAGAAGAATACTAGCACTGAAAAAAGAAGTTTTCCAATCATCTTCTTAAGTAAGTTTGTCATGGATTAAAACAACAAATTATTTAAGAATATTCTTGGTAAATTGTATGTATAACAATGCTTATATTTTTTTAATTACCTTTTAGGCCCAACATAATATTACCTTCAATGATGACTTTATTCAAGATGCTAGATGTAACTTATTGCATTGGTATGGCACGCATGAAGTGGTTGCAGAAGCTGAAATTAAATCTACCAATTTGGAATCACTAGTTCATCACATGATTCTTGGCCCAGATTGTTGAAAAGTTTGGATGAAAAAGGTAACTTCGAGTTCATAAAATTTTACCTTATATCGAGCTACTAGTAATATTCAAGTCCTTAGAGATGCTATAAGAACTACAATCGCATGGCCTTCAAAATACATAAGCTTTCACTCATGAATTAAGTATTTTGATATGACTTAATTCTTAGAAAGTTAAAATGTTTATTGCTATTGCTTATATTCAATTTTGGTGAAAATATCATATTTGTGTATTTAATGATCCTTTTTTGTAATTATTTTAATCCTTACCTTTTGTAATTATTTGATATTCATATTTTATATAAATAATCAAATTACTTAACTTTTGAGTATAAGCATTAGTCTTTTGTATATGATAAGATATTATTTTTAATCCTACCTTTCAGCTTTAAGTCTAACTTTTAGCTCAAATAAATTTTATTATTGTTAATATTTTTAATTCGTATTAATCTAACTTTCAACTGTAATAAACTTTATTATTTTTAATAATATTTAATTCATATCAAATATTTATAATTGTCACTTTAAAAAAAAAAATAAGCAGTGAAAGAACATTTTGAAAAGAGATTTTTATAATGCTTATTAGTCAGTAGTGGTTTGATGTACTAAAAATAATTCTACCACATACATTTAACCGGTGGTATATTAAGTAACATTAACAATTGATAATTGTATGTGGTGAAATTCATAATTTAAAATATTAATTACAATACACATCTCACATTATGTTTATCCTAATTTATTAACTTGTATTTTTATTATCAACAACTTATTTTATGTAGTTATACATGCTTATGATTTTCAAACAACTTTTAAATTCATTGTATGCAAAGAATAGGTAGTTATTTTATAACTACCACATGTAATGACAGTAATAAAACTATTAATTTGTTGTAGTGGCCCTTACCACCTTAACTAAACCGACTTTACAACATTTGTTTTAGTATTTAAATTTTTTTGTTACTATATAAATGCTAGATGTATGGAAAACAATAGATATAGTTTAATTTGAATTTGATTTTGATTTTTTTTTTGTGCAAAAAGTATCAATCCTTCGAAATATTATCTTTAGCGGTTCATGAGATTAAACGAGGGTACGACGAGTTGTTTACTCGTAAAAAGAAATTTCTCTTCACAGAAGAAAACTATATTTTTCAGTGAAATATTTATTGATAAGTATAAACCAATTCAATATTGATGGTCAAGATTTTTTTTTGTTTGGGGGTGAGGGTGGTTGCAAACTCGACAGAAGAAAATTTATTAAATTAAGACAAAGACAAAAGGCACCTAGTCAAAGGGGGACTAATGAGCCTTCCCTCATAATATGCAGGAACCTCTACAAAGTAAGAATAAAACGACAAAAGAAAAAGAGCTTATATATAAGCATGAAAAAAATACAGAAGTTCAGCAAATCTATAATAAGAAATCAATTGACATCTTTGCGAAGAAATTTGATGTTCGAGATTTCACTATATATTTTTCGTTTTTTGAAAGGCAATATAAATTGCAACAAACTATCAATGAAACAATAGAGGCAAGGGAAGCTGGCACCTCATGATGCCAAGAGCTATTTTTGAGTCCAATGCAAATTTAGCTAAGCCATGGGCTAATTTATTCGACTCCCTAGCTATAAATAAAACTTTAGAAGAAGAAAATGACATATAGGATCTACAGGATAATCATGAATAATGAAACTAGCTTCCGAAACCGCTAAAGATTCGGATAAAATCTCATTAATCACTCCGGAAGCATCCGATTCAACCACAATGTCTGACACACCAGACTGCTTACCCGAAGCAACCCCCTTAAGAATCGCTAAACCTCAGTATTGAACACTAAGTGCAGAGCATCAATTCGTTCTGAACCCGCCAAAACAACACTTCCATCTTGTCTTCAAAGCATGAAGCCGATGTCTGTTTTCTTCCGCCTGAGATCGGGAGCCGCATCAGTGTTCAGCTTCACAGCAGAACCAGCCGGAGGCATTCTAGCAACCTCAGCCTGAAGATGAGAGCCCCTCGCTTTATGAAATTCAGAAAAAAAGCAATTTGAATTTACTAGTAAGAGTAGGATGAAAACAATTTATTTCCTAGCAAGACTTTGTTGTTTAAAATTTTATAAATTTTTACTTTTTTATATCATAGAAATATAAACAAAAATTAAGAGAAATTTTTTTTCTTTTATTATTCCTAGAGATCTAAGTTAAACAAACTAGTATTATGTTCTTAAGGACTTATTGCGGTTCATTTAGAATCATTTGATACTTTGATAGCACTATTAGGCTTCATTCCGGTGGCTGAGCCATCAGTGAAATACCACTTTAAAAGAGTTAGAGTTCTAACTTTGTGTTATGATCTATGGGCCAAAGGAATTTATTCAATCACATAGTCTGGGCTCCTAAAATATGGCATCCTTGGAGTTTTCTATTTGATTGTATCGAAAGGCTCAATAAATTAGGATTTTCCTATCGAGTTAGGTCATATTATGGCAAACTGATCATTTATGATAAAAAGAATAAGCTTCAAGATAATGATTCAGAGTTTTTACAGAGTAGATCCAATACCAAACACGAGATAAATCTTCTAAAGAACAAAGGCTTTTTTTTTTCAAATAACCCAATTCATTTGGGACTTTATGGATCCACTTTTTTTTCCTATTCAAAGATCAACCCCTTGTCTCTGCTTTTTCGATAACCATCTTTTAGCTAACTTAGCCTCCTCCGTTTCTCGGGACTAACAAGGGGTAGTATAAGAATATTCACCTGTTGTCCATTGACTACGCCTTTTGGCTTGATCTTAGGCCCTGACTCACTCTCTGTGGATGAACCTTGCAGAAGAACCCTTGAATTCTCAAGGCATTGGATTCTCACCACTGTTTACGCTACTCAAACCGACATTCTTGCTTCTAACATTATAAAGTAATGTTATTCATATTAAATTTTATTTTAAATTCTTATAATAAATAATGTGATATGTTATTGGAAATTAGATAGTAGTAGAGCTGTATAAAACTAAATATTGTAGCAAAGAAGTAAAGAATATATTGTTGAAAAACAAAAGCTAATCATTGCATATTAAATTTCACAAATGAATGTGCTCATTTATAGGCTTACAACCAAATTGAAAATGCTAAAAACTCTCACTACTATCAAATTTTATTGGACTACTTCAATCAATTTAAAACTAAAAAATTAACAAGAATCTGATAATTAACAATATTAAAGACTAAGTTTAATCAAGACTTTAAGCTAACAATCATTGAATCAACTTCAACATATGTAATATTGTAACGGTTATTAATTAAGTAGATGATAAATTTACACAAAATTTTTAAATGAACTATTATGCCGTCTCATAATTTACATGATATATTTAAAATGAAAATTTTGAGATAAAATTTGAAATAAATAGGATTACTTATAATCATAAGCATCTATCATATTTCAAACACGGATCATAATTGTCCAGGTGGATTCTTTGTTTTGACAATTGAGCTGTCTTTACTCTTTCGTCATGAAAGAGACGATAAAAGTTGACCTCAATAAAGATCTAAATAAGTTTACTTGATTGTGTACTTTGTCAAATACAAATTCATCTGAAAAAGTTTTATTTTTATTTTTATTTTTAATCTTTCTACGTATAAAAATTAAAGTAATTACGACGCAAAGAAGGGAAGAATAATCTTTTTATTTTTATTTTTTATAAGCATGACTAATTGAGGGAGAGTAATAAAATTGAAGAAAACTCAAGTACATTTAGTTAAAAAAGACATAGTGAGCCTTGCTCCTCAAAATATACAAGAAATTAAGACAGAACGAGGAGAAAGAGGACACAAAAGGCAACAAAATAGTCTGGAATAAATCAAATAAACAAACATAGTCAAGTAAAGTGACAAATAGAAAAACTGTTAGCATCCGTAAACAATCGGTCTAGAATAGTAGTAGGATCAACAATAACTCATTTTCAAGTGAAATTTGTTTTTGTGCTTAAACTGTTAAAAATGTGTAACTGTTCATTTTATAATTATGCTCTTATGATGCTACCAAATAATCGGAGTTGTAAATACTCAAACCCAATTAAAAAATATGTTAGAAACATGTCTTTAATATTAATATTGGCCTTCATCTATTAGCTTAAGTTTTTGAATTGAGTGGTAAATTAATATTGTATTAAAGTCAAGATCTTAAGTTCGAGCCTCTATATCTTTATTTTTAATTAATTTTTTAATTTATTAGCTTTCTTAGTTTCTTAAAAATGGAGAATTTACCTAGTTCAGACCTACTCGGATCTGCGTTTTAAGTGAGAGAGAATGTTAGATATTTATCTTTGATACTAATATTGGGTCTTTACCTATCAGTTTAAATTTTTGGGTTGAGTAGTAAACTAATAAAATAAATTAAACTGTTCAAATAAACAAAATTTACTAAAATAAAATCCTATTATATATTTCTAAAATTATAGAATTTAGATATTTCTTTGTCCAATTTTTGATGGTCCAATTACAAAAATGAAAGAAATTTCTAAGGGTTAAAAAGAAAAGTTCTCCTAATGTTTATGTTCATAAAATTAAGCGGTTCATGTTAAAGTAGAAAACAAATCAATAATTTCCTCAATAGTTTCATCTTTAATAGTTTTAGTCAACTGCCTCAATTAGCTTTTATAATTTTTCTTTTCTTTACAATGCATGGACTATATATATATATATATATATATATATATATAATGTTTTCTTCACTATGAAAATACAACAATATACAACCTTTATTAAAGTTTTTTCTTCTTCTCTAAAATATTTTATGGTATCAAAGTTTTAGGCTTCTAACATAAGCTAATTCTAGCAAAGAGGAGGATTAATTTGCTAAGGCAATGATGGAGAAAATTGTTGATGATATATATACCTGCGCCATATATCACTCAGATCATTCGAGTCTCGTTTTGGTTACCAAAACACTTAAAGGAGAAAATTATGGATAATAAAGCCACACGATACCAATAGCTCTAAGTGCCAAAAATAAAATCGAATTCATTAATGGGGCGATACAGGTACCACCACAAACGGATCCCATGTTTCTAGCATGGCAATAGTGTAATGATATGGTACTATCTTAGATTTTAAATTCGATTCACTCTAATATTGTAGAAACTGCAAATGAAGTCTAGAACGATATAAAAGAAAAGTTCTTGCAAGAGAGTGATTAACGAATTTATTAAATTAAAAAAAAACCATTCAACAACAATAGGAATCTTAATTAGATTTACTCCATTATACTAAGATGAAGCCATTTTGGGATGAGTTAACCTCTTACCATGACTCAATTTCTTGCACTTGTGGTGGTCTCAAAGGTATTATTAATCGAGAGGAAAAGGAAATGGTCATGCAGTTCTTAATAGGGCTGAATGAGTCATATGATGTTGTGCAAGACTCAATCCTCATGAAGAGCCCTTTTCTAAATACGAGCAAAGTCAATGTCTTTATACTTCAACAAGAGAGACAAATTGAAGTACCAACCTAAAGAGAAAGTACTGATTTTGCTTCAATATATGTTTCAAATACTTTAGACACTAAGGAGCTAGCATCCAAGAAAAAGATTTATTCTCATTATGGAAAAGACAATTACACAATTGACTGTTGTTACTTTCTTCATAGTTTTTCGCCTGGACACAAACTACATGGTGAAGATGTGAAGCCAGAAGAAAAAAAGTCGAACGTCAATAACTTAAAGGCCACAGAAGAGTTCGAGATATAAAGTCTTATCAATACTACTTTCACTCCCAAAGAATATAACCAACTCAAAGCACTACTTTGAAAGAATAATGGTAATACTTTGTCCTTTGTGAACATTATAGGTACTCACTTACCTTTCTGTTATAAGATTGATTCTTCATAAATCATTGATAATAAAGCTACTAATCATGTTTCTCATTTACAACTCAAATTAAATGAGAAAACTTCTAGAAATAATTATGTTCAATTAGAAATGAAGGTTAATCTAAGATTGAATGTAGTGGGTCAACCAAATTGTCAAATGGCATTACTCTAAATGACATCCTCTACATTCTAAAATTTAGATTTAATCTACTATCAGTTGGTAAGCATAGTCGGGCATTGGGTTGTAGTATAACTTTTTACCCTGCTTTTTGTATATCTATTCCACCCATTTAGGCACCAGGAACAACCCAAATATTTCTTTTGATTCTACTTTACTATGTAATGTTTGTCCTTTAGCTAAACAAACTTGTTTGTCTTTTTTAATAGTTCTATATTAACTAATGCATCTTTTGATTTGATTCATTGTGAAATTTGAGACCTTATAAAATTACTTCTCATATAGGATCTCATTATTTGTTAACCATTATTGATGATTTTTCTCATTATACTTGGATACATCTTACGTGTGTTAACTCTGAAAGATAATCAATAATTAAGTCATTTTTTTCATAGGTTGAAACTTAATTTCATTATAGAATCAAAGCCTTATGTCATGAAAATGGGAAAGTGTTTTTATTTTTGCAATCTTTGTTTTTTAGAGAACGGAACCTCTTTTCAATATACTTGTCCATACACACTCCAATAAAATAGAGTTATCGAATGTAAGCATATACATCTTTTAAATGGAAGTTGTTCTCTTTACTTTCAAGCAAACCTACCTTTATAATTTTGGGGGAGAAGTCAACAAATAACTTGATATTTAATAAATCGCCTTTCCATACCCACTTTATCCAACCAAACTTCATATTATTATCTCCATAATAAACCCTAACTTATTTCCATCCCAATACTTTTAAGTTCTTGTGTTATGTTACCAACCTTAAATCACATTATAAATTTGACACTCAAGCTAACAAGTGCATATTTCTTAGTTATCCACATGCACAAAAAGGCTACCGTGTCTATGACATCCAATCTCAACGACTTTTAATCTCTCATGATATAGTATTTCATGAATTCACATTCTCATATTCAACCACTCACCTCAAAACATTAAGGACCACATACCTACATTAACCCTACAATTACCATTCAACATCATAAATAATCCCAAAAACAAAAAAACAAAAAATCAAGCATAGCACTCTAATGCCACAACGCCAAATATCCTACGTTGTGGCATTGAATTCTTGATTCCTAACGTTGCAATGCTAATAATCCTATTGGTGGCTCCATCCTTGCAGATTCTGAGGACTATTTCAGCAACTTGACATCGTGGCATTAGCTGCCCCCTACTATAGCAGTGACATTCAACTTTGTAGCACCCCGATGCCAACCATCCCTTGCTGTAATGTTATTTTTGCAGGTACCCAAGAGCCAATCTAGAATCTTAATGCTGCAGCACAACTACCCCTTACCACTGTTTTGAGATCTAACTTTTCTGGATTGAGTGCACGTTGTAGTGCCACGCTAGATATTTATGAATCCAAGACAGGCCCTTTATTTTATTCCACCCGACATTCTTCCCACCGCACCAAACTTCTAAGCCATCTCTATGACTATGAGATAAGTGTTGGAGCTGGTGCTTATATGTGATTTTAATAATGTATGAATATTAATTGTTTAATATTCATACAATAAACATTTAATATTAAATCGTTAATACTATAGTATATGGTACTATGCTTATAGCGCTACATACATTGTATGATCTAAAGGAGTTCATATTTGGTCTAAAGAAGTTTAGATCAGAATTAATAGTTAGCATCGATGACAATTATAAATGCTAAAGAATTATTAGTTTATAATAATTATCGAAATCTAAGGAGTTAGAATCTTGTTTATAATGGAACAAAGATCTGAAAAGATACTAATAATGACATAGCTACAAATAGTTATAATTGTGCTAAAAAAACGTCATTAGGTAAGTATGTTCTCAAACACTATGTTCCTGATCTATTTTCGTCGATACAGGTCTATCAGTGAATCTCTTTTATATATAGATCGATGTATACTCTTTCTACATGGTATAGATAGTTGTTTTTAGCTAACCGTGAGCTTACTAGAAGCTCATATATACATACGGATAATCAGGGAGGACTGAGTACCGAATAGACTTACGATGACCTTCAATAGACATCCTATTTAGCCATCAATGGTAGGTCTTCTTGAGTTAAGTAGTATTCATAGTTCTTTGACCTGAGCACCATGGTGGGCTTGTGAGTGATCCACCATACTTTGGTTCCACATATGTTAAAGACCTTTCATGGTCTAACCACTACATGTCGATGGGTATGGTCCGATACTTATAGAGTCCAATGTGCATAGATATGATGATGAGAATCAAACTGCCAAAGCTTAACAATATTTGTTACAAGATCCATTGAGCATCTATGTGAGTCCGATGACAAGGGCAAGAACTCCAAAATTGAAGAAAGCATTAAATTGGCTCATTAAGCACGTTTTAGACTCATGCCTTGTTCAAGACATTTATCTGCCAAAATTAAATACTCAAAATGATCAATATTTTATTAATGTTATTCAAGATCATTTAAGAATAAACAAGGCATAAATAATCATAAGGGTCCAATCACATTTTGGCCATTGAAGAGAGACACTAATTATAGCCCAACCTACTAGTACTAGCCCATGCGATTTAAAGCCAAAATAAAAAATTCATGGAGAAGTTAACACCTCTGTTCTAGATATTTAATTTTCTACAAATTCATGTAGTCAACAGTAGAATTTGACGTAGTTGTAGAAATTAAAGACTTCTTTCAATTCAAGAATATTCTTATTGAATTAGTGGAAGTTATGTTTGAATTTTATAATTATATTTTTTTGTATTTGCCATATTTGTTGACTTTTAAGATTGATGGTACCTGTAAGTTTGTTGTATTTATTTCTTTAGTTGTATTTTTAGACTTTGGTGTGAGGGTAGCTATAAGTTTGAAATTTAAGTTTCAAAGTTATAATTTGACATCCCATGTGGTCTCTATAAATATCATGGGGATTGAATTATTTCACAACACAGAATTTATGAGATAACAATTGTGAGAGTTTTCTCTTAAGTTCTTTAAAGAACTTTTATTAGAACTTATTAAGATTTTATCTTATGGTGTTCTTCTAAACTTATTACTCATAACTTCTAATCCATTGTGAATGTGGCATCTATAAATTTCTTATTCCATTGGTTCTTATCTTTTGTAAATAACGAGTCAAGGTCTTTATTTTGATTAATCTAAAAATCTTAATTAGAACAATCCTTGGGCAAAGAACTTCATTAAGCGTTAGGTCTCACTTTTCTTTGTGATGGTTACATCATTTGATATCAGAGCTTAGGCTCTAATTAGGTTTGAGCTATTTTTTAGATTTCTATTGTTTGTTCTTTCTTTTAAATTTGCAACTTTGTTTTAGTCCCTAAAATTCATAGCCTATATCAATTTTCTTATTTCTTCTTGTCAATGTTTTTTATTTACTTCTTCAAGTTTTATTATTACATATCAGTAAAAAAATGAGAGACAAAAAAAATTGAAAAAAAAAATTACATTCCATTGATTCCAGGTTTACTATTCTAATTTTTTTTTAAAAAGTTCTAAATTAGTTGAATTCAAGTTTTGTTTCATTAAGTGTAGTTTGTCTATTTAAATTCAGCCTAAGACAAAACACAACTTTAATTGTTTTTGTTTTCTTATGTCATTGTTCCATTATAGCTTTGTTCTCTTTGCTACTTAAATTCTACTCATTCTTTACCCTTTGCGATTAAATCATTCTCAGTAAGACTGATTTATTAAGTATTGGATTGTCATAAGTTAATTTTGATTAAGTTAATTTTAGTTCAATAAAGAACTAAAGAGAGAAAAAAAGCAAGAGAGTGTAAGATCATAAGAGGTAAAAGCAGAATTTGAGTAAACACAAGTGTGAGTACTATCAATCTAGGGAGAAATATGTAGAGGGTGTTTGTGAGGTTTTCTAATATTTTATTTACAGGTTTTAAAATGTCTTGAGAAAAAGATAAAAGCTCATCAGATGAGAGTCCAGAAAAGATAAATTTCAAACTTTTCTTTAAGTTCTTAGAACAAAATTTAATCGTCTAGAATTGAGGTTTGATGAGGTAAATGAGAGAATAGATAAAGTTGAATCTAGTTAACAAACAGGGCGGCCACCTAGAGCTCCTAATGTGCAACAAAGAGAAAGGAATCAACTTAGGTATGATTTTGAAGATGACTTAAATGATGATGATCATACCTCTAATGTTAATTTTGGCAGATTTGGGTGTAGGAATAGAGATAGAGGAGTTAGATATGGGATAGGATTGATAATGACTTGGAAGCATTAAGATAAAGATTCTATCTTTCTAAGGAAAAAATGATCCTGAATCTTATTTGTTGTAGGAGAAAAAGGTGGAATTGATATTTAATTATCATAACTACTCTGAATTGAAAAAGGTAAAATTGGCTACTATTGAATTTAATAATTATGCAATTATTTAGTGGATTAGTTTGTTTCAAATAGGCAAAGAAACCGTAAGAGGCCTGTTGATACATGGGAAAAGATGAAAGCTATTATGAGAAAGCGATTTGTCCTTAATCATTGTTACAGGGAATTGTACCAAAGGTTGCAAAGCTTTACTCACGGTTCCAAAAGTGCTGAAGACTGCCACAAAGAAATGGAGATAGCCATAATTTGAGCCAATGTTGAAGAAGATCAAGAGGCAACAATAGTTAGATTCTTGCAAGGTTTGAATTATGATATTGCTAATATGGTTGAATTGCAACATTATATAAAGTTGAAAGATATAATGCATATAGCAATGAAGGTGGAAAGACAACTCAAGAAGAAGAGTTCCACAAGATATGGCCAGAACTCAGGATTCGCATCCTTCTAGAGATTGAATTGGAATAAGAATGATGAGAACACTAATTCTAATTCTAAGACATAAGCACCTAAGGGCCAAAGCATGGGAGGCGCAACAAACAAAGCTAAATTTGATTTTCAACCTTCTTAAAATAGAGATATAAAATTATTTAAGTGTCTAGGAATATGTCATATTACGTCATAATGCCCAAACAAAAGAGTGATGAATTTGAAAGATGATGGTGATATTGAGACAAAAGGTGAATCTAATGATGTGTCAATGCCATATTTGGAGGATGCAAGTGACATTGAGTATCCAGTTGGTGGAGAGCTTTTGGTTACAATAAGAGCTCTAAATATGCCAATCAAAGAAGATGAAAAGTTACAACGTGACTATATCTTTCATACTAGATGCCATGTCAATGATAGGATATGTAGAATGATTATTGATAGGGGAGTTGTACTAACGTGGCTATAAATAGTTTGATGGAAAAATTAAATTTGACAACTTTGAAACATCCTAAACCATACAAGCTACAATGGCTGAATGATTGTGGAGAAGTTAAAGTAAATAAATAAGTGTTTGTTTTATTCCTAATTGAAAGATATAAAGATAAGGTTTTGTGTGATGTAGTTCCAATGCATACGGGACATATTCTTTTGGGGCGACCATGGCAGTATGATAGATGAGTAATTCATGATGGATACACTAATAAATACTCTTTTGTAATTAGTGAAAAACAAATTACTCTTGTACCTTGAACCCAAAGACAAATGTATGAAGATCAAGTAAGGTTAAAAACAGAGAGTGATATATAAAAAAAAAGAGTGAGAATTCAAAAGCAAGAAAGGTCGAAACTAAAAGGAGTTAAAAATAGGATGAAAATGAGTTCTGCCAGGGTAGAACAATATGGCAAATGAGTTTGTGCATATTGTTCAGTGAGATACAAGTCTGGAGATAAGACATGGATAAGCACTAGGAGATTTGACGGTGATAATCTATATCCTTGCACATCTAGGATATCATGACGGAAGGACTATACGTATGCATTGTAACCTTAACTTGTATGGTTCAACGTGTTAATTTGTAATATCCGTGATGTGTGCGTAAGGCATTGCTCACGGACTCATGGAATAGTTTTATTTGACGAATCGGGCGTAGGACCGAAGGAGTCCTGCGATATAGATTGTACTCGTTATGCGCTGGGGCAGCGTTCTGGATTAAATTGTTTAATCCAGTAATATTCAGCACTACTACAGGAATGCGTACGTGTTTGTATTTAAGTGTTAAATATAATAATTAGTGAATAATTATTATTTACTAATTATATAATGACACGTAGCGTATTATGGACCCTCGGTTAAGTTTACCCAAGTGTGAAATTTGGTGGGATCCACTAGGGGGTAAATTTGATAACTATTTATGAAGGGCAAAATAGTCATTTCACACTTTGATTAATTAATGGTTAAATAATAAAAATATCTCTCTTATTATATTATATTATATATATAATAGTATTATATTTTGGGTGCTAAATAGTTGGCACCCATTAGTATTTATTATTATTATTATTATATAATATTTTATATTAATATTTTATTTTATATATATATATATATAAAGAGAAAGAGAGGTATGGTTTTTAGGTTGTAGGCCATTTTGGTCGAAAAAGAGAAAACGAAAACAGAGAAAGAAGAAGAAAGAAAAGAAGAAGAAGAAGAGAAAAAAAAAGTGAAGGAAAAAATGAAACGGTTTCATTTTTCTCTATATTTCAATTTGGAGCCATTGTGAATTGTTTTAAATTATCCATTTCTTATCCTTTTGGAGAAAATAATATAAACACACACCCGACCATTTTGAAGATTAAGAGTTAATTCCGTGCTGAATATAGGGCTGTTGTTCTAGCTCACCAAGCCTACCGTGTTAGTGACTAGAACTGTCCACGAGTTGGTCTTCATGCGGACTCTAGGGATATACGTTTATAACGTTACACATTGAGGTGAGTTCTCTACCTTATTAATTTATTAATGTAATTAATATATTTTATTTATTATGTTTCTTACTGTTTTTACGCTTCCGCCACGTTAGAATTCGTATATGATACGTATTTAGGTAATTGACACATTTATACATGCATGCACCCACATGTCTTAGATCTAGTAGCAACATGATAGTATTTCTACATCATTCCCAATGAGTAAAATGTCATCCGCATAAAGTAATGGAAAATTTTTTTTTTTGTTCTTAATGTACTTGTATACATATGATTCATCAACATTTTACTCAAAATCATAAGATTTGATTGTCATATCAAATCATAAGTTTCAAGTCTCGAAGTTTGTTTAAGTTCATAAATGAACTTTAGCAACTTGCAAACTTTTCGCTCCTAGCCTTATGCTATAAAATCTTTTAGTTGCACCATGTAGATGCTTTCTTCAAGATAACTATTCAAAAATGTCGTTTTGATATTCATTTGTCATATTTAATAATCAATGCATGTTGTAATGAATAAGAGGATGTGAATGAATTTGAGCATTGCTACTAGCGAGAAAGTTTTCTTATTGTTGACTTCCTATTTCTAGTACAACTGTTTGCCACCAACTTTACTTCGAAAGTTTTTACTTTTTCATCCATATCTTTTTTTTTTTTTTGAAGATCTATTTATACCTAACGAGCCTAACATCTTTAAGTGAATATAAACTCTTAGACTAAATTGGAGTACATAGACTCCATTTCTTGGTTTATGAACTATTGCCATTTTTTCTTTTTTCTTTTTTTAGATGAAAATAGTAATGTTTTGTTGGATGAAGGTATGAAACCTAAAATATCAGATATTAGTATGGCAATAATTTTTGTTAAAGGGAATGTTAAAGCAAACGCGGAACGATTTGCTAGAACACAATAATTATATCTCTGTTAATCAATAATTTCCTAATTTACTCAAGCCTGCATATATATATACAACTAAATTTTGTAATTACCAGAGACATTATTCCTCTTAAAAACATCAAAAATGGTGTGTATACCCTACTAAATTCCGCGTTTATAGTTTTGGGATCTTACTACTTCAAATCATTAGTGGCAAAAGAGTATCCATTTTATATAGTTTTAATAAAAAGTTAAGCCTTCCAGCCTACGTAAATTTCTCAAGTAACCCTTAAAACTTAATATGTATTTTGGACTGCAAATTTATATATTAGCATTCAATTCCCAAGATAACATTTTATATTTGATAATTTTAGGCATATGAGATGTGGAAAGACGGAAAATTCATAGAGTTTGCAGCTCCTTTACTAGGTGATACATATTTCTCTTGTAAATTAATCAGATATCTGTAAATAGCATTGTTGTGTTTATAGGTGTACGCAAATGATAGACCCTCAATGTTGGACATTCGTTGACGCTGAAGACTGAAATTGGGAATAAAAAATACTTGGAAAAGCCTAATTTCTCAAAACAAGGTATTGAAGTTGGTCAAAACATGAGCAGAGGGTGCTGGTCCAATTGACAGCCTTTCTTGTGATGTTCACTTAGATTAGAAGTTCGATTCCGTATATTGGCAGTTTGTAGGTGTGTGTGCGTTGTAGCACTCAAAAAAAAAAAAAAAAGTTGGTCAA
This sequence comes from Ailanthus altissimus, assembly GCA_946807835.1. Classification (NCBI taxonomy): domain Eukaryota; kingdom Viridiplantae; phylum Streptophyta; class Magnoliopsida; order Sapindales; family Simaroubaceae; genus Ailanthus; species Ailanthus altissimus. The sequence continues at coordinate 14,194,382 of OX327698.1, forward strand.
AACATACCCAAGTTGGAACCAGAGTTATGCTCAGCGAACGATGTAACAATTTCACATGTGGCTCCTAGATGAATGTTAGGGTTATGAGATGACTCACTGATGTTTTGTTTCTTAGGCGGTAGCAAACAGTTTGGATTGGATTAATATATTACCTAAATCATTATGGTTTTGCTTTTTCGAAAGAAACATTTTGTATACAGTATGGTAAGATTGACTCAATCTTATTAATAAAATTTTCTTACTTAATATGGTGTAACTTGATTGAAGTGTACCTTAAAAATATAATTATTTGTATTTAAATATTATTAAAAGTAATTACTAGAGATTATTTATTTAATATTATATTATATTTGTAATTATAATTATTTTTATTAAAATATTATGAAATTTCTTGATTATTATATGTAACCTTAAATTTAGTATATAATAATTATATACGAGAGGATTAAGTTTAGGCATAATAATCTAAACTTGTCATTAATTTGGATGAAGACGAAAATTTCATTTTAATAGACTATAAGTGCGGTCCATTTATGTATTGTATATAATGGTCTTATCCGGATCATTTAATGTGGTAACATAGAAAATGAAGGCACTTTGTATAATGTTAATTATATAGGACTGTATCACGATAAAATTAATTCTCTATTAATCTCTTTTAGTAAAGAGAATTTATTTTATCACAATATAATTATATATGGGTTAATCTTAATCTTGAGTAATTAATGAATTCTTATTCATTGAGTTATGTTTATTAATTTATAAGGAAAAAACTGTAAAAGATTTTCAGTCAATTACTAAATATTTTATAAATGTAACAAAATTGATGGTTCAAAACATTTCTCACAAACATGAAATTCACTTTTTCTGAAAGGAAGTTAGATAAGTTATTCTCTTGATAATTGATTCTGATTTTGAATATTATAAGTGATCAATTTTCTTTAAGAGTAAAAATAATAATAAATCTGTGAATTTCACAATTAAATATTCAAAAGAGGATCAATATGAATCGAGGATAAATATGTAATTAGAGAGGTTAACGAACACTCAACTTAGCTCTAATCATGAACACTTGTGGAGGATTGATTTATATGAAATTATTATTAAATAAACGAAGATAAATTTTTGTTTTATAATTTATCTGCAAAATTAAGAGTTCAGTTTTATATTTTTAGTAAAGTATTATAAACTTAATGAGTAAAATCATATTAATTAAAACATTTAATTAAATAATTTAATTTATTAGAGCTTAATTTCGTAGGTCCATCAGGTCCTATGCTAGCTCTATAAATACTGAAATGAATTATTGAATTAATTGTTTGATCTAGAATATTAATTGGCCCAAGTTTAATTTGATAAACTTATTAGGACCAATTATTGAGCCATGTTTAATTTGATTAAACTTGTTAGGCTTAATCAATTACTGGTCCAATTTATAATAGTTATAAAATTAAATAAATAATTAAATTATTTAATTAAAGATAATATTGGATATTATATTATCCTTATAATTATCTATATTAAAATAATATAAAAATATTATTTTATCTTAATCCTATTAAGATTATGAGTTTAGATAATATAAGAATTCTTATACTATAAAAATAGATTTTAAAACTACAGAATTAGTCGTTTTTTTATTTAAAGTTTTTTAGAAAAAAAAATTTAAGAACACATAATTAAATTTTTTGTAATTTATCAATTCGCTCACATTGGTAACTCATTAGTGAGAGATACAACGTAAAAGATTTACTGATATTAACAGAAACATTTATAAAAAATTTACGATTGCGATATTTTTCTTAAACTATCTTGTTGTAAAATTAAAATAGACACAAATTATTTTAAATCATTACTGCAAGATCAAATGTATGTGAATTTGTTGCCATATTCTTCTTGTAGCTGTTGTCATATTCTGTAGCTGATTCTTTGCTACCACCATTAATTCTGAGTTTTATTACAACTAAAGAAAAAGATGGGTGGGGTTACTAAACACCAGTACTGGTTAAAAAAATTTATGTTGTTAAAATGCTCTCAAATTAATTTATCATCTAGGAAAACTTTATCCAATCGAATCAAATATATTATTTTTGAATTGTTCCCAAGTTCATAATTATAAGCATCGATTTCTTTTACAAGGTCATATTTATACCTCGAAAGTTCTTGTACTTTGCCTTTTATATTATTTCCAAGTTCATACTCATCTCTTCGACTCTATTTACAGACAATTGAGTTATCTTTACTCTGTTGTTGTCGAGGTCACAACAAAAGTTGACTTCAATATAACTCTAGTTGACTTTAGTTGTCTTAAGTCTTTGCAAATATTAATTCATCTCAATAATTAAAATTAAATTTTTATGAGTTGTAAATACCAAAGCAATGAGCAAATTATAGAAGGAAGAATTGTTTACAGCTAGTGTTGCAGATCAAACCTTAATCTACCTATAAACAAGTGCAATAAAATTAATAAAAAATAAATTATAAAAAAAAATACACATGAAATTTATAACAGTTCACCAATAAATTATTTTCACTGTAACACTATGATGAAAAGGAATTACAAAATAAAATACATGTCTACATATTATTCATTATATAGACACACAAATAACCCTGTAAAATTCTATGGTTAGTGTTAAAAAATTAGTAATTTAATAATTTTAGTTAGATGAGAATTGAGATGAACACTGAAGTAGAGAGTCACAAGAAGTTTAGAACGTGTGGGACACGTATGGAGAATTTTAGGACGTGTGGGACATGAAGGGGGAAGTAAAACGGGACTCAAAGACGCGAAGAAAATGAAGAAACAAAGGAGGAGCTGCCAGGCATGAGCGCCGCAACGCCCATTACAGAAGCTCAATGCCGCGACGATGGGAGCAATTTCAGCCAGTGCCGCGGTGCCAGTGGCATCAGAAGTCTTTTTTTCTTTGAGATTTTGAGTTTTGGGAAGTTTTGGACTTCCAAAACAAGTAGACTCTTACTTCAATAAGGAATAAGGTTGAAGGTTCTTCAAATTGAGTTTTTCTTATAATATCTCTAGAGAGTTAATAAGAGAGGTTAGGATCCTTAGATCCACCGTAGACGTAGGCAATTGGTCGAACCACGTATGATTGTGTTGTGCTATTTTATATTCTACTTTGGATTCTTGTTATCTTTTGTTTGATTAACAGGTTATTCCACTGCGCAAGGAGGTTAGGGTTCTAAGTTGAATTTGAGGTTTTTCGCTTCAACATAACCTCAAGAGGGAGAAGGGCGTTTCCTCCCTTAACACCTAGTAAGAAATAGATTAGAGTACTAATTTTTATTCGTAGGAAATGAATTACAATACTATCATTTTACTAGTAGAAAATAGATTAGGATACTTTCCCTTCACTAGTAGGAAAATTGTGAAAATGATGACTAAAAATCAATACGAAGTAAAGTCGCAACAACCAGAGGACGTACTAAACTGGTTAATGGAAGGACTAAATTAAATACGGACTAAATTAAATACGAAAAAATTATAGCCTCCACAACAATTTGGAAAAATTGAAAGGATTGCAATGAAATTGTTAATTCTCACTTCCACTTGCAATTTTGGAATTCCTCAAAACTTACTATTTCACTTATTACTTTGAACCTATCAAGCATTGACATATGGCAAGAAGGTTGTTAAGTTTGTTGGGGTTTTGGTTTGCTACTGGGACTTGGCTTATAAATACTCGAACTTGGAAAGCTTTTAAATAACTTGATACTCTATCATTTTCTTTGATTCTTGAAGTTGTGTAAAGCTTATAACATCATAATTGTAATCCTTGGATTTTGATTAGAATAATAGCATCGATCATTCTTGTTTTAGATATAGATGTAGGCTCTATTAAATCACATAATTGGTATGTTTCTTAATTGTGATTCTTTTTGTTTTTCAGTTTCATGTCTTTTTTTACTCTTAACCAATTTGTAAGAAGTCATATTTTAGGTTTCCATCGATCCAACAATTGATAATAGAGCAATTGGTATTTGAATAATTAGTATTAGAGCTTGGTTCCATAAATCATGACTAGTCACAAATTTGATATTGAGAAGTTTGATAGGAAAAATGATTTTAATCTTTGGAAGATTAAAATAGAGGCTTTCTTGGTTAGTCAAGGGTTTAAATATGCAATTGAAGAAATTGTTGTCATTGAGGAAGATGGGAAATAAACCTGAATCTTCAAAAGCAGATGGTAATTATGTCATGATTAGAAGGAATCCAAAAGTGCTATTAGCCTAAGTGATTAAGTTCTAAGGAAGTAGACAAAGAAAATATTGCCTTTGGCTTATAGAAGAAACTTAATTTCTAATATATGACAAAATCTTTAGCCAAAATTTTACATTTGAAAATGAAACTCTACTATTTAAATATCAGATATCATAATGATGGTTTCAACAACATTAACATTGATCTTGAAACCAATGATGTAAAGATCGTAATGAAGACAAAGCTATTATCTTACTTAGCTTATTGCCTTCTAGTTATGAGCACTCTGTGAATACTTTCTTATATAGAAGGGAATCTTTAACAATAAATTATGTAAAATCATCTTTAAACTCTAAGGAATTGGCAAAGAAGACAAAAAAAATATCACAACGGTTAAGAACTTTATCAACAATAGTAAGATCTAAAAATAGGGAAACAAAAGGAAAGAACACCAGCAGATTAAAGTCCAGGTCTAAAGGGAAACAAATAATACTTCTGCAAGAAAGAAGGTCATTTCATGTTGGTTAAAGTTTATTGTTATGACATTAATAATGTAGCGGAATAGAAAACAATTTTTTTTTTAATATTTGTTTTCATTAGATAAAAATACTTTTATTTAAGGATCTTATGAATATATGAATTTAATGTTAAAATAAATAAAAAATTAACAAGAACATACCTTGAATCTACGCTGAGTTTTCTTCCACCAAATGATTCTAAACCAAGCCTCTTGTTCTATAGTGAGAGAAAAAGTGGGCTTACTTTTTATTTTTCTTCTCTAAAGAAAAAAATACGTATCCTGCATTTTTTACTTTTACGTATGTGTGTTGTATTTTATTTTGACTAGTTTTCTCATTTTAAAATAATAATTTAATTAATAATATTTATTAATTAAATTATTGTCTCTTAAAAGGAGACTTAATTCATGCAAACCATATAGAGTTCTACTCTTTGTGGTTAACGTATAATACCCAACATTTGAGCATCATTAGTTTTTTAATAAAAAGAAAACACTAAATTAAAAATAACATCTTTTTGATAATTTCAAAAATTATCCTTAAGGTTTTATTTATTTAATTTCATAAATTAAATATTTAATTATATTTGGATAAGATATTATATATTAATTAATTAAGAATTAATTAATTTTATCCAAATATAAAATATACATATTTGAAAACTATTTTTTGGACACAAACAATTTGTGTAATAACACAATCCTTTTTAATTGTTTACTGTAATAACGAAAGAGGTGATATTGGAGACCTATGCACCTACAATTTTAAGCTCCACTTAATTTTGAATAATTAGATATTTAGTGACCTATGGACCAGAATAGGCGGAAGTGCTACAAAACCTAAAACAAAATACCTAAAGCAATCTTTAATATTATCAACACTACTTTCTAACGAGACTTTGTTTTTGTATCTTGTATAATAGTTATTACAATCCTATTTAGAGAAATAGGCAAACAACAAAAGCATGTCTTCCACACAAGCAAAGTGCTCTTAGACGCAGAAACTAGATATTCAGTGCTAAAGAAACTCATCCTCCTTCTCGTCTAAGCTAAAGACAAACCATGGCACTATTTTGAAACCTATCCGATCGTGTACACTTTTACCCCCTGAAACATGTTATCCATAACAGATGCAATAGATAAGAGTAACCATCATGGCTATGAGACTAATTCATCTAGATATCAATGTTAACCAAGGACAACAATCAAATTTGTTATATGAATGCAAACCAGATGTATAGGATGACACAATACTTCTAAAACCTATGGAACTAAGAGAAGCTTGAAAGATAAATATAAATGGAGCATCAAACCACAAAGGAGCAAGTCAGGGAATCAAAATCAAAAGTCTAGATGAACTCATACCAAAACATGCAGTAAAGTTGCTATCCTTCACATCCAACAACAAGGCTGAATATGAAGCACTAATTGAGGGACTCACAATAGCAAGGTAGTTAATGATAAAAAAGCTTCAAGTTTTCATCAACTTAACATTGGTGACTTATTAATGGAATAACACCCACTCACTAGAGTGATCCCACTCTCAACAAGGACCAAGATAGCGACTAAAGAAGACCAATAAGAAGTAAAAGCATAGATCTGATACAAATAGCAAATTTCACCACCTGGATGAATCCTTACATTAATTTCCTACAAGATGGAAACCCTCCTCTAGATAGAAAAAATGCTAAGAAATTCCAAAAAGTTAGAAGATTTATATTAATAGAAGGACAAGTGTACAAAAGATAATTTTCTGACATATACATGCGATGCATCTCAATTAATGACAAAAGAAAGATATTAGGAGAAATCTATGAAGGGATATGCGAGAATCACTCTAATAAAGGAATCCTTACCCACAAACCCACAAGACAAGGATACTTTTGACTTTATATCAAGAAGGACACACTAGAGTACATGAACAGATGTAAAAAGTGCCAAAAAATATGCTACATTCATCCATCTTCTGGCTAGAGATCTGAACCTAGTTTCGAGTCCATAGCCTTTCATTCAATAGGGAATAGACATTGTAGAACCTTTGCCTTTAGCAACTAGAGTAAAGCAAATTGTACTCATGAAAAATGATTATTTCATGAAATAGGTGGAACCAGAGGCCTACAATAACATCACAAGAGCATAAGTCAAAAGTTCATATGCCAAAACATCATCACTTGATGTAAGATGCCACAAAAACTAGTTTCCAACAACAAAAAATAATTATCAACTCAATCGTCACTTCCTTCTATAGTAAATACAAGACACAATGGAAGTTTGATTACCACAGTTAACCCTAGGGCAATGGTCAAGCAAAAATTACTACCAGAACCATATTTATCATATTACAAAAAGATTGAAGTGAAAGAAAGGAATATAACTAGAAGAACTTTCAAGAGTCCTCAGGTATATAGAACGATAGAGAAAAGATCAATAGGAACCTCACTCTATGCTCTAGTATATAAAATGAAAGCAGTGCTCTCTATGGAGGCTTTCATTCCAATCTTGTGCACAAAGTTAGTAAGACTAGAACTAAACGATGAAGAATTTTCCATAATAAAGGACCTTATAGATGAAGCTTGAATCATACAACAATTTATGCTACAGTTTACAAGAAAAGAATGAAAAAAAAGTATGACAGCTAAATTTGAAGAAGAGAATTCAATGAAGGTGACCTAGTTTTAATAGAAGCACTCGGCATCAATAAATAATAGAACATAAAAAAAATGGCCAAACATTGAAAGGGCCATACAAAGTTATCAAAAAATTAGACTGAGATGCCTTTTTGCTACAAATGATGGAAGTAGAACCCATCCTTACCCTTTATAAAATATTCAAGTTAAAGAAATTCTACGTGTAAGAAAAATTTTCAATTTCAAGTTCAAATTCAGTTTATTATTCACATTGCAATAACCAACATACTATTTCACGACTCAAATTCTCTCATCATAAAACTTTATGTGGAGGAGACTTGCACCTACAAGCCTCCCTTCTTCAAAGTCACAATACCAAAAAAAAGCTTTCCTTGATCGGAATTACAATATTAGAAAAGCCTTCCCTAATTATAAGCATAGGGTTAGAAAAAGTATTCCTAAACTGAAAGCATAAAAATAAAAAAAGCCTTCTTTAACTGAAAGTATAATATCAGAAAAGTCTTTCTCAACTAGAAGCACAATATCAAAAAAGCCTACTTAACTGAAAGCACAGAATTTTAAAAAAAAAAATCCTTAGTCAAAAACACAATATCATAAAAGCCTCCCCTAACTAGAAGCACGGTATAAGAAAAGACTTCCTTAAACACATAAAATTTAGAAAAGACTTCTTATAACTAGAAGCACGGTGTCAAAAAGACTTCCTACAAAAAGGTAACATGTCTTTGAATCACCATTCCCTAGAAACAGCAAATTCAAGTAACACTTCCCTCAAAAAGGTCATAAATCTTCATATCACCCTCCTTTTGAAGTTTGAATCATCCGAAAAGACTTTTTAACTAGTTAGCCACTACTTTTAAAAGCACAACGACTCCTTTATGGTCAAGTCTAATATGTACGATCAATACAACTTATGCCAAAACTGAGATATCAGAACAATCAGAGCAATACTAGGAAGTATCTCTTATCTTATCCAACTTACTTAATTATTGTGTCTAACCAAAGTCTTAAGAAGTAACACTTCATTCAAATTCTTATTGCATTTAAACTATTAAGTAATACATCGAAAGTAACACTTGGCCAAGTTTTCTTAATAAACATACAAAGAAATGATACTCAACAAGCAAATAATACTTGAAAGCATAGTAAAATAAATTAATCAAAAAAACTTTCATTAACAGCAGCAAATGTACAAAAAATTCAAAAAAAAAAAAATATTGCAAGATCAAGCATCTTTATCAGACGAATCCTATAAGAGATCGACAACATCAGGATCAGCCTCTTAAGGCCCCTTTACTAGTTGAATTTAGTTAATCTAGTGAAGCTCATCATTGAAATGCCTCGTGGACTAGCCACAATACCTTCCATACTCTACAATGAAATCCTTCGACAACTCCCAATGAGTGGTAGGATCATGCCTAGACTGGAAGCCACGCCTGAAACTCTGACTAGATGCCACCAAGACCTTACGTCTAGATACATGTTTGGCAGCATTAATCATCTTCTTCCACTGGCTTTCGAAAGCCTCCATCTTAGATTTGGCAGTAGCAACAGCTTGTTGGTAACCTTCCAAGGTGATCTTCAGCTCCTTAACCTTGACCTCCTACTCAGCTGTCCGCACCTCCACATCCTTCAACTGATCAGCACCCAAAGAAGCGTAGTTGATGACCTCCCATGGCTCGTCATCCTTCTTTCTAAATTTCATGTTCACCTCAAAAACTTGCTCCGGAAGTTGAATGACTGTACTATCCAGAGTATCTTCCATTGCCCTAAGTTCTTCACTTCACCCTCTAACAAGGACGCCCTGTCTTCGTTGGCTCTCAATTAAGTATCTACGCCAGCTTTGTCCCTTAGTAGACCTTCATCGGCATGCTTCCCAATTCTATATTTAAGGTATTGATAGCTTACCGCAACTCAACCGCTGTTTGCAATCCATAGCATCAGCCTTCAACTTTTGATTATCCTCTTCTTTCCTCGTGACATTGACCTCCAAGAGGAAGATTTGTCCCTACATGAATACTTTTTCCTTAGACCCTTTCTCTAGCTCACTTTTTAACACTTTCGATTTATGCCATGAAGCATAGAACTAATCTCAGTATGCCTCGGCTATGTGGAAACTATCTTGCAAGGCCTGCCAAATTGAAAAATGTTAGAAAGTAGTACATACATAAAAACAACAATAACGACAAAAATTAAAAGAATCCTACTATAATCTAGGAGGAAGAACTCTTCAACTTCCAGCCTCTACACTCATTTTAGGAAGCAAGGCTAAGTCCGTGCGAGTAAATAACCTTCCCAAAATAGCTGTTGAACTCTCATCATCCATCCTAAAGACCACAAAGTTCCTCACCACGTCCCTAAAACCACTTTTCCAAATTTGGAGCATAAATTCATCATTCTCTCTCCTTAGAGTATGCAGGGGTGAGCATAAAGGACAATACCTTCGACTGGAGCGTTCCCCTTCTTTGTTCCCATACCAGCACTAGCGGTACTACTTCTACTTCCTCTTTCTAAATGAGGGAATAGGACTCTCTGAGGTTCTTCTAATTTAAACCGGACCTCTGCAAAAATGAAACTATTAAGAGTCGGTACAGGAAGTAAAAAAAGATAGATATGATCAAAAGAAAACACTTACCATTTAGAACAAAAGACTCTAGAGTAGAAATTGAAGGAATATCTCAAGAACAACATGGGAAATGTCCTCCGAAATGGCCAATAAGCCATCTCCGATCTCAAAACTAGAAGCTCCTCAACAATGTTCTCTGGCACAACACCAGAAACCTCATATGGAGTCTATATCTTTGCCTCTTTAAAGTAAGGGAAGCCTCCTTAATTTCGGGCATATTTTAGACCCTATATTCTTCGTTTATTAGGTCCTTGGTTTTCTAGTCTTTTGCCACAAGATTTCAGGCACTACTTCTGAAATACCTTCCATGAAAGCTTGGAGGTCTACAAAAAATCCAAAGTATAAAATCAAATCTCGTACAATGACAACAAATCAAGAAGCACCAACAAAAAACAAATATCTTCTTCTAACAAGCAGAAGTAGCCGGAGAAGTCAATGCTTTTACATCTGGGACCGATGAACTAGCTTCCATAGGTGAGGAAGTCAGGTCCTCAATTATAATAAGATGTGCCTGGGAAGTAGAAACAGTAAAAGAAGTAGGATCGATGGTTGTGGTCTAGCAATCACGAATGCATTACCCACTTTTAGAACCTCCAAAACTTAAGGGACCAAATTTATGGCGTTAAAATCATCTTCAAACTCTTTACCTATACTAGGTAAGCTATTAGAATTTGAGGACTCGTCAACAATAGTGAAATCCATAATCTCACTTTCCGCAGAAACTCAAACAGCTTCCACATCGTAGCTAAATAAGTGCAATGGATCATAAATATTATACAAAAAAGAAAAACATAATAAAAGGAAGTAATCTTTCTTTGAACTCATTGATGTTGGGGAAAAATCTCTTAAAAGTACATGGAGTGAAGATATTCTCACCATCTTGGTCATCCCCTATGGGAATAGAATGTTCGGAGATAGAAAATCATTAAACATGATGAGATTTTAGAATTATCTGGTATCAAAACACAGGGCACCTGCAGCAATGCTTAGGTCAGGATGAGTCAAGGTCTACACTCTGTCCTTCACGCGGAGGGTACTGAGGAGATGATGCACCCTCGAGAATTGAGCATATCTCAATAGCAACTCAGGGTTGTACAAGTGTTTATGGGAGATCGCCTCATTCCAAAGTATGTCCTTAAAAATCTTTCCCTTCCTAAGATAGATGGAAAGTGAGATTGGTTCTCCAATTGTAATTCTCAAATGAAGTATTTACTTCATAAGGGTAACCTAACTTCTTCCACTCTTCATTTATCACCATCGTGCTTTTCTTGAAGCTTATCTTCTTGTCATCAAAATTGATAAATAATCTTATTTCACCCATAGGTAACCAGAAATAATTGATTTTTGAATAGAGTAGGTTGTAAGTTAGCAAAATGTCATACAATGTGAGGCCGTAAGGTGGCTGTATTATGTCATTCAAGATGGCAACATCTTCAAGAAGATGGAATATGTTAGGGTGAAATTAAAGAGGAGAAATTTTGATCATATGTAAGAATTCAAGAATAATGGTAGGAATTGAAAAACGGAAGCAAAGAACATCCTCTCATAATAAAGGTAACCCCTAGGTTTCACAATAAGGCTCACTGAAAAGGAAAGCCCAGATTTTAACACCATAGGGATGTGAAATGTAGATTTCAACTTTTCTATGGAAAAAAGAAATAAGACTTCTTACCATCTTATATAAATTTTTTGGATAAATGAAACTTTTTTTAAAGAGAATTATAGAGATGAAAAAGAAATAAAATGTTAGCTTTTTCTTGAAATCAGTTATATTTTTAAAGTGTAAAAACCAAGTGACCCGTTTTTACACCATAGTAATTAGCAATAATTTATAAGATCAATTCTCATAAAAATGATACTTTTTCATCACTTTATTACTTGCTTATGACCCGTGCATTTGCTGTTAATATTTGTGTGTTAATTTCACGAACAACTTACATAGTTTTTGAATGTTGGAAATGGATTTTAGGCCTTTGAATTGTGTGGGCTCCCCTATTCTAGGGATCTGGATTGCACCTGAACTGCTTTTCTATCTAGGCCACTTCCTTGACTTGTTAAAGATAAATGATTAAGGTGAGAGCTGGTTAAGCCATTTAAGTAATAAATAAGAAGCTTGTGAAACACACATCTTCACTTTCCAACTAATAAGTACCACATATTTTTTAATTTTAAACTACTACCTCTTTTTCAAACGTTACTATTCCAAATAGGATTCTTTTAATCATGGCAAGCTTATTGCTTAAATGGCTCAACTAGCTCGTGCCTTAATCATTTATCTCTAACAAGTCAAGGAAGTGGCCTAGACAGAAAAGCATTCTAGGTGCAATCTAGGTCCCTAGAATAGGGGAGCCTACACAATTCAAAGGCCTAAAATCCATTTCCAACATTCAAAAACTAGGTAAGTTGTTTGTGAAATTAACACACACAAATATTAACCGCAAATGCACGGGTCATAAGCAAGTAATAAAGTGATGAAAAAGTATCATTTCTACGAGAATTGATCTTATAAATTAATGCTAATTACTATGGTGTTAACAACCATATTTTATTTAAGCTAATTGTAATGCTAAGTTGATTAAGAAAATGAAGATCATATACTAACAAATTAAAAAATTGATGGGTGAAAAATCTATGATACAGGGGTCATATGGTCTTGATTTCACTATACTTTTTCTATGTTGTTCTTGTTTAGTATTTACCAACTATTCTTGTGAATTCATTAATCAAGGGTTCAATATTAATCTCATTACTTCTCCTTAGCACCAAATGAGATTTTATGCATACATATGCAAGTTCATATCCTTATCTAACTTGTCTATCTACACATTCATTAAATAACCCTAAAATGATTATTCAAGTTTTATTAGTTTCCCAACTTAATAAAAACTAAAATCATTATTTACAAGTTCAACAAATGGGTTCAACTTTTTCAAGCATATAACCCATAAGTTTAGATCGTCTAATCAATTTTCCAATCAAATTAAAAGTAATAAGTCTAAAAAGCACAAATGGATAACACAAGAAATAGTCATTAATCCAAAATGTCCAAACATGGTATATTATAGAGCTATACTAAGCACCTAGAATACGAATATTAGCCAACCATGTTTAAGAACAAAAGTACAATAATCCAGAATTTAACAAGATTAAATATGTTTAAAGCAACACAATCTACAATGATAAACTCTAAATTAAAGTAAACAAGAACGGAAAATGAGACAACTAGTTGGAGATGTCTCTTTGAGGGCTTTAATCTTTACAAATCTTGAAGAACCTAAACTCTTAATTGTCTTTCTTTCTCTTCTCTCTATTTCTCGTGCTCTCTCCTCCCTTGAATAAGGCATTTAGTTCCTTTTCTATTCATGTGAACAGTATTGTGTCATGGTATTGTTCACCGCATTGAAGTGCCAAGCTTTAAGCATTTATGGCATATAGGCACCACTTTTTGGCACTACATTTTTTGCCTTATTGTCTTTGGATTTTTATTCCAAATAGCGCCATTAACTTTCAACATACAAAATAACAACAAAACACATAAAGAGCCATATATTTATGCTTAAAATAAGCAAACATCAAGTTATGAAAGACAATATGATGTATAAATTGCTCTTATCATAACTTAACCCAACAACTTGAGAATTTTCACATATGGGTAAGAGGCTTCGTGAGAAATTGGGTACGGATCAAATTATTATTTCTACTTCATTCACATTACTATTTTTGAGTTTTAATAAAAAAAAGGATTTTTTAAAGTAAAAGTCCATCTAAAACACCATCGAATATCACTCAAAAAGAACGTAGTTAATATTAGCTAAGGAGTCATATTCACATATGCTTACTTTGAAAAGGATTTAAGCTCACACACACTATAAATAGACAATCATTGATTCATCATGGATGGATCATTTAGATATATAATTTGATTCAATTCAATTCATTCATAAGCAATTATAACTTATAGAATAGATATTACTGCCTAACTTGCTCGTACAAACACTACTCCTTACAAAGCACCTTCTTTATTGGATAAACACTAACTTGAGTGGCGAAATATTTTTTTTTCTTATAGGAGGACATTGCACTTTCTTTAATTGAAGGAGTACGTAAGGGTAAACAAGCAATTAACATAGAGGTTCCATATCAAGGAACTTCACCTATGAATTAGGATAAGCTCAATCATGTGTCACTTATATAAGGGAGATTCTACTGTTCTAAGAACATCTAAAGTGCTTTTGATTCCATATCCTACCAATGATATTAGAGTTCATAGATTTTACCCAAATTTCTCCATTACTGATTCAGCCTAACATCCTCCATCATGTTTAAGATGTCTCAATTATGAATCACAAAATCTGCCATCCCTACTTTCTTAGCTTTATGATATCTTCTTATGTTACAACCTCATGTGCTATAATATTAACTACCAATGATCCCTTTGTGACAAGAGGATGTTGGTGTTGGACTTTGAATCAAAAGGTAAATTTTGACAAGATTCTCATTCTTTCATTATGAACCAATGAAATACTTATGGTTTTATATATGAAAAATTGACTTGATAGAATTTGATCAATCCTTTTTTCTATCATTAAGGTGGAGAACTATAAAGGGAAAAAAAAATGGAATTTTGAGTTTTAGAATCTAACTGAACTAAAATAAAAGTTTGATTTTTTTTATTGAAAATAGATAGAATTCATTTTCCTATGAGGGAAAAGTTCCTGAAGAAGTTATTTTGAAAAAGAAAAAAGCACATTTTTTACCACCAATTGTCTTATCCCAACTTGCTTAGGCGATATGCAAGACTTCTTAGGGTATTATACTTTCTGTGTACCTTGACTATAGAGCAAAGGCTTCTCACTTTGACACCTCAAACTCAGTTTTCTAAAGTTAGGATGGTTTTACAAACTTCAATCATGCTACCCTTTGTAAAACTATGTTGATGGATAAGTTCCTCACCCTTAATGTTGTATTAACTCTGGAATCCAATCAAGATAATGGTGAGAATTTCTATTATCACTTCACTTATACAAGATTTTTCCCTGACCTAAATGAGTTTTAAGCTTTACTTTTATTTTCACACTTCCTCTTTCTTTTTAAGTTCTTGATGCTCTATCTTTTTAATACAATCATTAAGACTTAAAGTAGTGTGTGTCTCCCCTGAAGGCAAGATCATCGAATTTTCATAAAATTTTAGTTCTTGTGATGTCGATTCTACTTGCTTTACATGATTGATTGGTAAAGATAAGAAGTCCGATGATGCAATTGGCCCTTCAAATGTGGCCTCTCATGCTTCAACTTTGGCTCTCATTGAGATTTTAGATGTTAGCCCTTTCTTTTATTCCTTCTACTATTCGTTTGTGTTGTGTTGTACTAAAGCACAAGTGCATGCTATTATAAACAAGTAATATAGTGTAAAATCATATGTCGAACCCATAGGAAATTTGTATGTATTTTTAATCAAGTACTAAAATTAAATTTTCTTATTGTTTATCCAAAAAAATCAATACATCAATTGGAATGAAAATAAAACTAAAGTTATGAATGCAACTATACTAAAATTATCACAACTATTAAATTTATAAGAATCACAAGATAGAGAAAAGTCTAGGATTATAACCATCCCTCAATATATTTTTCTAAAGATGCTACTCTTTAATAATTAATCCCTCAATTTTATTATTAGCTTTATAGCATCTTCTATTGGTCAAGTGAATATATCTTAAATTATCAATTACCTATATTTCTATGTTAACCTGGTAAAATTAAGACTCATTAAGTTCAAGTCCTTTTAACCATACATCCCATATAGGCATATTCCTATCTTATATTAAAACTTATATATACTACTCTGTAATTATGTATCAAATTATCTATGCTAAACACAAGGATGCATTTTCAAGTTTATCAATGTGTTCCTAAATCAATCAATAACTGGCCAGGTACATTAAAAGAAATAAGATAAAATAATTTGAATAATAAAAATTGAGTTCATAAAATATTAAAAAGTATGTAATTACGCACATATATTAAGTTCAAGTTACAACCCTAAAAATAAAATTAATTTATAGCTACAAGAGAATAAAGGCTAGAAAAAATTGAAAATATGAAACAACAAAAAGTAAACCACAATTGATGTTCCAAACTCTACCTTACAATTGGTTGATCTTACATTCTTTGCTTCTCTTGATATGCACAAAAATATCTTTCTAAATTACTTTAAATTATAATCTAAAAACCCTATGTTGTGAATATATTAAAGGATGAGATAAGAGGCCTTTTTTAGGGAAGTCTTGGAGTTGTATTTAAAATCTGATTAGGAATCGCACCACTAGGATGTTCTCTGCTCAACGTTGGAGTGTTGTCTCAAAATATTCCATCGCTATACTGGCAGTTACTCAACGATAGGGCATTGAGCTTTAGAAAATAGTATTCTGAAATTAGTCGCACATTGAGGCAATAGCTAGTTGGTGCTAGAGCAATGTAGGTTCTAGAATTTTCACCTCAGCATTCTCCAACCAATGTTAGAGTGTTCTCAGGCATATGAACGCTGGAGAGTTTTCACCCTTATCACCGTAATGTTTATTCTAAATTTTCTTGATTTTGTAATTTAGTCTTGATTTTCTAATTTTGACTCAAATTTCTGCATTTTTTTCTTTAAATTCTTCACTTTTCATCCTTTAATGCTTCAATCCTATAAAATCAAGCACATAAATAATCTTCTATTCACTTAGAAACAAATAATTCCGAATAAATTGGGGATAAAAAGTAATATCTTATTTACTTCTATTAGTTCATCCATGGTCGGTCTGTCTAAGCCTTCTCATTTTGTTCTTCCACTGGGAATGAGCATTTTCAATATTGTTGTTGACATCATCACTTTCATGGAAGTGACTACTGTTGATCCTGTTGGTTTTTAGCTTTGTAATATAATTAATTCTATCGTCGTAAAAAAGGTAAAGTGTTGTCTATTTTTCTTCCTATACTCATTGTTTTTAGTTTTATAATATGATCGATTAATTTTTACCTATTTCCTAATCTTCAATCCTTTATAGAGAATGATGTTGATGTACTTCCCAACTTCCTACAGTTGAGAACAAAGAAACCAAGGATACTAAAGAAGAAAAATAAGGAGTCAGAGAGTATACTTAAGGGTTTTGGGCCTAATATTTCTCCTACTTCCAAGGGGCAAAAGATGTCTGAGTTCCCTGCTGAAAGTTTTGGCCCTTAGAAGATTTCTACAACTCCCTTACCAGTCCAATGAGTTCTATCTTAAGAACCACCTACTGATTTTCTACCGAAGTAAAGTTTCTTTCTTTTAGGTATCTAAGTTTTCTTCTTGTCTTATTCTTATCCTTATTTAGATGTGTTTATGATCTTTTTAGTTTCATTTTTGTTCTCATTATAGACACTAAAGGTTTCAATAACTTGGACACTTTTGCCTCTTCAAAGGGAAAAGTATTGAGAAGAAAATAGGGTTATAGAAGGTTTTGGTCTACTTTTAGAGAGGTTCTTTATGCGGTTTCCTTTATGGACTCCTCTGAGAGCTACTTTTATAGAGGAGGACAAATTGGCTTCCCAATATTAAAAAGGGGATTACTTTAGAGTTGTGAAGAAATCATCCATTCTTTAGGCAGAGCGAGATAGCTCTGCAACTATCTTGGGACGTTGTTTACTTAGGAAAACAAAGAATTGATCCCAAGGATGAGCAACAAGAAGTGGGAACTCAAGAGTGATAAATTTTGGATCATGGTAGGTAATGAGGACTTGATTTTAGTGACTTGTATATTTTAGTTTTATGGTCCGAATGTTTTCTTTGGTTATGTGCTTTTAGGCTTTGCATAACGGTTTAAGTAGCATTAAGGCTTATAAAAAGGTGTTATAGTCCGCTCAAGGGAAAATGTAAAGCTTGTAACGAGAACTTGTAAGGATAATAAATGAATACTTTATTACTAAGGGGGAAAATTTTGTTATATAGTCCACTATACGAAGGGTGAAAGAATAAAACATATTTTCAATTATAGAAAAAGTATGACAAATTAAGAGAAGTGAGCAACCAAGTTAGCATTGATATGGACCTATTTAAGATTGCAAAAGTAAAAAATTCTGAGCTAAATGTGGTGTTAACGGAGTTGAAATTCGCCTTAGAAAAATCTTTAAATGTGGTTGCTATTTCTAAGACTAAGGCCGACACTACTAAAGCATTATCTACTTAGTTAAAAAGAAAGCTTGACTTGGCAAGGGAGAATTATGGATGCTAAGGCCTAGTAGCTTCTGCTAAATGTTTTTGCCATAGTTTTTGTGCTGAACGAGACCTTGTTACTCACAAGTTACTACCTAAGGACTTTGTTGTTAGCCGTGAATGTTACAAAGTTTGGTCTGCCAATCATTTTAATGATGATTAAAGAAAATCATTTATGATTTAGCTAATGATGGTGTTTTAGAGAATAACCAAATGTGGTGGACATTCTCAATGACTTATCTGATGAGGACTAATGGTTGTTGGGTACATTCCACTCTTCCTATTGTTTCTAGGATTTGCGTAAAATATGACATGTAATGGAAATTTGAACTAAATGAATGAAAATGATTTTTACTCTACTTTGTATTTTTTTTTTATGACTTTTGTTTCATTTTTTGGAATGCACTTACGAAATTTCTAAATATAAGTGTTAATGTTTGATTGAGACATTTAGCTAGTAGATTTATTTTGGAAGAATTTTCGGTAGAGTATGGAATGGCTAAGTTATATTTCTTTGTGTATTTTTCTAGTTCCTTGGATTTTGAGGCATCCATCTTTTATTTTATAGGAAGTTGCATTTTAGGTGCCATATTCATTTGTGCACTAACTTCTTACAATTGACTATTATAGTTTGGAATGTTATTTATAGGATTATGCTCGACTTTCCATAGTTTATGTTCCTGGAATGACTCATTGGTTTATGCTTGATTTATGTCTTTATGGATTTATAGACCTTCTTGGGAAAGCTTAGATTTGCTGCGAATTTTTAGTTGTTGATATTCTGAACATAAGACCTTTCCATAGTTGGGTGACACTAGCTACATGGCTATTCCAATTGCATTTGGTGATTTTTGACATATGACTTTTCCAAGGTAAGATAGCTTATGACATACGGGCCTCCCAATGATGCTCACAATTGAAATTCTAAGTACACAATTTCTTCTAACGTTATATGGTCTAGGGAATATGACTCATAAGGATAAATATCTTTTAACATTCTAAGTTTATGACCTCTTCCATGGTTTGGTGGTTTATGGCATACAACTATTACAAGGATGGGTGGCTTTTGACATTCTGAGTAAATGACCTCTTCTAAGGTTGGGTAGCCTAGGGCACACAATCCTAAAGGCATGAGGATTTTAACATTCAAAGCATGACTTTCTTAAAGCTAGGTGGCTTAAGGCACATGACCTTCATAAGGGTAAGTGACTTTTGACATTGTGAGTAAATAACTTTTTTAAGGTTAGGTAGCTTAGGGCTTAAGACTTCTTAAGGACAGGCAGCCTTTGACATTATGAGAACATGATAATCCCAAGGTCAAGTGACTTAGGGCACATGACCTTGCCAAAGGTAGGCATAATTTGCTATAGTGTTGTAAGGAACCATAAATATTTTGTATGATTCTTTAGAAATTGGAAGTCTGTATACTAGAAATTCCCAATTCATTGCATGAAATATATTTATGTATAGAAATTTTGAAACACTTGTAACTAGAATTTTTGGAGTTTGAAAATGTTCCATGTTGTGTGTATGGTCTCCTCATCTATGTTTTGCAAGATAAAGGCTCATCTTTCTAGATTCTTGATTACTTTGTATAGACCTTCCCAAGTTTTTACAATTTTTCTCGCATTTTATTCTTTGTTGATATCTAGGGCTTCTTACAACACAAGAGTCGCTTCTTTTAGTTCATGCTTCTTCGTCCATACAAAGTCCTTAGCTGCATTTTCATCATTCCTCTGTATACTATAGCGTTGATGGCAATGATGTATTGAGCTTCATCAGCAAAGTTCTTAGTAATGGAAGGTACTTCATCATTCAGTTCTAGTATGACCATTTTTACCCATTGGGTGAGGATGACCACTTCCATTAGTAGCACAACTCTCATAGCATTACCCTGGTATGAGAGCATACGAATAGCTTTTTGTTAATCTAGCTTCTATTGTTTTATAAGCTTAAAGAACTTTCAAGAGTTCTTCTAGCCACATCTCTTGCTTGCGCTCTAACCTCTTTCTCAGAATTGTAAAGACAAATTTGCTAGAGAAAATGTTTTATTGGATTTTATGAGTTTCACAAAAATTAGTCATGATTGTTTTGGTGAATTGCTTCCCGTTTTCTGTGACAAGCACTTAGGGTTTGCCATAGTTAGTAATGATGTTAGTCCAAATAAAACTTTTTACATTGTTGCTAGTTATGTTAATGTAAGCTTCTGCTTCATCCATTTATACAAGACAAGAATAACATTTTCCTTCTAGGTACAATAGATAGAGGGTCCAATGATGTCCATCCCCCATACGACAAAAGACTATAAAATGGTGATAGCCTTAAGCTTCCCCATTAGAAGATGGATAAGTGTGTCATGTTTCTAGCATTCTGTTTCTCATTTCTTCAAGTTTTCCTTCACATAATGCTATAATGCAAGCCACTAATACTGATAAGGTGCATTTTATATATGATGTTATACCCCTCTATTTGATAATTGCTCATTTTGAATGTAAATATATGGCTTTTTATGTGTATTAATATTATTTTGTACGTTTTAAGTTAATAGAGGTATTTAGAATAAAAATTCTAAGAAAACAAGGTATAAAAACCAAATATGCTACAGTGTCAGTGAACAGTGACCCCACTACAATACTAGTGAACAGTATTTTTGTTATAGTGCTCTACGCTTAAGTGTCAAAAAGTGGAGCCCATGCACCAAACAACCCAAGTTTTGACACCTAAGCGCAAAAAATGGCACTCAACCACTAAATTAGGTTTCCATGGGTAAAAATCTTAGCGCCCAGGTGCTAAAAAGTGGCACCCATGCAGCTAGAACCTCAATTTTATTTTTTTACTTCGTGCCCTAATTTTGAAGCTCATTCTTGAAACTCATAAAAAGAAGATCAAAATCCTCATTTGTAAGTGAGGATAGAGCACGAAATTTTAAGAGAAAACTAAGAGTATTAGTGAGAGAAAACACATTGAAGCTTGAAATCTTGAAGACCCGTGAAGATTGAAAGCCTTAAAAGTTTCTCCAACTATTTTATTACTCTCATCTTATCTCATTTATTTTAGTTTCAAGTTTATTTTTAAATTTTATATTATGTTGAACATGGTTACTTTTATGAACTCTTGGACTATTGTATTTGTGCATTTGACTATGGATAGCTAAATATCATATTTTAGGACTTGATGTAACTCTACTTAATACTATATTTTGATGTGTTATGTTAATTAATGACTATCTTATGTTTATCATTTATTCTTTTTATGAGTTTAATGCTTCTAATTGCATTGGAAAATTGATTAGATGATTTAGACTTGTGGGTTATGTGCTTGAAAAAGTTTAATTCATGTGTTGGAATTAAAAAAGCATAGCCTTGATTTTATTGAGTTGGGAGACCAAAATAATAAAGGTAATAGCTTAAGGGTAACTTAATACGTGTATAAATAACAAGTTATATAGGGATATCAACTTGGTTGTGTATGCATAGGATCTCATTTGACACTTAGGAGAGGTAATGAGATTAGTTCTAAACTCTTGATTAATAAATTCACAAAATTAGTTGTTAATCACTAACAATAAAATACATAGAAAAGATGGAGTAAAATCAAGACTCTAGAACCCTTTACCATAGAATTCTTACCTCTTTGATTTTCTAAATTGTTTATTTTAAGCATCTTTAATTTCATAATTCAACTTAGTCTTTTAATTAGCCTAGATAAAGTTGGGTTGTCAATACTATAGTACTGAGTATTAATTTAGAAGACCAATCTTCGTGAGTATGATACTCACTCATCACTTAATTACTTACTCACGACCCGTGCACTTGCAGTTACAATTCGTGTATCTTAATTTCTAGAACAAATACCTTTGACAATGAGGACCCTTTCACTAAAGTAATTATTGCATATTTCTTCATGTACTTCCTCAACCAATTTTCTCTTAACTTTGCTTCTGTGCTTCTTGGCTTCCTTCTTATTTTTTTATGGCTATTTATTTGGTAAGATATCCATGTAAGGTTTGATCCACTTAGAAGATTTGTTTTATATGCAATTTTCATGCCACCACCAGTCATTCGATACATGTTTATTCTAGGATTAAGTTATACATGCTTAATTTTATTGCGTATTCTAGGATTATTCCTTTCGTACTCTTAAATACCATATCCATTATGATTTAAAGATTTGTTTTATATGCAATTTTCATGTTTTTTCTTTATATTGTACTTTTGGAAGTAAAGTACTATCCTTTATAACTAGTTTGCATTCTAACAAAAATCTACCATCACCAGTCATTTGATTGCAGTTTTAAGATGATACTCGATATTTAGGTTAATCAACCTTATTACCATCTTGGTAACCCTTGCTATGGCATCTAGTTTAGACAAGGTGCATTTTAATAGGTAAAAGTTATATACAACTATCGAATAAGCCTTAAAGTCATGGCACAACTTATCTTTGGCCTAAATAACGGTGAGGATAAACTTCTTTGTAGTAAATATCTGGTTTTTGCATCAAATAGTACATTGCTAGTATAGAAGACTGATTTTTGCTAACCTTTCACTTTCTTGAATATTAATACACTAACGATTGCACTAAATATTGTAAGATACAAAAACAAAGTTTTATTTAGAAGTGGTGAGGATAGAACATGAGGCTTTCCCAAGTATTCTTTCAAACTTTATAAAGTTGTTATCTGTTTTGGCCTTCACAAGTTCCTACTTTTGATCTTAATTGCCTAGAGTAGTGGACGCCACTACTCTTCCTATCACGATTTTTACTTCTTTTGGTGTTGTGGGATTTGTTGAATTCCTCAAGGCCTATACCTAGGAAAGGCTTTGATTTCTCTTGTGATAACAGAATGCCTTAAGAAGTTCTATAATAAGACACTGAAAGTGCACTTGGTCAAGTTTAAGCGTACTTTACATTTTCTCAGTATGTTAAATACTTTTTACAAAATTGACAAATGGTTCCTTGCTCTCTTACGTTTGAAAAATGTGTTGTCAAAGTATGGTTCCGTTATTCTTCCAATCAGCTTCTTGAAGACTTTGTTGACTAAACTCTAAAATGTGGCTCCATATTTTTTAATCTACATCACCTTATAGTAATAAGTCCCATACTCAATGATAAAACTTATCTTTTCTCTATCTTTTAAGTTCAACTTATTTTGTTATACCCATTGTAGGTATCTGAAAAAGACAATCTCTCATACTTTGTTATGACGTCTACCATCTAGTTTATCTTGGGAAACAAAAAGAAATTCCTTTAGAGTTGCCTTGTTGAGGTTTGTATAGTCCATGTAAACTCGTCATTTGTTGTTTTCTTCTTCACAACTACTATATTAGAGAGCCACTTTCGGTATCTGACTTCCCAGATGAACCTAACTTCTAATAATTAGTCTATCTCATCACTAATACTCTAGTTGTGCTCTATCATAAAACTCTTTTGTCTTTGCTTTACTGATGCTTAATTTGTGCATATTACTTTCAGGTCTATACCAATCATAACCCTATGCGACCAAGTGAAAACGTCTTCATTCCTTATTAGTAGCCTTATCATTTATAATGTTTCTCCTTTAGATGTATTAGTGCTTACTAACACCTTCTTGTCAGTAGCTGAGGGGTTTAACTGTACTTTCTTTATTTTCTAGATACATGGGCTATGAACTTCTCTTCTTCACGCACTTGTTATCCTTTTGACCATCGATCTTATAATTGTTATTTAGTTTTAGGCAATTCAACCTCTAAGGGAGATAAAAGTGGCAAGTTGATCTATGGTGAAGGAATGACTTCAATTGCTTGACTTCCATTTTTGCTCTTTTTGCTTACATTCATTTACTTTTACGACCTTTTTTGAGTTTTTTTTACTCCTCATATTTTCGTAGTTCAAGGAAATTGGCATAACATTTTCTAACTTAGAGTTTTTTTTGCCTTTGATGTATATTGTTTTCCTCTCACTAGCGAAGATGCATCTCACCACTTGGTGATTGGCAAAGGAAATTGCTTCTATGTAATAAAGCCAGTATCTCCTTGCTACAGTATTGTAAGCAAAGGTGTGTCAATGTTTCTATAACACAAATCTAAGCGCAAGTATACATTATCAGAATAAATAATAAAGTGATAGAATTGTCAAATGTCGAACCTACAGGGATAATATCTACTTCTTACTAAGTATTAAAATTATTTCTTTCTGGTAATTATTCAAAAAAATCAAAAATCAAGAAAGAATATGTAAAGATATAAAGCAATATCACAACATCAAGATTTTAAGAAAATAAAAATATAGAGAAAGCATAAGATTAATATTATCCCTCAATATATTTTCTAATGATTATTATCCTAATATTTAAATCCCTTAATTCTTGTTATTGATCAAGACACAAATGTATTCACAAGCCTCTCTCAAGGTCAAGCAAGTATATCCTAATTTACCAAATACATATATCTCTATGGTATTTGTAATAAATTAAGATTCATTAAGAACAAGTCTATTGATCATTCATGCCAATTAGGTATATATCTATCATAAGTTGAAACTTGTAGATGTTACTCTACAATCATGCATCAAATTATCTAGGTCTAAATACAATGATGCCTCTCTCTAGTTTATCAAAGTATTACCAAAATAATGTGCATCATGAAGGTTCTAAATCAACTCAAGAAGGTGAGCTGAGCGTAAAGGAGATTTCAGATGGTCCAATAACAAAGGCTAAGGCTAAACAGCTTCAAAGGGCCATAAGTAGTCAAATTGGAGTTATTGAAGCTTCTATAGGATTAGAAGCTTGCGATCTGAATGAAAATTAGCTAAATGTGTTTATTTGTCTTCAATTAGAGATTAGGACGTGATTTAGAGACTTTTGGTGACGTTGGGCTTAAAGAAGCAGTTGAGGGCTTTCTTTCCATGCTATTGGGCTTAATTTACTTCTTATGTTGCTATTTTTATGTATTTGGGCCATTTTGAACTTGTTTAGCTTTATGTTAAATTGTTAAGTCATATTGGGCTTATTGTGGGCTTTTTAAGTTAATTAGGTAACATTAGGGTTTCTCCTTATTTTGTAAGCCTATATAAGGCATGTTAAAGTCTTATAGAGGCAGTTGCCTCATTTTGGAATTGGAAGCACGAAATAGAAGAGCTATTTCTCTCACAAAATTGTCTTCTCAAGTTTTCTAGCTCTTGAAGACAGTTGGTCACTTATCACTCTTTGATCACCAAGAGTATGGCGTCAAGCCCTAAATTGATCCTTGTGGCGTCCATCTGACTTATCAAGGTATCTATTTAGTTCTATCCTCCATCAACTTTACCATTTACTTTTGTTATAATTCAGCCTAAACACTTAAAGAAAAAATAACCAACAAAAGAACCAGATTTTATTCGAATTTTAGAATAATCTATTTTTTTTGGAAATCAAGGCACATCATCTGGTATCAGAGCATAGGATTTTAGTGTGTAAACTGAAGTTTCAGCTATTTAAGGTGTCTTACTGTTTATGTTTTATATAATGTTATAGGACTATTCATCAGATTGGGTCTCTAGTATTTGAATTGCAACTCTGAATCATTAGAATTAATTCTTAGTAGTTTGTAGGATAAAGATGATTTAGCTGAGTTGAGTTGAGTTGTTCCTGAACCTTGAAATTTTGAATTTTAGTCAATTGTTGCTATTTGATTTTATTTATTGAATTGGTGAAAAAAAAATTAGTTTGAGAAGTATATTTTTAGCTACTGGTTGTGTTGTTCATTGTTCATACTTGTTTGGAGTTTTTGTTAATAATGGCTGAAGATGATGCAAGTAGAGTACCAAAGGGATTGAGTTTAGAACAAGCTCAACTCATGGGCTTACAACGTTCTCATGATGAATTTCGAGGTGAGATTACTGAAATTCGTGGACAACTTGTTGCAATTATAGAAATGATGCAAAGAAATACTTTGCAACCACAATAAAGGCAGGTAGGGCGTAGGGTACCTTGGAATGACCTAGGGGATGCTGGAGATGAGCCAAATCGGGATGATGAGACTGAAGATAGGAGTAGGATAAAGAGGCAGCAAAATGACCCTACTAGTGGTATCAAACTTAATATACCACCATTTAGAGGTACTAGTTCTCATGAAGAGTATCTTAAATGGGTTCAGAAGGTAGAAATGGTGTTTGATTGGCATGAGTACCCTTAGACAAAGAAGTGTAAGGTAGCAGCACTTGAGTTTACCGATTATGCACTTTTGTGGTGGGAAAACTTAAAAGCTCAGTGAAGAAGGGATGACGAAGAAGAAGTCATGAGCTGGCCACTTATGAAAAGATTAATGAAGAAGAGATTTGTTTCGGATTACTATAAACAAGAATTATACATCAAACTCCAGACTTTGCGGCAAAGTTCCTTGAGTGTGGAGGAGTATGTGAAAGAATTTGAGCTGTTGCTGATTCGCTGTGATTTGAATGAACCTCAAGAGCAAACAATAGCTAGATTCCTTGATGGATTGAAGAGGGACATAGCTAATATTGTTGAGTTACAACCCTACATATTTCTTGAGGATATCATAAAACTTGCAACTAAAGTAGAAAAACAGTAGAAAATATGGGGTATCCATATGAGGTCAACTACAATAAGTAATACAAAGGTTGTTTCTTCACCTTCGCGAACATGGAACACACCTAAACGTGATGAGAAAGTGAAGTTCAGTAAAGGAAGTGCTAGTTCAGGTTCGTTGAAAGGAAAGGAGAAGGTATCTGAATCTTAATTTTCCAGGAGGTCGGGAGACATCAAGTGTTTCAAGTGCTTGGGAAATGGGCATATTCCTTCTGAATGTCCAAATAAGAGGGTGATGGTTTTACAAGGGAAGCATGGAGAGCTTGTAAGTGAAGATGAGGCTGAAATGGAAGAGGAATCTAAAGTCAAAGTGACTGACCAAGAAAAAATCTTGAGCCAATTAAGGGAAATTTATTAGTTATTCAAAGGATCTTGAGTGTTGAAGTTGATATTGGTTTGGAACAGCGCGAAAACATCTTTCATACAAGATGTCAAATCCAAGATAAGGTTTGTGCCATGATCATTGATAATGGTAGTTGTACCAATGTTGCATCCACTACTTTAGTGGAGAAACTAGGATTAACTACTATTTCACATCCAAAACTATACAAATTGTATTGGCTTAATGACAAGGGAGAGATTCAGGTTACAAGACAGGTTCGGGTGCCATTCTCTATTAAAACCTTTCATAATGAGGTTTTATGTGGTGTGGTTCCTATGACAGCTAGTCATGTGTTATTAGGACGTCCATGGCAATTTGATAATTATGTGACTTATAATGGGCGAAGGAACACTTATTCATTTGTGCTGAATGGGAAGAAAGTGAATTTGATGCCATTGAGTTCTCAACAAGTTAGAGAAGATCAGTTGCGGAATTAAAGAAAGATGATGAAATCTGGTAAAAGGTTAATGTTAGCCAAAAATTGAGATTTTAAGCAAGCACTAGCTTCTGTTAGGGTTATTTTCATGACTTGGGCAAAGCCTTTATTGTAAGCGGAGGGTTTGGATTTGGCAATGCAGGTTGTGGAGTTGCTTGAAGAGTTCAAGATGTATTTCCAGAAGAGCTACCATTGGGATTACCACCTATTCGAGGGATAGAGCATCAAATTAATTTGGTGCCTGGAGCTTCACTTCCAAATAGACCAGCATATAGATGTAATCCGGAGGAAGCAAAGGAGATCAAAAGGCAGTTGGTGAGCTCTAGAGAAGGGCTATGTGCGTGAGTCACTTAGTTCTTGTTCAGTGCCTACTTTGCTTATTCCAAAGAAGGATGGTACCATAAGAATGTGTGTGGACAGTCGGGCTATCAACAAGATAACAGTTAAGTATCGATTCCCTATTCCTAGACATGATGATATCTTGATCTATAGTAAAACTTTTGATGATCATGTGAAGCATCTTATGGCTGTATTTGAGATCTTGCGTGATGCTATGTTGTATGGAAACCTCAAGAAGTGCTATTTCTGCCAAGATAGTGTTATCTTTTTAGGGTATGTTGTTTCGGATAGTGGAATTAAGGTTGATGAGGAGAAGGTTAAGGCAATTCGTGATTAGCCTAAACCTACTGGTGTTGTGGATGTGAGAAGTTTTCATGGTTTAGCCTCTTTCTATAGGTGATTTATTAAAGACTTTAGTTCTATTGTTGCGCCTATGACAGAGTGTTTGAAAAAGGGGAATGAGTTTAGGTGGAATAAGAATGCACAGAAGTCATTTGAGCTGATTAAAGAACAATTATGTTCTGCTCCAGTTTCAGCACTTCCTGATTTTGCTAAAACATTTGAAATAGAGTGTGATGCTTCAAGGGTTGGTATTGGGGCTGTTTTGATGTAAGAAAAGAGGCTAATTGCTTTCTTTAGTGAGAAGCTGAATGGGGCATGTTTAAACTACTCTATTTATGACAAGGAGTTTTATGCATTGATTCGGGCTCTCGAGGTATGGCAGCATTGTCTATTACCTAAAGAGTTCGTTATTCATACTGACCATGAATCGTTAAAGTATCTTAAAGGGCAGAGCAAGCTGAATAGAAGACATGCCAAATGGGTAGAGTTCATAGAGCCATTTCCATATGTCATAAAATACAAGAAGGGGCAAACTAATGTCATTGTTGATGCTCTTTCTAGGAGGTATACATTGATTTCTATGTTAAATGCAAGGCTTTTGGGTTTTGAACAGGTGAAAGAACAATATACAAGTGATTCATACTTGGCTAATATGATGTCTAAATGTACTAAAGGAGCTTATGATGGGTTCTTTGTGCATGATGGTTACTTGTTCAAGTTGGGCAGAATGTGTATACCTTCAGGATCCTTATATGAGTTACTTGTGCGTGAGGCTCATAGGGGTGGTCCTAGTGGTCATTTTGGGGAGAAGAAAACTTATGAGCTACTAAAATGGCACTTCTTTTGGCCTAATATGCTGCAGGATGTTCATAAAGTTGTTGAAAGATGTGTAATTTGCAAGAAAGCTAAGGGTAAAGAGAATGTATATGGACTATATATGCCTTTACCTATCCCAGAGCAACCATGGATGGATATTAGTATGGATTTTGTGCTTAGATTACCTAGAACACAGCGTGGGAAGGATTTAGTGATTGTTGTGGTTGATCGGTTCTCCAAAATGTCACACTTTATTCCTTGTAACAAAACTGATGATGCTATTCATATTGTTGATTTATTTTTTAGGGAAATTGTACGTTTGCATAGAATCCCTAAAAGCATTATCTCTGATCGTGATACAAAGTTCATAAGCTATTTTTGAAAGACTCTTTGGAAGAAGCTTGGAACAAAGTTGCTTTTCAGTACTGCTTGTCATCCACAAACTGATGGGCAAACTGAGGTAGTGAACTATACTCTATCTTCTTTATTACGGGCTGTTATAAACAAGAATTTAAAGAGTTGGGATACTTGTTTGCCTATGGTAGAGTTTGCATACAACCATAGTGTGCATGGGGTTACAAAATTTTCACCATTTGAGATTGTGTATGGATTTAATCCATTTGTTCCTATTGACCTTGTTACTATTCTAATTGATGAGAGGACATCTATGGATGGGGTTAAGAAGGCAGAATTGATGAATAAGCTTCATGAGCAGGTTCGAATTCATATTGAGGAGAAAACAGCTAAGTATGTTAAGCATGTTAATAAAGGATGACAAATGATTAGCTTTGAACCTAGTGATCTTGTTTGGATTCATCTTAGCAAGGGAAGATTTTCTAGCAAGCGGAAGTCCAAGCTGATGCTAAAAGTTGATGGACCTTTTCGGATTGTAGAGAAGGTAAATAGTAATGCTTACAAAGTTGATCTTCCTGGTGATTACAATGTTTCAGCTACTTTTAAAGTGAAGGACTTATCTCCTTATTTGGAAGATCTAGAATATTCAAATTTGAGGGCAAATCATTCTCTGCCCGGGGGGGATGATGTTCATCATGAAGGTTTTAAAACAACTCAAGAAGGCGAGCTGAGTGTTAAGGAGATTTCAGATGGTCCAATAACAAGGGCTAAGGCTAAACAGCTTCAAAGGGCCACAAGTAGTCAAATTTGAGCTATTGAAGCTTCTATGAGATTAGAAGCTTGCGATCTAAATGGAAATGAGCTAAATGTGTTTATTTGTCTTCAATTAGAGATTGGGACATGATTTAGAGACTTTTGGTGATGTTGGGCTTAAAGAAGTTGCTGATGGCTTTCTTTCCATGCTATTGGGCTTAATTTACTTCTTATGTTGTTATTTTTATGTATTTGGGCCATTTTGAACTTGTTCAGCTTTATTTTAAATTGTTAAGTCATATTGGGCTTATTGTGAGCTTTTTAAGTTAATTAGGTAACATTAGGGTTTCCCTTCATTTTGTAAGCCTATATAAGGCATGTTAAAGTCTTATAGAGGCAGTTGCCTCATTTTGGAATTGGAAACACGAAATAGAAGAGCTATTTCTCTCACAAAATTGTCTTCTCAAGTTTTCTAGCTCTTGAAGACAGTTGGTGACTTATCACTCTTTGATCACCAAAAGTGTGGCGTCAAACCCTAAATTGATCCTTGTGGTGTCCATCTGACTTATCAAGGTATCTATTTAGTTCTATCCTCCATCAACTTTACCATTTACTTTTGTTATAATTCAGCCTAAAAGAAAAGAACCAGATTTTATTCAAATTTTAGAATAATCTATTTTTCTGGAAATCAAGGCACATCACAAAATAATCACAATATTAAGCAGATATAATGAAGCATTAAGAACAAAATATTTGAATAACAATGAATTAAGTTTATTAAATATTAGAAAGATTTTGCAATTAAGCACATATATTGAGTTCAAGCATTAACCCTAGAAAGAAAATTAGTTCATAGTTATGAGACAATTAAAGTAAAAATATAAATAAAACATGAAAAAATCAATGGCAAGCTGATGTAGACATCAAATTGTCACTTAATTGAAATGCGTAAGAATCTCTTGCTCATTTGAAACGTCTTTGAATTTCTATCTATAGTTACTTCAATTGTGCTGCAATTGCTCTCTAAAGCTTGTATTGTATATTTCTTGAGTGTCTGATATGTTCTTTAAAGGCTAGAATGCGTGACCTTTTATAGGGTTTGATTTGAGCTTGTAATTGTAATTCTCGTCAATTCGGGAAAAGTATAATCTTTGGGGTGAGAATGCTTCATCGCCGAGGCACTATGCATTTAAACCATTTTCGCTGAGGTGCCAGACTTTCGCTGGGGTAAAAACAAGATAGCATTGAGGCAAAATTTTGTGACTAATCCAAATCTTATTTTGGTCTTTTTTAATTAACTTCTGGAATGGCCACTAGAGCGAAAATTGATAATTTTGAATTTGTTACATTTTGGTCCCTAATTTTGTTGTCTTGTGTTCTTGCTCTTATTTTCATCTTTTTGGATCTAAACCCTTTAAATAAATAATAATGCACATAAATTAGCCATTTATTATTATAAAATATCAAAATCTCAACTTAAAATGAGGATTTATCAGTCAATTACCAAATAGTCTACTTCCAGAAGCTTTCCTGCTTCTTTCACTAGTAGGGTAATCATTCCCTTAACCTTCACTTTTTCTTTGTCGAATGCGATCAACTCTGTATTTCATTTACATATTTCTCTTTTGGTTAGCTCTATACATTAGAATGCTTTTCATAATAGGATTTTTACACTGCTTCACTTGTTAACCAGCACCTTTCATACCAATATCCTTACCATAGCTATGCTTACCATTAACGTGTCGAAATGGGGGAGTAATAAGTAGGTCAGATGCTCTTAAGTAAAGATAACTTCCTTGAGTTCTTATTCGATTTATATGATAATAGTGACTGATGTTTCTATAATATTGCATTTATAGACTATTATTGCTCTTCTTAATATCTACTTTAATCTTTCATACTTCTTATCTCTTTTTGGAATCTCCCATGTAACATTATCACGAAGAACTAATCCATAGCCATGTTTTTATAATACTATCACCATGGACTTCTCTATAATAGCTTCCTTCATCCATACCTTCTATGATAATCTAGTACTATTCTTTTCTTTCCTCTCATTCTATCTTAGTATCTTCAACCTTGGAAGTGACTACCATGACCAAACTTAATTTTCCATCCACTTCCTCTGGATTTCCATATCCTTCATCTTCTTTTGAGTAATAAAAGTTAAATAGCAATCTATGGTTCACATTCAATATCAGAGTTGTTGTATTCTCTACATCAACAACTTATATTCGTCTGCTTTTAACTCTTGTTCCAGTTCTATGAGGTTTTTAGGTTTTTTCTCCAATTTAAATTCTACCAAATGGTTGTTCTTCGTAAGAGCATTGATTTTCCCTTGTAAAGAATGATAGGCACTAATGTGATGCATGGTTTTATCGTGAAATACACATTGCTTAGAATGGTTTCTTTGGTTCTAAAGTTTCTGAAAAGGCCTTTGTCCTTATATTTCATCTAGATCTTTTCTGTCATCATATTAGTTGGAATTAATGGTTGAATTACGTGTCACGGTTATTTTTGGTCTCTATTGTTTTCACTGATAGAGGATTGTTTATTGCACCCTTCATTCTATGATGTTTTGATGTCTTTCTGAGTTATGACAACAAAAATCCCCTTCATTGTTGTTCATCATCCTTGTTTTAGTGATCTATTGCTTAAATTTTAATAGATATTGGTAATAGGGGGTGGAAGTCTTCACTACCTTCTGGTATGCCAAGGCAACAATCTCCATACTGCAATTTTCATAGTTTGACTCTCACCCTATTTCATAAGGAACAAATTCGATACAGCCTTCCTCCCTTTTTGGCTCGCATGTACTGAGCTATAAACTAGGTTAATAGCTTATCATATAATGTTATTAAGTTCTCTTTTATGATATGGAACCATATATAGGTCAGTCCCTTTAAACTTGAGGGGAATTGATACATTTCAAAGGTCTATTGTCCACGTGCATGATCATCTTCATAGTGAAATAAAACAAGTATTCCTTTGGGTCCCCAAATCTATTGTATTGGCGTATTTTAAGGTGTATGCATATGATTATGTACATATTGAACAAATTAAACACATGTATCATATACACAAATTTAGCAGTGGAATTTATCATGTAATTAACATATACACATGTACTTCAATTCTTAACAACTTAAGAATACAGAAAATATACCTTTGAAGACCTCCGATGAAGATTTCAAATCCGGATTTCTTTGCTCCAACTTTGAGCTCACCTTGAAGTGCACTTTTGTTCAATTCTAGTTCACAACAATCCGGTGGAATTGTGAAGCTAGAATAATAGCAGTATAATCTCCAGCAATAAGGTTTTGATTACTTGAAAGAAAAATAAGAATGATTTATTTTTCTTTCTCCTTTGGTTTTTCTCAAAAGTCTTTGTTTAATGAAAAACTCTCTCAAAACCAACTCTTCTTTTTTTCTCTCAATCCTTGCACGAAAAATTCATTCACACACTTGTTAACACAATTGAAACTCAATCATTTTTAGTGCTCTCAACACTTCACAAGTGATCTACCAAAATTAGATTAAGTGGCCAAGTACCAAAATAATTTTTGGTGGCCATTTTAATGGTCTAATAAAATTAACCATTAATCATAAAATGGTGCTCCACTTAATTTAGTTTATGTTTCTCAAATTAGGTATGTCTTCCATATAGGAATAAAATAACAAATAAATAAATTTATATTTTATTTATTTAAATAATATTTATTTAATTATTCAAAATCTATTTGAATAATTAATATTTATCTTATTTGATTTTACTAGCGTGGTAAATTGTTGAATTCATGGTAAAACAATTCATAGAATAAAATTGTGCCACTTGTTAATATCTAATTAGTTAATAACTCTTGTCAACTAATTAAATAATATACTTAACATTTAAGTCTAAACAAGTGCACAACTTGAGGAACCCCGAAACATATTTTCGATTTGTTGAAATTTCTAGGATGGAATTGTTCAATCCATTATGTTGCCCCAGTGCATAATGAGTATACTTCATATTGTGAAACTCTCTAGGTCCACGCCCGAATTGTCATATGGAACTCCTCCATACGTTCGTTAACGATGCCCCACACACACGTCACGAATATTACAAAGCGACACGTTAGACCATACAAGTTGAGGTTATAAGATATTAATATAATCCCTCCATTATTTATATCCGGGTAGAACAGAGATATAGATCAACACCGTCAAATCTCCATATGCCTAACCAAAAGCTTATCTCTAGAATTGTATTTCAATAAATAATATTCTCAAATACTTTTGTAATATTATTTATCTTTAGGGTTAAACTCTTTTCTCAGGAATTACTTCTTATAGCCATAAGACTTTCTAAAATATAATCTATAGAGCATTAGGATATAATACTCACCCAAATGAGCTGATGGATCTTATATCTATGCACACCAAACTCCATGAGCATCGGACCATACCTAGCGACACCCAGCGGTCAAACCATGAAAGGTTTCTAACATGTGTGAAACTAAAGTATGGTGGATCACGCACAAGCCCACCATGGCACTCAGGTCTAAGGACCACGAATACTACTCAACTCGAAAGACCCTCTATTGACGGCTTTATGGGATGTCTATTGGAGATCTTTATGAGTCAGTTCAGTATTTAGTCCTTACTAAATACTTGTATCTCTATACAAGCTTCCACTAAACTCATGATTTACTAATACTAACCACCTGGACTATCACTAATACTAACCACCTGGACTATCTAGATATGGACATACACCAATCTATATATTTATTAAGGTATTCACTGACAGACCAGCATTAGTGAAGATAGATTAGGAACATAATATTTGATAACATATTTGCATAACGACATTTCCTAGTATTATTTGCAACTATTTACAACTACGTCATTACTAATATATTCTTAGGTCTTTGTCCCATTTTAGACAAGACTCTAACTCTTTAGATATCGCTGACTCTTATAACCTGATGACTCTTTCAGATCATACAATGTCTAAAACATTACAAGTATCTTACCATATATAAATATAATTAGCAATTTATTAAAATAATAATACTAGTATAAATATTAAATAAATATTTATATATAATGGGATGGCACGTAAGCACAAATCCCAACATATTGTACATTCAAAAATTGAAGATTATAAGCTTGTAAGGTTTTGAGGTCTGTTGGATGGACTCCACAAACAAATCTTGGTTTCACTTTCTTACTAAAAGAGAATCGCATCCTCGGTAATTGGATTCTTTATTTTCTTATATAGCTTACTAACTTCCCTCAAAATAGAAGCTCTTATAGCCTCCTCATATTTACCTTCTTTGTTCTCCGTTGGCATTCTTCCTTTGTCGCCTTTAAGTTACTTCATCCTCTACATCTATTGTTGCCTATTAAAATTGAGTGTATACATGTGGTATTTGTGTTCATTATATATACATACGCATCATATATATACATATTCACAGCGGAAGCTTAAAAATAATAATGAACACATTAAAACATTTTAATCATATTAAGATAGAGATTTAGAATTAATCATCTCCGAAGCCTTTGGATTAAATTTTTTGGGAGATGGTCCGAAGTAAAGTTCTTGTACAGTTCTAGCAACCAACTGGGTGGGCTTGATCATCTAGAATAGTAGCTTAAGTCCAAAAGCCAGTTTAACTCTTTAAACTTTAATCCCAGACAAACTCTTTTTCTTGTTAGTTTGTTCAATCTTTGTTTAACTTTTAAACAATGAACAAACTCTTGTCTTGCTTTAATGGCTTAAGTAAGTGGGGAAGAAAATAAAGAATGAATACAACACTTGAACTCTTTGCAAGAAAATAATTTTCTCTTTCTATTTCTCTCTCTCAATGGCAGGCCATTTCCAAGGCAAAAGACTAAGCAATTTTGTTTCATTTTACCTTTTATAAAAATTAAGATTTAACTTAACCCTAGAGTTAACTATTAACCCTAGTTAAGTTAATTTATTACTTAACAATTAAATAATAAAAGATCTTAATTATTATAATATTTCACTAATTAACTCAACTCAAGTTAACAATTAACCCTAGAGTTAGGTTAACTAAAATTGGCTACCAAGTATTTAATATTTAAATATTTAATTAACCTAACTAAGTTAACTATTAATTATAGTTAGGTTAGTTTATTTTTCCAAAAAAAAGTAAACATTAATTAAATATTTAATTAACTTAACCTAGGTTAACAATTTAATCAAAGTTAAGTTATTGATTATTTAAATTAAATGAATAAATAACTCATATTTATTAATTAAACAATCAAATATGTAAAATTACTCTTAAGCCCTTATTTGGTTGCCAAGTTAACCCAAAGTGGGCCTCACCTAACCACACACTTAAGTGAACTTAATCAAAGGCTCAGTATATGCCATGTATCATTATTATTGGTTAACAACAATTGTCAACTAATTAATATACTTAACACTTAAGTACTAGCAAGCGTGCATCTCGAGGGTTCCTGAAACAAATAATCAGTTTTGCTAGATTTTGATTGAACTATTCAATTTGGTACGCTACCTTAATAAACAATAAGTATATTTCATATTGTGGGACTCCCTAGATCCACGCCCGATACATCAGATGGAACTATTCCATGAGTTTGTGATCGATGCCCTATGCATACATACTTCATGGATATTACAAAATAAGCCCGTTAGACCATACAAGTTGAGGTTATAGCGTATACGTATAGTCTTTACGTCATAT
This sequence comes from Ailanthus altissimus, assembly GCA_946807835.1. NCBI lineage: Eukaryota > Viridiplantae > Streptophyta > Magnoliopsida > Sapindales > Simaroubaceae > Ailanthus > Ailanthus altissimus. Next base: position 14,231,341 of record OX327698.1, read on the forward strand.
ATACCCTAGAAGTATAGGAACATAGATCAACATCATCAAATCCTCATAAGCTCATCCATAAACTTATCTCTAAACTTGTGTCTCAATGAACAATATACGCAAACTCTTTTACTATATAGTTCAACCAAGTGGGAAACTCTTATTCCGAGTTTATTGTTATGGCCATAAAATTTTTTAAGATACAATCTCAAAGCATCAGATATACAATCCACCTATGTGAGCTGACGGATCCCATATCTACGCACACTAGACTCTATAAGTATTAGACTCTACTCATTAACATGCAACGGTCAGACTATGAAAGGTTTCTGATGTCCGTGGAACCTAAGTATGGTAGATCATTCACAAGTCCACTATGGCGCTTAAATCAAATAACCACGAATACTACTCAACTCAAGGATACCTTCCATTGATGGTTTCATAGGATATCCATTGGGGTCTTCGTAAGTTCGTTCAGTATCTAGTCCTCACTGAATACTCATATGCCTATACGAGCTTTAAACTTATGGTCAGCTAAAAACAACCTTCAGTACCCTGTAGATATAAACATACACTGATCTGTATAACAGGGATTCATCGACAGACCTACATGGGTGAAAGTAAATCAGGAATATAATTTTTTAGAATAAACTTGCATAATAAAATTTTTCAGCACCTTATTGTAACTTTTGCAACTATATAATTACTAGTATACCCTCAAGTCCTTGTCTCGTTACAGATAAGGCTCCAACTCCTTGAATTTCACTGGTTCTTATAGCCTGCTAACTCTTAGCAGTTATAATTCTCAATATCGCTAACTATTAACCCTGATCTAAACTCATTTAAATCAGATCTGAACTCTTTCAAATCATACAATGTTTATAGCATTACAAACATTGTACTATATAATTAATGCAATTAACGATTTAATAAAATATACATTATATAAATATTAAATATTCATACAAATAGAGATGACACGTAAATACAAACTCTAATAACATCATCCCCTGTAATTGATCATTGTGCTAATCTGCTTGTTTGTCATTCAAATCCTCAAACCACTTTAACATCATAAGCCTTTTTCTTAACTCATGTTTCTCCTTCTTTGATTCTTCCAACAGGTTCACGATCTTAGTCGAAAAAGATTATAGTTGTTTTAAGATAAAGGTTTATAAACTGTGCCATTAAAAATTTCTAGATTGGAACTTTTAGAACAATTACCTTAATGTCGTCATCCTTGTCCTTCTAAATGACTAAAAACTTATTCATCCACCTATAAAAGAGGCCTTGACACTTAAGATAGTGGATCGAAAAGATAGATTCGGCGAAAAGTTTAATAATTAGAAAAAGAAAGTTCTATTTGTTTATGAGAAAAAAAGTATGTATGTGCATGTTTGAACATCTTAGTTAATGGAAAATCCTCTCTTTTTTATTAATAGATCAACAATCATTTCTTATGATCATGGGTAAGTGGGCACTTCCTTTTGTTAATTGAGATTTAGAGAAAAATGAGAGCTTTTCTCCAAATCTCCTCTATTGTTAGATGGGCATATATTCTCTTCCTGCCATTGGATCGCCCATTTATAACTCAACAATGTGGAAGTTGGTTAACTATTTCTTGGGAAGGGATTTGGTGTGGGTATGCTCACGTGGATTCTTTCAAGAAGGAAAAAATTAAGTTTGTGGTGTTGAACTATTGAGCCAACTGTATTTAGAGCCAATAAATAAAAATTGTTAAAAAAATACTTATAAAGTTCAAAACAGTCTTATAACATATTTTTTATAAAATAAAATCACTAAAGATGTTTGGTTACAGTGTTAGAGTTAAAAAAAAAGTCAACTAGTGTTTGAGTTAAAAAATGAATGACCACCTAACTCAAAAATAAAAATAAATTTGTCGTTTGTAATAAATAAAAAAGTAAATTTTAAGAAGTTTTTATTATATATTTTTATTTTTATTAATAAAATATATTATTAAAGCATGTTCTAATTAAATATAAATTATAAATAAAAATTGATAAAATATTTAATATGTAAATATATATTAAAAATTACATTTAATATATTTATAAAAAACGAAAGGAGGACAGGGTGGGGAGGTTTAATCCTAATTTTATTTTATTAATAATTAAGAGAATAATTTTTCTTTATGTCTTACTTTACTTTTATAAAATTATTCCATTCCCCATCTCATTTAGGGCAAACTTCACAGATTCCCAATCCTGCAGAACATTTTATTATCTCTCTATAGAAAAATAAATATTTTCTAAAAGTTTTTATAAACTTTTTTTCTTTTTTTTTCTTCTATCATAAATATTGTTACCAAATATTCTAAATTGAGTTTTATGTCAATTAAAATATATATTTAGAATTATTTTTCAAGTTGTTGACCTTGAGTTCTCGACTTACCCAATAATTGAGATGCTACAGTCAATAATTTGGAAACAGTACTTCTTCGCGTTGAAGCAATTTTTGAGTTGCTATACTCTTACCCAGAGATCTGTGAATTTGCCCACTTGTAATCAAAGGACGACTTCAAATTAATCTTATGGTGATTTTGACAATAACCTTCCAATATTTAAGTTATTATTTTTTTCTAATTATTTATGATGTTGAATTTAATAAAAAAAAGTCAAAAGAGTTTCTGATCTCCTTTTTATCTCTTGAATTCACTCTTACCCCTTGTTTCGCATGCGATCCTCTAACTCTTCCACTATATAGGATCTGCTCTTAGATTGGTCTTTAGCACACTTCTGAGATAAGTGGGAGTCTTGAGGTTGTGGTGTGCCGAGTAACTGGGACATGGGACATGTTGTACCACATGTCGGCATTTTTAGGGAAAATGGGTGTAACATTGCCTTTCCTCGTGTTCTTAAGAAATCATGGGTATATTGTTGGTGTTCTTACTTCTCTGGCTTTTTTCAATGTCTGCTTCTTGATCTTGGCTTTTGTCCAAAAATAGTAACATTGCTTTTACCTTAAGGGCTTCGGTTATGATTATCTCGTTCCAGCTTTGGTTTGTTGAGCATTTCTCAGATGGAAATTTTTTTTAAAAGGCGCCCAATTTTATAGAGTATTGTTTTTAGCCATGTTATGATCAAAGAAGTCAAATTTGAATTTTTTTTTTTACCACCAATCCCAAATCTTTTCCAAATGTGTAAAATTTGTGATAAATCAATAAATTTTGTGGCAAATGAATAAATTTTATAAATAATGACAAAAATATTGTTTTATTTTTCATTGTATCTATATATTTATAATCTTCTTATCAATAAAATGTATGAGAAATATTCAGCAAAACTATATGGTATTAGAGCAAGGTTGCTCTCATAATCCCTGTGTTTAGTTAGAAACTTGTCACAATTGTTTTGGAGACCCGTTGAAGTTCGTTGGAATCGGAAGTTTACCTACACCTCAGATTATTATTGTTTTTCTAGCACATTTTCTCTCACATCTAGTATCATTAGATTTCTCATTTTTTGATCCATCAATCTATAGTGTCCTCTTTGTCCGAGCTTGCTCCATTGTTGACTAGAAATTTATTATTATTATTATTTTATGAATTTTTCCATTCTTGTAACTTCCTATAGCCAAACCCATGCTTAACTTTGGCTACTCTATCTTCCCTTTCCACAATAGTGGCAACAACTCTCTCCACATCACTTTTTATAAACATGATGGTAGCAACTTTCTTTTAGCCTTAACCTCTTTAGTAAATTATATGGCATCTTGAATTATTGATTCAAGTGCCTCCGACCATATGACCGGTGTCTATAATATTTTTCACTCATACATACTTTGTTCTAATAAAGCTACTGTTAAAATTACTTATGGCTCCTTATCTTTTGTTGTAGGAATAGGAACTGTTAGATTGTCTAATTGCCTCACTATTAAATCTGTTCTTTATGTTCCCTCGTTAACATGTAATTTGATTTCTGTTAGCAAGCCTATTCATGATAATCACTATTTTGCTAAATTTGTGTCTTCCTCTTGTTATTTTCAGGATCTATCATCGGGGAGGATGATTGGCAATGCTAGGATTCATAATGGCCTTATTTCCTTGAAGAGAAAAATAAAGTGAGTCAACAAACTCTTGTGTCTGACATTGCTTCTGATTCTACTTCTAGTTCTAGTAAGCTAATGTTGTGGCACCATAGACTTGGTCACCCCAATTTTTCTTATTTGCAATGGTTGTTCCCCTCTTTATTTGATAATATCAATTATATTTCTTTTCAATGTGATACCTTTCAGTTTGCCAAACACACTCGATCCTCTTTTCTCCTGAGGTTATATACTCTATTCACCCCTTTTTCTTTGACCCATAGTGACATATAGGGACCATTAAAAGTTAAAACTTTCCATGGAAAAAAGATAGTTTATCACCTTTATTAATGATCACACACGTATTAGTTGGGCATATCTTCTCCGCAAAATGTGAGGTGTTACAAAATTTCAATCACATGATTCAAACCCAATTTTAGATTAAAAAAATCTGTGGACTTTAGACTGATAATGGTAAAGAGTACTTTAACTTCCTTCTTTGTGAATATTTGCTCCATAATGGAATTATTAATCAAAGTCCTTGTGTTAATACTCCACAACAAAATTACATCTCACAAAAGAAAAAATCGTCATATGTTGAAGGTTGCTTGGGCTCTTATGTTTACCATAAATGTTCCAAAGTATTTGTGGAGGGATGCTATCTCACGTGTCACCTATCTTATAAATCGTCTTCCAAGCCACACTCTTAAGTTTAAGTCTCCCTTATCTATTCTCACCAAGTCCTATCCTTTTATTTCAACAAATACTCTTCCATTAAAACTTTTTGTTGTACTACCTTTGTACACATTCATGATCATAATCATAGTAAGCTTGATCCTAGAGCATTCAAGACTATCTTTATTGGTTATTCTCCAATCCAAAAAGGGTATAAATGTTACTGCCCCAATTCTAAGAAAACCTATATTTCATGTGAAGCATTTTTTTAAGGATACTTCATACTACTCTCCCACTTCGCTTCAAAAGGGAAATTATTTATCAGGAAGCTATGAGTTCATAGGATACTTTAAATGTACCATTAAACCAATCTATCACCAACTACACAACCATCTTCTACCATGACAAACATTATTACTTCAATAGTGTCTCTTACTGAACCCAGTCAAGCCATTTCTTCAAGTCAACCATAAGATAATTAATAAACGTAAATTGTATCTATTATTTTCACTCTCTTAACTTGATTAATTGCTCATTTTTATAAGAATATTAAATTTTTTATACGTTTTATTGTTATTTTATAGGTTTGGAGTCAATTGAGCAAATAGTGATGAAAATCTAAAGTAAACAAGGTAAAATATCAGTTGGTACAGTACTGAAACAGTGAATAGTCATAGTGAGCAATGATTTGCCATTATAAAATCATTGCAGCGATGAACAATGTTTTGCCCTAGTAAAAATTTTAATGCCCAAAACTTTTCGTTGCAACGGCGAACAGTACTCGTGAACAGTACTAAGAACCGTGATCATGCTACAATAAAAAGAAATATGACTCTAACACTCTAATCAATCTCTATATAAATGCTACTTTTGTCAAACTTAAAGGAAAAATAACTTAAGACTCTTAAAGCCATAACATATAAAAGAATAGCAATTTTAGAGAGAGAAGCAAGGAAAATTCAAGGAAGCAGAAGATTATTAGCAAATCTTTGACATATCAACCAATTGTAAATTGATGTCTATATTGATTTGCTTTTAGTTGTATCATGTTATTTTATTTTTCAACCATAATTCTCTTGTTACTATAGCTAAATTTATTTTCTAGATTTTTTACTTGAACTCGATATGTATGCTTAATTGTTGGATCTTTTTAATATTTATTTGAATTCAATTTTTTATTATTCAAATTATTTATTCTTAATGCTTCATTATATCCTATCAATATTATGATTGAATTGGTAATACTTTGATAAACTCAGAAGTGGCATCACTATATTTAGACCTAGATAATTTAATGCATGATTGTAGAGTAACATACAAGTTACATATCTAAGTTTCAAATTAGGATAGGAATATACCTAATTGGCATATATGGTCAATAAGACTTGTTCTTAATAAATCTTAATTTATTACAATTACCATAGGAATATAGGTATTTGGTAACTTAAGATATACTTGCATGACTTTGGGAGAGGCTTATGAAAACATTAATGTCTTGACCAATAATAAGAATTGAGGTATAAAAATATTAAAAGATTAATCTTTAAAAAATATATTGAAGAATAGTAATTAACCCTAAGTTTTCTCTATCTTGCTATTTTCTTGATTTATTTAAGTTGTGTCATTTATTTTCAGCACTTTTATTATTTATAATTTAAAATTTTGATTTTTTGAATAATTACAAGAAAGATATAATTTCAATACTTTGAAGAAAATAAAAATTATCCCTATGGGTTCGACATCTAACTTTATAAGTCCCTTTATTACTTGTTATGATAGTGTATACTTACTCTTAATTTTAAGATAGATAAATATTGCATGGTGAAATATAAAGCTATAGGATGCAAATGGGTATTCATGGTGAAATATAAAGCTAATGATTCCATTAAGATGTACAAAGCATGATTGGTGGCAAAAGGATTAATTCAGACTTATAAGATTGACTACAGTGTAACCTTTACTCATGTTACTAAACTCAATAGCATTCGAATTCTTCTCTCACTAGTAGTAAAGTTTTACTAGCAACTATATCAGCTTGATGTAAATTTTGCATACACCTTGTCAGGTTCATCTTAATACGGTGTATAAAAATTTAAGGTATTTGAAACAAACATCTAAAAGTGGACTATTCTTTAAAAAGACTGGTAATTAAAGAGTTAAAGTTTTCATAGATGCTTATTGGGTTGTTTTAGTTAGTGATAGAAAATTAACATCAGGTTACTATACTCTATTATAGGTTAACTTGGTACCTTAGAGGAGCAAGAAACAATCTATCGTAGTAAGAAGTAGTGCAGAAGCTGAATACAGAGCTATAACTCATAGAGTTTGTGAAGTTATTTGGATAAAAAGACTAATGAAAGAATTAAAGATTGAATACGAAGATCCTATTCATTTTTACTGCGACAATAAATCAACTATTAGTATAGTTCACAATCTGGTACATCATGATAAAACAAAATATAACGACGTGGGTCGACACTTTATTAAAGAGAAAATTGGTAGAGGTATTGTTAGCATTGAGTGTATGCCTACAGATAAACAATTGGCTGATATACTTACTAAGGGTCTTAGAGAACAAATGTTTGAGTTTCTCTTGGAAAAGCTTGGTCTTATCAATATTTATAGCCAAGCTTAAAAGTAAGGGTTGTCAGAAAATCAAATTATTTAAATTTGTATTTATTTCGTCATTTAAATTTGTATTAATTTCCTGGATTATTTCTTTGATTCTATGAGATAATTGTTTCCTTTTAATTTTGCCATGTATTTATATATTTGTAATCTTTCTATCAATAAAAAGAGTGACAAATATTTAATAAAACCATATGGCCCATAGGCACGGCACGAAACCATGTCATGCACGATTAGCCAATTGGCATGTTTCAGGAGAAGGTCAGCAAAATGATTTATCTTGATAATCTCTCAGCATAAGATACTAAGTCTTTCCTTAGAACTACTCTTAATCAGTTTGGGATAATAAAAAATATTCAATTTATTCCTAACTACAAAAAATCAAAGAACATCCCACTATGTACTCTTGTAGAAATGAAAAATGCAAAGCAACTGAAAGTCATTGTCTCATCTATGGCCGAGTTTCCTTTCATAATGTTAAGAATGCTTTAATGAATGATTACTTATCCATTTTATGTGAATTGTCTTAAGTCCATACTAAAATTAGTGATAATCACGGATGTCTAGAGAATTCTATTGTAATGTCATCTTAAAATAACAATACTGCTTTGCCGTTAGCTTGTTGACAAATTTTATACTCTTTTATTGCCTCCAATGTAAAAAGATGGTAAAACATACATCATTTTTTTCTGACCAAGCATGTATGCTCAACTTATAGCTTATCTTTCCATTAATAGGTTCCATACAATATCTAACAAGACAACTCTTGAAGCCCCCATAAGATCTATGACTTCACAACAAGCCTTTGTTGAGGCAAGTAATATCCTTGCTTTACTAGCTAGATGATTTTTCACTTTTTTTCATTAACAAGTTTACTAAATAATTCGTAACTGAGTCCCAAGATCCCTTTATCTATTGTCTATGAATACAACTTTCCCATTTGAATAAGGCATACTCTTTCTCCCTTATTTTTCACTCGGTTCATTAAACTAGCAGATTGTGAAAGGGAACCTAAACCCTATAGAAGATGCAGCATTCAATGGTACATTGAATTGCTTTTTAGATAGCATCAATGCAAAGAATGTTATAAAAAAGATTCATATAGAAATTATTCAATTGCTTTTGACATATGGTTTAGGGTTTAGGGTTTAGAGTTCAGGGTTTAGGGTTTAGGGTTTAGGGTTTATGATTTAGAGTTTAAGGTTTCGGGTTTAGACTTTAGAGTTTAGGGATTCAGGTTTAAGGTTTAAAGCTCAAGGTTTTGGGTTTATAATTTAGCGTTTAAGGTTTAGGGTTTAGGCTTTAGAGTTTAAGATTTAGAGTTTAGGATTTAAGGTTTAGAGTTTAGAGTTTAAGGTTTATGCGGTATGTAATTAATATAGTCAACCTGGACGATCATCAAATACAAACAAGGATAGTTGTAGGGCATGGTTTATGATATACTTCATTATAGGAAAAATTTTGTAACTAGCCAAATATGGAGGAGCCTTAACTTTTTTAGCCACTATTTTAACTTGCTAACTTTTTTAGCCAAACAAAACCATTTTTGGACCAAAATACTCTCTTCATATATATTAGTTCACCGATTAAAAAAACACATTCAATCTATCTAGTTTTTCATTGTTATTTATCCCAAAAAAAAGTACAAATTTGTATTTGAACAGAGCATTCACCGAGAATTATTTGTTGAAATAAACAAAAAGGTAAGATGGAAATACATTTATGATTTATGTTGTAATGTAATCTTAGGACATGTTTGCAGTTTTTAAATTGAAAATAGTTTGAAATATATAGATCAAAACATATATTTACTTGTTGTAAACCAATTTGTGTGTAAATAAGATACATTGTGTAACTAGTGCATAAATTAAAAAGAAAACCCATAAACAAATTAGGCAGATTAAACATAAACCTATTGTGCCGTGAATTAGCGTGATAGAAACATATCGCACTTAGCCCGATAGGACTTTTTGCGCCAAATTCACGATGCGATAAATTTCCATTACACCAATTATACAGCGTGATAAGTCTTATCGTGCTATGTAATTGATGCAATAGAAACCTATCACGCCAAAACTTAGCACTTTTGTTTTAAATATCTAGAAATAATTTTTAATTTTTGTTTCTTTAATATAGGTATTATGGGGATTGAGCTAATTTTAATATGTTTTGAGGGAAGATGGGAGAGTTCCAATAATGGCAAAAAGAGAAATTTTAGGTACCAAAGCATTGTTATGACGGTTCCTAATGATGTGACTTATGAACAACTTCAAAACTTAGTGTGACGTAAATTTGGAGTGAATTCTAAATAGTATAATGTCACTATAAAAATATCAATGCCTATAATAGGAATGAGTGTTATACTGTTGACAATCCAAAGTGATCAAGAAGTGGAGTTTTTATTTAGAGTTAATAGAATATGTTTAATATCATTATATGTTAATTCGGATCTTAGACCAATTAATTCTAATGAGATTCCATAAGTTCCTGTAGAGAGCTAGCAAGATCTGCATAACTACTTCATCTCCGCAAGTGATAATAACCATGTTAGTAGCACGGCCCTAACATTACTATCTATGGACATTCTAATTAACACATCATGCGACTATAATATTTCTCCACTTAGATACAATGATGCCCACCTCACGCTTATTATGACAGCCAAATAGATTGGCATGAGAATGCTTATGATGGGGGTATTGTTAATGATGATAGAGGAAATACCAATAATAATATAGACCAATTTTTAGATGATCATCAAGATGGTTTAAATGGTATAGAAAAGAAAGACGAAGATGACTTGTCAGATTATCAGAATGAAGAACCTCATGATTTATGTCCAACACCAATAGTTAAACATGACAATATTTTTCACCCACAGAACTCATTTCAATTTATCCCTTCGATACCATATTTTGATTTGAATCCATCAAATAGGTCATCGTGTTTAGAAATTAGGGAAGTTGTGGTTAGGAAGTTGTTTTCTAACAAAAAAAATATATATATACGATGCTCTCAGTATGCATGCATTGAATGGTAATTAGAGCTTCAAAGTGTTTAGGTATATAAAAGATCAATTTGAGGCAAAATGTGATGATGAAAGGTGTATGTTACGAGTTTGTACCGTGTCAACAATGCTAAAAATATTTCATCGTCCAAAGAATTGACAAGGAACACATGTTAATTGGACTGATTGCGTGATGATCATTATCAAGCAAAGACTCAAATAATTGCTCAAATGATCAAGAATAAATTTGTAGATGTCAATAGACTTTATAAACCAAAGCTATCATGGCTGATATACGAGATGAGTATGTCCATGCATGGCAAAAGTCGAATTTAACATATATGACGGGTTATCAAGCTAAAGAGTATAAGAAGAGGACAATGACTGGTTCTACTAAGGACTCATTCAAACAACTCATGTCCTATTGCTATGTAGTCAAAAATGACAATCTAGGTATTGTCACTCATTTGAAGATTGATGATACTGGAAACTTCTTATACCTTTTATGGCATTGGTTCCTTATATTCAAGGTTTTCACACATCTATCAAACCAGTGATTGCTATGGATGGTATATCTTTGAAAGACCCTGATCTTGGTTATATGTTTGTAGCTGTTTATAAGGATGAAAATAATTAGATTTATCTAGTGGCATGGGGCATTATTGATTTTAAGAACGATACATCGTAGGGGTGGGTTATAAATAAACTAAGGGGTGTTATTGGTGATGGCATTACACTAGTATTCATATCAGATTAACATGCAAGCATTGAGAATGCTATCAAGAAAGTATTTCTAAATGCATACCATAGGTTATGCATCTTTCACATGAAGTATGATATGATCACAAATTTCAAGCTTTCTAGTAGAAATAAAAAGATAGATGGAGTCTTAAGCGCATACTTTCTTGCTACAAAAGCATATCAATTGTATGATTTTCAAATCCAATCGAATAATATGTGAGACATGAAACTTGAGGCAGTATAGTATTTGGAGAATGAGGTTGGTTGAGTTAGATAGGCCAGATTAGTGGGTGAATTTAGAAGGTATATATTATGACCACCAATATTGCAAAGAGTATCAATATAGTGGCAAAATATGCCTGCTCCCTACCTATAACTACACTAGCTGAATGGATCTGAGAGTTAACGCAGAATAGGTGGTATAATTGGAGAGAAGTTGTAAAAAAGAAATAACCACTGACTTGACTACATGGTCCTACGATAAGGTATAAAAGCACAAGGATTAGCATTTGAGAATTGCAGTCAATCTAGTTGACGATTGCAAATTTGTTGTGAATGATAGCGGTAGGAATGGAATAATCGATGTAACCATAAAAATATGCAGTTGTAAGAAATTCGACTTTTGTCAATTGCCATATGTCCATGCAATGGACATTTGCAAACATGCCAGGTTATAATAGCTCAATCTTTGTTCTCGCTATTACACGGTTGAGACTTGATTGATTGCATATAGCGATTCTATAAATACTATTGACCATCCATCGAGTTATATTATTGTATACGAGGTGAAAAATTTTCAGATACAACTACCAGTTGCACGTAGACAGTCGAAAAGGCGTAGAAAGAAACGTATACCGTCCTAAAGGGAGGAGCCTTCGAAAAATGCATGTAGTATGTGCGAGGACATAGCTAACAAACATGTAAAATCCTATTATAATTAGTTATTGAAGATGATGTATCATTTGGTTTACTTATTTCTTTTTTTTTTTTTATACGTAGTACGTTATTGGAAACTTGTAATAAAATTGGTGTATGTTTATTATAGTTATTATTTATAAAAAATTTGGTAGCTTTTCCTCTAGATTTTGGACATTTCTCAAACTTGTAACTTAATAAACATCACAATATCACACAAACATCACAATATCACAAAAACATCACAATATCACAATATCACAAAAACATCACAAAATCATCAACAACATAATATTCTAAATGTCATAAAATCATTAACATCATAAATAATGAACATCACAAATCAATGTGAAACTGTACAAAGCCAACTGTCAATGCACTATTACATCTCAGTACACTATAAATCAATAGTCATTTTCTCCCAAAACAAAATGATCTGGTCTTCGACCTAAAGTCCAAACTATGCCTTAACATAAGAAATTCAGTAAACTTATAAGTGTACACCCCACAATCACCACTGTTAACAATTTATTGAGGTATTTCATCCTTTAACCGTACCATACTGTAAGGTAAGAAATCTTGAGCCATGTTACTCATCGTTGAACTAGGTAATATAAAGATTTAATGGCATCAAATTACACAAGCATGCAACATGTCCCTCAAATTTTTTGTTAGCGTGTCCTCTAACACTAGAATCATATATAGTAACCTATCGTCGTAGGAAATTAACTTCCATTGCAACCCAATGCTCATTATAGTAATTGACAAGAATATACACTTGATTAAACTAATAAATATGCATAAAGTTAATTTTTGTAATGACTTGACATAAAAGTATGAATGTGTAAAAATGTACACACCTTATCAACATCAGCCTAGGGCTTACAACCATACAAGTGTTCTTTGTCCTCATTTGTATAATGCAGTAGTTCAGAGTCCCAATTAATCAATAATAAGTTCGATGGGTATTGTATGTATATTGCCAGAAATGAGTCCTAAAGACAACAAAATCCATTAATATGCGTTATAAAAATCAAAATACATTAATATGTGTAACAATGTCGTATATGGTGGAGGTAATTAGAAAAACTTACCAAATAAACATGAGTCAGTTGGGGTAATTGTTGTGGGTATTTGCACTATCTGAGATGAATCAATCTTAAATATTAATATGTTATCACATCAGAACAAAACTCTTTATGATATAATGTTCAACTATAAAAAAGAATAATTAATAGTTTGTAATTAAAAATACTTACAACTTCTTTTAACCTGTGTTGTCGGAGTGCCTAAAACCATTAGGTGGGTGCATTAACACATGGAAAATACACTTGCTCGGTACCATAATCAATCCACTTCATGAATCTTGCACAAAGTATGGAGTCAACTGAGCATAGAGGATCCACATTAACTGTTTGCTCACAAACCTGTTAGCCCTTTGGTCTCGCCCTCTTTGATTTCTTGCGAATATAATTTGTATAAGGCACAGACGTCACCCGTGCTAGTTTGTATTGTCATCCAAACATGCTTGCCCCCTTATTCCCACCGAGCACCACATGAATTATTTCCATTTTCTGACCAGCCTACTCGACCTCTAGCTGATAATCGGTCTCCATTTGGCAATCTGAAACATATACATTTATCTAATAATCACTTGGGGAAAATTATCCAACACATATCAATTATAAGAAAATCAAAGCAATAATCAAATTAGAAACCATAAATTCATAGATAATTTACCTCATTATCGAATGCGCCCATACATAAGAAGAATCTTGCAGTAATTGTTTTAGCATTTTAATCACCTCCATCATCTCTTCCTTATCCTTTTATTGTTGCTCTCGCAAGTTAAAATGTGCCTTTCACATCTTCTCCATCATCTTACAAGTTGGCATATCCCTCTCGCACCTCCTTCCTCAACTCACCAACCTCAGCATATAATGCATCAAATTATTGTCAATAATAATCATTAAGATATGTAAGCGACACTACACGTTATTAAAATTAGGCCTGCTAGATTTATAAAAAACAATTAGGGTGATCTCTAGTTATAAACTGATTCACTAATATTTATAGAATTATATTATACCAAATATTGTACCTATTTTTCAACATAATAAATTTCTTCATTTTGATCACCTAAAACTATTATAAGGTCATTTAGATATATGGGTAGTGTCGTGTCTTGATTAAATAGAGCCTAATAAATTTACAAAATATACGTTAAACAAGCAAAATAATTAATGTATGTAAATACATCTAGATAATTTAAACTAAATAATATACCTCATCTCCATGTGCATATACATGAGGTTTATCATCCTACTGAATCATTCAGCATCCTTAAAGAATTTAGTGGTCCAAATAGGACAACTTACTACTGTAATTAATAGAAGGTCTTAAGGTACTCTACCAAGCGATACTGAGATAAATCTAATAGGGAATGTAGAGTAATGCCAAAGTGGTAAAATCTTACAAGAGAACATATCCACACCACAACCATTAAGTATAAAGGAGAAAAAAGTGTAGAAAAATTAAGTGCAACCATATAGACTACTTATTCCTTTTCCTCAAAGGCTATAGAGTGTCAAACAAGTGTAAAAACTAGTATTAAAGTGCAGCAACATTCTAACGTATAAAATAGTGACAACACAATAGAAAATGCTAGTAATAAATAGCAGAATTAGCCCATGAACACTGTTGTAGCATTAATGTGGTGCCACCAAATGCCCAGGAGCTCAAAGACATGGAGATGATAAATCCTCACATCCAAAAGAAGGTGTTAATGCATAGAAAAAGAAAAAAAGAAAAGCATAGAGAATAGAGGATCAGAGAGAAGGGCATAAGAGAAATACTTTACCAGTCTAAGATTCAAGTATTTCTGGAGAAGCACAAGGAGAAAGAAGAACAAGTTTCTACCCAATATCTAATAAAGAAGATGTGAAAGCTGAAAGAAAGGAAGCCTAACAAGATCACATATAAATGCCACTATTGATTTTGATCTTCTATAAGAGTAGAAAGAATCTCGTCAAGCCGATTGTACTAAATCAAGTACTTCTTGAAAGGCAACCCAAGTAATTTTTATTTTTATTTGCTTATTTTCAATCTTAATTATGTTATTTTATTTTATTTTTAAGAATAAAACAATAAGATGAGCATTCAAAGAAGCATCACGAGCAATTGTAAGTGTTAGGAGTAAAGGAACACTACAGTCCAATTAATAGACAATAGCGCTGCATTGCTTCAACCTCATTTACCAAGGAAGTTTTCTTATTTTTAAGTTTATTTTTTTCCATTAAAGACAATGTCTATTTTAAGTTTGGAGGTGGGAAACATTTTTTTGTGTTTATTTTTACTATTTATATTGAATGATTGCCTTATGGGTTTTTTTTTTTTTTTTGATTGTTAGTTTTGATTGAAAAGATTATCATTAGTCCATGATAAGAATTAGAATATTTGCTAAATTTATTTTCACAAGTTTTAGGAAACAATAGATGCTTGAGATAACTCTTACATCATGAATCTTAGATGGAATTCAAGCTTATTTTTTATCACTTATTCTCGAGTACATTGAAATAAACTTGTATTAGTTGAATTTGTTTGCTTAAAAATACTTTATGCTTAAGTAGTACACTACAGTCTTGAGCACCAACGCTCTAGAACTTGCTTGATTACTACTTTGGAGAAAATTTTAGGAAACATATGAATAAAAAAATGACATTAGGCTATCCTTGGACCGATTGAGTCTTTTCTAGCCTACCTTATATGTATATTATTCATAGTCACCCTGTTTAAGCCTAATTACCCACTTTTTCTATTTAAACAAATTACACGCCACAAGACTTTTTACTTATTTATCATAAAATCCACCGGTAGCATTATACACCTTGAGTTTACTAGAAATATTCTTAAAAAAGAAAAACGTTGTGGTGGTGTGAAAAAAGGTACTGCAATAAAAGCAATATGCCTTCAACGTGCATAGCAATATAAGTTTGAGGGTACATATATAAAATTTTTAAAAAAAGACAAAAAGAAAAAAAAAGTGTTTTGCATAATACCCCCAGCTGAAAGAAAAAAAGAAGAAATTCTTCACGAAAGAATAATTAAAAGAAATATGGGAATACAATAAGTTTGGGGGAAGAGATAAATAAAGAAGAAAATATTAAGAAGTTCTAAGTAAAGTTAAGTGTTCATGGTATGAGTTGCGCTTCATATTTATATATCTTTATATCCCACCATGAACCTAACCTTATGTTACAAAATAATTAAAGTCTTAAATAGATTCTTAAACATGTGTATTTCTATATTAATAGTAATATGAACAGCAAGTTTATGGTTATTAAAAATATACCGAGATATCATCTTTATGTACTTTCTTAAGTTATTAAGTAAATCTAAGTTTCATTTAACTATTTACTTGCTTATTTATATATCTTTATATCCCACATTGACCCTAACCTTATGTTACAAGATAATTAAAGTCTTAAATAGATTCTTAAACATGTGTATTTATACATTAATATAGTAATATGAATAGTAAGTTTATGATTATTGAAAATATACCGAGACATCATCTTTCTGTACTTTCTTAAGTTATTAAGTAAATCTAAGTTTCATTTAACTATTTACTTGCTTATTATACACACGTATAAGTGATCATTTATAAGGGAGAACGAAGGACTTAGTGAATGGTATGATGATTTATTAAAAGTCGTCTATTACATTCTAAAAAGACTTATGCTATTTAACATCCTTTGAGACAATGATATTAAGAGTCTAATCAACTTATTTAGTTTGTTTTACTTTAAAGTAAATAATAAGTTGTGATTGTTTGTTCTTGTTTTTCTCGAGGCAAGCAAAGTCTTAAGTTTGAGGGTATTTTATTAAAGTTATTTAAGTTTAATATTTTCATCTTCCAAACTTAATATTTATTAGTTTCAATTACGATTATTTGTCTTTTTATATGCTTTATTGTTATTTATAGGTTTTGAGTCAATGGAGCAAATGGGAATGAAAATCTGAAGAAAATAAGGCAAAAAAAATCAAATTGCTACAGTACCTGCTATAATAGATTTCTACAGTTATTTGCTACAATAATTTGCTATAGTATCAGTGCCACAGCACCCAGAAACGAGCACAATATCACACAAAATAGTATTTACAACGTCCAGAATCTAGTGTCGTATGAACAGTAATGCAGTGAACAATGTGCGTGAACAATTACGTGTGAATAATAATTCTCATTTGATTTGTATTTGATGTAAAATGTATAAATAAAAGATCAAAACTTCTAATTAAAAAATCAAAAGGAAAGAGAAAAAATAATTTTTGGAGGATCAAAAAGACAAAAAGATTGAAAACTGCAAACAATTTAGTTTTATCCTTTTAACTCTTTATCTTTCTAGTTTTCTATAATTTTTTTTTTATGTTATTCTTGATAAACTCTAAAACTATATATTTCACCATGACTTAAGTTTTTATTCTAGAGTTAGACTTTTAAACCTAATATGTAGTTAAATTTTGTTAATTCTTAGTTATTAATCTTAATACATATAATTGATTCATTCTATCTTGTATTTTTATTGCTTTCATTATATCTTGCCAATATTTTAAATGATTGAGGAACCATGATGAATGTGACGAAGGGATTCGTGTGTTTAGCCTAGGATAATTTGGTACATGATCATAGGATAACAACTATGGGTTCTATGTAGGATAGACATATACCTAGATGGCATGTATTGTATTATTTAGACTTGATCTTAATGAATTACATTCTAATTTGATTACCATAGATATATATATGTGATTGTTAGAATGCGTAATATAATAACTTGACCATCGACAAACGCTTGTGATGAGATTAGTGTATAAGTCAACAATTTATATTACGGGATTAACTAAGCGGTTAATGAATCCAATGAAATACTAGAAGATGAGTCTATACCTTAGATATTATTCTTTGGTGAATTTATCTCTTGTTTGTTTACTATTTAGGTTAATTTAATTAATAGAATTAGGTTAATTAGTTCATTTTCAAATTTTGAATTCCTCTGAATAAAAGTTAAGTAGATATTATTTTAGTACTTAATTGAAAGAATTAGATTACATAATCCCTGTGGAAACAATATATGGAGTTTAAATCCTATATCACTTAATACGATAGTGTGCACTTGCACCTAACTAGTATAGCATACAATCACCAATCAACCTAATGTTATCTGCCCAACTCTAGTTCTATTAGTTGAGTTCATATGAGAGCGACTGCACTGAATCCCTTTCTCTCAAACAGTCTTAACATACTTTGAGCTTGAATTAGACATATATTTAGGTTTTAAATTATCTTAAAAATTATCCATTTTCAAGTAATTACAAAGTCATTTATGAGTTTAATGTTGTTTTTTGAGGGTTTTATCATAATAAAAAAAGGAAAAGAAGGAACTTGAGCAAAAACAACCATAATTAGAGTCAAAAAGTGAAGATTCAAATTTAATACAGAATAGAGACAAACGCCCCAGTGTTCAAGCCATAACACTTCAGCATTCGTGTATATGATGAACGCCTTAGCATTCAAATAAGCTGCAATGTTTATGCATGTTGATGAAAGCCTCAACATTAGTTGTTAATGCAATAGCAAGCATTCCAGAGGGCTCAGGCTAGCAGGGGGAACATCGAAATGTTGCAAACATCCCAGCGTTTGGAGAAGATGAACACCGCAGTGTAAGGGCAAAACTCGAGCTAATAGCCCAGCGTTCATAGGATAACACTGCAGAGTTATACCATGAACGCTGGGCTATTAGCTCGAGTTTTGCCCTTACATTGTTGAGACTTTACTACATATATAAAAGCTCACTTTTTGCATTCTTAGAAGTGGCTTAGCCAGCCTCAAACCTAACCCTATCCCATTTCTCTCAACCCTAACACACTTATAACCCAGAAATAGTCCTATATTGGACAAGAACAACATTTAAAACTATTTTAAAGAAGGATTACACAAGGTTAATAGCACATTTTTAATCATTGGTAGACTCAACCAACATCAAGGATTGAGTAGAGATCACCTTGTCTTTATAATATTCAGTTTGATTAAGTTGTATCATGATTTTTATTGTATTTAGCCATAAAGCTCTTATCATGTTAGTTTAATTTTATTTTCTAGAGTTACAGACTTAAAGTCAATATGTGTACTTAATTTATTTAATCTCATTATTATGAACTCAGTTTATTATTAACTTTATTTGTTTTTAATGCTTTCAATTTTCAGTAATTGAATGATTAGGGAACACTAGGATAAACTTGAAAAAAGGCATCTTAATATTAAGCCTATGACAAATTGATACATGATTGTGAAGTAGCATCTACAAGTTTCGATATAGGATAAGAATACTACCTATATGGTATGTATGGTTAATACAACCTGATTTTAATAAACCTTAATATATTCGAATTACCATAAGAATATTGGTAATTGGTAGATTAAAGTATAATCACTTGACCATAAAAATAGGCTTGCAATGAATTATGTGTTATAACTAATAATTAGATTGAGAGATTAATATTGAGATAAAATTATTAGAAATCTCGAACTATTGAACAAGAAATCAAAAAATAGATTTTAGAGGAAGATTACAAAGCCATAACAAAGAAAGAGGCTTTCATGATCACTACACCAAAGGAAGATGAAAGATAGGGCAAGAAACAAAAAATAATACAACTTTTCATCCCAATAAATAAACCAACAAAAAAGATTTGGTTAAAATACAAAGATTCTGGAGTCTTAAAAAAACCAAGAATGGTTTCGGCACTTGAGGATCAACGAGACCAGACTAAATATTGCACTTTTCATAACTAGCAAGGACATGATATTAGCACATGTAAATTCTTGAGAGGCCAGATAAATGCCCTTATGAAGAGTTGATATTTAGTCGAGGTTCGATTAGAAGAATAAAACCAAAAAAAACTATAAAGGTAGTTCTGATAAATGACCCCAAGCGAACTAGGATAGAAGTCAACTTTAGAATCATTTCCTAATAAAAGAGGTTATACCATTCATTGTACATCATTTGTAATGCATTACTCAGGTATTTTCAAAAGACTATTTCCTTTATACAAAAAAAAAAGGCTTTTCGAAAAGGTCGTGTGTTCTAGGCCACCTTTCTCGGAAACACCAAAAAGTTCCTTCCAAAGGTTTTGTGCCCTAGGCCACCCTTAGAAGCACCTAAAGGCTTCCTAGAAAGGTCTCCCTAAGACACCTTTCCTAGAAGCACCGAAAAGTTCCTTCCAAAGGTTATGTGCCCAAGGCCACTCTTAGAAGCATCTACAGGCTTCTTGGAAAGGTCGTATGTTCTAGGCCAAAGCACCAAAAAGTTCCTTCCAAGGGTTATGTGCCCTAGGCCACGCTTAGAAGCACCTACAAACTTTCCATAAAGGTTATATGCCATAGGCCACTTTTTCTGAAAGCATTAGAAGCTTCCTTCCAAGGGTTGTACGCCTTAGGCCACCCTTGAAAGCACCTAAAGGCTTTTCAAAAAGGTTGTGTGTCCTAAGCCACCTTTTTTAAAAGCATCATAAAGTTTCTTCCAAGTTGTAAGCCCTAGGCCACCCTTGGAAGTACCAACAGGCTTTCCAAAAAGGTTATGTACCCTAGGCTACCTTTCTAGGAAGCATCAAAAACTTCCTTTCAAGGTAGTATGCCCTAGCCACCCTTGTAAGCACATATAGGCCTCTTGGAAAAGTCGTGTACCCTAGGCCAACTTTTTATGAAGCACTAAATAATTTCTTCCAAGGGTCGTATACCCTAGGCTACCCTTGGAAGCATATAAAAGCCTCCTAGAAAGGTCATGTACCCTAGGCCACCTTTCTAGGAAGTATCAGAAACTTCTTTCTAAAGTTTACGTGCCTTAGACCACCCTTAGCATCTATGAAGTAATATTTCTATTAGAATTCTTATCATGTCTTTAGCTACAAATTATCACAGGAAGCAAGTAACACAGATCACCGGACACATTTTTTTTCTTATCGCTTCTATTCTAGGGGGAAAAGAACCTTCCAACATAAAGCAAAGCCTTTCAAAGTTATACAAAAATGAGACCGTGAAGAGTAAATGGAACCAATAAAGAATAATAAAGAAAGAAAAAAAGGGAAGAAAAAAATCAACAAAAAAAATTTCTTCTATCTTTTGTGAATTGTTGCATACATGATCACATGACAATATCTTGTACACAAAAGTACTTTTTATCTGACTATTTAGGGAAAAAATGCAAAATGAAGGAAACATTGTTGCTTCAGAGCAATTTAACAAAAATGAAAGTACCGCAATAAAACTATCTCAGCAAAGTCCAGAAAACTTCGAAATACATCGTTTCACTTATTAACTCAGCTTGTATAGTGATGAACACTTGAAATTACATATTTAATAATAGTTTTACATGAATGTTTTGTATTACTAGTGTATTTAATTTTCTTAACTTAAGTATGTTTACAATATTGTACTTAATTATCTTATAACTATTTTGTGGAAGGTTTGGTAAAATGGGCATAACTTTCTACCTAAAGATCCGATTGAGGTGATTCTTAATCCTGTGCATATCTGACTCAATGGGCTAACATATTATATTTCACAAAGCATGGGAAATTCGAGTGTTTAGAGAGTGAAAATTAGCCTAGAACAGAATTGATCTGTAGTACAGGCCCAGTTTGAACAGTTATCAGTATTTGACCCATAACTATAGAAATACGTATCTAATATGATGAGATCACTCAATTTAGAAAGATAAGAGACTTATCTACAACTTTTATGTTTTGAGTGACAGCTAATTCGAATCACATCAATTCCAAATTGGATAATCAAGTGGGTGCCCAAGTGATAATGAATGCAAATTATTTTGCCACCATTCTTGACTTTCATCAACCAAGTGGTTCCCTACAAATTTGTCTCGATTTATCCATGTTTTTCTATAAATAGGTGGCTTGTTTATGTCTAAAGAATATAATTAGAAAGTTAGAATTTAGTTCAAAATACTTTTCCTTTGTATCCATTTCCTTGTACTATTATTTCTCTTGTTTACTATTAAGTCATGTTATTTCTTCTTCCATTTCTTTTCTTTTCATTTAGTTTTATTATGTCCAAATAATTTTGTTTAAGCTAAGGTGAAAGGGTGAAGCTCTTGTCAAGGTAATAAGATATGTTTAATATTTATTCATGAATTTAATGCTTTATTTTTAAGTTATGCAAATTTATATATGATGTATTTATTTTGTTTGTAGAATTAATACCATTTCTTCTAAAGTGGTGATTCTTGATTTATTATTGACAAACTTAATACTTGGCACAATAAATTCTTGAAACCATTTACAAGATTTGGTTTATATAACCTTTCTTGTAAAGTGGGAGTCTTGATTTATTGTAGACAAATATAAAGATTGGCATAATAAATACTTGAACCCATTTATAAGATTTGGTGTATAATAATTAAAAACAATAAATAATAATTAATATATAAATGATGATGAACTTTAATTGCTATATTTTTCGATTGGAACCTTTTTTATGTGAGGATTCCAATTGAGTTATAAAAAAATTAAATATATTCTTATTTCTTATGCCAAGAGTGAATCTCCATAACCTTAGCTTTTTATTTGAATTGGTTAATTTAAATAATATTTGCAAACATCTTATACTGCATTAATTATCTTTAAAGTGTTTATAATTTGTAATTTTAATTCTACTTCCTTGTGGATCGACCCCGTTCTCATCGGGTTATTTATTACTTCGACAATCCTGCACTTGGGAATAACTTCTATATTCTGGACGTGTCAAGTTTTTAGCGCCGTTGCCGGGGAGGTAACGTTAATATTTTGTTTTGTTATTGTTTGTTTGTTTATTTTATTTTCATGGAAGGCTGGGCCTCTTACTCGTTATTTATTATTCTTTTTTTATTTTTATTTTTATTTTTTATTTTCATGGAAGGCCGAGCCTCCTAACGTACTTTATTATTATTCTGTTTTTATTTTCGGGGAAGGCTGAGCCTCCTACTCGTTATTTCGTTTATTTATTATTTTTTACTTTTTATTTTCTTTTTTTTTATTTTTATGGAAGGCCGAGCCTCCTAACGTACTTTACTTTATTTATTATTCGCCTTTTATTTTCGCTTTTTATTTTAATGGAAGGCTAAGCTTCCTACTATTTATTTATTAAATTTTTATTATATAATCTAACATCACTAATCTAACTTCTAATTATTTATCTTTATTTTGCTTTTAGTTTTACATATTTTATTTACTTGTGTGTAATATTTTATTTTATTTACCTGTGTTTAATATTTTATTTGTATTATTTATTGTTATTGTATTTTGTTTTGTTTCTTTTTATGAGCGGTTGGTTTCGAGATCCTAATTCTCATCGTTTAGTAAAAGGTAATTTCGAAACTTCCTTTGATAATTTGTTAGATTCTCCTTCATCTTCTCATTCTTCACCAAGCAACACCATGAGCGAAAATCAAATTGAGGGACTCATAGACCCAGGGGACAATCAGTCCCAACATAATGACCATAACCGACCTATGACACTTAGAGACTATATGAACCCTACACGAACCGGTGCACCATCTTGCTTAATTTTTCCACCGGATGCAACGCATTTTAATTTTAAGCCAGGCATTATCCAACTTTTACCCACTTTTCATGGCTTAGATGCAGAGAACCCTTATCTACATCTAATTGAATTTGAAGAAGTGTGTAACATGTATAATGATCAAAATTGTAGCATGAACACAATTCGACTTAAGCTTTTCCCTTTTTCTTTAAAAGATAAAGCTAAAACATGGCTACAAAACCTTAGGCCAGGATCCATTTCTTTATGGGATGAGATGCAACAACAATTCCTGAAAAAAAAATTTCCCTCCCATAGAACAAATTCTTTCAAAAGACAAATCACCACTTTTGCCCAAAAACCAGGAAAAACCCTTTACCAATATTGGGAAAGGTATAAAGAATTACTTAATACCTGTCCCCATCATGGTTTTGAAACATGGAGAGTAGCCTCAAATTTCTATGAGAGCTTAACACCCCAAGTTAGGCAAATGGTAGAAATGATGTGTAATGGAACATTTGAGGAAAAAGACTCAGAAGAGGCAATGAACTATCTTGACTTACTAGCAGAAAATGCTCAAAATTGGGACACTACTGGTACTTGTGAGGCACCTAGCAAAAATCAAACCACTACATCTAGTGGGGGTATTTATCATCTTAAAGAAGACCATGACCTTCAAGCCAAATTAGCATCCCTTGCTAGAAAAGTCGAAACCTTAGAAATGAAAAAGAGTGGTCAAATAAAATCTGTTCAAGAAATTGTGTGTCACATTTGTGAAACCCATGATCACTCTACCAATGATTGCCTAACTTTTCCTGCATTTAGGGAATGTCTCTATGAACAAGCCAATGTTCTAAACACGTTCAAACGGTCAAACAATAACCCATATTCACAAAACTATAATCCTGGATAGCGAAATCACCCGAATTTTAGTTGGAGGAATGACACTCAAGCACAGGCCTCGCAACCACATTTCCAACCACACCAAAATTTTCAAAACCATCAAGGTTATGCACCATATGTCCCACCTCCTAGGAAAAATCTTGAAGAAACTTTGCATACGTTCATTGAAAAGCAAGAGTCTGTTAATTCTCAAAATGCTCAAACATTTGCTGATTTGAAAGATACTCTTGCTAAATTTGCATCTGCACTGAACATTCATGAGAAAGGAAAATTTCCTTCTCAACCACAGCCAAACCCCAAAGGACAACAAAACACAAATGCATGTAGTTCAGGAAACCAACACATGGATCAAGTTAAAGCAATTATCACTTTTCGGAGTGGTAAAATTGTTGAAAAAGAAATTCCTGAACCTCATGAGAGCGATGAATCAATATCTAAGGGTAAGGAAAGTGTTGAACCTACACTTAATGAAGAAAACACTAAACCCTCACCTCCACCCCCATTTCCTCATGCATTACGTAATACTAAGAAGATGAATCACAATCCTGAAATTTTTTTAATCTTCAAACAGGTAAAAGTTAATATTCCTTTACTGGATGCTATTAAACAGGTTCCATCTTATGCAAAAATTTTGAAAGACTTATGCACAGTAAAAAGAAAACTGAATGTGAAAAAGAAAGCATTTTTAGCTGAACAAGTAAGTGCCATTCTTCAGAACAATAATTCTTTGAAATATAAAGACCCTGGTTGTCCTATAATTTCATGTATTATTGGAAGTCATAAAATTGAACAAGCTTTACTTGATCTTGGTGCTAGTGTGAATTTATTGCCGTATTCAGTTTATCAGCAGCTCAATCTCGGGGAATTAAAATCAACATCTGTAACTCTTTTACTTGCCGATAGATCAATAAAAGTACCAAGAGGGACAGTGGAGGATGTCTTAGTTCAAGTTGATAAATTCATATATCCTGTGGATTTTATTGTCTTGGACACAGAACCTGTCAAATGATGTAATCTGATACCTGTTATTTTAGGTCGTCCATTTTTAGCAACTTCTAACGCTTTGATTAATTGCAGGAATGGAGTAATGAAGCTTTCATTTGGAAACATGACACTTAAACTCAATGTTTTTAATATGTGTAAGCAACCATATGAAGAGGAGGATGAAAGTGAAGAAGGTGACATGATTGAAACGATTGTGGAGGATCATATTCAAAAAGGGAGTTCTACCGATCCCTTAGAAATGTGTTTAATAAATTCATTTGAGTCAAATATACAATTAGATCCTGAAATCTCTGACATATGTTCTCTACTTGACTGTGCACAGATGATTGAAAATAAAAGATGGAAACTAAAGTTTGAAGAATTGGGAGAAAATGAGGATAAAAAGAACGAAATTTCAAAGTTGGAGTTAAAACCTCTGCCTGAAGGACTGAAATATGCATTTCTTGGAGAGAAACAAACTTACCCAGAGAAGTCCGATCCTTTTTAGGACATGCTGGATTCTATAGGAGGTTCATAAAAAAATTTAGTGCTATATCTAAACCTCTTTGTAACCTCTTAGCAAAAGATGTATCATTTAAGTGGACTCAAGAGTGTCAAAATTCGTTTGAAAAATTAATTGGCCTCTTAACATCTGTTCCTATCATACAATCTCCTGACTGGTCTTTACCTTTTGAGCTCATGTGTGATGCTAGTGACTACGCTGTTGGTGCTGTATTAGGACAAAGAAAGGAAGGTAAATCCTATGTAATTTATTACGCAAGTAGAACTTTAAATAGTGCACAAATGAATTACATAACAACTGAAAAAGAACTACTTGCTATAATATTTGCATTAGACAAATTTCGTTCTTACTTAATTGGTTCTTCAACTATTGTATTTACTGACCATGCTACTGTAAGGTACTTAATGTCAAAACAGGATGCAAAACCAAGGCTAATTCGATGGATTCTATTGCTACAACAATTTATTATCACTATCAAGAATAAGAAGGGAGCTGAGAATGTTGTTGCAGATCACTTATTAAAACTCACACCAGATTCATCAACAGAAATAACACCTATTAATGATTCTTTTCCCGATGAATTTTTATTTTCTACTGTTACAATGCCCTGGTATGCTAATATTGTTAATTTTCTTGTAACAGGAGAAATGCCACCTCAATGGAATGCTCAAGACAAAAGAAAATTTTTAACGGAGGTGAGAAACTTTTATTAGGATGATCCTTATCTCTTTAAATATTGTCGTGATCAAATATTTCGAAGATGCATACCCGACAATGAGGTAAATAAAGTTATTGAATTTTGTCATTCTGAGGCATGTGGGGGACATTTCTCATCAAAGAAAACAGCTGCAAAAATCTTGCAGTGTGGATTTTATTGGCCCACTTTATTTAAAGATACACATGCATTTTGTATAACTTGTGAAAATTGTCAAAAGTTGGGATCAATTTCAGAACGAAACATGATGCCTTTGAACCCCATTCTTGTTATTGAAATCTTTGATTGTTGAGGGATAGATTTCATGGGACCATTTCCGTTATCATTTGAATTTACGTATATCTTAGTTGCAGTAGATTATGTCTCAAAATGGATTGAGGCTATTCCATGTCGACATAATGACCATAAAACAGTCATGAAAATTTTGAAAGAAAATATCTTAAGTCGATTTGGAATCCCTCGAGCCATTATAAGTGATGGGGGTAAGCATTTTTGTAATAGACCATTTGAAACATTAGTGAAAAAATATGGTATTACTCATAAAGTTGCCACCCCTTATCATCCTCAGACAAGTGGACAAGTTGAATTAGCAAATAGGGAGATAAAACAAATTTTAGAAAAAACTGTAAACCCAAATCGCAAAGATTGGTCTTTAAGACTAATTGATGCACTGTGGCCTTATAGAACTGCTTTTAAAACTTCATTGGGTATGTCTCCCTATAGGATAGTTTATGGAAAACCTTGTCACTTACATATGGAACTTGAGCATAAAGCCTACTGGGCTATTAAAACTTTCAATGAAAATCTTGATTCTGCTGGACACATACGTAAATTACAAATAAATGAACTTGAAGAATTGAGAAATGATGCATATGAGAATTCAAAAATTCATAAAGCTGAAATTAAAGCCTTTCATGATAAAAAAAATTCAGAGAAAAACATTTGACACTGGTCAGAAGGTTTTGCTTTATAATTCTCGACTTCACATATTCCCTGGAAAATTAAGATCAAGATAGAGTGGCCCTTTTATTGTGAAACATGTGTACCCTTATGGAACAATTGACATTGAAAATCCTAGAAATGGGAATGTGTTTAAGGTAAATGGGCAAAGACTCAAGCCGTTTCTAGAAAACCAAGCTTTTCATGAAGAATTTACGTTCCTGTCGGATCCTTGTTACGAGACCAATTAATCTTTGTTTTATATATTTACATATTTATATATATTTACATATTTATATATATTTATTCTTCTTCTAACATTTTTTTTTTACTTGCAGGTTAATTTAGTAGTTTTGTTAAAGTTTTATTTTGTACCCCGGTTAAGCGGCGGATAACGGTACTCCGTGATATTTCAAATCGATTTTGTCAGTTTCCCATAATTACTGATATATTCTCTTCTTTCCCCTTTTCTAAAAAAAAAAAAATAGATGACATTCTAAAAAAATTGAAAAAGCATTTTCCCTCATTGCCTCAAAATTCCTTGAAAACAATTTACCAAGCAAGATGTGAAAGATTAAGGTTATTAATGATTATGAATATACCTGTTGATTTACGTTGGTTAATTGAAGGCAAAGTTAGATTGACAGGTGAATTTTCAGACTCATTAATTTCCTACATGCCTGGCTTAGGTAAAAGCTCTTTTTCAAAAAAACGAAGAGCAAAACGATTAAATGTTTGTTACAAGTGTGTACGCACGACTTGCAACACACGTTGCCGTACTTTAGGAATGGTGTTTGTAAATCGTGAAGATAAAATTAGGTTCATTAAAGATGGCCTGAGTAAGGAGTTTTTAGATAATATCTTATCGACTCTTGAGACGCATCCTAGTGGATATGTGCATATTGCAATTCATGAATTATGGGACATATTCCTAAAAGAACATGAGCGGTACAGTCTCGGGAATCTGACTTTAAAAGATCCTGTTTGCCAATTTATAAGAAAATTGGATGGGAAGCCTATCCCCGACCCATAGAGGGTGTTTAAGCCGTTACTGGACGTAAAATCAGAGGAAGATGTGAGCCACAATCACAACTACTTGTATATATTTACTATAGCTGTTATTTTTAAATGTTTCATTCCAAACTCAAACGTCTTTTCAATAATCAACCACCTATAATCCTTTTTGAAAATTTTGCATTTTAAGCCGACAACCCATGTGACTTTTCCAGCTAACAAATTGAAAATTGGTAAAAGGTGTTGAATCTTGTATTTCAAGCCAATAGCCATGTGATTTAACTTTGCAATACCTTTTGGCTCTATAAATACATTGCATTATTTCTGCATCTTTGTACAAACTCAAAATCATTCAAGAGAGAGGGTGAGTGTAATCATGGAAGGATCATCAACTCGTAAATTCACAAAAATTTGTGTCTTTTGTAGATCTAGCCCTGGAAAAACTAGTGAGTTTATAGAAGCAGCAGAAACCCTTGGTAAGATGTTAGCTGAGTGCAATATTCATTTAGTATATGGGAGAGGTAGTCTTGGATTAATGGGACGTGTGGCAACTGCTGCACAAAATAATGGCAGTCGAGTTTTGGGTATCATACCAAAAGCTCTAGCTGTTGGAGACATTGTAGGAAAAACAATTGGGGATGAGTTACAGGTATCATCAATACATGAACGAATTTCTTTTATGCTTCGTAATGCTGATGCCTTCATAGCTCTACTTGGAGGTTTCGGAACATTGGAGGAAATTTTTTAAATTGTCTCATGGGGACAATTGCAAATCCATAAAAAACCAATTGGTTTGTTAAACGTTGATGGTTTTTATAATGGGTTGTTATCTTTTCTTGACTATGCGGTGGAAAAACAATTCGTCTCATCTGCAGCACGACAGATCCTCATTTCTGCTTCAACTGTTGATCAGTTACTCGATGAACTACAAGCTTTTACACCTCTATCTGATCCAACAATGAGTCAGATAGATTGGTATACTGATAACAGTGAAAAGAAACGCAGGATAGATTTGACGCTTCGTCTGTAGCCTATCTATTTCTATGTATTTTTAAGCTTTTTTGTGTGGCTTGTTTTATTTTTTTTTTGTGGCTTGTTTTATTTTGTTGCAGGTTTAATTTCCAATAAAAGATGTTTCAGGTGATATCTTCTATATTTTACTCTTTCTATATTTTGACATTGAGGACAATGTCTCAATCTGGTTGAGGGGAGGATAGTTGATATATAATGTTAGTGTTAATTATTTTATTTTGTTGTTGTTATCACTTTGTTATGTAAAAAAAAAATTATCATGAATGGCGTGAGTAAAATGTTCATTTATGTATTCTTGAGACGCATTCTAGTTCTAGAATGGCAGAGTAAAGAGTACATTATAAACTTTTGAAACACATTCTAATTGGTTTATTTTTAATGCATTTTATGTATAATTGTTTGTTGCTTAAGTTTTTGGTAACTCTTGCGTAAATAAATTTATTTTACTATCGATGTATAATTTCAAAATTGTTTAGTTTAAATCACTTTCTCTATTTAGGTTACTAAAGAATAACTTCTGAAATTATTTCTTGAGAATAATACTAAGCCTTGTGGTAAGATGGATGATTCAATATATATAGCCAAGAGAATTTCCATGTTTAAGTATACATATTATTTTCTAAACTCACATATCTTTTGTGAGTGAGTGGAGAGGTTTGAGATAACAGCTTACGAACTTTCATTGATCTTTTGAAATGGTTAATTTTTATTTGGAATGACATTATTTGGGATGATGAATGATTTGGTTGCTTAGCTGAAGGATATAAAAAAAAAATTGGAAAAGTATTATGGTGATAAATTGCTCTTATGTTGTAATGATTCCTTATGTCTTTCAAAAAAAGAAAAAATAAATGAGTAAAAAAAAATTAAAAAAAAAAAGAAAGAAAAGAAGTCAATTCAGTTCAATAAAGTCTTCATTCAATTTTAGAAGACTAAAGTCATTAGGAATCAATCTTATCACCGAATTCTATATTCGTAAGATTCGCATTAAATAATTAAAGTCTTGAAGCTGGCATTTGGCAATAATGGTTTGACTCTAAATATTTAATTTTCCTATCTTTGGATCAATGTTAGTTTCTCTGTCTGTCCTTAAATGTAACTTTTTCTTGAGCGATTATCTGTTTTCCAACTCCATGAGTGAAATCCTAAGTCATTAAACAAGTTATTCACCTGTAAGGATATGGAGTTGAGGCTTTTATTTGGAACATTTTTAAGGCTATATATGTTGTGGTTTGTGGTAAGAAGGCTTTGGCTTAATTCACACACACACAAAAATATTTTTGGAAGTTATGATTGAAATAACCTTTATAGCGATTGTGATTTTAAAATTGACGTTTTGTTTGAAATACTTAGGTAGTGTTCAAATTTTATTTATGCTCAAATTGCTAGGGACTAGCAATAAGCCAGTTGGGGAGTGTGATGAACACTTAAAATTACACATTTAATAAGAGTTTTACATGATTGTTTTGTATTACTAGTGTATTTAATTTTCTTAACTTAAGTATGTTTACAATATTGTACTTAATTATCTTATAACTGTTTTGTGGAAGGTTTGGTAAAATGGGCATAACTTTCTACCTAAATATCCAATTAAGGTGATTCTTAATCTTGTACAGAGTTGACTCAATGGGCTAACATATTGTATTTCACAAAGCATGGGAAATTCGAGTGTTTAGAGAGTGAAAATTGGCCTAGAACAGAATTGATCTGCAGTACATGCCCAGTTTGAACAGTTATCAGTATTTGACCCATAACTATAGAAATACATATCTAATATGTATGAGATCACTCAATTTGAAAAGATAAGATACTTATCTACAACTTTTATGTTTTGAGTGACAGCAAATTCGGATCACATCAAGTTCAAATTGGATAATCAAGTGGGTACCCAAGTGATAATGAATGCAAATTATTTTGCCACCATTCTTGACTTTCATCAACCAAGTGGTTCCTCCAAATTTGTCTCGATTTATCCATGTTTTTCTATAAATAGGTGGCTTGTTTATGCCTAAAGAATATAATTAGAAAGTTAGAATTTAGTTCAAAATACTTTTCCTTTGTATCCATTTCCTTGTACTATTATTTCTCTTGTTTACTATTAAGTCATGTTATTTCTTCTTCCATTTCTTTTCTTTTCATTTAGTTTTATTATGTCCAAATAATTTTGTTTAAGCTAAGGTGAAAGGGTGAAGCTCTTGGCAAGGTAATAAGATATGTTTAATATTTATTCATGAATTTAATGCTTCATTTTTAAGTTATGCAAATTTATATATGATGTATTTATTTTATTTGTAGAATTAATACCATTTCTTCTAAAGTGGTGATTCTTGATTTATTATTGACAAACTTAATACTTGGCACAATAAATTCTTGAAACCATTTACAAGATTTGGTTTATATAACCTTTCTTGTAAAGTGGGAGTCTTGATTTATTGTAGACAAATATAAAGATTGGCATAATAAATACTTGAACCCATTTATAAGATTTGGTGTATAATAATTAAAAACAATAAATACTAATTAATATATAAATGATGATGAACTTTAATTGCTATATTTTCCGGTTGGAACCTTCTTTGTGTGAGGATTCCAATTGAGTTATAAAAAAATTAAATATATTCTTATTTCTTATGCCAAGAGTGAATCTCCATAACCTTAGCTTTTTATTTGAATTGGTTAATTGAAATAATATTTGCAAACATCTTATACTGCATTAATTATCTTTAAAGTGTTTATAATTTGTAATTTTAATTCTACTTTCCTGTGGATCGACCCCGTTCTCATCGGGTTATTTATTACTTCGACAATCCTGTACTTGGGAATAACTTCTATATTCTGGACGTGTCATATAGACACTAGCACACGGTTCTATGCATCCACTCATCATATTAAAAGCATCACCAAAGACACGTGTAATGTGTTGAACTAGATAATGAAGAAAAAATCAACTCTTATTTATTCATTTGGAGGAGGAACATCTGTTGGGCCCATTATTAAATAAGCCCAACAGCTCACTCTACTATGTTTTTTTTAAGAGAGCTCATGAACAATTAAACAAGGCCTAGAAAAAGGTAAAAGGCCAGTAAAATTGTGAGAATTACTTTTTTTCTAATTTAAGTCTTTAAATTCTATTTGGTTATAACTCTATCACATTATTTGATAAGCCTATCATATTATCACATGATGATAAAGTCTCGTCTTATTATAATGAGTCTATTTGTATATAAATTAAACTCTATCACTGTATATAGATTATGATTAAAACTCTACCACTTTGCATTATAAAAAGGCCTGCATTATATGTTTACATTCATTGAATACACACTCAAAAAATATCGTGAGCATATACATTACACATCTACGTAATAGAGCATAACCTTCTTAATTAGGAGCACTCTCACACACCGCACATTTCTGTTGATCATATACTAACTAGAGTATCGGAGTATTTTTTTTTACAAGAGGGTGATACTCTTATTTATAGTAATTCAACATTACTCAAGGGGTTAAGGCGTAATTTTTTTAGAGTTCCAAATTTGGAGCTTTCATCTACAATGGGGTATTAAAGCAATTAATGATAATAATTCATAGTACTGCAAGGGGTGCATTAATAAACAAGTCTGTTGATGATGGTTATGAATTGTTAAAGGAGATAGCATTTAATAGTTATCAATAGACAGTTGAAAGCATTGTTACAAGGAAAATCACAAGGAGGGGGGAACAAATCATTTACAATTTCTATGGTGGCAACCATCCAAATAGACAATTGTTAAAAACTTCTCACTATATTGGAAGTTGTAACCAACCGCATAACCCTAATTTCATTTTTTATTATCAAGAATGGAGGGATCATATAAATGTTTATTGGAATAACAACATAACAAACTTTCAGTCAAATAAGCCCTCATGGAAGTTTAATAAAAAAAATTAGCAGCATTATAAGAAGAACCCTATTTTAAAGGATGCATTCATACAAGTCATGGAGAATACAGATGCGTTCTCACAAGATCAAGCTATTTCTTTACAGACTGAAGAGACTCAAGTTGAATAACTTATAGAAGCAATTAATGTGGATGAGGGATAGAGCAACCTAAACCCATTGAAGAAGCTAAATCAAAATAGAATCATCCTATAGATTAAGTGCAAATAGAAGAAGAAGAAGAAGAAAAGAAAGCACAATAAAAAGAAAAACTATAAAGCTTCTCAAGTCATTGCAATCCACAACTCCTATTGCATATGAAGCTTGAAAAAAGAGAACCTTAATATGCAAAGTTTCATGGATTTCTCCTGTTGTTTCAAGGTCAAAATGGTAATGCCCAAGGAAGCACAGCCACCTCATAAGCAGAATGTAATTGAAGTGATCAAACATTAAGCGCATGAAAGACAATGTCATATAAAAGAAAGACTAAGAAGTAGCAAAACAAGCTCATCAAGGAGAAATTAATAGATACTAGCCAACGAGGATCATATGTCTGGTCTAAAATTAAAATATTTTCAATAAGACTCAAAACAAAGTAGTCAAAGCTGTTTCTTAAAGAATTTCTCATGGAGCTTTGGAAGTCGAAGAAAATGATTGTAAATACTCTTAGGCGACAACTTAAGTTCCATAAAAAAAAAAAAAAAGATGCCTCAAACATGTAATCTGATCTGTTAAAACCCAAGATGGAGGATGTCAAGCTGATGATGTCAAACTAAGTGTTACTTAAAAGGTAATCCAAGGTAATTTTATTTTATGTTTGTTCATTTTGTTTTAATTAACCATTATTTTTCTTTTTATTGTGAAAGATTTTAAGCAAGGATAAGAATAAAGATAACACCCTAGTGTTATACCCTTAAATGCCCCAGTGTTAATTCCAAAGCATTCAATGCTGAAGTATCACCTATTAAATGCCCCAGTATCTATTAGCTATCAACGGTGGGGTGATCCAAAACCAGAATGCCCCAACGTTAATTCTAGAGAGTTTAGCGATGGGCAATAAAAGGTCAATGCCCTAGCATCCACTCAAAGCCTCAGCGTTAAATGCCTAACGCCTCTGCGATATATTTTGAATTTGAAGTGCCAAAGAGTTCACCAATGCCCTTGCATTCTCTTCATCAACACCCCAACGCTATTACATTTTCAGAATTTAAAAAGTCCAAAACTTTGAGTGCCTTAGAATTTGATAGCTTTATTGCCCTAGAGTTCACTCGAAAACCTTGTTAAAACACGAATTTTTGTCATTCTCTCATTCCAAAACCAAAACCTTTCTCAACTTTCTCAAGCCAACATCAAATCTGGTCAACACACACTCAATCCAACACCCAAAGTACATTATTTACTACTCCTCTAACACTTTTCATAGATCAAAACATAAAATAACACTCAGACACCACAAATCCAACTGAAATTACCAAAACTCCTATCCATACTAAAAACTACCCAAATTCTCTATTTTTCCTTATTTTCGAGCATAGCACTATAGAGACTTGCTTTATTTTAGCAGCAACGTAAGATTGATTCACCAACAAGGTGGTGAAAAACTTCTTAAATTCCATAGAGGGGCTTTGATCTTACAGATTTAGGACTACCTGGGGTTGAGAAAATAATTCAGATGCAGCATTGGGAAACTTTCTGTCAGTAGTCATAGGCCAACAAAACACCGATTATGCAGGAGTTCTACACCAACACCAACAGCAAGGAGCACAACGGCTATCTAGAATACGCCAGAGGCAAGATGGTGGCATTTGATATAGCCACCATCAATAATGTATTTTGCCTATAAGCAAAGATGGATTACGAGTGTCATAAGATTTGTAAGGAGCCTAACTATAGGCAAATCATTCACGCATTGTTTACTCCCAAGACTCAATGGAAGACTATTCAGTGTATCCTCATGATCTTTCTATCCAGGCATATGACCTTTGAGACATGCACGGTACTGCTTCCTAGACTTTAGACTAATGTCAATGCTGCAAATAAGTTCCATCATTAAGTAGAGGGCAATCCTCCTTTACACAATCATGATGGATTGCTTCATCAATATCAGCCAGGTCATCTAGTTAGAGATCCTCGCATATGCATACCTTACTAAGGCAAGTTTGTACTTCCTTCGCTAATCACTACTTAATGTGCATGAGCAGGAGTACATTGAAAGGGCACAGTAAAGTTGCAATAACCGGTACACGCAATTGATATAGCCATACTCCGTATGCTGACATTAGCTGAAAAGCCACAACGTGGTCTTCTACCATTACCATTAGCACCAGCCTCATCCTTCACCAGCACAACTACTCCCGCCAGGCTGCCCAGATTAGAGACTCATGTTGCTAAGCTGCAGCAGGAATTCAGACAGCTTAAAGACATCCATTACCAATGAATACAGATATGGGCGACCAACATGGGAGCATACATCAACCAACTCCTGCCCAGGATGGCTGCACTAATGACCACTCCACCACCGCTACCACTGATGATGCTGATAACGAGAAGGACGATGGGGATCGCTCTAACTTAAGGTTCGATCAAGCTGATTTTGGAGACATCTGAGCTAGAATGTTGTTGGATATTTTATTGTTATGACATTCATAACGCAGCGAAATAGAAAACAAAAATTCTTTAATCTTTCTTTTCATTAGATAAAAATATTTTTTATCTAAGGATCTTATGAATATATGAATTTGATGTTAAAATAAATAAAAATTAATAAGAACATATCTTGAATCTACGTAGAGTTTTCTTCCACCAAATGATTCTAAACCATGCCCTCTTGTTCTACAAGTAAAATAAAGAGTGGGCTTTCAATTTATTTTTCTTCTCTAAACAAAAATACGTATCTTGCGATTTTTTTTCACGTATATGTGTTGTGTTTTATTTAGACTAGTCTTCTCATTTTAAACTAATAATTTAATTAATAATATTTACTAATTAAATTATTATCTCTTAAAATGATACCTAATTCATGTAAACCATATAGAATCCTACTCTTTATGGTTAATGTATAATACCTAACATTTGAGCATTATTAGTCTTTTAATAAAAAAAACACTAAAATTAAAATTAAAATCTTTTTTATAATTTCAAAAATTATCCTTAAGATGTTATTTATTTAATTATATTTAGATAAGATCTTATCTATATTAATTAATTCTTAATTAATTAATTTTATTCAAATATAAAATATGTATTTGAAAACTATTTTTTGGATACAAATAATTTGTGTAATAACACAAATCTTTTTTAATTGTTCACTGTAATAACGAAAAATGTGGTATTGGGGACCTATAATTCAATTTATTAATTCAAGTGTTATTCTACTAAAAATTTGGAATTGCACTCTTGAAATTGTAAATCTAATTTACTCAGAAAACTTAAAACATTCCATTGATTTAATTACTACATGCAATTCAACACTCCATAGATGGTTCATAATTAAAGTTAGGTTAATTACCATTTATCCTTCTAATTATTTCTTTATCCTTAAGTATCATTAATTCACCAATAAATAGTTAATTTGTAATATTATTACAAATTAAGTGCTCTAACCGTTCAGTTATAGAATTAACCCTTAAGAGAACCTTTTTTCTAACTTCTATTAGGAATAAATAGATGGATGTAAATCATATTTTCAACCGTTTATGTTACTATGCCACCAAAATACAAATTTTTAATTTGTTCTTTAGACAAACCGTAACGAGTATTTTAAATGACATAATGACACAAACAGGAGTTTATAATCACTCAGGATTAAGGTTAATCTGCATATGATCATCAGTTGACGTTATTTGAATTCTTAATTAACAATGGTATTTTATATAAGAATTCAAATTACGTCTGGTCTAGTCCTATATAATCATATTATATATAATGTCTCCACTATAATGTTACTACATTAGTGATTCGAATAAGATCACTATATTTTAAATATTTATAGACCACATTAGTAATATTTAATTAAAAATCTTAAACTTTAATTAATTTATTACGAACTTTTCTGTTTATTATTCATAACTTTAATCCTCTTATATATAACAATTATATATTAAAGTTATGGTTACATAAATAAACAAGAAATTTTCTTATATTTATGTCATAAAATTATGAACACTTATAAAATTATAATTTTATTAATTTTATAAAAATAGTATAAATATATACTTTTAAGACACTATCCCTAATAAATTACTCATTCCAGACTAGTGTAGCTACGGAACGTGGGATCTACAATTAGTTTTTGGGTGCCTCCAAATTCCAATTTCACAATCAAAGGGTTATCATTATGTATAGTTTATTCAACTAAGACATTATCAGCGCATATGTTTTTGTTGACATTGTGATAAAAGATAAAGAGAAGGAATCTTGAATGAAATATTTCACCATACACCAGCATCCCAGTTACGCATCTGGATCACATGTGGGCTTTTAATACATATCTCATGCAACCCTTGAAAATCAGCTTCAGTGTGGGGATCAAGTGGAAGTATTAGTGACGTTTAGTTGTGCTGTATCTCGGGTGATGTGTCGAATCCAACCGATTTATGAGCAAGACGTGCATGGTCTTTGCTCAGAGGAGCTACCACTGATGCCATATACCTCATATGAGAAGGTGGACGTTGATGAAGTTGAATATGCATTGATGAGCAAAGGAGGGCATATACTGTCTAAAAGAAGCAGTTATGATGAGGAGGCATTGTCCAGTAGCGGCTTGTTTGAAGAGCATGATCCCAATCCCAAGAGGTTGAGGATCAAGTCTGATCAATGAAAACAAGACAACAAATTAGAACGGAGTGAAGGATGCCACAGTAGAAATACATCATTTCTGTTTGCTGCGAAGATGCTTGGGTTGTTTAACCCTTGCAGTGACATTCCTATAGCTCAATGTTCAATGTCGAAAGTACTTGCTATCTTCCTTGTAAAAATTTGTTTCCCTTTGTGCTGGACTTCTTATTCTTAAATTCCCACTATGAAGAATTACATTTCTTCCTTTTATGTAAGGGGCAAAACTAGAATTTAAGATATAAAAATATCAAATATTAAAATTAAAATTTATATTTAATTAAAATATACTTATATAAAAAATTTTGTGTCAGATTCAAATTACAAAATTATTTATTTTAAAAAATAAAATTTATAAAAATATATTATTAAATTTATAAAAAAAAATCAAGGCTTTGGGGCAATAATTTCCTAAGCCCCCATTGGAGCTCCGCCCCGATAGTATTAATTTTAATACTAATTCAAGCAAGTAATATTTTTTTTGTTATCTGACGTTTAGCAAAGAATTCATGAAATATCTTCTCCCCCACTCCCATATCATGCAAATCCCTTAAAACATAATATGTTTCTGATTTAAGATGCTAATAGGATATCAACTGCCTGTATCCAGAATTGCAATTTGCCAAACAAAAATTGATGCTCCGAAGAAGCACCAACCTGATCACAATCAAAGAAAGGAAAGTTTGCAAGTTTTTCAATTAGTGTCTCATTGTCATCATGTAAATATACTTTTTCACTTGGAACGAAACTTCTCTCATAATCAAGGAAATAACTCAATATAAACTGTGACATGTTGTCAACAATTTTTTAAAACTCAGATACAACAGGGTAGTTATTCCCTCAAACTCAAGGGAACAACATTATTTTTCAATTTTTGACAATTATAAATAAAGCACATACACTAGAAATGAAAAAAGTAAAGAACATAATCATACAGAGAGACAAGCAAGAAATTCAGCGCCAAGTGGAATGGTTTTTAAATGAGAAGTTATCACTTCCATTTGAATTGCTTCCATTGTAATCCAGTGTCCATTTCTCAAATGCACAGTCAACGAAACTGTAGTAGCCACCATGAAGAGAGAGTATGCCTTTCATGACTTTTTCTTCTATCCATGGATAAGTAAGTAGATTTAACAAAGAACAATTAACAGACTCCTGCAAAAGAAAGGTATCTAATCAGCCACATGACATTTCACAAAAATAGGAAGAACCATTTTATATTAAAGGGGAAAAGTTTTAATATAGGTATAGTATCTCAAAACTTCCACTTATTAGACGAAAGCATTAAAAATAGAAGATATTAAAGAAGAATACTTGGCTTAGTAGGGAAAAGAAAATGTTAGACTTGTCTCTAAAAGTCAATGTTTCAATTGATGGTGCATTTATAGTGACTAAATGAAAAAGGGTGAAGGCTCAATCTGCAGCCAGCATAGCCGAAATGCACAACATCTATAAACTAATACCGGATTCAATTGTGTTTCTCTGACCATTTGTTAAATTCAAAAAAAACTCCTCCAACTTCTTCCCACCACCTACCATAATTGGTTATAAATTTTGATTCCCTATTTGGCAGAAAAGATGTATCTTCATAAAGCAGAACTTTTTCATTTTATTTATCTTTCTTATTTGATAGAAAAATTAAAAATACCCAGATCATAGCTAAAAAGGTGTATGTCGTAACCAGGCCCCCAAAAGAGAATACATCCGTGAGCGCACACACACAGACCTAATTTAGCTTTAACTTCTGTGGACTTCAGCATGATACTTTCATCATTCATTATATTGTAGAACATCGTCTTATTGTACAAAGGTATAAAAGCGAAAATTTATGATGGATAAACCATTTCATTCTGAATTGAACTTTCCAAAGTTGGGGAAAAGGCCGATTACCTTCTCACAGTGTGTGCATTGATGGTCAAAGCTAAGGTTATGAGCAGCAGCCTTTGTGTTCAATCTTGCATTCTTCCCCACAAGGACCCAACTTCTAATAAAGCTGCAGGACAGAACTTAGCTTAGTGAGAAGCATATTCAAACTCATTATTGCAAAAATGATACTCTATGATAACATGGAAAGAACTCTTATAGATCAGAGTTGATCTCTTATTCTGACCTTGGATCTTCTTCATCCTGCATACTCATAAGGGCGCGAATGCCTCCACAGCGGCTGTGGCCTATAACTAAAATGTTTTCAACCTACAAAAGGAGTCGTGTACAATCTCAGCATATATCTCGCAGGCTTCATGACTGGATAGTTGTCCATAAGGTCCCATATTTAAGGAACCAAAAGTAGAGAGGCCAACTCATCAAAATAATATTTCTCAGAAATCCAAGAAAGATAGAAAACCAGACCATTAAAGTTTCAGGCACAAAATACTTACGTTAAGAGAATTTACTGCAAATTCCAGTGCAGCATTAGTTTCTGAGGGCCCACTCTGCAATCAGAAATCTAAGTTAACAAAAAAAGAAAAAGAACAACCCGTGCAGCTTCTTCTTATAATATTAATTACTCTAGTATTCAGTTTGCAGCATTGATCCTTATTTGTTGGAAAGGAGGGAAACACATGTATAAGATAAATCACATGAAATGTGTCACATACCTCACATGGGGGAACCATATTTGCAACATTGCGTACGATAAATGCTTCTCCAGGTTGAAATCCCAGGATGTTTGAGGGACAAACTCTAGAGTCTGCACAAGCAATCACCATAAACTGTCCAAGGAAGTGTTAGCTAACAAAATTCTTTTGCCTTGATTACAGGAGATTAAAAAGGTAACCAATCTAAGTGTTTCAAACATTTACATGACAAATAGCAGTAAATAGGTATGATTAAACTACAAAAAGAATAAATCACCTTTGGTGCTTGACAATTTGCAAGATTTTGGTAATGTTCTAAATTTTCCCTGTTAAGAAATGCTAGCTGTATTAGTGGTAGACTAATTGATCTTCAAAAGTAAATCAATCTCAGAAAAGGGCTCTTTATTGCTTACATATATTTCTGCTTTTTGAAACTCAGAAACCGATGTTTCATTTCATCAAACAAATCACATTCATTCTGGACTTCTACCATGGTCTCCAGCTTGTCCCTTTTAAGTTCTTGAGTCAGTCCCACAGATTCCCTTGAAACCTTCAACTTGAAACCTGGACTGCTCTTGCTGGTGAAACAACATTACTTAGAAAAATCAAATTAAATGATTTTCACTTCAGGGAATATAAACCAAAATGGAGATATTCTTATCTCTTAGGATCAACCCCGAAGGTTGCATGGTAGTAGTCATTGTCTTAATATGTAGAACTTGTCCTATACGTAAATCACTGAAAAATTACCATCAGAAAATCACAAAACTTAATTAATCTTAGATTGCTAGAAGACCCATTAAAGTGCCGTCATTCATGAGAACAACAGCTGATGTATTTACAGCTAGGGAATAAACAACGAGTCAAACAAAAATATGGTTATATTTTCATACACATAAAATTGCTATTCAAGTTGTTCAATTTAAAAGATCTTCCCCATAAAAAACAAAATGGAGTTACGCAACAAAATCAAACTCATGGTCAGAATATCAAATTAAAAATCAACATCATCATAAGGGCAAAGAAACTACAATTTTGAAATGATTTCTTAGATTATGTAATGGTTCCCACTTGAGGGATTTTTATCGTAACAACAATCTTCATTAGTGGACTGGAGTGAGATCGTCAAATTCAGTGAAGTGGATATAGATTCACTTTGAACTGAACAACTAAAATTCTCTTCCCATTTAATGATTGCTTGTTTTCTTTCAATTTTGATCAATTACTTTGCAAAAGCCCAAATGTTGTCCCCAAAAATATAAATCTAACTCATTAGCCCAGGGTAACCTAAAATCCGAGATCAATAGTTTGGATGAAGGGTAATCAAACAAGGGGTAATAAGATGATCGCTCAATCCATGAACACCCAGATTTAGCAGTTAAATGAGCCTTTTGACCAAAATAACCAAAATCAATCATTAGAGGTACATGACAAAAATGTGGTGCATCAGTAAAGGAAAATCCTTGCATGGCAGGTTGAGTTACAAGAGGAGTTAAGACAAGTGAGAAGGGAGATGAGAGAGCTGTTGATAGTGGTGTTAGAGAAAAACAAAAGGCTAGAAGAGCAACTTGAGTCTTGGGAGGTTGCTGACTGACAAAGTGGTCCATTTAACTTGGAATGGCCCCTCCTATTTAATGGAAACAGTAAACCTCTACCTGAACTCACTCAGGTGCAAAAAGGGAAAGCATACAAGAGACAATAATGATTTGGACGAACATGATGCTTGTAGACCAGTGAATAGAAGAAACAGCCGAAAAGGCTACTGTAGAGAAGTGTAACATCTAAAATACCCTTGGAAGAAAAGGTTCGAGGATTAGAGGGGCAGATATACGAGCTAATAGAGGAAGAATAAAAACACAACCTCTCTTCTTTAAGGGCAGCCGAAAGGGAGAGGAAGTCTCCCCTTATTGATGAACTCAAAGACATGGAACTGCCTACGACCTTGAGATTACCCAACCTCCTAACCTACAAAGGTGTAACTGACCCGAATCACTATGTAGATCAAGTAATTGACTTGCTATCAATTACAAGGTTGAGGTAGAATCAGATGTGCCGATTGTTCCATATGAACCTGGAAGACAAGCCCTCCTCTAGTATCGGCATTTGAAGTAGATAGTATTTCTTCTTATATTGAGTTGACCAAAAAATTTGTTTAGCACTTCCGATGAGCCTGACAGTTGACTAAGGACCCCTAACAGCTAAAAAACCTCAAGCAAGGCTGAACAGACAGCTTGAGAGCTTTCATGTTCAAATTCCACCGAGAAGAAATTCAACTTAAGGTTGTTGACCTACCCGTTGTGTTAGAGGCATTAAAAATAAGGCTAAGGTTAAATCTGTTCTGGTACTATGTCTGAGAACCCGATCATTGCCTCTATAGCTGAGCACTTAAATACATAGCGATCGAAAAAGAGAAAGGGAATGGGACAACAGTAATAAATAATATCTATGGAAGAATACAGGGCAAAGAAGTAAAATCTCCTAAAATGAGATTGTTTAGAAAAAAGAGACTAAACACCACCTAGGGCGGTGATGTATTCTCAAAGAGACCATCCACGCGAGGAGAGTCGAGGAGAATGAACAAAGAGACTTTCCCCTCGAGTAGGGAGAATCCAAGAGGAAAAGTACGTCCCCTTAATTGTCCCTTTGGAGATTATATCTGAAGCCATAAAAAATAGAGGTCTACTCGAAGAACCTACTACCATAAGAGCATCTACGGGATGACATGACAAGACTAAGAAGTGTAACTTCCATCAGAACCATGGGCACATAACCAACAAGTGTCACCATTTATGGGAGCAAGTAGACCAACTAGACAAAAATAGGTACTTGGATGAGTTTAGAGCTGACCAAGAGAATCAGTAAATCAAGGCTTTAGATCCCGAGCTCCTGAAGAGAGATTATTCATGAATAATTTACATTTGCTTTTAATTTTTTCTGAGATTGTAAAAGAATGTCCAATAATCATTAATAAATCTTCATTCTCTAAATCTCATTGCAAAACTCGGCAGCTAAAGAACTTTATATTGATCTGAGATATCACGATAGTCACCCGAAGACCATGAAGTCAAAAAGGTTGAGGCGATAATCATCCCAGATGACTTATCCAAAAGGGATGTAGATCTAGAGCATTTTCCCAGATGACTCATCCCCGAGGGATGGAGGTTTGGCACGCTATCCTAGATGTCTCATCCCAAAGGGATAGAGGTTTGAAGCATCACCCCAGATGACTAGCACTTTCAGATGACTCATCCAAAAGGGATGACGATTTGAAGCACCTTCCCAAATGACTTATCCCCCGAAGGATAAAGGTCAGGCGTACTATCCCAGATAACTCATCCTAAAGAGATTGAGGTCTGGCACACTATTCCAAATTACTTTTCCTAAAGTGATGGAATTCTAGAGTATCACTCCAAATGACTGATCTAAAAGGGATAAATGTTTGGAGCTTCTTATTAAATGACTCATCCTCTAGGAACAAAGGGCTGGCACACTATTCTAGATGACTCATCTTAAAAGGATGGAGCTTTGAAGATGTAGGTTTGTCACACTATTCCTAATGTCTCATCTTAAAGAGATGGAGATATGGAGTATCACCCCAAATGATTCATCCCAAAGAGATGTATGTCTAACACACTATCCCAGATGACTCATCCTAAAAGGATGGAGGTCTAGAACACCCTTCCAACA
This sequence comes from Ailanthus altissimus, assembly GCA_946807835.1. Lineage (NCBI taxonomy): Eukaryota > Viridiplantae > Streptophyta > Magnoliopsida > Sapindales > Simaroubaceae > Ailanthus > Ailanthus altissimus. Next base: position 14,276,045 of record OX327698.1, read on the forward strand.
GAAGGTCGAAGGGATACAAAACAAGGCCCCAAAGACCCCCTCGATTGGCTATCAAAAGGTCGAGGGTAAACCAAGCGAGGCTCGAACGACCCCCTCAGTTGGCTATCAAAGGGCTAAGAGCGAGGCCCCAACGACTTCCTCAATAAGATATTAGAAGACCGAGGGGATACAGGGTGAGGCCTCAACGACCCCCTTTATTTGCTATTAGAAGACTGAAGGGATACAAGACGAGGCCCTAACGACCCACTTAATTGGTTATCAAAAGGGCTGAAAGGATACAGGGCAAGGCCGCCAAAGACTCTTTTAGTCCATTTTCAGAAGTGCATCTGGGTCACATGGATTCGCTAACACACAACTGATGTACTCTGCCTATGCCAAAATTGCACCAAACTGTCCCTAGGAACTACATTGAGCCGTCAATACGAGGACTACTATAAGGTTTTTATTATCAACAAATTAATACTAAAAACTGAAGAACTCCTATTTCTCTTAAATTTTGGCTCAATCCCCAAAAAATCTATTACATGGGCATTTCCTAATTCCACAATGAATCAACAAGATACTTCCTAAATCTACCAGGATTTTATAAGGCACTTTCTAATTCTACAAGAACTCTACAAGGCATATCCCAATCTGAAAAAGGACTGAAGATCTAAAAGGACTGAAGATCTAAAAGGATCTCTCTTTCTCTTTTGACTTCTCTCTTTCAAGGAAAAAACCCCATCCATTACAAGAGCTGCATTCGTAATGGTTCCCACTTTAGGAATTTTATCTCTTCCCCTTTTATGATTACTGGTTTTCTTTCAATTTTGATCAATAACTCTACAAAAGCCCAAACATTGTTCCTCAAAAATATAAATCTAACTTTTTTATCAGGGTAACCCAAAATCCAGGGTCAAAAGATTAAAATATCAAACTATGTCTCAATGTAACAGTAAACTGATATAGAACATTTTGAGACAAAACTTTTCATTAAACTGCCAAGCAAAATGACAAGAACTTTGAAGATGAACTTATAAAATCTGCCAAATCTAAATGTTACAAGCTAAAAATACAATTACCACAGACATTTCCATGAACTATGAATATTCCTGATTTGAATTATTTAGAACAAATGACATGACAAACCTATAAAGCTACGGAATTAAGAAGCTAGCAACACAAGTAAACTATTTGAGAAAATTCAAACAAATTTATAAGAATTTACAGGGGAAACGCTCAACTGAGTATAAGTATTTCTTCCCCCGGGAACAGAAATCGAAACTTACTCGAAAGAAGTGAATAAGCACAAATGGGTCTGCTCAATTTTTCTAAATTTCAGCTGGGAGCCAAAGATCTGCTTCAAACAATAAAAAAAAGGAGAGAGAAAAGAGAAAAATCAAGTAAACCCAGAACGAAATGACACATATATAGAAAAAAAAGAAGAAGCTTACTGAGGAAGTGCTCAAAGGAGTGAGAGTTGAAGAGGATAAAGGGTCATTAGAAAGGGAAGCTGGAACACGAATTGCCATTGAAGTTTGCACTTTGCAGAGATCTTGAAAGAGAAAAAAGATGCTTCAGTGAGGATTTAAGAGAACCATTGGATTTGGAATTTAAAGAAATAGGTGAGTGAGTGGGTGTGTGTTGGTTGTCTCCAAGAAAGACGGAGAATTCAATGTGGAAATTAAACAAGTGTGTTCTCAGTTGCCAACTCAGCAACTTTCTCAAGCTTTTGCCATGTGTTTCTTTTCTAGAACTTGCCCTGATTGTTGTCATTTGTCTGGCGGTTGCGTCAGGTACTTAATTCATTTTTTTTCCATTTTGGGATGATTCCATATACCCCTAGACTTTTGCCAAAACTCGCGTTAGTCCAAACATTTTTTCACTGTCATAAAAGCTCCTAAACGTTTTAAGGGAAAATTATGATAATTTTTAGAGTATTATTACTTATACAAACTCATTCACACAAATTAATGTAGTATGATATGATTAGATGCATAAATTGAATAACACTATACAATAAATAATAGTAAATTATATCTTCAATTATATTATGTCACGTTATTTGTATGTAAATTTGTATATTTAATATTATTCTAATTTTTAGAATCACTTTAAAAGCAAGAAATATCAAATTACAACTGGACTCATATTTGTATATTTAATTAAAAGTAATATTTAAAAAAATTAATGAATTAAGGATTTCTTATTGCTCAATTTGACAAATATCTCCATTGAACACTTATGCATGATTAAACCATTTTTTAGTTTGAATTTTTTTTATAATAAATTAGATAAATATTTGTCAATATATACAACTAAATTTTTTTTTTAAAAATAATTCTTCATAACTAAACAAACAAAGAGGAAGAGATGCCTTCCTCACTTACAATTGAGTTTATAAAACTTAAAACTTCATTAGTTTAAGAAACATTAAGAGAAAAAGAAACAGCATAACTTGCAAGGTCATGGACTAACTTATTTGCTTCTCTTGGAGCAACGAGGATATTATAAGCATTAAGAGAATCTAAACACTTCCAAATTTATGCACAGATTACCCATTTTTTGAATAAGCCACTATATGAACTAACAAATCATTAACAATTATTGAAGCATCCGTCTCTACCACAATGAGATCATAGTTCATTCGCAAGATGGTTTGCAGGCCAAAGAGCATAACCATTACTTCGGCTACAAACATAGCAAGAAGGCCATCCACGCATCTAACTCTCGAAGCAATTACATCCCCGAATCTATTATAAGCTACAAGACTAAAACCAAATTTTTAAGCTGCAGTAACAATAGAAACATCTAAATTAATCTTGATATAACTACCAATTAAAGGCTTCCAACGAACACTCTTTGAAATAGCTTTATTGGTGGTTGTTCCTTGTTGCGATTTAAACTCTTCAAGAAAGTTTTGAGACCATGCAACTATATGTTGAGTGTCTGTGCCTCCACCATCATGAACAACTCTATTACGATCAAACCACACTCTCCACAAAATCACACACAATAGCTACAAAAATTTTATTTTGTACAGAAGTATGGGTGAAGCGAAAAGGCCCACTATAGACATTGATGAGAAACCTAAATCAGTCCCATAAAGTCACAAGAGAGTCGAACATCTTAAGAGCATCATATAACCAAAGTGCATGAATAGAGTTCTCGGCTTCTCTCCCACACCTTGGACAAGTCTCTATTATTAGCTCACAACAACTTGGCAACTGTGAGAAACAATGGAGAGATAAGGATTCTCATGATTCTCGGAGCAATAAGGCTGAAAAATCTTACAACATTATCTCAAACCATGGGGAGACATTGAGAGATATTAGAACTCTAACTGCAACTAGTTCAAACCAAGATAGTGATCCAACAGATAAGGATTAATCAGCACAATAGTCAATAGATTTGATAAGATTTCATTATTTTTTAAAATTCTCTAGCTAATGTACTCATGTTTAAATACATCACTAATGTATCGCCATATGGGGAGTGTGTTCATGTTGCTAATAAAAATTAATACAATTTCCTTTCTTCTTGATTTTTATTTTGGTATTAAAGCCTTTGTAAACACAAAGACATTCTAGACTCTACTTTCACCGATCATACACAGCTCACAAATCCTATAATATCCTTCTTCTTTATTTATTTCTCACTCTCTTCTTCCGCCATGGCTACTCTATCTCTAAATATTGGCAATTTTGTCACTCTTAAACTCACTCTCCCTAACTATCCCCTGTGGCGTGAACAAGTCTTAGCACTTGCTGAGAGTCAAGAATTAGTCAGCTGTCTCACAAATGAAGATCCAGCTCCTACCAAATACACCACACCAAATCCAAACAATATAATGGATACTGAAAGTTTTACTCCACAATTAACAAATGCATACATTGCTTGGCGAAAGTCTAATCGTCTTCTTCGTGGTTGGATTATTGGAACACTCTCAGAGAAACCTCTTGGACTCGTTGTTGCTCTCGACACAGCTCATGCAGTATGGGAAGCACTCAAAAATGCATATGCCCAAGTTTCACTAGAACAAGAATTTACACAACATCAACAGATAACTTATCTTCGAAAAGAAGATGACAAAACCATTACAGAACACCTTCGTATCTTCAAAAGTTTGTGTGACGGTTTAGCAGCTATTGGGAAACCTATTCCTGACCAAGAAAAAATGTTTTGTCTTCTTACTAGTGTTGGTCCACACTACGAAACCTTCACAACTACCATGTTAAAGCCACAATGTCCTTCATACTCTGAATTGGTTTCTCAACTTCATAATTTTGATCAAAGGCGTAATTGTTTTTCTAGTCATATAGATGTACCAGCTTTACCACACACTCATCAACTAGCATTTTATAGCCAGCAGCAACATCGCTCCCAATAAACTACTTCAACATATTGTGGAAATCCACAGAAGTTCACATCTAATGGACGTGGATTCCAGGCATAACAACCTAAGGGATCCAATCAAAGCTACAACAATACATCTATTGCCAACTCACGACGCCGTCCACCACCACCAGTGGAGCGTCATATGACTCCTGTAGAAATGGATAAATATCCTGATCAGCAGTGTCAATATTGTGGGATGATGGGTCATATTGATAAGATATGTTGGTGGGTGCCCAAGAAATCCACTCAGTATAATGAAATTCCACAAGTACTTGCAGCACTTACCTTAGACAACACCATCACAGACACAGAATGGACAACAGACACTGGAGCTTCCAATCACATGGCAGGTAAGCCAGGTATGTTAAAAATTATTCGTAGTTATTCTGGTAGTGACACAGTTTTGATTAGTGATGGATCTTCCTTGCCAATTCTTAGAATTGGAGACTCTTATATAAAACAAAAGAAATCCGTCTTACCTTTCATAATGTTTTACTAGTTCCAAATTTAACAAGAAATTTACTCTCAGTAAGCTAATTAACTACTCAATTTTTTGTCAACTGTGAATTTTTTAATATTGATTTTTGTGTTAAGGAACGGTGAACAAGACAACCATTGATAATAGGGAAACGCAGGGGTGATCTTTATGTTCTACCCACTTTGCCGAAAATATATTTTTCTCATCGATTCAAATCCAGCACAGCAGAAGTTTGGCATCAACGTTTAGGTCATCCTTAGTCTTCAGCTTTACAGTTACTAAAAATTAAAGGGCTAATTGATGTCGTAGAGGCAACAAAATCTCAATATCTTTATGATAGTTGTCAATTAAAAAAGCTTAGCCGATTACCTTTTTCAACTTCTGAACATTCAAGTATTTTTTGAAAAAATTCATTGCGATATTTGAGGACCAGCTCCTGTATTATCTATTTCTAAATTCAAATATTATGTTTGTTTGGTTGATGGCTTTTCTAAATATACATGGATTATTCCTTTTCATCATAAATCTGATTTTTTTAATGCATACCTAGCATTTGAAAAATGTATGCATTTGAAAAATATGTTGCCAGGCAGTTCAATAAACATGTTAAAAGTTATCACTCGAATGGAGGTGGTGAGTTCATCAACTCCAAACTTTCATCTCATTTTCTTTCAACATGCATTATTCATCAAGTATCATCTTCATATACTCTTGAGCAAACTGGTATGGTTGAAAGACGTCATAGAACTATAAGAGAACTAGGTATGACTATATTATTTCATTGTGGTGCTCCTTTATTTTTATGTATAGAAGCTTTCACTACAACTGTTTACCTTATGAATCGAATAACCTCATCTACACTTAATTTTGAAACTCCGTATTTTATGCTGCATGAAGTTCATCATATTTACTCTTCACTTCGTACCTTTGCATCTAAATGTGTTCCTTATACTTGGGACACACAACGTAATAAATTTGATCCTAAAACACTTCTTTGTAATTTTGTAGGCTACAGTGAAAATCACAAAGGATACAAGTGCTTTCATCCTTCGAGTAAAAAAATTTTTATTTCATGACATGTTATTTTTGATAAGTTAGTCTTCCCTTATAAGACTGCCAGCACTTCCTACATCACACCTACCATGCCACGGGTTATTAGCATCTTTGATTCTTGGTTACCACACACAGACATTAGCTCCTCTGTAGAGCATTCTTTGCAAACTTCAACACCACCATGTTTAAGTCCTTTACTGGAGGCAGACATTCATTTGTCACACCATCATCCTAGTGTCATTGACCAATCAAATATTCCATCCTCTCTATCTGAGTCTCACAGGTCGACATAGCTTGAAACACCTCTATCACACAAGTCTGAGCTTCTAGAAATGTCTCAACCCACATCACTTTCCCAGATCGTACCAGAACAACCAGTGTCATCTCATCCTACTCTAGTTTCTTCCACACTAATAACTCACTCTATAACAACTCAATCTAAACTAGGTATAGTAAAACCCAACTCAAAATATGCTTTGATTACTACCACATCTATGAATATACCTCGTGAGCCACGCAATATAAGATCTGCCTTAGCACACCCTGGTTGGAAGGTTGCCATGGATGAAGAACTTGTAGCACTACATCAAAATCATACGTGGAATCTTGTTCCCTACACATCTAACATGCATGTCATTAGATCTAAATGGGTTTTTAAATCTAAACTCAAACTCGATGGTTCTCTAGATCGACTCAAGGCACGTCTTGTTGCAAAAGGCTATCATCAAATTGATAGCGTGGACTATACAAAAATATTTTCTCCAGTTATCAATCAGGAACCATTCGCATAATCATCACAATTGCACTTGTTCAGCAATGGCCTATCCGTCAACTAGACATAAAGAATACTTTTTTACATGGGTTAATATCTGAAGATATATATATATATATATATGCAACCCCCAGGAATTGCGGATCCTCAACACCCAACATATGTTTGCAAACTCCAAAAGGCCTTTTTATGGTTTAAAACAAGTATCACGTGCTTGGTTTGATCGATTTCGTACATTCCTCTTAAAATATGGGTTCTTTTGCAGCTTAGCAGATCCTTCCTTATTTATTTTTCATTCTGATTATGGCTCACTAATTTTACTTCTTTATGTAAATGATATACTACTCACAGGATCAACTCCAATACTGGTTACAAATTTTATTCAACTAATGAGCCATGAATTTGCAATGAAGGACTTAAGACCGATTCATCACTTCTTTGGCGTTGAAATTTCCCCAACATCCAATGGTCTTCGTCTATCTCAATCACATTATGCCTTACAATACTTGAACGATCAAACATGGTAGATTGCAAGCCTATGAGTACACCTCTTGGAACTAAAACAAAAATCTCATCCAATACTACTCTCATGGAAGATCCTAGTTACTATCGAGGACTTGTTGGGGCATTACAGTATCTAACACTCATGCGCCCTGATATTTCGTTTAGTATCAATTATGTATCTCAATTCATGTATGCTCCCACTGTGACACATTTAAAAATGGTTCGACGAATCCTACGATACATCAAAGGAACTATTGACATAGGATTACACTTTTCTTCAAACACTACACTTGATTTATCTGTTTTTTTAGATGCAGATTAGGCAGGGTGTCCCACTACCAGACGTTCCACTACTGGCTACTGCACCTACCTTAGAGGAAACCTTATCTCTTGGTGTACGAAGAAATAACATACAGTTTCCAGGTCAAGCACAGAAGCAGAGTATCAAGCTATGGCTAACACTACAGTTGAACTAACATGGATGACCTTCATTCTTAAAGATCTTCACATTCCAATGAAATCTCCACCCATACTCTACTGTGACAATCTTAGTGCTCTTTACATGACAATTAATCTCGTGTTCCATGCTATAAGTAAACACATCGAGTTGGATTATCATTTTGTGCGCGAACATGTTGCACTTGGACTTCTTATCACTCGTCATATCTCACGGATAACCAAGTTGCAGACATCTTCACTAAACCAATGTCAAAAGCAACACTTCATTATTTTCGAACCAAACTTTGCCTCCAACCCTGGCACAGTTTGCGGGAGGGTATTAGCCCACAACAACTTGTTTAACTTGACAACTGTGAGAAATAATGGAGAGATAAGAATTCTTATGATTCTCGGAGCAATAAGACTGGAAAATCTTACAACATTATCTCAAACCGTGGAGAGACATTGAGAGATATTAGAACTCTAACTGCAACTAGTTCGAACCAAGATAATGATCCAACAGATAAGGATTAATTAGAACAATAATCAGCAGATTTGATAAGATTTCATTTTTTTTTAAACTCTCTAGCTAATGTATTCATGTTTAAATACACGACTAATGTATCGCCATATGGAGAGTGTTTTATTTTCTATTACCAGAACATAATGCTGCTTGAGATGACATTGGTAGAAAATAACTCATGAGAAAATTTTCAAATGAAAATTTTGACTTTAAGAAGTATCTTCAAGTGCCAAAGCTTCTTCCACCAAGACTCGACAATAGAAGATCCTGAACAACTTGGGATACCCTTTCTTTGCACTGTCACCCTGTAACCACTTCTTATTATGGAAGCTCCAAGACAATTATAATGCCACAATAGGCTGTCTCGATCTTGATTCTGATTTTGAGGACGAGGCAAGCTAAGGATAACTTGCACTTCTTTTACTAAAAAAGAATTTCAAATCAGTTTGGCATTCCATATACAACTAGATTTTTTATTACGCATATTTATTGCTTAATCGGGGATCATCACTAAAAAGAACATCTTAATAACTGGCAACAACAATCTAAATTAACTTTATTTGCCTTGGACCATTTCCCTTCAGTTTTAGTTGAATACAATTGATGTCTAAATATAATGGTTTGAGGTTAAAATTGATTCCACCTTAAGCCTTCAAATACTTAAGAATTTTGTTAGTTTAAAGAGTCCATGATAGGGAGAAATCCTTGGCAAAAGACATTGAACTAAATTTTTAGGTTTTGGTGAGTGGAGAGTTGACTGGTGGATAGTTGGATATGGATTGAGCTAAAACCGAGCTGAGTGAACTTGCATAACACAGAAATGGAACTAGTCAGAGGTAGGTGCTGGAGAGTGGCCAACAATGGTCCTCTAACGCTCAAGTTAAATAGAGAAGCCAGTGGCACACATTTTCCTTAGATGTCCTAAAGAAAGTTAGAGAAAGAGGGAGATCGTTTCTTAAAGTTTCTAGTTTTTTTTTATCATTTTTGTGTCTAAAGAGTATATGTATATACTTTGAGCTAGAGAGTATGAGGGCCTAGAGAATTTTCACTTAAAGTGACACATGTCGATGTGTGATTAGTGGTCTTTACTATTATTGGGTGCATTTTTTAGTAAACTATGTTTAAGGCTACTTTAGTAAATGTGCTCTTCAAAGCTTAGAGAATAAGCAGTCTTCTAGTTTGTGCTTTTTTAAGGAGCAAAGAACCAGCAAACACTACCTCTATTGTTGAGTCCTATTAAGTGCAAGCTCTCTCTAGTTCGAGGGAGGTCTTATCCTCTAGCAGAAAAAAGAGACAAATCACTGAACTATGAAGATGTGGAGGCATATCAGAGGCCCTTAGGATTACATCTTTGAGACCTTATCCCTTTTTCTTTTTAGTTGCTCCCAATAAGATTTTAAGGACCATAGGTGATGACATGACAATTAGAGTAACTATTACATCTAGAATATCTTTTTAACCTTATTACCACCACCTCAAATCTGGTGTGTCAAGTATAAGGCCTTATTGAAATGTGTGTTTAAATGGATGTAATTCAACTAACATTTCCTTAAGCGCAGACATGCTACTCATTTCTAACCCAATCAATTTCTTAAAGTTGTGCGATTAATAGCCATATGGCTTCTTAAAAAGGGTCTACGTGTCATTAAAACTATCCCCCAACAATAATAAAAATAAAAAAAAATTTAATATACTAATTTATACTTTTTTTCCCGTACTAATTATATTATAATCAATCAAATCACTTAAATTATTGTTCATATTGAAATGAAGGGAAATTTTTAATTTTCCCTCTTCAAATATCTATATATATCGCCTTGCAACCAAGTTTTATGACCACTATCATTGCGTTATTCTTCCATCAATTTTTGCAAGTAATATTAGCTAAAATAATGGTAAAATAGTAATTGAATAAAAAATATAAAATATAAATAAATATTTAATTTAAAATTACAAAAAATACCTTTTTAAAATATTCTTTTTTCTTTTTTTTTTCATGCTCGCTCTTTTTCTCCCTCTTTCTCTCTCTTTCTTTCTTATATCTCTTTCTCAACAAATCCACTAGTGGCAATAGAAAGCATATTGAGGGAGAAGCACGCACCATAAATACAGTCATGTAAAGCTCTGAAGTGTGGTGCATTGACGATCACGCGATCCTCACCTCTTTTGCAAGGGGGGAACTAGAATTTAATATGAAGGGCTGAATTTTAAAGTTAAAAATTATATTATATTAGAGTTTAATTAAATTGGCGTCTTAATGTCAAACTTAAAATTTTAAGGGGGTTAAATCACAAAAATACTTATTTTAGAGGGTAAAAATTATAAAAAATTTATTATTAAATTTAAAACAAATTTAGAGCTTAGGGGGCCATGTGTCACGGGGCTACACTTGCTATTAACTTAAAAGATTAATCTCAAAGACTAACATATTAAATAATATTTCTTACCCACTTATATATATTCAAGATCCACTTATTTTATTTTTAATATAAAATGTGACATATGACCACCCTATATAGGCCTGCCCCTGCTCCTTTGTGCAAAGCTATCACATTATATTATCACTCTGCCACTCCACATCAACCACTACATCTCCAATCATACACCATCATTTAGGACTAATTTAGGGTTTTTGATTTAGTTATTTTTTTTATTATGATTTATTTGAGTTTGGAGTTTTTTTAATATTTTATTTTGTTTTACAAAATTGTTGATTTTATTTGTATCATGATGGGTTGTAGGAGAAATTTGATCTTGAGAATGGACTTTTATTTGTTGAAGATAAATGACATTTTTTTCTTGAAATTTTTTTAAATGTACAAGGTTTAATTATTAATTTGTATAAACATTTTGGCATTCAAGTTGCTTTGTAAATTTTGTTCTTAAAGCAGTTATTTTGTAAATTTTTATTTAAAGAGAAGAAAGAAAACTTAAAACAAAAAGAGAGAGAGAAATAAAAAAATAAATTATTTAATTCTAAATTATAAAACTAATTTTTATTTAGTTTCAAAATTAAAAAAAAATTTATTACTTTTATTTATTTACTTTTAAGGTACTTTTATCTCTCCACGTGATATTAAGAATAATAAAATAGCTTTAACTTCACATTGAAGGTAATAAAGTAATTTTAGCTTCACATTAAGAGCAAAAATATAATTTCCTTTATCAACTCGAGTCAGTATATTATCTTTAATGATAAAATTAACAGAATGGATGCACAGTGATAGTAGTTCATTGATAATGTGTAGATATTTAAAGGGAGGAAATGAAATTTTCTTTGAAATTAATCTGATGATTGATTTACAAATTTTAAATAAATAAAAGTTTGATAATTTTTTATATCACCATTGATAAATTTCTTGTTTTTTTTAATATAAAAAGGAGAGATTTAAACTTAAGATTTGTAAGACATATTGTAAGCTCTTTTTATCACTGAATTATTTAAATAAATACAGTAATTTTTTTATTTAATTTTATAATTATGCTGTGCGTATATAATTATTATTTATTTTATTTTATTATAAAAAATTTATGACGTTATTCTCTTGAAACTTTGTGCAACTGGGTCAAAGATGAAATTGTGATATTACATTTTCTTTTATGTTAAATGCCCCAAAATTATTCTAAAATTTTTTCTTTAACATGATTTAACAAGTGATGCATCTTTCATAAATTGAATAATGAATTTTCGCAATGTAAACAAAAATATAAAGCTATTTATACTCTAAAATACTATCAGCATTTATTTTCTCAATACATCCATTATTTAGAATCTGAAAGTTAATTTACACCACTATTGTCCCTGATTAAATTTAAATTTAAATTTTTATTTTTATTAGTTTTTTTATTTGCCTATAATTTTTCTTTTGAATTCTGTATATCCATTACATCAACATGCTACTGTGATTGCATAATGAACTGTGTATCTTGTAGTGGTCTGTTCATAAGCAATAGCTAAAAAGGTTAAATTTGAGTATTCTACTTGTGTTTGCTGTGAGATTGCATATCATATATAATTTTTATTATTTAAAATGAAGAAGTAATTAATTATTTAGATATATATTTAACCATTATTTTAGTTAAGTGAATTCATTTAAAACTAATTAACTTGCTAATCACTGAACTTAATTGATAAGTATCTAAATAATTTTTATTTATAACAATAATTGTTTAAATACACAATTTATAAAATCATAACATATACATTATTAAATATATTGCTCTCAGAATTTAGGCTCAATCTACAAAAGTCCAATAGGGTTGAGCTCAGTTTGGTGTTATGAAAAGGTAGATCTTCTCAACCCATTAAGACTTGAGGTGGCCGAACACTTTCACCAAAATTCTGAAAGATCGTGTTCAGCCTAAGAGCTATACTAAGTTTGAACCATATATTTGACCCAAGGATTTTATAATGTTGAACGCTACACATAGTTTCATCTATTGATTAATCAACATTAGGATTGAAGGACTCACTGTTGTCCCTTAGAATTCTGGCCTAGTCCCGAAAAGTCCAAGTTAGAGCTATGAAAAGGCTTACCATCTTAGCCCACTAAGGCTTGAGGAGGCCTAACACTTCCACAGAACCACGGAGGACCATGTTCAATCTAAAAGTTACACTAAGTTCAACCCAAGCTCTAACACTCACTATTCGTGATTAAGTAATTGTTAGTCTACAAAAAGAAGATACTTGTTTCTCTATTAATGACCATCCTCCAAACTACAATAGAGGATCCCCCACTTTAATTGTTATTAACCCACTTTTGGAATATGGTTTAGGAGTACCATTTTATAAGGATGAAGACTTGTCACTTAAAGTCATTAAAGACCATCCTTGTGGAGATAAACACCCCTTGAAATGGATGATCATTTCTCATCAAAATACCTTTTTAAGATAATCTTACTAACACTTTGAAAACGACTCTAAGAAGTCTAAATATGAGCAAAATACTACATTCAATAGTCCATAGATAAATAAAATATGTTATTAAAAGAGTTCAAGGAAAGATAGAATACCAAAAGATTATGAAGTTTATCATAGGCTCAAATTGCCCTAACTCTATATAAAATGGGGTATTTCCTCACGTAAGGGATGATAATTTTTTCTTTGAAAAAAAAAATACCTTTTATGATTCTTTCTATATATCATATTTGCTATACGTTTCTTTAATAGCTCCATTCTGACTTTAGCATCGGAGGGTTTAAATTGAAGATCACCACTGATATAGTCTTAACCAACTTTTGTTTTACAACATTCAGATCTTAACCATTTGAGAATCTTCATGAAGAATAGCATTGACCTATTCATGCACCAGACCGCTTCTGCTTGAATACAAATTGAACTGTTGACCTAAAACTTTGATCTAACTTTCAGCTTGACCAAAAAGCCCAAAATCTCTGATCAATAGTTTAGTGTCATCTGTAAGAAGTAGTGTAAATGTCATAGAGATTGATAAGTGTGATTTAGTCATATTTTGGCTCTATTCTAACTTAGCAGTTTGCCTATTTTCAAGTAATTTCATGCTATTTAGGCATTCAAGTGTTCATTTATAGGATAAATCATGTAAAGAATGAATGTTAAAGGAATTATAGTGAAAACATCAAAAACTGGAACCAAAGAGTGAAGATTCAAAAGTAAAATGCAGAAAAGTGATGAATGCCCCAGGGTTCTCCTCTTCAACATACTAGCGTTCATGAAAAATGATGAAAGCCTCAATGTTCAACCTAGAAGCTAATGTCGGGGTGTGAACACTATGAATGCTACAACGTGAAATCTAGGACAGGTAACACTCTCACATTTCAACAGTATCACAGCTAAGTCAAAAATGCTCCAGCATTAGAGGCAATGAACACTGCAACATTAGGATGATAAAGATAAAGAATGCCCCAATGTATAGAGAAAACATTGCTGCGTTATGGTTATCATTAGTACTATAACAGCTCACTTTTTGGAAGACACTAGTAGTTTTTGACTGTTTAGTTAAATTTTCCCTCAAGTTAAATCATTTTAAAGCTAAAAATCCTTCTCTTAAGTGTTAAACATAGCTAATAACACTTAGAATCACTTGGAGAGAAGAATCAACCAAGGACAACACAATCTTTAAGATTTTTATGCTTTTCATTGGTGGCTACAGCGAAAATCATTCATCCAAGACTAAGAGCTGATTGGAATCTTTATTATCTGCACTTTTTATTATCTACACTTTTTATGGTTTGAGATTGGTTGTACTGATTTTTTTGTTTTTAGTCATTTCTTTTTCAATATGTTAGTTTCAACAAAATAGAAAAAATATATTAAAAAAAAACAAAAAAGCCATTTCATAAGCTCAAGCTGCGACTTAAGATCTCAAGTCGCAACCCTAGAGTAAGAATTAGAAGATAAGTCAAAACTTATAGGCCATAATGCCGAAAAGTCAAGCCGCAACGCCAAATGAACCCGAGACTCCAAATTGTAGTGCCAGCTACTTTAAGTCGTGGCTCATAAAAGATGAAAAAAGCCTTCCCAAAGTCAAAAGCTTCAATTCATGGCACCCAAAGACCCAAGCCGGTGCGCCAATAAGATTTCGAGCCTAAGTCGCGATGCAAACAAATAAAACAAGAAATTTTAGTTTTTCTTGTATTGAAAATTTGTCCTGATTGAGGCCTATAAATAGAGACCTTAAAGCCACTATTATAGATATCAAAAGATAACATTAAAAAAAAAAAGGATAAGACACATTTCAAGGAAGATTTAGAGGCGCACATTTGTAGACAGAGAAACATAAAGGTTGAAAATTCTTGGAGACATTTTTTAGGATTTTTAAAGGTTGAAGTCTTAGAGATCATTTCTATCATAGTTTCTTCTTCTTCTTCCTTTCTTTATCTTGATTTGAATTTTATATTTGTGAAAATTATTTTGAACTTGTTTACATTTATAAATTTCTTGATGATTTTAGTTATGAGTATATCTATACTTGGCTAGATTTTTATTCTAAAGCTTGATGTAACTCTATTTACATTATGTTTGAAATTTTAGTTAATTGTTAACAAAGTTTCATTTCAATTCATTTGTGTCTCTCTATACTTAAAGTTGTTATTTTGTTGGAAAATGAATTAATTGACTTAGATTATAAATTTTAATGCTTGGGAGAGATCAATTTTTTTTTTCTGTAGGTGCTAACTTGTCATCCAATTCTTGCTACGAGGTCGCATCTTGAGTTTTTAAAATGACTGTTTTGCCATTTTTCTTCGTTTTTTGCTCTTTTTATTATTTTTTTTAAACCTACAAAATAACAATAACATGCATAAAAAGCTATATATTCATACTCATATTGAGCAATTATTAGGTTAAGAAAGTCAACATATTATATATATATATATAATACACTCATTAGTGTATGTTATGGAACAGATTTAGGGGAACAAGATGTGCAATGTGGATTTTTATTCCTTCTACTATATTTCTCGCAATTTTTTTAGCATAGTTCCTTACCACCTTTTTAGGGGTTTCCGCTTTGATCGGGACCCTTGAGATGAGATTAACTTTAGAGTTATGCTTTAGAGCAAGTTTCTCAACACCATTACCCTCAGACTTATCTTTTTTCTCAATGCCAATTCACATTGAGGCTTACCTCACTGAAGAATTCCTTCAACAGACCATTTCTGATCAACGCCTTAATCAGCTACTTAAATTCAAAAACATTAGCAATATTGTGGCCGTAGCCTTCATGGAAGTTATAATACTTCCATTTACTCATTCAATTTGGACTTTCCCATATGGCGATGAGTTTTTAGAGCCACCCTTTATTTTTTATGGAAAAAATGTTCTCTCTTAAGGTATTCAACTGACTGTAGGATACGAACTAAGAGACTTCTAAAATCTATTGTGGATTTTACTAACTAAATTTGGGCAGTAGAGACAACCTTAGTGGAGCTAGGTCCTCACTCGAATAGAGCCTTCTTGTTATAACGGACGACATTGAGGTCGACTTAGCGCTCCTTGGTCTTTCTTTAGGCCAAGAGCTCTTTTCCTTCCCCTCATCCTTTCATGTGAAACTTTTCATTTATCTCAATCTACTTCAAGGTCCTAACATAAGCCTTGCCATACGAATTCGGCTCTAGCTCTTGGAAGGAAAATTATAGCTTCCCTAGCCTGTGGTTTTTCTAAAAAATTTTAAGCGTCTCCTTAGCTCTAAAAACACCTATATCTGTAGCTTTCTAATGAAATCTCTATACAAAGTTCTTCACTGACTCAAATTTTTCTTATTTAAAATACATCAACGTTAAAGGGTTCTTAAGCTTTTTTCAAGCATATTAAAGCTGATAAACAAAGGCCTTGGTGAGTTGGTCAAAATTACATATATAGGTTCTAAGCTCTAAAACCATGATCTCATTGTCCCATACAGAGCATGGAGGAACAGACAGCACATCACATTGTCATCCAAGTCTTGAATTAAGATATAATTTTTATATAGGTCTAAATGGGCTGCTAGGTCAGTTCTGGGCTCATAACTAACTAATTATGGTATCTTAAACTTTGGAGACATAAAGGCATCCCTAATGTTAGAAATAAAGGGAGACCTACTTTCAACAATAGGAAAAGAGTTCAACATTACGTCCCTCGCATGATGAATATCCTCTAGCTCATGATGAAGCTTGTCAGCTTTTCTTAGGAGCCTAGTAACTATATTGTCTGCTTCTAGAGTTCTCTATTAAGACATGCATGGAACTTGTTCTTGCTAGCTTATCTACTACATTGAAGCTTTTGAGAATATTGATTCCTAGATCTGTCAAAGTAAGTATGGGTGGCAATTGGTTAAGTTTGTCACTCAGCGTCCTTTTCCGTCTTTCTGGCCATTAATGATGTTAATCACCATACAACAACCTCTTTAGGAAACTCTTCAAACTTCTTCATGGTGATCAATGTATCACTTTCAGTTTAACCATTGGGTGCTATAGAGGTAATCCCATGAGTATGTGTAAGGAATCTCTGTACGTGCTCGTCTAAGTCCTCAACAACTTTCTTTATTGGAAAATTTTTTTTCAAGGACCCAATTTCTCGTGACATCTCAGACATGGTGAACAACTTGAACAAAATTCTTGTTTAGTCATGCTTGGCAAAGCATTGCAAAAAGGCTTTTCTTAGCTTCTCCACTGTCGGCACCAAAATGTTTGAGCCTAAAGCTGGTTTCACCTCTCGAGGCCCCCTACACAAAAGAATTTGCTTGAGTGTACAGGATTTGAGCTTGTTGCATTAGTCTCTATCAAGAGTTGGACATGGACTACTTAAAGAGTAGTGGAAGACAAGGTGTTGAGTTGAAAGTTATTAAGAATGAAGGGGGTAGTAATTCTGAGCTATCTTAACCTATAGAGCACAAAAATATTTGGTTAAAAGTAGACGCCAGTATGGTGGCCAACGATGGCCCTCTTACACTTAAGTAAGATGGTAACTTTTGTGATCAAAGTTTTCCTAAGATTTTTGCCTTAGAAAGAGTTTAAAAAAGATGGAGAAATTTGTTTTATTATTGTTTTAAGGTTCTAAGTTACTTATCTTACTTGTGTTTAAAAACTAGAGATATATTTTTAGCGTAGAGGAAAAATAGATTGGAGAATTTCCTTTAGAGTCGACACATAGTGATATATGATTAGAGAGTCCCCTCTTTAATAAAGGTATTTTAGAGAAGTATTAAGGTTAAAGGCTCTTTTGTAATTGAGCCTCCCTGATACTTAAAGTACAAGTGTTCTTCTGATTAGACACTTCATGTGATGGTCAACTTTGTCGATAAATAGTCAGCACATTCTGCTCAATGCTGACACTTGAGCTCTAGTTGATACGGGTTGCCCTACTTCTAGACAAGTCTCGTCTCTTTGTCAATAAAGAGACAAAATGATGGGACATGTTAACATAGTGATACAATAGTGGCCTCAAGATTTTATTCCGTGGGGCCTTATCATCTTATCTAGCTATCCAGCGATTAGTCTCACTTGGTGAACTTTAGTGGGGCTCAATGATGATAGAGAGATCGATGTGGCCTCGCTTACATGTCCTCTAACTTTGGGGCCTAACAGTGATATGAACATTACCTTTACTTTACTGATGTGTTCTTTAATTGTGAGATTCAGTGGCAACATGAATCCTAGATAACTTTCATCTGACGTGCCCCACAGGTCAAATATGGGATGCTAATAGACTCAAGCCTTTATCAAATCTAGTGACACAATTATTATTTGAGCCAAACAATTTTTTAAGAATACAAGTCTAAGTAACTAGGTGGCTTTATCGAAATAACTCATATGTGACTACAATTATCTCCAATAACAATATTAAATAAAGTCGTATTGATCGTATTTTATTTTATCTTATTTAATATAATCTAATTCAATCTAGCATACCAAATCGACCTAATTGTACCATTCGCTATTTGGATGTAAAATTTTAATTCAATTAATTTCACACACAAAATTTCATTGAAATTTGGCTCGTTTTGGCGGTGGGAGATTCTGTAGCAAGCATGCTATCGAGGACTGGCCAACAATCTAATGAAAAGCAAATTTTATTCTTTTAGGATTTTAAGAACAAGCTTTTAAGCTTACCCCACTATCATATAAATATGTATAAAAAAAATAACCTTTTAAGTAAATTCATTTTTGCAGAATTTTAAACTGGGCTCAATTGATCACAAAAGTAAAATTAACTTTTCTCCTTAAAAAAATATAATATAATTTATTGTAAGATGATTGAGTAATATATATTTTTCTAGAAAATAGGTACTTGAAATATTTATTATGGTGCAAATAACCCATTCATTTTAATTTGTTTCTTTTAAAAAAAAAAAAAAAGCTTTTGGCAGGAGTGAAAAATCCCATCTATTAAAATACGCAATCCATTACTTCCAAATTTTACTCAAACTAAAATAACCGTGGACCCGTTACATTCAAAAAAAAAAAAAAAAAACCGTGGATGCACTAGCGACCCCTCGAGTTATGCCTTAGGGCCATTCATTTTAAAATTATTTGCTATACATCCTAAATTATTTGCATGATGACTATTCACATCGTTTAAGACAAAAAAATTTTAAATGTTAACTTTACCAATATGTCATACTGTATGTCTATTTAATAAAATTATAATACATAAATTCTCATTTAAAAACTGACCAAATGAAAAAATAATAATAAATGACATATTTTTATTAAATGATCTAATTGAGACTATCCTTTATAAAATATTTTCTAACATTTTGGGATGTTTAGTGTATGTTTTCAATTCATTAAAATATAAGTTAGGTGTCTATCTCGTCCTTAATTTTCAGTTGATTATATATAATCTACAAAATTTTGTGATTCATCTAATTTCATAGTTACTTAACAACAATAATCGACAGAATCTAATGATGTAAAAAAAAAGTTTATAGATTTGTATAATAATGTAATCATACAAGTGATTTTTATCCAAAACTTTAATCTAATGATACATAAAATTTTTATCCAAAATGAAAAAGCAATAGTAAAGACATAGCAGTAGTCTTTATTTGGGAAAGAATCCATTTCAGCTAGTAACTATGATTTATGTTTTTAAAATAATTGGGGCACTTTTAATATTGAATTTTTTTTTATTCAAAATGTCAACTCTTTTTTATATAACTTTTCAATTAGAGCTTCTTAATAAATTTATATTTGTATATTAACTTTCATAAATAGAGTTTAGTTTTAACAAAATATATATATATAATTTTATTTATTTGGTTGTCACTCATAACTTAGGAAAGTTTGTATAATTACTTTAATGAATAATTTTTTTAAGGATATATTATAAGAATTAGAGTAAAATATTTAAAATAAAATAAGGGTAGTTTAGATAGTTAAGTATTTTTAAGAATTCTTTAATTTCTAATTTTAAAAATTTAAAATTTGTGCTTATAGTAAAAGTAAAATAATTATTTTCTTAAAAAAAATCTTAAGTACTCTACATTAGTATACAATCAAGCGTTTCAAAACAAAAATTAAAAAACTTTTTGACATGAAAAAATACTTTTAACTTATAGAAAATCAACACAAAACGGATTAGCAGAATGTAAAGAATAATAAGTTGAAAGGAGAGAACGAGAAATGAAGCGAGAGCACTCGCATTGAATTTTTCATTTGCAATACATATGAAGCCATTATGTAGTAGTTCAAAGCCATCTTTATACCACGAGGGTGCACATAAATAAATAAAATTTGCTAACATGGCTTTGTGATGAAAGTAATGGTGGACATACAAATGCCACAACACTTCCTTTAGATGTCCACTATTTGTTATAATTGCATTTAATTTTATTAAGAATAAATTCAATGAAATAAGAACTAAAGTAAAATAAATACAATTTTGATAAATTATAAATTGGTATTGGATGCACAACAATGCTGTTAAAAAATATTTACTAATAAAATCTAGTTAAAAGAGAAAAGAACACAATATGTATGGATCTATAATAATTTTAGATTTTTTTTCTTTCAAGATTATACTCCTCCTGATCGGAAGCCCTCCCTCAAAATGATTTATGTTAATTGGGTACTCAATGGATTCTTTAGGACGAGAATGATAAAGTACTCTAGAGTATTCATTCATCTCCTTCTTTAGGATGAATTTGATCTATTTTAGAATTAAAAGATTGAACAATTATTAAGGTACTCAATAAAAAACTTTATTCATATTAAAATATTTTGA
This sequence comes from Ailanthus altissimus, assembly GCA_946807835.1. Lineage (NCBI taxonomy): Eukaryota > Viridiplantae > Streptophyta > Magnoliopsida > Sapindales > Simaroubaceae > Ailanthus > Ailanthus altissimus. The sequence goes on from OX327698.1 coordinate 14,296,875, forward strand.
GATAGATAAATATTCTATTTAAACTATGCTCAATTTTGTAATCTAAGATACTATTTACTTTTCCTTAAATCGTTTATTTCAAGTTTACTTTTTAAAGACTCAATAATTTTTTAAAACTATTAAAAATTCCTATTAGATTCGTGTTATCTTATTAAACTCCTATGATGGCAAAGTTAGATTCCAACTTCTTGATGAATACATAAAGGCAAATGGGATTATTAATATACCATTCTTTCATCAAGTATTTATTGAGGCAGTTATACCACATGTATCCAAATTGCTTTAATTCATATAAAAAAATTTATAACTTTATAAAATATAAGTTACAATGAGGTGGTTAGAATGCTTTAAGCAATTTAAATTTTTTAAGAATTTTCATATAAATATTAGTATCAAGCAACCCATAAGTAGGTTGTCACCACACTATGAAGACGTATGTCAAGTTTTTATGATACAACTAAACTGATCAAGAATTGAAATATAATGATATCTGTTACAAGAAAATAAGTCTCTTTATAATCAATAGCAAGTTTTTTAGAGAAGTCTTGAGCAATAAACTGATTTTATATCTCGTAATTTCATTTTTCTCATTATATTTTCTTACAAAAAAAATTTTGTACCAATAGGTTTGACACTCTTTAATGTATGAACCACAAGTCCAAATTATTTTACATTTGACTAAAGAAGTCAATTCTTCTTGAATTGATTCTTTCCATTTTGGCCAATCATGCTTTAGTCTATATTTATCAATAAAAAATAGTTCAAAATCATCATTCATGGTATCAATAGCTAGTGTAAATACAAAGAGTCATCAATGATTGGTTCATTATTTATAGCCTCTTTTAGATCTTGAACTACTTCTAATACTTGAGCCACTTCTAAGCCTCTCATTAGATCAATTAACTCTTCTCAAGAAAACTTTATTTCCCTTAGTTCTTGTGTGATGAAAGGAATTCTGGAAGTTTCTCCAAGTTCGTGTCTATATACTTATGTTGCTCTCCTAAATAACAACATAAATCTTTTGTCTTTCTCTTTCTTCTCTAGTGGTCGGCCATGTACGACGTTGACAAAGTTTTGACTAGCAGCTACCCTTGCTGATAAAGCTTCTATAGAGTCTTCGACAGGCTGGCCATTTTTCTTCAGACCCTCTAATATTAAAAGCTTTCCTTTGTCAATTTCTTCCATTATTGGTTCCACAATCTCTCTTCTATTTTTGTTAAATTGAAAGGAGCCCTGTGAATAGTGTTTAGTATCGAAATTCCTTCTTCTTCATTATTGTTATTTATTCCCTTTGATTCTTTTATTGGTTCCACATTTTGTTTAAGGTTAATTTTAAGCTCATACCCAAGTAAATGCTCATCCTTTATTAGATGATGGATCTATAACCTCAAAGCTCGATATCCCTAAATTGTGTGCCCATAATCGTTGTGGAAATATCATTGTTTAGAACCATAATCATTGTAGAATGAGAAGTGCTTGGAAATGTCCTTTTGTGACATCAATGTGTTCATAGGCATGGACTTTTAGAAAATCTCAAAATCATTATGCTTATATCATATTTTCTTAGCTCGAGTGTTTATGGGAATTAGTGGTTTAAGAGTCTTCTGGTTCTTTTTTCATTATTACCTTCCGCTTGGTTGAAAGGTATTTTCCTACTTCTATCTTTATTTTGCAGTTGTTTTTTGTAGCTCCCATTCCGATAGGAACATTCTTTCTCTTTTTTTTTTGTAATTATGGAAGCTTCTTTTTTTGTGGAAACTTCTTCCTCTTCCTCGCATATCCATTATTCTGATTTTTGATTGATTAGTTTGAAAGAAGTAAAATTCTTTAAGACTAAATATTTGTAGTACGGAATGGATGGTTTGACTACTTGCTTGTAAACTAGGGCAAGATTAAGGAAGATTTGAATTTGATTCGTTGTCTCCTTATTTCATAGAGAAAATATCTAAAGTTATCTTCTTTTTCTTTTTACTCCGAATGTTGTGTGTGATGAATTGTGCAGTTAATTTCTCGAATGAAGAAATTGAGTTCTCCTTGAATCCTTATAACCAAACTTAGTGGGGACCCTTTAGGGTAGAGGGAAAGTTATACACTTTAGGGGTCTATTATACATATTCTTTATCACCTTAAATTATAGTGAAATATATGTTCTTCAGGATCTCATATCTTATGGAACATATGAAATTTGGGTATGTTAAACTTATCTAGTCTCTCCGTTGTTCTTTTTGCTTCAATGAACAGATCTTTATTGATTTTTCTTGCCAAGGCTATTATATCTTCAGAGGATCCTATTATGTGTATCTTTACATATATCTCGCCTACTTTTTCTATGATGTAGGCTTTCATATCTTCACTTTTCAGTTTTTTGGATATTTCAAAGAGAGAGGAGTCCTTGATTCTATTCTGAATAGTCTTTTTCAGGAGTTTATATGGGAATCCCTAGCTCTGAAGTTTGTTTGTGTCCATTATCCCGAGGCAATCCATCTTTAAGATAATCTCCTTGATCTGCCCCTCCTTCCAGTATCATGACTTTGTCTCACAATTCTAAATTTTTCCTTTAGTAATCTTCTACTTAATTAGTCAATTTTAAAAATAGATTTGCTACGCTAGTAAGAACGTCGCTCTTAAGAATAGCTAATTCGAAAGCATTGAAGCCTTCGTTCACAGTATTATCTAGGTCAAATAAGTAGTTGTTAGGCTAGTTTGTCATGCTTCTTGAAGGGATTTGGTTTAGAAAGGTCTATTTATCGTTTTAAAACCTTCCCACATAATGAGCCACTGAAGTTCCCAGGTTTAGGAACCTGATGAAATCACCTCTTTGTCCTTGAACTTTCTTGGAATCTAGGATAACACCTTCGTCCTCTTTCTTACCTTTGAACTATCCTAAAATAAGTAGGAACAACACCGTCTTTCTGCAAAAGAAAACATTCTAACACTTAAATTAGTGTTTGGTTAAAAAAAAAGGTATTGGTGTGTGAGGAGTTTTCTAAGACAATAGGGTAATTGGATGCACTCATATTATGTTGGTTAGAGTTGAATGTGATTGAATGAATAATGGACAAAAAATAGTATGCGTATATAGTAATAGAACCAAAGCTAATGCAATATTTGTGTGTATATAAAACTATGCATGATGCAATGAATCTAGAGGAAGTTTAGACGAATCATGACTCACAATCATACTTAGACTTAGAAATAATAATTGAGAAATGAGTTGAAATCATAATTCAACTTGCCTCTTTGCTTTTGTATATTTTCTAACTTGTTTGAAAAATACCCACAAGTTATTGGGTTGAGTTCAACCTATTTTAGAGCAGTAAAACATGAATCTCGAGCTTTTAAACATTATTAGCCCAAATATTAAAATGCGTCAAGTTCAATTTTACTATAACTTGAGCTTACATCTTTATAAAAAAGCTCTCTATTATTTTTAAGTGACGTGAAGTGATTAGGCCATATTAATAATAAGCCTAACAGAAATCCATTAAACTACGTTAATTACATGTCTTTTTGTTTCTTTGTGACATAAAAATATTCATAGCAAAATATGATTTTAATTCCTATTATTGAAGAACTTTCAATAGAATCAGTACATTGACTTCAATTCTTATTATTGAAGAATTCTTAATAGAACATACATGATAATGTTGATCGGATCCAAGGAATACTATCTACAAAATCTTTTTGTTGTGCGCTAGCATCACCGGATCCAAAAAAAGTATTGCAATATGTCTCATTTAGCTGCACTGATTTCTTTATCCTACATCAATTGCCGCTGCAAATTCTTTGCAAATACATTCTCATTTTCAGCCGTTGCAATACTGTTTTTTTTTTTTTTTTTGTTATTTTAGAATTGTTGAATTTTATTGAATAATTTTTGTTTTAAGAGGCAGCGACATGAGCATCCATCTACTCTTTATGCAGCATCATTATTTTGCTATTTTTGCTATTCAGGTTTTTCTTTTTCCTCGATTGCAACTTACTTTTCCATTTAGGTTTTTATTTTTCTTCAACTGCAACTTACAGTTCATAAATACCGGCCTCATTTTATTTTGTTAGAGCAACTACAAACTTTTGCTCCTTTTTCTTTGAACAAGTGCCAGATTTGTTAATAAATTGCAAGTGTTGAGAGTAAGCACACAAACATAATATCATTTTGGGCATAAAATCCTTTAAAATGTATCTTCATTTTCAGTTAAGTGGACAAAGAAACTAGTCAATCACACATTAGCTAGGTGGTTGCAAACCAAAGTCTCTCTCCACCATCGGAGGAAGAACTTAAAATTCTTCTTCCTTTTCCCTTAGAGCCCCAAAGATTAGTCTAGTCATGCTCATTGAAAGAATGTTTAGCTGATAGACAAATAACTCACTTCATGATCTTTCACCCACATAATTAGTAACTACGAACGATTCTGATCAATGACCAATGCAATAGGATTTGTCTATTTCTCTCTCTCTCTCTCTCTCTCAAAACGGGAGCAGGTTTGAAAATGAAAATAACAGACTGAAGCGCACCATGATGAGTAAAAATCACCTAAAGTTGGAAACAAAATTCTATATTGTATTTGTGCTCTAACAAAACTGAGTAGGTAAAGTGTCAATATTCAAAGGAGAAAGGGTAGAGACAAACACAAATAAGAAAGAAATAATGCAATTTAAAGGAGTGCAAATTCTACCCGGTTAGAAACAAGAAGCTTTCATCTGGCTCATTAGGAGAACCATTTCATATTTTAGTTTATGTTTCTACAGTATCAACAAAATAGAGCCACCAAATACTGTAAAATGGCATATGATTAGTTGATGACATACCATGTGAACCAGAAATTTTCATTTTTGATTCTTTTCCCTGCTTTTGACTGCTATATAACACCAAGTATAATCAAAAGCCAGACAAAAAATGTAACAAAACCACCAATGCTACAAAAACTGACCTTTAGCACTCAACAGCAAGCGAGCATCTTTGTCCAATCATCTAACACTTAAGTTTATCTATATACAGAAGGTCACTTTCTTACCAATAGAGAATTTTGTTACTCAACTCCTCACTCCAACTTGATGAAATCTGACTTTTGGGGGATACCCGAGTCAAATACCGTGTCATATCCAACACTAGCAAAAGACTCAATTTAGCAAGGCATTAATCTCATCTCAGGTGTTTCTCCAATCAATAACCTTCCCCAATCCTTTGGTCTTTCAGGAGGAGAAAAATGAAAATACTACTTGTAACACGAAACACTGAATATATATACCCAGTCAGAAAAAAACAAAATCGCAAGACAGCCAAACAAAAGATAGAAAAAAAAATTTTAAGCTTCTCTTAAATCTACATCACAGTCAAGTAAAAAAAAATTCTTCACAACAGAAAAATAAAAAAAAGAGTAAACAGTTTAACCAGAGCTAACCGATCCGTAACTTTAAAGTGATACTAATCTGATTTCAGAGAATCCTTTCTCTCTTCCCCATTTTTTCAAATATTAGTTCTAGGGGAAAACAAAAATTTATATATAATGAGGAACATAAGAGAGTTAATAATTTAAATGGCTTCTACCCCTCGTCTTGTTTCTGTGACGAGAAACAGAGGATTTTGTATTGTATGCAAGGAGGATTCCAAAAGACTGAACAGGTTATCCAACAAAACAAAACAAGGGCAAACTGTCCACCAGAAACCCAACAGGTAACCGAGAAGTCTTTAAGATAAGCAACCTGAACAATGCAAATGATTGAAATTTGTGTATAGACCATGAAAGGTGTCCATATAATACACAAATGAGCACCCTAATATAATAGTTACTCTTATCACTTAAAAAAAGAGGAAAAACACAGATTTAAACCCCCTAAGAGGGAACTTCAGATATTCTGGAGAGCATCAAGCTTTCATAAAAATTAAGTATGAGCTTCATTTTCTTATGCCTTCATCAGCAGGAACATAAAAGCCTCTTGCAGCCTGTGTTTTCGTAATTATAATTTTCTTGCTGCCACCTGCTACAAGTCTCTAAGGGCCTGGCACTCAGTAACTGGAACAGCAGTGTTCCCAATCTGATTAGCAGCTCTTAGGAGGCACAGTCAACCCAAATCTAGGTGTCATTCTACTACTACATTATTAGTTCATCTATATAAAAATGTTCTGAAACACAAGTATTAAGAAACTTCACTTTCATCCATTGAAATTGACATTTATTTCTCATGAAAACCAGATGAACCTTCTAAGTTTTAGGATTAAAAGAATTAATAAAAAGCAGGGGTCATATTGAATCTGGTAGGCATTTCAGGGTTGGTCTTTTTCCATTTTGACATCTTAAGGCATCTTCATGTAAATCACTAAGATATTTGTTTTGTTGGCAATCTAAACTTAAAATTGATTACAAGACATATTTATCTTAATAGAAAAAATCATTATTGTGACATTTACAGGAATATAAGAATGGTTAACACAAAAATATCATTTCCAACATGTAAGCTATTCATTTATTTCATCAGAACTTTCCCTCATCCATCACAGCCATCCTCACCACACCAAAGCCACCATTAACATCACTATTACTACCACCACCACATGACCACTACAACTACCATCACAAAAATTCTAGTTATTTCATAGCTATTAGTATACTTATTTTTAACATATTAAACACAAACAATTTTGATAAAAGAAAAAATAGATAATAGAAGTGTATAAAATAAAACCAATGATAATGTATACGTGGAAAAATGTCAAAAATGTTGGTTTTTATATGTTTTTCAAATAAAAAACAAATAGACTTGACACTTATATTCAACATGAAAAAAAAAGGAGAAGAAAAACATATCATTCATATATAATCTATTTAGATGTCTATAAAACATAGATCTAACCAGAACAAGAGGGGGGGAGCTTACCTTGAAGACACTTGCATGGGATTTTGTTCCACAAAAAGTCTTAAGACTGTTGCACTGACAATTTCATATCTTGAAATATATTCTACTGCATTATTAACAATGCAATGCAAACATGAAGACAACCATCTGCCACAAAACTTACATCAATAATAAAAAAGAAAAATCATCTTTCATATGACACATCATCAGACAATAAAATTTGATGAAAAGAAAGACATAGAAGTTGACCAGGACAGGACATGTAAATAGAAGACAGTCAAAAATAAATCTGAATTACATGGTTAAATCAAACCAAGTCAGTCAAAAAGATTAAAACATGTTTCCAAACGTGCTGACAGTTTAACAAGGTCCTATCTAGCTCCTAGAGAGCTTCATATAAGTCCAATCTTCATGAAGAGTCTTCATTCAATATAGATCAAATTCAAGATTTTGAAGTAACTTAATGTACTAAATTAGTTAAGTAACTATCTTCAAGCAACAAGATAATCCACAATGAAGAAAGAAAGCATTTAAACTGCAAAAAGGTCAACATACCTTAATGCTCAACAATTTATACTTAATTTCAACTACCAGCAGTCAGAATGCCAGTACTCTACATAATTTAAACTGCTACAAGCATACAAAAGCTACAACAGCAACTAGAACAATAAAAAAACATTAACAAAAGGCAGAATCTTACTTCACTAAGTTGGCTTAACCTTATCATCTTTCACCACATTGAGTATTGGCAAACTACTCAAGAACTCGTCAAGCCCCTCAAAAAAGACACCATCAAAATTATCCTCCATTCCATTCTCTTGATTCACTCTTGACGCCGAAGCTGCAACCGGCACTGGCTCTTCCAACTCATTACTAAACTCCACATTCAAATCCAATCCATTCCCCATTTGCTTCCTCCCACTACTTCTAAGCACTCTCCCGCCACTACTCGACATCCCGACCACTCCTCCAGCATTATCACCCACATTTTGATTTTGATTTTGATTTTGATTTTGATTTTGATTTTGATTTTGATTTTGATTCTGATTTTGATTTTGATGTTGATTTTGATTCTGATTTTGACTTTGATTGTCCTTCTTACCCCTCTCAGAATGGGGTCTTCTCCCAACTTTTCTAACTTCGTTTGCCTTTCCCTTAACATTTTTCGATTTCTTTTTCTTCCTATTACTCCCCCACTCATCATCAGATTCCTCTGTTGGGTCAGATTCTGAATCAGAAGTTATCACCTCATCATACAAAACTGGAGCTGTTTTATTATTTTTCTTTGATTTCCCGTTCACTGGCTTAGGACAAGGGAACATTGGAGAAACCGGGGTCCACTTCGGATAATCCCCACCGCCGTTCCCGGAATAACCAAGTGGAAAGAAACCCCAACAGCAAAAATACGTGTCTTTCTCCGTCACAGGCGGTGACGCTATCGCCACGGCATGAAACGCTCTTTTACAGTTCTGACATTTCAATGTACAGTCTTCAAAAACCGTCGGGTACTCGTAAAGAATGTAACAGTACGGGCACGCCGTCCAGAAACTCTTTGTCTCCGGCTCCGTCTCGTTCGGACGGGTCGACTCCCCCTGACTCGGCCGAGTTTCTCGTGTCGACTCGGTCATACTCGGCCGATTTGCACGAGTCGACTCAGCCTGGCTCAGCCGCGTCTGACGCGCCGACTCAGTCACATTATTCAAATTGGACCTCTCTTCCTCTACTGTTACCCTATTTTTACTGCTTTCCTTGTCTTTGCTCCGCGGACTTATTCTGGGCGGCGGTGGCGGTGTCGGACTTCTCCTGGACGGTGCTGCTGCTGGTGGCGGCGGCGGAGGTGGCGGCATTATTTGTGTTTCCCTCGGTCTGTCACCGAGATGACTCAGTTGCAACTCAGTATCGTACATTATCTTTCTAGCGGGATTTGACAGCACTGACCAAGCGTCAAACACGAGCTTGAAACAACGATCCGCGAAAGGGAACCGGTTCCTCTCGGGACTCAGTAACAGAGCTAGTTTGCGATACTGAGTCGCGATGAGGTCGATCGACTGTGTGAAGCGAGCGAGTTGGAGAATCAAGTACCAGTCATGATATTGGTTGCCGTTGGCAGTGATGATGATGGACTCACCAGCGATTATTGTGTCTGCGACGGCGAGGACTTGATTGGGCGCCTCGAAACTCGGGTCGTACTCACGTGCGCGGATCGCGAAGCTCCTGGCCCCGTGAAAGTCACGTGAGAATAATACTTTCTCCGCGGCGCTCAGCCACCGCTCTGCTTCTGCTCTGTTGAAGCCACTCGCCATTTCTCCCCCCTTTCTCTCTAATTTCTCTCTCTAAACGTTATTTTCTTGAGGTGAGAGAAGGGAGCAACAAAAGGGACTGGTATTACTTTTTTCCGTTGGGACAAAAAAGTACCATCCACCTCTGTAGAAGTGGAAGAATCAGTGAGGGTAGTTTTGTAACTTACGGATTTCATTCGGGCAGCGTTGATATGAAATGTCACTCTTTGTACTTTGTTACCGTCTGGACGAAAGAGGACTTCGTGTTTTCAGAAATGACAGGATATTTAAGTTAGTTAAAATAAATAAACGATCAAACGTTAACAATTGGGGGTAATTTTGTCAATTTACATTTCACGTCCGACGCGCTCTCGTGATTAGCTGTGCGTACTTTGAGGAAGTAGTGTTTCTACTTTTTAAGAAGACGAAACAGCACTCGAATATGCAAGAAAATGAATAGCGCTTCGTATAGAAGATGATATCTTGAAACTGTTTAGTAATTCAAATAATAGTTGAGGGTATTTTTGGTAGTTCGATGAAACTGAGCTAGACAATCTAAGCTAGATTTTGCATCAGCAAAGCAGTTGCAAGTCCAGATTCCAGTAAGTCATTGAAAGCGTGGCACGTGCCGCATCAGTGAAAAAGGATTAAAAAAATTTACATTAAATTATCCTCTAAGAAATTCCTATTTTTTTTACTGAAAAAGAAAATTAAAGTTGACTTTTAGCATAAGGGGAGTGTTAATTTCATTGTTACCAAGAAAGATATATATATATATATATAAAAACATAAAAGTAAAAGGGAAATGCTTAATGCTTCTTGTTTTGCATTTTTATCTCCAAAAGTAAAATCACGCCGGAAATAGTTTATAGTTTTAACATAATTATTGCTGCAAATTTTCAAAATAATACAAAGGCTAGCCATTGATTCCATGTGAAATTTTGATTTTAGGCATTCATATTACTCCAGCAAATTTGCGCTTCAAACCTTCTCCTACACCTGAACGTAATTTCGCCCTTAAATGGTAATCAATATGAATTTCCTTTTTTTCAAAAAAGTTTAAACGCCAAAAAAATATAAAAATATTCTCATTTATTTTGACACATAAGTATAGCAATTATTGTAAAATCAGCTCAAATTAATATGGTTTTATATGTTTTAGGGAACATGTGTCTAAGGTGACAATTTAGAATTTAAATTAAAAAATTTGAAGTTTTTTTTTTATTTGGATTCTATTTGTTTTGTGAAATTCAAATCTTGGCCGGATTTAATTTTGTTTTAAATCTAAAAAACTCAGCCTGAAAATCCGGATTTTATCTTCTTTTTTTAAGAGAAGTTCTAAATTAATACCTAAAATTCATAATCTTTAATATATTTATATGTATTAAAAAATTGTGTTTATTCATTTATTTAGTCATCTTTTAGTGATAAATTGATTATATTTATAAAAAAAATGTAAAAATATATAACACTATTGCATATTTTATATATTCATATACAGGCTCTTAATTAAAGTGTGGGTATTAAATTAATCTTGCAATAAAATATGAATCATGTTAGTGTTCATTTAAAGAAAAAAAATGCATGATACTGTCGCTCTTGAGTCTAGACCTTTAAATCATCAATCATAAAAATACAAAAGCTAAGTGCTTAATAATTAATGATATAAACTATTATTCATTTTAAAACCTACTACTACTACTAATATTTTTAACAATAATTAACAATAGATAGTTATAAAAAATATTTAACAATAGATTATTAACAAAATATAAAATCTAACAATTGTTTTAAAAAATAAATATCTTAAAAATTCAAATTTTACTTAAAAATTAAAAAATTAAAAAAAACAAATTTAAATTCAAGTTCCTAGGCCCGAAAAACCCGAGTGAATCCCAAATTGTAGGTTTATATAAAAAAAGATTCGATTCATATCTAAGTTGAGTAAAACTCAAATTTAAATTTGGGTTGAGCAAAACCTGAATCTAGATCTAAGTTTTGCCATCCTTACATATGTAGATTGATAAAGCACATAATAAATTTTTTTTAAATATTAATATTAATCATAAGACCATTGAAACTAATTGAAATATAACTATTATTAGAACCAATTAACGTAGAATCCACAACTCAAAAATCTAAACTTGTAAAGAGTCTAATTTATAATTAATAGAGGACCTCAATCTATATTCATAAACTATTAAAATTAATCAAGATAAAATCATGATCTAGTTCTCGTCAAGATAGTACTATTATCGAGTTCAATCAAAATAAAATTTATGGTGTAACTCAAAAATATAAATCTAAACCCATAAAAAAACTTAATTTATAATCTAAAAAAGACCCGACCTAGCTCTACTATAGTTGTTGACCTTTAATTTTAGATTTTTTTGGTTAAACAAAAGGTTGAACAAAAAATATTTGGGCAATTGTTAAATTTATACTTTACGAAAATGATTGTGATGCATAAACAGGCTACTTCTAATCTTCACGAAAAATTTTTGGTGATTGAGATTTTCAATACTAAAAAAGAACAATCGATTAAGACTAGCTGGTGGTGGTTTCAGCAAGAACCCTCTGATATCTAAGTTAAAATTATGGTGTTTTCGAAAAAAAATATGGCATTATAAAAGAATAGTAATAAATAATAGTGTTTTCTATGAGAAGAAAAGTCTTTTTTACCATATAGGAGATAACCCTTATTTATAAAGTTTTAGTGTGAATTTGGGTTTTATGATAGACTCTTCATTCTTATGGAGTTCTGATGAACACTTGAAATTACACATTTAATAAGAGTTTTACATGATTATTTTGTATTACTAGTGTATTTAATTTTCTTAACTTAAGTATGTTTACAATATTGTACTTAATTATCTTTTAACTGTTTTGTGGTAGGTTAGGTAAAATGGGCATAACTTTCTATCTAAAGATCCAATTGAGGTGATTCTTGATCCTGTGGAGAGCTGACTCAATGGGATAACATATTGTATTTCACAAAGAATTAGAAATTCGAGTGTTTAGAGAGTAAAAAATGGCCTAGAACAGAACTGATCTACAATACAGGCCAGTTTGAACAGTCATCAGTATTTGACCCATAACTATAGAAATACGTATCTAATATGTATGAGATCACTCAATTTGGAAATATAAGAGACTTATGTACAACTTTGATGTTTTGAGTGACAGCTAATTCGGATCACATCAATTCCAAATTGGATAATCAAGTGGGTGCCCAAGTGATAATGAATGCAAATTATTTTGCTACCATTCTTAACTTTCATCAACCAAGTGGTTCCCTCCAAATTTGTCTCGATTTATCCATATTTTTTTTATAAATAGGTGGCTTGTTTATGCCTAAAGAATGTAATTAGAAAGTTAGAATTTAGTTCAAAATACTTGTCCTTTGTATCCATTTCTCTTGTTTACTATTAAATCATATTATTTCTTCTTCCATTTCTTTTCTTTTTCTTTAGTTTTATTATGTCCAAATAATTTTCTTTAAGCTAAGGTGAAAGGGTGAAACTCTTGGTAAGGTAATAAGATATGTTTAATATTTATTCATAAATTTAATGCTTCATTTTTAAGTTATGCAAACTTATATATAATATATTTATTTTATTTGTAGAATTAATACCCTTTCTTCTAAAGTGGTGATTCTTGATTTATTATTGACAAACTTAATACTTAGCACAATAAATTCTTGAAACCATTTACAAGATTTGGTGTATATAACCTTTCTTGTAAAGTGGGAGTCTTGATTTATTGTAGACAAATATAAAGATTGGCATAATAAATACTTGAACCCATTTATAAGATTTGGTATATAATAATTAAAAGAAATAAATACTAATCAATATATAAATTATGATGAACTTTAATTGCTATATTTTTCGGTTGGAACCTCCTTTGCGTGAGGATTCCAATTGAGTTATAAAATAAAAAAAAGTTAAATATATTCTTACTTCTTATGCCAAGAGTGAATCCCTGTAACCTTGGCTTTTTATTTGAATTGGTTAATTGAAATAATATTTACAAACATCTTATACTGCATTAATTATCTTTAAAGTGTTTATAATTTTTAATTTTAATTCTACTTCCCTGTGGATCAACCCCGTTCTCATCGGGTTATTTATTACTTCGACAATCCTGCACTTGAGAATAACTCTTATATTCTGGACGTGTCAAGTTCTACCCCTCTTTGGGCTCCTTTAAGTGTGTATTTAATTTGTCTATGGACTCTTAAATGCCATATTTTATTCATCTTTGATTTCTTTAAGTGTTATATTTTGTTTATCTTTGGACTATTTAGAGCTCTCTTCGAAACACTATTAGTGTTTATCTTTATAAGAAGTAACTAGCCTTAATTAGTCTTGTCGATGAGTGATCAATCTTGATAAAGAGTGCTCAGACCTATAAAGGAGTGAGGAGGACCACCAACAGATATAGACTTTTCATAATCACTGATAGCTATAAACTGTTAATGTAAAAAGAGGCTCTTAAGCCATATATTAGGAATCCTCAATTGTGTGTTGAAAAACAAGCCTGCTAATCAAGTAGGAGGCTCTTCGTTCTTAGTTTAAGAAGTGTTCATCCATTATCAAGGAGAGCTTTCTTTGTGCAGAAATGACTAATGGGTATATTTTATACTTATATTTTTGCTTCCTTAAACTTAATATCTGTGCATTTTAAGTGTAAATTTTAGACTTCTTATGTCCTTTATTGTCATTTTATAGGTTTGAAGTCAATAGAACTATTTAGAATAAAAATTCAAGGATTAACAAGCAAAACTGTCAAATTTTGGTAGAAACTCAGTATCCCAACACTCAAAATCAGTGCATTGTTGTGTGATTTCTATAACACAAACTAACGCAAGTGCACGTATCGCAACAAGTAATAAAGTGATGTGTAGAGTATCGTTCTCACGAGGATTGTGTCCTAAATTAATGCTAAGTACTACGATGTTGGCAACCTAACTTTATTTAGGCTAATCTAAATGGCAGGGTGAGTTATTGAATTAAAAGCAACTAAAAACTAATTAGCTAGATAAATAAAGGAAAAGAGATATCTATGGCAATGGGGCTCTAGAGACTTGATTTCTCTATATTGTTCCTATGGTCTTTGTCATTAGTAATCAACAACCAATTTATGCATTCATTAATCCAGGGTGTATGATTAATCTCATTCCATCTTTCGAGTGCGAATGAGATACTATGCATATATATTCAAGTTGATATGTCTATCTAACTTGTTTACATAGACATGCATTACGCAACCCATAAATGACTACCCCAAGGATTAATTTCATTATCACTGTCACTTCATCAAATGAAATTCTAGACATAATGACACACCCTAAAGAGTTTGGCCTGTCACGCTTATCAAACACTTTAAAACGGAGAGCACCACATGTAACCCTAGGCATAATAGCACACCCCAAAGAGTTTGCGCCTGTCACGCATTTAATCAAACACTTGGAATGCACCTCATACAAATCCTAAGGAAGATCATGATGATTACCTAAGTTCATTAGTCTCTCAACTTAACAAACTCAAAGCTATGCTTTTTAAGATCGACATATGGATTAAACTTTGTCAAGCACATAACCCAAATGTTTAATTCATCCAATCCATTTTTCAATGCAATTAGAAGCATGAAGCGCATAAAAAGCATAAACGAATAACACAAGATAACTATTAATCACATAACAACTTCAACACATAAAGTTCAATAAAGTTCCATTAAGGCCTAGAACCTACAATCTACAACAAAATGATAATCTTGCGATATGGCGAATTCTATACAAATGGGATCCTAAACATTGATTTCATTCTATTCTTCCTATGTTCTTCTTCTTTAGCAAATTTGTTCAATTCATTAATCAAGGGCTTAAGACTAATCTCATTCCATCTTTCGAGTTCGAATGAGATACTATGCATACATAGTCAAGTTGATATGTCTATCTAACCTGTTATATATACACGCATTAAGCTACCCTTAAATGACTACCCCAAGGATTAATTTCATTATCACTGTCACTTCATCAAATGAAATTCTAGACATAATGATACACCCTAAAGAGTTTGGCCTGTCACGCTTATCAAACACTTTAAAACGGAGAGCACCACATGTAACCCTAGGCATAATAGCACACCCCAAAGAGTTTGCGCCTGTCACGCATTTAATCAAACACTTGGAGTGCACCTCATGCAAATCCTAAGGAAGATCATGAAGATTACCTAGGTGTTATTGGCCTTTCAACTCAATAGCAACCTAAAGCTATGTTTCTCCCAAATCCTATAAATGGATCAATCTCTTTCAAGCATAAATCCATACATTCACAACAACCAATTCATTTATCAATCAATTGGAAGCATTAAGCATAAAGAAACATAAATGAATTACACGAATTTATGCTAAATCATCAAAACATATTATTAATAAAACTACATCAATCCTTGAAATCAAGTTTAATCACATGAAAATCCAACCATAACTATAATTATCCAACCATCCATAGATACATCTCATTAAAACTAATATTCATAATTGAAATGACAACAAAGGATAAAAACAAAGAAAAGGAAAGGGAAAACCGAATTTGGGATGTCTCCAAGGTTTCAATTCTTCAATTGTCTTCAATGATGCACATGAAACCTTGGAGACATCATTTCTTCTCCTTCAATTCGAGCTCAAGCCTTCTCCTCCTTTCAATTTCGTGCCTCTACTCCCTCCCTCTTTTCTTTGGCTAAACAATGGGTGTTTATATAGGTAGGGTTGCAAAAAGAGGACAAAATTGCCCTTAGGAGTGCCCAGATTTCAGCGCCGCGGCGCTGGATTTCAGCGCTGCGGCGCTCACTTTCTGCAATTGGCGCCGCGGCGCTGAAATCCAGCGCTGCGGCGCTGCACTGTTGCTACAGTGTTACTGTAGCAGTATACTGTAGCTACAGTGGTACTGTAGCAACAGTGCCTCCATTCGTATTTTTATCTCTAATGCTCCGATTTGCGTCTTTTTTCCGGTATTTTTGCTCCGATAATGCTTCAACCTATAAAACAACATTAATATGCATAAATAGCCCAATTATTGAGATAATTTGAACAAATATCAAGTTAGGAAGATAAAATAGTTTATACAATTACGCCTTATCAAATACCCCCAAACTTAAATACTTGCTCGTCCTCGAGTAAAAAGGCACACACCCCACACAAAAAAAAAAAATGACAACAAACAATAAAAAGATATAAAACATTGGGTTGGCAAACGATTAGTAATTTATCTCAAAAATTTCTCATGACTACTATTCTCAAGGAAATTCTAAACATCATAACCGTTCAACATGTTAATCCAACACTTATTCATACCTACAAGTGACCTACTTGGTGTGTGTGTGTGAATAGCTAAAATCATTAGTAGCATGCGCTCGGATTAGTTTATGCACATAAGATAATGAAATGGTCTCTATGAGAATTTTGCTTTTATTTAACACTCCATATGCTTGTTTTTCGCATCACTCTCCACTAATGTAGGCACACACATAATCAAGGATCAAATAGGACTTTAGTTAGCTTGTAATGCATGGCTAGGGTGAGGGTATGATAAAATGGATCGATTTTGGCTCAACTTACACCATAAACACACATTCCTCTTGAGGTTACTCAAACCCAACCATTGTTTTCCACCCAATTTCCCCCAAACTTATTTCTTTGATTCTCTAGCTATTTTGTTGCTCTTTTTTTTTTTTTCTCATTTAAGCTAGGGGTATAGCAAACTTAATTTTTCTTTTTGCTTCTTTTTTTTTTTTTTCTCATTTAAGCTAGGGGTATAGCAAACTTAATTTTTCTTTTTGCTTCTTTTTTTTTTTTTTTTTTTTTTTGTGTTTGATTTTTTTTTTTTTTTTTTTTACATATAAGTCACTATACCCCCAAACTT
Organism: Ailanthus altissimus; assembly: GCA_946807835.1. NCBI lineage: Eukaryota > Viridiplantae > Streptophyta > Magnoliopsida > Sapindales > Simaroubaceae > Ailanthus > Ailanthus altissimus. The sequence continues at coordinate 14,313,936 of OX327698.1, forward strand.
AAGCTTTTCATATTTGAACAACCAACATTTATAACCAAACCCAAAGCTCTTCTTTACTTCACCCCTTCACTTTTAAAAGTTCACACAAGTCTTTAAAAGAAGTGCTATACTTATGGCGTGATGGATACTATAAAGGATAATAAAAGTAAAGGCTAGGGTAGTGATATGGTTAGCAAGAAAAATGAGTAATTAGGCTCAACGGGGGTGACTACATTTAAAATTATACTTAGGTTGGCTTGAAAGGCTCAATCGGTCCAAAAATGGCCTAAAATCATATCCCTAATTATGTATGCCCTAGGATTTCGCCTTGAGTGATGCTCAAACAAGTTCTAGCGTGTTTTTGACCATAATTATTCTTGTAGTGCATAAAAGTCTTCTAAGTAAGCATAAAACTAAATAATTCTAACTATGTACTCAAAATATCAAGTGGTCACAAAGTGAAGCTGAACTTGTCCTAGATTACCAAGTAAACAATCACAACATTCATTGTTTCCAAAAGAACATAGCATTTGAAATCATGTTTCTATTTCATATCATTGACTACTAATCATTCAACCAACCTACAACTAAACACTAAAATGAAAGAAAACAAACAAAACAAAACAAAAAAAAACAAAAACAAATTATGCAAAACAAACAACTAAAAACAACAATCGTAATAAGCATGATCCACATGGAAATGAATATTTTCCTCCCCCAAACTTAAAGTTGACATTGTCCACAATGGCTAAACTAGAGGTAAGTAAAAAGAAACTCCCCTTGTAGACAATGGCGTGATGCTTGAATCGCAATGAGGAAGTTATTGCTTGAGTTGGTCCTTAAAGCCATTGAGTGATGCTTTCCAATATATGAAATTTGAGGAGCCTTGTTGTCCACAACATGGATTTTTGACTTGAAACTTCTCGGTGTTGAGGCTGCAACCTTAAGTTGCTGCCACATTTGGTTTGTCCCCAATTGTGAGCTCCATTTGGATGCATCATATTAGCTTTATTTCAGATTTCATTTCCATGCCTTTATGAGATTTCGAATTGTTGTTTCAACTTTTGAAGGATCAAAAAGGCTAGAAGATTGAAGATTGCCGCAAATTAGTTTTATCTCTTCAACTCTTTATCTTTCTAGTTTTTATGATTTTCATATTGTATTTCTTAATAAACTCTAGAACTCTTTATTTCATCATGAGCTAATTTCTTTATCTAGGACTATAATTTGAACTCAATATGTATCTTGAATTAATTTATTTTCTCTTAATTATTAATTCAATATAGAAATTTTAAATTATTTTGTGATTAATACTTTTTAATTACTTAATCTATAATTAGATTGTTGTGGAAACCCTAATGAACTTAAAAAAGAAATTTAAGTATTAGCTTTGAATCAATTGATGTATGATCATAGTGTAACAATTTTAAGTTCCATATGAGATAGGAATATACTTGTATAACATACATAACTGATAGAGAATCTTGTTTTTGCATGAGTTAATTAAACCCGAGGTATATTCATATGGGTATTGTATTTATCATTTAAAACATGCATTTCAAACATATCTCATACATTATAGAATATAGCGAAAGTGCCAGAAATCTAATTTTTTAATAATAAACACAATTAAATTTTACATATATCTCATAAATGTAAATTATGCGAGATTGAAAATTTATTACCTTTGTAAGCCTTTGAATTTTTGTCTAACTGAAACACCGCAATAAAGCAACTTGTACACAATTATAGTTTTCAAACACGGTAGACTTGGGAAGTCTAGAATGGCAGCCTCTTTTCCAACAAAGGATTCAACACTTGAATTCTTATTTCTATTTTGTAATGTCATTCGCTAAAATGAAGAAGAAGAGAGGAAGTGTTTTATGCTCTCCACTCTTAAGAGTGTTTTCTAACCCTTAGAAACAAAACACCTTCTTTCTTTTTCTCTCTTTTCTCACTTGCCCGAGTGTTCCCTCTCATCCAATTGAGCAACATTTTACTCTTTTATTTATTATAATTGCTTTCCCTCTAATTAAACATAACATGGTCCACCTAGTATGGCAACAATTACCACACCTATTTTCAATTGTCTTTGCTTTATTTGTTTATAATAAACAAAATGAAAAACCAAAGCCAAAGGAATGCATTTGGACAGATTGTGCAACCAAAGGAAACAATTTCCTAACTTGTATTATACATAATGTGTTGGTGTTGTGTGCGTGTGCACTTGTGTGCAAATTAAACAATTTAATAATAATAGCATAACACATATGCAATGCAGCAAAAATATAATACACATTAAAATAATCTCATTACACTAATCAGATTATGGGACTCACCCTTGAAACATACTTTGAACAATTTTAGTTGGGGGCGTGGTGGGCTTCCACAAGCTACCATAGTAACTTTTTAATTTTTAGAATGTTTGAAGCAACTCTTGCTTCAATTTATAATTTTTCTCTTGGGAGTTGACAAAAAACTAAAGTATTTAAAATTTTTGCTTCTAAAATTGGTTCACTATATCACTTCATCCAACTCGGCCATTACATATTTATAGGCAAAGCTGCCTTTCATTTAACAAATGAAAAGTGGCTTGAAAGCCACTTGGTCTAACATGACAAGGCAATTGAATTGTCTTGTCATGCTACAATTACTTTAGCCATTTCGGTGGCTAAGTATGAAAAGAATTGGTGGCAATACATTTTCAATATATTGTCACGTTGATGAAGATTGAATCAATTTTAATCCTGACTTTAATTGTCGATTGAAAATAAATAGTTACCTTTGTTTTAATCAATCAAATAAAAATATGTTTTATTTATATTTTGTTCCATCTAATAGAAATAGAATAAATGTAAAGTGAAATGAATCAATTGATTCATTTGATTCATACGACAGAATTGGATGAACAAATTATTTTTTTTATTAAAACTTTTATTTATTAATATTTAAATTAGTACTCATACAAATTATTAGTACAGTTTGAGATATACACTAGGTAGATAAAGATGTTAAGTCTCACTTGGGACATTTTTAGGTTTAACAATTAAACCTTAACTGCTCCACGAGAGACTCTAAAGTAAATGAGTGAATAATTAATTTAATTTAAATAAAACAACAATTATTTTATTTAAATGGTAGCTATATCTACCAATGCCCAATTTAGTACCCATACAAATTATTGGCATAATTTGAGACATATACTAGGTAGATAAAAGTGTCAAGTCTCACTTGGCACAATTTTAGGTTTAACAATCAAACCTTAGCTACTCCCCGAGAAAACCTGAAATAAATTCATATTTTCTAAAACTTTTCAAATCGAACAATTTGATCCGGTGCGCTACCCACGTGCTCAACACATACATTTTATATAGTGAGACTCATTAATATTTATGTAAGTCCATAACCGATGTCCCACAGACACACGTTATGGATAATACAAAATGGTGAGTTAAAGCATACAAGTTAAGGTTAATCCATATTTGTACGATTCCTCTATCATTAATATCCTAGAAAGGTAGAGACATAGATCAATAGCGCCAAGTCCCTATTACTCAACCATAAATTTATTTCTTTTGATTCGTATTCTAATAAATAATATATGCAAATTCATTTGTAATATTTTTTACTTCACATGAAATTCTTTCCGATTTAAATGTTTATGGCCATAAGACTTCCTAGAATATAATTTTAGAGCATCTGGATATTTAACTCACCCATATAAGCTGACGGATCCTATATCTATACACACCGGACTCCATAAGCATCGAACCATACCCAGCAACACCCAGTGGTCAGACCATGAAAGGTCTCTAACATGTGTGGAACCTAAGTATAGTGGATCACTCATAAGCCCACCTTGGTGCTCAGGTCTAGGGACCACGAATACTACTCAACTCGAGAAGACCTTCCACTGACGGATTTATAAAAAATCTATTGGAGGTCATCATTGAGTCTAGTTCAGTATCCAGTCCTTACTAAATACATGTATATCTATATGAGCTTTACTAAGCTCATGGTTTGCTAAGATAAACCATTTGGACTATCCAAATATGGACATACACTGATCTATATAAATCGGTTCTATTCGATAAACCCTGCATCGGTGGAAATAGATCAAGAATATTTAATTTGAGAACATATTTACACAATGATATTTCTAAGCAACGCTTGCAACTATTTGTAACTATGTCATTGCAAGTATATTCTCAGGTCTTTGTCCCATTTCAGACAAGATTCTAACTCTTTAGACTTGATCTAAACTCCTTCAGATCAATATAATATCCGAAATGTTACAAACATCTTACCTAATAAAATTAATTAGCAATTTAATGAAATATTTATTTATTACATAAGTATGAAAATACAATATTCATACAAAATTAGGATGGCATATGAGCACAAATCCCAACAACTCTCACTTGCTCTAGTGGCATTCGTAGTGGTATCTAATACCTAATGACTTCACATGTTTCTCAAACACCTTTGGAGTTAAGGCCTTAGTGAGTGGGTCTGCTACATTATTTACAGAATCAACTCTATAAAAAATAACATCTCCTCGAGTCAAGATCTCTCTAACAATGTGGTATTTTCTCTCCACATGTTTAGATCTCTGGTGTGCTCTTGGCTCTTTTGCCTGTGCTATAGCCCCGTTGTTGTCGCAATATAATGGGATAGGATCCACGGAACTTGGGACTATATCAAGTTCTGTGATAAATTTCTTTATCCACACTGCTTCTTTTGCTGCTTTTTGATGCGATATTTCTATATCATAAAATTAAGTGCAAGTATACACTATCGTATGCAAGTAATAAAGAGACTAAATAAGTCGGATGTCGAACCCACAGGGATAATGTTTTCTTTTTAACCAATTACTAAAATTATGTCTTCCTAATAACTATTTAGATAAATAAAAATCTAAGAATGAATGTAAGAAATATAAAAGCAAAACACAATACAAAGAAACTTAGGTGATAGCAATGTAGAGAAAACCTATGATTAATATTATCCCTCAATATGCTTTTTAATGATTAATCTTCTAATATTTAACTCACTTAGTCTTTATTATTGATCAAGACGCTAATGTATTCACAAGCCTCTTCCAAGGACATGCAAGTATACCCTAATTTACCAAATACCTATATTCCTATGGTACTTGTAATAAACTAAGATTCATTAAGATTAGGTCTTATTGATCATACATGCCAACTAGGTATATTCCTATCCTAAATTGAAACTTGCATATGTAATATCGAATGTTACTCTACAATCATGCATCAAATTACCTAGGTCTAAATATATTAATTCCTCTTTCAAGCTTATCAAAATATTACCAATTCATTCACCATATATTGGCCAGATATATTGAAGCATTAAACACAAGTAATTTAAATAATAAAAGACTAAGTTTATTAAATACTAAAAGATATGGCAATTTAAGCGCACATATTGAGTTCAAATATTAACCATAGAAAATAAGTTAGCTCATGGCTACAAGAGAACAGCAGTAAAAATAATTATAAATCATGATACAATTATTAGCAAACCGATATAGACGTCAAATTGCTCTTAATTGCGCTGCCTAGGAACTCTTGATGCTGAAGAACGTCTTGTATCTCTTTCTAAAGTTGCTTCAATTAAGCTCCTATTGCTCTCCAAGACTCGTGCTCTGAATTCTTAGTGCTCTTGGGTCGTCTTGGATTATTCTTGAAGGTTGGGAACGAGTGACTTTTTATAGGGATTGATATAAGCTTGAAAATCTCAATTCTCATCGGACTAGGACTCGCACTACCGCTGGCGCGCTATGCAGTTGTCGCTGGGGCGACGCATGAAAAAGCTATTACCGCTGGAGCGGTGGGATCTTGGCGCTGGGGCGCTGCATGAAAACGGCTTCACCGCTAGCGCGGTATGTTGATAGCGCTGGGGCGATGGAGCGTCGTTGGCGCGGTGACTCTTTGGCGCTGGGGCGCTAGACGCGACTTAAGCAGGTCGTTTTTCTTATTTCGATCACTATTTCAGCGCTGGGGCGACAATCCTTGTGGCGCTGGGGCTATGGACATATACTTTGAAAACTTTGCATTTTAGTCCCTGTTTTTGCTCCTTTTGCATTCTTTCTTTAAATTTCATTCAAGTCCCTATAAATAACAATAATGCACATAAATAGCCATCTATTCTTATAAAATCATAAAATATCAATAATAAAAATATGAGAAAATATATGACAAATTTGCCCTTATCACTTTTGAATATACAATGTATTATGCCTTTTACTTGTAAGTCATTTTCTCCATATATGAGAAACTTATCCTTTGTACCCTTAAGGTATTTAAGGACATGTTTGACTGCCATCCAATGGTTGTCACATGGATCAAACTGGTACCGGCTCGTAACACTTACAGCCATACTGATATCAGGTCTCGTACACATCATTGCATACATCAAACTTTCAACAGCTGATGCATAAGGAATTTTAGACATTCTAATCATCTCATCTTCCTTCTGAGGACACATTTTTCTCGAAAGATGAATGTCATGTCTAAAAGGTACATTAACTGTCTTACAGTTACTAAAACTGTACCTTTCCAAGACACTATCAATATATGAAGATTGTGAGAGTCCTATGAGCCTCTTAACTCTATCTCTATAAAGCTTTATACCAGTATATAGGAAGCTTCTCCGAAATCTTTCATTGAGAAATTCTTACTAAAGTAACTTTTCACTAACTGTAACATACCGATATCATTTCCAATGACCAGTATGTCATCTACATAAAGAATTAAGAAGACAACCATGCTCCCACTAACCTTTTTATACACATATACCTTCTTTTCATTTTTTGATGAAACCAGACCCTCTGATTACCTCATCAAAACGAAGATTCTAACTTCGGGAAACTTGCTTAAGTCCATAAATAGACTTTTTCAGTTTGCATACAAAACCAGAAGAAGGGCTGGATGCAAAACCTTCAGGTTGTTCCATGAATATCTCTTCATCGAGATATCCATTTAGGAACGTCGTCTTTACATCCATCTTCCAAATTTCAAAGTCATAGTATACAGCAATTGCTAATAAAATCCTTATTGATTTAAGCATCGAAACTAGTGCAAAGGTTTTCTCAAAATCGATCCCAGATCGTTGAGTATAATTTTTTGCTACCAGACGGGCTTTGAAGGTTTCTACCTTTCCATTGGGCCCACGCTTCTGCTTGTAAACTTATTTACAACCGATAGGAACTATTCCTTCGATAAGCTCAACTAGGTCCCAAACTTGATTTTGATGCATAGAGTCAATTTTGAATTTCATGGCATCTTGCCCTTTTCCCGAATCAATATCCAATATTGCCTCTCTGTAGGTTAAAGGATCATTTACTTTTACTAAGAAAATTTTAGAGGTACCTTCAGGTATCATTCCATACCTTTCAGGTTGCCTCGATATTCCTTGTGACCTACGTAGAGGGTGTGTAAAATGTAATTTGCTTGATTGAGCTTGTGGTTCCATCTGTGGTTCATTTTGATTGAATTCATCAAGATCAATCTTTCTACAATCCCCACGATCCATGAGAAATTATTTCTCTAGAAAAGTGACATTCCAAGCAACGAACACATTTTGTTCCTCAGGATCATAGAACTGGTATCCCATTGAGTTTATAGGATAACCAATGAACCAATACTTATACCCTTTGGGTGCAAGTTTATCCTGTTGTGTAACTTTTACATAAGCAGGACAACCCCAAATCTTAAAATATTTAAAACTTGGATTCTTTCCAGTCCATATCTCATAGGAAGTGGAAGGAACGGCTTTAGACGAAACTCTATTTAATACACGAGTAGCAGTATGTAGAGCATAGCCCCAAAGATATTCATGGAGATCGGTGAAACTCATCATCGATCAGACCATATCTAATAAAGTCCGATTTCTCCTATCTGAAACACCATTGTGCTACAGAGTAGCTGGAGGACTATACTGAGCGAGAATTTCATTCTCCTTTAAATAATTTAGAAACTCACTGCTTATGTATTCACCGCCTCGATCTGATCGAAGGCATTTGACATACATACCGGTTTGTTTCTCTACTTCAAGTCTATATTCCTTGAACTTTTCAAAGGTTTCAAACTTGTGTCTCATAAGAAACACATAACCATATCGTGACAAATCATCAATAAAGGTTACAAAGTATTGAAATCCACCCATAGCAGCATGATTCATTGGACCACATACATCACTATGTATAAGTTCCAATAAACCAATAGCACGGTGTCCAACACTAATAAAAGGAGATTTGGTCATATTTTCTTGAATACATGATTCAAAAACTTGATAAGATTTTATGGTTAAATCATGTATTCGACTATCCTTAACCAGACGGGATAGACGTTTAACGCCTATATGACCCAATCTCATATGCCACAATTCTGTTTCATTAAACGTTTTCGAACTACTTTCTATGTTTACTTGTACATTCATGACATTTTGTGTTGTATTCAAAATATAATGACCATTAATTAACTGACAATCAGCTATCAAAATATTATACATATCATATAAACATAAGGAACGATTCCGTATATACCCTCACTATCAAGTACAGGAAGGGATATTATTTTTCTTAAAATACAGGGTAGAAAAAGACAGTTATACAACACTATAATTCTATTACATGAGAGATGTAAATCTAAATGTCTCACAGCCTCGACCTGAAGGAAATCTCCATTTCCAACACAAAGCTGAATCTCTCTCGGTTGTAATAGTCTAACTTTCCTCAGACCCTGTAACATATTACAGATGTGAAAAGGAGAAGCAGTATCCAATACCCAATCAGAATTAGCATCATATGCTAAAGAAATGTCAATAATAGGTAAACATATACTTGAAGGATTCTTCTTTATTGAGGCAAGGTATCTCTGGGTATTTCTCTTCCAATGTCTTTCCTCACCATAGTGGAAACATTTTTCTTTATCTTTCTTCTGTGGTTTGGATATGGGTCGTCTTTGAGGACCAATCCTGGGTACCTGCCTCACCTTCTTTTTTTTCTTTTCTTTAGGCTTCCTAGAAGCCCTAGGAATAGAAGATTAAGCACCCTGAATAAAGAAGGACGATCCCACTTTATTCATGTCCTCCTCTGCTGTCTTCAACATATTATGAAGTTCAGCACAAGACGGGGTCATTCCCTACATATTAATATTTATTATGAATTATCTGAAAGACTCTGGAAGCGACTGAAGAATCAAACTATTCCCCAAATATTTGTTCAATGTAATGTCTATCGTCTCTAATCTCTTGATTATAGAAATCATATTGAGGACATGGTGACTGACTGGACTGCTCTCAGAAAGTCTACACTGAAAAAGAGATTTAGCAACCCTATATGCCTCAATCTGAGGACGGTCACCAAACAGCTCCTTCAGATGGAGCATAATGCTAAAAGCATCACCTATATGAGCATACTCTCTCTGTAAAACTGTAAACATAGAGGCAAGGACATAAGATTTAACTTTTAAATCATCATCCAGCCATTTTTGATAAGTCACCATCTCCTCTGGTGTGGCTTTATCAGAAATTCCTGTAGGCATACGCTGATCTATCACATATCCAAGTTTTTCAGAATTGAGAATGATTCTAAGATTCATCAACTAGTCTCTATAGTTTTCAGTGCCTTTAAGTTGGTTCGCATCCAATATACGTGTCAACGGATTAGAAGAAGTCATTTTATCTTCACAAAAAAAAAAAGATGTTAACAGAAAATAAATATTTTAATCCCTAATTTTCATTTTAGATTAAGGATATAATCAAATTAAATATTTTTAAATCTAAAATACCCTCTCACTGCATTACATAATCCCTTAAATCTCTCAAAACGAAAAACAACAAATTTAAACTCTTTAAATTGTACAGCAAGAAGTAGATACATTTGGCATTTTACTCAGACCTCACGCTTTAGCAATATTGGTCATTGTAAAATCTAAAAGGTAGACAACTCTTATCAATTGCATTTATATGTAACTCTTATCATTGATCCTAAATACATCTTATCCTCACGCTTTAGCAATATTGGATAAGTGTATTTTAGATTAACTTGTCAATAATCAAATATATATTATTAATACTACCCTCACGTTTTAGCAATATTGGGCAATACGTTCGTATATATTTACCTCATCTTATGTTTAACCGGCATAGTCAAAATTACAGCAACCATAACCCTCACGCTTTAGCAATATTGAAAAACACCAATATGACCTGACTAATACCGTATTAATAAGACGGATCAACGTGTAACATTATCTCATAATGGTACACGATTAAATCTGATTAAAAGAGATTACTTAATTCTATCCCTATCTCATGGGGCCATGATTCTTAATCACACATTTATTTTGTGCAAACACAACTAACCCCCACCAGTAGGGCTCCCATTGTGATTACAAGCACAAACAAATGACCCCTACAATATTTATCACATTTATAACAATTATAAATTACCAAAAATAAACTATTTATTTTTAAACTCTAAAAGAATAAATATTTAAAGTAAACGGCGTAATTAAATTGTGTCACGTACACTCTAAATATAAGCACACAGTACGTGCTCTGATACCAGTTTTGTTGGTGTTGTGTACGTGTGCACTTGTGTGCATAATTAAACAATTTAATAATAATAGCATAACACATGTGCAACGCAGCGAAAATATAATACACATTAAAACAATCCCATTACACTAATGAGATTAGGGCACCCTTGAAGCGTGCTTTGAACAATTCTAGTTGGGGATGTAGTGGACTTCCACAAGCTAGAAAAGTAACTTTCTAATTTTTGGAATGTTTGAAGCAACTCTTGCTTCAATTTATAATTTTTCTCTCAGGAGTTGATAAAAAATCAAAATATTTAAAATTTTTGCTTCTAAAATTGGTTCATTATATCACTTCATCCAACTCGGCCATTACATATTTATAGGCAAAGCTGCGTTTCATTTAACAAATGAAAAGTGGCTTAAAAGCCACTTGGCCTAGTATGATAAGGCAATTAAATTGCTTTGTCATGCTACAATTACTTTAGCCATTTCGGTGGCTAAGTATGGAAAGAATTGGTGGCAATACAGTTTCAATATATTGCCACGTTGATGGAGATTGAATCAATTTCAATCTTTGCTTCAATTGCCGAATGAAAATAAATAGTTACCTTTGTTTTAACCAATCAAATAAAAACACGTTTTATTTATATTTTGTTCCATCTAATAGAAATAGAATAAATGTAAAATGAAATGAATCAATTGATTCATTTGATTCATACGATCGAATTGAATAAACAAATTATGTTTTATTAAAACTTTTATTTATTAATACTTAAATTAGTACCTATACAAATTATTAGTACAGTTTGAGATATACACTAGGTAGATAAAAATGTTAAATCTCACTTGAAAAATTTTTAGGTTTAACAATTAAACCTTAACTACTCTCCGAGACACTCTAAAGTAAATGAGTGAATAATTAATTTAATTTAAATAAAACAACAATTATTTTATTTAAATAGTAGCTATATCTACCAATGCCCAATTTAGTACCCATGCAAATTATTGACATATTTTGAGACATATACTATGTAGATAAAAGTATCAAGTTTCACTTGGCACAATTTTGGGTTTAACAATTAAACCTTACCTACTCCCCGAGAGACCCTGAAATAAATTCATATGACTCAAAACTTCCCAGATCGAACAATTTGATCTGGTACACTACCCACGTGCTCGACGCGTGCACTTTATATAGTGAGACTCCCTAGGCTCACACCCATTTTGTCTTACGGAATATTTCTGTAAGTTCATAACCGATGCCCCATACACACACGTTATGGATAATACAAAATGACGAGTTAAAGCATACAAGTTAAGGTTAATCCATATTTGTACGATTCCTCTATCATTAATATCCTAGAAAGGTAGAGACATAGATCAATAGCACCAAGTCCCTATTACTCAACCATAAACTTATCTCTTTTGATTCGTATTCTAATAAATAATATATGCAAATTCATTTGTAATATTTTTTACTTCACATGAAATTCTTTCCGATTTAAATGTTTATGGCCATAAGACTTCCTAGAATACAATTTTAGAGCATCTGGATATTTAACTCACCCATATAAGCTGACGGATCCTATATCTATACACACCGGACTCCATAAGCATCGAACCATACCCAGCAACACCCAGTGGTTAGACCATGAAAGGTCTCTAACATGTGTGGAACCTAAGTATGGTGGATCACTCATAAGCCCACCTTGGTGCTCAGGTCTAGGGACCACGAATACTACTCAACTCGAGAAGACCCTCCACTGACGGATTTATAAAAAATCTATTGGAGGTCATCATTGAGTCTAGTTCAGTATCCAGTCCTTACTAAATACATGTATATCTATATGAGCTTTACTAAGCTCATGGTTTGCTAAGATAAACCATTTGGACTATCCAAATTTGGACATACACTGATTTATATAAATCGGTTCCATTCGATAAACCCTGCATCGGTGGAAATAGATCAAGAATATTTAATTTGAGAACATATTTACACAATGATATTTCTAAGCAACGCTTGCAACTATTTGTAACTATGTCATTGCAAGTATATTCTCAGGTCTTTGTCCCATTTCAGACAAGATTCTAACTCTTTAGACTTGATCTAAACTCCTTCAGATCAATATAATATCTGAAATGTTACAAACATCTTACCTAATAAAATTAATTAGAAATTTAATGAAATATTTATTTATTACATAAGTATGAAAATACAATATTCATACAAAATTGGGATGGCATATGAGCACAAATTCCAACATAATGGTCCTACCATTCACTTATGGTTTTGTCTTTGAAATAATTGTTTACATTAAACAATTAATATCAAAAGACATGTGATAGTTTATGTGTGTTTAAACCATGTGAGATAAAGTAATTTTGAAGAAACAATTTCTTCACTTGATTGTATTACACATCTTGTCCCCATCACTTACATATCCATGCATTCATGTTTTATTCTTTATTTTAATCATATTAAAATAAATGAAACATATGCATAATGTTATAAAATATGATTGTTTAACTTTTATTGAATAATAATATCATATATTATTATTATTTTATTCAATAAAAATTTAATGAATAAAATAATGATCTTGTTTGTCTAACAAGTGAGGTCATTTTGATAATTTTTAAGTTAAATAATGATATACTACAATGTGACACGTGTCAACATCCCATTGGTTAATAACTATTGTTAACTAATTGACGTACTTAACTCTTGATACGTGTACAGCCCGAGGGAAACTGAAGCAAATGTCCAGTCAACTGAAATTTACTGGATTGAACTATTCAATTCGGTGAACCGCCCCAGTGCACAATGAGTACACTTTATATTACGGGACTCCCAGGTCCACGCCCGATTCGTCAAACGAAATTATTTCGTGAGTCTGAGATTGATGCCCTATGCACACATCACGGATATTACAAAAATCAACGCAGTAGACCATACAAGTTGAGGTCATTGAGCATAAGTATAATCCTTACATCATTTATATTCTGAAAGAGCAGAGATATAGATCATCACCATCAAATCTCCATACGTTCATTCGTTAACTTATCTCCAAACAAGTATCTCGATAAACAATACACGCAAATACCTTTGCGATATTGTTTGACCCTGTTAGAAACACTTTTTTTCGGGTTTGATGCATATAGTCATAAGTCTTTCTGAGATACAGTCTCAGAATATCCGGATATACAACTCACCCTTGTGTGCTGACGAATTTCATATCTACATACACCAAACTCCATAAGCATCGGACCACCTCCAGCAACATATAGCAATCAGACCATGAAAAGTCTCTGACATAGTGGAACCAAAGCATGGTAGATCACTTACAAGTCCATCGTGGTGCTCAGGTCAAAGGACCACGTACACTACTCAGCTCAATAAGACCTACCATTGACAGTTTCATGGGATATTTATTGGGGTCTTCGATGAGCCTGTTCAATATTTAGTCCTTACTGAATACTTGTATGCTATACAAACTTTCGGTAAGCCTATGGTTAGTTAAGAACAATTATCTAGACCATCTAGGTATAGTATACACAGGTCTATTAGAAATGGTTCAACTGACAGACTCGCATTGGTGAATAAGACCAGGAACATATGATTTGAAAATAGACTTGTATCATAATATTTCTTAGCACCTATTGCAACTCCTTACAACTATGTTATTATTGAATATTCTCAGGTCTATGTCCCGTTATAGACAAAGTCCTAACTCTTAGATTTTGCTGACTTTTATAACCTACTAACTCTTAGTAGTGCTAACTGTTAGCAATTATAGTTCTCAGTATTGTTAACCTTTAGCGCTGGTCTAAACTCCTTTAGGCCAAATCTAAACTCCTTCAAATCATACAATGTCTATAACGTAACAAGCATTGTACCATTTAATTAATAAAATTAGCAATTAATAAAAATGTACTATATAAATATTATAAAATAAAATATTCATACATCAATGGGATGGCACGTAAGCACAAATTCCAACAGTTGTAATAAGTTTTATTTTAATTTGATTACTATAGAAATATAGATAATTGATTAGGCAAAATATTTTCACTTGACCATCGGAAGAAACTTGTGAATATATTAGGTTTTTTGGTTAACAATTCATATTGATGAATTTAACTTAAAATGAATAATTAAGATTCAAGTGAAGTATTGAAGGATAATTTTTGTCCTAGACTTTTTCAATTGGTGAATTAACATCTATTTTCTCTACTCTGTTTTACTTTTATTTTGTTTGTTTATTTTAGGTTTTATTAGTTTGAATATTTAGATTTTTTTAATAATAAGAAGAAGACACAATTTTAGTATTTAATAAAGTTAATATTAATTCCTTATGAGAGTAGTACTTTATTAACTCTTTATTACTTGTTTATGATAACATGCACTTGCGCTTTAATTTAATACAATAGTAACAATTATTAAGCCATATGATGGTGGACAAATAAGCTCTGACCTGACTTAGTTTTATTTTTGGGCAGAACATGACCCTATAGGCTTTGATATTAGTGTTTGGCTACTACGAGTCTTGTTAGGCTAGAAAGGTCAGCCCTTTCGCTTCTTCAGGCTAAGCTCAGCTCTTTTAGGCCATTGCAAATCGGACCTTAAATTTTTAAAGGGTAACAATGGTAAAACAAATACCTTGTATTAATAACTACGAAGAGATTCCATTATATAAGACAAAGAAGTGAGCTCAACTATAAAAGAAATTTTGATGTGATTTAAGAAAAAAGTTTCACCCTTAAATGATAATCAATATGAATTTTCTACATACACCTCAATGTAATTTCGCCCTTAATTGATAATCAATATGAATTTTTTTTCTTTTTTTAAAAAAATGTTTAAACGCAAAATATGTATAAATATTCTCATTTATTTTGATACATATGTTAGAGTTAGTGCTTACATGTCATTCCAATGTTGTATGAATATTAATTGTTACTATTTGTACAATATATTTTTCAAATATAATCGTTAGTATTATAATAAATGGTATAATGTTTGTTATTCTACAAACATTGTATAATCTAAAGGAGTTCAAATCTTGCCTAAAAGAGTTTAGACCAGACCTAAAAGGTAGTAACACTGAGAGTTGTAAATACTAAGAGTTAGCAGGTTATGAGAATTAGTGATATCTAAATAGTTAGAGCCTTGTCTGTAATGGAACAAAGACCTAAGGGCATACTAGTAATGACATAGTTGCAATAAGTGCTAGAAAATGTCATGATGTAGGTATGTTCCCAAATATAATGTTTCTGATCTATTTTCATCGGTGCAGGTCTATCGATGAATTTTTTAATATAAATCAGTGTATGTTATATCTATATAGTATAGATGGTTGTTCTTAACTGGCTGTGAGTTTACCAGAAGTTCATATGAGCATACAAGTATTCAGTAAAGACTGAGTACTGAATAGACTCACGAGGGCCCCAATAAACATCCTATGAAACTATTAATAGTAAGTCCTTTTAAGTTAATTAGTGCTTAAAATTGATGAACACTTTATTTATTTAGATGAACTTTAATTTTTAATAGTTTTTTAAACTAATTTAGGTTATAGACTTTTATTGATTTTGTATTTAAAATTGACATATTCTTTTTTCTTTATTTTTTATATAAAATTTATCTCTTATATATATAGTTTTAGTGTTTCAAAAAATATTTAGGAGACCAAACCAAATCGGATTAAACCGAATTAATTCGATCTAGTTCAATTTTCATATATGATTCGGTACGATTCGGTTCTAAAAATAAAAATTCTTAATTTTTTCAGTATGGTTCGATTTTAAAAAAATACTTAACCAAACCGCATCGTTCCCACCACTACCTCTTTCTATAAGGCCTATGGAACTCCCTTTATTTTGGAAGCATCTTTTATGCTTCCATTTTCCATTGTTACCTTTAAATATACATTCTTTTATATGATTCATAAATTATCTAATTTTTTATTAGTTACCTTTTCCATGTCATGGAGAACGAAGGACGTGAGTTTTTCAGTGCATTGTTACATTCTTACAAATGTATTCGCATTAAGTCGTCTAAACAATATCAAAACATGTATTGATCGATCTTACTATATTGCTGAAAATGTAGCATTATCACAACTAAGGTAAGTTACACTTATCTCGTATAATCCTGGGTATGACTCTTTAAATTGATATATTTATAAAAATTAATCCTAGTTATGACTTACTAGGTTAACACAATTTACCTTCCTTATAGCAACCATTGGGTGTTAGTTGCCATTGAATTTTTTTTTTTTTTACTTTAACTATGTTTTACCTTAATCTTTTAAGGAATAAACCTTGTGAAGATTTTGAGACATTGTTAATCAGTTAAGATTTACTTATTGTTGTTTTAGGTTATGTATTTGTAATTTATTATAAATTAAATGTGACTTGTACTTTATTACTTTTAGGAGGGCCAAACTTTATCTAATATAGAAAACATCTAAGAAGGTTAATCTTCAATGGATCAATGCGAAAGTAAATGTAAACATTTTAAAAATAGAATGTTAACTTGTGATTGATATTTCAATTACAATATTTTCTTAAATGACATTTATAATCAAATACTTTATAGTGCCCTTTGTAACCTGGATCATTTGAGTGGTGGATATTTTGTTATAAAATACATAAAAATAATTGTTGGGGATATTAATGTGCTGAAAAATAACATATGTGTCAAATAGTTAGTTATGAAATTTTCTAATTTCAGTTTATACACTATTAACAAATTGTTTTCATATTTCAAGTTTAAGGAATTGTTGATTACATAGAAGATGACATTACCTCAATCTTTGATGAGTAAGTGATATACGTTGTGGACTTAATTATAAAAAAATAAAAAAAGAATTGTTTTTTGGTTAAAACAAAATACACTTTAAAAAAATTTTATATCATAAAATTTTCGAGACAAGTAAATTGTACCAAAAACAATAAAGCTTTTGTTTTGGAGTTGTTTATGCTACTGTTTTGGTTCTGTTTTATATATGTTTTGGCTACTTTTTTAGGGTTGGTTTGGGGTTGTGTTAAGGTTATTTATGCCATTGTTTTGGGCATGTTTATGGTATTATTTTAAGGTTTTATTGGGGTTCTATTTGAGGCTATTTATGCTACTATTTTAGAGATGTTTTAAAGTTGGTTAGGCTATTGTTTTGGGACTATTTACTCCTATAGTTGTTTTTTTAATCATAAAGTTTTCAAGATTGTTAAGAACTATTCAACCCTTTAAATTTAGTTGTATATTTTCTCTTTTGATAGAGGTTTTCTTAAATTTATTCATATATTTGCTTTCTTTTGATAGAGGTAATCGTAGAAATCTTAGTGTGGGTAGATAAATTTCTCCTAATTGCCTCTAAATTAGGTGTAAGTAGATTATCCCAAGTATAAGTTATGTGTTAAATCTTGAAATATTGGGATAGTTGAGATGCTTTGTAACTTTTTTAGAAGAAATTTGTACTATTATAACATTGATACTAAAATTTTATAGTATTAGTTTAGGAAGGTTTGTGCAACCATTATGGTTGTTGTGTATGGATTTGTAGTTTATAAGATATTTATGCATGAATTTATGCAACTTTAAAATTTGATATTTATTTAAATATAGTATATATGTATGAATTTTTAGTTTATAAATAAATTTAAATTTTAAATTATTAAAAAATATTTTAAAATTAAATCAAAAACTCTATGATATTATGATATCAGTAAGCTTTTGATACTATAGTAATAATAATTCTCTAATACTATAATGTTAACAATTCACTAATACTATAGTAATAAGAAGTTTTTGATATGATGGTGTCAACGATTCTCTAATACCATAGTCTCAAACAATATTAATGAAACTATTCATTCACACTAATTTGACGTCAATAAAACTAATTTAACATCAACGAAGTCTAGTTTTCTAGTAATGAATCTGAAGCCAAAGAGAATTTTAATATCTTATATTTAAAATTATATTTAAGTATTTTTTGTGTTGATTTCTTAAAACTGATATATTTATTATTATTTTGCTTGAATTAAAAACACAACAATTAAATATCATAAGTACTCGAAAATTCTTAAGTTGTAATGAGTCAATGTAAAGTAGAAAGAGTCACCAAAAGAATACTTATTTCTTTTTATTTTTTATTTTAAAAAAAGGGGACGAGTTTTATATGAGCTGAGATGTCAATATATTTAAAAAGTATGAATATTTTTTAGAAGATAATAAATAAAGTTTGTAACTTTTTTCTCAGCAAAAAAGTCAACAAAAAAGAAAAAGATAATTTCTTGTATTAAGTTAAAAATGATTTGATATTTACATTAAGTTAGAAAAATTAGTCTTAATTCTTAAATTAAGTTACACTCAACACTAAGTTAAAAAAAAATTGTCTTTGTCAAATATTGTCTCTAAAAAATGTATAAAAATATATATTTTGAAAAATAGAGCTATTATCATGAATATTTTTTAGATGAGGTCTAGTTACATAAATACCTATGAGTTTTAGATTTTGTCAACAATACCTAAAGGTTTGAAAACATTTCACCAATGCACTTCCGTTAAAGAATTTATATGAAAGTTAAGGGCAATAAAGTTATTTTATCATTTTTTTTTAAATTCACCTAAATTTCACCCAAATTTCACTCAAATTACACTCTAACTCATTTCATCAACGAGACCTAAATTTCACTCTCAAACCCTCCTAAACACCACAACCATCGTCACCACCATAACCATCATCACCAAGCAAGGACCACGTGCACCATAACCACCGCTACCAAGTTTTCCCATTTTCTGACTTATACATCATACCTTATTTCATGAACATATGTTCCTTCTCCAACTCACTCAACCTTACTGTCGTCCTCCAAATCTCAAGTTTAAGTTCTCATTTTTCCCTCTTCAATGAAACATAGTTGTCTCAAAGTAACATGGGAGCAGTTGGGACACCGTTGCTCATTCTCTGTGATAAAAACCCATCTCCAAAACCTCCTAATAAGGTGTTCTTCAAATGAAGTTGCTCGCAATAGAGGACTCTGATTTCCATATGTACTATGAGTCTATCATTCTACGCAGCATGATTAGAGGCTTCTTAAAAAAGTTTTTTACAGTCTATGAACTTGTAGAGCTTCTTACATTTATGTTCCATTAGCATTGGATGAGCTTGAGCAAGAACAAACAAATGTGGTCAAAATAAAAACAGAAATGTGGAGGAGAAATTAGTTAAGAAACTCCTTTTTTTTCTTTTATATGATGTATTTGTTTTATAAAGAAAGTAGTAAGAATAGAAAATATAAAACCTGAGAAAATTTTAATTAAATAGAAGTTCAAAGAAATATATTAAAATTAACTATTTATCCATTATTAAAAAAATTAAGAATCATCTAGTAATAGAAAGCAATGAACCCTACGTTTAGCTAACAGGAATTATGATGAAAACTAATGGTTGAAAGATATTGAGGTATCAAGTTATACTTTTTAATTTGACACCATTTTAGTATCAACTAAGTCATAGCTTTAATATCAGTTTGTTGTGGGAGATCAACCTTAGCACTAATCTCTCTATGAGATTAGTCTTTACGTTAATACCCTTTTGTTAGGAATTTATTTGGGGGGCACTCCAAATAAACTCTATATGCGTACAGAAGACTTGACTCACAAATAATCAAAAATATAAAAAAATTAATACACTAATAAAGATAAAGAAATAAATCATAAGACATAAGATATACATGGTTCGGTAAAACACCTACGTCCATAAGGGATCCATGATCTAACTTCTTTTATTAATCAAATCACTAAGTATCTACTAGATCACCATAATTTTACAAGACCTCTTAATATCTTTCATTAGAGATCTCTAAGTATCTCCTAGATTATCATGATCTTTACAAGACCTCTTAGTATCTCTCATACCTTATAAGAGATTTAACCCAAGAAATACAAGAATAGTCTGAGCCATTTCAAAAGGATTTTTTGGTGCTCCTTTTGTTTACACAATGACACCCTCAAAGGTTACACCCTAGTGCACTATGCACTTAGTGTCTACCTAACTCTTCTATTCTCTTTTATGTTTATATCTTAATGTTTGAGATGCTTAAGTAATTTTAAAGGTTTACAAGGGTTTATATAGTACTTACAAAATTCATAGAAACTTTAAACCTAGTTGGAATAAAAGTTCATGCATGTAGGCGTCCAAAATCCCCTCAAGGAAGTCAAATCCTAGCCAAAAACTGAAGTCCCGAATGCCAGCATTGCAGCGCTGAAGATACTATTTCCTGCATTACGACGCTGAGGCCTAGTGCTATTACCCCATGTTTTCGCACTCCTTCTTACTTTTAACTCTCTGTCTTACTCCTCCCTCATACGCCCAACGCGTACTAGACTTCTTGCTGACTCTTTATTTGATATTTATCTCAATTCACACCTATAAGTGATTGTTGAATCACGATTTCTAATAGAAAAATTATGATAAAAGATAATATTTGATCTTTTTCTTGTTATAGAAGTACTAAAGGAAGATGATCACATGCCTAAGTGCTTTTCTTGTTTTAGTTTTTCTTTTATTAAATTTAATACTTTAATAAAATATTATTAAATAAAGGTGTTGAGACTAATTATTCACGTGCCCTAAGTGCAAGGGTAATTTAGATATTTTATATTCACTAACATAAAATTTGATAACTTTCATAAAAGATTTTCTAATAGAAGTATATCGATGAAATTTCTTCTAACCTTCTGTATTGTTGATAAAATTTAAAATTCGTAAGTATTTATGTAATTAGGCCTTATTTTAGAGGTATTTATAATAATAATAATGATAATAATCTTTAAAAAAATATATTTTTTTGAAATCAAATGAGAGATAAAACACCAATTTATGCATTATTTTATCTTTTCTTTTTTAATTTTTTCAAGTTTCGACATGTATAATGACAAAGCCATTGGGAACGGTCTTAATCAAGTATAATGAATTAATGATGATATAAGACTGCTTATATCATCAGACATCTATTCATATTTAATTCTTAATATTAGTTCTAAGGGATAAGGATAAATTTACCATAATATTTTAGGTTAATTGATAATTTTGCTCCGGTTAGATTTAAAATACTAAATTTTTCCTTAATCCGTTACTTTTTACCATCAATTTAGATGAAAATTTTACATTTGATATACTTTTACTATTTTACCCCCAATAATAACACACATTCAAAAATATATAAATAAACACGTATCATTATATGATTTGTTACAAATAACACATGTCACCATATAATTGGTTATAGTTTTAATAAAATAAATTAAAAAAATTAAAAATAAAATTGGCACTGCCAACAAAAAATGGTAGTCGACCGATTATCATTTTTTGCCAACAGTAGTAGTAAAAAAATTAAGATTTATTTACATAATTGTGGGATCATTTTTGACAAAACAAAAAACTAAAAAATGATTTAAAAAGTGGTGGAGAATGGCAGCGGCCATCGCCAGCCACCATTAAACAGGAGGGCGGTGACTTGCACCTCCCCCATAGGTGGATAGATATTTTTGACAATTTTCTAGTCTTGTTTTGCCAAAAATGATGTCATCACTATATAGATTAAGAAAAATACAGTCCAATAATGTAAAAACGGTGACAGTGCCAATTTTTATTTTAAATTATTTTGTATAATTTAATTTATTTACAAATCATTTTAAAAAATTAATTACATGATGACACGTGTCTAAAAGTAACTTGACGCGTTTCTAAAAGTAACAATCACATTATGACACGTGTCATATTATTAAATTTGATTTATCAAAATTAAATTAAATTAATTAATGAGATTGCGCCACGTGTTCGAAAAGACAATGAATTGGTAATTATGTCATGTGTTCAATTTGTAATTTATTTATATGGATAGATTACATTTTTACCCTTCCACCATTAAAATTACAGTAAAAATTAACGGATTATGGTAAAATTGGGTATTTTAGATCTAACCGATATAAAATTATTAATTAGCCCAAAATATTAGAATAAAATTGTCCTTATCCCTTAGTTATAATATTAAACCCTCAGAAGTGGGTTCAAGTTAGAGATGTCAACTAGGCGCTACATTGCTACATTTTCATGTTTGGGTGGCACGACGTGTTATGCTGGGCTTCGAGATTTGACTTAGTGAATTGTACCAGCACCACAGCACGAATCCATGCCAAGCTAAGAGCTGGTCCTACAAATTTTGTGACTACAAGTTCTTGAACTTAAGACCCCCCAACTAAAATTTTAGAATAGCAAAAGCTACAATTAGACACAATTTTATATAAATTCTTTCAAAAAAAAAACGATTTTATACAAGTTTTCTAAATTTTAATACTAATTTTAGATAAAGTAAAATTAAATCAATTACAATTATATTTTAAATATTTTCATAAATATTAAAAAATTTATCGTATTAATTATTATAATTTTATCTTTAATTGTAATTAAGATTATAATTATAGTCATATTATCTTTAATTGTAATTAAGATTATAATTATAATCATATTAAAATTGTAATCGTAATTAGAATTAGAATTATGATAATATATTTAAAATTTACAACTATGAAATTTATTTGCTATTATTTAGTATTATAAATATAATTGCAATTGTAACTGCAATTACAATTCAAATATAATTATAATATTGTAAAGATAATTAAAATTATAATTGTAACTATATTGCAAGTGTAATTTTATCATAATTTAAATTATATATACTGGGCTTATTATTAAATAAGTCTAGCAGCCCATTATACTGTGTCTTTTTTAAGAGAGCCCATAAACAATTAAACAATACCAAAAAAAAAAGGTAAAAGGCCGGATTGAGTAAAATGGTGAAGTTTACTTTTTATCCAATTTATATCTTTATATTTTATTTTATTATAATTCTATCACATTATTTGACAAACCTATCATATTATCACATCATAATAAAGTTATTACATTATGATAAATTTTCATCTTACCATGGTTAATTTATCTAAATATAAATTAAAGTCAGCAACGATACACTGTAAAAATACAGGCATTATACGTTTTATATTTAATTCGAAAATCAATAGAAAAAAATAAGAGAAATTTAAATATCTTCTTTCTTGAAACACTTCCACACACCATATGATTGTGTTGATCATACATTAACTTGTAAGTTGGAGAGTCTTTTTTGGGAGAACGGTGCTTTTCTTTAGTAATTCGAGACAATCAACAAGGGCTAAGACATCTTTTTAGAGAGCTCTGAGTGTGGAGCTTTCAATGGTGTTGTGTATTGAAAATTAGAATAAAAAAACCTATTTTTCAAAAATAAAAAACCACTATAACCAGCAATAATTTGCGATCAACTAAAACCGAGGTCAATGAAGGGGGGAAGCTTTGTCCCTCCCAATGTTGACAGAAGTGAGGACAATACTTCCTTAACTATGTTAGAGATCTTGCAAAAATTATAAAGGAACTGAAGGAATCACAGAAGGAGAACCAATGGCTTTACAATTGCCTGAAAGTTTTAGAAGATGAGGGGAGGTTTCCCAAATGAATTCGAAGAGTTTTCACACCAAGATACGCATATAGAGAACCTTTAACAATCCTCTGATAACCCTAGAATAAAGGAGAACGTAGACCCATCTGAGTAACCTGAGGTAGAGATAGCAATAAAATGGTCCACCAAAGAAGATAAGCTTAAAGTCTTCATCTTAAATGAGATTAAAAAAAGTTGTATGGGAAAGGTCTTAAAGTCGCAGGCCTGAAAGATACACTTTCTTTTGTAAGAAAGACAAATCGAGATCTTTTTACAGAGAAGAGAAGGAAGGCTGAGATATCAAATAGATTCGTGCTACTTAATTTGACTCCTTATGACGGGGCAAAAGACCCTGAGGAATACATCATTTACTTCAATGCAAGGATAATCATGCACAGTGGCAACAAAGAGTTCTAGAAACAAAAAATAAATCGAGGGGAAGAAGGTTTGCACCGCCTTCCTCTTACCCCTTTAAAGCATTCAGAGTTCAGAGACAGAAAAAGGTTTGAGGGGGGTTCCCACCGCTTTCTTCTCGTCCCTTGGAAGCATTCAAGGATTCAAGAAAGGTTCCACCGCCTTCCTCTCATCCTTTGAAAGCATTCAAAGTTTAGAGACAAAAAGAAGTTCGAGGAGAGAAGGTTTCCACTACTTTTCTCTTGCCCGTTGGAAGCATTTAAAGTTTAGAGACAAAAAGGTTCAAGAGAAAGAAGGTTCATACTACCTTCCTCTAGCCACTTGAATGCATCCAGAAATCCAAATACGAAAAAAGTCCGAGAAAGGTTCTTACAACCTTCTTTTCATCCTTAAAAAACAAATCAAGATAGAATTCCAAATTTTTTGAAATAGAAAAGAGTCTGAGAAAGGTTCCTACCACTTTCCTCTCATCCCTCGAAGAAGAAAAATATTCAAGTACCAGAGTTCCAGAATAAAAAAAAGGACAAAGGTTTCCACCACTTTCCTCTTGTCCCTTGAAAGAATAAAATAGCATACATCTTATCATTCCAGAATTATAAATACAAAAATCAAATAGACAAGGGTTCCCATTGCCTTTTGGCCACATCTTGGACAAAAAGGAAGCATGATATCTACTTCTTAGTTTATCATAAGAAGCAAGTAACACAGATCACTGGGCACACCTTCTTCTTTCTGCTTCCATTATGAGGGGAATAGAGCCTTCCAAGATAAAGCAAAGCCTTCAAAAAATATACAAAAATAGGACCGTGAAGAGTAAATGGAACCTTTATAAAGATGAAACTAAACGAAGAGTAAAAAATAAAAAAGAATGTAAAAAAGCAATTAAATTTTTTTTCTTGAATTCATAAACTATTACATACATGATCACATGATAATATCTCTTGTATAAAATCATTTCTTTTTATCTGACACTGTTCAGGGACTAAAATGCAAAATAAAGGAAACATTGTTGCTTGTAGAGTAATTTGACAAAAATGGAAATACTGTGATGAAAATATCTCAGTAAAGTCCAGAAAGCTTCGAAACATACTATTCCACTTATCAACTCATATTATATAGACTCTAGCACATGGTTCCATGCATCTACTCATCATACTGGAAGCATCATCGAAAACACGTGTCATGTGCTGAACTAGAGAGTGAAGAAAAAATAGACTATTATTTTCTTCACTTGTGGGATGATATCTTTTTTTGTGGGGTGATATCTTTTGGGCTTATTATTAAATAAGCCTAACAGCCCACTCCATTGTGTCTTTTTTAAGAGAGCCCATGAATAATTAAATAAGGCTCAGAAAAAGGTAAAAGGCTGAATTTAGTAAAATGGTGAAATTTACTTTTTATCCAATTTATGTCTTTATGTTTTATTTGGATTATAACTTTATCACATTATCTAATAAACCTATCACATTATTACATCGTGATAAGGTTATCATATTATGATAAAGCTTCATCTTATCATAGTTAGTCTATCTAAATATAAATTAAACTCTACAAAGTTACACTTAGAAAGGCATGCATTATACATTCTATATTCAATTCAAAAATTAATAGAGAAAATAAGAGCATTCAATATCCTCTTGCTTGAAATACTTTCACCCACTGTACGCTTGTGTTGATCATATATTAACTTGAGCGTCAGAATGTCTTCTTTTTTTTTTTGGCAAGAGGACGGTGTCCTTCTTCAATAATTCGAGACTATTAATAAAGGCTAAGACGTAATTTTTAGAGAGTTTCGAGTTTGACACTTTTAGCATCAATTGTAATTATGATTATAATTATAATAATCTTAATATAATTGTAGTGTGATTGCAATTGTAGTTATAAATGTAATTGCAATTGAAATTACAATTACAAGTGCAATAATAACAACTACAATTATAATTTAAATAATAACTATTGCAATTAAATAGTGTTGCAGTTATGAAAAATGCAAATTACTACTAATTACGCTTACATATAATTATATTGGAATTATAATTATAATATCATTTTATAATTATTATTATTATAATTATGATTGTAATTACAGTCATAATTCTAAATGAAATTATATCATTTTATAATTATTGTAATTGAACTTTGAACTATAATTCTCTTTTTAAATTAAAGTCTATCATTCAGCATGTTATTAAATGTCTATTAGTTTAGTGTTGTTGGAAAAATTATAATTTTCAGGATAGATAATTAAATTAAATTATTTTCAGGATAGCTTTAGCTTTAATATTTTTAATGTTATATTTTAACTTTCAAAAACTAAATTATGTATTGCTTCTTTATTACGTTTACCAATTTATTTAATGTTATATTTATATAACTTGTTATTTGTATTTTATGAGTTGTGCAATAAATTTATAATGTCATTGTGTTATTAATTCACACATTATTTTATTAATCATATCATTGTATATGATGCATAAATTAATTTAATTAAAAAAATTAAATTAGAAATAAAAAATAAATCAGAGGCATAAATATTGTGTTATATATTAAAAATTGTAGACAAGTGATAATTATTTGTGTTGATTGAGTGGATAAATAATTTATTATTGAGAGCTTATGCCCTCGTGAACTCAATTATTATCAAATAATAAAATTTTATTTTATTTTTTGAAATATTATTTAATAAATAAAAATAATAATTAATAAATTGAAAAAAAAGGGCTATTCAAACATTAAAAAAAACTCAACAAACCCACTTTCTCAGTAAACTCACTATTAAAATTCAAAATTTTAAATTTTATGTTATAAACCTGCTTTAATTTCGAATATAAAACTTCCAAAATTAAATTATTAGAAAAATTAATTTTTACTACATACCTAACAGGACTCGACCCGAGGCCTCCTCAAGACTCGAGGCGAATCCTGTGATGACATGAGATTAACATACTCTTTACTCATACATTTGATACAACAAGGCTACCTGCATCTACAAAAGTGTACAAGTGTTAATGTGAACCTCACAATGAAAAGTGAGACCCGACGCTCAATGAGGTTCCTTTGTTAAGGATCGTTCTAATTCAGATTTTTAAATAAACAAAAAATAAGAATCTTGACCCGTTATCTATAAGAGATGAGAACCAGAGGTATAAGAAGATAGTAGACGGCACACTCAAGATAAATGAAAAATGTGAGTGATAAGTCTGAAAGAACGCCACAAGATGAAATCTTGATAAGTTCTAGTAAAAGTTCTAATAAAAGTTCTTTGAAGAACTTAAGAGAAAACTCTCAACATTAATATCATCAATTCTATTTTTGTTTTCCCTCATCTCTCATATATTTATAGAGACCTATTGAGATGTCTAGCATTTATTACAGTAACTAATGACAACTTAAAACTATTAAGTACCAACTACTATTAATAATTTAGGCACTTGGGATTTCAGCACTTATTACAACAATTAATGAAAACTTACAATTACTAACTATTACCAATAAATTAGGCACTTGAAATGCTAGCACTTATTACAACAATTAATAGTAACTTATAACTATTAACAACTACCAATATTAAGACTTCATATCACATGGGCTGCTGTGTTGTTCCCCATCACACATAGATGTTCAACGGACCTTGTGATTTTTTTTGATAACCTAGTTCGCATCATTCCCTCTCTCTAGAAAAGGATTTGTCCTCAAATCTTTAGCGGGCTCAAATACAATTTTCTTAAACTTTGAACTGATATTTTTTATAGTGTAGCAATCAAAATACATCTTTCAAAATCTATCATTCTTTGGCACAAACAATGATGGAATGGTAGGATGATTCATGCTATTACACACGTATCTCTTCTCTATGAGCTCACAAATCTGTCTTTGAAGTTCCTTTATCTCATTGGGATTACTTCTATAGGCTGTAATATTTGAAATTAATGCTCCAGGTATAAAGTTGATTTGATGCTCGATTCCCTTTATTAATGGTAAAGCATTAAGTATCCCTTTGAAAAACACATCAACAAATTCCTTTTCATCTTCTTTGATTTGCAAACTTAATTTACGTTTAGTAACCATTAGCTTACCATATACTGGGTACTCTATTCCATCACTTGCAGCTTCCAACGGTGGTATAGGTTCGTCATCCGACTTGCTTTCAATTTCAAGGACATTGTTATCGTTTAGAATCAATGCACTTTGTTTTGGACATTAAGATGCAATATAACCTTGGTTGCCTCTTACGTTTTGACCCTTAGTTGGTTCTTCTTTGAAATTGAAATTAGCTTACTCATCTTTTTTACTTTAATCCAGTTTCAAAGATGATGCAGAATTAGAGTTTTAGCCATATCTTGTGGAACTCTTTCTACTTAGTTATTTGTCTACCTCATTTGCCATATTCAACAAGCTATCCCAAGCATCTTCATCAATGTCATCATCATTCATGGTAGCATGCCTATCTTAAATTCACAATTTAGGAACTCTAGGTGACTGCACCCTTTTTGTACTAGATTTAAATTTATCTATCCGTTTATAAACTTGCTCCATCTCTACTTTCAATATTTTTCTCATCTCACCCATTAAAGCTTTCATGAGAAACTTTGAATCAATCTTTTTCGATGCAACTTTGGAAGTATTTTTGTCCTTATTATTTAACATGTTTGCTATAAAACAAAGTTAGAAAAATAAAAAAAAACCCCACATACTCGCTCATGTGTTTCACTCAAAGAATGATTCACTCAACTTTCACTCATATTTTTTTTTTAAATTTAGAAAAGTAAATCTGGAATCAATGGAATCTGAATGCTTTTATTTTATTTTTTTTGTCTCTATTTTTTTTATATGTAATAACAGAACTTGAAGAATTAGATTAAATAATAGACAAGAAAATTGATATAGGCTACAAATTTTTAGATATTAAAATAAAGTTACTGATTTAATAGAAAAAAAACAATCAATAAAAATTAAAATGATAGTTTAAACCTGATTAGAGTCTAAGCTCTGATATTAAATGTTGAGAACCTCACAAAGAAAAGTGAGACCTAATGCTCAATGAAGTTCCTTTGCCAACGATCGTTCTAATTCAAATTTTTAGATAAACAAAAAACAAGAACCTTGACCCATTATTTATAAGAGATAAGATGTAGTAACCAGTATCCACGACTAGTAAGAATAAGTATTTATATATGTATAAATATACGTATTTTATTTGTATGTTGATGATACTTGATTTATATATTGTTATTAGTAGTGTTTGTATAGGTTAAGGTGATACTATTAGCATTGGGTTTAATTGCAAGACTTTAGATTTATTTTAGGGACCAAATTGTAATACTTTGAAAGTTTTGGGGGTAAATTCGTAAATACCAAATATTAGCCACTTAGTATAAAAATACACTTTTAAAACCCTAATTCTCTCATTTTGGTCGAGCTACCTCTTTTAGAGAGAGAGAAGAGAGAAAAAGAGGGGAGAGAAAGAGAAGAAGGAGAAGAAAAAGAAGAAGAAATTGGAATTTTGAATTTTAAGAGGTATATCACAACCATTTATCAATTTATTGGTGTTAATTATGTTAATTTCTTTAAGTTTTGATTTCTGGAAATATGTATAATTGAGGATTTGATGTGTATTTCGTATGATATTTTGAGAATTGATGATGATCTATAAGATAGTTTGATAAATCATGATGGATTGTAGAATTTCTGCTTGATAGTCTCTTGATCCAAGAATTTTATAAATTGTTGTGATTTGATTCTGGTTTTGAATTTTGAGTATATGAAATTAGACATGTTTAGTATCATCTGAGACTTTGAATCTATTCAAAATTCCAGAAATTGAATTTGTTGTGAATTTACCAAAATGACCCTGAAATTCTGGAAATTTCCTATGTAAACAGTATAATACAGTGACGAACAATGTTTGTCCTACTAAATGATCTTCAAAAATTATGAATTTGTGGAATATGATAAGTTTATATGTCTAATATGATATACTCGGAATTGAGAATTTATATCAATGTGGTTGAAATGTTATGATTTTCTAAAGTGTATCCGCTCATTACGGTATTTGATTAATAGATTTTTAAAGTTATGGAATAAAATAGTTTTAAAATACTTTTGGCAGTGATTTGGAAGTACAATATTTACCATGGACTGAGATATGTGTTAAGAGTAATTATATGATAGTTTGATAATTTTTGAGTTAGTATATGATTTTATAAAATTGGGAGATTGAATACTGTTCAGTAAGTATCTTGATCCTGTCAAGTTAGTAGTTTTGATTCGATGGTGTGTATGGAATGGATTGTGTAGGAATTTTGATATAATATTCATTTATAAGAAGGATATATGAGTCAAGAATGATATATTCTGATTTTGGAGTAATTGGACATCGTTTGATGTATTAGAAATTTTTATTAAATATAAGTGGTCAGAATGACAGGTTTTGAGAAACCAAGTATTTAGACCAATTTGATGTGATAAATGCATTGTGTATAATTTTGTAAGCTATTTAAAGTATTTTGTGTGAATTGTGAGGCTTATGAAATGATTAATCTCCATTGATAGGTTAAGGAGATTTAAGCCTTGTACCTAAAAGTGCTAAGAGGTAAGTATACTAGACTTTTTACTGAAATCACAATAAACGTAGTAATTGTTTAGTATGATTTTGTAAATGTGGTTAGGAATATGTTTATGTTATGTCAAAGTATATTTTGATATGAAATGTGAAGATATGTATTTATGAATGTGAGCATGGACATACATGACATACATGTGTTTTTGAAAGTGAGCTTTCAAAATAAGATATGTTTAACAAAGAAAGCTTTCGAAGTGTAGTATGTCCATAAGAAATATTTTGTGTTTTGAGGGTACTTGAACTCACTGTTAATTAGTAGGCATTTTATGTGATTTGTGGAGCCTTTATGTGTGGCCTTTCCTTCGAGATTGGTATATGTTATGTGTTCCGTATGTAGGGAGGATCCTATTGGTACCTAAAGGAAGTGTGAGTCATCACATTCGTGTGGTGGCGTATTGGTACATGTGAGAGGACTCACCGATGATCAGGGTGAGGGTTTGGCTTTTACCTTCGGGCATGAGCATTATATATGTGTAATTTCAAGACCTCACTTGTACTATTCCTCTCATACGGTATGTCACCTACGAGTGACATTTGGCTCATTATGTGATATGTGATATGTAAGTCCTACTAAGTAGTAGTTGAGTGATGGTATTCCTATTATGTGTTTTGAAAGAATGTGTAAGCGCTTACATGATATGTGATTTGATAAGATTATGATTTTGATTGATCACAGCATATCATACATTTGCATTGTGTACATATATGTATTTGTATTTGATATATGAAAAACTAGTATGTTTACTGAGTTTTATACTCATTATAGTTTATGGTGATTTCAGGTAAATAAGGTACATATGTGCTTAGCGGATTTGGCAAGGCTTCTGCTGTTCCTTGGGTTCCCTAAGTTGTTAGGTTGCTAAGTGTTTCATTTGGAGACACGTGGGATAAGATATTTGATTTGTCCCTATTGAATAAATACTTATGTATTATTTTTTTTTGTGTGGTTGGATTTAGTTTAAGTTTCACCAAGTGTAGTAATGGATTGATTTTAAGTAAGAATTTGCAATGAATATATTCTGGGCTTCCGGTAACAAAGTTGCTACTGGTGACGTAGTAGAGTGTTAATCTCTGAGAAAACTCTGCGTATCTCCGGTTTACTAATTGTCCCAGTCATAATTCAATTACTATAATTCTGAAAGAAATTAAAATGAATGTTTAAGTATTATTGAATGAATGTAAGTGATGTCGTGTGTCAGATCTTTTGGGTCTGGGGCGTGACATAAGAACTAGAAGTATAAGAAGATAGTAGACGCCACACTCAAGATAGATGAGAAATGTGAGTGATAATTCTGAAAGAATGCCACAAGATAAAATTTTGATAAGTTCTAATAAAATTTATTTGAAGAACTTAAGAGAAAACTCTTAACATTAATATCATCAATTCTATTTTCGTTCTCCCTCATCTCTCATATATTTATAGAGATCTCTTGGAATGTCTAGCATTTATTGTAGCAACTAATGATAACTTAAAACTACTAACTACCAACTACTATCAATAATTTAGGCACTTGGAATTCCAATACTTATTACAACAATTAATGAAAACTTACAATAATTAATGAAAACTTATAACTACTAACTACCAACTATTACCAATAAACTAGGCACTTGGAATACTAACACTTATTGCAACAATTAATAGTAACTTATAACTACTAACAACTACCAATATTGAGATTTCATATCACATGGGCTGTTGTGCTGTTGTTCCCCATCACACATGGATGTTCAATGGGCCTTGTGATTTTTTTTGACAACCTAGTTCGCATCAAGTGTACTCTAATATACATAAAGATATATAAATACAAATACTGAGACACAATGCAACTATACGTGTCGTGGGCCAACCTCAAAATGTGAAGACTATATCACACTGCACAAATTCCTGTGACAACCTAGGAAAAATAGGAAAAATAGAAGAAATGGTGAGCTTGTGGTTTAGTGAGTGGACATAATCTGAAATATTATATACTTTATATGTATTATACACATATAAATCTGTAAGATAAAATAATCATAAAACTGTATACTGAGTAGTCAATAAACTTGTACTAAAAGTATGAGCTGTCATAAAATCTGTGCTAAAACTAAAATTATAACATAATACTGGGAATTTGAAAGTCTGAAAGTGTAAATTATCATAAAATCTATTATCAAGCTGAATATATGTAACATAACTCTGAAAACATGTACTATATATATATATATATATATATATATATATATTAAAAACCACACCAAACTTGTACCCGGGAAAAAACTGGTCTAACTTGACAAAATAGCTCATGCACAGGCAGGGCGAAGGATCTGAACTGGTCTAACCCGGCGGAATGCTGCATCGCTCAGGCAGAGCAAACTAAACTGATCTAACGTATGCGCAGAGCAACTACATTAAAGGGGAGGGTATGCATATGGTAGTTCAAAAACTACAATTATATAATATCATAAAAGCATAATTGTTCTAAAATAAATATTTCTGTACTGAACGTAATCATTAACTATACTATGATAAATTCTAAAATATTTCTGAATATACTAAATAGTATAAATATTTATCTGTCTAAAATAAATCATGACTAAATTTGATAACGCGTAATTAATCATAAGCGGCTATATTAAAAACATGTAAAATATATATAGTTATCCACTCACAAAAGTGTGCTAATCCTAAGCTGAGTCTGGATTTTGAAATCTACCCGCTATCGGCACACCTCCTATATCATAGGATATAAAAATACATTATTAGTACTGATATGTATTATAAATATTAAAATATAAATATTCTAATATTATAAAACTATTACCCATTAAAACACTAAGTACAAATCTAACTACTCAAACTAAATTTTAAAATTTTTTATTTATTTCTTTTCTCCACTTTTTTTCTTCTTTCCCATTTTTTTTTCTTTCTTCTCTCCCTTTCTCTTTTACTTTCTTTCTTCTTCTTTTCTTTTGTCTCAATTCTATTTCTTCCTTTCACAGCTTCCAAATAAAACAGAAAAATGAAACAAGTTCCTTATAAAGAAAATTTGGCCGCCCACTTAGCCAATCCAAAAAGAGCAACTCACATGCCATTAATCTCGACACATTTTTTTTTACCAAATTATTTTATTATTTATTCTGCCACCAATTTATTTATAAAATATACACGTGTATTACAATACCTATATAAATTCTACAAAAAAATTTCATAAAAAATGTGCTTATTTAAACTAAAACCTAATTATATCAATTGATTAATCGAGAAATTTTAGTAATCACAAAGAAAAATAATTTTTTAAGTATTTAAGTTAAAGTATTTGTTCCTAAAAAAAAGTCTAAGTGTTTTTATTTTATTAAATTTTTAAACGCCAATTATATTTTGATTGATTGAATCGAATTATTTATTTTATGATTTGACTTTTCAATTTGATTTCACCCATTGAATTATCTTAAATTTGCTTCTATTAAAATTTAAAATTTAGAATTTTATTTTATAAACTAGCCTTATATACTAGTACAATCTTATTAATTTAGATTATTATAAAACTACTCCTTTTAATAAATACATGTATAATTATTCTTAATATCAAATAGATTATACAAGTGTTTCTTTTTAGAACTTAATAATAATAATCAACAATTGACTTTTATATGACTATTTAGTAAACATTAAATTAAATTTAAAAAATTTATATTAGAAATTAAAGTAGATTTATAACATAAAATTTGGAATTTTTAGATTTTAATGATAGGTTTATTAAGAAAGTGGTTTTTTTTTTAAAAGTATTTTAGTGAATTCAAACAGCTCCACTATATTAAAAAAATATAAAATAGTACATCGGTCCATTGATGTTGGCCCATTTAAGAATACTTAGGCGGGCTACAGCATGGGTCACTAGGCCCATATGCTTGGGCATTGGGTTGTGCCCATAAACCATACTGGGTTGGTTTCCTACTTTAGTGCTTAGGCTAGCATGGCAAAACTATTGTTTGTGCTTAATTACTATTTGGGCTTGTGTCGACACAGCACGAAAGTCTAGTGGACTTCAATTTCATAATCTAGTTCAAGTAGTAAGAGTACTTTGTCAACCATGCCAAGGCCTTTAACGAACAATCTTAAAAATTTTGTAACGTCTATTTTAATTTAGTAACAAAAGATATATAAAACATACCTTGATTGAAATTCTCAATCTATGTTTCTTTTATCAAAACCATCAAATCTTTCACGCTTATCTCCCATCAATGGACTATTTATGTGGACGAGTAAGTTAATTGTGTAGGATCTAATTTTGTCTTCTAATTTGCTCTCTTTAAAAAAATTTTAGCTCAAAGAAAAAAATGAAAGCACAAAATAATACATAAAGAGGAATTCTAAATACCTCCTATTATAGTATACGTATTCTCCTTTTTAGAATAATATTTTATCTAAACCCTAATAATAATATCATATATTATTTCATTTAAATAATTAAATAGATAATTTCTTATCTTGTAAGGATTAGGAAAATAATATCTAATATTTTTTAATTTAATTAAATAATTTAGTAGATAAATCTCAATTATCTAAATTATCCTTAACTATTATGGATTAGGCCAATCAATATTTGGGCCCATTGGATTTAATTAAATTAAATATGGCTAAGTTACAAAAATAATTAATTAGACTTAATAAGTTTAATTAAATTAAACTTGGGTTAATTAATATTTTAGATTCAACAATTAATTCTATAGTCTATTTCAGTATTTTATGGAGTTAGCATGGGAATCTGATAGACCTATAAAATTAAACTATAATAAATTAAATTATTTGATTAAAACTCTTTAATCAATATAATTTCATTTATTAACTTTGTATTACTCCACTAAAAATATCAAGTTGAATTTTTAATTTTATAAATAAATTATAAAATAAAAAACTATATTTATCAATTTAATAATCATTTCATATAGATCAATCATCCACAAGTGTTTATAATTAGAGTTATGTCATGTGTCTGTTAACCTCTCTAATTACATATTTATCTTTGATCCACATTGATCCTCTTTTGAATATTTAATTTATAAAAATTACAAATTAATTATTTTCTTTAACTCTTAAAGAAAACTGAGCTCATTGTGTTCAAGACCAAAATCAATTATTAAAGGAACAACTTATCTAGCTTATTCTCATAATGGTCGATTTTATATCTGTAAGAAATGTTTTCAGCCACCTATTTTGTTATATTTATAAAATACTCAGTAATTAATTGAAAATATTTTATAGTTTTTCTCTTATAAACTATTGAATATAACTTAATAAATAGGAGTTCATTAATCAGTTAAGATTAATATTAATCCATATATGATTATATAATGATAAAATAAATTCTCTTTACTTACAGAAATTAATAAATAATTAATTTTATCATTGTCCAGTCCTATATAATTAAAATTATACAAAATATCTCTATTTTTTGTGTCAATATATAAAATGATCTAAATGAGACTATTGTATACAGTATATAAGTAGACCACAATTATAGTCTATTAAACGAAGTTTCCATTTCATTAAAATTAAGGATTAGTTTTAATTATTATATTTATACTTAACCTCTTATATATAACTATTATATACTAAGTTGAAGATTAATTATAATAATTAAGAAATTTAATGATATTTGAATAAAAGTAATTAAAATTATAAATATAAAATTAAAAGAAATACCTATATTATTTATTTTTAACAATAAACCAATACAAATAACCATACTTTAATAACATAATCCCAACGAAATCACCACATGTATTCATATAATAATTCAATTTAGTTAATCAATAAATTAGTAAAGGGCTTGAAATTTCATTCTTTTTAAAACTAAACTCTTTCTTTTTAATATTGCATAAAAAAATCTCTCTTTAATAATTTATTTATGATTATTTTTATTGGGTTGACTTATCAAAACTAAGCCCAATCCAATCAACACAACCTGACTCAATCCATAAATTATTGGGTTTGATTGGATTGGGTTAGTTGTAGTGTTTAATATGTTTGATTAGGTTGGGTAATAATTTCTCAACTTGATTATGATTGGAATGGATGGAATTTAGCTCCAATCTGATTTGTGCTCACTCTTTCGTACCTATTGTCATTTACAAAACAATAGTTTTTTTTTTTATTTAAGAATACAAATATTATATCTCAAATTTTAAATAATTATAATATTATAAATTATTACAATTTCAATTCTCTAAAAAGAGATGGATTAAACAACCATTTCAAATCAAAAAAGAAACTTCGTTCTGATTTGAATCTAACACTTTGACAGTCGAAGTGTGTGTTAGAACTAACCACTAAATTATTATAACACAATAATTTTAATAATAAATATTCTATTAAACAATACGAATTCTTGTAATTTAAGAATGTATTTAGATGTACACAACTAAGTTTAAAAATTTTAATTTTGCTTTTATTTTTTTTAGAACAATAGCAATGAAAGTTTTTAACCATTATTTAGCAATGAGATTGTCAGTATAACTCGTAAAGATTTGTTGAATTACTCGACTATTCTCTACATTTGTTTTTTTTTTTTTTAAATTATCAACAGTATCCTTAAAATAAGACCTAATATTAATAATGTCCATCAAATTTAAAAAGTAGAAATAATATTAAGTAAGTTCATAAAGAAGCACAAATACCCAACTAATAAAAAATATTTAATTAAAATTAACTACAAATATGTAGAATCGATAAAAAGAAGAAATTGTTTACAATAATAAAGTTGACTTGACACTTTATGTGATAATTTAATTTTAATTTTTTTCAAAGTTTTTCTCCTTGAATTAATAATATCATCACAAAATTAATTATTCAATAATTTTAGATTAATCCAATAATATCAGCCACTGCAGCTAATCCAACAACATCAACCATGACAACAAATCCAATAACATTAACAACAAAACCAACTTTAAAATTACTGCAATAATATCAAAGACAAAGAACAAATTTCAACTAATAGAATCTTTTTTTTTTTAAATATTGACAACAAATAACAAATGCCGGCCAAACGAGTTAGTAAAAAGCATTGAGATTGATTAAATAATTCAATTAAACTTTAAATTCTAACATAATAAATTACCTAACATCTGTTTTTATCAATGTACCATGTTATTATTGGCATAATTAATTAAGGGTATAAATTAATTAAGCTCCATTAATTACCCTGCTAAGCAAGAAAAAAGCAACAGACGGAGTTACTTTTAATTCAAAATTACCAACTGCATTTAAGATTTGGGACCAAGAGGAGAAATTAGGTATAAAGTGTTAAATAGTGATTGGATTGTCAAAGTTGAGATTTAACGATAATCGTGTTGGCGAAATTTAAGAGGAGTACGAGCATGGAGATATAAATATAAATGAATATGAATGGTGAGGTGTCACACGTGGTGGTAGCGACTTCATGTCTTCAACTTTCAGTTTTAAATTGAATTTAAGAATTTCATATTTATTTAAAGATTAAATTGAATTGTATTTAAAAAAATTAAATGTTAAGTAATAATTAAATAATATAAAATTTAAAATTATTTAACATAATATTTTTTTAAATATAATTTAAAATACCTAATAAGTATTACTTATTACTTTAAATCATTTATGAATGAAAAATTCCTCCAACAATTGTGCAAACTTGTCATTTTCAAACTACAAAATTGTTTTAATATAATAAGTGATATTTTCTTTCTTTTTAATATAAAAACATTATATGTTTTTCAATGCACACCCCACTACACCCAACCTCATCCCACACATATATTAAAATTTTAAATAATTTTTCCTCTAAAGTTGGTACAAAGAGGATCGATCGTTACAACTTCTTTTTTTCATGATAAGAGTCTAACTAATTAGACTATCTCCTTGAGGATATATCATTTATCAAATATAATTTTAAGAGATTTCACCTCACCGTTAAGCAATTAAAAATATTAAAAAAAAACAAATAAAGTACATTTATTTGTTAGCTTTTTAGACATAGTGTATATGATTGTAAATGCATTTTTCACCTTTAATTACTTAAATTCGAATAAAAATAAAAGTTAAAAACTAGTGTTTAATGGGTGAGATTATTTCATTTTATTTAAAATTTTAAAAAAATTAATAAAATTTATTAACCGAAATAAATTTAGTTGATATTTTTAAACTTAAAAAGTAAAAATGTACAAGGGCTCAACACAAAATAAATTTGAATAGCTTTGCCTATAAATAAGGGTGGTGATATTTTTCACCCCACACACATTTTTTATAATAACACTCCCTAAAAAATATAAAAAATTATATCTTGTATAAATATTTCTTAAATTAATATAAATAATTATTGAATTAGTATGATTTATCTTTTTAATTATTTTATCTACGAGTAAAATTATAAATGTAAAAAAAAAAAATTATAAAGATAAAAAGTGATTACATAAAATAAGTGGGGAAAAATCATCACTCCATAAATAACTTTCACTTTTTTTACTTTTCTCTTACAATATTTCTCGAATACAATATTTTGTTACACCGTAGAGTGTTATATATGTATAAAGTAAGGATATAAAATTTGAATCTCAACTGATATTTCATCAATTATTGATTATAACGTATTAGATAGTTGTTTATATGTAATTTTTAATTTGTTTAAAATTCGTTGAATGATAAAATTATTAAAAATTTCATAAAAATTTGTTTTTCAAAATTTTTTTTTTATAATAAATTAAATCTAAAACATGAAAAAAAAGTGAAACATAAGTAAATACAAAACAACTATGAATTTCAAAATATTTTGGATGAATTTTTATTTTGTTAGATTGTGTTCGGATTAATTTTAGTATTACATTAATTAAAGACTAAATTTTTGATGCATTTTTATTTTAAAATTTGTTATTTATGACTTAAACACTTGTTTCATATAAAATAAAACAAATTGTATCTATAATCATGTAAAAACAATTGTGTTTTATATTGTGTAGGCGATTCAGATTGTGCAAACAAATCAAATATAATCAATTTATTAAAGGGATGTAATTATATTGCATTGTATAATTTATTTATTAAATCAATTGAATTTGTGTTTAATTATTTAATTTATTTACTTAAACAAAACGTATTTAAATTGACAAAAAATCCAATTGCACTCCATTAGAATTAATTAGAATACAATTAATTTACAAGGTTTCTCACTCTTAAATTTGAAAAGAAAATATATATAATTTTTGAGATGAGTTTCTTTTGCTCACATTGAAAGTAATTATTTTAATTAAATTAATTTCATCTAAGCGTACATGTACTTAGGGTTTTTGTTTTTATAAAAATAGAAAAAGCTGATAAATTTAGGCAGTTGGAGAGAGAAATTATCAACCTGCTTCTCGTATCACGAGAAATTGGAGGGTGTGAAGTGATCGGAGTGGTGGGGACGGGATTGGTACGAGGGTGCAATTGTGATAATGTCTGACCATTAGTGAGCATGGCCTTCTGTACGGAAAATGCCACCCCCAAAAATAAGAAAAACAATAACCATATAACTTTGGAAAATATCTGACAATACGAATAAAATACTTAAAAAAGAAACCTCAATATTATCAAAAGAAAAATACGGGATATTAACATTGTCACCCCCTAAGGTTGACATAAATTACATATTAATTTTAATTTTAATTCTAATTACACGATCACCTCTTATACTTTATTAAAAAGATAAAATAATCTTATTTTTTAAGAATATTTTCATTATTTATATAATAAAAAAATAATAATAAAAATATTTTTTAATTAAGTAAAAGAATTAATTAAACTAAAATAGTTATTAAAATGTGTTTTATGCTAACCTGAGGGGGTGACAGTGTTAATACTCCTATAAAATACTAACCTGAGCTCTGAGCTGGTACTCAAATCACAAATCCATCAAATTCTTTTTTTAACTTTTCTTTAAAGTCGAACCAAATACAGTAAATATTCTACAGAAAGAAAAGAATCCCTATTTGGTAATAAAAAGAATCTTCTCCATTATTTTATTTTTTAATAATTCTTTTGAACAATTTTAATTCCTCTCTCAAAAAGTCATTGCTTTGGTAAGCTTTGTATTGCAGTTCAAAAAAAAAAAAAAGCTTTGTACTGTATCTATCTGGTTTTGTGTCAAGTGTCAACAGCATCCAAGGCAGCAAGCAAACCAAAGAAAAGAAAAAAAAAAAAAACAAAAAGCAAGAGCCAAGAAGAAAGGTGAGAACTGAAATTTAACAATCAGAAATTTGGCCTATCACTTCATCTCTCATTTCTTTGCCATTTTATCAGCTAATAATGAGCTTGGATTGGGCAGGTTTTTATTCTTTCTTCTTTATAGGCTCATTCTTCTGCTAGCTAGTTCTTTCTCTTTTGCTTTATCTAGGGTTTCGTTCCAGATTTTTCTTCTTCTTCTTCTTTTTTTTTGGTTGGAATTATTTTGTACTCGACAGTCTCCGATTCCCGGCTTTTTCTCTTCAAACACAGATTTTATATTCTTCTTTCTTTTCCATTTTGCTTGCCATATTAATTTAATCTGCTTCTTCTAAAACTGCTGAGCTCCATTATGCTAATGCTTTGATTAATTCAAGAAACAAACGGTTGGGATTTTCCATTTTAATGGGTTTGTTTATATTTTGATTCTCAAGCCAAGCTATATTTTTATATATGTATACTTTTCAGATTTCATGCATAAAATTAAATCACTTTTGGTAGTACTCAGGTTAATAATCTTTCAAGGGTCGGTTTGATTTTCCGGGAAAATGACGAGGCAGAAAATTGAGATCAAGAAGATCGACAACCCGACGGCAAGGCAAGTAACTTTCTCGAAGAGGAGAAGAGGGCTTTTCAAGAAAGCACAGGAGCTTTCAACTCTTTGCGATGCTGAAATTGCAGTCATGGTCTTTTCTGCAACAGGAAAGCTCTTCGATTACTCCAGCTCAAGGTTTATTTTTTTTCTCTCCCTCTCTCTATTCACTTTTCCCATCAATTCATTCTGCATTTTGCAATAGTTTTATTGTGTTTCCGAGTACGATATAGAGAAGGAGGGAGAGATTTGTTGTACTTTGAGATCTTTTTTAAAATAAAAAATACTGATAAATAATTGAATATATATTTATTATTAAAAGAGAGAGACTCAAAATTATCTCATTGTTTTAAGTCAGTCCAGAGTTGCTCCATTGACATTGTA
Source organism: Ailanthus altissimus (assembly GCA_946807835.1). NCBI lineage: Eukaryota > Viridiplantae > Streptophyta > Magnoliopsida > Sapindales > Simaroubaceae > Ailanthus > Ailanthus altissimus. The sequence goes on from OX327698.1 coordinate 14,356,256, forward strand.
CTCCTAGAGACACATAAGAGAATATCTATCAGCCATATATTGTTACTGAGATTGAAGCTAGTTTGCTGCTACTGTTCATTTTCATTCTTGCTTGTATCATGCAATGCTTAAATGATATCTTAGACATATCATTGAGGTGGTACTGTATCTTCTATCTATGGTTTGCCCCATATAACTAGCTAGCTTGCAGTCTATTAACTCTGATGTTTAACCATATAAATGTGTTGATAAATGCTGTTGTGTATATATATGTATATAATTTTTGTAAGGAGAGATGAGACTTTTTAAAGTGGGGCATGCTGGCAATACATTTATAATTAATAATCATAAACTTGTTTGTATATTGTCCTCCAATCTGAAATCCTATGTTTGCATTATGCTTTTGCTAACCCTGAAAATTTAGAGCTGCATGTTTATGAAATTGACTTCATAAAATATAGGGTTTTTTAATACATACAAATGACACTTGAGAATCTTCGCAATGCAAGTTACAGACAGTAAAACCTTTATCAAATTTAACTTAAATGCAAAGATAAACCCTCTAAATGAACTGCTGCGTTTTTTGCATGACTCCTAGGTCTGTTACAAGGTTTTGTTTCAATGCATTCCAAATGCTGGAATATGAACTGACAATCCTTCTGATACATCATCTCGTGTGTCATGAAAGGTAGTGAATGTTACAATCTTTTTAATAAATTAACTTCTTAATAAAGGTTTGTGAACACTACTAACTAATTAGTTACAAGGAACTTATAGTTGATGTATTTTGTACTAATCTCACTGGATTCACTTAAATCAATGTGAAATATGTCTTACAGCATTAGATTAATGCTACATATGCATTTTACTTAGAGAAACTCGTTCATATAAATGACTGGTATGATATAATTGAAATAAGTAAAGTGATATTGTTATTATATTTTTTATTCTTATTTTTAATTTTTTTAAAACTCATCTAATAATCTTATACTATATTGATTTGTATGGATGAATTTATATAAGTAATTGTTGCATGTGTAGTATAACTTATAGGCTTATGCTCATGATAAACGGTTAAGAAAAATACTATATATATAAACCCTTTGTGTAAATTATCTCATACAAACTGATGTGACATAAAAGTATTGGTCTTTGTTTTTAATTTTTTTTGATTTATTTAATTAACTTTTATATTTCATCCAATCAACTGTCGCATGCCACATCAATTTATATGAAAATATTTGTTTGAAGAGTTTGTATGAATATAGTTATTTAATCATTAAGAAACATTAAATTACAACTTATTATGCACTAAATTATAAATATTATAGATTTATTTATTTAACACTCGAAGTTTTCTGAAGTCTAACCTAAAAAATTATCACAACCAAACATATCTATTGGAATATGAAATATTGTTATTACAATTAAGACAAATTTTTTCTAAAGGAGTTAAGACAATTACTTAACTTGTTTTATTACTTAACAAATTAAAGATGGCTGGTTTTACCAAGGCCAAACGTATTTTAACTTTGGATTGAAGAACTTAATGTAGAGCATTCTTCATAAATTGATTGAGGAGAAAGCTAAAGTTAAATTACTTTGCAAAGTTCTAAATTTTTGTCCTCTTTAAGTTTTATATTAGAGTAATACTACAGTTTTTGTATTTGTTGAAAAAACTTTATCAACACGTTTAAAGATTTATATAAAATGGGATTCAAGAAATTAGAATAACAAGCAAACACAAGACAACCAAGATATATAGTGATTCAACTACAAATCGTGATCTACATCCATTTGAGCTCAACAATGGAAGCTCTTTCTGCACTAAATCAATGAAAGATTATAGCCCTAATGCTAAGGATACTCTCAAGACTCAATTACAGGACTTGAAACTTAGTGATTAAAGAAATATATCAAGAACCCTAGCTTCTACACCTAGAGAAGACAGAGAGAACTAAATATTAGAGCCGCTCTAAAGAAAACTAAAAGACTCGAATGAATAAGCCTAGCAAAACATTACAAATATATACACACTTGAAAAGACAACATTTTACATATAGGGCAAATTTCTCATAGTGAATCTCTAAAATGCCATCTCGTAAGCCCATCAAATTTACTTTGGGAACTATATTTTTCACAAATTCCACCTTGGTTTCTAAAGTAAATTACCTTGATTAGTGCAGTTATAGAACTTCCTTGTGTCATAGCTCAATTTGTCCATCCTCCCCCTTTGTTAATATTCAGCAGGCTTAGACATGAAATAAACTCGCTTAAAGGCAGAACTTTAGTACCCATATCCGTTAGATTCTTTTTAATTGGGATTTTCTCCAAGCTGATTTAGTTTTTGACAATTACATCTCTGATAAAGTAGAATTTAACATCGATGTGCTAGGTCCTTTTGTGAAAAAAAAAAGATTTTTGCATAGATGTGAAACACTTTGATTGTCAGAATGTATTTCTACAGTTTAATAAAAATTCACAACTCCTTAAGCATCCCTTGTAACCAAATTTATTCCTTAATAGCTTCTGTTAAGGCAATGTATACCGTTTCAGTACTTGAGAGAGATACTACTGATTGAAGTTGGGATTTTCAACTTATACAATTCCCATAAAGGGTAAAGAAATAGGTTGTTGTGGATCTTCTCTTGTCTCTATTACCTGCAAAATTAAAGTTTACAAATCATACAAACTCAATTTTATAGTTAGTTCACTAAACATTAATCTATAATCCAATGATCCATATATATATATATATATATATATATTTATTTATCTAAGTAAACATTTAATTCCTAACCAATTATTTTTCTTGGCTTTGATATAAATCTACTCAAAACACTAATATAATGTGCTAAATCTAGCATACTACAAATCATTGAATACATTATAGAGCCTATAGCACTAGAGTAAGGTATACCTTAATGATGGCATTTTTTTTTGTTGATGGACAATGTTTCAAAGAAAAATAAAAATGGGCAGCTTGTGGAATTTTAACAGGTTTAGCATACAATATTCCAAATTTATGCAAGACCTTTTATAAGTAATTTTTCTTTGATAGAAACAGTTTATGCTCAGGTCTATTCCTAATTATTTTCATACCCAATGTTTTCTTGGCTTGACCAAGATCTTTCATATCAAACTCAGTTTTAAGAAGTCCTTTCTGATTTATAATCTTGTGTTTATTATAATTGGTTAATAACATATAATTAATATATGAAAAAAGTAAATAAATTTCATCCTTATGGCCTAGACCTTCGAAGTAAAAATAACTGTCAAAACTACTTTTAAAATCAATTTTAACTATAAAAGCATTAAATCTTTTATATCACTACCTAGGGGATTGTTTTAAACCATAAAATGATTTCTTAAGAAGGCAAATAGAATTAGGCTTTTTTATCTTCAAAAATTGGAGGTTGTTTCATATAATGATTCACCAAGTTCACCATGCAAGAAAGCAGTTTTTACATCTAATTGTTCTAATTCCCAATCAAAGTAGGAAACTAAGGATAGAACCAATCTAATTGTAGTATATTTTACTACAGGGGAGAATACTTCATTGTGGTCAATTCCCACGTTTTGAGAGAAACCCCTAGCTACTAATCTTTCCTTAAATTTAACTGGTTCATTTGGTATATTCCCTTTAATTTGTATATCCACTTACAGTCTATAGGTTTTTGGTTCAGGGGCTTATGGACTAAAATTAAGTCTTATTAGTTTCTAAAGACTTCATTTCATCACACATAGCGGTATATCATTATTTTGAGTATCTACTGTTAATTTCCTTCATAAGTGACAAGCTCAAATTCTTGAATATCTAATGCAGATGTAAGAGCAAATGCAATAAGATCATAATGATCATACTTTGAAGGAAATCTTACCCGCCTTCTTTTGTTGTCTCTAGCAAGTTGATAATATTAAAGTGATGGTTCTAGTTTCGTCTTTGAGTAGATTGTCTTTACTCTTCATCATTTTGAGAATCACTTTATTGATTTTCAGTACTGATTAGTTGCTCATTTGAGGATTCCACCTCAATATGTGTTGTATCAATACTAGAAGCTAACAATTGTAGCTTATTTGTTTTGTTATTACCTTCACTTTTTGAAATAACTTTCAAATAAGGCATGTCGCTTTATTATATATAACATCCCTACTAGTAATAATTTTTACACTTGGATAGTTATAATTTTTACACTTGGATGGCCTCTTAACCAGAGTCTAACCTTTTACCCGTTTAGGATAACCAAGAAATATACATTTACTAGCCCTAGGTTCCAGTTTATCCTCAAATTTGTGTGCATGAGCAGCACAACCAAATAACCTTAGATGAAAATAGCTTGTTGGTTTGTCAAGCCACATTTCTTTTGGTGTTTTAAACTTTATAGAGCTTCATGGGGCTCTGTTTATTAAATAATATGTAGTGTTTAAGGCTTCAACTCAAAATTTTTTAGCTAAAGCTTGAACTGACTGGCATGCACCCGACTTTATTTAACAAAGTTCTATTCGTTCTTTTTGTAATATCATTTTGTTGGGGTGTGTGTCTTACTATCCTATGTTCTAGAATATCATTTTTCTTGCAGAAATTATCAAATATCTCATTACAAAATTCTAATTCATTATTTGTTCTCAAAGCCTTTAGTCTTTTTCTAGTTTGATTTTTAATTAAGTACTTCCAATGTTTAAATTTCATAAATGCCACTCTTATTCTTAAGTATATAAACCCATGGTCCCTACAAATTAGTATAGGCATAGTCTAAAATGGCCTTTGATGTATGAAAACTAGTCTTAAAACTCAACCTCTATTGTTGCCTAGAATACATTGTACACAATTTTATTTTATTTATTCTGTCATTACCAAGCAAACCTTGTTTGCTTAATTCAATTAAACCTTGATCATAGTCTTTTATGCCAAGTTCAATCTTATCTAAGTCCTGACTTAGGGTAGCAACAACAGGGCCAATCATTGTTTTACCTTGTAAAATGTACAAGCCATTTTATTTTAATCCTTTCATAACTACTAGTACTCCAATAGTTATTTTAAGTTGCCCGTTTTCAACCATGCATTTATATTCACCTTCATCTAATACCCCTAAGGAATTAAATTCCTTTTTAGGTCTGGAACATATCTAACATTTTCAAGGATTATCACATTGCCATCAAACATTTTAATGGCTATTGATCCTATACCTTCAACTGTACATGGTTGATTATTATCCATTAGAACCTTCCCACCATTATAATCTTGGTAATTTCTAAATTATATCTTCCTAGGACACATGTGATAAGAACACCTTGAATCTAAAATCCATTGTTTAGTATTATCTTGGACAGAAATAGTAAGTGTATCAACACTTTCATATCCTTCACTAGCCATAGAGGCATCAACACTCTTGGTAGATTTCTCTTTCTATTTTTTTAAATTCTTTTATACCAATGCCTTCTTAAATGTCATTCTTTCTTATAAAATAGCATTTTCTTAGTCTTGACCAAGATTTAGACCTTGACTTACCTCTAAATTTGCCTTTAAATTTTCTTTTATTGTTTCTAGCCCTAGTAAACAAATTTTCTCCGCCATTATTATCTTTTCTTTTAGTTTTAAGTTCGTGTTCCTGAGACCGCAAGGGAAAGAGACAATCATTTAAAGTTAATATATCTCGACTATACTTAATGGCAGATTTAACTTTTTTAAATGATGGTAGTAGTGAATTTAACAAAATTATGGCTTCTCATCACGTATAGTTTGTCCTGTACTAGCAAGTTCTATACAAATTTTCTTAAACTGATCAAGGTTTTCTTCTAGTCCTTTGGGTCCATTTTAAAACCAAATACTTTTTTGTAAAAACAAAATCTTGCTAGTTAATGACTTAGAAATATAAAGAGCTTCGAGTTTACCCCAGATACCAGCAGCTGTAGTCTCTTTGTTCACTTGTCTTAATACATTATTTGCAAATTGGAGAACAATCGTGCTGTAGGCTATCTCGTCCATTTTTGACCTCTGCTTAGAAGTCATGATTGATGGAAGTTCTTTCGGATCGACCAAGGCTTTTGAAGCTTTTTGTTGTACAAGAAGAGCTCTTATCTTCTTCTATCATAACCCAAAATTTCCTCGTCCATGGAAGTGTTCAACCTTAAACTGTGTTGAACTCATGAATCATAAATTTGATTTTGAACCCCAGGCACAAATCGAGTCTTTGATCGAAAAAGAAACCCTAACAAGGCTTTGATACCACTATTGAAACTTTATCAACACAAGAATCAAGATTTATAGAAAATGGAATTCAAGGAATCATAATAACATGCAAACATGAGACAACCAAGATTTATAGTGGTTCAACTACAAATTATGGCCTACATCCACTTGAGCTCAACAATGGAAGCCATCTCTATTAAATCAGTGAAAGATTGCAACCCTAATGCTAAGGATACTCTCAAGACTCAATTATAGGACTTGAAACTCAATGATTAGATAAATACATCAAGAAGCCTAGCTTCTACTCCCAGAGAAGAGAGAGAGAAATTAAAGATCAGAGTCGCACTAAAAAAAACTAAAAGACTCGAATTAATAACCCTAGCAAAACATCACAAATATGTACACACTTGAAACGGCAGCGTTTTATATTAGGGTAAATTTCTCATAATGAAATCTGTAAAATATACTCTCTTAAGCCCATCAAATTTACTTTAGGAACCATACTTTCGACAATATTTATATTTTATTTGATATGATACATGACATGTTATTTGTTGATTGATATATTTTTTTTGACAGATGTTGATTGATATTTTTTAATTATTACATTTGTATTTTTTAATTTAATTTGAAGCAGGGGTTAAAAAAAAAAAATTTAACACTTACAGTATATATTAAGAGAAAAAAATCAATTCAAATTCTAACATTTAAATCTATCAAATTTCAAATCAGTTGGTACTTATTCAAAATTTAGATAAAAACTCAAATACAATCTAAATATTTAATCTATTCACATTAAAATATCTTATTTCTAGTAGTAAGGTTTTTTTTAAAAAAAAACAAAAACAGCTCAAGAGCACATGATGTCTTACATTCTGCCCCCCAAAGTTTACTATAAATAAAATAGTTCTTATTTGAATTTGAAAACTCTCTCATGCAATTGCTAGTTCTATGGTTTGGTGTTTTTCACTGTCATAAATAAGTATTAATGTTCATGAGTTGGAACTTTTTATAATGATGTTACGTATACCAATAAGATAACACATATAATTGGCATTTATTAAAAAAAAGAAATAATAAACCATTTAAGCAATATATGACCATCATAAATATTAGGAACTACTAATCGGTTATATCTGCATTTATAGTGAAATTTTGAGGTTTGAGATACGGATTTTATTCTAAAGTAGAACTTGTGAATTTCAAGCAAGCCTAGTTTAAATTATTAATAAGAGAACTAGTATTGAGTTTGAATTCACAACGTTGCATGCAGAAGCATATTGAAATTTTTGTATTAGATAATTCAACTGGTCAGATTATCTTTTAAATCTCATTCAACTTAAGATAAAGGAGGGTTTGATTTATATTTATATAATAGTTTTTAAAAATATTTCTTTTTGATAATATAAATATCTAAGTTCTTATAAGTTCCAGATTTGAACATCCACAAAAGTTTAAATACTCTTATATCACTCCTAGCGAATTATAGGTGATTTGATCTCTGCTTTGCTTTTCTCTTTCATATAAAATCAAGTTTCTAATTCTTCTATCATTTGATAGTAGTTTGTTGTTTGATCATGGCCTCTAGAATGATGTGGGTGCAATTTTCGTCAAACTGGATTGATTAGGATGAAATTTTTTAATAAAAATTTTAAATTGTACTTTAATAATTCATACACTTACATGTCTGTTTTAACCAGAACTCTTTTTAATTAAAACTGAGTACTCAAGTTACACATGTAGTCAAAATAAAATCTATTTGATTTAATTAAAAGTCATTGTAATTAAAATTGAATTTGTTCCAAGGCTGTTAATAACCATATTATTAAATCTCTATCTAATTATGCTCATAGTTAAAGATAAGCTTATGATAAATCTCACTCTTCAATTATTTATTTACCTAAAAGTCAAAATATAGTCGCATATTTTAAGTAATCAAATATTGCAAATGGACTCAATGTTGCATGCTTAAGTAATATATGGATAAATAAATTTTATTAAATTTAAAAAATGTTATTATATTACATTCTTCAAAGGCATTTAATAAGCATAGATATATTATTATATATTTGATTGCCTCGTTAAAACCATTCTATAAGCATATACATATTAAAGAGGAGTAATTTGCTTCTCTATAAATCGTAGGGAGACATGAACCTCCAGAATTTAGCATTTAAGTGGAGGGGAGGTATACTTTATCATCTGGCCACAAAAGGCTTGTGCAATTTATCTTTCAATTTGAGTGAATTAGGAAAATTGACAGTTTAATTCTTGTATTTATGTTGAATTACTCACTCAATTTTTCATATTTTAAAAATTATCAATTTCGTTGTTATCATTTTTATCCTTGAAATATACTTTTTTGATATCATTTTCATTTCTTAAACATGATCATTTTTGTCTTTAAAGAATACAATTTATCATTTTTAAAATGTTAGAGATTTGATGTAATTCAATAAAAACACAAGAATTAAACTGACAATTTTCCGTGAATTATTTGCATCCTAAAATATATTCTAAACACCTTCATACTTGCACACCAAATAAATATAAAATAAGCTTTTTATTTTATATACTCTTGTAAATGTCAAGAGAGTAACACTATGGACGCAAGCTTTTTTATAATTTTTTTTCATATAAATTGATATGATGTGGAAGGGTTGATTGAATGGAATATAAAAATTAATAAAATAAATTAAAATGAATAATATGGATCAATACTTACAATACAATTTTATAAGATAGTTGTAATTCCCTTTAATTCTTATGATAGTTTTAATTTCTTTTACTTCTTATGATAATTTCAAGGAGGAAATTTGTGAAAAAATTGATCAAAAATCATTGTAATATGATTTGGAAAATAAGTCAGGTGCGTTGGATGTGTTAGGAAGTAAGATGAATGCAAAAGGAGGCAAATGGAGAAGGCTCAACTGTTTAGACCTGGGTGCCGCGACGCTAGGATTCAGCGTCGCAGTGCTTACAGGCAGAGACTACAGTGCCGCAGCGCCAAAAGCCCAGTGCCGCAGTGCTGGGCGCGATACAAACCAGCGTTGCGACGCTAGGAAGCCAGCACCGCAACGTTGGTGCGGGAAAAGTGTTTCCTGTTTTGAGTTTGTTTCTTACTTGTTCCAGGTCTCTCTAAAACGACTTTCACACGTTTAGGGTTAACCTAGGTCATCCTAAAGCCTATAAAAGGCCCTTTATTGGTTTGTAAACACATCTTTGTAATCATAATAATTTTTGTGATTTTTAGTGAGAGAAAGCTCTAGTTACAAGAGAGAGTAAATTCTTTGTGAGTTCTTTATTGTAAAAGGCATACTTTGTGAGTGCCTTTATGATTTAATAATAAGAGAGTGTGATTTTAATCCGCCGTGAACGTATGCAAGTTGCCGAACCACGTAAATCTGTGTATTATTCTTTTATTTTCTTTCTTTAACTTTCTTAATTGCTTGATTGCTACACTATATACTTTGAGTTTATTGCTTGTTTGATTGCTTTTGCTTCAACAAGAATGATGTGGTGCTCCCATTTCATCTAAAACTCTCACATAATCAAAATTAAGGATGTATCTTTAATTTTTTTTCTTGATTGATTTATAATTAAAAAATAATTTGTAGATATTAGTTAGCTTAACTGGCTCTGAGTTGGTCTAAGAAATTTGTGATCTGAATCTTGTTAAAACTAAGGTTGTAAAGGGTTTGATTTATATATCATTTAATTTATAAAGAAATAAATAAGCTGTTTCTAGGAGAAATTTAGATTCAAGAAATTATTTTCCATTATATCTTTTGAGATCAAGAAACACTTGCATCTTCTTGGAGAATAATCTCATATATAAATGGAAAATAAAAGAACTAGTGGTTATTTATAACTATATCCTCTGCAAACCCTAGAACTTGTAAAATTTTGAACTCTAATTAGCCTTTGGCATGTAACTCTTATCCTTTCATCTAATAATTATAAGCTTTGAAAAGCACTTGGTTGCTATTTAGAGTGTATTTGAGAATTCATATTCATTTATAAAAAAATGTACTTTTCATATTATTTCATTGCTAGTTTTTAAAAATGAAATATCATAAAAATTGGACTTAATACTCATTTTATATGAAGTAGTTTGTATAATAAACAGCTTGTTCTCAAATTACAACACCAAATTGTTATTTTGTACCGTTTTAAAAACAGATATTGATCAAAAGGTTAAGCAAAACCTATTTTATGAGTTTTCTTCATAAACCTTCATTATTGTTTTTCTTTCAATTAATTTTTTATTTGTTTTACTTAGTTCATAAAGTGACTTTCGCCATGTTTTATTGTTTGATGAAGTATGAAGCAGGTAATTGAAAGACGCAGTCTACATTCTCAGAACCTCTACAAATTGGATCAACCTTCTCTTGAATTGCAGGTAATCAATTATTTTCTCAGAATTATCGTATTTTAAACATGAAAACCTATTTTTCAAAGACATTATATTTTACTCAAGCAAATTGGAAGCCTTAAAGTTTCTTCATGCATTGATGTGTTCCTCCAAATTTGGCTATAAGCTATGCATCTTGGGGTCTTATGTAAAGTTTTAAGTTCAAGAGGCTAAGTTAAACTTATATTTAGGAATGAAACAACACAACTATAAAAGACCAGTATTATACATTGAATATATGTACAAACTGTGTTATAAAGTCATGGAAAGTGAAAACAGATGATACAATTAGAATGGATGATGCAACAATATAGTGCCACATTGGTTCATAATTTTATAATTAGTTTGTAAGGATCTGTTGGTATAAAAGTATTACAATTTTTAAACCATAACTGCTATAAAATTAAAAAGCAGGTAAATATTTGATAAATACCTAATTATAAAGTAAAAAATTGTGTCTAAAGATATTTTAATTATTGTGCTTCTAAATTTATGTGAAAACACCTCTATGCTAAATTAGGAACATTTTCTTCTTAAAAAATAGGAAGAAAAATTAGGAACATCTTCATAGAGTTCCAGTAAAATCAAAAGTTATATAATAGTTGATATAACTTAAAAAATCTTTGTGAAAAACAATTCAAAGAATAAGAATCACCTCTTTTTCTTGTAACTGTCATCTATTTGTTCCAATTCTGTGGATTAAAAATCAAGTCTTCTCAAGTGTTTGTGAATTTTGTTTTCCTTTTTAAAAATAAATATCTCTTTTTGTGAGAATAAATATTCGGATTGATTAATCGTTTAGTTTAATGTAAGCAAGTTTCTACAAACCTCTTGACTCATATATATTAATATTAAAAAAGCAAAGAAGTTTATAATTAAACTTAATTAGATTTAGGAGGTTCAAAATAGTTAAAAGAGGGGAGGAGAACTCCCAGGGAAGCTTGACTCAATCCTCACAAGAATCCAGGCATTTGATTCCACCATAAAACAAGAGAAGTAACAATTCTATGGACAAAAATTTCTCTTCAGAACAATTAGGGCAAGAGTAGCTAGGTCAAATATGTAACACGATTCTATGAACTCTGAAGATGAGAATAGATTTTTCATGATTAACAAGCTCAGCTATATGAATCTAATTGAGCCATTAAAGTCAGAGTTGAAAACATAGGATATTAGGTAAGTCAGCACATGCAGACAGGCGCATTTGAGCTCATTGTAGGTTAAAAACCCATTGAGCGAGTAAGAATGGTGATTCAAGTTAAATAGAAATTTATAAACAGTTCTAATTTTCTTAGGCTCTCCATAGTCTTGTTGTGTTTCTACTTCCCTTTGAAAGTGTAATAGCTAAACTGTTTGATTAACATTTATAATTTTACTTTCAAAGTTAAATTTTAAATTTACTCTATATTTATGTAATAAAAAGAAAAAGCACATATAAAAACATATAAAATTATATTTATTTAATTACTTGAAAGTTATGTTTACTAAACACTTATTTAATTTCATTTGATAGCTAATATTTTCGTTTTCACCGTACTAAAATTCCAAATGAAACCTCATACATGATACTATTATTCTAGTGAATCAAGGACATGATCTTGAAAGTTGTATAAAACTTCATCCTAATTTCACATCTCATGTTGCTTGAAGACACAATTCATTTTTTGCTGGAATATGTAGCATTTTTAAGTATCTAGAAGGCGTATAATAGGTTTTTTTTCTTCTTAATTATATTTATTATTATCATTAATATTTGCTGTTTGTTTAGCTTGAAAGCAGTACCTACGCCATCTTGAGCAAGGAAATAGCAGAGAAGACCCATGAACTGAGGTAAATTAAAGCTGCAAATCATTAATTTATGACATGTATCCCATATTAATTGCAACTGTTACGATATATTACATGATTCCATTTTTATTTCAGACAGATGAAGGGAGAAGAACTCCAAGGGTTAAACATGGAAGAATTGAAACGACTAGAGAAGTCTCTTGAAGGAGGCTTGAGCCGTGTTGTAGAAACAAAAGTTTGTCATCTCTTCTTCTTCTTCACTTTTCCTTCTTTATTTCAGGGAAAAGCATGTTACATGAGATCAGTTCCACCGCATCCCATGCAACCACTTAATCATATAATAACCGGCGTGTTATATATATACACAGCATTTGCAGTAATTCAAGATTTTAGTACACATCTTATTATGTAATTGGATGATTACATAATGTGTCCATGATAGACTCCATAGTAGACAATTTAGACAAATTGCCTAAGACCTCCCCTTACTGATACAAAGCCTCATTTAGTAGAATGTTTAATATTTTCAATCTAATTATATATTTATTTTTTAATTTAAAAATCTCTGATATTTGTACATTTCATTTCTCATTAATTCTTCAAACTTAATATTTTTTTATAATTGTGTATTGGTTTCTTTCTTTTCAAAGCTGTCTTTGTTAACCTTTCAAAAAAAAAAAAATTGCAATATAATGTAAAAGATGTAAATTTGAGTTTTATTTTTATAGACCTTACAAATATGCAGTTTGTAAAAAAAATAAAGATAAAGAATAATTATATGATTTCGAGAATGTAAAATATAATGATTTGACAGATAATGATAAAAGTGGCATACTTTGATTTTGATTGATGTTGTTATATTTGTATATTAATAATTTAGTCAATAAATCTTTCAAAGAATCTGTTTTGGTTCTTATCATCCCCTCAAGCTAATAATGAAAAGTTTTTGGAATTCCAATGGTAAGTTTTTTGTAATCTTATTATAAAGTTTTCTTATGATTCTGTCATGAAGACTATTATATGTTCTTGTCATAGATTTTTTTCATATGAGCTTATCATAGATTTTCTTTCCTATGAATTTGTCATAAATTTTTTTTTATAAATTTATTATAAAAAAATTTTAATTTCAGGGATTTTTTTTAACCATCCCCGCATGAATTTATTTCAAGAATTTTCAATTTCTCAGACTGTTTTTTATTGTGACGATCATCGCATAGTGTTTATTCTAATTTCTAATCTAAACACTTTACACAACTCTCAATTTTGTTATCAAATTAGTTTTAATATCATAAAAAATTGACAATATAATATATATTTAGATATTAATAATTTAGTTAACAAATTTTTCAAAACATTTGCTTTGATTCTTATTGCCATTATTTCAGTATATATATTCTCTCATAATATAGTTAGGCTTATAAGATGGAAAGCTTAAAGATCTAGCTTAAGAACAAATTAGAAGGAAGAAAACATCTACCCCTTGTCTTGCTAAACTTGCAATTAACTTTGAAATTCTTTCATTTTTGTTGCTTTAATTTTGGTTTCACTTACTCTTTCTAGACAGTATTCTCATCTTTCATGAATGTTTTTGTTGTAATTATGTCTTTAATGATAAATATGTATATTAGAAAATAAAATTTTGAATATACAAATTTAGTTAATATTTTCCATTGAGTAACAAGTGAGTCTAACCACTTGTCTTTTATCATGTACCAAATGTTAGGATTAACTAAAAATCACTTAACTAAAATTTGCCTAAAGGCCAAAAATTTGCTTGAGCTCACCTGAATGTGTTGTGATGGAATTGATCTCACCTAAAACTTGCCTTTTTATATATTTTTTAACATATGGCACATATATATCATGTGTTCCAGGGTGAAAAATTTATGAAAGAAATCAATACTCTCAGGGAAAAGGTGAGATGTATATATATAACTTTCCATTATTGCGAGAAATGTTTCTATGCAGTTTTATAAATACAAGCATTTGTTTTTTTTTTTTTCTTCTTGTTAAAATGAATATTAATGAAAGAGGGGCTCAGATTATATTATATTAATTGGAACCTTAGGGATAAATCAATATGACTTATATATTCCATTCGTTTGCTTCATATTAGGAATTAAGATTGGATTGGAAACATCAATGTGTTACATGTTTTGATGTTTAAGAATTAATGAGAATCCGTAGTGATGATCATGTAAAAGCGAAGAAAGTTCAGTTGAAAAGATTGTGATTTTAAAATCAATAATTTAGAGTAAAAATAGTAGAAAGTAAATGAGTGTTTGTTAAACACTTTAACTATTATACTTTTAAAATTCTGTAAAAATACTTTTACGCGAAATAGACTCTTTATTGTATAAGACTGCACAAACATTAATGGTTGTGCTGGTGATGATGATGCATTCAAGAAGTGTGCCACCATTATTGTTTGTGGCTTAATGGACGGTTGGAAAATGGGATGTGCTCACCAATTTTGAAGCTTTAATACCAGTAATAGATATCTTTAATAGTTCTAGTGCCTAGTTTTGAATGTACTAAAAATATTTGAATGAAAATATAAGATCTTTAGTGTATTATCTTCTTGAAAAGTGGGAGAATTAAGCTTTTCTTAAGTGTCTATTGAAACTTAGGATAAAAATTATTTTCCTTATAAAATATGTAAGAAGGTTGTTATCTCCTTAGTAGGGCTTACAAATGAGGGAAGCCACTTATTTATGTATACTGTTGGAGAGTTACTTCTATAGGCATTTAAAAGTCATAAACAAATGTTATTTTTGGTACAATCAATAATCTCTTTAATTAGATTCTCATTGTGTGCATTTATCAATTAATTACAAGAAAAAAAAAGTTGAATTAAATAATACATTATATTGAGAATAGTTAAGATTTTCAAAATAGGGAAAAATTTTAGTATATGGAATTACCACATTATTTATACAATAATTCGATAAAATTTTGATATGTATATATTTGTGTTAAAAATTAATAAATAAATTGATAATTAAAATAAATAAATTTTGATATGTATATATAAATTGATAATTATAAATAAAATTATAATATGACTAGGTGATTATACTATCACCTTACACTAAGGTTTTTCTCCTCAAAATGTCACAATATAATGGCACAAAATGCTTACCAAGACGGCTGTTATTGGAGCTCATTTTAACTGGCTAGAAAAAGTAGGCAGAATTGCTTTGGTTGGCTGAATTACAAGAGTTACGTCCCCACATATGTAGATCTTGGTGGCTGATTTGTGGCTTCCTAAACTCGGGCATATCTTGGCTTCAAATTTTGAATTTGCTCCATTACTTGGTTGACTTTGATTGTAGTGCAAACTAGCTATCTTGTTTGATTAGTAGGATATGCATATAGACGATGGCAATGGTTCTTTTTGACTGTAAAATGCACATCTATATACGTACTCGCTTTTTATTCAGCAGCCAATTAATATTTACTACCCACCTTCCTAGTTTTGTATTTGACATCCAGTATTTTTATCACGCTATAAATTAGTGTTTGATCCCACTTTAGATTAATGGCAACATCACCTCAATCTCAAACATATAACAAATTTGATTCAAGTCCCACAATATGATATGGTATGTTAATATGTTATGAAATAATGAACTATTTATTGTTTCTCCCCAATCTTATAAATGATTCATTATGCTTATAGTATAATGATCTACATACTCTTTTCCTTTTTTTTTTTTTGAACTCCAGATTTGTTGACACTCTAAAAGTTTTTGTGGGTTGGTTCACATACTTGCAAACTCCAGATTTGATGACACTCAAATGTTTTTGTGGGTTGGTTTGCATACTTGCAAAAGTTGAAGTAAAATAATGTCAGATATAACATCAGTGAAATTGAGGAGTATCTTATCAGGACTATCTCAAGTTATAAAAGAACATTACTTAACCAGTGAAATGCTCAAGAACATGATCCAAAATTTTATATCATATGGTTAATAGTATAACATATGATTGTTCTGTGATGAAATATAGAAAACTATAATTGTATAACTGAACAATTGATTCTGTGTTCACTCAATAAATCAGAATTCTTGTCACTATATATAAGAATTATTGTATGTACTCAAAGGTTGAGGTTGTGGCTACTACATTGTTTGTTAAATATACATGCAGGGAGCCCAGCTGATGGAGGAGAACCTGAGATTGAAACAGCAAGTGAGAGATCTTATATACTCCTTAACGTTCTTCTCGTTTCTTAATTTCTGTTAACATTTTGCCATTCCATGCCACCTTTAATTTACTATTACGAGTGCTAATGTATATTAATTAGCAGATGGAGACAGCACGTGTACAAGGCCAGTCATCTGAGTCAGTCACCAACATCTGCAGTTCAGGAGATAATTCTCCAGACAAAGATAGCTCTGATACTTCTTTGAAGCTGGGGTTAGTTTATTACATTAATCTCACTTGCATGCCTAGGAAGTTTAAAATGTCAGAAAGTTTTAGGTAACATGGTATCTACGACATCACCATATTGAGAGAGTCTTTAATGCTTTTCAGATTATTACTCCCTTTTTATTAAGTGATTGCCATGTGTATATTTACTTCTTACAATTGCTTGAGATATACAAGTAACAACAATCCAATAAAAAAGGAACAATGCTGCAAGAGTACCCCAAGATTTAATCTACCATGTAACTAGGGCTGGAGCTTTAGTAGGTGAAGAGGGGCTCTGCCGCCTACGCCTAGACTCCACCTGGGTTTTCATTTAATAGAGGGTATATTCAGAATTCGAATCTGTAGAAGAGAATTATTAACACTTTGACCGTTTTAATTTTACATTTCTGACAGTTTAACCCCTATAAAGTGGTCAAAATTTAATATTATAAAAGTACGTTGGTTATTTTAACAAAGGGATCTATTTGATTCGAAAGTAAAAAAATTATATTATTATTTAAAAGTGCCTAAAAACCTTAGGAGCATTGATAATATTACCCCAGTTAATTATTAAATTCAAAATCATCAATGTTGTTATGTACATGTTACAACATGGTGATTGAAAATAGTTTCTCTTCTAATGTTACAAGTCAAGTGTTTGTTATTGACCTAAAAGATTAATTTGTTTAATAATACTGCCCATTCGCCTATATATACCTAAGATTTACTAATTTTTATTCTATGTAATTTTTATTCTATGTGGGATATGACATTCTCCTCCATCCAATCATGTGACGCTCTTATCATGAATTGACCTAAATTCAGGAGCTAACTTGGCTTGTATTGCCCATTCCCTCTAGAGTTGATTAACTTGTTAAATAATGCTGTCTACTCGCCTATATATACTTAAGATTTACTAATTTATATTCTATGTGGGATGTGACATTCTCCCTTACCTAATCACGTGACGCTCTTATCATGAATTGACCTAAATTCAGGAGCTAACTTGGCCCGTATTGTCCATTCCCTCTAGAGTTAGGGGGACTCATTATCCACGTAATAATTTTTATTAGGGCTTAAGACACAGAATTTTTAGAGTTCATTGGCTCGTATTGGGGAGTTTATATGCAAATGAAAATTCAAGTCTGCTCTAGTGTTATTTGTCATAGGCCGAACACATGCCATTGACAAAAAAAAACTAGCCTATTAGGTAATGCTGTCTACCCGACCATATATACTCTTAATCCACCCAATTTTTATTCGATGTGGGACGTGTATTAAAAATAGAAAAGTGACCTATCAACTTGCAAACTCGTTAGAACTCAACCTTATTAAAAAAGATTTAATAAAACTTAAAATGAGTTTAAAATAAATTTAATACACAAAATTAAAATTTGTAATGGTATCTAAAAATATTTTTTAGTGTGTTTATACAAGTAAATTTTATATTTTTTTTAGTACGTCAATTGAGAATATTAAATTTTTTTATCAAAAAAAAGAAAAAAGAGGATGTATATGTATGTTTTCATAGTAATTAAAATTCGTCTTCTATATATAGTAAAATGTTGTCTTTGTTAGAAGGAATTAAACACATTCAACATTTTAATGTAAAATCTATGCTTATTTATTTTTTCTTGTAGTTGTTTGGCATCTAAGTGATCGTATTAATTTGGTATTTTTTTTTTGTAGTAATTGCTTCACATTTCTAGATTATTAGGGTGATTAAACTACTAATTTCTTTGACTGCTAAAAACAAATTTCCAAGTTAGCGTAGTTAGAAGTAGAAGCTATAAAGGAACAGGTTCTTTTATTTGTAAATTTTGACAAAGGTCTGTGCATATTGATTTGTTCTTATTTAAGAATATATAATGTTGATTGATATACTTTATAGATTTTATTTAAAATTAAGTTTATGATTTTATATTTTTATTATATTAATTTTACTAACTACTTAAAATTTACATATAAGCTGTTGTGGGTTTGGTAAAGATTCTGTATCCATTAAAATAGGTTTGATAATAAAACGTTAAATCTGTGGTAGATTTAGAAAGATTTTAGTATTTCAATTTTAAAGTGGGAGCAGATACAAATTTAGAAATGTAAATTCCCAACCTAATCCACTGTCATCCTGACATCCAAAACTTTCTTACGATTATAAAACTTATAAGAGTAATGAATTTGATGACTATGACAACATATTATTACTTCATGACAGAAATGCATCTGTTTTGCTTAGCTGGACAAAATTCCTGAATGCTTTGTTATTATATTCTATGCAGGTTACCATTTCCCAGCTAAAATTTGCAGATGCAGGTCAAAAGGGAATAAATGGCTTTGGACTAACTCAAATAACAGGCATGCCTCAGTAATATATATATAGAGAGAGAGATGAAACCTATCATTATTTGTAAGTTCTTGTAGGTTCAGTTTATTAATTAACTTTCCTGCTGGTTTTTTTAGAGAATTGTGGCCCTAATTTATTGAAGAAAGAAAGTTTCAAATTAAGTACCTGGTTTGGAATTTTCAGACACATATTTTATTTAAGTGTATATATGGAAGATGTATTGCTAACTTCAATTGAATAGTGTATGTACTCGGGAAAACAAACGTACTGATTGTTGAAGCTGCATTGTTTTCTTTGAGAAACCCTTAATTTTGCAAGATAATATGATTCCATACTTGTGTGGGAAATTTCTACAAAACCCATTAATATATACTTAAGTAGAAAAAGTTACTTTTTTTTTTTAATAAAGGAAATATCATATATATATAATTTATGAAATGTTGTCAGAGTCTCCTTGGATTTCCTTCTTGTAAAAGAATTTGAAAACTATCTATTGATCGGATATTTTTTACATTTACTCTTTAAAAATTAAGGTAGAGAGTTTAGTTCTTCCTATATATTGTGGAAGTAAACTTGTTCATACCTGAGTATGTGCGCTAGGTCGGTTAGACTTGAATCCAATTGTTGGGTCTATTCTTAACTAGTCCAACTAGATCAAGCATCAATGACTTATTATTATTTTTATTTACTTTAAGAAGTTGGAACAAATGAATTCAAAAATTTTAAGAAAGAGACCCAATTGGTTGTCCAAATAATCTATTTTTGACTCAATCTCTATAAATTAGTCATGGTATCGTGAGAAGATAGAAAAAGATTAAATAGCAATAGTTCAAATATGAGTTTAATTGTTAAATTTTATTTAAAAAAAGTTTTCTAAATATTAAATAATTCTCTTAAAGCCCTTCTACCAAAAAAATAATGGAATGACGGTTTTAAAAGGAACTTAAATTTATTTTAATTATTATTTAATTAAACAATACGAGTTAATAAACTTTCGAGAGGAATGAAATTTGTATTCTATAAAATTATTGATCTTTGAGAAATGGATCCTAGTTTAAAAGAATAATTTGAATTACACACACTCATGACAATATATCAATTTGTTCTTGTTTGCGCATACATTTACCTTATATAATACTGTTTTTAAAAATAATGACTTAAGTGTTAAAGTGTTTTCTTGTACAAAAAATGTAGGATGCTTTGATCAAATTTAAGAGTAGTTCAAGGACAAAAAAGTATTTGAACGCAAAGGTTTCAATTTAAAGAGCTTTAGTGGCTCTATTTATGAGAAATTTTTGAACAAACATAGTTACTTTATTAATAACATAATGAACAAAAGAGATAGTGGAATAGAGACATAATCAATTATTCTTTTCGAAACAACCAGATGGGATAGAAATAGAGGATATAAGCAATGCAGGTTTTAAAAATAATAGAATGAAGGTTTTAAAAAGAACTTAAATTTACTTTAATTATTATTCAATTAAACAATATGAGTTAATAAACCTTTGAGAGGAATGAAGTTCGTATCATATAAAATTATTGATCTTTGAGAAATGGATCATAGTTTAAAAGAATAATTCGAATTACATACACTCATAACAATATATTAATTTGTTCTTGTTTGTGCATACATTTATCTCATATAATACTTTTTTTTATAAAAAATAATGACTTAAGTGTCAAAGTATTTTCTTTTACAAAAAATATAGGACGCTTTGATCAAATCTAAGAGTGGTGTAAGGGTAAAAAATTATTTGAAAGCAAAGGTTTCAATTTAAGGAGCTTCAATGGCTCCATCTATGAGAAACTTTTGCACAAACATAGTTACTTATTAATAACATAATGAACAAAAGAGATAGTGGAATAAAGACATAATCAATCATTCATTTTAAAACAATCAGATGGGATAGAAATAGAGGATATAAGCAATGCAGATACGATAGTTTTAAGAAGTGAAATTCTCGTTGCAATGACAGGTTTATTGACAAAAAATCTCAAATAACTGAAGCAGACTGGAAAGGAGAACCGCAAATTAAGAGATAGATTAACAGTGATAGAAGAATTTAGGGAATTAAATAATAGCCTAAGAGATGCTTGACATGAGCAACAACAAGAGAATTGATTAAGAAACACTCAACGTGAATAATCACATGTCAATAGGATGAAAGACGAAGTATTCTATAAAATGACGAAAGAAAAAACTTAAGTAAGGACAAGAAAAGAAAGTAATAAAAAAGATATAAAGACTTTCATTACAAAAGAAGTGGAGAAGTTCTACGAAAAAATTGGTAAGCCCATTCACTAAAATATATAAATCATACCTTCTTTATTTTAGTGTGAGTTGAGTTTAAATGCGAACTTCTTGATTCCACTTAAAAACTTTTACCAATTGAACTAATTGATATCCATAAAATTTAATTAAATACATGAAAATATATAGTTCAAAAAATTTAAATAAAGTAAAATCTTTAGAATAGTATGAAATTAAAAGAGATTTTATAGTTTATATACAACTCACTTTAAGAACCAAAAAAAAATTTATATTTATATTTATATATTAATTTTATAGCTACATATATTTTAAAATATAAATCCATTATTTTTTTTTACTTTTAAAATAAAAATATTTAGTGGTCTTAAGATAAAATTTGTTCAAACACACTTTTTTTTTTAAAATGGGCATAATTATTTGTTCAAACACTTTTTTATTGCGTCAACTTTAAACCTCTAATTGATCTCAATTCTGTAGATTAAAAAACCAGATCCAAGCGTTCACTAGTCAAGCGGTAAAAAGGCTAAAATGGTCAAGCGCTTCAGAAAATCTCCACTCTCGCAGACCTTACGTCTATTACACGTTCAGCCAATATAGCAACAGCTTTACCACTAACCGCGACCTGCAAGAACGCGCTTCAGGTCACGTGAACGCAATAAACACTTTTTTATTGCGTCAACTTTAAACCTCTAATTGATCTCAATTCTGTAGATTAAAAAACCAGATCCAAGCGTTCACTAGTCAAGCGGTAAAAAGGCTAAAATGGTCAAGCGCTTCAGAAAATCTCCACTCTCGCAGACCTTACGTCTATTACACGTTCAGCCAATATAGCAACAGCTTTACCACTAACCGCGACCTGCAAGAACGCGCTTCAGGTCACGTGAACACAGAACTATGGATATCCGTTAGTCTCGTTATTTCCCGCTAAAGACTTGCTCCAAAATTCACACACAAAAACCTCCCGCTCCCTCTCCCTCTATTCATTTCATCTTCTCTCTTTAAACAATTTTGAATCAAGAAATAGTGTGATCGGCCATGGATGAAGAGTACGATGTTATAGTTCTTGGAACCGGTCTCAAGGAATGCATTCTCAGTGGGCTTCTCTCTGTCAATGGACTCAAAGTAATTCATTTCATCTTCTCTGCTCATTATATTCATAAAGTTTTTACTTTTTATTTCTTTTCCCGTGTTGGTTTCATTGTTTGAATTCTTCAGAAATAATTTAGTATTTGAGGTTTTTCAGGTTACACCAAGGTTTGTCTCCTTAATTCACAGTTTCAATTCTATTAATTAGGGATAGGCAAAAAATTGACAAATTAAATTAGATTGAGCGAACTAAACCGACTCAGTTGAGTTTGGTTGTGTCTTCGTTGATTCGATCTTCAATTTTATATTTTAAAAATTAAAAATTCGGTTAGAATTTTTATTTTGAACTTTTGAATTGAGAAATGAATTGAAAATTAATTTTTTTTTAAAATAAAAGAAAATATATGAGACAACTTATGAATGGAACCAAAATCGAGAATAAAACAAAACTAAACCGGACTATTCAATGTTAAAAGTGAGCCCAATTTGAGCCATCTAATGTTAAAATTCTAAACCAAGAATTGAACTAGTTCGGTGTACTATTCAATTTGGTTCTCAGATGAAATTTTTAAAAACCAATTAGTTCGATTCAGTTTTTAGTTTTGCCCAAAAGTCGATCCAAACAAAAATACCCACTCCTATTATTAACAAAATGTTACAAAAATATGTAATGTGTATAGTTGCTCACCATACAAATAGCCCATGTTAATTGGACTATTCTTAATTCCTTAAGATATTTAGTAAGACATAAAATCCTAGTATGAAATTTGAATTGAGATTGAGGGAAGTTTTGAAAATTAGAGTATGACTTGGGAGGATCAAAGATTTGATCTCCATTAATGTTTGAAAAAATTAAGAGAATATAAATGGAAAATAGACATACTTTTATTAATAATGAAACCAAAAGGACCTTTTACTTAATAACTGAAAGTTTTGACATCAAATTTGTACAATGATTCAAAGAACAAGTGAAAACGAATTTTTTGTTGTTTATATATTCTGAAGCGATTTCATAGATCGTATCTAAATGGGGTTACTGAATACTCCCGTTGAAGTTTTAGTTTATGTACTTTTGAATCTCTGTTCTAAAAGATATGTACTATTTTGGTGATTGATGATTTGAAGTTTAGTTTGATCATTGATCTCAAGAATATACCACTTTTTTCAATAGGGATTATGTTGTTTAAAGGGAATCAACGGATTTGTTAATTTCTTCTATTTATCTTTTTCTTTTTTCAATTAAGGGATAGGGAGTTAGGTCATTTGCAGAAAATGTGTCCTTTTCGATCATCATTAATCTAGTTTTTTGGCTGAATCTTCATTTAAAACAGGTGTTGCACATGGACAGAAATGACTATTATGGGGGTGCATCGACTTCTCTCAATCTTACACAGGTTACTCTTCCCATAGCTGACTTTCAGTCTTTTTCCCAAACCAATATTTGTCTTCATCCAAAAGTAATTTTACCCACTTCTGCAAACTTTATTTTGCTGCTTTACAGATTTGGAAACGTTTCAAAGGAGAGGGCAATCCTCCAGAACGCTTGGGATCGAGCAAGGAGTATAATGTTGATATGATACCCAAGGTATTTAACAAGTTATTGTTTTTGGCCCTCCATAACTTATCACCAAATAATGCTCTGTTACTATTTTCTTACAATGCTTTAAAGTTGCTCAATAACATTTTGAATGTGCTTTACAAGGTGTGTGTGTTTGCTTAAGGTTTACTGTGTACATTTTTTATATGCTAATAACTTAAAGATTCAGTTGCTGTTTGATGTTGTTATGATGCTTCTTATTTTGTGAAAGGACACTTAGTAGATGATGTTATTGACCTTGTGCCCGAGGGTATTAATGATTGAACAAAGACAGTAAACTGAAAGTTATCAATGAATCAGCTCGTGATTGCAGTCTTGCAAACTCATTTGTTTATGCAAAATTGATGATTACAAGATTATGCCACAACTTGCAAAAGACAATTGACAGTTAAGTGACATTACCGGTATGGCACTGAAATATGAGGTCAGTGATCTGCAAAGGATTGTACTGTGAGTACACAGTTTCAATTCCTGGCATGATCATAAGACATTTTAGAACCATAAATTTTAGATTTTACCTGTAAAATTGATTTAAGTATTTACACATGCATACATGAAAAATATATTTTGACACTTGTATAATCTTGTCATCCTGTAACTGAAAGCTTTATTCTACAAATAGATGTAAGAAAATACCGTCTGTGTTTCTTATAGTACTAATACAAAGCTTATTAGAATTGGATCTTTTCTTTATTTAATCTATCTGATGTGCAATCCCAGTTAGCCGTGTGGCAGGTACAAAAAGATCTGTTCAGTGACACCTTAAGTCATGCTCTGTAAGCGTCCAGGCATGTTAGGTTAGACTAGCCATGAGAATGATGATTCCTTGTACAATTGTTAGTGCTACCACTTAGGTAAGGAAATGTCACACTGGTTACCAGATATATATCTCTGAAAATTAGGATATCATACCTTCTATACACATTATTAGTAGTTCAGAAGATATCAAGAATTGGGTTGGATTGTTGATTCACTGAGAACCACTGCAGTTCTGAAAACAAAGAATTCACATGGAACTTAAAGAGAAATCAGATAACCTGAAATGATGTAATTTTCATTATGTAGATATTTCTAGAAATTCCCTTGCCTAAATATTCTGTCCTCGTTGAACCTGAAAGATGATGACAGTGGCTTGATGTTGGTTTTTAGCGTTCACTTCATGTTGTAGATTCCTGCTGCAAGCTGATAAATTTGCTCCATTTGTTCTTATCTAAGTAATATATTCCTACTTAACTGCTGTAAAAAGCTTCCAAAATTCATAGTTTTGAATTGCCTTTCAATTGCTCTATGTGTATCTTCTAATGATATCACATTTCCCCAAGGCAATGTTGCATCATCAAGAGGCTATCTTGGGAAATGATTGTTACTATGGTGATTTTATTTTGCACAATGTCAAAGCTTTCCATGTTTGAGTTGCATACCATAGTTTCAACCTGGCCATTATACATTCATTGGACAGCCATCTTTATGTTCTATACATTATATGAAAGCAGTTTTAAAATTTTTCTTTGTAGTTTATGATGGCCAATGGTGGTTTGGTCCGTATTCTCATCCACACAGATGTTACCAAGTATCTTAACTTCAAAGCTGTTGATGGCAGTTTTGTGTACAATAAAGGGAAGGTGAGAACTTTATACGTCATTTTTATTTTTTGTCAAGTCATTAAAAAAGTAATTACTAGTTTGTTGTCTCTATATTTCAGAACAAACATCTTTATATTATATGCAATAACTTACAAGCGTTTTCACTATTTTAAGATCTACAAAGTTCCAGCAACTGATGTTGAAGCACTGAAATCACCATTGATGGGGCTGTTTGAGAAGCGCCGTGCTCGAAAATTCTTCATTTATGTCCAAGAATATGAAGACGATGATCCAAAATCTCATGAAGGGCTGGACTTGAACAAAGTTACAGCAAGAGAGATTATCTCGTATGCAAACTCCAAAACTTGCTATAATCTTCACTAACTGATAATGCACTTGAGGCCACATGCAAGGACATAAACTAGTTATTAATTCTGTGCCTATATTTTCAGCTGTGGCTTCTTTTCAGCAGCATCCTTTAATTTTTTATATTATGAAACACACCTCACTAACTGATAATGCACTCCCCATATGATGGACCTCATTCAGTGATTCTTAGAATAAATACGCCATAAGCAGACTTCATGGACAGATCAGATTTATCCGCTATGTTTGGTTTATTTCAATTTTTATTACTTTAGCTGAAGAATTTTGCTCGAGTCACATACTGAAATTTACTGCTTGTTTGCATGTATTAGGCATCATCTCTTGCTTTCAATTTAATACCCTCTCATTCTCCCAAGTTAATCTTTATCTTCAAATTATATCAAATGAGGTTTTGAATAACTGCCTACAGATAATCAAATCAATGCTTGTGAAAAGAAAAACAGCTTTGTAGCTAAATGCAATTTCTTTTTTATTATCCTTTCCCATACATAATAAAAGACGTCATCTTAATTACATGTTACATATTTTCTTCCAGAGATTCTTCCTAGATAGTCTCAGTTGTCTTAATTACATAATACATATTTTCATGTACATTGCAGAAAATATGGGCTTGAAGATGATACAATTGACTTTATTGGTCATGCCTTGGCGCTTCAGTTAAATGACAGTTACTTGGATCAACCAGCTATGGATTTTGTGAAGAGAATTAAGGTGAAGTTATGTTTCTTTTCTAGAATAATGTTTTCCGATGAATCTGGCATTCTAAAGATTCTCGCTCTTGCTAAACCATTCTGGAAATGAGATGTCAGGGATTCAATTATCCCATAGAATCAAAATGATCTCTTGTTTTAAGAATCTGTATGATTGATCTTTGGATGATTGTCTGAGATTTCGATGTTCCTCATGTTATTTTGATAATATATCCAGCAATAGGCTATAGAGAATACATGTGAATTTAGCTCAATAATTCATTTTCATAATCATAGAGAAGAAAAAAAATAGAATCACAGTTTTTCTTCCAAGTGTTCTTCCTAGATAATGTCAGTTGTCTATTGCTTTCAGTAACACATAAAGATCATACAAAGTTTTTTTAGTATAACTTTAACAATCAAACTAATTTCTAACCATTTTTTCTTTTTGTTTCTGTAAAGCTCTATGCAGAGTCTTTGGCACGCTTTCAAGGAGGTTCTCCTTATATTTATCCTCTGTATGGACTGGGCGAATTGCCTCAGGTTTGAATATTCTGCAATTTATTCTTTTACATACATATATTGAGAGTGAATGCAACTCACTTTGACATATTATGTGTCATTATTGGCAGGCATTTGCACGTTTAAGTGCTGTTTATGGTGGAACTTACATGCTCAACAAGCCAGAATGTAAGGTAAATCTTTCAGAAAATCTACTTATCTGAATGTAGTCACATGCAAGTTCATGAGAAATTGTCTCAAGGCTCTCCTTATGAAACCTTACAAGTATGGGTGCTCATAAAGTTGAGAGGAGAATGCCTTCAAGGTGTATCCCTATTGTTTTCAAATGAATTACACTACAGACTTTTGTACATATCTATTATACTTAATATCTGTGTTAATCTTTTCATCCCCTTTAGCTTATTTGGAATTTCTCCATATCTTGAGGGTTTTTCTTGCCCCCTTTTATCCCAACATCCCGGTGTTATCCTCTATCTTAAGATGATTAACAATTAGATAGCAAATTATTGAGACAATACTCTTTTGTGCCATAAACTGGCTGCACATATCTAGGTAATTTTAACTCCCCAGTTTCCTTAAGTTCCTAAGAACCAGGGGTAAGCTAATGCAATGCTTTGTTAAATAAAGTACTTCATAACTTTTAGAAATTTCATCAGTTAATCATTTGACAAGTAATGAAGGAATAGAGTCCTGTTAATTTTTACTTGCATTTTTAATTATAATATTATCATTCAAATTTTCTTGAACATTTTATTTGTTGGAAAACAGGTAGAGTTTGATAGCAGTGGGAAAGCTGTTGGTGTGACATCTGAAGGAGAAACAGCTAAGTGCAAAAAGGTTGTTTGCGATCCATCGTATTTGCCTGATAAGGTAATTTAAGAATATATTAACAATATAAACTTACTTTCTTCATCCCATTTGGTTGTTATACAAGCTACATGCATTCAGAACCATTGTCAACCAAGATTATATATACTTCACCACTAGTTAGATGGCCCTTACCTGTCAATTCTTTTGGAGTGCAACAGGTTCAAAAGGTTGGAAAGGTTGCTCGTGCTATATGTATAATGAGCCATCCAATTCCAAACACCAATGATTCTCACTCATGCCAGGTTATTCTGCCACAGAAGCAACTTGGTCGTAAATCAGACATGTATGTTGTGCTAAATTTCATTCACAGGTTTCTGTTGATACCTTTTTGACACATTGATGGAAGTGCAAGCGTATTGATGCTCATATAACATATCTTCTTATTTGTAGTGTAAGGTACATACATTCTATTATCTGGATTAGGTTGCCCAATGAATTTGAAATGATAAACCATATATTTTCTGATGATATTAGTTAAAGGCAGCCTTCTAATGTCACAAGTTTAAATTGAAGTTGTCCTTTCCTCGTGTGAGGCCATATAGGAATACCTTCAACTATATTTTCACCAAAGTGAGTCCACTAATGTATTAGATGTCCTTTTGATTATATATTGCAATTACCGATCTAAGATTTTTTGGTGCATAAAGCTGGATGGGAAATAAGGAAAGGAGGCATGTGAATTACAAATTTTCTACATTAGGTACCACAGATGGGCTTCTTAATTACTTTGGTTTCGTAGGTACCTCTTCTGTTGCTCATATGCTCATAATGTGGCTCCAAAAGGACAATTCATTGCTTTTGTATCAACAGAGGCAGAGACTGACAATCCTGAAGTTGAACTGAAGCCTGGCATTGACCTTCTTGGACCTGTAGATGAGATATTCTATGATACTTACGATCGATTTGTATCTACAAACAGTCATGAAGTTGACCACTGTTTCATATCTGCTGTAAGTAGAAAAGCATGTTTCTCACTGATATATACAAATACATAACAAGAGTCCTAACATATAAACACTACCTGCTTCGAACTTGTGTATATGTACATGTATACAATTACATAACAAGATTCAAAAGAAAAGCATTATTGAACCTTCCACATGTCTCACTTACAAAACACTTTGTAGAGTTAGAATTCTACATGTTCCAAGTTGTTCTTATTTATTCCTTGGGATTTACATATTAATTTTCTTCTGCAAGAGATAAAAAAATATATGAGCGGAATAAAAATTTCTGCCTTGATTAATTTGACTGTATCTTCATGTTTAGCATTGGCTTTAATTCCTTGAGAATGACTACAGCATAAGACAACTAAGCACAATCCAGGATCTTCTACTACTTGTGTTATAAAACTCACCCTCATCTTAAGATGTCTTGAGGCAACTTCTTTCCTTGTCTTTTCCTTTGTACGTGAACAATGCGAAAGGAACTTCTTGCATTTGGTTTCCATTATGTAATTTTGTTCAACTGACTCAAGTTTCTCACTTCTTACAGAGCTATGATGCAACAACACACTTTGAGTCCACCGTAAAGGATGTGCTAGAAATGTACACTAAGATCACGGGAAAGGTAATGTGTTGCCCACTAAATGTTTAAAATTAATGGAACATTCAATCGTGTTCATAATGAACCCAACACCACCTGTTAGTTTCTGCAAATGAGGGGGTAGGAGTAGGGGGTATATATACATTGATTCTATTCAGAAGTGTAGCATATAAATGATATTAAGAAGTATGTTGAATGGAAATCTGAAGGTTGGGAGTTTCTTTTGATTGAAAGCTGTAAAATGATTGGATATTTGAATTTTGTTTCTTGGTGAATGGTACAGGTTCTTGATCTAACTGTGGACCTGAGTGCTGCAAGTGCTGCTGCCGAGCAATGAAATAGTGAAATGGTCTTCAGCAGAAGAGCTGCCATTCTTTCTTTATATTTCATATTCCAGTATTTTTAATTGAATTTAGGAAGATAATATGACATAAAGCACTCACATTTACTTATCATCTTGCGGAATGGATTTTTTAAGTTATCAAGATGATGAGTGGTCCAATCATTTTTGTAAGCCAGTTCAGCTTCAGCCTTGTAAACGGTTTATTTACAATTTTGAATTTGCCTATTTAAACTTTATTTGATGGTCAGTACTCAGTATGTGTGTCAAAGTCAAACTGTGATATATTCATTCATCTGAGTATTCTTGCAAATTTTCATAAGCATGCAGATGCAGTATCCTTTGGAAATTTCATGCACATAAATTATTAAATTCTAGATAATTAATTGAGTTGTTGGGTAAATTCTAAACTAAATGGGCCATACAGGTGGCTCTGTTGACTGTTGCTTATAAAATTATAATACAGATGATTATTTAATCTCTAATGAAGAAAGATTACCTTACCTTAGTCGACCTTTATTTAAATTTTTATAAAGATTAATAATGAGATGATTAATGATTATTATTGATCTCAAATTTGGTCGTCTTGAAATCAATAAGTGGAATTTGTTTTTTTTAAGAACAGTAAATGAATTTTAAAAGGAACTGGATTGGACTGGCCTGCTCCAAGAATGCGCGGCTTGCTAGAAATGTTACAACCCAAGAAGAAAGTGAGGCAGTGTTGAAATTTTTTCAGGTATAGACACTTTAATACTTAAATCAATAATGATTATGAAAGCAAAAAAAAAGGGCGACAAATAAAATAAAGATTTATTTCGTGAGATTAAAGGTGGTTATAAGGCATTTGAAGATTGCAGAAGAAGTTTGTGTATATAAGCAAGGATATCAATTTTAATACATAGAAATTGATTTCGCCACCTTTTTATTTCTCTCTCTTTTTTGTTGCCCTCAACTCAGCAATTTGAACTTTTTTTATACGGTTATACTATGAACTCTGCACATAGTTGTAGAATTTTATTGGGGTTGGAAGTCATTAAGACTTTCCCCTTCTTGGACTCATGAATTAGATTTTTACTCAAATAACGTCAGATCTTTCTTGATCATGTAGGACTTATACCGAGGTTATTGAAGTTATATTTGTGGAAGGTACTCTCATTGAGCCGACCATTCTGATTATGCACGAGCGTCCTAAAATAGACTTTTCACTGAGAATTATGAAGCTCAACTTGAGAGATAGATAGTTGAGTGCTTAAGAGAGGTTAGCCTTTCGCAGACAAATGTGGAGCTGGTAGGGAAGCACAAAGCTTCAAAGGGCCAACTTATCGAGAAGGTTTCTAAAGCTTTTGGCAAGGTCGTAGGCCTGTTTAAGGACCATTATGTTGAGTTAGACCTTTCTTGGCTAGACGAGCTTCGAGGTTGATAAAGAGATCGAGGTCTCGAATCCTTAGATGATTGAGGAGGTCCCTCCCCTAGCTCTTGATGTATTTGTGCCAACTATTAAAAAGAACCCTTAAATTAAAGATACCTTTGCTCTTGTTGCTATTTTTGGAGAATAGCCACTTGCTCCTTAGTCTTAAGCCTTTTTTTGTGCTGATTTTTCTTCCTTTGTTGTCCTTATACTTAATATTTTGATGTAATTTTTATAGTTAATGAAAAACTCTTTCCCTTTTCAAGCTTGTGTATCTTTAATCTTACTTGGTTGTCCATTGTTCGATCTTGCATATATTTGATGTACTTGTGGATATTCTAAGTGACTTATGCCTGATAATGCCTTAATAAATAGCTTGAATGTTGAACTCCACAAGTTTCTTTGATATTTTATCTAAGGATTATTCATATTGTTTGAGAAGGTTTTATAGGTTGTATGACACTTAAGTCTTTAGAATTTTGTCTTAATGAAAAATTTGAAATTTTTCTTGAAAGCTACCGCAAGAATCACGATATGAAGGTTAATGTGGCCTTATTCATTATCCTCATCGACCTTCATTACTTGGGGGATGTTTAAAGGTCTTTTTAGCTCGAGGTCTTTATTATTTTAGGTAATCATTTTGCACTAAATATGTATCCCTTTAATCCTGCGTCTTTCTCATCAGTCGTAGGGGTAACTAGGAGGCCTTTCTGGCCTTTTGATCTTTTGGCAATCAAATGGCTCTCGATTATACTTGACAATTAAGAAGACAACTTTAATTAGAATTCTACAAAACACGTTATATTTGATCTATAACTTAGACTTATAAAATATTCTAGAAACCTATTTATTAAATTGAAATTTTGAGTTTTGTGCCCACCTTCCTATTTTTTCCTTGGAAAGGAAGAAAGTTATTTTACTTTTCTAATAATTGTTGTTTTCTAACTTCGATCATTATTTTCACTGGAGAACTTTTTCCCTGACTTGTTATTCTGATACAATAAGTTGTTGTTCTTGATTTTTTTTAACAGTCACTTTCTTTTCCTGGGCTTATTTTTGGGACTGTTTCTAGACTTTTAGGTTTTTGTAAATTTGTACATACATTTTGTGTCTTTTAAATCACAGTTTCTTGTATGGTGATAATAGTTTATTTATTATTCTTTGTCTTCAAGTTGCGATGATTGATCTTGTTTTTGAAATTAGAGTAGATTGCATTTCTTCTCTTATTATGAATCATGTCAGCCATTGTCTAAAATTCTTTCTAATTTAAATATTCGGACAAGGGGTAGTAATCAAGACTGAACTAAGTGATTATGAAGAAAATGATTTTCCTTTATTATGAGGAATAATCGAGGTGGTCAACCTTAAGGGAAGCCTAGAGAATGAAGTAAGTATTTGTTTCCATCTTTTACATTTTTCTATTATGAGACTTTGATGTTGATATAGCCTATGTTTTCACTTTTCTAGCTATGCAATGTACGGATAATAGTGAGAAGCGTGCTCGACATAAGGAGCATGCTTCAATGCATACTTTTTGAGGAGCTGTTGGAAACTAACTCGTACATGGTTAAGGAGACAATGCTACTACTCTTGGGAAAGGAAGAAAGGCTTTAAGAAAATATTCTCGGATGGTTCTTTTGGCTGTTGAGAATGGGAAATTAGTAGCAAGCTCTTCTATTCCATCTTGAGGTATTCCACCTCAATTTATAATGCCACGCCCTCCTCAAGGGTCGTACCAAGGGTCTTTGATCTCATTTAAGTTTGGCTCTACTTTCTTAAGAGAGAAACTAGCTGATTGAGAGGCTATTCATAGGTTGGTAGCTAGAAATCCTCATACTTTATCTTTGAATGACTTGTGTGTTACATCTCGGAGCAAGTTTGAGCACATGTTTCCACTTTTTAGGGAAATGGAGAGGTTTATTGGCCTAACTCGTGCTCATTAGATATAGGACTAGGATTTGTTTTACTTTCTTTCATTTGTCCCTTGTGAGTAGGATGAAGGTGAACCTTTCTTCTCATTTTTATTTAAGTTGTATTCTCCTCATCTCATTGCTCTAATATTGTCTTTTTATTGGCCCAACTCGTGCTTATTAGATATAGGACAATGATTTCTTTTACTTTCTTTCATTTGTCCCTTGTGAGCAGGATGAAGGTGAACCTTTCTTCTCATTTTTGTTTAAGTTGTATTCTTCTTGTCTCATTGCTCTAATGTTGTCTTTTTATTTTCAGGCAATGTATGACATATCTCTACGTTAAAGAACTATCCTTAAAGGTATGTATAAAGGTTTAAAGGCTCCAAGCCTTAGGAAAGATTTAGCTGAGGTGAAGAACCATATCAAACATAAAGATAGGTGAGAGTCTTAGAGGGGAAACTAGAGAAGATGGCCATTAAGACAGCTGTAAATGAGAGTTAAGTTTCTAAGCTTAAGTGGCAAAGTTGGCCAAGATAAAGTTGCTAAAGGTGTGGTCTATATTAAAACTAAGATCTTAGAGCCGACAAGGCAGAATGTGCGCTTAGAGGAACAGATGAAGTATATAAAGGTGCTAGTCGATATTCTAAAGAAAGAATTTGACTATGCGTGGGATAAGGCATATAAGGTCGAAAAGTGAGTAGATAAAGTTGTTATGATTGAGAATGAGGTATTTTCTTCAGGGGTTATGAAGGGATTTAAGAGGAGTGTCAATTTATTCTAAGAGAGTTATTCAAATATTGACCTTAAATTGCTAGATTATGCTTTTGATGCTTTTAGTGATAAGGGGGATGATGATGACTCTTTGGTTGAGGTCTCCTTGACTACACTTGCTGTTACGACCATCCAACCTTTGATTGACGACTGAATCGCCCCTCTTGCTTGAGATTTTGTATTTTTGTTTCTGTCTTTCCTTGTAAATTCTTCATATATAAATGGAAATCTTCTTTTTTTGCCCATGGCATCTCATGTTATAATAATCCTTTTTTAAGCTTTAGAAATGTTAAATTGACTAAGCTCCATATTTTGAGATCTAATATGTGCCTCATCAAGTTTTTTATAATGTTTTTTCAGAGGTGATGTGCGATTTCTATCTATGTAAGTGCAAGTTATTGTATCAAGTAATATAAGATGAGTAAAGTATCGTTTCCATGAGGAATTGTTGTTATTGTTTATGCTAAGTACGAAAATAGTGTCTCCTTACTTTTATTCAGACGAATGAAAATCAAAATATAGTAATTTAACCTAATAAATAGAAAACTAACCATTAAGATAAGACTAAAGATAAAAAGATATAATCACCAATAATAGATCAAACCTAAGATTATAACTATCTCTCGATATGTTAATTGAACCAATTAATCTTTTTCTAAGTTAATTCCTTAATATATATTATTGGCTAGATTCTTAATATCATCACAAGCATCTGTTGATAGTCAAGTGACTATATCTTATTCTAACAATTACCTGTATGTCTATGGTAATCATAATAGAATAAGACTCTTTAAAAACTAGTCTATTAATACCATATATGTCATTTATACCACATGAAACTCATAGTTACTACCCTATGATTATATATCACATTATTCAACACCAACACCTAAATTCCTTTGTAAAATTCATAGGGCTCCCACAACATTCTAATAAGTGATAAAGTAATTAAAAAATATTAAGTATAGAATAATTGAACAATTATATTATTAATTCATAAAAAGAAGAAAAGAATTTGAATTCAATCACATATCAAATTTAAAGTTGTAACTCTAGAATAGAAACTTAGATTATGGTGAAATAAAGAGTTTTAGAACTTATCAAGAATAACACCATGAAAATTATAAAAAACTAGAAAGACAAAGAGTTAAAGAGATAAAACTAATTTTTTTGCGATCTTCAATCTTCTAGTCTTCTTGATTATCCAAAAATTACTCTTTCTCTCTCCTCTTAATTGTTGAATTAGGCTTTTTGATCTTCTATTTATAAGTTTTATGTTTTTAAATTAGATTAAAACATTAAATATAAGTCAGATTAGAATTACTATTTATGAGTACAGTTCATATGCACTATTCATGCATTATTGTTCACGCAGTACCACGACATTAGATTTTGGTCACTGCGGTGCTGAACACACTGTCTTAGGTGCCGCAGCGCTTGTTTCTGAGCACTACAATGTTAACACCGTAGCAAAGTCATTGTAACTCATCACTGTAGTAATTTACTATACTAGGGTATTGTAGCAAATTTGATATTTTTGGCTTATTTGTTTTGAATTTTCATCTCTATTTGCTCCATTGACTCCAAACTTACAAAATAACAATAAAGTACATAAAAAGCCAAATAATCTTAATTTCAATAAACAAATATTAAGTTTGGAAGCTAGAAATATTAAACCTAATTAACCCCTATCAAGAGGTTTATTTCTAAAAAACGTGTTACAATAAGGTCTTTAGTTTTTACCTTGTTCGGGTATTAAGCTACATTCGTAGCAGCTCAAAATTGATTATTTAAAAAAATAAAAGGCGGGGAGGGGGGGATTTTATGACTGCTATAACCTTAACAAGTTTAAGGAGTACAACAAAGATAGCTATGGATAATATTTCTTTGAGAACTCGACGTTTCAGGGTTTTATGACAATCCTTCTATTTGAGTGTTCAATCTCGAAGGCACTTGGTCAAATCCTTCTAAGCACCTTGTAAGGGCCTTCCTAATTTAGTTGGAGAACTCCTTCGATCGAGTCTTTGGTGTTTGATATACTTTCCTTAAGACTAAATCTCATATTTGGAATTCTTAAGCTCGAACTCTCTTATTATAATGTCCAGCAATCTTTTGTTGATAATCAGTGGTTTAAATCTTGGCTAATTCCCTTTCTGCTCGATCAGGTCTAGATTTTCCCTTATGAGCTCTTTATTATTGTTCTCATCAAAATATTGCATCCAGTAGGTAGGCATTTCTATCTCAGTAGAATCACAGTTTTGCATCTGAAGGCTAGAGAGAAAGGGGTCTCACCAATGGTAGTTTTGCTAATAATTCTCAGTGCCCATAGTACTTTAAATATTTCCTTGACCCAAGCCCCTTTCTTTTCTGCTAGTTTCTTTTTCAGCAATTTTTTAATGAGCTTATTAAAGGATTCTATTAGAGATCATGCTTACATGCTATTTTAATGTTTTATGAATATATTGATATTTATACAATGTACATTTTAATAATTATTTAACTTACTTTTATGATATTAATCTTGTTATTTTTTAAACATTGTTGATCTAAAGGAGTTTAAATCTGATCTAAATGTGTTTAGGTCAGTACTAAGAGTTAGTAATTTTAAGAGTTAGAATCTTGTCTAGAATTGGACAAAGACCTGAGAATATTTATTGTAGTGACATAGTTGCAAGAGTTACAATCAACAGGGGTCGATTGGTAAAATAAAAAAGATTGGTATATGTCTCTATCTAAATTATTCAGACGATTAAACTCAGCAAACTACAAGCTTAGTTAAACAAACTCACGAGGACCTCCAATAGACATTTCATAAAGCCTTTAATAGATGGTCTTTTCGAGCTGAGTAGTATTTGTGATCCTTTAACCTAAGCACCATAGTGGTCTTGTGAGTGATCCACCATACTTTAGTTCTAAACATGTCAGAGACCTTTCATGAACTAATGTCTTGGTGTCATTGGGTATAGTTCGATGTTAATAGAGTCCAGCGTGTGTTTATGGAATTCGTCAGTTTATATGAGTAAGTTATTTATCCTAATGCTCTAAGATTATATTTAAAAAAGTCTGTAACCACAAGCATTAAGCCTATAAAATTTTTTTTGTTAGAATTTAACACATCACCACGCCTTAAAAAGATAAGCTTTGTTTAATGCTTGAACAAGTCTTTGGACACTTATCTCATTTGCAATTGTCCCAATTATTTTAATAAAACTTATTAGATAAGCTTTGTTTATGGAAATAGACACTTGTTAAATGGTGTCATTATTATAAGCAAAACTTAAGAGTTAAGTTTTGACTAAAGGCTTGATAAGTGTCAACTTATAGTTTAAATAATTAAAAGACTAAAGAGATATTCTTAAGGTCTTAGAATTGGTTATGCCATATTGAAAGGAATAAGACAAAAATGATTTTTGCCTTTTGTCTTTAATATAAAAGGATTTGGTCACACATGTGAGAAAAAGATAAAAATAGTTTTTGCCTTTATCTTTTAAGATAAGAAACAGTGGTCATAAATAGGGAACCCTTTTATGCTTTTGGAAGAGCAAAAATGGTGGAGGCTAATTTTAAAAGAGAAAAAGCTTAAAGAGTTTAAGCTATACCAAAATAAAAAAATCCTATAAAATCTCAAGCTACCATTCTAACATTCTAAGCCCACTGTAGTCAGGATCGAGGTTTGTTCAAGAGAACACTTCTAGGTTTAACTTTGAAATCCATTTGTCCAACAACATCATCGGCGGTTTATCAAAGGTATATTTTTATTACTGATGGAATTTTGTGCTTATATAGTTTTTAAATACATATTATGCTTTCTTTGCATGGTGTGTGACACGTACTTACATTTCATAACCCCACATCCACACTCTCACACACTCCATATTAAACCCCAGTACATTTTACCTGTCCGTTTGTTTTTGGGTGAGCAAAGGAAGCAAATAAGAGCTCTACTCCAAGTTGTTTACAAAAATCTTTGAAGTTTAATTATTGAATTGCTTACCATGGTCTGTAATGATGTTGTATGGTATCCGAACCTACAGATCCAGTATTTCTACATCAAATCTTTTCTTTTTGACGATGATGCTTGCTTAAGGCTCAACTTTATTGGGTGAAGTAATCGACAATATTGATGGCATACTTTACTAAGCTTATGGACTGGTAATTGTTTTTAAGCTTTCTAGTGGAACATGAATACGTTTTTTGCTATTTCTGCAAAGCATTGCATTCCTTGACTAACTCATTTACATCCTGAAGCATGATAGGCTATTAGTAACCTATTACGAAATTCTTGTAAGTCAAAGCCTCAACTTTAAAGTGATTACCACAAATTCCTTCGTGAATCTTATGAAGCACATAGTTGGCATTCTTGAGCGTTAGACATTTTAGATACAAAAGAGAATATCTTTGTCTATAGAGGAGACCATCATTGAGGGTGTATCAAGCTAATTTGTATCTTAGCTGATGTGCTTCTAGCTTATCTTACTTAGCCTTTTATTTTCAATGTATTCATGAATAGGATCCATCTAACTCAGGTGTGGATCGATCTGCATGACCTCTTTAGTCATAGTTTCTCTAATGCTGAGTTTGGGGATGAACTCAAAGGGGACAGATAGATCGTGGTATCTGAGCTTCTTCAGTTAAAGCTATTCGTGCTAATATGTCTACCTTGTGATTTTATGTTCTTGATATCTGCTCAATTTTGACCTCTTCGAACTGTCTTAATTGCTTGTTGACCTTCTGAAGATAGACATGTGATCTTCTTAAGCCTCTAAACCTTTATTGACTTATTTGACAACAAGTTGTGAGCCACTTTTAATGAGGACTTTTTTGTTATTTAAAGTTAGGAAGTTGAATCTAACTGCATAATTGAGGTCATCTCCTTCTAAATTGACAAGGATAATGCTAATTCTACATCCATTGGAGTTGAAAGCACTATCAATAAAGAGCATTCAAGTTGAGGTTGGGGTATTGTTATTAGTTTGTGTATCTAAAGCTTATTCATAATAAGTTTCTGGCATAACCTTGTCTTTAAGTACATTCTAAAATGAAGTTTGCAAGAGCCTGTCCCTTTATGGCTCCTCTTGGTTTAAAATGGATACTGAATGTGTTGATTTCAATTGTTATTTTAATCAGGTGTCTAAAGGGGTCAGGACAAATATAGTCTCGGCCTAAAAGTGTGACCGTAATTTTTGTCCTAACATAACTAGTGCCAATGTGGCTTTTTTGCTAGCAGTAGTTGGTCTCAAAGTCTGAAAAGGACTTTATTAGCGAAATATACAAGTCTCTAAACTCATTTTTCTTTGAAAATACTGTATTTATTGCTCGTGGCAAGACCCTTAAGTATATTACTAGCAGATCCTTGATTTTTGGTATAACAAGGTTAAGCAATTATACTAGGTATGCCTTTAGCTTTTGAAAAGCCTCCTTGCATTAGAGGGTCCACCTATTTTTTTATTTGCTCTTAATAGCCTGAAAAAATTCAACACATTTATCAAGGCTTTAGTGATAAATTGACTAAGAGCAACTATTCAACCTATTGCCATTGTATTTCTTTGATGATGCTCGGGGATTTCTATCTTAAAGACTGCTTGAATTTTGTTTGGATTGCCCTTGATTCCTCTTTGGCTCACCATAAATCCTAAGCATTTTTTTTATTCAACTAAAAAGGCACATTTCTTAGGTTCAGCTTCATATGGTATTTTTTCAAGATCTAGAAGGTCTTTCTTAGGTTGTTCGTGCAATCTATAGATCGGATTGACTTTGTGATCATATTGTACATGTATACCTCCATGCCTTTCCTGATCAGTGGTTTGCATAGTTTATTTACAGGCCTTTGGTACATGGCTCTTGCATTCTTTAATTCAAATGACATGAACTTAGAACAATAAGTTCGTGATGAGTAATGAATGATGTCATATTTTAATCGGGGGAGGATATTTTAATTTAGTTGTGAGAAAGCATCCATAAACTTGAGAAGAGCGTGCTCGATCGTGGAGTTTATTAACTAGTCTATCTTTGGGAGTGAAAAGTTGTCTTTAGTGTAAGCTTTGTTCAAATTTGTGAAGTCTAGGCACATTCTCCATTTTCCGTTGGCTTTCTTGTTCATCACTACATTAGCCAGCCATTCTGGGTAGTAGACTTCTTAAATAAATTTTGCTGCTAAGAGTTTCTTGATCTCTTGTATAATAGCTTTGTTTCTTTCCTGATTAAAGATTTTTCTTTTTTGTTTGACTGATTTGAAAGATAAATTGACAACTAGTGTATATGAGATAAAGGTAGGATTTATTCCCGATATGTCTTTATGTCACCATGCAAAGATATTCGAGCTTACCAGTGCACTTAGTTCTTCCTTTATCTTCGGTTCTAACTGCGAGCATATCTTGACTACCTTCTTGGGTGACCTTGGTCTAATAGGTACCAAGAATAATTCTCATGCTGGCTTTGGGGACTTTGATTTGTTTTCTTCTTTTGGATCTATTATTGTGATAGACAAGGTTTTGTTTTGGATGAGGTTACATAATAACTCATTGCTGCTTTATAATCCCTACTAATAACCTCTACTCCTTTTTGAGTAGGAAATTTTAACTTTAGAAAGAAGATTGACATTGTTGCATTTGAATTTCTTATAAAAGGTCTTCCTAGCATAACTTTGTAAGGCATTGCTTGGCCGACCACCAAAAAGTTTATCATTATGGTCTTGATGTATGACTTCTCTTTCAGAGATATTGGCAAGTTGATGACTCATTATGACATGAAATAGTTGTCTTTAAATTTGTATAATATGGTCTGTATTTTATCCCTTTTCAAGTCTTTGATGCCAAGCTCATCCAATGTCTCATTGAATATTATATCCATTGAGATCCCTATGTCGATGAGCACCCAGTTTGCCTCTATTCTAGTTATCTAGATGGTTATGACTAGTGCATCATTATGTAGATAATTGAAACCTAGTACATCCTCTCCAATAAACATTATGGGAAGCGTTTGGACCTATGGCTTTTTGACGAAGGTGTTACACATTACTTGATGTTCCACCAATGAATACCGAGAGTAATTTTTTCTTTGTCTATTTGAATTCCAGCAAGGAGAGTTCCTAACTTTTAGAGTTATCATGGTCTTTTCTTGTCAAAAAGAGTTCATGACTTCTAGATTCTTGTTAGGCCTAGTTTTTTCTTTTTTTAGGTTAGCTCTAAATTCTTTTAAGTACCTATTTCGCTTAGTTAGTCCACTTGGTACCTTGAAGATGGGCATATGCTAGTAGTGTGGTTATACTCTTGGTGGTATTTATATCTTTTATCCTTGTTCATTGTTTGGGTAGGGCTGTGGTGGCTTTTGGCTCATCAAGCAAACCTTTCTCTTTTATAGCTTCAATCACTACCGCTAATGGAACGACCAAGGGAATATGTTTTTTCCTTTTGAACTTTGGCTACTCTTTGAAGGGACTTCCTCATCCAGTTCTCCCTATTGTCTTTTCGAGGTTAGTTCCTTCGATCCTTTAAGGCATTTTATCTCTTCATTCTCAAGCTATCCTATTTTTAGCAGATTTGTTAAACTTATGACCTTGCATTTTGATGGGCATATTTTATACTTATTATTTTTACTTCCTTAGACTTAACATTTGTTCATTTTAAGTATGAATTTTAGGCTTTTTATGTGCATTATTATCATTTTGTAAGTTTGACGTCAATGGAGCTATTTGGGATGAAAATCCAATAAAAACAAACAAAACTGTCAATTTAAAAAAATAACTACTACAATAATCGGCTACAGTAAAATTGCTATAGTGCTCAGTGCCACAAAACCAAGATGGACAGAATGTGAGTGCCACAATGTTAGAAAATCCATGGCCATAACATGCAAATAGTGTAGCAAACAGTAAACCTCTACCCTATTGAACAATACCTTTTGAACAGTATTGGCACTAAGCATTGGAAAAGGAAAACTATTATAGCTTCTATTTGATATTTTACCTTAATTTAAAGACGTAAACCTATAAATAGAAGACTAAAAAACCTATTTCAACAATCAAAAAGACACCACAAGAGAGCACAAAAGAGAAAAAAAAGAACCTTAGGATTTAGAGCGACTTTAAAAGACTAAAGAAGAGAGTTTCATAGCAAGAAAGACGGAGAAGATGAAGATTTTAGGACACTATCTTTTCTACTTTTCTTTTTACTCTTTATTGATTGTTAATCTCTCAAAGATTTTTAATGTGATATGTTTAAAACTTTTTTTTATCACTATGAGCTAAGTTTCTATTATAGGGTTACAACTTTGAACTTGATATGTAGCTTGAATTATTTCTTCTTTACTTTTTATGAAATCAATATATAATTGTTTAGTTATCTATGTTTAATATTTTCTAATTATTTAATCAATATTCAGATTGTCTTAGGAACTATAAAAAACTTGACAAAGATATTTATGTGTTTAACTTTTGGTAAATTGATATCTGATCATAGCGTAGCAATTATGAGTTTCATATGAGATAGACATCTCATATGACATATATGGTTTATAAACTTGTTCTTAATGAGTCTTACAATTATCTAATTATCATAAATATATAGGTAATTATTAGGTAAAATATATTCACATAACCATCAATAGAGACTGATGAAGATATTAGAGGTTTAGCCAACAATTCATATTAAGGGATTAAATTAAGTAAAAAATTAGTTGATTCAAGTGAATTATGATACGTCCAAAATATTAGATTCTATTTCCAAGTGTAAGAATGTTAAAGTAATAAATTATCCGATGAAAACGAGGTTGATCCATAGGAAAGTATTATTTAAAGCATACAAGTATAAATAATCTCAAAGGAAATAAAGCAGTAAAGATATTGGATGTTTACAGATAATGATATAAATATTCAATCAAAATGAATGCTAATGTTAAAGGATCTACTCTTGTTATATGAAATAAGATATATTCAAATCTTTTTTATAATTCAATTAAAATTTTCATATAAAGGAGGTTCCAATCGAAAGATATGGTCCCAATTTATATGTTAATTTGTATTTATTTTTTTTAATTATCATATGCAAAATCTTGTAAATGGGTTTAAGTATTATTATGCTAATCATTATAATTGTTTGCAATAAATTAAAACTCTCAGTTTACAAGAAAGAGTATCTACACCAAATCTTGTAAATAGGTTCAAGAATTTATTGTGCCAACTATAAGGATTGTTTATAATAAATCAAGTTACACCACTTTATAAGAAAGAGTATTAATATTGAAATAATAATCATAAGTAAATACATCATATATAAATTTAATTATCTTAATAATGTAACATTAAATTCTAAATTAAGAGTTTAAATATATCTTATTAACTTATTAAGAATTTCACCATTTAACGTTAACAAAATGAAAATTAAACAATAATGATGAAATTAAAGGAAAGAAATGCATGAAAAGATAACATAAATTTTAAAATAGTAAATGAAAAAATAAATTAATACTACAAAAGAAATAAGTTTGGAACTAAAATCTAACTCTCCTTAGGCATAAACAAGTCACTTATTTATAAGAAAACTTAAAGGGTATAAGTTAAAAAAAAAACAGGTAACCACTTTGATGAATTGTTGACCATTTAAGGTTGATCTCATGTGCAAAACTCGATCCGTGAACTTTTCACCGACAACAACCGAAT
The DNA here is from genome assembly GCA_946807835.1 of Ailanthus altissimus. Lineage (NCBI taxonomy): Eukaryota > Viridiplantae > Streptophyta > Magnoliopsida > Sapindales > Simaroubaceae > Ailanthus > Ailanthus altissimus. The sequence goes on from OX327698.1 coordinate 14,400,028, forward strand.
TTGATTCACATGCCAACAATAAAGATGTAGATATTTGTTTCAGCTTTCTAGAATGGATAAGAACGTTCATGTTGAATATGTATTACTCAAGTTATGGGGCAAATACTGAGTTTGCTCGGACTTGTACTACAAATAAGTTCTATTCTATGCCAGTTTGCATCCTCTAAATATTCAAATTACAAAATGTGTATGAAATTTAATATTGTTGTATGTGAAATCAAATTTTCATAGGTTCAAGAATTACGTTCAAATAAATTTATTGGTAAAAAGTAATGTCTAATTTATCAAACCTATATTAAAATTGTTAAGAACTTAATTAGGTACAATATTAAGAACATGATCAAATTAGGGAGGTTAATAACACTAGTAGCTTAAGTGTAATTTTAAGTGTTCATCACACCTTCCAACCATATTATTGTTAGTCCCTAACAATTTAAGCATAATTAAAATTTGAACACTACTTAAGAATTTCAAATAAAATGTCAGTTCAAGATCCTAATCATTATTAAATTTATTTCAATCATCACTTCAAAAAATTTTGTATGTGTAAATTAAACTGAAACCTTCTTATTAAAAACTATAACATATATAGCCTTGAAAATATTTTTCAAGAAAAGGCCCCAACTCTATATCCTCACAAGTGAATAACTATTTAAAGGGCTAGAATTTCACTTATAGAGTTAAAAAAATAAATAAGCGCTTAAGAAATGTCACATTTTAGGACAAACAGAAAAATTAACATTGATCCAAAGATAAAAAAATTAATTGTTTAGAGTTACACCATTCTTGCCACCCGCTAGCTTTTAGGACTTCAATTACCTTATATGAATATTACAAATATAGCTTTGGTGAGAAAAAAAAAACTGCTTCCTAAAGATTTTTATGTTCTAAAGTTGAACGAAAATGTTATTGAACTGAATTGATTCTTTTTTTTTTTTTTGATTTTGTATTTTAATTATAAAGAACATAAGGAAATATTACAAAATAAGAACAATTTCTCACCAAAATGTTTTTCACAGAATTTGAAATTTTACTTTGAATCATCATTCGGCTAGACAATCAAATCATTCCTTAATTTGAATAATGTCATTCCAAACAAAAATTAACTAATTCAAAAGATCAATGAAAGTTCGTAAGCTATTTTTTCAAACCTCTTCTTTCACTTACAAAAGATGTCTGAGATTAAAAAAACTGCATACTTAAAGATGAAAAATCTCTTAACTATATATATTGAATCATTCATCTTACCACAAGACTTAGTATTATGCTAAAAAAATAATTTCAAAAATTATTCTTTAGTTACCTAGATATAAAACGTGACTTAAACTAAACAATTTTGAAATCATACCTCGACAGCAAAGTAAACTCATTTACACAAGAGTTACCAAGAACACATGCAATAATAATAATAATAATAATAATAATAATAAGGTTCATGATGTGAGGATTGTTTTTTTAAGAACAAACTGATAGCAAAAATTAACAATAACATTCTATATCAACTACCCCCCTAACCAGATTGAGAAATTATCCTCAATGTTAAAATATAAAAATAGTAGAGTATATAAGATATCATCTGAAAATACTTTTATTAAAAAAAAACTTGAAACAAAATAAAACATACTAACAAAATACTGTAAAGACATAAAAGTAGACGTTACAAATGAAGAGCTAAATCTATCTTATGTTTCTTCTTACTATCACCGATAAACTAATCTAACTGGATAAATGTTGAATTAGATAAAAGGACAAAAGCTTGTAATTGAACAATAAACTAATCAACAGTTGAAGCAGAAATGAAAATTTGTTGTGCCAAAAGTGAAATAAATTATTTTTCCACAGTATAGTCAAGAAAAGATAATTACCTATCATAAAAACCATTAACGTTTAACAAACCAATAGATTTTTAGTTGATTTGCTACAGTGCCCAAGAGGCAATTTAAAATTTTTTTTCTAGAGTTTGAGACCTCTTAGTAGAGTTATGAATGTATTTGCATGTCCAAGCATATTATCCATTCGCTCTTGCATAGATGACACCTATATCTCATCCCAAATTAGTCTTCCTACAAAATTCCCAATAGCTAGAGGTTTTAGGATGATACCCAAAACTCGACTACCTTTATTTTGTGCAGCTTTTACTATAAGCCTTTAACCCACGATTACCTCCTTTATATACTAAATGCATTTTTCACTCACGTAACACCTTACCAAGAGTTTCTAATGCATCTACAAACTCTTCATTATTCCTACGGCAAGATCCACAGAAGACACAAATTTTTGTGAATCTATAAGTTGAGATTTTCGTCATTATTGCACTTACTCTAAACTTTGAATGATTTTGAGTTTATATAAACATGCAGAAGTAAAGCAATGAACTTATAGAACCTAAAATGATGATGCAATCATAAATTATAAACGAGGAGTTGGTTATTGTTAGAAAAGAAGATTGAATTTTAAATGCAAATTTTTTGAAAAGAATGGCAACGTGCATATGTATATGTAGTTGTGATTGTGGCTTACATCTTCCTCTGGTTTATGTTCAGTAACAGATTCTCAAGATTGTACCTCTTATGTTCCTTTTAGAATTTTTCCCATAAGTCACGAATGAAAGCATTGACATATCCATTGTGGCTCAAGAGTCGATGAGATATTATTTAAAGAATCCTTACTTAGGTCATCCTTAATGAACTGAATTTTATCTTTACAATTTACAGGCACTATTCTTATAGTGCGGCAAAGTATGTTACAAGTCATACATATATACTTATAACAAGCACTTAATCCTTTTGCTCTTTACTTTTTTGCAAAAGAGCTTTTACCCAAGCTATATATGTAGAAAAGTAATGAGTTTAAAAAATCACTTGCCATTCGAACCTTAGATTTAATTAACAAACGTACATCAGCAGATATGTTCATAAGCATTAATAATCGTAATCTTTCACATCTCACTCGATAAATTTTCTTTAAGGCATTTTAAAGCAAGGAGAAAAAGCGTCTTTTCAAATTTAGTATAATGTTATCCATTTTTAAAGAAAGGAGAAGAAGAGAAGATGATGATTTTATTATGGAAAATTGACATAATCAACTTTAAATATCACAGAGTATCATTATCCGCCGCTTAACTGGGTATGAAACAAGATTAAAAAAATATAAAGATATTAAACTAACCTACAAGTATAGAAAAATAAATAAAGTTAGAAGAATAAAAATACATATAAATACGTACAACAATGTTCAAACAAGAACACAAATTCTTTTTGAAAAGCTTGGTTATCTAGAAATGATTTGAATATTTACCCATTTTCCTTAAACATATTACAATTTCTAGGATTTTTAATGTTAATTGCTCCACAAGGTACATATATTTCATAACAAAATGGGTACTCTATCTTCATCTTAATTTTTCAAGGAATATGTGAAGTAGAGAATTATAAAAGTAAAACCTTATAACCAATATCAAATATCTTTCTCTGAATATTTTTTATCATGAAAAGCTTTTGTTTTAACTTTATGAATTTTTAAATTCTTATATGCATCATTTCTCAGCTCTTCAAGTTCATTTATTTATAATTTATGTGGCTGTCCAATATTATCAAGGTTTAAGTTGAAAGTTCTAATTGTCCAGTAAGCTTTATATTTAAGTTTTACAAGCAAGTGATAAGGTTTTTCATAAACTAACCTATAAGGAGACATACCCAATAAAGTTTTAAAAGAAATTTGATATGCCCAAAGTGCATCATTAAGTCTTAAAAAATAATCTTTGCGATTTGGATTTATAGATTTTTCAAAATTTTGTTTTATCTCTCTATTAGCTAGTTCAACTTTTCTGCTTGTCTGATGGTGATAAGAGGTGACAACTTTGTGAGTAATTCCATATTTTTCATTAATGTTTCAAATGGTTTGTCACAAAAGTGCTTACCCCCATCACTTATAATGGCTGAAGTAATTCCAAATCGACTTAAGATATTTTCCTTTAAAAATTTTATGACTATTTTATGGTCATTGTTTCGACATGGAATAATCTCAATCCATTTTAAGACATAATTTGTTGCGACTAAAATATACGTAAAGCCAAATGATGGTGGAAATAGTTCTATGAATATATCCCCCAATAATACAAAATTTTAATAATAAGAATGGAGTACAAAGGGATTATGTTTTGTTTTGAAATAGATCCTAATTTTTAACAATTTTCACACATTTAAAAAAATGCATTTGTATCTTTAAATAAAGTGGCCAATAAAATTTACTTTACAAGATTTTTTCAGTTGTTTTGTTTGACGATAAATGTCCTCCCCCCTACCACACACACACACACCCACCCACCTACCCACACCTACACGCACATGTTTCAGAATGAAAAAAAAATTCAATAACTCTACTTATCTCATTGTCGGATGCAGATCTTTAAAATATTTAGTCAGGATAATATTTAAATAGGTAATGATCATCACAATAAACTTTTTTACCTCAGTCAGAAATTTATTTTTGTCTTCGGTATTCCATTGAGGTGGCATTTCTCTTGTCACAAGAAAAATGACGATATTAGTATCTAAGGCATTATAATAACAAAAAATAAAAATTCATTGAGAAAAGAGTCATTAATGGGCATTATTGTTATTGACAAATCTGGTATGAGTCTTGATAACCAACTTATAAAAACATTCTCAGCTCCATTTTTATCTGTGATAGTGATGTTAAATTTTTGATGCAACAGAATCCATTGAATCAGTATTGGTTTAGCATCTTGTTTTGACACTAAGTACCTTACAACAACATGGTCAATAAATACAGCAATTGAAGAACTAATTAAGTAAGAGTGAAATTTGTCTAATACAAATATTATGATAAGTAATTCCTTTTTAGTTGTTGTGTAATTTATTTGTGCATGGCTTAAAGTTCTACTTGTGTAATAAATTACATAAGGCTTAACTTCCTTTATTTGTCCTAATACAATACCAACAACATAGTCATTGGTATCACACATTGGCTCAAAAGGAAAAGACAAATAAGAAGATTATATGATAGGAGCAGATGTTAAGAGGTTAATTAATTTTTCAAATAAATTTTGGCACTCTTGAGTCAACTTAAATGATACATCTTTTGTTAAGAGGTTACAAAGAGGTCTAGATATAGTACTAAATTTTTTTATGAACTTTTTATAAAATTCAGCATGTCGTAAAATATAGTGGATTCCTCTGACTATTTTTTGTGGGGGCAAATGGGCAATGAGTTCGACTTTTGTCTTATCCACTTCAATTCTTTTAGAAGACACTATATGTCCTAAAATAAATTCAGAAGTGACCATGTAATAAATGTTTTTCCAATTTAACACAAGACCTTTTACTTCACATCTTTTTAAAATCTTTCTCAAGTTTTCAGGATAATTATCAAAAGAATTTTCAAACACAGTTAAATTATCTATGAAAACTTCTAAATAATGCTCAATCATGTCATAAAAATGCTTAACATACTTATTTGAAATGGTGTTGGGGTATTGCAAAGTCCAAAGGGAATCCAGCTAAAAGTAAAAGTCTAAAAAATGCATGTAAAAATAGTCTTTTCTTAGTCATCTAGTGCAATAGAGATTTGGTAATAGGTAGAATAAATGTCTAGAAAGAAATATTAGGAATGTCCTATTACTCTTTCTAAAATTTGGTCAATGAATGATAAAGAAAAATAGTATTTTCTAGTGGTAGAGTTTAACTTCTTATAATTTATGCATATCCTTCAACTAGATGAGATTGGGGTTGGTATTAACTCACATTTTTTTTATGTTTAATGACTGTAATTCTATATTTTTTAGTACTACCTGAGTATGACTTATCCACTAACTATTTGAGATAGGGTAGATGATTCATACTTCAAGTAGTTTGAGAATTTCAGTTCTCACTACCTCTTTTATATGTGGGTTTAATCTCTTTTGAGATTGTTGAAAAGTTTTGGCATTTGTCCTCCAAGTGTATTTGATGTGTGCAAATAAAATGATTAATGTCTTTTATGTCTTTTAAAGTCTACTATATTGCATTTTTAATAATTCAAGTAACTTACCTTCCTATTCGCTTGTGAGTTCAAAAGAAATTACCATTGGATAAGTTTATTTCTCTCTAATAAATGCATATTTCAGCCCATCAGGTAAAGGTTTGAACTCCAACTTTAAAATTTTGTTCTACTTATTCTTTTTTTTTTCTTCTAATTCTTCAAACTTTGGTTTCCATCTTTTATTTTTTATTACATGTGCACAGTTAAGTAGAGAACATATGTTAAAAGTTTCAGGATCTAATTGTATATCTTACTCATAGGAATTATATAAGCAAGTATCTCAGGGATTAGAAAAACTCTCATTTGAATATGATCATCTACAATAGTTTCAATCATGTTGACTTCTTCATTATCATCTTTCTTCTCATGTGGTTGCTTGTACAAATTGAAGACATTAAGCTCTAGTGTCATATTCACAAATGAAAGCTTTATTACTCTATTCCTCAAATAATCAAAGCGTCAGAATTTGTTAAAAATAGATAACCCAAAATAATAGGTATCAAATTACATTTTTTAATAGGTTCCGTGTTCAAAACAATAAAATCTATATGATATATGAATTTATCGCCTTGACCCAACCCATCTTTCACTATCCATCTTGGCACTTTTATTAAACTATCGGTAAGCAAAAAAGTTACAGAAGTTGGTTTTAACTTACCAAGATTGAGTTGTTGATAAATTGAATATGGTAGGTAGTACATTTACACTAGTACCAAGATAGTAAGGGTTGTTCAATTTTATGACTTTTAATAATGCATGAAATTGTAAGACAACTAGGATTTTTTTTTTATTTCAGAGCATTATTGTTCTGAAGAATAACACTTACCTGTTCAACTAAAAATGCTTTCTTTTTCACATTCACTTTTCTTTTTACCATGCACAAATCCTTCAAAAATTTAGCATAAGAGGGAACTTGTTTAATAACATCCAACAAAGGAATATTAACTTTTACTTGTTTGAAGATTTCAAAAATTTCAAGATTGTAATTCAACTTCTTAGCATTACGTAAAATGTGAGGAAATAGAGGTGTAGATGAGGGTTTGGTATTTTTTTCACTAGGTGTAGGCGAGAGTTTGGTGTTTTTTTTCACTAGGTGTAGGTTTAATGCTTTTCTTACCTTTAGAGATCGATGCATCGTTCTCATAAGGTTCAAGAATGTGCTTTTTAATAACCTTACCAGTTTGAACAGTAATGACCATTTTAACTTGATCAATGTGTTGGCTTCATGAACTATATGCATTTGAGTTTTATTGTTCTTTGGGGTTTGGTTGTAGTTGAAAAGAAAATTTTCTTTTCTTATAAATGCTTAGTGCATATGCAAATTTAGTAAGAGTATATTTTAAATCAGCCAATGTTTGAGCATTTTGAGAATTAATAAACTCTTATTTTTCAATGAATGCATGCAAAGTTTCTTCAAGATTTTTTTTAGGAGGAGGGACATATGGTGCATAACCTTGAGAGGTTTTGTGTGCTTTGAAAGGTAATTGTAAAGACTGTGCTTGAGTGTCATTCATTCAACTAAAATTTAGGTGATTTCTCTAACTAGGATTGTAGTTTTATAAATATGGATTATGATTTGACCTTTTGAACGTGTTTAGAACATTGGCTTGTTCATGGAGACATTTTATAAAGGTAGGCAAAGTTCGGAAATCATTCATAGAATGATTATGAGTTTCACATATGTCATACACAATTTCTTGAATAGATTTTAATTGATTACTCTTTTTCACCGGTTTTGACTTTTCTAGCTAGGGATGCTAATTTGGCTTGAAGGTCATGCTCTTTCCTAAAGTGGTAAATACCCTAACTAAATGTAGTAGTTTGAATTTCGCTTGGTGCCTTACAAGTACTAGCAGTGTCTTAATTTTGAACATTTTTCACTAATAAGTCTAGGTAGTCCATCGCCTTTTTAGGTCTTTATTCTCAAGTATTATATTACACATTATTTTTATTATTTGTCTAACTTAGGGTGTTAAACCCTTATAGAAATTTGAAACTAATCTCTAAGTCTCAAAATTATGATGGGGACAGGTATTAAATAGCTTTTTATACATATCCCAATATTGATAAAAGGTCTCTTCTGATTTTTGAGCAAAGGTAGTGATTTGTCTTTTATGAGAATTTGTTCTATAGGAAGAAATTTTGTTTTTCAAAAATTAGTGTTGCATCTCATCCCATATAGAAATAAATCTTGGCTAAGGTTTTGTAGTCATATTTTAACTTTATCTTTTAATCACTTTTACAAAGAATTTCTTCTTTTTCTCAAGCTAGGGGTATTATGCATTTAAACATTATTTTCTTTTTTTTTTAATGTACCCTCAAACTTAGATTGATATGTACCTTCAAGACTTATTGTTTTTCATTGCATTATCCTTTTCACACATACAACCATTTTCCTTCTACAATTATTTTTAAGTAAACTCAAGATTTATGGTGTTACTGGTAGATTTTAGGATAAGTAAACTCAAAGTCTTTAGACTTGTAATGTGATTAAACAAAAAAAAAAAGGTAATTAGGCTCAAACGGGATGACTAGGGATAAATGTACATATAAAGTAAGCTAAAAAAGGCTCAAACGATCCAAAGATGGCCAAATGTCATTTCATTAAGCACGTGAATTCTAGAATTTTGCCTTAAGTAGTAATCAAGCAACTTAACAACTAAAAAAAGATTAAAAATATTTACCCCATAAGACAATCAATCAAAGCCTGCAGCAACATAAACACAGGTAATGTGTTTCCCATCCCCAAACTTAAAAAACTAAAGTCGATTTGTGCTCATTCTACAATTTAGGTCATTACACGTGTTACACACTTCTTTAAATTCTCTTAGATGCAAGTAAAGATTTTCTGCATCTAAGCCATAAAAAGTGGGTAAAAGTTGGATAATTCTCTATTTAAAATTAAAATGTGTTTCATCTGGATGAAAAACTAAATAAGATGGTGTACCAGTTCGTGTGGGGTTTATGTAATCTCTAAGTTCCTATGACAATTATGGTCATTGTGTTGGGATTGGTTGTCCCTTGAGTCTATAAGTTTATCATTTGATTATTGGTCATGTTTTCTAAAGATGATGAGGGTTTTCTAATCTACCTACTACTTGATGTTCGTGACCAAATTTTCATACAAGACTACAATGAATATACAAAAATAAAAGTTTATACAACAAAGAAGAAAATAAAGAAAGATTATTCACATATGTAAATGCCAAATTTTACTTCCCCGATAATAGTGCTAAAAACTTGACAAGTCCAGAATATTGGATTCTATTCCCAAGTGTAGGAATGTCAAAGTAATAAATTACCCGATGAGAACGGGGTTAATCTACAAAGAAGTAATATTTAAAGTATACAAGTATAAATAATTTCAAAAGAAATAAAGCAGTAAAGATTAGGATGTTTACAGATAATGATATAAATAAGCAATGAAAATAAATACTAAGGTTAGGGGATCCACTCTTAGTATATGAAATAAGATACATTCAAATCTCTTTTATAACTCAATTGGAATCCTCACACAAAAGAAGTTCCAATCGGAAGATATAACAAATATGGTTCGTCCTAATTTAAATATTAAATTGTATTCATTTTTTTTAATTATCATATGCCAAATCTTGTAAATAGATTTAAGTATTTATTGTGCCAATTATTATATTTGTCTATAACAAATCAAGATTTTCATTTATAAGAAATGATATCTAAGCCAAATCTTGTAAATGGTTTTAAGAATTTATTGTGCCAACTATAAAGATTATCTATAATAAATCAAGTTACACCACTTTATAAAAAAGAGTATCAATATTGCATAAATAAATAAATAAACACACTATATATAAATTTAATTATCTTAAGAATGTAACATTAAATTCTAAATTAAGAGTCTAAATATATCTTATTACCTTACCAAGAGTTTTATCCTTTCACCTTAGCAAAATAAAAATTAAACAATCAAGATAAAATGAAAGAAAAGAAATGCAAAAAGAGATAACATGAACTTTAAACTAGTATATGAAAAAAAAACTAATACTACAAAAGAGAGAATACAAAAGAGAGAATACAAAAGAAATGAGTTTGGTACTAAAATATAGCTCTCCTTAATTATAAACAAGTCATGTATTTATAGGAAAACTTGGAAGGGTACAATAAAAAAATTAATAAAAAATAAAAAAGGCAACCACTTTGATGAATTGTTGACCATTTAAAGTTTATCTCATGTGCCAAACTTGATTTGTGAATTTATCACCGACAGCAGCCGAATTTGATTCACATGCCAATAGTAAAGTTGTAGATATTTGTTTCAGTTTTCTAGAATGGGCAAGAATGTCTGTACTAAATACATATTTCGCAAGTTATGGTTAAATACTGAAGTGTGCTCGTGGGCTTGCACTGCAGATAAGCCTTATTCTCAACCACTTTTCACCTTCTAAATATTCAAATTATAAAATGTTTATGAAATCTAATATTGTTGTATATGAAATTAGCTCTCCATAGGTTCATGAATTACTTCAATTGGATTCCTTGGTAGAATGTTATATCCAATTTACGGAATCTACACTAAAATAGTTAAGAACTTAATTAGGTACAATATTGAAAAAATATTTAAGTTAAGGAGGTTAATAACATTAGTAATGCTAAATGATAATGAAAAACCCTTATTAAATATGTAAGTTAAAGTGTTCATCAAACTATCGAAGGATACTTGTAATCCTAAGCTTATCCTATAGTGGTAATTTATATTTACTTGCTTGGTTATCTCTGTGATATTTTCTTATTTTACATAGATTAGATTAATTGCCTTTATTTTTTTAATTGTTTGGATAAAAGTAAGAAGACATAAGTTTAGTAATTAGCATATCAATAATAAAAATTCTTTGTAGGAACGATACTTTACTCATTTTTTTATTACTTATTTATGATAGCGTGCACTTTTGCTATAATAAAACACAACACATTTTTCCTCGAGTGTTTACTTTAACTAGTCATTTTGTCTTCTTCAATCTTCATATATTGAGGAGCTTACTCGTAGGCAACCATATAAGCTGTGGTTGGATTTTGGGACAGGTAATACTAGAATTGACTTAGCTTCAATCCTGCTTTTAGGCTTGTAGTGCATCTGGTAGATCAAAGCCCCAAGTTGAATCACCTCTTGGTAGAACCATCCTATAAAATTTCTTAAAGGTTTAATTTGACCCTGCTTGAGTCGTCACAATTATTAAGAATCTTTAATCTTCTTGTGGGCTCCTTAAGATGCTTAACAAATTTTTTGGTTAACTCGTTGTAGCAGGAGATACTTCTTAGTCTCAAACTTTGATACTAAAAGAAGGCCTGTCCTTCCAGATTCATATAGAACAATCAGCACATTTTTCTTTGCTTAAGCCCAGTGATCGACAATAGGTAAGTTACCTAGTCAACATAATGGTATGGGTCTGACATACCCCTATAAATTCGTAGGCTTAGCAATTTGAAGCTTACGCTTAGTTTTATGTCTCAGAGTTTGCCAATGAAAAGAGACTTCTTTCCCACTCAGTTGCTTTTAGGGAAGAAGTTACTACCTTTCACCATTCTAGAGAATCTCTTGAATTATGTGCTGAGCTCTACTACTCATCGCATTCCCTGATCTTGTTTAATATTTTCCTTGCATCCTCCTCAATTATACTATTTTCTTAACTATTAGTTAATATTTCTCTAGCATCCTCTTCGATTCTACTCTCTCAGGCATCTCTTTTGATTCTGCCACCTTCTTTACATATGTTTATGATCTCTTTAACATCTCGTATACTTTCATTTTCTATTTTAAGCTTGTCCAGTATTCTTTGGGCATCATTTTCACATAAATTGTTCTTTTTTAAGTTGATACCTCGAGTTTGTCTCAAAAGGTCCGAGTCGCTAACTTTTGATTGGACATAAGTATGGTTGCAATTTCTTTGGTATAACCTCTTGCTTGATGAGTGACTCTTTTCTTCAGAGGACTATACTAAAACTTCTTTCCTCTTCTGTTCCCAAGTGTACCAATAAGGGTTTTTGTTTTCCCAGGCTATTGGGAGGGTGCTCCTCAGATTCAAATGGTTATGTTGTAGTTTAGTAATCTATCGAGGCTTTTGTGGTCCTTCTAAGGTGTTGTACTTCTCTAGTACTTTGGTCATTGGGCTTTTTAACACATCTCTGTCTTTTGGGATTTTCTCAATTCTTTTTCCAATGCCTCTCACCAAGTTGGTGATTCTTTATCTTGGGATGATATGCGGTTGTTTCATTCTAATACGGATCTTTCTTGATTCTAAGAATCATGATTCCCATCAGCTCGTAGATTCTGTCTGTTATTCTAAACGACCATATAATGGGTAGTCACAGTCTTTGAATGCATGTTTCTAGTATTTTTATCATTTTAATAACTTTATTTGCTTTCCATAGATGAGACTAAATTGTTAACCCCAAATTTTAGTCGTCTTTAAAGTCAACAAGTTGAATTTATGTTCATTTTGGGAATAACAACTGAATTTTGAAATCAACTAGGCTGGACTGGGTTGCTCCAAGAATATGTGGCCTATTGAGAGTCTTGCAACCAAAGAAAAAAGTCAGGTAGCACTAGAAGTTTTTTTGGCATAGACACTCCAATTCTTAAGTTAACAATGATCGAAAAAAAATGAGAAAATAATATAAAGGTAAGAAGAAAGGACAACAAGTAAAAAAGAGTTTTTGTCGGGAGATTAAGGGTTATAAGGCCTTTGGAGATTGCAAAAGAAATTTGCGTGTATGAGTGTGAATGCCAATTTTAATTCTTTTTTCTTTCTCTTTTTTGTTGTCCTCAACTCAATAATTTGGACATTTTTTTTATAGGATTATCTTATGAACTCTATACATAGTTTTAGAATCGTATTACGGTTAGAAATCATTAAGACATTATTTTTCCGGACTTATGTATTAAAGTTTAACCCAAATATAATTAAGTCTTTATTACTCGTATTGAGATTATTGGAGTTATATTTATGAAAAGTATATCAAATCTGTGATTTTTAATGGTAAGTTCGTTATAAAACACTCGTTCACAATCAAGGTGATTAGCTTAAGGAGAGTACCCGATAACCGAAGACGAAGCTGACAAAATAAGGATTATATGCTTGCTCGAGAATACTTATGTACCTTTATAGCATTTAGGGCCAGTCTTATGGGCTTCTACAATTGATGAGCTGAACTTTTGTAATGACTTATGGGTTGAAATCTGAAAGGGAACAATTATGTTGGCCTAAACTAGTTAGTCTTTTTCATTTTTAAGCGATCAAATCAAATTCGTAAAACGTTTTTGGAAGGAATAATTATTCTTTTAAAGTTTTCCAACTTGAAACTATTTACACAAATAAAAAGATTGTAAATGACGATTTTGTCAGGAATACTCTTTTGTAATTTAGAATTATTGTGCTTAAACGTCATTTTCAAAAGGAACATTAGTTTAATCTTGACAGTGTTTACATTTTTATTTTTTTCTTAATTTCACAATTATTAACATTAGAATTTCTCAAAGCAAAATGGTGATTCTCCTTCACATAAAAAAAGTAAAACATTTGATGGACATTTACATTTTTTTCATTAATTTCTTGAAATGTTTTTGTTTTACAATTGACATAATATTTATAAGGGACAAGCTACAGTGCAGGCTGATATAGCCAAAATGATCGACAATATAAGATATTACCGGTCATTTTAGTTTTTTCATACAGACTCCTTATATTAATATAATTAACATATATAATTATGTTATAAATTTAAAATTATTTATGTTAAAAAACAAATTAATAAAAAGAAAATAAATTTATTATAATATTTATTTTTAAAAAATAAAATATATTTTATATAAAAATTTATAAACATAAATTAAATATTATTTCAATGATAACAATCAATAAACAAATTAAGACAAAATACATATCAAAAACTTTTACTTTCAATTATAATAAATATTATAATTTTAAATTCAATTTATATTTTAATTATGTTAAATATTATAATTTCAATTTTAATTTTAATTACGTAAAATATTATAATTTCAAATCCAATTTCAGTTACATTAAATGCTATAGTTTAAATTTTAATTTTAATTTCAATTAGGTTAAATATTATAATTCTAAAATCAATTTCAATCTTAATTGTATTAAATATTATAAATCTAATTCTAATTTAAATTACGTTAAATTTTATAATTCTAAAATTAATTTTAATTTCAAATTTAATTACGTTAAATGTTAGTAATTTTAAATACATTTTAATTTTAATTACATTAAATTTTATAATTTCAATTCCCTTTTGAAATTCAAATTTAATTACATTAAATATTATAATTTCAATTCCAATTCCAATTTTGATTATATAAAATGTTATAGTTCTAAATTTATTTTCAGTTTTAGTTATGTTAAATGTTATAATTTTAATTACATTAAATATTACAATTTGAATTCTAATTTCAATTATGTTAAATGTTATAATTTCAATATCAATTTTAATTATGTTAAATATTACAATTTCAAATAAAATTACAATTTTAATTACTTTAAATATTATATTTAATTACATTGTTGATTTCAATTACGTAAAATGTTACAATTCTAATTCTAATTTCGATTTTAATTATATTAAATGTTATAATTCTAATTACAATTTCAATAACGTTAAATGTTATATTTTCAATTCAAATTTTAATTTTAATTATGTTAAATATTATAAATCCAATTCTAATTTTGATTTCAATTACGTAAAATATTATAATTTCAATTTCAATTCCAATTTTAATTTTAATTACGTTATATGTTATAATTTAAAATTCAATATTAATTTCAATTACGTTAAATATTATAATTTTAAATTCTAATTTTAAATTTAATTTCAACTACATTAAATGTTATAATTACAAATCTAATTTTAAATTTAATTTCAACTACGTTAAATGTTATTGAAATCCAATTTTAATTGTAATTACATTAAATGTTATAATCTAAAATCCAATTTCAATTTTAATTATGTAAATGTTATAATTCCAAATCTAATTTTAATTTTAATTACGTTAAATATTATAACTCTAATTATAATTTTAATCTCATTTACGTTAAATGTTATATTTTAAATCAATTTTCAATTCTAATTACATTAAATGTTATAATTCTAAATATAATTTTAATTTTAATTTCAAGTATGTTGAATGTTATAATTCTAAATGCAATTCTAATTACAATTTTAAGTACGTTAAATGTTATAATTTCAATTTTAACTTTAAATTCAATTTCAA
This sequence comes from Ailanthus altissimus, assembly GCA_946807835.1. NCBI lineage: Eukaryota > Viridiplantae > Streptophyta > Magnoliopsida > Sapindales > Simaroubaceae > Ailanthus > Ailanthus altissimus. The sequence goes on from OX327698.1 coordinate 14,415,338, forward strand.
TTACATTAAGTACATTAAATGTTACATTTGAAATCCAAATTCAATTTTAATTTTATTAAATGTTGCAATTACAATCCAATTTTAGTTCAGTTAGTTTAAATATTATAATTTCAAATACAATTTCAATTCCAATTTTGTTAAAGGTTATAATTCTAATTCTAATTTTAAATTCAATTCCTATTATGTTAAATGTTATAATTTCAAAATCAATTTCGATTCTAAGTACGTTAAATATTATAATTTAAATTCTAATTTAAATTTTAATTAGGTTAAATACTTTTTATTTTGATTTTAAAATATGTAAATGTTATAATTTCAATTCTAAATTTAATTTCAATTATGTTAAATGAAACAATTCCAATTCCAATTTCAATTACGTTAAATATTATAATTCTAATTTTAATTTTAATTTAGATTTGAATTATGTTAAATGTTACAATTTTAATTCCAATTTCAATTATGTTAAAATGTTATAATTTCAATTTTAATTACGTTAAATATTATAATTCAATTACAATTTCGCTTACAATTACGTTAAATGTTATAATTTTGATTTCAATTACTTAAGTGTTATAATTCCAATTTCAATTTCGATTTCAATTACGTTAAATGTTATAATTACAATTCAAATTTTAATTACATTAAATGTTATAATTTTAATTTTAATTACGTTAAATATTATAATTCTAATTCCAATTTCAATTTCATTTACATGTTATAATTTTAAATTAATTTTAATTTCAATTACGTTAAAAAATAAAATTCTATTTTTAATTATGTTAATTGCTATAATTCTAATTTTAATTTAAATTACATAAAAATTATAATTCAATTTCAATTTTCATTACATTAAATGTTATAATTATAATTCCAATTTTAATTATATTAGATGTTATAATTCCAATTTCAATTACATTAAATGTTATCATTCCAATTTTAATTACGTTAAATGTTATAATTCTAATTTCAATTTCATTTACATGTTATAATTTCAAATTAATTTCAATTTCATTTACGTTAAAAAATTAAAATTCTAATTTTAATTATGTTAAATGTTATAATTCTAATTTTAGTTTTAATTCTAATTTTAATTACATAAAATATTATAATTCAATTTCAATTTCTATTTCTATTATGTTAAATGTTATAATTACAATTCTAATTTTAATTACATTAAATGTTAAAATTCCAATTTTAATTACGTTAAATGTTATAATTCTAATTCTAATTTTAATTTTATTTACATGTTATAATTTCAAATTAATTTCAATTTCAATTACGTTAAAAAATAAAATTCTAATTTTAATTATGTTAAATGTTATAATTTCAAATTTAATTATAATTCTTATTTTAATTACATAAAAAATTATAATTCAATTTAAATTTCTATTACGTTAAATGTTATAATTCTAATTCTAATTTCAATTTCAATTATGTTAAAGTTTATTTCTATTACGTTAAATATTATAATTCTAATTATAATTTCAATTTCAATTATGTTAAAGTTATAATTCTAATTCCAATTCCAATTTCAATTTCAATTTTAATAAATGTTAAATGTTATAATTTCAATTTTAATTTTAACTACATAAAATAATATAATTTTAATTTCAGTTTTAAATACGCTTTTAATTTCAATTACGTTAAACATATAATTCTAATTCCAATTTCATTTTCATTTAAATGTTATAAGGGATAAGGTCAAAATTATCCTAATATTTTGGCTAATTTATAACTTTGCCCTAATTAGAGATAAAATACATAACTTTACCATATCCGTTAATCTTTGCCCTCAAATTGGATGAAAATATAAGCTTTAATGGACAATTACCACTACACCTTCATTATTCGTCATTTAACCTTAAACACGTGGCACAATCTCACTCATTCATTGTCATTAAATACATGGTGCAATCTCATTCGTTTATTTAATTTAATATAATTTTAAAAATATAATAACTAAATATTTTTAACAAAGTAACACGTGTCAAACACTGATTAGTTACAAATAATATATGTCATCCTGCAATTAGTTTATAATTATAATAAATATATTTAAAAATAATTAATTAATAATTAAAAAACGTGCCACCGTCGTTGAAAAAATGGCAATTAGCTGGTGAAAATTTTTTGGCAACACTTCGATAACAAAAATAAAAATTTTATGAGTGAGAACAAATAATATATTACGTATGAATACTTAGTATATTAAGTGGGAACACGTATATATTAAGTAAGAATATGTAGTATATTAAGTAGAAATATTTAGTATATTAAATAGGAATATATAGTATAATAAGTGGGAACATGTAAAATATTAATTTAGAATATTTAGTATATTAAGGGGAACACGTAGTATATTAAGTGAGAACACATAGTATATGAAGTGGGAACATTTAATATGTTAAATGGGAACAAGTAGTATATTAAGTTGAAACACGTGTTATATTAAGTGTGGACATGTAGTATATTAAGTGGGAACACATAGTATAATAAGTGGGAACACGTAATAAATTAAGTGAGAACATGTAGTATATTAAATGAGACATTTAGTATGTTATGTGGGAACAAGTAGTATATTAAGTGGGAACACGTAGTATATTAAGTAGCAACATGTAGTATATTGAGTGGGAACACGTAGTATATGAAGTGAGAACACGTATTATATTAAGTGAGAACACTTAGTATGTTAAGTGGGAAAACGTAGTATATTAAATGGAACAAGTAGTATATTAAGTGGGAACAAATAATATATTAAGTAGGAAAACGTAGTATATTAAGTGAGAACATGTAGTATATTAACTGAGAACATTTAGTATATTGTGTGAAAACACGTAGTATATTAAGTGGGAACACATAATATATTGAGTGTGAACACATAGTAGATTTAGTAGGAACACCTAGTGTATTGAGTGAGAACACATAATTTATTATGTGAGAACACGTAGTATATTAAGTGGGAATATTTAGTATATTAAGTGGGAACACGTAGTATATTAAATGAGTACAAGTAGTATATTGAGTGAGAATACATAATATATTGAGTGAGAATACATAGTATATTAAGTGGAAACACGTAATATATTCATACTTAATATTAAATGGGAACAAGTAATATATTAAGTAGTAATATACTACGTGTTTTCACTCAATATGCTATGTGTTCCCACTCAATACACTAAGTGTTCCCACTTAATATACTGCGTGTTCTCACTTAATATATTACGTGTTCTCATAAAATATATTAAATGTTCCCACTTAATATATTACGTGTTCTCACTCAATATATCTCGTGTTCCCACTTAATATAATACGTGTTCCCACTCAATATATTAAATATTTCCACTTAATATATTATGTATTCCCACTGAATATACTAAGTGTTCCTACTTAATATACTATATGTTCCCATTTAATTTATTACGTGTTACTACTTAATATACTAAATATTTTCACTTAACATACTACGTGTTCCCACTTAATATACTATGTGTTCCAACTTAATATACTTCTTATTCCCATTTAATAAACTACGTGTTCCTACTCAATATACTAATTGTTTCAACTTAATATACTACGTGTTCCTACTTAATATATTACGTATTCCCAGTTAATATACTAAATGTTCTCATTTAATATACTACGTGTTCACACTCAATATACTAAGTGTTCACACTCAATATACAACGTATTCACACTCAATATACAACGTATTCACACTCAATATACTGCGTGTTCCCACTCAATTTATTACGTGTTCCCACTCAATATACTACGTGTTTCCACTTAACATACTACGTGTTCCACTTTAATATAGGAAATGTTCTCACTTGATATACTATGTGTTCCCACTCAATATACTATATGTTCACACTCAATGTACTACGTGTTTCCACTCAATATACTACGTGTTCCCACTCAATATACTGCACATTCCCACTTAATATATTACGTGTTCCCACTTAATATACTAAATATTCTCACTTAATATTCTATGTGTTCCTACTTAATACACTACGTGTTCTCACTTAATATACTTCTTGTTCCCATTTAATATACTACATGTTCCCACTCAATATACTAAATATTCCAACTTAATATACTAGGTGTTCCTACTTAATATATTACATGTTCCCACATAATATACTAAATGTTCCCACTTAATATACTACGCATTCTCACTCAATATACTACGTGTTCACACTCAATATACTACGTGTTTCCACTCAATATACTACGTGTTCCCACTCAATTTACTACTTGTTCCTACTTAATATCTTACGCGTTCCCACTTAACATACTACGTGTTCCCACATAATATACTACGTGTTCCAACTTAATATACTACATGTTCCCACTTAATATACTTATTGTTATCATTTAATATACTACGTGTTCTCACTTAATATACTAATTGTTCTAATTTAATATACTACATGTTCCCACTTACTATACTACGTGTTCCTACTTAATATAATAAATGTTTCCACTTAATATACTACGTGTTTTTACTCAATATACATGTTCCCACTTAATATACTACATATTCCCAATCAATATACTACATGTTTCAACTCAATATACTATTTGTTTCCACTTAACATACTACGTGTTCTCACTTAATATACTATGTGTCCCACTTAACATACTATTTATTCCCACTTAATATATTAAATGTTCTAACTTAATTTATTATGTATTCCCACTTGACATATTAAATATTCCCACTTAATATACTACGTGTTCCCGCTTAGTATACTACGTGTTCTAATTTAATATAGGAAATGTTCTCACTTGATATAATATACTACGTGTTCCCACATAATATACTACATGTTCCCACTTAATATACTATGTGTGCATACTCAATATATTATGTGTTTTCACTCAATATACTACGTGTTCCCACTTAATATATTACGTGTTCCCACTTAGTATACTTCTTGTTCTCATTTACTATAATACGTGTTTCCACTCAATATACTAATTGTTCCAACTTAATATACTATGTGTTCCCACTTAATATACTAAGTGTTCTCACTTAATATATTCTCACTTAATATACTAAATGTTCCCACTTAATATACTAAATATTCCCACTTAATATGCTACGTGTTCCTACTCAATATACTACGTGTTCTCACTCAATACACTACGTGTTCCCACTTAATATACTATATGTTCCCCCTTAATATACTACTTATTCCCACTTAACATATTAAATGTTCAAATTAATATATTATGTATTCCTACTTAGTATACTAAATGTTCTCACTTGACATACTAAATATTCTCACTTAATATACTATGTATTCCCACTTAGTATACTACGTGTTCCTATTAATTATAGGAAATGTTCTCACTTGACGTACTGCGTGTTCCCACTTAATATACTACATGTTCACACATAATATACTACGTGTTCCCACTTAATATACATTTGTTTCCACTTGACATACTGAATGTTCTCACTTAATATACTACGTGTTCTCACTTAACATACTAAATGTTCTCACTTAATATAGTATGTGTTCCCACTTAGTATATTAAATGTCCCATTTGATATATTAAATATTTCCACTTAATATGCTATGTATTCTCACTTAATACACTACATGTTCCTATTTAATATAGGAAATGTTCTCACTTGACATACTTCGTTTTTCACTTAATATATTACGTGTTCCCACTTGACATATTACGTATTCCTACTTAATATACTACGTGTTCCCACTTAATATACTATGTTCCCACTTGACATACTGAATGTTCCCACTTAATATATTACGTGGTCTCACTTAATATACTACATGTTCCTACTTAATATACTACGTGTTTCCACTTGACATACTAAATGTTCCCACTTAATATACTACGTGTTTTCACTTAATATACTACTTATTCTCACTTGACATACTAAATTTTTCCACTTAATATACTACGTGTTCTCACTTAATATACTACTTGTTCCCACTTAAAATACTAAATATGAGCATGAGGGCTCAGCCTAGTTGGCTGAGCTCCTCCAAGACTCACATCCCCACCTGGGTTCGAACCCCCCTCCCCCCCAGGTGGTGCGGAAAATAGAAATATGTTGTAATCCCCTTCAAAAAAAAATACTAAATATTTCTATTTAATATACTACGTGTTCCCACTTAATAATATACTACTTGTTCCCACTTAAAATACTAAATGTTTCCATTTAATATACTACATGTTCATAATAAATGTTCCTACTTAATATACTACGTGTTCTCATTTAATATACTACTTGTTCCCACTTAATATATTACTTGTTCCCACTTAATATACTACTTGTTCTCACTTAATATACTACGTGTTGTTACTTAATATACTACTTGTTCCCACTTAACATACTAAATGTTCCCACTTAATATACTACTTGTTCCCACTTAAAATACGAAATATTTTCACTTAATATACTAAGTGTTCCCACTTAGTATACTAAATGTTCCCACTTAGTATACTAAATGTTTCCACTTATGATACTACCTGTTCCCACTTAATATAATACGTGTTCTTATTTAATATACTACTTGTTCTCACTTAACATACTAAATATTCCCACTTGATATATTACTTGTTCTCACTTAACATACTAAATGTTCCCACTTAATAAACTATGTGTTTCCTCTTAATGTACCAAATGTTCCCACTTAATACACTTTATTTTCCTATCATTTGCTATTATGCAAACTTTTACATTCTTAATACGTTGTTGATTACCACTCAAAATATGTGATTTAATTTCAGGTATTCGAATTTTATGAGTATTCTACATACGTATAGTTTTCATATATGCTAAAAAAATTAATTACAAACAACATCATATTCCCACTTATTATACTACATATTCTCACTATTTGCCTGTTGTATGTTAAGTGAAATGAAAAATGTAACAGTTAGTGGGAACATAAGTTAAATATTATAATTTTAAATTTAATTATGTTAAATGTTATAATTATAATTTTTGTTTCGTTAAATGTTATAATTCTAATTTTAGTTTTAAATTCAGTTTCAATTAAGCCAAATATTATAATTATGATTTCAATTTTTAAATTTAATTTCAATTACATTAAATTTTATAATTTCAATTGTAATTTTAAATTCTATTTCACTTATTCTAAATGTTATAATTCTAATTTCAATTTTAAATTCAATTTCAATTACATGAAATTTTATAATTTCAATTTTAATTACTTTAAATGTTATAATTCCAATTTCAATTTTAATTTTATTTCATTTAAATAAATATTCTAATTTTAATTCTAATTTTAAATTCAATTTTACTTACATTAAATTTTATAATTCCAATTCTATTTTTAAATTCAATTTCACTTATGTTAAATATTATAATTCTAATTCTAATTTTAAATTAAATTTTAATTACGTTAAGTTTTGTCATTTCAATGCTAATTTCAATTTTAGTTATGTTAAATGTTATCATTTGAATTTGAATTACGTTAAATATAATAATTTCTATTTCTATTTTAAATTCAACTTCACTTACATTAAATGTTATAATTCTAATTCTATTTTTAAATTCAATTTCAATTAAGTTAAATATTATAATTTTAAATCTAATTCTAATTTTAATTTTAATTACATTAAATTTCATAATAGCAATTCTAATTACATTACATTTTATAATTCTAGTTCTAACTCTAATTTTAGTTACATTAAACCCTAATGGTGGGGCCTTATGGGGGAGGGCCCAGCCCAATAAGGATAGCACACTCCCCGCTTCAAGTGCACTCCTACATCGACTGAATTACTCTAAAGGTCTAGTCGGTGGAACTAGTAAACCACGCGAACTAGTTAGATGCGTGGGGCTTGTAGTACCCCCTTCTCTTGATCCAGCATTTTCTTCAATTCATTGAAACAATTATAATAGCTTCGACACACATTGATTTTGCACATTCTAATATCTCGGGTTGAGATTTCTCGTCATGCTTTTCACTTTACTATGTTACTATGTTATGTTAAAATTAAAATTATAATATTTAACATAATTAAAATTAAAATTGAAATTTGAATTATAACATTTAACGTAATTGAAATTAGATTTGAAATTATAATATTTTACGTAATTAAAATTGAAATTGAAATTGAAATTATAACATTTAATATAGTTGAAATATAAATTAAATTTGAAATTATAACATTTAATTTAATTGAAATTAAAATTTTTTGGTATGTATATTTTCTTTATTTTTTATTGGTCGTTATCATTAGAATAATATTTAATTTATGTTTACAATTTTTTATATAAAATATGTTTAATTTATCAAAATAATTATAATAACATTATTTTCTTTTTTCAATTTTTTCGACTTAATTGAATCAAAATTTATAATTATAATTTTATTAATAGATGGGCCTTTGTGATAAAAGCCAAAATAATAGGCAATATCTAAGATTACCGATCACCTTAACTAACGCCAGCTAGCTGTAGGGCACAACCAACTGTTCTGTAGTTAATCCCATATTTAAGACACCCATAAAATAACTTCTCTTTATATCATGTAACATGTTTTCACTTTTTACATTCACAACTTATTATATATTGTATCACATTTAATGTAAGACGTGTTCTCACTTTTGCACATTTCACTCATAAATATAATAGGGTGTCTCCACTTATTTATAAATTGTAAGTTTGCATTTAATTTTACAAAAAATATAATATAATACAAAAGGATGATATTTTATATGTGTCCTAAATAACTATAGTTAACATAAAAAGCCTTGCCACATGGCGCCACCATAGGATGTCATGTGGTATTTAAATTTAAATTTTTATATTTAATCTTTAATTTCTTATTAAATTTTATTTAACTTCATACTTAAAATAGTAATTATTTTTCTAAGTTAATGAATAATTAATATTCAATTAACCACTTTTTATTAAAATTATAAATAAACTTTAAATTACATTAAATTTAAAAATATATAACAAAATATTTTAATTAAGCTAAATTAAAGTTTTTGAGTTGTTTTTAATTTTTGACATTTACTTTTTTTTGGGGTGTTTTTATATTTTGGATATATATATATTTTTAATTTTCAAGGCATTTATTAAACTATCTTAACATTCCAACTCTTAATTTCAAAAATATATAACAAATTCAAATTTTCATTTTCCAAAATAAATAATTCACAAATAAATTTGTAATTTTCAAGAATATATTTATAATTGCCAATTACTGATTTGTTGCAAAAAATATATAAAAAGTCTAAAATATATTTCTAACTTCCAATTTCAGATTTGTTGAAATCTAAATTGGACTTTTAATTATAACATTTAACTTTATTAAAATTTAATTTAAATTTAAAATTGAAATTATAACATTTAACTTAATTGAAATTTGAATCAGAAATAGAACTGGTATTGTAACATTTATATACTTGAAATTGAAAGTGGGTTTGAAATTACAATATTTAATGTAATAAAAATAGAAATTAGAATTATAACTTTAAAATAATTGAGATCGAAATTGGAATTACAATTATAACATTGAATGTCAGTGAAATCAAAATTAGAATTAGAATTATAATATTGAATGTCAGTGAAATCGAAATTGTTATTAGAATTATGATATTTAACATAATTGAAATTGAAATTATAACATTTAATGTAATTGAAATCAAAATTGTAATTAGAATTATAATATTTTATGTACTTGAAATTGAAATTGAATATTAATATTTAATATAATTAAAATTAAAATTTGAATTATAATAATTAACATAATTGAAATTAAAATTACAACATTTAAATTAATTAAAAATAAAAATAAAATTGTAACATTTAACATAATTAAAATTGAATTTGAAATTAAAATTAGAATGATAACATTTAAGTAATTGAGATTGAAATTGGAATTGGAATTGAAATTATATTATTTAATGTATTTGAAATTAAAATATAATATTTGATGTAATTGAAATCAAAATTAAAATTAAATTTAGAATTAAATTTTTTTAACCTAATTAAAATTAAAATTATAATATTTAACGTAATTGAAATTAGAATTGAAATCTAAATTATAAGATTTAAGGGATAACAATAAATTTACCCCAATATTTTAGGCATAAATATAACTTTATCCCAATTAGAGATAAAATACCAAAATTTTCTTAATAAGATTTAATGGTGGAAAGATAAAAAAATTAATTTAATCATAGAATTAAATTAAAAAATTAGAACGTGGCATAAAACAACACGTATAATTGTATAGTTGGTAATATTTTTACAAAATATTAAATTAAATAATAAATCATTAAAAAAAGAATATGTAACTGTCATCGGAGACGACGAACAACGTCATTTTTTGGCGAGTATCTACTGTAAAAAAGATCATATTTTTAAATCATTAGAATCTATTTTTATAATTTACACAATAGTGTGGATAATTTTAGAAGAAAAATACTAAAAAATGGCCAAATGTGGTAGTGAGAAGCGGCGGCCTTCGTCACTCGCTATTAAATGATGAGGCGCTAACTTGCATCGCCTCTATCTATAGATAGATCGCGATCTATCTATAAGTAAGGGTGGTGCAAGTCATCGCCCTACCATTTGACGGGGGTGGTGGCCATCACTATATTTGACATTTTTCAATCTTTTTTGGGGTTAAAAATGACTCACAATTGTGTAGATTAAGAAAAAAAGAGTTTAATGATGTAAAATTTAATATTTTTTATCACTGAAATATCGCCAAAAAATGGCGTCTAGCCACCAGTCGCCCGTTGTTTTTGACGATAGTTACAGATTAATTTTTTTAAAATTTTATCATTTAATTTAATTTACTTTTAAAAATATTTTTTAAAATATAAATTAATTATATAATATCAAATTGAAATTGGATTTGGAATTATAATATTTAACAAAATTGAAAAAGAATTATAAAATTTAATGTAATTAAAATTGAAATTGGAATTAGAATTATAACATTTAACGTTATTGAAATTAGAATTAAAATTATAATATTTAATGTTGATGAAATTAATATTTAACGTTATTGAAATTAAAATTAAATTAAAATTATTAATTATAACATTTAATGTAATTGAAATTGAGTTTAAAATTAGAATTGAAATTATAACATTTAACGTAATTGAGGTTGAAATTGAGGTTGAAACTGAAATTGAAATTATAATATTTAAAGTAATTAAAATTAAATTTAAAATTAGAATTATAACATTTAATCCATTTAAAATTGAAATTAAAATTATATTATTTTATATCATTAAAATTAGAATTGGAATTGAAATTATAATATTTAATATTTAATTTAAATTTAAATTAGAAATGAAATTATAATTTTAACGTAATTAAAATTAAAATTAAAATTTGAATTATAATATTTAACATAATCGAAATTGGAATTGTAACTTTTAACGTAAATAAATTTGAAATTAGATTTAAAATTATAACATTTAATATAAATAAATTTGAAATTAGATTTAAAATTATAACATTTAATATAAATAAATTGAAATGGATTTAAAATTATAATATTTAACGTAATTGAAATTGAAATTATAACATTTAATGTAATTAAAATTAAAATCGGAATTAGAATTGAAATTATAACTCTTAACGTAATTGAAATCGAAATTGAAATTAAAATTATAACATTTAATATAATTAAAATTGAAATTAAAATTATAATATTTTAATATAATTAAAATTGTAACATTTAACATAATTGAAATTATAATATTTGACTTAATTGAAATTAAAATTGTATTATTTAATGTAATTGAAATTAAATTTAGAATTGAAATGATAATATTTAACGTAATTAAAATTAAATTTAAAATTAAAATTATTTAACTTAATTAAAATAAAATTGAATTGAACTTATAATATTTAACGTAATTAAAATTAAAATTATAAGATTTAATAAAATTAAAATTAAAATTAAAATTATAAAATTTAATATTATTAAAATTAAAATTATAATATATAATATAATATATTATTTTTAAATTTTTAATATTACAAAAGAATATTTTGTTAATAATTTAATTTAAAAAAATTTATTTTATATTAAACTAAATTTAAAGAGACCTTCTGATATTTTTCAAATAATTTATTATATAAATTTATATCTTCAAATTTTAGTCATTGAATTAATCCAGACAGTCGACAGTATTAATGAGATGCCTATTTATTATTATTTTTTGAGTGTAAGAGATGCCTAATTATAAAGGTATAAAAATATTTTCTTTTAAAAAAAAAAGAGTGAGTGGAACCTTAAATGCGTTCACAAGGACAATCCCAAACAAGACAACAAAAAAGAAGAAAAGACTTGTGACACAAGCAGATTGCAAAAGAATTCAAAAACCAAAACAACAATATTGTTTATTTTCAGTCTGTTCAGTAAATATTGATCGATCATCAAACAATGAGTCGGTTATCGAGCGAGAACAAGTACAAAGTATTTGATTTCAACGAAGAGGACGAGCGCGCGGAGAAGGATTCCAAAAGGGCACTCGGAAAATTTGCAAACCCCAAAAAGAACCAGCGCCAAAACTCTCCTGTTGACAAGTACAAGTTCCTTCAATGCTGTGAGTCTCTCTCTTTCTGATTATGTTTTGCCTTTTCACCTTACATCTTTTGGATTCTGAGCATGTGTGAGAAAATGTCAGTGGCAATTTTGAAATTTGAATGTTTTGGAATGTGATCGCTTAGGTTTTTGAACTGTATGAAAGTGTATGTGTTTGATGCCTGTCTTTCTTTCTTTTCCTCTATGGTTATGTTTCTTCCTTTTTTTCTTTTTTTTTTTGTTTGTTATCGGGCCTGGTATCATTGCTTCAATCATATAGCTATTGTGTTGGTTAAAAATATGCATGTCTAATCTGTTTTTTCTCTGTCCTTTTATCCTTTTCATTTTAGTTGCACAAGGTGCCAAGACTCAACAGAAGAAAATTAGCAGTGAAGTAATTGATGTTGATGCTGGAGGTATGGAGCATTAGTGCACATGCTCACTGCAAATCTGAACTGTCTGATTTTCTGCTAAGCAACACTGTAGTTGCTCAATATTTCTCACTTATTCATGCTTTTAGATAGTCTACCTTTACCCTTGCCTATGCTTCATTCTTTTCCATCTTTTTATGGTTGTCGGATCCAGATCACCGCATGACTGATGTATAATGCTTGGATACATGAACTATGTCTTATCTTCTCTCATTCCTAATCACCTGCACAAGTGTGCCAAACTTTTAGCACGTGGACTCTATCAGTGAAATAATTGATCTCAATACTGGAAGATATGACATCAATGTGCACATTTGCTACAAATGCTAAAATTGCTAAGTTCCTTTACTGTATTTCCTTTGCAGTCGTACAAGGGGCCAAGATAGAGCAAAAGGGGAGGTTTAAAAATTTGTTAGATATCGATGATAGTGGTGTTGGTAATCAATGCCCTTATTCTATATCTTATGCCATGGACATGCCGAGAGAAGATGGTTTTTTCAGAGAGGTTGCTGGGTTGGACAGCTTTTCACTTTCAAGTTCTTTAAATTACAGGGTAGCCCTCCTGCTTCTCCCAATTATGTTTAGTTTGAACTATGTCTTGGGTTTTAGAATAAATTTCTTTCAAGTAAGGGCTGTAGTTAGTCTTTGATTAGTTTTAGCTTGCAGCATACATTTAAAAACTACTCCAACCACTGTTTTATTTCATTAATTAGAAAAGTTTGATGTTGCTTTTGAACTTCCTCAGTACCATTGAATTAAATGTGTTTCAGAATGAGCAAGTTGGTATAATCTTGGATGACGATGACTGTATTGAAATGGATTATTCATCAACTTCCTCCTCTCCTTTTTCAGATAACAGAGGTCCTTCTCCATCCTTTTTTCTGATTTTTTTTTATAATTTTTTTAAAATACTGTTTTAATGTATTACTGACAATTGCTGTTTCCTTATAACCATGGATGATTTGATTGTCTTGTGTAAGCTTCTGCTATTTCAGTTTTATTAGATGAACAGGTGGAAGAAAGTGGTTCTTGTGGACACGAAATTGTAAGTTTACTACCATGCCTTTTATGATTTTGTATCTAGGTGGCTTATTGGATATATTTACTATAGGACTTGGGACCTGAATAAGAATATTGACCATGTTCTGTGAAGTAAATGTGCAGAAAACAGATTTTATTTACTAAAACATTCTTTTTGGGGAAAATAGATTTAGTTCTTGGCACAGAAAGTGGGAGGCTGTAGAAATTATTCTGTACAAGGGTACGCTGATGTAACTCGGTTAACGTGATAGTTATTTTCTTAGTAGGCTGTAAAGTATCAAATCTTGTGCTGAGCCCATAGATTTCTATCAGAGACATCTCTTTTGTGGGAGTTCCCTGATTATAATGTTGGGTGCTGAATTTACTCAAACTGCATATGAATTTAGGTAAAGCATGCCTTATGAAACCTTAGAGGATATAAACAGAGAACCAGAATAGAGAAGGGAAAATGTTAATGCTTAGTAGTTTAATATAAGTCTTTGAGTGAACCAGTTATTTGAATGCAAGTGCTTCATTCTTTTTCCTTTTTTCCCTCCCTCCCCTGGTGTACATGAGAAACTTAGAAGATTATAACTTTGAAATTCACATGCTGCTGTTATGTTCTGGTCGGTTAAGTTGATCATGGCCTGTGTTAACATGAAATCTCCCTGGATACACAATTTGGTGCTTTAATTTTAAACTATTAGTTGGGTAGATAGACTACTTTTGGAACAAAGGAGGTCAGCAGGGGGGTAATTGATATTTTTTGTGATCAGATGAACCAAGTATGTTCACAACTGCAAAACCTTTTTCTTCTCCTTTAACAAATCTGGGCATTGCATATTTTTGTTAATCTATATCTTGAAGACCTCCAAAAGCTATATACAAATGCGAAAACTGGTTAACTCCTTGTTCCTTCATATGCATTAGACAGGAGTTATATCATTTTCGATTAAATGAAGTAATATTTTCTTTTCAATGAAAAACTTTTATGTGCTCTATTTTAGCTTATCACTCTCATTTGGAAGTTTACACTCTACAATGAACCTTTGTGCTCTTTTTTTTTATTTGCAGGATGATATAAATACAATGGTGGTTGTTTTCCCTGATTTCATTGTATATGGGGGTAATGTTTGTACAGAGTCGCGAATAACTTTTTCATGCAGCTCCATCAAAGTTGAAGGTTCTACTGTCAATGGGACCAAGGAAACATTTAACTTTGAATGGACCATTGGCGATATCATCAATATTCAGTCAGGATGGTTTGGGGGGGTGAGTTAAACCGGGATTTCCTTATATTATTTTTCATTTATGTATGAATGTCGTATGTTAAGAAACTTTTCTCACTCCATGTAGGTTAAAACTGCTGTTGTGAATCTTATCCTTAAATCAAAGGATTATAGAGGAGCTCGAAATTTGAATGATATTCCAGGTTTGCAGATTTCCATCAAAGATATTTGGAGCTATAGCAAAAGGGTTTGCCAGAATGGATCATGACTTGGTTCTCTGTGATTTGAAATCCGTTTGGTATATAGGTGCTTGTGCAGTGCTTTGGAAGCACAAATACCTAAAGTGTTTTGCAAATACTACTTTTTCTCCAGTTTACCAAAATCCTTTTATTTTCACTTAACAGCTAGTGCTTCCCATTAACAGTGGCTATAGCTTTAAAGGCATAATACCTCTATACCAAACAGGCCCTTAATCACATATATAATATCTATTTTCAAAAAGTTAAACTTCTATTTCAATATGTTGCCTTCCCAAAAAGTTTTTAAACTTGAACAATATTTTCTAATTGACTTTAGTTACATTTTCTCACCAAAGGTTAATGTGAGACTCAACTAAATAATATGTTTACTGTTGAATATCTGAAAAGCAGGAACAATACTAAAAGTATTATCTTAATCTTGAACATGTCTTTTGATATTGATGGTTTAGATTTTTTTAGGAATAAGAATTGTTCAAAGAATCTTTGCAATAAAGAAATAAATACTCCAATTGAAACACTGACAGAGTATAAAGTCAGTAGGTTCTATGTCAAATTATACACTAATAGAATATTATGAACAATACTAGTAGAGTTTCTTCTCTAAAAGGAAGTTTATCAATTGAAGTAAATACAATTTTATCAATCAATGATGTAAAAAATATTAAAGTAATTAGCTATATTATCTGTTGAAAAGGGTGGGTTTAAAACTTGGATGCAAAATCTGTATTAATAGATTTTCATCTGATCAAGTAAGAAAGATTAGAGTTAAATAAAATATTTGCATTCTGAAGCAATAATTTAAAGAAGCCTAATTTAGAAATTTCATCTTAGGTTCCAAATTTTCTTGGATTGTAACCATAGGATATGGAAAAAGAATACATGGGTTATGAACCTAGATCTATTAAGTGAATTTCTAAAGATATATACAAGCTATAAAGCTACTTTTAAGCACTAGAGAATATCAGGGCGCTTAAACCAACCTCAGTTACACTGAGAAGATGCATAAATGCTGACAACTTCATCTTGTAGAATATGAAAGATGCTTATTCTATACTATACTTTAAACTTATAGATTCTTTTGTTCCTCTAATTCAGAAGTTGACTGCTAAGCTTTCCCAGTAAATCTCAAGAGCAATGGGTTGAGGGTCATCTGGCATTTTTCACTGGGAGTTATAATCTTGTACTAACTTTGTTAAATAGATGTTTACAAGGCAATAGATGCTGAAGCTTTACTGAATTGATCCTTACAACTCACAATAATCTGGTATATTAGGAATGGACAAATTGCTTGTGCTACACATGATTGCAATTAAGGTTTTTTTTTTAATCACAAATGATTTTTTTGTAAATAAGTCGAAGAAGTCCTCCTTTTACTGAATTGATGCTTACAATTCACAACGATCTAGTTCTTGGGAATGAACAAATTGCTTGTGCTTCCCATGATTGGAATTTAGGAAATTTTTTTTTTCTCTTTCTCCTGAATACAAAGGATTCTTTTCATAAATATGTGGAGGGAGTTCTACTTTTTCCTTGTAAGGTATCATGCATTTGATAATGATATTATTGCCTTTTGTAATAAATGTTGTCGTTTTCTTAGAAAATTATTATCATAATTTTCGTATGTATAGAATCACATTTACAAGTTGAGTAGTGATAATTTTGTTTTCTGCCCACTCATGTCTAACCCCAATATATAAGAACATGCAGGCATTCAGCTATTGAAGTTTGCAGTTTGTGACCCGTGTTGGTCTAAGAGGCAGGAAGAAATTAAGTCCCTTGATGTGACATATAAGGACAAATGGAATGATATTTTTGAGTAAGTTCTTAATTGCTATTTCTACTTTAAAATTATTTTTATTTTTTCATTTTTGCTGATGAAACATGGAACTTTTCTTCTCTCTCTCTCTCTCAATATATACCCTTCCTTCAAAGAGGAAAGAAAAGGCTGCACTATTGTATATTAGTTGAGCTTTTTTTTCTCTGTAAATGAATTTTAATTTTCTATATGACTTATATCTTATGCTTTCATAATGTCTTGTGTCCTTTAGCTTTTGCATTTTTGTAGTGGGAACTGTTTCCTTCTTTTCTCCACAAAAAAATATATTTTCTGTTTGTTAATATTTGCATTATTTTCCTGCAGTTGTGATACAAAATATGATGAAACTTCTTTCTTAAGTCAGAAAAGCAGATTATTGTCAATGCGATATTCTTTTGAGTAAGTCAGTGAAAGTCATATTATTTTGTTTCAGTTGTTACTTAACAAATGCTTTCTACTGCTTATAAAATATCAATATCTTTGTACTCTGCAATTTGGTGTCTATTTTGTATCAATTGTATTTCAGTGGCAGTTGTCTTATTCATGACATTCTTGATTATAAGTTTATATATTCCAGGTTTGATAAGCCTTTTGAAGACATTATATATCCAAAAGGCGATCCTGATGCTGTATTAATTAGTAAGAGAGATGTGGAGCTTCTAGAGCCGGAGACGTTCATTAATGATACTATTGTTGACTTCTATATTAAGTGAGTTTGTGTTCCATTACCCAATGGGTTTGTTTCTCATCCGCGTTTGTTCCAAGCTCCTGGGTTATGAATTTTGTAACATCTTTTGAACAGTTTTTTTTTTTTTTTTGTCAGATCATTTGTTAGGATCCCACATTGGTTAAGTATGAGATTAACTGGTGGTTTATTAACCTTTGGGCACCCTTTCCTTATAAGCTGGTTTTTAGGGGTGAGTTCTACCTAAGGGTTCGTAACATTTGGTATCAGAGCCAGCCCCACGCAGGCGCCCACGTTGTGGAAGGGGCCACCTGGAAAGGCCAGAGTGGGCTGCCATGGACGTCGGTGTCGGAAGCGTGGTGGTATGTTAGGATCCCATATCGGTTAAGTATGAGATTAACTGGTGATTTATTAACCCTTGGGCACCCTTCCCTTTTAAGCCGGTTTTTAGGGGTGAGTTCTACCCAAGGGTTCGTAACATCGCTTGAATAGAAATGTGAAAAATGATGTTGAAGCCTTATGTATGAATTATGAAATGTGGATTCATCAGCAGAACCTAGATTAATTATATACTTGAGAAAACAATCATTTGCTTCACATTTTAATTAGGCACTTAGCTTGACAAATGTGTTAAAATGTTATTTGAAATCTTTTAAATATTTCACTATCTTAATGGTGCCACTAACATCATTTATGGTAGCATTCTCCACTTTTCAACCAAAGAATTTTAATACTTCTTATTTACTAAGTGGGATCTGGGCATACTGACGTGTTGATAATTGGAAATTGTTGGACTGTTAAACTAGCTATGAAGAATAACACTGGCAGTATATAAATGAGTGAGATTGTGAAAATTCGATTATCAAATGCTACAGAAAGTCTTGCTGACCACATGATACCTCACAAATTATCACCAATTTATCGATATTGAGCTGTAGATTCAGCTCCTTTGGATAGAATTTCTTCTATATGTCCTTCAAAGGTAGGCACATTCCTTTCCTTTGGGTGCCTGTAAATTTTGGGTTTCTCTGTGATAAGTTATAAGAAACATCTCCTAGTTGTTAATTTGATTAGTCCATTTTCCTTCGCCAACTGCTGAGGCTGAAATGGTTGCACGATCTTTCTCTGTGTGCATGATTGGAGATATAAGTCAGATACTTTTTAGTTAAACAGCCCTTGACGGTGAAATTTATTGTTGTGCATATCATTACGTGTTGGTACTGGATTGTGTTAGAGATTTGCCTTTGGTTTCTAATAAAGGATTGATTTTATACAACTTGATCACTTGTCAGATACTTGAAGAATAAAATTCAACCGGAGGAAGAGCATCGCTTTTTCTTTTTCAATAGTTTTTTCTTTCGGAAGCTTGCCGATCTAGACAAAGATCCATCTAGTGCATGTGAAGGCAGAGCAGCATTTGAACGTGTTCGTAAGTGGACAAGAAAAGTGAATCTTTTTGAAAAAGATTACATTTTTATTCCCGTAAATTACAGGTCCAAAACGTTTATGCATTTGTTTGTTTTACTTGCATAAAAGGGAAATAATCTCTTTTCTTTCTGCTCTTATCTCAAAGTGTTATTGCATTTTGATGACAGTCTTCACTGGAGTTTGATTGTCATCTGTCATCCTGGTGAAGTGGCTTGTTTTAAAGGCAAGATCCTGTTCTTTAGTTTAAATTCATCATATTTGTAGACCTATTTTGACTTAATGCATTTTTTAAACCATTTTGCAGATGATGAAATCGAAAAGTCACCTAAGGTACCATGCATCTTGCACATGGATTCTATTAAAGGAAGTCACAGAGGCCTTAAAAATCTCATACAAAGGTAAAATATGTATTTTTCATGCTCCCAACTAGTTTATGCTTGTAGTCTTGATGTGAATATTTTCCGTAGTATAATAAATGGTTGACTAGCTAATGAAAATTTGGAGTTCTTTGTGTTGGAAGAACATATGCATCCATTATTTGAATCATTCTAAAAGTTTTATTTGATTGTAAATTTGAGATGTATTTACTATTAGTTAAAATCAGTAACTACTTCATTGAGTTATTAATGTTGATTACAATTGCATGTCTTGAGATGGCAGTTATCTATGTGAAGAGTGGAAAGAGAGGCATACCAATGCAGATGATGATGTTTATTCGAAATTCTTAGGTTTACGGTTCGTGCCTCTTGAGGTACTTGCTCTCTTTTGAGATAAAATTCCTTGTAGTTCTTTAAAATGTTATTTATAGGAAAGCATTAGTGTGGTTGTAATTGTTTAATCATATGTAGACATATGTTGCTAGAGTAATATCCTATTTGATTGTGGGGGATTTGGGTAATTTTGTATATATATGTGCTTAATTTATGATGGAGATTCCATGCTGAGGGGAGATGATTTGTGCTCTCTAAGCTTTTTGGTCCTATTTTCTGGTCTCTGGGTATTTTGGGAAGATATGGACAGAACTCCTGATTAAAAACAAAAGTTTTCAGGCCATTTTACGCTGTAACTAGGAGTGCAGCACACATTTAATTTTAAAATGTTTAAAAGACAAAAGAATAATGCTTCCTTTATACAATTCTCTACCTCCTACTCTAGATTATTACTCTATTTGGCATCTAAGTTTTCTGAAATAGGATTATTGAGAATTACTACTATTTAACACCTGTTTTTTCTTCCAATTTTTAATCAGCTACCACAGCAGAAAAATTCATTTGACTGTGGCCTCTTTTTGCTACATTATGTGGAACTTTTTATTGGGGAAGCACCTTCTAACTTCAACCCTTTCAAGATAACACAACTTTCCAACTTTGTAAGTGATCTTACCTCCACCGAGCTTTGAACTTATAAATTTTTTATTGTTCGTCCCAAAATCAGCAGTTCTCATATGCTTGCAATTTGAGAATTGCTTGCTCTTGGATTTAACATCGTTTGTAAAATTTTATGTGATATATTTATGATTTTATCTCACTTATTGTTATTAGTACTCAGCCATTTAACATTCAAGGATTTTGTTGAACTTTGTGCTGCCATACTCTTATGGGAAACTGATCCCAGTGATGATTGGCGACTTACGTCTCACCTTACCTATGGTTTAGCATCCACTAGGGAAACTTGTTAGTATGATCTTGACTTTTTTACCCTGGTCTACTTGTTCCTCTCATGGCTGTTTAGTGATTACGCATAATAAGTTGTCACTTGTTAGCTGTAAATGTATAGTTGTCAATTAGCATTTATCTAGTTTCCAAATTGTGTATAGTTGTCTAAGATAGATAGACAGTTTTGTATATAAATACATCATTCTTTTCAATGAAAGATATGAGAAATAATTCTCTTTTTCATCTTAAAGTAACATGGTATCAAAGCATTAGTTTTTCAAATTCGAATTAGGTTTTTTTTTGGTATTTTGCATAAACACAACTTAAATAGTATCTATTAGGATTCCATTTCGGAAACCCTAATTGGAGTTGTCTTTGGTTCTCATCGCCCCCTCAGCTAGAAAGCCCAGCCGCCGATCTACAAAACCCCGAAGTCCGGTCTTCGGAATCATCGTGTGTGACTCGCACGCGCCGCCCCATCATTCTGCGACACTTCCCACGTGCTGGCGCGTGGAGGTGCGTGTGGCATCCTTCGCCGGCCGGATTTCTCCCGGTTGTCCTCCCTTGCGGTCCTTCTTGTTCTGTGCTTCGTTTGGACCCGTCTTGCTTCAATCTTTTGTGTTTGTCGAGGTTTGTTCTTGGTAAATTTGTTATGCTTCGTGTTCGCTGCCTTTGTCTTCTTGATTCAGTATAATGGCTGAAAATAAGTCTTCCATTATGACGGATATGGTGCCGATCATGTCAAAAATCACGGACCATAAGTTCAATGGTTCGAACTATTTGGATTGGAGTAAGACTGTTCGCCTTTATCTACGGAGTATCGACAAAGATTCTCATTTGACTGACGATCCTCCTAAAGCTGATTCGAAACAAAAAGATGATCTCACATGGCTCCCAGAGGATGCTCGTTTGTTCCTTCAGATTTAAAATGCTATTGATAGTGAGGTAATTGGCTTGATTAATCACTGTGAATTTGTTAAGGAACTAATGGATTATTTGGAATTTTTGTACTATGGCAAAGGAAATCTCTCCCGCATGTATGAAGTCTGCAAAGCTTTTTATCGTGTGGAAAAACAAGATCAGTCTCTTATAAACTATTTTATGGCGTTTAAGAAGACGTATTAGGAGCTTAATATGTTGCTGCCATTTAGTCCCGATGTTAAGGTTCAACAACGTCAGCCGGAGCAAATGGCTATCATGAGTTTTCTAGCAGGGCTCTCTCCTGAATTTGATTCTGCTAAGGCACAAGTTCTTTCTGGGTCTGATATCTCCTCTTTGCAAGACGTTTTTAGTCTTGTTCTCTGCGCGGAGATTAGTCCACCCGTTCCACTTAGTGGTGTTTTGGTAAGTCGTAATAATAATTATACTCCTGGGCGATCACCTAACCATAAAGGAAACAAAGGCAGCGGCTCATAAGGGTCTGAACCTCACTCGTCAGATTCTGGAAGCATTATGTGCAACTATTGTAAAAAGTCGGGTCACACCAAGTTTGAGTGTCGAAAGCTACAGTTTAAAAATCAGCACAAACACTCGGCTAATGTTGTGGTTACTAATGATGCTTCCGATAAATCAATCCTTATTTTTGCCGATGAATTTGCTAAGTTCTCAGAGTATCAGAAATCACTAAAGTCTTCGTCTTCGTCTGTCACTGCTATTGCTGACTCGGGTAAATCCAATGCGTGTCTTGTTTCCTCATCCTCCAAATGGGTCATTGATTCTGGTGCCACAGATCATATGACAGGTAATTCTCGCCTCTTCTCTACTTTTCAGTCACATGCTTTCGCTCGTACTATTACTTTAGCTGATGGATCGCCGTCTTGTGTTCGTGGGTCTGGCACTATCCATCCTACCCCTTTGCTTCCTTTTTCCTTTGTCTTACATTTGCCTAACTTATCATTTAATTTGCTCTTTGTTAGTCAACTTACTCATAATCTTAATTATTGTGTCTCATTTTCCCCTGATCATTGTTTATTTCAAGATTTATGACGAAGAAGATTATTGGTAAAGGACACGAGTCTGGCGGCCCCTACATTCTTGATCCACCGCTCCCCACTTCTATTGCTTGTTCGAGTGTCCCTTCTCCTTTTGAGGCTCATTGTAGGTTGGGTCATCCATCTCTTCCTTTGCTCAAGAAGCTTTGTCCACAAACGTGCTAGTGCTCCTTTTGAATAAACGTGCCAGTGCTCCTTTTGAATAAACGTGCTAGTGCTCCTTTTGAATTAGTCCATTCTGATGTTTGGGGTCCTTCTCCTATTTTTTCTAAACTCGATTTTCGATATTTTGTTACTTTTGTGGATGATTATTCTCGTGTAACTTGGTTATATTTAATGAAAAATCGTTCTGAATTGTTTTCTTTATTTTGTGCCTTTTGTGCTGAAATTAAAAATCAATTCAATGTTTCTATTCGTACTTTGTGAAGTGATAATGCTAAATAATATACCTTTGCTTTATTTTACACTTATATGGTTCAAAATGGCATGCTTCATGAAACTTCTTGTGTTGATACTCATCCCAAAATGGTGTAGCAGAACATAAAAACAGACATCTGCTTGAAACAGTAAGGGCTCTCTTATTTCAAATGCATGTTCCTAAACGTTTTTGGGCTGATGCTGTTTCTACTGCATGTTTTTTGATTAACCGCATGCCATCCTCAGTTCTTCATGGTGAGATTCCCTACAAAATTCTTTTTCCCAATAAGTCATTGTTTCTTGTTAGTCCTAGGATTTTTGGTAGCACTTGCTTTGTTCGTGATGTTCGTCCACAGGTAACTAAATTGGATCCCAAGTCTTTGAAGTGTGTCTTACTTGATTATTCTCGTCTTCAAAAAGGTTATCGTTGTTATTGTCCTAGTCTTAACAAGTATCTTGTCTCAATTGATGTTACTTTCTTGGAAGATACACCTTGCTTTCTGTCCTCGCCTATTTCTCCTCGTCAGGGGAAGGATGATGATTTGTTGATCTATTCTATCACATCCTCTGAACATGTCTCGGAACCAGTTATTGCGAAGCCTCCTATTGTTCACGTCTACTCCAGGCGCCCCCCTCCTGATTCATGTCCTGCACCTGCTTCTTCGTCATCAGATCCAGTCCCCAGCAATGATCTTCCAATTGCATTGCACAAAGGTAAGCGTCAGTGTACGTATCCCGTTTCTTCCTTTGTTTCATATGATGGTCTGTCGTATTCTTCTTGTTCTTTTATTGCTTCTCTTGATTCCATCTCTATTCCTAACATTTTTCGTGGAGCCATCTCTCATCCTGGTTGGCATAATGCAATGATAGAGGAAATGAACGCTTTAGATGATAATGGTACTTGGGACTTGGTGGATTTGCCTTCAGGGAAACGGGCTATCGGATGCAAATGGGTGTTCACGGTCAAGGTCAATCCGGATGGGTCAGTTGCTCGTTTAAAAGCTCGTCTTGTTGCTAAGGGCTATGCTCAAACCTATGGAGTAGACTATTCTGATACATTTTCTCCTGTTGAGAAATTGACCTCTGTTCGCTTATTTATTTCGCTGGCAGCTACTCATGACTGGCCTTTGCATCAACTAGATATTAAGAATACTTTTCTTCATGGTGATTTTCAGGAGGAGGTGTATATGGAGCAACCTCCTGGGTTTGTTGCTCAGGGGGAGATAGGGCGTGTTTGTCGTCTTTGAAAATCTTTATATGGTTTGAAACAGAGTCCTCGTGCCTGGTTTGAAAAATTTAGTCAGGTTGTTGAAACATTTGGCATGAAGAAAAGCGTGTTTGACCATTTTGTGTTCTATAAACATTCAGAAGCTGGTATCATTCTATTAGTTGTGTATGTGGATGACATTGTTATAACTGGAAGTGATACTACGGGAATCTCATCTCTTAAGTCTTTAATTCATAAATAGTTTCACACGAAAGACTTGGGGGTGCTCAAATATTTCTTGGGAGTTGAGGTTACAAGAAGTAAAAAGGGTATCTTCCTATCTCAGAGAAAATGTGTTCTTGATCTATTAACTGAAACAGGAAATTTAGGAGCAAAACCTTGTAACGCTCTAATGACCCCTAATATACATCTTACAAGAGATGCAGAATTATTTGAAGATCCTGAGAGATATCGAAGGTTGGTTGGGAAGCTGAATTATCTTATAGTCACTCGTCCTGATATTGCATATTCAGTTAGTGTGGTCAGTTAGTTTATGTCATCCCCAACAGTTCATCATTGGGCAGCCTTAGAACAAATTTTGTATTACTTGAAAGGAGCACCTGGATGTGGTATTATGTATGCGAATTATGGACACTCTTATATTGAGTGTTTTTCAGATGCAGATTGGGCAGGGTCCAAAACAGATAGAAGATCCACTTCAGGTTATTGTATATTTGTTGGAGGGAATTTGGTCCATGGAAAAGTAAGAAGCAGAGTGTTGTGTCACGATCTAGTGCAGAGTCAGAATACAGAGCTATGGCATAATCTGTGTGTGAGATAATGTGGATATATCACCTTTTGACTGAAGTAGGACTCAAGATTTCAATATCAGCAAAATTGTGGTGTGACAACCAAGCTGCCCTTCATATTGCTTCTAATCCTGTGTTTCATGAGCGAACTAAGCACATTGAAATTGATTGTCAATTTGTTCGTGAGAAAATTCAACAAAGTTTGATTTCTACAGGATATGTGAAGATTGGAGAACAATTAGGGGACATCTTCACGAAAGTTTTAAATGGAGTTCGAGTTGATTATCTTTGTAACAAGTTGGGCTTGATTAATATCTATGCTCCAACTTGAGGGGGAGTGTTAGTTGTAAATGTATAGTTGTCAATTAGCATTTATCTAGTTTCCTAATTGTGTATAGTTACCTAAGATAGATAGATAGTTTTGTATATAAATACATCATTCTTTTCCATGAAAGATATGAGAAATAATTCTCTTTTTCATCTTAAAGTAACATCACTAAACCCAAAACTTTATAGGTAAAAGCCCAACAAATAAGATATAAATTCTAATGCGCTGCTTCAGCATAGTACATGGATCTAAGACACCCATAATCACAAATACCCTAAGAAACATAAACTCAATTTATTAGGAGTGGGAAAAATAGGTTTGGGTCGGGTTCAGGGCGGACTCGACCAGATCTAAGTCCTGATCGGGACAGAGAAATGGGACAAATGAACGGGATGGGACGTGTACCAACCCGATCTGGGTCGGGTTCAGGGTGGACTCGACCAGATCTAAGTCGGGGCACGGGTCATTTTGGGATGTGGGCCAAAAATGGCCCATGTCCATAATTGCTCTAAATTTGTATTTTTGGCCCAAAAATCCTAGGTCTATTTTTGGCTCATGTCCTTAATTGCTCCAAATTTGTAAATTTGACCCAAAAATTTAGGCTCAATTTAAGTGTTCGAGGCTTTGGGCTGTTATTTGGATTTTTTTGGAATTTTTTTTATATTTAAAGGGGTTTTTTAGACCATTTAATAACTTTTATTATTAGTTTTTAATTTCAATATGAACAATTTAGTTTGGACTTACATTTTGGAGTAATTTTTTAATTTATTTTATATTGATTTAGAATTATATGTAATATAATAAGTAATAATTAATAAAAATCAAAGTACCAACAAATCATAATGTATACAAACTAAATTTAAGTATAAATATCCTTTAATTAAATAGCAATTCTAGACTAAAATGAATGAATATAAATTTAATATTGATAGTTTAACTAGTCTTCAATATCAATTTGCTTACATAGTGTCATGAATACAAATTGAGATTAAATGTTTAAACAAAAAGAAGGTTATAATTTTTTAATTAACTTATAATATATTTGTTAATTAACTTATAAGGACATTTCTGCAATTTTTTTTCTTATGAGATTTTGATAAGGAACTTTTAATTTGAAAATTTCATATTGATAAAATTGGTGCACGTCAATTTTTTTATCACAGGACAATAATGATTTGTGCAATATATATGTGTGTGTATATATATATATATATAAATTGATCTAGTGGGCTATGTAGTTCAGCTTCTGGATACATGGTAGTATTCTGTAACACATTGTAAACTATGCAAAACTTATAAGAAGTTGTGGATTTACTAGACAGTAACATGTGGCAGTGTTGCTCACCATATAGATCAATTCTCTCTCTCTCTCTCTATATATATATATATATATTTTATATTGTTGTTTTGATGCTTAAATATAAGTTATTTTTAACTATGTTCCTATGTTTGATGTGCAAATAATTTTGATTTTTGGTAAATAAATTATAAATATGCGCCAAATCTAAACCAATCTAATGGACACGCATAAGAATGCAATCTATTTCTTTTGTCCATAATGGAGGACAATGCGGACCAAAGTTTCTTTGGTCATGTATTATTTGATCAAATTTAGGCAATTTTGGTCCCTTTATCATGTTTGGTCATCATAAGAGACCCATCTTATCAGAATCATCCCAAGACTCTCAATTATAGTGCTAATACTTTTTGGTTATTGGGAATTGTTTGCAAAGAAAAAACCTCATCAATGAATTAAATAATTTTGGGCCCGGGACATTTCCCGGACTGGTCCCATCCCATCCTGGACCTGATCGGGACAACGGGCGCTCACTTGGCGACCTGATCAGTCCTGAACTTCTCGGGACACCTGGATCGGGTCGGGTTTAGGAATATTGCTCTCTCCTACAATTTATTATAACTTGCTAAATACAATGGGAGAATCTGAACAGGGGACGAGTTGGTCAAATTAGCTTTGAAACTATATTCAATTATTCTAAACCCAAAAGCTTAAGTTTATAGGTGAGGGTCTTTCAACAGTATTTTAAGTCCAAAGTATGTTAACTAAGGAGTTCTGATTTACTAACATATTTTCCTTAACAGTTTACATTTAAATTGATTTATGAGTTCCAGGGTTTATCAACAATCCACAAATTAGGTGCAAATGAAAGCAATATTATGATAATGAATGCAATTCTTGTTTATAGATAACTGCTAAGTAATGGAGATATTATATAAACACATGGCATTCTGTAAGGCTGCCTTAGGAAAAAGAGTAAATTATGAAAGTTAAAGCCTGTACTTCTATACTTTTGGCACATTATTCTCGTGGACATATGGAGTTTTTGTCACTTGGAAAGTATATAGAGTATAGTTATTTAGTGGAGACTCGTACAGGAAAATAAAGCTTAATAATGGAGATGGTCTCTCCACAGGTTAGAAATTTTAAATGTCAAAAACATGAAGGATAGAACCAGTGATTGAAAGGTCCTTCTCACCCACTAACAAACTTGGCTAGTTAGGTCGTGGTTGGTCCTTCTCACCCACTAAAAATAATGGTATACACCAGTGATCGAAAGGATAGAACCAACATGCTGCCTCCTCAACCTTTCTTGGTAAGAGCTGGACTAGGTGATTGTTTTATTGAACAAATAATTATATATTAAGCCATTTGTGTAGTGGTGTTTGGTTAAGTTTGTTGTTCTTTTCTGTTGTTCTCCAATAGAATATCTAATCTGGTATCTGATTTTGCTTTTGAGAGGCTGGAGTGAACATTAAAATATTATTTTTTTAAAATTATTCTCAGAGTTCTTAAATTTATTGAGGTTGGAGTCCAAATTATTCATAGATTCTAATTGCAAGAGTAAAGAAAACTATCAAGTTATACACCACAAATTAAAGATAAAATTTAGAAGCTTTGTCCATGCATGGTAATAAAGTGAATAAAGGCTCTTTTGTTTTTTAATTTCTAATTTTTTTCAAAAGTTTATAATATTCTAACATTCTCTTAATATATGTCCAATTACTTCTGGTGAGGCTGTAATTAATTTTGATCTTTCACCAGCTTAGTAGGAATTGGTTTCATCCTGTTGAAGCTTCAATGAAACGTGTCCAAATCAAGAAGTTAATTCATGAAATTTCTGAAGATCATCCTCATAAGGAGGATTCTTCAGCCGGTTGCACAGATGGACATCCTTCGTCCCTGTCATTATCTGATAAAAATGGGAAAGAACCTGGAGCAGTGTTCCTTAGGCGGATTTGGAGTCCAAGGATAACCATTCAACAAGGTTTTACCTCAATTTCTGATGCTGAAAATGGTACTGAAAATTCAAATTCAGGAGCTTCCCCTCAGAGAGATGCACAATGCACCAGAGACCCAGAATTTATTTTCAGGGACCAGGGCCAGCCAGGAAACAGTCAAGGATCATTTTTTGATATAAGTTATCACCATGTGAATGCACGTTATCGTAAGAGCTTCATGTCACCAATAGAGGTAATCATCTTCCTCTTTGTACAAATAATAACAATATCAGTAATTATAATACTGATAAAGTGAAATTTGTCAAAAAAATACCAAAAGTTAACAATTGAGCCTTGGACTATCCAGATGCCTACTTTTTGAACTGTTTTATGCGAATTCGACTTAAGATTTAACAACATACACCAAAATGAGCAATTTAAGTGTTTCACTGTAATGTTCCTTGGACTGGAATGCAATGCCGTTTTATTATTTGGTTGCCCAGGAATGGTAACCCAATGCAACATGCATTCAGCCAAAACAGTGCAATATTGCTAACCCTGGGGTTACAAATATTGATTCCATTCACTCATTTTCAACTTTGCACTTAATCTCAGTTACCTAAATCTATCTGGGAGTGCCGATTACTTCTCATTATTGGTTGATTGCATTGGGTTATAAGAAAACCCTTTTGTGTATGTTTGCACTGGGAGAATGTCAAAGTTTATGAGAGATGACACTGTTCATTGTTCTTCTTTTTCAGTTGATTGAAGTGAGTTTCTGTAGTCTTAAAACTGTTTTAATTATCGCAATTAATATTTTTCAACAATAATAGTGTTAGGATACAAATGAAAATATTTCTTGCGATATTCAAAACAGTTTTTAAGACTTGTGTCTCTTGACTGATGTGACATCTAATGTGTCAATTATTGATCAGTATTATATAACTACCATATTAATGAGAACTAAAAAATCAACAATTACTTGACACATGATAGTCAATGACTGGTGACACATCAGTTGGGATACAAAGTTTGTATCTCAACTTTATAAATATAGCACTATTATATATTCAAAGAATAATATATCAATTACACAAATTTTTTTTACGTGTAAATTTTTTTTATAACATAAACTTCTATGTTGTACTCAATCTCTCATGCTTAA
The DNA here is from genome assembly GCA_946807835.1 of Ailanthus altissimus. Taxonomy (NCBI): domain Eukaryota; kingdom Viridiplantae; phylum Streptophyta; class Magnoliopsida; order Sapindales; family Simaroubaceae; genus Ailanthus; species Ailanthus altissimus. Next base: position 14,445,591 of record OX327698.1, read on the forward strand.
GTTGTCTACAATTAAGATATCAAATTGAAATTTGTCTTGAATTTTTTATTAAACATAGAATACAAAATATTTTTTAAGTTAGCAACTTTCTTCTGAAGACAACATATGTTTTCATTCCTACTGTTATTCCATGATAATACCAGAAAATGTAATTGTTTTTTTTTCACTTGATGGCATTTCTATCTCAGTTTATATAACTAATAAAAAACAAACTTGGTTCTCAACTGATCTTTTTAGTATCAAATTTCTGTGTTATGTAAGGTCACAACTTCAACTGTTTTTTTGTTCATTCAAACACCACTTTTATTAGGAGTTTCAGGCATTGCATAAATGATTGGCTTGCCAACAAGAAAGTTGGTAACATATTGAGAGTATGTTCCACGTCCTATTCTACAAAACTTCATCAATGCTTGTTGTTGGGTAGTTGTGGGAAGTGCGACGGTAGACTCAAACTGCATTGTGACCCAGCAAGTCAAAAAGCTCCTTTAATTGTATTGCTTATTGAATCAAGTTTCTCATTGCTAATTGTTTATTGAAAACTTTGATGAAATTTGACATGCATATTGGCCGGGCTGCATATATGTTTAAGTACTTTGATGGCAATCTTATAATGTTTTTCAATTCATGACGGACCTTTTTTACCAATACATATTAGACTGCCCAATTAGTTTGTCAACATGTCTGTGATTAAATACTTTGGCATAAACAGATTAATTGTGATGCCATTAACATTTGCTGTTTTTTTTTAAGTTTATGGAGAATCTTGTCAGGCCAACTGAAAAGGTTTGCTTTGTATTTCTCTTGAAATCAGGAAGCTGAAGAAACTGGTGAGCAAATGGATTATTCACCCTATAATGTAGATTGTTGCCAGCAACCCCCAGGATTGGCAACCGAATCTCCAACAAACTCATATGTCAACAAAGATGGTAGAATGTGGCAGAAGCCATTTTGTGATCAATGCTGCACACCGCACTTTGAGGTACTAGATGAGTCTATCGAAGGGTGCCGGATTTCATTAGAGGTAGAAATAGATGAGGATCGAACACTTGCTGAGCATGAAGGATCTCACTTCTTGGAGACAACTGATAAACCTGAATCTTCTTCAAACTTGAGTGAGGGATTTTCTGCTTTTGTTGTGGAAGATTCTCAAGAGGAAAGTAGCAGAATCGCTGCTCTTGTTGTTGAAGATTCTCAAGAGGAGAGTGGTGGAATTGATGCTCTGGTTGTTGAAGATTCCGAGGAGGAAAATTGCACTCAAGATCACAAAGGGAATACAAATTCCCCATCCTCCTTCAAGGGGGACACTTGCATTCTTTCCAGTGGAGAACGCTTGAACAAAATTATCTATCTCGAATAAAACACAATGCCAATTAGCAATGAAGTACTGGTAACAAAAGCAGATGAACAGCAAGTAGTAAAGAAGACGTCTTCCTGAGGACAGAACAACTGAAAGAGCTAACCAGAAGCCTGCCAAACGAGTTGCTTCCATGAAAGATAGTAAATAGTTTCCTCAGCACTGTACATGAGATGGTGTAGAGGGACTCTGTAAGTGATAACTAAATAGCTAGTGTACCCTTTCCCATGAGTAGACACAAACAAATTGTGAAGAAACCAAGTGTGTTGAGGAAGATAACCATTGTGTGCATATGTGTTGATAAAAAAACTAAAAGCAACCGTGTAAGTGCGTTGATACAAAAATTGCGGCCAAGTGTTGTAAATATAAATGTACTATGAAGAGACTAGAGATGTGAATTGTTAAGAAACTGTAGGCAAATTGTGAAGAAACTAAGCAAACAACTATAAACAAATAGTGAAGAGATAAAATACCATAAACAACATAATATGTAATGAGTTGCAACACTACTTTTTCATCCGGTCGATCCCTAAAAAAATTAGAAAATTTCTCTTGAACCAAAATAATCAACTTACAAACCCAAAAATCTATAAGAAAATTCAATGGAGCATGAAGACGTAAATTTGGCAAGTTAGATACAGAGTTAATTCAAAAAATAAAAATATATAAAGACCCTCATAATTTTCAAAATTAATTAAAATGTGAGACATCCACCATTTAAATTTGTAGATCTATCCCATATTTAATCAAAACCCTTGATCGGCCTTAGATTTATTTAAAATTACAAATATTCCCTAGAGTTAAGAGATATTTCAAATAGGACACAAATTTATTCAAAATTTAAGATCCCAAAAAATTATTAAAACTTTGAGAAAAAAAATGTTAGACATATAATATTATTTTGTGCCTTTAAAACATATGAAACAATATTTTATTTGATTAATAAAAGTTTATTTATACATATGATTGAGCATACATTGATGAGCCCATAATTATAAAGTATGTGATCTATGTATTAGACATATGATACTAATATAGAGGGTATAAATTACATGTTCTTTATAAATTAAATCTAGTTCATAACCATGAATGAAAATGACATTTTATTATGTAAAATTGTAATTTTTCTGTTTTTTATAGTGGATGATTTGCCTTGATGATTGAAGTAGAGACTTCGAGTAGAAAAATTAGTGTATATGTTACATTGAATGAGACTATTGTAAATTTTGATCAAATTAACTAAATGTCATTGATCTTAATTTGCAAAAGTTTTAATAAGCTTAACTGATCTTAATCTTGAGCAAATAATGAACTTACATTTATGCGTTATATCTTTTGAGTTATCACGGAGTGAGATCCATATAAATGGTCAAAATCTCGATATTTTGGAGATATAATTTCATAGGTCGTAGGAATATATATTTGCAAGATGGAATCATATCTTAGAAATATAATTTCATGGATCGTAAGAACATATATTTGTAAGATGGAATCTAATAAATAATGTCAATTTAAGCTATTTGCAGTACTTGATAATTTGAATTTATGGCCGCAGTTTATTCAATAAGTTATTTATTGAATAAAATATTTATTTATAAATTTATTTACAAATATAAATATTAAAAATGATCATTAGAGTATTTAGTGACTTATGGGCAAATAAATAATTAAAAAGGTAAGACATTTTTTTTATGGTCTAATTTTAATTATGAACATCAATTAGATGGTCAATTAAGTGGTTATTATTGGTCTAAGGACTAAGTCTAATTTAATTAAATGAAATTTTAATAAAATAAAATTTTATTTAATAACATGACTTACTAGAGTACAACCATTGACTTTTAGTAGAATAACTTGAGGTTATCTTAAAAGAATTGATATATCATGAGATGATTAGGATTGGGCTTTTGAAGTTAAAGCTAAGAAACCCATGAGTCTTGCAATCTATCAATTAGCTCAAATCCTAATCAAACTTTAATTTTCTAATCCTAATGCAATTGTAAATACCCAAAGGAGATTCCTATATATATGAGAGATATGGAGTAGTAAACAAGAATAACAATCATAATAAAAAAAATTCATTTTACATATTCTTATGTAGAAAAAGAATTTGATTATTACCATTCTCTCAGATTTGAGTATTAGTGATTTTAGAGATTAATGAGAGATTTACGTGCCCACACGCATTGACTTTAAAAGTTGAGGATAGTAGAGAAGATTGCAGCCAGTCAATTTAAGATTTGTCATAGCGAGAAATTGAGGTAATCTTCTATCCCTATACATGTAATTATGAACAAGACGATTTAGCTTCTGCTACGTTTATTTAAATAAACAAAAAATAATTATTTACTAAATCAACTGGTATCAGAGCCGCCTTATTTTATATTATATGTATAATTTTTTTTTTATGTATGGAAGTAATTATTTATTGTAGCACCAATTACATATTTAATCTATATTTGTTATTTTATTAATTATGTGATGAATGATTATGCCCACAATAATTCATGGTTAGATATTTATTTGTATTTTTTTCTTAAGAATTGTAACAAGAGGGAGTGATGGAATAATATCACAAATTTCTCTCTTTATTAGGTTAATTCTTGATGATCTTTTAGATTTTTTTTTATGTCAATTAATTGGGGTAGGATTTTTATTTGTAATCTAAATTTCTTTTATTTTTTTAAATTAGTTTTATTGTATATAGTAAGAAAAGGGAAAACAAAAATAACATGTAACCAAAAAAATGAATAAAAAATGTAAAACAAAAGGTGTGAAAACGGTGGAATTAGGGTTTATCTAACAAATATTATACATGCCCTTTTAATTTTTAACTAAGTTTGTTTTGGCTAAGTTAATTTGCATGTATTATAAATTGATGCTTAAAAGTTTGTCAATTATGCGAATAGGCCTAATAAAATAATTTATTCTCACTTAGCCCCCTCTAAGTTTTGGGTAATTGTTTACGCTCAAAATCTAATGCGGTTATCGCAGTATAGATTGAGGTGTCGATTCCACGAGGAAGCTCTTGGCAAAATAGGTTGGTGAAGTAAAATATTAAAGCGGTAGCAAAGGATTAATTGATTTAAGTGGATGAGATAGAATTGTCTATGGATTGAGAAAAATATCTTATGATGATTCAAGCAAGGCTTTGAGAATCACAATTATGCTTTATAAATCTACTCTACACTTTAATTCAATTGCTTATAACTCAATTGAAAGTTTCACATCCCAAACAATCAATCGGAAGATAGGTAAAATATAGCACATTTGATAACACATGTATTTGATGTAATTAAACTCTTTGCAAGCATTAACACACATCATGTTCATTTATACAAGTTATTTAAGATCGGCAATATATCACTTTAACAATATTGCAGTAAAAGATCAACTTGAATATCAAATATTTATTGCCCTTATATGTTATCCAAGATCGACAATATATCAATTTGACAATATTGCAGTAAAAGATTAACATATAAAACAATGTAACCAGTAACAATTATAGTTCACCAAGAATCACATAAGAAAAGCATGACTGAATTTATATGAAACACGAGAATTATAATCTCTGGATTATAGAAAATATAATAGATAAGAGTTTAATCAAAACCAAACTTACAAACATTTGTAGCTATTTGCAACGAATCAAAGCATAGAAGTAGATTTATTACACATAAAAGTTCATCTCTTAGCCTTGCCAAGAACTCTAGCTTAAATTACAATACATGTTAATGAAAAGAAAAGAAGAGAGAATTATATAATATTGAAAACGTCCTAAGAGTCTCCTTATATAGGCAATGAATGGAAATATGTCATGGATGACATCAATCTTCAATAATTTTAGGCCAATAACTCATTTATCAACTTGCAACATATTTTTGATAATGTAAATGACCGATTTAGCTTTTGCAGCCGACATAAAAGTTGTAGAATTTTGTCTCTTCTTTCCACAGGCACCAAGTTCATAGAAAGTGGATGAGTATCCAATGAGATATGAGCAAAATTCCAAAAATACATCAGATTTCGGCCAATAACCATTTTACCCACTTGCAATGCGATTTGGTCCATGATAACGGCTGATTTGGACTTTACCATCAACATACGAGTTGTTGATAATTAAGTCATAATTTCACAGCTTCAAGAATTATACCAATTAAGTACGTATTGTGTGAGATACGGTCTAAATACGTGAGTTGGGTCAAGCTGGGCATAAGTTATAGCCCGATTCTATTATATCTCAATTTTTGGCCTATAACATGTTGGATTTGGCTTTTCCATTATTCTTGAAATTTGTGTAAGATTGAGTCATGTTGCACCAGGTTTAAGAATTTATTCATTTTGATTTCTACATTGAGAGTTATGTCTATTTTACCTAAACCTGTCCAAATAACATTCATTAATCACAATTTAAGGAGAACACTTTATTTCAAGCTAAAAATACAGAAAATGCTAAAATTAGTGACATTAAATGGTAACTGAATCTCTTAACAAATATGTATTTTCATGTGTTTATCACAGCCCCCAACCAGCTTATTGCTAGTCTCTAGCAATTCAAGCGTAAATAGAATATGCAAAACTACCTAAGCATTTCAAACAAAACGTCAGTTCAAGATCACTGTTGCTATCATGGTTTTTTCAATTACAACTTCCAAAATTTATGTGTGTGTGAACTAAGCTATAACCATCTGACCACAAACCACAATAGATATAGCTTTAAGAATTTCTCCAAGTAAAAGCTTCAACTCCATATCCTCACAGGTGTATGACTGTTTAAAAGGTTAGGACTTCTCTTATGGAGTTGGAAAATAGTTAAGCACTCAAGAAAAAGTCAATTTTAAGGACAGACATATAAACTAACATTGATCCAAACATAGAAAAATTATTTGTTTAAAAATTAATTATTCCTATCATACGCCAGCTTTAGAATTTCAATTGGCTTGTTAGAATAATACAAATATAACTTGGTGAGAAAACTGCTTTACAAAATATTTGTCTTAAAATTGGATGAAGACTTTATTAAACTGAGTTGATTCTTCTCTTTTTTTTTTTTTGGTATTTTGCTTTTTTTTTTTTGTATTTTTGAAGAATACAAGGAAGCATTACAAAGGTTTCTCACCAAATTATATTATACACAAATGCAACCAACTTATCCCTTAATTCAAATAATATCATTCTAAACAAAAATTAACCAATTCAAAGGATCAATGAAAGTTCATAAACTGTTTTCTCAACCTTTCCACTTACTCACAAAATATATGTGAAATTAGAAAAATATATACTTAAACATGGAAATTCTCATGACTATATAAATTGAATCACCCATCTTACCACAAGGCTTACCATTGTGCTCAAATATATTTTGGAAGTCATTCTTTAGTAACCTAAATAGAAACAGTGACTCAACCTAAACAATTTTGAAATCATACCTAGGCACAAAAGCAAATTCCTTTATACAAGAATTACCAAGACTACAAGCAATAAACAACAATACATGAAACATAAAACAAAACAACAAAAAGTTAGTTAAAATGCATTTCAAAAGTTAAAACTAAAACTCCTTACTCTGCCATTCTAACTTGACCTAGAATGCGTCTTAAAAGTTCAAGAATAAACTCTTTACTCTGCCATTTTAATCAAATATCGGACCACAAAATTATTTTTTTTAAATAAAGTACGACTTGTGTCTACTATCTTCTCCCAAACCAGATGAAACATTGTCCTCAATGTTTAAATAGAAAGAGATGAAGTATATGAAACATTACCTAAAACGCCAGTTATTTGAAAGAAACAAAACTGAGAGACACTTAAATAAATATAAACTAAAATGATGACGCTGATAAATAAATAAAACAAAGAAAAATTTACAAACGAAGTGTCAGATCCAATTTTCGCTTGTTAAGGCCCACTGACCAATCGATCCGAGTTATTGATGGGTCAGGTTCGTAGGTAACTGCCTGTAATTTGTTAATCAATTCATCCGCCTCAGTAGCAGAAACCAGGATCTGTCGTGCTGAATGTGAAATAAAATTTTGTTCCATAGCTTAATCAAGAAAACAAAGTAAGCAATCAAAATAGTTATTAACATTCAACAAACCTATGGGTTTTCGGTGGATATTCAGTTGGGCTCAAGAGACAATTTGAAAAATTGCTTCCAAGGTACCAAAACCACCTAGTAAAGTAATAAAAGCGTCTGCATTGCCAAGCATTCTAGCTATACGTTCATGCATGGATGAGACTCGCAATTCTTCCCCTATTGTTTTCCCGGTCAGGTTTTCCACGGCTAAAGCTGTAGGAATAATACTTAAAACTTGACTTCCTCCTAAATGTGTAGCTATTGACACATACCACATTAACCCAAGGCTACCCCTTCCATAAATCAAATACATTGTTCTTGCAGCTAATGCTTTTCCTAGATTGTTTGCTGCTTCTACAAACACTTTACTCTCCCCAGGACTAGATCCACAAAATACACATATATTTCGAAATTGTTGAACTGGGGTTTCCTCCATATTTACACTCACCTTTATCTTAATATATGAAAATGAAGAAAATAAGGTGCTGTATTTATAGAGTATCAAATGATAACAATGATTATGGTAACCCGACAGTCTGTCAAAAGAGAGTTAAAAATAAAACACAAAAATTTAAACGTAATGACCCACACGCATTATTGAACAAAAAGATTTAAATTTAAGACATCTACATGAGTAGCCATACTATTCATAAAATAAAGTTTGAAATTAAAACACATGTATTTACAAGTAATTGTGATTGTGGCTCACATCTTCCTCTGGTTTATGTCCAGTAATGGCTTAAACGCCCTCTATGGGTCGGGGATAGGCTTCCCATCCAATTTTCTTATAAATTGGCAAACGGGGTCTTTTAGAGTCAGATTCCTGAGACTATACCGTTGATGTTCATTTTTGAATTTGTTCCATAAATCAAAAAGTCCACGTTGCATGAGCCCACAGGAATGCGTCTCAAGAGTCAATAGGATATCATCCAAAGATTCCTTACTCAATCCATCCTTAATGAACTGAATTTTGTCTTCTCGATTTCTAGATACAAATCCTAAAGAACGACAACTCCGATTACAACTCTGGTTACACTGGTAACCTCTTTGCTCGTCGCCTTTTGGCATAAGAGCTTCTTCCAAGACCAGGTATATGAGAAACAAAATCATTTACAAACTCACCAGACAACCGAACCTTAGCTTCAATTAACCAGCAAAGATCCACAGGATATTACCCAACATCAATAGCCTTAGTCTTTCACACCGTACTTTGTAAATCTTAAGTAGAGCATTTTGAGGCAATGAAGAAAAACGATTTTTAAGGTTGGCAAGAATGTGATCCATTTTGAAAGAAAGAAAAGAGATGAATGTACAGTTTGAGGGACAGTTTTTAGGGAACTGAGAAACCGACTTTAATAGTCACGGAGTACCGTATCTGCCCATTGACCGGGAAATAAAATCACACTGAAGAAAAAATAAAAAGAAGAAAATAAAGTAAAATAAAATGTGAAAGAAACTAAAAGCAAAAATAAAAAGTCAAAAGATAAAATATAAAATATAATACAGATAGATTGAACCTGATCAAGCATGATAGACAGGATCCACAAGAGGGATTTTGCCTAGGTACATAGAGTCGTCTACCTTTTCCACATAGCCTTTAGTCGCTGTCCATTCACTTTGAAAGTTCGTCCATCAGTGGGGTCCTCTATTTCAACAGCACCATTAAGAAAAATATGTTTTACCATAAATGGACCAGTCTATTGAGATCTCAACTTTTCAGGGTGTAAATGCAATTGAGAATCATAAAGATAGACCCGTTGAGATCTGTTTATCATGAGCTACTTTTATTTTAACTTTGTAAATTCTGGAGTTGTCATCTGCGTCATTTCGTAGCTCTTCTATTTCTGATAATTGTAACTTTCTCTGGAGACCTGCAGCATTCAAATTAAATTTAAGGGCTTTGACAGCCCAATAAGCTTTATGCTCTAGCTCAAAAGGTAAATGGTAAGCTTTCCCATAAACAAGCCGATATGGAGACATGCCTAAGATGGTTTTGTATGCAGTGCGATATGCCCATAATGCATCAGAAAGATGTAGAGACCAATCTTTGCGATTCGGGTTAACCGTCTTTTCTAAAATCTGTTTAACCTCTCTATTTGCAAGCTCGGCTTGTCCATTTGTTTGTGGATGGTATGCAGTGGAAACTTTGTAAAGAACACCATACCTACGCATTAAAGCTTCAAAAGAACGATTACAAAAATGTGTTCCTTGGTCACTAATGATGACACGTGGAATACCATACCTAGATAATACATTTTCTTTTAAGAATTTTACCACAATTGTATTATGATTAGTACGACAAGCTACAGCCTCCACCCATTTTAATACATAGTCAACAGCTAAAATGATGTAAAGGTAGCCAAAAGATGAGGGAAAAAGACCCATAAAATCGATACCCCAATAGTCAAATATCTCGATAACAAGAATAGGGTTGAGAGGCATCATATTTCTTCGAGATAAAGTACCTAACTTTTGACATCTTTCATAGGAACGACAAAAATTATTAGTGTCTTTGAATAAAGTAGGCCAATAAAGACCACACTGTAAAATTTTCATAGCTGTCTTCTTGATAGAAAAATGGCCACCACAAGTAGCACTATGGCAAAACTTTATGACACTAGAAACTTCACTTTCAGGAATGCAACATCTCATGATTTGATCAGGACAGTATTTGAAAAGATATGGATCATCCCAATAAAAATTATGTACCTCAACCAAGAACTTACGCTTATCTTGTGCACTCCAGTCAGATGAAAGTTCACCACAAATCAAATAATTTACGATATGTGCATACCAAGGTATTTGGCTTATAGCAAAAAGATGTTCATCAAGAAAATCATCTCGAATGGGTGGCAAATCAGTGGAGTCAGTGAACTCAAGGCGAGATAGATGATCAACAACAATATTTTTAACGCCTTTCTTGTCTTTAATGATTATATCAAATTCCTGCAAAAGAAGAATCCACCTAATTAAACGGGCTTTAGCATCCTTCTTAGAAAGAAGGTACTTAAGGGCTGCGTGGTTAGTAAAAATAACAATAGGTGAACCAATCAAATAAGAACGAAATTTATCTAAGGCAAAAACAACAACTAGTAGTTCTTTTTCAGTAGTAGTGTAATTCATTTGAGCATCATTCAAAGTCCTACTAGCATAATAAACAACAAAGGGTTTTCCCTCCCTACGTTGCCTAAGAACTGCTCCTACAGCATAATTACTTGCATCACACATAATTTCAAATGGGACAGTCCAATCCGGTGATTGCATGATAGGAGCGGTGGTGAGTTTGGCAATGAGTGTTCAGAATGCCTCATCACACTCTTGTGTCCATGTAAATTCTTCATCTTTTAACAAAAGGTTATACAATGGTCTAGATATGGCAGAAAAATTTTGTATAAACCTTCTGTAAAAGCCAGCGTGTTCAAGAAAGGATCGGACATCTTTGACCATTTTGGGTGTAGATAATTTAGAGATTAATTCAATTTTTGCCTTGTCAACCTCTATCCCTCTTTTAGATACAATGTGCCCCAAAATGATTCCTGAAGATACCATGAAATGACATTTCTCCCAATTTAGCATAAGTCTTTTTTCTTCACACCTACTCAAAACAGATTTTAAGTTAAGTAGGCATAAATCAAAAGAATTACTAAAAACAGTCAAATCATCCATAAAGACTTCTATGCATTTTTCAACCATATCAAAGAAAATACTTAACATACAACGCCGAAAAGTAGCTGGTGCATTACATAATCCAAATGGCATTCTACAAAAAGCATAAGTACCAAAAGGGCATGTAAAAGTGGTTTTTTCTTGATCTTCTATAGCTATCTCAATCTAGTAATATCCTGAATACCCATCAAGAAAGCAATAAAAAGGATGTCCAGCTACACGTTTTAAAATTTGGTCGATAAAAGGCAATGGAAAATAGTTTTTCCTAGTGGCTGTGTTTAACTTTCTATAATCAATGCACATTCTTCAACCACTTACTACCCTAGTTGGAATAGGTATTCCATTCTCATTTTCAACAACAGTAACCCCAGATTTCTTAGGAACTACTTGAGTTGGACTTACCCATTGACTATCAGAAATTGGGTAGATTATACCTGCATCTAATAGTTTTAAGACCTCTTTCTTCACTACTTCTTTCATTGTTGGGTTAAGTCTTCTTTATGGGTCCCTACGAGGTTGGGCGCCTTCTTCTAAATAAATTCTATGGGAGCATATCAATGGAGAAATACCTTTAATATCAGCTATGGTCCAATCTAGTGCAGACTTATGTCCTTTTAACAATTTTATCAATTTTTTTTCTTGTTCAGCACTAAGTTCAGAAGAAATGATGATAGAAAAGGTATCACCTGGTCCTAAGAATGCATGTTTCAAACCTTTGGGCAGTGGAGAAAGCTCAACTTATGGTGTCTCAAGGTTTGATGGTTTTGGTCTTTCCCTCTCTCGTGGCAACTCTTCAAAGCGTGGCTGCCAAAATCGAGTCCCTTTATCTTGTAAGTCAAAAACACTAAACACATCAGTTGTTACATCAGGATAATATAATTTTTTTAAATCAAAATTGAGAAGGTTTTTCAAAGAATCATAGCCATGATTTTTATAAGCTTCCTCTGCTACAAGTGTGTCTATCATATATGAATGATAGCACTCATCTTCTTCTCGTGGTTGTTTGCCAATATTGAAAATGTTCACCTCAAGAGTTATATTCCTAAAAGATAATTTCATTAGACCATTTCTGCAATTAATAAGAGCGTTAGCAGTGGCTAGAAAAGGTCTCCCCAAAATAAGAGGAATTTTTGACTCCATGTTAACAACAGAATGAGTATTTAAAACAAGAAAATTAACAGAGTAGTAAAATTTATCAATTTGCAACAAAACATCTTCTATTATTCCCTGTGGTTTCTTGATTGATCGGTCAGCTAATTGTAGGACTATAGATATTGGTGTAATCTCACCAAGTCCCAACTGCAAGTAAATAGAATAAGGCATTAAATTTACACTTGCTCCTAAGTCCAATAAAGCTTGACCAAACTCATGTGTCCCAATTTGGCAGGAGATTGTGGGACATCCTGGGTCTTTATACTTGGGTGGTATCTTTTGTTCAATCAATGTACTTACCTGTTCTGCCAAAAATGCAGTTTTCTTTACATGGTGTTTTATTTTGATAGTGCATAAATTCTTGATGACTTTGGCATAAGTTGGAACCTGCTTAATCAAATGCAACAAGGGAAGATTAATCTTAACTTATTTCAAATGTTCCAAAATCTCACCTTGAATTTTTGAATTTTTTCCAACTGGTCGAAGAGCTTGAGAAAAAGGCACTGGGATTGAAAACTTATTTTCGGGCTCTTTTTCCACTTTGGCATCTTTTTCAAGGGGGCGTCTTTATTACTCGTAGATGTGTTAATTTCAGAAGTAGGCTCACTTACAATCTTACCACTTCGAGTATTAATGGTATTGACTTCTTTGAGATTTTGAACATCAGAAGTAGAAGCTTGTGCCATGAATTGTCCTTTTGGATTAGATTGAGGTTGATATGAAAACTTATCTCGCACTTGTATAGTTAAGGCACTGGTCAACTTTGTGATTTGACTCTTGATTTCTTTGTTTTCGTCTACCACCTGTGCAAGAATTGTTTCAAATTTTTGATTAGTCTTACTTTGTGCCTCCATAAATGCTTGTAATGTATCCTTTAAAGAACTCCTAGTTGGTCGTGCATTATATTGAGGTGCAATATAAGACTTGGGTGCTTGTTGTTCTTGTTTCCACTGGCTGTTGGCTTGTTGGTCAGATTTTCAACTGAAATTTAGGTGGTTTCTCCAGCTAGGATTATATGTTTCAGAGTAGGGTGAATAAGGCTTCTTGTACATCCCTAGGGCATTACATTGTTCCTCATATATCCCTCTCATCTCACTATAAGTGGGGCAATCCTGAGCTAAGTGTTTCGCTCCTCCACAGACAAAACAGACATCGTGTGGCTCAACTCTAGCAACCGTGTAGGTGACCTTTCTATCTTTGGTTTTCAAGGTCTCTAACTCCCTAGTTAAGACCTCTAATTGAGCTTTGAGGTTATCCTTTTCCCTAAGATGGAAAACTCCATTGGGTCGTTACCTATTTATACTTTCAGCAATGCTAGGTCCAGTCCATGTATGGACTTTTTCGGTTAAGTCATTAAGGAACTCTATGGCTTCCTCAGGATCTTTATGAAGGAACTCCCCATTACACATCATCTTAATAAATTGGCGCTCTCTAATTGTGAGCCCCTCATAGAAATAACTAACCAAGCGCCAATTTTCATACTCATGGTGAGGGCACAAATTTAGCAACTCTTTAAACCTTTTCCATGCTTGATATAAGATTTCACTGTCTTTTTAGGAGAAGGAAGAAATTTGTCTTTTCAGGCCATTAGTTTTGTGTTGTGGGAAGTATTTATTGAAAAATGCTTGGGTCATTTCTGCCCAAGTTCTTATAGACCTCGGTCTGAAATAGTATAGCCAACTCTTTGCTTTGTCTTTCAAAGAAAAAGGGAACAATTTAAGCCTAATAGTGTCTATGGCTTCAGGTTAAATATGGAAGGTGGCAATTACCTCTTCAAATTCCCTAACATGTACATAAGGATTTTCACTATCTAGACCATGAAAAGTGAGCAGAAGTTGTATCATTCCTGGTTTAAAATTCGAATGTAGTGTGTTAGGTAGAAATATAATGCATGATGGTGTGACTGTGTGAGTAGGATGCAAGTAATATTTTAGAGTTCTAACGTGATTTTCTTCGTGTTGGCTCATTGTGTTAGAATTACAAGATGAACTAGAAGGTGAATTTTCTTCCCTTACAAATTATAGGGGTGGTTCTAGTTCTAATTCTCTCACAAATCTTCCTCGTTTGTCTCTAAGTTGATGTATACATCCTAAATTTTGTTTTTTTAAGGAAGGAAATGCTTAAGGAAAATTAAGAAGTGGAATAAAACACAACAAGAAATAGAAATGAGTTAGGTAGTAAGACCAACCATAAAATATAAATACAATAACTGAACAAAAAATAATAAACTGTAAAGTACGATAAAAAAAAGTACAATAAATAAATAATAAAAAAAAAGTACAATAAGTAAATAATAAAAGGTTAGGCGGTAGAACCGGCCATTAAAATAAAAAAAATACAACATATGAACTAAAGAAAATAAAGTGCAATAAATAAGTAAAAGAAAATGAAAATAAAGTACAATAAAAAAAAGTGTAATAAATAAATAAAGTACAATAAAATAAATAAATAAACTAAGTTGGGCGGTAGAACCAGCTACAAAAATAAAATACAATAAATTAACTAAAGAAATAAAGTACAATAAATAAATAAAAGAAAGTGAACGAAGTTAGGCAGTAAAACCAGCCATTAAAAAAAATGCAATAAATAAATAAAAAAATAAAGTGCGATAAATAGATAAAAGAAAATAAACTAATTAGACGGTAAAACCAGCCATTAAGATAATATAAAATATAACAAATTAACTAAGAAAAATAAAATAAATTAGGTGGTAGAACCCACCATGAATAATAAATAAATTACAACAAAGGAAATAAAACTAAGATTTTACAAAGAAAAGAAAATGTACAAAGTTACCACTTTAGTATTTATAATCGCAACCGACTTTTGCTTAGTATTAACACACATCATGTTCATTTATACAAGTTATCTAAGATCGGCAATTTATTACTTTGACAATATTGCAGTAAAAGATCAACTTGAATATCAAACATTTATTGCCCTTATATGTTATCCAAGGTCGACAATATATCAATTTGACAATACTGTAGTAAAAACTTAACATATAAAACAATGTAACCTGTAACAATTATAGTTCACCAAGAATCACATAAGAAAAGCATGACTGAATTTATATGAAACACGAGAATTATAATCTCTGAATTATAGAAAATAAAATAGATAAGAGTTTAATCAAAACCAAACTTACAAACATTTGTAGCTCTTTGCAACGAATCAAAGCATAGAAGTAGATTTATTACACATAAAAGTTCATCTCTTAGCCTTGCTAAGAACTCTAGCCTAAATTACAATACATGTCAATGAGAAGAAAAGAAGAGAGAATTATATAATATTGAAAACATCCTAAGAGTCTCCTTATATAGGCAATGAATGGAAATGTGTCATGGATGACATCAATCTTCAATAATTTTAGGCCAATAACTCGTTTATCCACTTGCAGCACATTTTTGATAATGTAAATGACCGATTTAGCTTCTGCAGCCGACATGAAAGTTGTATAATTTTATCTCTTCTTTCCATAGGCACCAAGTTCATGGAAATTGGATGAGTATCCAATGAGAAATGAGCAAAATTTCAAAGATACATCAGATTTCAGCCAACAACCATTTTACCCACTTGCAATGCAATTTGGTCCATGAAAATTAACATTAACATACGGGTTTTTTTGATAATTAAGTCAGAATTTCACAGCTTCAAGAATTATACCAATTGAGTACGTATGTTGTGAGATACGGTTCAAATACGTGAGTTGGGTCAAGCTGGGCATAAGTTGTAGCTCGATTCTATTGTATGTCAATTTTTAGCCCATAACATGTTAGATTTGGCTTTTCTACTATTCGTAAAATTTGTGTAAGATTGAGTCGTGTTACATTAGGATCAAGAATTTCTTCATTTCGATTTCTACATTGAGAGTTATGTCAATTTTACCTAAACCTATCCAAATAACATTCATTAATCACAATTTAAGGCGAACACTTTTTTTTGAGCTAAAAATACAGAAAATGCTAAAGTTAGTGATATTAAATGGTGACTGAATGTCTTAACAAATATGTATTTTCATGTGTTCATCAGTAATCACAATTTGAATAAGAAATTTTGAGATATTGATAAATAGGTCTTAAGTTTAACTCAAATTTATTTTTTGGACTAATTTTGGGTATTTGTAAATTCAAAGTTGGTCCAAACTCTTTTTAAATTTGGGTCTAATGTTATAAAATTTTATTTGGACTATTTTATTAAAATTATTGGGTCTAAAAAAATTTTTTGTTTAATTTTTTTTAAGATGGCCCAATAGAAATTTTAAGCCTAAAATATGCCCAATTTATTTTTAAAAATAAATGGATCAAAGAAAATTAAATGGTCCAAAATTTAAGGCCTTAAAAGGAGTCAATTAAGAGGAAATAACATTTTGGAAGGCCCCAAGTTTACTTTAAGGAAGACTTTGAAGAATTTAGGCTTAATTTTAATGTTTTCTTCTTAGGAAAAGTCATGAATTATGAGTTATTTATTTATTTAGTTAATTGATTGGATGAATAACATGTCATACAGATTAAGGGTGCCATATTCACATGTCCATGTATAAAATATATAATTTTGTATAACATTAATGTTCTAATGAGATTAGGATAAGATTATTGCCATATTTTTAATATTATATTAATTTATTATTTGACGTGACCTTATTAATTATTTTATGAAAATAAAATTAGATATTAATAAGTGGAACGTCATTTTATAAATTAATTAAAAACTTTAAGAATTAAAATATTGAGTGAGAGAGGGCTTTAGGCATAAAGCCTGCAACCTCCATTATTGGTCCTATAGTAAGGTTGATTAATGCCTTACCTCAAACCCTGTGAGCCTCGTACAAAAAGGTATTAATCAGAACTAGTTACTAGATAAGACTTTTCTAAAGGATACGATCCAATATAAGACTCATGCGAAATTGACTACCATATAGTGGCTTTTTTAATTAGAAAATATAAAGGATTAAAATAATGGTTATATACTCAACTTAAGTTGATTGATATCCTTCCTAAGGAGTTCTTATCAATTAAATTTAAAGGCTATAGAATTGGCCATTTATTATTATTTGATATGAGATATCTAGATAATAATAATAATAAATTAGTCTGATACTAGTCTGATTCATGACGGATACGACTACTCTACGGAGGTATATTCTGAATTGAAATTGAATTACCGATGCATAATATAGTTAAAGAGTTCTACATATATGCATTTAATGCATTCATGTAAAAGTTACACATGCTATTAGATAATGTATGCTCATGTATGATTTTATTTTTTAGAATTATGTATTCATTCGTCCCACTAGCATCCATCCTTAACCAAAACAAGTTAACTAAAAATAATTATGTGGATTGAGAAAGGAACTTAGATATTGAACTCATGGCTAAAAGGCACAGATATGTCTTGACTGATAAATACCCACAAATACCTAATAAAAATGCACTCAAGATAAAATAGATGCTTACAATATTCACTTGACTACGGGCTCATCTTCATCTTTTGGTATCAATCCTAAAGGAAAAAGTAGTAAGAAGAAGAAGAACAAGCTAAAGAAAGCATTTAATTCGGGATCTATGCAAATTTATAAAAAGAAAACAAGGCCTATAGAAAAGTGTTTCCAATGTGTTTAAGGGTATTGGAAGAGAAATTGTCCTTTGGTTAAGTTTTTAGTAGCTAAAAAGATAGCTTATTTTCTAGTAATATTCTTTTCATTGAGACATGTTTAGTGGTCGACTCTATAGATTTTTAGATAATAGATTCTGGAGCAACTAATCATTTTTATAATTCATTGTAAGGGTTCTAGGAAACTAAATCGCTCATTGAATGAGAGATTAGTCTTAGGGTAAGAAATGGTGCAATTGTTGCAACCGAGGTAGTAGGAGTTTGACTCCATTTTGATGATTTTAGGACTTTAGTATTAGATGATTGTTTGTTAGTACTAGAAATTAAACACAATTTGATTTTAGTTAGTTATTTGAAAACTTTGTATATTTTGTTAATTTTGGCTAAACTGTGGTAATTAAAAGAAATAAGTCGTTTATATGTTTGATAAGGGCAAAATTGTCATATATTTTCTCATGATTTTATTTTGATATTTTATTATTTTATGAGAATAGATGGCTATTTATGTGCTTTATTGTTATTTATAAGGACTTGAACGAAATTTAAAGAATGAGTCCAACGCCCCCGCGCCATAAGTATTGTCGCCCCAGCACTAGAATAGTGCTCGAAATAGGAAAAAGACCTATTTAAGTCACATTTGGCACTCCAGCGACAAATAGTCATCACGCCAGCGCCCTAGCGCTATCAGCTCACCGCTCCAGCGATGAAGCAGTTTTCATGCAGTGCCCTTGCGACAACTGTATAGCGCGCCAGTGGTAGCGCGAATCCTAATGCGACCAGAATTGAGTTTTTCAAGTTCAAATCAAACCCTATAAAAGGCCACTCGACCCCAGACGTAAAGAGGAGACCAGAGAAGAACCTAGGCCAAGAAAAAGAGAACTTAGAGCAGTTCAAGAGCACCAAGAATCCAGAGCAACATTAATAAAAAACAATTCAACGTCTACATCTGTTTGCGATTGATTGTATCATGTTTTATTTTTATTTTTATTGCTGTGATTCTCTTGTAGCTATGAACTAATTTATTTTCTAGGGTTAATATTTAAACTCAATATGTGCGCTTAAATTGCCATATCTTTTAGTATTTAATAAACTTAGTTCTTTGATATTTAAATTACTTGATCTTAATAATTCAATATATCTGGCCAATATATGGTGAATGAGTTGGTAATATTGTTGATAAACTTGGAAGAGGAATCACAATATTTAGACCTAGGTAATTTGATGCATGATTGTAGAGTAACATTCAATGTTGCATATGCAAGTTTCAATTTAGGATAGAAATATACCTAATTGGCATGTATGATCAATAAGACCTAATCTTAATGAATCTTAGTTTATTATAAGTACCATAGGAATATAAGTATTTGGTAAATTAGGGTATACTTGCATGACCTTGGAAGAGGCTTGTGAATACATTAGCGTCTTGATCAATAATAAAGACTAAGTAAGTTAAATATTAGAAGATTAATCATTAAAAAGCATATTGAGAGATAATATTAATCCTAAGTTTTCTCTATATTGCTATCACTTAAATCTCGTTGCATTGTGTTTTTATTTTTATATTTTCTGCACTCATTCTTAGATTTTTATTTATTTGAATAATTATTAGAAATATATAATTTTAGTACTTGATAGAAAAGAAAAAATTATCCCTGTGGGTTCGACATCCGACTTATTTAGTCTCTTTATTATTTGCATACGATAGTGTATACTTGCACTTAATCTTATGATATATAAATATCGCATCAATGTTCCAGTACACTAGTTAACAGTTTATATTGCATATTTTCTAAAATCAACTCACTGCTTGGTACAAAATTGAATAATTAATCTAATCACCATAAGATGATTAAAGTGACTCATACTAATTAAAAAAATCTATGGCATCTACGTCTTGGTCATATTAGTCTAGATAGGATGCAAAGACTGGTCAAAGACAAACCTTTGAGTTCAATAGATATTAAACCATTACCAATCTGCGAATCCTGTATAGAATGAAAAATAACTAGAAGACCATTTAATACTAACGGTAATAGAGCCATTAAAATGTTAGAATTAGTGCACTCTGATATGTGTAAGCCCATGAGCACACAAGTTAGAGGAAATTATGAATATTTCATCACTTTCATTGATGATAATTCTAGATTCGGTTATGTGTACCTAATGCGCCACAAGTCTGGGGTATTTGATAACTTCAATGAGTTTCATGCAAAGTTGAAAGGTAATTAGGAAAATACATAAAGGCATTTTGATTTGATCGAGGTGATGAATATCTCTATAATGAGTTCAAGACCTATTTGTCAAAAAATAGGATATTATCTCAGTTGACTACACTAGGGTCACCCCAAAAAAATGATGTAGCAGAAAGGAAAAATAAAACTCTTCTTAAAATGGTGAGGTTAATGATGAGTTATTCAACTTTACCCATCTCGTTCTAGAGTTATGCCTTAGAAATAACCATGTATCTTCTTAACTTAATTCTATTTACGTCAGTCCCTAAAACACCTATTGAAATATGCATAGGGCATAAACTTAGTTTATGTCACATACATATATGGGCTTGTCCAGTGCAAATGCTAAAAGGGAAGACAGACAAGTTGAAATCTAAGTCAGAATTTTATCTGTTTGTTAGCTATCCTAAAGGAACAAGAGGATGTCTTTTTTATAGTTCTCAAGATAAAAAAGTATTAGTTAGCCTAATGCAATCTTTTTTGAAGAAGACTATATGAAAGACTTTAAGCCTAGGAGTAATATAATTCTTGATGAGTTATTTGAGAACTCTAATATTGTGCCTGATAGAGTCAATGAGTTAATTCCCAAACAAGATTATAATAACTAACCAAAGCCAGTCGTAGAGCAATAACCATTGATACTTTGTTATAGTAGGAGGATTATTTGAAATATAACAAAGTGTATGTTAATTAGAGAATCTTTACAAGCAGTTTTTAATGAACATGAACTAGATCCCACTAGCTATGATGAAGCAATGGTTAATAAAGATGCAGACCATTGGCATAAAGTTATAAATTAGAGATGGATTCTATTTATTCTAATAACATCTAGGAACTTGTAGAGAAACCTGAAGGAATAAAACCCATAAGGTATAAATGGGTCTACAAGAGAAAGGGATGGGTAGACGGAAATGTGAAAACCTTTAAAGCTAGACTTATTGTAAAAGGGTATACTAAAAAAGAACGTATCGATTATGAGGAGACCTTTTCATTGGTAGCCATGCTTAAGTCTATTAGAATTCTCTTATCTATTGTAGTAAATCTTCATTATGAGATTTATCAAGTGGATGTCAAGACTTCCTTTCTTAATGACAATCTTGAAAAAAACATCTATATGATACAATCAAATGGTTTTACAGTTACAGGCTAAGAGCATATGGTTTGTAAACTACAAAAATCTATTTTTGGGCTTAAACAAGCATCTAGATCTTAGAACATCAGATTTGATCAAGCAATCAAATTAGATTGGTTTTGATCAAAATTCTATTGAACCTTGTATTTATAAAAGGATATATAGGTGGTTGGTAGTTTTTCTAGTCTTGTATTTAAATGATATACTTATCATTGAGAATGATGTAGGAGCGTTATCATCAGATAAAATATGGTTATTTAACTATTTTGATATGAATGATCTAGAAGAAGCCATCAACATCCTTGTGATCAAAGTATTAAGGGATGTTAAGTTAAAGATGTTAGGCTTATCCTAAATTGAGTATATTAACAAAAATTTGATTAAGTTTGCTATGCATAATTTTAAAATAGATTATTTTCCTTTGGATATGGAATTGATCTATCCAAGTTTCACTTTCCTACGACAACTAAAAAGATAGATTGCATAAGAAATAGTTCTTATGCATTAGCAATAGGAAGATTCATGTATGCAATATTATGTATTATACAAGATATTTGTTATGTAGTTTGAATGATTAATAGATATTAATCTAATCCAAGACTAGAACACTGGACTGCAGTAAAATAAATATTCAAGTACCTTTGGAGAACAAAAGATTATATATTTGTATATTTTAGTGAGGATCTTATATTTAAGAACATAAGGATACCTAGATTTTCCTCAGGGTATATGTTCAATTTAAATGGTGAAGTTATAAGTTGGAGGAGTACAAAACAATATTGCAGACTCTACCATAGAAGCTGAATATATAGTTACATCTGAAGCTACAAAATGGGCTACATAACTCCGGAAGTTTCTTATAAAGCTTGAGCTGGTACCTAGTGCTTAGATGCCTATTATTCTTTATTAAGATAATAGCAGGGCAGTAGCACAGTTTAAGAAATCGAATACCACAAAAAGAAAAAAAAATACATTGAGAGGAAATAACATTTGGTAAGGGAATTATGTACAAAATGGTGAGGTTATGGTATCTAAGATTGCATAATCGAATAATCTAGTGGATCCATTCACCTAATTCATTGCCAGTAAAGAGTTTTGAAACTCATAAGAATAATATAGGGGTTTAATAGTTACTTGACATGCTTTAGGGCAAGTGAAAGATTGTTAGACATATAATGTTATTTTATGCCTTTAAAACATGTGAAATAATATTTTATTTGATTAATAAATATTTATTTATACATATGATTGAGCATACATTGATGAGCTCATAATTATAAAGCATGTGATCTATGTATTAGGCATATGATGCTAATATAGAGAGTATAGATCACAAGTTCTTTATAAATTAAATCTAGTTCACAACCATTAATGAAAAAGACATTTCATTATGTAAGGTTGTAGTTTTTATACTTCTTATATTGGATGATTTACCTTGATCATCAAAGTAAAGATTTCGAGTAGAAAAATTAGTGTATGTGTTACACTGAACAAGACTATTATAAATTTTGATCAGATTAACTAAATGTCATTAATCTTAATTTGTAAAAGTTTTAATAAGCTTGATTGATCTTAATTGTGAGCAAATAATGAACTTATATTTATGCGTTATATCTTTTGAGTTATCACGGAGTGAGATCCATATAAACGGTCAAAATCTCGATAACTTGAAGATATAATTTATGAATTGTAGGAACATATATTTGTAAGATGGAATCTAATAAATAATGTCAATCTAAGCTGTTTGCAGTACTTGATCATTTGAATCTGTGGCCGCAGTTTATTCAATAAGTTATTTATTGAATAATAATATTTATTTATAAATTTATTTACAAATATAGATATATTAAAAATGATCATTAGAGCAATCAATGACTTAGAGGCAAATAAGTAATTAAAGATGCAAGACATTTTTTTATGGCCTAACTTTAATTATAGACATCAATTAGAGGGTCAATTAAGTAGTTAATATTAGTCTAAAGACCAAGCCTAATTTAATTAAATAGGCTTTTACTTAATAACATAAGTTATTAGAGTACAACCCTTGGCTTTTAGTGGAATAGCCAGGGGTTAACTTAGAAGAACTGGTGTATCATGAGATGATTAGGAATAAGCCTTTTATGTTGGAGCTAGGAAGCCCATGCGTCTTGCAATTCCTTTACTAGCTTAAATTCTAATCAAACTCTAATTTTCTAATCCTAATGTAATTCTAAATACCTAAGGGAGATTCCTATATATATGGGAGGTATAGAGTAGTAAACAAGGACAACAACCATAACAAAAAAATTTTTTTACGTATTTTTACGTGAAAAAAGAATTTGGTTAATACCATTCTCTTAGATTTGGGTATTAGTGATTTTAGATTTTAATGAGAGATCTACGTGCCCATACGCATTGAGTTTGAAGGTTGAGGATAGTGCAGAAGATTGTAACCAGTCATAGCGAGGAATTGAGGTAATCTTCTATCTCTACATATGTAATTATGAACATGACGATCTGACTTCCGTTGCGTTTATTTTGATAAACAAATTTTTTTTATTTACTACAAAAACAAAAATCCCCTTGATATAGAAATTTGATTTATTTGTAATACAAGAGACAATTTGTGACCAAAATAATCATTGAGGAGAATAAATCAATGCACCCACAAATGATTGGTGTTATGATGCAAGTCAAATTATCTATGAAAGGTAGGAGCTAAGAAATTCAAAAAAATCAAATGTAGAAGTGACATATGTGGTAAGAAGGATCAAATAAACTCAATCTTGAAACAATTAGACAAACTAGTGAGATAGGATTGCTACAATGTCGATGGTGAAATAAATTGCGGGACAAATAACAATGATGCTGGTGGTCACAATCACACCAGTTGGGGCTTTGATTTGATTTTTTTTGGCGATGAATTACAACAAAAATGATGAAAAAGAGATGTTTGGCTTATTTTGAGTCAGATGATGGTCTTAGTTTGTCATTTTGAGGACGGTAATAGGCAGCGGTAGATGACTAATGATAAATGGTGTTAGTAGCAATGATTGCAGTGGTTTAAGTGCCAAAGAGAGGAAAATAAAGATCATACATTTTTTATCTATATCCAAACTCTATTGATAACCTAGGTCTTAAATTGGCTTGATTTGCAAATGACTTAAAATGTTAGCTTGATTTATGATCGGTATGATGTTTAAGAACAAAGGTCTAGACAACCACTTGTGCAGACTTCAGCTACTTTGTGGCAACATGTAGGTACCCTCTCTTTCAGATCGACTTACAAGGGTTGAGGCTGAGCTTCAAGGTTGCGGGGGTATATACAAGTACACCAGTAGTGATGTGCCTAATGGACTGAGTACCAAACATAGTGAATGTAGTTGACAGAAGCACATATTTGTATTAATATAAGCTCGTTTCTGCTACCTTAAACTTATCCAGCTTCATCACCAGTAGAAGATGAAGTTGATAATTAAGACACTGGTAATGATAATGATACGCTAGCAGATATGTGGGATGACTGAGGGCCTCTAATCGTAACAAAAAAGTAGTTATGTTTTTAGTATTTTAATTCCTTTTCGTGTTCACCATATGGACATGCCTATGCTAGACTTCTTGGTTTTATGTTTCAGTTCTTTATATTTTTCGTCTTTTAAATTATGTTATTTTGTGTATGTTTTTTTATTGTTGAGTCTTGGGTTGGTAGATTGATAACTTGTCAATGATAAAAAAAACAGAAATATGATTGCCTAGAATACAATTTGTAAGGAATTATATATGTTGTATCTTTTTGTATGATATCTTAAGACAAATTCTATCTTATTTTATGACCGCTTGAAATCGTTGAGCACATAGTTATGATCATATTGCTAATTTACTTAGAAGATGTTTATCTATAACAAGAACACTTAGGGTCTTAAAAATATTTTAGAACTTGTTTGATTATCAATTAAGGTAAAATCCTAAGGCACCCATGATTTAGGAAATGAGTTTAGGCCATCATTTGTTCATTTGAGTCTTTCTGGCCTACCTTTACATAATTCTTATCCTTAGCCACTCTCCATGAGCCTTAATACCCACTTTCTTTGATTAACTACAAAATTTACACCTTAGCCAAAACATTTCCTTCTAGCACCCTTCATATTGAAGCATATTAGTCTTATTATAACATTATATGGATAATTGGGTCTACTCAAAGAGCAAGTAGAAAAGGAGAATAAAATATGGTTTGATTGTTCAAAACAATATAAAAGTTTAAATTTGGGGGAATTTATTCAATTTAATTAAAAAATAAAAAATAGGGATATAATCATCAATACCCTTGAGGTATGACCTAATTATAAAATATCCACAAATTTAAAAAATCGACATAGTACCCAATTTGTTTGTAAACTATGCACAAATGTCCAATCGTTAGGAATATTCTATTAAATTAAACAGATTTTATGTCAATCAGTATCAAATGACTAAGTTAAACAAAACTAACATAACAGTGACTTGTAGGATTTCAAAGTTTTGACTTTAAAAAATAATTAAAAATGAAATTCTTCAAAAAATAATAAAAAATAAAAATTTAAATACTTTAAAAAATAATAATAAATTAAAAATATAAGTTAAAAATAATAATAATAAATAAAAATTAATAAATAATAAATAAAAACTTTCAAAAATAAAAAAAGTAGGCAGTTGAAATGGCCGCTGATGGAGCAGCCAAAGTGGCTGCTGCTTATAGCAGCCTTTATGGTTGTCGATCCAGTGGCCATTATGGCTATCGATCCAGCCAGCCAAAATATTTTTATATTTTAATTTTATTCTTTTATTATTATATTATTATATATTAGTTTTTTGAAAGATTTACCTTCCTTTCGTTGTCCCAATACAGCACCAACAGCGTAGTCACTAGCATCACGCATAAGCTCAAAAGGTAAAGACCAATCAGGAGATTGTATAATAGGAGGAGATGTTAAGAGGCTAATTAATTTTTCAAACAAATTTTGACACTCTTGAGTCCACGCAAATGATACATCTTTTGCTAAGAGGTTTAGATATAGCACTAAAATTTTTGATGAACCTCCTATAGAATCCAGCATGTCCTAAGAACGATCGAATTTCTCTGACTGTTTTTTGTAGAGGCAAATATGTAATGAGTTCGCCTTTTGCCTTATCCACTTCAATTCCTTTAGAAGACACTACATGTCCCAAAACAATTCCAGAAGTAACCATGTAATGACATTTTTTCCAATTCAATACAAGACTCTTTTCTTCACATCTTTTAAGACATTTTCTAAGTTTTCAAGATAATTATCAAAAGAATTTTCAAACACAAATAAATCATCCATGAAAACTTCTAAATAATGCTCAATCATGTCACTAAAAATGCTTAACATACATATATGAAATGTTGCTAGGGCATTACAAAGTCCAAAGGGCATTCTTTTAAATGCAAATATCTCAAAAGAGCATGTAAATATAGTCTTTTCTTGGTCCTCTAGTGCTATGGAAATTTGATAATAGCTAGAATAACAATCTAGAAAGCAATAGTAGGGATGTCCTGCTACTCTTTCTATAATTTGATCAAGGAATGGTAAAGAAAAATGGTCTTTTCTAGTAACCGAGTTCAACTTCCTATAATCTATGCACATCCTCAAACTAGATGAAACTCGAGTTGGTATTAACTCACCTTTTTCATTTTCAATGACTGTGATTCTTGATTGTTTTGGTACTACCTAAGTAGGACTTACCCACTTACTATCTGAGATTGGATAGATGATTCCCACTTCAAGTAATTTGAGAACTTCAACTCTCACTACCTCTTTCATATATGGATTTAATCTCCTTTGAGGTTGTTGAGAAGTTTTGGAATTATCCTCTAGGTGTATTCTATGCGTGCAAATTAAAAGATTAATATCATTTATGTCTTTTAAAGTCAATCCAATAGCATTTTTATGCATTTTCAATAATTTAATCAACTTACCTTCTTGTTCGCTTGTGAGTGTAGAACAGATTACCATCAGGTAAGTTTGTTTCTCTCTAAGAAATGCATATTTCAGTCCTTCAGGCAGAGGTTTTAACTTCAACTTTGAAATTTCGTTCTGTTTATCCTCATTTTCTCTTAATTCTTCAAACTTTAGTTTCCATTCTTTATTTTCAATCACCTATGCACAGTCAAGTAAAGAACATATGTCAAAGATTTTAGGATCTAATTGTATATTTGACTCAAATGAATTTATTAAACACATTTTTAAGGGATCAGTAGAACACCATTTTTAAATATAATCCTCCACAATTGTTTCAATCATGTCACCTTATTCACTTTCATCCTCCCCTTCATATGGCTACTTACACATATTGAAAACATTGAGTTTAAGTGTCATGTTTCCAAATGAAAGCTTCATTACTCCATTCATGCAATTAATCAAAGCGTTAGAAGTTGCTAAAAATGGATGACCCAAAATAACAGGTATCGAATTACATCCTTTAACAGGTTCTGTGTCCAAAACAATAAAATCCACAGGATATATGAATTTATCAACTTGAACTAAAACATCTTCCACTGTCCCTCTTAGTACTTTTATTAATCTATCGGCAAGCAAAAGAGTTATAGAAATTGATTTTAACTCATCGAGATTGAGCTGCTGATAAACTGAATATGGTAATAAATTCACACTAGCACCAAGATCAAGTAAGGCTTGTTCAATTTTATGACTTTTAATAATACATGAAATTGTAGGACAACTAGGGTCTTTATATTTCAAAGTATTATTGTTCTGAAGAATGACACTTACTTGTTCAGCTTAAAATGTTTTCTTTTTCACATTCAGTTTTTTTTTACCGTGCATAAATCCTTCAAAAATTTTGCATAAGAGAGAACCTATTTAATAGCATCTAGTAAAACAATATTAACTTTTACCTATTTGAAGATTTTAAAAATTTCAGGATTGTGATTCATCTTCTTAGTATTACGTAATGCATGAGGAAATAGGGGTGGAGGTGAGGGTTTGGTGTTTTCTTCATTAGGTGTAGGTTCAACATTTTTCTTACCCTTAGAGATTGATTTATCACTCTTATGAGGTTCAGGAATGTCTTTTTCAACAATTTTACTACTCCGAAGAGTGATAACTGCTTTAACTTGATCCATATGTTGGCTTTATGAACTAAATGCACTTGAGTTATGTTGTCCTTTAGGGTTTGGCTATGGTTGAGAAGGAAATTTTCCTTCCTTATGAATGTTCAGTGCAAATGCAAATTTAGCAAGAGTATCTTTCAAATCAGCAAATATTCGAGCATTTTAAGAATTAACAGACTCTTGCTTTTCAATGAATGTATGCAAAGTTTTTTCAAGATTTTTTCTATGAGGTGGGATATATGGTGCATAACCTTGATGATTTTAAAAATTTTGGTGTGGTTGGAAAGGTGGTTGTGAAGCCGGGTGATTCGTCATCTAGGATTATAGTTTTGTGAATATTGGTTATTGTTTGACCACTTGAACGTATTTAGAACATTGGCTTGTTCATGAAGACATTCTCTAAATGCAGGCAAAGTTGGGCAATCATTGGTAGAGTGATTATGGGTTTCACAAATGTGACACACAATTTCTTGAACAGATTTTATTTGACCACTATTTTTCATTTCTAAGTTTTTGACTTTTCTAGCAAGGGATGCTAATTTGGCTTGAAGGTCATGGTTTTCCCTAAGATGATAAATACCCCCATTAGATGTAGTGGTTTGATTTTTGCTAGGTGCCTCAGAGGTGCCAGCAATGTCCCAATTTTGAGTATTTTCTGCTAGTAAGTCAAGATAGTTCATTGCCTCTTCTGGGTCTTTATCCTCAAATGTTCCATTACACATCATTTCTATCATTTACCTAACCTGGGATGTTAAGCTCTCATAGAAATTTGAGACTATTCTCTATGTTTCAAAGTCATGATGGGGACAGATATTAAGTAATTCTTTATACCTTTCCCAACATTGGTAAAGGGTCTCTCCTGGTTTTTGGGTAAAAATGGTGATTTGTCTTTTGAAAGAATTTATTTTATAGGAAGGAAATTTTTTTTTTAAGAATTGTTGTTGCATCTCATCCCATAAAGAAATGGATCTTGGCCTAAGGTTTTGTAGCCATGTTTTGCCTTTATCTTTTAAAGAAAACGGGAAAAGCTTAAGTCGAATTGTGTTCATGCTACAATTTTGGTTATTATACGTGTTACACACTTCTTCAAATTCTCTTAGATGTAGATAAGGGTTCTCTGCATTTAAGCCATGAAAAGTGGGTAAAAGTTGGATAATGTCTGGCTTAAAATTAAAATGAGTTGCATTCGGAGAAAAAATTAAGCAAGATGGTGCATCGGTTTGTGTAAGGTTCATATAGTGTCTAAGTGTCCTAGGTCGGTTATGGTCATTATGTTGAGACTAATTTTCCCCTCGGTCTATGAGTCCCTCAATTGGATTTTCACTCATGGTGTTAATTGGTGAAGAATGAGAAGATGAAAGAGAATCTAACAAATTATCAAAGGAAGTTTCGAAATTACATTTCACCAAACGATGAGAATTACGATCTCGAAACCAACCACTTATAAAAAGACATAAAACAAAATACAATAAAAATAAATAATACAAATAAGAGAAAAAAAAATTAAATACAGGTAAATAAAATAGGTAAAATTAAAAGTAAAATAAAGATAAATAATTAGAAGTTAGATTAGTAATGTTAGATTCTATAATAAAAAGTTAATAAATAAAGAGTAAGAGGCTCGGCCTTCTATGAAAATAAAAATAGAATAATAAATAAAGTAAAGCAAGTTAGGAGACTCGGCCTTCATGAAAATAAAAAGCGAATAATAAATAAAGAGTAGGAGGCTCAGCCTTCCATGAAAATAAAAAGCGAAAAGAATAAATAAACAAAAATAATTTAAGAGGTTTAGCCTTCCATGAAAATAAAAAGTGAAAATAAAAGGCGAATAATAAATAAAATAAAGCACGGTAGGAGGCTCAGCCTTCCATGTAAATAAAATAAACAAACAAACAACAAAAGAAATAATGTTAATTTCACTTCCCCGACAACGACACCGAAAAATTGACACGTCCAGAATATAGAAGTTTATTCCCAAGTGCAAGATTGTCGAAGTACTAAATAACCCAATGAGAACTGGGTCGATCCACAGGAAAGTAGAATTAAAATTACAAATTATAAACATTTTAAAGACAATTAATGCAGTATAAGATGTTTGCAAATACTAATTTAATTAATTAATTCAAATAAAAGACAAGGTTAGGGTGATCTATTCTTGGCATAAGAAGTAAGAATATATTTAACTCTTTTTATAAATCAATTGGAATCTTCACACAAAAAAAGTTCCAACTAAAAATATAACAATTAAAGTTCATCATCATTTATATATTGATTAGTATTTATTTCTTTTAATTATTATACACCAAATCTTATAAATGGGTTCAAGTATTTATTATGTCAATTTTTATATTTGTCTACAATAAATTAAGAATCCCACTTTATAAGAAATGGTATATACACCAAATCTTGTAAATGGTTTCAAGAATTTATTGTGCCAAGTATAAATTTTGTCAATAATAAATCAAGAATCACCACTTTAGAAGAAAGGGTATTAATTCTACAAACAAAATAAATACATCATATATAAATTTGCATAACTTAAAAATGAAGCATTAAATTTATGAATAAGTGTTAAGCATATCTTATTACCTTGCCAAGAGTTTCACCCTTTCACCTTAGCATAAAGAAAATTATTTGGACATAATAAAACTAAAGAAAAAGAAAAACAAATGGAAGAAGAAATAACATGCCTTAATAGTAAACAAGAGAAATAATATTACAAAGAGATAATACAAAGGAAAAGTATTTTGAACTAAATTCTAACTTTCTAATTACGTGCTTTAGGCATAAACAAGCCACCTATTTATAGAAAAACATGGATAAATCGAGACAAATTAGGAGGGAACCACTTGGATGATGAAAGTCAAGAATGGTGGCAAAATAATTTGCATTGATTATCACTAAGGCATTCACTTGATTATCTAATTTAAAATTGATGTGATTCGAATTAGCTGTCATTCAAAACATCAAAGTTGGATATAAGTCTTTTATCTTTCTAAATTGAATTATCTCATATGTATTAGATACATATTGCTATAGTTATGAGCCAAATACTAATGATTGTTCAAACTTCGCATGTACAGTAGATCAGTTATGTTCTAGGCTATTTTTACCGTATAAACACTCAAATTTCAAATACTTTATGAAATAAAATATGTTAACCCATTGAGTTAACTATTCATAGGATTAATAATCACTCTAATTGGATCTTTAGGTAGAAAGTGATGTCCATTTTATCGAACCTACCACAAAATAGTTAAAAGATAATTAGGTACAATATTGTAAACATACTTAAGTTAAGAAAATTAAATACACTATTCTACCATTACACATCATTTCTACCATTTGCCTAACTTGGGATGTTATGTCCTCATAGAAAGTTGAGACTATTCTTCATGTTTCAAAGCCATGATGGGGACATGTAGTAAGTAATTCTTTATACCTTTTCCAACATTAGTAAAGGGTCTCTCCTGATTTTTGGGCAAAAGTAGTGATTTGTCTTTTGAAAGAATTTATTCTATGGGAAGGAAAAACCTTTTTCAGGAATTGTTATTGCATCTCATCTCATAAAGAAATAGATCCTGGCCTAAGGTTTTGTATCCATATTTTATCTTTATCTTTTAATGAAAAAGGGAAAAGCTTAAGTTGAATTGTGTTCATACTACAAATTTGGTCATTATACGTGTTACACACTTCTTCAAATTCTCTTAGATGTAGATATAGGTTCTCTGCATCTAAGTCATCAAAAGTGGGTAAAAGTTTGATAATGTCTGGCTTAAAATTAAAATGCATTGCATCCGGAGGAAAAATTAAACAAGATGGTGCACCGATTTGTATAGGGTTCATATAGTCTCTAAGTATCCTCGGTTGGTTATGGTCATTATGTTGGAACTAATTATCCTCTCGGTCTATGAGTCTCTCAATTTGATTTTCATTCATGGCATTAATTGGTGAAGAATAAGAAGATGAAGGAGAATTTATCAAATTATCAAAGGAAGTTTTGAAATTACCTTTCACCAAACGATGAGAATTACAATCTCGAAACCAACTGCTCATAAAAAGAAATAAAATAAAATATAATAACAATAAATAATACAAATAAGAGAAAAAAATATTAAACATAGGTAAATAAAATAAGCAAAACTTACGTCATTAGATTCTATTTTTTTATATCTACATAACAGTGGAATTATTTTTATTAAAAAAAAAACAAAAGGTGGCCAAAAACTGGATTGAAAATAGGGAGAGGGTGGCAGTTACCATCGAAGGGTGGGGTGGTGACGTACACCGCCCCCACCGTTAGACAGATCGGTGGCTGATTTATCCAATAGTAGGGCAGTGTATGCCACCGCCCCACCGTTCAACAGTGAATGGTGGTGGCCACTGCGGCTAACCACCACGGGTCGGTGGTCGATGGGCCATTACTTGCACCGCCCACACTGTTTGACAGATCGGCCACCAATCTGTCCAGCGGTAGGGGCGGTGTACGCCACCGCCTCGCTATTCGACGGCAAACGATGGTGGCCACCGCCTCCCACCATTTTTTTCTCACTTTGATACATCTACGGTACTCCGTTGACCAAAATAATACTACTATTGCGTAGATCACAAAATTTTGAGACCAATGATGTCAATTTTGAATCAAATTGCAATTGGTCACCGATGGTTGGTCGGCTTTTGACGACGACAGCAGTTGGTGTCTTTTTATTTTATTTTATTTTATTTAATTATTTAAGTTACTAATTAGTGGTTGACATGTGGATATTTTATGTTAACTGACACGTCCAGAATATAGGAGTTTATTCCCAAGTGTAGGATTGTAAAAGTAATAAATAACCCGATAAGAATATGGTCGATTCACAGGAAAGTAGAATTAAAATTACAAATTATAAACACTTTTAAGATAATTAATGTAGTATAAGATGTTTACAAATATTAATTTAATTAACTAATTCAAATAAAATCTAAGGTTAGGGAGATCCACTCTTGGCATAAGAGTAAGAATATATTTAACTCTTTTTATAACTCAATTGGAATCCTTACACAAAAGAAGTTCCAACAAAAAAATATAACAATTAAAGTTCATCATCATTTATATATTGATTAGTATTTATTTCTTTCAATTATTATACACCAAATCTTATAAATGGGTTCAAGTATTTATTATGCCATTATTTATATTTGTTTACAATAAATCAAGACTCTCACTTTACAAGAAAGGGTATATACACTAAATCTTGTAAATGGTTTCAAGAATTTATTGTGCCAAGTATAAAGTTTGTCAATAATAAATCAAGAATCACCGCTTTAGAAGAAAGTGCATTAATTCTACAAATAAAATAAATACATCATATATAAATTTGCATAACTTAAGAATTAAGCATTAAATTTATGAATAAATGTTAAGAATATCTTATTACCTTGCCAAGAGTTTCACCTTTTCACATTAGCATAAAAAAAATTATTTGGACATAATAAAACTAAAGAAAAAAAAAAAGAAATGGAAGAAGAAATAACATGACTTAATAGTAAACAAGAGAAATAATATTACAAAGAGATAATACAAAGGATAAGTATTTCGAACTAAATTCTAACTTTCTAATTACGTATTTTAGGCATAAACAAGCCACATATTTATAGAAAAACATGGATAAATCGAGGCAAATTAGGAGGGAACCACTTGGATGATGAAAGTCAAGAATGGTGGCAAAATAATTTGCATTGATTATCACTAAGGTACCCATTTGATTATCCAATTTAAAATTGATATGATCCGAATTAGCTGTCACTCAAAATATTAAAGTTGTATATAAGTCTCTTATCTTTCTAAATTGAGTTGTCTCATATGTATTAAATATGTATTGCTATAGTTATGAGCCAAATACAGATGATTGTTCAAACTAGGCTTGTACTGCAGATCAATTCAGTTATAGGCCATTTTGACCCTCTAAACACTCGAATTTCAAATGTTTTGTAAAATACAATATATTATCCCATTGAGTCATCTTTTCACAGGATCAAGAATCACTCCAATGGGATCTTTAGGTAGAAAGTTATTGCCATTTTACCAAACCTACCACAAAATAGTCAAAAGATAATTAGGTACAATATTATAAACATACTTAAGTCAAGAAAATTAAATACACTAGTAATACAAAACAATAATGTAAAACTCTTATTAAATGTGTAATTTTAAGTGTTCATCATTATCCCATTTTAAATATTTATGTAGAGTGACTATTTTGCCCCTTTAGTATTAAAATTAACAGAATCTCACTAACGGACTATGACAAAATTGGGTTTTTTGAAAATTCATGGGATAAAATTAAAAATTAAGTCAAACTCACGGGACAAAAATATCATTTGCCAAAATTCAAATGTAAAATTTGTCTACGCTATCTAAACCCAACCTAACAATTATGTTTCCAGCCCAATCTACACATTTAGGAGCCCAAACCAAATTGGACTAGATTGAATTCATTTAGTTGGTTCGGTTCTCACCATAATTTAACTCTATTTGATCTGAAAGATTCAAATTGTTTTAGTCCTGATTGATACATACTATACCATGACCACTCTAATGTTGGTTTAGCTAGACAATAAATTGGGTTAGATTGAGTTCACAACTCTAATATTTGGATTCGGTTTGAGTTTGCCCTTACCCAATCTACACTCCTTAAATCATATTAGATATCTATAGAGTTTAATTAATTATTCTATTTATATTTATCCACATTTAATTTCCTACTAATTAGAGAAAATTATCCCAATTTATTTCCTACTAGTAAAAGGACAATATCCCTATCTATTTTCTACTAGTAAAAGGTAGTACCCTAATCCGTTTCTTACTAGACATAAGATAAATGTTTGTGTGCCTATACAAAAGGTGGTGTGAAGGCAAGTATTGTATCTCATAATTTATTTCTATTAAAGTGAAGAAAATATAGCAACAATGGATGTAGCCCTAGATTAAGAGTGAATTATTATAAATTTTGAGTGCATTTTTCTTTTATACTTTATTTTTATTTTTTATTATTTTTGTTGCCCTTATTTACAAGTGGATTCGAGTTTAATTGGCAAAATATCAAACTCTCCATAATTATGATAATAAGAAAAAAAAACAATTAAAAGAGGTCTATAATTTTATTAAATGGTCTTTAGATTATATCATTTAATACTTTCTATATAAAGTAGTCTTATTTAAGTACTTTTATATGAAGTACATCATCAAGAAGTGAAAGAAAGGAAAAAGGAAAGGAAAGAAAAGAAAGGGAAAAAAAGAGAAAAAAAAGAATTTGATATGAATAAACTTAAAAGTTATAAACTAAAACCATAATCAAGTAAAGGAGAAGGATTTATTAAAGAGTTTTGCATACTTTGAATAAAACTTGTCTTGTATTTCATTGAAGAAGACAAAGTAATGTATATAACAAAATAATATAACCGTTTGAGGTGTTTTGGAAAGGATGAGATTCTAAGCTAAAAGAATTACACAATTAATGGTAATTGACTAATATTTTAGCTTTCCTTAAACACCATAATATTTCTTTAACCATTCGAATATTGACTTGTAGAATTACTAATTGATTTAGGAATATCCTTGTATTTAATTCTAATGATTTTGGCCTTGTATTGAGCTGACAATAGTTATTGCTTTTTATTTTCCCTTAAGTTGGCGAGTGGTATCCTGTGAACTCCCAACTTGTTATTGAAATAAGAGAATTGAGCTTTAGAAAGAGTCTTGGTGAAGATGTCTGTGATTTGGTGGACAAAAAGAATGAACTTGGTAATTAAAGAACTATTTGTAACTTTCCCTCAAATGAAGTAATAATCAAGTTCTATATGTTTGGATCATCCGTGAAAGACAAGATTAATAGTCATGTGATGGCACTGAGATTGTCATTAAGTAGTTGAGGAGTATATGACAACAGAAGAGCTAAAGCTCGATATTTTGCCTTTGCACTTGATCAAGATACAACAGGTTGTTTCTTGGATGAACAAGAAACATAGTTTGCTCCAATGGAGATACAAAATCCAGTTGTACTTCTTGTTTTTGGATATCCAACCCAATCAGCATCACAAAAGGTAGAGAGAGTTAAAGAGCTTTGTTTGCAAAATCTGACCCCATAGTCTATAGTTCCTTTGAGATACCTTAGGATATATTTTACTATGCAGGTTGACTTCATTTAGTTCCTGAAAATATTGACACACCTTGTTGACTGCATGGACAATATCTGGCTTGGTGAAGGTTAGGTACTGAAGGGCTCTAACAAGTCTTATTTATTCTGTTACATTGACAAGTGTTTTATCAAAAGGGGTGAGATTATGATTTTATGACTATTGGAGTTGAAATGTCATTATTGTTAAGCATCTTTGCTTTTTCTTGAAGATCCTTGGTGTACTTACTTTGAAAGAGATATATGCCTTCGAAGGAATACCGTATCTCGACACTAAGGAAGTAATTTAATCTTCTCATATCTTTGAATGCAAATTCCTTACCCAATTTAGAGATCAATTGTTCAATAAGGGAGATATCATTTTCTGCTATCACTACATCATCAACATACACTAAGATTAAGATTAATGTTTGATTTGTATTTAATATAAGCAATGAGGAATCAACCTTACTACATTCGAAACCAACATAAAGAAGGCAGTGAGATAACCTGTCAAACTAGGCACGTGGTGCTTGTTTTAATCCATATAAGGATTTGTTTAACTTACATACATGGTTTGGCAATGTTGGATGAGTAAAACCTGATGGTTGTTCCATGTAAATTGTCTCCTTTAGGTAGCCATGCAAAAAAGTATTTTTACATCAAATTGACGTAGGTACTAATTGAAGGCAATGGCTATTATTATAAATTTTACTACAAGATTAGCCATAGCTCGAATGCTTGCTGGCTTTACTACAGGACTAAAGGTCTCAATATAATCCAATCCTTGTATTTGTGTGTATCCTTAAGCTACTAATCTTGCTTTAAAAAGATTAATAGAGCCATCTTCTTTGTATTTTGTGCGAAAGACCCATTTTGATCAAATAATGTTGATGTTGTTAGGTTTAGGAATACGGATCCAAATGTTGTTTTGTTGTAGTGCTTGTAGTTCGTCTTGTATGGCTTTAATCTAATGTGGTTCCTTTAATGTTGCCTTGTGAATTCTTAGTTCCATGTGGGATATAAGAGCCATTTGGTTTTGAAGATTTAGATTCTCCTTTAACTTTTGCCTAGTTATCATATTGTGAGAATTTAGTGGAGGTTGTTTGAGGGATATTGAGGTCTACAAATAAATCAATGCCATTTATGTTTGTAATGGACTCTATCCCAAGATTAAAAGCTCTCATATTTCATAGTTCTACATTTAAGCCTAGCATATCTTCATTAGTGTTTAAGTTATGGTTAACTTCTATTTTTGTGGGCTCTTTTCCATGTTTATCATGTTCCCCCTCATTATTGGAAACTTCATAACTTATGGGTTTTGATATACAACATCCTTGTTTGAAGGGATTAGGAGCACAAGTTTCCCAAGCTGAATTTTATTCTTCTGAAAAGGTGATCAATTCTGAATTTTCCTGCACATGTAAACTTGATGTAGATTTGGTTTTGTAGGAAAATAAATTTTTATCAAAAGCCATATGCCTTAATATATATATATATATATACCTTGTTGAAAAAGGGTCAAGGCATTGATAGCCCTTGTGTTCAAGAATGTATCCAACAAATATACATGGATATATTTTTGGTGAGAATTTATTCTTTCTTTTATCTCACGAGTTAGGATAGCATCAAAACCCAAAACTCCTTAAGATGTTATAATTAGCTTAGTGTTAAATAATTTTTCAAAAGGTGATTTCAGGCTTAAAGTTGATAAAGGTAATCTATTTATAATGTAACGACAGTAAAATGGCATCAACCTAATAACATAGTGGCATTTTTAAATGAAATAATACTATCAAACCTATTTCAACAATGTGTCGATGTTTCCTTTCGACCATGAAAATTGTTGAACATTAAATTTTTTGATGAAAACCTATTCCTTTCGGCCATAATGTTTTGTTTTGGAGTATTTGGACATGAAAATTGTTAAATTATACCACATTTACTGAGATGTTCTCTGAAGATTTTTGATGAAAACTCACCTCCATTGTTACAATGAAAGATTTTTATTCTCTCATCAAATTGATTTTCTACTTGTCTTTGAAACTTTAAAAAACATTCAAAGACATCTAATTTCATTCTATATGAAACGAGTTGAATCAACAATAAAAATTGCATAATATTGAAAATTTTGTTTTGAAAAAATTGGAGCAGGACCCATAAATCACAACGAATCTTAAATAGAGGAACATTAAAAATTTTATTTGATGAGTTAAAAGGGAGTTTGCTATTTTTCCCTTTCTGACAACTATCATATAAGAAGTCTTTATTAACCCAACTAGAGACTTCAATATAGTCTTTATTATATAGAAATTTGATGGCCTTATTTTAAGGGTGCCCCATCCGTTTGTGCCAAATATTAAAAGGAGCTTTTATCCTTGTAGCATGGTGGTGATCCTCTTTTGGAGCATAGAGACCCCTTCTTTTAATTCCTTTGGTCAAAATTTTTCTCTATTGATCCTTAACAAACAAGCCAGTCTCATTAAATTCAATAACACAAGAATTATCTTTGATAAGTTGTTCTACCAATATTAAAATTTTCTTTAATGAAGGAACAACTAGGACATTATTTAAATTAAGATTACCAACATTATTTTTTTGCTTGGTATTTCCAATATATAATATTTTTAAATTTTCTCTATTTTCTACCATTATAGCATTGTTACTTTTATAGGTATTAAGTTCAAGAACTTTATTTGGATCATTGATCATATGGTTTGTTGCACCTAAATTGGCGTAAAAGTTTGAGTCCCTTTCTTCATCAAAATTCATGGCTACCAACACTTAAAGTAGTTCCTTAACTCCTATGTTGACATTCATCGGCTATATGATTTCTTTTGAGGCAGATTTGGTAGATTACAACTTGTTTCTATTTCTGAGATGTTTGTTGGTTCTTTCCTTGCTGTGTTGAGTTTCCTTTATACTTAGAGTTGTTTATTCCACTGGAATTATTGTTGTTTCCTCTTCCAGTAGGAGCCATGACCTCTAGAGTTGAAATAGCCATCACGATTTCCTCGACCTCTACCTCTTTGACTGAAGAAGACTTGAGCATGATCAATGAAGTTCTTGCTCTATTCTTTTAAACCGACCAAAGTTTGTTCATGATTTTCAATAGCAATGAAAAATTGTTTGAAAGTAGGGTAAGGTGGCTTAAAGAGCATAGCCAGGAAGAAGTCTTAATACTTCGCTCATAGCCCTCTAGCCAAGTTAAAAACCTTGTCTAAATCATCTATAGGTTTTTTAATAGCTGCCAAGCAATCACACAGGTGTTTGATCTTTTAGATACTCTTTAAGGGACATTGAGCCTCATTTCAATATAAGCAGCTGATCCGTGAGATGAACCTCCTTCTCCTTAGTTATTGGTAGCAATTGATCTTTAATAGATTTTCAGAGATAATAGGTAGTTTTGAATCCGATGATGGTGCTCAGAATTCTCTCTGTCATTATTCTTAATAGCCAATAAATTAAAAGACCATCATTATTTTCCCAAATGGTGAACTCTAGATTTGCGATCTTGCCTTCATCAGAATTTTCAATTTCTTCAGATGGCCTGTTAGTGCTTGTAATGTGGTGTGAAAATTTAAGATTTTTGATTAATAGAAGCACTTGACAATGCCATAAAAAGAAATTCGAGGGATCAAGTTTGGTTGAGATGAAAATATTGTATTGATGGAAGGCTTGAATGTCTAATTTCAGTTCTTTAGGCAATGAAACGAAAGGTGAGGAAGAAGAAGAATTTGTTACTTGTACTCATGGCTGGTTCTGATACCATAAAGAGTTTTATTTGCTTTGAATAAAACTTGTCGTGTATTTCATTGAAGAAGACAGTAATATATACAGTAAAATAATATAACCATTGGAGGTATTTTTGAAAGGATGGGATTCTAGGCTAAAAGAATTACACAATCAATGAAAATTGACTAATATTCTAACTTTCCTTAAACATTCAAATATTTTCTCAGCCATCCGAATATTGACTTGTAGAATCACAGATTGATTTAGGAATGTCCTTGTATTTAATTTTAAAGATTTCGGTTTTGTATTGAGCTAACAATAGTTGTTGCTTTTCATTTATATGTTATAATGCAAGGCTTTTTATTTAAATTTTGTTAATATTTTATACATCAAGGGTTAGTACTTCAACATTTGTCTTGCAACATGTCTATGAGCATGCATGAGAGTGAGATTGCATTTCATCCGATAATTATTTCATATCCATGATGTTACCACACTCCCATTTGCATATCTATTATTTCTCCCATCTGCATATCTGCTATTTCATGTTAATTGTATTTGACATTTTATAAAGAAAATTTAGTAGCATGGAAATTGAAGTAAAATATATATAATATCTGAAGAGTTGTAAAGTGATGTAAGTGTGTAATTATTAATAAAATTTAGTGAGATAAAACTTAATTAAAGAAAAAAAAAACACTCAATACATATATGTTTAGTATAATGCATTTCTTATTTTTAAAGATTACATTCTCTTGATTTGACTTTTCGCCTTAAAATGGTATTTATTAATTTGATAGTCTATTGAGAAGGTTCATTCTCGATGCCATATGCTTCTCAAGTGTGCTTTTTAGTAAATAAAATTTTAACCACGTAAATTTGAGAAGTTAAAATAATGTGTATCAATTGTGGGCCTTGATTTGAAATGAATTTCTCCAATACACTTACGAAAGATTCACAGCTTTCACACATAGACAATCTTGCAATCTCGCACACTTCTTTGGCATTGTTCATCTTATTTTAGTCAAGAGTTCCTAGCAACGGATTTCAATCATCCCGGTTGTACAGAATATAATTGTTGTGCATTCTATTTGTTTGATAAAATGTTAATATGTTTTTTTAAAAAAAAAATTGAATGAAATGAAAAATTTTATTCATTTAATATTAAACCTTGTTTTTTTTTTTTACTCGAATTTAGGACAAAAAGCACATTCTTGATCTTCTGAGATATGCTCAGAAGGAAAATGTTAAAATAATTTTTGTTTTCAAAAAAATTGAATGCGTTTATTTTTTTTATTAAAAAAAAGCCTAATTTAGTTGTACTTACTACGCTATTTCACTAATTGTTTAGCTGCTCGTAACGATGCATAAAATTGTGAGAATCAAAATTAAGCTAAGTTGACATTTGACAATAATATATATTGTTCCGTTACAATTTTATTTTTACAAATTTATCTTGCTTAGAATATAATCAATAAATATAAAAATTATTGAAGTAGAAGTAATAAATTAAAGTAAATAATGTAGTAACAAAACAACTAAGAAGATAAACAGAAGAATGAGAGTAAGAGAAAGCACACAAGATTTACGTAGTTCAGTAATTTGTCTACATTTACGGCGAATCGAGATCTCACTTCCTTTATTAATGAATTACAAGACAATCACAAAGTATACATTTTACAAGAAATAAATCAAATATCACAAAGAACCCTCCCAATTGCTCTCACAAAGAACACACAATTAATTTCTCTTGTAATTTAGGATTTTCTCTATTGTGTTTGTGTTGTGATCACTAAAATCTTCACTAAGATGTCACTAAGACTATTATGATCACTAAGATCTTTACTAAGATATCACTAAGACTGTTGTAATCATTAAGATGTGTTTATAAGCCAATAGAGAGCATTTATATAGGTTTTGGACAACCTAAGAAAATCTTAAAATGAGTGGAAATCAGATTAGAGAGTTCTAGATCACTTAAGATGCACTTGGGGGGTGATCCCAGCATTGGCATCGTAGCCTGGACTGCGGTGCCACTTCTTCTTGTCTAAGCGCCGCGGCACAAGCTTGCCCAAGGGTCAGCACCTTGACATGGCCAAGGCATTATCTCGGCACCACTTCGTTGGCACAACAGCACTACTTTGTGCTGTGGCGTAGCATCTCTTCAATACCTTCTCGCGTTTGTTTTGCCTCCTTACGTTCCCTACGTACTTGACTTGATCTCCAAAATATATCTTGATGATTTTTAATCAACATTCTCACAAATCCCCTCCTTGATTCAAAATCATCTACGAAGTATTCAAGATATTTTATTTTCATATATTCGGTTACCCTCACATAGCAGTGACTCCGGTTAAGTCCTTGCATAGGATGAATTTAACAAAGGGTAGTGGCTTAGTTAAAATGTCAGCAGGATTTTTAGACGACTTAATTTTTGTTAGACTAATCTTGCCATTTTAGATAATCTCTCGAATGTAATGGAGCCCAACATCAATGTGTTTAGACCTCTTGTAAAATATTTAATGCTTGCTTATGTGTATAGCACTCTAGCTATCACAATATATACTGGTATTAACTTCTTCAGTAGCCATTGCCTTTATAAATATGCCCTTTAACCACACTGCCTCCTTAACAGCTTCATCAATAGCTATGTACTCCGCCTCTATTGTAGATAGTACATTCACGTGCTATAAAACTGATCTCCAACACACATTACATCTAAACATTATGAATACGTAACATGTCAACGATCTTCTCTTGTTTAAATCACTTGCGTAATCTGAGTCGACTTATTCTCTTACTATTTCACTCATATTCTCAGCCCTTTTATACATTAAATTATAATTCGACGTTCCCTTGAGATATCATAAAATCTACGTCACTGCAAGCTAGTGGTCCTCACCTAGATTCACAATGTATCTACTACCACACTCATAGCTTATGCTATGTTTGGTCTCATGCAAACCATTATATATATAATGCTTCCCACAACACTTGCATACAATACTTTACTTCTCTACAGTTTCTTTTCTTCAGATTTTGGCAAGTGTGCTACTAAAAGTTTGAAATGCATAGCCAAATGAGTGGGGATAGCTTTTGCATTGGATATACCAAACTATTTTAAGATCTTAAGTATATATCGTTGCTATTAACGTCTCTTCTTTTTCTTACAATGTCTATACCTAATATCCTCTTTACTACTCTCAAATCCTTCATATTAAACTCGTAACTCAACTACTTTTTCAATTTCTATATTTCTTCTAGATATAGAAGTAAATACATTATCCTATTGCTCAAATTTTTAAAGTACAGGCATCCATTATACTTACTTCTATTAAACTTATTAGTCATTATAAACTCAATGAATCTCCTATACCACTGTCTAGGTGATTGTTTTAACCCATATAATATCTTCTTAAGCAAACAAGCATGCTTCTATTTTTCGAGCTTTACAAACCCATTTGTTCTTATGCTCTCCATGCAGAAAAGCTGTCTTTACATCCATGTACTCTAGATGTAAATCAAAGTTTGCACACATGGCTAATAGAATCTTGATGGATAAATTTATCTAGTCTTGATGACTGGAGAAAAATCTCATGAAATTTTACACATTCTCTTTGAGTAAAATCTTGTACAACTAGCGTAGTCATGAATCTTGTTGGCTCTACTTCTAGTATCCACTCTTTAACTTTATACACCCACTTGCACCACACTAGTTTCTTTTGAGCTCTTTTCACCAATATCCAGATATTGTTCTTCTTAAGAGAACTAATCTATTCTTCCATAGCCTGCTACCATTTATCATTATTCTCACTCTTTATAGCCTCATCATATGTTATAAGCTCATCAAAATTAAGAGTGTAAGCAGAATAAAAGCATGAGCAAGTAAATCTGCTTAGTAGGTTAATTATTCTTTTTAGCCTATCTCTTGTTAGTTGGTACTCTTCAAGTTTCATCTCAACAATCCTAGTCTTTCTTTGGGAGGACTTGGAGGAACTACCAGTGTTCTTGGCTTATCATCAAGGATCTTCTTATTGAAGTGTTGATCTAGGGGTATATTAGATCCATACTCAGATTCTACTTTAACATCAATTGATTCGGGTGCTGAACTTCCTTGTGTGCGGGTTTTTCTTTCTCATCTTCTTAAGAATATTTCAATATAGCATCTCATCGAATGTCACATTATGGCTAATGATACTGCTTAGTGGTGTTAACTCTTTATACCACATGATTGATGCTATAGTAGCTAAACACAAGCATACACTATTGTATCAAGTAATATAGAATTTTAAGTCCAAGTATTGATCCCACAGTGACTATGCGATCTAATTCTATAAATCAAGTACTAAAATTGTACCTACTTAACTTTTATTCAGAAAATCACAATCTGAAATTTATTTAACTAGTCTACTCTATCAATTAAACTGAAAAAAAGTAAATGATAGGGTTTACAAATAAAAATAATCTAGAATTTTGACTTGTCCCCTAGTATTTCATTGGATTTATTAACCTCTTAGTTAATCAATTAATACCAATTGATTGGCTTAGACACTAATCTTTTTATAAGCCTCTGTCGATGGTCAAATGACTATATTACACATTCTAACAATCACCTATATGTCTATAGTAATCAAATCAGAATGTAATCATTAAGATCAAGTCTAAATTATATCATACATACCACC
This sequence comes from Ailanthus altissimus, assembly GCA_946807835.1. Classification (NCBI taxonomy): domain Eukaryota; kingdom Viridiplantae; phylum Streptophyta; class Magnoliopsida; order Sapindales; family Simaroubaceae; genus Ailanthus; species Ailanthus altissimus. The sequence goes on from OX327698.1 coordinate 14,490,505, forward strand.
TAGGTATATGTCTATCCTAGATGGAACTCATAGTTGTTACCCTATGATCATACATCAAACTATCCTAGGCTAAACACATGAATTCCTTTGTCAAGTTCATCATGATTTCTCAATCATTTATAATATTGGCCAAATATAATGAAAGCATTAAATACAAGATAAAATGAATCAATTGAATGCATCAAGTTCATAAACTAAAAATTAATACAATCCAAATCCATACTAGGTTCACATAGTCTAACCCTAGATGAACAATTTAGCCCATCACAAAACTAAAAGTATCTAACCAATTTATAAAGATCAACAAGAATAAGAACATAATGATAAAGAAAAAGAAGAAAAACTAATCAAAATGACTCATTGATGTTCTTCTAGCTCAATCTTGACTTGAAGCTTGAATCTTGATCTTGATCTTGGTTCTTCAATCTTTGGCTTTAATATTTAATTTTGTATTATGAATTCTTTCTCTAATTTTTTGTCTCTTTTCTTTTTTTTCTTCCCTCTTTCCTTAATTAGGGTTTTTGGCCTTATATTTATAGGTTTATGTCTTCAAATTAGGATTATATATCAAATACAAGTCAAAGTAGGATTACTATTCTCGAGTTATTGTATCAAAATACTGTTCACCGCCACACGCTCTGCGGTGCTGAATCCTGGGCACTACGGCTTTGAGATACTATTTTGGGCGCACGGCGCTCATCTCTGGGCACTTCGGCGCTTGTATTGTAGTAGATCACCATAGTGAATTACTGTAGCAATTTGATTTTTTGGCTTATTTTCATTAGAGTTTTGACCCTATTTACTCCATTGATTTCAAACCTACAAAAATAATAATAAAATACATCAAAAAGCAAATAATCTTAATTTCTACGAACAAATATTAAGTTTATAAGATAAAAATATTAGACTTAATGAACGCTTATCACCACACCTTGTATTCTTTCACACCTTTGGGATACCTTTTGAATATCCCCTTTATAGCTCTAGGTTCTAATTTTCCTTGCTTCATAGGAACAAAAATTAGGCAGTCAAATATTCTGAGGTGGTCATACTTGAGAGGGCTGCTAGACCATTTTTCTTTTGGGATTTTGAAGTTTATAGCCAATGAGGGATTTTTATTGATCAAATAAGCTACAGTAATCACAACTTCACCCCAAAATGCCTTGGACATCTTTGTATTGGTAAGCATGCACCTAACCCTTTTAAGTAGGGTCCTAATCATCCTCTCATCTATACCATTCTCCTGCGGCATTAATCTCATAATTCTTTGCCTTGCAATTTCATGCTTAGTATAAAACTCATCAAAAAATTTGTTGCAAAACTTGAGGCCATTATTAGTTTTTAGCATTTTAAACTTTTTGCTAGTTTGATTTTTAACAAGGTCTTCCATGTCTTGAACGTATCAAACACTTACTCATTACTCTTTAACACATAAACATACAACTTTCTCTAATAGTTATCAATAAATGCAAGGAAATATCTAACCCCACCATAGGTCGCTGTCTGTGCTAGTCCCTAAATATCTGAGTGTATGTAGTTAAGAGTCTTCTTAGTTTTATGCTCTCTGGTACTAAACCTTACTCTATGTACGTTTTCTATTACACAATGCTCATAAAACTCCAGTGGTTGGAGTTATCTTTACTAAACGCAAATTTGACTAAATAACTCATTCAAGTTCCTCTCACCTAGGTGTGCTAATCTAAGATGTCACAACGTAGTTTGCATATTCTCATTAACCATAGAGAATGATGCAAAATCACTCAATGCCTCTTCCTTCAGCACATAAACTTCTTTGTACTTCTCATTTCTCATTAAAATCATAGAACCCTTTAACACTCTCAAAATTCCTCCATCAATCCTGATGGAACACCCATTCTGATCTAACATACCTAATGAGATTAAGTTTCTCTTGAGGTCAAGAATATACCTAACTTCTAACAACTCTCTCGCTCACCCATCATGCAACTTAAGTCTAATACTACCAATTTCCATCACTTAACAAGCTACGTCACTACTCATTAACACCATACCACCACTAATAGGCTAGAAATTAACAAACCAGGACTTATATGGGAACATGTGAAAAGTGTAATCAAAATGTAGAACCCATTGTTTAACATTCTTACCATCAGCAGTGACTAGAGTCTCTGCATTGTCATAGCTATCATCATATACAAATGCAGCATCCGCATTCTTCTTGTCTTTTGCTTTCTTCTCTAGGAAATCTTTTATGAAGTGTCCCTATTTCTTGTAGTAATAACACTTCCTAAGAGCACCCTAGACTTTGATTTTAAGCTATTCTTCTTTTCATATCTATATGAGGCTCTCCCTTTTGCAGATAAGTCTTCTGCATTAGCCTCTATTTTCCTTTTCAATTGTTTTAAGTTTAATGATAATTTCACATCACTCATCATTAAACTCGCTCTGTCGCAGAGTATGTGTTAATAAAGTGCTTATAGCATCAAATCAATGATGATCTTGTTGGCTATTGATTATTCTAGGGTACTTGCATGTGGGATGTGTTCATCATACAAAACATATACATATCTCATACATATATGTGCATAGCGGAAGATTAAAATTACTACAATGAACACATGTAATACATATTTATCAAAGGAAAAATGAGATTGAGAAATTTAACCCATGAAGCCTTTGGATTAATTTGCTTGAAGTCCACCATAAAATAAAACTTCGATCAATCCTAACAATCAACAAGGGTGGGTTTGATTGTCTAAAATTAAAGTATGTTAATCTAGCATTTAGTTTAACTCTTAAACTTTATTCAAAGTTAAACTCTTTAACTTATTTAAATTTATTTTTCTTTTTATTCAACTCTTGAATAAAAATAAATTTAATTCATGTTTTAATGGCTAAATTAATTTGAGAAGATGATGAATAGAAATGTTTTCAACTCTTGAAACATTTCAATTTTCGTTCTTCATTTCTCTCTTAATTTTCTAGCCAACCAAAAATAACTAACATTTGTTTTAATCAAATTAAATTAATTTATTTTATCTTTTGTTTAACTCTTGAACAATTAAAACAAATCTCTTTTAGTTATTACATTTAGTAACCAATTATATATTTGTTTTGTTGTTCTAACAATTAAAACACAAAATAAAAAATTCTAATTTCTCAAATTGAAATGGCTACCAAAATTACAAAATCTAAAAACTTAAAACTTCTGAATTTTGAATTTCATTTCCCTTTATATACTAATGCATAAATTTCAAACTAATTTGAATTTTATTTGCATTTCATTTAACTTAACCTAACCATAGTTAACATTTAACCTTAGTTAGGTTAGTTTAACTTAACCCTTAAGTTAATAAATATTTAAATATTTTGACTATAGTTAACTAACTTAACCATGGTTAATTTATTTAACAATTAAATAAATAAATATTTATTTTAATTATTTAATAATTAAATAATCATAAAGTGAAATTACTTTTATATCTTTACTAAATTACAAAGTTAACCTAAAATAGGTCCCACCATTTAACCATATACTTTAGTTAAATTAACCTTAGTAATTTGCTGAATTATACTATATTGAACCATTCAATATGGTAAGCTGCCCAAGTGCTCAAAGAGTACATTTCATATTGGGACTCTCTGGGTCTACACGCGATTTGTCAAATTAAACTATTCTATGAATTCGTAATCGATACTCCACGCACACATTACGAATATTACAAATCAACGCAATAGACCATACAAGTTGAGGTCATAACGTATACGTATAATCCTTCCATCATTTATACCCTGAATGTGCGGGGATATAGATCAGCACCGTCAAATCCCTGTAAGCACATCCTTAATTTTATCTCCAGATTCGTATCTCGATAAACAATATACGCAAACACTTTTGCTATATTGTTTAACCCTATGAAAAACTCTTTTACCGGGTTAATGCTTATGGCCATAAGACTTCATGAAATACAATCTCGAAGTATCGAATATACAACTTACCTACGTAAGCTGATGAATCTCGTATCTACGCACACCGGACTCCATGAGTATCGGACCATACCCAGCAACACATAGCGGTCAGACCATAAAAGTTCTCTGACATATGTGAAACCAAAGCACGGTGGATCACTCACAAGACCACCGTGGCACTCAGGTCAAAGGACCACAAATACTACTCAACTCGATAGGACCATTCTTTGACGGCTTCATAGGATATCTATTGGGGTCCTCGTGAGTCTGTTCAATATCCAGTCCTGACTGGATACCTGCATGCCTATACAAGCTCTAAGCTTATGGTCAGCTAAGAACAACCGTCTGAACCAGTCAAATATAGACATACACTAATCTATATAAAGTGAATTCACCGATAGACCCACATTGGTGAATATAGATCAGGAACATTGTGTTTGAGACATACTTACATAATGACATTTCTTAGCACCTATTGCAACTATTTACAACTATATCATTACAAGTATACTCTTAGGTCTTTGTCACATTATAGATAAGGTTCTAACTCTTTAGACCTCGCTGACTCTTATAAACCTGCTAACTCTTAACAGTGCTAACTTTTAGTATTTATAATTTTTAGCTTTGCTAACTATTAGTTCTGATCTAAACTCCTTTAGATCAGATCCGAACTCTTTCAGATCAAACAATGTCTGTAATGTTACAAGTATTGTACCATATAAATATGATATTAACAATTTTTATTCAAAATGTTTATTGTATAAATATTAACAATTAATATTCATACAATATTGGAATGACGCGTGAGCACCAGCTCCAACAGAGCTTGTTGAAGGCGTCTAAATAGTCTTTTATCGGCATCCCTTCAGATATGAACAACTGATACAACTTCTTTTTTATATGCAACCTGTTGGCCTATGACTTTCGCATATAAAGAAAGTCAAGCTTCTTCCAAAGACTAATCGTCGTCTTCTCATCTGCTACTTTCCTCAATACTTCATTGCTCAATAACATAATGATTAAACTGTAAGCCCTTTCTTGAATGTCCTTTCTTTCTGTTTTAGTCTTAGATGACTCTAGTATCTTTTCTTCCTCACTAGATGAAGTTGCAGTCTCTTCTAGCGTCGAGCTTTACCATTGGCTTACCAATAACGCTGTCACTTTAATCTTTCATAAATTAAAGTCATTTATCTCATTGAATTTCTCTACCTCATACTTAGGTGCAGCTATGTTTGCTAAGAACCAAGCTCTAATACAAGTTTGTTGAAGCGAAAGTAATAAACTTAAGCAAATAATACAGCAACAAAATAATTAAGAAGATCAATAAGAGAATAAGAGTAAGAGAAAGAGCATAAGATTTATGTAGTTCAAAAATTTACCTACGTCCACGACAGATGATGATCTTACTTATTTTATACTGAATTATAAGACAATCACAAAGTATGCTTTTTATAATAAAGAACTCAAGTATCACAAAGAACTCTTTTAATTGCTCTCACAAAGAACACACAGTTTATTTATATTGTAATCTAGGTTTTTCTCTCTTGTATTTGTATTGTGATCACTAAGATCTTCACTAAGATGTCATTAAGACTATTATGCTCACTAAGATATATTTACAAGCCAATAGAGAGTCTTTATATAGGCTTTAAATGACCTAGGAAACCCTAAAATGAGTGAAAATTATATTAAGGAGTCTTAGATCATTTAGGACGCACTTGAGGGTGATCCCCAAATTGGAGCCGCGACCTGGACCTTTTGGCGCCGTGGGGCCACTTTTTCTCATTTAGGCGCTGCGGCCTAGACTAATTGGTGCCGCGGCACCAACTCTTTAGCACCGTGGTGCGACTTAGGCAATATCTCAGTGCTGCGACACCATTTTATGTTGTAGGATAGCATCTCTTCTGTACCTTCTCGCATCTGTTTCACCTCTTCGCATTCCCTACGCACGTGGCTTGATCTTCAAATCATATCCCAATAATTTTTAATCAATATTCTTACATAATTCTTATACTATTTTACTTTTTTAACAATAATTATAAAGTCAACAATCTCAACAGGATGATGTTTTCATTCATTCTACCAATGTTGATTGTGAATGTGTTATGGACTCTAGTAGTTAGTCTATTACTTAAGAGATAAGTATTATTTATTATTAAATTATAACACTAATATTTTTATTATATGCTCATTAACTAACATGAGATTAATTTATATGTAGGTATTCAAAAGCAAAGATGCATTAATTCAATAGACTAGCAACGATGGAAGAAAAACAATATAGTGGTTATCATTAAGAGATATAGTATGAGTATTAGTGTTGTAGTAAACCAAAAGTCACATTTGATTTTGAAAGAAATGGACAATATGAAAAAGTAAGTAATAATAGAGGCAATTATATAGATGATAAAACAAAGATCATTGACACAAAGAGATATGGATGGCCTTTCAAATTAAAAGTCCAAAAGTTAGACACTAAATCACTAATGATGATTAGACGTTGACAATAGTGTTTATGGGTGTATAATCGCCTATTATACAAATGCTAGGACACTCATTTGGAGTAAAAAATTAGAAGATAAGTCAAAATGCACAGACTGCAATGCTAGATGAACCCGAGACTACAAGTCACAGTACTAGTTACTCCAAGCTATGATGCCAGTGCGATTTCAAGCTTAAGCCATAGTGCTAGGTATTCTAAGCCACGGAGCAGACAGACAAAACACGAAAACTTAGTTTTTCTTGTATTAAAAATTTTCTCTAATTGAAGCTTATAAATAGAGACCTTAGGGCCACTATTCTAGGTATCAAAGGACAGCACAAAAAAGAGAGAGAGAAGACAAAATTTTTAAGGAATATTAAGAGGCATACATTTCTAGAGAGAGAAACTTGGAGGCTGAAAATTCTTGAAGATATTCTTGAGGATTATTGAAGGATTGAAGTTTTGAAGATCATCTATCATAGTTTTTTCTTCTTTCTTCCTTTCACTATCTTAATTTAAAATTTATATTTATGGATATTGTTTCAAATATATTTACATTTAAGATTTTTTCGATGATTTTAGTTATGGGTATGTCTATGCTGGATTAGATTTTCATTCTAAGACTTAATGTAGCTCTATTTACATTATGTTTGAAATATTTAGTTAATTGTTAATAAAGTTTCACTTCAATTCGCTTATGTCTCTCTAGGCTTAATACTTCTAATTTGTTGAAAAATGAATTAGTTGACTTAAATTTATGAAATTTAATGATCGGGAGAGATTAATTCATTTATCAAATTTAGAAAATACAATCTTATTTATTGTTGAGTTTGGGAGGCCAATAGCACTTTTATTATTAATATAATGGTTTCTTAATGAATGTGTAGGTAGGCAAGTTAGATAGGAAAATCAACTTGAGTATTTATGCATAGAATCTCATTTAACACTTGAGAATAATAATGAGATTAATTTTAAACTCTTGATTAATAAGTTGAAATAGAATTAGTTAACAATTGCTAAATATGAAGAATATGATAAGAATAAAGCCTACTGAATTCTAAAAGAGGCTTCATCTCTATAGTTGTACTAAAAATAGTTCTTATGAGCTAAAGTGAGCTAATTATATAAAGGTTGACCTATCTTTTTATGGGTGTGTTGTTCATTATACATATGATTTACCATGTACTCATGAGATTTTTAAATACAAAAGAGAAAGTAAGCTTATACCACTTAAGAGCATCAATCATCATTACAGGTAACTTAAATTGGTATGTATACTGAAAGAACGGAATGTGGAGTTAAGTTGCCAGCCAAAGTTTGAGTTAATTGTCAAAATATTTCATAAAAATCCTATCGACGAACAATTAGACATTTTGATAAAAAAAACGAGATATCCAATTTGGGATGTAATCTTCCTATAAAGCCAAAAGTTAAGACAAATATTACTAATTATTTAAGAAAAATTTTTAAAAATAGCAAAATTGGAGGGGGTCTTTAACTTTTTTAGCCACTATTTCAAGTTTTTAATTTGTTTAGTCAAATAAATTACTTTTGGACAAATATTCCCTTTCACTGTTTGTACAATACCTGCTATAGTGTACAGTATTTTTGCTACAGTTATTAATTAAATCAAAATTAATATTTTTTATTTATTAAAATTATATTTATTTTATATTAGTTATCTATTTATTTTAATCATATTACTACAAAATTTACATAAATAATACAATTATTTAATGTAGTTAAATTAAACTAAATAAATACAATAAATAAAAATAATTTTCATAAATAAATACAAACTTAATTATATTTTTTATTAAAATTATATTTATTAATAAGTAAATAAAATAAATAAAATATAAATAATTATTTATGAATAATAAAAAATTAAATAAATATAATAGTCACAAAGGCTATCTCCACCAACAAAGGTTGAGATCAATAAAGGTCATCTCAGGCATCGCATCTTGGGCCCAAGATGCATGGCCGAGATGAAATCCGAGATGCGATAGTGGCTCTCAGCCATTGCATCTTAGACCCGAGATGCGTGATCGAGATGCTATGGCCATCACATCTCGGGCCCGAGATGACCCCAAGATGGCCTAGAAATGCGATAGTGGTCATCACGCCATCATATCTCGGGCTCTAGATGGTCCCGAGATGCGATGGTAGTCATCTTAGGCCCGAGATGGCCCCGATATAGCCTCGAGATGCGATGGTGATTCTTAGCCATCGTATAGCAGGCTGGACCATCTCGGCCATCGCATCTCGAGCCCGAGATGCATAGCCTAGATGGCCCCGAGATGCAATGGTCGAGATGACCTCTGTTGATCTCGATCTTTATTGGCAAAGACAGCCTTTGTGACAATTATATTTATTTAATTTTTTAATATTCATACATAATTAATTTTATTTATTTAAATTTTATTTATTATATTTAATTATTAATAAATATAATTTTAATAAAAAAAATACCATTAACTTTGTATTTATTTATGAAATTTTTTTTTATTATATTTATTAAGTTTCATTTAACTACATTAAATAATTATATTATTTATGTAAATTTTGTAGTAATATGATTAAAATAAATAAACAACTAATATAAAATAAATATAATTTTAATAAATAAAAAATATTGAATTTAATTTAATTAATAACTATAGCGGCACTGTACACTGTAGTGGGTACTGTACAAACAGTAAAAGAGATTATTTATCCAAAAATAATTTATTTGACTAAACAAATTAAAATTTTAAAATAGTGGCTAAAATATTTAAAGACCTCCTTAAATTTTTCTATATTTAAAATTTTCCCATTATTTAACTATAAACGTTAATAATATTACTGGTCGTGGCCATCTAGATTTAAGTTAGTACAATCTTATTAAGAAAGTTGTTCACTTAATCTTACAAATAATTTAATTGTTCACTTAATCTTATAAATAATTTTATCTCTGTATTAATAGTCTGTTCAACTTATAGTCTCTTAGGGTTTTCTTAAACCTAGGTGTGTTGTGGTTTTGTAGTCATGTTTCTCTTGTCATTTTGTTTACAATAGATTTGAGTGAGATTACCCATTTATATTAGTCAATATACTTCTCGGACATGTCTATGCCAAATATTCGTCTTTACGAATTGGTTGAAGATACCCATTTATGTTAGCCCTAGTTTTTTTGGATCGAGCAACCTTGTTTTTATTTTTTTTTCAATTTGTTTTTTTATTTTTTTAATAAAATTTAAACTTTTGGAGTATTTATTTTATAAAACAATTGTTAGATTATAAAATTTAAATTTAGTTTTTTACCTTGTTTCAATTGTTTTTCAATTTTTAGATTAAATTTAAACTTTTTAGGTATTTATTTTGTAAAGTAATAGTTAGATTCATATATATTAAATTATTTTATAATTTTTCTTAAAAAAAATAAAATAAAATATATAAAATCTGAATCCAAGGATTTCAAATTTTAAGACTTGGGATCTCAACAGGAAGCGACCCTCTCGAGTTTTCGACTGTTTCCTAGATTGAAGTAGCCTTTCGTCGCCCTACCAAACGAAAAAGGCTTGAATTTTCCAAGGTTGGATTCTGAATCTCGGCTCAACCAATTTGTCATTCCTAAGTTTTTTGCTACAATTGATTCTCAAGTGACACAAACTTGTTTACAGGTGCTAAATGCAGATTATGGGGGTTTCATCTGCTTTTAATAGTAATTTGATTACTTTCTTGCCCAAAATAAAGAATCCTCAGTGGGTTGGTAAGTTCAGCCAATTAGCCTATAACTTCTTTTATATAATAATTGCAAAGGTTCTGGCAAATAGGTTGAAATTGGTTTTGAGTTTAAGAGTTAGTGAAACCCAGAGTGCTTTTATCCAGGGGTGGTTAATCTCTGATAATGCCATTATCATTTTTGAATATCTTAGTATTTTGCAGAAAAAGAAGAAAGATCAGTATGGTTTGCTTGCTCTTAAACTTGACATGGCAAAGGCTTATGACCGGAATGAATGGAGTTTTTTGTAGGGTATGATACTCCGATTGGGATTTTCTTCCTCTTTTACTATTTTGATTGTGACATATATGTTGATAGTGTCATATGGTTATCTATTTAATGGCAAACCATAAGGCTATTTAACCCCTTTTAGGGGTCTTCATCAAGAAGATCCTTTATCTCTATATCCTTTTATCATTTGTGCAGAAGGTTTGACTTATGTTATTTAGGATATAGAGAGTAAGAAGCTGATTCTGCATATCCGCTACAATAGACATGGGCCGATTATTTCTCATTTGTTCTATGCGAATGATAGCATTTTATTTTTTAAGGCTTGTGAATCAGCTTATGTAGTAATAAAAAAAATCCTTCTTACTTATGCAAAGGCGTCGAGACAATTAGTGAATTTCAATAAGTCAGCTGTTTCTTTCAATAAGTTCATCCCTCCAACTACCTGTTTGGTCTTGGTTGATATTTTTTATATTATTCAAGTCTCTTCTCATGGGAATTACTTAGGATTACCAAGTATGGTAGGATGGAATAGGAAAGAGATCTTTGCTACTATTTGGAATAAAGTATGAAAAAAATTACAGGGGCAAAAAGGTCAGCTTCTTTTTATTAGCAGTCGAGAGATTCTTCTTAAGACCATAATCCAAGCTACCTCGACCTATTGTATAAGATTTTTTTAGATTTTCGTTGGCTCTGATCAAAGATTTGCATAGTCTTAGTATGAGATTTTAGCGGATGGGGGGTGATGATGAGTCTCAAAAACTTCATTGTTGTAAATGGGAGACACTGTGTAATCATAAAAATTCAACAGGCCTTGGTTGCCTTGGTTTTCGTGATCTGTAACTTTTTAGTAAAGCAACATTAGCCAAACAGGTTTGGCGGATATGAACGCCTAAGTGCTCTATGGTAGGTATTTTCCAAACACCACCATTTTGCAAGCTCCAGTTCCTAATCGACATCTTTGATACGGAAAAGTCTCTTGTGGAGTCGGGAGAATATTATTCAGGGTTCTCGTTGAAGGGTTAGTAACGGGGATTCGATTTCTATAATTCAAGACCGTTGGTTATCGTGTCATTGATCTTTTAAGGTACTCTCACACCTTTCTTTATCTAGGGAATTTATTGTGGCCGAATTAAAGACCGGGGAAGCTTTCTGGAATATTGAAGATGACCTCTGCTTGTTTAATAGGATCCTTTAGGGACCCCAAGGGAAAGGGGATAATTATATCTCCTCATTTTCCTTGTAAGCAAAAGTCTCTGACCTCTAATATGTGCCTCTTAAGTTTTGCCAATTTTGTTTGGATGTTTTTATAGATAAGAACCGTATGTGATACTTGGTGAAGATGAATAATTGATCTTTACTTAGCGAAAATACTTCTAAGTAAACATAACAATCTAAAACTACACAACTACTTAGGGATGAGTAATAAGTTAACCGATCATCCATAAAAAGAATAATACTTGTTGGAATTTATGATTTAACAATCATGTATAGGTATAAATTAAGATGGATATCAAATTAAGAGTCAACAAAAAATCTAGTACATGAAGGTTGTGCGAGGAAAGAGCAAAACAAAAAGTCAAAAGAGTGAGTACTATTTATACAAGTACTATTCGCATGGTAACTTATGGGTATTTCATGTTTTAATTCAACTAACTTCTTTAAATAGGATTTGGACTCCTATAAGCAATAACTCTTATTCCAACTAAGTTTAGAATTTCTTAAGCCTTTGTAAATACTATACAAACCCTTGTAAACCCTTAGAGTTCAGCATTTAAAGTATTAAGATGTACACATAAAATAGAATAGAGAAGCTAGATAGGCACTAAGTGCGTGGTACACTAGGGTGTAACCTTTGAGAGTATCTTTGTTCTTGTGTGAACAAAAAGAACACCAAAAGATCCTTTTGAGAGGGCTCGAGCTATTCTTGTATTCCTTGGGTTAAATCTCTTACGGAGTATGAGAGATACTAAGAGGTCTTGTAAAATTCGTGGTGATCTATGAGATACTTAATTGTCTACAATTATATATACTAAGAGGTCTTGTAAAGAACATGGTGACCTAAGAGATACTTAGTAATCTGATTAATAAAAAATGTTAGATCATAGATACCCCGTGGACATAAACATTTTGCTAATTCTATATATATCTTGTGTCTTATGGCTTTTTTTTTAATCTTTATTAATGTATTGATCTTTTATGTTTTTTTATTATTTATAAGTTAAGTCTTTCACACGTGTATAGGGTTCTTAAGGTGCTAAATATTAAGCCATGGTGGTATTAAAGCACATAGAACCCCCAACAAAGGAGTTAGTGCAAAAGGCTAATCTTATTGAGAGATTAATGCTAAGACTAATTTTTCGCAACAAAATAGTATCAAAGTTGTGACTTAGTTGATTTTAAAGTGGTGTCAAATTGGAGCATAGCTTGATACCTCAACAATACTTGACTTATAACTTCTGTTGCTCTATCCCCGCAGGGGCAGAGAACCCATTTTTTTTCTAAGTTGTACAAGATGTCTTCAATATGGAAAATAGTTCTCGGCAAACTTACTTAAAGACTTAGTTCTCAGCAAACTCTATTACAGACTTTTGATAAATAAAAACTCAAGACCACAATATAAGTGGGTTTTAGGAAAAAAGGTTTCCAAGTAGGATAGAGAGTTCTTGGTAAGAGTAGGATATTAAAAAGAGGGGACATGTGTAGTTAAGGTTCTAAAGGAACACATCACTTATTAAACTTAGAAACATTTTCTGAAGTATATAAAGAACTTCTTTCCTTATAAGCTTTAGAATGATTAGTGCTCAAATTGTATAAGAAAACTTGGGTGATTTTTCTAAGCCTTTGAGATGAGTTTTCTGATATTTTTTGGTAGACTCTTTCATTCAAAATTAGCTTATCGAAAACTCCATATCTTACTCAAGTTTCAAGAATAAGAACGTGGATCCTTCTTGAGAATTATGAGGATTGTTCTTAAACAGTCCTATTTAGGTGAGATCTACTTTTTCATGAAGCAACATTCTATTAACTAGGGTACTAGTTTAACCAATATATGTACAAAATAAATTTTGAAAATTGAATTTAAAATAAAATTAAACTAAAGTGTCCTTGTAAAACTACTTAGGGTCCATGAAATACATAATTTTAAAGAAAAAGAGAACCCTTCCAAGATTTAAGGATAATAACATTTTATGAGCTCAACTTTCCAAGATTTTCTAATAACCCTTCCATCTAAATAATCTAGCTCATATATTCTTAGCCTAATCCGTTTCTATAAGGCCCTTCCTAGTTAAGGCTAAAGGCTTTTTTTTATTTATAGAATCCTTAGTATTCAACAATATTTTCATTAGGACTAAGTCACCTTCTGCGAATTTCCTATCTATAAGACTTTTCATTGTTAAATTATTTGCCATTATCAGTGATGATGGCGTACGGGACAACAAATCAAAAAATGAGGTTCCTCCAATCAAATTGGTAGTTTTCTTCTTGATGCTTTTTCTTAGGTTTACTTCTATCCACTTAATGAAGTAGTCTACTATGACCATCATATATTTTGCTAAGCCATGTCCTCTGGGTAGTTAATGGATTAGCTCAAGCCCTTATTTGCAAAAGGTCAAGGGTTTAAAATTATTTGTAAGCTCTCGAGTGGAAAAAACATCTAATCAACATACTTTCTAACAAGTGTCATATTTCTAAACAAGGTTATTAGTGCTTGTTTTCCAATAAGCCAATAATAGCTTTACCTAAGGGCTTTATATGCTAAGGACTCAACACTTGAGTGGTTGCTACAAACTCCTTCATGAATTTTTTGAAGTAAATATCTAGTATCTTTTAGTTTAACATCTCAGGTATGGATATGAATGCCTTTGGTGATATAGGATTCCATTAATTACTCTATAATGAGCCAAAGTGTACTTGAGCTTTCGAGTTTCATACTTGTCTGAGCGTAATTCCTTACTCAATTTAATCTATTATGGGTTGCTATAAACATATGGGACCTCTTCACTTTTCTCATAAATACATGGTTCTGAAATTAGCTCCTATGGTATTAAACGAGGAATTTTGGTGTCCTCAAATAAAGCTAGTTAGGCTAAGATATCTTTCTTGTGGTTCTCACTTTATAGGATTTGTTGTACCCTCATCTCTCAAATTAGGCCATCAATTCCTTTACCTTCTACAAATAAGATACCATGTTTTTTGTGTGGGCCTTAAAGTCCTCCTAGACTTAGCTTACCGCCAATTAGGAATCAATCTTCATGATAATCTTTTTAGCTCTCAATGCTCTTACTACGTTGAGTTCAACCAATAGGGTTTTGTATTAGACCTTATTATTGGATGCCTAAAACCTAAATCTAATTATAGCTGACCTTGTCACCTTGTGGACTGATAAGCACATCCTTTACTTTACATCTTTGAGAGTTGGATGCTCCGTCTATGTATAGGGTCCATGTTAAGGAAACCTAATCCTCAAACTACTGACCCTCTTAAAGGTCCTCAGATGAGGTTTCCACTAAGATTATGCCATCTCCTTATGTACACCCAGTTATAAAGTCTATAAAGTGCTTAATCTTTGATTGTAGTATTTAGCTTATATTACACGTCGTACTCATTAAGTTCAATTGCCCATCTAACCAGTTACTATGACAACCCCAGTTGGTATAACATTTATCTAAGGGATTGGTTTGTTAACACTGCCACAACGTGGGCTTAAAAATAGAGCCTCGACTTTGTTCCTGACATCACCAATATTAATGTTAACTTCTCTGCTGAAGGATATCTATTCTCAAGATCTGTCAAAGCTTTACTTGTAAAATAGAAAGGCATATTGGCTCTATCTTCCTTATTTATTATAACCGAGCTTATAGTGTGTTATGATACAACTAAATAAATATATAGTCTTTTTAGTTCTTAGGATAACAATGTTGATTGGTTGAGCTAAATAAGCCATCGGTTGCTAAAAAGCTTCTTTGAATTGAGGGATCCACCTCATGTTCTCTCACTACTTGATTGTCTGAAAGAATTCAAAGCATTTGTCAGTTACTTTGGAAATGAACCTAATCAGGGCAACAAATGTCCCTATTAGTTTCTGAATCTCCTTCTTAGTGCTAAGATTTCATTTCTATTATAGTTTTCACCTTATTTGGGTTGCCTCTATGTCCCTTCGACTTATAATTAATCCCAAGAATTTACCTTACTCCTTTTCAGACACATATTTCTCAGTATTCAATTTCCTTTTTTTCCTCTCAAGATCTCAAAGCTTTTTCTCAGATCTCCAAATACAGTTCTTGAAAAATGTTTATTTGTAAATCATATCGTCAACATAGACTTTCATGGTTTTTTTAAATCAATAGTTTAAAGAGTTTGTTGACTAACCTTTGATAGATAACCCCTATACTCTTTAAACCAAAGAGCATGATATTATAACAACAAGTCTACTAATAAGTGATAAAGGAAGCATTCTCCTTATTTGGCATGAACATTCTAATCTGGTTGTAACTCGAGAATGCATATATGAATTTGAGGAGCGTATATCTAGCTATTGAATCTACCAACTAATCTATCTTAGGTAAAGGAAAGTTATCTTTGGGGCAAGCTTTATTTAGATTGGTGAAGTTGACTCATATTCTCTATTTTTTGTTAGATTTTTTTAGCATTACTACATTTTTCAACCGCTCGAAGTAGTTGACTTTTTTAATAAAACTTACCAATAATAGCTTCTATACCTTAGCCATCACCATCTCATATCTCTCTTGGTTGAAGATCTTTCTCTTCTGGTTGACTGGCTTGAATGCAAGCTAGTAGCTAGCCTAAGAGAGATAAGCAATGGGTTGATACTTGGCATGTCCTTGTAGCTCTAAGAAAATACATCTGAGAACTCTACTAATGAAGAATTTAAGTTTTCTTTGATCTTTGGTTCTAGTTTGGACCAAATTTTGACCACCTTATTGAGAGAATTCCCCTTCAGCTGGACCTTGATTAAATCCTCCACTGGTTGTTGTAGCTTTAGCTTCTGCTACTCTAGTAGGTCTATAGTAGTAATAGCTACTTACCATTTTTTAGTCCTCCAACATCATCCTTACTCCTCTCATAAAGAACTTCAGTTTTAAATAGTAGATAGACATTGTTGTGTTTGAGTTCCTCATGAAAGATCTCCTTATAAGAATCTTGTATGGTAAAGGTTGTTCGATAATTATAAAGTTTACCATTATCGTCTTCATGTATAGCTTCTCACTCAATGATATTAGTAGTGCGACTATACCTAAAGGCATCACAATACCCTCTCCTAAGCCATATAGTAGAGTTTGGATTCTCTACACTTTTAGGCATCTAATCTTGAAATCATTAAACGCTTCTTTGAAAATGATGTCCACTGAAATCCTGGGTTAATGAAGATTCTATTAACATCAATCTCAACTATATGAATAATGGCTACCAATGCATCATTATGGGGGTAGCTCACCTTTTTAAAGTATTCATTAATGAATATGATCATTATTCCCAAAATCCTTAATTTCTATGAGGTCAAATTGTTGCGTATAACTTAGTACCCCACCATCAAGTACCATATATAGTTATTTCTTTACCAACTCGAATTTCTTGTTAACATTGGGTCACTAGCAATTATTATAGTTGTATTCTTTTAAGGGGAGGGCTAGATTTCTTAGTTCTCCACCTTTATAGGTGGCTTAGGCTTTAGTTTAGTAACCATTCCTTATTAATTAATCAACACGCCTTTTTAAATTCTTACATTCCCTCGTTGTATGCCCGTAGTCTTGATATAACTTATACTTCTTATTTTTGTTTATCTCTGATGGCCTCATAGATTATGTGTGAAGGAATTCTAAGTGAAATATAGGATATTTTATCTTAGATCTTAGCCACCCGATGAGGCTACCTTCTTGGTTTACCGTTGTGGAACCTCCATCCTAAAATCTCTCTCCTCTAAAATACTTTGCTGAGTAAAGAGGAGTCTTTTCCCTCCATCCTTTGTAATCCTTCTTGCCAAAGGACCTTTTAAATTTATGTTCTCTAATCCTCCCCTGAAGCTCCATAGTTACTAGCATATTAGTTTACTCTTCATCCTTCATTCTTATATAGCCAATAACTTTTCCGTAGGCAATGACATAGCTGGGAACATGGTGCTCAAATAGATAATACCAAAACGTTTACAGTCACATCCATTTTTTTAAGCTTACAGCCCAAGCTCTATTACACATTTGTTGAACCTATCAATAAACTTTTTAGGGTCTTTCCTAGACCCTGATTGATTTTCTTAAATTTTTTAGGATCTTTGGCTGAATCTCAAGCTCCTCGAAAGTGTTGTAAAAATAAGCTAGTTAATTGATTGAATGAGGTAACACTTATCTGCTTTAGTCTCCTATACCATATCAATGTTTTCTATTTCAGTCGTATATGAAATAATTTACACATCCACTAGTCTCGAAGACTTATTATCAATAAAAGGTCGGTAATTATATCTATATAATGGTTAGCATCTGTTGTAACCATATAGACTAGTAATATTGATATCTTAAAGTCATTAAGAGCTCTATGTCCCTCAATTCATTAAGAAGATGGGACCTTCGCTTTCACTCTATAGGTTAGTCCATTGGTGCTTCAGTTTGCTAATCTTTTCTTGCCACTTCATACAACCTCTGCTTGAGGCCTCTAACCTTCTCTTTTAGGGCTAGCTCTTTAGTCTTTTATCTAGTGGCATCTTTCTTTTCGCTCCTTTGTTTAGCCCTCAACAAACATCTGGTGTCGTTCTTATAGAGGTCGTCTTCATTGTCTTGTCTGAAATCTTCTACCTATGACTTAGGGGCCTCTCTTCTCCGACCTTGTTTGCAACCTATGACTTTTCAGCTGTGACTCTATATATTCATGTGAAACTTCTCCCCCTGGCCACTCTTATTTTTCTTGTTAAGTTTATCTAAGTAGTGTTTATCAACATTTTGTGTTCTGATCGCATAAAGGAGTAATAATGGTTCCCTTGGCTCCTTTCTCACCTCAAATTCCTTCTGACTTCTGTTAGGCTTATAAAAACTCTTCTAGCAATTACTTTATCTCCTTATTATATTTCTTTGCCATTGCGAGCTCTTTTCCATTCTCTTGCAACTCCTTTTCTAATCTCTGCCTTCACTTTGATGTCTATCGATCTCTTTATAATGGTTTTGCTCTTCATCCTCTAGTCATGTCCCTTTATTTCTTCAAGTTCTTTTGCAAACTCTTAGAATTTAGGATCCAACCTCTTTTTGGTGTTTTGATTTTCTTCTCGAGAATGCCCTATGACTTTTTTCTTAAGTAAACTTTTTATTGAGATGTAAATTAGTAGTTACTGTGGGTTTTCATACCTTTCCTATAGACGATAATGATCTACTAACTGAGACCACTTCCACAGATTGATAACTCAATTCAAGGTTGCTAAGGATTGAGATCAACAAAATTGAGTTAAATTTATTATTATTTTAATAAATTAAATTAAATTTGATATTTTAATAAATTATAACAATAAATTCCTTAGCAACCAATAACAATATCTCATTCCTTAACAATAAATTCATCAAGAAAACAAAAAATCAAGGATATTAATTAAAACAAATTACGTGTTTGGAACCTGTGATAATCTTGGAGATGTTTATAATACAATTCAATCTGCTTAATTTGTCAAATTCAATTCAAATCGACTTGTATTTTATCAAATTTGATTGATTGATTGAGTGGATTAGATAAAAAAATTTGAAATCCACATTTGGTGAATTGGCTTATGGATTTACTTCAACAAATTCACTAAAATCCGATCCAATCTAATCCGAAGAAATTAATATCATAATATTTGTAAATAAATTATTTTTTAAAAAAAATTTAATTATCTCATTTATTCTATTATATAAAAAGTAAAATATATATATATATATAAAGCCACACAATTTGCATATAAATAACTAATTATTTTTTGTTAAATTTAAGCTATTTTTTTTATTATTGAACTATCTTGAAATTATTTTTTTAATTTTTTTAGTAAAATTAGTGAACCTAAAATTTAACCTTAAATCACCCTCCAATAGCTTACAAAATAAATTGGGAGAGTTGAGATATAAGGCAATGTGCTTAACTCATTTTGATCTCGAGTAGCTCAACTTAGTTGAAATTTTGAAATAGAATTAATATCATTTTTTATTATTTTATATAAAATTAGATTGGATGTGAATTTGTTTTTGTAGCAAGTTAGATCAAATTGAATTTTAATTTTAATAAATTAGATTAAATTGAAAAATTATAAATTCGTTTAATAAATAAATTGGGTAGATTTTTTATAAAATTTTAAAATCCAAATCAACGAGCATCCTAATTTTCAACTAATGTTGCGTGTTAAGAAAAATAAAAAATAAAAACCTTAAAAGAAGAAAATAAAATGGATTCATGTGGTTAGAATCTATGGGTTGCAGAGTAGCCACTGGACAGTGGACACTAGCCAATTCCTTATTTGTTTGATCATATAAAAGGACAAAGTAAACACCAAATCCAAAAGAAAGCAAAACAAAAGCAAAGCAATATCCAATATCCAATAGCAAACCAGGTTAGTAGGAGATGGGTGAACAGAAAGTGAAAGAAGAAGCCATGCAAATAATTGGAATGTTCCAAGTTCTCCCTCGTTTGGTCGTC
Organism: Ailanthus altissimus; assembly: GCA_946807835.1. Taxonomy (NCBI): domain Eukaryota; kingdom Viridiplantae; phylum Streptophyta; class Magnoliopsida; order Sapindales; family Simaroubaceae; genus Ailanthus; species Ailanthus altissimus. Next base: position 14,510,592 of record OX327698.1, read on the forward strand.
TTCGATCTTGACTACACTCTCTGGCCTTTCTACTGGTACGCCCTTTTCTCTTTTTTGTTATTAGGGTTTGTTATTTGAATCCTAGGCGATTCTTTCATTGGTGAATTGTATCATATATTTTGTTATCACAACACAACTTTATCAATGTCTGCAAGGTTCTGGGTAACTTCAGTTTCTTTTTCTTTTCCTTTTTTTTTTTTTTTGAAGTTGACTGGTTTGTTTTGTGACAGATTATGTCATTTGTAAAATATAGTTTCCTGTTTATTTCTCCTTGTTTATATTTTTCAATTTAATAGATAAATGCAAAAGTGCCCAGGTTATTCATGTTTATATTTTGAACTTATTAAATGTTAAAATGCTTAAGGAGGATACACGTTAATTTTTTAAGGAGTCAAGAATTGTTAAAATGACAGTTGTGGTGGCAACTGAAAAAAAAAAGTATGCAGCATTTGATGGTACCCTTGAACAAATGTAAACAGAATCCTGTCAAATTAAACAATTAATTAACTATTGAAAGTGAAAATTTTCAAATCTTTTAACCATTTTCTTTTACATATTGGATCGATGAGGTAAAGGGTTTATGGTAACTTGTCATTAACAACACAGCACTCAGAATTGAGTTGACTTGATCTCGCTTACTACAACACATGGATAATTCTCATTATAATAGTACGTGGGCTATTATGTCACAATATATTGTGTATCGTTGCAGTATGCAGCATCAGGCCAGTTAGTGTTAAAGGACAACACCTTGCTGCCATCAGGCTTTTAGCTATGAAAGAAAACTTGCCACTTTTCATTGATTATATCCGGGTATTGGTGATTTAATATGCTGATAAAGAGGTGGATTTTACATCTACCAATAATCCATCTCCAGTGTTGTAAAACATTGAAATATCAGTTAAAAACACTAATTAGTGCACAATCTGATGCTTCTTAACTAATATATTTCACATTTGAACCTTGTTCTGATCTACAATTACCAATGATCTATGGCAAATGCTAAACTAGCAGAACCTTGAATTTTTGCTCCCTGGCTACGATGAGCCTTATATTAAGCTGTCATAATTAAATAAATGCAGGGAAATTATCGTTCACCTGAATAGCATTGTGTAACAAGTGCCATGTAAATGTTTTTGTATGTCCTAATAAGTAGTATGAATTTAAATGTGGTTGTTTTCCAGCGAATGTCGCTCTAGACGTGAAATGCCATCATTGTATCCCCATGCTAAAGGCATAATGTATGCCCTCAAGGACAAGGGGATTGATTTAACCATTGCCTCCAGATCACCAACTCCAGATATAGCAAACACATTTCTTGACAAATTGGATATCAAGTCTATGTTTGTGGCCAAGGTGAGCCCCTGATAGTCCTTTTTTCTGGTAAACGCTATATCCAGTTCTAATATTTTATAGTCCTGCCTATGCAATATGTAATAAAAGAGTCAACCAGTCGTAAATTATTCTTGAATAAATCAGTTAGAGCATGAACAACTATATTACAGGCTCTTTAGAATAATTTCCTAAAGGAAAATCATAAGGTGTTATATTCAACAAAAGTTTGTAAGATGGTATAACTCAGCCACTTTACACTTATCTCCTCCTTCCATATAAAATCAAATTTCTACTTGGTTTTTTTCCTGCACCATTCTTGTCCTCCTGGTAGTCATTTGCATAAAATGTGGACTCTTCATGGAAGGGTTTGATGTTTGTAATTTTCAGGCAGTTGAAGAGAGCATCTTAAATGTCTGTTGAATCTTTGTTCACTTAATCCCAATAACTCAAGGTGACTGTAAATGACAATGCCGACTATGTTGTCATATTTTCCTGATATATATCTCTGTTAATAGGTTTTCAGCTTATTCAGGTAGTTGATACTTACTGCAATGAGAAGTGACAATTGGATGATTATTGGTTTGGCTTGTTATTGTTTTGTTGATAATTCAGGAGATATTTTCCAGTTGGACGCATAAGACGGATCACTTCCAGAGAATTCACTCTAGGACTGGGGTGCCTTTTAAGTCTATGCTCTTTTTTGATGATGAGGATAGGAACATCAATGCGGTAAAGTGGCCTCTTCGACTGCCTTTTTATTTGGTGAAACTTTACTATATCTAATTATTTTTTGGAAGAAGGATCTTGAGTTCAGTTATATTTAGTGGAATGTTGGGATCCTGATATTTTGGTTGCATACGCCATTTAGCTGAAGTTTGTAATAGTAATTTCAGGTTTCAAAAATGGGAGTAACAAGCATTTTGGTAGGTAATGGGGTTAATCTTGGATCATTAAGGCAGGGTCTTACAAAGTTCTCTCAGAACTGGAATACATCTGAGAAGAACAAGCAAAAATGGGGATCCAAGTTCGGTCAAAAGTCAAATTCATCCGAGAACGAGAAGAAATGAATGCTGTGTGTATGCTCATTCTTATAGTGTGATTATTTTTTTCCTCAGCTGTCGTGGAATAGTTTCTGCAACCACATCTGCTTTACTAAATTGATATGTATACGATGCATCAGCAATCAAAAAGAATATCTTTAAAGTGATAACTTACGTTGTATGAAATTTATGGTGATTTAAGAGAATTCTTTAGAGAACTTCAGGCTATTGTTTGGTGTTTGGAGAAATATTCTGAAGTAACATGATGCCAAATTCATGCTTAATTTCTCAAGCCTTTTTTGTGATGAATCATGGAATTATAATTTTAGATTGGTGCAAACTCTCTAGAAGTTTGATGCTAAAAGTTGAGTAAACTCGGTAAATCATTGATTTACATATGATTTTCTCAACGTTTCTTTAGTTTATTTGTTATCTATCTTTCAGTATTACTTGTGCTGAATACCCAGTTCCCATTTTTTGGATTTCCTAAAGTGGTTGATTGAAAGAAACCAATCAACTCCCAAGAATTTGGAAATTCTAGTAATGGGATTTGCGGATTCGGAGTCTCTTTATAAGTTTTTACTAAATTTTTTACTAGTATGTGATTGATGATTATTAAACAAATAATATAATAAATAAATTTTGATTATTTACACTTAATACAGAACACGTGTTTAGTATGTAATTGATGATTCTTAAAAGGATAATAAAAAAATAAATTTTGATTAATTACTCAATACAGAACCTGTGTCAAAACAGATTTTTAAAACTTATGTAAAATTTAATTGTGTTTAATTTGAGATTAACTGGGAGAGAGAGAGTACATATGGGATGAGAACTTAACGTCTTAACCCCTATGTACTACAAGATTCCTGCTTTCAACTCACGTGTTGAATTTAGCCGTGCTTTCGCCTTTATATTTGAGCATCGTTCGGTTGGACTTTTTAATTGTTGAAAAAAGCTTTTACTGTTTTTAAAAAAAATAATATTTAATTACAGTTAAAACAAAATTTAAATATTAAAAAAACTTTTTTATCTTCATTTATAAAAGTTCAAATTTTATAAAAAAAATTATATATTTGTATGATATAATATATATATTTTAAAAATATTTAATCTCTATAATTCTATGACCAACATCTCTCTACAAACTATCCAAAATCTTGTCATTAGTAAGTATTATTTTATTTTAATTTTAATTTTTATACTAAGCACAATAATTTATTTTATTTATTGATTATTATATATTAAATTTATTTGAATTTTTGTGCTCTAAAAGATTGTACTTGAAGAAATCTAAGGTAAATTTAAACTTATATTTTAATTTTTGTAACACTTAAATAAATAAATTTGTTATTTATTAAATATTTTTTAGTAATTTAATAATAAATAAATATTTTTAACAAAATATAGCTAGACAATTTAGTACCTCAAAACAATTTTTTAAAATTAAGAATCAAACGATTAATTTTTTTTTAAAAAAATTTATTTTAAAAAATTTTACTTTTAAAAGTATTATTTGAAAAACCTAATTAAGTCGAGTGTTTAAGACTTAAAAAGGCACGAGAGAGGTATATAAATATCTTAAGTTGTCAAAAAAGGAAGCCTACTAATGCTAAATGACAATGTAAGGGAGTTAATTGCTCAAGACTCGAGTGAATAGGAGCTTGGAAAAAGACGAGATGAGAACTGCCCAAATCAAAGTAAGGACAGGAAGCAAGCAAACAATGTCCTAAATATGCAATGATCCTGATAATGGAATACAAAGGTCAGAATATACGAGTTTTCTCCACTTCAGAACATTCAAGATTCACTAGGTCCAGCCCATCAAAATTCAAGGAATCAAAGACTCACGCGAACTATACAGATCTTAAACTAACAAAAATAACATATATATATATATATATATATATATTTATATAAGGAGGGCTTGGAGTATATAAATCTATGAAAGAAACTAGGAATTGGAATGGCAACTGACAAAAAAGTTACTTCAAAATATGAAATCCATGAAATTTGGGGTTCAGCAGCAACCTGTGCAAGCCGATCCTAAGCTCACCAGGACAAATTGCTTCAAACCCTTTCTGCAATGAGCAATTGTTCAAGTTCCTCTCTACGACGCTCCAAATCCTGCGATTGATCATAAGAATTTCCTTACCAAAAAAAAAAATTCTCTCATGAAAGTCCATATTGTACACCACTGACTGGAACAAATAAACCAAACTTCAAGAAGGATATATATCAATCAACTGAGAAACTCTTATACTGATTAATTAACGACATGCATAATAATCAATTTTCAAATGTTCTTGCACCTAATTTTCTACAAGTCGTGGTCGACCTGAAAAACCTTCTAGTATTGTTATGGAAAGCAGAAATCCCAAGTCCCCGAATCAGTCAAGTTACCACTATGAAAGTTGGATTCATATTAAGGTCTCCAACTGATTATGTATGGTGCCTGTCAATTTACACTGTTTTTGATATATCATAAGCTTCTCAAACTTACCACAAGGATATTCATGAAGCGAACACAACATTTAGAGTTTTTAGGGAATAATAATCTGAGAATTAATTCATTTTTGTTAACTGTTCACATGAGTGGTGGTGGTGGCACATATGAAGGCTCCGGCACTAGGAGTATATTTTATATTAGAGCCAACAGGTAATTTTCATATAAGAGATCGTAAGTGCTATAAGATTCTTGCTCTTGTGAAATTCCAAATCAAATTCAAAATGCAAAGAATAGGTACAATAAACAATATCAAAGACTGAAGAGGCATGCAGAAAGACTCATTTGAACTCTAGATGGAACACAGCTTCTGGAACTATGGAGACATGATAACTTACCTGTAGATCCTTGACTGCTTGGTCCCTTGTCATCTCTTTGTGTTGATGAGCACGCTTGAGACAACCGATGCATAGAATTCCCTGAAAATTGGTATTGAAATTTAGCATCAAACACCATCAGTTTCATTTTAAGTTCAAACACTAAAAACTAAAATGCTATAACAGTTTGTTAACCAAAGATATCAAGAATAGAAATCTTGGCAAAAGCACATCAAAAAGGACAGATGCATAGAGATCAGAAACTTCTTGACATCAGTAGTTTGATAAAATCGAGAAGCTTTGAGACTAGCCCAGAAACACATGTAGCAATTGATTACCTTAAAACTAGCCCAGAAAAGAATAAGAGTAAATTAAGCGATTTTGGCAAAACTAAGAATCAATGTAAGGAGTCTTCATTGAGAAATGCAGACACTGGGTCCTCTAAATTTTGACAAGAAAATTATATACACATTCAAGCCACCACTCCATGTTAAAAAAGACAGGTAAGAAACAAATAACTCCTGGCTTAAAGTAGTGGTATCTAGTGCTTTTCCACCATCTTACCGATATGATGTAGACTACACCACAAGCAAGAAGCATGTAGCTCCCTATATTTTGAAGAAGAACGAGATATGTTTGCTTTGCAGAATAGTTAGGGAAAGCTCTAGTCATTACTGCAACGCTGAAAGGAAGATCATAAATTTTAAAACTTCATGATTAGTAATAGTTGTGTTTGAGGGTGTGATTGCCAGCTTGAAGAAGTGCTACATCAATGACAATCTAGTCCAAATTATAGAAAACAATATTGTCTTTTGTTTCTGCAAAAATCCAGTTCTGGCAATGTAAAGTGTGAGATTCAACCTACTTTGATCTGTTCTCAACTACCCTGATTTCATTATTTCAAATGGCATTATGGAATGAAGACCAAGGAGATAAAAAGACCTGATTTACACATCTAAAAGTTTAAATTAGTTTATTATCATGTCTTTTGGGTTGAAGAAATTTTGGAAGTCTCACTCAAAAGCAAGACACTTCCTGAATAAGAGAAAATCCATGAACAATAAATAAAATAAAATAAAGTAACATAAATCTTGCTAAAATAAAGGACATACAAGATCTGCAGCATACCCCTACCAGCCCAATACTCCAATATCTGCAAAAATGTTAATAAAAATACAACTTAAGAACCAGCAAAATGATAAGACCAAATTGATAATAACAAAAGTAAGAACAGAGGGATGAGATGTGCTTAAAACAAAGGTTCCTCTAATAGCAAATTAGAATTGCAATGATTTTGCATTGTAGGTCAACAACTTAGAAGGAAAAAAGAAAAAGAAAAATTAAATGAGGAAAACAATTTGACAGTAGGATCTCCTAGAAGGTTTAACCTAAATTCTGACAGCAATTTAGGTTGACACATTCAACATTGACATAGGAAGTTGTTTGCAAAGTACTTATTCATTCATATATCACCATAAAGGAATTTCGTCTATAAGGGACGACTGTATATGCTAAGGGAATGTCTTGGGAAGAATTATTGTTCTGTTTATAATTATGAAATATTATCAGCTGACTCCCAAGCTAAAAGCATGCGTCCCTCTCTAGCTACGTGGAAGCATTCACATTTTTGCACGAAACAAAGTATGAGGAATTCTTGTTCTCCAACTCACTGTCTTTTACATGCTGCATGACATCTATATAACCACTAGCAAACTGCTTAGAAATCTTTAGTTGCCAGTTTTCTAAGGCAACAGCTCAAGATAACGCACTAAATAATGAAGACATTTTACACTCTCTTACTTGCAACCTGTGTCAACAAATTATAATACTCAAAGCTAAACATCTCACTGGAATTCATGTCACAGCTGGTACTATCCGCAGCGATTTATGATTCAATAAATCAACAAAAATGTAATACAGAATTGATATTCCAGTAGAAAATATGACACATTTACTTCAGTAGAACGAACCTTCCAGAACTTCATAAAAAATCCCCATTCGGTCTCAGCAACAACCACGACCATCGCAATCACAACCGCATAACATCGGAATATCCCGTCAAATATCTAAAAACAAAAAAAGAAAAGAAAAGGAAAACACTATCAATAAAAAATAAAAACCAAAAACGACACAAGCCCGAATGAACGACGTGCGTACATCAGATCCGTCACTGAAGGAGCGAATAGCAGAGAGAACGTTGACAACAACGCAGAGAAGAGCCGTGAGAGAAGTCAAAACGCTGAAGCATCTGCAAACCACCAAGAGCGGGTCGGCGGGAAGCCGGAGTCTGCCACCGGAAGAACCTCTGGGCGGTGATTGGTGCGGCGGAGGTGGGGGCGGGACCGGGGCCGGGGCCGAGGGCGTTGAGTTCTCTCCTCTCTCTCCGTTTCTAGGCATCTTGTCACGCAGGATTGAGAAAAAAAATTCAATTATTGAAGGAGCAAAGAATTCTATGATCATGTCTGTCTTATTAGAACAAATTTTAATGTCAATTTTGCTTTTTACGTGACTGTTGGTGTCTAGAAAGAGGTATTCATTCCTTCACCTGCTGTTCAAGCGAGTCAGTTATGAGATTGAGTAGTATCAGTTGCAAGGTAAGGACACGTGTTAATGATATTTGGAGGATATTTTCTTGTCGGCTGGGTGGGCGCAGCCGGTTCGGTCTAATTTTAGTCGAAATCAAATCAATTTGTAGTTTTTCAATTTTTCCTCAAGGAGAATTAATAAATCGGACCAAACCTTTTTTATTATCCATTCAATTCGATTTCGATTTTTGGCTCAATTTATTAAAAAAAAAGAATTTGAAAAATATAACTTGTAGACTCGAATTCACGCCTTAAGAAAGCAATTGCCATTGTTTTCAAAACACGTTTCATCTGATCGTTGATTCGAACTTGTAAAGTGAGGAGGATTATTATCTCTAATTTTCTAACTGAGCTAAGGGTAATTTGTAATTTAAAAAATATTTTATTTTATTATATTTAAACTTTAATTACTTGTAAACTGAGGAGGATTATTATCCCTAATTTTTTAACTGAACTAAGGCTAATTTTTAATTTAACACATATTTTTTTTTATTATATTTAAATTTTAAGATAATAATATTTTATTTAAATTTTAAGATATTGATAATTAAAAAAAAATCTAACTTGTAAATTTAAACCCGAGGGAGAAATACATTCATTTTATCAATTGAACAACAACTAATTTTTAAATCAAACTATATTTTAATTTTTTTATATCAATCAAATATTAATAATTAAAAAGAAAGAAACAATGATAAGCGTATTTTATATTTATTATTTTTACTTTTTTAATCTTAAAATTTGTTTATTTTAAATGTGAATATTATATATTTTTATGTAATTTATTGTCATTTTATAGGTTTGAATCAATAAAATTATTTGAGATGAAAATTTAAAAAAAATAAGCAAAATTGTCAAAATTAAATAGTAATAGCTATAGTAATCAAGCAATAAATATTGCTATAGCGCTGCAGTGCTAAAAAGTTAAGGTTGCCGCGAGTAAACAGTAATGCATAATAATACTTTTTAAACAATTTCGATATTGGGCACAAGAAAATAAAAATCTAATTTGACTTATATTTGATATTTTACCATAATTTAAAGATATAAGCCTATAAATAGAAGATCAAAAAATCTATTTCAACAACCAATAAGAGAGTTGAGAAGATAAAGCACAAGTGAAACAACATTTTAAAGAGTTGTGACAACTTTGAAGGATCAAGAAACTTAGAAGATTGACAATTGCAGCAAAGTAGTTTTATCTTTTTAGTTCTTTATATTTTTAGTTCTATAATTTTCATATTATTTTTTTTAATAAACTTTAGAACTCTTTATTTCACTATAATCTAATTTCTCATCTAAGATTGAAATTTGAACTCAATATGTAAACTTAAATCAAAATATTTTTTTTTAGTTATAAATTCAGTATATAAATGTTCAATTTATTTTATGCTTAATGCTTTCTAATTTCTTACTCACTAATTAGATTATTGTGGAAACCTTAATGAACTTAAAAAAGGAATTTAGGTGTTGGTTTTGGATAGATTGATGTATAATCATTAAGTAATATCTTTGAGTTTTATGTGAGATCAGAATATACTCATATGACATAAATAATTGATAAAGAACCTATTTTAAATGATATTTGTTTTAATATGATTATCATAAAAATATAGGTAATTAATTAGGCAAAATAGTTTTATTTAACCTTTAGAAGAAGCTTGTGAATACATTAGGTTTTTTGGTTTATAATTCATATTGATCAATTAACTTAAGATGAATAATTTAATTTAAGTGAAGTATTGAGGGATAATTATAGTCCTAAACTTTTTACAATTTGTGAAATTAATATATATGTTTCTTTGCTCTATTTTATTTATTTGATTTAGGTTTTAATTATTTGAATACTTAAATTGTTTGAATAAAGATAAGAAGATACAATTTTAGTACTTAACAAATAATAATAAAAATTCTCTATGAAAATGATACTTTACTCATCTTATATTATTTGTTTATAATAGCGTACATTTGCGTGTATTATTTATTTACAATAGCGTAAACTTACACTTTATAAAATCCACAACAAACAACCAATTAGATTCGAACCAAGGTCTTAAGGGTGGCTAAAACCTTACTTTATCAATTGACCTAAAGCTAATTTTCAAATAAAACACATTCAATTTTTTATATCCGTATTTTTAAATATTAATAATTAAAAAAAATAAATTTTTTAATTTGATTCTAATTATATGTATTACAAAATTGAAACTAGATCAAATCGTTTGGTTATCTTAATCATAAGATTGAACGATTCTTTTAAAAAAAAATTATATAAATCAAACCGAACCTATTTAATTTAAACCGATTTAATTTTTTCAGTTTCTATTTTTTTTTTCATACTTAAGTACTGACCTATTGGAGTTTTTTTTTTTTTTTTTTTTTTTAAAGGGGGGATTACAATATTTATCATCATTTCCGCACCACCTAGGGGGGAGGGGGGATCGAACCCAGGTGGGGATATGAGTCCTTGGGGGGCTCAGCCAACTTGGCTGAGCCCCCGTGCTCAGTGACCTATTGGAGTTTTAAACATTAGACTTTTAGTTTTCACTTTCCACTTTCTATATATATATATATATATATATATATATATATATATATATATATATAAAAGGTTCAGGCTTTTTGTTGTCTCATGAGTTATGTTTTTCTTTTCAAGACACTTCACCGTTTGATAAATTCGATATGTGATATGTCTACACTCTAATCTTCACTCACTCTTGAGAATCTCTTTTCTCTAATCTAATCCCTTCTCTCCTTAATGGTCTACTCCCTCCCTATGCGCCTAACTCCTAACTATTTTGAATTAAAATAACTTTCTTAATAATTTATCAAATTATTTTGAGATATTATAAAAAATATTAGTAATATTCAATTGTCAGAAAATATTTTTTAAAAATATATAAAAAATTTAAATTAATCTTTTAAATTTAAAATAACTCATTTACCGTTTCACAACATACAAAAATGCACAATTTTTTATAAAAACAGTTGACAGTTTAATAATAAAAAAAAATTAATATTTTACTCTTTAAAATATATTTAATATATATACAATTAAAAAATTATATAATAATATTAAAAAAATTATTTTTTTAACTTTTTAAATTTTTTATTTTATCTCATCATTTTTTATAATCTCCAAAAAAATATACTATAGACAAAAAATTATATTATAAACAGAAATTAGAAAATGAAAATTTCAAACAATTACAAAAAAAAGTCATAGCATAGATAGATCAATATTATGAGAAATTTGTACAAACTAAAAACTTAAATGAAAAACATTTTAAAAAAAAGGAAAAAATCTCTGCACAATTCTCAGATCTTATGGAAGATGTCCAGGTTAATGGTCTTATGTGCCTTCACATAAGCTTGAAAATGACTTTGAAAGAGCGGACAAGACAACAACTCTTCTCTAAGAAGGTGCTCACTACTCTCCTCATGGCGGAATCTAATTAGCCCATCTCATGACATCAATTTACAAATTGCAAATTACACCGACAAAATTAAACACTTGGTTTCAACCAATAAACGGCTCTATCATCCTCTTCATCTTCATCATTCAAACCACACAACACGACAACAACAATCAATCAAACAGAAACGCAACCTCAACAACCAATTAACCACCACTGCTTATCCCATATGTCACCGCCATGCCACCACCGCCTGTCCATGACGCTCTTGCCTCCGTGAACGCCTTCCTCCATTGTAGATTCTACCGCCAGCCCGATCCCTACCACCACTAGCCCACCTCCACCGCACCAAATCTTAATCCTCCCCCAACCCAAATGTCGGCCGCGCCGCTTCTAACAATGTCTCTTTTTTTTTGTTTTTTGTTTTTTTTTGTTTCACACATTCTCTCTCTATTTTCCCACTTCTCTCACCTTTTTCTTCACCAAAGACAAAAAAGGGCAAATCAATAATAGCCTGACTTAGGGCTTTACATTTCCAGCAAATAGAAACTTTTATTTGAACAAGATATATTGGGTTTGATAGAACAAATAATGGGAAGATGATTTTATGGTGGTGATGCCTTTTCAAAATGGTGGAATAGACGAAGTCTGGGATTTTCTTTCTAAACAAAATGGTGGCTTTTGGCGTGATGACAGACTGGTATAATGATGGATCGTCAAGTGGTGGAGTGATGGTGGATCTTAAAAAAATGTTGCGATGAGGATAACTTTACATTAGGTTTGTACTTTAAACGATTTAAAAACAATTAAAGAATTAAAAAAAAAAATTTTGAATATAGAGATAAAATTGTTGAAATATAGGTATTAATAAAGGTGTTTGGATGTTTAGATAATACGACATGATATTATTTTTTTATTAATTAATTTTAATAAATTTTTTTTAAAATTAAATATTATTATATAATTTTTTTAAATTAATAGATATTAATAAAATTAAACAATATTTTAAAAATATTCATAATAATATTTCAATTATTTTACTATTTATTAGGTTTATATCTACCAAGCCCAATTAACTTGCACCTTAAAATCATCTCTTTTTGTCAGACGTGCAAAATATGAAGCCCAAATTAATAAAAGAAACAAATTTGATGCTGCTTTAAAATCTGATTTAGTCTCTGATTATAGTTAACTCGAACTCAATAGCTCACGAACTTTCATAAATGAATAAAAGAATTTGTGAGAAGTTGGAAACAAATAAAATTATGAATTTTATTCTAATTTTTATTTGTTAAATTATAATTTTGAATGGAGAAGAATTTCCAAGAACTAGGGATGAAACAAATAAAATTATGAATTTTATTCTAATTTTTATTTGTTAAATTATAATTTTGAATGGAAAAGAATTTCCAAGAACTAGGGATGGCAAAAATTTGGACCTAAACCAGAAAATTTTGGATTTTTTTCTAAGTGCATGTTGCATGTAAAATTTTTTTTTCTATGTCTCAGTTCTTTTGACCTCCGTGAACCCAACTTGAAACTCAAGTTAATATTTTATTTTGTAATTTTGATTTCGATTTTGATGCGTAATTCCAAATTCAGTTCAATCATTTATTAAGATTGGTATTTTGTATTTTATAGATTACGGATTATGAATTTTAGAATTTGGATGATATGCAATACTACATTTATTTTGGATAAGGGATTATGGACTTTTTTATATATATTTTGTGGATTACAGATTATAGATTTTGGAACTTTGAATAACATGCATTATGTATTTTGTGAATTGTGGTTGAAATAAATTGTTTTAGTAGTTTTTGATTATTTTGTAAATAGTAAGTACTAAGTAATTATTTGAATTGTCTCACTTAATTGTATTTATAGACAAAATTATGCTAAAGTTTTTACTTAACAAAAAATAATTATATTTCAATTTTGTGGCAAAATATTATTATTCTTTTTATGTAAAAGAATTTAATTTTTGAATAATTGGTATATCAATTTAAATGATTAGTGAAAACTCTAAAGATTGGAACTTCATAAAATTACTTTTTTGTCTCTAAGAACTTTATGAATTTACGGACAAGTAGTATTTTTCTACAAGAATAAAAAAAAATACTCAAACATTTAAGTTAGTAATTATTTGAGAAAAAGAGTACTTGATGTGTGGAGTGCTCCACAATGATGAATGCATTTAATATATAATATTTTAACTCTTTTAACTTAATAATTATTCAACACAAGTATGAATATGTGGCTTTTATGTATATTATAATTATTTTGTAGCTTTCAATAAAAAGGCACAATAAAAAGAGCAAAAATAAAGAAAAAGAGTAAAACGATCATTTCACAGACTCAACTTGCAACCTAAGATCTCATGCTACAAACATATAATAAAAATTGGAAGATAAGTCGGAATATATAGGTCGTAACACCATATGAATTTGAAGCTTTAAGTTGTGGGGCACAAAAATCTAGGCCGTGGTGTTAGTACGATTTCGAGCCCAAGCCACAGTGCTAGGTACTCTAAGCCGCAGTGCCGCTAGACAAAATAAGAAAACCTCATTTTTCTTGTTTTTGAAATTTTTCATAACTAAAACGTATAAATAGAGACCTAAAAGCCACTATTCTAAGAAATGAAGGGAGAGCACGAAAATTGAGATACAAGACACACATTTTCAAAGAGAGAAACTTGGAGGCTAAAACTTCTTGAAGATATTTTTGAGGATTCTTGAAGGATTAAAGCTTTAAAGATCATATCCATCATAATTTTCTTCTTCTTTCTTCTTTGCTCTATCTTGATTTGAAATTTATATTTGTTGATATTGTTGTGAACCTATTTATATTTATAAATTTCTTAATGATTTTTAGTTATAGGTATATCTATGCTTGGCTAAATTTTCATTCAAGAGTTTGATGTAACTCTATTTATATGTTTGAAATATTTAGTTAATTGTTAATGGAGTTGGATTTCAATTCATTTATGTCTCTTTATGCTTAATGTTGTAATTTGTTAGAAAATGAATTAATTGACTTAAATTTATAAATTTTAATACTCATAAGAGATTAATTCATTTATAGTTTATTACTTGAACATGACCCGTGCACTTATAGTTTATGTATACGTGTATGTCAACGAATATAAAAACAAGCAGGATGTGATGCACAATTGCCCATAACTCATAGATTAATAATTGATGATGAACATCGAATAAATTAACTACATTTATAGTGCATAAGTTCAAATTATACTCGAAGCATGTATGAAAACGCAAAACTTGATTAATCTAAGTTTAATTAGTGGTTAAGTCCGCTTGTAATTCATAATGCAATAATCAAATAGAAAGATTTAAATGGAATTCATCTATTCACGTGAGAAATCTTTGTCCATGTAAAATCATAAATAATTTAATCCAAATTTGAATAAAATACTAATTTTAATTCTTCCCCACTTCATCATACCTTCCATAACTCGTTTTTAAGATCTATGGGTCAGTGGATTGGGTTACCTAGTCCAAATAGGTTCTAATTTGGGTTGAAATAAACTTATATAATTAAATTGGGCTTGTAACTTAAAGCGAGCTTCAATTAAAAGTGCACAGTGATATGAGCTATTTTGGCTCATTTAACAATGGGCCTAATAGATATCCCTTTACAAATAAAGAAAAAGTGTTTGACCCATTAAAAAAATTATAAGGCAAGTTTCTTCATTACCTTACCAATATGCAACACATATCCAATTAAAAAAAAAAGCATTATTTTTTCACGTTACACTGTTTCTGCACAAATAAGACTCTTTATCAGGTGATGTCTTGATTTAACAAGGGCGATTTTAAACCATTCTATTTAAATTTCTAGTTGTTTCACTATTTCTTTCACTTTTTAAATTCAAGAGCAAAAAATTCTCAAGAAATCATTTATTTCTTCACTCACCCTAATCTTCTAAATCTTACATTTATAGAAACTGTAATTTTCTAATCTAGAAAAACACTCCTAAAATAAAGCAAAGAGTCTAAACTTGTTCCCTTTGGACAAACTCAAGTCTTTGTTTAAGTTCCTTGAAAGGGTAAGGATTAGGAATCTCCTCCAAAGGGAATCTCACTCTGACCTCTGATTTGTCCAACCCAAAAAGATTCCTCTATTTAAGGCGTATCTCACTTTATTTTGATTCCCTTTTCCACCTTTGATCTACGAACTTCTTTATATCACTAGTCTTTACCTCTTTAAGTACATTCTAATGTCTTTCACTTGCTTCAATATATTTTTATTCTTAATCACATGATTCATCCTTCATACTGCCTTACCTTTTTCGATGTCTTTACCATGTACAAACTCTAACACTCAAGAAAAATCTTTTACTGGGCTTCCATTAGGGGTGAAAAATAATCTACGACTTCGAAGATAAAAAGGTCCGCTTTAAGAAACAAGTCGTAGTTGTCAGGTCACTCTTATAAGGTTGTTACAATTTTTAACACATTCAGCTGGAAGGCAAGTTTTTCCCTTCATTTCATCCCAAAAAGAGAGTGGTTCTTAAAAAAGTTCTTTTAGAAGGACCTCATCTCTTACAAAGAAATTTCAAGCATATGTTTTGAGGGACTACATTCATCGTGCTAAGGTACGTCATTAGTCATGTGCCATTACTTATGTGGAAGAAATCCTAACTTTGACCTAAATTTCATTGGATGCGTTCCTTCATTTAATGGTTAGGAATTCTAAGAGTTATTGGGGACCCATCAGACTCTCCAAAACTCATCCATTTGGAGATAGAAGTCATGGGCGACAATGGTGAGGCTATCGATTAGCCATTTACTTCAATTAGCTTCTTTCTTAATATATATGAGCCTCAATGTATTTTTAAAAAAACTTTTTACTAACATTTTACCTATTTCCTTTGCTTGCCAATGGTGGTTCCCATTATAAGTACAAATATTGAAGTCGTTCAGGTTTATAAAGAAGGTGAGGTATTGGATTAATCTCTTGCGACTTCCACTACTGATTTTAATGTCCTCCCATCTTTAGGTGTAAGTGTGGAGCCTGTTGATAAGGCTAGTTCCTTGAATGGAGTTAGTCATAAGGATCATCCCAATATTACTAGTCATTCTATGGATGTCCATCTCGTGGCTAGACCTTCTATTACATATGCACTATAACCATTACAATTGGTTTCGTTTGCTAAGGGACATTCAACTACTATTCCTCATGAGTCGAGAACTTTGGCTCCCTTTCAAGGGGTTCCTTATACCACTGACAAGTAAGGTAAAGGCTCTTTCCTCATTACCTTTGTTATTTTAGTTTTTTTTTTCATTTATTTTTGCCTTTGTATTCTCTGACTTTCTTTTTGCCTTTGCAAGTCTTCAGAACTTTATGTAAGAGTTCTTGGAAATTGTCCTTGACTATTTTCATGGCACTCTAAAGATGACACAAAGCCCTAAAAAGAGAAATACAACAACAAAAAGCATACTTAAGGGTTTGGAGTTGAGGGCCTATCCTCTGAAGTAGAAAAAGGCAATCGATCCCAGTGGTGGTGCCATTCCCAGACTTGTTTTTATAGGTGGTTAGAGCATAACATCCCATTCCTGAGGTTTTATAGGATACGTCGGGTGCTTTAAAAGATGTGTCGAAGCCTACTTCTACTGATAAATTGGTTTTTAAGGTTCTAAATAAGCCTTTCAAGGAATCTAGTTCCTTTCATGGGTCTACTGTGGGGCCTCCTAGAGTTAAGGAGGCTTTCCAGCTTAATCTTAACCATCTGAAAAGATTTGTTTCCCTATTGAGTTTCTTAACTTCTAAATTTTTACTTGTATTTTGCTCAACTTTGTTCTTGACTTTGAACTAATAATCTGATCTGTATTTTTTAGAGGAGCCGATCAATATTGAGAATGACTCTAGAGGTCATACCCCCTCCCAGAGAAGGTAGTAGGAAGGAAGAGGGCAACCCCTACTCTATAATCAAGGGTTAATGGATAAGGCACTACTCTTCATCAAGCATTGGAAAGAGGAGCTCAGCCTCTCATCTTTCATCAGGGACAGGAAAAGAAAGGGGAGGAGTATTGCTGGTGGGAGGCATTCCTCTAAAAAATAGACGTCTTAAGAACCTTCAAGGAGGGTTTCTCACATTTAAGATGAATTTTTGAACTTTTCAAAAGCTTCAGACTTGTGTCTCATAAGAAACACATAACCATATCGTGACAAATTATCAATAAAAGTTACAAAGTATTGAAATCCACCCATAGCAGCGTGATTCATTAGACTACATACTGTTGTGATATGGTGTGTGATGTGTATAGATATGTATAATTTCAAAAATTAAATACGCAGCGGAAGTATTCATACATGTTATACACTATGTAACAAACTCAAGCATATAATCACATGTATGATCATTCAAGCACATATATATCTCATATATATATTTTCATGCATAATATAAAATAAATTGTAAATAAATAACCTACTTGGTTTTGAAGGTAGCTTTACAATTCTTCAAGATCTTCAATCTTCAATTTATTGAGCTCACCTAAAAGTGTTCACTTGCATAATTCTAGTTCATAACTAAATCTGGTGGGATTGTGAAGCTAGAATAGCAGCCTTGAATTTTCAACAATGGATTGTTTTGAAACTTAAAATAATTCGTCCTTATGATTTATTACTAGCAAGAGATGAGAAGAATTAGGTGTTTTGTGTATTGTTACTTACAACCCTTTGTCATGAATAATTGTTAACCTTAGCCAACTCTTTCAACCCTTTGAAAACATTTAGAAAAATGCTTTCAATTCTCTCTTCTCTCAATTGGCCGAATCTTGCATTTTTTCTACACAAATTGAACTCTTTCAATTTTGTTTTAGTGCAAAGAATGGTTACTTCTCTTAGTGCTCCACCACCACTTAGCCATGTTTGCCATTACAAACATTAATCAATCATATTTTTCACTCAACAAATTGATTCATCCGTATAAATCAATTGCTAGAGCACAAATGGCTATTAATCAATGTTGAGTGGTCACACCACTTCACAAATGCACCATTTAACAAATTCTAAGTGGCCAACATTGCTTATTATTAATAACAAGTGCTTACTCCATTACTAAATGGTGTTTGCCACTTATTCCAATTAATAATAATAATTTCATTAATATATAAAATATTAATAATTCAAAACTATTTTGAATATTTACATTTACGTTATATGTATTTACCAAGCAAGGTAAATACATGGTAAATCATTTATAGAGCAAGATTTTGTCACTTGTCAATTTCTTATTGGTTAACAACTATTATAAACCAATAATGTATTTTACATTCAATTATTGACAAGTGAATAATAAAAGGAATCTTGAAATATTTTTTACTTTGCTGGAAATTGTTGGATTAATTGTTCAATCTAATTCGCTGCCCCAGTGCACAACGAGTACACTTCATATTGTAAGACTCTCTAGGTCCATGCCCGATTTGTCATATGAAACTATTTCACACGTCCGTGAGCAATGTCCCACACACATGTTACAGATATTATAAAACGACACATTAGACCATACAAGTTGAGGTTATAACATATTTGTATAATCCTTCTATCATAAATATCTTAGAAGAACGGAGATATAGATCAACACTGTTAAGTCTCCATGTGCTCAACCATAAACTTATCTCTAATAAACACTTTTACGATATTATTTTCCCGAGGATAAAACTAATTCTCGGATATGTCCTCTTATGGCCATAAGATTTTTTGAAATACAATCTTGGAGTTTTAAGATATTTTACTCACCCAATTGAGTTAATGGATCCCATATCTGTACATACCGAACTCCATAAGTATCAGACCATACCTATCAACACCCAGCGGTTAGACCATAAAAGGTATCTGACATGTGTGGAACCAAAGTATGGTGGATCACTCACAAGTCCACCGTGGAACTCAGGTCTAAGGACTACGAATACTACTCAACTCAAAAGATCCTCTATTGACGGCTTTATGGGATGTCTATTGGAGATCTTTGTGAGTCTGTTCAATATTCAGTCTTTACTTAATACTTGTATCTCTACACAAGTTTTCACTAAACTCATGGTCTGCTACGACTAACCATCTGGACTATCCAGATATAGACATACACTGATCTATATATATTAAAGTCTTCACTAACAGACCTGCATTAATGAAGATAGATCAGGAACATTAAGTTTAAGAACATATTTGCATAACAATATTTTCTAGCACTATTTGTAACTCATTGCAACTACGTCATTACTAATATATTCTTAGGTCTTTATCCCATTTCAGATAAGACTCTAACTCTTTAGATTTCGCTAACTCTTATAACCTGATAACTCTTATCAATGCTAACTTTTAGCATTTATATCTTTCAGTGCTACTAACTCTTAGTTCTGATCTAAACTCCTTTAGATCAGATCTGAACTCTTTCAGATCATACAATGTCTAAAACGTTACAAGCATCTTACCATATTTGTATATAAAATAATTAGTGATATATATAAATCATAATTGTATAAACATAAAACAAATATTTATACACAAAAGGGATGGCACGTAAGCACAAATCTCAACACATACATCACTATATATAAGTTCTAATAAACCAATGGCATGGTGTTTAACACCAATAAAATGAGATTTGGTCATATTTTCTTGAATACATGATTCACATACTGGATAAGGTTCTATGGTTAAATTAGGTATTCGACCATCCTTAACCAGACGGGATAAACATTTAACGCCAAAATGACCAAATCTCATATGCCACAATTCTGATTCATTCAAAATTTTCGAACTACTTACTGTGTGTACCTGTACATTCATGACATTTTGTGTTGTATTCAAAATACAATGACCATTAATTAACTGATAATCAGCTATCAAAATATTATGCATATCATATAAACATAAGGAATAATTCTGTATATACATATGATAACCTTTACTATCAAGTACAGGAAAGAATACTATTTGTCTTAAAATACATGGTACAAAAAGATAGTTATACAACACTATAGTTCTATTACATGAGAGATGTAAATCGAAATATCCCATAGCCTTGACCTGAAGGATGTCTCCATTTTTAATACAAAGCTGAATTTCTCTCAACTACAACAGTTTAACTTCCCTCAGACCCTGCAATATATGCAGATGTGAGAAGAAGAAGCAGTATTCAATACCCAATTAGAATTAGCATTATATGCTAAAGATATGTCAATAATAGGTAAACATATACTTGAGGGATTCTTCTTTATTGAGGTAAGGTATCTTTGACAATTTCTTTTTCAGTATCCTTCCTCACTACAGTGGAAATATTTTTCTTTATCTTTCTTCTGTGATTTGGATATGGGTCGCTTATAAGGACCAATCCTGGGTGCCTGCCTCACCTTTTTTTTCATCTTTCCTTTAAGCTTCCCAGAAACACTAGGAATAGAAGATGAAGCAGCTTGAACGAAAAAGGATGATCCCACTTGGTTCATGTCCTCTTCTACTGTCTTCAAAATATTATGAATTTAAGCATATGACGGGGTCAATCCCTGCATATTAAAATTCATTATATATTGTTTGAAAGACCCTAGAAGCGACTAAAGAATTAAACTATTCCCCAAATTTTTATTCA
This sequence comes from Ailanthus altissimus, assembly GCA_946807835.1. Classification (NCBI taxonomy): domain Eukaryota; kingdom Viridiplantae; phylum Streptophyta; class Magnoliopsida; order Sapindales; family Simaroubaceae; genus Ailanthus; species Ailanthus altissimus. Next base: position 14,531,407 of record OX327698.1, read on the forward strand.
ATGTAATGTTCATCGTCTCCAACCTTTCGATTATAAAAGTGATATTAAGGACATGGGGACTAACTAGACTGCCCTCAGAAAGTCTACACTGAAAAAGTGATTTAGCAACCCTATATGCTTCAACCCGAGGACGGTTGCCAAACAGCTCCTTCAGATAGAGCATAATGCTAAAAGCATCACCTATATGGGCATGCTCTCTCTATAAAACTGTAGACATAGAGGTAAGGACGTAAGATTTAACTTTTAAATCATTATCTAGCCATTTCTGATAAGTCACCCTCTCATCTGAGGTGGCTTTATCATAAATTCATGTGGGTATACGCTGATCTATCACATATTCAAGTTTTTAAGAATTGAGAACAATTCTCAATTCATCAACCAGTCTCTATAGTTTTCAGTGCCTTTAAGTTGGTTCGCATCCAATATAAGTGCCAACGGATTAGATGAAGTCATTTTATCTTCACAAGAGAAAATAAGAGATGTTAGTAGAAAATAAATATTTCAATCGCTAATTTTGTTTTAGATTAAGGATATAATCAAATTATACATTTTTAAATCTAAGACACCCTCTCACTGCATTACATAATCCCCTAAATCTCTTAACAGGAAAAAATAATAAATTCAAACTCTTTAAATTATACAGCCGTAAGTAGATCCATTTGGCATTTTACTTAGGCCTCATGCTTTAACAATATTGGCCATTGTAAAATCCAAAAGGTAGACAACTCTTGTCAATTGCATTTTATGCAACTCTTATCATTGATCCTAAATACACCTTATCCTCACGCTTTAGCAATATTGGATAAGTGTATTTCAGATTAACTTGTTAATAATCAAATATATATTATTAATACTACCCTTACGCTTTAACAATATTGGGCAATACGTTCACATATATTTGCCTCATTTTATGTTTAACCGGCATAATCAAAATCACTTTGTCCAAAACCCTTATACTTTAGCAATATTGGTAAATACCGATATGACTTGACTAATACCGTATTGACAAGACGGATCAACGTGTAACATTATCTTATAATAGTACACAATTAAATCTAATTAAGAGAGATCCTTAATTCCATCCCCATCTCATGAGGTCGTGATTCTCAATCACACATTTGTTTTGTGCAAACACAAGTAATCCCCACCAGTAAAGCTCCCATTGTGATTACCAGTAAAAACAAATGGCTCACAATATTTATCACAGTTATAACAATTATAAATTGCAACAAGTGAACTATTTATTTTTAAACTCTAAATAATAATAATAATAATAATAATAATAATAATAATATTTGGAGTAACCAGTGTAATTAAATTACACCACATACACTCTAAATATAAGCACACAACACGTTGCTCTGATACCATTTTTGTTGGTGTTGTGTGCGTGTGCACCGTGCTACAAGTAAATATATGCATTTTAAACAATTTAAAATGTAACATATTGTGCACAAGTAAATATATGCATTTTAAACAATTTAAAATGTAACATATTATGCAGCGGAATTAATATAATACACATTAAAATAATTTTATTATACTAATGAGATCAGAGAACTCACCCTCGAAGCATACTTTGAACAAATCTAATTGGGACGTGATGGACTTCTTCAAACTAGACTGATAGCTTTTCTTTTCGAAATTTCGAAGCAACTCTTACTTTTAGATTATTAATTAATTTATTTATTTTTCGGACACTTTTTCTAAAGGTTAACACTTAACCTTTTGAAAACAGGAGCAATCCATTTCTTACTATTTTCTGTATAGAACTCTCAGCTAACTTAATATTTATAAGTAATTATTGCCTATTATTCAACCAATAGAAAATAACTTGATTGACATTTGTTTAAAAGTGACTAAGCAAATAATTTTCTTAATCATTTACAAAATTCGGTTGGGATGTTGATAAAATAATTTGTGTAATTTGCGGCAACCAAATTAGCACCTCATGCTTGATTAATTTCATTTGCTCTCGATTGCCATTTTAAATGACATATTAAAAATCAACACGAATTGATTTCATTTGCATTTAAATAAAGATACTTGCATGGCCAAATGGAGCAAAGATTGTTTTTGCCTCTTTACTTTTCTAAATCTTTAAAAATAAGTCACCTAGATTGAATCAAATTAGATTTTGTTTTGTTTTGGCTTTTATTTTGGCCAATTAGATTTTAACAACATATAAATTGTTTAACAAATGAATATGATTCATTTGTATATAAATATGTTGAATGGAATTTTATTTTCATTTTTTTTATAATAATTTTATTTATCGATATCAAATTAGTATCTATACAAATTATTGACACAATTTAAGATATATACCAAGTAGATAAAAGTATCAAGTCTCATTTGGTATAATTTTAGGTTTAACACTTAAACCTTAACTACTTCCCGAGAGACCCTAAAATATATAAGTGAATAATTAATTTAATTTAAACAAAAAAATAATTATTTTATTTAAATGGTAGTTATATCTACCAATATCCAATTTAGTATCCATACAAATTATTGGCACAATTTGAGACATATACAAGGTAGATAAAAGTGTCAAGTCTCACTTGACACAATTTTGGGTTTAACACTTAAACCTTAACTACTCTTTGAGAGACCCTGAAATAAATTCATATTTTTCAAAAACTTTTCAGTTCGAACAATTTGATCTGGTGCGTTATCCACGTGCTCAATGCGTATACTTCATATAGTGAGACTCCCTAGGTTCACACCCATTTTATCTCACAATCGTAAGTCCATAACCGATACCCCACACGCACACGTTATGGATAATACAAAATGGCTAGTTAAACCATATAAGTTGAGATTAATCCATATTCATACAATCCCTTCATCATTAATATCCTAGAAGAGTAGAGATATATATTAATTGTATCAAGTCCCTTATTACTCAACCATAAGCTAATCTCTTTTGATTCGTATTCCAATAAATAATATACGCAAATTCATTTGCAATATTATTTACTCCATAGGAAACTCTTTACCTGGTTAAATACTTATGGCCATAAGACTTCCTAAAATAAACCTTAGAGCATCTGGATATTTAACTCATCCATATAAGCTGATGGATCCCATATCTACATACACCAAACTCCATAAGCGTTGGGCCATATCTACCGACACTTAACGGTCAGACCATGAAAGGTCTCTGACATGTGTAGAACTTAAGTATGGTGGATCATTCATAAGTCTACTGTAGTGCTCAAGTCTAGGGACCACCGATACTACTCAACTCGAGAAGACCCTCTACTGACGGATTTATGGGAAATCTATTGGAGGTCTTCATTGAATTTAGTTCAGTATCTAGTCTTCATTAAATACATGTATATCTATATGAGCTTCTACTAAGTTGATGGTTTGCTAATATTAATCATTTGAACTATCTAGATATAGACATACATTGATATATATTAATTGGTTCCATTCAATAGACCCTGCATCGATGAAAATAGATCAGAAATATTTAATTTGAGAACATATTTACACGATGATATTTCTTAGCAACGCTTGTAACTATTCACAACTATGTTATTTCAAGTATATTCCCAAGTCTTTGTCCCATTTAAGACAGGGTTCTAACTCTTTAGACCTGATCTAAACTCCTTCAGATCAATACAATGTCCGAAATGTTACAAGCATCTTACCTTAATAAAAATAATTAGCGATTTAATGAAGTATTTATTTATTAAATAAGTATAAAAATATAATATTCATACAAAATTGGAATGGCACGTGAGCACAAATGCCAACAGGAACCTTGGCCAGTTTATGAATTCTGAGTTCAAGTAAAAATAACTAAATCCTTATGTATGTGTTGGACACTGAGACACTGATTAATTTGAACTAATACATAGTTATGTATTTAGTCTTATGAATCATATTGTCATGGGTAGATTTCAATACTTTATTGTCTTTATCATAATTTGTCATGATACGGACGTGTGTTTCTAAGAAATGTAGATTGGAAACTTCTGAAGTGTTCAAATGCTTCCGACTAAAAAGTAGAGAAACAAACTTTATGTAAATTGAATTGCTTTGATTAGATTGAGACAGTTTATACATAAGTAATATATTCACAAATTATTTGAAGAAGAATGTGATTCTCGCTCAACATAGTCCTCCAGATACTCCTCAATACAAATGTGTCTTGAAAAAGAGGAATTAGAATTTATTGGATATGTTCCGATTTATGTTGAGCTTCATTGATCTTTTAAAATATCTATGGGATTGTGCGTTAGAATCTGCTACTCACTTATTGAACATAGTTCCAGCAAAACTTGTTCCTTTTACTCTGCATGGGATATAGACTAAAAGAAACTGAGTCTTAAGTATGTTAAGACTTAGAGTAATTATGTTTGTATAAAATTTTATACAATAGGATAATCTTACACCCAAGGGGTACAAGTATCAATCATTGGGTATCTCATGCATTTGATGGGATATCAGTTCTATGATCTAGAGGAAAGAAACATGTTTGTTTCTTGAAATTTTACTTTCATAGAGAAAGAGTTTCTCATGTGTCGTAAGGATTGTAGAATGATTAAACTTGATGAAGTTAATCAAAAATATATATATATAAATCGTTGGTAGAATTTTAGTTCAAATGAGTGAAATACCTTTAACACACCATCCTTATAAGTCGAAAAAGATATCAAGACCACCATTAAGTATGCTTGATACTTGAAGGTACCCTTGGTGTTTTATTAGTTGAAGAAAAGATCATTTGACTTATCGACAGACGATGTTTGACATCGATTAAAAAAAATGGCAAGATGCCATGAAATTTGAAATTGACTTTAGGCATGACAATCAAGTTTGGGACTTGGTTATGCTTCCGGTAGAAATTGTTCCTGTTAGTTGTAAATAGGTTTATATAGTAAAATTGTGGGCCTGAAGGTAGAGACCTTCAAAGCTCGATTGGTGGAAAAAGGTTATACTCATAGATTTAGGATCGGTAATGAGGAAATATGGATATAAAGATGGCATTCCAGTGTGTATATCCTGAGTTAGAGATATGCATGAAACAACCTTAAAGGTTTTGCATTCAATTTAACTTCTAGTCTAGTGTGTAAACTGAGGAAGTCAATTTATAGACTTAAGCAGTTTCCCCGAAGCTAGAATCTTCATTTTGATGACGAAATCAAAATGTATAGTTTCATTAGCAACGAAGAGAAACCATGTGTATTTAGAAAGGGCACTGTAAGCATGATTATCTTTCTGGTTCTCCACATGGAAGACATACTCAATGTTAGAAACAATGTTGATATGTTGCAAGTCAATCAGATAAGAGTTATTTGAGTAAGAACTTCTCCATAATAAAATTGAGAGAGGCTTCCTATATATTAGGTATAAAACTTTATAGAGATAAAGTCAGGAAGCTGATAGGAGTATCCCAATCTTTATATATAGACTAAGTCCTAGAAAGATACAACTTAATTGACTATGAGACAATTAATGTACCTTTCAGATATGACATTCATTTTTCTAAGATAAAGTGTCTTCAAGTAGAAGATGAAAGGGTTAGAGTGTCTAACTTATTATATGCATCAGTTAGAAGTAGCTTGATGCATGCCATGTTATATATGAGACTTGAATTTGGATGGCTGTAAGTTTTAAGAGTTGGTATTGGTCTGATCCAAGTCACGACCATCAGATAACTATGAAACATATCTGAAATACTTGAGAAGTATAGAGGATAAGTTTCTGAATTATGGTGAAAGTTTCTTACAAGAAGATGGAACACACATATTCAAACTTTTCGTCTAATCCGAATGTTAAAAAGTCTACATCTAGTTATGTGTTCTTCTTCATCGGTGTCGAAGCTAGTTAGAAATGTGTAATATAAATGTCCATAGCTAATTCTGCCTTAGAGGTAGAATATGTAACAGTTTGAGAAGCCTGCAAAAGAAAGCACTATAGATATTCAAGGTAGTTGCAGAGCTTAGAATCGTTTCAAGCTTAGTGGATCCTATCTTACAATAATGCAATAATAATGAAATAATTGCTTAAGCCAAGTGGCTATATCAGTATTTTGATTATACAGACTCTGAATACCACATAATTTAAAAGTTTTTAACTACTAGAGATGTAATAATATTTAGGATACATTCCATGCATAACATAGTGAACCTACTCAAGCCTAAACTCTTAACGTGTTTGAGAAACACATGGAGTGTATTGGTATGAAATACCAATATGGATGGCACTAGAGTAAGCGGGAGTTTATTGAAGCTAGTGCTTACGTACTATTCTAATATTGTATCAATATTAATTATTAATATTTATACAATAAACATTTTATATAATCGTTAGTATTCAATACGTATATGGTACAATGCTGATAACATTACAGATATTGTATGATCTGAAGGAGTTCAGATCTGGTTTAAAGGAGTTTAGACTAGTGTTAAGAGTTAACAGAGTCGAGAGTTATAAATATTAAGAGTTAGCAGGTTATAAGAGTCAGCGATATCTAAGAAGTTAGAACCTTGTCTATAATAAGATAAATACCTGAGCGTATACTAGTAATGACATAGTTATAAAGAGTTGTAATAGGTGCTAAAAAATGTCATTATACAAGTATGTTCTCAAACACTATGTTCCTGATCTTTTTCATCAATGTGAGTCTGTCAGTGAATCGCATTTTATATAGATCAATGTATGTCTATATCTATAAGTTATAGATGGTTATTTTTAGTTGACCATAAGCTTAGAGCTCGTATATGCATACAGGTATTAAGTCAAGACTGGATATTGAACAGACTTACAAGGATGCTAATAGACATCCTACGAAGCCATAAATAGTTAATCTTCTCGAGTTGAGTAGTATTCGTGATTCTTTGACCTAATCGCCATGGTAGGCTTGTGAGTGATTCACCATGATTTGGTTCCACGTATATCAGAGACCTTTGATGGTTTAACTGTTAGGTGTCGCTAGGTATGGTCCGATACTCATAGAGTCTAGTATGCGTAGATATAGGATCCGTCAACTCTCATAAGGGAGTTCTATATCCTGATGCTTTAAGAATTGTATTTCATGAAGTCTTTTAGCGAAAAGTACATACATAAAAACAAAAGTTTTTCGTAGTGTTAAATAATATCGCAAAGAAGTTTGCGGATATTATTTTATGAAATACAAATTTAGAGATAGATTCATAAATGAGCATATGAGAATTTAACAGTTTTGATTTATATTCTCACTCTTCTATGATATAGGTGACAAAAAGACTATACGTATGCGCTTTGACCTCAGCTTGTATGGTCTAATGCACTGATTTGTAATATCTGTGACGTATGCGTGGGGTATTAGTCACGGACTCATGGAATAGTTCCATTTGACGAATCAGGCGTGGACCTAAGGAGTCCTGCAATATAAAGTGTACTTGTTGTGCACTGGGACAGTATATTAGATTGAAATTTTCAATCTAGTAATTTCTAACAAAACCAAATATTTTTTTCAGTAACCCTTAGGATGCGCACGTGTCAATAATTAAGTGTTAAGTACATTAATTTGTTAGGGTTAGTACTTACGTGCCATCCATGTATGTATATATACTTGTTATTTATATAAGTATACAGTCCTATTAAATCACTAATGCCTATTTATATGGTACCATGTAATGTAATATTACAGACATTGTATGATTTGAAGAAGTTAAGATCTGATTTAAAGGAGTTTAGATCTATGCCCAGAGTTGGCCACGCTGAGAGATATAATTACTAATAGTTAAAACAGCTAAGAGTTAGCTGGTTATAATACTCAGTGAAGTTCCAAGAGTTTGAGCCTTATTTGTAATGGGACATAGACCCGGAAATATACTAGTAACTACATGTTACAATCAGGTGCTAAGAAATGTTAGTTGCGCAAGTATATTCTCAAATATTATTCTTAATCTATTTCTGACGATACGGGTCTGTCGTTGGATACCTTTATATAGATCAACATATTTCGTACCTATAGGGTATAAATAGTTATTTCTAACCAACTGTGAGCTTAGAGCTCGTATTGACATATGAGTATTAATCTAGGACTGGATATGAGACGGACTCACGAGGATCTTCGATGGATGCCCTATGTAAGCCATCAACAGAGGGTCTTCTCGAGTTAAGTAGTATACGTGGTCTTTTGACTTGAGTGCCACGGTGGGCTGTAAGTGATCTACTATACTTTGATTCAATGCATATCACAGACCTTTCATGATGTGAGCACTGGATGCCGTTAGGTATGTTCATATGCTTATGGACTCCAATGTGTACAGATATGAGATCCGTTAGCTTGCATAGGGAGTTTGATATCTAGATGCTTCGAGACTGTATCTCAAAAAATCTTGTGGCCACAAGCATTAATCTCGATAAAGAGTTTCCACTAGGGTTAAACAATTTGACAAACGAGTTTGCGTATATTGTTCAGTGAGATCCAAGTCTAGAGATAGGATATGGATGAACACATGGGGATTTGATAGTGATAATCTATATCCTCGTATATCCAGGATATCATGACGGAAGGACTATAGTATACATTTTGACCTCAACCTGTATGGTCAATGCATTGATTTGTACTTCCGTGACATGTGCATGGGTTAGTGTTCATGGAATTAAGGAATAGTTCTATTTGAAAAATCGGGGGTGGACCTAAAAAGTCATGCGATATAAAGTGTATTCATTATGCACTGGGGTAGCGTACCAGATTGAATTGATCAATCTAGTAATATTCAGCACTACCACGAGAATGAACACATATATGTATTTAAATTTTAAATATAATAATTAGTTAATAATTTTCATCTATTAATTATATTATGACATGTGGTGTATTATGGGTCCTTAATTGAATTTATTTAAATATGAGATTTAATAAAATTTATTAACGAATATATTTAATAACTATTTATAAGGGGTATATTGATAATTTTATATATTAATTATTTAAATATTAAATTATTAAAAAAAATTATTATAATATAATATTTTATTATTTAATAATAATATATATGTATATGCTTAGTTGTCAAGCATATACAAATATATAATATTATTTTTATTATTATAATGTTTTAATTAGGTTTGATGACAAATTTCTTTTTTTGTTATAATATTATTATTTTAATATAAAAATAAGATATATATGACAATGGAAGAGTGGAATAAAGTAGAAGCAATTTTGGATTTGCTTTTAACGTATGAAGAAAAGAATTGCTTCATTTTGTGTTCTTTGTTTTTAGCTCATTGTGGCCGGCCATATTCATGGCAAAAGCAAAGGGATATTGATTCATATGATGAGTTAATTTTAAGTATTAAAATTGATTCATATGATGAGTCAATTTTAAGTATTAAAATTGATTCATATGATGAGTCAATTTTAAGTATTAAAATTAATTCATATGCTTGCTTTTATTAGCTATTAGTTACAATACAAGAAATTTATTTTATTGATAAAAGGATTGATTAAGAAAAAATAAATTTAAAAGATTTAAGAGTTAAATTTAGTGCTAAATAAGTAGAGTTGTTGTTCTAGTTTGTCAAACCTATCGTATTGGTTACTAAAATTGATTACCAATAGGACTCCAAGCAGAATCTCAAATTACATACGTAAGGATTTACAAATTTTGATGAATTCTCAAACCCTTTTAAATATATTAATTTGACTAATATATTATTTGCTTTGTGTTTATTATATGTTTTATTATTCCAATGTGATTAAAAATGTATATGGTGCGTATTTTATACAAAGAACTTTGTTGCACATGCATTCACCCAAGCACAATAGATCCTCAACATTTGTTAATAATTGTTGTTAATCAATTAAATGCTTACACGTGGAGTATAGTGAGTCTTCGATTAAGTTTACTCAAGTATGTGATTAGGTGAGACTCACTTTGAAATAACTTGGTAACCAAGTCAGGGCTTAAAGGTAATATCACTTAATTGATTATTTAATTATTAAATAATCAAATTATATATTTATTTAATTGTTAAAAAAATTGTTAACCGTGGTTAATAGTTAATCAAGTGGTTAAGTTAATTAGATATTTAAAATATTTAATAGTTAAATAATCATAATCCTAACCTAGGTTAAAAGTCAACTAGATTTAGGTTAACATCAATATTTAATTAGAAATTAACTTAAGGGTTAAGTTAAGTCTAATTAAATTATAGTTAATTTGTTAACTCTAGTTAAATTTAATTAAATGATATTTTCTAATTGCTTAATAGTAAGGCAATGTATTAAGGGGCTATAATGATATTGCTCAAATGTTGAGATATATATATAATGGCCGGCCTAAGCAAAAGGCCTAAGCAAAAGAAGCTTGATGTTCATGTCAACAGTAACTTTGAACATTAATTATGAACAAAAACATTTGAATAGTGCAAAGACACTGTTTACTTAAACAGTAATTTTGTATAATATTTTGAATATTGTTTTAAAATTAAATATTACATATATTGGTTTATGAGATGTAGTGATAAAAGTTATTTGTCTATATTATAAATTAGGGTTTCTGAGATGCAATGATAAGAGTTATCGGTCTACACTATAAACTACGATCAGTTTTTCTGTGTTGGTAACCACAATGAGAGCCTTATTGGTGGTGGTTAGTTGTGTTTACATAAAAAAATTGATTAATTGAGAATTACCTCTGCATAAGATGGGGGTCTAAAAAAATCTCTTTTAATTAGATTGAATAATATTATATTATGAGATAATATTTTATTATGATCCGTCTTGTTAATACGGTGTTAAATGAGTCACGTTGGCCTTTTTCTAATATTACTACAACTTTAGGGATTTGATCGGTTGGGCTTGAACTATGCCGGTTAAATATGAGATGAGGCAAATATATGCGAACGTATTGTCCAATATAGTTTAAAGAGTTTAAACTATCACTTTCCCATTCGAGAGATAACTGGGATTATGTAAAGTAGTGGAAGGGCATTTTAGATTGAAAAATGTATAACTATTATACCTATGATTTAAAATGTTTAATTATTGATTTAATAACCATTCTGCTCACTTATTTTGTTCATTTATTTTGTCCTATCAAGTATAATGACCATTACGAACTTGCTAGTGTGCATAGTTAATTTAGTCCAACTCAAAGGTACTAAAAATTACTTTGACCGACAGATGAATCTTAGATGTATTCTAGATTTAGAAAAGTTAGAATTTATTATTGATCAGAATTTGCCATAAGGTATTTCTGATAACACTTTTCTAGAGAACATGAATAGAAGGTATGTCCCTCTTTGTTCAGGGGGCTTTATATTCAACTCTAAAGACATCTGGCAAGTCCAGAGGTAAGTGTGAGAAAAAGATGAGGTAGATACCCTGTTAAATGAGTCACGTTCAACAAGAAAGCTATGTAGATGGAAAGTGTTTCCACTGCAATAAGGTTGGGCATTGAAAATCCCACTGCCGTAAATGCCTTATCATTGTCAGAAAGACTCACACAGATTTATGTTTGAAAACATAGACATTTCTATGACATATGATGGTAGTTCAGGCCTAGTATGAGATATAGCATGTCCTACTCACATCTACAATATGTTGCATGGACTGAGAGAGATTAGAATGTAAAAGCCTAGAGAAGTATTGTTAAAAGTGAGAAATGATGATTTGCTACAGGTCTAAGTTGTTGGACAATTTGACGTACTTCTCCCATGCAATACAGTGGTTGTATTGCATGATTAACATTATATCCAGAATATTATTTGACAAATTATGTCCCTTCCTATACTTGACAGTGAAGGATATCATACAAACATTAGGAATAGTTCCTTATATTCATATAATGTGAATGATGCATAGTTAGTTGAATGTCAGTTAATAAATTGACATAATATACAATTACAAATGTCAGTAGAATAGAATCTTTAAATAATACAGATTGTGGCTTATGAGATTAGGTTATATAGGCGTGAGATGCCTAACCTATCTGGTTAATGATGGTTGGATACCTGATCTAACCATAGAAATGTTGGGATTTGTGCTTACGTGCCATCCTATAATGTATAAATTTATAGTGATAGTATTTATACAATTATTATTTCTAATAAAATCGTTATATTATTTATTATTAAATGGTAAGATGCTTGTAACGTTTCAGACATTGTATAATCTGAAAAGAGTTCAAATCTGGTCTAAAAGAGTTTAGACCAGGGCTAAGAGTTAGCAATGCTAATAGTTATAAACACTAAGAGTTAGTGGTATTAAGAGTTAATAAGTTTATAAGAATTAGCGAAATCTAAGGAGTTAGAGCCTTGTCTGGAATGGGACAATGACCAGAGAATATATTAGTAATGGCATAGCTGCAATGAGTTGCAGATGGTGCTAGAAAATATCATTATGCAAGTATGTTCTCGAACGTAATGTTCCTGATCTAATTTCATCGATGCGGGTCTATCGATGGAACCTATTAATATAGATTAGTGTATGTCTATATCTGGATGGTTCAGATGGTTAGTCTTAGCAAACCATGAGCTTAGTAGGAAGCTCGTATAGAGATGCAGATATTCAGTAAGGACTGGATATTGAACAGACTCACGAAGACATGCAATAGACATCTCATAAAGCCGTCAATGGAAGGTCTTCCGAGTTGAGTAGTATTTGTGGTCCTTTGACCTGAGTGCCACGGTGGGCTTGTGAATAATCCACCATGCTTTGGTTCCACACATGTCAGAAACCTTTCATGGTCTGACCGCTGGGTGTCGCTGAGTATGGTCCGATACTCATGGAGTTCGGTGTGCGTAGATAAGGGATCCGTCAGCTCATATGAGTGGGTTGTATATCTTAATGCTCCGAGATTGTATTTCAGAAAGATTTGTGACCGCAAGCATATACCTCGAAAAAGATATTTTGAAGGAATAAACAATATCACAAAAGTGTTTGTGGATATTGTTTAATGAAATATAAATCTGGAGATAAGTTAATGGTTGAGTAAATAAGAGATTTGACGGTAATGATCTATATCTCTGCTCTTCAAGGATATAAATGATGGAAGGATTATACGAATATATAATAATCTCAACTTGCATGGTCTAACACACTAATTTGTAATATCCGTAACGTATGTGTGAGACATTGTTCACGGATGTATGGAGGAGCTCTATATGACAAATTAGGTGTGGACCTAGAGAGTCTCACAATATGAAGTGTACTCGTTGCTCACTGGGGTAGAAGTGTACTCGTTGCTCACTGGGGTAGCGGATTGGATTGAATAATTCGATCCAATAAATTTCAGCAAAAGAGAACGATTGTTTAGGGATCCCTCAGATTGTACATTTGTCAAGACTTAATTGTTAAGTACATCACTTAATTAATTAACAAGGGTTGTTAATTAATAGAATATTGACAAATGACAAAATTTGTTCCATGATTTGATTTTAACTTTTTATCATTTAACCATGGTAGTAAAAATTAGTAAGGTAAAAAGTAATTATTCAAAATTATTTTGAATAATTAAATTATATATTATTATTATATTATTAGATAATATTATAATATATATAGATAATGGCATTGTATTTTAATACAATGAGGGGCCTAGATGTTGACCATTTAATTACCCATTATAATTAAAGTAATTATAATTGTTAGGTAAAGATTAATTTAGGTGGCCATTATTCTAGTGCTTGGTTTAATTAATTCTAAGTGGGAGACCAACAATAAAATTGGTGGAGCACTTGATTTTGTTTATTTTTGTTTAATCAAAGTGTTGAATAAACAAAATAAATTTTTGGCAAAACAAATAAATTGAATTCATTCTTGCAAGAAGAAGAAGTCGGTCAAGGAAGATGGAGAAAGATAGAGAGATATTTTTTGTCTCAATTTTCCTTTCAAGGAGTTGAAAGAATACAAGGTGAAGTTATTTTGTAATTTTTCAGATTTCTACATGCTTAGAAAAATTGTAAATTACAATAGAGAAAAATGATTCTTGTTATGTTAGTAAGGAGTTATTAACAAGAACAAGAGAAAACTTCATCTTCCTCTCCTCTTCCATGGATGGCTAAATAATGTTCATGTTTATGAAACAAAAATTGTATTCAAAAGAGTTTGAATACAAGTACTGAAAATTCTAAATACTAAGCTACCGTTCTAGCTCCTTAATCCCACCAAAAGTTATGAACTAGAATTGTTCAACATATACTTTAAGGTGAGCTTTTCACATGGATTATTGAAGGACTTGAAGAATTTGTAAAGCTAGCTTCATTAGGTGAGTACTTTACATTATGTTTTTAGTACAATATTATTCATCATATATATTTTGTATAATTGTTATACTTGTTTATATATATAATACAATATTGTTCATCATATATATATTTTGTATAATTGTTATACTTGTTTATATGTATAATACAATATTGTTCATCATATATATATTTTGTATAATTGTTATACTTATACATATATGTGATATATGTTGAAAATGTTAAAATGAGTGTATTATGTAACATGCTTCCGCTGCGTATATAGTAATTTTTGAAATTACGTATACACTCGAATTATCACATACTCGATAATACAACACCCAACAAATGATATCAGAGCATGTTAAATTGAGTATGTGATAATTCTTGTTGTTGAATATGTTAACATGGTGATGTTGTATATTTAAACAATTTGAAGATGTTTAAATTTGAACATGGTGATGTTTGATATTTAAGCATGATGATGAATATAGTGTTGTATTCTAGAACATGTTAGTGTTTAGAATTGAAGTATGATGATGTTTGGAATTGATGCCCATGAGAAAATAGTAAAAATTGGGGGCAAAAAATAGTTTTCGAAGGGTCGGAACACTGATACAGCGTCCAGCGCCGCGGCGCCTAAACCTGGGCACTGCAGCGAGGAGGTTCTGACTTGAGCACTGCGGCCCTCAGGTCCCAACGCCCAGGCGCACAGCAAAAAAAAAAAAAATTAAAAAAAATTTTTTTTTAAAAAAAAAGAAAAAAGAAAATATTTTTTTTTTGCAGTATATTGTATAATGTTAGAACCTTCAATTTTTAACGCTAATCATTTCAAACATAATGCTATTATTTGCAATTTTTGCAAATAAAGAATATTTAATACAATTATTAGTGGTATATTTTTGTATTAAAATTACAAATAATTTGTTTACGTTGTTAAACACAATGGGAGCCCTATTGGTGGAGGTTAGTTGTGCTTACGTAAATAAATTTTTTAATTATGAATTAGATTCGTATGAGATGCGAAAAGTTATTATTATTATTATTAATATTAATATATATATTAATTAATAAAATAATAATTAAAAAAAATTAAATCTCTCTTAATCAGATTGAATAAGTATTATATTATGAGATAATATTATACAATGATCTACCTTGTCAATACGGTATTGGACGGGTCATTTTGGTCACTCCTAAAATACCTAAAGTGTGAGGGATTGGTCGGGATAATTCGGGCTATGCCGGTTAAATATGAGATGAGACAAATATATGTGAAAATACTATCTTAGATCGCTAAAGTGTGTGGGTAGTATCGGTAACATATATTTGATGATTGACAAGTTAATCTGAAATACAATTATCTTAGATCGCTAAAGTGTGCGGATAATGTGTATTTAGGATCAGAAGTAAGAGTTTTATGAGATACAATGGATAAGAGTTATCTACCTTTTGGGTTTACAAATGCCAAAATCGCTAAAGTGTGCGGCTGGAGTAAAATACCAATGGGGTCTACTTTCTATTGTACAGTTTAAAAGATTAAACTGTCATTTTTTCCTTTTGAGAGATTTAGGGAATTATGTAAAGCAGTGGAAGAGCGTCTTTAGATTAAAAAAAATGTATAATAGTGACCCAACAAGAAACATAACCAGTTTATGAATAATGTGTTCAAGAAAAATGACTAAACCTCTATTTTTTTAGTGTTGGACACCAAACTACTGATTTATTAGAACTGGTACGTGGTGATGTATACAATCTAATGGATCACACTATGATGGGATGGGCAGTTTTGATACATTATAACCTGTGTCGATGATTTATCACGATATGGGTATATGTTTCTTTTTAAAATACAAGTTAGGAACCTTTGAAAGGTTTAAAGGGCTTCAACTAGAATTAGAGAAATATACGTTACATCCCTTCGATTAGATCGAGGAAATGAGTACATGGGCAGCAAGTTTTTTTATTGTTTAAAAAAGAATGAGATTCTCACTCACTATAGTCCTTCAGGTACTCTGCAACATAATGATGTTTCAGAAAGGAGGAATCAGATTTTATTTGATATGGTTTAATTGATGATGAGTTTTATCGATCTATATCTATGGGAATATACTCCAAAAATAACTGCTTATTGAGCAGAATTCCATCAAAAGTTGTTCCTTCCACTTTGTATTAGATATTGAGAGGAAGGAAGTCGAATCTTAAATATTTTAAAATTTGAGGCTATTTTATATACGTAAGAGTTATGTAGTAAGATATACTTGTACCTAAAGGAGCCAAGTCTTAAGTACTTTAAGACTTGGGGCTATTCTGCATACGTAAGAGTTACGCAACAGAATATCTTATTTTGCAAAATTTAATCAGCAGAATAAACTAGCACATAAGGCATACAAGTATAGGTCTATTAAGTATTCTGTGAATTTAATAGGATACTAGTTCTGTGATTCAGAGAAGCAAAGTGTGTTCATTTTTTAGTATACCACTATCTTAGAGGAAGGGTTTCTCATGGACAGTGAGAATCATAGAAAGATTGAACTTTGTAAAGTCAATCGAGAAATTAATGAACTAAGGATGAAAACTCAGGGTCATTTCCTACCCACTAGGATAGTGGGTAGGAAATAATGTATAGGTCACTTATTGGGTATGTTAGATGCCTAAAAGTGAACTTGAAGTTTTCTTAGTAGAAGAAAATTATCCTTTAACCTATAGGGAGATGATGTTAGACATCAATTCGAGAAATTAGCAAGAAACCATGAAAATAGATAAAGACTCTATGCATCAGAATCAAGTTTGGGACTTCGTTATACTACTCATGGGAATTGTTTTCATTGGTTGTAAAAAGTTTACAAGAGGTAGTGGGAGCCAGATGGATGGTAGAGACATTCTAGGCCCAATATTGGTTCTAAAAAGGTTATCCTCAATGATCTGGGATCAACCATGAAAAATATTTGGACCAGTAGTAATGCTAAAGTCGATTAGAATTCCATTGGCTCTTATGGCATACTGTGACTTTGAGAATTGGCAAAATAGATATCAAAACGACATTCCAGAATGCATATCTCAAGCTAGAGATATACATGGAACAACATAAGGTTTTATGTCCAGCCAGACCTTAGATCTTGTATGCAAACTTAAGAAGTCCATTTATGGGCTTTAACAAGTTTCCTGAAGTTAAAGTCGTTATTTTGATGAAGTAATCAGATTTTTTGATTTTATAAAAAACAATGAAGAGACGTGTGTATGAAAGATCAGTGGAAGCATAATAGTTTTCTTGATGCTCTATATTGATAACATATTAGTAATTGAAAATAATGTCGATATGTTATAGTCAGGCAAGAGGTACTCGTAAGAACTTATCTATGAAGGATTTACAAAAAGCTTCCTATATACTGAGTATAAAGTTTTATAGAGATAAGGCTAGGAAGCTGACAAGACTTTTCCAAATCAGTACACATTGATAGCATCTAAGAAATGTACAATTTTAGTTAACTGTGAGATAATTAATGGGCCTTTTAGACAAGGTGTTCATCTTTCAAGGAGAGTGTCGCTTTAGATGAAATATGAGAGAGTTAGAGTGTCGAACACGCCATATACATAAGCTCTTGAGAGCTTGATGTAAGCTATAATATGTATGAGACCTGATATCAATATGGTTATAAGAGTTATGAGCCGCTACCAGTTTGATTCAAGTGATGACCATCTGATGGTAGTCAAACATAGCCTAAGGTACCTTAAAGGTACAAAAGATAAGTTTTATAAATATGGAGAAAGTGACTTATAAGTGAGAGAAGATACATAGACTTAGACTTCTAATTTAACTTAGATGATAGAGAATTTACATCTGGATATGTGTTCATTTTCATTGATACTAAGTGAATTGGTTTAGCACTAAAACCACATATTCTAAAAAAAGAGTTTTCTGTAGGGTTAAATAATATTGCAAAAGAGTTTACGGATATTATTTTACGAAATACAAATCTGGAGATAAATTCATAGATGAACATATGAAAATTTAATGGTGCTGATCTATATCTCTGCTCTTCCAGGATATAGGTGACGGAAGGACTATAAGTATGCACTTTGACCTCAGCTTGTAT
Source organism: Ailanthus altissimus (assembly GCA_946807835.1). Classification (NCBI taxonomy): domain Eukaryota; kingdom Viridiplantae; phylum Streptophyta; class Magnoliopsida; order Sapindales; family Simaroubaceae; genus Ailanthus; species Ailanthus altissimus. The sequence continues at coordinate 14,549,709 of OX327698.1, forward strand.
AGTCTAACGCACTGATTTGTCATATTTGTAACGTGTGTATAGGGCATCAGTCACGAACTTATAAATAGTTCTATTTGATGAATCGGGCGTGGACTTAGGGATTTTTGCAATATAAAGTGTACTCATTGTGCACTGGGGTAGCGTACCAGATTGAATTATTCAATCTAATAATTTTTAGCAAAATAAAATATTTGTTTTAGGAATTCTCAGAATGCGCACATGTCAATACTTAAGTGTTAAGTACATTAATTTGTTTGTGTTGATGCTTACGTGTCATTCCTTTATGTACATATACTATTTATTTATATAAGTGTACAATCCTATTAAATCGCTAATGTCCATTTATATGGTACCATGTAATGTAACATTACAGATATTGTATGATCTAAAAGAGTTCAGATCTGATCTAAAAGAGTTTATGTATGGTTTGATGCTTATGGCTAGAGTTGGCCATGCTGAGAGATATAATTGTTAAGAGTTAGCACAGCTAAAAGTTAGCTGGTTATAATACTCAGCAAATATCTAAGAGTTGGAGGCTTGTCTAATAGGATATAGACTTGGGAATATACTAGTAACTACATAGTTTCAAGAGTTGTAATCAGGTACTAGGAAATACTAGTTGCACAAGTATGTTCTCAAATATTGTGCCTGATCTATTTCTATCGATGTGAGTCTTTCAATGGATACTTTTATATAGATCAATATATGTCTTACCTATAGGGTATAAATGGTTGTTCCTAGTCGATAGTGAGCTTAGAGCTCGTATTGACATATAGGTATCTAGTTAGGATTGGATATTAGATAGACTCACAAGGACTTCTGATAGACACCCTATGTAGGCCATCAACATATTGTCATCTCAAGTTGAGTAGCATACGTGGTCTTTTGACCTGAGTGCTACAGTGGGCTTGTAAGTGACCAACCATACTTTGGTTTCACGTATGTCACAAATCTTTCATGGTGTGACTGCTAGGTGTCGCTAGGTATGGTTTGATGCTTATGGAGTCCAGTGTGTATAAATATGGGATCCGTCAGCTGGCATAGGGAGTTTGATATCCAGATGCTCCGAGACTGTATCTTAAAAAGTCCTGTGGCCACAAGTATTAATCCCGGGAAAGAGTTTCTACCAGTATTGAATAATAAGGTTGAACAATATGGCAAAAGAATTTGCATATATTATTCAACGAGATATAATTCTAGAGATAGAATATGGATGAGCACATGAAGATTTAACGGTAAAAATTTATATCCCCGCACATATAGAATATCATGACAAATGACTATATGTATACGTTGTGACCTCAGCCTAGATAGTCGATGCGTTGATTTGTATTTCTGTGACGTGTGCGTGGGGCAGTGTTTATAGACTCATGAAATAGTTTTATTTGACAAATCAGGCGTAGACCTAGGAAGTCCCGTGATATGAAGTGTTGTGTACTGAGGCAGCGTACTAGATTAAATTGTTCAGTCCAATAATATTCAACACTACTACGAGGAATGCGTACGTGTTTGGGTTTGAGTATTAAATACAATAATTAGTTAACAATTGTTGACTACTAATTATATTATGATATGTGGTGCATTGTAGGCTATCGATTGAGTTTACCTAAGTGTGAAGTTTTGGTGAAACCCACTAGAGGGTATACTTAGTGACTATTCGTGAGGGGCATATTAGTAATTTCACATATTAATTATTTAAATATTAAATAATAAAAAATATCTTATTATAATATATTATTTAATAATATTATATATGTATATGCTTAGTTGTCTAGTATATACAAATATATAATATTATTTTTATTATTTTAATGTTTTAATTAGATTTGGTGACCATGTTTTGTATTTTTGTGTTATAATATTATTATTTTAATATATAAAAGAGATATATATGACAATGGAATAGTGTGGAATGAAGTAGAAGCAATTTTGGATTTGCTTTTAGTGTGTAAAGAAAAGAATTGCTTCATTTTTTGTTGTTGTTTTTGAGCTTATGGTGTCCGGCCCTATTCATAGCAAAAGCAAAGGGATATTGACCTATTTGATGAGTATTGAAATTAATTCATATGCTTGCTTTCATTGACTATCAATTAAAATAATACAGAAAATTTATTTTATTGATTAAAGGGTTGATTAAAGAAAAACAAATTTAAAGAGTTTAAGAGTTAAACGCAGTGCTGGTTAAGTGGAGTTGCTGTTCTAGCTTGCCAAGCCCACTATATTGATGACTAGAGCTGATTACGAGTAGCACTCCAGACAGACTCTTAAATTACATGTGTAAAGAGTTACATGTTTTGGTGAATTTTCAAACCCCTTTAAATATATTTATCACTTGTGTTTATTGTATTTTTATTATTTTGCTGCGATTAAATATGTACATGTTTTTTATAAACTAATTTGCATATTGCAGATGAACATGAGGTAAAGCAACTGAGAGGAGAGAACAAAATTAGTTTTTTCTTAACTAAAAACTTTAATTAAAACTAAAATTAGAAATAAATGAAGTTGAAAGTAAGGTTTAGTAAGTGATACTTAGGGGTTTTAATAGCCTTACTCAATAGGTCAAATTTATATAACTTTATTAGGCTTAAGCTAAAATTAATAATTCAAATCGATCTAAATTAACACAATTTAATTTTACTAATTTTAGTCAGTTGAGATCGATTTGGTCTAAATTTAAACCAATAGACTTAAATAGATTGTATAAAAACAATGTAAAGTTTGTATTTGTTGGAATTGGTAATTCAAAATCAAGATTGGTTTCAATTTTGAGTTGGAAACTAATGGGGAGTTGACACGTGGTTAAGTATGTATTGGACAAAATAAGTATGGGATAGAAATGGAAAGCTGAAAGCGAGGAAGGACATGAAAGCACACATAGAGATATTTTCCAAGTGTCTACGCTGTGATGCTGAGCAGCTAACGCCATAATAATTAAGACAGAACCCTTAGTGTCGTGACACCAGTGCAAGATTAGTAACACTGCAGTGCTGGCCAGTGGCATCACATCACCCAATTTTAATAGTTTTCATTTTTAAGATGACTTAGTTTGATTCATTTTTGGACTCTTTAAACACATAGATCTTATTCCAACTAGGTTTAGGGTTTTTAGGGAGATTTTGAAGCATATATAATATGCTTAGGTAGTGCTTGAGTGTTTTAAATGCACAAGATAATGTTGTTTCTTATGAGCTTTGTGCTATCGGGTATTCCTTGTAATCTCTTGTGAAAAGTTTTTGTAAACTAAATAAAAGAAGTTAAGATTCTGTGATCCACCATAGATGTAGGCGGTTATTGCTGAACTACATATATTGCTTGTGCGTTCTTTTGTAAGTTGATTTTTTATCTCTTGGTTATGTGATATTGTCTTGTTTTTATTTAATTGTGATGAAAGTCTTCTGCAAAGCACTTAGAAGGTTTTCAGAGTGCATACTAAGAACCTCAATAAGTGGTATCAAAGCCAAGGTTGAGATCAATTGCCAAGCATAGGTTGTTCAATCATGATAAATCACAAGTGTGAGGTTGAGAAGTTAAATGGGAATAATGATTTCAATTTGTGGAAGATGAAAGTTATGGCTCTAGTAGTGAGTTAAGGGTTATATTCAGCCATTGAGAAAACTTAAGCAACAACTAGCAATGAGAAGAAATTCGCAACACCTGAATCTAAATTAGATGGGGAAACCACTTAGAAGAGAGCCTATATTATCATAGTTCTGCCTTTGAATTATGAAATTTTGAGGGAGGTGGCTGGAGAAAAGACTGTAATTAATATTTTGAAGAAACTTAATGCTTTTTACATTAAGAAGTCCTTGGCGAATATTTGTATGTCACGAATAAGTTATATCAATTGTCTATGGCTGAAGAACTTTAATGAAAAATCATATTTATGCCTTCAACAAGATTATCATAGATCTGAAGACAACTGACATTAAGATTGAGGATGAAGATAAGACAATTATCTTGTTGTGTTCTTTACCTCCAATTTATAAGTACTTCATGGATACATCATGTATGACAGAAAAACTTTAATGGTGACTGTTGTTAAAGCCTTGTTGAAATTTAAAGAATTTGGGAAAAGATCAAAGTTTGATAGTACAGTAGGATTGGTTGCAAGAGGAAGAGATAGAAAAAAAAAATTCAATGGGGAAGATCCAAGAATTATTATTATTATAATAAGAAAGAGAACTTGAAGAGGGATTGTTCAAAGAAAAAGGCAAAGAATGGTGAAAGGATTGTAATAGTTTGTGAAGAAGACTTAAAAACTATAGAATTCTTGATAGCTTCTAATAGAAAATATGCTGGTGAATGGATACTTAATTCTGGCTCCAGTTACCATATGTGTCCCGATAGGTCCTTGTTTACAAATTATAGTTCCATTAGGGATGGCAAAGTACTAATAGCTAATGATATAGATTGTAAAGTCATAAGGATTTGTAGCATAAGGATGAAGATGCATGATGAGAAAATAAGGGAGTTACTTAGTTTAAGACACGTTTTTAGAGTTAAGAAGAAATTGATATTTCTAGGAATACTAAATCAAGATGGGTATTCATAAAAAGCCACAAAAAAAAAAGGAATATTAAAGGTGATGGAAGGTTTTATAGTGGTCATAAAGAATGAAAAGCACAAGGAACTGTATGTGCTTGATGAGATGCTGTGAATGGCTCAACATCTGTTGTTGAGAAGATACAGACTAAGATGCAGCATTAGAGAGAAAGTCACCATAGTAACAAGGATTGAAAGAGAATGTATGAAAAGGGTACTGTTTGTAGGATTAAGCCATACAAATATTTTGATGGTGTCAATTGTGACATATTTGGGAGATCACAATAAAAGGGTTATCCTAGGCACGAAGCATTCATATCTTTGGAGACCAAAGTCACAAGCTCAAAGGAGTTAAGTTTAGACAAAGAATTAGCTGGTTAAGTACGTGTTGGACAAGATTTTGAATCTATGAGAGGTTTTATTAGATTTGGTGATCCAAAATCAATGTTGAGTTTGATTTTGAGTTAGAAATTAATGAAGAGTCGACACATGGTTAAGTACGTGTTGGATGAATGAGAAAGTGACAGAAACAAAAAGCTAAAAAAAGGATACAAAAGCACAAGTAGAGATATGTTTCATGTATGGGCACCACGGTGCTAGATGCTCAGCATCGCAGTACCAAAGATAAAACCCTTAGTGCTACAGCATTGGCAATATAGTACCACAATGCCAATGCGAGATCTCAGTAGCCCTACGGTACTGGCTAACGGTGCCTCGGTGCTCAGTTTTAATAGTTTGTTATTTTAAGAACACTGAACTAGTTTGATTCGATTTTAAACTCTTTAAACAAGTAAATTCTTGTTTCAACTAGGCCTAGTGTTTATAGGGAGGTTTTGAAGCCTATATAAACTCTTATAAGCCTTTAGAATAATTAAGAATCAACAAAAGAGAAAATAGAGTGTGTTGAAGAAAATAGAGAGTTAAGTAGTGTTCGAATGTTTTAAGTGCACAAGATAGTATAGTATAAATCATTAAGAGCTCTGGGCTACTAGGTACTTTTTGTAATTTTTTGTAAAAAGTTTTTTGTAAATTAAATATAAGAAATCAGGATCTCATGATTCACTGTAGACATAGACAGTTATTATCAAATCACATATATTACTTTTGCCTTCTTTTATATGTAATTATTTATTTTTTGATTGTGTGATGTTTTCTCGTTCTTATTTAAATATTTTTATAAAATAATTAAAAAAATTTTAAAGTACACAACAATATTAAAACTAACCCAAACTAAATATGCTTAGCCCTAAATACATTTTTTATATTTAAAAACCTACATTGTTTGGTTTTTATTAAAAGCATAGACAACGATGTCATTAGTCTAATGTAGGTGTTTTAACAAATCTCTGACCATCGATATGAAATATTTTCAAGTAAACAATAAATGTTCTTATTGCTTGAAGATATAGTACACTCTCCTATTAGATGCCAACTTAATAGCTTGATTTGAGAATAACCTTTGTTATCCAGTCACAAGCATTCTTGTTCATATACAAGCAGAAAAAACTGATTTAATTTTTAATTTACATTTATTTAATAATACAACAACTACTTTAAACCTCATTTTTCAGTATTGATGCTCTTATTGTAATCATAATCCCAATTTAAATATAATATTGTAGGCATAATCTATAAAAATTGTTGGTTGAATAGAATTTGAATGCAACAATAGTGACTTGACAGCAACAATAAGATTATAGAAACAACAACGTCTGATACAATTAGCGAGAACAAATTGATAAAATACCGAAAAACAATAGCGATACTGCAAGAAAAACTAGGAACAACAGTACAACAATAGAACACCAAGGAAAAAAATAGGAAGAACAATAAAAAGAGAACAGGAATAGCAGTAACAATAGTGAAATAAACAGCCTATACGTACAAAAAGTTGCGTGTCCTAAAAACAACAGATTTCGCCTTTCTAGAAAAAATTTCAGATGCAAATGGGATTGATTGCGGTTTGATTTCTAGGATATAATGACAATTTTTATTGCAATAGTGTACACTCAAATGCAGTATAGAAAAAGCATATGAAATGATGAATTTAAACAGAAAGCTAGCTAATACAAAATAGCAAAAAGACAATATAGAAAAAAATGATACTAAGACTTTCTTCTAGGTCCCCTTTATATGCTACAATTATCGAGTGTTATCATTGTAAAAAACCTATATTACAATAAATATGGGTGTTTCATATTTTAAATTCAAAGAATAGTAACAAAAATTACAAATTGAATTAAAAACCAAAATAATTAGTAAAATAATTATTACAATTTCAATTCAAGCCAATAACAGTCAAAATAAATTTGCATTAAACTAGTACAAAAGTAAAATTGAGCTAACCCACGCACGTGTAAGGTTGCCACAGGAAGGAGTTCCCTTGGGTATTGTATACAAGTGCGCAAACCCGATTAACTAGTTTCCAAATAAAATTCTTGAAATGGGCTTGGGCCGGCTTGCATTCGTGCGAACGGGACTTATTTTCTTGGCTTGCTACTACCTTAGAGATGTGTTTCTTTATAAAAACAAGTTGAGCCCTATACTTTTATCGCATGCTGGATTGAGTATTTTAAAATACTCTGAAATATTTGTAACAATCCTCGCATATTTCACAATACTCAATTATTTTGTCACAAATATTTGTAGAGTTTAATGCATATGTATTAGTGCTTTACAAGCTATGAAACAACCATTGAGTAATGATTTGTGTTTTTCAAAAATTCGGTGAAGTTTAAAGTTTTTATAAATTAACATTTCTTTATTGTAAAATAGATGGACAATTGCTCACGTTGAACTCTTTAAGTAATGATTTGTGTTTTTCAAAAATTCGGTGAAGTTTAAAGTTTTTATAAATTAACATTTCTTTATTGTAAAATAGATGGACAATTGCTCACGTTGAACTCTTTAATAAAATTTGTTATTTTACAGTTTGACAATTTATTGGTTCTATGTCCTTTTAGATTTTATAAGTATTTTAAAGATACTTAACTCTCGTAAGAACATACTTTGAAAATCTATAAAGTGTGTTTTGCAAGCTAAATACACCATCAAGCAAATTTGGTCTGAGATTAAGAACATACTTTGAAATTCTATAAAGTGTGTTTTGCAAGCTAAATACACACCATCAAGCAAATTTGGTCTATAAATCTCATTAAGAGGTTAGAGCTCATCCTTATACAATGCAATAAGCATTATCTCGCCGTAAGAAAGATTTTTACATATAGAACAATAATGCTACAACATAATAGATGACTTGTTATTATTTTCGTAAATTTACTTTATAAGAGCTTTAATTATATAAGTAGAGTTATCATTAATATTGTTTTATGTTTTAGATAGAAGTCATATTTTTCTTGACTTGTTTATCATTAACCTTTTATTTAGTGATTTTATTAGAAGATTGACCAAATTTTATAAGGAGTTTAATGTAATCAATCCTCCATTACTTTATCTTATACTAAAGAAATGTTATTCTTTTTCCATTACGAGAATGACATGTAGCAATCCTAATACAATTTATTTTAGAAGGATAATATTGCCAAAATTTTCTCCAATAAAGACAGGAAATCCAGAGGAAACGAAAAAAAAAAAAAATTCCTTTACAAAGTTTCTCTTTTTTTTTTTCCAAAAAAGAAAAAGCATACATACAAAAGAACTAACATAACCATGAAATCACCTTTTCTTGCAAAACAGAAAGATAGTTGGTTGCAAGTGAATTTCCTCTCAATATCTATCAAAAGAAGAACATTTCGTACCTTGACATATTAATGCCATATTTTGGACACAAATATAGTATATATTTAAATGCGGCTAAATATTTTAAATAGGGTTGTTATGATTTTGATTATGTTGCTCATTAATTCATTTTAAATTAGAAAATTCAGAATGTCATAAAAAAATCGCTTTTATCTAATGAGATGTTTTATATTTATGAACATAAATATTTTATCCGTAATCCACCCATGATTAAGTTAATTTAGCTTAAACAAAAAGAAGAAAGAGAGAGAGAGAGTTGTTTTAGCTCAAATAATTATGTAAGCCACCAAATTGATCAACGAGTAATGTTAAATAAATGAAATTAAATATTAAATTATATTTTAATATATAATATGTCGAATAATTATTAAGTGGTGAAATAATTTTAATTTTAAAATTATTTATTATATTTAATAATTATTTAATATATTATCTTTTAAGATATAATTTAAAATAATTATTACTTATTAATCAACATCCTTAATACATTAATGATGTGAAGTTAGATGAGTGTATATAAAATAATAGTTTTTATATTTTTAAGTTGAAGGCAGACAACAATCCCTTATTTATTGTTTTTGTTTCCTCAGGCCTCGAACTGAAACCAAGGGCTGGAAACCTCCCGTTCTCTTCTAAAGAGGCATGGGTACAATAGTTGAATCTTATTTAAAAGACATTTTGGGTTTGGTAATTGGATGTTTTGGATTGTCGCGGGGGAAATTATTACAAAAAGAGAAATTGTAATAGTTTATACGAGTTTAAATTTTAAAGTAGTACGCTTAAAAAAAAAAAATTAAAGTATTACTATGTTTGTAAAGTTGAGGTAGAGTTTGTATTTTGATTAATGTGTTATTAATCAATGAAAATTATTTATTAAATATATTTTTTAATTTTTATATTAATATAATAATTATGTAACATTAATTAATAATAAACACATTAAAATGTTATATTAATTAGAATATAAAATTTAATTTTAAACCCACCTAACTCAGTTTAGGCTTGTAATAAAAAAGCCTAAAAATGTCTTCCAACTTTTTTTTTTTGGGTCAAAATTCAATTAGGGCCGACTCGAGGTCTATGCAAATGAGGCTGTTGCTCAAGGCCTCGGTTAAAATGAAGGCTCTTAGAACAAAATAATTTTAAAAACTATTAGCAAGGCCCCTCATTTAATAAGAAATTGAATTCTACTAATAATTGACCGTTCAATTTACACTAATATACTTTCTTCTTAAATAATTTCTTTAATATAACACAATTTATACTTCTAAAGCATCTTATACTAATAAGATGTTCTTTGGTGGTTTTTTTTTTTGGAAGAATATAGATGGTATAGCATACCTGGACATGTAATTATGGCAAATTATAATGGTTAAGATGAAAGATAGGAAGCATACCTGGACATGTAAATCATAGCAGATCCTTTGGTCACAAACTTGAAGCGTTGAGGCACTTACAATGCTCATGCCTTCTGCTTCCACAACTTTCAATAGCTTTGATAAAACAGTTTCTTCTTCCTTCAGAGAGCATATTTGTATGATCACTTCACCCTTTTGCACCTCATGTACTGAAACAGTAGGAGATTGAACTTGATGATATTCTAATTCTGGGTTTTTGCTGAGGTTTTTCTTATTTTCAATGGCTGATAGCAAGTTATTCTTCTTCACATTCAGTTTCTCTATTTCATTATCTAGCTCTGGAATGTATTGGAGAGCTTTATCAACAATATTTATTACTTGTGCAGTATTCCTTTGCTTCTGCAAAATGGAAGCTCAAGTGAAAAAGAAAACCAAAAAAAGATACAAACATGTTTGAACACAGAAATGAAGGTAAAATAGTGTCAGACGCCACCAATCCCAACAAAATCCCATTCATTAAAGTTTCTGAAAGATTTACAAAATGAATAAGTAGAGGCGTTTGAAAATGGACGTTTATTTTTCGCGAATCAGGTAGCAATGCTCCAAGTTCTAAGTAGGGTGCATTAAGCTTCATCCTTCGTACATTTTCCTGTTCTTTGAAATTTAGCTTTGTTTCTTCTTCTTAACTTAATAAGCTGAATGGTCTTTCTTTCACAACCTTATCTTCTAGTAATCCCTCTGTCATAGCTGGGAGCGGTCACTACTGGGTTCGGTTGCTACTGAATGTTTATTGCCACAAATTGAAGAATTAGGCCAGACAGTACAAGATAAAGAAAAGGATTATTAATTCATGGTTAGATCGAGTTTGATTTTTCTGAATAAAATTTATAACACATCAGAGGTGTTTTATTATCCGTGTATATAATTTAAAAGCACACCGTTAAATATGTATTTATTTCTATTAAAAAATATTAATTAAATATAATAAATAATAATACTATGTTCAAGAACGGATAAAAAAATATTGTCTACCACGACATTAAACTAACATATTATATAGGAGTTCAACTTCTCCCGAGCCGGTGGTGGCCTGTGTACTAATTAAATATAATATAACATATTTATCTTGGTGCAGTACAACAATACAAATGGAAGTACATTTGCGTTGCTTTAAACGTAAGAGTACAACTTTCCCTTATACCACTGCTTTTATCTCAAGTTTTTTCATTAACGGGCACTTGTGTTCAATTTATAAATATGTTTGTTGACAAATTTAGATGGTTTGCAGTGACTTATACGATTGAGTATGATATGATAATTATAGTTGAATTTTTGTTATTTAAAATTAAGAATAATTTAATTTTGAGTTGAATATTAAAAAAGAGTAAATACGGATGTGAAGAGGAATTTGAAAATTCAAATGAAAATTTTAATTTTGAGTTGAAGATTAAAAAAGAGTAAAAATGAGAAGTTGGATATGAAGAGGGATTTAAAAATTCAAGTGAAAAATTCCTAGACATAAAATGCCGTAGCGTTGGCTACTTAACGTTGTAGTAATAATTTTAAGAAATCCAACACTACAGTAATGACTTTGGACCGCTATAGTGTTTGCTCGAAATCGCATCACACCAGCATTGGAGCTTGAATGTTGTAATGTTATCTATTTGAAAAAAAAAAATATTTCTTAAGTAGAATTGTATTTTAAACTCTTATAACATGTGAACTCTTATTCCAACTAGATTTAGGAGTTTTAAGAATTTTCTAAACACTATATAAATCCTTATAATTTATTGTAATTCATTAAGCATCAAATCATCAACATGAGATAGAATAAAGAGCTTAGGTCAGACTTGAGTATTTTGACTGCACAAGATAGTTTGGTATAGATCATTGAGAGCTCTAAATTATTTAGGTATTCTTTGTATCTTTTGTGAGAATTCTTTTTGTACAAAAAAATATAATAAAAGAATGTAAGATCCTTAAATCCATCATAGATATAGGCGGTTTGTCAAACCACGTACATTGATTATGTGCTTTCTTTACTTGCTTAATTGTTTATTTCCTTAGTGGTGTGATCTTTATTATTCTTAGTTGCTTGTGATATAAAACTTTTGTAGGATGCTTAGGGTTTTCTAGAGTGCACGCTAAAATTTCCACAACAAACTTTAACAACTCGCAAGCTTGAAGTAGATAAGTTTAATAGGATGGATGATTTTAATTTATAGAAGATGAATGTTATGGCTCTATTTGTGAGTCAAGGGTTAGATTCAATCCTTGAGAAAACTAAAACAAATGAAGAGAAGAAACCTAGAAAACTTGGTGACTTAGATAGAGAAACCATTCAAAAAAAGAGCCTATAGTACCAAGATGATATCTTTAAGTAATAAAGTTCTAAGGGAGGTAGTTAAGAGAAGATGCTATTGGGTCTTTGGAAGAAACTTGATGCCGTATAATATTAGGATTTGTGCTTACATGACATCCCATTTTATTTGAATATTTTATTTTAATATTTATACAATAGATATTCATTCAATTGCTAATAATATTTATTAAATGATATAGTGCTTATAACATTTAAGGCATTATATAATCTGAAAGAGTTCATATCTGGTCTACAGGAGTTTAGATCAATGCTAAGAGTTAGCAACGCTGAGCGTTATAAATGTTAAGAGTTAGTACTGCAAAAGTTAGCAGGTTATAAGAGTCAATGAAATCTAAAGAGTTAGAGCCTTGTTTGAAATGAAACAAAAATCTGAGAATATATTAGTAATGGCATAGTTGTAAAGAGTTGTAAATGGTGTTAAGAAATGTCATTATGTAGTATGTTCTTAAACACTATATTCCTGATCTATTTATCGATACAGGTTTATTGGCGAAACATTTTTTTTATATAGATCAGCGTATGTCTATATCTAAATGGTCCAGATGGATAGTCTTAGCAGACCATAAAGTTAGTGAAAGCTTGTATAGGCATACGGGTATTCAGTAAGCACTGGATACTGAACAGACTTATAAGGACCTCTAATAGACATCCCATAAAGTCGTCAATGGCAGGTCTTCTCAAGTTGAGCAGTATTCATGCTCTTTTGAACTGAGTGCCACTATAGGTTTGTAAGTGATACACTATACTTTGGTTCTACAAATGTTAGAGACCTTTCATAGTTTGACTGTAGTATATTGCTGGGTATAGCCTGATACTCATGAAGTCCGGTGTATATAGATATAGGATTCGTCAACTCATATGGGCGAGTTATATATCCAGATGCTCTGAGATTATATCTCAAAAAATTTTATGGCCATAAACAGTAGGCCTGAAAAAAGAATTTTTCGTAGGTTGAATAAAATCACAAAAGTATTTGTGTACATTTTTTTATCGAGATACAAATCTAGAGATAAGTTTACGGATGAGCAAATAGAGATTTGACAGTGATAATCTGTATCTCTACTTTTCTAGGATATAGATGATGGAAGGATTATACGTATACGTTATAACCTCAGCTTGTATAGTGTAATGCATTGATTTATAAAATAATTTGGAGGTGTGCTTAGGGCATCATTCAAAAACTCATGGAATAGCTTCATTTGACAAATCAGGAATGAACTTAGAATGTCCTACAATATGAAGTATACTTGTTGTGTACTAGGGCAGCAGACTAGATTAAATAGTTCGATCGAGTAAATTTTAGCAAACCAGATATTTATTTTAGGATTCCTTAGATTGTGCACCTGTCAAGGCTTAAGTGTTAAGTATATCAATTAATTAACAATAGTTGTTAACTAATGGTATAATGACAAGTGGCATAAAATGAACCATTTATTATTTGACTTTGAAATTATAAAATTGACCTTACTTATTAGGCAAGCAAAAGTCTATTTAATAATACAAAAATTATTTTTGAATTATTTTATAGTATTAAGTCAAACTAAATATTAAATAACGGCTTGTATTATTTGTTACCAAAAGACAAAGTCAATAAATGATTAAACAAATGGAAAACATATAAGAATAGCTTAAACATGAGACATGTATGGCATGTGAGGATCAAACCTTGACTTATGAAAAGAGGAAAAATGAAATGCTTATAAAATGAAATAAAATTGTTTTATTTCAAGTTAGTCTTGGTTTGTCCATTTTAGAGTGAAAAATGAGCATTTGTTTTTTCAAGAGTTGAAGTAACTATTTATCTTCTTCTTTATCTACATGGGTCAGCCATTGAAACAAGAATGGAGTTGATTTTATTTTTCAATAGTTGAGTGAACAAACAACTTCATTTCCTAGAAACAAATTGGTTAAGTGTTAATTAATTTTGTGTTTAAGTTTTAAACACAATTTATTAGAATTAAAGCTGTCATTTTAGAAGCTCAAGTCCACCTAGTTGAGTTCTAGAATTGCCCATGAGAACACTTCAAGGCAGACTCTAGCTTTTATCTAAAGGTATGACAAGGTGAATTCTCAATCTTTGATTTTATTAGTATAATGAACTTAAATTTAAATGTGTTTGTTACTCTAGGAAATTAAATTTTCACTTTGGCTACATAAAATATATGTATAAAACGCATAATTTGCTTTGAAATGAACACATAGCACATGTATGCACCATAGTAAAATAGCACACTTTTAGATTCAAAGTTGTTGAACTCATTATTCAAACGTCTGTTGAGTTATCAAACATAGTATAATAGAGGGATGAGTAAACTGTTGCATTATCAATCCAAGCTAAGGTATGAATAGCAGCTTTACGAGCACTATGATAATCACCATTAGAACACGTTGCCTATTGGAACTCATATAACAAGAAACCCACAGAATCAATAGTGTGGTGAGGATTAATAGATATATTATAGAATATTCATTTATTGCAAGTTATTCAGGAACCAAATAAAATCATGCAAGGACATTCTAACTCCTCAGTATTTGCACCTTCCACAAGCTCTTCGAATGGCCCATGGAAAGACCATCTTATAAAGTTCTCAATATTTATAGAAAAGATAGATAACTTAACTTGAATGGATAGTGGACAAGAGAACAAGCATGCATGATTTTTTTCTTCTCCATTCGAACATCGGCAACACTAATAGGAAACATCTACTCTTTTTTTACATGAAACTCGATAAGCGAATTTTTTTTATTGAAATAAAATAAATGAGAATTATAGATGGTGGGACATAATGGGCCTTACATTATAAGATATTTATGATATGAAAGTAAGCAATGAGGGAAGAATAAAAAAGGCTTATAAAAAAATAAAAGAAAAATAAGAGATAACAATCTTAAAAGGATCGGTGAAATCTATAATTGGGATAACCATTGGCATTTTTATGCAGAAAATATAAAATCTCAGTTGGTGAATGCAACCACCATATAAGATCATCATAATTTAAGTCAATGTTCGCCAAGCGATTCGCAATACTATTATTTTCTCTAAAGGAATGGATAAAATGAAAATGCATCTTAGAAACACATAATTGATATTTCATCCATCTAGCAATTACCTTCTAGGGAGTATTAAGATTAAGATTAAAAAAAAATGAATGAGAAGTAGGGAATCACTTTCTAGGATTAGTCTATGCCAACTACGAGTAGACTATTTCAATATCTGAAATTGCTTCCATGATTTTAGTATAACAACTGTCTCAATCTGTAAAAGATAAGAAAAGCCACCTAAGAAGGAACCTTTTTCATCGCGAAAGACTCTCCCGCAAGCTGCGGATGGGAAACATCTACTCTATTGTACGCCAAGTCAACATAAGTAGAGAACAAGTTATGCATAGTCTACCAAATAAAGAACTTGACTTTAGGTGGTATGTTGAGACTTTAAAGCCTTCTCCACCATATTCTTCTAGAAGAAATACCACTACTTTCTTTACATTTGTTGTGGTCTGCCCTCAAATGATAGGCTGATTTCATAAAGAAATTTCCCGAAACATTGTAATGCTATATGATTTCATCTAATCCACCAAAAAATCTAACCGGAATAGATAACACTTGATGAACATCTACCTCCCAAAGTAAAGAGTGCAAGAGGTTTAAATTCCATCCACTAGAGGGAAGAATTAAATCTGAAACTTTATCAACATCATTACCCCTATTAGAAGTAATTGGTGTAAAAGTGGTTGCAAGTGGGATCCAAGGATCCAAAAATAGAGGAATAGAAGATGGATTTCCTACACACCATCTGATTGCATAGGATAAAAGATCGCTCATCTATAATAGACTTTGCCATATAAAAGAACCTCTGGATCCCTTTGATGCTGCCGTAAAAGATTGGTATATAAAGCATTTTCTTTTGAGGATTTTTAAAGTTAATGAATTCATGTTAGAAAAGATGCACCACCCTTGTTTAACTAGAAGCGCCTTTAAAAAGAGCCAGATCTATAAACCCCAGGTCCCTATTTTCTTTGAAAAAATTTCATAAATAACCTTTCAATTATTTCATTATTCTTTTTAACCAAATGTAAAATGGTTATACTTTATTAACCAAAATTTTTTTTTGACACATTTACCCTAATATAAAAAACATAACTTCTCATCTTTTTTTTTTACCGAACCTCCAAGAGTCATATTGATGAACCAAGAAGCATATTGATGTCGAATATTTTTGAAGTTGTTATTACAAAACTCGAGTGTTGCTGAGCATATTTATCACTTTAAATCAAAGAAATAGCCGAATCTGGTAAGTTTTTTAAACTTTTTTAGAAAATTTAATTTTAGTTAAAAATTAGATAAAACTTACATTTAAAGTTAAAAATAGGTGTTATTGATGAATTAAATGTGAAAAATGAGTTAGAATTGTGTAAAGACATTGAAATCCGACCAAAAATAAGATTTGGAGTGTGTTTGGCAAAACCAAACAGCGGCCGGTGTGGCTGCCATTAATTTAGGCCTCTCAGGACCGAGATGTGCCCCGAGATGCGTATATTGTGTGCGCCGCGGGGTCATCTCAAGCCTGAGATGGCCCCGTGGCGTGCACAATGTGTGCATCTCGGGGTTGTCTTGGGCCCGAGACAGCCCCGCGATGGGCGTGATTGCGCATTTTTCATTTTTAATTTTAAATAATTATTTTAATTTTTTCAAAATAATTTTACTAATTGTCATTTTTTTTTTTCAGGTCATATAGAGTATGATACAATTGTTATTTGTTTTGGAGGAAAGTGGGAGAGTTCTAGTGATGGGGAAGAAGTTATGTTGATTATAGTAATTTTGGAATTTCGGTTCTGAAAGATATTAATTTTGAAGATCTTTTAAATGCAGTATGTTATACCTTGGGAGTCGACAATGTGAATTGTAAGGTGACTTTGAAAATCAAAATTGATGCAACGAGGTATAAGTTAAAGCCTATAGAGATTAGAAATGATAGTGATGTTCGATTTTTTTTAGCACCAATAGAAGATCGTACTGTCCTTTATGTGTAACAGTGGATCCTAGAGTTTCCGTTTATGAAGATGATGTACAGCCCCTCAATCAAAACCCACCATCGATTCATACTTATTTTATGTCAGCTAGTGGTAGCAACCAAGTGAGCCATACATCTCCATCAATTCCAATAGTGGTTTCTCCAAACACAACGAATGAGTGTCATAATGTTTCTCCTATACCCTTCAATGAAGACCTAGCCTATACACATTACGCTTGTGATGTCATTGGAAATGTTGGGGATGTGGAAGGGGACTGTGATGATGTTAGAAATGTTGATAATTTAGAAGGGGATAATTTAGCAGAAGGCAGACGTTGTTATATTTCAACAAGCTCCCTAAATATTGAAGCTAGAAGAATAGATTTTTGTGAAGCGGAAAACCCCTTTACGTTTATGCCTCCAATATCACCATCAGACTTGGGCATATCGAATAAGATATCGAGTAGTGGAATTGACGATGTGTTTGTAGGAAAGTTGTTTGATAGCAAAGACGAACTTCACCAGGCTATTAGTATGCTAGCACTTAAAGGTAATTAGAGCTTTAAAGTGTCAAGGTCGACAAAAGATCGCTTTGAGATCAAATGTGATGATGATAGATGCCGATGGCGATTACGTGTAGTGTCGACAGATGCAAGGAAATATTTCATTGTACACAGAATTGATTCAAGTCACGTGTGCCAATTAGTTCGATTGCGCGATGGTCATTGACAAGCAAAGTTTCAGATTATTGGAAAATTCATAAAAATAAGTTTGCATTTGCGAGTCGACTTTATAGACAGAAGGAAATCCAAGCAGATATACGTGAGGAGTTTGGCGTGGACATAACTTACCATACTGCTTGGCGGTCTAAGGAGCATGCATTGGTGTTGATACATGGTACTTCAGAGGGTTCATATAAATTACTTACTGCATACTGTCATATATTAGAACAACAGAACCCAGGTACAGTCACGCATTTGGAGATTGACGATTGCAAGCACTTTAAATATTTCTTCATGGCTCTTGGACCATGTATTAGAGGGTTCCAGTCTTCCATCCGACCGGTTATTGCAGTTGATGGTACATTTAAAAAAAAATGCATACTTGGGAATAATGTTTGTGGTTGTTTGCAAGGATGGAAACAACTAGAATTGTCCACTTGCATAGGGTATTGCTGACTCTAAAAATAATGCTTCATGGTAAAACTCTGAGGAGTTATTGGTGATCTTGAGAACCTTGTATTTATATCTGATCAACATGCTAGTATCGAGAAGGCCATTAAAGAGGTATTTTCTAATGTATCTCATGGTGTATGCATCGATTGCTTGAAGTGTAATTTGGTAGCACGATATAAGATACTGTCGCAGACAACAAAAGGAGGGGGATATTTGGCTTCCTATTTTGTTGCTGCCAAGGCGTATCGCATAGCTAACTTTCAAAGGGAAATAAGATGCGAGAAATGAAACCGGAGGCAACGAGATACTTGGAGGAGGAGGTTGGTTTTTCAAAATGGGCTCGATCAATGGGAGAATTTAGAAGATATGACATCATGACCACCAACATTGTAGAGAGGATTAACGCTGTTAAGAAGGAAGCACGTGCCATAACAGTGACTGTCTTAATTGAGTGGATTAGAGAGTTAATGCAAAGATGGTTTGTTAAGAGACGTGAGGCTACAGAAAATATGTCAAACTTCTTGACCACTTAGGCCCATGACAAGATTTGGAAGCACAATGAGGATTCCGCTTGCATGACAGTGCATGCAATAAATCAATCTCATTTTGTCATTAAGGACGGAAAAAGAAATGGAATAATAGACATCCTGGGAAAGTCATGTAGTTGTCGAAAGTTTTATATGCGGCAACTACCATGTCCTCATGCACTTGCAGTATGCAGGCAAGTCAAATTTTAGTACCAGACTCTTTGTTCGCGATATTACATAACTGAGTCTTTGTTGCATGCATACAGTGAATCAGTAAATCTGGTTGGTCATCCATTAGATTGGATTGTTCCAGAGGAGTTGAGAGCTGTTGACATTCAGCCTTTTATAGTACGTCGGCAATCAGAAAAACGTCAGAAGAATCGAATTCTATCACAAGGTGAGACTCCCACGAAGAATGTATGCAGCTGTTGTAAGCAGCATGGACATAATCGACAAATTTTTCGAAACCCAATTCCATTACATAGTAGTTGATGTGTTCTTTATGAGTTATATTTATATTTTTAAGTCAAGTAGTTATGGGCCTTATTTGACTAGTTAATTTGTACTTTTTTACGATTGTGTTTAATTGATACGTTTGTTATGTTTCTTTTTCTCCCAATATCGTTAATAATGCATGCTTTGACTAATTATATTTTCCCTTTTACAATTTACAATGAAATGTATAAAATACATAAAATTTTTTTTATAAACATGCAAATATTTAATTTTCTTTTACTATTTGTTTTGCACATTTCCATAAGTCAATCACCATTTTGGTCCTAAAAAATGATCCATGCTCAGGACCAAAATTTAGGGGACAACACAACATCAAAAACTCTATAAACATACAAACATAAACCCCACAATCCCCACTATTCACTGTCTATTGTGGCACTCTATCCTTTAATCTATTACATGAAAATGGGTTAAGTCATGTGTAATTTGTCGTTGCTCATTAGATCTACAAGCATCTAGCTAATGGGGTAACAACGTAGATAATGGTAGGACATGATTCTCAATCACGCCATCGGTAAATCTCTTGATGCTAGAATTGTAGATCAATATTTGTCGATGCAAGATGTCCACCTCAGTCGTCACCTAATGCTGTTGATTGTAGTTGACAGGAATATAAACCTACATAAAATTTAAATATGTCTCACAAATAGTACTACAAGTTATGAACAAAAATAACAACATTCACACAAAATATTATATTTTACCTTATTAACCTCAATCCACATACGTGCACCGAGTAAATGTTCTTTAGCGCCTTGGGCATATGTCATCTCTTCATCACTCCATACAATGCCAGTCATGTCGTTTTTGTGTTCCTCATAAAGGAGTCTAAAAGTCTCCTAAAAATACAGGGCCATCAAATAATCAATAAAGATGAAAGAAAAAAATATAATTAATTTAATTCATCACTCACAAAGAAGTACGAATCCACAGAAGTGGACAATTGGGGCAATGCATTAGTGCAACCATATTGCCTAAGCCGAATCACCTTTAAATACTTATTAATATGCTGCATTAAGAAACAATTACCACAAAGTCAATATGTAAATTTAAATAAATAAAATCACCATTCCACCAAATTATTGAATATATATTTTACTTACAAAGTCATCCAGCCAGCTGTGTAGCAATTCCTAAAACCATACCGGGTTAGCATCAAGCCCAAGTAAGATGACTGCACCCTCATCCTTGTCCATCTAAGCCTGAAACTTAGCTAAGATGATCAAGTCTATCTGCTGCAATGGATCCATGTCTGCTTGAGGTTGTACTTCAATTTCAATTTTCTTCTTCTCATGTATCCTTTGTGAAAATGGATTTGTATATGGGGTGTGTAAATTGACTCACTCCCTTATGCGGGGCAGGCAAGATCTCAACACTTGCAGGATTGTCAATCAGTGGCTCAGGCAGTATATCATGACCAGTAGTTGGGGTTTGAAAACCATATTGACATCCTGCTGGTGTGTTCTCTCCAAACTAAAATATATGTATATATTAAAATATATCAAACTGCAATTAAGGTAAGGAAAAATTATTGCGATTTTAAATTTATTTTGCTTACCATATTATGGCTTTCGTTCTATTAGAATGAGCATGACTGCTTAAAGCACATCATCATCTGCTGTGTAAGATTGGTTCGGATTTGATCAACCTTTGTTAAAACTTCATCTCTATCCTTGTTCATTCTCTGCAGAAGTGCAACTTCAGTACGCTCAAATCTCTTAATCATCTCCTCCCGCAGTTGCTTAATCTGATGTGTTATGCCATTGTCTGCAGATGCACTGTGTTCAGACTACAAGAAACATAACCATAGTTAATGACTTATTTAGAAATATATGAAAATTTCTCTTTAGTTAATCACGTAAATAAGTAATATACCGTTGCTCTTGGCACTCGTGCTGACATTTGTGGGTTTGTCCATTCATATTCATCCCCCTCCACATCTATAACATCGTCGTTAGGGTCGTTAAAATGGGCATCGGTCATGGGGCACTTGCTATTGCTGTAATCAGACATATTTGGTAAGTCTCCAGCATAACTTTCACTTGGAATGCCTACACGTCTAATCAGTTGCACAATTGCCTCTTTCTTCTCATAGTCTTTTGGTACTAATTTACGATGTACTAAAATAACCTATAAATATAATATTAAGTTACACTTAAAACAAAATAAAAGTTATAAACCAATATATATATTTTTCATTAATATCAACACATAACAAATCCTTCCCTAATATTGTATCCTGAACATCATCGAACTGTGGAGTCCCTCGAGTCGTGCAATTCAAAATATGAGGGAAGCGATCACCATAATGATAACAAAAAATCTCTTCGCACACTAGAATTGCCTCGAAAATTCATACCTAATATAATTATTTTTAAAATATAAGTTTGGCGTATACAAAATAAATAAATAAATAATTAAGATCAAAAAGTTAAGTACAAGAAAATTATGGCGTACTAGAAATGCGTGCGAAAATTTATACACATTGTAACTCTCAAATTTCCTCTGTGCAAACCCTTTCCTATTTATTTTCTCAAAATTTTGGAATACAGCCTTCTTAAGTGAGTTATGAAGCACGGTCTATGCAATATTGCCCTATGGATACTTATTAAACTCATCAAGGTCATCCACTAAACATAGAAAAAATTTTTGAATTCTACTATGCTCGTCACGTGGGATCAAAACACGATGCATAAAATAAAATAAACTCAACTTTACTACATCTGCATTGTCCATATCCGTTAAATTCAGACGTCCGTACCATTTATCAAGAAATATGTAAGATAATTTTTTTACCCCGAAAAAATATGTATCCCATAATCAAGTGCCCAATTTTCTATGCAGCTGTTGAGCGAGAGGGTAATCTCGCATTTGTAGTTCGATGATTAGTACAAACTCTTGCCGGCTAAATCGGATGTGTTTCCTCCCTATGTAAAATCACATCTCATCTTTTAAATTAGAGGTATGCACCTCACGCAACAATAACTCGTACACCAAAATACCAGAGAATGTCAAATCTGACATATCTAAGAAATGCCTCATACACGTATGCCTAAATAATATTTTCTGATTTTCTGTCAGTTTATCTTTTATACAATTTAGACCCCACATCTTCGCATAAGCCGTCATTGATGCACGAAAAAATATATACTCTGAAATTCTATATTTTTTCGATACGTTCTCTTTCCTGTAACAATTAAAAAAAATAAACAATAGAAATTAATATTAGGAAAAATTTCATAAATAACATGCATACATATAGATTAAAAATAACATACAATATGATTTACAGAAATAATTAATTTAACAGACATAAAAATCATAACATATTTTAATAATTAATTACTAACATATTAATCAACATATTATAATAATTAATTATATATTAAAATAAAAATAATCATATTTATATAAATTATAATTACAAAAGGTACTCACAATAATAAATAATGTTACAAACTAAAATTAATTAGTCATTTACTTATTAATTAATGTTAATTAATTACTTAATCTATTAGATCCATTGCTTCTAAATTAGATATTATTTAATTTAAATAAAATTACATTTAATTTTAAATTAAAAAAATAATTTAATTTATAAAATAACATTAAATTTAATTTATTTCATTTAAAAAAATTAATTTCAAAAAATTAAAAAAAATTGTGCCACGTGGTATTTTATACAGGCGCCACGTGGTGCAATGTCCGTGATGCTGCACGCGATGCACCTTAAGGGTGCATCGCAGGGCGATCTCAGGCCCGAGATCGCCCCGAGATTGGCAACGGCGGCTGGCCGTCGTCTGTATTGCGATAATACACAAAAAAATATCATTTTTTTTTGCCAATTTTCAACTTTTCATATACTATTCTAACCCATTTTTCACATATAATTCAATAATTTCATCTATTTCTAGTTTTAAATAGAAATTCTAATAAATTTCTAACAATTTTCTAAAGAAATTTAAAATTTTCAAAAGTTCAACAAAACTTATTAAAAATCACTCATTATTTTTCGAAGTGAAAAATATGTTGTATAAGTTTCAATCTATGCAATGATAACTTAAAAATTTTCGATCTAACGAATTTTGTGAAAGTTAAAAAATTTGGTGATTTTCGGTGGAGAGTAGGTTAAATATTGATATTCGGCAAATATGTCTAAAACTAAAAAATTTGGTTAATAAAATATATTCAATTTAGATTTGGTTAAAAAAAAATAATGAAAAAATAAGGGGGTTATTTATGAAAATTTTCCATTTTCTTTTGGTAGACAAGCTAAATCTCATTTAAGCCAACTTATTTTTGAAAGATCACCATTTTGACCCCACAAGAATATTTTACTAGAGAAGTTATTTTCTTAATAACAGAAGATAGCAACAGAAATATAGTCATAGCATATGTGGGGATTGCCTATACAATAATCTGAATGAGAATCGCTTAGCCCCTATTGAAAACCACTTTGGTTTCCACCACTACAAACGGCTCTAGACCCTGTCAATAATATACTAAAAGATAACTCTTCTATTTCGACCAATGAAGGAGGGAAGTCCAATATAACGACCTTGAGAATTAGCACAAGTCAAGCCCAATAAATCCAAGATAAATTGCTGGTTATCTGACGTAGTGTTAGGACTAAAAATAACTGTAGATTTCTGAAAATTGATTTGCTATCCCGAAATTTCCTCATCAGAGGAAATAACTTGTTTAATAGTATTACAATTAGAATAGTGGTTCAACAGAAAATAAGGCTATAATCTACCAAAAAAAAAAAAAGTTGTACCCTCGAACTATTACGCGAGCACGCAAATCCATTAAACTTTCCCAACGATTTTGTCCTACTGAGCAGATAAGAGAATCCTTCAGCATATACCAAAGAACAAGAATGGTGACAATAGACAACATTACCTTAGGCCACTTGTTAGATGCAGTGAACCCAATGTTATTCCATTAACCAAGAAAGAAATTTGACTGCAGACAGGCAATTATTTATAAGCCGCACCTAATGTTTCAAAAAACCAAGCCCGTTGAGCATGAATAAATGAAAGTACCACTCCACCCTCTCATATGCCTTACTCATGTCAAGTTTCAATCATATAAAACCCATCCTGCTAGAACGTCTCCTTTATAGTGAGTGCATGAGTTCAAAACCAATAATGGCATTATCCATGATAAGTCCACTAGGAAGAAAAGCACTCTCATTTTCTAGAATTACCTTAGGCAGAACCAACTTCAGACGATTAGTAAGAATTTAGGCCACAATCTTGTAAACCACATTACAAAGGATAAGTGGTCTAAACTCAGTGATGGAATTTGGTGAAGAATTTTTTGGGATCAACATAATATTAGTCTTATTAACCCTTCCTAGAGATTCATGGCCATTAAGGATTGTGAGACAAAATTGAGTAACATCTGTTCCCATTATATCCCAACACTGTGACATGAAATCACATGAAAACCATCTGGCCCTGAGGCTTTAAAGAGCCCATGGAAAAAATCGCCTTGTAGACCTTAGAAGCTGTAAATGGTTCCTCCAATATCCATATAAAAGTCTGTTAACTGATTGGTAAACACTGAAACAACTCTTCCATTCGCTCCAAACTAGGTGCGGTTGAGAGCAAAAGATCCTGAAAATGTCTGCAAATAATTTTGGAAATCTCTCTTTTGGATTCACATTAATCTCCTTCTGAATTATAAAGCCCCAATAATCTCATTTTTAACTTACGCCTAGAGTCTTTTAACTGGAAGAACTTGGAATTCTAATCACCATAACAAAGCCAATCCTATCGAGCCTATTGAAACCAATATTTATTCTCATCCAGAAGTAGGCTTTGTAGTTCTTTCTCTAATCTTCGGATCTCACTCATATCAACCTGAGTGGCCCTTAACGTTTCATCAATAAGTCTCTTAGTTTTTTAATTTCATTTAGTATTGACCTACCATTAAATTGTGCCTATGCAGTCAAATCACCCAAACAAGCCTCCAATTTCTTAATGATTATGTCCGAAGCAACTTCGTGGTCACCTATTGTGTCCGTTCGATTCCATGCACCAGCGATAATGTCGCAGTAAGAGCTTTCCTTGAGTCAAAGGGGTTCGAAGCAAAACTGATCAAATCTGGGAGAGGTCCTTAGTTGTAATTTAGTAGGTGATAATACAGTTTGAATGGCTACAATACAGTAGGTGAAGGCCCCTAGCTTGGCCAAATAAATCTCCATTTCTCACAATAAACACTCACATCTAACCATTCTAAATTAGCCTCTCCATTCTAGTCCACTCTCTTCCGAGTATATCTTTACCCAACAAATTCCAAGTCCATAAGTTGAATATCTTCCAGTGTTGCACGGAACTGTTAATTAATGTGATTTTAATTATAATTAAAATTATGAGTCCTAATCTTATTAAGACTTTGTTATATTAAAGTTTTGTTAGAATTTATATTACTACTTAAATAAGGTAAAAGCACCTATTTATATGGGTCTTTGGTTTGTAAAAAATAAAAGTTAGAAAAAAAAATAGAGTGTTCCCATTTACTTACGTTATTTTGTTTTACTTTTAATATTTATATCAAAAAAACCAATATAAATTGGTATCAAGGTGCTCTTCATATCATTATTACAACCACCTCAGTCACTATCATAAAAACCAATCAACTTAACATCCATATTTCTCCAATATTTAATGCCATAATTTATTGTGTTTTTCATGTATCTAAGTATTCTTTTTGTTGCTTCTATATGATATTGGTTGGGAGAATGCATAAATCTTGATAATAAACTTAAGGCAAACATAATATCAGGTCTTGTGGTTGTGAGATAAAATAAGTTCCTTATCAACTTTTATAATAAGTCTCATTAATTATCTTAACCTTATGTTTTCTCTTCAATTTATCATTCACCACTAATGGTGTTCCTACTTCATTACACTTAAACACACTAATTTCTTTAATAATATTTTCTGCATATTTTTTTTGGCGAATAAACACACCATCATCTTCTTGATAAATTTCAATGCCAAGAAAACAATGCAGTTAACACATATCACTTATCTCGTATTTTTTTCATCTCCGTTTTTCATCATTCAACCATTTTTTTATTGTTCCTCGTAAAAATCAAATCATCAACATAAATAATAACAATAAGTACATTTGACATACTTTGGCATTTTATATAAAAGGGAGGCTCACTTTTGCTTTTACTAAATTCTTTCCCAAAGAAATATCTATTAATTTGAGTATACCAAGCTCTTTGAGCTTGCTTTAGGTTATACAAAGCCTTTTTAAACTTGTATACCTTTTTTTCGTCACTCTTGGCAACATACCTTTAAGGCTGCTCAACATAAATATTTTCTTCTAATTTCCCATTTTGAAAAGCTTATTTGACACAATGTTGGTTTAGTGACAAACCTTTTTGTGCAGCCATAGCAATAAGGCTTCTTATGGTGTCGAGTCAAGCAACTGGAGCAAAATTTTCATCGTAGTCAATACTAGGCTGTTGTGAGCATCCCTTAGCCACTAGCCTTGCTTTATTTCTTTGCATATTTCCATCAGCATTATATTTCACCATATAAACCCATTTCATTCAAATAATTTCTTTCCCATTTGGTATCTTTATAAGCTTCTATGTTTTATTTTTCTTAATAACATCAATTTCTTCAAAGAAACAAAAATTGCATCTTTCATAAATTTCTCTCAAACTCTTTACTTTTTATAGAGTTGTTGACGGCAAAGAAGTAGATGAGCTTGGAAACTCACTTGCTATTGGTGATAGGGTTGATGGTGTGGGGATTTAAGGTGAATTGTCTTTCTCTTCATTGCCCTTTTTGATAACATCTTTTACAAGAATAGTCTTTTTTTCAACTTTACCATGCTCTCAATTCCATGCCATTTTTTCATTAAATGACACATCACGACTTGTAATTAGCTTGTTGTTCTTCAAACTATAAAGCATATAGCCTTTAGATTGAGAGCTATAGCCTAGAAAAATACACTTATCACTTGCTTCATCAAGTGTATACTGTTGATAGCTTTCTTTCGTACCATACTTCAATGGGTGTTTAATTTTGAAGTGTCTTTGTGGGATATCTATTTATTAAATATATAACAGTATACACTACTTTTACCCAAAAAATCCTTGGCTGCCTTTTTTCGTAAAGCATTAATTTGGCCATCTCCATCGTAGTTTGGTTCTTTCTTTCTGATACCCTATTTTGTTATGGAGTATAACCAATAGTGAATTGTCTTTCAATGCATTCATCTTTGAAAAACTTGTCAAACTGACATGAATTATATACTCTTTACCCCTGTCACTTTTTAAGATTTTTAAGTAATTTTAGCTTTGGTTTTCAACAAAGCTTTTAAATGTCTTAAAATTGGTCTATAAACATTTGTGTGTACAAATTCAAGTGCTTACTTTATTCTCCATGCAACTCATTTTAGAAAAAATTGTCGATGGTGCTTCCCAAGTGCACACTCTTCACAAACTCCCTTTTTTATTTCTAGGTTACTTAGCAATCCCAACACTAAGTAAATTTTCTCTAGTTCTAGAACAAGCAATACATCAAGAATACATTTGGTTCCCAACTTCGTTTTAACCTCAATTGTGCCTTTTCCTTTTACTTGCACCAAAGCACCATTACCAATATTTACTTGTGAGTTAACTGAAGTATCCAGATCTAAAGAAATATCTTTATCACTAGTCATATGGTTACTACAGCCACTATAATAAAACCAACACTACTATAAAAATTACCTTCACTGACACTTTTTTAAATGGTGTCAGAGAAACAAACTGTCAGTGAATTGCTGATATATGGTAATAGAAACATAAAGTGTCAGTGAATTACTAATACCATGGTATCAGAAAATAAAATGTCAGTGAATTAGTGATACTATAGTATTAAAAAATTATTATTTATTTAAAAGTTTTAATTATTATTAATAATTTAAAATTTAAAAAATTAATATAATTCCTAAAACGACATCATTTTGGGCGTTATAAATATTTTTTAAAAAATTAAGTCCTAAATAATCTCTTATTTCTCAGTTCCTATGAGTGCCAGTTTTATTCAACAAAATATGTGAAAGAGCTTAGAGAGTTGATTCGGTGATTAAGGTACTTTACAAGCCAAGATCCCAAAGAAAATAAAAAAATGAATCCCTTTGAACTTCACCACCGCCCTCATTCCTTTTTCTCTTTTTATTTATTTATTATTTTTTAAATTATTTTTAGGTCCTTTGCATTAGATTTGGAACAAATTCGACTTAAATTTCCAGTTTAGGTTTTAAATTTCTCATTTTTTCATCACTTATTTGCATTTCAATTTCAGATATTTTTCATGAACAAATTGTTTAACTTTTCGCTATTGTTTTTTGGGAAAATTGGAAAAATTCAGAATTAAGATTTTCAATTGGGGGTTTTGCTGTTTTGGATGGTTAGTTTGGAGAGCATGAATAGGTCACCGTTGTTGGTGCCACCTCCACCACCGTCACTGCGACCAAAGGTTGAAACTTTGAGGGTTTTCATGTTTATTCTATAAAGTGTTGAAGGTCCCCGCTTTTGCTTGTATTTGTTCAATTGAAACTTATTGTCGAGACTTGTTACATAGTGTTTGCAAAATCAAGTCCTGATAGTTGCTTGCTCATGTTTTTGATCGCCTCCTGTTGGCATTTGTTTTTTTTTTTTTGGTAGTTGAACATATGCCAATTTTTTTTTTATATAAATAATATGTGCATATGTGTATCTGTTTATGTGCAAATACTCATTTGGGTATTGCTATGAGTGTATTAACTCTTATCTCTCATACCCATAAAGAAAAGAAACTGAAATTATTTTGTTATCTTACATCCTATATAGATGTCAAGCATAACTACTGAGCATTAATCAATTATAATTTTGATTGCAAATTGGAGGTTATTGTCCTGGATCTAGTTGCAGATGCTAGTTCAAGAATGTAGAAACAGAAACAAGTTTATCATTGAGGTAAGGTACTTTGATTGTTGGCTTTTTAATTTTATCTTTTTTTCCCTCGTTTCTTACTTTTTGTCATCTACATTATGAATATATTTGGTGACAGAGTAAAAAGTGCATCAAGTTGAATAATGGAATTTGGTGGAAATTATTCTTTTGATTGTTCTTTGGCTCATATAATTTGATTTTTTTTGGTGCAATGTGTGGGATTTCGTGGAAAATTTGGTTGATAAATTCAGTTTTGGTTCATTAAAACATTTCTGCATACCACACGTTTGACGAAAACAGTGAGAGAGTTATTGGGTTGTGGTAAACATATTGCGGTTTATGGCTAATGTATGGCTAGATTGATGAATAATTAAAAGTTTGAAGCTAGAAATTTTTTTAAAATGGAAGCTAGATGCTTATGCATACAATAGTATTTAATTTCACTTTTATGTTTTTGTTTTTTATTATAAAATTTGTTTGAATGAAAACAAAAAGGGATGCTAAAATTGCATGTGGAAGCAATGGCATTTTGCTGTGTTAGGTGTTAGCTTTAAAATTCTAAAATTTTTTGAAGATGCTTAACGTGTTTGCCATGAGACTTAATGCCTCATTTCAGTGGTCTAGCCAAACTATTGATAATTGCTATATTTTTAATTAAAAAAATGAAACAAAACAAATAACACAATGTCATTGCATTGTCCTTGAAATTATTTGTAAACAATATATAAAAGATATAAACAAATTAATATTTTTTTTTCAAAATACTTAACTATAACAAACATTGTGTATGAGTTATACTGATGAGAAATGTGATTTAAATATATACAACTGTAATTTTCGATCCCTATTAGTAGTATAGGTGCCTAAATTTCGATATTAAGCAATAAAGACACCGTAGGGTTACCTGATTCTAACCTTATTAGAAATATTTTTTTATGGTGCGCATGAGAAGTATTAGACCTAAATTGGTAATTTCACACTTGGTCGGAGCGTCGGACAGTCATGGAATATTTTTTGAAAATTTTCTCTATTGACTTGGAAAAGGAAATTTTAATTTAAGACACAAATTTCTATTAAAGGGTTATGCATGGAATAACCCTTTATTGAGAAACATAATCCATATGTTAAAAAATGGACCAATTAGAGACAAGTTCATGGATTGCCAAGTTGGAGGTTTAGTTAGTTCTTTTGACTTCTAACTAATAGTTAGCAATGAACTAATTAAATCCTTCCATTTTGAACCAATGGAAATTTAGAAATTTAGAATTAGTTAAGGGGCAAATTAAACTTTTGGGAGAGCACTATATAAGGAGGAAGTGTGTAGAATTTTGGTTAAGTTAAAAACAAAGATATGAAGAGCTAAAAGAGGAGAGAATTTTGGCCAAGAGAGGGAGATGATGCTACAGTAAAACCCAATGTTTTTATGGCCCCTCACCCCTCTACTAGTAGGGTGGGGTCCACCCCTCTACAGTGGGCCTACTCAAAGGATATCGGAGTCCCCCTTCCTTTTTTTCTCCTTTTTGAGACTCGAACCCAGGACTATATGGGGTTCTAAGACTATTGGAGAGCACCTCTAGTGGCCCACTGTAGAGGGGTGGACCCCACCCTGCTAGTAGAGGGTTGGGGGCCCACAATAAAAAGGCGCCAGCTCAAGTGGTACCAGAGGTGCTCCCCAGTGGTCCTAGAACCCATATGGTCCTGGGTTCGAGCCTCGAAAAGACGAAAGGAATAAGGGGGGACTCCGATATCCTTTGAGTGGGCCCACTATAAAAGGGTGGATCCTACCCTGCTAGTAGAGGGGTGGGGGCCCACAGTTTTTTCATGAGTTTTCATGCATGATCAAGTCAAAACAAAACCAAATACAAGTTCTTAAGGTCTATTGAAGCTTCCACTAGTGAAAACATAAGAAAAAGATGTAAGAAAAACCTTATATATTGACGGTGGTTTATGATTTTTGAAGATCACTTCAATTTATGTTTTTGGTGTGAATTATCGATGTAGGTTGAGTTGAATTCAAGTGTGTATTTTAAAGGACTCATCAAAGTAAAGAATTGGTGAGGTAAAAATTAGGGTTTGGTTTGAAATTAATGTAGAAAGTTCAATTGGATGTTCTTAAGGCATTAGAATTAAATTGGCTTGATTTGGACGCTATTGGAACAAGAAATTAAGAAAGTAAATTTGTTAGGTGAAGAAAATCGAGACCGGTAAAGGATGTAGAAGTTCGAAGAAGAATTGAGTTCAGAGCGGTTGGTGAGTGAAAGTCTATAATGGTTTGTTTTTCATTTAATAAGTTTTGAGCATATTGAAATTGTATGTTTTATGTGCTTTTAATACATAAGCATGATTTACGATTTTTGTATACAGTTATAAATATGCATTTATATGTTCGGTTTAAGAAACAGTTTTAAAACTACTAAATTAGTTTCAAAGGCTATTGGTACCCTTAGATTTATAGTTGTGGTGATAGTTTAATACCCGACCGGTATATCCTGTACGCATGGGCAAGTATTGAAGGCGTGTCACTAACTTTGAAAAGTCAAGTTGTCGAGTCATATGAGTCACTCTATGTGTACGGGGTATTGTCTCGCTAAATGTAAGCGATTTAGGATTCCGCTGCATAGCCAGTGAGATGTCTTGAGATGTCATAGTAGGTGTTGCTAGTTGAGACGCCCTATAACCTACTCACATTGTGCGGTACTAGTTGAGTTGCTGCGTGAGTATAGAGCTTTAGGGTTACCATTAGTACAGTTTAGAAAGAAAATGGTCGAGCGAGGGCTTTAATAGTTTTTGAGCTACCGAATGCATATTACGCATTTATATGTGAACATGCTAGTTATTATGTCTTACAGATTTTGGATATTGTTTTTTGAAGATGTAAATAAAATCTGCTCGATAAGATTTCATCAGCATATGATGTTAGAAACCATTTTATAATTTTATAAAAATCTTAGAAGCATGATTTATACATGGATTTTAGAATTTAATATCTATACAAAATTTTATTTTATTAGAAATCTTAAATGTGCTCACTGAGCTTATTTAGTTCACTCGTTTTGTGTTTTATATTTTCTAAACCGTCTCCAGGTGCATGCTTCAGTGCGAAAGTTGCTAATTCTCCTATGACTAATTAGTGGCCCAATCTAACAATCGTTTTGGAAATGTAAATATGCTAAGTAGCACATTTTGCTTTCTGCTTAATAGTTATAGACTTGTGTATTTTGTAAATATGTTTTGGAAAAATAAGAAGAGGTTTTGATATTATGATGATCATTTCAATTTTTATTAGTATGCTAATTTTGTGATCGAAATGAAATTGTTGAATTGAGTTTGGATTAGTTTTGAAAAGGGATTTCCCAACCACCTTCCTTAGTTCTTTATTATTATTAGATAAGTAGCATTGACTGGAGGTTCTATTTGAAAGTTGAGAAGCTGTTTGAGATAGAAGTAAAATTTTCTTTGTAGGTTTTGTATTGGATTTAAAAAAAAAAAGGGAAACCCATGTACTCAGAGAGCAGCTGCATAGGCTCTTGCGTCTGAAGAGGAGTATGAGAATGAGTTGGTAAATGTTCCCACGCCTCAGATCCCTCTTGAGTCATCTCAACCTACCGAGCCAGAGGGTAG
The DNA here is from genome assembly GCA_946807835.1 of Ailanthus altissimus. Taxonomy (NCBI): domain Eukaryota; kingdom Viridiplantae; phylum Streptophyta; class Magnoliopsida; order Sapindales; family Simaroubaceae; genus Ailanthus; species Ailanthus altissimus. The sequence continues at coordinate 14,582,553 of OX327698.1, forward strand.
AAACATAAATGTAGCTCAGATAGCCCAGATACTAGTGGCAGCAATCCAGCAGCCGAGAAAGACAGGAGTGTCCATTGAGCACGCTAAGAAATTGGGCGCTAAGCCGTATGATGGTACAGGAGACCCCGAGGGAGCCTTATCCGAGTTAGCGAAAAATGAAGAAATTTTCCAGGTTATGGGGTGTACTGAAGAACAGATGGTTGCATACTCCGCATTTCTATTAAAGGAATGGGCGAAAGACTAGTGGAAGGCCTTGTAAATAAGGAATTCTGATGGGGTGTCTTGGCAACTTTTCAAAAGGGAATTTCTGGATAAGTTCTACCCCAAAAGTTATAAAGATGTGACGATAAAAGAGTTCTTCAAGCTAGAACAGGGTTTCCTCTCCGTGGCAGAGTATGAAAAGAAGTTTTCAGAGCTACTACGTGCCGTTCCTTTTATAGCTGATAATGAAGAGTAGAAAGTTAATCGATTTGTAGTGGGCCTCAATTCTTGGATTAGGGCTTACGTGGTATTGGCAGCTCACACTCAGTATGGAGCATTGGTGGAAGCTACAACTTGAGTTGAGAGAAGTATGGCAGCCATTCCTAAGTCGAAACAGCTGGGCCAGAAAAGGGGCTGGACAGATGGTTCTTAGGGGGGACCTAGTAAATTCGTAAGAACGGAGGAGAGATCAATATGGTCCAACTGTCAAAAACTAGGCCAATGAGCTCAATCAAGTCAAGCTTCCATTAGGCAACCATCAGCCGGATCCCTAAGTACTAAAGAGAGTTAGAAGAATTTTTCGGTGTGTATTAAATGTGGCAAGGCCTATCAAGGGGATTATAAGAAAGGGACTACCGATTGATATAAATATAGTCAAAACGCCCACTATATAAGAGATTGCCAGAATGTTGGAGCTGATAGTCAGCCAGAAGATAGACCACCAGCTCTGGGATAAACTAGTGGTGGCCGAGGACAGATTCAAGGTGGTTCCCAATTCAGAAGGTCGAGCCGCTCAAGCTAGCTTAATAGGGGAGCCGATCGAGGAGGATCATCCAGGGGGCCGCAACGTAGACCTCATACCTAGGCTAGGATATTTGCAGTGACCCAGTAAGAGGCGAATGCGGCCCAAAGTTGTGACAGGTACGATGTTAAATTTTGATCGAGATGCTTATGTGTTGATAGATCCGGGAGCTACCCACTCTTTTATTTTTGATCAAGATGCTCATGCTTATGCAAATGCTAGTATAGCGCTATAGTTATTAGATTGTAGCGTGGCAGTGTCTCATTCTACTGGAGACTCTATTATAGTAGAAAAGATAAATAAGGGTAGTAAAATTTGTATAAGGGTCAAGAATTTTTGGTGGACTTTATTGTACTGGCCATCAGTGAATTTGATGTGATTTTAGGGATAGATTGGTTGTCCTAATATCGGGCCATGGTAGACTGCTTCCGAAAAGAAGTCAAATTGTGTAGTTCAGAGGGAACTGAAGTTATTTTCTGTGGAACATGAAAATTATTTTCTGCCAGTATAGTGTCCATTATGAGGGCAAGGAAGATGCTCTGGAAGTCATGTTAAGGATATCTAGTTTATGCTATGGAAGGAATAGATGGTAGAACGAAATTGAAGGATATCTTGGTGGTTCGAGAATTTTCAAATATGTTCCCAGATGACCTTTTAGGATTACCCCCAGATAGGGAAGTAGAGTTTCAAATAGAATTAGACCCCAAAATGAAACCAATTTCCAAAACCCTCTACAAAATGTCTCTTCAAAATTAAAAGAATTGAAAGTTCAGATGAAAAAGTTAGTGGATAAGGGTTTCATTAGGCCGAGTACATGTCCTTAAAGGGCATCGGTCTTGTTTGTGAAGAAGAAAGATGGAAGTATGAGATTGTACATTGATTACAGAGAACTAAATAAAGTAACAGTACGTAATCAATACCCACTTTCGAGAATTGATAATCTGTTTGATCAGCTACAAGGGTCAGAGTATTTTTTAAGATAGATATGAGATTAAGCTATCATCAATTAAAAATTCGGGAGGAAGATATTCCCAAGACGGCCTTTAGTACACGATACAAGCACTATGAATTCTTGGTTATGCCTTTTGGGCTGACTAATGCCCTAGCCGTTTTTTGGATCTTATGAACATAATTGTTTGGCCTTATTTAGGCTAGTTTGTGATAGTATTTATTGATGATATACTGGTTTATTCAAGTAGTGAGGAAGAGCACGCAAAACACCTAAGGATTATTTTGCAAACTTTAAGGGAGCATCGACTATATGCCAAATTCAATAAATGTTAGTTCTAACTAGACATTTTTGGAACATGTTGTCTCTGCAGATGGGGTAATTGTAGATCCTCAGAAGATTGAAGCCATAGTGAATTAAAGACAACCTATGAATGTGACAGAGGTTCGTAGTTTTTTGGGTTTGGATGGATACTATAGGAAGTTCGTAGAGGGATTTTCAAAGATAGCCGCCCTTCTGACTAAACTAACTCAAAAAGAAGAGAAGTTTGTATGGTTAGAGGTATGTTAGTAGAGTTTTGATGAGTTGAAAAGAAGATTGACCTCAGCCCTTGTGCTTACCCTTCAATCAGGGAAGGTTGGGTTTATTATATATTGTGATGCTTTCAAGCAAGGTCTAGGTTATGTATTAATCCAGAAAGAGAAGGTCATAACCTATACTTCTCGACAATTAAAAAAGCATGAGCAGAATTATCCCACACATGACCTAGAGCTGGCTGCGGTAGTTTTTGCTCTAAGAATTTGGAGACATTGTATGGAGTTCCCTGGAGGATTTTCACATACCACAAGTGCCTGTAGTACTTGTTCACCCAGAAAGAACTAAATAAGAGGTAGAGAAGATGGTTGGAGCTTATCAGGGATTATGAGTGCACACTTGAGTACTATTCAAAAAAAGCTAATGTAGTAGCAGATGCTCTCAGCCGAAAGCCTGTCAGTTCAGTAGCTTACCTGAGGGTCGTAAATCTATTAATGTTAATAGATTTGAGGTATATGGGTGTAATATTGAAGTTGTTAGGTTCGGGAGCACTATTAGCCACATTTCAAGTCCATCCGATATTAGTTGATCAGATCAGAGAATTACAGATTCAAGATCCATATATAATTAAATTGAAGGGTGAAATCAAGTTTGGGCAGCGGAAAGATTTTTCAGTGACCGTGGATGGTGTAGTAACCTTGGGTTGGAGATTATATATACCGTATGTAAATGAATTAAGAAGAGAGATTATGGAAGAGGCTCATTCTTCTGCATATTCTATGCATCCGGGGAGCACAAAGATGTACTGTACCCTAAAGGAGCATTACTGGTGGAAAGGCATGAAGAAAGATACAGCCGAATTTGTCTCAATATGCCTGACTTGCCAGTAGGTAAAGGTCGAACATAGAAGCCTACAGGACTCTTACAACCTCTTTCGATCCCTGAATGGAAATGGGAGAAGATAACAATTGATTTCGGGGTAAGACTTCTGCATAGCCAAATAGGCAATGACGCGATATGGGTAATTATTGATAGATTGGTAAAATCTGCCCATTTTCTACCTATCAAAAATAATTATTCCCTAGATAAATTGGCCCAGTTGTATATAGATGAGGTGATACGATTTCATGGCACTCTAGTATCCATAGTGTCGGACAGAGATCCAAGATTCACTTTCCAATTTTGGCCCAGCTTACAAAAATCTCTAGGCACTAAATTAAATTTTAGTACTGCCTTTCATCCACAGACAGATGATCAGTCTAAACGGACAATTCAGATACTCAAGGATATGCTTAAAGCTTGTGTTATGGAGTTTAAGGGGAGCTAGGATACTTATCTGCCATTGATGGAGTTTACTTACAATAATAGCTACTAAGCTAGCATCGAGATGGCAGTATATGAAGCATTGTAAGGAAGGAAGTGTAGAACTCCAGTGTGTTGGGATGAGGTCAGTGAAAGGAAGCTTGTTGGCCCAAAAATTGTTCAGATTACTTTAGAAAAGATTCAAGTTATCAGGCACAGATTGAAAATAGCTAATGATAGACAAAAGAGTTATGCAGATAATAGGAGAAGAGACTTGGAGTTCCAAGTTGGTGATAAAGTCTTTCTGAAGATATCGCCATAGAAGAGAGTACTAAGATTCAAGAAGCGAGGAAAGTTGAGTCCTCGATACATTGGGCTGTATGAAATAGTGGAAAGAGTTAGGGATGTGGCATATCATCTACGGTTACTAGAAGATCTTGCTAGAATCCATGATGTGTTTTACATTTTTATGCTTTGCAAGTACTTAACAGATCCTTTGCACGTCCTAGGGGAACAATTAGTAGAATTGAACGAGAATTCAACCTACAAAGAGAAGCCTGCACAAATTCTAAACTGGAAAGAGCAAATGATTCCTAATAAAAAAATTTCTTTGGTGAAAGTGTTATGGATGAATCTTGGAGTACAAGAAGCTACTTGGGAGCGCGAAGACCAGATGAGAATACAACATCCCCACCTCTTTCAAACAGGCATGATTTTAATTTCGAGGACGAAATTGTTTTTAGGAGGGGTGAAATTGTAATATCCGATCCCTATTAGTAGTATAGGTGCTTAGATTTTGGTATTAAGCAATAAAGACACTAGGAGAGGTATTAGACCTAGATTGGTAATTTCACACTCGGTCGGAGCGTCGGACAATCATGAAATATTTTTTGGAAATTTTCTCTATTGGCTTGGAAAAGGAAATTTTAATTTAAGACACAAATTTCTATTAAAGGGTTATGCATGGAACAAGGCTTTGTTGAGAAACATAATCCATATGTTAGAAAATAGACCAATTAGAGACAAGTTTATGGATTACCAAGTTGGAGGTTTAGTTAGTTCTTTTGACTTCTAACTAATAGTTAGCAATGAACTAATTAAATCTTTCCATTTTGAACCAATGGCAATTTAAAAATTTAGAATTAGTTAAGGGGCAAATTGAACTTTTGGGAGAGCACTATATAAGGAGGAAGTGTGTAGAATTTTGGCTAAGTTAAAAACAAAGATATGGAGACTAAAAGATGAGAGGATTTCGACCAAGAGACGGAGATGCTACTATAGTAAAGCCTAATGCTTTTTTATACGTTTTCATGCATGATAAAGCCAAAACAACGCTAAATACAAGTTCCTAAGGTTTATTGAAGCTTTCACTAGTGAAAACATAAGAAAAAGAGGTGAGAAAAATCTTATCTAGTGATGGTGATTTATGATTTTTCAAGATCACTTCAATTTATGTTTTTGGTATGAATTATTGATGTAGGTTGAGTTGAATTCAAGTGTGGAGTTTAAAGGACTCATCAAAGTAAAGGAATTGGTAAAGTAAGAATTAGGGTTTGGTGTGAAATTATTGTAGAAATTTCAATTGGATGTTATTCAATTACTTCGACTTGTTTCGTCTCCCACTTGCTTCAGGACTCTCTAATACGACTCTCACACATTTAGAGTAAACCTAGGACGTCCTAAACCTATATAAAACCTCTCTATTGGCTTGTAAACACATTTTAGTGATCATCAAAGAAATTTTTATGATTAAGCCTTCTTTGTGAGAGAAAATTCCTAGATTATAAGAGAGAGTATTTCTTTGTGAGTCTTTCTTATAAAAGGCATACTTTATGGGTGCCTTTTGATTCAAAAATAAGAGTGAGTGATCTTGATCTGTCAAGAACGTAGGCAAGTTGTCGAACTACATAAATTTATTATGTGTTCTTCTTCTACCTTTCTCTATTTAATTCCTTAATTGCTTGTTCTGCACTGTTTACTTGGGTGATATTGCTTATTTGTGTACTTCCACTTCAACAAACTGGGTATCAGAGTTTGGTTCTAAGATTACATGGCCACACCCAAATATGAGATAAAAAAATTTAACGGTACGAATAACTTTAATTTGTGGAAGATGAAGGTAAAGGTATTGTTGGTGAGCCAAAGGTTAAGCTCAGCATTAGAGGAGACTGCAGCTCCATCTAGTTAAGAAGAAAAGACGTCAAAGTCATCTAAAACTAAAGTAGAAAGAAGGGACATTCAAGAAAGATCTTACAGCATAATCATTTTATCATTGAGCGATGAAGTACTGAGGGAAGTAGCTGGTAAGACAACGGCGAATTGTCTTTGGAAGAAGCTTGACTCTCTTTATATGCAAAAATCTTTGGTGAACAAATTGCATATAAAGAAGAAGCTGTATCAGTTGTCCATATTAGAGGGGACACCGATGAAAGATCATATAGACGTATTCAATAAGATCATTCTTAATCTTAAGTCTATCAACATCAAGATAGAAGATGAAGATAAAGCAATTATTCTACTGAGTTTACTCCCAAAGAGTTATGAGAGCTTTGTTGATATGCTACTCTATAACAGAGAGAGTTTAATGATGAGTGATGTAAAATCATCATTAAACTCAAAGTTATTAGAGAAACAGATCGAGGGTAGTGCAGAAAGTCTATTTGTAAGAGGAAAGCCCTTATATAGAGTTAGAAGGAAAAGGGGCTCAAGATTGAAGTCCAGCACTCCTAAGAAGTGCTATTACTGCAAGAAAAAGGGTACTTTATAAAGAACTATCCAGAGAAGAAAGCATAAGACAAGAAGAAAGCAGAGATACTCATCGCTACTAATGGTAAGAATGCTGAACAATGGTTTCTTGATTCTGATTGTACTTTTCACATGTGCCTGAACAAGTCTTGGTTTGTAAATGTTTAGCATATTAGTGGTGGTAAGGTGTTAATGAGTAATGACGTTGTATGTCAGATGATGGGAATTTGTAATGTTAAACTTAAGCTGTATGATGGGCGAGTGAGAGAGTTGACAGATGTTCGGTATGTTCCTGATCTCAAGAGAAACTTGATCTCACTAGGGACATTAGACCACAATGGGTGTTCCATCAGGATCGACAGATGAGTTTTGAGAGTGTTGAAGGGTTCTATGGTGGTAATGAGAGGAGAAAATCAAAAAGGCATTTATGTGCTTAAGAGTAAATTTGTGAGTGATTCTGTATTATTATCTGTACATAATGAGAGTTTATAAACCAAACTATGGCATCTGGGATTGGCACACTTAGGCGAGAAAAACCTAAATAAGTTATTTAGTTAAAAGGCATTTGGTGATGATAAGTTCCAGCCCTTGAAGTTTTGTGAGCATTGTGAACTTGAGAAAGCACATAGGGTGAGGTTTAGTACTGGTGAGCATAAGACTAAAGGGACTCTTGACTACATACACTTAGACCTTTAGGGACTAGCTTAGACAGTTGTAGTGGTGCCAGGTATTTTCTCAGTTTGATTGATGACTATTCAAGGAAACTGTAGGTGTATGTGTTGAAGAACAAAGATCAAGCATTTAATGTGTTCAAAACTTGGAAAGCTCTTGTTAAGAACTGATAGTGGCCTTGGGTTTTGCAATAGAGAGTTTGATAGGTTTTATACTAAGTATGGAATTGTAAGGCACAGAACGGTAAGATTAACACCACAACAGAATTGCATAGCTGAAATAATGAATATGACCCTACTTGAAATGGTTAGATGTATGCTTACCAATTCAAAAATATCCAAGGCATTTTAGGGAGAAGCTGTAGTGACTGTAGCTTATTTGATTAATAAAAGTCTCTCCTTAGCAATTAACTTTAAGACGCCAGAAGAGAAATAGTTTGGCAATCATTCCAAGTATGACTACCTCAGAATATTTGGTTGCCCTTCCTTTATACATGTTAAGAAAGGGAAGTTGGAACCTAGAGCCATTAAATAGGTATTCATAGAATATCCCGAATGAGTAAAAGGATACAAGGTATGGTGTAAAGACTTAACACTATTAAGAAGTATCATAGTTATGACGTGACGTTCGATGAGACGACCATGCTGAAAGACTCCAAAGAAGATGAGAAAGAAAAACCTGTGCCCAAGGAAGACTCAGCACCCAAGTCAAAAGAAGTTGAAGTAGATCTGATATACCCCCAAATCAGCACTTCAACAAGAAGATCCTTGAAGAAGAACTAAGAGCATCGGCGAGTTCCTTCAAGTCTACCCAAAGAAAGACTAGGGCTCTTGAGATAGAGCTTGAAGAGTACCAACTAGCTAGAGACCGGCTAAAGAGAACTATAAACCCACCAATCAAGTATGCACAAGCAGATCTAGTTGCTCATGCTTTTAATTCTGCTTACACGCTTAAGTATGATGAGCCTATGATATATGGTGAGGCTATGAAGAGTGAAAATAAGAAAAATGGCAGCAGGCCGTGGAAGAAGAGATTAGTTCTCTTAGAAAGAACAATACCTGGAGGTTGGTAGAGATACCTCAAAAGAAACCTGTTGAGTGCAAGTAGGTGTATAAGGTGAATGGGGGGATACTGAGGATAGAGCCTACACATTTCAAGGCTAGATTAGTTGTACAAGGTTTTACTCAGAGAGAGGGAATTGACTTTCATGAGATATTCTCTTCAGTCGTCAAGTACACATCCATTAAGAATTTGATAGCCATGTGTGCAAATCTTGATTTACATTTAGAGTAAATTGATGTAAAGATAACTTTTCTGCATAGAGAGCTTGAAGAAACGATATACATGGCACAACCGCAAGGGTTTAAGGATCCCAGAAAAGAAGATCATACTTGTTTGCTAAAGAAGAAATTATATAGGTTAAAACAATCACCTAGACAATGGTATAGGAGATTTAATGAGTTTATGATGGCTTATGATTTTAGTAAGAGCAAGTATGACGAATGCGTGTACTTCAAGAACATAAGTTGTGGGATAATGTATTTGTTTCTATATGTCGTTAATATGCTGATTGCCTGTAAAAATATGAAAGAAATATAGAAGTTTAAGAAGCAGTTAAGTGGCGAGTTTGAGATAAAAGATTTAGGAGCAACAAAGAGAATATTGGGTATAGATATTATGAGGGAAAGAATAGGTGTTATCTTGTTGTCCCAAGCAATATATACTCAAAATTCTAGAAAAGTTTGGTATGTCCAATGCAAAGGCTGCCTCTACTCCGCTGGCCATGTACTTTAGACTTTCAATAGCACACTTGCCGATATCCAAAGAAGAGAAACTGCAGATGAGCAAAGTACCGTATGCAAGCATTGTGGGGAGCATCATGTATGCAATAGTTTGCACAAGACCAAACATAGCACAGGTTGTGAGTGTGGTGAGTAGATACATGGTAAATTTGGGTAAGGATCATTATTTTGCAGTGAAGTAGATTTTGAGATATCTCAAAAGGACTTCAAATCACTGGTTGATGTATAAGAGGAGTGAGGACAACAGTGAAATGGTAAGAGGGTACGTAGACTTAGATTATGCAGGTGATCTACACAGGAGAAGATCATTGACGGGCTATGTATTCACAGTGTTTGGGTGTAGTGTATGTTAGAGATCAGTTCTACAACATGTGGTTGCACTATTTACCATAGAGACACAGTACATAGCGATTGGTGAAGTTATTAAAGAGACTGTGTGGTTTAAAGGAATATGTATAGAGGTATTAGCTAGTAAAGATGTGAACACCGGTGTATATTGTGACAACCAAAGTACCATACACCTAAGCAAGCATCAAGTGTTCCACGAGAGGTCGAAACATATTGATGTGGTGCTCTATTACATTCGAGAGATTGTTCAAGTGGTGAAGTTAGTCTAACAAAGATAGCGTCATCTAAAAACCCTGTTGACATGTTGACTAAGCCACTGCCTTCGGTTAAGTTCATCGTATACAAGGACTTAATTGAAGCCATTACTTTGTGAGGGTGACCGAAGATGCAAAGATGAGAGATCGAATTACTTTGTGGATAATTTTGAATCAAGATAGGGATTTGTGAGAATATGGATTGAAAATCATTGGGATAAAATTTGGAGAGCAAGTCAAGTGCGTTAGGTATGCGAGGATTGAAAACTGACGTGAAATGAGGAAAAAGACAAAGGTGCAGTGCCCAGGTATGGGCGTCGCGGTGACTAAGTGCTGGGCGCCGCGACAGCTAGAACAGAACTTGAGTGTTGCAGCGCCAGGAGACCAGTGCTGCAGCACCGAGGCGGGCGCACTAGTACTGCGGCAGTGAGGGCTGAGCGAGATGATAGGTTTCCCATTTTGGTTCAACTTGTTTTGTCTCCCACTTGCTTCAGGACTCCTAATACGAATCTCACACATTTAAGGTCAACCTAGGATGTCCTAAAGCCTATATAAAGGCTTTCGATTGGCTTGTAAATACATCTTAGTGATCGTTGAAGAAATATTTATGATTAAACTTTCTTTGTGACTCTTTATGAGAGAAAATCCTTAGATTACAATAGAGAGTGTCTCTTTGTGAGTCTTTATTGTAAAAGGCATACTTTGTGAGTGCCTTGTGATTCAATAATAAGAGTGAGTGATCTTGATCTACTATGGACGTAGATAAGTTACCGAATCACATAAATGTTTTGTGTGTTCTTTTTTTACCTTTCTCTTTTTAATTTCTTAATTACTTGTTTTGCACTATTTGCTTGGGTGATTTTGCTTATTTATGTGCTTCCGCTTTAACAAGAATTAGTGGCATTTGATGAACACAATAGGTTAATAACAATAAGCATATGATGACAAATCAAGGGAGGTTAGTAATTGGCTAGTCGGGTGGCTAGCTCACCTATATTTTAAAAGATTTTATTTTAATTTATGTATGAAAGTCGTGAGAGATGGAGCAAAAGCAAGTTGAGAATAGTTAAATTATGAAATGAATTGTGTAATACACGTGCTTAAATATAAGAAATTTAACCTTTTGATTTTTGATGCAAAGTGGGAGTAGTTCTATTATCACACGGGGGCCTTTGTATGGGGCATGATAGCTTTTTAAATAAATTAAAAGCTAGGTTAATGGATTGTGGACTTTTGACAAATTGTGTTGGATTTTAATTGGTTTCATGGGCGGCTAAATTCATTATATAAAGATAATGTTTTGCTTCATTTTGCTCACGTGAGTTGACAAAAAATAGAACCATTTGACACCAGAGACAGAGAAGAAAAAGGGAAGTAAAAGAAAAGAAGAGAGGAAAAAAAAGGAAAGAGGGAACCAAGAGAAAAATTAGAAACGAAATAAAGAGAAATTTATGGAAATTTTGTTTAAATAATTAGATTCATATTTAATGTTTTAATGGGCAATAATTTATAATGTTAGAGTGTTTATGTTTCAATATTTATGATATATATTAGTATTAATAATGTATTAACAATATATTTTATTACCCTATGATTTAGGAACTACATCAGTAATTAATATATCTCAGATTTTTTATCCAACTCAAGATTAACATATTTTGTAAGAAGATAATGATAAGGGCAAATTTGTCATATTTTTTCTCATATTTTTATTTTGATATTTTATTATTTTATAAGAATAAGATGGTTATTTATGTATATTATTGTTATTTATAGGGACAAATGCAAACTTTTCAAAGTATGTGTCCAACACCCTAACGCCACAAGGGTTATCGCCCCAGTTCTGGAACAGTGATCAAAATAGAAAAATGACCTATTTAAGTAGCATCTAGCGCCCTGGTGCCAATTAGCCACAGTGCCAACGATAGGCCAACACCCTAACACTAACATCTCACCGCTCCAGCGATGAAGCCTTTTTCACGTGTCGCCCCAGCGACAACTGCATAGCGCCCCAGCAGTAACGCGAGTCCTTGTCCGACGAGAATTGAGATTTTCAAGCTCATATCAATCCCTATAAAAAGCCACTCGTTCTTAGCCTTTAAGAATCAACCAAGGGAACCCAACTCACATTCAAGAACACCAAGAATATAGAGCATGAGTCTTGGAGCGCAATAGGAGTTTAATTGAAGCAACTTTAGAGAGATATTCAAGGCTTTCTTCAGCATCAAGAGTATCTTAGGCAGCTCAATGTTTACGCTCAAAATATAACGCGGCTATCGCAGTATAGATTGAGGTGTCGATCCCACGAGGAAGCTCTTGGCAAAATAGGTTAGTGAAGTAAAATATTAAAGCAGTAGCAAAGGGTTAATTGATTTAAACGGATGAGATAGAATTGTCTATGAATTGAGGAAAATGTCTTATGATGATTTAAGCAAGGCTTTGAGAATCACAATTATGCTTTATAAATCTACTCTATACTTTGATTCGATATTTATAACTCAACTGAAAGTTTCACATCCCAAACAATCAATCGGAAGGTATGTAATATATAGCACATTTGATAACACATGTATTTGATTTAGTTAAACTCTTTGCAAGCATTAACACACATCATGTTATTTATACAAGTTATCTAAGATCGACAATATATCATTTTGACAATATTGCAGTAAAAGATTAACTTGAATATCAAACATTTATTGCCCTTACATGTTATCCAAGATCGACAATATATCAAATTGACAATACTGCAGTAAAAGATTAACATATAAAACAATGTAACCAGTAACAATTATAAATCAACATGAATCACATAAGAAAAGCATGACTGAACATATATGAGACATGAGAATTATAACCTCTGGATTATAGAAAATAAAATAGATAAGAGTTTAATCAAAACCAAACTTACAACATTTATAGCTCTTGACACCGAATCAAAGCATGGAAGTAGATTTACTACACATAAAAGTTCATCTCTTAGCCTTGCTAGGAACTCTAGCCTAAATTGCAATACATGTTAATGAGAATAAAAGAAGAGAGAATTTTTCTATTAAAAATGTCCTAAGAGTATTGATAAGGGCAAATTTGTCGTATATTTTCTCATGTTTTTATTATTGATATTTTATGATTTTATGAGAATAGATGGCTATTTATGTGCATTATTATTAATTATAGGGACTTGAACGAAATTTAAAGAAAGAACGCAAAAGGAGCAAAAACAGGGACTAAAATGTAAAGATTTCAAAGTATGTGTCCATCGCCCCAGCGCCACAAGGATTTTAGCCCCAGCGCTGAAATAGTGATCAAAATAAGAAAAACGACTTGCTTAAGTCGCGTATAGCGCCCCAGCGCCATAAATTCACCGCGCCAGCGGTGAAGCCGTTTTCATACAGCGCCCCAGCGCCAAGCTCCCACCGCTCCAGCGGTAATAGCTTTTTCATGCGTCGCCCCAGCGACAGATGCATAGCGCGCCAGCGGTAGTGCGAGTCCTAGTCCGACGAGAATTGAGATTTTCAAGCTCAAATCAATCCCTATATAAAGCCACTCGTCCCCAACCTTCAGGAATCAATCCAAGACGACCCAAGAGCACCAAGAATACAGAGCACGAGTCTTGGAGAGCAATAGGAGCTTAATTGAAGCAACTTTAGAGAGAGATACAAGACGTTCTTCAGCATCAAGAGTTTCTAGGCAGCGCAATTAAGAGCAATTCGACGTCTATATCGGTTTGCGATTGATTGTATCATGTTTTATAATTATTTCTACTGCTGTTCTCTTGTAGCCATGAGCTAACTTATTTTCTAGGGTTAATATTTGAACTCAATATGTGTGCTTAATTGCCATATCTTTCGAATATTTAATAAACTTAGTCTTTTATTATTTAAATTACTTGTGTTTAATGCTTCAATATATCTGGCCAATATATGGTGAATGAATTGGTAATATTATTGATAAACTCGGAAGAGGAATCAATATATTTAGAACTAGGTAATTTGATGCATGATTGTAGAGTAACATTTAATGTTGCATATGCAAGTTTCAATTTAGGATAGGAATATACCTAATTGGCATGTATGATCAATAAGACCTAATCTTAATGAATCTTAATTTATTACAAGTACCATAGGAATATAGGTATTTGGTAAATTAAGATATACTTGCATGACCTTGGAAGAGGCTTGTGAATACATTAGTGTCTTGATCAATAATAAAGACTAAGTGAGTTAAATATTAGAGGATTAATCATTAGAAGCATATTGAGGGATAATATTAATCCTAGGTTTTCTTTACATTGCTATCATTTATTCTCTTTACATTGTGTTTTTATTTTATATTTCTTACATTCAGTCTTAGATTTTTATTTTTCTGAATAATTATTAGGAAGATATAATTTTAGTAATTGGTTAAAAAGAAAGAATTATCCCTGTGGGTTCGACATCCGACTTATTTAGTCTCTTTATTACTTGCATACGATAGTGTATACTTGCACTTAATTTATGATATAGAAATATCGCATCAGGTATCCTTATATAGGCAATGAATGGACATATGTCATGGATGACATCAATCTTCAATAATTTTAAGCCAATAACTCGTGTATCCACTTGCAGCACGTTTTTGATAATGTAAATGATCAATTCAGCTTCTATAGCCGACATGAAAGTTGTAGAATTTTGACTCTTCTTTCCATAGGCACTGATTTCATGCAAATTGGATGAGTATCTAATGAGATATGAGCAAAATTTCAAAGATACATCAGAATTCGGCCAACAACCATTTTACCCACTTGCAATGCGATTTGGTCCATGATAACGGCTGATTTGGACTTTACCATAAACATACGAGTTGTTGATAGTTAAGTCAGAAATTCATAGCTTCAAGAATTATACCAATTGAGTACGTATTTAGGGAGATACGGTCCAAATATGTGAGTTGGGTCAAGTTGGGTAAGAGTTGTAGTCCGATTCTGTTGTATCTCAATTTTTGGCCCATAACATGTTGGATTTGGCTTTTACACTATTCTTCAAATTTGTGTAAGATTGAGTTATGTTGCACCAGGTTCAAGAATTTCTTCATTTCGATTTCTACATTGAGAGTTATGTCCAATTTACCTAAACCTGTCCAAATAACATTCATTAATCACAATTTAAGGAGAACACTTTATTTCAAGCTAAAAATACAGAAAATACTAAAATTAGTGACATTAAATTGTGATTGAATCTCCTAACAACATGCATTTTCATGTGTTCATCACAGCCCCCAACCAGCTTATTGCTAGTCTCTAGCAATTCAAGCGTAAATAGAATATGCAAAACTACCTAAGCATTTCAATCAAAACGTCAGTTCGAGATCACTGTTGCTATCATGGTTTTTTCAATTACAACTTCCATAATTTGTGTGTGTGTGTGAACTAAGCCATAACCATCTAACCACAAACCACAATAGATATAGCCTTGAGAATTTCTCCAAATAAAAGCCTCAACTCCATATCCTCACAGGTGTATGACTGTTTAAAAGGTTAGGACTTCTCTTATGGAGTTGGAAAACAGTTAAGCACTCAAGAAAAAGTCAATTTTAAGGACAGACATATAAACTAACATTGATCCGAAGATAGAAAAATTATTTGTTTAAAAATCAATTATTCATATCATACGCCAACTTTAGAACTTTAATTGGCTTGTGAGAATAATACAATTATAACTTGATGAGAAAACTGTTTTACAAGATATTTGTCTTCTAAAATTGAATGAAGACTTTATTAAACTCAATTACTTTTTTTTTTCTTGTTTTTGGTATTTTTGTGTTTTTATTTTTTTTTTTGTATTTTTTTTTTGTATTTTTGAAGAATACAAGGAAGCATTACAAAGGTTTCTCACCAAATTATATTATGCACAAATGTAACCAACTTATCCCTTAATTCAAATAATATCATTCTAAACAAAAATTAACTAATTCAAAGGATCAATGAAGGTTCATAAGCTGTTTTCTCAACCTTTCCACTTACTCACAAAAGATATGTGAGATTAGAAAAATATATACTTAAACATGGGAATTCTCTTGGCTATATAAATTGAATCATCCATCTTACCACAAGGCTTAGCATTGTGCTCAAAAATATTTTGGAAGTCATTCTTTAGTAACCTAGATAGAAACAGTGACTCAACCTAAACAATTCTGAAATCATAGTTAGGCAGAAAAGCAAATTCCTTTATACAAGAATTACCAAGACTACAAGCAGTAAACGACAATGCATGAAATATTAAACAAAATAACAAAAAGTTAGTTAAAATGCATTTCAAAAGTTAGTACTAAAACTCCTTACTCTGCCATTCTAATTTGACCTAGAATGCGTCTCAAGAGTTCAAGAATGAACTCTTTACTCTGCCATTTTAATCGAGAGTATATATTAGCATCATCATTTTAGTTTACTCCTTAATTTTTTTTTTTGAATGCAAAATATAACATATGTCTAATATTCTCCCCCCAAACCAGATGAAACATTGTCCTCAATGTTTAAATAGAAAGAGATAAAGTATATGAGACATTACCTGAGACGCCAGTTTATTCGAAAGAAACAAACCTGAGTGAAACTTAAGCAAACATAAACTAAAATGATGATGCAAATAAATAAAACAAAGAAAAATAATACATTATTTAACCAAAAGATTTGAATTTAAGACATCTATATAAGTAGCCCTACTATTTATAAAGTTTGAAATTAAAACACATGTATTTACAAGTAGTTGTGATTGTGGCTCACATCTTCCTCTGGATTTACGTCCAGTAACGGCTTAAACGCCCTCTATGGGTCGAGGATAGGCTTTCCATCCAATTTTCTTATAAATTGGCAAACAGGGTCTTTTAGAGTCAGATTCCCAAGACTATACCGTTGATGTTCATTTTTGAATTTGTTCCACAAATCGAGAAGTTCACGTTGCACGAGCCCACAGGGATGCGTCTCAAGAGTCAATAGGATATCATCCAAAGACTCCTTACTCAGTCCATCCTTAATGAACTGAATTTTGTCTTCTCGATTTCTAGATACGAATCCTAAAGAACGACAACTCCGATTACAATTCCATCGAGCACATTTATGACAGACTTGTAACCTTTTTGCTCGTCACCTTTTGGCATAAGAGCTTCTTCCAAGACCAGGCATATGAGAAACAAAATCATTTTCAAACTCACCAGACAACCGAACCTTGGCTTCAATTAACCAACGAAGGTCCACAGGGATATTACCCAACATCAATAGCCTTAGTCTTTCACACCGTGCTTTGTAAATCTTAAGTAGAGCATTTTGAGGAAATGAAGGAAAACGTTTTTTAAGGTTGGCAAGAATGCGATCCATTTTGAAAGAAAGAAAAGAGATGAATGCACAGTTTGAGGGACAGTTTTTAGGGAACTGAGAAACCGACTTTAATAGTCACGGAGTACCGTATCCGTCACTTGACCGGGAAATAAAATCACACTGAAAAAAAAATAAAAAGAAGAAAATAAAGTAAAATAAAATGTGCAAGAAAATAAAAGCAAAAATAGAAAGTCAAAAGATAAAATATAGACAAAATATAAAATATGGTACAGATAGATTGAACCTGATCAATCACAATAGACAGGATCCACAAGAGGGATCTCGCCTAGGTACATAGAGTCGTTTACCTTTTCCACGTAGCTTTTTAGCCGCTGTCCATTCACTTTGAAAGTCCGTCCATCAGTGGGGTCTTCTATTTCAACAGCACCATTAGGAAAAACATGTCTTACCATAAATGGACCAGTCCATCGAGATCTCAACTTTCGAGGGTGTAAATGCAATCGAGAATCATAAAGATAGACCCATTGATTTGGCTCAAAGTGTTTCCTTGAGATCTGTTTATCATGAGCTACTTTCATTTTAAATTTGTAAATTCTGGAGTTGTCATATGCGTCATTTTGTAGCTCTTTTATTTCTAACAATTGTAACTTTCTCTGGAGACCTGCAGCATTCAAAGCTTTAAGAGAACGGTTACAGAAATGTGTTCCTTGGTTACTAATGATGACACGTGGTGTCTCGAGTTTTGATGACTTTGGTTTCTCCTTCTTTCGTGGCAACTTTTCAATGCCTGGTTTCCAAAATCGAATCCCTTTATCCTGTGAGTCAAAAATACTAAACATATCAGTTGTTTCATCAGGATAATACAATTCTTCAATATTAAAATTGAGAAGGTTTTTCGAAGAATCATAGCCATGATTTTTATAAGCTTCTTCCGCTACAAGTGTGTCTATCATATATGAATGATAGCACTCGTCTTCTTCTCGTGGTTGTTTGCCAATGTTGAAAATGTTCACCTCAAGAGTCATATTCCCAAAAGATAATTTCATTAGACCATTTCTGCAATTAATAAGAGCGTTAGCAGTGGCTAGAAAAGGTCTCCCCAAAATAAGAGGGATTTTTGACTCCATGTTAACAACAGAATGAGTATCTAAAACAAGAAAATCAACAGGGTAGTAAAATTTATCAATTTGCAATAAAACATCTTTTACTATTCCCCGTGGTTTCTTGATTGATCGGTCAGCTAATTGTAGGACTACAGAGGTTGGTTTAATCTCACCAAGTCCTAACTGCAAGTAAATAAAATAAGGCATTAAATTTACACTTGCTCCTAAGTCCAATAAAGCTTGACCAAACTCATGTGTCCCAATTTGGCAGGAGATTGTGGGACATCCTGGGTCTTTATACTTGAGTGGTGTCTTTTGTTCAATCACTGCACTTACCTGTTCTGCCAAAAATGCAGTTTTCTTCACATGGTGTTTTCTTTTGATAGTACATAAATCCTTGATGACTTTGGCATAAGTTGGAACCTTCTTAATCAAATGTAACAAGGGAAGATTAATTTTAACTTGTTTCAAATGTTCTAAAATCTCACCTTGAATTTCTGAATTTTTTTCAACCGGTCGAAGAGCTTGAGGAAAAGGCACTGGGATTGAAAACTTACTTTCGGGCTCTTTTTCCATTGTGGCCTCTTTTTCAAGGGGGGCATCTTTACTACTCATAGATGTGTTAATTTCAGGAGTAGGCTCACTTACAATCTTACCACTTCGAGTAGTAATGGCATTGACTTCTTTGAGATTTTGAACATCAGAAGTAGAAGCTTGTGCCATGAAGTGTCCTTTCGGATTGGATTGAGGTTGAGATGGAAACTTACCTCGCTCTTGTACAGTTAAGGCACTGGTCAACTTTGTGATTTGACTCTTGATTTCTTTGTTTTGGTCCACCACCTGTGCAAGAATTGTTTCAAATTTTTGATTAGTCTTACTTTGTGCCTCCATAAATGCTTGTAATGTATCCTCTAAAGAACTCCTAGTTGGTCGTGCATTATATTGAGGTGCAACATAAGACTTGGGTGCTTGTTGTTCTTGTTTCCATTGGTTGTTGGCTTGTTGGTCAGATTTCCAACTGAAATTTGGGTGGTTTCTCTAGCTAGGATTATATGTTTCAGAGTAGGGTGAATAAGGCTTCTTGTACATCCCTAGGGCATTACATTATTCCTCATATATCCCTCTCATCTCACTATACGTGGGGCAATCCTGAGCTAAGTGTTCCGCTCCTCTACAGACAAAACAGACATCGTGTGACTCAGCTTTAGCAACCGTGTGGGTGACCCTTCTATCTTTGGTTTTCAAGGCCTCTAACTCCCTAGTTAAGACCTCTAATTGGGCTTTGAGGTTATCCTCTTCCCTAAGATGGAAAAATCCATTGGGTCGTGACCTATTTGTGCTTTCAGTAATGCTAGGTCCAGTCCATGTATGGGCTTTTTCGGCTAAGTCATTAAGGAATTCTATGGCTTCCTCAGGATCTTTGTGAAGGAACTCCCCATTACACATCATCTCAACAAATTGACGCTCTCTAATTGTGAGTCCCTCATAGAAATAACTAACCAAGCGCCAATTTTCATACCCATAGTGAGGGCACAGATTTAGTAACTCTTTAAACCTTTCCCATGCTTGATATAAGGTTTCACTGTCTTTTTGGGAGAAGGAAGAAATTTGTCTTTTCAGGCCATTAGTTTTGTGTTGTGGGAAGTATTTATTGAAAAATGCTTGGGTCATTTCTGCCCAAGTTCCTATAGACCTCGGCCTCAAAGAGTATAACCAACTCTTTGCTTTGTCTTTCAAAGAAAAAGGGAAAAATTTAAGTCTAACAGTGTCTATGGCTTCAGGTTGGCTATGAAAGGTGGAAATTACCTCTTTAAATTCCCTAACATGTACATAAGGATTTTCACTATCTAGACTATGAAAAGTGGGAAGAAGTTGTATCATTCCAGGTTTAAAATCTGAATGTAGTGTGTTAGGTGGAAATATAATGCATGATGGTGTGGCTGTGCGAGTAGGATGCAAGTAATCTTTTAGAGTTCTAACGGGGTTTTCTTCGTGTTGGCTCATTGTGTTAGAATTACAAGATGAACTAGAAGGTGAATTCTCTTCACTTACAAATTGTGGGGGTGGTTCTAGTTCTAGTTCTCTCACAAATCTTCCTCGTTTGTCTCTAGGTCGATGCATACATCCTAATTTTTTTTTTTAAGGAAAGAAATGCTTAAGGAAAATTAAGAAGTGAAATAAACACAACAAGAAATAGAAATAAGTTAGGTGGTAAGACCAACCATGAAATATAAATACAATAACTAAACAAAATACTATAAAGTACGAAAAAAAAGTAGAATAAATAAATAATAAAAAGAAAATACAATAAGTAAATAAATAAAAGGTTAGGCGGTAGAACCGGCCATAAAACGAAAACACAACATATTAACTAAAGAAAATAAATTACAGTAAATACGTAAAAGAAAATGAAAATAAAGTACAATAAAAAAAAGTGCAATAAATAAATAGAGTACAATAAGAAATAAAGAAACTAAGTTAGGCGGTAGAACCAGCCACAAAATAAAAAGAAAATACAACAAATTAACTAAAAAAGTACAATAAATAAATAAAAGAAAGTGAACAAAGTTAGGCGGTAAAACCAGCCATTAAAAGAAAAAAGTGCAATAAATAAACTAAAGAAAATAAAGTGCGATAAATAGATAAAAGAAAATAAACTAATTAGGCGGTAAAACCAGCCATTAAGATAATATAAAATATAAAAAATTAACTAAAGAAAACAAAATAAATTAGGTGGTAGAACCAACCATGAATAATAAATAAATTACAACAAAGGAAATAAAACTAAGATTTTAGAAAAGAAAATATACAAAGTTACCACTTTAGTATTTATAATCGCAACCGACTTTCGCTTAGTGTGCCTCCCCGGCAAAGGCGCCAAATTTTTGTTTACGCTCAAAATATAACGTGGCTATCGCAGTATAGATTGAGGTGTCGATCCCACGAGGAAGCTCTTGGCAAAATAGGTTAGTGAAGTAAAATATTAAAGCAGTAGCAAAGGGTTAATTGATTTAAACGGATGAGATAGAATTGTCTATGAATTGAGGAAAATGTCTTATGATGATTTAAGCAAGGCTTTGAGAATCACAATTATGCTTTATAAATCTACTCTATACTTTGATTCGATATTTATAACTCAACTGAAAGTTTCACATCCCAAACAATCAATCGGAAGGTATGTAATATATAGCACATTTGATAACACATGTATTTGATTTAGTTAAACTCTTTATAAGCATTAACACACATCATGTTATTTATACAAGTTATCTAAGATCGACAATATATCATTTTGACAATATTGCAGTAAAAGATTAACTTGAATATCAAACATTTATTGCCCTTACATGTTATCCAAGATCGACAATATATCAAATTGACAATACTGCAGTAAAAGATTAACATATAAAACAATGTAACCAGTAACAATTATAAATCAACATGAATCACATAAGAAAAGCATGACTGAACATATATGAGACATGAGAATTATAACCTCTGGATTATAGAAAATAAAATAGATAAGAGTTTAATCAAAACCAAACTTACAACATTTATAGCTCTTGACACCGAATCAAAGCATGGAAGTAGATTTACTACACATAAAAGTTCATCTCTTAGCCTTGCTAGGAACTCTAGCCTAAATTGCAATACATGTTAATGAGAATAAAAGAAGAGAGAATTTTTCTATTAAAAATGTCCTAAGGGTATCTTTATATAGGCAATGAATGGACATATGTCATGGATGACATCAATCTTCAATAATTTTAAGCCAATAACTTGTGTATCCACTTGCAGCACATTTTTGATAATGTAAATGATCAATTCAGCTTCTATAGCTGACATGAAAGTTGTAGAATTTTGACTCTTCTTTCCATAGGCACTGATTTCATGCAAATTTGATGAGTATCCAATGAGATATGAGCAAAATTCCAAAGATACATCAGAATTTGGCCAACAACCATTTTACCCACTTGCAATGCGATTTGGTCCATGATAACGGCTGATTTGGACTTTACCATAAACATACGAGTTGTTGATAGTTAAGTCAGAAATTCACAGCTTCAAGAATTATACCAATTGAGTACGTAGTTTGGGAGATACGGTCCAAATACGTGAGTTGGGTCAAGCTGGGTAAGAGTTGTAGTCCGATTCTGTTGTATCTCAATTTTTGGCCCATAACATGTTGGATTTGGCTTTTCCACTATTCTTCAAATTTGTGTAAGATTGAGTCATGTTGCACCAGGTTCAAGAATTTCTTCATTTCGATTTCTACATTGAGAGTTATGTCCAATTTACCTAAACCTGTCCAAATAACATTCATTAATCACAATTTAAGGAGAACACTTTATTTCAAACTAAAAATACAGAAAATACTAAAATTAGTGACATTAAATGGTGATTGAATCTCCTAACAACATGCATTTTCATGTGTTCATCACTCAATTAAGAGCAATTCGACGTTTATATCGGTTTACTATTGATTGTATCATGATGTATTATTATTTTTACTGTTGTTTTCTTGTAGCCATGAACTAAATTTATTTTCTAGGGTTAATACTTGAACTCAATATGTGTGCTTAATTGCCACATCTTTTGAATATTTAATAAACTTAGTCATTTGATATTCAAATTACTTGATCTTAATGCTTCAATATATTGGCCAATATATGGTGAATGAGTAGGTAATATTATTGATAAACTCGGAAGATGAATCATAATATTTAGATCTAGGTAATTTGATGCATGATTGTAGAGTAACATTCAATGTTACATATACAAGTTTCAATTTAAGATAGGAATATACCTAATTAGCATGTATGATCAATAAGACTTAATCTTAATGAATCTTAATTTATTACAAGTACCATAGGAATATAGGTATTTGGTAAATTAAGGTATACTTGCATGACTATGGAAGAGGCTTGTGAATATATTATTGTCTTGATCAATAACAAATACTAAGTGAGTTAAATATTAGAAGATTAATCATTAGAAAGCATATTGAGGGATAGTATTAATCCTAAGTTTTTTCTATATTGCTATCACCTAATTCTCTTTGAATTGTGTTTTTGCTTTTATATTTTCTACATTCATTCTTAAATATTTTTATTTTTCTGAATAATTATTGGAAAGACATAATTTTAGTATTTGGTTAAAAAGAAGAAATTATCCATGTGAGTTCGACATCTGACTTATTAAGTCCTTTATTACTTGTTACGATAATATATACTTGCACTTAATTATAAAATATAGATCGCATTAGATAACTATATATATTTATATGCTTTTAATACAATAGTTTATGTTTTAATTATACGTTATCAGATTTATTCATGATTTATTTTTGACAGATAAATAATTATACTATTTAGTATATACAAAAATATTTTTAGAATTTATTATAGTAAAACTTATGATTAGGTTCATTACAGAAATATTTGTTTTAGAATAACTATACTTTCATGATATTATATAGTAGTATTTTTTTGAACCACTATATACATACCCTCCCCTTTAGTATAGTTTGCTTTGCACATATGTTAGACCAGTTTATTTGCTCTGCCCGAGTGATACAGCATTCTCCCTGGTGAGACCATATTTCCTTGTTCTGCCTATCGTGAGTTACTCTGCTAGGTGAGACCACGTTTTCTCCGGATACAAATTAGTGTGATTTTCAGTATGTCTATAGTATATGTATATATATATATATATTCAGCTTCAAAATAGATTTTATGACAGTTTACGATAACAGCACAAGTTTTATGTTTATCAAGAATATAGTTTTATGATCTTTTTATGACTTTAGATTTGTACATACGTTAGTATTATTCTTCAATTTATTCTTAGTATGAAATTATTATTGTTAATATATATCATTATGAAGTATATAATATTTTTAAAACTATGTCTTCTCACTGAGCCATAAGCTTACCGTTTTCTTTTTTTTTTCTTCATATTTTCCCTAAATTTTGCAAGAATTCAATGCAATGCGATATAATCTTTGCATTTTGAGGTTGGCCCATGACACACTCAGTTACATAAGTTGTTATGTTTTATATATTTATGTATACATATACATTTTTGTGAAGGCACATAACCTTGTTGTATAAGATGCAATGATTGAAGAGTATGTTAGTCCCATATTATCATAGGATCTGCTTAGACTTTTGAGGAGGGCTCGGATTAGGTCCTGTCAGAGAGGATGGTACATCAAGAATAATGACTTTATGTCCACTGCTACGTGAGTAGCCTTAATATCCTAAAAGACCTTATTACAGAGTTAAAGATACCACATATTCTCCAAGGAAATGCCTTTGGTAAGTTTTCCTATTACAATCCTCATTCGCAACAACATCCTATTTTATGTAAAAGAACTCTAAGATAACTAGGACACTCCTATGAGGTGCCCAAAATGGGATTGTGCACCATAGTAAAAAAGCCACATTGTTATGTGGCCACCAACTATCTAACATCTTATCATTTGTTGAAGAAATTTATTCCATTAACCATGAAAATAGTGGCATGGATATATGTTGCCTAGATAGGGATCACCAAGTGTTTTCATACTCTTCTTGACAACTTTTGGTCATTTATGAAATAAACCTCCTTTCACAGTTTTTGCATGTTAAATTGCTAACAATGGTTGTGATGGATGAATAAGTAACACATCACTAGAATTTATTTTTCATGCAATCCAGGTACTCAAAGCTTTTGTATATAGAGATTTAATGTTTATTAATGAATATCCCGAGTTGATGGATGTATTAGTTCAAGTTTACTTTCATTCTAGGTCAAAAATACTGTAACCAATAAGAAAGAGATAAAACTAGGATCTGCATAACTAGGATCATCAAAAATACAGTGGTGACATCTTAAAGGTAGGATCTGCATAATGATTTCTCAAGACAGTACTTGATATTCCATTTGCCTTTGAAAGAGTTGAAGCAATGTTGTACAAAGCCAACTTTGACACAAAATTAAAAGATATAAGAA
This sequence comes from Ailanthus altissimus, assembly GCA_946807835.1. NCBI lineage: Eukaryota > Viridiplantae > Streptophyta > Magnoliopsida > Sapindales > Simaroubaceae > Ailanthus > Ailanthus altissimus. The sequence goes on from OX327698.1 coordinate 14,607,573, forward strand.
AGTTATATGAAACCCTAGAGGCACTTTGGTTGAACTTGATTCATTGGTTGGTTGCTTTTGAACGAGTTGTGTTTAATTATCTTGAACACTATTGGTTGGTTGCGTTGAACAAGTTATGTTAAATTATCTTGAACATTGTTGGTTGGATTCCTTGAACAAGTTATGTTTAATTATCTTGAACATTATTAACTGAGTTTGTGTTAAGTTAGATTGGAGGAACAATATTGATTTAGATGAACAATTCTGGTTTGGTACAATTATTTATAGTTCATTTCCGTTATTGTAAACAAAGTACTAATTATAGATGTCATTACATTATTTTTATTGGGTTTATTTGATGCCCACTAATTTTCATTGTGAGTAATTATATTTAATGAATTAATTTAGTATTTTAGAAATATACATTATATGATTTTATTATAGGTTATTAAAAATATATATAAATATATATTATATGTACCCGTATAGAAGAAATAATATTTAATTATATTCATTCAAAGTTACAAATTATTCACATAAAATGTTACAATTTAGTGTTAATTTTTGTCATAAAATTATGACAATAATTCTTCCATGTCATTTACCATGACTTGCCACGTCACTTGTTAGTTATTCTTTCACTTTCCACGTGTCAAATGCCATGCAAACATTTACAAATGTGACAACTCAACTTCTCTTACCACTTATCATAGTTATGTTATCTACCACATGGGATGTTTTGTCAATACTAAATTGCTATCACAAATTTACTAGACATATTCTACAATAGTTATATGATAGATGCATTCTATTATACATATGTGAATGGATTTTAGATGATAGAAAGAATTTGTCACAAAGCATGGGTTATAACAAAAAGTTTCTATCATAAAAGCTTGTTTAATAATAGTGATAAAGTATGTGATTTATACATTAGGCATAGATGTCAAAACAAAAGATAAAGATAACAAGTTCTTTATTATCTAAACAATGTTCACAGTCATTAATAGAAATGACATTTAATTATGTAAAATTGTAGTATTTTTTACTTCTTAAAGTGGATGATTTATCTTAATCATTGAAATAAAGAATTCAAGAACAAAAATGAGTGTGTATGATACATTGAATTAGATTGATGTGAATTTTGATTGTTAAACTAGAGTAACATGAATTTTTATCTAGTTAACTAAATTTCATTAATGTTAATTCATAAAGTTTTAATATGCTTGATTGACTTTAATCCTGAGTAGGTAATAAACTTCTATTCATGAATTGTGTCTTTTGATTTATAATTTAGTGAAATCTATATGAATGGTCAAAATCTTGATGACTAGAAGGTGTAATTTAATTTGTCATATTAGCATATACTTGCACAATAGAATCCGCACATAGATGATGCTTACCTAAGCTACTCACATTAATTGATCATTTAAATATTGTCACAATTTATTCAATTAATTGTTTATTGAATAATGATATTTATTTATAAAGTTATTTATAAATTCAAACATTTCAGAAGATGATCATTAGAGCATCTAGTGAATTAGGGGCAAATAAGTAATTAAAGAGGTAAGAAATTTTTCTATGACATAACTTTAATTATGAATACCATATATAAGGTTAATTACTTGGTTATTATCGGTCAAAGACCAACTTAATTAATTAAAGAATTTTAATTAAAATTTTACTTATTTATGACATAGGCCAACTACAGTGCAACTTAGTCTTTACTGAAGTAACTTGGGGTTAACTTACAAAATCTAGTGAATTATGAGATGACTAGAATTGAGACTTTTAAGTTGGAGCTACAAAGTTCATAGGGTATTTGGTCTATTTATTGAATTAACACTTTTTAAAATCCTAACTCTAAGATGATTCCTATATAAAGAAAAGTATGAGAGTGATAGCCACACTCATACACACTTACAATATAGCTTTTCTATCTGAGGTGAGAGAGAGTGAGGGTACTCCAAGTTCCCTTCATGTTTAATCCCTAATAGATTCAAGTACCTACTCAATTAAGGCTTTAATGGTTGGTTGAGGATAATAAAAAATACTAAAGCTAATAAGTTCGAATCTAGCACTCTCTAAGTAAAAGGAATTGAAATAACTCTCTAATTTCTTACATTTAAATATGTTCATGACAGGCTTATAAATTATATAATAGATACTTATATAAATTTTAATGATCATGAAATAAATTGAAAACTTAATAGAATAACATATGTATTAATAATGCCAATGTTGAACACTAGAGTTGCAGAAAGTTTACACTAGAATCGTAGAAGGTTTTAATTTATAATTTACAATAAGAAAAGATAAAAATAATGCTAATGTTATGTTCATGAACAATATCACCATAATGTGATATAAGAAAGTAATTCTATCAAAAAACTTTTCATATTTGGCTTATAAATCTTAATATTTTAGTCAAAATTTCTTATAGGTCTATGATTATAATTAAACCGCGTTACTTGGAAACTTTTATAATTTTAATGTTATATAATTAATAATACTAATGTTTAACTGCAGCAATTTGGTTTCTGATCATACTTAGAATTTGAGAATCTATGGGGTTATAAACTACAAGATTACTCTTCAAAATTTTCTAATGCATGGTTAAGTTTAACAAGTTTATAAATTCCATCCATTGGTTAAAAATATTAAAAACTGCCGAGAAGCAGAGATATGTAATGATAGCAAACCTCTCTTCACAAACCTGAAGAGTTGATGCATTCATAATGCTCATACCTCATGCTTTTACTTTCTATAATAGTGTTGAGAAAACAGTGTCTTCAATGTTTCGAATGTAAATAATTTGTATTATCACTTCATTTACTAAAATTGCAGTAGGCTGATGTTCTAATTGTGAACTATGGCATAAGTTTTGCTTATTTTCAATTGTTAATAGCAGAATTTTCTTCCTCATAACTAGTTTTTGTGCTTCATTTTGTAGCTTTGGAATGTCTTCATTAGCTTTATCATTGATTACTTGTGCCCCTCTTCTAGAAAAATTTTCAAGGACACTGAGAATTAATTGAACCTTGTTTGAGAACAAAAGTTAAAGCAATCTAAAATCATGATTTTGTATTTTAACATTTCTTGCCATGTATAAAAGGCATCTTGAAATAGTTAATAACGCTAAAAGAAATAATAATGGGCTAGAAGTGCTTCAAACTTTTTTCTTTTAAAATCAGGCAATAATGCTCATATAAATCAGGCCGAAATAATAATGTGATAAAGTTTTACAATTATATCCCATGATTTGATACCTCAAAACAAGCTATAAACTCGGTCTCTATAGTAGAGGAAGCTTTGAGTTTCTACTTAGTACTCTTCTAAGAAATAGCTTTCCTAGGCCAAAGTATATATATAACTTAATGTGGATCTCTTACTCTCTAGGCATCCAAAAAAATTAAAGTCGGAATACCCTATAATTTCCAATCTTTTAGATCTCTTATATGTGAGCATGTAATCTTTTGTTCTTTGTAAATATCGCATAATTTATTAGTTGCTTTCCAATGATCCATCATAGGGTTACTTAAATATCTATCAGGCATTCCAACAATGTATGTAATATCCAGAAGCGTACACAATTAAGCATAAATAAGACTTCCTATTACTAACGCATAAAGAAATTTCTATATCTCTTTCAGTTAAATCTCATTCTTAGAGTACTAGCTAAAACTGAACTTATCACCCTTAGTATAGAAGTATCTCTTAGGCTAAAATCCTTCATGCGATACTAGTTACGCACCTTATCGATATAGTTTTTATAATAACCCAAGGATACCTCAAGTACGATGCCAATGTATATCAATTCCTAATACAAAAGATATATCCCTAAGATTTTCCATCTCAAAATTTCTTTATAAAAATCTCTTGGTTTCGTGCTATAAACCTATATCGCTACTTACTAGTAATATGTTATCGTCATACAGAACTAGGAAGATAAATATTCTCCCATTGAATTTGTGATATATGCATTCATCAACTGCATTCTCTTCAAAATTAAATGAGGTAATTAATTGTTGAAACTTGTGATACAATTGACGTAATATTTGCTTGAGACCGTAAATAGACTTCTTTAATTTGCAAACCAATCTTTTTAGGTCTCTAAACACAGTTTTTTAATTGCACCATATATATCATTTTCTCAATATCATCATTGAGAAACATAGTCTTTACGTCCATTCGATGTAACTCCAAATCAAAATGAGTTACAAGTGTAATGCTAATTCTAAAAGAGTTTTTTATTTATACCGAAGACAAATTCTCTTTGTAATTAATGCCTTCCTTTGAAGTGAAACCCTTGGCACAAGATGCGCTTTATATGTTTTGATGTTTCGTATCTTTAGACAACTCGACAAGATCCTAAATGTTGTTGTCTTTTATGGATGTCATTTTATCCTTTAAAGTTGTAATCCACTTATGAGAATTTGAGCTTTTTTTATACTTGACTAAAATTGATTGAATTATTTTTCAGTCCTATATCAAATTCATGTTCTTGGAGATAGATATCATAAACATTCAAAATCTCACTTCTCCTTTCTCTAGTTAATCTTCTCAATGGCACTTGTTCTTGAGGTTGTTGTGTTTGCTCTTCATGGAAAAGAGAAAAATTTTCATTTTGAATTGGGAGCTTGTCTGTATTGTCTTGTATTTCTAGATTTGTGTCTTGAAAATGTTAGATAAAGGAGTCTGATCATTATCAATATTATTATAAAAAGAGAAATAAACTCATCTATAAAGACAATATCTCTAACCTTATCTCCTTCCTACCACTCCCCTTAAAACTCAATATTCTTAAGAAAATTAGCATTGTCCATCTAAAAATAGGATTTACTTGAGGGATCATAAAACTTAAACCCCTATTTCTTTTAGAGTATTTAACAAAATAGCAGTTGATTATTCTTAACTCTAGTTTCTTGTCATTAGGCAGTACAATTTAGCCTCAACTGGACAACCCCAAACATTCAAGGACCTAATACTAGACTTCTTGTTAGTCCACAACTTGTATGCAATTTTAGATATTATTTTACTTGAAACTTTATTAGGGATATAAACTGCAATCTTTAGTGCTTCTCCCCAGAGTGTTTTAGGTAAAGAAGAATGACTAATCATACTTCTCACTATATCTTTAAGTGTCGATTTTATCTTTCAATAACATCATTCAGCTTGGCTCTATAGGCATTATGTATTATAGGATGATGCCACACTCTAGAAATTTAGCAAAAGGTCTTGGGCGTTGTTTGCCTAATCTGTCATATCTTCCATACTATTCATCACCACGGTTAGGTTTGACTACTTTAATTTTCTTGCCAAGTTAATTTTTAACTTCAACTTTGAAAATCTTAAACACATACAGAGATTGAGACTTCTCATGAATCAAGTAAAGGTACTCAAAAAAAAAAATTGTCATCAATGAATGTAATAAAATTACTATTGACCATTCTAAGAAGCCGTAGGAAATAGTCCATAAATATCAGTATGTATTAGATTTAAGGCGCTAAAGCTCCTATTAGCACCTAAATTTCTGTTGTGTGTTTGTTTTCTATTAATACATTCAATACAAACCTTAAAATCATTTAAATTAAGGAAATTAAGAATTTCATCTTACATAAGTCTTTATATTCTCTATTTAGAGATATGTCTTAAATGCTTGTACTATAACATAATGAAATTCTCATAAATTAACTTTCACTTTATACCATATTTATTAAAATGTAAGGATTTATTAAAAGACGCATGAGCATCCAATTTGTAAATATTATCAATTAGACAACAAATACTAACAAGATTTGAATTTTGATAGAGATTGAACTTATTATTTTTGAATGAATAAGAATATTTTAATTTGTCTAAACTAGAAATAGAAATTATGTTCCATCTAACTAACATTACATAATAAATCTCATCTAAATTTAAATAATAACCAGTTTCTAATTGTAATCTAAACAATCCTATGGCCTTTACAGGACATGTGTTATCGTTTCCTTTATAGATGCATCTTTCAGTATCAATTTGCAACCGTCTTCTTAGAAAACTTTGCATAGATACACTTATATGAGTAGTTGCACCTGTATCTACTTATCAAGTGTGTTTAGGTACAAAAGCTAAATTAACTTTAGAATAAACGAAATTGATAAATGTACATTTTTTTAACTATTTGGCAAATCAGGGATAATCTTTATTCATGTGACCAACCTTTTTGTAGAAGAAAAAAGTAATGAGCTGATCTTGTTTCTTTTGTACCTTGTTATGTGAAGTCCCCATTGCTATTTCCTTTCATTTATTCCTTTTCTTATTGACAACCTTATCTTAAGAAGTACTTATTAAGTGAGCACTTTTAGTCTTTTGTCTCTCCAATCTGAAGCTAATTGAGAGTTTAGTTATCCTTCTAGGCATTGTAACTTTAAATTGACTTTATTACATAGGAAGAGAAATAAAAACTATATACACGAGCAAGTCATCATACAACTATAACTTTAGTACCCTTAGTTTTAAAGCAAGATTGGACGTCTGTATGATGTACTCCTTTATATTCCTTTGCCATTAAACTTAATTGAAACAATGTTAGCTAGTAGTGTACTTATTTTAGCATTTTTATTTTTGGCAAAGTGTTATTCAATTTTCTTAAAGAATTTCTTAGCATTTTCCTTCTTAAAAGTAGTTCCCATAAAGGTTTTCAAAGTTGCATGTTTTATGATCATGACACATATAATTAGAACGATCTCACTTATCTAAGTTTTTTTATTCTTAGAGAAACTTAGATCAGTGCAAGGAATAAGTCATTATATTTGGAGCACAAGGTCAAGATCTATGCAACCAAGAAAAATCATAATATTCACTTTCTAATCTTTAAATTTTGTGCCATCAAGCATAAGAATGAATTTATATTGGCAAACATTGAAGAAGTAGAAGAAATTGAATAGAGATGCAATAAAACAATAAACTCATAATCATGTCATTACCTTAAGTATATACTTGCATGACATAATTAAACATACAAAGGTAGGCCCTATTACGAGATACCTAGCACAACATTGATATTTAGTCTTTGAATAGAAATATTAATTGCAAGTGGTAATTGTAGTAATCAAATATTGATAATTAATCCTGCCAACAATAAACCTTTCTTTGGACTGACTTATTGCATGTATGAAAATTTTGATAATTATCACATATTTATTACTACAAATATGACTATTGTTTGGCTAAAAACAAACTTTTCTTTGGGCTGATTATTTTTCATATAATTAATAAATATATTCAACTTAATATCTCAAAATAAAAAAAATCTACACAATAGAGGTTACTTTGGCACCATGTTATTTTAATCAATTTATTTTGAAATATACAACAAGTAGTTGATGCGATATTTCTATATCATAAATTAAGTGCAAGTATACACTATCGTATGCAAGTAATAAAGAGACTAAATAAGTCGGATGTCGAACCCACAGGGATAATTCTTTCTTATTAACCAATTACTAAAATTATGTCTTTCTAATAATTATTCAGAAAAATAAAAATCCAAGAATGAATGTAGAAAATATAAAAGTAAAAATAAAATGCAATGAGATTTAAAGATAGCAATGTAGAGAAAACCTAGGATTAATATTATCCCTCAATATATTTCTAATGATTAATCTTCTAATATTTAACTCACTTAGTCTTTATTATTGATCAAGACACTAATGTATTCACAAGCCTCTTCCAAGAGGTCATGCAAGTATACCCTAATTTACCAAATACCTATATTCCTATGGTACTTGTAATAAATTAAGATTCATTAAGATTAGGTCTTATTGATCATACATGCCAATTAGGTATATTCCTATCCTAAGTTGAAACTTGCATATGTAACATTGAATGTTACTCTACAATCATGCATCAAATTACCTAGGTCTAAATATATTGATTCCTCTTCCGAGTTTATCAAAATATTACCAATTCATTCACCATATATTGGCCAGATATATTGAAGCATTAAACACAAGTAATTTAAATAATAAAAGACTAAGTTTATTAAATACTAAAAAGATATGGCAATTAAGCACACATATTGAGTTCAAATATTAACCCTAGAAAACAAGTTAGCTCATGGCTACAAGAGAACAGCAGTAGAAATAATTATAAAACATGATACAATTATTAGCAAATCGATATAGACGTCGAATTGCTCTTAATTGCGCTGTCTAGAAACTCTTGATGCCGAAGAACGTCTTGTATCTCTCTCTAAAGATGCTTCAATTAAGCTCCTATTGCTCTCCAAGACTCGTGCTCTGTATTCTTGGTGCTCTTGGGTTGTCTTGGATTGATTCTTGAAGGCTGGGAACGAGTGGCTTTATATAGGGATTGATATGAGCTTGAAAATCTCAATTCTCGTCGGATTAGGACTCGTGATACCGCTGGGGCGATATGCTTCTATCGCTGGGGCGCTGTGTGAAAAAGCCTGCACCGCTGGAGCGGTGTGATGATAGCGCTGGGGCGCTGTGGTGTCGCTGGCGCGGTGACTGTCTAGCGCTGGGGCGCCAGACGCGACTTAAACAGGTCGTTTTTCTAATTTCGATCACTATTCCAACGCTGGGGCTAAAATACTTGTGGCGCGGGGGCGCTGGACTCATAATTTGAAAACTTTGCATTTTAGTCCCTGTTTTCGCTCCTTTTGCGTTCTTTCTTTAAATTTCGTTCAAGTCCCTATAAATAACAATAATGCACATAAATAGCCATCTATTCTCATAAAATCATAAAATATCAATAATAAAAACATGAGAAAATATATGACAAATTTGCCCTTATCAGTAGTGCAAAGAAAAACAATAAAATGCCCAAAATAAAAAACAAAATTCAAGTTTTTCCTATATACTAAAGTGGTGTGTAGTGCCAATGTCATTGTGTTTACAGCATTGCTAATGGTTCAAAGTAAGTTCAATGATGATTGGGTCAAATTCAAATAGGTCAAATTTTAGAATGAATCTCTATGAATCAGGTTAAATCGACCTATTTCTCTTAAAAGTAAATGAAAAACCCCTAAATTGCTACCCCTACGACAGCCGTACTAGCGCTGCAATACCATGAGAGGCACTATGGTGCCTAGCTACTGCCAGAAGTAGCACTGAGATGCTTGACTTTTATCGGGTTAGCACCACAACACCAGTTGATAGAAATTTATATAAACTATTATTTTCACCCTCTTGAACTTATATTTTGCTCTAAATTGATAAGTATTGGCTATTTGTTTGAGGTTATTGATTAAATATAGGTTTTCAACCCACGATGTGGAGATATTAGCGAAACCAAATTCAAAATAAAGAAACTAGGTCATTAGCGCTACGGTGCCCAAGGCAGAGAGTACAGTGCCAAAGAGCCCACCAATCGGCGCCGTGGTGCCTAGTGAGAAGATCCCTACTATCCTTTCCTAGTTTGAGCACCACAGCGGCAATGCAAATAAAAGAAACCCTATCCTTTGAAGTTCTAATATGACTTGGACTCAAAGCTATAAGGCCATAGGGTTTCTAAGACCTGTAAAAAGAATCTTTTTTCACAACCAAGGGGGGAGGCAAACATAAAAAAAATCTTTTAAGAGAAATTAAAGTTTGAAGATTAAAAACAAAGTCTATACAACAAGCAAGGGTGAAGAAGAAATGATTTCAGAGGCATCAACTTGTGTTATTGTTTTTACCTTCACTACTTGATGTCTTTGTTAATTATGTCTCTAATTTATTATTTTTATAATCTCAGATTCATTATGAACTAAATTTTATTGATCTAGGGTTAGAGTTTTGAACCTAATTTTATAAACTCAATAAATTAGATTTATTCATTCTATCTTATGATTAATGCTTTCATTATTTCTGGCCAATATATTGATTGTTTGAGGAACCATAATGAACTCAACAAAGGAATTTATATATTTAGCTTATGATAGTTTGATATATAATCACAGGGTAATAGGTATGAGTTCCATGTAGGATAAACATATACCTAGATGGCATGTATGGTATTATTAAACTTATCTTAATACGTTTCACAATATTCTAATTACCATAGACATATAAGTAATTTTTAGGATGAGATATAGTTATTTGATAATCGATAAAGACTTATAATAATATTTGTGTTCTACCCAATAATTTATTATTGAGGGATTAATTAAAAGATTAATAGGTTTAATGAAATATTAGGGGATAAGTTAAAACCCTAGATTTCTTGTATATTGGTGAATTTAACTCTTGGTTGCTTTTTGATTAAGATTAGGTTTAGTTTATTAAATTTAGATTTATTAAAGGAAATTCATCTTTAGATTTTGTTTGAATAAAAGTTAAATAGGATAAATTTTAGTACTTAATTAACATAATTAGATTAAATAAAACTTCGTGGGAACAATACTTGGACTCAAATTTCGTGCTTAACTAGAAATTGTATATCAAGTATTTGTTATCATTGCTGGGGAGTTATCTTTATCTATTTTCAAATCAATACTAATAGAAAACTATCTTTCATTTAATTCAAAAAAATATATTATTTACTTTTATTTGTTTTAAATTTTATTAGTTTATGTAAGGGACAAAAGTAAAGATTTGACTTTTTTTGATCCTGGACATTCTAAAGGCTTTGACATGAACAACATCAATCCAAAACATAGAAGACAGCATCAATAATCTTGTCTATAAGCCTATGGTAGAACAAAGAACTTTAAATGATTAGTTTGTCCCTACAAGAAAAGGGATTCAATCTAGTATTCTATGACCAACTGTTAATGCAAACAACTTTGAGATCAAATCGAGTACTATTTTGATGCTGACGGATTCTGTATAATTCAGCGTGCTCCAAATGATGATCCCAACATGTATATAATAAATTTCTTGGAGATTTATGCTACATTTAAGTTCAATGAAGTCTCAGAAAATACTATCAGACTAAGACTATTCCCTTTCTCTTTAAGGGATAAAGCTAAGAATTGGTCGATGTCCTTACCATCCGAATCTATATTAACATATGATGATTTAGCATAGAAATGTTTTAAAAAATTCTTCTTACCAGTGAAGATAGCAAAGATGAGGAATGATATCACCTTATTTGTTCAGATTGATGGCAAGTCACTATATGGGCATGGAAGCGATTTAAAGATAATTTCCTCATCATGGAGTTTCTAAATGGCTATTAATCAGAACATTTAAAAATAGACTAATAGGTCACTTTAGAACCATTGTAGTTGCCATTTCTAAAGGAGTCCTAATGAATAAGTCTATAAATATGCATATGATTTGCTAGAAGAGATGGCGTGGAATAATCAATGGCTTGCTAAAAGGGTTACATCAAAGAAGATCATTGGAGTTCATGTCATTGATGCATTCAATGCATTGGCTGCATAAATCAACTTATTATCTAAGAAATTTGATGCCATGAATTCCATCAAGATTCAAAATGTGACTTTTGACTTTTGTCGTAACAACCGCATGAATGGGTAATGCATAGAATCAGTAAGTTATATGGGGAATTATAATAGGAATTTGAATAATCCATACTTAAACTTTTATAATCTAGGGTGCATAAGCATCCGTACATCTATTGGAGTAATAACCAAGAGAAGTCATCTTAACCATTAAACCCTCATGGATTTCATCCACTGCAAGAAAAAAAGCTGGCCTTGGATGATATGTTCCTATAGTATATGAAATCCAATGATGTTATTTTTCAAAACTATTCGGTATCTATGAAAAATTTAAAGACTTAAATGGGTCACTTACTGCAACCCTAAATAACTGACCTTAAGGAACCTTACCAAGAAATACTAAAATCTAATATAAAAGTTGGCAAAGAGCAGTGCAAAACTATCTCTTTAGGAAATGGTAAGAATTTATAGTCCAATAGTGCAGAAAAGAAGAATGATATAGAAAGAGATACAAAAATAGTGTTAAAACATAGAAAAGTGTAGAAAATAATGCAGAACATAATGCAAAGCAATAGAAAAATGTAGAAAAGTGTAGATGCAGTAGTAAATACCAGTAAAAGTAGTATATAGAAGCATGTAGTGTAACCTTTGCATCTATCTTCATCATTTTCTCAAATGCTATAGAAACAGAAGTTGGATAAGTAGTTCTCAAAGTTTCTAGATATCTTTAAGAAGCTTTATATTAACACTCATTTTGCCGATAATCTTGAGCAAAATGCCCAGTTATGTAAAGTTCAAGGACATATTATCTAAGAAGAGAAGATTGGCAGATTTTGAAACTATTGTACATACTGAAGAATTTAATGTAATCTTGCAGAAGAAATTGCCCTTAAGTTGAAAGATCCAAGCAGTTTCATTATACAATGCAAAATTAGGCAACAATTCTTTAGAAAGACCTTATGTGATTTAGGCGTCAGCCTTAACTTAAAGCCATTATCCATCTACAAGAAGTTAGGGTTGGGGAAGGCTAAACTTACAAATGTCACCTTCTAACTTGTCGACCATTCACTCACTAATGCAAGGGGTATTATTGAAGATGCTTTGGCAAATTTTGACAAATTCATTTTCCCTGTGGATTTTATATTGTTGGATATAGGGGAGGATCATAAAGTACCCATCATACTAGGAATACCATTCCTAGCCACTAGCATGACCCTAATTGAAGTTCAAAAAAAGGAATTAACTATAAGAGTGCAGAACGAAGAAGTCACATTCATTGTGTTCAAAGCCATGAAATGTTCAAATGAAGAAGAAGATTGTTTGAGCATTGATGTTATTAATAGTGAAGTTTAAGAGGCCTTCAACAAGATTAGCATTCATAATTCTTTAAAAGATGTTGTAGTTAATTGATAGGAAGTTAAAAGATTTAAAGCACAAGATTAACTATAAAGTACTAAGTTTTTCTCTTAAATATGATAGAATCAAGATGAAAGTAGAACCTTTAGATAGACTGGAGGCTAAGAAAGCTCTTAATAAGCCTTCCATTGAAGAACCTTGCGAATTAGAGCTGAAACCCCTACCTTGTTACTAGAGGTATGCATTTCTTTGAGAGAATATAAAATAGCAATTGGAGGGACTATTGCAGATATCAAGGGAATTAGTCCATCATTCAGCATGCATAAAATTCTATGAGATGAGGGGTATAAAGCTACAATATAGTATCAAAGAATGGTGAATCTAGTAATGAAAGATGTAATGAAGAAGGAGATTATTAAGTGGTTAGATGCTGGGATTATTTACTTGATTTTGGATAACTCTTGGGTAAGTCCAATGTAAGACATACCAAAGAATGGTGGAATTAATGTTGTGACAAATTAAAACAATGATTTAATCCCTACTAGAATTATTACTGGTTGGAGGATGTACATGGATTACTAAAAGCTAAACAAAGGTACCCATAAAGACCATTTTCCTCTGCCCTTCATTGACTAAATATTGGATAGGTTGGCCAAACATGAGTATTATTGTTTCTTGGATGGTTACTCTGGATATAATCAGATCGCAATTACCCTAAAAGCCAAGAAAAGACGACATTCACATGCCCCTACAGTACATTTGCCTTCCAGAGGATACCATTTAGCCTATGCAATGCTCTATCAACTTTTTAGCAATGTATGATAGCCATCTTTTTGGACATTATCAAACAATTCATAGAGGTATTTATTGACAACTTTTCTATTTTTGGTGACTCTTTTGATCTTTATCTTGATAATTTATCATTTATGCTTAAGAGATGTGAAGAAACCAACTTAGTACTTAATTGAGAAAAATGTAATTTTATGGTCCAAGAAAGTATAGTCTTGGGCCATAAAATTTAGGCTAAGGTATAGAGGTAGATAGAGTGAAGACTAAAACCATTGAGAAATTTCCCCTCCTGCTAATGTGAAAATAGTGCGGAGACATCTTAGCCATGCAAGTTTTTATAGAAGATTTATAAAAGATTTTTCAAAGATCTTTAAACCTTTATGGAACTTACTGAAGAAAGAGATGTAGTTTTATTTCGATGAAGTATATCTTAAGGTCTTAGAAACCTTGAAGAAGAAGCTCGCTTCTGCACCAATCACCATAACACCAGATTAGAATCTACTATATGAGGTAATGTGCGATGCAAGTGATATATTGGTCGGAGCTATGTTAAGACAAAAGTGGGAGAAATTTTTCACACCATTTATTACGCTAGAAAAACTTTCAATGAAGCATAGCCTAATTACACTACCACAAAAAAAGAACTTCTAATAGTAGTCTTTGCATTTGACAAGTTCTAAGCTTACCTCATTGGAGTCAAAGTCACAGTCTTCAATAATCATTTGGTGATCAAATCCCTTATTACTAAGAAGGAAGCAAAACCAAGACGTATTTGATGGATTCCATTGCTGCAAGAATTTAATCATAAGATCAAAGATAGAAGAAGAGTTGAGAATTAAGTAGCTGGTCATCTCTCCTAATTGGAAGCACCAAATTTACAACAAGAAAAGATCCTAATCAATAAAAAGTTTCTAGATGAGCACTCCATTGTAACACAACATCATGAGTTCTCTGGTATATTGATATTGTCAATTGTTTAGTTTATGGACTTACTCATTGTAAATTGATATATCAGCAAAAGAAGAAGTTCCTTCACAATACAATATTTTACTTTTGGGATGAGCCATCCTTTTTCAGATTGTGTGTAGGCTAAATCATTCGAAGACGTGTCCCTCAAGAAGAGATTCATGACATTTTACACCACTATTATGAATCTAGTTATGGTGGCCATTTTACGGGCGACAAAATAACAGTAAAGATACTTTATTTTAATTTTTATTGGCCCACATTATTTAAAGTTGCATATTTCTTTGTTGTAGGATGTGATCAATGTCAATGGATAGGGAATATCTCCAAAAGACATGAAATGCCATAGCAGAACATTTTAGAAGTGGAGATCTTTCACGTTTAGGGCATAGACTTCAAGGGACCTTTTCCATCATCTCACAATAATAAGTGATAAGTGCAATTCATACATTGTTTAGTACCCCTCTTAATCTGATATTTACTTGTTTTGAATATTAAAATGTGACCACTTATGCATACATTATTGTTTTATAGGTTCCAACATTTGGAGCATAAAGAAGATCAAAATTTGATGAATAAAGGGCAAAGAAGTCATTTTACAAAGCACCCAAGCCGTAGCTTCAAAAGTCTGAGCCGCATGCCTAAAACAAGCCAAGAAAATAGGACCGGGTGATAGGGTTCGACACTAACTCTTTTGGGCACGGCTTCACTTCAAATAGAAAGTTAGGGCTGCAGCCCCAAATTGGGAAAAATAGTAGTGCCCAATGCCAATTGCTAAGGCCGCAACGCCACCACCAACAATTTTATTTGTCTTATTGCCTTAATTTTGAGAAGGCATTTTTAGAAGGACCTATAAATAGGATATGAATGGCCTTTTTTGGTGAAAGAGAGCATAAAATTGAGAGAGAAAACTAAGGGTTTTAGTGAGAGAAAAATACTTAGAGCTTGAATTGTGGGAGACAATTGAAGATTGAAGGCCTCCAAGGACTTCTATAACTAGTTCCCTCTATTTGTCTATCCCATTCACTCTAGTTTCATGTTTATAATTGTAATTTATTTTGTTGAAAACATGGTTACTTCTATGAACCCTTGGACTATGATATTTGTGGATTTGACTATGGACAGCTAGATTACATGTTCTATGGCTTGATGTAACTCTACTTAGTACTATATTTTGATATATTATGCGGTTAATGATTATCTTGTATTTATCATTTATACTTTTTTATGAGTTTGATGCTTTTAAGTGGATTGAAAAATTGATTAGATGGTTTAGACATGTGGGTTATATCTTTAGGAGAGTTTAACCCATGTGTGAGTTTTAAAAAAGCATAACCTTGAGTTTATTGAATTGGGAGACTAATAAACTTAGGGTAATCACTTATGGGTAACTTAATGCATATATGTATAACAAGTTAGATAGGGATATCAACTTAGTTATGCATGCATAGGATCTTATGCGACATTCGGGAGAGGTAATGAGATTAATTATAATATTTGATTAATAAATTCACAAGATGAGTTGTTAATTACTAATAATAAAAAACTAAGAATGGCAAAGTGAAATCAAGACTCTAGGACCTTTTACTATAGAATTCTCGCCTCCCTGATTTCTAAGTTTTTTATTTTAAGCATCTTTAATTTCTTAATTCAACTTGGTCTTTTAATTAGCCTAGATAAAGTTAGTTCGTCAACACTATAGTACTTCGTATTAATTTAGCATACTAATCCTTATGGGAATGATACTCTCTTATCATTATATTACTTGATTACAACCCGTGCACTTGCGGTTAAAATTCACGTGTGTATAATTTCGCGAGCAATAAGTACATCATTGTAGTAATGGATTACGTTTCAAAATGGATGAAAGCAATAACATTACTTACAAATGATGCTAGAACAGTGATTAAATTCCTCCAAAAGAACAAATGCACTGGATATGGAACCACGATAGCAATCATTACGATGAGGGATCGTATTTCTACAACAATTTTCAACCCTCTTGCAAAATATAAGATCAAGCATAGGATTGCCATTAAATATCATCCCCAAAAAAGTGGACAAGTGGAAGTCTCCAATAGAAAAATAAAATATATCTTAGAAAAAATGGTTAAACCAAACCAAAAAGATTAGGCACTACATATGGATGATGCTTTATAGGTATATTGTACTACATACAAAACTCTTATCGGTATGTCCCAATTTTAATTAATCTTCGAAAAAGAATGCCATCTACCCTTAGAGTTAGAACACAAAGCATATTGCACTATTAAAGCCTAAACTTCAATCTCCAAGCTATAAGAGAGAAGCGCCTACTACAGTTATATGGCACTGATGAGTTCCATCTTTAAGAGTGTAAGAATTCAAAGATATACAAGGAAATATCTAAATGATGTCATGACAATAAAATACTTCAGTGATCATGTGAACAAGGATAATAAGTGTTGCTCTATAATTCACGTCTAAAGTTATTTCTTGGATAACGTAAGGTTTGATGGTCGAGGCCATTACAAATCATTAAGGTGTATCTATATGGAGCTATTAAAATCAAAGACCCAACCACTTAAGCTTTCTTTATAATGAACGGCCAGTGCCTCAAACATTACCAAGGAGGAAACATCTATCGACGAAAAATTATCATTGATCTGAGTGAACCCTAAGTAACTGAGGGTTCATTACGTCAAGCCAACGATGTTTAATCAAGTGCTTCTTGAGAGTCAACCCAAGTCTAGTATATTTTACTTTATATTCTATTGTGTTCTTATTTTTAATGTTTTTATTTTTTTTACTATTCAATTCTATGCAACTATTTAGAATTATGATTAGTGTTTTTATATAAAAAAAGTGTGTTGAGAAAAACTCAACACCGCGGAACTCAAAAGCTAGCGCCATGGCATTGGAGGCAAAGCCTACAGCATCACAGTGCTGGCAAATTAGCACTGTGGCATTGGAATCCCAGTACTGCAGCACCCAAGATAGAGCCCATAGCATTGCGGTACGAAATTAGGTCTGAGCACCGCAGGGCTTAGCACCTAGCGTCGCAGCGCTTAATCAAAGAAAGGTTTAAAATCCCATAGTTTCTTCATCCCCTTATTCTCTTACTCAAACCCTCTCAAATGGTAAAACATACTCAACATGCTAAAATCTCTTTTCTCCATCAATCCAACAAATTAATGCCAAACCTAAACCTCTAGTTGGCCAAAAATCACTTCCCACACAAAATCCATAAACAAATTTCAAATTATACCAAGAACACCCCTTCAATTCGATTGTGGCTCTAAGGTAATATGTTTATCGATTATTTTAGGGCATTAAGTACAAGAATAGCAACATCATTAGATTCTATGCAATGTTTTCATGCAATTACATCTTTCATTTTAATAAATGTTGTCATTGCATTAAAATTCAATTTTTTTTGCCTTTGATACATCAGGTTGATTCTTGATGATTGTCAATTTATAATTATTATGTGTATAGTCTTAGTTAATTTATCTTAGAATTATTTAGTATAATTAACTAATTATTGATTTGTTATTTGGATAGAGTGATGAGGAAATTTTGTGTAGATTGAGTTAGTATGTTGTGAGTGCTATGCATTTGTTGAAACTAAGTGGTTTTAAGGCTATTGTGGTGTTGATATGATTGAATTGAGGTTAAGAAATGATGATTTCAACATTAAGTTGCTTGAATTTTGTGTTTGAGGACATTGACATCATGAGGAGTTTGAGTTTCAAGATTAACAATTTTTGAAGTGTACTTATTTTCTTTTTATTGGTAATAGTCTCCATAGCTCGTAAAGATCCCAAAAGACAGTTGCTTCATCATATGCCAACTGTGATACCTCTAAATTCATGTCTAAAATTTATTTAACAACCACATAGCTTTTATCATCAAGAGAATCACTATTCTAGAAATGAGATTTAAGATCACTACCGTACACTACCCCCGCATTACCAAGATCATTGAATAAATGAGTTGGCTGAGTACATAGCCAGAGGCAATGGTATTACCTGTAGTCTGGGAATTTTATGCTAATGGTTTAAAGTACTAGGACTTAAAGGTATTTGTTAGGGGCTAAGTATAGAGATCACTAGCATAACCATTAATAGATTCTTTAGGCTTCCTAAAACTCCCTAAGATGATTATCACAAGATATTAAAGAGCCAAATTATGAAGCAAACATCTGATTCTTGGCATCACAGTAGGTCGAGTGGCAATTTTCAAGAGTAAGCAAATCTCATTCCTCACATAGTACATGCGTAAGGAATACAAAGCTTGGCATTACTTTATTATTGCATGCCTTATGCCAGTTCACCATGTAAGTCCCACATAGCGTGCCATATTATTATATACAATCCTTACTGGATGATCCATTAATGTGGGCAAGGTTATAAAAGACAACATCATCTATATCATTCGCTATACAAAGATGAGCTTTTATTGCCTATCCTTAATCATGGCTGTATGTGCCCAAGCTGGAGTCGAGTGGGCACTCACAGAGGATCTACTTCACCCGACACATATTTTTGATAATAATAGTTTAATTATTCAGATTTTAGATGGATTGAAGTAGCAAGGACAACCTTTAGCACTATAGAGATAGCACACATTGCCTCAAGAACCTACATAACCTTTGCCACTCACTATCGAGGATCATTTAGCGCATTTGGAGACCTCATTTACTACACATTAGCAGTGGATTGCCTCATTTGCTGCTTTTCAAGACAAAGTAATGAGGATTTTCCTCACTCATTTTGGCATGGATATTAATGTTCTATTGTAATTTCCAGCATATCCCACTCCAACAACTCTTGTGAATTAAGAAGATGAAAATTATAAAGATAAAAATGAAACTGAAGATGAGGAAGATAATAAGGAGACTAAACATGACTTTGTCGACGATTAGGCTCGACATACATCTAAGGGAAGTGTTTCAATTTTTATATTTCACTCCTACAATGAGGACATAGTTCATTTTAAGTTTGGGGTTAGGGAAACACTTCTAAGTTTCTAGAATGCTTGACTTTAGTTTTTTTTTTTCATTTGTTATATCTTGTTATTATATTTTCAATTGTTATTTTTTGTTTTTCTTTATAATTTCTCTTGTTTGAGTTGAAAATAAGTTGTAAGTCAATGATGAAAAGTTGAGTTGAAGAAAAACCATTAAATTTTATAAAATTAGAAACTATTGTGCTTATCTTATAATTCAATTGAAATTGTTTGTATTTATCTTATATTTGTTCACTTTAAACACATTGCACATTGGAGCTATTAGATGTACATTGGTTGATAACTTAGAAGACATTTCTTTATATTAAGAGAACAATTAGGATCGCCCAATATCTAGAACCTATTTGATCATTATTCAAAGCGAAATCTAGGGCGAATATAGCAAGAGAAATGATTATAGGACATGTTTGGATTGTTTAAGTCATTCAAGCCTACCTTGATATAACTTTTAACCTTTAGTCACAATTTTTTTAGCCTTATTGACCATTTTCTTTTTGTGAACCACATTAGAAGACAAAACCAAGTGAATTTTGTCCTTCATAAAACACCATTTACACTGTAATAATAATATCTTATTATGGGATAACAAAGGGATATAATTCAAAGGTTAAGGAGGAATAATAGAAAAAGTCAACTCATGAATTATTCTTATGCAATTACAACTTTATTAGGCATAATTTGTTTTTTTTTTTAAACCTCATAGTGCTTAAGTGGAGAACTAATGAGTTGTTAAAAATGTTTGTTCAAGAAAATAACTTTGAGGGTATGTTTTAGAAAAAAAAAGAGGATGAAATGATCTAGAAACAAGAAGGTTATAGTCATTATGCAAATAAAATGTTAAATTTTTCTAATTTTTCTCACCATAACCTAAGGTTTCATTACAAGCTCTTGAAAGTCTTATTTGATCTTAATTATTTGCTTGTCCTACATTTGTGGAGAGTAATATGAAAAGTAAGCTTATAGACAAATTTTTCAATCCTAATCTTTCTTGATTGTATAAATCATTCCAGGTACAATTAATGAACAGAAAATTAGCTTTGCATATACTTATCAAGTGAATATTTGCAAGATAGAAATAATCATGATGATTATATCATGGGATGTTCATAAGTAATTAATGATTCTAAAGGTTTTATTAGCATAATTCAACCTTTGAGACAATTATATAAAATTTTAAATAACCCATTAAATTGATTGTTTTTAAATTAATTTTACTTTTGTTTATGTTTGTACGAGGACATGCAAAGTCTTAAGTTTGGGGGTATTTGATAGCGTTTCACATAGACTATTATTTTCATCCTCTTAAACTTAGATTTTACTCTAAATTAATGAGTATAGGCTATTTATTTGAGTTTATTGATCAAATATAGGTTTTCAACCCATAGCATGAAATACTGGGAAAATCGGACACAAAATAAGAAACCAGGAATTTTGGCTAGCACCACGGCACCCAACTAAAAGATCTCTATAATATTTTCTCAAGTTTAAGCGTCGTGGTGCTAACCAGCCAGCGTTAATGTGCCCATTAGCCAGCACTACGGTGCTCATATGACTAAGAAAAACTAATCTTTTTAAGTCGTAATACGACTTGGACTCGAAACTACAAGGCCTCAGGGTTACAAAAACCTATAAAAAGACTATTTTTCACATCCAACAGAGAAGGCAACATAGAAAATAATAGATCAAATAAATAAAAATCTTTCAAGAGAGATTAAAGCAAGAAGATTGAAGATTGAAAGCAAGGATTGCACAATAAGCAAGGCGGAAGAATAAATGATTTTAGGGATATTAATTGTGTTATTACTTTTATTTTCTCTACTTGATGTCTTTGTTAATCATGTCTTTAATTTATTATTTTGATACTCTTAGATTCATTATAAACTAAATTATATTGATCTAGAGTTAGACTTTTAAACCTAATATGTGGTTGGATATTATAAATTCTCTTAGTTTATGAACTCAATAAATTAGATTGATTCATTATATCTTGTGATTAATGTTTTCATTATATCTTACCAGTATATTGATTGTTTGAGGAACTATAATGGACTTGACAGAGGAGTTTATGTATTTAGCTTAGGATAGCTTGATACATGATCATAGGGTAATAGCTATGAGTTCCATGTAGGATAAACAAATACATAGATGGCATGTATGGCATTATTAGACTTTTTCTTGATAAGTTTCAGAATATTCTAATTACCCTATATAGGTAATTGTTAGGATGAGATATAGTTATCTGACTATCAATAGAGGCTTATAATAATATTTGTGTTCTAATCAACAATTTATTATTAAGGGATTGACTAAAAGATTAATAGGTTCAGTGCAATATTTGGGGATAAGTTGAAACCCCAGATTCCTTTTATACTAGTGAATTTAACTCTTGTTTGCTTTTTTTTTTTATAATTAAAATTAGGTTTAGTTTATTAAATTTAGATTTATTAGAGATCATTGATCTTTAGATTTTGTTTGAATAAAAGTTAAGTAGGATTAATTTTAGTACTTGATTAACATAATTAAATTAAATTAGTTTCCATGGGAAAGATACTTGGACTTAAATCTTATATTACTTGGTACAATAGCGTGCATTTGCGCTTAACTAGAAATCGAACACCACTAGTCCATATTTTTTAGCCAAAATTTGATATTTTCATCATTAATTCTTCAAATCAATAACCCATTGCCTTATTTGAACCCTTAAATCACATTGAAAACATAAACATAATATTTTTCCTTGATGAAATTATGAAAAACTTATAGAATTCATGCATATTATATATTTTCCCTATCAAGCTATATTGGAAATAAACATTCAAAACATGAATATACTATTGGTTCTCAATCAAGGTTGTTGATCTACAAATTCTAATAATTATAGATTTCTCAAGTTTGTTTTTCTCAACTTTCATGCTAATAATCAAATATATATAGTACTCAATGGTGTTCTCTCCGTGATAGAAAAGAGGAGAAGGGCTCTATGTCTAATTATTTGACTTAGGGACCATAACTCTAAAGAGATCTTAATATACTAGTTTAAACTATAATCGCATCAATCATAATACAACTAATATTAGGTTTCTACATACGACAAATCCATATTAATTTATTTTTCTCTAAAACCCAAAAAACAATGCTCAAATAGATTATTTAAATTGACTCTTATTTAAGGTAGTCCATAAAATATAATTATTAATAATATATGAACTCACATAAAAAAAAAGTAATAAAACCTAACAGATTTTGCTTTACAAATAAGCAACAGTACAAATTCCCTTTCACATACATCACAATGCACTAGTGACATCTGAAATAAACTTAGTTAATTACTTTTTAATTTATGTCGTCAACCAAGTTGATTTCAACATCTTTTTATGGACCTAGTGCTAAATTTGTTGGTCGATTTTTGTAAAATGTTAATTATTTTGGACTTATAGGCTTGAGAGTAACTCCAAAATATCGTAATCAATTATATATTTTGATAATTTCTTTCAAGATTGTAGGTATGAGAGAGAACAACATTCTCTCTTTAACTCTATTGACTGCTATTGCTTCCATAAGTATTTTTTGCTTTCACTTCTAGCCTTTAGAAAAAAAATACTTTATCCCTTAGACATGAAAAGAGCTAGCCAGTGTAGAGGCATTCATAAAAGATAGATAAGTAAGTAGTTGAAAATTTTGCTATTAATAAATAAGGTGAAGTAAAAGGACACTACCCTATCAATAAAGTTTTGCTACAATCTTTGCCTCAAATTGAAGGCTAGCTTGCTGCTGATGGTTTCTGCATCAATGAAGAAAGAATAATTTGAAAAATTTTACAAAAAAGAAAAAGAAATATCCACAGTTATACCCTCACTTTAACAATGAAAGGCAAAAGTGATCTACAATGAAATGAACCGGATAGTAAATGGGCTTTTATGAATCCATAGATCACCTATTTGCTAGTTAATTTGGGATAATTCAACAACATTTATCTGATGTACTAACTTATCAAATTTGAAATTCTAGCTCCCGAACATTAATCTAGAACTTAAGACTAAAAATAGAGGGATATAGAAAATATGATGCATTATTAACACAAATGCATGTCGACTAAATACTGAAGCATAACACTCTTATTAAGCAAATAATGAAGAATAAGATTTGGTATTTAGCTTTAATATACCAAAAATGATTATAAGTACATGCTCATTTTACAAGTTTAAGTCGTCTGATTATATAAGTCATTAATAATCCACCAGGTTTGTTTCTTTATGAATTTCAATGGAAATCAAATCATTACATCCTCTTTTTATCATATAGAGAACATTATTAAGCACAACAAATATTTAATTAGGGATCTCGGCTAAAGAGACATTAAAGTCGGGTAGTAGGAGAGGCTTTGCATTTAAGGATCGTTTACTTAGTTCTAGTGTGCCAATTTGCTCTAAATATTTGATTTAATTCTCATGTAATCTTCGAGTTCTGAAGAGGGGGGATGTACAGTGAGGACTAGGGATGCAGAGGTGACTTTAAAGTATAATGAGATTAAGGCCTTCCAAAACAATCTTCGCAACCTTCTCGAGGTATGTCCTATGGACTTAGTTGAAATATTTAGGTTTTTTATACTTTGGATGTAGTGCTTGGTATTACACTTCTTTTCTCTATAACAAGATACCTTCCCTCTCTTAGCAATGAGAGGCTATCTTGGATGTTGTCAGAGATGGTTAAAACCTAAAAGGAGGTCGAGGTCAACGAATGCTAAACAAAGTGTTCAAGGGGCCTAGAACTCTGTTTCTCATACTCAAGAGGCTAAGGTGAGTATGGTTATTAGAGAATCAAGTTTTTAAGCTCCAAAGGGTTAACAGGTTTCTAAAGGTGAAAATTTTCTAGGCTGAGGTTACAGCAAGGACCCATCAAGTGGATTATGTTGAATTGGTCCTAAATATGGAGAAGCTAGAGAAAGAGGTCAAGTATTCTCACTCATTGGCTTATGAGACAGACGTCGACAAATAGTTTGAAGGGATTAGCTAAGGCTTTACCAGATGAATTGAATTCTTCAAATAACCGTACCTAAACTCAATCTCAAATGGCTAGAGGATGAGTTTGCCAAGTATAAACCAATTGCAAGGGATTATACTAAGGCCATCTAGCAGCTCATCGATTTAGATGCTGGGAATGATGCCCCTCAAGAACCGAGACCATGTAGTGGGACATCCTTAATATTGCTAGAGAGGCCACAATTAAACCCCTTCTACCTAATCTGTCTAGCTTAATCCAGAGTTCCTCTGCGGCCGTGGTCCCTCCTGTTGAGGTAAATGATGATCTTTCCACTGATCAGGAGGAAACTGGGAATGAGCCTCGACCTCTACCTGTTGCATAAGATGAAAACCCTTATCTTCTTCCTACTTTGAAGCTATATATATATTTTATTTATTATGGTTTCTTTGTTCTTTGTAATAAACTTAACTCAGTAATGATAATGTTTAGGCCTGGGTGTCATTCATCTCCTTTTATACTTTGTGTTTGTATATATCTGATAATTATCGTGAACCTTAGTTGTACAGAAGCCCCCCAAGGGGCCGATGACGCTAAATAATAAGTAATCAAACATTACAAACCCAAACTCAATAAGTATCAAGTACTCAAACATTACAAACCAAAAATCAATGGGTATTAATGATAAAAGTAAAACATTTTTGTCAAGTATTGGTTCAATGTGTTTAATTCGTGCTCGTAATGATTTCAGTCAATTCAAGTAATTAAGCACTTGAGGATGAGTGACTAGATACTTCAGACTGAAACTTATTATGCTCATTGTTAGTATATAAATCATTTTTCCATTTGAGCTTGATTCATTAATGATCAGATGAGTAATCCTATTTATATAAAATGTAAGATTGATCACCAAACCTCCATTATTTAGAAAGCGTTCATTGTAGAACTTGTTGGTCATTCTTTATTGTCGATCGCCCAATTTTTTTCAAATTCTTGAGGGAATGTTGGCCATTCTTGAGGATCTTCTAATGCTAGTGGCCTATCTTTATTATTAATCATCTAATTTGTTCCAAAGTTTGAGTGAACATTGATCATTCTCGGGGATTATAAGGTCGAGTTATAAGTTTATCCATTTTGGATGAGATCTAATTTACTTTAAAGGTTAATTAGGTTACCAAGTTATCCTATTCGAGAGGAGTTAAGGGTAATGCTGATGATTATAGATATAACATTGAGCATGTTATTACATTGAAGAGAATTTCTAAAACAAAACATGAAATGAATTCATCAAATAAAAAATCGAGATAGTATGAGCTTATCATTACATCCTTAAAGTATCTAGGAATGAAATTTAATTCAAATGAAAATGCATAATAAAACAAAATCTAGGGATAATAACAATTAAAAAACTCGGTGTTTTGGGGTTTTCTAACCACTCACCTATTTGCATGTCCGAGCTCCTATCCACGAACCTTATAGGGACCTTTCTAGTTTAAGGAGTGGACCTTTTGACCAGCATTTTTTAGTATTCAATAAGACCTTTAATAGGACATGATCCCATTTTTCAAATTCTTATGTTCAAACTCATTTATAGTAGTACTAAGTGACCTTTTGTTGATAAATGTTGTTCTAACTTTAGCTTGCTCCCTTTTTGTACCATGATGTCCATGTGTTCATGTAGCAGCTTTTTGTTTTCATTCACTTCGAAGTAAAGTACTCGATGGATTGGCAACTTGATATCGACAATGATAATGATCTTGCACCTAAAAATATAATAAAAATGAAGTCTCTTAAGTTTTCATTTTACTTGTGGTTCTGAAAGCCAACAATACCTTTAGTAATTTATCTTCTTTAACAGCCTTTTAATGAGCTTGTTTAAGAACTCCACTTGCCCATTATATTTAGTACCAGCTTAGGAGACAAGCCAAAGTTGTGTAAAGAATCCTTAATAGAAACTCTTGAAGGATGTTAATGAACTGCTTGTCATGGTTAATTACAATAGCATGTAGGACCCCAAATCAATAGACAAGGTTTCTTCAAGAAAATTCCTTGACCTTCTTCTCAATGATCTTTATCATGGATTCTGCCTCAACTCATTTGGTGAATTAATCAATTGCGAACACTGCATATTTTGTTGAATCCTTTCCTCAAGGTAGAGGATTAATTAGGACAAGCCCCATTTTGTAAAAGGCCATGAGCTTGAAATTGCCTTTGAGTTCTTAGATGGGTCATGTATATTATAAATATACGTCTATAAGCAACACATTTTAGGACAAGCTCCTTAGTATCTTGGAGAACTATAGGCCAATAATATCTTATGAAGTGTGACGCCTTTACATCTGTGAGAACTATAGGCCGATAATATCCCTTATAAAGACCTTATATGCTAAGAACTCATGGATATCCCTTAGAAAATAATTAGCTTTTTATAGATTTAAGCATCTTAAGTATGGTTGAGAATATCCTCGAGGATAGAGAAATTTATCTATAAAATTATATATCACCAAAGTGTACCTGAGTTGGCAAGCCTTGAGTTTGTTTTAAGAACCTACTATTTGTTAATATACCTTCTAATTAAATCCATCCAACTTATACCAGACTTAACCTAAAGAACATCTTTAACTTTCTCCTTAATGTTAGCCTTTAAGATAAGCTGTAAAGGTACTGATTGAGGAATCCTAGTGTTCTCGGTTAAAGCCAATTATGCTAATATGTCTGTTATTTGGTTTTCACTTTAAGGAATTTGTTATGTTTCTACCTCATTGAATTGAGCCATTTATTCCTTTATCTTTTATAGATAGGCCAACATTTCTCTCATTTAGCTTTGAAGTCTTGTCTAACTTGGTTGACCACCAATTATGAGTCACTTTTGATGTGAACTCTTGATGTCAAAAGTGCTCGAGTAACTTTAAGGCTAGCTAGAAGAGCTTTGTCCTCAACTTTATTATTAAATACTAGGAATTCGAGCTTGACTATATAGCTAAGTCCATACCCTTTCTGGATTGATAATAATGACCCTTGCACTGGATAAATAGGAGTTAAGTGTTTCATCAATGTAAAGGATCTTAGTTAACGATGTTAGGTTAGTACTTACGTGCCATCCTTATATGTACAAATATTTATAATTTATACAAATAATATAGGTATGTTACAATTTGTAAAAGCTGTCTGAGTAAGAACTTCTCCATTAAGAATTTGAGAGAAGCTTCCTATAAACTGGGTATAAAGCTTTATATAGATAGACCAAGAAAGCTGATATGACTTTCCCAATTGTCGTACATCAATAGTGTCTTAGAAAGGTACAATTTCACTAATTGTAAGATAATTAACGTATCTTTCAGATATGGTGTTCATTTTTTGAGGAAAATGTCTCCTTAAATGGAAGATGAAAGAGTTGGAATGTCTAACATACTATATGCATTAGCTCTTAGGAGCTTGATGTATGCTATGATGTGCACGAGACCTGACATTAGTATGGCTGTAAGTGTTACAAGTTGGTATTAGTCTGATCTAGGTGACAACCATTGGATGGTAGTTAAACATATCCTAAAATACCTTAAGGGTACGAAGGATAAGTTTCTTATTTATGGAAACATTGATTTACAGGTGAAAGGATATACAGATTCAGACTTTCAGTCTGACCTAGATGATAAAAATTTCACATATAGGTATGTGTTTACTATTAATGGTGTCGCAGTGAGCTAGAAAAAAACCAAACAAGGATCTACAATTGATTTGACTATGGAGGCAGAGTACATAGCTGCATTTGAAGCAACGAAGAAAGCTGTGTAGATTCATAAGTTTGTCTTTGAGCTCGAAATAGTTCCAAGTTCAATGGATCCTATCCCACTCTTTTGTGATAATAATGGGGCTATTGCACAAGCCAAAAAGCCAAGAGCATACTAGAAGTCTAAGCATGTAGAGCGAAAGTACCACATAATTAGAGAAATCTTGGCTTTGGGAGATATGATTATTTATAGAATTGATTCTATAATTAATTTAGTGAACCAACTTATTAAGGCCTCGACTCCAAAGGTATTTCAGAAATACATTGAGTTTATAGGTATTAGATACCATCATAAATGGCATTGAAGCAGGTAAGAGATTGTTAGGATTGATGCTTACATGTTATCCCTATATGTATAAGTATTTGTAATTTACACAATGTACATTTTCAATAAATCGTTAATTACTTAGTTATATGGTACTATGCTTGTTATGCTATGGATATTGTATGATCTGAAGGAGTTTAGATCTGGTCTAAAGAATTTTAGGTCAGTGCTAAGAGTTAGCATCGCTGAGAATTATAATTGCTAATAGTAAGCACTGCTAAGAGTTAGCAAGTTATAAGAGTCAACGAATATCCAAGAGTTAGAGACTTATCTATAATGGGATAAAGGTCTGAGGGTATACTAGTAATGAAATAGTTACAAAGAGTTATAATCAGGTGCTAGAAAATGTCATTTAGTAAGTATGTTCTCGAATTTTATGTTTTTAATCTATCTTCACCAATGTAGATCTGTCAGTGGATCCTTTTTATATAGATCAGCATATGTCATACCTATAGGGTACAAATGGTTGTTCCTAACTGATCGTGAGCTTAGAGCTCGTATAGACATACGAAAATCCAGTTAGAATTAGATATCGAACAAATTCATGAGAACCCCAATAGACATCTTATGTAAGACGTGAATGGAAGGTGCTCTAAATTTGAGTAGTATATGTGGTCCTTTAACCTGAGCGCCACAATGGGCTTGTAAGTACTCCACTATACTTTGGTTCTACCTATGTTAAAGGCCTTTCATACTCTGACCGCTAGGTGTTGCTGGATATGATCTGATGCTTATAGAGTTTGAAGTCCCTAAATATAGAATCTGTCAGCTCATATAAGGACTTATGGCCATAAGATATGCTCTGAGATTGTATCTCATAAAATCTTATGGCCATAAGATTTATTCCGGGAAAAAAGTTTTCCATAAAGTTGAATAATATAGTAAAGGTGTTTGTATATATTATTTATTGAGATACTAATCTGGAGATAGGTTATGGATGAGTATAGATGGATTTGACGCTAATGATCTATGTCCCCGTACATCTAGGATATAGATAACAAAGGATTATATGTATGCACTATGGCCTCAATATGTATGGTCAATGCACTGATTTATAATATCCATGACATGTGCATGGGGTATTGATCATAGACTTATGAAATAATTCCATCTGACAAATCAAGCATAGACTTAGAAAGTCCCGCGATATAAAGTATATTCGTTGTGCATTGCAGCAGCGTACCGAATTGAATTATTTAGTCCAGTAATATCTAGCATCACCACAGGATGTGCACGTGTCTGTATTTAAGTGTTAAATACATTAATTAGTTGGCAATTGATGTTAGCTAATGGTATTATAACACGTAGCGCATTATGAACCATTGGTTGAGTTTACTTAAGTGTGTGGTATGGTAGGACTCACTAAAAGTATACTTGGTAACCAAGTTAAGGAAAAAAATGATAATTTTACACATTAATTATTTAATGGTTAAGTAATCAAGATTTTTTATTATTATATAATATAATATAATAATATTTGTTATAATATTAATATATATACTTAGTGCTAAGTATATATATAATATTATTATTTAATATAATATTAATATATATATATACTTGGTGGCCAAATATATATATTTAATTATATTATAATATATATATGTTTATATATGTGTGTGAAACGAATTGAAGTAGGGTAAATCAATTGATTTAATCATTTAAAAGGCGGGGATTTGATCATTTAAAACATTGATTTCAAGTGTTGAAATTGATTTTCCTCATTTATCTCTATTGGCTACCAATTACAATAACATAAGTATTTAATTTTTTGATCAAGGGTAAATTAAATAACTCAGGGTTTAAAGTGTTAAACCCAGTGTTGGATACAAAGTTGTTGTTCTAGACAGACAAGTCCACCTTGTTGGCTACTAAAATTGCTATCAAGTTTCTTTTCAAGCGGGTTTTGAAAAGTTTAAAAGAATCTAGTGGTGAATTTCTCAATCTCTTTATATTAATTTGATTGATATAATTTTTTGTGTTCATTATATTTTTTGACTTCCACTGCACCACTGTGGGCGAATATATGTATGTGATGCATATATGTATGAGATACATATTTGGTATAATGAACACATGGCACGTGTATACACTGTAGAACTATAAACCGGAGTCACACACCCCTATAAAACTGATATCAGAGCACGATGTATTGATTTGGGTAAAAATATGAGTGTGGAAGTATTATTGATAAAGTCTCAGTGTCAAATTGTGTATTTGAAGTGTTGAAACGAGTATACCAAGGCTGGAATGACATTGGGCACTGCAGTTTTGGTTTCTAGCACCCTAGCCCTGTAGCTTTCCAAGATCCAGCGCTACGACGCTGGTGTTCTACTTCCCAGTGTCATAAACCGAGGCTTAGTGCCGCAATGCTAATGGTTTTGTTCCCAATACTGCACCGCTAAAGGGTTGGGACTATAGCGTTGGGGGCTTTCCCCTCCATTACTATAATGTTGGTGACCCAGCGCTGCGACATTAACACTGTTCACTCAAACAATACTTTCTACAATAATTTTGAACAGTATTTTAAAATTAAAAATACATATGTGGGTTTATAAAATGTAGTGATAAAAGTTATCAATCTATATTATAAGCCAATATTTATGAGGTGTAGTGATAAAAGCTATTAGTTTGCATTATAAACTAAAGCTTATAAGATGCATTGATAAGAGTTATTAGTTTGCGTTATCAACCTGGATCATTTTATTTCTATATTGGTAACCACAATTGGAGCTTTACTAGTGGAAGTTAGTTGTGTTTCTATAGAAATAAATAGATGATTGAGAGGTCACCTACCTGAAGATGGAACCCAATGTTTTAAAAATCTCTCTTAATAAGATTAAATAGTATTATATTATGAGATAATGTTTTACATGATTCATCTTGTCAATACGGTGTAAATGAGTGATATCAGTCTTATCCCAAGATCACTTAGTAAGAGGAATTTAGTCAGTGTGATTTTGTTTATGCCAGTTAAAAATTAGATGAAGTAAATATATACAAAAGTATTGTCCAAGATCGCTACAATGTGAGGGTAGTATCGATAGCATATATTAATTATTGATAAGTTAATCTGGAATACGTATATCCAATATCGTTACAGTATGAGGATAAGGTGTATTTAGAATGAGGATAAGAGTTGCATAAGATGCAATTGATAAGAGTTGTCTACCTACCTATTAGGTTTACAAGGGCTAAGATCGCTACAGTGTAAGGCTTGAGTAAAATTCCAATGGGATTTACTTCTCACAGTATCGTTTAAAGAGTTTAAGGCATTATTTTTCCGTTCAAGAGATTATCAAAACTATATAAAGTAGTGGGAGGACATTTATAGTAAAAAATGTATAACTGTTATATCTATGATCCAAAATATTCAATTAGCGATTTAATTACAATTCTGCTGACATCTCTCACTTTATTTTATCTTTTAAAAGTTTAATGACTGCTACGAACCCTTTGATTCACATAATTGATGTAGACCAACTCAAGGGTACCAAGAATTACTCTGATTGGTAGATGAATTATAGAAATATTCTGGATTCAGAAATGTCTAGATATATTGTTGATCAGAGATTGTCGAAAGGCGTTTCTGATAGCACTACCTTAGAGGACATGAACAAAAGAAGTACGACCTTCTTTGTTCAAAGTGCTTCATCTTTTGCTCAGAAGCCTTCTAAGAAGTCCAAAGAGAATAATAATGTGAGTCAGACACCTAAGATAAGTCCTCGGAGGTGACAAATATCCAAGCCTCCATAAAAGAACAAAACAGATGGAAAGTATTTCCGCTGTTGTGAGGTTAGGCATTGGAAGCATAGTTGCTCTAGATACCTTGCCACTGCAAAGACTACTCCCTCAAGTACGTACTTGAAGATCATAGGCATTTCTACGGTATTTGATGCCAGGTTTGGCTGAGTATTAGATACCGCATGTCCTTCTAACATCAGTAATATGTTGCAGGGACTAAGAGAGACTAGAATGTTATAGCCTAGAGAAGTGATGTTGCAAGTAAGAAATAAGAATTTCCTATTTGTTTAAGCTGTTGGACAGTTTGATTTACTTATTCTTTCTAATAGAACTATTGTATTACATAATTGTTATTATGTAACAAACATCATTAGAAAGGTTGTGTTTCTTTCTGTATTTAATAGTGAATGATATCATATAAATATTAGAAATAGTTACTT
The DNA here is from genome assembly GCA_946807835.1 of Ailanthus altissimus. Taxonomy (NCBI): domain Eukaryota; kingdom Viridiplantae; phylum Streptophyta; class Magnoliopsida; order Sapindales; family Simaroubaceae; genus Ailanthus; species Ailanthus altissimus. The sequence goes on from OX327698.1 coordinate 14,640,347, forward strand.
ATGTTTATATGATGTAAATGATGTTTTCTTAGTTGAGTGTTGATTAATAAATGGACATTACATTTTAGATATAACTAAAAATATCATGAATGTGCAAGCTACTACTAGTAATAAATGTAGATCGGAATCTTTAAATGATACTATATGTGACACGTGAGATTATGTCATATAGGCATTAGATGCCTAACCCGTTTAGTTAAGAATGATCAAATACCTGATCTGACCATAGAGTCTTATCTAGTTTTAAAATCTTGTATTAAAGGAAAGATGAACAAATTTTCATTTATAGGTGTTGGGCACCGAGCCACTGATTTTTTGGAACTAGTATATAGTGATGTATGCGGTCCAATGTATCATGCTGTTATAGGAAGGTTTCGATACTTGTAACCTTTATCAATGATTTATTACAATATGGGCATAGATTTTTTTTATGAAATACAAATTAGAAACCTTTGAAAGGTTCAAAGAGTTTCGACTTGCAGTAGAGAAACAAACCGGTATGTACGTTAAGTGCCTTTGATCAGATCGAGGCGGTGAGTACATGGGCAGTTAATTCTCAAATTATTTAAAGGAGAATGGGATTCTTGATTAGCATAGTTCTTCAGGTACTCCACAATACAATAGTATTTTGGAGAGGAGGAATTATACTTTTTTAGATATGGTTCGATCGATGATGAATTTTACTGATCTTTCAAAATACTTGTGGGGTTATGTTCTAGACACAATTGCTTAGATATTGAATAGAGTTACATCTAAAGCTTTTTCTTTCATTTTGTATGAGATACTAAAAGGAAGGAAGTCGAGTCTTATATAATTTAAGATTTGGGGCTATCCTGCTTATGTAAGAGTTGTGTAGCAAGATAAACTTGCACCTAGGAGGTATAAGTATAAGTTTATTGGGTATCCTCCAAATTCAATGGGATATCAGTCCTTTGATCTTAAGGAGCGAAGTGCGTTTGTTTATTGTTATGCCACTTTTCTAGAGAAATAATTTCTCATGGATCATTAGGATTGTAGAATGATTACACTTGTTGAAGTCAATCAAGAAATAAATGAACTAGAGATGGAAAATCAAGGTCCATCAAACAGTGAACCTTTGACACACCCTCCACGCATGTCACAGAGGATGTCTAGGCCACCTTTTAGGTACGGTAATATGCCTTTGGAATTTTTTTAGTTGAAGAAAATGATCTTTTGACTTATAGGGAAGCGATGTTGGACACTGATTCAGGAAAATAAGGCTTGGTTAATTCCATGCATCAGAATCAAATCTCGGGCTTGGTTGAGCTTCCCAAAGGAATAGTTTCTATTAGTTGTAAATGGGTTTGCAAGAGGTAGCGGGGGCTAAATGGGAAGGTAGAGACCTTCAAGGCCCGACTAGTAGCAAAAGGTTATACTCAGCAATCTGGGATCGATTATAATGAAACCTTTGCACTAGTAGCGATACTAAATTCAATTAGGATATTTTTGGCTCTTGCAGTATACTATGACTTTTGAATTTGATAAACGGTTGTAAAACAGTGTTCCAGAATGGATATCTTAAGGAATAGATATATATGTAATAGCTAAAGAGCTTTGAATCCAGCCTAACTTCTAGTATTGTATGCAGACTATAAAAGTCTATTTATGAACTTAATCAGGTGTCTCGAAGCTGGAACCATCGTTTTGATGAAGCTAGAATCATCGTTTTGATGAGGTAATCATGAAAAGGAAGTACGTGTGTATAAAAAGGTTTATGGAAGCATGATGGTCTTTTTTAGTGCTCTATATTGATGACATACTGATCATTGGGGATGATATCAGTATGTCATAATGATCAGTATGTTACAATTTATAAAAAGCTATATGAGTAAGAACTTCTCTATAAAGGATTTTAGAGGTGCTTCTTATATATTGGATATAAAGCTTTATAAGGATAGAGCTAAGAAGCTAATAGGACTCTTCCAATCATTGTACATCAATAGTGTTTTGGAAATGTACAGTTTTACTATTTGTAAGACAGTTAACGTACTTTTTTAGACACAGTGTTCATCTTTCGAGGAGAATGTCTCCTCAAATAGAAGATGAAAGAGATAAAATGTCTAACATACCATATGCATAAGCTCTTAGGAGCTTAATGTATGCTATGACGTGCACGAGATATTACATCAATATGACTATAAGTGTTACAAGCTGTTATCAGTCTGATCCAGGTGATAACAATTGGATGGCAGTCAAACATATCCTAAAATACCTTAAGGGTATGAAGGATAGGTTTCTCATGTATAGAGACAATGATTTATAGGTGAAATGATACATAGATTTAGACTTTCAGTCTAACTTAGATGATAGAAAGTCTATATCTGGGTGTGTGTTTACTCTTAGTGGTACCACATTGAGTTAGAAGAGCACAAAACAGGGTCCACAACTGATTTAACTACAAAGGCAGAGTACATAGTCGCATTGTAAGCAACGAAGGAAGTTGTATGGATTCACAAGTTTTTCACCAAGCTCAGAATAGTTCCAAGGTCAACGGATCCTATCTTATTCTTTTACGATAATAATGGGGCCATTGCATAGGCCAAGAAGCCAATAGCACACCAGAAGTCTAAGCTTGTGGAGCAAAAGTACCACATAATTAGAGAAATATTGGTTAGAGGAGATGTGATTATTTATATAATTGATTCTGCAAATAATGTAACCGACATATTTACTAATGCCTTAACTCTAAAGGTATTTGAGAAATATGTTGAGTTTATGGGTATTAAATACCATCATAAATGGCACTAGAGCATATGGTAGATTGTCAGGATTGGTGCTTACGTGTCATTCATGTATATACAAATATTTGTGATTTATACAAATGTATATTTTCATTAAATCTCTAATTACTTAATTATATGATATTATGCTTGTTACGCTACAGATATTGTATGATCTGAAGGAGTTCTGATCTAGTCTAAAAGAAGTTTAGATCATCGTTAAGAGTTAGCATCGCTGAGAATTATAATTCCTAATAGTTAGCACTACTAAGAGTTAGCACATTATAAGATTCAGCGAATATCCAAGAGTTGGAGCCTTATTTGTAACGGAACAAAGACCTAAGGGTATCCTAGTAATGTCATAGTTACAAAGAATTATAATCGGGTGCTATAAAATGTTATTACATAAGCATGTTCTCGTACATTATATTCTAGATCTATTTTCACCGATGCAGGTCTGTAGGTGGATCCTCTTTATATAGATTAACTTATGTCATACCGGTAGGGTACAGATGGTTGCTCCTAGCTGACTATGAACTTGGAGCTCGTATAGACATACATGTATCCTGTTAGAACTAGATATTGAACAGCCTCACTAGGACCCTAATAGACATGCTATGTAAGCTATCAATAAAAGGTTTTCTTGAGTTTAGTAGTTATGTGATCCTTTAGCTTGAGCGCCATGGTGGGCTTGTAAGTGATCCAGCATACTTTGGTTCCACGTATGTTACAGACCTTTCATGGTCTACCCACTAGGTGTCGCTGGGTATGGTCTGATGCTTATAAAGTCCAATGTGCATAGATATAAGATCCGTCATCTCACATAGGAAGTTGTATATCTAGATGCTTTGAGATTTTATCTCATAAAAGCTTATGGCCATAAGTATAAACTCAGGAGAAGAGTTCCCACAGGGTTTAACAATATAGCAAAGGTGTTTGCATATATTGTTCATTGATATACGAATCTGGAGATAGGTTATGAATCAACATAGGGGAATTTGATGCTAATGATATATGCCCCCACACATTTAGGATATAGATGATGGAAGGACTATACGTATGCATTATCCCTCAACTTGTATAGTCAATGCGTTGATTTGTAATATCTGTGATGTGGTGTGAGGCATTGATTATGGACTTATAGAATAGTCCCATTTAACAAAATTTGGCGTAGACCTAGAGAGTCATGCGATATGAAATGTACTCGTTATTCACTAGGGTAGTGTAATGGATTGAATTGTTCAGTCCAATAATATTCAGCATCACCACGGGATGCGTGCGTGTCTGTATTTAAGTGTTAAATACATTAATTAGTTGATAATTATTATTAACTAATTATATTATGACACATGGTACATTATGAGCCCTTGTTTAAGTTTATCCAAGTGTGTTGTATAATGGAACCTACTAAGTGGTATACTTGGTAACCAAGTTTAGAGGCAAAATGATAATTTCACACATTAATTATTAAATAGTTAAATAATCAATTTTTTTTTATTATATTATATTATATTATTTGTTATAATATTAATATATATACTTGGTGCCCAAATATATATAATATTATTAATTAATATATATACTTTGTGGCAAAGTATATATATAATATTAATATATATATATATACTTTGTGGCCAAGTATATATATTTAATTATATTATATTATATATATATGTTTATATATATGTGTGTGAAACGAATTGAACAATGAAAAAAAGTTGTTGTGTTGTTTTGAACATAAGGTGATTGGCTAAAACTTGAGTGAAAAGTGGGGGGATTTGATCCTTTAAAAACTTGATTTTAAGTGTTGAAATTGATTTTTCTCATTTATCTCTATTGGCTACCAATTACAACAACATAAGTATTTGATTTATTGATCAAGTGTTGATTAAGGGTAAATAAAATAACTCAAGGTTTTAAAGTATTATACCCAGTGCTTCATAGAAAGCTATTGTTCTAGACAATCAAACCCACTCTGTTGATTACTTGAACTGCTATTGAGTTTCATTTCAGGTGGGTTCTAATTTTAAAGAGTTTAAAAGAAACCAATGGTGAATTTCTCAATCTCTTTATATTAATTTGATTAATATAAAGATTTTTGTGTTCATTATATTTTATGACTTTCGCTGCGCCACTTTAGTGCTAATATATTTATGTGATGCATATATGTATAATTTAATATATATGAGATACATATTTGATATAATGAACACATGGCATATGTATACACTGTAGAACTGTTGACCCGAATCATACACCCCTACAACTGACTTAGAGTTCTCGACTTTTTGTGAGCCCTTGTTGTGGTCTTCTTCATGTACTATAACTTCTCATTGTGCACACTCAGCTATGAAATCCACTAGTGCCTACCCTTTGATAGCTATCATTGGCTTATACAATATGTCGAATTCACTGAGCTCTATAACCTACCTAACTAGTCGCCTTGATAAATCAAGTTTATGTAAGATGTTATTTAAGGTTAATTTGTTATGACTATCACCATGTAAGCCTGGAAAAAAAGTCATCATCTTACTTCCTAATATTACTAGAGTGAAGGCAAACTTCTTTACTAGCGAGTTTTAGCTTTTGGAGTTGGTGAATGTCTTACTAGCACAATAAACTGACATTTGAGCCCATTCTTCATTGACCAGTATCGAGATCATAACATGAGCCAAGATTCTCAAGTATAAAAGTTATTGATCTATAGCCCTTAATATAACAAGATTGATAAGTGTGTCAATAGGATTTCAAAATTTTAAAGGTCTTTTTTGTACTGGATGATCTATATCTTCTTCTTTCACTTTTGATAGTCAATCTTTGCTAGTAGCTTTTGAAATGAACCTACTAAGAGTAACAACTCAATTAGTTAATCTATAAGTCTATTTAATAGTGTAGGGTGACTTTTCATCTTGCGGATGGCTTTGACCTTGTTTAGATTGTTGTTGTTTCGCTTAGACACAAATTTTCAAATGACACTTATCTCGTAAAGCAACTTTTTGTCTTTGATTGTCTCAAAGATGATGTCTAAAGAGACTATGAAAGGAATATCCCATCTTAGATCTTGGCCACTTTAGGAAAAGAGCTTAGCAGTTTTTTGTTTAACCCATTTTCCTTAGGTTTCTCTTCTTTAAGGCACTTGATCGGTCTGGGTAGAGTTATCTCATTTCTTCATTGGCATCACTTTCTCTCAAGGGATCTCTTGAACTCCAAGAATCTCCTAAAATCTCTCCCATGTGCTTTTCACTACACATCAACTACTATCAACTTTTTTAACTTTTCATCCTCTTTAATCTTGATGTAAGTTTGATAAGGGCATATTTGTCATTTAATTTTTTATGTTCGTATTTTAATATTTTATTACTTTATGAGAATAAATTGTTATTTATATGCATTATTGTTCTTTAAGGGTTTTGACCCAAAAAAATGGAAAATTAAAGCAAAGACGTGAAACAAACAAAAACAAAGGACTAAAATATAAAATATTCAAATATACAATTTTCGCTCCAACGGTATTTGGATTTCCTCCCTAGCATTATATCTTTACTACTTCAGTGATCCTAGAATATAGGCATAGCGCTTTAGCGACAACACATTTTTTCCCCAGCGATCACGTAAATCCTAACCTGACAAGAATTGAGGTTTTCAAGCTTAAATTTACCTCTATAAAAGATCACTCATTCCCAGCCTTTAAGAAACACACCATTCATGGCTCTCTTGATCCAAAAGAGCAATTAGAGCATAACTAGAACAATTTAAAGAGAGAATTTCAAGAGAAACAAGAGATTACTAGTGGATCTTTGGCGGGTTAACCAAATGCAAATTGACGTCTATATTGATTTACTTTTAGTTGTATCATGTTTATTTTATTTTTTAGCCATAATTCTCTTGTTATCATGAACTAATTTTTTTTCTAAGTTTATTACTTGAACTCAATATGTGAGCTTAATTGTTATATCATTTTAATATTTATTTGAATTCAATTCTCTATTATTCAAATTATTTGTTCTTAATGTTTTATAATATCTTATCAATATTATAATTGATTTATTAATATTTTGATAAACTCGAGAAAGACATCATTGTATTTAGATTTAAATAATTTGATACGTGATTGTAGAGTGATTTATAAGTTCCAATTTAGGATAGAGATATACCTAATTGGTATATATGGTTAATAAGATTTGTTCTTAATGAATCTTAATTTATTGAAATTACCATAGATATATAGGATTTGGTAAATTGAGATATAATTACTTGACCTTCAGAGATTCTTGTGAATATATTAGCGTCTTGAGTAATAATAAGATTTGAATGATAATAATATTAAAAGGATAATCTTTAGAAAACATATTAAAGGATAATAATTAACCTTATGCTTTCTCTAACTTGTTATCTTTTTAATTTACTTGAGTTATCAATTATTTTCTGCACTTTTATTTTACTTAAATTAATTGCAATTTAAGATTTGATTTTTTTTTAATAATTACAAGAAATATATAATTTTAGTACTTGGTAGAAAATAAAAATTATTCATATGGATTTGACATTCGACTTTAAAAATTTCCTTTATTATCTATTATGATAGCGTATACTTGCACTTATTTGTATGTTATAGAAATATCGTAAATATATTTGGTGCCGTTGTATAGGATAATATTTTATTTTTACCAATATCAATACCAATCTTTTTTTTTTTACTTCAGATATTTTTAATTACATTTTTTTCATATTTTTTGTACAGCTACTTTTCAATTATTTTTGTTTTTAGTTTAGGATACCTTTTCAGAGCTATACCATAGCTTTTCAATTATTATTTTTAGTTTAAGATATCTTTCAGAGCTATACCATAGCTTATCAATTTTAATTTGTACATTTAGTTTTCAATTATTTTTATTTTTAGTTTAAGATACCTTTCAGAGCTATACCATAGCTTATCAATTTTAATTTCAGCAATAAGTGACAGAACATAGATCTTTAAAAGAATACTCAATCCTAATGATTAGAAGGACTTAGCCCAGCATATGCCAAATAACAATAAATGCCAGCTACTTTGACATTCGGCTAGAAATAATCCAATTGTTGAAAAACTCACTTTAATTTAGTGGACATCCATATGATGATCCAAATGAATATATCATAATTTTTCTAGAGATTTGTGATTTTTTCAAATACAATGGAGTCTCAGATGATGCAATACGATCAGTTCGACTAGAAATAATCTAATTGTGGAAAGACTCGCTTCAATTTAGTGGACATCCATGTGATAATCTAAATGAACATATCATAAATTTTTTAGAGATTTGTTATTTGTTCAAATACGATAAAGTCTAGGATGATGCAGTATGATTGTTGCTATTTTCTTTTTCAAATAGAGACAAAGCAAAAATTTGGTTGATGCCACTACCATCAAGATTAATTTCAACATAGGATGACGTGGTCTAAAAATTCCTATCCAAATTCTTTCCACCAGCCAAGGCAGTAACGATGAAGAATAACCTCATTTTATTTATTTAGTATGACCCATAAAGACTTTATAAAAAACATATGAGCGGTTTAAATATATACTGAAGAGATGACCATATAATGGGATTCCAAAGTCATTATTTGTCCAGACATTCTATAATGGATTAATGGGACAGCTAAGGATTATAATAAATGCTACAGTAGGGGGAGCATTAATGAACAAGTCAACTAATGAAGCATATGACCTACTTGAGGAGATGGCATCCAACAATTACTAATGGTCAGTAGAAAGAATAATTGAAAGAGGAATCATAGGCTTACATAATGAAGGGGCACTAATCTCACTAGCTACATAAGTTAATCTGCTATCTAAAAGTTTAGATGCCATTAGAGCTATTCCTATTAAGAAACAAGCTATCACTTATGATTTATGTGGTAACAACAATCCAAATGGCCAATGTGTGGAGCCTACGAACTATATGAAGAACTATTAGGAACAATAACCCAATCTTTACACCAACTTCTATAATTGGGATTGGATAGACCCTCCTAACATACTAGCAGATCCTCAACAGTAGATTAAAGGGAATCCAAGACTAAAAGAGATGTTTATACAATATATGAAACAAATAGATGGCCTCATTTAAAGCTAATGAACCTATTTAAGGACATTACAGTTTCAAGTAGGCTAATTAGCCACATTAATAAATAATCATCCACAAGGCCTATTAACCAGCAACACAGAGGTGAAAATAAAATGCAATGCCAGAAAATCACTTTGAAGAGTGAACAAGAGTTGTCAATAGTTGCCAAATTAAGGATGGCCATGATAAATCAAATAAGACAACAAACTAGGAGTCAACTACAGAAGAAAAGGAATATGTGGCACTTTAAAGCAAAGACAGCCCATAGATTCCACTACCACCATTTCCACAAAAACTCCAAGAGAAGAACCTTGAACATCAATAATTTGTAAATTTATTTTCAAAAATCCCTAGGATATGATAGATATTTGAGTCAATTCTCTGTTATCTAAGTTTAAGAACACGTTCAGCCTTATTTATAATCATCATTATTTGAGTACTTTATAAGCATGATAGTTATAACTATTACTTAGAGATACTTATGCTTTAAAGAGTACACTCAAGTCTCAAAGATCGACACTCTAGAACTTTATCTTTAATTACTGCTTGAGGTGAAATCCTAGGAAACACATATATAGAAAAATGACATTAGGCATTCTTTGGATCATTTGAGCCCTTCTAGTCAATCGTTAATTGTATATTTATCCATAGTTACCCCGTTTGAGCTTAATTATGCAGTCTTTGGTTTAACCACATTACAAGCCTAAGACTTAAAGTTTTTATATTCTAAAATTACTCGCAACACCATAAACATAGCAATTGCTTAGAAATACTCTTGAAAGAAAAAGGTTATAGTGGTATGAGAAAAATAAGTTTGGGTGGTATTTGTCAATCTAAGTTTGGGGGTATTAAAAAAATCTTAAATAATACCCCCAGCTTAAGAAAACTAAGATTTAAAAAAAATGTTGAAAAGAAAGATAGGAAATACAATAAGTTTGGGGAAAGAGATAATACAAGAAAAATATGATCAAGAGGTTTATAGGTAATGTCTAAGTTTTCATAGTGTGATTTGAACTACAAATTGTTTATCATTTTATCCCACCTTGACCTTAGCCTTACGTTATAAGCTAAGTAAAGTCTTAAATAGATCCTTAGACATGTGATTTTCTACATTAGTGCAGAGTGGTAGAAAAGATAAGCCTATGGAAGTGTCATTATATAAATCAAGTGCTGAGACATCATTTCCTGTACAAACCTAAGTATAAAGTAAATCAAGTTACGGTTTTAGCTATTATTTGCTACTTCCACACATATATGATGATTATCTATAAGTGAAGAATGAGGGATTAAATAAAGATAATTAGAATTGTTAATAGTTATTTATCTATCTTGATTTATGCTATCTCAACAACATTTAAGACAAATATTTTGATCATCTAACTAATCTAACATGTTATGTTATGTTTTCTTTGTGAGTTTGTGTTTGATATTGAGTTAAGTATGCCTTTGATTTTTCTCTCTAAATATTTTGTTGCTTAAGGACAAGCAAGTGTTTAAGTTTTGAGAAATTTGATAAGGACATATTTATTATTTATTTTCTTATATTTTTATTTTGATATTTTATTACTTTATAAGGATAAATGGCTATTTATATGCATTAATAATTATTTATAGGATTTCGATAGAAAAAGATGAAAAATTAGAGCAAGGATATGAAACAAGCAAAACGCAGGGACTAAAATGTAAAATATTCAAAATTTAGAATATTCACTCCATTGGTGCATGGATTTTTGCAACAACGCTATATCTCTATCACTCTAGCAATCCTGAAATATAGGCACAACGCTCTAGCAATAGCACATTTATGCCCCAGCGATCGAGTAAATCCTGACCTAATAAGAATTAAGATTTTCAAGCTCAAATTTACCCCTATAAAAGATCACTCGTTCCCAGCCTTTAAGTAGAACACTACTCAAGGTTCTCTTGAGCTAAAATAGTAATTAGAGCATAACTAGAACAATTTAGAAAGAAAATTTCAAGAGATTACTAGTGGATCTTTAGCGGGTCAACCAACTGCAAATTGACATCTGTATTGATTTACTTTTGGTTGTATCATGTTTATTTTATTTTTCAGCCATAATTTTATTGTTAACATGAACTAATTTATTTTATATCATTCTTGCTTGAACTCAATTTGTGAGCTTAATTATTATATCTTTTTAATATCTATTTGAACTTAATTCTTTATTATTTAAATTATTTATTCTTAATGCGTCATAATATCTGATCAATATTATGATTGATTTCATAATATTTTGATAAACTCGAGAGAGGAATCGTTGTATTTAGACCTAAGTAATTTAATGCATGATTGTAGAGCAATTTGCAAGTTTCAATTTAGGACTTCGATATACCTAATTGGCATATATGGTTAATAAGACTTATTCTTAATAAATCTTAATTGATTTCAATTACCATAGGTATTTGGTTAATTAAGATATACTTACTTAGCCTTGAGAGAGGCTTGCAAATACATTAATGTCTTGACCAATAATAACAACTGAATGATATTATTATTAAAAGGATTAATCTTTAAAAAACATATTGAAGGATAGTAATTAACCCTAGACTTTTTCTATCTTGTTGTCTTTTTAATTTACTTGAGTTGTGCCATTTATTTTCTACATTTTTATTTTACTTATATTCATTGTAATTTAAGATTTGATTTTTCTGAATAATTACAAGAAAGATATAGTTTTAGTACTTGGTAGAAAATAAAAATTATCCCTCTTGGTTCAACATTCGATTTTAAAAAGTCACTTTATTGTTTGTTATGATAGTGTATACTTGCACTTAATTGTATGTTATAGAAATATTGCATCAAACTTTGAGCTCATTCATAAGCCACAACATAAATGACGATATGGTTCTTGGTTAGGTGATACTAGAACTTGTTCAACTATAGATTGTCCTTTATAGCTTCAGAAGTAATAGGTAGGTTGAAGGCCCTCACCTAGATCACCACCTTGTGAAACCTATCTACGAACCTTTTAAAACTTTATGTTCATCCTTTCTTGATCTTTCATGTCGAGGATCTATTTTTGATTCAGGGGTTCCTTGAAGTGTCTTACAAACCAATTTGTTAGCTTACTATATGTGGAGTTGCTTTTTTGCTTAAGCATTTAGTACCGTAAAGATGGTATGTCTCTCTAGGTTCCATTCAAATAGTCAGAATATTTGACTTTGTATGAGCTTAAGAATGGATTAAAGGTCAATAATCTAATCCATGTAATGATTGGAGTCAGAGGTCAGGTTAGGATATTAAACATTTTTTTTTAAAGCAATAGAAAGTTCCATGTCTCTAAGCCCGTTAGTGAACCGTGACTTCCTCTATTTTTTTATCACTCTTAGTTGAGTTAATTCTTATCACCTCCTCCCTTTCAAGAGCTCTAATATCCTTCACTCTAACCTCTTAATCTTATTTTCTAAGGTTTCTCTCGTGATTTGCCCCGACCTAACTCTCTTTTTTATTCCTCTATTTCGCCCTTAAGATCCACAGGGCATATCTTCTCACTCCATCTGAATCATCTACCTAAAATATAGCTAGAGATAGTTCTTTTTGTGGTTGGTTTTAATTACATCGATTGGCATAGAACTGTCGATTGCCAAATAACTTGTTAATTAATCTATTCATCTATATGGTTTTCGACCCTCATCTAGTCTTTCTTAGGAGTCTAACATCTAACAAAACTTCTTTATCTTCTCCCTCTATTGCTTAGCTAATTCCAATATTTTTTCCAAGCCTTGCCTCAATCTAGGCCATCTTAGGATCTCTTATAGTAATCAAAATTTTTCTCTCTATATTTTCACTCTTTTGTGCTGTACTTTGATTCAATTCTTGGTCTTGCTCTTTCTTTCGAGCAATCTACTTACTATGTCTAGGATTAGAAGTATCTATGACCTTTTACAACATTTTTCATTTGTAGCACCAACCTATTGATCATGGTTTTTGGTTCTCATCTCAAACATTAAGTCCTAGGTCAAAAATAAATTTATACTCTAGAAACAACTATTTATTTTGAAGTTGAGCTAAAACCGATCATCCTAAGCTCCCTTGGTGATCTAAACCTTAGTACTACAATCATAAAAATGGTTAAGTCTGTAGCGATAATTATTTTCGACAATAATCCTCTATGCTTATGTTAGAATTTCTTCTGTTAAATAGAAATATAATTCTTGAGTTGTAAATATGTAAACAAATATTTACTTGTCCTTAAATAGAAGCCATGCTTTTCATTATATATGCTTCTTGAGTGGTTGCTCACGTAAAGGGTTCCTCTTTGTTCAAAGGTCGTGCATGTAGCTTGTAATTATAAAAGTTGTTGGTTAATTGCCTCATGCTCTACGTTTCGTGAAAGGACGTAGGTGGTGTGCCTTGTCTGACTCGTGCTCTTTGGTGTCATGAGATGGTGGCATAACTTTTCAATGTTATCTTAGGTACACCTTAGGTCATGACAATCCTTAGAATATGAATAGTCCTCAATCATTGGGAAGGCAAGAGAGCTTTCATTGATAAGGGTCTTTAGAAGGGCCTGTTGTTTAATTAAGCTTAGCCTTGGCTCGATGGCCAAGGTCAAACATGGCTTAACAGTAGGCCAAACTCAATGATCATAGACTAAGCATAGGGTAGTTGCGAGTTAGGCTCGGCTATTGTGGGCTTCAATGAGCCAAGCTTAATGAATCTTGTGGGTGACACTAGTTCTATTTAAATTTAGAAAAACAATTTAAACCAACTTAAATTTCAAACAAAAACAATTACCTATATCTATCATGTTGAAGCGGATGCAATAATTCCAAGTATATAATGCAGCCACAAAGCAATTAAGAATAAACTAGAGAAATAATTTACGTGGCACATAATTTACGTGGTTTGGAAACTTACCTACGACAACGGCAGATCAAGATCTCACTCTCTTATTATTAAATCACAAGGCACTCACAAAACGTATGCCTTTTACAAGAAAGAAATCTCTAAATTGCTCTCACTTGTAATCTAGGTTTTTCTCTAACTAAAAATTACAAAGACCACTAAGATTTGTTGTGATCACTAAGATATCACTAAGACTTCTTATGATATATTTACAAGCCAATTAAGACCCTTTATATAGGCATTGAATATCTTAGGCTATTTCTAAACGTAGTGGGATTTGATTTAAGAAGTCCTGTTTAACTTAGGATATAAATTAGGATAATAATTTATGAAGTCGTATTTCACTTAGAATACTAATTTATGAAGTCCTATTTCACTTAGGATAAAAATTAGGGATCACTTTTTAATCAACTTTTCACAAATTCCCTCATTCATTAAAAATCATCTATAAGTTATTCAAGATCTCTCATCTCTACATATTCAGCCACCTTTACATAGTAGTGACTTCATTTAAATTCTTTCATTGGACGAACTTAATCAAGGGCAGTGGTTTAATTAACATATCAGGAGGATTTTCAAACGACGTAATCTTTATTAAACTAAATTCACCATTTTGGATAATCTCTCGAATGTAATTGAGCCGTGCATCAATGTGTTTAAACCTCTCGTGAAACACTTGATGCTTGCTTAGGTGTACGGCACTTTGGCTATCACAATACATACTGGTGTTAATATCTTCAGTAGCCATTACCTCCATGCATATACCTTTCAACCATATAGCCTCCTTGATAACTTCTCCAACAGCTATGTACTCTGTCTTTATAGCAGATAGTGTAACTATATGTTGTACACTTGATCTCCAACACACACTACACCTAAACACCATAAATATGTAACCCGTCAACGATCTTTTCTCATCTATATCACTTGTATAATTTGAGTTGACATATCTTTTTACCATTTTATTCTCGTTCTTAACCTTTTTATACATCAATCCATGATCCGACATTCTATTAAGATATCTTAAAATTCACTTTACTACAAGCCCGTGACCCTTTCTTAGATTCATCTTGTATCTACTCACCATACTTACAACTTGTGTTATGTTGGGTCTCATGCAAATCATTGTATACATGATGCTTCCAAGAGTACTTGCATATAGTACTTTACTCTTCTGGAGTTTCTCATCTTCAGATATCGGTGATTGTACTACTGAAAGTTTGAAATGCATGGCCAAATGAGTGGAGACGATCTTTGCATTGGGCATACCAAACTTCTATAGGATCTTGCGTATATGCCACTGTTTTAACAAGAAGATAGATTTCTTCTTTCCCTCACAATATCCATACCTAGTATCCTCTTTGCTATTCCCAAATACTTTATCTCAAACTCATCATTCAACTGCTTCTTGAGTTTTTGTATCTCTTCCATATTCCTATATGCGATCAACATGACATCCACGTATAGAAGTAAATACATCATTCTATTGCTTAAGCTCTTAAAGTAAATCTATCCGTTATACTTTCTCCTACTAAACCTATAAGTCATCATAAACTCATCAAATCTTCTATACCACTATCTAGGTGATTGCTTTAACCCATATAATGACTTCTTCAGTAAACAAACATGCTCCAATTTCCCAAACTCTACAAATCCTTGCGGCTGTGTTATATAAATCATCTCTTAAAGCTCTCAATGCAAAAAAGTTATCTTTATATATATCTACTTTAGATGTAAATTAAGGTTTGCACACATAGCTAACAAAATCCTAATGGATGTGTACTTTTTAACATATAAACCCATAGCTTCCTTAATTAGTCATCAATAAAATTGAGAAAATACCTAGCTCCACCATAAGATGTTGTCTACCTTGGTCCTCAAAGATTCGAGTATATGTAGTTAAGAGTCCCCTTAGTCTTGTTCTTGCCAGTACTTAACCTCACTCTATGTGTTTTCCCTAGTACATAATGCTAAAAAACTATAATAGCTAGAACTTATCCTCACTAAATTCATTTTGGCTAGATAACTCCTTCAAGTTTCTCTCTCCTAGGTACACCAGTCTAAGATGCCACAACGTAATTTACATATTCTCATCATCTGTAGAGAATAATGCAGAACCACTTATAATCTCTCCCTTTAGCACATAAATACATTTATGCTTCTAACCTCTCATTACAACCATGTAACTCTTTAGTACTCTCAAAACCCTCCGTCAATCCCGATGGAATACCCATTCCGGTCTAAAGTCCCCATTGAGATCAAGTTTCTTTTTATGCCAAGAATATACCTAATATCAGACAACTCTCTCACTTACCCATCATGCATCCTAAGTTTGATACTATAATTTTTATCACTTGACAAGCAATATCATTACCCATTAACATCTTACTACAACTAATATGTTGGAAATTTATAAATCATGACTTATATGGGCACATGTAAAAAGTACAACTAGAATCTAGAACCCAATATTTAGTATTCTTATCATCAGTAGTGACTAGAGTCTTTCGCTGTTGTAGCAATTGTCATAGGCATGTGAAGCATCTATTTTTTTCTTGTCTTATGCTTTCTTCTTTAGATAGTCCTTTATGAAGTGACATCTTTCTTTCAGCAATAGCACTTGCACTTCATAGAAGTCCTCGACTTTGATCTTGAGCTCTTCTTCTTTCCATCTCTGTTTGAGGACCTTTGTCTTATAGATAACCACTCTGTATTAGCATTAATATGCTTTTCTAATAACTTTGAGTTTAATTATGATTTTACATCACTCATCGTTAAACTCTCTCTACTATAAGGTAATTTAACAATGAATCTCTCATAACTCTTGGAAAGCGAAGTCAGTAGAATGATTGCCTTATCTTCATCCTTCATCTTTATTTTGATAGATTTAAGATCAATAATGATCATGTTGAAGGTGTCTATATAGTCTTTCATCAGTGTCCCCTCTAAAATAGACAACTGATACAACTTTTTCTTTATATGTAATATGTTGGTCAATGATTTATGCATGTAAAGAGAATTAAGCTTCTTCTATAGACTATTTGTTATACTCTCACCTTTATTTCCCTTAAGACTTCATTGCTTAATGACAAAACGATTAAACTATAAGCTCTTTCTTAAATGTCTCTTCTTCACTAGATGGAGCTGCAGTTTCCTCTAATACCGAGCCTAACCATTAGCTCATCAATAACGCTTTCACCTTGAGTTTTCACAGATTAAAGTCATTTATCCTATTGAATTTCTCTACCTCATACTTAGGTGCGGTCATGTCTTTGCTTTGAACCAAGCTTCATACCAATTTGTTAAAGTGGAAGCAATAATCCCAAGTAAATAATACAGCCACAAAGCAATTAAGAATAAACTAGAGAGAGAAAGTAGAAGAAAACACATAAAATTTACGTAATTCGACAACTTTCTTATGTCAACAGTTGATCAATATCTTACTCTCTTATTATTGAATAATAAGGCACTTACAAAGTATGCATTTTACAAGAAAGAACTCAAGAGCTCACAAAGAACTCTCTAAATTACTCTCACTTGTAATATAAGATTTTTCTCTCACTAAGAATCACAAAGATCACAAAGATTTATTGTGATTACTAAGATATCACTAAAACTTCTTATGATATATTTACAAGCCAACTGAGACTTTTTATATAAGCATTGGATGTCTTACATTATTCATAAACCTAGTGGAATTTGGGTTAGGAATTCTTATTTCACTTAGGATATAAATTGGGATACTAATTTATAAAGTCATATTTCACTTAGAATATAAATTAAGATACTAATTTATAAAGTTCTATATCACTTAAGATATAAATTAGAGATGATTTTTAATTAACTTTTCACATATTATATATTATTTACAAAGTACATCAGTGTATAAATCATATAATTCAATTATTAAAAATAAATTTATTGAATGTTCCAAAATAAATTCTCACAATTTATGCATAAAGAAACTTTGTGAAATATAAAGAAAAAAATTATCAAGATATAAGTGAAATATACAACATTATTCGTATAAAAAGAAGACTATATAATTTTAATATATCACTAATTAATATGTTTCATGTACTTTTAAATATTGGAAAAATAAAAGAGAATATATATAACACAATTATTTAAAATAAAACGGAAATAAAAAAATATTAATACGACAAATAGATATGAAACAGAATAATAAAAATAAAAAAATTCGATTCATAAATTAGTTACTAAAACTATAATGAGAATATTAGGCTTTTGGAGGGCATTTTCTTTTTCGTTAACACATTACAATCTCTTTTAACCAATAAATGATGATCTTTAGGCTCAATTTCGACCAATGAAAAAGAAGTTAATAGTTGGCCATTTTTATGCGAAACCTCACTCATAAGGCATTAATTCTTATTTCTTGTTTTTACTTGAATTTGAGTACTCGTTAATGTAAATCGCATTTATGATTATTTGAGCCACACCCTAGGGTCTAATCCTCAGCGATTTGAAGAGACTGAAAGTTAATAACAGGCGATCGGAGAAGAGTTAAAAATAACTAAATGAAAATGGGTTATAAGCAGCGAGTAGAAGAAGAAGGATGAAAGCAAACAACAGGAGATAAACTCAAAGTAGCCGATGAGAGATATGCTCGTAGTAGCCAATTTGCTTACCGCACCTTCCTAGATTGGCATTGTTTATAATGAATTCGATTACTTCCTACTACGCCATTTGAATGAAGGCATGCAAGCAGGGTCGTAATCTTTTTTTAAATACCATTTCATTAATTTTTATGTGAAAAAATTAATTTATTCATAAAAAGAAAATTACACTTTATATAAAAAGATATAATAAATTTTATAATATAAGTAGTATATAAATGAAAAACAATAATAAAAATACAAACTGCAAATAAAATATATAATCTATTATTGAAGTTGTGTTTAGTGATGTCTCAAAGTATATATTTCATATATTATTTATTTTAAATTATGAAAATTAATTAAATTTACTATTAAAACTAAATTTACTTTAAAACACATATAAATATGAAATAGAGAAAAGATAATTAAAAATGTATTAATAAATTAAAAATGTTACTAAGAGTTTATGAAAATATACGAGTAACAAATTTATTCACAATGCTTAAGCCTTTTAAGTAATATTTAAAAGGGAAAATACAATTTTCATCTTTAGTTTTATAGATATATACCAATTTAGTCTTCACTTTTTTAATATATACTATGTTAATCTTTATAAAGACTTTTTTGATAAAGTTTTATTATTATTTTCATCCTTGAACTTCGTCTCCACTTAGATTAACATAATATATATTGAACAACTAAATTAGTATATATTTATAAAATAATATTTTTTTTATTTAAAAAGAAAAGTCCCTTGAAGTATTAATAGCAGCATACTATTAAAAAAATACCCGCGGAAGCTTTCCTTTTGGCCTGGGAACGGATATCGTGCTCAAGGTAGATATATAAGGTGTAGTAATGTTTAAGGTTAATAGCAACATACTTGTTAATATATGTATGACAAAAAAAATGGTTGTCAGGTGTGTTGTAATTTCGTTAAGATTTTTTTTACTTTCACTCGTAAAACTTTACCATCTGGTTCTATACTTCATTGCCTCCAAGATGAAATGTAATTAGAATAATGTAGTTAACACAACTGAAAAATTCTCAAAAACACTCTTTTTGAAAATTATATGATTATAATCATACATAGATTATATAATCGAATGACGTTTAGTGCAAAATGAACTATTTAATACCTAAAATCTAACAATTTTGAATTCATAGAAAGTAGAGTTGGTAGATTAGGTGAAAGTTGAATGAACAAATCCCACATTGCATGAATATAAATTAATTACTAGGCTATATATATACATAGTTCCTTTTCAAGCAATACAAGGCCTTAAGTAATTTCAAAAGCAAAAATGTGTCAACCTAGACCCGGCAATATTATACTATATTTTGAAATGTATCATTAAAAATGCGGTATTAACTAAACTCAATGCACATGAACCATTTGACTTTAGGAGTTAGTGAATAGGGGCTAGTTGTGTCTTTTAGTGGTTTAGTGTACATGAGATTTGAGGTTTATGTTTTTAAAGAAGTGTATATTTATGTTTTTAAAGAGTGTATAAAAATATTTATATGAGAATATTGATAAAAAATTATTAAAATATAATTTAGACATTAAGTTAAGTGTATAGTGTATGCAAGGATTAAAGACAGATGCAAAAAGTATTTATGTGAGAATATTGATTAAAAATTATCGAAATATGATTTGGACATTAAGCTAAGTGTATAGTGTATGTAAGGATTAAAGACAGATGCGAAAGGAGGTAAAAAACGAAGAGGGACACACTAGGCGCCAGCGCCGCGGTGATCAGGTGTGGATGCCGCGGCGCCCAATTTAGTACTTGAGCACTGCAGCGCCAGAAGACGAGCTCCACAGCGCTCAAACGGGCGTGCTAGCGCTGCGGCAGTGAGAGCTTAGCGTCGTGACGCTAGAGATGGGAACAGTATCTCGAAATAAGGAAGCTTCTTTATTTTATCTCTCACTTAGTTCAGGACTCCCTACTACGACTCCCACGCGTATAGGGTAAACCTAGGTAGTCCCAAAATTTATATAAAGATTATCAATTAACTTGTAAATATATCTTTGTAATCAAAGTAGAATCTAAGTGATCATCAACAATCTTTACAATTTTTTGTGAGAGAAAATCTCTAGAGTGAAAGAAAGAATTTTTTTTGTAATCTTTCTTATAATAGACATACTTTTGTGAGTGTTTTGTGATTCATAATAAGAGAAGAGTGTGATCTTAATCCGCCGTGGACGTAGGCAAGTTGCCGAACCACATAAGTTGAAGCACTCACAAAAAATCATAAATAATAAGTTGAGGCAAATGAAGTAAGGGTGATGTTTCAGAATCCTATATTATTTAGTTAGAAAGCTTAATAGTATATATATGCAGTGTCTTTTTAAAATAAAATAAAATTTTTTGGATAATTTTGAAAATAAACCTATATCGGTTAAATTTAAAATAGACAATATAATATTATGTGAGAGCGAGTTATTTTAATTTAAGACTCTCAATCACATTAATAGTTAGAGTGCCACTATTAGTACCTTCCAAATATCTCTTATAACCTCTTTTTTTAATTTCCCCGATATAAATAAGTTAAAATTGGACAAAGTTCTTATAAAACCCATCTTACTCACAAAAATAACCTCAAATAATTAAACTCAAATATCTTTATGAATTTGTTGTTTTTTCTTTGTTATTCAAATCCTATATCATCAAATTATTTTTATTGATCAAAATTTGGTTAAAAAACAGTTGTTTTTTTAAAGTTTGATTTTTTTCTTGAACTCTAATGATGCAATATTTTCCATCCTCGTAAACTCTTTTTGTAAAGTAAGCACTTTATTCTTTTTTATTTTTTTAAAACTCCCAATAAGAACACATGAATCTTTTCTATACTTAACTTCACCTTAGACGCTCACATAACAATAAGAGATAAAAGAAACGAAAGAGAAACTTCTTTACGATCAACAAAATTTTAATAAAAGATAATAACAATGAATGATTAAGAACACGCTTTTTCCTGAATACTCGCTCCCTTTTGATAGCAGCTTTTCCCGTCAGTTCAGAGCTCTTTATATATATTCTTTTAAAAAATTGAATATATTTAATTTAAGGTTTAAAAAAGAAAAAAATAATTTATAATAATTGGTGTTAAAGTTTATTGAGACCAAATAATTAAATGAATAATCATAAGAGGTTACTTTGGTTTAAGTGGTAAAATTTATTGCAGCAGTATAGCTGTGTTGAATCAACCCACTCTAGAAGGCTCGGGAAAGATGAAGCATTTATATGATTTATAAGCAATAAATGTTATAATCCATCATATGATTTGTAAATTGAATGATTATGTTATGCACATGGTTTATCATTTTCTTCATTCATTCTTCATTTGTAATATATTCATTCAACTATAATGAGTTGTACAGATCATTAATGCTTTTGATTGATGTGTTGCAGCTTAAAAAATAAAGGGTTTTGAAACAAAAGAAAGTACAATGATGGCACGACCACACTGAAATGGAAGAGAAGATTTGTGAACTTCGAAAAGCCAGGCAACGAGCTCACTGCTATAAATGAATATGATAGGATTGATTAAGGATGCAAAGTATGCCCCAGCAACTTCCCCTGCTGTACAAAGCCTGAATCAGTGCTAACTAGACGATTTCCTGCTACTAGGACTTGTGTAATCCCATCGGTATTGCTTCGAATCAAAATTGGCCTTTTCACATCCGCTATTCAATTGGGTTCATTTGCGCAACTTCTTTTACTGATCAACCTCCTAAAACTCGAAAATAAGTTGCGTTGAAAATTACAAATATTCAATATAACATGTTAAGTTGATATTTTTTTGCTGATATGCTTCACACACAAGTATAATAACGAAGCAACAATAGAAAATAATAAAAGTAAAAATTACTTATATTTATAACGAATCAAATCTCACTTTTTATTAATGAATCAAAAGAGTTCATAAAAAATTCTAAAAAAAAAAATTTACAAAGAATCTATCTCTTAGTACAAAAAAAAATTGCATAAATTCTCTCTTAAGTGTGTGTGCTGTATTTTTCTAGGATTTAAATCATTTTCTCAAGTTAAAATAAAGTTTTATATAGCCTACATATGCCCTAAATAAACCATAATTTGAGTGAGAACAAATATTGGAGTTGGTAGTTACATGTCATCCCAATACTATATGAATATTAAATTATTTAATATTTATAAAGTAAATATTTTGTATAATCATTAAATACAATATAAATACATAGTACAATGCTTGTTACGTTATAGATATTGTATGATTTGAAAGAGTACAGATCTAGTCTAAAAGAATTTAGACCAGTGCTATGTATTAGCAGAGTTGAGTCTTATATATTTATATATATTCTAACTGTTAGCACTGTTAAGAGTTAATAAGTTATAAGAGTCAGTCATATCTAAAAGATTAAATCCTTGTCTGTGATGGGACAAAGATTTTAAGGTATACTAATAATGATGTGGTTGCAATGAGTTACAATAAGTGCTAGGAGATGTTATTCTGCAAGTGTATTCTCAAATATAATATTCCTAATCTGCTTTCACCAATGCAGGTCTATTAGTGGATCTCATTTTATATAGATCAGTGTATGCTATATCTATATTGTATAGATGATTGTTCTTAACCAACCATGGGCTCACCGAAAGCTCATTTATACATAAGGGTATTCAGTAGGACTGAATACTAAACAGACTCACAAGGACGCCAATAGATATCCTATGAAGCCGTCAATAGTGAGTCCTTTCGAGTTGAGTAGTATACATGGTCCTTTGACCCGAGTGTCATGGTGGGCTTGTAAGTGATCCACCATACTTTGATTCTATGCATGTCATAAATCATTCATGGTGTGACCGTTGGATGTCGCTTTGTATAGTCCAATGCTTGTATAGTTTGGTGTGTACAGATATAGAATCCGTCAGCTCTCATAGAGGAGTAGTATATCAAGATGCTTCGAGATTGTATTTTAGTAAATCTGGTAGCCATGAGTATTAACCCGAGAAAAGTGTTTCCCAAAGAGTTAAACAATATAGCAAAGGCGTTTACATATATTAGTCTTGAAAATACAAATTTAGAAATAAGTTTATAGATAAGCATACATGGATTTAATGGTCTTGATCTATATCCCTATACATCTAGTATATAGATGACAAAAGGATTATACATAAGCGTTGTTATCTCAGGTTGTATAGTTTAACGCGCTGATTTGTAATATCTGTGACGTGTGTATAGGGCATCGATCACAGACTTATGGAATAATTCCATTTGACGAATGAGACGTGAACCTAGAGAGTTCTACAATTTGAAGTGTACTTGTTGTACACAAGGGCAACGCACTAGATTGAATTGTTCAATCTAGTAATATTCAACAGAACTAAGTATTGTTTCAGGTACCCTCGGGATGCCTACGTGCCAGTACTTAAGTGTTAAGTATAGTAATTAGTTAATAATTGTTATTGACTAATTAAATCATGACACATAGCGCATAGTGAGCCTTTTGTTAAATTAACTCAAGTATTGGATATGGTGGAATCCACGTTGGGTTAATTAAAGGCTTAAGAGTTACTTTTCTAAATCGATAAGTGTTAAATAATCTAAATATTTGTTTTTACTTAAAAGTTAAGTGATTAGTTAATTTAATTAGAGTTAATTGTTAGCTCTTGGTTAAATTAATAAAGTAAATATTTAATTGAGGACTTAATTGTTAAATAAAATGAGATTTTATTGAGCAATTAAGTATAATTAAAGCAACTATTGCTAAAGAGAAATTAAATGAAACCTCAAGAGCATGAATTAAATTAACTAAAATTATTTTGTGTTAAAGTAAAAGGTGGATGGTGGGCCATGCTTTACTTATTTGATCAAAATACTCTTGATTATTTTAATCATGTTTTGATAAATTTAAAGATATTCTTATTATTATATATATATTCATTTGATGAATATATATAACCAAGGAAGGGTAACTGGCCAAGTGAGTCTTTGGAGTTCATTTTGCACTTGAAAACAAATGAAAGAGAATTGAATTTTTCTTCATTCCTTTAAGGTGGTGCTTAGCAAAGTGGAGAGAATGGAGAGAGCAAAAGAGTTTTGTTTTCTCTTCTCTTTCAAAGGTTGAAGCAAAATATTATTGTTGAAAAATTGAGTGATCGACATCAATGGAAGAAAAATGAAGTTTGAAAATGTTTTTTGAGTTTTATTTTAAGTGTTGAAATAAACATCTCTTCTCTTACTTCTATTTTAGGCTATTCAATACAATAGCAATAGGATTTGTTTAAATATTCAAGAGTTGAACATGGGTTAAACAAATGATTATAGGATTAAGAGTTAATCCTACGATTTAAGTGTTAAACTGTGCTGAAAAATAAAGGTTGTTGTTCTAGCGACCTAAGTTCATCACGTTGGATCATAGAATTGCCAACGGGTTTACTTCGAGTAGTACTCTACAATAAACCCGTTTTAAAGGCTTAACAAGTGATATTCTCAATCATTATTTGTGCATGAGATACATAAATGGTGTATATATATTGTATTTGATGCATATATATATAATTTTGAATGGAGACGTGTACCACATGTACACACCCAATAAGTTGTGAACTGTGATAAACTGACACCCCAACAACAAGATATAGTGTCTTAGACAACTTAAGAGTTTTTTAAGGCTTTAGTCCCACTGGCACTATGGCCTGGCCTTTTGGGTACCGCGGTGCTGCGGTCTTAATCTCTGGCACTGTGGCACTGGTCTGTAGGTGCTATAAAGCTAAAACTGCAATGCCACAGTTCTCCATATTGAGCGTTGTAGCTTATCTTACGCTTCCGAGGTCTTCTTGCCTCTGCACCTTCTATACGTGTCCTTTACTTACGTAGCTCAATCCTAAACCTTTTCCAAAGTGATTTTCAATCATCTACTCACAAATTCACTTTTGATTCAAAATCATCCACAAAGCTTCTAAGATCTTTAATCTCTGTATTTCCATCACCCTCATATAGTAGTGACTCTAGTTAAGTTCTTGCATAGGACGAACTTAACTAGGGTGGCGGCTTAGTGAACATATCAGCGGGGTTTCCAAACGATGCAATTTATTTTAGATTGATCTAGCCATTATCTCTGTACAAATTTTTTTTAATCACATAACCTCTTTTATAGCTTTACCTACAATTATATACTCTACCTTTGTGGTTGATAATGTCACTACGTGCTATAAATCGACCTCTAACATATACTACACTCAAACACCAGGAATAAATATTAAATCAATGACCTTTTTCTGTCAAGATCACTCATATAATCTTAAGCAACGTATCCTCTTACTATTTCACCTTCATTCTTAGCCCTTTTGTATAACAAATCATGCTCTGATATTTCCTTGAGAAATCTCAAAATCTATTTGACTACAAGCTAGTGATGTTTCTCTAAATTTATCATGTATCTACTTATAACGTTCATTACTTGAGTTATCTTAAGTGTATATTTCTATTGTGCCTAGAAGATAACATCTATTCTTTTTCTCATGATATCCATACCCAAAATCTTTTTTATTGTTCCCAATTCCATAATCTCAAACTTGCCACTTAATTGCTTTTTTAATTTCTATATTTCTTCTATATCTCTATATGCAATCAACATATTATCAACATATAGAAGCAAACATATACTTGTCCCTACTACTAAGGCTTTTAAAGTACACATAACTATCATGCTTGCTTCTATTGAACCCACGAGTCATTATGAAATCATCAAATCTCTGATACCATTATCTAAGGGATTACTTTAAATCATTTAATAACTTCTTCAATAAGCAAACATGCTCCTCTATGCAGGGTTCTTCAAACCCTTGTTTTGTGACATATATGTCTTCTTTTTGAGCTCTCCATGTAAAAAAACTGTCTTTACATCCATCTGCTTTAAATGTAAACTAAGGTTCATACACATTAATAATAAAATCCTAACAGATGTGTGCTTGACTACTAGTGAGAATATCTCATGAAAGTCTATCCCTTCACGTTGAGTAAAACCTTGTGTTACTAGCCTAACTTTAAACATCATAGGCTCTACTCCCGATATCCCCTCCTTAACCTTGTACTCAAATAGTTTTTACTTTGAGATCTCTACACCAATTTTAATATTTTATTCTTGAGAACCGAATTTATCTTTTCCTTAATGGCCTATTGCCACTTTTTACTATTCTCACTCTTGATAGTCTCTTTATATGTCTTAAACTCATCAAACTCAAGAGTGTATGCAGAATTAAATACATGAGTAATTAAATCTGCTTGCGCATACCAGATTGGTAGATTTATCATTCTCCTTAGCCTATCTTTGACTAGTTAGTACTTTTTAAGTTCCATCCTAAGAGTCATAGTCTGACTTTGGGTGGACTTAAAGGAACTAACCGGTGTCTTTTATTATACTTCAAAGGTTGACTTTGCTGAATTGTTTATTTAGGGGCATCTTAGATCTACTCTTAAATTCAACTTCAACTTCAATTGTTTCTAGTACTAAAACTTTCTTAGCCATAGGTTCTTGGGTGTGGCTATGATTGTTTTAAACCTTACTCTGATACCAATTTGTTGGCGAAAATGCTTCACACACAAGTATAATAATGCAACAAACAATGGAAAGCAATAAGAGTAAGAATGGGTAGAAAAAACACACAAGTAATTTATATGGTTTAGCAAATTACTTATGTCCACAACAGATCAGATCTTATTTTTTATTAATGAATCAATAGAGTTCACAAAGAACCCTAAAAAGGAACTCACAAAGAATTTCTCTCTTACTACAAAAGAAATTGAACAATTGCTCTCTCACCTCCGCACCTTCTTTGCGTTTGCTATACTCACTTGGCTTGATTTCAAACTTTTTTCAATGTGATTTTCAATCATTCTCTCAAAAATATTAAATTACAAATATTATAACATTTTTATAATTTAATATTGAATAATACTTTTTAATTTCATTATCAAATATTCTATAAAATATGGAAAAATACTCAGAAGCCCTTTTATTGTTTATTGGCCAACACCATCTGACTTTTTTTTTTTAATAAAAGGAAGCTCTAATAACAAACGTACTAAGACAACCTTGAGAACATATACATAAATTACCTTTATGAAATTAATTTTCTGTGGCAGCAACCCAAATCAAGGAATTAATGCAACCATGAAATAATCTTTTCACTTAAAACGGCAACATAATTAGCTGCAAGTGAACACCCATTCATCTGTCCAAAAATAGCTCCATATTATTTTGGTTGGAATAATATAACATCAATTGCACAACGAGTCAGAAAGCTATTGTCAACTTGCTTCCATTGTGGTTATAATTTGAGCGTTTCATTGGAAATATTACTGCAAAACTGGATATATGGGCTATATGGTTACCGATGGCCTACATAGCTAGCAATTTCAGCACAGTGATTTTGAAAAGTGTTTCGATCAAAAATCCTTTTTCTCTATGACTGATAAAATTTTATTTTAAATTTGAACGAAAAAGAAAGTCTGATTAAACGTGTGATCTATGCAATCAAGAACTAACTGTAAATATATTTAGAGTTCGTTTTATATAAAGGGGTCACAACTTTAAAATTGTAATTGCTGAAAAGTGGAAGCAAAACAAGAAAGTAAGTGTTTGGTAACTAGAACTTCTACTCCAGACTTAAGTGCTCTACTTTAGATACATTCAAAACACCTTTATACTAAATGAACCTTCAAAATTGTGGCTATTCGGTTTCTAAGAAATCAGTATTAAAAAAAAAATGTAAGCCACTGGTAAATACAATATGTAGGTGTTGGGTTGTGTTTTCGAATTTATTTTGAAGTAAAAGTAAAACATGTTTAATTTTTTTTTTAATTTAAAGAAAAATCCAGAGAAAAATGCGGAAAAGAAAACATAAAACAATATTTTCTAAATTAGAACTAAAACATTAAAAGCACCAATTTACTGCAAAATAAATTACAATATGTTTTGCATCAAAAGCTATTTTTTCCTTTAGAAAATCATACCAACAGTCATTAGATGTTTTCAGTTTTCGATAACAATTTTTAGTATCCATATATTTGGTTTTGAAACATACCATATGTTCTAAGCATAGTTGGTTTCAAATTACTTTAATTAGTTTCATATTGAAACATTTTTGGTTTTATTAACAGACAGTTTGGTTTCCGAATGGTGTGGAAACATATTTTGTATAGCTAGAAACATACCAAATGGTTTCAAATCACACCAAAAGTTTAGAAACGTAACAATTTTTCAAAATGCTTGAGGCACCAAATAATGTTTTTAAACGGTTCTAAATTTTTTAGTTTGAATATAAACGTTTGTTTACACAAATAGAACTAAGCAACCACTATAAAAGTTGATTCAAGTTTAGGTATATGCATGATAGACAGAAAGCATACCTGTATATGTAAATGGTAGGAGATTCTCTTTTCACAAACTTGAATAGTTGAGGCACTCCTAATGTCCATACCTTCTGCTTCGACTTTCTGCAGTAGTGTTGAGAAAACAGTGTTTTCAACCTTTGGACTGCAAATAATTTGTATGATAACTTCACCCTTTTTCACTTCGTTCACTGAAACTGTAGGAGGCTGATGTTCTAATTGTGAACTTTGGCTGACATTTTGCTTATTTTCGATTGTTGATAGCTGTTGAGGGAGGTAATGCCCTTCTCCCTTTCAAGGTTATGTTGAAGCGAAGAACCCAAGATTCAACCTAGAACTCTAACCTCCTTGCGCAGCGGAATAACCTGTCAATCAAGCAAACACAACAAGAATCCAAAGCAGAAAATAAAAGAGCACAACACAATCTTACGTGGGTCGGCCAATTGCCTACATCCACGGTGGATTCAAGGATCGTAGCCTCTCTTATTACAACTCCCTAGAGATTTTACAAGGAAACCCAATATGAAGAATCCTCAAAAGGACCTAAACGTTTAGTGAACCCTTACTCTACCATAAATAATGATCACCCAAACAACGGTTCCACCCTAGCGCACACAAGCACTTAGTGTCTATCCAGTTCTTCCCCTCTCTTAGAGCCTCTCTAATACTTGATATGAAATCAAGAGTTTACAAGTGTTTATATAGAGTATATTTCGTGCCTATTAACCCTATTCCTTGTTGGAGTAAGAGTCCAGTTATGTTGGAAGTCCAAAACTTTCCAAAACTCAAAATTCCGAACCAAAACGGACTTTTTCATGCGTTCTGGCGCTGCGGCGCTCGTCCCTGGGCGCTCCCCCTTCGTGTCCCACATGTCCTAGACTTCTCCATACGTGTCCCACACGTTCTAGACTTCTTGTAACTCTTCACTTTGGTATTCATCTCAATTCTTGTTCAACCAAGATTGTTGAATTATCAATTTTTCAACAATAACAAAATTTTCTTCTTGAGAGTTAGCTTCTCTATTTCATTTTGTAGCTCTGGAATGTATGCAATATCTATGACTACTGGCACACTCCTCTTCTGCAAAAATTTCCAAGGACACTGTGAGTTGATTGTAACTTGTTTGAGAACAGATATGAAGGCAATGTAGAATCATGTTTAAATTGCTAAGTTTCAATATTTCTTGCCATTCGAGCTTTTCAGAAGAGTTAATGAAGCTAGAAGAAATAATAAGTTACAGATGTTTCGACCTTTCTTCTTCGGGAATCCGGTACCAATGCTCCAAGAGCTAAGCAGGATGCATTAAGCTTCATCCTCCGTACTTTCTCCTTGGCGTTATGCTCTTGTTTCTTTGAAGTTGATACTTCTTTTGAACTGAATAACTGAATTTGTTCTTCAGTTTGTAAGAGCGCTTTTCTCCATTTTCTTAGCATTGATTTGTTTCCCAAGTGAGGTTTGTTGCTCAGGCAACATGTTTGATTGAAACCCTACACCAGGGTCATTGCTTCCGAAAAGTGATGCGCTGCCTTCCTCCAGAAGAGACCACAGTTTATCAGAAGCTTCAATAAAATTGGGCAAAGTGTACTTATCATTGTAGTTGATGAATCTACCTTCTTGTAATTCTTTAAGAATGCCTGATTCCAACTCTAAAATTTCTTGATCAAGAATTGTTCTTGGATTCAAACAGCTACTTCTGTCATAGCTTTTATGAGATTGTGACGTGCTGCTTTCTTCCAGACTCGGGCAAAACTTTTTCCATGTTTCGAGGGTTGTTGACAAATCATAATGTTCATTATACTTGTTGCTGCTTTCTGATAATCCTTTATCTATGATAAGCTCAGCCACTGCTGGATTTTCGTGCTCCAATGCAAATGATGCCAACTCAAAATGTGCTCTATCATCTTTATTTATGTTTTGTGTGCTGTTTTCTTGGATAAGGAAACATGGATTATCTGAAGCTACGGGAGGGACTGGGGAATTGTTTTCCTTGTGATGCTGATGCTCGGGTCTATTTTCAAACAATTTTTCCACATCGATGCTTGTCGCAGCCTCCGAAGAATGCTCTTGCAGAAATATGTTTGCATCCAAACTGCTTCCTTTGTCATAATTCTCAGTTGCTAAAAATATGCTGCTATCTTCTTCAAGAGGCCATACATCATCCAAATCATAGTAAGTTAAGGAGGAATCATGATCGGAATCGCTAACATCAGGCGGACAAGACATTTTATAGTGCTTGCAAAGCCAGAAATTTGAAGCCGAGCTTGCTATGCTTCAATCATGAAAAATAATTTATCAGGTTCTAGAGGTGCAAGAGTAAGAGAATTAGAAATAAACAACATAGAGATAATTTTAGCTAATAAAGTTTCAAAAACACTTACAAATACCCTAAAACATATTTCGGTGAGAAAACCTAAAAACCTATTTTGAATTTTCCTCTTCAATCCAACAAACTAATTAAACTGAAAATAGACAGCAACAAGAAATGCGTCAGGTTTTTGCTCAATATTTATCGACTATATATATGTATGCAGATTCTTGTTGAGATTCATGGAAGTGGTGATTGGACAACCAAAAGGGGTATAAAAAGAACGAAGTGGTAGTGCAATGGAAAATGAAGATATGTTGAACGAAATTATGCATATATTAACTGAGAACATGGGAACAAAATTTTGCAGCGAGGGCGCACCTTCAGAACGACATCGCATCCAGAACTTTTGACTACTTTAATTATTAGAACAAAATGATATGCAGGCACTGGAGAGGACACGGACAGAGAGAGAAAGAGGAAGGGGGCATAGGAGTTAATTAAATAAAAGAGGTCAGATATATGCATATACCTGCAATTAATCATTTTCGAATGGTGAAGCTACACACTGCACAAAGTCAACGTATTAAGATTGAAAGTGAAAGAATTTAAATATAACATAATGAACCAGAAGAGATAGAGAGAACTCGAGATGACATAATTGCTTTCCTCAGTGAGTCCATAATGAAATAAACAAATAAAACCACTATGAAAAGTCTATGCATTATAAGAACGAAGAACATAGAGTTAAGGTTGGTTAAAGAGAGAAGAAAGAAAAGAAGAAATAAATAAATAATTATTTACTCATTTGAGAATCACTCACATGGCAATCTACTAATAACATCAGAAATAAGCTTAGTTATTTCCTCTCTTAATTATTCACCATC
Organism: Ailanthus altissimus; assembly: GCA_946807835.1. Taxonomy (NCBI): domain Eukaryota; kingdom Viridiplantae; phylum Streptophyta; class Magnoliopsida; order Sapindales; family Simaroubaceae; genus Ailanthus; species Ailanthus altissimus. The sequence goes on from OX327698.1 coordinate 14,672,259, forward strand.
CAAGTTTATGTCAGTTCAGGGTCTCTTCTGAAACAGTTTTTATTTTATTTTTTTTAGTGTATAACAAACACATTTACAAATTGCAACATATAAAATTGAACCTCTATTTGAGTGAACATCACAAGGGGCTAATCAATTCGACTAAAACAGTCTTAATTTGTTGGCCCTTTTTTTTTTGAAAAATGCTAATTTGCTTTATTTCAAGTCAAAGAAAAAAAAACTAAAAAAAGAAAAAAAAAATTATAAACTCTATATTTGGCAGCTCCATCCAAATAAATTGTAGGTGTGAGAACTGAGAGAGCAAGGTTCAAACTTCATCATTATTCAATGCTGTTGCTTTCACAATTTTTTATACTTTTACCTTTGTTTTACATAATTACATGGAAAATTCGATGCTGTGCTGGCCTGTGAAGCTGTCTTCACTACAATAACAAACATCTTTTCTTGTCTATCCGACGCAACTGGATGAAGGGAAAAGAAGAAAATAAATATCCTTTAGCCCTCAGACAAGAAGAGAGCTAGCCGTTGTAGAAGCAAATATAAAAAGTAGATGAGAAAGAAGCTAGCTGAAGCTTTTGTTGTTAATATAAGATGAAGTTACAGGAAACCATTCCCCGTCATCAACTGCTGCACATTGCAACCTCAAATTTTGTAAAATTAAAAGTCAGCTGACGGTTTCTGCATCAAAAAAGAAAGCATAATTTAAAAAATAAAATTGACTTCTCCACACTAATTCCCTACCTTCAATGATGAGAAGCAAAAGTGATATATAATAAATGAAGTGGATGTTAATTGGATTTTATGAATCACCTATTTACTAGTCAATTTGGGACACTTCAGCTGCTTTAATTCATTTTCGAGATTCTAGCAAGTTCCTAATTAATCAGGAGACGACACCGCAACCAGGCAAGAAAACTAGCTCACAATCGTACAAACTCTTACTAACACCTAGTCATCGAACAAATACTCAAACACAAAACAACACTTATTAAGCAAATCGTGAAGACTGAGATCGCGAAATACCAAAAAAAGGATATATGTGTAGAGAAAAATAGAGTATAAATAGAATATTTTTATTATTATAATAAATTTAAAATTTATAATATAAATTTTAGAAATTTTCATTCTCTTATATTTACAACACAACACTCACAACTTAATACTCACATATTTATTGTTGAGTTTATTATTTGCTCAACTCTCTAACATACTAAACTCTTCATAATTGATCAAATACTTTATCAACTCTTTATTTTTAACTTATTTGCTTGCAAAATTAAATGAGAAAGGGGGGTATTTATACTTAATTACAACAAACTAAAATCACACAAATAAAATAATGTAAAAATTTATTAACCACACAAGTTTATAACACTTATCTTCTTAATTATTAACTTTAAATAATCTTACCTAATCTAAAAATTTTAAGAATTGGGCTTATAAATATTTGGGCTTAATTTTGGGCTTGGTATTATAATTAATTTGATTTGGTGTTGTAATTTTAACACTCCCCCTCAACACCAACTTCCGTTCTTCTAACCACGTTGAGTTATCTTCGAAACTTTTTGAATTTATCAACACCCATGCCTTTTGTGAACAAATCAGCCACTTGATCTTCGGTCTTGACATATAGCAACTCAATTTCTTCTTGCAGAACTTTCTCTCGGATAAAGTTATAGTACACCTCCACATGCTTTGTTCTTGCATGAAAAACTGAATTTTTTGCCAAATAGATTGCTGACCGATTATCACAATATATTGACACTTTATAATCTCTTAGATGATGTAAATCCTCCATCAATTGCATCAACCATGTACTTTCTTGAGCTGTCATTACTGCTGCTCTATACTAAGCTTTAGTAGTTAACAATGATATAGTTGATTGCCTTTTACTGCACCAAAAGACTATTCCTAAACTAATCTTGAAAAACTACCCAATGGTCTAACGTTGTGTGTCATAATCTCCAGTATAGTCAGCATCACAATAGCCAACTATTTTACAATCTTGGTTTTTCTTATAGAAGAAACCATAGTCAATTGTGCCTCTCACATATCTCAATATCTGTCGAGCTGCTTCTAAGTAAGGTTTCTTAGGATTTTGCATATATCGACTTATTACTCTAACTGCATAAGAAATGTCTGGTTGAGTCAATGTTAAATAAATAAGACTTCTTACCAATTGTCGATACATAGTTCTATCTTCTAAATTCTTTTCTTCATAACCATACAACTTGGCATTGGCTTCCAGCGGTGTTGAGATAGGCTTGCACTCTAGCATCTCAAACTTCCACAACAAATCTTTGGCATATTTTGTTTTTCCTAGAAAAATCCCTTCTACTATCCGAGTAACTTCGAGCCTAAAAAAATGCTTAAGTTGTCAAAGCTCTTTCATTTGGAAGCAAACTGTCAAATTCTCTCTTGTTTGACGAATCTCTTCTTCATCATCTCAAGTGATAATTAAGTCATCCACATACACCAGCCCAATTGCAAGTTTCTTTCCATTAGCTTTGACAAACGGGCTAGAATCAGCTGATGCTACAGAGTAACCACCATGTGTTAAAAATTCTCCAATTTTTCCATACTATGCCCTTGGAGCTTACTTTAATCCATACAATGCCTTTCTCAATTTACACACATAATCAGGATGAAATTTACTTTCAAATCCCATTGGTTGAATCATGTAGATCTCTCGATCCAACTCTTCATGTAAAAAAAAAATATTCTTTACGTCTATTTGCCATAATATCCATCCTTTGCTAGCTGCCAATACAAGTAGAACTCTTACTATGATGATCTTGGCTACTAGACTAAACGTTTCATCATAGTCTAGTCCATACTGTTGAGAAAATCCTCGAGCTACCAACCAAGCTTTATACCTCTCCACCGATCCATCAGGACGTCTTTTGATCTTATACACCCACTTACAAGATATAGGTTTCACATCTTTTGGCTTTGGCACTAAATCCCAAGTTTGATTTTGCTCCAACGCTATGATTTCTTCTTCCATAGCTTTAATATATTCAGAGCTCTGTGATGCTTCTTCAAAAGTTTCAGGCTCTTTAACATTTTTCTCTTTCGCCATAGCTGCATTAGCATATTTGGGATTAGGCTTTCGTATTCTTATTGACCTTCAAGGATGAGATTAAGGGGTTACAGGTTTTGCTCCTTCATATTTGGCCTCCGTTATTGGTTATTGATAGAAGCCAATTTGCCAAGGACTTTGAGTTATCTCTTACTCGGTGTTGTCATCACTGCTTCCATTATCAAGGTCTTCTTGGCTCGGTCGAATTTCAGCAATTTGCTTATCTATCTTTTGTTGTAGTTATTATTCTATTTTTTTTTTTTAATTTAGAAGCTCTTTTTTTTTTATGGCGACCACTATAAAGATGCTTCATCAAATACCACATTCCTTGATGTGTAGCACCGCCCATTAGTAGGGTCACAATATTTTTATGATTTGCGCTGGTTATCATATCCAACAATGATACACCTGATTGTTTTTTTGTCGAATTTGTTTCTTAGGTGATTTGGCATAAACACATAGCATATACAACCAAATACTAAAAAATGACTTACGGTAGGTTTCATATCCCACAACTTCTCAAAGGGTGATATGAACCCTAACCTTGGTTGAGGAAGCCTATTAATCACATGGGCTGCAGTCTTCATTCCTTCGGCCCAAAATCTTCCTGGTACATTTTTTGTATGCAACAGACTTCTATAAATCTCTGCGAGATGTCGATTCTTCTTTTCTGCTACACCATTTTGTTATGGCGTGTTGGCACATGTGAACTGATGTCGTATCTTATTTTCTCGAAGATATTGTGAGAACTCATCTGAGATATATTCTTCTCCATTATCTATATGGAGACAATGAATCTTCTTTCTGACTTCTCCTTCAGTTGTTTCCATAAATTTCTTGAACTTCAAAAAGGTATCCGATTTTTTCCTCATAAAGAAAACCCATACATACCTCGAGAAGTCATCAATAAATGTCACCATGTACCGCATACCACTAATTGATGGCTACTTGATAGGTTTAAAAACATCAGAGTGAACCAACTCCAATGGCTCCTTAGCTCTAAACTTTGACTCCTCATATGGTAGTTGATGTGCCTTGCCGTACTGACATCTCGCACATACGATATCCACTCTCACATTAAATTGAGGTAGACCCTTAAGCATTGCCTTGTTCATAATCACTTTTAGCTTATGATAACTTACATATCCCAATCATGTATGCCACAAATCTTGTCTACATTATCTCATTCTTTCAAGTCTTGTCTACATAAGCTAACTCTGCTGATAGTATATAGACTGACTCTAGTTATCGTCCTTCCATTGTTGGTGTTCCCGTGATTTTTAAATTTTGGTACACCTTAACATCTTGTGAACCAAACAAGACATAGTGTCCAGAAGATGTTAACTATGATACTCAAAATAGATTCTTTTTCATGCCGAGGACATGATAGACATCTTGAAGTGTTACCTTGTTAGGACTGTAACGAGGTGTAAGGACTGTGTTATCGATATGAGCTATAGGAAATCTTGAGTTATTGGCTGTCACCACCACACGACTTCCTTTGTACTTAGTCATATCTTGCAGCTTTTCTTTGTTTCCAGTTATATGATTTGAACATCCTAAGTCGACGATCCAATCATTTTCATAGTCAATTCGTCCAGGCATTATCACTAAGAGTGATAGGTCTTCTTCCTCTATAGCGACAGACGCTTCAGCATCCCACTCATCTTCAATTTATCTTTCTGAGTTTGATTTGGCAGCATTATCCTCAGCAGCCTTTTCTTGGACCAACAATCTTTTGCCATATGTACTATTTTTCCACAATTGTAGCATTTGCCTTCAAACTTTTCTTTTTGGTTGGACTTACTACCATTGCCGCTAGTCTTCCATACTCCATCTGTTTATGAGCTACCTTCTTAGTGATAGCTCTTTATTTTGTCATCATCTCTTTTAGATCTTCCACCAGCACGTCGTTTAAATTGACCTTTCCTTTTGTCGATGTAGAGTGCTTCTTCATCGCCTTTTAAAGAGACCCTATCCATTTGCTTAGAAATCGCTTCTTGATCAGCAAGCAAATTTTCAAATTCAATGAGAGATAGTTGGGTTGGCTAGCCCTGTACAGCAGTAACAAAACTTCTATACTCGGGCCTCAAACCATGGATGATAATTCTTTTCATCCTAGTTTCAGCAATAGCAGCGATAGGATCTAACTCAGATATTTCACGACACAAAGACTTTACCTTTGTGAAGTATTGGTTGATCGTCATATTGCATTGTGCAATTAACAATAGTTCATTCTCTAAAAGCTGTAGTCGCATGTTGTTTTTCTTTGAGAAGAGTGATGAAAAAGTGTCCCATGCTTCATTTGGCGTCTTGGCCTTCTTTATGTGCTATAACATTTCTTCTTCAACTGTGGTCCTAATGGCGAACATAGCTTTACCAATTTTCACCTTTCACTTCTTTAAAGTGGCTTCGTCTGTTAGCTACTTCACTTCATTTCCGCCAATGACCTCCCAAAGATTTTGGCCTTGAAGGTAAGACTCCATCAATGTCGCCCATATATTGTAATTTTGGTTGTTAAGCTTCTTGATTCCTCTAATGACTTGAAGGTCACCCATCGTGTTAGCAGTACCTCAGCAATACCAAACAAGTTTTGTCAAGAAACTTGCAGAGTCACAGACTGCTCATGACACACAAAAGCTTACTCACTCATAATTTTTAGAAGCCCTTTCTGATGTAGAAGATAAGTCAAAGCTGTAACCACAGACCATACTCGAAATTCTTAGAAATCCTATAACTTGAGCAGTCCCAGACGGTCCCGCTCTGATACCAATTGTTGAGAAAAATGGAGTACAAATGGAACACTTTAATTAATACAACAAACTTAAAATTTACAATACAAATTTTAGAAACTCTCACTCTCTCACACTTACAATACAATACTCACAACTCAACACTCATACACTCTTTGTTGATCTTATCATTTGCTCAACTCTTTAACACACTAAACTCTCAACAATTGATCAACTCTTTATTCTTAACTTACTTACTTGCAAAATTAAATAAGGGAGGGGGGTATTTATACTTAGTTACAACAAACTAAAACCACACAAATAAAATAATATAAAAATTTATTAACCACACAAGTTTATAATACTTATCTTCTTAATTATTAACTTTAAAATATCTTACCTAATTTAGAAATTTTAAAAATTGCGCTTGTAAATATTTGGCCTTAATCTTAAGTTTGGTATTGTAATTAATTTAACTTGGTGTTATAATTTTAACAATATGTAAATCTAAGCCTTCAATAACTATCACAAAATACCATAGTATAGAATTTAATTTTATTTACTTTGTTTAAGAACTTCAACAGAGTGAAAATTTTAAACAAGAAATAAAAGATTAATACACATTAGTCAAATTCTTTATTTTTTAACTAGATTTTTAATAATATTACTGTAATCTTTTCTATTATCCTTAAGATTTTTAAATAATCTTCTCCATTATCCTTAAGAAATACAAAATAAACAAAGTGAAAACATAATCCACATATCTATTTACGCACACAAGTGAAACTATTACATCTTAAAATTCCACCGTATAAAAAAAAAAGAATAACAAAGCCAAATTAGCAAACAGAAGGCCAACTTCTAGTGAAAATATGAGAGAAAAAGTTTAATGAAGAAAAAAAATAAGGAAAAAAAACAGATGAAAGAGTTAAAGAGGTGCTTGAAAAAGAACAAAACTAAATAACTTCGGCTTCTAGTCTGGCTAGTCCAAAAAACAGAAACCGTGTACCAAAATTTGGCACTGTATAATGAAACAAGTTTCTGTATTACAATTTGATGAAATGAGAACATAATACACATTCAGTGGCATTAAATAACATCATAAAAATGAACAAAATATATATTTAATATGCATAAACTTATCTTGTGCAGTACAACAGTGCTTATATAAGTACATTGAGAGGAGTACGAGTTCTGTTTTATTCATTAAACAATTGCTCAAATCATACCCTTTGAATGATAAATGAAACGCTCTTTTTGTTTGTGTTGGAGCAAAACCCTAAATTTAACAGCAAAAATCCCATCTTTTGAAGAATAACCCAAATTATTAGGCTCAACTGAGGGTTACTTTAAAGTTTCAGGCCCAAAAACATTATTGCAAGTGTTTTGTGTCAAAGTCCAATCTAGCCTGTTGTTATGTATCCAGCCCCTTGAAGCAAGGGTGACGAGAGAGTTGATAATATAAAAAGGGCCAAAATGTCTTGAGATTATATTTCTATAAAAAGAACAAAGATAAATAGAATCAATTCACTTGCGAAGCCGTCTACATCGATCTGCTTTTCATGGCCAACTTTCACAAATAAAATAGAACATCTCATGGCATAATATGTGTTTTGTTTGAATAATTTTCATATTTAAAATATTGATATAATTACATTTGTTTTTTGTTTTAGACAACTAAAGAGAATTTTAGTGCCTTAAAGAATCATGATCTCTAGGAGCTTAAGAAATGAAAAGGGGTAAATAGTTGCCCCAATCACGAATTTCTCTCTCTTTAGCACCTCCAAAGAAGAATATTATAATTCTTGGGGGTAAAAAATAGTGATAATTAGTCCAACATTAGAGAGCGTAATCGAGCACATAAGCCTAAAATTGCTAGAGTGCCTGGAAGAAGCTGCTTCAGTGAGAGTAAGCCTAAACTATAACACTTGGGCCCCCTTAACTTGGCCTAGAGAGATCAAGAAGTGGGACTCAAATTATGTCATATGCCTCCGATCAATTACTGTGTCAAAGGACGCATCACTCGGACTTAAGCGCCCGACGTATCAGCATGGGCTCATTAACAGTGTAAACATCAATGCCACTTAGGTCTTGCCATGTCACTAACAGAACCTACTAGAGGAGTATCCACATGCCAGATCACCTAATTACCTAACCTAAAGATAAAGTTAGAAAAGGGAATCTCCAAAATTCAAATGAATATGTGCCACGTCAGTCTAGGCCAGGACATGCCATGTTAACACAAGACCCATTAGGGGAGCACTTAGATGCAACCTTAGTTAACAGCTAAACTTAGAGGATAAGATTGTATAAAAAAATCCCTAAAGAGCCAAAAGCCATACGCTGTGTCAGCGGGACTCAAAGCACTAGTCACTGTTGACATTGTAGATAGAGGCTGTCTAGGGTAGTTGAGCAATTCAGCACTGTTCTCACTACGCACAAGGGAACGATGTTTGAAGATCCTTAGTGTTCCTCAGACCTTACCAACTCCAGGCTGAGAGGTTCAAAAGTGAGCAATCACATTATACCTAGTACTCTAGATGTCAATGAAAGCAAAATGATCTTTGTGTCCCTCCAAATGAAGTTTTTCAAAAATGCCCCTCATGATAGGGACTGTTCTCTACTAGTACCTCACCATGTGTCACTCTTGAGGAGAGTTCTCTAGTTAGCATTCTTCTAGCTCAAGCTAAGTCTCTAAAATGTAAAGAAATTTCTCCAGCTGGCACCATTCACTATCTCTCCAAACTCTTTTCACTTTCTCTTGGGCAATTTAACCTTAGAGAATACTTTTCAGAGCATTTTTTTCCTTACTTGAGCGTTGGAGGGCCATCATCGATCACCCATTTGGTGCCTACCCCCTAACCTCTATTTGTTGTGTTCCTCAGTTCCCCTCATGTGCCCTGATGTGCCTCAGTCAATTCCATCCCAGTTTAAAGTTTAACCACTTTTCAGCACCATTTCGGATGCCACCACAAACACAGTCATAATATTGACCCTTGGCAACCGAAGACTCAAAAACTCAAAATTTTCCCTCTTCTCTGACACCCCAAACTCGAGTTGGGGACCGAGCTTTCCCCTTAGGCCAAAAATCATACCCTAATATTTTGGCGCCATTTGTGAAAAGCTGATAAAACCTTACTTTTAGACACTACACCAAGTCTAACTAGTCAATGGTGCATAAAATCCTTTCACTATATTTGAAATGTCAAGAGAAATAAAAGCCATACCCAGAAACCCATATATTGAGAGAGTGGTTTAAGATTTTGAAGAGCCCGTGCAAAGGTTTCTCAAGCAAGCCCAATAAAATACCTTAAGGTCACGTCGTAGGGTGTCTGATGGGGATGCTCCGGTTACCCAGAAGCAGTTTGAAAAAGTTTTTGAAGAAATATAACATATAATGACTAGTGTCGTCGAAGGTTGGAGAAGAACAAAAAGAGAGATCTGTGAGCCAACTCAGGCTGCTCCTGCCTGCTCTCAGCTTGAATAGTCCAAGAGTCACTATTCTGTAGAGCCTAGGCAAAGTAGACTGGCCAACAATAGTAAATTAATGGCCCACACCCACAGAGAGCTTCACTCAACTATCAAAATTAGATCCGAGAATGTGAGGGGAAGAAGACTGAAGCAACTTCCTCTGAGTAACCTTTGAGACCCCTTTGACGCCATATGCTAGGCCTACAAGGAAGCAGAAAATGTTGAGGTGAGTACCATCATGGCTAAGCTTCTAAACAAGTTTAACAAACTCTAACAAGACCTAGAGGATATTCAACGAGAAAATGATGTTGCCCTTAGTCTTATCCTAGTAATGGAGGCAAGTTTTCCTTTTACAGAAGGAATTAAAAGTGCATGGTTGCTTTTAAAATTTAGGATGCTGTAAATTTCTAGCTGTGAATAAAAGAATGGCCCAGAAGCTCACTTAAAACTTTGTAGGGACCATATACTAATCCAAGGAGTGGAAGAAGATGAAATGTACCGCCTATTTGCCTACACTTTGTGCGAAATAGATCGAGCTTGGTTTTAATGCTTAGAGCCAGAGTCGATGAGTAGCCAAGCTAATGAAAGCTTTTGTATTTTAGTTCCAATATAAATGTGATAGACTCAAGGATCCTTCCACTTTGATGTATGTGAGACAGGAAGAGTACGAGTCTCTCAAAGACTTTGTATAGAGATATCACAAGGAAGTCACTAACATGGGTGTTTTTGGTGCCAATGAGATACTCATTAACTTCCAAAAGAATATTAGGCTTGGGAAAGCTGCGATTTGCTTTCTTAGAGTGAGAACCAAAAACCTATCGAGATAGATAAGAAGTCACTGATGAAGAGGCAAGAGGTGGGGGAAGACAGTTCAAGGCCCAAAGAAATACTCAAGAGAGCTGAGCCCGTACCAGTGCCTTAGTCCTTACCAAAGAAGTCACGACTTAAGGAGCACTTAATTCCCTTAAGGCTATCTCTCTTACAACCCAAGTCCAGTTAGCCAAGCCCGCAGCAAATCTCCAGAGTAGAGTGAAAGCTCAATATGTAATCCCTAGAGTTCTATTTCTTATAAGGGTTACTACACCTAACCTATGAGGTAGGGCCTAAGCCCCCAAATGTGCGTCAACATTGTTTATCTCCATTTAATTTGAAGGGATTGAGCCCATGCCCTATCTCCAAACTAGTGTTATCTTTACTCAATATTAGTCAATCAATTTCTTGCTTGCTATGTACGAAGAAAGCATTCAATTGGGCTCGAAGTACAGTAGGAATACTTGGAACCTCAAAGGTATGAAAATATGAGCTTCTCTTTTTATTGCCATATGATTTATATCCTGCTCCACCCTAGTTTTCTTACCTTTAGTTGAGTACAAGTGTGGACTTCCTCAGCTACACTTATGAGCAATTTCCTAAGGATGCCAAAGTATTTTAATATGGTTATTGCTACTTTTGAGTTAACTCTTTATGTGTTATTGTGGACTCTTCAAACTTGGAGTAAGAAATGAGCTTAGGGTGTCAATCAAATTTTGTCTTTTGTGTGCACTTGAGAATTCACAACTGAGTGTGTATGCTACAAATAACTCAGCTCTACTTTGTACCCAATGTTGTACCTATTATGACTTAGGAGCATGGCTATACATGCCAATCCAATGATCATGGTAACCACAACCATTAGAACTACATCAGTCCCTATATAACTACCCTGTACATGGCTAATTAAGTGGTCGAGATCAGCACATAATAAAGGATGAAAAAGAAGCTTAAACGCTACTCAGCATTATTTAGTTCACTGAAAGTATCTTGTAGACAGTCCAAAAGAAGGAGCCACAATGACTAGGATGTGGAGAAAAACCACCTTCATCACCAACAGAGGATAATACTGCTACTAAGCAATGTTTTTGGACTCAAGAATGCTGGAGCTACCAATGCCTAGCCAACAAGCTCTTCAAGGACGAGATCGGGAAGACTTTGGAGATTTATATCAATGACATGACCACTATGTTCGCGCTTACTGCTAACCACTTATCCGACCTAAGAGAAATCGAATGAGAGAAAGAAAAATAAGAAATAAAAGAGAAAATGAAAACGAAAAAGAAAGAAAAATAAAAAATAAAAAATAAAAGAGAAAGAGAATTTGAGTGAAAAATAAAAGGAAAATTTATTGATAATGTATTTAAGTAGTTAGATTTATGTTCAATAATTCAACAAATAATAATTTACGATATTAAGTATTTAGGATATATATCGATTCTATTAATATATTTTATATATTATGATTTAGAAGGAGTATTGAAAATTAGTAGATCTCAAATTTCTAATCTAACTCAAACTTAGCATTTTTTTGTGAGTGGAGACTTATATATATTACATGTCTTTATTACAATAGTTCTATAGTTTAATAAAAAGTATTCATATTTATGTCATCTATGATTTATTTTTAGATAAATTAATATAATGTTAATTAATTGTATAAAATAAATGCTTTTAGAATTTATTGCAACATAAATATGAATATGTTAAATATAAAAATAAATTACATTTCCATGATAATATTTAGAAGTAAACAACAACATATGTACCAGTTTGCCTTGTGTAAGTTACTCCATTAGATAAGATAAACTTTTTCTTATGTACAAGTTTGGTAAAATTTTCATTATGTATGCATTATATATTATAATTTCAACATTACGTTACGTATGTTCAATTTTACTACATATTTTAAAAATTACTTATGCTTTTTGTTTAAATTTCATGTTGTCCAATATACAATTTTACAATTATTTTATAATATATTTTTGTAGAGATATAATATATATAGTATTACTTATTATTATTATATATTATTATTAGTAATATATATATAAATATACAACTTTATCTGTTTATTGAGTCACTAACTTGTTATTTTTTTTTATTTTTTTCAGGTTATCATACGAGTCGTGTGATATATATTTATATTTTGTGGTTGAATCACGACATAAATAACTACCTGAGTTATAATTATTTGTATTTTCACATGTACATATGTACATATATATATATTTTTGTTGAGACATAATTTTTTTATATCAAATATAATTTTTTTTATCAAATATAATATAAGTAAGAAGGATGATAGTCCCAGCTTTTGTAGAATTTGCCATAAATTTTGTAGGATGCTGTCAGTAACCATGCAAATTCAAGCCATCAAGCAATGAGATTCGACCAACTCTAGCCAAGCGGTTAAACAGAAGCAAGCTACCTTCAAGTTACGTCAACATGTTTTGCCAAATTTAGCAATAAGGGACGTGTCCATAACTTGTAATCTAATAGATGTTTCTAAGCAGAGTATAAACACTACAAATTTTGCAATGGGATACGTGTTCATCACATCAGAATTTCTTTGAAGAATACAGAAAACTAAGCAACTCCTATTCTCTCCAATTCTCTTCAAAGAAATAACAAGTCGTTCGTTTGAGTAAAATATTTGTTTAGAACAATTTTATTTATTTGTTTACGTATCAAATTTCTCAAATTTGTAACAGTTTTACTCAATTTGACTACAAATAAGCAAAATTTTACTTAAAAAGGGATCAAATAAATGAGAGGTGTGTTAAAAAAACTACCTAAAAAAAATGTTCAATCTGTTAAATAAAAATCCAAACACTAATATTAAAGATAATTAAAAACAATCGGTTATTTGAAATATGGATAGGATTTTAAGGGGTGATAGAAGACAAAAAGCATACCTGTATATGCAAACGATGGCAAAACCTCTAATAATGCTTGCTTCTTCTGCTTCTAAGTTCTGCAATAGCTCTGTGAAAATACTGTCTTCATCTTTTGGAATCATATAATTTGTATGGTCACCTCACCTTTTTTGACTTCATGCACTGAAACAGTGGGAGCTTGATATTCTGGTTTGGGTTTTGGTTAAGGGTTTTCTCATTTTCAGCTGCTGATAGCACATTATTCTTCTTGAAAGTTAACTCTTTTATCTCATTTTGTAACTTTGGAATGTACTCAAGAGCTCTGTCAATGATCAGCGGTGCACTTCGCTTCTGTAGATTTCCAATGGAACTATGAATTGATCTTAGTTTGACGAAAAAAGAACTTAAATAAATTGTTTTTACATGGAAATGAAAAGGAAAATTAAGGTTTTGCAACCCTCCAACTGATTGATGCTTGTTTTCAAAAACCACTATGACAATAAAAAAAGGATAATAAATAACGATCAATTAATGTTATATATGTTTGAACTTGTTGAAAATTGGTGATTCAATAATTTTGTATGGACAATAATTGATATGAGTACCAAGAGAGTTATTATGAAGTTAGGTATGCATTGAGTGTACAAGGGAGGAGCAAAACAGAATGCTAAAAGAATGGGTATTGTTCATGCGGTGATACTATTCACGATGAGCACTGTTTGCGTGGCGATAGGGTAGTGTTCATGATGGTTATTATATACGTAGTTACTATTTACGTGACAACTTTGGGAGATTTTTGTTTTGGCTCAATTGACTTCTTTAAGTGAGATTAAGACTCCTATAAGTAATGACTCTTATTCCAACTAGGTTTAGGGTTTCTAAGAGTATTTTATTTGCTATATAAACCCTTCTGAACACAAGAGAAATTACAAGCATCCAAAGTTTTAAAATGTAACCATAATAGAGAATATAGGAGCTAGGTAGGCACTAAGTGCATGTTGCATTAGGGTGTAACATTTGAGGAGTATTTTTCTTTTGGTTCTTGAGTGAACAAAAGAAATGCCATAGATCCTTTTGGCTTAGATGCTTGGGCTATTCTTATAAGGAGATACTAAGAAGTCTTGGAAAAATTATGGTAATCAATGGTAGATACTTAGAGGTCTCTATGAGAGATACTAAGAGTTCTTATGGGATCATTAATAATATAAGAAGATCTTTATTGGTGTGTTAATCTCATATGTTCTTACTTATGGTGTGACTTATGATTTTTACTGTGTATAGAATAAAAAGGGTATGAAAGCTATGACTTAATTTATGTCATAGAGGTGTTAAACTAAAAAGTATGACTTGATATCCATAACAAACTGATATCATAGCATGGGTTGAAGTCTATATTGCAAAGCATAGGCAGCAGAGTCAGATGGTAGAGCAAAGGTTATCAACCATGAGGACTTACAAATATAAGAAAAGAACAATAGAGAACACGGTTATCTGAAAAATGAAAAGATGATGGCTTTACTTGAGAGTTTTTTTTAAGGTAAAGATCACTCTTGAAAAAAAAAAGACTACAAAAAATATGGCGTTATCTAGGTCCTAGTTAGATGAATCATTTAGATTGAACAAAAAATAAAGACAGCAAAAGAAGAACAATCAAGATTAAAGGGCAGATCCAAAAGGTGTCTACGATACTTAAAGGGATAGTCTTAAGAGAAAGATAAAAATAGAAGGAATGTAGATTTGCAAGTCTGTTGGATGATTAGGCAAAGACCTTGATCGCATGAGAGCTTATAGAGGAATAAGTGTCTGATGTATGAACTATTTTTGGGATCTAGAGCAGTGTTTTCATATGAGTTATGGAGAATCGTTATTTACCAATTGTAGAAATGGGGCTTATGGTAAGTCATAGGGGATTACTAGAATAAGATTGAGATTACATTATGAAAAAGACATTGGAGGGACTAAGTATGAGATTTCATTCCTCGTCTTAAGAAAACCTGGTAGACTCGGGACTGTTAGATCAGAATAAAGAGATTCAAGGAAGACAAAAGAAAGAAATACTAAATGAGAAGTAAAAGGATCGGGGAGTGATAAGCACAGAAGGACGCTATGTGCTTAAACAAAAGTGCTTTAAATGGGATCAAAGAGGGTTTTTGATTTGAAATAGACCATAAAAGCAGCTTTTGAATTATATTACTTTGTGGCAAGGGTCAAAAGAGAATGTGTGGGAAGAATAGTAATGGCGAGAATATGTTTTCACCATTAAGAGATTGTAGTCAAAGCGTCTTCGGGATATGAAAGATCGTAACATTGAACTACATTAAACATTAGCATTCTGAAATCTTTAGAGATCATAGTCGCAAGAGCCATAGTTAAGTATGAGACTTAACTTAGAGACAATGCTAATGAGCATTGGTCAAGGAAGGGATTAGGACTTCTACAAATACGAACTCTTATTCTAACTAGGTTTAGGATTTCTAAAGGTGTTTTATTCACTATATAAACCATTCTCAATACAACAAAAAGACAAGTATCTAAAGTTTTAAAATGTAACCATAAGAGAGAATAGAAGAGTTAGGTAGACACTAAGAGCGTGGTGCACTAGAGTGTAAGTGTTTTTTTTTTTTTGTTCTTGAGTGAACAAAGAAACCCTATAAATTCTTTTGGCTTAAATGCTCGAACTATTCTTGTATTCCTTGTAAAAATCTCTTATGAGGAGATATTAAGAGGTATTGGAAAAATTATAGTGATCAATGGTAGATACTTAGAGATTTCTATTGGAGATATTAAAGGGTCTTATGGGATCATTGATGATGTAAGAAGATACTTAGTGATCTATATCAATAATAAAAAGCTAGATCATAGACCTTCTGTGGACGTAGGCAATTTTTGATCGAACCACATATATCTTGTGTCTTGTTGATTAGTTTATGTTCTTTATCTTTATTGGTATGTTGTTCTTATATGTTCTTACTTATGGTTTTCATTATACATAGAATAAAAAGGGTATCAAGGCTGTAACTTAGTTGATGGTAAGCGTGTCAAACTAAAAAGTATAACTTGATATCCGCAACTTTTTTATTCTGAGAATCTAGTAGCAATTCTCCAAGCGACAAGCAGGTTTCATAAAGCTTCATCCTTCGTACTCTTTCCCTAAAATTATGCTCTTCAATTGTCGCATTGTTTCTTTCCTCTTTCCTAGCAATATGTTGTTTTTCAAGTAATCCTTCGTTAATGTTTAAAGTTTCTTTCTCAGACATCATGCTTGATTCCAACTCTCTACAACTTTCATGGTTCTCTAAAGCAATTGATATGTTTCCTTCATCCACAAGAGGCCTAGGAACTTCAAAAACATCGAAAAAAATGAAAAACATGTCATTCTTACAGTAATTGGCTCCAATTGTTGTCGCTAATGCCAAATTATAACCAAGAAATGTGCACGGATCTGGACTGACTAGTATCATGCTGTTGGTTATTGAATTCTTGGAAGGTCGCGAGGGTTGTGGACAAAATGTTATCTTCACCATGATTGCTAGTAATGATTTATCTACGATAGGGTCAGGCATTCTAGAATTTCCATGCTCAAGAAATGCACATGAATCCCACACACAATCAGTTTTATCATCTTCAATAGGTAATATGCACTTTTCTTGTAGAACTGCACATGCAGTCTCCGAACAAATTTCAAAAGGGATTGATGAATTGCTGTCATTATTGTAATGCTCAAGCGCGTCTTCCAGCAATAAGTCTTCAATATCAATTCTAGCTTCGGCCACTGAAGAATTTTCTTGATGAAATATGTTTGGACGTAAACCACCGTCAACATTATAATCCTTAGTAGCTGGTATATGCTGTTATATATCTTCTAGAAACGGCCATAATTCATCAGAATCATGGAAAGCAAAGGCGTAATTATTATCTAGTTGACCGGGATTGTCAAGAGGTGGAGAAGACATTTACAATGATTGCAATCCCAGATATTCAAAGTGGAATCTGCTAGAAAAGATTTTATTAGGTTTTCCAAAATTGAGACAGTCGAAAAATTTAAAAAATAGAAGTTGGAGAACATTGATATACGAAAACTCTTATTTAGGTTATGGCAGTGCCAACAAAGAACAAAGCAAAATCCGTCAAAATATTGGAAGCCCATTAGCAAAAATGATAAAACTTGTCATGGTAAAGAGCAAGGATGGTATATGCATACATTTGATGGATATATTGCACAAAGTCAATGTTTTGAAACGAAAGAGATTATTATATTCCTTATAATGAATGTGAGAGAGAAAATTTAAAAAATAAAATAAATTATATATAGGAGAGAGAAAAAAAGAGATGGCAATTGTTTTACGCAATGATTAGTAACTAATGAAATAAACAAAAAGAAAGCAAGAAGGAAAACTATGAAAAGTATACGCATGTTGTAAAGTACCCTTAACCAATCAAGAATTGACATGTATATCTCAGCAGAGCATTTCAGATAAAAGATCAACAAGAATAAAACAAAATGATACAATGAATAATAGAATTACATTGTTCAGTGAGATGCCTACATTCATGAGAAATCAAAAGCTTGTATTTTACTAATGAATGAAATGGGAGGACAAGGGTTTGATCTAGAGATTACAAAGAATGAATTTAAAAAATGAATTACAAATATGAACCTTTGTTAACGAAAGAATCTCACTAAAAACAGTCTCTAAAAGTCAGCTTTTAAATCAAGCATGGAAATGGCAAAACAAAAAAACACTCTAAATAACTCATTTTATGTCAGCATCCCTTAAATAAACTTTGACACATTAGTAGCCAAGTCTGCAACCTTCCAACTGACTTCAAGTAGCTATTACCAGAATTTGAATCACCTCAAACTAACAAATCTCCACCTTGATTCAACATTCACTGAACACAAAAATATCATCCCAGATTCAGCTACCATTTTCTAATAACATCACCCAAGTCCAAACATAATTTGAACTTAGATTCAGGCAAAAGCTTTTTAAAAATTAAGCCTAGCATCTATATATTTTGTCTTTTCATAAAATACTTGATTTTTGCTCAAGTGGCTATCAACAAAATAATTTCACCACTTGCTGCTCAGTAACCAGTTCCTCTATTAGGCCTTTTAATCACAAGGCTTCCTTTATTGTTTCAGTTACAACAAAATATTTAATTTTTATAGTAGAAAGAGCCACCACAAGTTGGAGGATTGACTTTTAACTCATGCCACAATCCCATGCAATGAACAAATAACCACTTAGCAACCTTATTTTTTATCAAAATCCTATTCATAGTTTGAGTTAACAAATTCCTTTATCATTTTTGTTCTTTTACATGCCAAACCATAGCTTAATGTACTCTTGAGATATTTCAGCATCCATTTGACAACACATCAATATTCTTTTCTAAGATTTGCATATATATGCTCACAACACTAATAGCTTGTGCTAAATCAAGCCTAATGCAAGCTACAGCATACATGATGCAATTAACAACACTAGCATAAGAAGGTTTTAACATCAGATTCTTCTATTCAATAGTAATAAGCTTGAGCTTCAAACATCTTAAAATACATAGCCAAAGGGGTCTGAACAGGCTTGGCATTAAGCTAACCAAATTTATTAAGAACTTTGAGAATGTATTTTTTTTCTTAAGATAAAAATATGGATTCAGACTTGTCTCTTATAATTTCCATTCCCAAGATCTTATTGGTCAAACTAATATCTTTCATTTCAAAAACACCACATAACTGACTTTAAAGCAACTTGATTTCATCCATGCAATCTACATGTCATTGACATATAATAGCGTATAGATCATATTCCTAGATGTTAGTTTCTTAAAGTAAATGAAACCATCAACTTCTTCTTACTATGTAAAGCCTATAGCAACTAACCTTGCTTTTATATCTAGTTGGTTCCACCCTTAGAATTCCCTCTTTAACCTTGTAAATCCATTTGTAACTCACAATCTTCTTTCTAGTTTATTTTTCTACAAAGCAACCTAATTGAACAATACTTGACAATAGGAGAACAAATATTAGTGTATTTAACTCCCTCTTATTGTAAAAAGCCTTTAACAACTAACTTTACTTTATATCTAGGTTGTTCCACCCTTGAATTCCTTCTTTAACCTTGTAAATCCATTTGTAACTCACAAACTTCTTTCTAGTTGGTCTTTCTACAAGAGTCCATGTATGATTCTTCTTAAATAATGCAATTTAATCCTTTATTGCCTACTACCACTGTATTTTATTCATACTTACCATGGATTCTTTGAAATTTTTAGGCTTACATTCATCAATGTCATCAACTACATTATAGTTATATGTAATTAAGTCAGCATGGTTAAACCTATTGATGAAAATGACATTCAAACATTTTTAAACATTCATCTTAATTGAAAATGACATTCCTATTGATGATACACTTAAGAGGTTTTAGGTTAGTGCACCACACTTTATAACCCTTCAGACACTCAGGATATCCAGTGAATATTTCTTACAAAGCTTTATGTTCAAAATTTCCCCATTTTTATGCACAAAAAAAAAAAAAGAACAACTAAAGATCCAAAGATGTTGATGGTTAGGTGATTTCCTACTCATGTTTCTTTTAGTGTGTCAAAATCAATCGTAGAGCATGGAGTCCTATTAGTCAAATAGGTTGCTATGACTATTGTATAAGCGTAAAACTTCTTAGGCAGCTTTGCATTCAAGAGTATACACCTTACTCTATCAAGTAAGGTTCTATTCATTCTTTCTGTAAGAAAATTTTGTTGTGGTCCAAGTGTTATAATTTTATGCCTTAAACACCATATTTTGCAAAACTTTACAAACTTATTGCTATAGAATTCAAGGCCATTGTCAGTTTTTAGCCTTTTCATTTTCTTCTTTATTTTATTTTTAACAAGGGCCTTTTAAGTATTGAAAACTTCAAACACCTTACCCTTGCTTTTTAAGATATATACCTATACTTTCCTTGAATAGTCATTGGTAAAGGTTAGAAAATATTTTGCACCACCAAGTGAGATGTTTTATGTTGGCCCTTATAGATGAAAATGTATGTAATCTAAAGTTATCTTAGTTTTATATACAATTGAATTAAACTTTTTTGAATTTTAGTCATACATATTGATGTTTTGATGATAACAAATTTCATGTTTAGGCATTGAAAGAATAAATGCATAAGTGAGATAATTATGAGCAAATAAAACATAAGGGCACATTTAGAATTATACTGGTACTGTATGAGACAAAATATACACAAACTTGATGACAACTGAAAGATAATTGTGTCAATTTTTCAAAGAATTTTATGGAAGTAAATTTATAGTTATTTACATAAAGTTATGGAAAAATCATTCAAGCGCACTGATGTTGAACCATAGTGCAAAATTTTGAAATTTTTAGAAAATGAACTAAAATGCAAAAGATTAAAACTTTGATAGCAGCATTATTGTGGCCACTGTAACAACAGACGAATTACTGTATAACAGTCAAGTTACTGTGAGTTACTATAGCACTAGTTAAGTCACTGTGGCAGTATTATAGCAAGGAAAAAGTTACTGTAGCAATGACTATTTTTTACTTCTTATAAATACCTCACTCATTCGAAGCTCAAAAAGAAGTGAAGAAGAGAGAAAACACTATATATTGAATTTGAGAACTTCATTGTTCTACGCCTTCATATTTACTCATTTAGGAGTTCAAATTATTTTATTTATTAGTTCTTGTATTGAGTTTATTCAATTGTTTATGGAAAACATTTTAAGAAAAGAGTGGATACTCTTTTATTATAATTCAAGTGTTTTTGTAGAACACTTTGAGAGTAGAGTGATTACTCTTTTATTATAAGCATTTAATTGGTATCTTAGAAACTAATTTATTGTAAAGGGTTCTTGAGACTTTAGAAGTTAAGTGTATTGATTCTTAGCCTTGGTTTAAGGCAATCTAGTGGAATCCTCAAGGCGAGTTGCTTAAAATATGGACATGAGTCATGTGGAGTGCGGAACCACCTAAACATCCGAAAAACATCTAGGTGCATTCTCTCTATCCCTTACTCTATTATTTATTACACTTATTTGTTATTAAATTTGTTTATGTATTAATAATGGCATAAATTGTTGATACTAGAGCATTAATTTTTAAATACCCAATTCATCTCCTCTTGGGTTACTGATGAACACATAAAAATGCATGTTGTTGAGAGATTCAATCACCATTTAATGTTACTAATTTTAGTATTTTTTGTAGTTTTAGCTTGAAATAAAGTGTTCTCCTTAAATTGTGATTAATGAATGTTATTTTGACAGATTTAGGTAAAATGAACATAACTCTCAATGTAGAAATCAAAATGAAGAAATTCTTGAACTTAGTGTAACATGACTCAATCTTACACAAATTTGAAGAATAGTGGAAAAGCCAAATCCAATATGTTATGGGCCAAAAATTGAGATACAACATAATCGGACTACAACTCCTGCCCAACTTGACCCAACTCACGTATTTGAACCGTATCTCACAAAATACGTACTCAATTAGTATAATTCTTGAATTTTTGAATTGATGACTTAACTATCAACAACTCGTATGTTGATGGTAAAGTCTAAATCAGCCGTTATCATGGATCAAATCGCATTGCAAGTGGGTAAAATGGTTGTTGGCCGAATTCTGATATATCTTTGGAATTTTGCTTATATCTCATTGGATACTCATCCAATTTGCATGAAATTGGTGCCTATGGAAAGAAGAGTCAAAATTCTACAACTTTCATGTCGGTGATAGAAGCTAAATCGGTCATTTACATTATCCACAATGTGCTACAAGTGGATAAATGAGTTATTGGCTTAAACTTATTGAAGATTGATGTCATCCATGACATATGTCCATTCATTGCCTATATAAGGAGATACTTAGGACGTTTTTAGAAATAGATAATTCTCTCTTATTTTCTTCTCATTAACATGTATTGTAATTTAGGCTAGAGCTCTTGGCAAGGCTAAGAGATGAACTTTTATGTGTAATAAATCTACTTCTATGCTTTGATTCGGTGTCAAGAGCTACAAATGTTGTAAGTTTGGTTTTGATTAAACTCTTATCTATTCTATTTTCTATAATCCAGAGATTATAATTCTCATGTCTCATATAAGTTCAATCATGCTTTTCTTATGTGATTCTTGGTGAACTATAATTGTTACTGGTGACATTGTTTTATATGTTAATCTTTTACTGTAGTATTGTCAAATTGATATATTGTCGATCTTGGATAACATTTAAGGGCAATAAATGTTTAATATTCAAGTTGATCTTTTACTGCAATATTGTCAAAGTGATATATTATCGATCTTAGATAACTTGTATAAATGAACATGATGTATGTTAATGCTTGCAAAGAGTTTAATTACGTCAAATACATGTGTTATCAAATGTGCTATATTTTTCTATCTTCCGATTGATTGTTTGGGATGTGAAACTTTCAATTGAGTTATAAGCATTGAATCAAAGTGTAGAGTAGATTTATAAAGCATAATTGTGATTCTCGAAGCCTTGTTTGAATTATCATAAGACATTTCCTTCAAACCATAGACAATCCTATCTTATCCACTTAAATCAATTAATTTTATCCTTTGCTACTGCTTTAATATTTTACTTCATCAACCTATTTTGCCAAGAGCTTCCTCGTGGGATCGACACCTCAATCTATATTGTAATAACCGCGTTATATTTTGAGAGTAAACAAAATTTGGCGTCGTTGCCGGGGAAGCACACTAAGCGAAAGTCGGTTGCGATTATAAATACTAAAGTGGTAACTTTGTACATTTTCTTTTCTTTGTAAAATCTTAGTTTTATTTCCTTTGTTGTAATTTATTTATTATTCATAGTTGGTTCTACCACCTAATTTATTTTATTTTCTTTAGTTAATTTTTTATATTTTATATTATCTTAATGGCTGGTTTTACCGCCTAATTAGTTTATTTTCTTTTATCTATTTATCGCACTTTATTTTCTTTAATTTATTTATTGCACTTTTTTTTAATGGCTGGTTTTACCGCCTAACTTCGTTCACTTTCTTTTATTTATTTATTGTACTTTATTTCTTTAGTTAATTTGTTGTATTTTCTTTTTATTTTGTAGCTGGTTCTACCGCCTAACTTAGTTTCTTTATTTTTTATTGTACTTTATTTATTTATTGCACTTTATTTTTATTTTCTTTTACGTATTTATTGCACTTTATTTTCTTTAGTTAACATGTTGTATTTTTTTTTATTTTAATGGCCGGTTCTACCGCCTAACCTTTTATTTATTTACTTATTGTTTTTTCTTTTTATTATTTATTTATTGTATTTTTTTTCCGTACTTTACAGTCTTTTGTTTAGTTATTGTATTTATATTTCATGGTTGGTCTTACCACCTAACTCATTTTTATTTCTTGTTGTGTTTATTCCACTTCTTAATTTTCCTTAAGCATTTCTTTCCTTAATATATATATATATATTGTTGTTAGGATGTATGCATCGACTTAGAGACAAACGAGGAAGATTTGTGAGAGAACTAGAACTAGAACCACCCCCACAATTTTTAAGTGAAGAGAATTCACCTTCTAGTTCATCTTGTAATTCTAACACAATGAGCCAACACGAAGAAAACCCCGTTAGAACTCTGAAAGATTACTTGCATCCTACTCGCACAGCCACACCATCATGCATTATATTTCCACCTAACACACCACATTCGGATTTTAAACCTGGAATGATACAACTTTTTCCCATTTTTCATGGTCTAGATAGTAAAAATTCTTATGTACATGTTAAGGAATTTGAAGAGGTAATTGCCACCTTCCATAGCCAACCTGAAGCCATAGACACTGTTAGACTTAAATTTTTTCCTTTTCTTTAAAAGGCAAAGCAAAGAGTTGGCTATACTCTTTGAGGCCGAGGTCTATAGGAACTTGGGCAGAAATGACCCAAGCATTTTTCAATAAATACTTCCCACAACACAAAATAAATGGCCTGAAAAGACAAATTTCTTCCTTCTCCCAAAAAGACAGTGAAACCTTATATCAAGCATGGGAAAGGTTTAAAGAGTTGTTAAATCTGTGCCTTCACCATGGGTATGAAAATTGGCGCTTGGTTAGTTATTTCTACGAGGGACTCATAATTAGAGAGCGCCAATTTATTGAGATGATGTGTAATGGGGAGTTCCTTCACAAAGATCCTGAGGAAGCCATAGAATTCCTTAATGACTTAGCCGAAAAAGCCCATACATGGACTGGACCTAGCATTGCTGAAAGCACAAATAGGTCACGACCCAATAGAGTTTTCCATCTTAGGAAATAGGATAACCTCAAAGCCCAATTAGAGGTCTTAACTAGGGAGTTAGAGGCTTGTTTTGTCTGTGGAGGAGCGGAACACTTAGCTCAGGATTGCCCCACTTATAGTGAGATGAGATGGATATATGAGGAACAATGTAATGCCCTAGGGATGTACAAGAAACCTTATTCACCCTACTCTGAAACATATAATCCTAACTGGAGAAACCACCCAAATTTTAGTTGGAAATCTGACCAACAAGCCAACAACCAGTGGAAACAAGAACAACAAGCACCCAAGTCTTATGTTGCACCTCAATATAATACATGACCAACTAGGAGTTCTTTAGAGGATACATTACAAGCATTTATGGAGGCACAAAGTAAGACTAATCAAAAATTTGAAATAATTCTTGCACAGGTGGTGGATGAAAACAAAGAAATCAATAGTCAAATCACAAAGTTGACCAGTGCCTTAACTGTACAAGAGCGAGGTAAGTTTCCATCTCAACCTCAATCCAATCCAAAGGGACAATTCATGGCACAAACTTCTACTTCTGATGTTCAAAATCTCAAAGAAGTCAATGCCATTACTACTCGAAGTTGTAAGATTGTAAGTAAGCCTACTCCTGAAATTAACACATCTACGAGTAGTAAAGACGCCCCCCTTGAAAAAGAGGCCACAGTGGAAAAAGAGCCCGAAAGTAAGTTTTCAATCCCAGTGCCTTTTCCTCAAGCTCTTCAACCGGTTGGGAAAAATTCAAAAATTCAAGGTGAGATTTTAGAACATTTGAAACAAGTTAAAATTAATCTTCCCTTGTTACATTTGATTAAGCAGGTTCCAACTTATGCCAAAGTCATCAATGATTTATGCACTATCAAAAGAAAACATCATTTGAAGAAAACTGCATTTTTGGCAGAACAGGTAAGTGCAGTGATTGAACAAAAGACACCACCCAAGTATAAAGACCCAAGATGTCCCACAATCTCCTACCAAATTGGGACACATGAGTTTGGTCAAACTTTATTGGACTTAAGAGCAAGTGTAAATTTAATGCCTTATTCTATTTACTTACAGTTGGGACTTGGTGAGATTAAACCAACATCTGTAGTCCTATAATTAGCTGACCGATCAATCAAGAAACCACGGGGAATAGTAGAAGATGTTTTGTTGTAAATTAATAAATTTTACTACCTTGTTGATTTTTGTATTTTAGATACTCATTCTGTTGTTAATATAGAGTCAAAAATCCCTCTTATTTTGAGGAGACCTTTTCTAACCACTGCTAACGCTCTTATTAATTGCAGAAATGGTCTAATGAAATTATCTTTTGGGAATATGACTCTTGAGGTGAACATTTTCAATATTAGCAAACAGCCACGAGAAGAAGACGAGTGCTATCATTCATATATGATAGACATACTTATAGTAGAGGAAGCTTATAAAAATCATGGCTATGATTCTTTGAAAAACCTTCTCAATTTTAATTTTAAAGAATTGTATTATCCTGATGTAACAACTGATGTGTTTAGTATTTTTGACTCACAGGATAAAGGGACTCGATTTTGGCAGCCACGCTTTGAAGAGTTGCCACGAGAGAGGGAGAGACCAAAACCATCAAACCTCGAGACACCACAAGTTGAGCTTTCTCCACTGCCTAAAGGTTTGAAACACTCATTCTTGGGACCAGGTGATACCTTTCTTATCATCATTTCTTCTGAACTTAGTGCTAAACAAAAGGAAAAATTGATAAAATTGTTAAAAGAACATAAGTCTGCACTGGGTTGGACCATAGCTGATATTAAAGGTATTTCTCCATTGATATGCTCCCATAGAATTCATTTAGAGGAAGGTGCCTAACCTCGTAGAGACCCATAAAGAAGACTTAACCCAACAATGAAAGAAGTAGTGAAGAAAGAGGTCTTGAAACTATTAGATGCGGGTATAATCTACCCAATTTCTGATAGTCAATGGGTAAGTCCAACTCAAGTAGTTCCTAAGAAATCTGGGGTTACTGTTGTTGAAAATGAGAATGGGATACCTGTTCCAACTAGGGTAGTAAGTGGTTGAAGAATGTGTATTGATTATAGAAAGTTAAACACAGCCATTAGGAAAGACTATTTTTCATTGCCTTTTATCGACCAAATTTTAGAACGTGTAGCTGGACATTCTTTTTAATGCTTTCTTGATGGGTATTCGGGGTATTACCAGATTGAGATAGCTATAGAATATCAAGAAAAAACTACTTTCACATGCCCTTTTGGTACTTATGCTTTTCATAGAATGCCATTTGGATTATATAATGCACCAGCTACTTTCCAGCGTTGCATGTTGAGTATTTTCTCTGATATGGCTGAAAAATGCATGGAAGTCTTTATGGATGATTTGACTATTTTTGGTAATTCTTTTGATTTATGCCTACTTAACTTGAAATTTATTTTGAGTAGATGTGAAGAAAAAGGACTTGTGCTAAATTGGGAGAAATGTCATTTCATGGTATCTTCAGAAATCGTATTGGGGCATGTTGTATCTGAAAGAGGGATAGAGGTTGACAAGGAAAAAATTAAATTAATCTCAAAATTATCTACACCCAAAATGGTAAAAGATGTCCGATCTTTTCTTGGATACGTTGGCTTTTACAGAAGGTTTATACAAAATTTTTCTGCCATATCTAGACCATTGTGTAACCTTTTACTAAAAGATGCAGAATTTACATAGACACAAGAGTGTGAGGAGGCATTTTGAACACTCATTGCCAAACTCACCACCGCTTCTATCATGTAATCACCGGATTGGAACCTCCTATTTAAAATTATGTGTGATGTAAGTAATTATGTTGTAGGAGCAGTTCTTGGACAACGGAGGGAGGGAAAACCCTTTGTTGTTTATTATGCTAGTAGGACTTTGAATGATGCTCAAATGAATTACACTACTACTGAAAAAGAACTATTAGTTGTTGTTTTTACCTTAGATAAATTTCGTTCTTATTTGATTGGTTCACCTATTGTTATTTTTACTGACCACGCAGCCCTTAAGTACCTTCTTTCTAAGAAGGATGCTAAAGCCCGTTTAATTAGGTGGATTCTTCTTTTGCAGGAATTTGATATAACCATCAAAGATAAGAAAGGCGTTGAAAATATTGTTGCTGATCATCTATCCCACCTTGAGTTCACTGACTCCACTGATTTGCCACCCATTCGAGACGATTTTTCGGATGAACATCTTTTTGCTATAAGCCAAATACCTTGGTATGCACATATCGTAAATTATTTTGTTTGTGGTGAACTTCCATCTGACTGGAATGCGTAAGTTATTGGTTGAGGTACGTAATTTTTATTGGGATGATCCATATCTTTTCAAATACTGTCCTGACCAAATTATGAGACGTTACATTCCTGAAAGTGAAGTTTCTAGTGTCTTAAATTTTTTCCATAATGCTGCTTGCGGTGGCCATTTTTCTATGAAGAAGACAGCTGTGAAAATTTTACAGTGTGGTCTTTATTGGCGCACTTTGTTCAAAGACACTAATAATTTTTGTCGTTCCTGTGAAAGATGTCAAAATATAGGTGCTTTATCTCGAAGAAATATGATGCCTCTTAACCCTATTCTTGTTATCGAGATATTTGACTGTTGGAGTATCGATTTTATGGGTCATTTTCCTTCATCTTTTGGCTATCTTTACATCCTTTTAACTGTTGACTATGTATCAAAATGGGTGGAGGCTGTGCTTGTCGTACTAATGATAATACAACTGTGGTAAAATTCTTAAAAGAAAATGTGTTATCTAGGTACGGTACGCCACGTGTCATCATTAGTGACCAAGGAACACATTTTTGTAATTGTTCTTTTAAAGCTTTGATGCGCAGGTATGGTGTTCTTCACAAAGTTTCCACTGCATACCATCCACAGATAAATGGACAAGCCGAGCTAGCAAATAGAGAGGTTAAACAGATTTTGGAAAAGACGGTTAACCCGAATCGCAAAGATTGGTCTCTACGCCTTTCTGATGCATTATGGGCATATCGCATTGTATACAAAACCATCTTAAGAATGTCTCCATACCGGCTTGTTTATGGGAAAGCTAGCCATTTACCTGTTGAGCTAGAACATAAAGCTTATTGGGCTGTCAAAGCCCTTAACTTTGATTTGAATGCTGCAGGTCTCCAGAGAAAGTTACAATTGTCAGAAATAGAAGAGCTACGAAATGACGCATATGACAACTTCAGAATTTACAAAGCTAAAATGAAAGTAGCTCATGATAAACAGATCTCAAGGAAACACTTTGAGCCCAATCAATGGGTCTATCTTTATGATTCTCGATTGCATTTATACCCTGGAAAGTTGAGATCTCGATGGATTGGTCCATTTATGGTAAGACATGTTTTTCCTAATGGTGCTGTTGAAATAGAAGACCCCACTGATGGACGGACTTTCAAAGTGAATGGACAGCGGCTAAAAAGCTACGTGGAAAAGGTAGACGACTCTATGTACCTAGGCGAGATCCCTCTTGTGGATCCTGTCTATCGTGATTGATCAGGTTCAATCTATCTGTACCATATTTTATATTTTGTCTATATTTTATCTTTTGACTTTTTATTTTTGCTTTTATTTTCTTGCACATTTTATTTTACTTTATTTTCTTCTTTTTATTTTTTCTTCAGTGTGATTTTATTTCCCGGTCAAGTGGCGGATACGGTACTCCATGACTATTAAAGTCGGTTTCTCAGTTCTCTAAAAACTGTCCCTCAAACTGTGCATTCATCTCTTTTCTTTCTTTCAAAATGGATCGCATTCTTGCCAACCTTAAAAAACGTTTTCCTTTATTGCCTCAAAATGCTCTACTTAAGATTTACAAAGCACGGTGTGAAAGACTAAGGTTATTGATGTTGGGTAATATCCCTCTGGACCTTCGTTGGTTAATTGAAGCCAAGGTTCAGTTGTCTGGTGAGTTTGAAAATGATTTTGTTTCTCATATGCCTGGTCTTGGAAGAAGCTTTTATGCCAAAAGGCAACGAGCAAAAAGGTTACAAGTCTGTCATAAATGTGCTCGATGGAATTGTAATCGGAGTTGTCGTTCTTTAGGATTCGTATCTAGAATCGAGAAGACAAAATTCAGTTCATTAAGGATGGACTGAGTAAGGAGTCTTTGGATGATATCCTATTGACTCTTGAGACGCATCCCTGTGGGCTCATGCAACGTGAACTTCTCGATTTGTGGAACAAATTCAAAAATGAACATCAACGGTATAGTCTCGGGAATCTGACTCTAAAAGACCCTGTTTGCCAATTTATAAGAAAATTGGATGGGAAGCTTATCCCCGACCCATAGAGGGCGTTTAAGCCGTTACTGGACGTAAAACCAGAGGAAGATGTGAGTCACAATCACAACTACTTGTAAATACATGTGTTTTAATTTCAAACTTTATTTTATGAATAGTAGGGCTACTCATGTAGATGTCTTAAATTCAAATCTTTTTGTTCAATAATGCATGTGGGTCATTATGTTTAAATTTTTGTGTTTTATTTTTAACTCTCTTTTGACAAACTGTCGGGTTACCATAATCATTGTTATCATTTGGTACTCTATAAATACAGCACCTCATTTTCTTCATTTTCATATATTGAGATAAAGAGGAGTGTAGATATGGAGGAAACCCAAGTTCGACAATTTCGAAATATATGTGTATTTTGTGGATCTAGTCCTGGGGAGAGTAAAGTGTTCATAGAATCAGCAAACAATCTAGGAAAAACATTAGCTGCAAGAAAAATTCATTTGATTTATAGAGGAGGCAGCCTTGGGCTAATTGGGTGTGTGTCAACAGCTGCACATTTAGGAGGAAGTCAAGTTTTAGATATTATTCCTACAGCTTTGGCCGTGGGAAACTTGACCAGGAAAACAATAGGGGAAGAATTACGAGTCTCATCCATGCATGAACGTATAGCTAGAATGCTTTGCAATGCAGACGCTTTTATTGCTTTACCAGGTGGTTTTGGTACCTTGGAAGAAATTTTTCAAATTGTCTCTTGGGCCCAACTGAAAACCCATAGATTTGTTGAATGTTAATAACTATTTTGATTGCTTACTTTGTTTTCTTGATCAAGCTGTGGAACAAAATTTTATTTCACATTCGGCACGACAGATCCTGGTTTTTACTACTGAGGCGGATGAATTGATTAACAAATTATAGGCAGTTACCTACGAACCTGACCTAGCAATAACTCGGATCGATTGGTCAGTGGGCCTTAACAAACGAAAATTAGATCTGACACTTCATTTGTAAATTTTGCTTTTTATTTATTTATTTATCAGTATCATCATTTTAGTTTATATTTGCTTAAGTGGCTCTCAGGTTTGTTTCTTTCAAATAACTGGCGTTTCAGGTAATGTCTCATATGCTTTATCTCTTTCTATTTAAACATTGAACACAATGTTTCATCTGGTTTGGGGGGGAGGATATTAGACATACGTTGCATTTTGCAAAAACAAAAAAAACAAAAAAAAAAATTGTGGTTTGTGGTTAGATGGTTATAGCTTAGTTCACACACACACAAATTATGGAAGTTGTAATTGAAAAAACCATGATAGCAACAGTGATCTCGAACTAACATTTTGATTGAAATGCTTAAGTAGTTTTGCATATTCTATTTACACTTGAATTGCTAGAGACTAGCAATAAGCTGGTTGGGGGTTGTGATGAACACATGAAAATATATGTTGTTAAGAGATTCAATCACCATTTAATGTCACTAATTTTAGTATTTTCTGTATTTTTAGCTTGAAATAAAGTGTTCTCCTTAAATTGTGATTAATGAATGTTATTTGGACAGGTTTAGATAAAATGGACATAACTCTCAATATAAAAATTGAAATGAAGAAATTCTTGAACCTAGTGCAACATGACTCAATCTTACACAAATTTGAAGAATAGTGGAAAAGCCAAATCCAACATGTTATGGGCCAAAAATTGAGATACAACAGAATCGGACTACAACTCTTGCCCAGCTTGACCCAATTCACGTATTTGGACCGTATCTCACAAAATACATACTCAATTGGTATAATTATTAAAGCTTTGAATTTCGGACTTAACTATCAACAACTCGTATGTTGATGGTAAAGTTCAAATCAGCCATTATCATGGACCAAATCGCATTGCAAGTGGGTAAAATGGTTGTTGGCCGAATTCTGATATATCTTTGGAATTTTGCTCATATCTCATTGGATACTCATCCAATTTGCATGAAATTGGTGCCTATGGAAAGAAAAGTCAAAATTCTACAACTTTCATGTCGGCTATAGAAGCTAAATCGGTCATTTACATTATTAAAAATGTGCTGCAAGGGGATAAATGAGTTATTGGCTTAAACTTATTGAAGATTGATGTCATCCATGACATATGTCCATTCATTGCCTATATAAGGAGACACTTAGGACGTTTTTACAAAATAGATAATTCTCTCTTATTTTCTTCTCATTAACATGTATTGTAATTTAGGCTAGAGTTCTTGACAAGGCTAAGAGATGAACTTTTATGTGTAATAAATCTACTTCTATGCTTTGATTCAGTGTCAAGAGCTACAAATATTGTAAGTTTGGTTTTGATTAAACTCTTATCTATTCTATTTTCTATAATCCAGAGATTATAATTCTCATGTCTCATATAAGTTCAATCATGCTTTTCTTATGTGATTCTTGGTGAACTATAATTGTTACTGGTGACATTGTTTTATATGTTAATCTTTTACTGTAGTATTGTCAAATTGATATATTGTCGATCTTGGATAACATACAAGGGCAATAAATGTTTAATATTCAAGTTGATCTTTTACTGCAATATTGTCAAAGTGATATATTGTCGATCTTAGATAACTTGTATTAATGAACATGATGTATGTTAATGCTTGCAAAGAGTTTAATTACGTCAAATACATGTGTTATCAAATGTGCTATATTTTCCTATCTTCCGATTGATTGTTTGGGATGTGAAACTTTCAATTGAGTTATAATCATTGAATCAAAGTGTAGAGTATATTTATAAAGCATAATTGTGATTCTCGAAGCCTTGTTTGAATTATCATAAGACATTTCCTTCAAATCATAGACAATCCTATCTCATCCATTTAAATCAATTAATTTTATCCTTTGCTACTGCTTTAATATTTTACTTCATCAACCTATTTTGCCAAGAGCTTCCTCGTGGGATTGACACCTCAATCTATACTGCGATAACCGCGTTATATTTTGAGCGTAAACAGTTACCTATATAGAATTTTCAAACTTAACACTATGTGCTTTATCGAGAACAAAAGTTTCACGAAATTCTAAAGATTGCATTTCATCAGTCTTCATCAACCTCCAATTACATAATTTTTTATACCTCTCTCACTCAATTGACCTAATCTCATATTCCATAATCTAGCTTTATCTTCTTTCACTTTAACAGTAACAAATATTGAACTAGCTATTGATGTGCCTATTAAAACATATAAGCATTTATTCTTTCTCCTTTCATCAACACAAAAGAGCGTTTAACCACTTTTAAAACTCCATTTTTAGTGTTAAAGGCACAACCACCCTTATTTGATATACTAAGGTTCCTTTTCAAATCAGGTACATGCCTAACATCTTTTAATTCTCTCACTATCCCATCATCTATTTTCAATTTAATAGCACTAGTACTAGAAACTTTACATGCCATATTGTTTCCCATTAAAACCTTTACCAACATTCGTAGATTAATTACTGAAAAATAAAGACAATTGATGAGTCATGTAAAAAGTGCAACCAAAGTCTAAGATCCACTCACCATCCAAATTATTACATGAAGTTATCAATGTTTCAATACTTTCATATCCATCTCAGAGGTTATAGCAACATCACCTTCCCTATTCAACTTTCCTTTAATTTTGACTTTCCTCTTAGGGCAATCCCTTCTAAAATGTCCCCTTTTCTTATAGTAATAGCAACTTCTATACTTGTTCTTTTACTTGGATTTTCTTTGGTTCTTTCTTTTATTCCTTTTTCTTTGATTTTCCTTTAGCTGTTAAACCCTATCCATTTTTTTGACTTGTACTAATTAATTTCTTTTCTTGCCTCATTGGAATGTTTTGAGAATTTGGCATCATTCATTGTCAAATACTCCCTCCATACAAAAGAGTATCCACACAATACTTATAATCACATGTTAAAGAATTTAATAGAATTATCATCCTGTCTTCATGATCAAGAATGATCTTATTGAAACTACCCATATGATCTTTAATGGAAGTACTATTTTTCATAGTAAATTGATACTTCTTTTTTATATGTAATCGATTTGCTAATTACTTTTTCATAGAAAGATCATCAAGCTTTTTTTAAAGACCAGTGGTAGTTTTTTCACCAAAAATTTCTTTCAAAACCTCATCACTTCAACTCCAAATGACGGCGTTGTTAGCCATCTTTAAAATCTCTACATGCCAATTTTGACTTTGAAGACTCATACTTCTTTTAATCATTTGTTGTAATTAAGATTTCCTTTAGGGTAAAATCAAGCCATTGATTTTACTTCCTTCAGGGTAAAATCAAGTCATTGACTTTGAAGACTCACCAATTGTGCCTTCATTTTACTTTCCATATATAAAATTCATTCTGGTCATTGAATTTCTTCACTTTATATTTGTAAAATTCTATGGATTGAAACCTTACTTTAATACTAGTTTATAGAATAAAGAACCCTCAACCAATCAAGAATTGACTTGATTATATCTCAGCAGAATGTTTCAAATTATAGATCAACAAGATTGAAAACAAATTGATACAGAGAAGAATAGAGTTTCGTGGTTCAACAAGATGCTTACATCCTCAAAGACTTAAGAGCTTGCACTTTACTTATGAATCAAATGGGAGTACAAGGGAAAGGAATGAATTTCAAGAAAGAATTACATATATGAACCTTTGTTAATGAAAGAATCTGATCGGAAAAAGTCTCTAAAAGTCAGCTTTTATATCAACCCAAGAAATTGCAAAATGCACAACAGACTCTAACTAAATCTTTCCATATCAGCATCTCTTCAAGAAAATTTGACACACTGGTACGTAGATAAGTCAGCAACCTTCTAAGTGACTTCGAGTAGCTACTACCAGATTTTGAATCACCTAAAACCAACACATGTAATAATATAAAAAGAAAGAGTTAGGGCTTGTTTTGATGATATAGCATATTAAGAAGTCTTGATATTGTAATTCTTATATATTTGTTTCATTAAAAAAATGATGCAATATACGTCTTTAAATTTGTCAAAATGTCATGGAGTTAATTTGGTAGTATGATCTTCTTTCTTTTTCATCAAGATATGCGAACTCATGCGACCGTTGTCTATCAACTTATTGGCTTCGTGGCTTTGCTTCTGGACAAATTGATACGTGTCCTTTTGCATAAAATCAAATCTAAAATAATATAACATTCAAACGAAAAATCTCTTCCTTTAAAGTCTTCAACAGTTCACAAATTAGGTGATCATATACGTAATTTAGTAGTAATGTTTCCTCTTAACTATTAACAAATTAAACTCTTAATACAATATTAGTTGTCATCTGTATTCGAGGTCAAACTGGAAAAACAAAAAGTCTGCATTGTGAAACAATACTTTCAGAGAAAATATTATAATCAACTTAATTTTGATATTTCATTTGCAGATGGGATGTACTCAACGTACAATATTACATACAGTTGGTTTAGCCCCCGGAAGAACACAAGCTCTAGCACTTGCAAAATTGGCTCCATTGGTAAAATTCTGATTTCCAGTTTCCAATAAGGTAAGTTTGCAGAGAGAGACACCTACTTTTAAAAATTCTCCCTAGTTAGCTAAGGGATCGGACTCTCGTTCGCTCAGGCGAACTCATTTATCTCTTGTCAATCGTTCGCTCAAGCGAACTCAATTATCTCTTATCAAATTATGGAAGATATTGAAGCTCTATGGAATTCTTTCTCTATTGATAACTCTCACAATGAAGAGGTCCTCGGAATCTCAGAATCAGTGGTTAAAAGACACCGTTCAGAAGCTAAATTTGGTCTCTTTATCAAGATTATGACGAGGAAACATTATCAAAGAGAAGCTCTCCAAAACATAATGCGAAGCCTGTGGCAACCTACGGGAGAATTGAAATTCCGATGGTTAGGCGGCGACACTTTTCTATGCGAGTTCTCTTTGGAGGACGACCGAAAAAAGGTTCTATGGACTGAACCTTGGAACTTCAACAAATTCCTAATCGCTATGGAACCAGCGGAGGATGCAAACTTGACTAATAACCCCACATTTGGATGCGTCTCTTTTTGGATCCAAGTTCACAACGTCCCTATAATTCATATGAATATAGAGATAGGCGAACTAATCGGCAACAAAATCGGAAAGTTTATAGATGTAGATGTCGATGATTCAGGATCATGCATAGGGAGATATATGCGCATTCGAGTGAAACTGTATCTTGACCAACCAGTGCGGAAAGGCATATTCCTTAAACTTGGATCAAATGAAACCCTGATATGGCTTGACTTTAAGTATGAAAAGCTCCCAGAATTCTGCACTCTCTGCGGCTTTCTAGATCACAGTTACAGAGAGTGTTTAGAAACATACCCAACTGTTCTTAAAAAACCAGGAAACCATCGCTACTCAGAAAACATCAGAGCGGGCGAAAGTTTTAAAGCCTACAAAACATCCACACAAAAGGACACCCCTAACAATTCCCAAAAGAGAAGCAATGGAGGCATCAGCCGAGAGGTGGAAAATGGAACCAAGGGACCAGAAAGTGTTAGGAACCACCTTGCCGTTGGTAGCAGTGGCACCTCCGGAGTGCCTGCCGGCGACAAAAGCTCCCCAGCAAGTACAGAAATAAAGTTGAGCGACATTGGGGCAGTGAGGGATCCCGGCCATGATGACATAACAGCAGAAGTGTACCCAGAACTAAAGAGGAGCGACGGGGGGACAGGAAAGAAGTCTGGCCATGACGGAAAGGCAGCAATGGCGTATCCAACAGCTGCTGAGAGGAGCATGACAGGGAATAAACCAGGAAGCACAAGGAGATGGGTCACAAAATTTGCTGGAGACGTGGCTGCAATACGTGAAACGCACCCAGGAAATTGGGAAACAGCCACCACTGATGCATGTGAAGACACTAACGTGAAGACAGGAGGAAGAAGCCAAAACAGCACTGCACAGGTTCCATGGCAGCATGTGCTCGGCATGGATCAAGAGAACCAGACACGTGATGCACACCAAGAGCAGTGGAAGACAGATGAACATGGGCAACGTGCTGAGTGGAGCCCGATGAATGGATCACCAGATACAGTTGCAGCATGCATTGGCGGGAAATCGAGACATTGGGCAGAGATCAAAACCGATGCTTTTGAAACTAACCTCCAAGACAGGGAAACTGCTCGGGAAACGCAGCATCAGCCACAAGACCAGCAGGAAATTGAGCATGTGCAATGCACTAAGCGAAGCCCGACAAAGAGAACACTACTACGGGACACTGCACCATACAATGGAGGGGTGAACCCGAGTCCATGTGCCTCCAAGCTGTCGGCTGGGGAAAGACACCACCAACACCAACCTGCGAATAAACAAGCAAAGGCGATCCAGCCACTGCGCACGCCAAGCAGCCCCCCCATCCCACCACCTTTTTTACACATTCCAAAGACCATCCAGTCACTCGAAAAGGGCATCACCATGGGCGGGGCCTCCCTCGCAATGTCAACCCATCTTCGGCCTGCAACTAGCAACCACCTACATGCTGCCTCAAAAGCCAACCCAACGGTCGACCACTCAAAAAGCTTTGAAAACTGTCCAATAAAACATGCGGAGATTTGTAGACCCCAAGACATTGGTAAACCCGTGCCTCTTTTACACTCTCCAAAGGCCATCCAGCCACTTGACAAGAGCATCACGAAGGGCGGTGTCCCCCACACAATGGCAACCCATCTTCGGCCTGCAACGAGCAATCAACCACATGCTACCTCAAAAGTTAATCCAACGGTCGGCCACTCAAAACATTTTCAAAAATGCTCAATGGAACGCACAGATGTTTGTGGCCCCTAAGACATTGGTAAACTCGTGCCCAAACAAAGCTCCGAACACAAGGCTAGACAAGACCCTGTCACAGAATACTATTGGGCGAATGCACATCAACAAAATATTGAAAGCTTCTCTGACCAACCCACTCTCCTCGAAACAGCAAACAACACTTCAGACCCCCTACGAAGATCCTCCAGACAGAAGCAACGTAGACAGACACAAATCCATGAGTACAAGAATAACCAAAGAAAATACAACCCTAACAGCCATAAGCCACACTGCGCTGTCGAGGAAAAAAATGCGAAGACAAAGCGGAAAGAACGGAATGATACCACGGAACTCTCTAATCCGCAAAAAAAATAACTTCTTGATGAAACTAGGGCTGTGAACCGATCACCCACACACAACCACCATCCCACAGAAGATGATGACAACACAGTACAACATGTTTTGGGTCTGCAAACTCCGGAGGGGGACCCAAAATTCTATAACCTCCTCCCAACTTTCCCATCGGCGGCTCCTGCTGTTATGCAGGACTGCCGACCAAAATGAAACTCCTAAGCTGGAATGTGCGAGGGCTGGGCAACCCTTGCATATTCCACATCCTGCAATCCCTAATGCAGGACCACTGCCCAGAGGTGATTTTCCTTATGGAAACACGCGCATACAGACAACGATTGGAAGATCTTAGAGTAAAACTTGGATTAGTAGGAAAACTTGTTGTAGAAAGAGTTGGACGCAGTGGCGGCCTAGCACTGCTATGGACGGATAAGGTAGATATATCCCTTCTTTCCTACTCTCGTTTTCACATTGATGTCTCTATTTTAGTATCGGGGAAAAACTGGCGTTTTACAGGCTTCTATGGCCATCCCGAAGCATCTCAGCGTGTCCATTCTTGGAATCTCCTGCGACGCCTATGTTCACTGTCTACCCTCCCGTGGGTGTGTGGGGGGGACTTCAATGAGATCCTCCAAAACCCTGAAAAAGATAGTGGCTTGCCCCGTCCTTCCTACCTTATGCAGAACTTCAGAAACGCTATTGACGATTGCGGCCTTGCAGAAATTAATTTTATTGGCCCCCCCTTCACGTGGTGCAATGGACGTGATCCCAGTTCTTTCATCCAGGAAAGACTAGACCGATTGCTCTGCTCCTTCTCTTGGCATCGCCTATTCTCCAACTCCTCCGTGCAACACCTGGACTTTTGGGGCTCCGACCACCGACCACTCCTGCTATCTATTAGTGAGATTGGTGTACCAATTGAATGGGGCCCACCACAACGCCCCCTTAGCAGATTTCACTTTGAAGAGGCATGGGCTGACGAAGAGGACTGTAGAAAAATCATCTCAGAAGAATGGACCCAAAACCTCAGCTCCCTCAACTCAAGTACGGTAATCTTTTACTTATTGGGTCCCAGCTCAAAAGGTGGAATGTGGCACACTTTCGTAGACTAAAAGCGGAGATCAAAGACAAAAAGCAAATTCTGGGGTCATTAAACCAGCAAGCGGGTGCCCAAACCTGGCCGGATATTACTAAGGTCCAGAAATCTCTGGATGCACTACTATACAAAGAAGAGACTTATTGGAGACAACGTTCGAGGGTACAATGGCTAAGAGCAGGTGATAAAAACTCACGCTTCTTTCATCTTAAAGCTTCTGGCCGGAGGAAGAGAAACTCTATCTTTGGGATTACCAACAGCGAGGGAGTCTGGTGTACAGACATGACACAAACTGCAAAGACCTTTCTGAATCACTTTTCTAATATCTTCACTTCCTCTAACCCTCCGAGGTCTGTAATTGACCGGGTTGTCTCTGGTGTGGATTTGAGACTATCTATGCAGAGTCTCCAGTGGCTGGACACCCCATTCCGCACTGACGAGATCCGACAGGTAGCTTTTCAGATGCACCCTACAAAGGCTCCAGGTAAGGACGGTATGCCTGCCTTATTCTACCAAAAATTCTGGGATGTAGTCGGCCCTGACATCTGCCGTGTATGCTTGGGTTTCCTCAATAATGGGGAAGATCTTGGAATGATTAATGATACACTTATCACCCTTATCCCTAAAGTCGGTTAGCCTAAAGTCTGCGCAGATTTCCGTCCTATTAGCCTCTGCAATGTTCTGTATAAAATTATCGCAAAGGCTATGGCCAACAGATTACGTAAAGTTATGAAGGATGTGATTTCTGACTCCCAGAGTGCTTTCATCCCAGGGCGCCTAATCACTGACAATGGCATAATCGGGTTTGAGTGCCTCCATGCTCTTAGACGCAATAAATTCTCGGCTGGTAAGTACTTAGCCTTGAAATTGGACATGTCAAAGGCCTATGATATGGTGGAATGGGCTTTCCTGCTGACAATAATGAGGAGATTTGGTTTCTCAGATAGTTGGTGCCAAAGAATCTATCGGTGCATTTCTTCAGTATCTTACTCCATTGTTCTCAATGGCATCTCACATGGCCTTATTTCTCCCTCGCGTGGTCTTCGCCAGGGTGATCCCCTATCTCCATATTTATTCCTCTTCTGTGCAGAGGGGCTTTCCTCTTTACTTAAATGTGCTGAACAACGTGGAGACTTACAGGGGCTGAAACTTGGGAGCTAGGGGCCTACAATATCTCACTTACTTTTCGCTGATGATAGCCTCCTACTCACTAAGGCCACTTTGGCCAATCGCAACTCGGTCAAAGAAACTTTGAGGTCCTATGAACTCGCTTCTGGACAGCTGATCAACAACCAGAAGTCAGCTGTATGTTTTGGGAAATCCATCTCATTGGAGGTTGCTGCTGAGCTGGCCCACTGTCTTGGGGTGGTTCATGTCCCGTACCATAGCAAATACTTGGGACTCCCTTGTATCACCAGTAAAAATAAACATAATTTATTTGCTGCGGTAAAAGACAAAGTATGGAACAAATTGAAGGGGTGGAAGAGAAATCTTTTTTCAGCAGGGGGTCGTGAGACCCTGCTTAAAGCAGTCATCCAAGCCATACCATCCTATATTATGAATCTGTTTAGACTTCCTAAGAGCCTTGTCAATGAAATCCATCGGCTCTATGCGAGATTCTTTTGGGGAGGAGATGAAAGTTCTAGAAAACTACACTGGTGTTCTTGGGATTTTCTATGCCAGCACAAGAAGGATGGTGGTTTGGGTTTCAGAAACTTGGCTTCTTTCAACCAAGCCACCCTAGCAAAGCAAGGATGGAGATTACTCGCTTCCCCAAATTCTCTTGTGGCCAAAACCCTTCAAAGCATCTACTTTCCTGGCTCATCCTTTCTACAGGCAAAACCAAAACAATCAGATTCGCAGGTTTGGAAAAGCTTTCTTTGGGGCAGAGACCTACTTAAAAAAGGGCTTCGCTGGCGGATTGGAAATGGAGCAGCTGTATCAATTTATTATGACCAATGGCTCCCCCGACCTCTCTCTTTCAAACCTTCCTTTCCGCATAAACTACCAGAGCAGTCCTTAGTAACAGACCTACTCCTCCTATCTGGTTTATGGAATTTGGATTTAATTCGCAACTACTTTTCTGTTGAAGAAAGTGACCTAATCCTCAACATCCCCCGCTCTCGATATTGGGAACAGCAGACCGACACAGTCATGTGGCACTTTGACAGACATGGCCAATTTACTGTCAAGAGTGGGTATTGGCTATCCTATGCTACTGACCAAGCCTCCTCCAGTTCTGGTACTCTTGAGATTCGATCTTGGTGGCAACACTTATGGCAGCTGAACATTCCTCCCAAAATAAAGCACTTTGTTTGGAGGTTTACGCATGGATGGATACCTGCATTTGCTAACCTAAAGAAGCACCATGTTCCCATTGATGACGCCTGCAGTCGTTGTGCTAAAGGTGCGAAAAACACCATCCATGCTGTATGGTTGTGCGATACGCTAAAAAAGGTACGTCGGACTTGTGACTTCTTAAATGGTATAAGTATCAATCACAATACACCTATTTTGGATCTCTTAATGGAATGCAAAGCAAACTTATCTGCAATGAATTTTGAGGTGCTTCTTATCCTATTCTGGAGATTGTGGTTTATTAGAAACAAATCAGTGATGGAGAAAAAAGAAATGATGATAGATGATGTCCTCAAATGGGCTAAATGCTATTGGCATGAATATGTTTCCCATTGTGCGGAAAAAACTAAACCCACTGGTATTCCATGCAATAGATGGCTAACCCCAGGCCTTGGAGTAATAAAATTAAATACTGACGCTGGTCTCTCTTCAAAACATTTCAAGGCTGGTATAGGTGTGATTCTACGTGATCACTATGGTGCTGTCTTGGCCTCCTCATCCTCTCCACTTCAGGCAAAACCCTCAATGGATATTCTTGAAGCATTGGCAATTCTTCGGGGTCTTAACTTGGCCAGGATGTTGGGACTATCGACTATTGAAGTTGAATCTGATGCAGCGGGTATCATTGCTGACATTAACAGCCACACCCACTCTTTTTCGGAATTGGGGACGGTCCTTCATGATATTAAAATAATTTCCTCATCTTTTAATATTTGCTCTTTTAGTTACTCACATCGATCCACCAATCGAGTAGCACATGAATTAGCACAAATTGCACTAAATATTAGTTCAGAGACTATTTGGTTCGGAAAAGTCCCACATCAATGTAATCATCTTGTACTTGAGGAGTATTCCTCCCACTTTAACTAATCTACTTTCTATTTTATTCAAAAAAAAAAAATACAATATTAGTTGTCTATTAACTATTAAGACAGCAGTAAAAGTTCTCTCTTATGATTTGTTGAACTACTTGCAAATGCATTTGGAGAATTACTCATATGGCACATATGACGACAAAATATATGGAGATAAAACAATAGTAAACGCTAAGATGTACAAACAAGACTCATGACCAATTCATGACTTCCTCAACAAATTAACATTCTCAATTTAGCTCAATGACCAGTAATATTAACTTGCATTGTTGCATAAGAAACCATAAATTAGCAGAATATTCAAAAAGCTTTTAAGAAATTCTAACCTGCATCCATAGTGCATAGTTCTGACATAATCCTTTTTTAAGGAAAAAAAAAAGCAAACATTTCTCAGAGAATAATAAAATTAGAGCTAGCATTAATATTACTGTCATAACTTTGGCTGTAAAGTACCTCAAACCTTCAAAACAAGAATAGAGAAAGAAATGGGCCTCCGGATCGATTAATCTTGATTGTGTCTTGATGAAGTGAAGAAGCTCATTGTGCATGATTAATGGGAATTCCTTTCTAAATCATCATCTTTGTTAATCTTGAAAACGTCTTTTTTTTTTGGTAAGGCTCTTCTTTTATTTCAGTAGCCTTGGCATTAGCTAATATTTGAGGCTGACTAAAGAATTGCTTAAAAATTGAAAATGGTAACAGGAAAGAAGAGTAGTTAATGGATCTAATAATGAAACGGCAAGGAAAAGAAAAATAAGAAGGAAAATAATGAAAAGGGTAAGTTGTTATAAAACAGGAACCCTTAATATTTATGCTTAAGAAAAAGACAAACAGATCGCAGAGGGGGAAAGTTTAAATAGTTTAATAAGACTTTGTACGTGTCAACTTGTGGTACCTCGAACCTCTCATTTTCCAATGAGAATTCTACACGACTAAAGAACAAAATTAAAGTATTACACATTAAAGTGCAAGAAATTTGATTGAAAATAGTTGCATCGGATTCTCTTCATAAAATTGTAAAACGAATATAAAACATACATAAAGTAATATATAATTCGAGTTGTGTTGATTAATTATGGCTTGT
The DNA here is from genome assembly GCA_946807835.1 of Ailanthus altissimus. Classification (NCBI taxonomy): domain Eukaryota; kingdom Viridiplantae; phylum Streptophyta; class Magnoliopsida; order Sapindales; family Simaroubaceae; genus Ailanthus; species Ailanthus altissimus. Next base: position 14,715,336 of record OX327698.1, read on the forward strand.
ACTAATTATAATAAACATCATTATAACCTAATTAATGTCGTACAAGAATCCTAATGGGAGTACATTGGAGAGGAGTACAATTTTCTTCTTATCCTCAGCATTAAGCTTTTGCCCGTACCCCAGCTTTGATGAATGAAATCTGCTAAATGCATATTGCCCGTATAGAAATAAATGACCATCTAATTCAAACACATGTCGAAGCTTGTAAGCCAGACTGGATAGAGGTATAGGTTATATATTGCTCTTTTTATATATTTATCTCGTTTTGCCTTTTTTATATTCTATTATTGGTTAAATATATATGCTGCATTTGCATTTTAGTGGTTCCAAGAATATCTTTATTTTCTTGTGGATAAAATACAGTATCTACAATAATGTAGTTGGTTACTTCCTCTTGCCCTTCATTGAAATGAGTAGATTAGATCGAGTTTTAATGACATTGAACATTACAATGCAAAATTATACACACCCGTCTTGATTATCTTCAGAACTTTACTGCCAGTAGGTCAGAACAAAGCATGGTCTATGGCTATTCTTTAGCTAGTTTATATACTTATGAATGACCCACTATGAATGAGTCAAATTTTAATTTTGAAAAGGGAAATAATTGCAGAACATAGCATCAAATCAATCGATCCTTGCAAATAATCAAGTCTTAAACTGTCGAGAAAAGTAAATTGTCTAATACAAATTCACGAAAACAGATGTGGTTAGGCGTACTCCAGTTATGTATGCAGGGCTTGATAAATCTCAAAGTCGTATTACATGTAGAAAAGCCTCGTTGAATTAAACTCTTAGCTTCATGATGATCCAGTTAATATGGCACTCTCTCTAGTTCATAAGAAGCAGTTTTGGCTTTTTGTTTTCTAAAGATCTTCTTCATTCGCTACAGAAAATATGCATTGAACGTTATTATTATTATTATTATTATGTTTATTTTTAATTTTATGAAAAAAAAATGAACACTGCTATAAGAAAATAGAGCAACAGAAGAAAGAAAAATAGACAATAATTTGCGGTGACATTTTCATTCAATCTTCAATTAATGTGTTCATACCAAAAGGTAAAGCTCTCAGTTTATAATCAATACCATCATACGGAGAAGAAAGTTGATGACGATGAGAAAAATAATGAACCATAATTTTTTGGGAGATCAGAGATTGTTAGTAAGAAACGAAAATTTTTGAATTACGTGTACGAACAGAATTGAATGTATGTTAAGAGTTGCTGTCTATATAGACGTAATTGCATGTATAATTTGAATGCATATGATGGACATCAACTATTGTAATAATCATATTCATAACAAACGTCTAGAAGACGTCAGTTGCAAGTAAATCCGTACCCATATGCCCAAAGCAAAAAACATTTGTCAATTAGTTGGGAAAATTAAGTATCAATTGAGGATAAAAATTTGAAGCAAATGTAATGCATAACTATGTCAACAGTTTTTTTTTTCTCACAAGCTCCATGAGCAAAAACAACTCTTAGAAAGCCATTTTATACATAAAAAGATGTTATTATTAGGCCTGTGTTATAACAATTTTTTTTATTAATAAATTTGATTTATTTATTTATAATTTTGAACACATTACTAAACTTATATTTATAAAGTATGTTTATCTATCGACCTTGAGTATGAGATGCTAATATAAAATAATTTAGATGATGACATTTATACATTAAGATAGTGTATAGTTTATTTTATTTTATAGCTAATGATATATTGTGATCATTGAAGTATAAATTTTTAGTAGAAAAATCAATATATATATATATATATATATATTATACATTGAATTAGACTAATATAACTTCTTATATAATTAAAAAACAAAGTCATTGATTTTAATATACACAAGTTTTATAAACTTATTTGACCTTAATTATGAACAAGTAATGAATTTTTGAGCTATAATATAGTGAAACTTATTTGATTATTAAAACCTAGATAATTAAAAAATGCATGTTTTATAAATTACAAAATTTTAAAAACTTTAAAAAATAGTTATTAGATTATTCAATGACTTTTAGGAGGCAAATACATAACTAAAGAAGTAAGATATTTTTTTTCATGAGCTAACTTTATTCATAGATATCATATAGACCATTAATTAAGTATAGTTATTATTACACTAGGACCAAGCCTAATTTTTAATTAAAAAAGTTGCACTGGATATACCAGCATATATCATAAATTATTAAAGTGCAACTATAGGATTTTATACAAGTCTAAACTTAAGTTAGAAGTCATAGGAGAAATTAAAATGACTAGGACTCTAAGCCTTTAAAAGTTAGAGTTAAGAAACTTATGTGTTGTAGAAATTAATCTCAACACTAATTTTTCTATGAAATTAGCCTTTACATTGATATTCATTTTGTTGGATATCTTTGGTGTGCACTCCAAATAAACCTTATGCACATATGGAAGACTTAACTATAAATAATTAAGAATATAAACGATTAACACACTAATAAAGATAAAAAAAATAAACTACAAAATACAAGATATATATATAGTTTGATAAAACACCTACGTCCACGGGGATCCATGACCCAACTTTTTTTATTAATCAAATCACTACATATCTCTTAGATCATCACGATCTTAAGACTTCTTTGTATCTCTCATTGTAGACCTCTAACTATCTCTCATTGTAGACTTCTAAGTATATCCTAAATCTCTACGATCTTAACATCTCATAGTATCCCTCATTGTAGACCTCTAAGTATATAGTTTGATAAAATACCTACGTCCTAGATTTCCCCATATATGTCCTATACATTCTAAACTTCTTGTGACTCTTCTTTTTGATATTTATCTTAATTCTTATCCAAATAAAATTGTTGAATCTCCAACATTCCTGTAAACATCGAGACATTATCTTTTTCTATAATCTTAAGTATTTGAGTAAATTTAGGTAAATTTGACTATTACTTGCTGATTGAACACATACACAAAGGTGATCAATTATAAGAAGGATGAGGAATGTGTTGATTGTATTTTTGAGTTATTAAGAGTTGTTTATTAGTTCCAAAGTAGCTTGATAACAGCCTTTGAGACTTTGGTTTAATCATCAAATCAACCTAATTTTTCGTATCTGTTTTTATGAGTAAAGTTTATATCTTTATTTTTACTTTTATTTTTATCTCTCTTTATCGAAGAAAAGCAATTATCTAAGTTTGAGAGAGTTTGATAGGAGTGAAATATATATATATATATATATTTGTCCACAATTCACTTAAGAAGGTTTTGTGTTTTAAGTGAATAAAAAGGCTATTTATGTGCTTTATATTGATTTTATAGGAATTTAGCATTAAAGGATGAAAACTGAAGAATTTAGAGCCAAAATGTAAAAATTGGAGTCAATTAAGATTTATATGCAAAGATTGGAGAAACAATATCTAGACCAACACTATATAAATCTTTCTAAATACAAGAGAAAGTCAAACATCTAAAGTTTCAAGATGTAACCAAAAGAAAGAATAAAGGAGCCGGATAGACACCAAATGCGAGGAGCTCTGCACTAGGGTGGAACCATTGTGTAGGTGGAAATTATTCTAAGTGTACAAAGAGACACGACAGATCCTTTTGGCTTAAAGGCTTGGGTTATTCTTATATTTCTTATAGGAATCTCTTATGAAGAGATACTAAGAGGTTTGGAAAATTTATGGTGATCAGAGGTAGATATATAGAAATCTTTATGGGAGATATTATGGTGGTCTATAGAATATATTTTGGGTATTATAGGATCGTTGATAATGTAAGAAGATACTTAGTGATCTATATCAATAAAAGAAACTGGATCATAAATCTTTTGTGGACGTATGTATTTTTAAGCGAACCACGTATATCTTGTGTTTTGTTGATTAATTTATTTTCTTTATCTTTATTGGTGTATTGATCATATGTATTCTTACTTATGGTATGAGTTGGCTTTTGCTGCACATAAAATCAAAAAGGTATCAAAGTTGTGATTTAGTTGATGTCATAAAGGTGTCAAACTGAAGAACATAGCTTGAGATTCATAATACATACAATGATAAAAAAGACAGAGATATAAGTCAACAATTGTATAGCGCAATACTATAGAAACTTTCTAGGATGAAGCTTTATGCAACCTACTTATCTCTTAGAGCATTTCTTTCCGATTCTCGAAATAAAAATGTTGAAACATCCATAGCTTAACATTGTTTCTTAAATTTCTCTAAAATCCCGATAAAACTAACCGTTGTTGTTAAGGTTTTTTCGTAATTATTCATTCATAACATGAAAGATTGTGGAGCCTTACATTTCTTTCATTTATTCTATTTCAAACAACTTACAATATAGTGGTTTTTTCTTTTGCTTTCATCAAGCAATTTTCAATATATTACATTCATGAAAAATTCATAGAAGAATAGCTCACCCACAATTATTAAAAGAGCTCTTGAATACATTCTAGAGCCACAAAAGCAAACTCTACTGAGAAAACAGAGTTCTCAAAAAGTGATAGATTTTCTAGGAAAATGAATGATTTTTTAGGAAAGTTATTTCAATATTTATTTTATTAGACTTCTATATACAAATCCTCATTACAACAACCTATTTATAGTAAATAGAAACCTCTAAAAGCTTCTGAAAAAAGAAAATCTTATGCAACTTACATCAATTACTTAGAAAGACGGGAAAATTAATTATATTAGTTACAAACTAACCTCATAATAGACTAAATTAAACCCACAATATTCCACATTAAAACTCTCTCATTAGGACTTTACCCAATTCTTCTCCTCTCTTAGAGTCTCTCTTAATGCTTAATCTCAGCTAAAGGGTTTACAAGTATTTATATAGGGTTTATTTCGTGCCTACTAACCGTATTCCTTGTTAGAGTAAGAGTCCTTTTGTTTTAAAAGTCCTAAACTTTCCAAAACTCAAAATCATGCACAAAAATGAAAATTTCCTAGCTTTAGCGCCGTGGCGCTGAGGTCCTAGTACCGCAGCGCTAAGCAGGTCGTGCCCAGTACTACGATGCTTAGGACCGAGCACTAAGGCGCTAAGCTTCTGGTCTGGGCGCCGCGACGCTCATCCCTGGTGCCTCCCCCACGCGTTTTCTTCGCGTCTTCGATTCCTATTTCATTTCTTTATTTGTGTCCCATACATCCTAGACTTTTTCATGCATGTCCCATACATTCTAAAATTCTTGTGACTTTCCTCTTTGGTATTCATCTTAATTCTTGTCCAAATAAAATTGTTGAATTACCAAATCTACAATAACGTCTCTAATAATCTCAAATAGTAATATTAAAATACATATATATATCTATGATACTTTCTTGATGTCAATTTTAATAACTAATGGTTAACAAGTTTGGTGAAAGAAATACCAAATATAATAGACATATTGTGATAAGAACCAATAGAGATTCTTTAAGCTAGTATAAGTATGGCAACGAGAACCAAAATTAGAATGTGCCAAATAATGTATAATTTAGTCAAATATCTCATTGTATCCCCAATATTAAATGTGTTCATTTATTTTATTGTCATTTGATTTATTTCTTTATTTAAGTTATCATGTTGTATAATTTGAGCCTTGGTAAAGGCTAATGAAATAAGACTCCCATTTTGTAATTTTCTTTATATTGTCAAAATTCTTCATGGTATCAGAGCTTAGGTTATAACGATGGGTTGCCACTAACGCGGTCACCCGAACATGAAATAAATTATATTTCTTTCTTTACAAATTAGTTCTTAGCATTTTTAATTTTCTTTTTGCAGTCTATTTCAAATAAATAAATAAACAATGCCCTACCAACCATTGTGCTCCACCATCTACCACCGTAGCCGCTTGCCATCAACAAGAACAAAATGAGTTTCTCAACTCCAACCAACAGATGGAAATGTTGCTTCAGCAGAGCCTGTCCTACTCATGCATCATATGCTCGAGATCATTATTCTTAGTTACCGAGATCAAGATGTCTAGATCTTCCTCGGGGAGTTGGTACTAGATGGTGACATAGTTGTTGTAGCAGAGAGTAGCAAACTAGAAATCAGGGAGGAGAACTTGACGTTTCGATTGACAGCAAGGATCTTGGTCTCTATGCCTTAGTTATGTCGGTTTGGATGCGACTATTGTTTCTGGGTAGTTCATTTTCAAACTTTGAATTTGAAGGTTACAAGTCGGATCAGGACCATGGAGGATCTAAATTTTGTCCCAGTCATGTGAGCAAAAAAGAAAAATGACAAAACAATACCTCGCCGAAAACTAAGGCTAACTTTGGACTTTTCATCAAAACTGCCACAATGAAACTCAATAGTAAGCGAGGCAACCTGGTCAACCAGGCCACTGACGTCCTTTATTCTGCACCTTCGTCGTTCATTCTCCAGTAGCTCTAAAAGAAGCCGAGAAGAAATTGGCACAATTGCGAAGAGACTACGCCAGCAAACCAAGAAGACCTGCAAGATTTACCTGAAAAAGATGGAGTTGTTAAGACACAAGATAATAAAGAGTAGAGATAAAATGGTGGGCCGCCGTAAATTGGTAAAAGAACAGATAAGAAAAGATTTTAAAAAAAATGGTGAGTCGTTTGGAGGACTTGGTTGTGTGCATGGATGAAATTACTTTTTCTTTATTAGGTAGGTATCGTAGTGAAGCAATAAGGTAGAAAGAATAAAGTATTAATGGTAGTATTGCAAAAGTGAAATTTTTCATTGTTTAAAAAAAAGGGGAGGGAAATCGCATTTTGAGGGGACAATGAAAAATAAAAGTTGTGAGCAAGACAATCAAACTTTAAAATTATCATGATTTGTCTTACTCTAAACTGAAAAGAACTTTTTATTTTCCATTAAAAAAAATCATTTAAAAAAATTAAAAATCTTTCCAATCATCTTTATCAAGGAAATCTTTCAAATTTTAGAAAGCATTCCTATTATCTCTCATCAAGAAAATCTTTTCAATTTTTTTTAAAGGATCTTTTTTTTTTAATGGCAAATAAAAACTTCTTTTAAGTTTAGAGCAAGACAAATCATGAGAATTTTAAAGTTTGATTCTCATGCTCACGACTTTTATTTCTCATTGTCCCCTCAAAATGCGATTTCCCTGCTCATTTTCTTTTAAACAATGAAAAACTTCGCTTTTGCAATACTACCATTAATATTTTATTCTTTCTACCTTATTGCTTCACTACGATACCTACCTAATAAAGAAAAAGTAATTTCACCCACGCACACAACCAAGGCCTCCAAACGACTCACCATTTTTTTTAAAAATCTTTCCTTATCTATTCTTTTACCAATTTACGATGGCCCACCATTTTATCTCTACTCTTTATTATCTCTTGTCTCAGCAACTCCATCTTTTTGGCTTGCGAGTCTCCTTGGTTTGTTGGCGTAGTCTCTTTACAATTACGCCAATTTCTTCTTGGCTTCTTTTAGAGCTGCTAAAGAATAAACGACGAAGATGCGGAGTAAAGGATATTAGTGGCCTGGTTGACCAGGTTGCCTCGCTTGCTATTGCATTTTGTTGTGGTAGGTTTGATGGAAAGTCCAAAGTTAGCCTTAGTTTTCAACAAGGTATTGTTTTGTCAATTTTCATTTTTTGGTCACATGACTGGGACAAAATTTTGATCCTCCATGGTCTCGATCCAACTTGGAACCTTCAAATTTGAAGCTAAAAAATGAACCACCGGGAAACAACAGCCGCATCCAAACCAACTTAGCCGAGGCAGAGAGACCAAGATCTTTACTATCAACCAAAACGTCAAGTTCTCCTCCTTGAATTCTAGTTTGCTGCTCTCTATTACAACAACGATGTCACCATCGAGTACCAACTCCCCGATGAAGATCTCGACATCTTAATCTCGGTAACTAAGAATGATGATCTCGAGCACATGATGCATGAGTATGACGGGCTCTGCTGAAGCAACATTTCCATCTGTTGGTTGGAGTTGAGAAGCTTATTTTGTTCTTGTTGATGGTAAACGGCTACAGTGGTAGATGGTGGAGCACAATGGTTGGCAGGGTATTTTGTATTTATTTATTTGAAATAGACTGCAAAAAGAAAATTACAAATGCTAAGAACTAATTTGTAAAGAAAGAAATATGATTTTTTTCATGTTCGTGTGACCACGTTAGCAGCAACTCATCATTATAACCTAAGCTCTAATACCATCTGTCATGACCTAACCTAGACCTAGCAAGATATTGTCTGCTTTGGACCCAAGCCTGCACAGTTTGAGCATGATAATCAAAGTTTAAAATTCTCATGATTTTTCTTGCTCTAAACTTAAAAGAAGTTTTTATTTTCCATTCAAAAAAAAATCATTTATAAAAAATTAAAAAGATTTCTTTGATGAGAGATGATAGGAATGCTTTCTAAAATTTGAAAGATTTCCTTGATAAAGATTATAGGAATGATTTTTAATTTTTAAAATGGTCAATTAGAAGAAATCTTTAAAAGTTGAAAATTGTTCTTAGACAAAGGTCTAAAGGAATGTTTCCTTCTTATTCATGATCAAAAGACCAAAAAAAAAGGATTAACAAACATCTCTACAACAAGCTAAAAGTCTAACAAAGTTTCTCTCGCCAGCTTGAAAGAGGATGATAAGAATCAATAGAGATTCTTCAGGCTAGTACAAGTACGGCAACAAGAACCAAAATTAGAATATGCCAAATAATGTATGATTTAGTCAAATATCTCATTGTATCCCCAATATTAAATGTGTTCATTTCTTTTATTGTCATTTGATTTATTTCTTTATTTAAGTCTATCATTTTGTATAAATTGAAACTTAGTAAAGGTTACTAAAATAAGACTCCCATTTTGTAATTTTCTTTATATTGTCAAAATTCTTCACATTGTATGATAGATATATGTTAGATTAAATGTTCCTAATTTATTGTGTACATATATATATAATATAAAGATTTTATATATATATTTATATTATATATATTTTTATTAAATGTGTTGGTCCAAAAAATTATTATATAATATATATTATTGTTTTTATATTTTATTTAAATATATGGGATTTATATTTGAAATGAAAAGTAGAAAAAAGGGGATATTTTTATGTTTTTTTTTTCTTTTGGGTTCTAGTGGGATGGAGAGAAAGGAGAGAGGAGAGAAGAAAGAGAAGAAAAAAAGGAGAGAGAAGAAGAAGGAAAAAAAAAAAGAAGAAAGAAAGGAAAAGAAGAAAAGAAAAGAGGGGAAGAGAGGAATAAAAAGAAAAATGGAAGAAGAAGAAAATGCTGAAATAGTCATTTGTGAGTGATTTTTTTATTTTTAAAGTTGTCTATTATTATTTTTTTATTTTTTCAATTGATGTGAAAAATATGTAGGTATGTAAATCATGGAATGATATATATATATATATATATGTATGTATATTATAGTTTATTTTCATGATGTCTATGTATTTATGTATGAATGTATGTAAGTCATTGAATAGATATATGTATGTATATATGTATACATGTACGTGTTTATGTATGTATATTATATTTTATTTTCATGATTTGTATGGGTGGATGTATGTATATACGTATGTATATTATATTTTTATAAGTCAGAATTAATAATAGAACTAGTATATATTTGTATGTATGTATGTAAGTATGTGGGTGTATGTACATGTATATATACATATGTATATTATATTTTATTAGCAATAGAATTGACATGTATGTATGTATGTGTATTATATAATATTGATTTTTGAATTGTTATTTATAAAGTATGAGATAATAAATCTTTAACTGTTCCTTTATAATTATTTTTAAATATGATATATTTGTTTATATTTATCTTATAAAGATGAGATGAATTCAAGTATATAAATGAATGTGTAATAAGTTAAGAAAATATTATAGTTGAGATAGTTTTTTTGATGTATTAGTAATGATTTTTAAGTAGTTTGAAATTTAAAGAATATGAGATTGGATATAAAAGAAACGCTATAAGTTTATGTATTGTATAAAAAAAATTTTGAAACCACTAGACTGTACCTTTCCCCTCCATATTTACATATGAGATTCAGGTCTTTAAGACCTATCTGTACACACATATAGGCTTTTGAGGTGTGTGTATAGGCGCATTACTCTTTGGGAGCCAGTTTGCTCTGCGCATGCATAAGACGATGATATTAATTTGCTTTGCGCATGCGTAAGACAAGAATATAAAATAAGATATAAAAGAGTACGTCCAACGCCCTGTATGAGGTATATTCTGGATACGACGAGGTTTCTTCTGGGTAATAGTTTAGTGTGGTTTTAAATATAAATATAGTATATGATATTTTTTTATTCTTTAATGTTTTACCATGCTCAGTTAAGAAAAGATATAGCAACAAACTCCAATATTGATACATTAGTAAGAGTTTTATGATTACTAAATATACAGTTTCACGATTATTTTATATTACAAAATTTAAGGCAACTTATGATATTCGTATATGTCCACATTTGTTTATTGCATGAATATTTTTAATGTTATTTATGAGGTACACTTTTTTTTATAAATGTTTAGTTTTATCTACAAAATATATATATATATATATATATGTATTTCTTTTACCACTCACTGAGTCATTAAACTCACCATTTTCTTTTTAAAAAAAATTTCTCCCTAAATATTATAGAATTCATAGAGTCCTGTTGAGACAGATATCGCTTGTGATATGCATCCATATGTATTAGTACATTTATAAGACATCTAATGAGGTCATGTAAGTTTATTGCATGAATTTTTTTTAATGTAATTTACAAGGTGCACTTTTTATAAATGTTTAGTTTTATCTATAAAAAAATGTATATATGTATTTCTTTTACCACTCATTGAGTCATTAGACTCACCCATTTTTCTTAAAAAAAATTTCCTTCTCAAGTATTGTAGAATTCATGGAGTCTCATTAATCTATATGTCACTTATGACATACATCCATATTATTAGTACATTTATAAGAGATCTTGTGTGGTCATGTAAAAATATAATTTTTTTTATTTCTCATTTTTCATTGCCCTGTCTAGTGAGTTTAGAGAATCAAGCATATAACTAACAGTTCAATGTCGTAAATTCTTCCTGACACCAAGGTTAGGTTGGGGCGGGTCGTTTCAGTTGATATTAGAGCATAGGTTATAGGTTCTGTAGACTTGGAACATGGTACATGCATTTGAGTTCAATATTTGAGTCTCATAACAATACATATGTTGACGTGGCCAACTCTACTAAATATCTGCAACGCCACGAAGTTATTTCAAGATTTGAAAAGAATAAATTAATTTGTAAATAATTATAAATTCAATAAATATTTTCTATCAACCGTGTTTTCATGTGAAAATAATGATTTTAAAGGCTCATGCTTATATTTTGAACTTATTGAAAGAATATATTGATTCATATTTCATGAGCTTTAAATGCATTAGAAGTTATTTTAAGTTTTTTTTTTCAAAAACAATTTGTGATATATTAGCAATATATTGTGTTTACTAGTATTTATGATATATATGGGCTATGATATTCATGCAAAAATGATGAATATATATATATATATGTATGTATGAAGTGATATATGGTAATTCTTACTAAGATCATAGTGAGTACGACATGAAATCAAATGATAAATGTTCGATTAAAGATATTTACATTAAAAAGTTGTAGCAAGACCAGTTAATTTGGAGGTCTATGATGGCAATGTTAATAATTAATAGAAATAATTGCACAATAAATCTTGCTATAGAAGAAAATGTTAGATATGTTTATTTTTATAAATATTCTTTTTAATCTTCTAATAGTTGGATAATATTAATTGATAAAAAGAAAAAGTTTAAAGTGAATGACGTGCATTAAAATTATCCTCATGAACATATGTGCAGCTAGCATGTGAAAGTGCTATATGGGTTGTGAGAATAAAATGTTTGTGTACTTGGATGATGTTATGTTCATAGCATGTAAATTGGAAAATTTACCATTAATCAATATTCATGTGACAAGTTTTTTTTTGCAACTTTATATTGTAATTGTGCCTATAATTATTAAAAAATAGATGATGTTTAATTATATTAATATATAATATATGAGTTTCATTATATAAAATGATGTATGTATGTTATTTCACTTGGGAAGAGATATTGAAATAATATGTAAGGTTAAAAGTTACTAGTGTAAAATTATTTTTAATTTCGAAGACGAAATTTTTATATGAAGGGAAAAATTGTAATACTTGAACATTACTAAGTCTTTAATAATCACAAATAATAATATTAAAATACATATATATAAATCTATGATATTTTTTTTATGTCAATTTTAATAATTAATGGTAACAAGCTTGGTGAAAGATACATGTTAGATTAATTGTTCCTAACATATTGTGTAGATATATATATAATATTAAGATTTTTTATATATTTTTTATTATTAAATTGTCGTCTAAAAAATTAATATATAATATAATTTATTATTTATATATTTTATTTAAATATGTGGGACTCGTGTTTGAAAAATAATAGTTGAAAAAATGGGATATTTTTATGTTTATTTATTTATTTTCTTTGTTTTGGGTATAAATAAAAGAAGAAGAAATAGAAGAAAAGAAAAGGAGAGAGCAGAATAATAAAAAAAAGAAGAAGAAAGAGACAGAGAAGAAGAAGAAGAAAGAAATAGGAAGAGAGGAAAAAAAAGAAAAATAGAAAAAGAAAAAATGCTGAAATAGTTATTGGTGAGTGATTTTTTTATTTATTTTTAAAGTTGTTTATTATTTTTATTTTTATTTTTGAATTGATGTGAGAAATATGTATGTATATAAATCATGGAATGATATATATATATATATGTATATTATAGTTTACTTTCATTATATGTATGTATTTATGTATGTATGTACGTTTTAGAATAAATATGTGTGTATGTATATATGTATGTGTGTATATTTATATGTATATGTGTACCTGTTTATGTATGTATATTATATTTTATTTTCATGATGTGTTTAGGTGGATAAATGTATGTACTTTTGTATATTATATTTTTGTAAGTCATAGAATTAATATATACGTATGTATGTATATATATGTATGTGTATGTATTATATTTTATTATCAATAGAATTAATATACATGTATGTATGTATGTAAGTATGTAGGTGTATATATATGTATATATATGTGTGTGTGTGTACATATGTATATTATATTTTATTAGCAATGAAATTGACATATATGTATGCATGTGTAGTATATTATATTAGTTATGAAATTGTTATATATAAATTTATGTATATATGTATTTATATTTTGTTGACAATGAATAACGTGAATATTTATATATGATTAATAATTAAGAGTGAGTTTTGAAATTAGTGTGTATATGCATGTGGCTCAAGAAAATAGGAATTAAAGTTATAAATAGTGAATCAATATTATATAAATACATACATTATGGTTTTAATATAGTAGTTTCATAGTTTATTTTTACGAGTATTGTCTTTATTTTATTTCATATTTATTTTAGATAAATAAATGTTGTGATTAACTAATTATGGTTTTAGGATATGTTCATGATTTCATTAAATGAAATATTATTATGATCAATACAAATGTAAGTACATAAATTATATTTAGAATTTACTATAATTTGTTTTATAATTATATTAAATGTAAAGATTTTATAATTAGGAAATCTATTATTCATGTTAGTAAGTAGTATTACAAATATGCTTAAATGATTTATGTGATTAAAGTGTAAATTATAAAGTATGAGATAATAAATCTTTAACTATTCCTTTATAATTATTTTTAAACATGATCTATTTATTTATATTTATCTTATAAAGATGAGATGAATTCAAGTATATGAATAAATGTGTAATAAGTTAAGAAAATATTATAATTGAAATAATATTTTTCATGTATTAGTAATAATTTTTAAATAGTTTGGAATTTAAAGAATATGAGATTGGACATAAAAGAAACGTTATAAGTTTATGTATTGTATAAGAAAAAAAAATTTAAATTATTAGATTGTACCTTTTCCCTCTAGATTTACATATGAGATTTAGGTTTTTGTAACTCGTCTGTACATACATATAAATTTTGGGCCGTGTGTATAGACGCTTTACTCTTTGAAAGCTAGTTTGCTCTGCGCATGAGTAAGACGAGAATATTAATTTGCTCTGCGTATGCGTAAGATAAAAATATGAGATGAAATAGAAAATAGTACATCCAACGCTCTACCTAAGGAGTATTCTAGTATAGTGTAATTTTTAATATAAATATAATATGTGATATTTTATATTTTTTTATATGTTTTATTATGCGCAATTAAGAAAAAATATAACTACAAGCTTTAGATATTGATACCTCAGCAAAAAATTTATGATTGTTAAATATATAGTTTCACAATTATTTTATATTATAAGTTTTAAGATAACATATATATCGTATATGTTCACTTTTGTTTATCTTTTGAATTTTTTTTAATATTATTTATGATGTACATTTTTTATAAATATTTAATTTAATTTATAAAAATATATATATATTTTTTTTACCGTTCATTAAGTCATTAAATTCATCTATTTTTCTTTAAAAAAATTTCCTCTTTAAGTATTATAAAATTTATGAAGTCTTATTAAACTACGTATTACTTATGATATAGATCCATATGTATTATTATATTTATGATACATTTAATGAAATTATGTAAAGTATAATTTTTTTTCATTGCCTTTTAATGAATTTTAAAGAATTAAGCATATAGTTAACAGTTCCAAATTGTAGATTTATCCTGAGACTATAGTTGGGTCAGAGTAGGTTGTTTCAATAATGATAATATGTTGACTTGCGATGAGCACTACTCGATTTTAAATTTCGTAATCTATTCGATGGTATACCTATTTTCAACAAAGGAGCATAAAATGACAGCTAAAGTTGCCAAAAATTATAGTGACCATCGTAACAAATGCTGTCACCCAGTGGCTCGTTACGGTATATTGCCATCTCCATCAAATTTTAACAACTTTTTAATCTAACTGATGGAGATAGCGTTAAATCACAATGCACAACGGCGTTACAAAGACATTCCTTCGATACTCATTTGTTGAAAATAGTCCTACTATCGCCTAAACCGCAATTTTAAAATCTAGTAATGGTCACGGTGAATTGATATATCTCTATCACCTTCATTGACCGACTACTTAACAACAGTCGGTAGCCATTGCTGCTACTCAATTTTATTTCTTTTTTATTTTTGTTACTTTATTTTAATTTATTATTTTATTGTGTTTTTAATTATATATAAGTTATTTATTAAAAAAATTTCAAAAAAGCAATTAAACTTGGCCCGTGTCTTTTATAAACAAAAAAATATTATTATAAATAATTTAAAGCTAATATTATATTATCAAAGTGGATTAGATTTGGGTATTTTCTTTGTTGTACAAGAGTATGTTTTACAATTTATATATTATATCAGATAGAACATTTCACTAGTGTCAAATTTAATGAGTTGTTACATTAAAAGACAGCGATCTATACGATTAAAGACCTATCTTCGACAAATGAGCATTAGAGGAGAAATAAAGTTGTCGAGAATTGAGCAATAATAAAAAGAGATAAATTAATCAGAATAAAAGAGAGATTTGTTTTTCCTTGAGAAAGAGGAAGAGAATTCAAACCTACAAGAAGCATAAAAACAAATTCAATTATTGTGACGTTTATTCGTGATAAGATTTTGAAATCATCATAATCCTTTACCAAATTATAATAATCTTAAAATGTAAATTTCCATCAGTAAAAACACAAACTCATATCCAACATCAAATTCAAAATTAAAAAACACAAATGATTAATTATTGTATCACGCTCAAGCGAATAACTCACTTCAAACCATCAACAAACTTATAAATTGAGCACAAGTGCCTAATAGATTGTTAAAAAAAAACATAGCATATGTAAAAGCAGTGGTGTAAGAGAAAGTTGTAGTCTTTTTGTGATAAGGTTTATCTTAGATTAAGCAATGTGAGAGTTCACAAGCTTGCAAAACTTAAGAGTAGTCGAATTTGGTCAGGAGTTTTTCCTGTCTTGGAGTAAATGAAATAGATCTTTTCTGTCAAAAAATAAAACACATTGAAAGCAAAGCAAATGTACTTCCATTTGTATTGTGGTACTGCCCCAAGAAAAACATGTTATATTATATTTAATTAGTACACAGGGCTCGGGAGAAGTTGAATTGAACTTTACTCCTATGTGATATTTTTAGTTTAATGTCGTGGTAGACTATTTTTTTTTTTTTTAATCTATTCTTGAACATAATATAATAATTATTTTATGATATTATAAAATATATTTCACGTTTGGGTGCACAAATGCCAACAAGTATAACGACTAATCTTGATGTGTCCATTGCTTCTATTGTGACTAATTGGATGTGCCTATTCATAAGATGAAATTTGAGGCCAGAATCTTGTATTAAATGCATGCATCAAGCAACCAATTAAGCTAAATATAGCTAACAAGTTCAGTTTTGTCCAATTTAATTAGTTACTTTACTGTAAATTTCTTGTAAAGCAGGTAATAATACCTCATTAATAAAAGAAAAGGTAATAATACCAATCAAATTATGGGCAAGTAAGGTTTCACGCAGGGCTGAGGTTCAAATATTAGCTTGACAAAATAAACATGGCCGAGGTAATCCAAAGGCAGTGTTTTGTTCCTTTTAGTGTATGGAATAAGTTAATAGAGTAATCTAATTTTGCGTACGAGGCTAGTAATGTGTTGCTCTTTATAGTTGTATAGTTTTGTAATGGAGGATAAAGCTAGAATTTGTGGATAAGGATGTTAAACCTAATTGTGAATGGGATTCATAATCACAAAATATAATACAAGATCTATCATATCAAATTATTAAGATGGATATTAAGAAAATATACTTGAAAAATCTATAGTGATTAAAACTTAAAGATTAACAACCTTCAATAAAAATCAATAGTGTAATGGCCTTTCAAAATCTGCATAGTATAATGGGGTTCTTTCTTTGTGATGAAAAAAGAAGAGAAGACTCAAGTATGAAAATTACATAAAATGTGATCTCAAACATGTTTATTTTTTTTATTGGTCATACTTTATAACTTCAATAAGTTAAATGCTTTCTAAACTTTGTGCAAAACCGTAATAGAAAGTATTAAACACTTTTTAAACTTATATGCAAAATTGTAGTAGAAACTACAACCTTATTTTAGAGTTTCAACACATAGTCCATCAAACTTTATTCTACAAAAAATATACCATAAGTGTGTCTTTAACCAAATGAACAACAAATGAATAACTCTCACTATTCACACACATCATCAAATAATACAATACCTATACTAGCAACATGCTTATGAAATACCTTGGGTAGTAACCTTTGGTGAACGAATCCGCAATCATGAAGTTTATACAAATATGTTCTATGGACACTTGTTGACTCTAAGTTCTTTCTTAAACAACTAAAAACTTAAATTTGATATGCTTAGACTTTAAAAAGCTTATATTGTTACGAGAATACATCATTGTGGCTTTATTATCATAATACATTTTTAATGGTCTTTCAATACAATTGAGTGATTTGATGCCTTAAAAGAAGCTATAAGCTTGGTCTCCATAGTGGAAGAAGTTACGAGTGTCTACTTAGCACTCTTCTTGAAAATATCTCCCTTGACTAAGATGGATCTCTTATTATTTAGACAAAATCAGAGACAAAAAACTCTATGATTTCTAATTTATTCGATCTTTTATATGTGAGCATATAGTCTTTTTTCTATAAATATTGCATAACCTATTTGGCTGCTTTTCAATGATCCATCCCAAGGTTACTCAAATATTTACCTAGTATTCCCAAATGTACGCAATATCTAGATGCATATACACTTAAGTATACACGAGACTCATTACTACTAATGCATAAGGAATTTGTTCAATAATCTCATTCTTGGATAACTGTCTGAGATTAAACTTATCACCCTTAGCAATGGGTATATCTCATAGAACACAATCCTTCATGCTATACTTGCCAAACACCTTATAGATATAGTTCTTTTGTGATAACCCAAGGATACCTTGAATGCGATCTCAGTGTATCTGAATTTCCAATACAAAAGATGCATCCCTAATATATTTTATTTCAAAATTATTTAAAATGAATCTTTTGGTTTCATATAATAGTCCTATATCAGTGCTTATTTGCATTATGTCATTAACATACAAAACAAGGAAGATAAACTTACTCCCACTGCATTTGTGAGATAGTCACTTGATAGAACTTGAAATACATTGACAGGATATTTTCTTTAGACTATAAATAGCATTATTTAATTTGCAACCCATAATCATTGGATCTCTAGATATAAAGTTTTCTGGGTGCACCATATATATCTTTTCTTCAATATCACTATTGAGAAATCCAATCTTGACATTTATTTGACATAGCTCCAAATCAAAATAATATGCAAATACAATGATAATTTCAAAAGAGTCTTTTATTAATACTAGAAAGAAAGCCTCTTTATAATCAATATCTTTCTTCTGAGTGAAACCATTGACAACAAAATCTGCTTTTATGTCTTTTGATGTTGCCTTTTGAATCCTCTTTAGTCTTAAATATCTATTCGCGACCAATAGATTTCACACCTTTAGGCAACTTGACATGATCCCAAATGTCTTTGTCTTTCATGGATTTCATCTCATCATTTATAGTTTCAATCCACTTATGACAATTAGAATTTTGTTTAACTTGACTAAAATTGGTTGGATCATTTTCTAGTCCTATCTCAAACTCATGTTCTTGATGATAGACAATATAATCATTTAAAATCACACTTCTTCTTTCTTTACTGGATCTTCATAATGGCACTTGTTATTGAGGTTATTGAGGTTGCTTTTCATGAATAAGAGCAAATTCTTCATTTTAAATTATGAGTTCCCTTGTATTATTTTTTATTTTTAGATATGCTTCTTGAATAATGTCAGAAATGGTGTTTGATCATTTTCAATAGCAGTTGTAGGAAGAGAAATAAATTCTTCTTGAAAGACAATATGCATAACCTTATTTTTCCAAACCGAAACTTAACATCCTCAAGAAATTTACATTTTTTATCTCGAAAAATGATTTAATTAGGGGATTATAAAACTTGAAATCTCTTCATCTTTCAGAGTATCTAACAAAAATAATAATTGACTGTTCTTGAGTTTATTTTCTTTTTATTAGGCTTATATGGCCTAATCTTAGCTGGATAACCCTAGACATGCAAGCGCCTAATACTAGGCTTTTTACGAGTCCACAATTCATACGGGATTTTAGATGCTACTTTATTTGAAACTCTATTAAGATATAAAATGCAGTTTTGAGTGTGTCTTTAGAGTGATGTAGGTAAAGTTAAATGACTAATCGTAAATCTCACCATGTCTTTAAGTGTTCAGTTTTTTCTCTTAGCAACATCATTCATGCTTGGTTTCTTAAAAATTATATATTGTGGGATGATGCCATACTCTCTTAGGAATTTAGCAAAAGGTCCATAACATTGTTCAACCGATCCGTTATATCTTCCATAGTATTCACTAGCATAGTTAGATGTGATAACTTTAAGTTTCTTACCAAGTTGATTTCAACTTTAGCTTTGAAAACTTTATACACATCCAGAGATTGAGAATTATCATGAATTAAGTAGAGTCCCCAAAGCGAGAATAGTCGTTTGTGAATGTAATAAAATATTGTTGGCCATTCAATAAAGCTATAGGGAATAGTTCATAAATATCAGTATGTATTAGTTCTAAGATACTAGAGCTCCTATTAACACCTATTTTATGTTGTTCATTTGTTTTCCCTTAATACATTGTATATAAACTCTAAAATCTTTTAAATAGAGGAATTAAGAATCTCATCTAATATAAGATATACTCTAAAAGCTTTTAAATAAAGGAATTAAGAATCTCATCTAATATAAGTATTTATATTCTCTATTTAGATATATATCCTAAACACTTGTACCACAACATAATGAAATTCTCATTAGTTAATTTTTGCTTAATACCATATTTATTAACATATAGGGAATTATTACAAGAGGTATGAGTATTCAATTTATAAAGATTGTCAATCAGAGAATTAGTACTAACAAGATTAGAATTTTAATAAAACTAAATGTATTGTTTCTAAATAAACAAGAATATCTTGATTTGTCCAAAGTAGAAATAGAAATTAAATTCCATCTATATGCCAGTATATAAAATGTCTCATCTAAATCAAAATAAACATCAGTATCTAACTATAATGTAAATAATCCTATAACCTTTACAGAAGTTGCATTTCCTATATAGATGAATTTTTCAATATCAATTGGCAATCAGCTTCTCAAACAACCATGTATAGACACACTTTTATAAATAGTTATATCTATATCTACCCACAAAGTGTGTTTGGGTATAGAAGCTAAATTAAGTTTAGAATAAATGAATTTAAGAAGTGTACCTTTCTTTACACGCTAGTTGGCCTTTTTGGGATAATTCTTCTTCATATAACAGTTTTTTTTGCAAAAACTAAAACAAGTAGTAATCGAATCTTGTTTCTTTTGGAACTTATTTTGTGAAGTCCCTATTTTAGTTTCCTTTCCTTTATATCTTTTTATTTTTTTATTGGTATCCTTATCTTGAGAAATATTTGCTAAGTGAGCATTATAACCTTCTCTTAAGAAGTACTTGCTAAGTGAGCACTTTCAGTCTTCTTTTAACTTAATCTATCTTCTTCTTGCAAACAATGAGAAATGAGTACATTAAGAGTCCATTTGTCCTTTTGGATGTTGTAACTCACTTTAAATTGACTATATTATACAGGAAAAAAATTTAAAAACAAATGCACGTGAAAAGTCATTAGAAAGCTCTAACCTTAGTGCCTTTAGTTTGGAGCGAGAT
Organism: Ailanthus altissimus; assembly: GCA_946807835.1. NCBI lineage: Eukaryota > Viridiplantae > Streptophyta > Magnoliopsida > Sapindales > Simaroubaceae > Ailanthus > Ailanthus altissimus. Next base: position 14,736,262 of record OX327698.1, read on the forward strand.
TAGACATTTGCATGATGTATTCTCTTATATGGAAACAAGGTTAGCTAGTAGCATACTTGTTTCAGAATTTTCATTTTTGACAAAACGTTGTTCAATTTTCTCAATGAATTCTTAGCATTTTCTTCTTAAAAAAATAGTGTCCCTAAAAGTTTCTAGAATGGCACATTTCATTATCATAAGACACATGCGATTGAAATGATCCCACTTCTCTAAGTTCTTTGTATCCTTAGTGGAACTTAGATCAATGAGAGTAACAAGTCATTCTTTCGGAAGCACAAGGTTAAAATCCATATAACCAAGAACAATTATGATGTTCTCTTTCTAATTTTTTTAAGTTTGTGCGATTAAGCACAAGAATTGAATTTATATTGACAAATATTAAAGAAGCAGAAGAAACAGAAGTGAACATACAATAAATAATAAGTTCATAATTAATATTTATTCCATTCTATAAAGTATATAGATGCATACCATTAGTAAACATACAAAGGTAGGCCTCATCATTAGATATCTAGCACAACATTAATATTTAGTCTTTGGAGAAATATATCAGCTGTGGGTGGTACTCTCAATGCAGTAATCAAATAATAATAATAAATTTTACCAACAATAAGCCTTTCTTTGGACAAACTTATTACATGCATGAAAAACTTGATAATTATCACATATTTATCATTGTAGATATGTCTATTGTTTGGCAAAAAAAATAATTTTCCTTTGAGCCGATTATTTTTTGCATATACAATAAACATATTCATCTTAATATTCTAAAATAAACAAAATCTACAAAATAGATGTTACTTTGGCAACTTGTTATTTCAATCAATTTATTTTGAAATATAAGACAAATAGTTCAAAGAAAAACAACCAAAAATACCTATAAATAGAAAACATTAAGTTTTTCTTATGCATTATAGTGGCATATGGCTCTAATGCCACTGTAATTACAACGTTGTTACTGGTTTAAAACAGGGACAATGATTGTCGGGTCAAATTCAAATTGGTCAAATATTAGTCTAGATCTTCATTAATTGGGTTGGGTAGACCTAAATCTCTTAAAAACAACTTCAAAACCCTTAGAATTTGTCCCTAAATTCATCAACTTTGAATTTGTAATAATCCAAAAATAATCCACAAATAAATATTGGTTAAAACTAGGATCTATTTGTAAATTTTTTAAATTTTGTAGGCTAAACTATAATTACCCAAGTTAAAAGGTTGAGTAACAAAAAGCCAACTATATTAAGACTTATTTAAAAATATTGAAAACATTTATGGTTAAATTATAATTATCTTAAAATTGAGGTTGTATGAAAATAGCCAATACTGTTGTGGCCAAAATAGCCATCTATCTGATATTTACTAGATGAAGGCATAATTCATCCTTTTTATCATTCTATGCTACCGCCCACTTTTTTATTTAATAATAATAAATATAAATAAAAGGTTGAGGCTGACCAATGATCTATGTCGATCTATGGGTCTTGGCTGATTATTTGGTCGGCACTCCTAAATCAGCACCCGATTTTGCCACATTTATTCTCCGTCACCAACCTTAGGAAACCCACGGTTGAAGGTGACCATCGTTGGGTAGAGCTTTCACTTGCTTGTGCACTGCTTTCTGCCTACAAAATCATCTGATGATACTATAACCTAAACTCAAACTGCTAAATATATTTTGTGTTGTGTTGTCTTGTAATGTATTGTTGTTTGGTCGGGATGTTGTTGTATAGGTATGATTGTATTGGGCAGAGGATAGTTAGAATAAATTTGGTGGTGTATCTTGTTTCTGAGGGCCTTGTTAATAACATATGAGTGTTAATAAACCTAGGGTGCATACATATAGGATTGTGTTCATCATTATAAAACATACATTATGTACATAGTTGTGCACATGTAGAAGTCCAAAAATCTAATTTCCTAAGTGATAAACACAATAAAATTTTCATGTTATCTCATAAATGAAATTACAAGGGTTTAATGAGAATTACCTTAGCGAACCTTTGCAATTTTTTCCAACTGGAGTCTCTACCTCGAAGTGAACTTGTTCTCAATTCTAGTACCCAACTCAGTGGGCTTGGGTAGTCTAGAATGACAGCCTTTTCTAGCAAAGGGTTTAACAACTGAAACCCTAAGTTTAACTCTTAAACAAATATACTTAACACTTAAGTTTGGACTACTACAATACAATGAATGGTGTTTGTTCTAATTTAACACTTAAACAATAAAATCACTTTATTGTTACTAATAGAATGGTCAACCATGTTAGAAGAAAAAAGATGAAGTTTTAACTTTTTGAAATAGCTCTCAACTCTTGAACTTTAGCATTTCTCATTTTTCTCTCATAATGGCCAAATACCCTCTCTTACACAAATAAGCAAAGTTGCTATTTTTCTTTTTTGGATTTGCTTTTCCTCACACAAGTAATATATGGCCCCCACAAGGTATGAAACCAAATATCAGACCATTTGCCTTTGGTTATTATTGTTTACAATAAACAAATGAATGCACTTGGCCGAATATTGTGGCCAAATTGGAGAAACTTTTTCTTTTTTCATAAAGTCAAATTTAGCCCCATCATAAGCATGGCATTCTTTTCATTTTATTTAATCAATATTAAAAACAAATTGAAACATATGCTTTTTGTTACAATTGTTTACAATAAACAATTGAAAAAAAGCAAAAGAGATACGAGTGTTGAATGTGTGTTGGGTGAGAGAGACAAAGCAATTTGAATAAATAATTTCTTTATTTGTTTGTAACACACACTTTGGTCCCATCAATAACATGCCATACTTCATTAAGTATATTTTAATCAAATTAAAACATGTTACAAATGAATAATTTATAATTGTTTGACTTGTAATAATAATATCAAATATTATTATGTTTATTTTATTTAACAAACAATTCAATGAATAAAATGATAATCTTACGTTTTCAACAAGTAAGGTCATTTTGATAATTTTTAAATAAAACAATAATTGGCCTACAATATGTTACGTGTCATTATCCTATTGTTTAATAACTATTATTAATTAATGTACTTAACACTTAAATCTTGATACGTGCACATCCCAAAGGAAATTGAAGCAAATGTTCGTTCTGCTGGAACTTATTGGATTGAACTGTTCAATCCGATATGCTACCCCAATGCACAACGAGTACACTTTATATTGCGGTACTCCTTAGATCCACGCTAGATTTGTCAAACAGAACTGTTCCATGAGTCTGTGATTGATGCCTCATGCACACGTCGAGATCATCACATATACATACAATCCTTCCCCTATTTATATCCTAAAGAAGCAGGGATATAGATCATCACCATCAAATTTCCACGCGCTCATCTGTGAACTTATCTTCAGTCATGTATCTCGATAAATAATATACACAAACATCTTTGTGATATTGTTTGACCCTGTGGGAAACTCTTTTCCTGTGTTTATTGCTTATAGCCATAAGTCTTTCTGAGAGACACTCTCGGAGCATCTGGATATACAATTCACCCATATAAGTTAACAAATCGCATATCTGTATACACTAGACTCCATGAGCATCAAACCATAAGTCTTTCTGAGAGACAGTCTCGAAGCATCCGGATATACAACTCACCCATATGAGCTGACGGATCCCATATCTGCACACACTAGACTCCATGAGCATCGAACCAAACCTACTGACACATAGCGGTCAAACTATGAAAGTTCTTTGACATATGTGGAACCAAAGCATGGTGGATCACTCACAAGTCAACTGTGGTGCTCAGATCAAAGGACAGCGTACACTACTTAACTCGAATAGACCTACCATTGACAACTTCATAGAATGTCTATTAGGGTCCTTATTGAGCCTGTTCAATATTCAGTCCTTACTGAATACCTAAATGTTATACAAGCTTCCGACAAGCCCATGGTCAGTTAAGAACAATCATCTAGACCATCTAGATATGGTTATATACTAATCTATAATAAAAGGTTTTACCAACAGACCCACATTGGTAAATGAGATCAGGAACATTATGTTTGAGAATACACATGCATAATGGCATTTCTTAACATCTATTGCAACTTCTTACAACTATGTTATTACTTATGTACTCTTAGGTCTATGTCTCGTTATAGACAAAGTCCTAACTCTTAGATTTTGCTTACTTTTGTAACATACTAACTCTTAGTATTGCTAACTATTAGCAATTACAATTCTGAGCATTGCTAACTTTTAGCGTTGGTCTAAACTCTTTTAGGCCAGATCTAAACTCCTTCAGATCATACAATATCTGTAGCATTACAAGCACTGTACCATTTAATTAACAAAATTAGCAATTTAATAAAATGTATTGTATAAATATTATAAAATACAATATTCATATAAAATGGGATGGAACGTAAGTATAAATTCTAACATAACACCGTCACTGTCACCGATCCTGTCTTTCTCTGGTAAACTTCTAAACTTACTGTTGTGTAGACCGCCACCACACGAAGTATTTCTGTATTAAGTAACCATAGCTTATTAATAGTTAAACCTCAGCTTTCTATCATCTGAATCAGACTAGAAGTCTGAATCTGTGTGTCCTCTAACTTGCAAGTCACTATCTCTATAAATTAAAAACTTGCAAGTATTTGAGAACATGTTTGAATGTCATTCAATGACTATCACCTGAATCAGATTGATACCGGCTAGTAACACTTACAACCATACTGATATCAGGTTTAGTGCATATTATAGCATGCATCAGGCTATCTACAGTTGATATATATGGCAATTTAGATATATCAACTCTTTCATCTTTCGTTTAATGAGACATTCTCCTCGAAGATGAATGCCATATCTAAAAGGTACATTAGCTATCTTACAATTAGTAAAATTATACATTTCTAAGACACTATCGATGTACATTAATTGGGAGAGTTTTATCAACTTCCTAACTCTATCTCTATAAAGCTTTATACACAGTATATAGGGAGTCTTTCCCAAATCCTTTTTAGAGAAGTTATTGTGTATATAACTTTTAACTAATTATAACATACCTATATCATTCTCAGTGATTAGTATATCTTCTATATAAAGAACAAAGAAGACTATCATGCTCCATAAAGTTTCTATTCATTTTGATAAACCCAGACCCTCTGATTACCTCATCAAAATAAAGATTCCAACTTAGGGAAGCCTGCTTAAGTCCATAAATAAACTTCTTCAGCTTGCATACTAGACCCATAGTTAGGCTGAATGCAAAACTTTTAGGCTATTTCTTATATATCACTAAGGCCATTAAGGTCCAACATAAAAAAGTTAAAAGGCAGGAAAAGACAACAATGCCACAAGCTATGTACAAGAGAGAAAAGAATGTGTATCTCATTACTAGTGCCATCAAGATTAGGTTTTTTCTCGCCTCGAGATATCCCTTCAAAAACGCCATCTTTACATCTATCTACCATATCTTAAAATCATAATTTGCAACAATCGCCAATAAAATTCGTATTAACTTTATCATCGCTACTAGTGCAAAGGTTTCGTTATAATCGATTCTAAATCGTTAAGAATATTCTTTTGCAACCAGTCGGGCTTTGAAGGTCTCTACCTTTTCATCGGGCCCACGCTTCCTCTTATAAATTCATTTACAACCAATAGAAACTATTCCTTTAAGAAGCTCAATTAAGTCCTAAACTTAATTTTGATGTATTGAGTCAATTTTAAATTTCATGGCTCCTTGCTATTTTCCAAGTCGATGTCTAACATCACCTTTCTATAGGTTAAATAATCATTTTCTTTAATTACAAAAACTCCAAGCACACCTTCAGGCATCTAACCATACCTGGCAAGTGGTCTGGACATCTTTTTTTACCTATATGGAGTATATGCTAAAGGTATTCTGCTGAATTGAACTTGAGGTTCCATCTCTGGTTTATGCTGGTTTTTATTAGCTTCATCAAGCTCAATCTTTCTACAACCCCATGATCCATGAGAAATTCTTTCTCTAGGAAAGTGGCATATCAAGAAGTGAACACGTTTCATTCCTAAAGATCATAGAATTGTTATTCCATTGAATTCTTAGGATACCTGACGAATTGATACTTGTACCCCAAGGGTTCAAGTTTATTCTATTAAGTAAATTTTACATAAACAGGACAACCCCAAATCTTAAAATATTTAAAACTTAGTTTATTCTCTTTCAGCATCTCATACAGTATGGTTGGAATAACTTTGGATAGAATCATGTTCAATATAGGAGTAACGATATCAAGAGCATAACCTCGCAGATATTTCAAAAAATCGGTGAAGCTCATCATCGATCGGACCATATCCAATAATGTTTGATTCTTTCTTTTTAAAATACCATTATGTTGCTAAGTACTCGGAGGACTATACTGAGCGATAATCTAATTCTCCTTTAAATAATTAAAAAATTCACTATTTATGTACTCACCGCATCGATTTGATCGAAGGCATTTGACGTACATGTCGGTTTGTTTCTCTACTTCAAGTTTGAGCTCTTTGAACATTTCAAAGGTTTTTAACTTGTGTTGCACAAGAAACATGTACCCGTATTGTGACAAATCATTGATAAATGTTATAAAGTATCAAAACCCACCTATTGTAGTATGATTCATTATACCACATATATCATTATTCACCAATTCCAATAAATCAGTGGCACGGTGTCCAAAGCCAATAAATAGAGATTTAGTCATTTTTTCTTAAATACAATATTCACAAATTGGGTAAAGTTGTATGGTTAGATTAGGTCTCCGACCATCCTTAACTTGATGGGTTAGATGTCTGACGCCTATATGACTTAAACCTATATGCCAAAGTTTTGTATCATTTAAAGTTTCTAAACTAGTACTAGTGCTACCTAATACATTCATGATATTTGCAGTTGTATCCAAAATATAATTCTCATTAATTAACTGACATTCAGCTAACAAAACATCAAACATATCATATAAATATAAGAAACGATTCCTGATATACACATGATACCCTTTACTATCAAGTATGGGAAATGAGATAATCTTTCTGATACATGAGGATACAAAATAACAGTTATTCAATACAGGTATTTTATTACAAGGGAGAATCAAGTCAAAATGTCCAACAACCTCAATCTGCAAGAGATCATCATTTCCTACTTGAAGCTATACTTCTTCTAGCTACAACCATATAATTTCTTTAAGACTTGCAATACATTACAGATGTGAGAAGGAGTTGTGATATCTAATAACTAAACTGTACTTACATCAAATGCTAAAGAAATATCAATAATGGTTAAACATATACCTGTAAGAGTCTTTTTCACAGTTGCAATGTATTTGGGGCAATTCTTTTATTCGTGCCCGTCCTCGCTGTAATGGAAATATTTTCCTTTTACTTTTAGCTTCTCTTGTGGCTTGGATATCTATCATCACTGAGGACTCATCCTGGGTGTCTGCTTCACTTTCTTTTTTTTCTTCCCTTTGGACTTTCCAAAAGCCCTTAGGGTAGAAAATAAAGTACCCTGAACATAAAGAGCTGTGCCCTATTTGCTCATGTCCTCATATATTGTCTTAAGAATTTTATGCAGATCAACATAAGTAGAGGTTAATCCTTACATGTTAAAATTCATGATGAACTAGGCAAATGACTCTGAAAGTGACTGAAGAATCAAATTATTCACCAATGTATTGCTCAGTACCATATACATTGTCTCTAAGCTCTCGATGTATCCAATAATATTTAGGATATAAGGACTAACAGGAATATCCTCTGAGAGTCTAGGCTGAAAGAGAGCTTTTGCAACTCTGTATATATCGACCTGAGGTCTATCACCAAAAAGCTCATTCAGATGGAGCATTATACTACCAACAACGTCCATACAAACATGCTCTCTTTGTAGCTCTGTAGACATTGAGGCTATGATGTAAGATTTGACTTTCAAATCATCATCCAACCATTTCTGTTATGTCTCATTTTTCTTTAGAGAAGCATCATTAGAAATACCTCCGGGTAAGCGCTGATCAACATACACAAGCGTCTTAAAATTCAGAACTATTCTAAGATTTATTAACCAGTCAGAATACGTTTATGCACCCTTAAGTTGGTGTGCATCAAGAATGTGGACCAAAGGGTTACTAGAAGCCATTTAATCTTCATAAGACAAAAATTAAAAGATGTCAGGGGATATTTAAGATATTAAGTCACTAATATAATGTTTTAAATCATAGTATAATCTATATACAATTTTTAATTTAAAACGCCCTTCTACTGCTTTACATAGTCCCTTTAATCTCTCAAAATGGGATAACGACAGTTTAAACTTATTTAAACTATACAGTGGAAAGTAAACCCTATTGGCATTTTACTCGGACCACACACTATAGCGATCTAGGCCTTTGTAAACCTAACGGGTAAACAACTCTTGTTAGTTGTATCTTATGCAACTCTTACTCATTATCCTAAATATATCTTATCTACACACTGTAGCAACTAGGGTAAGTGTATTCCAAATTATCTTATTAATAATCAAATATTAACTACTGGTACTACCCGCAAACTATAGTGATCTAAGGCAATACTTTCACATATATTTGCCTCATCCCAAGTTTAATTGGCATAGTCTAAATCATACAGACCAAATCCCTTACACTGTAGTAATCTTGGAAAAGACCGATATAACCCAGCTAACACCGTATTGACAATACGGTTTATCATATAACAATATCTCATAATGTGATACTATTTAATCTAATTAAGAGAGATTTTAAATACATCCGCATCTCATGAGGATGTAAAATTTAGATCATATAATTAATTTTACGCAAGTACAACTAACCCCACCATTAGGGCTCTCATTGTGGTTATCAACGTAAATATGTGATCATTTCATGTTATGAAAAATAAAGAGGCATAATATGTCATTTAAACAAGTCAAAACATGAAGAAAAACAAAAACATTCAAACAACACTGAGTGCCACGACATTGAAAGGTAAATGTCACGGCGCCTATGAGAAAACTGGCCGGGCACTGCAGTGCCACACTTTGGACGTCGCGGCATCCTTTTTAGAAAGTGGGCGCTGTGCGTCCATTAACAAAACACTCTTTGCATCGCAGCCCCTAGAGGCTGGCGCCGAATGCGGTAACAATATACTGTTAAGGTTTATGCTGACATGTCATCCCTGAATGTACATATACTTATTCTTTATACAAATGTACATTTTCATTGAATCGCTAATGCCTATTTATATTATACTGTGCAATGTAACATTACAGATATTATATAATCTGAATGAGTTCATATCTGATCTAAAGAAATTTAGATAAGGGCCCACAGTTGACCACGCTAAGAGATATAAATGCTAAATGTTAGCATAACTAATTGTTAGCTAGTTATAATACTCATGAAAGATTTAAGAGTTAGAGTCTTACCTGTAATGGGACAGAGAACTAGGAATATACTAGTAACTTTATAGTTGCAAGAGTTGCAATCAGGTGCTAGAAAATGTCAGTTGCGCAAGTATGTTCTTAAATATTGTCCCTGATCTATTTCTATCGATGTGGTTTGTCGGTGGATACCTTTATATGAATCAGCATATGTCGTATCTATAGGGTATAGATGGTTATTCCTAGCTGACCATAAACTTGGATCTCGTATTGACATATGGGTATCCAGTTAGGACTAAATATAGGACAAACTCACGAGGGCCTCCGATAGACACCCTATGTAAGCCGTCAATGGAGGGTCCTCTCGAGTTAAGTAGTATACGTGGTCTACCATACTTTAGTTTCACGCATGTCACAGATCTTTCATGGTGTGACTGCTAGGTATCGTTGGATATAGTTTGATGCTTATAGAGTCCGGTGTATATAGATATGGGATCCCCCAGCTTGCATAGGGAGTTAGATATCCAAATGCTTCGAGACTGTATTTCGAAAAGTTTTATGGCCATGATCATTAAACCTGAGAAAAAATTTCCGCCAGGGTGTAACCAATATGGCAAAAGAGTTTGCACATATAGTTCAGTGAGATACAAGTCTGGGGAAATGATATAGATGAGCATATGGGAATTTTACAGTGATAATCTATATCCTCGCACATCTAGGATATCATGACGGGAGAACTATACGTATGCGTTGTAACTTCGTCCATGATAGTCGACGCGCTGATTTGTATTTCCATGTGGTGTGCGCGGGGCAATGTTCACGGACTCATGAAATAGTTCAATTTGATGAATCGGGCGTGGACCTAGGGAGTCCCGCGATATGAAGTGTACACGTTACGCACTAGCACAACGTACGAGATTAAATTGTTTAATTCAGTAATATCGAGCACTACTATAAGAATGCGTGCGTGTCTGTATTTAAGTGTTAAATATAACAATTAGTCAATAATTATTATTTACTAATTTATAATGACACGTGGCGCATTGTGGTTCCTCGGTTGAGTTAACCCAAATGTGGGTATGGTGAGACCCACTAGTGGGTAGACTTAGTACCTAATTATTAAGGATAAAATGGTCATTTTATATAATAATTATTTTATTATTAAATAATAAAAATGTTTTATTATATATATTATAATATATTATTCTTTTATATAATGACATTTAGTTGTCATCCATTAATTTATATTATATTATTATTTATCTAAATTTGTGGCCAAGTGTATTATTGTGAGATATATATTTGTGTGAATTCGTGAAAAGCATTTGGAGAGAATTGCTTCATATTTGTATTGTTGTGCTTGTAGAAGAAAATTTTTCTTTCTTGAGCAAATTGGTGGCCGGCTAAATGGTAAGCAAAACAAATGAATATAGATCCATCTTAAGAATTAATTTCAAGTGTTGAAATTAATTCTATTACTTGCATTTATTGGTTACCAGTTACAATAACACAAAAATTTATTTTATTGATCAAAGAGTTAATTAAGGGAAAAATAAATTCAAAAGGGTTTAAGAGTTAAGCTCAATGTTGAATTTGGAGCTGTTGTTCTAGCTTACTAAGCCCACCGAGTTGGTGACTAGAACTGCCAACGGGTTGGCCTCCAGGTAGACTCCCAAGATACACGTGTAAAATATTACACGTTTTGGTGATTTCTCTACCTTTCAAATATATTAATATGATTAATATATTATTTATTGTGTTTATTATATTATTTTAATTATTCTGCTGCTTTAAATACATATTAGATATGTATTTTATATAATGAACACTATTACACATGCATACACCTACTTATATTTGATCCCCGACATATACATGCATCCGGCGACTAATTTTTTTGATCCCGGTGCACAAAGTTATCACATGAACAAAATATCCAAATATAATATGTTCATTTGAAAAACATCAACAATATAATGAACATCATTAAAAAAGGAATTTAAATAAACATCATCAATGTTCTAAATTAAACATTGATAAGTTATGAAAATATATATAATATCTTCATGTCAAATATATCACCAATGTTCTAAAATAAGCATTAACAAGTTATTAAAAAAATATATAACATCATCATGTCAAATATATAACAACTTTCACCCAAACACATAAACATGCTCTGATACCAATTATTGATTGCTATTATTCTAAGGTGTGTACATATGTAATATGTTCATCATAATGTAATAAGCATGTCATACATACAAATTTTTGTAGCGGAATAAAAAATCAAATTTTTTAATATGATAAATACATCAAATTAAATCAAATCAAAATATTAAGGTATTTTGAAACATACCTTTGTCAATGATTTGGTGATGATTAAACTTCATGGAGCTCACCTTGAAGTGATTCCTTGAATAATTTTAGTTCTAACACTTGGTGGGATTATAAAAGCTAGAATGGTAGCTTTAATTATGATGTAGGATTTTTTGTTCTTGTGCTTAAACTCTTTAAGCAAATAAACTCTCTTATTTTCACTTTTGAAACAAAACTTATGTTCTTTTTGTTTTTTCTACCAAGTCTCACTTGAAAGAAGAAGAAGGAGAAGTGTTCAGCTTTATTTGAATGTTTTTCCAAGAATGAAACGAATGCCTTGGTTGAATTTTTCACTTTACCATACATAAAACTTATGCAATTGTTTACTTAAGTGAAAAAACACACACATGTCATTACTTTTCCCAAAAAGAATTATTCCAAAAGCCATTTCTTTTATTTAATTAGACAATAGTATTTTAAATGAATTAATAAATACCAAAATAATATTTATTTTATTAAATAAATAGCTTGGCCGAATTTGCCTCCATAAATATAATAAAATGAGACAATTTTCTTCTGTGACTAATTTAATAAATATTAAAAATATTTCAATATAAATGTTTTAAATAAATAATTCAAATCAAGATAAAATGTTGTCATAATGGCCCAAGTACCATTTAAAATAATATATTTAAATATATATTTTATCTTAACATTGCAAGATAAGAAAACAAACTTTAATTATTTAATTAATTCATTAAGACAAGTGTCCAACACATATTTTATAAAATAATATAATAAACATCATATGTTTATTTAAATAAAATAATGTTCGATTGTTACAAGAGCCAATGGTTTAATGATATGTGTCAAGAATACCTTTTCTAGCAAAAAATGAACCTATTTGTAACATTTGCAAACTATATTTTTTACTTTACAAAGAGGTCCTTAAATGTATCCTACTTCCAAAAAATGTCCCAAATCGAACCGTTTGACTCGGTTTGCCACTATAGTGCTCAACGAGTATACTTCATATTGTAAGACTCCTTAGGTTAATGCCCGTTTACCTTACGAAATATTTCTGCAAATTCGTGAATGATGCCCTACACACATATTACGGATATTACAGAATGACGGTTGAGCTATACAAGTTGAGGTTAACTATATCCTTATAATTCTTCCGTTACCTATTGTTGGGATTGGTGCTCATGTGACATTTCAATTTTGTATGAATATTGTATTTTCATACTTATGCAATAAATAAATATTTCATTAAATTGCTAATTATTTTATTAGGATAAGATGCTTGTAACATTTCGAACATTATATTGATCTTAAAGAGTTCAAATTAGGTCTAAAGAGTTAGAACCTTGTCTGAAATGGAATTATTTGTTCCTGATTTATTTTCGCCGATGCAGGGTTTGTCAAGTGGAACTGATTAATATAAATCAATATATATCTATATCTGAATTGTTGAGATGATTAATCTTAGCAAATCATGAGCTTATTAGAAGCTCGTATAGATATACATGTATTCAGTAATGGAAAGCCTTCTCGAGTTGAGTAGTATTCGTAGTCCCTTGACCTGAGCACCACGGTCAAAGACCTTTCATGTTCTGACCGCTGCGTGTCGCTAGGTATGGTCTGATGCTCATGGAGTCTGGTGAGTGTATATATGGGATCTTTCAGCTCATATGAGTAAGTTAAATATCTAGATGCTCTAAAATTATATTCCAGGAAGTCTTATGGCCATAGCTATTAATTTTGAGAAAGAGTTTCTCGTGGTATAAACAATATTGTAAAAGAATTTGTGAATACTATTTATTGGAATACTAATCGAAGACATAAGTTTATGGTTAAGTAATAGGGGACTTGATGGTGTTGATCTATGTCTCCGCTCTTCTAAGATATTAATGACGGAGGGATTATATGAATATGGATTAACGTCAACTTGTATGGTTTAACTTATCATTTTGTATTATCTATAACGTGTATGGGTAGGGTGTAGTAACCAGTATCCATAACCGGTAAGAATATGTATATTTATATATATAAATATATGTATTTTATTTGTATGTGGGTGATCCTTGATTTATATATTGTTATTAGTAGTGTTTTTATAGGTTAAGGATATACTATTAGTATTGGGTTTATTTGCAAGACTTTGGAATTATTTTAGGGACCAAATTGTTATACTTTGAAAGTTTTAGGGGTGAATTCGTAAATACCAAAAATTAACCACTTAGTATAAAAATACACTTTTAAAAACCCTAATTCTCTCATTTTGGTCGAGTTACCCATTTTTAGAGAGAGAAGAGAGAAATAAAGGAGAGAGAAAGAGAAGAAGAAGAAGAAAAAGAAGAAGAAAATGAGAATTTTGGATCTTTAGAGGTATATCACAACTAATTATCAATTTATTGGTGTTAATTAAGTTAATATCTTTAAGTTTTGATTTCTGGAAATATGTATAATTAAGGATTTGATGTGTATTTCGTTTGATGTTGTGAGAATTGATGATGATCTATAAGATAGTTTGATAAATCATGATGAATTATGGAATTTCTGCTGGATAACCTCTTGATCTAGGAATTTTATAAATTGTTGTGATTCGATTCTGATTTTGAATTTTGCGTATATGAAATTAGACATGTTTAGGATCATCTGAGACTTTGAATCGACTGAAAATCTCGGAAATTGAATTTGTAGTGAATTTACCAAAATGACCCTGGAATTCTGGAAATTTCCTGTGTAAACAGTATAATACAGTGGAAAATAATTTTTGACCTACTGAATGATCTTTAAAAATTATGAATTTGTGGAATATGATAATTTTATATGTCTAATATGATATACTCGGAATTGAGAATTTGGATCAATGTGGTTGAAGTGTTATGAATTTCTAAAGTGTATCAGCTCATTGTAGTATTTGATTAACAGATTTTTAAAGTTATGAAATAAAATAGTTTTAAAATACTTTTGGCAGTTATTTGGAAGCCAAATATTTATCATGGACTGAGATATGTGTCAAGAGTAATTATATGGTAGTTTTATAATTTTTGAGTTAGTATATGATTTTATAAAATTGGGACATTGAATACTGTTCAGTAAGTATCTTGATCCTGTCAGGTTTGTAGTTTGGATTCGATGGTGTGTATGGAATGGATTGTGTAGGAATTTTGATATAATATTCATATATAAGAAGTATATATGAGTCAAGAATGATATATTCTGATTTCGGAGTAATTGGACATCATTTGATGTATTAGAAATTTTTGTTAAGTGTAAGTGGTCAGAATGACAGGTTTTGAGAAACCAAATATTTAGACCAATTTGATGTGATAAATGCATTGTGTATAATTTTGTAAGCTATTTAAAGTATTTTGTGTGAATTATGAGACTTATGAAAGGATTAATCTCCATTGATAGGTTAAGGAGATTTAAGCCTTGTAGCTGAAAGTGTTAAGAGGTAAGTATACTAGACTTACTACTGGAATCACAATAAACATAATAATTGTTTTGTATGATTTTGTAAATGGGGTTAAGAATATGTTTATGATATGTCAAAGTATATTTTGATATGAAATGTGAATATATGTTTATGAATGTGAGCATTGACATTGAGCATGGACATACATGTGTTTTTGAAAGTGAGCTTTCCAAAATAAGATGCGTTTAACAAAGAAAGCTTTTGAAGTGTAATATGTCCATGAGAAATATTTTGTGATTTGAGGGTACTTGAACTCACTGTTAACTTAGTAGGCATTTTATGTGATTTGTGGAGCCTTTATGTGTGGCCTTTCCTTCGGGATTGGTATATGTTATGTGTTCCGTATGTAGGGAGGATCCTATTGGTACCTAAAGGAAGTGTGAGTCATCACATTCGTGTGGTGGCGTATTGGTACATGTGAGAGGACTCACCGATGATCAGGGTGAGGGTTTGGCTTTTACCTTCGGGCATAAGCGTTATATATGTGTGATTTAAAGACCTCACTTGTACTATTCCTCTCATACGGTATGTCACCTACGAGTGACATTTGGCTCATTATGTGATATGTGATATGTAAGTCCTACTAAGTAGTAGTCGAGTAATGGTATTCCTATTATGTGTTTTGAAAGAATGTGTAAGCGCTTACATGATATGTGATTTGATAAGATTATGATTTTGATTGATCACAGCATATCATACATATGCATTGTGTACATATATGTATTTGTATTTGATATATGAAAAACTAGTATGCTTACTGAGTTTTATACTCATTATAGTTTATGGTGATTTCAGGTAAATAAGGTACATGTGTGCTTAGCGGATTTGGCAAGGCTTCTGCTGTTCCTTGGGTTCCCTAAGTTGCTAGGTTGTTGTGTGTTTCATTTGGGGACACGTGGGATAGGATATTTGGTTTGTCCCTATTGAATAAATACTTATGTATTATTTCATTGTGTGTGGATTGGATTTGGTTTAAGTTTTATAAAGTGTGGTTATTGGATGATTTTAAGTAAGAATTTGCAATGGATATATTCTGGGCTCCCGGTAACAAAGTTGCTACTGGTGACGTAGTAGAGTGTTAATCTCTGAGAAAACTCTGCGTATCTCCGGTTTAATAATTGTCCCAGTCATAATTCAATTGCTATAATTCTGAAAGAAATTGAAATGAAAGTTGAAAATTTTGTGTAATATTATTTATGAGTGCACATGCAGTGAATGAATGTAAGTGATGTCGTGTGTCGGATCTTTTGGGTCTGTGGCGTGACAGCTTTTATTGGTATCAGAGCTAAGATATGATTCTGTAGACTTTTAAGTGTCGAGTCAAGGGAACCGAGCAGATGCCAAATCCTTAGGATTGTATTTATAGCTTTGTTGTGTAAAAGTTTGACATATTCCTTAAATTTTGTATGATTTTGTAAAGATGACACATTATCCAAGAGCTGCTAAGATTGTTGTTGTTGTGGATAATGGTACCTTGTGGATCTTAATGTTACTATTTAGATTTGTTTTTAAAGTTATGACTCATATGCTTAGTAAGAGTGATGTTGAATATCTTATAATGATAATTTGCATGTGATAGAGCAAATTGAGATAATTTTCTCAATGACAAAATATAGAGAAGTAGAGTATTGAAGACATCAATTGAAACAACTTTTATTGAAAAGGAAAACAACAACACAACAACAATAGCAGCAACAAAAATACAGTAGAGGCTACGGAGTGAGATTTAAGTCTATTTTGCGCTTCTTCTGACTGTCATGAGTAGACCAATCTAACTGATGCAATGTTGGATTAGACAGAGGAATAAAATACTGTAATTGATCAATTAGTTGATCAACAGTTGGAGCTGAAATAAGAATCCGTCGTGCTAGAAGTAGGATGAATTGTGTTCCCGCTGCATAGTCAAGAAAAGATATCAACCCGTCGTAAAAGCCATTAACATTTAACAAACCAATGGGTTTTTGGTGGATTTGTAATTGTGCCCATGAGACAATTTGAAAAATTTCCTCCAAGGTCCCGAAACCTCCTGGTAGAGCTATGAAAGCATCCGCATGCCTAAGCATTTGAGCCATTCGCTCGTGCATAGATGAGACTTGTAACTCATCCCCAATTGTTTTTCCTACAACATTTTCAATAGCTAGAGGTTTTGGAATGATACCCAAAACTCGACTACCTTTATTGTGTGCAGCTTTTGCCACAGACCCCATTAACCCTCGGTTACCTCCTCCATATACTAAATGTATATTTCGCTCAGCTAATACCTTACCAAGATTTTCTGCAACTTTTGTAAACTCTTCAGTATTCCCAGGGTTGGATCCACAAAAGACACAAATTTTTGTGAATCGACGAGCTGAGGTTTCCTCCATTGTTATGCTCACCCTAATCTTTGAATATTTTTGAGTTTGTATAAGGATGCAATAATAATAATGTATTTATAGAGAAACAAATTGATAATAGCTGTGGAGCATATGTGTAAGTATGTTCAAGTATATATTTTTCTCGATTCTTGTGAGGTAAAACAAAAAAAAAAGAACGAGTTTTACTTTATCATTTTATAAGGGACAATAGGTCGCAAAATCTTGAATAAATATATGTTGATATGTAAGTGTGATAAAAATTGTGTCGGAAGTGTGATAAGTTAGGTAAGATAATTAAGAAAAGTCAATAAAGGCCTATTTCATGGATTTAGGGACTTAGCCATTTTGGCATTAATGGTCGACAATACATCAATGACTTGAAGACTTTTTGAGCTAACAATTGAACTTTGGACATGAGGCCAAATTAACTTTATTAATTACAAAGATTTTGTGGTCTTAACATTAATTTTTGGCCGATAGATTAAAAGCAGATATGAAGAAAGATATAGCACACTTGACATAAAGATAAAGCAGTAATCAGTCTCTCTTTGATGTGATAGAGCAACACGGATCTAGTTTCTGTGAAAATAGAAACAGCAATGTAGGTCAAAATGAGTCTCCTTGGTCGCTTTCATCTGTGTCGTATCCGTGAGAGAGGAACTTATGGAGTTGTTGTTCCCATACATTGAATGAGGGCTATGGCGGAGTGGAATGTGGGTCTACCATATCTTGATCTTCTCCAGGTGAGCTGGTCTGGATGAGGGATGTGCTGGCTTCCTCTTGGATTTGGGTGTCGGTTGGATAAGGTTGGGAGTCTTGAAAGAGGGATAAGTCAAGATTGGGTTGGTGTTGGTCAAGTTCTGTCGGGACAACTGGCTGAGATTGAGTAGGTTCTGTCGGGACAACTGGCTGAAATTGGGTAGGTTCTGTCGGGACAGTTAGCTGAGGCCATTGGTGAAGGTTATCCATTGCTTGTCTGTATCTGGCATAATAAGTCATGTTTGGGATATGGTGATGATGAGTAGAGTAATCTGTATTTCTGAGATGTGAAAGATGATATTTTTGTCTTTGTTGGAATTTGAGTATATTGGCAAAATTCAGGTCTTCTGTAAAGTCAGCTTCAACTTGTTCCCAAGGTGCAGCATCTTCTGGGGAGATCCAAACAGACAGAGGAATTATTTGATTTTCCTGAGCAAGAATTCTTTCAAGTTCTCTCTTTTGCTGAATTACTTCTTCAGGCCAGAGCTTAATTGATCCCTTTAGTGAAAGGGTAAATGTGAAGTAATCCTTAACAGTGGGGTAATAATGAATCTCGTGATCTGAAATAATCATACCCTTCCGTTGGAGAAGTAAGACTGACCAAAGATGTTGTCTGGGGACTGCAGCATTTGTGTTATTTGCAATCATGTATTGAAATTTAGTTATCCACCATGTCTTTGGGTAAAACCATTGCAGAAAAATCAGGGCTGGATGATCTTCATCACATTTTTCTAATTTTGGAGGGTTCTAAGTAATGGGAATTCCATGGCGATTGTATACAGATCCAACAGGTACCATAACAAGTAAAGGACAGGTTTGGACCATTGGGAAAATGGGAAAAAAGAGTGCAGGTGAAAGAAAGGGTATTCTAAGTTGAACAAAGGGCCACCAAGAACTGTGAGGCCGTGTTCTTGGACTGCTAAGATGGCGTAGTGTCTGATGAATTCTTTGGCACGGGAATGGAGTGTTCTGGTTTTGATTAGGTCTGGAAATTGTGGTGAAGAAAAAGGAACATGAGGAGTTATGATAATGGGATTCATTATGAAGATGGTAAGAAGGTTGGTTTTATTTATTGCTAGAAAAGTGATTATGAGGTTTAGGCTATTTATAGAGTTTTATGAAAGAAAATCAATAATCGTTTTGTCATTTCCTTTTACGTGGATGACGTTAAAGGAATAGTTAAAAGAATCATATTTGCCATCGCAGTAATTGTGCTAGTAGAATCTTTTCTATTTGAAATCGAGCATATTAGAAAAAGCAGACATGTCAATCTCAATGAGAAAATGATGTCCAATAAGGTGGACTATTTTTTTTAAGAGTTAAAGTAAGAGATATAATGTTAAGATCTATAGTTTAAGAATCAGTTGAACTAAAGGTCTTTTTATTGAAGTTGATTTTTGATCGTTTAAGATAATGCTTTCAATATTCTGATTTGAATGACAACTTAGTTGCGTATAAATACTACATTTTTTTTTTTTGAATGATATCAAGGTAGTGAATGATATTATGACGTATGAGTATATGTTGAAGGGATTAAAATTTTTAAAGGAGTTAAGAATTTTAAGTAAGAGATTAGTATGGGTATTCTACATCTATGTTATTCTTTAATGAATGAAAGGTGAAGTGTATAGATACCCATTAAATATTGAACGAATGGGAAAAAAAAAAGAATAAAAATATGTGTGTATAATTTTATAAGTCCATAATGTGTGTCATATGTTTATTTTATGGATATATGTTTCGTACTCCTCTCGTATACTCAGCTATGAGCCAACTTAGAGATAATCTAACATATGAATGAGTATTTATTAGGATTTTGGACCACAATGAGCAAATCCTATATACAAGGAAGATTGCTTTGTAAATGTTTTATGAATAAACTATACAGTTGAAAAGGAAAATTGAGAATGAGAAGAAGAAATGAGATCTAAGTATCCTCATCTATGTGCTTAAGTTATGAATTTCGAGGACGAAATTCTTATAAGGAGGGGAGAATTGTAGTAACCAGTATCCATAACCGGTAAGAATATGTATATTTATATATATAAATATATGTATTTTATTTGTATGTGGGTGATCCTTGATTTATATATTGTTATTAGTAGTGTTTTTATAGGTTAAGGATATACTATTAGTATTGGGTTTATTTGCAAGACTTTGGAATTATTTTAGGGACCAAATTGTTATACTTTGAAAGTTTTAGGGGTGAATTCGTAAATACCAAAAATTAACCACTTAGTATAAAAATACACTTTTAAAAACCCTAATTCTCTCATTTTGGTCGAGCTACCCATTTTTAGAGAGAGAAGAGAGAAATAAAGGAGAGAGAAAGAGAAGAAGAAGAAGAAAATGAGAATTTTGGATCTTTAGAGGTATATCACAACTAATTATCAATTTATTGGTGTTAATTAAGTTAATTTATTTAAGTTTTGATTTCTGGAAATATGTATAATTAAGGATTTGATGTGTATTTCGTTTGATGTTGTGAGAATTGATGATGATCTATAAGATAGTTTGATAAATCATGATGAATTATGGAATTTCTGCTGGATAACCTCTTGATCTAGGAATTTTATAAATTGTTGTGATTCGATTCTGATTTTGAATTTTGAGTATATGAAATTAGACATGTTTAGGATCATCTGAGACTTTGAATCGACTAAAAATCTCGGAAATTGAATTTGTAGTGAATTTACCAAAATGACCCTGGAATTCTGGAAATTTCCTGTGTAAACAGTATAATACAGTGGAAAATAATTTTTGACCTACTGAATGATCTTTAAAAATTATGAATTTGTGGAATATGATAATTTTATATGTCTAATATGATATACTCGGAATTGAGAATTTGGATCAATGTGGTTGAAGTGTTATGAATTTCTAAAGTGTATCAGCTCATTGTAGTATTTGATTAACAGATTTTTAAAGTTATGAAATAAAATAGTTTTAAAATACTTTTGGCAGTTATTTGGAAGCCAAATATTTATCATGGACTGAGATATGTGTCAAGAGTAATTATATGGTAGTTTTATAATTTTTGAGTTAGTATATGATTTTATAAAATTGGGACATTGAATACTGTTCAGTAAGTATCTTGATCCTGTCAGGTTTGTAGTTTGGATTCGATGGTGTGTATGGAATGGATTGTGTAGGAATTTTGATATAATATTCATATATAAGAAGTATATATGAGTCAAGAATGATATATTCTGATTTCGGAGTAATTGGACATCATTTGATGTATTAGAAATTTTTGTTAAGTGTAAGTGGTCAGAATGACAGGTTTTGAGAAACCAAATATTTAGACCAATTTGATGTGATAAATGCATTGTGTATAATTTTGTAAGCTATTTAAAGTATTTTGTGTGAATTATGAGACTTATGAAAGGATTAATCTCCATTGATAGGTTAAGGAGATTTAAGCCTTGTAGCTGAAAGTGTTAAGAGGTAAGTATACTAGACTTACTACTGGAATCACAATAAACATAATAATTGTTTTGTATGATTTTGTAAATGGGGTTAAGAATATGTTTATGATATGTCAAAGTATATTTTGATATGAAATGTGAATATATGTTTATGAATGTGAGCATTGACATTGAGCATGGACATACATGTGTTTTTGAAAGTGAGCTTTCCAAAATAAGATGCGTTTAACAAAGAAAGCTTTTGAAGTGTAATATGTCCATGAGAAATATTTTGTGATTTGAGGGTACTTGAACTCACTGTTAACTTAGTAGGCATTTTATGTGATTTGTGGAGCCTTTATGTGTGGCCTTTCCTTCGGGATTGGTATATGTTATGTGTTCCGTATGTAGGGAGGATCCTATTGGTACCTAAAGGAAGTGTGAGTCATCACATTCGTGTGGTGGCGTATTGGTACATGTGAGAGGACTCACCGATGATCAGGGTGAGGGTTTGGCTTTTACCTTCGGGCATAAGCGTTATATATGTGTGATTTAAAGACCTCACTTGTACTATTCCTCTCATACGGTATGTCACCTACGAGTGACATTTGGCTCATTATGTGATATGTGATATGTAAGTCCTACTAAGTAGTAGTCGAGTAATGGTATTCCTATTATGTGTTTTGAAAGAATGTGTAAGCGCTTACATGATATGTGATTTGATAAGATTATGATTTTGATTGATCACAGCATATCATACATATGCATTGTGTACATATATGTATTTGTATTTGATATATGAAAAACTAGTATGCTTACTGAGTTTTATACTCATTATAGTTTATGGTGATTTCAGGTAAATAAGGTACATGTGTGCTTAGCGGATTTGGCAAGGCTTCTGCTGTTCCTTGGGTTCCCTAAGTTGCTAGGTTGTTGTGTGTTTCATTTGGGGACACGTGGGATAGGATATTTGGTTTGTCCCTATTGAATAAATACTTATGTATTATTTCATTGTGTGTGGATTGGATTTGGTTTAAGTTTTATAAAGTGTGGTTATTGGATGATTTTAAGTAAGAATTTGCAATGGATATATTCTGGGCTCCCGGTAACAAAGTTGCTACTGGTGACGTAGTAGAGTGTTAATCTCTGAGAAAACTCTGCGTATCTCCGGTTTAATAATTGTCCCAGTCATAATTCAATTGCTATAATTCTGAAAGAAATTGAAATGAAAGTTGAAAATTTTGTGTAATATTATTTATGAGTGCACATGCAGTGAATGAATGTAAGTGATGTCGTGTGTCGGATCTTTTGGGTCTGTGGCGTGACAGCTTTTATTGGTATCAGAGCTAAGATATGATTCTGTAGACTTTTAAGTGTCGAGTCAAGGGAACCGAGCAGATGCCAAATCCTTAGGATTGTATTTATAGCTTTGTTGTGTAAAAGTTTGACATATTCCTTAAATTTTGTATGATTTTGTAAAGATGACACATTATCCAAGAGCTGCTAAGATTGTTGTTGTTGTGGATAATGGTACCTTGTGGATCTTAATGTTACTATTTAGATTTGTTTTTAAAGTTATGACTCATATGCTTAGTAAGAGTGATGTTGAATATCTTATAATGATAATTTGCATGTGATAGAGCAAATTGAGATAATTTTCTCAATGACAAAATATAGAGAAGTAGAGTATTGAAGACATCAATTGAAACAACTTTTATTGAAAAGGAAAACAACAACACAACAACAATAGCAGCAACAAAAATACAGTAGAGGCTACGGAGTGAGATTTAAGTCTATTTTGCGCTTCTTCTGACTGTCATGAGTAGACCAATCTAACTGATGCAATGTTGGATTAGACAGAGGAATAAAATACTGTAATTGATCAATTAGTTGATCAACAGTTGGAGCTGAAATAAGAATCCGTCGTGCTAGAAGTAGGATGAATTGTGTTCCCGCTGCATAGTCAAGAAAAGATATCAACCCGTCGTAAAAGCCATTAACATTTAACAAACCAATGGGTTTTTGGTGGATTTGTAATTGTGCCCATGAGACAATTTGAAAAATTTCCTCCAAGGTCCCGAAACCTCCTGGTAGAGCTATGAAAGCATCCGCATGCCTAAGCATTTGAGCCATTCGCTCGTGCATAGATGAGACTTGTAACTCATCCCCAATTGTTTTTCCTACAACATTTTCAATAGCTAGAGGTTTTGGAATGATACCCAAAACTCGACTACCTTTATTGTGTGCAGCTTTTGCCACAGACCCCATTAACCCTCGGTTACCTCCTCCATATACTAAATGTATATTTCGCTCAGCTAATACCTTACCAAGATTTTCTGCAACTTTTGTAAACTCTTCAGTATTCCCAGGGTTGGATCCACAAAAGACACAAATTTTTGTGAATCGACGAGCTGAGGTTTCCTCCATTGTTATGCTCACCCTAATCTTTGAATATTTTTGAGTTTGTATAAGGATGCAATAATAATAATGTATTTATAGAGAAACAAATTGATAATAGCTGTGGAGCATATGTGTAAGTATGTTCAAGTATATATTTTTCTCGATTCTTGTGAGGTAAAACAAAAAAAAAAGAACGAGTTTTACTTTATCATTTTATAAGGGACAATAGGTCGCAAAATCTTGAATAAATATATGTTGATATGTAAGTGTGATAAAAATTGTGTCGGAAGTGTGATAAGTTAGGTAAGATAATTAAGAAAAGTCAATAAAGGCCTATTTCATGGATTTAGGGACTTAGCCATTTTGGCATTAATGGTCGACAATACATCAATGACTTGAAGACTTTTTGAGCTAACAATTGAACTTTGGACATGAGGCCAAATTAACTTTATTAATTACAAAGATTTTGTGGTCTTAACATTAATTTTTGGCCGATAGATTAAAAGCAGATATGAAGAAAGATATAGCACACTTGACATAAAGATAAAGCAGTAATCAGTCTCTCTTTGATGTGATAGAGCAACACGGATCTAGTTTCTGTGAAAATAGAAACAGCAATGTAGGTCAAAATGAGTCTCCTTGGTCGCTTTCATCTGTGTCGTATCCGTGAGAGAGGAACTTATGGAGTTGTTGTTCCCATACATTGAATGAGGGCTATGGCGGAGTGGAATGTGGGTCTACCATATCTTGATCTTCTCCAGGTGAGCTGGTCTGGATGAGGGATGTGCTGGCTTCCTCTTGGATTTGGGTGTCGGTTGGATAAGGTTGGGAGTCTTGAAAGAGGGATAAGTCAAGATTGGGTTGGTGTTGGTCAAGTTCTGTCGGGACAACTGGCTGAGATTGAGTAGGTTCTGTCGGGACAACTGGCTGAAATTGGGTAGGTTCTGTCGGGACAGTTAGCTGAGGCCATTGGTGAAGGTTATCCATTGCTTGTCTGTATCTGGCATAATAAGTCATGTTTGGGATATGGTGATGATGAGTAGAGTAATCTGTATTTCTGAGATGTGAAAGATGATATTTTTGTCTTTGTTGGAATTTGAGTATATTGGCAAAATTCAGGTCTTCTGTAAAGTCAGCTTCAACTTGTTCCCAAGGTGCAGCATCTTCTGGGGAGATCCAAACAGACAGAGGAATTATTTGATTTTCCTGAGCAAGAATTCTTTCAAGTTCTCTCTTTTGCTGAATTACTTCTTCAGGCCAGAGCTTAATTGATCCCTTTAGTGAAAGGGTAAATGTGAAGTAATCCTTAACAGTGGGGTAATAATGAATCTCGTGATCTGAAATAATCATACCCTTCCGTTGGAGAAGTAAGACTGACCAAAGATGTTGTCTGGGGACTGCAGCATTTGTGTTATTTGCAATCATGTATTGAAATTTAGTTATCCACCATGTCTTTGGGTAAAACCATTGCAGAAAAATCAGGGCTGGATGATCTTCATCACATTTTTCTAATTTTGGAGGGTTCTAAGTAATGGGAATTCCATGGCGATTGTATACAGATCCAACAGGTACCATAACAAGTAAAGGACAGGTTTGGACCATTGGGAAAATGGGAAAAAAGAGTGCAGGTGAAAGAAAGGGTATTCTAAGTTGAACAAAGGGCCACCAAGAACTGTGAGGCCGTGTTCTTGGACTGCTAAGATGGCGTAGTGTCTGATGAATTCTTTGGCACGGGAATGGAGTGTTCTGGTTTTGATTAGGTCTGGAAATTGTGGTGAAGAAAAAGGAACATGAGGAGTTATGATAATGGGATTCATTATGAAGATGGTAAGAAGGTTGGTTTTATTTATTGCTAGAAAAGTGATTATGAGGTTTAGGCTATTTATAGAGTTTTATGAAAGAAAATCAATAATCGTTTTGTCATTTCCTTTTACGTGGATGACGTTAAAGGAATAGTTAAAAGAATCATATTTGCCATCGCAGTAATTGTGCTAGTAGAATCTTTTCTATTTGAAATCGAGCATATTAGAAAAAGCAGACATGTCAATCTCAATGAGAAAATGATGTCCAATAAGGTGGACTATTTTTTTTAAGAGTTAAAGTAAGAGATATAATGTTAAGATCTATAGTTTAAGAATCAGTTGAACTAAAGGTCTTTTTATTGAAGTTGATTTTTGATCGTTTAAGATAATGCTTTCAATATTCTGATTTGAATGACAACTTAGTTGCGTATAAATACTACATTTTTTTTTTTTGAATGATATCAAGGTAGTGAATGATATTATGACGTATGAGTATATGTTGAAGGGATTAAAATTTTTAAAGGAGTTAAGAATTTTAAGTAAGAGATTAGTATGGGTATTCTACATCTATGTTATTCTTTAATGAATGAAAGGTGAAGTGTATAGATACCCATTAAATATTGAACGAATGGGAAAAAAAAAAGAATAAAAATATGTGTGTATAATTTTATAAGTCCATAATGTGTGTCATATGTTTATTTTATGGATATATGTTTCGTACTCCTCTCGTATACTCAGCTATGAGCCAACTTAGAGATAATCTAACATATGAATGAGTATTTATTAGGATTTTGGACCACAATGAGCAAATCCTATATACAAGGAAGATTGCTTTGTAAATGTTTTATGAATAAACTATACAGTTGAAAAGGAAAATTGAGAATGAGAAGAAGAAATGAGATCTAAGTATCCTCATCTATGTGCTTAAGTTATGAATTTCGAGGACGAAATTCTTATAAGGAGGGGAGAATTGTAGTAACCAGTATCCATAACCGGTAAGAATATGTATATTTATATATATAAATATATGTATTTTATTTGTATGTGGGTGATCCTTGATTTATATATTGTTATTAGTAGTGTTTTTATAGGTTAAGGATATACTATTAGTATTGGGTTTATTTGCAAGACTTTGGAATTATTTTAGGGACCAAATTGTTATACTTTGAAAGTTTTAGGGGTGAATTCGTAAATACCAAAAATTAACCACTTAGTATAAAAATACACTTTTAAAAACCCTAATTCTCTCATTTTGGTCGAGCTACCCATTTTTAGAGAGAGAAGAGAGAAATAAAGGAGAGAGAAAGAGAAGAAGAAGAAGAAAATGAGAATTTTGGATCTTTAGAGGTATATCACAACTAATTATCAATTTATTGGTGTTAATTAAGTTAATTTATTTAAGTTTTGATTTCTGGAAATATGTATAATTAAGGATTTGATGTGTATTTCGTTTGATGTTGTGAGAATTGATGATGATCTATAAGATAGTTTGATAAATCATGATGAATTATGGAATTTCTGCTGGATAACCTCTTGATCTAGGAATTTTATAAATTGTTGTGATTCGATTCTGATTTTGAATTTTGAGTATATGAAATTAGACATGTTTAGGATCATCTGAGACTTTGAATCGACTAAAAATCTCGGAAATTGAATTTGTAGTGAATTTACCAAAATGACCCTGGAATTCTGGAAATTTCCTGTGTAAACAGTATAATACAGTGGAAAATAATTTTTGACCTACTGAATGATCTTTAAAAATTATGAATTTGTGGAATATGATAATTTTATATGTCTAATATGATATACTCGGAATTGAGAATTTGGATCAATGTGGTTGAAGTGTTATGAATTTCTAAAGTGTATCAGCTCATTGTAGTATTTGATTAACAGATTTTTAAAGTTATGAAATAAAATAGTTTTAAAATACTTTTGGCAGTTATTTGGAAGCCAAATATTTATCATGGACTGAGATATGTGTCAAGAGTAATTATATGGTAGTTTTATAATTTTTGAGTTAGTATATGATTTTATAAAATTGGGACATTGAATACTGTTCAGTAAGTATCTTGATCCTGTCAGGTTTGTAGTTTGGATTCGATGGTGTGTATGGAATGGATTGTGTAGGAATTTTGATATAATATTCATATATAAGAAGTATATATGAGTCAAGAATGATATATTCTGATTTCGGAGTAATTGGACATCATTTGATGTATTAGAAATTTTTGTTAAGTGTAAGTGGTCAGAATGACAGGTTTTGAGAAACCAAATATTTAGACCAATTTGATGTGATAAATGCATTGTGTATAATTTTGTAAGCTATTTAAAGTATTTTGTGTGAATTATGAGACTTATGAAAGGATTAATCTCCATTGATAGGTTAAGGAGATTTAAGCCTTGTAGCTGAAAGTGTTAAGAGGTAAGTATACTAGACTTACTACTGGAATCACAATAAACATAATAATTGTTTTGTATGATTTTGTAAATGGGGTTAAGAATATGTTTATGATATGTCAAAGTATATTTTGATATGAAATGTGAATATATGTTTATGAATGTGAGCATTGACATTGAGCATGGACATACATGTGTTTTTGAAAGTGAGCTTTCCAAAATAAGATGCGTTTAACAAAGAAAGCTTTTGAAGTGTAATATGTCCATGAGAAATATTTTGTGATTTGAGGGTACTTGAACTCACTGTTAACTTAGTAGGCATTTTATGTGATTTGTGGAGCCTTTATGTGTGGCCTTTCCTTCGGGATTGGTATATGTTATGTGTTCCGTATGTAGGGAGGATCCTATTGGTACCTAAAGGAAGTGTGAGTCATCACATTCGTGTGGTGGCGTATTGGTACATGTGAGAGGACTCACCGATGATCAGGGTGAGGGTTTGGCTTTTACCTTCGGGCATAAGCGTTATATATGTGTGATTTAAAGACCTCACTTGTACTATTCCTCTCATACGGTATGTCACCTACGAGTGACATTTGGCTCATTATGTGATATGTGATATGTAAGTCCTACTAAGTAGTAGTCGAGTAATGGTATTCCTATTATGTGTTTTGAAAGAATGTGTAAGCGCTTACATGATATGTGATTTGATAAGATTATGATTTTGATTGATCACAGCATATCATACATATGCATTGTGTACATATATGTATTTGTATTTGATATATGAAAAACTAGTATGCTTACTGAGTTTTATACTCATTATAGTTTATGGTGATTTCAGGTAAATAAGGTACATGTGTGCTTAGCGGATTTGGCAAGGCTTCTGCTGTTCCTTGGGTTCCCTAAGTTGCTAGGTTGTTGTGTGTTTCATTTGGGGACACGTGGGATAGGATATTTGGTTTGTCCCTATTGAATAAATACTTATGTATTATTTCATTGTGTGTGGATTGGATTTGGTTTAAGTTTTATAAAGTGTGGTTATTGGATGATTTTAAGTAAGAATTTGCAATGGATATATTCTGGGCTCCCGGTAACAAAGTTGCTACTGGTGACGTAGTAGAGTGTTAATCTCTGAGAAAACTCTGCGTATCTCCGGTTTAATAATTGTCCCAGTCATAATTCAATTGCTATAATTCTGAAAGAAATTGAAATGAAAGTTGAAAATTTTGTGTAATATTATTTATGAGTGCACATGCAGTGAATGAATGTAAGTGATGTCGTGTGTCGGATCTTTTGGGTCTGGGGCGTGACATAGGGCATCGGTTATGGATTACAAAAATATTTCGTGAGAAAAAATGGGTGTAAGTCTAGGGAGTCTCACTATATGAAGTGTACATATTGAGTATGTGGGTAATGCATCGGATCAAATTGTTCAATCTGGGAAGTTTTCAAAAAATATGAATTTATCTCAAAATCTCTCAGGAAGTAGTTAAGGTTTAAGTGTTAAATCTAAAATTGTGTCAAGTGAGACTTGGCACTTTTATCTACCTAGTGTATGTCTCAAATTGTGCCAATAATTTGTATGAGTACTAAATTTGGCATTGGTAAAAATAGCTATCATTTAAATAAAAAAAATTATTGTTTTATTTAAATTAATTTATTCGGGCATGAATTTATTTCAAGGTCTCTCGGGGAGTAGTTAAGGTTTAAGTGTTAAATCTAAAATTATATCAAGTGAGACTTAACACTTTTATCTACTTAATATATGCCTTAAATTATGTCAATAATTTTTATGAATACTAAATTGAGCATTGATGAATATAACTACTATTTAAATGAAATAATTATTATTTATTTAAATTATATTAATTGGCCAAAGGTGTAATTGATATATTGCTTATAGTGAGAACTATGTCAAATTAGTGGCATCTTCCAATTGGATAAATGAATTGAAAATGAATAAATTATTTTATTTGATGAATGAGTAATGTGATATTTTTATATCATAAAATTAAGTGCAAGTATACACTATCGTATGCAAGTAATAAAAAGACTAAATAAGTCGGATGTTGAACCCACAGGGATAATTTTTTCTTTTCTACTAAGTACTAAAATTATATCTTTTTAATAATTATCCAGAAAAATAAAAATCTAAGAATGAATGTAGAAAATATAAAAGCAAAAACACAATGCAAAGAGATGTAAGTGATAGCAATATAGAGAAAACCTAAGATTAATACTATCCCTCAATATGGTTTTTAATGATTAATCTTCTAATATTTAACTCACTTAGTCTTTGTTATTGATCAAGACACTAATGTATTCACAAGCCTCTTCCAAGGTCATGCAAGTATACCTTAATTTACTAAATACCTATATTTCTATGGTACTTGTAATAAATTAAGATTCATTAAGATTAGATCTTATTGATCATACATGCCAACTAGGTATATTCCTATCCTAAGCTGAAACTTGCATATGCAACATTGAATGTCACTCTACAATCATGCATCAAATTACCTAGGTCTAAATATTATGATTCCTCTTCCGAGTTTATCAAAATATTACCAACTCATTCACCATATATTGGCCATATATATTGAAGCATTAAACACAAGTAATTTGAATATCAAAGAACTAAGTTTATTAAATATTCTAAAGATATGGCAATTAAGCACATATATTGAGTTCAAGTATTAACCCTAGAAAATAAAATTAGCTCATGGCTACAAGAGCACAGCAGTAAAAATAATAATAAATCATGATACAATCAATAGCAAACTGATATAGACGTCGAATTGCTCTTAATTGCGCTGCCTAAGATCTCTTGATGCCGAAGATCGCCTTGAATCTCTCTCTAAGGTTGTTTCAATTAAACTCCTATTGCTCTCCAAGACTCATGCTCTGTATTCTTGGTGCTCTTGGGTCGTCTTGGATTGATTCTTAAAGGCTGGGAACGAGTGACTTTTTATAGGGATTGATATGAGCTTGAAAATATCAATTCTCGTCGGAATAGGACTCGCACTACCGCTGGGGCGCTATGCAGTTGTCGCTGGGGCGATATGTGAAAAAGGCTTCACCGCTGGAGCGGTGGGTTAATAGCGTTGGGGCTCTGTCTCATCGCTGGCACGGTGACTGTTTGGCGCTGAGGTGCCATATGCGACTAAAACAGGTCGTATTTCTCATTTTGATCACTATTCCAAAGCTGGGGCGATAATCCTCGTAGCGCTGGGGCGATGGACACATACTTTGAAAACTTTGCATTTTAGTCCCTGTTTTCGCTCCTTTTGCGTTTTTTCTTTAAATTTCGTTCAAGTCCCTATAAATAATAATAAAGCACATAAATAGCTATCTATTCTCATAAAATCATAAAATATCAAAATAAAAACATGAGAAAATATATGACAATTTTGCCCTTATCAATGAGACCACGTGTTGGCAACCCTTTTGTTAAGCTTACATATAAGGCATTTTCATGGTTTTCTTTTAGCATGACTTGGTTATATATTAATAAGTTAATAACACTAATTTGCTTCAAATTCTGTCAGCAATGCTTCATTTTTGGACGGCCAAAAATTCTATAAATAGGCCTTGTTACATTTGAATCAGATAAAAAAAAGACAAAAGGAAGAAAAGTGTAAGAAAATTAAAATAGTTAAGTCCCGAGAGATTAAGAAGAAAGAGTTGTTTCATCCAATCCGAGAGATAATTTTTGAAGCAAGAGTTATTTCATTAATTCTGAAAAGAAAGCTACTATTTCAGCTTGAGAAAGCTCATCACGTTCCTAACTAGTGCAAAGTATGCTTCGAGGGTGAGTATCATAATCTCATTAGTGTTATGAGATTATTTTAATATGTATTATATTTTCACTGCGTTGCATGTAAGACATGCAAATTTTAAATTGTTTAAAATGCACACATTCACCCGTAGCATGGCGTATACGCACATAACACCTACACCTATATCCTAAAAGAGAAAAAAAGATCATTACCGTTAAATCTCTATTTGCTCATCTGTGAACTTATCTCTAGATTCGTGTCTCGATAAATAATATATGCAAACACTTTTACAATATTGTTTAACCCTGTAAAAAACTCTTTTCTTGGGCTTACTGCTTGTGGCCATAAGATTTTCTGAGATATAACCTCGGAGCATCTAGATATACAACTCACTTATGTGAGCTG
The DNA here is from genome assembly GCA_946807835.1 of Ailanthus altissimus. Taxonomy (NCBI): domain Eukaryota; kingdom Viridiplantae; phylum Streptophyta; class Magnoliopsida; order Sapindales; family Simaroubaceae; genus Ailanthus; species Ailanthus altissimus. Next base: position 14,768,738 of record OX327698.1, read on the forward strand.
ACAGATCCCATATCTACGCACACCAGACTCTATGAGCATCGGACCATCCCAGCGACACGCAGCGGTTAGACCATAAAAGGTCTTTGACATATGTAGAATCAAAGTATAGTGAATAACTCATAAGTCTACTATGGCACTCAGGTCAATGGATCATGAATAGTACTCAACTAAAGAAGATCTTCCATTGACGGCTTCATAGGATGCCTATACAAGCTTCCACTAAGCTCATAGTCTATTAAGATTAATCATCTGGACCATTCAGAAATAGACATACACTGATCTATATATTAGAGCTTTATCGATAGACCCACATCGGTAAAATAGACCAGAAACATAGTATTTTAGAACATACTTGTCACGCCCCAGACCTAACAGATCTGACACACGACATCACTTACATTCATTCAATAATACTTAAACATTCATTTTAATTTCTTTTAGAATTATAGCAATTGAATTATGACTGGGACAATTACTAAACTGGAGATACGCAGAGTTTTCTCAGAGATTAACACTCTACTACGTCACCAGTAGCAACTTTGTTACCGGAAGCCCAGAATATATTCATTGCAAATTCTTACTTAAAATCAATCCATTACTACACTTGGTGAAACTTAAACTAAATCCAACCACACAATAAAATAATACATAGGTATTTATTCACTAGGGACAAATCAAATATCTTATCCCACGTGTCCCCAAATAAAACACTTAGCAACCTAACAACTTAGGGAACCCAAGGAACAGCAGAAGCCTTGCCAAATCCGCTATGCACACATGTACCCTATTTACCTGAAATCACCATAAACTATAATGAGTATAAAACTCAGTAAGCATACTAGTTTTTCATATATCAAATACAAATACATATATGTACACAATGCATATGTATGATATGCTGTGATCAATCAAAATCATAATCTTATCAAATCACATATCATGTAAGCGCTTATACATTCTTTCAAAACACATAATAGGAATACCATCACTCAACTACTACTTAGTAGGACTTGCATATCACATATCACATAATGAGCCAAATGTCACTCGTAGGTGACATACCGTATGAGAGGAATAGTACAAGTGAGGCCTTTAAATCACACATATATAATACTCATGCCCGAAGGTAAAAGCCAAACCCTCACCCTGATCATCGGTGAGTCCTCTCACATGTACCAATACGCCACCACACGAATGTGATGACTCACTCTTCCTTTAGGTACCAATAGGATCCTCCCTACATACGGAACACATAACATATACCAATCCCGAAGGAAAGGCCACACATAAAGGCTCCACAAATCACATAAAATGCCTACTAAGTCAACAGTGAGTTCAAGTACCCTCAAAACACAAAATATTTCTCATGGACATATTACACTTCAAAAGCTTTCTTTGTTAAACATATCTTATTTTGAAAGCTCACTTTCAAAAAAAACACATGTATGTCCATGCTCAATGTCAATGCTCATATTCATAAACATATATTCACATTTCATATCAAATACACTTTGGCATAACATAAACATATTTTTAAGCACATTTACAAAATCATACATAGACAATTACTATGCTTATAGTGATTTCAGTAAAAGTCTAGTATACTTACCTCTTAGCACTTACAGCTACAAGGCTTAAATCTCCTTAACCTATCAATGGAGATCAATCCTTTCATAAGCCTCACAATTCACACAAATACTTAAATAGCTTACAAAATTATACACAATGCATTTAACACATCAAATTGGTCTAAATACTTGATTTCTCAAAACTTGTCATTCTGACCACTTACACTTAACAAAATTTTCTAATACATCAAATGATGTCCAATTACTCCAAAATCAGAATGTATTAATCTTGACTCATATATCCTTCCTTTATATGAATATTATATCAAAATTCCTACACAATCCATTTCATACACATCATCGAATCCAAACTACTAACCTGACAAGATCAAGATACTTACTGAATAGTATTCAATCTCCCAATTATATAAAATCATATACTAACTCAAAAATTATAAAACTATCACATAATTACTCTTAACACATATCTCAGTCCATGATAAATATTTCTCTTTCAAATCACTGCCAAAAATATTTTAAAACTATTTTATTCCATAGCTTTAAAAATCTGTTAATCAAATACTGTAATGAGCGGATATACTTTAGAAAATCATAACATTTCAACCACATTGATCTAAATTCTCAATTCCGAGTATATCATATTAGACATATAAACTTATCATATTCCACAAATTCGTAATTTTTGAAGATCATTCAGTAGGACAAACATTATTCGTCACTGTAATATACTGTTCACATAGGAAATTTCCAGAATTTCAGGGTCATTTTGGTAAATTCACAACAAATTCAATTTCTGGAATTTTGAATCGATTCAAAGTCTCAGATGATACTAAACATGTCTAATTTCATATACTCAAAATTCAAAACCAGAATCGAATCACAACAATTTATAAAATTCTTGGATCAAGAGACTATCAAGCAGAAATTCTACAATCCATCATGATTTATCAAACTATCTTATAGATCATCATCAATTCTCAAAATATCATACGAAATACACATCAAATCCTCAATTATACATATTTCCAGAAATCAAAACTTAAAGAAATTAATATAATTAACACCAATAAATTGAGAAATAGTTGTGATATACCTCTTAAGATCCAAAAATTTCAATTTCTTCTTCTTCTTCTTCTCTTTCTCTCTCCTCTATTTCTCTCTTCTCTCTCTTAAAAGGGGTAGCTCGACCTAAATGAGAGAATTAGGATTTTAAAAGTGTATTTTTATACTAAGTGGCTAATTTTTGGTATTTACGAATTTGCCCCCAAAACTTTCAAAGTATAACAATTTGGTCCCTAAAATAAATCTAAAGTCATACAAATAAAGCCAATACTAATCGTATATCCTTAACCTATAAAATATTACTAATAACAATATATAATTCAAGTATCACCAACATACAAATAAAATACGTATATTTATACATATATAAATACTTATTCTTACCAGTCGTGGATACTGGTTACTACAATACTTGTATAATGACATTTTCGAATATCCTTTGCAACTCTTTGCAACTATGTCATTACTAATATACTCTAACTCTTTAGATGTTACTAAATTTTAGCATTAATCTAAACTCTTTTAAACCAGATTAAACTCATTTAGATGATACAATATCTAAAATATTCCAAACATCTTACCATTTCAATAAATATAATTAGCGGTTAAAAGAAATAACAATTCTATAAATAAAATTAAATAGTTATATAAAATTGGATGACAAGTTAACACAAATCCCACACACATAAGTTGGCATTCTTTTTATTTTGTTTAATCAATATTAAAAACAAATTGAAACACATATTTTTGTTACAATTATTTACATTAAACAATTAAAAAAACAAAAGACATGTGAATGTTGAATGTGTGTTGGGCAAGAGAGACAAAGCAATTTAAAGAAACAATTTATTCATTTGCTTGTAACACACACTTTGGTCTCACCAATAACATGCCATGCTTTATTAAGCATATTTTAATCAAATTAAAACATGCTACAAATGAATAATTTATAATTTTTTGACGTGTAATATTAATATCAAATATTATTATGTTAATTTTATTCAATAAATAATTCAATGAATAAAGTAACGATTTTACTTGTCCAACAAGTAAGATCATTTTGATAATTTTTAAGTCAAATAATAATTGGCAAATAATTATTATTAACTAATTGATGTACTTAACACTTAAGTCTTAATGAATGCACATCCCGAGGGAAATTGAACCAATTGTCTTGTCTGCTGAAATTTATTGGATTGAACTATTCAATCCGGTACGCTGCCTCAGTTCACAACGAGTACACTTCATATTGCAAGACTTCCTTGATCCACGCCCGATTTGTCATACTAAACTGTTTCGAGAGTCTGTGATTGATGCCTTATGTACGCGCTACAGATATTATAAATCAGCGCAATAGACCATATATGTTGAGGTCATCACGCATACGTACAATCCTTCTGTCATTTATATCCTGGAGGAGCGGGGATATAGATTATCACCGTCAAATCCTCATGCGCTCATCAATGAACTTATCTCTAGTCACATATCTCGATAAACAATACACACAACACATACACTAATCTATAATAAAATGCTTCACTGACAGACCTGCATTGGTAAATGAGATCAGGAACATCATGGTTGAGAATACACATGCATAATAACATTTCTTAGCACCTATTGCAACTCTTTGCAACTTTGTTATTACTGATGTACTCTCAGGTCTATGTCCCGCTACAGACATGGTCCTAACTCTTAGATTTTACTGAAGTTCATAACATACTAACACTTAGTATTGCTAACTATTAACAATTATAATTCTCAGCTTTGCTAACTTTTAGTGCTGGTATAAACACCTTTAGGCCAGATCTAAACCCCTTCAGATCATACAATATATTGTATAAATATTATAAAATAAAATATTCATACAAAATAGAATGACACATAAACATAAATCTTAACATAACACCATCACCGTCACCGGTCCTGTCTTTCTCTAGTAAACCTCTGAACTTGCTGCTGTGTAGACCAGCACCGTACGAAGTATTTCTATTTTAAGTAACCATAGCTTATTAACAGTTAAACCTAGTCTCTCATTGGTGTGAAGTGATATGGGCATACATATACTAGTATATAGTATGCTGAACTTGTGTATTTTGTACCAAATCATTAATATTTGGCCATTTACTTGTACTTATTTTTATCATAAATAAATGCGCGAAGGAAAATGTAATGTATAGGAACAAACGAGAGGCAAATTAGTCGGGAAAAAAGAAGTTACGCTCAAAATATGAGAGTGCCAGAATGCAGGCCTGAGCATTGCAGCTCTTAATTCCCGAATATGAAGTGCCGCAGCGGCTACTCGATGACAACAAAATAACTACTATTTTTTACTCATATTTCGACTTGGATATGAATTCCCTCGCCCCTAAAGTTTTCAATACTTATAAAACCACCCTTTTAAGAAGAAAAAAAAAGACTGAAGAAAGAAAAAAACTTAAAGAAAGAATTCACATCACAAAATCAAATATTAAAGCCAAGAAATCAAGATTAATGATCAAGATTCAAGCTTTAAGTCAAGATTGAGAGTGAAGCAACCCAAGATGTCTTCTTGATTATTTTTTCTTCTTTTCCTTATTATTATGTTCTTGTTCTTGCTGTTATTCATGGATTGATTTGATACTCTTGGTTTTACAATAAGCTAAACTTTTTTGTTTTTATGGTTAGACTATATAAATCTAGTATGTAGTTGGATTTCATTGATTCTTAGTTTATGAACTTAATTATCATAATTGATTAATTCTATCTTATATTTAATATTTTCATTATATTTGCCCAATATTATGAATGATTAAGGAATCATGATGAACTTGACAAAGGGATTCATGTGTTTAGCCTAGGATAGTTTGATGCATAATCATAGGATAAAAACTATGAGTTTCATCTATGATAGACATATACCTAGGTGGCATGTATGGTATAATTTACACTTGATCTTAATGAATTACATTCTGCTTTGATTACCATAGACATATAGGTGATTGTTAGAATGCGTAATATAATCACTCAACCATTGACAAATGCTTGTGTTGAGATTAGTGTCTATGCTAATAATTGGTATTAAGAGATTAACTAAGAGGTTTATAAATCCTATAAAATACTAAGGGACAAGTCAAAACCCAAGATTATCTTTATTTGTAAATTCTACCATTTGCTTTTGTTTAGTTTAATTGATAGAGTTAGATTAGTTAATTAAATTTCAGATTGTGATTTTTTGAATAAAAGTTAAGTAGGTACAATTTTAGTACTTGATTTATAGAATTATATCACATAGTCCCTATATGATAGATACTTGTACTAGAAATCCTATATTACTTAATACGATAGCGTGCTATACTTAACTAGTATAGCATCAATCATGAAGCAACTACCAGTTGCTTTCAAGCTTTTTCGATCAATACTTTTCCTGTTCAACAGTTATGGCACTACGTGTAGTGGGTGAAGCTTTATCTGTTTTATTATTTTAGTTGCGGTGTTGTATTGTTAATTGGGGTTAGTGGTTGGTTGAAGTTTGGTAGGGTTAAGCTTGTAAATGGCTAAGGAAGTTAGGATTATGATAGTGGTGTTTTGCTTGTAATAACCTCCCATGTAAAGAGTACGTTAAAAGTAGTAGTCATCTGACAGAACTTGACCCAAAATCTTATAATGTGAACCTAGGTAAGCTTTGTTGGGCACCCCAATAGAACGCTTCCCAAAGTTCACTATCAACCCTGAGAAATTCTATGAGGTGAACCTTAAAATTATCTTAATTTCTTTTTAATATGTTCTTATAACCATGGGAAAATTTTTAATTTTTTCTAAAACTCCTAGATTAAAACGGACAGAGTTTCTCTTATTACTCTGAAAATCTATATTTCATAAACCTATAGAAAATACACTTTAATATTTCTCACATCCCTTAGCTATAAAAGGGACCTCCCGTCCCTTCTTAAATAAATCAACATAGCCATTCTTGATCATACTCCAATAGACATCCATAGTAGGAAAACCAACCATTTTGAAAAGACATAACATTTATTTTGGTTCCAAAATCTATTATGCATGCTATACAACGCAAAACTAAATATGATACATGTATATGCACTAAATGTATACATATGTTTCTGTACATGCACAGGAGTTCGTCGTAGGGTTGGCCTACAACTGATCCACAAAAGAAACTGTAGGCTGTACACTACTGACTGTACCTAGGAAAAAAAATAGAAATACCAAAAATAAAAGGTGAGTTGATAAACTCAATGAGTGGGTGTGAAATCTAAATAATTGTGAAAACATATTGAAGATTCTAAAAAAATATTGAAAACTGTTCTGAATCGTTGATAAGTCTCGAATACTGGTAAAATTCTACCGAGCGATTTTCTTTATTTAAGATTTTTAAAACTTAATAGACTACTATTGAAATCTGTAAATATTATTAACAAATATTTTTATTCACTAGAAAAACTACATATCTCATACAATTGTTTAAAACTTCCACTCGGTTCTAGTTTGTCTGAAAAGCAACAATGCCTACCCTAATGCTGAACCCACTTGTCGACATAGCCGACGAAATGAGTCGGTCATATGGCGGTCTCCGCTAGTAACAACCACTATGACCAATTTGATAAACTGATAAATCTGAGACATCTCACTGTTTATGTGGGGGAATATACATCACAGACATATAGTGAGACAACACCCCGTAACATAAGTGACTCATTGACTCGACACCTTAACTCCTCGGAGTTAGTAACACTCAACTCAACTGACTGGCCCGCCCACGCATACGGGGTGTACTGGCCGGGTCTATACTATCCCCACAAGGATTTGAATCTGATAGCTGATAACTAATAAATGGGATACCACTGGCTTTTGAAAACTGATAATATCTAAAACCTATTTCTTGAAATTGATATGTAAATTTTTAAAATCTATTTTTTACTGCTGAAAAATAAATCTCTAAACTATTGGAAATATTGAACTGTTTGTAACTCTAAAGTTTTGCACTAATTTTCTTAAATTTAATTTAATTGTTTTTAGAAAAGATAAATTTTCAATTCTCATTATATCAATAATATCAAATAAAATATCACTATACTTTCCTTAATTCCTAAAAATCTCATAACTTGAGTAATTTACCTAAAACAACAACAATTAAATCTGAAAGCACATAAATACTAATAATTTAAAATAAATTACATTTTATTTCTTTTAATTGCTTTCCCACTGACCACTGTTCTATACTAAAGTTTCTTTTTTGGGCTTGTCCTTTCACCAGTTTCGATCTTCGGCATCTACAAAGCATAAATTACGTTTTAGTCCCCCTAAAATAGAAAAATTACCAAAATACCGCTAGTAAACATTTTTCGGCCACCATCAAAATTCCTTTCTAAATTTATAATTTTGCCCCCAACAATCTCAATTTATGTACAAACTATCATTTTTTTTCAAAGGGGTCCATAATCCCTTATAATTTTCTTTGGACATAATTACCCATAATCTTTGTCATAAATGACCATTATGTCCTATATCCTAACTTTGATTTCCACCTATCAAAAATCATCTTGAGGGTCTTAGAATTTATTCTTAACCCTCAATTTTAGCTAATTGCACTTGTACCACTAAAAGCCCTAAAATGGCCAAAATGACCTAAATGAGATTTTTACTATTTTTCAAATTTCTTCTTACCTATGGTCTTATCTACTCCCCAAATTCATTGTAATGCTCTAAATTTATTCAATTGAAGTTCAATTATATAAAAAACCCTAATTTACCATCCTAGGGTTTGGAATTCTCACCTTTTAAAGCAAATTTACATTTAATCCACCATTGAATCTTGCTTAAGTACTTGGAAACAACTTGAATTTGGTGTGGATTGCTTGATTTGGCTTAAAAATTTCATGGTATCACTGTTCATCTCCTTCCCCTCTTCATGGCCAAAATTCTCTCTCAAGGTAAACACTATTGCGCTCTAGGTCATGTGTAGGGTAATTCTTCTCATGCCTCTTCAGTTGTCTCGAAGTATAAGCTATCACTTTTTTCTTTTGCATCAAAACACAACCCAGACCTTGCCTTGAGGAATCACAATATAAGATGAACTCATCATTCTTCGACGGAAGTGTAAGCACTGAGGCTGAGGTTATTCTCCTCTTCAACTCATCGAAACTTTGTTGGCGAACTTCTGACCACACAAATTTCTCTTCTTTCCTAGTTAGCTTAGTCAACGGGGCAGCTATCTTAGAAAACCATTTCACAAATTTCTAATAATATTCAACCAAACCCAGAAAACTACAAACCTCGGTTACGTTTATAGGTTGCTTTCAATTCAGTATAGCCTCGATCTTCTGAGGATCCACTGACACCCCGTCTGCTGAGATAACATGCCCCAGGAATGTAACTTATCCAGCCAAAATTGGCACTTGCTAAGCTTGGCATATAATCGATGTTCTCTTAAAGTCTGTAGAACTGCCCTCAAGTGCTCTGCATGCTCCTCTTTGCTATATGAATAGATCAGTATGTCATCAATAAATACCACTACAAACCGATCTAAAAATGGCTTAAATATCCGATTCATCAGATCCATAAATGCAACTGGTGCATTCGTCAACCCAAAAGGCATGACTAGAAATTCATAATGCCCGTAATGAGTCTTAAAAGCAGTCTTAAGAACATTATCTTCCCGTATCTTTAGCTAATAATAGTCGGACCTTAGATCTATCTTAGAGAATACTTTGGCTCTTTGTAATTGATCAAATAAATTTTCGATCCTCAGAAGTGCATACTGATTGCGCACTGTTACCTTATGAGTTCTCGATAATCAATACACAATCGCATACTTCTATCTTTCTTTTTCACAAATAATACCAACGCTCCCCATGGGACGTACTCGGCTGGATAAAGCCCTTATTCACTAACTCCTCCATCTGCACTTTTAATTCTTTCAACTCGAAAGGAGCCATTCTGTAAGGTGCCTTATATATTGGTTTCGTACCAGAGATTAGTTCCATTTTGAATTCCACATCTCTATTTGGGGGCAATCCTGGTAAATCATTTGGAAACATGTCTAGAAATTCCTTAACTACTGGGATATCTTCCAATTTCGTACCCCCGTCTCTAACCTCAATGGCATATACAAGATAGCTTTAACATGATTTCTTCAATAGTTTCCTTACTTTAACTACTGATATGATATTGGTAGGAAGAATTCTCCGAGTCCCATAGAAATTGACCTTAGATTTCCCCGGCTTACATAACTGAACCTCCTTCCTAAAACAATCTACCGTGGCCCGATAAATGGACAACCAATCCATTCCCAGAATCACATCAAAAACCCTAATATCTAAGAGGATCAGATCTGCTAAAAACTCTTGACCCTCAATACTAATGCCACTATTCCTATACACTCTATCAGCCATCATAACCTCCCTAGTAGGAAGAGATATAACTACACTATCTTTTAATAATTGAGGCACTACGCCCATAATCGTTACAAATCTCATAGATACAAAAGAGTTAGGAGCTCCAAAATTAATCAATATATGAACATCTCGATTAAATACCGACAGTGTACCTATGACTATATTTGGTATCGCCTTTGCCTCCTACTGTGTCACCGCAAACACCCTGGCCTGGGTGCGAGGTCTACCCGGCTGTCCTCCTGAACCCTTACCACGACCAACTCCTCTACTAGACAAACTTGATCTGCTGGGTCCTCTGAATGAAGCACTCCCTCTGCCCTGTACTTAGCCTACACTACTCTGTCCCTGCATTGGGGCTCTGTTCTCTGATTTGCCATTGGGCGTCATATTAGAGCAATCGCTCATCAAGTGGCCTTCCTATCCATATCTGTAATAGCTAATGGTCCCTATTCTGCACTCCCCTAGATGAGATCTCCCACACATATTGCATGTCAGGAACCTCCTCATACCCTCTCGACCGCCTTTAGATCCTACTAACTGTGTGAGTACTGAGGTTTGGCTGGACTGGGTCTGATCTCATCGGCTAGGCCTCGGGATCCCACAGATCTCTCCTCGGTCCTCATCACCTTACTCAGGCCTCATTGATTACTACCTGTCCAGCTACGCTTTAGACTCTGTTGATGTGGCCTAGGGATGGTTGCCATACTCCTCTCCACTCTAGTTGCTGCCTCCACTAGTGCTCCATACTGAGTGTGAACGGCTGAAGTAACATGTGTCTGTATCCTGGGATTAAGTCCCACAACAAATCTACTAGCTTTCTGCTCCTCATCATTTACTATAAATGGGACTAATCGAATCAACTATGAGAATTTCTTCTTATATTCTGCTACTGACAGCGATCCCTGTTCCAATTTAAAAACCTCCTCTATCCAAGCATCCTTATAACTCTTAGGATAAAACTTACTCGAGAACTCTCTTCTGAATAATGCCTAAGATACACCTTCTGTGTGCCTCATCTACAACGCCCTTCACTAATCTTTTTCTCTTTCTTTGAGCAGGAATACTGAGTAAGATACCATCTGGGCCTCAGAGCACCCCGTAATCTGAAAAATCTCTTCATTGTACTCCAGCCATGATAATGCTCTCTCTGGATCTCCGGTACCATCATATGACGTGGCACCCAATTTCTTGGCACGCTCTAACGATACCCTTGACTTTCTCGGCTGCTGAATTGGGACAACCAACATCTAAGCCATTTGTGCCATATCCATAGCTCCACCATGTGGCTCTATATGCTGAGGTGACTTCGGAGGGGCTGATGGTCCCAAGGTATTTATTGACTCATTAACTCGTTCCGGTTCAGGTACTGTAACCCGAGTAGCGGCTCTCCTGATAGATGGTCATCGACAACGATGCATACTTCTGTGCATGTTAATAACGAAACATGATTAATTATGCATGAAATGCAATTTTTATAATGCTGAAAATGCATGCCATACTCACAAAAGTCCAACCCAAAATAAATTTTTAACTCAAAACATCAAAAACTTACTCTCATACCACTCTGACAGAACCCGACCAAAAATCATACATTGTGGACCTAGGTAGGCCCTGCCGGGCACCCCAACGGAACTCTTCCCAAAGTCTGCTATCGACCCTGGAAATTTCCATGAGGTGAACCCTAAAATTTTCTTAATTCCTTTTGATATATTCTCATAACCACGAGAAATTTTTTAATTTTTTCAAAAAATCTTGGATTAAAACGGATAGAGTTTCTCCTATTTTTCTGAAAATCTATATTTCATAAACCTGCAGAAAATATACTTCAATATTTCTTACATTCCTTGGCTGCAAAGGGCACCTCTCGTCCCTTCCCAAATAAATCAAAACTGGTATTCTTGATCATACTCCAACAAACATCCATAATAGAAAAACCAACAATTTCAGAAAGGCATAATATTTAGTTTGGATCCAAAATCTATTATGCATGCTATACAATGCAAAATTAAATATGATACATGTATATGCACTAAATGTATACATATGGCTCTATACATGCACAAGAGTTCGTCATAAGGCTGGCCCACTATTGATCCACAGGAGAAATTGTAGGCTATACACTACTGACTATACCTGGGGGAAAAAATAAAAACACCAAAAATAAATAGTGAGTTGATAAACTCAATGAGTGGGTATGAAATCTGAATAATTGTGGAAACATATTGAAGATTTAAAAAAAAAATTGAAAATTGTTCTGAATCGTTTCTAAGTCTCGAATACTGGTAAAATTCTATCGAGTGGATTTCTTTATTTAAGATTTTTAAAACTTAATAAACTATTGCTAAAATCTGTAAAACTTATTAATAAATATTTTTATTCACTAGAAAAATTACATATCTCACACAATATTTTAAAACTTCTGCTCGGTTTTAGTTTGTCTAAAAGTACTAACGGCTACTCTAATATTGGACCCACTCGTCGATGTAACCGATGAAATGAGTCAGTCACAGGGCGGCCCTTGTTAGCAACAACCACTGTGACTAATCTAATAAACTGATAAATCTGAGATATCTCGTTATCTATGTGGCGGAATATACATCGCAGACATATAGCAAGACAACACCCCGTAGCATAAGCGACTCACTAACTAGACACCTCGACTCCCCGAAGTTAGTAACACTCAACCTAATTGACTGACCTGCCCACACCTACGGGGTGTACCGGTTGAGTCTATACTATCCCCACAGGGATTTGAATCTGATAGCTGATAACTGATAAATGGGATACTACTGGCCTTTGAAAACTAATAGTATCTAAAAACTATTTCTTGAAATTGATATGTAAATTTCTAAAATCTATTTTTTACTACTGAAAAATCTCTAAACTATTAGAAATATTGAACTGTAATTCTAAAGTTTTGCATTAATTTTCTTAATTTTAATTTAATTTTTTTTAGCAAAAATAAATTTTCAATTCTCATTATATCAAGAATATCAAATAAAATATCACTATACTTTTCTTAATTCTTAAAAATCTCGTAACTTGAGTAATTTACCTAAAACAACAACAATTAAATCTAAAAGCATATAAATACTAATAATTTAAAATAAATTGCATTTCATTTCTTTTAATTGCTTTCCCACTGACCACTGTTCTGCGCTAAAGTTTCTTTTTCGGGCTTGTCCTTTCATCGGTTTCGACCTTCAGCACCTACAAAGTATAAATTACGCTTTACTCCCCCTAAAATAGAAAAATTACCAAAATACCCCTAGTATACATTTTTCGGCCACCACCAAAATTCCTTTCTAAATTTATAATTTTGCCCCTAACAATCTCAATTTATGCACAAACTATCATTTTTTGTCAAAGGAGTCCATAATCCCTTATAATTTTCTTTGGATATAATTACCCATAATCTTTGTCATAAATGACCATTATGTCATATATCCTAACTTTGATTTCCACCTATCAAAAATCATCTTGAGGGTCTTAGAATTCATTCTTAACCCTCAATTTTAGCTAATTGCACTTGTACCACTAAAAACCCTAAAATGGCCAAAATAACTCAAATGAGATTTTTACTATTTTTCAAATTCTTCTTACCTATGATTTTATCTACTACACAAATTCATTGTAATGCCCTAAATTTATTCAATTGAAGTCCAATTATATAAAAACCCTAATTTACTATTCTAGGGTTTGGAATTCTCACATTTTAAAAGTAAATTTACCCTTAATCCACACTTGAATCTTACTTAGGCACTTGGAAACAACTTGAATTTGGTGTGGATTCCTTGATTTGGCTTAGAAATTTCATGGGTATCACTGTTCATTTCCTTCCCTCTTCATGGCCGAAATCCTCTCTCTCTCTTTTGTTTGTTTTTTTTTCTTAACAATTCTTTGAAATAAAATACTTGGCCTTTATATATATGCCCAAAAATTGTATAATGGCTCTCCAAGAAATGCCTAATTGCTACTTTTTCCTCCAATTAAAAAGTTTTTGATTGGTGGCTAATAATTTAATAATTATTACTAATAACTAATAAATATAATATAATAGACTAATATATGCAATTGTCCCAATTTAATTGGTCCATATGTCTTAAAATATACATACTTATCCAACAAAAATAACTTGCTTAGGGTGTGATGCTTACAAAAAAAAAATGTTGAATTTTTACTATTTAGTCAACAAAATTTTTTAAAAATATTCGGTGAGCATCTAACGCCTAAATTGACTATGAAATTACTTAATTGGGTTTATTATGGCTTACGTAAACACTAAAAAAAATGTCTAAGAAGTATCAAAATATAAAACTTCAACAATTCCTTAATCATTAAATACCGAAATTTTAGGTATCTGACTATTTATGGGAACTAGGCATTACATCATCTCTAGTTTGGAGAATTATTTTGATCCCTTAGTAGGAGAGTAGTAGATCTCTCTTTGGGAGAGTAGTGAGTCCTTATCTAAGAGGGTTGATGTACCCTTTAAGACTTGGCTCCAATTTTGGAGTTTAATTTTGTTCTCTTTTTATGAAGAAGGTTAGCTTTGAGCAATTGTCATTAAGCATAATTAGTATTATTCTGATAATTTTCTGTTTTTAAAGCCGTACCCCTATAATATCTTGATTTTCATCAACAATATTTAAGTTATAAAAAAAATTGTACTCCCTTTTGTATTGTTGTACTGCACCAAGATAAATATGTTATATTATATTTAATTAGTAAATTGAACTTTACTCCTATGTGATATTTTAGTTTAACGTAGCGGTAGACAATATATTTTCTGGGAATACCTGACTCTGTCTCTCTCATATATCCATCAAAAACAATTTTGACATTTTATTTTCCGTCAAAATTTTCTTTTTTTTTTCTTTGAACATTGTATAGTTATTTTATGATATTATAAAATCGATATTTAGATTAATTATATTTAATTAATAATTTTTTTAAAATAATTACATATTTAATGGAGTGCTTAGAAATTATTATACGGATAATATAACATCTCTGACGTATTATAAAATTTTATTCAGAAAATTCAAACTCGACCTAACCATGAATTAATATAATCCTTTTCTTTATCTTGTACTGTCTGGCCTAATTCTTCAATTTGGGGCAATAAACTTTCAGCAGCAACCGATCCCAGAAGTGACCGATCCCAGCTGTGATTGAGGGATTACTAGAAGACAAGGTTGTGAAAGAAATATCATTCAGCATATTAAGTTATTAAGAAGAAAAGCCAAATTTCAAAGAACAGGAAAATGTACGAAGAATGAAGCTTAATGCAGCCTAGTTAGCACTTGGAGCATTGCTACCCTATTCGCGAAAAATAATGGTTCAATTTCAAACACCTCTGCTTATTCATTTTTATAAATCTTTCAAAAGCTTTAATGAATGGGATTTGGTGGTAACTGACACTATTTTACATTCATTTCTGTGTTCAAACATGTTTCTATCTTTTTTGGTTTTCTTTTTCACTTAAGCTTCCATTTTGCAGAAGCAAAGGAATACTGCACAAGTAATAAATATTGTTGATAAAGCTCTCCAATACATTCCAGAACTAGAAAATGAAATAGAGAAGCTGAATGTGAAGAAGAATAACTTGCTATCAGCCATTGAAAATAAGAAAAACCTCAGCGAAAACCCAGAATTAGAACATTATCAAGTTCAAGCTCCTACTGTTTCAGTACATGAAGTGGAGAAGGGTGAAGTGATCATGCAAATATGCGTTCTGAAGGATGAAGAAACTGTTTTATCGAAGCTATTGAAAGTTGTGGAAGCAGAAGGCATGAGCATTGTAAGTGCCTCAACTCTTCAAGTTTGCGACCAAAGGATCTGCTAAGATTTACACGTCCAGGTATGCTTCCTATCTTTCATCTTACCTATTATAATTTGCCGTATTTCTCGTGATTAGATCATATTTAAATGCTACACCATCTACATTCTTCTTTCAAAATATAAAACCTACTGTATAGTCTTTTCTTTCTTTTACTTTTCAAATAACTTCTTATTAGTATAAGATACTTTAGAAGTATAAATTATATTAGGAAAAAAAGATATCTAAACTCTAAATTTTGATGAAAGAGATTCTATTTATACTCTATTAGATAATAAAATTTGTTAAAGTTCATAAAAGAAATAATAAAAATAAAAATCATCTCTTTTTAACTAAAATTTCCGATCAACCCCTGCCAACGGTTGCGGCCAACATTGGTCAACAACCATCAATCCCAATTAATTGATAATTAAGAATGGCCAATCGTGATCAATCAATATCAATCAACAACTGATCAATCGTAGTTAATAATCTATTAACGATTGTTAACATCAATCAACAATAGTCAATGATAATCAATAATGTTAGCAAGTGACAAATAATTAATCAACATTGGTCAACAACCAATTATTGGTTGCAATTAATATCAATCAACAACAATCAATGATCATTGATAAAAAACGGTCAACATTAATCAATGACAGTCAACAGTGTCAATGGGGTGGTTTAAGTCTCATTTCTTATATAGTTTAATTAAAAATAATATGTTAATAAATTTTAAATCTCATATGTAATTAAAAATTTAGAATAATTTAATTAATTAAAATATTAATTTTTATTTATAAAATCAAATGTTCACATCTTACATTTAGCATTTAATTGAATTAAATTGTTTTTCAATTATAACAAAAAGCATAAGGATAATTTCCTATTTTAACAAAATTTCAATTGAAATTAATAAAATTTATTATTTAATAAAAATGTAAATAAATTTTTTTAAATTTTATAGATTTATATAATTGTTTTTTTTAAATTTTAAAAATTTGTATGTTCTATACGCCATCGTGGTATGACTAATGAAAGTTAAGGCCCATTTATAATTCATGTCAGACTTAACTTTTTAAAACATTGTTCAATATGGCATAAAGTGAATGTATACATATATTGTCAGCCTCCGTTATTAACACATGTATAATTAAATTGCATGTTAAATTTAAAAGTACATATTTTGTTTAAATTTTTCTTAATGATTCTTGGATCCAAAGTCTTAGATAAGATTTTATATTCATTATCCTTGCTAATAACTGAAAACAAGAAGTTATTTTTTACCAAGAGCCTTCATTAATTTTAACCAAGGCCTTAAGCAACTGCCTCATTTGTCTAGACCTCGAGTCGGTCCTAATTGAATTTTGACAAAGAAAAAAAATTTGGAAGACATTTTTAGGCTTTTAATAAGAAATAAACTTATAAAATTAAAATATAAACTTTATATTTTATAATATTTAATGTATTTATTATTGATTAATGTCATAAACTGCTATTAATATAAAAATTTTAAAAATTAACAATTATTTAATAAATAATAACAATTAATTAATAACACGTCAATTAAAATACAAACTCTCCCTCAACTTTACAAACATAATATTACTGTAAAATTTAAACTCAAATAGACTATTACAATAAACTCAAACTCTCCCAGTATCAAATTTTAGAGAATAATACTATATAATTTTAATAGTATGGCAAATTTTCTATCCCACATTTTATAAATGAGAAGATTGTCTGCCTTCAATTTATATATATAAAAACGTTTATTTTATATGGAATCACCTAATTTCACATCATCAATATATTAAGGATGTGGATCAATTTGGTGGCTTGCATAGTTACGTGAGCTAAAACAACTCTCTTTTCTTTCTTTTTTTTTTATTTAAGCTAAATTAACCTAACTATGGGTGGAACAAAATATTTATGTTCATAAATATAAACACATCCCATTAGAAATAGCGATTTGTTTATGACATTCTGAATTTTCTAATTTAAAATGAATTAATGAGCAACTTAATCAAAATCATAACAACCCTATTTAAAATATTTATCCGCATTTAAATATATTCTATATTTGTGTAAAAATATGACATTAATATGTCAAGGTACTAAATGTTCTTCTTTTGACAGATATTGAGAGAGAATTCACTTACAACCGATTATCTTTTTGTGTTGCAAGAAAAGGTGATTTCATGGTTATGTTAATTCTTTTGTATGTATGCTTTTTTTTTTTTCAAAGAAACTTTGTAAAGGATTTTTTTTTGTTTCCTCAGGATTTTATCTCTTTATTGGAGAAACTCTGGTAATATTATTCTTCTAAAATAAATTTTAACAGAATTGCTACGTGTCATTCTCATTGTGTCATTCTCATTGTGTCATTCTTATAATAGAAAAATAAAATATAAGATTTGTTAGCTATCATTAAGCAATTGAAAATAATATTTAAGGAGGTTTACATGAACAAGAATGCTTGTGACAGGATAGCATATCTTTAGTACACTACAAAAAAAAACTCCTTTTGCGACGGTTAAATGGCTGTCGCCAAAGGCATTTGCAACAGCTTTGCGATGGCAAAATAATCGTTGCAAATGCAGGCGTCGTAAATTTTACGACAGCTATTTAGCCATCGCAAAATACCTTTTTGTGACGGCTAATTAGCCGTCGCAAAAAGTTCTACCCAAGAAAAAAAATTTTGCTACACCCTTTTGCGATGGCTAAATACCATCGAAAAAGGTCTATTCAAAATTTAAAAAAAATATTTGTAACTACATAAAACAATTGCAATGTTTTTTTATAATATTTTACATATATAAATTATACAATATTTAAATAATCAAAATTATTTATATTAAAAACTTATCATACAAAATCATAAAAAATACAAAAATAATGTTATTAACAATTAGAAATGAACTTAAATAATAAAAATTGGAATATAATTGGAAAAGAAAAGGAAGACAGCAATTTGATGTTATAACCTTCAAAATATTAACAAGTTTCTGAAGCTGTGCGACAACTTGGTGCAGCACCCTTTCAGTCCCAGAACAACTATTGTGAATAGTGCATTGTCCTTGTTTAGACCAACAGCAAGTGATTCAATGTTATATCCCCTTCTTGCAAAGACTCCAACAATTTGGTTTATCATTCCACTTTCATCCCAACAAAAACAGAAATAGTGTGTTGTCGCACTCTTGAATTTGTAAAAGTTGCATAGAAAGTAAGGAAAACATAATAAGCATAAAAAAGAAAACTCAATAGTTATCATTAGTTGTCACTTAGAAGATGATTTTGTAGCTTATGTTACACAATAAGTCAAATAACTTGCTACCATGGAATAAAACACTTACATTCATTTATACACAAAATAAAAAGTTCCCTATAAATTTGTATAATTTACATATATGGAAGACCAATTTGCATAATTTACATATATGGAAGACCAACTTGCATAACTTCTTAGTACACAAATACTTTACCAATGCAAACTTACCATTTGTAATAAATTAAAACAAAATCAAAATTTGTCAAAAATCAGCTTGACAACCCAAATGAAGGATCACATGTTGTCAGAATATATATTACCAACATACAAGCTATTCACTAAAAGAAGTCATTTGCACATTTCATTATATAGCAGCCCCATATCCATAGAAATACACATATGAATTCAACATAGAATATAGACTAAACGGTCAACAAGCCAACAAATAACTTTTTGAGGAACACACCTATATGGTGCATTTGAGAGCAGTTTTGTAGATAGCTATCTCTGAAAATGCACAAATAAATTTACTTTGTAAGATGCAATTCTAATGTTTCTCTTATAAATGAAAGTGTTTGCCCAAATAAAAAAAAGCACTTATTAAGCATAAATAAATAAGACAACAGTTAATTGCTTTAAAAACTATTAAGCTGCAATATAGTAGATCACATGAACAACAACTAACACGAAAATGAATATATAGAGCTGGTGTATACTATATACAAACACAAAAGCAGTTTTTCCCTACAATAAATTTCTATTTTTTTTCAACCAATTAATTACTTTAAAAATTATTAAGCTGCAATATTAACTAACTTAAGAAAAAAGTACTTCAATACTTAATGATATATTAATAATTACTCACTTGCAGAAGTTCATTAATTTGTAAATATGCAAAGTACATAGCTTATTACTGTGTGAAAAACAAATAAATAAATACATAAACTAAGAAATGATCAATCATTTCTTTGAAAGACATTGTCTTTAACTATAATTTATTTAGTAAATGATCAATTATTTTAATAGGTGTTAATTGTAGCATGAAAATAAAGAGCATATAAAATTTACTGAATAATTTGAGCAATAAAAAGTCACACCTTGAAAGCAACATACTGATCAGACTTGTTGTTAAGTTGAATTACGCATAAACTTTATTTCTTCACCTCAACTAAAGAGAGAGAGAGAGAGATTAAGTTGGTCTTTCTAATATTAAAATTTATAAAAATAAATCAGAAGTTACAAAAGCCACTGCAATCAATTTACCACTAACTTGCTAGATATAAGTTTTAAAGATTTAAGAACAGTGCTCATCATAATCACATAACTAGGAATTATAATTTCAAATTTAAAAAAAAAAATGAAAATGGACTAATAATTGTTATATACATACATGTAAACTTGAATTCAAGTGGTTGAATTTCCAGTAACTCTTTAGCCATGACTCCATTTAATTCACATGAATTAAGCAACAGAAAAAAAAAAGCAACTTTGTCACACACAAAAGCATAATCCTACAAGAAACAAACACTTGAAACAGAAAAAGTAATTGAATTTAAGTACAAACCATTAGTCATTTAACAGATCCAACTGAATCCCACCAAAGTTGGTTATATTACAAACTGAAATTCTCCAAGTACTTTACAAGATCGAATAAGTAACAAACTATGTTTACTTTATCTTGTTCACTCATATCCAAAATGTACCCATCAAATAAATCTAAGAATAAATAAAGTAAAGAAATTTCTCTCCGTGACTATAAAGACAGAAGCGCACTTATATGTTTGTTGTTAAGAGAAGACCAAAATGGATCCAAGGAATAGAGGAGTTAAGAAGGAAGTGAATGATGCTGTTAATGTTTCGGTTTCATCGTCATAATGCTAATGGCTTTGTTAATCCATATTATGAGCGGCTTGCCTAACTACGCAACTCTCATTTCTTATATCAACTCGGTAGCAAAGATACATGAACTGGGATTAATTCAACATCAGTAATCCTTTGCCTACACTCGATAGAAATATAGAAAAATCAAAAACATTATAGTAGTCATTTTTGGCCTAAATCTCAGAGTACTCGCCATGGTTGACAGAGATCCAACAGCTGCACTTCTCCGCCATGTTCTTCATCTATTGTAATCGCCACTTCCATATGGCCTCTAGATCATCGAGGTCAAGCTGATCTAGGGCTTGGATTTCTTAATTTAAGAAATATAAACAAATTGTGATCAGATAAATATAAAAATTAAATCAAGTAAAATGAATAAATAAAAACTCAAAAATTTGAATCTCACTCGTCCTCAAACATGAGACCTCTGTACAACTTCCATGTTGGCATCAGGAACATCACCCCATGGCAGTATTATAATGGCGGAAGAGGTAGAGCAGAGTGTGAACAACGAAAATGCCAGAAAAAGAAGAGAAATAGCTAAGTAGTCAGGAGGAAGATTCAATGGTGGTGGGATTTATCAAGAAGTAAGTTGTATTTTCTGATCTTGAGTGGATGGTGAGATATAGAATTGGATTGTAGACAGAGATTGTCAGACTAAATACTCAATCTTTATTGGTTGAAAGAGGCATGAGTTTTGCTTAAAATTTGAAATAGGCGCAAGTTTTTCAATTGAATATGGCTAGATATTAACATCATTTGTGATGGCTAAAATAGCCATCACAATACCCGTCATAAATGGCCTCATTTTTTGTAGTGGTATAAGGCAAAGGAACGATTGTTCACATGAACTCCTTATAAAATTTGGTAAATTTTTTAACAAAACTACTAAATAGGATATTAATGGTAAACATGTTGAGGGAGATGTGGCTTCTATTTTGCAAGGTTAATATTAACCCTACTTATGTGATTAAAGATCCTATAAAGTAGTTTTATAAGAATAATAACAAATTATCTATTGTTTTGTAGCATTATCATTTTATATATGAAAGTCCTCTATGTGGCGAGATAATGCTTACTAGTATATAAGAATGAGCTATAAAATTCTTAATGAATTCCATACCCTAAATTTGCATGGTAGTATATTTAGCTTGCAAAACACACTTGAGAGAATTTTATCTATATAATTGTAGGAATTAGGTAGGTTCCTAAGTAGGTATCTCTAAAATACTTATTAAATGTAAGAAGGCATAAGGTTAATAAAGTTCCAAACTACAGAATAACAAATTTTATAAAGAGTTCAATGTGAGCAATTGTCCCTCTGTCTTACAATAAAGAAATGATAGTTTATAAAAACTTTTAAATTTCACCAAATTTCTTAAAGATACAAATCATTTCTAAATGGCTCATTTCTAATTTTTTAATTTTACATTAATTTCTCTTTTTTTTTTAAATTATATTAATGACATCAGTTTTACGATAACAAAACCAAAGTAATAATATGAATATGTTATGAAATTATTATACAGTTTTCACTTTCCAACTTGTCATTAAAGAAATAAAATAAAATAAACAAAAATAATGCAGGTTACAACTATTTAGTCAATAAATACATTTCTTTTAATTTTATTAAGAATTATATTAAAGAGAAAAAAAATAAAAAGGATTGGGATGAAACTTGAGAGAGGTTGGAACAATGTTTTTTTTTTTGTTATATTAAAAAAATGAGGAATCGAAATTTGAACCTATATTATTGCAAACCATTAAGCACTAGGTTATTATAAACAAGTGACTTGAACTATTAATCTCAAAAGAACTCAAAAAGTTATAAGGCCCACACGCTAGCCAAGTCAACTATGTATTATGACTTTTTCTTTTTTGTTTATATATTTAGTTTAATCGTCAATTTTCTAATACAGTTCCAACCGAATCAAAAATTGATAGAATTGATCAATTCTATCAAAACAAAATCGATTAGTTCAAACCAAATTCAGTTCGGTTCAATCAGTGTTTTAATTGATGCCCATAACTACAAATTACTGTACAAGATTTTTAAAAAATAGTTATCATTTTTGTTTTTTTATGAAAAATAGTTATCATCTTTTGTTTTGTCGAATCACAAATATCAACCCCTTAAATAGATGTCTCGGCAAGGTTACAGAAAATCTGTTATTATGACAATTAAAAATAATTCTAGATGACTTTTTATGACAACCAAGTAGATAACAGATTTTTTATAAAAAAAAAATAAATGACAGCTTTTTTTATAAAAAAAAAATAGATGACAGCTTTTTTTATTAAAAAAAAAATAGATGACAGCTTTTTTTATTAAAAAAAAAATAGATGACGGTTTCATAACCGCCACTTCAATGAATTTTTTTTTATTGTCATCTTAACACTCTTTGTTTTACTAAATTTTATATAATTTTAAGTTGTATGAAATTAAAATATTTATAATTTATGGTATAATACATTAACTATATTTTTTAATAATATAAGATACAAAAATATAAAATACCATATAAATAATAAAAAAGTTTCAAAATATAATTTTGGTTACTTAATTATGAAACATAATTTTTTTTATATTAAAGTTGTTGGGGTATCAAGTTATGTTTTTCAATTTGATGCTCTTATGTTATCAACTAAACTTAGTAATTTTTTGGGCGTGTGAAAGACTTAACTAATAAATAAGTAAGAACACATATGATCAATACACCAATAAAAAGAAAATCACAACAACATGACACAAGATATACGTGGTTCGGATCATAAATGCCTACGTCAACAAAGGATCTATGATCTAACTTCTTTTATTAATATAAATTATTAAGTATTTTCTTATATCATCAATGATCTCACAAGACCCCTTAATATCTCCTATAATGATCTCTAGGTATCTACCTAGATCATTATAACATCTCAAAACCTCTTAGTATCTTCTCATAAGAGATTTCTACAAAGAATACAAAAATAGTTTAGCCTTTAAGCCAAAAGAATCTATGACATCTCTTTGTTCTCACAGAATAATTTTCGCCCATACAAAAGGTTCTACCCTAATACACATAGCACTTAGTGTCTACCTAATTATTTTATTCTCTTTTATTGTTTACATCTTAAAATCTTAGATGCTTTGGTTTTTTCTCTTATGCTTTAAAGATTTATAAGTGAATGAAATATTCTTAAAAATCTTAAACCTAATTGGAATAAGAGTCCTTACTAAGAGTTCTAACTCACTAAAAGAAGTCAATTAATCCAAAAAAAAATTACCTATAAGTTGCTGCCGGAGCAATACTCACTATAAACAGTGTCATCACGTGAACAGTACCCACCCTTTTTCTCTTTCTTTGTACACCTAACACATACTTGACTTCGTAATAACTATCTTTTTGGTATTTATCTCAATTCTTGTCTAGACAAAATTGTTGAATTACCCATTTTTAACAAAATTAAATTTTATTAATAAATTATTAAATAGATAAGAATATTTAAACAATTAAATAGTAAAAATTTCTTTCTAATTTCCATTAACTCATTTCCTCTTTCTCTTTCTCTCTATTTCTTTATATAGATAAACAAAAAATTAATCGACAAAGTCGATCAAAAAGCTCATAATTAATGTGAAGAAATAACCCAAAAGTTAAAGCATCTGAATATGAAATTTTGTAATAGTCTTGCGAGAGGTTATATTGGAACAAGTACCTCACTTAAGAATTGACATGAGAATTAGGAAATCTAACGAGAATTGAAAATAAAAAATAGATTGCTAAAAAAAATATTGGTAAAACAAACCTAAAGGTTAGAGAATATGAGCTTGAAACATGACAAAGAAAAAAACTTGTGGGAACTCATGACTTAAAAGTATGAACACAAGAAATGAGATTGAAACATGCGTTCCAAAATTAAAAGATTAACCAACAAACTTGGAACAAGCAACCCAAACTTGAAGAATTTGAACTTGTAACATAAAAATAGAGTTTTGAGAATATGTCATCTAGAAGTTAGAAAGTGAAAAATGAATATGGTAACTCAAAATTTGGAGATTAACCTAAAACAATGAATGATCCATACATATAACATAAGAGTAATGTTAGACATTCTAAATTATATCTCAAATTGTATTTTTAAAAGTGATGTGTCAAGTAAACATTAAGCGTAATAAATGATTTTAAAATTTATATTATTAAAACACCCAATGTTTGTTTGATACATCATTTTTTTTAATATAATTTAAGATGCCTAGCATTACTCCATGACACAAAAGGGCTTAGAACCAAAGAACCGAAAAGTGGGAGATTAACTCAAATTTTTAGACAAACAACCTTAAAATTAGAGAATTTAAACTTGGAACATGGTAATGAATTTGCGGGACTCCACATAACACAAAAATTGAGAAATCTCATGGGAGTGAAAGCATAAAAAGGGGGCCTATATAAACTTAGAACATGACAACCAAAAAATATGAGATTCACCCAAAAACTTGGGATAAAAAATCCTTAAGCTAGAGAATTTCAGTTTGTAACATAACATTGGACTTATGATACAAGACCTACATGACAACCCAAATAGGTGATTGACCTATAACTTGGAATAACTAACTTTTAGAGTTGGAGAATTTGAACTTGGAACATAATATATTTAAAAGAATACATTACCTAGAAGACATTACCTAGAAGTTGGGTAATTTACTGAAACTAGGAAGAAAACAAATGGCATCTAAATAGACTATGAACATGGTATCTCAAAAAAACTTGGAGATCAATTTAAATGCAAGAAAAAAGCTATCAAAAGTCCAAAGAGTTGGAAGAATGCCCAACCAATATGCACAAAAAGATCAAAGTTCATGTTTAAATAGAAAGGAACCACAACAAATAGGCCCAGCAACTTAAAAGGCAATAGACTTGGCCCGATTTTAGATATGCTTTTGATGGGTGACATGGCTCACCAACTCACGAGTCCTACAAATGGGTTGTGGACACTATAAGGAGGTGAGAATAGAATGGATTATAAATTTTATTTCAATTTCTGTTAATTATTCACTGTTTTGTGTGATAAAGATTTTCTTATAGGTGGATAAATCTTACTTAAATTTTTCTATTTAATTCAAGACACATTAACAAACTTAAAATCTCTTTAATTCAGGTTTAATCATATTCAGTAACTTATATATTCGAGCTTGGAAAAGAATTGAGATTATTTTCTTATAAAAAGGCTTTATAACTTGTTCATGGAAATTCATTTAACAATTATTTGACACTCCTCATTCATATAATTTATAGCATACAAAAATTCTCTTATTCTTGCATACGCTCCTTCACATACGACATCCACTTTTTTGAATAAATACTGACTTAAGCATCAATTGTTTTTTTAGTAAGAGGATGGACATTATAATCATCAATTAAAGGAATATGTAAGGGCAAAAAAGTAATTGACATTGGAGGTTCCAAACCAAAGAAATTCAGAGTCACATTGATAGTTGAATTTGAATTTAAATTTAAATTTGATTGATTTTCTAAACAAGTTAGATATATTCGACTCGTTTTATTCATATTTGATACAAATACAAGAATGATAAAATTTGATCTAAATTCCACCCAAATTAAATTTAGTTTCCATTTGACAAATAAAATTAACTTAAATTAAACGAAAAACAAGACAATACATATTCTATTAAAAGGAAAAAAAAATACATAATCCATCTAAAATTTATTTAAGTAAATAACAAAAGGAAAACAAAATCCATCAACAGATTAACTCTTTAATAATATACAACAAATCAATCACAAAAGTAATCATTCAAGTGTAATCCAATCCATCTAAAATACATTTAACCACATTATAAAATAAATTTTATTTTTACATCTTGTAAACATTAATTATTTTTAAATTTTTATAATTTATATTTTAGTTATTATAAAACTAGTAAATTATATATTTTTAAAATTAGAATCTTACACAGAATAATTAAATTTATTTATTACACGAATTATTTGTCTTAATTTATATTCACTAAATTCAAATCAAATTTAAATTGAATAAATGAATCTTGATCCATATTGGCACCCCTAAATGTATTGATAATATTACAAACTCAGCTAAATTACTGAATAGTTTATTTTAACAAATTTCAAAATAAGATTAGTACATAACATAATAAACAAATGTATTTTCATGACAAGTATAGATTTTTTGCTTAAAATATTTTTATGTTACAATATAATTATGAGTTATTTTATATTATATTAACATAGTAATTATTCATGCAAACTATGACAAAAAATTTACTATATTTTTTTTAATATTGTTCATTAACTAAATAGGTTAATATTTGTTTGTTTTCTGTTGGTCCTAGATTTTGGTACCCAAGCCCAAGCTCTTTCGACCAAGGCTGAAAGTTAAGATGCCTTCGGCCCGACTCACAAGAATCCTTTATGCTTATAAAAGGCTTCAGGTTGTAAAGTTTTTAAGCTTGGCTTGTAAAGGTGCATTGAGCCTAGGAGCCATAAGATCATTCAAAGAGTTTAGAAAGGCCTAAATTCTTAACAACCAAGGGTCGAGGACCACACATTCGTAATATGCCATACTTAGCCAAGTGTCACACCCAAAATATTCTTAAGCAATTACTTGAACACTTGGTGTGCGACAAGACCATTAAGAGGGTATTTGGCCCATAGTATTCTACATGGGCTGGAGTTTCTAGAAGACTCAATTGAGTTGGCTTAAGCCCACTTTTGTGTGGTAAGTGGGAGAGTACTCTAGAGATGACATATTCCTTGGGATATTCTTATGGTAGGTGACATCTTTAGAATATTCCTTTGTATGTTCTTCTCTTTAGAAGTGGACCGTTAAATTAGAATAAATTCTAGCCGTCTATTATATATATCTTTAGCTATAAATAGATGAAGCTGTTATTTGAGAAAACCACCCTCAAAATCTTCCAAGTTTATAATTCTCTAGCTTTGTAATTTTTATTTAACATTAATATAAGAGAGCATTCTCTCAACAATTTGGTGTGCTTTTTCTTCATCTCTTTCTTTGAGTAATATGTCTTGTAGGCTGCTTAGCACTTGAAAAGTGTCTAAGACGACACGGATTCAAAAATAGTCCGTGATATAAAGAAATGTTATCAGCCAAGAAGCTTAACAACTACCTTACTCGAGAACCTTCTTAGATTTAAAGACAACCTATAATGCATAGAGAATATAGAGGTGACAACATTAAACCTGCGTTCAATGACCAAACCATCCTTTAAATTGTTTAACCACAAACTGTCAATTTTATGCTCATTCCAAACGGGGGGCGCAAAATTGACCAGCCAAAAAGCATATAAAAAGGGGGCCTAAGTGTTGTACGAGGGGTTAGGACAATTTTCTAAACACATAATCCTAGGCAAGAAATTTTATAAAAGCTCTCTAAAACATTATTAGAATTCTCCTCCGTGATTGAAAAAACTAACATAAGGATTGGCAAGTTATTGCTAAAATAGTCACTAGTGCAACCTAACTAGATTCTTGAGTGTAGGCAAGTTCTCAAAAGCTGACTTTGGGAAAACTAATTAGCCAAAACAAAGTACACTATTTTCAAAGAAAAACTATTTTCAAACTGAATCCATCCTTCATGATCAAAAATTTTATTCGAGTACATAAGGACTAAGGTCAAAAAATTATCGCCATCTACAAAACATGATGCAGAAAAACATAGTGTCAAAAAATACGCGTCTCAGTAAAAAATTAAACTTGGGGAAAGTTATGATGCAATCTTGAAATGGCAATCAAAGTACCGCAAGAAGCTCAATTCAGAAACCAATGAATCTTGAGAGGAATATGACAATGAAAATTGGCACAGAAGAAAGACAAGCATATTCTTTAGAAGGGTGATGATATAGACACTAGCTAGCGATAAAGGTCAGAGAAAGAACTACAAGAAAATAATTAAGATTGAGCTTATAATAGCAAAGAGAGAAAACGAGGCTACAAAGGAGTTACTGGAGAAGTTCTTATAATCCTATAAGAAGGATAAAGGATGTCAATAGAAGAATGATGCTTAGGTGAGTCTCGCAATTCCCTCACGCGGGCAAAACACCAAGAGACTTGTGGGCACTACAGAGCCTAGTTATCAGTACACCTATAATGAAAAGCATAAGTGGTTAGAGAGAGAGAGCCCTAAGATTAAACAGATCACGAGATGGGTCTTAAGGGAGAAGTTTGAGTAGATTATAGGTTGAAGATTCCAAGCGAGCAAAAAACTAAGCCTGATCACAAGACGATAAGGATTTTGACAAAAATAATGCTTTGAGTATACTTTAGGCCAAGCAAACATGCAAGGAGAAAGATTCCACTAGAGATAGAACCAGAACAAAGCTTAGAGTATAAGGTCAAGGATTTGGAGAAGAAATTGAAGGAGGTGGCAGATAAAGTTATTCCTTAAAAGGGTAAGCTTTGATGTGGCACAAAGGGTTAAAATAGAAAAGTATCACTTGTTTCATTTAGATGACTGACCTCTTTATGCAGCACTTTGGAGGAGCCTGTGACATGGGCAAAGTCTTTAAATAGATTTTAAAAAATCCAACAATATCAAGGCAAGTACTTGAAGTACTTTATTGATTAGTTCCAATAAAGAGTCATAGAGCTTGGGGCGTATAACCTCTCAATCACCTTTACAGCTTTCAATGAAGGGTTACAATTGCACATGTTTTGGTACCTACCTATCTGAGCACTGTGTCCCTAATTATACAATTGATTATAGAAAATATCTTGTAGACATAAAGATGGAAAATGCGAAATAAGTAAAGAGATCGGAAATTAAGAGGACTCAAGAAAGAGTTTGAGATTGAAAATTCATGAGATCCTTTGACAAAAGAGATTACAGATAGAGAAAAGAGAGAACCCATCCTTTTATAGTGAATTACTTCAGATAAGATTGACCTTGGGAAAAGTGTGTAGTGGTAGAAGTAGAAGATTGCTCATTTGAGTGACCAAGATTAAGGACAAAGAGTCCTACATCTCACTAAAGGTCCATTTGGACATATCTATGAAGCAATCAAAGATAAATGATTGCGTAAAGAGTTAGATGCAATTACATCATCATCATTTCAATGGAATAAGAGAAAAAAAGTATAAGCTCTACTAAGATCGTGATTACATCACAAATAATTATAAACACTTGAAAGTAGGCCAATTAGCTTATGAGTAATGGCTACCTCAACAAGTTCAACACTGACTAAAGACCTAAAGCTCCTACTAAAATGGAAAATTAAGACGTTATGCCCTATTCTAAGAAAGTGTTAACCATTATTATTGCTAGAGGGTTAACATTAACAAGAGACTTCAACTGCCAAAGGAAAAACTATTTTTGATACTTAATAGTAGAACATCATGTGATGTGCAACCTTTAAGTGCCAAATAAACTAATTAAGTGGTTGGAACCAATATGAATAAGGTCTTCATCAACCTTATAGAGCTTGATAGTGTTATGTTCAAATAGGCATTGGATGACCTTGACATTAAAGACCTAAAGGGGGATAGGAATTATACCTCATTCTATGGCTTTGAAGATGGTTGCGTAATGCCCTTTGGAGATGGTTGTGTAATGCCCTTGTATCATTAAGTGAGAAGTTATAAATAACAATAATGATAATATGTTTCATGGTGATCAAATAATCATTCCCTTATAAGATTTTTACAAAAAGGCCTTTTATTTAAAGCTTAAGTTCTATATAGGAGAAGGAGTATAAGTGGTCTTCAAGGAGAAGAAGATGACAAGGAGCAGTTATACGACCTTGGTTAAATAGACCTTCTGTATCACTTCAGTAAACCTATCAGAGTAGGAGAAGTTAAAGTTCTAAGAACTAGTAGGAGACCTCATTGAAGTTTAGCTGAAGAGAGATGTCCCAAAAACGATAATAAAATTTAGGTCTTAATTGGAACCTAAGGGCTATAACTAAATAAGGATGTTCACCTTAGACAGGGAGAAAACATCTTTCATCACCCATCAAGGGATTTATTGTTACAATGTCATCCCTTTCTAGTTAAAGAATGTTAGAGGTACTTATTATAGGTTGTACAATAAACTATTCAAACCACTAATCATGAAGCTTACAAAAGTTTATGTTGACGATATGATCATTAAGGCTGTAGCACTTGAATACTATATTGTTGACCTTAAGAAGAACTTTGAGATTCTAAGAGATCATAACTTAAAGCTAAACCTAGAGAAGTACACATATGTAATGGAGTCGAGGAAGTGGTTGGGGGTAATTCAGACATGGCAAAGGCCATTATAAAGATCAAATCCTCATACCTTATTTAGGGGTGACTATCTTGAGCAAATTTATCTCTAAAGCTACTGATAAGTGCTTTAAGTTCTCTTAAGATATCAAGTGGCAAGAGAAGATAAAGTGGACTCCTAGTATGATGAGGTCTTTAAATAATTGAAGGCCTACTTAGCTCAACCAATCAACCTTGTTGTCCCAACGACAATGACATTTTGTTTATTTACTTAGGCAATTCACCACATGCCATGAGTTTGGTGTTAGTGAATGATGAAGTGGAGCTTATACTCTTATTTATTTTACATGCTAAGCCTTCAATAACCTTGAAAGTAGATATTTCTTAGCTAAAAAGTCGACACTTACACTGGCAATGTCAGAAAAAAAGTTGAGGCTATATTTTTAAGCTTATACCATGGTTGTACTAACTGATTAACCCCTTTGACAAATCTTACACAAGTCGGAGTTATCGCGTTAGTTGGTTATATGGGTTATCGAGCTCAATAAATTCGATGGGTAGTACAAGGCACGTGCTTTAATTAAAAGTTAAGCTCTAATATACTTTTGTGGTTAAGTGCACCCAATGAGAGTCCATAATTTCAACCATAAATTTGCTCTGAGGACTCCTAAGAGCTTTCCCTTTATATTATGGACCTTTTACTTTGATTGAGTGTAATATTCAATCCCTATTAGTAGTCTTGGCACCTAGATTTCGGTATAGAGCAATAAAGACCCCGTAGGATTATCTGATCTTAACCCTGTTAGAAATATTTTATTTATGGTGCGCGTGGGAGATATTAGACCTAATTTAGTAATTTTACACTCGATTGGAGCGTCAGACGACCCTAGAATATTTTTAAAATTTTTCTCTATTAGATTGGAAAAGGAAATTCTAATTTACGATATGAATTTTCATTTAAGGGTTATGCATGGAACAAGCCTTTGTTAAGAAATACAATCCATATGTTAAGGAATGGATCAATTAGAAGCAATCTCATAGATTGCCAAGTGGGGAATTCTAGTTAGTTCTTTTGACTATTTTAACTAGATAGTTACAAAGTAACCAATTAAATCTTTTCATTTGAACTAATGGCAAATTAGAAATTTTGAGTAAGTTGAAGGGAAAATGGTCAAATGAGGGAGCACTATATATATGTTGGCAGTGTGTAGAATTTTCAAGAGATCAAAAGTAAATATTTAGAGCAAAAGAGAGCAAAATTCGTGCAAGTGTTGAAGGTGTTACTACAGTGAAAAAATTACTTAATATAGAACATGCTCCTAGTGTTAAAAGGAACTTGATATCCATAGAAGTACTAGATCAAATGGGGTGCTCATTCATATCGTAAAAAGGAATATTAGAAGTGATTAAAGGATCTAGAGTGATTATAAAGTGTGAGAAGCACAATGAACTTTTATGTGCTTAATAGGAATGTTGTGTAGAAGTCAACATGTGTTGTTGATGAGAATGCGAAGTGTAGTTTAACATGGATTATTGAGGGGATGCATTTCGAGAATTCCTTAGGATATATTGTTGAGGAGGGGCATACTGTGACAGCATTTTAATACTCATCGGAGTGATAAAGGTGGAAAGAAAGTGTATAGTAAGAGTGCTGCTGGGAAGATTAAGACACCAAGGTGTTGTGATAGTATCAATAGTGATACTAAAAATTATAATATGAGGGCTACTTGAAGGAAGACACATTCGTATCTTTAGAGATCAAAGTCACAAGCTTATACAAGCTTATAATGAGTTAAGTCTGTGTAAAGACTTAACTAGAGTTAACGCTAAGTAAATTGAGTATTGGTATAGATGGGTCTAGGGAAGTTTGAGTGATTTTGAATTAAGGAAGGAAATTGTTAAAGATTTAATTCAAAATTGTGATTTTTTAGTAAGAATAGGTAGCTAAATTTAGTCTATTTTTGGGACTATTTTGTACAGTCATTAATGACTAAATTGGTCCAGCCATGAATGACCACAATGTCTAAAATAACAACTGATTGGTATAGTTATTAAAGACAAAAACGATTGTTGGTTAGTGTAATCATTGAAGACTCAAATAGCTAGTTGGTATAGCTTTTGTTGACAAAAAATTTATATTTTTGTATATAAGTAAATTTGTTCTAGTACAATTGATAAGGGCAAATTTGTCATATATTTTCTCATGTTTTTATTATTGATATTTTACGATTTTATGAGAATAGATGGCTATTTATGTGCATTATTGTTATTTATAGGGACTTGAACGAAATTTAAAGAAAGAACGCAAAAGGAGCGAAAACAGGGACTAAAATGCAAAGTTTTCAAATTATGAGTCCAGCGCCCCCGCGCCACAAGTATTTTCGCCCCAGCGCTGAAATAGTGATCGAAATAAGAAAAACGACCTGCTTAAGTCGCGTCTAGCGCCCCAGCGCCGAAGAGTCACCGCGCCAGCGGTGAAGCCGTTTTCATGCAGCGCCCCAGCGCCAAGATTCCACCGCTCCAGCGGTAATCGCTTTTTCACGCGTCGCCCCAGCGACAGATGCATAGCGCGCCAGCGGTAGTGCGAGTCCTAGTCCGACGAGAATTGAGATTTTCAAGCTCATATCAATCCCTATATAAAGCCACTCGTTCCCAGCCTTCAAGAATGAATCCAAGACGACCCAAGAGCACCAAGAATACAGAGCACGAGTCTTGGAGAGCAATAGGAGCTTAATTGAAGCAACTTTAGAGAGAGATACAAGACGTTCTTCGGCATCAAGAGTTTCTAGGCAGCGCAATTAAGAGCAATTCGACGTCTATATCGGTTTGCTAGTAATTGTATCATGATTTATAATTATTTTTACTGCTGTTCTCTTGTAGCCATGAGCTAAACTTATTTTCTAGGGTTAATATTTGAACTCAATATGTGTGCTTAATTGCCATATCTTTTAGTATTTAATAAACTTAGTCATTTATTATTTAAATTACTTGTGTTTAATGCTTCAATATATCTGGCCAATATATGGTGAATGAGTTGGTAATATTATTGATAAACTCGGAAGAGGAATCATAATATTTAGACCTAGGTAATTTGATGCATGATTGTAGAGTAACATTCAATGTTGCATATGCAAGTTTCAACTTAGGATAGGAATATACCTAATTGGCATGTATGATCAATAAGACCTAATCTTAATGAATCTTAATTTATTACAAGTACCATAGGAATATAGGTATTTGGTAAATTAAGGTATACTTGCATGACCTTGGAAGAGGCTTGTGAATACATTAGTGTCTTGATCAATAATAAAGACTAAGGGAGTTAAATATTAGAGGATTAATCATTAGAAGCATATTGAGGGATAATATTAATCCTAGGTTCTCTCTACGTTGCTATCTTTAAATCTCATTGCATTGTGTTCTTGCTTTTATATTTCTAACATTCATTCTTAGATTTTTATTTTTCTGAATAATTATTAGGAAGATATAATTTTAGTAATTGGTTAAAAAGAAAGAATTATCCCTGTGGGTTCGACATCCGACTTATTTAGTCTCTTTATTACTTGCATACGATAGTGTATACTTGCACTTAATTTTATGATATAGAAATATCGCATCAACAATCTTTAAGCACATATATCTCTTGATTTATAAGACAATTTTCAGAGATTCTTATTCATATGAAATTATTATAATCATTAAATCAAATAATAAAAAAATAAAGATACCGTAATTCATCGTAAATATAAATATTTATTAGCAAATCAAATAAAATTATTGTGTCTTGTGTATAATTATTTCTCTATTGTATGAGTGATCTTTGTAATTCTTATTTTTTTTTATAATTTGACCCCAAACAATATTCAGAAAATTTTTTTTTAAAAAAAAATGGCTACATATTCCGCATTTATTTAGTATGCTTAGCATATTGTTGGAGTAAATTAGTCTTTAAGAGATCTAAGAGGGATGCTTATTATTTTAAAAATCTGCCTTCTTAATTCTTGTGTACGGGTCAACGCCAAACAACGGCACTGACATATAATTACAAGGTCGTTAATCTAATAATCATACTATTAGTTTTGAATATTGCAATCATGAAAAAAAAAGGCATGAAACATGCCATCTCCTTCTCGGATTCTTCTCTCCCCGAAACTTATCAAAATTCCATCAAATCAAATCATTACTAAAAATTAAATAGAAAAAGGAAATAAAATGTTTTATCAAGGTGTAACGTAAAATTCCCTAGACGGCATATGCTTTCAAAAATGTCAACTGTCGATAATTAAAATGAAAAAAACACATTGGATAATTGATAAAAATTTCACTTTACGTGACACCTTTGACATATTAAGCATAAACATCCCTCATTTTCTTAAATTATTTCAAAAGTCCTTATAAAGTCAATTCGATTATATCAATATAATTAAATTAAAAATTTTAACTTAACACTTAATTATAAATGAATTATAATTTTGTAATTTTTGTGCCCAGCAAATGTGCATAACATGTCACCTAAACTATAATTTTGTAAAAGAATAGGGACTTCTTTTTAAGAGTTTCCGCATGTTATCAATGAGAGTTGTTTGTGCCACGAGCCCAAGAAAGAAAAAGGAACCTATCAAGTCATGCCGTTCCATTTCTTTATTCTTTCAGAATTCCATTTCCCAATCACACCCACCTATCTATCCTCGTTTAGAGAGAGGAGAGATGGGAGTCAACGAAAATAAAATGTTCAAATGTGTTACAAAGTGGTAGTTGTTGAAACGCTTATTCAATTGACCTCTAAAGCTCATTTCCTTTCTAAATTTATTTTACATGTACTTCTTTGTCCTATATTTTCGCAAGTCCGCCAAGTGCACTATAAATTTAGAATCTTCAAGCAACTTTTGCCATGTACATTTCTGAAAGGTCATTCATAAAGGCAAGAAATATTCACTTCTGGGGTTGGTGGAATATCAAGGTTTTTTTTTTTTCTCTTTTTGTCTTGCACATGCAGCTCATTTAGGTTTTGTTATTAAGGTTTTTCAATCAATTGCTATTTCTAGAGTTTTTCTTTTCTTTTGTGCACCATTTTATTGACGATTCCTGCTAGTTAACGCAGGGAATTAGGTAATGTGCGAAGAACCATTTTGAAGCTTTGTGGGTACGTAAGACCACTCACTCTATTCAGTTAAACTTGCTCTAGTGCAATAAGAAAGAACAAATTAACACGGCTATTAAGGTAAGATCGTTATGCGTATCTCTATGTTCATAAGATATTCTCATTTCAGAACACTTCATTTTTAAAAAAAGAAAATATTTTGGACGCTAAATTGGTATTTAAATATGTGGTTTCATTTGAGCCTGTTGATAGGTTAAGGCTAGGAAGAAGGCGTTAATCAATCAAAATGCAGAACACAAACGTGGAAGAATTGAGAGATTTTGCGAGAGTTAATCCCGTGATAGAGGACTTGGAATTAGAGGAGGTGCAAGAGCAACTAGAGGACTTGGAGAAAATTCCACCATGGACAAAGCATATGACTGTACGAGGACTCATTGCTAGCTTAGTGATTGGCATCATGTACAGTATTATAGTCATGAAGCTGAATCTGACTACTGGCTTAGTCCCCAATCTCAATGTTTCTGCTGCTCTCCTTGCATTTTTATTTGTCAAAACATGGACAAAGTTACTTAACAAGGCTGGAATCGTATCAACTCCGTTTACTAGACAAGAGAATACTATAATTCAGACTTGTGCAGTCGCTTGTTATAGCATTTCTGTTGGAGGTTCGGAAATTTATGTCTTATTAGCTTATTGTTACTCCTTAACTCCAATTGTTTATTGGATTCTTTTTTCACTTGATGCTGCTCTGTTTGTTAATTATGAGATTGCAGGCGGTTTTGGGTCTTATCTATTGGGTTTGAACAAAAAGACATATGAGCAAGCAGGGGTTGATGTGCCTGGAAATAATCCTAACAGCACCAAGGAACCTTGGATTGGTTGGATGACTGGTTTTCTCTTTGTTAGTGGCTTTGTTGGGCTTCTGGCGCTGGTGCCTCTTAGAAAGGTACTTGGATTATCGATCAATAATAAACCCTCTTAAAAGTGTCAGAAATTATTTCGGGTTCAGATCTTACTTAGTGTACTATTTAAAAAAGAAAAATGGTACGATCATGCATGCTCCTTTGGTCGTTGCAGATGATGATAATAGACTACAAGTTGACTTATCCAAGTGGAACTGCTACTGCAGTTCTTATTAACGGGTTTCATAGTTCTAAAGGAGACAAGATGGCCAAGTATATGATTTTCTCGTTCTCATTAATTCTAGTCTTTTCAGATCAACAAAAAATATTAATGGTTGATTAAGAGACAACTAATTACAAGTTTTGATCCTTCTTGCAGGAAGCAAGTTCGTGTGTTCATGAAGTTTTTTTCTTTTAGTTTCGTGTGGGCTTTTTTTCAGTGGTTCTTTTCAGGAGGAGATCTGTGTGGATTTGCTCAATTTCCAACATTTGGGTTGAAAGCTTGGAAGAATTCGTGCGTGCTCTATCCCTTTCCATTGCAATATCACATATTGTGGCCTGGGATTAAGATTAATCCTTTCATCATCACTGATTAAAGAATTTGAAACTTTCTCAGATTTTACTTTGACTTCAGTATGACTTACATTGGTGCCGGAATGATCTGTTCCCATCTTGTAAACTTGTCTTTGCTTCTGGGTGCTGTTCTCTCTTGGGGAATAATGTGGCCACTCATTACCGGGCTTAAAGGAGATTGGTATCCTCAAACCTTACCTGCAAGCAGTATGAAGAGTCTAAATGGTTATAAGGTTTATCTGTGAATTGACATCCTCTTGACACCCAAATCTATCATTTCTGGTACAACTTCTAGTTTAGAAATTAATTAATTAGTGATGAACTCTGCAGGTCTTTGTTTCTATTGCTCTGATCCTAGGAGATGGCCTCTACAATTTTCTCAAGGTTATTTATATTATGGCTAGAAACATCCAAGGCAGAGAAAAGAATAGCAGTATCAATACTTGTAAGTGCACATCCTTAACTTCACGTGTGGCCGTTGTTAAGCTTATTAAATTTTATTCCTCTCATCATTCCAACTTCTCATGACAAGTGTTAAAAACAGACTGGCCATCATGATCTAAGAGTGCTTAATTAGTTAATAAATTTTACTAAATTCATTTTCCCTTCAATGCAGTTCCAGACAACCAGAATGGGTCTCTTGATGATCATCAACGAAATGAAATTTTTATTAGAGAGAGCATCCCATTGTGGATGGCATGTGCAGGGTACATAATCCTCTCCATAATAGCCATCATCGTTATCCCTCTCATGTTCCCTCAACTTAAGTGGTACTACATTGTTGTTGCTTACATTCTAGCACCTTCTCTTAGCTTCTGCAATGCTTATGGTGCTGGCCTAACTGACATGAACATGGCCTATAACTATGGAAAAGTGGCACTCTTTGTTCTTGCTGCAATGTCCGGGAAAGCAAATGGCGTGGTTGCTGGGCTTGTCGGTTGTGGTCTGATTAAATCCATTGTTTCAATATCTTCTGATTTGATGCACGATCTTAAGACTGGTCATCTCACTCTCACTTCTCCTAGATCAATGCTTCTTAGCCAAGCCATCGGGACCGCCATTGGTTGTGTTGTGGCTCCTCTTTCATTCTTTCTTTTCTACAAGGCTTTTGACATTGGGAACCCAGATAATGAATACAAAGCTCCTTATGCTCTTGTCTATCGAAACATGGCAATCTTAGGTGTTCAAGGCTTCTCAGCTCTCCCTCAGCACTGTTTGCAGCTTTGTTATGGGTTTTTTGCCTTTGCAGTAGCAGCCAATTTACTAAGAGATCTTTCTCCTAAGCAAATGGCGAAATGGGTTCCTCTTCCAATGGCTATGGCTGTGCCTTTCCTAGTAGGGGCCTACTTTGCAATTGATATGTGTGTGGGGAGCTTGATTGTGTTCGTATGGCAAAAGCTAAACAAAAAGAAGGCAGATTTAATGACGCCTGCAGTTGCTTCAGCCTTGATCTGTGGAGATGGATTATGGATCCTCCCTTCATCAGTCCTTGCTTTGGCCAAGGTTCGTCCTCCAATCTGCATGAAGTTCTTGGCATCCTAGTACAGGGAGAAGGTGAGAGCAATAGATCTTTTTCACATTTCAACACACAAAGTAAGCTTTATGATTGTTCAATGATGTATTGGAATTTGCATTTACAGAGTACAGGAATGATTAGTTGCCTATTTTCAATAACAGATAACATAAAGCATTTAGAACAAACGTGTGTTGTTCATGCTGCTTTATGATTGTTTATATATCCTTGTTTGCTTCAGTAGCAGGAACAAACGTGTATTACCTTTTGGCTAATATTAATATACTCGTTTCTGTACTGTGTCTAAAATTTGGCAAGGAATATATTGTAACATAACCAGAAGCATCCAGAATCAACAGATTCATTTTCTGTAATTTGATTCTTATTCTGATTTACATTTTAAAGATTTTGCAAATGTGTCTTCTATCCCTACTATATTAAATATGTTAAAATTTATTTGATTCCTTTTAATTGCAACCAATGACAACTTTAATGAACCTATTTGAATTAGACATCTAAACTCCTTCCCGTCCAAAAAGAAATCCCATTTCTCTTGAAATTTCCAGATACTATACCTTTCACACTTTAAAATCATGATCAAGATCGTCACTGAAACTGTTGTTCTTGTTTACCTTCTGTTATGACTAAAACGGAAATCTCATTTGGTTCCAAATACATAAAAGGGCAGATACTTTTAGGGTATGCAAGCTCACAATATTTACTACCAACTCAATAGATATACCATCACTTTTGTTTCGTTTGCCAAATATATACAGTCTATTTCTTATTATTAATTCATATTTAATGCAAATATAATAATACACATCATGCTAACAAAACATGTAACCAATAGTTTTGTATACCCTATTAATTAAGGTCCTAATATCCGATCAAATTTTCAAAGGACTGAGTAGGAAATGGATGTTCTATTTAATATTTTTAATCAATGAATTCGATTCGTAATGTTGAAAATTTGGTAATTTAAAATTAAAATTAAGTTTAATTTTGAGTTGAAATTAATGTACAATTAAGATGAGATCAATGATGCGTTAGACGGACAAGTCAAAGTTGATAACAGAAGTTGAAAACAAGAAAGGGGTATAAGACGTAATAAAGAGCTACAAAATTGCAGGCCTTGGTGCCTAGGCACTACACGAGGCAGTATAGGTGGTGCCTAGGCACAAACTTTTAGCACCTAAGTACTAAAGCGGGATCTCTTTTGTTGTTTTGATGCGTATTACATTTCAAAATTGGTCTTAAGACTTTTCAAAGTGTGGACACTTATTTCAACTAGAGATAAGATTTTCAGAGACTTCGTAAATACTATACAAACCCTTGTAACCTCATAGAATTAATCAAATATTAAAAATATAAACATAAGAGAGAATAGAGAGCTAGGTAGGTACTAGAATACTGAGTCCGTGAGAGAGTAACCATGCGATCACTTAAGTGCTAGGTGTGTAAAAGATTAACGATAAATCCTTTAAGAGCGAGCTTTGAATATTCATTTTATTCCTTGATTAATCTCTTATTGTAAGATTTAAGTGATTTATGAGATAAATAAATTAAAAGCCGTCAATGGAGGATCTTTCGAGTTGAGTAGTATTCATGGTTTTTAGACTTGCGTGCCACGGTGGACTTGTGAGTGATTTATCATTCTTTGGTTCCACACATATCAGATACCTATTATGGTCTGACCGCTAGGTGTCGCTGGGTATGGTGCGATGCTTATGGAGTCTGGTGTGTACAGATATGGGATCCATCAACTCAATTGGGTGAGTAAAATATCTCGAAACTCTAAGGTTGTATTTCAGAAAGGCTTATAGCCATAAGCAGACATATCCGAGAATTAGTTTTTATTCTCGGGAAAATAATATCGTAAAAGTGTTTACGGATATTATTTATTGAAATACAAATCTAAAGATAAGTTTATGGTTGAGCATATGGAGACTTGACGGTGTTGATTTATATCTCCGCCCTTCTATGATATTTATGATGGAAGGATTATATGAATATGTTATAACCTCAACTTGTATGGTCTAATGCACCGTTTTGTAATATCCGTAACATGTGTTTGGGACATAGTTCACGGACGTGTGAAATAGTTTCATATGATAAATCGAGCATGGGCCTAGAGAGTCTCACAATATGAAGTGTACTCGTTGTGCACTGGGGCAGCAAATTGGATTGAACAATTAATCCAATAATTTCCAGCAAAATGAAAAATGTTTCAAGATTCCTTTTATTATTCACTTGTCAATAATTGAATGTAAAATACATTATTGGTTTACAAGAGTTTTTAACCAATAAGAAATTGACAAGTGGCATAATCTTGCTCCATAAATAATTTACCATGTATTTACCTATTTACCTTGCTTAGTAAATACATATAAGGTAAATGTAAATATTCAAAATAGTTTTGAATTATTAATATTTATATATTAATCAAATTATTATTATTAATTGGAATAAGTGGGAAACACCATTTAGTAATGGAGTAAGCACTTGTTATTAATAATAAGCAATGTTGGCTACTTAGAATTTGTTAAATGGTGCATTTGTGAAGTGGTGTGACCACTCAACATTGATTAAAAGCCATTTGTGCACTAACAATTGATTCATATGGATGAATCAATTTGTTGAGTGAAAAATATGATTGATTAATGTTTGAAATGGCAAACATGGATAAGTAGTGGTGGAGCACTAAGAGAATTAATCATTCTTTGCACTTAATTAAGAATTGAAAGAGTTCAATTTAGATAATTCAAGTGTGAAATTCATTCTAGGAGAAAGGAGAAAGAATTGAGAGCATTTCCTAAGTGTTTTTCTCAAAGTGTTGAGAGAAAATACAAAGGCTTACCAGGGTTCAACATAAAGAGTTGTAAAGAACTAAAAAAAATACTTAACTCTTCTCATCTCTTTGTAGTAATCATTCATAAGGACAAATATTTTTAAGTGTTAAAATAATCATTTGCTGAAAATTCAAGGCTGCCATTCTAGCTTCACAATCCCACCGAATTTAGTTATGAACTAGAATTTTGCAAGTAAACACTTCAAGGTGAGCTCAACAAATTGAAGCTTGGAGTTCTTGAAGAATTGTAAAGCTACCTTCATAACCGGGTAGGTTATTTATTTATAATTCATTTTATATCATGTATGAAAATATATATGAGATATATATGTGCTTGAATGATCATACATGTGATTACATGCTTAGGTTTGTTAAATATTGTATAACATGTATGAATACTTCCGTTGGGCATTTAATTTTTAAAATTATATGTATCTATACACATCACACACTATATCACAACAAGTGGTATCAGAGTATGCTGATATGGTGTTTGATGTTTGATGTTGTTATTTTTAACATGTTGATGTTATATTGATCAACAACATGATGATGTTTGATTTCAAGCATGTTGATGTTTTGAATTGAACATGTTATTATTTTATGAATTCTTAAACATGTTGATGTTTATAATTGTTCATATGATATTTGATCATGTTTTATACCGAATAATTTGGGTGCCAGAGTAGAAGAAAATTGATTTTCGTGCACTGGGCACAGTAACAGTGTCCAGCGCTGAGGCGCTGGCTTATAGTCGCTGCGGCGCTAGCCTAATTTTGGCCAGTGTCGCGGTGACTGGCTGTGAGCGCTGCGGCGCCCATATACTAGAAACCAGCGCAGAGGCGTTGGGATACGAGCGCTGCAGCGCCAGCCCATTTTATGACCAGTGCCGCGGCGACAGGCTGTGAGCACTGCAGCGCCCACATACTGGAAATCAGCGCCGAAACGCTGGATTATGGGCGCTGCGACACCAGCCCGTATTTTGGCCAGCGCCGCGGTTCTAGGTTCTGGGCGCTGCGGTGCCAGCTCGTATTTTGGCTA
Organism: Ailanthus altissimus; assembly: GCA_946807835.1. Lineage (NCBI taxonomy): Eukaryota > Viridiplantae > Streptophyta > Magnoliopsida > Sapindales > Simaroubaceae > Ailanthus > Ailanthus altissimus. The sequence goes on from OX327698.1 coordinate 14,811,972, forward strand.
ACGCCGCGGCATTAGGTTCTGGCCACCGCGGCGCCTAGACTATTTTTATAAACGCTGCAGCGCCTATTTTCAACGCTGTAGCGTTCGTCACTATTACAAAATAATTTTTTATTTGTTCATTTATCATGTTTTGACTTGTTTTGTTGCTTTAATGTACTTCAATAATTGTCATAACATTATATGATCATTCAAATACGCTGATAATCATAATAGGAGCCCTTTTGGTGGGGGTTAGTTGTGCTTACGTATTTCTTTTATGTATAAATGATCTATATTATTCATTTGGATGAAATGAGTATGTAATAAAATCTCTCTTAATTAGATTATAATATTTTCATTATGAGATAATGTTAAATATGATCCGTCCTGTCAATACGGTATTAGACAAGTTACTTCGATTTTTTCTAAGATCGCTAAAGTGTGAGGGATTGATCGGTGTGACTTAGGCTATACCGTTCATACATTAAATAAAACAAATATATGTTAAAGTATTACCCTAGATCACTTAAGTGTGCGGTTAATAACAATAACATATATTTGGTGATTGATAAGTAAATCTGGAATACACTTATCCTAGATCGCTAAAGTATGCGGATAAGATGTATTGAGGATCAAGTGTTAAAAGTTGCATGAGATGCAATTGATAAGAGTTGTCTACATTTTGGGTTTACTAAGGCCTAGATCTCTTAAGTGTGCAGCTAAAGTAAATGCCAATGGGATCTACTTCTCACTATATAGTTTAAAGAATTTTAAACTTTCGTTTTCTCGTTCGAGAGATTAAATGGATTATGTAAAATAGTGGGAGGGCATTTTTAGATTAAAAATTGTATAACTGTTATACCCATAATCTAAAACGTTATTTATTAGTGATTGAAATATTCCGCTAACATTTTATTTTTCTTTCTTTTGTCTTGTAAAGATCAAGTGGCTTCAAGCAACCCTCTAGCTCGCATCCTTGATGTGCACCAACTAAAAGGTGTAGATAATTATGCTAATTGGCTTATGAATCTCAAAATAGTTCTGAATTGTGATAAGCTTGGATATGTAATTAATCAGCGCATGCCACAAGCTGTTTCTGATGATGCTTCTCCAGAAGAAAAGGAGACATATCGAAAATGGTTAGATGATGATTTGAAAGTCAAATCGTACATTCTCGGGTCAATGTTTACAGAACTCCAAAGGGAGCATGTCCATATGGACAGTGCTGGGAGTATCATGCTCCACTTAAAAGAGTTATTTGCTGACCGATCTTAATTTAAAATTTATAAGGTTGCCAAATCTCTCTTTCAAGCTAAACTACCCGAGGGCAGTCCAGCAAGTCCTCATGCCCTCAAGATGATATCATATATTGAGAGGTTAGAAACCATGGATCTCTTACTGAGCAATGGATTGGGGAATAGCTTGATTCTCCAATCACTTCCAGGGTCATTTACACTATTCATCATGAACTATAATATGCAAGGATTGACTCCTACTTATGCTGAACTGCATAACATGCTAAAAACAGCTCAGGAGGACATGACAAAGAGGGCACAGTCCTCTATGTTCAGGGTACTTCATAATCTACTCGAAGGACTTCTAGGAAGTCTAAAGGGAAGAATAAACGAAAAGTAATGCATGCACCTAGAATGGGTCCTCGAAAGCAATACATATCCAAGCACCCATATAAGAACAAAGCGAGTGGAAAATATTTCCATTGTAGTGAGGATGGACATTGGAAGCAAAACTGCCCAAAATACCTTGCCATGATTAAGAAGACACCATCAGGTATACACTTTGCTTTTATTGATATTTCCTTAGTATTTGATGCTAGCATTGGTTGGGTATTAGATACCACTTGTCCTTTTCACATCTGCAATGTGTTGCAGGGTCTGAAGGAAGTTAGAAAGTTACAACTAGGAGAAGTACAGCTTCGTGTTGGAAATGGAGATTTCCTATAGGTCAAGGCTATTGGATGTTTTAATTTACTACTTCCATGTAATAAAGTTGTTGTATTGAATAATTGTTATTATGTGCCAAACATTATCCGGCAAATTATTTCAATTCCTGTATTGGACAATGAAGGATATCATATGCATGTTAGGAATCATTCCTTATATTTGTATGATTTGGATAATGTTTTGTTAGATGAATGTCAGTTGATAAATGGGCAGTATATATTCGATACAACAGGAAATGTCATGAATGTACAAGTGAATGCTAAAAATAGTGCGGGAACTTTAAATGATACAGAATTGTGGCATATGAGATTAGGTCATATAGGGGTTAGACGCATATCCCGTCTGGTCAAGGATGGTTGAATACCTGATCTGACCATAAAATCATTTTTAGTTTGTGAATCTTGTATTCAAGGGAAAATGACCAAGACTCTATTTATTGGTGTTAGACACCGTGCCACTGATTTACTGGAACTAATACATAGTGATGTATGTGGTCCAATGAATCACACTGCGATGGGTGATTTTCGATACTTTGTTATCTTTATCGATGATCTGTCACGATATAGATATGTGTTTCTTATCAAACACAAGTCAGAAACTTTTGAAAAGTTCAAAGAGTTTCGAACTGAAGTTGAGAGACAAACCGGAATGTATATCAAATGCTTTAGATCAGATCGAGGGGATAAATACATGAGCAGTGAATTTTTGGATTATTTAAAGGAGAATGGGATTCTCGCTTAGTATAGTCCTCTAGGTACTCCACAACATAATGGTGTTTCGGAGAGGAGGAATCAGACTTTATTGGATATGGTCTGATCGATGATGAACTTCACTAATCTCCCTGAATATCTATGAGGGTATGCACTAGAAACTGCTGCTCACATATTGAATAGAGTTCCATCAAAAGTCATTCCATCCACTCCATATGAGATATGGACTGGAAGGAAACCAAGTCTTAAATATGTTAATATTTGGGGTTGTCCTACTTACGTAAAAGTTATGCAACAGGATAAAGTTGCACCTAAAGGTTACAAGTATAGGTTCATTGGATATCCCAAGAATTCAATGGGATACCAATTCTATGATCCAGAAGATCGAAACGTGTTTTGTGTCTCGTTATGCCACTTTTCTAGAGAAAGAGTTTCTTATGAATCGTGGAGATTGTAGAATGCTTGAGTTAGATGAACTCAATCAGAATATAAATAAACCAAAAATTGAACTTCAAGCTCAATCAAGCAGAATACCTTTGACTCACCCTCCACGTAAGTCAAAAAGGATATCAAGGCCACCTGAAAGGTATGGTTCTATATCTAAAAGGGCTCTTGATGTTTTCTTGATTGAAGAAAATGATCCTTTGACTTACAAAGAGGCGATGTTGGATATCGATTCGAGAAAATGGCAAGGGCCATGAAATCTGAAATTGACTCAATGCATCACAATCAAGTCTGGGACTTGGTTGAGCTTCCTGAAGAAATTGTTCCTATCGGTTGTAAATGGATTTACAAGCGGAAGCGAGGGCACGATGGGAAAGTGGAGACTTTCAAAGCCCGATTGGTGGCGAAATGTTATACTCAACGATCTGGGATCGACTATGAGGAAACCTTCTCACCAGTAGCGATGCTTAAGTCAATTCAGATTTTACTAGCAATTGCTGCGTATTATGACTATGAAATTTGGCAAACAGATGTGAAAATAGCGTTCTTAAATGGATATCTTGAGGAAGAAATCTATATGGAACAACCTGAAGGTTTTACATCCAGCCAAACTTCTGGTCTAGTATGTAAACTGAAGAGGTCTATTTATGGACTTAATCAAGCTTCTCGAAGCTCGAATCTTTGTTTTGATGAGGTAATCAGAGGGTCTGATTTCATCAATAATGAAGAAGAATCATGTGTGTATAAAAATAGTAGTGGGAGTATGGTGGTCTTCTTGGTTCTATATGTGGATGACATACTCATTATCAGAAACGATATTGGTATGTTGCAATCAGTCAAAAGTTACCTAAGTAAGAATTTCTCCATGAATGATTTGGGAGAGGCTTCCTATATACTAGGTATAAAGCTTTATAGAGAAAGAGTTAGGAGACTTATAGGACTCTCCCAATCATCGTACATAGATAATTTCTTGGAAAGGTATAGTTTCAATAATTGTAAGACAGTTAACATACCTTTTAGACATGGCATTTATCTTTCGAGGAAGATGTGTCCTCAGACTGAAGATGAAAAGGTTAAAATGTCTCGCATACCTTATGCATCAGCTATGGAAAGCCTGATGTATGCCATGATGTGTACGAGACCTGATATCAGTATGGCTGTAAGTGTTACAAGCCGCTATCAGTTTGATCCAGGTGGAAGCCATTGGATGGCAGTGAAACATGTCCTAAAATATCTTAAGGGTACTAAGGACAAGTTTTTGATATATGGAGAAAATGACCTAGTGTTAAGAGGATACACAGATTCTGATTTCCAATCTGATCTAGATGATAGAAAGTCTACATCTAGATATGTATTCATTCTCAATGGTGCTGCAGTCAGTTGGAAGAGTAACAAACAGTCATCAATAGTTGATTCCACAACAGAGGCAGAATATATTGTAGTATCAGAAGCAGCAAAAGAAGCGGTTTGGATACGCAAATTTGTCATTGAACTTGGAATAGTTTCAAGTTCAATGGATCCTATACCATTGTTCTGCGACAACAACGGGGCCATTGTACAAGCAAAAGAGCCAAGAGCACACTAAAAGTCTAAGCATGTGGAAAGAAAATACCATGTCATAAGAGAAATCTTGGCTAGAGGAGATGTAATAGTTCGTATAGTAGATTCTATGAATAATGTAGCGGACCCACTTACTAAGGCATTAACTCCAAATATATTTGAAAGACATGTGGAGTTAATGGGTATTAGATACCATCGTGAATGACACTAAAGCAAGTAGGAGTTGTTGGGATTTGTGCTTACGTGTCATCCCTTTTATGTATAAATATTTTCTTTATGTTTATACATTTATGATTTCAATATATCACTAATTATTTTATATACAAATATGGTAAGATGCTTGTAACGTTTTAGACATTGTATGATCTGAAAGAGTTCAGATCTGATCAAAAGGAGTTTAGATCAGAACTAAGAGTTAGTAAAATCTAAAGAGTTAGAGCCTTGTCTGAAATGGGACAAAGACCTAAGAATATATTAATAATGACATAGTTACAATGAGTTGCAAATGGTGCTAAGAGATGTTGTTATGCAAATATGTTCTTAAATTTAATGTTCCTGATCTATCTTCACTAATGCAGGTCTATTAGTGAAGACTTTAATATATATAAATTAATGTATGTCTATATCTAGATAGTCCAGATGGTTAGTCTTAGCAGACCATGAGTTTAGTAGAAACTCGTATAGAGATACAAGTATTCAGTAAGGACTGAATATTGAACTGACTCACAAAGATCTCTAATAGACATCCCATAAAGCCGTCAATGGAGGATCTTTCGAGTTGAGTAGTATTCGTGGTCCTTAGACCTGAGTGCCACGGTGGACTTGTGAGTAATCCATCATACTTTGGTTCCACACATGTCAGATACCTTTTATGGTTTGACCGCTGGGTGTCGCTGGGTATGGTCCGATGCTCACGGAGTCCGGTGTGTACAGATATGGGATCCATCAACTCAATTGGGTGAGTAAAATATCTTGAAACTCCAAGGTTGTATTTCAGAAAGTCTTATGGCCATAAGCAGACATATCCGAGAATTAGTTTCTATTCTCGGGAAAATAATATCGTAAAAGTGTTTACGGATATTATTTATTAAAATACAAATCTAGAGATAAGTTTATGGTTGAGCACATAGAGACTTGACGGTGTTGATCTATATCTCCGCTCTTCTATGATATTTATGATGGAAGGATTATATGAATATGTTATAACCTCAACTTGTATGGTCTAATGCACCGTTTTGTAATATCCGTAACATGTGTGTGAGACATAGTTCACGGACGTGTGAAATAGTTTCATATGACAAATCGGGCATGGGCCTAGAGAGTCTCACAATATGAAGTATACTCGTTGTGCACTGGGGCAGCAAATTGGATTGAACAATTAATCCAATAATTTTTAGTAAAATGAAAAATGTTTCAAGGTTCCTTTTATTATTCACTTGTCAATAATTGAATGTAAAATACATTATTGGTTTACAATAGTTGTTAACCAATAAGAAATTGACAAGTGGCACAATCTTGCTCCATAAATAATTTACCATGTATTTACCTATTTACCTTACTTAGTAAATACATATAAGGTAAATGTAAATATTCAAAATAGTTTTAAATTATTAATATTTTATATATTAATCAAATTATTATTATTAATTGGAATAAGTGACAAACACCATTTAGTAATGGAGTAAGCACTTGTTATTAATAATAAGCAATGTTGGCCACTTAAAATTTGTTAAATGGTGCATTTGTGAAGTGGTGTGATCACTCAACATTGATTAAAAGCCATTTGTGCACTAACAATTGATTCATATGGATAAACCTTTAAAAAGGTTTAGTGTCTCTCCAGAGATCAACCTCTTCACTATATATTGTTGTCTCCTCAAAATTGTAATTTATAATTTTTCTTGAACATTGATTCTTTGTTTTACAATTTATATACTATATTTTCATAAAGTGATTACTTGTTGTTTAAGAAAATTTTCATTTGAGTATGCATTCCTGCAACTTTCATTTATCATTGAATCCTAAATATTATATTGCTTGGACTTCCTACAATTTTAGCTTCTCTTCCTCTCTTTGGTTCACATTTGACGAAATGAAAGTAAGATAAAAAAACATGCATTCTCTAAAATAAAATTTGATTTTAAAATTATGCCAACAATGACAAATTAAGGTTCTTATGTACCCTTTTATACCTAGACTAAATAACATGAATTACCAAAATAGACAAATTTAATTTATTTTAATATAATAAAAATAGTACTAACTGAAACCAAATTAATAATCTGCATTTAAGAAAATTAACAAATTTAATTTCATTTAAGATAATAAAAATAGTACTAACTGAAACCAAATTAATAATCTGCATTTAAGAAAATTAACAAATTTAATTTCATTTAAGAAAATTTGCATTTAAACCCTTTTTCATCAAGATTATTATCTTGTAGGGACAGAAATAGTATTAAAGATATTACTTAACACACATTGAAAACCATTTCTTGTTGTATCCTTTGCGTATAATCCAACAATCTTAAACTATTTCTCATGGATACCACTTCAAACTCTTTATTATTGGTTGTTGTTAAATCATTGTTAGAGGTAACCAAAATTCCACCTTTTGATGGCAAGCACTATAAGCGATGGCAAGATTGTGTATTTGATACTTTAGACATGATGAACATGGCAAAGTATCTTACATAACTATCACCAAAGGCTGATATAGACGACTATATAAAATAATTTTCAAAATAGAATAAGGCAAATCAGGTATGCTATAATAACAACTTAAACACATTATCAAATAAGTTATATGATGTCTACTCTTCATATCAAGCAAGCGGAGTGATTAGCAAATATCACAGGTTGAGCAAAACATCCACCATAAACAACATATGTTGACCAGCATATCAATAACTCATGAAGGCCTAACACACTTCCTTAGTTGGAAAGGACTCTAGACTAAAGACCTTTTTTGTGAAGACCAAGAGATTGTAGAAGCAGACTACTCTTAAAGACCAAGATCCTCAAAATCCTAAGAATTTATAGAGATGATCTCCAACGATCTCAGGACATGACCTCAAAGGAAAAGATAACTTGCCGTAATTAGACTGAATCTTAAACCAACAAAATACCTATAAAAAATAAATATGCATGTTGGGGAAGGGGCGTCCTTTTGAAGATGATGGCTTGGGAAATAATTTATGTATTTATTTTTCTTCGTATTTTCTCTCTAAAATTTTCATTTACATTGATTAATAATGATTCTATAGTGAGCTTAAAGGCTTAATAGGATGAACATAAGCTTATATTAGGCTGAAGTTGAAGTTAAACTATTATAATATGTGTATCTTACTTCTTGATTGTTATTTAATTTAGCCTCTAGCTGTGATTTTTCAAGAACCAACAAATTTAATTCGTTGACTTTAAATTGACACAATTTTGGGGTCAACATAATCTTTTTTTTTAGAACTTGTGTTAAATTGCTATTTTTGTTTTATTAATTTGGTTTCAGTTAGTACTATTTTTATTATATTAAATTTAATTAAATTTGTCTATTTTGGTAATTCATGTTATGTAGTCTAGGTATAAAAGGGTACATAAGAACCCTAATTTGTCATTCTTGGCATAATTTTAAAATCAAATTTTATTTCAGAGAATGTATGTTTTTTATCTTGCTTTCATTTCGTCAAATGTGGACCAAAGAGAGGAAGAGAAGCTAAAATTGCAGGAAATCCAAGGGATGAGGAGGGGCCAAGGAAAAAATCAAAAGAAAAAAATGGTAAGAAAGAAATTTTGGAAAAACTTTTTGCAGAAAAAGAAACTTTTTTTAACTAGAAACAAAACATTAATTTAAGTATTAGAATGTCATTATTGAAATCACCATCAACGCAGCTCTAATTAATTCTATATGTACAGAAGATCTTGGCAGGCGTAGAATTCATCTCGGTTATAACTCTAGCGCAAGAACCACCATATTTAAAAAATTTAACTATTGACGGGAGCCCTTTTGATTAAGCCAAGAACTCAGGATAAACACTGTGTATTCAATAAACCTCCGTTTTAGAGGTCCCGGCTACCACTTGTTTGGTGAGTAATCGACAAAGGGAGAGATAGCTGGCTCTAAAGTAGCCATCCTCATAATTTGCGGCACCCTTCAAACTGATTTATATTATTAGTTATATAGGGTTCTTTCAAATCTATTTTAAGTAAGAAATAATAGGGATTAGTTATTCTTATTCCTTACTTATGTAGATTTGATTGGAAAGTTAAGGTAAAAGTTCGGTAGTTTGATTTAAAAATTAAAGCTTTAAAGATAAATATATAGGGTAGTGATTGTTTACTCTCTTGTTGTTTGTCATATTACTCGCTTACAGTTCTAATAAATTGTCAAAAGAAATTTAATAAATTAACTCTAAATACTTTTAAAACATTAATATCATAAATAATAAAAAAGTTTTTGAGCATTTTAAAATAGTAAAAAAAATAAGCAAGTAAAACTAAAAATAATAAGAAGTGATATATAATTCTTATATATATATAATTTTGTTCTAATGAATTACGTAATTCATTAAATAAAGAGTATTTAAACATGTGATAAGATTTTGTAATACATCACAAATTATATATAAATTATAAATTAATTAAATAATATTATGTGATAATATTATTCATATTATATATATATATATGAGACATTAAACTGCCTAAACATTAAAGGGAAACACATCATATTTTCATTTCATTATTATTTTTATTTGTATACGATTTTAGATTGTTACTTGCTACCATGTATCTAGTCTATGCTGTCCAGGTCACTTAATTATTCACTTGGTTTCTTAAATTCTTTTTATTAATGTAATTGCAGTACTATCAACTCCATAAACAAGCCCCCAAAGGGCACTGCCCCTCTGTACTTTCAAAAGTTTCCTCCAAATTGAAAAAACTTTTATTTTCTCATAAAGTGTCCCTATTTTTAATTATTATATAAATTTAATAACCCTATCGACTTGTAAAAATAATCAGCGTCCTTTATCTGCAAATTATTACACCATTGTTTTAGGTTGCCACTCTTTAATCAGCGAAATTTGTGGCTCTTTTTTCTCAATTTATAATACCAATATACCTTTATTGTGACATAGACTTCAGAGATACGTTTGTGCTTTAGAAGATGACCCAGTGAGAGTTTTGATGCGTAAGATATTAGGGTTTTTCCTTTGCGTTCCTTTCCTTTTATTGAGAAACAGTAGTAATTAGGGTTAGATCTTAAGCCATAACCCTAGAGAGCAACTGTGTAAGACGAAAGTTGTACTCCTCTTAATGTACTTCCATTTGAAATTCATGTACTACACAAGATGATTATTATAATTAGTAAAAGCCAATCTTGTTTGGGAAGGGCAAACATAAACTTGGTTCCTTTTAAGTGGGACACGTATCAATATTTGATCAAACTAATTATTTAATTTTAAGCACATCAATATAAGAATTCTTGTTTTCATGGTTGTGGTCTCTCTTTTGTTCTCTTTTCGCAAATCAATCCCCAATTATTTTTTATTCTTCTTCTTTTACTTCCTTTTTTTTTCTTATAATATTCCAATAAGTAATCTTCTGATAGCAACAGCAGTGAATGGTCATTGAAGGTTGTCCCTATCACCTAAAACAATGTTTTTCTTTTCTATAAAAAAAACTAGAATAAACCTATATTAAATAGAGTTGTCACGAATCTGGCTTATTGCACTTTTTTTTAGGTTCTTTTTCTTTGCAAATTTTTTTTTTCCGATAAATTTCTTTGACAATGTCAATGGTTTTTTAGTATGAAGGTTTGAATTTACAATAGAGCTCCAATCACTAGGCAAAGAAAGTTTTAAAAAGCTTTTATTAAAGAAAAGGAATCTAATAGTGGTAGCTTATGGTCCATCAACTGATAAGCCCAAAAGATAATATTTGATAGAATATTTTAAGAGAATGGATTAGCGAACAAAGACAGTTACAAAAGCTCATAAATCAATTCGGATAATGAAATAAATGAGTAATTACACAATTAAAAGAGAAATTTTTATATGGAGATACGATTAATTGCTTTTAAAGTAAACAAGTATATGATATATTTTTAATGAATAATAAAGTGGGGACTATATTATACAATTTTTTTTTTAAATTATAAGACGGAGCAATATATAAACTTTAGAATATTATGATAATTATTTAACTTTGCAGAATTTGAAACTAGAGAAAAGTTTGAAAGGACTGGCCTTAATGAGATTATCCAGTAAAATTTTAATAAATATTTTATATAATTAAATAATTTTAAGATAAATATATATATACATAGTATTATAGGTCAGACGGTTACCGTTAACTCAAAAGATTAATATGTTAAATAATATTGTCTACTCGTTCATATATATTCAAAATTTATCAAATATTTATTCGATGTGGAACAATATATTTTTTTCTACTTAATTATATGATGCTTAGGTCACAATTTAACTAAATTCAAGAGTCAATTTAATTTTTATTGCGCATCCTCCTATGAAGATATGAGACTTACTACCCACGTAGTCATTTTTAAGAACCCCTCTAACTTGTTATACCATCTCCACTAGTTTTGGAGACCCACATCTCAAGTGGTAATTATTTTTGGGACTTTTTTAGAGGCTACAAATGAATGACATTGTCCGAGCGCTTGCTATTAATTCAAAAGGCTAATATGTTAAATAATATTGCCTACTCATTCATATATATCAAATATTTACTCAATTTTTATTTGATATGAGACGTGACAATAGATAGATTTCTATAGGGGCCATAACCCCTAACCCAATCTTTTTTTAATTTAATATGCATTTTTTTTAAATTTTATCTCTTAAAATAGGTATTTTAATAATTTAAACTTCTAAGATTTCAAATTTAATCCTAAAATCCTCGTATAAGAAAATTTTAACCTAATATTATTTTTAAGTTTATCATTTTATCCTCTCATCTTAAATTCTAGTTTCACCCTCTATATATTTAACAATATTAATATTTTATGAATTGAGCACACGATGTGCCACACCTATCTCGTCTAATCCCTTCTCTTGAAACTACAGCGGGTTAATAAAAATGTTATGCAATTCAGAACCACCTCACCATTATAAAGTGCTCACCTCATAGTTAATAATTCGTTATTTTTTTTATTTTTAATTGATTATGTGCTCATTATGTTATCATTCTCTGTATCTCTCTCATATATACATATATTTTATTCTTAATATGAACTCTAACCTTTCACTTTCAGTAATCATGTTGATACATTGACTTTCTGCAGTTTCAATGTGCATCATCATCGTTTGAAAATGACCCACCGGAGGTGTGTATGTCATCTAATCAACAGCAGCGGATGCGATGCCGTTTTGAAGGTGTGGCCTTACTGTAATTTGATATTCTTTTATCATCATGCTTTCATCTTCTTTTTCCTTGTACATTTAGGGCCATTTTTTACTGCATCTTGTTTATCTTTCCATTTTCTGCGTAATGAGCACTTTCGTAACTATGAATCGGCATACATGTATGGTGGATTAAAATTTAGTAAAATGGCATGCATTTGACATATATTGTTGCTATGCTAGTTACAGTACCTAAACTATATTCATCAAATTTGTTAGTTTCTTGGGAAGAAGAGGAAAATATGAATCCTAGGGTTTCATAGCTTCATCAATGGACACGGTTACATTAAAAAACCAGACATTAAATGTCTTCCCTCATTTTCAGTTTTGAAATATCATGCACTGTTAGAAAACCTGATAAGTTTTCTTTTCTATGAATGGTATAGTCATTTAGCAGGCCTCACATTATATTTCCCGAATTGCAAGAGTTATAAATGTCTTCTCCACCTCTTAACAATCTGGATCGTGAAGATCATGATTTCGCTTTCCCTTTCCAAGATTCGGATGATTTATTGCCATTTTTAGAAGATAGCACCACATTACTAGCTATTGAGGATTATGGCATTAATGTTGGGGCCCTAGATCCAAATATATTCCATCAAGAAATTTCTTCAGTCTCCGAAGTTAGCATCAATCAAATCTCGTTGGAACATACACTCAAGCATCACCATGTCAAGAGTTCACAAGTCCCTTTTGAACCATTAGACAATCCATGTGCACTTGTACAAGAAAAGAGCACATTAGCTCTTGAAAATGATAACACTAATTGGGGCTGGACTGCATGTGTATTCCATGAGCAAGAAAATTCATCAGCAATATTTGATGAGCTTAATATAGATAATAATTTGTCCACGGCCCTTAAAACTTCCGAAACTTTATGCCTAACTTTAGAAGAAAGCAGTATGCCACCGTTAAATAAAAGCCATGACACTAATGGCAGTACTTCGGATCCGAGCATGTTTCTTGAGCAACTAAATTCAGCATTGGAGCCAAGCATTCACAAAGATTTGCGGGAAAGTATGATGAACAACTGCAACGATAATATTTTTTCCAGATGTGTTCAAGCATCTGATGATCCTTGGCCACTTGTGGAGCTAGGGAGCACGATACTGACTTTATTAGAAGACGATGAATGCTATGAAGGGCTCGAATCAATCATGTTGCACCACAAAAATACTTCAGCAGTGGCCGCCCCCAGAATTGACAGGGGATTACTTGAACAGAAGCTCACTGCTAAGGAAAAGGAGAGAAACGATCCAATTGAAGAGCATAATGCCAAAGAAAGAGTACGGAGGATGAAGCTTTATGCAACCTACCTGTCTCTTGGAGAATTGCTACCGGATACTCCAAATAAAAAGGTATAAAGATTTATAACTAATCACTGTCTCCTTAATGGGCTTTCTTCTTTTTTCACTCTTTAAGGCTTGCTGCAGCATTCATAAGTTTGACAGAGAAACCTTAGTTTCAACATGTTATTTTACTTCTGTTTTCATTAAGCAACCATCAATTCATAGTGTTCTTTGAAATTTTACAGAAGCGGAGTGCGCCTGTAATCATTGATAGAGCTCTTGAATACATTCCAGAGCTTGAAAATGAGATCGAAAAGTTAACTCTCAAGAAGACTAATGCGCTATCAGCAATTCAAAAAAAGCAAACTATCAACCAAGACCCAGAATTGGAACATCAATCTCCCACTGTTTCAATGCATGAAGTCAAAAAGGGTGAAGTGATTATACAAGTTATTTGCGTTCCCAATGTTGAAGACACTGTTTTGTCAAAGTTATTGCAAAATTTAGAAGCAGAAGGGGCGAGAATTATTAGTGTATCAACCCTTCAAGTTTGTGAGAAGAGGGTTTCCTACCATTTACATATACAGGTACTTGGTCTTTAATCTCACCTTAAATGTATGGCTCATCTTCACCCTAACCCCTGTTAATCCTCTTTTTGCCCTAGAACCCCTGTAGTAACTTATGTGATCATATCATTTTAGGTATGAAAATTATTCAACCAAAATATGAAAAGTTTCTTGCTTCAATATCATTTTTGATATGAAAACTATTTAACCCTTTGATAACTGATTAACTAATTTTATTTTCACTTTGGACAGATGAAAGTGGATTCACTTGCAACTGACTATGTTGCCGTTTTAAGAGAAGATGTGATTTCATGGTTACTTTAATTCCTTTATTTGGATAACATGTTGATAATTTTCATAATCATTTTCTTTTGGCTGTTGAAGCTGTGAGAAATGATATTTAAAGCTCTAAACTCATTTGCATTCATCCCCTTCCAGATATATTCAGTCTTTATTTCTGTCTAATTCAGATATTTCACTGTTACCGTTTCAGCTATTTGAAGACCCTTTTGACTTCTGTTGTTTTTCTGTCTTAATTTTTCTTCATCCCATTATTATTATTATTATTATCAGAAAAATTACTACTTTAATCCCTGTCGTTTAGTTTAATTACTCAATCAAATCCTATATTTGTTTTTTAAAACATTGGATTAATTTTATCACTAAAAAAAAACATTTAAAGTACAGTTTTAAGATACTAAGATAAATATGAGATCATTTATTATAATTAGACATATCAATCTATTATATTTCTCTTATATAATGCGCACACACAAAAAAAAAAAAAAAAAACAGACTACGGATGTATTTAATGAAATATACATATTAATTGATTAATTAAATAAAGTTTTAAGAATTACACTTATATTTTTTTTATTATTGTTATTAAAATTAAAAAGAAAATAAGAGTATAGGAAGAAGAGCAGACAGAAAGAGGAGCCCGAGCCTCAGACCCTGCTCCTAAACAAAACAAAAATATAAAAGATCAAATAAATCTACATTGGGGAAACTTTTAACAATCATGGGGAAGATTTCCAGAAATATATTGGCGAGTATCAAATTATAAGGTGAATTGAGACACATATTAGCCGAAGTATCAACAATCCTATTCTCTTAGCGAAAATATTTTAGTTTTTTAAAGGGAAATGATAGCTTGGTTTTTGTGTTTTTATTGAATTATTCACTTAATTTTTAATATTTAAAAAATTATTAATTACGTTTTTCTAAAAGCAATTTTTTCTATTATTTTTATCTTGAAATATATTTTTTCTATCATTTTCATTCTTAAAACATGTTTATTTTCATCTTTAAGGGATTAAATTGATAAACTTTGAAATATCAAAAATATCATGAGTAATTCAATAAAAACGTAAGGATTAAATTAATAATTTTTCTTTGTAAAATAGCATCTCCATAATAAAGACATATACTTTAACCAATCAACTGTTTAATGCTTTTTTTTTTACTCACTTTAAAAAAAAAAAAGATTCTCTAACTCGTTTATACTCTATTTTAAAAAAAAGATAATTTCAATAAATTTTCCTTCAATAATCAAAGATAATAAGAAAATATTTGCTAAAAGAGTAATTTTCTTTTCTTGATAGTTGAAGACTTGAATTTATAAATACGCTGACTGAATGTTGTGTGCTATAAGCACTTTTTGTTTCATATTTATTATCATAAATATAATTATTGTGCACTTATTTTAATAGATCAATGGTAAAAAATTTACAGTGCATTTTGTATTTATTAAACTAGAGATTCTAAATTCGAATATTCCTCGTATATATAACTATTTTAGGCCATATAATGGTGTTCGTTGTGAATTTTTCTTTTAATTTCTTACGAAATGCCACAATAATGACATTTAAGAATTGATACATTTGTTTTTTTGACTAAGAAGAATGCCATTTTTATTACAATGAGCTTAAATGGTCATGACTGATACATTCATAAAGGGAACGAGGTGTTCTATCTACCTAAACCGAAGAAAAAAATATTCATAGCCGAACTCTTAGCCAGGAAATTACAACTTAAATTCTCTTGTGCTGACTATGGTCAACGAACCTACTGTAATTAAGTTTAGAATAAAATGCAAAAAGTTCCCTCACAGGTTTTTGAATTTGGGCGATGATTATGAAAACAAAGCATTGTTTTGTTTTAGAAAAAAAAAACTAGAAATTTTTTTGAAGTGAATAAAAATGTACAACAAATATTTTTTTTTTACACAAACTATAAATCAAGAACTTATATTTTTTAAGAACCTATTAAAAAACAATGTTGTTACTCGGCAATAAAAAGTGTGTGAAAAATTAATATAGAAGGTAAAAAATTTCAACAAAAAAAAAGATAAAAACAAATGTAAAAAGGTTCTTTAACCTAAGGTCTTAATTGCTAAAACTTGCTATCACTTACATCGCCATCCTCATTCAGATCTACAAATCAATAAAGAACCTTATTAATCCATTGCATCTCAGTTATTTTTTTGGGTTTGATCGTGGTACAAATTGTGATGCCACCATCCAAAAAGTCTATGTTGTGCACGACGCATACACATAAATGTTAATCTTGTTAATTAGTTGATCGGTTTGTGCCAATGCATATTTGATATTCATGTCTCTACGTTTTGATATCTTATATAATAAATAGATCATTTACCTATTTGTACCAAACAAATCTCTTAACATTTCTATAAATAACTTGGCCATATCAATACAATAAGGAGTTTGGGATCTATAATTTATGAAAGTGACCAACGGTATCTATTTCACAAGAATTAAAATAAACCAATCATTGAGGTGATGCGGGACATTAGCCGACACCAAATAAAGAGCTGAGACGAGACGGTAGGTTTAGAAACTACATCCATTGTTAAAAACTTAATATCAGTCTTTAGGAAAACGAATATACTTAATGGGGAACATTAAGGGAAAAAAAAAAAAAGCAGAAGAATATTTAGAAGACACCCAAAGCAGTACTTCACGTGTACACAATAAATTAATAAAATTTTATTACATATATATTTATAATGATAAATCATTAGACAAGTTGGTAGTTATAATAAATAAAAAAGAAATTACAAATTATCCCCACAGATTTTCATAATAATCAATTGCTGGCTTAATATTATTTTTTTAATACCCATTACCATTACTAATTTTCGTTTAGAAAATGATTAATTACTTTCGCCTATCTAGAGATGACAAATTGGCCACATAAATGAGGACCTACGAGATTCATCTTAAATAGAATAGAAATGAGATAATTTTTATAAAAATAAAGTGGGACATGAAAAGAGATTATTTTTTGAATTATTAAAGGGGGGCGGGGATAGAACCTCCCCACCCAATCCCTGTTCTTTTTATTTTATGAATATATTAAATATAATATTTAGTATATATATTAAATAATTATTAATTTTTTATTTTATTTAACTAGGACATGGTTTACTAATAAATTTTTATTAATGAAGACAAAAATATATAATAAAAAATTCTTAAAATTTATATTCTTCTTTATTATAAACAATAAAAAGATTTTTATTTTTGAATTAGGTGACGAATAATTTATAACGGAAATATAAAACAATTAACAAAGAAAATTAAGACATTATTTAAATTCTTTTTATTTAAATTTATTGAAATTGTTTTGTACTAATTACATTTCACATTATTAAAAGATATTATTATATTATTTTAGTTAATTAATTTAATATTTTTTAATTATAATATAAATTAAATTTTTATATTGTTAAAATTTGTGAATATAAATTATTATTTAATATTAATAAATAAAAAATAAAACAAGAATAAAAAAAATATTTTTTATATAAAGATTTATACCTTCGCCCGTTAAATTTTTGACAAATGAGAGCGAGAAATGAAATTTAAAATAAAAAATAAGATAAATACGAAAAAAGTTTCCCCACCCATCTCACCACGCTCCATTGTCATTCCTACGCCTATTCACCAGATGAAAAAAACTAATCACCCTCCTATTTATTATACAGACTTTCTCCGAAAGAAAAATAAAGAATACCTCTACCCAGTTGAATTCAAAAGCATTGATGCTTGTGTTGGCAATTCTTCGATCAATTTCCAGAAGGAGCTTTTAATATGGGAGCTGAAGCTGCACTTTGTTTGTTGATTAATCTTGCGGCCTTCAGTTGGCCACAGTTAAAAAGGAGGAATAACAGCTAGGGTTTTGGTCTTAACACATAATGATAACCTAAAAGAGTGAACAAATTTACTTGTACTTTCATTGTACTTCCATCCAAATTTGTTGTACTATAAATAAGATAAATATTTTTATTATAATTAGTACCAGCCGTGTTTTAATTAATAAAATTTGTATTTTGTATAACCATTTTTATGCATATTTTATTTTCTTTTTAGATGTCACGAAGGGAATATTGGGTAAAGTTGTACTTATTCGTGGGTGACATTGACGAAGTACCAAAAGTTGACACGTCCAAATTTGATTCAACTATTTAATTTTTCCCTCTGTCTATCTGTTCATGTGAGTCAGTCTAATCTCTAACGTGGCACTGCCTTTTTTTTATTTTAAAATTTAATTCGGCCGTTGAGGAAAAATACCAAAATTATCCCCTATTGTTTGGCTAAACAGCACGTATACCCTTTTGGATTAGAAAATCATCATGTATACCCCAAAGTTAGAGCTCAGTAACTTGAAACAAGCGAGAACTTTTCAAGACATGTAACAAAAACTTGAGACTTGTAAAGGAAGTTCAAATAATTTAAATGCTTTGAGATTCTGAACCCGAATTTGAATGATGACTAAAAGGGTTGTAAACAATTTTGTTATATATTAATTTTTTCTTTTCATTAATTCTTCTCAATTTTCATCGGGATCACTTTTTTTCTTTATACACTTTACAACTAATATTACATAAATTAACTGATATTATAATTCTTCTCAAATTTTATTGGACTGATCATTTTAAATTTTTTGATACACTTTATAATTGGTATTACAACAATTAAATTACATTATTGATATTATATTAAATTTATTATTAATATTTACCTTAGACTATACAATTAGGATCATAAAAAATAACACGTATAAAATTTAATAAACCTTGAAGTATAAAAATTTGAAAGAAAATTTTACATTAATTAGATATCCGCCATAGCTCGAACTTTAACCTAAGCTAAGAAGTTCACAAGAATTGCCAAGTAAAGCAATATAAATGTAACTATAAATATTTATTGTATGCTATTACCATTATTTTAATAACCTTCAATTGGTTCAAATATTTATAAAAAAATATTGTTATGATAATGTATTCTTAGCGTTCTAGTATTTTAGCGTATGTACAATTTTGTTTTTGTGTAAACATCATTACATTACATAACAATCAGATAGCAAACTTTATTGTAATATATATATTTTTTTAATTTCATGCTTGTCAATTATTGTTGACTGAAAAAATAATAAAGTTTGGTCATTGTAATTTTAATGTTTATTGTACCAAACCGGTTGTTGTATGTTATGCAATATACGTCATTATTTGTATTGATGTAACAATTATCCACATAATATTATACCATAAATTTCTTATGATCATTAATTTTGTGCCGGTTAAGATCTTTTCTCGATCTAAGTTACATTAACTTTTAAAGATTTTCTGACTTATGTAGTATATTACTGACATGTCAAAAATTACCCCTAAAAGAAAAAGCGACTAACAATTGAGTATTACTAACTATAATAATATTCATATATATATAATTAAACTTAATTTAGGGTAATCGATTACATAATATATAATTGAATTCCCACTTTCATTTCATTTGAATTTATTTTGTTGTAATATTTCTAATAAAATTATCAGAGAAGTAGCTCTCAATATCAATTTAGTTATCATATTTAAAATTAAATTTTCATTGTTGTGAATTTACTTTTAATTTTTAAAATATAAATGTATTTACTTTTACGTAACATTAATGCAAATTGATATATTAAATAAAAAGAATTTTAAAAAAACAAACATACAAACTGGGACAAATGGTAGCAGATTGTCTTTGTCATTTTTGTGTGACGTCAGTGTCTCATCATCACGGACGTGCCCTAATATAAGAATTCCTGATGGTGGCCTTGAAAACAGTAGAAGCTCTTTCTGTTCTCTTTTGCAAATCAATCCCTTTCAGCTTTTACTTTTATTTTATTTTTCTCATTTTCTCCTTCTTCTTGATCTTCCCTCTGGTATTTCTTTATATTTTACAAGACCAGTTGGCTTAGATTCGACCCGATCATTCTTCTCATCAATGTGATGGAATCAAATTTTAGATCTTTGGTTTGTTAATTTCCGGTGGTATTTGGTTTTTCTGATTTGCAAAACAATCTGCTAGCTTTCTGTTTCTGAAAATTTGTATATATGATTTCCTTTTTAAGGTGCTATAGCAATACATTGCAGTATAACTTTTCTTTCTCTGAGAAATGTCCCTTTCTTTGTTTTTGGGTGACTGACCAAAACTGATAATTACATTTTTCTTTGATTTTTTGAGCTGGATACTATAATGTGCAGGTTAGAAAATCTCCAAACTTCTTGAACCCTCGGGTAACTTAGGGCTTCTTATGCAAGAGTACAAGTTATTACTACAAGGTTATTCCCAAATTTTAGTTTAACTTAAAAGGAAATTTTTTGTTAAAAGCAAATTGTTCTTTGTGAAAGCAATGGCAGTGAATGAATAGTGACAAATAGAATGTTGCTCCCAACCTCTGACCTCAAATGTGGGATAGAGTTAAATACTCTATGTTATTTTTTTCCCTTTGACAGAGTTCAATATATTTTACTTACTAGAAAGAAATGTTTGGAAATAGAGCTCTTTATCTTAGGCACTGCAAATTTACGAAAGAGGAAAGATAATTCCAAAATTCATTTTTGGAAGCATGGATTTCCGGATTAAGACACTCAAGAAAATATCATAAATTAACTTAAAAAGTTTAGAATAAGTTCATTATAGTTTACATATAGTCTAGCACAGATATCTATTCTCATATAAATAAAGGCAAATTCCTACAAAGAAAAGAAATCTACTTTCTTAAAAAGAGGAGATAACTCTCACAAAGAGAAAAAAATCAACTCATGCATGAACCCTAACTGCTAAAATGGAAGAGAAGTGTATTTTGTCATCTCGCTCACAGAGGACTTGTGCTTAATTTGTTAACTATTTACACGTTTAAGAGAATAGTTGATTGATTTCGATGCTATGTTATTGAAGACTTAAGTTTATGCCCAGGAAAATATGTCAATTAATCGAGAAGGAAAGTCATTATGACATTATCATTTTTTTTTTCTTAATGTTTTGATAATGGGTATAATTAGTAACCGTTTTTTTTTTCCAATTAATATTGAGGTCCATCAAGTAAAATAAAAGAACAAAAAAAGAAAAATATTATTCTTTCTCAATACTCATGATAACCAACCCTAACTCTTTCGTTGTCATAACTTACATATACATAGACCACATTTAACAGTCTTTATTTATTTATATTTCATTTATGTACTTATCATTGAGAAAGCATTTGTCATCCCTCTTTCTCTCTATTATGTTGTACTTATTTTCATTTTATTAACATTTTGTTATTTGTTATTTGCATTAATGTGTGCTCTTGGTCTTTCTCATTCGTGACAAGCAGTACAACCTTTCACATTCATTCTCAATCCATTGACTTTAGTACGGTTTCAATATGCAGCATCATCATTAGAAAATGATTCATAGGAGGTATATATATATCTTTTATTTAGTGAATTTTCTATTATTATTGTTAGCGGAACAAGATAAAAAATTTTAAAATTTTTATTCAACAATGTTACCCGTTCTCATATCATCAATATTCTCTTATCTTCTCTTTATAATGAAGTCAGTTTCAGCAAAATTGTACTTTGTTGACAGTTCCATGACCTAAGTAAGAATATGCCCATAACTATGTGCTTCATCTTCTATTTAATAAGTTTTGTGATTGTTCACAATTCTATCTTTCTAGCAGGTTGCACTTTGAATTTCCGGCATTGTAAGATGTCTACTCCACCTCTTATCAATCTCAATGATATAGATCATATAATCGCCTTCGCACTCCATGACTCCAATGAATTATGGCCAGTTCTAGAAGATAACAAAATATTTCCGGCTACTGAGGATTATGATGTTGATTGTGGTTTAGATCCAAACATATTTCAACAAGAAAATTCTTCAGTGGCTGAAGCTAGCATTGATATTGAAGCATTATTGCTGGAAAATGGACTTGAGAATCAAAATATTAACATCAGTTCACCAGTCCCTTTTGAACCTAATGAAGAGTGGGATTCATGGGTATTTCTGGAGCAAGAAAATTCAGCAGTGGCTCAGTCTATAGTAGATAATGGATTGCTAGAAAGCGAGAACAATTATCAAGAACATAGCAGCATGTGCATTGCTTTAGAAGAGAATTGCAGTATGTCACTATCTAATAAAAGCCATGACACTAATGGCAGTTCGGATCCGAGCATATTTCTTGAGAAAGAAAATTCAGCATTGGACCGAAGCATTTTTGAAAATAGAAGCAACATTGACATTTTTCCCAACTGTATTGAAGCTTCTGGTGATCCTTGGCCTTTTGTTCAGGAAGGCAGCCCATTATTGGCTTTAGAAAACAATGAAAACTATAGAGAGCTTGAACCAAGCATGTTCCCCAAGAAAGAAAATTCCCAAGTGGCCACCCTCAGCATTAACAAGGAATTAGTTGAGAAACGACACAATGCTAAGAAAAAGGAGAGAAACAATGCTACGATTGAACAGCATAATGCCAAGGAAAGAGTACGGAGGGTGAAGCTTTACGCAACCTACTTATCTCTCGGAGCATTGCTGCCGGATTCTCAAAATAAAAAGGTTGAAAACATTTATAACTTAACTTTATTTTCTTAATTAGCTTTTTGGAATTCTCTTTCAGCCTACTTGCAGCGTTCATAAGTTGTTGGACTGAGGAACCTTACTTTCTTTCTGTTTATTTATGTTTTTACTTGGCAGTCTACGATATGGTTACTTCATTACTTGCGTTTTTGTTTAGTAATGATCAATTCATAGTGTCCTCGGAAATTTCACAGAAGAGGAGTGCGCCTATAATCATTGATAGAGCTCTTGAATACATTCCAGAGCTAGAAGGTGAGATAGAAAAGCTAACTCTGAAGAAGAATGATGTGATGTCTGCAATTCAAAATAAGCAAACCATCAACCAAGACCCGAAACTGAAACATCAAGCTCCCACTGTTTCAATGAATGAAGTCCAAAAAGGTGAAGTGATAATACAAGTTATTTGCATTCCTAAGGATGAAGATACCGTCTTCTCAAAGCTATTACAGAACCTAGAAGCAAATGGCGCAAGCATTATTAGTGTATCAACTCTTCAAGTTTGTGAGAAGAGGGTTTCCTACCATTTACATTTAAAGGTAAATCAATGCTGCTTTTGGGAACTTTCCCATTTCCTATACAAATGCAAGATACGTGGTTATGAGAGTGGCTTCTTGTTTTTAACCTCTTAATTTTTTCCTTTGGTGTTGGAAGTTTTATTTGATTTAACAATTCATTTAAAGCTCTGGTATTTGTTAAAAGAATCTAAAAAAATCTATTTTTCTGCCTAATCTATTAAAGGGGATAAATTGATTTACAGAAGTTTCATTTAAAAAACAAATGGAAAATTGAAGAGAGGGGAATACGGTAAATCTACTGGCCAATATGAGGGTTAGCTTTTCAATCTTGCTAATTCATGGGGATTGTCACGTTTTCGTTTTACTTCAGTTTTCTTTCATTTCCCTTTGTCTTTTCTACCCATCTTTTCATATACATAATAGCACTTTATGAGTTCTCTGCTCTTGGAGATTGTTAAGAGGAAGGAAAAGAAAATGTTGTAAAGGGAATTCATTTCATTTACTCCAAACTTTTCTCCCCAAGATGATACTTTTCCAACTAATTGACTAATGTTTTTGCTTTGAACAGATGGATAAGGATGCACTTGCAACCGACTATGTGACTGTTTTAAGAGAAGATGTGATTTCAAGGTTGCTTTAATTCCTTTGTTTCAATAAGATGTTTAAACAAATGGGTCGAATTTATTTCTTGAACCATCTCTCCCCTTCTCCTCGAAACGATTCAAAAATAAAAAATAAAAAGAAACCCACAAATCTTTGAGCCTTTTGTTCACCACCGGTGAGGGACTTCACCTTCACTTCACCGTTAGTTGTTATTGTTATCTTCTTTTTTGTTTCTTATCTTTTCCTCTTTTTTTACGTCTTCATGGATCAAATTTGGATGAGGCTAAACAGTAGTTCAATTTTTATAAAAATATCTACTACCCTATCAATCGAATGAGCCAACAATGCTGGTAAAGAGTAAGTTAAAAGTACTAAGAAGGCTTCTCCAGTGATCTTGAGTATTGTTTATAAGAATATCATCTAATGTTAGTGCCTAAATTTTTCTTTGTTTTTCAATAAGTCTGCAAAGGTTAAGTCCGGCAGATTACTATAATAGATTAACGGTGTAATTTGATCCTGGTGGCATCTGCCGTTGTTAGTCTGTCAACTATGTGTTCCGCTGAATGAATTATATTTCATTCCAAAATTAAATGAATAAATAAAATGTTGATACTTTTCTTTTCTATTTTTGTCCTTCTGGTTGAAGAAGTTCTGAGCAGGGGTCTAAACTAAGTGTTTGGATCATGTACCTAAATACATTCAATCTTTTATATTGCATGATTCGTCGAGATTGCCTGGTTATAATTTCAGCTACTTGGAGATGTCTTTTAGCATCCCATAAATGCTAGCTTCTTAACAGGCAACGCTCTCTATGTCCCCTGTGATTGAGTGTTCATTTTATATTTTATCTCTTAATTTCAATATATTTTGTTCATTCTATTTTTTACTTTGTACTTTCTACAAGGCTAAACCTTTAGCTTAAACTCAAGCCCTTCATCACGCCCAACCATCTCTATTCATGAGTTTAGGAGATGATTGTATGCTATGTTTTGTAATTATTTTCCTTTTCAAAATAGTGTAACACTAATGAACAGTATAATTCAAATACAGTGTAAAATTTGATCAGGGCACGGTATTTGAAATTTGAGTAATTCAATATGGCGAGTCATGCATAAATACAAACTAGTTAAAAAAATTAGGACGGTCTTGAATAGCATATGTTTACGTATGCTGATGTTAATACTTATCAAGATGCAAAGATGGCCAAGATGTTGAAAGCTAAATTCTTCAAGTCCTTTCAATTACTATCAAGATTACTGCTTACCTAAACGAGAATTCACCATGCACATTGCTTTAAAGAAATTGCCATTGAGGACCCTTGATTTTTTTCTTCGTATACCCATTAGGTTCTTTTTTTTTATGACGAAGACCCTCACTCAGCGGAGCCCGACCACCCCTTTGGGGCGGAGTTGAACCACCAAGCAGGTTAAACTCCAGAGGGACTAGCCCAACAACCCACCGCTAGGGTCTCTCACTGCAATACCCAATTTTATCGCTATCATAATTTTATTAGTTAAAGTTTATTTTTTAAATATAAAATTATCTTTTGTTATTATGCAAAATGTAAAAAACATATAAACTCTTAAAAATTATACAAATAGACATTACGACCCCTTTGATTTCTTTTAAATTCTTTCAATTGAATGGACATATGGGTAGTATGGTACAATTGTCTCAACAGCGACATATAAAGTTTAAATAATTTTAATAAAGTAAAAAAAATTTAAAAAGTAATTACAAATTGAGTTTACCAATCATTGCCATCACTAGCTACAATACAATGACTAGAGAGGATATGAACCATACCATTGGACTTCAATTTTTTAAATTTGTGCCATGATCGAGTCTAAACTCTGAATCATCAATAAATTTGAAGAATAATTGCTAACGCAATGTCCACACATTTATTGAGTGGGGTGATCTATCCCGTCAAATTTACAAAATTATGGGGCCAAAATTTTTGATATTTTATTTGAAGAATTAAAATTATTTAATATAAATACTTATTAATTTTGTAGTTTTTATTCAAAATAATATAATAAAATGACTGACAAATATGAGTTGGCACTAACATGTATCATAATTTTATCTTTAAAAGAAAATACGTAAAATAACAATAGTTAGATTTAACAGAATCTTTCTAAAAATTAATTGGAATATTTCAAAAAAAAAAAGAAAAGAAGAAAGACCTAATCAACATGTGGGAAAAAAGACAGGATTCAAATGACAATTTTCCATATTGTTATGGAAGAAGAGTATCGTATGAAATTTTGAGTATATGAAAGTTTAAACATGAAAATAATTTAAATAAAATGGTTTTTTCTTACAAAAAAAATTTGCATATATTCTAAAATTTTCTCCATGTAATTAGTAGTGTGTTCTGATGTATGTTCATATCAAACCAATTTTGGAGCGATGATATTTTATTAATTAAACAGTCTCTCAATTCTTTGTAAATGACCACATTATCCTCTACTGCTAAGTTGTCTGTCATTGCAAAGCAATCAAAACTCAATATCATAAAGCTAGTTATCTATATACCAATAACTGGTTAAGGAACCTGCTTAGCAAACAACACAATAATATTTTTGTGACCAGTGATCGATTAATTTTTATCTTATAACAACTAAACGCAACAAAAAAAAAAGCATATATATATATATTAGTTATCAGCAATATAAAAGATTAAAATAAATGAATATATATATATATATATTTACCAGTATCCAATCTGACTTACAAGCTTCCATATAGATTTCTCTGAGGCCAAGATGCTGTTAATAGATTCCTTCACCATTAATGGTGGGGTGTGAGCGAAAGAAATGATGAGACTTAAAAAGGGAAAGTTGTAGTACTCCTCTCTTTGTACTCCCATTTGGATTCTTGTACTGCATTCATATTTTGTGTATATTTTATATATTCTTTTTTCAGTGTCATGAAGAGAATATTGGACACTATTACTATATTTGCCACCCCTGCATCTATCAGATTATTTGGTAGGTGAGAGTTATGAGGTGACAGATGTTAACACGTATCAGATTAATTTGATTTAATTATTCAAAATTTTCATTTTTGTGATCTGTCTTCTTCTTGAGAATTAACACTAGGGTTTCCTGTTTTCATGGCGCAGCCTCGTTGTAGAAAGAGCAAAACCTCTTCTTCTTCTCTTTACCCTTTTCATTTTTTACCCCTTTCTGTATTTTCGTTATTATGTCCATTATCTACTCTCCTTTTTCTATTAACAATTTCTTCAGTGATAATTTGGCATCTTTAAAGATTAGCTAAGGCAAATTTATGGACATAAATTAAAGAAGTGTAGTTCATATTTGTTTAAATTTGAGAGCATCTCGAAAGAGTACTATTTAACATTAACAAAAGATGGTAGTTTAGAAAGCAATTTGCATGCATCATTAGAGACGAGCTTCTTTCTTTCGTTAAGAGACACATTCAAGATTAATATGGACTAAATAATGCATCTACAGCTCTATTTCCTAATCGATACTTCTTCTCAAGGTTTTAGGTACATCTCAACTTTTTGTATACTCTGATAATTTATGGCTGCTTTATGCAAGAATCCATGTTAATGTTACTAGTGACTGAGCATCTCAATTTGTTAAGCAATTCATGGGATTGATTATGTTGTGGTTTCCATAGTTGGACGTTTTGAGATAGTTAAATTCTAATTAGTATTGCATTGTTATGGAGATTTATAAGTTAAAGTAGTATTTTAACTTAATGTATAGGTGAGAAATTGAAAAAAAAAATAATACACAGAATTTTACGTGAAAAATTCTTAAACAAATTGAAATAAAAATCACAGAACAAATATAAAAGAATTTCATTATGAAAATGAGGATTACAACTTTCTATTTAATTATAATGAGAGAATAGTTTTATCTCTCTCTTATAAATAGGAGAAACACTATAAAGAATAAAAGAATTCAATTCTGATTTGAGATTCAATTGAGGAGAAGTTCCTATATTTATAGAGGAACCAATCTTGTTCTTTTTGTAGGCACACATTTTTTCTGTTTGAAATTTGGTGCCTACTTTCTCAATTCACATTCATTTTCCCTTTTTGTTGGTGCCTCCATTTATTTCTTTATTTTCATTGCATTCATTTTACTTCTTAATTTCAAAAGATGTAGGCCACTTTATGTTAGCCATAATATTTCTCCCATATGAAAATTTGATTAAAATAATCACATCTTTACATTCTATTACCTATAGTTGCCATTTTTATGTTGTTTACGTTTCTATTAAGCCATATGAAGATCTACACTATATGAACTTGTCAGCGTAGATTAGTTTGGTTAATACATATCCTAGGTTTTCTTTGGTGTGAATTTTTTTCATATCCACACTTTAATTTTCTGCTACTTTACAAATAAAAGTGATATTGAACTCATATATTTTTGTTCTAGAATGAAAAGCCGAATTTCTTATAATGTGCGGCACTCTTACTATCACAATATAAGAGAATCTTCTTTTATTTGTACTTCAGTTCTTCCAAGAATCTTTTTATCCAAATTGCTTTATTACAAAGTTTGTGTAGCTGCTATGTATTCAGCTTTTGTTGTTGATAGAGTCACAACAATATGAAATTTAGAAACCTAGTTAACAGCTTATCCTGTAATTGTAAACATATAGCTTATAGTGGATTTATTTTATCAAGATAACTTGCAAAATCTGAGCCAACATATCTTGTTATAGTAAATTCTAATCCTCCATAACATAATGTAGCATCTAAGGTACCCTTAATATATCTCATGATTCTTTTAACAATATTCCAATGCTCTTTACTAAGATTACTCATGAATTTACTAACTACTCATATAGTTAGTGCAATGTTGAGTCTTGTACAAATCATAACAAATATTAAGCTTTTCACTACTGATGCATACGGTACTCGAGACATCTCTATCCTCTCTACTTCAACATTAGGATACATACTTGAGGACAACTTAAAATTAATAGGAAGTGGGATTGAAATTGACTTACAATCTTATATATTAAAGTGTCGCAATATTTTCTTCAAGTAGTTCTTTTGTGAAAGCCAAATCTTTCAATTACATCTATCTCGATAAATTTACATCCCTTAAATTTTATTTACTAGTCCTAAGTCATTCATCTCAAATTTCATAGCCAACTAAGCCTTTAACTCTATTACTTGATCTTTGTTGAAGCCTATTACCAACATGTCATCAACATACAATAATAAGATAATGAACACATTATCACCAAACCTCTTAAAATATGCATAAGGGTTTGAACTAAACCTAGTATATCCAAGGCTCAGTATGAAGGAATCAACTTTCTTATACCAATACCTCGACACTTGTTTGAGACCGTATAGAGATATGTTCAACTTGTAAATCAAGTTCTCTTTTTCTGCTTTTACAAAACCTTTTTGTTATAGCATATAAATATCGTCTTTAAGATCACTATAAAGAAAAAAATATTTCACATCTAATTGTTCTAGATGTAACTCAAATGTAGGACATATAGCAATGACTATTCAAACAGTGTTGAGTCTAACAATTGGTTAAAAGATTTCATTACAATCAATACCTTATTTCTATGCATACTCTTCACCACTGATGCGATATTTCTATATCATAAATTAAGTGCAAGTATACACTATCGTATGCAAGTAATAAAGAGACTAAATAAGTCGGATGTCGAACCCACAGGGATAATTCTTTCTTTTTAACCAATTACTAAAATTATATCTTCCTAATAATTATTCAGAAAAATAAAAATCTAAGAATGAATGTAAGAAATATAAAAGCAAAAACACAATGCAATGAGATTTAAAGATATAGCAACGTAGAGAGAACCTAGGATTAATATTATCCCTCAATATGTTTCTAATGATTAATCTTCTAATATTTAACTCACTTAGTCTTTACTATTGATCAAGACACTAATGTATTCACAAGCCTCTTCCAAGGTCATGCAAGTATACCTTAATTTACCAAATACCTATATTCCTATGGTACTTGTAATAAATTAAGATTCATTAAGATTAGGTCTTATTGATCATACATGCCAATTAGGTATATTCCTATCCTAAATTGAAACTTGCATATGCAACATTGAATGTTACTCTACAATCATGCATCAAATTACCTAGGTCTAAATATATTGATTCCTCTTCCGAGTTTATCAAAATATTACCAATTCATTCACCATATATTGGCCAGATATATTGAAGCATTAAACACAAGTAATTTAAATAATAAAAGACTAAATTTATTAAATACTAAAAGGATATGGCAATTAAGCACACATATTGAGTTCAAATATTAACCCTAGAAAATAAATTAGCTCATGGCTACAAGAGAACAGCAGTGAAAATAATTATAAATCATGATACAATTATTAGCAAACCGATATAGACGTCGAATTGCTCTTAATTGCGCTGCCTAGGAACTCTTGATGCCGAAGAACGTTTTGTATCTCTCTCCAAAGTTGCTTCAATTAAGCTCCTATTGCTCTCCAAGACTCGTGCTCTGTATTCTTGGTGCTCTTGGGTCGTCTTGGATTGATTCTTGAAGGCTGGGAACGAGTGGCTTTATATAGGGATTGATATGAGCTTGAAAATCTCAATTCTCGTCGGACTAGGACTCGCACTACCGCTGGCGCGCTATGAATCTGTCGCTGGGGCGACGCATGAAAAAGCCTTCACCGCTGGAGCGGTGGAATCTTGGCGCTGGGGCGCTGCATGAAAACGGCTTCACCGCCGGCGCGGTGTGTTGCTAGCGCTGGGGCGCTGTATTGTCGCTGGGGCGGTAACTGTCTGCCGCTGGGGCGCTAGACGCGACTTAATCAGGTTGTTTTTCTTATTTCGATCACTATTCAGCGCTGGGGCGAAAATACTTGTGGCGCGGGGGCGCTGGACTCATAATTTGAAAACTTTGCATTTTAGTCCATGTTTTCGCTCCTTTTGCGTTCTTTCTTTAAATTTCGTTCAAGTCCCTATAAATAACAATAATGTATATAAATAGCCATCTATTCTCATAAATTCATAAAATATCAATAATAAAAACATGAGAAAATATATGACAAATTTGCCCTTATCAAATTCCCCCAAACTTAAATACTTGCTTGTCCTCAAGCAATAAAATAAAACTAAGAGAGAGACAAAGGTTTATACTTGACTCATTTAACAAAATAAAACAAAATATAATAAACTAGTAAGATGATCAAAATCATTGTCTCAAAGGCTGACGAAATGGTACAAATCCATAAGGTAGATAAATAACTATTAACAATTCTAATTTATCTCCATTTAGCCCCTCATTCTTCCTCATAAATAATCACCATGTGTGTGTGTGCAAGCAGCAAGCAAATAGCGGAAACCATACTTTGATTTACTTTATACTTTAATTTGTACAGAAAAGATGATGTCTCGGCATTTAATTTGTATAATGACACTTCCATAAGCTTGTCTTTATTACCACTCTCCACTAATGTAGAAAATCACATGTCTAGGGATCTATTTAGGACTTTACTTAGCTTGTAATGTAAGGCTAAGGTCAAGGTGGGATAAAAGTATAAATATATAAAGTTCAATTCACACCATGAACACTTAGATTTTACCTAGAAACCTCTTGATCTTCTTTTCCTTGTATTATCTCTTCCCCCAAACTTATTGTGTTTCCCATCCTTCTTTTCAACATTTTTTTCTTAAGTTGGGGGTATTTTATTTTCTCTTTTTTTTTTTTTTTTTTTTTTTTTTTTTTTTTTTAATACCCCCAAACTTAGGTTGACAAATACCATTCAAACTTATTTTTCTCATATCACCGTAACTTTTTCCTTTCAAGAGTATTTCTAAGCAAATGCA
Organism: Ailanthus altissimus; assembly: GCA_946807835.1. NCBI lineage: Eukaryota > Viridiplantae > Streptophyta > Magnoliopsida > Sapindales > Simaroubaceae > Ailanthus > Ailanthus altissimus. Next base: position 14,843,784 of record OX327698.1, read on the forward strand.
AAGTTTATGGTGTTATGGGTAAATTTCTAGATAAGTAAACTTTAAGTCTTAGGCTTGTAATGTGGTTAAACCAAAGAATGGATAATTAGGCTCAAAATAGGGTACTAGGGATAAATATACAATAAAAGGTAGGCTAGAAAGGCTCAATCGGTCCAAAGATGGCCTAATGTCATTTCCCTATTCATGTGTTTTCTAGAATTTCGCCTCAAGTAGTAATTAAAGACAAGTTCTAGAGTATCGGTCTTCGAGACTGTGGTGTACTCCCTAAAACATAAGTATCTCTAAGTAATAGTTATAACTATTCATGCTTTAATAAGTGCTCAAAAAATTGGTGATTATGAATAAGGTCAAATTTGTTCCTAAACTTGAATAATCAAAATTGTCTCAAGTATCTATCATTCCCTATGGATGTGTAAAAATAAATTCAACCATGTATTCTTTTTCTTATCATAGACTAATGATCATCTTATCAAAACCTAATAAAAATGAATTAACTAAAAAAAAAAACTAAGTAACTAAAAAAAATTTTTAACCCACAAGAATGACCACCCAAATCATGCAGTAAAATGAACACAAAAAAGTGTTTCCCACCCCCAAACTTAATTTAGACATTGTCCCCAATGTCAAAAAATAAAGAAGTGAAAGTAAGAGACTTCCCTGGTCAATTTTCGCTGTCGCGCTGAGTCTCCATCGCTGGGGCGATGTTATGGGCGCTGCCGCGGTAATCGTCTGTCGCTGCAGCGCTGAAGGCTGATTTCTGCACAGTTACTGGAATTTGCGCTGGCGCGATGGTTCTTGTACCGCGGGGGCGGTGGTGCTCGATTTTTCTGTCGCTGCCGCGCCATGTTATGCCGCTGGAGCGCTGAAATTCTTGGTTTTTCTCTTTTTTTTTTTTTTTTTTTTAAGATGCTTGAAAAAAAATAAAAAAATGATAATAATAATATTAATACTTTTCTTGGGTTGCCTCCCAAGTAGCGCTTGATTTAACGTCATCGGCTTGACGGGGCTTCCTTTTCTTTCATGGTGGATCGAAGATGCTGGTGGAAGCATTTGAGTAAGTGATTTTGCTGGCTTTCTTCTTTTTAGGCTTCCATATTTTTGCAATTAAACCTTGTGTAGTATCTTTTGCTCCATTCTCCTTATGTCTCTCCGGAAAGACTTTAATCTTAGACCGGGGAGATGGTTCTTCCTTTTCTTTCTTTTTGCTTGCTTCGTCGTGATGCTGCTTTTTCTTCTTCTCTCTTGCCTTCCTATGTTTTAATGCTCTTTTTCGGATGTGAGGATCCAATGTCTCCATATCTTTAATTTGCTTAACGCTTGGATGCACTACATTAATGCAGAAACAGTCTTCATTTTCAGTTGGTAATTTGATCTCCTTGAAGACCTTAAAAGTGACTGTATCCTCTTGTACTCTCATGGTCAACTCTCCTTTTTGCACATCAATGATTGTCTTTCCAGTAGCTAGGAAGGGTCTTCCAAGGATGATTGGGATCTCCTTGTCTTCTTCCATATCCAAAACAATGAAATCGGCAGGGAAGATGAATTTATCGACCTTAACCAACACATCTTCAATTAATCCCTTAGGATAGGTAAGAGAACGATCTGCTAACTGAAGTGTGATATTTGTTGGTTTGGCTTCTTTCAGTCCCAACTTTTTATACACGGACAATGGCATAAGATTGATGCTAGCTCCCAGATCACAAAGTGCTTTCCCAAAATCATAATTCCCAATTGAGCATGGTATGGTGAAACTCCCAGGATCTTTGAGCTTTGGCGGTAGCTTCTTTAGAAGGATGGCGCTACACTCTTCTGTTAGGGCCACAGTCTCGAAGTCATCTATTTTTCTCTTCTTTGATAGGATGTCCTTCATAAATTTCACATAGCTCGGCATTTGCTCCAGTGCATCTGCAAAAGGAAGATTAATATGTAATTTCTTAAAAATATCAAGAAATTTAGAAAATTGCTTATCTAGTTTCTTCTTTTGCAGCCTCTGCGGAAATGGGGGTGGTGGAGTGAATGACTGCGTAGGTTGCTTCTGCGGATTGCTACTGGTATCTTCTGCTGCATTTTCACTTTTCTGTTCTTGTACTTGAATACCAGATTCTATGCTTTTCTGTGTCTCAGCACTTTTCTCTTGGTTTTTGAGCTGCTGTAATCTCTGAGGAAATGGTATAGGTGGTCTATATGGTTGCACGTCATCTTGCTGGACCACTGTTTCTTTTTCCTTCTCTATCATTTCCGAAAGCTGTGGTTGAGGAGTGTTATCATGTAAGACTTTACCACTTCTTAGGGAGATGGCTTGGCACTGTTCTACGCTTCCTTTTGGATTGACTTCGGTGTTGCTTGGTAGAGTTCCTGGAGGACGATTGTTTATTGCTGTAGCAAGTTGTCCTACTTGATTCTCCAAGGCTCTAAGTGAAGCTGCTTGACTTTGGAAGAGTGCATCTGTTTTCTTCATGTATTGCAGGAGCATGTCTTCAATGTCTGGTTTCTTCTCTCGCTGAATTTGTGGTTGGAAACTAGGAGGAGCTTTGGAATACTGTCCTTGATTATTGTTGCTCCATGAGAAGTTTGGGTGATTTCTCCATCCAGGATTGTAAAAATTAGAGTTAGGATTGTTGCGGTTGAAGTCCCCTACATATTGAGCAGTCTCCATGCATTGTCCATTAGCATGATTTCCTCCACAGAAATCGCAAGTGATAGGTTGACTCTTGATGGCATTAACTCCCAAGTTGCTTAATTGTTTGGTCAAAAGGTTGACTTGAGCAGATAATGTGGTCAAAGTGTCTACTTCATGTAATCCAGCAATCTTTCTTGTGGTTGACCTTTCAGTAGGCCATTGATAGGCATTGGACGCCATCTCATCTAGTAGATCATAAGCTTCATCGGTGGATTTGTTCATAAGTGCTCCTCCAGCTGCAGCATCTACTATTGTTCTGAATTGACCGGCTAATCCATTGTAGAATGTTTGTACAAGCAACCACTTCGGAACTCCATGATGAGGACATTTTCTTTGCATATCCTTATATCTCTCCCATGCCTCATAAAGAGATTCTCCATCTAGTTGTAGGAATGATGTGATGTCGTTCCTCATCTTGGCAGTTTTAGCAGGTGGAAAGAATTTGGCGAGGAACTTTTGTGCAAGATCATCCCATGTAGCTATGGATCCAGATGGAAGTGATAGTAGCCAGCTTTTTGCTTTGTCTCTCAAGGAAAAGGGAAATAATCTTAGACGGATTGCATCATCGGACACCCCATTGTACTTGAATGTATCACATATCTCCAAGAAGTTGATGATGTGCATGTTTGGATCGTCATTGGGTAGTCCACTAAATTGTACCGAATCCTTGAGCATTTGAATCGTGCTTGGCTTGATCTCAAAGTTATTAGCTTGAACAGTTGGTCTTTGAATGCTCGAATGGATTCCATCCACTAAGGGAACAGCATACTCCCTTAGTGGTCTTCCTTCATTATTGGGTGCAATTGGTACTTGATCTTCCATGGTGTTGACTTGATTTTTCTCTCTTCTAATTCTTCGTAAAGTTCTTTCAAACTCTGGATCAAAAGCAATCAAGTCTTCACTTTTCAATTTTCGTATGTACCTCGTAAGAAAGAAAGTAAAACTAAATTAAGAAAAATAAAATAAAAAAAAAAAAATTCTGAAGTAAAAACTAGAAAGATTGGTATTAATATTGGTGAAAAAGTAGATAATTATCCCCGGCAACGGCGCCAAAAACTTGATGCGATATTTCTATATCATAAATTAAGTGCAAGTATACACTATCGTATGCAAGTAATAAAGAGACTAAATAAGTCGGATGTCGAACCCACAGGGATAATTCTTTCTTTTTAACCAATTACTAAAATTATATCTTCCTAATAATTATTCAGAAAAATAAAAATCTAAGAATGAATGTAAGAAATATAAAAGCAAAAACACAATGCAATGAGATTTAAAGATATAGCAACGTAGAGAGAACCTAGGATTAATATTATCCCTCAATATGTTTCTAATGATTAATCTTCTAATATTTAACTCACTTAGTCTTTACTATTGATCAAGACACTAATGTATTCACAAGCCTCTTCCAAGGTCATGCAAGTATACCTTAATTTACCAAATACCTATATTCCTATGGTACTTGTAATAAATTAAGATTCATTAAGATTAGGTCTTATTGATCATACATGCCAATTAGGTATATTCCTATCCTAAATTGAAACTTGCATATGCAACATTGAATGTTACTCTACAATCATGCATCAAATTACCTAGGTCTAAATATATTGATTCCTCTTCCGAGTTTATCAAAATATTACCAATTCATTCACCATATATTGGCCAGATATATTGAAGCATTAAACACAAGTAATTTAAATAATAAAAGACTAAATTTATTAAATACTAAAAGGATATGGCAATTAAGCACACATATTGAGTTCAAATATTAACCCTAGAAAATAAATTAGCTCATGGCTACAAGAGAACAGCAGTGAAAATAATTATAAATCATGATACAATTATTAGCAAACCGATATAGACGTCGAATTGCTCTTAATTGCGCTGCCTAGGAACTCTTGATGCCGAAGAACGTTTTGTATCTCTCTCCAAAGTTGCTTCAATTAAGCTCCTATTGCTCTCCAAGACTCGTGCTCTGTATTCTTGGTGCTCTTGGGTCGTCTTGGATTGATTCTTGAAGGCTGGGAACGAGTGGCTTTATATAGGGATTGATATGAGCTTGAAAATCTCAATTCTCGTCGGACTAGGACTCGCACTACCGCTGGCGCGCTATGAATCTGTCGCTGGGGCGACGCATGAAAAAGCCTTCACCGCTGGAGCGGTGGAATCTTGGCGCTGGGGCGCTGCATGAAAACGGCTTCACCGCCGGCGCGGTGTGTTGCTAGCGCTGGGGCGCTGTATTGTCGCTGGGGCGGTAACTGTCTGCCGCTGGGGCGCTAGACGCGACTTAATCAGGTTGTTTTTCTTATTTCGATCACTATTCAGCGCTGGGGCGAAAATACTTGTGGCGCGGGGGCGCTGGACTCATAATTTGAAAACTTTGCATTTTAGTCCATGTTTTCGCTCCTTTTGCGTTCTTTCTTTAAATTTCGTTCAAGTCCCTATAAATAACAATAATGTATATAAATAGCCATCTATTCTCATAAATTCATAAAATATCAATAATAAAAACATGAGAAAATATATGACAAATTTGCCCTTATCAACCACCAACCTTGTACGATATCATTGCACTTAATCATTACTATTTCACTTGATCATGTAGGCCTATTTGCTATTAATGGTCTTTCTTTCATGTGGTAGTGGTATAAAATCCTATATTTTGTTCTTATAAAGAGCTTCAATTTTCTCTTTCATTGCTGTCATTTATAGAGATGCATCCGAGCTATTCATTGCTTCTTAAAAAGTTATCAATTTTTCTTTCTCTATTAGAAGAACGTATGCAACATTTCTCTTCATATGATAATCAGAATGCCAAGCTAGTGCTGACAATATTCAATTTGATCATCTAAGAGGTGGCTCGTCTAGCTTAACTAGTTCTTGTTCATTGTGCTTTAGTGTTGCTTCAGAAATTTCTTCTTATTTTGACTCTTTCTCAACTGGAACTATGGTATTTTTTACTTATTGTTTGTTCTACCATCATCTTCTTTCTTTTGGAGCTTATCTTCTATAAATATCACATCTCTGTTGATAACAACCTTGTGGCCAGTACGATCCCATAGGTGATAGTAGTAACTCCATTAGCATATTTCAAGAATATATATTTTCTAGATTTTGGATCATATTTTGTGACCTCTTAGGTGTTTTACGTCACGTACACAAGACTTCTAAAAAATGTATGTAAATTAGAATAATCAAGTGGCTTACCAATCCACATCTTTATTAGTATTTTCAGATCAATTGTTGTTGATAGAGACTGATTGCTCACATAACAGGCAGTTTAACTGCTTCTACTAGAATGATTTGGCTAGATTTGCATTCTTTAACATTGCTTTAGTTCTTTCAAGTAGAGTTTTATTCATCTGCTCAGATATTCCATTTTGTTGAGGAGTGTAAGCCATTGTGAATTTATCTTTTGATGCCTTCTTGTTTGTAAAATGCATCAAATTTCTTGTTGATATATTCTCATTTGTTGTCAGTCCTTAATCACTTGATCTTTTTTTTCAGATTTATGTTCCACTCGTGCTTTAAAGACTTTGAATACTAAGAAAACATCTGCATTTCTTTTGATTAAATAGACTACATTCAGCTTCAATAATGTAAGCTCTATATCTACACTTCTATTTTCTACCACTTAACAAATAAAAGTGATATTGAACTCCTATGTTCTTATTCTGGAATAAAAAACTGACTTTCTTACAATGTGCAATGCACTCTTGCTATCACAATATAAGGGAAACTTCTCTTGATTGTACCTAAGTTCTTTCAAGAATCTTTTTATCCAAATTACTTCATTATAAAGCTTGTGTAGCTACTATGTACTCAGCTTCTGTTGTTAATAGAGCCACAACAGTCTGAAATTTAGAGACCCAGCTAATAGCTCATCCTGCAATTGTAAACATATAGCTTACAATGGGTTTTTTTTTTTATTAAGATCACCTAAAAAATCTGAATCAACATATCCTCTGATAATAAATTTTAATCCTCCATAACATAATACAGCATCTGAGGTACTTTTAATATATCCAGGATCCTTTTAATAATATTCCAATACTCTTTACAAGGATTACTCATGAATCTACTAACTACTCTTACTGCTAATGCAATTTCTGGTGTTGTACAAATCATAGCAAACATTAAGCTTTCCACTACTAATGCATATGGTTGATGCGATATTTTTATATCTTAAAATTAAGTGCAAGTATACGTTATCGTAACAAGTAATAAAGCGACTTATAAAGTTGGATGTCGAACCCACAAGAATAATTTTTATTTTGTACCAAATACTAAAATTATATCTTGCTTGTAATTATTCAAAAAAATTAAATCTTAATTTTGTAATAAATTTAAGTAAAATAAAAGTGCAAAAAAAAATGACACAAATCAAATAAAACAAGAAGATAACAATATATAAAGCCTAGAGATAATTATTATCATTCAATATATTTTCTAAAGATTAATCCTGATGCGAATTAGGTTTTTGAAACATCACAAGGTTCATTGAACATCCATATGTGATTGGAGTAAAAACGATGAGCAAGGTGATTCTAATTTCAAAGCATAACCAACTAAGGGCCAAAACGTGGGAGGCAGCCAATGTTATATTGCATCTCAATGTCCAAATCAAAGTGCATTGATTCTAAGCGATAACCATATCATTGAAATTGAAAGCAAGAAGTCAAATTACAAACCTATGCCATTGTTGGAAGATGCAAGTGATGGAATAGAATACCCTATATATGGTAATTTGATGGTTACTAAGTGTACATTAAGTTTGCAAATAAAAAAACATGAAAACAAATTTGTTGACATATTTCTCAAAGAGATACGTAATGTTTTACCACTAATAAGGGGAATCAAGCATTAGATCAACTTTATACCTAGAGCATTAATTCCAAATATTACATCTTATAGAAGTAATTCCAATGAGACAAAGGAACTTCAAAGATAAATTTGTGAGCTCATAGAGAAGAGGTACGTGTGTAAAAGCATGAATCATCCTGCAATTCCAGTATTGCTTTTGCCTAAGAATGATAGATTATGAAAGATGTGTGTTGATTGTTATGCTATCAAAAATACCACTTCAAAGTTCAAGAAAGTTGTATTTGAGCTCGGTAAAGATTTGAAGATAAATCTTTTTCAAGAGAAGGGGAATGATGTGAACTAGGTTGCCAAAACATCACAAAGTCCATTGAACATTCACGTGTGATTGAGAACAATAGCACAGCAGCACATGTGATATCAAGTCTCAATATTGGTAGTTGTTAGTAGTTATAAGTTACTATTAATTGTTGTAATAAGTACTAGCATTCCAAATGCCTAGTTATTGGTAGCAGTTAGTAGTTAGTGGTTGTAAGTTTTAATTAATTGTTGTAATAAGTGCTGGAATCTCAAGTGCCTAAATTATTGGTAGTAGTTGGTAGTTAGTAGTTTTAAGTCGTCATTAGTGCTGTAATAAATGCTAGATATCTCAAGAGGTCTCTATAAATATATGAGAGATGAGGGAGAACAAAAATCAGAATTAATGATATTAATGTTGAGGGTTTTCTCTTAAGTTCTTCAAAGAACTATTATTAGAACTTATCAAGATTTTATCTTGTGGCGTTCTTTCAGACTTATCACTCATAACTTCTCATCTATCTTGAGTGTGGTGTCTACTATCTTTTTATACCTCTGGTTCTTATCTTTGATAGATAACGGGTCAAGGTTCTTTTTGGTTTATATAAAAATCTGAATTAGAACGATCCTTGGGCAAAGGAACCTCATTGAGCGTCGGGTCTTACTTTTCTTTGTGAGGTTCACATCATTTAGTATCAGAGCTTAGGCTCTAATCAAGTTTGAACTATCCTTTTAATTTTTATTGATTGTTCTTTCTTTTAAATCAGCAACTTTATTTTAGTCTCTAAAATATTTTAGCCTATATCAATTTTCTTGTTTCTTCATGTCTGTTACTTTATTGAATTCGTCAAGTTCTGTTATTATATATATATAAGAGAAATGAAAAAAAAAAATTCAGATCCATTGATTTCAGATTTACTTTTCTAAATTTAAAAAAAAAACGAGTGAAAGTTGAGTGAATTATTCTTTGAGTGAAACATGTGAGGGAGTGTGCGAGGTTCTTTTTATCTTTCTAACTTTGTTTTGTAGCAAATTTGTTAAACAACAAGGATAAAAGTACTTTCGAAGTTGCATTGAAAAAGGTTGATTCAAAGTTTCTCATGAAAGCTTTAATGGATGAGATGAGAAAAATGTTGAAAGTGGAGTTGGAGCAAGTTCATAAACGGATAGATAAACTTGAATCTGGTACACAAAGGGCGCAGACACTTAGAGTTCCTAAATTGAAAATTCAAGATAGGTATGCTACCATAAATGATGATGGCATTGTTGAAGATGCTTGGGATAGATTGTTGAATATGGCAAAGGAGATAGACAAACAACTAAGTAGGAAGAGTTCCACAAGATGTAATTGAAACTCTACTTCTACATCATCTTTGAAACTAGATTGGAGTAAAAAGGATGAGCAAGGTGATTCCAATTTCAAAGCAAAACCAACTAAAGGTCAAAACGTGGGAGGCAGCCAATGTCATATTGCATCTTAATGTCCAAATCAAAATGAATTGATTCTAAGCGATAACCATGTCATTGAAACTGAAAGCAAGAAGTTAGATTACAAACCTATGCCATCATTAGAAGATGCAAGTGATGGAATGGAGTACCCAATATATGGTAAGCTGATGGTTACTAAATGTACATTAAGTTTGCAAATCAAAGAAGATGAAAACGAATTTATTGACATATTTCCTAAAGTGATACCTAATGCTTTACCACTAATAAGGGGAATCGAGCATCACATCAACTTTATACCTTGAGCATTAATTCTAAATATTACAGCCTATAGAAGTAATTCCAATGAGACAAAGGAGCTTCAAAAACAAATTTATGAGCTCATAAAGAAGAGGTACATGTGTAAGAGCATGAATCATCCTACAATTCCAGTATTACTTTTGCCTAAGAATGATAGATTATGGAAGATGTGTGTTGATTGCTACGTTATCAAAAATACCACTTCAAAGTTTAAGAAAGTTGTATTTGAGCCCGGTAAAGATTTGAGAACAGAATGGATTATAAATTTTATTTCAATTTCTGTTAATTATTCAATTTAAATACCATTTCATATAATGTCTGTAACGTAACAAGCATTGTACCATGTATTTATATTGTATTAACGATTATACAAAATGTTTGCTTTATAAATATTAAATAATTTAATATTCATAAGTATTGGAATGGTATGTAAGCACCAACTCTAACATGATATTCTTCCTAGATTTAAGTTTCACGTGTGCTTTAAAGACTTTGAATACTTAAAATAAATCTGCCTTTCTTTTGATTGGATTGACCCAATATCTCCTAACGAGATCATCAATGAATGATACAAAGTATCTTAGTCCTCCCAAAGATGTGGCCATTGCTTACTAAACATTAGAATGAATTATGTCTAAGATGTTATTTCTCTTAACTATTGATATGCTAAACTTCAACTTATGTTGCTTACTTATAACAAAATTCTCACAAAAGGGAAAAGAAATAGTTTTAAATCTAGGAAGTAACTTTTGATTAGAGAGAATTTTCAAACCTTGTTCTGACATGTGATAAAGAAATAGTTTTAAGTCTTGTAGCTATCTTTTCTGCCTTCATTACAACAAGTTTGCCTTTGACAGTCTTTATGATCCCATTTTATATATGATTTTTACATCCAAGCTCATCTAGTTGTCCCAAAGTAATAAATTTTTCTTCAAGTCCTTTACATGTCGTATTTCTTAGATAGTAGAAATCGTTCCATTGTACATCTTTAACTTTGATGATGCTAATTCTAGCTATCTCCAAGGTATGATCATCACCTATAAATATATATCCTCTAAAGATAGGTTTGTAATTGTGAATCCAATCTCGATGAGAGGTCATATGCCACATTGCTCCTGAATCCATTATCCAAGCCTCAGTGAGCTTCATCTTCAGTTTTTAAATTTTTTGATTTCTGTACTTTTGGAAAAACTTGATAAAAGAAAATTTAGCAGGCACCAATTTTTATTTTTGACATTCTGGAATGCCTTCATCTTTTTAACAATCCTAATTGCGTAGATCACAATTTTGCTTTCATTCAATAATTTCGATGAACTATGGCCTCTTCTAGAAGATAACTGCATATTTTGGCATTATGGTATTGATGGTATAGCTTTGATCCAAACATATCTTAGCAAGAAAATTATTCTTCAGTGGCTAAAGTAGCATCGATATTGAAGCATTATTGCTAGAAATCAGAATTGAGCATCACAGCAATGACATACATGACAACAATAATCACATTTTCAAGGTTGGCATAATGATAAAAGTAGTTGTGAGTGGGATTCATGTGCATTTTTTGGAGCAAGAAAATTCTGCAATGGCTAAGCTTATCATGGATAAAGGAATAACAAAAAGCAGGAACAATCATCATAAACGTTTGCTTATAATCCTCAAAACTTCTGAAGGATGCAATATTTAACGGCATGACTCCAGCGGCAATTCGGACAATGAAGCTTTATGCAACCTGCTTATCTCTATGAGCATTGTGTGGAATTTGTGATCCAAAATTATGTTTATTACGATAGGTTTATTTGAGACACATTCAAGAACAAATCAAAATCAAGATGGAGTTGGAAACATACTCGAAAGTGGTAGAAAACCAATGGAACTATGGCAGAGAAGTAGGGGAATTTCCCCATGTGTGGAGCTGCTACATCCGAAGTTGGATACCGCGGCATCAATTCTCAGGTGCCAATATCGCAGCATCCATTCTCGAGAGCTCAATGCCGTGGCATTGAGTTTGGATGTTGCCACATTACCTTAGCCTATATATATTCCACTTATGTTTTAGGGTTTGTGTGACTTGAAAAACACTTCAAAAATATTATATAACAAACCCTTGAGCTCTAAATTGTAATTGTATCATTTCTTGATCTTTCAAGATTATTTCTCTTATAATCAAATATCAAATAGGAGAGGCTCAGATCTTTGATCCACCGTGAACGTAAATATATTGCTGAATCACATATTTTGTGTCTTGGTATGCTTAATTTCTGCATTTTCTCTATTGTCATTACTTAGCTCGTGTTATATTGTTGTTCTTGCCTGTACTTTACTTCATTGTTTGAATACTCTACGTATTTCACTATGTGTTTATAAAACTACAAACTGGTATTAGAGCCTGTTGTTGGCTATTAGTTTGTTTTGTTGAACATGTCACCATATAAACATGATATAGAGAAATTTACAGGGCATAATGATTTCAACTTATAGAAGCTTAAGACATTGGCTTTGTTAGAGAGTCAATAGCTAGAATCAACTCTTGTGGAACCCTCTAGTATAAGTGATAAGCCTACAACATCTAAATCTGATAGAGATCCCAAAACCATTAATAGAAGACCTGGAGTGAAATTATTTTGTGTTTAGGAGATGATGTTTTGAGGGAAGTTGGTAAAAAGAGAACTGCATTAGGTTTATGGAAAAGACTCGATGAGTTGTATATGACTAAGTCTCTTGTAAACTAGTTGTATCTAAAAAATAATGTTTCATTTGTCTTTGGTTGAGTGTGGTTCACTCAATAAACATATTGATTCTTTCAACAAGGCTGTCATTGATTTGGAGACTATTTATGTCAAAATTAGTGATGAAGACAAGACAAATTTGTTACTGAATACACTTCCAACAAGCTATGAATATTTTGTTGATACTTTCTTATATGGAAGGGAGTCATTGACAATAAAGGATGTTAAATCTGCTTTAAACTCAAAAGAGTTAGCCAAGAAATCAGAATAACAATAAAATTCTGCAATTATACTTACTGCAAGGGGAAGAACTGAGAGTTGAAAAACTAAAATGAGAAATTCATCAAGATCAAAATTGAAGGGCAGATCTAAGAAGTGAACTCAAGGTTTGGAGAGCCATTTCAGAAGGGATTGCCCAAAAAAGAGAGGCAAGTATCAAAGAAAGAGATCAGAAGCAAATGCAGCTATAGTCTAGGAAGAAAACTATGAAGTTACAGAAACATTAGTTGCTTCAAATAGGCAAAACACTAGTGATTAGATTCTAGACTCTGGATGCACTTTTCATATGTCCTAATAAAGCGTTGTTAACTAGTTATTAGTCCATTAATGGTTGTAAAATATTATAATATTGCTTGTTAAGTTATTAGGATGAGTAGTATTAGACTAAAATTACATGATTGGAATGAGAATGAGTTGTTAGATACAAGGCATGTACCTAAACTTAAGAGAAATTTAATTTCCTTAGGCATGCTTGATCAAACCAGTTGCATATTTAAGGTTGAGAATTGTACACTGAAAGTGATTAATAGTTCTATAGTTGCAATAAAAGGTAAGCATAAATATAAGTTATATGTGTTGAGTAGAGAGGCTGTCATTGGTTCTGCATCATTCTCTATTGATATTGAGAATATGCAAACCAAGTTATAGCATTTGAGGTTAGGTATTTGAGTGAGAGAGGTCTAAAAGAGTTGTATGATTAAGGTGCATTTGGAAAGACAAAGATTTAACAAATAGGGTTTTGGGAAAGCTTATAGAGTTAAGTTCTGTTGGAGCTGGTGCTTACGTCCCATTCTAATATTGTATGAATATTAATTATTAATATTTAAACAATAAACATTTCGAATAGAAATTGTTAATATCATAATTATATGGTATAATGCTTGTAACATTACAGACATTGTTTGATCTGAAAGAGTTCAGATCTGATCTAAAGGAGTTTAGATCAGAACTAATAGTTAGCAAAGCTGAGAGTTATAAATGCTAAGAGTTGGAAGTTTATAAGAGTCAGCGAGATCTAAAAGTCAGAACCTTGTCTATAATGGGATAAAGACCTGAGAGTATACTTATAATGATATAGTTGTAAAGAGTTGCAATAGGTGCTAAGAAATATCATTATGTAAGTATGTCTCAAATATAATGTTCCTGATCTCTGATCATCAATGCGGGTCTATCGGTGAATTCATATAATATAGATTAGTGTATGTTTATATCTGACTAGTTCAGATGGTTGTTCTTAGCTGCCCATAAGCTTAGAGCTTGTATAGACATGCGGGTATTCAGTTAGGACTGGATACGAACAGACTCACGAGGACCCCAATAGATATCCTATAAAGCAGTCGAAGGAAGGTCATCTCGAGTTGAGTAGTATTCGTGGTCCTTTGACTTGAGCGCCACGGTAGTCTTGTGAGTGATCCATCATGCTTTGGTTCCACATATGTCAGAGACCTTTTATGGTTTGACCGTTATCCGTCGCTGGGTATGGTATGATGCTCATAGAGTCTGGTGTGTGTAGATACGGGATCCGTTAGCTTACTTAGGTAAGTTGTATATCTGATGCTTCAAGATTGTATTTCATAAAGCCTTTTGGCCACAAGCATACACACAGGAAAAGAATTTTTCACAGGGTTAAACAATATAGTAAAAGTGTTTGCGTATATTGTTTATCGAGATACAAATCTGGAGATAAGTTTATGGATTAACAAATGGAGATTTGACGGTGCTGATCTATATCCCCACACATCCAAGGTATAAATGATGGAAGAATTATACGTATACATTATGACCTCAACTTGTATGGTCTAACACGCTGATTTGTAATATTCGTAATGTGTGCGTAGGGCATCGATTACGAATTCATTGAGTAGTTCCATTTGACAAATCGGGTGTAGACCTAAAGAGTCCCAATATGAAATATACTCTTTGAGCACTTGGGCAGTTTACTGAATTGAATGGTTCAATACAGTATAATTCAGCAAATTACTAAGGTTAAGTTAACTAAAGTATATGGTCAAATGATGGGACCCACTTTAGGCTAACTTGGTAACTTAGTAAGGATATAAATGTAATTTTACTTTATAATTATTTAATTATTAAATAATTAAAATAAATATTTATTATTTAATTATTAAATAAATAATTTAACTTAACTATGGGTAAAAGTTAACATGTGGTTAAGTTAAGTTAACTTTACTTACTAGTTAAGTAAAGGTTAACCTAACTATAGTTAAGTTAGTTTAACTATAGTTAGAATATTTAAATATTTATTAACCTAAGGGTTAAGTTAAACTAATATAACTAAGGTTGAATGTTAACTATGGTTAGATTAAGTTAAATTAAATGCAAATAAAATTCAAATTAGTTTGAAATTTATGCATTAGTATATAAAGGGAAATAAAATTCAAAATTTATAAGTTTTAAGTTTTAAATTATGTATTTTTTCGCAGCCATTTCAATTTGAGAAATTCAAATTCTTTGTTTTATATTTTAAGTGTTAGAACAACAAAACAAATATATAAATGGTTACTAAATGTAATAATTAAAATAGATTTGTTTTAATTGTTCAAGAGTTGAACAAAAGATAAAATAAATTAATTTAATTTGATTAAAACAAATGTTAATTATTTTTTGTTGGCTAGAAAATTAATAGAGAAATGAAGAACGAAAATTGAAATATTTCAAGAGTTGAAAACATTTTCTATTCATCATCTTCTCCAATTAATTTAGCTATTAAAACATGAATTAAATTTATTTTTATTCAAGAGTTGAATAAAAGGAAAAACAAATTTAACTAAGTTAAGAGTTTAACTTTGAGAGTTAAACTAAATGCTAGATTAATATACTGCTATTCTAGATAATCAAACCCACCATTATTGATTGCTAGGATTGATCAAAGTTTCATTTCATGATGGACTTCAAGCAAATTAATCCAAAGGCTTCATGAGTTAAATTTCTCAATCTCGTTTTTTATTTGATAAATATGTATTACATGTGTTCATTATATTAATTTTAATCTTCCGTTGTGTATATATATGTATGAGATATCTATATTTTTTTGTATGATGAGCACATCTCATATGCAAGCACCCTAGAATTACCAATGCCCAACAATTGGTATCAAAGCACTTTTGTGTTGTTATGGGTGCTTTTTAGTGCTAGCTAAGTGTTGGCTATGTTGTAGAACACGTTCCGGGGTTGTTGGGGGTGCATTTCAAGTGTTGAAAATGTAAACTAGTAAAAACTGCACCTAGAATGCCGCAGCACTTATGTTTAGCTCTGCAGCGTTCATATGAACGCTGAGGCACTGGGTGTATGACGCCCCAGTGCTTGATGAGCGCAGGGGCACTAGTTGTCTAGCGCTCCAGCGCTGGAAGCAGTGCTTTCAGTGCCCCTCATAGGTAAGACAGCCCCGCAGCGCTGAGGCTTGTGAAGCCCTAGCACTGTAGCGCTATAAGACGAATGTTGCGGTGTTGAGACTTAAAAAAAAAATTAACTTATAATTTTTTTTATTTCTGCATGTGGGGGATTTATAAGATGTAATAATAATGGTTATTAGTTTACATGATAAACCAAGAAAACAGTATTTTTATTTTATTTTATTTTTTGTAACCACAATGGGAGCCCTACTGGTGGGGGTTAGTTGTTCTTGTACATAATTGAATATTTGATTAAGAATAACCTTCTCATTTGATGAGAGCCTATATTTAAAATCTCTTTTAATTAGATTGAATTTTATTATATTATGTGATAATATTTTAAATGATCCGTCTTATCAATACAGTGTAAGACGGGTCACTATGATCTTTTCCAATATTGCTTTAGCATGAGAAATTTGGTCGATGTGACTTGGTCTAATGCTAGTAAATATAAATTAATTTTCCTACTTTCATAAATTTAAACTATATTAGATATGAGTTAATATATATACGATGTAGTTTTTGTATTTATTTTGCAAATGTAAGCGCATAGAAATGCAGATATAGTGTAATGTAATTTATTAGAGAAGTATGAGAGTGGATCTAGAATTTTTGAGAATGTAAAAAAATAAGAAGAAACTTAGAAGAGAAAGGGCAAGTGATTCAACTATATAGTCTAGCAAGATTCGCACGAGACTATGTACGGGGGCAAAGGATACACCACAATCATCTAACATCCTTCTTGTGCTAGATGGTTGCACACAAGCTTTATGCAAATGGTGCAAAGCTATTTTTGTGTGATTTTGCACTTATTTTAGAAATTTTATTTTTAATGCTTTAAAATAGTTTTTTGATAAGTTTTTTTTTATTACAGGTGACATAGAGTAAGAGTCACTTATTATATGCTTTGGGAGAAGGTATGAGAGTTCTAGTGATAATGATAAAAGATATATTGGGTTAAATGATATAAGTATTTTTTTTTTTTTTTGTGTAGGATGCAAATAAAGTTGTGAATTATCAATAGCTTTGAAATACTGTGTACAATGCAAATAAAGTTGATGATGTGCAGTATGATGTTTTTATGAGAAGTTTTATTGATGCTATAAGATTAAAGTTGAAACTAACCAAAATTGAAAATAATAATGATGCGAACTTCTTTATAAGGACTGTTAAGCCTATTTCCAACAAGTCCAACCACCTTGTACTATCAACGCATGTTTTCTTGTTAAATTGAATAAGCCTGTGAAAGTGAGACCAATGACTCAAAAATATGAGTTCAAATTAACATCAAGCTTAATCTTTTAATCAGGTAATCGGATCCAATAACCTACAAATAACTATAAACAAGTAGAAGACGTCATAGGAAGTTTGAAAAGAATTAAATTATGAGTTTTAGTTTAACTTTAATTAGTGAGTTTTAGTATGACATGAATAAATTTTTTCAAAATGAATGATTTCCATTTAAAAACTTCTACTAATAAATAATGAAATGAATCACCTAAAAAAAAGCATAATATATAATAATCACAGTTGAAATAGTATTACACGTCCATAACATTGCATGTTAGGAAGGATTGAAATTCCTTCCCTATAAAACTATTTAATTCGATAGATTTATTAATTCATTCACAAATAATTCTATTAAAAACTCATAAAAAAATTAACCATTCAACCCTACTTGTTCGTGCATACACTTCTCCATACACAAGCACCATTTTTCTCTAATAAACATTAGTTTAAGTGCATAGTATTTTCTTTTGCAAGAGAATGGAGGGTATATTTATCAATTAATTATGTAAAGCGAGAATAAGAAGTTAATTGACTTTGGAGGTTCTAAATCAGGGAGCTCGAGAGCCAATGAAAAAAATTTCACATCAATATATATATATATATATATATATATACAATTGTGGATCTTAAAGCCCCCATATATGAGGAGGATGCATAGGTTCCTATTAAGAACCAAAAGGCTTGCCATAACCACTTAATGACATCAAGTGGTAACAATTTATAGCACAATTATAGTAATACGAACTATTGCGCTTCTAAAAAATACTACAGTTGATAATCATTATTCTCTTATAATGTACAAAGATGACCAACTTATATGAACTATGATATGATAGTCAGAGCGATAGAGATGATGTTGGTAATGAAAATGTTGATGACGTAAGAGAAGTTAATAGATTGAGTGATATATAAGAAAGTATGCAATGCTGTGTTTTCAATAGTTCTCCAAATGAGGCTTATGACTCATATAGAAGAGAAGATAAAGTTGAAGAAAAAATAAATTATTGGTTTTATTCCTCTAATAGCACTATCGAACTTAGCCATATGTGATAAGGTGTTGTGTTCTAGAATAGGGGACGCATTTGTGAAAAAATTATATGATAACAGAAATATACTTTATTAGGTTATTAGCTTACTAACACATACAAGTAGTTAGACCTTTAAAGTTTTGAAGTATATAAGAGATTGTTTTGAAGAAAAATGCGATGATGAGAGATGCAAATAGCGAGTACATGCAGTATCGACAATGCACTAAAACACTTCATTGTGTAAAGAATCTATGCAGAATATCACATATATTAGTTAGATTGATTATGTAATGGTCAATGTTAAGATAATAGTAGAATTATTGATAAATTAATAAAAGAATAAGTTTACATCAGTCTAGAGAAGGAAATATAAGTCGACATATGTGAATAATTTGGTGTAGAGTTAACATATCTTATTACTTAGTGAACTAATAAGCGTGTGTTAAAGTTAATAGTTGGTACTTTAGAGGATTCATTTAGTTACCTGTTGCTTACTATTCTATGTTGGACCAACAAATTCTAGGTACGGTTCCTCGTTCAGAAATTGACGACGTTAAGCACTTTTTATACTTCTTTATGGTGTTGAGAACTTGTATCGAGGGTTTTCTATCATCCATTCAATTAGTGATTGCAATTGATATAACATTTTTAAAAGGTGTGTATCTAGGTATAATATTTGTGGGCATATATAAAGATGGAAATAATAAGATATTTTTATTGGCATAGGAGATTGTTGATTTTGGAAAGATGCTTCTTGGGAATAATGTGTGGACAAATTGCAAGGAGTTATTAGTGATATCAAGGATTTAGTATTTATATCTGATTGATACACTAGTATTGATAAGGTCATTTGAAATATGTTTTCTAATACTTACCATAAGGTTTTCATCTATCACTTGAATGAAAATTTGGCCACAAAATACAAGATACAAATAAATAAAAAGATTCATAGTATCTTCTTTTATTATTGCTTTCAACTATTATTGAGAAAGCCCCAATGAACTTGGGATAACAATCAATTCCACCAACCCCGAGCCCACAACAAATCATGATAAAAATAAAAATTCATCTCTCGGTCAAATTTCTTGGGATATAGCACAACAAACTATATATCTATAAACCAACTATAAAAAGGTAGAGCCACAATGGTCAAAGATAATGAAAAGTTTTCTTCCAAAAAAACACTTTTGATCTCTCTTATTCTCTTAACTTGTTAACTTAAGCACTAGAGGATTCTTGTCGAAACTATCTCTAACAAGACCTAACCTTGTTCGTTCTTTATTTCAGTAAAGAGTCCAAAATGGCCTAACTTAGCCTATTCTATTGTTCACAAAAAGTAAAGGCCCATCTATATTTCTCCAACAAATAAATTTAAGTCTTGTTAACTTAAGAAACTAGTTATTTTGGGTCAACATTATTATTATTATTATTATTGATCAATTTTAAAATGAATATTGTTGACTGGAAAAAATAGCTTTTTGGAGCCAACGAGCTTTAAATTTGTTTTTATATGGAAATAAAACTCTGAGCTTTGTCTCAGTTAGGCTATGTTCTTGGGCCTTTTAGGTTTTTTTTACCTTAGTTGCTCTTGTAAACATCAAGAAAACACTCTCGTTAAGATCTTGCCGATGGTAGTTTCGGCAAAGACCATCGGATGCTTAAGTCAGCTTTTTGGTGGACTGTGTAAAAGTAAGAAGAATATTTAAAGAGGTTTTCTATATGGAGTTTGAAGAATCATAACCTATTTCTAGTTGTTTTTCCTCTTTATATAGCATCAGGTCTAGAAAGACTTTATAGGTAGAAATTTAATTTATCACCAGATTGCTCAGTGTGAATGAAAGCGGGTGATAAGTATATCATCTATCTATTTGGCGTGACTAAAAGATATTGTTTCCCAATCAAAGGATTCTTCTTTAATGATGGTGCAGGTTGTCACTATCAATAACTTGCCTTATTTAAGTTGTTTCCTTGACGTTTCCTAAAACGCTAACCTTTTGAATTAGTTGATCAAACTGCTCAACATTTTCTATAATCTAGGCAGCTCAAAGATGCTTATGAATTCCAGGTCCATTTTGATGAATTCCAGCTAAGTTTATCTAATTCATCAATTATTTAGGGAGCTTATGCTGACTCAGTCGAGGCCTTTGAGTGGTGGCCAAGTGTGAGGCCAAGCAATGTGTCCTAAGTTGGTTAAAACCTAAGCTGGTCGGAGTGATGAGAAGCTCATAAATGAGTAACTCAAACTATTTGCTATGTCAACTACCCAAGGTGCTCGTGCCAACCCGATCAAAGTCGCTGAGAGGTGACCGAGTGTGGGGTCAGGCAATGTAACCTACGTTGGTTAGAACTTAAGTTTATCAGAGTGATAAGATGATGTTCTGGACTTTTAGGCTCGACTCTTTGGGTGGAGTTACCTGTTGGCCTGTGCTTGAACCTTAGTGTATTAGGAAATTTGGGTGGAGCTATCATAGTTGTATTCTAAAAATCCAAACAGGATCTCTTCATCTAAATCCTTTTATTATCATCTACTTAACCTAAGAGTATTTCTACGCATAAAGTCATAACTTACATCCACAAAATTCGAGCAGGATTTCTTCATCTAGACTTGGCATTATTCTGTTATCATCCACTCACCTAAAGAGTACTCTCATGCACCAGGTCCATTTCGATGAATTCCCGTGCTTGAAATTTCTTATTATAGTACCTAGCTACCTTCTGTTGGTAAGCAGCCATTCGAATTTGTGCTTTCTCCCTTAACTGTTCAATAGATGTCTAGGTGTCCTTTGATCAACTAATTATTGGTAGCTTTTAGAAATTCAACAACCAGTGCATTGGCATTTTGACCTCAGCAAGGATTACAGCTTTACAGCCGAAGGCTAATAAGAACAGAGTTTCCCATATAACTGTTTTGCTCGTAGTTCTAAGAGCCTAAAGTACTTCAGGTAACTCCTCATCCTATCCTTCTTTCTTATCGATCAGTTTATTCTATAATAGTTTCTTGATGATCATATTGGACGATTCCACCTAACCATTAGTTTTGGGGTATGCAGGTAATGCAAACAAAAGTTGAATTCCCAACTGTTTGCAGAAATCTCTAAAGTTGTTATCGAGCTACTTTCTATGATCAGTGATAATTGTGTGGGGGATTCCAAATTGACATATCACATTTTTCCAAAAAGAATCTCAAACATTATTCTAAGTGATATTTGAAAGTGGCTCGAGCTCTATCCATTTGGTGAAATAATCTACTGTTACCACCACATATTTATAGGATCCCTTTCCTTGAGGCAAGAGTCCTATCAGATTTAAACCCCCTAGGCAAATAGTCATAGCCCCGCTATAGTAGTTAGCACTATTTAGTGGATGCTTGTATTTTTTCTGCGAATCTTTAACTATCATCACAATAGCTGACTAGGTTCTTCATGTCATTGAGGGCTATTGGCCAATAGTAATCAATTTCAAAGACTTTGTAAGTTAATACTTTCATCCTATAATGATTGTTGTTGATCTCTTCATGAACTTGTCTGAGGATTCTCTCAGCATCTTATGGTCCTAACATCTCATGTAAGGATGAGAGAAACCTCACTTGTATAACACCTATCAATAACCGAATACCAAGTTGCTTAATATTTGAGCTTGTGGGCTTATCGGTTATCTGTTAAGAAGGTCCCATCTTGGATATATCTATGGATCAGATCTATCTAACTAAGTTGGGGATTGATCTACATAATCTGTTCTTTCTCTTATGTGTTGGGTAAGGGAACAAATTCTATCGAGACTGTCTAGGGTAGCCGAGTTTCTTCATTAGAAGCCAGTCGAGCTATCTGATAATAGCACAATGACAATAGTATTTTAGCACTCTAACTTGGGTATTTTTGCTTTAATCCTTTAATATTTGGCTACTTTTTATTTTTTTAATCTTAAATAGGTGCGTGAAGGAAAATGTGACACATAGGATCAAACGAAAGGCGATTTGGGCAAGAAACGATTGAGATGCACTCAAAAGACAAAAGTAATGCAGCAGGTGGTTAGGCGTTGCAACACCCAAATCAACAAGTGAACGCCACGGTACTCGTCAACATTTTGACGACCCTTGTGCTCATGCCCAGCGCTATGGTGCTGAGCTCCTAGCCCCGCAGCGCCTATGTGGATACTTAAATACCCCTCTCAACTCTCCTATTTAGGGGGTGGATTCAAAGCTCCTCACGCTTAGGGTTTCTCAGAGCACCAAAAATACTATTTTAAGGCAAAAAAATAGAGAGACTTAGCAAGGAAAAAAATGCAAGCAACAAATACACATTCAAGTCAATAGATTAAAGTGAATTTATTGAAGATATAAGATTGAAGAATCAACTCTTGAGTAATCAAGACAAAAGGAAGAAGAACAACTCAGGGCATCACTTGTGATATTTTCTTCTTTAATTTTAAGAGATGATCTTGTTTATGATATTTTCATATTTTTTCTTTGATATTCTTGTTGTGAACATGAGCTAAATACTTTTGAACTAGGGTTAGACATTCTTGAACCTAGTATGTAATTGACTCTTTTAAACTCTCAGTTATAAACTTTTTATCCCTTAATTGATTTAATCTATCTATGCTTAATGCTTTCATTATACTTGATCACTATTTTGATTGTTTAGGAACCATAATAACTTTGACAAAAGGATGCATGTGTTTAGCCTGGGGTAGATTGATACATAATCATAGATTAATATCTATGAGTTCCATCTAGGATAGACATATACCTATGTGACATGTATGGTTTGATTAGACTTATTCTTAATGAGTTGCATCTTATTCGGATTATCATAAATATATAGGTAATTGTTAGGGCGTGATATTATCATTCGACTTATGACAAAAGCTTATGATGAAATCAGTGCCTAAGTATATGTGAGTGCCGCGACGCTCACACGGGAGAAGTGTAATACTTCTCCCCCCTTTTGTTTCTTCATATCTTTCCCTTTTTCTCTCACATTCCACATAAACCCTAAAACCCATCTTCTCCATCTCACACTTCTAATTCTTCATCTTACAATCAAAATTAACCACTCCCCCACACTACATTTATATTCAAACTCATTACCCACTCAAATTAACACCACATTAGCACACAATTCACCTAATCATTCACATTCATCACAACTCCCAATTACTTCTCTCTATTAGCATTCAAGGTACAAATATTTATCTTTCCTAATTTTCTTTCTTATTATTTCTCTTTATTATATGGTTATCATGCATAATTAGTGTTTTTATTGATAGATTATGATTATTAGGCCTTGTTAATGAAAAAAAACTAAAAAAGAAATCCATGAATGTTTGCGTAACATGTTCAAGTTGGTGAGTTGATTGGGATTTAAAATGGTTATACTTGAATTTCTCTATTAGCAATCCTAGCTACATATTATGATGCTTGTGAAAACATGTTCAAATTGGTGTTGATTGATGTTTAATGTTCAAATTGGTGAGTGGATTGTTGTTTAAATGGGTGACTTTGAGGATAAAGCATAATACTCTTATTAGGATGTTTCTATTAATCTATGTTTATATATTAGGCAAGTAGTGAAATGGTGTAATATTACTACATTATTGTTGCCTATATATGGGTAGTGATGTCATATTACAGTCACAAGTAGAGCGTGATATGTTATAATGGGTAGTGGTATTGTTGATGAGAGAATGGATGTGTGCACATAGGTACGGTAGCGATTTTGAGCTAAAAAAAGAGTGATATGTGGCACACATATATAATTTGATATTGCAATGTTTGAAAGGCAGTTATTGTCCATATTCGAAGTGCTCATTATTGTTGTTTTAGGTATTCAATGGCACCCAAGAAATCAAAGAAGTCCATTGCATCATCTTCTATAGGCTACGATACTAACAAGTTTGTTTCCAAAGAAGCCGCGGACTTATATCACTCTTTTATAGTCAAACGCACAATTATTCCCGAAAGAGGTTTTGACATCACAGGAGGGGGCTATCTACTAATCTCTAGAATTATTGCAGATAGAGGTTATGAATGCTTGTGCGCACAATCGTATACCGCAGTTATTTCACTCGTCCGAGAATTTTATGCTAATGAAAAATAGCACTCTTATCGAAAAGTCCAAATCAAAGGCAGAACTATTCACATCCATAATGAGGTCATCAATAAATACTTTGGGATACCCAATATACAATGAGATGACTATATGGAGCTCCATTAGAACCCATATTATGAAGCCGTTATCCGCTACTTGGCCACCTCAGATGCTTAATGGACGATGTCTAGAAATCTTTCGATCTCGTTTCCCGCACGCTACATGTATAAAGAATTCAAAGTATGGCACTATTTTATAGCTGCCAAGTTAATGCTAGCCAGTCACATGAGCATGGTAACAGCAAAAAGAGCTCTCCTTCTGTATGCCATTATAATAGGGCGGATAATCCATATTTGCAAGGTGATTAGAAACACAATCTTTTTCGCCCTCGATCATTCAAAGCAAAGCATTTACTGCCACTCGCTAATTACAGCACTGTGCGCGAAAGCTGGAGTCAAGTAGACATCATCAAAAGAAGTATTTCCCTCAACCTACGTATTGGATAACAGCAAAATTGCTACAATTAGGAGATGATACAAAAGTTGAAACGAAGCAGGGAGTAAAGATAAAGACGGAGAGGACAACTAATGCTTTATAAAAACAAGGAAGTGTTCCAATTTTGTTATTTTATTGCCGCCATGAGGACATGTCTTATTATAAGTGTGGGGGCAGGGGAAACACTTTTTAATTCGTAATTTTCTTCATGCTTGCTGAGTTTATTTTCTGTTTTTATTTGTTTTCTTTAGAAGTAGTTTATTTTCTTTCAGTATCGTTTGTTTGGGTCGAAAGAGTTTGTAGCCGATGATGATAAATGGAGTTGAAGAAAAGATATAAACTCTCTAGACTTATATATTATTGTGTTTATTTTATACTGTAATAAGATTAATTATATTCAGCTTATAGTTTTTCACTTTAAACATCCGTGCACTCTAGAGTTATTTAATATTTAGCAATTGTTAGGTAGAATATACTTATTCATAACAGAGAAGGTAATCAATGTCGTCTATTATCTAGAACTTATTTGATTAGCTTTCGGGGCGAAATCCTAGGACATATATAGTCAGGGATATGATTATAGGCCATGTTTGGATCGATTGGACCTTTCTAGTCAACCTTAAATATTTTTGTCCTTAGTAACCCTTTTTGAGCCTAATTGACTATATTTTTTTCAAACCCACTTTAGAAGCCTATAACCAATTAATACTTGTATCTGTCATAAATACCTTTCGTACTATGATACATAACATCTTGTTGTAAGGGTCATAAAGTGATTCAAAGTCTTAGGTAAAAAGAAGAGACAACTATGGAATTATTCTCATTCAATTAGAAGAATTAAAGAAGCTTGATTCAAAAAAAAAAAAAAACCTCCTAAGAAGACAATAGGGAATAATAGAGTTGTTGAAAAGTTGGGTTCAAGGAAAATAAGTTTAAGGGAGTAGACTGAAGAAAAAAAGTACAAAAGTAATCCTTAGACAAAAGAGGTTATGGTTCTAGTGCAATTTAAACTTAAAAATTGTTCGTATTTTCACACCCTGACTCAAGATTTTCATTACAAGCTAATCAAAGTCCTATTTGATCCCTTATTATATACTTGTTCTGCATTAGTGGAGATCACTATGAAAAACAAGCTTATGGAGAATTGTTTTGGTCTTGATCTTTCTTTGATAAAAATAAGATGTTTACAAATATAATTGATGTGCAATTAAAAAACTTGACACACACTCACAAGTGACTGATTATAATGTAGATATAAGCATGATGATTAGAGTGTAGAATAAGCATGAATAATTTTTAAGTCTGAAGATTTCATAAGTGTAATTCACCCTTTGAGACAACTTACAAATTTCTGATCGACCCGAGCAACTCATAGTTCAAGGGATGTTAGGAGGGTGTTTTTATTTAGTTGTTTTGGCTCATTGTTAGTGTGTTCTTGTTTTGCCCGAGGATGAGCAAATGTCTTAAGTTTGGGGGTATTTGATAATAGAATAATGACAATAGTATTTTAGCACTCTAACTTGCGTATTTTTGCTTTAATCCATTAATATTTGGCTATTTATTTGTGTTTTTAATCTTAAATAGGTGCGTGAAGGAAAATGTGATACATAGGATCAAACGGGAGTCGATTCAGGTAAGAAACAAGCGAGATGCGCTTAAAAGATGAAAGTAGCGCAGCATGTGGCTGGGTGATAAGGGCAAATTTGTCATATATTTTCTCATGTTTTTATTATTGATATTTTATGATTTTATGAGAATAGATGGCTATTTATGTGCATTATTGTTATTTATACAAACTTTTCAAATTATGAGTCCAGCGCCCCCGCGCCACAAGTATTTTCGCCCCAGCGCTGAAATAGTGATCGAAATAAGAAAAACGACCTGCTTAAGTCGCGTCTAGCGCCCCAGCGCCGAAGAGTCACCGCTCCAGCGACGATACATAGCCCCAGTGCTATCAATATACCACGCCAGCGGTGAAGCCGTTTTCACGCGTCGCCCCAGCGACAACTGCATAGCGCGCCAGCGGTAGCACGAGTCCTAATCCGACGAGAATTGAGATTTTCAAGCTCAAATCAATCCCTATATAAAGCCACTCGTTCCCAGCCTTCAAGGAGGAATCCAAGACGACCCAAGAGCACCAAGAATACAGAGCACGAGTCTTGGAGAGCAATAGGAGCTTAATTGAAGCAACTTTAGAGAGAGATACAAGACGTTCTTCGGCATCAAAAGTTCCTAGGCAGCGCAATTAAGAGCAATTCGACGTCTATATCGGTTTGCTAATAATTGTATCATGATTTATAATTATTTCTACTGCTGTTCTCTTGTAGCCATGAGCTAACTTATTTTCTAGGGTTAATATTTAAACTCAATATGTGTGCTTAATTGCCATATCTTTTAGTATTTAATAAACTTAGTCCTTTATTATTTAAATTACTTGTATTTAATGCTTCAATATATCTGGCCAATATATGGTGAATGAATTGGTAATATTATTGATAAACTCGAAAGAGGAATCATAATATTTAGACCTAGGTAATTTGATGCATGTTTGTAGAGTAACATTCAATGTTGCATATGCAAGTTTCAATTTAGGATAGGAATATACCTAATTGGCATGTATGATCAATAAGACCTAATCTTAATGAATCTTAATTTATTACAAGTACCATAGGAATATAGGTATTTGGTAAATTAAGGTATACTTGCATGACATTGGAAGAGGCTTGTGAATACATTAGTGTCTTGATCAATAATAAAGACTAAGTGAGTTAAATATTAGAGGATTAATCATTAAAAAGCATATTGAGGGATAATATTAATCCTAGGTTTTCTCTACATTGCTATCTTCTTATTCTCTTTTCATTGTGTTTTTACTTTTATATTTCTTATATTCATTCTTAGATTTTAATTTTTCTGAATAATTATTAGAAAGATATAATTTTAGTAATTGGTTAAAAAGAAAAAATTATCCCTGTGGGTTCGATATCCGACTAATTAGTCTCTTTATTACTTGCATACGATAGTGTATACTTGTACTTAATTTATGATATAGAAATATCGCATCACTGGGCGCCGCAATGCCTAGGGCAAGACGCTGCAACACCTAGATCAGCGAGTAAGCGTGATGTTTTGATGACCCTTGTGCTTATGTGCAATACCACGGCGCTGAGTCCCCAACACCGCAGCGCCCATGCGGATATTTAGAGAGTGGATTCGAAGCTCCTCGCGCCTAAGGTTTCTCAAAGCAGCAAAAATATTATTTTGAGGTAAAAAAAATAGAAAGACTTGTTGGAGTCGGTACTTACATGCTATCCCTGAATGTACATATACTTGTATATTTATACAAGTGTACATTCTCATTAAATCACTAATACCCATTAATATGATACTATGCATATAACGTTACAGACATTGTATGATCTAAAGGAGTTCAGATCAGATCTAAAGGAGTTTAGATAAGGATTCATAGTTAGCCAAGTTAAGAGATATAAATGTTAAATATTAGCACAACTAAGTGTTGGCTGGTTATAATATTCAGCAGATCCAAGAGTTGGACCCTTGTCTGTAATGGGACATAGACCTGGGAATATACTAGTAACTGCATAGTTGCAAGAGTTACAATCGGGTGCCAGAGAATGCAAGTAAGTATGTTCTCGAATAATTATCCCTGATCTATTTTTGTCGATGCGGGTCTGTGGATCGATACATTTTTATATAGATCAGCATATGTCGTACCTATAGGATATAGATGGTCGTTCTTAACTGATTGTGAGCTTGGAGCTCATATTGACATATGGGTATCCAGTTAGGACTGGATATGGGACAGACTCACGAGGGCCTTTGATAGACATCCTATATAAGTCATCGATGGAGGGTCCTCTCAAGTTGAGTAGTATACGTGGTCCTTTGACCTGAGTGCCACGGTGGGCTTGTAAGTGATCTATCATACTTTGGTTCTATGCATGTTACAGACTTTTCATGGTGTGACCGCTGGGTGTGGCTAGGTATAGTCTGATACTTGTGGAGTCCAGGTGTATAGATATGAGATCTGTTAGCTCGCATAGAGAGTTTGATATCCAGATGCTTCGAGACTGTATCTCGAAAAGTCTTGTGGCCACAAGCATTAATCTCGGGAAGAGTTCTGCCAGGGTATAACAATTTGGTAAAGGAGTTTGCACATATTGTTATGTGAGATATTAGTCTGGAGATAAGACATAGACGAGCACTAGAGGATTTGACGGTGACAATCTATATCCCTGTACATCCAGATATCATGACGGAAGGGCTATACGTATGCGTTGTAACCTCAACTTGTATGGTTCAACGGGCTGATTTATAATATCTGTGACGTGTGCGTGGGGCATTGCTCATGGACTCTTGGAATAATTTCATTTGATGAATCGGGCGTAGGACCTAGGGAGTCCCGCAATATAGAGTATACTCATTGTGCACTGGGGCAACGTTTCGGATTAAATTTTTTAATCTAACAATATTTAGCACTACCTCGGGAATGCGTGCGTGTCTGTATTTAAGTGTTAAATACAACAATTAGTCAATAATTATTATTTACTAATTATATAATGACACGTAGCGTATTGTGGACCCTCAGTTGAGTTTACCCAAGTATGAGATTTGGTGAGACCTACTAGGGGGTAGACTTGGTAACTATTTATGAGGGGTAAAATGGTCATTTTTTGTTTTGATTATTTAATTATTAAATAATCAAATATCTCTCTTTTTATATTATATAATATATTATTATATTATTGTTATTATATTATATTATTTATTAATATTATATTATATATATATATATATATATAAAGAAAGAGAGAGGTGTCTGTGAATTTGGGCAAATATTGCCCGAGAAAGAGAAAGCCGAAATGGAGAGAAAGAAGAAAGAAGAAAAATAAAAATAAAAAGAAGAAAAGAAGAAAGAAAATAAAAAAAAAAAGAAGGGAGGGAAAATAAAATTGTTTCATTTTCCTTATGCTTCTAATTGGAGCAATTATGAATTGCTTTAAACTCTCAATTTCTTATCCTTTTAGAGAAAATGATATAAACACACACCCAACTATTTTAGGGATTAATAGTTAATCCCAGACTGAGTATAGGGCTGCTGTTCTAGCTCACCAAGCCCACCGTGTTGGTGACTAGAACTGCACATGAGTGGTCTCCATATGGACTCCAAGAATATACGTGTATAACGTTACACGTTGAGGTGAATTCTTAACCTTTCTAATATATTAATGTGATTAATATATTTATTTATTGTATTTATTGCATGTTTTACGCTTCCGTTGAATTTAAATTCGTATATGATACGTATTTAGACAATAAACACAATTGCACATGCATACATCCACACATGCCTTAGATCCACCAACAAGACTTAGCAAGAAGAAAAGCACAAGCAACGAGTACACATTCAAGTCAAGAAATCAAAGTGAATTTATTGAAGATTGAAGAATAATCAATCAACTCTTCGGCAATCAAAACAAGAGAAAGAAGAACAACTAAGGGCATCACTTGTGTTATTTCCTTCCTTAATTTTAAGAAATGATCTTGTTCATAATATTTGCATATTTTTGATTTGATATTCTTATTGACAATATGAGCTAAATACTTTTGATCTAGGGTTATATATTCTTGAACCTAGTATGTAATTAACTCTTTTAAACTCTTAGTTATGAACTTTTATCCCTTAATTGATTCAATTTATCTATGCTTAATGCTTTCATTATACTTGATCACTATTTTGATTGTTTAGGAACTATGATAACTTTGACAAAATGATGCAAGTGTTTAGCCTATGGTAGATTGATACATGATCATAGAGTAATATCTATGAGTTCCATCTAGGATAAACATATACCTAGGTGGTATGTATAGTTTGATTAGACTTATTCTTAATATGTTGCATTTTATTCGGATTACTATAACATATAAGTAATTGTTAGGGGTGTGATATTATTATTCGATTGTCGACAGAAGCTTATGATGAAATTAGTGTCTAGCAAATTAATTAATAATAAGGGAATAACTAAGGGGTTAAAGAATTCATTGAACTATTAGGGGATACATCGAAACCGTAGATTACTTATCAAGCTAGTGAATTTTATCTTCGAGTACTTACGATATTTTAATTAGGTTTAATTCGATAGCAGTAGTGTAGTTAGTTAAACTCCATCTCAGAAGTTAGTTTGGATAAAGGTAAAATAGAGTAATTTTAGTAATCGATTGAAGAAATAAGAATAATAGTCTTTGTGGGATCAATAATCTAGACTTAGTCCTATATTACTTGGTACGAAAGCATGCATTTG
Source organism: Ailanthus altissimus (assembly GCA_946807835.1). Taxonomy (NCBI): domain Eukaryota; kingdom Viridiplantae; phylum Streptophyta; class Magnoliopsida; order Sapindales; family Simaroubaceae; genus Ailanthus; species Ailanthus altissimus. The sequence continues at coordinate 14,874,968 of OX327698.1, forward strand.
CGCTAGGTTATTAAATCAAACATCACTATCATATTAGCTCGATAGTTTTCACTTCTCGGGATGAACTCAACTTTACCTTCTCTAAACTAACTCATCAAGTCTTTAACCTTCTTCAAATAAGCTATCATCTTCTCTTCTTAAGCTTCAAAAACTACCATTTTCTTGATTTACCACTAACTAGGAATCACTCTCTACCAGTTTTTCTATGGTTGCTATAGCTTGGGCCACTCTCAGTTCGACTAGAAAGGCCACACACTCAACTTTGTTATTGGTAAAATTAAATCTGAACCAAACAACATAACTTAATTCATCTCCTTCTAGACGCATAAGGACTATCCATGCTTCACATCCTTAAAGATTATATGCCTCATCGATGTAAATTACTCCGACTGTACTTTTCTTTCATGTCTCTCCTTTAATTTCCTTTACTTCTAGTCCCCTAAGTATACAGCCTGTAACAAAATCAGTTAGGGCCCGTCCCTTAATAGCCGCTCAGGGTTTGCATTGTATAATTAATTTACTCAGCTATATTAACCATCTAACTCAGCGTCCTGACAAATTTAGCTTATGCGGGATCTATCTAAATGGCTGGTTAGTCATGACTATAATTATATGGGCCTGAAAGTATGGTCGCATTTTTCTTCCTAGTATTATAACAATGAGTTCCAGTTTTTTTGTAGGCAGGTACTTACTTTCTGGATCATTGAAGGACTTACTAGTAAAGCAAACTAGTCGCTGAACCCTCATCTTCTCCTTGAACAACACTAAGCTTACCACTTTGTTTGAGATACCAAGATACAATATAAGCTCATTCCCCTGAGCAGAGACATCGAGGTGGATAGGCTGGGAGAATTAGGCTTTGAGCTGTTGGAAAGCCTTCACACATTTTGAGGTTTATGATAAGGGCATAAAAGCACTAGTATGATTTCTATCCAACTTTTGTATTTTACTCTAACTCATAAATATTTGGCTATTTAATTATGGTTTTTTTATCATAAATAGATGTACGATGAAACTTTGACGCATAGGAAAAAATGGGAGGCGAGTCAGACATCAAACGAAGATGTTACGCTCAAAATACGAAAGGTGCGCAGCAGGTGGCTGGGTGCTGCGGCGCCCAACACTGAGCGCCGCAGCGGCCAGAACAACAAGTGAGCATCGCGGTGCTCAACACCCAGCGCCGCGGCACTCGTGATGAGGGAACAGTGCCGGTGAACAGTACCTCATGAACCGTATTTTGCTACAGTAGCTCGTAAATAGTATTTTGAAGACAAAAACCTATAAATAGAAAGCCAAAAACCCTAAGAGAAAAGAGAGGAGAAAAAGAGACAAAAGAGACAAAAACTTAGAGAGAGAATTCACAACACAAATCAAAGATCAAAGCCAAAGATTGAAGAACCAAGATCAAGATTTAAGCTTCAAACCAAGATTGAGGGAGAAGCACATCAAGGAGTCACTTTGATTAGTTTTTCTTCTCTTTCTTTATCATTATGTTCTTGTTCTTGTCGATCTTTATGGATTGGTTTGATACTTTTGATTTTGTAATGGGTTAAATTGTTATTCTAGGGTTAGAGTATGTAAACCTAGTATGTAGTTGGATTTTATTGATTCTTAGTTTATGAACTTGATAAATTCAATTGATTCATTCTATCTTGTGTTTAATGCTTTCATTATACCTGATCAATATTTTGAATGATTGAGGAACCATGATGAACTTGACAGATGGATTCATGTGTTTAGCCTAGGATAGTTTGATGCATGATCATAGGGTAACAACTACGAGTTCCATCTAGGATAGATATATACCTAGGTGGCATGTATGGTATAATTTAGACTTGATCTTAATGAATTACATTCTGATTTGATTACCATAGACATATAGGTGATTGTTAGAATGCGTAATATAGTCACTTGACCATCGACAGAGGCTTGTGATGAGATTAGTGTCTAAGCAAATCAATTGGTATTAAGGGATTAACTAAGTGGTTAATGAATCCAATGAAATACTAGGGAACAAGTCAAAACCATAGATTATCTTTATTTATGAATTCTACTCTTTACTTTTGTTTAGTTAATTGAGAGAACTAGATTAGCTACATAAATTCTAAATTTTGGTTTTCTGAATAAAAGTTAAGTAGGCATAATTTTAGTACTTGATTTATAGAATTAGATTGCATAGTCCCTGTGGGATCGATATCTGGACTTAAAATCTTATATTACTTGATATGATAGCGTGCACTTGCGCTTAGCTACCATATAGCACAACCAATCAAGTTTTTGGTTCCGTTGTCGGGGACTAGTTTTATCTATTCTTTAGAATAATACCAATACTAAACTACTTACTTTTAATTCAGATTTTTATTTTTATTTTATCTTTTTCTTTTTCTTTTTACTTTGATTTTCTTTTTATTTTACTTTGACAGTTCATACCATGGAGGGAAACAATGATCATATCAATAATCCTGTGTTTGAGCACATGATACCACAGAGAGCTTTGAAAGAGTATGCTATCCCAACTATAAGCGGTGTTCAGTCTAGTATTCGATGACCAACCATCAACGCTAATAACTTTCAGATCAAGCCAAATATTATTCAGATGCTAAAAGAAACTATACAGTTCAGCGGAGCTCCCAATGACGATCCTAACATGCATATCATAAACTTCTTAAAAAATTTTGATACCTTCAAATACAACGGAGTCTCCGACGATGCCATTAGATTGAGATTATTCCCTTTCTCTTTAAGGGATAGAGCTAAGAGTTGGTTGATGTCATTGCTGTCAGGATCTATATCAATGTGGAAAGATTTAGCACACAAGTTCTTAACCAAGTTCTTTCCACCAGCAAAGACAACAAAAATGAGGAATAACATTATCTCATTCAGTCAGATTGATGGAGAGTCGTTGTATAAGGCATAGGAGTGCTTTAAGGACATGTTAAGGAAGTGTCCTCATCATGGAGTCCCTAGATGGCTATTAGTCCAAACGTTCTATAATGGATTAGTAGGCCATTTGAGGACTATTGTAGATGCTACAACTGGAGGAACTTTAATGAATAAGTCTACAAATGAGGCTTATGATTTATTAGAAGAGATGGCGTCAAACAATTACCAATAGCTGCCAGAGAGAGTTACACCCAAGAGAGTTGCTGGTATATATGAGATTGAGCATTCAATGCATTAATAGCTCAAATCAATACTTTATCTAAGAAGTTTGATGCATTGAATGACGTCAAAACTCGACAAGTGATATGCGACTTTTGTGGTGATAACCACATGAATGGGCGGTGCATGGAAACAGCAAATTATATGGGCAATTTTAATCGTCAACAACCTATCCCACAATCAAATTCTTACAATCCGAGGTGGAGAAATCATTCTAACTTCTTTTGGCATTACAACTAAGAGGATCTATTTAGACCAATGAATCCCCCAGGATTTTCACCACCACAAGAAAAGAACCTGACATTGGAAGACATTTTTATGCAATATATGAAGTCCAATGATGCCATCCTACAGAATCATTCAGCATCTTTGAAGAATTTAGAGGCTTAAATAAGAAAACTTGCTGTCACAATTAATAGAAAACCTCATGGCACTTTACCAATCGATATTGAGACAAATCCAAAAAAGAATGTAAAGCTATGCCAAGCCATCAACTTGAGGTGTGGTGAGATCTTACAAGAAAACACATCCATACCACTACAACCAAGTATAGAGGAGAAGAAAGTGTAGAAAAATAAAGTACAATCATATAGACCGCCTATTCCTTTTCTTCAAAGGCTACAGAGGTGTCAAACAAGTGTTGAAACAAAAAATTAGCAGCATACCAGTCCAGAAAATAGTGCAGAATCTCAGAAAAAGTGTAGAAGTCTCAATGATGAAACGTGCAGAAACTGGTATTAACGTCCAACAACATTCTAAGGTGCAGAAAAGTGACAATACAGTAGAAAATACCAGTAACAAAGAGCAGGATCAGCCTATGCGTACTATGTTACTTGACTGTTGTAGCATTAATGTAGTACCATCAAACACCAAAGAGTTCAAAGACATGGAGATGTTGAATCCTCACATAAAAAGGAAGGCATCAAGGCATAGAAAGAGAAGAAAGAAGAAGAAGAAATACGATGATAGGATCAAAGAGAATGGCACAAAAGAGACACTTCACCGGTCTAAGATTCAAGTCTTTTCGGAGAAAGAGGAACAAGTTGCTGCCCAAGATCTAATAAAGAAGATGTGGAAGTTGAAAGAAAGAAAGCCTAATAAGCTTATATATAAAGATGTTTCCACCATTGACTTTGATCCTCCATAAGAGTAGAAAGAGCCCCGTCAAGCCGACGGCGTTAAATCAAGCGCTTATTGAGAGGCAACCTAAGTAAATTTTTAATTTTTATTAGCTTATTTTCAGTTTTATTTATGTTAGTTTCTTTGTTTCTTTTAGGAATAAAATCGGCAAGTCAAGCATTCAAGAAAGTAGCTCAAGCAATTTCAAGCGTTAGAAGCAAAAAGAACAATATTCACATTCAACAGAACACAACGCTGCACTGCTTCAACTTCAGCTACCAGGGGAGTTTCTCTTACTTTTAAATTTATTGTTAGACATTGAGGACAATGTCTAATTTAAGTTTGGGGGTGGAAAACACACTTTTTTGTGTTTATTTTGCTGCTTATATTAGTTGGTTGTCTTGTGAAGTAAATTTTTTTTTTTAGGTTGTTAAGTTTTAGTTGCGATGATAATCATTAGTCCATGATAAGAAATAAAATATTGGCTGAATTTATTTTCACAAGCCTTTAGGAAATAATAGTGGCTTAAGATAATTCTTATATCATGATTTTTGGATTAAGTTCAAACTTATTTTTGATCACTTATTCTTAAGCACATTGAAAGAAGCATGTATTAGTTGAATTTTTTACATAGAGTTATTCATGCTTAAGTAGTACACCACAGTCTCAAAGACTAATACTCTAGAACTTGCTTGATTACTACTTGAAGCGAAATCCTAGAATTCACATGCTTAGGGAAATGACATTAGGCCATCTTTGGACCGTTTGAACTTTTTTTAGCCTACCTTATATGTATATTTATCCCTAGTCGCCCCGTTTGAGCCTAATTAATCATTTTTTCTATTTAACCACATTATAAGCCTAAAGACTTTGAGTTTACTTATCCTAAAATCTACCGGTAGCACCATAAACTTTGAGTTTACTTAGAAATATTCTTAAAATGAAGAAGGTTATGGATGTATGAAAGAAGGGTACTGCAATGAAAAGCAATAAGTCTTGAATGTGCATATCATTCCAAGTTTGGGGGTACATAACCAAAAAAAAAAGAAAAAAGAAAAAAAGATGTTAAATGCATAATACCCCTAACTTATGAAAAATAAGAAATTCTTTGCAAAAATGTGATTGAAAGAAAGATGGGAATATCATAAGTTTGGGGGAAGAGATGAATAATCAAGGAGGAGAATGAATTAAGAGGTTTCTGAGTAAAGTTTAAGTGTTAATGGTGTGATTTGCACTTTATATATATCTTTATATCCCACCTTTACCTTAGTCTTATATTACAAGCTAATTAAAGTCCTAAATAGATCCCTAGACGTGTGTATTTCTACATTAGTGGAGAATAGTATGAAAAGCAAGCTTATGGTAATGTTATAATTAAATATACCGAGACATCATATTTATGTACTTTCTTAAGTATTAAGTAAATCTATGTTCTATTTAGCTAATTACTTGCTTATTACACACACGCACAAGTGATCATTTATAAAGGAGAATGAAGTACTTGATCAATGGCATGAGGATTGTTGAAAGTTGTTTATTGATTTCTGAAGAGTCTTGTGCTATTTTTAACAGACTTAATTTAAGACTATGATGATGATTATTTAATCAACTAAAACTTATTTTTAGTTGTTAGTTTTTATTTTTGAGTCAAGAATAAGTTGTGAAATTTTTTTTTTGTATTGTTTTGCTCGAGGACGAGCAAAGTCTTAAGTTTGGGGGTATTTGATCAAGGCATAAAAGCACTAGTATGATTTCTATCCAACTTTCATATTTTACTCCAAATCATAAATATTTGGCTATTTAATTGTATTTTTTTATCATAAATAGATGTACGATGAAAAATGTGACGCATAGGAATAAACGGGAGGCGAATTGGACATCAAACGAAGATGTTACGCTCAAAATATGAAAGGCGCGCATCAGGTGGCTGGGTGCTACGGCGCCCAACGCTGAGCGCCGCAGCAGCCAGAACAGCAAGTGAGCGCTGCGGTGCTCAGCACCCAACGCCGCGACGCTCGTGACGGGGGAACAGTGCCGGTAAACAGTACCTCATGAACCGTATTTTGCTACAGTAGCTCATAAACAGTATTTTGAAGACAAAAACCTATAAATAAAAAGCCGAAAACCCTAGAGAAAAGAGAGGAGAAAAAGAGAGAAAAGAGGCAAAAACTTAGAGAGAGAATTCACAGCACAAATTAAAGATCAAAACCAAAGATTGAAGAACCAAGATCAAGATTTAAGCTTCAAGCCAAGATTGAGGGAGAAGCACATCAAGGAGTCACTTTGATTAGTTTTTCTTCTCTTTCTTTATCATTATGTTCTTGTTCTTGTCGATTTTTATGAATTGGTTTGATACTTTTAGTTTTGTAATGGGCTAAATTGTTATTCTAGGGTTAAAGTATGTAAACCTAGTATGTAGTTAGATTTTATTGATTCTTAGTTTATGAACTTGATAAATTCAATTGATTCATTCAATCTTGTGTTTAATGCTTTCATTATACCTGATCAATATTTTGAATGATTGAGGAACCATGATGAACTCGACAGATGGATTCATGTGTTTAGCCTAGGATAGTTTGATGCATGATCATAGGGTAACAACTATGAGTTCTATCTAGGATAGACATATACCTAGGTGGCATGTATGGTATAATTTAGACTTGATCTTAATGAATTATATTCTGATTTGATTACCATAGACATTTAGGTGATTGTTAGAATGCGTAATATAGTCACTTGACCATCGACAAAGGCTTGTGATGAGATTAGTGTCTAAGCAAATCAATTGGTATTAAGGGATTAACTAAGTGGTTAATGAATCCAATGAAATACTAGGAAACAAGTCAAAACCATAGATTATCTTTATTTATGAATTCTACTCTTTGCTTTTGTTTAGTTAATTGAGAGAACTAGATTAGCTACATAAATTCCAAATTTTGGTTTTTTGAATAAAAGTTAAGTAGGCATAATTTTAGTACTTGATTTATAGAATTAGATTGCATAGTCCCTGTGGGATCGATATCTGGACTTAAAATCCTATATTACTTGATACGATAACGTGCACTTGCGCTTAGCTACCATATAGCACAACCAATCAGTTCACAGATTCTTCTCTCTTATCTTTATAGCTTGGAAGAGCTTAAAACACTTGTCATTGGCTTGAGATATGAATATGCTTAGAGCCACTGCTCTTCCTGTAAGTCGTTGGATCTTTTCAACCGTGCTGGGAAACTTCATATCTAATATAACTTAGACTTCATATGTGTTAGCAGCTATCCTCCTCTTACTGATTATAAATCCTAAGCACTTGCCAGATTTCACCCTAAAAGCACATTTATTAGGGTACAGTTTTATATTGTGCCTTTTCAGAATCTTATAAACCTCATTCAAATCTTTCAAACGGTCCTCAACTTTGGTTGACTTAGCTATCATGTCGTCATCATAAACGTCCACATTTTTGCCTATCAAAGGTTTGAACATCTTGTTTACTAACCTCTAATAAATGGCCCCTACATCACCTTGTAGCAATAAGTCCCCCGATGTGTAACAGACGAAGTTTTCTCTTGATCTAAGGGAAACATCGAGATTTGGTTGTATCCTGAGAAAACATACATAAAATTGAGTAATTTGTACCCCACTGTAGAGCTGACTAGTTGATCTATCTTAGGGAGAGAATAACTGTCATTAGGACGTGCCTTATTGAGGTGGTAAAGTCAACACACATCCTCCACTTTCCATTAGTCTTTTTTACCATAACCACGTTAGCTAACCACTCAGGGTAGTGTACTTCCCTAAAAAAACCCTACGGTTAATAGTTTCTCTACTTCAGCCGCCACTGTTTCATTTCTCTCTAAGTTGAATATCCTTATCTTCTGCTTGGTTGGCTTAAAAGTCGAACTTATTACTAATACATGGGTGGCCAGTGTAGGGTCACTCCCTGGCATATCCTCATTTAACCATACCAAGATATCTGAGAATTCTCGTAACAATACTGTCAACCCTTCTTTAACCTCAGGTTCAAATTGAGAGCCAATCTTGACTACCTTTTCTGACATATCAAGCTTAATTTGAACCTAGTTTGGCTCTTTTGCTGGCTTAGGTGACTCTTTATCATTATCTCATGGATCAACAATATAAATGTAGTAAGTTCTTTTGGCTGATATCACATAACAACTGCTAGCTATCTTTTGATCTTTAGATACAATACATATCCCATCTTCAGTAAGGAACTTGAGCTTCAGATAGTGTATGGATAGGGCTGCTTGGGATTTCTTATAAAAGATTGTTCGAGCAAGATTCGATATGGGAATGGCTGGTCAACCACCACAAAGTTAGTCATAATTATCTTTTTGTATAGTTTTTGGCCCAGAGTTAAAGGAAAGCCCACTATATCGACCAACATAACACAACTTTCTCTGAACCCTTATAAAGGTGTCTAGGTTTTTTTCATGTGAAAAACTACTCGCAATATTCTTGATTACTTCGTACATATCCTCTAATGGGACAGCTAAAGAAGAAAGTTATCGATCTAAGCTATCCTTCGTTCTTCAGTTGGGTGTTCCTTTAAAGTTCTGGGGCTTCTAAGCTCTTGGGGTAGCCAGCATAAAGGCAATGCCTATTCTTCCTGTCGTGTCTCCAGGCAAGGGGTCTGTTGTGCTGGTTTAGGTATATTATTCTTTGTTGATGCCAGTGAGTATTGTCTACCCTTAGGATGTTTTTTTTGTATGGAGGATGGGCATTGATCTCTCAATTCATTCCCTATATCTTTCATTCTTATGTGGGTAAATTTGACCTCGAGTGGCATTTGTGAATGATTTCTTTGCCTCTTCTTTATCGTCTATGGCAATATATTTGGACGATTTATTGTATGCTATAGCATAGTTTAAAATATTACTTTTAGACAAGTAATACCATAATTCATTCAGTTTCAATCCAGACTTGAGGGCTTCTAAGGCAATAGGCTGGTTGAATGCTCCCAATAAAATTACTTCCTTATAGAACCTTTTTATGTAGTTTTTAAAGCTTTCATATCTCCTTTGCCTTATCTCATTTAACTATAGGGGAATCTTTTGCTACCTTATAAGAACCCAAAAAATGTTGTGCAAACTTTTCTATAAGCTTATGGTAGGAGAAGATGCTTTACTACTTTAACCTTTAATACCAAAGAAGGGTTAGACCCTCAATATTCATGTGGAAGAGCCTGCATATCTACTATTGCTTCAGTTCTGCGATAAACAACAGGTTAGTTACTTGGTCGACATAGTAGTTTGGGTTAATTACTACCTTGTATACTAAGAGGCTCAGCAATCTAAGCCCACTTGGGAGTTCCATATCTTTTAATTCATCAACCAACATAGATCTCCTCTTCCTCTTTGTCTTATTTGGAAAATGCTGCTCTTTTTTTATCTTTTTCTTTCAAGAGGCTTTTTAGCTGTTCTTCCTATCCTTGAACTTTATCATCCAAAAGCTGCTCGACATTTAGTTGTTCTGGGTTATTATATTCATTCTTTCTGATTTGTTCAAAGTTTCCTACTCGAGATACATCTCGTTCATCAGGCACATAGCTACGCCTCCCCACTCTAATAAGGTCGTATGAGACCTCCTATCTCTTTTCCCAAACTTGCCAACTTTGGTTCTCCTAAGTATTCAAGCCCTGAGGTTAGGATTTCCCCTTCGTTCACCCCTTATCTTCCCTCCCTCGTCCCTGCATTTCTTTTTTAACATTTCAACTATTAGTTGCCTTAATTTCTCCATTTACTCCCTCAATATTCGTATCTTTTCTAGAACCTCTCTTGGTAGGGAGGTTTCAGGCAAGATGGTTAGGTTCACTAGTGGTCTCTCTGGGTCTATTCCTATCTAAATTCCACACTTGTGGTTATCCTACGAGTTGGTTTTATTCATGTCAATCCCCATAGACAGCTCCAAAAGCTTTTGACAGAGATAAATAGCTTTTTCAGGCCAATAAGCTTTAAATTTATTTTTATGTGAAAATAGAACTCTTGGCTTTGTTTCAGTTGGGCTATGATCTTGGGCCTTTTAGGCTTTTTGCTTTAGTGGCTCATATAGACACCAAGAAAATACTTTCGTTAAGATCTCGCTAGTGGTGGTTCCGGTGAAGACCATTGGATGCTTAAGTCAGCTTTATGGTAGACTGTATGGAAGTAAAAAAGAATATTGAGAAAGTTTCTCTATATGAAGTTTGAAGAATCATAGCTTGTTTCTAGTTGTATTTTCTCTTTATACAACTTTCAATAACTTACCTTATTTGGGTTATTGACCTGATGTTATTTGGGTTATTGACCTGCTCGCCTGCTCTCAATAACTTACCTTATTTAGGTTATTGACCTGACGTTTCCTAAAAAGTTATCCTTTCGAACTAGTTGGTCAAGCTGCTCGGCATTTTTTATAATCCAAGCACCTCAGAGATATTTTCAAAAAAGTATCTCAACCTATCTTATACATTAACCGCTTAGGGTGTTGGTGCCGACCCGGTCAAGGCCTCTGAGTGGTGGCCGAGTATGGGGCTAAGCAATGTGTCATAAGTTGGTTAGAACTTGAGCTAGTCGGAGAATGAAAATGATAGATGCTCATAGATGAGTGGCTCAGCCTATCTGGCATGTCAATTGCCCGGGGTGCTCGTGCCATCCTAATCAAGACCTCTGAGTGGTGGGTTGGATAATGTGTCCTAAGTTGGTTAGAACTTGAGCTAATCAGAGTGATGAGATAACATTTTGAGCAGGTTCTGTGCTTTTAGGTCCATCTCTTTGAGTAGAGCTGTCTGTTGAAATGTTGGGCCTTTTGAACTTATCTATCTAGGTGAAACAGGCTATGAGTTTATTATTTTGGTTTTTGAGAATTTTTAAGGGAACAAATATATTCCCATCGTAATTTTGTTGGATAAGCCTAAATAAGAAAATAACATACTTTATTCAAGGTTATCTCATCTCCCTCGCATCCAACAAAATTTCCTGTATTTTTTTACATCCTCATTGGTACATAGAAGACTTTTATATGGTCTCAAAAGTTAACAAAGTACCTAAATTCGATGTTGATTATTTAATTTTTTTTCCCCTGCATCGTTTACTACCCTCTCTCTTTTATTACCAATAATATATAAATACACATTTCACGATGCATCAATCCATCTATTTCTTTTTTTCCCCCTTATGTGTTCTTCCCTACGGTATTTCATTAGTGCATCACATAATCATGTCTTTCTATTTTTATTTTTGAATTTTTAAACAAAATGTTTCTTCTTTTTTTTTTTCAATAATATCTTAGTTTTAAGTACTAGCTCATCCAAATTTATTTATATACAAGGAAGAGCAACAAGACAGCAACTCAATATTTTTAAAATATAAACATATATTTATAATTTGAGCCCTTTAACATAGACATGTTTTTAAACTTTAGCCCCGATAAATTTTTTATGCTAACATTTTGACTCTTCGTAATATGGACTTGAACGCTGATAAGTTTTTACAACTTTGACACTCTTACAACTTACAATCTTAAATGCATATTGGGCCTATATGTGTCGAGGACGTTGAAACAAAGCAAAGGCAATAAACCTTTTGGGCCTTATAGCTTAAAATAACACTTAGTTGGGCTAAGCAAATTGGGTCATTTTTCAAAGAGAGGGCTCTTGTTTGTTTTGGCTAGGGTTTTGCCCTAACACAACTTAAAAGACTGTCATTAATCATCATCCTGAAATTGGATTACAAGAAAACCGGAACTCGTACTCCTCCCAATGTACTTCCATTTGATTTGTTGTACTACACAAGATAAGCATTTTAGTTTAATACAATTCGTACAAATACATGATTTATTATTCTTGTTTAATGTCATATTGAGATGTTGTATTGGTGTCTCTCATTCATTCATATCCATCAAATTAGTTTCCTTACATTTTTCATATTTAGTACACAAATTTGGTTCATTATACTTGTACCAATATTTGAGTTCCTTAATTCTCTCTCTTTCTCGCTCGGTCGACCATAAGTTAACAGAGGATTCCTGCTGTTTTCGAGCAGCCAAAATGGAAGTGGGAAGTACTTTAATTTTTATTGTTTTTGAAGCACTTCATTAACTCTTTCATCTGCTTTTGTTTGCCATTTTATTTCTTAACTGAACTTTTTTATTTCTTATGCTATTCTTTGATTAATAATACCATACAATTGTTCTAAAAAATGTTAAGTTACTTATAACAAAAACAAAAGTTTTACATCGCTTTCAATTCATTAAATCCGATTAACGTTCGGTTCATCTCATTATATATAACCTTTGTCTCTAATTATGAAAAGAGAGGATTAGTCTGGATAGGTTTTCTTTTTTCTTCTTCTTCTGAATCAGTTCCTTCAGTTAGACAACAAAAGTTGATTATAATTAGTGCAGTGACAACAACTTCACAGCATCGACATTTGCATGTAATTATTATGTAATCAAAGGTGAAAGTAGCAACAACTGTGAAGGTAATAATAGCAGTGAATAACGATGGAGTGAATTCTGCTCTATCAGTTCTTATACCTACATTATATCGGATGGAGCTGACAAAATATGAAGTTTATTTTTTTTTTCTTTTGGAAAGTTTAATGTTTTCCCTTAAAAGTTTTTTTTTTTGAATTTTTTAAAATTATTTTTTCAAAAACAATACTCTTAAAAAATAACTAGTTACCCTTTAAAAAAAAGTAAAAAGTAAACTTTAAAAAATAACCAGGAATAATATATAAAACAAATTTGTAGAAATAATAGTATTTTCTTTTCGTTTTTTTTTTCCCTTATTTGGCAACGATTGCAATGTTTTTTTTGGGTTGTTTTAATGCTTACAAGCGTAGTAAGAAAGTTATACAAGAGATCTTGAAATAAATGGCTAGGCTTATTTTCACAAGTCATTGGTAAATTTCCCATAAGAGTGACTCTCAAATAAATAAGAATTTTTTTTTTCCAAACTTAACTCTTTGTCATTTTCTATAATACAAAGACTTTTCATAATTTTATTATCTTTGTTTATAAATTTTCTTTTTAAAAAAAAAAATTCATTATGTGATCATTGAAGAAAGCAATTATGTCACCTCTAGTTTTCTCTATCTCTTCTGGCTCATTATGTTATATTTTAGTTTGTTTTTGTTTGTGTGTCCTTGGTCACTCATCAGATTAATGACACTATAAATTTAATTTCTTTCACTTTCATTCTAAACACATTGACTTTGTGCAGTTTCAGTTTGTAGCATATATAACCCATATGAAAATGATCAGCTACAGGTATGCATATATCTTTTATTTAGTTAACTCCTAAGCCCCCTCCATTTCTCTCTCTCTTTCCCCCCTCTTCAGTGTCTCCACATCTTTTTGTTCTAACCAAAACAGTATTGGATGCGAAGTCGTTTTGAAGGTGCGGCCTCTCACTGCAACATGATGTTCCATTGTTTTTTCTCAACTTGCTTTAAAGCAATATATATTCATATTTCATTGTACTTCAATTTATGAATTGTTGTTTTACTATACCCCAGTTGGCTGTGCAATCAACGATTACATGAATCTCAATAATAATCTGCATAAATGGATTTTGTCGATGAAAATTGAGCAAAAATCAAACGCATTTGACATGTTGCTAGCTATTTTCTTGCATTGTTTAACCTAAACTACTATAATCTAGTTTAATTAGTTGCTTGGGATGAAGAAGAAAATTCAAAATAGGGGTTTCATCCAGACAACAAGTGATACTAAATTAGTTTAGTTAGTTTCTCTAAGTCTAGTTATTCTAAATTGTTCATGCGGGACTGCTTTTTCATTAACGAAGTTTCAGAAATTTGTTTTAAGGGTTTCTGAAACTCTATTAGCCAAAATTATTGCCATGTTACTTATTATTTCATTTCTAACTCTCTGATTCTTGCACTATTATTGCACACCTGAATAAATAATTTTTCATGATTGAAGCAGGCATTTAGTGGCCCCGCTTCAAATTTCTTTCTTTGCAAGCACTATAAATGTCTTCTCCAACTGATCTTAGTAATTCCAATCACGTAGATCATGATTTCGCCTTTGATTTGTATGATTCGTATGATTTATGGCCACTTCGAGAAAATGGAAGCATATTTTTTGCTATTGAGAATTATGACGAAGAAAGAAATTTGGATCAAAATATAATCCAGCAAGAGAACTTTTCAGTGGCTGAAGCAAGCATCAATGATCCATGTTCCTTTCTGCAAGAAAAAAGCAGAGTATCATCAAATTATGAGTTAAATTCATGTGTATTACTGGAGCAAGTAGATTCAGCAGTGCCTGAGCCTGTCATAGACAAAGGATTACTAGAAAGCAGCAACAGTTATTATGATTATAACAATTTCTCCACAACCCTCGAAACTTCCGAAAACTTATGCCCAAGCTTGGAAGAAAGCAGCACTTCACTGTCTCGTAAAAGCTATGATACTAGTGGCAGTTTGGATCCAAGATCAATTATTGATCAAGAAAATTCAGCATTGGAGCCACAAACTTATAAAGGATTAGAAGAAGCTATCATCGACAACTGCAATGGTAACACTTTGTCTAATTCTATTGAAGCTTCTGATAATCTGTGGCATCTTCTGGAGGAAGGCTATGCATCACTCTTAGAAAACAACGACACTGGTGTACGTTTCCGATCAAACGCAGTGCCTGAGGAACAGATTTCGCTTGATAAACGACTCAATGCTAAGGAAAAGGAGAGAAGTCACAGGTCCAAAATCTTTCAAACTGAAGAAGAAATGATATTACCCAGTTCAAAACAAGTGTCAACTTCAAAGAAACAAGAGCACAATGCCAAGGAGAAAGTACGGAGGATGAAGTTTAACGCAAATTACATAACTCTTGGAGCATTGGTACCAGATTTTCAAAGAAAAAAGGTTGAAATGTCTGTAACTCATTATTTCTTTTAGCTTTATTAACTCTCGAAAAGCTTCAAGGGCAGGAGAGATTGAAATATAGAATCATGATTCTGTATTGCTTTCATTTATGTTCCCAAACAAGTTATTGTAGTTATTACTTTTACTTCATTGTTCATTAAGCTGCTATGATCAACTCATAATGTCCTTGGAAATTTTTACAGAAGAGGAGTGCATCAGCAATCATGGATAGAGCTATTGAATACATTCCAGAGCTAGAAAATGAAATAGAGAAGCTAATTCTCAAGAAGAAGACTTTGACATCAACAACTGAAAACGAGAGAAATATCAGCCAAAGTTCACAATTAGAACATCAGCCTCCTACAGTTTCAGTGAATGAAGTGAAAAAGGGTGAAGTGATAATACAAATTATTTGCATTCCGAAGGTTGAAGACACTGTTTTCACAAGACTATTGCAGAAAGTAGAAGCAGAAGGTATGACCATTGTGAGTGCCTCAACCCTTCAAGTTTGCGAGGAGAGGGTCTCCTACCATTTACATATGCAGGTATGCCTTGTGTGTTTTATTTAAATATCTTAAATCAATACAAAGGAACCCAGAAGATAATATTCAAAAACTTGTTTGATAATGTTGTATTCAAAACGAACTCTCAAAAAGTTATTTGATGCTGTCAGGTGTTTTTGGATTGCATATGTATTAAGTGTGTTGTAGTAATATTATACCTATAAATTAATTTATATAAACTTCTTCATTCATCAATTAGATGGTTGAATATGATAGCAATTTTAGTTTGAAAGTTATAAAACTTTTTTAACCATGAATGACATAATATTTAGAATGAAAGTAATTAAAATCTATTTAGATGTGTATACTATCATAATTTTTTTATCTCAAATTTTATAAAGTAAAATGTAACCAGCCAACACCATTTCAGTTTCTGTTTTACTAATTTTAACTGTTTTAATTAGTTTCAGAAAATAATACTAAATGCCTTTTCACTATCTATAATTTTAGACTATTTATGTGAAAAAAAGTGAGACCAAATTTGACTACTAGAATAATTCATCAAAAATCACTTTCAAAATAAAACCAAATGCAATCTTAAATTTTGCTGCATTATATACTATGCAGTACTACTACCAGAAGTACAGATATATATGCTTGATTCATGATTCATGATTGAATGAAATCACTTTTCTTGAAAGAATACTGATGGATTGGTAGTATATATGATCAGAAACAAAATAGTTGCACAAAACATTAGCATATTATCCTATTAATTATTTTCAGTTCGGTTTATCATATTAAAAGTTTTTCGAGTAATGTTTATATGACATTTATTTCCTAGTGAAAGATTTTTATTACAAAATTAGGATCTTTGGGCTAAGGGAAAAAGGTCTTCAGATGAAATCACTTTTCGGAAACATCTGATGATGTTGTATATTCATATGATTATAAAAAATAAGATTCTAATTGCTAGTTCTACCACAGTATGGTGATATTTTAGGGTGGCATGGGTAATAATTGTAAACTAGATCCCTAAATTTCAATGAGATATGTACTTGTATAAAAAGTAACTATTAAGGTATCAAATCTCTACTTTCAACTTTGATACTAGTTTATTATAGCAAATTAACTTTAACACTAATAACATTTAAGAATTAGTCTTTGTACGGACTCTATTATTAAGTTTTTATGTCACATAATACCATTATGCCTTGGTATTTATCACCCTAAGGCTACATGACTTAGTATTTAGTACTCTAAGAATCTTATGCGCACATGGAAGACTTCGTTCATAAATAACTAATACATAAAAGATTAACATAATAATAAAGATAAAAAAAAATAAACCACAAAACAAAAGATATACCTGGTTTGGCAATAAACACTTACATCTACGGCAGATACATGATACAGTTTCTTTTATTAATGATTCACAAAGAACTCTTTAGATTATCAAGTATCTCCTAGATCACCTAGATCTTATAGACTACTTAGTATCTCACATATTGTCTAGATCTAATAATAAAAGATTTAACTAAATAATACAAAAAATAGTAAGAGCTCTTTCTCTTAAAGAATTTGTAATCACTCTCTTGTGCACTCAATACCCAAGTAATCTCATGGTTACACTCTCGTGAACTTAGTACTTAGTACTTACCTAACTCTCTATTCTCTCTTATGTTTACATATTTGATGCTTGATTAATTTTATGGGGTTATAAGGGTTTATATAGTGCAAACAATATTCACATAAACTTTAAACCTAGTTAGAATATGACCATGTGTATAAAAGTCTAAATCCTATTTAAAGAAGTCAAGTTTGAGCTAAAAATATAAATTTATGAAGATGTCACCTTGGTGTCGTGGCACTGGCAGTTCTATTTGTAGTGCTGGAAAACCAATGTTACGATGCTGCCACCTGATTGTGTTCATTGTTTTTGCTTCACCCTTTTTTTGCTTCTAATTCTCTGTTTTACTCATTTATCATACGTCAAATGTATTTTTATCTTTGCGTTGACTCTTCATGTGTTTTTAACTCAAAATTAATTTTGAATCACCAATGCTAACAATAACAACAATAAGATAATTTTTTGTTGAGATGTGGTGTCTTTAATGATATATTTTTCATTTCTAACCGAACAATATTTTTTTATCTGTTTTGGATAGATGAATGGGAAATCACTTGCAGTTGATTATCTTGCCGTTTTCAGAGAAAAGGTGATTTCATGGTTGCGTTAATTTTTTTATTTGCCGCCAAAGGCTATTAACTTTATATCTATCTGTAATGAAGGTTATTCATTGATTAAGGAATGAAAATTACCTAATATTTTTTATATGGTTTATATTATTGGCCTTACGCTACTATTTTTTTGAACTACAATCAAAGATCCAAAAGGCAGAAGGAACCTAAGCCATATTAATAATTAGAGATGCGTTGTAACTTTATTGTTGCTACTTAAAAATAGGGATAATCTAGTGAGAAACCAGTAACCCTAAATATGAACAGCTAACGTCAGTTTATTGATTTTATTCAAGTCTAAGATTGAATTATATATCTGTCAATGTTGTAACACTTCTAAAGGTATATTTGCAGTTGTGGCTTAATAGTAAAGAGCTTTTCTCCTTCAACTACGTGAGAAATTTTGATTTTGATAATTCCTACAAAGCTAATGTTTTAAAAAAATGAAAAAAAAACCTATAGGGGTATATTACATCATTTTGTATCACAATTTGTATACAATGCAAAGAAAGAAAATTTATTAATATCATTTAATGTAATCCAAAAAATTTATACAGATTAAAGTTTAAGCTCACAGATATATTCAAGTACCTTTAATAAGGTAAAACATATGGGTCTAAGTTATTTTATGAGGCTCAACTTGTGGGTTGTGGTATGATAGTTATAAGGTAATGTTAAGTAAAATTAAAATTATATGGACCGTTTAGGCTAAAATTCACTCGAGAAGTATTTAGTTAGTCCAAAATATAGGGAAGCCTATATTAGTAATATCAGCTCAATAAAATGACAACTGCTAAACATAATATTCTTTTACGTTTTCTTTTTTATTTATGAATTCATTTTTTATTTATTAAATTTGTTTTTCAGATAAAACTTATTAAAGAAGCTATATTAAAAAAATCATTAAATAAACTATATTCTAGAAGAGTAATGGGTTAAATAAAGAGTTTTGATATAATGCAAATTCTCAATTCTGTAAAAACTTCCAAAATACACGTGTAACACAACTTTTACACAATATTTAACCTAACACTTCTTAAGCTCTAGAATTTAAGATCCTCATAAATTAATTGCTAATTAATATTTATAAGGTTCAAGAGGCGAATTCTCTTTACTCTACAAAATTAGGACTCCTACAGCTTGAAATTCTAGCCTTAATTATATGCTACATATCTCAAATAAGTTTGCAGCATCAATAACAATCTTAAAGAGCATAATAGCACCACCAATTATTTATTGTGCAAGCCCAACTTTCACATCTCTTAAAATTTAAAATTAGATTTATTTTAAAAATCTTCCAAAGTAAATTTATAACATCAAATTCTTTTTTTTACTCTAAGTGTTCTTTAAATATGTGGTCGGCCTTACTCTTAAACTATAAAGGTGATAGGATGAGATCCACAATTACGACACATGCTATTTTTTTATACAACTTGCTATGTTAGCATAGAATCTCCAAAGATTGCTTCAAACAGTAACAAAAAAAAATATCTTCTTGCTTGACGGAGAAAGGTAATGATACAAAACACAAATTTGTACAATAGAGATAGAAAAATAGAGTTATAAGAAAAGATATCAATGCATAATTTTTGTGGACTCTCAGCATAGATTTTGAGTTGATGTAATAATAAATTCTTGTTATGGTCCTCTTCCAATATCTCATTCACATAAAATAAGAAGCCATTCTTTTGAATTTTGCAAGAAAATCTTTTATTTTTATCTATTTATTTATTTTTTATGTTATCTTTTAAGAAATTTGAGAACATTCCTTTCAACTTTGCGTCAAGGAAATCTTCCAAAGTTTCAACGGTTCAATTAACTTTCAATTGGATGCCATTTTCTTCAGTTAGGAGCCAGACTTCTCATGAGTCCGTTCTCCGCTTGTTATGCTCAAAGCGTTTTACTTTAATCACATCCGTAAATAATCAATCATTGTTCAAAACTCAGGATTACCATAGAAAACTCAACTCTCTCTCACCTCTCGTGGCCTTAAATGAATTTTTATTTCATTTATTTTTAAATTTTGTAATAGTTAAGTATTTTTTTTGGTTACTGGTAATATTTAAGTTTATACAATAAAAGAGATTTATAAGAAAAATTATATAATTTATAATTTTTTTTAAAATAACCTTCAAATGATAAAAAAATTTCTAGTCGGCGGCCTATTTCTTGTATAGTTGGTAAGATTGATTGTAATCTCCATCTTATGCTAATATCTCTGCTCTACAATTTTGTGTTTCCTTAACAGGTTGGAGTATAAAAAAGGGAAAACCATTACTAATCCTTAAATTTTATCATATATAACACCTTCTTGTTTGAGCTCTCTTAAACTACTTACTACTCTTTTTTAGGAGGATAATTAGTTATGTCTTAGTATAATTTTTCTCTTAAAAATCTCTTAAAAAGTAGCAATAGCTAGTTTTAAAAAATTCAAAGAGAAGCCCTATTAAAAAATTCAAAGAGAAGCCCTGACTGCCACTCATCATCCACCGGAGAGGGGGCCTCCAGCCTCCTCTCTGGTGGACACCCTCACTATTTTCCCTCTTTTCTTTTCCCTTCCTCTTTTCTGTTAGGACTTTTTTTCTGCCTTGTTTTTTTTTTCTCTTTGGTTTGTTTTGTTTGTTACAGATTGTTTCTTCTAGTGAATCTTATCGGATTATGGCTTGCTGTTCGCTGCCACACCTCCGCTGATGGTTGTGTTCCCATCAGCCCGCCATTGGTTCCAATCTATGCAAAGTGTCCGGTAGTTTCTATTCCGGTCCTACCGACCTTCTTTGTTTTAGCCGGCATGGATGAGACTCTGTCTGTCTTCACCTCCTAGAGATCCCCCCCCTTCTCCACTGGATTTGGTCGAGATTTGGCTGGCTCCTACCGGATCATCGCCAGATATTTGTAAACATGTATTGTTTTTTTATATTTCTCAAAAGTGGGGATAGTTTGTTTATATTTCTCAAAAGTTGGCATTTTCTAAATTTTAGATTAAATCTTTCCGATCTAAGGTCTAAATTTTCCTCCATTAAAGGGTTTGTTGTTCCTCATTTTTGGAAGGGCCTATAATTTCCTTTTTGAAAAAGGTTTGTATTCTCTTTTTAGGATTGCCCTTCCTCAGTCTAAAATATGATTATTGTTCTTTTTTTTAAAGAGTCTAAATGCAGGCATCAATGTGTACTTATATTGCTATGTCTTGGTAATTCTCTAATTGTAGCATATAAGATCCTATGATGTAATGTCCTTAATGTTCATCAATTATATGATATCAATATATTTTTTTTTTAAATCAAAGAGGAAATTGGTTTAAATGAAAAAAAAAGTAATAACTTAATATTAGCAATTATATGCTCGAAAAGGAGTTAAATTGAAAGATTGGTTTTTGGTGATGATGACGTGGACCAATCCGAAGCTGCCACATGTCCAAGTAGTTAAAGTTTCTAACTATTTTCTGGAAATTCCAGATATAAAAAGCTGTTAGATAGGACAGATTTGCCATCGGGTATCTTCTTCACTGTTTAACCAAATTTCTTAGCTTTTGAACCATTGTAACCTCCGTAATCTCCTCTCTCACCTCGCTTATTCTTGAAACTAAATAAAGATTGGCTAAGACAGTTTTTTCCCGTGGATGTAAGGTAAAACCAAATGATGTAAGCTAAAAAGAATGAAACTAAAGGCAAGAATCAATAAGATCCAAGTCTAACAACAAAAAAGTGTTATTTCTGCCACAAAGAAGTGCATTGCAGAAAAAAGTGTAGAAATAAAAAGACAAAGATGAAGAGAAAGAAAAAAGATCAAAACTGAGATGTTGCCCTAGCTTCAAATGATGGGTGTGAATCCAAATCAATGTTAATGGCTTCTTACAGCAAAATTAATGGTGAGTGGATTCTATATTGAAGTTCGGTACTAGTGAAAAGGGTCTCATTAAATTGAATAATCAAGGTGTGTTAGGGAATGACAAGGTAAGAGCTTTGAAATTCCATGAACAATGTATACTTAGCAAGGCATATTATTAAGGATATCAAGCTATGCTATTTAGTTTGACACTCTTATTGTTGGGTGTTTATCATAGAGTGTGTGATTATACGAGTGTGTGCGTAATTTCAAAAATTACTATATGCGCAGCGGAAGCATGTTACAAAATACACCCATTTTAACAAATTCAACATATATTACATATATGCATAAGTATAACAATTATACAATTATGAACATGATGAACAACATATATCACATATATGAACAAGTATAACAATTATACAAATATAAACATGATGAACAATATTGTATTATAACACATAATGTAAAATACTCACCTAATGAAGGTAGCTTTACAAATTCTTCAAGTTCTTCAATAATCCATGTGAAGAGCTCACCTTGAAGTATATGTTGAACAATTCTAGTCCATAACTTTTGGTGGGATTAAGGAGCTAGAATGGTAGCTTAGTATTTAGAATTTTAAGCACTTGTATTCAAACTCTTTTGAATACAATTTTTGTTTCTTAAATGGAGATGGTAAATATTTTCTATACAACTCTTGTATTAATTAAAAAATTTTAACATACAACTCTTGTATATTAATATTAGAAACAATTTCTACATGATAATTATTTGAACAACTCTTTGTAAAATAATTATCTTTTTCTCCATTTACATATCATTCATTTTTGGCCATCCATTAAAGAAGGAGATGAAGAGAAGTTTGTTTATTTTTCAACACTTGAAAGAATAAAACTCAAAGAACTCTCTCTTACCTCTCTTCCTTGCCATTGCCAAATTCTTCTCCCAAAATTGAATGAATGAATTCAATTGTTTTGCCAAAATTCATTTTGTTTATTCAACACTTTGATTAAACAAAATAAACAAAATGAAGTGCTCCACCAATTTTATTGTTGGTCTCCCATTTAGAATTAATTAAACCAAGCACTAGAATAATAGCCACCAAAATTAATCTTTACCTAACAATTATAATTACTTTAATTATAATGGGTAATTAAATGGCCAACATCTAGGCCATTCATTGTATTAAAATACAATGCCATGATCTATATATATTATAATATTATCTAATAATATAATAAAAATATATGATTTAATTATTCAAAATAATTTTGAATAATTACTTTTTACCTTACTAATTTTTACTACCATGGTTAAATGGTAAAAAGGTAAAATCAAATCATGGAACAAATTTTGTCATTTGTCAATATTCTATTAATTAACAACCCTTGTTAATTAATTAAGTGATGTACTTAACAATTAAGTCTTGACAAATGTATAATCCGAGGGATCACTAAACAATCGTTCTCTTTTGCTGAAATTTATTGGATCGAACTATTCAATCCAATCCGCTACCCCAGTGCACAACGAGTATACTTCATATTGTGAGACTCTCTAGGTCCACACCTAATTTGTCATATAGAGCTCCTCCATACGTCCGTGAACAATGTCCCACACACACGTTACGGATATTACAAATTAGCATGTTAGACCATACAAGTTGAGGTTATTACATATTCGTATAATCCTTCCATCATTTATATCCTTGAAGAGCAGAGATATAGATCATCACCATCAAATCTCTATTTGCTCAACCACGATCTTATCTCCAAATTTATATTTCATAAAACAATATCCACAAACACTTTTGTGATATTGTTTATTTCTCCGAAATATCTTTTTCGAGGTTTATGCTTGCGGCCACAAGACTTTCTGAAATACAATCTCAGAGCATTAAGATATACAACCCACTCATATGAGCTGATGGATCCCATATCTACGCACACCAAACTCTATGAGCATTGGACCATACCCAGCGACACCCAGCGGTCAGACCATGAAAGGTTTCTGACATGTGTGGAACCAAAGCATGATGGATCACTCACAAGCCCACCGTGGCGCTCAGGTCAAAGAACCACAAATACTACTCAACTCGGAAGACCTTCCATTGACGACTTTATAAGATGTCTATTGGATGTCTTCGTGAGTCTGTTCAATATCCAGTCCTTACTGAATACCTGTATCTCTATACGAGCTTCCTACTAAGCTCATGGTTTGCTAAGACTAACCATCTGGACCATCCAGATATAGACATACACTAATCTATATTAATGGGTTTCACCGATAGACCCGCATCGATGAAATTAGATCAGGAACATTATGTTTGAGAACATACTTGCATAATGACATTTCTTAGCATCATCTGCAACTTATTGCAGCTATATCATTACTAATATATTCTCAGGTCATTGTCCCATTTCAGACAAGGCTCTAACTCATTAGATTTTGCTAACTCTTAGTGTTTATAACTATTAGCGTTGCTAACTCTTAGCCCTGGTCTAAACTCTTTTAGACCAAATCTGAACTCCTTCAGATCATACAATGTCTAAAACGTTACAAGCATCTTACCATTTAATAAAAATAATATTAACGATTTTATTAGAAATAATAATTGTATAAATACAATCACTTGTATTTATACATTATGGGATGGCACGTAAGCACAAATCCCAACACTTATAACATCAATTAAACCACAATTTTGATACTCATTTTATTTTATACGCAACAGAAAACTATAACTCACACCATAAGTAAGAACACATAAGATCAACACACTAATAAAAATAAAGAAAACAAACCAATCAACAAGACAAAAGATATACGTGGTTCAGCCCAAAATTGCCTACGTCCATGGAGGATCCATGATCCAGCTTCTTATTATTGATATAGATTACTAAGTATCATTTTACATCATCAATGATCCCATAAAATCCCTTAATATCTCCCACAGAGACTTCTAAGTATCTACCATTGATTACTATGACTCCCTAAAATCTCTTAGTATCTTCTGATAAGAGATTTTTACAAGGAACACACGAATAGCCTAAGCATCTAAGCCAAAATGATCTATGATGTTTCTTTTTTTCATTTAAGAACCCAAAGGTTACACCCTAGTGCACCACGCACTTAGTGCATACTTAACTCATCTATTCTCTTTTATGGTTACATCTTGAAACCTTAAATGTTTATCGTTTTCTTGTGTTTATAATGGTTTATAAAGTGAATAAAATACCCTTAGAAACCCTAAACCTAATTGGAATAAGAGTCCTTACTTGTAAGAGTCATAATCCTACTTAAAGAAGTTAATTGAGCTAAAACAAAAAATATCCTAAAGTTGCCGCATAAATAATAACCGCGTGAACAATACCCACACGTGAACAATAACTGGTGAATAGTACTGCCATGAACCGTATATGATGAATAGTAACTTCCGTGAACAGTGTGCCGAATGAACAGTACTCATTCTTTTTGCTTTCCGTTTTACTCATCCCTTGTATACCCAATGCGTACTTGATTTTATAATGATTCTTCTCTTAGTATTCATCTTAATTTTTACCTATACAAGATTGTTGAATCACCAATTTCTAACACATATAAAGTGAAGTTTGGTGCAGGTGAATATAAGACCAAATAAACCCTTGATTATGTGCATTCAAATCTCTTTATACAATGAATACTATTACACATGCATACACCCATGTACAATAGATTCCCAATATAATTAGTTAACAATTGTTGTTAACCAATTGAATGTTGACACGCGGAGTATAGTGAGCTTTCAATTAAGTTTACTCAAGTGTGTAATTAAGTGGAACCCACTTTAGGATAACTTGATAACCAAGTAAGGGCTTAATGGTAATATCACTTAATTAATAATTATTAAATAATCAAATTATATATTTATTTAATTGTTAAATAAATTACAAATTTAACTATAGTTAAAATTAATCATATGGTTAAGTTAATTAGATATTTAATAGCTAAATAATCTGAAACCTAACCTAAGTTAAAAGTCAACTAGGATTTTGTTAACCTAAGTATCTAATTAACTTAAGGGTTAAGTTAAGTCTAACTAAACTTAGTTAATTTGTTAACTGTAGTTAAGTTTAATTAAATGATATTTTTCAATTGCTTCATAGTTAAGCAATGTATTAAGGGGCTATAATGATCTTCATTTTTTATGAATTTGAGAAAAATTAGCTTGGAGTGTTCGGCGAAAGAAAGATTGAAAATTTGTTTCCTTTTGTTTTTCAATTGTTGAAAAATATTTCCTTTCTTCTCTATGAAACTGCCACCCATTATTAAGCATACTGGATTGTTTATGTTGTTCAATTGTCGAATAAAGAAGAAAAAATAAATCTATAACCTTGAAAAAAATTCTAAGTTAAAGAGTTTACCTTAGGATACAGTTTAAGTGTTAAAATAGAGATTAAGAGTTAATCTCAAGGTTTAAGAGTTAAACCAATGCTAAAAAATTATGACTGTTATTCTAGCGACTCAATCCTACCCCGTTGAGTCCTAAAATTGCCAATGGATTCATTTTGGGCAGTACTCTAACTTATATTATTCCAAAGGTTTACGAGGTGATTATTTTCAATTTTGGTGTTATTAATATATTTTATTTTGTTCAGAAGTGTAAAAAAAAACATTTATTGTGTTCATTGTTTTAGAAAATTAGATTTCTAGCTTTCGCTACATATGTTTATGTATGAGATGTATAGATTCCACACACACACACACACACATATATATATATATATTGTATGTGATGTATATTTATGAATAATGGACACAAATACCACATGTATACACTCGGTTTTAATCAACACCAATAAACAAATCCCATGTTTAGGCATTGAAAAAATTTAATGCATAAGTGAGGTAAATTAAGAGCAAATAAAATAGAAAAACACATTCAGAATTATACTTATACTATATGAGACAAAATGTGCACAACCTTGATGATAATAGAAAGATAATTATGTCAACTTTTCAAAAAAAATTACGAAAGTAAATTTAAAGTTGTCTGCGAAAAGTTATGGCAAAATTATTTAAGCATGCTAAAGTTAGACCAAAATACAAAGTTTTGAAAGATTCAAGAAATTGACTAAAATACAAAAGATCAAACCTTTGAGAAGATCGCTGTATCGACACTGTAACAATGGTAATGGCACTATAGTGGCACTATAGCAATGGTTATATTACTTTATAACAGTCAAGTACTGTATAACAACATTAAAGCAAAGGAAAAGTTATTGTAGAAATGGCTATTTTTCACTCCTTATAAAGACTCACTCATTTGAAGCTCAACTATAAGAGAATAAGAGAAAACGCCATATATCAGAATTGAGAGCTTCATTGTTCTTACACTTTCATATTTACTCATTTAGGAGTTTAACTTATTTTATTAATCAATTCTTGTATTGAGTTTATTCAAGTATTTATGGAAAACACTTTGAGAAAGGGGTTACTCTTTTGTTATAAGTCAAGTGTTTGTGGGAAACACTTTAAGAGAAGAGTAGTTACGCTTTTACGCTTTTATTGTAAAGGTTTAATTGGTACCGTGGAAACCAATTTATTGTAAATGTTTCTCGATACCTTAGAAAGTCAAGTGTGTTGATTTTTGGCCTTGGTTTAAGGCAAGTTAGTGGAATCCTTAAGATGAGTTGCTTGAGGCATGGACGTAAGTCGTATGGAGTACCGAACTATGTAAATATTCGTGTTCCATTTTTTTTATCTCCTACTCTATTATTTGTTACAATTATTTGTTATTAAATTTGTTTATGTTTTAATAATTGCATAAATTATTGATATTAGTGCATTAATTTTTAAATATCCAATTCATCCACCTCTTGGGTTGCCTCTCTTGAATTGTTATTTGGTATTAGAGTTTCGTACTTTAAAAAGGACTTAACCGTCTTAAAGTGATCTTTGGCAATCTTTAGACAACCTAATATATATGAGGAAAAATTTACCACTAGACCTCTTTTTTTTAATAGATTTAATTATAGTTCTTGAAAAATTAGAATGATGACTTACAAGCTTTTAATAATGAACTTTGGATTATTGTACAAAATGGTTCTCATGTGCCTATGGAAAAAAAATAAAAAGGCAAGCTTATTCCCAAACTCGAAGAGGAGTGGAATAGAGGAGATTTTATAATTGCTTCTTTAAATGAAAAAACCATAAACCATTTATTTTGTGCATTAGATAAAAATGTGTTTAATAAAATTTGTAATTATAATTCCGCATATGCAAATTGGCATACATCAAAAGCACTATATAAGAAAAGTGCAATTAAGAAAAAGAAAAGGAATGCATCAACTTGGGATGATAATGGTAATGAAGAATGTTAAACTTCAAATTTTGCACTAATAGCCATAGCAGATGATGAATTTGACAATCTTGATAAGGTATGTGAAAAACCCTTTTATGATGAATTGTTAGATACTTTTAATGAATTACTTGAAGATTCTAAGGCAATAGGTCGTAAAAATGCTATCTTGAAGAAAGATAATGTCACATTGAAAAATAAAGTTGAAAGTCTTAGAAAGAAATTTTGTTATCTTTCAAATAAAATTGGAGAACTTCAAAAAGAAAGGATGTGCTAAAATGTGAAAATCTTTGTTGAAAAGAAATTGTCATTTCTTTTAAAAGAGAAAAAGAAAATCTTGAAAATGAACTTGAAGTATCTAAAGCATGCATTTAAGAGTTAAATGAGAACCCCAAAATCAATGAGATAATTTAGAAAATAAATCCATTAAAAAGAAACTCATTGATTTATAAGAAATTGTCCTAAAATTCATAAATGGACAAAAGAATTTTAAAAAATTACTTGGTTCTAAAAAATATGTGTTTGATAAGGGAGTTATAGGATATAAATCATTTCTAAAGTAAAATCACTTAAAAAATTATTTTGTAAAATCGAGTTTTAAAATTGAGCCTAATTCAATTTGTTATTATTGCAATAAAATAGTCATAAAGTTTATAATTGTCCTTTTAAGAAATTTGGAGTAAAATAAATTTGGGTAACCATTACTAACTTTCAAGGACCCAAAGAATGTTGGGTAACGAAATGTTCATTTTGAATTTATTTTTGTTGGTACATCAAGAGAGGCAAATAAAAAAAAAATTGTGCAATTGGAATTGGTAATAATTTTTGCCTTGTTGATGGATTGTCTTATTTAATGGTACCTTGATATTGTGTGAAATTTGTTTTGGTGTACTATGAGTTATTGATGTCTTTAATTTCATTAATGAGTTAGAAATTGTTGGAATAATGGAATCTCCACTTTAGGAACATTTTGCAAAATTCATTATTTAATTAAATTTCTTTTTTAAAAAATGATGTTAAGTTTATGCATGTCATATTTGCATATTTATGATGTTTGAGAGAAATTTATTTTAAATTATTTGATATACATTTAGTTGTCGTAAGGGGAGCTATATGATTTTTTAATAATTTTGAGTATATCATTACATTTGTGATTTTATAAGGGGGAGATTTATGTATATTATATTTAAGGAGAGCAAACCATTATAAGCATATAGTTTATGAATGATATTGTTTTGCTTGCACCTAGAACTTATGAATAAATTCTTCATAGCTTGAATTTCTCCTCAAAGACAAGTTCTTGATGATTCATTCTATTAAAAACAATGCATAAATTTTGATATGATGTTTTGATGAAATAGTATATATATTGAAAATTTATTTTTCATAGGGGAAAAATATATTTTGATTTGATTAATACAACTATAATGATTATGATTAAGTCATATATGCCTATTAAAATATTTTGATAATTTTATAAGTTATTATGCATATTGGAAAATTATATTTAAAGGAGAAAATATTATATGAGTATTAGACTTTTGATAAATACCCTAATAAGTTTTTAACCTTTTGATGATATCAAAAGGGAGAGAATTTTGATGTATTTTAATAATATAAATCTTTCTTTGTAAAATCTCTACTAAGGTCATCAAAATACATGAGGTATTTGTCATTATAAAAAATGGAGAGATTTTTTATTTTCTAGTCATATATATTGATGTTTTGACGATAACAAATCTCATGTTTAGGCATTTAAAGAATTAAATGTATAAGTTAGGTAAATTAGTAGCAAATAAAATAGAAGAACACATTCAAAATTATACTGGTACTGTATGAGATAAAAAATGTGCACAAATTTAATAATAATAAAAAAATAGTTATGTCATCTTTTCAAAGAATTTTACAAAAGTAAATTTGGAGTTGTTTATAGAAAGTTATGGTCAAATTATTCAAGCATGCAAAAGTTAGACCAAAGTTTTGAAAGTTTCAAGAATGGACTAAAATGCAAAAGATAAAAACTTTGAGAAGATTCTGTATCGGCATTGTGGTAAAGGTTATGTTACTGTATAACAGTTAAGTGCTATATAACAAACACTGTAACGACACTATAGCAACGGGAACGTTATTGTAGTAACGATTATTTTTTCACTCCTTATAAATACCTTACTCATTTGAAGCTCAACAATAAAAGAAGAAGAGAAAAATGTCATATATTAGAATTGAGAGCTTCATTGTTCTTACACTTTCATATTTACTTATTTTGGAGCTAAGTTATTTTATTAATCAATTCTTGTATTAAGTTTATTCAAGTGTTTGTGGGAAACACTTTGAGAAGAGAGTGGTTACTCTTTTATTGTAAGCCAAGTGTTTGTGGAAAACACTTTGAGAGAAGAGTGGCTATTCTTTTATTATAAAGGTTTAATTAGTATCTTTGAAACCAATTTATTGTAAAGGTTTCTTGACACCTTGGAAGTCAAGTGTATTGATTCTTGGCCTTGGTTTAAGGCAAGCTAGTGGAATCCTCAATGCAAGTTGTTTAAAGTGTAAACATAAGCTGTATGGAGTGTCAAACCACGTAAATATAGAGATGTCATTTTCTCTATCTCTTACTCTATTATTTATTTTAGTTTTTGTTATTAAATTTGTTTATATTTTAATAATTGCATAAATTATTGATATTAGTGCATTAAGTTTTAAATACTCAATTCATTCCTCTCTTGGGTTGCTTATCTTGAATTTTCACTATTGATTGTATCATATTTTATTTATATTTTTGTCGTAATTATCTTGTAGCCATGAACTAATTTTCTTTCTAAGGTTAATACTTGAACACAATATTTTTGTTTAATTGTCATATCTTTCTAATATTTATTAAAGTTAGTTCTTTGTTATTAAAATTATTTATTTTTAATGCTTTATTATATATGGCCAATATAGTGATTGACTTGGTAATATTTTGATAAACTCAGAAGATGCATCATTATATTTAGACTTAGATAATTTAAGGCATGATTGTATAGTAACTTAAGTTACATATATAAGTTTCAAATTAGGATAGTAATATACCTAATTGACATGTAATGAATCTTAATTTATTAAATATCATAGAGATATAGGTATTTTATAAATTAAGATATACTTGCATGACCTTGGGAGGCCTTTTTATAAGACTATGTAGGGCTCACTAACTACTTTGGTCAAACCAGTGGCTGACACCTCAGCACCTACTGGCGCACCCACATAATCGGCCTTATGCATGACCCCTAACTATATTAAACTTGGAATCTCATCCCTTATAGGCCTTTAAGGTTCAATGATTATACCCATTGAGCTGGCCCGGCATCTCTTTCGTTCAATAATTCCTTTGCTTCAAGACGCTATTTACCATTAAGAATAGGAAAAAGACACTACCTTTTTTAATTGAAGAAGCCGAAGAGGTGAACGAATGCTACAGTAACGAGCCATAAGAAAGATGAGCAGAGCATTCCTTCCTATAAAGGCCCGGCATCTCTTTTTTTTTCTTTTTGTTGTTTTTGTTAGGCATTGAATCCCACCTTAGGTGTTGAGTGGTGTTCTCCCATCCCTAATACTAATACATAGTTCCGTCTATGGAGCCTCAACTTAAACCATGGCAGTAAGCAGTAAGTTGGCATAGTCTCTCGCCCAACCTTCGCCTTCTTCAGTGGCCAAGTTAAAGCGTTCAACGATTTTTCAGCCTACCACTACCACCTTTCTTTTTCATCAAGGTTGAGCTTGTTCAATTGAAGCTAATGCTATGCTGCCCTTTCCTTGTTCAGGAGAGAAAGCGAGGACTTTTTTAGTTACCGGCCCAAACAAAAGAGATTAGCCTCTTAATCGATGATTGATTGGATTGAAGTACGAAGGGGTTGATTAAAGTGTGAAATCAGCCCAAGACTAAGGCCGAGCAACTAGCTGCTATAGGATTGGATGTCTATCTATCTCACCATGCTCCTCTACTCTTATAAAGGCCAGCGGAAGGAATGCTATGCTCATCTTTCTTACGGCTCGTTACCGCATCATTCGTTCACCCCTTCAGCTTCTTCAATTCAAAAAGGTAGTGTCTTTTTCCTAATCTTATTGGTAAATAACGTCTTGAAGCAAAGGCATTATTGAATGAAAGAGATGCCGGGTCAGCTCAATGGGTACAACCATTAAGCCTTAAAGGCCTATAAAGGATGAGATCCCAGGTTCAACACGATTGAGGGTTATGCATGAGGCAAATTATGTGGGTGCGCCAATAGGTGTTGAGGTGTCAACCACTGGTTGGACCAAAGTAGTTGGTGGGCCCCACATAGTCTTACACTTATCACCAAATTTGTATTTTGCTTATGGATATAAGACTTTTTGAAATACTCTCTGAAAGTATCTAGATATTTAACTCAACCCCATATCTACACACACCAGGCTTTATAAATATCGGACCATACATAACAACACCTAAAGGTCAGACCATGAAAGGTCTTTAACATATGTGAAATCAAAGTATAGTGAATCATCATTCATAAACCCACTATGGTTCTCAGGTCAAAGGACCATAAATACTACTCAAACTCGAGAAGACCCTCAATTAATGGTTCCATGAGATGTCTATTGGAGGTCGTCATAAGTCTGTTAAGTATCTAGTCCTTATTTGAATACCTGTATACCTATATGGGCTTTCACTAAGCCCATGGTCTACTAAGACTCTCTATTTGAACACACTCTAGATATAGACACATACTGATCCGAAAGGAATATTAATAAACCCATGTTAGCAACCATGGATCAAGAATGATATTTTTAAGAACATACTGCATAATGACATCTATTAGCACATTTGTAACTCCTTACAACTATGTCATTACTAATATATTCTCGGATCTTTTATCTTTATTTTAGATAAGGCTCTAACTCTTAGAAATACTAACTTTTAATGCTGACCCAAACTCCTTTAGATTAGATATAAACCTCTTTAGATCTACAGTGTCTAAAAGATTACAAGATTTTTACCATTTAATTAATAATTAATTTTAATAGAAATATTTATTACATACATATTAAATAAATAAACATACATGATTTGAAATAGTGCGTAAGCACCATCTCCAATAACTCTCACTTGCTCTAGTGTCATTTACAATGATATCTAATACCCATCAACCCCACATGTTTCTCAAACACTCTAGGAGTTAAGGCCTTAGTGAGTGGGTTCGCTATATTATCCAGAGATTCTACCCTAGAAAGTATTACATCTTCTCTAGCAAATATTTCTTTAATTATGTGGTATTTTTTTTCACATACTTAGACTTCTTGTGCACTCTTAGCTCTTTGACTTGAGCAATTATCCCGTTATTATTGCAAAATAGTGGGATATGATCCACTGAACTTGGGGTTATTTCCATCTCTGTAATAAATTTGCATATTGATACTGCTTCCTTTGCAACTTCTGAAGTTGAAATGTATTCTATCTCTGTGGTAGAATCAGCTGTGGACACCAATTTGACACTTTTCCAACTAACTGCGGCACCATTAAGAAGAAACACATACTCAAATTTAGACTTTCTATAATCCAGATTAGACTGAAAGTCTAAGTCAGTATATCCTCTTACCTGTAAGTCATTTTTTTCATAAATTAAAAACTTATTCTTTGTACCATTAAGGTATATTAGGATATGTTTCATGATCATCCAATGGTCTCTACCTAGATCAGACTGATACCGGCTCGCAACATTTATAGCCATACATGCAATTAGGTATATTCCTATATTAATGTGATTAAACCAATATTCATTAAACGCAAGTTGTATTAACCATGAATGCAATTAGGTATATTTGTATCTCAGTTTGAAACTCACAACTACTATATTGTAATCATGCATTAATTTATCCTAAGCTTTACACTAAGATGCCTTTTTCAAGTTTATCTTAATGTACTAAAATCATTCAACAACTAACCAGGTTAATTGAAAGTATTAGAACAAATAAATTGAATAATAAACTAAGTTCACAATATTCAAGAATAAAAATATTTAAAACTACATATTGGGTTCAAAACTACAATTCTAGGCAAGAAGTTTAGTTTAACATAATGAAAGAAAAATGACTAAAAATAATTAAAAAAATATATAGTACAACCAATCCCAAACAAGTGAGCTTTTATAGTGCCAATGATAATTGTAACGCCGCAGCATTTTCTTTAGAATGTTAGGGCGTTCTTCATCTTTATCATCCTAATGTTGCAACGTTCCTTGCCTCCAATGCTTAGGTATTCTTGATGTAGCCACGGTACTTTTGGAATGCAAGAGCATTACCTACCCTGGATTTTATGATGTAGCATTCACAATATTCGTGCCCTCATGTTGCCTCTTGCATAAACCATGGGGCATTGTGATTTAGAATGTTAGGGTGTTCATCCATTGTCATGAATATTAGTGTGCTGAAGTGGAGAATGTTGGGGTATTCATCACTTTTTTGTACTTCATTTCTAAATCTTCACTCTTTAGCTACTAAATCACTTAAATGCATAAGTAGCATGAAATTACTTCAAAATAGGCAATTTCTAAGTCAGAATGAGGTCGAAATATATAACTAAATCACGCTTATCAAATTTTCTTAAACTTAGATAATTGCCCCTCCTCGAGCAATAAAAGAGAGAGAGAAAAATAAGTAATTCAAAATATATGAAAATTATTCACATGGTCAGATTAATTTGATAGTTGCTCAATTGTCTCAAAGACTACCCCACTCAACTTCAACTCATCGAGAATTGATAATTAGCTCTCAAAAATCCATAAACACCATTATTAAACACTTTTCTTCTCCCTTATAAGTGATTAACCGCGTGTGTGTGAAATAAGCAAGTGCTAAGTAACTTTTACCTATTTGGCTCAAATACTCAATATTGTATAAAAAGGTTTTGTCTCAGCATACTTTTATTACAGAACCTTACCATAAGATGGTTTTTCATACAGGTCTCTATTAATGTAGAAATACATATGATTAGGGATTAATTAGCTTGTAATTTAGGGCCAGGGTCAAGATAGGTTATTTAGATATAAATTTGGCTTAATTCACTCTATGAACACTATGTCCTCTTAGTTACCATTTGAATCTCCTACATTTATTTAAAATTTCTCCAAACTTAGACTTTTTACCATAACTAATTTTATTCAATTATTTAAAAAAATAAATATTTTTTTAATATCAAACTAAGCATTTCTACCTCAAACTTAGAGTCATTCCCCTAAACTTAATGTGACACTTACTTGCCAAATTTTTGTTGTTTTCCACTTTTACACCACCTAAATTAACGCATTCCCACTATACTCAATGTTTATGGCATTAAAGGTGTTTAGGGTGCTTAAAATTAAGGAATAGACTTGTAATATAGTTATTCAAGAAAAAAGGATAGTTCATGCTCAATCAAGATGACTAGAGATCAATGTAAATTCAAAAGAGCCAAAAAAGCTCGTATAGTCCAAAAATGGCCTAATTTCCTTTCCCATTTCACATGTTTCCCAAGATTTCACCTTAATTTATAACTAAACTAGTTCTAGAATGCCTGGTCATTGAGAGTGTAGTGTACTACTTTGAGTATGAACTTTTCTAAGCAAAAAATTCAACTAACCCAAGCTTTATATAAGTGCTCAAAAAGTTATGATCATAAACAAAGTCAAATTTTATCTATAGATTGGTGCATGAATTATTTTGAGTATATATCTCTTCCTAAGAAGTTGAATAATTAAGCTATACAGTCAAATTTCTCATCATAGACTAGTAGTCATCATCACAACCTAACACAAGAAAAACATACTAATAGACAACACAAAAATTTTATGTGAAATCAAAGTCATATTATTAATTCTTTTCTTCTTCAATTATAAAAGACTAAGACATAAAAATAACAAACATAAACATAAAACAAGGATAGAAATGCAAGCCTAGAAAAAAAAAAGTGTTTCCGTGCCCCCAACTAAAAATCTAGCATTGTCCCTATAGCAGCAGAAATAAAAAATTGAAACACTTCCTTTATTGATGCACCAATGGCTCAATCATCCAAGTCCTCATCAGCAAGGCCAAATTCATCTTATCCAGTAGTCTGATCATCCTCTGGAGATGGCGGCAGTGGTGGAGCTATGGTTTGTAGAATCATCATTAGTAGTAGATGACTAATATCTACTTATAAGGCAGTATCAGAAGTCTTGAAACCCATGCCTAGACTTTTTTAGGCCCTACACCTGGGCTATAACCTATGAATCCAGCCTCACTATTTTGGTTGTGGTGGTCAAGCTTCGTAATGACAAGGCTCTAGTTATAAGAAAGAGCTAATCACTGAGTTTACTCTTGGTGTTGATGGTGCTGACTACCTCTAACTCTCTATTATTTGTAGCTTCTGAATCATAATGAAATAATTCGCCTGAGCTATATATACAAGGTCTTCATAAACCTCTCAATGAACTTCAGCTTAGGCACAGAGTACAGTGATCAGCGAAGGTAGACCCAAGCTTTTCTTGACTAGTAGATAGCACGCCAAGATCTCCTACTATAAAATCCACCTGATGTTGACCGATTGTCTGGTCATGATGGAATATAGCAACATTGAGCTTGGCTTGGTAACATCACTAACATCATCCAAGTTGCTATGAAAAATATACCATGCCTTAGCGTCCTTGGTTAGGGAGCTCAATTTAAAGTTCATTGAAAGACCATTATTTGTCTTCTATTCTATACTGGGATGGCAGAGAGTCTAAATGATAACTCAATAATCTAGATCCTGCACCACCTCTGAGTAATCTTCTGGCACGTCTACTGGTAGTCTAAAAAGTGCATTGATGGTTGCATAATCGAAGGCCATCATTATCCTACAAACCTTAACTCTATAAGCACATGTTCCTTTATATTCACGTAAAATTCTTTAACAATAGGAACACCCCCCTCCCCAATTATCAGTGATTCACAGAAACTCTCCCACCTTTTATTTGTAATCATCTTAATGGTAAGAAAGTCCCCCTTCTCAAGATTAAAGCCCTGCTCTGCAATGATGAATTTTTAAAGGATGGTGTTAAAGTAATGATGAACCGTATTCTATGGCAAGAAGCTTGATGTGTTGAAGGATGAACTCCTTGCTGCGTTGCTCCTGCTTCTTTATGGTGGCATGTCGAAAAATAGGGTAAACTTGGGTTAGTTTTTGGTTGAGATGATTTTATGTGAGATTTTGGTGTTTTGGTGTTGATTCAGTGTTTTGTTCTATAAAATAAGTTGCTTGGGTGGTGAGTAAAGCATTTTTAGTGTAAATTTGAGTAGGGTTTGGTCGAACTTGAGTCTGGACTGAGAGAAATGAAAGCGTTTTTTGACAGATAGAATAAGGGAAATGGCCAAAATGTTGTATTTAAATTATTTTTGACAGATCGCGACTGCGTTCTCCTTATAACGCAAGGGCATTTATCATATTTGCATAAACGTTGGGGCGATGAGCTGTTTAAATGTGAAGGTGTTCATCACTTGACTCCTAAAATTTGATAATTACAAAAATATTGCAACGTTTGATATATACAACGTAGGGGCGCTGACAGTTTTAGTAGTTCAAATTTTAAAGTTGACAAATGTTGCAGCATTCTTGATTGCAATGCGTTGGCATTAGAGGATTGATAGTGGACCTTCCTAAGTGAAAATTGATCGCTTCAGCATTGAGTTACAATGTAGAAGTGTTGGATCATCTGGTTTTAACACAGGAGCATTGCACTTTATGATGGCTTAACTTTAACCATATAAACATGGAAGCACTGAATGACGACTCCCCAATATTGATGCCATTGAACTTGACGTGGGTGCACCGAATGGTGACACCTCAGCACTAAGTGCCATGGAATTTGCATTGAAGCATTGATTTTTGAGATCATTCTAGTGTTGATAACTTGTAAAATATATCGTGAGGGCATTGAGATTGTGACACCCTAGTATTGGGATCTTTGGTTTTGACACTGGGAATTGTAAAGCTAAACGCTAAGGCATTGGCTTGATTTTTTCCTTGTCATGCTTTTATACACTAAATAGACAAAAAAAAACATAAAATTTACCTTACACTGTCTTCTAAGCAGTGCTTGATTTAACGTCGTCTATTTGATGTCTTGCTTTTTAAGACTCAAGGATTGATTAGCTTAAGGGATGATGTTTGGCAGTTTGCCTCGTCTGTCAAATAATGTTTCAACCTCTGTCAATTTACCTTGAATAACCGTTTACTCTCATCATCTAAAATCTCAATAGCCCATAGGAAATACCTTTGTAACTTTAAATGTTCTAGACTACATTGACTTGAGCTTACTAAGGAAAAACTTTAACCAGGAATTGAACAATAGCACTTGCTATCTTAGTTTGAACTCTCTATGGGTAATTTTTCTGTCATGCCATCTCTTGGCCTTGTTCTTGTATAACTTGGCATTCTTATATGCTTAGAGATAAAACTCATCCAATTCATTAAGTTATAGCATTCATTTCTCATCTGTGGCTTGAAGATCAAAGTTGAGGGCTTTAATAGCTCAGTAGGACTTATGCTCAAGTTCAACCAGTAGATTACATGCCTTCCTAAAAACCAACTGATATGGAGACATCCCAATAGGTGTTTCAAAGGCTGTGCGATAAGGCCAAAGTGCATCATCTAGTCTTATAGCTCAATCCTTTTAGCTAGGCTTTACTTTCTTCTCAATGATATGTTTAACTTTCCAGTTTGAAACCTCTGCTTAACCACTTGTTTAAGGATGCTAGGTGGTATAAACCTTGTGTCTCACTCCATATTTCTGTAGAAGAGTAGAAAAATACTTGTTGCAAAAGTGTGATCCTTCATCACTTATATTAGTTCTTCGAGTGCTATGCTTTTTAAAGATGTTCTTCTTCAAAAAAATCCAACACCACTTTAGCATCATTAGTTTGAAGTGTAACTACTTCCATCTACTTTGACATAAAATCCACTGCCATAAGTATCAATTTATGCCCACCAGATGAGATGAAAGAACCCATGAAATCAATTCCCTATACATCAAATATCTCTACCTCTAGAATGCTTTGTAGGGGCATCTCTTGCTTTCTTGAGATGTTATTGGTCTTTTTGGCATCATTCACATTGTAAAGCATATATATTAGCATCCTTAAATAATGTAGTCCAGTAAAAACCACATTGCAACACTCTCACAGCTATCTTATTACCCCTAAAATATCCTCTATAATATGAAGAATAATAAGGATGCAAAATACTCTTTATCTTCTCTTAAGGAACCCATCTCCTCAAAATTTAATCTACACATTGCCTGAATAAGAAATGCTCATTCTAATAATATTTCTCCATATTATATAACAACTTTTTTTGTTGGAAAGTATAATTCGTAGCTAGTATGCCACAAATAAGATAATTTAAATAATCTGCATACCATTACACTTCTAAGTTCTGTATGCTAAAAGTTACTCATCTGAAAAATATTTATTGATCAAAGTTCTACCTTTTCTCCTCCTTCTAATCTAGATAAGCAGATACTGACTTGATTCTCTATCCACTTTTTATCTAAAACTCCAAGTTAAACTCTTGTAAAAGCAATATCCATCAAATCAAGAAAGGTTTTGCATTCTCCTTAGCAATAAAATATTTGATGGTAGCATGATCTATAAAGACAATCACCTTGGTTACTATTAAAAAAGACCGAAACTTGTCGAAAGAAAATACTGCAACTAACAACTCCTTTTTATGGCTGTATAGTTACTCTGCGCATTATTCAAGGTCTTATTGGTGTAATAAATGATATGAAAGACCCTGCCTTTTCTTTGCCCAAGGAGTACATTGATAGTTGTGTCACTAGTGTTATAATAATTAGTGCTAAAATGAGCTTCTTCTTCAAGGTCTCAAAGGCTTCAAGGCAAGCATCACCAATCAAAAACTGCACATCTTTCTCTAGCAAATTGTAAAGAGGCTTGGAAATCTTGGAAAAATCCTTAATAAATCTCTTGTAAAAACCTACATGTCCTAGAAAACTTCGAACTCCTTTCCTATTAGTAAGGGTCATGTTTTCAATAGTTTCAATCTTTACTCTATCAATCTTAATGCTTTTAGAAGAAATTGTATGACCTAAGACAATATCTTTATTGACCACAAAATGGAACCTTTTCCAATTTAACACTAAATTTGCTTCTTCACATCTTTTAAGCATAAAAGCTAAGTCATCAAGACATTAATCAAATGAATCACCAAGAACTAAAAAATCATCCATAAATACCTCTAAGAAGTATTCTATAATGTTTGAGAATATTACCATTATGCACTATTGAAAGGTTGTCAGTGCGTTGCAAGACCAAATGGCATCCTTTTAAATGAAAATGTACCATAAGAACATGTGAATGTAGTCTTCTCTTGGTCTTCTAGAGTGATTGTAATTTGATTGTAGCCAAAGTACCTATCCAGAAAAAAGTAATACTGGTGCCCCGATAATTTGTTAAGCATCAGATCAATGAATAGTAGAGGAAAATGATCTTTCCTTGTGGCTTTGTTAAGCTTTTAGTAATCCATACAAATTCTTCATTTAGTCATTATACGAGTAAGGATTAATTCATTATTCTAATTCTCCATAATAGTAAAACCTTCTTTCTTGGGCATATATTACACCAAACTAACCCATAAGCCATCAGAAATTAGGTAGATGATCCCTGCATCTAACCACTTAATGATTACCTTCATGACTACATCTTTTATCACATGATTCAAACTTCTTTATTGTTGTTTGTTTGGCTTATGGTTTTCTTCAAGCAATATCTTGTGCATCATATAAGGATGGAATTATACCATGAATGTTAGCTATAGTTCAATCTCATACTTTTTATGCTCCCAAAGTACTCTAAGCAATTTCTCTTCCTGAATATCATCAAGCTCAACAGAAATAATAACAGATAGTGTAGAAAAGTCACTAAGATAAGCATATCATAAATGACTAGGCATTGGCATGAGTTTAAGTATGGGTGACTCTTCTATTGATGGCTTATATCTTGCCTCTGTCTTTTTCAACTTATCTTAGAACTTATATTTGGGTTTCATATGGCCAAAATTATGCGAAACACTCAATACTTTTATGCACTCCCTTGCTTCATGACTCTCCACAATTTCGCCATTAATCATGACATTTTCAAGAGGGTCTTAAATAGCATTAATTCTAAAAAAATTTTGCACTTCTCTCTCAATGACATCATCCTCAAAATAATCATTTACTTCACTTGGAAATTGTATAGCCTTGAACATATTAAAAGTTACCTCTTTATTTTGGACCCTTATAGTTAACTTACCCTTTTTAATAGCAATTAAAGTTCTTCTCGTCGCTAAAAATTACTAGTTCAAAATAATAGGTATCTATTTATCATCTTCTATCTCAAGTACTATGAAATCCACTGAGAATATGAACTTATCTACCTTGACTAGTACATCTTTAATCACTCTATTTGGATAAGTAAGTGAATGGTTTGCAAGTTAAAATATCACATTTGTAGGGTTAGCTACACATAGACCCAACTTATTGTAGACTAACAAGGGTATAAGATTAATACTTACCCTTAAATCATACAAAGCTTTCCCAAAGTGATTGGTTCCTAATAGTACAAGGTTCTAAGAGAAGCTGTTTAATTCTATATTATATAAGTAAGTATTCCAATATCGATTTCCTCTATTGGTGCTGCTAAACTGATGGAGTATGAAATCCAGATAAATTGTTGGGTCTTAATGACAGCCCTTGGTTATTTTTCTAAGAGAAGTTTGAATAATTTCTCCATTAAAGGTTACAAAAGTTTGAGTTTGGATTGTTTAGATTTTTATTGTAGTTTATGACATACTATGTTGTCTCCATGCAATGACTATTAGGGTGGTTATCTCCACAAAAATCAAAAGTTAGAATTTGGCTCTTCACTAAATTAACCTTTAAAGCATCAACCTTCTTAGTTAGTAGCAGGCTTGATCTGTTAAAGAGGTTAAAGCATCCACCTCATATACATCAACTACCTTCCTTGGATTCATCTTTTTTTATGGGCACTGATAACTGTTGGGTGCCATTTCTTTTAACAAATTATAGCCTTCATCTGTAGAATTTTTCATCAATGCTTCTCCAGCTGCTGCTTCCACAATAGTTCTTAGTAAACCCATAAGTCCATTATAGAATATTTGTACCAACAACAGTTTTAGGGCTCCAAGTTATGGACACGTCCTCAACATGTCCTTAAACCTCTCCCAAGATTTATACAATGACTCTTAATCATAATACAAAAATGCAGTGATATCATTTTGCATCCGAGTTATCTTGGTGAGTGGAAACAATTTGGCTAAAATCTTTCATGTCAAATCATCCCAAGTGGCACTTGATCCAAATAGCAACATCAACCAACTCTTAGCTTTTTCTCTCAAAGAAAATGGAAACCATCTCAATTTAATTGCATCATTTGACACTTTATTGAATCTAAATGTGTCATATATCTCAAAAAAGTTCATTATGTTCTTATTCAGGTTGTCATTAGAAAGGCCACTAAACTGTACTGAGCCCTTAAGCATTTTAATGGTTTTTGGATTTTATCTTAAATTGTTTTGCATTGATGGTTGGCTTTCAAATGCTTGAATTAATCCCAAGGTCATTGAATGATCTTCTTTATAGGCAGTAACTCTTATATTGTGTTGTCTTTGTGTAATTCTTCCCTCCAAGTGATTCTAAGTGTTATTTGTTATATTTGGCACTAAAAAGGATGAAGTTTGGCCTTGAGATGATCTAACTTGAAGGGAAAATGAGGTTGAACAGTCCAAAACCTCTCGGTGTCTTCCAAAAGTAAGCTTTTATAATACTAGTGATAACGTAACGTCATAACGTTTTCTCTAACACACTGGGGCATTCTTTATCTTTATCATCTTAAAGCTCCAATGTTTCTTGCCTTCAACACTAGGGCATCTTGACGTATCTGTGATGCTGTTGGGACATGGGAGCATTGCTTGCCCTAGATTGCACACTGTAGTATTTCATAATGTTCATATCCCAACGTTAGCCTCTAGCATGAATGCTGAGGCATTCATCTATTGTCATAAACATTGATGCATTGAAGTAGAGAATGTTGGGGCATTCATCACTTTTATGCACTTCACTTCTAAATGTTCACTCTTTCGCTCCAGGTTTTAGTATTTCCACTTCAATTTATTTAGCACTCATCCTCTATGCTTTATCCTACAAATTAAACACTTGAATGCATAAATAGTATGAAATTATTTGAAACAGATAATTTCTAAGTTAAAATGGGATTGAAATATATAACTAAATCATGCTCATCAATTTCGAGCCTAAGCCGTGGTACGGACAAACAAAACAGGAAAACCTAGTTTTCCATGTATACGACATTTGCCCAAATTTAAGCCTACAAATAAAGACATTAGTGCCACCATTCTAAATATCAAGGGGAGTATGAAAACAAAAAGAAGAGATTTCAAGAAAGATTGAGAAGTACATAATTTTATAAAGAGAAACTTGGAGACTGAGAATTCTTAAAGATATTCTTGAAGATTCTCAGAGTATTGAAGTCTTGAAGATCATCTCCATCATAGCTTCTTCTTTTTCCATTCTCTATCTTGATTTGAAATTTACATTTGTAAAAACTGTTTTGAATATGTTTACATTTATGAATTTCTTGATGATTTTAGTTATGGATATGTCTATATTTGACTAGATTTTTATTCTAGGGCTTGATGTAGCTCTACTTTATTTTTGAAATATTTAGTTAATTGTTAACAAAGTTTCATTTCAATTCGTTTGTGTATCTCTATGCTTAATACTTCTAATTTATTGGAAAATAAATTAATTGACCTAGATTTATGAATTTTAAAACTTGGGAGAGATTATATCATTTATCAGATTTGAGAACCACAATCTTAGTTGTTTTTGAATTTATGAGGCCAATAATACTTTAATGGTTAATATAAGGGTT
This sequence comes from Ailanthus altissimus, assembly GCA_946807835.1. Lineage (NCBI taxonomy): Eukaryota > Viridiplantae > Streptophyta > Magnoliopsida > Sapindales > Simaroubaceae > Ailanthus > Ailanthus altissimus. Next base: position 14,919,016 of record OX327698.1, read on the forward strand.
GCTTAATGAATATGTAGGTAGGCAAGCTAGATTAAGATGTCAACTTGAATATTTATGCATATGATCTCATTTAACATTTGGGAAAGGTAATAAGGCTAATTTTAAACCCTTTATTAGTTAGTTGAATAGAATTAGTTAACAATTACTAAGTAAAAAGAACATGGGAAGAATAAAGTGAAGTCAAGGCCCTAGAATCTTTTTTTATATAAATTTTTCATTTCATGAAATTGTCCATTTTAATTATTATTTTGTCAATTGCTTTAATTAATTTTGCTAGTTTAATTTTTTTATTTCTCCCAATTAATTCAAAATTAAAGTTGCCTAGATAAAATTAAATTGCGAAAACTCATAGTACTTAACATAAATTTAAAAAGAAACAATCCTAATGGGACTATACGCTACTTATCACATTATTACTCAAGCATAATCCCTATGCTTGCGGCTAATGTATATGTGCATGTCAGCAAACAAAATACTTAAGGAAGGTTTCGGATGAGATTTCAAAAGAACATTTAGCTGGATTCAAATACATTCAATACTTACACATGACATTGAATACTTAATGTAAATCTATAATATGATTGTCCAGTCTCTTACTCTTGACCTTCGTATCATCTATATAAGCTTCCATTGTCCTTCTAATTAGCTTCTCAAAGACTTTGGTCACTAGTCGATGTAAGGTGTCTCCTAAAATTTTAAGACCAAACAACATCACTCGATAATATTAAGTACCTTTTTAGTAATGAATTTGGTTTTTTCTTCATCCTTTAGATCCATCCTTAACTTATTGTATCTACTATAATTGTCCAAGAACAACAGCCTCGCGTATTTAGTGGTTGTATCAACCATCTAATCAATTTTAAGAAGTAAAAAGGAATCATTTAGAGTTGCTTTGTTAAGATTTGTATAATTTACACAGACTCATCACTTTTCATTCTTCTTAGGTACGATTACCACGTTGGCCGACCGATTTGGATAATGAACTTCATAGATAAAGCCCACTTCCAGTAATCTGTCTATCTCGTCGCTGATAATCTTGTTTTGTTTTGCAATAAATCTTATTTGTCTTTGTCTTACTAGTTGATTATCTTCATTAATGCTCAATGTCTATGTGATTATCTTAGTGTCAATCCGAGGCTTATCTCTGTAGAACTAGACAAAGACATCCTGACACCTTCTTAATAACTTAACCATTATCTTCATCTTCTTTTCATTCAAATTAATGCTTAACAACATCTTCTTGTATATAGCCAAAGGATATAATTGTACTACCTTTATATTTTTATATGCATAATGGTGTATTGTTCTACATATTCTTCTTCTCAAAGTAGTGCCTTTGGCCAGGCATTCTATAATTGCTATTTGGGAGGCATTACCTACTCTGATAATGTTGAAATCTTTGTGCCACTTAAGGTTCCTACTTCATCTTCTTTCTTACCTATTTTCTCTTCTTTCTTGGTCTCTATGGAAGTTTTCTCTACTTTTTTTTCTTTAGGCAACTTTAGTGAGTTGGCATGGCCTTGTCTTACTTTGACATACTCTACCTTAATATCAAGTGTTCCTCTTCCACTAACTAACAGGCATTATACAACGTAATGTAAAGTAGAAGAGATGACCTTCATATATTGTATCCAAAGCCATTCGACTACTGTGTTATAGGTGAAGGGTGCATCTGTTAGTAAGTAATCTATATCTAACCACTTTTCTTACTGTTGTATGATTTATATGTATGTACTTTAAATATAAGTGCACGTTATCACAACAAGTAATAGATGATAAGTCAAGTATCATTCCTACGAGGAATTGTTATTATTACTTGCTAAGTACTAAAATTGTGTCCTCCTACTCTTATTTAAACTATGGTATTTCAATATGTTGATATCTAAATTAACTAAATAATAAAACTAATTACAAAGATCAAGCAAATAGAACAAATATGAAAGCATCAATACTCAAATGCCTAGGATTACAATAATCTTACAATACTTTACTTGAATCTAATTACTCCCCTTAGAACTATCAATATAAACTGTTAACTAAGAACTCTAATATCCTTACAAGCCTCTTTCAATAGTCATTAATTTAAATACAAGTGCATGTTATCACAACATGTAATATATGATAAGTCAAATATCGTTCTTAAGAGGAATAGTTATTATTACTTGCTAAGTACTAAGATTTTTTCCTCCTACTCTTATTCAAACTATGATATTTCAATATGTTGATATCTAAATTAACTAAATAATAAAACTAATTACATAGATTGAGCAAAGAGAACAAACATGAAAGCACCAATACTCAAATACTTAGAATTATAATAATCCCTCAATACTTCACTTGAATCTAATTACTCCCCTTAGAACTATCAATATAAATTGTTAACCAAGAACTTTAATATCCTCACAAGCTTCTTCATTAATTTCTTCTTCCTTTTTTTTGCTGGAATTCATATAGTGACTCATAGATTACATTGAGTATCTTTATGTTTATGTCTTCTATTACTGTAACTTTTGCCCTAGTTGGTTTAAAATCCTTCACAGGTTCCTCAATCATGGTTTTTTGGGTTCCATCATCAACTAATACTCAAACAGGTATACATTCCTCATTAGTGTATGTATATGTATTTGAAGCTGATTACACGTAGAAATATAATATACCTTTTGTCATAAAAAGGGCGATGCTTATTCATATCCTTCAGATGCTTAGAATTTATTGCCAGTCTTAGCTTCCTAAACATTCTAGAATCCTTGTATTTCAGTCAAATCTTGTTTGGCGATGTATTGATAAGGATCAAAGTTTTGTACAGCCTCTGACGTTTATTTGTTGTTTCTTTATTTTCTCAAAAGCCTTTTCTCAAATCCTTCCTTTCGTGGTGGTGGACTTTCCTTTAGAATAGTGATTACTATAGCTTTTTTCATTATAGCAGCCTTATCTTCTTCTTCTCATATCCATTGTTTTGACTTTTAGCTTATCAGTTCAAAAGATGTGAAGTTCTTTTGAATGAGATAAAGACAGTGACAAGTATAAGTCTTTACTGCCTTCTGCTATGCCTGCATCACAATCTTTATTTTGTAGCTCCTAATTTTACTATGTTCCTTGTTAAACCTGTTTAGGAAATTGTTGATTGACTCATTTTCTCCTTGCTTTATAAGAAATAAATCGATGTGTTCTTTTTCTTCTTCCTATTGCAAATATACTGCATGATGAACTAAGCAGTCAATTCATTAAAGAGTGAAACGAGTTCCCTTTTGAGCACTAAAACCATGCATGATCGAGCCCTTTGAGGTTGGAAGAAAAGGTAATGCACTTTAGAACATCATCCATTGAGTGCATTATCATCATCACATTAAAATGGAAGATGTATTATTCGAAATCTCCTGTGCCATCATATTTGTGGAAATTCAAAACGCCGAACTTAATAAGTCTCCCTACTCTCTTGATCTCTTTTGTGAACAAGTATCAATTAGCGTTCTTCGCTAAAGGCATTGCATCTTCAACAGTTTTAGCTTTCTCATTCCTTCAAAATTTCTGCTCTAAATTCTTGCTCAGTATCTATCATTCTTATCTATTTTGTAACTTCTGTTCTTCTAGTTTGATCTACAAGTTCCCTTCTTCCTGTATTATCTACGGATCTCTCCCACTGATTATTCCTTTGTGTGGTCTTACAGGGTAGGAAATCTTTAAATATCATCTTAGAAGTCTTCAACTACTTCCAACGTGGCTAACTAATCTATTTTTCCTAGTTTTCCCTTCTTGTTTCTTTTATCTCTTAAAAAATCTTCACTAAGACTCTTGTCATGCCAATAAGGATGTTGATTCCTAGAGTGGATACATCGGGAGCATTAGGCCTTCGTTCTTGATGTTTTTTGGGTCTAAGGAGCAAGAATTAAGGTTTTTCACGGTCATTAAGATACTTGACATCAGAAAAGTTTTGATTTATCATTTAGAAACTCCCACAAACAACACTACTATAAGCTTCAGAGATTAGAACTTCATAAGCTTATCTTCTTGTCTTAGAGAACTCCTTGAATTTATAAGTATCGTCCTTCTACAAAAAAAATATTATGATGCTCAAGTCAGTAATTGCCTATGAAAGAAAGTGCTTAGTGTGTGAAGTACTATAAATACAAGTAGGTTGTCATGTACAATTTCTATAACTCAAAGATTAATAATTAATCGTGAACATCGAATACATTAACTATATGTATAATATATAAGTCTAGATTACACTCGAAGTATGTATGAACACGTACAACTTTATTAATCTAAGTTTAATTAATTGTTAGGTCCATTTGCAATTACAACAACCAAAGAGAATGATTTAAGTAGTATTCATCCACTCCTATAAGAAATTTTTATCCATACAAAATCATAACTAATTAAATCTAAATTCGAATAAAATAATAATTATAATCTATCTTTATTTTGCCGTTTCTTAAACTCTAACTTGAAAATATAAAAAAAAAAAACCCAAAATTTCCCAAAAAAATGATTTCCCGAATCCGCCAACATCTCCTTACACTCACATGCTTACAACAAGCTTTATTTTTACTAATAATTTTCTCAGCCTTTCTTTCCTATCTTTCTTCACTCTTATTACCCTATTTTCTTGCTCCCGAATCACAATCTCTTCAGGTACTCACTTTCTTACACCCTTTTCTTCATTATTTAATGCACAGTTTGGTTGATGAAGGAGAATTCAGTTCAATATTATCGTACTTTCATCATTTGTTCTTATGTTTTTATGCACTATTCGATTTACATGAAGTTGATTAAGTTCAAGACTCTAAAAATTTTATAAGGTTCTCATGAACTTATTACTTTCTCTCACTTTCTTGCCTTCCTTTTTACTCACATAAAGCTCTATTCAAGTCAAGATTCTATTTACCCGAGAATCTTCCATTCGTCGAAGTCTTTCAAGCTTAACTATATACAAATGGAGAGAGAATTCAACATTTTTGTGTACTCGGATGGAGACTTGGATACCCATTACCAAACACCGAGGATGCTAAAAGGGAAGTATACAAGTGAAGGATACTTCTTTAAGAATATCAAACATAGTCGGTTCTTGACTAAAGATCCCAACAAAGCACATCTCTTCTTTATCCCTATTTCTTGTCATAAAATGAGAACTAATGCATGACTTCAAATTTGATTTTTGAGTTTAAATTTGACTATTTTTCATGTATAAAGAAATGTTTATTGTGCAAATTAATTCCTAGTTTACGATTATTGTGAATGTTCCTTAAAGTTCTTGTTAGAAGTGTGCCCTAAAAGCATAATTATTTGTATTTAGATACCGCTGAAAATAATTAATAGAGATTATTTATTCAATATTATATTTACAATTATGATTATTTTATTCAAATATCATAAAATTCTTTGATTATTATATATAACCTTAAACTTAGTATCTAATAGTTATATACGAGAGGATTAAATTTAAATGTAATAATCTAAACTTGTCTGTAATCTGGATAAAGACAGAAACTTCATTTTGATTAACTATAAGTGTGGTCCATTTGTATATTTTAAAAAATGGTCTTATCCGAATCATTCTATGTGTTGATATAGAAAATGAAGGCACTTTGTATAATATTGATTATATAGGACTGGACCACGATAAAATTAATTCTCTATTAATCTTCATTAGTTAAGAGAAATTATTTTATCACAATATAATCATATATGGATTAATTTTTATTATGAGTGATTAATGAACTCTTATTCATTGAGTTATGTTTATTAATTTACAAAGGAAAGACTGTAAAAAAATTTCAGTCAACTACTAAGTATTTTATAAATATAATAAAACAGATGGTTGTGAACATTTCTCACATATATGGAATCCACTCCTTCTGAAAAGAAGTTAGATAAGTTGTTCCCTTGATAATTGATTCTCGTCTTGGACATTATAAAAGCTCAGTTTTCTTTAAGAGTTAAAAAAATAGTAAATTCGTGAATTTCATAAATTAATTGTTCACAAAAGGATCAATGTGGATTATTGATAAAGATGTAATTAGAGAGATTAACTGACACTCGACCTAGTTCTAATTATGAACACTTGTGAATGATTGATTTATATGAAATGATTATTAAATGGGCAAAAACAGTTTTTTGTTTTATAATTTATCTGCAAAATTAAGTATTCAACTTTATATTTTTAGTGAAGTAATATAAAGTTAATAAATAAAATTATGTTGATTAAAGAATTTAATCAAATGATTAATTTATTGAAGCTTAATTTTGTAAGTCCATCGGTCCCCATGTTGGCTCCATAAAATCTTAAATTGATTATTGAATTAATTGTTAAATCTAAAATTTCAATTGGCCCAAATTTAATTTTATTAAATTTATTAGGACCAATTATTGGCCCACGTTTAATTTGATTAAACTGTTGGGTTCAATCAATTACCGGCTCAATCCATAATAGTTATGGAATTAAATAAATAATTAGATTATTTAATTAAATTAAATTATTAGATAATTATGAATTATCTAAATTATTTAATTAAAGATAATATTTAATATTATATTTATCCTTTTAATTATCTAAATTAAAATAATATCAAGATATTATTTTATCCTAATCCTATTAGGATTAAGAGTTTAGATAATATAAAGATTCTTGTACTATAAAAATAGGTTTTAGAATCATTTTTACGAATTTTTTGTTACTGCTTCTTTTGGACTAAATTTTTCTAGAGAGAAAAATTAAATAACACAAAATTTAGATCTTTTACAATTTATCAACTCTCACACACGAGTAGTCTATTGGTAGGAGATACAGAGTAGAAGTTTTGCTGGTATTGATAGAAAATATTCGTGAAAATTTACGATTAGGGTATTGTTTTTATACCATCATGTTGTTAAATTAAAATAGACATAAAAATTTTTAAAATCATTCCTGCAATTGGTATCAGAGCTAGGCTCATGTCTATATTAATTTAGCAATTGCGAATTTTATTTTTGTGTTCTTGATGGATAGGCACATGTTAATGGTTTTTATTTTTTCATGTGATGAATAGTTATAAATAGATTGATGGTGTTTGTCGTTAATTATATAATTTTTGAATTTAAAATCGATTAAATCAATTTTTGTAAGCCATAAAGGGTGGTATATGAATTTTTTATTTTTTATTTTTGTAATAAAAAAAGGTAAAAGAGTTGAGTTTAAAAAATAGTAGAATAAAAAAAAAAGATGAGCTGCATCTGCGCACAGCTCTAGGCCTCCATTTGTTGCTAGGTAGGCATGGCCTTCAGGCCTACTAGAAAGTAGGCCAAACTGTAGGCTAAGCTCGTAATGGTCTCAACAGCCACTGCTTCATGCAGTGGCTGAACAAAGATTTTGGGCCTACCATTGGCAGTCTCAACAGTGGTTTAACAACCACTGTTTTGAACAGTGGCATGTTGAATCACTTGGGCCTACCAAAGGGCAAGCCAAACAGCAATTAATAATAATAATAATAATTAATTATATAAGATTTTTTTTTAAGATAATAAAATATAAATATATGAGATATAATTGTATTTTATTATGACAATAAGGACTACTGTAGGAGAAGAAGTTATAAGAAATTCAAGATTGTCTTTTAATTTTTGTATTTTCTTTTCTTTTTTTAGAAATTCAAAAGACTCGATCAACACTATTATTTTATATTTTATTTCATGTAATGATTTATGTTATAAAATATATCCATGCATTATAACATGCTTTTTAAATTTAAGATGTGCCTACTCAATGCATTATAATATGCCATGAATACATGTGTCATTATTTTATTTCTCTACTAAAATAGTTTTAGTTTAGATTTAATAAATTGACACATAGTAATACCAATTTATTATTAGACTTAATTAAAATAGTTTTAATTTACCTAATAAGGAATTTTTTTTAATTAGACTAAAATTAATTAATTTCATAATTGATATAAATAATGTGAATTAGATTTAATTAAATTAAATTTGATAATATCACATTGGACTAACTAAGCTATTATAATAAATAGTTTATTAAAAATTATATGTTTTAGTTATTCATAATAAATTAGAATTTTAGTGTAAAAATCTAATAATTTATTTTAAGTGTTAATAGGATTATATTCTAGAAATACTTATAATGAAACCTAGTGATCAATAATTAACTAGTAGCAATAGTTTTCCCTAAGATTATAAAATATGATATATTTTATAAAATAAAACCCTACAACTTAAAATAGTAAGTGAGAGAGGATTAAATGATAATTTAACCCATGGTCTGCATCGTTAGTTTAACAATGTGAGATTTAAACGACACCTTGTAACGGCTTTGTTTTCGTTCTTCTTACAGAGGGTGTCCATTTAAATCAATATCAAGGTTAACTTCCAAGAGATAGGATTCCTTGATGTATTTCTAGATTGACCTATCCTACTGCGGCAACTTTGAAGTTAATTCTAAAGAATACAAAATGATGCATCACACTTATATAAATATAATTATATAGATAATTATATTTAGACCAAAATAAATGGTAGTTAATTAATGTAGAAGTTATAAGTTAACTTAAAAATATTAATTAATTGAGATTGTCTTAGTCTAATTTAAAATTAATTTGACCTACCCTACCACGGCATATCAATTTTAGTAAATTGGATTATCGTGGTATAGAATTATTTTTAGGATTTTTACCTCTATTCTTTTACATCATACATCATGTTTAAAGTGTGTATATCATAATTGTGATGATATTTGAGTATGAATGATTTAGTTCCTTTACTTATTATTTTCAGCAAAATGACAAATCTCTTGACCACAATATTATCCAATGATAAATTAACCAGTGAAAACTTTTTGAAATGAAAAAGTTCAATGAACATCATACTCGTTTGTAAAAACCAAAAGTTTGTACTCAAATGAACATTGCCCTCAAAGGCTTGCTCTTAATGCTTTACAAGAAGCTAAAGAGCAATATTATTGTTGGATTAATGCTGACGAAGAAAACCCGCTGCTACTTGTTAGCAAGCATGTCTAAAGTTCTTAGGAGTAAGCATGAAAAAATAAAAATCGTAAAAGAAATGTGGGATTCACTTCAGGCAATGTTTGGGCAGCCTTCTGAGAAATTCCAGCATGATGCGGTGAAAGCTGTTATTAATGCTAAGATAAATAGTAAAACCTCAGTTCTTAGCATGTAATTAAAATGATTGCTCATTTTAACGAAGTTAAGATTCACAGGGAAAATATAGATGAGCGTACACAGGTAGGGATGATCTTGGAAACCCTATCTTTGAGTTTCCTTCTATTTACAAGCAACTATTTCATGAACAAACTTACGTTTTAACATGAATCAATTGCTTAATGAGCTCCACACCTTTGAATCCATTAATGTTAGGAAACAAGAGGAGGCAAATGTTGCCAATAAAGAGCCTCATCTTTCATAAACAAAAAGAGAAATAATTGAGGAAATAGATCATCAAAAGGCAAACTTAAAAAGAAAAACAACCATAAGAAAAACAAGAGCGACAAGACCAAGGCAAAAGGAAAAAATTTTCATTGTCAAAAGAAAGGCCGCTGGAAGAGGAATTGCACCCTCTATCTAGAAAAGCACAAGAAGAAAAAGAAAGGTAAATATGATTTACTTGTTCTTGAAACTTGTTTAGTGAAAGATAATGAATACCCTTATATAGTTGACTTCAAGGCCACTAATCATATTTGTTCTTATTTACAGATAATTAATTCTTCTTGGACATTAACAGATAGCAAGTTTACAATGCGAATAGGTACCGAGGCTATTGTTTCAGCTAAAGCAGTGGGAGTAGTTAGGCTTAAGTTTATGGATCATTTTTTAATTTTGCAAGACATTTATTATATTTTTAATTTTAGAATAAATTTGGTTTCTGTCTCTAAATGTTTAGAACGTTGCTGTTGTATTTCTTTTAATAATAATTCAATTTTTATTTCTAGAAATAGTTTGAATATATGCGTCAGTAATTTAGAGAATGGTCTTTATATCATACGGCCAGAAATACAAACACTGTTCAATACTGAAATATGTAGGCTAGAACAACCAAAACCTAAAAACCAAAAGATTTCTCCTGATGATGAAACATTCCTTTGACATTTTAGATTAGGTCATATTAACCTAAACAGGATACAACGATTAGTAAAGGACGGACCCTTAAATAGTTTAAAGGTTTGTACTTTACCAATTTGTGAATCTTGTCTGAAAGGTAAAATGAATAAAAGACCTTTTATTGGAAAAGGCAACAGGGCTAAAAACCTTTAGAATTAGTACATTTGGATGTATGTGGTCCAATTAATGTACAAGCTAGAGGAGAATACAAATATTTTGTCATTTTTATTGATGATTGTTCTCGCTATGGCTATGTATATTTGATGCATAGAAAATCGAAAACGTTTGAAAAGTTCAAAGAATTCTGAGCCAAATCCGAGAAATAACTCAATGAACCATTAAAAGCACTTCGATGCTGAATTTGGAGATCACCTGAAAGAGCATGGGATCGTATCCCAACTCACTGCTCCGAGAATACCACAACAAAATAGTGTTGCCAAAAGAAAAAATAGAACGTTACTAGACATGGTGAGATCTATGTTTAGTTTCTCATTATTACCCGCTTCTTTTTGGGAATATGCATTGCAAATAGTAATGTATATTATTAACATAGTACCATCTAAGTCAATCCCTAAAACACCTTTAGAGTTGTGGAATGGTCGCAAGCCTTCTTTACAGCACTTTCCTATATGAGGGTGTCCAGCATACATGCTAAAAGGAAAGACTGAGAAGTTGGATCTACGTTCAGAATTATACCTATTTGTAGGCTACCACAAAAAGACAAGATGTGATTTTTTTTATAACCCTTAAGATAATAAAGTATTTGTATCAACAAATACTACCTTTCTTGAAGATAATTATATAAAATATCACATACCTCAAAGTAAAGTTGTTATCGAGGAACTACTTTCCAATGAAGTTAGACCTCAATAACCAGCGATTGTTGTTGGTTCACAAAGTCAACAAACCATGCCTACTCGTCAGAATAAACCACCGCCACTTAGGCACAGTGAAAGGGCAGTAAGACCACCCATACGCTAAACTTTAATTAGAGAAGCACAAGTTTCAATCTCCGATGATACTGTAAATGATCTATTGACATATAAATAACCAATGAAAAATTCTAATAAGGAGAAATGGCTTGAGGCCATGAATCTCAATATGGGGTCAATGTACTCTAACTCAGTCTGAGAGCTTATAGATCTACCCAAATGATTTAAACCCATTGGGTGCAAATGGGTATATAAAAGAAAAGTAGAGCATATGGGAAAGTGAAAACTTTCAAAGTAAGGCTAGTGACAAAAGATTATACCCAAAAAGAGAGAGTTGACTATGATGAGACTTTCTCACCAGTAGCCATACTAAAACTCATTCGTATTCTTTTATCCATTTTCGCTTGTTTAGATTACAAAATTTGGCAAATTAAGGTCAAGACTGCTTTTCTGAATGGTAATCTTGATGAAACCATTTACATGGTTCAACTAGAGAGATTCATAGTACAAAATCAAGAGCAAAAGGTTTGTAAGTTGCAGAGGTCTATTTATAGGCTTAAGCAAGCATTTAAATCTTGGAATATAACATTTGATCAGGCTATCAAGTCTTATGGCTTTGAGCAAAATATTGATAAAGCTTATGTATACAAGCACATCAATGAAGGAAAAGTGGTTTTCTTAGTTCCTTATGTTGATGACGTTTTTCTCATCGAGAATGATAAAGAAGTATTTGATTGGGTGCTATAGTAGCTAAGTGCAAGTGCACGCTATCGTATCAAGTAATATAGGATTTTAAGTCCAAATATCGATCCAACGGGGACTATGCGATCTATTCTATAAATCAAGTATTAAAATTGTACGTACTTAATTTTTATTTAGAAAACTAAAATTTAGAATTTATTTAACTAATCTAATTCTCTCAATTAACTAAACAAAAACAAATAGTAGAATTCATAAATAAAGATAATCTCGGGTTTTGACTCGTCTCCTAGTATTTCATTGAACTCATTAACTACTTAGTTAATCTTTTAATAACAATTGATTGGCTTAGACACTAATCTCATCACAAGCCTCTTCGATGGTTAAGTGACTATATTATACATTCCAACAACCACTTATATGTCTATGGTAATCAAATCAGAATGTAATTCATTAAGATCAAGTCTAAATTAGACCATACATGCCACCTAGGTATATATCTATCCTAGATGAAACTCATAGTTGTTACCCTATGATCATGCATCAAAATATCCTAAGCTAAACACATGAATCCCTCTGTTGAGTTCATCATGGTTCCTCAATCATTCAAAATATTGATCAAGTATAATGAAAGCATTAAACACAAGATAAAATGTATCAAGTTCATAAATTAAAAATTAACACAATCCAAATCCATACTAGGTTTACATAATCTAACCCTAGATGAACAATTTAGCCCATCACAAAACTAAAAGTATCAAACCAATTCATAAAGATCAACAAGAACAAGAATATAATGATAAAGAAAGAGAAGAAAAACTAATCAAAGTGACTCTTTGATGTGCTTCTCGCTCAATCTTGATTTAAAGCTTGAATCTTGATCTTAGTTCTTCAATCTTTGGCTTTGATCTTTAATCTTGTATTGTGAATTCTTTCTCTAAGTTTTTACCTCTTTTCTTCCTCATTTTCTCTCCTTTTTTTCTTATAGGGTTTTTGGCCTTCTATTCATAGGTTTTTTTCTTCAAATTACTGTTCACGCATTACTATAACAAAATAATGTTTACGAGTTATAGTTTACTGACAATGTTCACCGTCATGAGCGCCGCACTGCTAGATTTTGGGTGCCACGGCGCCCAGCCCTAGCGCCCCTTTAGAATTTTAAGTGTAATTTCTTCGTTTGATGTCTGATTCGCCTCCCGTTTCTTCCTATACGTTAAATTTTCCATTGTGCATATATTTATGATAAAAAAAATACATAATTAAATAGCCAAATATTCATGATTTAGAGCAAAATATAAAAGTTGGATAGAAATCATACTAGTGCTTTTATGCCCCTATCAAATACCCCCAAAATTAAGACTTTGCTAATTCTCGAGCAAAACAAAGAAAGACATTCACAACTTATTCATGACTCAAAAATAAAAACTAAAAACAAGCTCAGGTTGGTTAGATGATCAATATTGTTGTCTCAAAAGCTGCGATAAATAGCACAAGACTCTTTAGAAATCAATAAACAACTTTCAACAATACTCATACTATTGATCAAGTACTTCATTCTGCCTTGTAAATGATCACTTGTGTGTGTGTATAATAAGCAAGTAATTAGCTAAATAGAATATAGATTTACTCAATACTTAAAAAAGTACATAAAGATGATATCTTGGTATATTTTCAATTATAACACTACCATAAGCTTATTTTTCATACTACTCTCCACAAATGTAGAAATACACATGTCTAGGGATCTATTTAGGACTTTATTTAACTTATAATGTAAGGTTAAGGTAAAGGTGGGTTATGAAGATATATATAAAGTGCAAATCATACCATTAACACTTAGACTTTACTCAGAAACCTCTTGATTTATTCTCTTTCTTGATTATTCATCTCTTCCCCAAAACTTATGCTATTCCCAATTTTCTTTTAATCCCTTTTATAAAGAATTTCTTCTTTTTCTTAAGCTGGAGGTATTATGCATTTAAACATTTTTTTCTTTTTTTTTATGTACCCCTAAACTTAGAATGATATGCACCTTCAAGATTTATTACTTTTCATTACAATACCCTTTTTTCATACATCCGCAATCTTTTTCATTTTAAGAATATTTTTAAGTAAACTCAAGGTTTATGGTGCTATCGGTAGATTTTAGGATAAGTAAACTCAAAGTTTTTAGGCTTGTAATGTAATTAAATAGAAAAAAAATAGGTAATTAGGCTCAAACGGGGTGACTAGGGATAAATATACATATAAGGTAGGCTCAAACGGTCCAAATATGGCCTAATGTCATTTCCCTAAGAATGTGAATTCTAGGATTCGCCTCAAGTAGTAATCAAGTAAGTTCTAGAGTGTTGGTCCTCGAGATTGTAGTGTACTACTTAAGCATGAATAACTCCAAGCAAAAAATTCAACTAATACATGCTTATTTCAATGTGCTCAAGAATAAGTGATCAAAAATAAGCTTGAAATCAGTTCAAGATTCATGATATAAAAATTATCTCAAGCCTCTATTATTTTCTAAAGACTTGTGAAAATAAATTCAGCCAATATTTTATTTCTTATCATGGACTAATAATCATCATCTCAATTAAAACTAGACAAAAAAAAAAATTACTCCATAAGACAGCAACTCAAATCATGCAGTAAAAATAAACACAGGTTATGTATTTTTCACCCCCAAACTTAAATTATACATTGTCCTCAATGTCTAAAAATAAACTTAAAAGTAAGAAAAACTCCCCTGGTAGATGAAGTTGAAGCAATGCAACGTTGTTATCCATTGATTGGACTATGATATTCCTTTACTTCTAACGCTTGAAATTGCTTGAGCTGCTTTCTTAAATGCTTGACTTGCTGATTTTATTCTTAAAAGAAACAAATAAGCTAACATAACTAAAACTGAAAATAAGTTAATAAAAATTTACTTGGGTTGCCTCCCAATAAGCGCTTGATTTAACATTGTTGACTTGGCGGGGCTCTTTCTACTCTTATAGAGGATCAAAGTCAATAGTGGAAGCATCTTTATATGTGAGCCTATTAGGCCTTCTTTCTTTTAGCTTCTACATCTTCTTTATTTGATCTTGGGTAGCAACTTGTTCCTCTTTCTCCTTATGTTTCTTCGAAAAGACTTGAATCTTAGACCAGTGAAGTGTCTCTTTTGTGTCATTCTCTTCAATCCTATCATTGTACTACTTCTTTTTCTTTTTCGTCTTCTTCTTTCTTCTCTTTCTATGCCTTAACGCCTTCTTTTTTATGTGAGGATTCAACATCTACATGTCTTTGAGCTCTTTGGTGTTTGATGGCACCACATTAATATTGTAACAGTCAAGTAATGTAATGTGTATAGCCTGATTCTGCTATTTATTACTAGTATTTTTTACTGTGTTGTCACTTTTCTGCACCTTATAATGTTGTTGTACTTTAATACCAATTTCTACACGTTTCATTATCGAGAATTCTGCACTTTTCTGAGATTCTGCTCTATTTTTTGGACTGGTATGCTGTTGATTTTCTATTTCAACACTTGTTTGACACCTCTGCAGCCTTTGAAGAAAAGGAATAGGCAGTCTATATGGTTGCACTTTATTTTTCTGCACTTCCTTCTCCTTTATACTTAATAGTAGTGGTGTGGATGTATTTTCTTGTAAGATCTTACCACTTCTCAAGTTGATGGCTTGGCATTACTCTAAAATCCTTTTTGAATTTATCTAAGTATCACTTGGTAAAGTGCCTTGAGGTCTCTTATTAATAACTGCAGCAAGTTGTCCCATTTGAACCTCTAAATTCTTCAAAGATGTTGAATGATTCTGTAGGATGGTATCATTAGACTTCATATATTGCATAAATATATCTTCCAATATTGGCTTCTTTTCTTATGGTGGCGAAAATCCTGGGGGATTCATTGGTCTAAATGGCTCTTCTTGGTTGTAACACCAAGAGAAGTTAGGATGATCTCTCTACCCTAAATTATAGGAATTTGATTGTGGGTTAGTTTATTGACAACTAAAATTGCCTATACAATTCATTGCTTTCATGCACCGCCCATTCATGTGTTTATCACCACAAAAGTTGCATATCACTTGTTGGGTTTTGACAGCATTTAATGCATCAAACTTCTTGAATAATGAATTGATTTGTGCTGCCAATGCATTAAATACATCAATCTCATGTATACCAATGACTCTTCTACGTGTAACTCTCTCTTCAGGCTATTGATAACTATTAGATGTCGTCTCCTCTAATAGATTATGAGCATCATCTGTAGACTTATTCATTAAAGCTCCTCTAGCAGCAGCATCTACAATAGTCCTCAAATGGCCTACAATCCATTATAGAACATTTGGACTAATAGCCATTTAGAGACTCCACGATGAGGACACTTCCTTAATATGTCCTTAAAGTGCTCTCATGCCTTATACAACGACTGTCCATCAATCTGAATGAATGAAGTGATATCATTCCTCATCTTTGCTATCTTTGCTGGTGGAAAGAACTTGGCTAAGAACTTTTGTGCTAATTCTTCCCACGTCGATATAGATCCTGATGGAAATGACATTAACCAACATTTAGCTCTGTCCCTTAAGGAGAAAAGGAATAATCTCAATCTGATGGCATCGTTGGAGACTCCGTTGTATTTGAAGGTATCACAAATTTCTAAAAAATCTATGATATGCATGTTAGGATCGTCATTGGGAGCTCCGCTGAACTATACAATTTCTTTCAACATCTGAATAATATTCGGCTTGATCTCAAAGTTATTAGCGTTAACGATTGGTTGCCGAATACTAGACTAAATACCATTTGTAGTTGGGATACCATACTCTTTCAAAGCTCTCTGTGGTATCATAGGCTCAAACACAGGATTATTGATGTGATCGTTGTTTCCTTCCATGGTATGAACTGTCAAAGTAAAATAAAAAGAAAATCAAAAGATAAACAAAAATAAAATTTTGAATTAAAAGTAAGTAGCTTGGTATTAGTATTGATATAAAGAATAGATAAAACTAGTCCCCAGCAATGGCACCAAAAACTTGATTGGGTGCTATAGTAGCTAAGCACAAGTGCACGCTATCGTATCAAGTAATATAGAATTTTAAGTCTAGATATCGATCCCACAGGGACTATGAGATCTATTCTATAAATCAAGTACTAAACCTACTTAACTTTTATTCAGAAAACTAAAATCTGGAATTTAATCTAGTTCTCTCAATTAACTAAACAAAAGTAAAGAGTAGAATTCATAAATAAAGATAATTTAGGGTTTTGACTCGTCACCTAGTATTTCATTGAACTCATTAACCACTTAGTTAATCTTTTAATACCAATTGATTGGCTTAGACACTAATCTCATCACAAGCCTCTGTCGATGGTCAAGTGACTATATTACACATTCCAACAATCACCTATATATCTATGGTACTCAAATCAGAATGTAATTCATTAAGATCAAGTCTAAATTAGACCATACATGCCACCTAGGTATATGTTTATCCTAGATGGAACTTATAGTTGTTACCCTATGATCATGTATCAAACTATCCTAAGCTAAACACATGAATCCCTCTGTTGAGTTCATCATGATTCCTCAATCATTTAAAATATTGATTAGGTATAATGAAAGCATTAAACACAAGATAAAATGTATCAAGTTCATAAATTAAAAATTAACACAATCCAAATTCATACTAGGTTTACATAGTCTAACCATATATGAATAATTTAGCCCATCACAAAACCAAAAGTATCAAACCAATCCATAAAGATCAACAAGAACAAGAATATAATGATAAAGAAAGAGAAGAAAAACTAATCAAAGTGACTCTTTGATGTGCTTCTCGCTCAATCTTGATTTGAAACTTGAATCTTAATCTTAGTTCTTCAATCTTTGGCTTTGATCTTTGATCTTGTGTTGTGAATTCTTTCTCTAAGTTTTTACCTCTTTTCTTCCTCATTTTCTCTCCTTTTTTCTTATAGGATTTTTGGCCTTCTATTCATAGGTTTTTTTCTTCAAATTACTGTTCACGAGTTACTGTAACAAAATAATGTTTACGAGTTACTGTTCACCAATACTGTTCACCACCACGAGTGCCTCGCCACTGGGTACTGGGTGCCGCGCGCTCAGATACTGACCTGGGCATCGCGGCGCTTAGTCGCTGAGCGCTATGGCGCCCAGCTCTTGTGCCCCTTTAGTATTTTGAGCGTAATTTCTTCGTTTAATATCCGATTCGCCTCCCGTTTATTCTTATGCGTCAAATATTCCATTGTACATCTATTTATGATATAAAAAAAATACAATTAAATAGCCAAATATTTATTATTTGGAGCAAAATACAAAAGTTGAGTAAAAATTATACTAGTGCTTTTACGCTCCTATGAATATTATCGGATATAAACAAAATGGCTAGCTAAGCAATTTCAAATAAAATATTTAGGAGAAGCAAGTTATATTCTTGGAATCTAACTCATACGAGATCGTAAGAGCAAACTCTTAACTCTGTCTGAAGCATTGTACATAGATAAGATCCTTGTAAGGTTTTCGATGTAGAATTAAAAAAAAAAAAGGGTAATTTACTTCTCGCCATGGAATTCACTTGTCTAAGATACAATGTCCGAAGACACCTCAAGAAGAAGAGGAGCGGATACCCTATGCCATGTTGTGTACTATGCCCAATATTTGCTATTCAGTGGGTATAGTCAACTAGTATCAATCCAATCTAGGATATAATCACTAGGTTATGGTAAAGCATATTCTCAAGTACCTATGAAGAACGAGAAACTATATGTTTGTCTATTCTAATAAGGATTTGATCCCAATCGGATACACTGATTTTGATTTTAATCTAATTTAAATTCTAGAAAATCAATGTCTGGATCAGTGTTCACTCTTGGTGGTGGAGCCATTGAGTGGAGAAGTATAAAACAATTATGTATTATTGATTCAACCATGGAAGCTGAATATGTAGCGGCCAAGGAAGCGATATGGCTCTGTAAATTTTTATCGGATCTGGAAGTTATTCCAAATATGGATAAACCCCTCACGCTTTATTGTAATAATAGTGGTGTAGTGGTGAATTCCAAAGAGCCAAGAAGTCACAAAAGAGGCAAACACATAAAAAGAAAATACCATCTGATCAATGAGATTATTCACTAAGGAGATGTCACGGTGAAGAAAATAGAGTCACAAAATAACTATGCTGATCCTTTTACGAAGAATCTTTCTGTTGCTAGTTTTGAGAGTCACTTAGAGAGTCTAGGGATACAAGACATGTCTCACATGCTTTAGGACAAGTGGGAGATTGTTAGAAGTGTGCCTGAAAAGTATAATTATTTATATTTAGATACTATTGAAAATAATTAATAGAGGTTATTCATTTAATATTATATTTGCAATTATGATTATTTTATTCAAATATCATGAAATTCCTTGATTATTATATGTAACCTTAAATTTAGTATATAATAGTTATATACGAGAGGATTAAGTTTAAGTGTAATAATCTAAACTTGTCTGTAGTTTGGATGAAAACAAAAACTTCATTTTAATAGACTATAAGTACGGTCCATTTGTATATTGTAAACAATGGTCTTATCCAAATCATTTTATGTGTTGACATAGAAAATAGGCACTTTATATAATGTTAATTATATAGGACTGAACTATGATAAAATTAATTCTTTATTAATCTCCGTTAGTTAAGAGAATTTATTTTATCACAATATAATTATATATTGATTAATTTTAATCCTGAGTAATTAATGAACTCTTATTCATTGAGTTATGTTTATTAATTTACAAGGGAAAGACTATAAAAGATTTGCAGCCAATTACTATGTACTTTATAAATGTAATAAAATGGATGGTTGGGAACATTTCTCACAAATATGAAATTTACTCCTTGTTAGATAAGTTTTTCCTTTAATAATTGATTATGGTCTTAGACATTATGAGTACTCAATTTTCTTTAAAAGTTAAAAATAATAATAAATTTGTAAATTTTACAAATTAATTGTTCAAAAGAAGATCAATGTGGATCAAGAATAAAATATAATTAGAAAGGTTAACGAACACTCTACCTATCTTTAATTATGAACACTTGTAAATGATTGATATATATGAAATGATTATTAAATGGATAAAGACAGTTTTTTGTTTTATAATTTATCTGCAAAATTAAAAGTTCAACTTTATATTTTTAATGGAATAATATAAAATTAATAAATAAAATCATATTGATTAAAGAGTTTAATCAAATAATTTAATTTATTGGAGCTTAATTTTATAGGTTCATCAGAATTGGTCAAGTTTAATTTAATTAAACTTATTAAAATCAAATATTCCATGCGTAGAAAATAAATCGGTCAAAAGGTAATCACTTCTTGTAGATAACTGAATCATGCTAAAAGCTTTTCCCAGCCTTGAATTGTTTAGGATGATGAACCTGAATTAGGAAAGGGGAGGAAGAGTATGTAAGTTGATTTGATAATGATTAAAACGGTGCCACAATCACTAGGACTTTGAGCTGGAAGCTTTCAATTAATGTGTCTCCCAGCAAAGTTTTAAGAGACTGAAGTTTAATATTCTCCGTAATTTCTTGTTCGTATCAACACATATTAGCTTGGAGTTAATTAATTTTTGCAAAATTTGCTGAGCTTCGGTGATGCAAGTTGTTGGCTTTTATGCAGGGAGCTTCTTTTGGAAATATGACAGCCATTGTCAATAAATATGTGGAGAGTGAGCCTAATTTTGAAGTACCCATTTTGGAATAGAACTCAAGGTGCTGATTACTTATTTGTCACTTGCCAGGACATTGGTGTGAAAGTTACTGAAGGAATTCCTCACCTTGCAAAGAATTTAATTCGAGTTGTGTGTACGCCACATTATTACTCTGATTTTATTCCACACAAGGATGTTTCCCTCCCTCAAGTTCAGCAGCCATTTGTTCTTCCGGCAGGCGGAATGACTTCAAAGATAGGTAAATTCATCTGATTTAGATGGTGAGATAATAGTATGCATGTCTTCAAATAGTACACAATAAGTAGCCTGACTGAGATTTGTCTTTTTGCATTTTATCTACTCAATCCCCAATTTTGCTCTACACAAAATTTTGACTGTTCAAAGATATTTTTCTGAGCTTTCTTTGGTGGTCATCATGTAGAATTATCTGGCAGAGTTGCATATTCATCTCATACAAATTTAATCATTGCTACTACAGTTAAACTTACTGTTAAAATGCAACTGACACATGGCAGGACTAGCCTTGCCCTCTGGGTAGGTTATCGCAATTCAAAATTAAGAGAAATACTGGCACGCTTTTGGCAGAATGATGAACTTGAAATCCTGAAAAGTAAAATAGATAAGAAGAATTCAACCTTGCTGTATCAAACCAAATTCTACAGGAGTAAGTTTTGCATCTGCCCTGGTGGTCCGGAAGGCAATTTAGTTCAAATAGCAGACTCCATCCACTATGGTTGTGTTCCTGGTAAGGAAATAATGCCATTGAGGCTATTAACATGAAATAAATATTGATAGATATTGTATTTCCAATATTTGTTGATTTATTTCAGTACTCTTCCAATGACACATCCATCAATTTTCTGATAAGCAGTTTGGTATGCCCTCTGCAGTTATCTTGTCTGACTTCTACAACTTGCCATTCAATGACATTCTGGACTGGCAGAAATTTTATGTGGTACACAAGGCAGATGGTGTTTATCAGCTTCAGCATATTATGAAGGCATCGTATCAAGGGGGAAATTCATTAATTTGCATAAAAACACGGTCAAGGTAAGCACAATGTCCTCTCAACTGTAAGAAGATTCTATCACAAATGGATGTCTTGATTTCGATTCTTTTGACATGCAGTTATGTGCATCAACAAAAATAATTTCTCCTTTGAGATTTCATTTGTTTTATATGAATCATTGTACTTATAGCTTAAGAACTGCCAGGCAAAACCACTAATGAAAATCATGAATCTGCAAAAACATATGCATTCTAATTTCTCAGCTTGATTGAATAGGTTATAACAACAACACTATGATATGCACAACATTACAGTATGTGAATAGATCAACGAGAACATCATCAGCAGTGCATTAATTTGTATCTAACAAATCAACTTGTGTAATATTACTGATGAGGGATATGTTAAAGATTCTATATTGTGCCTAAAGAGAACTAGCTATACCAGATCTTTTGCAATGCTTGGAGTGGATTTTTCATTTCATTTTCATGGATACAGTATGATTTGATTTTCTGTTTTCAACGCTCTTGATTCTTTAATCTTTTGTTTCTGTCAATCAGGCTCAGAAGCACTTCCAGTGGAATAGCCCTCCAATCAAATACGATGCATTTCACAAGGTTATGTATGAACTCTGGTTGCGTCGCCATGTTATCAAGTATTGACTTTCAGAAAAGATGCTCCAGCTTACTACTAAACATTTGATATCCATGCTCTAGTTCTGTCTGCAATGAGAAGTATCATTTCCCCAAGTTTATCTGTGGCTGGACTCTGAAGCAAACACTACTTGTTCATTTTGTCCTTAGATTTTTTTAGCTCATTCCTGCAAACATGATGATGCATTTACTTTACTACTAAATTGTACATTACAAGGAGATACTTCTTTCAGTTAGTGAACTGTTAACATTCAAAAGAAAAATCTGGAATATTGAGAGTTACAGATTTACCTTTTTCCAGAAGCACGTAGACTTTAGTTTTCTTCAGTGTTTGCGCTTTCCATATTTTGTTATAGAGCAAATGATGCTGCCTCTACTGACCCAATTGGAAGACATGAGAAAACTGTATTACCTTCCACCACATTATTGTTGTTGGACCAGTTGTGCTGCAGATACATGAAGTATGAAATCAGGCTTCATATGACTGGCAGATTAGAATAGAAATTCTATTGACAGTTAAATTACAAAAGTTCCAAAGCAATGACAGCATGAAAAATGAATTACTACAACGTGACTGATGTATTCATTAATGAATAACAAGCAATAACACATATTATGTCACATATGTTCTCCTAGTGTGTTTCTATTTACCCAAAAGGAGAATTTTCTCAGAAAAGCATGCTCATTGTCAAGAGAATCAGAAGAAGAATCGGGAGTATCAGTTGTAACAATGGATAACAATGCACCTAATATTGACAACCTGGGCTTTTTAAGTACCTAGAAGAACTGTCATGAGAAACTTGCATAGTTCACGTTTGTCTTTTACTGAAGATGGTGAAAACGTACAGTTGCTGCACCGTTGATGATGATCATTGATTATGCCACAAAGTTAATTTCCACTTTGCACCTTTTCTTGAATTACCTGCCAGGAAATTCTAGGGAGGTGTGTGTGTTTTCTTAACAATATTTGGTCTGAGCATCCTGTAGGGTTAATTAATACTTCTTGTGCATAATATTTTTCTGCTGTCGGCATTTATAGATACTGCATTCTTCCACTGAATTAAAGCAATGCTGCCACTTTTAAACTTACTAAAGATACAAGTCAACTTGCACATATTGCTGCCTGGAAGTTCTTTATTTATTTTCTTTCTTTTTCTTCAATTCTCTTTGTTATGACCTTCCTTTTCCTTGTAGCGTTAAAAATAGTTCACACGACTTACATTGCTGACACAAAAATTTTCTTGAAGAAGTATATTTGAAATAAAGAATTCTAACATGCTGATTTGAGAAAGTTAGACTTGCTATTTTATTATGCCAACCTTTCATACATGTCTTTCTTTCCAACCGCCTCATCCTAAAACTGACATATTTAACTTTTAACCCTTCATGGTCTTGAAAGTAGAATCCGCTTCAATACATTGCTTCCATTAAGCGAATTATTTTGTTATGGTCTTTCCTCGGTAAATGAAGACAATATTTTTTAGAACATTTCTTTTATTAGTTTGTTTCCATTTATGAGTAAGTGCTTCCAAATATTAAAAAAAAATCAGAATTTTGATGATAGATTAAGGCTTGCAGTCTTTCTAACTTATTTCTTTTGTATTTCTTATCTTTAGCTGATGGTATAAGTGTTGTTCGAGTGTCTTCAACTAGTGAGATTTTTGGTTTATCCTTCCTTCCAAAATTTTAAGACTATGAATTTTTTATTCCTTTCGCTTCTCCTCTTGTCATAGGTGAAGAATTGAAGAGATGGGGGGAGAATCTTTTGAAGCTATTCCCATATCGTTTGAGATATCTCATTCCTTAATTATTTCAAAGGAGAAAAATGTTTTCGATTCTTTGAAGGATATTGTTGGTGAAAGCATGCTACTTTTTTAAGGTACATGTATGTATTATGTGTTCATTAGTACAAACTTATGCATCTTATACATAAATTAAGCACAGCAAAAGCAAAAAATCTAATATTCTAATGCAACAAATACATAAATTTAAGTTTTATTACTATAATAAAAATTAAATTGCAGTTTACCTTACAAGCCTTTGGAACAATAGTAAAGTCCGCCTTGAAACGCACTCGTGAACAATTTTAGGACTCAATAATGGTGGGCTTGAGTCACTAGAATAACAGTTCAATCTCAATGGTGTGTTTAACACTTTAAACCCTTTAATTAACATTTAACCACTAGTTTAACTCTTTAAACTATTTAACTAAAATAAAGAAGTTGTTTTGCTTATTCAACTCTTAAACATAGAAAAAAATAATGAATAAGAGATTATTTTGTTTCCAACACTTGAAAAAGACAAAAGCCAAAAGCCAAAACTCTCTCTTTTTCTTTTGTTATTGTCAACCATACCTTTTTCACAAAATAAAAACTATTTCATTTACAAAAGCCATTTCCCTCTTTATTTACCAAGTCAAGCCAAGTCCCCACCTTGCATACTTTGCCATGCCTAAGCCATTCTTTCATGTTTTATATTTGTTTATTGAATTCAACAAATAAAACATATGCATTTGATTGTTATAATATTGTTTAACTTTAACACAAATAATTTTCAAGTGAAACAATGAATGGCCTACAATGTACTACTTGCCACCATCCAATTGGTTAACAAATATTGTTAACTAATTTATATATTTAACACTTAAGTTTTGATAAGTACACATTCCGAGGGATTCTGAAATAAATGTTCTGCTTACTAAAATTTACTAGATCAAAATATTCAATCAAATATGCTACCCTAATGCACAACGGGTATACTTTATATTACAGGACTCCCTAGGTCCTCGCTCGATTTATACCATGAGTCTATGAACGAAGCCCTACGCACACGCTATGGATATTACAAATTAGTGCATTAGACCATACAAGGTGAGGTCACAACATATACGTACAATCTTTTCGTCATCTATATCCTGTATTAGCAGAGATATAGATCATCACTGT
Source organism: Ailanthus altissimus (assembly GCA_946807835.1). Lineage (NCBI taxonomy): Eukaryota > Viridiplantae > Streptophyta > Magnoliopsida > Sapindales > Simaroubaceae > Ailanthus > Ailanthus altissimus. Next base: position 14,944,094 of record OX327698.1, read on the forward strand.
TAAATCTTTATTTGCTCATCCGTGAACTTATCTCAAGATTCGTATCTTGATAAATAATATATGCAAATACTTTTGCAACATTGTTCGACCATGCAAAAAAACTCTTTTTTCTAGTTTACTACTTATGGCCATAAGACTTTCTGAGATACAATCTCGAAGCATCCAGATATACAACTCACCCATATGAGTTGACGGATCCTATGTCTACATACACTAGACTTCATAAGAATTGAACTATACTTGACGACGCGCAATGGTCAAACTATGAAAGATCTCTAACATTCGTGGAACCAAAGTATGGTGGATTACTCATAAGTCTGTCATGGCGCTCAGGTCAAAGGACCACAGATACTACTCAACTTAAGAGGACCTACCATTAGTGGCTTCATAGGATGTCTATTATAGGTCATTATGAGTCTGTTCAGTATCTAGTCCTTAATGAATACACATATGCCTATACGAGCTTCCAATAAGCTTATGGTTTGCTAAGACTAGCCATCTGAAGCATCCAAATATGAACATACACTGATCTATATAAAAATATTTCACCGATAGACCCACATCGGTAAAATATATTAGGAATATAGTTTTTGAGAATAGACTGTATAATGATATTTTCTAGCACAATTTGTAACTCTTTGTAACTATATCATTACTAATATATTCTCAGGTCTTTGTCTATTTTAGACAAAACTCAAATTACCTAGATTTTGCTGACTCTTATAACCTGTCAACTCTTAGCAGCGTTAACTTTTAGCATTTATAACTCCCACCTTGCTAACTCTTAGCATTGATCTAAACTCTTTTAGACTATATCTGAACTCCTTTAGATCAAACAATGTCTGCAATGTTGTAGTATCTTACTATTTAATAAAAGTAATTAGTGATTTAATGAAATATTTATTGTATAAACATAAAAATAAAATAGTCATACAAAATGAGATATCACGTAAGTATGAATCTCAACAGTTGGTCCTCTCAGCCTTGCTATACAATCTTCTATCGAGGCTTTTGCATCCATTTTTACTTCAAGTAGAGGTATTTCACTTGTTCCTACTTCTGTGATACCTTTACTTTTATTAATTCCCATGACATCTTTTCAATAGGAAGGTATATTTTGATTTTTCTTTTGTTTTTTTTGTTTTCATTCTTTTCCTTTATGCTTATGTTGATTATTTTCGCTTTTAGTTTTTAGATTTTCAGTCTTTCTTCAAAAGGGTTGGGTTCCTGATGCTGTTCAAAATTTGGGGCAAAGAGAAAATGAAGAAACAAAACACTAAAAGCAAAGAAAGTTATGTCAAATTCACCTTTTAAAGTTGACCTCATTGTTCCCACTCTTAAAAACTTGTCCACTTTTGAAGATGTTGTTGTTGATTCATTCATTCCTCAATATGTCATTCCTAGTTTTACTAAACTAGTGGCTGTTCTAAGTTCATTTGTTGATCTTGTTATGCTTTCTATTACTATTGTTGATCATTCTTTAAAAGAAGGATATGTTGAGTTTTCACCTGTTGCTCCTATGGGCAAAAATCCAATCAATCCTAGTAATCTTAATTTTACACTTGTTGTTCCCATGGGTAGAAGTCTAATGAGTCCAAAGTGTTTCTATTCTTAACATTGTAAAACCTAATGTTTTCAGTAATATTCCTTAACCATCCTTTGTTGTGTTGAATATTAAAGATTATATTCTTGATGCTATAGTCTTCACTCTTAATATTTCCATCATGCAAGAGAACCATTTACCTGCCTTTTTACTAAAGCATTTAGCTCTTCAACCTTTTCTCGATAAAAGAAAGCAAAAATATAATTGTTCTCAAGCATCTAATGTTGATGCGGGTAGTGTTAATATTTCTTTATACTATTCTTTGAGTTATGAAACTAATTATTTTGTCTTATGTTCTTTCTGGCTTTATCTAGTATATATTCTATGTTGAACATCAATGATTATAGCATGAGCCTTAGTAGTTCAAAATCTACACAAAATGATGATTATCCACCCTTATCTACCCCCCAGACACACACAAATACAGATATAGAAGACATGAGTAAGGAGATAATATTTTTAGCCTGATCTTTATTAAAGGTGATTTTTCTGGTGTTGTAAAGAATTTAATTGTTTTAAAGTAAGATCTCAATAGCAATGCTAATGTTTTGAATGTGATATTTACTCAGGAAGATAGAAGAATGATCATAAGGATGAGTATTAAGGATTGAAAGCTCAAGTTCTCAATCGTGGATCATTTTAAATTGATTGACTTCTTATGGAATTTTGTGAAATAAATGCTTCCAATTATTTGATAAGGTCGTTCTTGTCTTTGTTTCTATTATAGGCTTTTGCAAAATAGTTTATATACTTAGGAAGCATATAAAAATGAACTTTAGAGGAATGATGTTGAGATTGAGAGGTTAAATAAAGGTGTTTTTCGCTTTTGGTGTTGCTTAAATATTAAGGAAGATTGAGATGCATATTTTAAGGAACGATGTAAATATGTTGCAAGAAAAGAACAATTGCTTACGAGCCAGTTTGGATGCAAGTGAATTTGTGATAAAGCAATTAGAAGGTTATGTCTCTGAGATGGAAATGATCAATTCCCTTATAGTAGAGCTAAAAAGTGCCAATATGGCTTTATTGAAGGAAAAAAAGGGTAGTTTAGAAGCTATGATCAAGAATAGGGATGGTGAGATAAGTAATTTGGAAGAAGAAAATTCTAATCTGAAAGCTAATAAAAGTGCTTTAGAAAGTTTGATTGTGGAAAGAAATGATCATATTTCTTCCTTGAATGTTGAACTTAGAAAGAAACATGATGAAATAAAGACCATTGTTAACAAAGCTCAATATAAGGTTGATTTGTTAAAATTGAGCAAGTAAATCAGGAGACTAATTTAGCATTTGAGAAGTCTTAAATCTCTTTGAAAAAGCGAAAAAAAAAAAAGGATAGTGGTGTTGCTTAAATTATTGCCTCAATAGTTAAGGAAGAAGTTGGAAGCTACCCAATAATAATATGATTGCTAAGGTTATATTACTTCTGCTTATATATTTAAACATGACTTTTAATCTAGTAGAGAGCTACAAGTCTCTTCCCAAGAATTTTGATATTGAATGTTGTTAGTATCGAGATTGATCAGCTAAGCATTATATGGATAGGCAAAAAGACATCAACTTTGATTATGTTGTTGAAGAAGTCTCGGAGGAAGATTCTGATATATTTTTAGCTTGATGAAAGTTTCTCTTCGGAAGAATATTAAGATCCTTCTTTTCTACTGCTAGAATATTATCTATAAACTTTGTGGTAGATTTACTTCTATAATATATAGTTACTTTAGATGCAATATAACTTTGTAGTTGTGAAAAAATATGCCTTTAAACTTTTGTAATGTTGAACTCTACATTTGTGGAACTTTTTTATAGCTATATTTAGGAAGAATGTGTTTTGGGATTCTTAGGGAATATTTTATTCTTTCTCAAGAAGGAATTTTTTTAATTCATATGAAGTTTTTTTTTTTACTTAAGCATATGATCTTTTTTTCAAGGAAGAACAATGATTGATTTTATGCCTTTAATATTTTCTTGGAAGGGTAGCGTCAAAGCATATAATTCAACTTGAAAATTTGTATTTTAATCTTGATCACACGACCTTCCCCCTAGAAGAGCGGCATTAAGCACATGACTCTTTTTTAAGGAATGGTGGTATTTGATTTTGAGCACATAATCTTTTCTTAGAAGAGCGGCATTAAAGCACACACTTTTGTTTAGGAAAGGCAACATTTAATTCTAAGCACACAACCTTTCTTTAGAAGAGCGATATTAGAGCACATAAATCTTTTCTAGAAAGGCGCATATGATTTTAAGGATATGACCCTTCCTAAAAAGTGTGTTATTAGAGCACACATCTTTTTTCTTGGGGAAATGTAATATTTGGATATATACATGTAATTTTAATACCAAATATCCTTCCACCAATCTTCTCTTCCTACTATGGTGATCTTATTGTCTTTTTATTCTTCCATTATATAATGTTGCATGAATAGTTGCAATGTCCCAGTTTCATTAGTAAAGTCTTTTTCATTCACTAACTGCTTTTTCCTTAATCCTTAAAAAGATGGATTCCCCCAAACCCCTTCTTGTTGATGTATACGAAAAGAGAACCAACTTTCACTTGGCCAACTACTATCACCCCATAGATATGCCACTACTAGCCATAGAAAGAAAGTCAATTTCACGTCTTGACGGTTGTTCAAGCTTGAGGGAGTCTGATTTCACCTATTTTACCTCTCGATCTCTCCTCATCAAGGTTAAGGATTTTTCATGTTACTCGCTTGGTGATAGGTCATGGCCTTAAGATGGTCTAACCCTAACAATTTATTGGTGGTTGTTAATTCGATTTTTATTTCTTTTATTTTTTCATTTTCTATTTTATATATTAAATAATTTTATTAATAGTTCATGTTCAAAATTGAAATAATTGTTAAACATTTTTTTATATTGCAATATGAAATATTTATGTATTGTTTAAAAAATTTTGTGATATAAATTAGATGAAAAAAGTAATTATATTTATACTTATTTGATTTTGCTTATGTTATTTATAATAACTAAATTAGATTATCCCTATGTGTATTAAATTAAATTGTGTCATATATCATTATTAGTATGTCACTTTTATTCAAAGTCTAAAGTTAATTATTTCTCATGGCAAAACCCAGACAATTGTAAATACGCTTTGCGCCTAAGACTATTTGAATTTGATTAAAAATATAGGATAAGAGTTGTGTTGAAAATTGGCTTATATGCCAAATTGAGCCAATCCCACATTGGTGGGAGATGGCATGGAGGAGCTTTGGTAGGCCTATATAAGGCAAGGCTCTCCTTGAGATTTAATATACTTTTTGAGAATATTTCTCTTCTCCCCTCTATTTGTAGGATCTCTTTATGAGAACCTCATAGTTCAAGGATTTTATATTTAAATCCTTGAAAGTTGTAAGAATTCAATTTTTCCCTTTATTTTTGGGCATTTGTAGTAATACCCTATTGTTTGGGTAATTACAGTATTAGCCCTACTATTTGGGTATTTGCAGTTTGACCCAATAGTTAGAAAATTTGTATTGTGGCCCAAAAACTTTGTAACTTCTCTTGAAGATAGTGGATTTGTTCTAGCGGCGCCCGAGGACGTAGGTAACATTACCGAACCTCGTTAAACTTGGTGTTCTTTCCTTTTTGCATATTGTTGGATGTTTGGTTGCCTCGTTATGGTATAACTAGCATTATTGATTGTCCGCATAACAATTGGTAATAATGCTAATTGTTGTTTGAACGCTTCTTGGCGTAACAAGTGGTATCAGAGCCCCAGGTTTAGGACAGTGAGTGGCTATTTTTTTAGCATTTACTACTATTCTGGGTTGGTGAATTTTTGAATTGCTAGTTGTTGGATATAATTATTTGGTGGAGCTTGGTTATTTGTGATATTGTGTATCGAGCTCATTTGTGCGAGGTGGCTATGGCATCATCATCATCTACATCGATGAGGACAGTGACAGTGTCTAGTGCAAAAATAGATGTGGAAAAATTTGATGGTCGGAATAATTTCGGCTTATGGCAGAGTGAGGTGTTGGATGGATTGTGTCAACAAGACTTAGATATAGTTCTGGAAGAAACAAAACCAGAAGATATCAAGGAGATAGACTGGGACAGGCTTAATATAAAAGCTTGTGGGTTGATTCGTTCTTGTCTGTGTAGAGAGCAGAAGTATCCGTTCATCAGAGAAAAGTCTGCCAATGCATTATGGAAGGCGCTGGAGAACAAATATATGAAGAAAAGTAATGAGAACCGGTTGTATCTATTGAAAAGATTGTTTCATCTTCAGTTGAGACAAGGTACGAGTATCAGTTCTCATATTGATGAATTTAATAAGTTAATTGCTGATTTATTAAATTTAGAGGAAACCTTCAAAGATGAAATAAAGGCTATGCTGTTGATTGGTTCTCTTCCGGATGAATTAGATCATTTATGTATTACTCTCATTCATGGAAAGGATAAATTGTCATTTGAAGAAGTTTGTTCTTCTTTGACAAACTATGAAATCCGTAGAAAAGATCAGAGAGAACATAGAGATGAGTCAGTAGAAGCATTGACAGTGAGAGGGCGTAGCCAGAGTAGAAAACCGGGAAAAAGGGGAAAATCTAAGTCGAGGGGTAGAGTAGAAAAAGATGAGTGTGCCTTTTGTCGGGAGAAAGGGCATTGGAAGAAAGATTGTCCAAAGTTGAAAAAGAAAGAAAAAGATATGTCTATTTCTGATGCATGTGTTGTTGAGAGCGTAAGCGATGATAGTTTGTCAGATTTTTGTTTAAGTGGTCATTCATCCACGTCTCGTTCTGATGAATGGATTATGGATTCGGGTTGTACTTATCATATGTGTCCACATCGGGAATGGTTCTTTAATTTTGAAGAGCTTAATGGTGAAGTTGTGTATATGGGCAATAATGATAGTTGTCATACTGCTGGGATAGGTTCAATCCGGTTGAAAAATGATGATGGATCAACTAGAGTTCTGACAGACGTTCGGTATATACCGAAGTTGAGGAAGAATCTCATCTCATTGGGAGCCTTGGAATCTAAAGGTTGTACTGTATCTATACGAAATGGAATTCTGAGGGTTACTTCAGGTGCTCTTGTGACATTGAAAGGCACTAGGAGGAACAACTTGTATTATTACAATGGTAGTACAGTGATTGGATCAGCGGCTATGGTTTCTGATAATGATGCAGATTCAGAGATCATTAGATTATGGCATATGCGGTTGGGGCATGCAGGTGAGAAAGCCTTATTCAGTTTAGTGAAAAGAGGCTTATTGAAAGGTGCGAAGACTTGCAAGCTAGAATTTTGTGAGTATTGTGTTCTGGGAAAGCAGAAGAGAGTGAAGTTTGGCACCGCTATTCATAATACCGAGGGTATTCTTGATTATGTTCACTCAGATGTATGGGGACCTTCTCAGACTACATCTATGGGAGGTTTGCGCTACTATGTTATTTTTGTTGATGACTTTTCCAGAAGAACTTGGGTGTACGTTTTGAAATCCAAAGATGATGTACTTAGTGCTTTCCTTAAATGGAAAAAGATGGTTGAGACACAAACAGGCAGGAAAATCAGGCATCTCAGAACAGACAATGGTGGTGAGTATTGCAGTGATCAGTTCTTGAAATTGTGTCAAGATGAGGGTATTGTACGTCATTTTACTGTAAGAGGTACACCGCAGCAGAATGGGGTGGCAGAACGCATGAACCGGACATTGCTGGAGAAAGTTCGGTGTATGTTGTCCAATGCAGAATTGGGTAAAGAGTTTTGGGCTGAGGCTGTGATTTATGCGTGTCATCTCATTAATCGTCTACCGTCAGCTGCTATTGGTGATAGAACTCCATTGGAGGTTTGGTCTGGAAAACCTGTTTCTGATTATGATTCTTTACATGTATTTGGTTCCATTGCATATTATCATGTGAAAGAATCAAAGCTAGATTCCAGAGCCAAGAAAGCAATTTTCTTGGGATTTTCTTCAGGTGTAAAAGGATATCGTCTTTGGTGTCCGAGTTCGAGGAAGATTGTATCAAGTAGAGATGTAACATTTGATGAGTCTTCTATGTTGAAAAAATCAGAAAACCAGACAACAGTGAATAGTACTCCGCAACAGGTGGAGCGTACTCAGCAGCAGGTGGAGTTGGAAACAACTACATTGAACCCGGTTAGATCTGTAGAGACAGATAATGATACTCCTATGACAGAGGTGATTTTGGGAGATGATGGAGAAGGTTCTACTCATGAACCTCAACAGCAACAAGAAACTATTGCAGTAAATAGGCCAAGACGTGAGATTCGGAGACCTGCTCGATTTGTTGATATGGTGGCCTACGCACTTCCAGTTGTAGATGATGATGTTCCTTCCACTTATAGAGAGGCAGTCAGCTATTCTGAAGTTGATCAGTGGAAGACAGCTATGAAGGAAGAGATGCAGTCTCTTCAGAAAAATGAAACTTGGGAGCTAGCTCAACTACCAAAGGGTAAGAAGGCAATTGGGTGCAAATGGGTATATGCAAAGAAAGATGGATTTCCTGATAAGAAAGATGTTCGCTACAAGGCAAGGTTGGTGGCTAAAGGCTATGCATAGAAGGAAGGAATTGACTACAATGAGGTATTTTCTCCAGTTGTGAAACATTCTTCCATTAGAATTTTATTGGCCTTAGTAGCTCAGTTAAATATGGAACTAGTTCAACTCGATGTAAAAACTGCATTTTTACATGGTGACTTGGAAGAGGAAATCTATATGACTCAGCCAGAGGGATTCAAAGTTGCTGGTAAGGAAAAATTGGTTTGCAAACTGAAAAGATCGCTTTATGGTTTGAAACAATCGCCGAGGCAGTGGTATAAGCGATTTGATCGGTTTATGATGGGTCAGAGGTACACAAGAAGCAAATTTGACCATTGTGTGTATTTTCAGAGGCTACATGATGGTTCTTTCATTTATCTACTCTTGTATGTCGATGACATGTTGATAGCTTCAACGAATGTCGAAGAAATTGAAAAATTGAAGATTCAATTGAATAGAGAGTTTGAGATGAAAGATTTGGGTGAAGCTAGAAAGATACTAGGCATGGAGATTAGCAGGGACAGAGAAAGAGGCAAAATTTGTTTGACTCAAAAGCAATATCTGAAGAAGGTATTACAGCGTTTTGGCATTTCAGAGGAATCAAAACCTGTAAGTACCCCACTTGCTGCTCATATGAAGATCAGTGCATCTTTATCTCCTAGTTCAGATGAGGAACGAGAGTATATGTCTCGAGTTCCATATGCTAATGCAGTTGGTAGCCTAATGTATGCTATGGTGTGTACGAGACCTGATATTTCACATGCAGTTGGAGTAGTGAGCAGATACATGCATAATCCCGGTAAAGGTCATTGGCAAGCTGTGAAATGGATTATGCGGTATTTATTGAAAACCGTAGGTGTTGGCTTAGTCTTTGAGAGAGATGAAACATGTGATCACTATGCTGTTGGTTTTGTTGATTCTGATTATGCTGGTGATTTGGATAAACGTCGATCAACAACCGGTTATGTGTTTACTCTTGCGAGAGCACCTGTGAGTTGGAAGTCTACTTTACAGTCTACAGTTGCTTTGTCTACTACAGAGGCAGAGTACATGGCAGTTACAGAGGCTGTGAAGGAAGCTATTTGGTTACAGGGATTGCTGGATGAATTGGGAATTGGTCAGAAGAAAATTAATGTTTATTCTGACAGTCAAAGTGCTATTCATTTAGCGAAGAATCCAGTATACCATGTTCGAACGAAGCATATTGATGTTCGGCATCATTTCGTGCGGGAGATCATTAGTGAAGGAAGAATCTTACTTCAGAAGATTGGGACTGCCGAGAATCCCGCAGATATGTTGACTAAAGTGGTGACAGCGATCAAGTTCAATCATTGTTTGGACTTGATCAATATAGTTCGAGTTTGATAGCGCCATTGGGCGCAAATTTAGAGGCGCTGCTTTTGGATAGAGAATTTTTGGAAAAATGAAGCTTTGTGGAGGATTGGCATATTCGCCAAGGTGGAGATTTGTTGAAAATTGGCTTATATGCCAAATTGAGCCAATCCCACATTGGTGGGAGATGGCATGGAGGAGCTTTGGTAGGCCTATATAAGGCAAGGCTCTCCTTGAGATTTAATATACTTTTTGAGAATATTTCTCTTCTCCCCTCTATTTGTAGGATCTCTTTATGAGAACCTCATAGTTCAAGGATTTTATATTTAAATCCTTGAAAGTTGTAAGAATTCAATTTTTCCCTTTATTTTTGGGCATTTGTAGTAATACCCTATTGTTTGGGTAATTACAGTATTAGCCCTACTATTTGGGTATTTGCAGTTTGACCCAATAGTTAGAAAATTTGTATTGTGGCCCAAAAACTTTGTAACTTCTCTTGAAGATAGTGGATTTGTTCTAGCGGCGCCCGAGGACGTAGGTAACATTACCGAACCTCGTTAAACTTGGTGTTCTTTCCTTTTTGCATATTGTTGGATGTTTGGTTGCCTCGTTATGGTATAACTAGCATTATTGATTGTCCGCATAACAATTGGTAATAATGCTAATTGTTGTTTGAACGCTTCTTGGCGTAACAAGTTAATATTTAGAGGATGAAATTTTTCATCCACATCTTTTTTTTTTTTTTAAAGAATCAAAGTTAATTATAGTTTAGAATAACGTTAGATCATGACGAAAATCATTTGACACTTTTGTTATTTTTAAGGGGTAAATCCTTTTCTCTATGAGTATAAACTATTTAATTGCAACTTTGTAATAGAATTTGTAGTCAAAGTTAAAGGGTAATATTCACTTTTATGATCATTGTGAATAGATTTCTTAACATATTCATAACATAAGTGTGGAGGGTTTTATCATTTTCTCAAACTATAAGAGCAGTTGCCTCATTTTAATATTTTTTTGTTATTATATTTTTCTCAAATTTCGGGGAGAAAAAATGTAATTATCTCTTTTCTATTATGTTGTGTATTTATTATTTTGCCATTAGTTGGATATTAAAATTTAAAAGTAAAGATAGCAGCCAAGTGATTTTGGGATGAATCACCATAAACTTATGAGATGATCTTTTTAAAACTATAAATATTGAATCCAAATAGAAACTTTTAGAAATTATCTTCACGCTCTCGTTCCATCTGTCCAAATGACAAAAAGCACTTGTGTCTACCTATAAAAGAGACTTCAACATTGAAGTCAATAATTTAAAAAGATAATTTCGAAGGAAAATGGAGAAACTAATAAGAAAAATGGTGTTTAGTTGCCAAGAAAATTATGTGTCTTATTACTATATATGTTCTTGTTGTCTTCTTAGTTAATAAATTTTTTCTTTTATTAATCAGATTCTTCTTCTCCATGATGTCCATGACTTACTTGTAGAGATTATAGGTTAAGAAACAGTCATTTTCCAATTAGAAACAAGGATTTAGAGGAAAGATGAGGCTCTTCCTCTAAACCCTCGCATTTGTTGGATGCATTACCTTCTAGATATTGGATTGTACGTTATTGGATTAAAGAACGTGTGAATTGATTGGATTGACATGATAGGAAAGTGATGTAGTGTAAGTGCGCTCTTATAAGCTCCTATACAAAGGTAGAAATCAAGCTATTAGCACTAGGCTAACTATGTTTAGGCCTAACAGATGTCCTCCCATAAGTGAAGGAACGTGACTATTGGATGGAAGTCTTCTTAGACACACTTTCACCCAATCTTTGAGTGCCATGTGCCATATTTTTGCATTTTCTACTTTTTTGCTTCTTTTATTGCAAGTGTTGTTTTGGACATTATATCTTTTCAATGCTGGCAACATGACATGTGCACATTTATAACCTTTTTGATAACTTTGTGGTCATTCATTCACTTCATTTTTCATTTCTTGGATATATAAATTAAGTCTCCTTGTCTTCTACTTTTGGTTGAGTTTTTTGCATCACTGTTCCATCGTTAGGGTGAAAATTCTTGTGACGCTGGGGCGACAAGTCTATATTTTAAAAAGTTTGCATTTTAGTCATTACTTTTGCTCTTTTTGCATCTTTATTTTAAATTTCTATAAATAACAATAATGCACAAAAATAGCAATTTATTATTATAAAACACTAAAATATCAAAATAAAAACATGAAAAAATATATGACAAATATAATAAATCAACTAGTAGGCAGCAGACGATGGCTAGGGTCTTATCATTTCATATTTTTGTATTTTCTATTTTGATATTATATCAACAAAAATTGTTATAGCTCAATATTAAGTACTCTTACTTGTCATGTGGTTATCTAGGGTTCAAACCCTATTAATAGTATTTTTAAATTATTAACATATGATTTTGAGGATAATATGTTAAAAGATTTGTAAACTCATATTAAAAAATTGATATGAACAATTTATACAATTACTAAAATAAAAGTGAATTCAAAAAAAAATTAAATAATTACAATAAATAATAAAGTAAGAAATAAAAAGAATAGTACTCAAATATTTATGTGGTTCAACATTCCCCATGACTTATGACTACGCCTCAAGCAATTTACCTTGAAAATTCTATTAAACTTGCATTAAACCAAGACTAAGAATAAATACACTTGACTTTCAAAGTATCAAAAAACCTTTATATCAAATTAGTTTCTAAAATACTAATGTAACCCTTATAATGAATGTTTATATCTCTTAACTCTCAAAGTTTTTTTTATAAACACTTGAATAAAGCTTAACACAAGAATTAAAAGAAATAAAAATGACTTAAAGGTCCAATTGAGTTAATACGAAGGTTTTTAACTCATTAGGGGCTTAAGATGTTGAAGTATAATGTATTGATGTATTTTGAGCTTCTTTAAATGAATTATTTATAGAGAATTAGAAAATAAGTCATTGGAGATCAAAACTAGCTAGTAGAAAAATCTAAAAAATTGCTTGGTCGGTTTAGAAAGTGGTTTGGAAAGCCTCTCCCAATTTGGAAAGAGAATTGACTACTTTGAAAAATAGCTCAGCCAATTTGAGCTCTAGATATAGTAAAACATTATGTTTAAGTTAGTTATAAAATCGTTTCTTAAATCGCATAATCACTTTACACTTTTTATCTACACAAGCTTAAATGATATGGTCATATTTTATAGACAACTCCGAATTAACTTTTTTTACAAAAATTGCTTAGAAAGTTGACATAATTATTTTTCTAATAACACTAATTTTGTGTATATATTAAGTTTCATAAAATGCTAATATAATTTTTAAAAAGTCTTTTTATTTGGTTGAAGTTCTTGAGTTACTATAAATACTTTATTTATTTATAAAATATTTTCTTTATATATATCTAAACCTTCAATGTCTAATAAGCTAATGTACTCTATTAATAGGATTTGTTATCGTTAAAATATTAATTCGTGTGACTAAAAAGCCAACAACAAAGAACAAGTTTAATGCGGTAATCTTTTTCTTTCGATCCTACATGTATTACACGATAAATTGGTTAACAATTCTTCATAGGAAGTTATCAATTCTCCTAAGGCCTTAAGATCACACTTGCTCAAGTCTTTTTAAGCTTAATGGGAATCTGATGTAGGGTCTGTTGCCTAAATATATAATAATTTTTTTGTGTTGAAATAAAAGAGATGTTCGTTTGAGTTCCCGAACCTATTATACATATGAAACTTTAAAAGTTATTAAGTCTAACTCAATCAACTTAATTTGAAAATATTTGAGTTTTAGCCAAATATTAAGAAGTTAATTGAGTTCTAAATTATCAACTCTGTCATGACCAAATTGATTAAATTTTTTTCAACCTGTTTTATACCCATCCCTAATTAAAGTTTTACCAAAACTTTTTTAATAACATATCATCCATAAAAATAAAAGTAATGTTACTTATATTTTTTAAATAATATTTACATCTTTTATTTTAAATTAATATGTTAAATAATTATTAAATAATAAAATTATATAAATTTTAAAATTATTTATTATTATTATTATTATTATCATTTTAATAAAATAAAAAATTAAAATTCTATGTAAAAAAAAAGTATTGCCTTATTATAAAAATAATAATTTTTTAAAGTTATCTATTCCAAGGTAATTAATTTGAACGTAATAAAATCAAATATTCTTGAGAGTTGTCAATTAAGTAATTTTAGTCTTCTCCACTGCAAATTCGTCCACCTCCTGTGTAAATGACAATTCCAAATCAGGGTAACAAGCATTATCATTGAAATTGATTCAAATTCAATTAAAATTCTTCTGTATTCTACATCCGGATTAACACAAAATCAGCATTGCCAATTCGATAATCGCAGATCTCGTACGTTTGCTCTTGTAAAATCCCACTCTTTTTTCTCTACGGGCATTTGTTCGAAATTTATGAATTGATCTATTCTTGCTCTTTATTTTTCTTGTATGACTGACTGATCCTATTGAGTTTTTGCTTATTGAACGACTAAATAGTGAAATTTTAGAGCAATGGACAAGTCAAGTGCACTGGATTACATCAACCAGATGTTTCCCACAGGTCACTCTTCTCTCTCTTTCTCTAATTCAATTTCTTACATGTAATTCTTGAAGCAAAATTATCGAATTTACTGTTTTCCACTGATTTTTTTTTTTGAAATGCACTGAATTTTGTCTTTAGGTTAAGAGAGGTTTTAGAATAAAATTTAGGGTTTTAATGGGGATTTGGATGGGGCTGTTCATGGTCCCAAAATAAGGCTGATTGAGTAGTTTGTAGGAGTTGTTTAATCATGGTTTCCTTTAGGGACAGTCGATCTATTTGATCTCATTTCATGAATTTAATGCCTGTCTTGCTGCCCATACAACTGGATTCTTATCCAAGAATTATATTTAACAAGAAAATGTTTGTCTGATTGTATCTATTTGCTTTTGCCCTTGCATTAGGGCCAAATGTCTACCTGTCCATTTCTTTTCTTTTAATTTAAAGAAACAAACCAATGTTATTACTATAAGAAAATTTACTGCTAAAGGTGCAACAGAGTTCCGCAACCAGATTTACAAAAGAACTAGTCGCTAAAAAATACAGTCGAATCCTATGCAACATCAACATCAAGCATCAGAGCAAAACCACATTATGATTCTCCAAAATGGAAAAAAGAGAGGATGCTGAAAATTCAGAAATTTTATTAATAGATATTGAAAGTGGGGTTATTACGAAAAATCAGGAGATTTTGGAACAGCAAAATTTATTATTTTTCATAAGATACTTTATGCTGGTTATGGAGTAATGAAGCTTAGAGTTGTTGGGTTGGATTTGAGTCATAATACTAAGAAACAAGCTGTTTGGTTGGAGTCTCTTTGAGTTGGGGGAAATAAGGAAAGCTGTATTCGAGTTGTGGAGATAAAACTCCTGGGGCAGATGGTTCCTTGTTGAGTTTCTTCCAATCTTGTTGGGAAAGTGTGACGGTAGATGTGTTAAAGGTTTTAAGGAGTTTTATGAAAGTGGGGTGATGTAAATTTATGAACAGAACCTTTGTTCGTCTTATTTCTTAATACCACCGTGATTATTCCTAAACATGTATTCGAGTTGGATTTGAGTCATAATACTAAGAAACAAGCTGTTTGGTTGGAGTCATAATACTAAGAAACAAGCTGTTTGGTTGGAGTCATAATACTAAGAAACAAGCTGTATTCGAGTTGATGGAGATAAAACTCCTGGGGCAGATGGTTCCTTGTTGAGCTTCTTCCAATCTTGTTGGGAAAGTGTGAAGGTAGATGTGTTAAAGGTTTTAAGAAGTTTTATGAAAGTGGAGTGATGTAAATTTATGAACAGAACCTTTATTTGTCTTATTTCTTAATACACACCGTGATTATTCCTAAACATGTACCAACAGAACCTTGATTTGCGTAATTTAGACTAGAGAAAATTACATAAGTTGCATGCTTGAAACTTCATGAATATCCTTTTAAATTATTGGCTTTTCAAATGGTTATCATATTAATTTTATAAGATCTGGTAATGTATAGAGGCATCTTTATCTGGTGTTGAACCACTTATGCAAAAGATACATAGTGAGATTCGACGTGTGGATGCGGGAATATTAGCTGCTGTTCGGCAACAGGTCAGGATTTTTCACTTACTGGTCACTTAAGGTTTTACATCATCAATTGTATGAAGTAATTGGATTGAATTGTGTCATCTGCTTGGTTTATTACGTACTATAATCTATATTAGTGCTGCTTTACTCTGTGTGGTTGAATGCTCTAGAAGGTTCTCTCTCACTCTTGCTCTCTTACTCTCCATGTGTGTGTGTACCTGACAACAGTTTCCACTACGCTAATGGTTATGATTACTGCTCTTTGATGTGTCATTCTATTTATCAATCTATCTATGTAACAATGTTCCCTTATGGCTAAGTATGTCAAAATTTTTGCAGCATCTTATGCTATTACTTTGTTGAATAGATGAATCTGAGAATGTTCAATTCTTAAAGACAATCTTGTTCTGTTTGAGGATTATCTTTCTGTTATCTGGATTTGAATATGGGAAACCTTAAAGCCTAGTCAAAAACAACTTGCAAGCATAGAACTAAAAAAATCTTTTAGCATGAAAGAATTTCTGTGTTGAGAACCACTTTTGAAGGACGGGAATTAAGACTAAAATTACAATGGAGAACCTCTTGTAATTGTAACTTAAAGCTGTAAAACTAGATCAATTAAAAATTCCGTTTTGCACTCAGTGAATTGTTACAAGTTTAGCGCACAAGAATGAGTGATAAAAATCTCTGTTTGCTTTAAAAAGAAAATAAATGAGTATTCTTTGATTGTAGGAAGAGTTAGTTATTGCCATCTTTAGAAATTCTTCGCTTTGTCATTTCCTCTTTTTGATACTTGAATTACATTTATTTTCTTGGAATAGGAGAATTATTTGTGATGAAATGTTGCACGAGATTGTCATTTGTTTCTATTTTTTTTTTCTCATTTTTATCATCCTTCTGTTGGGTAAAACTAGCTTAATTTCGGTATGGCTCTTCACATTCTATGTAGCTAGTTCAGATTATTAATCTTGTTCTTTATTCTTTTCACTTCTATTGACACTTATTTGTCATCTTTTGAGTCAATACATTCAGAATTTTATCCAGTTACTCATAATTGATGGCTTTCCTTACCTCCGCACATGCATGAACGCATAAAAACACATACAATATGTTTATGATTCCCTTCATTTCTGTTCTTTAACCCTATGAAGCAATATTAACCTACCTTGCATTGACAGATACAATCAGCACGATTCCTGCACCTAAAAAAACAAGTTATATGTTTATATTTGGTCTTTGATTGCTTTGCCTGTGTGACTTCACAGAGCAACTCAGGAACTAAAGCAAAGGAAGATCTTGCTGCTGCTACACATGCTGTGGAGGTCAGTTCATTACTTACAATGTGGTCACCTGAAAGAAAGTTTGAACACAAGCATCTCTGGTTACTAAAGTTTATCATTTGCGCTTTTTGGCTATAATACAGGAACTCATGTATAAGATCCGGGAAATAAAAAGCAAAGCAGAGCAAAGTGAAACAATGGTTCAGGAGATTTGCCGTGACATTAAGAAGTTGGACTTCGCAAAGAAACATATAACAACTACAATCACTGCTCTTCATCGTCTTACGATGCTAGGTTGGTTTTTTACTAGCAGTTTTTGTTATTATATTGAGTTTGTCTGTATGTTTTTATGTTGTCATCTAGCTCATATGATAGCCATGCAGAATGGAAACTCAATATATGTTTTTAGATGTACCTATTTCTAAAAGATCTAAGATGTTTGGTACATTCTTAAAGATTGAATCAACTTGTGATTTTGAAATTATTGAGTGAGAGAATATCAATGTTGAAGATCCTATATATAATTGCTTGTATCTGAATTTTAAACTAATGATGTTCGGTAATGAATTTTCTGATAAATACTACTTGAAAGAGCTGTTTTGGAGCGTATGACACGTGCATGAATGATTTATGTCGTTATGTTTCTTCAGCAGTCAAATGTGACGTTTTAATGTGCTTACGATCAACTTCACTATTGTAATGGTTTTGTGTGCTTGAGAGTACGTGTCGTTGTATATAACTTCTTACTGATACACTCTTTCTTGTGCTATGGCAGTTTCTGCTGTAGAGCAGCTACAAGTAATGGCTTCAAAAAGACAATATAAAGAGGCTGCTGCCCAGTTGGAGGTAACTTATTTACCAACAACTTAAATTTCTCACTTTCATTGTAGTTCAAAGGTGTTTCACTTTGTACATATCCTTTGGACCCTGATGGATTTTGTGGCTTGATTTATATATCCATTTACTTGAGTTTCACATATTTTTGTTGTGCTTTTGAATGGAAAATATTAGGTTGGGCTTCATTCACTTAGTACTTTCTAATTTAATTTCATTTTTGTTCCTTGACCATTGTGTTCAATGTGTAAGAGGAAACAGTTTCAATATTTTGTGTGCCTAACCCTTGGTAATTTTTCAGATAGACATTTAAGTCTCAACTCCTAGAAGATATTTTTTTTTTTTTGCTTTTATTGTAGAATGCACTTTCCGTGCTGTTTTCTTACTTATTGGGATAATAAAACAGTAGGGAAGAAACTTTTGGAAGTTTTAATTTTCAGCATATTGTGTTCTAATGTAGGCTTGTCTCTTGTTCCACTGCTGTAGGTAAGAAAGGAAAGAATATTTAGATAGCAAGATTGCATTCTATTCACATCAACATTTTCAAGCCATGTGGTCCTTTCATTTCTTGTATTTGGCAAAAACGTTTTTGCTCATGCATGTTGCATTATTAATCCTCCATGCTTTCGGTATGTACTTACCGTTAGCCTCTCTCTTACCCTCTTTTTTCTGGTTATCCCTTCGCTTTATAGGATTCCTCATCCTCAACCTCACATACTATTTTTGTTTATCATATTTCAAATTGTTTCAAAGAGAAGAATCCTTTTTTTGGGATTTTAGCTTGATTATTGCTTCATTATTTTTGTATGAAACAACATTGTGTTTGCCTAAACTAGTTCTAATGCATTCCAGGCTGTAAATCAATTATGTAGTCATTTTGAAGCCTACAGGGATATTCCAAAGATCACAGAGCTCAGGGAGAAGTTTAAGAATATAAAACAAATACTCAAGTCCCATGTGTTCTCAGACTTCTCAAGGTATGTTGTCCTTAGTATAAACTACTCTGTTGTTCCTTGGGAACCAATCTTTAGGTGGTCCTTTAAAATGCTTTTGCTCTCTTTTAACTTATTGCTTTTGGATAATAGTTAAGGCGTCTTGATATTTATATACTTTGGCTCCTAAAGTTAAATTGAGATTTCCCTAATCTTGTACATAAACATCAAATCAGATCAAGGATGTCACAAGAAAGAAAAGCGACTGAGGAAAAAGTGGTCAAGTCACTAGATTCTTGCCTTAGGAAAAAAAGAAAAATATTTATATAGAGGTCTACAAGTCTCTCTAATTTAAGCTTTTTTCCCATGTTCATCAATTGTGTTGGCATAGCATTTTGGTTGTTGCTCATTGTGGGCTGGAACTCGGCAAACACACTTGGGCAATTAACATTGGTTTTGTGCTTGTGATTGTCTATATATAGAATATGACAACCTTATGTCCAAAATTGAAATCTTATTGTTGAAGGCAGAGAGAAGTTTGAGCAAAGATAGGATAAATTTTTGTAGCCATCTCATTTAATAAAATATTTTTGAATTAATTGGATTCTGTCTGATAGGCAATTTCCATGCAACTATAGGTCATGTAGTCTTTGCTATGCCAACAATAGGGAATCCTTATAAAACTGGAAATCTCCAATTCGATATGTAGAACCAGAATGCAAGTTGTATGATAGTCTCATTCCCCACAAATGAGAAGTCTCCAAGCTTTACCCCTCCCATATAGGGGCAATTGGCTGGAGAAAGAATCCGAGAGCAATAATTGCAGTCTCGACAAGCCTATTTCCAAACTGGATGAAGAGATGAAAGATTTTCATTTTAGTTTCATATAGTCTTTCAAATGTCTACCGCACTCACACCTTTTGGCTCCTATTCAAAACTTCATAAGGAAGGTGCAAAAATGAAACTACGTCTTAATTATCTATGCTAGGAAATATTTTCTTTTAGCAATTTTTGCTTTGGGAACCATTTTATTTTTGAAATTGGATTTTGTTTTCCTTATTTGATTATGATTTTTCCTTTTGATGTTATGCTTAACTTGGAAACTTAGAATTTCATGTCTATTTTGTTTGTGATTGAGTTAATAAATAGTCCTTTGTACTTAGTGTTTGACTGACAAGTAGAATATTGATGATAATAATTGTTCTTTCTGCTCTTTGTTTCCCTTAATATTATCCTCCTTACCCTAATTTATTTTCTGTTTGTACTCCTTTTTTTTTCTCTCCCTTCCATTTTTCCTTCACTTACTTCATGAATAATTTAAAGTCTTAACATCAACTATGAAAGGTGGGCGGCTAAAGAAATCATCTTGGGCACTGTTGAATGTTGACTCATCAGAGGGTATTAGGCTATAATATATGGTGTTCGAGGAATTCTAGGAAAAGGAAGGTTATAAAAGAAATGACTTTTAAAGCAGATTGCATCCCCCTTTCTTTAAGATTTGAAAAGGGAGATCGTTAATAAAAAAGGTAGGATCTGCTTGGTCCAAATTTGAGGAGTGTATATTTTTCTTTCCCTCTCTCTGTGTGGGGAAATCAAAGATATTCTGGTGATGTGAGTTAAATAGGTGAAGGTGGCTGAGTCTGTGATGGTTTACTTTTTTGTTTGCTTGCTAAAATAAAATTTAACGATGGTGTTGATTGGTGGCTTCATGGAGATTATTGAAAAAGTTTTATAAGATAAAAGATTGGGTTTAGAGAGTAATGGTGGAATTGTTTAAAAAATGTCCTTCATGGCGTATAGGGGAAGATTTAATGTGCTTTTGGCATGTGTTGTAGGATGGATTGTCAAACAAATAATGGATAAAGAAAGGGAGAAAACTCAGAAGAAAAGAAAGGGGCAAAACTACAGAGAGAAATGGGAGAAACTGCAACAAGAAATTAGGGAAGAAATCATAACACTTAATTCATTAATTCATCAAGTCATGTCTTCTGGAAACTAAAACTTAAGGCCTTTTCTTATGGTGGCCAAACCTTAAATAAAACAGGAGACTAAAATTAAAAGAAATCTGCTTCAAAAAGTAATGTAAAACCTGCTTGAACAAGAAAGTTGCTTTGTGGGAAATAAACTAAACCCGAGTAAGTAATGAACACGACTCAAGTAAACAAGAAAAAAAAAACCTAATTTAGAAAAAATAAAAATTAACTCCTAAAACTCTAAAATAAGAGTTCTTGTTCTACAACAGTATGTCTCAAAAAAATCAAGTGGCTTAGGGAAGCTGGGAAGATAGATGTAGCGATCTTGTTCTGCATGAAACATAGTTTACATGATCCAACTTATGGTGGTCAAATGTGGTTTTGCAGACTGGACAGATTCCTCTTTATGCCAAAGAGGGAGAGTGATTATCTACTAAAAATTTATTATTAGAATCAAGGAGAGATTACACATTTTTTCAAGAAATTGTGTTATGATGAGTAGGTTATTAGGTGATGCAGGAGCCCAATAGATCATTATCTGTAGTCAAAAGTTATAAAACAATTATCATTTACCTAGTTTAGAAAATTGTCTCTATTTAGTATTTGTAATTCAAAATTGACTATCTAGGAAATTGTTGTCCAATATATAGGAAATAGGATAGTCATTTATATACTAACTCTTTTCTTGTACCCTTCTCAGCTTAGGTACTGGCAAAGAGACAGAAGAAAGTAACTTGCTACAGCAGTTGTCTGATGCTTGCTTAGTTGTTGATGCCCTGGAGCCATCTGTGCGGGAAGAGTTGGTAAACAACTTTTGCAGCAGGGAGCTAACTTCATATGAACAAATCTTTGAAGGAGCTGGTTTGTAATACTGTCATGGTTTTGCATACTATTTTAGGGTCCACTTTTAATGTCCTATGTTTTAAGTTCTTAATATTTCCTGTTTAACAGAATTGGCTAAGTTGGATAAAACTGAACGAAGATATGCATGGATCAAACGTCGTATGAGAACAAATGAGGAAATATGGAAAATTTTTCCTCCCTCATGGCATGTTCCTTATCTGCTCTGTATCCAGTTCTGTAAGAAAACAAGGTATCTAGCCTTTGACATCAATTCTAAATTCTTGTTAAACACTGTATAACATAACTGCTTGAATTTTTAAATAATTCTCATTCTCTTTGTTAGTTGTACCATAGAAGTCTTTAACCAACTTGGAACTGTTTGCCAATTTTGTATAATATTTGGAAGCAAATATTTAAAGGCTGGAAATCAAGGGGGGAGAAATGCGAAATTTTGAACATTCCGGGGGCCAGAGGGCAGGAAGATGTGTTGAGAGTTTAAATGCTATTGCTGAAAAATTTTCAATGTATTTAAGCTTTTGGGAGGTAATTACTTAACAGGTTTTTGGCCAAAAGGCGTTTAGTTCAAATCTATAACCATTTTGGTTACACTGTGACCCATGAAAATTGGGTTTGTGTATTCATCCATGTGTGTGGT
This sequence comes from Ailanthus altissimus, assembly GCA_946807835.1. NCBI lineage: Eukaryota > Viridiplantae > Streptophyta > Magnoliopsida > Sapindales > Simaroubaceae > Ailanthus > Ailanthus altissimus. Next base: position 14,966,224 of record OX327698.1, read on the forward strand.
CTTATGTCTTTGATCCACACAGGAAATTTCTTATCAAAATCGAGCCTTGCACATAACGGTCAATGTTAGAGTTTAAATGGTTTTTCGACTCTTTCTTTTATGCTTTCTTGTTGCACACCAATAACAATTCTAAAAACACTTCATTCACCACACAAGTTAAACCAAGCACAATGGCAGAAGACATTCATGAGTTTGGAGTTGTAAAATATGTGATAGAAGTTATTCTTATGTGTGCATGTATGTAATCTGTGTTGAGTTTGAGGATTTAGAAGGGGACAGGGGAGTTCAGGACAATTGTTCAGGTTGTCTTTGTCATCAATACCCAATTTCTAAAATATTTTCATCCAATACAATCTTTGATGCCTCTTTATTTAATTCAATAAGCTTTTCTTCTCAAATATTTAGATATTTGTGAAAATTTAGATTTTCCCAAAACCAAAAATCAGGAACATTTGAAGTTCCGAATTCCTTTCCCTAATTTTTAGACAAATAAATGCGGTCTAAAGGATGAAATTCTTGGAAATTTATGACACCGACATAATTTTTCCTCAACACAGTAGGCCCAAAGAAAATCTAAACAGTCAGACAGTGGAGTTTCTTATTGGCTGGTGCCAGGCCATATCAGTTGGCAGTGTCATTATATTGTCAATAACGTAAATGACATTTTCATACTTTTTCTTTCTTCAGACATATTTTGTATGAATAGCTAAGCTACTGAAAGTGATTGGGAATAAGATTCTTTTTCCCTTTTAGTTCATGTTATTGTGGTGTTTTTGGTTATTTGAAATAAAAGGTTCAAAAGAAATTTTGAAGATGGCATGGTGGAGATTTAGGGGATAAAGTTCAATTTTTGGGCATATATGGCTGTGTCAGTAACTACATAATTTCAGCATACGTTTTGTTCTTTATTCTTGGAGAATGGAAGGGTGTTTTATTTGGTTCATATGTTATCATTATGTTATATAAATAATATGCAGACTTATTTAATGGATGCTGGTTCTGACTTTGTTCCTTTTTTTGTTAAGAAAATTTTGATCCAGTTTATGTTATACACATAAATCATATGGTGGTTATAAATCATTGTAGCTGTGGGATGAATATCTTATTCTATTATGATATTGCAAATAATTGTACATGTCATTTTTTTTTTTGTTTACAGGAAACAAATGGAGGGGATTCTTGATAATTTGAAAGAAAAGCCAGATGTTGGAATATTATTGTTGGTAATTCACTGTCTTGCTCAAACCCCCCCCCCCCCCCCCCCCCCCCCCCCCCCCCCCCCCTTCTCTCTCTGTTCAGATTGTACAAAAGATACTAGATCACTCTCTGTGGTATGAAGCCTCTCACTTCTTTGAAACTTTCCTTCATCCTGATGGTGCATAAAGCCAGGCATGCCTATTAACTCCAAATCAGAACATGACCCTGAGAACCGTGCTTCTTGTCGCTAAAAGAAACAAATGAAAAAACTGTTCCCATATCAAATTTGTGCATATATACCAGCTAAGATTAAATGTTTCACTCATAATAAGTTCATACGATAAGCAGAACCTTGATAGGGAACCACGTTTGTACATGTAAAGAAGGCTTTATAAAGGATTTCGGTGGCTTTGCTTGTCGTCTTTATTTTAACTTCACTAGTTCTCGGTTGGTTTTAAAGAATGAAGTAACTTGCAGCACATTAAAATAGGATCTAACCTCAAATGTTTTGTTCTTACATGGCCTTAACTTGTCCTTACTAGTCCCTTGAGCCTGGACATCATGGGTATTATGAAATAGATCCACTGAATCGTGTTCTGCTTTGTTCTTCTCCAGAACACCTTTCAAACTTTCAGTATGAGTATTAGGCATTGCTTTTTATTCTTGGCTATAGATTATGAAACGTGCCTGCAAATGGTCTCTTTCACTATGTTTATTCTGCCATAAACTCACTTTCCACTCATCAGGAACCTTGAAGTGTACAATATCAGTGAAAACATCCTACCCAGCCTTATACCTTTTAAAAACTGATTCTGAGTGCTTTAAGCAGTGTCAGTAGTATTTCCTTCACTTAAGTCCCAATTGCTCTCACATGGTGTTTCCTTTCTATTCCGAGTCTCCCTAAATCATATCATCAGATGAGATGCTACTTTCAGCACTAAATTTGTATATGTTTTGCCTTTTACATTTCAAGGTATTATTATTTATTATTATTACTGATGAGAAAAAGGAGGAGAAAACTCATAAGAAATTCTTATCTGCTTTTTATGCAGATGTGCCTGAAACAATTGGCCATCTTGTATTCGTAAAAAAAATAATAAGAGATGGTTTTAGGGTGATTGGTATTATGATAATATGGATACTAATATACCAGATCTCTTAGCTACTTTCTTTTAGGGTGAACAGCTTGTTTTGATGTGCTTTTGTTATGCTTTGAGAACTGTTTATAGGCTCTGCAAAGAACCCTGGAGTTTGAGGATGAATTGGCAGAGAAATTTGGAGGAGACAGCAGCAGCAGCAACATTTCACAGGACATTGAAGAAATAGGTAGAGCAGAAAATAAGGGTCAAACTGTTTCAGATATTCGAAAGAAGTATGAAAGAAAGCTTGCTGCAAATCAAGCAGATATATCTGAAGTACGCATTATTTATTGCCAAATATATTTGATAAAGTTTTTTCAGCACATTCTCCATGCTATAGTATACTATATCATCATCCATTATTCCTTTTTTGATTGTGTTGACAGGAAAAGGATGGACGTAAAGATTTGTCAGTGCCAGGAGCTGGGGTATGTGTTTAAATTTTCTATGAATAACTGCTTGATGTTACTTCCTGGTAATACTATGTCACTGGGCCATATGTAAGATCTTTAAATCTAAATACTACAATTGTGAAATGGCTTGTTTTTCTGGATCTTGTGCTTTCCGGGAAGAACTGATACTATTCTATCTACAATGGAAAGTATTTGAGGGTTAACCTCGTTTCTTTGAAGTTCATTCCTGATCACATTGTTCAGTTGTTTTTTCATTATATACTGTTCAAATCTGTGGCAATTTGTTCCTATTTAGTTCTCCCATTGACAATCTAAATTGCTAGAATCTATTTGGTGAGCATATTTTTGTAAATCCGGCAGCAAACTTTTAGTCCATCTCACCTTTTGTACTTATTCCTCATCCCAAAAAAGAAGGAACAACTGTTCATTGAGCAGATTTAATGAATCTGATATGGATGTTTCTGATGAATTTTTGCCACTTCACTCTGGTATTGTCTATAAATCAGCAGTATCTTTTTATGAGAGATGTTGTGTGAGATTATAGTGTTTAATCCTGTATTAAGCTTTAAACTAAAGATAGATAGATATGGCTCTTGAAAGTTATTTGTGCTTGTTTATTTGGCAGTTCAACTTCCGCAGAATCATCTCGTCTTGCTTTGAACCCCACATGACAATTTATGTAGAACTAGAAGAGAAGACACTAATGGAGAATCTGGAGAAACTTGTTCAGGTTGGTTGGGTGTAAGAGTCATGATCAGTTGTACTCTGTGTGGCCTTTTGCTTATTTTTCTTCAATGATGTTTTTTTTCTTTCTCATAGGAGGAAACTTGGGATATTGAGGAGGGAAATCAGAATAATGTTCTTAATAGCAGCATTCAAGTAAGTATCGGAACATACTTTGGGTTTAACTAATGTTTACTGCACCTACATCATTGATTTATTGATGTGCTTATTTAGTTTTAAATCCTGGTTGGCATGGCTGTTCAATCCGTTTGATTGTGCATGTGCATTTCTAATTGTTGAAACTAACAAATTATTCCTTCTGGTCGGATTTTTTGAAATATCACCAACATTATGGCAAAAATGGTCGGAAAAATGAAAGCAATAACTAATTAGCATCGGTTAGTTGAGCAAGAAAAATAAATGCATAAGTAACTAGATCGCGTTGTTATCAATGTTTTCAGGTATCTTTTACATTCAATAGTCAAGTTGTTAGTTAGCAATTTGAAATTACATTGTCATGAGTCTATTGTATAAATTGCCAAAACATTTTCAGGCATTTTGCTTTGGATGCATTAATATAATACAAAATGTAAAGGAACATATTTAGTTCTGATTTTGTTTTGTAAATATCATATTCACTGCATTTATTTAGTTGCCTTTTGTTGTCGATTGCAGTTGTTTCTTATAATCAAGAGGAGTTTAAAGCGATGCAGTGCTTTAACGAAAAGCCAGACTTTATTAAATTTGTTCAAGGTGCATACTTTCAGTTCTTCATTTAATAGCTCCATTTTGTTCTTGTTGCAGCAATATTCATTTTATATCCAAAAAATAAGAAAATTTCTAAGTTTAGTGCTCATACAAAAACTCGATAATGTTTCAAAAGGGTAAAAAAATCTCAATAATTCTTAGATGGCCTTCATGAATCCCGGTGTCATAAAATGGTATTAGTCACCAAGGATTATGCCCATCATTCACTGTATTTGAAAGTTATGGAGAAGATGGTTATTGTAACCATGCTTTCCAATCTCCATTACATGCCCTCAGCTATAAATAAAGTGTGGTTACTGTTGGGTGAAAAAAATATATCTCTTTTCATTTCTCTGGGAAGCTCATTGCTCATCTGTGGGATCAAGAGGCTATCCTATTGCATGTCTGATGTTTATAGAGTATGTAATAGGTCTTCAAAACATCTGACAATGTTACTATCATATACTTATTTCAACCTGAATAGCTGTTAAACTTAGTGCTACGGAATGGAATATAAACAATAATCAGCAAAATCATGACAATGAAAAGTTAAAAACACACTCAGTAGTCTCTGTGGAAAGAAGATATTCATATCAAAGGATGATTTATTCCAACTGGAGCAGATTATAGAATGCCATGGGCACAATGAGGATTTTATCCACCTTGCAGCTAGCTTATGAGCTGACTTCCAACAACCATACCAGTAGAAAAGTGTAATCTGACTTTGTGTCATGTTGATCATAATCTTTAGGTCTTTCAAAAAGTTCTAAAAGCTTATGCGACAAAGCTTTTTTCAAGACTGCCTAGGGGTGGTACAGGTATTGTTGCAGCAGCTACTGGTATGGATGGACAGATAAAGGTACAAGAGATTGATCTTTTATTTTTGTGCAATTTTTTTTTCTTTCTATCATTTGTACCAAACACTGATTTCATTGTCGTCCACATGACAATTTTTAAGCAGACATCTGACAGGGATGAAAGGGTGATCTGTTATATTGTAAATTCTGCTGAATATTGCCATAAAACGGTTAGTTTGCTTCTCAGTTCATTGTGTTTCCCTGTGATTGTTGTGTTCCATTTTTATCTTCTCTCTAATCTGGCGAATGTGATGTGAGTACTTCTTACTATTATATTTGAAGTAAAAGGCTTTTATGTGAAGCTCTGTTGGAACTTTGGGAAAGAATGCACTAAACTACTGAATCTGTATCTGATGTGTTTCCTTATTGCTTCATGAGCCCTACTTGAGATTTTAATAGTTAGTTACTTTACTTGGTAGGAAGTAAAGGGATGGAAAGGAAAGGGAGGAGGGGAGAAAACATTCTAGATTTAACAAATCATGTCTTCGCTTTGGTCTATGAAGTTGTCCATAAGACAGGATATATGACCTTTTATTCAGTCCTAAATATGTCTTATATTTACATAAGCTACCATAGAAAATACTATTGTTTCTGGAATATGATTTATTATTATTATGTGTAGTGAGTTTTCTTTATAATTTTTAAACCATATAAAGATAACAATGTTTTAGTTGTAATTTTGATCTCAATTTAGTTGCTTGTTCCTTCTCCAGTTTCTAAGACCCAGATGTTAAGTGAGGTCTTGAATTGAATTCTCACTATTTTTTTGGGTCATGTAGTTTCTAATATCAATACCTTGAAGGGTTATTATTTATTTTATTTTTAAGGAACTATTAAACACTATTTTGTACCGGACATCCAAACAGGGTACCCTTTTTATGTGCTTCATGTCCAATTTATATATTATCACTTATATTTTACTATTTTGGATATTAAGCACATAAAATGGGTACCCTGTTTTGGATGTCAGGTACAAAATTCAAAAATCATTTTATGTTCGGCCCCCCTAGTTGAAATCTAATTCTGCCACTGGAAGGAGCTCTCATTATTTGTTAGGATGCCTCATTTTTCAATTGGAATACTCTGAAAGTCATGTACTATTTTATTGGTATGAGTTTTCTCTTGATCTGCATTTTTCTATGCTCTATGAATGAATATGCAATATTTGTCCGGTCACGTTCTCTTAACTGGTTGTCATGTTTTGATATTATTTAGCTGTCATGATGTTATGTTCTATGTTAATGTTTGATATGCTGAAAGCTGAACATTTATTTCAGTTTATTTATATATTTTCATGGCATGTTGGTTACAAATAATTAAGCATATATGTAAGCTTATTAACTTGGGGTATATTTTTCTATAGTCTGGAGAACTGGCTGAAAGTGTGTCCAAAATAATTGATTCTCAGTTAGCAGATGGGGTGGATATGTCTGAAGTGCAGGTAACCTGACTATTTCATGAAAACTCCAGTATATAGTAATTGTCCTGTTCATTCAGAATTCATGCAACCATGCAGGATGAATTTTCGGCAGTTATAACTAAAGCATTAGTAACGCTAGTGCTTGGCCTGGAAACTAAGTTTGATGCTGAAATGGCTGCAATGACACGTGTTCCATGGGGTGGCCTTGAGAGTGTGGGTGACCAATCAGAGTAAGATACTTCCATTAAAATACTTGGAGCTCTAATTGACTGTTCCCCAGTTAACTTCCACTTCTAACCATATCCACCTTCTTGTAGGTATGTGAATGGAATAAACACAATCCTTACCAGTAGCATTCCTGTACTTGGAAGCCTTCTTACGCCTATTTACTTCCAGTTCTTCTTGGATAAGGTGATTATAGGAGATGAAATGCTTGATACTATGCAACAAAATATAGATTTTGTCTTACATAGTTTATAATTAGTGCATTTAGGTTTTTCATGGACAGTTTCTTTTTTGCATTTTATATCCTTGACATCACGTGCTTATCAAAAGCCTCTTAAATTTCTTTAGAGCGTCATTGTTCGCTCAGTTACATAATTGTATGTTTGTCATTTATTTGTGAATGCTGTCTCCTTTTGGCTTTAGTTATGCTTCAGCGATACTGGATGTGTTTTATTTGTTTACTGAAATTAAAAAGATTACCAACTTTATAACATTCTTCAGGCGTATCTTCTTTTTTGAACTATACAATAACTTATATCCCTTTTCTCTTATTGTTATGCAGCTTGCTTCATCTCTTGGTCCACGATTCTATGCCAATATATTCAAGTGCAAGCACATATCAGAAACTGGAGCCCAACAGGTTGTGTTGATTTTCAATATCTATGTCTGTTCTTTGTGTTTGTAGCAGGAAAGTTGTGCTAATATATTATAGTTCCAAGGACGTTTGAATCTACATTTAGAACCTCCACAAAGCTTACTTCTAAATAAGACTTGAAGTTATTCAGTCCCTCTTGGGTCTCAGTTCTAAGATCCTTAATTAATGCTGCAAGGTTTGGACAAATAAAAAAGTCGCAGGATGTAAACCTTGAGGTTTTACCTTGTTTTAATTTATGCACAATGCAATAAAAATAAGTATGATTGGTTCTTTCTCTTCGAAAATGTTTTGTTAGGTAGAGATTGTTAGAGATTTTGTTGTTTTATTTTGTGTATCAACACAATTAGAAGAGTTTTGTACTCTCTCTTTGAAGGTTCCTTAATGTTATACCTATTTGGAGCTACCTGTCTGCAGCAATCTGTTTCTTGAACCTCTTTTGCTTAAATTCCATTTTAAGTGTTAGTGGAAACTGCCGTTTGAACAAATAATGAATTCTATTTCTTAACCAAAAGGATGCATTTTATTGTATTTTGAGGTGATTGTTTCTCTTGCAGTCATTGTTTGTTTTCGTCACTTTATCCAGTGTCTAATATATGGAGCTTGGACATTATTCTATTTCTTAACCAAAAGGATGCATTTTATTGTATTTTGAGGTGATTGTTTCTCTTGCAGTCATTGTTTGTTTTCGTCACTTTATCCAGTGTCTAATATATGGAGCTTGGACATTGTTCTATGATAGAAATGATTTTTGTTTTTCCTCATCTCTGAATAGACTGTACAGATTGTAAATAGGAAATCTCATGATCATGTAATTGATAATGGAGAAAACGTCTGCTACTTTTCATACCTTATAAATGATCATTTATGAAATGTAATCTTTATGATTGATTTGTTTACTCTGTTAGACTTAAATAATGCGATTCTATTTCAGATGCTGTTGGATACGCAAGCTGTAAAAACTATTCTTCTTGACATACCTACCCTTGCTCGACAGGTGAGTTGGTGCTCTCAAATAAAGATTTGTAGTCATAAATGTGATTAAAAATCCTAGCTCGCAGTTGCATTTTCCTTGTTGCTTCATTTACCTTTCTCATTGTCATCATCACTTGCACACTATCTAAAGCCTACTGCCTTTAGTTACTGCTATATATGGCAGGCATTTGTTTGAACCTGTTGCCAGGCTCATAGCTCTAGTGCTGGAGACATTGTTTTTAGCATTGAAGAATTGTTTTCCAGTCCAAATTAATAAGTAGATGAATTGCTCAAAAATCAAACTATTTCAAATTTGGTGTTAAGTGGCATCATTTTCCTTTTCTTTTCTAGCCGATTCTGAGCGGTACTTGTTAGCAAGGATTCTAACTACAGGCAATCTGATTAAAGGGGTACCGGTGTAGAAATATTTGACTTGGCTCGCATGTCCAATGAACATTGTTAGGACTTGATTTCAAGTACCAGTGTTAGGCCCTTACCATAGCTTAAGCTTTTGGGTCAAGCTATTTCACTAACATAAGTTTAAAGTGATATACTTCAAGTTTAAGCAGAAGGGGCTCCCAAAAATCAAAAGACTTGGGGGTGTTGAGGGAGTATACGTAACTTGATCCTCTTAATCAACTAAATTCTTTGTTTATGTGGTGGTTTAAATACAATATTTGGATTAGAGTAAACTTATGAGATATAAACTTATGAGATATATCATATCATTTACACGAGAAAATCACATAACTTTGCAAATTTTTCCAGCAATAATTTTAGTTAATCAATAGGCCATGCCTATGCACTTACTATGATTTCATCGAAAATTCATGAAACTTCTTATTTTCACTTTTTTACTGATCCTTATTTGTTACAAATATATAAACTTCATGACAAAGTTCATTTGTTTCTCTAATACAGACAGCAAGTGCTGCTAGCTATACAAAATTTGTAAGCCGTGAGATGAGCAAAGCTGAAGCACTTTTGAAGGTTTGTGATCATATTACTGGAAGGTTCATTTTGGCTAGTTAGAGTTTTTTACATCTAGGTGCAAATTGTTTCTTCATCAACAGGTCATACTATCTCCTGTTGATTCTGTGGCGGATACTTACCGTGCATTGCTACCAGAGGGAACACCAATGGAATTTCAGCGTATCCTAGAGCTCAAGGTTATATTCAATTATCACTTATGTGATGTCCTTTCAACATGACTTAATTTGGTGACATAATACTGTTATGATGTGTTAACTTAGACCTGAGATTACAAAAGTCAAATTGTAGGTCTTCAAATTGTATGTATCATGGTAGAGGCCTAGAGACATGAACCAATAAATGTTACTAAATCATGAGCCTCGTCTACATTATTAAGACAGGAGTCTAAGACAAAAATGACCAGTCTTTGATGCATGACTATAAGCTACTGTAGGAGGAAGGATGTGTATTGTCAGATAAGAAAACCATTGCTTTTTGCAGTTTCCTATTACATTTGTGATTGTCAAGAGACTGTAGGAGGCAAAATAATTACTATCTACTCAAGTTGGTAGGTTGTGGTGATTTCATTCAGAATGCTAAAGATGTTCTCCATAAACCATTTGTTCAGAGTATCATGCTATGCTATCTTATTTTCTTTTATTAAAAAAGAATATATGTCAAATCAGAGTGTGGCTTGTCTTGAGTACGTTCTAAGGAGTTGAATGTTCTGCATTGTTGTGCTGCTAAATTCAAATCAGAGTGCTTACTTATCAATAGTACATTTTGAGGAGTTGAATGTTTTTCTCTGGTCAATTTAACTCGTTCCGAAATATTGGACGAGTCCTTTACTTTCTAGCTTATTTATGCCCTGTGAGAGATAAGGTTTAGTATATTCCCCACATCTAGATATAATGATTTTCTTCTTTTTTCAATACCTGTGTTGTTGCATCAAGGTCTAGAGAAAGGAAGATGAAGAGTGTATTGATTGTATCTATTCATATTTGACTTTACTAGCAGTTCTGACTTTTGTGATCGTTTACTACTCAACTCATTTGTATTATCACGAGATTTAAATGTAATTTTTTTTTCCCGACTCTTAGAGAAAAACTTCAAGGAGTTTTAATTGGGGCATGGAATGTGCAGGGCCTTAAAAAAGCTGATCAGCAGAGCATACTGGATGACTTCAACAAACATGGGCCGGGGACTCCACAACCTACTATTGCACCGACAGTTGTATCGTCGGCTCCTCCTGCTCCCCCACCTTCGGTGATCATGAATTCTACTGCAGTTGGTTTTATCTCTTCAAGAGAAGATGTATTAACCAGAGCGGCTGCACTTGGACGAGGGGCTGCGACAACGGGGTTCAAGAGGTTCCTGGCTTTAACTGAAGCTGCAAAAGACCGGAAAGATGGGCCTTTCAGGAAGCTCTTCAACACATAACACTATTCAATATCATTTCAGATATTTTTGTGCAATCTTTCATTCTTTTATGATAATCTTTTATCTCTTCCTTCTCCTTCCTGTTGTTGCATTTCAATCACAAGATATCTTTTATGCATCTGAATTTCTCGGACTGGAGCAAGATTTTGTGTACATAAGAATAGTTTAATGAAATTTCTCTTCCTTAGATCTTCTGTTCTGTGGGTGGCTGAGGATAGTCATAGTCATGCCACAGCCTCATAAGCACTAAACCTAATGGAAATAGATATTAAATTTAAAACCCAAATTTGACTAACACTCGTTTTACATTTTTACTTTTCTTTCCCTTTTCCTTTGGAATAAAATTGGGAGGACTGGTTGCAGAAATTGGGTTGATAATTATGGACGATAATATGTTGCAGCCACAGCAGTTCATGCTCTTGATGCTTCTCTTTTGACATTGATGTCTAAACTGTATAAAACCATGTCAATAATTTCATATTTTAGCATGTTTTCATAAATCAAAATTTGAAAGTTAAGTCATTTGTTAAGAATAGAAGGCATAAAATATTAATTTGGTGGGAGAATTGGATGTTGTATTTTTTTGTTTTTATTGAACATGCAAGGAGTCATGCATCATAAATTGAGTTTATTATACATGATTAAAATATATAAAGAAAAATTGTATCATATTTTAAGTTAAAAAAGTTAATCTTAAGAATTTTCATATATAGTTTGAGTGATGTTAAACTTTTAAGTAGTATTTTAATATTTTTTATTTTAATTTACCATGTGAATTATATTGAATGATTTTAAAGGTTATAAAAAATAATTATTTAATGAATATTTAACATGTTATTTAAATCAAAATATTAAAATATCACTTACTAAAATATAATATTATTTTATAATTTAGTTGACGAGGTTACTCACAATATCTGATTAATTCTTTTAATTTACGAGGGACGTTGTTCACTATATATGTAAGCATACTATATATCTATATATATATGTATATTTTAAGAGGAGTAAATAGTATTTTCTATTTATGTTAAAAAAAATTTCTAGACTTAAAAGCTAATTTTACGAAAAAATTCGTCAGGCTAATAAAGAGGGTACATGTGATATTTAAAACTATTTTGGAGGGTACTTTTGGCAATTAAAATAAATGAAACAGTTAGAGTTCAGTGTTCACGAAATCGACGAGGAAACTCGAGTCAAGTTCAAGCAAAAGAAACCGGTGCTTCTTGATTTGCAAAATTAGGGCACTATAGTTGTTTGTATCTGTGCTTTCTCGACGTTTTAGGGTTAAGCATTCGGCGAATTTCCCTTCTGAAATTCCCTTTCATCTTCTCAAGGCTTCTCCTGTTCTGCATTGCGTTGATACATTGTATTTCAGAAACGAATTATTCTATAATTCCGGGAAGGTTTTAACGATATTGGTAGTGGGATTATTTGTATCTGTTAAATTAATAGTTAAACATCATCATTCTTAATTCTCTAATTTGATCCAACGATTCAAATTATTTCCGGTATTATACTGATAGTTTAGTTCCAGAATGATAATCCGAAAGAAACAAAAATAAGATTGCTCCACCAAGTGTTTGTGGTAATGCCTGTTACTTTTTTCTTTCTTTTTTTTCGTTTCTTAATTTTTTCTCTGTTTCCTTTAATTTGTAGAATTTCTTCTATGCCCATTATTATTCTCGTATTTCTGAAGATATCACTTTGATGAAATTGTGTGTTTATCTATGACGATGGATTTGTAAATGTGTGTTTTGGTTGCCAAGGTTGGCATACGTCTAGTTCTTGAATGATTTGAGAAGATTTCTGGGTTCATCTACTCACTGAAAAATAAAATTAAGATAAAGAAGGTGTAATTTTCCTCTCTTGTTTAGTATCTTAGTATTTTTAAAACAAAACCTGAAAAGGAAAAAAGAAAAAAGGAATTGAGATCGGTAGCTGAAACTTGAAATTTTGTTTTGATATCGAGTGTTTGTGAGACTACCTAATGTATCTTTATTATGATTTTACTCTCTATATTATGCTTTTAGAAAGGACATATATTTGTAACTACATTTGTGTACAATTCTCTTCAATACATTCAGGAAAGAGCTTAATATTAAACTAATTTATTTATTGGTTTATTTTTCGCAAGTAAGGGGTGTTCAAAGTAATGGACGAACAAGTTGTGCTATCTGAGGGAGCTTATGACGATGTAAGTTTTTCAGTTCATTTTTGTCTTTGTCAATTTTTCTTTTTTTTTTTTCAATTTCCTATGGAATTGTCATGTAATTGATGAAAGTCAGATAAATAAATGATTTCTGGATAGATCAAACAAAATGCATTGAGTGTGCTTAGTTGTAAGCAATTGGATGCGTTCAAGGTGTTTGGTACACTAAGATCAGTTGAGCGTAATGTGTTCCATTATTGAATTCATTTCAGCATTAAGAAACCAAGTTCTATCAATTTGTTTCTTTCTGAATTATCAAAGCTGCAAAATTTTGATTCTGATTTACTTGTGGTGGTATTATTTTCTAACGTGTTATTCATGTCATAACTTAAGGATGATAGCTCTACTTGTGGTAGCACTGTTGGAAATGAAGATGCTGTTGACTTTACCAGTGCCTTCACAACTGACATGGTAGATAACTTATTGTTTGTTCATTAGTTAAATAATTTTTCAGAGTTGATCCTGTTGATTAAAATTGTGTTACGTGTAGGTTTTTGACAGCAGAGAAGAACTAGTTGAATGGATACGAGATACTGGAAAGAGAAATGGGCTAGTTATTGTGATTAAGAAATCTGATGTTGGTGCAGAAGGGAGGAGACCAAGGATAACCTTTGCATGTGAAAGGAGTGGTGCCTATAGACGTAAATATACTGAGGGTCAGACACCAAAACGACCAAAAACAATTGGAACAAAGAAGTGCGGTTGCCCATTTCTATTGAAGGGGCACAAGTTAGATAATGATGATGATTGGATATTGAAAGTTGTTTGTGGGGTGCATAACCATCCTGTCATACAACACATTGAGGGCCACTCATATGCGGGCAGACTTACCGAACAAGAGGCCAATATATTAGTTGATCTATCAAGGAGCAATATTAGTCCAAAAGAGATATTAGAGACACTTAAGCAGAGGGATATGCATAATGTGAGCACAATAAAAGCAATTTACAATGCACGACATAAATATAAGGTTGGCGAGCAAGTTGGACAGTTACATATGCATCAACTCATGGATAAGTTAACAAGTTATAATTATATTCAGTGGCATCGGTATAATGAGGAAACTGATTGCATTAAGGATTTGTTTTGGGTGCATCCCATTGCTGTTGGATTGTTAAGAGCTTTTCCATGTGTGCTTATGATCGATTGTACCTACAAGACTAATATGTATCCCTTCTCGTTATTGGAGATAGTTGGTGTTACATCAACCGAGTTAACATTTTCTGTTGCTTTCGCATATCTTGAATCTGAGCGCGAGGATAATTATGCTTGGGTGTTGGAAAGATTAAGTAGTATGATGGAAGATGATGTCTTGCCAAGTGTTGTCGTGATGGACAAAGATTTGGTATTAATGAACGCTGTTCGTGCAGTATTTCCAAGAGCAACCAATCTTCTTTGTAGATGGCATATTTCAAAGAATGTCTCCATTAATTGCAAGACGTTATTTGAGACTAAAGAGAGGTGGGAAGCCTTCATTTGCAGTTGGAATGTCTTGGTGCTATCTGTCACAGAGCGAGAGTATATGCAGCACTTAAGTGCTATGGAGAGTGATTTCTCCAGATATCCACAGGCGATTGATTATGTGAAGCAAACATGGCTGGTTAATTACAAGGAGAAATTTGTTGCAGCATGGACAGACTTAACCATGCACTTTGGAAATGTGACAATGAACAGGTAAATTTGAATTTTCACACTGGCAAGATTTACATTTATGTTTGTCTTAATAACTAAAGTTGCCAAACATTGTTTTAACAGGGCTGAGACTACACAGACAAAATTGAAGAGGCTGTTAGCAGCACCCCAAGGCAATTTTGAGAAATCATGGGCAAAGATGCACACTTTGTTAGAACAACACCACAGTGAGATTAAGGCTTCATTTGAGAAGAGCTTGACTATTGTGCAACATAACTTTAAAGCTCCAATTTTTTAGGAGCTAAGGGGATTTGTCTCGCTAAATGCAATGAACATAGTACTTAGTGAATTTGAACGAGCTGATTCTGTTGGTCTCGATGCCTCTGCATGTGGATGTGTATTTCGACGCACACATGGGTTACCATGTGCACATGAGATTGCTGAGTATAAACATGAAAGTCGATCCATTCCTTTGTTAGTCGTGGATCCCCACTGGAAGAAACTGGACTTTGTGCCTGTTACTCAAGAAACAAAACTAGAGTTGAGTTTTAGAGCTGAAGTAGAGATGTTTGTCAAGCGTTTTGAAGAGACTGATGGTCCTGGTAAGCTACAACTATTGAGAAAGTTGAGAGAATTAAATAACTCAATATTGACTTTGAATTCAGTATCAACTTCATTTGCTGAGACAGAGGTTGATGGTTGGCCTTCATCAAAGTTACCTGCATCTACTTATCAGGATCCATCAGAACTTGAGCATGTGTTATCTTTACAGGGTAGTGACTCAGCACCCATTAGGACTTCAAGTGCTACTTCATTGCAACTTAAGGGGAGGCAGAAAGAGAAGGTTTACCGGGGAAAACCTCTTCAGCCTTTGTCTTTTATTGATTCATTTCCAACCGGGTTGAGACCTTACATACATGACGTTCAGGATGTTATTGCAGATGGTCACTGTGGTTTCCGAGCTATGGCAGATTTGATGGGTATGGGCCAGGATAATTGGGCTCAGGTTAGAAGGGATTGCTGGATGAGCTGCAGTCTCATTCTGATGATTACACTCAACTATATGGTGATGCTGATAAAGTGCGGGAGCTCTTGCATTTACTATCATATTTCGAGAGCAATCCAGGGATTGAACATTGGATGGCAATGCCAGACACTGGCCATTTAATTGCTTCTAGGTATAATGTTGTCCTGATGCATTTATCTCAGCAACAGTGCTTTACATTTCTGCCACTCAGATCTGTGCCATTGCCTCGTACCTCCCATAAAATTATTGCAATCGGATTTGTAAATGAATGTCATTTCGTAAAGGTATGTCTTAGAATTCAGTATAATTTTATGTTTTTTCCACTATAAGTAACTATTTTCTTGGTTTGGTAACTGATTTTGTTTATAACTTAATGCTCTATGCAGGTGTTTATGCATCCAGGTGCACCCATGCCGCCGATCATATCTGAGTGGTTTAAGCACCGTAATCCATGTTCACAAGGATGGGAGACTCCATATGCAGCTCATGTCAGAGTTTTCAAAGACCTAGTGATAGATCTTCGATATACCTGACTTTAGGGATGGGCTGTCTTGTAAATGCAGCTAGAGTTTTGTTCTTGTATTAGGCTATCTCGGCAGATGATTGCCGACGCTCATGGCTAAACTTTTGTTCATCTGTCAGTCGGCCTGTTTGTTCACGCGGCTACTTCTAAACAGTTAAATTGAGGTTTGTTCCGGTTCCTCCAAAATTGAAGGGAATCAGGTATTAATTCTTCCTGTAATTGAATCTGTAGCAATGTAACATTATTTATAATGAGGTTATTATATCAAATAGAACCCTGATTTGAAATGATTTTGTATATTTTTTAGTGGAATATTAGCTGATGAAGCTGAGGAGCAAGATAGAGAATAAAAAAGGAAAGGGAAAAAACTGTGTTAGACATTTTCACAGCCAGCTTTCATTTTCTTTAACCAATAAGAAGAAAATTGTGAACAGCTAGCCCTGTTTCTGATGGGTTGCCACAAACTGGTCGAATTTTAGTATTGAATATTTTTTTTTTTTGTCGTGAATTTTCTATGGTTAAATCACAACCCCTTGATCTAGCAGCGAAGGAAACATTTTTATATTTAACAAATAAATCAAACTTTGCATGTAATTTCGTGAGAAGATTAATTTTTTTTCAATATTTCCAATTATATATTAGTTTTAGAAATAAATAATTGTATTGAGAATTGGATAAAATTTTAAATTTTATATGATGGTTTTTAAAAAAATTAAAAAAAGAAGAAGAAAGGAGCTGTTATTTATATGGTCAAGTTCAACAAGCTTAAACTGGTCAATGTAATTGCATGCAGACGCACATTTGGATAGCCATACATGAGAGTCATATGCATACAACGTAATAGAATTGAAACTTAACATTTTGTTTTGTAATATATTAATTATTGGTTATCATTTATCTACAAATCAAATCAAAGGGCAGGTATTTCACTTGTACAATCAACAAGGTACAAGTGAGTACACGGAAATATTGCGTGGCCAAGAAAGGTCAATGATTGAAAATGGTAATGTTTTAATATTAAGAAGAAAAAATAAAAGCCAGAGAAGATGAATCTGAATTCTGTGCTGACTCGTAATTCATAAAATCCAACAAAGAAACAAACACTCGGTGCATAAACGAACTTACCAATTAATCACAACAGAAGAAGCAAAATTCAATTCGAGAATGGAGAAAACCCAGGTGCATGAGGTAGAGAAAGAGAATGGAGATGTAGATGTTAATAATAATAATAATAATAATAGAGATGAAAAGCAAAGCTTTAAAGATGGTTCACTTTGTGGGTACGATTCTCTTCACAGCTTGCTCAGCGCCAATCTCAAACCCCATATCTTCCAGGTTATACTTTATATATAATTTCTTATCTTTTTCCTATCTTTCTAGAATTTTTTTTCTTTTTGTCATTTGTCATTTGTCATTTGTCACAAATGTTTGATTGTAAATTGTCCATTTTGATTATAACCCAGAATCAGTTAGGCCTGCAAGATAATAATAATAATTAGATTGGTTTTGTCTTGGCAACTTATTTCAGAATGAGTATTGGTTTTTCCTTTTTAAATTGAAAAGGGTCAAATTTGGAGTATTATTGATATTGGTATTGATCATTTGTGATTTCTCATGATAAGTTTGATTTCTTTTTTTTTTAATTTACAGGAGGTTAACCGCTTGCTTTTGGGTCTCAACTGTGGAAAGCCACTGGAGCTGATTGCTCTGTCTCCATTGGCCAAAGCACTCTCTTCTGAGCACGACTTTGATCTCCAGGTTAGCCTTTCACTTACTGAGTGTTTTCTTTTTCTTTACCTAATTACGTTCCCCATACAATTCAAAGTATTATTGTAGAATACTTCCCTTCCCTTTGTTCTTCTTTCTTGTGCAAGAACTTGCCAAGTGATTAAAGTTAATTAATTTTGGCCCTTATATCAACATCCTAATTTTAAATTGTTGAAATATATATTTGAGATAGAAGTTAGCTGAATTCAAAAACTGAATAGCTGTTGCAAGCAATGAATAATGAGATATTGTGCGAATCTTGTTTCAAGTGGATTAATTACTTCCTTTTATTCAGTTATGCATCTGTTTTTGTTGAACAAATAATAAGACATGCAACAGGATCAGACAAAAAAAAAAGAGAAGTTACTTGAGGTTGTTCTGTGTTTTCTGATATCCTAGAAAAAATTTCAATGTACATTACAAGAAAGAAAAAGGAAAAGAAACAAAGCTTAATGGGTGTTAACTGTCTTATTGCTTTCTCTGGTCATTGTATTGAATCCTAAGTAAATCAGTGGCATAGATCTTTTATAAGCAGCTTTTGAAATGCTGAGATGTTATGCTAGATTGCTTTGAATTATTCATTTTAAGATAATTTCAGGCCTTCCGCTTTCATGCTGACCAAGAGTTACTAAGAGAACCTCGAGTTGTTCGGGTGGGTCTTATCCAGAACTCTATTGCTCTTCCAACAACTGCTCATTTTCTGGACCAGAAGAGGGCTATCTTTCAGAAATTAAAGCTAATCATTGATGCCGCTGGCACTTCAGGAGTTAACATACTATGCTTGCAAGTAACTACTGTCTTGAGGTTTAACCATTTTCATTAATTATTTTCCCCTGTTATATGAAATTTAATGTAACTCCTCATTTATCTTAATGTAGGAAGCATGGATGATGCCATTTGCATTTTGCACTCGAGAGAAGAGGTGGTGTGAATTTGCTGAGCCCATCGATGGAGAATCAACTCGATTTCTTCAGGACCTTGCACAGAAACATAACATGATCATTGTCAGTCCAATCCTTGAGAGGGATGTTAACCATGGAGATACTATCTGGAACACTGCTGTTATTATTGGAAATCATGGCAACATAATTGGAAAGCATCGAAAGGTAGATGCAGTAGTTCAACAGCTTCAGTTTCTATATCTCTTTTTAGCAATTCTTTAATTGAATGCAATTTCATTTGCCAGAACCATATTCCTAGAGTTGGGGACTTCAATGAGAGCACATATTATATGGAAGGAAATACAGGGCATCCTGTGTTTGAGACAGTTTTTGGAAAGATTGCTGTCAATATTTGTTATGGGAGGCATCATCCTTTGAATTGGCTAGCTTTTGGGCTGAATGGTGCGGAAATTGTTTTCAATCCTTCTGCTACTGTTGGTGAACTCAGTGAACCAATGTGGCCCATTGAGGTGATCTATTTCCCTATTGTTAATTCTTGGAAATCATTTCTCCTATGAATTTTGCTCATTCAAGTTGTTAGTTTTGTATTTGCTTATAATTTCATCAATTATTTCTGGTTTTGTGCTGATAATTGCAAAAGCTGATATTGCCCTATGCTTTGCATAGAGATGGAAATTCCTTGTGAGATATGGTCCATCCACATGTTCTATTAAGTGACAAATGACATGAATATCAGATTAGTATGTGTGCAGACACATTTTTTTTTAATGCAGTGACAACATAATTCCAACATCATACAAGATGAAGCACTCAAAACATAATTATAACACTGCAGTTGGCTAATCCATTAACATCTTCTTGACTCATTGTACAGGCTCGTAATGCTGCCATAGCAAATAGTTACTTTGTTGGATCAATTAATCGTGTTGGGACTGAGGTCTTCCCCCATCCCTTTACTTCTGGTGATGGAAAGCCACAGCATGCTGATTTTGGGCATTTCTATGGCTCAAGTCATTTTTCAGCCCCTGATGCTTCTTGCACACCATCTCTCTCCCGTTACAAGGATGGGTTGTTGATTGCAGACATGGATTTGAACCTCTGTAGACAGTTGAAAGACAAGTGGGGATTTCGAATGACTGCTCGATATGAATTGTATGCAGATATTCTAGCTCGTTATTTGAAGCCAGACTATGAGCCCCAGGTCATATCCGATCCCTTGTTACATAAGAAGTCTTCTTAAGTTCCAGGTAATCTTCAATGTTGTAATCTGGAAAAGGAAAGTGAAGAAGGTTCTTGGCTTCTTGCTTAATCAATAGTGTAAAATAAGCCCTTGGGTGTTCATTTCTGTAATTATTTGAACATTATCAATCACCCAAAGAACTTGAGAAAAGAAGTAATGAGTTGTGGACGTCTTATAGAAACCAAGCAAACTTCTTACTAATGATGTTTTCAATTGTCCAATAATTTGTACAACATTGCATGAAGTGGTTAATTGATTTAAATGCACTGCTGGATTAAGGCGAAGCATTCAGTAAAATCTTAACGTCCTAAATAGTTTAGCCAACTGTTTGTGCCTAAATTTGGTTAATCAAGACACAAACATTTAGAATTTACTTTTAACAAATGGAAGTTGAACCTAGCGAATGATTTAGGCTATAGAGACAAGTTTGGATCGGGTTAAGAGTTTTGAAGGGTGAAACACAGAGAATGAAGGTGGTGTTGGATTGGTGCTGATGAACCTGCACAATACAAAAAAGAAACGATGGTTGTTGTTGGCACGGGCGAGAAGGCAAGTGACAACCTTCGGACGCTCAAATTAAATGGGGAGCTGAAAGGGATTTATCTTTTAGGATCTTTTTATTTGCATAAAGTAAAACGGAGATTTGATGAATTGGTTCATCTGTGAAAAAGTGAGAGATATACCTCTTATTTTTTAAGAAAATTTTTAGATTTGACCAATTTTTAATGTAAATTTTTATTTGATTAGAGTCAAAATTTGTATATTTTAATAACCAAACAAATATGATTTTTTCTTTTCTATTTTTATTTGTGTAATTTATAAAAAAAAAAGTATTTTTTTTAATTTTTAATTAATTTATTCAATAAATTTAATTTTATGAGAATTAAAATTAAGTAATTATTTTAAGAATTAAAAATTAAAAAACTAAAGAAAATTGTTATAAAATTTTGGGAAAAAAGTACTGCACAGAAACACGTGCCGCGTGTGTAGTAATTTTTTTTATTTTTTAAATTTTAAATTGTTAAAATATAATTATATTAATAATTTAAATAAAAAAGATTTATTTTTTAAAAATTTTAAATTATTTAATTTTTTATTTTTAAAATTTTTTTAAACGAGTATAATTTAAACAAACTATAAAATATTATTTATAATAAATAACATAATTTAAGCAAGTGTAATTTAGACACGCTTGCTACGTATTGTATATTATTATACAAATTTTAAAATATATGTAAATTAAAATTAAAAATTAAAAAAGTTAAATTAATTTAAAAATTTTTGTGTAAATTAAAATGAATTAATTAAATAATTAAAATTAAATCAATTACAATATTAAAAAAATTATCACGGCCAAATTTTATTTTTTAAATTAAAAACTTGAATTTTATTATTATTTTTATTTAATTCGATTTTATACTTTTAAATTTTAATTAATTATTTAAATTGTAAGGAGTGTGTCACTTTTTTATTTTTCTAAAAATATATAAAATTAAATAATAAATTTAAAAAATTAAACAGTTGTGAACAGGCCAAAGTTAACTGGGTGTGCAGTGGGCTTTGGCACTGTAGTTTAAATTTTTTTTAATTTATTAATTTTATATTTTAATATTTTTATTAATAGAAACTAAAATATTTAAAAATAAATAAAATAATTAAATAAAAAATTTAAAATATTAAATTAATTAAAAAATCATTTTTATTTTTTAAAATTAATTACAAATTTATTATTATATTAATTTAATATTTTTTTTAAATTTTAGTTTTTTATATTTTAATAAGGGCATTTAAATTCAATTTTTTCATTAGTAGATGAATGCCTTATAAGCTATTTAAGGGATTCATCTTTTGCAAATTTTCTCCTCAATTTATAACTTTAAAAAATAAGTGAGTAGTTATAATTCTAAATTGATATAATGTTGTTTCAAAAAATAAAAAAGATATTGAATTAAATAATAAAATTATAAATTAAATAAATTAAAAATTGCTACGTGACGTAGCTCGCATGATGTGTAATAATGCGCATCATGTAGTATGTATACTTAAATTACACTTATTTAAATAGTATTTTATAATTTACTTAAATTACACTTTTAAAAAAATTTAAAAATGAAAAATTAAATAATTTAAAATTTTAAAAACATAAATATTTTTTAAAATATTTAAAATTATTAAGATAATTATATTTAAATTTTAAAAAAAATTACTGCACATGCACAGTGTGGGCGCACTGTGCACCTTTTTAAAAAAATTTAATGTTAATTTTTTAAATAATTTATTTATTTTAATTCTCACAAAATTAAATTTATTGAGTTAATTAATTAAAAATATTTTTTTGTAAATTACACAAACAAGGGCAATTGAGGGCAAAATTGTTATTTTCTTAATTTATAAAAAAAATCAAAATTTGACTAAAGTCAAAATAGTATAATGAGACAAAATAGTGGTCAAAAAAAAATATCCTTATTTTTTTATTATAAATTAGAGATTTTGAGGCGTAAAGCTTATACTTCTAGGCAATTTATGGTTGCATTATAATTGTTACTCATATCTTTCTAGAGGGCATTTTTGTGAAGTACTAGTCTTGAGGTTAAATGATAACTATACTCCATATGCTTGATGAGCAAGGAGTCTTTTGATTGGTTGATCCACTTGAATGGCGAAAACACTTGAGTTTTGCATAGAACAACAGAGCTCTATTAGTATAGGTCTAATTTTATCTTAGAGACGTCTTATCTTGTTGACAAAGGAGTAAGGGCGCTTGTACAATGGTGAAGTAGAGCTACAGTACTAGTTGTGGCCTTATCATTTTTCTTGTTAGTTATCATTTGACGTGGTTTCTAGAGAAGTAGACATAGGACTTAATACTGATATAGATGGCATGCGAGTTTTATTGAGATACTTTTTATCCTTTTGATTGCCATCTATTTGATGTGGGCTAAAAAAGGATGAATGTGAGGCTTAACTAATATGTATACACTAAATAGATCCCTCAAAATATCTCTCAATTTTAAATAAAGAGTTCTGATTGGTTTCGATTCCTGTTGAGCTTGGTTTTACTTATTTTCTTATGGCACTGATACGTGTTATGGGGTAATTATATTCATGTGGCATTTCTTAATTTGTCCAAGCATTTATTTCAAAATATTCCTCTAATGATAACCTCTTTAATTTCTGATGTGAAGAAAAAGAGACGATAAACTCATGAGGCGTTGATATGTGGCAAATCTCTTTAGTTCTTTATAGCTTTTTTCGCTTTTTCATGATTTTAAAAGGTGGACTAGGGGCATCCTTGATATTCCATGTTGCCTTTATATCCTATTTTGTAGATAATGCCTTGAGAACGAGTGACATGTAGAGTTAACCTAGTTAGATGTGTTGAACCTGGTTCAAAAAGCGGATTGCTATTAACTTTTCATAACAACACGTGTTTTTAATTAAGCTGCTTACATATTTGAATGGTTAAGATTTCTTAATTATCTATTTGTTTTAACATTGGAGGAGAGAGATTCAAATTTGGGACATTCATCAAAGTAGAGATTAAGATATACTATTAGCTTGTTTATACCAACTATTGATGGTAATCCCGAATACTTCTTATAAATTGAGGCTTCTTTGAGTTGGAATATATCTTTGAGGTTCTGTACTTGATCTCTAGGAATATTTAGACTAAAGAAGATTGAGGATTTATCATAGTTAAATATCTAGCCAAATTCCTTACTATAGCATTCAAAAACATCCTTTAAGCTTTACAATCTTATGTTGTTGCCCTTACCAAAATTAAGCTATCATCAATAAACAATAAAAGGGATATTGCTAATAAGCTACTGAATTTTATTCCCTTGATCTGCCTCTCCTCTTCAGCCCTATCGAGAAGTTTGAGAGGACTTTAGCTCATTTAATAAAAAGGTATGAAGAGAGAGGACAACCTTGTCTCAACCCTTTTTTGCCTTAAACATGTATTTTTCACTACTCTATTTAATAAGATTGAGAAAGATGTAATAGCGACACACCTCATAACAAGATTAACACAAGTACTTTTATTATCCTTTTTTTAACCTCTTTATTCTTAACATTATTCTTATTTGTACTCTAAAAACTTGTTTCTTCATCAGAGAGAGAGAGAGAGAAAGCAAGTTACTTGATTTTCAAAAAGGAAAAACAAGAGTTTCTTTAATTTTTTAACAAAGTCATTTTTATTGTTCAATGTTGCATATCTTCTTAGTACTATTTTCCTTGATCTGCTACTTTCTATTTAATTGAGCTCCATTTTCTCGTTTATGATTTCTTTTGTTGTTCTTTAATGTTCATGAGATTTATTTCCTTGTTTTGTCAAGATTGGTCTCCTACTAAAGAAACTCTTCAAGAAGATTCCTAAAATTTAATTTTTCTAGAATTGTTTCTTATGGTGATTTGATAATTGGTTTATGAGATTTGAAGGATGAGTAAGGTTAAAGAAAAAGAAATGAGAAAGAGAGAAAATTTCAAGTAGTGGAGAAAAGGCTTTGGATAATATTGACTCTTCAGCTTTGGGGGGTCATGAGAGTAATGACAATGAACTCTTCTCAATAGAAATCTAAAAAGAAAATAATAGAAAGATCAGAAGATGTAACTTTAGTTTAAAGGAAAATGATTTCATAGTAGTTTACAAGAACCCCATCCCCTCTTCTTCAATCTAGGGTTCCTTCACACTTTGCTAAGGGGAATAAAATGAGAATAATTTACTATGTCTATGTCCCTTTACCTACGATCTTAGCCATAAAAAAGTACGAGATCCCTTTAATTAGAATTCATTTGTATCTCTTAGGCTTCTAGAGTCGGGTGAATCTCTAACCACCTATAGGAGGAAGAGATTGCCATGTATAACGAATTATTTCCTTTTGGTTTAAACTTGCCCGTAAAAATGTTCTTTCAAGAGATATTTGTACCCATAGACATTACATCTGCTCAGTTAAGTATTTCTGAAATGTTTGTTTAACCTTAAGAAGAAAAGTATTGTTGAGGGTGATTATTTTTTGAACTCATGGGATAAAGGCACCAATATCATGAGTGAGTATTCTAGTAATAAAAGAGATTGGAAACAGTGATGGTTGTTTGTTGGCGGTGATTGAGGTCAATTGTGAAAGTAAAACAAGTTTTTATAAAGCTCTGTGCTAGTTTTCGTCCAGATGGTGAGTGTTTTTATCCTTTATGCAGTAAATGTGGAACATTATGCGTACTTTCTTCGCTTTCCTGGGTTTCATTTTGATCTTGGTATTTTCCTTCCCTTTTTAATGATTTATTTTAGTGACTTTGTAAAGCAAAGACTACAAACTAGTTTGTGCCATATAAGAGATTGTTGAAGAATCTATCTAATTTGTTCTCCAATATATGAATGATAGATATAATGTCCTTGATAAGCTATACCTTTTAGAGCTCTTCCTATTAAGTCTCGTGTGCTTCACAATCTTATATTTAAAGCTTTCCATGATCTCATTCTTATTAAATGTAATATTTGGCAATCATGCTTTAACAACCTGCCTTACTCATTTTGAAGAGGTGGAATCTAATGTTTCTTCTGACAAGAAGTTTAAGAGTGAATACTAGTTCTAAAATTTTGTAAAAGATCTTTCCTTAGTTCTTCCAAAAGCCCTCGCCTTACCGCTTGTAATATCTGATCCCTATTAGTAGTATAGATGTCTAGATTTTAATATAATGCGATAAAGATATCGTAGGGTTACCCAATTTCAACTCTATTAGTAATATTTTTTTATGGTGCACGTGATAGGTATTAGACCTAAATTGATAATTTCACACTCGGTCAAAGCGTCGGACAGTCATGGAATATTTTTTAAATTTTTCTCTATTGCCTTGGAAAAGTAAATTTTAATTTAATACATGAATTTTCATTTAAGGGTTGTTCATGAAACAAGTCTTTGTTAAGAAACACAATCCATATGTTAGAAAATAGGCCAATTAGAGACAAGTTGGTGGATTGCTAAGATGGAGGTCTAGTAGGTTCCTTTGACTATTCTAACTAAATAGTTAAAAATGAGCCAATTAAATGCTTCCATTTGTACCTAATGGCAACTTAAAAATTTAGAAGTAGTTGAAGGGTAAATTAGACTTTTGGGAGAGCACTATATAAGGATGAAGTGTCTAGAATTTGGCTAAGTAAAAAGCATAAGTTGTTAAAGCACAAGAAGGAAATTTCAGCCATGAAAAAAGCCCTGCTACAGTGAAATTCAATGCTTTTTCATGAGTTTTCATCCTTGATCAAGTTAAGATAAAGTCAAATATAAGTTTCCAAGATTAATTGAAGCTTCTACTAGTAAAAATCCAAAAAAAAAAAAAGGTAAGAAAAGCATTATGTAGTGATGGTGGTGTATAATTTTTCAAGATTAATTCTATTAATGTTTTTATGTGAATTCTTAATTTAGATTGAGTTGAATTCAAATGTGAAACTTAAGGGAGACACCAAACTAAAAGAATTAGTAAGGTAAGAATTAAGGTTTGGTGTGATTTTAATGTAAAAACTTCAATTGATGTTATTAGGGCATTAGAATTAAATTGGATTGATTTGGATATCATTAGAACAAGAAATTGAGAAAATAGATGTGTTGGGTAAGAGGGTAAATTTTGGCCACTTTAGGGATTTTAGGGTTTGAGTTATGTTTTGGTTCAATTATTGTGTATAAATGATTCCTTGTAATAATTGGTTGTATATGGTTGATGAAAAATCAAAATTGAAGAAAATAGGACATAATTGTCCATTTTGATAAGGTGAAGGGCAATTATGTCCAACCAATTTTATAGGGTGTTAAGCAATTTTCATGGCATCAGATGGTGAATTAAACAAGATGGAATGACTTTATAAATGAAAATCGGAAAGTGGTATCCATCCGGGCTTTGTAAGCCGATTAGCGCGCTTATTAGTTAAGTGAAATTTTAGTAATTATAAAGGTTCTAAATGTCATTTATGGCATGTAGGTGAAGAAAATAGACCGGTAAAGGAAGTAAAAGTCCGGAGAAAAATTGAGTTCGAAGCGGTTAGTGAGTAAAAATCTGTCATGGTTTATCTTTCGTTTAATATATTTTCACATATTGAAATTGTATGTTTTTTGTGCTTTTAATGCATAAACATAATTTACGATTTTGGTATACAGTTATAAATATCATTTATATGTTCGGTTTAAGAAATAATTTTAAAACTATTAAATTAGTTTCAAAGGCCATTGGTACCCTTAGATTTATAGTTATGGTGATGGTTTAAGACCCGGCCAGTATATCCCGTATGCATGGTAAGTATTGGGAGGCGTGTCACTAACTCAGGAAAGTTAAATTGTCGAGTGATGTGAGTCGCTCTATGTGTACGGGGTATTGTCTAGCTATATGTAGATGATATAGGATTCCGCTGCATAGCCAATGAGATGTCTTGAGATGTCACAGTGTATGTTGCTAGTTTAGACACCCCGTGACCTACTCACGTTATGCAGTGCTAGTTGAGTTGCTGCATGAGTATAGAGCTTTAAGGTTACCATTGGTAGAGTTTAGAAAGAAAATAGTCGAGCGAGGGCTTTAATAATTTTCGAGCTACCGAACGCACATTACGTATTTATATGTGTACATGTTAGTTATTATGTTTTACAATTTTATAAAAGTTTTAGAATAATGTTTTATGCATTTTTTAGAATTTTTTATTTATGCAGTATTTTATTTTATTGTATTTTTACTGAAAATTTTAAATGCACTCACGGAGCTCCTTTAGCTCACCCGTTTTGTATTTTATATTTTCTAAACCCCTTCAGGTGCAAGCCTCGGTGCGCAAGTTGCTGATTCTCCTACAACTGATTAGTAGGCTTAGTCTGACAATTATTTTGTAAATGTAAATGTAAATATGCTAAGTAGCATCTTTTGCTTTCTGCATAGTAGTTATAGACTTGTGTATTTTGTAAAAATATTTTAAACAAACAAGAAGAGGTTTTGATATTATGGTGATCATTTCACTTTTTATTAGTATGCTAGTTTTGTGATTGAAATAAAATTGTTGAGTTGAGTCTGGATTTAGTTTTGGTTTTGAAAAGGATCGGAGATCTTATTTGGAAGTTGAGAAGCTGTTTGAAATAGAAATGTAATTTTCTTTGCGGCTTTGTATTGGATTTTCAGAAAAACAGGAGAAACGTTGTCCATTTTTATTTTATTTTAATAAGTTACTTTCACTTATATTCTAGGATTTTCTCAATAATAGTAAGAATTAAAAAAGGGTTCCCCTTGCGAAATTTCTCAACTTAAATAGTTATATTATGAAGAACTTCCGTTGGGGTGCCCGGTAGGGCCGCTGAGATCTACAGTAAAGTATCTCAGGGCGAATCCTGTCACCGCTACTGTTGGAGAAAGTTATATTGTTGTTGTTTCACAGAAGAAATAAATATAATGTCTCTCTCATTATATCTACAAAGAAAATAAAATAGCTCAATAAATAAGCTTTTGTGCGTAATATATCACATTTGATAATTTTGGCACTTAATTGAGAGAGAAAATCGAGTACTTAGCTACCCATTAAATCATGCACATAAGACTTTCCCTATTAAGCTTGCTTACTTTATTGTTCAACAGGATCCTCAGAGTACACTTCAAGGAGTTTTAGGCTTATTTTATAAGGTAATTTCAATGTTATATTTTCTTTTCTTTCTATATTTCTTCTTTTTTACAAAGTGTGATACTTCTAATCAAACTCATTTCCTTTCTTGTCTTTATTTTAGGCTGCCTTTGTATTAAGAGAGTACAATGACTGTGTGGATCAAGCCATTAAGTCTGCTGAAGAGTTAAAAGATATTAACTCTATTATGCAATAATGAGAGACTCCTCTAAAGAACAAGAAAGCCTAGTGCAAGCAAAGAGGTGCCTTGTTTGCTAAGAAGTTAAAACTCTATGAAGAAAAGGTTGGCTCGAGAAGTTAAGGAAAAGAGGGTAGTCTTGCAAATGAATGAGAAGCTTGCCAAGATAATTGCAAACTTAAGTAAGACGATTGGTCTCTAGGTAAAAGGTTTAAAGAATTCGTTTATAGGGCGTTGAGTTATTCTTTCAAGAAGGCAATAAAATTGTACCTTGGCTTAGATTTTGACTTACTCGAGCTTAGTGGAGCCTTCATAATCTCTTCTTTTACTAAGAAAAATGGTAGAGCCACTAAGATGTTTGCCAGTTAAAATAGGTCATCCTAGTGTTATTCCCAAAAGTTTTAAGGCTATTAAGGAGGAATTAAGCAAAGACTCATAGAAAATGATGTTCTAATAGGCCCAGTTGTAAGAGGAACTAGAGGTAGGTATAATGCTAATGATAATGGATGAGATACATAAGAACGGCGTATGCATTCACCTGTGCTTTTAGCTATTATTTACTAAGCTTTCAAATTTTTATGATGTTGTTGACCAACTTATTTTTGACATTCTCAATGACTAATAATTTTTTATTTTCATTTGGTCTTGTATATTTATGGATAATTATTGTCACGCCCCAGACCCAAAAGATCCGACACACGACATCACTTACATTCATTCAATAATACTTAAGCATTTATTTTAATTTCTTTCAGAATTATAGCAATTGAATTATGACTGGGACAATTATTAAACCGGAGATACGCAGAGTTTTCTCAGAGATTAACACTCTACTACGTCACCAGTAGCAACTTTGTTACCGGGAGCCCAGAATATATCCATTGCAAATTCTTACTTAAAATCATCCAATAACCACACTTTATAAAACTTAAACCAAATCCAATCCACACACAATGAAATAATACATAAGTATTTATTCAATAGGGACAAACCAAATATCCTATCCCACGTGTCCCCAAATGAAACACACAACAACCTAGCAACTTAGGGAACCCAAGGAACAGCAGAAGCCTTGCCAAATCCGCTAAGCACACATGTACCTTATTTACCTGAAATCACCATAAACTATAATGAGTATAAAACTCAGTAAGCATACTAGTTTTTCATATATCAAATACAAATACATATATGTACACAATGCATATGTATGATATGCTGTGATCAATCAAAATCATAATCTTATCAAATCACATATCATGTAAGCGCTTACACATTCTTTCAAAACACATAATAGGAATACCATCACTCAACTACTACTTAGTAGGACTTACATATCACATATCACATAATGAGCCAAATGTCACTCGTAGGTGACATACCGTATGAGAGGAATAGTACAAGTGAGGTCTTTAAATCACACATATATAACGCTTATGCCCGAAGGTAAAAGCCAAACCCCCACCCTGATCATCGGTGAGTCCTCTCACATGTACCAATACGCCACCACACGAATGTGATGACTCACACTTCCTTTAGGTACCAATAGGATCCTCCCTACATACGGAACACATAACATATACCAATCCCGAAGGAAAGGCCACACATAAAGGCTCCACAAATCACATAAAATGCCTACTAAGTTAACAGTGAGTTCAAGTACCCTCAAATCACAAAATATTTCTCATGGACATATTACACTTCAAAAGCTTTCTTTGTTAAACGCATCTTATTTTGGAAAGCTCACTTTCAAAAACACATGTATGTCCATGCTCAATGTCAATGCTCACATTCATAAACATATATTCACATTTCATATCAAAATATACTTTGACATATCATAAACATATTCTTAACCCCATTTACAAAATCATACAAAACAATTATTATGTTTATTGTGATTCCAGTAGTAAGTCTAGTATACTTACCTCTTAACATTTTCAGGTACAAGGCTTAAATCTCCTTAACCTATCAATGGAGATTAATCATTTCATAAGCCTCACAATTCACACAAAATACTTTAAATAGCTTACAAAATTGTACACAATACATTTATCACATCAAATTGGTCTAAACACTTGGTTTCTCAAAAACCTGTCATTCTGACCACTTACACTTAACAAAATTTTATAATACATCAAATGATGTCCAATTACTCCAAAATCAGAATATAACATTCTTGACTCATATATCCTTCTTATATATGAATATTATATCAAAATTCCTACACAATCCATTCCATACACACCATCGAATCCAAACTATAAACCTGACAGGATCAAGATACTTACTGAACAGTATTCAATCTCCCAATTTTATAAAATCATATACTAACTCAAAAATTATAAAACTACCACATAATTACTCTTGACACATATCTCAGTCCATGATAAATATTTCTCTTCCAAATCACTACCAAAAATATTTTAAAACTATTTTATTCCATAGCTTTAAAAATCTGTTAATCAAATACTGTAATGAGCGGATATACTTTAGAAAATCATAACATTTCAACCACATTGATCTAAATTCTCAATTCCGAGTATATCATATTAGACATATAAACTTATCATATTCCACAAATTCGTAATTTTTAAAGATCATTCAGCAGGTCAAAAATTATTTTCCACTGTATTATACTGTTTACACAGGAAATTTCCAGAATTCCAGGGTTATTTTGGTAAATTCATTACAAATTCAATTTCCGAGATTTTCAGTCGATTCAAAGTCTCAGATGATCCTAAACATGTTTAATTTCATATACTCAAAACCAGAATCGAATCACAACAATTTATAAAATTCTTGGATCAAGAGACTATCAAGCAGAAATTCTACAATCCATCATGATTTATCAAACTATCTTATAGATCATCATCAATTCTCAAAATATCATACGAAATACACATCAAATCCTCAATTATACATATTTCCAGAAATCAAAACTTAAAGAAATTAACATAATTAACACCAATAAATTGAGAAATAGTTGTGATATACCTCTTAAAATCCAAAATTCCAATTTCTTCTTCTTTTTCTTCTCCTTCTTCTCTTTCTCTCCCCTATTCTCTCTCTTCTCTCTCTCTAAAAGAGGTAGCTCGACCAAAATGAGAGAATTAGGGTTTTAAAAGTGTATTTTTATACTAAGTGGCTAATTTTTGGTATTTACGAATTTACCCCTAAAACTTTCAAAGTATTACAATTTGGTCCCTAAAATAAATCTAAAGTCTTGCAATTAAACCCAATGCTAATAGTATCACCTTAACCTATACAAATACTACTAATAACAATATATAAATCAAGTATCACCAACATACAAATAAAATACGTATATTTATACATATATAAATACTTATTCTTACCAGTCGTGGATACTGGTTACTACAATTCTCCCCTCCTTATAAGAATTTCGTCCTCGAAATTCATGACTTGAGCAAACATATGAGGATACTTAAATCTCATTTCTTATTCTCATTCCCAAGTTGCCTTTTCAACAGTATGGTTTATTCATAAAACATTTACAAAGCAATCTTTTTGGTATATAAGATTTGCTCATAACTTAGTCTGTGAGAGAAGTACGAAACATTCATCCATAAAATAAACACATGACACACATTATGGACTTATAAAATTATACACACATATTTTTATTCTTTTCTCCCATTCGTTCAATATTTAATGGGTATCTATACACTTCACCTTTTATTCATTAAAGAATAATATAGATGTAGAATACTCATACTAATCTCTTAAATAAAATTCTTAACTCCTCTGAAAATTTTAATCCCTTCAACATATACTCATACGTCATAATATCATTCACTACCTTGATATCATTCAAAAAACAATGTAGCATTTCTACGCAACTAAGTTGTCATTCAAATCAAAATATTGAAGGCATTATCTTAAATGATCAAAAATCAACTTCAATAAAATAAAATAAAATAAAAACCTTTAATTCAATTGATTCTTAAACTATTGATCTTAACATTATATCTCTTACTTTAACTCTTAAAAAAAATAGTCCACCTTATTGGACATCATTTTCTCATTGAGACTGACATGTCTGCTTTTTTTTTCTAATATGCTCAGTTTCAAACAGAAAAGATTGCACTAGCACAATTACTGCGATGGCAAATATGGTTTTTCAACTATTCCTTTAACGTCATCCACGGAAAAGGAAAGAACAAAACGATTATTGATTTTCTTTCACAAAACTCTATAAATAGCCTAAACCTCATAATCACTTTTCTAGCAATAAAGAAAACCAACCTTCTTACCATCTTCATAATGAATCCCATTATCATAACTCCTCCTGTTCCTTTTTCTCCACCACAATTTTCAGACCTAATCAAAACCAGAACACTCCATTCCCGTGCCAAAGAATTCATCAGACACTACGCCATCTTAGCAGTCCAAGAACACGGCCTCACAGTTCTTGGTGGCCCTTTGTTCAACTTAGAATACCCTTTCTTTCACCTGCACTCTTTTTTTCCATTTTCCCAATGGTCCAAACCTGTCCTTTACTTGTTATGGTACCTGTTGGATCTGTATACAATCGCCATGGAATTCCCATTACTTAGAACCCTCCAAAAATTAGAAAAATGTGATGAAGGTCATCCAGCCCTGATTTTTCTCCAATGGTTTTACCCAAAGACATGGTGGATAACTAAATTTCAATACATGATTGCAAACAACACAAATGCTACAGTCCCCAGACAACATCTTTGGTCAGTCTTACTTCTCCAACGGAAGGGTATGATTATTTCAGATCACGAGATTCATTATTACCCCACTGTTAAGGATTACTTCACATTTACCCTTTCACTAAAGGGATCAATTAAGCTCTGGCCTGAAGAAGTAATTCAGCAAAAGAGAGAACTTGAAAGAATTCTTGCTTAGGAAAATCAAATAATTCCTCCGTCTGTTTGGATCTCCCCAGAAGATGCTGCACCTTGGGAACAAGTTGAAGCTGACTTTACAGAAGACCTGAATTTTGCCAATATACTCAAATTCTAACAAAGACAAAAATATCATCTTTCACATCTCAGAAATACAGATTACTCTACTCATCATCACCATATCCCAAACATGACTTATTATGCCAGATACAGACAAGCAATGGATAACCTTCACCAATGGCCTCAGCTAACTGTCCCGACAGAACCTACCCAATCTCAGCCAGTTGTCCCGACAGAACCTGACCAACACCAACCCAATCTTGACTTATCCCTCTTTCAAGACTCCCAACCTTATCTAACCGACACTCAAATCCAAGGGGAATCCAGCACATCCCTCATCCAGACTAGCTCACCTGCAGAAGATCAAGATATGGTAGACCCACCTTCCACTCAGCCAGAGCCCTCATTCAATGTATGGAAACAACAACTCCATAAGTTTCTCTCTCACGGATACAACACAGATGAAAGCGACCAGGGAGACTCATTTTAACCTACATTGCTATTTCTGTTTTTCACAGAAACTAGATCCGTGTTGTTCTATCACATCAAAGAGAGACTGACTACTGCTTTATCTTTATGTCAAGTGTGCTTTATTTTTCTTTATGTCTGCTTTTAATCTATCGGCCAAAAATCAATGTTAAGACCACAAAAATTCTTATAATTAATAAAGTTAATTTGGCCTCATGTCCAAAGTCTAGTTGGTAGCTTTTAAAAGTCTTCAAGTCATATATGCATTGTCGGCCATTAGTGCCAAAACGGCAAAGTCCCTAAATCCATAAAATAGGCATTTATTGACTTTTCTTAATCATCTTACCTAACTCATCACGCTTCCGACACAATTTTATTACACTTACATATCAACAAATATTTATTCAAAATTTTGCGGCCTATTGTTCCTTATAGAATAATAAAGTAAAACTCATTCTTTTCTTTTTACCTCACAAGAATTGAGAAAAACGTATATACTTGAACATACTTACATATATGCTCCACAGCTATTATCAATTTGTTTCTCTATAAATACATTGTTTTTGCATCCTTATACAAACTCAAAAATATTCAAAGATTACGGTGAGCATAACAATGGAGGAAACCTCAGCTCGTCGATTCACAAAAATTTGTGTCTTTTGTGGATCTAACCCTGGGAATACTGAAGAGTTTACAAAAGTTACAGAAAATCTTGGTAAGGTATTAGCTGAGCGAAATATACATTTAGTATATGGAGGAGGTAACCGAGGGTTAATGGGGTCTGTAGCAAAAGCTGCATACAATAAAAGTAGTCAAGTTTTGGGTATCATTCCAAAACCTCTAGCTATTGAAAATATTGTAGGAAAAACAGTTGGGGATGAGTTACAAGTCTCATCTATGCACGAGCGAATGGCTCAAATGCTTAGGCATGCGGATGCTTTCATAGCTCTACCAGGAGGTTTCGGGACCTTGGAGGAAATTTTTCAAATTGTCTCATGGGCACAATTACAAATCCACCAAAAACCCATTGGTTTGTTAAATGTTAATGGTTTTTACGACGGGTTGATATCTTTTCTTGACTATGCAGCGGGAACACAATTCATCCCACTTCTAGCACGACGGATTCTTATTTCAGCTCCAACTGTTGATCAACTGATTGATCAATTGCAGTCTTTTATTCCTCTGTCTAATCCAACATTGCATCAGTTAGATTGGTCTACTCATGACAGTCAGAAGAAGCGCAAAATAGACTTAAATCTCACACCGTAGCCTCTATTGTATTTTTGTTGCTGCTATTGTTGTTGTTTTCCTTTTCAATAAAAGTTGTTTCAATTGATGTCTTCAATACTCAACTTCTCTATATTTTGTCATTGAGAAAATTATCTCAATTTTCTCTATATTTTGTCATTGAGAAAATTATCTCAATTTACTCTATGACATGCAAATTATCATTATAAGATATTCAACATCATTCTTGCTAAGCATATTAGTCATAACTTAAAAAAAATCTAAATGGTAACATTAAAATCCACAAGGTACCATTATCCACAACAACAACAATCTTAGCAGCTCTTGGATAATGTGTCATCTTCACAAAATCATACAAAAATTAAGGAATATGTCAAACTTTTACACAACAAAGCTACAAATACAATCCTAAGGATTTGGCATCTGCTCGGTTCCCTTGACTCGACACTTAAAAGTCTACAGAATCATATCTTAGCTCTGATACCAATAAAAGCTGTCACGCCCCAGACCCAAAAGATCCGACACACGACATCACTTACATTCATTCAATAATACTTAAGCATTTATTTTAATAGGGACAAACCAAATATCCTATCCCACGTGTCCCCAAATGAAACACACAACAACCTAGCAACTTAGGGAACCCAAGGAACAGCAGAAGCCTTGCC
This sequence comes from Ailanthus altissimus, assembly GCA_946807835.1. Taxonomy (NCBI): domain Eukaryota; kingdom Viridiplantae; phylum Streptophyta; class Magnoliopsida; order Sapindales; family Simaroubaceae; genus Ailanthus; species Ailanthus altissimus. The sequence goes on from OX327698.1 coordinate 15,002,442, forward strand.
AAATCCGCTAAGCACACATGTACCTTATTTACCTGAAATCACCATAAACTATAATGAGTATAAAACTCAGTAAGCATACTAGTTTTTCATATATCAAATACAAATACATATATGTACACAATGCATATGTATGATATGCTGTGATCAATCAAAATCATAATCTTATCAAATCACATATCATGTAAGCGCTTACACATTCTTTCAAAACACATAATAGGAATACCATCACTCAACTACTACTTAGTAGGACTTACATATCACATATCACATAATGAGCCAAATGTCACTCGTAGGTGACATACCGTATGAGAGGAATAGTACAAGTGAGGTCTTTAAATCACACATATATAACGCTTATGCCCGAAGGTAAAAGCCAAACCCCCACCCTGATCATCGGTGAGTCCTCTCACATGTACCAATACGCCACCACACGAATGTGATGACTCACACTTCCTTTAGGTACCAATAGGATCCTCCCTACATACGGAACACATAACATATACCAATCCCGAAGGAAAGGCCACACATAAAGGCTCCACAAATCACATAAAATGCCTACTAAGTTAACAGTGAGTTCAAGTACCCTCAAATCACAAAATATTTCTCATGGACATATTACACTTCAAAAGCTTTCTTTGTTAAACGCATCTTATTTTGGAAAGCTCACTTTCAAAAACACATGTATGTCCATGCTCAATGTCAATGCTCACATTCATAAACATATATTCACATTTCATATCAAAATATACTTTGACATATCATAAACATATTCTTAACCCCATTTACAAAATCATACAAAACAATTATTATGTTTATTGTGATTCCAGTAGTAAGTCTAGTATACTTACCTCTTAACATTTTCAGGTACAAGGCTTAAATCTCCTTAACCTATCAATGGAGATTAATCATTTCATAAGCCTCACAATTCACACAAAATACTTTAAATAGCTTACAAAATTGTACACAATACATTTATCACATCAAATTGGTCTAAACACTTGGTTTCTCAAAAACCTGTCATTCTGACCACTTACACTTAACAAAATTTTATAATACATCAAATGATGTCCAATTACTCCAAAATCAGAATATAACATTCTTGACTCATATATCCTTCTTATATATGAATATTATATCAAAATTCCTACACAATCCATTCCATACACACCATCGAATCCAAACTATAAACCTGACAGGATCAAGATACTTACTGAACAGTATTCAATCTCCCAATTTTATAAAATCATATACTAACTCAAAAATTATAAAACTACCACATAATTACTCTTGACACATATCTCAGTCCATGATAAATATTTCTCTTCCAAATCACTACCAAAAATATTTTAAAACTATTTTATTCCATAGCTTTAAAAATCTGTTAATCAAATACTGTAATGAGCGGATATACTTTAGAAAATCATAACATTTCAACCACATTGATCTAAATTCTCAATTCCGAGTATATCATATTAGACATATAAACTTATCATATTCCACAAATTCGTAATTTTTAAAGATCATTCAGCAGGTCAAAAATTATTTTCCACTGTATTATACTGTTTACACAGGAAATTTCCAGAATTCCAGGGTTATTTTGGTAAATTCATTACAAATTCAATTTCCGAGATTTTCAGTCGATTCAAAGTCTCAGATGATCCTAAACATGTTTAATTTCATATACTCAAAACCAGAATCGAATCACAACAATTTATAAAATTCTTGGATCAAGAGACTATCAAGCAGAAATTCTACAATCCATCATGATTTATCAAACTATCTTATAGATCATCATCAATTCTCAAAATATCATACGAAATACACATCAAATCCTCAATTATACATATTTCCAGAAATCAAAACTTAAAGAAATTAACATAATTAACACCAATAAATTGAGAAATAGTTGTGATATACCTCTTAAAATCCAAAATTCCAATTTCTTCTTCTTTTTCTTCTCCTTCTTCTCTTTCTCTCCCCTATTCTCTCTCTTCTCTCTCTCTAAAAGAGGTAGCTCGACCAAAATGAGAGAATTAGGGTTTTAAAAGTGTATTTTTATACTAAGTGGCTAATTTTTGGTATTTACGAATTTACCCCTAAAACTTTCAAAGTATTACAATTTGGTCCCTAAAATAAATCTAAAGTCTTGCAATTAAACCCAATGCTAATAGTATCACCTTAACCTATACAAATACTACTAATAACAATATATAAATCAAGTATCACCAACATACAAATAAAATACGTATATTTATACATATATAAATACTTATTCTTACCAGTCGTGGATACTGGTTACTACAATTACTACATGAATTTTGAGATTCTGGTTAAATATGTTTTTTTTTTTGTTTGAGTTTTAATGAATCTTTAGCTACTTGTAAGGCATGTCTTGTATTCCTTTTTTGGTACAATGCCTAGCATAATTGGTAATTATTAGGGTGTTTGGTTAGTAGATGGTTGAATGAGGTGTTGTTTTAAGACTAGTAACCTTATGTGTCATGGATAGTTTTGGTTTGTATTAAAGAAAGAGAATGAGATAGTATTTCCTGGCTTGATGAATCATTCATATCATTTTGTTAGGAGATAAGTAATGAATTTTGTATGGTTTGATCGAACATGATTCAAACATTCATAACATATCAATTGGGTTAATTTATTAATATAGTATTTATGGAGCTTGGTAAGATAAAGATGATTCATGCTAATTGGAGCTAGCTTACTTTAAGATAGGATCATAACAAACATGACTTGTTTCAAACTTATTAAAGTTTATAGGAGATCAATTTATTGGCATCCAAGCTCTTCCTTTTTTAAAGGCTTGAGCTTGGGGAGTTAATCATTTTCATAATGGTTAAACAAAAATAATTAGAAACATATTCAATCATTCTATTAGCATCCTTAGGATATTTTTCACGGGTGCACATTATAGGAATTTATATTTACATTTGTCCACATGCTAAGTTTCAAGAGAAGATTCTAAGATAAATTAATGTTTATAAGAAAGAAATCTTAAACATTTCATAGCTTTAGGATTGACACATCTCATGCTATACTTAAGGCCCATTAAACTCTCTCTCTCTCTTTCCATGTACAGGTTTTCAACATCTTCATTTTCACTTAAGACATTGTGATCCTTAGAAAATACAACTTAGTTTAGATTGTTCACAACCTTCAAAAAAATATAGGCTCAGTCTTCAATCAAGGTTCACAATCCTTATGCATATAGAGCTTGTAGAGATTAAGTGTATAGTAAGCAATTTCTTGCTTTTAGTTAAGATTTCAATAATCTATTTCCACATCCATAAAGTGAAAATGAAGAAAAAATATAAAATAAAGGAGATATATATATATATATATCGAGTAATCAAATGAGATAAAAGGAGAATTTGAAGAACATTGCTTTCATTTTTGTGATAAATATTAAAAATATATTTGGTATAAACCTAATCCATTTATATACTGAGCTTCGCAGTATAAGTCCCTTACTATATCTAAATGGACTTCTTGGAATTCTAACAAGCAACTAATCTTCTCAAGAACTCCTAAGTCTCTTTTGAAGAACTAAAATAATAAATAATAGAGAAATTAAGATGGAACTAATTAGAGTAGAATTTAATATATCACTAATAGTACTTCCTAAATCAAGTAGCATACGATAGATGTTTCACTTGCCTATCATTCAAATGAGTTAACTTGTAGGTACCTAACCTGATTTCCTCATAAATATAGTAAGAACCTTTCCAATTTAGACCAAGAACTGCATCAGTGGGCTTATTAGTGTTCAAGTTTATTTTGCACAGAATCGAGTCTCTTTTTTTGAATTGTCTTAATCTAACTTTCTTGCCAAACGTTTTGGCAACTTTATGTTGATAAGTTGTTATTTTAATAGTTGTTTGGGTCTCATTTTCTTCCAAAAGATCCACATCAGTTAAAATGATACTTGCATTTTTTGTTTCATCAAAACAAGTTGTCTTAAGGTGGGCATTCTGACAAAATTTGAAAGACAAGGGAAATGAAGTTTCTCTAGTTGTTGTGCTAGGGTATTTCTATAAGATCACAACATACTTGGAAATTCATCCACCTAAGCCTCATTTGGATCTTCTAAATTTTTCAAAATATCCTTGATGATCTTATTGACCACCTCTACTCATCCATTAGACGAAGGATGAGCTAGGAGATGGAGCTTGATGATTCTAGATGCTGCCTAGGCAAATTCTTGAGAATTAAAGTCCAAATTAACATTACTAAGCTCTTTCAAAGATTCGTTAAAGTTGGAATGAAATGGGTAAATAAAGACACCACACTGCCAATTCTATATAAGTGGCTATCAAATTTTTGCCACCACTATGGTAGATTGAAACATACCTATAGAGAGTATGAATGCCTCATAGCTAAAGAAAAGGAAATCCAAATTACAGAAGGCACTGCAGGCAAATCTTTTGAAACAGAGGGTGATAGTTTTGCATATGGAACCTGGATGAGAGCTAGAAGCTTTAGAGACTACATAAAGAAGAATGTGAAAAAAAGAATAAGAATGAGCTCAAAAGGCTAGAAAAAGCTATCCCAATAGTACATGGCAAAATAAAAAAAGTCTCAAGCTGAAGATCATTAGGAAAACCAAAATAGTAACAACAAAAGATAGAATCTTGGGTTAAAATATGAAGCAGAAGTTGACAAAAAACCAGGCCCAAGACCTAAAGGAGCAAGCGTGGAAAACCAGCTAGAATGAGGCAGCAACTATAAGAAAGTATTCAAAGCTCATTAATGAAGACATGGACAGATCTTTGATGAAAGTGGACTTTGAGGAAATAAGGAAAATAGAGCTAAATAGCCTCCTGACTAGAGAGGACTAGCATAAAAAATGGAAATAATGGCGAAATGGCACAAAATGAGTGTTTTAATAAACAAGTAAGCGCCAAAAGTTCCAAATAGTGGCAATATATTGATATAAGCCGAGGACTAAGCAATATGGTTTAAGCCTAAACGAGACTTCTAGCTAAGTAAGGCAAAGATTATAAAAGTAAGAGAGGAGGGTTAATTAGAAAGGCAAAGCTAGAGCCATTATAGATGAAACTAGATAATGAATTGAGGAAGATAAAAAGATTGGCTAGATTCTGTGTAACTATTTTGAAAGCTTTTTTGCATCCACTAGACCAAGCAAAGAAACCAGAATAGAGGCTCTAAAAGAATGGAGCCAAGAGTAACTATGAAAATGAACGAGGAGTTGTCAAATCTCTTCACCAGAGAAGAAACTTCAAGAGCAATTTAGCTAGCCAAACCTTATAAACCATTGGTCAAGATGGCCTTTCAACAAAATTCTTCCAAAGAACCAAGACTAAGTCATTGAAGGCATTATGAAGGTCTACTTGCATATTTTGAACTTAAAAGGTACTCTTAAAAGATACTTTTATTGCTTTAGTCCCCAAAGTGCAAAATCCCCAAAAGCTATCAGATTATAGACCAATCATTTTATGCAATATAATACACAAATTCATTGCAAAAGCAATGAATAAATAGACTCAAAAAAGTTTCAGACAAGATCATTGCCCCTAATATAAGTGTCTTCATCCCTAATAGACTTATTTGTGACAACATCATTATAGGATATGAATGCCTCCACAAGATTAGAAGCTTAAGAAAAGAGAAAGTGGGTTACGTTGCCCTAAAGCTAGACGTAAGCAAATATTTTGATAGGGTAAAGTGGGGGTTTCTAAGGAAGGCTATGGAAAAAATAGGCTTCAATGAAGACTGGATTGAGTTTATTATGAGATGTATCTCTTTCACCTCATTTTTTGTTTAATCAATGGAGAAGCATCAGGTATATTAAAGGCAAAAATAGGGCTTAAGCAAGAGTGTCCCCTTTCTCCTTATCTCTTCATTTTGTATGCAGAGGTCCTCTCATCTAAGTTTACTAAGGCTGAATAAGAAAAGCTAATCAAATTAGTTAAATTCAGCAGCTTCTTGGCAGTAACCCTCTTCTTTTTTTTATAGATAACAACCTTATCTTGCAAGAGCCATAACACAATAGTGCATATAGCTTAAAAGCATCTTTGATAGATAAGGCAAAGCTTATAGGTAGCTTTTTAATTATGAAAAGTTCTATATATTCTTCAGCAAGAATATGTCTAAAACCAAGTGTTATGCATATGACCTGAGTGTTTATCCTAAATGCAAGTGCATACTATCTCTAATAAGTAATCCAAAGAAAGAAGTGTCGAACCTATGAAGATAACACTTCACTTTATTCAAGTACTAAAATTGATTCTCCTATTTTTATTAGAACAAATTGATTCAAGTGAAAATAAAACTAATTACTAAGTTAACAACTAAATATGCAAGTCACAAATTCCAACACTCTTAATGATAAGTGATGTCTAGAAAGTGTAGTTATCCTTTAATCTGTGTTTATTATGGATATGCTTTGAATGATAATCTCTTAGTTAATTATTGGTCACAACATTAAGGTCGTAACAAGCATTTTCCAATAGTCAAACGATTAGACCCACTCAATCCAATATCTATAGTCATATGATATCAAGATTAAATGAAATTCATTGAGTTCAAGTTATCTTAACCATGCATGCCAACTAGGTATATCCCTATCTTAATTGAAACTTATAGATGATACTCTACAATCATACATCACTTTGTCCAAGGCTATTTAATGAGATGCCTTTTTCAAGTTTATCTCAATGAATCCAAAGTTCATACATAAGATTGGCTAAACCAAATGTAAGCATTAAGCACCAACAAAATGAATAAAACCAAGTTCATCCATTCAAAGTTAAAATATTTACAAACACATAGTTAAGTTCAAAACTATAATTCTAGACAAATAAATTTAGTTCAACATAATGAAATTCAAAAAACAGATTACAAGGTATAACATAATGAAACCAAGTTTAGATCAATAAATATAGAAATGAAGTTTAGATGATCTTCCCAAGCCTTGGATTAAATGCTTTTCTTGCAATTATTAACCTCCCTTGATGATGTATATCCTTCTCCCAATGGATTTTAGGTATTGAAATGTGTTTCTTTGCAGCTAAAGGGTGTGATTTTTGACCCAGAACGTGCTCTCTAAATGTTGAGATAAAGGTGAGACGTCATATCCTTATAAAAATCTAAAAGAGTTGCTTTATATAATGCAGAAAATAATTGTAATTCATAATATTTTTCTTTATAATGCAGGCGTGTTGCAAGGTGTCATGTACAAACGTTGTAGCGTTGAAGTTTAGCAACACTAGTGTTTTGGCACTGCTATATTGCATAATTAACGATGGGGCATTGACAAAGTGGCGTTGTTGTGTTGCCTTCCAACACTGACGCGTTGTGGATCTAGAAAACATCATGGGAACTATGCTGCTTATCATCCATGTCAATGCTACAACATCTAAATTCCTAGAAATATTAGGGCATTTTATGCTCAATCCTGGGCCGTTCATCTAGTTTGGATGAATATTGGTGCATTTCTTTCTAGAATACAGCCACTTTTAGTCCTTTTTTGCATTTTCATCTTTGAATTTTCTATTCTTTGGCCTTTTTTTACTGCTTTAGTTTATTCAAGTACTTGTCCTGCAATTTCAACAAAAGTATGCATAAATAGACTACAATTACTCAAAAGAGGCAATAATTTAAGTTAAAATGAGGAAAATAATATATATCCATTTTATACATATTACCAAGCACAATAGCTGACTAACATCTTGAAACTTAAGGCAGTATCAGTTAAAGAGAAGTATCTAGGTTTGGCTTCCATGGTTGACAAGAACAAAAGCTTATTTTCAAATGATATCAGATTGAGAATTTTAAAATCAATTCAATAGTGGAATGAAAGATTGTTCTTTTGTGAAGGAAATGAAATTCTTATACAAGCAATAACCTTTGCTATCCCAACTTTATGCAATAAGTGTTTTTAAATTTATTGAAAACATGTGTAAGGATATGCAAAGGCAATTTACCAAATTCTGATAGGGAATAATAGATAATGAAAAGAAAATCCATTAGGTAGAATGGAAGAGATTGTACAAGGGGAAAAAATAAAGTGGTTTAGGCTTTTAGAGATTTGAGATGTTTCAACCAAGCTCTCCTGGCAAAGCAAGGATAGAGGCTACTACAACATTTTAAATTTTTTATAACAAGAATGTGAAAGCCAAGTATTCCAAAAACAAAGACTTCTTGGAAACCAAGATATTTCATTATCCCTCATTTGTTTGAAGAAGCGTTTTATGGAGAATGAATGCATTATAGAAAGGGATAAAATGATTAATAAGACAAGAAGACCTAGTTAAGATCTACAAAAGTAACTAGATCCCCCAAGCCAAGCACATTCAAGCCTATTTCCCTTTAGCTGCTCCCCTAAGACAGTAAACTGGAATCCCCCATCACTGCTGATAACAAATAGAAAGGGGACTTTATAAGGCAATCCTTCTACGAAAAAGATGCAACTATTATCCTAAGCATCACTGTATCCTCAACAAAGCTAAGGATTATATATGCTAGCACTTTGACAAGAGATGACAATACTCTATAAGAATTGGGTACTTTATAGCCCTAAAAAAGAAGCTGTCTAGGGATCTTGAAAAATCAAAAGCATCACAAAGAGAATGGAAGGTGTTATAGTCCCTCTTAATTCCCCTAAAATTCAAGTTTTTTTTATGGAAAGCCTTATCTAACCTCTTTCCTACTGCAACTGCTCTTATGGCAAAGAAAGTTATCCATACTCCTCTCTGTCCAAAATGCCTTAGAGAGGAAAAATCTTGTTTTCATGTTCTTGTTAGAAGCAAATTGGCAAAGCAAATATGTAACTGCTCCTTGTTTGTAAATCTTACTAAAAGAGTTCAAATTATGAACATTTGGAGCTTTTTCCAAAAATTGATAACCACCATAAACAATGAAAAGATTTGAAAAGGATCTTAATGCTTCTGTGGGTGACTTGGCAAGCAAGGAACAATTGTCTTCAGCCGGGAAAGTTGGAAGACCTTATAAGGCTCATTGCTAAAGCTGAGGCCTTTTTAAATCAAGCAAGAGCAACAAGGAAAAAGTTTAGATAAACATAATTCAAGCTCATAAAACTTTGAGACAGAACTGGACAGATCCTCTTCCTCTAGAGGGTTTCTGAAAGTGATCTTGGATGCAACAATTGATGCAAAAAAATAAAATTGCAAGCCTGAGATCAATCATCAGGTATAGTGAAGGCAAAGTGTAGCTCATGGCTTTCACTGAAGAAACATTTAGAGGTGATGTAGAAAAGGTAAAAGCCAAGGCTATGTTATTTAGCCTATAAATAGCCAAGGAAAATAATTTTAATCAGGTGATGATAGAATCTGATGCCAATATTGTAGTTGATCTTGTTATAAGGAATGTTCTCTCTTTGAAAGTGGCTAATTAAAGACATCCAAAAGGAAATGGAGAAGCAAAGCCGAGCCTTTATTAGCTATGTCTTTAGAAATTGTAATGCTTATGCTCATAAATCTGCAAATTTGTTCTTAAGCATTATTGTACTGCCTTTCAACAGGATTCTTTCGAGTCTTTTAGAGTAATGAATTTTACTTTAAAAAATGCATTTCTTTATTATTTTTAGGCTATTTGCTCTCACAACTTTCATAAAATTAAGGCTCACTGGTAAAAACTCGCAGCTTAATTAAGTTAAAACTATAATATTACATCTCTTGAGCTCTAAAAGACTAGAAATATAGTGGGCCTAAATCCCTATCGCATGACGTAAAGAAGCTGAAAAGGGTAAAGCACAAAGCTTTATAGTATCATAAGTTTAAGTTGTAATACTAAATCAAGGGGATAAACTAAATATTGTAATATTTTGTGCTTTGTTAAATATTGTTCATTGTGCTACCATTGAATAATAATAGTCGATATATGTATTTTTTTTAATTATTAATATTTTGACCTCTTATATTTTTAGTTTAGTAACGGCCAAAATTGTGTCCAAATTTTGAAGAAAATTCAACCCATTAATATTTTAGAAAAAATTTAAACTCAAAAGAAGGAAAATAAAAATCACTCGATTATTAAAGGTAAGTTAATAAACAAAACCAAATTTTTTTTAAAAAAATTAAAATGAAGATTATCAATAGTTAACAAGACGTAAGTTAAAAAAATTTTAATACCAACTTTTTATTAAAATGAAGAATATTTTATTTAACTATTGTTCCCTCTAGAAATCTTTAAAGGCTTAATCTCCAAAGGCCCAAATATCAAGCCTATGGCATGCTTCATTCAGACGGGTAGGCCCAAAGGCCCAATGCCCGGGTTGACCACTAGGAATATTCGAGGGAATGGGCCCAAAATTTCAGAACTTGCTCAGAAGTCATAGGTTCTACCTAGGCTCAAGTCTAAGCCGTGTAGCTCAATACTCGGCCACGTACCCAAAAGGCTCCAACTAGAGCTGTATGAGCATCATGAGAAGACCGATGAGGCAAGTATATCGAGTCACTTGTCAGAAAAACATTCCCAAGGTTGGATGAATAGAAAATGCTGAGCAGACTAGCTCAGCCATTTTAGGAAGTTAACTTCTCATAATATAAAGACGTTAAGTCAACAAACCTAATAAGGCAAACCAGTAAGTGTGATAGCCTGCACCTTTATTAAGGAAGAATCTTCAAATTAGGGAAATGATCATGAGAAGATCGATGAGGCAAGTATGTTGAGTCACTTGTCAAAAAAATATTCCCAAGGTTGTAAATAGTAAAAAAAAATAGCCTTTCTGGCGCTTAGCTCTAACACCAGGCTCTCCGCCTTAGCCTTGCCAGTTTTAAGGCTCTTGATCTCCCCGTCTAACGTACGCGCTCTTTTACACTCCTGATCAGGTTCCCTCTTAGCCTACAATGCCTTTTACCTCGCTCTTTCGAGGCCTTCCTCAGCCTAGTGGGCCTTTGCTACCATTTCCAAAATCTCAATTCGAAACTAAGAAAATAGATAAGTAGATTGTTAACCAAAATTCATTCAGTAAAAAAAAACAACAGAGAGAAATGCAACCATAATAGAATAAGGAGAGACAGAGCCTTACATTAAGGGTAGAACCTATAGTAGCATGAAACCTAGTGATGGGTTCCAGAGCGAAGACCTGGGCTACCCAGGAAGAATTCACGTACCACTCCAAGTCTTACATGATCAGAAGCATGAATGCTAAGTCACCCCTCTGCTTTGAAACTAACACGTTGGGGGTCACGATTAGAGGGGGACCTTCCTTTATTAGAGGCTCCTTAGAGCCCCATTAAACTTGATGACCCAATTTGTCAGCAGGATGATGAACCTACACCGGTGTCCACACCTAGATGGTTTAGCCTGAGTGGGCGGGGAGGGCATGGCCCCTACCCTGATGGTTGGCCTGAGTGGAGCAGGGAATGGTTTGGCCTCTACCCTAAAGGCCAGCTTAGGGAGAGGGCTATACTCCTTCTACCTCTGAAGGCTCATAAGTCTTTACCTCATTATGGGCTCCTTTGGTCTCTACACTACTACAAAAAGGAGTTTAATTGACACTTTATTGCTGACACTTTTTAAAATAGCGTCAGTGAAGAGAAGTGTTAGTAAATTACTGATACCATAGTATCAGAAACATGAAATGTCAATAAATTACTGATACCGTAGTATCAAAAACTCAAAATGTCAGTAAATTACTAATATCATAGTATCAACAAGTTATTTTTTAATTTAAAATATTAAAATTAATTTATATTTATATAAATTAATATAATGCCCAAAATAACATTATTTTGGGATTATAAATTAACAGAAAAAAGAAAAGCCCCAAACAACATCGTTTTTGGGGTTAAATTTTAAAAAAATAAAGAACACTCTAAATGATCGTTTAGGGCTTAACTTTATTCAAAATTTGCCCTAAGTTCATTACTTCTTTGATTGAGTTTTGCTTTGCAGTTTGTACAATAGCAAAAATCGTCAATCTTAAAAAGCTCATTTGATCTTGTTGATCGTCTTCTTCTTCTTCTTCTTCTTCTTCTTCTTCTTCTGTTTGTCAATTCCAAAAAGTAATTGTGAAACAAAAATATAAACGATGAGCCAGAAATCTCAATCTTTGAGTCACTCACACACTTTTGTCTTATTCACAAACCTTAACCCATAACCTGCAACGATCTTCAATTTTGAAATGGTTTGCATAGAGAAATTTTTTTTTTTTTTGCCACATTTAAAAATGGATTTAAAGAAATTCAAGCCTTTTCTCTCAAGGACTTTGTTCTTGTGTTGAAGAAGAAAAAACTCGAGAGGGTTATAGAGGAGAGAGAGAAGGTAGAGGGGACAATCCTAGATTTACATCACCACTGTTTCTCTTTCTCACCGCTATCGCCGTCCGAACACAGCATCACTAGCACCAAAACACAGTCCTCGAGTTGAAGTGGAGTCAATATAATGCGACTCTTACAGGTTAATAGATGATTGCAACTCTGCTTATATTCTGCACGTGCGAGAATGCTACAAATGCCAATGGCTATGTGGGCTTACACAAAGGTAATGAAAGATGAGGTGCTGAGGTCGGATAGACTCATCTCAGCCAAAAAAGCCCTAGACCAGCACATCAATTTTTGCAATAAGTTTAGATTATCTGCTCATCTGAGTAAAATAAGCCACCCCGTCTCTGTAACGAGAAGAGTCTTGAGAAGAAGCTTGGATGCTTCTTCTTCTCTTTGAGCCTTTCGGTCAAATTTCGTCAGTATTTTTCCTAATGTTGAAAAGGTTAAGACTTTGCCACGTTTTCTATATAGGAGTTTCTTTTTGGCTCTATCTCCTTGAATTGGTTTGATGGAAGATGAGGCAAAGGTGACAGATAAATATTAAATATATTATGATATGAAATAGGGCAAATTCTGTTATGTTGTATTTTGTTTATTCCAATTATGTATGTTACAGTGTTTTATCTACTGTGTTAGATGTTTGATTGCTGAAACTAAGAATTTGTTATTATGTATGGTTCTTTTTACATTAATTATTGAGTTGTTGCGTGATTAAGTTACAGTTTTATAGAGTTTGTGATGTTACTGTCAACCATCACCTATGTCATATTTTTGTTAATTATATGATTCTTTTGTAGTAGACTTCAGGTGAGGTTCTTGCCAAAAGAAGTGGCAAGATTATGTGTGAAACTCATTCTTTCGGGCAAGGAATGAAGCTGAAATGGAGCGAGTTAAGACACAACTCATTTGATAGTATATCCATTTTCAGAAGCTGAGTCTAGTCTAGGTATTTTCAGAAGCTTAGTGGTAACTTTAATTACACAGCTGGAAAGTGGCCTGGTGACCTTGGTGATAAATGTAAATTTTCAAATTTTAAAAATGTTAAGCATCTGTAATTAGAAATGAATAACATTAAGAACTTTATCTGATTATATGAGATGTTGTCTGACTTAGTTCAATGCAATTATTCTCTGTAATTAATGACATATTCAATTTTGAAATTATATGTTTAATTGAAAACTTGGGGATGTAACTGACTTTATACATCTTTCTCTACTCTTCATCTTTTATAGTTTCCTTCAAGACTACGAAGAAATAGAGCATGGAATGTATGGAGCTCTTGGGGAAATTATGGCTGGACATAACCAATAGTATGTTGAAATTATTGATTTTGACTAGAGTTGCACTCAAAATGTTTCTTGTGTAGAAATTGGTACAAATTAACTTGTTAATTCATTTGGAACTATCATATTTCAAAATTGGTTATTGATGCTTTAATTCTCTAAAATTTATTCGGCACATTATGATAATGTAGTGATTTTCAGAACATTATTAGCATGGCAGGCCGCTTAATCCTCCAAACTTCAAAACATTGATGGAAGAGTATACTAGCCTTTGCATAGGCATGTGATCCTCTGAAGCAAAATAATTGTGATTAATCTATTCATTTCATTATGGTGCCACAAATGTCTAGCTGTTTAGGGTTTTTTCTTTTTTAACCCTCTATACAGGTCCTAGAAGATGGAGTCCTTGATTCTGAAACAATAATTGTAGCCATATTCCCATCACCTATACATTATACTGGTCCAATTGAAGTTCAGTGGCATGCCAAGGCACGCATAAATGCTAGTGATAATTTCTACATTATAGGTCGTGATCCTATTGACATGGGTCATCCAACAGAGAAGGGAGATTTATATGACACAGATCATAGGAAAAGTGTCTTAAGCATGGCCCTAGTTTGGAGAAGCTAAATATTTTGCCATTCAGGGTGAATATTACTAAATGCTACTGTTGGTATTATTTATTGAATCTTTTTTATTTCCACTAGTATGGGTTTGTTGCATAATATATTCTTCTCTTTGCCTTTCTATTCATTTTTGTACTTCGGTTAAACTTGGTTCCATTGCACCCTTTAATGCTCTACACGGAGAGAAGAATGATAAGTCTAGGTAATTTATCTTCATTTTTTTAGCCTTTGCTAATAGCCACTACATTGATGATCAAGGAAACTCCAATGTCTCCAATTAATCAGATACTTTTGTTTGATTAGTCATGTGATCTAAAACTTCTTTTTTTTTTAAATGTATTTCATTGTAGAGATGTTATAACTTTTAGCAGGTGGCAAAAACATAACGGATAATTTAACTGGTAACCTGTGCTTTTACTTGATCGTAGTCTTATTTTATTGCATCTTGTTAAATCATTTGCTTGTAAAATTCTATTCTCATCACCTTTATGGGTTTATTTATGTATGTCAGTATTCTTAAACTAGTTGTAAATTACAATATAGGAATTTTCTAACTTGCACCCATTGATATTTCAAGTTTGATAGCTTGAAAATAAAGATAATTGAGTATAGCTTATGATTAATGAATTTTGTGCATAAGCCATTTATTGCAATATTTGTGAAGTTTTGCATGTGTGAGCATATGCTTCAAGTTATGATGTGTGTATTCTTACTTTCACATCTTTTTGATTGACAGGCAGATAGTGTGTACAACCAGCGGCTGTAGATGGTTGTTACCCTTGACAAGGTGATTTTTTCTCTCATTTTGATAACAGAAGGACATCATTTATATTAGGCATTAAGACATTGTTATTATGGAAATCCTCAACTACTTTTCATGTTGATCCATTACTACTTATATCTCTGCTACTTTTCATGTTGATCCATTATTAATTATTTCTCTGCTGTTTTTGTGTTTCTCTATTGTGTTAGTTAAAGTTTGGAACAAACAAACTCGTTTAAAAACTGGTAATCCTAGATAGAAAATAAACTTGGTTAGATTAAAAAAAAAATAGAAACTTGTCAAAATGACTGTTTTCAAATATGTGAAGATTGTACTAAGTAGGATAGTTTGTTTAGACTATTGCAGAGAAGTAACTCTTGATTAAGAATGTACCTTTATTAAGCCATTCTCATGCTATTCAAATGAGCAGAGGGAGTTATTGATCCATATAGCAAGTACTTTTGTGAGTCTATGGAAAGGTAATATACCCACTATCACTTACTCTTTCCTTTCTCATTGCAATTCAACTTAATGGTTCTTTAAGAAGTCTTTTATGTTCTCTGATCTTTAAATATTACAAGCTTTGCTGTTTTAGTATGCAGTGGGTATTTGAGGTTGCAAGGACTGTGGCAAAGTGAACGCTGGAGGTGCATACATGTTGAAGTAAGATTTTTATTTTGCAATAGTTTTTTGTGGTTGTTGAAAAGATTTGTATTTCTTTGAAAAGAAAAATTCATATTTGTTACTTTCTTTCTAATGCAACCCAGTAATTTCATTCTTGAAGAAGCAATGTCAATAAAATTATGCACAACAGAAGATTTGGAGAATGAGGTTCTTTGAATCAGCTATATTAATTGTTAATTGTTATTTGCAATCTAATTGAAAAGTTTTGTGATATCATTTCAACTTTTATATACCTTTTTGACATCACTTATAGTTGTGAATTGTTAGGGTAACATTCTTATGAAAGATTTATTTAACACATACACACATATGCTAGTCTAATTATTTAGATGTTGTGAATATGAAAGTGAGCGTGGAAACTTCATAGCAAGTAATGTTAAAAAATTTAGTATTATTCACTGTTTTTTAAGAAGTTATTCTTCCATAATTTGTTCATAGCAGTTGCAACTTGGTACTCATTTATGAAATCTGTATGTACAATCAAAGAATTTTTTTATTCTTCTAATGTTTCTCACATTCATCTAATGCATTTGATAAGTTTAAGTAGTTTTTGCCAGTTCATTAAATGTTAGGGGAACATCCTAAAACAACTTAAAATTTTGGCCAAAATTTGTTGGTAGATAAATTTATTCACTTAAAATTTTATTAAATTTGATTTCTAATGTATCTTACTTTGTGCTCTATTTGAAGCATTTGACAGAGTCAGAGGAGAAACTCCTCCTTATTCATCTAGCATTGATTTGTATACCTCAAGAAGTTTAGCAAGCTAGTAAAGCTATGCAGGAGCTTTAGAATAGCACGTTACCATTATCTGATCAATGCAGCATGCATAGAGTGGATGAATTTGCTCTCACTTGTTACAAGTGGTAGGAATGACGGAGAGTTTACACTGAAGATGACATTACATCGATATGTGACGATGGGGCAACTATGTGTTTAACTAATTTTCAAACTTTGGAATGTTTTTGAAAAACTGTAGTTCTTAACAATTTAGTTTGAGATGTTTAACAATATATATGAAACTAAGTTTGGATGCTTTAACAATTGTAATTTTATTTATTTAAATAAATAAATAAAATTATATTTGCTTAAGTGTGGTATTTATATATGGAATTGTAGTTTATAAATAAATTTAAAATTCTAGTCCAATAATTTAAATTTAAAATTATTAAAAAAGTATTTTAAATTAAATACAAAATTTCTGATACCATGGTGTCAGCAATTTACTGATACCACGGTGTCAGTGATTTACTGATACTATGGTGTTAGAAATTCACTGATACCATAGTATCAGAGAATCATTGATACCACAATGTCAACGATTTACTGATACCATGGTATCAGAGATTCACTCACCCCATAAATGGTGTCAATAATTTTCTAACTCGAGCAACATTGACACTATGAAGCAATGTCAGTGAAACCCTTCACTAATGCTAACTTAGCGTTAGTGAAGGTCATTTTTGTAGTAGTGCTACCAGCCTGACCTACTGACCTGCATCCTCCTTGAGCAGGAGCCCTGCCTTGGCCCCATCACGTTATCTAAGTTTAGGTTACCTTGACCCCTTGAGGATGAGCCGGGGCCTTTAGTTCAACCTCTCTTTCTTCTGTCGCTTCCACCTTACTTGCCCATTCCTGTAAAAAGGATATGAGGATAATGAATAAGATAATAGCTCAAAAAAATCAAGTATTACTTAAATTACTCATTGCGTCTATGGGTTTTGCTGGAAACCTTGGATACTAAACTCGATTATACAAGGCTGGTTGAAAATAATAGGTCTTACACAGGGAAAATATTAGTGAGAGCAGTTTCTATTTGAACACGCCTACTTTCAGACACTTTAAATTAGTCGCCCAGGTCTCTAAAATTCAAAATGTCAATTAATAGAGAGGGAAAGAAAATACGTTCATTAAAGAATACAAAAAGGAATAAGAAGGACCTGCATTCATCACAAAGTCTGATGGGACAACCAGTTCCCTCATCTTCATTTGAGGACTACTTGACCCCACTTGCCCCTAGTAAAGAACCAATTGTTCTTCTAGCTCTTGATTGAAGAAGGATGACCAGGGATGAGGTTATGAAGACCTTGAAAAGAAAGATAGTAAAAGCCCATCTATTTCCTAGCACTGCTCCTAAAATGGTTGAGGTGGCGTAATTCTTAGTAATAGGGTTAGGACGGCCTTACCCTTGCCCACAAGACATAAAGACTTGTTAAAACCCTCTCATTGGGACTTAGTTGAGATGGGGCTATACCTAGGCGAGCCAGCATTCTAGCAAAGTAAGGGTGCATGGGGAGCCTAAGACCGAGCTAGAGAAACTTAGAATGGATTGCCACTTCCCCAACAAAAGAGCTGCTCGAAAAATTATCTAGGGTAAGGAGCTTAAAGTTTGCTGAATCTGGAATATTATAAATGGACCTTAAAGAGACTAGGTTTGCTTGGGTCAACTTAAATCTTTGGTATCTCTTATCCAACTCAAATTCAAGGACCTCAACATTAGAAAACCTTAGAAGCTCCCTAGTAGGGTCCTTGGGATCGGCCTCTAATTCGCCCTCCCCCTCTATGCTTAAGATCGGCTTGGGATCCTCAACAATTGCTAAGAAGGTGGAGGCTACATCACATACTGATGTGGAAGCCACATCACTTTTATTGCCCCCACCTGTCTTCATGATAAGTGGGACCTTAGGACTTTTAGCGTCCTCTTCGACAGCCATGTTCATGGCAAGAAGGCCTAAATATATTCTACGTCTTGATGCTATAAAAATAAGTTTTCTTAGGAACTAAACTGATACAAAGGGTCAAAAAATAGGGCAATAACACCATAAAGAAGAAAGCAACCAAGAAAATAGGTGATATTAAGATCCTAGATAAGGTAGCCTACTAGAAATAAGTGGGACTATAAACTAAACATGAATAAAAAAAGTCTAAAAAGAGGATAAGAAAGGGGTATAACTTACTTGATGAAGCGCAAATATCAAAAGTGCACCATTCAAGTAGGCAGTCATCAAAATATCTTGATACTAAAAGCTCTGAACTTATGATTACTCAAGGAAGATGAAGATAATGAGTAAGGGAAAAATTGTCACTCAAAAGAGGCTTTATATAGTCTTTGAGGTTGAAGAGAATCGTGATCATTTAGATGAAATGAACGGTTATGATCATTGCGCAGTCCAAGAGACGTATTTTCAAAGGACTGACATTTCGTTTTAATGTACATCTATTCAATTGCTCTTAATATGGACCATTTCAATTCAAAAATTCTATGGATTAAATCTTCCTAGCTGTTCTAGAGTCACTTCAGATTTGAACAAATATGACATTCTGTGTTATGCATCCCTACCCATACGATGCAACACGAGCTAATGGTTGAGATTGATTTCCACCTTTTGTGTGTTTCTTCAAATATTGCAGGTGTGATGTTTCAAGATCCATGTCATAATGGTTAATAAATGCTAAAAATACAAAGAGAGTATAAAGCATTAAGATAGCCAAAAGTAATTTGCTCGAGACTAACTAAACCTCTTAGAAATAAGTGACAAATACCAAACAACTATAACATATATACTAGGGCAACGATCCGAACACCGAGCAGTAATGACATGGACCGATTTAAAGAAAAGCGATTCGCTCAAGTTTTTCTAGGATATAGTGCATGCCTAGCAGGAAAGTCAAGAAAAGTAAAGTTTCTAGTTTTGATTAATCAAAACTAGAAACTGGCAGACCCATTTTCCTCCCTTGAAAATATCTAAAGGCTCAAATATCAAGCCTATGGCATACTTTATTCAGACGGGCGGGTCTAAAGGTTAAATGCCAGGGTTGACTATTGGGGGAATTCGAGGAAATGGGCCCAAAATTCTAGAACCTACTTAGACAATCATAGGTTCTACCTAGGCTCAAGTCTAAGTCGTATAGCTCGGTACTCAACCACGCACCCAAAAGGTTCCAACCAGAATGATATAAGCATTATGAGAAGATTGGTGCAGCAAGTATGTCAAGCTACTCATCAAGTAAACATTCCCAAGGTTGCATGAATAGAAAATGCCGAGCAGACTGGCTCGACCATTCTAGGAAGCTAATTTCTCAAAATATAGAGATGTTAAGTCAATGACTTTAATAAGGCAAGCCAGTAAGTGTGACAGCTTGCACCTTTATTAAGGAAGAATCTTCAAATCATAGAAATGATGTCCCCCAAATTGTACGAGATAGATAGCTTAATCGTTTGCCTTCATCCACGCCGAGCAATTCGGTGACGACCCAAATATCCATCTTTAAAGCTTTTCAAATCTGATACTATATAAATGGGAGAAATGTCTGAAAATAGGTCATGACTCTAAAAACTCAAAATATACAAACTCTCTCTTAGTATTCATCTTCATACGCCTTCAAGTAAATACCTGACTTAAGCATCGGAGGATATTCACTGAAATCACCATCGTGTGAGGTCTTAACAACAATCTTCTCTGTGTTTACAGGCGTAACAAAAATCAAAAGCCCAAGAAAGCCCAAAATTGCAGCCCATACAGACAATGCACAGAGTTTTGATTTCTACTTCAAACAAATTAAAGCTCGTAGCCCTGAAGAAATCATTTTTTGGGGTCAAAAACTATAATATTATTTAATTACTAATAATCAACACTTGGTTTTGTAGTTATTATTGGGTAAAATTTATTTTAAATATTATTCAACTATATATTAAAATATATATTGTTAAATATTTGTAAGAAACGATAGAACTTAGTCTTGAACATAAATTATCAACAAGCAAAATAAAATTAAATATTAGAAAAAAAGTAAGAAATGATAGAACTTAGTCTTGAACATAAAGAGGTATACTATACAAGTATTATCGTAAAGCCTAATAGTCTTTTGTACGTGTAGGTAGTGACGGATCTATATGACTTCAAGATTTAACTCTATGCTCATAGCCACTTTTCTCGATAAGCATGACTACATAAAAATCATACTAAATCTCTATTGTCAAAGTTGCTCAAAATACAAAATAAAAAATGTATTCTTTTAAAATATATATACATATAAATAGAACACTTTCTTTTCTCTTATTCCTTCGTACACACCTACACATACTATTTCTTTTAAAGTATATACGCATATAAATAGAGCACTTTCTTTTCTTTTCTCTTATTCCTTCACACACACCCACACATACTATTTTTAATGAATAATTAGTACCCTTTATATAGTGATAGGTAATTTAAATATTAACTCAAAAATTAATAAGAGTAATTTAATATTTAATAACTTCAAATAATAAAAATACATAAATATTATAACTCACATAATAATAATATTAATATAAATAAATATTTATAACTCTCTAATATTTAATATATATAATCTCCTAAATAATAATAATATATATTGTAACTCACAGATTTAATATAAGTTTAATGGCTAATTAAAAATATTATAATTATATAATAATAATAATAATTTATTATTACTTGTTATACATAAATTATGTAATTTATAAAATTATTTTAAAAGTTTTTGACACTTGTCTCCGACGATTATTACCTTCTTGCTTCCACTTTGATGTTGAGGTTCACGTTTGCTTCAATGATTGGACAAGTTGGCCATGCTTGACAAATCTCGATACTATTTTTTATTTTAAAAAAGAAAAAAAATTCTACTAAGTTAGATGACTTTGAATAATAATAAAAAAAAAGAATAAAGTGGGATAATTTCAATATAATTATTCAATAAAATATAATAAAGGGGTAAAAAAAAATTTATGCTTCGGCACACCTCTTTATTCTTTTTTTAAATTTTTTTAATAAAATGTAATATGTACTTTTATTTGTGTCCACAGATAATGTGGTACGTTTGTTTTATCTTTTTTTTCTTCTTTGAAAATCTTACTCCTTAATTTAAAGTGTGGGTGGGTGTACGAGAATTTTATCACCGAGTCGCTTTAACTTTTGTCCTTAAAATTTTTCCCTTGAACAATATATTTCATGCAATAACTTAAAAGACCTCTTATGTTTTTTTTAAAATGCTAAACTACGTAACTAACTAACATTAGTAACTCATTCACCCGCTTTATTAAGAAAATTAAAAATCCAAAAAAAGATAATTAAAAATTATGTTAAAGATAATTTAGAGTTGAGTTAATAAAAAAGAAATACGTGACGAAAATGATACCTCAGTGCTACGGAGTAATTAAGCTGGTATAGTAGCTTTACTTTCTACCTAGAGGAAACTTGCACTAACGCTGCAACACCAGTGATAACATACCAATTTTGAATTTTCTTATTTCACAATGCATATACTTTCTCTACAAATACAACTTAGTTTAAAGTTACTTAGGATATACGAGGGTTTTATTTTAATTTGTTTATTACCACAAATTTGAGAATGTTTAATTGTAATTTATAAATTAAGATCTTTATAATTACTAAAGTAATAAAAAAGTGTGAATTTTAATCGTTCATAAATATAAATAATTATTAAATTACATAAATTTTGTGTATATTTTTTTCTTTTTACTTTTACTTAATTTCTATTACTCTCATTAGATCTACAATTTATCATAATTATGAGTATTTTTTGAAATAGAATAAATATTAATAATAGGCAATTTGTGTAATTTTTTAAGTTCCAAATTTAAGTAGAGGGATTTGACACTTTAGAAAATAAAATTATAAAATATTTTGAAGTTATGTAAAATTGATGTTACATGTTGTTGGATTCTTTTTTTAATTTAAAAAAAGAAAAATATATGGTAGGATGATGTTGTAGGTTGAGAGAGGAAGAAATAAAAAGACAATTATATGGGAATTGTATGTGTTTGAGGGGAAACTGTGAGTGAGGCCTCATCAGCTTCAGCGACGCATAAATAATAATAATAATAATAATAATAATATGTGACATCATATCATATCAGCCACAAGCCCACAAGCCCACAAGCCCACAACCAACGTAACTCATCGCATCCAACTGCTCTCTTATTTTTCCCTTTTCTCCTAAATTTTTTTCAACATTTTATATATAATAAACAAAAACAAAACTCATTCACTCATTTATGTCTCCCTTCTCTCTCTCTCTCTCTCTCTCTTACAAATAACAAATCCAAATCCCAACAAAAAAAAGAAAAATCCAATCTAATCTCGTGTTCAGTTTCAGTTTTACTCCTTCTATCTAATCCATTATCCATGGCTTCTTCAATTTCAGCTCCAACTCCACACAATTATCTCTCCTTCAAAAACCCACCCAAATTCCTCCACGTCCCCAAAAGACCTTTCTACCCTCACCCTTTCCCTCCATTTCCCGATTCCTCCACCACCCTCTGCCGCTCCTCCTCCTCCCATAACAACAACAACAACTCTAATCATCGCCGATGGGACTTGGCTGCCATTCAGGATGCCCTCAAGAACGCCGTCAAACGATTTGATTCCTACATGAAAGACGCTGCTGCCACCGAGAATAATATTAGGAAGACTAAAGATGCCAGAGAAAACAAATACGATGGCGTTTTGGCCAGTGGGAGAGGAGAGGATGACTGGGATTGGGACGCGTGGAAGAAGCATTTCGATCAAGTGGATGAGCAAGAGCGCCTTGTCTCCATTTTGAAGGTTCTCTCTCTCTCTCTGTTTTTCTGTTTTAACAGTCTTTTTTTTAGGTCTTAATTTAACTATTTAATTATCGAGAAAATGGCTTCAAACTAAATTGGATGTGGATTTCTGATGCTTTTAGAAAAATGCCTCTTAAAAAGCGAGTATCAAGTGCTTTTCTAAAATGCACTTTTAAGTGTTTTTAGTTTTACTCGGAGAGGGCTTTCTGGAAAATACTCCTACTGGAAGTGCTTTTCTATAAGATAATCCTCTTCTTGTTGTTTTTTTTTTTAAATTTCTTTCTCAAACTCAAAGTGACTTACTTTTGTCTATTTCAGATTAACGCTGAAACATGCTACTAGTTTTCTTTATTAATAAGTTGATGCTTTAATTGACTAGCAACACCATTGTTTCGTAAATTTCCTATGCGCTCATTTTACTGTGATGATTGATGAACCTTAAACTTTTTTATTTACGGAAACAAACATTAATTGTGATAGAAAAGAGAAAACATAAGATGTAAATACCATTTTTCAGAGATTAATCAGAGCTAAGTTCTCAAGAAACTAGCTTAAACTCTGCTGTACTTCCTCTATCAGCATTTTAAAAATCTTCTGACATTTCTTAATGACCTAAAAAGACCTTTTGGGATTCCTCATTTGATATTATCTGTTGCTACATCATGGGGCACTCATTACATCAAAAAAAGAAGTGCTAAAATTTTGCTTTCTTTTATTTATTTTTATTTGGATTTGATTACTAAAATTTAGATTTTTGTTATTAAGCCATTTTCTTCATGCTGATATCTCTGTATCAACAGTCACAGTTAGGTAATGCAGTATACAGAGAAGAGTATGATGACGCTGCTAGGCTCAAGGTGGCTATTGCAGCTGCAGCTTCTAATGATACTGTTGGCAGGGTCATGTCACATTTGAATGTAAGAACTTAATACTTTCACTTACACATTTCTATTATCTTTCAAGAAGGGAAAAAAAAGAAGGTATTTGTTTTGCCTAACCCCGTATTCTTACTCCAGAGAGCACTGGTGGAAGAGCGTTATGAGGATGCAGCTCTTTTGCGAGATAAAGCCGGGGCTGGATTGGTGAGTTCACATAATTGATAAGTGATAAACAAATTCACTTTAGGTCCTTTTCTCAAAAAAATATTTGGAGTCCATGTGATGACTTTGTTGCTGAATACAATATGATAACTTTGTCTTACATAGTTTCTTTGCTGGTGCTGGCTTCCAGGTGGGATGGTGGGCTGGCATTTCGGAAGATAAGAATGATCCTTATGGTATAATTATACGTGTAACTGCAGAGCATGGAAAATATGTAGCAAGGAGTTATAGTCCACGGTAATTATTCAGTTGCTTATGTAAGAGTTCTACATGAAGCTCCCATTTATTTGTAAAGAAGGCAACACTAGTACACAGAGATGGTACCCTACTTGTTTGGCACTGAAGTACTGGTGATGATGTCTTCCTATGTGAGATGGGAGCTTAAACTTTGGGCTTCGACTTTTGCTCGCTTTTAAACTTTTCTTTTTATGATTTTGAGGGTCTTTTTTTTACTGGTCCTTTTCTTTCAGGCAGCTTGCGACTGCTGCAGCGGGTAATCCCCTATTTGAGATCTTTCTTACTGTGAATAAGAGAGGTGAATATAAACAGCAGGTACCTTTTTCTTTCTGGACTTTTGCTGTTGTTGGATAGTTTTCTCTATGAACTAAAACTATTTTACCAATGAAATATATAAGAGGATGTTGTTTGGTTATTCAAATGAAGGAATATAGAAACTTAATTGGGAGGAGCCATTGTGAGTAAAGGAGGAAATCAATACCTTTATCTAGGTTTAAGACGATCTGCAAATCAGATCACTGAATTAGAATTATGCAAATTGGAAGACTCCTAGATATTGGTCACACACTTCGTTTTTATGGAGGAAATGTGTCACAAGCAAGACCAAAATAATTAGGGCAACTTGTCAAATGCTTTTATTCTCAAATCCTAATCACATCATGTGAAATGTTTTGTCATGGTGGCCTTTGATTTATTTCATACAATCCAATTAGTTCATGGATGGGTTAAAAATGCCCATTTTTCTTCTTATAGTGCCTAGTTGTTGTAAATTGATCATATAGGAGGTTAGTTGTTATAAAAATTTGAATATATGATCTTGAAAAAAAAAAAAACCACTAAAGGTTCATGCTTCTTTGATATACAAATTGATTTGGCATACAACTAACAGGAGAGTAAAAATAAAAAGGTCAACTAAATAATTGTTAATGGATGATGTGGTAATAATAAAATACGAACTGAATAATTAAGAATAGATGATATAGCAATAAAAAGTTAATGCCATGTTTGTGTAGCATTACTCTATCATGTATTTTGGCTAGAACGTTGCTTTTGAACATAAAGATAAAGATATAGCATGTTTTGAGAAAGCTTGGAGATGAATGTACAGAACATGCGAGCATGCATGTGAACATGCATATGCACGAATGTCATGCCTTTGTACAATCATGTGCATATAAACAAGGGTACCTGGTTGCTTGGTGCCCTATATGGAAGGTGATAATTTTGATTTGGGCTTTGAAGTTCGTTGAGTAGTAGCTGCTAGTTTTATACATATTATCTTGTTTGTAACTTTGAAGAGCATTGTTGTACTTATTATATGTTAAGTAAATTACAAACAGAGAGACAGAGAGGAACTGCTAGTTTTCTATATTCTTCATTCCATAACCTATTTCTCTTCATCTTTTTCCTTCTTTCTCCTCTTATATATCTCTCAATCTAAATATAGTTGTATGATTTATAGTATCTTAAGAACATCATGGGATTTCAGGCTGTGTACTTAAAGAGGAGGGAAGAATTTGAAGATTCTTCAACAATGTCCTCTAAGGCATCAGGAGCCACCAGCCACTTGAATCCATCCGGCTCAACTGAAGACAAGGATGATCTTCTGATTGTGAGTAGTGAAGATGCTGAAGATGGTGATGATACTGATGATGGTTCTGATCTAGCCGAGGGACTGTCTGGTTTTCAGAATATCTTGCGAGATCTGATTCCTGGTGTTAGAGTTAAAGTTTTGAAGGTGACAACACCTGAGAAGGTAGATCGAGATTTTATATCTAAGGTGATTGAGCAGATATTGGATGAGGAGGACGAAGAAAAAGATATTGAGGTAGAAAATGTAGAATCAGAAGATGAAGACAAAAGTGAAAGTGACCAAGAAAGGAATGAGATAGAAATGGCTTCCAATCGTGGAATTATTGAAAATGAAGAGCTAAGTGAAATTTCAGTTAAAGTTGTTGTTGGTGGTTTCATACCGAAACTCCCTGGTAGTGTTCCTGCTAAAGAATTTCTTCGAGTGCCTGCTAAGCTGGAAAAGAAAGGACGCTTGTCATTTTCCTTTTCTGTAGAAAATGACATTAATGGACAGGATTCTGATGCCAAGGAACTGACTTCAGTTGATAGGAAAGCTATGCTTCAAAATCAACGTGGCATAGAAAGTGTTATGTTTGATCTTGCGAAGTTCATAGGCAGGGAGAAGATACCTTTGAAGGTTGATTCCTTTTTTTTCAATAATGTGACCTCTTAAGTGAAATTTTATTCAACAATTTCTTTCCTCGCTTTGCCAGCTAGGTTCCTACTTTAGTATGCTTACTTTTACAAACTATTTTTTTAATTATGCAGGTGCTTAAAGATCTTGGTGAATTAATAAATCTCTCCCTAAGTCAGGCTCAGAACCGACAACCGCTGTCTGGTTCAACCACTTTTCATCGTATTGAGACAGCAGCATCACCAGATCCGTTAAGTGGTAATCTTCTAGCGAATCTGTTTGTCGCTAACTTACAATGATATTCAGCATTGACTGCTTCACTATTCTGCTCTACTGCATATTTTAGTTTCTGAAATCGTCTACTCTGTTTGCTCTGTTGTTTTTCACCTTATATTGGGGTAAAGTATTAAGAATGTACTCAATTTATCAGGATTATACATTGGGGCACACGGACTTTACACCTCAGAAGTCATTCATCTGAGACGTAAATTCGGTCAGTGGCAAGATGAAAGTGGGATTAGGAATCCCTCAAATCTCGAGTTTTATGAATATGTTGAAGCCATAAAAGTAACCGGAGATCCTTATGTACCTGCTGGCCAGGTAATTTGTTTTTCCTGTATCTTGTGCATTGCAGACTTATAGTTCTAAGAGATACTTACAAATAACACTATGAGATCTACAATCAACACTGGCTGATGTGGAGTCCAAATAAAATGATTATTACTCATGTTAGGATATATTTTATTAATTGTTTAAGTCGGATTACTACTTGTTAGATTTTTTTTTCTTTTTATATAGGAATTAAGCATTGGTTTAGGTGCCTTTTTTAAATTTGTTAACACTGGACCTCAAAAGTTTAAGCTTCATAGATAAGAGCTTAGAGACAAGCAATAGTGTTAAGCTCTAACATGTCCCCTAACGTGCTACACATGCAAATTAAACAAACTAATCAAATGTTAAACAATATAGTGGAGGGATTTGAGCACGGGACTACTTTGTCAATTGGCTCCGATGTCATGTTCTACATGACCTAAAAGCTTAAGCTAATAGAGCTCAACAATTACATTTAATCTCAAGGAGTACATTTTCTAGTTTTCTTTCCTTTTGGGACTTGGCCTTTATAAATAGACTATATGTGTGATGTTTGAATGATTTTATCCTCAATCTCTCTGTAAATTCTCTGTCAATTATAAATAGGGTATAGTTATTTGTTCCGTCTTTCTGTTCTGCTATTTGATTCCCCTCCATCTCCCTTTTCTTTCTCTATTTCTTCTTCTTATATTCCCCTCTTTCCTTCTATTTCTTTGCATTGCCCTGCATCAGTGGATTTTACCTTCAATGTTGTATGCTATTATCTCGACTTATATATGTGTATGTACAGTTTGTGTAGAATTTGTTTGCATGATCTTGATGTGCATTTTCACTTTATGAAAAAAAGGTTATCTCTGAGATTTTATCTAGGTTCCTCTATTTGGTTTATTTCATCACTATGTTTGACTACAGTGCAGTGAACATGCATGGTTTTTGTGTCAATATCTTGGAGATCTTGGTTGGCTCCTGTATTAGCTTAATGAAATTTAAGCTCATATACTCTGGTTTTTGGGTTACTATACTTCCTACTTTCTTTCTGTTAAATTCTTTGTTTCTTATTAAAAAAAATAAATAAATAAGTACAAGCCCATTTCTGCTAATTGGCTTATTGAAATAGTTCACTATCTGGTCATTGATAGTTTGTTAAATCTAGAATAGTCATGGATCCCTCTTCATTGGAGTAGAGTTGGAATTTCAATTTGAGGAGATTTGAATTAGAGAGATATTCAAGAGTATGTGGCCCTTCTAGCTTTGCTATCTTGTACACCATTGATTAGATAAGAGATGATAGGAGAATTTGGAAATTAGATTCCTCAGGTAAATTCTCTTGCAATTCTTCTATGGCTGGTGCAATTCTTAGCTTTGCTACTTGTGAATTCAAACCATATAGAGTGTGATTTGGAAAGCCAGTACTCCTAAAGTTCAAATTTTTGCATGGGCAGTAGTGCAAGGAAGTATTAATACTGGAGAGATAATTAAAGGGAGAAATCTTAATATGCGTCTTTCCTCCTTGTAGTGTGTTATGTATAAAAAAGATCAAGAATCCGACAGCAACCTTTTCATTCATTGCAATGTTGCCTATTCTTTGTGGACTCGATCATTCTATGCAGCTAATATTCATTGGGCAGCTCCAGCTTGTTGCAATGCTTTATTTGTGGAGAATATTTTTTGCTTGTAGAAAAGGAAGGCTAAAATATTATTGAAGTGTGCTGTTCTACCGTCCTTGTGGGTAATATGGCAAGAAAGAAATAGGCTTTTTTTGCAAGAGGATAAGGAGGAAGATATCATTGAGCTGTGGGACAGGATTCCTTATTTACGGGCCTCAGTTTCTAATTTTTAAAATTTTTCATTCTTTCTCTTCCAGCTTGTTTGGGATATGGTCTTGTTTTGTCTGATTTTTTGGATGTACTGTATAAAGAGATTTAATTATAAGTTCTTGGGCTACTCCAAAGTGGAGAAGGTTTTAGTTTTGTGGACCTTTGGTTCACTTTGCAATCCTTTTTCCTTTCAATAAAGTTTCTCTTTTCCTATCAAAAACAAAAGAAAAAAAAAATCACTGCCTGGTACTTGCAACCTTGCATTATATTTGAGGAACCTTGCATTATAGGTAATATATTTGAATTATAGTCATTTAATTTTTCTTGATGATGCTTATGTTTTGCCTTATCTGGAAATAGCTTTTCTAAACAGAAAGTGGGGTTTATAGCATTGGCCATAGATGATGTTCCTTTTGCAATTATTGTCCAGTTATATGTAATTTCTCGATCAAAGTCCTCACAGTACCTTGTGTCAACTACTGCAGGTGGCATTTCGTGCCAAGGTTGGAAAACAATATCAGTTGCCACATAAAGGGATCATCCCTGAGGAATTTGGAGTGGTAGATTGATTTTTTGTGAAACTGGATTTTGGTGACTTCTTATTATTGTTTTCCCATTCTTACTATCTTTCCTTGTGTTAAGCTTCTTTTGATGTTATTTGACATGTAGATTGCTCGATATAAAGGACAAGGGAGGCTTTCTGAGCTGGGGTTCAGGAATCCTCGATGGGTTGACGGTGAACTTGTTATTCTTGATGGAAAGGTTATTTTTGTTATTTGTTTTGCCTTCTGCAGTTATAACATTGCTATTATTATTCCCCCCCAAAAGATGCTGACTGTACATGTAACTCTGTTGATGCAGTATATCAAAGGGGGGCCTGTTGTTGGATTTGTATATTGGGCCCCTGAATACCATTTCTTGGTTTTCTTCAATCGGCTGAGATTACGGTAGAATCTCATTGTACATAATGTTAGAGCTTTTCCAATTCTCTGTTGATTTAAGCTGGGTAAGCACTTACTCGCAGAAAATACTTCAAAGTTAATGTTAGTAACTCCATATTCCTTGGGCAAGTAATAAGACTAGATTATGCTTCAATAAAATTTCCTTAAAATGCTTTACCATGTGCATGATATTGTTCAGTGTCAGCATAGGTGGTCAATTCTTAATTTTGGAATTTGGCATGCAGATATATGGTCATTGCATGATCTCAGTGGCAATTAGATTCTCTTCCAGACTTTGTTTAACAACTATCTGATTAGCAGCTGGACCCCATCTCATCCAAGTGTGTACCCCCCTACACTTTTTTTGTATGAGATCAAATTACTAAAGTATGCTTAGAGTGAAGCATCTGCCCTCACTGTTATTGGAATTTGTTATTAGACTATGTTTGGATTTTGGATTTATTAATGTTGACTGCCTTTGCCTCTCGTGCAGTGAATTGTAGTTGTGGTAGTGATTATGCTTTTGGTTTCTTACTGAAAAAATAATGCATTTGGTGGCTATGTAATTGTCACTCTTCTTTCATGAGTGTTCATCTATGCGTTAAGTTTTGAAGTGCAATTGGGACAAGATCAATGCAAAAGTCGTATCATTCATTGATTTTATTTCTTTATTTTTTTCTCTCTTTTCCTTTTTTTTTTAGTTTTTCGTTCAAGTTAAAAAAGAATCTTGAAATTGGCTTTCAGATTGCCACCGGGAATATGAGCTGGCTTGCAGTATTCTTGGTGATTGTTGAGCTTTTCATGATCTGGAACTCATAATTTGTTCAGCTGGATATTGTTTTTACTGTTTTTCTTCAATTGAATAATTTGCTGAAACATAATTTCGAGATAAGAACTCAAAAGAACTCTTTATAAAGAACTATTAAGGAATGTTCCAATGGAAGTTTCCATTGTTTGTTGTTTTCATACTGCAGATTCAGATGGAATTTGTTACCTAGAAGCTCCTTTTCAAGTAGAGCAGCTGAGAGAGCCTCAATATATCAGCCATGCATCAAATGTTCACTCTGCTAACCTGCAGGCTTATAAGCATGTTTTGACAGGATGCAAGTATATATTGATGATTTTAGATGAAGTGATTCGACCGTTCTATTGCTTTATCTCTGAGACAGTCCTTTCCATCAATGTATGTGTTAACTTTTCCTGTCCTTAAAAAGAAAAAATAGTTGCTAGCTACTATGATCGTCAGCATGCACTGTAAAGTTGTAGTTCCGATGTTATATTAGTCAGAGATTCTATTTAGCTCCTAATAACAGAGGAGATAAGATTTTTCAATACCTAAATTAGAAAGTAGAATATGTAAGGCACGTCTATGGCCCTTTTTTTTTGGTACGTGCTCTGTAATTATCCTTTTTGGTTTCAATCTTTTTTTTCTCCTGCAAATATCAATAAAGTAGTTTTAATTTGTTTTATTGTAGTTTTATGCTTACCTAGTGGATTACTTATGAGAAGGTATGCAGATATATTTAAATTACAAGTGGGCTGAAGAAAACACAGCTGTGAAATTTTCAACATAGAAATTTTTTGGTAAGATCAATTTTTTGACCATTTGATATGTAAAGATTGCTTTGAATTTAGGGCTTAAGATGATGAGGGCTGGAATATATGAAGTGGAGTGTAGTTGAGTAATGAGAGTAAAATTGTGTGGGTTAAAAGATGAGACAAGTTGATAGAAATATGGTAAGTAACTTAAATGTTGTCTTTATTTTAATCATGCTCCATAGTTTGAAGCATATTTATACATTATAATAGACCCGGCCTTTCAGCCATTCTGATCTTCAGATCATAAGAGAATAGTAAATCCAATATACTTCTAATGTCTTCACATTTAGTTTATTATTCAGAGATAATATAAATGGACATTTTTGTTGAGCTAGTAGCAGAATAGCATCATCCATCATGGTTTTTCAGGTTCTCCAAATTGCAACTTGGTTGGCTATTAGCCCCGCCTTTCTCTAGCCATGTACGGGCCAATGTAATGCATCAGTTCCTGCCACAACTATATATTCATCAAAAGCAATGAGAGAGAGCATTTGACGAAACTTTTGGCTTCCAGCTCGAAGTGTCTTTTTATTTTAAGTATAATGTCAGCAATATCTTCAAGGTTTAGTTTCGAAAATACTCAATTATTAACACTGACTAGTCTAAAATTTAAAACATCTAAATATATTCTTTATATTTATTTATTTTTTACTTTTGTTTTCAATTTTTTTTTTTATATAAAAAATTCATTAACAAAAATTATATTCAAATTAAAGTGAAATATCATCATTGGAACATTTCTTCATTGTCATATCAATATTTTGATCATCAACATCATCTCAAAATTATCTTGATCATCAAAATCAATTCATAAAATAAAATTGAAAAACAAAAAAATAACAGCAAAGCAAGGTCGTTGCAGCGGCCTAAGGGAGGCGCGAGTGGCTACGCCGCTCTAATTTTATTATTTTAGTAGTTATTTTTAACTTATTACTCTTAGATTAATTGTTACATTTACTTTATTACAAGTTAACAAATTTTGATTAGGTATCCAGATATAAGCCTTACTTCGAAAATATTACTGAAATTAACATTTATTTTATACAATTTTTTAGATTTGATTACCCAAGAATGAGCTTACGCTCCTTTGGTGTTTCTAGCAACATGCAGAGGAAAATCAAAGGTAGCAGACACTCCGGAATACATCACCACCTTCTTCAAAGGGCTGAGAAAGCCATGGTTCTTGCTTCTTGGCTGACATCGCCGTGCAAACAAAATCCAGTTCAATTCAATTCAATGGAATAATATATACGAGAAATATATTACAATTTTCAAACTATTTTGCTTTTGCTACTTCCAAAGTTCAGTGTTTGATAACTCCTCATTTTTAATTACTTCCTTTCACTTGCTATAGTTAACTAGTGATTTTATCCTATCACAATTGTGTATTAAAAGTTACTAACACTTGAATTCGAAACATATTCCAAGTACTCGATAACCTTTTTTACGGCAATCAAACAAGGAAAATGTTACAAAATGGGTGTTTTGGTTCTCAAAAATTTAGATTAAATACTTCCTTTTTTGATCTAATGATTCTTCGCTCAATCAAATGTTAAAATTATGACATTTATAACGTAATCTTTATTTTTATCTCATGTTTTTATGAATATTTAGATTTAGTGTTTTAAAACTTAATAACTAGCAGTATATGTTTTTTTTTGACATAACAAGTAACATTAACTTGAATTCACGCTTAATATTTTTTTTTATTAAAATATTTTAAATTAAATTTCTTGCACCATAATGAAAAAAAGAGTGAGATTCTAATTTTTTTTAAAAAATTTCTTTAAAGAAAAAAAATATGTATACTGAGAGATTATTTTTTGTGTATTTGTATGTGTATATGTATGTGTGTTTCTTATCTTAATGTTCTCCTTTCATAATGTCTTTAAAATAATAAAGTATTTATTATTTTAATTAATAATATTTATTAATTAAACAATTATCTCTTTAAAAGGAAACCTAATACATGTGAACCATAGAGAGTTTCACTTTTTGTGATTAATATATAACACTCGGTAATTGAGTATTACAAAACTTCCAAAATAAATGAAGTTATACGCCTTTAATAAAAAGAGAACATTAAAAATAGTTTTTTTTTATAATTTCAAAAATTATCATTAAGATTTTATTTATTTATTTTTTAAATTAAATATTATATTTAAATAAGACATTATTTGTAAATTAATTAATTAATTTTATCCATATTGGGGTGGAAGTGCTTCACACAAATATGAATAATGTAGTAAACAATGGAGAAATAATAATAGAGAATGAAACATAAAAGAAAGAACATAACAATTTACGTGGTTCAACAATTGCATATGTTCACGGAAGATCAAGATTATACTTCTTATTATTGAATCAATAAGAATTCACAAAAAACTTTTAGAAAGAACTCATAAAGAATCTCTTTCCCCCACTATAAAGGATTGCACACAATTATTCTCTTTTGGTATCTATGTTATGATGTTGTTTAATTGATGTCTACAAGGGTTTATATAGTAATTACAACAATTTTAGAAACCCTAAAACTAGTTGAAATAAGAGTCATTGCTTTTGAGAGTTTAAATTTCATTCAAAGAAGTCGATTGAGTCAAAAATAAGAAATATCCATTGGTTGCCGCTAAATAGTGTGCACGTGAACAGTACCTCTTCTAGCTTTTTATTTTACTTATTCCTTGCATGACTTTTATGTTACTAGATTTCTTTGAGATTCTTTATTGGTTTCTAACTCAAAATCAAAACTCATTCTTGATTTTGAATCACCAATTTCTAACAAACTTCTCTTTGATTCAAAATCTACCAAAAAGCTCTCAAAGATCATTCATCTCCGCGTCACCTTACTTGCTCACTTAGAGGTGACTCTGGTTAAGTCCTTACAAAGAACGAACTTAACCGAGAGTAGTGGCTTAGTCAACATATCAGTGAAATTTTCAAACGATGTAATTTTTGTTAGACTAATCTCATCAGTTTGAACCATCTCTCTAATGAAATAGAGCCGCACATTAATGTGTTTTGCTCTTTTATAAAATACTTGATGCTTTCTTAGGTGTATGACTTTCTGGCTATCACAATATACACCGGTGTCAATATTTTCAATAGCCATCATTTTTACATAGATATTTAACCACAAAGTCTCCTTTATAACTTTTCTCACAATTATATACTCCACCTCCGTGGTTGATAGTGCTACCACATGCTATAAAATTGACCTCTAACATACACTACACCTAAACAAAGTGAATATATACCCAGTTAAATACCTTCACTTGTCAAGATCACCTATATAATTTGAATCGACGCATCATCTTACTATTTCACCCTTATTTTTAGCCTTTTTATACAATAAACTATGGTCTAACGTTCCTTTTGGATATCTCAATATTCACTTGGCTGCAAGCTAGTGTTCTTTACCTAGATTTGACATGTATCTACTCACGATACTCATCGCTTGTACTAAGTCTGATTTTATGCAAACCATCGCATACATGATGCTTTTAATAGCGTTATCATATAATACTTTATTTATTTGTAATTTAACATCTTCAGATTTCGACAACTGTGCTGCTGTTAGTTTGAAATGTATAGCCAAAAGAATGGAGACAACCTTTGTATTGGACATACCAAACTTCTCTAGTATCTTGAGTATATACCTATGATGTGATAAGTAGATAACATTTCTTCTTTCTCTTATAATATCCATACCTAAAATCCTCTTTCCTACTCGTAAATCATTTATCTTAAACTTGTCACTCAACTGCTTTTTTAATTTTTGTATTTCTTTCATAACTCCACATGTAATCAACATATCATTCATATATAGAAGCAAATATATACTCATCCCACTACTTAAGCTTTTAAAGTACATACAACCATCATACTTGCTTCTATTGAAACTACAAGTTATCATGAAATTATTAAATCTCATATGCCACTGCCTAGGAGATTACTTTAACCCGTATAATGACTTCTTCAACAAGCAAGTATACTCTTTCATGCCGAGTTCTACAAACCCTTGTGGTTGCGACATGTATATCTTATCTTTACGCTCTTTATCTAAAAAGCTATCTTTACATCCATATGATTTAGATGTAAGTCAAGGTTTGCACACATGACTAACAAAATTCTAATAGATGTGTGCTTGACGACAGGTAAGAATATCTTAAGAAAGTTTATTCCCATTACGCTGAGTGAAACTTTGTGTTACTAGCCTAGCTTTAAACCTCGTAGGCTTTACTTCTGGTATCCCCTCCTTAACCTTATACACCCATTTGAACCTAACTAGTTTCTCATTATGAAGTCTCTCCACCAAAACTTAAGTATTACTCTTAAGAAGAGAACTAATCTCATCTTTTATGGCCTGTTGCCACTTCTAATTATTCTCACTCTTCATAGTCTCTCTATATATCTTGAGCTCATCATAATTAAGAGTGTAAGAAAAATTAAAAGCATGAGCAATTAAATCTTTTTGAGCATATCTTATTGGTAGATTTATCCTTCTTCTTAGCTTTTCTGAGGCTAGTTGGTACACTTTAAATTACATCTCAAGAGTTATAGTCTAACTTTGGGTGGACTTAGAAAAATTGATCGGTGTATTTTGTTCAACTTCAAGGGTTACCTTACTAAAGTGTTGATCTGAAGGCATCTTAGATCTTTTCTTAGGCTTTACTTCAACATCAACTGTTTCGCATGCTTAAACCTTTTTAGGTACATGTTCTTTTTTCTCTTATTCTTAGGGTTCTTTTATCATTACCATCTTATCGAATGTTACATCTCTACTTATGATACTTCTTGGTGGCTTTAAATCTTTGCACCACACTTTGTATCCTTCACACCATCGAGATACCCTATGAATATCCCTTTATTATTCTAGGTTCTAATTTACCTTGCTTCATATGCACGAAAGCTGGGTAGCCAAATATTCAGAGGTGATCATACTTAGGAGGGTTACCAGACCACTTTTCTTCTAGGATCTTGAAGTCTGTTGCCGAAGAATGACTTCTATTAATCAAATAGGCTGGTGTTATTATAGCCTCACCCCAAAATGCCTTAGACATATTTGCATTGGTCAACATGCATCTAGCCCTTTCAACAAAGGTCATGTTCATCCTCTCTACCAAACCATTATGGTACAGTGTTGATCTCATAGTTTTGTACCTTACAATTTATTGCAATACTTGGGGCTATTATCAGTTCTTAGCCTCTAAATATTTTTACCAGTTTAATTTTTAGCAAATGCCTTCCATGTTTTGAATGTCTCAAAATACTTGCTCTTTATTCTTCAATATATATATTTACAACTTCCTTAAATAATCATTAATGAATGTGAGGAAATACATTGTTCCACCATAAGTTACTGCCTGTACTGGTCCCCAAAGGCCAGAGTGTATATAATCAAGAGTCCTCTCTATTTTATGCTCTCCGATACTAAACCTTACCATATGTGCGTTCCTTAGCACACAATGCTTAGAAAACTCTAATGATTGAAACTTATCTTCACCAAATGCCTTTTGATCATATAACTCCTTTAGGTTCCTTTCACCTAGGTGAGCTAACCTCAGATGCCATAACTTGGTTTGCATATTCTCATCAGTAATAAAGAATGATACAGAACCACTCTTTGCCCTTTCCTTTCAGCATATATATCTTTTGCGCTTTTCACCTCTCATCACAACTATGAAACCTTTCAACACTCTCATAACCCCTCCATTAGTCTTAATAGAACATCCATTCTGGTTTAACATCCACAGTGAGATCAAATAGGTCAAGAACATACCTAACTTCTAATAACTTTCTCACTCTTCTATTATGCAACCTAAGTCTAACACCCCTAACTTTTATCACTTGACAAGCTATGTTATTACCTATTAATATTTTACCACTAATAATGGGCTAAAAATTAGAAAATATTGACTTATTTAGGCACATACAGAATGAACAACCAGAATCTAGAACCTGTTGTTCAAAGTTCTTACCATCAAAAGCGATAAGAGTTTTTGCACTGTCATAACTATCATCATAAGCTAAGGTAGCATCCGCTTCTCTCTTTTTGTACTTTGGTTTCTTTTCAAGATAATCCTTTAGGAAATACCCATTTTTCTTATAGTAATAGCACTTCTTAGGATTATCCTTAAACTTCAATCTCAAGCCCTTCTTATTTCCATCTCTATGTGAAGGCTGTTCTCTTGCATATAAATGACTGTAGAGCAATGTATTAACAAAGTGCTCATAACTGCGGGGAAGAAAACTCAATAGAATGATCGTCTTATCTTCATCCTCTATATTCACATCGATTGTCTCTAGATTAATTATGATATTGTTGAAGTCATTTATATGATCTTTTATTAGTGTCCCCTCAAACATGGATAACTAATAAAGCTTTTTTTTTTATATGCAAATAGCTGGCTAACTACTTTGTTATATAAAAAGCATCCAACTTCTTCCATAGACCAATAGTTGTTTTCACACTAGCAACTTCCCTCAAAACCTCATCATTCAATGATAAAATAATTATACTATGAGCATTTTCTTGAATGTCTTTCTTCTTTACTTTATATTTTGATGACATTCGCTTCTTTTTTTTTTGTTAGACAGAGCTATAGTCTCTTCTAGGGCCGAGCTTAATATTTAAACTAGTAACTCTATTACCTTGATCTTCCACAGATTAAAATTGTTCGTACCATTAAATTTCTTTACTTCATACTTGGGTGTGGCCATGACTGCTAAAACCTTTACTCTAATATCAGTTTGTTAGGGTGGAAGCGCTTCACACAAGTA
This sequence comes from Ailanthus altissimus, assembly GCA_946807835.1. Taxonomy (NCBI): domain Eukaryota; kingdom Viridiplantae; phylum Streptophyta; class Magnoliopsida; order Sapindales; family Simaroubaceae; genus Ailanthus; species Ailanthus altissimus. Next base: position 15,040,929 of record OX327698.1, read on the forward strand.
TGAATAATGCAGCAAATAATGGAGAAACAATAATATCGAAGGAAAGATAGAAAAAAGAACATAACAATTTACGTGGTTCAGCAATTGCCTACGTTTACGGCGGATCAAGATCATGCTTATTATTATTGAATTAGCAACATTTTACAAAGAACTTTTATAAAAAACTCACAAAGAATCTCTTTCTCTCACTACAAGGGATTACACATAGAATAATGTTGCTATGTCGTGTGCTTACTCCTGAGAATGTTGCATCAGGCAGGAAAAGAAACCTCAGGCCTGGAATCCTTCAACTTTGAACACGCACTTCCTTTCTTTAGGCATCCGTATCCTGTGAAATCAAGGAGCAGCAAGTTAAACTTTTACACTTTCCTGAAGAGAACTAAAAGCAATAAAATGAAAGATGGGATGAGAAGTTAGCCTTAGTGCAGAAGTTCAATCATGGAGCCTTAGGTCACTACTGAGCAGCAACAGAGGATTATAAACACTTGAGAAATGATCTCAAATGCGCTCTTTTGGTATATATATTGTGATATTATTTAATTGATGTTTATAAAAGTTTGTATAATGATTACAATGACCTTATAAACCTTAAAATTAGTTGGAATACGAGTCTATACTTTTGAGAGTCTAAATTTCACTCAAAGAAGTCAATTGAGTGAAAACAGAAAATATCCATAAGTTGTCATGTGAACAGTACCCATATAAATAGTATCGGTGTATGAATAGTATACATATAAACCCTACCCTTGTGTAAATAGTATCTTACTTCCAGCTTTTTGTTTTGCTTCTTCTTTGTATGACCTTCACAATACTAGACTTCTTGCAGACTCTTTATTGATCTCCAACTTAAAATTAAAACTTATCATTGATTTTGAATCTTTAATTTTCAACAATCTAAATATAAGAAACATACGTGTTTTGAAAACTATTTTCTATACACAAATAATTTGTGTAAGAGTAATGCTATGTATCCTAAATTCTATCTTAAAAAGTGATGTATCAAGTAAACATTAAATGTAATAAATTATTTTAGAATTTATACTATTTCACTACCTAATGTTTGTTTGATACATCATTTTTTTGGGATACAATTTGGGATACTTAGATTACTCTTTGTGTAATAACACAATCCCTTTTTAATTGTTCAGTGTAATAACTAAAGATATAGTATTGGAGACTTATGGACTTACAATTTTAAATTTTAATAAATTTTGAATAATTAATTAAACTATTTAAATAATTAATCTAATTTATTAGTTTTAGTATTATTCCACTAAATACTTAGAATTGAACTATTGAAATTGCATATATAATTTACTCAAAAAACATAGAGTAGTGAATTGATTTAATTACTAGATGCAATTCAAACCTCCACAGATAGTTCATAACTAGAGTTATGTCAATTATTGTTTAACTCCTCTAATTACTTATTTATCTTTAAGTATTATTAATTCACCAATAAAAATTTAATTTGTAATCTTGTTACAAATTAAATACTTTAACCGTTCAATTTTAGAATTAACGCTTAAGGAAACTTTCTTTCTAACTTCTATTAAGAAGAAATAAATTTTATATCTGTAAATCACATTCCCAGACGCTAATCTCATTGCGCTACCAAAATACAAGTTTATAACCTGTTCTTTGGATAAACTGTAACGAGTATTTCAAATGATACAGAGACACAAACGAGAGTTTATAATTACTCAGGATTGAGATTGATCTGCAAATGATCGTCAGTTAACGTTATTTGAATTATTAATTAACAACGGTATTTTACATAAGAATTTAAATTACGTTCGGTCAAGTTCTATATAATCATATTATATAAAGTGCCTCCATCATAATATCATTACATTAGTGATTTATATAAAATCATCATATTCTTAATGTCTGTGAATCGCACTAATAATATTTAATTAAATATTTTAAATTTTAATTAATTTATTATAAACTTTTTTATTTATTATTTATAACTGTAATTCTTTTATATATAACTATTATATATTAAAATTATGGTCATATAAATAAATAAATTTTTTTTTAATACTTATATCATAATATTATGAATATTTTTTAAATATAAAATTATAACTTTATTTATTTTACAAAAATAATATAAATACATACTTTTATAGCTCTATCTCAATATAAAAATCACTAAATATATTTGGATCATCAGCCTCAATTGAACCCAAGAATTAATCCATCAAAACAATCTTCGCGCCTGATTGTTACATTCGGCTCATTCTCTAACATTGCAAAGCTGCATTTATATGAAAAAAAGGCAACGTGAGTGCGAGAGATGTGAGAGAAACAAATGAAATAAGAAAAAAAAAAATTGAACTGAGAGATAGTCAGGCATAATTGGTTAGAACTCCTTGGAGACTTCTTTAGAATTCTGAAAGTTGACATAAAGTTTCTTGAAATCTTATCCAACTTTTAAGTCTGAAGTTACGGATGATGTCAAAATAAAAAGGTAAAAAGGGAGTTGGGCGAATAAAAATGCCTACTAAATCTTCAATAACTTCATTAATAACAAACAAACATTAATACTTTCTTACAACAAATTAATTCTAAAATAAAGCAAACAAATATTTTTGTATATAAACAAAACAAATACTTCAAAAAATTAGTTGTTTACAAATTATAACTTAGAATTTGATTTAAAATAAGGTAAGTTCCTCGTAATTTATTTATTTTAATTTAAAGTCTATAACTTATTATTTCTTTATAAGTTTTTTTGTAGTTTTTATTTGAATGATTTATTAATGAAAAATATCATTTACATGTAATGTAGTTTATGAGGTTTGAATGAATTGTGATTTTATGAGTTTCATAGTTGAATGGAATAAAAAGTATTATTTTTGAATATGTCCAAGGCATGCTCGACAGCTTTCGATAAAATATATTGAGCATATAAAAATGGCTTTGCTCGATAGTTCTTGACAAATTTTTTTTTTTAGCAAAGCCATTTGGCGCTCGACAGACTGGTTGTTTTGTTGAGCTTCTTTAACTTTGTTCGATAAATTGCTTGCTTTTATCGAAGATCTTTAACTTTGCTCGACGATATTTAACAAAGATTGTCTAGCACCTATAGTTTTGCTTGATGGCACTTAAAAAAAAATTGTCAAGTGCTGGTGACTAAAGCTATTTGTTGAGTGATTTTCATGTGCTTGATGATGCTCGACACATTTTGACAAGCACTGTCGAGCACGATTTGCACACACCGAAAAAAGAAACTTTTCATTATTATAAAAAATCAAACATTATAAAATAAATATTAATTTTTTATAATTGTCCAAGTAACATATATTTAGTTCATTTTAGGTAAAACAACACAAGTTTCGCTTTTGCTTTGTTTTGGCAAAAATGGAGAGCTTTGGTATTATAGTTAAACGAAATATTAGTTATGAATAACTTTTTGATGCAATACGTAATTTTCTTCGTGTTAGTGCGATTAAGTATACAACAGACTTAAAATATTTTTATTGTGTAAAAGCAATGCCCATAAAAAAAGATAAACACATAAAATTTTTATTGGATGTAAATGGAGATCATGTGACTAAGGATATAATTTTTACTCCACTATATATTACAATAAATTGTATAGCTCTTGCACATCATCTGATTATGCCACAAGAAACTATTTAATTGACGACCATGCTACATTTGAATAATATTATTCCTTGTCACATTACAATGAAGAGCCAAGTTTTATAACTACTATAATATTGAACCAAATTTTAATGATCTTTACAAAAATAAAGGTAAGAATAATGAATGTAGCATTGATGGCAATAATTATATGGTAAATGGACTAGATGATATAATAGTAGGGGAAGACATTGTTAATAACAACGATAATTTTCGTAGAAGAAAAGATAAGAGATATCTTATTCAAGTGTCACACCTTTGGTTCGTCATGATAACAATTTATTTGAGTTTTTTCTTCAATTCTACCATCAAATTCTATGCATTTATTTGTATTATTGAAAACTAGTTCTGAAAAAATATTTGTCATAAAATTATATGATTTTAAAAAAGAGTTACACCTTTGGTTGAGAGTCCTTGCAATTAAAGAAAATTAGAGATTCAAAATATCTAGGTCGACGAAAGATTGTTTTGAGGCAATAAGCCAACAAAGAGACGAAAATAACATATCTATGTAACAACAATAGAACAAAGAACACACTTAGTGGTAAAAAGATTTGATACTACTCAAGTTTGGATCAACAAATACAAAAGTGTAGTTTAGATGATCTTCCCAAGCCTTGACTTCAATGCTTCTCCTGTAAGTAATAACCTCATTTGATTGTGTTGAACCTTGTCCAAATGCTTTCCAAGTGTTAAAACGTGTTCTCTAAATGCTGAGATGAAGGTAAAACGTCATTTTCGTAAAAATCTAAAAGAGTTGCTTTATATAGTGCAAAAAATAACTATAACATCATAGCATTTTCCTTTATAACGCAGGGGCGTTGCAAGCTGTCATGTACGAATGCTGCAGCTTTAAGGTTTAGCAACGTAGGGGCATTCTGACGTTGCTTGACTGGCATTGGGGCATTGATAAAGTGGCGTAACAGTGTTCCTTTCCAACGCTGAGGTATTGGGAATCTTGAATACTCTCTGCCTTTAATGCTACTCATCCTTCATGCCAATGTTATGCTGTCTAAATTCCTAGAAATGTTAGGGCATTTAGTGTACAATGTCATGGCGTTCATCCTGTGTGAAAGAATGTTGGGGCATTTTCTTTATTAACATAGCTGCATTTGCTCTTTTTTTGCTATTTAGTCTTTTTTTTTTTGCTGTTTTTCTCTCCCCTTAGCCTATCACATGCTTGTCTTATAATTTCAACACAAGCATGCATAAATAAACCACAATGATCCAAAATGGCAATAATTAAAGCTAAAGTAGGGAAATGGCTTATATCCATTTTACCCTTATCAAACTCCACTAAACTTAAACAAGTACACATCCTCGGATAATGAAAAGAAAGTAAACACACTCGAATGACTAACTAACTGGACACAAACTAAACAACCTAAAAAAAAATCAAAGTATGAATGATAAAAACACAATAAAGACATATAATGCAAAATTACTAAATTGTGGTTATATTATCATAATAATCACTTAATCGCCTCAAGGCTTGTTCCAATTAACTATTACCTATTTGGAAACAATAAATACTATTCAACAATCCACAAACACTATAATTAAGCATTTTTCCTCTTTCATACAAATGATCAACCGTGTGTGTGTGCTACGCTAGAATTACTCAAGTCTAACCTAAACTAACTCAATAACTTAGAGTTATACGTAAAATATTATCTTGGTATATTTCGAATCTAAGACGCAACCATGGGCTAACTTTTCATACTACTCTCCACTAATGTAGGAATATGTGTGAGTAGGGATTAATTAGGACTTTTATCGGCTTGTAATGAAAAGTTAGGGTCAAGGTGGGATACTTAGATAAATTGTTTAGCTCAATACACCATGAACTCAAAACCTAGTTAACTTTCCATTTGATTCTTTCCAACCTCACCAATACAATTCCCCTAAACTTAACTCTTTTTTAGGCCCAAAACTACACTCATTTGCTAATTCAAGAGATATATATATTTATATATATGTACACACCACTTATTCCTTATTTATATATACACAAGTGATTATATACATATGTTTTTTTTAATAAAAACCAACATTACTCCCCTAAACTTAGAGCACTACTCTCTCCAAAATGGCTTTTGATTCGTAATTGTGTTTGCACTTTTTTCATCTTCACCCACTTAGCTCCATATAAGTTCTATATTTCTCAATAAGCTTAATGTTCCAAATGTTAAGGGTGTCTAGGAAATCAGCTCATGGCTTAGGCTTGTAATGTAGTTATCTAACAAAAATAGTATTTTTAGCTCAAAATAGGGTAACTAGGGTTCAAATGTAATAAGATAGGTTAAAAAGATTTAGCAGTTCAAACATGGCTTAATTTCCTTTTCTTTCTCACACACTTCTTAAGATTTTGCCTCAAGTTACAATCAAACTAGTTCTAGTGTGTCTAATCATCGAGGCTGAGCTTAATTATAAGCTTCTCTATGTACACTTAACTAATTCAAGCCTACTATGTGCTCAAAATATGGTGATCACTAATAAGGTTGAATTCTATCTCGTTATTGGTATATGAATTATTTCAAGTCTAAAATATTTCTTATGAAGTTAACAATTAACTGTTTTAATATTTTACTCATCATGGACGAGCTTTTATCATAACAACACAACAAAAATATAGCAATACACAAGATTTTTCATGAAAAGAGCTATGTTACTCATGTTTCTTTTACTGTAAAATAAAGAAACTAACACATAAAAGTAAAGGCAATAAAGAAAATAAGAGAATAAAACTACACAAAAAATGAAAAACATAAATTAAATCAAAAGAGCAAAAAAGGGCAATATACCCCTCCCCCTCCCCAACCAAAAAAAAAAAACTAAGGCATAATCCCATGACAAAAATAATAAGAGTAATAAAAACTACCATAATGACTAAGAGTCACGAGCCATATCTTCCAAGTCTAATGTTGTGAGGCCAAAGTCATCCCTCAGTAGAGTCTTTTCATCCTCTGGGGATGATGGCTATTAAACTGGTGCTAGAGTTGGTAGAGTAGACTGAATGATATGAGAGATATCATTCACCCACTGCATTGCGCATAGCAGCATCTATTGAGTCTGGCAATCTCTAAAGTCTTTGATCTTCTGCTATAGTACTGCTAAACGCTACTCTTGGCCTTAGGCTGGGCCTTTAGATGTGTTAGTCGAGCTAAAACTGACATGCTCTAGGAAAAGGCGGTTCCCTGTAGAGTTACGATTGAGAGCTCAACCATATTAATAAGAGCTAGTGGTGGTGGTGGCTGCTGAGTCCTCTACTATTGCGGCTATCTCTAGGTCTATGTGGTAGGCAACTGTTAGACCGTACTAAAATCAATGGACTTGGCTAGGTGGATGATACCCTCGTATGCCTCATAGCAAACTCTAACTCGCCTACATAGTATTATGATCAATGAGGGGAGGCACATACTGTTCTTGACCAATTTGGAATAAGCTACAATATCTTCTCAAAGAATATAAATGATGTCTATGGGTTGCTCAGTCATGATTGCAAAAATTAATACTGCTCGCGGCTTGGTGATGTTGCTCATGTGTTTAACATACATGAGACACGAGCGGATGAAAAGATACCATGCTTTAGTGTCCTTGGTGCTAGGTTCGCATAACGTCTGAATTATCAAGTCATAATCTACCTTTCTCTTTACATCACCATATTCATCAAGCCTATTGACCAACAACCCAAAACATTGGTTGATGGTGTGCTGGTCAAATGACATCATCCTTCCCTGGACTCTGACACTAAAACCATTATGCTCTTGGGCGTTCGCCTAAAACTCCCTCACAATAGGTACAATACCCAGTACTAGTGTCTCATAAAACATCTCCCAATGTCTCGCATTGATTATCTAATAGATGTTAGGGAAGTCATCCTCCTTGAGGTTGAACCCCTTCTCATGTATAATATATTTGAGGGGGATTATATTGTGGACATGATCCACCGCACAACATAAGAGGTATCAAATGAAGGGGTCTTCGATGTGCTTGCCTTGCTTCTCTTTGTTGGTGCCATCTCAGAAAATCAATAAAATTATGAAATTGATTTTTGGAATGGATTTAGTGTTGGCTTTGGTATTTGGTAGGTAAATGGTTGTTTTTATTTGGTGAAAATGATGTGTGAATGGTAAGTAAGTGTTTAGAAGTTTAATTTGGGAAAATTTGAGCTTTTGATGACTTAAGCTTGAGAGAGATTGAGAGGTTTTGAAAGTGTACGGAGTAGAAATGGTGGTTTTAAAACTGATTTTTGAGTAAACACTGTTGCGTTAAAGTGCAAAATGCATGGCATTCTTGAATCTAGAACGTAAGGGCGTGATAGATGGAGAACGCTAGGGCATCTTCAATTTCTCTCTTTGAATTCTAAAACTCCCTAATGTTATTACATTACAAGCGTAGAATACTGAGACATCTTCAATTAAGTGATTAATCACATTTTTTAATTTGTCGAACGCTATGGCATTAGGGTTCAGAAACGTAGCTGCATTGGAGTACTAATGGTTGGTCTTCTAATAAGACTTAGATGCTGGGGCATTCTCTCTTGACGTAGGGGCATTGGAGGCCCTTCAGTTTCCTTGGAATTATCTGGAATTCACATAGGGGCATAATAATATTGACACCTGAACATTGAGCTGAGACACTGTGGCATTGGAATTAGGCAACGCAGTCACATTTGAGCATTGACTATTGACCATCAAGTGCAATTTGGATGCTGAGGCATTTTGTTTGGACATAAGAGCATTTGAGGCTCTTCAATCTCCCTACAAAACTCTTTGGAATTCAAGCCACGGTGTTACAGAGTTAGTGGCCCAACGTTGAGCTAGGATGCAATGGCAATGAAAATGAGTAACACTATAGTCTAGGCATTATGTATAAACGCGGGGGTGGTAGAGAATGAGACACTCCAATATTCCTTCTTTTTGCATGAACGTGATAGCATTTTCCATGTTAACGCTAGGGCATTTCTAGAAAATTTTCCCTATTACTATCCTAAATACCCCCAAAACAACAAAAACACTTGACTAATATAATTTAAACCTTATACACAAATTATACCTTGGGTTGCCTTCCAAATAGCACTTGATTTAATATCTTTGGTTTGATATCTTTTTTTGCTTCCTAAGGCTCAGTAAGTCCAAGAGATGACTTTTGGTGATCAATGTTATCTCCCTAATAATCTTTCAATCTCTGTTTATTAACCTTGAATAGCATTTTGCTTTCTTCATCAACAATTTAAATAGCTCCCTGTAGGAACACCTTGGTGACTTTAAATGGTTTGGACCATCTAGACTTAAGCTTTTCCATAAACAATTTTAGCCGAGAGTTGAATAATAGTACTCGCTATCCAGGATGGAATTCCCTCACTGTTATCCTCATGTCATGCAATTTCTTTGTCTTCTCCTTATACAACTTGGCATTTTCATAGGCTTGGAGCCTAAATTCATCTAATTCATGTAGTTGTAACAAACTCTTCTCCCCGGTTGCTTGAATATCAAAATTCAAAACCTTAATTTGAGTGGTTTATGAGTTATTACTTTAGTGCATTACTTCAATTTGAAAAAATTCCTTTATCTCCAGTGGCATATTTATCTCTTTGAAGACCTTGAAGGTGATTGTCTCTTCTTGCACCTTCATTGTTAGCTTTCCTCTTTGCACATCAATGATGGTCATATTGGTAGCTAGAAATGGTCGATCTAATATAATAGGGATCTTCTTATCCTCTTTTATCTCCAATACAATAAAGTCAGTATGAAACAATAATTTATCAACTTTAACCAACATATTCTCAACTATTTCTCTTAGGTATGTAATTGATTTATTCACTAACTGCAAAGTTACATCACTAAGCTTTACCTCCCCCAAGCCTAGCTTTTCATAAATAGACATTGGCATGAAATAATACTAGCCCCTAAGTCACACAAAGCCCTACAAATGAATTTATCCTTTATAGTGCTGAGGATAATGAAACTCCTTGGATTCTTGAGTTTTGAGAGAAGCTTCTTTTGTAAAATTGCACTGCATTCTTCTGTCAAAGCTAAAGTCTCAAAGTCTTCCAATAGTTTCTTATTAGATAATATAACTTTCCTAAACTTTACATAGCTAGGTATTTGCTTAAGCGCTTCAGCAAATGGGATATTGATATGGAGCTTGTTAAACACCTCCAAGAACTTGGAAATTGCTTGTCCAACTTCTTCTTATGGAGTTTTTGAAGGAGGGTGGTAAAGGTATACTTGGGCTTACATTCTCTTTTTGCAATGTTGGTTCTTTTTCTTCAGCAATGTCTATTTTTCTTTGGTCATCAAAGCATCTCTGCTTTGGTTGAGGTGTCTCATCAATTATTGGATTTTTCCTCCTAAACTAAGCTTGTGGAAATGGCATTGGTATTACGTAGGGCTTCACCTTGTCATTTTGCTCTATCTCACTCATTTCTTCATTATTTTCTATAATTTGTGATTATGGTTGAGATACACCATCTTGTAATTCTTTCCCACTCCTTAGTGTTATAGCTTTGCACTACTCTACATTTCATTTTAGGTTGGATTCAGTGTTGCTTGAAATTGCACCTTGTGGACGATTTGTAATTGATGAAGCTAACTATCCCACTTGTATCTCCAAGTATCTAATAGAGGCTACTTGGTTCTGCTATAATTGATCAGTTTAATTCATGTACTGAACTAGCAAGTCTTCTAAAGATGGCTTCTTCTCTTATGAGTGTTGCATTGGTAGAGCATGAAATCTAAGTGGATTATTTTATCTTGATAACTAGCCTTGATTATTCCAAGAGAAATTTGTTTGGTTCCTCCATCCTGAGTTATAATAGTTAGAGTTAGGGTTGTTTTGGTTTCTATTGAACCCTACATATTGAATTGTCTCTATGCAATAACCATTAAGATGACTTTCCCCGCAGAAGTTACAAGTAACTGGTTGGCTTCTTGTTGAATTCACTCCCAAAGCATCTACTTTCTTGGTAAGAAGGCTAACTTGAGCTATCAAAGATGTCAGAGAATCTATCTCATGTACCCCAACTACCTTTTTTGGGTTCACCCTTTCAGCTGGACACTGATAACTATCAACTACCATTTTTTCCAACAAATCATAACCCTTATATGTAGACTTGTTCATTAAAGCACCTTCAGCTGCTGTATCTTTAATTGTTCTCAAATGACCCGTAAACTCATTGTAAAAAAGTTTATACCAATCACTACTTAGAAACTTCGTGATGTGGGCACTTCCTTAACAGTTATTTTATAAACTTTAGTATGTTGAACTAAATTCACTTGTTTAGAATTGTAGACTTGAACATAACTATGTTTTTATAAATATTTCAACTTTGAATTTATGAACTTGGTTTTTATTCATTTTGTTGCTACTTAATTATTGTATTTGATGTGGACAATATTATGTATGAACCTTGGATTCATTGAGATAAACTTGAAAAAGGCATCGCATTGAATAACCTAAGGCAAAATGATGTATGATTGTAGAGTAGCATCTACAAGTTTTAATTAGGATATGAATATACCTAGTTGACATGCATGGTTAAGACAACTCTAACTTAATGAATTCTATTTAATATTAGTATCATAGGAATATTGATATTGGGTTGATTGGGGTATACTTACTTGACCATCGAAAGAGGCTTATGATAAGCCTAGTATTGTTACCAATAATTAACCAAGGGATTATCATTCAAAGCATATCCATAACAAGCACGGGTTAAAGGATAGCTACAATGTTCTAGACTCCATTTACCATTAAGTGTTGGAATTTGTTTCTTATTTAGTTAATTATTAATTGAATCAATTTTTTTGGATAAAAATAGGAGGTCAATTTTAATACTTGAATAGAGCGAAGTACTAGTCCTCATGGGATCGACACCCTCCACCCTTTATTATTTGTTAGCAATAGTGTGCACTTGTACTTAAGATAAACATACACATCGTATGCAAAAGAAAATAACAAGTTCATCTTATTTTTCGATGCCGTTGCCAAGGACTAGTGTTACTTTATTTTCTTTCAATACTAATACTTGTTCATCTTGTTTTTAATTCGAACTTTTATTTTTTCTTGTTTACTTGTTTGTTTTACATTATATTATTCTTAGATTAACACTCTAGTGTATGCAGAGAGCTCGGGGCCTTGATTTGACTGCTCTAAATCTTGAAATTGAAAGAACACTCTAAAGGATTCGTCAAGAGCAATCACAAAGAGTTAACATGGAAGATCATGATGATGTACCTGCACCATTAGAGAACAATCCAAGGACTTTTATAGAGTATGCATTACTATTAGTGGATCCAATCAACTAGTGCATTAGAAAACTAACCATTAATACTAATAACTTTGAGATCAAACCTAATACCATTCAAATGATTAAAGATTTAGTTCAGTTTGGTGGGCTTCTAAATGATGATTTGAACGAGCACACAATGAACTTCTTGAAAATTGTGACACCTTTAGATTTAACAGAGTTTCAGATGATGACATCAGATTAAAGTTGTTTCTATTTTCTTTGAGAGATAGGGCAAAAAGTTGGTTAATGTCGTTGCCTTTGGGATTGATTGTTACGTTGGATAATTTAGTGTGCAAGTTTCTAGCTAAATTTTTTCCACCTGTTAAGACTGCTAAAATGAGAAATGACATTATATCATTTGTTCAACATGACCAATAATCATTATATGAGGCTTGGGAAAGGTTTAAGGTACAAGATAAAACATAATGAAACCAAGTTTAGATCAAATATATAGAAATGAAGTTTAGATGATCTTCTCAAGTGTTGGCTCCAATGCTTCTCTTACAAGTAATAACCTTTATTGATTGTGTTGACCCTTCTCCAAATACTTTTAAAGTGTCAAAATGTGTTTTCTTGCAATCTAAAGAATGAGATTTTTAGACCTAGAACCTGTTCCCTAAATGATAAAATAAAGGTGAAACATCTTTCCAAAAAAATCCAAAAGAGTTGTTTTATATAGTGCAGAAAATAATCATAACACCGCGGTGTTTTTCATTATAATGGCATTGCAAGTTGTCATGTATAAACACTGTAATGTTGAGCTTTAGCAACACTGGGGTATTTTGGCGTTGTTGCATTTCTTGAATGGCGTCGGGCCTTTGATAAAGTAGCACAATAGCATTCCCTTTTAATGTTACAGAGTTGGGAATCTTAAATACTGTCTTCCTTCAATGCTACTAATCATCCATGCCAATGCTATGGCATCCAATTTCCCAAAAACACTAGGGCGTTTAGTGTTGAATACCACGGCGTTCATCTTGTATAGATGAACGCTAGCGCATTTTCTTCGTTGACGCAGCTGTGTTTGCTCATTTTTTGCAATTAATCTCTAATTTGCTACTCTTTGGTCTCCTTTTTGTTGCTTTTCTCTCCTCTTAGCCTATTCACATGCTTGTCCTATAATTTCATCATAAATATGCATAAATAGACCACAATTATCCAAAAAAAGGCAATAATCAAAGGTAAAATGGGGCAATAGCTTATATCTATTTTACACTTATCAGTAATCTAGATTCTGCAGATTAGAGTGTGTGCTTGTAATGTTGAGCTACTACAGTGTATGTAAAATGAGTAATGCTAGTGCTGAATTGAAAATGTTACAGCTGCCAAGTCAGCATTATGTTGTAAGTATTGCCACATTAGTAAGCAAGTGGTGGAGGTTGTTAAGAATTTGTGCAAGTTGTTTACTTTTCCTGCCAATTATATCAAGTGTTTCTTTCTCTTTAAATAGTTGTGAATCCTTGTATTTTGTATTGATTATGACAAATAATATTCAGATCAATAAAAGTTTTCTATTTCTCTTAAATATTTTGTTATCAATTTTCTTAGCTTCCAAACATAAAATCAAATTGTTATGTGGTATTAGAGTAACTTGCCAAGTGGCTAACAATAGTTCAATAACTCATACAATTGCATCGAATGTAAATTCAATCTCATTTAATTATATTTTTCCTTAAACTGTCAAGCTTGATGGACCCAATTTTGTTATTTGGAGATCGCTAATACTGATAACAACAAGAGGCAATAGGCTTTAATGTTAGGGTTTCTCCTGTATAACACATAAGGAGTATAAGTCAAGATTGATTTGTTTTAGTTACTAAAAATCTAAAATATGATGTTTGGTTTAGACAAGATCAGAGTTTACTAGGTTACCTTTTCTCAACCATTATGAAACAATCTTGAGTTTAGCCATTGGAAGTAAATCTAGTAATGAATTGTGGTTAGCAGTTAAAAAATAATTTGGATCACAATCTAAATCTAAGATAACTTAGCTTAAAATATAACTCTCAATTGTTTAGAAAGGATCATTATGAATATCAGACTATTTTATTAAAAAGGTGAAATTGATAAACTTGCAACCACTGGTTTTTTAACTGAAGATGATGATTTTATTAGACATCTAGTTGCTAGATTGGGAACAGATTACAATCCTATTATGGTAATCATTATCAGTTAAGTTAGTTCCATTACACTTAGTGAAGCATATGCTATGCTTTTGGCACAAGAGAACAAAAATATGCAAAATATAAGTGTTGTAAGTGTAGATTATGTTAATTTTGAATCTAGTTATGCATATAAAGGCAGATGAAGGAATAATGGCTATGCTAGAAATGTTTTTGAATATAAAGGGAAGACAAATCTTTGGTAGAGGTAGAGGTTTTCCTAGAAATGCATATGGTGTTGGCATAAGTGCTTTGAATAATCATTAGTTTGGTAGGTTTGGTAATTCTGGTAAAGGTTACTATCAAAGAGGCAGAACATGTTTCTTTAATAACTACAAAATCATTTGTCAAATTTGTAAGAAATAAGGTCATATTGATGCGATATATCTATATCCTAAAATAAGCGCAAGTATATGCTATCATAAAAAGTAATAAATAGACTTATAAAATCAAATGTTGAACTCACATGGATAATTTTTATTTTTTATAAAGTACTAAAATTATATCTTTCTTGTAATTATTCAAAAAAATTAAATCTTAATTTTCTAATAAATTTAAATAAAATAAAAGTGCAGAAAATAAATAACATAACTTCAAATAAAATAAGAAAATAGCAATATAGAGAAAGTTTAGGGTTAATTACTATCCTTCAATATGTTTTCTAAAGATTAATCATTTTGATATTTATATCCCTCAATTCTTATTATTGGTCAAGACACTAATGCATTCACAAGCCTCTCCCAAGGTCATGCAAATATATCCTAAATTACCAAATATATATATATTCCTATGATACTTGTAATAAATTAAGATTCATTAAGAACAAGTCTTATTGACCATACATGCCAATTAGGTATATTTCTATCATAGTTCAAAACTTGCATATGCAACATTGAATGTTACTCTATAATCATGCATCAAATTATCTAGATTTAAATACAATAATGCTTCTTTTAAGTTTATCAAAATATTACCAAATCAATCGTAATATTGATCAAATATAATGAAACATTAAGAACAAATAATTTGAATAATGAAGAATTGAGTTCAAATAAATATTAAAAATATCCAACAATTAAGCTCACATATTGAGTTCAAGTAATAACCCTAAAAAATAAATTTAACTCATGGTAACAAGAGAATTGTGATTGAAAAATAAAATAAACATGATACAACCAAAAGCAAACCAATATAAACGTCAATTTGTAGTTGGTTGATACGCCAAAGATTCATCAATAATTTCTTACTTCCTTGAATTCTCCTTTCTTATCTCTCTAAAAATTGGTCTTCTTCAATGTATTGTGGCTTTGAGAACCCTAAGTTATGTGTGCTTTGAGGTCTTAAACAAGTGGCTTTTATATAGAGATTGATTAGAGTCTTGGTGTTGTATTTCTTTTAGGTTTAGGAAAAATTGCATTGTTCACCGCTGCAGTGAATGCTATTCATCACAGGGGCGAAAATACTATAGCATGAGTACTGTTCATCGCATACTATTCACTTGGCATTGTAATGTTTTTCTCGAAAATACTATAGCACGAGTACTGTTCATGAGCTAGATGTCTTGGGCACGGGGGCATTGAAATTTTTGCGAAATACTATTTACCGCTTCAACAATGTACTGTAGCAAAATCACTGTTCCCTAATACTATAGTGATTACTGTATCATTGTTAATATAGCATTTTATGTTTTGCCTTGTTTTTTTTAGATTTTTATCTCTAATTACTCCATTGACTCCAAACCTACAAAATGATAATAAAACATATAAAAAACATAATATTTTTATTAAAATGAGTAATAAATCAAATTAAGGGAGTGAAAATAATATATATAATTTATGTTTATTAAACTCCCCCAAACTTAACCATTTGCTCGTCCTCGAACAATGAAAAATAAAATCAAACAGAGAATTTAAAGAAATTAGATTGGACTCAAAATGAAATGAAAAATTTTAAGATAAAAATAAAATGTTAAGTTGATTCAATGATCATAATCATTGTCTCAAAGGCTGTTGAAATGGCACAAATCCTAAGGTAAATAAACAACTATTAACAATTCTAATTATTTTTATTTAGTCCCTTATTCTTTCTTAACTATAATCACAACGTGTGTGTGTGCACAAGCAATAAATAATAGCTAAGACCATACTTTGATATACTTTATACTTTAGTTTGTACAGAAAAGATGACGTCTCGGCATTTGATTTGTATAATGACACTTCTATAGAGTTATGTTTACTACCACTCTCTACTAATGTAAGAAATCACATGTCTATGAATCTATTTAGAATTTTACTTAACTTGTAACGTAAGGCTAGAGTCAAGGTGGGATAAAAGAATAAACAGATTGAAGTTCAAATCACACTATGAACACTTAGACTTTATCTAGAAACTTTTTGATCTTCTTTTTTCCTAAACTTATTGTATTTCTCATCTTTCTTTTCAACCTTTATGTTTTCAAAGAATTTCTTCTTTTTTTTAAACTAAGGGTATTTTTCTTTCTCTTTTTTTTTTCATTGAGTTTTTTTTCTTCTTTTTCTTTAATACCCCCAAACTTAGATGAACAAATACCACCCAAATTTATTTTTCTCATATCACCATAACCTTTTCCTTTCAAAAGATTTTCTAAGTAAATGTAAAGTTTATGGTATTACGGGTAAATTTTTGGACAAGTAAACTTTAAGTCTTGGGCTTATAATGTGGTTAAACCAAAGAACGGGTAATTATGCTCAAAATAGGATACTAGGAATAAATATACAATTAATGTAGGCTAAAAAGGCTTAATTGATCCAAAGATGGCCTAATGTCATTTTTCTATTCATGTGTTTCCTAGAATTTCATCTTAAGTAGTAATTAAAGACAAGTTCTAGAGTATCAGTCTTTCAAGACCTTGGTTTACTCTTTAAAACATAGGTATCTCTAATTTATAGTTACAACTATTCATGCTTATGAAGTGCTAAAAAAGAATGGTGATTATAAATAAGGTCGAACTTGTTCCTAAACTTAGATAACCAAAATTGTATCAAGTAGCACGAGTACTATTTCTAGGCACTATTTATGTGACACTGTTCATTGCATACTGTTCACTTGGTGCTACAGCGAGATGTCTTGGACACTAGAATTTTCACTAGAAAAAATATGTTCACTACTTCAGTGATGTACTGTAGCAAAATCACTGTTCCCGAATACTATAGTGAGTACTATAGCGTTTTATGTTTTATCTTGTTTGTCTTAGATTTTTAACTCCAATTGGTTCATTGTCTCCAAACCTACAAAATAATAATAAAATATATAAAAAGTTTAATATTTTTATTAAAATGAGTAATTAATCAAATTAAAAAAGTAAAAATAATAAATATAATTTGTGCTTATCACATACAACCTCTAAGTGTTATTATAGATTCAATAAAGACTTATAGCTAGAGAAAATTTTGGTTATGGTTATAGTAGCTATAATGGCAGTTTTAATTCTGAAATTGGATTTGGTAATAACATTAATGGTTTTGGAATGAATAATGATGTTAGAAATCAACATTCAGGCTCAATAAGTGGAAACGAAATTGCATACATGGTAATATAGGGTGTTGTAGCAGGAGATGCCTAGTGTACAACAGAAAATTTTGAAGAGTTTCCTTCTAATCTAAATTGTTACTTGGATTGAGGAGCAATATAGCACCTCACATATGATGTCAACAATCTTAGAACGAAAGACATTTTTTCAAGTAATGATAAACTTATTATTAGAAATGGTCTTGGTTTGAAAATTCTTTATACTGGTAGTTCTACTTTTAAATTAGGAACATCAACACTTATCCTTAATCACTTATTATATGTTCCTCACATCACAAAAAATCTTATCAGTGTCTCTCGATTAGTTATTGACAATAATGTTTTCACTGAATTCCATGCAAATTCTTGTTTTATCAAGGACAAAAAGATAGAAATAGTTCTGTCAAGGGGCTTTATTATGAAGGGTTTGTATAAGTTGTTGCCTAATTCATCTTATTCTCACTTCACTCAAATCCCAATCACCTATTTCCATGTTATTTTGTGTTTATCCCCAGGTACTGTGTTCTATAAATAAGAATCAAAATTACGCCCATGATTCACGTAATAGTGATACTTATAAAATTCAAGCTTTCAATAGCAGCCTAGATTCATCTTTGTCTTTAGATATTTAAAAAAATAATAGTATTAACCTGTGGCACATAAGATTAGGACATTCTAATTCTCGTATCTTGAAATTTGTACTAAGAAATTGTAAATCCTTTTCCAGCATCAATGAAAGACAAAGAATTAATTTATGAGTAGTATGTTAAATAGGGAAGTTATGTAAATTGCATTTTTTTATCCATTTAATCTCAACATATTAGTTTCTAGCCGTGATGTACTTAGATTTATGGGGACATCTATACAATCTAAAAAAGATTATTTTTATTTCACCAGTTTCATAAATTATTTTATAAGATATTGCTAGCTTTTCCATCTAAAAACAAAAGCTGGTGCTCTTAAAGTATACATATCATTCAAATTTCAAATTGAAAAACAATTGAATCAGTCTAAAAATGCCTTACAATCTAAATGGAGGGTGGAATTCATACCTTTTTCAAAAACTTTAAGTGACAATAACATTAAACGCAAATTAACTTGTCCACACATTTACCATCAAAATGGTGTAGTAGAAAAAAAACAAAGACATGTTGTTGAAATTGGTCTTACCTGATAACACAAGCTAAAACGTCACTCACATTTTGATGGGATGCCTTTTATACAACTCATTTCCTTATCAATAGGCTATGTACACTTGTATTACAATATCAATCTCTATTTTAGAAACTATTCGATATCAAATTAGACTATGCTCTTTTTTTAGCCTTTGGTTGTGAGTGTTTTCCTCTTCTTAGACTTTATCAATATCACAAACTTAATCTCTATATTAAGTCAAGTTTGTTTCTTGGATATAACTCTTTTTATAAGGGCTATAAATGTCTTCATCCCTCGGGCAGATTGTACATTGCTATTATGTTAACTTCAATAATAAAAATTTTCCTTATCAAAACCTTTTTAATGCTCATACTCTTAATATAAATGTCAATACCACATACCAAACCTATTGCTCTTTATATTCCCTCAAATCATGATTCATCTAGTAGTAATAATGTACATTGCTCTTCACAAGTTCAAGAATCCACAACAATACCAAATTTTGAAACATCTTTATTAGACTCTTAAACAAAACAAACATCAACCTTCTTTCAAAATCAATCGCCAACAATCCCTTTTTACATGAACAAATTAAATTAGTTCATCCTATGCAAAGTATATCTAAATCAGGGATCTTCAAACTAAATGCTTTTACCAATCAAGTTAAATCTTTATCTATTGAACCTCACAATGTTCAAAAAGCATTGGTTGATCCAAAATGGAGAGCATCAATGAATGAAGAATTTGATGCTTTACAAAGGGATAAGAAACATGAATTTTGGTGCCTGCCTCAAAAGAAAATAAAGTGATTTCAAACAAATGGGCTTTTAGAGTTAAGTGTAACCAAGATGGTTTAGTTTTAACGTATAAAGCTAGACTGGTTGCCAAAGGCCTTTTGCAAACACCAGGATTAGATTATTATAAAGCTTTTAGTCCTATGATTAAAGCTTCAAATATTAGAATTGAGTTGAGTCTTATTGTGATAAATAGATGGTCAATTAGATAGACTGATATCAATAATTCCTTCATAAATGGAAATTTTAGTGAAATTATATTCATGTCTTAACCTAAAGGCTTTGTTAACTTAGTTTTTCCTAATCATGTGTGCAAGTTGGCTAAGGCATTTTATAGACTTAAATATACTCCTAGATCTTTGTTTGATAAGTTGAAGTCAACTTTGTAAAACTGAGGATTTCATACTACTACATCTAACACATCTCTTTTCTTTTACAATCAAAATGGTTAGCTTATTCTAGTGTTAATATATGTTGATAATATTATTGTTTCTGGACCAATTTATACTCATTTAAAGGCATTTATTCAAAGACTTAATCATGTCTGCACTTTATGAAAGAGCCCACCTAAATCTCTGTACAAGGTATTATCTGTTTTGGGGTTCATGTACGCATCCTTCCCCCTCACAGTTTTGTCCTTTATGGTTGAAATGCATCGTCATCCCCAAAAGATGCCTCACAAGGGTAGAGGGAATTTCTCCTTATAAGGCCTTCACTTTGGACGAATCTACCCGATGTGGAATTTGGGTCATTACAATACCCCCTACCATCAAAACAGAGCCGTCCTCGACTCTAATACTAAATGAAAAAACCCACCCCACTCCCTATGCAAGTTATTGTTCACTTTGGGGTTTACGCACACATCCATTCCCTTCACAATTTTGTCCTTTATGGGCGAAACGCATCGCCATCCTCAAAAGGCGCCTCACATTCATAAACATATGTATTTTACATTTCATATCAAAATATACTTTGGCATAACATAAACATATTTCTAAGCATATTTTATCCTTTATAAGCGGAATGCATTGCCATCCCCAAAAGGCGCCTCTCAAGGGTAAGGGGGATTTCTCCTTATAAGGCTTTCACTTTGGACGAGTCTGTCCGATGCGGGATTTGGGTCATTATAATACCCCTACCATCGAAACAGAGCCGTCCTCAGCTCTGATACCAAATAAAAGAGCCCACCCGAATCTCTGTGCAAGGTATTATCTGTTTTGGGGTTCACGTACGTGTTATTTTTCCTCATGGTTTTGTCTTTTATGGGCATAACACATTGCTATCTCCAAAAGGTGCCTCACAAGGGTAGAGGGGATTTCTCCTTATAAGGCCTTTACTTTGGACGAGTCTGCCCAATGTGAGATTTGGGTCGTTACATACCTTATGTACTTAAAGAGTTATTACTCTTTTTTTTTTCCATCTTTATTCTCAACCAATCTTTTAGTCAATACGTTTACACTTCTAGGTTTTGATCTTTTTTACAAATCTTTTGTGTTCAATCTAAACGACTCTTCAATTTGACTTGGATCTAGATAATGAATGCTTCTTTATCACTAATTGTAATTTGAGTCTATTCAAATGTTGTCTCTAACTTTGAACTCACCAATAAAGCCCTTACATTTTTATTTTTTAAATAATCATTCTCTTTATTAAACTTCTTCATACTTGTGAGTCCCCATGGTTGAACAACTTTTGCACTGTAATTTAGCTCTCCTGACTATGCTCTGATATCAGTTTGTTGAGATATCAAACTAGGCTCTCCAATCTGATATCACTTAGGCATCAATTTAGCCATAACTTTGATACAAGTTTGTTACGAAAAATCAGTCTTAACACTATTTTTACTTAGAAATTAGTCTTTGCACTGACTTTATTTTTAGTGCTTTTATCTATAATACCATCATGACTTGGTATTTAGCACTTTAGAAAAATCTGTACGCATACGGAAGACTTTAGTCACAAATAACTAAGAATATAAAAGATCAACATAATAATAAAGTTAAAGAAAACAAACCATAAGACATAAGATATACATGGTTTGGCAACAAACGCTTATATTTATGGGGGATCCATGATCTAACTTCTTTTATTAATGGTTCACAAAGAACTCTTAGATCACTAAGTATCTCCTAGATCATTCAGATTTTCATATCACTCAGTACCTCCAGGATCACCTAGATTTAACAATAAGATATTTAACTAAGGAATATAATGAATATTCAAAGCTTCCATCCAATGATTTATCATCACTCTCTTATGCACTCAATACTCAAGTAATCTTATGATTACACTTTCGCGCACTCAGTACATAGTTCCTACCTAGCTCTTTATTCTCTGTTAGGTTTATATCTTTAATGGTTAATTAATTCTAATGTGTTATAAGAACTTATATAGTGAATAAAGTGTCCTTAAAAATTCCGAACTTAGTTAGAATAAGAGTCCATGCACGTGGGAGTCCAAATCCCACTCTAAAAAGTTAGTTTGAGTTAAAAACAGATTTTTCTAAACAAGCAATGCCACAGCATCTTGCATGCAATGCTGGGGTGGTAATACAACTTGTCTAATGTTGCAGCGTTCAATGACTAACGCCGGGGCATTGATTCAACACTACGGCATCTAAGTCTAACTCTAGGGCATTGGGTCATTTAGAATCTTCATTGAGGCGTTCTATCTCTCAACTCTAGTATGGTTAGATTTTGAATGTCCTTACTCGAGTTTTCACGCCCTTCCTCACTTTCGGCTAAAGATGGTAAAATCTGGATCTGAATTTAGGTTTTACTCAACTTAAATTCAAATTTTTTTTTAGGAATCTAGAACTTGAGTTCTGCCCAAGTTAGCTCATGTTTTTCCCGATTGAGCTGAATCTAGGTTGAACCTAATTTCTTTAAAATGTTTTTCCAATGTTTTTTCAAATTTTTATTATTTTGATAAATTTTGAACTTTTAAAATATTTATTTTATAAAGTAATTATTAAATTATAAAATTTGTATTTATAATCTAATATATTTCAATTTATTTTTTAAATTTTAAGTTAAATTTAAATTTTTTTGGTATTTATTTTATAAAGCAATTGTTAGATTCACACACACACACATATATATATTAATGATTAGAAATTAATTTAGGATTTTTTTAAAGATAAAAAAATATTTAAATAAAACCTAAATTCGGGTCAATTTTCGGGTTCTTGCAAAAATTCAGATTTGGATATAAATAATAGCCCAAATTGTTCTAGTTCGGATTCTAGATCTAGGCTAGGTCAATTTTTGAATTTTTTTAGATTCGAGCTAAATTGCCATCCTTCTGGCTCTTCATTTTTTCTCCTTCCTCGTACGTTATTCGTGTATTTAACTTCGTGATAACTCCTCATTAATTTTCAACTCAAAATTATTCTCCAATATAATTTTTAATCACCAATTCTAATATATAATTAATCGGTAGATACTTATCATTGGGTCAATGGACTTTAAGAACAATAAACGAAGGACCAATAATGAGCTGATATCTTATACATAAAGAGTAATACTATATTTACTCAAATGTTATTAAAAAAATTTTATTCTAAATTGACATGTCAAAAAATTATTAGATAATTTAAAAAAAATAATAATTATTAGATAGTGAAATAGTGCAATTTTCGAAGTCAACATTATATTAATTCACCATTCAATAATTATTTAACACATTATTTGAAATAAAAAATTTAAACATCATTTAAAAATAGTATTATTCTATATATAAAATATTAAGCTAGTTATTGTTTTTATCTCCTTATTAACATACAATTAACACCTAATCAAGAGAAAATACACACATAAATAACTTACGTGTAACCAATCAAAGGGTTTAGATTTTAAAGCTTTTGTTTCATATTGTATGCAAGCGTCTTCCTTTGAACTACATAGTCTATTACTACAATTAGATATAGATAACAATATTTTAGGAAGTCCAATATATAATTCCTTAAATATTAATCAGTCTGCATTTATTTATTAAAGTAATTATTTATGAACTTTAAAAAGTCAGAATATTTAGACTTAAAATTTGGAGACTTCAGTAAAATAAAACTTAATCTTCTTAAAAATTTTAAGTTACAGAATAATATAAATTATTTAAAAAACCAATATAAACATATACCACATACTAGTAATAACTAATTAAATTTTATAGCAGAATTATTAGTTAATTTAAGAATAAATTTAGAACTCAACATAGACGAACTAATAAAGCATTTATAGATTTAGTTTACTTCTTTTAAAATAATAAGATAAATACTCTTAAAAAAAAATTAGACTATATTAAAGAAATAATAACAAATTAGACAAAATCAGTCAATTTCTTACTAAAAACAAACTAATGGATTTAATACAATTTATAGATTATTCTTGAAGTGGGTGTTTAAAATTAAATAGTCTTTTAAACTTGTTAAATTATTTTTAAAAACATGAATGTTACCAAAAAAAATATTCTGATCACACCTAGAAGCTTTTTATTAAATTTATTTTTGACAAAATTAGGTTAATGGACAAAAACAATACTTTTGTAAAATTAAAAAAAATCAAGAATATCCAAAGTTTTACTAAGTTCTTATATTTAATCAAAGATTTATGTTAAAAATTCCACCTCGAACGAATAATAAGGATTTTTTTTGTAAATAATTTTAAACAATTGTTTACAGTAGATTTCTTTTTCCCCAGCAAAATAGAAGTGAAAAGATAACTTACTTTGAATAATGATATCTTCTTGTTTAAAATACTAAATATTACAAGAGTTTGAGAATGCCTTTTAAAGTGTTTATAAGAAGAGAATTTCTTTTTTGATGCCCTTCTATCTAAGCCTTAAAGCCTTGTTATATAATTAGGTTCCAATTGTACTAAAAATTTCTACCTAATTTTATTATTTCTTTTTAACATCTGTCAAACTTTTACTAGACAAGCGAGATTAATTACTTCTTCTGACTTCTGCCTTTTTCTTTTAACTTCTATCTTTTGTTTTTTACCTCTAACTTCTTCCTTTTATTAGAACAATTTTCAATACTCTGTTCTTTTAACTCTATTCAATTTTGGATCTAAGTAAAATAATTATCTATCTACATTTAGAAAGATTCAAGATATCGGATATCACATTAATTATTCATTTAAAATTTATAGAAAGATAGATATATAAAGTGTCTATCCAACAAACTTTGGTCTTATGAAATTAATGTTATCATAATATTTTTTTAGCATTATAATTTTGTAAATATTGAAACAAAAAGTTTTTAGACTTAGTGTTTAATCTTTCAGTTACAAACTCTATTAGCTAACTATAAGGTATAATAACAGTGTAATAGTAGGTTGGTATAAGCATAGATTGTCTTATACCTAATTGTCCATTCATAACGTATTGAATCTATATCAAAAATAAATTCATGCTCTTCACTGTATAAATTTATAGCATGTTAAAGTTTGTTTTAGAGGAATCTAATTTTTATGATACTAAGAGCACTAAAGTTATTTACGAGTCTATAATCAAATAATTATTTTATGCTTATAGCAACTGTAATATTGAGGACAAAACCTACATTAAAAAATTATCAAAATAAATTTAAACTATAGTAAATTTAAATCATACTTGTTTAATAACATCTAAGCATTATGTGTAATCAAATATTATACTACTTTAAAAGATTTTTTTAATAAGTAATGCTAGACATCTCAAATTTTATTTCAAAAAATAATGTGTGAAGTAAATATTGAGTGGTGAAATAATATAAATTTTAAAATTATTTATTATACCTTATATTTATTTGACACATTATTTTTTGAAATACAATTTGTGATGCCTAGTATTACTCTTAAGAGAAAGTCATTGATCGTTTGGTTATCAATTACAAAATAGTAATGTTAGGTATTCTAAATTATATTGTAAAAAATAATGTGTCAAATAATATTAGATGTGATAAATAATTTTAAAATTTACACTATTTTACCACCCAATATTTACTTAACATATTACTTTTTGGGATACAATTTGAAATGCCTAACATTGCTCATTAAAAAAAAACTCTTTTGAAATAATAGATCATTTGATTACACATAATATTTATTTGTTATTAAATTATTAAAAAGGATATTAATAAAGGTTACATTAAAATTCTATATAGTTTTATTTTTTTTACATAAAATAAAATTTTATAATGTAATCTTAAAAATTTTCTAACGTATTTTTATAAATAATACAAAAATAATTTGTGTTAAAATTTAGTTTTACAATCATTGTGAAATAATGTCTGAAATAATTAGAACTTTAAATATTAATAAATATAAATTTACAAAAATTTAAATAAAATTAATACATAATAATCAACAAATTAAATAAATTATTATATTTAATATAAAAACTAAAAATAAAATACTTTGTATCTATGAAAAAAAGTTAATAAAGCTTTATATATATAAAGAGATATGATGACTTTCAATAAAAAGTTAAAAATTTATTAATTGAATAGAGTGTATTTTTATTAAAAGTATGTTATAAGATTAAAAAAATATTAATAGAATATATGTATTAATAATTAAATATAAAAAAATTTTAAAAAGTATTATTCTTAAAAGTTTAAATTTTAAAATTTTGTAAGTAGAAATAAAATAATTTTTTAATCTTTAAAATTCTTATCTAATTATAACTACATTGTTGTCAAAAATTTTTTAAGAGTTTTTAACATTAAAAAATATTTTTTAACTAATAAAAGAAACCGACCAAATATGCAAGCAATAAAATATTCTATGAAATGAAATAAAAATGTATCAACTTTTAAAAAAAATAATAATAATAAGTTTCTTAAACTTATCTCTTTTTATTTTATTTATTTTATTAATAATTTTTATTTTTCCATCCTCTTTCTTTCTATCAGCATTAAAAGACGATAAAGCTTTACAGCCAGTCCACTGTAATCAACAATCAATCTATGCCAAATAATATGCAATCCTTGGCCACATCGTTAAACTCAACTTCCATTTTCCGGCGAAAATTCAACCGTTTCCCGCCAAAGAAGCACACCCAACAATTCCTTTTGAGTTTGACAAACGATTTTGTCAGACCAAGAATGGCTTCCCTTTCTGGGTACAGTCCAATTCGTTCACAGAAGCTTGCTTCTTTGACCGTTGCTACTGATGACGCAAAGGGGTTTTCAACTTTAATGGATTACGTGGGCAAGGGAGGACTCAATGTGGGAGATGATCTGGTGGTCTTGCTCTATCATCTTCAGTATGCTTGCAAGAGAATTGCAGCTCTTGTTGCCTCTCCTTTCAACTCCAATCTTAATAAGCAACTACGTCCTTCTGCTGCTGGTGGAAATAGTGTGTCTGGGAGGGATGCTCCTAAGCCACTTGATTTAGTCTCTGTCAGTTTGCTCTTCACTTTTTGATAAAACTATTGAAATCTTTATGTTGTTTTTGGCATTTCCTTTTTTAATGATAAGTTCATGCGTTAAAACAATGAGGTTTGATTTCAATTGAGCTGTGGGATTTGAAGGGAACATGTAAAATATTGTTTACAGGTAAAGATTCTTTATGTTCTTGAAGCTTAAAAAAGAAGCTGAGCTGTATACTAAATGTACAATAATTGCAGATAGAGTCTAAAACACTCATCCAAAATAAATTTAATAAAATTCATGTAAGAAATATTTAATGTGATTTATCTCCCTTGGTAGAATTAAGGGATTTGCTATGTTTTGCACCATTAGATTATAGATACTATAGTTGGTTTGCAACACGAACATACATAGTAAGTACTTATTTCTAGTAATTATAGACTCCTGCATATATTTCTAGAATTTGAGGATTAGTAAGTCATGGTCATGGAATGATTGATCTTTAACCAAAAAATGTGATCCTCGTGATTTTTGTTCGTTCTTCTAACAGCAGTTGCATCTAACTCTGTAAATGTGCTATGCTCATTTTCCATTGGGAGCTGGCTTTCTCTGCCTCAAAACAAAGAAAAATGAGTAAATGTTTCTGATAGATCGAGTATCTTCTTCTGCAGAATGAAATCATCTTGTCCTCTCTTCGGAGTTCTGGAAAAGTTGCGGTGATGGCTTCAGAAGAAGATGATTCTCCTATCTGGATAAATGCCGATGGCCCGTTTGTGGTTGTTACAGATCCACTTGATGGTTCTCGTAATATAGATGCCTCGATACCCACTGGGACCATATTTGGGATTTATAGTCGCCTTGTCGAACTAGATCATTTACCTGAGGAGGAGAAGGCACTACTGAACTCACTGCAGAGTGGAAGTAGGCTTGTTGCTGCTGGATATGTCCTATATTCATCAGCCACAATACTCTCTGCTAGCTTTGGCTCAGGAACACATGCATTTACATTAGATCAGTCAACAGGAGACTTTGTGCTCACACATCCGAACATAAAGGTTCCTCCTCGAGGTAACATAGTAGAACTCCTATTATATTACATTTGAAAATCTAGTCACAATATTGTGAAAGATTTATGTGATATGACTATGAGTACTATCATAATCAGACTATCCGATAATTATTTTATGATCACTTGCAATTTGTTTTCTTTAACTTAAAAAGTGACTATTTTTTATAACCTATTATGTTGGTCTTGTGTAGGAAATATCAGGATCTATTTTTTGATAAAATATAATTGCCTACGCAGTTGTATTCTTGATCATCACATCTCCCCTAGAACCTTCCTTTTGTTAGTTTTATCAGATGGTTTCACGTTGTTGAAAATATTGCGTTGGAATTTCTGACTTATTGATGGTAGCCTCCATTATCAAATTTAATTTGGTGCCTAGGTTTGTTTTCCAAACAGCAATGGCTTGGTAAGTAACATTTCTGTACGTCTAATTAAGGATGGCTGCTTGACTATTTCAGGGCAAATCTACTCTGTAAATGATGCACGATATTTTGACTGGCCTGAGGGTTTAAGGCGATACATTGACACTGTGAGACAAGGGAAAGGCAAATACCCTAAGAAATACTCAGCACGTTATATATGCTCTTTGGTCGCTGATTTTCATCGGACTCTACTGTATGGTGGAGTAGCAATGAATCCTAGAGACCATCTTCGTCTGGTGTACGAGGCAAATCCTCTTAGTTTCGTCGTGGAGCAAGCTGGTGGCAAAGGTTCTGATGGTAAACATAGGATTCTCTCAATTCAGCCAGTCAAGTTGCACCAAAGACTTCCTCTGTTTCTGGGGAGTTTGGAGGACATTGAAGAGTTGGAGAGTTATGGAGATGTTCAACAGAGAGTGAATCCTGGTTATGAAGTTTGATGCTATTCGCTTGTATCCTATTGTTTAGGGTAGGTTCTCTTTCTATGTAAAACTTTCGTTTTTTATGTTACAGCAATGTTCATAGTAAATCTTGCCAACACCCCAGCACTTGTAAAAATTTCAACTGAGCATGAAGTAACATAAAATATGGAGAACCCAGAACAGAGAGAATGTAGCAGTGTGCATCTGCGAAACTTGTACACTGATGAAGTTTCTAACTTCTATTGCAAAACAGTATCGTTTCCTGTGTAAATTGATGACAGAAGTCTGCCCTATTCTGAACCATGTAGAGTTAGAACTATGAGATCTGTACTGCATTGAAAACATGATCTCATCTGGCTCCCAATAGCTTACAAGCTCAGCTTTGTTTTAACAGTTAACGTTTCACTTCATTTTACTTTGTCAGATACAGCAAAACGTTCAAATGTTTTGTTCAGAAAGATCAGAATTGGCAAAGAGGTTGCTTTCAACAATCTGAAGTTCGTTATTGATTACAGCATCCCCCTCATTCTCCACCATTACTACCCCTCTTCTCTTCTGAGAACCCATAAAATTTATGGGAACTCGAAACTGAATACCCATAATGTAAGAAGTCCCTTCTCTGCTAAGAGATTTGAACTTTAGACCTCAAAGTTGACGAGATGACATCCATAAAAAAATGGTTACACAACTATAGATGCTGAAGATGGTAATTACGAGTAGTCCATAGAATACAATTTAATTTATTAGTCTGAATAATAAGTAGTCATGCTTACAGAAAAACATAATAATTAATGCTAACAAAGACGTATGACCTTCCTCTGTACTACAGGAAATCACAAGTTACCGAGAACTTCATTAATGAGTTAATTTAGATCGTCGATTATAACTCTGGTATTTTGATTGATATAAGGGTGCGTGAGAACCACTGATTGCTCGATAAATATAAAGCTCAACTCCATATTAGATAAAGTCTCTAGATTAGAGAGTTCACCGCTACAAGGGATTTCAATATTGCAAAGGGGTATTATATTTATATCCTTAATAGAAAATCTTTTCATATACAGATTTTATGGAGCAGATATGTGTTGTATTGTCGTGGTTGCTCCTCCCACATAACACCTACTGATTCCATCCCATGGCAGCAACTGTGAGTGTGAGTTAAAAGCCATAGCTCCACAATTCGAAACACACCTTGAATAAAAATGAGCTACTGATTACAATGAAGCTGTTAAGCGAGCTAATTACCCCTATGCTTCTTGTCCAATGCCATTGCCAAAATGCATGCTTGCTTATTTTCTTTGCATCATTTCTAGGATTAACTTCCTTTTAGCTATTCTATCCCGTCCTGTCTATCAAAACTAACCTCACATTCAAGTATTAAGTAAATGAGCTCGTGGAAATTAAAGGAATAAATTAATTAGAATGAGTAATGTGAGCCTTTTGGTATTAATATGGTAGTGTTGCATCAGTTTATACGAAAAAATTTATATCTAGAATTTTATACATGTAATAATTAATAAATAATAAAAGAAAATTTTCCAACTATTTCCCTGCCTCCCAGTTAAGAATGAATATCAATCTCTCTGCTCTGCACGTGCTCTGTGCTAAACACATGCTGAGTTGAAGAAATGCAGATTTGAGAAACATATATAGTTATGCTAATGTGGAGGGACCTTTGGCATGTCAGCACACATATGTGGGGCAACAAACGAGGACAAAAAGTGTATTGGAATGTTGCATACTAAGAGGCTGTCACTATGGACAGCACACACACACAACAGTACAGTTATACATGTAAATAGGAATTTTACTGTAATTTACTCCATTTAAATTCCTTGTAATTACTCCAGAAAACCTTAGGGTGAACATACATGTATTATATATACAACATTATAACAATGTCAATAGATGAGCTGAATTCCAGACAATCTAGTGCCTCTGTGCGGCTGGAAATTCCCAAGTGTGGAAAGTTGAAAACTTGATGAAGTTTATCCTGGTATTAGAACAGGTTAGCTCTTTCAATGGCTACATCGAGCTCAGATCCTGATAACACAGTTAATAATCTTGTAACAACAGCTAGCATGGTAAATACAGCACAAAATCAAGCACCGAACAATTTGACTTTTTCTTGTCAATACTAAGTTAGGTAGGCACTATTACTTGATTTGGAAAACTCAAGTCCTCCCTTTCATCCGTGAGGATGACCTTGAGAATTTCATAAACGGGTAGAAAATACCAGCTAATCGATATGTCATGACATTAGACAGTGCACAGAACACAATTTCATCTGATAATTCAGCATATCTTGCTTGGATAAGACAAGATCAGCTCCTTCTTAGCTGGGTCCTGTCAACTCTTACTGAAGATGTCATATGTGCAGTCAATGTTCAAACTCCATAAGTTTATGTAACATACTTGAAAAGATATATTGCACACAGCCTAGGGCACATTTGATTAAAGTAAGAAGACAAGTAAGTGCAACCAAAAAGGGCTCAATGAACATTATTAACTAGTTTAGCAAAATGAAAAAGTTAGCAGGTAGTCTCAACTACGAGTGAACCAATTATTGATGACGCCTAATTGGATTCCTCCTGGGAGGATTAGGACCAAATTATGACCCATGTGTGGTGAACATTGAGTCCAAACTTGTTGAGGTTATCTTAGATGATGTATATGCATCACAGTTGAGGTAAGAGAACAGGTTGGAGCAGAACAACCTAGACAACATTGATTTTGAAGCAAACATGGGAATAAACAGAAGTGGAAGGGAATATGGTGCTGGAAGAGATCAAAGAAGAAACATGCCAAATAGGAATCAAGGAGGAAGACCACAACGATAGACCAGGGATGGGAGAAATTATGGCTACAATGAAAATAACATTGGCAACAATGGTGGAAGGAACAACAACAATCAAGGAAAAGACATGGGAAAGCAGCAAGACAGTAAAGGAAATACAAAGAAGATTTGTCAGATTTTTTAGAAAAGAAATCATGAAGCCTCAGAATGTTGGCACAGGTTTGACAAAAACTTTGTGCCAAACTTCAGTCAGCCTCAAAATTCAGCGTATAGTGCTGCTCAAAATGATGAGGATAATAAGGGATGGTACCCGGACAATGGATCTATAAATCATGTGATCAATGATTATCTGTCAAACAAATCATAGTATAAAGGTATGTAGATGCTCACTATTGGTAATAGATAAAATCTCTCTATTATTCACGGTGGTAACTGTTGGTTGCACACCACTGTGAATTATCCATGTAAGCACTTAAAATTGAAACATGTTCTCTGTGTTTTAAAAATCACCAAAAAAACTGCTAAGCATTTCCAAATTAATCAATGACTACAGCTTATGTCAGTCCATTAAAGTAAAAAAATGAGTCAAGAGCTCAACCTAGTTCAAAGTTAGAGTCATTAAATCATTTGATTTTGTTCCACAGATAATTTGGTCACCCTAATGATCAAGATTTGACGCAAATTCTCTCACAATGTAAACAGAAAAAGTTAATGAATGAAGTTTCCGATTCTCCTTTCTATGATGCTTGTCAGCTTGGCAAAATTCATAAACAAAACTTCAATTTATCTGAAAGCACAATTTCAAAACCTTTAGACTCTGATCTATGGTGTCCAGCACCTCACAGATTTAGAAATGATTACAAATATTATTTGAACATTATATATGACTACAGTAGGTTCACTCAGATCTTTCCATTGCAATACAAAGCACAAACAACCCATACATTCCTTAATTTAAAAAAAAAATTGGAATAGAGTTGGAAAACCAAAATGAAAGAATGTGGTGTGATGCTTAGACATAACTTCCCTTACACATCTCAACAGACTGGGAGAGTGGAAGGGAGACGCAGACACATTGTTGAATTGAGACTGACATTGCTAGCACAAGCTGATATGCCCCTATTTTTGGTGGAAAGCACTTGAAACTGCAGTTTATCTAATCAATAGACTGCCCACACCTATACTTAGAAATTAGTCACCCTTTGAGAAACTATACTTCAAAACACTGATTTTAGAGCCCTGAAAGTGTTTGGTTGTGCTTGGTTTCCACACTTGAGACTATACAACAAAAACAAACATGACTTTCACATTAGAAAATACACCTTCATAGATTATATCATAAGACAAAAGGGATACAAGTGCATGGATAACACAAGGAGAGTGTTTGCTTCTAGATATATGGTATTCAATGAAAAGAAGTTTCCTTTTTGGTTTGACATAATTGCCCAAAACAAAACAACATTAGGAACAAATACTTATGTGTACAGCTACTCATTGCTAAAGCTTGTGTCTCGACCAACTAGAATAACTACCTGATATAAGTTTACCACAGCATTCACACGAAGGATCATCTAATCAAGGTACTTCTAACACCTCATAGATCACACACCTTGCCAAACATTAGAAATTCTCTTGCACCTTCTTTTGAGACAAAATCACTAGTTACAAACACATGAAACAAATATACATCAACCAAACCAACCAGAGCAAAATACAATTGCAAACATATACCGCATGGTGACTAGCTCTAAATTTGGAATATTCAAACCCAATATATATCTATGCACATTAAGACGTTTCAAAAAATGTGAGCATGGCATTGTCTAATAAGAGATGGAGAGCAAAAATGATAAAGGAATTTTAAGCCTTGACAAGAAACAAACTTGGACACTGGTACCATAAACTCTAAATTTAAAGGTTGTAGGGAATAAATGGGGTTTTAAACAAAATGCAAACCTGATGGAATAATACCAAGACATAAGGCCAGACTAATTACAAAGGGATACTGTCAAACGGTTAGAGTAGATTATATAGAGACTTTCAAACTTATGGTGAAAACAACCATAAAGGTAGTGATAAGTTTAGCAATTCATTTTGGTTGGAAAATCAAATAAAAGGATGTTAATAATGCCTTCCTCAATAGTGACCTTGATGAGGAAGTTCATATGATCCAACCTAAAGGGTTTGTTGATAAAGATAAACTAAATGATGTAGCAAACTCAAAGAAAGCATTGTATGCCTTAAAGCAAGCCCTAAGGGTTTTGCATGAAAAATTGAAGTCAACCCTTCTGAGTTGGGACTTTAAAATTATTTTACTAAATACATCATTATTTATTTTGAAAAAAAAAAAGAAAGCTTAGTCATCTTACTAGTATGTACATGACATATTGGTTATAGGAGGTGATGAGAGCTTTATTAAAGAAGTTATAAGGAAATTAAAGAAGAATTTTTCTTTGAAAGCACTAGGGTCTCCAAGGGTCTACAAAAAAGACAGAGATGGTGAGAAAGTGTTCACTGACAATACACTTTATAGAAGCACACTTGGAGCACTTCAATATTTTTATACTTACAAGACTAGAGATAACATTCATTGTTAATAAATTGAGCCAGTTTCTGGAGAAGCCAAAATAGTGTCATTGATTATGAAGCAAAAGAAAACTTAAGTACCTATAAGAAACATCTAGGTATAGGTTATATTACACCCCTGGAAGTCACATTGATCTTACTAGATACACTGATGCTGACAGGATAGCTGATATTATTTACAAGAAGTCAGTGAATACACTGATACTAACAGGACAACTGATATTATTGACAGGAAGTCTGCGAAAGGATACAGTATATTTTTGTGTGGAAACTTAATATCATGGAGCTCTAAGAAACAAAAAGTGGTCTTTAAATCAAACAATGAATATGACTATAAGTCTTTAGCCAATACAGGAGCAGAAATTAGCTGATTATGCTAATTATTCTTTGAAATGTATATCAAGCTTGATAGCAAACAAAAATCTGGTGTGACAACATCGGTGCAGCTTCACTTGCTGCCAACCCAATTTATAGGAAAACAAAGATGTGCATTAAATTAGATACATATCATCTGAAGAAAAGATAGCAGACATTATAACAAAAGCATTGTCCTTAGAAAGATTCAATTACTTGAAGAACAAACTCAAAGTTATATAGCGGACCCTTGAGTTTGAAAGGGGGAGTTAAGAATAAATATCAATCTCTCTTCTTTGCTTATGCTTTGTGCTAAACACATGCTAAGCTGAAGAAATGAAGATTTGAGAAACATATATAGCTTTGCTAATGTAGAAGGACCTTAAGATGTCAGTACATATATGTGGCAACAAATGAGGACAAAAAGTGTATTGAATAATGAATACTGAGAGATTGTAATTATGGACAACACACACACACAGAAGTACTGTTATACATGTAAATATGAATTATTTTTTCGTAATTTACTCCATTTAAATTCCTTTTAGAATGAAAAGGGAGATAAAAAATCTTAAAGTAGTATGGAATAATTTTCTCACAATTGTGAACAAACATATGAGAAAGGAATACGAGGGCTATGTGAAAATGATAGAATAAGAAAAAATAGATTTAAAAGAAGTACTTGATGAGGCAAAACCATTATTGGTAGAATTGTTTGATATTATGTCTCCAAAGATGCCTAAAGAGCTTCCACTAATATGAGACATACAATGCCATATTATTCTAATACTTGGTGCAAGCTTTTATAATTTGCTAATATTGATTTCCTACGCTTCAACTACAAGATATGATGGACCAATTAGAGGGTGTTAAGGTATTTAATAAGATTGATTTTTATAGTGGGTATCATTGAACACGAATCATACCAGGTAATGAGTGAAAAATTACATTTAAGACTAAAGAGGGGTTATACAAATGAATGGTGATATTCTTGGATTATCAAACATGCCTAGCACATTCATTAGTTTAAGGAATCAAGTATGGAAGCCTTTTCCTTACAACTTTTATGGTTTTTTATTTTAATAATATCTTGATTTATTTTATTGATATAGATTCACAATTATGGGATTTGAGGTTGGTGTTAGAGTGTTAGAAAGACTAAGCTCTAAATTAATTTGAAAAAGTATAATTATCTATATAACAATTTGGTGTTTTTAGGGTTTATAGTTGGTGTAGAGGGGCTTAAACTTAATGAATTTAAGATGAAAGCCATTAAAGATTAGCATATCACTAAAATAGTGAGTGAAGTTAGGAGTTTTCATAGGCAAACAATATTTTATAGGTGATTCATTCAAACTTAACTCTATTATCACTTCCATTACTAAGTGTTTAAAGAAGGGTAATTTAATTAGGCTAATAAATAAGAAGTTAGTTTTGCATAATTGAAGAAAAGTATTTATACAATACCAATTTTGGCTTTGTCAAATTTTGAGAAAATCTTTAAGGTAGACTATGATGAATGTGGCACGAAAATATACAAGGAAGTATGCGTTATTCTATCACAAGAATATATACCTATTGAATATTCTAGTGAGATATTGAGTGAAGTGAGGTAGAAATGATTTATTTATAACAAGAATTTTATGCAAAATTTAAAGCTGTATATTAGTGGGAGCACTATTTGATACATCAAGAGTTTAGGTTGTATAGTGACCATTAAGCACTGAAGTATGTTAATAGCCAACATTATATGAACAAAATATATGTAAGATAGGCAATTACATACAAAAGTTCACTTTTGTCATAAAACAAAATTTTGGACAACAGAATAAGGTAGTAGATGTATTTAGAAGAGAGCAACACTTTTGGTGACATTAACAACCGAAGTAACGATGTTGAAAGTATAAAAGGTTTGTATGCTGAGGATGAAGATTTTTGGGAGATTTAGGAGTAATGCATAAATCATTAAGACACATGCGATTTCTTAATTCATGATGGTTATCTATTTAAGGTTAACATATTATGTGTACCACATAGCTATTTACGCAAACAAATTATTCAAAAACTGTGCAAAAAGTGACACATTGGTTGAGATAAAATATAGCACTAATTGAGCATCGTTATTACTAGTCACACCTAAGAAAGATGTGTCTAATATTGTACAACAATGACAGTTTTTTTCAAATGGCCAAAGGATATGCATAAAACATTGGCTTATATACACCATTACCCATGAAATATTTGGGAGGATCATTCTATGAATTTTGTGTTGAAATTATCAAGAACAATAAATAGTAAAGATTTTATCTTAGTTGTAATGGTCAAATTCTTCAATATGAAAATTGATAGATTCCAATCAAAGTTGTGATGAAATAGAAATTCTTTTAAGTTGAGAATTAGATCACACTTTCAATTTGGATAAAATTTTCTTTTACTTTTCATTAAATTCAAATAGAATTTAAATACACCAAAAGTTACAATCACTTCCTACATCTTAATTACACGTAAAATAACTTCTATTTATGCATTCTAATTAATTAACTACTGAACAGTTTTCTCTACTCTTATGTCTCCTATCTTCATATAGTTTGCACTCATTTAGCTCCATTTCAGTACACTTTTATAGTCTCATGCACTATATGTCCCCCTTATCTTACACGTTTCTTTAAAACTCCTAGTCATGCAAGACTTCATGCACGTCCATTCTTCTTTCTCCATATGTTTAGCAACTCACAAGTATTTTAGGTTTCTGACACGTGACTAAGTTGATCTCTTTGGCCTATCGTCACACTCATCTTTTTCAATGACCTTGTCCTCAAGGTTCAATTGAGGGAAATAATCTCTAAGTTCATGATTTTTTTCTTATGTGGCCTCTTTTTTCGAAAAGTGTTTCCAATGGACTAGGCTTTTTTTAATAAAACAAAAGCCATACTTTACACGTCGAGTATCCAGTATTGCTTTTGGTTCAACCATCAGTTCTTCATCTAAGGAAATTAGCAACAGCTCGACTTTGACATTCTTACATTTTTTTTATATTTTTCTTTGAGTAATGACACATGAAATATTGGGTAGATTCAAGATTCAAGTAAGAGCTTGAGTTGATAAGCCACTCTGCCTATTTCCTTTTCAAGTGGGAAGTAGAAACGGTTTGTTAGTATATGAGATGCTTTCTTGAACACTGAATGTTGACGGTAGGGATGAAGCTTAAGATAAACCTAGTCACCAACCTAAAATTAGATGACCTATCATTTACTTTCTACTAATTACTTCATATGATTTTTGGATTTTTGAAGATTACTCTTAAGCTGGCATAACAACTCATCCCTGGTCATTAATTATTGGTGTATGTCACTCACTAGAGATGTGCCAACTTGGTAATGTGGAATAGGATGAGGTAATCTGCCATAGAGGGCTTGAAATGGTGTCATTCCTGATGATGAATGAAAGGTTGTGTTGTACCAATATTCTACCTATGGAAAGAGTAAAGTCCATTTCGGGGGTTGTTGGTGAGTCATACATTAGAGGTATTGCTCAACGCATCTATTAATAACCTCAGTTTGGCCATTAGTATGTAGGTAGTAGGCAGAACTCATCTTGAAATTAGTTCTAGAGAGCTTAAAGAATTCACACTATAATTGATTGAGAAATATGGGATTTCTATCATTTATAATGGTCCTTGGTAACCCATGTAATTTCACCACTCCTTTAACAAATTTTTCGACCATTTTCTTTGCTATAAATAGGTGCGTTGAAGATTAAAAAAAAGGGTTGCTTTGTTCAATCGATCGACCACCACCATGATTGTGCTTTTGTCATTGGATATGGAAAGCCATTACATGAAATCCATGGTAATGTCGTCCCACACTTGGCATGGATTGAAAAACGTTGTAGGAGTCTTAGTAGAGATAAGGTTTCAATTGTGGCTTTTTGGCAAATGTGGCAAGATAAGACATACTGGTGGACGAATTTGTACATTGAAGGCCAATAGAATTGTTGAGCCAATCTCTTGTAGGTTTTATGGACCCCGAAATGTTCGCCCATATGAGAATCATGAAACTTTTTAAGTAACAGAGGAACGAGATGTGAATTAGGGGAAATGACTACTTTGTGTTTGTATAGAATTAATCCATAGCACCAAGTATATAGGTTTACTTGGTTAGTGGCTGCCAATGTCCCTATTCGAACCATATAAAGGTCTATTTTGGCTTCCTTTTTTATTTCTTCCCATAGCTCAATTTATGAGAAGGATATGAAGTTAAGGCTAAGGCTGCCAACTACTCGAGATAGAACATCTGCCCTGAAGTTTCTTTCACTAGCTTGTATCTTATTTCATAGTCATACTTTAATAATTTAGACACCTAATTGTGTTGTTCCAGAGTGGCAAATCTCTATTCCAACAAGTACTTGAGGCTACATTAATCAGTGTAGATGAAAAACTTTTTTTTTAATAAGTAAGGTCGCCAAGTACGTATAGCTTGAAGAATGGCTACCATTTCCTTGGCATAAATGGACCATGATTGTTTAGATACCCCCAAAGCTTAACTCATGAATATAATAAGTTTGCCTTGTTATGTAAGGACTGCATCTATTCCCTCGCCTGAAGCATATAACCTAATTACAAATAGCTCATTAAAGTTGAGCATGGCAAGAGTATGAATGGATGTAATTGCTTGTTTTAGATCCTAAAAGGTTGTCTCGGCTTTTGGTGACCATTTGAATTGACTTATTTAATAAGTTTGCAAGTGGGCGAGCCAGAAAATCATAACTACAAACGAACTTTCGATAATATCCTATGAGTTTTAAAAAATCACGCAGTTTGAAAATATTAGTAGATCTTGGCCATTATAACATGGCCTTGATTTTTTTTTTTAGAATCTACCTTCACTCTCTAGGAAGTTGAAATATAACCCAAGTATTCAAACTCCTGTTTCCTAAATGCATACTTACTAAATTTGATGAAAAAATTGTGATGCCTTAATATTTAAAAAGCTTGTTTGACATGTTCAGGATGCATGGTCCAATTAGGACTATATATTAAAGTATCATCAAATAAAACTAACACAAATTTATGGAGATAAGGGTAAAAAAAAATGGAGTTCATTATGGCTTGGAATATAAATGGGGGCATTACATAACTTAAAGAGCATAACTAGGAATTTATATTGGCCATTGTGGGCTTGAAATGCTATCTTAAGAATATCTAAAGGGTGTATACGCACTTGGTGATATCTAGCCCTTAAGTATAATTTAGTAAAATAGGTTACCCCATGTAACTCATCTAACATATCAATAATGGTCTTTAATGGTCACAATGTTTAGGGCCTTATAGTCAGTATAGAAGCGCCAAGTGCCATCTTTTTTCTTTACTAACAAAACAAGAGAAGAGAACGGGCTAGTGCTAGGTCTTATGAGCCCCAATTTTAACATGTCTTGGACTTGTTTCTCAATCTCAACCTTCTAAAAATAAGCATAAATGTATGGCTTAACATTGATAGGTTATGTTCCATTTCTTATCAGTATATGTTGTGCCACTTCTTGGATTAAAGACAGTTGGTAGGGATTCTAAAATAATTCTCTAAAGTTTGCATTAGTTGCTGCAATTCAGGATTTTCTACGCTTACTGCTTCTTCTTCTAATTATTGTACCCCAAGGGTAAATTTGTAGCTTTCTTGATTCATCTCATTGGCTATATCTTTAATAGGGATGTCTCGAATTAGTTGTCCTATGAAACCCTGTAACTTTCAAGGTTAGTTCAGCCATTGAAACTATATGGTCATGCCATACCAATTGCACACCATTATACCCAATTATTGCAAACACTGCAGACCCAACACCAAGTCTAGCCCAATCAATGGTAAAGAATAAAGTGTTAAAGAGAATGAAATTTTCTAAAGCAATATCTAAATATTGTTAAACTTCACTTGGCATTTTAATAGTCCTCCATTTGCCATCTTTATAGTGAAGGGTTCTGTGGGAATGACTGGTAGTTGTATCAAGCTTGCAGTCTTTTCATTGATGAAATTATAGGTTAATCCATTATTTATCAAAACTATGATTTCATGCGATTTGATTGTAGCTAAGAGTAACACGATTCTAAGGGTTGTCCACCCTATTAAATGCAAATAAATTTTGAGTTTAGCCTGCTATTCCTCTATTGTCTCCTTTGTCCTTTCCTTATCTCATTCACTCATGTCTTCTCATTCCAACAAGAGAAGCTAAGGACTGTCACATCTCTGCTCCAAAGTAAACTTGGCATCACAATTGAAGAAAAGTCCTTATGTTCACCTCTTCTGCATTGATTCCTATGATAATTTCTTTACTAAAGTTATAAGTTTCACTTTCCTCAGAGTAAGCAGCTCAATCATTGCCTGACCGAATAGTGGTTGAATGCTCATTAGTTGCCTTGCAACTTGCTCACCCCTTATTCTGGCAAGGATGATCGCCTCATTCAGTGATTTTGGCGAAACATGCAAATGCCATCGACTATCTTTGGTTTGAGCCCTCCCTTGAAAGTACCACCCAAAGCTCCCGGTGTCCATCATTGAACCCTATAACTCTACTTTTCAAAATTCCTTTGGTAATTGCAAAGCATTCCTACCTACCTTATTTTTTTTATAAAGCTTCATCAAAATCCTCAAATTCATTAGGTTCGAACCTTGCTCATAACTCTTCTAAAAAAGCTATCATGGGCATCTCCTTTCTGTTTTTCTTAGGTGCATAGTGTAACCATTACCACCATTGATTAGCTTTTTCCTCCATGTGGAATGACGCCAATGATACCTTCTGTTCCTCGACCATCCCTTGATACTTAAATAATTGGTATACACAGTTGAACCATTCAGTTGAATCATCTCCTAAGTATATAGGAAATTCTAGCTTGGCTATTTTATTCAGTCATCTCTTTTCTTCTTTCTTTATAGCTACTAGATTGGCCATAGTAATCATCTTTATTACTTGGTCCGATCTTGTTGGTAAGCAACAACTCGAACAACTTTCTAATGATGGCTTCCATATGGTTCATGCTTTCTTGGACCAACCCTAACCTTACTTCCAAATTTTCAATTCGTTCTTTATTAGTAGCCATTATAACCTATCTCTGATACTAATGATAGACCCCAATCAGAGTTGTAATGAGATAAAAATCCTCTTAAGATGAAAATTAAACCATACTCTCAATTTGGATAAAATTTCTTACTTTTCATTGAATTCAAATAAAACTTAAATACACCAAAAGTTACAATCGCTTCCTACATCTTAGTTACACGTACAATAACTTCTATTTACACATTATAATTAATTACCTACTAAACAGTTTTCACCACTCTCACGTCTCTTATCTTCATATGGTTTGCACTCATTTAGCTCCATTTCAACACACTTTTATAGTCTCATGCACTCCTAGTCATGCAAGACTTCATGCACATCCATTCTTTTCTCTCCACACGTTTAGCTACTCACAAGTATTTTGGGTTCCTAACACATGGTTGAGTTGATCTTCTTGGCCTATCAAAAAAATTTATTCCATGTAAAAAGATTGAAGATGTTTATAATATGGCTAATATTTCCTTTCACAATATTGTTTGTTTACATATATTTTCTAAGTCAATTACATCATATAAAGAAGTAAAAGGTATTAATTATTTTATCTATTTGAAAAAATTTATAATAAAATAAAAATATTAAATAAAAATATAATAATTATATTAAACTTTATTTTAATTGATTATATTATATTAGATAAATGAATGAGATTGTGCAACGTATTCAAATATAGTAAACGGATCACATTTTATAGTATTTCTAAAATTAAATTCATTATACACTTAAATTAGAGGGCAAATAAGTTATTTAAAGTAAAAGAGTATATTTCGTTTAAATTAATAAAAAATTAATTGATTAGGATAAAATTAAGAATATTTTTTGCTTAAATTTTTTAAATGCTTATGTTTGCTTTGTTGTTTTTAACATATTTTCTTTATTACTAGCAAGGAAATTGTTGCATGAATAATTTTTGGCATGCATGTTAAGTTTATAACTTTTTTGAATTATAATAAGCCGTTTGTCTTGCTAGTATATTTAAGTTTTATTATTTTATCTTTTATTGAAAATATTTAAAGAGGCTTTTCAATTGTTTTACTTGGTCATTTCTTTATATTGTAAGGGCTGACAAATTAAATTTAGTTGCATGTTAACTTGCATCTTAGAATAAGTCTATACATGGTTATTTGTGTGTGTTAGTAAGCATTGTTGTTAATTTCTCTTAGGAGTTGCATTTAGAGGGAAGATAAAGTCTTTAGATGATTAGAGTTGCTAGTTATGTTAGGCATTTGGCTCCCTTAGACAAAGTCTTTTAAGTAGTTTATATGCAATTTGGTGATTTTAGCACTTTGAAAACTAAGTCGGGTGTTTTTATTTTAATGTTTATTTTTTAGTGTTACATTGATAATAAGATGATTATTCTATTTTATTAAATTAAATTTTTTGGTTTTGTGTTTAAGTATTTATTGATTATTGTTGGCATGGTTATTTGACATGTTATGCACACA
The DNA here is from genome assembly GCA_946807835.1 of Ailanthus altissimus. NCBI lineage: Eukaryota > Viridiplantae > Streptophyta > Magnoliopsida > Sapindales > Simaroubaceae > Ailanthus > Ailanthus altissimus. Next base: position 15,084,083 of record OX327698.1, read on the forward strand.
TTGAGAATCTCTATTGCTTGAAGTAAGATTTGATATTTAAAATATATGATAATTATATATGATATATGTTCCAGGAAATCAACCTTAATGTTAATCTTATTATCGGTAATTAATCTTGGCATTGATTCTTTTGCTGGGGCTTACATGCCTTAGTATCTCTTGACCCGGTATTTAGTACCATAAAAGTTAATGTACTTAAGGGAGACTTCATTCACAAGTAAGACAAGAATAAACAAAACTATATAATAGAGATAACAATCAATCACATAAGGCATAAAATGATTCGATAACAAATGCTTACGTCCATGATGGATTACTAGATTCTCACTTTTTTTATTCAATTCTTTTATATACAAAGAACTCTTGTAAGAGAAACCTAAGGAATACAACAATAGATAAACTCTTAAAGGATCTATCTAGTATTATTTTATTCTTATGCCTAATGCTCAAATACTCTATGGCACTATTCCGCATCATGCCTAACGCTAGAGCTGCCCTAGCCCTCTATATTCTCTCTTGTTGATGCATTGTCAATTCTAATAAATTAGAAGAGTTTATATATGCTCTAGACTATCACTAGAAATCTTAAATCTAATTAAAATAAGAGTCTATGTGCTTAGAAAGTATAAAACTGACTTAGCCATGCAATTAGAACTAAAATATGATTTTTTTTTATACATAACGTTCATGCAATCTATTCCAATGTCGAGGTATTAATGCAACTAACCAAAGCTATGGCATTCTTCGACCAACGCTAAGACATTTTAAGGCCAACGTTGGAGCATTGTGCTTCTTGAAATTATTGTTGCGGTGTTGAGAACCTAACGCTGAAATATTAATATATGGGCACATTGTTGTTGTGCTTCCACGCCCTTCCTCACATCTTACTTTTTATTCCCCATCTCTTTTGTTCGATCACTGCATTATTAACCATATGTTGACTCTTTTTTTTTCAATTTTTAACTTAAAATTAAATTTATCCTTAATTTTGAATCACTATATTTTAATAACATACTATATGAGAAGTGGATGTGATTGTTGATATATTACTTTTTGGGTAGGTGATATAAGATGGCAAGGCCTTGATTGAGTTTTTTTTTTCTATTGGTGATTGGGCGAATTAGATTGGATTTTTATCACTATGGTGATTTGGCAGCCATCCTTAGGATTTATGCCCCTAAAATATGTTGTTTTTTTAAAGAACCTAAAAGTACGTTGTAAATCACACATTAAATAAAAATAAATAAACTACTTGTTTGAAATATTTATTACACAGACACCTTTAGGTCTGGCATTCTTTCTCAGTTTGGTATCAGAGCCCCTGTTCTTTATTATGTGATACTGTGAAAGAGAATTCTTTCTATCACTTATGGAGTCCTCTTCTCAATCATCTGTAACTATCCCTATGCTTGTTCTTTCTTCATCATCTTCTACCTTATCTCCATCACCTTCTCTTCGTTCTACTAATAGTAGTAAATTAGACCTTTTATATGAGATTACTAATCTTACAGAAAAAAGTAGTCTTTGTCACAGACCTTTCAATCATTAACCTTTTCTATGCCTTTCTCAAACCCAAAAAATCCATCTCCTCTAAAGTTAAATCCTATATCTCTTCCTCCAAAATTAAAATTAAAGAATATATTCAAACCACACGGTTTGATCATTATTTTCTTCGAACCTCCACAGAAGAACAACTAATTTTCCTTCAATTCTAATTAGATCTAATCCTTCAATGGACTAAGCAAGGCTATATACATCTTCATTTTGGAGTAGTAAGATTTGCTCTCTAATTTTCATGGTTGAAAATACCTTGAAAGAATAACCCTTCTTGACACTAAATTTTCTGCTTATAAAGATGCCTATATTGGCACAGTTCAAACTACCCTTAATGTTGGAACAGTATTGGTAACATTGTATCCAAACTTTTGTATGCCAATTGTTTACACTTAAAATGTAATACGGCTATCGCAGTATAGATTGAGGTGTTGATCCTACGAGGAAGCATTTGGCAAAATAGGTTGGTGAAGTAAAATATTAAAGCAGTAGCAAAGGAGAAAATTAATTAATTGGTTTAAGTGGATGAGATAGAATTGTCTATGAATTGAGAAAAATGTTTTATGATGATTTAAATAAGGCTTTGAGAATCACAATTATGCTTTATAAATCTACTCTACACTTTGATTCAATGTTTATAACTCAATTGACAGTTTTACATCTAAACAATCAATCGAAAGATATGTAAAATATAGCACATTTGATAACATATGTATTTGATATGACTAAACTCTTTGCAAACATTAACACAAATCATGTTCATTTATACAAGTTATCTAAGATTGACAATATATCATTTTGATAATATTACAATAAAAGATTAACATATAAAACAATGTAACCAATAATAATTATAATTCAACAAGAATCACATAAGAAAAGCATGACTGAAAATATATGAGACATAAGAATTATAACCTCTGGATTATAAAAAATAAAATAGATTAGAGTTTAAGCAAAACCAAACTTATAAACATTTGTAGCTCTTGACAACGAATCAAAGCATAGAAGTAAATTTATTACACATAAAAGTTCATCTCTTAGCCTTGCCAAGAACTCTAGCTTAAATTACAATACATGTTAATGAGAAAAAAATAAGAGAGAATTATCTAATGTTGAAAACGTGCTAAGAGTGTTCTTATATAGGCAATGAATGGAAATATGTCAAGTGTGATATCAATCGTTAATAATTTAGGCCAACAACTTGTTTACCCACTTGCAGCACCTTTTTGATAATATAAATGATCGACGTAGCTTTTTTGGCCAACATAAAAGTTATATAATTTTGTCTCTTCTTTCCATAGGTACCAAGTTTATGCAAATTAGATGAGTATCCAATGAGATATGGGAAAATGCCAAAGATACGTCAGATTTAGGCCAACAACCCTGTTACCCACTTGTAAGACAATTTGGTCCATGATAATGGATTATTTGGACTTTACTATCAACATAAGAGTTTTTTATAATTAAGTCATTATTTCACAGATTCAATAATTATATCAATTGGGTACGTATTTTGTGAGATACGATCCAAATACGTGAGTTGGGTCAAGCTAAGCGAAAGTTGTAGACCGATTCTATTGTATCTCAATTTTTGGCCTATAACATGTTGGATTTGGCTTTTCAACTGTTCTTCAAGTTTGTGTAAGATTAAGTTATATTACTTTAGGTTCAAGAATTTCTTCATTTTAATTTCTACATTGAGAGTTATGTCTATTTTACTTAAACTTGTGCAAATAATATTTATTAATCACAATTAAAGAAGAGCACTTTATTTCAAGCTAAAAGTATAAAAATGCTAAAATTAGTTACATTAAATGGTGACTGAATCTCTTAATAAATATGTATTTTCATGTGTTCATCACAATTACAGATCCATTTCTCACCCAAGCTTGAAAAGCCCAAATTCAAATAACAAGTACAGTTCTAAAAGCAGAACCTATGCTGCCACTTTACATTACCAAATGGTTTATAGAATCCAAGATCATGCTCTTGACTTTGGTAATCCTTACCAAAACCAAGCTGCCTTTTACTCTATGTTGAGTCAAACAAGGTACCATCTTATACCTATGTTCCAAGGCAGTTTTCAAATTATAAGCTAATTAAACTTTTTCCTGATACGTTAATCACAAAGTATGAACAAAAGCATAAGAGGTGTAACCTTCAAAAGCTATACAATCCACGAAGCATAGTTCTTTTCAACAACAAGATGGTCAAATAGCCATTTGTTTTAAGAAACCAAGACCATCGGTGCTTCTATCTTTATTTCTCACTCAATTCATGATAAGGCCATACCAGTCAATAGCCAAAGACGACCATATCATTTGACAAAAATGGCAAGTCAATACACCCATTTTAGAGTCCTACCAGACACTATTATTAGGATATAAACTGTCAATGTTCAGAATGTCTTGCAAACCCTCACTTAGATGATGAATATTATATAACCAAACAAAATCAGTAAGAAGAAAAGAAAAAGCTCACAATAAATTTTAAAGGAACGATATGATAATAGAGATCCAGACGTTGATATTTTGGGCCAGCTCTCAGAAAAGTTTGATTTTTATGTCACCTATTCTCCTCCAAAACCATTACCTAAATTCCCATAACCATGCATCAAATCATTAACATAAAAACATCCAAAACAACAACCAATACTGGCTATATACATATTCACACCAAATGATTTCCATCATTTATACCAACATCATAACTCTGAAGAACAAACCACACAACAGTGAAAAATCATAAATCCAAACACTAACAAATCAGATGGTTCTTATGAACAAATAAGTCCAATAGAAGCTGTTCTAAACTGGCAATTACAAAATGTTGTAGCCCATAACAAAATCCTAAAAAAGATTGAACAATCTACTAGCTTTATAACACATCAAGTTTTAATTGAAAAGCTTAAGCTTGAAATTGAAACTCTTCATGAACATATTTTATCTCTAGTGTAGAATAATCTTTCTTTCTATGAACAAGAAAAGAAGATTCAACATCTCAAAGTCCAGTTAGCCAGTTTAGAAAATAAAATCACTAAGCCATAGAAACCAGTGGAAACTTTGCCAAAAATATCCTAACCATTTTCCATAACCTCAAATCCAATTCTTGGTTTCAATCTAAACTTCATTCCCAGAAAGAAAACAAAAGCTAAGAAAAACTAAAAAGAACTAGAATCCTCATCCCAAGAACCCATTATTCCAACTATACATTCCAGTACCACGTTATCATCCAAGAATAAAGTGTTAGAGAGAATGAAATTTCCCGAAGCAATATCTAAACATTTTCAAACATTACTTGGCATTTTAATGGTCCTCCATTTGCCACTTTCATAGTGAATGTTTTGTGGGAATGACTGGTAGTTGTAACAAGCTTGTAGTCTTTTTATTGATGAAATTATAGGTTAATCCATTATCTATCAAACTATGATTTCATGCGATTCAATTATAGCTAAGAGCCACATGGTTCTAGGGGTTTTCCACCCTATTAACGCATGCAAAAAAATTTCAAATTCAGCTTGCCATTTCGCCATTGTCTCCTTTGTCCCTTCATCCTCTCCCTCACTCATGTCTTCCCATTCTAATAAGAGAAGCTGAAGACAGTGACATCTCTGTTCCAAAGTAAACGTTTCATCGCAGTTAAAGAAAAGTCCTTGCGTTCTCTTCTTCTGCATTTATTCCCATGACAATATCTTTACCAAGGGTATAGGTTTCGCTCTTGTCGGAGTAAAAAGCTCAATCATCGTCTAACCGAACAGTGGTTGAATACTCTTTCATTGCCTTGTGACTTGCTCATCCTTTATTCTAACAAGGTTGATCGCCTCCTTCAGTGATTTTGGCAGAACATGCGAATGCCATTGGCTATTTTTAGTTTGAGCCCTTCCATAAAAGTACCAACCAAAGCTCTCGGTGTCCATCCTTGAACACTATTACCTTACTTTTTCAAACTTCCTTTGGTAATCGCGAAGCACCTCTACTTGTCTTATTTTTTATAAAGTTTCATCAAAATCCTCACATTCATTAGGTCTGAACCTTGCTCATAACTCTTATAAAAATCTTTTTAGGATATCTTCTTTTTGTTTTTCTTGGGCACATAGTGTAACCACTGCCACAATTTATTAGCTTTTTCCTCTATGTGGTATAACGCCAATGATACCTTCTCTTCCTCTGCCATCGCTTAATGTGGGATAACTCTTGAGTGGGATAACTCTTCCACATACTCTCAGGTCTTTATCCCACTTAGAGTATACTAGTAATGACATAGTTGCAAAGAGTTACAATAGGTTCTAGGAAATGTCATTGTATAAGTATATCTCAAATATTATGTTCTTGATCTATGTTAACCAATGCGGGTCTATAGTTGGATCACTATAATATAGATCAGTATATGTCTATATCTACATGGTATAGATTGTTATTTTTAGCTGACCATGACCTTAGAGCTTATATAGACATGCGAGTATCCAGTTAAGACTGGATACTGAACAAACTCATGAGGACCCCAATAAATATCCTATGAAGCCATTAAAAGAAGGCCTTCTCAAGTTAAGTATTATTTGTGGCCCTTTGACCTAAGTGCCACAGTGGACTTGTAGGTGATTCACCATACTTTAGTTTCATATATATCAAAGACCTTTCATGATCTAATCACTATGTGTCACTCGATATGGTCTAATGCTCATAGAGTTCGGTGTGCGTAGATGCGAGATCTGTCAGCTTACATAGGTAAGTTGTATATCCAATGCTCTGAGATTATATTTCATAAAGTCTTGTGGCCATAAGCATAAAATCGGGAAAGGATTATTCCACAGGGTTAAATAATATCACAAAAGTGTTTGTGTATATTATTTATTGAGACACAAATCTAGAGATAAGTTCAAAGATGGGCTAATCGGGATTTGACGGTGCTAATCTATATCCCCTTACATCTAGGGTATATATGATGGAAGGATTATACGATGTGTTGTGACCTCAACTTGTATGGTTTAACGCATTAATTTGTAATATTCGTGACGTGTGCTTGGGGCATCAATTACGGACTCATGTAATAGTTCCATTTGACAAATCGGGTGTGGACCTAAGGAGTCCTGCAATATAAAATGTACTGTTTATGCACTTGAGTAGTATACCTTATTGAATAGTTCAATACAGTAAAATCTAACAATTTACTAAGGTTAAGTTAACTAAAGTTTATGGTTAAATATTGGGACCTACTTTAGTTTAACTTGGTAACCTAGTAAGAACAAAAAAGTATTTTCACTTAATGATTATTTAATTATTAATTAATTAAAATAAATATTAATTTATTTAATAGTTAAATAGATAATTGAACTTAACTATGATTAAAAGTTAACCATATAGTTAAGTTAAAATTAACCTTACTTAATGGTTAAGTAATGGTTAACTTAACTATGGTTAAGTTAGTTAACTATAGTTAGATTATTTAAATATTTATTTAACTTAAGGGTTAAGTTAAACTAACCTAACTAGGGTTAAATATTAACTATAGTTAGGTTAAATTAAATGTAAATTAATTTTAAATGAAATTAAAATCAAGTTAAATTAAGTGTTAATTAAATGTGTTTGGTTTATATTAGGAAAATGAATCATTTTTAATTGGTTAAGTGTTTTTGATGGCCGGCTAATTTGAGAGAAAAATTGAGAATTAAATTGTAATGTTTTCAAGAGTTGAAAACATGTTCTAGTCATCATCTTCTCTAATTAAAGTCAGCCATTAAAACATGAATTAAATTTATTTTTGTTCAAGAGTTGAATAAATAAATAACAAATTTAACTAAGTTAAAGAGTTTAACTTTGAATTAAGTTTAAGAGTTAAATTGATTGCTAGATTAACATACTACTATTCTAGACAATCAAACTCACCCTTATTGATTACTAGGATTGATTAAAGTTTACATTTCAGGTAGACTTTAAAAATTTTAATACAAAGGCTTCAAGGGTTAATTTTTAATTTCGTTGTTAATTTGATTAATATGTAATAATTATGTTCATTGTTAATTTTGATAATTCCGCTATACACATATATATGTAAGATATATATTTTATATGATGAACACATGTATCACATGCATGCACACTTAATTAATCAACACCCAATACCGATCTGGTTGGTAAGCAACAATTCAAATAGCTTCTGCATAGTGGCTTCCATATAGTTCATGCTTTCTTGGACAAACCCTAATCCTGCTTCCGAATTTTCAATTCGTTCTTTATTAGTAACCATTATAACCCCCCCCTCTGATACTAATTATAGGTCTAATCAAAATTGTAATGAGATAAAAATCCTCTTAAGGTGAGAATTAAACTACACTCTCAATTTGGATAAAATTTTCATACTTTTCATTGAATTCAAATAAAACTTAAATAAACCAAAAGTTACAACGCTTCCTACATTTAGCTAATTGTACAATAACTTCTATTTACACATTCTGATTAATTCACTACTAAATAGTTTTCATTACTCTCACTTCTCTTATCTTCATATGGTCAGCACACTTTTATGGTCTCATGTACTTTATGCATCATACATCCCCCCTTGTCTTGCATATTTCTTCATGACTCCTAGTCATGCAAGATTTCATGCACGTCCATTCTTCTCTCTCCATATGTTCAACTACTCACCAGTATTTTGGGTTCTTGACATATGGTTGAGTTGATCTTCTTAACCTATCAAAAAAATTTATTCTATGTAAAAAGATTAAAGAGTTTATAATATGGCTAATATTTCCTTTCACAATATTGTTTGCTTACATAGAATTCCTAAGTCAATTACATTATATAGAGAAGTAAAAAGTAATAATTATTTTATTTATTTGAAAAAAGAATTATAATAAAATAAAAATATTAAATGTAAATATAATAATTATATTAAGCTTTATTTTATTTTATTAGATTATATTAAATAAATAAATGAGATTGTAAAACGTATTCAAAAATAATAAACGGATAAGATTTTATCGCATTTCTAAAATTAAATTCATTATACACTTAAACTAGAGGGCAAATAAGTTATTTGAAATAAAAGAGTATATTTTGTTTAAATTAACAAAACAATTAATTGATTGTGATAAAATTGAATATTTTCAATTTAGGTATAAAATTGTTAAGAATAACTTTTGCTTAAATTTCTTAAATGCTTATGTTTGCTTTGTTAAGAATGAAATTTTAATTCTTTTTAACATATTTTCTTTACTACTAGCAAGGAAATTGTTACATGAATAATTTTTGGTATGCATGTTAAGTTTATAAATTTTTTGAATTATGATAGATAAACCATTTGTCTTGCTAGTATATTTAAGTTTTGTTATTTTATCTTTTATTGAAAATATTTAAAGAGGTTTTTCAATTGTTTTACTTTTTTCTTTATATTGTAAAGGCTGACAAATTAAATTATTTATTTGCAATTAAATTTAGTTGCATGTTAACTTGTATCTTAGAATAAGTTAGCAACATGGTTATTTGTGTAGGTTAGTAAACATTGTTGTTAATTTCTTTTAGGAGTTGCATTTAGAGAACAGATAAAGTCTTTAGAGGATTAGAGTTGCTAGTTATGTTAGGCGTTTGGCTCTCCTAGACAAAGTCTTTTAGGTAGTTTATGTGCAATTCGGTGATTTTAGCATTTAGAAAACTAAGTAGGGTATTTTTATTTTAATGTTTATTTTTTAGTGTTAAATTGATAATAAGATGATTATTCTATTTTATTAAATTAAATTTATTGGTTTTTTTTTTGTATTTATTGATTATTGTTGGCATGGTTATTTGACTCCTTATGCACACATTGATCTCTCTATTGCTTGGAGTAAGATTTTGAAATTTAAAATGTATGATAATTACATATGGTTTATGTTGCTAAACATCAACCATAATATTAGTTCTATTATTGGTAATTAATTTTATTTTTAATTCTTTCGTTGGGGTTTACATGCTGTAGTATCTTTTGACTTAGTATTTAATATTATAAAACTCAATGCATTTGCGAAAAACTTCATTCACAAGTAAAACAAAAATACATAATAGAAATAATGATCGTATAAGGAATAAGAATATATGTGATTCGACAACAAATGCTTACATCTACAATTGATCACCATATCCTCATTTTTTTATTTAGTTTTTTTATACACAAAAAATTTTCACAAGAAAAATCTAAAGAATATGAAAATAGATAAACTCCTAAAGGATCTATGCAGTATTATTTTATGCTTATGACTAATGCTCAAATACTCTATAGCACTGTTTCGCAGCATGCCCAGTGCCAAAGCTACCCAAACTCTCTATTCTGTCTTATTGATGCATTGTCAATTCTAATGAATTACAAGAGTTTATATATGCTCTAAACTATCCCTAGAAATCTTAAACCATAATAGAAATAAGAACTCTCGTGCTTAGAAAGTCTCAGACAGATAACGCTCAAGCAATCTATTCCAATGTCGGGGCGTTAATGCAACTAACCAACGTTGTGGCATTCTTCGACTAACGCTTAGACATTCTAAGGCTAGCGTTGGAGTATTGGGCTTCTTGAAATTATCATTGCGGTGTTGAGAACTTAACGCCGCAACATTAATATCTGGGCATATTGCCCTTGTGCTTTCACACTCCTCCTCATATTTTACTTTTCATTTCACATCTTTTTTATTCAGTCACTGCGTTATTGACCACATGTTGAATTTTTTTTTTTTAATTTTCAATTCAAAATTAAATTTATCTATAATTTTGAATCATCAAATTTTAATAATACACTGTAAGAAGTGGATGAGATTGTTGACGGCTTACATTTTGGGTAGGAGATATAAGATGGTGAGGCTTGGATTGAATGTTTTTTCCCATCCGTGATTGGACGATGATACTTAGGAATTATACCCTAAAAGTACACGGATTAGCTTGGTTTTTTTTCTCACCATGGTGATTTTGATGGCCATCCCTAGGATTTATGCCCTTAAAAGTATCTTTTTTTTTTGGAAAGAAGCTAAAAGTACGTGTTAGTCACACATTAAATGATAATAAAAAATAAACTACTTATTTGAAATATTTATTACACATATTGGTTAAGTGTAATGAAAGCCTTAAGAATAGTGCCCTTAAATACGTTGTTAGTCACACATTAAATAATTAAATAAATGAACTACTTTTTTTAAATAGTTATTGCATACATTGGTTGAGTTAAGAGTAATGAAAGCCTAATTCTACTTATAATTAATATTCATTGGGATATTCTCGTAATTATCTATTTATGTGCTAAGTGGTGTTGAAAGCATAATACTAGTTTTTATTTAAAACCTTTTACTTATTTACATGATATTCATTGATTGAGATATAAAATTTTTATAAGAGTTCGTAGTTTACTATGCTAGGTGCTATTATAATTTAAAAATTTTCTTTGATTAAGTATAATTTTCTCAAGTTATTGATAATTTTTATATTGAAACCCTCATATTCATAACTATCTACTGAATATTGATTTACCCCATGCTTTTAGATTTTAAAAGTTTAGTTCACTATTAAGTGGAGAAACATATATCTTCCTAGTTGATTGAAGCTTTCGACTTTTGACGTTTATTTGTTTCTTATTATATCAGGATTGTATAATGTTATGGCCTTAATTCTCTTAAAAAGTTTATTATTCGCAAAACTTTTGGCATTTAAGTGCATCTAACCTAACCTAGTATTAGAACTTCGTTGTAATTTTCAGGGTTGTGACATTTTGAGCTTAGGTGGAGTTGTATTGGCCTAATATAATGAAGTTTTATTTTTGAATGGTGATTATATGTAAAGGGTGCCTGAAACCCCAATAATTTACATTTGATAGGTTATGGCAATAGTTAGTAACTTTGAAATAGTTTATTCACAAACCTTAATTGTAGTAATGAATTTACTTGTAGGTTATTAAATTTTAGGAATATCCATCTTCAAGGAAAACTTTGTCACAATTTATGATCAAACTAGTTTTTTTTAGTATGCTTTTATTATAAAATTCAACTTATCTTTGTTGTGAAACTCTATTTCCTGTATCAAAATGTCTTCTAAAAATTTAAAGGGGTAAAAACAGCTAGATTTAGAGACTTTAGCGAAAATAAGAAATAATCTTTTTTCTTAAAATAAATGATATTTGTATTCCTTTTTATTAATTTTTTTATTAGATTGTCTAGTTGACTGAGTTTGACTTAGTTAAATTACTATTATATCTTCACCAATTTATAATAATTTGTTCTAAGTTGATCGAACAATCAAACAATGACTAGTGTTGACTTAATTAAATTGTCACTGTAAAATAATCTTCTTACAAATTTTTGGACTCTCTTGATGCTCTACTAGTAAAACTTGCATTGCATAAATCAAGAAATTTGAAGTCTAGTGGTGTATATGATGAGTCAATATTCCTTCAATCAACAGTTGATCAATGGCCACTCTATGATAATCAATGGTCAATTAATTTTGGTCCACTTATGACTACAAAAATCAACTATTAATTAATGACAATCATTAAATTATGTCACGTGTCCTAGTTGTATAAAGTTATAGAAATACCTTTATCCTTTGAAATTTTAATACAAAATTTAATGAAAGGAGATATAAATGTCATTTTTTAATAAGAGGGGGGTATGTTTATCATTTTTACAAAACCTTAGGATTCCAATCATCTTTTTCCCAAAGCTAAATTCTCATGTGCTTGGTTGTAAGGCATTGCATTTGTTATTCAAAAACTTGAAGTTTGTTTTATTTTTTTTATACGTATTTTGTTTTATTATAGATAAAAGAATATGCTTTCAAATTTTAAAAATTTTATACGTTTATTTTCTTTAATATTATTGCTAATGTAATTTGTAATTTTTATTTTTTTGTGTAGAGTGTGTGTGATTGATAGGAGCCTCCATATAACTAGAGTAATATGTGAAGACTTAGTTGCTCAATTTTCAATCTTTAGGTAACGTTTCAATCATTAAATAATTATAATTTTTTTTCAATTAGATGAATATTTTACATAATATATTAATATGTTGTTTAATAAAAAAAAAAGGAAAACTTGGCTATTTGATAGCTTTAATAAAAGCACTAGAAAACAAAGATATAACATATGCAACCTAAGATTATAAGGGTTCCAAGAAACTCCATGGTTATGTCCTGCCAATTGCACACTATCATACCCAATTATTGCAACCACTGCAGACCTATAACCAAGTCTAGTCCAATCAATGATAAAGAATAAAGTGTTAGAGAGAATGGAATTTCCTGAAGCAATATCTAAACATTTTCAAACATCACTTGGAATTTTAATGTTCTTCTATTTGCCACTTTTATAGTGAAGGTTCTGTGGAAATGATTGGTAGTTATATCAAGCTTGCAGTCTTTGTATTAATGAAATTATAGATTAATCCATTATCTATCAAATTATAATTTCATGCGATCCGATTATAGCCGAGAGCCGCATGGTACTAGGGGTTTTCAACCCTATTAACGCATGCAAACAAAGTTTGAGTTTAGCTTGTCGTTCCGCCATTATCTCATTTGTCCCTTCATCCTCTCCCTCACTCATGTCTTCCCATTCCAATAAGAGAAGTTGAAGACTTGACATCTCTGTTCCAAAGTAAACGTCTCATCATAGTTGAAGAAAAGTCCTTGTGTTCGCCTCTTCTGCATTTATTCCCATGATAATATCTTTACCAAGGTTACAGATTTCGCTCTCGTCAGAGTAGAAAGCTCAATCATCGCCTGACCGAACGATGGTTGAATACTCTTTTGTTGCCTTACGACTTGCTCATCCCTTATTTTGGCAAGGTTGATCGCCTCCTTCAGTGATTTTGGCGGAACATGTGAATGCCATTGGCTATTTCTAGTTTGAGCTCTCCCATAAAAGTACCAACCAAAGCTCTCGATGTCCATCCTTGAACCTTATTACCCTAGTTTTCAAACTTTCTTCGGTAATCGCAAAGCGCCCTACTTGCCCTATTTTTTAATAAAGTTTCATCAAAATCCTCACATTCATTAGGCCTGAACCTTGCTCATAACTCTTCTAAAAAATCTTTCCAAGACATCTTTTTTATGTTTTTCTTAAGTGCATAGCGTAACCACTGCCACCATTGATTAGCTTTTCCCTCCATGTGGATTGACACCAATGATATCTTTTGTTTCTCTACCGTCCTTTGATACTCAAATAATTGGTATACACAGTTGAACCATTTGGTTGAATCATATTCTAAGCATATAGAAAATTCTAGCTTGGCCGTTTTGAATGAGAAGGCTTACCTACTTCATTCGGTCATTTCTTTACTTCTTTCTTTGTAGCTGTTGGATTGGCCATGGTAATTATATTTATTTCTTGGTTCAATTGTTGGAGCTGGTGTTTACATACAATTCTAATATTATATAAATATTAATTTGTTTAATATTTATACAACAAACATATTGAATAAATTTTATAATTTTATAATTATATGGTATAATACTTATAACACTACAGATATTGTATGATCTGAAGGAATTCAGATATGGTTTAAATGAGATTAGACATGTGCTAAGAGTTAACAACGTTGAGAGTTATAAACGCAAAGAGTTAGCACTGGTAAGAGTTAACAGGTTATAAGAGTCAGCAAGATTCTAAGAGTTACAAGCCTTGTCTGAAATGGGACAAAGACATGAGAGTATACTAGTAATGACATAGTTGTAAATAGTTACAACAGGTCCTCGGAAATGTCATTGTGTAAGTATGTGTCAAACATTATGTTCCTGATCTATGTTCACCAATGCGGGTCTATCGGTGGATCACTATGAGCTTAGAGTTTATATAGGCATGCGGGTATCTAGTCAAGACTGGATACTGAACAGACTTACAATGACTCTAATAGATATCTTATGAAGCCATCAAATAAAAGTTCTCTCGAGTTAAGTAGTATTCGTAATCCTTTGACTTGAGCATCATGATGAGCTTGTGAGGCATTGTTGGGCGCATGCCTGGGCCCGCGCCAAGCACCTAGGTTGATTTTTTTTAATAAATAAATTAAAAAAATAAAATTATTATTTAAAATAAAATATTTATATATTAATTAAATATTATTTATAAATAAATTAAATATAAATTAAAAAATTAAATATTTTATTTTATTTTAAAAAATACAAATCCTTGAGCGCATACGTTGGCATGTTTAAAAATAAAATTTTATTTAAAAAAATACAAAGCCTTGAGCGCATGCGTTAGCGGTCGCTTAACGCATGCGCTCAAAGCAAATTTTTTATTTTATTTAAATATATAAACGAAACTAAATAAATATTTTCTCTTATTTTACCCATCACAATATCATCATCTCTTATTTTATTTTCAAACCCACTTCTAAGAAAAATCTTAGATCTGTTGTCAATTTTGAAGATATTTCTTGATGCAACGATTTGAAATTTTAGAAAAATAGTTGAAGTTGAAAACTAGTAAGTTTTTATTTGTTTTAATTTAATTAATAGTAATGTTAAAAATAAATGTAATAGATGATTAAACTCGATTATCACGGACGGTCCGTGAGAGAGTGTGCAGTTATTGCTGACAGTGGCTGCACATACAGCTGTTGCTGGCCGCCGCCTTATGCGCGCACTAGTCGCAACAAGGTGCTCATGCATACGCATGGTTGAGTACCACCGAAGCACCACCACCAAATTTATTTATTTTATATATTTATATTAAATATATATTATATATATATAAATTGTTATATATTCAGTTTTATTTTAATTTAGTTATATATAATTAAATTAAAATTACGTTGTCTTTTTTCAAGTGCCGTTGATCATGTCACAAATTTTAACCATTATATGTTTTGGGGTAAGATGGGAGAGCTGTAGCAATGGTTTTAAAAGATACATTGGATATCAAAATATGCACATGGTTGTTTCGAAAAATATTAGATACAAAGCGTTGTTGAGAAGAATTTGTCATCTTCTAAGAGTTGATCAGGTGCATTATAAAGTAACTCTGAAGTTTGAGATTCCTTCAAGTACCATAAAGTTGAGACCCATTCAACTTGAAAATAACGATGATGCAATATTATGGTTGAGCTTACAGAATAATATGGTTATACTTGTTCGTATAACAGTATATGCTCGAGGACCTGAAAGTAATGCAGAAGCACTGATGGAGCAAAAAGAAGGTTATGCTAAGCAATTGACATCGGCAACTCCTGTGTATATTCTAAATTCCCCGGAGGATTATCATTATTCTCCTTCGATGTTCAACGAACAACGAGGCTACACATATTATAATAGTTAGATATATGGAGATGTTAGCGTTGATCTTGGCTATAATATTGGTGAAGATGTTGGATATAATATAAGTAATAAGGGGAAAAATGAGGAACGTTATGAGAATGATAATCATGGTTACGAGGTTGATGATGATGGTAGAAATAATGATGATGATGATTATAAAGAGAATGGAGATATAAATGATGATGCTGGTAATGATGATGATGATGATGATGATGATAATAATGATTATGGTAGAGAATAAAGGATTAAGGTAGAAAACTCATTTCAGTTTCAGCTTGAAATACCACCATTTGACTTGAATGTATCGAAAAAAATATCTTACACTGGGATTGGTGATGTATTTGTAGGAAAATTATATAACAACAAAGATGAAATTTATGAAGCTATAAGTATGGTTGCACTGAAGGAAAAATGAAACTTTAAAGTTTACAAATCCACTAAAGATCGTTTCGAGTTAAAATGCGATGATGACAGCTGCAAGTGGAGATTACTGGCAGTGTCGGCAGAAGGACGACATTTTTTTATTATTAGACGAGTAGATACAGAGCACACTTGTGTTTTGAGTCAATTACAGGATGGTCACCGATAAGCTAAGAGTCGAATTATTACTAAAGTAATAAAAAATAAGTTTACACCGGTCAATAGAAACTATAGGCCAAAAGATATTCAAGCAGACATATGTGAAGAATTCATTGTTCAGATAACATATACTACATCTTGGCGCGCTAGGGAGCGTGCAATAAGATTGATAAGAGGTGCTCTAGAGGATTCGTTTAAATAGCTTTCTGCATATAGCTATGTGTTGCAACAAAATAACCCGGGTACGGTTACTCATTTGGAAACTGACGCAAATAATTACTTCAAGTATTTCTTTATGGCTTTAAGACCCTACATCAGAGGTTTTAATTCATCAATTCGATCGGTGATTGTAGTAGACGGAATATTTTTGAAAGGTTCGTATCTTGGTACAATGTTTATGACCGTTTGTAAAGATGGAAACAATTAGATTTTTTCATTGGCTTGGAGATTTGCTGACTTAGAAAATGATACTTATTGGGAGTGGTTTATGGTTAAACTGCGAAAAGTTATTGCAGATCATCATAATCTTGTCTTCATATCTGATCGACATGCCAGTATTGAGAGGGCTATATAGGTGTATTTTCTTATGCATATCATAGGTTCTGCATCTATCATTTAAAAGGAAATTTGATGACAAAATACAAGTTACCATCAGATAAATCTAAAAAAGGGCTATACCTATCTGTTTACTTCATTGTTGCCAAGGCTTATCGTGTCCCTGATTTTTAATACCAATTAAACAAGATGCCACAAATGAGACCTGACGTAACAAAGTATGTGGAGAAAGATGTTGGTACGGTGAGATGGGCACGATCATCTGGTGCTTTTAGAAGGTACGACATTATGACTACTAATTTCGCTGAGAGCATTAATGCAGTTGGAAAAGAAGCAAGAAAGCTTTTAGTGACTAATTTGGTGGAGTTGATACAAAAGCTAATGCAATTATGATTTTACCATAGACGATTGACAGCACAAAATATGATGAATGTCTTAACGAACTGGGCATATCATAAAGTTATGAAACATAATGATGACATAAGTTGAATGACAATTTCTCCTATTGATGATTTACGGTTTGTAGTTATGGATGGTAGAGTAAACTAGATAGTAGACATTGGTGAAAGAATATGCAGCTGTCGGAAGTTTGAATATCGGCAACTGCCTTGTTCCCATGCACCCGCCACATGCAGATACATCAGATTATTTCACGAGAGTCTTTGTTCGACTTATTACACGTCTGAGACTTTATTCTGTACCTATAGCGAGCCAGTACTTTCGGTTGGTCAAGTATCAGATTGGATAATCCTATAGTATTTGAAAAATATGAACATTCAGATTTTAATAGCACGTCATCAGTCAGGCAGACGTCGGATGAATTGGATTCTATCTCAAAGAAAGGAACCATCCAAGAATATATATAGTCGTTGTAGACAACATGGACATAATCAACAAACTTGTCGAAACCCTGTACCTTTACAGAGCAGGTGATGTATATTCGTTTATAAAATCTACCTTATTGATATTTAATTATGTATAATATAAGGTTAATATTTAAATTTCTTTTATTTTAGACGGATTTGAAAAAATATGGGAAAGAGCTATACCATGATACTTAATTATGTATGAGAGTCGAGTTTCGTCACTTCTGTGCATTTATTTTGTAATGCACTTATTTTGTAATGCACTTGTTTCATTATGCACTTGTACTTGTACTTTGTATTACATACTTTACTTATTTTGTAATGCATTTGATTCATAATACACTTGTACTTTGTGTTACATACTTATTTTATTTTAATGCACTTATCTTTAGTATTAATGTTGATAATTTTCACTAAATTTTGACAGAATCTCCTCTATAATATGGACGATCCCAAACTTGCCATATTAAATAAACACACTTCCATCAAACTACAAAATCACTTCCGCACACATACACCCAAATCAACGGCCACAATCAATTATAATATATCAATTATACACTCAAATCAATGCATGTAAAAAAATTATAGTACTAAATATCTATGAAGCAGCGGTCCACAAATCAATGGCCATCTTCTATCTATAAAAGGTACTAATGTCAGGGAATGAGTCAAATAGCCGACCTAACATAAGATATTCAATATACATATAGACGAAAATGCCACAGTCCCCGCTCCCGACCTCTTGTTGTGGCACAGTCTCCCGGATACAAGTCACCAGCCAAGGGAATAAATTTGGACTTTGTATACCCCTCAAACTATAAAATCTACACATCTGAAGGTACAAAGGCATTGCAACACGCAGAGGCTCTATAAATTTCATGATGGACTCATCTGAATGGTCGTTCACCCTAAAAGTATAAAGAATGATTGCAAACTGAACAAGGTCGGGTTGCGCTACAATCCAATGTTCTTAATTGATATTCAGAGGGATATATACTTACAAAAATAATTATAGTATTATTTTTAACTTAATATTGTTACATGCATAGTAAAAAGTCATTATTGTTCTTAAAAAGTACTTTATTGACCAATGCCCACGGTTTAGCACCAAGTAACTCGGTCTTTGTTCCGAGTGCATAAGCCAACAATATTTCGAGCCATTCATCATTGTCTAGAGGATTGGCGATGAAGGACGTTTGCCATATTTGTCGAATGTCTTCCTAAACATAAATAAAAGATACTCATTAAACTTGATAATAGTTAATATATACAACAGTATGATAATATTATATGCACAACAAACGGGTAATATAATAGCTCACGTAAAAATATGCATCTGCAGTTGTGCAATCTTGTAAGTACATATCAGAAAATATTCTTTAACGCAAATGTAAAACCTTTAAATATTTATTTATGTGCTGCAAAACAAAATATATATAAGTTTTGATATTGTTAAACAACTCATAAAACAAAAAAAAAATAAAAACAAGTCCTCACGGATTCATCAAGCTAGTTTTGTAGTAGCTCATTAAACTATGTGTAGTTCAGATCGAGTTCGCCCAAATGAACCTGTTGTGTTAGGTCATTATTTTTTATCCAATCTAGAAGTTCAGCATATTTAACCTGATCAATAGGAATCAGCTGCCCGTTTACATTAATTATAGGTGCTACTTGCAATTCCACAAGTTTTTTCTTCACAGGCTTTTTTAACGAATTGGTATATAGAAGATTGACTTGGGTTGCTGCCTTCTTGCGAAGGCGCCCATACCTGCTTATGTTTTCACCCAACGGAGTAGGTATAATTTTTACGCTTGCAAGGCTATCAGCTATAGGAGCATTTGGCTGATGGTGAGACTCGCTGGCAGGAGTAAATGTCTAAAAGTCAACAACCTGAATTCGGTACCCTACAAAATCAAATAATACCAGTTAATGTATTGACTTGTTAAACTTTGTATCCAATATAATTTAGGTTTAAAACGTATCATACTCTGCCTTACATCCTTAGAGATCTTGGCTGGCTTAAGCTATTGTACCAAGAGAGATATCTGATACAAGATATTTTCTTCAGTTTTTTCAATCTTGGCCGAAAGCTCTGAGTTAGCCTTATTAATCCTGGTAAATATCTTTTTTTTTCAAGATCATCCATCCTCTTCTCGAGGATATGATATTGTGATGTTGACGTGCCGGACTGAAACTATATATAAGTTATTATAATCAATTTCCACAAGCTAATACTAATCAGTAACATAAGTAATTATAATTCAAGGAAAAAAAATTAAATTATTATACCATTGATTCAGTCGTTGGCGGAGCTTCAAATTTTTGGTTAGGCTGCTTATCATCGGTGAATTGGGTATCCGGGATATTAGCTGTCTCCAACTTAAGACTCTCTCCCTATTTTTTCAATGGAATGTAAAAGTTTACCGTCACGCGATAGTCCACAGTCTTCTCATGTCTGCCGGGTACTAACTTCCTATGAATCTCCAAAGCCTTTATAATATTTTAGATTTATTAATTATTATTAGAAAATATAACACAAATTATAAGAAAATTATATTTATTTTTTGTTGAACATAAAGCATACTCCAACACCATCGAAGAGAACATCTACGACGTTTTTATATAATGAAGTGCTCGTATCAGACCAATTTAGAATACGAGAAAAATAGTCTCAATTCTTGTCTGTAAATAGCTCCCCACATCTCGGGATCGCCTTGTAGATCCACACCTGAGATGATAATAAATTTAAAAATTATAATGTTAACAAAATAAATTTTTCTCTATCCCAAAATGATAATGAATTGAAAAAATAGAATAACTTACCAAGAATGCGTGGCTAAATGAGTATAAGTTGTATGATTCTTTATCCTCAGCACCTGATTTTTTGACATTTGTTAACTTTTTAATTGGAGTCATGCATAAATTATTGTAGAGTACAGTCTATGCAATCATGCCCCAAGGATAAACATTAAAACTCATCTAAATTATCTACGAGGCGAAGTACAAAATATTATAAGATTTTATTCCGATCACGTGGTATTAACAATTTAAAAAATACATAAAATAGACACATTTTTACTGCATCTACATCATCGTTAAATGTAACGCTCACGAACCACGGATCCAAATCCTTGTAAGTCAACTCGCTTCTACTTGAAAAATATTTATGGTATAATCTGTCACCTAACTCACTTACTACAGGATAATCTCTCATCCTCAAACTAATAATCAAATAAAATTTTTAACGAGAGAATCTAATACGTCTTTTGCCTATATAGAACCATAATTCTTCATATAAATTTTTGGTATGTACACGTCTTAATAAAATCTCATGTGCTAAAATACCTTAGAATAGAATATCTAATACATCCAAAAAACTATCAAAATATGTGGTTCTAAATATTTTTACCTGCCTCAAAGTTAATTTGTTTTTTTATATTTCGTATAACCCATAACTTCGAGTAAGTATGTATGTTCGCTCAAAGAAATATTTTTCGACAATTACGTATTCTTTTAAGACATTCTCCTTCTTGAAAAAATTAAAAATATTATTAATATGGACAAAACAATAATCAACATATAACTAACTATTAAATCAAACAAATTTTAATTACAATTAACAACCTAACCTAATATTGACAAAATAACTTTTTATTTACATAATTATTAAACAATTTAAATTATTAAATTAAATAATTATAAATAAACATAAACATAAATTAATTAAAAAAAATTGGCTACGTGGTAGACGGCGACCAGTGGTCTGGGAAATTTTATTTTATTTATTTTATTTTAGAATAAGGGTAAAATAGTTTTAAAAAAAAGTATTTGGTTAGTATTGTTTAAGTTATTTTGACTTGATCAAAATAACTTTTCCAATTTCAAATTAAGTCAACTTGAAGAATTTCCTATTTTAAAAAGATTGAGCCCAGCTTGAGGCTATTGGGAGATTGATCTCTCCAACTTACTAAAGTATAAAAATAACCAAACATTGTTGGTAGTTCGGTCAAGACTGACCAAATCTCCTCAACACCCTTCATTTTATGATCGATTAAGTGCCAATCTACAAATAAAGTAATCCTCCTTATGGGAATAAACAACCTATAGCCTATCATTGAGAAGCCTCTTTTTGTTGATAATGACCAATCTTCAGTCCAAGGATGAGGAGTCCCTCCTTACAAGAACTGAAGAGTCCTTCCTAAAAAAGACAATCATTACTGATCCTAAAGACTCCTACCTAGGCTAAAGAGATTAAAGATGAATAAAATACAAATGCCAAAGAAACTAAAGATGATTAAAACATGACATCAAAGAGTCTACTATTAAATGAAATATAAAACTAAAGAATCTAAGGACGGATAAAACGCTAAATGATTGAGGAGTCTATCATAAGACTTAATCGACCGTCCTCTATAATCGGGGTATTTTCTGACACATGAGGATGTTTTGGATCTTCTTTTTATAGGACAATTATTTTTCTCTTAATTCTTTATATTTAAAAATTCGGTCATCTTTCTTCATCAATTTATGTTTGCTGACTTAAGCATCAAAAGGTGTTCACCGAATATCACCATTGGCATAACCATATCCTGTCTCTTTTTTGCAGGAAATTAAGTTCCAATCACCAAAGATCTTCATTAAGGACAACAATTATCCATCCACATGTCATAATTATTTTCTCAGAAAAAATTTAACTACATGTAGTTGTTAACTTCAAATTTAACTAGTAAACTTAAAATTCGTAGTCAAAACATATTAAATTATGTGTGTACTTAAGTAATTGGCAATTAATCTTGATTAACATTTAACATTTTTTTTCTTAAAAGTAAAAAATTTACATAATTTTTTTATTTAAGTAAGAAGTACAAAATTTATTACAAAATTTAGACTTAAAAAATAAAAGAAATTATAAAAAAAAGTCTAATTTTTTTTTTAAGAAAAAGCCCAATTAAATTTATATTCCGAATCGAAACTTGAGTCCCAAACCAACTTGGGACTCAGAGCCCAATTCAGGACAATTAAGGACAAAGTCTTATATTAAACGTGATGTGAAGCGAGTCATGATGGGAGATTAAGAGTATAATATAAAATTTTCGCAAATAGGCAAAATTTTGAATCACTTAACTATTTTAGCCATAGTTTCAATTTTGTAACTTATTTAACCAAACATAACTCCTTTTAACAAATATACTCTCAAACTCATTTCTCTCTCAAGTGGAGGAGGCTCAGACACTAAATACACTAATAAGCGAAGAATCAGCTAAGTGTGATGGTGGAGGCTTGATGACGGCAGCTAGGCTTTACAATGAAGGTTGTAGTAGAACAAAATAAGGTAATGTCCAAATTTATATTTTGTAAGTAAATGAATTTTAATTTTTTTTGGGTGAAATTTGTGATTGAAGATGGTGTGTTTGTAGTTAAAAATAAATTTGATGAAGTTGTGTATATATTGCGTGATTGTAGTTAGAATTGGGTTTATAATTATGGGTGTGAGGGGTTGTGGTGTCAAAAATGCTGCGATGGTGGAGGAAGGGCTTTGTCACTGTTTTTGTTTAGAAGGTGTTTCTATCACTCGGGAAGAAGGCGGTGTAATGGAACCTATCACACCTACGACAATAACGCAATTACCCAAATTTTATTTTAATTATTATTTATATAAATTAATTTGTAATAATTACAAAATATTTAATTGTTATTTAATTAATTACGAAAGTGGTTATTTGCAAAAATTTCTTGAGCATAATATACAACTTTTGTCACTTGTTTATAGGGGTGACAAAATTTTTCATGAGGTTGGGGTCTATGGGGATCCGTCCTAAATGGAGAGTAATTCGGTTGCATTTTTTATATTTTCTAGGGATGAAGTAGATTTGGGTATAATAAACCATTCCTGAATTAAATTTGGGTTAGCTTTGGGGATAAATTGATTTTCCTAAACTTGTCCCATATATTCGATTTGAAAATAAAATAAAAAAATTAATATAATTTTTTTTCTTATTTATACAAATCAAAGCTAGCTACGTGCTAAATATGGAGGTATAAAATTTATTTATATTATATTTTTTTAAAATTTTGATTCTTATTCATATTTTTAATTCCTTTCTTTATTTTTTTAATTATATTTAATTTTAGACACTTACTTTTAAATTGAAGTGAACTCATTTGTTAAAAAAGAAAAAGATAAAAAAAAATAAACAAAAGAGGTAAATAATTTTATTATTATTTTTAATTTCTTAATAATTATTCATCTAACTCAATTGTTTTTTATTTTGTGTTATAAATTTGAAAAAAATCTTAATAGAGAGTTAATGTTTGGATAAAAAATAAAATATAATAATTTAGATGTTAAAGTTAAAAAAAACTTTCAATTTTTATGATTTTTAGATATTAATTCATATTATTAATTTTTAAAATTAGTAGTTAAAGATTCGATATAATTTATATTTTTTTATGATATTTACAATTATTTTTAATATACTATAATTAAACGGATTAAAAGAATATTTTATAAAATTAAATTAATACAAATAAAATAATATTTAAAAAATAAAAAAATTTAAATATAAAATACCCATAATCTCTATCCTTATTTAAAAATCGCCAACCACAAATTTAAATTACATATATTAAATATAAAAATTCTAACCCTATTTTTCGTCAAACAGAACCTCGTTAAAATTAACCGTCAGATTCAATCTAACCAAACTTGTGGAAAAACTAACGGCACGGATCTCACGGTAACAAAAATTCCGAAGCCAATTATAATTCAACTACACACACAACAAAACCTCGAGGAGTCACCGGGACTATCGCTATTCGCCCGCGCAGACAGACACTGTAAAGTGTAAACCTCAAGAAGCGCACCGTGCACCTGTCCAGTCCCCTTCCCCCCTGCGGCGCACTTTTGCACCTAGGCTCCCAACTGCGACACTGCAGCTTCCTCCAGTCCAAGCTCTGAAAGTTGATAATAATAAACCAAAAGAAAGCAACAAACGAAAGAAAATTTAAAGACTGAAGACAGAGACGGAGCGAGAGAGACTTTTAGTTCAAGTTACTGATGAAGCGTACGCTAATGCCCGACCCGAACCCGTACAGCTCTGCCAACGGATCCTCCAACAAGCGCTCTAAGCCCCCTCCCCCGCCTTTGATAATTCCTCCCGGCCACGTGGCTTTCCGCTTGCTCTGCCATGCTTCCCGCATCGGCGGCGTCATTGGAAAGTCCGGGAATGTTATTAAGCAGCTCCAGCAGTCCACCGGAGCCAGGATCCGGGTCGAGGAGCCCCCCACCGAGACGCCCGACCGGGTTGTAACGGTGATCGGGACCCCGACTGTTGATACGGCGATTACGATTTGTAACGAGAAGAAAAGTAGTGGTGGCAGTTTTGTAAATAGCAGTGGCAATGGCAATGTTGAAGGGGGTGGTAACTCGAGTTTGAAAGATGAGAAATTTGCAGCGTCGAAGGCGCAGGAGGGGTTGATTAGGGTTTTTGAGAGGATATTGGAGGTGGCATCAGAGACTGAAGGGGTTAAAATGGGGGTGGTGTCATGTCGGTTGTTGGCGGAGACTAACCAGGTAGGTTCAGTGATTGGGAAAGGGGGGAAAGTTGTGGAGAAGATAAGGAAAGATACCAGCTGCAAAATTAGGGTTTTGGCTGATAACTTGTCCGCTTGTGCTGCTTCCAATGATGAGATTATTGAGGTAAAGCATTCTTTTTTTTCTCCCCTCAATTTCTGTTTTTGTGTTTGAAGAGTTGCATTACATTGTTGTTTACGATAGGCATAATTCTTAACTTAGGTGTAACTTGTTTAGACTGCTTACTTATTTCTTGGTGATATCTACTGCCTTGCATAATTAGTTGTTACTGTTTTGGTGAGGCTTCTATTAGGGCGTTTTCATATGTGGCCTTACTGTCTGTTGGACACTAGTATTCAGGCACTAATATATTTTCAGGGAAAGAGAGAGCAATGTAAAATTTGGGAAAAAGATTGAGGTTCTTATGGCTATTTTTCTGCTAGGTGACTTACTGATGATAGGCTTGGCATGGTTTAGAATAACAATTTATTGCTTCTTTGCTCAAAAGATTAAATATTGCACAATACATGGCATAGTTATGGCACTCAAATAAGATGGCTCATTTTGGCAAAGAAAGCTGGACAAAGATTCATTGGTTTCAAACTAAGAAGCATTTGGCAGGTTTGTGAGTTTTAGTATCAGAAAACCTTATTCTTGAATTCCAAGAGAGCTAGATGTTCAAACTGTACTTTTGAAGACGCTTATTCAAATAGAAACTGTCCAAAGTTTTGGGGTAGACAAAATGTGTGCTTCAGTGGTGAAAAGGGCACAGCAAGATGTTAGCCCTATTTTTAGGTTGTGCTAGTAATAAGTGAAGAAAATCAAATATAAAATATTGGCATCAAACACTCATTCATTTGGTGTACATTATGCATTCAATATGCTCAATTGATTTAGAAGTGTCAAACAAGTAATCTAGGCGGTGCTAGAAAGTTGAAGCCCAAACGGGCTTGTGTGTGGTTGGGCTTAGGCTTGCCAACTTAGTGCTCTGCACATAAGCCCAATGCTTGAGCGAGCTAAACCGATAGCTTTTACCTTTTTTTTTCCTTTTAATGCCTACCAGGCTCGATCTATCATGTTTTAAGTAGTTTAAGAGGTCATTGAGGTTTGAATTTAATACAAAAATGCTCTTGGGGCTGTTAATTGTAAGTGCAGAAATTTTCATCTCTACTGGCTAATTGTGATACTAACAGAAGCGACATTGGTATTCTGGCCATCTGAGGTGAGGCAATCTGGTGGTGGTTGTTTTTAATGTTTACTTGTGAGATAGGATAATAGCATCTACCTAGACAGAAATGGGTTTAACATGTCCTTGGGGTAGTTTTACATGCTTATAATTGAGTTTGATTCAATCTTGTTGGCTGATGTTAGTATGTCATTCAATTAGAGTGTGGCTTAGAAGTTATCTCTTGTTTCCTTGTGAAAATCATTCACTGTTTTCTCCAGATTGAAGGGGATGTTTTGGCTGTAAAGAAAGCACTCATTGCTGTCTCTCACTGTCTTCAAGAATGCCCCCCAAGTGGCAAGAGCAGGATGACTAGAAGCAGAGGTCACGAGGCAACTTTTCAAGAGATTATACGAAGACCTCTCGAGGCAGTATCCCAAGAGACTATATGCAGGCCGCTTGAAGCATTTCCCCATGACACTATATGCAGACCTCTTGAAGCATTTCCTCATGAGACTATACACAGACCTCTTGAAGCAGTTTCCCATGAAACTATTCGCAGACGCCTTGAGGCAGTTCCCCGTGAGACTATCCATAGACCTCTTGAGGCAGTTCCCCAAGAAGTTCTACAGAGACCTTGGGAGGCATTTGCCCCAGAGACTTTGCGTAGATCTGCTGAAGCAGTTTCCCTTGAGACTCTACATAGTCCTTTTGGAGCAGTTCGCCAGGAGACACTACCTGATTTTTGTGCAGATCTTCTTTCACAGCGAAACTCTGTATTAAGTACTACACCAAGCAGCTCCATCAGTTATGTTTCAGCAATTCATCCTTTGTCATTAGATTCTGACAGGGTCACCAACCTGGACACAAGAATGCAACAGCAGGAAGTAAGTTTTAAACTTCTTTGTTCTAATGATAGGGTTGGGGCTGTTATTGGAAAGGGAGGCACCATCATCAGGGCTCTTCAGAGTGAAACAGGTGCTACTATAAGTGTTGGGGCTACTGTAGCTGAGTGTGATGAACGGTTAATTGCAGTTACTGCATCAGAGGTTTGTTCTGCTGTGTCTCTATTTAGTATTTTCTATAGATGTTTATGTTGTGATGTGAGGGTTGAAGTTGTTTTACATTGGCTCATCTCTTGTAGAATCCAGAATCACGCTATTCACCTGCACAAAAGGCTGTTGTCCTTGTTTTCTCTAGATTGATAGAGGGTGGCACTGAAAAGGGGTTAGATTTGATCTCAAATAAGGGATTGCCTGTCACTGCTCGGCTTGTAGTTGCATCAAACCAAGTTGGTTGTTTGTTGGGAAAAGGAGGCACAATAATCTCAGAAATGCGGAAGGTAACTGGTACTGCTATCAGGATATTAGGTGACCAGGTCCCAAAGTGCATCTCAGAGAACGATAAAGTAGTGCAGGTATGAAGATTTCTTTTTCTATTTATCTTAGTTTTAGTACAGTGCATTGGGTAGGACAACTTATTGCAACCTTACAGTTTTCTGGTATGTGAGTTTTATTTTGAGTTGCAACAAATCCTAACTAAATTAACCTAAAATAATGACCTCATAATTTAACAGATCAACTTTTATGTTTTGGGCTGAGCAGATTTCTCTTCATTTTTTTGTCCAAATTTTCCATTAATCATGAGAGTTAAGATGTTCTTTTTCCTCCCTAATGCTTGCAACAAGCTCCCTTTGAGTTGCAACCACACGTGTAAGTAGGCATATACACATGTGGTTAACTTTTTGGGTATTCGTAAAGTGGTTAATTTTTTTAGTATACGTAGAGTGGTTAACTTTTTTTTTTTAGGGTTATACATAAAATCGTAGCAACAACTAAGGAAAACATTGTAATGAATGCAACTTTTTCCCATCAAATGTCAATTCTTGAAAACGAATATCCTTGTATTGCATCTAAGAGGTTTAAATAAATAGGTCAGATCTCTTTAGATTGTAAGTGTTGTTGGTATTTGATTCAATTTGGATCAGCTTAGCTTTTTCAAAGCCTAGTATATTAATGTCAATTAACCAGGCTCACTATGCCTTTGAAGGAACATTGCCTAGGAAACTGTATTTAAGTTTGTGAAGGGAGTTGTAGAATCAAGAGGGTAAACAAGTATCTACATCAATATTTGTATTTGATGGAAGAGAACATAATTAATTAGCAGACATCTCAAGTTGAATGACTAAAACATCATATGAATGGATTGGTGAAAGGGATCATATTGGTAAAGAGCAACAATTGGTAAGAAAAAAATAAAGCTGTCTTAGTTGTGATTTATTTAATTTGAGTTGTTGATACAAACTATATGCCATGGAGGGTTTTGAACATATCATTCTAATATGGGCAAGATAGAAAGCTGATTCAAGAGAAGTTGACTTGAATTACTGTAGGAAGTAAATGGTAAATCTCATATTAGACAGTGGTTGTTTATTGGTGTCTTCTTGGTGCTTTTTTGATGCCCTTGTTGGGGAGTTTTTTAGTTCCCGAGAGACAATTTTGCAGAAAATAGCTAGAGTATGGTGTACGTGAAAGCATGAAAATAGCTGTTATTGCTTGATTTGAACACAGCTAGAACCAAATTGTTGATTCTCTCCTGTGATTTGACAGATCTTGCAATTCCTGTCTACATACGATCTTCTCCTAATTTCTGTTTGATGTAGGGTAATCATGCTATTTCTATTATGCCATCTTTTCAGTGTTTCCTAGTGTGGACTCCGAAGCATGTTCTTCCTTCAGATCAAGTTATGCTAATGAGTGTAAAAACATTATATGAATGAGCAAATAGCCTTCATATAAAATGGATTTTGTTTTTGTACAGTAACAAAATTGTCCTTAGTTTAAGTTTTCTAAATATTTTGTTATCGTAATTTTCATCTACTCGGTTGCTGATGCATTTTTTGTTTGTTTATTTTGTTATGTCCAAATCAACAAATGTAGGTCTTATTGAAAAGATGTGGAAAATATAATAACATGAAAAATATATTATCCATTGCTTTTTTTTTTTTCCAGGTTGTTCAATATCTTATAATTTTGTTATATTTACAGATTTTAGGAGAGTTTTCAAAGGTGAAAGATGCACTATATAATGTAACTGGTAAACTGCGAAATAATCTTTTCTCCAGCACACAGAATGCTGCTGGAACAAGGAGCAGTTCCTCTGTATTAACTGAAACCAGTCCCTATGGTAGATTGAGGGACCCTGTCCCCCCTCCTGTGATGCACTCATCAGTTTCAGTTTCTCATAGTCTTAGTCGACATACTGCCTTAACACAGGGTATGGATCATCTTGGAATTTCCCACAGTGTAGATCGTCCTCCTTCACCAAATTTATGGACAGCACAAGTAGGATCTCTGTCTGTGTCTTTCATCTGCTGTAGTTTCACATACAGTTCAACTTACTGACCCTTTTTCAATTTATTGGTGGGTTGAATTGCAGACAGTAACTGGAGTGCATCCTAGAGGCATGTTGGATTTCGGCAGAGGCTTGACTCATCATAAAGCCGGCATAGAGCTTGGCAGGTTTGTAACAAATAACACAGCACATGAAAATATGAAAGGTGGCCGTTTTATGAATTGTTCTCACTTGGATTCTTTTTATTTTTTGTTCTTCTGAGAGATAAGATAGAAACTTGTAACAAAATGAACGATATACAAAGTAGTGTACAAAAAGGCCACAAAAGGAACCTCAACACAAACACAAAAAAGAGTTAAACAACTGATCAGCTCCGCAAAAAAGAAAGGATCTCAACAAATAATTAGCTATCCCTAAAATCACAAACCTGGCACCCTATCTCAATTTAGATGTATGAAGAACAAAGAATCTTGAAATTCTTTAGTAACAGAAGCCCAAAGTGAGGCTAGTAATCACACTCTAACCCACAAAAATTTGGTGTCTTCCTGAAAATCTTATTTGATAGTTTGCTTTGTTATTATTATCAGATGGTCAAACTGTTAGTTCTGAGCATCTTATTTCAATAGTGGATACTTGACACAGTCTTCTATTCCCTAATGTGGCAAGCACTTAATATCTTTCTATGTGTCTAGCAACTTCATACAAGAATCTCTGAGTTGAGACTTGAATGTTTGCTGCTTTAATAAACTGGATTTAAGTATCTGCATTCAAAATATGATTTTCTATTTTGTGCTCTGCTAGCATCTACATTATCCGAGTTTAGCTTTTGACACTTACAATAAACTACATCTTGTGGATGATGGAATAGTTGAAAAACAAAGATAAAAGAACCTTGTCAAAATGGCTAAATGCCTGGCATTATAGTCTCGTCATTCTTTAATCTGTTTTTCTTCTGCAGTGGAAGCAAATCTGCTATTGTAACAAATACAACTGTAGAGATTGTGGTTCCAGAGAATGTTATTGGCTCTGTTTATGGGGAGAATGGTAGCAATCTGGTTCGTCTGAGACAGGTAGGTATCAAGCACTCTTAAATGTATTTATCTATTAGTTGGGTAAAGGATATTTGGACTTGATTACTTCTATGTTACAATTACTATAATACCCTTAACTACCATTGACTGACAGTAGACCGGTATTGATTGGACGTTGACCGGCATTGACCAGATGTTGATCCGACCGATGGTAAAAATGATCAAAATTGACATCATCAGGCTCAAAATTTTGCGATCTACGCAATGGTGGAATTTTTTTTATCAACAAAGCACAATAGAGCTGCCAAAAGTAGGGCAAATATAATGGGAGGGGCGTGGCCACCTCTGTTCGCCATTAAAGGCGGGGCAGTGGCATGCACCGCTCCCACCATTAGACAGATCGGAACTGCCTTCGCCTTGCCGTTTAATGGCGAACAGCAGTGGCCGCTGTCCACCACTGTGGGATAGCGGTAGCTGATCTGTCTAATGGTGGGGGGTGCACGCCACCGCCTTGCCGTTTGATGGTGAACGGCGGTAGGCCGTCCCCCACCATATTCTCCCTATTTTGGTACCTCTACGGTACTTTGTTGATGGAAAAAATTCCACCATCGCTTATATCACGAAATTTTGAGTTCGATGATCTCAATTTTGATCATTTTTATCATTGGTCGCTGGTCAACGCCGGTCAATGGCAGATAATCGGCGGTCAATGCCAGTCAAAGGACTAGTCAATGTTAGTCAGTCCGTTTAGATTTTTCCATGTGTCTTTTATAAGTAAAAGGCTACATTGCCCTTATTTCTATTCATTTTAATAGAAAAAGTTAACGGGAGTGTAAATGAGTAATTTTGAAAACAAGGTGAGTAAACTGTCACTTTTACTAAAACATGGGGTCTAAATGTCCTTTACCCCTATTAGTTTTATGTCGTTGATATTTTTTGACCACAACTTGTTAGTAGCAAGTGTACTAATTCTTACGAGAAAGAGAATCAGTGAATTCCCATGTGTGAAACAAAGGAATTGTTGAAAGTGGATTAGTTGTTGTGAGCCTCACTCTCTCTTCAAGCAAACAAATAAGCTTTCCTTCAACTTGCTTGATTTTTTCCTATTTCATATGGCTTCTTTCGGTCAAAGTTTTAATCCCATTGTTTGGTCATTTTTCGTAAGTTTAAGCTCAGAATATTGGAGTTATTTGTGTCAAGTCATACGAATGAGAGATTTTCTATTCAAATTCAGGTGACCATCTATTCCACTAGTTAAATTTTTTGTAGAATATAGATTTGTGTCAGGATCTGTATGATGAGGGGCATATCTATTATATAGAACTATATCCTTAAAGACTCCACATAGCTTTTGAAACATGCTACACACAACTTGAAAACCTTTAACACAAAGGTTGAAAACTGTTTGCACAAAAGTTGGAACTGGTAACACAAAACTTACAACATTTAATAAAAAAACATTTAAATGAAACATGAAACTTGTAACATAACTTGAAACTTGTAACACAACTTGAAACTTTTGACACAACTTGAAAGGAGTTTAGATTAGTCAATCCTCTATGATGAGTCTGTTGATTAATTTCACTATTCACTTGGAGGGGCATGCTGTTATATAAAAATGCTATTGTTAGACTCAATTCTGACCTTAAGCTTTGGGATTGATGGTTATTTAATGCTTCTAATTATTATTACACTCTTCTTTTAGAAAAAAAAAAGGAAGCTTTTCTGGGGCATGCTGTTATTTAAATGCTATTGTTGGTTTCAAATGGTTATTTAACGCTTCCAATTATTTCTCTTTTTTTTAGAAAAAAAAACGCTTTCCCTTTTCTGAATAATTTGTTTCTATATGAAATGTATCCTCAATGAAGTCCAGCTTATCATCAATTTCTTTAATCAGATTTCAGGTGCGAAGGTCATCGTGCATGAACCTCGTCTAGGATCAACTGATAGAATTGTTGTGATATCGGGGACGCCAGATGAAACCCAGGCAGCCCAGAGCCTCCTCCAAGCGTTCATCCTCACCGGACCATCATGACAGTACCATCCTGAACATTGTCTCATTATTTTTTCAGGAGAACCAGTTGCTTGTGTAGTAGGACAGTTTTGTCAAATTGTGTACATCATATATCAATCCTTAAATACAATCCGGCCTTTTTGTCAGGCAATTCAAATCTAATTATTTACTAATAATTTTTGCAGCAAGAAATCACTGTTGTTTACAGCTTACTGACACAATGGAAAACCCTGTTAAAATTTTCAAAACAATGCAATATTTTATTAATTTGTATAGATTATTAATCTACTTCATGAATTTGAAGTTGTTTGACATTGGAGTTTACTTTGGTCAACAGAGAATATGATACACAGGGAAAAAAAACAAACAAGAAATGTAGAAAATAGATAAGTATATAATTGCCATCGTCTGTCTCTCTGTTACTTGAGTTCTAGGTTTAGAGAAGAGATAAAGGCAAACCGAGGTTCAAAAGACAATTTCACAACACACAGCATTGTTTCACAACACACATTGATCGACATACAAGGATATATAGCATAACAGATCTGATTAAGGCAATAGTAAATATCTCAAATCTTCAGGACTCAGTTGTGCTTGTGGCTGTTGCCACCACTGGCGCCAGTGTTGGTTTGAGTATGATTTCGACATTATCATGGACACCTTGTAGCAGTAGCTCACCATCATATGTAAGAACTTTTCGTTTCTTTGCTGCTCTCAGTGTGCCAACAAGTGCTTCAAATATGTTTGCACACCTATCATCGTTAAATAGCACGCCAAATGTAACCTTCAAAACAGAAATACATTAGAAATATAGGAGAAATTTGATTATTTTGTGGTGAATGCTGATTGTAATACAACATGAATGACAATGGACTTATCAAAGTGACTGCAGAAGGCATAACTCTATCCCATTGGCAAAATAAAGGAAATAACAGAGTATATGTGGAAATAAGCTGTGTAATTCCATTTGCATGTGTGCGTGTGCGTGTGCGTGTGCTTGTGCATGCTTACTCTGTACACAATGAAGCAAATTAATTTCCGTTCACAAATCGAAGACACTGGATATAAAATTGGACATTATGACCTTCACCTGGTCCTAGTTTACATGCTGCTGATCATCTTACTTGTAAACAGAAATTTAAATGGTCGAAAACCTGGTCATGAACCTGACCTTGCATGGGAGTCAAGGAAAGCAAGACCTACCAATATATTATGAATATTAAATCCACTATCATTAGATTGTTTATATGCAAAGAAAAATCAATTTTATGGAAACTACGCAACCTCCAAAATTCAATAATATGTTTCTGCAAACTAACTGTTAAATTGGTATCTTGTATTGAACTTGTTAAATTAAACAAGTGAACCACCAAACAATATAGAAATGATAAATGAATTCCCCGAAAGTTACTAAAATGGGAGCCTACTAGACCTTCCTGCAAGCAAGCATTATGTCAATTTACACCAATTAGTCTCGAGCACTTAACTTTTATCTCTTTCTAAGCATTCCAATTCTCTAAAGCAGTCAAAACGGTAATAGAAATAGATCTTTCAAAAACTTGATGTAGTCTTGGCATTTCAACAAGACAACAAAGTAGATCCAGAAAGATGGGCGGTCAAGTAAATGCCTAACCAAAACTTCAGCATCACTATTTTGACCCCGTAATGATCACAGAGATCATGGATGTTTTGACTGTAATCTTTCTTACTCCACTGATAAAAAAGAACAAAGTGGATCACAAAAGCAAATATTTAGAGAAAATGGTTACATAAATCAAATGGACCAAGGTTGGATTATAGAATTATCCCCAAAAGACAGTCGATTCCTATCCTTCCTGAGACAAAATTAAACAATTTCTATTCTAGTTGAAATCATTTAATTTCAATTAGAGCTGTTTATTACTATTCACACAAACTTTACCACAACACCAAATGTACAAACAAACAGACAAGAAAACTTCGGTTTTAAGATTTGACTTTAAAAAAATCTACAGATTCAATTGACCAAAACCCATTAACGGAAGAAACGCCAACCATGAATAAAAGGCCAACCAAAGATCCGCCATTGGCAAGCAGCTCCAAGGTAAGCAAAAAAAGGTACCCAGATCAGTTGTCATGCAATGCAAGCACAATATATGTTTTATAACATATTATTGGTCCAGATCAAGCATATATCAAAATATTTACACACAAAAATAATGAAAATTAAGAGAGAGAGAGAGGGAGGAAACCTTGTATGAGCCATCAGGTTGGATCTTGCCAAGTCTTTGAATCTCTTCCTTGAGTCGCTCTACTTCTTCTTCTACATTCATGGCTTCTCTTCTCCTTATCTCTTTTTTTTTTCAGTATTTTTCCTGTCTGTCTATTCAATTGCTATGCCTTTCTATTTCAGTATTAGATTACCTGTTATCTGTTATCTATTATCTATTGTTTACAGAAATTACTAAGGATCCAGGAGGCTATAACTCCAAAAAGAATCTACTGTAATTGTATTTTAAGAATATTTTCAGTTACACCCCTGAGGTTCAGGCATATAGCAAAACGAGTAGGTATAATCACTTAAGGTTGTAATCATAAGTATCAAATTATTTCTATTAAATACTATATTGTATTCATAATTAAAAAATAAATAATGACATCGACTAATCACCACTTATCGTTATCCACTGAATCATCATCTGTTTTTTTTAAAAATCATATTTCATTAATTAAAGGAACGGGAATGCTTCCCACCAATTTTTTGCATTCTAATAACGAAATGCTACGTTGGCTAGCTTATGAGCTAGAGACTTGCAAGATTTGGGGATATAACAAAATCTGCAATGATCAAACCTTAGCATACATCTTTTTATGTTCTTGATCACCCAGTTGACTTTCTTTGCCGAAGATTGTTCTACATTTATCAATCCTACAATATTTTTGGCATCTGATTCAATGATTAAGGGGGTGTTTCCAAGCTTCTCTGTAAGTTCAGGACCAAAAAATAGACAACCTTAGCCTCAACAAATTCTATTTCACCATTGCATCTCTTTTGGGTGGTAGCCATTTTTAGAGGCTTAACTCTTTCATCTCTTATCACAGCCCTTAGAAGCTATGGATCCATCTATTTTTAAAGCAGCTTCTACATTTAATTTGATCCACCCCTGAGAGGGGACTTTTCAAAGAAGTTCCACCATTCTGTTAAGATTAGTTTAGGGATGCTTAGGTTGATTACCCAATTGCTCAGGTTAAAACTTCTGGAGTAGAATCAAATTGACCTCCATTATGACTTCTGCTCTTTTAATGACACTTCTCGGATCAACAAGCTTTCCTTCCATGATGAATAGATTCCTTGTCCTCCAGGTCATCCACAGCAAGACTAGAACTTTTGAGAATTCCTGCTCTATAGTACTTGATATCACCTGCTCCAAAAATGCCTTCAGGTGTTCTTCTTTCAGGCCTTTCACTAAGGCTGCAAATTCAGTTTGTTTCCAGACTTGCTTAGCCATCTATTGAACTTAGTCTTCAGGGAGCTAGTATCGAGTTCTTCGATGTAATATGGCTTCAACTGGAAAATGATTCTTTTGGGAAAATGTTGACTTCTAACACCTGAATCTCCATAGGTTTTTGTTGAAATTTCCTTGTATTCACAAATTCTAACCAAATTACATTGATTGGTTGCTCTGGTAACAACCCTCTGATACATAAGTTAGTCTTTTGTTTGAGTTTTTTTTTTTTTTGTAGAAAGTAAAGAGTGAGTGTAAGTGTGAGTATGAGTCAGAAAGTTTCTTGCCTTTTTTTTTTGGTTTTGGAAAGAGTGTTTTACTTCCCCAAGTGCAACTATTTAGCCTTCTTTTATAGGTTCATTGGCTTGTCGATTATTCTCCATGTTGCAGAGTTTACAGGACGTCAAGAAATTAGGGTGTGGTGTCATTGCATCTCAGGTTATGGCATTTTTGAAGGAGTATGGGCTTAGCGGTGCCATTCTTGTGTTTTTAAAGCATTGTGGGTTTCATTGAGCATTGTGAGGTCCTTGGTATAATTAGTTTGTTCTTACCAGTTTTTTTGCCTTTGAGGACTTATGGCTCTAAGATGCCGAAAACCTCGAACCTTTGGCAGTCTTAAACTAATACATTATGGGATTCTTTTTTCATAAGTGAGACTGAGGACATCAGTTGTCAAAGTAATATTAGGCTAGTTATCTTATTTTCAAGTGGTATGAGGCGTTGGTTTTATTAAGTGATAGGGGTTAATTAAGTTTAATTTTTTTTATCTTTTAAATTTAATAGAATAAATATAGATGAAAATAAGTTAAAAATATTAAATTGTTATTGTACCCTATTATAATAGATTGCTATAATAATAAGCTACAGTATTTTTATAATAATACCAATGCTACAGTGCTTAAAATAGCGCGTATAGTGCTTTAGTATTCAAAATTCAGGGCCACGGCATTATATGAACAATAATGTTTGAATAGTGTATGAATAGTAATTATAATATAACTTGTATTTGATATTTTACCCTAATTTAAATACATAAACCTTTAAATAGAAAGTTAGAAACATAATTCAAGGAATAAAGAGGAGAGAGAGAAGAGAGAAAAAGAGCAATTTTTAAATAATCAAGAAGATTGAAGATTGTAGAAAAATTAGTTTTATTTCTTAAAATTTTTATCTTTCTAGTTTTTTATGATTTTCATGATGTTATTTTTTATAAACTTTAGAACTCCTTATTCCACCATAATCTAAGTTTTTATTTCTAAGTTTAGACTTTTGAATTTAATATGTAGTTGGATTTTTTTGACTTTTAGTTTATGAATTTAATACATTATAATTGATTCATTCTATCTTGAGTTTAATGTTTTCATTATATCTGGCTAATATTTTGAATGATCAATGAACCATGATGAACTTAACAAAGGGATCCATATGTTTAGTCTATGATAGTTTGATGTATGATCATAGGGTAATAACTATAAATTTTATGTAAGATAGACATATACCTAGATAACATGTATGGTATAATTTAAAACTGATTTTAATGAATTATATTATTTTTTGATTACCATAGACATATAAATAATTGTTAAAATGTGTAATATAATCACTTGACCATCGATAGAGACTTGTGATGAGATTAGAGTCTAACTAATTAATTAGAATTAAACGATTAATTAAGAGATTAAAAAATTCAATAAAATACAAAGAAATAAGTCAAAACTTTAGATTCTTATCAATTAGTAAATTTAACTCTTTATTTATTCTATTTAGGTTTACTTTAATTAATAAAATTAAGTTAGTTAATTGAATTTTAATTTTTTTAAATAAAAATTAAATAAATATAATTTTAATAATTAATTAAAAAATTATATCACATAATTTTTGTGAGAACAATATTTGAATTTAAAATTTTATATTAGTTAAGACGATAATAAACACTTATACTTAACTACTAAACCGGACAATCATTAAGCCTTAAGATGAACTTTCTTGATTGGGCATTGTAAGCCTCGGATGAAATTTATAGGTCAATACCGATCCTCTAGTTTTTAGTATTAATTAGTGGAGTTCTTAGTGTTGAAATCCTCTGGATCTCTCCTCGATCAATTTGTTTGTCTGAGACAGCATTGTCAGCCTTTGGACTTTGAAATTTTGAATTGACTTTAGTTATTAAATATGAGTGACTTTTTGAAAATCTTTAACTGTTTCGATTCTCTCATTTCAACCTGACATATTTATAGGCTACGTGGCTCCCATTGCTTTATTCAACTCAGTTAAAGATGAGATCCCCTAAAAATAGTGATGTTTATCAGGTGAAACGACGCATTGCACACGAGTCAATCTTTGCCCTTGGATCTCGACAGTTGAAATCTGCTTTAAAGGAGGCTATATATATATATATATATAAATAAATATAATAGTTTAAAGGAGGCTATATATATATATATATATAAATAAATATAATAGTTGCTCGTTAACTCTTTATTTTACTATTGTTGTTCGAGTTTCTAGAGAGAGAATTTATAGTTTTTAACGAGAGAAGTTTCTGGTTTTTGAAAGATTTTCAGGCCTAATCTGTATTCAATCCATTGTCAAGCATCTTGCTCCTTATCACTGAGCATGCTTCTCTCCCTATTTCTTCACCTTTCCTTTTCTTTTTCTATTTTGCACTTTTTTTGTTATCTTTGATTCGATTTTCTGGATTATGCTCTTAGATATACTTTATGCTTATAGGTTTTTGAAGTGCATATTCTTCATTTCAGTTTTGTATTTTTTAATTTTCTATGAATTTTAAGTGGTTTTGTGTTGTCGGGGATTTTTGGGTTGTTTGGATCTCGCCTTTCAGACTAAAAAACTTAGGATAGAATGTTTGATAACTTAAGGCAAAACTTTGGTATTGCCATGCTTGATTTTGGTGTTGGGGATAGATCCGCTCAGGATGTACGCAAACCTCCAACTAGAGAGGACATGGATCTTTCTCAATTTAAATTAGAGTTCGGTCTAACCGAGAGGGGGAGGAAGTTGAAGTAGTCGAGGACGAGGGCAAGCTGGGAGAATCATTAGTAAGAGGTTTATGGGTGAAGTATCTACGAGTGCACCTCGTCAAAGGGGGAGAGTTATCCGCCTTAGGAAAAAAAAAGGCAAGCTTTCCTCTTGAGATCCTAATGCTCCCTACAAACTTGAAACCATTCCTTCTCAAGTCACCAAGAAGTATTTAAAAGACTTTAAGGTTAACTATAAGATTTTGACCTCATTAACTTTGAGGGTTCCTTATCTTGGGGAATGTGAGTAGACCCTTTAAGGCAAGATCACATTACATCCCACCTACTTTAAATTAGGACTTAATTTGTCATTCCAATCTTATTTCATGCGAATGCTCGCACACTTAAGCCTACCCCTCTCTTAAGTAAACTTGAATGCTTAACGAATGTTGACTGGAAAATATGTCATATAGATGAGATTCGGTCAGTCCGAACCCACCTTTCAAAAACTGTAACAAATATATTAGATGTGCTCAAACTCAAACAAGAACAAAGGGTGGCATTTTTTTACCGCCTATAAGAGTCATTCGGCCTCGATAAGAAAACCTCTTTCTTCCAATAAAGATTGGAAACACTTATGGTTGTTTGCAGGGGGAATGGGGTCAGACAACTATGGGCATGTTAGGCAAGTACACATTGCCTCAGTATTTTGGTACAATAGGTTTGGTTCATTCCTGACATTACTATTCAATGTAGCTTTTTTGAAATGCTAAATCCTTCTTATTACTAAGATTTTCTCCTTCTGAAGTTACTTGGCACGAGAGGTCAAAATTTGGATGGAGGAGGCTTTAAAGTTTATAGGTCTTGAGAAAGACCTATTATTTGAGTTTAACATCTACAACTTGGGATCATTCCTAATGTAGTAGGCGAAAATCCTAAATAAATAAGTAGGAAATTATGTACAAAGGGGAAGAGAAATAAATGTTCTTCTTTTTCCTTCATTTGAATTGTATCATTAACCCTAGTCTTTTGCAAAGACAACCAATCTCGAAAGCCAAAGCAAGAAGAGATCTCGATGACCTAAAGAGTAAAGGGCTTTAGACCTAAAGAGAATTGCGTTAGTTACCATGCTGACGAGGGCAATAAAGGGACGCTGCCCAATTAACTCCGATATGCTGATGAAGTCCACTATTAACCAATCAAAGTACTCTGGGGACCCAAAAGGTAATGGAGTAGTCAAGCCTCCTCCTCCTCCCTGTAAGCTTCCATCACAATGTACTACTCTGATTACTCTTAGTGCTCAGGCAATAATCGCCACCTCTACTCAACCTCCAACGTTCGACTAAAAAGTTTGCTACCAGGGTATCAATGGGCTCCTGCACCTCTTCTTTCACCATGCCAGACTTCCTCCTTCTTAGAAAATGAGAGCAAATCATCAAAGTGGCGCACTCATAGATCACCTCCAAGTATAATAAGGTAAAGGCCTTCTAAACAAGCTTTAACGAGCTATTAGAGATAAATCTCTTTGATTAACTTTATTTTCATTAATCTCTTATATGAAGTTTTCTGATGACTTACATTTTTAGGTGATTTATGTTCTCTCCCGACGTTAAGAGAGCATTCGAAGTCTAATACGTCCACTAACTGAGAAGATAGAGGCTTAGATTGTGCACCTCCGAGATATAGCTGATAAGGTTACAAGGATAGCTGAAGAGGCCAGCCCAAAAGGAGAGCTAAGGAGGTTAACCAGAGGATGGTGGCAATGGAGAATGAGATCCATGAGGCCTGGAAGCTCCTCAAGGTTCTTGAGGGAAAAGTGGTTTGTGGTGAGGCCACTGTCAAGATTTTATAGTCGAAGTGTGGCAAGCTCAAACAAAAGCTTGAAGACTTAAAGGATGACCTTGAGGTTGACAAGGCTTTAGCTAGCAGCATAGCCTTCAACCTGTGGTAAGATGGATTATCTTGGTGGTTCTCTAAGTGCATAGATTTTTTTTCAAGGCCCACTACCTCGAGATAGATCTCAAGTGGTTAGATAAGGAGTTAGAGCAACCTGTCCAAAAGGAGAACATCGTATCTTAGGTTGTCAACTTGGAGGATGGGGCATATTAAGGATAGTGGTGGGCAAATCCGGTTCGGTTCGATTTTTAGTGTGAACCGAAAACCGAACCGAGCCGGTCGGTTTTTGAAAAATAAAACCGAAAACTGAACCGAGTACTTAGAGAACCGAACCGGTTCGGTTCGGTTTTTGGTTTTTCGGTTCGGTTTGGGTAAAATAAATTTAATTTAGGCTTATTTTTTGTTTGGTTCGGTTTTTCAATTTTTTTTAATTTTTTTTAAATTTTTTTTAAATTCGGTTTTTTCAGTTCGGTTCTCGGTTCGGCCTTCCGAACCGAGAACCGAACCGAATTTTTCGGTTTTTAAAATAAAAAATCGAAAACCGAACTGACCAAGAGAAAAACCGAACCGAACCGACCAATTCGGTTCGGTTTTTCGGGTCCGGTTCGGTTTTTCAGTTTTTTGCCCACCCCTAATTAAGGATATTAAGGAATAATTCTAGAATGATTCCAAAATAATTACTTTATACTCTCATACTATATATACATGTTATTAATGTAAAATATTATTTTCTTATCTATGTTATTTTTCTATTTTGTAATAAGGTTATAGTCTATATAAAGGCTCCATTGTACAGTTTATATTAACAGTGAAATATATTCTCTTTACATTTCTCACATGGTATTAGAGCTTTGATTTTTTTTTTTCACTGTCATTTTGTTTAGTTAGAGATTTGTCGAAATTTTTTTTAAAACTCGACGGAATCCACCGGAGTTTTTCAAAAAGTCACCGAAAAATTCCAAAATCTTGCTGTCTTAGCCACTGCCCATCTCAGATTACTCAGAATCCTTTGGCCGTTTCAACGTCGTTGAAGACGGACCAATCCGAGGCCGGAAACCGCGAGAATACCACTGCCGCCGGCCACTGTCACTTCAGATCTCGGCCGTTCTATGGTGACGTGACCGACACCACCCACACCAAAATAATCCTCAGTCACCGGCCATTTCAACGCTGTTGACGATGCGCCAATCTGAGGTTTGAAACTGTCGGATGCGCTGTCGGAACCCCACCATCGCTGGTCACTTTCACTTCAGATCCCAGTCATTCTACGTCGACGTGACCGACACTGCTTAGACTGAAAGAATTCCTATTCACCGACCGTTCAAATGACGCCGAGTTTACTTCAATTAGAGGTCGAAGTAAGCCGGACACGCCACCTGAAGTTCACAGTTTCCTATTATGGGTCTGTTTACAAACTTTTCGGTATTTCAAGGTCAGATCGTAATTTTCTATTCCTTTGGGGCATTTTTGAAATTTTCAATAGTTTTAGGTCTATTTTAAAATTATAATTATTTTTAGGGGTTATTTTATAATTTTTGAAAAGTTTAGGGGCTATTTTAAAATTATATTATTTTTATAGGGTCATTTTGTTATTATTAAAAGTTTAGGGGTCAACTTATAATTAATATAAATTTAGGGACTAAATTGTCATTAGTCAAAAAAAAAAGGAAAAAGGAAAAAGGAAAGGAAGATTTTAGAATTTATGGATAAGTGTGGTACTTCTCAGTGTTATTCTACTAGTTCTGCTCTATCTAAGCCATGTCACATATCTAAGCAATCTCAAGGTGCTGCTTTTACAGGATTTACTGTTACTCCTGCACAGGATAATGTGAATTGTTCCCCTAATAACCTTGAATCTTTACTTCGTCTACTCATTTCTAATTCTGGTAAACCTTTAATTTTTGTCTCTTCTAATTTTCAGGTAAATCTTCT
Source organism: Ailanthus altissimus (assembly GCA_946807835.1). Lineage (NCBI taxonomy): Eukaryota > Viridiplantae > Streptophyta > Magnoliopsida > Sapindales > Simaroubaceae > Ailanthus > Ailanthus altissimus. Next base: position 15,127,335 of record OX327698.1, read on the forward strand.
TGGTATTTTGACTCTGCATGTTGTAATCACATGACTTCTGATTTTACAATTTTCTCCTCTAAAACTCTTAATCTTATTTACCATCTATTCAAACTGCTAATGGTTCTCTCATGAAAGTTAACCATGTTGGTTAAGTGTTTTGTCATACTCTCTCTGTATCTGACACTTTTTATTCCTAACCTTACATTAAACCTTTTGTCTGCTGGTCAATTATGCGAACTTGGTCTTAATGTCTTGTTTACTGCTTCTGGTTGTTGTGTGCAGGATTTAAAGACCAGTAGGACACTTGGGACAGGCTGCAAAGTTGGACGTCTGTATAAACTTATTTCTTTAGATCTATCATTTCTATATCCTTCATCTGTAGCATCTACCTCTTCAGTACCTTCATTACATCTTTGGCACTCTCGTTTAGGTCATGCGTCAGTCAATCGCATCCGATCTCTAATATCCAGTGGTCATTTAGGTATTATTTTTGATAATAAAGATGATTGTCTTACATGTCCTTTAGCTAAACAACCAGTCTTACCTTTTAATAATAGTACTACTGTCTCTCATGCTCTATTTGATCTTGTACATTCTGATATATGGGGTCCTTCTCCAAATCCCACAATGGGAGGATCCAAATATTTTGTGATCTTCGTTGATGACTATTCTCAGTATACTTGGTTGTTCCTTATGAAACAACGATCCGAATTTACTAAAATTTACCAGAGATTTTGCTCAGATAGTTAAAACTCAGTTCTCATGTCCTATTAAGGTTTTCCGCACTGATAATCTATGGAGTATAGAGATTCTGATTTTTTAAATATTTTACAGGAACACGGTACTTTATGTCAAAGGTCTTGTCCTGGTACATCTTAGCAAAATGGGAGAGCTAAACATAAACACAGACACATTTTAGATACTACTCGTGCTTTTCTTATCTCTTCCTCTTGTCCTGAATGTTTTTTAGGAGAAGCTGCTTTAACCGTTGTCTTTACCATTAATCGTATTCCTTCTCATGTTATAGAGAACAAGTCACCTTATGAGCGTCTTTATAGAACTCCACCTAATTACAAACTCCTCAAAGTATTTAGTTGTGTTTGTTTTGTTCTACTTCAAAAACATAAGCACACTAAACTCAAGCCACGTACTCGATTATGTTGGTTCTTGGGATACGGGATAGAATATAAAGGTTATAGGTGTTGGGATCTTATATCTAACCGTCTTCGTATTTCTCGTCATATAGTCTTTCTCGAGCATACGATGTTTTCCTCTGTATCTAACTTTAAATCTGTGTCTCCTCCCATGTCACAATTTTTTACAGATTATTCTGTTGATTTTTTTCCTGATATTTTACCTACAGATATTTCTTCTGAGTTTCATACAGGTGAATCTGCTGAAACGACGCTTGCTTCTGAGCTTTCTACCTCGTTTGAAGGATCTGCTCTCAACATTCCTGAGGCCTCCACTACTCTTTTTGTCGTTCATCTCGGGTAAGAGAACTTTTTGTTAAACTTCGTGATTATCACTGTTTCTCTACTACTCTTTCTTTATATGAGCCTCAATCATATTCCGAGGCTAGTTCTAATTCTGTTTGGCAGCAAGTAATTGCAGGCCCTTGAGAAGTCGCATACTTGGAATTTTGTTACTCTTCCATATAATAAAACTGCCATTGGATGCAAATGAGTATACAAGATCAAGACCAAATCTGATGGATCTATTGAGCGTTATAAAGCCTGCCTTATTGCCAAAGGCTTTACCCAAGAATATGGAATAGATTATGAAGAAAATTTTGCCCTAGTTGCTAGACTTACTTCTGTTCGAAGTTTATTAGTTGTTGCTGTAGTTCGCGGTTGGACATTATTTCAGATGGATGTCAAAAATGCTTTCCATAATGGTGATTTCACTGAAGAAGTGTATATGAAGCCTCCTCCGGGTTATCCACATCCTCCAGGCAAAGTCTGTAAACTTCGTCGTGCTCTGTATAGTCTTAAACAAGCTCCTCGTGCATGGTTTGCAAAGTTTAGTGGGACTATTCTTCAGCATGGTTTTCAGTCTAGTCCCTATAACTCGGCTCTTTTTGTCCACAAGACAGCACAAGGTTGTGTTCTCCTTCTTATCTATGTTGATGATATGATTATCACGGGTGATGATCTTCTTGGTATTTTCACTCTCAAGAACTTTCTTCAGCAACACTTTGAGATGAAAGATCTTGGCAACCTTAGTTATTTCCTTGGCCTTGAAGTACTATCCGACTCTACTGGGTATTATCTTTCTCAGGCTAAATATGTATTCGATCTATTTGCTAAAGCTGTGTTGACAGACAGTAAGACTGCCTTTACTCCTCTAGAGCCTAATGTCAAACTCCTATCCTCTGATGGTACTATTCTCAGTGATGCTACCCTATATCGTTAATTGGTTGGTAGTTTGGTTTACCTTACAGTTACTCACACAGATATTGCTCATGCTGTTCATTTTGTCAGTTAATTTATGGCCGCTCCTCGTACCTCTCATTATGCAGCAGTTCTTCATATCTTACGTTATCTCAAAGGTACACTTTTTTACGGTATCTATTTTTTGGCTCACTTTTCTCTTGTGTTACGAGCTTATGCTGATGAGGATTGGGCTGGTGATCCTACGAATCGACGATCAAATACTGGATTTTTTCTTTTCTTGGGTAATTTTCTTCTTTCATGGAAAAGTAAAAAATAGACAGTCATTGCTCGCTCGAGTACTGAAGCTAAGTACCGTGCTCTTGCAGATACTACCCAATAAATTTTCTGGCTCCGCTGGCTTCTTGAAGATATGGGTATTTCTCACACTGGAGCTACACCTCTTTATTGTGATAATCAAAGTGCTATTCAAATTGCCCACAATGATATATTTCATGAGCGGACTAAACATATCGAAACAGATTGTCACTTTGTTCAGCAACACATTTCTGAAGGCATTATCATGCTCCACTCCATCTTATCTGAGGAACAACCTGCTGATATCTTTACCAAATCTCTACTTCCGCGCCATTTTCATGCTCTAGTTTCCAAACTCAAACTTGCTTCCACTGCGCCATCTTGAGTTTGAGAGGGAGGGGGGTATTAAGGATATTAAGGAATAATTCTAGAATGATTCTGAAATAATTCCCTTATACTCTCATACCATATATACATGTTATTAATGTAAAATATTATTTCCTTATGTAAGTTATTTTTCTATTTTGTAATAAGGTTACAGTCTATATAAAGGCTTAATTGTACAGTTTATATTAACAGTGAAATATATTCTCTTTACATTTCTTACAGGGCAAATGGTTCTTAGAATGCCCACATCATAAGAGTTGCCTACCAAGATAACTGTTATCCCATCTATCACTGCCTTTACTGAGCTTAAGGTACTTTAAGTTTTCTCTAGTTCTCGAATTTTTGCATCTACTACCAACCCTGCTGATGACTCCCTACTGTCAACAAAAAATGCATACAAGGTATCCACCTCACTTGCTGCCCAAGAATGAGTTCCCCTCTTTTTTTGGTATAATTTACGTCAAAAGCCCTTTGAACTTTAACAAAATTTTAATGATATTCTTTTTAAATGAATGAAATGTTTTGCAATCATATATGACTTACTTTCTACATGAGAACCCTATGAGATGTATGGCAATGGTAGAATAAAACCTTGGCTTTATAAATTGTTTTCTAAGTATAACAAAATGACTTATTTAGAAATAAGATAAATGATATTAAGTCATGCTCGTGAGGGGTTTGTGGCCTCTTACTGAGTTATAAGATTAAGAAAATTCTTCTAAGCATAAGAAAGAGTTCTTAAAAAATTTGTCGAAGAGGTGTTTTTTGGTGGAATAAAACAAAGAACTCAAGGGATATTTCTTGATGAATTTATAACCTTTTTATTGAGCCATAAAATTAATAAAAATTTTCAAGTATAGGAAAACTTCTCATTGTATGGCCTAAAAAAGTGGTTAATACTTAATTGACCTCAGAGGACTAAAATCTTGGACAATTTTTCTAATTATAAGGAAGGTGACCTCGGTGGTATCACCTTGGTAAAGATTAATTCTTAGAAAATTTTCAAGGAGACCTCTCGGGGTGAAAACACGTAGTAATCTAAAAACATAAGTTCTTAGTGGAACACTATGTTAGCCAAGATTGACTACCATTTTGATATTGCTCAATCAAATCTAATCCTCACTATTCAAAAGACAATGAACTAATTAATATTGTCAAGTTCTCTGAGAAAAGTGGATGAGATCGACATACCACTAACAAGCATCACACCTCTAAATGAGGTTTGTGGCATTCTGTTGGATCATTGGTCAACAATAATCTTGTCTGAGGACTTTGTGTTCCAAAGACATTGCACTTGAGTGATTTTCACAAACTCCCTCATGCTTTTCTATGAGAATATAATTTGCTTCATCTGGGCTCATATTTCAAATATAAGGAAGAGAATCCTTGCTAGTACAATATCCTCTTTATTATTGTAAAACAAGTAGTGGTATATCAGAGTTCTTGGTCTTTAAACATGTCAGAGAGAAAATCTTCATTCTCGATGTAGAACTTGATAGGATCTATCCAACATGAAAAACTATTTATAACGTGGACCTTCATTTCTACAACCTGGATGCTTTGTTATAAGATGAGTTCTAAAGGGACTAATTGAGAAATTCAGGTGTCCTTAATAAAAGTCAATTTTATTAAGGTACTAATGTTAAAATTGGTACTTATGTGCTATTTCAATTTTGTATAAATATATAAACATTTCAAATAAAATAGTTAATATTTAAATATATAATATTAAATTTGTTGTTTTATAGACATTATAAATCTAAAGAATTTTAGGTTAGGCTAAGAGCTAACAATTCTAAGGAGTTAGAATCTTATCTGAAATATGGACAAAAATATGAGAATATATTAGTAATAATATAGTTGTAAGGAGTTATAAATGATGCTAAGAAATGTCATTATACAGTATGTTCTCAAAAATATCGTTCCTAATCTATAGTTGCCAACACGGGTAAATAAAGAGTTGCGCGACAACTACAAAATGGGAATTTGATAGAATATAGAATAAGGATATACAAACAATAACCAATCCTAATGAAAAGGCAGAATAAATTGGGTTGGTAAGTAATACCGCTCTTAGGCCCCCTAATATAAGACCCGATCCCAGAAAAACTAAAGAAAATCATGTATTGGTCTAAGTAAATCCATTATATTAAAATAAGAGATAAATAAATTGAAATATTTTTTAAGACCTTATTGAACCGACCAAGAAAATTTTTATAAGACCTTCCCAATTAAATTAAATTTTAATCTATTAAGTGGGAATTGATGCAGATACAGTTATTGGATCCATTTTGTGCTTTTCTTTATTTGAAATGGAAATTTGAAATTGAAACTAACAATTGGTATTCCTTTCAAATCAGTATGTATATGTTTCTAGATTGTCCAGAGGGTTAGTCTCAGCAAACTGTAAGCTTAGCGAAAGCTCGTATAAGTATACAGGTACTAAGTGAGGAGTGGGTACTGAGTAGACTCATGAAGATCTCCAATAGACATCTCATAGAACCATCAATGGAAGGTCTTCTCGAGTTGAGTAGTATTTATGGTCCTTTGACCTGAGCACCATGATAGACTTATGAGTGATCCACCGTGCTTTGATTTTATATATGTTAAAGACCTTTCATGGTTTGATCTCTAGGTGTCGTTAGGTAATGATTTGATACCCATGGAGTCCAATGTGCATAGATATAGGATCTGTCAACTCATATTGGTGAGTTGTATATCTTTATCCTTCGAGATTGTATTTGAAGAAGTCTTATAGCTACAAATATTAAACCACGGAAAAGAGTTTTCCATAAGGTTAAACAATATTGTAAAAGAGTTTACAAATATTGTTTATGAAAATATAAATATGGAGATATGTTCATGGTCGAGCATATAGAGATTTGATGGTGATGATCTATATCTCTACTTTTGCAGGATATAGGTAATAGAAGGATTATACGGATATAGTTAACCTCAACTTATATGGTTCAATGCACTATTTTATAATATTCGTAATGTGTATGTGGCGCATTATTCACGAACTTACGGAAGAGTTCCATAAGACAGATAGGTGTGAACTTAGAAAGTCTCGCAATATGAAGTGTATTCATTAAGCACTGGGGCAGCAGTCCGAGTTAAATAGTTTGATCCGAAAAAATTTTAGAAAGCAAGATTTATTTCAGGATCTCTCTAGAAACACATGTGTCAAGGTTTAAGTGTTAAATCTATATTTTAGTAGGTAAAGTAGTTAACTAATAAAAATATAACACATGGTAAATGTATGTAATGCATGTATGACACATGACATATGCATAGATTTAATATGTGACTGATGGCAAATGAAGAGAGACACTTATCTTCATGTATAAAATGCATGAAGGACAAATGTCAAGTGATTATTTACCAAGTTAAATACCACATATAAGCTAAACTTTGCTAATGTTTCAAATAAGTCCTTATTTCACATTTTGGCAAATTAAGAGAAATTAAGATAATTCATGTTCAAGGGTTTGAACGAAAATCATCCTACTGGAAATTGATGTTGCCATTCTAGCTCTTCAATTCAACAAGATTGTTAAAGTCTAGAATTGCTCAAGAGAATACGTTAAGTTGAGTTTAAGCTTGAATTCTTAACCAAATGGCTTTAAGGGTATTTGTTTTCTAATTCTGTTAATTTAATAGACTTTAATTAAATATGTGTTTGTTGAATAGGAAATTAGATTTTCATTCCACTGCATAATTGTATATATAACATGCATCTTGTAATTCAATGAACACTATCACATGCATGCACCCATTAGATGCACTGTAACAATGGTGTCAAAGCACATTTATGTGTTATTCTACGTTAAATGAAGTGTTATGATTTATTTGAGATGCCCAAGAATAATGGTAATTGCATTTCCAGTATTGAAAGTGTAGAACCAGGTTGTTGTTTGAATAAGCGGTAGGGTGGTACGTTTGTTGCAGTGTTCATTGAATTGGATGAACTCTACAGCGATGCATGGTCTGGAGCTGGGGCCTTCTAGCATTTGGAGCTGTGGCTATGGTTGCGTAGTGTTGCAACGCTGAAGGTACTGACCTTAGCGCTACATTGGTGGGAATGTAGCTCCACGGTGCTCAAAGAATAATTGGCGCTACAATGGTGAGACCTTGATGCCACATCACTGAAGGAATTGACCTTAGCGCTGTAGCAGTGTGTGTCTGGCATCGCGGCAGTGGACCCATTTAACTCTATTTTATTTTTTTTACTATGTATGTAATATTTAATTAAGCAATATAATTGTCAAATAACTACTTTATAAATTATAAATTATTTATTTGCGTTGTTAACTACAATGGGAGCCTTACTAGTAGAGGTAGTTGTGCTTGCTTAAAATAAATAGATGATTATAAATCAGATTCTCATGAGGTGCAGATGAAGTTTTTCAAAATCTCTCTTAATCAAATTAAAAATGTATTTCATTATGAGATAATGTTATACATGATTTATCCTATCAATATGGTGTTAGATAGGTCACCTGGGTCCTTCCTAATATTGCTAAAGCATAAGGAATTGGTCAGTGTGATTTAGACTATGCTAGTTAAACATGAGATGGGGCAAATATAAGCGAACGTATTACCCAATATTGCTAAAGTGTAAGGGTAGTATTAGTAACTTATATTTGATCATTGACAAGTTAATTTAGAACACACTTGCCCAATATTCCTAAAGCGTGAGGATAAGGTGTGTTTAAGATCAGTTGTAAAAGTTGCATGAGATGCAATTGATAAAAGTTGTCTACTTTTTGAATTTTACAAAGGCTAATATTGCTAAAGTGTAAGGCCGAAGTAGAATACCAATTAGATCAACTTCTAACTGTAAAGTTTAAAGTGTTTAAATTTTTGTTTTCCAGTTTGAGAGATTAAAGAAAATATATAAAATAGTGGGAAGGTGTATTTATATTGAAAATATATACTAACTATATCCATAATCTAAAGCGTTATTAATTAATGATAAAAAAATATTCTGCTAGACATCCCTTTATCTTATGGAGATAAGATAAGATGAGTATGAACAATCTGTAGGTACACATATTAAATGCATACCAATTATAGGGTACTGAAAAATAATTTTGATTGACTTATGAATCTGAGAATTGTTCTAAATTCAGAATAGCTTGGATATATCATTGATTAGAAAAATAATAGGTGTTTTTGATAAAGCCTATTTGGAAGAGGTTGAAACTTACCAAAAATGGATGTGATGATTTGAAAGTCAAATCATATATTTTAGCATCGATATCTATTGATATTCAATGGGAGCATGTGCACATGAATTGTGTAAGTAGTATTATGATTCATCTGAAAGAATTATTTGATATATCCAAACCACAGGATGAGAACAAATGCAAATGAATATGTTTCTATTGCGATGTAGTTGGACATTGTAAACATTACTATCCAAAGTACTGTAGCATAGAAACGATAAACCTCTTAGTTGCTTGTTTACCAAATATTGACATTTTATTAGCATTTGATGCTAGTAATGGGCATGTATTAGATACTACATGTCCGTCTCATTTTTTCATTTTGTTGTATGATTTGAGGGATGTTAGAAAGCTTTGGAAAGGAGAAGTACAACTTCACATAGAAAATAGATATTTTTAAACAATAAAGCTATTGAGACTTTTAAGTTACTTTTCTCTTCTAGTAAAAGCATTAAGTTGTATATCTATTATTTTATGCTGAACATTATTAGATGGATAATATCATTTCTTGTGTTAAACACTGAAGGTTATCATGTATATAGAAGAAATTATTTCTTATGTTTATATGATGTTGATAATGTCTCATTAGCTAAGTGTCAGTTAATGAATGACCATTATATTTAAAATACAATAGGAAATGTTTTGAATGCACAGGTGTACAACACAAATAATAAATAAAATTTTTTAAATAATACATAATTGAGGCATATGAGATTAAGTTATATAGGAGTGAGACGCCTGAACTGTTTGGTTAGGGATGGTCAAGTACCTAATTTTACCATGGAACTCTATCCAGTTTGTGAATCTTGGATTTAAGGAGTAATAACTGAATCTCCTTTGGTTGGTGTTAAACACTGGGCCATTAATTTATTGGAAGTATACATAGTGATGTATGTGATTTAATGAATCACACTGTTATAGGTAGGTTTCAATACTTTGTGATCTTTATCAATAATTTGTTATGATATGGACACGTGTTTTTAATGAGACACAAGTCAGAAACCTTTGAAATATTCAAGAAATGTTGACTTGAGGTAGAGAAATAAACTAGTATGCATATTAAATGTCTTTAATCAGATTGAGGCAGTGAATCCATGTATAGTAAATTCATGGATTATTTGAAGGAGAATTGAATTCTTGCTTGGTATAGTCCTTTAGGTACTGCTCACTTGTTGAATAGAGTTTCATCAAAAATTGTTGTCACTACCTCTGTATGAGATATGAGCTGGGAGGATACCGAGTCTTAAGTATGTTAAGATTTAGAGCTGTCATGCTTACGTAAAAGTTAGGTAACAAGATAAACTTGCACCTAAGCGGTACAAGTATCATTTTATTGGATATCTCAAACATTCCATGAGATATAAAATCTATGATCCAGAGGAACGAAATATGTTTGTTGCTTATAATGCCACTTTCTTAGAGAAATAGTTTTTCATTATCCATGGGAATTGTAGAAGGATTAAACTTACTGAAGTCAATCAAGAAGTTTATGAATCGATGATGGAACCTCATGCTTAATCGAGTGAGGTACCTTTGACACACCCTCCACGTAGGTCAGAAAAGATCTCAAGACCACCTATTAGGTATGGTATGATGCATAGAGGTGCCTTTGATATTTTCTTAGTTGAAGAAAAGAATCCTATCACTTCTAGAAAGGCGATGTTGGACATCAATTCAAAAAAATGGCAAGAAGTCATGAAATTTGAAATTGACTTTATACATGACAATCTAGTCTGAGACTTGGTTGAGCTTTTCAAAGGAAGCGTTCCTATTAGACTATAAATGGGTTTACAAGTAGAAACGTGAGCTTGATGAAAAGGTAGAGACCTTCAAAACCTGATTGGTTACAAAAGGTTATACTTAGAAATCAAGGATTAATTATGAGAAAACTTTTCGCCAGTAGCCATGTTAAAGTTGATTCAAATTATGTTGGCTATTGTAGTATATTATAATTTTGAGATCTAGAAGATGGATGTAAATATAGGCTTTTCTGAATAGATATCTCGAGGAAGAGATATTCCTAAAGCATCTTCCAAGAATTTTCCAAAGTCTATTATTTCTCTTGACATTCTCTCTTTAAATTGCTATAAACTGTAAATTTGCTCTCAAAAGAGCCTAAGTTGTGACTTGATAAAAGGTTGGGATGAGTGGTCTTTTTATAGGAAACTTTAGAGTCTTGAAGTTGGAATTAGAATCAGATTAAGAAATCGCATTAACACTGAAACAATAGCTTTTCAACACTGGAGCGTTGGCTTAAAAAATCTGCATTGCTACAGCTTTCTTTAGATAATGTTAGGGCGTTGAGCCTTTTAAAATTAGGGTTTCATTTAATCGCATTGCTGGGGTGATGGTGTACTAGCATTAGAGCGATAAGGTTCTGGAATTTTCGATCCAGTGTTCTCTATATTTTGCTAGGGCGTTCTACCAATTTATGAATGTTAGAGTGATAAGGCGTAATTGTATAAACTATTTTATCTTCCTAACTTGATATTTGTTCAATTTATCTCAATAATTGGGCTATTTATGCGTATTAATGTTGTTTTATAGGTTGAAGCATTATCGGAGCAAAAATACCGGAAAACGGACGCAAATCGGAGCATTAGAGATAAAAATAAGAATGGAGGCACTGTTTGCTGTAGTGGTACTGTAGCTACAGTGCACTGCTACAGTACCACTGTAGCAACAGTGCAGCGCCGCAGCGCTGGATTTCAGCGCCGCGGCGCCGATTGCAGAAACTGAGCGCCGCAGCGCCAAAACGCAGCGCCGCGGCGCCGGGACCTGGGCAACAAGTTTTGACAGGTTCCTGAAAATCAGGAAACCCAAAAGTAACTCAAAATGCGCCCTAATTCCGTGCTCTTACCTATTTAATTGCTCAAAACTTACATTTTGGAAAGGACTCCAGCTGGGACAGCAGCTGGAAACACAAAGAAACACCTCACTTCTAAGTTTGAAGAAATCAAAGAGGAGGGAAGCAAGCTTCAACAACAAAGGCATTTGACAGGGATGTCTTCTTTTCTTTGATTCTTTACTTGTTGTAAGATGTTTAGTTTACATGTATTGATGGAATTAGCTTCAAGATTGTGTAGTTTAATGATGAGCTAATTTCGTTCATCTAGGATTACATCCTTGAACTCATTATGTGATTGATTTTAGTTCTCTCTTTTATGGTATTAATTCAGCTTTTGATATATTCATTGTGCTTGTGCTTAATGCTATTTGATTACTTGGCCAGTGGTTAAATTGATCTAGAAATGCTTAAATAAACTTGACAAAGGCATTTAGGTATTTAGTCTTAAGCATATTGATGCATGATCATAGTGTAGTACACTTGAGTTTCATATGAGATAGACATATACTCATAAGGCATGTATGGCTCATAAAACTTGTGCTTAATGAATTTTGTTCAATTTATTTATCATAGACATATAGATATTTGATTGGATGGAATAGATTCACTTGACCTGCAAAAGAGGCTTGTGATGTGTTAAGTGTTTTGGTCAATATATCAAGTTGAGAACTAATAAACATCAAAGAGATTCTGCTGAATTTATTTGCATAATGGGGGATAGTTTGTAATCCTAGGATTTCTCGTATTGAATTTAACTTGTTGGTAATTTAGTTTGTCACTTAGCATAATTAAGTTGTTCTTTTACTTGAGTAGTTTAATATCATACATTAAATCATTTTCTGGATAATAGTAGAAAGACACCATTTCGGTACTTAAACTAGAAAAGATAAATCATTCTCTGTGGGATCGACACTCTACTTATCATATATTACTTGTTGCGACAACGTGCACTTGCGCTAATTTGTGTTATAGAAAACACACAACATAGAGCATTCACTTTTTAAGGATCTACATCCATCTTGACTTATAATTTACTATACATACTTAATACGTCCATTTATAGACTTAAGTAGGCTCTCTAAAACTGGAATCTTCATTTTAATAATGCAATCAGATGATCTGATTTTATAAAAAATGAAGAGGAAGCATGTGTGTACAAAAAGGTCAGTGGGAGCATGATTATGTTTTTTGTTCTTTATATGGATGACATACTTATTATAAAAAACAATATTAGTATGTTACAGTCAATAAAAAATTATGATTAAGAACTTCTCCATAAATGATTTGGGTTGAAGAAACTTATACAGAACCAGACATAAAAAAACATAGAAAGAAAAAGTAATACCAGAGCAACACAAAAGTAGAGCTCTATTTCTTCCTAAAACAATATTTGTGTTTTCAGTTGTGATGGGATGATTTTTTAAATCAAAGAATAATCAATAATATCCAAATATATTGTCTCCTGCTTTAACTCATAAATCCTAGAGAAATTGCTATATCCTCTATTCAAAGAGGAGAAATTAGTCTAGATTTTTTTATAATTCAGAAGGATTTAACTCTTACAAAATTGATGAAAGGCTTCTTGTATAATAGGTTCAAAGCTTTATAGAAATAGAGTTAGTAGGCTAATAGGACTCTTTCAATCTTCATATATAGAAAATGTTCTTGAAAGGTATAACTTCAGTAACTGTAAGATAGCTAATGTACCTTTCAAACGTGACACTCATCTTTCTAGAAGGATGTGTCCTCAAAAGGAAGATGAAAGGGTTAAAATGTCTAACATACTATATGTATAAGTTGTTAGTAGCTTAATATACACCATGTTATATACGAGACCTGACATCAGTGACCGTAAGTGTTACGAGCTGATATTAGTCTGATCTAGGTAGCGACCATCGGATGGCTGTGAAACATGTCTTGAAATACTTTAAGAGTATAAAGGATAAGTTTCTGATTTATAGAGTGAGTGACTTACAAGTAAGAGGAAATAATGATTCAGACTTCTAGTTTGATCCAGATGACAAAAAATCCACATTTGGATATGTGTTTCTTTTCAACGATATCGCAGTCAGTTGAAAGAGTGCAAAATAGGTGTCCACAGTTGATTTCACCTTAGAGGTAGAATACATTATGGCTTCAAAAACTGCAAAAGAAGTAATGTAGATATACAAGTTTGTCATAAAACCTAGGATAGTCTCAAGTTTAATGGATCCTATCCCACTATTTTGTGACAACAATGAGGTAATTACACAAGCTAAGGAGTTAATGGCACACTAGAAGTCTAAACATATGGAGAGAAAATACTATGTAATTAGAAAAATCTTGGCTAGAAGAGATATAATAGTATATAGAATAAATTCTATGGATAATATAGCAGACCCGCTCATTAAGGCTTTAACTCCTAAGGTCTTTTGAGAAACGCTTAGAGTTGATGAGTATTAGATATCATCGTGAATGACACTAGCGCTGTGAAAGTTGTTGAAATTATTGCTTACATGCCATTCTAATTTTCTATGAATATTAATTGTTTAATATTTATACAATTAATATTTAAATATATGGTACTGAGTTTGTTACTTTTCATACATAGTAGATCTAAAGGAGTTTAGATCAATTTAAAGGAGTTTAGGTCAGCACTAAAAGTTAGTAATTCTAAGCAGTTAGAACTTTGTCTGAAATAGGGACAAAGACCTAGGAATATATTAGCAATGACACAGTTACAAATGAAGCTAAAAAATGTCATTATGCAGTATGTCTCGAAATATCATTCCCAATTTATAGTTGTCGACAGAGGTCGATTGGTATTCTTTCTGGATCAGTGTATATCTATATCCGGATTGTCTAGATGGTTAGTCTTAGCGAACCGTCGGCTTAGTAAATATTTGTTCAAGCATACTGATATTCAGTAAGGACTGGGTGCTAAACAAACTCATGAGGACCTCCAATAACCATTCCATATAGCTATCAATGGAAGGTCTTCTCGAGTTAAGTAGTATTTATGGTTTGACCTGAGCGTTGTAGTGGGCTTGTGAGTGAACCACCATCCTTTAATTTCATGCATATTAGAGACTTTTCATGGTCTAACCTCTAGGTATCATTGGGTATGGTCCGATGCTTATAGAGGCCGGTGTGCGTAGATAGGATTTGCCAGCTTATACAGATGAGTTATATATCCTAATGCTTTAAAAGTATACTTTAAGAAGTCTTACAAGCATTAAACCCCAAAAAATATTTTTTATAGGATTAATTAATATCGCAAAAGTGTTTATGGATATTGTTTAAGAAAATATAAATATGGAGATAAGTTCACGGTTAAGCATATAGAGATTTGACGGTGATGATCTATATCTTTGCTCTTTTAGGATATAGGTGACAGAAGGATTATGCGGATATGGTTGACCTTAGTATGTATGGTTCAACGTGCCATTTTGTAATATTTGTAATGTGTGTGTGGGGCATTATTCACAGACTTACAGAAGTGTTCCATAAGATAAATGGGTGTGAACCTAGGAAGTTTTACAATATGAAGTGTATTAGTTGAGTACTAGGGTAACAGACTGGCTCGAATAGTTTGACTTTGAAAAATTTTGAAAAGTAGGATTTGTTTTCGAATCTCTCGAGAAACACATGTATCAAGGTTTGAGTATTAATCTTATATTTTATTAGTTAAAGCAGTTAACTAATAAAAATGTGACACATGACAAATGCATGTAATGCATGTGTGACACATGAAATATACATGGATTTAATGGGTGACAAATGAAAAATGAATATGGACACTTGTCTTCATACATGAAATGTATGAAGGATAAGTATCAAGTGATTATTTACCAAGTATTTTAAATGTTGCAAATGTTATAAAGAAGTCTCCATTTTTTGCCATGTATAAGCTAAATTTTGAAAATATTTCAAATAAGTCCTTATTTCACATTTTGGCAAATTAAGAGAAATTTAGAGAATATATTTTCAAGGGTCGAACAAAAATTATCCTGTTAGAAATTGATGCTACAATTCTAGTTCTTTAATCCTACTAGATTGTTAAAGACTAGAATTATTCAAGAGAACACTTCAAGTTGAGCTCCAAGCTTAAATTCTTCACCGAATGGTTTCAATGGTATATTTTTCTAATTCTATTAGTGTAACAAACTTTAATTATGTTTGTGTTTGTTAAATAGGAAATTATATTTTCATTTCACAACTTAATTGTATATATAACATGCATCTTGTAATTCAATTGATACTATCACATGCATGCACCTAATAGATGCACCGTAACAGCTAACCCTATGATTCTTATTCTGAGGAATTAGTTGAATGCTTACCTCTTCAAAAAAAGGTCATCAACTCTTTTGCTTTCTTCAAATATGCTGCTTTACTTTTATCACATGCATCAAAATCTACTTTCACTTTATTCACAACCAACTAAGAGTCACTTTTAACCTGTAGCCTCTTTGTTCTTAGTGCTTTCACTATTATGAGTCCATAAAAAGTTTTTTATACTCAGCTTCATTGTTAAAAGCCTTCAATGCGAATATAAGAGTTAACTTACCCTAACTCCCTCAAAGCTGATGAGAACTACACCCATTCTATAGCCTTGTGAATTCAAGGCCTTAGCAATAAAAACTAATCATATTGGGGGAAATAAGTTCTTGAGCTATTAACCCCATTTAGCATTCTCAATTAAATCTTCTATTGCACCAATGTCCTCACCTATAGTTTAATTAGCAATAAAATATGCTAAAGCGTAGCCCTTTATTACAGTTCACAACTTGTACTGCACATCAAACTTGTAAAGTTTTATCACCTACCAACTTGACAACTTTATCTTGTGCAAGATTTATTTATATTGCTATGGCATAAAGTTGAAAATAAAGCCTTAACTTTCTGCTCGACATCAACAGTGCAAATTTTTTGGATGGTGGATATCTAGTCTCCTGATCAGTGAGCCCCTTGTTAGCAAAATAAATTTGTTTTTAGCTTTTGCTTCCTCTTTGATAAATACCAAGCTCGTAGAGTATTGAAATACACTTAAGTAGTTGTATAGTAACTCGTCAGTTCTTAGAATTGCTAAGTTAATAGGTTAGGCTAGGTAAGCCTTCAACTATTGCAAGGCTTCTTCACACTAAGGGATCAATATTATCTTCTCTCATTGTTGTTCGTTTAAAAAAAACTCAAAGCACTTGTCATTAGCTTTAGAAATAAATCTACTTAAGCTAATAATTCTACTAATCAACTTTTGGATTTCTTTTATTATTCAAGGGACCTTATTTCTATTATAGTCGACACCTTGTTTGAATAAAGCTTGATACCCCTCTAGCTAACCATAAACCCTAAACATTTCTTTAACCTCAAACACTCCGTATTATTCAAGTTCATCGTGTCTTTCCTCAAGACTATGATTGTATATCTAAGGTCTTCTACATCGATCTCGACAACTACTAACTTGGTGATTGTATTGTCAACTTACGCCTCTATTGTCATCCCATCTAGTACTTAATGTGTTTGTTCACTAATCTCTGATATAGTACACCTGCATTCTTAAGAATAAAAGGCATAACATGATAGTAGTAAGACTTTTGATTGGTAATAAAAGAAGTATTTTCCATGTTAATACCAAACATCTTTATTTGGTTATACCTCGAGAACACATCTATAAAGTTGAGTAGTTCATATCCTACTGTTAAGTCCACCAGTTGCTTAATTTTATGTGAACAGTAATCTTAATCTGACTTATATTTGATGTTTTATCCTAAATTGAAGACATAAATATATAAATATAAGATCAAGAAGCCTAATTCAAAAATTAAGAAGAGAGAGAAAGAATAATTTTTAGAGGATAAAAAAATATATAAGATTAAATATTGCAGAAAAGTTAGTTTTATCTCTTCAGCTCTTTATCTTTCTAGCTTTCTATGATTTTCATAATGTTATTCTTGATCAATTCTAGAACTCTTTATTTCACAATGACCTAAGTTTTTATTTCTAAGGTTAGACTATTGAACCTAATATGTAGTTGAATTTTATTGACTTTCTTAGTTTATGAACTTAATACACATAATTGATTCATTCTATCTTATATTTAATGCTTGTATTATATCTGGCCAATATTTTGAATGATTAAGAATCCATGATGAACTTAATAAAGGGATTTTTGTGTTTAGCCTATGATAGTTTGATGCATGATCATAGGGTAACAACTATGAGTTTCATATAGGATAGACATTTACCTATATGGCATATATAGTTTGATTTAGATTTAGTCTTAATGAATTACATTCATTTCTGATTACCATAAATATATAAGTGATTGTTAGAATGCGTGATATAATCACTTGACTATCAATAGAGGCTTGTGATGAGATTAGTGTCTAAGCTAATCAATTGGTATTAAGGGATTAACTAAGATATTAATAAGTCTAATAAAATATTAGGGAATGAGTCTATACCTTATATTATTATTAACTTGTGAGTTTAACCCTCTGTTATTTGTTATCTAGGTTAAGTTTTAGGTTAGTCAATTGAATTTCAGATTTTGGTTTTCTTGATAAAAGTTAAAGTATGTATAATTTTAGTAATTGATTGATTAGAAATAGATTTAATAGTCTCTATGAGAACGATATCTAGACTTTAAATCCTACATTACTTGATATGATAGCGTGTGTTTACACTAGGCTACTATAGCGCATTTTAAGTTTTTGGAACCGTTGCCGGGGACTACTTAGATAGAGTATTCCTAAGCAAAAACATTTAATCAATGTGCTCAAGAATAAGTGATAAAAAATAAGATTGAATTCAGTTCAAGATTTATGGTATAATAATTATCTCAAGTGTCTATTGTTTCCTAAAGACTTGTAAAAATAAATTAAGCCTATATTCTATTTCTTATCATAGACTAATGATTATCTTCTTAACCAAAACTTAACAATTAAAAAAAACTTTACTCCACAAGATAACCAATCAATATAAACAGCAAAATAAACACAAGTTAGGTGTTTCCCAACCCTAGACTTAAATTAGACATTATCCTCAATGTCGAACAATAATCTTAGAAGTAAGAAAAACTCTCCTGGTAACTGAAGTTGAAGCAAGGCAGCATTGTTGCATAGGGATTGGACTGTAGTATTCCTTTGCTCCTAATGCTTGTAATCGTTCATGCTGCTTCTTTAAATGCTCATCTTGTTGATTTATTCCTACAAAGAAAGGAACTAACATAACTAAAACTAAAACTAAAACTAAACAAAAATTTCTTGGGTTGTCTCCTAAGAAGTGTTTGATTTAACGTCGTTGACTTGACGAGATTCCTTTCTACACTTATGGAGGATTAAAGTTAATGGTGGAAGTATCTTTGTATGTGTGCTTGTTGGGCTTCCTTTCTTTTGGCTTTCACATTTTCTTTATTAGATCTTAGGTAGCAACTTGCTCTTCTTTCTTGTGCTTATCCGAAAAGACTTGAATCTTAAACAGATGAAGTAGTTTTTTTGTGCCATACTCTTCGATCCTTTCTTCTTTATGCTTTTCTTTCTTCTTTTTTGTTTATTTTCCTCTTATACTTTAACACCTTCTTTTTTATGTGAGGATTTAATATCTCTATATCTTTAAGCTCCTAGGTGTTTGGTGGCACCACATTAATGCTGCAGCAATCAAGTAATATAGTGTGCATGGGCAAATTTTACTGTTTGTTACTGGTACTTTCTACTGTGTTGTCACTTTTCTGCTCCTCAGAATGTTGTTGTACTTTAATACCAGTTTCTATACTTTTCCTTTCTAAAAATTTTGTACTTTTCTGAGATTCTGCATTATTTTTTAGACTAGTATGTTATTGATTTTCTATTTCAATACTTGTTTAACACCTCTGTAGCATTTGAAGAAAAGGAATAGGCGGTCTATATGGCTGCACTTTATTTTTTTACACTTTTTTCTCCTTTATACTTAATGGTGGTGGTGTGAATGTGTTCTCTTGTAAGATCTTACCACTCTTCAAGTTGATGGCTTGGTATTGCTCTACGCTCCCTCTTGGATTCTTCAAGTTGATGGCTTGGTATTGCTCTACGCTCCCTCTTGGATTTATCTCAGTATTGCTTGGTAGAGTGTCTTGAGGTCTCCTATTAATTATAGTATCAAGTTTTCCTATTTAGACCTTTAAATTTTTCAAGGACGCTGAATGATTATATAGGATGGCATCGTTGGACTTCACATATTGCATAAATATATCTTCCAATGTCGGCTTCTTTTCTTACAATGGCTGGAATCCTAAAGGATTTCATGGTTTAGATGACTTCTCTTGGTTGTTGCATTAAGAGAAGTTATGATGATCACTCTACCCCAGATTGTAGAAGTTTAATTGTGGGTTAGGTTATTATCGATTAAAATTACCCATATAATTTTCTAATTCTATGCACCGTCTATTCATGTGGTTATCATCATAAAAATCACAAGTTACTTATTGAGGTTTGACAACGTTCAATGCATCAATATTCTTAGATAACATATTGATTTGTGCTACCAATGCATTGATTGTGCCAATCTCATGTACACAGGTGATTCTTCTTGGTGTAACCCTGTCTGCTGGCTATTGGTAACTGTTCAACGCCATCTCTTTTAATAGATCATAAGCCTCATTTGTGGACTTATTCATTAAAGCTCATTCAACAACAACATCTATAATAGTCCTCAAATGGCTTACTAATCCATTGTAGAATGTTTGGACTAATAGCCATTTAGGAACTCCATGATAATGACACTTTCTCAACATATCCTTGAAGCGCTTTCATGCCTCGTACAATGACTTGCCATCAATCGACTGAATGAGATGGTGTCATTCCTTATCTTTGCTGTCTTTGCTAGTAGGAAGAACTTGGCTAGAAACTTCTACGCTAAATTATCCCACGTCAATATAGATCCTGACGGCAATGACATCAACCAACTCTTGACTCTGTCCTTTAAGGAGAAAGAGAATAGTCTCAATCTGATAGTATTGTCGAAGACTCCGTTATATTTGAATGTATCGTAAATCTCAAAGAAATTCACGATGTGCATATTAGGATCATCGTTGCGAGCTTTACTAAAATGTACAGTCTCTTTCAGCATCTGAATAATATTCAGCTTAATCTTAAAGTTATTAACATTAATGGTTGGTAACCGAATGCGAAACTGAACACCATTTGTAATTGGGATATCATACTCTTTCAAAGCCTTTTATGGTATTATAGGCTCAAACACTCGATTATTGATATGAACATTATTTTCCTCCATAGTATGAGCTGTCAAACTAAAATAAAAAGAAAAATAAATTGAAACAAAAATAAAAAAAATATGAATTAAAAATAAGTAGCTTGGTATTAGCATTGATCTAAGAATAGAAAGAAATAGTTTTCGACAACGGCGCCAAAAACTTATTACGATAGCGTGTGCTTGCACTAGGCTATTATAGCACCAATCAATACTCTCTTATTTTGTTTCATCGGTTGAATACTAGGTTGATGGCTAGCATGTGTGATATCAAGATGGGAATGATACTAGGCATGTCTTTATAAGATCAAGCGAAGATGTCTGAGAACTTTTTCAACAAAAAATTTAGTTCTTCATTGATCTTGGGGCTCAACTTAGAACCAATTTTCACCATCTTCTCAGGAAAGCCTTCCCTCACTTACACCTCAAACAACTACCCTATTAGTTCCTACAACTTAAATTTCTCTTATTTATTAAAGGTAACAGAAGTGATATGGAAATTCTTCTTGGTCGAGATCACGTAACAAATTCTTGTTATCTTCTGATCCCTTGAGATTATTTAAACCTCTTCTCCACTTGGGAACATCAATTTTAAACAGTGAATTAACATCGCTATATTTGTATTCCTCAGGAATGGTCGCCTAAGGAAAATTTTGTAATGGGAATGGTTGTTAAAAAACTATAAAGCTCACCATTATAGTTTTCATGTATGGCTTTTCACCCATTGACAAAGGCAATATTTCCACTCTAATAAGCATTATATAATCATCCCCAGAGCCATAGAAATAGATATAGATTCTCCTTATCTTTATATCTTTTATCCTAAGATCTTTTAATGCCTCTTTGAAAATTATGTCCACCAACTTTAAAGGTTAATAAATACTCTATTAACATTCAACCTTGTCACTTATATAGTAACCACTAATTCATCATCACGAAGGTAATTAACATCCCTCGTCTCCTCTTTAGTAAACATTATAGGTACTACCTGATTCTTTGATTTCTTCTAAATGGGTATATTACACATCATTTAATATGCATCCATTGAATAATGAGAATATTTTTTTTCTTTGTATGTTAGATTCTCTTACCAAGTTGGCATATAGAGATTATCATCATGGTTTTTGGTAGTGAGGGTTCTTTTTCTCAATATTGCATTTTAACAAGCTTTGCCAATTCCATGCTAGCTCTAAATTCCTTCAAGCAGTTGCTTCTTTATTATTTGATTAACTCATTTCCTCAGGTTTATACATTCCTTTACTGTATACCCATGGTCTCGGTAGAATTTATATTCCTTATTCTTGTTACACGAAGATGTTGAAGTATGGATTACATCTACCTTAATGAGCATCTCTTTTCCTTTAATCGTTTAATAGATTATGTTAAAAGAAACTTTAAGTGGGATGTAAGTATCATTCTAAATTTATGCCACCTTAGGTGGAGATCTCTGAGGCCTATCACTTCATCCTTCTACCCAAGGTTTATCTCTTTTGAAATATTTGGTGGGACAAGGAAGGATTCTCCCTAATTCGTCTCCTATATTCTCCCTTGTTTGGGGGTTTACTAAAAGTTCTTTCTCTTACTCTTCCTTGAGGTTCCATAATCGCCATTCTTTTTGTTTCCTCCTCCTATTTGATTCTTATTTAGTTTGAAGCGTGAAATATGTAACTGAATAATTAGGAACATGGTTCTTAATAAGATAATACCATAACCTATTCAGTTATAGCCCACTTTTCAAGGCCTACAAATCAATTGGAAGATTAAAGCTCTGAGTTATATTATACCATTGTGGAATCTTTTCATGAAGTCTCTCAAAGTTTCCCTCGCCCTGCTTACTTTTCCTAAGTTTTTGCGTATTTTTAGCTGATTTGTAGGCTTCTTAGAAGTGTTAAATAAATTGATTTATAATTGGTTGTAAGAAGTGATGCTTCTTTACTTTAGACCTTTGTACCGCATTCAGACTTATCTTTCTAGTCACATATGGAACAATCGATATATCTAGTGTTTGTGAAGTCTTTCAATCACCAAGGGGTTGGTAACCAAGTCCATGTAGGGTTGGGGCTTGCAATTCCATCATAGGTGGGAAGTGAGGGCATCCTGAATACTATTAGGAGCTCCATGTTCCCCAGTTCATCAATTAATAAGGGCTTGTGCTTCCATTCTAAGGACTTTCTTGCTAATGTCTTCAGTTGTCATGTTTCCCCACTATCTCCTCCCAGAGATCTTAATAATCTTCCTACTCTTTATGTTTTTCTACCAGGTATTGGATCTTCGGGTTTGAGCTCCTTAAAGTGCTCTAATCCTCTTATTCCAAGATTGCATTGCAACTTCCCTTAGGTTGACTTCTTATTAAGGCATAAATTAGTGTTCATCGATAATTTTTACATAGTTTCTATTGTGGAATTTCTAACACGAGTGCATGTATCACAACAAGTAATATAATGATGAATAGAGTATTATTCCCACAAGGACTTGTTATTTTATATTTTCTAGGTACGTTCTATATCAGTTTTCAATTTATACAAATGATTAATTAAAAGATGCAGAATTGAAATACAAATAAATAAAAAGAAATTTAAAAATAACAAGAAGTTAAGTAGCATAATTTTATGAATTTACCTATAAAGATATACCTAGTGATTCAATCTTTACTCCACACTTCGCCTAAATTACTAATCCCCCTCATTGAATAATTACTCAATCAGAATTGCCAACAAAACATCCTAAATTACTTACAAGTCTCTTTCAATAGTCAAGTAGGAATATCCTTTTTAATTAACTCTCTATATTCCTATATGAATTAAATTTAGAAAGAATTCATCAAGCCTAGGTTCTCTTTAATTGTTGCATATATCATGTAAGTATATTTCTATCTTATATGAACTCATTATAATAATCAATATCATATGTCATTTTATCTATGGCTAAACCTAAAATGCTTTTCCAAGATCAAACATCTAAAAAGCATTAAATACAAGATAGTACAAACAATTCAGTCGTTGAATAATATGAATCAAAGAGGCAAATATATTTTAAGCTACAAGTAGAAATCCAATTGATGCCCAAGAAAATAGATTTAGTTCATGATGAAAGTACTCAATCCAAAGTACATCTAGTTCTACATCATGAAGAGAATATAGAATTAAGAAGAGATTAAGAGAAAGAGATAAAAATATATCTCTTTTGCATTTCAATCTTCAATCTTCTTGTCTTTTTTATTCTCCTTAATGTTTGTTCATATAAACTCTCTTAAATCTTTTCTAAACTCTTAAAAAGATTTCTCTCAAACTTCTCTAAAATATTTTCTCGAATTTGACTTTTTAGTCTTCTATTTATAGGCTTTTCTTTTTTTGATTAAGATAAAAATCTGAGTTAAAATCAACTTAGGATTTGAATTCCAACATCCAACACCGCGACTTACTTTCCAGTGCTAGCTTGATGTTCTCCCACCACCGTAGCCATGGCTTCTAGCATTGTGGCTTTGGCTCGAAAAATTTTCACCATCGTAACTTTGGCTTCTAGTGTCGCGGCTCTGAGTTTCTGATTTCTAGCCACTCCAGAACTGCAACTTTATGTCTTGGTGCTGTGGTGCTCTGTCTTGATTCCATGTTGATACTTCTATTTTATTTTTCTTAGATTTTTAACTTTGGTAGATTTATTGGCTTAAATCATACAAAATAATAATAAAACGCATAAAAATCCTAATTATCACACTTAGATGCTTTAATTAGTCTTTGGTTTGAGTTGTTTTAGAAGGTAGAAAGAGAGAGAGTGGGAAAGTTTCTTGCACTTTTTTCTAGTCTTGGAAAAAGTGTCTTACACCTCTCGCACACGATTCCTTAGTCTTTTTTTATAGGTTCCTTGAGATTTTGGTCATTCTAAATTTTATAGAGTATGTGGGAGGCTGAAAATTTAGGGCGTGGCATCGTAAGGTATTCATGTTTTCACTTTGAGAAGAGTGTGGGCTTAATGATGTCATTCCCATGTTCTTTTAGCATTATAAGTTTCATTATGAGTATGAGGTCTTCGATATAATTTTTCTTATCTTACCAGTGTTGTTGCTACCGAGAACTCATGGCTCTAAGATGCTGAGAACTTGTAGCGTTTAGTAGTCTTAAACTAATCCATGACAACACTAGGATTTCTCTTTTATTAGTGAGATCGAAGGCATCAGTTATCAGAGTAACACTGAGCTAGTTGTCATCTTTTCAAGTGGCCAGCGCCATTGAGCCTATTGGGTTGATATGGGTTTTTTTTATCGATCTTTGTAGGCTTTAGATGAAATCCATGGGACAACATCAATTATATCTTTAGAATTTTCAAATATGATAGTATTTTAAGTTTTATTAGTGATAAAGTTGATCACCATATATAATTATTATTATATGGTTATCGAGTCGTGGTACACCTTTACTAGTCTTTTCTTTAAGAATGTTTGATCTACACAATTGTAACGACAGTACATCGATAGATGGCATTATTTAATAGCAATAATATATGGTGGTTAATTTTTTTTTTCATATTTTGGTGCACAAAGGCTCAAAATTCAATGGTTGGATAGATTGGTCAATGTGGAGTTGAACCGTGTTGTCAATGACTTCAATTGATGATGAACAACAATAGTGGTGGTTGATAGCGGCTGTGATAGTTTTCTATTTTTAAAAGTTTTATATCATTAAACTAAAGTAATATTATTTTATTTTAAGGGTAAACTTTAATCTATCCCCTTCAATTAATATTATTTTATTTTAAGGGTAAACTTTAGTCAATCACCTTCAATTATCAATGTATGTAAACTTGTTTTCAACTTTTATGATCTTTATCATTGTGCATTTATTTTATAAAACTTTATGTTAAAATAAACAATTGACTAGAGTCGATTGTGAAAAGTACTTTATTACCCTTGATACAGAGTTAAAAGTACATTATTGCCTATAATGTGAAGTTAAAAGACAAAAAATACACCTTAAAAATAAGAAAAATAAAATAAAAACTCAAAGAGGATGGCAGTACATAGCCTAGAATGAGTCGCATACTTAATTGTAGACTACTTGATATATTGATACATCGAAGCTTGTTCGAAAAAAGTCCCATAATCAATTATTTAAAAGAGAATGCCCAAAACCAAAAATTAAACTTGGTGAGAGAATGCTTCAACCAAGAATTAAACCTTAGTGAAAATGAGGTGCATTCAAAATCCCAACCACTTGAGCCATCATGTTAACTTTACTTTACCCTTAACTATAGACTCTACCCTTAACAAGAATTAATTTTCTCAACCATGAATAATGTAACTTTGTATCTTTATACAATGCAATCTATTTTAATTTTGCAAGCAAACATTACATAAATAAATTTTAGTGCAAACTCTTCAAATAATGTAATCCAATGTAGCTACCAAACACACCTTATACCATTGTAATATTATGGTTTATTTGTATTATTTATGATAAGATAATTATGAAAATATATTATTAACAAATTAATTTTGAAAATCTATAAAACAATTCCTCTTATACTTTCTCAAATTTTGCCATGAAAGTGATGTAATTTTGGAAATATTATTTTAGAAAAATATCTAAAATAATTTTTAACTTATTAAAATCACTTTTAATTATTCTGACAACAATTCCAAACTTAACGTAAAAAAAAAACTATAATAAATTCAAATAGATAGAATTGCATATACCTACATTAATTAGGGATGGTAAATTTATCCAAATCTAGAAAAACTTGGATAAATGAACTCGGATAATATCTAGTTTGTATGTACATATAACCCAGATTATATTGTGAAAGGCGGTTAAGTAAAGAGGTAGTGGGGGTATATTTATAAATTCCAACCCCCCTCTTGCCTATAAATATGTGTATAGCATTTTTATAATTTATTCATTTCCAATACATCCATAATTTCTATAATATTTTTATTAGCTTTCAGTACTTAAGTTATCTTTAGTTTTTCATTTTTATTATTTATAATACGTTATCAGCACGATTTTCAGATAAGTTTAGTTCTTAACTTTTATATTAAGTTATTGACTTATTTTATTTTATATTCTTTTATTTCTACGTGTTTCATTTATATTCAACTATTATTTTTATTTTGTTTATATTATTATATAATATAATCCTTATGAGTATGCACTATAGTTTTCATTTATTTGGATCTTCCATAGTAAAAAAATAAAGATAATATTTTACATCAGTTATCTCGTATTTATATTATGTCTATTCTTTTAAAATCGAATATTCTATATGTAACTTGAAGCTTGCATAACAAATCACTAAGTTAGAACCCAAAGTTCGAATAATTAATCTTAATAATTTAGAACTTAAAGTGCTATATCATAATTTTTAAATTATTCTTTTAATTACTAATTCATATAGAAGGCTACACCTCCTCATTGTTATATGAAAGATTGTACATCCTCATTATTATTATTATCTTATGAAAGGCTATGTTTCTTCATTATTATCAATTTATAGAAGCTTATGCCTCCTCATTATTATCAATTGAAGGTTATGCCTCCTCATTGTTATCAATTAAAGGCTATGCCTCCTCAATGCTACTAATATATAGAAGGCCCTGCCTTTTAATTATAAATATTTTATGTATATGGAAGGCCATGCGTTCTAAACATTACTTTTGATATTTATGTTCTATATTATGAATTTGTTGAATAATATTTATATTTTATCATACTAACTTTAATTCCCCTCTTTATGTTTAAAGCCCCTAAAAATTTCTTTTACAAATTTATAAATTCATGCACTTGATGCATTTAAAAAATTACTTATCATAGGTACTGGATGCTAAAATGCACCTCTAAACGAATAGTTTGGAAAAAATGATTGAAAAAAAAATTGACGTGTCCCTACTGGACAAGTCAAGAATTATGATATTTCTCTGTTATCACCTACATGAGAGAGTGAAAGCTCAATATTTAAGGGCTTGCAGATCCTTTAAGAAAATCTAAAAGAAAAATATAACGTGTTCCTCCCAAGAGCAAGACATGAGTGGATAAATATGAGATTGTATGATCTTAAAATTATTGTTAAATACAATTCTACTTTGATGATAACCACTTCATAGCCGAAATTGTATGGTGAGAAAGTTACATGACAAGATATATTAGAGAAGACATTCTCTACTTTTCATACCTCTAATGTTATTATGCAGCAACGTATCATAAAGACGATTTAAAAATACTCATAATTAATATCACATTTTTTACTTGCTGAACAAAATAATGAGCTCTTATTGAAAATCACAAATCATGTCCAACTGGTTATCAATCATTCCCAAAAGTGAATGCAAATCTACTTTTAAAATGTTTGGATGCTTATTTGGCTAACAATATAGCTATATACACTATCCTCCGAAATAAAAAATATTGAAAGAAAAGTGATATCAAGTCCTATAGATCTAATTGAACGCTTTGGAAGAGTAATAATCTTGTTAATAAGTGGAACACAATTATATATAAATGAAGCATTGTACGCAAGCAAATCCAGAAGAAATCTGCTTAGTTTTAAAGATATCCACTGAAATGGATACCACATTAAAGACTTTAAATAAAAATACAACATATCAAATAAGAAATGCATATTTGAAAAGCTTTTTTTCTTATCATCTAGTTTGTATTATTCAATTGAAAGTTACGCAGTAATGAACTAGAAGTTCAGTGATCCAAAAATATTTATGCTATGACATAACCGCCTTGGTCATCGAAGATCAATTGTGATGTGTAGAACCATTAAAAATTCTCATGGACATTTATTAAAGAACATGAAGATTTGTTGTCTAATGAGAATTTTTGTACCACTTGCTCATTAGTCAAACTTGTAGTTAGACCATCCTTTCTAAGATTGGTCTAGAATCTGCATCTTTTTTATAAAGTTTCAAGAAGATATTTATGGATCAAATTTATTTATCAAGTGGATTTTTTTTTTTTTTTGCTTTTCTATGATTTTGATTGATGTAACTGCACAGTAGTCACATGTTTGTTTATTGTCTATACAAAATATTGCATTCGCTAGATTACTAGCACAAATTATTAGATTTAGGGCATAATTCTTGAACTACCTTATTAAAACCATATGTTAATGCTAGTGAGTTTACATCTAAAATATTTTATAACTATCGTATATAAATAGGAATTGATGTAGAATATCTTGTGCCACATGTTCACAAAAAAAAAAAGGATTTGCAAAATTCTTAATGATTATATCACCCCATAATACACTAAAATAGAATCTCAACATCTCTTGGAGATTTATGGTGATTTTAACTCACCATCAATTATAAGATATCTTGAACTCTTGATAGGTGGTCTGTTTACTGCATAATTTATGGATTGCTATTTTGATGAAACAATATTTCTATTATTAGGGGAAAGAAAATTACCTCTTGAAGAAATGCATGAACTTTCTTGAAAAATAACTATCATGTCTTATTTGGATCCTTACATAAATTAATATGAAAATAAAGTGTGAAAGATTAATCATTTTCAAATGAATTAACAGATGCATTTACAAAATGTATCAAAAGTAACTAAGTCATATATACTAACTACTAATATATAAGACCGGATGATTATTCTAGTAGAAAAATATAAGCAAAAGGTAGCTAATGAACCATTTGTTGCTCGCCAGAAGTGTGGTAGACGACTTAGTTGAAAATATATTATTCTACAATAGAAGAAAATGAAAAACTAGGATCCTATTGAAAATTATGCTTGAGCCCATAAATTCACATTCTCTAAATTCCTAACATTAGAAGAGTTAATAGTCTCTAAAGAGACATAAGTCCCCAAAGAGACATAAGTCTTTAAAGGGAAAGGGCCCTGAAGAGACAAAAGTCTCAGAAGAGACATTAGTCCCAAAAAAGATATATGTCCCTGAAGAGACAAAAGTCCCAAAAGAGACAAAAGTACTAAAAGAGACATTAGCCCCATAAGAGGTACAAGGATTTCAAAATGAAGAAAATGGTATAATTATACTTACACATGAGAAATATGAAAACATGATTGTCAACGATGTGTTTTCATTTATAGTAGCTACTCAAATTATGAATAATGATTTTGAGCCATAAACTATTGATAAATGTAGAAAAATATATATCTAGCTCTATGGAAAGAAGAATTTCAAATATAATTGACTTCTATAACTAAGCGTGAAGTATTTGAACCTATAGTCTGGACACTTGAAGATGTTAAATTCGTAGGATATAAATAGGTTTTTGTATGAAAAAGAAACGAAACAACGAGGTCATTAAGTACAAAGTAAGATTCATTGTTCAAGATTTCTCGTAGAGACTTGTTATCGATTATGATGAAATTATTCCCTTGTGAGGTGATAAGGGCGTAAATGTACTAGAATATTTAGTACCCCGAACGTATGTTTTTCTTTAATTTATGAATTTGTTTACTATTTAATTGTGTTTTTTATTATAAATAGGTACACGATGGAAAATGTGACAATTCGGGATAAACGAGAGGCAAAATAGATGAGAAACGAGCAAGTTGCACTCAAAATACAATACTGCTCAAACACAGGCCTGGATTTTATGGCGTCCAGGTGACCCTCAACACCCTTTATGTTTCTAGGTCTCAGAGTTGCAGCACTGAGGCCCCAACACCGCAGTGCCTGTACGACATATAAAACTGCCTCTTTTTAGTCTTATTTCGACTTGAATTTGAAGGCCCTCGACCCTAGGGTTTCTCATATATATAAAAACACTTTTTTAAAAGCCAAAACACAGACTTTTAGAGAGGTAAAACTAGAGAAATAATTCACAACACAAGATTAAATATCATAGCTAAGAAATCAAGCTTTAAGTAAAAAAAGAGAGAGATTCAACTTTGATTCTTAGTTTATAAACTTAATACATATATTTGATTCATTCTATTTTGAGTTTAATGCTTTCATTATATCTGGCCAATATTTTGAATGATTAAGGAACCATGATGAACTTGACAAAGAGATTTATATGTTTAGCCTAGGATAGTTTGATGTATGATTATAGAGTAATAACTATGAGTTCCATGTAGGATAGACATATACCTAGATGGTATGTATGGTTTGATTTAGACATGGTCTTAATGAATTACATTCTCATCTGATTACTATAGACAATAGGTAGTTGTTAGAATGCGTAATATAGTCACTCGACCATCGACATAGGCTTGTGATGAGATTAGAGTCTAACAAATTAATTTGTATTAAGAGATTAACTAAGAAGATAATGAATCCAATGAAATACTAGGGGATGAGTCAAAATTCAAGATTTTTATAAATTAGTGAATTTAACTCTTTGTTTATTTATTGTTTAGGTTTAGTTTAATTGATAGAACTAGATTAATTACTTGATTTTAGACTTTGGTTTTCTAAATAAAAGTTAATTAGATATAATTATAGTAATTGATTGAAGAATTAAATTATATAGTCCATATGAGAATAATACTTAGACTTAAAATCCTATATTATATAATATGATAGCGGATGCTTGCACTTAACTACTAAAGCATACATCTAATGGACATAATTACATTTTGATTTTTTATAAACCTTGTCAGTCTCATAAAAGCTTGATGTGTGTCTTATGGATGTAGTGATAACTTACCTGTATGGGTCACTTGACATATATATTCACTTAAAAATCCTTGAAGGATTCAACATACTTAAAGCATGTAATCATAATCTGTATTCAATCAAGCTACAAAGATCTTTGTATGGGTCAAAACAATCAGTGCTTATATGGTACAACCGCTTAAATGAATACTTAATAAGTTTTGAACTAATATGTTCATATGTATTTATAGAGAAGTCAGGTTCTAAGTTTTTCATTATGGTTGTATATGTGAATGACATGAATCTGACTAAGACTCATAAAGAGCTCCTAAAGATTATAGAATACGTAAAAGAGAATCTAAAATGAAAAACTTGAGGAAGATTAAATATTGTCTCGGCCTATATATCGAGCACAAATTAAATAGAATCTTTATCCGTTGATCTATCAATATTGAAAAGATTCTAAGAAGATTCAATATGGATAAAGTCTATCCATTAAGTACACCTATAATTATTTGGTCTTTTGATTCTAAAAAGGATTAATGTTGTCCAATGATGATGATAAAAAAAATACTTGGTCCAGAAGTACCATATCTTAATGCAATTGGTGCTTTATTATACCTAATCTAATTCACCAGACCGAATATAGCTTTTACAGTAAGGCTATTGATATTGGAAATTTATTTGACCCTAAAAAAAGCTCCCTGGCATATGGGATATATTTTTACTTTACAATAATCTCATAGTAATCCACAAAGCAAATCTTTGTTAACACCTCCTCAAATCACTGTGAGAGTCTTGTACTACATAAAGCAAGCAGAGAATGTATATAGTTGCGATCTATTATTCATCGCATCTAGAATACATGCAACTTATCTTTTGCAACGATATTCCAACAATAATATATGAAGATAATGCTGCTTGCATTGCTCAAGTTAGAGACTGATACATCAAAAGAGATAAAACCAAGCATATTTCTTCAAAAACATTTCTACACCCATGAACTATAGCAAAACAAAAATATTAATATTAAATGGATACGCTCCACCAGTAATTTTGCAAATCTGTTCACCAAATTTCTGCTAATGTCAACTTTTGATAAATTAGTTCACAAAGTTGATATGCATTAGCTCAACAAATTATTAAATTAAGAGATGTTACTTTAGGGGAAGCATTTAATTAGGGGGAGAACATTTTTCCAGAAGAAGAATCACATCAGTTATAAACATGCATTGTACTCTTTTTTCTTCGACTAGGTTTTATCCCATTGGGTTTTACTGGCAAGGTTCTTAATGAGGCAGTCTTGAAAGCACGTTCACTACTATTTTACATTGTAAAGTTGTATTTATTTTTACTTAGTTTTTATCCCACTAGATTTTTTTAGTAATGTAAAATATAACTAAAGTGATGGAATTTAAGAGGAAGTATTGTGAAAGGTGGTTAAGTAAAGAGGCAATGAGGGTATATTTATGAATTCTACCTATAAATATGTGTATAGCCTCCTTATAATTCATTCACTTCCAATACTTCTATAATTTCTATAATATTTTTTAGTATTTCAGTACTTGAGTTATCTTTAATTTTTCCTTTTTATTATTTATTTATAATAGATTCAAGTTTTCTAATTTTAAACCTATGTATATATGGGTCAGCAATATACAAGTTCTAGATAACTTACATCTGGCTTATAACAATACATATTCATTTGGTTATAAATCTCAAAACATCTAAAATTAAAATCTAAATCTCTCTAAAAATTAAAAAAAAATGTGTTTCTTCAATCTATATTAACAAATGCCTTCAACGCCAATAAGGTTAAGCTATTTACGCTATTGGGTAAGTTTCAATTCTTCTACCTCTGCTATGAGGTTTTGATTCTAATAATTGATGGGTTTTGTGGTTTTGTTTCTACTGAGTTAATTGTTATTCATTTATGCTTAAGAGTTTCATGCATGGCTTTTTGGGTATATGTGTTTTAGTTATTGGTTAGTGTAACTTCCTAATAGTAAGTCTTCTATGAAAATATCAATATTGGTTTAGGTTGAGGTGAATGGTAGGGTTAAGTTGTTAAGGATTTTGGCATGAGGATTTCGGTTAAAAGTGTAAAACTTGTTATGGGGTTTTGGGTGGAAAAGATAATAGGAGTATATAAGGCTGGAATCATCGATATTGATTTCGGTTGATGAGGTCATTGTGAATTTGTTGGCTTTGTTAACTTCCAATTTGCTTAATTGATACTAATATTATTAATGAAGATAAAAGGGAGTATATCAATATTATCAAATGAAGTTTCATATTCTGTAATATGTTATTTTTTTATAGCTAAATGCTAAAGTTTTCATTTTGGTGAACTTTGTCAATCTTCATTATTTATGAAGGGGAAAGTGAAGGTAAGGTTATATTGTGTAGAAAGGAGGAAAGGATTTAAATAAAAAAAGAATTCACTTATCCTACCCTTACCCTAAACTTTACATTACAAGCCAAATAAAGCCATAATTAATCTATAGTGTTGTATGTGCCTACATTAATGGAGAGTGATATGAAAAGCAAACCTATAGAGTGTTAATTAAATAAAAATTGATAGAGACCATTTTCTTGACTTGTGTGCATAAACTAATTCGGGTGCATTTGACTAATGATATTAACTATACACACTAAGCAAATCACCTATGGGGTAGAACAAGTAATGAATTAACATATTGAACTATTATGACATTTAAAATTTTCTTAAGATTTATAGTCAAGAGAAATATTTGAGACAGTTTTTTAATCATTTACCGACCCAGGGTGTTAGCTTTATTCTCTTAGTTTTTAGTTGCGTCTCTTTGTTCGAGGAAGAGCAAGTTATTAAGTTTAAGGGAATTTGATGAGTGCATTTTATATGTCATATTTTGACTCACTTGATTTAATAATTGTTCAACATAAGTAGGAATATGTGACTTTTCATGCATGTTAATATTATTTTGTAGGCTTCAACAAAATGACATAATAAGAAGTGCAAAAAATGAAAAAAAAAAAGGGGGGGGGGGGGGGGAGAAAGAGGGATAGTCATTTTTCAAACTAAAGTTATGACCTCGAATCAAGAATTGAAAGATAAGTCAGAACCTATAAGTTACGGGGCTAAAACATCCAAGCTGCAACACAAAAAATGTAGGCCTTGGTGCTACAACACCTATTAAAGCTTAGCTCCATGTGGCGGCTCAACTTCCCCAAGCCACAACACCGCAAGAAGGTTAAAGATTCTTGAAGGATTGAAGCTTTGAAGATCATCTTTATAAGAGTTTTTCTTCATTTATCTCTTTTTCCTATCTTGAATTGAATTTTATATTTGTGGATATTGTTAGAGCGTATTTGCATTTATAAATTTTTAGATGATTTTAGTTATAGGTACATTTATGTTTGACTAGATTGTTGTTCTAGGGCTTGATGTCGCTCTATTTATACTATATTTGAAATATTTAGTTAATTGTTAACAAAGTTTTAGTTCCATTAATTTGTGTTTCTCTATGCTTAATGCTTCTAATTTGTTGGAAAATGAATTAGTTGACTTAGATTTATAGATTTTATGCTTGAGAGAGATTGATTCATTTATTAGATTTTGAAAATACAACCTTAGTTGTTGTTGAGTTCGAGAAGCTAATAGCACTTTAGTGATCAATATAATGATTGCTTAATTAATATATAGGTAGACAAGTTAGATAGGGATATCAACTTGAGTATTTATGTATAGTATCTCATTTGACATTTGGGAAAGGAAATGAGATTAAATTTAAATCCTTAATTAATGAAATGAAAAATATTAATAACAATTACTAGATAAGAAGAATATAGGAGGAATAGAGTGAAGTTAAGACCCTAGAATTCTTTTATTATAGATTTCTAGATTCACAAAATTATCTATTTTGAGTATTTTTCGTCAATAGCCTTAATTAAGTTTTCCAGTTTAATTTTCATTGGTTCCTATTATTAATTCAAAGTTAGAGTTGCCTAGATAATATTAAGTTGCAAAAACTATAGTACATAACATAAATTTGAAAGAATAATCCTCATAGGATGATACTCTACTCATTATTTTATTACTTGATTATAAACCGTGCATTTGTAATTTTTGTATATGTGCATGTTAATGATCAACCTGCATTTTTAAAACTAAAAGGCATAACATTGT
Source organism: Ailanthus altissimus (assembly GCA_946807835.1). Lineage (NCBI taxonomy): Eukaryota > Viridiplantae > Streptophyta > Magnoliopsida > Sapindales > Simaroubaceae > Ailanthus > Ailanthus altissimus. The sequence goes on from OX327698.1 coordinate 15,162,441, forward strand.
AGTAGTAGGTCTCTTAATTGGTAACAAAAGAAGTCTTCTTCATGTTAAGACCAAACATCTTGATTTAGTTATATCTCGAGAACACATCTATGGAGCCGAGTAATTCATATCCTATTGTTGAGTCCACTAGTTGTGTAGTAACCAGTATCCACGACTGGTAAGAATAAGTATTTATATATGTATAAATATACGTATTTTATTTGTATGTTGGTGATACTTGAATTATATATTATTATTAGTAATATTTTATAGGTTAAGGATATACGATTAGTATTGGGTTTATTTGTATGACTTTAGATTTATTTTAGGGACCAAATTGTTATACTTTGAAAGTTTTGGGGGCAAATTCGTAAATACCAAAAATTAGCCTCTTAGTATAAAAATACACTTTTAAACCCTAATTTACCATTTTTAGGTCGAGCTACTCATTTTAAGAGAGAGAAGAGAGAAATAGAGGAGAGAGAAAGAGGAGAAGAAGAAGAAAAAGAAGAAGAAATTGGAATTTTGAATTTCAAGAGGTATATCATACGTATTTCTCAATTTATTGGTATTAATTAAGTTAATTCCTTTAAGTTTTGATTTCTGAAAATATGTATAATTGAGGATTTGTTGTGTATTTCGTAAGATCATATGAGAATTGATGATGATCTATAAGATAGTTTGATAAATCATGATGAATTATGGAATTTCTGCTGGATAACCTCTTGATCTATTAATTTTATAAATTGTTGTGATTCGATTCTGGTTTTGAATTTTGAGTATATGAAATTAGACATGTTAAGGATCATCTGAGACTTTGAATCGATTGAAAATTCTGGAAATTGAATTTATAGTGAATTTACCAAAATGACCCTGAAATTCTAGAAATTTCCTGTGTAAACAGTATGATACAGTGGAAAATAATTTTTGACCTATTGAATGATCTTTAAAAATTACGAATTTATAGAATATGATAAGTTTATATATCTAATGTGATATACTCGGAATTGGGAATTTAGATCAATGTGATTGAAGTGTTATGATTTTCTAAAGTGTATTAGCTCATTGCAGTATTTGATTAACAGGTTTTTAAAGTTAGACAATAAAATAGTTTTAAAATACTTTTGGCAGTGATTTGGAAGTAAAATATTTATCATGGACTGAGATATGTGTTAAGAGTAATTATGTGGTAGTTTTATAATTTTTTAATTAGTATATGATTTTATAAAATTGGGAGATTGAATACTGTTCAGTAAGTATCTTGATCCTGTCAGGTTTGTAGTTTGGATTCGATGGTGTGTATGGAATGGATTGTGTACGAAATTTGATATAATATTCATATATAAGAAGGATATATGAGTCAAGAATGATATATTCTAATTTTGGAGTAATTGGACATCATTTGATGTATTAGAAAATTTTGTTAAGTGTAAGTGGTCAGAATGACAGGTTTTGAGAAACCAAATATTTAGACCAATTTGATGTGATAAATGCATTGTGTATAATTTTGTAAGCTATTTAAAGTATTTTGTGTGAACTGTGAGGCTTATGAAAGGATTAATCTCCATTGATAGGTTAAGGAGATTTAAGCCTTGTAGCTGAAAGTGTTAAGAGGTAAGTATACTAGACTTTTTACTGAAATCACAATAAACATAGTAATTATTTTGTATGATTTTGCAAATGGGGTTAAGAATATGTTTATGTTATGTCAAAGTATATTTTGATATGAAATGTGAATATATGTTTCTGAATGTGAGCATTGACATTGAGCATGGACATACATGTGTTTTTGTAAGTGAGCTTTCAAAATAAGATGCGTTTAATAAAGAAAGCTTTTGAAGTGTAATATGTCCATGAGAAATATTTTGTATTTTGAGGGTACTTGAACTCACTATTAACTTAGTAGGCATTTTATGTGATTGTGGAGCCTTTATGTGTGGCCTTTCCTTTGGGATTGGTATATGTTATGTGTTCCGTATGTAGGGAGGATCCTATTGGTACCTAAAGGAAGAGTGAGTCATCACATTCGTGTGGTGGCGTATTGGTGCATGTGAGAGGACTCACCGATGATCAGGGTGAGGGTTTGGCTTTTACCTTCGGGCATAAGCATTATATATGTGTTATTCAAGACCTCACTTGTACTATTCCTCTCATACGGTATGTCACCTACGAGTGACATTTGGCTCATTATGTGATATGTGATATGTAAGTCCTACTAAGTAGTAGTTGAGTGATGGTATTCCTATTATGTGTTTTGAAAGAATGTGTAAACGCTTACATGATATGTGATTTGATAAGATTATGATTTTGATTGATCACAGCATATCATACATATGCATTGTGTACATATATGTATTTGTATTTGATATATGAAAAATTAGTATGCTTACTGAGTTTTATACTCATTATAGTTTATGGTGATTTCAGGTAAATAAGGTACATGTGTGCTTAGCGGATTTGGCAAGGCTTCTGCTGTTCCTTGGGTTCCCTAAGTTGTTAGGTTGCTAAGTGTTTCATTTGGGGACACGTGGGATAAGATATTTGATTTGTCCCTAGTGAATAAATACTTATGTATTATTTTATTGTGTGTGGTTGGATTTAGTTTAAGTTTCACCAAGTGTAGTAATGGATTGATTTTAAGTAAGAATTTGCAATGAATATATTCTGGGCTTCCGGTAATAAAGTTGCTACTGGTGACGTAGTAGAGTGTTCATCTCTGAGAAAACTCTGCGTATCTCCGGTTTACTAATTATCCCAGTCATAATTCAATTACTATAATTCTGAAAGAAATTAAAATGAATGTTTAAGTATTATTGAATGAATGTAAGTGATGTCGTGTGTCAGATTTTTTGGGTCTGGGGCGTGACAAGTTGATTAATCTTGGGCAATAGAAAGTTATCTTTAGGGCATGCCTTATTCAAATAAAATCCACACACGTGTCACTTCTCATTCACCTTTTTCACTATTACCACATTAGTCAACCACTATGGGAAGTTAACCTTTCTAATTAAGCCTATAAACAACAGCCTCTGGACCTGAGTCGCCACTACTCTTATTCTTCTCTTGGTTGAATGTTCTCTTCTTTTTTTATTGGTTTGAATGCTAGGTTGATGGCTAGCCTGTGTGATATTAAGATAGGATTGATGCCAAACATATATTTATGGGACCATGCGAAGATGTAAAGAACTCTTTCAATATAAAACTTAGTTTCTCACTAATCTTGGGGATCAATCTAAAGCTAAATTACACTACCTTCTCGAGAAAGCCTTCCCTCACTTACACCTTCAACAACTACCCCACTAGTTCTTGCAACTTTAATTTCACAACCAAGGGTAATAAAAGTACTTTTCACAATCAACTCTAGCCAACTATTTATTTTAACAATAAACTTTAATAAAATAGATGTAAGAGGATAAAGATCATAAAATAATTGGAAACAAATTTATACACATTGATAATTAAAAGGGATTGGTTAAAGTTTACTCTTAAAATAAAATAACATTACTTTTTTTAATAATATACAACTTCTAAAAATAAAAACTATCACAGCTACCACCGAACACCATTGTTATTTGTCATCAATTAAAGTCATTGACAACATCATTCAACTCTTCATCAGCCAATCGCTCTAACCATGAAAATATCATTAAATTTTAAGCCTTTATGCTGGTAATATAAACAAAAATTCAACCACCATATATTATTGCTATTAACAATGGCATATGTTGATGTGCTCGAGCTACATTTATGTAGATAAAACAATCTTAAAGAAATTACTAGTAAAGGTGCACCACTATTTAGTAACCATTTAACAATAATTATATATGGTGAACTTTTAGTAAACTTTGTCAATCTTCATTGGTTGTGAAGGGAAAAGTGAAGGTAAGGTTATGTTGTATAGAGACAAGGGTGCACTAAGTGTGCTTAAAGACTTTGTTTGTGGGTACTCTTGTATCAATGTGAGATTTATGATGTCATTGACTGGAAAGAAGATGCAAAAAATGATATATAAATTTAAAAGGGAATATTTCATAAATGGCTTATTATTTTAGTCAATTTGTTTTTAGCCACACAGTAGTAGGCTAATCCTTATTAGTTGAATCAATTCAAAATGAACATAATTGCCCTTATTGATAAAATATAATGATAAATAAAGCATTTGAAAATTAAAACACAAAATCGACTCAAGTTCTTGTAAATATATCTAAACAAATACCCTCCAACATTCAAAATAAGTAGATTTCAAGTTTTAAATTGTAATTAGAAAAATAAAGGTAATGTGATGAAGTTTTAGAGAAAAATAAGGTGAATGGGAGAGAAAATCTGAAAAATCTGAAAATTTGGGTTCAATATAAAAAATCTAGATATTTTGCGCGACCTTTCTTTCATGTTGGAAAAACCACACTATTCAATTCTAGTAGCAAAGGTGCTCGCACATAACGCGCCATTTGTTGCATGTCACATGCGACTTTTACTTAGGAGTTTTTGCACATTTTTTTTAATTGCATTTTTTTTTCAAATTTAAATGGTTTTCTAATAATTATTTTTTGGTTTCGAATGCCATGGAGTATGAGTTACTCATTATATATTTTAGAAGAATGTGTGAGAGTTTTAGTGACAGTGATTAAAGATATCTTGGGTATGGAAACTTTTGTATTTTGGTTTCAAAGAATGTGAATTATGATTTTTTAAATATTATGTCATGTAATTAGAGTTAATAATGTGAAGTATAAGGTAACTTTAAAATTTTCTATTGATGCAATGAGGTTTAATTTGAGACCAATTGAGATAAAAAATCATAATGATGTTCGACTCTTTTTAAGGATAAATTGAAGATCATTATGTCCTCTAAGTGTAATAGTGGATCCTAGAGCTCTTGTGTGCGAAGAAAATACACAAATGCTTATTCATAACCAACCATCCGATCATAATCACTTTATGTCAGCAAACGATAGTAACCAAGTGAATTACATAGCCTTAAAAATACCAATTATTATGGTTCCCATAAATATAAATGATCACTATCATTATTCTCTTATGATGTTCAACGAAGATCCAACTTATATGCACTATAATAATGGAGCAGATAGGGATGTCGATGATCTTGAAAATGTTGATAATGTGAAAGAATGTGGCGATTTGGACGATTTACCAGAATATGGATATTTTTATATTTCAAATAGATCTCTAAATAAGGCGCATGTTAATGTTGAATATAGAAGAGGAGATGATCTCGAAGCTGAAAACCCTTGCATTTCTTCCCTAATATTACCATCAGACTTGGCTGTATTTGATAAAGTTTCATGTTCTAGAATTAGAGATGTATTTATGGGAGAAATTGTAAGATAGCTAAAATGAACTTCATCAGATTATTAGCATGATGGCACTTAAGGATAATTAGAGCTTTAAAGTCTTAAGGTTTATAAAAGATCATTTTGAGGGAAAATATGATGATGAGAGATGCAAATGGAGATTATATATAGTGTCAATAGATGTGAGAAAGTATTTCATCATGCACATAGTTGATGCAAATCACACATCAGTTGGATCGATTGTGTGATGGTCATTGGCAAACTAATAGATAGATTATTAAAAAATTTATAAAGAATAAGTTTGCATCAGTCAGTTGAATTTATAGACAAAAGGAGATCCAAACAGATATATGTGAAGAGTTTGGTTTGGAGATAACATATTTCATTGCTTGGCGACCTAAAGAGCATGCATGGTAATTGATCTAAGGTATTCCAGATGATTTGTTTAGAGTACTTCTTCATACTGCTATATGCTAAAACAACAGAACTCGGGTACGATTACTTATTTGAAAATTGATAATTACAATCACTTTAAGTAATTTTTTGTGGCACTTAGACCTTGCATTAGAGGATTTTAGTCATTTATTCGATCAGTTATTGCAGTTAATAGAATATTTTTGAAAGGTGCATGCTTAGGTACAATGTTTATGGTGGTTTGTAAAGATGGAAACAATTAAATTTTTTCACAAGTATGAGGGATCGTTGATTCTGAAAACAAAGCTTCCTGGGTATAGTTTATGGCCAAACTCTAAATAGTCATCTATGATGTTGAGGATCTTGTATTTGTATTCATTCAATACACTAGTATTGAGAAGGTCATTCAGAAGGTGTTTCTTAATGCCTATTATAGGGTATGCATCTATCACTTAAAAGGAAATTTGGTCACAAGATACCATCAAAGAAAAATAAGAAAAGGGGATTCTTGATTTCTTTTTTTTGTTGTTGTAAATATATATCACCTTTCTGACTTTCAAAAGAAAATTAAGAAAATGCAATGATGAAACTAGAGGCAACAGATACTTGGATGAGGAGGTTAGTTCCCCAAATGAGCTTGATTAATGGAAGAATTCAAAAGATATAATATCATAACCACTAATATTGCAAAGAACATTAATATTGTTACAAAAGATGCGTGATCCCTTATTGTAATAACATAGTTTAATGGATATATGAGTTAATACAAAGATAGGAGGCTGTAAAAGTTATGACATCCTTTCTAACGAGTTAAGCCTATTGTAAGGTTTAAAAGCACATTAATAAGTCCATCCGCATGACAGTTCACCCAATCAATCATTCTCGCTTTGTCGTGAAGAATGGAAGTAGAAATAGAATAGTGGACATCCCAATAAAATCATACAATTGTCGAAAGTTTAATTTTTGGCAACTACTTTGTGCCTATGCTATTGTAGTATATTGACAGATAAGTTTATAGTATTAGGGTCTTTGTTTGCTTTATTATATATTTGAGTCATTATTTAGTGCATATATCAAGCCAATCAATCCGGTTGGTCACCCATCAGATTAGATAATTCTGAACGAGTTGAGAGATGTTGACATCTAAGATCTTATTATACGACAGTATCTGAATAAGTGGATTCCATCACAAGGTGAGGAACCAACAAAGAATATGTGCGACCATTGTAAGTAGCATTGACATAACCTCCAAACATGTCAAAAACTTGTTGCTTTACATAATAGTTGATATGGCATGTTATTATATATATTTTTTAATTATTTGATATTACTTGTCTTTGTATAAATTAAATATAAATTTAATGCAGCTTCTCATTATGTTTACCATTTTAGATTATATTATTGTATTTTTTTATTATTAGAGTTAATGTGACTTCTCATTAAATGTTAAAATTTACCATTTTTATACTGCCAAGTATAGTTGTAAGGAAACAATAAGTTACAACAAGAAATATGATCATGAAAAGAATTCGGCAGTGCAGTTCCAGTATGATAAAATGTTACATTTAACTTTAAATGTTAAGCATGAACAATTGTTTGAAAAAAATAACAAAAATATATTAATAACATTATTAATTATGTTTTAACATATAAAAAGAAATTAATATATTACTTAATTAATTAGTTCTTATTTATTTTAACAAATAAATTAAATATTTATTTGTTAATTGTCATTTATGAAAAAATTTCCTTAAATAAATTCTATAGTTAATTAATTATTTTAATTAAAAAAATTTTAAAAAAAATTTATTTTTGTAAGCATTTTGCATGGCACGCGGAAAGCTTACGATCATCGTGCTTTTTTAGAAATTTATATTTTTTGTTGAATTTGTTTTTCCAAAAACTCCATTTCTAGCTAGATTTTTTTTTTCTATTTTCACCTATTTTAAATCTATTTATAATACAATCTATCCATATTTTACTTATTTTACTCATAATCTAATTATTTTTATCTATTTATAACACAAACAACAAAGTACATCTAAAATTTAAGAAACTTAATAATTATCGGCTATTTTTTGGATTTAAAGTCAACCACTGGTATTTCTTGTACGTTGATATACACAATACAATCTCCAAAATCGTCGATTTTAGATTTTTTTTTAAAGAGAATATGTTAAGTTTAAATATTTGGTAGAGAGAGGAAATATAAGTTGGGAGTATAATTATCTAATTTTTAATTTCTTGACTACAAAAGATTAACTTATACATTTGTGACTAAAAAATAAAATAGATTAAAATAATAGGTCATTTATGAAAAAGTTTCTAAAATCTTTATACATTTGAATTTGTAAAATTGGTAGCTGAATTGGTCTTGTGGAAAGCTATTTTTTTCCTATTAAACTATCCCGATCAAAATTTGGTTTGGGTATTTGGATAACTTGCGCAATTTAAAATGCATTAGGAACCCGAATTTTAAAAAACTATCCTAGTAAAACCTAAATGGGGTTATAAAAGCATAATCCGAGTTAAGGTTTGGATTAGATAAAACCTAGATCTAGACCCGCATTTTTCCATCCTTAGTATTAATAAATTCTATAATATTTATTAATGGTTTTTTTTTGTTTGGAGTTCTAATTCAAACCATCAATTTAAAATTTATGAATTTTTATATTAAGAATAAAAAAGAAAACTGTAGTGCCATACCTAACACAATTGGGATACAAACTTTATATTCTAATTAGTGTCACTAATCGTTAATTATTACATGTAAGGTAATTGTTGACTTCTTAATTTTGACCAATCAATCATTGATACATTAGATGTTACGTTAGTCAAGATATAAAATTTATATTCTAATTATATAAGCATAAAATTATTATGGATAAGAAAAAAAATATACAGAAATTTGGAAAAAGAATTGTATTTTCTTTTTAAAGATTGGCCAAATACCATAGATGCCTTCAATAATATGTAGAAATAAGAGACACATCTTTAATTATCTTAAACTAAGAATTTCCAGCAAAATGAAAATGTGGCAAGGGAAACTATTATCAAGTGGAAGTAAGGAAATTTTTATCAAAGTTATGGCCCAAGTAGTCCCTGTATATACAATGTCAGTATTCAAGCTACTAAAGAGGCTATATGAGGACATTCAAAAGTTGTTAGCCAAGTTCTAATGGGAGCAATAGAGAATCAAGATAGAAGAATTCATTGGACAAGTTGGAAGAACTTATGCAAAAGCAAAAGCTCTAGAGGCCTAGGTTTTAGAGACTTTACATGCTTTCATCAGTCCCTATTAGCTAAGTAAAGGTGGAGAATAATTTAACATCTAGACTATCTAACAACCAAAGCCTTAAAAGTAAGATACTTCAGGTATAGGAATTATTGGATGCTAAACTAGAGTAGAATCTCTTAAATATTTGGAGTATATTATAGGAAAAACAACTATTAAATAAAAAAATTAGGCGGCTCATAGGCAATGAAAGAAATGAGGAAGTCTATAAGAGCAGTTAGATCTCGAGAATATCTACCTTCAAGCCAATATCTCCACTTACTCTCCCAAATGATTGTAAGGTGGAAATTTTGATAGGAAAAGATAAGAATTAGAACAAGAAAATTGTGGAACAATACTTCATAGAAGCAAATTCTGAAATGATTAAAAAATACAATTACCCTTGAAGGAAAAAGAGGATTTCATATATTGGTACTATGATAGAATGGGAGAATTCTCAGTGAAGAGTGGCTAATACATAGCATGTAAAATAAAGTATGCAGATGGAGCAAAAACATTCAACAATTCTAAGAAGATTTTGAGGTGCATATGGGACTGTCCAGTTCCTCAGAAAGTTAGAATCTTCCTCTAGAGAGGTATGAACAATACCATGCTCACAAGCCAATCTTTATCTCTTAAGAAGATAATTGATAGACTTGTCTATGTAAGATGTTATAAGGAAGTAGAGAATAGTTCTCATGCACTGATTTGGAGCAAAAAGGCTAAGAAGGTTTGGGGATGTACCATGTTTGCAAGTCTATTGAAAGATATGTAAATTAAAGATTTATGGTATGTTATGTATGTGAGTGTAGATTATCCTGGGGTGCATGCATATTGGTATTATATCTATCATTTTAAAAAAGCATTACATATGTATCTCATACATCATAATACGCAGTGGAAGAGTAAAAATCTAATTTTCTAAGGATAAACACAATAAGTTTTACATGTATCTTATAAATGTAAATTACATAGGGATTGAGAATTTATTACCTTAACAAGTTTTAGGTTTTTCGTTGAACTGAAGAATTGCGATGAAGTAATCCTTTCACAATTCTAATTCCCCAACACAGTGGGCTTGGGAAGTCTAGAATGGCAACTTAATTCCAGCCAAAGGGTTTAACACTTATACCTTAAGTTAAACTCTTAAAGTAATGCTTAACTCCTTAAGGTATGGACTAGTGTTGTTTTGTCATTTGTATAGATGAATAGAAGAGGTTCAACACTTGAAGATATATCACAACACTTAAAAATTTAGCTCTTATTCTTCTATTCTCTCTAAATGGCCAAACATTACACATATTCAAAAATGAGCAACTTTTAATATTTTTATTTGTTGCTTTATTTTCCCTCTTAGTAAATAAGACATAGCCCACAAGTACGGCTAACAACACTTAAGTTATTTTGATTTTGTTTCAATTATTTATTCACAATAAAACAAATAAAACAAGTTCATGGATGTATGAAGCCGAATTTTGTATCCAAATGGTGAAACAATTTCAATATAATATAGTTAACAAAATGGCCCTATCACTTAGCTTGCCCATGTATGAATGTTTCACCAAATATCAATTTAATCATGATTAAATCAATTGGAAACACATGCCTTTACAAATGAGGAGAGTGGTGGCCGTGTAAAGCAAAGCAAAATGAAGAAACAATTTTTTCATTTGCTTCTTTCACACATTTTTAGCCCTACCTTATACAAGCTATGCCTTGATGTTTTATTTAATCAATATTAAATACAAAAAAACATGTGCATTATTGTAATAAATAATGCTTGCTTGACTTTATTAAAATAATAATATCAATTATTATTATTACTATTATTTTATTCAATAAATAATTTAATGAATAAAATAATGATCTTATTTGTCTAACAAATAAGGTTATTTTAGTAATTTCAAAGTCAATTAATAATAGGCTTACAATGCACTATGTGTCGACATTCCATTGGTTAACAACTATTGTTAACTAATTGATGTACTTAACTCTTAAATTTTGACATGTGCACGACTCGAGGAAAACTAAAGCAAATGTCTGGTTTATTGGAATTTACTGGAATGAACTATTCAATCCGGTATACTACCCCAATGCACAACGAGTACACTTCATATTGTGGGACTCCCTAGGTCCATGCCCTATTTGTCAAACGGAACAATTTTGTGAGTCCGAGATCTATTCCCCATACACGTTATAGATATTACAAATCAGCGCAATAGACCAAGCAAATTGATTTCATCGTGCATACGTATAATCCTTCCACTATTTATATTCTAGAGGAGTTGAGATATAGATCATCACCATTAAATTCCCATACGCTTATCCGTGAACTTATCTCTAGACACATATCTCGATAAACAATACATGCAAACTCTTTTACGATTTTGGTTTAACCATGTAGGAAACTATTTTCCCGGGTTTATTAGTTATGGCCATTAGTCTTTCTGAGATACAGTCTCGGAGCATCTAAATATACAACTAACCTATATGAGCTGACGGATTCTATATCGACGCACATCGAACTCCATGAGCATAAGACCATACCCAACGACACATAGCTGTCAAACCATAAAAAGTCTCTGACATATATAGAACCAAAGTATGGTAGATCACTCACAAGTCTATTGTGGCACTCAAGTTAAAGGACAGTGTATACTACTCAACTCGAGAGGACCTACCATTAACGGCTTCATGGGATATCTATTAGGGTCCTCGTTAAGCCTGTTCAATAGTTAGTCCCTACTGAATACCCGTATGTTATACGAGCTTCCTGTAAGCTCATTGTCAACTAAGAACAACCATCTAAATATGGTTATACACTGATCTATAATAAAAAATTTCACCGACAGACCCGCATCAGTGAATTAGATTAGAAACATCGTGTTTGAGAATACACGTATACAATAACATATCTTAGCACCTATTGTAACTCCTTACAACTATTTTATTATTGATGCACTCTCGGGTCTATGTCCTGTTACAGACAAGGTCCTAACTTTTATAACCCACAAACTCTTGATAGTGCTTATTAGGGTTGGTGCTTATTTGTCATTCCTGAATGTACATATACTTATATATTTATATAAGTGTACATTCTCATTAAATCACTAATACCTATTAATATGGTACTATACAATGTAACATTACAAACATTATATGATCTGAAAGAGTTCGGATCAGATCTAAATGAGTTTAGATAATGATTCATAGTTAGTCACGCTGAGAAATATAAATACTAAATATTAGCACAGGTAAGTGTTAGCTGGTTATAATACTCAGCGAAGATCTAAGAGTTTGAGCATTATCTGTAATGGGACATAAACCTGAGAATATACTAGTAACTGCATAGTTGCAAGAGTTGCAATCAAGTGCCAAAAAATGTCAGTTGCACAAGTATTTTCTCAAATATTGTCCCTGATATATTTTTATCGATGCGGGTCTGTTGGTGGATACTTTTATATATAGATTAGCACATGTCATACTTATAGGGTATATATGGTCGTTCCTAGCCGACTGTGAGCTTAGAGCTCGTATTGACATATTAGTATCCTGTTAGGACTGGATATGAGACAGACTTACGAGGCCTCCGATAAACACCCTATGTAAGCCATCAATAGAGGGTCCTTTCGAGTTGAGTAGTATACATGGTCCTTTGACCTAAGTGCCACAGTGGGCTTATAAGTGATCCACCATACTTTGGTTCCATGCATGTCACAGACCTTTTACGGTGTGACCACTGAGTGTCACTGGGTATGGTTCGATGCTTATGGAGTCTGATGTATATAAATATGGGATCTATTAGCTCGTATAGGGAGTTAGATATCCAGATGCTTCAATACTGTATCTCAGAAAGTTTTGTGGCTACAAACATTAATCCCGAGAAAGTATTTCCACTAGGGTGAAGCAATATGGCAAAGGAGTTTGCACATATTGTTCAGTGAGATACAAGTTTGGAGATAAAACATGGATGAACACATGAGGATTTGACGGTAATAATCTATATCGTCAGCACATCCAGGATATTATAACGGAATGACTGTACGTATGCGTTGTAACTTTTAGCTTGTATGGTTCAACGCACTGATTTGTATATCCATGACGTGTGCGTGGGGCAATGTTCACGGACTTATGGAATAGTTCCATTTGACGAATTGAATGTAGACCAAAAGAGTCCTACGATATAGAGTGTACTTGTTGTGCACTGGGGCAGCGTGTCGGATTAAATTGTTTAATTTAACAATATTCAGTACTATCACAAAAATACGTGCGTGTCTGTATTTAAGTAGTCAATAATTATTATTTACTAATTGTATAATGGCACGTGGCACATTATAGACCCTTGGTTCAATTTACCGAAGTGTGAAATTTGATGAGACTAATTAGAAGTAAACTTAGTAATTATTTATGAGAGGTAAAATAGTCATTTCACAAATACTATTAATTATTAATAGTATCTCATTATAATTAATATATTATATATTATTTTATAATATAATATTATTATATTAAATAATACTTTTTAGTTGTAAATCATTATTTATATTTTATTGTTATTTAATATAATAATATTATTTTTTCATATAATTGTTTTGTTTAATATTTTATACTATTAAATAATTAATAGTATCTCATTATAATAATATATTATATATTATTTTATTATATAATATTATTATATTAAATAATATTTTTTAGTTGTCGATCATTATTTATATTTTATTGTTATTTAATATAATAATATTATTTTTTCATATAAGTGTTTTGTTTAATATTATAATATATAATATTATTATTTTATTATTATGAGATATATAAGTGTGAGATGTGTGTGTTTTGGCGAGGAGTGTGTGTTTTGTGACGGAAAATGAAAGAGAAAAGGAAATTAAAATGGTTTTAATTTTCTTGGTGCCGAGAAAAATAAGAAGAAAAAAAAAATTTTAAAAAATGAAATTGTTTCATTTTTTTCTATGGTACAAAAAAAAGTAATTGTGAATTGCTTCAATTTTCATTTCTCATCCTTTTAGAGAAAATGAAGAATACACACTACTGTCTATTTAAGGGTTTAAGAGTTAAACCTAGTGTTGGCTATAGGGCTGTTGTTCTAACTCGTTAAGTTTACCGAGTTGGTGATTAAAACTGACAACGAGTTGGTCTCCATACGAACTCTGTGGATATACGTGTATAATGTTACACGTTCAGGTGATTTTTTAACCATTCTAATATATTAATGTAATTAATATATTAATTAATTGTGTTTATTGTATGTTTTAATGCTTCCGCAGTGTTTAATATGTATATGATACGTATTTTAGATAATAAACACAATTACACATGTATACACTCACGTATATTAGATCCCTAACAATACTAACTATTAGCAATTATAATTTTCAACAATGCTAACTTTTAACACTGGTCTAAACTCCTTTAAGCTAGATTTAAACTCCTTCAAATCATACAATGTTTATAGCATCACAAGTACTATACCATTTAATTAATAAAATTAGTGATTTAATAAAATATATTACATAAATATTATAAAATAAAATATTCATACAAATAAAATGGCATGTAAATATAAATTCCAATAATACAGTATGTATTTGTAACAACTAGAGAAAGCAGGAAGATTTGTATTGATCTTATAGGCCAATTGGAACAACAGGAATAATTTTATTGTGAAGAGTAAAGAAGAATTGCAAAATCAGTTAGTGACAAAATTTATTATAAATTTTATAGTTCAAGTAACTTAGTTCAAACTAAGTCGGATAACAAAACATTAGTGATGAGGCTATTGAACTAGAATTCATACGAGGGCCGGTGTAGAATGAATATTAATGCAACAATGGATCAAGACAAGAGCACAGTGGGGCTAGGTGTGGTAAATAGAGATGACAGAGGTAATCCTGTGGCTATGGCAGTTGGCTCGAGCATTTTCTAAGAGGATGTAGAGGTTGCAGAGAGACAGAGGCAATGAGATTTATCCTGCAAGTAGTTGAGGATCTTAACTTCTAATAGATAAAAATTGAGTCTAATTCTGTACACTTAGTTAAGGGGTTGATCACTTCTTTAAAGAAAATCAAATAGACAATATTAGAGAACTTACGAGAGAAAAAATCAAGTGGATATCAATTATATTCCTAGAACTCCGAATGTCTTGACTCACAAATTAGCCAAACTTGCACTGAGTTTTACTGGTGAAAAGCTTTAGCTAGACAATTTCCCTATTGTTTCCTAGTAACGAAAATGCAGTTATAATTACAAAAGAAAAAAGATTGGCCAAATATTTAAACACAATTTACACTGAAAATTCGCCAACGGACATGGACTACTCATAACATCCATTTCGTTCACTATATTAGTGGCCCACACGGGTAAATATTTTTTCCACGTGTTTCAGAGAAATATTCTCGTACAGTCTCTGCCATATCACTCCCAGTGGAACTCCTCACGTGCGTACTTTTAAATCTTGGAGGCTTTGACCCAGTCCCAGACCTCACTTACACGTCCCCAGAGGACTTCAAAAGTCCAGACTCCAGCGACGGCTCATCAATCACCAACCGTCAGATCTACTTCAATGCTTCCGTGAGTGGACCGCAGTCAACGGCTCTTATCTCATCCCCCACTGCAAGTCCAAGATATTTTTATTTTTTAAATACTTTATGTATTCTTTTAATTTTTAATTATTATTATTTTATTCGAGTCTTGTCTCCGCCTTTCCAGAGTGAGAAAAGTGAGAAGATACTTGGGACCGGGGAGCCGTCTTCTATTTGTAGTCGTAGGCTCTATCAATTAGGAATTAGGAAACACAGACTATAAGACACAAACAAGTGCTTTCAATTTCAATAACATCCACTTTCTGCTTTCAGCTTCTTCTTCTTCTTACATCATTTTCAAATGCGTTAGTATGACCATTATTGCTATTATATTTACTTAATACATAACATTTTTGTATATTAGTTTTCATTTTCACCTATTTATTTATGTAAATGCATTAATTGCAGTGCATAAACGTCATCGTTTCTTCTTCTCTCTTCACCTAATTTTTTTTTTTTTTTGTGTGTGTGTCAAATTCATCTTCCTGCGTCCAATTCTCTGTAAAAGACTTGAATTTTCTGTTCTGAGTGTGAGTTCTATTTTAAGAGAGTCAGTAAATTCTAACAACATAAAAGATAGTGTTAGAGGGAGACACAATTTCGAGCTTTCGCTGAGAGGGAGAGAGAGTTAGGGTTTCTGTTTGGCAACTGAGGAAATTGCTGCGAGAATTTTCTGAGAAAGTGAAAATTTTCAGGTGTTGTTTTGTTTATGCGTGCGTGTGTGTGTGTGTGTGTGTGAGAGAGAGAGAGAGAGAGAGAGAGTGAGTGTTTGTGAGTGAAATGCTTGAATGTACGCAATGAATCCACTACCCCTCCAAGCGCGACAGTACATTGACTCGGAAGAGCATAAGCCGGCCCAAGTTCTGATACAAAACGGTGGAGAAGAAGGCGGCTTCGATGAGTCGGAAGACGTTGAAGATGAAGCTCGTCTGAGCTCCGTTAATAATCATAAGAGCAATGATAGAGGCTCTTTCGATCAGTCAACTCGCACCAGTGAGCTCACCTTAGCTTTCGAGGGTGAGGTCTATGTCTTCCCTGCAGTCACTCCCCAGAAGGTTACTTCTTTTTTTCCCCTGGGTTAAATGAGTTTGTTTGTTTGTTCAATGAAAAATTGGAAAATTGATCAATGTTTGATGATGACATTTAAGTGTTAATGTTTGTTGGCTGGTTTCTTATGTGATAGGAATGTAGTAGGGCTGATACATGTGCCATGCTTAATCAATTACGAATATAAAACCAGGGTTTCTATTTGGGATGATAGTATTGTTCTATTGGATTTCAATGATAGGAACCTTTGGTTATTTTAGATTCATTTTTGTAATGTGTTTCGTCAGCGATGATGAGAACATTGAGATGTTGGCAGTATTCTGTAAGTGGAGCCTTGTAGTTTGCTTGGAGAGCTTATAATAATTTTTAAGAGTTGATTGAGTTTATTGTATGTTTTGACAGATTTCTAATGTTGGGTTGGTAATATTAAACTCATTGATTTCCTTATTAGCGGCCATTCCTTACTTTTATTCTAATAATTTACAGCCCTTTGTTGTGATTATTGCAGTGTTCTATGTTTATACTTCTGAAAAATGAAATTTTGCCATATCTCAGCAAAAAAATTTTTACGCCCTGCCTAACACCAAATTATACCCTTTTTTGTCTTTGACAATAAGAGAAATGTAATGAACTAGAATTTCGTAGACGAGAACTTCATTGTCATTTATATATTTCCATTATTTCACATTGACCTAGTAATGTAGCTATTGGTAAGAGAAAGAAGTCACGTAAGTTAATATGATAACATTTTTAACTTTTATTTCGTGTTTATGATTACGCTGCTTTCAGGAGTAAATGTTTTGAGTTGCAAATTTTTAGTGATGGTACTTTTGCTTCCTTTCACCATGATTATCACACAACTTTTGTCATTCTGTTTCTTGATTTTCTGGAGTGTTCATAACAGGTCCAAGCATTGTTATTGCTACTGGGAGAGAGTGATATTCCTGCTACTGTTCCCAGCTCAGGTTTTTTGCCTCAACAAAGTGTCAGGGTAGTACTTTATCAAATCAATTTTCCTATAAGAGAATTTTGACAATCTGTATTTCATTGCCTATATTTCCTTATAATATTTACCAGGGTATTGGCAGTGCCTCTCATGGCTCAAAAATTTCACAAAGAATTGCTTCTCTGGTGAGGTTCCGTGAAAAACGGAAAGAAAGATGCTTTGAAAAGAAAATTCGATATAGTTGTCGGAAAGAGGTTGCTCAGAGGTAAGATGCTAAATCTGTTTATAGGGTGAGTATTTTACAAGTACTCCATTTATAAGCATCAGATAGGAGAATTGCATGACATGGAATGCTTGTGCAGGCATTCTTAAGACTGGAGCAGTTGTAAAATCCCTATCCTTTATGCATTCTCCATTTCTGTCTTATTGATCTCCACAATGTGCATTTGGAAAAATTTTGTAGGGATTTGTCGCTAGTTACGTATGATATGATCTTTCCTTTTAGTCTCTATCCCCCTCTCTCAGGGACGCATATGCAGTCCTCGATATGTATTTGCCTATTGGGCAAAGTAATGTTCATTTGTAAAGTTCTATGTATTGCGTATGTGGGTACATAGATATCTAAGTGTACTTGTGTGAGTTTATGAGTATTCAGAGCGTATGATTCTCTACTGTTACAATTCAATCAGATCTGAATCATTATTGATCACGAAGGCCAATAGTGCAAGACATTGTGATGTATTAATTTCAATGTAACTATATTTTTGCTGCTAGGATGCAACGTAAAAATGGACAGTTTGCATCATCGAAAGAGTCTTTTAATACAGCTTCTGAAATGTTGAATCCAAGCAATGCCACTTCTACTCCTGAATCTTTGTGAGTTTGAGGCTTGTCATTTGCTACTGCTGCTAGAAATTTAAGTCCACGTTAGATGCTTCTTTTTGAATTTGTTCTGTTCTTTTGCTGTATTTGCTGACTCTAATAGTGGTCCTTTCCCCTTTTTCCTTTGATTTGTAATTCTGAATTTTTAATTAGTTCACGAATATGTCAACATTGTGGGATAAGTGAGAAGTTGACTCCAGCAATGCGTAGGGGGCCGGCTGGTCCAAGAACTCTTTGCAATGCTTGTGGCCTTATGTGGGCAAACAAGGTAGATCTCTTGTGTTCATAAAAATAGTTTGAGTTAAGAGTTTTTTCTCTCTCAAGTATCTATATTAAGTGATCTTTCTATATGCTATGCACTCCCTGCCGCTACACGCCCCTGCGCTGTCTCTGGTTGTATGGCTACAGAGATGGTATAACTAAGACAGGGCTTCAGCTTTTATTGAAATTTAAATAGAATTTTCAAGTAGATTTATCTTTCTGGCAATGATCACTGACTGCATTAGTGTTTCGTGTGAGGGAAACATTCAGGAACATCGACACCACTACATATCTAGAGATTAGGGATATTGGAATGATTGAGGTCTACAATTATTTTGATCATCCTCGTTATATTAATAGATTTAGAACCTGGAGAAAGTCAAGAAGGAATTTGGTCAATGCATTGACTATCCTTATTTTTCTTTACACATATTTCCCCCTAGAAATGTGTGTATATGCCACCATTTAAACAAGAATTAGATAGTTTTTAACAAAGAAACCTTCAAGTTTTTTGTTGTTTCACTTAGTTGAAGTTGTGTTTATTTACCATCCCAAAGATATAACTACATAAACATGACTTCATCCATATTAAACTTTTTAAGTTCCTCATAGAGAGAGATCATGACAGTTGTCGAAAGATGTGGTAAATTCAAGTCCATCCTCAAGTCAATTAGGGAGGATAGAATTGCCTTCCTGAAAATTATTAAATAGTTGCTTTCCTTCTGGAAAAAGCATGCTTTCTTACTTCCAATTCTACTTCGACAATTGTTCACAAGTTTTCTGCTTTGATGGGACTGTAGAGGTGTTAGTCATGCAAATTTTTGATAAAGCGCATGGTATTTGAAGATTTTAATAACTTGGAAAAGGGGGAAAAAAGGTAAATTATTTGGATTTAATCAAACTTAGCTGATGGAAAGGATTCTTTCAAATGATCTGCTAGAACACAATAGGCATTTGCGATCTACTTTAGGTTTTCTTAAGTCCATAAAGGGGAGTGAAATTATCCACATTAGATTTCATATTGATTACTTAATTAACTGACTTTGGTATTGAATGATTTCTTATTATATGAAAATATGATTGAAAGTCCTTTCAATTATGGTTTGCAGCCCTTGATTAAGTTTTCGTGGCTTTTGCACATATGGGTAAAGTGACTGCACAGTAGAACACTGCTTCATGTTTATAATCCTTTTTTCTTTACTTCTTCAATAAAATTTATATGTTACCATTCTCATTTGTTTATTCAAATTTTGGAAATATGTCATTGATTCTGTGAGTTGAACCTTTGACTTGATTACACTATTGTGCAAAATATAATTAAGAGTTAAAAAACTACTAATGACTAAATGGCTACAAAACAAGTCTTATGAATTCTTTTTTTTTGCATGGTTCTCCAATATCTGCTGGCTCCTTCCCAATACTGGCTTTGTTTGGCATTTGAAATTCTGAGTGACATGAATTCCTAAGCCATGGATGGAACTTTCACTAATTTTGGAAAATATTATTCGTACTTCCATTACATTTTCTTGTAGCTGTTTGTTTTTGGCTGCTTTCCTTAGAAATCATGAATAATGTTCAAATCTTAACTCCAGATTTGAATTGATTTGACTGTCAAGTTGATTAGCTCTTTTCTCTTTTGGGAATAATTTATTTTTTCCCTTTGATATACAAGATACAAAACAATATGCTTCTGTCACTGCAGTTTTATATAACCTGGTTCTCGTTGCATGTGAATATGTATTTGTAATGGCTTATCGAGAATTTCTTTTGCTGTTAATGAGCGTTTCTTCTTCCCTTGGATATCATTGTCTCCTATGAGCTCTAGATTTACTTTGCAACATTATTGTTTTCCTTCTAGCTGGTAACTTACCTTGTACTTCATCTGACTGAAGGGAACATTAAGAGATCTTACAAAAGGGGGAAGGAGTGTATGTTTTGAGAAAAATGAGCTGGTATGTATTTTGAATAACTGAGGTCTTCTGCATTGGAAAAGAAAAGACTTTTGTTGAGGTTCAATATACTTTTTACCAAAATGAATGTAGTGATCATTGTTCTAAGTAGTCAATGTTTGTTCATAGTTTTTTCTTAAATTTGTATTTGTTGTTAAGTAAAAACCTTCTTACTGTAACGTTTTTATTTCTTTCTTTTAAAGTAACAAGCTGAGTTTGTGGGATGACAACTCTGATGGTTATTTTATGACCTTCAGGAAATTCCTATTGATATTAAGCCTGCAACCATGGATTCGGAAAATTCTTATGCCAACCAAGATGAACAGGTGACTTCCTAGGGTTAGTTAAGATTGATATGTATGGAAGAAAATAATTTCCCACTGATGTAAGAAGAAAGAAATGTTGAAGCTTTCATTATAATATTGCTTCTATTTATTTTTTGTATTTAAGTGAATTTGGGAGTGTTTTTGCATGATTAATCTATCAAAGCAGTTTAAATTCTAAACCACGAGACACTAATCATTAATGCCTGCATTTTTCTTTGTGAACACTTGTCCACCTCTGTATCTCTGATATTTTTTCATTTCATAAATCTTTACTTTATTTCTTCTCCAAAAAGAAAAGCAGGAAAAAAAAAAGAAGAAACAGAGAGAAAAATGTAGAAACAAAATAATTTGTAAGTTGTGTGTGCTAGTAGGAGAATCATTTAAATTTGAAATGTTGATAATGGTATAGCTTCTATTGTTGTGCATTTGGTTATGATTCTTGGTGGTGGGTCCATTTGAAATGTACCTTTTAATCTATTGAAGTATATTAAGTTGAGACAAATGGTTGATGCATAATTGACTTGGATTGAAATTTTCTTCATCAATAATTAGGGAAGTCCAGGCAAGACAAAGCCTATGTCTTTGGATTCTAAACATCATTCTATGAGGCCAAATGAGCAGGTATGGCCTTTTTTCCCCAGCACTTGAAAACAATTTACCACTTCTGGATGATGATTGTTGACTTCTATCTAAGCTGAACTATATTAAAAGGAGCTGGAAGATTGTTGACAAAAAAAATATTTTTAAAAGCAATTTGGTATACCATTGCCTTTTCCTTTCCTTAACATGTTTTCTTCTTTTTACATTTTGACGTTTAAATCAATAATTAACAAATATAGCCGCTTAGATTTATATTCCATGTAGGGTATATTTCCTTATCTGTGGACATCTGGTCCAGTCTTGCAACTTTTTCTTTTTCTTACTTTGTTTTTTCTTCATCAACAATTAGTAACGAGATGCACAAATGACCTTTATTACTTTTGACTGAGGATCAGTAGTGGAATTTCCAAATGATAATAACTTGGAGATGCACAACCAACTTTTATTACTTATACAACAAATATTGGCAAGAGCCTATAGACATGCATAATGTGAATTGACAATTGACAATAGTCGAATCAGGTTCAGTAGATGATGGTATTTGTTCTGTGCATTCATTAGATGACCTTGATATTTGTGGGCAATGGGGTTTTCTAATATGGTTCATGCTTTGAGCTGTGAGTTAATTTAGTGTACACATGCCAGAAGCATTGACTATTCAAAAGAGGAATTAGAAATGCTAGATTTATTGTTGTATTTGACACTTACACCTTGATAAACACCATTTTATTGTTTACAGAACTTTATTGAGAGTAAATAACCAGAACTTCTACTGGCAAAGTGGCAATGATGCAGTTATTACAGGGTTACGACTGTCCTAGCAGATGTGAACCATTCACTTAAAGACAATGCATATGTAATTTACTACTTAGGACTTAAAAGATATTTTGGATCCATAAGTCTTTTTATTACCAGCCCAAATCTAAAATACCTAGCTAGGTTAAACTGAGGTGCCTAAGCCTCTTCCTGCTGATAGGAGTCCAAGTTGAATATATGTATTATGAGCTATTTAAAACCTATAAAACATTGGTATTTTGTTCCAAGATTTAAAGAACAATAATTCTAATTAATGTGTAGAAATGGAAGAGAAGTGAGTAAATTATGAGCTATTTAATGAAGTCCTGGTGTTTTGGGCATCTATCAGCCGACAAAATTCTGTTTGTGTTTGGTATTGGTTGCTTGCTACTTTTCATAATGAGTGATGTGATTGTACTTTTTCTTTTACCCCTTGCCCCTATTTGTACATCTATAATAGAAAAGAAAGGTTAAAGTATTAAATACTTTCTCTTTCTCCTTCATAGCCTTTACTATAAACTTGAAACTAATTTCTTGCTTTTAAGTGGGCTGTTGTGGAAGAAACAATCTATCACAACAAACAATCTATCTGAATTAACTAGTATTGTTGTTAGCTCCTTGTAATCGTCGTCCATTTGGTTTCTGGACCTTGGGTATAGTGGCTGTGGCCCTGAGGTCACAAAGTGGCAACTTATAGTATCATCTAATGTTATGTTACTTTCTTAGCATGTATGTTGTGTTAAGAATATACTGTACTTCCATTCTCTTGTTACTCTGTTCCATTAGGCTCCTATTTAATTGCAACTTCATTTCCTCCAATTTGAGTCGCCAATTTATAGCTGACTTTCGTATTTAAGCCTTGTTGTTTTGATAATCAAATATACTCATTTGGCAAGCAGTGTTTGCTGGAAAGTGATGATGGTGTTAGGCGTTCTTTGCCATTTCAAGTAGAGAATTCATCGATGAACCTTGATGAGGAGGTATATTGTTTGCTTATTAATAAAATTTATATGATACAGTTTCAAGATTGGCACCTTGTCCATATCATCTTTAATGAAAAACATAATGCATGGGCTTGCTTTGTCGCCTCATGCTAGTTCTTTCAAAAGTTGTGTGATAGTCTGTGATGTACTTCCAGCGGTAAATTTCAAAATACCACAGTATGGATAAACAAGCCAGCATGTCAACACTGAGGCTTAGTTGAATGGTTAGGGCTGTGGCTTGTCTCACATGGTCTTGGCTTCTATTTTTTAGGGTCACTTAACTGATAAAAAACTGCAAGTTTCTTAGTTTGGCAGAAGGCCCAGTTTCAAACTTGAGTTTGCGAAGCAGGTTCAGGGAATTTCTAAGTTATCAAAATAAGAAAATTGCCAACTTGTACTTTCTGAAAATGATGTTTCTATAAATGCATAGACGCTAAGCAATTTCATGAAGGAAAAACTCAAAACTGATTGTATCCACAAAGTTCGTTTACAGATTCTAATTTACGTGAAAGTGATTGCTATGTGAGCTGAGCGACATGAATCTAGATTTGAGGAAGGATGCTGAAGTTCTAATATTGTTTTGATGTTATGCTGCATATCATTCCTGTATGTAAAATTTACTTCAGATAATTGCAGGATTTTATTTATTTTATTTGATTTTTTTCTATTACCTAAAAAGAAGAAAGATGAAGGAATAAAGCAAATATAACATGCAATATTGCTCAATAGTAATCAATATATTCTTCTTTTTCATAAATTTTGATAATGTTTCTTTTATAATAACTGGAAAGTTATTGTGTATTGAGAGAGATCCCATTACATGTTGGTTGAAATAAATTACGGTGCAGTTGTGTAAACATGAAATTGTACACTGTTTGAAGTCATCTTCATCTCAATGTCTATCAGGACCTGCAGGAAGCTATTGATGAACTTGCCAATGCTTCTGGGTCAGATTTTGAGATCCCTTCAAATTTTGATGAGCAGGTAGTAATTTTACTGTAACCTAGCTTCAGCATATCATGAAAATTGAGAATAATATCATGCTTTAGCTCAGAAAATCGATGATATCACATTACAGGTTGATGTTGATGATTCAAATTTGGGAACCGACTGGCTTGACACATGAGGTCGAGCTGTGTGTTTTTTTTTTCTTTTTTAAATTGAACCCTTGGTAAGAGTGAAGGCCGTGTATCGGATTCTACTAACATCATAATACAGCTGGAGCTAGTTTATGTTCATAGACACAAAATAGAAACACAACATGTACCTTTGTTCACATAATATAATGTGGATAAGTTTTCACAAGCTTTGATCTTCAAACTTTTTATTTTCTGTTATTTCTTGGAATGAATTTAGTTTAATTATGTTGCACAGAAAATGTCATTAAAGTTGACCCTGCATAAAGTTGGAGGTCAGGACTTTACGGGCTGGCTTAGGCCAAGCATTGGTTATGTTTCGAGTTAATTTGGGCGATTTTCATATCAAGTACCAAAATAGCAAACAGTAAATGTTAAAGGGTGTGAATCTCTCAGAATTGGTTCTGGTTCTAATTTATATTGACCTTGAAACAAAGGACCTGTGCAATTAATCATTGTCCTAACCCCACAAATACTAAATAAATTCATGTCATTTCCTTTTCTCTCGATTCGAAGAGGCATTGAAAGCAGTTAGAAAATGATCTAAAGAGGATGTGGAATTTAAGAATTTATAAAAAAAAAAAATTATTAAATAAAAGTCTTGTTTTTTTTTTTTTAAAGGAATGGAGAGATTTAAACTCGAAACTTTTACAAATTATTTACCCTTATTAAAGTACTATATAAAGGCACTTTTGCTCCCCTTTATTTTGTTTTTGATTCTAAACCACTTGCATCCTAGGATTATTTTTATTAGGAAATTTATTATTCTTTTAGGTTAAAGGTTTCTCATGTAACATTCAACAAGTCTATTGAGTATGTTGCGGTTTATCTTCTTTTTTTAATCTTTTTTCAAGTCTTTTGATCATTATAACACTATTTTGACTTTCCTCTTTCCTGACCTTGAAAAAGGCCTCAAGAGTGAAGGGAGTAGTTTCTTTTCTTTTTTTTTTTTTCAAAGTATACGACGATGAACCTTATTAAATTCTTTGTTCAACCTTATTAGAAATTCAAATAACAATCTTATGCAAGGCACTATCTGTTGGACATCGCCATTTGAGTTTATAAAATAGATCTAATTCTTGCCGAAGATCTTTTAAGGTGTTGTAATATTTGGTGATACCAAAATCACTTTGTTTAATTTTTTGGATCTCACTTTTACTTTTGACCTTCAATATTTGTATAAAATTATACAAGTGTGAACGTATTTTTGTTATAGCGTCTCGTAAATCTTGGGCTGTTTTTAGAAAATAATATGTTTGATTAACTTTTGGCTCCATTGAGTTGACCAATTATAATCTTGTAATTCTTTGAATCTTAGGTTGCATATGCTGGATCATCTTCTTCTAGTATTTTTGTTTGAGTTTTCCTTTTCTTTGAATAAACAATTTAATTAGTTGAGATCATTGAAGAAATTTGTAATTTGTAAATTTAAATTATCTCTAGTACCATGTATTAATGTCTGACGTAGTAGTTGTTTTGCCAACATTGAACTTGATGAATTGGAACGTGGATTAAAAAAATTACAAAGAAGTCCAAAGTGTTTGGTTATTTTCTAAATATGCCCCAAAACTTTATGATTATGATAGATAACCGCCCCTAGATAATTTTCACTTAGAGACTGGAAGTTAAAATTTTGACAGGTAGACCCTTGATATGAAATTGTAAGCGGGAAAGGCTTGATAATACCACGTTACTTCCCAGAATGGTAGATTAATAGGAGGGGGATCCGAAATAGCTTGAGGGCGAACCTTCACACATCAGTGACACGCAATGGCAAGAAAATTGTGATAATCGAGACTTTAACAGGCATTTAAGGCCAAACGAGAGCTTTGATGATGATGATGCTTCAAGGATTGATCGACCATTCTCCTCTTAGGTGGTGCCGGCAATGTAGGAAACGACCACCATGAACTGCGACGTTTAAGCCTCGCGTGTGGCTGCCAACCGTGCGTGAGTTATATTATACACCTCTATATTATTGCCGGAAAAATAAGAGCCTCTCCAATACTAATACTTAATGGCTCTAATACCATGAACACAAATTTGAGAAATAAAACTTTCTCAATATACTTTCTCACTAGTTTTTAAGTACTTATAAACTACAAATATAACCTACGGAGCCAAAAAAAAAGTCTTAAATAAATAGGAAATCTTTATACTTACAAGACAGATAATTCTTAAAATTCCTCAAATAAATAAATAAAAAAAAACCAATTCTATATAGACTGAAAAACCTATATTGTCACAATTGTTGTATTCAACACTGGCATCGTGGGAAACGATGTTTTCCTATTTACAGAACCTTTATTGATAGTAAATAATCCAGAGGACTTAGAGCTGGCAAATTGGTAATGATCTGGTTCTAGCCAGGTTGTAACTTGAAGAAAATGCATAGCAATTTAATACTACAGGACCAAAAAGATTAATTAGATTGGTAAGTGTTGATTCTAGGTTAGAATGAGATGTCTAAACTTCTTCAATCTGCAAAAGTCCATAATGAATATGTTTATTTAGTTGGGATTCATGTTCAGCAGGTTGCATGTTGCACACTTCATATCAGGAGACATCCCCTGGTATTTCTCATTGAAACCTATTATCTTAGTGGATCTGGGACAAGGAATCATAAACTATAGTTTTGATCAATCCAAGTTTTAAAGAAGAACAATTCTGATTGATGTATAGAAAGGAAGAGAAATGAGTCAATCAATTATGAACTGTATACATAGTGGAGGGTCCTGGGTGTTTGAGTGTAATAGTAATCTATAGGCCCACAAAATTCTGTTTGTGTTTGGTATTGGTTACTCACTTCTCATAATGAGTCCCGTGGTAGTTCTCTTTATTTTCCCCTTTGTGCCTAATCGTACATCCATAAGAAAAATGGAAGGCCAAAGTGTTAAATCGTATCTTGTTCTCCTTCATTCATACCCTTAGCTCATCATCATCATCATCTGGAACTTGGCAAATAGAGGTTGTGCACTAGGGGCGTGCAGTGCCAAATTTCTTTCACATGCTTGTTGGATAATAGTATTGTCTAATGTTATGTTATTTTTTCTTGGCATGTGATGTTGCTTTAAGAATATACTACTTCCACATAAATGCCATGTGGTTTTGATTATCAAATAATGTTTTGATTTTGTGCTTCTTATCTTATTACTCCTGCCATGTAAAATAAACTTTAGCAAGAACTTTTATATGGTTTGAATTAAGTTATATTCATCTTAAAATGAATCGGATTTGTAGGAAGTTGTTACGGTTTAGACATTTGTCATTGACTCAAAAGATTAGTCTATTAGGTAATGCTTTTTACCCGCTCATATATACCTAAGATCCATTCAATTCTTTTCAATGTAGAGCGTGACATTCTCTTCCACCTAATTACGTAATGCTTTCGTCATGATCTGACCCAAACTCAAGGGTCAATCTGATCGTATTGCCCATTCACTCAACACTAAGGGCCACTATTCACATGATAATTTATTTTGAAGCTCAAGACATAAAATTTTTAAGACCTGCTTGGTCCATATTGCCCATCTCTCTGGAGATATGGGGGATTCATTACCTATGTGGCAATCTCTATTGGGGCTATTTTAAAAGTCCACATGCGAATAAGAATTCGAATTTGTTCTGATACCACTTGCTACATGTTAGACATTTGTCATTGACCCAAAAAATTAGCCTATAAGTAATGTTGTCTACCTATTTATATATATCTAAAATTTACTCAATTTCTATTCGATGTAAAATGTAACACTATTTAGTAGCATAGCAATGCTTTTAGAATAATTTTTCAAATCCTTTTAGCAGTTCGATACATCATAAAAAATGAATATAATAGCATGTTTTAGCTCTACAAATTGATGAATGATATCACAATATAGGTTGATGTTGTAATTCAAATTTGGGAATTGACTGGCTTGACACGTGACCGTGCCATTTCGTTTATAAAGTTTAACGCTAGTTAAAGTGAATGCTCTCGTAATTTCTACTAGCTTCATAATTAATTTACCACTTTTATCCGCCTATATATACCACATTTTTTACGTTTTACCTAATCAAACCCCTATTAGAAAAGCCTGAAAATATAATAAATCAACTATTCGATAATTAAAAATAGAAAAATTGGAAAGAAAATGACAAAGTCTAGTAAAAAGTATAATACAAATTAGTTTTATCTATACCATCATATACGTGTCTTTTTCTACTACCTTTAGAAAGTAAAAATAGGTTGTTTTTTAAACTGTTGCATTACATGATCATCACTGCAATTTGTTTTGACCATCTTCATCTACCTTCATTAAGGCAAAAGACAAATGAGAGTTTTCCTAAAGCTCCACAACTGCACAATGGTACCTTTCTCCATTATATTATCAACATCTTTGACAACTAATGAGTACCAATTTTCTATGAGATTATAACTGAAAGTATTACCTATGGTCCATTTTTTTA
Organism: Ailanthus altissimus; assembly: GCA_946807835.1. Classification (NCBI taxonomy): domain Eukaryota; kingdom Viridiplantae; phylum Streptophyta; class Magnoliopsida; order Sapindales; family Simaroubaceae; genus Ailanthus; species Ailanthus altissimus. Next base: position 15,191,390 of record OX327698.1, read on the forward strand.
ACTCTAGAATTTGTTAGTATTTTAGCTCTAATTACTTGTTTAAAAAATATAACAAAAGTACATCAAATATCAAGATTAATAAATCATACAAAAAATATATAAAATTTAACGTGGTTCACTTTAATTTGGGCTACGTCAACAGATGAGAGTATAATTTACTATAATTTTATAATATAAAATATAAAAGTACTTTAAATATTTTCTATGTGACCCCTCATATAATTTCTCTCTTATAGCTTTTTTGTTGATCCTTTAGCCTCTTTGATGAGTGCATTTTATATTCATTATTTTGAACTCTTAAACTTAGTAATTACTCAATTTGAATAAGAATACGTGGCTTTTTATGTGTATCAATGTTATTTTGTTTGTTTCAAATTAACTGAGCTATTTAGGATAAAAATTAAAAAAAACATGCGCAAAATTGTAAAAAAGGGACCAAAATGCTCAAAATAAATAGTAATAATGAACCGTGAGCAGTAATAAGTGAATAATAATACTAAACAGTGAAAAGTGAACAGTGGCGCCCCTATCCGTGCTGCATCACCAAAGCAAACATAAAGTTGACGCTACAGTGTTGCCAGCTGCAAAGTATCCTATTTTCCCCCTTAATTTAAGACTTTTAAGTAAGAATCTTTGGGCCACTTCTCAAAATAATAAGAGAAGGCCCAAAAAATACAAGAGAGAAAGACTTAAACTCAAATTTGAAAAAGAGAAAAAATATCACCAAGGCTTTATGAGGATCATTGAAGATACTTGAAGGATTGAAGCCTTGGAGACATCTCCAAATTCGATTTTCTCTTTTATTTTTACTCATTTTATTTTTTTAAAAGTTTGTAGTTATGAATATTGTTTAGACATGTTTGTATCTATGGATTTCTTAATAGTTTTAGTTATAGTTGGATTGATGTGTGGTTAAACTTGAATTCTAGGGTTTAATGTAGCTTTATGGATACTATGTTTAGATGATTGTTGTGTATTTTGTATGTATATACTTTTAACGCAAGTGCATGTTATCACAATAAGTAATATATAATGAGAAAAGTGTCGATCTCATAAGAAATTGTTATTACTACTTACTAAGTACAAAAATTGTGTCCTCCTACTCTTATTCAAACTATTGGCAATTCAATGATTTTGATATCTAAACTAACTAAACAAAAAGAATAATTACAAAATTGAGCAAAGAGAACAAATGTGATGACACCAATACTCAAATGCCTAGGATTACAATAATCCCTCAATACTTCACTTGAATCCAATTACTCCCCTTAGAACAATCAATATGAATGTTAACCAAGAACTCTAATATCCTCACAAACCTCTTCCAATGGTCAAGCGAGTATATCTCATTCAATCAATTATCAATATTCCTAAGATAATCAAATTGAAATAAAATTCATTAAGTTCAAGTTCTCTAAATCGTCATATATGCCACATGAGTATATTCCTATCTCATATGGAGCTTATACTTTTACACAATGATCATACATCAATCTATTCATAGCCAACACAAAATTCCCTTTTTCAAGTTCATTAAGATTCTCAAATTAATCTAATATATCATCATGTAGTTAGAAGCATTAACCATAGAACAAATTGAATAATTCAATACCAATAAGATGAATACGGGAAAATAATCAATCCAAGCTACATATTGAGTTCACATTGTAATCCTAGCAATGAAACTTAGTTCATAATTGTAAACATAAGTTCAGAGCATCTAACAACATCATTAAACATATTAGAATCAATAACAAATACGAAATTGAAGAGAAAATGAAATTTCCCTTTATGCTATAGTAATGTACTTCCTCCAATATGCAGAATTTCTTCTTCTTGTTGTTGATTCTTGCTTCCAAGACCCAAATGATGTGTTAATTTCATGCTCTTTGCTGTCCAACCCTTTCTTGGCTCAATAGTAGGTGTTTATATAAGTTTAGGGTTACAAAAAATAGGACAATATTGTCCTTAAAGAGTACTCAGCATCCAGTGCCACGACATTCGGATTCAATGCCGCGGCATTGAAGCTACTGATTTGAATGCCCTGACCAATGTCTCGGTGCTGCACTATAGTGGATGGATAGTAACTCATGTGACTGTTCATATACTGTAGCAATATCACTGTTCACCCAGTACTGTTCATTGACACTATTTATAGCATTGTTTACATTCTGAGCATTTTAGTCCCCTCTCAGATTCTCATCTCAAATAACTCCGTTTGCATTCAATTTTTGGTATTTTTGCACCGATAGTTCTTAAATCTATAAAACAACATTAATATGTATAAATAGCCAAATTATTGAGATAAATTGAACAAACATCAAGTTTAGGAGGATAAAATATTTTATGTAATTACGCCCTATCAATGATTTAGTGATTGTTGTTTCATTCATTTATGTTTCTCTATGCTTAATGATTTTAATTGATTAAAAAATGAATTGATTGTTGATTTGTGAATTAATGCTCAGGGGAGATTAACCCATTTATTAGATTTGAGAAACATAGCCTTAAGTTATTATTGAGTCAGAAGGTTAATAAAACTTATATAATCATCGATGGTTGCTTAATGATTGCATATGGGGTGCACTAAATATTCGAGAAAATGTATGAGAACACTTGAGATGTGACATTATGCCTAAAATCTCATTTGATGCTCGAGAGAGGTAATAAGATTAATCATTAGGTAATCATTTTAAGGGTTGCGTAATACATGTTAGGTAGACATATTAGATAGGAATATCAACTTGAATATGTATGCATATTATCTCATTTAACACTCGGAAGAGGTAATAAAATTAGTCTTAATCTCTTGATTAATAATTTAAATAAAATAGCTAAATAGAAAGAATATAGTAAAATCAAGACCCTAGGATCTTATTTATCATAGATTCACCATTTTGCAATATTATCATTTTTAATTGTTGCTTTGTTAATTGCTTTATTTAGGTTGTTAGTTTAAATTTTCTTAGTTATTGCAATCAAATCAAGTTTCCTAGATATAATCGAGTTGCAAAAACTAATATTACTTAACGTAAATTTGAAAGATTAATACTCGTGGGAACGATACTCATACTTATCACTCTTTATATAATAAGTGATATCTAATTCCTTGTTGAATTTGTATTCTTAATTCTTATACAACTTGAACTTTACCTTTATACAAAATTTACTAATTTAGGATTCTCTTAAACCAACTCAAATTAGGTAATTTAGGTATTTCTTAAATAAGTTTGGTTTAATATAATATTGTCTCCCTTAAAACTAAACTTTTATATCTCTTCAATAAACCATGTTTGATTTAATTTTTTTTATGGCCTCCTTTAAGCCATATTATAGTTCTTATACCATACAAACTATGTATCATACTCAATTAGGGTTTTTTTTTATAATAATCAATCCACCTACCACTTTTGCAAGCAAACTTTTTTTTTCCCCACACAGACTCATTATTTCTTCTTCTTCTTTTTTAACCTAACAACTTACTAGATAAAAAGAATAATCCACTATAATCTCATAACATAAAATATAAGAGTACTATAAGTATTTTCTATGTAGTATTAAGTTTGTTAGAGTTTAGGCGGGAAAGTATACTTCTAGGCTATTAATACCCAAACTAGGAAGTTTAATGTAATCTCTAATTTCATCATTTTTTAAATTTCTTATGAGTGTTGTGAGCTCGGTTGTTCAAGATTATAATTTTTTTATCTTGTTTGAATAATAACATCAGATCTTTCTTTTGTTGGTTCATAGATGTAGGCTATACTAAACTGATAGAGTGTGTGGAACTTACCAACACCTTGGTCCACCAGTTGGATGACACCTCAAAGCCACTGGCATTCCACCACACAATAATTAGGTTACCTGCGCCCCTAACTAATGTTGAACCTGGGATCTCATCCCTTATAGGCCTTTAAGGTTCAACGGTTGTACCCATTGGGCTGGCCCTTAAAGGCCTATAAAGGATGAGATCCCAAGTTTAACACAGTTAGGGGTCATGCATGAGATTTAATTGTGTGTTGGGACGCCAATGGCTCTGAGGTGTCATCCAGCTAGTGGACCAAGGTGTTGGTAGGTCCCACATACTCTATCAAAAAAGGTAGCTCGATGGGTACAAGGACGAACCTCTAAAGGCCTCCATGGAGATGAGGGCAGGGGTTCGAATCCTTGGAGGTGCAGGTAACTTGAGAATTGTGTGCTGGGATGCTAGTGACTTTAAGGTGTCACCCAGCTAGTGGACTAAGGTGTTGGCAGGTCTCACACACTCTTACAAAAAGGCCGGCCTTTTTGATAGAGTGTGTGGGATCCACCAACACATTAGTCCACCAGCTGGATGGCACCTCAGAGCCACTGACGTCCCACCACACAATAATCAGGTTACCTGCGCCCCCAACCAATGTTGAACATAGGATCTTATCCCTTATAGGCCTTTAAGGTTCAATGGTTGTACCCATTGAGCAGTGCCTGCTCAATGGGTACAACCATTGAACCTTAAAGGCCTATAAGGGATGAGATCCCAAGTTTGACACGGTTGGGGGTCATGCATGAGGCAGATTATGTGGGTACGCCAGTAGGTGCTGAGGTGTCAGCCACTGGCTGGACCAAAGTAATTGGTGAGCCCCACATAGTCTTACAAAAAGGCTGGCCTTTTTGATCCAGTGTGTGGGACCCATCAACACTTTGGTTCACCAATTGGTTGACACTTCAAAGCCACTGGAGTCCCAACACACAATTAAATCTCATGCATGACCCCTAATCGTGTTGAACCTGGGATCTCATTCCTAATAGGCCATTGAACCTCAACAAAATACAAGGCAAGGTTTGTAGTAAAGGGATTATCATAATGGAAATGGGAAGACTTTAAGAAATTCTTCTCTACGATAGTGAAACATTTTTCTACAAGGGTCTTGTGGCTTTGTGTGTAAATTTAGGGTTACATTTAGAGTAAATTGATGTAAAGATTACTTTTTTACATAGCGATCTAGAAGAGAAGATTTATATGACTCAACCTCAAAGTTTCGAGGTTCCTGAGAGGAAAGATCATGTATGTCTATTTAGAAAGTCTTTATATGGATTTAAGCAATCTCTAAGATAATGGTACAAGAGATTTAATGACTTTATGATGTGGAATAACTTTATAATGAGTTCTTATGACAACTATATTTATTTTAGGGAAGTATGCAGAAAGAAGCTCATTTATCTATTATTGTATATTAATGACATACTGATTGCATGCCATGACATAGAAGAAATTAACAAGTTGAAAGATACTTTAAATGAAGAGTTCAAAATGAAGGATCTTGAAACTGTGAAAAAGATTTTTGGAATGGGAATTGAAAGAGAGGGAATGAATGTGTTGTTTCTGTTGTATGAGAAATACATCATAAAGGTATTAGATATATTTGGGATGCTAAATGCAAAATTAATAAGTACTCATTTGGCTATGCATTTTAAACTCTCAGTTTCACAATGTCTTTCCACTAAGGAAGATAAACAAAAAATGTTGAAGACTTTATATACTAGTGTTGTGAGAAGTATCATGTATACGATGATTTTTTCCAAACCTAACATTACTCATATTGTGAGTCGATAAGCAAGTACATGGCTAATCTTAGAAGTGAAGACTGAAATGCTATAAAATAGATTCAAAGATCCCTAAAGGGTACTTCTAGTCATAGTTTAGTGTTCAAGAAGGATGAGTTGGAAGATGAATGGATAAAGAGATTTGTAAATGCTAATTATATTGATGATTTAGATAAGATGAGGTTCTTAACAGAATACTTATTTACAGTAAATAGGTACTGTGTAAGCTAGAAGGTTATATTGTGCCAATTGTAGTGTTTTCAAATATAGAAGCCGAGTATGTAAGAGTTGCGGAAGCTGTAAAGGAAACAATTTAGATGAGGTATCTGATTGTAGAGCTAGTCAATGTGATCAAGAGGTGAATATGTTCTATGATAGCCTAAATGCTATACACTTGAGCTAGAATCAAGTGTCCTATAAAAGCATAAAACATATTGATATAAAAGTATATTTCTTCTAGAATCAAATTACTAAGGAAGTGATAAATTTGGTAAATATACATATTTTTTAGAATCTAGTGGATATGATGATGAGAGTAATTCCTTCTATGAAGTTCAAGCTTTGTTCTAACCTGATTAGTGTAACCAACAAGTAAGGATAATGCGGGAATAGCCAGCAAGAAGATTAGAATATGCTCATTGATTTTAGAATCAAGATGGAGATTGTAAAATGGTGATTAAAAATTAATGACAAAGTTAAGTGATTTGTTTTAGAGACCAAAGAGTGAAAGGAAAGAAGTTTTCAAGGACTTAAATGCTAACGAAAGTAAGCTTTATGGATTTCAAAATAATTAACTAAAAACAAAAAAGGCTGGAATAATAAAGTATTTAGGAAGTTCAAAAAATGTAAAAAAAACACACCGTTTTACTAAATGAGTCTAAGACAAATTTGATGTTGATAAGTGATATTAAGTTTGTTAAGTTTGTTATAGTTTGGGTGAGAAAGCTTGCTCTTGTAGTTTAGGTGAGAAAGTTTGCTCTTGGTCTATAAATACTAAAACTTGGGAGTTTAATGTAATCTCTGATTTTATTATTTTTCTTTGATTCTTAAAAGTTTTGTGAGCTTGATCATTCAAGATTGCAATTCTTTAATCTTAATTGAATAATAACATCAAATCCTTTTTGTATTGGCCCCTAAATATTAATTTTGTCGAACCACATAAATTTTCTTGTATTTCTTCAATTTTTTTTATTTCTTATTTCTGAAATTCAATTCCTTGATTAAAGATTATATTAGGTTTAATTCAATTCCAACATTTAACTTTCATTTTAGGATGAAAATTAAGGTCACTAATAAGCTACATTAAGATAATAGTTTTGGAGATACGGGAGCCTTATATTATATCCAAGATTTTGACGCCAAGCATTTATTGTTCTCTCTCTTACCCTAATAATCTAAACTTCAATTTTAATTTTTTTTTAAAACATTTGCGATTAATGTTAGTTTTTTTTTTTAGAGAAAAGCAAGTAAGTGTTTTTTTTTATAACTATTCTAACAATTTAAGCTAATTTATTATTATAAAATAAGATGTTATTAGTATTTGTTTGAATGACTCAATGATAAAAAAATTGTAATGCATTATTCTTCTACTAAAGTGGAGATTTTAAATTCAAATCTCCTTCTCTATATTAAAAAAAAAGATATTAAGTTTGTAATGTTTTTTTCAAAAAATATTTTATTTTTGTTTTCTATTTAGATTTTTTTTTATATGAGTATTTGTAAATACATTAGCAAAATAAGACTATTAAAATCTTTTCAACAAACATATTTTCTACATTTTATTTATAGCGTACCTTTAATAAAAATAAAATTTATTTAACTTGTAACACTCAAGATACAAGATTCCTGAGGCTATAGATAACGCGACCAAAATGGATGAGATAAATTGTTAGAATCATATATCGTCTTGTTAGAAAAAGTCTTATGTAAAGCCGATTCTCAATCAACATCGGACCTTTGGGGAGATCCCAGAATAAAACCTTATATTCCATGCACAAAACGGATAATATCATACTGTGTGGGAGTGAGTTGCTATAAATGGTATCAAAGTCGGACCTACCTCGCTGTGTGGGCCAGTGAGCCTAAAGCCTAAGTTACAAATAACACACACATGCCATGCACTCTTATGGTCTAACACACACAAGTCAATCATGTGTCCCTAGAGGTTTAGCACACACGAGGCATGTGTCACCTAAGAGAGTAGATTGTAACACCAGAGATCTAGAGATTCCTAAAGCTATAGATAATAGGTCAATATAGATGAGATGAGAGTCAGATGTCAAAATCCCACAGCGCCTAGTTAGAAAATTGTAATACCTAAGATCTAAAATTTCTGAGGCCATAGATAGCATGACTAAATTAGATGAGTTAAGGGTTAAGTGCTAGAATCTTACATCGCCTAGTTAGATTGAGTTTTTAGGTTATATATGTAGAGCTCTTTCTCAATAGTATAAGGTCTTTTAGGGAGATTTAAAAACAAACATATGCAAGTCCAAACTCAAAATAGACAATATCATACTGTGTGTGAGCAAATTGTTACACAAATATATTTTTATAAAATCCATCATATCATATCTCTATATCTTTACAGCCATAATATTTTTACAAAACTACCAAAATCTTTTGTCATTGTTAAATATTAATTTGTTTGTTTTATTTTTAATTTGTATACTAAATACAATCATTTATTTGATTCGTTAATTATTATGTATTGATTTTATTTGAATGTTGTGTTTTAAGATATTGAATTTGAGAAAATATAGGATAAATTTAAATTTATATATAAAAAATATTGAATTGTTATGAATTTAAATCTAAGTTTTATTAAGTATCTTTTTTATAATTTAATACAGGTAAATATTTTTAATAATATAAATCAAATGATCTAGTAGTTTAAAAAAAATTAATTAACAATTAAACGATCAATGACTTTTTTATAAAAAAAATTAACTTTTAAAAACTCTAATTAGAAAATCCAATAACATAAATTCTAAATAGTAAAAATGAGATCCAAATCCATAGCTCATTCGTTATTTACACGAGAAAGATTACGATTATGATGTATCAAATGGGTAAAAATCTTTTGTTTTACCCTTAGAATCTTAGGTTGCAGTCTTTTGGGACTTTCTTGTTTTTGTTATGCTACTGTAAGCCATAGCCTGTAGTACGGAGAATTTTAAGTCTTTCTTGAATTTTAAATTTGTTCTCGTGAAGTAACAAGAACAAGTAAAGGAGCAGAGAAATCCATGTAGGCAAGAAATTGATAATAGAGTGGAGAAATTTCGTGCTAAGCAACCTTTACTACTTGCCCAGTTGTCCCTTTGTTCGATTGCCCTATTTTGCCCCCTTTTCTGATTCTTCGATATGGCGAATGCCAATGAGACCTCTTATTTGAAGTGGTTCTCTATGGATTTCCTAGATGATTTTTATTGCACATCCATGTAACTTTAGAGAAATTAGAAATCTGGACCTCAAGGAGAGCAATCTTGTTTCTTTCTAATTAAGTAGTTTGTAAGTAAAATAATGCAGAATCCATTTCTTAGAATGGAAGATTTTCCAGCTCTACTAGAAGCTCCTTCACCTATGTCCATCTTCTAATTTCTAATGCACTGTAAGAAGATATTTCGACACAATTTGTGTTGTTGTTATATAAAAAATTAATGAATTTATTCCCTGTAAATGAAAAGGACCCAATATATAGGCCCACGGCCTACTTCACCCAAAAGGCGAATCCAAAGGCTCAAAATTTGCTCAGGATCCCTTACATGACTCTGGCCAACTCAGAATCTAACAACTTAAAACCCTTGATAATTGGACCTACACTTGACTACGAACTCGTAAGCCCTAACTTGCTCAGAGGTGAAATTCCATACACCCCAAGCAGCTCACAATGCAAATACGTCGAGTCGCTCATCCGTGAACCAACTGTAAGTATATCTCCAAGATTGCTCAGGAATTTAGTAAAGATCGAACAGCTTGTCTAGTTGGTCATATAGGAAACGTCTATATTAAGTAAACAATACAAATAAGGCAAGTCATTAAGAGTGACAACTTGAACTATCAATAAATAAGAATCCCTTAATTTTTGGAAGTAATATCCCCCAAGTCACGCCAAGCAATCAAATAACATCTTGATCGTCCACCTACAATTATGACAAGAAATTTGGTGATGACCCAAATATTTTCTCACAAGATCTTCAAGACACGAGGCTATAAAAGGAGGAAGAGTCACAAGAAACAGGTTTTGATTTTCTGACTCTAAACATACAACTCTCTTATCTTTCTCTGCTTCCCCTAACCACACGTCCAGAAGTTTATCGAAAGATTTTCGCTGAAATCACTACCGACAAAATCATAACAAGAGTTTCTTCTTAGTTTTTACAAAATTAATTTAGCTAAAAATCCAAAAGGTCCAAGAACACGGCCCAAGCCAGACATGACCTAAGTTGTAATTATATAATTAATGTATGAATTACCATTGCTCGCCGTCATTGCTTAATATTGTTATTTTTTAACTGTTAATGCATATTCCAATAGCCTACTTTTGACGGCACCCTTCGCTTAAAGCTAGGTTGTCATAAGTCAATATGCATGGCCATCAACATTCGTTATAGTTATTACATAAATATATAGAGATCTCTAATCTACTTTTTTATTGATTACATTTAATTTGCTTTATTTTCAATGTCAAATGACTAAATATGGGATTAAGCCATCATCAAAGTTCAGTCTGGCTTTGTACATCTTCAACATATCAAGTCCTACAACAATAATATGCATTAAAGCCATTCCAGAAAAATCAAGCCTTTGGCAAGTTTTTCAATATGGGTCGAAAGGTAGCACAATAACATGACACAGAAAGTGCAAACATCAAAGAAACTAAAAATGAGTTTCTAACATCATATTTGATCGCAGCCTGGACATATTTTACTAAAAGTAGTTTTGAGCCTGAATCATATAAACAAAATATTAAAGAAATAATACAGTTGAAAGTAAAATTGATACACATCCATGAAGTGAAATTAAAATTCCATCCAGGTATAGCCATAAGATCATCTTGAACTAATGATGATATTCTGGTTGATCAATCCACAAAATATAACGTTATGATATAATGCAACTGTTGTTAATATTTCAATTAGTCTGAGAAATACTTGAAGACATTTTTGCAGATGCATAATCTTGGTTGGTTATTTTTCTAAGTGTGTTTTATGCTTTGAATACAATGCTCCATATAAAAAGAATGAAATTTTAATTGAGTAGATGTTATTTTTTAAACACCTACTTGCATGAAAAAATCAAGCATAAGTGATAGGATCATCTTGCTGTTGAGGTAACATATTATTTTACCTTTATTGTGCTTTTGTGCAAATTAATAAATTTTACTTTGATATAACACCAATCAGAATATGCTTAAGCTGACAAACATCATCCTCCCCGTGTATCACTCAAAAACTTTTGCCAGTCAAGAATGCTGTGAAAGAAGAGAATATGTTTCTATATTTTATTGTGAAGAAAATAGTACAATATATAAGAGATAGGGCAGTCCTAGAAAAGAAGTCCTCTATACAAAAAAGGAACATCATTAGTACTTTCTTATTTTACGCCTACTATATATATACCTACTATATACATTTCAACACTCTCCCTCAAGCTAGAGTATATAAGTTATATGCACCAAGTTTGTTACAAATGAAATCAATTCGAGGACCTCTGAGAGATTTAGTAAGAATATCCGTTAACTGGTTATTTGAACTAACACGATTAGCATAAATACAACCAGACAATACCTTCTCTCGAATAAAGTGATAATCAACTTTTAGATGCTTAGTTCTTTCATGAAACACCGGGTTGGATGAAATATGAAGTGCAGCTTGATTATCATAAAATAACTTCATTTGTGAAATATCTGTAAACTTTAATTCTTGGATTAACTGTTTCAACCATATAAGCTCACATGTAGCTAAAGCCATGACACAATATTCTGCTTTTGCACTTGACCTAGCAACAACATCTTATTTCTTACTTTTCCATGATACAAGATTACCCCCAACAAGAACACAATACCCGATAATAGATCGTCTATCTAATGAAGATCCTACCCAATCTATATCTGAGTATCCCACAACTTATGTACGACCCTTATTCTCATACAACAATCCTTTGTCTGGTGTGCCCTTGATATATCATAAAATTCAGATAACTGCATCCCGATAACTATCACATGGAGACTGTAGAAACTGACTGAAAAAGAAATATCAGGCCGTGTGATAGTAAGATAATTAAGTTTACCAATCAGTCTTCGATCTCTTCCAGGGTCTGAAAGCGACTTTCCTTGTCCAGGTGGAAGTTTAGCATTAAAATCTATAGGAGAATCTATAGGTCTGCAGTCTAACATTCTTATTTCCTCTAGAATATCCAGTGCATATTTTCGTTAAGAGATAACAATTCCAGACTTAGATTGGGCAACCTCTATACCAAGAAAATATATAAGCAATCCCAAATCTTTAGTTTGAAAATGATGAAACAAATAATTCTTTAATTGCTTAATACCTTCCTGATCAGCTCTTGTAATAACAATACCATCAACGTAGACTACTAAATATATGCATTGTCCTTATAGTGTATGTTTATAGAAAATATAGTGATCTGACTCACTTCGGATCATACCAAACTCCTGGATAACAATACTAAAGCGACCAAACCAAGCATGATGAGATTGTTTTAAACCATATAAAGGTGACGAAGCTTACATACCAAACCAGACTCCCTATGAGCAACAAATCCAAGTGATTGCTCCATATATATTTCTTCCTGAAGCTCACCATGAAGAAATGCATTTTTGATATCAAGTTGGTGCAAAGTCCATTGTTGAATGGCAACCGTAGATAAGAACAACTGAATAGATGACATTTTAGCTACATGAGAGAAAGCCTCGCAATAATCCTGCCCATAAGTCTGAGTGTATCCTTTTGCAACCAACCGACCTGTCAATCTGTCCACCTAACCATTAGGTCCAACTTTGATATTGTATACCCATCGACAACCAACTGTGGAGTGCCCTAATGGCAACCTAACTAATTTTCATGTACCATTAGCATGCAAAGCAGCCATTTCCTCAACCATTGCTTGACACCAACTAGAGTGTGAAAGAGCCTCATAAAGTGTTTTGGGGACAAAAACAAAAGATAAAGTAGACACAAAAGTATAATACGAAGAAGATAATCGATGATAACTAAGAAAATTATATATAGGATGAGGATTGCGAATGGATCATATACCTTTACAAATAGCAATGGAAAACTGTTCAGCAGAGGGCAAGACCGTAGTTGAAGATGGATTTTGAGCAGGTAATGAATCAACAAGAACAATATCAATGGTATCACCAGTAGCACCTGCAAAATCTACATCAAGGACGACGGTAATAACATCATCTATAGAAGGAACAGAAACAAGATTATCACAGGTTAAAGATGGAATGGAAGACTCCGACTCAAATACTGGCTCAGAGGAGGACATGGTAGGAGGAGCAATATAAGGAATTAAAAGAACTTCTATGATGATTTGTGTTTCGAAACAAAAGAAAGAGAAGAAATGTGAAGACATAAAAAATTGTGACATCAGCAGATATAAAATACTGTTGTGTGTCAAGAGAGTAACATCTATATTCTTTTTGAAGACGAAAGTACCCGAGGAAGACACATTTTATGGATCGAGCAGATAACTTGTCTTGGCCAGGAGAAAAGAAATGGACAAAGCACTGCAGCCAAAACACCGAGGTGAGATGGGATATAATGGTGTATCAGGTTGTAGAAGAGAATAAGAAACTTTATTTTGTAAGACAGAAAAGGGCAAGAAACATGCAAAAAGAACAACGTCGCCTAAAAATGGAGAGGAACATGATTATGGATAAGTAAGTGCGAGTAGTTTCAATAAGATGCTTGTTTTTACGCTCAACAACCCCATTTTGTTGTGAAGTATAGGCACAGGAGGACTGATGTAAAATGCTCTGAGAAGACAAAAATTTAGTAAAGGGAGTAGAAAAATATTCACGTGCATTATCACTATACAATGTACAAAGAGTAGTAGAGAATTGTATCTTAATTTCTGCACAAAAAGATTCAAATATAAAAAATAGTTCAGATCGATCTTTCATTAAAAATAACCAAGTGCAACGTGAATAGTCATCAATAAATATAACAAAATACTTAAACCCTAAAACAAAAGGAAGTCGACTAGGACCTTAAATATCAGAATGAACTAATTCAAAAGAGGACGCAACCCGTTTATTGACACGCTTGGGAAATGAGCCACGAGAGTATTTTTCAAGTTGACAGAACTCACAATTTAAAGACGATAATCTAGGCAGATCTAGAATCATTATTTGTAGTTTTGACAACTCGGATGTCCTAGTCAATTATGAATAAGTGCTGGAGATTCAGTGACAGTGCATGCTACAGATGGTTACAAAAGACCGAGATGATAGAGTCCCTGTGACTCATGTGCTGTGCCAATCGTCTACCTTATACTGCGATCCTATATAACAACAAAGTCATCAACAAAGGTGATAGCACAATTTAAAGAACAAGTAAGTTGACTAACAGATATAAGATTAAAAGGACAACGTAGAATATAAAGAACAAATTCTAAAGGTAGGGAAGGAAGAGGATATGCTCGACCAACTGCTTGAGTAGTAATGGTGGAACCATTAGCTAAGGTGACTGATGGTAATGACCTAGATATAGAAGTATGAGAAAGTAATTGAAGGTTACCAGAAATATGGTCAGAAGCATTGAAATCAAGGATCTAGGGTCCTATAGTAGAGGACTTAGTAAGACAAGCAACTGAATTACCAGTATGTGCAACGGAGGCAATAGAAGAGGTAGACTACTTAGCTACTTGATATTTCAAGTATTCCTTATAGTTGGCACTAGTGAGAGTCATGGATGAAGGTTGTTTGTCTATAATGTCAGAATGATCAGATTGAGCAAGATTAGCAGCTTGAGGGGGTCGTCCATATAACTTGTAATATTTTTTTTCGGTATATCCCCACCGATGACAATAAGTGCACTTAGGACGACTTTTCTCACGATCACCTTACTCTCCCTTAAGAGAAGGTTGTACTGAGATGCCAAGACAGAGGAATTTGAATCAATGGTAGAGGGCCTATACTGATGACCTGGAGCAGAGACACAAAGTAACCGAGCAAAGACATCGTCCATGGAAAGAACAATAGCACTAGCAAGAATCTAATCACGGACTGATGAAAGCTCAGGACTAAGTGATGCTAGGGTGAGAACCATAAAAAATGTGTCCCTTTGAGCAAGATCGTCAGCAACAATTTCACCATATGGCAGGAGTGAATTAAACTTAGTTTTGAAGGAAGCCATCTTGCCAAGGAATTCTGACATCTCCAGACCTTGTTGTTTCAAATTAACTAGACTCGAGACCACAGAGTACAACCTTTGAATATCATTAGTATATAAGAACTTAGCTTGATGCCAAATATCAAAACATGTTCGACAGGCCTTATAAATAGGATATAATTGACGATCGATGGTTTGCCATAATTGATTACATAATAAGACATCAACCATTTTTCATTCAATTGTATCTTTATTCTTTAAATAGTAATCCTAATAGTTAAATGGTCCTCTAAGCCATATCCCATACACCATAATTCAATAAATGCGGCCCAAGAAGTATAATTGCTACTCCCTACCAATTTTTCAGTAAAAATAGTCGGGAATGAACCGAATGAAAAAATCGAACCTATTTTAGAGTTCTCAGTAGTCATATTGGCTTATAAAGCAGAGATGATCAATTTTCCAGCAACTAGGAGCAGTTTTTCGGCAAGGCAATGTTGGATTTCTAGCGATGACAAGGGAATCGGTGGGTGGTTTTGAGGTCGCTGGCGTCATCTGGAGTGATTGGTACCGTCGGTGAAGCCTCACGCTCGCCGGAGATGGAGATCGAAAAACGTGAAGCCGAGGAGAGGGGCGGCGCGTGCGGAAGCTGGTGACTATCAGGCTGCCGCGGAAGTGATCGCCGGTGATGTCTGAGGACAGGGATGCCGACGGTGAGAGTCCACACACGTCGAAAAAAAAAAGTCAGTTTCCAGCTACGGCTTGTGGGGGCGCGTGCGGCAGAGGTCAGGTACTGTTTTCTTAGAGGTTCTCCGGTGAACGATTAGTTATGTGAGAATAGAAGACACGACCACTGAAAAAGGAAGAAAACACAGTGGCCGAAAAGGAAACAGGCGAATTTGTCGAAAAAACTAAAAAAAACAAATAAAGAGCACAATGGCGCTGATACTATGTGAAAGAAGAGAATATGTTTCTATATTTCATTGTGAAGAAAACAGTACAATATATAAGAGAGAAGGCAATCGTAGAAAGGAAGTCCTCTATACAAAAAAGAAACATCATTAGTGCTTTCCTATTTTACGCCTACTATATATATACCTACTTTATACATTTCAACAAATGCCATTGCATGGAAGCCGTATAAGTCAGATATGATAACTGCAAAATCCACAGAAACTGCTCAGAGAACCAATTAGAAGCAGGAATCCAATGGAGGAGGCAAAGTACTACAGTGCAGATGAAAAAAGCGAAATTCACAAGAGCACATGATAGGCACTATCTCATCCTTTTCTTTTGTCAAATTTTTTTTTTTGCAACCATAAATTATTTCAACTCCAGCAGTAGCCCTCACAGCAATGTCATGGCAAATGACAAAAAAGTAATCAGTACCTAGGGTTTGATCCTATATGAGCACGTCAAATTTACGCTCTTCACACAGTTCTTGATAATGGCAGTCATATTTCTATAAGAACTCCCTGCATACAATAAGAAATGCATTAGAGGCATTACAAATTTGGCAAGACTTAACTGAAATCAGGCTCATATAAATTGATTGGAAAAAGAAACAGCAGAAGAAATTTAAATTTTGGTCTTCCAAAAGTTTTAGAGCGATACATATTTTGAGGTTCCAGCAGTGTCCTAATGATTATAAGTGACATACAAAGCAGAACAGAACACATTTTAGCACTACACTGCCAATTTTGAATGTTCAGCCATATAAAGGAACCACAATAGCTCTGTAGATCTTAACCAAAGACATGAGCTATGAACATTTCTTCAACCTCTCAAAATTTCAGTTTAGCAATGTATTAACGACCATGATTCAATTATCTACAACTATAATAACTGGTTGCTCTAAATCTTTATAGTTTCTGCACATATTGAACTGTTGTTGAAATTTTACAACCAGCACATAACCCAGGTAGGAGACTCATTCACGAAGGCTTAGGTTTTTTAATGCAATGACAGATTAAACTCAACCTGTTCACTTTTGACAAGACAACAAGATATGTATTGCAGTAAATAATCTAAACCAAACTAGGCTTTTCATGGGTTTCACAGTAATTAAACCTGTGTCGCTGCCAGAGGTTCCAAGATGGCTAAGGAACCATATGAAGAAAAGCAAATATCAACAACCACAAAAAGAAAAAGCAAACAAAAATTTAGAATCATAAACAACACAAACTAACAGGAAGAGGACAGGAAGACTAACCTAGTGTGTATTCCCTTTAAGATTCATCTCGAAACAATTGCTTGAAGAGGAAAAGCAGAAGTCATTTAAGAATGTTCTAGATTCCCTAGAACAATTGAATGGGATATCCCACATCCAAAAAGCCACTTTTCTCTCTCAACATTAGTCAGTTGCACGCTCAACTAATAGAGTTAAAGCATATTGAACTGCCAGAGAGGGAACTATTTCAGAAGAGATCTTAGATTTATCATTCTGACCTCGTTTGGTTCTTGAGTTCCTCTTTCTATATTTCAACAAATACCGATCAGGCTTCCCATTGCACATCTCAACCTTAGATGCATTGTCCAGGACTGATTTGGAACTTGAGTTCCTCTTTCTATACTTGAACAAAAAGCGATCAGACCTTCCCTTTTCAAAGTTTGTACTAGTCTCATCTCCACTTGACTTTAACAACACATTGTTTGTACAGCTCTCTCCTCCCTCCTTCAAAAGATCCAATATGCTTTGACACATTCTCATTTAACTTACTAGTTGAAACCTCAAGTTCAAGATTTCCAGAATCTGACCCTCCAAGCACCGAAGCACCACCACATTTCTTTTTCTTAGGAACACGGAAACGACTTGAATTTGCCACATATAGGCGAACTATTCATAGTCTTGTGCAAACGAAATGCCAACTGTTCATCATCAACAGCAACCCTTTTAATATTTTCACCACCCACATCCTTCTTCGCCCCTAAATCCAATGCCTTACTCTTTGCCACCATTGCTTTCTTGCCCATCATGCCCTTAGCCATCAAACCCAACACAATCTTTCTCCGTGCACCACCATTCCAAACAATAGAATTTTTTGAAGTCCCCAAACCTGGACAATGGGTGCTTTCTTTCCTACAAATCAAAGATTCACTCCTTTTCAATATCGATTCCGGTATCCAACAATCCACGCAAATTGAAAATTCCTTGGAGCAACAAGAATAATATGACCAAGGGGCAACAGTTTTGCAATTCAAAAAGCAATTTCTATGAACACAACGTTTACATTGGGAACAAGCGAAAAAATCATCAGTTGTTTCCTGGAAACAATAAGAGCAAATTTGGGAAGACTCAATGCGATATAGACATTTCTTGCAAACAAGAACAAGACGCCACTCGCTATAAAGAAGTTGAATGGTGTTAATATTACTACCGGCACAGGAGTCGATTCGGAATCCACAGGCTTGGCATTCTGAAAAATTGGGTAAGTTCCTGGTCTTGGTCTTGTTGGTGGAATCTTGTTCTTGTTCTTCATCGGTGGCCTTGTTCATTTTCATGGAGACTTTGATTTTTGGTAACTCTCAGAGGTGTTTCTGCTCCGAGGAGAGCCGTGGGACTTGTACACTCCTTTTAATAGATGACCCATATTTAAAATTACAGAGATGTGTTAAGAAAATAGGCAGACAGACTATTTGGTCATTAATGACACCATAAAATTTAAATGACGAAAAACAAAATTCAACACAAATAAATAAAATAAGTACCTTTTAGGGTGGGCACCAAGATGGCTACAGTTGCAATGCTACACTTTTATATGTTATAACGGTGGATTAAGATTCAGCCTTTAGTGTTTTGTTCCCTTTATTAGAAGTGAATATGTTTCTAGATCAATCCCAAACTTTCAAATTAATTCTTTCTTTTTGCATGAAGAACTATCTATATGCAATAAAAGCCTTTTATGTTTAGAATTCTTGTTTGCACACTTTATGTTTCATGCTTTTAATAAGTCAATTGTTATTGTATGTGACAGCTGATTTGGCATCTAACACATGAAGAAACAAGGATTTTAAGAGGACAATTAAAAAAGTTTTAAGAAAGAATTAAAAGAAGTTTTCAAATAATAAGGTATCAAAGACGAAATTAAAAGTGAATGTCTCTAACCTTTCACCATTAAAATTATTATCATGTATCAAACAATACTTAAAGAATTTGCAATTGGAATTATTTATAAAAAAAAGTTATTTTAAACATTTTTTAAATGTAGATGAAGTATAATTTTCTTAAAAATTGGTATATAAACTATTACTAAGACATGTTTGCTCTATAAAATATACAATATACTTCAAGATTAGGGAAGAGGAATATAGGTTTTCAATGTGAGAATGTTTTTTGAGAATTTGTTTTGGTCATAAAATTAAATTGTAATCCAAATTCTAACCATGTGATTCAACAAGAAGTTGAGGGTGACAACATACGTAATGTATTCATAAGTGGTTATAGTAGATTGACCACAAGTGATATAAGTAATGCGTTTATGTCATCGAGCTCAGAAAATAACATTATGATAGTGAAGTTGGCAATGTTATATTTTTTTAGAGAATGTATTAC
This sequence comes from Ailanthus altissimus, assembly GCA_946807835.1. Lineage (NCBI taxonomy): Eukaryota > Viridiplantae > Streptophyta > Magnoliopsida > Sapindales > Simaroubaceae > Ailanthus > Ailanthus altissimus. Next base: position 15,210,887 of record OX327698.1, read on the forward strand.
TTGAAAATGAGTATAAGAATAAAAGTATGCACATTAAATTGTTAAGATTTTATTTCAGTTTGTACAAAATTTTGTTTAATAGTCTTGTATTGTTTTGTATTGTTAATTTATTAGTACATTCCTTTTTTTTCACAAGACTTCATTTTATATAGTTTTATATAATCTGATATGGCATTGTATTGTCATATTTCTATCAAGCATTTGTTTCCTATAGTTGTGTATAGTCTTATATGATCTTATACATTATTTTTGTTTACAAGACTACATTTCAAACAGTCTTGTATAGTATTATAAGGGTTTTATACTGTGAACATTTTTTATAAAAAAAAATATATCTAAATTCCTAAAATTTAAGAAAAGAAAAATATAAACCTTAAAAGTTTCAAATATTATGCTTACACCTCTGTCAAATAACGAAATCCGTTAAAATTAATGAAAAAAATAAGAAAAAATAGAAATTTAACCTAAACTCAAAATCTAAAATTAGTAGACTCCATGTGTCATGATCTAATTGAGTTCTCCGAACACTATATTTTTTTTAACTATAAAATTGGAATTATATGTGGCTAATCCCTAGCAAAAATTGAACCCTTTTTATTTTTATTTTCTCTTTCAAAACCTTAATCTTTATTTTTCTTTATTGACTTTCAAAACCCATCCCACCGCCATCAAAGTCTCCACCTCCTCCTACCTCACCTCTACCACCACTAGCTCCAAATTTTCCACCTTTACCAGCTCCAAAGACCTTGAAAGGGTCACTGCCATTGCTCTGCCACTGATGACGAAGATGAGGTATCTCTCATAAAAGAGGTCCAACTAATGATGACTAACACCGATGACCTAACCCTTTCCTTATGGACCTTCAAATTTGGTACTTGAGCTACTTTTCTATGACTTTTTATCGTTTTTGAATCAAGAGCTCCACACTTACAAAATCGAGCCTCTCGTCATAACCCAAATTATACTCTAACTTGCCACCCTCGTGATCAACTATTTCTTGGCTGCAATGTCGTCGGAGGAATATTTTAGTTTTTCGTGTTAATATAAATTTCTTTGTTGTGATGTTTCTTCCTATCTTGATTTAAACTTAAAAATCCCTCAAATTAGTAATTTATCAAACCCTATCATTCTAATTACAATGTATACCTCTTATTCGATGAAATGGTTGATCGAGATTAGATGGAGATTTGTAATATACTTAACATTTTGAAAAAATAGAGATGTCATGGTAGAGATTTGTGATTTTTTTAATTATTATTAATGAAATTATTTTTATTGTTGTTTTGGGATGATGTTCATCTAATTAAGATTTAAAGGGAACTTATTTTCTTGATGATAGTGACTGGATTAGGGTTTTTTTGGTTTGATAACGATAGACATTAGGTGAAGGTGATAACTTAAAATTAGTACTGCATATGACAATTAGGATCCATTATTAAACATCTAATAACTTAAAATAGAGGGTAATTATGTGATTTCAGAAGAAATCGGGTTAATTCAATACACTATATCATGATAAGTGTAATATTTTAAGTGCCTATCAATAAGTATCTGTAATACAGTAATTTTCCTTGACTTTATTGACATGAACATCCTTTAAACAAAGTTAACTATGTTAAGTAGCTGTGTGATGTGTGGAGTGTATATAATTTTAAAATTTATACATGCAACAGAAGTAGCACATATATATTATACTTAAGATAGCATAATTAAATACATATATCTCATATATGTTCATAAGTATCATTTAAATAAACTGCAAGTAAATAAACCTACCCAGATTGAATGTAACTTTTCAATTCTTCAAGAACTCCAATCTCTAAGTCTTGAACTCACTTTGAAGTGTGATGTTGCATAACTCTAGTTCACAACTACAAACCGGGGGGGATTGTGAAGCTAGAATAACAGTCACAAATTTTCAGCAACAAAATGTTTTAACTCTTAAAACACTTTGATCTATTAGTATTTGTTACTGATGAGAGATTAGAGGTATAGAATGTATTTGATTCTTTTTTGTTCCTACACCACCATTTGCAAGAATACTTAGAAAAGGACTTAGCAAAAAAATCTCTCTATTCTCTACCTCTCCACATTTCTTTGCCATATCATGTATCTCATGAATGAATTTAACTCATTCAAATTTTTGTTTCAATTTTCTAATGCTTTTTATGGCCTACCATTAAACATTATTGGTCATTTTATTGCATTATCTTATCAAATACATTTTATTAATAGCTACGAAATATTCATTTACCTAATGTTGGAATATCTTTAATTATTTTAAGTTATTAATGGCCAACATCAATACCCCTCATTAGATAAATGATACCATCGTCATAATTGATGTTTATCCCTTTGTAATAATAATAAATAAATTTTACATTAATTATTTAAAAATTATTTTTTGAATAATTACTTTTACCTCACTTGTATTTACTAACAAGGTAAATCAGTAATTTCAAGGTAAAAATAAATTATGCACAATATATTTTCATTTGTCAACATTCTATTGGTTAACAACTCTTGTCAATCAATTATGTGATGTACTTAACACATCCTAAGGAACCCTTGAAACATATTTTCAGTTTGTTGAAATTTTTTGGACTGAACTGTTTGATCCAATATGCTGCCTTGGTGCACAATTAGTATACTTCATATTGTAAGACTCTTTAGGTCCACGCTCGGTTTGTCATATGAAATTTGTCCATACGTCTGTGAACAATGTTACAGATATTACAAACGGCGCAGTAAACCATACAAATTGAGGTTATAACATATTCGTATAATCCCTCCATCACAGATATTCTAGAAGAGCGGAGATATAAATCAACACTGTTAAGTCTGCATGTGCTCGACCGTAAACTTATCTCCAGATTTGTATTTCAATAAATAATATCAGCAAATACTTTTACAATATTATTTATTTGTTGATATTATTTATCCCTAAGATAAATTTTTTTTTTCTGGGTATAACTGCTTATGGCCACAAGACTTTTTGAAACACAATTTTGGAGTAATATGATATATTACTCACCTAAATGAGCTAATGGATCCCATATCTATACTCATCGGGCTCTATAAGCATCGGACCATACCTAGCGACACCCAGCACTTAGACCATGAAAGGTTTCTGACATGTGTGAAACCAAAATATAGTAGATCACTCATAAGCCCACCGTGACGCTCAGGTCAAAGGACCATAAATACTACTCAACTCGAGAAGACTCTTCATTGATTACTATATGGGATGTCTATTGGTGGTTCTCGTGAGTCTGTTCAGTACTCAGTCCTAACTGAATACTTGTATTTCTATATGAGCTTCCACTAAACTCATGGTCTGCTAAGAATAACTATCTGGACCATCCAAATATAGACATACATTGATCTATATATAACAAGGTATTTATTAACAGACCTGTATCAGTGAAGATAGATCAGAAATATAGTGTTTGAAAACATACTTGCATAATGACATTTTCTAGCACTATTTGTAACTCTTTACAACTAGGCTATTACTAATATAGTCTTAGGTCTTTATTCCATTTCAGATAAGGTCCTGACTCTTTAGATTTCACTAACTCATATAACCTGGTAACTCTTATCAATGCTAACTCTTAGTATTTATAACTCTTATCAGTGCTAACTCTTAGTATCATACAATGTCTGAAACGTTACAAGAATGATACCATATATTAAATATAATTAGCGATTTAATAAAATGATAATAGTATAAATATAAAGAAAATATTCATATATAAAAGGGATGGCACGTAAGCACAAATCCCAACAAACTTAGCCCAGGGGTATAAATATACTTTTATCATATTTAACAAATTTTTCGTTAATTTAAACAGATTCTGTTACTTGACAAGGGTGTAAGTATGGTTTTTAAAACTTTAAGGATCTACATGTCCTTTCCTTATACATTAGGGGTCTAAATATCCATTTTTCTTTTTGATGCACTTAATTTATTTTTTTACAAGACTCTATTTTAGGTAGTCTTGTGCTAGTCTTGTATGGTCTTGTACTATCAACGTTTTACAAGGCTTCATTATAGATAGTCTTATATGAGTCATGTAAATATCTTGTACTCTCAAGACTATGCAACACTCTTACAACACAATATCAAGTAAAGTCTTAACCATAATATAACTTTTATAACACTCTAATTTTTAGAAAAAGACACAATTAATATAGACTCATACAATATATTTAATGTTTAATATTAATCCAAATAAAAAAATGACAATTTACTTTTACATAACTATAGTAACAATGTCTAATGCATTGACATAAAAAAAAACAACTAAAAGAATCATACATATGAAAAAGTAATAATGTCAAGTGCATAATAAAATATAAGCATACACATATTTGAACAACAAAACAATTTATGGACTACGTAAGTTAATATTCATCATCAAGACAATCAATATATATTATGGATTGAGCTTGTTTATATCCATCATCAAGACAATCATCATACATTATGAATTGAGCTTGTTAACCATATTTTTACCTTGTAGGAGGATCAAGATAATGATTGCTACACTAAACCATCATGGCCGCTTTTTTGGTTGGCTTTGGACGAGGCAGATAGAAAAACCATGTAGAAGCAGCCTTACACTTTATTTGGCATTCTTTGTAAATATGTTGAGCATAATCCCTTATTTATTCCAAGCACTCAGCCCACGAGCTGTACACTTCCGAACACCATTATTTGAAAACAACAAACCACTTAACCTTATTTATAAGAATCTGTAAAATCAATAATGATATGAAATTGTAAGTTAGTCATAAAACAACTCACTATTATACATATACATACAAGCAACAGTAATCTCATAAAACAAAATTAATCTTTAATAAAAAAATTATATATTCTTTTAAGCTTGTTGACCTTATAATTGTCGAAGATTTAATATATGTGGGTGTATGCATGTGCAATTGTATTTATTGTATAATATACGTATCACATACATATTTAATGGTACAAAGTAATTAAATCATACAATAAACCCAATAAATAATATATTAATCACATTAATATATTTGAAGGGTTGAGAAATCAATATAATGTGTAACGTTATACACGTGTATCCTCAGAGTCCGCCTGGAAACCAACTTGTTAACAGTTCTAGTCACCAACTCGGTGAGCTTGGTAAGTTAGAACAGCAGCTCTAAAATCCAGCACGGGTTCTTAACCCCAAAATGGCCGATTGTGTGTATTTTTTCTTTTCTCTAAAAGGAAAAAAAATAGAAATTGAAGCAATTAACAATTGCTTCTCTCGCCACCAACATGGAGAAATGAAACAATTTCATTTCTTCATTCTCTCACTCAGTACCTAAAAGAAAATGAAAACAATTTTTCATTTTCTCCTTTTCATTTCCTTTTCTCAGCTCATTAAAAAGGGAAATGAAACAATTTTGATTTTGTTTCCCTCACACACCGAACACACACAACACACACACATCTCATATTATATATATATATTAAAATAATAATATAATATTGTATAAATAAATAATAATATAAAAGAAAAACTGGATGACAACTATATGTCATCTTTTAATATAATAATATTATATATTAAAATAATATATTATATTGAGATATTTTAATTATTTAATAATTAAATAATTAATATAAAAAATGACCATTTTGCCCTTCATAAATAGTTACCAAGTCTACTTCTTAGCGAGTTCCACCAAATCTTACACTTGGATAAACTCAACCGAGGAACTACAATGCGCCATGTGTCATTATATAATTAGCAAATAATTATTATTTACTAATTGTTCTATTTAATGCTTAAATATAAATACGCACGTATTTCCGTGGTAGTGTTGAATATTATTGGATTAAATAATTTAATTCGATACGCTGCCCCAATACACAACGAGTATACTCTATATCGTGAGACTCTGTAGGTTCACGCCCGATTCGTCAAACGGAACTATTCCATAAGTCCATGAACATTGCCCCACGCATACATCACAAATATACAAATAAGGGCATTGAACTATGCAAGTTAAGGTTACAATACATACGTATAATCCTTCTGTCATGATATTCTGGATGTGTTGAGGATATAGATTATCACCGTTAAATCCCCATGTGTTCATCCATATCATATCTCCATACTTATATCTCACTGAACAATATGTACAAACTCCTTTATCATATTGCTCCACCCTAGCGAAAACTCTTTCCCGGGATTAATGCTTGTGGCCAAAAGACTTTCTGAGATACAGTCTCGAAGCATCTGGATATCTAACTCCTTATGCAAGATAATAGATCTCATATCTGTACATACCGAACTCTATAAGCATCAGACCATACCCAGTGACACCTAGTGATCACACTATGAAAGGTCTGTGATATGCGTGGAACTAAAGTATGGTGGATCACTTATAAGCCCACCATAGCACTCAGGTCAAAGGACCACGTATACTACTCAACTTGAGAGGACCCTCCGTTGACGGCTTACATAAAGTGTCTATTAGAGGCCCTCGTGAGTCTCCGAGATCTAGTCCTAACTAGATACCCATATGTCAATACGAGCCCCAAGCTCATGATCGGTTAGGAACAACCATCTATACCTTATAGGTACGACATATGCTAATCTATTTAAAGATATCCACCGACAGACCCGCATCGGCAGAAATAAATCAGAGATAATATTTGAGAACATACTTGCGCAACTGACATTTCCTGACACTTAATTGCAACTCTTACAACTATGCAGTTACTAGTATATTCTCATGTCTATGTCCCATTACAAATAAGATTCTAACTCTTGGATCTTTACTGAGTATAATAACCAGCCAACAATTAACTGTGCTAATATTTAGTATTTATATCTCTTAGCGTAGCCAACTATTGGCCCTTATCTAAACTCCTTTAGATTATATCTAAATTTCTTCAGATCATACAATGTCTGTAATGTTACATTACATGGTACCATGTAAATGAGTATTAGCAATTTAATAGAATATACAGATGTATAAATATATAAGTATATATACATTCAAAGATGACATATAAGCACCAACACTAACAGTAATTAAGGCGAGTTTTTAGCTAATGAGTTAGATTTATTGGTTCTTCAGAATAGAGATTAAGATTAACATAATAAATCATTAAAAACAAAGTTGCAACAAGACACAAAATTATAGTAATTTAGCTCAATATTAACGCACATTCACCTTGTCGAACTTCATGAATTCACTAATATGACACTATTAAAAAATATTCTTACAATTAGTGTATAAAGAGGTATGGTCTCTACATACCATAAATTACAAAATAGATTGTCTTTTAACTATAGCAGCCTCGAAGGTGGCAGAGACTTTTGGGTGTATTGATAAGGCTGTAGGATGGTTGTGATCTTTTAAGATCTTTAAGGAAAGGGCGTTGGAAAAATTCCTCTGTTTTCAACAAGGGAAAGAACTTCCAAAGTCATGTGAAGTCTTGATGCAAAAAATCCAGAGAGCCTCCTATAGGAAGAGAGAATCCATCCCCTTTTTATCATTAAACCTTTTCATTTATAGGCATTGCTCAATAGTTGAATTTAGGGTTGGCAAATTAGCTTGGATCCAAATCTAAAAATATAGAGCCTATTCTAATTCGAAAAAATTTAAATTTTTATTCAGATCCAAATTCGATCTTTTTCTAAGATATCTAGATTTGGATCGGATCTGGGTTACGAAAATTCGACTCGGATCCATTTTTTTTAATTTTTTTAAAAAATCTTAAATTAATTCATAATTTTTTTTATATATGAATGTAACTATTGCTTTACAAAATAAATACTCTAAAAGTTTAAATTTATCCTAAAAACTTAAAAAAATAAAATCAAAATAAAAAAAATAAATTATGAATACAAATAATACATTACAAGTTTCACGAGCTAACAATTATTTTATAACATAAATACTCAAAAGTTTCAATTTTATCAAAATAATTTAAATTTTTTTAATAAAAAAAAGCTTAGCTCAACCCAAATTCGGCCTAAAAAACCTAGGTTGAACTTAAGTTCCAGATCTAAGTTGAACAAAACTCAGATCCATATCAGATTTTACCATTCTTAATTGAATTTTTGTAAGATTATGATAAACTGTCTACTTTCTTATTCAAAATACGTTCTAAGATTGTAGGAGGATTTATTTCTAAGAATCTCGAGAATTAAAAGATCTTAGAATTAAAGGTAATATGAGTGTTTAGGGTGGCTCGATCAATAACAATTAAGTATAGATAAGTGAATTTGTTAGTTTCAGAAAAAAGTACTCGTTATTGTTGGGAGTGTTAAGTCGATCTTGTTGGTCGCCGAGAACACCTTGTTCAGTACTGAAGCTTTAAGGTTATCTCTTCGTAAATTCTGAGGCTTCCTAGAGGCAACGTACCTTAACTTCTTTAATATTCTTTATAGTTGGTCATATGTCGAGATATTGATTCCTCCACACAACAATTTGCTTCTCATATTGACGAATTAGAAGAGATGTCATCCGGCAACCGTATCTGGAAGCAACAATTAATGGATATGGGTACTATCAAGACTTTTAGGTCGTTGATTCAAATTCTACCTATATTTGCATTCACTTAATGGTCAAACCAATAATGGAATTGACTCTAACATTCAGTTGGAGGAAAGATTGACTACTATAAGTGGGGGACGGATGGTTACAACTAAAGACCTCGGAGCTTATGGGTTAGGGTCTGTAGGCCGAGCTGAAACTTGAAAAATGAACCTTTTTTTTTTCGTTGAATTCCAAGAGAACAAAGCTTTTAACAATTTTTTATACGCAAAATTGTCGATTCAGATTTTAAAAATACGGAAGTCTTGCATTTTGGTAAACTTAAAGGATGTCCTTACTCTTTAAGTAGTTCATATCTTAAAAATGGAAAAATATGTAATTGAATACACTGACTGCCAAAAGATATATGACGATCTTAATTCATAAATTTGAACAACAAAAAAAACAATGTGTTGCATAAAATCTTTTAGTTTTCCTTTCAATAGAAAAGGAAAATGTTTTAATTAAAAAAAAAAATTAAGTTGTTATGTGCCTGTTGATGTCCAAAGGCATCTTTTTCATTTACAAGTTTAAATAAAGGTGATTTATAAATTAAGACATGTGAGGATCATAATTTATAAATGACATTATTGTTTGGAAGAAATTGTCAGTGATAGTCAAATAGGAGGACGATGTTTATCAGCTAAGACTGACATGTATTCTTGAAGGCCTCATACAGATGCAACAAATATTTCTTTGTTTATATGAACATGAATGAGGCTGCATCAACACCACTTCAAGACCATTTCACATGGTCTGGTCACGTATGAAACTGGCTGCATTGCCATGTGATGCTAAGTACTGATTTTCAGGAAAATCATCCAACTTGTTTGTGTACAGCTGATGTCTCTGCAACAATCCTAGAATTGCTACTTTTTACACGGCTGAACTAGGGATCTGTATATTTTCATACGACGAGAAATAACAACCATCCACCATTGATTCATGCCAACCTATGATTATCAGAAACAGGGCAATAACTATAGGACATTGTAACATTGCAAATTGGAATGGAATAGTCGTGTATGGGCAATTAAGTTACAAAAGCAAAAGCAAGTGAAAATGGATTATTACAAAAAGTTGATTTATGTAATGAATTATTACAAAGATATGTAGCATTCATTTCTGATTGTTTTTATCAAATGACTTCCAATTTTTAAGAAGTTTAATAACTTTTTCTGCTTGTGCTTCTCAGATGTACTCCAGTTCTGAGAGAAATTTGCCGGACCCTTACACAATGCTACGAAATTGAACTCATTAATTATTAACCAAAATACATGTTACTCCTATTTTTTTTTTTTAATTTACAATTAACATTAAAAACTTCCACTAAGGGACATATTGTTGGTGAATCGAGTGTATGATATATGAGTGTATATATAATTTTAAAAAATTACTATATGCAGCAGAAACAAGTTAATAAATACACTTAAATTAACTATTAACTACATATATCACATATATAGTCAAGTATAACTATTATACAAAATATACATGATGAATAATTGTATTAAAACATTATGTAAAAACACTTATCTAATGAAAGTAGTTTTACAAATTCTTCAAATCTTCCAACAATCCAAGTGAAAAGCTCACCTTGAAGTATATTGTTAAACAATTCTATTCCATAACGATTTGGTGGGATTATGGAGCTAAAATGGTAGCCTAGTTTTAAAATTTCCAACAACATGTATTCAAACTTTTTTTAATACAATTTTATTTCTTAAATGGAGATGGTAAATATTTTTTATACAACCCTTATATTAATTAGAAATATTATACATATAACTCTTGTATAATTCTTAGAAATAATTTTCATAGGATAATTATTTTAAACAATTCTTTTTTAAAATAATTATCTTTTTTTTATTTTTCTTTTATTTATTTTAGGTCATTCATTAGAGAGGGAGATGAAGAGAAGTTTTACATGTTTTAAACACTTGAAAGAACAAAAACAAAACTCTCCCTCTTACCTCAAAATCCTTGGCCAAATTTTTCTCCCAAAATGAATCAATTTGATTCAATTGTTTTGCCAAAAAAATTTGTTATTCAACATTTTGATTAAACAAAAATAAGTGTTCCACCAATTTTATTGTTGGTCTCTCACTTAAGATTAATTAATTAAGCACTAGATTAATGACCACCTAAATTAATCTTTACGTAACAAATATAATTACTTTAATTATAATGGGTAAATAAATGGCTAACATCTAAGCTCCTCATTGTATTAAAATACAATGTCATGATAAATTTATTTTATTATTATCTAATAATATAAAATTTAATTATTTAAAAAAAATTGAATAATTACTTTTACCTTTCTACTTTTTACTACCAAGGTTAAATGGTAAAATTAAGATAAAATTAAATCATGGACCAAATTGTGCCACTTGTCAACATCCTATTAATTAATAACTCTTGTTAATTAATTCAATGATATACTTAACAATTAAATCTTGACAAATACATATCCCGAGGGATCCCGAAATAATTATTCTAGTTTGCTAAAATTTATTGGATCGAATTATTCAATCTAATTCGTTACCCTAGTGCGCAACGAGTACACTTCATATTGTGAGACTTTCTAGGTCCACACCTAATTTGTCATATGGAGCTCCTCCATATGTCCGTGAATTATGCTCCAGACATACATTTCAAATATTACAAATTAGCGTGTTAGACCATGCAAATTGAGGTTATTGCATATTCGTATAATCCTTCCATCATTTATATCCTTGAAGAGTAGAGATATAGATCATCACTGTCAAATCTCTATTTGCTCAACCATAAACTTATCTCCTGATTTATATTTCATTAAACAATATCCACAAATACTTTTGTCATATTGTTTATTCTTACGGAATATATTTTTTGAGATTTATGCTTGTGGCTATAAGACATTCTGAAATATAATATCGAAGCATCAGGATATACAACTCACTCATATGAGCTTATGGATCCCATATCTACACACACCAGACTCCATGAGCATCGGACCATACCCAGCGACACCTAACTGGTCAGACCATGAAAGGTTTCTAACATATGTGAAACCAAAGTATGGTGGATCACTCACAAGCCCACCGTGGCGCTTAGATCAAAGGACCACAAATACTACTAAACTCAGAAGACCTTCTATTAACAGCTTCCTGAGATGTCTATTAGGGTCTTCGTGAGTCTGTTTAATATCTAGTCCTTACTGAATACCTGCATCTCTATACGAGCTTTCACTAAACTCATGGTTTACAAGACTAAGCATCTGGACTATCCAGATATAGACATGCACTAATCTATATTGGTTCCACCGATAGACCTGCATTGATGAAATTAGATTAGGAACATTGTGCTTGAAACCATACTTACATAATGATATTTTCTAACACCATCTGCAACTCTTTGCAGCTATATCATTACTAATATATTCTTAAGTCATTGTCCCATTTTAGACAATGCTCTAACTTTTTAGATTTCGCTAATTCTAACAACCTACTAACTCTTAGCACCTCTAACTTTTAGTACTTTTAACTATTAGCGTTGCTAACTCTTAACACTGATCTAAACTCCTTTAGACCAGATCTAAACTCCTTCAGATCATACAATGTTTGAAACGTTACAAGCATCTTACCATTTAATAATCAATAATATTAACGATTTTATTAGAAGTGATAATTGTATAAATATTATCATTAAATATTTATACATAATGGGATGACACGTAAGCACAAATACCAACATATATGTACCCAAAACATAAAGATTCTTAATAATTTGATCCAAGTTGAAATGTTGTTTCTTAATAAAAATAGCAGGACATAGTCTAGTTGCGTCAATTGTGTAAACTAACTCTTTAATCTCTTTAATATGTTTAAAGTTTTTGCTATACACTTGTTGGTCCCAATTCAGATTAGCCTAATCAGCCCAATGTCAACACCCTAATATTATTTTATTGTTATAAAAAGATTTATAAAGGCAAGCCCATTTATTATTGAGGGAAGAATCTAATTTTTTCTCATAATCCTATTTTAAACAGGAAAGTATCTATTTCATCAACCTGTAGCTTCCAAGAGTAGATCATGGTTGTCGTGGAGAAACAAAACGAAATTAATTGCATGAATTTATATATGATTTAAACTACAAGATCAATCTAAATTGATAAATAGGTTTTTTGTTGAAGAAAGTTGCTTTCCCCTTGAAGTTTCTTGATTCGGAACCTCTTCGATCAATTACCTTCTTACTCCTATATTACTTCTTCAAATGATGAATTCAACCTCCATCCTCTTATAAAAAAAAATTACTCTAATGCTCAAAATCAATATATATTAGAAAAAGATGGTGTTTGTATGTTGAGGAGTATGTGCTCAAATAAGTAAGGATGTATTATTTGTTATATAAATGAATCAATAATGAATAAAATGAATGGTAAATGAATAATATAACTCCATCTCTAAGTATACATGTATGAATTCAATTTCGTAGGAAACTATAGTTTAATCGAATTAATCCTTTCATGTTTGTTTTATTTGGTTGATAAATCTACTTTTGGAAAGTTTCTTTTTATATTAAATTATAATTAAATAATTAAAATTAGAATAAAATTCATAGTTTGATCCGTTCTCATCTTCTGCTGATCCATAACTTATTTATGAAATCCATAGATCAACAGGAGGGGAAGAATCCAATTTTATCTCATAATCCTATTTAAAACAGAAAAGTATCCATTTCATCAACTTGCGGTCTTTATGAAAAGATCATGGCTATCTTGGAGAAATAGGACGAATTTAATAACATGAATTTGCATATGATTCAAACAACAAGATCAATCTAAATTGATAAATAGGTTTTTTGTTTTTTTGAAGAAAGTTGCTTTCCCCTTGAAATTTCTTGATTCGAAACCTTTATGATCAATTACTATTTTACCCCTGTGTTACTTCTTCAAATGATGAATTCACCCTTTATCCTTTTGTAAGAAAAAAATACTCTAACGCTCAAAGTCGATATTTATTAGAAAACGATGGTGTTTACGTTGAGATGTATGTGCTCAAACAAGTAAGGTTGTATTATTTGTTATATGAATGAATCAATAACGAATTGAATGAATGGTAAATTAATAATACAACTCCTTTTCAAAGTATACATGTATAAATTCAATTTCTTAAGAAGCTACAGTTTAATCGAATTAATCATTTCATGTTTGTTTTATTTGATGGATTCATCTACTTTTAGGAAGTTTCTTTTCATATTAAATTGTAATTCAATAATTAAAATTAGAATAAATTCATAGTTCGATCCATTCTCGTCTTTCCATGATCCATAACTTATTTATGGAATCCATAGATCAACGGGGTTTGAGTTACTTGCACTTAGAAAACTAGATTTGTCTTGAAATCTAACTTAAGCCTGCATTCTTCAATAATTAAGCATAATCTTCTTTAACCCATCCAAAATATTTATAAAAAAAAAAACTCTCTTGAAGTACGAGCTGGTTGAGCCTATTGAAAATAAGCCCAATTCTACTAAATGCTCCTGTAAACGAGAGAAGTAGAAAATTTCTTTAAAACGAACTCATGCTCTCTTTAATCATTGTTCAATTAAACTAAATATCCATACTAATACACTTTGGGAAGGAATTAAATTCCTATCCTATAAGTGTAGTAACCACTTATCCAATACTGAAGAGAATAAATATTTATATATATGTATAATATTTATATTTTATTTGTATGTGAATAATACTTAATTTATGTATTATTATTAGTATTGTTTGTATAGATTAAGGACATACTATTAGTATTAGATTTATTTGCAAGACTTTAGATTTATTTTTGGGACCAAATTGTAATACTTTGAAAGTTTTAAGGACTAATTTATAAATACTAAAAATTAGCCTCTTAGTATAAAAATACACATTTTAAACCCTAATTTACTCATTTTTGGGTCGAGACACCCCTTTAGAGAGAGAAAAAAGAGAAATAAAGGGGAGAGAATGAGAATAAGAAGAAGAAAAGGAAGAAGAAATTAGAATTTTGAGTTTTAAAAGGTATATCATAATTATTTCTCAATTTATTAATACTAATTAAGTTAATTTTTTTTAAGTTTTGATTTCTAAAAATATTTACAATTGAGGACTTGATGTGGATTTTGTAAGAAATATTGAGAATTGATGATGATTATGTAAATAACTTGATAAATCATGATGAATTTGCACAAATTCTACTTGATAGTCTCTTGATCTGAGAATTTTATAAATTTTTGTACTTTGATTCTAGTTTTAGATTTTGGGAATATGAAACTAGACATATCTAGAATCATTTGAGATTTTGAATCGATTGAAAATTTCAGAAATTAAATTTTTAGTGAATTTAAAAGAATAACCCTGAAATTCTAGAAATTTTGTGTTAATAGTATGCTACAGTGACAAATAACTTTTAATCTACTAAATGATCTTCAAAAATTATAATTTTATGAAATATGATATATTTATATGTCTAATATGATATACTCAGAACTGAGAATTTAGATCAATGTGGTTAAATTGTTATAATTTCTTAAAGTGTATCAGCTCATTGCAGTATTTGATTAACAGATTCTTAAAGTTATGGAATAAAATAGTTTTAAAATACTTTTGGTGGGATTTTGAAGTAAATTATTTATCATGAATTGAAATATGTGTCAAGAGTATTCCTGTGATAGGTTTATAATTTTTGAGTTAGTTTATAATTTTATAAAATTAGGAGACTAAATACTGTTCAGTAAATATCTTGATCCCGCCAGGATAATAGTTTGGATTTGATGGTGTTTATGAAATAGATTGTGTAGAAATTATGATATAATATTCATACATAAAGAGGATATATGAGTTAAGAAAGATATATTCTGATTTTGGAGTAATTTGGACATCATTTGATGTATAAAAAATTTTTGTTAAGTGTAAGTGGTTAGAATAACAGGTTTTGAGAAATCAAGTAATTAGACAAATTTGATGTGATAAGTGTAATATGTATAATTTTGTAAGCTATTTAAAGTGTTTTGTGTGAATGTTGAGGCTTATGAAATGATTAATCTCCATTGATAGGTTAAGAAGAATTAAGCCTTGTACTCGAAAGTTTTAAGAGGTAAGTATACTAGACTTTTACTGAAATCACAATAAACATAGTAATTATTTATGTATGATTATGTAAATGTGCTTAAAAATATGTTTATGTTTATGTTATGCCAAAGTATATTTGATATGAAATGTGAAAGACATATGTTTATGAATGTGAGCATTGACATCGAGCATGGACATACATGTGTTTATGAAAGTGAGCTTTTAAAATGAAATTTGTTTAACAAAGAAAGTTTTTGAAGTGAAAAATGTCCATGAGATAAATTTTGTATTTTAAGGATGTTTGAACTCACTATTTACTTAGTAGGCACCTTATGTAATTTGTAGAGTCTTTATATATGGTCTTTCCTTCTGGACTGGTATGTGGTATATGTTCCGTATGTAGGGAGCGTCCTAATGGTACCTAAAGGAAGAGTGAGTCATCACATTCGTGTGGTGGTATATTGGTGCATATGAGAAGACTCAACAATGATTAGGGTGAGGGTTTGGCTCTTACCTTCGGGCATGAGCATTATATATGTGTAATTCAAACCTCACTTGTATTATTCCTCTCATACGGTATATCATCGACGAATGACATTTGGCTCATTATGTGATATGTGATATGAAAACCCTACTAAGTAGTAGTTGAGTGATGGTATTCCTATTATATGTTTTGAAAGAACGTGTAAGCGCTTACTTGACATATGATTTGATAAGATTATGATTTTGATTTATCACAACATATCATACATATGCATTGTGTACATATATGTATTTGTAATTTGATATATAAAAAACTAGTATTTTACTGAGTTTTATACTTATTATAGTTTATGGTGATTTTAGATAAATAAGGTACATGTGTACTTAGCGAATTTGGCATAGCTTCTGCTATTCCTTGGGTTCCCTAAGTTGCTAGGTTACTGAGTGTTTTATTTGTGGACACGTAGTTTAAGATATTTGATTTATCCTTATTGAATAAATACTTATGTATTATTTTATTAAGTATGGTTGTATTTGGTTTATGTTTCACCAAATGCGATTATGGGTTGATCTTTGTATTGAGCTTACTAGCAACCTATTAAGGATTCCTATATAGAATTCAAGTTTGAAATTTTATACAATATTAATTATGAGTGTACATTATTAAATGAGTGTAAATTATGTCACGTGTCAAATCTTTTGGGTTTGGGGCGTGACAATAAGACTATTAATCCTTCAACAAAGTGGTAAGGAATTAAGATACATATATCGAGGTTGATTCATTCATTAATTTTGAAATTCATATATATTTGTTCATACACTCTTCTATATAGACTATTCTTTTCTTCTTCTTCAAAAACTAATTTAAATGTTAGAAGTGTTTTTTTTTTTTTTGTATATTTGCAAGAAGGCAAATGGTGCTTTGATCATTTAGAAGGGAAAAATCGAGGATACAAAAATACTTATATGTGAAAGTTACAATCCAATGAACTTCAGTTAAGCCATCTATGGAGACATGTTGACTAAAGACAAATGCATACTAATAAAAAACTAAGAGAAGAAAATGACAAGATTAAGAAACAGCCAATTAGTTCATTTAGAACAGACAATGGGTTCAAAAGAGGGGAACCAAGCAACATTAAGGTGAAAATTCTGAGAATCAATAATTTTTGGAAGCAAAGTTCCTACTATAATGATGGAGGTGCTATTGAATATCCTCAAACAATTGGAAGAGATAAGAAAAGAGAACCGCGAGTTAAGAGATAGAATAATGGTGATAAAAAAAAACTTTTGAAGAATTGAATGACACTCTGAGGAGTACTCGACATGAGCAACCACATGAAAATAGATCAAGGAGTACTCACATGAATGATTACAAGAGAATGGGGTAAAGGACGAAATGCTTTGGAAGGCAAAGAGAGAGAAAACCCAATGAAGACAAAGAAAACAGGCAATAAAAAAGATATAAGGGCTTCTATTATGAAAGAAGTCGAAGAACTATACGAGAGAATTGGAAAGCCAAAAATCACCAAGGATGCGATGTTCTTAACAAAGAATGTGAACCAAGATCCATATATAGAGTCCATCAAGTGAGCTAATAAACCTTATAAGTTCATAGTACCAAACTATATCTTATAATTTAATAATAGTATCCTGATTGGTAGTCATCAAACTAATGAAAAATATGGGGCTTTTTGTCATTCAAGTCTAGAAATTCAACCTAAACATAGACTGCAAATCAAGAAATGATAAAAAAAAAGTGTTGTAATATTGGCTACCCTTTGTTATGATGACGTATTAAAATATAAAAAAAAATATAAGTAAAACTTAGATTAGAGTAGTTTAGACATAGACAAAGATTTTTTTTTAGTATTTTAATAATCAAAGATAAACACAACGTTCATGGAGAGAAACTGTAAGAAAGTAGTTTATATATATTAAAAAATAAAGCAAATGCCTCATGCTCGTGCATGCCACCTACTTGATTATAATGCATTAAGTAAAGTGTTTTGCACGTGTTCAACCCCAAACTTATAAAATAAAATAATAAAAAAATTAAGAGTAATATTTTACATGTTGCCTAGATTTAAAGGTTAAACCTAAGTTTAAAAATGGAGTCCTCTCTTTTAAAAAGTCTAATCAAATTAGTCAATAAACACATCCTTTAAATCATTGTACCTATTGAAGAAGGGAATTATTGTCCTCAAACTAAGAAATTCATGAAGAAATAATTGCCTCTTAAGTTAGGAATTATTATCCCTTAATTATGAAAATTAAGAGAGCGGTTAATTGCATAACTAATGAAGACTCAACCTACCGCACTTATAAAATAAGATCATTCCAAGAGATAAAGAACAAAATTTTCTGTCTAGAAACTTCTTCTCTTTATACAATAGAGACTACACACTACATAAATTTATTTGTATTTTCTTCACTTTTTATAATGGTCATGGTATTTTATTGTAAATACTTGTTAAATAGTGTATATGAGTAAGCCTAAAGCTCGGTAAAATAGATATAAGTTCGGATTGGACTGAACCACTATTTATCTTGTGTCACTTTCTCTCTCTATCTTTATTTTTATTTTTTTTTTGTATTTATCAAAATGTTTTTGACAAACAAAATAAATTTAACTTGTTGATTTAGAAATCTTCAAATTTTCAAGTCAACAATTAATACATATATATATATTAAATTAATACATATATATGTATTAAATTCCACCTATACAAGCTCACGTGGCAGTGTTAAACTACTGACACATTTCTTACCTATTTAAAAGAATAAGATTATGTAAATAATATTAGACATATGACAAAGTATAATACAATGACACAATTTGAATTTGTGTAAGTTTGTAAAGGATTATTGAAATCGTTATGCTTAATTATTCATCATCATAACTTATATTAATATACACACCATACACTCCCTCGTTATATCAAGGACCTAATTTTAATCTTAGAATAAAATCAAAAAGTGATTCCTTAAAAGTGAAAGCTATAAGAGTTAAGACTGGAGCATTATAAGCTATAGATAGCAAATTCACATTCAACTCAAAACTTGGGTACACCTGACCCGACCTAACTCGACCCAGACAACTTGCAAGAAGCAAACACATTGACATTACACATATCGTAAGGCAGCTATACACTTACTAATTGGACACTTGTTCTCTCACTCTTGAGGTTCCATTTACATCTTAACTTAAAATAGAAATCCAACTATCCCAAACTCCCACTATTTCATTATTACCTTTAACTAAAACAATTAGAGATAGAAAATGAACTAAGCTGCTTATGGGCAGCCTGGCCAAACTGGCACGATGGACTATAGTGCTGTGCCTTTGCGGCATGACCTAACATGTCGTGTTTTGTTGGGTTGCATTGCCTGCACAAGTCCATGACTAACTCAACTTATTAAAAATTTTATTACACAAAATATTAAATTTTGAGACATAAGGTCTTGAGAATATTGAATTTTGTGGTCATGAGGTCTTGGGAATATTAACTTTTGTAGCCATAAAATTTTGAACCCAAGACCTCATGGCTAAAAATTCAATTAAGTAAAGGCTACTAGACCAAACAACAATTTCGATTAAATACTTTAAATTTAATATTAAATATAGGTTATTGTATAATTAAAATATTTTATTACATATTTTACTTTATATTAATTTAATTATATTTTTAATTAATTTATATTTTTGATAAATCATTCAATTGAGTAAATTAAAAATAAAATTTAATCATTCAATTTCAATTAATTTGTATTCATGGGATGAATTAAATAATTCAATTGAATTGATTGAAATTATAATTCAATTATTTAATTTCAATTAATTGATATTCATAGAATAAATTAAATAATTCAATTGTACATGATTCAATTTTAATTTCAATTAATTTATACTATTAATGAGATAAGTTAAATAATTTAATTTATTAATTGAAATTATAATTCAATTATATAAGAATTTAATTTCAGTTTCAGTTAATTTATATTATTCATAAAATAAATTAAATAATTTAATTGACTAACTTGATATTATAATTCAATTGTACAAGGATTCGATTTTAATTTTAATTAATTCGTATTATTTATGGGATAAATTAAATAGTTTAATTGACTAAATTACAATTATAATTCAATTATAAAATAATTCAATCATTCAATTTCAATTAAGTTGTATTACTAGAATAAATTAAATAATTCAATTATTTTTCTTACAATATTTTAATTACAATTATAAATATTATCATAACAATTAAAATTATTAATTGTAATAATAATTAAGATTATATTAAATTAAAATTTTTACTATAATTATAAATTCCTAATTGAAATTATAATTCTATTGAAGATAAAAATTTATATATATTATTTAAAATTTAAAATTATAAGATACAAATAAAAAACAGATCAAATTTACATGGCTATTTTAATTTTTTAAATTAAAAAATTATTTTTAAAAAAATTCACAAGGCCTGCTGTGCCGGCATGACTTTATTTCGGGCCATGAACTGTGCTGAATTGCGACCCTGGCAATCGTGCCTAAACTAGCATAGCATGACAAACTTTCATACCTCTGCCAATCTAGACACGACCGCCCGCCTGAACTGATATTTATGAACCATGCCGGCACATCATGACACATTTACTACTAGTCTGAAAATATGGTCTTAGTTATCATTTATGCTAAACTTTAAGGTTTAAATGTTATTAATATTTTTTTAATACAAATTTGTTGTAACATATAAGTGAAAAGACAGGTTCAATATTTCCTTAAGCCTAAGAATATCCAAAATGAGAGAATCACATTTCCTTCATAGCTTTTATTTCTTTTTATTTTTATTTATTTAAGTGATTATTTTATTCTGTTTGTAGTCCTTCGATTATCACCAATCTGGATGGAGGAAATATGGGTTTTTTTTTATTTATAGTCCTTCAAAAACTTTAAAATTTATGTAAATAATAGCCCCTGTAAAAAAATTAGCGTTACGACAGATTTAAAATTTAAAACCTTTTATCACCCTTCTTCTAACATATGAAGACCTGTAAACTAAACTTACTTCCTCCCAATGGAAATGGAACACTGGAACACAACCACAAGATCCGCAAAATACATGTGTCTTTGCCACAATTATTCAAGTTAACGCCAATACAGCAAAACCAAATAAAATGAGAACTTGAAATACCAAGAAGCCCAAGTACTCGAATCATTCAGTTTAGAATAAGCACTGTATAAGGCTGAAAATCATGGGCAAAATGACCAATGATCTCGGCCGCCAAAATTGAATGAAATAACTATCACGAGTCCTCAACAAATCACAAACGTAAACCTTGCCCAAAAAATATATATATTGAGAACTACTTCATCTGACAAAGTAGGGGATATGGTTTGCTCCCTCTTTTTCTTTCTGGAGCCTTGTAAATAATGAACTTATAACCCTATGTTATATAAGTGAAACATGGAAAGAATATATAAAAAGAAAACCAATCCACGATATATCTGACTTGTACATATCTAGATCAGAGAATAAAACCCACCCCCTCTTCAGCCACCTCCGGACGATAGAAATTTGATGGTCTTAAGATATAAAGTTAACAGAGCAATCAAAGGGAGACATTGTCAGAAAGAGTTCAACTGATACCAACATTCAAGTGGCCTAGTGATCAATCGTAGGATAGAGGCCCGACACGTAAGGAGGACCACTTCCATTAGAATCTGAATTAGCAAAGAAATGTGACTGTAGCTCTCCTGAGTGAGATGACTTCCGTGATTTTGGGTTCTTTGGAGAAGCTGTATATAAATCATTAGAACCACTGCTGGTAGAATACATAGACGACGTTGGCAGTCCATGGATCTTTGGCAACCCCGTTGTATCAGCACTCATATTGTATCCCCTCTCAACTGATTCAGCTTCTAATGGTAATTCATCCAATGTCTATTAGAAAGAACAAGAATCAATAAATAAGACTGCACATGCCTTACACATTTAATTTTGTAGTTTCAGGGGAAAAATACTTTCATAGACCTTATAACAACCAGGAACTTTCCAATCTTAAATCTTAAGGTCCTAAGTTCTCATGACCTCCCTCAAAAGCCAAACACAATCTTGATCCTACTTGTAGCTTGTAAGCTAAAAACATCGATGCAGATACATAAAATTTTAACCAAACCTTGATAATTAAAGCCGGATTACAGTTGCATAACAATAAACAAAGAAGATTCAGTATTATGCATATATAAATTACGGGGAAAAACCCACCCGGAAAGCTTGTTGAAGAACTCGGAGTGTTTCTCGAGTGCGCTTTCTCTTCATTGCTACCTCCTCAGGCTCCTGCAGCATCTCTTCAAAGAGGTTTTCTCTGTTTTGGATCATAAGGCACAGTGCAACCAATGCTTAATAAATGACCAGCTTATAGACAACTTACAAGTTGAAGAAAGAACAGGAGGCATTATTTGGGGTTCAGGCAGTAGGGAATGAGAGGAAGATTTAACTAAAACAAAATTTCACCTGTAAAGCTTTTTAATGAAGACGTTGTGCAGCTCGCGTTTAGTATGGTTCACCTGGATGCATAAATTAATGATGAACACATTTGTGTCAGTTTCACAACACAATATCATCAGAATACAAGATAAATAACATAATCATAATTATTGTTGATAAAGACATTGCCATACACATAGATTCGTGATATACAAACAAGTAAAAAGCATAACGTAGCAGCTCATTTTACAACTTAAGTCCAAGGTTGTATTCAATTCACATTGAATTATGGCTTCACTAAAAAAATGTAGAAAACCATGACAGTGGACCACAAGGTATTAATTAATAGGATCCAGATCTTTAAACTTGAATTTATAAGTGTCATGTCTGATTGAAGAGCAGTCCCATATCACTGCTTCATACAGATTAAAAACATATGAATTCACAAACACTGAATGCTAAAATACAAGTTTGTTTTAGCACTTGAATTTGGACAATGCTTATTAAGTAAACATCATAATCCAATAATTTGTCTGAGTCATTTGCGGATGAAAATGGAAACAAAAGGT
The DNA here is from genome assembly GCA_946807835.1 of Ailanthus altissimus. NCBI lineage: Eukaryota > Viridiplantae > Streptophyta > Magnoliopsida > Sapindales > Simaroubaceae > Ailanthus > Ailanthus altissimus. Next base: position 15,234,097 of record OX327698.1, read on the forward strand.
TAGGTAAACAGGAAATTACGTAGGTGGCACAAACATTAAGTTCCAAAATTACCAGGAAGTGCATAATTGCTTTAGGCACCGAGTCCTCGATATTTTTCCTAACAATGTCATAGTATGATCTCAAGAGCAACTTAGTTACTGCAATCTCAATACTCTCCTGCTCTGAATGGCTTTCGGAGGGCCTCAAGACAGTTGGAGGCTTAACATATGTTGAAAAATACATGTCAGTGCAATTTAATTAAAAAGAAAAAAAAGTAGAATGGAAACACATTGCCTAAGTCTACTGGATCCTGTACAAAATCTCAAGCAGATACCTCTCTCAAATGAATCATGGAGAAAGCGTGCTCCATGCTTTGAACAGGTTCACTAAATGGCTTGTTTGTTGTGGTCTCTTTAGCAGCAGACATGCGATTATCACTCCCACCAAAAATCGATGAAATCCCCCAAGACGAACCACTTGTGTTTCCTGATCAAACATAATATTCTTCACATTTTCTAATCCAATGCAGCAGCTTGATAGTTTGAAAAGAATGATGATCAACAAAATGTAGAAAATGACTTTTGTTTTGAAGTAACATTATTACCAGCAGGTGCAAATTTTTCAACATCTGCAACAGGTCGAACTCCCTGTAAACCATCCAGGATGAGTAATTAGAAAATTAATTGTGACTAATCATTGAGATTTTAAACTTACTTCCCTAGCTCAGTAGCAGTAAGGACAACCAAAATTATTGAAACATTTTGAAGAGAGGCAAGAGGAAGTGAATGCTTCTTTGTGCAACAAAAACAAATATTTTGCATGCCTGATCAGACACAATCCCATTAACTTGTCTTGCAAGAATAGCACGAGACTTTAAGCTTCTCTCAGAGGTTGGTGCCTTATCAGGTTCCACACCATCCTACATAACCAAAAGACAATTGGAAAAAGCAAAATATGAAACATTAGTTATCTGAATGAACAAAAATTTAGCATAATATACAACAATAACAGTTGCTAGGACAGAATTACCTTCTGCCTGGCTAAAGGCAAAGGAATTTTAGAAGACTTGATTTGTTGCAGTGCAAACTCTACAGCTTTACTTCCACCGATAAAATTTGCATGGGAAGTATTTATATAGTCCATCTGCAAATTTGTCAGTTATATTGTAAATCTCTATCTGGAAAACTACAGATGAATTCAAGAACAAGTATATCTAATTATCAGGAAAGTACAAATGAGTTCAAGAACAAGTATATCTAAGTATCTGGAAAAGTACAGATGAGTTCAAGAACAAGTAGATCAGACTGATAGATTCATTAAGTGTTCATATTTTAACATGTAAAAGAACAGGGAATTGCTAAAAAGATGTTTAAACACCATCAAAATCTTTGTTCCTACAGTCACAATGGTTAGCAGCAAAAACAATTTTACAGAAGAGGGACAATAATACAGGACTTCTAAAATTCAAAGAAATTCAGTCTCTTCAAAAGCCAGATATGATGGCTTGCTAAGAGCAATTAGAAAAAGAAATTAACATTGCAAATAAGGAGAAGCCAGAAGTACAAAAGCAACACTTCAATTGAGAATTTGAACCTCATCTTTGTTGTGACTAGAGTAGAGAAATCAGAGACTGGTCCATGGTGAGAAAACATGAGCTCACTCAATAACCGAAACTAAAATACAATTGTCAATTGGCAGAAATGTGGACAACAGTAAATCTTGCCAATCATAGTTGTAATTGACTGACAAAATAGTTACATATAATTACAATAAGCTGCTGGTATCTGACAGGCATTATTGATTAGAAGCAAGAACAAAAAAGCCCTTAGTCAAAAGGGAGCAAACCATTTACATCTTAAGGTTTAGCACTATGGAGCATTGAGATCTGAATGCATCTCGATTCGCGTACCTCCATTTCAATAATGTGTCCAATCATTGTCTCAGAGGGCTCAAGGCCTTCTCGCAGAAAGTTCCCTATGACTTCATCCATACGCTTTCTGAGAACAGGAAAGCGCTGCCGTTCAATGACAAGACACCGATGGCTAATCTGACGAAGAACAATTTTATTAGGAATTCTGCAACTATATATATCGGTGCTGCCCTGAGAGTGCAAATGTAGCATTCATGCAATTCTTTACCTTTATTAACTCATCATATATGAACCTGGCACACTGAAGGCTAGGATCCAACAAACGAGCAATTTGCCTTCGAACGAGAACTTCGAACGGCACCTACTTACAAGGAAATAAAAAATAAAAACCTTTTCAACTAAGGGGAAGCAAAATTTATGTACAAATGTTTTAAAAAAAAAGAATCAATAATCTGGATTCTTCAAGCAAAAAATATATAACAGGGTGAAATTTATCAAACTTTAGAAAAGAAACCAATAAAACCTACTTCTGGTACAAATAGTGCAGACTTTGGACCAGTTGCATTCTGAATGGCAGTTTGAATGTCATCATCAGTCAAACCTTCACATGGATCAACTTCCTGTAATAGTGCCAAACCACATTAGACATACAGTTAATAGCATTTAACGAAAAGAAATACTACATAAAGCATCTGTTCGCACTAGCACAATCCTTCCAACTGAATCTTATCAGAGGTGCTCGCTAGATTCATCCAACTGACTCGAGGATAATCTTCTTATCCTCAACTTTCATAGAAGAATTCCTATGTTGTAAATATGTTGCATAAATCTAATGATAAACTGCATCATTAGTTAATTTAAGCCATCCACTGATTGGTGTAAAGAATTTTGTATGTTTTGTGCTGCCTAGAATATTCCAATTATTCGAATTTATGGAATGAAGATATGAGCTCAAGAGACAGATTACAGGAGAAAGAAGAGAAGTTAGCATCAAATCTATAACCAATTAGAAGTAAAAAAGCAGTGGCACAAAAGAATGCTTAAAACAAACTTGCACAAGTTATCAAATAATAATATTAGAAACAATGCATAAAGTAGAAAGCCAAAATATTCACCCCAAGATGGAATGTGAAACGCTTGGTATACAATAAAACAGAAACTACCCCCACATGTGAATATTGTAATACTGACCTCTAAACTCTTCACAAAGATTGATTGGAAAATATAGTGAATGCGTGCCCCACCAGAAAGTTCAGATGTTGACATCTCTTCATTTTTTCCCTCCACCATTGAAGAAAATGCTGCTCCCAAAATGGAAATTCAGAGTACCACAAATGAGATTAACCATAGTGCACATATAGGATACAAGACATGGTTCAAAACTTCTATTTAAGAAAGAAAAATTCTAGAGACAAATATCAGACAAGTAGGCAGTAATATATTTTACCTTCAGAGTATTTAGAAAGAATATTCAGGAGAAGAGCTCCCTGACCAGCCTATGGGACAGAAGAGTAGGAAGAAATGTAAGAAGTCAAAACTTAAAGGAAACATTTGCAATGAGAAAAAAGTCAACTCAATTCAAAATCAGTAAGATAGCAAACACTGGCTGTCCAACACGTGGAGATCAAAAAACATATATGAACCTCAGTAAATGACAACATATTTAAATTTTAACAAGGTGTGTAACGAGTAGATCTAAAAGTCTTTTCTGCCTGGATAAAAACTCATGACTTTTTAACCAAAAATGATTGATTGACCAATGATCATAATCATGTTGTAAGGACATCTTGACAAATAAACTGACCTTTGATTCTGTGATTTCTCCATAGCTTGCATGCTCCTTTGCAACAGAAACTAGTGCAGAGCTTATGCGTGACTTCAGCCCTGGAAGTATAGCCTTGATGTGTTGTACCAGAATCTGCAAAGAGAATAGCATAACAAGTTCAGCTCACCAGAAATTTAGAGATTCATCAAACTTTAGCTGTGTGAGGACCTAGACATATCACTCCGATCCAAAACTAGCTCAATCTGGTTTGAATGTAAGCTTTTAGTTGAATTTTTATATTTTTGTTCAAAGAATCATCTCAACACCCAGTGCAAGGATGTTAAGTTAATAATTTTCAAAAACAATAATAATAATTTCCCTATACACTATGAAAGACAGGACAAACAGTGCAGAAGGCAGTGTAGCACTTTTTTCTTCCCTTTTTGCAAAGAATGATTTACATATGACATACAATTTGGGATAACTAACTATATTCCTTGAGAATTTTGAAAGTAGAGAATATTTTGAAATTTTTACCTGGTTCAACTTCTTTGCCAGCTGAGGAACACCACAACGGTCCACAAGACCATTATATACCTAAGCAACAGCATTAAAAAGAATAAACAAATTGACAATGAAATCCATACACCTGAAATAGTTATTCAAAGATGGTACAGTCATACAGGACGACTACGAAAAAAATTTTCCTCAGCCACTAGTGCATCCTTGATACTCCGGTTCAGAATTATATCCTGTTTTGAGAACACAGTTAATGTTCCATCAAAATATTGATTGCAAAGAAACAGAACAAAGCCAACTTTAAGCATCATTAGTGAACAAACTAAATCAATGGAAAAATAATATAATAAGAATAATGGTGACAACAACATTGCAAAAATAAGGTTGATGACGCTATAACTATCATCAGTAGTCAAATGAATATAATAATAACTGACACCAATAATGCTGTCATAACTAGTCAAAATCCGAATACAACGTGTAGATTAGTGCTAATTTTACGTCACCACATAGTCTAGAAGAGTATTTTACCAGGTACTCTGACATCAGAAAATAAGTGGTCAACAGGTACAATATTAAGTTCAAGTTAACTTGTAATAGGCCAAGAATTGTCAATTAAATAGATGAAATATAATTAACAAACACCACTGTTCCTACAAAAACAGAAAGTTACCTCCTGACTCCTATTGACAACGCCTACATAACCAAGTCGAAGAGGAATCACTTTTCCAAGCAACAGATTCCGGGCATCAGTACCTCTGTCCATAATATCCAACTGAGTCACATAGAAAAGTGTGGCTAACATCATTAGAAATGGAATATCTAGCAAGTGTAAGTCATACATCTAGAGAGAAAATAATTCAAGAAAAAATATTCACCTTTGTGATTACACCAATGGTTCTATAACCTGCAGCAGGAACATACCATGTAAGTGTGAAAGCAATAAATATGCATAACAACTTAAAATGAACAAAGAAAGAAGTTACCATCTGGATCAGCAATTCCAGCAATTTGAAGAGCATCTGAGTTTGCTAAATCTGAATTTGCCGGTGTAACAGCTAAAATTAGACAACTTGGTTGTTTTATGTATGACATGATCATTGTTCGGATTCGTGCTTCAATATCAATGGGCTGCTCACCAACAGGAACCTTTGTTATACCAGGTAGATCCACAAGTGTGATATCGAGAACATGTGGTGAAAAAATCTTCAAGCGGATTTGCTTGTCTGATACACCTTTGTTTTCTCCTGCCTCCTTGTCAGTTTGAGCCTATAGCCAATTGGATTTATTTAAAATAAATTCTTTTTAAAAAAAAAAGAAAGAAAGGAAAAGGACTTTGAAGAAAACATCAATCATAAACTTTTAAGAATTACTCCAATGATTATGTATATGCATTTGATGAAACAGCTTATTACTTATAATATAATAATAATAGTAATATATATTCTTTACGTTATTAGACTTTTATAATTTGACATTTCCCTCATCGTCCTAGCTCTCAACGAGATTCTTTCTATATCAGTGGCAATGTTCTCTATCAGTGTCATTCAATATTGTTGGACACAGTACTAGAACCACTATGCTTTATAAGGGAAATGTTGGAAAACCTCATCAGTTATATTGTTGTTTAAGTGTAGTTTGAGTGCTATTCTAGCTGCAAACTTTAATCCTACTTTAATAAAATTTATGGCATCAAGGTTTTCAAAATTTGGATCTCTTTTACAGAGAATTGAACAGATTGATCCATCCTTCAGTTGGAAATCCACTCTCATCAGCAGACCAATGGAACCATTGCAGTCTCATTCATTCCTGCCATATCAATAATCTCCCCTAAAACATCAATATTCTCAACTACTATGACTATCTCATCTTCTCCCCTGGACATTGCAACAAACAGGTCACTCTCCAAAATAAGTCACGGCAAAGCGTCGCTAATGCAGGAGCTGATAAACTTCCTACAGGGTCTGCACTAGAAGCTGTAACTTCTTCATTTGCATACTTAAATTACAATAAACTTTTTAACTATCTTGACTTCCCTACTATGAAACGTATACCATGTAAATCAATTCTTCTTAGTTACCAGATCCTTCTAGTCTTGACCTTTCCTACACTTTCTAATAAAATAATCTTAAATTTATCAGTTCATTCTGGTTTCTAACCTAATTAAACCAAATGATTGTCATTTCCTCATGTAACAGAAAATTTCTCAACACCCCCAGCACTCATCTATCAATAACAACAGGAACATCCTGGAAACTCGAAAACATTAACACATAAAGTCATCTACTCTCCCCCATTACTCATCTCATTGACTAACCTTTGTTTATCTCCACTCCAAGAAACAAGGAATTAAAGAGTAAGTTAAAAAAACCAATAACACCTAAATTTCAAAACAGATCCCTTTTCTTGTCCTTTTAAGTAATTAAAAACCAACTAAAACAAATATCAGTCTCACTAAATGACAACCAATTTGTCAAATTTAAGGACCAAATGAATTTTCTTCAGCTAAACTTCATCCAACAAACCTCTCAAATACTAGTAATATACTTAATTAAACTCGTTGGTCTTTTGGAGTCTACCACGTAAGATCAAATTTTGAAATTATAAAAAAATAACATTTCAAATTCATTTCTTTTCCAACACAGCCAAAGTTATAGCTAATGATTTAATTTACTCTCCATCCTCATTTATGCAACTTAAACCAAAAAATAATAATGTTTAATAAAAAAATTATTTCTCTGCTCCCCACTTTCTCAGCAAGCACAGAATCTCAACGAATTAATTAAAATTAGTACCTGAATCTCTCTCCTAATATCGGAAAAATCATGAAACTTCCTCCCAGGCAAGTGCAGGAACTCGCCGTACTCCTCGTCTGTCTTGGTCTGCAGGAGCTGGAGCACGAGCGGGCGGCGCGTGCAAATATCGTTACCACGTGGCAAGAAATCGCGGCCGACGAGAGCCTCGAGCACGCTCGATTTGCCACTGCTCTGGCTACCGACCACCGCCACTTGCGGGAGCTCGATCGTCGATTGGCTCCCTAGCTGCGCAAATATGTCCAGCAGCTTGTTGGCTATCGGCATCACGGAGCCTCCAAGCGGCACCGTTGACGCCGTTGACGACGGCGATTGAGAGGCCGTCGTCGTGGTCGCCGGTTCTTCGGCCATGGATCAGAAAGCTAGGGTTTTCGAAATCTAAGGAAACTGTGTCGTTTATGAGAGAGAGAGAAAGAGAGGAAGGATCTCTGAATTTGTGTTGAACTGAAATTTTGTGGCGGGGTGGGGTGGGGTGGCGTGACGTGAAATTTCGAAGAGAGGGAGCGGAGGATAAAATGAGCGGCGGGTGTTAAGGGAATTAACCTGCGCACCCGCTTATGATGTTGCTACAGGTGAAGGGAAGAGAAGGACGGTGTGACTTGATTTTTTATTCGAAATTTTGAAGTTCAAAATGTTTGGGCATCGAAGTTTTTTAATCATTTCCAAAGCTCCAGGTCAGTTTATAATAATTAATTATCGCTAAAGTAATGATCTAGAACGTTCAATCCTATGGTTAATCCAACGGCTGGCAAAATTACACTTAAAGAAGATAAAACCAATCAATTATTGACACGCGTTATACTGTTGTGATCTGAATTACATCTGATCACCAATATAACCCTATATAAAATCCCCTCGAGGGTTTCCACAAGTTCACATCTGAACACAAAAACAAATCTCTCTCTAGAAATTTCCATCTTCTCCGCTAGCCGCCTCTACAATACAATTAATCATGGCTCGCCGAAGCTCTGGAGGTTCGTTACACCTCAGCTCTGAGACTTTCATATGAATTTTTGTTAAGTTCTGTCGGTTTTGATTGGGGATTTTTATTAGATGAGAAATTGTAGAAGAATGGGTGGTGGTGAATGTTTGTTGTATTATTCCCCGTTTTATTATTTGTTCTTTTGGAATGAGTTTGTATCGACCTTAATGGGGTTTGGAATGAGAAAGTTTATGACTTTAGGGTTTAGAAATGAAAAAGCTAGTCGCTTTTAGGGTTTAGAAATGAAAAAGCTCGTTGCTTTTAGGGTTTAGATCTTTGCTTGTCAAATACACGTTAAAAATTTACGTTGATGAGCTTCAAATTGTGTTTTCTGGTTAACATATCATTTTGTGATGTCTTGGTTTGAATTGTATTCTATATGCAGAATACTTGTAGCGATTGCTACAAAGTATTTATGTGTATAACTTGAGCAGCCAGAATCGGTTTTGACCAATTAGTTCCTAGTTTTTGTTTTGTGCCTGTTACATTTTTGTTGATTCTAAATAACTCGTATTTGTACATTATATGCATTCAGGCCAGTTCATTTTTTTGGGGTTTCTAGTATTTGTCCTATTGTTGTTGTGAGACAACAACACTAGAATGTAGTAGCTGCGTTGCTATATTGAAACTCCTATACCCCATTGCTTAAGAGTTAGCTTTTATTTTGACATTAGAACTTTTGATAGGAACCCATAATATGTGCTTGTGTGGGCTTGCAATTTTTTGAACGATACCAAACCTTTAAATCTTGTTGGAATTTGTTCTGCTAACCTGAATTGCACAAAAATGTTTCCTGCAAATGTTTGGCAATGCCTAAATGTTGCTGGGATTGTTGCTTTACTTAGTCCTTATGGGCTTCAGTATTCAGTCTTGTGTTTAATTCAATCATTATGCTCCCTTATTGTTAATGACTTAATGGTTCTCCTAATATTTCAACTTCTTTTTCAGGAAGACCCGCCCCTCGCCCTGCTGCACGCAGCGCTCGCAGCCCACCCCCTCAACCAGGTACAGATGTCTACGCTAAGAATTTTGTAATGAGCTTGTGGCATAAAGCTTGGGTTTTCATTGTTTGCGTGCTTCTATGTATCTTGTGGTCATTGGATTTTTCTAATGAATCTTGTTTGCACCTGGTTTTAATGTTTGTTGATGCTTTGTAATGCAGTTCACCAAGCTCCTCCTCCTGCTCCTGCCCAAAGTGGTAGTGGTGGATCTTTGCTTGGAGGCATTGGCTCTACCATAGCTCAGGGTATGTGAAGATTAGAAATCTATTAAGATATGCTTCTGTACACATGCATGGTCTAGCTAAGTCCTGCTAAATTCTGATTTTGACTTGCATCACAATTCTTAATTTCTATAATTTCATTGTGGTGCAGGCATGGCTTTTGGTAGTGGAAGTGCCGTCGCACACAGGGCAGTGGATGCTGTATTGGGCCCCCGCACTATTCAACATGAAACTGTTGTCTCCGAGGCTGCTGCTGCTGCTGCACCAGCTTCCGCCTCTAACAATTTTTCCAGCTCTGATGCCTGCACTATACACTCCAAGGCCTTCCAAGATGTATGCAGATTTTCTCTTCTAATACTACTTTGGAAATAATCTATAGTATTGAATATATTTTCAGTTTGATTCCCCTTTCAGAACTAACAATTAGAATAGCATTGCATGTGTTTTGTCATTTTATTTGGGATAAGTGCATTGTTGGTAGTGCTGAGTCTTGTGACCTCTGCATTTTTAGGATGTAGAATCATGTGCTTTAAGAAATTTCCTCATAACGTGAGATCTTTTGGTTAAATAAGTTGCTGACTTGGGTTACTCGTTTGTTTCGTGGTGTGCTGTTTCATGGATGTGGTTGAGGTGATTAATAAGTGAAAATTTGCTTATGTGCTTATTTTAACTTTGATTTTTGTGCAGTGCATCAACAATTTTGGAAATGACATTAGCAAGTGCCAGTTCTACATGGATATGCTTGCCGAGTGCAGGAAGAACTCTGGCTCTGTTTTGGGTGCATAAGTGCTGCACCACTGCGTTGTTCATTTAATAGAATTTTTCAGATTTGAACTTCATATCTAATTGCTGCATGAAGAATGATGGAGCTGTAATCCCAGTAATAACTTCTATTTGTTCGATCTTCTAGCAACATCTGAAATTGATTGCATTTGACAGTGGTGTTTGAATAAGATTGGTTCTGCGGTCTATCTGGATGCTGCCAATTATTTGAATCACTTCGAATGTGGTTTATTATTTGTGGACCTGGAATTTTGCAGTAATTTGCTTTTTTGTTTGTGTAGACTCGTTTGGGATACGCAAAGTAAATTGAATCCTTTTAATTATTGGATACACAATAACAATTGGCATTTAAAGGAGAATAAACCTGTAGCAACGTTCAGGGGCTGTTGGGAAGCACTTTAAGCTAGATCACCTACTGGCTGAAAATGTTTGATGAGCGTAGGGATGGTCAAATTGCCTGTAAATTTGTTAAAATTTGTTGGTTGTATTGGGAATAATTTGATTAGGTTTGAATTGGGTATAGTACAAGTTTAGTATGTAAAATACGGGTTTGATAAAAAAAACTTGTGGATATATGTATAGGATACTGGCAAAATAATATTATTGCATGTCTAATATGTTGTTTATTGCATGTTTAGTGAGTTTAGAATGCATGGTAAGAGTGCATGATGTGTGCTAAGCATTAGGAGTATAATGTTGTGTATTGTATGTCTAGTGCGTTTAGTGTATATGATAAGAGTATAATATGTGCTAAGTGTTAAGCACATAATATTGTGTATTTTTAGTATTCTTTCCTATTATACCTGTTAAGTGTTACGTACATTTAGTATATGTTGTGCATATGCTAAGTGTACTAAATATAACATTGTACATTTAGCATATGCTTTTTTTTCAATTCTCTCACTCTTGACTCACTATTTTTTTTTTAAATTCTCTCTAAGCGTATATGTGTTAAGCATGTATTTTTAATACATATGTTAAGTGTAGTTTTAGTATTTACTGTGCTATTTATTTATTGTCAAATTTGTTTAAAATTTGTGAATAATTTATTATGAGTTTTGTAATTAGCATATATTCGTTAGAGCGAGTTTGTTATTGAAATTTTAAATTCGTAATTAATTTAAAAAGAATTTAATTTTTAATTTTTAAACCAGACGATATATTAGTTTAAAGATATTCATTCTACATATATTAGTTTAAAGATAATCATTCTAAATCTAATCTGTTACTATTCCTATTCCTAGATGAGTGAGGGATTTTGCGAAAAAGGAAAAAGAATTGGAGATAAAACATGTTTTCACAACTTGAATTCAATACTTGAAAGCAGCAATTTGTTGGCTTTCAATTATTTTGAAACTGTTGTTAGGGTTCTATTTTATATTTGTTTTCAAAATGTATATATATTAACAAATACATTTTCTTAGTATAGGTAGTAGTTTATAATAAATTCTATAAAAATGAATAATTTCAAATTTGAGGATGCAATTATTAAGATCTGCTTTACATTTTCAAAGCATTGGGTTGACACGAAAGAAAGAGCAATATTAAATAATTTTAATTATATTTTAAAAAATAAAATATATAATAAATAATTTTAAAATTTATATTATTTTATCGTTTAATAATTATTTATAAATTTTTATACAAATTAAAATGTAAAAATTCCATCTTTAATCCCGAAGCCTGTTTGCAGTCTGCCTAGACAGTAAAGCCCTTGCTTGTTGCTTGGGTCACGCTACACTATAGTCGGCTTACTGTACATCCCCCCATTTTCTGCCGTTGAATTTTTAAAATTGTTATCAAATGGCTGTAGTTTGAATTCCGTTAAAACGGCAACCTACTTGAACAATAGGGTTGATAATGGAGGGAAAATATCATAGGTCCCTTCTAATATTTCTTAAATATCAAATAATTGTTTTAATTAAAAACATTATCAAGATACCCTGTTTCATATGGTAAGAATGCACTAATTGGCATTTTAGTGAAAGAAAAAAACGTATAGGAACACAACTAAGTTATTATAGGTCATACCAACCTTATCAAATGAAAAAAATGTAATTTATTTTTTCAAATCTATTTTATATTTAATATTTTTATATATTGTATGGTTGTAGATTTTTATTTCTAATTTTTTGTAATAAGAAATTGAATTAATTTATTAAAATAATTTTATCAGTATGATATAATACTTAATTTTATAAATTTAATTGAATTTTATCAATAATAATATAAAACCTAATTTTATATTATAAATATAATTTATTATAATAATACTTGAGGGTAATCATAAATATAATTTTCTTCGATAATATTTATATTGTATTATAAATATAATATATGTTTTATTTTTATTTTTAATATAATATATCTTATTTTTTTAAAATATTATTGAAGTTTTAAATAAATTTAAATTAATTAGTTTAATAAAATAATAGAAAAAGCAATAAGTTGTCATTAAATCGAAGACCAGTTCGGGGATAAATTTAGAGTTAAAACGAAGCTGAAAACATAGCTAGAAAAGGGCTGGAAAGTAATGGAACAGTGGCAGATTGGCAGAGGAAACAAGGGCCTAAAATTTAGGCCTAGATTGGACACCACGTCGCCCAAGCATATTTACCAGTGCCGAGCGCTGGAGACAGAAAGCACAATGCTGTAGCACTGACACTTAAGGGAGAATGCCCTAGCATTCTTCTCTATAACACTGCGACACTCTAAGATTTATATATATAGCCCTTTTATGCCTAAGGTTAAGGGGCTCAAAAAACAATTGAGAGCAAAACATTGTATGTGTTGTGTAATCTATCCCTAAAGCTCCAAATTGCTCATTTGTAATTCTTGTACTCCTAAAAATCAATAAAAGAGGCTCAGATCTTTAATCTACTATAAACGTAGGCATATTTGGCCAAATCACGTATACTTTATGTCGTGGTGTGTGTGTTTTCTACTATTTCTATGTTTAATCTTAGTGATTGATCTTCCAATTCTTATGATTACTTCATACTAGTGATATATTGTAGTGTATTATAAAATATTGATGTGTTTGGGTGTTTGAACTATCAAATTCAGTATTAGGGCATAGTAATTGGTTCCTAATACGTATATGTTGGATATTGCTTCTGCTTAAACAATCATATAGTTGTTATTGTGTTCGTAATTGTCTTTGTGCAATTGATGGCGAATTAATAGTACTAGGGTTATTTGTATTTTGTGTTCTTTAAGTTAGTGGGTTTATTACACCAACAAACTAGCATTAGTGCATATAAGTTGAATTTGATATAATTATGGCATCTCATAAGTATGAAGTTAAGAAATATATAGGGGTAATGATTTTAATTTGTGGAAGGTTAAGATTGTAGCTTTGTTAAAGTTTCTAGGACTTGAATGTAGATTTCAATTCTTCAAAAGTGGGAAGCCTATAACATCTAAGAGTAACCTTGATCCACAAATGATCGATAGGAAAGTCTATAGTAAAATTATTCTGTTATTGGGTGATGAAGTGTTAAGGGAGGTTGGTAATGAGAAAACTACTCCTGGTCTTTGAAAAAAATTTGACAGTTTGTATATGACGAAGTCATTAGCTAATTGTTTATACGTCAAGAAGAGGTTATTTCAGTTGTTTATGACTGAGGGTGTTAAGTGAGTGTGTGATTAATTGAGTGTATGTATAATTTTAAAATTTATGACACACGGCGAAAGTATCTTATACAAATTACACTTAATCTAATAAAATCATACACATATATCTCATAAATATTCAAATATATAAATTAAACTTTGCTGCAAGTGAGAAAAATTTACCGAATTGAATGTAGATTTCAATTCTTCAAAAGTTCCAATCTCTAAATCTTGTACTTACCTTAAAGTGTACTGTTGCATAATTCTAATTCACAACAAACTGGTGGAATTGTGAAGTTAGAATAACAAATTCAAAATTTTGCAGTAGTATGTGTTTAACCCTTAAACACTTTTATTCTAATAGTATTTATTTCTTATAAGAGATAAGATGAATAGAATATTTTTTTGTCTTTGTTCTTTAATAACACTTAGGAAAAACTTACACACTTCTATCTCTCCCTTTTGGCCAAATGATACACACCTAAAATGAATCATTCATTTTTGGTTCAACACATAATGTTCTCCATAGCCTACCATGAGACATGCCTATTGGGATTTGTGCTTACGTGTCATCCCTTTATGTATGAATATTTGTTTAATATTTATACTAGTATTATCATTTCATTAAATTGCTAATTATATTTTATATATGGTAAGATACTTGTAAAATTTCAGACATTGTATGATCTGAAAGAGTTTAGATCTGGTCTAAAGAAGTTTAGATCAGTGCTAAGAATTAGCAACGCTAAAAGTTATAAATGCTAAGAGTTGGCACTGATAAGAGTTAGTAGGTTATAAAAGTCAGCAAAATCTAAAAAGTTATAGCCTTGACTGAAATGGGACAAAAACCTAAGAATATATTAATAATGATATAGTTACAAAGAGTTGTAAATAGTGCTAGAAAAATGTCATTATGCAAATATGTTCTCAAATAATATGCTTCTAATTTATCTTTATTGATGCGGGTCTGTCGGTGAAGGCCTTATAATATATAGATCAGTGTGTGTCTATATCTGGATGGTTCAGATGGTTAGTCTTAACAAACTATGAATTTAGTCGAAACTCATATAGAGATATAGGTATTCAATAAGGACTGAGTACTAAACAGACTCACAAAAACCTCTAATAGACATCCATAAAGTCGTCAATGGAGGGTTTTTCAAGTTGAGTAGTATTGGTGGTCCTTTGACCTGAGAGCCATGGTGGGCTTGTGAGTGATCCACCATACTTTAGTTCTCACATATGTTAGAAACTTTTCATGGTCTGACCGTTGGGTATCGCTAGGTATGGTCTGATGCTCATAGAGTTCGGTGTGCATAGATATGGGATCCATTAGCTCATTTTAGTGAGTAATATATCCTAATGCTCTAATATTGTATTTCAAAAAGTCTTATGGTCATAAGCAGTAAGTCTCGAGAAAAGAGTTTAACCCTAGAGATAAATAATATCACAAAAGTGTTTGCGAATATTATTTATTGAAATACAATTCTAGAGATAAGTTTACAGTCAGGCATATGGAGATTTAACGGTGTTGATCTATATCTCCGCTCTATTCAGATATAAATGATGGAAGGATTATACAGATATATTATAACCTCAACTCGTATAGTCTAACACGCCACTTTGTAATATCCGTAATGTGTGTATGGGGCATCGTTCACAGACATATGGAGGAGTTTCATATGACACTTCGGACGTAGGCTTAGAGAGTCTCATAATATAAAGTATACTGGTTGTGCACTGGGGCAACATTTTGGATTGAACAATTCCATCCTAGAAATTTTAGCAAACTAATAATATATTTCAGGGTTCCTCAGATTGTGCACTTGTCTATATTTATATGTTAAGTACATCACTTAATTAGTTGACAAGAGTTGTTAATTATTTAGATGTTGACAAGTGGCACAATTTTATTCCATGAATTGTTTCACCATAAATTCACCTATTAACCATGTTAGTAAAATCAAATAAGGTAAAAATTAATTATTCAAATAATTTTTTAAATAGTTGAATAAATATTATTTAAATAAATAAAAAATATTTTTTATTTGTATGTTATTTTATTGTTAAATGGAAGACATACCTATTTTGAAAAAATATAAATTAAATGGTAGAGCACTATTTATAAAAATTAATAGTCCATTTGTTTTAGACCATTGAAAATGGCCACCAAAAATAGTTTTTGGTAGTTGGCCACTTAACTTAATTTTGGTGGAATACTTGTAAAGTGCTTAGAGCACCAATAATTGTAGGAATTCATTTTGATTAACAAGGGTGAAGCAAAAAAATATGAGTAAGAAAGGGATTGAGATAGAGTTTGGTTTTAAAAAGTTTTTCTTTTAACAAAAGGTGTGAGAAAGAAAAATCAGCTCTTCTTATTTTTCTTTCAAGAAACAAAAGCTTATTGTTGAAAATTCAGTTGTTACTATTCTAACTTCACAATCCCAGTGAATTATTGTTAACTAAAATTGTACAATAATTCACTTTAAGGTAATCTCAAAGTTGGAGCTTGAAAGAATCTAGAAAATTAAAATCTTCACCGAAGTTCTTCAAAAGTATATTTTTTCTAATCTTATGTTATTAGTGATATAAATTACATGTGTATATGTTGATTATATACTTAATTCCGTTGGAAAATCGTGTATATGATATATGTATTTAATTTTTTTTCAACATGTACACAATCACATGCATACACCCTAAAACACGTTAATAATGCCTAAATGGAAATAATTGATAACATTTACCAAATTGCTCCATTACATATTGCATGGCCGGCCATGTGATATGATTTGTGCAAAATTATAACATTCCTTTACAATAAAATATAAAGCCAATGTCCTACCATTATGCTTTGTCACCATTTTCTTTTGTTAATTGTAAACATAATGCATTTGCACATTATATGTATTCAGTCCATTGCCATGAGTACATATACTATATCTAATAATATTTAATTAATTATTCAAAATAATTTGAATAATTATTTTTACCTTATTCGTTTTTACTAGTAAGGTTAATTGGTAAATTTAAGGTAAAAAAAACAATTCATGCACTACATTATGCCACTTGTTAATATTTCATTGGTTAACAATTCTTATCAAATAATTATGCGATGTATTTAACATTTAAGTCTTGACAAGTGCACCCTGAGGGATCCTGAAATAAAATTTTTAGTTTTGTTAGAATTTCTTAGACCGAACAGTTCAATCCAATGTGCTGCCCCAATGTAAAATGAGTACACTTTATATTGTGAAACCCTCTAAGTCCACACCCAGTTTGTCATATAGAACTTCTTCATACGTCTGTGAACAATTTTCCACAGATATGTCACAGATATTACAAAGTGGCACGTTAAACCATACAAGTTAAGGTTATAACATATTCATATAATTCCTCTATCATTTATATTCTAGAAAAGCGAAGACATAGATCAACACCGTTAAATTTTTATATGCTCGACCTTAAACTTATCTTTAGATTCGCATTTCAATAAATAATATCTGCAAATACTTTTGTGATATGATTTATCCTTTGGGAAAATTATTTTCCTAGGGTTTACTACTTATGGCTTTAAGACTTTTTGAAATATAATCTTAGAGCATCATGATATATTACTCACCCAAATAAGTTGATGGATTCTATATCTACGCACACCGAACTCCATAAACATCAGACTATACCCAACGAAACCCAATGGTCAAACCATAAAAGGTTTCTAATATGTGTGGAACCAAAGTATGGTGGATCACTCACAAGCTCATCGTGACACTCAAGTCAAAGGATCACAAATACTACTCAACTTAATAAGACCTTCTATTAATGACTTTATAAGATGTCTATTAAAAGTTCTCGTAAGTCTATTCAGCATCCAATCCTCATTGGATACCCGTATGCCTATTCAAACTTTCACTAAGCTTATGGTCTGCTTAAGACTAACTATCTGGACCATCTATATATGAAAATACACTGATCTATATTAAAAATTTTACCAATGGACCTGCATCAATAAAATAGATCAAGAACATAGTGTTTGAAAATAGAACATTTCTTAGTACCATTTGTAACCTTTTGCAACTATGTCATTACTAATATATTCTTAGGTCTTTATCCTATTTCAGACAAAACTTTAACTTTTTAAATTTCGCTGAGTCTTATAACTTACTAACTCTTAGTAGTACTAACTCTTAACATTTATAACCTTCAGCGTTGTTATCTTTTAGCACTGATCTAAACTCCTTTAGATCAGATTTGAACTCTTTCAAATCATACAATGTCTGAAACATTACAAGCATCATACCATATTATTAAATATAATTAGTGATTTAATGAAATGATAATGGTATAAATATAAAATAAATATTCACACATAAAATGGATGACACGTAAGCACAAATCTCAACAGAGGGGATTTCAGTTAAATACCACATTGATATTTTTAACAAGATTATCATTGATCTTGAGACCATAAATGTAAAGATCAATGAGGAAGACAAAGCACTTATCTTGTTGAGTTCGCTACCCCCGAGTTATGAACATTTTATGGACACACTCATATATGGCAGAGATACTTTAATGGTTTTAGATGTTAAAACCTTGTTGAATTCTAAGAAATTGACCAGAAGATCAGAGTCTTCAAGTTTTAGAGCTGGTTTGACAGTAATATGGAATACCATTGGTAGAAATGCATGGTAGAAAGAAGGTTTAGGATTGAAACTCAGATGCAAGTCTAGAAAGTGTTACTTTTACAGAAAAGATGGGTGCTTGATTCAGGATTGTCTTGAGATGAGAGCCAAAATGCAAGGGAAAAGACTTGATACTGCAATAGCTTATGAGTTAGACTATGAAATTGCAAAGGTATTGGTGGCTTCGAATGGTAAGATAGTTGGTGAGTGAATACTTGACTTTGGTTGTAGTTTTAACATTTGTCATGATAGATCCTTGTTTGTAAATTATCATCCCGTTGATGGTAATGTATTGGTGGGCAGTAATATAAGTTGTATAGTTATGGGGATTGGTAGTGTAAGAATGAAACTATATGATGGGAAAATTAAGGAAGTACAAAATGTTAATATGCTCTTAGTCTTAAAAGGAACTTAAATTTTTTAGGTATGCTAGATCAAGTGAGATGTTCATTCAAGGCTAAAAAAGAATTATTTATAGTAGTAAGAGGGATGGTTACTGTTATACAGAGTAAGAAGCATAATGGTCTATTTGTGTTTGTTGAAAATGCTGTAAAAACATATGTTGTTGATAGATATGTCAAGTTAGATTTAACATGTGTTGTTGAGAGAGTGCAATCTGATTCTAAGTCAGTATATGTTGTTGAGAGACTGCATTTCGACTCTTTTGCATATGTTGCTATTGAGAATGGGCATAGAGAGATACAACATCTGAATGGTACTCACTGAAGTGGTAAAGGTTGGAAAAGAATGGTTGGAATGGATTAGTTGCAAAGCATAAGTTGCAGCCACGGGGGCATTGTGGTCTATATGTCATAAGTTGCCATAGAGATCACAAGCATGCTAACTTATATTTGAAGTATTTGTATCAGCGAAGGTCTAAATCACTAAAGACACAAGAGTTAATTCTGAGTGACTTAACTAGATCACTGCTAAATGATTGAGCGTGTGTTGTGGTGGATAAATCCCGATTATTCTCTTTGGGGAATTTTGAATCAATGAGAGGATTTATTGAATTGGTGATTCAAAATCATAAGTTAGTTGTCATTGAATCAAAGACTAGTTCGTGAATAAATTCAAAGTTGAAAACATGACCAGAATGGGGGTTGAAAAGCAATGGAACAGTGGCGGATTGGTAGAGAAAACAAGGGCTCGAAATCCATTCCTAGACTGTACGTCGCGGCACCCAAGCATATCTACCAGCGTCGTAGTGCTGGCCACTTAAGGGAGAACACCCTAACATTCTCCCCCAACATTCTCCTCTATAATGCTGGGGCATTCTGGGATATATATATACCCCTTTTATGCCTAAGGTTAGGGGGCTAAAAAACAATTGAGAGAAAAATATTGTGTGCATTGTGTAATCCATCCCTACAGCTCCAAATTGTTCATTTGTAATCATTGCAATCCTAAGAATCAATAAAATAGGCTCAAATCCTTGATCTACCATAGATGTAGGCGTATTTAGTCGAACCACGTATACTTTGTGTTGTGGTATGTGTGTTTTCTGCTATTTTAATGTTTAATCTTAGTGATTGATCTTCTAATTTGTAGGATTACTTCATACTAACGATATATAGTGGTGTATTGCAATATATTAGTGTATTTAAGTGTTTGACAATCAAATTCGGTATTAGGGCATAGTAGTTGGTTCTTAATATATATATGCTGGGTATATGGTAGGTATTGCTTCTACTTAAATAATCCAGTAATTATTATTGTGTTCATAATTGTCATTGTGTAATTGACAACAACTTAATAATACTATGGTTGTTTGTATTTGGTATTCTCTAAGTGAGTGGTTTTAATACACCAACAACCATCATCAAGTCATCATCTCCACTCTTTTGTCTCCAAATATCTCATATAATAAATTAAATTGCTACAAAGTACCAGTTAACTTGAACTCTTTCCTCATTCTATGAAGTTTGAGGATTCTGTATGAGCATTTCAAAATGATGAAGTTTTTTATTTATTAAATTAGAAAATTGCTTGAATCAACTAGCATTTTTAGTTTATATTGTGGGTGTTATTTACTCTTTTTTTATATAAAAAGGATGGGTGTAGTTTGTTTAGAAAGATTTTAAAATGTTGCTTGATTTTATTAAATATTGATCTTGATTTATTGTTCAAAGAGTTTTTAAAGTAGTAATTATAATTATTGGTGGGTGTTATTTATTTAAGATAATTTTTTATGTAATTTTTAAATGGAATATTTAGATTTTGGTGGTCGTTGTTGAGTTTTAATGCATTTCATACTCAAACATCAAACATCATCATAATGGGTTGCTCGGGACTCGAACTCATAAGCAAAAAATTACTTATAAAAATATGAATTTCTCATAAAAATATGAATTACTCATAAAAATATGAATTTCTCAAAGCAAAAAATTAAAATTATTCTCACATTGCAACACAAATAAGAGCATTATAATGGTACTAGTGGCTATTAATAAATAGTGGTAGTACGCCCTTGTAAGTGCACTAGGTCAAGGGTTCGAATCCTCTCTTCCTCATAATGGTAGAATACTCTAAAAAAAAAAAGATAGCGGTAGTACTTTAGCTTTGTATTATAATGATCTTTTAATTCGTTATTTTATTGTTAAACACTTAGAAATTTTTATATGAACATGTAAGGTGTTAATAATAAATTATTAAATTGAACTTGGAAGGAAAAAAAGTTGAGTACAATTATACGTGTTTGACAGTTTGTTTGAGAATATTTTTGAAATTATAATAAGTAATTTTATTTATAAAAATTTTTTATTAAATTTTTATAAATATTTATATATAATAATAATATTTTAAAAATTTTGATAAAGATTTTTATTTATTAAAATATGAAAATGAGGTGCAATATTTTAAATTGATATTTCAAAATTGTGAAGGGCAAGCTTAGGTCTACTGATTGCAAAAATCAAACCAAATCTAACTAGAATAAAATAATTTGATCCATTTTAGTTATCATACTTTATTCGGTTTAGTACGGTTTTGGTTTTATCTAAGAAAAAAAAAATTTAGTTCATTTTATTTTTAAAGAAATCCAAACTATATTGTGCCCGCTCCTAAAATAAATTAATATAGTTTATTTTCACAATAAAGTAGTACTATAATTTATGTCAATTGAATAAAATAATGCATTTTATCTTCATAATTTTATTTAAAAATAATATATACTATTTTATTTTTTTGGAATAACCTATGTCCATGATTGTATATAACATACTTTTATTTTAATAAATTATTATATATTAGTTCTTTAAAAAAATAATATTTAGTATGATTTACAGAACATGTTACACTGAAATAAAAAGAAGGATGATAGAATTAAATTAGATTTGAGTATTATAGTAATTTTTTATAATTGGTGTAATATAAAATTAGAATAGACTAATTGAAATAATTTTAAGAGAAAATAAAAAAATTAAATATACAAATATTAATTTGAAGCAATTGTTAAATTTAAAAAAAAAAGTTAATTTATAATAATAAATTTAATAAATATAAATGTTTAATTCATACTTTGATATATATATATATATATATATATTACTAACTAATTAAGATCATTTAATTATATTTAATCAAAACTTGGTTTCATACATAATTCAATATTTATACTGAATATATTAGTTATTTCATACAATTAATTGTAATATTTATATTAGATAAATAATATAATATATTTGTGCATGCAAAAGCAATTAAATATTAATATATTTAGTTTAATATTTATTAGATAAATAAATTATTCTAATGAATTTAGATTATGTTATTATCATCAGATCATCTAATAAGTATAATATTTCTATAAATACTGTATTTGAAAATAATAAGTTAATATGTATAAGTACTATTTTTTCTAACATTGTAATTCTTATACTACATTATCAAAGAGTATTTAGGATTTAAATTTCACAAATATTAAATCTCAAAATGCCACATGTTCTATTTCAATTAATCGGTACAAAATGATACCATAAAAACGTCCACATTGAATCATGCATACATATAATATATATATATATATATATATATATATATATATAGAGAGAGAGAGAGAGAGAGAGAGAGAGAGAGAGAGAGAGAGAGAGAGAGAGAGAGAGAGAGAGAGAGAGAGAGAGAGAGAGAGAGAGAGAGAGAGAGAGAGAAGATCTAGTGGGCTACATAGCTCACTAAATAGTGAATTCTTGGATACGTAATAGGATTCTGTAACACATTATAAACTATGTAAAAATTATAAATTTACTAAATAATAATATGTGATAGTGTTGTTCACCATATAATGAGTTATATAGTTCATTAAATCATTTATATATATAAATTAAAATGATCTAGTGAGCTACGTAACTCACCATATGGTGAACTCTTAGATACGTAACAGAATTTTGTAACACATTATAAATTATACAAAAATTATAAAAAATTATGAATTTACTACATAATAATATGTGACAGTGTTGCTCATTATATAGTGAGTTATATAATCTATTAGATCATTTATATATATATATAATAAAAATATTTCAACTTAAATAGAGATGGGAAAATACTTCATAGGTCCTGCTCTAAATATAGTAGAGAGGAGTAATTTTTATAAAAATGATGTGGCTAATGGGAAAAAGTACTCCCTAAATTATTAAGTATTTTAACTTTTAAATAAGGATGGTAAAATATCTCGTAGAAATGGAGACTCGCGAAATCCCACAACGACTAAAGTAAGGATGGAATAATTTTTATAAAAATAATGCGAATTATGAAAAAATTTATTTTCTTAATTATTAATGGGTTGATATGGGATTAAACCTCCCCATCTTGTTGCCACTCTATTTTATAAAAATATACTAAATGTATTTTTTAAGTATATATTATACATTAAAAAATGTATTAATTTTTATTTTTATAATTTATATTGACTAGAACATGCTTTAAAATATAGTACATTTATTAATAAAACCCTTAAATGTTTTTTTTTATATACGATAAAAAGACTTTTATTTTTCAATTAGGCGATCATTGATATTAATAAAAAATATGAATTAATTAACAAAAACATCTGTTAAGCACTAGACATAATTAAAATTCTTTTTTTTTTCTATTTTTTTGTTTATTTGTTATTTATTTAAAATTTTGTATACTAGTTATTATTTATCTTATTAAAAGATATTGTTATATTATTTTAGTTTATTAATTTGATATTTTTTTAATTATGATATGAATTAAAATTTTATATTGTTAAATATATTAAATAAATTTTTATTTAATACTAATAAATAAAAAGTGAGAAAATGGAGGAGATGAGAAATGCATTCTCCGTAGGAATTTTCCATCCCTGTCTTACCAAAATTTGTAAGGAATAGAATAGAAAATAAAACTTAAAATAAAAAATAGAAGAGTGCAGAAAAGGCTTTCCACCCCCTCTGCGCACCATTGCCACGCCTACTTCTAAACCATAAAACAACACTCCCTCACCTTCTCTCTCGTTTTAACTTACCCTCTCCCTTATCTCTGAAGTCCATCGCCGGCCGCCACCTACTCTCAACACCTCGACATGGCCCGCTGGATTTGCAGCACACGCCAAATCTGCTACACTTTGGTGAGTTTTTCGACTTTTTTTTTTTCTGAATTATTTCAAATGTTTCTCTCAAATCTCCTCTCATCTCTTGACTTTTGAACATTCCTCATCAGTTTTGATGCACCATTCTTTGATCCCACCGTCGTCTGCTCGTCATCCAGCCTTCTCTTTGATGTATATAATAGATTTGCAATCTTGTTTGAAGACTATTTAATATTTTTGTATATTTTCTTTCTGCTCCCACAAATTAACTAACTTATTTCAACAACGTAATTTCTTATCCCCATTCCAAAAAATTATTAACCATCATTGGCTATACAATGTTATTGATATTTTAGAAATTTCATTAAAAAATATATTGAAATAACTTTTTTATAAAAAAAAAAATTTAAATTTACTTCAAGCTCATTTTATTTAAGAAGTGTTCCCAATATTATATTAAAGGTCATGAATCGAAAACTTACTAGATGTACAAAGATATCAGAATTATCTATTTCACTTGTAGCATTACGAAATATGATAATGCCTAAAAGTGGAATTTGTCTACCAAAATATATTTTGATATTATTTTCTCATTTCATATTTTGGTTATGAATGAATATTGTATTATTTTTTTATATTAACCTTTGGGCTAAATTAAACCAAACTTCATATAAAAAATAGTCAAGTACAAACTATCTTGGCACTTTCTTTCACAAGTAGTAAAGCAAAATTACACTGCCACAACGCGGTTAAAAACTAGGTGCTATCCGGTCAGCCGATTTCTGTTGGTTGTAAGGTGGTTTTACCTTGACATACTGGTTTGACAAGTTACCAATTCCAACCTCACTATGAAAAGGCGGTTACAAACCGACTAAAAGTTAGTTAGCCAGTTGAAGGCAGTTTTGAATCAGCTTGTTGGTTGACAAGTTATTAACTCCTACTGACTAGCATTAGCTGGTTACAAATTGGCTAACAACTGATCAACTAGTTTGTGCCAATTATAAGGCGGTTGAAAACCGACTAGTTAGTTTGACAAATTTACAAGTGCATCCTTACTATCATATGGCGGTTAAAAACTGACAACAAAACTAGTTAGCTAGTTTGTGCTGGTTGTAAGGCAGCTTGGAACCAGCTAGCTGGTTTGACAAATTGTAAGTGCACACTCACTGCCATAAGGTCGTTAAAAACTGGCTACAAACTAGTCAGCCAGTTAGGCCGATTTTAAGGTAGTTAAGAATCAGTTGACTAGTTTTGTCAAAGACTATATAAACTTGTATCATTTTTTGCAACCAGTTTGGAGATAGAAAATATACTCTCGTAACAACATGATAATAATTAAAAAAAATCCAGTTCATCGCACAATACATGTGGAACCACAAGAAAAAGAAAATCACATCAAACTTATTATTCATAAAGCAAAGAGAGAACAAAGATAATTAGGAGCTTTCTTAATTTTTAATTAATTTCATTGAGAATTCGATGAGCTAGCAAGTGATAACATTGAGATTGATGCACAGATTTATTGAAAAGCTGTGAAGACATCGATTCCATACTATCGATATCTTGTTCACAAGAACTTCACTTTATTCAAGGTAATCAACTAGAAGTTCAAACAGTGGATTCGAGAAGAGGAAAATAAAGCAGCGCAACAAAAAAAAATACATAATTAGAACTCAGAAGGAAGGAGGCACATCTTAGAGGAAAGGTTATGGGAAGTGACCTTTCATTAGGAAGGCAATAGAGACGAAAAGCAACCAAGTCAAATTTTCAAACATTTGATTTCGATTAACACACCTCTAGAAAAATTTGGACGAAGTACAAAGATATAGGACTCTTTAAAAAATTGAAGGCCATATTGACACTGAACAACTAAAGGGACCATTCTAAACATTGCACCTTCCATAAAGAGCATAGGTACCACATTAACAACTATCAATCTTTAAGGGGATAGATCAACACTCTCATGAAAAGCGACAACCTTATAGAATTCAAATTAGAAATAAAACATAAGAAGCCTTTAGAACAAAAAAAAAAAGATTCAAAGACAAATAGGATGGAAGCTATAGCTATAAAAGAAGTAGCACCACTTATATTAAACATGACCCATAGATCATTGTTTGATTTCTACTATTGAGAGAAAAGAGAAGTAAGAATAGAGTACTTAGAAATAGACAAAAAACATAACTCCATCGAGTAAGCTTTCATTGGGCTCGTACATGATAGAATTGAAGGCGGGAAAAGGATTAAAAAAAAGATGGTCTTAAAGGGCTACAAATAGTAGAGGATCATGTCAAAGAATCCATGGAAGCATTATTTGCAAGAATGACCGTAAACCATTTCTATGAAGCGGTGTTGCATAGAAGGCCATTAGATAGAGAATAAAATGATGAGAGATAGAAACCTCTATTCAGCAGAGCAATCAAAGTCCATATATACGAAATTAGAGAGACATTTGTTACGTTAGTAATGTATATTGAACATGAGCTAGAAAAGATCACCTTCTCTCAAAAAGCCCTAACTTGCCTAATGCTTCTTCATCTAGGATACTTTATCTGAGTATTGAGTATAACTATAGTAGGGATAATAGTATGAAGGGTATCAGTCGATAGAGGAAGTAGCACATATATCTTATTTTAGGATGCCTTCTAATGCATGAAGTTATATGAGAAAGACATTCGAAGATGCAATGCTAAGCTTATTCGTTTCGGGGGGGGAGGGGGAGGAATACAAGTTAAAGGGATGATCAACTACTAATAGAAACAGTAGGGAAGCTTTTGAAAATAGATTACCTAGTAGTCAATGCGCCTTATGCTTACAATACTATGGTTGGGTATTACTGATTGCATTATATAAAAGTCATCCTTTGCACCTTACACTAAAGGGAATAGTAGACATTAAAGGTAAGTAATTCTAGGCCAGATATTGCTATGCCAACTCAATTAAACAACAAAAGTTAAAGACGGAAGAAAAAAAATTAGCCATAGCAACTAGGAAGAAAGAGATAACTAAAGTAGATATCGGACAACTAGAAAACAACGCCGCTCTATGGACTAATGCATATCTTCCACATCTATCTAAGATGGAAGAGCCCAAAGACGAATGGCAATTATAAGATCAGTGGCCGAAGGGACATCCTAAAAAAGAAGAAGATTATACTATACTAGGCATCGAGAAAACAAAGGAAGTACAACTAGACCCTTCCATCAAGGAGAAGGTGTTATTAAACACTAATATGACCAAGAAAGAAAAAACAAAAATGATTGAACTGCTAAAAAAGAATTAACACATCTTTGCTTAGTCTTATAAAAACACGATCGATATAGATCCAGAGGTGATATGCCATAAGTTGGGCATCAATAAAGACCACACCTTGGTCAGTCAAAGATAGAGGCAAGTTGGAACAAAACAAGATCATCAGTGATGAAGTAGATAGAATGCTGAAAGTTGGCATTATCCGAGAAGTTCATTATTTAAAATAACTTTTCTAACTTGTTGGTTTTAGGAATGAAAAACAAGAAGTGGCAAGTCTACGTAGACTATACGAACCTTAATAAGGTAACCCTCAAAGAATTTTTCTTACTTTGAAAGATATATCAAATAGTTGATGCCACCACTTGATACGAAATATTGCCATTCTTAGATGCCTATAATAGGAATAACCAAATAAAAAATAGAACCAAACGAAGAACCTACTACTACAAAGTAATGTCATTTGGACTAAAGAATATAAGAGCCACCTTTTAGAGGCTAATTAAAAAGATTTTTAAGAAGTTAATAGAAAAGATAGTGGAAGCCTACATAGACGATATAATGGTCAAAAGTAAAAAAGCAAAGGATTATATTGTAGACGTATAAGAAGTATTTAATGTGCTAAGAAAGAACAAAATGCGTTTGAACTTAATTAAATGCACCTTTGGTATCTCATTTGAAAATTTTCTAGGACACATTATGAGTACAAGAGGACTCAAGGCTAATTCGTTTTAAGTTCAAACTCTCAAAAACATCACAATTCCTAGAACACCAAAAGAGGTCTATATTTTGATTATGAGGGTAGCAGTATTAACTAGCTTCATCTTTAGGATGTTCGATAAATGTTAACCTTTCTTTCAAGCCATCTAAGCTAAAAACAAGAACTTATGGGGTCAGAAAAAATAAAAGCACTATAAAATCTAAAAGAGTATTAAGGAAACCTCTAATCCTGTCTGTATTACTTTTTACCGAGACTTTATTTCTTTATCTTGTAGTTTATAAGGTGATAGTCAATGTGGTATTGTTTAAGAAAGAAGAGAGCCAACAAAAGGTAATCTTTTACACTAATAAAGTACTGTTCGATGTAGAAACCAAATACTCAGCAACTGAGAAGCTAATACTCATCCTCGTGCTATTTCAAAACATACCCTATTGTAGTCTACACTCCCTACTTATTAAAATGCATATGTCTAAAGTGAATGTTATGGGAAGAGTCACCAAAATAGCCATGAGATTAATTCACTTGGACATTGAGTACTAGCTAAAGTATGCAATCAATGGACAAGCAATGGTAGATTTTCTGTTAAAATGCGAACTTATAATGGAAGATGATATGTTACTATTAGAACCCATGAACACATGGAAAGCTTGGCAAATGCACATAAATGCATCTTCCAATAAAAAAGGTTCAATTTAGGTGTGAAAATTAAAATCCCAGAAGGAATGATATTGAAACACATAATGAGATTACTATCCTCAACATCCAACAATAAGGCAGAATACGAGGCATTGGTCTAGGGACTGACAATAGCTTGCCAGCTAATGATAAAGAGAATCTAGATATACATTAATTCAAACTTAGTCATTCCTAGTGGGATAAAGATTACACAGTTAAAGAAGAAAGGATGAAGAGCTATCTCACAAGGGAAACAACTCAATAATTGCAAGAAGTTTTAATCACCCAGATGTCTAGGAACCAAAAGTAGACAAAATTACCAAGGAAGTCTTGGCAATAAAATATTCACTTAGAAGAATAATCTCGCTTTTCATTGATATAATATTATTTTTATCTCTTCAAACTTGATATTTACTTGTTTAATTTTAATTATTTAGCTATTTATACATAATTTATTGATTTATAGGTTAAAAGAAAATAGCACAAGAAAGGAGCAAAAATAGGTGGAAAAAAAAAAGCAAAAAGAAGAAAATAATTAGAGTGTTACAGTATTAGAACTACCAAGGCCATAGTGCTGGAAGTAAAAAAATCAAGAGTTGAGACAAAACCTAAGCCACCTGGCACCATACCCTCGAGGTTGTGACACTGGAACCTACAGTTGAAGAAGTCCTAAGTCAATTTCTAGGCGTTGTAACGCTAACACAACCTCAAGCAAAAATCTAAATCATAAGTTGAGCGTCGCAACGCTAGTATGTCAAGGTCGCGATGTTAAGGAGATAAAAAGGAATTGTTGACTTAACTTTTTTTCTTATAACTTAACAACGCTAGTATGTCATAACTTAACTTTTTATTCCACGAACTTGTAAATAGAGGCCTTTTGAAATTAAAAACACAATCAACAAAAGAGGGCATTAAAAAGAACAAGTTTTAGAGAGTTTAGCAATAGATTTAAAGATCAAAGAAAAAAAATATGTAGCAAGTTAGAGAGATAAGATGTAAAATCAATGTATTAATCTTTTATTTTATTTTTTTCTTGTATATTTTATTTTTCATGAGAATCATCAACTTTTGTTCTAAAACTCTATTTTTCTCTATGACCTAAGTTTTTATTTATAAAGTTTCAACTTTTAACTCGATATATAAAATGAATTCAATTCTTTTCTTATTTTATAAACTCAATCATTAGAATTGTTCAATTTTATGTATTTAAGACGTTCTATTAATCTGAACAATATTTAAATAGACTTACGAACTATAAAAAACTTGACAAAGTAATTTGTGTGTTTAGCCTTGGGTACACTGATATATGATCATAACGTAATAGTAATGAGTTTTATATAAGATATACATTATACTCATATGACATATATGGTAGTATAAATCAGTTCTTAAATAGTTTTATCTTTTTTCTAATTACTATGGACAGTTAGGTAATTGTTAAGGATAAATTATATTCACTTGACCATAGATAAAGGCTAGTGGAGATATTGGCGTTTAGCCAATAATTTATAATGAGGGATTAATTTAAGAAAATATTAATTGGTTCAAGTATAGAGGGATAGTTATAAACTTAGGTTTATCAATTAGTGGTGATTATATCTTGTTAAACTTTAGTCCTATCTTGTTAATATTTCTCTTTATTTAGATTGAAATTAATATTTTCAGTTATAAGTTGTTTAGATAAAAGTAGAAATTATATTAGTACTTAGTAAAAGATTAGGTCAAAATTTCTCGTGAGAATGATACTTTACTCATTTTATATTATTTATAGTGATAATATGCACTTGTAATTTTAAAAAATAATACAACATTCGCCGAAAAGAAGACAGTGGTTGAAGAAGAAGCCACAATACAATAGCAAGCTGAAAAAAATATTTAATCGAAATCATAGTCTCCACTAGTTAGATAAACCCTTACATTAATTTCTTGTTGGATGAGAAACTACTTGCAAACCAAAATGATGCTAAGAAATATAGAAGCAAGGTTGGATGATTTGCAATACTAGAAAGAGAATTATACAAAAGAAAATTCTTTGGAGTATACGTGCGATACATGTTCGAAGAGGAAGTAAAGAAAATAATAGAGGAAGTACACGAAAGGACATGTAAGAACCACTGTAGCATAATGGCCGTCGTCTATAAAATCCTGAGGCAACGTTACTACTAGCCACCATACAGAGAGATGCCTAACATTATGTAAGGAAATGCAAAAAGTACGAGAAACATTACACTAATCCACCTTTCAGTAAAGAACCTAAACATTATCCCTACACCACGGCCATTCATTCAATAAAGAATGGAAATCATGGGCCCCTGCTTATATCAACTAGGGAGAAGCAATTTGTCATCCTAGCAACGGATTATTTACAAAATGGATAAAAACCAAAGCCTACAAATAATATAACTGGCATTGAGGTAAAGAAATTCATATGGATTAACATTATTAATAGATATAAAATGCACAGGTGTTGGTTTTAGATAATAGGAAGCAGTTCATCAGTATAATCTTGACCACATTCTACAACAAATACAATATTCAACACAAATTTTTCGTTCGCAGTTATTCGCATGAAAACAGATAGACAAATATCACCAACAGGACTGTCTTCACCATCTGTAATAAAATATTGGAACGAAATAAAGAAGCGGTTAAAGAGCTCCAAAGAGTTCACTAGGCCTACAAAACGACAAAAATTAAAGCAACTTGAAGCATACTACACAAACTAGTATATGAAACAAAAGTATCACATTTCATGAAAGTATTCATTCGAAATTGAATAATAAAGCCCTTTCCATGGCCTAAGACCTTTCTTGACTAATCTTATGACATTGCAATGATAAAAAGATGAAAAAAAATATATATAACAATAAAGTTAGAAATAGGAAAATCAACGAATAAGACCTAGTGCTAAAAAAGGAACTTAACATGAACAAAGAAAAGAACATCGGTAAAATAGTAGAAATATGAGAAGGAATATACAAAGCTATACAAAAACCTGGGCTGATGAGCCTTCATTCTACAAGCCATGAAAGGGAAAGCCATCTCCATACAATAGAATATTTTTAACTCGAGAAATTAGGTGTAAGAATATTCTCAGGTTCTCATACAAACAATTATTTTAGTTATATTAATGAAGAAATTTTCAGTATACGTGATTGAATATTCCATCAAAGTTAATTTCTCTTAGAAGGGTCGTGTGCACATAGGCCACCCTTCCTCGAAAAGCTTACACAGTCAGATTATTAAAGTTATCTTCCTTTGAAAGAGTAATGTGTCTATAGGCTATCCTCCTTTAGGAATCTCACATAGCAAGATTATCAAATTTACCTTCCATTGGAAGGGTCGTGTGCCCATAGACCACCCTACCTTGGGAAGCTCACACAATCAGATTATCAAAGTTTTAGGTTGTGTTTGGGAAGCACACATAATTAGATTATCAAAGTTACCTTTTCTTAGAAGGGTCATGTACCCATAAGCCGCCCTCTATTAGGAAGTTTATATAGTCAGATTATGAATGTTACCTTTCCTTAAAAGGGTTGTGTGTCCATAGGCCACTTTACTTTGGAAGTTCACTTAATCAGATTATCAAAATTATCTTCCTTTAGAGGGATCTTGTGCTTATAGGCGACTCTAAGTTGAGAAACTCGCATCACTAAATTCAGATTATCAGAGTTACCTTTTCTTTAAAGGGACGTGGGCCAAAGGTTACCCTACCTTGGGAAACTCGTATAGCCAGATTATTAAAGTGACATTCCCTTGGAAAAACCACTTACCCTACCCTAAGAAGATCATATTGCCAATATATTAGAATCAACTTTCTTTAGAAAGGATGTGTCACCCTAGACCAACCGTCTAAAGAAGCTTAACAACTTTAGAAAAGAAAAAAAAATGTAAGCATTTCGAATAACGCAAAAGATCAAACAACTAAAAAATAAAAAACATAAGCACGATGGAATGAACAAGTAAACCTTTCTAAAAAATCAAACGAAGCTAAAATTACTTCCACAATCAGTACTTTAATGTCAAAACCATAAGAATTAGATAAAAGAAACCATATAGTACATAAACTGGAAAAATACCAATGAAGTAACACTTAGCCTTTTTTTTGCATTTATTAGAAGTGTTTACACGAGGAACCAACACTTAGTAAACTTTCAAGCAAACATATAAAACATCATTTGGCAACTTTCTTCAAAGGAAGCAACCTTAGTAAATTTGTAACAAAAGAATGAACACTTAAAGAATACTACAAAATAATAAGGTAGAAGTAAAAATACTTCTCAATTAATTCAAAATTTCATTTATTAGTTTCTTTCTTTTATTGATGGAAAAAATATTTTACAAAATTTACATAAAGTCTAAAGGGAAGGTAAGTACAAAAGAGGGCTTAATTACTCTTCATTAAAGAACTCATTGAGAAACTTAACCATATTAGGGTTAGCTTTAAAATCGCCCTCGCTAGCCAAATTGTTATTGATCTGCCTGGCTCATCTTTAAAGTGCCTAGTAGACTAACCTAGTATTACTCACAGATAGCATCAAAATCTTAAAAAAGCTATCTATAAGAAGAAGAATCACATCTAGCACAGAAACTGTACTAGAAATATTGAGCATACACCACTGGAACTTAGCAATCTTAATGCCCTTTAGTCACATCCACTCTCCTCCAGTTGATATTGGCTGCCTCAATCTCATCATTGGAAGCAATTACAACTTATTAAGAGTTCTCTAAAGTTGATATCAACTCCCCTGTCATAACTTTCAACTCAACCATTAAGCTTATGATGCCTTCAACCTATGACATTCTGATTACTAACTTAACCTTCATCATTATGCATCTTATTAAATGTTGGCCACAAACTCTTACTTCTATAATTGGCTACTGGTCTTTTCAAGAGTGTCATTCCTTTACTTTAACTCTTTTACAGCTACTTTAGGAACAGACCCTACCTTCATTAGCTTTTAAGGAAACCTAAAGTTTCAAAAGGCTATTATTGCCCTTCTTTAGCCCTTCAATCTCCTTATTTTGATCCGTCTTGTCAATACAGTGTTAGACGAGTCACGTCGGCCTTTTTTCAATATTGCTACAGTGTGAGGGACTTGGTCAGTTGGGCTTAGACTATACCGGTTAAACATGAGATGAGGCAAATATATGCGATAGTATTGCCCAATATTGCTACAGTGTGAGGGTAGTATCGATAGCATATATTTGATTATTGACAAGTTAATATGGAATACACTTACCTAATATTGCTACAGCGTGAGGATAAGGTGTATTCAGGATCAAGTGGTAAGAGTTGCATGAGATACAATTGACAATTATTGTCTACCTGTTGGGTTTATAAAGGCCAATATTGCTACAGCGTAAGGCTTGAGTAAATTTCAATGGGATCTACTTCCTGTTGTATAGTTTAAAAGAGTTTAAATAATTGCCTTCCTGTTCGAGAGATTACTGGGATTATGTAAAGCAGTATGAGGGAGTTTTAAATCGAAAATGTATAATTAGTATACCCATGATTTAAAACGTTTCATTAGCGATTTAATAACTATTCTGCTTACATCTTTCATTATTTTGGCATGTCAAGTTTAATGGCCACTACGAACCAGTTGGTGTGCATAGTTGATGCAGTCCAACTCTAAGGTACTAGGAATTACTCTGACCAGTAGATGAATCTCAGAAGTGTTCTGAATTCAATAAAATTTTAGATTTATTGTTGATCAGAATTTGCCATAAGGTAATTTTGATAACACCTCTCTAGATAATAGAATAGAGAGGGTGTGATCCTCTTTACTCAGGGTGCTTCACCTTTTACTCTTAATATATCTAGTGAGATTAGATGGTGAGGAGAAGAAGATGAGGTGCATACCTAGGATAAATCATCAGAGGCAACATTTATCCAAAAATCAACAAGAGAGCGTGTAGATAGAAAGTGTTTCCACTATAGTAAGGTTGGGTATTAGAAATCCCTATACCCTAGAAGCATTATAATTGTCGGGAAGACTCTCACAGGTTTGTGTTTGACACACATAGGCATATTTAAGGCATATGATGCCAGTTCAAGCTGGGTATGAGTTACCGCATGTCCCTCTTATATCTGCAATATGTTGTAGGAATTGAGAGATACTATAATCAAATAGCTTGTAAGAGTAAAGTTGAGAGTAGAAAATGGTGATTTCTTACAGGTCCAAGTTGTTGGGCAGCTTAACTTACTTTTTGTATGTAATACAATAGTCATATTGCATAATAAGTATAATATTTTATTAATTGAATGTCAGTTAATAAATACATATTATATACAATTAAAAATGTCAATAGATTAGAATCTTTAAATGATACAGAGCTGTGGTATATAAGTTAGGTCATATAGGCGTGGGACACTTATTTGTCTGGTTAAGCATGGTTGGATTCCTAATCTGACCATCAAGAGTTAACTAGTTTATGAATAATGTATTCACGGAGATGACTAAATATACTAGAATGTATGTCACATCCTTTTAATTAGATCGAGGTAGTGAGTACATTAATAGTAAGTTACCGTTTGTTTAAGGAAGAATGAGATTCTCACTCATTATAGTCCTTTGGATAATTCACAACATAATAATGTTCCGAAAAAGAAGAATCAGGCTTTATTAGATATGATCCAATTGATAATGAGTGCTACCGATCTATATCTGTGAGAATATACTCCAAAAATAGCTGCTTATTAAGCAGAGTTTCATCAGAAGCTGCTCTTTCTATTTTGTATGAGATACAAAAATGAAAGAAGCCATATCTTAAATGAGTTAAGACTTGAGGTTGTTCTTCTTATGTAAGAGTTACGCAGTAAGGTATCTTATTTTATAAGAGTTACTTAGCAGGATAGACAACACCTAAGAGGTATCAGTATAGGTTCACTGTGTATCCTATGAATTCAATAGGATATTAATTTTATGATTCGGATAAGCAAAATATGTTCATTTCTCGATTTACCACTATCCTTTAGGAAGAATTTCTCATAGATCATGGGAATCATAAAAAGATTGAACTTGGTGAAGTCAATCTACAAATCAATGAACCAAGGACGGGAACTCAGGCTCAATTAAGCGGTGACCTTTTACCACATCTCCAAATGGGTCAGAAAGGATGCCTAGGTCAGCTTTTAGGTACAGTTGATGCTTGAATGTGAACTTAGAGTTTTCTTGGTATAAGAAAATCATTCTTGACTTATAGGCAGTCGATGTTAGACATCGATTCGAGAAGCAGCAAGAAGCCAAGTAAACATAATTGACTCTATGCATCATAATCAAGTCCGACACTTGGTTAAGCTACCTGTGAGAATTGTTCTCATTGATTGTAAAAGGTTTACAAAGAGGTAGTAGGAGTCAAATGGAAGGTAGAGACCTTTTAGGCTTTATATTGATTCTACAAAGGTAATCTTTAATGATCTATGATCACTAAGAGGAAACCTTTGGACCAATATTGATGCGAAAGTCGATTAGTATATTATTGGCTCTTGTAGCATATAATGACCTGGAGGTTTGGCAGATGGATGTAAAGAAGGTGTTCCAGAATGAATACCTCAAGTAAAAGATCTTCATGAAATAGCCTGAAGATTTTACGTCCAGCTAGACTTCTGCTCCAGTATGCATGAAAGGTCAGTGGGAGCATGATAGTCTTTTTGATGCTCTTTGTTGATGACATGCTGGTCATTGGGAATGATGTTAGTATGTTATAATCGATCAAGAATAATACGTAAAAATTTCTCTATAAAGGATTTGGGAGAGGCTTCATTTATACTAGGTATAAACCTTTATAGAGATAGAGTTAGGAAGCTGATAGAACTCTTCTAAATCATTTCACATCAATAACATCTAAGAAAGGTACTGTTTGTTAACTGTGAGTTAGTTAATGTATCTTTTGGACCTGATGTTTGTCTTTCAAGGAAAGTGCCTCTTCAGATAGAAGATAAGAATGTTAGAGTGTCTGACGCACCAGATACATCAGCTTTTGAGAGTTTGATGTATGATATGATATATTTGAGACCTAATATTAGTTTGACTATAAGAGTTACGAGCCAATTTCAGTCTGATTCAGGTGACCACTATTTGATGGTAGTTAAACATATCTTGAGGTACCTTAAGGGTAAATATAATAAGTTTCTCAAATATGGAGAAAATAGCTTACAAGTGAAAAGATGTACGAAGTCAGACTTCTAGTTTGACTTAGATGATAGAGAGTCTACATCTGAGAATGTGCTCATTTTTATTAGTACTAAGTGAGTTAGAATTGCACGAAACTAGGATTCATTGCTAATTTATATAGCGCAACGGAAGTGGTAATGAGGATTTGTAGCTTTATCGCTGGCCTTGGAAGAGTTCTAAGACACATGGATCATATTTTATAGTTTGCGACAAAACAATGCCATTGTACAAGCCAAGGTGCCAAGAGGACACCAGTAATCTAATTATGTTGAGAAGAGTCTTATATGACTAGAGAAATCTTGGCCTAATGAGATGTGATTATTTGTAGAAGTGTTTCATAAATAATTTAGCAGACCCACTATCTAAAGACCATGACTCTTAAAGTGTTTATGAAATACGTAGAGTCGATGTATATGAGATATCATCAAGAATGACACTAAAGCAAGTGGAAGATTGTTCAGGTCGGTGCTTACGTGCCATCCCTGAATGTACATATACTTATATATTTATACAAGTGTACATTCTCATTAAATCACTAATACCCATTAATATGGTACAATGCTTGTAACGTTACAGACATTGGACGATCTAAAGAAGTTCAGATCAAATATAAAGGAATTTAGATAAGAGCTCATAGTTAGCCAAGCTGATAGATATAAATGCTAAATGTTAGCATAGCTAAGTATTGGCTAGTTATAATACTCAGTAGATTCAAGAGTTGGAGCCTTGTCTGTAATGGGACATAGACCAGGGAATATACTAGTAACTGCATAGTTACAAAAGTTGCAATCAGGTGCCAGAAAATGCTGGTTGCGCACGTATATTCTCGAATAATTGTCCCTGCCAATGCGGGTCTGTCGGTGGATATCTTTATATATAGATCAGCATATGTCATACCTATAGGGTATAGATGATTGTTCTTAGCCGATCGTAAGCTTAGAGCTCGTATTGATATATGAGTATACAGTTAGAACTGGATATGGGAACAGACTCACGAGGGCCTCCGATAAACACCCTATGTAATTCGTCAACGGAGGGTCCTCTCGAGTTGAGCAGTATACGTGGTCCTTTGACCTAAGTGCCACGGTAGGCTTGTAAGTGATCCACCATACTTTGGTTCTACGCATGTCACAAACCTTTCATGGTGTGACTGTTGGGTGTCGCTAGGTATGGTCCGATGCTTATGGAGTCCAGCGTGTACAGATATGAGATCCGTCAGCTTGCATAGGGAGTTTGATATCCAAATGCTTTGCGATTGTATCTCAGAAAGTCTTGTGGCCACAAGCATTAAACTCGAGAAAGAGTTTCGCGAGGGTAGAACAATATAGCAAAAGCGTTTGTGCATATTGTTCAGTGAGATATGAGTTTAGAGATAAGACATGGATGAGAACTAGGGGATTTGACGGTGATAATCTATATCTCCGCACATCTAAGATATCATGACGGAGGACTATACGTATGCATTGTAACCTCAGCTTGCATAGTTTAACGCGCTGATTTGTAATATCTGTGACATGTGCGTAGGGCGTTCACGGACTCATAGAATAGTTTTATTTGACGAATCAGGTGTAGGACCTAGGGAGTCCCGTGATATGGAGTGTACTCGTTATGCATTGGGGCAGCGTGTCAGATTAAAGTGTTTAATCCAGTAATATTCAGCACTACCACAGGAATGCGTACGTGTCTATATTTAAGTGTTAAATACAATAATGAGTCAATAATTGTTATTTACTAATTGTATAATGACACGCAGCGCATCGTGGACCTTCGATTGAGTTTATCCAAGTGCAGATTTGGTGGGACCCACTGAAGGGTAAACTTGATAACTATTCATGAAAGGCAAAATAGTCATTTCACACTTGATTATTTAATTATTAAATAATCAAAATATCTCTCTTATTTTATTATATAATATATTATTATATTATATTATTTTATATTTTATTATATGATATTATATATATTATATTATATTTTAAGTGCCAAATAGTTAGTATCCATTAGTATTATTTTATTATTATTATTATTATATAATATATTATATTAATATTTTAATATATATTAGATATATATAAAGAGAGAGATGAGAAAATAATGAAATTTGGTGTATGTTTGGCCATTTGGCCAAGAGAAAGAAATGGAGAAAAGAGAGAAAGAAAAAAAGAAATGGAGAAGAGAAGAAGAAGAAGAAAACCGAGAGAAGAAGAAAGAAAAAAAAATGAAAAATAGAAAAATAAAATTATTTCATTTTTTTCTATGCTTCCATTTGAAGCAATGGTGTATTACTTCAAATTCTCCATTTCTTTCCTTTTGAAAAAAAAGATGAAAAAAACACATCGGCCATTTGGGAGTTTAAGAGTTAAACTCAGTACTGCATATAGGGCTGTTGTTCTAGCTCACCAAGCCCACCGTGTTGGTAGCTAGAACTGTCCTCGAGTTGGTCTCCATGCGAACTTCAAAAAATTACGTGTATAATATTACACGGTTAGATGAGTTCTCTATCCTATAAATATATTAATGCAATTAATATATTTTATTTATTATGTTTATTACAAATTTCACGCTTTCGTCAGACTTAAATATATATTTGATATATATTTAGGCAATAGACACAATTGCACATATATACACTCACGTGTCTTAGATCCTCGACAACAATTATGAGATAATATTTTATTCTGATCTGTCTTATCAATACGGTGTTAGACGAGTCACATCGGTCTTTCTCTAATATTGCTACAGTGTGAGGGACTTGGTCGGTTAGACTTGGACTATACCAGGTAAACATGAGATGAGGCAAATATATGCGAAAGTATTGTCCAATATTGCTATAGCATGAGGGTAGTATCGGTAGCATATATTAGATCATTGATAAGTTAATCTGGAATACACTTATCCAATATTGCTACAGCATGAGGATAAGGTATATTCAGGATCAAGTGGTAAGAGTTGTATGAGATGCAATTGACAGATGTTGTCTAACTGTTGGGTTTACAAAGGCCACTATCGCTACAGTGTGAGGCCCAAGTAAATTTCAATGGGATCTACTTCTTATTGTATAGTTTAAAAGAGTTTAAACTATTATTTTCCCATTTGAGAGATTATCAGGATTATATAAAGAAGTGGGAGGGCTTTTTAAATCAAAAATGTATAATTAGTATATCATATTTTAAAATGTTCTATTAGCGATTTAATAACTATTCTGCTTAAATCTCCCGTTATTGTGGCTTGTCAAGTCTAATAGCCACTACGAAACAGTTAGTATGCATAGTTGATGCAGTCCAACTCTAAAGTGTTAGGAATTACTCTAACTGATAGATGAATCTCAAAGGTGTTCTAGATTTAGAAAATATTGAATTTATTATTAATTAGAGTTTGTCATAAGGTAATTCTGATAACATCTCTCTACAAGATTAAATAGAAAAGGTATGGCCTTCTTTGCTCAATGTGCTTTAATATGTTGCAGGGATTGAGAGAAACTTCAATGTAACAGCTTGTAGAAGTAAATTTGAGAGTAAGAAATAGTGATTTCTTGCGGGTCCAAGTTATTGGCCAACTTGACTTACTTCTTGTATGTAATACAACAGTTGTATTGCATAATTAATATGATATTTTATTAGCTGAATGTTAGTTGTATTGCATAATTAATATGATGTTTTATTAGCTGAATGTCAGTTAATAAATAGACATTAAATACAATTAGAAATGTCTGTAGATCAGAATCCTTAAATGATATGGAGCTGTTGTATATACATTTTGGTCATATAATTGTGAGACGCTTATCCGTCTGGTTAAAGATGGTTGGATTTTTAATTTGACTATACAAAATTAACCAATTGATGAATAATGTATTCAAGGAGATAACCAAATATACCAAAATGTATGTCACATCCCTTTGATTAGATCGAGGAAATGAGTACATTAACAGCAAATTTTTTGTTTGTTTAAGGAACAATGAGATTTTTACTCACTATAGTCCTTCGGGTAATCCATAACATAATGATATTTTGGTGAGGAGGAGTCGGACTTTATTATATATAGTTCGATTGATAATGAGTGTTACCGACCTATATTTGTAAAAATATACTCCAAAGACAACTGCTTATTAAGTAGAGTTCCATAAGAATTTGTTCATTCCATTCCGTATGAGATACAAAAAGGAAGTAAGTCGTATCTTAAGTATGTTAAGACTTGAGGTTGTCCTGCTTATGTAAGAGTTACGTAGCAGGGTATCTTGTTTTGTAAGAGTTACTCAGCAAGATAAATAGCCTCAAGAGGCACATGTATATGTTCATTGTGTATCCTCTGATTTCAATAGGATACTAGCTTTATGATTTAGAGAAGCGAAATGTGTTCATTTCTCAGTAGACCACTATTCCAGAGGAAGAGTTTCTTATGGATCGTGAAAATCATAGAAAGATTGAACTTGGTGAAGTTAATCTAATAATTAATGAACCAAGGATGCGAACTCATGCTCAATTAAGCAATGACTTTTTAGTACACCTCTAAATGGGTCGAAAATGATGTCTAGGTCACCTTTAAGGTATAGTTGATGCTTGAAGGTGAACTTAGAGTTTTCTTTGTAGAAGAAAATCACCACTGACCTATATAAAGTCGATGTTAGACATCAATTCAAGAGACAACAAGAAGCCATGAAAACAATAATTGACTCTATGCATCAAAATTAAGTCTGGGACTTAGTTAAGCTACCTGTGAGAATTGTTCTCATTGGTTGTAAAGGGTTTACAAAGAGGTAGTGGGAGCCAGATGGAAGGTAGAGACCTTCTAGGATTTATATTGGTTCTAGAAAGGTAATCTTTAATAATCTGGGATCAAATAAGAGGAAACCTTTGGACCAATATTGATGCTAAAGTCGATTAGTATATTATTGACTCTTGCAGCATATTATGACTTTGACGTTTGACAGATGGATGTAAGGAATGCATTCCGGAATGGATATCTCAAGTAAGAGATATTTATAGAATAGCCTGAAGATTTTATGTCCAGCCAGACTTCTGGTCTGGTGTACATGAAAGGTCAGTGAGAGCACAATGGTCTTCTTGATGCTCTTTGTTGATGATATACTGGTCATTACAAATGATGTCAGTATATTAGAATCGGTTAGAAGTAACTCGTAAGAATTTCTCCATGAAAGATTTGACAGAGGCTTTCTTTATATTGGATATAAAACTTTATAAAGATAGAGATAGAGCTAAGAAGCTGATAAGACTCTCCTAAATCATTTCACATTAATAGCGTCTTGAAAAGGTACGGTTTGTTAACTATGAGATAATTAACGTATCTTTTGGACCTGGTGTTCATCTTTCAAGGAAAGTGTTTCTTCAAATGAAAGATAAGAAAGTTATAGTGTCTTACGCATCAAATACATCATCTATTCAGAGCTTGATGTATGCTATAATGTGTTTGAGACCTGAGATCAATTTAGCTGTAAGAGTTACGAGCGGGTTTCAATCTGACTCAGGTGACTTCCATTTGATGATAGTCAAATATATCCTGAGGTATCTAGAGGGTACAAAGGATAAATTTCTTAAATATGGAGAAAGTAACTTACAAATGAGAAGATACACGGAGTCAGACTTTTAGTTTGACCTGGATGATAGAGAGTTTACATCTGAGAATGTGCTCATTGTTATTAGTACTAAGTGAGTTGGAATTGCACCAAATTGGGATTCACTGCTGATTTATATTGGCGCAGCGGAAACGGCAGTGAAGATTCATAAATTTGTCGCTGGCCTATGGAAGAGTTCCAACACAGATGGATCCTATCCCATAAGTTTGCGATAAAATAAGGCCATAGTACAAGCAGAAGTGCTAAGAAGACACCAGTACTCTAATTATGTTGAGAGGAGTCTCACATGACTAAAGGGATATTGGCTAAAGGAAATGTGATTATTTGTAGAAGTGTTTTATAAATAATTTAGTGGACCCACATTCTAATGCCATGACTCTAAAAGTGTTTATGAAACACGTAGAGTCAATGTGTATAAGATGCTATCAGGAATGGCATTAGAGCAAGTGGAAGATTGTTAGGGTCGGTGCTTACGTGTCATCCCTGAATGTACATATGCTTGTGTATTTATACAAGTGTTCATTTTTATTAAATCGCTAATACCCATTAATATGGTACCATGCAATGTAAGGTTACAAACATTGTACGATTTGAAGGTGTTCGGATCAGATCTAAAAGAGTTTAGATAAGGGCCTACAGTTAGCCACGCTGAAAGATATAAATACTAAATGTTAGCACAGCTAAGTGCTAGTTGGTTATAATACTCAGCAGATCCAAGAGTTGAAGCCTTGTCTGTAATGAGACATAGACCTGAGAATATACTAGTAACTGCATAGTTACAAGAGTTACAATCGGGTGCCAAGAAATACAAGTTGGGCAAGTATGTTCTTGAATAATTGTCCTTAATCAATTTCTGTCGATGCGAATTTATCGGTGGATACTTTTATATATATAAATCAACATATGTCGTACTTATAGGGTATAGATAGTCGTTCCTAGCTGATCGTGAGTTTGGAGCTCTTATTGACATATGGATATCCAGTTAGGACTGGATATGGGATAGACTCACGAGGGCCTTTGATAGACATCCTATGTAAGCTGTCAACGAGGGTCCTCTCGAGTTGAGTAGTATACGTGGTCCTTTAATCTGAGTGTCACGGTGGGCTTGTAAGTGATTCATCATACTTTGGTTCCACGCATGTCATAAGCCTTTCATGGTGTGACCGCTAGGTGTCGTTAGGTATGGTCCGATGCTTATGGAGTCCAGTGTGTATAGATATGAGATTCGTCAGCTTGCATAGAGAGTTTGATATCCAAATGCTTCACGATTGTATCTCAGAAAGTCTTGTGGCCACAAGCATTAAACTCGGGAAAGAGTTTCGCCAGGATAGAACAATATGGAAAAAGATAAGGAATAATAAAAAGAAAAAAGAAAATAAAATAACAAGTCACTTAT
This sequence comes from Ailanthus altissimus, assembly GCA_946807835.1. Classification (NCBI taxonomy): domain Eukaryota; kingdom Viridiplantae; phylum Streptophyta; class Magnoliopsida; order Sapindales; family Simaroubaceae; genus Ailanthus; species Ailanthus altissimus. The sequence continues at coordinate 15,277,696 of OX327698.1, forward strand.
ATCAGAGAAGAACCTTATATAAGTAAAATGACAAAGTTTTCACCATCACCTTTGTTAAAACCATGAGAGATCAAAACTTCATCAAGGAAGAGATCAAGGAACATCGTGCAAGCTAGGTAAACCACAACATAAAATGAGATAGAGCCCTCTAAGACACTAAGCATGAGGTCTAAAAAGTTTAGGGTCATCAATCCCTTTTCTATAGTGAGGGCGCACAGAAATGGTGTATCCTAGAAAGCCGAGCATATCCCAATAGCAGATTACGATTGAATATGTGGTAGTGGGGACTGTTTCTTTCATAAGTTCTTTTTAGGAACCTTTCCCTTGTTAGGATGGAGGGTTTGATCAAAAAAGTCTTATAATGAATGTGGTTAAAGGTAGTTTGCATCATATAGAGAGGCCAGGTAACCACTATGGCATTTTTCTCAAACCCGACTTTTTTGTCTTCAAACTCTTAATAACCTTCTCTCGCCTCTCAAGGCACAATGGTAATTTATCTTGGAAAAAAGAGGTTAGAGGTTAAAAATACATCATAAAATGTGATAGTATGAAAGGAGATATCATATGGTTCAAGAAAGCGATATCCTGAAGTAAATGGAAGATATTTAGGTGTATTTGGAGAAAAGAAAGGTTCTGCATTGGTGTTTTCACTCCCCACTCTCCACCATAACAAAATGTTTCCACTATATCTCTTAAGAGTACTCAAAGATAATGTGCAAAAAAGAAAATCATGAATCAGAGGTGATAATAAGAAGCAAAAGCAAAATGCTCTCAAAATAATTGAAGCTATTTAGGTCTTACTAAGGGAAGGTCACAACAAGGATTGCCAGTAGGAATCGGGTGGATATGAATATTTATGAAAAGATAATAATCAAATTTGAGTTCGTCTATAGAGAAAATATAGAGTCCTCTTACCATAATTTTCTTTTTTCAAAATTTTTGCTAATAAAAGAAGAAGAGATTATTTTGTGTTGTAAAGAATAAGAATGAAATCAAGAGAGCAGAGAGATTTCTAAGTTTGACAACTAGAAAATGAAGATGAATAGAGAATGGTTATTAAAGCGTTTAAATAAGTTGTAATTATCCACATGATAGTCGCGAGAAAGAGAATGTTACCTACATATAAAGAAATGTGTTCACCAAAATAAAGATGCTAATAAGAAGTAGAAAAGTTAAAATAAAATTTAGACACATGATACTTCCTAGTTGAAAGTAAAGAAGTATACCCTAAAAGACTTCTCCTTTAAATAACATCCTCCTTTACTTAAAATAGATCTTTTTGACTTATTTTTAGCAGGCTCAACTAGCCCGAGCACTACTAACCAACACTATTTTTTTTTACTTAAAATGGATCTGTTTGGCTTATTTATTCATATATTTCGCTACACATAACACTATTTTTTTTAAACGCTAATTTAAGCATTAAAGTAATTTTTGTTAAAAAAAAAATTTGTACTTTTATTTATTTCAGAGAGCGGTAAAAGCACAAAAAGATAATTGAATGCAAATATGTCAATCCACAAAGCTTCACTATTTAATATGTGAGTTTAATCATAATGGATGAAAGCTCGCTTTCCGTATAGGTATTGTATTCATTGCAATCTTAGATATTAAACTAACAACCTTATTAAAGCAAAAATTGCAATGACACTTAAATTTGTAACAAAAAAATATCATACTTATGATTTTAATGTCATTGTCCTATTGCTAATTATCAAAGTGTCGACAAATAGAGTTTGTAGTACTATTGATAATAATATAATCATCATTATTAATTTTCATATGTACCCATTTATATTATAATTGTTTTTATTAATTTTTATATATGCTTGTTTATATTGTAATTAACTTAAGATTAAAACCTATATAAAAATTATTTTAAATGATATAGTGAAAATGTAGCCCTTCCATTCTTTCATTGCTTCTAACTTGTTGAATAAAAGGTGCAACATGTTATAGTTAAAGATATGAAATGAAAACCCACAAACTTAATTTCTTATAGTTAACAGCTCAAAATTTACTGGAAAACCTTTGAAGATGGTACAATAAATTATTCAACTCCCATTAAAATTGGGCAAGAGTTTAGTTCATATCAATGTCACGAAATTAAAAGAGAAGGGGGAATTGACAACGCCAATTGTCAAACAAAGCCTATGATTTTATTCATTATCACCAGTGATAGTCAATGAGAAGTTTCTACCTTCTTAGTTGCCGACAAACACAGCTATAATATAACATTTTGTAGCTTCCTAATTCTTCATCAACTTAGCATTTTAATTTGCTTCCTGCCAAAACACTTCCTATTTACAATACCTTCTTCATTTTCTTTCCCTTCTTTTTTCGTTTTATTCTTAAACAACCTTACCCTTTTTTTCATCATCATCATAGTCTACCCTTGAGAAAGCTGATGCACATTTTCTTCCATGCCTCCCTGTCGGGCTCAACTTTTTCCAATTTTGCCTTTGCCTCCTCAGCAAATGACTCCTACCATATTAACAATATGTACATCAATCAATCAAGACGGTTTGGTTTATTATTTTTATTTTTTCAGTAGTGGAACATTAGCTTAAAAAAGGGGAGACATTTAGATATGTAAGTAGAAAGCAGTAGTGAGAGTAAAAACAAAAAAAATAAAAATACCTGAATGAAATTGCGGAGAAGAAGACGATCAATGAGATGGAGGAGGATGTCTTTAGTGTACTCAGGGTGGCCCTGGATTCCCATAAAGTGCTCTCCATACCTAAACATTTCTATCCCTGTCCTCTCCGACCACGCTATCACCTCTGCTTTTTCAGGTAGTTCTCGGATCTACATTATTTATTTATTTATCAATAGTAACATCTTTCATCCATCATCGTACAATTATTGAAAAGTACTTAATATATATATATATATAATTAATCTAGTAAATTATGTAATTTATTATATAATAAGTAATATTGTCACTTGTTATTGTTTAAAAAATTTATAATTTTTTTATAATTTTTGTACCATTTATAATGTACTACAAAATATTATCACATATTTAAGAGTTCAACAAACTAAATAATTCACTAAATCAATTATATATGTATATATATATATATAACAACACTAACCTCGTCTCGATGGCATTCAATCACAGAGAGGAGGGCTGGGACTTTTAGAGGTGAGAAGAGCTTTGTTGTTGATGCTGAAGATGACAGATTGATGATTGTCACCCCAATGTCCCACCCTTTGTTGGCCCGCCCAGTCTTTCCTCCCAGTGCACGTCCTAGTATCTGTTCATGTTCATTCCCCCAGTCAAAGCCAAAACCAGCCTAACATTACGATTAAATACGCGTGGCAAGGGCTCCACGATAAGCAAGCTTGTCGAGCTGCTATTAAGAGTTTGCTGAACGCAAATAATCAAATGATTATATGTCGCTTTCGTATTCACATTAATATCATCGTCTTGAAAGAAAAAGGTTTAGGTCCAGTTTCAGTCATGTCATACTCCCAACGCCCATTATAAAGCCAAAATGTTTTCATTAGTCGTCCGTGCAGTGAGTGCTTCTGCTGCTTTATTTCGTTATTTTGTTAATCACTTCAATATCAAATCACACGAAAGATAATTTTACTTTACACATAACTCCATGAATTAGCAATTAATGAAACATCCCAGAGATTGTTATAAATAATTTAATCATGAAGCTTGTCTAAAATGTGGACATAAGGTAACAAATACTATCACATTTTAAAGAAAAAATTAAAGGAGATCAATAATTCGACGTGTACATGTAAACAATGATCATGACGTTGCCCCAAAGAAAATGCAAACCTAATGTTTATAAAAATAAATAATAAAATAAAATCATTTACTCAAAAGAAGAAAGAAAAAGAAAAACAAAAGGACACCACGTTATTAGTCGAGTTAGTGGGATTTATCCTGCCGACAAATTGGTATCATCATTCACCATGCATAATAGTCGAACAAATTAGTGGCTACAATTGAGTTATGTACATAATCTTATATGGAATTATTATGTGGAACTTGATTGATACATTTTTGTTTTTTGTTTTTTTGTTTTTTTGTTTTTGCGATTGATGGGGCCAATTAAATTCAGATTAAACACGTGTTAGACATAACCCCATGTCTCTATTTCATGTCATCTTCAGCTAACCTAATCTATCTCCATGCCCTCTGGCAGCCAATTAAATAATCAAAGCTTCCATCAATTTCATGCTCATGCTGGTGCTAGTGCTAGACACCAAATCTTATATTTTGATTGCCCTTGGCGTTCGAAATACATAATGCATATGGAAAAAAGCAAAAAATAAACAAACAGAAATCATTGATTATAGAAAAGAGTTGACTCTTTGATTGTTAAAAAACCGCCAGTATGGTCCAAGTTTGTCATTATGATCATCAGATTCATTCAACACCCAATTATTCACCACGAAAGTTTTACCAATGTGGGGTTAGTTCTATTCTACATATTACATAAAGTGAACGTTTCTTTTAATGAGGGCAAGAGTTATATCCTTTTTCAGTTCCGAAATTTTTAAGCGTAAGGTCTATTAAGATTCAACCCAAATTGGTTGGTAATATTAATAATACAGTTCAAATATTTCGACCGACAAAAGACTCAAATCTATTTCTCAAAAAGGGTGAAAGCTTTTTAATTTGAATCATTAAATTGTAACATCACGCTTGTATAAGCTTTAAAATTTATGTGTACGTAATGATTACTTGTATCTAAGCGGTAGCTAAACCCTCTTAACGAAGTTAATTGAGGCGCACGTTTTCCAAATGGTTATTCAAGTACCGTGTACGCAAAAAGGAGAAACCAAGCCTTTATCTACGTGCAATAAGTGATTCATAAAAGCACGTGAAAAGTAGGTATATTTGGAACTCAACACTACAAATTAGCTTCCTTTAGACTACGAATTAAGATTAGCCATCACCCAATATATTTTGCAATGAAAAAATTTTACCCACTACAACAGGGCAGATTATGTAACGTAATTCCAATTATACCCTTGTAGATGAGACAAAGTCCCACGTCAGTTATAAATAAAATAAACAAGACTATCATGTCAGCAATTTTCATGGCGTTACATTTCTAATAAAAAATCTTTATTTATCTGTGCAGTAAATCAATTTCAGAACTCTTTATACGGGGGCTGAGACAGCACAAATAAGTAAAGTCAATTACGCAACTTCAAACTCATTAGTAAAACTATTAATTCCGAGAGACAGTTTTAGGGGAGGGGCCAGTCCAGCCAGCCATCCATTTCTGGCCCTTTATTTATTTATTTTTTATTTTCTTACTTTTGAAACAGCCCTTCTTTCCCTCAAAAAGATCACATCTAAAAGCCAGGACAAAAAAAAAAAAACTCAATCAAAAGAACCCAAAAATTCAACATCTGTTTCACTCACATTTCTTACCATTTATGATCCAGAAAAATGTAGAAATGCGCCCTTAAAAGAAAATAATGATCAAGTAAGATTGAAAAAGGCATTTATATTGCAAATAAATAAGAAACGAAATTAGAGTAAAAATACTATAAATGTGAATGATGATAAGTAAATGTAATTAGATGAAATACCTGGTGGCCAAAGCAAATACCCAGAACTTTCTTCTTCATTGAATCCAGTTGCTTCAGAAGAGCGAGCAATCTACAGATCCAAACGTCATTGCCGTCAGCATCATTGCAGCTCCCCGTGATCACGAACCCGTCATACGATCCAATCTCGTCCTCCTCGGGAAACTCCCCAGACGCCACGCCGTAAACGTCCCACGTCTCGCCTTCCTCCGCCAGCATTCTCACGAAAACCCCAAAATACCCCCCATATTTCTTCTTCACGTATTCCGAGTCTTCTGCGCAGAGAAGCACCGCGAATCTTTGGCCAACCATGAAGTTAAATGATAATATTTAGTTCTCTGCGCAGAAAAGAAATGCAATAAAGCTGGGGTTAGAGAGAGGGGGGGGTGAAGATAAAACAGTTTGAGGGACTTCGCTCTTATTAATTCTCCTTTGAGCCCCTCTTGTTATTTGAGACGGATGGGTTCCGAGAAAGAAGAAGAAGCCTAGGCTATATATGCTGAGTTTATGAAATTGGACATGGTTGGCAACTAATTTACGCCATTAAATCCGAGTTTACTCATTTCACTTGCTAGTTGCTCAATGTGGAGTGAATCTGACTAGATTTTGGACCATTCTAGAAATGTTTTAATATTTTTTAATTACCATAAATATAAACTATATCCTTAAACTTAAAAAGTACTTTCTTTTAGGGAAACGTACGTAAAATAGCACACTTAAAAAAGACGTCATAACTTTTTATAATTAAAAATTATTTTATTATTTTTTATTAATAAAAAAATAATAAATAAATAAATTATTTTTATTAATAATAAAATTAAAAAAAATTGTTGTTTAAATAACAAAATTAACAAAAGAATAGTTGTGGTTATTCAAATAGTGAGAGTAAATAATATAGTAATAGTGTATTGTAATAAAATATAAATAATGAGAATAAATAATATAGTGATAATGTATTGTAATAAAAAAATAAAATAAAATATCAATAAAAAAATACGATAAAAGAAAAAGAATGACGTTTGGATAAAAAAAAAAAAAAACAAAGCCTTAAAGGGGGAAAAAAAAAAGAAATTGATGACAAAAAGAAAGACAAAGTCCAAAAGAGTCGCCCACCATTCCTTACGCCATGCGACCTAGTTGCGTGCCTTGTATGTGAAGCACGGAGAATTCTAGTTTTTATTTTTTTTCTTTGTCCTTAATTCTAATTGCGTGCCTCCATTTTTTAAATTTTTACTTTTTTAACTAGACTTTTTAACTTTTAGTTTTTAAAATGTCAATATCTAAACATATGATATACTTATTCTTAAGCTCAAATTTTTTTAAAATATTGTGAGTTTAAAGAAAAATGATGGGATAGAGGTAAAATATACTCTAGGGATAAAATGATTCGAATTTAAACTTTAAAACTATTAAAGATTATATTTTAATTTTGTGACTATAAAAAAAATATAAATTTAAAATAAGGGCTATTTATGTACATTCTTTTAGACGACTTAAAAAATACTTTAATATCTTAAAAGTGCCACATTATTCATATAATAATTTAATTAAAATTCTTTTTATGGATTTTTATGTTTTTATATTAAAATTATCAAATAAATTAATAATTATAATGAATGAAAATATATATCCTATTTGTTTTTGGTATAATTCAAATAATAGTGAATAAGTTTTGTGCTTATAACAACCCGAATTAAAATAAAAATAAAAGGTAAAATTAATATTTAGTAAATAAATTTTTTTATTCTCATCTAAATATTTATATAATATATATATATATTATAACATAAGCTCATTGAATGGTTGAGCTACTTCTATATATTAAAATATTTATTCTCTAATAAAATGTAAGCGAGTTTTTATTGCATTTAGTGACTTAATTGATTTTTTTTTTAAATATTTTTTTTTAGCATTTGATGAGTTGTTGAGTTTTTTTTAAAAAGTATATCAATTTATACAATAATTAAAATAATATCATATTTTATACTATTGACCCTAAAATTTAGATGACTCCTAAGTCAATGAGTTTGAATTTGTATTTTTGAAAAAATAAAACGCATTATTACGATTTTTCACATAGATCTATGAAGCTGTGTGTTATTAAACAAAAGGCAGTTACGGTTTGTCCATTGACAATTCTTGCAAAAATCCTCCAATGATTAAATTAGTTTAAAAATAAAAGAAATCTCAAGATAAAAAATAAAAGTGAGAAAGGAAAGATTTATATCCTAACTTCTTTGTTTGTGGAGCCACTTTTTTATAAGCTTTGTTGTAGATCTTCTTTAGGAAGGAAAATAATTTGATTTTGAATTAATTTCAAGATTTATGATGACTCTTAACTTTTACGAATTTAGGATGACAATTTCCTCATTTAATGGATTGGATTTCCTTAAAGAGATGAGGAACCTTTTTAAGATTTAGGGTTTGACCCCAAAATATAAGGCCAAAATTCAATGGAACATAAATCTCTCAATTTTCAATATTAACTTGTTGGTATTGAAAGATTTCTTTGTTGTTCTTGGGCCGACAATTTCACTCTTGAATTTTGAGTTTATCTTGAGGTATTTAAGTAATGTGACCTTTGAAATGGTTGATGTGATCACTTTTATTAGTCTTCAGGGGTTTAAGTTTTGAATTTTAAAAATGGAATATGATTACAATGGGGTTTGGAACTTCATGCACAAGTGATCACTGCCTGTGCTAGGGTATAGAGCTATCTTAACATGTATAGAATTTTTATACGTCAATTCTAGCTAGCAGTAGAGCTCAAGATTTTATATCTAAAGTCTTGATGAATTTTAATTTATGAAGGGTTTAGGACCTCTATGATGCGATTTGTATTTACATGACATCTCATTATGTATAAATATTTATTTATAGTATTTATACTATTATTATTTCTAATTAAATCATTAGTATTATTAATTATTAAATGGTAAGATGTTTGTTACATTTCAGACATTGTATGATCTAAAGAAGTTCAAATTTGATCTAAAAAGTTTAGATTAGTATTAATAGTTAGCAACGCTAATAGTTATAAGTATTAAGAATTAGTGGTGCTAAGAGTTAACAGGTTCTAAGAGTTAGCGAAATTTAAAAAGTTAGAACCTTGTCTAAAATGGGACAAGGACCTGAGAATATATTAGTAATGATGTAACTACAAAGAGTTATAGATGGTGCTAGGAAATGTCATTATGCAAGTATATTCTCAAACACTATGTTCCTGATATAATTTTATCGATGTGGGTCTATCAGTGGAACCCATTAATATAGATTAATGTATGTCTATATCTGAATAGTCCAAATAGTTGGTCTTAGTAAACTATGAGTTTAATGGAAGCTCGTATAAAGATACATGTATTCAGTAAGGACCGGGTACTGAACAAACTCATGAAGTTCTCCAATAGACATCTCATAAAGCCGTCAATGGAAAGTCTTTTGAGTTGAGTAGTATTTGTGATCCTTTGGCCTAACCGCTACGGTGTGCTTGTGAGTAATCCACCATGTTTTAGTTCCACACATGTTCAAAACCTTTCATAGTTTGACCGCTGAGTGTCGCTGGGTATGGTTCAATGCTTATAAAGTTCGGTATGCGTAGATATTAAATCTGTCAGGTTATATGAGTGAGTTGTCTATCCTGATGCTCCGATATTATATTTCAAAAAGTTTTATGGCCACAAGTATTAACCCCCAAAAATATATTCCGAAGGGATAAACAATATCATAAAAGTATTTTGTGAATATTGTTTATGGAAATATAAATCTAGAGTTAAATTCATGGTTAAACAAATAGAGATTTGACGGTGATGATTTATATCTCTGCTCTTTCAGGATATAAATGATGGAAGGATTATACAAATATGCTATAACCTCAACTTGTATGGTCTAACACGCTGCTTTGTAATATTTGTAATGTGTATGTGGGGTGTCATTCATTGACATATGGAGAAGCTCCAATAACAAATCAGGCATAACCCTAGAGAGTCTCATAATATAAAGTGTACTCATTGTGCACCAACCATTCATTTTTTGCTATCACACATTTGGTCAAGGAATTGGATGCGAGAGAGAGAATTGCTTTTCTCTCAAGTGTTGAAAGAATCAACACATCTTCATCTTCTATTTTTCTCTCATGAATGGCTAAACTTGCATCAAAGAAAAATGAGTAAAGAAAAATTGAATTTGAACATAAGTTGTTCAAAATCATTTTTCTATGAAAATTATTTCCAAGTTTTATGTAAGAGTTGTATGAACATTTTATTTTTCTTGCAAATAAATATTTGTATTCAAAGAGTTTAAATATATGTTGCTGAAACTTTTAAATCAAAGCTACTATTCTAACTCCATAATCCTAACAAACCGTTATGGACTAGAATTATTCAAGAATAAAGTTGAATGTGAGCTCTTCAATTAGATAGTTGGAGGATTTGAAGATTTTATAAAGCTATCTTCATTAGGTAAGTGTTCTTTACATATTATTTTAGCACAATTATTCATCATATATAAATTTTCTTTAATAGTTATACATGAGCATATATGTGATATATGTATTTAATTTGTTAAATTGAGTGTATTTTGTTAATAGTGTGATAAAATTTTGATATTATATGTACATTCGTAAATCACACACTCAATCCAATAAATAGTATCAGAGCATGCTGAATTAAGTATGTGATAATTCTTATTGTTAAATATGTTTAACATGGTAATGTTGTATATTTAAACAACTTGATGATGTTTAAAATTAAAAATAATGATGTTTAATATTTGAACAAGTAGATATTTAATAGTTAAATGTGATAATATTTAAAATTAAACATGTTGATGTTTAAAATATTAAACTTACTAAAATTTCAAATTTAGTCATGTTAATATTTAAATTTTGAATATAATGATGTTTAAATTTAAACATGGTGATGTTTCATATTTGAATATAGTGAAGTTTAATATTTGAACAAGTAGATATTTAATAGTTAAATATGATAATCTTTAAAATTGAACATGTTGATGATTAAAATTTGAACATGATGATGTTTGAAATGTGAAGTATATTTAATACAATGGAAAATATTTCTATTATAATGAGGTTTAAAATAGTAAGAGTTTCTATTAAAAAAAATCTCAATTTAGAAAAGATAAACTTTTTAAATATCTGTTTACCAATCATTGACATTTTATATGCATATGATGTCAAGAAGTGTAGGCGTATGAGATACTGCCTATCCTTCTCACATCTGTAAAGTGTTGTATGATTTAAGCAATGTTAGAAAGCTATGGAAAGAGAAGTACAACTTCACATAGAGAATGGAGATTATCTAGTCATAGTAGCTATTAGGGCTTTTAAGTCACTTTTTAATTTTAGTAAAAGCATAATGTTGTATAATTACTATTTTATGTCAAACATTATAGGCAAAATATATCACTCTCTGTATTAGACAGAGAAGGTTATTATCAATACCCTAGGAATAGTTTCTCATGTTTATATGATAATGATAATCTTTTGCTAATGGAGTGTCAGTTACTTAATGGTCATTATATCTTATATACAACAAGAAATGCATAAAAATGTCTAGGTGAACAGAACAAATAGTAGTTCGAAAACTTTAAATAATAACAAATTGTGGCAAAAGTGATTAGGTCATGTAGCCATAAGATGACTATCTCATCTGGTTAAGGATGGTCAAATACTTTATCTAACCATAAAACCTTGTCCAATTTACGAATCTTGTATTCAAGAGAAGTTGACGAAATACTTTTGTAGGTGTTGAACACCGAGCCACTAATTTATTAGAAATAATACATAGTAATGTACATGATCTAATGAATCATATTATCACTGGTAAATTTTAATACTTCGTTGTCTTTATAGTGATTTCTCACGATATAAACATGTCTTTCTAAGAAATATAAATATAAAAAAAATTGAAAAGTTAAAAGAAATTCGACTAGAAGTAAAAAAATAAACCACTATGTATGTTGAACACCTTTAATTAGATCGAAGCTGTTTATACATAAGTAGTAAATTCATAAATTATTTAAAGAAGAATGAGATTCTAGCCCAGTATAGTTCTCCAAGTACTCCTAAACACAAATATATTTTTAATTGGAGAAGTCGAACTTTATAAGATATAGTGCGATCGATGTTGAGCTTCACCAATCTTATAAAAAAATTTATCTATAGGGTTATGCTCTAGAAATTGCTACCTACTTATTGAACAAAGTTTCATCATAAGTTATTCCTTCTACTACATATGAGATATGAACCGAAAGAAAACTGAGTCTTAAGTATGTTAAGATTTAAGGTTATCCTACTTGTATAAGAGTTATACAATAGAACAAACTTGCACCCAAGTGGTACAAATATCGGTTTATTGCATACCTTAAGTAATGCATGGGATATCAATTCTATATTTCAGAGGAACGAAATGTGTTCGTTGCTCATAATATCACATTCCTAGAAAAATAATTTCTAATGGGTCATGGGAATTATAAAATGATTGAACTTCATAAAGTCAATTAGGATGAAAATGAATTGATAATGGAACCTGAAAGTTAATTGAGTGAAATACCTTTAACACACTCTCCTCGTAGTGTATGTGTTCAAAAAAAGCAGTGGGAGCATAATTAATTCTCTTTATAGATGACATACTCATTGTCAGAAATGACATTGGCATGTTATAAGTCAGTCAATAAGAGTTATCTAAATAAGAACTTCTCTATAAAAGATTTGAAAGAGACTTCCTATATATTAGGTATAAAGCTTTATAAAGATAGAGTTAGGAAACTGATAGGACTTTTCTAATCTTCATACATAGACTAAGTCTTAAAAATATATAATTTTAATAACTATGAGAAAGTTAATATGTTTTTTAAACATGACATTCATCTTTTTAGGAGAAAGTGTCATCAAGTAAAAAATGAAAGAGTTAGAGTGTCTAATATACAATATAGATCAGCTAGAGATAGCTTGACGTATTCTATGTTATATACGAGACCTGGATCTTGATGGCTGTAAGTGTTATGAGCCGGCATTAGTCTGATCTAGGTAATGATCATTGAATAGCCATAAAACATATCCAGATATATGTAATACGAAAGATAAGTTTCTAACTTATAAAGAACGCTACTTACAAATGAGAGAATATAAAGAATCAGACTTCTAGTCTGATCCGGATGATAGACAATCTATATCTGATTGTGTATTTCTTCTCTATGGTATAACAATTAGTAGAATGAGTGTAATTCAAATATCCACATTTGGTTCTACCTTAGAGGTAGAATATGCTGCAGCTTGAGAAGCCTGTAAAGAAATCTCTATGGATGCTCAAGTCTATTGCTGAGCTTAGAATAATTTCAAGCTCTATAAATCCTATCCCATTAAAATGCAACAATAACGGGGTAATCGCTTAAGTCGAAAAACCATAAAACACATCAAATATCTAATTACGTGGATTCTAATACTATATAATTAGAAGTGTCTTGGCTAATAGAGATATAAAAGTATCTAGGAAACATCTTTATAGATTATAGTAGACCTATTTTCTAAAGGCTTAACTCTTTAAGTGTTTGAAAAATACGTAGAGTCAATGGATAATAAATACCATAATGAATAGCACTAAAACAAGTAGAAGTTGTTAAGATTTGTGCTTATATGCTATCTCATTATGTATAAATATTTATTTATAGTATTTATATTATTATTATTTCTAATTAAATTGTTAATATTATTAATTATTAAATGGTAAGATGCTTGTTACATTTCAGACATTGTATGATCTGAAGGAGTTTAGATTTGATCTAAAAATGTTTAGATCAGTGCTAACAGTTAGCAACGCTAATACTTATAAGTATTAAGAATTAGTGGTGGTAAAAGTTAATAGGTTGTAAGAGTTATAAAAATTTAAGGAGTTAAAGCCTTGTCTGAAATTGGATAAGGATATGAGAATATATTAGTAATGACATAGTTACAAAGAGTTACAAATGGTGCTAGAAATGTCATTATGCAAGTATGTTCTCAAACATTATGTTACTGATCTAATTTCATCGATGCGGGTCTATCAGTGGAACCTATTAATATAAATTAGTGTATGTCTATTTCTGAATGGTCCAGATGGATAATCTTAACAAACCATGAGCTTAGTGGAAGCTCGTATAGAGATACAGGTATTTAATAATGACTGGGTACTGAATAGACTCACGAGGACCTCCAATAGACATCTCATAAAACCGTCAATAGAAGGTCTTTTAAGTTGAGTAGTATATATGATCTTTTAACTTGAGAGCCACGATAGGCTTGTGGGTGATCCACCATACTTTGGTTCCATATATGTCAAAAATCTTTCATGGTCTGACCGCTAGATGTCGCTGGGTATGGTCAAATATTTATGGAGTCCAGTGTGTAATATGGGATCTGTCAGGTCATATGACTCAGTTATATATCCTAATGCTCCGATATTATATTTAAGATAGTCTTGTAACCACAAGCATAAACCCTAAAAAATATATTCTGAAGGGATAAATAATATCACAAAAGTATTTTTGAATATTGTTTATGAAAATATAAATCTAGAGATAAATTCATGGTTTAACAAATAAAGATTTGACGGTGATGATCTATATCTCTGCTCTTTCAAGATATAAATGATAAAAGAATTATACGAATATGCTATAACCTCGACTTGCATAGTCTAACGCTCTATTTTGTAATATCCATAATGTGTGTGTAGGACATCGTTCACAAACGTATAGAAAAGCTCCATATGACAAATCGAGCGTTAACCTAGAGAGTCTCATAATATGAAATGTACTCATTGCACACTAAGGTAATGAATTGGATTTAATATATTGATCCAGTAAATTTTAGTAAAATAGAATAATTATTTCGGGATCCCTCAAGATGTACATTTTTCAAGACTTAATTGGTAAGTACATCATTTAATTAGTTAATAAGAGTTGTTAATTAATAGGATGTTGACAAGTGGCACAATTTAGGCCATGAATTATTTTTACCTTAAATTTGCTATTTAACCTTGATAATAAAAATTAGTAGGGTAAAAATAATTATTTAAAATTATTTTAAATAATTAAATTATATATTATTAGATAATATTATAATAATAATATTTATGGCAATGAACCATATATTGGCCATTCAAAATATTTAAATAATTTAAATATTAGGTATTTAAAATTTGTTGGCCATTAAATTAAATAAATTATTATTTAATTAAAAGAGGACCAACCATTAATTATAATAGAGCAATTTCTTAATGGCCATAAATTGATTTTATTAAAGAATAATAGTGGTAGGGCATTTTGATGATAATGTTAGAAAGTTAAATGAATTCATTCATTCATTCATTTTTTGCTATCACACATTCGATCAAGGAATTGGATGTGAAAGAGAGAGAATTATTTTTCTCTCAAGTGTTGAAAGAATCAACACATCTTCATCTTCCATTTTCTCTCATGAATGATTAAACTTGCATCAAAGAAAAACGGGTAAAGAAAAATTGAATTTGAACATGAGTTGTTCAAAATCATTTTTCTATGAAAATTGTTTCCAAGTTTTATGCAAGAGTTGTATGAACATTCTATTTTTCTTGAAAACAAATATTTGTATTCAAAGAGTTTGAATATATGTTGCTGAATATTTTAAATTAAAGCTATCATTCTAACTCTATAATCCCACTAAACTATTATGGACTAGAATTATTCAAGAATACACTTCAAGGTGAGCTCTTCAATTGAATAGTTGGAGGACTTGAAGATTTTGTGAAGTTACATTCATTAGATAAGTGTTCTTTATATGTTATTTTAGCATAATTCTTCATCATATATAAATTTTGTATAATAGTTATACAAGAGCATATATGTGATATATGTATTTAATTTGTTAAATTGGGTGTATTTTGTTAACATATTTTCGCTGCGTGTCGTAAAATTTTGAAATTATTTGTACACTTGTAAATCACACACTCAATCTAACACTCAATACAATATTTTGAATCTTATGAGAATTCTTGCGCAAGGTTTTGAATCTTTTTTATTGGCTCCCCCGCATAAGGTCTTGTGTATCCTCATGGGGCTCCCCCGTATAAGGTCTTTAAATCATTTTTGTGGGGGTCGATCCCCCACACAAGTTTGATGATTATTTTATGGGATCAATCCCCCGTACAAGATCTTTCATTTTTTTGTAGGGGTTGATCCCCCACACAAGTTTAATAATCATCCAATAGGGCTAGTCCTCTATATAAGATCTTCAATTATCTTGTAAGGGTTGATTTCTCACACAAGGTCTTTAATGGTTTTGTAAGAGGTCCTCTACACAAGTTTGATTATTATCTTATAGGATCAGTCCCCCATACTAGGTCTTCAAGTACCTTGTGAGGATCAATCCCCCGCATAAGGTCTTTAATGGTTTTGTAGGGTTGATCCTCCACACAAGTTTAATAATCATCCTATAAGGCTAGTTCCTCACACAGGGTCTTCAAGTTCCTTATGAAGGTCGATTCCCTGCATAAGGTCTTTAGTTATTTTGTCGGGATTGATCCCTGATAGGGGTTAATTAAGTTTAATATTGTCATCTTTCAAACTTAATATTTATTTGTAGAAATTAAGAATATTTGACTTTTTATGTATTTTATTATTATTTTTGTAGGTTTGGTGTTAATGGAGTAAATAGGGTCCAAACTCAAATGAAAATAAACCAAAAATATCAAATTATTACAGTATGTTATAGTGAATTACAATAGTAACGACCTATAGTGATTGCTACAATGTTTTGCTACAGTGCTCAGTACTGCAACACATGAACAATATTTTTGCTACAGTATTTATAAATAGTAATATTACTCTGACTTGTATTTTATGTTTAACCCTAATTTGAAAACATATACTTATAAATAGAAGGCCAAAAATCTTAATTAAAGGAGAAGAGAAAAAAATAGAATCAGGACTTTGGGGAGGCAAAAACTTAGAGAAAGAATTCACAACACAAAATTAAATATCAAAGTCAAGATTAAAGAACCAAGATCAAGATTCAAGTTTCAAGTCAAAGAAAAGTAAGAAGCACATCAAAGAGTCACTTTGATTAGTTTTTATACTATTTCTTTATCATTATATTCTTGTTCTTGTTGATCTTTATGAATTAATTGGATACTTTTGGTTTTGTAATGATTGTTCATCTGGGGTTAGACTATATGAACTTAGTATGGATTTCAATTTCGTTAATTTTTAATTTATGATCTTAATACAATAGATTGATTCATTCTATCTTGTGTTTAATGCTTTCATTATACTTGCTCAATATTTTGAATGATTAAGAAATTATGATGAACTTAATAGATGGCTTCATATGTTTAGCTTATGATAGTTTGATGCATAATTATAGGGTAACAACTATGAGTTCCATCTAGGATAAAAATATACCTAGATGGTATGTATGGTATAATTTGACTTGTTTTTAATAAATTATATTCTGATTTAATTACCATAGACATGTAGGTGATTGTTAGATTGCATAATATAGTCATTCGATTGTTGACAAAGGCTTGTGATGATATTAGTGTCTAAGCTAACAATTTATATTAAAATATTAACTCAGATGTTAATAAATCCAATAAAATATTAGAGGACGAGTCAAAACCCTAGATTATTTTTATTTATGAATTCTACAATTTGCTTTTGTTTAGTTTAATTGATAAAGTTAGATTAGATAATTAGATTTCAGATTGTGATTTTATGAATAAAAGTTAAGTAGGTACAAATTTAGTACTTGATTTATAGGATTAAATCACATAGTCGTTGTGGGATTGATACTTGTACTTAAAATCCTATATTACTTGATATGATAACATGCACTTATGTATAGCTACGATAGCAACAATCAATCCCCTACACAAGTTTGTAGATTATCCTATAAGGCCGATCCCCCGTACAAGATCTTCTTGTAAGGTCGATCCACCGCATAAGGTATTTAGTTATTTTGTGAGGGTTGAACCCCTACACAAGTTTGTAGCTTATCCTATAGGGTTGGTCCCACGTACAAGATCTTCTTATGGGAGTCGATCCCCCACACAAGGCCTTTAGTTATTTTGTGGGGTCGATCCCTAATACAAGGTCTTTAGTTATTTTGTAGGGGTTGATCCCCCATACAAAGTTTTTAGTTATTTTGTGGGGACAACCCCTACACAAGTTTGTAGACTATCTTATGGGGCCAATCCCCTTACAAAATCGTCTTGTCGAGGTCGATCCCATAACAAAGTCTTTAGTTATTTTATGGGGGTCGACGATGTATGCTTTTATTAACCTAGTGCAAGTGCATGCTTTTGTATCAAATAATATAGGATTAAGTCCAGATTATCAATCCCACGGAGATTATTATATCTATTTCTTAAATCAATTACAAAAATTACTCTATTGTACATTTATCTAGAAAATTTTAAAGATAAAGTTTAACTAACTATTCTACTGCTATTAAATTAAACTTAATTAAATATCACAAGCACTTAAAGATAGAATTCACTAGTTTGAGACGTAATCTAAGGTTTCGACATCTCCCTTTAGTTATTCCCTTACTACCAATTGATTGACTAGACATCGATTTCATCATAAGCCTCTGTCGAAAGTGGAATGATAATATCACACCCTAACAATAACAATTACGTATAGGTCTATGGTAATTCGACTAAGATGTGACTCATTAAAAATAGGTCTAAATCAAATCAAACATGCCACCTAGGTATATGTCTATCCTAGATAAAACTCATAGATGTTACCCTATGATCATATATCAATCTACCATAGGCTAAACACATAAATCGCTTTTGTCAAAGTTATCATGGTTCCTTCAACATTCAAAATAGTGATCAGGTATAATGAAAAGCATTAAGCATAGATGAATGGAATCAAATATGTATATTAAGTTCATAACTGATGTCTAATTTAATGACCTAAAGCAAGTGCACATTTTTTGTATCAAGTAATATAGGACTAAGTCCAGATTATCGATCTCACAGAGACTATTGTTTCTATTTTCTTCAATCGAATACTAAAATTACTCTACTTTACATTTATCCAGACTAGCTTCAAGGATGGAGTTTAACTAACTAAATTATTGCTATTGGACTGAACCTAATTAAAATATTGCAAATGCTTAGAGATAGAATTCACTAAATTGATAAGTAATCAAGGGTATCGACGCATCCCCTAGTAGTGCACTGAACCCTTTAACCCCCTAGTTATTTTCCTTTTTATCAATTGATTATCTAGAGATTGATTTCATCATAAGCTTCTGTCGACAGTCGAATGATAATATCACACCCTAACAATTACCTATATGTTTATGGTAATCCGAATAAAATGCAACTCATTAAGATTAAGTCTAATCAAACCATACATGCTACCTAGGTATATGTCTATCCTAGATGGAACTCAAAGATGTTATCCTATGATCATGTATCAATCTACCATAGGCTAAACACATTATTCCTTTCGTCAAAGTTATCATGGTTCCTAAGCAATCAAAATAGTGATCAAGTATAATGAAAGCATTAAGTATAGATAAATTGAATCAATTAAGGGATAAAAGTTCATAACTAAGAGATTAAAAGAATCAATTACATACTAGGTTCAACAACGTCTAACCCTAGATCAAAAGAAATTAACTCATGTTCAAAACAAGAATATCAAAGCAAAAGTATGAAAATATAATGAACGAAATCATCTCTTAAAAGTAAGGAATAAAACAAAACAAGTGATGTCATGAGTTGTTCTTCTTCTTCTTATCTTGATTGCTCAAGAGTTAATTCCCTAATCTTCAATCTTCAATCACTTCACCTTGATCTCTTGAATTGAATGTGTGTTTGTTGCTTGTGTTATTCTCCTTGCTAAGTCTCTCTATTTTTGCCTAAAAAGAGTGTTTTTGTTGCTATGAAAAACCCTAGACACCAAGCCAATCCGAAATCACAATTGAGGAAGAGTATTTAAATCTCTCGCATGGGCGCCGCGGCGCTGGGGTCTCAGCACTGCGGTGCTGGACATGAGCATAGGTCTCTATAATTCTTCGACGAGCACCGCAGTGCTCACACGCTGTTTTGGGCACTGCGGCACCCAGCCCTGGGCGCCGTGGCGCCCAGCTACCTACTTTTGCGCTACTTTCGCATTTTGAGCGTAACTTCTTCGTTTGATGTCCAATTGACCTCCTGTTTGTTCCTATGTGTCACATTTTCTGTCATGAATCTGTTTATGATCAGAAAATACAATTAAATAGTCAAATATTTATAATTTGGAGCAAAATACAAAAGTTAAGTACAAATCCTACTAGTACTTTTATGCCCCTATCAAATTCCCCCAAACTTAAGATTTTGCTCGTCCTCGAGCAAAACAAAAAAAAAACTATTCACAACTTATTCATGACTCAAAAAAAAAATTAAAAATTAAAAATAAGTTTTAGTTGATTAAACAATCATCATCATTGTCTCAAATTAAGGCTGTTAAAAATAGTACAAGGTTCTTCAAAAATCAATAAAAACTTTCAACAATCCTCATACCATTTATCAAGTACTTTATTCTCCCTTATAAATGATCACTTGTGCGTGTGTGTAATAAGCAAGTAATTAGCTAAATAGAATATAGATTTACTCAATACTTAAGAAAGTACATAAATATGATGTCTCGACATATTTAATTATAACACTACCATAAGCTTGTTTTTCATACTACTCTCCACTAATGTAGAAATACACACGTCTAGGGATCTATTTAGGACTTTAATTAGCTTGTAATGTAAGGCTAAGGTAAAGGTGAGATATAAAGATATATATATATATAAAGTGCAAATCACACCATTAATACCTAGACTTTACTTAGAAACTTTTTGATTCCTTCTCCTCCTTGATTATTCATCTCTTCCCCCAAACTTATGCTATTCTCATTTTTCCTTCAATCACATTTTTGCAAAGAATTTCTTATTTTTCTTAAGTTAGGGGTATTATGCATTTAAACATTTTTTTTCTTTTTTTTTTGTACCCCCAAATTTAGATTGATATGCACCTTCAAGACTTATTAATTTTTATTGTAGTACCCTTCTTTCATACATCCACAACCTTTTTTTTTTAAGAATATTTCTAAGTAAACTCAAGGTTTATGGTGCTACCGGTAGATTTTAGGATAAGTAAACTCAAAGTCTTTAGGCTTATAATGTGGTTAAATAGAAAACATGGGTAATTAGGCTCAAACGGGGTGACTATGAATAAATATACATATAAGGTAGGCTCGAAAATGCTCAAACAATCCAAAGATGGCCTAATGTCATTTTTCTAAGCATATGAATTATAGGATTTCGCCTCAAGTAGTAATCAAGCAAGTTTTAGAGTATTGGTCTTTGAGACTGTGGTGTACTACTTAAGCATGAATAACTCTAAGCAAAACATTCAACTAATACATGCTTATTTCAATGTGCTCAAGAATAAGTGATCAAAAATAAGTTTGAACTCAGCCCAAGAATCATAATATAAAAGTTATCTTAAGCATCTATTATTTTCTAAAGACTTGTGAAAATACATTCAGCCAATATTTTATTTCATATCATGGACTAATGATCACTATCTCAACCAAAACTTAACAACCTAAAAAACAAAATACCCCATAAGACAATCAATTAAAGCATGCAGCAACATAAATACAGGTTGTGTATTTTCCACCCCAAAACTTAAATTAGACATTGTCCTCAATGTCTAAAAATAAATTTAAAAGTAAGAGAAACCCCCCTGCTAACTGAAGTTGAAGCAGTGCAGCATTGTGTTCTAATGAATGTGACTGCGATATTTTTTTTACTTCAACGCTTAAAATTGCTTGTGCTGCTTCATTGAATGCTTAACTTGCTGATTTTATTCCTAAAAGAAACAAAGAAACAAACATAACTAAACTGAAAATAAGCTAATAAAAAATAAAAATTTACTTGGGTAGCCTCCCAATAAGCGCTTGATTTAATGCCGTCGGCTTGGCGGGGCTCTTTCTACTCTTATGGAGGATCAAAGTCAATGGTAGAAGCATCTTTATATGTAAGCTTGTTAGGCTTTCTTTCTTTTAGCTTCCACATCTTCTTTATTAGATCTTGGGCAGCAACTTGTTCCTTTTTCTCCTCGTGTTTCTTCGGAAAGACTTGAATCTTAGACCGGTGAAGTGTCTCTTTTGTACCCTTCTCTTTGATCCTGTCATTGTACTGCTTCTTCTTTTTTCTTCTCTTTCTATGTCTTAACGCCTTCTTTTTGATGTAATGATTCAACATCTCAATGTCTTTGAGCTCTTTGGTGCTTGATGGCACTACATTAATACTGCAACAGTCAAGTAATATAGTGTGCATGGGCTAATTCTGCTATTTGTTACTAGTATTTTATAATGTGTTGCCACTTTTCTGCACCTTAGAATGTTGTTGCACTTTAATACCAGTTTCTACACATTCCATTATTGAGAATTCTGCACTATTTTCTGGATTGGTATGCTGCTGATTTTTTATTTCAACACTTGTTTGACACCTCTGTAGCCTTTGAAGAAAAGGAATAAGCGGTCTATATGGTTGTACTTTATTTTTCTGCACTTCCTTCTCCTCTATACTTGGTTGTGGTGGTATGGATGTATTTTCTTGTAAGATCTCACCACACCTCAAGTTGACGGCTTGGCATAGCTCTACATTCTCTTTTGGATTTGTCACAGTATCGATTGGTAAAGTGCCCTAAGGTCTTCTATTAATTGCAGCAGCAAGTTGTCCCATTTAAACCTTTAAATTCTTCAAAGATGCTGAATGATTTTATAGGATGGCATCATTGGACTTCATATATTGCATAAACATGTCTTCCAATGTCGGCTTCTTTTCTCGTGGTGGTGGAAATCCTGGGGGATTCATTAGTCTAAATGGCTCCTCTTGGTTGTAATGCCAAAAGAAGCTAGGATGATCTCTCCACCTCGAATTGTAGGAATTTGATTATGGGATAGGTTATTGACGATTGAAATTGCCCACATAATTTGCTGCTTCCATACACTGCCCATTTATGTGGTTATCACTACAAAAGTCGCATATCACTTGTTGAGTTTTGACGTTATTCAATGCATCAAACTTCTTAGATAAAGTATTGATTTGAGCTATCAATGCATTAAATGCGTCGATTTCATAAATACCAACAACTCTCTTGGTTGTAACTCTTTCTGTTGGCCATTGGTAACTGTTTGACGCCATATCTTCTAATAGATCATAAGTCTCATCTATAGACTTATTCATTAAAGCTCCTCCAGTAACAACATCTAAAATAGTCCTCACGTGGCCTACTAATCCATTATAGAACGTTTGGACTAATAGCCATTTAGGAACTCCATGATGAGGACACTTCCTCAACATGTCCTTGAAGCATACCCATGCCTCATACAATGACTCTTTATCAATCTAACTGAATGAGGTAATGTCATTCCTCATCTTTGCTGTCTTTGCTGGTGGAAAGAACTTGGCTAAGAAATTCTGTGCTAAATCTTCCTACGTCAATATGGATCTTGACGGCAATGACATCAACCAACTCCTAGCTCTGTCCCTTAAGGAGAAAGGGAATAATCTCAATCTGACGGCATCGTTAGAGACTCCATTGTATTTGAAGGTATCACAAATTTCTAAGAAATTTATGATGTGCATGTTAGTATCGTCATTGGGAGCTCTGCTAAATTGTACAGTTTCTTTTAGCAATTGAATAATATTCGAATTGATCTCAAAGTTATTAGCGTTGACGGTTGGTCGTCGAATACTAGATTGAACACCACTTGTAGTTGGGATAGCATACTCTTTCAAAGCTCTCTGTGGTATCATGGGCTAAAATACAGGATTATTGATATGATTATTGTTTTCCTCTACAGTATGAACTGTCAAAGAAAAATAAAAAAAAAAATCAAAGTAAAAAGAAGAAGATAAAATAAAAATAAAAATCTGAATTAAAAGTAAGTAGCTTAGTATTAGTATTGATCTAAAGAATAGATAAAACTAGTCGCGGCAATGGCGCCAAAAACTTGATGTCTAATTTAATGACCTAACACAAGTGCACGCTTTTTGTATCAAGTAATATAGGACTAAGTCCAGATTATCGATCCCACAGAGACTATTGTTTCTATTTTCTTCAATTGAATACTAAAATTACTCTACTTTACCTTTATCCAGACTAGCTTCAAGGATGGAGTTTAACTAACTAAATTATTGCTATTGAACTGAACCTAATTAAAATATTACAAATACTTAGAGATAGAATTCACTAAATTGATAAGTAATCTAGGGTATCGACGCATCCCCTAGTAGTGCACTGAACCCTTTAACCCCTTAGTTATTTTCCTTTTTATCAATTGATTATCTAGAGATTGATTTCATCATAAGCTTCTGTCAACAGTCGAATGATAATATCACACCTTAACAATTACCTATATGTTTATGGTAATCCGAATAAGATGCAACTCATTAAGATTAAGTCTAATCAAACCATACATACCACCTAGGTATATGTCTATCCTAGATGAAACTCAAAGATGTTATCCTATGATCATGTATCAATCTACCATAGGCTAAACACATTATTCCTTTCGTCAAAGTTATCATGGTTCCTAAGCAATCAAAATAGTGATCAAGTATAATGAAAGCATTAAGTATAGATAGATTGAATCAATTAAGGGATAAAAGTTCATAACTAAGAGATTAAAAGAATCAATTACATACTAGGTTCAACAACGTCTAACCCTAGATCAAAAGAAATTAACTCATGTTCAAAACAAGAATATCAAAGCAAAAGTATGAAAATATAATGAATGAAATCATCTCTTAAAAGTAAGGAATAAAACAAAACAAGTGATGTCCTGAGTTGTTCTTCTTCCTCTTATCTTGATTGCTCAAGAGTTTATTCTCCAATCTTCAATCTTCAATCACTTCACCTTGATCTCTTGGCTTGAATGTGTATTTGTTGCTAGTGTTATTCTCCTTGTTAAGTCTCTCTATTTTTGCCTAAAAAGAGTGTTTTTGTTACTATGAAAAATTCTAGGCACCAAGTCAATCCAAAATCACAATTGAGGAGGGGTATTTAAATCTCCCGCATGGGCGCCGCGGTGCTGAGGTCTCAGCGCTGTGGAGCTGAACATGAGCATAGGTCTTCGCAATTCTTCAACGAGTGCCGCGGCGCTCACACGCTGTTCTGGGCGCCGCGGCGCCTAGCCACCTGCTATTACGCTACTTTCGTATTTTGAGCGTAACTTCTTCGTTTGATATTTGATGTGCCTCCCGTTTATTCCTATGCATCACATTTTCTGTCATGCATCTATTTAGGATCAGAAAATACAATTAAATAGTCAAATACCTATAATTTAGAGCAAAATATAAAAGTTAAGTACAAATCCTACTAATGCTTTTATGCCCCTATCAATAACTAAGAGTTTAGAAGATTCAACTACATACTAGGTTCAAAAACGTCTAACCCTAGATCAAAAGAATATATCTCATGATTACAACAACAGTATCAAAGAAAGAATATAAAAATATCATGAACAAGATAATCTTTTAAAGTTAAGAAAGAAAATAACACAAGTGACATTTTGAGTTGTTCTTTTTTCCTTTTAACTTTGCCCAAGAATTTGTTCTTCAATCTTCAATAAATTTGCTTTGATCCCTTGAATTGAATGTGAATCCTTTGTGTACGTTTGTCCTCTCTAAAATCTGTGTATTTTGCTTCAAAAAAGTGTCTTTTTGGTATAAGAAACCCTAAAGGCGAGGCTCTTCGAATCCAAGTCCAAATATGAGAGTTAGGAGGAGTTTTTATATGTCGCACGAGCTTCACGGTGCTAGGGGCTTAGCGCCGCAATGTTGAGAATTGGAACACGAGGATTGATTTCTTCTATCGGGCATCGTGGGGCTAGCTACTGAGCGCTACAACGCCCAACCATATGCTGAGTCACTTTTGACTTTTGAGCGCATCTCGCTTGTTTCTCATCCGAATCACCTCCCATTTGATCCTATGTGTCACAGTTTCCCTCATGCACCTATTTAAAACCAAAAACACAACTAAATAGCCAAAGTTTCATAGTTTAAAGTAAAATACCCAAGTTGAGGTACTAAATATACTATTACCATTGTGCTATTATCAGTCAATCACTCGCACAAGTTTGTAAATTATCCTATGGAGCTGGTCCCTTGTACAGGGTTGTCAAGTGCTTTGTAGAAGGGCTCAGGTGCTTCGTTGCTTTTCTTTTCCATTTATGTAGGGGTTCATTTCCTATGACTAGAAAAGAGAAATCACGTAAACAAAAGTTAATAATGAGTAAAAAATGGCTTATGTAATTAGCCTCGTGTTTGGCTTTGGTGAGGACTTAAATGCATTAGCTCAAAAAGAGCCTTAATGATTAGTTTGGGAGAACCTCAATGATTAGCTTGGGAAGAATCTCAATGACCAGCTCGGGGTCCTCGATGAGAACTTAAGTATTTAGGCTCCTTGAGAGCCTAAATGGTTGTGCTCGGATATAAATTAAGTGCTTGGGGTTCATGGTGAGCTTCGAGTAATTTAGACTCCTAAAGAGCCTAAGTGACCAATTCGGGGCTTTTGGTGAGAATTTAGGTAGTTGGACTCCTTGAGAGCCTAAGTAACCGGTTCGAGTTCCTTGAGTTCCCAAGTGTTCTACTTTGGGGATATTAAATTTTTAAGTGTTCCACCTCGAGGGTCTTATGTTTTCAACTGCTTCACCTCAGAGATTACCCAAAATATTATGTTTATGCCCTTTTTACTTACACCTAAAGTCGCCATCACCTCAATGTTTGAGTATGCAAAAAGTAACCTTTTTAGGTCGTACCTGTAGAGATAAGATTAACAAGATCTTGGTCAAAAGTTTTCAAGACAAACATAACTTCTCTATTGTTTTTTAATATTATCAATAACAGTGGCATTATTGTCGCGGAGGCAAATAATTGGTGGGTTGGCACGTCTTTCCTTTTCAGCTTTAAAGATGGTAGGTCCGTATAAAAATGAATAATTTGAAAGGGCTTAATAGTATGCTTGTGCATATTTATCTCTGAACAAGTTTTGTAATTTCCTTGAAGAGTGACGAGAGCCTGACTAAAGTAAAACTTCTAAAGTAATTTGATGATCTTGTTCTTTGTAGCACAAAATTATTATCTACAACTTATAGTTCTATAATGGTGGGAACATGTCTTCTACTTATGCTGAGTGAAGACTTTGAGTGAATAACTTGACACTTAGTGACAAGTAGGAAAAGCACATCTTTCACCATGTTTCAAATTGAGAGATTTGTCAAGCCACCTTAATGCTTCAGCTGGGCGGTGAGTTAGCACCACTTAGCTTGGGGTGAAGGGAAACTTGAAGATTTTAAAGTAAAAGAAAATTAGAGAAGCTTGAGGTGAATGGGGAACTTGGAGGAGTTTTATAGCTCTAGGCCAAGGTTTGCCCCGAGCCATAACTAGTAGTCATTTTGGCTCTGTAGTTACTGTTGCCATTCTACTCAGTTTCTTCTTGTCTGACGACTATTTCCACTGCTTATACTTAGACCAGTTTTAGAACCTTTTCAAACTGATGGTAATAAGCTTCAGCCATTCTTGTTCCTAATAAACTTTATTTCTCGAGTTTCTTAGTGTGCTTCTCTAATCCCATCCAAAATAAAAGAGGAACAAGATGGCAAAAACCATTAAAAAGTATGGTACCTGTTATGGTGTAAGCAAATTAAAAAGATGAAGTTCAATCAACACAATAAGCATTTTTGTATTTTGCAGTATCAAGTTAAGCTTCTTAGTATAACACCTTTATGGCATCAACTAAGCCACAACCTTAATACTATTTTTGACTCTATACACAACAAAAGATATAACTCAACCTATAAGTAAGAACACATATAATTAACACACCAATAAAGATAAAGAAAACAAACTAATCAATAAGACACAAGATATACGTAATTCGACCTATAAATGCCTACGTCTACGGAGGATCCATAATTCAACTTCTATTATTGATATAGATCACTACGTAACTTCTTCTATCATTAATAAACTTACAATACCTATAGTATCTCCCATAGATAACCCTAGTATCTCTCATAGAGATCCCTAAGTATTTACCATTGATCACAATAAATTTTTTCTAAAACCTCTTAGTATCTCCTTATAAGAGATTTTTACAAGGAATACAAGAATAGACAAAGTATCTAAGTCAAAAGGATCTATGGTGTTTCTTTTGTTTGCTTAAAAATCAAAAGAAAATACTCCCTAAATGTTAACCCTAGTGCACTATGCACTTAGTGCCTACCTAGCTCATTTATTTCCTCTTAAGATCTACATCTTGAAACTTTAAATGCTTAACTTTCTTCTTATCTTTTAGAGAGTTTATATAATGAGTAAAACACCCATAGAGTCCCTAAACCTAGTTGAAATAAGATTCTTTACTTGTAAGAGTCCTAATCCTACTTAAAAAAGTCAATTGAGACAAAATAAGAAATATCCATAAGTTGCCGCATAAACAGTCCCTTTTTTTTTTTGCTTTTTCATTTTGCATTCCTTGTACACTTAATACGTACTTGACTTCATAATAACTCTCTTCTGGGTATTTATCTTAAATTTTTTTCTATACAAAATTGTTGAATTACCAATTTCCAGCATTATGAGTTCTGCGAGAAGTATGTTGTAAAGAGAAAAACCATGGGTATTTGAGGTTGTAGGGATTATTGATGGACAAAGCAACAATATGGAGGGATGGTCAGAGAAATGGGCCCAAATCCATCTTTAACATTTTTTAGCAGTGAACGACGATAGTGATGGCATGGATCAAGTTACTGACCCTTAAAGGCTTGATCAGTGGTAAGAAATTATTAGAGTGGCAAGGATTGACAGTGGTCTATAGTGGCGAGCGGCGATTGTCTTTCTTTCCTCAAGAGCCTTGTTGAACTTTCTACATGTTTTTTAAAAGAAGGAAAACACCAAATTTGGCTTCTAGGGTTTCTTAAGCTCAATGGTAACAAGACATCCATTCATGTTGATATAGCTCTTGTTAATGGCAACCATCATCGACTTATCATACTTTAACTCTATTCATGTCACAAATAAGGTCGAATTCTGTCTCAAATTCTCATCAAGCATTAGTTCTTCATTTATGATTTGGTGTGCTTCGTTTATAAAGCTTCTTATTTAGTGGGTAACATGCCTTAACGTGTTTAAGTCAAACCATGGATATTATTATGCTAGCTGAAACTTTTTTTACACTCAAGCTGACATCTACTCCCTTCTTTGTGTTTTGAAGATACTAAAACCATCATTATAGTTGCATTGGGAGAATATTCTTCATTTTGGCTTTGTTCTTTGTAACAGCCATCAAGTCTTTTGCTGCTCCATCAGCAACTTTAACTTTTTGTACCAATGACAACTAGACTAGACTTTGTTCTTTTTACACCCAGAGATGTCATGAAGAATATAGTGAAGAGATCCTTTAGAAGTATGCTCATAGACAAGTGACACAAAAAGGGCTATCAAATAACAAATAAGTTCAATATTCTCACATTTGGAGATCTATGCTAGAAATTCCCACCTTTTTATATGATTTTAATAATTTAACACAATTAAGCAAACCTATTTGTTAAAACTATTAAACATAACCACATATTAGATTCATATCTATATGAATATAATCCAAGATCTATATTGTCAAATTATTAGGATGAATGTTGAGAAAAATATACCTGGAGAATACATGGTAATTAGAACTTGAAGATTAGCAGCCTTAAATAAGAACTAAGAGTATAATAGCCTTTTACAGTCAAATTTATATAAACTCAATGAGTTTCACTCTCTGTAATGGAAAAAGAAGAAATGAGCTTTACGTAAATTAATTTGACTTGGGGACCACAACCCTAAAAAAAATGTCTTTATATACTAGGTTAAATTATGACTCCATCACTCATAATCTAACTAGTATTATGTTTCTACACATAACAAGCCCGTATCAAATTAGATGTCTCTGGAGCCCAATAAGATATAGTCTAAATAGATCACTTAAATTGGCCCTTATTTAAGATAGCTCATAATGTATAATTATTGTTAATATGTAAGCCTACATAAAGGGAAAAAAAACCTAACAATCTTCTGCTTGAGCCACATATGTCATTTGGAAAAAAATATATACATCATAAACCTTAGTGCGCACAATAAATACTATCTTATCTTGAAACATCTCTTTAGATAAAATCTGGTCTATTAACTATATCAATATGAGATCAAAGCAACCTTCGTTGCATATATTCGTAACTAGACCTATTAATGGTCACCATACTAACATAATTAATGATATAGATGAAATATAGATGTGTAGCATAGAAATTGCATGAAATGTGATCTCAAACAAGTCTATTTACAACTGGTCCTACTTTATAACTTCAACAAGTTAAATACTTTCTAAA
Organism: Ailanthus altissimus; assembly: GCA_946807835.1. Taxonomy (NCBI): domain Eukaryota; kingdom Viridiplantae; phylum Streptophyta; class Magnoliopsida; order Sapindales; family Simaroubaceae; genus Ailanthus; species Ailanthus altissimus. The sequence continues at coordinate 15,307,726 of OX327698.1, forward strand.
CTTTATGCAAAACCACAATAGAAAGTACCAAACACTTTCTAAGCTTTATGCAAAACTACAATAGAAAGTGCAACTTTATTTCAGAGTTTCAACAAACCATTAAACTTTATTCTATAGAAAATAAACCATAAGCATGTCTTTTAACCAAATGAACATCAAAAGACAAACTCCCACTAGTCATGCACATCATCAAATAATATAACACCCAAACGAGCAACATGCTTATAAAACACCTTAGGTAGTAACCCTCTGGTAAGTGAATCCGTAATTATGGAGTTTGTACTAATATATTCTATCGACACTTATTGACTCTAAACTTTTTCTTTAACAACTAAAAACTTGAAGTTGATGTGCTTAAACTTTGAAGAGCTTCTATTTTTATAAGAATACATCACTGCGGCTTTATTATCACAATAAGTTTTTTAATAAGTTTTTTGAATACTATAATACGCAGCCCCATGATAAAGCTCCGCAACCATATCTTGTGATTTGATGCCTTAAAATAAGCTATAAACTTAATCACTATAACGAAAGAAGTTACGAGTGTCTGCTTAGTACTCTTTTAGAAATAGATCTTTGGACTAAAGTATATTTATATAACTTGATGTGGATCTTTTATCATCTAGGCATCGCAAAATTGGAGTTGGAATACCTTATGATTTATAATCTTTTCGATCTCTTATATGTGAGTATGTAATTTTTTATTCTCTGTAAATACCACATAACCCTTTTAGCTGCTTTCCACAATCCACCCTAAGGTTACTTAAATATCTGCTTAGCATTTCAATAATGTATGCAATATCTGGGCATGTACATTCTTGAACATACATGAGACTCCTTACTACAAATGCATAAGAGAATTTCTATATCTCTTTATATTAAATCTCATTATTGACGAGATGCTTTCTTAAGACCATAGATGGACTTCTTTAATTTACAGACCATATTATTTTAGTCTCTAGACACAGTTTTCTAACTGTACTATATATATAATTTTCTTAATATCACTATTGAGAAATTCACTCTTTACGTCTATTTGATGTAATTTCAAATTAAAATGAGCTATAAATGTCATGATAATCTAAAAGAGTCTTTCGGTCATGCTAAAAAGAAAGTCTCTTTATAATCAATGCCTTCTTTTTTAGTGAAGCCTTTGGTAACGAGACGCATTTATATCTTTCGATGTTATCTTTTGAATCCTTATTGGTTTTAAATATCCATTTGCAACCAATGAGTTTCGTACCTTTAGGTAACTCGACAAGATTTCAAACATTGTTGTCTCTCATAAATTTTATCTTATCCTTTATGGCCTTAATTTACTTATAAGAATTAGAACTTTGTTTGACTTGACTAAAATTGATTGAATCATTTTTTAGTCATGTATCAAACTCATGTTCTTGAAGACAAACATCAAAATTATCTGAATTGTACTTTTTCTTTCTCTATTAGATATTCTTAATGGCACTTGTTCTTGAGGTTATTAAGATTTCTTTTGATGAATATGAGAAAATTCTTTATTTAGATAGGGAGCTCTGTATATTGTCTTATATTTATGGATCTACTTCTTGAATAATGTCAGAAAAATAAGTTTGATCTTTTTCAATAGTAGCTGTAAAAAGATAAATAAATTCATCTTCTAGACAATATCCTTAATATGCCTTATCTCCCCCCAAACTTAACATTCTCAAGAAATTTTAAATTTTCGTCTTAAAAAAGGATTTACTTGAGGGATTATAAAACTTGAAATCCCTTGATCTTTCAAAATATCCAAATAAAAAAATAACAGTTAACTGTTCTTGAGTCCAGTTTCTTTTCATTAGGCCTGTATGGCCTAACCTTAACTGGATAACCCCAGACATGCAAATGCATAATACTAGGCTTTTTGTCATTTCATAACTTGTATGGGATTTTAGATACTACTTTACTTAGAACTCTATTGAAGATATAAACTGTAATCTTTAGTGCTTCTCCCTAAGTTGAACCAATATTACTTTGTCCAAGGTTTAAAAAAATGAGGTAAAAGTGATATTTGAATGGATCCTTTACGGGCTCTATATAGAAGATCCTAAAACTACATAAGAAGACAAAGTAATAAAAGCTATCAAAAGTTCATAGGAGTATAACAAAAATCAATTAGAAAACAACATATGTAATGACATATGATTCAATCATTTACAAGTCTTGAATTTTAAGAGGTTGTACAATGATGAGAAAATAATAGACAGTTGTATTCTTTTAGCTCATTTATATATATATACCACATGTAACAGCATCAAGCAGTGGTAAAAATACAATACAAAGATTACTCATTCTTATACATTTTTCAAAATTCCTCTGCTCACTTGAACAAGCAAATTAGTGTTTTTCAGACTCCCTATAGTGATTCAAGTGAAGAAGAATGATTAATTATGCTTCTCACTATTCTTTAAGCATTCTATTTCGTCTCTTAGCAACACCATTCACGATTCATTTCTCAATCATTGTGTATTATGGGACGATGCCACACTCCTTTAGGAATTTAGCAAAAAAAAAAGGTAATGGACAGTGTTCATCTAATTTGTTTATCTTTTATAGTATTTACCACCACGATCAGATTTGGCAAGTTTAATTTTCTTGCCAAGTTGGTTTTCAACTTCAACTTTGAAAACATTAAACATGTTTAGAGATTGAGACTTCTCATGAATCAAGTAAAGGTACTCAAAATGAGAATAGTCATCAATGAACGTAACAAAATACTGTTGGCCATTCAAAAAGCCATAGAGAATGGTTTATAAATATCAGTATTTATTAGTTTTAAGACGCCATTGCTCTTGTTGGCACTTAATTTTATATTGTTTGTCTATTTTTCCTTAATACAATCAATACAGAATTTAAAATCTATTGAATTAAGAGAATTAAGAATTTCTATTCTCTATTTAGAGATATGTCTAAATGCTTGAGCTATAATATTAGGCAATTATCATTAGTTAATTTTTTTTGTATTACATTTATTAACATGTAAGGATTCATTAAAAGGAACATGAGTATTTAATGTATAAAGATTATCAATAAGAGAACTAGTACTAATAATATTTAATTTTTGAAAAAGACTAACTTATTATTTCTAAATGAACAAGAATATCCTGATTTGTCCAAATTAGAAACAAAAAAATGTTCTGTCTAAATAATGGTACATTATCAATATCATCTAAATCCAAATAATATTTTGTCTTTAATTGTAATCTAAACAATCCTATAGCCTCTAGAAGAGCTACATTATCGTTTCCTACTTAGATGTATCTTTCAGCATTAATTGAAAACTGACTCTTAAGACAACCTAGCATAAACACACACTTATGTGAGTAGTTGCATTTTATTTACCCACCAAGTGTGTTTAGGTACAAAAGCTAAATTAACTTCAGAACAAAAAAATTTGAGAAGTGCACCTTTCTTAACACGCCGTTTAGCATACTTGGGACAATCCTTCTTCACATGACTAGCCTTTTTGCAGAAGAAACAAGTAATGACCGGATCTTGTTTCTTTTACACCTTATTATGTGAAGTCCCTATTGTGGTTTTATGTTCTTTATTCCTTTCTTTTTTTACTTATTGGTAACCTTATTCTAAGAAGTATTTGCTAAATGAACACTTTCAGTCTTTTCCCGCTTCAATTTGTCTTCTTATTCCACACAATGTGAAATGAGCTTATTAAGAGTCCATTTAACCTTTTGGCAATTATAACTTACTTTAAATTAACTGTAATGTGTAGGAAGAGATATCAAAACTAGATGTATGAACAACTTCATTAGACAGCTTTAACTTTAGTTCTTTTAATTTAAAGCGAGATTAGACATCTTATGATATACTCTCTTATATTCCCTTTTCCATTATACCTTATTGAAATAAGGTTAGCTAGTAGCATACTTGTTTCAGCCTTTTCATTGTTGGTAAAGTATTGTTCAATTTTCTCAAGAAATATTTTAGTATGTTATTTCTCATAAATAGTGCCTTACATATAAGAATAAAATTTATATTGGTAAATATAGTAGAAGCAAATAAACATATAGAGAATACATAATAAAATAACAAGCTCACAATCGTATCATTATTTTAAGCATATACATGCATGACATAAATAAACATATAAAGGTAGGCTCCATCACGAGATACCTAGCATAACATTGATATTTAGTCTTTAGACAGAAATATCAACTGTAAGTGGTACTCTCAATGCAGTAATCAAATGTTGATAATAAATTCTATCAATAATAAGCCTTTCTTTGAATCGATTTATTGCATACATAGAAAACTTGATTATTATCACACATTTATTACCCATAAATATGCATATTATTTAGCCAAAAAATAATATTCCTTTGGGCCGATTATTTTTCGCATAAAAAATAAATATATTCATCTTAATATCCCAAAATATAGAAATCTACACAACAGAGGTTACTTTGGCAGCATGTTATTTCCATCAATTTATTTCGAAATATAAGACAAATAGTGCAAAGAAAAGTAACCGAAAGCTATAAATGGAAAATTAAAATTTTCTTATGCACTGGAGTAACACGTGGTACCAAAGCCGTTGTGGTTACAACGCTACTAATGGTTCAAAACAAGATCAATTATTGTCGGGTTAAATCAAAATGGGTTAAATCTTTGTTAGATCTCTATAATTTGAGTTGAGTAGGCCCAATTCTCCAAAATAAACTAAAAACCCATAAATTTTGACCCTAAATCTTCTAATTTTAGACTTGCAAATATCCAAAAATAAACCAATAAATTTGAGTCAAAATTAGGACCTATTTACAAAAAATTTAAAGTTTTTAGGTCAAACTATAACTACTTAAAGTTGGAGGGGTTGAGTGAGAAAATTAATTATATTGAGACCTATTTGACAATATTACAAAATTTTATGTCCAAATTATAATCATCCAAATTTTAGGAGGCTATATGAAAATAACCACTATTACACGACCTATTTGATAATTTTCTAAACTTTTATAATCAAAATATATTTTAAAAAACTTAAAGGGATCTAAGTAATATTTACCAAATAACCCTGATTCTTTCTCTCACGTATGCTGTCATCTTTTTCTAATAATAAATATAAACAAAGCAATAAAAAAATTAAATTATTAAAGAACACAAAAAACATCAAATTAAAGTCTAATTTTGATATTTTTTATACTTAATTCTTCAAATTAATAACCCTTAATCATATTTGAACCTCAAATCACAATGAAAAATATAAATTTAATATTTTTCTTCAAAAAAATCTTAAAACATTCATACATATAATATCTTTACCCTTAATAACTATATGAAAACTATATTTAAAACATGAATATATGTATTAATAATATTAATAATTTAACATAATTTCTGCTCTAATATCAGTTGTTAAACATAATTATATATTTGATTCATATCTATATGAATATAACCCAAGATTTATTATGTCAAATTATTAGGATTAATATTGATAAAAACATACCTAGAGAATCCTGGTGATTAGAACTTGAATATTAGCAGCCTTGAATAAGAATTAGGAGTATAATGACCTTCCACAATTAAATTTATGTAGACTCAATGAGTTTCTCTCTCTGTAATGAAAAAAGAGGAGAAGAGCTCTACGTGAATTAATTTGATTTGGAGACCACAACCCTAAAAAAATGTCTTCATATATTATATTAAATTATGATCTTATCACTCATAATTCAACTAGTATCGGATTTCTACACATAACAAACCTATATCAAATTATATATCTCTGGAGTCCAATAAAATATAGTCCAAATAGATCACTTAAATTAACCCTTATTTAAAATAACCAAAATATATAATTATTGTTAACATGTAAGTCCATATAAAAGTAAATATAAAACATAACAGAAACTTGTAATTTAATTTATAATATTGTGTACATAAAAAGAAGTTTAGATTAAGGACAATAGAATAATACTTCCAGAAGGTTAGATTTGTTGGTGGACTTAAAAGTATATGTAAATGTCGAGGATGCAAATTAGGGCACTGACAGTATAGGGATACAATGAGCAGTCACTAAACAAACAAAATTCTTTGATGCATGAGCTCTAAGTGAATTGGAAACGCAATACCTATAATTTTTCTATACCTGATGTTTTTGTTAGCACGGTGCCAGCTACATATTAATTTTGTTGGCACCACATAACAATTTTGCTGGCACATGGTGCTAACAAAATTGTTATGGTGGACAGCCTTTTTAAGGCTGTCCACTCGCTAAACTCTCCATATAAGGGAGAGTTTAGCAATTCATTTTCAATTCAATTTGAGAGAGAGTTTCAAAAGCTTTGTGTATGTTTTTAAGTGATTTGACAGAATTTGGTGTATTGGAGTTTTGGGTTGTAAGGCTAAAACACTACATTACTTATATTCTCTATTTTTAATAGTAAAAGATTCTTCTGTCTTCACCCGTAAACATAGGCTAAAAGCCGAACCACATAAACTCTTGTGTTGTTTTATTTTTATTTTTATTATTTTTCCCAATTTAGCTTTAGCTGCGACCCTGCATCACCCCTCAATTTCCTAACAATGGTATCAGAGCTTCTGGTTGAAGGAGGTTACTATTCATATATGGTACTATTTACATACATAGTTACTGTTCACATATATAGTTACTATTTATATATACATGTACTGTTTATACGTATAATTACTATTCACATAAAAATTGAAGTCGATCATAATAGAGAGCAGTTCATAATGAAAAGCAATGGCGACAAAATACGAAGTTGAGAAGTTTAATAAAGGTAATTTCACATTGTGGAAAATAAAAATAAATGCGATTTTAAGAAAAAATAAGTGCTTAAAAGTAATTGATAAAAGACCCGCTGGTATCACTAATAATATCACGTGGAATGAGATTGACAGTAATGCAGTTACTGATCTGCATCTAGTACTTGCTGATAATGTGATATCCAGTGTGGCAGAAAAAAAGACAACAAAAGAGATCTGGGATACTCTCATAAAATTGTATGAGGCCAAATCTCTGCACAATAAAATCTTCTTAAAAAAGAGATTATACACCTTTCGAATGACAGAATCAACTTCAGTGACAGAGCAATAAACACATTAAATACTCTATTTTTCCAACTCACTTCCTTGGGGCATAAAATAAAGGTAGGTAAATATGCGAAAATTCTGCTTCAAAGCCTACCTGATTCGTATGATCAACTCATCATCAACTTGACGAATAACATTCTAATAGACTTCTTAGTCTTTGATGATGTTACAGCTGCTGTACTAGGAGAAGAACGAAGTCAAAAAAATAAAGAAGACAAATAGAAATGTTCACAGTAAGCAGAAGTTTTAACAATGATGAGAGGTAGATCAACAGAACATGGCCCTAGTAGGAGTCAAAATCATGGTATATCAAAATACAAAAGTAAGAAGAACGTCAAGTGCTACCATTGTGGTAAGAAAGGCCATCTAAAGAATGATTGCTGGGCATTGAAGAAAGTACAGAGGACAAACCTCAAGGGAATATTGCAAGCACCTCAGATGATGGTGAAACTTTATACAGCGAGGCAACAACAGTTGTTGAAAGCAGAAAACGGTTCTCTAATGTATGACTCATGGATTCTGGAGTTACATGGCATATAACCTCTAAAAGAGAATGGTTCCATCAATATGAACCTACCTCTGGAGGATAAATATATATGGCGAATGATCATGCTTTAGAAATCGCTAGAATAGGATCCATCAAGATGAAGATGTACGATGGTACTGTTTGTATTCTCCAGGAGGTACAATATATGAAAGGCCTTAAAAAGAATCTTTTGTCATTGGGACAATTAGATAACACTGGGTGTAAGACCCAAATTAAAAATGGAACAATAAAAATTCTCAAAGGCGCACTTATAGTAATGAAGGTATAAAAGGTTGCTACAAATTTAAACATGCTTAATAGAGAAACACTGCATGAAAGAGATGCATCTATTACATTAACTAGTTTGGCAGAAGAGTCAACGATAATATGGCATCGCAAACTGGGCCATATGTCAGAACAAGGTTTGAAAATTCTCTCTGATCAAAATTTACTTCTTGGGCTCAAATTGGTTCATTTACCTTTCTGTGAGCACTGTTACGAGTAAGTAGCATAAATTAAAGTTCAGCACATCCAGTTCTAGAAGTGAAGAAATTCTAGAATTGATCTACTCTGATGTTTGGTAAGCACCGAAGATGTTCTTAAGGGGAGCGAGATATTTTGTATCATTCATAGATGATTACTCCAAGAATTGTTGGGTGTATCTAATGAAGAAGAAGTCATATGTGATTGAAGCTTTCAGAATATTCAGAGCACGTGTAGAACTTGAATAAAAAAAAGAAGATCAAGTGTGTAAGGACAGATAATGGAAGAGAATATACTGATGAGGATTTTATTGCATTTTGTCAACAAGAAGGCATCAAGTGGCAATTCAGCATAGTTTACACGCCTCAGCAAAATGGAGTAGCAGAGCAGATGAACAGAACCTTGTTGGAGAGAACAAGAGCTATGTTGAGAACTGCAGATTTAGCCAAGACATTTTAAGCAGAAGCAGTCAAAACTGTCTGTTTTGTGGTAAATCGGTCACCATCAATAACAATCGAGTTGAAGACATCGATGGAGATGTGGACTGGGAAACCAGGTGATTATTCTCACCTTTATACATTTGGAAGTCCTATGTACGTGATGTATAATCTCCAAGAAACAACGAAGCTAGATCCAAAATCCAAAAAATGCATTTTCTTGGGATATGCTGATGGAGTCAAAAGGTATCACTTGTGGGATCCCACTACCCATAAGGTCGTCATCAGCAGAGATGTGATATTTGCATATGATAAACTACAAAAGAATGATAAAGATGATAGCATAGTACAAAAAGATTCAGATTCTTCTGAAGTAGCACCAGAGCACGAAGAAAAAGAACCAGTAGAGTCTAAAGCTATAGTTGATCGTCGATCAACTCGTGAGAGACGACCACCAGCGTAGTACTCAGAGTATACCATGGAGGCTCATATTATATACTGCCTTCTAATAGAGAATAGATAGCCAAAAACTTTCCAAGAGGCTTCTAAATGTCAAGATGTTTCTCTATAGATAACAGTAATGCAAGAAGAAATTGAAGCCTTGCATAAGAACAAAACATAGGAGCTGGTTGTACTACCACGTGGAAGAAAAGCCGTTGGTAATAAATGGATCTACAAGATCAAACGGGATGGTAATGACCCAGTGGAGCAGTATCGTACGAGATTAGTGGTGAAATGTTATGCTCAGAAAGAAGGTATTGACTTTAATGAGATATTTTTCCCTGTGGTTTGACTCACGACAATCAGAATAGTCCAGGCAATATGTGCTACATTTAACTTACATCTAGAGCAGCTAGATGTGAAGATAGCTTTTCTTTATAGAGAACTTGAAGAAGAAATTTATATGCTCCAACCAGAAGGTTTTAAAGAAGAAGGAAAAGAGAGCTTGGTTTGCAGGTTGAACAAATCTTTGTACGGTCTCAAACAGGTGCCGAGGGTTTGGTACAAGAGATTTGATTCCTATATCATCAGCCTTGAATACAATAGACTTAGTTCAGACCATTGCACATACTACAAAATGTTTGAAAATGATAATAATTTCATTATTTTGCTGTTGTACGTGGATGACATATTGGTGGCAGGCCCCAACAAAGATTGAGTCCAAGAATTGAAGGCATAGTTGGTTAGAGAATTTGATATGAAAGACTTGGGACCAATAAATAAGATTCTAGGGATACAAATTCACCGAAACAGAAATAACAGGACAATTTAGTTTTTTCAGAAGAACTACTTAAAAAAAATCTTGTGGCATTTCAACATACAAGATTGTAAGTCAATTTGTACCCTACTCCCTGTTAATTTCAAGTTATCTTCTAAGATGTGTCCTAGCAAAAAAGTAGAGAGGAATGAGATGTCTCAAGTACCGTATGCATTAAGGGTACCTCAAATGTTGCTTTATGTTATGGAGGATCAGATTTTATTGTTAAAAGTTATGTGAATTCAGATTGTGAGGAGACCTTGATAAAAGAAAATTCACTACTGGCTATGTGTTTAAACTTGCAGGAGGAGCTATAAGCTAGGTTCGAAACTGTAAACTGTTATGACATTATCTACTATAGAAGCAGAATACATAGCAGCTACACAAGCTTGCAATGAAGCAATTTGGATACAAAGATTACTGGAGGAGCTCGGGCACAAGTAAGAGAAAGTTCAATTATTTTGTAACAGTCAGAGTGCTTTGCACATTGCAAGGAATCCAGCTTTTCATTCAAGAACGAAGCACATAAGTATTCAATATCACTTTGTTCGAGAAATAGTAGAAGATGGAAGTGTGGATATGAAAAAAAAATTCATATAGATGATAACCTAGCAGATGTGTTGACCAAGCCCATCAATACCAACAAGTTTGTATGGTGTAGATTCTTGCATGGCCTAACTAACACGTAGGCAATATGACTTTGGCAAAAAAGAAAGAATAATGTGGAGACTTGATTGATTCTCAATCAAATCTCCAAGCGGGAGAGTTGTTAGCAGTTTGCACCGTATGCCAGCTGTATAATAATTTTGCTGGCACTGTGGACAGCTTTTTTAAGACTGTCTATTTGCTCAACTCTCCATATAAGGGAGAGTTTAGTAATTCATTTTCAATTCAATTTGAGAGAGAGTTTCAAAATCTTTGTATATATTTTTGAGTGATTTGAGAGAATTAGGTGTATTAGAGTTTTGGATTGTAAGATTAAAACACTACAATACTTGTATTCTCTATTTCTAATAGTAAAAGATTCTTCTGTTTTCGCCCGTAGACGTAGGTTAAAAGTCAAATCACGTAAACTCTTGTGTTTTATCTTATTTTTATTTTTATTATTTTTTTCAATTTTACTTTAACTGCGACCCTGTATCACCCCTCAATTTTCTAACAGTTTTGCCACAAAATTAAATGCTCACAACTAAACCCAAATCTAGCAATTAGTTTAACAACTAAAAAGAGAAGAAAGCATGTATGGAAAAAGCAGAATAAATGAAATTAAAATAAGATAAAAATTATCAATTTAATGAGGGTGAGAACTTTTTTTGGAATTGTTGGTTTTTATGATTTTTTGTTGTGTTTTCTATTGACGGTGCTAAACTATTGGCCTATAAATTCGGACTACTCTTAAGTCAACAAGTTGAATTTATATTCTTAAGAAAACAAAATATGCCATTGTTATTCTTCATCTAGATCCATAAAATTGTGTGTTGAAAATAGAAGACGGTTATAGTTTGGCCAATGGGAGTTACAACAAAAATTTCAAATGTTTAAGTCAATTTAAAAATAAAAGAAATCTCAAGATAAAAAATTAAAGTGAGAGAAGTGAAATTCAAAATCCGTCTTTTTTATTTGTGGAGCTACATTTTTATAAACTTTGTTGTAGATTTTCTTTAGGAAGGTAATTAATTTTATAATTTATAACTCTTTAATTTGAGATATCATCATTTTCATTAATTTTTATGAATTTAGAGTAATAATTTCTTCATTTAATTGGATTGATTTTCTTTAAAGGAATGAGGGCTTTTTTAAGAATTTAATATTTGACCTTAAAATTTAGAGAAAATATATAATAATAAATGTTGGAACGTAATAACTCTTATAAATAAAAGAATTACTCGAGACATGAAAAATAATTGTCTCCGATAACTATCTAATAAAGAGAAAGAAATCAAGGAGGTGCATTAGGCTTGCCAATCGGGCAAGCGCTAAGTGCTAATGAAATTTTCTTTTGTTGTAAACTCAATTAGATTTGTTGGCTTGCCTAATTTACCTTTTTTTCCGAACTGTAATTTTATTGCATTTGATGACTTACCAAATTTGTCTTTTGTTGTAAATTGTAATTTTCTGATTTGATGAGTTGTGTGGGCTGGCTGGTTACTGTACGTGGATATGACTACATTTTGGGACCATTGTGGATTATTTTTTTCAAAATTATTAAATAACAATAAAATATAAATTAAACTCCTCTCTCAATCAGTTAAAGCGAGATTTTATTGCATTTGATGACTCACCCAATTCGCCTTTGTGTCGTGAACTGTAATTGCAATATTTTGTAATTGATGACTTACCTAATTTGCCTTTTTGTTATTGGGAACTTGTCCTTTTTAACTCAAAAAATAAAATTTTTTTATTAAATTTTGACCCGAGTCAAACAATTTAAAATATATTAACCAAAAATTTAATATTATCCTCATTTTGTCTTTTTTATCTTATCTACACCATTTGAGAAACTCTTCAAAACTCCCTCATTTCCTCCTTTAGTTATTGTATTATTTTATTTCAAAATTTATAAATCGATTTCAACTATTATATATTTTGAAGATTTGAATTAAAATAATAAATAATTGAGTTGAAAAAATTAAAAATAGACAAAAATTAGTAAAGTTTTTATCCTAAATTTAATTTTATAATATTTTTGAGTTGTTTTTATATGTAATTATTAAAAATGTATAAATATAATATTAATAAGGTGTAAAATATATTGAAAATGAGTATAAAAGATCAACAATAGTCCAAACATGGCAAAAAATAATAAATTCCTGCTATTTTTAAGGTTTGCCCGCGACATCACACATCGGCACAGTACCCCATGAGCTGCAATAGCATAATACACGGGTTGTGGCATGCACATCAACATGACACAGGTGCTATAGTGTGCACCTTAGTACATGGCGCGTGCACTACAACACACGAGCTTGCACATGTTGCCACTTGGCGCCATATAGTAATTTTTTTTAAAAAATTTATATTTAATTTATTATTAAAAATATATTAAAATTGTGACTAAATTTAGTCATTATTTTGAATTTATTATTATATTAGTTTTTGTTAGATGAAAAACTTTTTAATAATTTTTTTTACTAGTAATTATTTTTAATTTTTAATAATTATTTGAATTATCTAATAATTGGTTATATGCTAATAATTATTTTTATTGTAAGAAATGAGAATATCTCAAAAGACTATAATTGTCGAAAATAAATTCTACCGATCGATTATATGTTTACTCAAAGTTATAGGCCATCAAAGAAATAAAAGAGAAATTGACTTCAAAGTAAATTGAAATATTTAGAACTAGATGTTTTGGCTAATTTTTGGATGACAAGATATTCCATTCTTAGGTATTTCAATACACGAGATTTTATTAAAATCCATACATACCAAAAATTTACATGAAGAATTATGGTTCTATATAGGCAATAAGCATATTAGATTTTCATGTTTAGAGTTTTATTTGATTACTAGTTTAAGAATAGAGGATTATTCGTTAGTAAGTAGGTTGGATAGTAGACTTTGGGATAAATATTTTAGTGGTAGAAATGAGTTGACCTATAAAGATTTAGATCCGTGGTTCAAGAGCATTACATTTGATGATGATATAAATGCAGTGAAAATATTTCTATTTTATATATTTCATAAATTGTTGATATCACGTGATCAGAATAGAGCCATACAATATTTTATACTTCGCCTTGTAGATGATTTGGATGAGTTTAATGTCTATTCTTGAGGCATAATTACATGAATTGTGTTCCACTATAGCTTAAGTACAACTATTAAAAAGTTAATAAAGGTGAGAAGAGGCAACGCTCTAAATAGGGAATCTTGCAACCTATACGCATTTGGTCAGACATTCTTACTTAGTAATTCTTTTCTTTTTGATTCATTATCATATTGAGATGCAAAAAATTTGTTATTTTCATCTTGCATTAAATAAGAGAATAGTGTTGTTATTTTTTTGAGATTGTTAATTTTTTCTTTATTATTTCACGTGTAAATTTATGAGGCGATCTTAAGATATAGAGAGATGTTTGCGCACAAGGATGGTGATCGCTTTTCACGTCTTATAAATTAATCTGGTACAAGTATCACATTATATAAAAACGTCACAAATGTTCTCTTCAATGTTGTTGGGGTATGTTTTTACATTCAACGAAAAATAGATACAATTTCCTTATAAATTTTGTTGTTTTTTCTATTAATAATTAATAAATCTAAAATTTTGCGTAGGCTTTGAATATACATAGGAAGTTGGTGCCCTATAAACATGAGAAGAGTGCGAATTATCGCGTGGCGGCAAAATTATGCATTCCATCAAAAAAATGGGGAAGGACTCTTAAGTTGGAGAAAATTCAGATTCTAACCACCTAATTCACTAATGATGTTCAGCTTGAGTTCGAGATCCAAACCCTGCCAGCGACTAAATCAACGGTATAATAATTTAATATTTTTCCTTTAATTCACTCACTATTATATGTTGTTAATGAGTATTAAATTGTGAAGATTGATTATAATCACCTATGTATATAGTTTAAGCTTGGCACGTCATCATCACAGTATCATGTCCTGAAAAAGAAGATTGATGATCTTTAAATAAAGCTATTTAATAAGATTGATAAGGTTAGTTCAAAGCTTTCCACCAAGATTGATAGTGTCGCTCATAGATTCAGAGTAGGATCGATAAAGACAAAGAAGAGATCTTGCATCAGATATCTCTCTTGATGCAACAATTGAAGCCATCTAAGATCTTTAAGGATGCAAGACAGACTATGGTACATTTTCAACTTAAATTTTATTAGGTACAAAGTTTAACAAGCCAATACATTAATAGGTGTTATTTAATTTTAAGGCACCGAATTCATGGTTGCTGACTTTCAGGCTTACACTTCTGTAAGCAAGTCTCAGCATCAACTCATGGCAATGAATATACAACATGTAACTGATAGCCCTACAAGTGTAAAAAAATTATATTCGCTGAAAAAGAAAGTCGCAAGCTCAAACCAGTCCTTATACTAATCCCTTGAAAAAAACCCAAGAAAAAGAATTTTGTGGAATTGAAAGTAGAACTTGCATTTGATGTAAACGAGCAACTTATTCCTATTGATCAAGCAAAATTTAATAGCATGTTGGATTGGATAACTAAAAATGACCCAACGCAGTAGGTTTATTTACACGGACTCGATGCTAGTTGCACATGGTTTAATGACCTATTGCTCTACTAACTTAACGATTAGCTGCATATGGTTTAACCTCTTATGCAGGGTCCTAATGCCAAAAAATAAATACTTGAAGTAATTATTCGCGTTAGTTTCTAAATGAGTAACCGTACCTAACTTTTGTTGTTGTAATACATAGCTGTATACAGGAAGCAATCGAAACGAATCTTTTGGAGCACCTCCTATCAATCTTAATGCATGCTCTCTAGCTCGCTAAGTGGTAATATACTTTATCTGAACACTAAATTTTTACGTTTGTCTGCTTGAATGTCTTTTGGCCTATAATTTTTATTGACCAATGTAAGCTTATTTTTAATTACTTTAGCAATAATACGGTTCTTGGCTTACCAGTGACCATCCCACAAATAACTCAAAACACAAGTGTGCTTTGCATCTACTCGCTCCATAATGAAAAAATATTGCCCTTCCGTTGACATTGCCTGTAATCTCCACTTACTTCTATCATCATTGCATTTCAATTCAAAATAATCTTTGGTGAACTTATAAACTTTAAAGCTTCATTTTCCCTTAAGTGAAATTATGCTTATAGCCTTATAAATTTTATATTTTTTGTTATACAACTTTCCTATAAACACATCTCTAATTCTAGTGCAAGATATCTTTTTTGATATATTCAAGTCAAATGGTGGTATTTCGAGTTGGAATTGAAATAATTTTTCTACCTTAACCCTCTCTTCTATGCCATAATCATTATTATCATCATCACCATGGCCATCATCATCATCATCATTTTCATCCCCAGTCATTCCTTCATCAACATCATCATTACCAACCTAATAACTAACATCATACCCACAATTATCATTCTCATAATGTTCGTCATTTCAACCATCATTACCGATATTATATCCAACATTATGATTAATATCATAGCCAAGATCAATGCCAACATCTCCATATATCTAACTATTATAATATATGTAGGTTGGTTGTTCATTGAACATTAGAGGAGAATAATGATAATCCTCTAAGGAATTTAGTATATACATGAGGGTTGCAAACGCGAATTGATTAGCATAGCCTTGTTTCTACTCCATGGGTATTTCTGCATTATTTTCATAATTAGGAGCTCGAGCATCCACTGCTACACAAAGAGGTGTAGCAATATTCTTTTATAAGCTCAACTACAATATTGCATCATCATCATTTTTAAGTAGAATAGGTCTCAATTTTGTAGTACTTGAAGGAACCTCGAGCTTCAGAGTCACTTTATAATGCACCTGATCAACTTCGAGAAGATGACAAACTCTTCTCAACAATGCTTCATATTTCATATTTTTTGGAACTACCATGTGCATATTTTGATATCCAATGTATCTCTCAAAACCATTACTAGAACTCTCTCATCTTCTCCTAAAGCATATAATGATCAAAATTTGCACTATGATAATATCAGTCACACCTAAGAAAAAAGCAACGGCAAAAACAATTATTAGTTTAATATAATTATATATACAATTAAATTAAAAATAATACAAAATATTAAATTTGTAAATAAATATACACAAATATAAACTTAATATAAATAAATGAAAAATAATTTTTTTACAACACCACATGAAGCAAGTTGTTGCGCACCCTAATGCTCGCGAATCGAGCCCGCAATAGCTTGGCGTGTGCAGCCATGCTCCTGCGCATGCATCAGAGCGCAGAGCAGTTTGGCATGTGTAGCCACGCACTTGCACGTGATTGCACCATGCTGGCGCATGGTGGGGTAAAAAATAGTCAAAATTCACCTTTTTTGGCCATATTAAGACCATTTTCGTCCACTTACACTCACTTTTAACTTATTTTATATTTTTCTAAAACTATATCTATACATTTCTAATAATTACATAAAAAAACTCAAAAACACTAAAACAATAGGGAATTTGCCATTTTCAGCCACTTACACTTATTTTTAACCTATTTTACATTTTGCTAATACTATATCTATACATTTCTAATAATTACATATAAAAATAACTTAAAAGCACAATAAAACAAAATTTAGAATAAAAACACACAAATATTTGCCTAATTTTTATTTTTTTTTCAACTTTACAATTAATTATTTTAGTTTAAATATTCAAAATATACAATGTTTTGAATATTTGAGTTTCGAAAAAATAAATGAAAGAGGGGCAAAATGGGTATACAATTTACTCTTTGATTAATATAATGTAAAACTTTTGACCGGGGTCAAAATAAAATTGAACCTCAAATTTTTGGTCCAAAATGAAAAACATTTCTTTGTTATTTGTGTACTGTATTGAATTTATGAGTTGCTTAATTCACATTTACTATGATTAGTAAAGCAATTTCTAATTAAGATTTTATTTTAATTAATTATTTTAAAAACTTTTGAGTGAAATTGAAAATTTTTACTCACTAAAATATCCAACTACTTACCTTCAAATTCTTACTTAAATTCAGATGGCGGGAGAATTTTATCTTAATGACCATTTGAGTTGCGTCCAAAGGCTTTTCTTAATTATACCCCACAAAAATTAATTTAATAGATAAGTTTGTCTTAGTTAGATTTACAATACTTATTTTTACTCTAATCTATTAATTTTTATCATTAATTTGAATGGTGAAAAAATAAACAAAAAAAGTAATCTAACTATAAAATAATAAAAAAACACATAACATACCATATTAGAAACACATGTCAAGCGTTGATTTGTTGAGGGATTAAAACTCACATTCTCTTTTGCACTGCTATCAGTCATCAGTGTCTACTGCTCACGCAATGACTGATGGTGATTCGATTCAAAATTAATATTATCATACTCAAAATTTTATGATTTACGTGATAATATTTTTTTTTTCATTAATGGAGCACTATAGAAGTACAAAAATAAGAAGAATATAGTGGGAGAGTGGCGGCCACCTCGTTTGCTATCAAAAGTTGGGGTGGTGACGTGCATTGCCCTACCGTTTGACGATGAACGGCGGTGGCCGCTTCGTCCCACTGTATTTGATAGTCTTCTGGTCTTTTTTGGTTAAAAATAATCCCATAATTTTGTAAATTAAAAAAAATAGAATCTAATAATATAAATTTTGATTATTTTTGTCATTGGAAACCAGTGGCAGCCTAACGCTAACGAATGTCATAAACGGAGGTTTTTTTTATAAATTTAATTTAATTTATATTAAAATTATTTATTACAAAACATAAACCAATTATATGATGACTCATGTAATTTGTTGTTTATCATATATTATACTATGTGTCATTTTATTAAAAATTATTTTTTAATTAAATTAAATTAAATAAATAAATGAGATTGTATCACATATTTAAAGAAAATAAATGAATGAGATTGTGCTACGAATTCAAAGTTTAAATCATTATACATTTAAATTAGAAGGCAATCAGTGGGGGTAAATTAAATAATTATATATTAAGACTATTATTTCCATCCATTCTAATAAAAAATATAAATAAATAAAAATAAAATAAGTATTTAAAATTTAATTAAAGTAAACTTATATATTAAGTCAATTTCATAGGTATAGTTATCCTTAATCATATTTAAATGAGTGTAGTAACGAAACACATTCAGAATTATTTTTTCATTTTGAACAGTATATTAAGTAACATTTTATTTTAAAATTTTAAGAAAATAGTGTGCTGAGTACAAGATCATGGTAAGATGTATTTTTTTTTTGAGAAAATTTTTTAAAATAACCTAAACTTTGGGTTTATTATTTTTTTAACCACAAAATAATTTTCTAACCTTTTATTATCAAAATTTAATAAATGGATATAAATGAGCTTTTTACTATTTAAACACTGCTAGCTATGGTGAACAGTATCTATGAAATATTAAGAATTGGTGTTGTAGTATCGTGCACCCAACGTACGACGCTTGTAGGCAGTGCAAAAAAAATTAATATTTTTATATTATATAATTTAATTATTTAGTCTATTATATTGAATATTTTTATTTAGATATTATAATATTAATTGTTATATCTTTTAAACAGGAAGCATAAATGGGTCTAAAACATGTTATGATTGTATTTAATAAATTTATATAGGTAATTTAATTAGTTTATTTGAATTAATTTCTTTTATTTTTATTTAATTATTTAGTTTATAAATTTTAATTTATTTATTTAATATATTTAATTCATTAATTCTGTTCAAAGTAAAATACAATTAAAACATACTAACTAAAATTTAAAATAATAAACTAAATACTTAAATTCATTAAATATAATCAATAAATGGAACCCCTCATGCAATTAAGGTTTAGAGGCTTTAATAGAGCTTTTAGGATTTGTAATGGAATTTAGATGCCGTAATGGAGCTTTAATTATAATTTTTTTATCCTAAAATCAATTGAAGAAGAAAAAGAAGATCTAGAAGATAATCCTTTTCTCTTTATTTGGCTTCTTCTTTAAGTTGTAGAATTTTTTAAGAATTGAATTTAGAATACATAAAATTCTTTTAGAAATGAAACTTTAGAAGTATGTTGACTGAAAAATTATGTTAGAATTAAGATAATTTTGATTTTAAAGTTACCGATGATAAGTAAAGTGTGAGTTAGTAGATAAACATCTTTTCATCTATTTTTAAGGGTTAATCAGCCTCTTTTAAGACTTATATTATTAACTTTTTAAAAAACTTACAAGATTAAAGAGTTTTTAAGTGAAGGACATTCCTTTTATGTACCATAATCTCAAATGGACTACAATAGACTTTCTAAAGAATTGAGTTAGAGCCGAAATTTTAGATAGAACATATATAATTATCAATGGGATATAAAACAAAATTATGATTTGAAATTGAAGTGACTACAAGCGAAAAATTAAGGATCCAATAGATGTTAACACACAATAGATATTTAAATGACGAAAGCAATAATAAAAAATCCAAAAATAAGATTTTCATGTTGTTTTGGTCAAAGAAAAAGACATTCGAGCAATAAATGATTTGTGGGGATTTTTTGTTGTCCTAGTATCTTTTCTTAATCTCATTTTTTAATCTTAATCTTTTATTTAAAATTGTTAATAGTTAAAAGATAAAATAGTTATAAAATAAATTTTTATTTTCATTTTTCCTTTTGTTAGGATGAGATTTCTTTTTATTGTAGAAAGATAGTTCCTCCGGGTCTTAAAAGTTTCTAATAGGAGTTAAGGCAATGCGATGGATAGGAGCATGCGTAGGTGTGGCAACTAAGGCATTATGCTTGATAAGCTTAAGATTAACAGTTTCAGGTTTAAGGCACCAGGAGCCATTGGGAGCATTGGCTGATTTGAGAGCTGCTTAATTTCCTGACACTAAATTTGGACCTTCTAAGTTCTAATAGGTTGGTTTCACAAGCGTATCCAAGGACCTAGTTTAGATTTGAGTCAAAACAATAGGAAATTATTGTTACTTCTGTAGGGTTAAAGTCTCGATTCCCTTATAAGATTCATTTTCAGGGGGCCTTGTTTGCCCAAGTAGTTTAATAACTAAAGTATTATATCTAGGTTTATGAACAAGCATCTTAATTGTTGGAGAAAAGTTTTTAAAAACCTTTTAAATAAAAAATAAGATATAAAATATAAATATATTTTTAATATTTTAAACTATCATTATTATTATAATTTTTAAATTAACTATTAAATATATATTAAATATTTGAGAGTTACAAATATTTATAATATTATTATTTGAGAGTTATTTATTTTAAAATATTGTAAGAGTTGTAATATATTAAATTATTTTTATTAAATATTAGAATTGATTTTAAGAGTTAAAATTTATTAACTTATTCTTATTAAATATTATAATTAATTCTAAGAGTTACAAAATATTTAAAATTATAATAATGTTAATTAATATTGATATTAATACATTAACCCTTATCTACCACTATATAAAGGGCGCTAAACCTTATTTGGAGATAGTGTGTAAATAGAGAATAAGAGAAGAAAAATGTGTGTATGTGTGGGAGTGAAAGTAAAGAAGAAAAAAAGAAATGAGAAGTATTTTACATATAAAATATAAACTAAGTATTTTTTATATTATGTTTTGAGTAACTATGACTTTGGGGACTTTGTGTTTTCTCTTGGTGATTGTGCCTATTGATGGAGATCGGCTGTGAGCATTGGGTTAAATCTTAGAGCCATATAGATCTGTATTACTCGCACAAAGAGATGACTATTTGACTTTAGGACAATGCTCCTTAACATAATATCTCTACTATGCTCAATGCTAGTTTTTCTTACACACTTTGTATGTTTAATTTTACATTTGCTTGTTAATAATTTATGTCTCACAAATATTTGACAATATATGTTTTATATATGATTAAAAAAAATATGTAAAATAAATATACAAACAATAATTTCATATGAGAACATAATACTAGAAAATCAATCACCTCTAAAATTTGTGCATCAATGTTAGAAATTCAATCTAGCTAGTTTAGCATAAATGCCCTCTATTCACCACTCATACTTTCTGGAAGGCTTAAGTAATGCAACCCATGTATTTTACTCCATGGGTTTAGTTTGAGATTCCATGTTAAAAGTGTTAGAGTAATTAGCTTCATTTAAGGATGTTAAAAGTGTTGGGAAAATGGGTAAATGGATACATTTTTATTGAATGTCAAGGTGTGCAAATGCATTGTCTTTTAATATTATTTCTACTCCCACAATGATAATAATCAAGGTGTAAAAGAGCTTGAATAGTAGTATAGTTTACATGATTCAATGACAATTAGAAATTACAAAGAAGCACATTAAATGCAAATTTTTTGGACTACAAGTAAGAACTTTGAGAATGAGTTCATTTATAGATAATTTTGATTCAAAGAGAAGAAGAGTTATTTTTATTATATTCAAATTAGATGTGTCTATGGTATTTATAGAGAGAAAATGTTTCTCTGGAGAGATATAACATATCTTCAAAAGACCACACCTATTGGGAGAGATTAGTGACTCTTTCAATGGTCATATCAACAACCTTTGGCGTCACGACGCCAATTCAATAAAAAGATATAGGCAGAAATCCATTGTGTGTCGGGACACTTGGGTTCTTACCTCAGCGTCCAATCTCTAGCACTACGATGCCCAAGGTTTTGCCTTAGACGCTGTAGCGCTGATTGTTGTGCTATAGTAGCTAAGCGCAAGTGCACGCTATCGTATCAAGTAATATAAGATTTTAAGTCCAGATATCGATCCTACAGGGACTATGCAATCTAATTCTATAAATTAAGTACTAAAATTATACCTACTTAACTTTTATTCAGAAAATCACAATCTGAAATTTATTTAATTAATCTAATTCTCTCAATTAACTAAACAAAATCAAAGAGTAAAATTCACAAATAAAGAAAATCTTGAGTTTTGACTCGTCCCTTAGTATTTCATTGGATTCATTAACCACTTAATTAATCTCTTAATACTAATTGATTGGCTTAGACACTAATCTCATCACAAGCCTCTGTCAATGGTCAAGTGACTATATTATGCATTCTAACAATCACCTCTATGTCTATGGTAATCAAATCAGAATGTAATTCATTAAGATCAAGTCTAAATTATACCATACATGCCACCTAGGTATATGTCTATCCTAGATGGAACTCATAGTTGTTACCCTATGATCATGCATCAAACTACCCTAAGCTAAACACATGAATCCATCCATCGAGTTCATCATGGTTCCTCAATCATTCAAAATATTGATCAGGTATAATGAAAGCATTAAACACAAGATAGAGTGAATCAATTGAATTTATCAAGTTCATAAACTAAAATTTAACACAATCCAAATCCATACTATGTTTACATAGTCTAACTCTAGATGAACAAATTAACTCATCACAAAACCAAAAGTATCAAACCAATTCATAAAGATCAACAAAAAAAATAACATAATGATAAAGAAAGAGAAAAAAACTAATCAAAGTAACTCCTTGATGTGCTTCTCCCTCAATCTTGACTTGAAGCTTGAATCTTGATCTTGGTTCTTCAATCTTTGACTTTAATATTTGATTTTGTGTTGTGAATTCTCTCTCTAAGTTTTTGCCTGTTTTCTGTCTTTTTCTCTCATTCTCAATTAAGGTTTTTGACTTTCTATTTATAGGTTTTTGTCTTTCAAATACTGTTCATAATTACTGTAGCAAATACTGTACATTATGTTACTGTAGCAAAATATTGTTCTCAGAAACTATTTACCGCCTCGAGCGCCGTGGCGCTCGGTTGCTGGCCTAGTGTCCCTTTCATATTTTGAGCGTAACTTTTTCGTTTGACATTCGATTCGCATCCTGTTTGTTCCTATATGTCACATTTTCCGTCGCGCATCTATTTATGATCAAAACCTACAATTAAATAGTCAAATATTTATGATTTAGAGTAAAATATGAAAGTTAGGTATAAATTATACTAGTACTTTTACGCTTCTATCAAGCGCCCACTTTTGGGTGCTATAGCACTCAAGCAATTTTTTTAGAACGTTTCTTTTTCCGTTCTTTCTTCTTTTTCTCTTCTTGATTGTTTTTCTCTACTCTATGCCCTTAATATTCATTAGTTTATTTGAAATACTCTTACAAATTTTTTAAAAATAAAAAATAAAAGAGAGAGCTAAAGAGAGATTAGGGCCAATCGATGAAAGAAGGGTTAAAGGGGACACATGCTTAAGGCAAGTTCATTTTTATTAATTGAGTATTATGAGGAAATCATAAATTTAAAGGATCATTTTGGTTAGAGAAGATCATGTATAAGCGGTTTTTCAATATTCCTTATCATTTGTTTTTCTTATATTGGAGGAGTATGCTTATTTTCAAACTTATATTATAATTTGTTCCCCATAGAAAATCACCACGAAGCCCAACCCTTACGGGCCCAAGAAGTTTAGTCATTCAAGAAAGTCCTTTGTAGGCCAACCTCGAGAGTGTAAATCTAAGACAGTAAGGGCCACCAAGAACATGTCCGAATTAGGCCTAAGGATAAACTTTCAATGAAAGAACCTGCTCAGCAATTTAAATCAGGTTCATTCCAAGACATTTGCGTATCACCCCTGCACCTTCCTAATTGAGCTGACCAAGATCAGAAACCCTCACGATTAAGAGAAACATGACATAGAAATTGGCTCAGTACAAGGATCAAGCCAACCACACACCGAACAGCTTATATATTCTGATTAAGTACCCCTACGAGGATGAAAACAAGACATAACGAGCAATGATAAAGTACGCAGATCAGCTCGGTAAGAGACGCCAAACTATTGTAACATCAGAAAAATAGCCAGATCACTACCGAACCAAACAAAGAAGTAATCAGGCTTATTATAGAAACAAGTTTAAAGAGAAAACCAGTGTTATAAAGGAAACAAAGTTATAAGAAGAAACGAATTGCCATATCTTTAGGAAAAAATCCCTTAAATCGTGCCAAGAGATCAAGATAACCCAAAATTAGCAAGACTTACCCAACTCAACCATAATACCGGCAAAGATAAGTAAAAGGAATACTCTCTAAAGATCGATGCTACAAATAGGTAAGAAAACCACAACAGAGAAAAGGAATTCTTTTTTCGATATTGAATTCTAGACTTTATATTTAATGCTTTCTGCATTCAACCCTTTTCTTACCAACTTTGTCTTATTGTTCTCTCAAAAACCTCACCAAAAATAGTATTTTTCTAACTTAAGCATCTGAGTTTGTTTGTCAATGTAGATCTCTTTTCTCTTTCTGTCTTCTGTGGAAGAGGTTGTTCTTTTTTCTCTTTCTCTTCTAAAATGTTTTTTTAACTTTTCCTCTAGATTGAGAACTTTATTTTCTAGAGGTGGTGCAATATTATTATGTTGCTCGGTTGGCAGCTCTTTCATCATCTGATCCGATTCCCCAATCTACGATGCCTCTCTCTCAGGAGGTGCTTAATTTTGTCTAATCATCCTAATTGGGTAGTGTGGGTTTCTGACTTGTCCCTTCGCTCTAGCCGCTCCTGAATTTGGACCTCTACAGCTTGAGATTCTCTTCTACCACCATTTTTTGCCTCTTCTCTTCTTCTTCTTCTGTATCTAATCAACTCAACCATGAGTTGTCTCAATTCTTTCATCTCTTCTCTTAGTGTTCTTAATTCTTCTTGATTTTCTGCCAGTAATGAGCTTTCCAGCTGATGTGTGGGTGTGTTTTCATGGCCTCTATTCTTACCCAAGTTTAAAGCTCGCTTTTCTACAATCAGATTCCGGCTGTTGGATGATTATTCTGCCATGTTGATTGCGTTGAGTGATGAAATTTATTTTGGACAAAGCTTTTCGCCGTGATTCCTATAGATGGGGCCAAAAAATTATTGACTGAAAAAATAATTTTCTAAGTCAATGAGCTTTGAATTTATTTGGTTGTGAGAATCAGCAAATTGGGCTTCATCTTTGCTAGGCCTAAAAGTGGAATCCAAAATTTTCCCTCGTCGGTGATAGTAGGACATTTGTAAAACACTTGAAAATTATCGTTAAAACCTCGCCGGGGTAGGTTCTGACGAAGACTAAACTGAGGGATATGGAGCTTCCAAGCAGATTTTGACTTTCAACCCTTCCAATCTACTGGGGAGTTACCGACCCTAACCATTATGTAGACCTGGTAATCGAGCTGCTATCAATTACAGGGTTAAGGGATAATCAAATGTTTAAGCTCTTTCACAAGAACCTAAAAAGATTGGCTCTTCTTTGGTATATGAGTCTGAAGTAGCACAACATCTTATCTTACCATGAGCTGATCAAAAGTTTCTCCTAACACTTTCGAGGCTCTTATGAAGTAGCTAAGGACCCAAAGCAGTTGAAGCAGGTTAAACAAGGTCAGAATGAGAGCCTCAAAGATTTTATTCGGAGGTTTCACAAGGATGTAATATCATTGGGGCCTTTTGTCCAACCCATTACTCTAGAAGCTCTTAAATCATGGCTAAAGCTTAACAGGTTCTGGTATTACTTGTTCGAGAGCAATATTTCAAATTATGCGGCAACATATAATAAGGCGGCAAAGTATATTACTATTGAGGAAGAAAATGAAGCAAAAGGATATCTCACCAATCCCCTTATAGGAAAAGTCAGACCAAGAGAAAGTGAAAGGTATCGGAGGCAAGAGAGACCTTCATCCCCATTCTAAAAAATACCAGAGGGTGAATAACAAATACTGGCTCTAGCAAAGGGGGAAGTTTTTCAAATTGGCGCAATGCGCTTAACAATTGAAGAAATAATAGATTGAACAGGTCTCGCCCACAAAATTACCTTGAAAGGCCTAAGAGCCCAAGAAATTCCAAGGATCACCCTACCAAAGAAAGAAGGGTAGCTCAGGCTAAAATTTTTCTCCCTTTGATAGTACCTCTAAAAGATGTCTACAAAGTCATAAAAAAATAAGGGCTTACTCAATAAAAATTTTAAGGGAAAAGAGATAAAACAACGGACTAATCCCCAGGGCTAGTGTGATCTACATAGATATACAGGGCATGCCACAAGAGAGTGCATGGAGTTGAGAAAGTAAGTGGATGCCTTAATGAGAAACGATTATCTTGAAGAATTCTGAATCAAAAAACAGCATAATTCATCTGTTAACTGGCATGGCAGTTAGCTTAGTAGGCTAAATCCTAATCCTACCATGATTATATTTGGTGAACCCATGCTAGTAGGAGATTCCAACAGGCAAATGAAGAATCACTCCAAGTATTCAATGGTAGCGCATCAAGTTATGTGCAATATTCTTCTGGGTAAGAAACCAGAATTATAGTAAGAGGTGACAATTATATGTTATTGAGGAGGATGCTCAAGGAGTTAGTTATCCACATAATGATGCACTTGTAATAAAAGTGCGGATAGCTGGCAAAAAAATAAATTGAGCATTTGTTGACCCGGGTAGCTTGGTTAACATTATTTTCAAGGAGACTCTAGACAAGTTGAAAATAGGGAACCTGTACATAGAAAATACCTAGACACTACTACAAGAGTTTAAAGAAAGTTGTGTGGTGCCAATTGGGGTAGTGGCCCTTCCTCTGACCATAAGACAGAAATCATAAAGGAAAATAGTGATGATTAAGTTTGTGGTAGTTAACTAGCCTTTCCTATACAGAGTCCTCATCGGGTGACTCTTTATGAGAAATGCAAATGCAATTTTGTCCATTCATTATCTTAAGCTCAAGTTCCTGACTGAAGAAGGTATAGGGGTAGTGTCAGGAAATCAAAAGATGGCCAAAATTGTTATGCAATATCTGTAAAGAGAGCTTTTTGTATCTCGACCGTTAATCTAAGAAAGAAAGGAATTAAATCTCCAGGATTAGTGGAAGAATTACAAGCAATATAGGTTAAAAGGGGGGAACTAGGAAAAACGGTTAAAATTAGGTCTCAGTTAGAACCAGAGGTTAAAGAGGGACTAATCAAACTGGTTCAGGAATTTTTGGATATCTTTACCTAGTCTCATGAAGATATACTTGGTATAGATCCCACCTTGGCCTCTCATGAGTTAGCCATCAACCCTGCATTCCACCTGATTAAACAAAAAAAAAGAATATTCAACCAAGAATGAAACAAGGCTAACGTAATAGAGGTAGAGAAACTATTGACAAAACATTTTGTTAGAGAAGTCGATTATCCTGACTGGTTGGCAAATGTAGTAATGGTGAAGAAAGCCAATAGAAAGTGAAGGATGCATGTGAATTTCACCGACCTAAATGAAGTGTGCCCAAAGGATAGCTTCTCGCTTCCAAAGATTGACTAGCTCATGGATGCCACAGCCGGGCATGAGCTACTCAGCTTCATGGACACTTTCTCCAGTTATAACTAGATCCTGATGTTTCCTCCCAACCAGGCAAAAATATCATACATCATCCACCAGGGGATGTACTATACAAAGTAATGTCGTTCGGATTAAAAAATGTAGGGACTACTTATTAAAGGTTGGTAAAAAAACTCTTTATGAACCTGATCGGTCGAAATATGTAGATTTATGTTGATGACATGATAACCAAATCTATGAAAGTAGAAGACAATGCGCAAGAACTCAGAGAAGTCTTTGAGATATTAAAGAAGAACGGAATGAAGCTGAACCTAAAACAATGTGCTTTCGGAGTAAGTTCAGGAAAATGTTTGAGTTTTATGGTTAGCAACAAAGAAATAGAGGCCAATCCAGATAAGGTTCAAGCTATTTTAGAAATGAAATCTCCAAACAGAGTCGAAGAGATTCAATGACTCATAGGAAGAGTTGTGGCCTTGAGCGGGTTCGTCAATTGAGCCACAGACAAGTGCTTTATATTTTTTCAAGAAATAAAGATAAAAGATAAGAATTAAAGAATAGAGGAATACAAGTTAGCCTTTTAACAACTGAAAGCCTACCATTTTCGAACTGGTCCATCTTACCGTTCCGATTCAAGGTGATGAGCTAATTCTTTATTTTGGAGTTTCAGACTAGGCAATAAGCTCGGTATTAGTAAAAAATGAATGAGTGATTCAGTGATCGATATACTACGTCAACAAAGCTTTTACCAATCTTAAGAGCTAGTATCCGCCTTTAAAAAATTAACTCTGGCCTTGATTGTATTAGAAAGAAAGCTACAGCCTTACTTCTAATCCTACACAATAATTTTCCTAACCAACCAGCCGTTAAGGAAAATCTTATACAAACCAAATTTATCTGGTCAATTGGTCAAGTAAGTCATAGAACTGAGTGAGTTTGATGTGTAGTATAAGCCTTGAACAACCATTAAGGGACAGGCCTTAGCCGATTTCGTAGTTGAATGTAGCCATGGTTCTACAGAATATGAAAAGTTAAATCCAGAAGCTCTAGGCTGACAAACTCCAAACAAATGGGTATTATGGTTGCTCTATATATATGAGGCATCTAATCTTCAAGGAAGTGGAGCAAGGATTGCTCTTATCAGCTTAGAAGGAGATGAAGTCAGTTATGTTGTTCATTTCAGATTTAAAGCCTTTTAACAAGAAAGTGAATGTAATGCTCTGCTAGTCAGATTAAGAGTATCTTGGGCACTAGTAGTGATGGAAGTGTTAGTGAAAAGCAATTCATAGCTGATAGTGAACCAGGTGAATAGTTACTTTGAAGCCAAAAAAGAAAAAAATGATCACTTACTTAGCTAAAGTGAGAAACTGGATCGGCCAGTTTATGAGGTGAAAGTAGAACTAATCCCCAGAAGTGAGGACTACTGAGCAGACTTCATAGCACAGATGGCTTCAAATGAAGAAGCTCGGTTACCTCGAACAATCCCCGTTAAATTTATCGTCGAGCCCAGTATGTAAGAGAAAGAACAAGTCATGCAAAACGAATCGAGCGTTAGTTGGATGAACCTGATCAAAGATTACATACATAGATAAAAAAAATAAGCTCACAAAATTAGATATCGAGCAGCTAGATACTCAGTAATAGAATGAATATTAATAGATGAGGCTTCTCACATCTTTACATAAGATGCTTGAGACCATAAGAGGCAAATAAGGTTCTTAGAGAGATTCACAAAGGAATATGTGGCAACCACTCAAGGATAGAGGCTCTGGCTCACAAGATGTTCAGAACTAGTTACTACTGGCCAATTGCCCTTCAAGATGGTAGGAACTTGGCCAGACACTTTAATGTTTGCCAAAGATTTGCTGACAAGTTTTAAGCACCGGTCGAGGTGCTAACCACAATGAGCAGACCATGGCCATTCACTCAATAGGGTCTCGATTTAATAGAACCCATACCCTGAGAAAAGAGATCCTACAAGTATGTGGTCAAAGCAGTGGATTACTTACTCAATAGATTAAAGGCAAACCGCTATTAAAGATAACTGAGAAGAGTGTATGAGATTTCTTCTGGAGGAATGTAATGTATAGATATAGGGCCCCCTACACCATCATTACTAATCATGAAAAACAGCTCGACAACAGAAACTTCAAGAACTTCTACAAACAGTTTGGAGTACAGATGCTGTTCGTGTCACCCGCTCATCTCAAGATAAATGAACAAGTAGAATCCTCCAATAAAGCAGTCAAAAAGCTCTTTAAGAAGAAGTTGACCGAAAGAAAGAGCGGATGGCTAGAAGAGCTTCTGAAGGTACTATGGTCATTATGGACAACCAACAATAATGCAATCTTTAAAATGCCATTTTTACTGGCTTTTGGCTTTAAAGCAGTAATTTTTGCTGAAATCGAAACTCTGACTCACAAAGTACTATACTTTTTTTAAATGATCAACAATGAGCTAATTAGAGAATAGTTGGATTCACTCGAATAACTAAGAGAGAAGGCCCAGATTCGAGTAGCTGCCTACCAGTAGAAGGTTACTAGATATTACAACAAGAGAATTTAGGGAAAGCGACTTGGTGCTAAGAAGAATTATGCTAAATATAAGAACCCGACAGATGAGATCTTCAGGTCAACTTAGGAAGGCCTGTATAAGGTCATGAAATGTATTAAGGGAGCCTATGAGTTGGAAGGAGCAGATGAACGAGTTGTAAGAAAATCGTGGAATGTCGAGCTGCTGAATAAATACTATTCTTAAACTTCTTAACTTTTCTACATTACTTATTTGCTATGTAAAGACGTTATTTTTAATAAATTTGTCATTTCTTTGCATATACCTCTACGAGAATGATTGCTCAGAATTCAGAACTAAATAATTACAAACATTTATAAATTAAATAATAGAAAACTGCACCTAAACTTACACGTCGTTACGAAGACCCGTAGGAGGGCGACACTTATGAGATTACCCATAGACTATCGGACAGGGTAAAACTCAGTGAGGTGTACTCTATGGGGATAATTACGAAGACCCGTAGTGGGGCATTACTCACGAGATTACCCACAGATCACCGGATAAGGTAAGGCTATTTATATATTTTGGGTGGTATATCATCTCTCGTATATTTATATAGGCCTCTTAGGATGTCTAGCATTTATTACAGTAACTAATGATAATTTATGACTACTAACTACCAACTACTACTAATAATTTAGGCACTTGGGATTTTCATCACTTATTGCAATAATTAATGAAAACTTATAACTACCAACTACTACCAATAAATTAAGCACTTGAAATACTAGCACTTATTATAATAATTAATAATAACTTATAATTATTAACTACCAACAACTACCAATATTGAGACTTCAAATCACATAGGCTACTCATATAAGTTGCTATGCTGTTGTTCCCTATCACGCATGAATGTTCAATGGACATTGTGATTTTTTTTTGTAACCCAGTTCGCATCAGTAAGGCTCAATAAGGGGTACCCTACGAAGATAATTACAAAGAGGGTGGCACTTATATGATTACCCATAGGCCACTAGACATGGTAAGGCTCAGTGAGGTAAGGATAATTATAGGACTGTTTGGCCCCATTCTCCCCAGCAAAAGACCAATCCCCCTTCCAGTCATTGACAGAAGAGAGGCGACCAGGAACTAGATTTTAGAGGCTATGGAAAGAGAGATAATAGAATCTTTTTTGGCTTTTAGCATTGCTCCTAAAATGATATAAATAGCACAGCTCTTGAAAATGCGAGGGAGACAGCCTGCCCTTACCCAAAAGACATAATGACCAGCTAAAACCCTAAAGAATTAGAACCTAATTGAGAGGGAGCTACCCCTAGACGGGCCAGCATCCTAGCAAAATAATACTACATAGGAAACCTAAGGCCCAGCCTAAAAAACTCTACATGAATTATCACTTCACCATCTATTGGGCTACTCGGATAGTCATCCTCAGAGGGCAGCCTAAGTGTGACCGACTAGAGGATGTTATAAGATGATCTAATGATTCCAGGTTAGCTTCATTAAAATTAGACATGCAATATCTCACATCCAACTCGAAATCTATAGCCTCTATGTCCTAACCAGGATCCACATGATCATTTTCTTATCCTTTTTAATAATGAAGACCGACTCGGCCTCAATAACAATAGCCAATGAGGATGAGGGCATATCACTTGCTAAGATGGATGCTTTTTCGCTACTCTGGCCTTGCCAATCTTTTTTACCGTGGAACCTCTGGACTTACTTCTCTTTCTTCCTCAGTCATGTTAACAGTTGGAAAATCTAAACTTCTTCTCGATGCCATTGGATTAAAAATTTCTTTTTTTAAGACTAACAAAAAAAAAAGACATATAAGGCAAAGACAAAAGACAATTGCATGTATAAACAAAAAAATAAAAAGCAACAGTAAACACCAAGAAGCCGTGAAAATGCTCAAAAAAATAAGAAATAGTAGCAAAGGATCCATAAATAGCAAACAGAAATGAGGAAAACATCTACGCATACAATAAAGTTTACACTAAAAAGGCA
Source organism: Ailanthus altissimus (assembly GCA_946807835.1). Classification (NCBI taxonomy): domain Eukaryota; kingdom Viridiplantae; phylum Streptophyta; class Magnoliopsida; order Sapindales; family Simaroubaceae; genus Ailanthus; species Ailanthus altissimus. The sequence continues at coordinate 15,340,054 of OX327698.1, forward strand.
AGAATAAAGAAAAGAACTTACCCAAAGGAAGCACAAAAATCAAACAAACATCGCAAAAAAGCAACAACAACAATCACCAAAAAAATCACTTATACCAAAAGTCAAAGAAAAAAGAGAGAAAATGCAAGGTAAAGGAGAAAATAGGTAAAGTGAGTGGCTTTTTATAGCTAATAGGGTCGAAGAATCACAGTCGTTCAGATTTGATGAATGGGCAAGATCATCAGAAGTCGAGAAGACACTCTATTTAAATAGAAAGACGCAACACCTCAGATTCCTAGAGTATTAAATGCACATCTCTTCAAAGTTCTTCATCTAGACTATTGAAGTTTAAAATTTCAACAAACCAAATTATCTCAATTACCCAAACGTCACTTAGAAACAAAGAGACGTGACTTTTTGGTTTCAATTTCTCCCAGCCATATAATCAAATGAAGAGTCAATAGTCAAGATTAGTTCTCGCGTTTGAGACGTCTTTTCATATAGATCAAGGAAAACGTTTCAAAGATCATTATCATTATTGCTGACAAAACCATAATAAAAGGAATATCATTAACTGTATGAGAATCTGAGAACACTCTAGAAAGCAGATGCAATAATAGAGCTGAACCAAGCCGCTCAGCATGGTATCATCCATCGAGATTAGGATATTAGAAAAACCTATTCAGACCAGCTCACTTAGAATGCATGTATAAGCCAAGAATACACCTAAAAGTGAGAATACCAAGTAGGTATTAGTAGTGAAGACCCGAGCAGGTGAAATAAAAAATAGTTTTCAATTTCAAATAAATCAAAACTAGAAACTGGTATACCCTTATTCCTCTTAGAAAATCACTACAAAGCCCAACCTTTACGGGCCCAAGAAGCTTAGCCCTTCGAGGAAGTCCTTTGTAGGCCAACCTTAAAGGCCTAAATCCAAAGTAACAAGGGCCATCAGAAATATGTCAGAACCAAACCTAAGGATAGACTTTCAATTAAAGAAATTGCTTGACCACTTAAACCAGGTTCAGTCTAAGACATTTATGTATCGCTTCTGCATACTCCCAACTGAGTTGACCAGGATCAGAAATCTCCACAACTAAGAGAAACAGGACACAGAAATTGGCTCGGTACAAGGATCAGGCCAACCATATGCCGAACAGCTTGTACATTCTGATCAGGTACCCCTTCGAGGACGAAAACAAGACTTAACAAGCAAGGATGAAGTACGAAGATCAGCCCGATAGGAAATGCTGAACCACTATAACAACAAAAAAAATAACCAGATCACTATCGGGCCTAACAAAGAAGTAATCAAACTTATTATAGAAAAGAGTTTAAAGAGGAAACCAGTGTTATAAATGAAACAGAATTATAGGAAGAAAAAATTGCAATGTCTTTAGGAAATAATCTCCAGAATCACGTCAAGAGATTAGAATAACACAAAATTAGCAAGACTTACCCTATTCAACCACAACACTAGTAAAGATAAGCACAATGAATACTCTTTAAAGACTGATGCTGTAAATTGGTGAAAAAACCACAATAGAGAAAAGAACTTTTTTCGGTATTGAATTCTGGACTCTAGATTGAATGCTTTCTGTATTCAACCATTTTCTTTCCAACTTTCTTTTATTGTTCTCTCATAAACCTTACTAGAAATAACCTTTTTTGACTTAAGTGTTGGAGGGTATTCGCTAGAACCTACTCTAGTAAGATCTTAACGATAGTTTCAAGTGTTTTACATATGTCCTACCATCATTGGCGAGGAATGAATTCAAATTCCAACCTTCAGGCCGAGTAAAGACGATGCCCAATATGTTAATTTTTACAACTAAATAAATTCAAAATTTGTTGATCCATAAAATTATTTTTTTCAATCAACACAATTAAATAGAGAGAATAAGATGACTTAAACTTACTATTTAAAGGTGTAGGTACTAAAGACTAATGAGTAGGATATCTCAACTTTCTTAATGAGGAGCCGTGTATTCAAAATGTACAAATTACATTTTTTAAAAATGTTTATTGAGAAATATAAATATTACAAGAGACTTAAATTGTGTTTTTCACTTGGTAGTATTAAAATTTCTTAAATTGAGACAAGAGGTTTGTGATTAAAACTCCATTCTCATTAGGCGAGAAGGGGTTTAATTTATGTTCAATGCAGTAGAAGAAAAAAAAGATTACAAAAGGCTTATATTAATTCTTTTTTAAACAAATACAAAAATTTCAATTAAAGAAGAAATTTTTTATGAGAAAATATTGTTTTGATCCTTTATGAATATATATTAACTTAATTTTTACTTTTTAATATATATTATAATTGTCTTTGTAGAGACGTTTTTGATAATTTTTTATTATTATTTTTATTTTTAAATAACTACTATGTTTGTATTTACAGAGATAACTATAGTATATATTTAAAAAATAAAGACTAAGTTAGTATACATTTATAAAATCAAATATCAAAATAATATTTTTTTAAAATTTTATTTTATGAAAATTCTTTATAAAAATTAATTAAATTTTTTTACTTAATAAAAATAAGTTTTATAAGTTACAACAATTGGAGTAGATACAAATATTATCTCGTTTTTAATTTTGATTTATTTCATGAACTTCAATCTTTTGTCAAACCAACCTTTACATATCATGTCAAGTTGTATGAAAACATTTGTATTATAATTTTCCTCACCAAGACCAAAGTTTATATGAGCCATAATAAAGTTTATATTATGGGACAATAATGTCATACTTCAATTGAATTATTGCATTTCTCATGGTCTCCAATGGCCATATCATTAAAAGTATTCTGAAGTTTTATAATTTTGGATGGTTTTAAAAAAATTTATTTATGAAAATTCTAAGAAATTCATCCGCAGCCTTTTTAACTACAAACTAATTAACAAAGTTATAATAACATTATTTGTACAAATTGTTATACTAATTCTTCTTACACAAATTAATGTGGTACAAAATAGTGTGTAATTGAAAATTTGAATTTAATTAAAAAGATGTTGTGGGATGTTATTATCACAACAAATTAATTCATAAGAGTTTATAAGTCGGGATATTATCATTAATATATTTAAATATCGATTAATATTATAAATATTTAATATTTTAAAAAATTGACATTAAAATTCAAATATTTAGAAAAATATATACGAATATTTAATTGTAAAGAATATTCAATTAAATTAAATAAATTTTATATTAATGTGAAGTAAATAACTAAATTACCCTTACACGCATTAAAATGTAATAATATGACAATTATCTCTTACATGAGTTGCGTGAAAATTCAATTTTCAATACAGAAATTGACCTTTTAGCATTAAAAAATTAGATTTATTAAAATTTAATAAATATATTTGCTTGACAAATATGCCACTGTACACTTTATGTAAATCCCTACATTTTTGTATCTTTCTACAATTGAATTGAACATCTATAAATGTCTGAAACTGTTCATTATCTTTTCTAATTTAATCAAGTTGATTTTTCTATTAACTTTTTTTTTTATAGTATCTTTCAATAACCAATTTTATTATACAATTTTTTAACATCATATAATATATTATTGAATGTTTAGATGATTGGATCATACACCTCTTGAAATTTAAAAAATTGTTAACCACACTTTTTTCAATAATCAAATGACTAATTTACTCATAATAATAAAATTAATTTAACAATTGTATCCTTTTATTATGATAATTAAACCAATAATAAAAAATAATAATAACAATAATTAAAAAAATAGTAGTATACACAAAACTCGGATAATTTGAACAATTCACTACCATTTTTATGCCATCTGCTTGGCTTATGATTTTACAAATTTATTTTTAAAAGTTTGTGATTAGAGAAATAAAAACCCATTTGATTGATCAATGAAAAAAGAGATATTGGGATAGCAATTGGATAAAAGTTAAATCAAAATTTGATTGTTCATATAGATAGGGAGATTGTTCATTGCTTTTGCATCCTTAAAGCTCAATCAATAACATCTATCTGGTTGAATGAACAAAGCACAGAGTATTCAATGAGTATAACAAATTTTAATAAACTTTTTATCTGGGATTATGCATTATATGGTGAAGGCATCTATGCCAATATTCAATATTCATCAAATTTGTTTATTCATTAAGATAAGGAGATTGTTCATCGCTTTTACATCTTTAAAGCTCAATCAATAAGATTTATCTATTTGAATGAACAAAGCTCCACAAAAAGCTAAATTGAAATCCAATCATCATCAAATTTAATGAGGCCAGTCAAACAAAACTCCAGCATTCATCTGTTTGAATGAACAAAGCTCTACAAAAACTAAATTGAAATCCAACCAACGAAACAAATCTAAATCAACAGCTGCGATCTCCCCGATACAATCTAACGAGAATAATGACCAAGTTCTCGATAGAGCGTTCGATTATATCTCTAATCTACCCAACACGTGTCTGGCTTGCATTTTCCAATCGCTCAGCTCTGACGACCACAAAAGGTGCTTGCTCGTTTATTGGCAGTGGTTGACTCAAGATCGAGGGGCAAAGTTGTCATTGTCTTTCTCTCAATGCTTAGTCAGATCTTGGCCGCGCACATAGGCCCTACTTGACAGAGGCGAATTTGGCGGGGTTTGAGGGTGATGACTGTGGTGTGCTGGCGGCTGACAGGATTTGAGGGAGTTAGGTTTGTAAAATTTAGGGAGTGAAAGAAAGAAATTTAGGGTTGTAAAATTATGTTTAAAAAATTTAGGGATTTAAAATTTAATAATTATAAAATATTTTTAAAAAAATTAAAAAATATAAAATAATTTTATTATCGTCGAATTTATTAACTTGAATGTTATATTATTAATGTTTAGATATTCGTGCATATTTTTTTAAATATTTAAGTATTAATATCAATTTTTTCAAATTATTAAATATTGTTGAGATTAGATAATGCTCTTAAAATATTGATGATAATAATCTCTTTTTATGTATAATATTATCTCTTAAAGTAATAATACATCAATTTTTTTATTTGTTACTATTTTATCTTCTTCCTTTTCTGTCCCTTTTCTAAATTTGTCCGTTTGTCCTCACTAAATAATAATAAATATGTGACAAATCAAACGCATGGCGTATATTCATACACGTTCTTCAATATTTGATTAGGCATATCAATCCAAAGAGCTTTAACATATCACTTATTACACGCCATAAATTCTCCAAACAATAATAAGTTGTCATTTTCACTGAAATTTGATTTCATCAAAATCCAATAACATATTCAAATGTAGTTCCATCAAATATAAATTGTTAGGTTTTATTATTATTTTTATGTGGGCTCACATATTAATAATTATTATATATTATAGATTATCTTAAATAATGATCAATTTAAGTGATTTTTTGGGTTACATTTTATTGGACTCTAAAAATATCTAATTTGATATTGATTTATCATGTGTAGAAATCCAATATTAGTTAAATTATAAGTGATGAGATCATAATTTAACCTAATATATAAAGACATTTTTTAGAGTTGTGATCCCTAAATCAAATCAATTCACGTAGAGCTCTTTTCATCTTTTTCCATCACAGAGAGAGAAACTCATTGAGCCTACATAAATTTGACTGTGGAATGCTATTATACTCTTAATTCAAGGCTACTAATCTTCAAAGTTCTAATTACCATGAATTCTTCGGATATATTTTTCTCAATATTCATCTTGATAATTTGATATGATAGATCTTAGGTTATATTTATATTTATATAAATATGAATTCGATATATGACTATATCTAACAAGTGATATCAAAGTAGAAATTATGTTAAATTATTAGAATTATTAATACATATATTCATATTTTGAATATCTTTCCCATGTAATTTTTTAGGGTAAAGATATTATAAGTATAGATTTTTATGATTTTGTTGAAAAAAAATATTAAGTTTATATTTTTTATTATAATTTGAAGTTCAAATATGATTAAAGAATTAAAAAAAAATATTAAAATTCAGCTTCTATTTAGTGTTTTTTATTTTTTTTAACAATTTAGAATGGGCACATGCAAGATAGGGTTTTGTTTAGTAAATATCAAATAGGTCTCTCTTATTATTTGTAATTATATTTTGACCAAGGTTTAAAAATTAATCAAATAAGCTCTATAGTGGCGATTTTCATAAAGCCCTCTACAGTTTTTCACAATTATATTTTGGTTATAAATATTTACAATAATTTTAGATAGGTCCTAATAGGATTAATTTTTTTCACTCAACCCCCTCTAAATTTAAATAATTGCAGTTTAGTACAAAAATTTTGAAAACTTTGCAAATAAATCTTAATTTTGACCTAAATTTTTTGTGGTCTATTTTGGATATTTGCAAATATAAAGTTAGCAAATTTATAGTCAAAATTTAGGGGTTTTCAATTATTTTTAGGAGAATTAGGTCTACCCAACTCAATTCATGGAGATCCAACCCAAAATTTAACCCATTTAGATTTGACTTGACAATCATTGACTCTATTTTGAACCATTAACAGCGTTGTAACCACAGCGGCCTTGGCATCACGTGCCACTCCAGTGCATAAGAAAAACTTAAATTTTCATTTATGGGCATTCAGTTATTTTTCTTTGCACTACTTGTCTTATATTTCAAAATAAATTGATTGAAATAACATGTTGTCAAAGTGACCTCTATTGTGTAGATTTCTTTATTTTGGGATATTAAGATGAATATGTTTATTGTTTATGCGAAAAATAATTGGCCCAAAGGAAAATTATTTTTTTGGCCAAATAATAGGCATATTTACAATAATAAATGTGTGATAATTATCAAGTTTTCTATGCATGCAATAAGTCGGTCTAAAGAAAGGCTTATTGTTTGTAAGATTTATTATCAACATTTGATTACTGCATTAAGAGTACCACTTATAATTGATATTTATGTCTAAAGACTAAATATCAATATTGTCCTAGGTATCTCATGATAGGGCCCACCTTTATATGTTTATTTATGTCATGCATGTATATGATTAAAATAATGACATAATTGTGAGCTTGTTTTATTATTATATATTCTCTGTAAGTTTATCTGCTTCTATTATATCTACCAATATAAATTTCATTCATATGTTTGAGCCACTATTTCTAAGAAGTAAAATGCTAAAACATTTATTGAGAAATTTGAACAACACTTTGCTAAAAATAAAAGACTGAAACAAGTATACTACTAGCTAACTTTGTTTCAATCAGGTATAATGACAAAGGGAATATAAGGGAGTACATTAAAAGATCTCTAATCTTGCTTTAAGCTAAAAGCACTAAAGTTAGAGATGTCTAATGACTTGCTCGTGCATCTGATTTTGATATTTCTTCCTGTAGACTACAATTAATTTAAAGTAAGTTACAACACCCAAAAGGTTAAATGGACTCTTAATGAGCTCATTTCATATTGTGTGCAATAAGAAGACAAATTAAAACGAGAAAAGACTGAAAGTACTCACTTAACAAATACTTCTCAGAATAAGGTTACTAATTAATAAAGAAAAAGGAATTAAAAAAAAATGATCCAATCAATTTCAGTTAAGCCAAACAAAGTTCTAATTCTCATAAGTAAATAAATGCTATAAATGATGAGATGAAATCAATGAGAGATAATATCGTTTGAAATCTTGATGAGTAGCTTAAAGGTGCGAAACTCATTAGTTACAAATAGATATTTAAGACCATAAGAGATTCAAAAGGCAAAATTGAAAGATATAAAATATGTCTCGTTACTAAGCGTTTCACTCAAAAGAAAGGCATTGATTATAAAGAGACTTTCTTTCTAACATCAATGAAAGACTCTTTTAAAATCATTATAGCACTTATAGCTCATTTTAATTTGGAGTTACATCAAATGAACGTAAATATCGTATTTCTCAATAGTGATATTGAGGAAATTATATATATGGTGCACCGAAAACTTTGTATCTGAAGACCAAAAGAATATGGTCTATAAATTAAAGAAGTCCATATACAGTTTCAAGCAGGCATCCTGCCAATGGTATCATAAGTTTCATCAAGTGACTAACTCATTTAGTTTTGAGAAAAATGCATTTGATGAATACATATACCACAAGTTGAGTGGGAGTCAGTTTATCTTCTTGATTTTATATGTCAATGAAATACTGCTAGCAGGCAGCAATATAGACCTATTGCACAAAACCAAGAGATTTCTATAAAGAAATTTTGAATGAAAGATCTTGAGAATGCATCTTTTGTATTAAAAATTCAGATACATCGGGATCACACTTGAGGTATCTTGAGTTTTTCACAAAAGAACTATATCGATAAGGTGCTTAGTAGGTATAGTATAAAGAACTGTGCTCTAGGAGATATGTCATTTCTAAGGGTGATAAGTTTAGTCTCAATCAATACCTCAAGAATGTATTTAATATAATAAAATATAAAAATTCTCTTATGCATCTGTAGTAGGGAGTCTTATGTATGCTCAAGTATGTACGTGCCCAGATGTTGCGTACATTATTAAAATACTAGATATTTAAGTAATTTTAGGGTGGATCATTGAAAAGCAGCCAAAAGTGTTATGTGATATTTACAGAGAATAAAAGAATACATGCTTACATATGGGAGATTGGTAAGATTATAAATCATGGGGTATTCTAACTCTAATTTTTACTAGATGCCTAGATATTAAGAGATCCACATCATGTTATATATACTTTGGCCAAAAGAGCTATTTCTAGAATAGTGCTAAGCAGACACTCATAATTTCTTCCATTATAGTTACTAAGTTTATAACTTATTTTAAGGCATCAAATCATGGGATATGATTGCAGAACTTTATCATATGGTTACGTATTATCAATGGTATTAAAAAAATAAAAAAAACCATTAAAAATAAAATTATTGTGATAATAAAGCCACAATGATGTATTCCCATAACAATAAAAGCTCTTCGAAGTCTAAGCACATCGATTTTAAATTTTTAGTTGTTAAAGAAAAAGTTCAGAGTTAACAAGTGTCAATAGAATATATTGGTACAAACTCCATAATTACGGATCCGCTCACCAAAGGCTTACTACCCAAGGTGTTTCATGAGCATGTTGCTCGTATGGGTGTTGTATTATTTATGATGTGCATAAATAGTGGGAGTTTGTCATTTGATGTTCATTTTGTTAAAAGACACGCTTATGATTTATTTTCTATAAAATAAAGTTTGATAGTTTATTGAAACTCTGAAATAAGATTACACTTTCTACTACAATTTTGCGTAAAATTTAGAAAGTGTTTGATACTTTCTATTACGGTTTTGCATAAAGTTTAGAAAGTAATTAACTCGTTAGAGTTATAAAGTAGGACCAGTTGAAAATAGACATGTTTGAGATCACATTTCATTTAATTTTCATGTTACACATCCATATTTGATCTATGTCATTAATTATATTAGTATGGTGACCATTGATGAGTCTAGTTGTGAATATATGCAACGAAGGTCGCTTTGATCTCATATTGAAATAGTTAATGGACCTGATTGTATCTAAGGAGATGTTTTAAGATAAAATAGCATTTACTGTGCGCACTAAGGTTTATGATGTATAATTATTTCCAAATGACATATGTGGCCCAAGTGGGAGATTGTTAGGTTTTATTATTTCCTTTATGTGGGCTCACATATTAATAATAATTATACATTATGGGCTATCTTAAATAATAGCCAATTTAAATAATCTTTTGGGTTACATCTTATTGGGCTCTAGAGATATCTAATTTGATATGAACTTATTATGTGTAAAAACCCAATACTAGTTGGATTATGAGTGATGGAGTCATAATTTAACTTAGTATATAAAGACCTTTTTTAGAGTTGTGGTCCCCAAGTCAAATCAATTCACGTAGAGCTCTTCTCCTCTTTTTCCATCACAGAGAGAGAAACTCATTGAGCCTACATAAATTTGACTGCGAAAGGCCTTTATACTCTTAATTCAAGGCTGCTAATCTTTAAAGTTCTAATTACCATGAATTCTCCGAATATATTTTTCTCAACATTCATCTTGATAATTTGATATGATAGATCTTGGGTTATATTTATATTTATATGAATATGAATCCAATATATGACTATGTCTAACACAAATTCCATTCATTTACCTAAACCGATTAACAAAACTAATGATATTTGTATAGTCTTTAAAATGGTATGCATGAATAATAAATTAAAAGTGAGCATTTGGTGTGAATTGTTAAATAGCCCAACGAATTATACAAATCTCTACATTAGTATGATATTGTCCATTTTGGGTCTAAACCCTTATAGTTTTGTTCTTGAGCTCTACCCAAAAGGTCCTATACCAATAAAGATATAATTTACTTCTTATATACTCATGATCTTTCATATTTTTTACCAATGTGAAACTTTGTTTACTTTCTTAAAAATCATCTTTTCATGCCTTACGTATACCAGAGCACTGCACTACTACCTTGAGAGCCTGCTTTATCAGATTAATTCCACATCACTACGTTGAAGAATACACCTTATGTGAAGCTCGAGAGAACATAATCTCCTGTCCATAAAGTTTAACCATAGATCCCATCACAAGTAAATCAGGGCTTACTAGGTTCACCACCTTTTTATTCAGCACCGAAAATTTCCTCCATATGACTAACTCTAGAGCATGGCTTTGATATCACTGTTAGGAAGCCCAAAGAACCACACATATCTCCATGTTGGTATAATATTATCTATTTTGAGTATAAGCCCTCATGATTTTACTCTTATACCCTACCCAATAGGTATCATACCAATAGAGATATAATTGTTCGCGTTCTAAAAATAGGGTCCATGTATGCTCCTGTGTCCAGCTAGACTAAAGATTTTTACCAGCAAGCGAGGTCTATTGCTAAACCTGGGCTGGGACTTAGCAAGCGAGATCAATCGTTACTTCTGGACTGTGATACAGCGAGCAAGATTTATTACTTAGACTTGGGCTATGGTGCAGTAGTGTGTCAAAGAGCTTGGGTTCTTTTTTGAAAAAGACAAGCAATGCTCTAACAACAGAGCTGCGAGATTTTCAATAAATAAGGACGCATAATTCTTAGTTAAATGATAAAAATTAGAGAAAATGATAAAAAGTTGAGAAATTTATGTATTATGTGTATTGAATAATTGATGCCACAAATAATGAAAAACCAACCTTATTTATAGGCTAAAATCTTATACAAATTTTATTTTTACAAAGAAATTTTTTTTAATATAATACAACTTTTTATTAAAAATAAATTATAATATATAATTAAGCTAAAAATCTTAAAACATAAAAACTCACAAAATATTTTTTAAATCAACATTAATAATAACTCACTCTTTATATACTTATCATCTTTTCAATTTCATATTAATGTAAAATTTTATTTGTTTCTTCAACGTGAACTAATTGTGAAAGGAAATGGAATGAATATACGCGTTCGAGGCATGTCAATTGTCAAAGGTGGGTACTCATGCACTCTCTCCACTCTCCACTGCCCCGGCTGTTTTTTCTCTATCAACTGTCAACGATCATGCTTTTCTCTTTGTAGAAAATATAAATTTCCAAATGATTTTGCATTAATTCGATTTAGCAAATGATTTACAAATTTTTCATCGGATAACTGGGTTTCCTTTGCAACTATCCTATGCGTACAATATTTTTCAAAAGAACTGTCACTTTAATTTTAGTTTTATTTTAATTTATTTACTAAAATTTTGAAATAACTAATTATCTCTTTTTTTTTAAAGTTATAATTGTTCTTGAAAAAAGTCCAATTACCCCAAAAAAGGTTATTGATTATTTCAAAAAATAAAAATAAAAAACCTAGTTTAAAAAAAACAAATTTCCAATTTTTATATATTACTAATATAATATAAAAATAGTGGAGTAAAAACATAAAAAATTATAAAATAATAATGAAAAAAAAGAGTAATACTATATTTACATACAAACTATTTATAAAAATTTATTATACAAACTAAATTCACAAGATATTATTGGATGAGTGAAATAAATAAATAAATAAAATAAATGAGTATAAAATAATAATAATAATATATTAATAATATTTCACTTTTTTAATCATATCATGTCACGTCAGGTTAATTTGTTTATATAGTGTATGATATAAATAAGAGTTTGATTGTATGATATAACTACTCGGGGTAAGATGGTGTCTTTTGTCTATACTTTCTTAGGAATGTGATGGTCATAACATAAAGCATGATATTTATAAGTTATAATTGGTTATGTATTGACGTTTTGAATAACAAATAAATAATATATAGTCCAAGATATATAATGAATGACATATCTCAATTCTCAAATGATGGAATGTGGTCTTCCGAAATGTTAGCTAATATTCATTATTGTGAGTGTACCTCACGTATTGGCCATTACCAATACCAACCAATGCAATTTCAGTGAAAGGTTCCTGGTGCTTGTTTGTTTATTTGATGCTTTCATTTGAAAAGAAATGTTTTTTTTATTATTATTTATATTTCAATGTTGAGATTATATTAAATTATACTATTAATATTATAATTAAATTTTATTAATATTACAATTAGATTATATTATTAAAAAATTTTAAGAGCAACATGTTATATCATAAAAAATACCATGTACAGTTTTAGAAACATTCCACTTAAAATCATCAAGATTACACGATTAGATTATATTATCAAGATTTTTCAAGAGCAATATGTTATATTATTTGAAATAATATGTATAATTTTAAAAACATGCCACCCAAGATCATCACCAAGAGTATCAAGACTGGACAATTAAATTATATTATTAGAATTTTTTAAGAGCAACATGTTATATCATCAAGAATAACATGTACAGTTTTAAAAACATCCCACTCAGGATCATCAAAATTACACAATTAGATTATATTATTAAAATTTTTCGAAAGCAACATGTTATATCATCAAAAATAATATATACAAATTTAGAAACATGCCACCCAAGATCATCACCTAAATTATCAAGACTGCACAATTAAATTATATTATTAATTTTTTTCAAAAGTAACATGTTATATTATTAGAAATAATATGTACAATTTTAAAAATATTCCACCTAATATTATCACTAAAATCATCAAGATTGCATTATCAATATTATCAAGAATAACATATATAATTTTAAAAATATCTCTCTCAAATTAAAAAGTTTTATAAAAAAAAAAATAATTATTTTAACATCCGTCAAATTCCAAGTAAGCTTTATGAAAGGGTGCTCGCCAACTAGGCAAGCACCCAATCGCGTTTATTTGATGCTTTCAAGCTAGCAAATTCCTTGGTGGTGTCGATGGTGCGTGCCATCGCTACACCTAAAGTTGTGTTGCTAAATAAATTAGCACTAAAATTAAAGGAATCAAAATGGGAGTTGACGCGACATTGACATAATAGGGGTATTGTGTGGTGTTGTGCATATGCTTCCTCTCCACTAATGCCTTCGGATTAGACGTTAGTGACCAATATCCAAATTATATGGGGAAACTGTTGCGTGTCCAACAAAATTTGCATGCCATCTAAAATTCTAACTTAAGTATTCCGAATTTAATTTTCTGATTTCATTTCACACAAAATGCAAAAAGTATTTCGATTTTTACAAATCAACCCATGTGTAATATGGGTTATCCTAATCGTATAGATGGTGAAAGGAAAATGATAAATTGATATTTCTGACTTTCTGCTCTAACGATGATTTGTGGAACCACTTACAGAACCAAATAACTTGGTTACTTACGGGAATTCATGCATGAAGTGATGACTTTTGGGCAAGAGTTTTAGTAATTATAGTGCCGTGACTCACATGAGCAGAAATTCTTTAAAGTTCTCGGGGAAAAGCACAAACGCACTAACAGAAATTCAAATTATGAGACATTGACCAGCTTGATGCGATTGGTTCACTAATGGTTCTCATCGAATTGTCCAATGAATCAATAACTTAAGGAAATTACTCTTATACATGAAAGAAAATCAGAAAATAAATTTCGGTCAAAATAATAACATATGACCCGGATAAAGATAAGAATTCGGATTCTCTTTTAAGCTAAATTTTTATTTAATTTTTTATTAACATGTGATTAATAAGTATTATTGATTATTAAAAATAAAAAAAATAAATCTTGACAACTCGTATCTAATATAAAATACGTGTCAAAGAATATTTAAAAGTTTAACTAAAACTTTGTTTAGGAGATAATTTTAATTTTAAAGATAATTGTTTTATAAGTTCATGTAGGTAAAGTCACGGAATTTTTTTTATTTGTTAAAAGTTTATGTATTTATTAAAATTATTTAAAATATAATAACAATTTAGGATATATAATCGATTGTATAAAAAAAAAAAAATTGAGACAAATAACAAATTAAAAAAAAAGTTAAAACAAAATTACTATAAAGCCCCTTTGTGATAGTCAGTCTCTTTTCTTGTATGCTGTTCACATCAACTTTATTTAAGAAGCAGAATAATATGGCCAAAGAAATGTTTAGCTTTTCCAGTTTCCCCTTTGTACAAGCCATCTTTAAGTATGTGATTTTAGCGCACTATCATTATGTGTTTTTTTTGTTTCTTATTATTTAATTTTATAAAATCCACGAAAATTTGGTAAATTATATATCAAGATTTATTTCTTTTTTTTTAAATTTCTTTCTTAATCCACATGTTACACAAATATAGAGATGAAGTTATTAACATTACATTACAAGTCAAACACTTATTATTAACTTAAAAAATTCGTATATTAAATAATGTTGTCTACCTGCATTAACAGCATTATTTTTAAATTCTATCCAACTCTTAATTTTGTAAAAAGCATTAGCAATGTTACTGTTATATATGTTAAAATAATTAAAACTAAATTTGTAACAAATTATGTAATCATAGAGCTAGAAGACTCGTAACATAGAACTTATATATTGAAGTCAGAAAAGGATTTAATTATGATAACTTAATAAATTATAGAGGAATGAAATCTACTTCCAATGATTTTGCTGGTCAATCTTCACAGTCCTACACAAAATAAGTTACATAGAAGATATCCAGCCCCAGCCATATGATTTTTTTGAAATTTCAGTACATTCACTATATTAAAAGAGTCCAAGAGTCGTATCATATATGATTGATTATACATTAATCAATTGAATTATTTTAATTAATAGAAACAAAGCGAAGTTGTTGGGTTGCAATAAAGTAAAATGGAAAGAAAGTGAAGTAGAAGCCTACGATTTGTCGTTGTAAGAATGAGAACTTCGATCAAAAGCTATTTGATTTTTTTGTGAGTAGTGCTTAGTAGTGTTTTTATTTTGCTTGCTAGCTAGCTAGCAACTCAGTTGTTTTGTTCTTCTTTTTGACCCAATAATGGGTGTACTTAGACGTTTTCAAGTCCCCGTTCAAAAGAGAGGTTTGTGTTGTACCGTGTCGTATCGTACTGAACTTTAAAAAAGAAAAAGAAAATTTCATACGTGCTTGCCGTTGGATTCATAAGGTGTGCCTAATTTTAAAAAAGGTCGGTCCATTACAATATATTATCTCACCATTGCTTTTGCTGCATTTAGATTGGGTTATTTTTCAAAAGGTCAGTCCATTACATACAACCAATTATCTTAATCCATTAGAACTCATTTTCTCAATAATATATATTATCAATTTCGTTCTTAATTTAATTGATATATACACTAACTTAATTTCTATATTTTATTTTATAAATATTCAGTTAGTCCCTTTAAGAATATTTTAACTATTTTTTACCATTATTTTTATCTTTGATTAATGACCAATTTTGTCCCTAAATGAATTAGGAGAGAACTGTTTTTCTTTTAGTAAAATTCTAGAATAAAGAAATCTTAAATAAACAAAGGAACAACTGAATCCTTATTTAAGTAGATAAATGAATCTTAATTGAAAAAGTACTGCTATATCCTAATTGTATTCAAATTCTACAACTTTCATACTATTATTCTACAAATATAGAAGGTAAAATCATAAAAAAAAGGAGGAGTTTTCAACAATTAGTTTTCTCCAACAATAATTAATTATGAGAGCATTTTCTTTGTAAGTTGGAGAGAGAGGGGGCATATATATTATTTATAGGGGAGTGGCATATTTTTTATTTTGTAAAGATTTTACCTCCATGTTTTTCTACTGTAAAAATAATATTTTTATAGTACATTTAAGTGAGCTGATTAAGGCTTAATGAATGAGATGTAGATTCTCTTAAATCAAACTATTATAATTATGCTTCTTACTACTTGAATTTATTTTTCTTAATTTTGATCCAATACCCAACTATTGTTTCTAAAAAAAAATAAATTCAACTCATTAATTATGAAATTCTCAAATTCGAGGCCATGTAAGTTCTCATTGAGGTCATATAAGTCCTCATCCAAGCCCATGTAAGTACTTATCCAAGTCCACGTAAGTCTTTACTTGAAGATCAAGGCCATGTAAGTCATCACTTAAGTATTAAGGATTAAGGCCACCTTATCAAAGCCACGTAAATCCTCATAAATTTTGCATAAGTCCTTATCGAGGCCATGTAAGTTGTTATCTAGAGCCACGTAAGTCCTCATCTAGAGCATGTAAGTTCTCATTCGAGACTATGTAAGTCTTCTCTTGAAGATCGAGACTACGTGAGTCTTCACTGAGGCCCATTAATTCTTCATCGATGCCATGTAAGCCCTCACTTAAAGATTAGGGCTAATCACTTTATAGCACTCAATACTATAATGCTAAGATTATTATGCATTTTATAGCACTAAGGTTTTTCTTATTTAATGCACCTTATGGCACTCGAATTTTTCTCCACTTTTAGCTCATAGTGCTCAAGTCTTTCTTATTTAATCTTATAGTGATTGATTTTTTTTTTTATATAGCTTATGCTCATAATGCTCGGCCTATTTTTATTTTTTAGCTTATGCTCATACTACTCAACTTATTAATATATTTATTCAACCTATAATGCTTGACATATATTGTTTTTGGCTTATGCTACTCGACTCATGCTGCTCATGATACTCAGCCTATGCTACTCATGATAATCAGCTTTATGTTGCTCATGTTACTTAATCTATGCTGCTCATGATAATTGACTTTATGCTACTAATGATACTTGACCTATACTGCCCATGTCACTCAATCTATGTTGTTCATGATACTCGACCAATACTGCTCATGTTGTTATCCTTATGCTGCTCAGCCTATTATTATTATTTTCTTTTAGCTTATATTTATGGTGCTCAACCTATTATTATTCTCTTTCAGTCTATAAGCTCGTCCACATAAGCACTCTCTCAAATATCGAGACCATATAAGTCTTCACTAAGGCCACACATGTCCTTACTCCATAATGAGCAGTACTTCTATAAATCTCCATGATGAGTAGTATTACCTTAAATCTCCATGATAAGTAGTATCACCTTAAAACTCCATGATAAGCAGTATCACCTTAAAACTCCATGATAAGTAGTATCTTTATAAATCTCTATGATGAACAATATCTCCATAAATCGCCATGACAAGCGATATCTTCATAAATCTCTAGGATGAGTAGTATCTTCATAAGTCTTTGTGATGAACAATATTACCCTAAATCTCTATAATGAGCAGTATCTCTCTAAATCTTCATGATTAGCTGTATCATCTCAAATTTATATGATGAGCAATATCACCCTAAATCTTCATAATTTGTCGTGTCTTCACAAATCTCTATGATGAGCAATATTTTCATAAACCTCTATGATGAGTTGTATTTTTTAGGTATAATAATTTTTCTTAACAAAAAATACAGTGGATGGATTTTTAGTAAAAATATTCGTGCAAAAATATAATTTGAATAGTAAATATATTTTTGGTAGATTCATTAGCTTTCTTTGAAGACTTCGAAGAATTCAAATGGTCAAAGAGAAGTATCTATTTTCAGTTAGTTTAGAGGTCAGTAAATGGCACAAAATCTCAAGATGAATTCAATCTTAGAATTAGGCAAGGCAACAGAAGATACCTGAGGCACGATTGATGATTGTTTCTGTTGAAGCGGAAGCACATAAACAAGCAAAATCACCTAAGCAATATATGCAAAACAAGTAATTAAGGAATAAAGAGAAAAGGGGTAGAAGAAGAACACACAATGAATTTACGTGGTTCAGCAACTTGTCTACGTCCACGGCGGATCAAGATTACACTCTTATCTTATTATGAATCACAAGGCACTCACAAAGTATGCCTTTTACAAGAAAGATCACAAAGAAAATTCTCTCTCTCACTCTAGGGATTATCTCTCACAAAAAACCACAAATATTGTTGATGATCACTAAGATTTCTCAACCTATCACAAAGATTAATTAATGATCACAAAGATTGTGTTTACAAGTCAATTGATAGCCTTTATATAAGTTTTAGGATGTCCTAGGTTTACCCTATATATGTGAGAGTCGTATTAGGGAATCCTGGAGCAAGTGAGAGATGAAATAAAGAAGTTTCCTTATTACGGGATACTACTCCCGTCTCCAGCGCCGCGGCGCTGGCGCGCCCGCCTGAGCGCTACGATGCTTGTTGCCTAGCGCCGCATCGCTACGCCTAGTCATCACGGCGCTGGCACCTGGTGCGCCCTTCTTTGTTTTTTGCCTCCTTTCACATTTGTCTTCGATCCGTACGCACTTGACTTGCTCTCCAAATTATATCTCGATGATTTTTAATCAATATTCTCATAAATTCCCTCCTTAATTCAAAATCATCTACAAAGCAACTCGATCTCTCATTTCTGCTTCTTTGGTCACCCTCACAAAGTGGTAAGTCTGGTTAAGTCCTTGCATAGGACGAACTTAACCGAAGGCAGTGGCTTAGTAAACATATCAGCAGAGTTTTTAGATGACACTATCTTTGTTAGACTAACTTCACCACTTTGGACAATCTCTCGAATGTAATAGAGCCTCACATCAATGTGTTTTGACCTCTCGTGGAACACTTGATGCTTGCTTAGGTGTATGACACTCTGGTTGTCACAATATACACCGTGTTTACATCTTCACTAGCTAATATCTCAGCACATATGCCTTTTAACCACACGGCCTCCTTTATAACTTCACCAACAGCTATATACTTCGCTTCTGTGGTAGAGAGTGCAACCACATATTGTAGAACTGATCTCTAACACACACTATACCCAAACACTGTGAATACGTAGCCCGTCAATGATCTTCTCTTGTCTAGATCACCTGCATAATCTAAGTCTACGTACCCTCTTACCATTTCATTGCTATCCTCATCCCTCTTATATATTAACCCGTGATTTGACGTCCCCTTGAGATATCTCAAAATTTACTTTATTGCAAGCCAGTGATCTTTACCCGGATTTGTCATGTATCTACTCACCACACTCACAGCCTATGCTATGTCTGGTCTTGTTCAAACTATTGCATATATAATGCTCCCCACAGCGCTTGCATACAGTACTTTACTCATCTGCAGTTTCTCTTCGTCAGATGTTGGCGACTGTGCTGCTGAAAGTCTGAAATGCACGGCCAAAGGAGTAGAGACAGCCTTCACATTAGACATACCAAACTTTTCCAGAATTTTGACTCTATATCACTGTTGGGACAAGAAGATAACATCTCTTCATTCTCTCACAATGTCCATACCCAAAATTCTCTTTGCTGCTCTCAAATCCTTCATTTCAAACTCGCCACTTAACTGCTTCTTAAGCTTCTGTATTTCCTCCATATTCTTGCATGCGATCAACATATCATCGACGTATATAAGCAAATACATCATCCCATAACTTATGTTCTTGAAGTACACACATCTGTCATACTTGCTCATACTAAACTTATCAAATCTCCTATACCACTGTCTAGGTGATTGCTTTAACCCGTATAATGACTTCTTTAGCAAACAAGTATGATCTTCTTTTTCGAGCATCTCGAACCCTTGTGGCTATGCCATGTATATCGTTTCTTCAAGCTTTCTATGTAGAAAAACTGTATTTACATCCATCTACTCTAGATGTAAATCAAGGTTTGCACACATGGCTAACAAAATCCTAATAGATGTGTGCTTGATAACTGGAGAGAATATCTCATGAAAATCGACTCCCTTTCTCTGAGTAAAATCTTGTGCTACTAGCCTAGCCTTGAATCTTGTAGGCTCAATCCCCGGTATCCTCTTCTTCACCTTATACACCCACTTGTACCCAACTAGCTTTTTTTAAGGTCTCTCCACCAACTTTCAGGTATTGTTCTTCCTAAGAGAACTAATTTCTTCTTCCATGGCCTACCGCCATTCTTTCTTATTTTCACTCTTTATACCCTCACCATATATCCTAGGCTCATTATACTCAAGAGTGTAAGCATAATTAAAAGCATGAGCAACTAAGTCTACTTGTGCATACTTGACTGGTGGGTTAATCGTTCTCCTAAGCTTATCTCTGGCTAATTGGTACTCTTCAAGTTTCATCTCAGGAGTCCTAGTCTTTCTTTGGTGGACTTGGAGGAACTCGTCGGTGTTCTTGGTTCATCTTCAAGGGTCTCCTTGTTAAAGTGTTGATCTGGGGGTATATCAGATCTATGTTCAGGCTCTACTTTAACTTCTATTGACTCGGGTGCTGAGTCTTCCTTGGGCACAAGTTATTCTTTCTCATCTTCTTGGTAGGTTTTCAGCATCGTCATCTCATCAAACATCACGTCACGGCTTATGATACTTCTTGGTGGTGTCAAGTCTTTACACCATACCTTGTATCCTTTCACTCCTTCAGGATATCCTATGAATACCCCTTTAATAGCTCTAGGTTCCAACTTTCCCTCCTTAACATATACAAAGGGTGGGCAACCAAATATTCTGAGATAGTCATACTTCGGAGGATTGCCAGACCATTTCTCTTCTAGCGTCTTGAAGTCAATTGTTGAGGATGAACTTTTATTTATCAAGTAAGCTGCAGTCACTGCAGCTTCTCCCCAAAATGTCTTGGACATCTTCGTATTGGTAAGCATGCATCTAAACCTTTCAAGTAGGGTCCTATTCATCCTCTCAGCTATGCCATTCTACTGTGGTGTTGATCTTACTGTTCTATGCCTTGCAATCCTATGCTTGGCACAAAATTCATCAAAGTCTTTGTTCAAAATTCGAGGCCGTTGTCAGTCCTTAGCCTCTTTACCCTTTTGCCAGTTTGATTCTCAACAAGAACCTTCCAAGTCTTGAATACTTCAAAGGCTTAATCCTTGCCCTTCAACACATAGACCCACAGCTTCATCGAATAGTCATCAATAAAGCTGAGAAAATACCTGGCACCACTACGAGTAGCTGTCTGAGCTGGTCCTTAAAGTTCCCAGTGTATGTAGTCAAGAGTCCCCTTAGTCTTGTGCTCGCCAGTACTAAACCTTGCCCTAGTGCTTTTCCAAGCACACAATGCTCACAAAACTCTAAGGGCTGGAACTTATCTTTTCCAAACGCCTTTTGACTGAATAACTCCTTTAGGTTTCTCTCGCCTAGGTGTGCTAGTCTAAGATGTCACAAGTTAGTTTGCATCCTCTCATCATCTATAGAGAATAGTACATAACTACTTATGACTTCACCTTTAAGCACATAAACCCCTTTGCGCTTCTCTCCTCTCATCACCACCATAGAACCTTTCAAAACTCTTAAAATTCCTCCGTCGATCTTAATGGAACACCCATTCTGGTCTAGAGTTCCTAGTGATATCAAGTTTTTCTTCAAGTCAGGAATATACCTAACATTTGTCAACTCTCTCACTCGCCCATCATGTAGCCTAAGTTTAATACTACCAATTCTTATCATCTAACATGCAATGTCATTACCCATTAAGACCTTACCACCACTAATAGGCTAAAATTTTGTAAACCAAGACTTGTGTAGACACATGTGAAAAGTGCAATCAGAATCAAGAACCTATTATTCAGAGTTCTTACCATCAGTAACGACGAGTGTTTTTGCGCTGTCATAGCTATCATCATAGGCAAGCGCAGCATCCGCTTTCTTCTTGTCTTGTGTTATCTTCTCAGGACAGTCCTTATGAAGTGCCCATCTTTCTTGTAGCAATAGCACTTCCTAGACTTCGACCTTGAGCCTTTTTTCTTCTTATCTCTATATGAAGGCCTTCTTCTTACCCATAAGCTTTCTGCATTGTCCTCAATTTGCTTCCCTAATAACTTTTAGTTTAATGATGATTTCACATCACTCATCGTTAAACTCTCTCTGCCATAGAGTAACGTATCAATAAAACTCTTATAGCTCTTGATGAGTGAACTCAGCAGGATAATTGCTCTATCTTCATCTTCTATCTTGATGTTGATAGACTCAAGATCAAGGATGATCTTATTAAAGGCATCTATATGATCTTTTATCGGTATCCCCTCTAACATAGACAGCTGATATAGGTTATTCTTTATATGTAATCTGCTGGCCAACGATTTCTTTATATAAAGAGAGTTAAGCTTTTTTCAAAGACCTATTGTCGTCGTCTCACCTGTTACTTCCCTTAGTACTTCATTGCTCAATGACAGAACGAATGTGTTATGAGCTCTTTCTTGAATGTCCTTTCTTTCTGCTTCATCTTTATATGACTATAACGTCTTCTCTTCATCACTAGATTGAGCTATAGTATCCTCTAATGCCGAGCCAAGCCTTTAGCTTACTAACAATGCCTTAACCTTCATCTTCCACAAATTGAAGTCATTCGTACCGTTGAATTTCTCTACCTCATACTTAGGAGTGGCCATGTCTGCTTAAAACCTGGCTCTGATACCAGTTTGTTGAACCGGAAGCATACAAACAAGCAACATCACCCAAGCAATATATGCAGAACAAGTAATTAAGTAATAAAGAGAGAAGGGGTAGAAGAAAAATACACAAAGAATTACGTGGTTCGACAACTTGCTTACGTCCACGGTGGATCAAGATTATACTATTCTCTTATTATAAATTACAAGGCACTCACAAAGTATGCATTTTACAAGAAAGATCACAAAGAAAACTCTTTCTCTCACTCTACGAATTTTCTCTCACAAAGAACCACAAAGATTATTGATGATCACAAAAATTGTGTTTACAAGCCAATTGATAGCCTTTATATAGGTTTTGGGACGTCCTAGGTTTACCCTATACGTGTGAGAGTCGTATTAGGGAGTCCTGGAGCAAGTGGGAGACGAAATAAGGAAGTTTTCTTATTTCGGGATACTGTTCCCGTCTCCAGCGTCGTGGCGCTGGCATGCCTGTCTGAGCGCTGCAGTGCTCATCGCCTGGTGCCGCAGCGCTCAGTTACTGGATTGGGTATCGTAACACCCACACCTGGTCGCCGTGGCGCTGGCACTTGGTGCGCCCTTCTTTGTTTTTCGTCTCTTTTCACGTCCGTCTTTGATCCGTGCACACCCTACGCACTTAACTTGCTCTTCAAATTATATTCTAATAATTTTTAATTAATATCCTCATAGTTCCTTACTTCTTTTGAAAAGTAGACCACTATTTCAATATTTACACTACAGAATCAGTGAGTTGGGCAACACCCATACCCACATCCACGCCAACGCATGACATGGGTTCTTTTTCTCTCGTTTAAACATTGGGCTAATCAATCTTATAGGCTAATCAATTCAAATATTTCTGTTAAGTTGTTAGAAATTAAAAAATTGAAGTTATTGGGTTACTCTTTGACACAAATATTGGGTGTATTTAGACGTTTTGAAGTCTCTATTTGAAGACTTGAGGTTTGTGAGTTGTGACGTATCGTGCACTTGTGAAGATTGGGTTCATACGTCAAAGGAAATTTTCACGTACCCTCTCTCTTTTATTACACATCTTCAAGTTCAACATCTCAAGACACATGTCTTTTTGCCTCGTCAACTTAACTTCTTTTAAGTCAATGTCATCGTACTAATAGTAAGAATTTTTGTGCTTTAATTAATCAATTAAATAAATGTGCAACGGGTCTTGAATGGTTGTGAATGTAATTTTATATTTATAATTATTTAAATTTAAATAAAAATAAAAAGTAAAAATTAATGAGTTTAAATAAAATAAATTAGTTAGTGTATATTTGATTAGATTTTTTTATTAATTAAAAGAGTTTTTTTCAATATTAAAAATTCTTTTTAAATTTTTTGATGTCGTTGGTTGCAATTTAAGAAATATTTTTGGAGATTAAAATAACTATATTACTTTTACTTGTAAAAGTTAAAATTTAAATTTTTGAAAGTATAGCTTTTTGAACTTTTTTAATGTGTGTAATGTCACATATACTCTAATAATATTTTTTTATTTTCATAATGCATTCTAAATAAAAATATATTCAACAAACATATTTTTAATATTTCCTTAAAAGTCATCATATCTCTAATTCTTTATATCTTTACAACTAATATATTATTATATAAATTTACTAAAAAGTTTTGTTGATTATTTTTTTAAACAAAAAGAAATATTATTTTATTTTTAATTTTTATACCAAATTTAATAATTTATATTGACTCGTTGATTACTATATATTAATTTTACTTAATTATTATGTTTTAAGAGATTTAATTTGAGAAAATACATAATAAATGTAAACTTAAATATAAAAATATTGAATTATTTATAATTTGAATATAAAGTTTTTTTAAGTATCATTTTTGGTAATTTAAAAATAAATAAGTACTTTTAATATTGTATAATCAAACGATCTAATATTTTAAAAGAATATTTTTAATTGACAACCAAACGATCAATGATTTCTCTTAAAAGTTATATTTTTAAAAATTTTATTTAAAAACCTCAACCAAATGAGCCCTTATAACAAACCACTGCCACATAGAATTTGTGTTGACTTTCTTGCTAAGTGAAATTAGGATCATCTTTAACACATTTCTTCTTAATATCCAAATAACCTATGCTAGTGATTAGGCTTGGTTGCGGTTTAATTTAGTTCGATTTATTTTTAAAAAAAAAATTGAATCATATAAAAAAAATTAGTTTTCCTAAATTAAAATTGAACCAATTTAAAGAACAAGCTAGAACTAAATTAGATTGAACTAGTTTAATCCAATTTAATTCAAATCAGTCTTTGATTTGGTGGGTTGGGCTTTTAAATTTTATAGGTTGCAATTTTGGACTTGTATGATTCTTTATTAATTTGTTTTTTAAGGAATTGGGTTATTTAAGCCCATTTTTGTTTGCATATGTTCTCCAAGTTTGTATATTTTACCTAATTTTATAATGAGTTGAAGCCTACTTACAAAATAAAACTTGATTTTAAATCAGATAATAATTTCTTTTAAATTAACTAATATATAATGGACTGCAAGTTAGAACACATAACCTATTAATCCTCGTGGATTCATTTATGCAAAAAATAAAAAATAAATAAAAACCACCCAAGCATTAACTCCAATTTAGTTACAAGCCATGAATAACAATTTAAAAAAAGCTACAAAGATTTAAAAACGTACAACTTAAAATATAAAAAGAATAAGAGAAATAAACACAAGTCTTCCCAAGCCCAAAGTGTACGAAACTTAAACATGATCTTCTATGCATAAAATGAATAAGCATAAAGATTAAAAGCGGAAATAAAGTTTGTGTAAGATCTTTCTAAACTCTAATTATTGATTTCTTTTTGGGCAACAAGCTTTTGTATTTTTTGACTCTTCCAAACCCTCACAAACTCACAATGACGACGTGTGTTCCCAGAAAAACTGAGATTAAGTCAATGGGGTTTAGGCGGCCAAAACCATAAATAAAAAAAACCCAAATTAATGCCTTCCATCAAGAAGTTAATATGGAGATTTCTTAATTGGTAGAGTTACTAATATCAATTGTATTTAATTGTTGATGAAAGTTAAAAGCGTATGAACAATAACAAATGTAAATTATTACATTAATATTACATTCTCCCATTTGATTCATATGCTCGATATAGCATTAAAATTCCATCAATTTTCATACTGAAAAAATAAATAAATGAGTCATGGTGATAGGTCCTCTAGAAACAAGTATCATCTCTCAAGTATTACAATTTATTATATTTCTTACTTAACCCATACTTGGTAACACTACTTAATGAATAAACCGTATGTTTATCCTAGATCCAATCAACAGTGATTTTTCTCAAAATAATAAATGTGCATCAAATATGAGAAAACATTACAAGCAAATAAGAGTTTCCTTATACATATAACATCATCAATACAATGAAAATTACATAATGGAACCAAGTCTCATTCTAACTACATGATCCGTAAATCTTAATGGTGGCATGCCTTTTGTCAAACGAATAGAAATTATCAATTCAATACTAACGTGTTCAATGACCACTTTCTTTTCTTTAACACATTCCTTTATGGCTAAATGCTTGATGTCGATATGTTTACTTTGACTTCCACTCTTAGTTTTTTAGTCATAAAGACAGCTGCTGAATTGTTACAATATATCATCAATGGCCTAGAAATTGAATCGAGAATTCTTAGCCCAAATATGAAACTCCTTAACCAAACACCTTTCGAATTAGCCTCAAAAGATGAAACGAACTCAGCCTCCATGGTGGAAGTAGCAGTTAAAGTCTACTTTGCACTCCTCTAAAATACAGCTCCACCGGCTAATATAAAAATATATAGATATTGATTTACATGAATCAATATAGCCAGTAAAGTTCGAAATATGTGAAGAGAAAATACCACATTGTTAGAGAGATCTTGACTCGAGGAGATGTTGTATTTTATAGAGTTGATTATGTAAATAATGTAGCGGACTCACTCACTAAGGCCTTAACTCCAAAGGTATTTGAGAAATACATGGAATCATTAAGTATTAGATACCACTACGAATGGCACTAGAGCAAGTGGGAGTTGTTGGGATTTATGCTAATGTGCCATCCTAATTTTTTATGAATATTGTATTTTCATACTTATGTAATAAATAAATATTTCATTAATCGCTAATTAATTTTATTAGGTAAGATGCTTGTAACATTTTAGACATTATATTGATTTGAAGGAGTTCAGATTAGGTTTAAAGAGTTAGAACCTTGTTTAAAATGAGATAAAGACTCGAGAATATACTAACAATGACATAGTTGCAAATAGTTGCAAGAGTTGCTAGGAAATGTCATTGTGCAAATATGTTCTCAAATTAAATGTTCCTAATCTATTTCCACTTATGTATGATTTATTAAATGAAACCGATTTATATAGATCAGTGTATGTCATATTTGGATAGTCCAGATGGTTAATCTTAGCAAACCATGAGCTTAGGGGAAGCTCATATAGATATACATGTATTTAGTAAGGACTGGATACTGAACTAGATTCAATAAAGACCTCTAATAGATTTCTCATAATTCCGTTAGTGGAGGGTTTTCTCGAGTTGAGTAGTATTCGTGGTCCTTAGACCTGAGCATCACGGTGGGCTTATGAGTGATCTACCATACTTAGATTTTACACATGTTAGAGACTTTTCATGGTCTGACCGCTGGGTGTCTCTAGGTATGGTCCTATACTTATAGAGTCTGGTGTGTGTAGATATGGGATCCGTCAGCTCATATGGGTGAGTTAAATATCCAGATGCTCTAAGATTATATTCTAGGAAGTTTTATGGCCATAAGCATTTAGTCCGAAAAAGAGTTTTCTGTGGAGTAAATAATATTGCAAAGAATTTTGCGTATATTATTTATTGGAATACGAATCAAAAGAGATAAGTTTATAGTTGAGTAATAGGGGACTTGACACTATTGATCTATGTCTCCACTCTTCTAGGATATTAATGATAGAGGGATTGTACGAATATGGATTAACCTCAACTTGTATGGTTTAACTCGTCATTTTGTATTATTCATAACGTGTGTGGGGGGGGGGGGGGGGGGGCATCAGTTATGGACTTACATAAATATTTCGTGAGACAAAATGGATGTGAACTTGGGGAGTCTCACTATATGAAGTGTACTCGTTGAACACGTTGGTAGCGCACCGAATCGAATTGTTCAATTTGAGAAGTTTTCAAAAAATATGAATTTATTTCAGGATCTCTCAAGGAGTAGTTAAGGTTTAATTGTTAAACCTAAAATTGTGTTAAGTGAGATTTGACACTTTTATTTACCTAGTATATATCTCAAATTATGCCAATAATTTGTATGGGTACCAAATTGGGGATTGGTAGATATAACTACTATTTAAATAAAATAATTATTATTTTGTTTAAATTAAATTAATTATTCACTCATTTACTTCAGGGTCTTTCGGAGAGTAGTTAAGGTTTAAATATTAAATATAAAATTGTGTTAAGTAAAACTTGACACTTTTATCTACCTATTATATATTTTAAATTATACCAATAATTTTTATAAATACTAAATTAAATATTAATAAATATAACTACTATTTAAAATAAATTAAATTAGACTTTTTATGATATCAAATGATTCATTTGATTTTATTGTTTACGTTACATTGGTTATATGGAAACAATTGTATATTTATTTATTTATTTATTATTAGTTAAAAGAAACCAATGCTATTTGTAAATGAAAACAAAGGTAAAAAGTGCTATTTCTATTTGTTTTTTGTATGGCACATTTTTGTCATCTTTTAAAAGGCATGAGCTGCTGTTTAATTGTTTATGTGAATGAAAAAATTTGGCCATCATATCATAATTTATATAAAATATAAAATAATTATTTTTGTTAAATTATGACAAAATATAAAATACTTTCTCATATTTATATGAAACAAGAGGTGGCAGTTTTTTTGTCATTAATACGTTGATGAAATAGCCACCACTTTGACTAAGCATTTGTATTGCTAAGTCATACTTTTACAAATGGCATTCAAGTTATTTTTTTATTGATATAATAATAAGCAATGGTTGCTTATAAATAAGTTGGCCATGAATTAATTTGAGAAGCAAAAAATTTTAATAACTTTTGCTTTTGTTAACTGTTGACAAAAACAAAAATATTTAGAAAAAAAATTCAGTTCCAAGAGAAAAATTATAAATTGAAGCAAGAGTTGCTTCATATATTTTAAGAAATAGAAAGTTACTATTTTAATTTGTGAAAACTCACAATATCCCTAATTAGAATTGTTTAAAGTACGCTTTGAGAATGAGTTCCATAATCTCATTAGTGTAATGAGGTTATTTTAATATGTATTATATTTTCGCTGTGTTGCATGTGAGACATGCAATTT
This sequence comes from Ailanthus altissimus, assembly GCA_946807835.1. Classification (NCBI taxonomy): domain Eukaryota; kingdom Viridiplantae; phylum Streptophyta; class Magnoliopsida; order Sapindales; family Simaroubaceae; genus Ailanthus; species Ailanthus altissimus. The sequence continues at coordinate 15,369,232 of OX327698.1, forward strand.
TTAAATTATTTAAAATGCACACATTCACCTATAGCACGGTACAAATGCATACAGCACCAACAACATTTGATAAACAATTTTTCTTACAAAATCTTTTTAAAACCTTATTGATATCGATTTCCTATGACAGACCTAGGATACCTTAAAATCTGTCTCTATGAATCTTAATTCCAATGACATAAGACATATCACCCATAATATCCTTCATGTCAAAATTTTCAGAAAGAAATTATTTCACCTTATATAGTAAACTCTTATCATTAGTTGTAAGTAAAATATTATCCATATATAAAATAAGAAAATAGATCTTACTCTCACTGACATTTTGGTATTATAAATTGATCCATAATGTTCTCTGTAAATCTAAATGAAGAGATGACATTATGAAATTTTAAATACCATTGACGAGATGCTTGTTTTAATCCGTATATAGATTTCTTAGGTTTACATACCAAATGCTTACCATCGCTAGAGGAGAATCCTTCTGGTTGTTTCATGTAAACCGCCTCCTCTAGATCTTTATTGAGAAAAGTGGTTTTCACATCCATTTGATGCAATTCCAAATTAAAATATATAACTAATGCTTAAATCACATGAAGAGAATCCTTTTTAGATACAAGAGAAAAGGTTTTCGTATAATTGATTCCTTCATTCTGAGTGAATCCTTTAACAACAAGTCTTGCCTTATATCTCCCAATGTTGCCTAATGAGTCTTTCTTTGTCTCAAAGACCCATTCTGCTGGTAAGCAGCTACTCTGATCTATTCCTTCTCTCTTAGTTGTTTGATTGAATCCAATTGTCCCCTGATCATCTCGTTGTTGGTTGTCTCTGAGAAGTGCAGTACTCTATGTGTCGGAGTTTCGATCTCTACGAGAATTACTGCTTCGCAGCCGAAAACAAGTGAAAATGGTTTTTTGCCAGTTGCAGTCTTGCTGGTCGTCCGTAATACCCAGAGTACCTTCGAAAGCTCTTCTACCCATCCTCTTTTTCTTTCGTTTAACTTCTTCTTGAGTAGTTTCTTGACCGCTTTGTTGGAGGATTCTACCTGTTCGTTTGTCTTGGGATGAATTGGTGATGTAAATAGCAGTTGTACTCTTAACCGTTTGCAGAAGTTCTTGAAGCTACTGTTGTCAAACTATTTCCCATGGTTAGTGATAATAGTGTGAGGGATTCTGTACAGGCATATTATGTTTCTCCAAACGAAATCCTGTACGCTCTTCTTAGTTATCTTTGATAGTGGTTCAACCTCGATCCATTTAGTAAAATAGTCTACCATTACGACTACATATTTGCATGATCCCTTTCCCCGAGGCAGAGGCTCTATTAAATCAGGCCCCTATTGAGTGAGTGACCATAGTCCACTCATTGTGGTTAGCACCTCGGTCGGTGCTTGAATCTTGTCAGTAAATCTTTGGCAAGCATTACAGTGTTTGACCAGGTTCCTAGTATTTTGAAGGGCAGTTGGCCAATAGTAGCCGATTCTAAATACCTTTTGATCTAGAGCTTCTATCCCTGACTGGTTGCTATAAGTTCCTTCGTGAATCTCTCTAAGAACTTGATCTACCTCGTGTGGCCCCAAACATCTCATGTAAGGATGTGAGAAGCCTTATCTGTACAATACTCTTTCTATCATCAAGTACCTGGCTTCTCGGTATCTAATCATGCGAGCTTCTTTTTTATCAGTAGAGACTATCCCATTCTAAATGTAATCTTTGATTGGATCCATCCAGCTAGAACTCGATTTGATTTGTGTGACTTGATCTTTTCTTGTATGCTGAGCTCAACAATAAACTCAACAGGGATTGTTTAGGGTAACTGAGCTTCTTCATTTGAAGCCATCCGTGCTAGGACATATGCTCGGTGGTTCTCGCTTCTCAAAATTAGCTCTACTTTTGTCTCACTAAACTGGTTGATCCAGTTTTTTCACTTTAGCTAAATAAGCGATCATTTTTTCTTCTCTGACTTTAAAACTGTTGCTCCCCTGGTTAACTATCAGCTGTGAGTTGCTTCTTATCAACACTTTCTTCGCTGCTAATGCCCAAGCCACTCTTAATCTGGCCAACAGAGCTTCATATTCTTCTTCATTGTTAGAAGCTTTAAACCTGAAGCGAACAACGTCACTGACTTCATCTTCTTTGAGGCTAACAAGAATGAATCCTACTCCACTCCCTTAAAGGTTAGATGCCCTATCTGTATAGAGCAACCATAATACTTTTTATCTAAAGTTTGATGGTTTAGAGCCAGTGGATCTGGTTCTTTAACATCTACAGTACCATGAGTACATTCAACTACGAAATCGGCCTAGGCCTACCCCTTAATGGTTGTTCGAGGCTTATACTATACATCAAACTCGCTTAGTTCTACAGCTTACTTGATCAACCGACCAGATAAATCTGGTTTGTGTAAGATTTGCCTCAACAGCTGGTTGTTTAAGACAATTATTATGTGGGCTTGGAAGTAAGGTCGTAACTTTCTTCCTAATACAATCAAGACCAGAGCTAGTTTTTCAGATTGCGGATATTGGCTTTCTGGATCGGCGAAAGCTTTGTTGATGTAGTATACTGGTCATTGAATCCCTCATTTTCCTTAACCAATATTGAGCTTACTGCCCGATCCAAGACTCTAAAATAAAGCATTAACTTATCACCCTAGATCGGGACGGTGAGATGGACCGGTTGAAAAAGGTAGGCCTTCAGCTGTTGGAAGGCTAGCTCATATTCTTTTGTCCACCGATTCTTATCTTTCCTCTTTATTGCTTAGAATAACTCAAAGCATTTATCTGTGGCTCGAGAGATGAACCTGTTCAAGGTCGCCACTCTTCTTGTGAGTCGTTGAATCTCTTTTACTGTGTTTAGGGATTTCATTTCTAAAATGGCTTGGACCTTGTCTGGGTTGGCCTCTATTTCTTTCTTGCTGACCATAAAACCCAAATTTTTTCTTAATTTTACCTCGAAAGCACACTTTTCTAGGTTCAACTTTATTCTGTTCTTCTTTAATATTTTAAAGATTTCTCTGAGATCTTGCTCGTGGTCTTCAGCTTTTATGGACTTGACTAGCACGTCATCAACACAGACCTCTATATTTCTGCCAATCAGGTTCTTAATGAGTTTGTTCACCAACCTTTGATAAATAGCCCTTGTATTTTTTAACCTGAACAGTATTACTTTGTAATAGTTTATCTTCTAGTAAGTGATGAAAGATGTTTTCTCCTAGTCTGGAGGAAACATCAGGATCTGGTTATAACTGAAAAAAGTGTCCATGAAGCTGAGCAGCTTATGCCCAACTGTGGCATCCACGAGGTAATCGATTTTTGGAAGTTGAAAGCTATCTTTTGAGCATGCTTTATTTAGGTAAGTAAAATCCACACACATACTTCACTTTCCATTGGCCTTCTTCACCATTACTACATTTGCTAGCCAGTCAGGATAGTGAACTTCTCTGATAAAACATGCTGTCAATAGTTTTTCCATCTCTCCTACTATAGCCTCATTTTGTTCTTGGTTGAATATTTTTATTCTCTGTTTAATGGGGCAAAATGTCGGGTTGATGGCTAACTTATGAGAGGTCGGAGCGGGATCTATTCCAGGAATATCTTCATGAGACCAAGCAAAGATCTTAAAAACTCCCAAACCAGTTTGATTAGCCCCTCTTTACCCTTGGATCTAACTGGGACCCGATTTTAACCATTTTTCTTGGTTACCCAATTTTAACCTGTACTGCCTGCAGTTCTTCTATTGGTTCTGGAGATCTGATTCCTTCTTCTCTCGGGTCAACAGTGGAGATACAAAAAGCCCTCTTCGCGGATATTGTATAATAGCTTCCAACCATCTTTTGATCTCCCAACACTACCTCTATACCTTCTCCAACCAAGAACTTAAGTTTAAGATAATGGATAGACAGTATCACGTTCGTATTTCCCATTAAAGGTCGCCCAATGAGGACTCTGTATAGGAAAGACTGGTCAACCATCACAAACTTATTCATCACCATTTTCTCATATGATATCTGCCCTATGGTCAAGGGAAGAACCACTACCTTAATCGGCATCACTTCTTCGAACCCTTGTAATGGTGTTTGGATCTTTTCTATGTGCAGGTTCTTGATTTTCAGCTCGTTCAGAGTCTCTTTGAAAATAATATCGACTGAGCTACCCGGATCAACGAATACTCGATTTATTTTCTCTCTAGCTATCTGTACTTTATCACAAGTGCATCATTATGAGGATAGTTAACTCCTTGTGCATCCTCATTGGTAAATATAATCCATACTTTTTGCTGTAGTCTTGGTGTTTTAGCAAGAGAAATGTTGCACATAACCTAATGCGCCACCATTGAATACTTAGAGTAGTTCTTCTTCTTCTTATTGGAATCTCCTGCTAGTGTGGGTCTACCAGATATAATCATGATGGGATTAGAATTTGACCCACTTGGGCTGATTAGCAGGTAGATTATGCTACCTTTCGACTCTGAATTTTTTCTAGATAATTGTTTCTCATTAGGGCATCCACTTGCTTTTTCAGCTCCAAGCACTCTTTTATGGCATGCCTTGTATTTCTGTGTAGATCACACCAGCCTTTTGAATCCGTCCACTATTTTACTTCTTTTCCTTTGAAATTTCTATTAAGCAAGCCCATGTTCTTAATGGGTTTGTAAACATCCTCTAGTGATACTGCCAAATGGAGAAAAATTTTCATCCGAGCCACCCTTCTTTCTTCGGCAGGGTAATCCCTAGGATTTCTAGGGCCTCTGGGTCGCTCTGGGTAATTGTATGGGCGAGACCTATTCAACCTATTATTTCTCCAATTGTTGGGCGCAATGCATCGATTTGAGAAGTTTCCCCTTTGTTGAGGTCGGTATTCATTATTCATTTTCTAGTATTTTTTAAGAAGGGATTAAGGTCTCTATTTCTTCTTGTACCTTTCATTTTTCCTTGCTCTGGCCTGTTCCCTAGAGGGATCGGCAAGGGATCTCTTTGCTTCCTTTTTTTTCCTCAATAGCAATATACTTTGATACCCTATTGTATGTTGCCGCGTAGTTTAGAATAATGTTCTCGGATAAGTAATACTAGAATCTGTTCAACTTTAGCTCTGACTTGAGAGCTTCTAAAGCAATGGACTGGTAAAAAGCGCCTAGTGATATTACCTCTTTGTGAAACCTCCGAATAAAATCTTTGAGGCTCTCATTTCGATCCTGTTTAACCTACTTCAACTAGTTTAGGTCCTTAGCCACCTCACAAGAGCCCTGAAAGTATTGAGAGTACTTTTCGATCAGCTCGTGGTAAGAAAAGATGATGTGCTGCTTCAGGTTCTTCTACCAAAGAAGAGTCAGTCCTTCCAATTTCATATGAAAAAGCTTGCACATTTGATCATGTCTTAACCCCATAATTAATAGTAGACCGGTTACCTAGTCTACATAATGGTTAGGGTCAGTAACTCTCTAGTATATTGAGAGGCTCGGAAGTTAAAATCCGCGCAGGAGCTCCATGTCTCTCAGTTCCTCTGTCAATGGAGATTTCCTTTCTCTTTCTGTCTTCTTTGGAGGAGGTTGTTCTTTTTTCTCTTTCTCTTCTAAAAAGCTTTTCAGCTTTTCCTCTAAATCGTGAACCTTATATTCTAAAGGCGGTTCGGTATTATTATGTTGCTTGATCGATAGCTTCTTTCTCATCATCTAATTGGATTCTATAATCTGTGATGCCTCCCTCTCAAGAGGTTCTTGATTTTGTCTAGTCATCCCGACCAGGGTGGTGCAGTTTTTTTACCTATCCCTTCGCTTCAGCCGCTCATGAATTTGGATCTCTACTTCTTAAGATTCTCTTCTACCACCGTTCCTTACCTTTTCTCCTCCTCTTTCTATGTTTCTGATCAACTCAACCATGAGTTGTCTTAATTCTTTTCTCTCTTCTCTCAGTGTTCTTAATTATTGCTGGAATTCTGCCAGTAATGAGCTCTCTAGTTGATGTGTAGGCCGATTTCTATAGCCTCCATTCCTTTTCAGGTTCAAAAGCTCACTCTCCTGCAATTAAATTTTGGCTAGTGGATGATTGTACTGCCATGGTGATTGTGTTTGGGTGATGAAACGTCTTTTGGACAAAGCTTTTCGTCTTATTTCCCATAGATGGCGCCAAAAACTGTTGACTAAAAAAATAATTTTTTGGGCCAACGAGCTTTGAATTTTTATTATCGTAAGAATCAGTACGCTAGTTGAAATCTAGATATTTCTCATTCTATTGACAATTAGATACCTGCAAAACACTTGAAACTACCATCAAGGTTTCACTAATGTGGGTTCCGGCGAAGACTCTCTGATGCTTAAGTTAGAAAGATGTTATTTTTAATGAGGTTTGAGAGAGTAAAAGGTCAAAAATATGCTCAATGCAGAAAAGCATTGAAGCCAAAATGAAGAATACAATACCAAAAGATTTCTCTTGAGTTTCCTCTGTTGTGGTTTTCTTACCTATTTATAGCATCAGTCTTCAGAGAATATTCCTTATACTTATTTTCGCTGGTGTTGTGGTTGAGTTAGGTAAGTCTTTTAGCGTGATTTAATGGATTCTTTTCTAAAGACATTATAATTCTTCTTTTCCTTTAACTTTATTTCTTTTATAACACTAGTTTCCTCTTTAAACTTATTTTTGTAATAAGCCTGATTACTTTTCTATTCGGCCTGGTAGTGGTCTGGCTTATACTTTTATTGTTATAGTGGTTCGACATCTTTTATCAAGCTGGTCTCCTTATAACGTACTTCATCCCTGCTAGTCTAAGTCTTATTTCTGTTCCCTGCTAGCTTGATGTCGATATGTTTACTTTGACTTCCACTCTTAGTTTTTTAGTCATAAAGACAGCTGCTGAATTGTTACAATATATCATCAATGGCCTAGAAATTGAATCGAGAATTCTTAGCCCAAATATGAAACTCCTTAACCAAACACCTTTCGAATTAGCCTCAAAAGATGAAACGAACTCAGCCTCCATGGTGGAAGTAGCAGTTAAAGTCTACTTTGCACTCCTCTAAAATACAGCTCCACCGGCTAATATAAAAATATATAGATATTGATTTACATGAATCAATATAGCCAGTAAAGTTCGAAATATGTGAAGAGAAAATACCACATTGTTAGAGAGATCTTGACTCGAGGAGATGTTGTATTTTATAGAGTTGATTATGTAAATAATGTAGCGGACTCACTCACTAAGGCCTTAACTCCAAAGGTATTTGAGAAATACATGGAATCATTAAGTATTAGATACCACTACGAATGGCACTAGAGCAAGTGGGAGTTGTTGGGATTTATGCTAATGTGCCATCCTAATTTTTTATGAATATTGTATTTTCATACTTATGTAATAAATAAATATTTCATTAATCGCTAATTAATTTTATTAGGTAAGATGCTTGTAACATTTTAGACATTATATTGATTTGAAGGAGTTCAGATTAGGTTTAAAGAGTTAGAACCTTGTTTAAAATGAGATAAAGACTCGAGAATATACTAACAATGACATAGTTGCAAATAGTTGCAAGAGTTGCTAGGAAATGTCATTGTGCAAATATGTTCTCAAATTAAATGTTCCTAATCTATTTCCACTTATGTATGATTTATTAAATGAAACCGATTTATATAGATCAGTGTATGTCATATTTGGATAGTCCAGATGGTTAATCTTAGCAAACCATGAGCTTAGGGGAAGCTCATATAGATATACATGTATTTAGTAAGGACTGGATACTGAACTAGATTCAATAAAGACCTCTAATAGATTTCTCATAATTCCGTTAGTGGAGGGTTTTCTCGAGTTGAGTAGTATTCGTGGTCCTTAGACCTGAGCATCACGGTGGGCTTATGAGTGATCTACCATACTTAGATTTTACACATGTTAGAGACTTTTCATGGTCTGACCGCTGGGTGTCTCTAGGTATGGTCCTATACTTATAGAGTCTGGTGTGTGTAGATATGGGATCCGTCAGCTCATATGGGTGAGTTAAATATCAAGATGCTCTAAGATTATATTCTAGGAAGTTTTATGGCCATAAGCATTTAGTCCGAAAAAGAGTTTTCTGTGGAGTAAATAATATTGCAAAGAATTTTGCGTATATTATTTATTGGAATACGAATCAAAAGAGATAAGTTTATAGTTGAGTAATAGGGGACTTGACACTATTGATCTATGTCTCCACTCTTCTAGGATATTAATGATAGAGGGATTGTACGAATATGGATTAACCTCAACTTGTATGGTTTAACTCGTCATTTTGTATTATTCATAACGTGTGTGGGGGGGGGGGCATCAGTTATGGACTTACATAAATATTTCGTGAGACAAAATGGATGTGAACTTGGGGAGTCTCACTATATGAAGTGTACTCGTTGAACACGTTGGTAGCGCACCGAATCGAATTGTTCAATTTGAGAAGTTTTCAAAAAATATGAATTTATTTCAGGATCTCTCAAGGAGTAGTTAAGGTTTAATTGTTAAACCTAAAATTGTGTTAAGTGAGATTTGACACTTTTATTTACCTAGTATATATCTCAAATTATGCCAATAATTTGTATGGGTACCAAATTGGGGATTGGTAGATATAACTACTATTTAAATAAAATAATTATTATTTTGTTTAAATTAAATTAATTATTCACTCATTTACTTCAGGGTCTTTCGGAGAGTAGTTAAGGTTTAAATATTAAATATAAAATTGTGTTAAGTAAAACTTGACACTTTTATCTACCTATTATATATTTTAAATTATACCAATAATTTTTATAAATACTAAATTAAATATTAATAAATATAACTACTATTTAAAATAAATTAAATTAGACTTTTTATGATATCAAATGATTCATTTGATTTTATTGTTTACGTTACATTGGTTATATGGAAACAATTGTATATTTATTTATTTATTTATTATTAGTTAAAAGAAACCAATGCTATTTGTAAATGAAAACAAAGGTAAAAAGTGCTATTTCTATTTGTTTTTTGTATGGCACATTTTTGTCATCTTTTAAAAGGCATGAGCTGCTGTTTAATTGTTTATGTGAATGAAGAAATTTGGCCATCATATCATAATTTATATAAAATATAAAATAATTATTTTTGTTAAATTATGACAAAATATAAAATACTTTCTCATATTTATATGAAACAAGAGGTGGCAGTTTTTTTGTCATTAATACGTTGATGAAATAGCCACCACTTTGACTAAGCATTTGTATTGCTAAGTCATACTTTTACAAATGGCATTCAAGTTATTTTTTTATTGATATAATAATAAGCAATGGTTGCTTATAAATAAGTTGGCCATGAATTAATTTGAGAAGCAAAAAATTTTAATAACTTTTGCTTTTGTTAACTGTTGACAAAAACAAAAATATTTAGAAAAAAAATTCAGTTCCAAGAGAAAAATTATAAATTGAAGCAAGAGTTGCTTCATATATTTTAAGAAATAGAAAGTTACTATTTTAATTTGTGAAAACTCACAATATCCCTAATTAGAATTGTTTAAAGTACGCTTTGAGAATGAGTTCCATAATCTCATTAGTGTAATGAGGTTATTTTAATATGTATTATATTTTCGCTGTGTTGCATGTGAGACATGCAATTTTTAAATTATTTAAAATGCACACATTCACCTATAGCACGGTACAAATGCATACAGCACCAACAACATTTGATAAACAATTTTTCTTACAAAATCTTTTTAAAACCTTATTGATATCGATTTCCTATGACAGACCTAGGATACCTTAAAATCTGTCTCTATGAATCTTAATTCCAATGACATAAGACATATCACCCATAATATCCTTCATGTCAAAATTTTCAGAAAGAAATTATTTCACCTTATATAGTAAACTCTTATCATTAGTTGTAAGTAAAATATTATCCATATATAAAATAAGAAAATAGATCTTACTCTCACTGACATTTTGGTATTATAAATTGATCCATAATGTTCTCTGTAAATCTAAATGAAGAGATGACATTATGAAATTTTAAATACCATTGACGAGATGCTTGTTTTAATCCGTATATAGATTTCTTAGGTTTACATACCAAATGCTTACCATCGCTAGAGGAGAATCCTTCTGGTTGTTTCATGTAAACCGCCTCCTCTAGATCTTTATTGAGAAAAGTGGTTTTCACATCCATTTGATGCAATTCCAAATTAAAATATATAACTAATGCTTAAATCACATGAAGAGAATCCTTTTTAGATACAAGAGAAAAGGTTTTCGTATAATTGATTCCTTCATTCTGAGTGAATCCTTTAACAACAAGTCTTGCCTTATATCTCCCAATGTTGCCTAATGAGTCTTTCTTTGTCTCAAAGACCCATTCTGCTGGTAAGCAGCTACTCTGATCTATTCCTTCTCTCTTAGTTGTTTGATTGAATCCAATTGTCCCCTGATCATCTCGTTGTTGGTTGTCTCTGAGAAGTGCAGTACTCTATGTGTCGGAGTTTCGATCTCTACGAGAATTACTGCTTCGCAGCCGAAAACAAGTGAAAATGGTTTTTTGCCAGTTGCAGTCTTGCTGGTCGTCCGTAATACCCAGAGTACCTTCGAAAGCTCTTCTACCCATCCTCTTTTTCTTTCGTTTAACTTCTTCTTGAGTAGTTTCTTGACCGCTTTGTTGGAGGATTCTACCTGTTCGTTTGTCTTGGGATGAATTGGTGATGTAAATAGCAGTTGTACTCTTAACCGTTTGCAGAAGTTCTTGAAGCTACTGTTGTCAAACTATTTCCCATGGTTAGTGATAATAGTGTGAGGGATTCTGTACAGGCATATTATGTTTCTCCAAACGAAATCCTGTACGCTCTTCTTAGTTATCTTTGATAGTGGTTCAACCTCGATCCATTTAGTAAAATAGTCTACCATTACGACTACATATTTGCATGATCCCTTTCCCCGAGGCAGAGGCTCTATTAAATCAGGCCCCTATTGAGTGAGTGACCATAGTCCACTCATTGTGGTTAGCACCTCGGTCGGTGCTTGAATCTTGTCAGTAAATCTTTGGCAAGCATTACAGTGTTTGACCAGGTTCCTAGTATTTTGAAGGGCAGTTGGCCAATAGTAGCCGATTCTAAATACCTTTTGATCTAGAGCTTCTATCCCTGACTGGTTGCTATAAGTTCCTTCGTGAATCTCTCTAAGAACTTGATCTACCTCGTGTGGCCCCAAACATCTCATGTAAGGATGTGAGAAGCCTTATCTGTACAATACTCTTTCTATCATCAAGTACCTGGCTTCTCGGTATCTAATCATGCGAGCTTCTTTTTTATCAGTAGAGACTATCCCATTCTAAATGTAATCTTTGATTGGATCCATCCAGCTAGAACTCGATTTGATTTGTGTGACTTGATCTTTTCTTGTATGCTGAGCTCAACAATAAACTCAACAGGGATTGTTTAGGGTAACTGAGCTTCTTCATTTGAAGCCATCCGTGCTAGGACATATGCTCGGTGGTTCTCGCTTCTCAAAATTAGCTCTACTTTTGTCTCACTAAACTGGTTGATCCAGTTTTTTCACTTTAGCTAAATAAGCGATCATTTTTTCTTCTCTGACTTTAAAACTGTTGCTCCCCTGGTTAACTATCAGCTGTGAGTTGCTTCTTATCAACACTTTCTTCGCTGCTAATGCCCAAGCCACTCTTAATCTGGCCAACAGAGCTTCATATTCTTCTTCATTGTTAGAAGCTTTAAACCTGAAGCGAACAACGTCACTGACTTCATCTTCTTTGAGGCTAACAAGAATGAATCCTACTCCACTCCCTTAAAGGTTAGATGCCCTATCTGTATAGAGCAACCATAATACTTTTTATCTAAAGTTTGATGGTTTAGAGCCAGTGGATCTGGTTCTTTAACATCTACAGTACCATGAGTACATTCAACTACGAAATCGGCCTAGGCCTACCCCTTAATGGTTGTTCGAGGCTTATACTATACATCAAACTCGCTTAGTTCTACAGCTTACTTGATCAACCGACCAGATAAATCTGGTTTGTGTAAGATTTGCCTCAACAGCTGGTTGTTTAAGACAATTATTATGTGGGCTTGGAAGTAAGGTCGTAACTTTCTTCCTAATACAATCAAGACCAGAGCTAGTTTTTCAGATTGCGGATATTGGCTTTCTGGATCGGCGAAAGCTTTGTTGATGTAGTATACTGGTCATTGAATCCCTCATTTTCCTTAACCAATATTGAGCTTACTGCCCGATCCAAGACTCTAAAATAAAGCATTAACTTATCACCCTAGATCGGGACGGTGAGATGGACCGGTTGAAAAAGGTAGGCCTTCAGCTGTTGGAAGGCTAGCTCATATTCTTTTGTCCACCGATTCTTATCTTTCCTCTTTATTGCTTAGAATAACTCAAAGCATTTATCTGTGGCTCGAGAGATGAACCTGTTCAAGGTCGCCACTCTTCTTGTGAGTCGTTGAATCTCTTTTACTGTGTTTAGGGATTTCATTTCTAAAATGGCTTGGACCTTGTCTGGGTTGGCCTCTATTTCTTTCTTGCTGACCATAAAACCCAAATTTTTTCTTAATTTTACCTCGAAAGCACACTTTTCTAGGTTCAACTTTATTCTGTTCTTCTTTAATATTTTAAAGATTTCTCTGAGATCTTGCTCGTGGTCTTCAGCTTTTATGGACTTGACTAGCACGTCATCAACACAGACCTCTATATTTCTGCCAATCAGGTTCTTAATGAGTTTGTTCACCAACCTTTGATAAATAGCCCTTGTATTTTTTAACCTGAACAGTATTACTTTGTAATAGTTTATCTTCTAGTAAGTGATGAAAGATGTTTTCTCCTAGTCTGGAGGAAACATCAGGATCTGGTTATAACTGAAAAAAGTGTCCATGAAGCTGAGCAGCTTATGCCCAACTGTGGCATCCACGAGGTAATCGATTTTTGGAAGTTGAAAGCTATCTTTTGAGCATGCTTTATTTAGGTAAGTAAAATCCACACACATACTTCACTTTCCATTGGCCTTCTTCACCATTACTACATTTGCTAGCCAGTCAGGATAGTGAACTTCTCTGATAAAACATGCTGTCAATAGTTTTTCCATCTCTCCTACTATAGCCTCATTTTGTTCTTGGTTGAATATTTTTATTCTCTGTTTAATGGGGCAAAATGTCGGGTTGATGGCTAACTTATGAGAGGTCGGAGCGGGATCTATTCCAGGAATATCTTCATGAGACCAAGCAAAGATCTTAAAAACTCCCAAACCAGTTTGATTAGCCCCTCTTTACCCTTGGATCTAACTGGGACCCGATTTTAACCATTTTTCTTGGTTACCCAATTTTAACCTGTACTGCCTGCAGTTCTTCTATTGGTTCTGGAGATCTGATTCCTTCTTCTCTCGGGTCAACAGTGGAGATACAAAAAGCCCTCTTCGCGGATATTGTATAATAGCTTCCAACCATCTTTTGATCTCCCAACACTACCTCTATACCTTCTCCAACCAAGAACTTAAGTTTAAGATAATGGATAGACAGTATCACGTTCGTATTTCCCATTAAAGGTCGCCCAATGAGGACTCTGTATAGGAAAGACTGGTCAACCATCACAAACTTATTCATCACCATTTTCTCATATGATATCTGCCCTATGGTCAAGGGAAGAACCACTACCTTAATCGGCATCACTTCTTCGAACCCTTGTAATGGTGTTTGGATCTTTTCTATGTGCAGGTTCTTGATTTTCAGCTCGTTCAGAGTCTCTTTGAAAATAATATCGACTGAGCTACCCGGGTCAACGAATACTCGATTTATTTTCTCTCTAGCTATCTGTACTTTATCACAAGTGCATCATTATGAGGATAGTTAACTCCTTGTGCATCCTCATTGGTAAATATAATCCATACTTTTTGCTGTAGTCTTGGTGTTTTAGCAAGAGAAATGTTGCACATAACCTAATGCGCCACCATTGAATACTTAGAGTAGTTCTTCTTCTTCTTATTGGAATCTCCTGCTAGTGTGGGTCTACCAGATATAATCATGATGGGATTAGAATTTGACCCACTTGGGCTGATTAGCAGGTAGATTATGCTACCTTTCGACTCTGAATTTTTTCTAGATAATTGTTTCTCATTAGGGCATCCACTTGCTTTTTCAGCTCCAAGCACTCTTTTATGGCATGCCTTGTATTTCTGTGTAGATCACACCAGCCTTTTGAATCCGTCCACTATTTTACTTCTTTTCCTTTGAAATTTCTATTAAGCAAGCCCATGTTCTTAATGGGTTTGTAAACATCCTCTAGTGATACTGCCAAAGGGAGAAAAATTTTCATCCGAGCCACCCTTCTTTCTTCGGCAGGGTAATCCCTAGGATTTCTAGGGCCTCTGGGTCGCTCTGGGTAATTGTATGGGCGAGACCTATTCAACCTATTATTTCTCCAATTGTTGGGCGCAATGCATCGATTTGAGAAGTTTCCCCTTTGTTGAGGTCGGTATTCATTATTCATTTTCTAGTATTTTTTAAGAAGGGATTAAGGTCTCTATTTCTTCTTGTACCTTTCATTTTTCCTTGCTCTGGCCTGTTCCCTAGAGGGATCGGCAAGGGATCTCTTTGCTTCCTTTTTTTTCCTCAATAGCAATATACTTTGATACCCTATTGTATGTTGCCGCGTAGTTTAGAATAATGTTCTCGGATAAGTAATACTAGAATCTGTTCAACTTTAGCTCTGACTTGAGAGCTTCTAAGGCAATGGACTGGTAAAAAGCGCCTAGTGATATTACCTCTTTGTGAAACCTCCGAATAAAATCTTTGAGGCTCTCATTTCGATCCTGTTTAACCTACTTCAACTAGTTTAGGTCCTTAGCCACCTCACAAGAGCCCTGAAAGTATTGAGAGTACTTTTCGATCAGCTCGTGGTAAGAAAAGATGATGTGCTGCTTCAGGTTCTTCTACCAAAGAAGAGTCAGTCCTTCCAATTTCATATGAAAAAGCCTGCACATTTGATCATGTCTTAACCCCATAATTAATAGTAGACCGGTTACCTAGTCTACATAATGGTTAGGGTCAGTAACTCTCTAGTATATTGAGAGGCTCGGAAGTTAAAATCCGCGCAGGAGCTCCATGTCTCTCAGTTCCTCTGTCAATGGAGATTTCCTTTCTCTTTCTGTCTTCTTTGGAGGAGGTTGTTCTTTTTTCTCTTTCTCTTCTAAAAAGCTTTTCAGCTTTTCCTCTAAATCGTGAACCTTATATTCTAAAGGCGGTTCGGTATTATTATGTTGCTTGATCGATAGCTTCTTTCTCATCATCTAATTGGATTCTATAATCTGTGATGCCTCCCTCTCAAGAGGTTCTTGATTTTGTCTAGTCATCCCGACCAGGGTGGTGCAGTTTTTTTACCTATCCCTTCGCTTCAGCCGCTCATGAATTTGGATCTCTACTTCTTAAGATTCTCTTCTACCACCGTTCCTTACCTTTTCTCCTCCTCTTTCTATGTTTCTGATCAACTCAACCATGAGTTGTCTTAATTCTTTTCTCTCTTCTCTCAGTGTTCTTAATTATTGCTGGAATTCTGCCAGTAATGAGCTCTCTAGTTGATGTGTAGGCCGATTTCTATAGCCTCCATTCCTTTTCAGGTTCAAAAGCTCACTCTCCTGCAATTAAATTTTGGCTAGTGGATGATTGTACTGCCATGGTGATTGTGTTTGGGTGATGAAACGTCTTTTGGACAAAGCTTTTCGTCTTATTTCCCATAGATGGCGCCAAAAACTGTTGACTAAAAAAATAATTTTTTGGGCCAACGAGCTTTGAATTTTTATTATCGTAAGAATCAGTACGCTAGTTGAAATCTAGATATTTCTCATTCTATTGACAATTAGATACCTGCAAAACACTTGAAACTACCATCAAGGTTTCACTAATGTGGGTTCCGGCGAAGACTCTCTGATGCTTAAGTTAGAAAGATGTTATTTTTAATGAGGTTTGAGAGAGTAAAAGGTCAAAAATATGCTCAATGCAGAAAAGCATTGAAGCCAAAATGAAGAATACAATACCAAAAGATTTCTCTTGAGTTTCCTCTGTTGTGGTTTTCTTACCTATTTATAGCATCAGTCTTCAGAGAATATTCCTTATACTTATTTTCGCTGGTGTTGTGGTTGAGTTGGGTAAGTCTTTTAGCGTGATTTAATGGATTCTTTTCTAAAGACATTATAATTCTTCTTTTCCTTTAACTTTATTTCTTTTATAACACTAGTTTCCTCTTTAAACTTATTTTTGTAATAAGCCTGATTACTTTTCTATTCGGCCTGGTAGTGGTCTGGCTTATACTTTTATTGTTATAGTGGTTCGACATCTTTTATCAAGCTGGTCTCCTTATAACGTACTTCATCCCTGCTAGTCTAAGTCTTATTTCTGTTCCCTTAATAGTACGTGGTCGGAATGTATAATCTGTTTGGTGCACGGTTGATCTGGTACTTGTACTGAGCTAGTTTCCTTGTCATGTTCCTCTTGGTCATGGGGGTTTCTGATCCTAGTCGGCTCGATCAGGAGTATGCATGGGTGATATTCATGTGTCTCTGACTAGACCTAATTCAAACAACCGAGCGGGTTCCTTATTAGAAGTCTATCATTAGGCCTGGGTCTAAAATCTTCCTAGTTTCTGGTGGCCCCTGTTGTCTTGGACTTCGAGCCTTCAAGGCTAGCCCATGAGGAATTACCTTGAATGGCTAAACTTCTTGGGTCTTAAAGGGTTGGCCTTTATAGAGATTTTGAGAAGGGAACACATCATATAATAAAATTAAAATTATAGAGCCTATATGTATTTGACATATTCAAATTGATATGATCACATATTAATCATTTAACAAACATCATCATGATATTTTCATGTTCCTTTTTAAAAAAAAATTACTCAAATATAAAATAGTAATACCAACATAAATTTACTCTTGCAAATATAATAACAACTAATAAACATACAAGACATATTTGGCTTTAGATAGTAGAATATATTTATTTTAAAAATTATTCAATTATATATTAAAATATATATTGTCAAATATTTGTAATTGAAATAATCAATAATTATAATATAAAATAAATATATATAGAGGATAAGAAAATCTGGCCTTGAGCATAGAATAGGCATACTAGAGAGCATTGTCTTAAAGCTAAATAGTCATCCCCTCATGCGAGTAATAACGGATCTATACGGCTCCAAGATTCAACCTTACAGTCAAAGTCGCTCTTCTTGATAAGCATGATCACTAGAAGATAATGCTAAGTCTTCATTGTCATAGTTGCTTAAAAACATAATATAAAAAATATATTATTTTAAAATAATATATACATAGAACACTTCTTTTTTTCTTCTTCACTCTCACTCTAACTACTAATAAGAAAATGCTAGCACTCTTAATATAGTGGCATATAGTTTATATGCTAATTTTAATATTAATAAGAATAATTTAATATATTGTAACTCCTATAATAATTTAATATATAAAACTCCCAATAATAATAAAAAGATATAAATATTATAACTCTCACACATTTAATATAGATTTAGTGACTGTTTAAAAATATTATAACCACCATGTAATGATGGTAGTTAATTGTTTTTTTTTTTTTTTGAGAGGACTAGAAACATACATATGTAACTCAGCTCTATTTACTTCAATTCCCAAGAAGTAACTCAGCTCACCAAGTTCTTTGAGAGAAAAAACAGTGTTTAATTTCTCAATTAACTGTTGTATTTCAGATGTATTATTACTAATGACAATAATATCATCTACATATAGCAACATGATAATGATATCATCTTTCGTTATTTGCACAAACAAGAAAACATCCAATTTGGTGTTACCAAATCTTCACTCTAATAGACTTGTCCTCAACTTATCATATCAAACTCTTAGAGTTTGTTTTAAGTCCATATAATGCTTTTTTGAGGCTGCACACATAATCAGCTTTTCCTTGCAATATGCAGCTTTCTGGTTGGCATATAAAAACTATTTTACATAAAATTCTCATTCAAGAAGGCATTATTAACATTCACCTACCTTAGCGTCCAACTATTTGTAACAGCTAAGATAAAAATTATTCTAACTGTACTTGCTTTGATCATCAGACTAAAAAAGTTTTAAGTAAAATCTACTCCTAGGGTCTAATGAAAACCTTTTGCAACCAAACCTGACTTTTTATCTTGAAATGCTGCTATCAAGATTTTTCTTAACTCTAAAAACCCACTTTTTCCCAACAATCTTATAGTTCGGGTCATAAGAACAAGTTCCCAGTTTTGGTTTCTTATTAAGGCCTGATACTCGTCACTTGTAGCCTTCTTCCAAGGATCGAACTATAAACCTTCTTAAGCAGTTGCTGGTGTGTAATTTGCAAGTTTGGTGATTGCTGATGTATATACTTTGGACTTGTACATCCCTGCTTTAGACCTGATTATCATTGGATATGAATTGGAGACTTGCATTCCACTAGACTGAGTTATGTTTTTAGAATTTGTAGTTATTTCAGGCAAGTTTGTGGTTCGAATAAAAGGTTCAACTATTTTTGTTATGGTTTGAACAAGAGGTTCAAACACTCTATGGGCTACAAGGTTTTACGATTAGTAATCTCAGTATCGAAAGATTGAAGCTTAATGGCCTGTGCTGTATTTGTTTCATTATCAGCTTCTTCTTCTCTAGGAATATCTTCACATATAATGTTATTATCAATGCAGGGAAATAAAGATTCAATAATATTCAATATTAGATATATACTGTAAGGAACTGAATGAGAATTAGCAGTACATGAATTAGAGGATTTGTTAAGAAAATTTAAGGCTAAAGGAAACTTATTTTCATTGAACTCAACATGTCTTGTTATGTATATTCTTCCATTTGATTTCATACATCTATAGCCTTTATGTTCAACATAATATCTCAAGAAACACACTTTTCAGTTTAAAAATTTAGCTTATTTGCTGTGATAGGGTCTAAGGTAAGGGTAATAAGAACTACCAAAAACCTTCATAAAACTGTAGTATGGTTTGCCGTTAAACAATAACTAAAAAGCTGATTTGTAATTAATGATAAACAAAAGGCATCCTGTTTATAAGAAAAATAATAGTTGTAATAGTATCCCACCAATATTTTATGGGTGCTTGACTTTTGAGCTAGCAAGGTTAAGCTTGTTACCACAACATGCCTTTCTTTTCTTCTTACTCTCTTATTTTGGTGATGAGTAGAGAAGGACATAAAAATCTGTGTTGTATTCTCTAAAACTCAAAAATCCTTTCCATTATCAGACTGAAATTTTACAAGTTTTCTTTTTAATAGGTTCTCATCTTGCATTTTGAAATGGCTAAAGTTTTGAGTATCTTAAGTCTTAAGTTGAAAAAGGTAAATCTAAGTAAACCTTGTAAAGTCGTAAACAGAATTGGCATAATACCTACAAGGTTTCCTTGACAGTATAGATGCAGAACCCCAAACATAAATGTACAAATTCTAAAAGTTCAAAAAAAATTGTTTCAAAAGATCCAAATGCAACTGATATACTTTGCCTTTTTGAAAACCATCAGTCAATTGAAACATTTATATTGATATTGGAAACAACTTTACGTTCTAAGAGAATTCTTTTAAGAACTTTTTGGATGCCCAAACTTCCTGTGAAATACATCTACTTCAATAGTTTTATTCAACTTAAAACAACTAAAAGAACTCTTGTACTTATTTAAGTGACTAGTCATATCAAATTTTTTAATCAAATCTAATTTATCACAACTACTTTCGGCGAAGAGTGACATTAATGGATTCAAAGAATATGATACAAACATGAGCTAAAACATAAGAAAAGGAAAATGATTGAGATGAGTGTTTTATCAGCTCATATAACCCTCGTTTAGCAATTCCTTTGAGTAGAGGTCTCCCCTCCACATCTTTAATAGCACAAACATTTTAAATAAATTCAACATTGAGATTGTTATCTGATGTCAATTTAGAGATATTCTTAAAATTTTTGGTCATCTGTGGAACATGTAGAACATGCTTCAACTTCAAGGGTTTTTGTGAATTAAGAGTGTGCATAATGCAATTTCCAATATGTAGAATTTCAGACTATTTCCATTTCTAATAGATAGAAGTTCTTTACCTCTATACTCACTCCTTTGTTACCATGCTGTTCATGTTGTTGGTTATGTGATTAGTTGCACCATATTCCATGTACTAGTTATTGTCTTTCTCCGTTTAACGTGCCTTCATAAGTGTACAAACCATTGCAGCAGCTTGTTACTGAACATTAGCTTGCACAGGAGGTTCAAACTTTTTTCTTGAACCGATTCCAATATTTAAGAGCACCAGGACCATCTGTGAAGCAGATTTGGCACACTATTTTAGAGTTGTTACTCCTGGTTTGTGTACCATAGCATGTTTCCCTTTTCCTTTATAATTTCCTAAAGCTTTACTGCTAGCTGCACCTCCTTCGTTATAGATATAGCTATTTTGACTACCAAAAACCTTCATTCTTTCCTTTATTTTACATATCTATTTTCATTACTTATATCTCTTTTAAATTTTTGTTTCAAACTTGTCTGAAAAAATTTATAGACAAATTTGCTCTTGTATTTACATTAGTCATTTCAATCCTACTGTCATGGCTAAGCAATCTAGCATAGATCTTGGTTAAACTCAGATCATCAAATTTAGAAGATACAAGAACTGCCACAAGGTCATGGTCTAATCTAAGTCGAGCCAACAGATAAGTCACTAGATCTTGATTTGGAACAGGTTTCCCTGCCATAGCAAAATTATCTTACTATATTCTTGAGCTTTATATATAATACTCATGCATCTTCATGAACCTTTCCTTATGGTTTGTAGTTGAGCTCTGAGTTGTGATCTCCTATCCTATAACTGGTTCTTAAAAATTTTATCAAGATGATTTCATATCTTATTGAAGTTTTACAATGAGTGACTTAACTCAGTACAATTCATTCATTGAAGGCAAGAGCCAACTCATGAGAAGACCCAACTTATGAGAAGACCATCATGTTTCCTTTAAAGGCTATACTTTGGATTTATAGTAGGCACTGGATCTGGATTTGTGCTTGATGGAGTTATGAATTGAACTGGATAAGACCTAGCTCCAATCAACAGAACTTCCAAACCATTTTATCTTATTGAAGCTAGACTTTGAGATGTCTAAAGCAAGGAGTTGTAATCAAGCTTAATTCACATTTCTCTAGCATTAAAATATTGTTTTTTTTTCATTTGGAAAAACTATTATATATAAGTGCGTTTTAGTCCACCTCAATATATTTGTTTTCAATTCATTATAGTATAATATTTCAATAAATTAAATAATTTTATTTTTTGTCCCTAATTTTATATATTATTTTCAATACAATTTTCAAAGTTGACTTTGACAAATTACACCATTAAATTAATGGTATAAATGTAAAAATTAGGTTTGTTGTTAAGTTTAATAGAAGGGTGTTTTGATGACATGCTAAAAAAGTGGAGGCAAACTTCTTGAAGGGGTGGAACGAAATTAACAGTATAAAATATGAACCAAACAGATGATTTTAACCATTAGATTAACTGACACCCTCACATTAAAACGCCTTTTTTATTATGCATTTACCATTCTGTTACTTTAATCAATGAAGTGATTTTAACTTAAAAAAATTTCAAATTAATATCGAGTTGGTTTAATGCATTCTTTTTTAAGTTATAACATTTCACGACTATAAATAGACACGAATCAAAGTTGTCTGAGAAAGAGAACGAAAATGTTCCCTTTTGTTAGAAGAGATTTTGTGATCAACTTTTTGTCTCATCGATGATTTGATTCCGTGCAAGTTTTTCGGATTCACGAAATTAACATTTTTTTTTATCAACTGGCTTAACCGAAAGTTTTCCGAAAGTTTTGGATCAATTTCTTTGTTTCTTTCGGATCTCGCCAATATACCTTACAAAATTTAACCTGCATTTTACATTTTCGTTTCAATTTTACTTTGAAGAGTAACACCAACCTCTATGCAAGCCACTCAAAGCTCCCATGAGCAACACGTTGCCGTCTTGGCATTCCCATTTGGTAGCCATGGCTTAACTATCTTTAATTTGATGCTCAAGTTAGCATCTTCAGCCCCAGCCCTGCAATTTTCCTTTTTAAGTACCAAGAAATCCAATGACTCACTGATTTTGGCTACGGATGCTAACCTTCCAGACAACATCAGTGTCTATGATGTGAATGATGGAGTGCCGATGAAACATGTTTCAGCGGAAAATAAACCGCTAGAGGATGTGGAGCTATTCCTTAAAGCAACGCCCCAGAACTTCAGAGAGAGTTTAGATGTGGCAATGGCGGAGACTGGTCGAAGAATCAGTTGCTTGCTCACAGACGGATTCTTGACATTTGCCGGAGAGATGGCCGGAGCTATGAACATTCCATGGTTTCCAGTTTTTGTTGCCATGCCGTATAATGTATCTGCTCATATTCATACTAATCTCATTCACCAGTTTTACCTCAACACAAATAGCAGTTTAAGGCTTGAAGACCAAACCCTAGACGTCATTCCAGGTTTATCCATGTTGAGAATTTCGGATTTATCGGATGAAATACTATTGGGTGATTCAGAAGAATCCCTCTTTTCTTCCATGCTAAGTAAGCTTGGAAATGTCCTGCCACAGGCTACTGCCGCTGTCATGAACTTCTACCAGGAACTTTATTCTTCCCCCCAGCTTATAGATGATCTCAAATCCAAGGTTCCAAGTTTACTGAATGTGGGTTTTTTAACTCAACCAATGCCGCCGCTGCCATCAGATTTAGATGAAACAGGCTGCTTGACATGGTTGGACAAACAGAAAGCTAAATCCGTAGCCTATATTAGCTTTGGTACAGTAGCAATACCACCTCATAATGAATTAATAGCACTATCAGAGGCACTAGAGGAGAGTACCATTCCTTTTCTTTGGTCAGTTAAGAATGATACCATATGCCGGTTTCCAGAAAAATTTCTTCAAAGAACAAGCATCCGGGGCAAAATAGTTTCAAAGGCACCTCAAACTAAAATCCTGGGACATTTTTCCATAGGTGTCCATGTGACACACTGTGGAGCAAATTCAGTGTGTGAAAGCATCACAAATGGAGTGCCGATGATCTGCAGGCCATTTTTTGGAGACCATTGGATAAATGCACGGATGGTAGATGATATATGGGGGATTGGTGTGAAAGTGGATGGCATGATATTTACAAAGAGTGGCGTGCTTAAGAGCTTGGAGCTCATTTTTTCTCGTGAAGGGAAGAAAATGAGAGAGAATGTCCAAGCTCTGAAAGAAATTGTGATTAAAGCTGCAGGATCTAATGGCAGTGCTACTCGAGATTTCAATACATTGGTGGAAAAAATCTCAAATGCTGGCAAAACTACCCATTACATCTAGTGTTTGCAAAATATTCCTAGGTGTTAAAGAGTGTCTAAAACATGTATAAACAAGCACAACCATTTCATACATTTGGAAAAACCATTGAAGAAACACACCCTGTCATATGCTAGTGTTCGGAAAAAAATATTGACCCAGAAAAAGAAAAAAATTACAAAAAACAATAATGATTTGCTTCCAGTCAACTACTAAGCCTGCAAGCCAATACTTTAGTACAAAAGCAATTAATAGACATCAACTATTATCTAGCTTAATCTCGAGCACTGACTAGTCTTGCTTTGATCCACTACGTAAAAACATTCAAAATTTAACACATCAAAGGAGCTCACAATTGAAGAAAAAAGCATCGAGATATCACCAAGGATGATGTAAAGAAAAAAGTCGTCAGAACTCACATCAACATTATTTTTCTGTTTATGTAGTGAAAGTCTCATGCCTTTTGTTTCGTACAGTAAATACCTAGTCATTGAGATAAATAAGTCAAAATTAAACATTTTTTTCTGGTCAGGCGGTGCAATGTCTTACAAGAATGAAAATCTAACCACACATCCTCCAAGACATCAGCTGTTGCTACACAACCGTTTTCCTTTGATTAAACCTCTTTTGTAAATGTTTTGTAGATTTCTGCTTTGTTTTATTTTTATTTTTATTCTTATCATTTAGAAGAAATTTTTTCTTTTACCAACTCTTCTAGCCACCTTGTTGATTCAGTTCCCAGGTACCTAAGTTTTAGGCAAGGGTTCAAGGCATAGTACAAATAGAAATCTTTCATGTTGCCCTCACTCCACTATACATTAAGTACCATGCATGAAGTTCTCTGCACATTATCATGGGAATCATTGTCACCAACAATAACTGCTTAACAAGCTTTGATGGTTGGCACGCAAAACATATTGAATCCCATTTTGATCATTTTCATTACTTTTATCTGTGTCAAATACTCCAAAAGAAAAATAAACAACAAAGAGAGTGAGAGGAAGATACACGAGCAACAGATTTGGCATTTATTTATTGTAGCTTTCAAACAAGTTTCAGAATAGAATCTAATTACACTATATCACAATAGCTCTTACTTCTGAGAAGTAGGCATTGCAAGTGAAACACCACTGCCTCCAGGTAAATCCTTCCATTGTTGAGTCACTGTTTTGATCTGAGTGTAAAAATTAGCTCCAGTCTTGCCTGCAATTATATATTAAATAACTCAAAATATTCAGGAGATTACTGCCAGCTTTACATAACTGGTACTATGAAAAAGGACAAGAAAATGGGGAAGACAATAGCAAAAGTTTGGTAGAAAACATATATTACCATAGAAATTCAGATCCCCAGCGAATGATGCCTTAGAGCCAGTAAAGGAGAAGAAGGGCAAGGGAACAGGTATTGGGACATTGATGCCAACCTGCATTGAAGCAACCATGTAACCATTTTCATGTCAATTTAAATATGACCAGAATGCAGCAAAGACTTCAGCAAAAAAAAATATCTAATTTAACAATGAAACTTCTCATTTTTGTTAATCTGGCCATCTAATTTCAACATATAAACGGGCAAACATGTGACAGTAAAAGTGACCCCACAGTGTTAAGCTTGAGCTACACAGATGCAGCTCTTAATTATAGTCAACCTATTAATCTGTTACTTCCAAAAGAAATGTTGATGAGGGTCAAGTTTTACATTTCCAGCCTCAATCTCAGCCTGGAATTTCCTTGCAGCTGCACCAGATGATGTGAATATAGAAGCTCCATTGCCATACCTGTTAGAGGATTATAAAGTAAATGTACTATCAAAAGGATATTGACAATTTAGGGGTAAAGAGCTATGAAAAAAGTGTTACTGATTGAGCTATGAAAAAAGTGTTACTGATTTTTGTTAACAATATTTATGGCCTCTTCCAAGCTGTCAGCCTAAATATCAAGAGGAATGAAAGAACATATATCAATAGATTGCCAAAGGAACATATAGAGAAGCTAAATAAGCTCAGAAACAGAAGTTTCTGAGTAATCAAAATACCTGCATGCAAAGAAGAACTGGGCCAAAGATTTCCTCCTGAAAATCAAGAGAAACTATAGAGTTTAAGCAAGTTCAAGGACTGTATCTCTTCATCCACCAAGAATAATAAATTATCCACATCTTGAAAGCACAGAGCAAATGATCACATACCTTGTAACACTCCATTTCAGCTGTGACATCAGTTAAGATAGTGGGACCAATGAAATTGCCACACTCATATCCTGGAACCTGCTTGTCAATCATAAAAATCTTATAAGCAGACAAGTTTTACTTCAGAAACTGAATATGTTTACATAATGCATAATAAAATACCTAATCAATAACAAAAATACCCCTTAAAGGACAAAACTGAAAGATACACTCACTGTTTGCCTTATATTCTGCCTGCTGGTTTCGTTTACTAAGGGGGAAAGGGAGGTGGTGGCTTGTCACTTTTTAATTTGGTCATCCTTACATATGTAAAAACCGAAATTCCTTTGATGAACAGAGCGCAAGGAGGGAGGGAGGGAGAGAGAGAAGGAAAAGGGTTGGACGTGAAAGGGCTTCATAATTGTGTTATAGTGATTAGTGATTTCAAACTCTCAAATAACCATTATAATGGGACTCTCATAAAGTCATCATGAAGATGTTGAACCTAATGCCTTTTCTTGTAATTTCTTAATCATGCTATAATTTTTCAGTAGATATTATATGCTTCTTGCATAATACTAAATTAGCAAGCCAAAGATTGAATGATATAATTAAATTAACTACATCATAATACCATAAAGTGTCTTCAAGAGCAACAAATAATGCTTGTAAAGTTTAAATACCACTATATTCCTCCCATCAAGTAGTAGCCTGGCACCACTATCAACACCACTCTGGATTAATCGGCATATTCGTTCCTTGGCCTGTGAATTAAAGAAATATTCCCAAGCAAATTTTGATGATTAGAATCTTACGAAAGGCCTTATCAGAAAATAAAATTTTTAGTATCAATAAGGTGCTTTTTAAACAACACAAACAAAATTATTTACAATAGTAAACTGTTGAAATTAAGAGTTCCAAATTTGATAAAGCTAGTATAGAAGATGCAGAAATTCCTAAACAGTACACTGACTTGTTTACTAATAACTGGACCAAGGTCTGCATCAGGTTCGGTGCCAGCATTTACTTTAAGAGCTTTTGCACGTTCCACTAGTTTGTCCTCCCTGGAACAGATCAAAAGCAAAATTGTCATGCTATGATATAGCATTTTAATCATTCAAATCAATTTCCACAAAACTGTGGTTAAACAAACTTGTCAGACGATGAGCATCTGATAGTATGGTTTGGAAATTTGAGATACTCCACATGAATACAGACTGAGAACATATATGCAAAATGAAAAAAAAAAAAAATTACTGTAGTGCTTCAGTAAAATGTCCTTGAGCAACATTGTAAAACATGGTCTGTAGCTGGTCCCTCATTAAAGGGAGTTGGGAAGATATAGAACTTTTAGGAACGGCCTCTGTTTTGCACCAGCTTTAGATAGAATTCTCACTGGAATTTTTATATCCACTATGAATTTAAACAGAAAGCTATATGTCATTACATTATTTGAGAGAGCAGTTTATCGAATTAAATTTAATTATTAATCATATTTTCCATTGACAAAAGGAGATGAAAATTTCAGCTCATCAAAGCTAAAAGTCCACAGTAAAAAGCATTCCCGGTCTATGGGAACTTGGAACCCTACAAGTCTTCAGGAACATTCTTCATCGAGCTTCAGATGGAAATCCCACAGCAGATCTTCTAACTTTCACAATGCAGATGAATGTGAACAGAAAGCCTGAATCATTCTATTATTTGAGAGATTGAGTGATTTCCCTCAAATTATCAGAGTTTCCAAAGATATAGATGCTGCTTTTTCATCCTTGGTACACCCAGGATGAACTTTTATAAAGATTCCACAATGTTAGCACTGCCTTCGCACTTTGTACATGTTAGGGGATTGGACCAAAGGTCCAACATCCAACCTAAAGACTAGCCTATTAGGTGGTGTGGCCCTTCTCTTTATAAACCATTCTATCTTCCCACTCCTTTCCTATGTGGGACAAGTACTCAACAATCCCCCTCTCGAACGAAACCTTCTACGGTGGAGGGAGCAACACCGGGGTTTCGTTCGACACACTGAGTGTCCACTACACTTTCGGACCTCAAAACCCAATTCTAATACCACTATTAGGGGATTGGGCCAAGGGTCCAACATCCAACCCAAAAAACTAGCCTATTAGGTGGTGTGACCCTTCTCCTTATAAACCATTCTATCTTCCCACTCCTTTCCCTATGTGAGGCAAGGACTCAACAATTGTAGAAAGCCAGCAAAATCATGTAGAAAATAAAGACAAGCTGATCTGTATTGATGATAAAAATATTTCTATTTACATGTTCCTTGTCATAAAATTACTTTTGTTTTGCACCCATAACAATAAAAGATATGTTATCCATGACATGTCCTTCAGGCAGCACTAGGGTAGGACCACCTCTCAAACTCATATAGGCCTTTTGACAATGTTACTATCTAAAGTTTCAACTGAAGGAAAAGCCAAATAATAGTTGGTGAACTCCAGCATGCAACCATGTTTTAATGGCTTAATTTACTTAATAGACTTGCCTCATGACATCCAGGCATTGATTCAAATACAAGCCTGACTTGCTCTATGCTAGACTTAAATTTTTTTTAAAAAAAAAATTGAAGAGATTTCAAACATAAGACCTCCTGTTCAGCTTGACTCAAATACCATCTTGAGTTTTAGTTATTCCTAAAAGTTTAATCCAATCGAAACTCATCCAACAAAACAAATTACATAAATATAGATAAGAGAGCCATATCAATCAAATGACCTTGACTATCAACTATGGATCAGTTGAGAGCCACAGTGCTGATACCTAAAGCAGCAAACTACCATAGGCCAAGCAGCTAGGAAGAAATGTAAGAATGAAAGTTGTCCAGACTACCATATTGGAAGGTCCATAGGCCAGAATACCTGAGCACTATGCTACTATAAATATCTTCCTCTTGACCGAATTTTTAACCTTCATTATTGAATTTGTTTTTGGGGTTTCCTTGGTCAAAGTAGAGGTCTAACAACAGTTTTTGAACTCTAAAAAGTTTAATAGTAAAAACATGGTTTTTGGTCGTTTACAATCAGAAAGGGTGCAGAGCATTTGAGATTGGCAAACATGAAAAGGAATTGTCAGCAAATTAAGTTATTATCAAAGTTACCAGCCTTTGAGATAGAGAAGATAAACTAGATAATACTAAATGAAAGGAACAAAAACAAATGAAATAAGATAAAGCTGGAGCATAGAATACAATGATTTTGAGTCTCCAACAAAAACTATTGTGCTGAGTGCCATGCATCTTTGTCCAGCAGCACCAAAACCGGCAGCAACTAAAGCATTTAAAGTAGCGTCCATGTTTGCATCAGGCAGGACAATTCCATGATTCTTGGCTCCCATATTAGACTGACACAATAGTTAATCAAGTAATCAACTGACGTCTACTTCACTACAGTGGGTAAAAATCAAAATATCTCTCCCATAAAGAAAACAGGTATGTTATCAAACAAAATAAACTTACCTGAACACGTTTTCCTTTAGCTGATGCTCTTGCATATATGTGCATGCCAGCCTTTACGAAGAATGTCAAAAAAATCAAGAAAAAACTAAAACAAACAAATTGCCACCATAACAGAGAGAAAACACAACAGTTTAAAGAAAATCAAGGCAAAACCAATCGACTATGTTCCATGAAAGTAGTTGAATATTATGTAGACAAATAATTCTTTGAAGGATGAAATTATAGATACAGAATTTCTGAGAAAAAACCTTGCTACATATGCAATAAATGAAATGAAGCTTTACTTGGATCACATAACACTTCTTTGACAAAATTGATGACCTAGTTCACGATTTAACATTCCAAATACATGTTAAGGCATACCGATTTTACTTATAACTATAGAAGTATATGAATCTATGATGATGAAAAACAGGCAATAACAAGGCCATATGCAGTATTATGACTAAAAAAATAAGCCAGCCAACTAAAGGATTTCATGATTAGAAGAAAAAAGAAATTAATTTAGAAGTGAAAAATTCTATTCAGGGAGGATACCAACTAGAAACATCATAAAATGAACCACTGAAATTTTGGAAGAAACCAATCATAAATTTCCAAAGCAAAATTATTTTTAAGTTCTTGCAATAAACACTCAAGTAGAGCAAAAACCATATACATATTAGACTTATCATTGTTTCCGAACTCTAAGATACTGAAATACTACATATACAATTTCCCCCAGGCTGTCGGATGGTCTAGACCAAAGCTATGGACCAAATAATTGTTCTCTCTACTAGCTGTACAAACAAATTACACGATTAGAAATCTTCTATTTATCTTTCTTATCTCAAATAGATTACGAAGGGAAGACAGCTCCATCATGTGATAATTGGATGAATCCCATTCCCCACATTCCAGGCCGACAATCCAAAATTCCCAAATGAAAAATATAGCATCACCCAAGAAGATCCCAATTTAGTAAATCAGAAAGAAAAAGAAGAAGACCTAAATGTGCACTTGTGTGTGGGTGTGAGAGAGAGGTAACATCATATATGCATACAGATGGTGATACCAATTCATTGTCTAAATACTTCTGTGATGTGTTTTATCAAAACATGATGTGGTGAAGTATCAAGAAGCAGAGTTGTATGAAGTAACTTACCACGTTTGAACCAACAAAGGATACAGCTCTGATGCTGTCATCATCACAAATAGCATTCACAGTTTCCTATCACAAAGTGAGCAACATTATCGAAACCAATATCATTTGAGATGCAAAAACTAGCAGCATCAATTCATAGAAGCATCACAACTTCATGTCTTAGATTATTGTGAAAATGAAACTATTTTCCAAGATGTATGATGTCGGCTGATAATATTGTAGATTTCCTCAATAAAGATTTCAACATCTTAAAAGTGAAGACAAATTAAATAATTTGCATCGTACATTATGATGTAGCTGATAATATTATAGACTTCAAATTTCAATAAAAACTTCAACATCTTAAAAATGAAGATCAATTAAAACATTTACATGAAATAGTTTTCAATTGGACATGATGTAGGCTGATAATATTGCTGATATCTTCAAGACAAATTTATGGGAATGAATAAAGTAAATAAGAGCACAATTCAGTGAGACATACATGGGTCCCATGAACAATATTCAGAACACCATTAGGCAAACCAGCCTCCATTGCTAATTCTGCAAGCATTATAGAAGCCCCTGCAGCACCAAAGAAAATCTTCCAAGTAAAAAACATGAAAATTGAAGAACAAATTGAAAAGAAAACTGGGCATTGGATAAAACTGTAACAGAAACATGCAATAAACAGAAATGAACCAAAATGGCATTAAAGGGAATTCTTTAGAATAATATTTGTATAATCCTGTTTCCTTAGAATAAAACTTTTTATTATCGTGAAGTCCACCAAATCATATAGGAAGCAAACTTTATATGGAAAAGCTAAGATATCACAGCTGATACACGAGTAATTTTATCTTTTAGAAAACCTTTTCCGAAGGAAATTAGACTCTGTTTATCTAAGGAACACATAATATTGTGTTTGTGTGCGCTTGCATGAGCGTGCTAGTGCGAGTGAGCTTTATGTGCATGCAGATATTGTTGCCAAACATGCAAATGGTTTAGCCACATCTGAAGTTGGCCTAGACAAATATGAATATAACCAATTAGGGCAGCTGAACCACTTTTCTTTTGGCATACTTTACAGCAAAGTTCAATCACCCAAGGCCTTGTTTCCAGTACTGACTTGGGTTCCCTCTAATTAATAGTCCATCGCAGGGTCTGACAAGAATATGACTTCTCAAGATTACCCTTTAACACTTAAGGTTTCATGTTGACTCTGAGACAGAAGAAGCAAAGGAAAAAGATTTGACAATAGTTGAGATAAAAGACCCCGTGGACAGAACCAAGGCTTAAAGTTCAAATCAGCAACTGCCGTAATAATCTAGCCTGAATTGTTGCTCTATGAAGGATCCTACTAGCCAAAGAGAACAATGATGCTTTGTTTGAATAATTATTTTAAATTAAAAGAATGTAAATCAACGAAGGTATGTTATTTACTCTCAATAATGAATTACACACTGTTCTTAGAAATAACATAAATAGAATACATCTCACTTGCACAACTCCGGATTATTTAAGAGCCAATCAAATATAAGATATGATGCCAAAAACTAGGTTTCAAGGCTTCTTGATAAAAGAAGAAATTGAAAACTATGGTGAATCCCTTGATTCTAATCACTGACGCTTCCCGTACCCATGCAATCTGTTGTCTTTGAGATGACAACATTCCAGGTCAAAGACGGATTTTGTTCATGCTCTAGGATTAAAGATGCAGTACTTACTATGAGGCAGATAATAATTAAGAGGCTATTTTATACCACAATACCACGAAAATCACATTTACCTGGATCCTTTTCCGATGGCTTCAGAACAAAGGTATTACCACATGTAACTGCTACTGGAAACATCTGCAGTGCAGTAATAAGACAAACTTTTATAAGAGTTCTTTCCAGGAATTGAATTATTGGGAGCCTAAACCTTCAAATGCCTCACACTTTTGAAAGTTCAAGTTAATCATAAGAAATAACTAACAGACAAGTTACTTCAATTCTTTCTACAACATCTTAACCATGATTTTTTTTTTTAAATTAATATTTTCAATCTATTGTTTCATGAGTGTAATGACATACAGAAGCGGTCTGATAATCCAATGAGGTATGACTGTAAAGAAAATAAAATGATTACGTGGAAAACACAAGAAGTAAACAGATAAAGGAGAAGAATAACATAAAAGGCTTACCCACAAAGGAATCATTGCTGGGAAGTTGAAGGGGCATATCCCAGCACAAACACCAAGAGGCTCTCTAATGCTGTAAGTATCAATTCCATTTGATACATTGGGGACATACTCCCCCATTTGCAGAGTTGCCATTCCACATGTATGTTCCACCACCTCTGCATTACAAAAGGAAAAAAAAAAAAAGAGGAAAAGAAAATCAGAGACCTCCAATGTAACAGATTGAGCTTAACCACCTTCACACCACAAAGTCTAGTCAAAAAACAAAGTATATAAAACTGAAACTCACCTAGACCACGAAACACATCTCCATGAGCGTCCTTCAATGTTTTTCCCTGTTCGGTTGTAATATTCATGGCAAGCTTATCCTAAAAGAGGATTCCAGTTACGTCATTATTCAGAGTTCTTTATGGATTAAAATAAAATGAAATACAAATAGAAAAGATAGACTATAACATGTATACAATGTCTCTCCGAATAAGTTCTTGGAGCTTTAACATGATACGCTGACGAGTTGTAATTGGTGTGTTACGCCATGAAGGAAAGGCCTGCTCTGCTGCAGAAACCGCCGCTTTAAATTCTTCATTTGTAGTTAAAGGAACCTGTGAGACAACTTCTTGTGTCGCCTGTTGCCAAATCATAAATCCATTAGACCCAAAAAAAAAACAAAATTTAACATAAGCTTAAAATGAAAATGAATAAACGTTGATAGTATTCCATATACTCACAGGGTTTATAACATCTATGAATTCTGACGATTGTGAATCAACAAAAGCCCCACCAATAAGATTGGGAACCCTCTGATACAACATAAGCCATACAATAGAATTAGTGTATTTGTATTAAAATAAATGCAAGATGCATCCATCACACGGCAATGTTTGGACGAATGAAATTAAACTTAGTTGGAATTTTCTCTCAGCAAGTAAAGAAAAAATATTATAATTTGTTGACTGCAGTTTCAAATTTTTTCTTTGTTTCTAAAGAAAAAAGGGGAAAAAAAATCAATATTATCATTTATCAAAGTCTTTGATTCAGCTAAAATAAAAATTTTAACATTAAAAATTTTCATTTCCAGTTTTCTTTCACTTTTACTCATTTTCTCAGCATGCAAGCAGAAGATGAACTACCTCACATACACCTTACAACCATTCAAAGGATATTAAATAACTTTAAAAAGCATAGATACACATGCAAGATGAAGTTTCTCTAATTCCTCAAGAAAATCTACTTTCCGGGAGAAAAAAAAAAAAACAGCGCTTACAAGAGGCTTATGCTGCTTTGAAGATGGCTCCGCGACTGTAGAGAACTTGGCGAAAATCTGAGGCCTCACTGCCTTTAAGTTCCTCACTTCACAGTCATAAAAAAACATTAAGAACTTGAAAAAAAATAAAAATAAAAATAAAGAAAGAAATTGAGAGCAAAAATAGATTCAATTTACCTCGTTGAATCGAAGAGAATCGCATCAACATCTTTTTTTTAAAAAAAAAAAAATATTTGAGTTTTTGATTCACTGAATTAGTTGCCGAGTGCTGGCTATGTAAATTTGGTAAGAAGCATGCATGATTATACTTAATTATATTATCGCTGTTGGATGTTATCGGACGGTCCAGATATAAAGTGGAGTGCGGATAAGGATTGCAATTTACAAGAGAACCCTTCAAACAAGACATTTCCAAAATGGAGTGTGGACCCCGTAAAAGTAATTATTTATTTATTTGTGGAGAATCATTTGATGACGCTGATAAAAAAGTTTATAATTTTATTTAATTAATTTGTACTGTACTGTTTTTCGTATTTATATGCTATAACAAAGACGTCGGCTTGGCAACATATCAACGAAAAAAAAACCTTAGCACCAAAACTCTCCCAACTCTAAAGTCCGCTGCCCTTTCAACAAATATTCATCGGAGAGGGGGCTTAATGGACACAATCACTCTAGCTTTAGTTTTCCACACCAGTATTCCTTCTTCTATTTCTTTTGTTTTTTGCTAGCCCTCCGTCTTCAATTGCGACTCCATTTGGTTCTGGTGACTGGTCGACGCTTTAATGCCGTGGTGCCCTGTTGCATGGCCATGTTTTGACTGATTTGGCTGCTTGTTGCCGTGTTGTGTCAACTGTCAGAGGCTCTACGGATCTAGTCAAGCCTACAACAACCAGTAAGCTTTTTCGACTCAGTTTCATCG
Source organism: Ailanthus altissimus (assembly GCA_946807835.1). NCBI lineage: Eukaryota > Viridiplantae > Streptophyta > Magnoliopsida > Sapindales > Simaroubaceae > Ailanthus > Ailanthus altissimus. The sequence goes on from OX327698.1 coordinate 15,403,729, forward strand.
GTGTGTCTGCTACTCGCTGGACACTATTGCCGATCTTCAAGCCACCTTTGTTGGCATTCAAACGATACTCTAATGCTCTTCATCTCTTCGGTGGGCTTGTTCTGGTTCCAGCGACAAGTTATGCTTTATACGAGCTCTGCTTCATAGGCGTGTCTGTTTACTCCTCTCGTTGGACATCACTACCTTCTCCGTTGGCCCATGGGATTTTCGATCTCCATGGCACCTCTGCTAGCGTTTTGGTATTTGAACGGTGCTCAGGTGGTTGGTTTCTGATCGTTTTATGCCGCCAAACCTCATGTGCCCCCCCTCCTTCAGCTTTCTCCTTTTCCTGTGGGGTCTCCCGCGGGGTGGCAATTGTCGACTGTTTTTAGCCGACCGCTTCTTGTCCAGGTGATCTGGACGATGTCTCACTGGTCCTGTTCAACACCAGCCACGCCTCTTTCGGCCTTTTGCTCCCTTGGCCGTTTTCCGGTCAGTTTTCACCAGACCTTTGTCAAAGTCCGCCGGCTGTTGTCCCTTTCATTTTCCTTGTGCACTCTTGCCCCCACCACCGGCAATGACACCCTTCTGGGTCTTCCTCGACCCTGCCAACGTGTTGTGGCCCCTTGGCCAGTCGAGACCCCTCTGGTAAGTGTTTTTGATCTTTCTCCGATGGTCCTTCTCCGTCCGTTTACTCACTGTGGTACCACCGGAAAGCTGTACCGTTTTCTTGGTTTTCATTGTCGATTTTATCTTATAATTGGTGTTTATGGCTGAGTCTAGTTGTTGCTTTTGAACAAATCGGTTTAATAATTTCTCCCTTTTTAAGGATCTATATTTCTTTCGTTTGCGAGATCTGCTTCTCCTTTTCTTTGAAAATGTCAGTAATTTTCGCATGTGAGATCTGTTTCTCCTTTTCTTTGGAAAGGTCAGTTTCTCCCTTTCTTCGGAAAGGTCAGTGTTAGGTTATCCGTACCAATATGGGTATAGTTTGTACTCTTCTATGAAAGAGTTCTCAGGTGGTCTTAAGATGTATTCTATTCTTTTCCTGTAATCTTTTGATCTTATGCATCAAAGGTCTTTATTGTAATGTCTTGATAATATGCAATGATATGATACCAAAATAAAAAAAAAAACAAGACGTCGGCTTAGGGGTGTTAGAAACTAGAATATATTTTAGCTTTTGCAAATCGAGGAATGAAGGCACAACAAATAAAATTTAAATGGGGTAAAAAGTTTTGAACCCTTTTAAACTTTTCTCTCCAAGTGTCTCCAATTCAACCAAAAAAGACTTCACCTTTTTTTAAATTCTTTTTCCATTGGAGAGGGACCTCCACGGGAAGGAGACCTCTCTTTTTCTCTTTGTTTAGAAGTAACAACAATTAGTCATTTAGTCTTTTTTTTTCTTTCTCACATATTTTTCCATTGTCTTTTCTTTTTTATTCTTCGTCCGGTGATTTTTTAGTTGACCGACCATTTAGTTAAGGGAACACGTTGAGCAGTTGCCTCGTTGAATATGCCTACACTTGAGTTAACCTTTGGCCCATGCCAGAACTTCCTTAACCAGTTGAATCACTCTGATTGCTACGAGTTTCCTAACTCCATCGTGCCTAATCATTTTTTCAGGCGAGCACCTTGATCGACAATGACCTAACCCCTTAACCTTTACGACCGGCCTTTGCTGACCAACTTTGGGTTCGGTTAGCCTTGGATAAGACCCAATTGAAGTCGTCCCTAACTTAGATCTTGCCAACCACCAGAGCAACTTGCCAAAATTCGTTAGAAACTCTCATAGCACTACATCTCTACTCTTTTCGGCAACATATTCCAGCTCCTACCTCCGAGGCTGACCACCGTGGGAGAGTTGTCGTTGTTAACTGAGCAAGCCATGCTTACAGACAGTCACTTTGTACCAAAAGTCGGTGTAACACACTCTTCAACAATCTATTTCGACCTACGACCATAGATATAAATTGAAGTTTGTTGATTGTGTTGGTTGTGTTGCGCTAAGAAGCATTCAAATAATAATTAGCCTTATTACCAATTGTTAAGCGGACAACTAATAATGCCAGTAATACTACAATAAGGCAACCAACCATCCAACACAATATGCAAAAATAGAAAGAACACTAAGTTTAACGAGGTTCAGTAATGTTACCTATGCCCTCGGGCGTCGCTGGAATAAATCCACTATCTTCAATAGAAATTACAAAGTTTTTAGGCCATAATACAAATTCTCAAACTATTTGGTCAAATTGCAAATACTCAAAATAGTAGGGCCAATACTATAATTACCCAAACAGTAAGGTATTACTACCAATAGCCAAAATTAAAAGGAAAATTGAATTCTTACAACCTTCAGGGGCTTAAATGTAAAACCTTTGAACTATGAGGTTCTCATAAAGAGATCCTACAAAAGCTCAAAAATAAAGAAAAAATTAAATTCTTACAACCTTCAAGGGCTTAAATGTAAAACTCTTGAACTATGAGGTTCTTATAAAGAGATCCTACAAATAGAAAGGGGAGAAGAAAATTATTCAAAATTACAATTAATAATAAAGATGGCATTGTCTTATATAGGCCCAACCAAACTACCTCAATGCCATCTCCCACCAAAGAAGGATTTGCTCAATTGACATATAAACCAATTTTCAACAAATCTCCAATTTGGCAAATATGTCAATCCTCCACAAAGCTTCATTTTTTTCTAACAATTCTTTATCTAAATGCAGCGCCTTCAAATTTGCGCTCAATGGCTCTATCAAACTCGAACTATATTGATCAAGTCCAAATAATAACTAAACTTGATCATTGTCACCACCTTAGTCAACATATCTATGGAATTCTCAGCAATCTCAATATTCTGAAGTAAGATTCTTCCTTCACTAATGATCTCCCACACAAAATAATACCGAACATCAATATGCTTCATTCGAACATGATATACTGGATTCTTTGCTAAATGAATAACACTTTAACTGTCAGAATAAACATGAATCTTCTTCTGACTAATTCCCAACTCATCCAGCAATCTCTATAGCCAAATAGATTCTTTAACAGCCTATGTAATTGCCATGTACTCTACCTCTATAGTAGACAAAGCAACTGTAGACTATAAAGTAGACTTTTAACTCACAGGTGTTCTCGTAAAAGTAAACACATAATCGGTTGTTGACCGACATTTATCCAAATCACCAGTATAATCAAAATCAACATAATCGACAACACATTGATCACATGTATCATCTCTTTCAAAGACTAAGCCAACATCTACAGACTTTAGTAAATACTGTAGAATCCATTTCACAGCTTGCCAATGTCCTTTACTAGGATCATGTATATATTTGCTCACTACTCCAACTGTATGTGAAATGTCAGGTCTCGTACACACTATAGTGTTGGGATTTATACTCAAGTGTCATCCCATTGTTGTATGAATATTTTATTTTATAATATTTATATAGTACATTACTTGTTAAATCGCTAATTACAATTATTAAATGGTTCAATACTTGTGACGCTATAGACATTATATGGTCTGAAGAAGTTCAGATTTGATTTAAAGAAATTTAGATCAATGCTAAAAATTAGCATCACTGAAAAACTATAAATGCTAAAGAGTTAGCATGTTATAATAATTAGTGAAGTCTAAAAGTTAGAACTTTGTCTGTAACGGTACAAAGACCTGAGAGTACACTAATAATAATATAATTGCAAAAGTTGTAATGGGTGTTAAGAAATATTATTATGTAAGTCTATTCTCAAATTATATGTTTCTAGTCTTAATTCACTAATACAGGTCTGTCGGTAGAATCATTTTTCATATACCAATGTATACTATACCTAGATGATCTAAATGGCTGTTCTTAACTGACCATGGGCTTACTGAAAGTTCATATAGCATACAGGTGTTCAGTAAGGACTGAATACTGAACAGACTCAATGAGGACCCCAATAGACATCCCATGAAGTCGTCAATGAAAGGTCCTCTCGAGTTGAGTAGTATACGTGATCCTTTGATCTGAGTACCATGGTAGGCTTATAAGTGATCCATCATACTTTGGTTACATGCATGTCACATACCTTTTATGGTGTGACCGCTGGGTATGGTCTGATGCTTATGAAGTCCGATGTGTACAGATATAAAATTCGTCAACTCATATAGATGAGTTATAAATTCAGATGCTTAGAAACTGTATATTAGAAAGTCTTATGGCTATAAGCAACTGCTGAGATTTGTGCTCACGTGTTATCCTATTGTTGTATGAATATTTTATTTTATAATATTTATCCAGTTCATTATTTATTAAATTACTAATTACTATTATTAAATGATTCAATGCTTATGACGCTATAGATATTATATGATCTGAAAGGGTTCAGATTTGGTCTAAAGAAGTTTAGATCAATGCTAAGAGTTAACATCACTGAAAACTATAAATGCTAAAAGGTTAGCATGTTATATTAATTAGTGAAATCTAAGTGTTAGAATCTTGTCTGTGACGGTATAAAGACCTGAGAATACATTAGTAATAACATAGTTGTAAGAGTTGCAATAGGGGCTAAAAAATGTTATTATGCAAGTTTATTATCAAATTATATGTTTCTAGTCTTAATTCACCGATGCAGGTCTATCGATGGAATCCTTTTACATAGACCAGTGTATACTATACCTAGATGGTCTAGATGGTTGTTCTTAGCTAACCATAGATTTATTAGAAGTTCGTATAGCATACAAGTGTTCAGTAAGGACTGAATACTGAGCAAACTCAATAAAGACCCCAATAAACATCTCAGAAAGCTATCAATAAAAGATCCTTTTGAGTTGAGTAGTATACTTGGTCCTTTGACATGAATACTACAGTGGGCTTGTAAGTGATCTATCATACTTTGGTTTCACACATGTCACAGATCTTTCATGGTGTGACCGTTGGGTGTCGTTGGGTATGGTTCGATGCTTATGGAGTCCAGTGTGTACAGATATGGAATCCGTTAGCTCACATGGATGAGTTAATATATTCGGATGCTCAGAGACTGTAACTTAGAAAGTCTTATAGCCATAAGCAACAAATTCAGTAAAAGAGTTTCCTATAGGGTTAAATAATATTGTAAAAGTATTTGCATATATTGTTTATTAAGATACGTGTCTGGAGATAAGTTCACGGATGAGCACATATAGATTTGACGGTAGTAATCTATATCCCTACTCTTACAAGATATGATTGGCGAAAGAATTATACGTATGCGTTGTGACCTCAACTTGTATAGTTTACTGCACTGATTTGTAATATTCGTGACGTGTGCGTGGGGGCATCGATCTTGGACTCACATAATAGTTCTGTTTGAAAAATCGAGAGTGGACCTAGATAATCCCACAATATGAAGTGTACTCATTGTGTACTGGGGTAGCGTAACGGATTGAATAGTTTGATCTAGAAAATTCCAGCAGACTGGATATTTACTTCGGTTTCCCTCTGGTTATGTAAGTGTCAAGACTTAAGAGTTAAGTACATCAATTAGTTGTTGACCAATTGGATGTTGACACATGGCACATGTAGGCCAATTATTGTTTGATTTAGAAATTACCAAAATGATCTTATTTGTTGGACAAATAATATCATTATTTTATTCATTAAAACGTTTATTGAATAAAATAATAATAATATATGATATTATTATTTAAATTAAAATCAAACAATTAAATTTTTTTATTTAAATTGGCATGTCTTTCTATCATGATTTAATATAATTAAATTATTTATTTAATATTTATTAAATGATAAGTATAAATAGGTGGCATTGTTAATGGTAGGCCTTAAGATATTTCTTAATGATGAGAAAGTATTTTCTCATTTTGCCTAAATTAAGGCTAAGTTCATTTAAATGATATTCCATTTTGTTTTGTTTTAATTTGGTTTATTTTAAGATAATAATAAATAAAAACTAATAGCAAACATAATGAATGTCATTATGTGAGAAAATGAAAAATTATAAACAAAACACTAATGGTAAACATAATGGTTGTCATTAAGTGAGAAAATGAAAGATAATAATAAACAAATAAAAGAGCAATTAGTTGGTCAATTAATCATCAAAATTTCGTGCAAGGGGTTAAGGGAAGAAAGAGAAGTGAATTTTGCTAAGTGTTAGAAAATTCTCTCAAGTGTTGAGAGCACAAAAACACAACTCTTCCATTTTTCCTCTTCTATTTTTCCTTCCGTTTTGTCACCCATATTATAAGGTAGAAACAAGGATTCAAGAGTTGAATCATTTGCTGGAAAAGTTGCTATTCTAGCTTCCTCAAGCCCACCGTGTTGAGGAACTAGAATTTTCAACATGTTGCTTCAAGGCGGGTACTTCGGTTCGACAATATACCAAAGGCTTAACAAGGTACTATTTTTCAATCTTGAAGTATTTTACATTTATGAGATAACATGTAAAGTTTACTTGTGTTTATCATTATGAAATTTGTATTCTGTTCATCTGCTGCACATGTATGTATAAGATACATATGATATATTTGAATGATAAACACAAACTCACATGCATACACCTTAAATTTAAAATCATTAACAGCAACAAACCCAGGAAAATGGTTTCCCACAAGGTTAAACAATAGAGTAAATGTGTTTGCATTTATTTATAAAGATACATGTTTGGAGATAAGTTCATGGATGAGCACATAGGAATTTGACGGTAGTGATCTATATCCCGCTCTTTCAGGATATGATTGGTGGAAGGATTATACGTATGCGCTATGACCTCAACTTATATGGTCTACTGCACTGATTTGTAATATCCGTGACGTGTGCATGGGGCATCGATCTTGGACTCACATAATAGTTATGCTTAAAAAATCGGAAGTAGACCTAGAGAGTCCAGCAATATGAAGTGTACTCGTTGTGCACTAGGGCAACGTATCAGATTGAATAGTTCGATCTAAAAAATTTTAGCAGACCAGATATTTACTTCGGTCTCCCTCCGGTCGTGCACATGTCAAGACTTAAGAGTTAAGTACATCAATTAGTTGTTGACCAATGAGATGTTGACACATGGCACATTGTGGGCCACTTATTGTTTGACTTAAAAATTACCAAAATGACTTTATTTGTTGGAAAGATAATATCATTATTTTATTCATTAAAATGTTTATTGAATAAAATAATAATGATAATATATGATATTATTATTCAAACAATTCAGTTTTTTATTTAAATTAGCATGTGTTTCTACCATGATTTAATATTGATTGAATGATATAGTAAGAATAAATGGGTGACACTTGTAAATGGTAGGCCTTAACATGTTTCTTACTAATAAGAAAGTGTTTCTCATTTAGCCTAAATTTCAGCCAAGTTCATCTAAATGATTTCTCCTTCTCATTTTGTTTTGTTTTCATTACAAAATACTAATGGTAAACATTGACCAAGATAATGGAGGCCATTATGTAATTAAATGGGACAAGTGTTGTCCATTGAAATGGAAAAATAAAAACAACTTATTAAGAGCAATTGGTTGTTCATTTTTTAGTAGTAAGATACGGTTAAGGTATTTGGAGAGAGAAGTGTGATAATTTGCCTAAATGTTGAGCGCACAAAATACAATTCTTCTATTTTTGGCCACTTATGTTGGAATTTGTGCTTTCGTGCCATCCCATTATGTATAAATATTTAATGATAGTATTTATACAATTATTATTTCTAATAAAATCGTTAATATTATTTATTATTCAATGGTAAGATGCTTGTAACGTTTCAGACATTGTATGATCTGAAAGAGTTCAAATTTGGTCTAAAGAAATTTAGACCAGCGCTAAGAGTTAGCAATACTAATAGTTATAAGTACTAAGAGTTAGTAAGTTTATAAGAGTTAGCGAAATCTAAAGAATTAGAGCCTTGTCTGAAATGGGACAATGATCTGAGAATATATTACTAATGACATAGCTGTAAGGAGTTGCAGATGGTGTTAGGAAATGTCATTATGCAAGTATGTTCTCCAACACAATGTTCCTGATCTAATTTCATTGATGCAGGTCTATCGGTGGAACTCATTAATATAGATTAGTGTATGTCTATATCTGGATGGTCTAGATGGTTAGTCTTAGCAAACCATGAGCTTAGTAGGAAGCTTGTATAGAGATGCAGGTATTCAGTAAGGACTGGATATTGAACAGACTCACGAGAACAACCAATAGACATCTCATAAAGCCGTCAATAGAAGGTCTTCCGAGTTGAGTAGTATTTGTGGTCCTTTGACCTAAACGCCATGGTACTTTGGTTCCACACATGTCAGAAACCTTTCATGGTCTGACCGCTGGGTGTCGCTGGGTATGGTCCGATGCTCATGGAGTCCGGTGTCCGTAGATATGGGATCCATCAACTCATATGAGTGGGTTGTATATCTTGATGCTCCGAGATTGTATTTCAGAAAGACTTGTGGCCGCAAGCATAAACCTCAAAAAATATATTTCGATGGAATAAACAATATCACAAAAGTGTTTATGGATATTGTTTAATGAAATATAAATCTGGAGATAAGTTCCTAGTTGAGCAAATAGAGATTTGACGGTGATGATCTATATCTCTGCTCTTCAAGAATATAACATGATGGAATAATTATACGAATATATAATAACCTCAACTTGCATGGTCTAACACGCTGATTTGTAATATCCGTAACATGTGTGTGGGACATTGTTCAAGAAAGTATGGAGGAGAGCCATATGACAAATCAGGTGTGGACCTAGAGAGTCTCACATTATGAAGTGTACTCGTTGCGCACTGGGTTAGCAGATTTGATTGAATAATTCGATCCAATAAATTTCAACAAAAATAAATAATTATTTCGGGATCCCTCGAGATGTACATTTGTTCAGACTTAATTGTTAAGTAAATCACTCAATTAATTAACAAGGGTTGTTAATTAATAGAATATTGACAAGTGGCAAAATTTATTCAATGATTTGTTTTTACCTTATTACCATTTAACCTTGATAGTAAAATTTAATAAGGTAAAAAGTAATTATTCAAAATTGTTTTGAATAATTACATTATATTATTAGATAATATTATAATATATAGATCATGACATTGTATTTTAATACAATGAAGGGCCTAGATGCTGGCCATTTAATTACCCATTATAATTAAAGTAATTATATTTGTTAGGTAAAGATTAATTTAGGTGGCCATTATTCTAGTGTTTGGTTTAATTAATCTTAAATTGGAGACCAACAATAAAATTAGTGGAGCACTTCTTTTTGTTTAATCAAAGTGTTAAATAAACAAAATTAATTTTGGCAAAACAATTGATTCATTCATTTAATTCTTAGAGAAGAATTCAGCAATGGCAAAGAAGGGAGGTAAAAGAGAGTTTTGGTTTTTGTTCGTTCAAGTGTTGGAAAAATAAACAAACTTCTCTTCATCTCATTCTCTAATGGATGGCTAAAATGAATGAAATAAAAATGCAGAAAAAGATAATTACTTTGAAAAGAGTTGTTCAAAATAATTATCATGTAGAAATTATTTCTAAGAATTATACAAGAGTTGTATATTAAATATTTCTAATTAATACAAGAGTTGTATAAAAAATATTTACCATCTCCATTTAAGAAACAAAATTGTATTCAAAAGAAACAAAATTGTATTCAAAAGAGTTTGAATACATGTTGCTGAAAATTCTAAAACTAAGCTATTATTCTAGCTCTTTAATCCCATCAAAAGTTATGGACTAGAATTGTTCAACATATACTTCAAGGTGAGATCTTTACATAAATTGTTAGAGGACTTGAAGAATTTGTAATGCTACCTTTATTAGGTAAGTGTTTTACATTATGTTATAATACAATATTGTTCATCATAAATATATTTTGTAAAATAATTATACTTATTCATATATGTGATATATGTGGTTAATTGCTAAATTGGGTATATTTGTAACATGCTTCTGCTGCATATAGTAATTTTTGAAATTACGTATACACTTGTGTATCACACTCTCAATTCCCAACAACTTATACTATAAGGTAGAAACAAAGATTTAACGGTTGAATTCTTTGTTGAAAAAGCTGCCATTCTAACTTTCTCAAGTCCACTATGTTGAGAAACTAGAATTATGAACGAGTTACTTTAAAATGGGCACTCCGGTTCGACCAAAAACTCAAGGCTTGTCAAGGTAATAAATTCTCAAACTTTATGTTGTTTAAATTTATGAGATAACATATAAAACTTATTTGGGTTTATCATTAGAAAATTAGTATCCGCTCATCCGTTGCGCATATATGTATGTGATACATATGCATATTTGAATGATAGACGCAAACCCACATGTGTGCACTCTAGGTTCAAAATCACTCATACATAGCATACATCAGGCTACCAACTTCATTAGCATATAGAACTCGAGATATATACTCTCGTTGCTCATCTGAATTAAGAGATAAAGATGCACTAATCTTCATATGAGGAATGAGTGGGGTACTTATAGGTTTTAACTCCTCTAAAATGCGAAAATGTTGTAATACCTTCTTCAAATATTTCTTTTGAGTCAAACAAATTTTTCCTCATTCTTTGTCCCTATTAATCTCTATGCCTAGTATATTTCTAGCTTCACCCAAATCTTTCATCTCAAACTCTTAGTTTAACTAAGTCTTCAATTTTCTAATTTCTTCGACATTCGTTGAAGCTATCAACATGTCATTAACATACAAGAGTAGATAAATGAAAAAACGATCATGTAGCTTTTGAAAATACACATAATGATCAAATTTACTTCTTGTGTACCTCTGATCCATGATAAACTGATTAAATCACTTATACCACTGCCTCAGTGATTGTTTCAAACCACAAAGTGATCTTTTCAGTTGCAAACTAATTTTTTTATACCAACAACTTTGAATTTTTCTGACTGAGTCATATAGATTTCCTCTTTCAAGTTACCATGTAAAAATGCATTTTTTATATCGAGTTAAACTAGTCCCATATTTAACTGAGCTACTAAGGCCAATAAAATTCTAATTGATGAATGTTTCACAACTGGAGAAAATACCTCATTGTATTCAATTCCTTCCCTCTGTGCATAGCCTGTAGCCACCAATATTACCTTGTAGCGGACATCTTTTTTGTCAAAAAATCCATCTTTCTTTACATATACTCATTTGCACCCAATTGCCTTCTTACCCTTTAGTAGTTGAGCTAGCTCCCAAGTTTCATTCTTCTGAAGAGACTGCATCTCTTTCTCTATAGCTGTCTTCCACTGATCAACTTCAAATAGTTGTCTGCCTCTCTATAAGTGAAAGGAACATCATCATCTATAACTGGAAGTGCATAGGCCATTATATCAACAAATCGAGCAGGTCTCTGAATCTCACATCTTAGCATATGTACTACAATAGATTCTTATTACTGTTGAGGTTCCTAAGTAGAACCTTCTCCATCATTTCCCAAAACCACCTCTGTCATAAGAGTACTATTATCTGTCTCTATAGATCTAACTGGGTTTAATATAGTTGTTTCTAACTCCACCTGCTGCTGAGTACACTCCACCTGTTGTAGAGTACTATTCACTATTGTTTGATTTTCTGATTTCTTCAACATAGAAGACTCATTAAATGTTACATCTCTACTGGATATAATCTTCCTTGAACTCGGACACCAAAGATAATATCCTTTCACTCTTAAAGAAAATTCCAAGAAAATTACTTTCTTGGCTTTAGAATCTAGCTTTGATTCTTTCACATGATAATATGTAATGGAACCAAATATATGTAAAGAATCATAATCAGAAACAAGTTGTCCAGACCAAACCTTCGATGGAGTTCTATCACCAATAGCAGCTAACTGTAGATAATTAATGAGATGACATGCATAAATCACAGCATCAGCCCAAAATTCTTTACCTAATCTCGCATTGGACAGCATACACCAAAATTTCTCTAGCAATGTCCAGTTTATGCGTTCTTCCACTCCATTATGCCGTGGTGTACCTCTCACATAATTTTAAGAACCGATCACTACAATACTCACCACCATTGTCTGTTCTAAGATGCCTGATTTTCCTACCTATTTGTGTTTCAACTATATTTTTTCATTTAAGAAAGCACTAAGTGTTAGGGTCGGTGCTTACATGCCATCCCTAAATGTACATATACTTGTGTATTTATACAAGTGTACATTCTCATTAAATTGCTAATACTCATTCACATGGTATTATGCAATGTAACATTACAGACATTGTAGATCTGAAAGAGTTCAGGTCAGATCTAAAGAAGATTAGATAAGGGCCTACAGTTAGCCACGCTGAGAAATATAAATGCTAAATGTTAGCACAGCTAAGGGTTAGCTGGTTATAATACTTAGCATATCCAAGAGTTGGAGCCTTGTCTATAATAGGACATAGACCTAAGAATATACTTGTAACTGCATAGTTGCAAGAGTTGCAATCGGGTGCCAGAAAATGCTAGTTACACAAGTATGTTATCGAATAACTGTTCCCGATCTATTTCTGCCGATACGGGTCTGTCAGTGGATACTTTTTTATATAGATCAGCATATGTCGTACTTATAGGGTATAGATGGTCGTTCCTAACCAACTGTGAACTTGGAGCTCGTATTGGCTTATGGGTATCCAGTTAGGACTGGATATGAGACAAACTCACAAGGGCCTCCGATAGACACCTATGTAAGTCGTCAACGGAGGGTCCTCTAGTTTAGTAGTATACGTGGTCCTTTGACCTGAGTGTCACGGTGGGCTTGTAAGTGATCAACCATACTTTGGTTTCACACATGTCATAGACCTTTCATGGTGTGACCGCTGAGTATGGTCCGATATGTACAAATATAGGATCCGTCAGCTCGCATAGAGAGTATAATATCCAGATGCTTCGAGACTGTATCTCGAAAAGTCTTGTGGCCACAAGCATTAATCCCGGGAAAGAGTTTCCGCCAGGGTGAAACAATATAGCAAAAGCGTTTACACATATTGTTTAGTGAGATACAAGTTTAGAGATAAGACATGGATGAACACATGAGGATTTGACGGCGACAATCTATATGTTGTAAATCAAGTGTGTGACATACGAGTGTATACGTAATTTCAAAATTACTGCACGCAATGGAAACATGTTAACAAATACATCAAATTTAACAAATTTAACCACATATATCACATATATGCTCAAGTATAACTATTATACAAAAATATATATGATGAACAATTGTATACATAAAATTAAAATATAAAGAACACTTATCTAATGAAAAGTAGCTTTACAAAATCTTCAAGTCATCCAACAATCCAATTGAAGAGCTCACCTTGAAGTGAATTGTTGAACAATTCTAATCCATAACGGTTTGGTGGGATTATGGAGCTAGAATAGTAGGTTAGTTTTTAGAATTTCCAGCAACATGTATTCAAACTTTTTGAATATAATTTTTGTTTCTTAAATGGAGATGATAAATATTTTACATACAACTCTTATATCAATTCTCAGAAACAATTTTCATAGGATAATTATTTTGAACAACTCTTGTCTAAAATAATTATCTTTTCTCTATTTTCTTTTCATTCATTTTTAGCCATCATTAAGAGAAGAATACGAAGAGTTTTTTTTTATATATTTTTCAATACTTGAAAGAAAAAAAAAATTTAATTTTCTCTTACCTCTCCCTCCAATGAACGAATTTTTCTTCTCTTTCAAATTAAATGAATCAATTCAATTGTTAGCTTAATCTCTTTTATTTTTGTTATTCAACACCTTTTGATAAAACAAAAATAAGTACTCCATCAATTTAATTGTTGGTCTCCCACTTAAGATTAATTTATTAAGCACTAAAATAATGGCTATCTAATTAAATCATTACCTAATAAATATAATTATATTAATCATATTAAGTAAATAAATGGCCAACATTTAAGCCTCTCATTATATTAAAATACAATGGCCATGATTAATATATATTATCATATTATCTAATAATATAATAGTAATATATATTTTAATTATTCAAAATAATTTTGAATAATTACTTTTTACTTTATTAGTTTTTACTACCAAAGTTAAATGGTAAAATCAAATCATGGACCAAATTGTGCCACTTGTCAATCATCCTATTAATTAACAACTCTTGTTAATTAATTCAATAATGTACTTAACAATTAAATCTTAACAAATGCACATCTCGAGGGATCCTGAAATAATTATTCTATTTTGCTAAAATTTATTAGATTGAATTGTTCAATCCAGTCTGCTACCCCAGTGCTCAACGAGTACACTTTATATTGTGAAACTCTCTACGTCCATACCTAATTTATCATATGGAGTTCCTACATATGTCTGTGAATAATGCCCCACACACACGTTACAGATATTACAAATCAGCGCGTTAGACCATGCAAGTTGAGGTTATTGCATATTTGTATAATCCCTCCATCATTTATATCCTGGAAGAGCAGAGATATAGTTCATCACCGTCAAATCTCTATTTGCTCAACCATCAACTTATTTCCAGATTTATATTTCCTTAAACAATATCCACAAACACTTTTGTGATATTGTTTATCCCTTTGGAATATATTTTTCGAGGTTTATGCTTGCGGCCATAAGTCTTTCTGAAATACAATCTCAGAGTATCAGGATAAACAACCCACTCATATGAGCTGATGGATCCCATATCTACGCACACCGAACTCCATGAGCATCGGACCATATCCAACGATACACAACAGTCAGGTCTCCAACATGTGTGGAACCAAAGTATAGTGGATCACTCACAAGCCCACTGTGGCGCTCGGGTCAAAGGACCACAAATACTACTCAACTCGAAAAATCCATTAACGGTTTTATGAGATGTCTATTAGAGGTCTTTATGAGTCTGTTCAATATCCAGTACTCACTGAATACCTATATATCTATACAAGCTTCCACTAAGCTCATAGTTTGTTAAGACTAACCATCTGGACCATCCAGATATAGACATACACTAATCTATATTAATGGGTTCCACTGATAAACCCGCATCGATGAAATTAGATTAGGAACATCATGTTTGAGAACATATTTGCATAATAACATTTCTTAGCACCATCTGCAACTTTTTGCAGCTATGTCATTATAAATATATTCTCAGGTCATTGTCTCACTTCATACAAGGCTCTAATTGTTTAGATTTCACTAACTCTTAGTACTGATCTAAACTCCTTTAGATCATATATGAACTCCTTCAGATCATACAACGTCTGAAACGTTACAAGCATCTTACTATTTATTATAAATAATATTAACAATTTTATTAGAAATGATAATTGGATAAATACTATCATTAAATATTTATACATAATGGGATGTCATGTAAGCACAAATTCCAACACTATATCCCCGCACATCCAAGATATCATAACGGAAGGCCTATACGTATGCGTTGTAACCTCAGCTTGTATGGCTCAACACGCTGATTTGTAATATCCGTGACGAGTGCGTAGGGCATTGCTCACGGACTCATGGAATAGTTCTATTTAACGAATCAGACGTAAAACTTAGAGAGTCCCGCGATATGGAGTGTACTCGTTGTGCACTGGGACAGCATGCCAGATTAAATTGTTTAATCCAGCAATATCTAACACAACCACGAGAATATGTGCGTGTCTGTATTTAAGTGTTAAATATAAAAATTAGTTAATAATTATTATTTTCTAATTGCATTATGACACGTGGTGCATTATGAACCCTTGGTTAAGTTTACCAAAGTGCGAATTTAGTAGAACTCACTAGGAGATAGACTTGGTAACTATTTATGAGAGGCAAAATGATCATTTCACATAATGATTATTTAATTATTAAATAATTAAAATATCTCATTATTATATATTATTATTTGTTATATAATATTATTTTATTTAATAGTGCCATATAGTTGGCATCCATTAATAATATTTTTTTTATTATTTATATAATATAATATATATATATATATGAGATTGTGTGAAAGATTTGGAGGAGGGTGTGTTTGCCGAGAGAGAAATTGATGAAAAGAGAAAGAAATGGCTGAGAGAATAAGAAAGAAGAAAAAAAAAAAGAATGAAATTGTTATATTTTTCTTTATGGTGCCATGGAAGTAATTATGAATTGCTTTATTGTCCATTTCTTATCATTTTAGAGAAAAGAATAAATACATACACCAGGCCATTTTATAGATTAAGAGTTAATCCCGTACTAAATATGGGGCTGCTGTTCTAGCTCACCAAGCCCACTAAATTGGTGACTAAAACTGGTCACGAGTTAGTCTCCATACGAACTCCGAGAAAATACGTGTATAACATTACATGTTGAGATGAGTTTTCTATCATACTAATATATTAATGTAATTAATATATTTTATTTATTGTGTTTATTGCATGTTTTTACACTTCCGCCGCGTATAATATGTATATGATACATATTTTAAATAATAAACACAATTGCATATGCATACACCCACATGTATTAGATCTCCTACAACAATTGATAGACTGTGTGGGACCTACCAACTCCTTGGTTCACTAGCTGGGTGACACCTCAAAGTCACTAGCGTCCCAACACAGAATTGCAACTCATGCACAACCCCCAACCGTGTTGAACCTAGGATCTCATCCCTTATAGGCCTTTAAGGTTCGATGGTTGTACCTAGGTACAACCAGTACAACCAGTCTAATGGACCAAGGAGTTGGTGGGTTCCACAGTCTATCAAAAAGGTCGGCCTTTTTTGTCATGCTGTGTAGAGCCCACTAACCCTTTAGTCCAACCAACACCAGGATCACCATCCTCCACTAGTCACCACTAGTCAGGCACTGGCGCACCCACACAGTCCACTCATGCACGAACCTCCCCCCTCGAACTCAAGATCTCATCCTCTTGTGCCTTTCAAGTTCGAGGGTGGTACCCATCAAGATGGCCAACCTAATGGGTACAAGGACGAACCTCTAAAGGCCTTCATGGAGATGTATGAGGGGCTTTGAATCCTTGGGGGCGCAGGTAACCTAAGTAATTGTGTGCTAGGACGTTGATGGCTCTAAGATGTCATCCAGCCGATGGACTAAGGAGTTTATAAGTCCCACACAATCTGAAAAAGGTCGGCCTTTTTGTCAGAGTGTATAAGGCCCACCCCTCTACATGAGGTCCACGAGGGCACCAGTTGCTGCGCTCTGGTGGACCTCAAACAGAAGGATGGGCCCCACACACTCTGACACTAAGTACATCATCTTTAGATTTCAAAACGTACATCCAAGTTCTTCTGGAAAAGCCATCAACAAAAATAACATAATAATGCATATCTCCCATAGATGTAGTCTGAGAATGTCCCTATACATTTAAGTGAACATAATCAAGAATAACCTCGGTATTATGAATAACAGTGCCAAACTTCACTCTTTTCTGATTTCCTAGAACACAATGTTCATAAAAGTCTAGCTTGCAAGTCTAGCCTTTTTTCACTAAACTAAATAAGGCTTTCTCACCTGCATGCCCCAACTGCATATGCCACAATCTAGTGATCTCTGAATCTGCATCATTATAAAAAATTGTGGCCGCTGATCCAATCACTGTACTACCATTATAGTAATACAAGTTATTCCTTTTAATGCATTTCAAAGTCACGAGAGCGCTTGAAGTGACCTTCAGAATTTCATCTCGTATAGATATAGTACAACATTTAGATTTCAAGGCTCCCAAAGAGATGAGATTCTTCCTCAACTTTGGTATATACTGAACATCTGTCAGAACTCTAGTTGATCCATCTTTATTTCTCAACCGGATTGAACCTATCCCAGCAGTATGGCAACTATCATTATTGCCCATATACATAACTTCACCATTAAGCTCTTTAAAATTAAAGAACCATTCTTGATGTTGACACATATGATAAGTACAACCCAAATCCATAATCCATTCGTTAAAACGAGACGTGGATACACTATCATCACTTACGCTCTCAACAACATATGCATCAACAATAGACATGTCTTTTTCTTTCTTTTTCAACTTCGGACAATCTTTCTTCCAATGTCCTTTCTCCCGATAAAAGGCACATTCATCTTTTCCTACTCTACCCCTTGACTTAGATTTTCTCATTTTTCCTAGTTTTCTACTCTAGCTACACCTTCTTACTATCAATGCTTCTACTGACCAATCTCTATGTTCTCTGATCCTTTCTACGAATTTCATAGTTTGTCAAAAAAGAACAAACTTCTTCAAATGACAATTTATCATTTCAATGGATGAAAGTAATACATAAATGATCTAATTCATTCAGAAGAGAACCAATCAACAACACAGCTTTTATTTCATCTTTGAAAATTTCCTCTAAATTTAATAAATTAGCGAT
The DNA here is from genome assembly GCA_946807835.1 of Ailanthus altissimus. Classification (NCBI taxonomy): domain Eukaryota; kingdom Viridiplantae; phylum Streptophyta; class Magnoliopsida; order Sapindales; family Simaroubaceae; genus Ailanthus; species Ailanthus altissimus. The sequence goes on from OX327698.1 coordinate 15,422,061, forward strand.
TACCTTATTAAATTCATCAATATGAGAACTGATACTCATACTTGGTCTCAGCTGAAGACGAAACAATCTCTTTAATAGATACAGCTAGTTGTCATTGCTTTTCTTCATATATTTGTTCTCTAAGGCCTTCCACAATGCATTGGCAGACTTTTCTCTGATGAACGGATACTTCTGCTTTCTACACAAATAAGAACGAATCAACCCACAAGCTTTTTATATTAAGCCTGTTCCAATTTGTCTCCTTGATATCTTCTGGTTTTGTTTCTTCCAAAACTATATCCAAGTCTTGCTGGCACAATCCGTCCAACACCTCACTCTGCCATAAGTTAAAATTATTCCGGCTATCAAATTTTTTCACATCTATTTTTGCACTAGACACTGTCATTGTCCTCATCGATGTAGATGATGATGATGCCATAACTACCTCACACAAATGAGCTCGATACACAATATCACAAATAACCAAGCTCCATCAAACAATTATATTCAACAACCCAAAATAGTAATAAGTGTTGAACAGAAAATAGCCACTCACCGTCCTAAACTTGGGGGGCTCTAATACCACTTGTTATGCCAAGAAGCGTTCAAACAATAATTAGTATTATTACCAATTATTATGCGGACAACCAATAATGCTAGCAATACTACAACGAGGCAACCAACCATCCAACACAATATGCAAAAATAGAAAGAACATCAAGTTTAATGAGGTTCGGTAATGTTATCTACGTCCTCGGGTGCTGCTGGAATAAATCTACTATCTTTAAGAGAAATTACAAAGTTTTTGGACCACATACAAATTTTCAAACTATTGAGTTAAACTGCAAATATCCTAATAGTACGGCCAACACTATAATTACTCAAACAGTAAGATATTACTACAAATACCAAAAAATAAAGAAAAAATTAAATTCTTATAACCTTCTGAGGCTTAAATATAAAACTCTTGAACTATGAGGTTCTCATAAAGAGATCTTATAAATAGAAAGGAGACAAGAGAATTATCCAAAAATACAATTAATAACAAATTGGGCTTTATCTTATATAAGCCCAACCAAACTACCTCGTGTCATCTCCCACTACTGTGGAATTGGCTCAATTGGCATATAAGCCAATTTTCAACAAGTTGTAGGATAAGGATTATGGGTATTTTTTTGGAATATATTTATTGTGGATTGTGTGTTGCTTGCAATAACTGCCTACGTGAAGATGTTTTGTGCCTCTTGAGTGAGATTTTTGTATTTCTCCCTCTTACGCGATGGTAACTTTTCTCTTTGTAAAGTAGTTTTTTTCCTCATTTGCGAGGGTGATTTTCCTCCTTAAGAGGTAGAAAAATTCTTATATAATTCTCTATTCTTAATAGGGATAGTAAAATCTATTTATAAATAGTCTCAGTTTAAGGTTGTTGTCTCCTTCTATAAGAAAAGCTTCAGGTCCAAACATTTATTTGTAAGTTTATATTTTGTTATTCTCTAATTTAAGAGCAGTGACCTTGTAATATCATGATTTATATCAATGGTATTAAAATTGCTTCAAAAAAATTGAGGAATGAAACACTACCGAACTGAGATGACTCATCAATAATCATCCCCCTCTGCATCTTTTTTTATATTATAATATTATTGATTAAATCATTAATATTATAATATAAGACTCTTGATATAAAATTAAAAATTTATCAAAATACTACATAAAAATAAAATAAATTTATTATGACTCGCTTAAATCTATTATGACTCACTTAAATCTATTACTCTCTTATAGAGTGAACATACCAACTCCATAATGAAGGACTATCACAATAAAAATTTATTGCTACTACTACAAAATGAAGAAACTTACTATCTCATAAGAAAAAAAATTTACTAACACATATGAGAAAAAAAAACTACCCTCACTTAAAAATGACAAAAACTATTCCATGCATAAAAAATAAATTAATTACCATTTTTATTACAACCATCCTCCACTAAATACAAACATATTCGTACAATTACATTCCAACAATACATCACAAGACACATTACATCAATACATTTCCAAATTGAACTTAAAGATATGGCTTTAATAAAAAAAATTTGCAGGCAGAAAAAAGTGCTTGAGTAGCAGAAGCCATGCCCAGCGGTCACCTTCAACCGCAGGCTTCATCTCCCTCCGCACCCTATTTGTTCTTTACTTCTTTACTTATCTCGTTTCATTTCTCATTTTAGGTTTTCTTTTTTCCAAAAAATTGCATGCATATCAGAACTCTACTGTCAAAAATCAAAATTATGTTTTCTATTGAAATCTTTCTTTGTTTATTTAAGAGAGTTGTGATGTTTCACTTTTTATCCGCACATTCTTCTAGTAAAATTATGATTTGAAACTTACAGATATTTAAAGAATAATCTAAATTGAAGAAAGAGCTACATCTAATTCTGAGAATATGTAAAGCTACAAAGTTATGATGTTTGGAGGAAATCACTATGCTAAAAAAATGTACATATTAATTCTATAAATTAACGAGAAAACCGGAAACAGAAATGAAATGTGAAGAATGTAACCAGCATTAATCTTGTCCATCTGTAATCTGTACTATAATGTGCCGTATTACGACCTCTAAGTACTCGGCAGTTGCAGAAAATCGCCATCACTGTTTGAAGTTGGCAGTTGCAAAGATGTTAAGTCATTGCTAGGTAAATCCTTCCATTGTTGAGTCACTGTTTTAATCTGGGTGTAAAATTGAATTCCAGCCTTGCCTGCAAGTCACATAATTCTTCCAACTTCATCTCATTAACCACATATAAAATGCGTGTTAAATAAGTAAAAAATCAGTGACTTTTGAAAGGAGCAAGTACTAACCATCAAAATTTAGATCACCAGCAAAACATGGTTTGGAGCTTGTAAATGAGGAAAAGGGTGGCAGAATCGAGATAGGAACGTTGATGCCAACCTGGGTCAAACAGAGCTCATGTTAAAAAATCATTTCCCTTCTCCCAATTCAGGTAGAGAAACATTCAGCTAAAACAAATACAATTTGCTGAGCGTTTTATATGAAAAATGCACAAAATTACCATCCTAACATATAAACTTGCATAAAAAAATTCAGCAGTGATGGTGCAGGCAACACATTTCATATTTGTTCTATTCCTTTGCTATCAAAAGTAGTCAGGAGAAAAACTTCACAGGGCTGTCTTACCTGCGCAACCTCAATTTCAGTCTGAAATTTTCTAGCAACTACAGCGGATGAGGTGAATATAGAAGCTCCATTGCCATATCTGGAAGAGGATAAACCCAGAGAGAAAATAAATTAAGATGCTCTAAAGATTCTGATTCAACAAGGAGGTCAAGAGAGAATTATGATTGGCATTACCTATTCCTGTTAACAATTTCCATAGCCTCATCCATGCTATCAGCCTGACAAAAAATTATATACCTTAACAACTCCAGAATAAGCAAATACCAGCTTGCTAATCAGAGAAACAACAAAAAAATGAGAAAGTGGCAAACCTGCATACAAAGAAGAACTGGCCCAAAAATTTCCTCCTGCACCAAAAAGATGCAAAACACGAAATATACAGAGAGGTCTCACAATTCAAATTTCTTCTTCCATGGGAAATTATTTATTCACCAATGTCCATTGTCAGAATATGGTATGATTTACCTTGTAACACTCCATGTTAACAGTGACACCAGATAAAATGGTGGGACCAATGAAGTTCCCATGCTCATATCCTGGAACCTAATGATCATTCATAAATTCATATAGTAAAATAGCCATTTTAGACCTTTTCAAGATCCCAATAAAGAAGGCCAATTATTAGTACAAATGTACAACTTCTACACTTTTCAAACTAATAATAAAATCATCATATTAACTTGTTTGCGTCAAATTTAGACAAAGGGAAAAAAATAGCTGAAAGAATTTTATTCTGGATTGTTGATCTTAACAGATCTACAAGATGATAATTGAATCAATCAGTAAGATAACATCCGGTAATCAATGCATGAGAAACCTCCTGGGTGGTACAGTGCCAAACGCCATAAAAGAACAATGTGTTTTGCACACTTTAGAGGTACAATCCCATCCTCAATTTTGGGAGGAAGCCAAATCATCTCCAATAAGTCAATAACACACTAGTTGACAATTGTAGTAATACAGTGCATCTAAACCAATTATAATGAACCTAAGCTGGAAAAGAGAGGGAAAAATAAAATTAGGTTGCTCACAACCATGCCATGTCATGTGGCAAGGGTACTACCATTAATAGTGAAAGGTCAAAACATCACAACTTCCTAAAGAAATAAATGCAGCTTTCCATAAAGACATTTTTTTCTGCATATTTCCAGTGTTATTCTTAACAATATTGGTTAGAAATAATGAACCCTAACAATCATAGTCCAAATTCAACTGGCTATATTATATCATGTAGTAAACAGTCACACAGCTATTTTGATTACTGAACATAAAAGGATATTTATCCACATGACAATGCAGATGGCTAGCCAAATGTTATGCAAAATCAATTTGGTTCATAGCCATTGGTATCTTTGTAGTTTTATGATCAAGAATAAATCTACAGCAGTTTTATATACTTATATTATTAAATGTCCAGCTTCAAGTTATTATTTTTTCTTTTCTAGATTAAAATATAGTTTAGCTTCTATGCAACGAAATTTGAACAAACAATTCGATTAGATTAAAGTTGGATTATAAAATTTTCTTCTGATCTTTTACGGTGACGGTTCATTCAAAAATTATCTAGGTTAGACTTGTATGAGGTTTCAGTTAGAATTTTAAGGTCATATTTCTTATTATCAAATTTCTTATCTTTCTAATTATTTTTATTCTTCCTTTTTAATTTTAGTTGTTTAAACTGTTTCACTATAGTCCCATCTGTCACTCTACCAGCATTCCCTGTTTAGGCTCTTGTTTACAATAGCCAAATACTTGTAGAACAACTTTACTCGTGAAATTCAAGAGTTGCCATACGTCCTCTACAGAAGTAGAAACAAATCACTCATACCAAAACACACATGCAGAATATATATTGAAGCGTCAAAAGAAACAATAAAAGCCCAATACCAAAATGTTTCTCCCATCAAGCAGCAACTTTGCACCATTTTCAACATCTGCTTGGATCAATCTGCATATCCTTTCCTTTACCTGTAAATAAAGAATATTATCATATAACTACATCATCTCAGAAAACAAATACATTTAAAAACATCAACATTCAGAAAGAAACCACACATGCATGTAAAAGCGCAACTGCTAGAGGTCTAACAATGCCCAGGATGTCAAAAGAAGGAAAGTAAGCATAAATTATTAGAAGAGAAAAAGCTCCCGACTTCCACTTCATTTCGTTTTAGAATGAGCAGTGCTAAATAATTTAGAATATTTCAATTATAAAACTCACCTGCTTGCTAATCACAGGACCGAGGTTTGCATTGGGTTCAGTTCCAGCAGTTACTTCGATTGTTTTGGCATGCTCCACTAGTTTATCTTCCCTGGCAAAAAGATTAACAAGTACCTCTTACACCCAAGTGGCCAAGCCTACTGTTTCTATCATTGAAGTTGCTTCCAAGATAAAGTATCAACAAGTCAACACTTAATAAATTTTCAAATGAGCCTAAAAGTGAGAACTAAAAGAAGATTTGCTAGGAAAGCAAAGAGCTTAGACCAGTTAACATAGGTTATGAATCTCAGCTGGCAACACCAGAGCCTAGCAGTTTTAAATTATATAATTCAAGATAAAAGAGAATAGCATAACTTCAATTATGCCAATGTCCATTTTTCAACCTAATTTAGTTTTAAGCAGTGAAACAAACTTAATGCACCAGAATTCCGGAAATTTATGGGGAAAAACATTTCGGAACATGACAAGATTGTGATTTAAAATAAAAGATACAAAAGCAAAAGTTTTAACATAAATCAGAATGCCATTAGAAGGAGATGAAAAACATGGCTGTTGCTAGAGATATAATTGGATCAATACATGACAATTGGTATGGTATCAGAGATGGGAAGAAATTAATACATATAATATAGATTCCCATTCAAAATTTTGCATCAAAAGCACAATTTCTCATAGTAAATAACTAGTCATTTATTAATTTATATTTGCAAGCATGTGTATACATGTAAATACGTATATATGGGGAGAGCAGTTCAAAAGTGAGATATTATGACCAATATCCCCCTTCCAGAAAATAGAAAACAGGTACAGCTTGGAGGCCTGTGAAAAAAGAGCTCTGTTTAAACTTTTATGAATGGAATGCATTTTTTTAAGACAAACAACAAATTTTATATTGTGCTTAAGGCTTCAGTTATTGTAGCTTAAAAATTACCAGATTAGAATGTCCTATAATCAAGAAAGAAAAAACAGAAATACCATGGAGTTAAGCCTCCAACAAAAACAACTGTGCTCAGTGCCATGCACTTTTGTCCAGCACCACCAAACCCAGCAGCAGCTAGAGCATTCAAAGTGGCATCAATGCTTGCATCAGGCATGACAACTGCATGATTTTTGGCACCAATATTGCACTGAAGAAAACATTGAGCTAGTTGATATTGACCTCAACTGTCGCACACATAAAAATATTATTCATATAAGAAACTGCAGGATGGTTCCAACAATTACCTGAATACGTTTCCCTTTAGCTGATGCTCTTGCATATACATATGTGCTGATCTTTTAAGGAGAAAAAAATGCCAATAACATAAGTAACACTAATTTGAAAAAATCCCTATGAGAAGAACATATTGTGGTTATTGTACGTAAAATGGCGCGGTCTTTCTCTAAATTCATATTGCTTCTCTTGGAAAGAAGTGATGAGCAAAATATTATGCAAGTAACATTAATTCATATTTCTTCTCTTCAAGTCTTTCACTAAATTTCACCACAAGTAATGTGCATCACTGGAACTCAAATGATAAGAGAACTTACCTACACTGCTTGTTCTCTAGATCTCTTGACTTTTGCTCCAAATGAGAAACATGAATCTTTGGCCAAATAAGTATACATTTTTAAATGATCAATACATGTACTAAACTGCTTGACTATGAGAAAGGCAAAGTTATACAGGACCGTGTTGTTGCAGATGGATAATGGTTCAGATAAATATATTGCAAGCTTTGGTTTATATGTAAGAAAGACTTTATGCCTAGGTTAAAGCATACAACTGTATTTGAGAAAATTCCTAAAGGGGGTCATGCTTGGGACTTCAAGGAGTACTCGTAGTCTTTCAATCAATTCAACTCTATAAAATGGATGATAAACGCCTCTAATTGTATCAATTCTCTCTCTCATCCTAATTGCTTCCAAGTGACCGATGCTGTGCTCTCCTTGTTAAAAACCCCTAACCACCAAACAGGTTTGTGGACAGAAGGGTGTCTTATAGTATTTGTGTTTCTGTTATGCAGATTTTTTTCACTTAATCAGCTCAACATCTGAAGGCCATTTGAGCAAACATTGGCTAAAAATGTCATGCCACCATGCATCATTAATTACTGATTCTTATCCCCATTGGACTAAAGTGAACAATAAGAAAATTCCAAGTGTCAAACTGAACCAGTTGAAAATTCAAGAAACAGATCTGAATAAAACTTGGAGGACCAAAAGCATATCCCAACCAAGAAAAAGAAAAATCCTGGTGACAAATTTGTTATATTCACTGCAGTATCATACAAGATTTTCTAATAACTCAAGAATGAAAAAAAAAAAAGAACTTACAGCATTTGGACCAACAAATGATATAGCTTTAATATCGTCATCATCACAAATAGCATTAACAATGTCCTGCCACCAGACCAACATTTGAAAATAAAAGATTAAGAAATGGAAAAGGAAAAATCCATCAGAAATGCAAACAAATAGCAGAAACATCACAGCTAGTTGGGTTGAATTAAAAATCGATGAGAAGATAATGGAACAGGAGCGTAAAGCACATGTCAGAACAAATAAATGTTTATTTCGTTTGTAATATGTTAAACAAAATAATATATGATGGTGACGGTAATATAAATCATTAATGCTTGAAAATTATTGATGTGCACTAGACCATTATATAGTCATGGAAATGATACTTACATCAGTGCCATGAACAATATTTAAGACACCATTAGGCAAACCAGCCTCCACAGCTAACTCTGCAAGAATCACAGCAGCCCCTGAAGGAACACCAAATAACATATCACTTCATTCTAACCATAAATATCATAGCAAGTGTGCAAATAACCAAGGCCTATTCATAGTAGAAAGTTGAGACATTAGTTTCTCATCTGAAATCGAGCATTTATTCATTATAGATTGTAAGCCTTTTTCTCCTACGTCCCCCACAGTGGGAATCAGTTTCTATGAAATGATGAAAAACTAAAATGAGAGGGATAGATGTCACTAGGAAAGCAAGGCAACAAGAGACCAAAATGGTAAAATTCAACCCAGTGCTATACAGACAATCCTAGTTGGCAAAACCTCTTCCATATTAGCCAACTATAAAAAAGCAAACTTAGGAGGTAACTAGTACATTTTCTAATTCAATTCAGGTAAAATTCTCAGACCTCACCATCATCATCTATTTCAGCAAATATAGACACAATTACTAATGGAGCTTTTTCTTAAGTGTCAATTGGTTCAACCAATAAAGCCTGTTATGGTGGTACAGGAGGTCTGGGGTTCGAACCCTACTCACACTGAGTTGAGGAGAGATTTGGGTTATATTTCATGTAATAAAAAATAAAACAATAAGAAAAAACTAATGGAGCTTCCTTATATGTTATCTCTTTTCAAGGGCTCATTTGAAAGGATATAATAAGGACAGCCATTCTATAGATAATAGAGTGCATGTTCCAGATTTGCAAATTTCCCCTTTAACCAGTAATCTCTTAAACTGACTCTCACTCAGGAAGCTAACTTTGAGCAAAGAGTCTTAATGGCCAAGGCCATGAACATCTTTGTATCATTGCAATTCGAATGTCTTCAAATTTGTGCAAATTACCAAAAAGGATAACAATTTTTCTTTACATCAAATTAGCTATTTTATAGAATATATTATCATCTTCCTGAAAACTCTAAAAACATTTTGTTTAATATGTTCACCTACTAATATTCCTGAAGAAAAAGGGGAAATTAGTCCTTTTGGGAATATCTAATGTATCTCCCAATTTTAATTTTATTTATACTCCTTATGAAGATGGCTAAACAAGACAAATGACAACTTTTCCAAATATGCTCTTACCGCTAATATGGCAGATACAGAGCAGAGAATGATAAATTTCTCGCATATGCTTTTTACCCACCTAGATTTGGCTAATAGGAAACATAAATTCATAAAATTGCTCTTAGAGGGATGTTTCTCATAGTGTTGTCCTAACTTTCAACTATAGAAATTAATTTTCCATTAAACTGAAAAGGATCAGGTAAGAATCAAGAGACAACTAAGATGTAAACAATCTATCTGAAGTTCATAGCTTAATTAATATTAAGATTATGTAAAGCTACAAGTGAATAGTTAACAAATGGGTTTTGACAACACACAACTTCAAAGAGATCATTAAGGAATCCATAATGGTATAAATCAGATAAAATGTTAACAGTTTTCAAACATTGTGAAGAAAGCCATGAAAATCACCTGGATCCTTCTCCGATGGCTTTAGAATGAAGGTATTACCACATGTGATGGCAACAGGAAACATCTGCATACAAAAGAAAAAATAACTGAACAAATCACAGCTCTAGGTTGAATCATTTCTTTCTTTAACATCTCTCCCCTTCAGCAGCACTTGACGTCATAAGGGTTTAATATGTAACGTTAACAAAATCCTTAATCAATAAATAGTAAACCAAAAGACAACAACATGAATCTAATAAGTAATGCTCCTAACCACAATGCATCTTCATTTTCCATAGATTATCAATGCTTGTAATACCTTTCATGAATTTCCCCATAGAAAGAAAAGGAAAATATGCACTCTAAACACCAACACTATAGTATAGCACAGTATTGAAAGGCTAGCACACAAAGTAGTATAGCAAACTCACCCATAACGGGATCATAGCCGGAAAGTCAAAGGAGCAAATCCCAGCACAAACACCAAGTGGTTCTCTGATGTTATAGCTATCAACTCCAGTAGAAATGTTGGAAACAAATTCCCCAATTTGCAGAGTTGCCATTCCACAGGCATGTTCGACAATCTCTATGAGGGATAACCAGATGCTTATTATAGAACAAATCTCAACCACTGAAATTGTTCTTGTATTAAAAGAGACAAAAAGGCACTAACCAAGCCCACGTAACACATCATTGTATGCATCCTTCAATGTCTTTCCATGTTCAGAAGTAATGTTGACAGCAAGTTTATCCTAGGATCAATTGTAATTATTCATAAAACTAGAAAATTTATGTCAAATAATAAAACAAAACATAAAAATTCTAAAATTACCATGTCTCTTTGAATAAGCTCTTGGAACTTGAACATGATGCGTTGACGAGTTGTAACTGGTGTGTTTCGCCATGATGGAAAAGCCCGTTTTGCTGCAAATACTGCAGCTCTAAACTCCTCATTGGTGGTCAAGGGAACTTGACATACAACTAACTGGGTTGCCTATAAAAGCACAATTGTCTTTGTGATTATTAAGTGGATAACATAAGAAAATCTTCAAGAAAGAAATTTTAGGGGGATATCCTTACAGGGTTTAAAACATCAATAGATGTAAATGACTCTGAATCAACAAATCTACCTCCAATTAGATTGGGAACCCTCTGATATACAGCAAAAAAGAGCACAAATCCATTATAACTTCATAAAAACCATCACCAAGGGAGTAGCAACTAAGATAGTAGATACAATAACTTAAGAAGTAAACAATTAAAAACCATCTCTTTTCTTTATTTGCTTCTTACCCCAAGTAGTTGGGATAAGGCCTTGTTGATTTGAGTTGCTTTGGATTACATCTAAGCTTACCGGAGGGTTGCGTTGCCTCCAAGATGGCTCGATAACAGATTGATAATTATTCCTTACAGCAGTTTTCTGAGGTCTTAATGACTTGAAGTTTCTCACTGCAAAATAACGTGCCATCACCACTATAAGGAAATTGGAAGTATGAATACTTGCTGCTAGCTTATACAGATTTAAGATTTTCAGCTAAAAGGGTGCCAAACCATCACTCTCAAATCAGTCATCTCTAAAATGGTAAAATTGCTATATTTACACTAATATACTGTCTTTCCAATGCAGAACAGGACACCATTACATACTCTACACCCCTCGAAACTCTCATCTCAAATGGTCAGTGATAATCATCCTCCCTTAACAGCACATCTACAGGGGACACACCCTAAGACAATTTGACACTTTCAACTAGTCTGACTTTAAAACCTTTTCATAGTCAGCCATAAGCATTGAAGCATGTTGGTAATTACTAAACAGTATCATCGTACTTTCTTCGTTTATAATGTCAACATTACAAAGCACCAGGATAATATAATTCTGATCAAGTGCCTCTATATTAGTAGCACAGTAGATATGAAGCAGTCAACAACCATTGTACTCAAACTTACAGTTCACACCAACATATATATATATATGATAAAGTAACCTACACCTGTTAGAGATGGCTACCTGTGCCGGTTTATTCTTAAACTTATCCAAATGAACCTACTAGAAAGAACAATATAACAGATTAATAAAGTATGATCATAAAAGGAAAGAAGCTTGAGGATGACACTTTTTAAAAGGTTCCACCTGTCATATTTCCTTGTCGGAGCTTAGCCTTAACATTGTAAACATGTTTTGGAGTCGATAAAAGCTCTGGATTGCTTTGTCTCAGTCTTTTCAGAATTTGGCGTGGTTTCAGTCCAGCATCCGTCATCTCTTTAATCAATAAAACTTCTCTTTCAGTGAAGCGACGAGCAGACGGATGTTCTGAGATGTCCTTCAAAGGTTCATGGTTGTGCATACCATTTTTAATAGTAAGTATCCACAAACCATCATCTTTCTTACCCACAGCTTCGAAGGGACAGTTGGTAAGCCGAGAACCTGTTTTCCTTGTGCGGATATTTTCAGCAGAGGACTCATCAACAGGTTTCCTCCTGTTACGATAAACACCACCTCTATCACAACCAAGGACTACCACCCTATCCCTCTTCGATTGCTTGATAGTTACCACATATCCTTGGGATATGGCAAAGTCACCAACATGTTGGATAAGTTCTTCACGATCTACAAAAGTTCCAGGAGGTGGTGGAAGCATTTGTGGAGCCTCATTCAACTCTGTGGAACTTTGAAAGTCCATCATTAGATCATGAACGAGGTGGCCTACATTAAACATATCATCAACGATTTTAGAACTTCTTAACATTGCTAATTGTAATTCTGCCTAAGAGCACTGAAGCTTAATTCAAAACAAGGATCTTAACTTTATAGATGCATAACACACTAAACATGCATACGGACAAGATCTTTGTTGCTTGGTTGCAGATAAGCAACTATCAAGCTTGCAAAAAAGAATATTGATGTTCTAGATTAATATCTATGCATGTGTGTCAAGTTCTGATCTTTGATGCTTCTTTGCATATAAGCAAAGCTTGAAAACAAGATATTGATGTTCTTCATATGTGTGTATGTGTGTCAAATTTCCAAATGCTCATCTTTTTCCTCTCACCTGCAAGGACACAAATGCAGAACTACAAAATTGAGCCACAAAGGTACAACAGCACACACCTTAGCAAGCAGTCTCGATATCCTCCTCTTCTAAAACTTCACTTTCCATTAAAACCAAAGGGATCATAGCATCTGAAGGTTCCCTAAGTAAACTTATTTATCCTGTAAACATGCAAACATAGAAACACATGTACATATGAATATACACAGAGAGAAATTCAATTGCATAGTAATCGAGTAATACAAATTTAACATAGTTAATCAAATGCATATGCCGCCTTAGACCATGTAGCTCCAATGGATTGTTTTGAAAAGAAACCAACACATAAGTTAAAAAATAAAAGGGAATATAAATTAGGAGTGGCAAAATGGGTCATGACGCGAATTCGACACGCTTTAAGCGAATATGAGTTAGGGTAAATTAACACGATTAATAAACAGATCAAATTCGTGTTACCCATTTATTAATCATGTCGAATATATGCTTGAACTCTGCGATTCGCCAATTCGTTTAAAACACGTTATTGTTTAACTTACTATTGAACTAAATAAATTAATTTGTGATTCATTTCGAAACGTTTTTGTATTTATTCATTTAAGACTCGAATTTAATTATAAAATTTATTTTTTAAATTGTATTTTAGAATAATTTTATTATTAGATGTATTAAATACTTAATATTTGATGTAATTTTAACTTATATTAATTGTGTCTTAAACATGTTTAATCGTATTAAACGAATTGAATATTTAGTATAAACAAATTGAATTTGGTGTTATTATTCGTTTAAACGAATATAATTGTAAGCGAATCAAATAGTGTATAATTGTATCAATGAATTAAATTTAATCTATTTATTTAAGCGTGTCTAATTATGTCATGTCTTGTAATTCGAATATTAAACAAATCGAATCTATATTTGAGTGTCTAATTCATTTACGTAAATGAATCATAAATGGATATGAAAAAATTTATTATTATTCTATATTGACACAACACAATTCATTTACACGAATTGTCACCCCTAATATAAATTAAGAGTAGGTGTCCGCAAAGAAAATGAAAACAAATTACTGGAGGAGGAGTAACAAATCTACAAACACAAAAAAAAATAGAAACTGTCTATGAACCCCAAAATTAACCCAGAACCCCTTCCCAGTTGAGATGTATAACTGAAAATCCTTCGAAATTGAAGATATGCAAAAGGATAAAATCTCTTTCGCAAACACAAAAAGCTTTCTTCTCTTTTCTACTAAAACTATGGTCATTTCTTTCTTGTCAAATCGCGCATAAAAGAGATTATACAACACATTACAAAAATTATTGTTTTCTTCCATTTCAAAAAGGAAAACCTTTCTCCAAATGCAAGGAAGCACAAGAAATCACCAAACTTAGAATGGCCAAATGAAATCCTAGCTTTTTTGCACACTCATCTCCCATGGTTAAGACCACTAACAATGATGGAAAAATGAATAGTGGCCTCTACATCTATTCTACACATCACACAATATGGAGAGAGAATCATAATCAGAAACTTTCTTAGGAGACACAATCAGATACTTCCTTTGCATCACTTCTGTCATATATTAGCCATGAGTCCAAGCCCACAAAAGCACTTGAATTTTGGTTGGAGCTATAACCTTAGTGTTATGAGTAATATTGTCATTTAAAGAGCAAATGTTATGCCACAAGCACCTTTCAAAAACTTAAAGCACCAGACCCGGATGTGTGTACAAACACATACTCTTGGTTATTTATGGCAATAAAGCCCTACGATTCTTAAGCATCCTCATGATGTTCTACTTTTGTAATAATCTTCAACACATGAACAATCCATAAGATATCCTACTAATAACAGACACTGCATAGTTATTTGATAACAACCAGACATTATGTATTTCTACAACATTAATGATTACATCTAAAATTACTCTGCTTCAAAATCTGATTTCCAATTTCTCACCAACCAACCATCATTACCAATCTAATTTTACAAAAATAAAACCAAATAAAACTACCATCTACACTTGTTTTGCATAAAATCTCCAGTGCCTAACATCACCTTTGGTATACGTTTAATGATAAGTCCCCAACCCCTTTGTATTCACACTTGAATGGCATACAAACAAATGTCTTTATTTTTAATTGCATTAAATTGAATTTTGTACAATGCATCTATGGGAAGCTACTCAAAAGACTTGATGCATATACGTCATCACAGTCCTATCGAGAAGTTATAATTCTAGTTCTATCATGAAATGATAATACTTGTAGAACAAGTAACATGTCCTAAATTTTGACAAGGTTTTCATAAGAAAGTCCTATATTTTGGACACTTCTACCTACATTTATAGCCATTATAAAGCCAAGTGTTGATGCCAAACATACCATACAGTTTAAATTGGACATGGATTGTTATGGCTAAATTAAAGCTTCATTGAAGGCCTAACTGTACAATTGGAACAATAAGCTAAAAGAAGTGAGAAGTAGAACATTACCAAACAACAGAGTAGGATTTACTTAACTGAAAAATGAAAAAAAAAAAATTTGAAATTATGACTAGTGGGTTAAAAAAAATTTGAGTCATAGACGGCAATTTGTAAGTTTATCCAAAATAATGCCGGAAGAGATGCACTGGAATCAGCAAAGTAATCATTATTTGCACCATTGCCATATTATTCAACTGCTTTCCAGTAAACCTTCACTGCCACAAGTAAAAACCTATCTTATTTCAAGTACTCCTAACTAACAGAAAGGTCAAAACCAACACTTCATTCTTTTGTTTCCCTCTTCCCCACATTTTCTCAATGGTCATAACAAAAACAACGAACGATGAACAAATGAATCCCAATTTCAGCCACAAGCTATTTAAACTAGCAACTGTAATCGATTCTAAACCATCAAACATCATTTATCATCTCCTTTTTAAGCAAAAAATTTGTGAAAATAAAAACCAAGTTTTTGCAGTCCATAGTCCAAAGTATACATAATTAACAAAATTGATTTTTGAACGAGACCCGTGTTCCAACTGAGCTTAAAACAACAATTTCGCAAAGTTGAATTCAAAATATACATTGTTTATCAGTTCGCCTTTCTTTTTTATACTTTATTGAGGAACCAACGGGGGGGAAACGTTAAGGAAATGTTACCGGCGACGGCAATCAGAGGATGGATTGACGACACCGACGCCCAGAGAGAATCGGGTTTTTGCTTTTAATCGTACGATGCACGACCTCTACAGTGAATCAGTTGCCAAGTCTGCAAAGAGAATGAGAGAGTCAAGCCTTCGTTTGTGTGACTGCCCTCCTCGCAAGAAACAAACTTAATAATGAGAAATTGGAAATTGCCATATTGCCCGCTCAAATATAATCGTGATAAAATTGCAACAATAGATTTTAATAAAATTAATTATAATTAAATATATATATATATATGTTCATTATTACTAATTTGTAATGTTATTATTTTTATTATAAAAATCTATAATATCGAATATTAAAAAAAAAATTCTCCTGTTTACTTTGAAAGCAGCTGCTTTAGCTTCAACTACTCAATTTTTCAATATTTTTTATTTATTTTTTTATCAAGTGAATATATGAGTATGATAATTTATATGTTCTACTATACTCTTGTTTGCAAAATTAATAACATTTAAGGTTATAAAAAATTTTACCCAAAGATTTTTGGATTTATTTTAACTCTATGTCACTTGTTCTGTTGTTCCTAATAAGCCTTCTTCGTACAGCAAGTGTATTTTTTTAAATAAAAAATTTCATTTATTTTTATATGGATGATAAACAAGCTTATTTTTTTATTACAATAAAGCTCTCTATAAGTGCCATTTATATTTACAATTATTTATATTATTTAAAAATAATTGAAATTTTTTTATAAATAACTTATATTTTTAACCAATTTTTTTAGTCACAAAATAACAAATTAATCTTTATTAGTTAAAATAATGTGAAATGGACAAGATTGCCTTTATTGATGAAAAATAACTAAAAGTAAAATATTTAAATAAAAATATAAAAAAATCAGTTTTCTTTTTGAAATTTATATGTAAATAAAAATATATAAAAAAATCCACTTTTTTTTAAATCTATTTGAAGAAACATACTTCAACAATTGGTGATAAAAATCTTTAAAAAAATATGATGAATATGAAAAAAAATCTTAAACCTAAAAATTTTCGAAAAATTTTGCAACTCTCCAAGAAAATACATGGGAAATGTGCGCATGTAAGTTTGCACGTGCAAACTCACACGATTATATATTAAATTATTTATTTATTTTAAATCTTTTTAATTAAAATAAAATAAAAAAATTAGTATAAATAATTAAAATACATTAAAATATTTATTTCGTTAAATATTAATCTTGTAATAAAATTATTACTTAATTTTTATATATTGTTGCAATATAAATAAAAATAAATAAAACAAACTTAGTGAAAATAAAATAAAATAAAAAATAATTAAAAATAAAATTAATTCATTGCGTAAAATTTGTTTGTGTGAGAATGCAGTGCAAATCAATTCACATGAGTGAATTGCTCACGTGATTATATATTTAAATATTTATTTATATTAAATATCTATTTAAAAATAAAAATAAAAAATAAAATCTTGGTAGTAGTGGAGTGAAACTAGAGATCAAGATGACTAGCCTGAGAATGAATCTTTGAATATAGAAAAACTTGGCAATCAAGCTTTTAAATTTTTTTTTTTTAAATGAGGTGGCACGGAGACAATGCTATAGATCTTGGCTGGACTAATGCCTCTTTAATAGACTAAAAAATTTAGGAACTTGCCTACTAAAGCCCCAAAAGAACAATTTTTACAATTTATTGTTAGGTTTTATAAATGGTATTGCTCGAATACTTTTTCCTAATGTGTTTAAGTAATTAACTTGGATGATGGACTTCAAAAGCTCTTTAGATGTTTATTGAGTCTTATTCTTGAATTTATTCAGATAAAGAGTCCAAAATTCATTATTAGGGTTTAAACCATATCCTTCATATAACTTGCCATGTCACACTAGAATTACTACAATTAATAAGATTATACTATGTCACGTCTCTCATAATCATCCCAAATATATATGTAAATTTGATTTTTATTGTAATAAAATTTAAATAGAATTGTAATCGAAGATAAGATTTTAGTTTTAACTATGATGAGATTTTAATGAGACTATGATTAAAGGGTTAAACCTCTACTGCCGTACTTGAGTACTTAATATGTATTTGGCTTGTTGAACTCCATATAGATGTGGCTTGCCTTTGTAAAATTGTATTGTAAAGAATTTAATAATATTGTGAAGTACTAGTAATTATAAAGTACTTGTCTTGTAGTCCAAAATTTAGTTGTTCGTTCTAGTTTATTTTTAATCAGGATTGAATCTATTATTTCTTAAAATCAAAAGAGTAACACAATATATATATATATGGAAATGTGATTAAAGTTTTCAAAAGTTAAAATCTCACAAAAATTATCTTTATACCCTTGTTTTCTCCTGTAAGTTATACGGATGTACTATCATCTTGAATGAAAAAAAAATACTCTAATACTTAAATTAGTGTTTATTTAAAAAAAAAAGTACTTTGTATGTAAAGAATATTACAAAAATATATAGGAGAGTGATATTGAATACTTAAAAATGAATTTATTAGAATTGGATGAATAACTGAACAAAAAATTATATTTATTTATAGTGCATATACTTAAATTTGATTCCAAATTGTTAAAGTGGAAGCACACAAACAAACAAACAAAATCATCCAAATAATATATGTAGAACAAGTAATTAAGAAATAAATAGAAAAAAGATAGTAGAAAAACACACAAAAAATTACGTGATTCGACAACTTGCCTACGTCTACGTCGAATCATGATCACACTATTATCTTATTATAAATTACAAGGCATTCGCAAAGTTATACCTTTACAAGAAAGATCACAAAGAAAAACTCTCTTTTACTTTAGGAATTTTCTCTCACAAAAAACCACAAAGATTGTGATGATCACTAAGATTTATCAACTTATCACAAAAATTGTGTTTACAAGCTAATTGATAGCCTTTATATAAGTTTTGAGACGTCCTAAGTTTACTCTATACGTGTGAAAGTCGTATTAGAGAGTCCTGAAACAAGTGGGAGACGAAATAAAGAAGTTTCCTTATTTCAGGATACTGTTTCCGTCTCTAGCGTTGCGGTGCTGGCACGCCTCTTCTGAGTGCCACGACGCTCGTCTCCTAGCGCCGCGGTGCTCAGGTTTTGGATTGGGCGTCGTGGCGCCAAGAGACGAGCGCCGCGAGGCTTAGAAGAGACGTGCCCCTCTTCGTTTTCCGCCTTCTTTTGCGTCCGTCTTCGATCCGTGCATACCCTACATACTTGACTTACTCTCCAAATCATATGTCGATGATTTTCAATCAATATTCTCACACAAATATTAACGCTTGGATTTACACATTAATTGTTCTTTGCGGATGTAAAGATAGATTTAATCTATTTATCTTACTAAAATTCTGAAATAATAATCAGAAAAAAAATTAGAAATCATAATGCAATTCATACTGAATTTCCCGTGAAATTCCTTGCTAAATCTGCAAATTATTGGTTAAAGTTACCTGGCTTTGAGTCTGAAACCGATTTTTTGAGCCTTTAGTCCATATGGGCTTTTATTAAGTACAATTTCTGGGCTTATAATGTTCCTTTAAGTGGGCCGTTTTATTAAAAAAATGCATTCAAAATGGTGCAAGTGGATTAGGCCGGTTAAAAATAAGCCCAACAATGATATAGCATTCTTAAGCGATAAGCCAATATTATTTCCGATGGACCGAGAATATATGGTTGACAATTTATAATTGAATGAACAAATCAATTTAACTATATATTACTAGCAGAGGTCATATTTTACAAGATCTGTCAGGCTTTAATTTAGTGCTGGAGTTTAGCTCCACAAACAAAGTTATTTTTTTTTGCAATAACATGGCTTTTAATTTTTTTTTCTTATTTTCAACTGTGTTGACTACTTTAAATCCTCCAAAATGTTCTTTTAGACCCATTTACGTTTATCGTTACAAATTAAGATTTTTACCAACTATTTATATATATGTATATATACATTTATAATATAATAACTAACCTTCAACGGGAATAAAAATTAAACTCCCTGCTATTTGTCTAGATTCAAATTGGAATTCGAATCCTTAACCTAAGTTAAGCTAGAAAATGCACATGCTATACTACTAAAGCAAATTTTTACTAGTTACTCAATAATACCAATACTCAATTAGTAGACAATACAATTAAAAAAAATTGTAGAATGCTTGGGAAAATTTTCAGAATTTATTCATATTGTAATACTCTTGAGAAAAATATTTATGTTTATTATTTCAAATAGATTTTTCTCATTAAATTCAAAATTTAAAAATTCTAGTAACTGGTACATTTGATGGGGCATAATCTTCATAGTTTATTGCTTAGGGAAAAAAAAAAGGAAATCAATAAATAAATAAAATCACTTCTGAAGAGAGGAATGACTGTGTGAGAGAGAGAGAGAGTGACGTGTGTGTATTATCAATGGCTAAATTAGAATAAATTAACTCAATTAAAGTAAAAAAAAAATGCTGCATCAAGTACATTATTCAATTTACAATTGAAAACTTACCATTCTGAAGAATCCATATCAATTGAGCTAACAAACCCATCATCATGATCATGAATATTATCTTCCTCAGTTGAATTGAAAACGTTCAAACTTGGAACAAATTCTTCAAATTGTTCCATTTCATTATCATCACCATCTTCTTCATCCTTCATATATTGCTTCAACTTTTGCCTACACAACTTCAACTTCTCATCCAATAAACTCCTCTCAGACTCATGTTTCATTACAACCCATTGCAATGATTGAATCACATCTTTATCATATTCCTGCTTCTGCTCAGCCAATCTTCGATATTGAGTGGCTTCAATTTCTATTGCACTCTTCTCACTTTGAAGCCGCAAAATCATGGCCATTGCTTCATTAGCTGCTGATGCTGCCGCCATTCTTTCCTTTTCTAGCTCCATCAAAGCCAAATCTGCTCTTTGCCTTTCAATCTTGACCAGTTTCCTTAGTGCCATCACATCAAATTCTTGATCTTCTTCACTACATTTTCTTTCTCTTTCATCATCATCTAGATCAACAACATTTTGATGGAAAAGCTCTTTGTTTTTAGTTTTCAATGAACTAACCAAATCCATTGACTTTGAGTTCTCCAATAACTTCAATGTACCACAATTGCAAGACACAATCTTTTCATCAAATACCTCACCAAAACCAATTTTTGAACGCAACCCATTTCTTATATGACTTGATTTTCCTCTAATATCACTTAAAAATTGAACCAAGCTCCTTCCATGACAACTAAATTGCCAAACCTTCAATCCCAAAAAGAACACCAAAATCAAAGCAAAAAGATTAAAAACTTGTGGGAAACATCCAAAAACCAAAAACCCACATCCAAAATCACCGCTTAGAGTCAAGGACTTCAAAAATGAAGCACAATCCATCAAACACAACCCCAGAAAAAAATGCAAGAACCTCTTATGAACCTCAAGAATAGAGAAGGCAAGAATCAGCAAACAAAACCGAGTCAGAATCTGCATGTGTATTTACAACCAGATTTTTCACTTTTCAATCCAAACTTTGAAACTCTCAAAAACTTATAGTACAAGCAAGAAATAAAGGCACATTTGATGATGGGATTTATGAAATATGAAGATGTTTCTTTGTTGCAAAGAGGGCCGTAACTTTAGCCCGAGTGTTTCACATTCACTGACCTTCCATATTGAGCAAGCAGTCAATGCCTAAATGAGCACAGAGAAAAAGGAAAATAATGAAGAAAAAAAGGGAAAAAAATGAAAAATAAAGAGATGCTTATACAGTGTGTGTTTGTGACAAAGAGAGAGTGGATTAATTGGAAGCGAGAGAAACGGCACAAAAATTGAGGGAGGGGACTCGTTTTTTCATTCAGAGTCGGGCAGTTTGATGACATTCGGGAGACGGGTAATGTGGAGCCTGCTGTGTCATAACAAGAGGCTGAGTGGCTGACATCAGCTATTTTGACCTGTGTCACCGACTGAGGGCAAATATTAATAAATAAATTTTTAATATTTTAAGTTATTTAAAATATTAAAAAGTATTTTTTTTGAAGGGTTAAAAAAGTTTATTAATAACTATTAAATTAATCTTTTATTTATATATAAATTATTATTTAAATTATTTATTTAAAAGACTTTAACTTAATTCCTTTAAAATAAATAAATTATCTTTGTACCAATAAACTATATTAATGACTCAGTCATATTATAGGATTACTATGATAAAAAATTTTCATTTATTTTAATATAGACACAGTTGTTTTAAAAAGTCAAAATACAACAAGAATTATTATGACATTTTAAAAATATATTAGGACAACAATAAATCAAATTTTTTATATTTAACAATTTAAAAAATATTTATGTTAAAATTTTAATTATTATTACACACGTTGTATAAAGATATACTTATTTTTTAAAATTAAAATGTTTCTTTAAATTAATCCTATTAAAATAGTTGACATATGCTATAATAAATTAATTCAACATTATAGATTTATGACAAAGACATTTCAATTACTCTAATAAATATGCATAGGTTAATATGTGAAGGTGAATAACATATATTAAAAAAGTAAAAGTAAAAGAAAAGGGAAATTAAAGCATGGTCAATCATATTGCACGATAAACAATATAATAAAATAAATTTACATATAAAAAATTGGATAAAAAGAGTAATATAAAGGAAAAAAAATTTAGCCTTCTTGTGAAAAAAATATATATTTTAGTATTACAAGTAATACAAAAATAAAATTTACATATGCAAACAATATGAAGAGTTTGTTAGTTTATTGCAATAAATGTTATTATTATTTTAGAAATTATGTGGTTTAATTTAAAAATTAAGTAAAAAAATAACACAAACTCATAATAATCCGGCCAAAGATAAGATTTAATAAATATTATAGTTTAATTGTAATAACAATATAAGTATAATATTACATATAAAATATGAAATAATTATTACAAAACAAGAGCTTTTGATATAAAATATAACTACAATTATAAATTGAAGAAATAAAAATAGTAAAAATATATATTAAAATTATAATTTAGTCTCGTAAAACATTAACTTATCAAGTCTAAAGAACAGAGCTTCCACTATATCAAAAGCTGTTTCAAGTGTATTCGAACCACATATTTTTTTAATTCATTAATTTATGAGTACAAATCCTTAAGTTTTGACTTAAATTAACCGAGGTGTGCAATAAGAATCTAAAATATGAACTCGCAAAGTTTAGAGAATAAAGTTTTCACTCTTTCATTGAAAGTTCTCGCTTTGTTAAATAGAATTCCAACTGTATTATAACCACATATTTTCTCTAAAGTCGATAACTTATGAACACAAGTTTCTTAGTCTTGATAAAAGTAACCAAATTGTGCTTTAGGAATCCAAAATATCAACCACCAAATCTAGAACACAAAGTTCTCTCTCTTGCATTAAAAGTTTATACTTTGTCAAATTGAATTCCAAGTTTATTTTACCCACATATTTCCTCCCAAGTCACCAATTTATAAACACAAGTCTCTAAATTTTAATATGAAGTAACCAATTATGCTTTAGAAATGGAAAATATCAACTCACCAAATTTACAATATAAAAATTTCACTCTTGCATAAAAATTTCTTACTTTATCAAATTGAGTTCCAAGTGTAATCTAGCCATATATTTATCCCCAAGTCATCAACTTATAAATACAAGTTCCTAAATCTTATTATGAAGTAACCAAGTTATGCTTTATGAATCCAAAATATTAACTTACTAAATCTAGAGAACAAAGTTTTTACTATTTCATGAAAAGTTCTCACTTTGCAATATAGAGTTTCGAGTGTCTTCTAACCACATATTTTCTCTAATTCATTAACTTATAAATATAAGTCCCTAAGTTTTGACTTTTGTTTTTTGAAAAGATCCCAAGTTTTGACTTCAACTAACTAAATTGTGCTCTAAGAATCTAAAAAAATCAACTTACCAAGTATAGAGAACAAAGTTTTTAATATTGCATTGAAAGTTTCCACTTTGACAAATAGAGTTTTAATTATATTCTAGCTACATATTTTTTCCAACTCACCAACTTATGAATACAAGTCCCTAAGTCTTGACTTAAGCTAATTAAATTATGCTTTAGAAATCTAAAATATGAAATACCCAAGTCTAGAGAATAAATTGTTTACTATTTCATTGAAAGTTCATGCTTTGTCAAATAAAGTTCTAAATACATTCTAACCATATATTTTTTCACAACTCACCAACTTATGAATACAAGTCTCTAAGTCTTGACTTAAACTAACCAACTTGTGCTTTTGAAATAAAAAATAAGAATTCACCAAGTTTAGAGAACAAAGTTCTCACTCTTTCTTTCAAAGTTTCTACTTTATCGAATAAAGTTTTAAGTATACTCTAGCCACATATTTCCCCCTAGTCACTAACTTATGAATTCAAGTACCCAAGTTTTAATATGGAGTAATTAATTAAGATATGCTTTAGAATTTAAAATATCAACTCACCAAGTTTAGAAACACAAAGTTCCCCCATTTGCATTAAAAGTTCTCACTTTGTCAAATTGAATTCTAAGTGTATTCTAGCCATATATTCCACCCTATAATGACTCACTTCTATATAGTATGATATTACTTACTTTGGGCCTAGGCTCGTATGGTTTTATTTTGAGTCTCCCTAAAAGGCATCATATTAATTGAGAATGAGCTTTATATATAGTCTAGAAATTTTTTCTAACTAGGCGATGTGGGGTTCTAGTACCTGACCCTCACCTTATCCATCCATACGATTTATGGTCTTAGGAATTTTAAATCTTTGGTGTTACAATCTTACCTCCTTTAGGGGACACACGACCTTATGTGCTTTAAGTTCTTGAGGAAATATGGCTAACCCATGTGGGCAAGACTCCAAGGGTCGTACAGCACGTGTACATTATCTATAACCCAGACTACGAGCTCACTAACCCATACTATGAGATATGTTTAGCTATAATATCATTTTTAATGACCCACTCTCACACAGTATAATATTACCCGCTCTGAGCCTGGACTAGCATGATTTTGTTCTTGGGTCTCTCCAAAAGACCTCATACTGATTGAGAATGAGCTCTATATATATAGCCTATAAAATTTTCCTAATCAGGCGATGCAATACTTTGACACTTGACCCTCACTTCATCTATCTTAACCCTATTAATTGTGGCCTCAAGAATCGTGGATCTTGGATGTTACACTCACCCTTCCCCTTCATATCACCAACTTATAAATAAAAGTCTCAAATTCTTGATTTGAACTAACCAAGCTATAGTTTAAAAATTCAAAATATTGACCCACCAAGTTTAGAAAATAAAGTTTTCACTCTTGCATTAAAAGTTTTCACTTTATCAAATTGAGTTCTAAGTGTATTCTAGCCACATATTTTTCTCCAAGTCCCTAACCTATGAATGCAAGTCCCTATGTCTTAATATGGAATAACCAAGTTATGTTTTAGAAATTCAAAGTATCAACTCACCAAGTCTAGAACCCAAAGTATCAACTCTTACATTAAGTATTCTCACTTTGTCAGATTGAGCTCAAAGTGAAATTTAGCATTACATTTCCCTTCTCAAGTCACCAATTTATAAATGCAAGTTCTCAAGTCTTAATATAAAGTAACTAAGTTGTACTTTAGAAATCTATAATATTAACTTGCCAAGTCTAAAATACAAATTTTCTACTTTTGCATTAAAAGTTTGTATATTGTCAAATTGAGTTCCAAGTATATAGTCATATATTTTCCTAATCTCATCAATTTATGAACATAAGTTCTCAAGTTTTGATATGAAGTAACTAAATTGTACTTTAGGAATCCAAAATAATAATTTACTATGTCTAGAGCACAAAATACTTACTTTTTTTTTATTAACAGTTCCCGCTCTTTTAAATTAATTTCTAAGTGTAATTTGGTATATATTTACCATTAAAAGCGCTTGCATAATAAATTCTTAAACAAATTATTATTATTATAACAGGAACCAAACTGAAAAAATTGATTTTTTTAATTATTAATATTATAAAATTAAATATAAGAAACATAATGTATTTTAACTTCAAAATTTGCTTAAGCTTAGTTGGTAGATTGTGCTAATTGCCTTCCTCAAGTCCTAGGTTCAAATCCAACAGGTTTCTTTTTTTAAAAAATTTTTAATATGTTAAAATTTAGATATGATAAAATGGAATGCATTTTTGTGTTAAAATAAACTTTAGCTCAAGTGATAAAGTGGTGATAGTATCCTTTTTCAGGTCACAGGTTTCAATCCAATTGATTATATTTTTTTTATAATTATTAATATTTATTCTAATTTAAAAATTAGCTTCTACTCAGTTGGTAAAATAGATGTTATACCTCTCTTCAAGTTATGGGTTTGATTCAGTAGTTGGGTATGTCAAACATTTTTTCTCAATATTGACAAAAAAATTTGAAAAATCAAATAAAACCAAATTGAAAAAAATAGTTTAGTCCAGTTTAATTTTTGCACTATATTTAGTTTTCCTATAAAGGAGAATCAAAAAATTGTCAGCAAATTTAGTTCCGACCAAAATCGAACTAAATTGGTCTATATCCATTCATACTTTTACTGAAATAGAGATCTTGAGTTCAAAATCTCCCACCTCATATGTAAAAAAAAAAAATTAAAAATTCATACTCAATGCCCAATGCAAATAATCAAATTGCCCTTATAACTTTTACTTTTGATTATCGCAATACAAGAATAATAGCCCAACAATAAAGAGTACTTCAATCATTTAAATAAGATTTTGAAACTTGATTTATATCACAGTCTACATCCTTATTTGAAAAAAATATAAACTCAGGGATCTAGATGTTACTATACTTTTTTTTTTTTGAAGAGGGAAATTACAATATATGTTCTTTTTTCTGCACCACCTGAAAGGGAGGAGGAATTCAAACCCAGGTAAAAATGTGAAACTTGGAGGTGCTCAGTCAACTAAACTGAGCCCTCATGCTCAGATATTACTATACTTAATGGCCCTATCTTTCTTTTCACATTTATTTCCATTTTTCAAGCAATAAGTTTATTTGTCCTAAAAACAAAGTCCTAAATGTATCCCAAATTAACAACTCACGTGCTAGCTGTATCTAGTATTTATTACTTTTAATAGCTCCATACCAAAAAAAAAAAGGTAAAAGTCTGTATGAATAGATTTATTGCATTCAAACAAAAAAAAAAAAGGCAAGGTCCTACAACAAAAATACTGTAACAACAATAAGTCTATTTGTCTTTTTCGTTTGTGATGCTTTCTTTTCTTTCTTAAAGCCTTTAAAATTTTACACTTTTCATTACTTTATTATTTTTTTTGACTTATTGTTATTTGTGATTTGTTTGGATGATAATCAATATTGTTGTATTTGATAAAAAGAAAAAAAATTGTCGAATAAAAGGTCCATTGTTTGCTAATGCATTGCTTAATGTTGTGATAAGTTTAAAGGGAGATTTTAGTACTAAATTAGGAGGCTATAACAAGTTATGCATTGTCAATAATGATATAAAATTTAAAGTATCTAAATTTTATAAAACAAATATCAATAACATCGTCCACATAAAGTAGGCATAAACAGTCTAAATTTAAATTATTAAAAAAATTAAAAATATTTTTTTATAAAAAAAAAATAAAAATATAATCAACTAAAATAGTCAAATCCACTTCATTATATTTATTTTTTCCTTTGAGCACACCATAATCACACATTTCCACTATTTTGTTGAAGTAATTATTGAAAACTCGTAAATTAGAATCCTCCATAAGTAATCATTGATGAAACATAAGGCACATTATTAGCATGTTAAGGGATTGTTTGTTGTTGCTGTTGTGAAAAACAAATATTATCAAGATGCTTGAAAATAAAAAATAGATAGACATAAATAAATTAATAAATTTAATTACATTTATCGTGTAAAAATTATAGCTTAAAAGAGGATAAATACCACTACCAGACAATTGATTCAGGTAAGAATGTACTTATGAATATAGCAAATCATATCTCAAACAATAAATATAGTTTAAACTATATCAAAATAGTAATAAGTTTAGCTACACAAGACACATACTATCACCGTATTGCTCTCTTGTGTTGAAATTTCATTATGCACTTCAAAAGATGATGGACCACTTGTTTGTGGATTCTACAAAATTTAATAAGAAAAATTAAAAATATATAAATAGTTTGAAAGGTAACACATTTAAGTATTTTCTTACTTATCTCTACTTCTATGAGATAATTTTTTTTTTTTGGCCTTGATTTTTTTAAAATTGTAGATTGCTTTCTTCCACAAGGTGGATGACATTTACCTCAAGTTATTATTAGATCAACTATGTTTTGGGCCTTAGTTGTTGTATCATCAATATTAGTGTTACAACTTCAAAGAACAAGAAAAGTTGGTTGGTTACCTTTATTACTCACATTCTTTAATAATCTTCCAATGCACTACGGATCCAATCCAATACATTATTATAACTTTCTTCGTCCTCTTGAGCCATATCTGTAACCTTAGTAAAAGTAGTACACATTTTTTCATATTGTATTTGTTCAACTATAGAACTTTATGCGTCATATACTTCTCTGGAAGTAAACTTATATCATTGCGTACTAACACTGTAATAGCATGTTTATAAAGTATTCCTCTAAATTCAAATCTTTTACAGTTACAACTAACTTCACACTCTTCTTTTTGTAATGAAACTTTAAAATAAGTTCTTCTTTTACTTTCTCCAATTACGACATCTTCTCTAATTTCATATTCTGAACCTACAAAATGAAGTAATTCACAATATATTTTACTTATTAACTCTTGTTGAAATTCTTAAAACTTGGTAATCGTGTAAATCTCTCAAATATACTTTTTCATCTCATATGCTATTACATATGGATGTTGTTGGAAAAAAGACTTAGCATCTACTATACTTTTTCTTTTTCAACTTTAGTTCATAATGCATTATCATATTGTTCTACAAATTACTTCAAAGTTATTTTTAAGTTAACATATCTATCAAAAAATGCATTTATACTCTGACTACATTGAGTAGTTGACATTCCTGCCCAAAAATTATTTTTCACAAAACATTATACCTAACAATATCTCTCATCGTACAACCTAGTTAACCAATTATTGTCGATTAGATTATATTTGAAAATCATGTCATGCCAACCTTCTTCAAATGTGATAAATTTTTGTGAATCATAAACAAAATTTTGTAGTTCCAAACTTATAGATTCGTATTCCTTGTGGCTCTCTAATTTTTTAGGCAATTTCTTAAGAATGTGCCATAAGTACCATCTATGCTTAGTTGCAAGAAAAACAATCTCAATTGCTTTATTCTAGTCAGTAATGCTTCCATTAGGAGCACAATTAGACATACAAGTAAGCCATGTTTGAATTAACCAAACAAATGTCTCAGTATCCTCGCATGAAATCAAGTCACATCCCCTACTGATCGTAGTAGGCTTACTAAACTAGCTAGTTCTTTCTTGTACAGCTATCTGATGCTATGCTTATCATAGACTGATTATTTCTTTATTCAGAGACTCGCAGAATCCTTATGTTACCAGATTTCGAGACCAGACAGCTTTCTTATCGGCTGGCTCAACAAATATCAATTCTCTGATGTCTGGATTGCTTGCTAATGCCCGGAAGAGAGTGATAGCTTGAAGTCTGTTAAAAAAATTGACTGACTATGATGATTAACTCCTACAAAAGGAACGAATGGCATGTCATATTTATTTGTTAGATATGTGGTATCAAATGTAATAATATCTCCAAAATCTTTGTAGGCTGTCTTACTTATTAGATTTGCCCAAAAAATATTTTTCAATCTACCTTCCTCATCCATGTCCATACTAAAGAAAAACTTTATATATTCTGTTTGCATCTTCAAAAAATATTTTTTAATTGCAATAGCATCTCCTTCCCTATGTCCTAATCGTTTAAAATTTTTTAATATAATTTTTACAATCCTTTTCTAAAAATGAGAGTTTATCATGCCCACCAACTTCAATGAAAAAAAAATTAAAATTTTTGTTAACTTTAATCCCTACTCAATTATTTATTTCAAGTTGTCTCTTAACATGCGAACGAATATTTTGATTACACCAAAAAAAAATTGATTTACTTGGACTCAATTCATAGTTGTGTTCAATAATTAAAGACCTAACTCTCTATTTTCTTATCTTTACCTAAGCAATCTCTAATTCTTACTTACAATCAAGTTTTGTGCTCGAATATGGTCTCAAAATATAGGATAATTGCAGCTTTTATAATAGGTTTGTATGTTATTTTATATTTTTTACTTATTAAAAATGCATTAAAAAATCTAAGTCCACCAAAAAATGCATTAAAAATATAATGTTATATTTGAGGGGGAAAAATATTCCTGTAGCAATATACATATCCAAAAGTTTCTTATTGATTATATTTAATTTATAACGTTGAAATGTATTTTTAAATTAAATTAAGATGAATTATTTATATTGTTAGTATTGTTTTTGTTGATATGGTTGCAGTGATATAAATTCAAAGTAAAAGTTATAACATAAATAAAAAAGAAAGTGATAACAGTATATTTATCATAAATAAATAGCATTTATGCTTGTTATAAATTACTATGATTTCAAGGTACCATTTTTACTTTGAATTTATAGTCGTTGCCAATGTCTCTAAAACTATTAGAAATCAACTTAATGATAATAAATTATCGTAATTATTATTATTATTATTTTGCAATAACTCAATATTACCAGAAAGAAACGTTTCTATTTTTAAGGCTATTTAATATATATATATATATATATATATAAATGGAAACACAAGAAAATCTAACAATATAATATCTAAATTAAAATTTCAAATAATATATAGAAAACTTCTGAAGTATCATTTTATGTCAAACCAAAATGTTTAATTGAAAAAAATAAAACAAAGATTTTGTGAACTTTTATATGAGGATGAATTTGTTTTGATAGATACGAAGTAATTTATTGTTTAAATTTTTTAAGAAAAGATTCTTGTATATCACAATATTGAAATTTAAAAAAAAAAAGATATATTGACAAATTAATATTTTTGTTTTGAAAAAATGTATTATTTATTTTTTATACAAATATGCATTATAAAGTGTACATCTAAAAAAATTACAACTGTTAATAATTATATTACAATTATCAACAAATTACAACTGTCAACTAAAATAATTGTACCAATAAATTACAACTGTAATTACATGCCAACAAACTACAATTATGAATTACAAAATCTCAAAGAATTACAATTGTTAATAACTATATTACTATTGGGGTATATGATTCCGTGTCATCTTAGTTTGTATGAATACTTATTTGATAATATTTATATAATGTATATTTTATTAAATTACTAGTATTTTTTAATAAATGATAACGATGCTTGTCACATTATAAACATTGTATGATTTAAAAGGGTTTGGATCCGGTCTAAAAGAGTTTAAATCGGTGCTAAAGATTAGCAAAATTGAGTGTTATAAATGCTAATAGTTAGCACTATTAAGAGTTAGCAGGTTATATAGTCAGCGAGATCTAAGAAATTAGAACCTTATCTATAATGGAATAAAGAGGGTATATTAGTAATGACATAGTTGCAATAAGTGCTAAAAAATGTCATTATGCAAGTGTATTTTTAAACATTGTGTTCCTGATCTATTTTCACCAATGCAGGTCTATCAGTGAATCCATTTCATATAGATCAATGTATGTCTATATCTGTATGGTGTAAATGGTTATTCTTAATTGATTATGAGCTTACAACTCGTATAGGTATACAGGTATTCAGTTAGGACTAAATACTGAACAGATTTATGAAGATCCCAATAGATATCCTATGAAACATTCAATGGTAGGTCATCTCGGGTTGAGTACTATATGTGGTTTTTTGACCTGGTGCTATAGTGATCTTATGGGTGATTCACTATACTTTGGTTCCACGGATGTCAAAGATCCTTTATAGTCTGAACGTTAGGTGTCGCTGAGTGTGGTTTGATGCTCATGAAGTCCGGTGTACCTAAATAGATATGGGATTCATCAGCTTACATAGGTGGGTTGTGTATCCGATGCTTCGAGATTATATCTCAAAAAATCTTACGGTTATGAGCAATAAACTCTGGAAAGGAGTTTCTCACAAGGTTGTACAATATAACAAAAGTGTTTATTTATATTGTTCATCAAAATACGAATCTGGAGACAAGATTGGATGAGCACGTAGGGATTTGACGATGTTGATCTATATCCTCGCTCATTCAGGGTGTAAGTGACAGAAGGATTATATGTATGTGTTTTGACCTTAACTTGTATGGTCTAACGTGTTGATTTGTAATATCCGTGATGCGTGCGTGGGGCATCAATCATGGACTTACGAAATAGTTTCATTTGACGAATCGAGTGTGGACCTAGGGAGTCCTGCAATATGAAGTGTACTCATTGTGCACTGGGGCAGCGTATTAGATTAAATAGTTTAATCCAGTAAATTTTAACAAAATTAAATATTTATTTTAGGAATAGTCGGGATGCGTGCGTGTTAATCCTTAAGTGTTTAATATAATTAATTGGATAACAATTATTTTTGACCAATAAAAAGGTGACACGTGGCTATAGTGAGTCATCGATTAAGTTAACTCAAGTGTGGATTTGGTGAGAGCCACGTTGGGTTAAATAAGAAATTAAGGATAATATTATTTAATTATTAAATAATTAAAATATCTATTTATTTAATTATTAAATAATTAGTTAATTCTATGGTTAATAGTTAACCTAACTTTGATTAAAAGTTAATCAAAGGGTCAAAGTTAAATTAAGATATTTAATTAATTAAATTTGGGTTAAGTTAGTTAATTATAATTGGGCTAAAGATCTAAATATCTAACTAATCTTAAGAGTTAAGTTTATTTAATTAAACTTAAGTTAAAAGTTAACTTTGATTTGGTTAAAACTTAACTAAGTTTAAGAAATAAATATTAAAATAATAAAAAAACATTCATTTGATATAAAATGAATGGTGTGGCCGGCCATTGGGTGAGAGAAAAAGGAAATCATTTATTTTGGTTTTAAAAGTTCAAACCAAAGGAAACAAAAAAAAAAAAATCCATCTCTTTAATTTCTTTATTTGGCCGATCAAGTTGCAAACAATTACACTATTATTTTTCTTGTTCAAATGTTGAATTAGAAGAGAAATAATACTTGCTTAGCACTTATTCAAATAGTTCAAGAGTTGAACTTTTAGATTAAAGTGTTAATCTAAGGTCTAAGAGTTAAACCCAATTTATTAGATTAGGCTGCTGTCTAGTTGATCAAACCTACCCTGTTAATCACTAGTACTGCAAACGAGCATAACTTCAAGCAGATTTTGGTTCAATTAGTCTAGAGGCTTCAAAGGTAAAGATTTCTCAATTCAGTTTTAATTTTAATTAAATGCATAAATATGTTTATATGATAGTTTTAAGACTTTCGTTGCATATTTGATGCGTATATGTATGTATGTGACGTGTTTGTATTATTTATGAATACAAAACACACATGTATACACCATATTTTAATCAACTCTCACAATTGGTATCAGAGTGTATCTATTTTGAATGTTGGGGATGTTTTTGGTGAAGTCTTGGTGTCATTTGGTACATTTCAAGAGTTAAAATGGGTATATCTAGGGGATCGACACTGGAACGCCGCGACCCTGAATCTGGCGCCGCGGCGCTGGAGCTTTCTAGGCTTCAGCCCTGCAACACTAGAGTTTGAGAGCTACGACACTAAAGTTTCCAGGCCTCAATGCCGCAGGGTTCTTGGTTTAGCACTGAGGTGTTAAGGGTTCAGACTCCTAGCACTGTAGTGTTGGTAAGTCAGCGCCGCGATGCTGGGTGTTTGGACTCCCTGTGCCACAGTGCCCATAGGTTAATGCTACGACATTGGAGTAGAGCACTGAGAACCCCGGACCACGGTGCTGGAGCAGTACATTTAAATAGTAATTTTTAAAATTGTTTAAAAAATAAAATAAACATTGGGGATTTATGAGATATAGTGATGAGAGTGATTAGTCTGTATTATAAATCGAGATCATTTTTCTCTGTGTTGGTAACCATAATATGAGCCATACTAGTTGGAGTTAGTTATGCTTACACAAAAATAAATGACTGATTGATAAATCACATTTCTATGTGATAAGAGCCAGTGTATTAAAATCTCTCTTAATCAAATTGAATTTTATTACATTATGTGATAATGTTTTAAATGATCCGTCTTATTAATACGATGTTAAACTGATCACATTAGTCTTTTTCTAAGATTTCTACAGTGTAAGGGACTTAGTCGGTGTGATTCAGTTTATACCGGTTAAACATGAGATGAAGAAAATATATGCAAAACTGTTGCTCTAAATCACTATAGTGTGTGGATAGTATCGGTAACATATATTTGTTAATTGAGAAGTTAATCTGGAATACACTTACCCTAGATCGCTACAGTGTGCAACTAAGGTATATTTAGGATCAGGGTTAAGAGTTGCATGAGATTCAATTGACAAGAATTGTCTACCTTTTGGGTTTACAAAGATTTAGATCGCTACAGTGTGTGACCTTAGTAAAATACTAATGAGGTCCGTCCATTTTCTATTGTATAGTTTAAAAGAATTTAGGCTATCATTATTCCGTTCGAGAGATTAAAAGGATTACGTAAAGCAGTTGAGGGGAGGGGGGGAGGGCATTTTATATAAAAAATTGTATAATTATATCATCCAAGATTTAAAATATTTTATTAGTGATTTAATAATTTTATATCCGAGGACATCTTCTGTTTTGTGAATTATTATAGCGTTCGCCAACCCTTTGGTGTGCATACTTGATGCACACCAACTTAAGGGTGCAGAAAATTATTCAGATTGGCTTATGAATCTAGAATCATTCTAGATTCAGAAAAGCTAGGATACGTTATTGATCAGAAACTACCTAGAGATGTTTCTAATACAGTCACCCTAAAGGAAAGGGTGAAATATAAAAAATGGTTGAATGATGATTTAAAGGTTAAATCATACATCTTCACCTCGATGTCCACTGACTTACAGTAAAACCATGTCTGTATAGACAGTGCTAGCAGCATTATGCTCTATCTGAAGAAGCTTTTTAGTGCTCAAACCTAGGTCAAGATTTATAGGGTTACCAAAGCGCTGTTTTAGGCTAGGCTCTCGAAAAGCAGTCTAGTCAGTCCCCATGTAATCAAGATGATCAGATTCATTAAGATACTGAGGATAATGATCATTTCTCTAAACAATAACATGAAGAATCGTTTAATTCTTTAGTCATTGCTGGGGTCATATGCACAGTTCAGCATAAACTTTAATATGCAGGGACTGACCCTTACTTATGTTGATCTTCACAATATGCTGAAGATAGCATATTAGAACATGAGTAAAGGTGGCTCGGCCTTCTTGGTTTAAGGTGATTCATTTTGTACTTCAAGGGTTTCTGAGAAGTCTAAGGGGAAGAAAAAAATGAAAGGGAAGCAGACACCCCGAATGGGTCTTCAGAAAGGACGGGTATCTAAGCCTTAAGAGAAAAAGGACAAGGCAAAAGAAAAATGTTTCTTTTATGGCAAGAATAGGCATTAGAAATGTAATTGCCCCAAATACCTTGCCTCTTTAAAGAAGACTCCCTCAGGTATTTACTTTCCTATATTGACATTTCTATTGCATCTGATGCTAGTTCAGGCTGGGTATTAGGTACCGTATCTCCTTCTCACATTTGCAATATGTTGCAGGGTCTAAGAGAAGTTAGATCACTTCAAGCAGGAGAAATATTGCTTCGAGTCAAAAATGGATATTTTTAACAGGTCGAGGCAGTTGGACTTTTTGATTTACTTTTTCCATATAATAGAACTATTGTATTAAATATTTGTTATTTTGTACCTACAATCATTAGACATATTATTTTTCTTCTTATATTGGACAATGAAGGGTATTGTATGTATATTCCAAATTATTTCCTATATTTATGTGATGTGAATAATGTAATATTAACTGAGCGTCAGTTAGTGAATGGTCATTATATTGAATACAACAAAAAATGTAATGACTGTGCAAGTTAGTACTAGTAATAGTTTGGAAACTTTAAATGAAATAGAATTATAGCATATGAGATTAGGATATATAGGTGTGAGAGGTCTATCCTGTCTAGTTAAGGATGATCAGATACCTTATCTAACCATAGAATCTTATCCAATTTGTAAATCTTACATTCTAGGGAAAATGACGAAATCTCTATTTTTTGGTGTTAGACACTGTGCCTCTGATTTATTGGAAATGGTGCATAGTGATGTATACGGTCTAATGAATCACCCTGTAATTGATAGTTTTTGATACTTCGTACTCTTCATTGATGATTTGTCATGACATAGGTACATGTTTCTTAAAAGACATAAGTTATAAACTTTTAAAAACTTCAAAGATTATCAACTTGAAGTAGAGAAGCAAACCGGCATGTACATCAAGTGCCTTAGATCAAATCGAAATGGTGAGTACATAAGCAGTGAATTCACAGATTATTTAAAGGAGAATGGAATTCTCGCTCAATATAGTCCTCCAGGTACTCCGTAACACAACGGTGTCTCAGAGATGAGGAATCATATTTTATTGGATATGGTTCGATCGATGATGAGTTTTACTGATCTCTTTAAATACCTATGGGGTTATACTCTAAAAATTATTGCTCACATATTAAACAGAGTTCTATCTAAAACTATTCCAACCACTCTACATGAGATGTGAAAATAGAGGAAACCAAGTCTTAAGTACTTTAAGATTTGGGGTTGTCCTGCTTACATAAGAGTTACGCAATAGGATAAACTTGTACCCAAAGGGTATAAGTATCGTTTCATTGGGTATCCCAAGAATTCCATAGGATATTAATTCTATCTAGATGAGTAAAACATGTTCGTTTCTCGTTATACCATTTTCCTAGAGAAAGAGTTTCTCATTAATTATGATAATTATAGAAAGGTTGAACTTGAAGACATCATTCAGAACCAAAATGAACTAACTAATGATGGAACATCAAACTCATTCGAGTAGAACACCTTTAACACACCCTCTATGTAGGTCAGAAAATATGTTCAGATCACCTGCCAGGTATGGTCAGATACTTGAAGGTGCCATTGGAGTTTTCTTACTTGAAGAAAATAATCATTTGACCTATAGAGAGGCGATGTTAGATATCGACTTAGGAAAGTAGTAAGATGCCATAAAATTTAAAATTGACTCAATACATCACAATCAAGTTTGGGACTTGGTTGAGCTTCCTAAAGGAATAGTTCTTATTGGTTGTAAATGGATTTACAAAAGGAAGTGTGGGCAAGATAAGAAGGTAGAGACCTTCAAAGTCCAACTGGTTGCTAAAGGTTATGCTCAACGGTCTGGGATTGATTATGAGAAAAACTTTGCACCAGTAGCGATGTTAAAGTCAATTAGAATTTTATTAGCTATTGCTGCATATTATGACTTGAAAATATGACAGATAGATGTAAAAACGGTGTTCCTGAATAGATATCTCGAGGAAGAGATATACATAAAACAAAATAAAGGTTTTGCATCTAGCCAAATAGTTGGTCTAGTCTGTAGACTGAAAAAGTTCATTTATGGACTAAAGTAGGCATCTCAAAGATGAAATCTTCATTTTGATGAAGTAATCAAAGGGGACTGGTTTCATAAAAAATGAAGAGAAAGCTTGTGTGTGTATAGAACGGTCAGTGATGAAAGTGTATTAATATTTTAGGGTGCATGCACGTGATGTGTGTTTATGTAACGACCCAAATCCCACATTGGGCAGACTCGTCCAAAGTAAAGGCCTTATAAGGAGAAATCCCCCTACCTTTGTGAGGTGCCTTTTAGGGATGGCGATGCATTCCGCCCATAAATGACAAAACCATAAGGGGGAAAGATGCGTGCGTGAACCCCAAAGCGCACAATACCTTACATAGGAATTCGAGTGGGCTCTTTCATTTGGTATCAGAGCTAAGATATGATTCTATAGACTTTTAGATGTCGTGTCAAAGGAACCGAGTAGATGCCAAATCCTTAGGATTATATTTATAGCTTTGTTGTGTAAATGTTTGACATCTTACTTAATTTTTTGTATAATTTTGAGAAGATGACACATTATCCAAGAACTGCTAAGATTGTTGATATTATAGATAATGGTACTTTTGTGAATCTTAATGTTATCATCTAGGATTTGTTTTAAGTTGTTATTAATATACTTAGGAAGAATGATGCCGAACATCTTATAATGATAATTTGCATGTTATAGAGCAAATTGAGATAATTTTCTCAATGTCAAAATATAGAGAAATAGAGTATTGAAGATATCAATTAAAACAACTTTTATTGAAATAGAAATCTTCCCAAAAAAAAAAAAAGAAAAAAGAAAAACAACAACAACAATAATGACAGCAACAAAATAACAGTAGAGGTTACAGATGAAGATTTAAATCTATTTTGCGCTTCTTCTCACTGTCATGAGTAGACCAATCTAACTAATACAATATTAGATTAGGCATAGGGATAAAAGACTATAATTGATCAATCAGTTGATCAACAGTTGGAGCAGAAATAAGAATCTGTCGTGCTAGAAGTGGGATGAATTATCTTTCTACTGCATAGTCAATAAAAGATAACAACCCATTATAAAAACCATTAATATTTAACAAACTAATGGATTTTTTGTGGATTTGTAATTGTGCCCATAAGGCAATTTGAAAAATTTTCTCCAAGGTTCCGAGACCTCCTGGTAGAGCTATAAAGGCATTTGCATACCTAAGCATTTGTGCCATTCACGCGTGCATAGATGAGACTTGTAACTCATTCCCAACTCTTTTTTCTTTAATATTTTCAACAGCTAGAGGTTTTAGAATGATATCAAAAACTCGACTATCTTTATTGTGTGCATCTTTTGCCACATACCCCATTAACCCACGACTGCCTTTTTTATATACTAAATGTATCTTTCGCTCAGCTAACACCTTATTAAGATTTTTTACAGCTTTTACAAACTCTTCAGTATTTCTAGGGTTGGATCCATAAAGGACACTAATTTTTGTGAATCTACGAGCTAAGGTTTCCTCTATTGTTACGCTCACCTTAATCTTTGAATGTTTTCGAGTTTGTATAAGGGTGCAAAAACAATGTATTTATAGAAAAGAAGTTTGTGGTTTAAATGAAATCTTTTTTTTTTAAAATGATAACAGTTGTGGTGCATATGTGTAAGTATGTTTAAATATATTTTTCTCGGTTCTTGTGAGGCGCATTTTAGGGATAGTGATGCATTCCGCCCATAAAGGACAAAATTGTGAGGGGGAAGGGCGCATGTGTGAACCCCAAAGCGGACAATACCTTGCACAGAAATTTGGATGAGCTCTTTTATTTGGTATCAGAGCCGATGACAGCTCTGTTTTGATAATGGGGGGTTGTGTAACGACCCAAATCCCACATTGAGCAAGCTCGTCCAAAGTGAAGGCCTTATAAGGAGAAATCCCCCTACCCTTATAAGGCACCTTTTTGGGGATGGTGATGTGTTCAACCTATAAAGGACAAAACCGTAAGGGGGAAGGACGCGTGCGCGAAGCCCTCATGATTTTATTCCTGGGCTTCACGCAAGCGTCCTTCATCCAAAACACGTCCTGCCAATTAAGGTGTGGATCACCCCTTATAAAACTAGCATCTCTCCCGTGCCTTGGTGATGTGGGATTTGCCTAGGGTGTTACAGTTTATTACAATAAAATTTATGCATCTCATACATAAATTAATGAAGCAAAAATAAAAATCTAATTTCCTAGTGCAACAAACACATTTAAAAATTAAGTTTCATTTCTTTAATAAAATTAAGAATCGAAAATCACCTATCAAGCTTTTAAAAATTTTTAGACTGGATTCCACTACGAAGCGTACTCACCAGCTATTCTAGAACTTAACTGGGATAGGCTTGGGTTGCTATAATAGCAGCTCTAATTTTTAGCAATGGTGTTTAACTCTTAAACACCAAATGGTTAACTCTTTAACCATTGCTTAAATTCTTTTAAGCTTGAGAATTATTAGTTAAACTCTTTAACTAATTTAGTATTAGTTTCAATGGAAATAGAATTGATGTCATATTCCTTATAACTCTTGTAACAAAATATAACAATAAATCCATTTTTTTCATTATTGATGGTCGGCTATGAATTAAAATGGAGAAGAAAATGAATGAAGCTTGTTTCAACACTTGAAACTCTTTCTTTATTTTTGCTCCTTCATTTGGCCGAATCATCAACATTCAAAATGAAACATTTTCTTTTATATATAGCATATCTCTTTATTATTTTGGAGATATACGCCCCACCAAAAGTTTTTTATCATATCTTGCCCATTGCATTGTGTTTTTATTTGTTTAATAAAAAATAATATTAACCATTCATATTGTCAATGATTTGTTGACTTAAAAAAAATGAAAACATTTTTTTTAATGGCATATGGCAGGCCACTTTACTAATGAATTTTTCATTTACGTTGTTAACAAATGACCCACATATTTTCTCTTTGTTAATTCATATTAACACATGTCCAATTCTCAATTGTTTATTCATTTGTTAACTAAAAATTTTGCAAAACTCTTTTGGAATGGATATATGTATATACATGGCTGGCCATGTGTTTGTTTAAAATGGAAAAACAATATTTATTTTGTAATAAAAAAATCAACACTTGATTTATTGGACAATTGGCCATGCTATTTTGTCTTTCCAAAATGACAATTTAATTTTATATATTAGTTTGACTTAGAAATGATTATTAATTAACAAAATAATTTTACAATTAATTAATAATTTTGCTTATCTCATAAGTAAGGGCATTTTGGTTATTGCTAAGTCAAACATTCAAGGGTTCAAATTGTGTCACATATAATAATCCCATTGGTTAACAATTTTTGTTAACCAATTAATATACTTAACTCTTAAGTCTTAGCATGTGCACATCCTGAGGGAACTTGAAACAAATATCCCGGTTTATTGGTATTTACTGGATTGAATTATTCAATCTGGTACGCTGCCTTAGTGCATAACGAGTACACCTCTTATTGTGGGACTCTCTAGGTTCACGCCCGATTTGTTAACTGGAACTGTTCCATGAGTCCGTGATTGATGCCCCATGCACACGTCATGGATATTATAAATCACCGCGTTAGACCATACAAGCTGAGTTCATAACATATTTGTATAATCCTTGTCACTTATATCTTGGATGAACAGAGATATAGATCACCACCATCAAATCTCCACGTGCTCATCAGCGAACTTATCTCTAGATTTGTATTTCAATAAATAATATACGCAAACACTTTTATAATATTGATTAACATTGTAAGAAATATTTTTTCAGGTTTTATGCTTATGGCCATAAGACTTTCTGAAATACAATCTTGGAGCATCAGGATATATAACTCACTTATGTGAGCTAACGGATCCCATATTCACGCACACTGAACTCCATGAGCATCGGACTATACCCAGCGACACGTAATGGTTAGACCATGAAACGTCTTTGACATACATGGAACCAAAATATGGTGGATTACTCATAAGCTTACTATGGTGCTCAGGTTAAAGGACCACGAATACTAATTAACTCGAGAAGATCCTCCATTGACGGCTTCATGGGATGTCTGTTAGAGGTCCTCGTGAGTCTATTCAGTATCCAGTCCTAACTGAATACCCATATACCTATATGAGCTTCTGGTAAGCTCATGGTCAGTTAAGAACAACTATCTCTACCATATAAATATAGCATACACTGATCTATATATAAAAAAGATTCACCAATAGACCTGCATCGGCAAAAATAGATCAGAAATATAGTATTTGAAAACATACTTGCATAATGACATTTTCTAGCACCTATTGTAACTCTTTGCAACTATGTTATTAATGGTATATACTCAGGTCTTTTTTTCGTTACAGACAAGGTTCTAATTTTTTAGATTTCGCTGATTATTATAACCTGCTAACTCTTTGGCATTTATAATTCTCAGCGACGTTAACTTTCTAAACTCCTTTAGACCATATCTGAACTCCTTCAGATTATACAATGTCTGTAGCGTTATAAGCATGATATCATATATTATAGATTTAATATGAAATATTTATTATATACATATTAACAATTAATATTCTACAATATTAGAATAGCACGTAAGCATCGGTTCCAACAAGTGAAAGCATAATAGTTTTCTTAGTTCTTTATGTTGTTAACATACTTATCATTGGGAATGATATTGGTATGTTACAATTAGTGAAGAGTTATCTGAGTAAGAATTTCTCTATGAAGGATTTGGGAGAAGCTTTCGATATACTGGGTATAAAGCTTTATAGCGATAGAGTTAGAAAGCTACTCTTAATCATCATATATTGATGGTGTTTTAGAAAGGTACAGTTTTACTAACTGTAAGACAGTTAGTATTCTTTTTAGACATGGTATTTATATTTCGAGGAGAATATCTTCTCAGATGAAAGATAAAAGAGTTAGAATGTCTAACATACCACATGCATCAACTGTTTGAAGCTTGATGTATGTTAGGATGTGCACGAGACTTGACATCAGTATGGTTGTAAGTGTTACTAGTCTGGTCCAGGTGACAGTTATTTGATGGAAGTCAAACATGTCTTGAAATACCTTAAGGTACAAAGGACAAGTTTCTCATTTATGGAGATAGTGACTTACAAGTTAAAGGATACAGAAACTCAAACTTTCAGTCTGATCTGGATGATAGAAAATTTATATTCAGTTATTTGTTTATCCTTAATGGTGCCATAGTAAGTTAGAAGAGCACCAAGCTGGGGTTCACAATTAATTCCATAACAAAAGCAGAATACATCGTTGCCTTAGAAGTAACGAAGGAAGTAATGTAAATACGTAAGTTTGTCACTGAACTCGAAATAGTCCCAAGTTCAATAGATCATATCCTATTATCTAGCGACAATAATGGAGCTATAGCACATGCAAAAGAGCCAAGTGTACACCAGAGATCTAAACATATGGAGAGAAAAATTTATATAATTAGAGAGATCTTAGTTAGGGGAGATGCAATAATTTATAGAATAGATTCTATATATAATATAGTGGAACCACTGACTAAGGCATTAACTTTAAAGTTGTTTGAGAAACATGTGAAGTCTATGGGTATTAGACACTAGTATGAATGGCACTAGAGCAAGTGGGAGTTTGTTGGGGTATGTGCTTACATGCCATCCCTATTTGTATGAATTATTATTTGATAATATTTATACAATATATATTTTATTAAATGGTAATATTCTTTAATAAATGGTAATGATACTTGTCACATTACGGACACTGTATGATCTCAAATGGTCTGGATCCGGTCTAAAGGAATTTAGACCGGTGTTAAGGGTTAGCAAAGCTGAAGGGTTATAAATGCTAACAGTTAGCTCTGTTAAGAGTTAGCAAGTTATAAGAGTCAACGAGATCTAAAGAGTTAGAACATTGTCTAAAATGGGACAAAAAC
Organism: Ailanthus altissimus; assembly: GCA_946807835.1. NCBI lineage: Eukaryota > Viridiplantae > Streptophyta > Magnoliopsida > Sapindales > Simaroubaceae > Ailanthus > Ailanthus altissimus. The sequence goes on from OX327698.1 coordinate 15,465,470, forward strand.
CTGAGTGTACACTAGTAATGACATAGTTGTAAAGAGTTCCAATAGATGCTAGGAAATATCATTATGTAAGTATGTTCTCAAACACTGTGTTCCTAATCTATTTTCACCAATACAAGTTTATCGGTGAATCCCTTTTATATAGATAAGTGTATGTCTATATCTGTATGATACAGATGGCTATTCTTAGCTGACTATAAACTTAAAGCTCGTATAGGTATACAGGTATAAATTAAGACTGAATACTAAACAGACTCACGAGGACTCTAATAGATATCCTATGAAACCGTCAATGGTAGGTCATCTCGAGTTTAGTAGTATATGTAGTCCTTCGACTTGAGCGCCACAGTAGACTTGTGGGTGATCCACTATACTTCAGTTCCATAGATGTTAGAGACCTTTCATGATCTGACTGCTAGGTGTCGCTAGGTGTGGTCCAATACTCATGAAGTCTAGTATACATAGATATGAGATCCGTCAACTCACATAAGTGGATTGTATATCTGATGCTTCGAGATTATATCTCAGAAAGTCTTATGGCCGTGGGTAATAAACTCGGGAAAGGAGTTTCCCACAAGGTTGAACAATATAACAAAAGTGTTTGTTTATATTGTTCATCGAGATATGAATCTAGAAACAAGATTGGATGAGCACATGAGATTTGATGATGCTGATCTATATTCTCGCTCATTTAGGGTGTAAGTGATAGAAGGATTATACGTATGAGGTTTGACTTTAGCTAATATGGTCTAACGCATTGATTTGTAATATCCATGACGTGTGCATAGGGCATTGATCATGGAATCATAGAATAGTTCTATTTGATTAATCGAGCGTGGACCTAGGGAGTCTTGCAATATGAAGTGTACTCATTGTGTACTGAGGCAGCGTACTGGATTGAATAGTTCAATCTAGTAAAATCCAAGAAAACTGAATATTTATTTTATTAACTATCAGAATGTATGAGCGTCAATACTTAAGTTTTAAGTACAATTAATTGAATAACAATTATTGTTGACCAATTAAAAGGTGACACGTGGCACATAGTGAGTCTTCGATTAAGTTAACTCAAGTTTGGGTTTAGTGGGACTCATATTAAGTTAAATGAGGACTTAAGGGTAATATAATTTAATTAATTATTTAATTGTTAAATAATTAAATTATTTATTTATTTAATTGTTAAATGAATAGTTAATTTAACTATGGTTAATAATTAATCTAACTTTAGTTAAAAGTTTACAAAAGGATTAACGTTAAATTAAGATATTTAGTTAACTAAATTAGGGTTAAGTTAGTTAACCATAGTTAAGTTAAATATATAAATATCTAACTAATCTTAAAGGTTATGTTTACTTAACTAAGCTTAAGTTAAAAGTTAACTTTGATTTAGTTAAAAATTAACTAAGGTTAAGAAATAATATTAAAATAATTAAAAAGCATTCATTTGATATAAAATAAACGGTGTGGCCGGCCATTGGGTGAGAGAAAAAGATAGTCATTTGTTTTGGTTTTAATTCTTAAAACCAAAGGAAACAAAAAAATAAAAATCCATCTATTTTATTTTCATTTGGCCAATCAAGTTGCAAGTAATTATACTATTGTTTTTATTGTTCAAATGTTGAATTAGAAGAAAACAATAATTGCTTAGCACTTATTCAAATAGTTAAAGAGTTGAACTTTTAGATTAAAGTGTTAAGCTATGGTTTAAGAGTTAAATCCAATTTATTGGATTAAGTTGCTGTCTAACTAATTAAACTCACTATATTGATCACTGATACTGCCAACGAGCATCGCTTTAGGCGGATTCCAATTCAATTAGTCCAAAGGCTTCAAAGGTAAAAATTTCTCAATTTAGTGTTAATTTTGATTAAATGCAAAAATGTGTTCATATGGTAGTTTTAAGACTTCTGCTGCATATATATATGTATGTGATGCGTATGTATTGTTTATGAATAAAAAATCCACATGTATACACTGTATTTTAATCGACTCTCACAACTATAACTACCAATAAATTACAACTGTAAATTACAACTGTCAACTGAAATAATTATAATACAACTACCAACAAATTACAACTGTAAATTACAACTATCAACTGAAATAACTATACTACAATTGCCAAGTAAATGAAAAAATTGTACCAACAAATTACAACTGTGAATTACAATATCTCAAAAATTACAATTATTAATAATTGTACTACAACTACCAAAGAATTACAACTGTGAATTATAACTATCAAGTTGAATAATTGTATTACAACTATATTAGAGATGGTAAATAGGTTGTGTCACGTGCTAGGCATATAGGTTTGAGCCCATCACAGGCTTGGCATGGCAAGGCTCGTGGCCTATCCTTATTTCTTAAATTTTTTTAATTAAAATTAAAAATATTTAATATTTAATATGTATAAAATTACAAAAATTGTAAATTGTTATAAATATTTAAAATTTTATTATTATTTTGATTGTAATAATAATTAAGATTATAACTTATCTATTGAATTGAAAATTTGAAATGTGTTTATAAATTATAATCATAATTCATAAATTATCTATGGAAATTTGAAAATTTTTACCATGCAATTCTATTAAAGATAAATATTTTTTTGATATTATTTAAAATTTAAAATTATTGGATGCAAATACAAAAATAAAGAGTCAAATTTACTTTACTATAGTTACAATACATTCCAACTAGGTTGATACCTTTTTAATTATCTTTCATTTTCAAATTCAACGCTTCTTACATTTTTATAGTTACAATACGAATTTCTATTTCTAAATTCTAATGATAAAATGTCATGACCCAATCCAGACCTGGTAAGATATTGTCCGCTTTAAGTCCAAGCCTGCACGGTTTTATTTTTGGGCTTCATGTAAACGTCCTTCACCTAAAATGCGTTTTGCCAATTAAGGTATAGATCACCCCTTATAAACCCAACATCTCTCCCATACCTTGGCGATGTGGGATTTGCCTATGATGTTACATACACCCTCTCGTAGGGACTCAGCGTCCTCGCTTAGGTTTGCTCTATCATTGCCCAAGAGGACACCTGGAGTGGCTCTAATACCAATGAAAGATCCCACCCGAATTCCTGTGCAAGGTGTTGTCCATTTTGGGGTTCACGTACGCGTCTTTTCCCCTCGTGGTTTTGTCCTTTATAAGCAAAACGCATCGCCATCCCCAAAAGGCACCTCACAAGAATATCAAAGTTGAAAGTTTTAAAAATCTTTGACTATCTTTTCTTGTCAATTTTGCCTTCAATCATGTGCATATTCCCAGTCTTTTACGCACACTAAAGTTTTCAAAGTATCTTATACTAATCTTAATGGCTTCTTGTCCAATATCATGCCCTCTGTACCAAAAGCAAATTCTGATGCTACAGTGGACACGAAAATGTGTTAGTAAATCTCAAGCCTTGATGGATAACAAAGGGTAAACCCCTTCGTTTGATTTCTACTATGAAAAAATATCAAATACTCTTTGTTATTATGTACTCAACATAAAAGAGTAGTTAGTATCCATATATTTTTTCAACTTATAAGCAATAGAAATACCATAACTAGAACCTACCTCTTAGTAAAATAGTTTAAGCAGCCTATCATAAACAGGTTGATTATGTGTTTCTTCTGTAGTTATAGTTGATTCAAATTTATTCTCATAAAAAATAAATAATTATATGATAAAATTATAATTTCATCATAATTATAACAAAGTCAAGAGTTTAAAATTTCGGAGATCCTAGAAATTAAAACTATTACATCAAACAAATAAATCTAAGATATATTATTATGGTTGCACAAATAAATAACTTAGGAAGTTCCCTCCAATATTTATAGAATTTAACTCCATAACAATACAAATATCAGAAAAGATAGGATTATTTCTATATTTAACAAAAACATCACTAATATTATATATGAGTTAAAGTAATAGAAAATGAAGGCTAATAACACATGAATATGCTAATATAGCATTATTAAATACTTTCAATAGCTGCATATAGTAAAATGAAATTTCTCAATCAACATTCATTTTATCATTATAAAAATATGTAATATAATCATTAAAACTTACACAAGATTTCACCATTATATATATGGTATTTCAACAAGTTTTCACATTAAGTTTAAACCTTTTACCATTTATTCTAATTTTTTTTAAACAAATCTTTAAATTCTTGTCGTCTAGCAAATGATGAAACAATAAATTTTATTGCATCTCTATATTTTTTTTTTAATTTGAGAATTAATTATATTCAAACTATCTTAAACAATTAAATTAAGAATATGACAAAAACACATTGAATAAAAAAAACTTAAACTATGTGCAGGTGTTAATTGAATTAAAAATAAATTTATAATAGTAAAATTTATATTTGTATTATCAAAAGTAATACTAATAAGTTTGTCAACAATATTAAACTCTCTAAAAATATTCATCAAAGAACTAAAAAATAACATATGCTGTGTGTGGATGTTTCAATTTAAGAAAAGCAATAATTCTTTTTTTGCAAAAATAATGCATGATCAATATAATGCAGTGTAACACAAATATATCCCAATCATTGGCACCCATCCAATAATCAGAAGTAATAGTAAAGATTCTTTTAAATGATGAGATTTCATATATTAGTTTTTATTTACCCTCCAAAAATACGATCAAAATATCATTTTTTAACAATATTTTTAAGAACATGAGCCCGACTAGATTGAATGAATTCTTTCATAAATTTTTTGTACCTATCTTTCGTCTTTGGCGAATGAGAGAGATTGTTCACCTGATGTAATGTATTTAACCAATTCAGTATGCATGTGCTACTGATTATATTGGAATTCAGAAGGACTTTTTCCAGGAGCTTTTTGGGTAAGTTAAGCTTGAGTTAACTCAGTTGGACCATATTTCTTATAATATAATTTGGCATGTCGATTCAAATGCTAGGCGCCATGAATTCGCTTTGGCATCTAAAACATTACCACAAAATTTACAGGTTATTTTTTCTTTAATTTTTCCAGAAGTTGTATATGTACGATTCTCTAATGTGAAATAATTATAAACTTTTTGATGTTTGTGATGTCTAATTTAATGACCTAACGCAAGTGCACGCTTTTTGTACCAAGTAATATAGGACTAAGTCCAGATTATCGATCCCCCAAAGACTATTGTTTCTATTTCCTTCAATCGAATACTAAAATTACTCTACTTTACCTTTATTTAGACTGGCGTCAAGGATGGAGTTTAACTAACTAAATTATTGCTATCGAATTGAACCTAATTAAAATATCACAAATATTTAGAGATAGAATTCACTAAATTGATAGGTAATCTAAGATATCGACGTATCCCCTAGTAGTTTACTAAGCCCTTTAACCCCTTAGTTATTCCCTTTTCATCAATTGATTGGCTAGACACTGATTTCATCATAAGTTTCTGTCAACAGTCGAATGATAATATCACACCCTAACAATTACCTATATGTCTATGGTAATCTGAATAAAATGCAACTCATTAAGATTAAAGTCTAATCAAACCATACATGCCACCTAGTTATATGTCTATCCTAGATGAAACTCATAGATATTACCCTATGATCATGTATCAATCTACCTTAGGCTAAATACATGATTCATTTCGTCAAAGTTATCATGGTTCCTAAACAATCAAAATAGTGATCAAGTATAATGAAAACATTAAGCATAGATAGATTGAATCAATAAGGGATAAAAGTTCATAACTAAAAGTTCAAAAGAATCAATTACATACTAGGTTCAATAATGTCCAACCTTAGATTAAGAGTATTTAGCTCATGTTCAAAACAAGATTATCAAAGCAAAAGTATAAAAATATCATGATCAAAATTTTCTCTTAAAACTAAAGAAGAAAATAAAATAAGTGATGCCCTGAGTTGTTGTTCTTCTTCTTGTCTTGATTGCTCAAGAGTTGATTCTTCAATCTCTAATAAAATTCACCTTGATCTCTTGGTTTGAATGTGTATTCGTTTACTTGCATTTTTCTCTTTGTTAAATCTCTTTATTTTTGCTTCAAAATATTGTTTTTGTTACTAAGAGAAACCCTAGGCGCGAGGAGCTTCGAATCTACCCCGAATAAGTGACTTGAGAAGAGTATTTAAACATCCGCACGAGCGTCGCAGCGCTGAGCACGAGCACAGATTTTTGCAAATCTTCGATGAGCGCTGCGACGCTGGGTGCTGAGCGTCGCGGCGCTCACTCGCTGTTCTAGGTGCTGCGGCGCCCAGCCACTTGTTTCCTTTCTTTCGTCTTTTGAGCGCATTTTGCTCATTTCTCGTCGGATTCGCTTCCCGTTTGTTCCTATACGTCACATTTTCCTTCACAAACCTATTTAAGATTATAAACACAAATAAGTAGCCAAATATTAATGGATTAAAGCAAAAATACCCAAGTTAAAATATTAAAATACTATTGTCATTATGCTATTATCAGTTTGCTCTTTTTTAAATACTTCCAATAGTTTTAATTGTGAAAGTAGATTGATTACTAAAAATTTATGTTGATGAGAATGGAGCATTGAGATTAAAATTTTTCATTGTATAGACAATAAAACTATAAATATATAATTAGATAAATGAAATTTATGAAAATTAATAAATAAATAAATAATAGGATAGAATTGAGAGTGATTTGAGAGAGTATAGAGAGAACTAGAAGAGACTGAGAGTAAGTGGCTGGGGGGAAGAGGTGGATGCCTTTTTTTAAAGACTGTTGCACTTGCATTGCAAGTGTAACAGTTTAAGTTGTTACATCCAATGACCTTTTTACAATTTTTTAAAAAACTTTCTAAATTTTTTTAAAAAATAATTGGTCTATGGGCATGACCTAATAGGCCAATTGTGCCAGCACAGTATGACACGGCTTCATGTCGTGCTAGTGGGTTATGTTGGCCATGCCCCAGGTTTTTGTGTTGACTTAAGCACGAAAGCCTATTTTGGCCTAATTTTTGTGGGCCGTCCCGGCCAAACATGATCATTTGTCGCCTCTAATTATAACTATCAACTAGAATAACTATACCAACGAATTACAACTATAAATTATAACTGTTAACTATAGTCATTGTACTACAATTACCAATTGGATGAAGAAACTATACCAACGAATTACAATTGTGAATTACTTGCCAATGAATTATAACACATTAAAGAATTACAACCGTCAATAGTTGTACTACAATTACCAATAAATTACATCTATGAATTACAATTATCAAGTAGAATACTTATACTACAACTACCAATGAATTATAATTGTCAATTGGAATAACTGTATCAATGAATTACAACTGCCAACTAGATGAAAAAACTACCACCTGTCTCTAATAATTAGAGAAAATAAAAAATTCTCTTGTTCCCACCCAAGATTGAACCGCTAACTTTGGTTAAAGGGTGTACAGTATCATACCCTAAGTGTTCTCAAGTATTTCATTGAACACTTGTTGTGTGACAAAGCCTTTAGAGGCTATGTGGGGTTTGATAGAGCAGTTCGTGGTCCGAAACTTTTAAAAAATTCACTAATATAAATGGAGATCCTGGCAAGCCTGTGACTTATAAGGGACGCACACCCTTATTTAAAAAGAAAATATTCTATGAGATATGTGAAAACATCTTAAAATAATTTTTAGAATATTATCCCATTTTATATATACACTGTTAGATTTTTTAAATCCTAACTATTAATTGTATAAGATTAGTAATATATAAGAGAGACATTTTCAATTGTAAAAAAATACACTTTAGCTTATAATCACTTTTAATTAATATAAAAAGCATTTTTTTAAAAATTTTATATTTGTCTTTTGTATTTTTTGTGTAATTTTTTTATATTAATTAAATACAACACGTTTAAAATTGTACGATTCTAACAAAATATTCGTAACAACAGGCCTTGCCATCAGAGAAAAATGCAGCTGAGTGCTAAAATATATATATATATTATTTGTTATTAAATAAAAAGAACAAGTTGCTTGTTCTTGATATTTATAGAAAAATAGAGGAGAGAGCAAATGATATTTTCACATAATGCTAACCAATGAGATCGTGCGCCTTAACGGATAGACGGTGGATTAGAAAATTGTAGTCGTAAATTCATATGAGTTGGCACGTGAATTTTGTCTTCTTGCATGGATAAAAGGCTTGCGTCACGTTCCTACTTAAAAAAAATTAATTGTTAAAGAAAACAAAAAAAATTAAAAGGTGTAGGTGACTGACATCTTTGAGTTTTCCTTCACGCTGTTTCCTTTATTATTTTTTAGGGCAAGGATAATCTTGTCCTCGGAGATTATATTAATTTTTAATTTTATTTCACAAACTTAAAAAAAAGTTAATTTAATTTTTTAATTTTTATTATTTATTTGAATTATAAAAAGGTAAAATTAGATTTTACTGTAAAAATTTAAAGTAAATTGACATACAATATATTATGTCTATGTATTAATTATTATTAATAAAAAAAAGACATCTAAATTTCAAAAGTTGAAGAAAATGGTGATACAAACTCTTAAAATATCAATAATCTTATTTTCACTCTTATCAAATAATAAATTTTGTTAATTTTAATAAAAAATTTATTAAAATTGGTGAAATTACTATTATACGCCTTTTATGATTAAAAAAAATATATATATTCAAATGCTTAAAGTGAAATTCAAACTTTAACCTTATTAATAAAAGTAAACACTTAAACTAATTAATTATTTTAAAATTTTGTTTATGCATGTGAGAAAATTTATTAGCATATTGTCCTTAACTAAATTATTCAAAAAATAAAACATAGATCGGCTATTGATTGTTATTGATTGGCCATTGATCGATGTTGATTGCCGACTGTTGATCGTATGTTGATCGATATTGACCAGTACTGACCGGTATTAACTGATGGGCATAGATCATTGTTGACCGATGTTGATCGTCTATTGACTATCGTTAACCAATGTTGACCAGTGTTGATCGAAGATGATTGAAAATTTCAATTTTTTAAGTCAAAAGGGTAATTGGTATTTGACCTTTTCTACCGTTAACTTTATTTTTTGTTACCTAATAGGCGTATAAATAATATATTTAAAATTTTAAGAGTCTGGATGTTCCTTTTTTTAAATTTTAAGGGTCAAAATATCTTTTTCCTATAAAAAAAAGACATGTGGCATACTTTTATTGGATTACATTGTATTATTTAATTTTAAAAATTAAATAATATAATATAAAAAAACTCTATCAACGTCGCACCGAGCGGTGTTGACTGCCATTTTTCGGTGATGGTGGCAGCCACAAAATGACCAAATTTTATATTATTAGACTTCATTTTTTTTATCTACACATTAATAAGATCATTTTTAACCCAAAAAAAGACCATAAAGGCAATAAAAAATAATAGAGAGGATGACAACCACCATTGATGCTAACAAATGGGCCACGCAGCGATTGCTACCCTATCTACCTTTTTTTGTTATTTTTTGATAAAAAAATGACCACATTATTATGTATAAGAAAAAATGGTGTCCAATAACATAAAATTTAGTCATTTCTACAATTGCCACCATCACTGATAAACGGCGGCCGGTCGCCACTGCTCGCTAGTGATGGTGGTAAAAGTTTTTTTAATTATTTATTTAATTATAAAATAAAATTTTAAAAATAAATACTTCAAATTTAAACCTATTAGAATGTATCGCGTGTTTAATTTTTTTTCCAAATTTTTAATTTCACTTATATGCTATATGTTTTATCAAAATTTTGCCACTTGAATTTTAATAAGGCAATAATGTTATTGTGCAAAAACAAAACATATTTTTCCTCAACTTAAATGGTAGGAGGTTAATAGATTGAAGCAAAATTGATTATTTTAAAATTTTGTGAGACAAAATTGAAAATTATAACAAATTCTAAAGATAAAAATATACTTATCTTTTTTTTCTTCAGAATAACGCTATATTTCTTAAAATTTATTTTAAAAGGTTCTCAAAATTTAATCTCAAAATTATGCGTTAAGTAATTATTAAGTGGTAAAATAATATAACTTTCAAAATTATTTATTATACTATTTTACCACATAATAGTTATTTGACGCATTATTTAAATATAAATTTTAAAATTATATTTGATAAGTGTAATATTACTTATCTTTTTAATACTAATGCTTACATTATGTGCATTAAAATAAAGACAAAAAAACTTGCATTACATGATTATAATTTAACGAAATTTATTTAGATCCAGATTATTTATAATTTAACTAAGAAATTGATTCTCAAAATGAGATGTACTTTTAATTAAAAAAAATGAGAGGTACTTGATTGATATAAAGAGAGAATAATTTCTCTAATATTTAACAAGATTACAACTTGTACATTTAAAATTAAGAATGAAAAATGAGAACCGCCAAATTAAAGGGTGGTCTCGCTTTTATATTATATTTATTAAAATTGCATTTCATATATATTTTTTTAATAAAATTTAAAAATAAAGTATTTGAATTTGGAATCTCAACATTAATCGATAAATGTGATTATTATTAGACCAAACGTATGATTAGATTATATATATAGTAGTTAATCAATTATTACCAGCATTAAAAATCAATTAGCAAGTTGCACGCTATAATTTCATTAAAATTATGTATGTATATAAGTGATATCATAGATAAAAATGATAACCCTAAATCTTTGAACATTTAACGTACCATGTCAATAAGTAATATATAATAAACAGAATGCATAATTTGTTTACTAAGTCTTTCTATGGTACAGTGATTAAAAAAAAAAGCACGGTGTCAATAATGTACTTAAAGATGGATCATTAGATGAAATTTTATAGTTTATAATTGTTGGGTTTATTTTCAACGGTCCAATCAATTAAGCACTAATAGTCCAATTTTTTCATTTAATTGGAGAAAGCCTATAAAAAAGTGAGCTTAGAGACTAATTATAGGAACTTGATTTGCTTTCAAATCCATCCTTAAATAAATAATCTGTTTCATTGGCCCACGATCTTTGTAAATTAGCCATGGAGATGGCAAAAAGGAATTAAAAAAAAAAAAACCTATTTGAGTTTAATTTTTATTACTAAATTTTATGTAAACATAAAAATATTGTTTTTCCAAAAGAGTGAATGATTCTCACTAGAATTCTTATATTAATTAATAATTAGATGAAATTCTTAAAAATAACATAAATTATTTTAATCATAATTTAAAGGAAATACAAATTTATGTTATTGCATATTGGAAATGACTGAATTTCTTACTTTATAAAAACTGTTCAATTCTCTAAGAGGGATCATAATCCATTCATTCATCATAATTATATAGATAGCAATATATTGATTTGTTCTTATTTTTGCATACTCCTTGTCATGTATAACACTCATTTTCTTTTTTAAACATCGACTTGACTTGAGCATTGAATTATATTATTTTGCAAGAAGATGGATGACACTTTGGTCAATTTGAAGGAGTATAGTAAGGACAAAAAAAGTAATTGAACAAGAAAGTTATTATCCACGGAGCTTCAGTGGCCCAATCTATGAAAAAAATGTAACTTTGAACAAAAATAACTATCTAATAATTAAGAGGCAGGCAAAAAGAAAGGTGAGACAGAGGCATAATAAATTATTCCTTCCGAAACAAATAGATAAGATAGATAAAGGAGAAATAAATAACACAAACATAATAATTCTGAAAAACTAAATTCTTATTGTAATGATGGATGTATTGACAAAAGTCTTCAAATAGTTAGAAGAGATGAGGAAGGAAAACCATAAACTAAAGGGATCGGTTAATGGTGATAGAAGGTAATGAAGAACTAGTTGACACTCTCAGAGATACTCGATAAGAGCAACAATAAGAGAATAGATTGAGACATACTCAACGTGGATGACCAAAGGAGAACAAGATAAAAGACAGAGTACCTTGGAGAAAAACAAGAGAGAAAATCGAAGAAAGAACGAAAAAAGCTGGTGATAAAGAAGACATAAAAGTTTCTATCATAAAGGAAGAAGGGGAGTTATATGGAAAGATTGGTAAACCTAGAATCACTAAGGACCTAATCTCTATAGCAAAGAAGGTAAATCAAGACTTATTCATAAAATCTATCAAGCAAAATGAGAAGCCTTACAAATTTACAGTGTCAAGTTTTTAGATGTATGAATCCAGGATTCAAAAGAGCATATCTTCTAGTTTAATATAAAGATAATTATATGTGCATGTGATAGACCCTTGAAGTGGATAACGCTCCCATTGAGCTTAAAGAGACCTACACAAAGATGGTTTCATGGATTAAAGGAGAACTGGATAGCTTTATTTAGAGAATTGACAACCTATTTCATCGCAAAATACTTACGAAATCGCAAGAAAAAGAAAACTGCATCAAACTTGTTCTTCATAAAGTAAAGGAAAAGTGAGACAATCAAAAACTTCCTTAATTTATAAAATCAGGAACTTAATGAGTTAGGAAGCTACGACATTGAAATTGCTACCCAAACTTATCGAAAAGCTACAAGGACATCAACCTAAAACTGTGAGGACAGATAAGTAAAGAAACTATCATAAGGCAACAAATCTCAAAATTATGTTCTTTACTTCTTATAGAATAACCAGGAGAAAAGGCTTTAAAACTAGTGAATCTATTTCTAATGAGACAACCAAACAAGCTAAACAACAAGATAATGACCATAAATTTCCTTAAGAAAATATTTAACAAAAATAGCAAAAGAGTTAAGAAAGTAACTTTTCTTACAAAATACCAAAGAAGATAGTTGAACCTAGAACCTAGAACCTAGAACCTAGTAATTAGAACTTGAATGCAATTGCAACTATGGATGACAACTAAACCCCAAGTTTTTAACTTAGGAATTTACACATAAATAGCCAAAAGCAAAACCAAATTACAAGAATCAAAATCCAATTCTATAGAATCCACTTCCCTAAAGAAAGATATCCTTGAATCTCTTTACAACCAAATCCTTAAAATTTTTGCACATGTAAACAACCCTATACATCAACATCAGACAAGAATATATATATGCTTGCCCAATAGACAAAATATTATAGAGCTAAATACTTATGTTTATGTTTTTAGAGAGATACAGACATACATAATGACGAATATATTAGACATGGTATGAAAAAAAAAATTGTGATTGATGAGTGCATTTTATATCCATTATTTTGAACTCTTATACTTGGTAATTACTCAATTTGAAAAAGAATATATGACTTTTTATGTGCGTTAATATCATTTTGTAGGCTTCAAGTTAGCAGAGCTATTTGGGATAAAAATCTAAACAAAACATGACAGAACCTGTCCCGAAACCTTTTACTGGAGGTCTTAGTGGCGCTGCTGGGCACCTCGATGGAGGTTTCTCAGAATATAACTGGGTAAGTTGAGAAATTTTCTCGAGGCGAACTTTATTTAGTTCTTGTTGTTGGCCGATCTAAGGCATGTGGGTGTATGCATGTGAAATTTTGTCTATAGCCTAACGCAGCAAAAATGTATAAATTGTACAATAAACACAATAAATAAATATATTAATCACATTAATATATTAATAAGATAGAGAACTCACCAAAACGTGTAACGTTATACACGTATATCCTAGGAGTCTGCATGGAGACCAACTCGCGTGTAGTTTTAGTCACCAACTCGGTGGGTTTGGTGAGCTAGAATAACAGTTCTATATTCAGCCTGGGATTAACTCTTAATCCCCAAAATAGCTGAGAGTGAATTTATATCCTTTTCTCCAAAAGGATAAAAAATGAAGATTTGAAACAATTCATAATTGCTTCAATTGGAAGTATGGGGAAAATGAAACAATTCATAATTGCTTCAATTTCATTTTTCCTCTTTTTTTTTCTTCTTTCTCTTCCATTTCTTTCTCAGCCGTTTTGGCCAAATCTCTTCATCTCTTTTTTTTCTTTCTTTTTCTTATATATATATATCTATAATATAATATAATATAATATAAATAATAATATAAAATAATATATATTATATAATATAAAATGAAGAGAGAGAATGATTATTTAACAATTAAATAATCATAGTGTGTAATGATCATTTTGCCCCTCATAAATAATTACCAAGTTCACCCCATAGAAGGTCCCACCAAATTCTACACTTAGATAAACTCAATTGAAGGTCTACAATACGCTGCGTGTCATAATACAATTAGTAAATAACAATTATTAACTAATTGTTGTATTTAATACTTAAATACAGACACGCATGCATTCCCGTAAAAGCGCTGAGTATTGCTGGATTAAACACTTTAATCCGGCACGCTGCCCTAGTGCACAACAAGTACACTTCATATCGCGGGACTCTCTAGGTCTTACGTCCGATTCATCAAATAAAACTATTTTATGAGTCCGTGAGCAATGCCTCACGCACACGTCATGAATATACAAATCAGCGCGTTGAACCATGCAAGCTGGGGTTATAACGCATACGTATAGTCCTTCCGTTATGATATCATGGATGTGCGGGGATATAGATTATCACCGTTAAATCCCCATGTGCTCATCCATATCCTATCTCCAGACTTGTATCTCAATGAACAATATGCGCAAACTCCTTTGCCATATTGTTCTACCCTGGCGGAACTCTTTCCCGGGATGATTGGTTGTGGCCACACGACTTTCTGAGATACAGTCTCGAAGCATCTGGATATCAAACTCTATATAGGAGCTAATGGATCCCATATCTGTATGTACTGGACTCCATAAGCATCGGACCATATCCAGCGACACCTAGCGGTCACACCATAAAAGGTCCGTGATATGCATGAAACCAAAGTATGGTGAATCACTTATAAGCCTATCATGGCACTCAAGTCAAAGGACCACATATACTACTTAACTTGAGAGGACATTCTGTTGACGACTTACATTAAATATCAATCGGAGGCCCTCGCGAGTCTGTCCTATATCTAGTCATAACTGGATACCCATATGTACATATACTACTCAACTTGAGAGGACTTTCCGTTGACGACTTACATTAAATGTCAAACGGAGGCCCTTGCGAGTATGTCCTATATCTAGTCCTAACTGGATACCCATATATTAATACGAGCTCCAAGCTCACAGTCGGTCAGGAACAACCATCTATACCTAATAGGTATGATATATACTGATCTATATATAAAAGTGTCCGCCGATACACCCGCATCGGCAGAAATAGATCAGGGACAATTATTTGAAAACATACTTGTACAACTTGCATTTCCTGGCACCCGATTGCAACTCTTATAACTATACAATTATTGGTATATTCTTAGGTCTATGTCTCATTACAGACAAGGCTCCAACTCTTGGATCTGTTGAGTATTATAACCAGCTAACACTTAGCTTTGCTAACATTTAGCAATTATATATCTCAGGATGGTTGACTATAAGCCTTTATCTAAACCCTTTAGATCTGATCCGAACTCTTTCAGATCTACAATGTCTGTAATGTTACATGCATAATACCATATAAATAGGTATTAGTGATTTAATGAGAATGTACACTTGTATAAATACACAAGCATTTGTATATTATAGGATGGCACGTAAGCACCGACCCTAACACTTGCTATTATTGAGAAAATCTTGATATATACATGAAAATGACATATTACTTTTTAAAAGAAAAATGGGCAGAGTTTCCCTATTTTTCGTAAAATTCATATAAAATCTGCAAAGAAATTTCACTTTTATTTCAAACACTTCTCAATACTACCAATTCGGACCTCCTGTCCTTTCCAAACCAAATCAAAAACAACTCAATAGTTTCATTTAAAATCACAAAATGAGTATACTCATAAAAAATGAAAATGATCATCATAATATCGAAATCTCTTTTTATTGGTTCAAAAGATACATACAAATATACATGCCTACAACTACTATGCAAAAAGCAAAAAGAGTGCTATTTAGCACATTTACATGAACAAAATGATCTTCAAATTTGACCATTAATTAGTTGTAGGAGAATCAGCAGCTTGCGTACCGAGACCTGCAATTGGGAAAGGGGTTTAGAAAACATAAAACAAGTGAGCTAAAGGAGCTCAGTGAGTGCATTTAAGATTTCAAATAAAATAACATTATGCATAGATAGTAAATTTTAAAGTACATGCATAAATCATACTTCTAAAGCTGATGTAAAGTTGTAAAACGGTTTCTAACATCATATGCTGATGAAATCTTGCCAAGCGGGTTTTATCTACATCTTTGAAAAATAATATCCAAAATCTATATAACACAATAACTGCCATATACATATAAATGCATAAAATGCTATCGGTAGATAGAAAACTAGTAAAGTCCTCGCTCGGCCGTTTTCTTTCTAAACTGTACCAATGGTAACCTTAAAGCTTTATACTTATGGAATGACTCAACTAGTATCGCACACATGAGTAGGTCACAGGGCATCTCAACTAGCAGCACCCACAGTGACATCTCAAGACATCTCACTGGCTATGCAGCGGAATCATACATCGCATACATATAGCGAGACAATACCCCGTACACATAGAGTGACTCACATGACTCGACATCCTGACTTTTCAGAGTTAGTGACACGCCCCCTATAACCTGCCCATGTGTATGGGATATACCGACCAGGTCTAATACAATCACTACTATTATAATCTGAGGGTACCAATGGCCTTTAAAATAGATGCAGTAATTTTAAAACTGATTCTTAAACCGAACATGTAAAAATATATCTATAGATATATATCAAGATCATAAATCATGTTTATGCATTGAAAGTTTATAAAACATACATTTTCATAATGCAGAAACATAATAAACAAAAGATAAAAGAAATGACAGATTTTCACTCACAACCGCTTCAAGCTCAATTTCGCACCGGAGTTTTGCTCCCGTTACCGCTCTCGGTTTTCTTCACCTATGCACCATAAATGACATTTAGTACCAAATCTAATGCTAGAATCTCATTTAACTACTAAACGCCCTAATCGGCATACAAAGCCTGAGTGGATACTACTTTTCGATTTTCATTTACGGAGTCATTTAATCTAATCTAACTCACCATCCGGCGCCCTGAAATTATTAAACGCCTTATAACTCAGTTGGATATAATTGCCCTTCACCTTTCTAAAATGGACAATTATGTCCTATTTTCTTCATTTTTGGTTTTTCCATCAACCATATACATTCAATATACTTAAGGCACCATTTACATACAACAACTCAATCAAAACACTACTCAATCCCTAACTTTTCTAAAGTGACAGAATTTCACCCTAGGTTCCAACACATTTCTTTCCTCAATTTTTTTTTCAGTTACATCAAAATCAAGCTAATTTCATTCTAATGCCTTAATTACAATCAATTGAAGTCTCTATATTCAAATCACCCCAAACCCTAATTCTTACCTTACCAATTTCTTCAATTTGATGATTCCTTCAAGCTCCACACTAGAATTCAACTCAATCTAAACCAAAAATACACACAAGAACATCAATTGAAGCAATCTTGAAAGTTCACTTATAAATCTCATAAAACAATGCTTTTCTTATCTATTTTTCTTGCATTTTCACTAATGGAGGCTTCAATTGAGTTTAGAAATTGGTATGTAACCTTATTTTGGCTTGATTAAGCATGAAAAATCATGAAAAAAAACTAAAATTGCACTATAGCAGCCCCTCAAACGCTTGCATGAATTTTGCTCTCTTTTGCTTTAAATGTTTGCTTTTGATCACTCTTGAAAAATCTACACACTTCTACACATATATACATATATACAGTGCTCCATTAATTGACCAATTTGTCCCTCAACTTACTCTAAATTTCTAAGTTGCCATTAGTTGGAAACTAAGTATATAATTGGTTCATTTGTAACTACCTAGTTAGAATAGTCCAAGGAAATAACTAGAATTTTCAACTTGGCAATCCATAAGATTGTTTCTAATTGGTCCATTATCTAATATATAGATTATGTTTCTCAACAAAGGCTTATTCCATACATAACCTTTAAATGAAAATTTATGTAGTAAATTAGAATTTCCTTTTTCAAGCCAATAGAGAAAAATTTCAAAAATATTCTAGGGTCGTCTGACGCTTCGATTGAGTGTGAAATTACCAAATTAGGTCTAATATCTATCACGTGCACCATAAAAGAAATATTTCTAATAAGGTTAAAATCAGGTAACCCTATGGTGTCTTTATTACTCTATACCGAAATCGAAACGCCAATACTACTAATAGGAATTAGATATTACAAAACATGCAAAATTGTAAAAAGGGACCAAAATGCTTAAAGCTAACAGTCACAATGAACAGTGAAAAATTAACAGTAGTTATGAAAAATAATTATGAATAGTGAATAGTTCACCCCGCAACGCCAATATGTGGCATCGTGGCATTGCGAGCTATAGATTATTCTTTTTTTTTTTGCCCTAATTTAAAGCTTATAAATTAGAACCTTTGAGCCACTTCTCATATCATCAACAGGGGGTTGAAAAAACACAAGAGAGAAAGGTTTGAACTCAAATTTGAAGAAGAGAAAGAAGGTTTCCAAGGATTTTGGAGGATTTTAAAGATACTTGAAGGATTGAAGCCTTAGAGACATAACCAAATTTGGTTTTCTCTTTTCTTTGAAGTTTGTAGTTATGAATATTGTTTAAACCTGTTTATATCTATAGATTTTTTGATAATTTTAGTTATGGTTAGATTGATGTGTGGCTAAACTTGAATTTTAGGGTTTGATGTAGCTTTATGGATAATATGTTTGGATGATTTAATGATTTATTATTTCATTCATTTATGTTTCTCTATGCTTAATACTTCTAATTGATTGAGAAATGAATTAGTTGTTGTTAATTTATGGATTAATGCTTAGGAGAGATTACCTATTTATCGAATTTAGGAAATATAGCTTTTGGTTGTTATTGAGTTGGGAGGCTAATAGCACTTGGATAATCATCAAAGGTTGCTCAATGATTACATGTGGCGGTCACCAAGTGCTCAAGGAATGGTATGAGGACACTTGGACGTGACATTATGCATATGATCTCATTTGACACTCGGGAGAAGTAATGTGATTACTCTTTGAGTAATCAATTTAAAGGTTGAGTAATGCATACATAGCTAGGCAAGTTAGACAAGGATATCAACTTGAATATATATGCACAGTATCTCATTTGACGCTTGAGAGAGGTAATAAGATTAGTCTTAATCCCTTAATTAATGAATTAAATGATATTGCTAAATAGAAGTGACATAGGAACAATAGAGTGAAATCAATACCATAGGATCCCATCTTCCTTAGATTCACCATTTTGTAAGATTTTGTTTCTAATTGTTTCTTTGTTAATCGCTTAATTTAGTTTGTTAGTTTAATTTTTCTTTGTTATTGCAATTAAATCAAGTTGCCTAGATTAAATCAAATTGCAAAAACTCATAGCGTTTAGTGTAAATTCAAAAGATCAATCATCGTAGGAACGATACTCTTACTTATAACTTTATTACTTGCTCAAACAGTGAAACAAAGTGTTTAGTTTGTGAATCCTACATGAAAGCCATTTGCATACACAACATCTATACCTTATAAAACATAGTGTTTAGTGCTAAATTTAAGGGTTTGAACACATTTATCATTGCATATATAGCTTATTTGGCTTGGTCTTTATAGCTGGTTGTTTCACTAACACACTAAGTGACCCGATTGAAATTCTATGGCTAAAACTGTAATCTCCTGACAATCATTCAACCAAACTTCATAAGAAAATATTCATTAATCGTAAAATCATAATTAAATATCCAATCATGACATACAAATAAAAGACATTAAAGAAAGCTAAATCAATAAATAAAGTGGACACATTACATTAAGGGTGGATAACAGAACAAAATTGGAAAAATTGGCTCGGATCAAACTAAAATCGGTCAGTTTGTTTTGATTTCTACTAGTGGTGGAACTATAATAGGGCCTAAGGGGTCATGGCCCCCCCTTCCCCTAATCCCTATCATAGTCCCTTAATTTTTTATTACGTATATAATTTGTTTAGTATTAAAATATTTATTTTGGCCCCCCTAAACTTCTTTTAAAATTCTTATATTTCATAGATTAAATTGTCAATTTAAGAAAATGGTCCGTACTTACATTGAAGGCTCACTTTTTAATATATTATTTAATGTTAAAATAATATCTCATATTTCTGCACTTTAACGTCTTTCTCTAATATTGTTTTTTATTTTGCAAGTGGTCCATATTTTATATTTTCCTAACTTAATTCTCTTATTTTAATAAAAAATAATTTTTTTATTTACAATTGGTTCTATTTATACATCTTTTTTTTTTAATACAAAAAAATGTTATACTTGTATTTCTTTTCTTATATGGAAAAGAATTTTTCAACTTAACCTATATAAATAGATTTATAATTATGGGATACCAAATATCGGTACTTTTATCTTCTCTTGAATGTATATCAAACTCTTCTTTCTAACTCAAATGCCAAAGAAATTTTTTTTCCAAGAAATAAATTAGAATCTTTTATATATTTTATTAAGTTTATTTATATTTTAGTTAGTTTTTTTAATATCTTACTATTATAACTTTAAATGTATTTTTTTATGGATCTAAATTTATTAATTTTAAAATATAAATTTATTTTTACCAATAATACAAAATTATTTATTGTTTAATATTTTTTTATTTTTTAGGGGGAAAGCCATCTATAATTGGCCCCTCAAAACTCAAATATTTAAGATTAAGAAATTCTTATGATTTATATTGAAAATACTAAAAATTCACCTATCCTTATAACTTGGCTTAATCTTTAAGATTATGTTAAAAAGTTCACCAATCTTTATCACTTGACCTTCTCGAAGTTCAAATACTTATTCCACCCTTGTTTCTACTAAAAAAAACGTCGATCGGTTTTTTCTTTTATAAAAAACATTGATTGGTTTTTGTTCGATTTTGTTAAAATTCAAAATCAAATCGAAAAATCGATTAAATCAATTTTTTAAATATTAATATTTTGCTTAATAAGATGCCATCGTAGTTATTGAGATTGTGCTTCAAAACTATATCATTTTTTTAACACAAAAATGATATCGTTTTACTTAGTTAATTTTAAACAAAATAACATCATTTTATTAGACTGAGATAATAAATACTAACTGCGATGTTGATGACATCATTTCTTTCGTATTACTTATGAGTAATCCCAAAACAAGATTTTGGTTATTTACTTGAGCCCTAAAATTTATTTCTCGTTCCTTGACACACTTGTTCTTTAACTTGAACATTAGATTGAGTGGGCACCTTGGAGATAATCGGAACATTTTTGCAAATAGCTAAAAATTTGGGCCACTTAACTAATTTAACCATAAATAATTTTTTTTAACTTATTAGCTAAACAAAAACTATTTGGATATAAATATCCTCAAACTCAATTTCTCTCTCAACTTAGAATTCTCAAACCATAAACCTAAATTCGGCAACCCATAGTGGCGGCTTGACAACGATAGCTAAGGGTGGTGGATTGAAGGAATAAACAAATCAAAATGAGGTAATGATCTCCCATTTATATATTTTGTAAATAAATGAAATCTTTTTGGTGAATCTATTTGATGAAATAGAGGTCGATTCAATTACTTTTGGTGAATCAATTTGATAATGAAAATAATTTTATTATTAGATTAGTTATGTTTGTTAATGTTGAGGATGAATCGATATAAGGGGTTGCGTTTGTTAATGTTGTGGATGTGAGGGGTTTTCGAATAGAGGCATAACCTGAATCAACGAGTTCTGTCTCACTAGACAAAGGCGTGGAGATAAAACCTATTGTGCTGCCAATCGCTTGGCATGATAAAACTTATTATGCCGTTAATTGCGTGGTGCGATAGAACTTATTGCATTATGGCGCAATAAGTTTTATCATGTTGTAGTCCAAAGCTTTAATTAAAGTCACGTGCTCAGCGTGTGAAGTGGATGACCTAATTTTTTCATTTAACTAATTAATTACTTGTTTATTTATATTTGTAGTAATTATAGTTTTATTTAATTATTACTAATTACTAATTGTTTTCAAGAATAACGCAGTTTAAATAAAAAAAAGATTGTAGTTAAAGACCATTTTCTTACCACCATTACGTGCTATTCCAAGCTATGGGTTCTTGTTACTATAAGCAAAAAGTTGACTAAGTGTCAAAAATAAATATGGAGAGGTACGTGTATGGGTTATTTGTTGGAGTTGCAACACATTAAATTTTTAGGCATTTTGGTTCACCATTTTTTACTCCATAAGGTAGAAACTTTTGATATGGACGTTGAGTTTTGGTATCTGGTGAACAATAAGCGCATTCGTTTTAATTAGTAGGAGTTTGTGCTTATATCCAACTTAAAAATGAGACAATATCCAATAATGAGGCAATTGTCAAAGAAATTGAGTCATCATTTATAGAGCGAGTACTTGCCCACAAAAAATATCTTATTATAGCAATTTGATGAGACATTTATGGAATACAATTTTAACGAGATGGATGATGAAAATGCAGTTAAATTATCATTAATGTATTTCATCCCTCATGTGTTATTGGGGTGGAAAGAGAGAAGTGATCTAGATCTAGTTTTATTCTAGATAGTAGATAATTTGAAGGAATTTAATAAATATCCATGGAGTAATTTCTTATGGGAGGCCACTTGCAATTCTCTAACATGGTTACTATCTCTTGTGGACATGAAATGGTTGTGATGAGGTTGTTGGCTCTCTACAGGAACTTGTAAAATCTCATCAGAATTAGTTGGTCTAAGATTTATATTAACATATAACGGTGCTAAACCTCTTCTCTT
The DNA here is from genome assembly GCA_946807835.1 of Ailanthus altissimus. NCBI lineage: Eukaryota > Viridiplantae > Streptophyta > Magnoliopsida > Sapindales > Simaroubaceae > Ailanthus > Ailanthus altissimus. The sequence goes on from OX327698.1 coordinate 15,488,309, forward strand.
AACCCCAAATAAAAACTGTACTTCTTGCTTACTTTGGATTGTGCCAAACCTCTTCTATCATCACAGACTTAATTTTTTGCTTTAATATATGAATACGTGGCTATTTATTTGTATTTGTAATCATAAATAGGTTTACAACAAGGCGTGAAGATTTGGGACAAAACGGACACGAAACAGATAAGAAATAACGAAGATACATGACAAAATGATGAACTGGCAAAACAGGTCAGGGCGCTACAGCACACAAGGCTAGACGCCACAGAATCCATAGTAGAGAGTTGAGCGCCATAGCATTATCATCCTTACTGTCTTGGCCGGTGAAAAAAATTTGGTTAAGAATTTTTGGGCCGAATATTTCTATGTTAAAATTGATCTTGATGGTAGTGACATCAATCAATTCTTCACCTTGTCTTGAAGTGAAAAAGGAAATAGTCACAATTGTACTATTAAAAATGGTACTTACGTGCCATTCCAATATTGTATGAATATTAATTATTTAATATTTATACAATAAGCATTTAGATTAAAATCATTAATATTAAATAGATATAGTAAGATGTTTGTAACATTTTAGACATTGTATAATCTGAAGGAGTTCAGATTTGGTTTAAAAGAGTTTGGACTAGTGCTAAGAGTTAGCTACTCTGAGAGTTATAATAGTTAAGAGTTAACAGGTTATAAGAGTCAATAAAATTTAAGAGTTAAAGCCTTGTCTGAAATGGGATAAAGACTCGATGGTATATTAGCAATGACATAGTTACAAAAGATTACAAATAGTGCTAAAAAGTATCATTGTGCAAGTATGCTCTCGAACATTATATTTTTGATCTATTTTTACTAATATGGGTCTGTCGATGAAAATTTTATTAAATATAGATTAGTGTATGTCTATATTTAGATGGCCTAGATGGTTAGTGTTAGCAGACCATAAGCTTAGTGGAAGCTCGTATAGACATACGGGTATTCAGTGAGGACTAAGTACTGAACAGACTCAATTAGAATTTCTAATAGACATACCATAAAGCTGTGGATGGATGATCTTTTCGAGTTGAGTAGTATTCATGTTCCCTTGACCTGAGCACCACGGTGAGCTTCTAAGTAATCCACTATACTTAGGTTCCACACATATCAGAGACCTTATATGGTCTGACCGCTGGGTGTCGTTGGGTTTGGTCCAATGCTTATGGATTCTTGTATGTGTAGATATGAGATCCGTCAGCTTATATGGGTGAGTTGTATATCCATATGCTCTAAGATTGTGTTCTAAAAACTTTTATGACCATAAGTAACTAACTCGGTAAAAGTGTTTCTCGTATTAGAAATACTATTGCAAAGTGTTTGCGGATATTGTTTATGGTAATATGAATCTAGAGATAAGTTCTAGGGTTGAGCATATGCAGACTTGACGGTAATGATCTATATCTTTACTCTTCTATGATATAATTGACAGAGAAATTGTACGAATATGTATTAACCTCAACTTGTATGGTGTAACATGCTATTTTGTTATTTCCATAATATATATGTGGGGCATCATTTATAGACTTACAGAAAGTTTCGTAAGATGAAACGAGTATGAACCTAGAGAGTTTCACTATATAAAATATACTTGTTGTGCACTGGGGTAGCGCACCAGATTGAATAGTTTAATCTGGGAAGTTCTTAAAAAATTAGAATTATTTCAAGGTCTCTCGGAGAGATGATAAGGTTTAAGCGTTAAACCTGAAATCTTGATAAGTGGAATTTACCACTTTATTCTTTCTATATGATGCCATATGTCATGATATTAATTTGTAATAACATGACATGTGGCATAATTTTATTTGTCATTTATTTATTAAGTATTTATAATTCAAATGTTGACTAAATAATTTAATTTGTAAAAGGTATTATTTCACAAATTCAATAGGGCCAAAGCAAAAAAGTTTGTCTTGTTTTGTAAATATAAATGGTGGCATGCAATACAATTCAGCCAAATATTCTTCAAATAGCAAATTGCAATAATGATATTATATAAGCATGAATTGTATTCACTCTATTAATCTTTCTTCATTAAAAGGCATTATCATACTTATGTATTAAGCATGACATGTCTTTAATAGAACAATCTTTGGTCACTTATCATTCGGCCAAGCTTTTGTTTCATGACATATGCTTTAAACAATCATTACAAGGCAAAATTTTGCCTTGTCATGCTTCATTTAAGTTGGCCACTCTATATTTTTTAATCGGTCGATTTTGTGGCTGTTAAGCCTTTAAATAGCCATTTTCAATTTATTTGCAATGTGAATTGTAAGCAAAATACTATACACTGGCCGAGAGAAGTAAAAGTCAAGAGTTGCTTCAAATGTTTTATTTCCACTGATAAAAATAAGGCTACTGTTCTAACTCAGAGGATCCCACCAAATCCTAAACTAGAATTGTGTAAAGCATACTTTAAGGGTGAGTTTTCTAATATCTTATTAAGCGTAATGAGATGCTTGTTTATTTTTTGATGGATTTAATTATGCATGTGTGATGTGTAATTAAAATATTAAGAGGCACACATTCACCATATGCACAGTACACTTTCATTTACATTCTATTCTAATATTGTATAAATATTAATTGTTTAATATTTATCTAATATACATGTCGAATAAAATTGTTATTATTAATATATATGGTAAGATACTTGTAACGTTTTAGACATTGTATGATCTAAAAGAGTTCAGATATGGTCTAAAAGAGTTTAGACTAGTGCTAAGAGTTAGCAATGCTGAGAGTTATAAATGCTAAGAGTTAACAGTGCTAAGAGTTGCTAGGTTATAACAGTCAGCAAATTCTAAAGAATTAGAACCTTGTCTGAAATTAGATAAAAATTTAGGGATATATTAGTAATGACATAGCTGTAAGGAGTTGTAAATAGTGCTAAGAAAAGTTATTGTGCATGTATGTTATCATATTTTATGTTCCTGATCTATCTTCACTGGTACGGGTCTGTCGATGAAGATCTTATCATAAATAGATCAATGTATATCTATATCTGGATGGTTCAGATAGTTAGTTTTAATAGACCATGAGCTTAGGGAAAGCTTGTATAAGGACACAGGTATTCAGTGAGGACTGGGTATTGAACAGACTCAATGAGGACCCCCAATAGACATCCTATAAAGTCGTCAATTGAAAGTCTTTTTGAGTTAAGTGGTATTTGTGGTTCTTTAACTTAAGCACCAGTGATCAACCATACTTAGGTTTCACACACGTCAAAGACCTTTCATGGTCTGACCGCTCAGTGTCACTGAGTATAGTTCGATGCTCCTAGAGTTTAGTATATATAGATATGGGATCCGTCAGCTTATATATGTGAGTTATATATCATATGGCTCCAATATTGTATTTCAGGAAGTTTAGTGGCCACAAGCATAAAACCTAGAAATTTTTTTTTCGTGGGATAAAAACTATCACAAAAGTGTTTATGGGTATTATTTATAAAAATACACATCTGGAGATAAGTTTATAGTCGAGCAAATGGAGACTTGATGGTGATGATTTATGTCTCCACTCTTCCCAGATATAAATGACAGAGGGACTATACGAATATGTATTAACCTCAACTTGTATGGTTCAATGTGATATTCTATAATTTTTATAATGTGTGTGTGGGGCATCATTTACGAACTTACAAAAGAGTTTCATAAGATAAACGGGTGTGAACTGAGGGAGTCTCACAATATGAAGTGTACTTGTTGAGCACTAAGGTAGCACATTAGGTCAAATAGTTTGATCTGGAAAGATTTAGGAAAGTAAAAATTATTTCAAGGCCTTTCAAGAAACTAAAAACGCTTAAGTGTTAGGCTTAGGAGGTTGACAAGTCATAATTAGTGACTTGCTAGCACTTGCCATCTCATCCATTGACTTGCCGCCACATGTCAAGCTAAGGCATATTGCTGCCTTGTTAAGCCTTGACATGTAGCAAGAATAATGCCACCACCTTGTTAACTAAGTGATACACAAGCATATATATTATATTGCAAAATCTTGTAATTGGTAACAAAGGGTGGCAATCGGCATCTTTAATAATTTTATATTGAAAATTACTTTCAATATAAAGTCATGCTTTTGAAATGGCAATTGGTTAAAGGCTTAAGATGTGATTTGGCTATATGGTGAATGCAATTGCAATTGTTGTAATGAATAAAAAAAGAGATATATGGCTAGAGAGTGTTGACCGAATGAAGAAAGAAATATGCCACCTTTTGTTCATAAAGGACACATGTCCTTTGAAATATCAAAAATAAAAAATAATTATATTGTAAAGCGTTTACAATATAAATAGGACGTGTATATATCATGTGGAAGTTAAGCAAAGGGAATTAAAATGATTACATTAAGTGATGGCATTTGTAAATGTCTAAGCGTTAGACATTTATTTTACTTGAGAGATTAACAGAAGAAAACTGTTGCTTTAATTCAACTCCAGCCTAAGTCAAAGCTATTATTCTAGATCTGCAATCCCCTCGAATATTGCAGACTAGAATTATTCGCGAGAAAACTTGAGGGTGAGCTCTAAAAATTTAAACTACACTGAATTGTCTTTAAGGGTAAGTTTCAAATTCTGTTAGGTGTAACAGATTTAAATTTAATATATGTATATTGCAATAAGAAATTATATTTCTTTTCCACTGCATTAATTTGTAAGTGAGACATGCAAACAAATTAGATTAAAAATTATAATATACATATTTGCAACCTACGTCGCGACGCTCAAACTTGTAAACGTCAAGGTAAGGAAAATTGACTGGGCCACTGCATTGGGGTTGGGTGCCATGGCGCTCAACTATCTGCTAGGGATGCCATGGCGTTTAGCCTTGGGAGTCACAGTGCCCAGGCCTGTTTCATTGGTTCATACTACCATAAGCTTGCTTTTCATACTTCTCTCTACTAATGTAAAATGATACATGTCAAGAGATCTATTTAGGACTTTGCTTAACTTGTATTGTAAGGTTAGGGTCAAGGTAGGATATAAAAAATACATAAATAAAGCTCAAATCACACCATGAACACTTAAACTTTACCTAGAAACCTCTTGATTCATTCTTCTCCTTGACTATCTCTTCTCCCAAACTTATGATATTTTCATTCTTTCTTTAATCATTATTTTGTAAAAAATTTCTTTTTTTTTTTAAAAGTTAGGGGTATTATGCATTTAAAGACTTCTCTTTATTTTTTGTTGAATGAATAACCCTAAACTTAGATTGATAAGTACCTTCAAGATTTATTACTTTATACTTTAGTACTCCTTTCACATACAACTACAACTTTTTTCTATTTAAGAATATTTCTAAGTAAACTCAAGATTTATGGTATTATAGGTAATTTTGGGATAAATAAGCTTAAAGTCTTAAGATTTTAATGTGATTAAATAGAAATAATGGGTATTTAGGCTCAAAAAAGGTAACTAGAGATAAATATACATATAAGGTAGGTTAGAAAGGCTCAATTAATCTAAAGATGGCCTAATATCATTTTTCTTTTCATTTGTTTCCTAGGATTTTGCCTCAAGTAGTAATCAAGCAAGTTATAAAGTGTTACTGTGGTGTACAAATTCAACTAATACAAGCTTATCTCAATGTGCTCAAGAATAAGTGTTTAAAAATAAAGTTGAAATAAGTTCAAGATTCATGATATAAAAATTATCTGAAGCTTTTATTATTTCTTAGAGACTTGTAAAAATAAATTCAGTCAATATTTTATTTCTTAATATAGACTAATGATCATCTTCTTAACCTAGACTAACAACTAAAAAATAAATTTCACACAAGACAACCAATCAATTCATGCATCAAATTGAACACAAGATTAATGTTTTCCACCATTAAACTTAAATTTGACATTGTCCTCAATGTCGAAAAATAAATAATAGAGAGTAAGACACTTCTTTAGTAAGTGAAGTTTAAGCATTGCAGCATCGTGTCTCTCAATATGACTATTGTTTCCATTGCTCCCAGTGCTTACAAATGCTTGTGCTACTTCTTTGAATGCTTGACTTATTATTTTATTTCTACAAAAAAAAAAAAAACTAAAGTAACTAAAACTGAAACTAAAGCAAATATAAATAAAAATTTCTTGGGTTACCTCTCAAGAAGCGCTTGATTTAACATCATCGGCTTGACGGGTTATTTTTAATTTAATGATAGATCAAAGGTGATAGTGGAAGCATCCATGTATGTAATCTTGATAGCCTTCCTCTTTTTTGGCTGCCATATTTTTACAATTAAGCCTAGGGTAGTTTGTTTCTTGCACTTCTTCGGAAAGACTTTAATCTTATAGTGGGAAAGTGATTCTAATGTGCCTTTCTCTATGATCCTCTCTTTATAGTACTCATTTTTCTTCTTTTTTCTTTTACCTCAACGCTTTAACATATTCTTTTGAATGTGAGGATCCAATGTTTCTATGTTTTTGAACTTATTGGCATTTGGGTATACCACATTAATGCTGAAAGAATCTTCACTTTTTGACGGTATCTTGATTTTTTTGAAGACTTTGAAAGTGACAATGTCCTCTTGCACTCTTATGATTAACTCTAATTTTTGTACATCTATAATTATTTGTTCTGTGTCTAGGAAGGATTTTCCAAAGATGATAGGAATCTCCTTGTCTTATTTCATGTCTAGAATAATGAAATATGTAAGAAAGATGAACTTTTTCACATTTACTAATACGTCATCTATAATCCCCTTTGGATAGGAGAGAGATCAATTAGCAAGTAAGAGTGTGATGATGATAGGTCTTGCTTCTGTCAAACCTAACTTGTTGTAGATGGAGAGGGCATGAGATTAATACTTGCTCATAGATGGTAAAGTGATTTTCTAAGGTTATGATTGCCAATGGAGCATAAGATGGTAAACCTTACGAGATCTTTGAGCTTAGGAGATAACTTCTTCTGAAGGATGGCGATACTCTCCTCTGTCAATGCTATGATCTCATAATCCTCTAGTTTCTTCTTCTTTGAAAGGATTCTCTTCATTAACTTAACGCTAGACATCTATTTAACTGCATTTGCAAAAAAAAGATTAATTTGTAACTTCTTAAAAATTTCAAGAAAATTAGAAAACTGCTTATATTGTTCCTTCTTTTATAGTATATGAGGGAGTGGTGGGTGTAGAGTGCAATGCTAATTCTGCGTGTTGTTACTGGTATTTCCTGCTGAGTTTTTACTTTTCTGCACTTCAAAATTTTTTTACATTCCAAAATTAGTTTATGCACTTTTTTATGTTTTTGCACTAATTTTTATAGTGGTATATTACAGATTTTCTATTTTAACAATTGGTTTGTGCCTCTATAGCCTTTGAGGAAAAGGAATTGGTGGTCTATAAGGTTATACTTCATCTTACTGTATTACCTTCTCCTTTGTCTTTGAAAGTGGTGGCTTGGAGGTATTGTCTTGTAAGATCTTACCACTTCTCAAGAAAATGACTTGGCATTGTTCTATATTGTTTCTTGGATTTGCTTTGGTGTCACTAGGCAGAGCTCTTTGAGGTCGCTTATTGAGAGTTGCAATGAGTTGTTTCATTTGAACCTAAAACATCTTCAAGGTTGTTGAATGGTTCTGCATAATGGCATCATTTAAATTTATATAATGCATAAGCATGTGTTCCAATGGCGGCTTCTTATCTTGTGGTGGTTGGAATATTGGGGGATTCAATAGTCTAGATAACTCTCATTGGTTGTTATGCCAAGAGAAGTTTGGATGATGTTTCCACCCCAAATTATAAAAGTTTGATTGTGGGTTATGTTGCTGTTGGTTAAAATTGCCCATATAATTTGCTGATTCCAAGCACCTTCCATTCATATGGTTATCACCACAAAAGTCACATGTAATTGACCGAGTTTTTATAAAGTATAATACATCAATCTTCTTGGATAACATATTGAGTTACGCTGCCAATGTATTGAATGTGTCAATCTTATAAACACTGGCAACTCTCTTGGGTATAACCCTTTCTGCTGGCCATTGGTAACTATTAGGCACTATCTCCTATAATAAATCATAAGCCTTATTCGTAGACTTATTCATATAGTATGATTTAGAAATACTTTATAAAGCATGAGAGCAGTACAAAAATATGCTAAGGAGATGTCCGCATTATGAGATTCCAAAGTGGTTACTTATATAGCTTTTAATATTAAAAATAGGTATATTTGAGGCCAGTATTTATTTTTAGCCTCTTAATCTTCTTGTTAGTCTGATTCTCAACAAGAGCCTTTCATATCTAAATGTATCAAACATTTACTCCTTACTCTTCTTCACTATGGATGACTATCTATGCTAGTCCTCAAAGATTCGAGTGTATATAGTCAAGAGTCCCTTTGATTTTGTGCTCTTCGATATTAAACCCCACTCTATGTGCTTTTTCTAGCACCAAATGGTTGGAACTTAGCCTAACCAAAAGCCTTTTGATTATACAATTCCTTTAGGCTCATCTCACCTAGGTGTGCTAACCTTAGATGCTACAACTTAGTTTTCATATTCTTATCAACAATAGAGAATGATGTAGAACCATTCACTACTTCTCTCTTAAGCATATATATTCCTTAGTGATTTTAACCTCTCATCACAACTATAGAACCTTCAACACTCTTATAACCCTTCTATCAATCCTAATGGAACATTCATTCTGGTGTAATATCCCTAGTGAGATTAAGTTCCTCTTGAAGTGAGGAACAAACCTAACTTCTATTAACTTTCTCACTCTTCCATCATGCAACTTAAGTATAATACTACCAATTACCATCACTTGGCATGCTATGTCATTACTCATTAACACATTTCCTCTACTAACGGGCTAAAAATTAATAAACCATGACTTATTGGGATTGTGTAAAAGGTATAACCAGAATCTAAAATCCATTGGTCAAAGATCTTAAATTCAGAAGTGATTAAAGTCTCTGTGCTATTATAGCTATCATCATAAGCTAGGGCAGCATCCGTTTTTCTCTTCTTATCCTTTGCTTTATTTTCTAGATAGCTCTTTATAAAGTGCCTCTCTTTCTTGTAACAATAGCACTTTCTAAGAGCACCCCTAGACTTTGATCTTAAGCCTTTTTTCTTTCTATCTCTTTATGAGGCTTTTTCTCTTATATATAAACCTTTTACATTAGCCTCACTTATGGTTAAACTCTCTGTCATAGAGCAACGTATTAACAAAGTTCTCATAACTATAAATAAGAGAACTCAGTAGGATGATCGCCTTATCTTCATATTCTATCTTTTTGTTGATAGCCTCAAGATCAATTATGATTTTTTTGAAGATGTCTATATGGCCTTTCATTGGCATCCCCTTAGACATGGACAACTCATAAATTTTCTCCTTTATATAGAAACAATTGGCTAATAACTTTCTTATATAAAGAGAACCTAACTTCTTTCAAAGACCAATAACTATATTTTCTTCTGATGCCTTTCTAAAAACTTTATCGTTCAATGACAGAACGATTATGCTATAAGCCATTTCTTAAATGTCTTTCTTCTCTACTTTAGCTTTAGATGACTCTAATATTTGTTCTTCATTAGATAGAGCTACAGTCTTCTCTAGAGTTGAGCCTAACCTTTAACTCATAAGTAATGTTGTCACCTTAATCTTTCACAGATTGAAATCATTTGTCTCGTTGAATTTTTTTACTTCATACTTGGGTGTAGCCATGACTGCTTAGATCCAAACTCTTTTACTAGTTTGTTTATGCAGAAGTGGTTTACCCAAGTAATTTATAACGACCAAGCAATTAAGCAATAATCTAGAGAGAGAAAGACAGAAGAAAACATCAGAATTTATATAGCTTAGTAACTTGCCCAAATTCACGGTGGATCCTGATCTCACTTCTTTATTATTGTATCACAAGGTTTCATGACACGTCTATAATATAGGAGTTTATTTTCAAATGTAGGATTGTTGAAGTAATAAATAACCCGGTGAGAATGGGGTCGATTCATAGGAAAGTGAAATTAAAATTACAAATTATAAATACTTTAAAGACAATTGAAGCAATATAAAATGTTTGCAAATAATAATTCAATTAACTAACTAACATAAAAGTTAAGGTTATGGAAATCTACTCTTGGCATATGGAATAAGAATATATTCAACTCTTTTTATAACTCAATTAGAATTTTCATACAAAGGAGGTTCTAATTGAAAGATATAACAATTAAAGTTTATCACTATTTATATATTAACTTGTATTTATTTCTTTCAATTATTATACACCAATTCTTATAAATAAGTTCAAGTATTTATTATGCCAATTTTTATATTTTGTCTACAATAAATCAAGACTCCTATTTTATAAGAAAGGGTATCTACATCAAATCTTATAGATGGTTGTAAGAATTTATTGTGTCAACTATAAAAATTGTCCATAATAAATCAAGATACACCACTTTACAAGAAATGGTATTAATATTGCAAATAAAATAAATACATCATATATAAATTTGCATAACTTAAGAATGAAACATTAAATTCATGAATAAAAGTTAAGTATATCTTAGTTCTTTGCCAAAAGTTTCACCATTTCACCTTAGCAAAAAGAAATTACTTGGATATAATAAAACTAAAGAAAAAGAAAAGAGATGGAGGAAGAGATAACATGATTTTAGAATAGTAAACAAGATAAATAATACTAAAAGACAAGTGTTTTAAACTAAAATCTAACTTTCTAATTACATGCTTTGGGCATAAATAGGCCATCTATTTATAGAAAAATATGGATAAATCAAGACAAATGAAGAAGGAACCACTTGGGTGATAAAAGCCAAGAAGGGTGGCAACTTTTACGTTGATTATTATTAATGCACCCACTTGATTGTCCAATTTAGAATTGATGTGTTTCGAATTAGCTTTCACGTCAAAAATAAAATTTGTAGGTAAGCCTCTTATATTTCAAAATTGAGTTTTCTCATACATATTAGATATATATTTCTATAGTTATGGGCTAAATACTGATGATTGTTAGGACTAGACCTGTACTACAGATTAGTTCTGTTCTAAACCATTTTCACCCTCTAAACACTCGAATTATGAATGCTTTTTGAAATACAATATGTTATCCCTATTCAGTTAGATCTTCATAGGATCAAGAATCACTCCAATTAGATTCTTAGGTAGAAAGTTATGCCTATTTTACCAAACCTACCACAAAATAGTTAAAGCTAATTAAGTACAATATTGTAAATATGCTTAAGTTAGAGGAGTTAAAGACACAAATAATACAAAACAATGATGTAAAACCCTTATTAAATGTGTAATTTTAAGTGTTCATCACACCCCTAACCAGCTTATTGCTAGTCCCTAACAATGCAAGCATAAATAAAATTTGGACACTATCTAAGTATTTCAAACAAAACGTTAGTTTAAGATCACAATCGATATTAAGGTTATTTCAATCATCTTTAAAATTGTGTGTGTGTGAATTAAGCCGACTCCTTCTTACCATAAATAAAAACATATATAGCCTTGAAAATTTTCTCTATGTAAAAGTCTCAAATCCATATTCTCACAGGTGAACAACTGTTTAACGGGTTAGAATTTCACTCATGGAGTTGGAAATAGATAATTGCTCAAGAAAATGTTACATTTAAGGACAGACAGATAAGTTAACATTGATCCAAAGATAGAAAAATCAATTGTTTAGAGTTAAACTATTCTTACCACAAGCTAGCTTTAGGATTTTAATTATTTTATGTGAATCTTATGAATGGAGAGTTTAGTGATAAAATTACTTTTTAATGACTTTTGTCTTTTAAAATTGAACGAAGACTTTATTGAACTAAATTGACTTTTTTTTTCCTTTTTAATACTTTTAAAAAAAAAACATAAGAAATTATTACAAAATAAGAGCAATTTCTAACCATAATACTTTTTCACAATTTGTTTTTATCATTCTTCAGCTAAGCAACCAAATTATTCCTCATCTAAAATAATGTCATTCCAAACAAAAATTAACCATTTCAAAAGATTAATGAAAGTTCATAAATTGTTATCTCAAACATCTCCATTCACTTACAAAAGATGTGTGAGTTTAGAAAAGAATATATACTTAAACATGGAAATTCTTTTGACTATATATATTGAATCATCCATCTTACCACAAGGCTTAGTATTGTGCTCAAGAAATAATTTTGGAAGTTATTCTTTAGTAACCTAGATAGAAAAAGTGATTTAAACTAAACATTTTAGAGATTATACCTCGATAGTAAAGCAAACTTATTTATGCAAGAGTTACCAAAAACTTAAGCAACAAAGAAATATACATAAAATGCATTAAAAATAAACTAATTAGAATGTATTTTAAAAGTTTAGTAATGTACTCTTTACTCTGCTATTATAGAACTAGAATGCGTCTTAAGAATGTATAAATAAACATTTTACTGATGCCATTTATGATAAAGTTTTTTAAAAGAACAAAATGCTAGCAAATTGAGACATTGTCCTCAATGTCAAAATATAGAAAGATATCACCTAAAATATCTTTTATTTAAAATAAAACCTGCAACAAAATAAAACAAGCCACACAAAATGATAATAGGCATAGTAAATATGTACAAGTAGTTGTTATTGTGACTCACAGCTTTCTCTAATTTTACATCCAAAAAAGGCGTAAACACCCTTTATGGGTTCAAGATAGGCTTCTCATCCAATTTTCTTATAAATTGGCAAATAGGGTCTTTTAAAGTCAGATTTCTAATACTGTACCACTCATGTTCAATTTTGAATTTATTTTATAAATTAAGAAATTCACGTTGTACGAGCCCACAAGGATGCATCTCAAGAGTCACTAGGATGTCATCTAAAGACTCCTTACTCATTCCATCCTTAATGAATTGGATTTTGTCTTCTTGATTTCTAGATACAAATCCTAAAGAATGACAACTTTAGTTACAATTTCATCGATCACATTTATAACAAATATGTAACCTTTTCGCTCTTCACTTTTTTACAAAAGAGCTTTTACCTAAGCCAGGCATATATGAAATTAATGAGTTTGAAAACTCATTTGCCAATCAAACTTTGGTTTCAATTAATCAACATACATCAGCAGGTATATTCATAATAATTAATAACCTTAATGTTTCACATCTTGCTTGGTAAATTTTCTTTAAGGCATTTTGAGGCAATGAGGGAAAACGTTTTTTCAAATTCATTAGAATGTCATCCATTTTTTTCAGAAAAGGGAAGAAGAGAAGATATCAGTAATTATGAAAAACTAACAAAATTGACTTAAAATATCACAGAGTACCATTATCCGCCACTTAACCAGGGTGCAAAATAAAACTTTAACGAAAATACTAAATTAACCTACAAGTAAAAAAATAAAAAATAAAGTTAAAAGAAGAATAAATATATATATATATATAAATACGTAAATATGTAAAACAAAGATTAAGTGGTCTCGTAACAAGGGTCAGACAGGGACACAAATTCTTCATAAAAAGGTTGATTTTCTAGAAACGGCTTAAGTCTTTGCCCATTTAGCTTAAACACATTACCATTTCTAGGATTTTCAATGTTAATTGTTCCATAAGAGTACATATGTTTCACAATAAAATGTCCACTCCATCTTGATCTTAATTTTTCACAGAATATGTGAAGTTGAGAGTTATAAAGTAAAACCTTCTGACCAATATCAAATGTTTTTCTTTGAATTTTTTGATCATGAAAAGCTTTAATTTTAGCTTTATAAACTTTAGAATTCTCATATGCATTATTTCTCAATTCTTCAAGTTTATTTATTTACAATTTACGTATCTGTTTAGCAGAATCAAGATTTGCAATGAAAGTTTTAATAGCCTAGTAGGCTTTATGCTCAAGTTTCACAAGTAAATGACAAGGTTTCTCATAAACTATCCTATAAGAAGACATATCTAATGAAGTTTTAAAAGTAGTTTTATAAGCTCAAAGTGTATCATTAAGTCTTAAAGACTAATCTTTGGGATTTAGGTTTACAATTTTTTTTCCAAAATTTATTTTATCTCTTTATTTGCTAATTCAACTTGTCCACTTGTTTGAAGATGATAAGGGGTGACAATTTTATAAGTAATACCATATTATTTTCATTAATATTTTAAATGGCCTATTACAAAAGTGCTTACCCTCATCACTTATAATGTCTCGAGGAATTCCAAATCGACTTAAGATATTTTCTTTCAAAAATTTCATAATTGTTTTATGGTAATTATTTTGACAGAATAGCCTTAATCCATTTTGAGACATAATCTACTGCGACTAAGATATACATAAATCCAAATGATAGTGAAAATGGTCATATGAAATCTATCCCCCAACAATAAAGGATTTCAATAATAAGAATGAGGTTCAAAGACATCATGTTCATTTTGAAATGGATCCCAATTTTTGATAAATTTCACACATTATTCAAAATATATGCGTATCGTTAAATTAAGTGGGCCAATAAAATCTACACTGCAAGATTTTTGCAACTGCTTTCTTTGATGAGAAATATCTCCTACATGCTTCAGAATGACAAAATTCAATAACTCTACTTACTTCATTGTTGGGTATGCATCTTTAAAAAATTTGATTAGGACAATATTTGAAGAGATAAGGATCATTCCAATAAAATTTACTTGCTTCAGTTAAAAATTTCTTTTTTTCTTTAGCATCCCATTGAGGTGGTATTTCTTATGTTGCCATAAAATTAACAATATTAGCATACTAAGGCATTGTAATAGTAGAAAATGAAAATTCATCGGGAAAAGAATCATTAATGGGTGTTATTTCTGTTGATGAATCTGGTGCGAGTCTTGATAAGTGATTTGCAACAACATTCTCAGCTCCCTTTTTATCCTTGATAGTGATATTAAATTTTTAAAGCAATAGAATCCATCCAATTAGTCTTGGTTTTACATCTTATTTTGATATTAACTACCTTACAACATTATGGTCAGTAAACACAACAGTTGAAGAACCAATTAAGTAAGAACGAAATTTGTCTAATGTAAATATTACAGCAAGTAGTTCATTTTCAGTTGTTGTGTAATTCATTTGTGCACTGTTTAAAGTTCTACTTGTGTAATAAATTACATAGGGTTTACCTTCCTTTTTTTGTCCCAATACAATACTAACAACATAGTCATTGGCATTACACATGAGGTTAAAAGGAAAAATCAGTCAAAAGATTGTATGACAGGAATAGATGTTAAGAGATCAATTAATTTTTCAAACAACTTTTGACACTTTTAAGTCCACTCAAATGATACATCTTTTGCTAAAAGGTTACAAAAAAGTCTAGAAATAAGACTAAATTTTTTGATGAACCTCTTATAAAATTTAGCATGTTCTAAAAAGTATTAGACTTCTTTGACTATTTTTAATAGGGGCAAATGTGCAATGGGTTTGACTTTTGTCTTATCCACTTCAATTCTTTTAAAAGATACTATATATTTCAAAATAATTCCAGAAGTAACTATGTAACGACATTTTTCCTAATTCAACACAATACCCTTTTCTTCACATCTTTTTAAGACATTTTCTAAGTTTTCAAGATAATTATAAAAAGAATTTTCAAACACGGTTAAATCATCCATGAAAACTTCTAAATAATGCTCAACCATGTCACTAAAAATGCTTAACATATATCTTTGAAATGTTGCTAGAGCATTTCAAAGTCCAAAAGGCATTCTTCTAAAAGCAAAGATCCTAAAAGGGCATGTGAAAGTAGTCTTTTCTTAGTCCTCTAGTGCTATAGAAATTTAATAATAGCTCAAATAGCCATCTAGAAAGTAATAGTAGAGATGTCCTATTACTCTTTGTAAAATTTGGTCAAGTAATACTAAGGGAAATGGTCTTTTCTAGTGGCAAAGTTTAACTTCCTATAATCTACGTACATCCTCCAATTAGATAAGACTCGAGTTGGTATTAACTCACATTTATCATTTTCAATGATTGTGATTCTAGATTTTTTTGGTATTACTTAAGTAGGACTTACCCATTTATTATTTGAGATAGGATAGATGATTCCTACTTCAAGTAATTTGAGAACTTCAACTCTCACTACCTCTTACATATGTGAATAATCTCCATTGAGGTTGTTGGAAAGTTTTGGCATTATCTTCTAGGTGTATTCTATGTGTGCAAATCAAAGGATTAATGCCTTTTATATCTTTTAAAGTTCGCCCAATTACATTTTTATGCATTTTTAATACTTTAATTAACTTATCTTCTTGTTCGTTTGTAAGTATAGAAGAGATTACCACCGGGTAAGTTTGTTTCTCTCTGAGAAATACATATTTTAGTCCTTCAAGTAAAGGTTTTAACTCAAACTTTAAAATTTTGTTCTTCATATGGTTGCTTATACATATTGAAAACATTGAGCTCAAGTGTCAATATTTCCAAATGAAAGCTTCATTACTCCATTTCTACAATTAATCAAAGTGTCAGAAGTTGCATTTAATCAAATGAAAGCTTCATTACTCCATTTCTACAATTAATCAAAATGTCAGAAGTTGCAATTAATCAAATGAAAGCTTCATATCGGATTACAACCTTTAACAAGTTTTGTGTTCAAGACAATAAAATCTACAAGATATATGAATTTATCAACTTGAACTAAAACATCTTTTACTATCCCTCTTGGCACTTTTATTAATCTATCGTCAAGTAAAAGAGTTACAGAAGTTGGTTTTAACTCACCGAGATTGAGCTATTAATAAACTGAATATGGTAGTAAATTCACACTAGCATCAAGATCAAGTAAGGCTTATTTAATTTTGTGACTTCCAATAATACATGAAATTGTAGAAAAACCAGGGTCTTTATATTTTAAAGCATTATTGCTCTGAAGAATGACACTTACTTATTCAGCTAAAAATGCTTTCTTTTCACATTCAGTTTTTTTTTACTATGCATAAATCTTTCAAAAATTTTACATAAAAGGGAACCTGTTTATTAGCATCCAATAAAGGAATATTAACTTTTACTTGTTTGAAAATTTCAAAATTTTCAGGATTGTGATTCAGCTTCTTAGCATTACGTAATGCATAAGGAAACGGGGGTGGAGGTGAGGGCTTGGTGTTTTCTTCATGAAGTGTAAGTTTAACATTTTTCTTACCCTTAAATATTGATTCATCATTCTTATGAGGTTTAAGATTTTGTTTTTCAATAATCTTACCGTTCTGAAGAATGATAACTTCTTTAACTTGATCCATATGTTAGCTTTATGAACTACATGCATTTGAAATATGTTATCCTTTAGGGTTTAGTTGTGGTTAAGAAGAAAATTTTCCTTTTTTATGAATGTTCAATGCGGATGCAAATTTAGTAATAGTATCTTTCAAATCAACAAATGTTTGAGCATTTTGAGAATTAATAGACTCTTACTTTTCAATGAATGTATGCAAAGTTTCTTTAAAATTTTTCTTAAGAGGTGGGAAATATGGTACATAACCTTGATGATTTTAAAATTTTTGGTGCGGTTAAGAAGGTGGTTGTGAAGTCTATGCTTGAGTGTCATTCTTCCAACTAAAATTAAGGTAATTTCTTTAACCAGGATTATAGTTTTATGAATATGGATTATTGTTTGACCGCTTGAACGTGTTTAAAAACTTTTCTTGTTCATGGAGACATTTTCTAAATATAGGTAAAGTTAGGCAATCATGGTTAGAGTAATCATATGTTTCACATATGTTACACACAAATTCTTGAAGAGATTTTAATTGAACACTCTTTTTCATTTCTAAGGTTTCGACTTTTTTAGCTAGGGATGGTAATTTGACTTGAAGGTTATGGTATTCCCTAAAATGCTAAATACCCCCGCTAGATGTAGTGGTTTGAGTGTTTTTAGGTGCCTCACAAGTATCAACAGTGTTTTAATTTTAAGCATTTTCTGCTAGTAAGTCTAGATAATTCTTGCCTCTTTTGGGTCTTTGTTCTCAAATGTTCTATTACACATCATTTCTACAATTTGCCTAACTTGGGGTGTTAAGCTTTTGTAGAAATTTGAGACTAATCTCTAAGTTTTAAAGCCATGATGGGGATAGGTATTAAGTAATTCTTTATACCTTTCCCAACATTGGTAAAGGGTCTTTCCTGATTTTTGGGCAAAAGTGGTAATTTGTGTTTTAAAAGAATTTGTTCTATAGGGAGGAAATTTTTATTTTTTTTAGGAATTGTTGTTGCATCTCATCCTATAAAGAAATGGATCCTGGCCTAAGGTTTTGTAGCCATGTTTTAGTTTTATCTTTTAAATAAAAAAGAGAAAGCTTAAGTCGAATTGTGTTCATGCTACAATTTTTTTCATTATACGTGTTACACACTTCTTCAAATTCTCTTAGATGTAAGTAAGGGTTCTCTACATCTAAGTCATGAAAAGTTGGTAAAAGTTGAATAATGCCCGGCTTAAAATTAAAATCTGTTGCATCTAAAGAAAAGACTAAGTAAGATGGTGTACCGGTTTGTGTAGGATTCATGTGGTCTCTAAGTGTCCTAGGTCGGTTACGGTTATTATGTTGGGACTGATTGTCCCCTGGGTATATGAGTCCTTCAATTTGATTATTGTCATGGTGTTAATTGGTGAAGAATGAGAAGATGAGGGAGAATCGAACAAATTATCAAAGGAAGTTCCGAAATTACCTTTCACCAAACAATGAGAATTAGGATTTCGAAACCAACCACTCATACAAAGAAATTAAACAAAATACAATAATAATAAATAATACAAATAAGAGGAAAATAAATAAAATATTAACTAAAGATAAATAAAATACACAAAGCTAACAATAAAATAAAAGTAAGATAAATAGTTAGAAGTTAGATTAGTAAATGTTAAATAAGTCAATGTTAGATTAAGTAATAAAAAGTTAGTAAATAAAGAGTAGGAGGCTTAGACTTCCATAAAAATAATAAGTAAAGACTAAATAAAGTAAAGTAAGTTAAGAGGCTTAGTCTTCCATAAAAATAAAACAAACAAAAAAATATTAAATTCACTTCCTTGGTAACAGCGCCAGCAACTTGACACGTTCAGAATATAGAAGTTTATTCCCAAGTATAGGATTATCAAAGTAATAAATAACTCAATGAGAACGGGGTCGATCCATAGGAAAGTGAAATTAAAAGTACAAACAATAAATACTTTAAAGATAATTAAAGCAGTATAAATGTTTACAAATAATAATTCAATTAACCAATTAAAATAAAAGTTAAGGTTAGGGGGATCCACTCTTAGCATATGAAATAAGAATATATTCAACTCTTTTTATAACTAAATTAGAATTTTCACACAAACGAAGTTCCAATCGAAAGATATAACAATTAAAATTCATCATCATTTATATATTAACCTATATTTATTTCTTTCAATTATTATACACCAAATTTTATAAATGGGTTCAAGTATTTATAATGCCAATCTTTATATTTGTCTACAATAATTTAAGACTCTCACTTTACAAGAAAGGGTATCTACGCTAAATTTTGTAAATGGTTTCAAGAATTTATTGTGTCATCTATAAAAATTATCTATAATAAATCAAGATACACCACTTTACAAGAAAAGGAATTAATATTATAAATAAAATAAATACTGTTAGGGTGGGTGCTTACGTGCGGTCCTTGAATGTATATATACTTGTGTATTTATACAAATGTACATTCCCATTAAATCGCTAATTCCCATTAATATGATATTATGCAATGTAACATTACAGACATTGTAGATCTGAAGAAATTCAGGTCAGATTTAAAAGAGTTTAGACAAGGGCCTACAGTTAGCTACGCTGAGAGATATAAATGTTAAATGTTAGCGCAGCTAAGTGTTAGCTGGTTATAATACTCAACAGATCCAAGAGTTGGAGCCTTGTCTATAATAGGGCATAGACCTGGGAATATACCAGTAACTGCATAGTTGCAAGAGTTGCAATCGGGTGCTAGGAAATGTAAGTTGCGCAAATATGTTCTCGAATAATTGTCCCTGATCTATTTCTGCCAATGTAAGTTTATCGGTGGATACCTTTATGTAGATCAGTATATGTCGTACCTATAGGGTATAGATGGTCGTTCCTAGCCAACTGTGAGCTTGGAGCTTGTATTGACATATGGGTATCCAGTTAGGATTGGATATGGGACAGACTCAAGAGGGCCTTCGATAGACACTTATGTAAGCCGTCAATGGAGGGTCCTCTCGAGTTGAGTAGTATACGTAGTCTTTTGACCTGAGTGCCATGGTGGGCTTGTAAGTGATCCACCATACTTTGCTTCCATGCATGTCACAGACCTTTCATGGTGTGATCGCTGGGTGTCGCTGGGTATGGTCCGATGCTTATGGAGTCCGGTGTGTACAGATATGGAATCCGTTAGCTTGCATAAGAAGTTAGATATCCAGATACTTTGAGACTGTATCTCGAAAAGTCTTGTGGCCATAAGCAATCATCCTAGGAAAGAGTTCCGACAGGGTGGAACAATATGGTAAAAGAGTTTGCGCATATTGTTTAATGAGATACGAGTCTGGAGATAAGACATGGATAAGTACAAGGGGATTTGACGGTGATAATCTAGATCCCCAGCACATTCAAGATATCATCACGGAAGGACTATACGTATGCGTTGTAACATCAACTTGTATGGTTCAACGTGCTGATTTGTATATCCGTGACGTATGCGTAGGGCATTGCTTATGGACTCATGGAATAGTTTCATTTGACGAATCAGGCATAGGACCTAGGGAGTTTCGTGATAAGGAGTGTACTCGTTATGCACTAGGGCAGTGTGCCAGATTAAATTGTTTAAACCAGTAATATTCAGCACTACCACAGAAATGCGTGTGTATCTGTATTTAAGTGTTAAATACAATAATTAGTCAATAATTGTTATTTATTAATTGTATAATGATACGTAGCGTATTGTGGACCCTCAGTTGAGTTTATTCAAGTGTGGAATTTAGTGGGACCCACTAAGGGATAAACTTGGTAACTATTTATAAGGGACAAAATGGTCATTTTTACTTTGATTATTTAATGGTTAAATAATCAAAATATCTATCTTATTATATAATATAATATAATATTATATATTATTACATTGTATTATATAATATTTTATTATATGATATTTTATATATAATAATATTTTATTTTTGGGTGCCAAATAGTTGGCACCCATTATGTAATTTTATATTATTATTATAATTATATTAATATTGTATATTATATAATATATAATATTATTATTTTATTTAATATATTATATTATTATTTTATTTTATATATATATAATGAGTAGAGAGAAAGAAACGAAATTGATTTTGTATGTATGGGCATTTTGCCCGTGAGAAAGAAATGGAAAAATAGGAGGAGAAGAAGAAGAAGAAGAGAAGGAGAAGAAGAAGAAAAAAAAATTGTTTTATTTTTTTTTATGCTTCCAATTGAAGTAATATTAAATTACTTCAAATTCTTCATTTCTTATCATTTTTAAAAAAAAGGATGAAAAACACACACCGATCATTTTGAGGTTTAAGAGTTAAACCCAGTGCTGCATAGAGGGCTGCTGTTCTAGCTTACCAAGCCCACCGTGTTGGTGACTAGAACTGCTCGCGAGTTGGTCTTCATGCGGACTCCGAAAAATTACATGTATAACGTTTTACATTGAGGTGAGTTCTCTACCCTATAAATATATTAATGCGATTAATATATTTTATTTATTGTGTTTATTGCAAGTATCACGCTTCCGTCAGATTTAAATATGTATTTGATATATATTTAGGCAATAGACATAATTGCACATGCATACACCCACATGTATTAGATCCTCTGCAACAAATGGTATCAGAGCCATTTAGGACATAATTTGGGTATGGTTTAAGTGAATGGATGTAAAAGACCCAGTACAAATGGCGCATTTCAAGTATTAAAACAGGTATGTCTATGAGGTACACTGGGCACTGTAGCACTAAGGGGATGGCATTGCGGTGCTGGGGGTTTGACCTCTCAGCGCTACAGCAAAGAGATGTAGCGCCGCGGTGGTATACTGTTCACTTGAACAGTAAATTATTTTTACTGTTTATAGCTACGTAAGTTTGAACAATATTTTGAACAGTATTTCAAATTAACTTTGCATGTGTGGCTTTATGAGATGTAGTGATAAAAGTTATCAATTTACATTCTAAATCGGGGTTTATTAGTTACAGAGAAAAGAGTTATCGGTCTGCATTATAAATCAAGATTAAATTTATGTGTTGGTAACCACAATGGGAGCCCTACTGGTGGGGGTTAGTTGTGCTTGCATTAAAAAAGTTAATTAATTGAGAATCACCCTTCCTAGGAGAATGGAGATCAATGATACAAAAATCTATTTTATCAGATTGAAGAATATTATATTATAAGATAATATTTTATTCTGATCCGTCATGTCAATATGGTGTTAGATGAGTCACGTCGGTATTTTTTCAATATTGTTACAGCGTAAGGGAGGATCAGTTGGGCTTGGAATATGCCCTACTGGTGGGGGTTAGTTGTGCTTGCATTAAAAAAGTTAATTAATTGAGAATCACCCTTCCTAGGAGAATGGAGATCAATGATACAAAAATCTATTTTATCAGATTGAAGAATATTATATTATAAGATAATATTTTATTCTGATCCGTCATGTCAATATGGTGTTAGATGAGTCACGTCGGTATTTTTTCAATATTGTTACAGCGTAAGGGAGGATCAGTTGGGCTTGGAATATGCCGGTTAAATAAGAGATGAGGCAAATATATGCGAACGTATTGCCCAATATTGCTACAGCGTGAGGGTAGTATCGGTAGCATATATTTGATCATCGACAAGTTAATCTGGAATACACTTATCCAATATTTCTATAGTGTGAGGATAAGGTGTATTTAGGATCAAGGGGTAAGAGTTGCATGAGATGCAATTGACAAATGTTGTCTATTTGTTGGGTTTACAAAGGCCAATATTGCTACAGCTTGAGGCTTGAGTAAATTTCAATGGGTTCTACTTCCCACTGTATAGTTTAAAAAGGTTTAAACTATTGTTTTCCCGTTTGAGAGATTACCAGGATTATGTAAAGTAGTGGAAGGGCGTTTTAAATCGAAAATGTATAATTAGTATACCCATGATTTAAAACGTTCTAGTAGCAATTTAATGACCATTCCATTCACATCTTCCGTTAATTTTGGCCTGTTAAGAATAATGGCCACTACGAACCAGTTAGTGTACATAGTTGATGCAATCCAACTATAGGGTACTAGGAATTACTCTGACCGGCAGATGAATCTTAGAATTATTCTGGATTCAAAAAATTTTGAATTTATTGTTGATCAGAGTTTGCAGTAAGGTAATTCTGATAATACATCTCTAGAGGATTAAATAGAGAGAGTGTGACCTCTTTTGCTTAAGGTGCTTCATCTTTTACTCCAAGTATATTTGGTGAGACCAGATGTGTGAGGAGAGGAAGATGAGGCAGATATCAAACATAAATCCTCAAAGGCAATATTTATTTAAAGATCAACAAGAGAGCGTGTAGGTA
This sequence comes from Ailanthus altissimus, assembly GCA_946807835.1. Taxonomy (NCBI): domain Eukaryota; kingdom Viridiplantae; phylum Streptophyta; class Magnoliopsida; order Sapindales; family Simaroubaceae; genus Ailanthus; species Ailanthus altissimus. The sequence goes on from OX327698.1 coordinate 15,511,831, forward strand.
AAAAGTCTTTCCAATATAGTAAGGTTAGGTATTGAAAATCCCTCTACCCTAGAAGCCTTATAATTATTATGAAGACTTCTATATGTTTGTGTTTGACACAAATAGACATTTTTAAGGCATATAATGCCAGTTCAAGCTGGGTATGTGATATTACATGTCCTTCTCATATCTGCAATATGTTGCAGGGATTGAGAGAGACTAGAATGCAACAGCTTATAGAAGTAAAGTTAAGAGTAAGAAATTGTGATTTCTTGCAGGTCTAAGTTGTTGGGGAACTTGACTTACTTCTTGTATGCAATACAATAGTTGTATTGCATAATAAGTATGATGTTTTATTAGCTGAATGTCAATAATAAATGGATATTATATACAATTAGAAATGTCTGTAGATTAGAATCCTTAAATGTTCAGAGTTGTGGTATATGAGTTTAGGTCATATAGGCGTGAGATGCTTATCCGTCTGGTTAAGGATGGTTGGATTCTTAATTTGACCATAAAGATTTAACCAGTGTATGAATAATGTATTCACGGAGATGACTAAATATATCAGAATGTACTTCATATCCCTTCGATTAGATCGAGGTAATGAGTACATCAACAACAAGTTTTCGTTTGCTTAAGGAGAATGAGATTCTCACTCACTATTGTCCTCTGGGCAATTCATAACATAATGATGTTGGTGAGGAAGAATCAGGCTTTATTAGATATGGTCCGATTGATAATGAGTGTTACCGATCTATATTTGTGAGAATATGCTCCAAATATAGCTGCTTATTTAGCAGAGTTCCATCAGAATCTGCTCCTTCTGTTCCGTATATAATACAGAAATGAAGAAAGTCGTATATTAAATTAGTTAAGACTTGAGGTTATCCTGCTTATATAAGAGTTACGCAGTATGGTATCTTGTTTTGTAAGAGTTACTTAGCAAGATAAACAACACTCAAGAGGTATAAGTATAAGTTCATTATGTATCCTATGAATTCAATGGGATATTGGTTCAATGATTTAGAGAAGCGAAGTGTGTTTGTTTCTCGATAGATTGCTATCCTTGAGGAAGAGTTTCTCATGGATTGTGAGAATCATAGAAAGATTGAGTTTGGTAAAGTTAATATAGTAATCAATGAACCAATGATGGGAACTCAGGCTCAATTAAACAGTGACCTTTTAGCATACTCTCCCAGTAGATCAGAAAGAATGTCCAGGTCACCCATTAGGTATAATAGATGCCTGAAGGTGAACTTGGAGTTTTCTTGGTAAAAAACAATCATCCTTAACCTATAGGGAGTTGACGTTGGACATCGATTCGAGAAGCAGCAAAAAGCCATGGAAACAAAATTGACTATATGCATCAGAATCAAGTCTGGGACTTGGTTAAGCTACCCGTGAGAATTGTTCTCATTGGTTGTAAAGAGTTTACAAAGGCGTAGTGGGAGTCAGATAGAAGGTAGAGACTTTTTAGGCCCAATATTAATTTTAGAAAGGCAATCCTCAATTATCTGGGATCAATTAAGAGGAAACATTTGGACCAATATTGATGCTAAAGTCAACTAGTATGTTATTGGCTCTTATAGCATATTGTAACTTTAAAGTTTGGTAGATGAATGTAAAGGACGACATTCCGGAATAGATATCTCAAGTAAGAGATATTCATGGAATAGCCTTAAATTTTTACGTCCAGCCAGACTTCTAGTCTAGTGTGCATAAAAGGTTAGTAGGAGCATGATAGTCTTCTTGATGCTTTTTGTTGATGACATACTGGTCATTGTGAATAATGTCAGTATGTTATAATCGGTCAAAAGTAACTCGTAAGTGTTTCTCCATGAAGAATTTATAAGAGGCTTCCTTTATACTGGGTATAAAACTTTATAAAGATAGAGGTAGGAAGTTGATAGGACTCTCCCAAATCATTTCACATTAATAGCGTCTGAAAGGGGTATGGTTTGTTAACTATGAAATAGTTAACATATCTTTTGGACCTGGTGTTCATCTTTCGAGAAGAGTGTCTCTTCAGATGAAAGATGAGAAAGTTAGAGTGTCTAACACACCAGATACATCAGCTCTTCAGAGCTTGATATATGCTATGATGTGTTTGAGACTTTAGATCAGTTTGGTTGTAAGAGTTATGAGCCGAGTTTAGTCTAATTCAGGTGGCCGCCACTTGTTGGTAGTCAACCGTATCCTGAGGTACCTTGAGGGTACAAAGAATAAGTTTTTCAAATATGGAGAAAGTAATTTACAAGTGAGAAGATGCATAGAGTTAAACTTCTAGTTTGACCTAGATGATAAAGAGTATACATCTGAAAATATGCTCATTCTCAATAGTACAAGTGAGTTAGAATTGCACCAAACTAGGATTCACCACTAATTTAGTTAGGCACAAGAGAATTGACAGTGAGGATCCATACTCTTCCAAGACAGATGGATCATATCCCATAGTTTTATGGTAAAACTAGGCCGTAGTACAAGTCGAGGTGCTAAGAGGACACCAGTACTCTAATCATGTTGAGAGGAATCTCACATGACTAGAGAGATCTTGGCATAAGGAGATGTGATTACTTGTAGAAGTGTTTTATAAATAATTTAGTAGACCTACATTTTAATGCCATAACTCTATAAGTGTTTATGAAACACATAGAGTCGATGTGTATGAGATGCCATCAGGAATGACACTAGAGCAAGTGGGAGATTGTTAAGGTCGATGCTTACGTGCCACCCTTGAATGTACATATACTTGTGTATTTATACAAGTGTACATTCCCATTAAATTGCTAATACTCATTAATATTGTATTATGCAATGTAACATTACAGACATTGTAGATCTGAAGAAATTCAGGTCAGATTTAAAAGAGTTCAGACAATGGCCTATAGTTAGCCACGTTGAGAGATATAAATGCTAAATGTTAGCATAGCTAAGTGTTAGCTGGTTATAATACTCAGCAGATCCAAGAGTTGGAGCCTTGTCTATAATGAGACATAGACCTGGGAATATACTAGTAACTGTATAGTTGCAATTGGGTGCCAGAAAATGTAAGTTGCTCAAGTATGTTCTCGAATAATTATCCTTAATTTATTTATACTGATGCAGGTTTGTCGGTGGATACCTTTATATAGATCAGCATATGTCGTACCTATAGGGTATAGATGGTCGTTCTTAATCAATTGTGAGCTTGGAGCTCGTATTGACATATGGGTATCCAGTTAGGACTTGATATGGGACAGACTCACAAGGGCTTCTGATAGACACCCTATGACCTGAGTTGAGTAGTATACGTGGTCCTTTGACTTGAGTCCCACAGTGGTCTTATAAGTGATCCACCGTATTTTACTTCCACGCATATCACAGACTTTTTATGGTGTGATCGTTAGGTGTCGCTTTGTATGATCCGATGCTTATGGAGTTTAGTGTGTATAAATATGAGATTCGTCAGCTCGCATAAGAAGTTAAATATCTAGATGCTTCGAGACTGTATCTCGAAAAGTCTTGTGGCCATAAGCAATCATCCTGGGAAAGAGTTTCGCCAGGGTGGAACAATATGGCAAAAGAGTTTGCGCATATTGTTCAGTGAGATACGAGTCTAGAGATAAGACATGGATGAGTATAAGGGGATTTGACGGTGATAATCTATATCCCCAGTACATCCAGGATATCATGATGGAAGGACTATACGTATGCGTTGTAACCTCAACTTGTATGGTTCAATGCGCTGATTTTTATATCCGTAACGTATGCGTGGGGCATTGCTCATGGACTCATGGAATAGTTCCATTTGACGAATCTGGAGTAAAACTTAGGGAGTCTCGCAATATGGAGTGTATTCATTGTGCACTGGGGCAACGTGCCGGATTAAATTGTTTAATCCAGCAATATTCAGCACTATCACAGAAATACGTGCTTGTCTGTATTTAAGTGTTAAATACAACAATTAGTCAATAATTATTATTTACTAATTATATAATGACATGTAGCGGATTGTGGACCCGCAGTTGAGTTTACCTAAGTGTGAAATTTGGTGGGACCCACTAAGGGATAAACTTGGTAACTATTCATGAGAGGCAAAATAGTTATTTTACACTTTGATTATTTAATGGTTAAATAATCAAAATATCTCTCTTATAATATAATATAATTTTATTATATTTTATTATATGATATTTTATATATAATAATATTTTATTTTTGGGTGCCAAATAATTAACACCCATTATGTAATTTTATATTATTATTATTATTATTATATTAATATTTTATATTATTATTTTATTTTTTATATATATAATGAGAAGAGAGAAAGAAACGAAATTGATTTTGTGTGTATGGGCATTTTTCCTATGAGAAAGAAATGGAGGAGGAAGAGAAGAAGAAAAAGAAGAAAAAAATAAGGAAAAAAATAAAATTGTTTCATTTTTCTCTATGCTTCCAATTGAAGTAATGTTAGATTGTTTCAAATTCTCTATTTCTTATCCTTTTGAAAAAAAAGGATGAAAAACACACATAAATCATTTTGGGGTTTAAGAGTTAAACCCAGTGCTGCGTAGAGGGTTGCTGTTCTAGCTTACCAAGCCCACCGTATTGGTGACTAGAACTGCCCGCGAGTTGGTCTCCATGCCGACTCCAGAAAATTATGTATATAACGCTATGTTGAGGTGAGTTCTCTACCCTATAAATATATTAATACGATTAATATATTTTATTTATTGTGTTTATTGCAAGTATCACGCTTCCGTCAGACTTAAATATTTATTTGATATATATTTAGGCAATAGACACAATTGCATATCCATACACCCACATGTATTAAATCCTCTACAATAAATACATCATATATAAATTTGCATAACTTAATAATAAAACATTAAATTCATGAATAAGAATTAAGTATATCTTATTACGTTGCCAAGAGTTTCACCTTAGCAAAAAAAAAAAATTACTTGGACATAATAAAACTAAAGAAAAAGAAAAAGAAATGGGAGAAGAGATAACATGACTTTAAAATAGTAAACAAGAGAAATAATACTACAAAGAGATAATACAAAAGAAAAGTGTTTTGAACTAAAATCTAGTTTTTTAATTACATGCGTTAGGCATAAACAAGCCACCTATTTATAAAAAAAACATGGATAAATCAAGACAAATAAAGAGATAACCATTTGGATGATAAAAGTCAAGAAAAGTGACAACTAATTTGTATTGATTATCATTAATGCACCCACTTGATTATTCAATTTAGAATTAATGTGGTCCGAATTAGCTGTCACTCAAAAACTAAAGTTGTATATAAGTCTCTTATCTTTCCAAATTTATGTTTTTCATATGTATTAGATATGTGTTTCTATAGTTTTGGTCTAAATACTGATGACTGTTCGGACTGGGCTTCTACTGCAGATCGGTTCTGTTTTAGGTCATTTTTACCCTCTAAACACTTGAATTTCAAATGCCATGTGAAATACAATACATTAGCCCATTGATTCAGATCTTCACAAGATCAAGAATCACTCCAATTAGATTTCTAGGTAGAAATTTATTCTTATTTTACCAACCTACCACAAAACAGGTAAAAGCTAATTAGGTATAATATTATAAACATGCTTAAGTCAAGAGAGTTAAAAACACTAGTAATACAAAAAAAATGTTGCAAAACCCTTACTAAATGTGTAGTTTCAAGTGTTCATCAACTCACAAAATATGCCTTTCACAAGAATATCAAAGCTGACAAAGAACTCTTAATAATTCTCAGTCAATTATGTTTATTATAATCTATGGTTTTTCTCTTATGTGTAGTTGTGTATGATGTTGTTTAATTGATGTTTACAAGAGTTTGTATAGTGATTACAATGACCTTAGAAATAGTAAATCTAGTTAGAATAAGAGTTCTTAGTTTTAGGAGTCTAAATCTCACTAAAAAAGTCAATTAAGCTAAAATAAGAAATACTAATAAGTTGCTGCGTAAACAGTACCTTGCTACCAGCTTTTTGTTTTATTTATTTCATGCATTATCTTCATGTACTAGACTTCTTGTAGACTTTTTATTGATCTCCAACTCAAAATTAAAACTTATCCTTGATTTTAAATAACTAATTTTTAACAAAACAAGTTAGGGCAGCATCTGCCTATCTTTTTTTTTATCCTTTGCATTCTTTTCCGGACAGTCCTTTATAAAGTAATCTTCTTTATTATAACAATAGCCCTTCATAGGAGCGCACCTGGACTTTGATCTTGAGCCATTTTTTTTTCCATCTCTATGTGAGGCTGTTCAAACAAAGGACTATACCATTCTAAATGTTTTGAGCCTCATTTTAAACGATCTCCTATCTATTTATCTTCTATATTAGAAGACCTCCTTCCCTTCAGTCTAGTACTTATATTCTACTTATCTTTACTGCGTTGAGCACGCACGCCTTACATGAAATACTATAGTACCGTACTATTGAATTTGAGAGCACGCTCTATCAGGTCAACTTCGCATCACTGGGTTGGAAAAACTGTTAAGGAAGCAAATAAAGTCCCACATTAGCAAGAAATAGGGAATGTATATAAAAAGTGAACTATATCTCTATTGGTATGAGGTCTTTTGAGTATAGCCCAAGAGCAAAATCATAAGGGCTTAGGCCTAAAGTTAACAATATCATGCCAATGTGGAGATATGTGTGATTCGTTGGACTCTTAACAGTGATATCAAAGCAACTTTTAATATTAAAAATAGGTTTACAAGCCAAAGCATGAAGATTTGGGATAAATCAGATGTGAAATAGTGAAGATACGCAATAAAATGACAAACCAGCAAAACAGGCTTAGGCGCTGTAACGCTCAAGGCTAGACATTGCGGCGTCCCTGGCAAAGAGCTGAGCGCCACAACGCCCAACCTTGGAGTCGTGGGCCCTAGTTGATTTTTCCCCTGCGATAAGTAAAATCCCATCTCAAATCTTCTATTTTGGCTTGGATTCGATGCCTCTCGACCCTAGGGTTTCTAAGACCTATAAAAGTACTCTTTTTTGAGCAAAAACACAGACTTATTGAGAGGCAAAACTTAAAAAAATAATGCACATTATAAATCAATAGATCAAAACCAAAGATTTAAAATTGAAGATCAAGATTCAAGTTTCAAGTCAAGATAAAGAGATAAGCAACTCAGGGCGTCTCCTTGATTAGTTTTTCATCTCCTTTTCTTATTATCATATTCTTGTTCATGATGTGTTTGTTCTATTTTTTTGATACTCTTAAGTTTGTGATGAGCTAAACTCTTTTGATCTAAGGTTAGACTCATAAACCAATATGTAGTTGCATTTTATTAACTCTTTGTTTATGAACTTAATATAGTAAATTGATTCATTCTATCTTATGTTTGTACTTTCATTATACTAGGGTTAAACTCATAAACCTAATGTGTAGTTGTATTTTATTGACTCTTAGTTTATGAACTTAATATAGTAAATTGATTCATTCTATCATATGTTTGTAATTTTTAAATGATTGAGAAACCATAATGAACTTAACAAAGGAATTTATGTGTTTAGCCTAGGATAATTTGATGCATGATCATAGGATAACAATCATAAGCTCCATATAGGATAGAAATATACCTAGATGACATATATAGTATGATTTAGACCTATTCTTAATGAATTACATTTTATTTTTATTATTATAAACATATAGGTAATTGTTAGAATGTGTAGTATAGTCACTTGACCATCGACAGAGGCTTGAAATGACATTAGAGTCTAAGTCAACAATTGTTATTAAGGGATTAACTAATAGGCTAAAAATTCAATAAAATATTAGGGAATAAGTCAAAATCCTAGATTACTCTTAATTGGTGAATACAACCTTTGCTTATTTTTGATTAATTTAGGTTTAATTTGATAGAATTAAGTTAATTAGTTAAGATTCATATTTTGATTCATTTGGATAAAAGTTAAGTAGCTTAATTTTAGTAATTGATTGAAAGAAATAGATTAAATAGTTTCGTCAGAATGATAATTTAGACTTAAATCCTATAGTACTTGATACAATAGCATGCACTTGTACTTAGCTGTTATTGCATATATCAGATTGTCAACGGTATAGCACTCATTCCTATTGTGGGCACTGAAATTTTTATAATGACATCTCTCTGATTAGAATTAACTCCAATTCTACAAAACACAAAATTCTGAAGTTGTTCATAAGTCATATTATTAGGAACCGCCATGGCAACGCTTTGTTACCTAATATATCTTTATTTTCTACTAGTGAAACTCTCTCATCTTTCCTAAAACATACTAGAAGTAGCTTAATCCTTATAGTATTAATTTTAAAAAATTAAAAATTATTTATAAAATAATCAAAATAAAAAAATTTCTGTTATTTAGTGTGATAGGTTGCTAATCATACCCATGTTATGGCACAATAAAAACTTATCCCGCCCAGGCTTGATAGGTTGCTAAGGTGCCATAACATAGGAGCGATAGAATGTTATTGATTAGCGCGATAATAACTAATTTTCTAAGTCTTATCTCAAATTAATGATGACATAATGCATTTCATTTACACACAATATTTATTATTTTAAGAATTTGTGTATGCTTTTTTTAGTCAAAGGAGAATGTGATTTATTTAAATTTTAAAGGGGAAAATTCATATATACAAGGAGAGTATTTTAGTTAAAATATATTGTATTTTACTGAAAAAGTTAAAAATTTTAGAAAATGTTCAAAAATAGCCTTTTTCTTTTAAGACAAAAGTTTAGTTTAGCTCAAAAAAATTCATGAACTTTATTAGCCACATATTTAATTTTTAGACCATTTTACCTCTGAAGCATTTTGCATCTATCTTCCATAAGTTATTTAAAATTTTGATCCAAAACATATTTTAAAATTAGTAGATATAGAGTAGAATAAATTGAAAATTGGTAAATTTAATTGAAAATGACTAAAAAATTGTGAAAAATGAGAAACGTTCTATAAAAATTATCGAAGAAGAAAGTTGAAGTACAGACCTCGCGCCATGCCTCGAGCGTGAGGGGTGGCGCGAGTTGGGGTCTCGCGCCACGCCCTGTGCGTGACATATAATGTGAGGCCCACCCCACATCTCGCACGAGGTGCGAGAAATTTTAAATTTTTTTACCATTTTTATCCTCGGTTTCTTTATTTTTTTGTTTTATTTTTGTAGATTAATTTATAAAATTATTTATTCTCAATCTATAAATTTTTTTTATTTTCAGATCTATTTAAACAATAACAACATTCTAACAAAAATATCAATAAATCACTAATTTTGAGCCATTTTTTGAATTTTTATCGATCAAATTGACGTTTTAACTTTAAATCTTTACAATTTCATAAACAAATACCGATCTACTTATTTTTAAGTTGTTTTCTTGATATTTTAATGATTTTTCTATGAAATTCTAAGGAAAAAAGAAATTTTATGTTAAAGATAAAGTGGTCCAAAAAAATTTTTGATTAACAAAGATTACCATTTTACTGTTAGGTTAAAATAAATTTTTTTTTTACAAATTGGCTATTTCTGAATATTTATAAAAAAAATTTATTTATGGTTAAATTAGTTAAATAATGACCCAAAATTTTAGCTATTTGTAAAAATTTCCCGTGATAACCTCTAACGTCCCATTCAAGTAGTTGTTAGACTCGGCCCTTGGATCAACATCAATAAATTACGGACCTTCGAAGTCAGGGAGGGGTGCAGGAAGCAAGAGTGGCTTATCTGTGACCAAGTCAAATAATTACTAGTTCAATACCGATTGATAACAAAATATAATGAACTAATATTTAATTTTAGATGTTATTATAATGTTTGCTTTTAGTAGACTTCTTTTTTATTATTAAAAAATTATTACCATCTAAGCACGATGGTTACATGTTAGTTATTATGGCTGCATTCCGATGATATATTTAATCCGATCAGAGTCCGATACAGACATAATTGGACTGATTTTTGCTACTAAAAGTCTGTAAATATCTTCTAATCTTTGAATAGACACGAGAGGGGAACTATAGATCAACGTTATTTTACAAGGAACGAGCAAAGTGCAGATGAAATTTAGGTTGAGTTTCATCTTTAGTCTCAATTTAAGAGAAAATAAAAGAAGGGTCCAGGTTTTACCATTTTCTTAGCTTCATGACTTGATGAACTTTTAATTGCTAATCTATAGTCCTGATTTTTTAATGCTTAATCGAATGCCACTAACAATAATAGGTGTCGTTGATAAAAACACTAATTAATCTAATTTTGTTGTATTTAGACGAAGTCAATGAAATTAGCTTCATTTCTCATTATCTTCATAATATAATTAATATCAACAAACAAGTAGATAAAGAAGATTATGAAACAAAAGAATAAGCATCACAATTTGGTTAACTGCTCTTTGAATACTTCTAATTATCTTTGAATAACCAAGGACGTTGTCAAATTGAACACTTGAACTAAAAGAGAGAACCAAATTGGGCATTTAAAGATTCATTTTATTTATAAAAAGAATTACAATGTCCAAGGAAAAAACGTACATCAAGCAAGTAAAAGTTAACGTGCATTTAAAAGGGATGCCGTAGAAGAAGCTGCAGAAGATGAAGTAAACTGTGAGGAATTGGTGTTATAACTATAGCGTGAAGAAAGCTGGTTTTGACCTCCCTCAACACCGTCAATGCTCATCATTTTCACCGGCGCCGGCGAGAAATACGTCGGCACCGGCATCTTTGGCGGCAGACTCGGCAATGGAGCTTCAAAGTTGAGGACATGCATTGCCTGCCTCATTGACGGCCTGAGATTTTCATCTGGGTGAGCACACCATAACCCAACAATCAACAAACGCTGCAGCTGCTGCTCATCAAATCCACCGTAGAGTCTCGGATCAGCGGCTTCAAGCAGCTTTGCATTTCCATAGAGCTCCCAAACCCACTGCACCAAATAGACCTGGCCTTCATGGGCCATTGGGTTGATGGGTTTTCTCCCACAAGCGATTTCTAATGCCACAATGCCGAAGCTGTAAACATCAGATTCTTTGCTGGCTCTGCCCATTGTGACACATTCAGGCGCCATGTAGCCCATTGTTCCTGCCAAAACTGTTGTTTGAGACCCTTTGGAATGTTCTACAAGCCTTGCTAATCCGAAATCTCCAATCTTCGGATTGAAGTTTGAATCCAGCATTATGTTGCTAGATTTTATATCTCTATGCACTACACATTGTTCCCACTCTTCATGCAAGTAAAGCAATCCTGAAGCCAAGTCTTGGGAAATTTTGTACCTCAATTCCCATGTTAGTAAGCTATTTTCCTTGAAAAGATGGGAATCCAAGCTGCCATTAGGCATAAACTCATAAACAAGTAAGAGCTCATTTTTCTCATGGCACCATCCTAAGAGTTGCACCAAATTCTTATGCCTCAATCTACTTATAATTTTAACTTCTGATGCATACTCCTTTATCCCTTGTTTAGACCCTTTTGACACCCTTTTAACAGCAATATAAGAGTTAGTTTCCCTTAAAATCCCTTTATAAACCCCACCGAAGCCTCCCTGTCCTAGCTTCTGTTCATCATTGAAATCATTTGTTGCTCGAGCCAATTCCTTGTAAGAAAACTTCTTTGGTCCTGTTCCTCTTTCAAATTCATCATCGATATACTCGTTGAAACCATGATTATCATCTTCGTTCTCCTCGTCATTTCTCTTCCTACCAAAGTCTGAAAGCCAGATGATCAAAACCAACGCACCAACAAAAACACCACCACCAAGCCCCGATCCTACAGCCAGTTTTGTTTTATTTCTTCTTCTTCCTCTTCGATTAGAGACAGCACTCGGACTTGGTCCTTTGACTGAAATCTCCAAGCTTGAACTAAATTCCCAAGAATAAATCCTATGTATTGCTGATGCATTTCCAGTGGCTGCCGAGAAACCAAAAGTAACCCACTCAGGTAAATAATGCTTTAAGTCAACTTGAAAATCAAGATGTTGCATCACAGTGGAATTATTTCTGAAACCAGTGAAAGCAACACTCAAATTCTGTGTTCTGGAATTATAATTAATCCATGCCTCGTTCATTTTCGCACCTCTAATGTCACTTAGCCATGTCAAATTTTTCCTCGACCTCATCGAGTTGATATCAATACCAACATGTTCACCGGGTGGATCCCAAGCAGTATTCTGATAGATATCGAATTCGACTGCAACAAATGGATTGAACGTCGAGTTCAAGAACTGGTCGTCATTTGTAAGGCCAAGTGAGGCTCCTTTTGTGATCTTGGGGATCTCTGAACCTTGAGGCGCAAGAAAGAAGGCGAGCCCATCTCCATATACGGTTCTGTTTTGCGAATCAATGATGAAGGAGAAATGAGTGGTGAAGTCTGTGAGATTCCCGGTGGCTTTGTCCCAAAGACGCAGTGGCTTGTGGTACGTGGCCCGGCCAACCATGGCCTTTCTTGTGGCGAGTTGAATGACTTGGTTTTCAGGGTAAGCTCTCTCGTAGGTTATGTTGCCGTCGTTGCTGAAGCTGGAAAAGTTGAAAGATAAAGCACTTGAACATGGGATTGATATATGAGATAGTAAGATGATGATCAGGAAGAAATGGAGGAGAAGAGGCCTGTAATTAGAGCTACAGATAGCCATTTTTGTGAGGGAGAATGGGTTCAAAAAATTTTCAGACTTTCATCTTATTAATACCTGAATTTAGCATGCCAAGTCTTCTCAAGCGATTAGGTAGTAATATCGTTTACTTTGTCGACTCGGCAAGTTGTAAAACGAGGTCCAATAACATGAGCGTTTTGGTTGCTGAAAATGGCTCGAAATTTCATGTGCATTATAATAATAATATTCCATACATAAATTAATGTATACAAATTTATGAAAATTTATTGTGGCCAGCATTTGCATTTTGAGGAAATGCGTTCAGTAAAAAAAATTGTTTTGGATAAAAAGTTGAGTAAAATTTATCTTCTAACAAATTTTTAAATAAAGAATTCCAGAGTATTCAAGTCCATTTAGCAGTAGAGAAGACTAATTCATGTGATATAAAATTAGAAATCAATGAAAGCGAGAGAAAATATTAAACAAAAAGACTAAAAGCAAGTGCTTGTATTTTTTGCCACAAGTATAAAAGCCGTCAGGCCAATATGCGGACTAACGCGTAGATTTTCAAACGGGAAACAAAACTTATAATTTATGCACAGGTACGATTCATTTTATACTATAAGAAATAAATAGATAATTAAATTAATTCCATTATATGTACTGTCCCTATTTAGAAATTAACGGTATCACGCAAGAGCATTTGCAGCCGAAAAATCACTTACGCGGCATTTAAGATTATTTCGCTCATGGTGAAATTCATTTATATATAAAGAATAAAAATATTGAAAAATAAAGTTGTTCATTTTCTTTCTTTTTTCTTTTCTTTTTAGATTATAGTACATGAAGTTCTCGGATTTCGCAACTTTAAAAAATTACTTTGCTACCTTTAAACTTTTTTTAAAGCACTAATGTCTTCTTCTCTTTTACCTTCGAACTCTCTTAGGTAAAGAATAACATTGTTCTGCTAAAAAAAAAAAACTCCAAACACTCAAATTAGTATTTGATATAAAAAAAGAATTGTATGTGTATGAAGTATTCCTAAAGCAAGCAAGAGAATAATTAGATGTTCTTGAATGTTCTTAAAGAATGTTTTTTAAGACTTGAGAGTAATGAGAATGAACTGAATAATCAATCAATGAAAAATAGTATATTTATATAGTGGTGGAACAAATTCGAAACATGATTTGTATGTAGATGAGAACATACATAATTCAATATATTCAGAAGAAGTAAAGTTGAATTAGAATTCACAAGCATGTTTAAACTAAAAAATTGTAATCAAGAGAGGAGAAGAAATCATTTTCAAACATGGTTCCTCATTCTCACGTATTTTCTTACCTAAATAGGAAATAATCGTGGGTTGCTCAAGTCGAATCTTACCTTTCCATGGGTAGAAAATATGAATTCGAGCCTTTTAACAACTTTGAGCAGGGTGCAAAGACGTATCAGGTCTGATTTTACTATACTTAAGCCAACATCCTTAAGTAGGTCTACTAATAAATCATAAGTGGCATAGGCTGGTTTGGCCTTATTAATAATAAGCCCAACAGATACACCCTTAAATAAATGAAGGGATATGTCTCTCCCACAAAGTGATCTTATTTAGGGGCACGTCTTTTATACGAAGTGTGTAAGATTCACTTCTTAACTAACCAATTAACAAGCGCTAAATGTACAATTTAAAAGTCATGCCTTTCTTAAATTAGTTCAGTTTTAAAATTAGGAAATGTCTAATCATGGTGATGATTCTATTTCATAAGGTAGGCACATAGCCTTAGATAGAAGACAATTTACCCTAAATTTTGAATATAAAACAAGACTCTATATTTACCTCTTTTTATACTACAAAAATTAAAAATCCCTCTTATACTTGGTTCTTACTTTTTTAAATAAAAAAGAACCCCTTAATTTTCTAAGAAATCTTTCTCATTCGAAAGAATGGTTTGAAGTGTGAGCTTCTTTCTTATTGATGAATTGGAAAAACTTAGCAAATACCCAAGGACATAAAGGCTAGGGTTTTTCCTCGTAAGGATCCTCACAGAGAACCCAATACTGTAAAACCAAAGGAACTACTACTTTTTGGAGAGAACCTTAAGTGCCTTATGTTCTTCATTCCTCCCCTTATCCTAGAGTTTCTTCATGTACAGGTTTATTCCTACTCTAAATCCATCCAAATGTATTCCATTAACTTCAAAATATGACCACCTTGAACCATATGATGAATCCACATTATTCTCTCACCTTCTATAATGTCTTCCTCACTTATAATTTCATATGTTCCAAATCAAACTATTTTTGGTTAGTCAAAAAAGGAAAGAAATTCTTTGAAGAATTTTAGGGAAAGAGGGTTGGATTTGAAAATAGTGTTGTGATTATTAGTAGGGATTAGAAGCAACCACGGCTTTCATGTGAAGTAAACAGCTCATTTGGTGTTTATAACTAGAAAACCACTATTTCTTTTCCTTTTATCTTAGGTAAGGAAATATTTTTTCAAAAGGTTTTTTTAGAAAGAACTACTAAACAATAGCACATTCATACTCCAGAATTATTACAATATGTAGAGCTTGAGAGGGTACAACATTTCTTGTGTAGGCTCATAAGGGAAGATGGATTATGGACATTGACTTCCTCGAATATAACCATTAAGATGGGTATTGCTCCCTTTAATTTAGTGGGTTTTCATTATTGGGTTATGTATCGTGAGTTTTGTCCCTTGAAGGATTTGTTTCCAATTAATGTTCCTCTATTTGATGAGGATATATTTACTTTCTTCTCTTATAATAGGTTTTTCTGAATATTAGTAAGTCTTGACATTACTTCCTTTTGATTTTTGATATGCCATACCTAATCTAACTTGCCTTTCTTCTTATTTATAAGTAACTACACCTGTGAAAGTGGTCAGGGTTTTTGACGAAGGGAAAATCCTTTATTATACCTTGGTCGATTCTTCTTTGAGGATTGGTAGTTCAATTATGACTGAAGAGGAAGTTGTCCAAAGGCTTGATGATATTCTAAAAGTAATTCATTTAGCTTTATGAGTCTATGAAGTTGAGTTACGGCAGTTGCCTTAGAATTTATTCATGTTGATTCAGTCTCATTTGTGGATTCTCAACCAAACACGTTGTCTTTAGATACGAGGATGTCCATTTCTATTCCCGTGAATGTGTCACTTTAGAAAATGAAGGTATTTTGGTAGACTAAGGCAATTTCTTTTTATACCTTATGGAGGTTTTTTTTATTATGTATACTAATATCATTTGTTTCTTTTGTAGTTCTACAATCTTTTATAGAGGAACTTCTAGACGTGTTGGCAGATTTCTCTTTGCTGAATAAGCCGTAGATTAAGATAAAGAGGTTTAAGAGTGTGGTTGGAAGTATTGAAGCTTCTTTGGCTAAGAAGGTTAGGTCTGAGCCTCATTTGACTATTGCTAAAAGTGGAGAAGTCTCTCTAATGATTTCATATATTGTGGCAGAGGCTACTATGGTGATGTTAGAGGTTCCATATTAAAAGCCTTAATCTGCTACTTAGGGGGTGAGGGGAAAGGGTGTTTAAAGTTGAGGAGGTTCCTCTTGAATCGATGATTGGTGCAGAGACTGGGGAGGTACCTTTGTTCAGTAACTCCACTTTCGAACCAACTTTGAAAAATTTTATGCCTCTAGGTAAAGCTCCTCTCTTTATTTCTACATTTTAAAACAACATGGGTTTTTTTTCCTCATGAATTTTCTTATATACTTGGGTTTTTTTTTTGCAGTTTTACTAACTCTTGAAGGTTCTACTTTTGCAAAGGATCCCATCAAGATTAGTAATTTGAAGGTTCATGAGGGACCTATCCCTCTTAAGTAGTTGAATCGGAGGGAGGAAGTATAGGAGGGGTTGGTACCAACTGAGGTACGAGATTAGAGCTGTAGTATTCACCTCTGTCGATCCAAACATTTCCTAAATGAGTTTGCTCTTTGGTTTTGGAAATGGGAGTCTAGTGATTATATTTGGGAGTCTGCTGTCCTGAGGATTGATGGCAAGAGTGCTGTAATAATTTTGGGGAGGCTATTTACGTAGGCAGTTTTACCTTGTTCTCTAATATGATAGTGAGTTATTAAGAGCGTGTAAGTACTGCTTCTATATTCAGGGTAAGTAGCCTTGTTGTATGTTGTATAACTATTAATTGTGGTATAATTGATGTTTATATGAATCATTCTGTTTTGTTTATATTGTAGGCTTTGTAGGATAGTCTACTTACTACAAAGGCTTACAAAAGAGAGCCGCGAGATGCTGATTGAGAAGTTGAGTAGTTGAGTAGTTAAGTAGTTAAGGGAGAGAATAGAAAAGAGATTTAAAGAAGAAGTTTTCCTTCATGAACACAATTTTGTACTTAGTGCTGGCCTCTGACGGTTGGAGGAGGAGAACCAGAGGCTTCGAGCAAAGTTAGAAGATACATCTGCCAAACAATAACTCTAGTAAGATCTAAAGTACGCATTCAAGGAGTTGGAAGAGGTTTTGTAGGCTAATGTGGAGCTGTTGAGGTAAAGAAATGAAATTCAAGCTTCCTTTAGTTGTTATAAGATTTGCCATTCATAGAGGGAGAAGTGGAAAACTTAAAGCAAGGGAAAGACATCTAAGAGGCAAAGGTAAATGAGCTTTATAAAGAGAAAGATTCCCTTGAAAGTTCTGTGTGTCAGCTTTATAAGTAACTTGATGAACACAAAAAATGTATATTTGTTAAAAGATTCAGTCACCATTTAATGTCGCTAATTTTAGCATTTTTGTATTTTTAAGCTTGAAATAAAATGTTGTCCTTAAATAATGATTAATGAATATAATTTGTACATGTTTAGTAAAATAGACGTAACTCTCAATGTAGAAATTGAAATGAAGAAATTCTTAAACCTAGAGGAACATGACTCAATAATACATAAACTTAAAGAACAGTTAAAAAGTCAAATTTAATATTTTATGGGACAAAATTAAGATACAACAAAATTGGATTACAGCTTCAGCTCAGTTTGACTCATCTCACATATTTGAACCGTATTTCACAAAATATGTACCTAATCAGTATGATTCTTAAAGTTGAGAAATACTGACTTAATTATTAACAACTCTTATGTTGATAGCAAAATTCAAAGAAGTCGTTATCATGGGTCAAATTGTATTTCAATTTGAAAAAAGGGTTATTGGCTGAAATGTGACATATCATTGGTATTTTATCCATATCTCATTGGATACTCATTCAAATTGAACGAACCTTATCGCTATAGTAAGAAGAGACAAAATAATGCAACTTTTATGTAATCCAAAATGGCTACATTGATCATTTCTATTGTAAAAAATGTACAATAATTAAGTGAATGAGTGGGTGGTCTAAATTATTGAAAATTAAAATCACACTAAACATGTTTCCACTCATTGCCTATATGAAAGACACCCTTAGGAGGCTAATGTACCTTTTTTTGAATTCTTTACAATTCTCTCACATAATTTCTCTTTACCATGCATTGTAAGCTAGGTTAGAGTTCTTAGCAAGGTTAGAGATAAACTTTTATATGTAATAAATTTACTTCTATACTTTGATTATTTGTCAAGAGCTACAAACGTTTGTAAGTTCGCTTGTCTCTAAACTCTTATCTATTATTTTTTTATAATTCAGAGGTTATAATTCTCATTATTCATATATTTTCAACCATGCTTTCTTTATGTGATTCTTATTGAATTATAATTATTATTAGTTATATTGTTTTATATATTAATCTTTTACTGTAATATTATTAATCGATATATTGTCGATCTTAGATAACATGTGAAAACAATAATTGTTTGATATTTAAGTTGAACGTTTACTGCAATATTGTCAAAATGATATATTGTCGATCTTAGATAACTTGTATAAATGAATATGATTTGTCATAATGTGCAAAGAGTTTAGTCATATCAAATATATGTATTATCGAATGTGCCATACTTTAATTATCTTTCGATTGATTGTTTAGGATGTGAAACTTTTAATTGAGTTATAAACATCAAATCGAAGTATAGAATAGATTTATGAAGTATAATTGTGATTCTCGAAACCTTACTCACACCATCATAAGACTTCTCACTTAATTTATATTCAATTCTATCTCATCCATATAAACTAATAAGTTAATTTTCTCATTTGTTACTGTTTTAATATTTTTTATTTCACTAACCTATTTTTTTAAAAGCTTCCTCGTGAGATCGATATCTCAATCTATATTGCGATAGCTGCATTATATTTTGAGCATAAAAAAAATTTGGCGTCATTTCCAAGGAGGCATACTAAGTGAAAGTAAGTTGCGTTTATAAATACTAAAGCGGTAACTTTGTACGTTTACTTTTTATTGTAAAATTTTAGTTCTTAAATTTATTTCTTTTGTTGTAACTTATTTTATTATTCATGGTTAGTTCTACCACATAACTTATTTTGTTATCTTCTTGTATTTTTATTTAATTTTACATTGTTATTTCTATCACCTAACTCAGTTTAATTTTTTTTATTTATTTGTTGTATTTTTACATTATATTTTATTTTATTTATTTGCTGTTTATTTTATTTTGATGTACTTTACAATTTATTTCATTTTATTAATTTGTTGTATCTTATTTCTCTCCTTTATTTATTTTGATTGGTTCTACCACTTAATTTAGTTTATTTATTTTTATTTATTTATCACACTTTACAGTTTATTTTATTTTATTTATTTATTGTATGGTATTTTATTATTTATTTATTATACTTTACAATTTATTTTATTTTATTTATTTATTGTACTTTACAGTTTATTTTATTTTATTTATTTATTATATTATATTTTATATTTTATCGTTGATTTTACCACCTAGCTAATTTTTTTTTCTTTTGTTCATTTCTTAATTTTTTCTTAAGAATTTCCTTCATTAAAAATTGTTTTAAAAAAAAGTATAAAAAAAAAATTGTTAGGTTGTGTATTCGACTTAGAGATAAACAAAAAAGATTTGTGAGAGAAATAGAACTAGAACTACCACTACAATTTGTAAAGAAAGAGAATTCACCATCTAGTTCATCTTATAATTTCAACACAATGCGCTAACACAAGGATAACCCTGTTAGGACTCTAAAAGATTACTTGCATCCTACTCGCACAACTACACCATTATACATTATATTTTCACATAACACACCACATTTGGATTTTAAACTTAGAATGATATAACTTCTGTCCACTTTTCATAATCTAGATAATGAAAATCTTTATGTACATGTTAGGAAATTTGAAAAAGTAGTGGCCACCTTCCATAGCCAACCTGAAGCCATAGATATTGTTAGGCTTAATTTTTTTTTCTTTTCTCTAAAATACAAAGCAAAAAGGGCTGAAATGATCCAAGTATATTTTAATAAATACTTCCCACAATACAAAACTAATGACCTGTAAAAACAAATTTTTTTATTCTCCTAAAAAGACAATGAAACCTTGTATCAAGCTTGGGAAAGTTTTAAAGAGTTATTAAATTTGTGCCCTCACCATGGGTATGAAAATTGGCACTTAGCCATTTTTACGGGGGACTCAAAATTAGAGAGTGCCAATTTGTTGAGATGATCTGTAATAGAGACTTCCTTCACAAAGATCCCGAGGAACACATAGAATTCTTTAATAACTTAGTCGAAAAAACTCATACATGGATTGGACCTAGCACTACTGAAAGCACAAATAGGCTATGACCTAGTGAAGTTTTCCATCATAAGGAAGAGGATAGCCTTAAAGCCCTATTAGAGGTCTTAATTAGGGAATTAGAGGCTTTGAAAACCAAAGATATAAGGGTTGCCCATACGATTGCTAGGGTTGAGTCACGCGATATTTATTTTGTCTATCGAGGTGCAGAACACTTAGCTCAAGCTTGCCCTACTTATAATGAGATAAGAGGGATATATGAGGAATAATGTACAAAAAGCCTTATTCACCCTACTTTGAAACCTATATTTCTAGCTGAAAAAAAGCACTTAAACTTCAGTTGGAAATCTGACCAACAAGCTAACAACCATTGGAAACAAGAACAATAAGCACCCAAGTCTTCTAGTGCACCTCATTATAATGCACGACCAATTAAGAGTCTTTTAAAGGATACATTACAAGCATTTATGGAGGTACAAAATAAGACTAATTAAAAGTTTGAAACAGTTTTTGCTCAAGTGGTAAATGAAAACAAAGAAATCAAGAGTCAAATCACTAAACTAACCAGTGCCTTAACTGTACAAGAGCAAGGTAAGTTTTCATCTCAACCTCAATCTAATCCAAAATGACAATTTATGGCACAAGCTTCTACTTCTGATGCATAAAATCTCAAAGAAGTGAATGCTATTACTACTTAAAGTGGTAAGATTGTGAGTGAGCCTACTTCTCCAACCAAAAAATCTACGAGTAGTAATGACGCTGCTTTGAAAAATAGGCCATAGTTAAAAAAGAGCCCAAAAATAAATTTTCAATCCTAGTGCCTTTTCCCAAGCTCTTCGACCTGTTGGGAAAAATTTAGAAATTCAAGTTGAGATTTTAGAACATTTGAAACAAGTTAAAATTAATCTTCTCTTGTTACATTTGATTAAATATGTTCCAACTTATGCCAAAGTCATCAAGAATCTGTGCACTATCAAAAGAAAACACCATGTAAAGAAAATTATATTTTTGACAGAACAGGTAAGTGCAGTGATTGAACAAAAGACACCACCCAAGTATAAAAGATCAGGATGTCCTACAATCTCTTATCAAATTGGGACACATGAATTTGGTCAAACTTTGTTAGACTTAGGAGCAAGTGTAAATTTTAATGTCTTATTCTATTTACTTGCAATTGGGGCTTGATAAGATTAAACTTACATTTGTAGTCCTATAAATAGCTGACCAATCAATCAAGAAACCATAGGGAATAGTAGAAGATATTTTGTTACAAATTGACAAATTTCAGTTGATTTTTTTGTTTTAAATACTCATTTTGTGGTTAACATGCAGTCTAAAATTTCTCTTATTTGAGAAAAATATTTTCTTGCCACAGCTAATGCTCTTATTAATTACAAAAATAATCTAATAAAATTATCTTTTGGGAATATGACTCTTAAGGCGAATATTTTTCATATTGGTAAGCACCCATGAGAAGAAGACGAATGCTATTATTCATATATGATAGACACACTTGTAGCTGATGAAGTTTATAAAAACCATGGCTCTTATTTTTTAGAAAACCTTCTTAATTTTGATTTTGAAGAATTGCATTATTCTGATGAAACAACTGGTGTATTTAGTATTTTTGACTTACAGGATTAAGAGATTTGATTTTGGTAGCCACGCTTTAAAGAGTTTCCACGAGAGAGGGAGAAATCGAAACCATCAAATATTAAGACACCATAAGTTGAACTTTCTCCACTGGCCAAAGGTTTAAAACATATTCTTAGGACTAGGTGATACATTTCCTACCATCATTTCTTCTGAACTTAGTGTTGAACAAGAGAAAATTTTTATAAAATTATTAAAAGAACACAAGTCTGCACTGGGTTGGACCATAGCTGATATTAAAAAGTATTTCTCTATTGATATGGTCCATAGAATTTAATTAGAGAAAGGTGCTCAATCCCATAAGGACTCCTAAAGAAAACTTAACTCAACAATGAAAGTAGTAAAGAAAAAGATCTTGAAACTATTAGATGCAGGTATAATATATCCAAATTTTAATAGTTAATAGGTAAATTCAACTCAAGTAGTTTCTAAGAAATCTAGGGTTATTTTTGTAGAAAATGAGAATGGGGCACCTATTCTAATTAGGGTAGTAAGTGGTTGGCGAATGTGCATTGATTATCGAAAATTAAACACAGCCACCAGTTATGACTATTTTTTATTGTCTTTTATCGATCAAAATTTAGAACGTGTAGCTAGACATCCCTTTCATTGCTTTCTTAATAGGTATTTAGAATATTACTAGATTAAGCTAGCTATAGAAGATCAAGAAAAAAAATCACTTTTGCATGCCCTTTGGTACTTATGCTTTTCGTAGAATGCCATTTGAATTATGTAGTGAACCAGCTATTTTTCAACTTTGTATGTTGAGTATTTTCTCTGATATAATTGAAAATTACATGAAAGTTTTATGGATAATTTGACTATTTTTTGTGATTCTTTTATTTTATATCTACTTAACTTAAAAGCTGTTTTGAGTAGGTGTAAAGAAAAAGACTTGTGCTAAACTAGGAGAAATGTCATTTCATAGTATATTCAGGGATCATTTTGGGGCATATTGTATCTGAAAAGGGTTAGAGATTGACAAGGCCAAAGTTAAATTAATGTCTAAATTACCGATACCCAAAATGGTAAAAGATGTCCGATCTTTTCTTGGACACGCTGGCTTGTACAAGAGGTTTAAACAAAATTTTTTTGCTATATCTAGACCATTGTGTAACCTTCTGCTAAAAGATGCTAAATTCACATGGACACAAGAGTGTGAACAGGCATTTCGAACACTCATTGACAAACTCACCACCATTCCTATCATGTAATCACCAGATTGGAGCCTTCTATTTGAGAATATGTGTGATGCAAGTAATTATACTGTAGGAGCAGTTGTTGAGCAACGAAGGGATGGGAAACCCTTTGTTGTCTATTATACTAGTAGGACTTTGAATGATGCTAAAATGAATTACTCTACTACTGAAAAAGAACTATCAGCTGTTGTTTTTGCTTTAGACAAATTCTATTTTTATTTTATTGGTTTACCTATTATTATTTTTACTAACCACGTGGCCCTTAAATACCATTTTTTGTAAGAATGATGCTAAAGCCCATTTAATTAGGTGGATTCTTCTTTTACAGAAATTTGATCTAACCATTAAAGACAATAAGGGCATTGAAAATGTTATTGCTAATCATTTATCCCACATTGAGTTCATTGACTCCACTGATGTTTCACCCATTCGAGATTATTTTCCTGATAAACATCTTTTCACTATAAGCCAAATACTTTGGTACACACATATCATAAATTATTTAGTTTGTAAAAAAATTCCATCTAACTGGAGTGTACAAGATAAACGTAAGTTCTTGGTTGAGATATGTAATTTTTATTGGGATGATCCATATCTTTTCAAATACTGCCCCGACCAAATTATGAGACGTTGCATTCCTAAAAGTGAAGTTTCTATTGTCTTAAATTTTTGCTATAGTACTGCTTGTGGCAGTTATTTTTCTATGAAGAAGACGGCCGCAAAAAATTTATAGTGTGGTCTTTACTGGCCTACTTTATTCAAAGACACTAATAATTTTTATTGTTCTTATGAAAGATGTCAAAAGTTACGTACTGACTCTCGAGGACATATGATGTCTTTTAACACTATTCTTATTATCGAGATATTTGATTATTGAGGTATTGATTTTATGGGTCTTTTTTCATTATCTTTTGGCTACCTTTACATCATTCTAGCTATTGATTATGTATTAAAATATGTGGAGGCTATAGCTTATCGTGCTAATGATAACACAACTATGGTAAAGTTCTTAAAAGAAAATGTGTTATCTAGGTATGGTACCCCATGTGTCATCATTAGTGATCAGGGAGCACATTTTTATAACCGTTCTTTTGAAGCTTTGATGCGTAGCTATGTTGTTCTTCACAAAGTTTTCACTATATATCATCTGCAGACAAATAGATAAGTTGAGCTAGCAAATAAAGAAGTTAAACAGATTTTAATAAATACGGTTAACCCGTATCACACAGATTGGTCTCTATGCCTTTTTGATGTATTAACAAAACTATCTTAGGAATGTCTCCATACCGACTTGTCTATGAGAAAGCTTTTCATTTACTTGTTGAGATAGAGCATAAAGGTTATTGGACTGTCAAAGCTTTTAACTTTGATTTGAGTGCTACAGGTCTACAGAAAAAGTTACAATTGTCAAAAATAGAAGAGTCGCAAAATAATGTATATGATAACTCTAAGATTTACAAAGCCAGGATGAAAGCATCTCATGACAAACAGATCTCAAGAAAATACTTCGAGCCAAATCAATGGTTTTATCTTTACAATTCTCTATGGATTTACATCTTGGAATATTGAGATCACGATGAACTAGTCCATTTGTGGTAAGACACGTTTTTCTTAATGGTGCTATCAAAATTGAGGACCCTATTAATAGGTGAATTTTCAAAGTGAATGGACAGCGGTTGAAAAGGTATATAGAAAATGTAGATTATTTTATGTACCTAGACGAGATCCCTTTTGTAGATCCTATCTATCAAGCTTGATCAGGTTCAATGTCGCATTACCATATTTTATATTTTATCTATATTTTATATTTTTAATTTTGCTTTTATTTTCTTTGGATTTTATTTTATTTTCTTCTTCTTTTCTTTTCTTTTCTTTTTTGTGTGATTTTATTTTCCAGTCAAGTGGCAGATACAGTACTCAATGACTATTAAAGTCGATTTCTCAGTTCCTTAAAAAATATCCCCTAAATCGTTCATTATCCCTTTTCCTTTTCCCTTTCTTTTAAATGGATCGCTTTCTTGCCAACCTTCAAAAATAATTTTCTTCATTACCTCAAAATGTTTTACATAAGATCTATAAATCACGGTGTGAAAGATAAAGGTTATTAATATTACGGAATGTTCCTACGTATATTCATTTTTAATCGAAGCCAAAGTTTGATTATCTTGTGAGTCTGCAAATAATTTTGTTTCTTTTATGCCTGGTCTTGAAAGAAGCTTTTATGCCAAAAGGCGATGAGTAAAAAGATTACAAGTCTATCATAAATGTGCTTGTTAGAATTGTAACCAGAGTTGTCATTCCTTAAAATTTGCATCTAAAAATTGAGAAGATAAAATTCAGTTCAATAAGGATGGATTGAGTAAGGAGTCTTTGGACGATATCTTATTGACTCTTGAGACGCATTTTTGTGAGCTCGTACAACGTGTGAACTTCTCAATTTATAAAATAAATTCAAAAATAAACATCAACGATATAGTCTATGGAATCTGACTCTAAAAGACATTGTTTGCTAATTTA
This sequence comes from Ailanthus altissimus, assembly GCA_946807835.1. Classification (NCBI taxonomy): domain Eukaryota; kingdom Viridiplantae; phylum Streptophyta; class Magnoliopsida; order Sapindales; family Simaroubaceae; genus Ailanthus; species Ailanthus altissimus. The sequence goes on from OX327698.1 coordinate 15,537,423, forward strand.
TAAGAAAATTGGATGGGAAGCTTATCTCAGACCCATAGAGGGCATTTAAGTTGTTATTGAAAGTAAAACCAGAGGAAGATATAAGCCACAATTACAACTACTTGTACATATGTATGCATCTTAATTTTAAACATTTTTTTGTTTTATGAATAGTATGGCTACTTATATAGATGTCTTAAATTCAAATCTTTTGATTAAATAATACATGTGGGTTATTATCTTTAAATTTTTATGTTTTATTTTTAAATCTCTTCTGATAAACTATCAAGTTATCAAAATAAATGTTATCATCTGGTACTTTATAAATACAGCACCTTATTTTTTTTATTTTCATATATCGAGATAAAGGGAAGTGTAGATATGGAGGAAACCTCAATTCAATGATTTCAAAATATATGTGTATTTTATGGATCTAGTCTTAGGAAAAATAAAATATTTGTAAAGACAGCAAACAATTTAGGAAAAGTATTAGCTGCAAAAAAAATTTATTTGATATATGGAGGGGGTAGCCTTGTGTTAATGGGGTGTCTGTCAACAGTTGTACATTTAAGAGGAAGTCAAGTTTTAGATATTATTCCTACAGCTTTTGTTGGTGCAGCAGGATCTAGGCACGTGGTTTATGCATGTGAAATTGTGTCTATTACCTAACGCAGGGAAAATATAAATTTTATAATAAACACAATAAATAAATATATTAATCACATTAATACATTAATAAAGTTGGAGAACTCACCAAACGTGTAATGTTATACACGTATTTTTCCTCGAGTCCGCATGGAGACTAACTCGCGCACAGTTCTAGTCACCAACTCGGTGGGCTTGGTAAGCTAGAACAACAGCTCTATATTCAGTTTGGGATTAACTCTTAATCCCTAAAATGATCAAGAGTGAATTTATATCCTTTTATCCAAAAGAATAAGAAATGGAGAATTTGGAGCAATTCATAATTACTCCAATTGGAGGCAAACAATTTCATTTTTCCTCTTTTTTTTCTTTTCTTTTTTCTTTTTCTTTTCTTCTTCTTTCTTTCTTCCTTTCTCTTCTCCATTTCTTCTCTTCTCTTTCTCTCTCGGCTGGCCTTCTTGGTTCTCTTCTCTCTTTTTTTCTTTCCTTTCTCTTTATATATATATATATTATATAATATAAATATAAATATAATATAATATAATATAATAATATATATTATATAATATAAAAAGAAAGATATTTTGATTATTTAACTATTAAATAATTAAACTGAGAAATGACCATTTTATCCCTTATAAATAGTTACCAAGTTCACCCTCTAGTGGGTCCTACCAAATTCCACACTTAGATAAACTCAACTGAAAGTTCACAATACGCTACGTGTCATAATACAATTAGTAAATAACAATTATTAATTAATTATTATATTTAACACTTAAATACAGACACGCACGTATTCCCGTAAGAGTGCTGAATATTACTGGATTAAACAATTTAATCGGGCACGCTGCCCCAGTGCACAACGAGTACACTCCATATCGTGGGACTCCCTAGGTCCTACGCCTGATTCATCAAATAGAACTATTCCATGAGTCTGTGAGCAATGCCCTACGCATACGTTACGGATATACAAATCAGCGCATTAAACTATGCAAGCTGAGGTTACAACGCATACGTATAGTCCTTCCGTCATAATATCCAGGATGTGCAGGGATATAGATTATCACCGTCAAATCCCTTTATACTCATCCATATCTTATCTCCAGACTTGTATCTCAATGAACAATATGTGCAAACTCCTTTGTCATATTGTTCCACCCTGTCGGAACTCTTTCCCAGATGATTGCTTGTGGCCACAAGACTTTCTGAGATATAGTCCCGAAGCATTTGAATATCAAACTCCATATAGGAGCTTATGGATCCCATATCTGTACGCACCGGACTCCATAAGCATCGAACCATAGCCAGCGACACCCAGCTGTCACACCATGAAAGGTCTCTGACATGTGTGGAACCAAAGTATGGTGGATCACTTACAAACCCACCGTGGCACTAAGGTCAAAGGACCACATATACTACCCAACTTGAGAGGACCCTCCGTTGACGGCTTACATTAAATGTCTATTGGAGGCCCTCGTGAGTCTGTCCTATATCCAGTCATAACTAGATACCCATATGTCAATACGAGCTTCAAGCTCATAGTCGGTCAGGAACGACCATCTATACCCAACTGCTACGACATATGCTGATCTATATATAAAGGTATCCACCGATACACCCGCATCGGTAGAAATAGATTAGGGACTATTCGAGAATATACTTGCGCAACATGTATTTCCTGGCACCCGATTGCAACTCTTGCAACTATACAGTTACTAGTATATTCCCAGGTCTATGTCCCATTACAGACAAGGCTCCAATTCTTGGATGTGCTGAGTATTATAACCAGCTAACATTTAACTGTACTAACATTTAGCAATTATATGTCTCAGGGTAGCTGACTATGAGCTCTTATCTAAACCCTTTAGATCTGATCCAAACTTCTTCAGATCTATAATATCTGTAATGTTACATGTATAATACCATATAAATGGGTATTAGCGATTTAATGAAAATGTACACTTGTATAAATACATAAGTATATGTACATTCAGGGATGGCACGTAAGCACCAACCCTAATAGTTTTAACCGTGGAAAATCTAACTGGGAAAACAATAGAGAAAGAATTACGAGTCTCATCCATGCATGAACGTATAGCTAGAATGCTTTATTATGAAAATGCTTTTATTACTTTACCAAGTGATTTTGGTACCTTGGATAAAAATTTTCAAATTGCCTCTTGGACCTAATTGAATATCCACCGAAAATTCATAGGTTTGTTGAATGTTAATAATTATTTTCATTGCTTACTCAGTTTTCTTGATCAACCTGTGGAACAAAATTTTATTTCATATTCGGCACGAAAGATCCTTGTTTCTGCTACTAATGCGGATTAATTAATTGACAAATTACAGGCAGTTATCTACAAACCTGACCCGACAATAACTCAGATCGATTAGTCAGTGGGCAAATACAAGTGAAAACTGGATTTGACACTTCGTTTGTAAATTTTTCTTTCTTCTTTTTTATTTATTAGCATCATTATTTTAGTTTATATTTGCTTAAGTGTCTCTCAAGTTTATTTCTTTTGAATAATTAGCATTTTAGGTAATGTCTCATATACTTTATTTCTTTCTATTTAAATATTAAGAAAAATGTTTCATCTAGTTTTTTTTTTGGGGGGGGGGGGGGGGAGTGGAGGATAATAGACATAAGTTGTATTTTGCATTCCAAAAAGAAATTCAAAAAAAAAAGATGAAGGGATCTAACATACCTATTTGATTAAAATGGTAAAGTAAAGAATTCATTTTTGAACTCTTGAGACGCATTCTAGGTCAAATTAGATTAAGAATGGCAGAGTAAGGATTTTTTTTCTTCTAACTTTTGAAACACATTTTAACTAACTTATTATTTTATTTTATATTTCATGCATTGTTGTTTATTACATGTAGTCTTGGTAATTCTTGTATTAAAAAATTTACTTTTCTACCTAGGTATTATTTCAAAATTATATGGTTTGAGTCATTGTTTCTATTTAGGTTACTAAAGAATGAATTCTGAAATATTTTTTAGCACAATACTAAATCTTGTGGTAAGATGGATGATTCAATTTATATAGCTAAGAGAATTTTCATGTTTAAGTATATATTTTTCTAATCTCACATATCTTTTATGAGTAAGTGGAAAAGTTGATAAAACAACTTACAAATTTTCATTGATCGTTTGAATTAGTTAATTTTTGTTTAGATTGATATTATTCGAATTAAAGAATAAGTTGGTTGCATAGTTAAAGGAGGATTTAAAGTGAATTTCTAAATTGTGTGTAATATATTTTGGTGAGAAACATTTTTTTTTTAATTTTGTAATGCTTCCTTGTATTCTTCAAAAGAAATGAAAAGAAAAATAAATAAATAAAATCAATTCAGTTTAATAAAGTTTTCATTCAATTTTAGAAGACAAATATTTTGTAAGGTAGTTTTCTCACCTAGCTATATTTGTATTATTCATACAAGACAATTGAAGTCCTAAAGTTGGTGTATGTCACGAATGATTGATTTCTAAACGATTGATTTTTTTATCTTTGGATCAATGTTAGTTTGTATGCTTGTCCTTAAAATTGACTTTTTTTCTTGAGTGCTTAACTGTTTTTCAATTCCATAAGAGAAATCTTAACTTTTTAAACAGTCATACACTTGTGAGGATATACTTTCGTTTGTTGCCTCAGGTACTTTTTAAGTTATTGAAATGCTTTCGTCTGTTTTAGTTCCTAGGCACCTTTTTAAAAAAAAACTTTAATGGCATGGAATAAGGGCATGCATTTATCTGATATTCTCGATTAAACTAGCTTAAGGCTACTATTCTTCCGATCAAAGTTTGGATCTTTGTCAGTATACGGGGGATCATGGTATTTCTTAGTGCTTAGATTTATGTGGGGTTTGCTTCAATCCCCCTTATGCTAATAATGTCCCCTATGAAGGTTCTAGAGGAAATACCGAAAATGCTTTTAGCTGGGTTTAATTGCATCATGTACTTATATAAGACATCAAAGACTTCTTATAGGGTAATTTTGTGATCTTTGGCTCTTTTACTCTTGACTACCGTATTGTTGATTTATGCATCTACTATTTTGCCTAAGAGTTTCCCAAAGACTTTGCTTACTAACCTTTACATTTTTTAGCGTAAAGGGCATTACTTTATAATAGTAAATGCCTCATTTAATTATGATCCTAGTCTTTCCTTGCCTTTTTTCACAATACGAATTTGATTATATCTGTTGTATGAATCCAGGATTGAAAGTCTCTCATACCCAGCTATAACGTCTACTATCTGGTCAATTTTTAAAAGTGGAAATGAATCTTTGAGCATAGCCTTACTCTAGTTAGTGTAATCTATATAGACCCTCTACTTCCCCTTCTTATACTATATTACCACTACATTAGAAAGTTAGTCTAGATAATTTACTTCTCTTATGAATCATACTTCAATTAGTTTATCAATTTCCTTGCTTATGATTTGGTTCCGTTTAAGAGCAAAGATTCATTGTTTCCATCTAACCAACTTGTAATCCTTCTATATATTAAGTCCATGGCATATAACTTCAGGACCGATCCCTACCATATCTTTGTAGGACCAAGTAAAGATATTTGGGTTCCATATTAGTAGCTTTACCATGTTTTTTCTTTCTCCTTCAATTAAGTTTTTATCAAGAAAGAATTTGTGATCGGCATCAGCAGAGCCCAAGATTACTTCTTTTGTTATGTTGATGTAGAATGGTGTGTATTCTTTTTCTAGAAGAAGTCCTTGGGCTAACGATCTCGTAATTTTTATTCAGAGGGAGGTTCTACCTTATGAGGTGGTGGAACCTTTCCTTTGGTTACTTGTTAGCCTTTTTGGAGGTCTTTCTTGCTTCTATATTTTTAGGTACATCAGAAATTAATTTTAGGGCATTAGTGTAGCATTACTTTGTTTGAAACTTTTCGCCTTTGATATCAACGAGTCCCTTTCAGTAGCTAAGACACATCTAACAACTTAGTAAAAAGTGGAAGACTGTGTCCATGTAATAAATCCAAAAGTGTCATATTGTAGCTTTGTATGTCATGGGTGTTTTAAACTAGATAGTCAATTCTAATTGCTTTTAGCTACTATAATAAATAAGGTTATAAGTCCCTTGACATGTACTCTGCCTTATCTAAAGGCTATTAGTTCTATGTTACAATGCCTTAGGTCATCCACATTGCGCTTTAGCCCTTTAAATGCTTCCCAAAATAGTATGTCACAACTGCTGCCTTCATATATCAATATCCCTAAAATGATAGTCTCGGTTATATTAAGACTAACTACTAAAGGGTCTAGGTGTGGCATCATTAGATCAGTTAGGTATTCTTAAAAAAACTTTATCTCCCTAAGTTCCTATGTGATAAATAGTGCTGGAGAAGTTTTTAATTTTATATCTTTGCACCTTGGCTACCATCCTAAACAGAGGCATTCATCTCTCATCTTTCCCTACCTTTTCTAGTAGATGTCTGTGTATGACATTGATAAAAAATTAGTTCACAGCTACCTTCACTATTAAAGCTTCCATGGAATCTTAGATTGGTTTCGTCAATTTCTTCTACTATTGTTTCTGCAAATCTTTCTCCTATCTCTAAAAAGTCAAAAGAAGATCTATGAATGGTATTTAAGATTGGAATGCCTCTTCTTTGTTGTTTTCCTTGATTGTGTTATGTAAATCCCCTATTGGTTTTGTATTTCATCTATTATTGTCTTTAAGTTGTTTCTCATTAATTAATAGATCTAGAACCTTAGAGCTTAACATCCTTTAATTATGTGTCTGTAGTTGTTATAGAAAGAGCAATGTTTGGAACCATCTTATTGCTCTATTAATGTCTCAAACGTTTAGGATTTCAAAAGATCTGAAAGTTTTTGTATTTGTCCTATATCTTCTCGATTGGCATGTTAGTGGGGATCAGTTGTTCAAATGAACCTCGTGATCTTTTTATTCGATTACCTTTCATCTGGTCAAAAGGTTTTTTCACGCTCCTATCTTTATCTTGTGGTTATTTTCTATAGTTTCCTTTTTGGGAAGAACCTTCTTCCGTTTTAGTTGTTATTACGAAAGCTTTCTTTTTCATTGAGGCTGCTTCTTCTCTTTTCCACTATTTTGATTCCTAGTTGATGGTCTTACTAGTTTCTTATATGCTTAGGCAGTTATCTCAAAATCACAACTTCCTAGTTTATTACTTCTCTATTAAATCGATTGAAGAAGCTTCAAATTAACTTTTTATCTCCTTATTTCATGTAAAAATGATCTGAGGTTATCTTTTTTTTCTTCTGATTTTCTATATATATTGTATGATGAACTGTGTGGTTAATTCCTCAAATGATGAAATTGAATTCGCTTTGAGTCCTCGGAATCAAACTTGAGCCTAACTGTCACGCCCCAGACCCAAAAGATCCGACACACGACATCACTTACATTCATTCACTGCATGTGCACTCATAAATAATATTACACAAACTTTTCAACTTTCATTCAACACAGAAATCCTTAGCAAGTTGCTAGTAAGTTCAACACTAAAATCAACCATAACCTAACATATAAATATAAACTTCTCTTGACAATATTTAAACATTCATTTCAATTTCTTTCAGAATTATAGCAATTGAATTATGACTGGGACAATTATTAAACCGGAGATACGCAGAGTTTTCTCAGAGATTAACACTCTACTACGTCACCAGTAGCAACTTTGTTACCGGGAGCCCAGAATATATCCATTGCAAATTCTTACTTAAAATCATCCAATAACCACACTTTATAAAACTTAAACCAAATCCAATCCACACACAATGAAATAATACATAATTATTTATTCAATAGGGACAAACCAAATATCCTATCCCACGTGTCCCCAAATGAAACACACAACAACCTAGCAACTTAGGGAACCCAAGGAACAGCAGAAGCCTTGCCAAATCCACTAAGCACACATGCACCTTATTTACTTGAAATCACCATAAACTATAATGAGTATAAAACTCAGTAAGCATATTAGTTTTTCATATATCAAATACAAATACATATATGTACACAATGCATATGTATGATATGCTGTGATCAATCAAAATCATAATCATATCAAATCACATATCATGTAAGCGCTTACACATTCTTTCAAAACACATAATAGGAATACCATTACTCGACTACTACTTAGTAGGACTTACATATCACATATCACATAATGAGCCAAATGTCACTCGTAGGTGACATACCGTATGAGAGGAATAGTACAAGTGAGGTCTTGAATAACACATATATAATGCTTATGCCCGAAGGTAAAAGCCAAACCCTCACCCTGATCATCGGTGAGTCCTCTCACATGCACCAATACGCCACCACACGAATGTAATGACTCACTCTTCCTTTAGGTACCAATAGGATCCTCCCTACATACGGAACACATAACATATACCAATCCCAAAGGAAAGGCCACACATAAAGGCTCCACAAATCACATAAAATGCCTACTAAGTTAACAGTGAGTTCAAGTACCCTCAAAATACAAAATATTTCTCATGGACATATTACACTTCAAAAGCTTTCTTTATTAAACACATCTTATTTTGAAAGCTCACTTACAAAAACACATGTATGTCCACGCTCAATGTCAATGCTCACATTCAGAAACATATATTCACATTTCATATCAAAATATACTTTGACATAACATAAACATATTCTTAACCCCATTTGCAAAATCATACAAAACAATTACTATATTTATTGTGATTTCAGTAAAAAAGTCTAGTATACTTACCTCTTAACACTTTCAGCTACAAGGCTTAAATCTCCTTAACCTATCAATGGAGATTAATCCTTTCATAAGCCTCATAATTCACACAAAATACTTTAAATAACTTACAAAATTATACACAATGCATTTATCACATCAAATTGGTCTAAATATTTGGTTTCTCAAAACCTGTCATTCTGACCACTTACACTTAACAAAAAATTTTAATACATCAAATGATGTCCAATTACTCCGAAATCAGAATATATCATTCTTGACTAATATATATTTCTTATATATGAATATTATATCAAAATTCCTACACAATCCATTCCATACACACCATCGAATCCAAACTACAAACCTGACAGGATCAAGATACTTACTGAACAGTATTCAATCTCCCAATTTTATAAAATCATATACTAACTCAAAAATTATAACACTACAACATAATTACTCTTGACACATATCTCAGTCCATGATAAATATTTGGCTTCCAAATAACTGCCAAAAGTATTTTAAAACTATTTTATTTCATAACTTTAAAAATCTGTTAATCAAATACTACAATGAGCTGATACACTTTAGAAATTCATAACACTTCAACCACATTGATCCAAATTCTCAATTCCGAGTATATCATATTAGACATATAAAATTATCATATTCCATAAATTCATAATTTTTAAAGATCATTCAGCAGGTCAAAAATTATTTTCCACTGTATCATACTGTTTACACAGGAAATTTCCAGAATTCCAGGGTCATTTTGGTAAATTCACTACAAATTCAATTTCTGAGATTTTCAGTCGATTCAAAGTCTCAGATGATCCTAAACATGTCTAATTTCATGTACTCAAAATTCAAAACCAGAATCGAATCACAACAATTTATAGAATTCCTAGATCAAGAGGTTATCCAGCAGAAATTCCATAATTCATCATGATTTATCAAACTATCTTATAGATCATCATCAATTCTCATATGATCTTACAAAATACACAACAAATCCTCAATTATACATATTTTCAGAAATCAAAAATTAAAGAAATTAACTTAATTAATACCAGCAAATTGAGAAATACGTATGATATACCTCTTGAAATTCAAATTTCCAATTTCTTCTTCTTTTTCTTCTTCTTCTCCTCTTTCTCTCTCCTCTATTTCTCTCTTCTCTCTCTTAAAATGGGTAGCTCGACCTAAAAATGGTAAATTAGGGTTTAAAAGTGTATTTTTATACTAAGAGGCTAATTTTTGATATTTATGAATTTGCCCCCAAAACTTTTAAAGTATAACAATTTGGTCCCTAAAATAAATCTAAAGTCATACAAATAAACCCAATACTAATCGTATATCCTTAACCTATAAAAATATTACTAATAACAATATATAATTCAAGTATCACCAACATACAAATAAAATACGTATATTTATACATATATAAATACTTATTCTTACCAATCGTGGATACTGGTTACTACACTAACCCTTTAAATTAGAAGGGAAAAAATATACTTCAAATGTTCATTATAAGTGTGCATTATCATATTGAAATTGAAGTAAAATGTATACTCTCAGGTTCTTTAGTCCCGTCGAATATATAGAAATTGGGTATGTTGAACTTATCTAGTCGATTAACCATTCTTATTATATTAGTAAAATATCTTGGTTTACATTCTTTGCAAAGGCTGCTACATCTTCAGAAGACTCTGACTTATGCATCTTCACATATAATTCTCCTACTTCTTGAGAATATAGGCCTTCATGTCTTTTTTGTCCAATTGTTTGAAAACTTCGAGGGTAGATTCTTTGACTCTATTATAGATGTAGTCTTTTTGAGGAATCTTGTCATGAACCCTTACTTTCAAAGTTTGTTTATGTTTGATATCTTAAGGTAGTTCATCTTCAAAATTATTGTCTTGATATATGCCTCTGTTTACGAAACTAAACATGCATGTACAAAATTTCAAGTGCACAGGTCGTGCAAGTAATAAAGTGATGAGTATGAATATTGTTTCTACGATGATTGATCTTTCGAATTTATGATAAGTATTATGGGTTTTAGTTACTTGATTTTATCTAGGCAACTTGATTTAATGTAATGACTATGGAAATTAAATTGACAACCTAAATTAAACGATAACTAAAAATAATAATCTTGCAAAATAGTGAATCTATAATAAATGAGAATTTAGGGTCTTGATTTCATTTTTATTCTTCCTATGCTTTTTTCTCTTTATCAATTTCATTTAATTCATTAATCAATGGTCTAAAGACTAATTTTATTACCTCTCATAAGTGTCAAATGAGATACTATGCATACATATTTAAGTTGATATTTTTATTTAACTTGTCTACCTATACATGTATTATACAACTCTTAACTTGATTATCCAAAGATGAATCTCAATATCTCTCCTGAGTGTCAAATGAGATCCTAGGCATAATGTCATGCCCTATGTGTTCTCATACATTTCTTTGAGCACTTGGTGCATTTCACATGCAATCATTGAGCAATCTTTGATGATTACCCAATTGTTATTTTCCTCCCTACTCAATAACAATCTTAAGCTATATATTTCCAAATCTGATAAATGAGTTAATCTCTCCTAAGTATTAATCCATAAATCATCAACAAGTAATTCATTTCCCAATCAATTGAAAGTATTAAACATAAAGAAACAAAAATGAATTAAACAATAATTCACCAAATCATTCAAATATAGCATAAATAAAATTACATCAAAACTTAGAATTCAAATTTAGCTAATAATAAATTTAACCATAACTAAAATTATTATGAAATCCATATATGCAAACATGTTTAAACAATATTTACAATTACAAACTTAAAAAAAAAAGATAAAGTAAAAAGAAAAATAATAAAATAAAATAGAGAGGTCTCTAAGACTTCATTCCTTCAAGTGTCTTCAATAATCTTCAAGAAGCACCGGAGACATTTTCTCACTCTAAAAATTGGCACTCCTCTCTTTAAAGATAGGTCTTCTCCTCTTCAATTTCGTAATTTCTTCTTTTCTTCTTCTCATTTTTTTTCCTTTTTTTTAATAAAGGCTTTAGTATCCTTGTTATAAATTTTAAATCGAGCACAAAATTAGAACAAGCCCTAAATTAAAATAGGGTCGCAACCTTAATTGAGTAGGGTTGTAGCCCTAACTCACTGCCGCACTTGAGGTCGTGGGTACTGTTTATTATTATTATTTCTTGTTCATTATTTATTATTACTGTTTACTTTGCGTTGCTCACTTTTTATTATTCTTCAATATTGTTTAAATTGAGTATTTTAGTTCTCTTTTTATAATTTTGTATATTTTTTTAAATTTTATTTTTACTCTAAATAACTCATTAACTTTAAACAAATAAAATTATATTAACACATAAAAAATTTATATATTCATACTAAAAAAAATAAACATCAGTAAAAATTACAATATAATATATAAAATAAGCCAACGCAATGTTAAATGCAAGCTCTTATCCCAATTTTCAATTCATTTTGTCCGGTCTGGCGTGCTCGTTAAGCATAGTCTGAGCTTGAAAAGAAACAAATATTAGACGAGAAAAATTGCCATTGACATAGTCCTCTCTTCATGGCAATTTCTTAGGTTTTTAAAAAAAAAAAGAAAAAACCAGAAATCTCTTCCAATCAACTAAATTGAATCTCAATGAATTGCCGTAAAGTCTAAAGTCTCTTTGAAGGCCATCTTGCTTTTATTTATTTATTATTTTTTTTAGGCGATTTCTTGTTTGAAATAACAAAACTTTATTCTTTTTAGTTATTCAATTGTCTACTGTTTGGGAGAAGGAAATTTCTACCAAATTTCATTAATATTTAGTGGCTTTTCTCTCCAAAATTTTCAAATTAATTATGATATAAACACATCGATGAAGTGTAAATTCATGAAAGGATCTGTCAATTTTTCTTCACAATGGTACGAGAATCCTTTTCTGACTTGAGCTATATATAGTCAGTTTCATGTCATGAGACCCTTTAAAACTAAAATTAGTTTAAATTTTAAAAAAATCCAAAATCGTTATAAAAAGTGAAACATATGGATCATCTTACAAAATTGGTTTTTGCTAGATTGACAGAATTGATCGACACTATAACTTTTAAAGTAATACCCCTTATATGTTTTAAAAAAATTTGTAACTCAATTAATATTATTGTTATATCTTGAATACAATATATACACTTTGTTAAAAAAAAAAGGAATATAATTTCAAAGGCAAGGTTAAAGATTACAAGATGACAAAGATAAGCACAAAGTAAGTGAATATAATACATAAGTCATACACTTTAAATCACCATTACAAATAGGTTTTTGGTGATAAAAATATGGCGCTATTACAAAATTGTGATAGGTATTATCACAACTTTTACTGTCTTAATAATTTGTGATAAATTATATCATAATAAAAGTTTAATACTAACTTATTATAACATATAACACAATTTTGTAATAAAAAAATATCACAAAATTGTGTAAAATATTAGTGATAAAAATCTTGTAAGATAAGCCGATGTAGACAAGCGATGTGATAGTATTTAAAATTTTTTTTTCAAAATTCCTTGAAATGATGTCCTTTGGTGTTTTTCGTTAAGTTTAAAATGATATCATTTAAGACTTGTAAATTTTGACTAAACAATTCTCTTAAACATTAACATTTTTTTTTATCAGAGTTACTTAATCAAAATGATATTGTTGGTGTGTGAAAGTTTTTCTCAAATGATGCCGTTTATGGCATATAAATTATGACTCAACATTTCTTTTAAATGGTGGCATTTTTTGTCAGAATTTCTTAATAAATGGGCATCATTTAGTTTGTGAAAATGTTTTTCAAAATGACATCGATGTCTTCGTTTTGCTTGAAATGGCATCATTTTGATCAATATTTTTTTAAATAATCAAGTAACATATATACTATCCAAATATAGATGATCATAGGTCATAATACAAAGAGTACGAAATCACACTTTATGACTATTTAACTAAAATATATTCTATATATTTGTCAAAAATAATAGATAAACATTTAATTCATACTATGTCTTTAATATATTAAAATGCATCATTTGCATTTAGTGTTTTATGTTAGAACATTACTTGATTGTACTCTTATCATATTAAATAGATGGATGCACAGAAAGTGATTCTTTTTATTTTGTTAAGTAAGGATTTACCTCTAGTTTTCTATAATTTTTCTATAAAAGTAGGATACCTCTCTTGTCTAAGTGTTAGGTCGTCTATTGATATAGCATGCTAACAGAACTTTTTTTCATACACTCGCTATAAAACTATATTTAGGGATATGTTGTAAACCCCAAAGTAGTCTGTACCATCATACTATAGTTTATTTTGTTTGTCAGGTGCCTTCGTGCACTAGCAATTGAAAATCTCCCATTAAAGCACTCATTCCAAATGATCGTATCCTCTCTAGAGATAATAATTGAGAAGTTAAGCCGTATATAATCCCAAACTAGAGCAGTATATGCATCCAAGGGGTGTGAAAATTTTCAACTGCTATTGCGCCATAGGTTACTAACTTTTGCATCTCGTGGTATATCAGAGTCATTAATATTGATCTGGGAGAATTTTTCGACGATAAACTCACCATTCAACCACAGATCACTCCAAAAAAAGAAGTTTGATCCATTACCTAATTTATAACCAAACAACTTCTTTATATGACTACACAAATCTAGGAGTTTTTGCCTTGTCTAGCTACAGTCTAATGGTTTTGTTATCCCTCAAAAGCCCAATCTTTTAAGCCTATTTTTAATCACCCATCTAGCCCATAAAAAAGATTTCGTAACCAGAAGATCTCATATGTGTTTGATCGCTACAGCTTGATTCCATGTATGTAGGAATTTTATTCTCAATTCTCATTCTCTTTTGGTATAACAGAGATTATCCCAAGCGACTAGACACTATTCTTTTTTGTAAATCATAACCATGCCATAAAAACTTCCTACAAATACCTTCTATCTCCTTAATAACTAACTGTCTTTGGTAGGATAAACATAAAACACCAATACATGTTCATACTCATTAATACAAAACTAATCAGTTATAATCTTCTAGCATATGATAATATTTTACTTGCCCAATTCAAAACTCTTACAGTCATTTTTTTGATCAATTCTCGACAGTAGTCATTCTTTAGTTTTCTAAAAATTAAAGGGACCCCTAAATATTAACTAGAAGGATACCACATTGAAACTGGGTCAAGTTCAAAATAGCCTTCTTTAAAGCTATAGGGACATGGCCAAAATATATTAAACTCTTGCTTACATTTAGATGTAAGCCTGAAACTTTGTAGAAGTTATCTAGGGCTTTTTAAATTAACCAATAGTGATTATGTCACCGTGAGAGAATAGAGACAAGTCATCAGTAAAGATCAAATGATTCAATCTCATTCGTTTATATCTTTTGTGAAAAATAAATTGATGATCAGGAATACCGCACAGGCTTCTACTTAGATACTCCATTACAAAGACAAATAATAGAGGGGATATAAGGTCTCCTTACCTTAAACCTCTTTTTCCCGAAAAAAAAATCATCCAGGCTTCTATTCACAACTACCAAAAACATACATGATCTTACACAATACATAATCAGTTTAATGAAAAAGAAATAAAAGTTAAGCCCCAATGAGACTTCTTCTAAGAAATTTCAAGAAACTGAGTTATAAACCTTTCGCAAGTCAATTTTAAGGGCACAGCTAGTTACACCACTTTTTCTATTATAACCCTTTACCAGCTCATGAGTTAAGAGAATATTATTAATGATTGTCCTGTGAGGAATGAAAGTTGTTTGGCTTGGGCAAATCAGATAGTCGATAACCTTCCTTAATCTGCTTATGATTATGTTTGATATCTTAAGGTAGTTCATCTTCAAAATCATTGTCTTTATATATGCCTTTGTTTGCGAAACTAAACATTTGTGTACAAAATCGCAAGTGCACAGGTCGTGAGTAAGTAATAAAGTGATGAGTATGAGTATTGTTCCTACGAGAATTGATCTTCGAATTTATGCTAAGTATTATGAGTTTTCGTCACTTGATTTTATCTAGGCAACTTGACTTAATGCAATGACTATGGAAATTAAATTGACAACCTAAATTAAGCAATAACTAAAAATGATAATATTGCAAAATGGTGAATCTATAATAAATAGAAATTTAGGGTCTTGATATTATTTTTATTCTTCTTATGTTTTTTCTCTTTAGTAATTTCGCTTAATTCATTAATTAGGGGTTTAAAAACTAATCTCATTACCTATTTTGAGTGTCAAATGAAATACTATGCATACATCTTTAAATTAATATTATTATGTAATTTATTTACCTATATAAAATTATATTATTTTCGAACTGAAGCGCATTTAGAGATACGCTTCATAATAGAAGAGATGACTCCTCCAAAGAGGAAAAAATACCACCAAAAAAAAATTATACAATTTTGACATTTGTCAAAACTTAAACCTTCGACCCAAAATTGGAGATATGCATTTATAGAAATAGTTACCGCTGAAATAAGCACTTAGTATTTTTTATTTTTTTTTGAATGTAAATAAGCACTTAGTATTAGACCTAGACTTTGATATATTAGAACTGAAATGAAATACACAATGCCAAGAAAAGAAAATTGCTTAAACGACGTGAAACGACACCGTGTAGAGCCCAGGC
The DNA here is from genome assembly GCA_946807835.1 of Ailanthus altissimus. NCBI lineage: Eukaryota > Viridiplantae > Streptophyta > Magnoliopsida > Sapindales > Simaroubaceae > Ailanthus > Ailanthus altissimus. The sequence continues at coordinate 15,553,500 of OX327698.1, forward strand.
GCCCAGGCGCCATTAAACCACTTGACTTTGACCAGATTTTCGATTCTTCCATGCGCATCACATGTCGCAAATAAACAAACTTGAGCAAAATAAATAAATAAATAAAGAAGAGCAGAGCCGCCGGAATTTACCGTTGTCGTTTAGTCTCTGCAATTCGTACGGAGTTGAAGCCACAACCACCAGGTTTGTTGACCTCCATGCAAATTTTTTTTAATTACTTTTTGTTCAATTTTGATACAATTAAATCTCTCTTAATTCAATTTAAATAAAAAAAACCAGAAATCTTTTCCAATCAACTAAATTGAATTTCAATGAATTGCCCTAAAGTCTAAAGTCTCTTTGAAGGCCATCTTGCTTTTATTTATTTATTTTTTTTGTAGGCGATTTCTTGTTTGAAATAACAAAACTTTATTCTTTATAGTTATTCAATTGTCTACTGTCTGGGAGCCGGAAATTTCTACCAAACTTCATTAATATTTAGTGTATTTTCTCTCCGAAAATTTCAAATTAGTTATGATATAATCACATCGATGAATATATTCATGAAAGGATCTGTCAAAATTTCTTCACAATGGTACGTGAATCCTTTTCTGACTTGAGCGATATATAGTCAGGTTTCATATCATGCTTGTGATTGACAATTATGAAAATTAAAATGCGATAATTCATATTCTTAACCATGTATTATTAATATATATATATATATATCATGAGACCCTCCAAAATTAAAATTATTTTAGATTTTAAAAAATCGAAAATCTTTATAATAAGCAAAACATATGGATGATCTTACAAAATTAGTTTTTGCTAGATTGACAGAATTGATCGACACAATAACTTTTAAAGTAATACCCCCTTATATCTTAAGTTTGGTGTTGAAGTAACCATGTGAAGTTTGAAAGTAACCCTGTAGGGTAAGCAAATGTAGACAATTGATGTTGAATGAAAACGGCAGCATTTTATATATTTTTTTTAGACATCCCTGAAATGATGTCGTTTGGTGTTTTTTGTTAAGTTTAAAATGATATCGTTTAAGGCATGTGAATTCTGATTAAACAGTTCTTTTAAACATTAACATTTTTTTATTATCAAAGTTACTTAATTAAAATGACATTGTTGTTGTGTGAAAGTGTTTCTCAAATGATGCCGTTTATGGCATATAAATTATGACTTAACATTTCTTTTAAACAGTGGTATTTTTTGTCAAAATTTCTTAATGAAAACGACGTCATTTAGTTTCTGAAAGTGTTTTTTTAAAATGATGTCATTTTGAATGTCTTTGTTTTGCTTGAAATGGCGTCATTTTGATCGATTTATTTTGTTAACATGTAAGTAAAATACTTAGAATTGTTTTGTCACTACAAACTTAGTAAATCGTTTTTCCCATTGACACTACAAACTCTACAAATCATTTTTCTTCTCTGCAATCATTTTTAGTGTTTAAGTGTTCCCGTTTGAAAGCTTCTTACAAAATCGCATTGATTTCAAGTTTTCAAGATTAGCGTCTACAAAAACTAGGTATCTTTTTTTAAAAAAATATTTTTACTATTTAAATTGAGTATGTAAGTGTTTATGTTTTTTATGTGGATGATAATGTTGGTGGAATTTAAATTTTGGATAACTATTTTTCATTCAATTATTGGATTTTTTTTTTTTTTTGTGTATTTAGATTTTGATGATAAATATTTATCGTCGGATGTTGGAAGTTTGTTTATTTCTGTTCCTTTCAGAAAATTTTTCTTTGGATCTAAGGCTAGCTCAACAGAAATCTGCCTTCAAAGGCTTAGTTTGATATATTTTTTGTGGGATAGCCCTCCTTGAAACTCACAATTATTTGAAGAATAGTCCACTCCGAAGACAGGTTGAGGATAACGGCTAACGGACCTGGCCTTGACATTACTGAATAGCAAAGAAGCGGCTCGAACTCGAAAGGACTTAGTCGATTGTTTGAAGCACCCGTTCAGTAAGGTAAACCAGGGTGCAGCCGAGGCCACCATCCATTAAACATATCGATTCACCCTTGTGTCTGCGTAGTCAGTGAAGAAACCAGGTCGATCGTCTGCTGGCTGGGCCGACTAGGTACGGTCAATAAAATTAGTAGAATGCCCGCTGTTAAGAAGATCTTAGATCACGACCGAGCCGATAAGGGAGATGCTGCCAAAAATCTGACTCAACCAACTTCAATCTAGCCTTACACTTAACCAAAATTACTAGCGAAGATAGACCTAAGGAATATGCTTAACACATTAGAAGGGTACCTGACATGCTGCAAAAATGGGATAAAAAGATTTGCTGAAGGATATTTGACGTGAATCAGAATCACAGCAGGGATACAAACCCAAAAGGTCCTCAAAAGACCGACATTATAAGAAGAAAAAAAGAAAAATATTGAACGGGATAATACCCAAAAGAACAGAGGAATAAAATGCCCAGAAAGAAAAAGGTTCATTTCCTTTCCCTTTAGACACATTTTTTCTTTTTATTTCGTTTCTTACTAGTCTCCTATTAAAACAGAAAAGGCTCTTTCCGACTTAAGCATCGGAGCGTCTTCGTCAGAACCCACCCCAGCGAGACTATCATCGAGCTTATGTCTATACATTTTGCAGGTCACTCTCATTAGGACGAGGCCCAAGTTTTATTTTTCGATCATAAACAAATTTAAGGCTCGTTGGCCCGAGGAAACATTTTTCAAGTTAACAATTTTTGGCGCCATCTGTGGGGATTAAACAAAAAGCTTTTGCAGGAAGGCAACAACCGACTATGGTGGAATGGTCATCAGCTAGTAGGATTGGTAATCAGTCAGTAGAAATCGCATTGCAGAGAGCGAGGCTCAAACCCAAACAGACCCCTCCCTTGAATAGAAGGCTCTCTGCCACCTGAAATAAAGGCAAAACTAAGAACCCTGAGGGAGGAGAAAGAAGAACTGAGACAGCTCATGACTGAGTTAATCAGGAGTAAATCGAATAAAAGTAGAAAATCACAAAAGGGAATTTCAAAGGAGATTCGAGAATAAATAGAGTAAAGGGATGGACTGAGAACTCCGCACAATTTGGCCATGATAAATAGGCCAAGTCAAGCAATTTCTGAGAGAGAAGAGGTAGAATCCAGAGATTTCAAACCAGTGACTAGAAGAGAACTATCTGCAGAACCGTGATAGCGTTGACAAAGTGAATTGAGCCTGGAGAACAAAGTCTGTAATTTGGAGGAAAAATTAGAAAGCCTTTTGGCGGAGAGAGGGAAGAAAGATCAGTCTTCCATGAAGAAGACGGAAAAGGAAAAAAGATCACCGCTAATAGACGAACTAAGAGACGTAGAGCTTTCGAGTGGTTTTTGACTCTCAAACTTGCCCACTTATAGGGGAATCACTGACCTCAACCACTATATTGACCAGATCACCAACTTGCTATCCATTACAGAACTGAAGTAGGACCAAATGTGCAGACTCTTTCATATGAGCTTGGAAGGGCCTGCTCTACTCTGGTATAGAGGTTTGAAGTAGTGCAACATTGCCTTTTATAATGAGCTAACTGAGAAGTTCACCTAAAATTTTTTAAGCTCATGCAAGGTAACCAGGGACCCAGAGCAGTTGAAGTAGGTCAAACAGAGCCAAAAAGAAAGCCTAAGGAATTACATCCAGAGATTCCACAAGGAAGTGATAGCCTTAGAAGCGTTCGACCAACTCGTCACTCTAGACGCCCTCAAGGCAGGGCTAAGGTTGAATAGATTCTTGTACCACCTGGCAGACGAGGTGTCACAAATTACGCAACGGCATATAATCAGGCGTTGTAGTACATGTCAATAGAAGAGGACGAGGAAGCCAAAAGATCCGTCGTCGAACAAACTCAAGGGAAGGCTTAGTCACACGAAGAAGCCAGATGCAAGGAAAGAGAGGGATCCCCACCCTCTCTACTGAAATACCCAATGACGAACAACGAATACCATCCCCAACGGAGGGGAAACTTTGTAAATTGGCGTAGCGCGCCATACAATCGAAGTAATAATATGTCAAACTATGGGCACATAAATCAAGGAAAAAGGTCGAATTAGTTCGGTCCAAGTAACCCCAAGGGCTCCCTTAGAACCCGAGAAACCATAATGAACCTTTGACTGAAGAAAAGGTAGCTCATGTTGGGAAATTTTTGCCCTTCGCTGTGCCACTTGAAGATGCCTACAAATCAATTCGGGACTGGGGGCTGCTACATAAGAATTTCAAGGGAATAGAGTAGAGTGGCGAACAAACTCGAAGAAGTGGTGCAGTATGCACAAGGAGCCAGGATATGTCACTAGGGAGTTCCCTGAGCTGAGGAAGCGGGTCAACCATCTAATAAAAAATGGGTACCTAGAAGAGTTCCGAGTGAACCGACAGATCATAACTGTCAACCAGCTCGGCAGGTTGAATCCCAACCTATCACAATTATTTCAGGCAGACCCCCATTGAAAGAATCAAACAAGCAGCGAAAAAACTACTCCAAGTACTCGATGGTGGTGCATTAATTCATGTGCAACGCTCCTATGTCCAAGAAGTCAAGGCTACTATAAAAGTGCCGATCATGTTCAGAGAGAAGGATACACAAGGAGTCCGTTATTCCCATGACGATGCACTTGTGATCGAAGTATTGGTGGCGGAAGGAAAGATAAACACGGTGTTTGTTAACCCGGGCAACTTAGTTCAAAGACATCCAGTAGTAAGACCATGTAAAGTTTGTGATATATGTAAAACCAAAGTATAATGGATCACTCACAAGCCCATCATGGTGCTCAAGTCAAAGGACCATGAATACTACTTAACTTGAGAAGACCCTCTATTGACGGCTTTATAAGATGTTTATTAGAGGTCTTCATTGAGTCTATTTAATACCTAATCTTACTAAATACTCGCATGTCTATACGAGGTTCTACTAAGCTTATGATCTACTAAGATTAACCATTTGGACCATCCAAATATAGATATACATTGATTTATATATGATAAGGTCTTCACCGACAAACCCGCATCAGTGGAGATAGATTAGAAATAAAAGTTTGAGAACATACTTGCACAATAACAATTCCTAGAAATATTTACAACTCCTTATAACTATGTCATTGCTAATATCCACAGGTCTCTGTCCCATTTCAGACAAGGCTCTAACTCTTTAGATTTTGCTGACTATAATAACCTATTAACTCTTAACAGTGTTAACTCTTAGTTCTTATAACTATTAGCGTTGTTAACTCTTAGCTCTGATCTAAACTTCTTTAGACTAGATCTGAACTCCTTTAGATCATACAGTGTTTGAAACGTTACAAGCATCTTACTATATGATAAATGTAATTAGCGATTTAACGAAATACTAAAATAAAATATTCATACCAAATGGTAAGGGTGGGCAAAAAAAATCGAAAATTGAAAAACCGAATCGAACGGGCTGGTTCGGTTCAGTTCGGTCTAATTTTTTTTACAAAAAGCCAGTTCATTTTTTTTGGGTGAAAAATCGACTAGTCCGATTCGGTTCCGGTTTGGTTTTGGTTCAGTTTTTCTAAAAAAAAAAGGGAAAAAAATCAAAAAAATCGAACCGAAAATTCAAAAAACCCATAATTTAAAATAAAAAATAGAAAAAAAAAACTAGTTTGGTCCAGTTTTGTTTTTTTCATTAAAAAAACTAGTTTTGATTTTATTTATCAAAAAAATAGAACCGAACCATACCCACTCTTATAAAATGGGATGGCACGTAAGCATAAATTTCAACAATCGTAGCCATCCATTCAATAATTTACAAACAACATATAAAGAGATAGCACCATACCAAGATCCGAAGAAAAGAGATCAATAAAGGCAACCTAGATTTGTGGGAAGCTCTTGAAATCAACAAAAAATGTAGTGTTGAAAAAATAATCGAAACATAAGAAGGTACATACAAGATCATCAAGAAACTAGATCAATGAGCCTTCCTACTATAAGACATGGCAAGAAATCCCATCCCAATCTATAGAACATCTCTAAATTAAAGGGGTTTTATGTATAAATGTTCAAATTTTTTTTTTTTGTATTTTTGATAAAGCTAACAATATTATTTTTCCAAGTCAATGAGCACCTACATTCTTCCTTGAAAAAAAAAATCCTTTAAAGACTTTTTTTTCTGAGAAAAAATCATTCCATTGAAATAGGAATGGCCAATTATTCATAAGACTTCCATTAAGGGCTTAGTGCCTTAACTTTGAAAGCAACCATTCATAAAACTTCCCTTCAAGGGTCTCGTGCCTTAACTTGGGAAGCAACTATCCATAAAACTTTCCTTAGAGAGTCTCATGCCTTAACTTGGAAACAAACTATTTATAAGACACGAATTATCATTTAAATTATAGTTTTTTAAATATGCATCTAAAAATTTTAATCTCATTGCTTATTTATAATTTCATTCTCTATTCTACATAACAAATTTCACATTATCCAAATCTTAAGAAATGATACATTCATTTAGTTTAAAACTTTATCTAACATTTAAAAATTTTAAATAAATTAAATTTATAATAATTATTGATGTATCAAAGACTTAATGCCTATGGATACCAAATTAAAAATAACTAATAATGGTTAAATGCGGTATGTCTCCTGTCCAAGAACGTCTAAATGGATGATAATAAAAAAAAAATAATATATATTAAAGATTAAATGAATCATAAACTATAAAATAAATTCAACAGGTTAAAAGATTTTAAAAGAAAGTTGATTTCTTCCAAATTTTTCTTGTCAATTGAAGTAGTAGAAAAAGACTTTAAAATATATTTGTGTTTTATTTAATTAGAGTTTAAATTGAATTCGTATATTTATACTTCAACTAGAGTTAAACTCATATCTTATAAAAATATGTGATTATTTATTTATAATCATTAATTCATAAATATAGCAAATAATATAATTCTATTTGTTTATATATATATTCTTTTATGAGCACTTTATTTTTTTTAATATTGAATTAAGTATTAAAGTATTTTTTTAACAGAAAAATAGACAATGTATTTATCAATCAAATGAGTAATACGGGAATAAAAAGTAATTGCCAAAGGGATTCTAGATCAAACAACTTGAGTAGAACCATCTATGAAAACATTTGAACGAAGAAACTACCACTTACAAAAAAAAAATTGAAAGGAACAAAAATCAGCACATCAAAACCCGTACTTGCAGCTCAACAGTAGTCAGCGCAAAGCAGACTAACCAAGCAAGCAACAATGTTAGAATCTCGCCAAACCGTGGAGCAGCAGAGCGAGAATCTTATGTGTGTGGCCAGTATGAGCATTCTCGCGTGGATCTTGCACGCACGGCCAATGTGAGCATTGTCGCAAGGATCTCTAGGCTGCTCCACCACCGACGTATGGCATTATACTTGTTCGGAGGAGTTATTTCAAAAAGCTTAAACAGAAAAGAATTTTTCCTTTTTCCTAGAAAAGGATCCAGCAAGGCGATGTCAAACAGAGCGGAATAACAGTTCCTCCAACTCCGATGGCAATAAAAATGACTCTTCTGATAAAACAAAGGCACTTATGAGCAATGATGAACAAATGAGCTACATTGCGTTTTACTTCTCCAACATGCACACTTTTTGGGTACTCAAGGATGAATATTTTATTGATTGGAGTTGGAATTACTGCAATTGGCTACGCTTAAAAGGTGGATTAGAGAAGCGGTTTGAGGGCTTAACAGAAGCAAAGTTGGAAGCATTGGTTGAACAGGTTGAAGAACAGAAGAAGCATTGGTGAGCAAGTTCTAAAAAAGTCAATTATTGAGCTAAAAAATAAATAAGAAGCTCTCAAGACAAAGAGAACTGCAATACAGAGAGGACTAAAAAAAATGATCGAAAAAGGAAACATATGACTTCACAAAATTAGTAAACTATTTTATATTTATAAATAAATCGTAAAAAGGGTATAACTCTTCTTTCTAATGTTAATTTTATTTAAATTTAGTCAAAATTTATTTTCAAATTACAAATGAGCATATAAATGTATAGATGAATGCACGAGTGCTAAAAATAATCTAAGTTTGCTTCCTCGTAAATAGTCTATACTAGTATGGATATAATAATGTAATTAATATTTGAGTTTGCTTCCTCAAAAACAGTCAATAATTGCTTAGATATGATTAATAACTAATAATTTATAATTACTTTCTTAAAAAAAATTGATACTAGTCCAAATAAAATGATTTAACCGATAAATTTATCCTTTTTTTCAAAATTATAATCAAACTAAATTAGTCAAGAGGTCTTAAGTATGACTTTTATGAAAAACTTCTGTATGTATCAAATAAAACATAAATGATACTCATCAATTATAGTGCACCACTTGTCTAAGAGTATCAAGTAGATAATAATGAAAAATAAATAACATATATTAAAGATTAAAGAATTTTAAATTGTAAGATAAATCTAACGATAGAAAGATTTTAGAGAAAAATTAGTTAATTTCCTTCAAAATTCTCCTACCAATAAAAATAGTAGAAAGAGACTTTAAAACAGATCCGTAATCCCTTTAATTAGAATTTAAATTGAATTATACATGTATATTTTTAAAAGTTCAACTCATGCCTTATAAAAATAAGTAATTATTTATTCATAACAGTTGATTTATATATACAACAAGTAATACAACTCTACTCGTTTGTACATACTTTCTTTATATACAAGTGGTTTTTTTTTTTAATAAACATTAATTTGAGGGTTTGAATATTTGTTCTTAGAAGAGGACGGATGGTGTATTTATTAATTAAGAGAGTATCGTAAGAATAAGAAAGTAATTGGTTGACAGAGGCTATGAACCAAGAAGCTTCAATGCCAATAAATTCATATATAATTTTGTTAAAGAGAATTAATATCTTTACATAATAAATGAATATTTTTATGAAAATGTTGATGCTGAAATGATATGCAACTAATACTAGATTATATATATTTTATGCTTATAAAAGATATTAATAGAATAAGAAAACAAAAAAAAATTATTATTAGAGAATCAACTCATCTTAATTGAATCAGCCCACTTTGATGTCATTTCGAAGTGTTAGAAGTCACTTCGATTAAAATATATAATATTGTGAAATAATTATATATTTTGATTAATTTAGAACATAGTATATTACTAATCAATTATGATTTAAAAGATTCTGATCAATTAATATTGTATTAGTATATATTCTCAAAAATCTCAACTAATAAACTTAGTTTTATTAGACTATCAAAAATAAAAATTTATTGGCTAAAGTGTTATATATTAATTTGGTATGTACAAGTTTGTCATTTTTTTTTCTTAATATGTATGAATTTTATAAGCTAAATATGAGTCAATAAATTAATTAAATTTTTTTAGTTAAAATAAAATTTTCTTAATATCATAAATTAATTAAAATTATGAAATTGGCAATTTTATTACTTTATTCTAATTATTTTATATTAAGAAAATTTGCATTTACTTACTTTGTATCCCAAATTATTATCCTCGCTATATTATAGCATTTACTGATAGATGTAATCAAACTATTACATTATTAATGCAAAACAAATGATAAATAATGATATATGACACTCTTTGATTGGTGTTACATATAGATACAAAGTAAGTATAGCATAACTCTTTTATATTTTAATTTGTCAGTTCATTTTTTTTCTAATTACAATTTGATATAGCCCATAATGAAAATAGTATTCTTTTTTAATTTATGAATAAAAAATAATTTAATTAAAAGATTAAATAAGTGAAATTTTGTTCCTTCAAAAAAAATATAATAAGTGAAATTTAAAAACGAGTAAAAAAAAGCTAAAATAAAGATTAAAGTTTACACATATGAAGTAGAAGTTAATTAAAAAGTTTCGTAACAACATTTGTGTTAAATATATTTTTATGAAATAATTAAGAGCATTTCATAAAATCTATATTCAGCTTCTACATGCCTAAATTTACACTAGTACAGTTTAACTATGATTTTTATAAATATTATGTTTTATCAACAAATTTGACCTTTTAATTTTACTTATTTTGCTGGATTTACAGTGCCATTTAATAGTACTTTTGTATGTTTTAATTTTGTTTACAAATATATTATTATAACTTTATTTTAATTTATATTTGTTATATTATATTTGTATTGTCATACTCATACTACAAGAAATTTATGTTCCCCTTTTTATTTTTTGAATTGTATGTACATCTTTTAATACAAATATTATTTTTACTTACAATTTGAGTTAAATCAATCTTCAAATTTAAAATTTACTAGTGCAATTTGATTTATAAGATTTATGTTAAATTATTAAATTTTAGTCCAGTTTTGAAATATAATACTTTCATATATTGGTTTCATATCAATTCACAGCTGTTACATTATATTTTACACGTCTTATATGTAGTTATAAAATCTATGTTCAGTTTTGACTTTTCAATTGAGATTAATATTTTTTTTTTTATCTTTTAAAAATATTATATTTTACTTTACAAGTTTTTCTTTAAATTTTTTTGAGTTAGAATTTACAATTGCAACATATATTTAAAGGATTTGTGTTAAATTATAAAGATTTACTTTTGTTTGTAAATATAATATTGTAATTCACTAGTACCAATTTACAATTGTTACATGTCTTATATGTGGTTTGAAAAAAATTATATTTAATTTTTTTTATATATATTTATAATTTTTTATTTTAAATTATATTTCTTTTATAAGAGGAGAAAGTTTTAAAAATAACAATAATTAAAATAAATATCTGTAATATCGTAGTTATTTTTATTGAGTGAATTGGTATTCAAATTGGTTAGAAAAGAGTTGATACTTGAGTCTATAAATAAAAGGATCATTCTACTTAATAATTTAATTTTTTAAGTTAAACACATATATTTTATGTTAACTTCTTATAGGCTCAAGAATCCCAATCAAAATGTTGAAATGTTGAGCTCATTGTCGAACCAAAAGATCGATGCCGAGCTCACTATTAAATGAAACGACCGATGCCATCTTTTTATTAACAAAAATTTTGTTTAAAAATATATTATTGAGTTAATTAATATTTTATGTTAACTAAAAAAATATTAATATTTGAGTTTATAAATAAGGTATTCCACTTAATAAATTAATCTGTTAGCCACCCAAGACCCAACAGTTTTATTTTTTAAAATTTTTAAATATTACTTGTTTAATCAGTTTTCAATCTTCATTACCATTTCCATAAAAGCGTACCAAACGAAACCGTGTTGCCCAAGGCCATTTTTCCAGCTAGCTCATGAAGTCAACTCTATATGTAGTAGTTTTTTACTCGTTCCAATTATCAAGCACAACCAATCTTTTTATTACTTTAAAGATATTAGAACTTGGGAGCTACGCATGTAGATGCATATACATTATTAGTCTTGCCACCACCTACCATCCATCCCCAAACCAATAATTCTTTCACTCTACACAAACCCACCTTCATAATTGACTTATGGCAACAAAGGTAAAGAATGAAAACAAAAAGCGTGTTCCATTCAAAAGGAAAGCCGATGCCAATGGTTTAAAGACATGGCCAGATCTTCCACAGCAACTCATCAACGCGATTTCATGGAAACCAGCTCTAATGCGTTATATTAGTTATGGTGGACTGACCAAGTCATGGAGAGCTCAAACAAAGCAGTGTAATCCACAAGCAACTCTGCCATGGCTCGAACTTCATGATGTCTACAAAGACACGAAATTGAAATTCAGCATATCATTTCGTCCAGGAGAGTGGAACTGGAACATCTGGTATTCGAAGAACCGGCCTCAACCGACACCTTGGCAATACCATGTTGGATTCTCAGATGGTGTACTTATTGGTAAAGGAGGATCACCTACTCAATATTATCTTCATTTTCCCGAAGAAGGGCAATGCTACCACCTGCTCCCACCGTGGGATCAAAGGGTTCCCTTTCAACGTGCGGTCATATCTTCATCAACTAGGACTCCCTATTGGAGAGATTCTGTGTTGATGGTTTTAACAGGAACTAGCCATCCAGCTTTTGTTTTCTATAGATGGAAAGGAGCACAATACGCATGGATAAAGGAAGACTGTGCCATTGCTGACCCACATTGTTCCGGTAAATCAGAAAGAAATCGTTTCATGCAATTTACAAATGCTATTGGTTATAAAGGGAAGTTCTATGCTTTGAGTTTGCAGGGAACCCTTGCAGTTATCGAAGACATTGATTCTCAGCCAAGAATCACAGCCTTGGGTCCAAAAAGAGCTATTCCTTCTGTCTATTCAAAGCATTTCAGGGAATGTTTGCTTGAATCAAATGGGGAGGTTTTACTGGTTTTTCTCATTTCCACAAGATCAGTTAACATTGTGGATGGTGTAGAGGCATTTTGGCTTGATATTGATAAACTCTCATGGAATAAGATGGAGAGCCTTGGAGAAAGGGCATTGCTTTTGGGGTCTAACTGTTGTATGTCAGTCTCTGCAAGCAAAATGGGATGTAAAAGTGATTGCGTTTATTTTTGTCATCACAATGCTGAATGTTGGTGGGTGTATGACTTTCAAAGAGGCAATATCTCTCCATGCAGGAATGATGCAATTCTCCCACAAGTTTTATGGTCTCGGTTGAACGAACAAAAAGGAATAATTACTCCTGCTGCAGAGAAAAGGAAAATCATTGCGTTATGATTTTGTATGCACTGTGCGTTCAAAATATTAGAAGCTCTTTCATTTACTAAAATGCAGTCTTGATAAGAGGAATAAAGACTTAAATGGGCAATCCTAATATGTCACATATAATTAAATTATGTCGTATGTTGTCAGTTTTTTCTCTTATCTTTCTGATCACTACTCTAATTAGTTAATTTATGACATTACTTTATAAATGACATAAAAATAACACGACATATTCATCTACTAATTAAGATGGATTGCCAACAAAATCATGTTTAATTCTTAACTCAAACAATTTGAATTCGATGAAATCATTTAGATACATTACTTAAAATTTGCCCCAAAAGCCTATTAGATAACAACCCAACATTATGGATTAAAGTTAAGGCTAACATTTCATATGTAAGAAAGATATTAAATTGCTATCCACTGTGTTTGCAAATTCAGTTGTAATTTTGAAATTCTTTAATAGATTTAAAGTAGAGTAGCTGCGACAGACTATTTTTGCATCCATAAAAGAATGTCAAACATATTTGCGTGCTGGCCAAGTTAATCATCTACTTTAACTAGCTGAGGACAACTGTGCATCCTAAAGATATTAGAGCTCTAGACTATATCTGGACTTAAAATTTATCTCACACGTATCTCACTTAACCTCAAACCATTCCTAGTTCAGCTCATCCAAAACCCGCCTACTTAATAAACTAAAAATATGGCTCCAGATGTGAAGAAAGGAAAACAAGATGCAGGGTCCTATGATAAAAGAAGCCGATGCCAAGGGTAAAAGGCCATGGCTATATCTTCCTCGGCAACTCATCAACATATTTCACCTCTAATGCTTGAGATTAGTTATGGAGGAGTGATTAAGAGTGTGTTTGGAAGTGACTATTTTTTAAGAAAAAAATACTTTTGGTACTATTTCATAATAGTATTCATGTGTGAGAAAGTATTTTCTTTTCTTGAAAACAAACATTCCCAAATGCACTATAAGTTAGGGAGAGCACAAACAAACAACGTAATGCACAAACAACCCTACCATGGCCCAAACTTTATGATGGTGACAAAGGCAGGAAATTTTAATTCAGCTTATCATTACATCAAGGGGAGTATATTTGGTTATGGAGGAGCCAGCTACAGCAACAGCCTTGGAAATATTACATTGGATACTTTTATGGTGTACTTGTGGGTAAAGGAGCATCGCCTCCAGAATATTATTTTTATTTTCCATAAAAGGGGCATGATACAAAGTTCTAACACCATAGGATCAAAGAGTTCCATTTCAACAAGCAGTCATATGTTCATCAACTAGAGATCCTTATTGAAGAAATTCCGTCATGCTGGTCTTAACAGGGATTAGCCATCCTGCTCTATGTTTTTGTAGTTGGAAAGCAGGAGCAGAATAGATGCGGATAAAAGAAGATTGTGCTATAGTTGATCCCAACTGTTCAGATAAATCAGAAAGAAATTGTTTCATGCATTTATTAATGCTGTTGGTTATAGGGAGAAGTTTTATGCTTCGAGTTAGCAGGACTCTTGCAGTCATCATAGATGTTGATTTTTAGCCAAAAATCACAGCTTCAAAAAGAGCTGTTCCTTCCATCTATTCAAGGTATTTTAGGGGACGTTTGCTTGAATAAGTTGGCAATACTTTACTGGTTTTCCTAATCTCTAGAAATTCAGTTAACATTCTGGATGATCTTTAGATGTTTCAGCTTGATATTGGTACACTGCAATGGTTTAAGAAGGAAAGCCTTGAGATAGGGCATTGTTTTTGGGGCGTAATAGTTGTATGCCAGTCACTGCAAACAAAATGGGATATTGAAGTGATTGTGTTTATTTTATTCATCAGACAGCTGAAGGTTGGTGGGTATATGACTTTCAAAGTAGAAGCATCTCCCACGAGATTTGCAGTTCAGAGCATATGTACAACCCAATTAATAATTTTTGTTGAAGTGGAAGCACATAAATAAATAAAATTTTTTAAATAAATAATAATATAAAATAAATTATTAAGAAATAAAGAGAGAAATGAGTAGAAAGAAAAATATATAAAGAATTATGTGGTTCGGTAATTTGCTTACGTTTACAGCGGATTAAGATCACACTTTTCTCTTATTATGAATCATAAGGCACTCACAAAGTTATGCATTTTACAAGAAAGATCACAAAGAAAACTCTCTCTCTCACTTTAGGGATTTTCTCTCACAAAGAACCACAAAGATTATCACTAAGATCACAAAAATTTATTGTTGATCACAAAGATTATCAAGATATGTTTACAAGCTAATTGATAACCTTTATATAGGCCTTGGGACGTCTTAGGTTTACCCTATACGTATGGGAGTCGTATTAGGGAGTCCTGAAGCAAGTGGGAGATGACATAAGGAAGTTTCTTTATTTCGGGATATTGTTCCCGTCTCCAGTGCTGCGATGCTGGGATCTTATCGCCGCAGCGCTAGCGCGCCCGTCTGAGCGCTGTGGCCCTGGTCTCCTGGTGCCGTGGTGCTCAAGTTCTGGACTGGGCGCTGTGGCGCCCACGCCTGGTCGCCGCGGTGCTGACGCCTGGTGCACCCTTCTTAGTTTTTTGTCTCCTTTTGCGTCCGTCTTCGATCCGTGCGCACCCTACGCACTTGACTTGATCTCCAAATCATATTCCGATGATTTTTAATCAACATTCTCATAAATCCCCTCCTTGATTCAAAATCATCCACAAAGCAATTCGATCTCTCATTTTCGCATCTTCGGTCACCCTCACAAAGTAGTGACTCCGATTAAATCCTTACATATGACGAACTTAACCGAAGGTAGTGGCTTAGTCAACATATCACCAGAGTTTTTAGATGACGTTATCTTTGTTAGACTAACTTCACCACTTTGGACAATCTCACAAATGTAATGGAGCCTCACATTAATGTGTTTCGATCTCTCGTGAAACACTTGATGCTTGCTTAGGTGTATGACACTCTGGCTGTCATAATATACACCGATTTTCACATCTTTACTAGCCAATACCTCTGTACATATGCCTTTTAACCACACGGCCTCCTTGATAGCTTCATCAATAGCTATGTACTCTGCCTCTGTAGTAGAGAGTGCAACCACATATTGTAGAACTAATCTCCAACACACACTATACCCAAACACTGTGAATACGTAGCCCGTTAATAATCTTCTCTTGTCTAGATCACCTGCATAATCTGAGTCTACATACCCTCTTACTATTTCATTATTGTCCTTATCCTTCTTATATATCAATCCGTGATTTGACGTCCCCTTGAGATATCTCAGAATCCACTTTACTGCAAGCTAGTGATCTTTTCCCGGATTTGTCATGTATCTACTCACCACACTCACAGCCTGTGTTATATTTGGTCTTGTGCAAACCATTACATACATGATGCTCCTCACAGCGCTTGCTGTTGAAAGTCTGCAATGCATGGCCAAAGGTGTAGAGACAGCCTTCGCGTTGGACATACTAAATTTCTCTAGAATTTTGACTATATATCGCTGTTGGGACAAAAAGATAACATCTCTTCTTTCCCTCACAATATCTATACCTAAAATTCTCTTTACTGCTCCCAAATCCTTCATTTCAAACTCGGCACTTCACTGCTTTTTGAGCTTCTATATTTCTTCCATATTCTTGCATGCGATCAACATATCATCGATGTATAGAAGCAAATACATTATCCCACAACTTATGTTCTTGAAGTACACGCATCCATCATACTTGCTCCTATTAAAACCACAAGCCATCATAAATTCATCAAATCTCCTATACCACTGTCTAGGTGATTGCTTTAACCCGTATAATGACTTCTTTAGCAAACAAGCATGATCTTCTTTTTCAGGCTCTTCGAACCCTTGCGGCTATGCCATATATATCGTTTCTTCAATCTCTCCATGTAGAAAAGCTGCCTTTATATCAAACTGCTCTAAATGTAAATCAAATTTTGCACACATGACTAACAAAATCCTAATAGATGTGTGCTTGACAACTTGAGAGAATATCTCATGAAAATCGACTCACTCTCTCTGAGTAAAACCTTGTGCTACTAACCTAGCCTTGAATCTTGTAGGCTCAATCCCTGGTATCCCCTCCTTCACCTTATACACCCATTTACACCCGACTAACTTCTTTTGAGGTCTCTCTACCAACTTCTAGGTATTGTTCTTCCTAAGAGAACTAACTTCTTCTTCTATGGTCTGCTGCCATTCTTTCTTGTTTTCACTCTTCATAGCCTCACCATATGTCCTAGCCTCATCATACTCAAGAGTGTAAGCAGAATTAAAAGCATGAGCAACTAAGTCTGCTTGTGCATACCTGACTGGTGGGTTAATCGTTCTCCTTAACCTATGTCTGGCTAACTGGTACTCTTCAAGTTCCATCTCAGGAGTCCTAGTCTTTCTTTGGGTAGACTTGGAGGCACTTGCCGGTGTTCTTGGTTCATCTTTAAGGATCTCCTCGTGGAAGTATTGATCTGGGGGCATATCAGATCCATGTTCAGGCTCTACTTCAACTTCTATTAACTCGGGTGCTGAGTCTTCCTTGGGCACAAGTTCTTCTTTCTCATCTTCTTGGGAGGTTTTCAGTATCATCATCTCATCGAATGTCACATCATGGCTTATGATACTCTTTGGTGGTGTCAAGTCTTTACACCACACCTTATATCCTTTCACTCTTTCGGGATATCCTAAAAATACCCCTTTGATAGCTCTAGGTTCCAATTTTCCCTCTTTAACATGTATAAAGGTAGGGCAACCAAATATTCTGAGGTGGTCATACTTCGAAGGATTGCCAGACCATTTCTCTTCTGTCGTCTTGAAGTCAATTGCTGAGTAGAGACTTCTATTGATCAAGTAAGCTGCAGTCACTACAGCTTCTCCCCATAATGTCTTGGACATTTTCGCATTGGTAAGCATACATCTAACCCTTTCAAGTAAGGTCCTGTTCATCTTCTTAACTACGCCATTTTGTTGTGGTGTTGATCTTACTGTTCTATGCCTTGCAATCTCATGCTTGACACAAAACCCATCAAACTCTCTATTGCAAACTTTAAGGCCGTTGTCAGTTATTAGCCTCTTTTCCCTTTTGCCAGTCTGATTCTCAACAAGAACCTTCCAAGTCTTGAATACTTCAAAGGCTTGATCCTTACTCTTCAACACATAGACCCACAGCTTCCTTGAATAGTCATCAATCAAGCTGAGAAAATACCTAGCACCACCACAAGTAACTGTCTGAGCTGGTCCTCAAAGATCCGAGTGTATGTAGTCAAGAGTCCCCTTAGTCTTATGCTCGTCGATACTGAACCTCACTCTATGTGCTTTCTCAAGCATACAATACTCACAAAACTCTAAGGGCTGGAACTTATCTTCTCCAAACGCCTTTTGACTGAATAACTCCTTTAGGTTTCTCTCGCCTAAGTGTACCAGTCTAAGATGTCACAACTTAATTTGCATACTCTTATCATCTACAGAGAATAATGCAGAACCACATATGACTTCACCCTTAAACACATAAACACCTTTGCGTTTTTCTCCTCTCATAACCACTATAGAACCCTTCATCACTCTTAAAATCCCTTCAACTTTCTCTTCAAGTCAGGAATATACCTAACATCTGTTAACTCTCCCACTCGCCCATCATAAAGCTTAAGTTTAATACTACAAATTTTCATCATCTGACATGCAATGTTATTACCCATTAAGACCTTACCACCGCTAATAGGCTGAAAATTTGTAAACTAAGACTTGTGTAGGCACATGTACAATGTGCAACCAGAATCAAGAACCCATTGTTGAGAGTTCTTACCATCCATAACGACGAGTGTCTTTGCGCTGTCATAACTATCACCATAGACAAGCGCAGCATCCGCTTTCTTCTTGTTTTGTACTTTCTTCTCAGGATAGTTCTTTATGAAGTGCCCATCTTTCTTGCAACAATTGACTTCCTATAAGTCCTAAACTTAGACCTTAAGCCTTTTTTCTTTCTATCTCTAAATGAGGGCCTTCCTCTTACAGATAAGCTTTCTGCATTGCCTTCGGTCTGCTTTTCTAATAACTTTGAGTTTAATGATGATTTCACATCACTCATTGTTAAACTCTCTCTCTGCCGTAGAGTAGCGTATCAACAAAACTCTCATAGCTCTTAGGGAGTGAACTCAGCAGGATAATCGCTCTATCTTCATCTTCTATCTTAATGTTGATAGACTCAAGATCAATGATGATCTTATTGAAGGCGTTTATATGATCTTTCATCGGCGTCCCCTCTAACATGAATAGCTGATATAGCTTCTTCTTTATATGCAATCTGTTGGCCAACGATTTCCTCATATAAAGAGAGTCAAGCTTCTTCTAAAGACCTATTATCGTCGTCTCACCTGTTACTTCGCTTAGTACTTCATCACTCAATGACAGAACGATTATGCTATGAGCTCTTTCTTGAATGTTCCTTCTTTCTGATTTAACTCTAGATGACTCTGGCGTCTTCTCTTCATCACTAGATAGAGCTGCAGTCTCCTCTAATGCCAAGCCAAGCCTTTGGTTCACCAACAACGCCTTAACCTTCATCTTCCACAGATTGAAGTCATTCGTCTGCTTAGAACCAAAGCTCTGATACCAGTTTGTTGAAGCGGAAGCACACAAACAAGCAAAATCTCCCAAGCAAATAATAATGCAGAATAAGTTATTAAGAAATAAATAGAGAAATGGGTAGAAAGAAGAACACATAAAGAATTACGTGGTTCGGCAACTTGCCTATGTCCACGGCGGATCAAGATCACACTCTTCTCTTATTATGAATCACAAGGCACTCACAAAGTTATACCTTTTACAAGAAAGATCACAAAGAAAACTCTCTCTCTCACTTTAGAGATTTTCTCTCACAAAGAACCACAAAAATTATTAATACTAAGATCACAAAGATTTCTTGTTGATCACAAAAATTACTAAAATATATTTACAAACCAATTGATAGCCTTTATATAGGCCTTAGGACGTCCTAGGTTTACCCTATATATGTGGGAGTCATATTAGGGAGTCCTGAAGCAAATAGGAGACGAAATAAGGAAGTTTTCTTATTTCAAGATACTGTTCCCGTCTCCAGTGCCGTGACGCTAAAATCTCATTGCTGCGGCGCTGGTGCGCCCGTCTGAGCGCTACGGCGCTAGTCTCTTGGCACCGCAGCGCTCAAGTTCTGGACTGGGCTCTGCGGCGCCCACACCTGATCGTCGCGGCGCTAACGCCTAGTGCACTCTTCTTAATTTTTTATTTTTTTTCACATCCATCTTCGATTTGTGTGAACCCTACACACTTAACTTGATCTCTAAATTATATTTTGACAATTTTCAATTAACATTCTCACAACTTCTACTCTAAAAACAAAGTTAATTATTATAAGGCTATGATCATTGTACTCTTCTAAATCGAGAGTGATGTTGGTGGGACAATGAATTATGTCATTTCTGAGACCAATTATGAACTGGTATGTTTGAGAAACTTTAGAGAAAGGTGTCATTATGATCACTAAGATTGATGACTATTGAATTTCAAGCTAAGAATGTCGAATTCTTTCCTATCCCAGTTGAACTTGCATACAAGCAAGACGGCACATATTATACAGGGAAGGAAGCAGCCTGCCTCATCATTCTTATGAACGAATTTTTTCTACCACTGCTCAAAAAGCAAATGATATTACAAATAAACTAAATCCACCAAGTTAATGTGATTGACAGATGACATTATTTATACTTGTAGGCTTTCTTCAATAAGTTGATCCCCTTCATCAAATAAACACATCTAATCATGACTACAGTTGAAGGAAAGAAACTTAGAATTTGAAATATTATTTCTATGTACCTAAAAGCCTAGGTGCTGTTTGGTGTCATTTACCAAAAACATTTCCTATTTTCGAAAAATAGCGACGATAAAATTTTTTAGGGTGTTTTATAAAATGACCCAAGAAAAATGAAGATGGTGATTTCACTTTTGTGAAGAAAAGTTGAAAACGCCAAAATGGTGTTTTTATCCTTTTTTTTTTTTCACTTTCTAGTAAGTTAATGTGATTGACAGAAGACAATCTACAAAAATTATGAGCTCGAAAAATAGTAAATCAAAATTCTGGGTCAAGGTCAATTTACGTAACTCGGGCATGCAGCACGAAGTTACCAGTAAACCATGTGAGAAAGATTTTTTCCAATCTTAGACCTTACCAGGGATGCCATTCCAAAAACATTCCCTCACAGGCAGAAAATCATCCACTTCGAGAACAAAACCTCTCATCTGCAGTCAGCCAGCTAAAAATCAAGCATTCAGAGGGTTAGAAGTTAATATTGACATCTTTAAACATGTTTTTGTATTGATTAATTAATAAAATATCAACAACTATATGGATAAGGAAAAATGTATTATGCAAGTGAATGAGCTGCAAGAACATTTGAATACTACAACAGTACCTTAATGATCAAATAACAGTTCGGAAAGATGAGTGAGAACACTTTCAAGGGCCTTCTATCATTAAAGGCTTGGGGGATGTACCAAGTGCATTCACAATCTGTAGAGTCATAATCACTGCTCGCAGTAAAAGAAGCTTTGGATGGGGCAGGCTTAGCATGTTTTCGTATGCTCATCCAAGAAAATCAAGCCATGCATTTAGAATTTTGTCTTTCATCTATCCTAATTACTACCGCGATTGATATTTGATAGCTTTAAAAGTAAATGTGTACGTGGTAGGATTTGCCTGTCCCACATAAGACTCTCCTTTAACAGTAAAAGAAAGTCAGAATCTTAATTTAAATAGCTAGAAAATTAAACAATAGAAATTAATAGAATATGAGACTTCAATAAGAGCTTACGATGAATATACATTTGGATACACATACATGAAGCAGGACTTATTTTTCTCAGATTCTGTATCAGTTTATCAGGGAACAAGAATTGCAAATACTAACATGTACATGGTTATACAAATATCCTCTTCATTTTACACCTTTATATATAGCTAATTTCACAAAAAGATGCGCTGAAAATCTCCAACAAACAATACTAGAGATCCGGTAAATGAACAAAAATGAGCTTGCACTAAATAATAGTGTCATATTTAACAAATATATTAATAACTAAATGGATCAAACATGAGACTAAGAAAGTTTCTCTACAATATATTTACTTTAGAACCATATAAAACAAAATAAGGACAGACGGACAATCACTTGAAATATACCCTCCTGTAAATGGAGTTGCCTGCCCCGTCTGTCTCCTTTTGATTGAAAGCAGTCATCACAGGCCGCAGGGCCTAGTGGTGCTTGCGGCTTTTCTTCTCCCATTTCGGCTTGGATTGAAATACGGTTGAAGCTTGGCTCTAGCCCACAGGCTAGCAGTAAGCTTGGGTACAGTGAAGAGCTTACCAAAATTTACATCAACAAATATGCAGTGCTTCTTTAAGATACATAAGTTGACCAAAGCTTTTAGGCGGGAAAAATATTTCAAAGGTATGCAGTTATTGATCAACATACAGTGAACATTTATTCTACAGAACATCATATTTGGAAAAATTCAACAAATTTGTTATATAGAAAAAAATAATCCTAGTTAGGTGATTCTTTCTACTAAAATTACTTGTAGGCGTACAGTAATTAGCATCCTAAGTTACTCAGAAAAATAAGAAACAATTAATTGAAGGATATAATATTAACTATTGTTAAGGTTCTACAATTTATGCTTTAGTATGATTTGCGATATGTTATATATACAGTATATATCAAATAATTATACTTTGATTAACTCTTTCAGGTTGCTGGTAGACTCAAATTAGGCTGAACACAACCTGGAGATATTGTAGGAATTTCTTAATAAAGCGCAGGTTTTGTCTGAATCTTCAGCAAAGATCTAACAACAGATGATTTGCACTGGCTCTGAGTAAAGTTTAGCCCATCAAGAGATCTAAAAGAAAGTAGCTCAATCATATAATTATAAATCCACGTAAGGCACAAGAGCATCTATATCTACAAACAACTCCATATCAGATGATAATCAACTACACAGAATACAGAGAAAGATTGAAACTGAGAAACCTCCTTATGATTTTATTAACATTCAGAGAAAAAATTGACACAAGTAAATATAGTATTTCTTATGAGGCCACTCTTTACAATTTTGGACAATCTGACAACTATGTTATTGTGGAGATTCAGTTCTATAGAAACTAAAAGAAGCATTTCTGATAATAAATCCTGCTCGTTTGATTAAAGTCAACAAAAATTTTACTAGTCATGGAAAATTGAGAGAAAAAATATAATTTCTGCAGCTCAGGCTCCACGAAACAAAGCAAAGAGTACAAACAACAAACTGAACCTTTCTGCATCAACTGATGGAGCATCTTCCAGCTGGCCAGCTAACTGCTTCAAAACTGAGTTCATTACATCTTTCATAGGATGTAACCTATCTGACACAGAGAAAGCGTGCACCTTATTATTAATTTCTATCCAATTAATAGCTCCTTCTTCCTTCACCCGTCCCTCATTCAAAAGCTTTCTCACTTTCTCTTGCAGTTCCCCTTTCCCCAGAGCAGAATGTATACTTGAAAGTAGTATATAAGCTGCAGCAGACGTAGGCTCCAAATCATTGGGTTGTTCAGCGGCTTTTCTTCCCAACTCCATATTTTTGTGGATTCTAAATACATCAAGTAAGGTATTCAAAATATGACTGTCATGCTCCCGAGGCTTCTTCTCAAGCAAATTCATTAACAGGTCAAAACATCCAGCTTGGTCCAAGAGATCAACTAAGCATGCATAGTATTCTTCATTGGGAACAATGCCGTGATCACGAGTCATGGACTCAAAATACCTCAGCCCTTCGTGTACTAAACAAATGGCTACATGCATTAAGAATGAGAACCAAAGTGATGTTATTTGGCTTCACACCTGTTCTAACCATGCCATCAGATGTTCTCAAGGCTTTTTCATCATAACCATGCTGTGCTAAAGCAGAAATCATCGTGTTCCACAGCATTGGATTTTGCTTATTATCAGTTAGATCAAAAACCCACCTGCCATGTTCAAGACTCCCACATTTTGAATACATATCAATGAGAGAACTCACTACAATTATATTGGGTCTAAAATTTGTCTTATCAAAAAACAATGAATTTGTTTCCCATACTTAAGCGAAGCTATACTCGCACAAGCACAAAGACAACTACTAAATGTAAACTGATCAGGTCTAATCCAAAGAACCATCATCCTTGTAAACAATTCAGGTATCTTATGCCCTAAACCATTTCTAGCATACCCAGCAATCAAAGCTGTCCATGAAACCAGACTCCTCTCAGGCATCTTGTTAAATAAACTACAAGCGGATTCCATATCCTCCCATTTGGCATAACCCGAAACTAAAGTGGTCCAAGCAAGAACATCCTTCACTTCTATCTCATCAAACAATCTCCTAGCATCACCCATCTCTTGACATCAACAATCGAACTAGAAATCACCACATTTGATAAAAACCCAGTAACCAAAACCTGCCCATGACCTGCTTAGTCAACTTGAACTCCTCCATCTTCCCACAAATAGTCAAAACACCAGCAATACTAAACTCACTGTACCCAATAGACAACCTCCTCAGCTCTTTATAAAACTTTAAACCCTCACCAAAAGCCCCATTTTGTGCATACCCAAAAATCATCGTATTCCACCAAACGACATCACTCTCTGGCATTTGATCAAACAATTCCTTAGCGGGCTTCATCATGCCTAAATTAGCATACCCAGAAAGCATACTATTGTAAGTATACAAATTTTTAACAGGCATTTTATCAAACACCTCGCGTGCATCAACATCGCTGCCGCATTTAAAGTAAATACTAATCAAATGGTTTGATAAAAACGTTGTGGGTAATTTGCGTTTGGTTAGCTTCAAATGGAGGTGGATCCATTTGCCTAGTCTCAAAGACTTTGTCTTCAGACACTGTTGTTAGAGAAAGGCTAGTGTTTCTGAGGGCAAGCGAAGGCCTTTTTGAGCTAATAGATCAAGTGAAGAGATGGCCTGTGAGAGCTGACCTTGAGAAATGAGACTGAAGAAGGATTCGATGAGACAGTTGTTCGGGAGGTTCTTACGTTTTATGCCACGTGGCTAGAAATTAGAGGGCATTGGTAGCTCCGGCGAGCATCGCCGGCTCGGAATGAAGAGCAGTACTCTGTGACTGCTTTGGTGGGTGTACTATTGGTGTGGTGGACAGAGTACGGTTTGGGCCTCAAGCTGTTGATAGACTGGGCCGTTTTCGGAGTTATTAAATATACTCCAATGATTTTTATTTTCCCCCACGATCAAGTAAGGTGAATTGTAATCATATTAGAGAACAAAATAGATGTTAGAATTAAATTAGGAGGTAAATTACTTTAAATAAGAAAAAACGAATTATTACATCAAATGTAAATTAACACTCCTTTTTTTTCTGTTTTAGTGTAAAAGAGCTTAAATTTTATAAATAATATTTTGTAACTCAAGAGGTTTTACTAGTTGAATTAATTGATATTAACAAATAATAATAAAAAATTTAAATTTGAAGTTAGATGCCTTCTTGATCTTGTTTTTCTTAAATGATATAATTCAATTCTTGATCGATTATGGGTAGCAAATTTCATATTATTTAATAATTTAGAAATATTTATATTATTTTATAATCAAATTTAATTATAAAAAAAGTACAAATATCAAAATTAAAACTATAATTAAGCAATTGTTCCTTTTTTAAGAGTTCGTTTCTAATTTTTAATCAGAATTATTTTATAATATTGGAAAAAATTTAACAGTATTAATAATGGGATCATTTATATTTGTTAAATTTAATTCTTTAATTTGATACAATGATCTAAATTAATTTTGATATTATACTAAAATTATAATTCCAATATCATAGAATGACCCAACTAATATTATTTTATAATGTGCATATACTAAAGCAAACTTCACAGTCAATATATTAACAAGAATCACAATAAATTTGTTGATTGATTTACTAGTATATAAATGTCACAAAAAAAATCAAAATTACAAGTTTGTCATACAAAGTTAAATAACATTAAAATTATGGCATAATTGTTTTTCTAATATTTCATTTTTTATATAAATTAAGCTATTAAACTATTGCCAAAACACAATTAGAATTAAAAATATATATTTTTTATCTTTGATGTTGTTTTTAAATTTTATCATACACTTATCAAAGTCAAAATAGATTCAACCATGATTTGTAGTTAAGAACCTAAAATAGTAGTAGGTATTATATTTTTTTTAAGATTTTGTAAATTTTGCATGTAAAAAAATAAATTTGAAAATTTAATCAAAAGCTATTATATAAGAGAATGGTTTTGTTTTATCTTTAATAAAAACAATCTACTATGGTTTTTACAATCATCAAAGAAAATAGATTAACTTTAATATTTAAATTTTGTAACTTAACAATAAATTTAAATTTAATATCAATAGAAGCTTGTGTAACATATTTAACAATAATTCATCAATAAAATGTATGTGCAAACAGTTAATAATTTTGATCTTATTATCGGCGGATCTAAGGTATATGTGGGTGTATGAATGTGTAATTTTATCTATTGTCTAATACAGTAGAAACTTGTAAATTTTGTAATAAATATAATATATTAATTACATTAATATATTAATAGGGTAGAGAACGCACCTCAACGTGTAACGTTATACACGTATTTTTTCTGGAGTTCGCATGGAGACCAACTTATGTGCAGTTCTAATCACTAACACGATATGTTTGGTGAGCTAGAACAACAACCCTATGTTAAGCCTGAGATTAACTCTTAATCCAAAAAATGGTCGAGAGTGTGTTTATATCTTTTTCTCCAAAAGAATAAGAAATTAAGAATTTGAAACAATCAAACATTGCTTAATTGGAAGCATAGAAAAAAATCAAACAATTTTATTTTTCTCTTTTTTTTTTCTTTTTCTCTTCTTCTTTCTCTTTCTCTCCATTTTGGCTTCCTTTCTTCTCTCAACCAATTTTGGCCAAATTTACTCTCTTTCTCTCTTTCTTTTTCTTTATATATATATATATATATATATATATTATATAATATAAATAGAAAGATATTTTGATTATTTAACTATTAAATAATTAAAATGAGAAATGACCATTTTACCCTCATAAATAGTTACCAAGTTCACCTCCTAGTGGGTTTCACCAAATTCCACACTTGAGTAAACTCAACTGAGGGTCTACAATACACTACGTATCATAATACAATTAGTAAATAATAATTATTAACTAATTGTTGTATTTAACACTTAAATACAGATACGCACGCATTCCTGTAATATTACTGAATATTGTTAGATGAAACAATTTAATCTAGCACGCTGTCCCAGTACACAATGGGTACACTCCATATCGCGGGACTCCCTAGGTCTTACGCCTTATTCGTCAAATAGAACTATTCCATGAGTCCGTGAGCAATGCCCAACGCACACTTCACGGATAAAAAAAATTAACACGTTGAACCATACAAGTTGAGGTTACAACGCATACGTATAGTCCTTCCGTCATGATATCCTAGATGTGCGGGGATATAGATTATGACAGTCAAATTCCCTAGTGCTCATCTATATCTTATCTCTAAACTTATATCTCACTAAATAATATGTGTAAACTCTTTTACCATATTATTCTACCCTGACGGAACTTTTTCCCAGAATTGATTCTTGTGGCCACGAGATTTTTTGAGATACAGTTTCAAAGTATCTAGATATCGAACTCCCTATACGAGCTGATGGATCTCGTATCTGTACACGCCAAACTCCATAAGCATCGAACCATACCCAGCGACACCCAACGATCACACCATGAAATGTCTATGACATGCGTGGAACTAAAGTATGGTGGATCACTTACAAGCCCACCGTGGCACTCACGTCAAATAACCATGTATATTACTTAACTCAAGATGACCCTCCGTTGACGGTTTATATAGGATGTCTATCGGAGGCCCTCATGAGTCTGTCTCATATCCAATCCTAACTGGATATTCATATGTCAATACAAGCTTCAAGTTCACAATCGGCTAAGAACGACTATCCATACCCTATAGGTATGACATATGCTTATCTATATTAAAATATCCATCGACAGACCCGCATCGACAGAAATAGATCAGAGATAATTATTCGAGAATATACTTACGCAACTAACATTTTCTGGCACTCAATTGCAACTCTTACAACTATGCACTTACTAGTATACTCCTAAGTCTATATCCTATTACAGACAAGGCTTCAACATTTGGATTTGCTGAGTATTATAACCAGCTAACACTTAGCTGTGCTAACATTTAACATTTATATCTCTCAACGTGGCTAACTATGAGCCCTTATCTAAACTCCTTTAAATCTGATCCAAACTCCTTCAGATCTACAATGTCTGCAACGTTACATGTATAATACCATATATATGGGTATTAGCGATTTAATAAGAATGTACACTTATATAATTACACAATATACATATATTCAGTAATGACACATAAATACTGACCCTAACACTTATTGTTTAAGGTATATTTTTTTTATAGTTATATAAACTATCATCTTCGTTACAATATTGCATTAAAACAAATTTCTATTTCAATTGACAAATCAATTAGTTCAAAGTATTAAAAAATAAAAATCATTTCCTACTTTTTTTTCTTTTTTTTATTTATAATTTTGATCTTTCTATTTTATATTATCTATTAGATATATAATGTTTTTTTAAAATATTTGTTTTTTTTTTACTTTGATTGATTCATATTGTTTTAGTATTTTATTATTTTTTTAATTTTCTTTTAAAAAAAACTTTTTGAATGTTGCTGAAAATCAATTTTAGCATTAATTCAATTTAGTAATTAGTATGAAGACTGATTTTATTTGTTGGGATATACGTATCATAATATTTCTTAGGCTTGGTATTTAGCACTAATAATTTAAGCACATGTAGAAGACTTTACTCACAAGTAAAATAAGAACAAACAAAATCAACCACATAATAAAGAAAATAATTAATCACATAAAGCATAAGAATATATGTGGTTCAACAATAACCGTTTACATCTACAATAGATCTCAAATCCTCGCTTCTTTTATTGAATTCTTTTATATATAAAGAACTCCTATAAAAGAAACCTAAAGAATACAATAATAGAGAAATCCTTAAAGTATCTGCTTAGTGCTATCTTACACTTATGTCCAATGCTGAAGCACTTTATGGTACTCTTCTTTTATTCAGTTCTTTTATATACAAAGAACTCTCATAAGAGAAACCTATAGAATACAACAATAATGAAACCTTTAAAGGATCTGCTCAGTGCTATCTTACGCTTATGCCCAACGCTCAAGCACTCTATGGTACTCTTCTACGCTTATACCCAGATTCAGAGTTACCACAACCTTTTATTCTCTCTCTTGTTGATGCATTACTAATTCCAATGAATTACAATGGTTTTTATAGGCTCTAAACTATCCTTAAAACTCATATTTCTTGTTGTAATAGAAGTTCACGTGTTATAGGAGTCTAAAACTGACTCTAGAAAGTAGTTCTATTAAAAAACAGAGTTTAACAAAAATAGGCAACACTGCAGCGTTTAATCTCCAACGCTAAGGCAGTAACGCAATTATTGAGCCAACACCGTAGTATTTAATGGCTAATATTATAGCTTTAAGCATACTGGAATCATCGTTGTTGGCGTTGGGATCCTTCTTGTGCTTTCATGTTCCTTTTTGCAGTCAGTTTTTATTTTTGACCTTTACTCATCTATTCAACATGTCATTAACCTTATCTCAAATCTTCATTGGTTTCCAACTCAAAACAAAATTATTCTTGATTCTAAATCATCAAATTCTAACAATTCACTCTTTGATTCAAAATCTCTTTCAAAGAAGTTTTCCATGGATCATCCACGCGTTTAATTACCTAGTGTTAACCCCAGTTAAGTCTTATGCCTAAATTTAACTCCTTTAAGGCTTGTGATTTTAGTCTCCACAGCTTAGGAATATATCTCTTTTCAGGTAGTCATCATATGATGATTTTCAGTGTCACCTAAATACCATTACAATATCTTCATGGTTATAGCCTCTTATACCATGCATTTTCTTTTGACCATTGCCACCACGGTGAGATAATTTTTAATGTTGTTCTTAGTACGTATCCCCCATAATAAATTCATGTTGAGAACCTACAACATTCTTCTAAACACATAACCTTAATTATGCTTCTGACTTATAGACCTTTTAAATATCTTCAGTATTCATTCTAAAGAAGCCTTCAAAGATTCTGCAACTCCAAGTCTTATTCACATATTAATTACAACACCTCTACCCTTCTTTGCCTTCCTCTCTGATTGCTCTTCAACCTTTATTCTACAACTATTTCTTTTACAGTCAAGTCATTGCACTATTAGGCTTTAATCTTTTTTTTCTATTCTTTCCTTTTCATACTTGTGAATCCCTATGGTTGAACAACCAATGCTCGCCCATTAAACTCAATTATAGCTCTGGTACTAGTTTGTTGATGTGTTTGGCTAGACTCTCTAATATTTCTACGTGAGCAACCCGATTATGCCTTATATATACTCTATAAGTCGCACTCCATCTATATCTTTCTTCCCAATGAGTTCATTTATCTTTTGATTTGAAAGACGGGCATTGCATTCGGTTCGAAAGGCATAGTTTTCAGTATGTCTTCAAATAAGACCCCTATTAGTTCGATTGCCTAGTGAGCGATTCTTTTGAGCAGAAGTAAGCCGAACCCTACGGAAGGGCATCTCTTGCAACCTAAGCTGCATTGTTTGCCACCACCCGAAAAGCAAAAGATTTGAGAATTCAAGTTGAAAATACATGTATAGATAATGGTCTAATGACAATGGCCGACGATAAAAGCTTGAGACGGAGCCTTATAATGCAAAAGTCTCCCGTACAGTTCCTAAGAAAGGAGTGGCTATCTATTGGAGCTTTGACCAACCACCACCAGTTATATAGAAATTATTAATCTGACTCGAACTAGCACCTATATCTTAAAATTACTGGTGCCAATGGCTAAGTTGTTGGCAATGTAGATATCATGTTGTCGAGGTACTTTCCAATAACTAATCTATTAAATCAATAAGTATGTGAATGTTTCATCTTGAAAACCACATTTAGGCTTATAGGGCAAGTTGGGTATGAAAAAATTTTAAGCAAAATTTCATGTTTTGAGTAACATCAAGTAACATGATATTGGATATGTCCATAAAGTGTTTGCTCTGTCTATTTTGCAAGATCTTTTTTTGGAAATGTTAAATTTTCTCTTTGTACTTGAGATCAAGTATCTCAAGTATAAATACGTACCACTCTTTTTTATTCTTAAAAGAAAATACAAATGAATCACAAAGTATAACACCACTCTAATAAAAAGAATAAAAACATCATACATATGATTTTTTTTATTTGAAAATATGTAAGAAAATCTTTAGAGATGATTTTTTTAAGGAAGTTAATGAGTAACGAGTTTTATAAAACTTAATCACAAGGATTATGAATCAATTTATAAAACTTTCAATGAAAATCCAACTCAATTTGATATAGAATTAGAAAATTTACTACAATCTAAACAAAATAAAAGTGTTTTTTTTTGTTGCTATTATTTATCAAATGGGTAACGATGAAATCTATTTATTCAATTCAATTAGGGTTAGTTTTTTTAATGCATCAATCTAATCAAATATGTAAATTATTAAATTAGCCAAAATTAATTAGTTTGGATTTTAAATAGTCTTTTTTGTTTTTGGTTGAATTTTGATACATTTAAATCAAGATCTATTAAAATAAATGTTGGGGCACCTTGGGCTTATAAGAATTTGCATTGGATTCAAGTTTTCAATGCAAAAGACAAGCTTTTTAGGTGAGGGTACTATATATGTATAAATTTAAATATAAATCATTTTTAATTAATGTGGGACAATTAATTCACTTAATAATTTCTCACTCGAACAAAATTTTTGTCAGTTGAAAAATAACACCGATCCTTTTGTTTAACAATACTTTTATCCACATGTTGATTACTAGATTCTCACTCTAATACTGCATGTTAAGGGACCTTGACCTTATAAAAATTTGCATAAAATTCAAATATTTAACTTTAAAAATTAGTTTTGTAGGTAAAAGAACTATTTTATATATAAACTCAATTATCAACTATTTTTTAACAGATGTGAATCAATTAACTTAAAAATAAATTTGAATCAAATTTATTATATATGCTAAATTAGAAGGATAATGACTTTTAAAAAAAGCCTTATTACATCAAAAATGGGAATTGGAAGCAAACCATCTGATCGTTTGGAAATAGTCTTGAAATTATGCAGTCCAATAAAAGTTGAGAAAAAAAAAAAACTTAAAACCAAATAAACTTTTATTTAACATATTGAATCTAATTTAAGAGGTTGTCTTGTCTAGCTTGTCTTCTTCGTCCCTACCCAACTCTCTTACCAACAGAAGATGGACCACAAATTGCTTACTTCACAACTTCAAATCTATTTGATAGGCCCATAATGTTAAATAAATGCTACATGATTAATTAATATGATTAATGTATATAAATCTTAATGATGTACACTTTTAGAGACAAAGTGTTCAAGTAAAAATTACAAGTGTCATTGTAAAATGAAGAATTTAAAATAAAAAATATTAATCACACATTTACTTTGAAAAGCTAAGATCATGTAATTAATAGCATATGTTAATGTTACTATGAACAACATTTCTCATTAAATTAATAAAATTTTATACAACGGTATAAGAAATTGAAGTTTAATTTGCTCACACTAAAATTTAGAAATGATTTAATTTATATCATATAATATCTTATTAGCTAAGCTTAAATACTAAACTAACAATGCAATTATACACAATGTCAAATAAACTCACTTTTATTGTTGATCTATTTGTTAAAATTAGATTTCAATTTATTTTTTGTATTTTGTTAAAAAGAAACATGTTATTAACTAATTGTTTATATTGTGAAATCTCAATATTGCATACATAATTAAAATATATTATTATAAAAAATAATATTATATTTTTTAAACAATATCTTAAATTTTATATTCGAGTTATCAAATAATTATTGAGCGATGTATCGGTGAAACCGTGTGAGCCATAATTTTGGGATAATTATTTAAAAGTATGCAGTGTTATTCTATATGCATATATAGCTCTTGAGAAGAAAACAATTTACATGTTCTTGATGATCAAATGTGTGTTCATCATAGATCATAAATAATGAATCAACAATCATATGAAAGCAACGGCCCACAATGGTTCCCAAGAATCACCACGTGACAAACCACAAGATGTCCTAAAACAAGAGACCTTTTTTCTCACTTTACGTCCACGTCACCATGATTTGGCGTCTTTTAGTTTCATGTTTCCTATGAAACCATCCCACGACGTCCGATCAAACCCCCCCACAACCACTCTCAGCCGTCGATCAAACTCTTATCTTCAATCCCCTTTAAAATGGCAAGCCAAAGCCCTCTCTAAAGTTAGTAGATATCAAACTAAAGCACATGAAAACCGATCCTTTACTGTGAGATAAACAGACCCTTTTCTTTATTAATCTCTCTAGCATCCACAATATACACTACAGGTAAAGTTTTAATTTTCTTGTGGGTTTCTGTCTATTAAATAATTTAGTTTTACATGTTTATTGCTTTTATGACTTTTTATCTTTTGACTTTGGTTTTAGTTTTTTTTTTTTGGATAAACCCTAATGAAAAAATATGCAGATGCCATCAAGGTCTGTTTTTTTTATGGGTTAAATCATTGTATTAGTTATTAATCAAGCGAAAGATCTGTTTTTGATGCGTATATGTGTTGTTTTTGAATTAGGAATGAGTTATTATGCTCGGATTTTGATGTAGAGCGTGTGTTTGTGATTGGTTTTTCTTTGTTATACTGGTTTCTGTTTGGTTTCTAATCGGCTTGGTTAAATGGGTTTTGTTGAATCTAGGATTTGAAATCTACAATAATACTGAAAATGGAAAACGGGGTTAATAAGCCAGTGGTGGACAATTTTGTTGATGAGAATGAAGAGAAGGGTTTGGTGAGCTCTGATGAGTCAAATGATGTAGGAGAGGTTTTTGAGGAAGCAGTTGGTACACATGATCAGCTGCATGATCAGGGAACAAAAGTTGAATTAGAGGAGGATGACCTTGTTGGTGATTCAGGTTCGGTGGGGGTTGATGAGGGTTCTAATTTAGGAGGTGAATCGGAGAGCTTTGAGGAGGATATTGGCATTTCAAATGGGGTTGAGGACAAGGTGGAGAATGCAGCAGGAGTGGAGAGTTTCAATGGGGTTGCGGTGCCGGATAAGGTTGACGGAAGAGGGACTGAGGGAGGAATAATGAGTGGTGAATTGGAGGAGGCAACAGAGGTATCTGTGGTTGGTGCTGCTGTAAATACCAATGTTCCGAAAGTTGAGATTGAGAAGCCAGAACATGGGGATTCTTGTAATGTGAATTTAGAAGAATCACTAGTGGATGCAAAATTGGAAAACGGGAACAATGAATTAACTGTGAAAGATGGAGAAATTGAGTTGAATGGGGAGATTCTGGCTGAAGATGGTGAGAGTGGGGGATTGAAGGATAATAAACTGGGTGCTGAATATCACGATGACAAAAGGGCTGTTGAATTGATTGATGCTTCCACTGGCAATATTATGGATCATCTAGATGAAAAGGGTGAAGAACAGAGTGATAAATTGCCTACAGTGAAAATGGAACAACAGAAAATTGAGAGTGAAGAAGTGAAAAATGCTGTATATGACAAAGGTTCAGGGCATGGGAATGTGGTGGGTGAAGAAGTAAGTGACAGCTCTGCTAAATCAGAGACAGAACATAAGAATGACAGGAATGGAGAAGTAAAAGATACTTTACCTGGAGAGGATTCAAAGCATCATGAGGAGACTTGTGAATTGGAAGGCCCTTCAGCTGATATTCATGAAGTTTCTGTGGAAGGTACAGTGATGCCAGAAATTGGAAGCTCACACTCTTTAGAAAAGTCTACAAATCAGATGAGTGAAAAGACACAGGCTGATACAAAAGATTTCAGCTCTGAGTCTCAGCCACGACCTTCAGATGAAATAGTTCCTGAGGTTCGTGTTGTGGCAGAAGGGCCGGAGAGGAAAGCAGAAAAGGGCTCAGAAGAGAAGGAAAGCACTCAAGCGACAAGCGAACTTACTATTCAGCCTGCACCACAGCTTGCTTCTTCAGCAAGATCTGCAAATCCTGTTGCCCTTCCTGCTCGTCCAGCTGGCCTTGGGCGTGCTGCCCCACTTTTGGAACCTGCACCTCGAGTGGTGCAGCATCCTCGTGTAAATGGAGCCGCATCTCACACACAAACTCAACAAATTGAAGACCCTGGCAATGGGGAAACTGAGGAGTATGATGAAACTCGTGAAAAACTTCAAATGATCAGGGTGAAGTTCTTGCGGCTTGCTCGTAGGCTTGGGCAGACTCCCCATAATGTTGTTGTGGCACAGGTTTTGTACAGATTGGGATTAGCTGAGCAGCTGCGAGGGAGAAATGGGGGCCGTGTTGGTGCCTTTAGTTTTGACCGTGCGAGTGCCATGGCAGAGCAGCTTGAGGCTGCTGGGCAGGAACCCCTTGATTTCTCTTGTACCATTATGGTTCTCGGAAAGACAGGGGTTGGTAAAAGTGCAACCATCAATTCGATATTTGATGAAGTTAAGTTTGGTACCGATGCTTTCCAGATGGGTACAAAGAAGGTTCAGGATGTTGTGGGTACTGTGCAGGGGATTAAGGTACGTGTCATTGATACTCCAGGCCTTCTGCCTTCATGGTCAGATCAACGCCAGAATGAGAAGATCCTTTACTCTGTTAAGCACTTCATCAAGAAAACACCCCCGGATATCGTGTTGTACCTTGATAGGTTGGACATGCAAAGCAGGGATTTTGGTGATATGCCTCTATTGCGCACCATTACTGAGATATTTGGACCTTCAATATGGTTTAATGCAATTGTAGTTTTGACTCATGCGGCATCTGCTCCACCTGATGGCCCAAATGGTACTGCTTCTAGCTATGACATGTTTGTGACTCAACGCTCTCATGTTGTTCAGCAAGCTATACGTCAAGCAGCTGGGGACATGCGACTGATGAATCCTGTTTCATTGGTGGAGAACCATTCCGCTTGCAGAACAAATAGGGCTGGGCAGAGGGTATTGCCAAATGGTCAGGTCTGGAAGCCTCATTTGTTGTTGCTTTCTTTTGCATCAAAAATTCTAGCTGAAGCAAACACACTTTTAAAGTTGCAAGATAGTCCACCTGGGAAGCCTTCTACTACTCGGTCACGGGCACTGCCTTTACCATTCCTTCTTTCATCCCTTCTTCAATCAAGACCACAAGTTAAACTGCCTGAAGAGCAGTTCGGTGATGAGGATAGTTTAGATGATGATTTGGATGATTCATCAGAATCTGAAGATGAATCAGAATTTGATGAATTGCCACCATTTAAACGTTTGACGAAGACCCAGGTGGCAAAGCTTACCAAAGCTCAGAAGAAGGCATATTTTGATGAGTTAGAATATCGGGAAAAGTTATTTATGAAAAAGCAGTTGAAAGAAGAGAAAAGGCGACGGAAGATGATGAAGAAATTGACAGCTGCAGCTAAGGATCTGCCAAGTGACTACAGTGAAAATGTTGAAGAAGAAAGTGGTGGTGCAGCATCTGTGCCAGTTCCCATGCCAGATTTGGCTCTGCCTGCTTCTTTTGACTCTGATAATCCTACTCACCGATATCGTTATCTAGATTCCTCTAACCAGTGGCTTGTGAGGCCTGTTCTAGAAACCCATGGTTGGGATCATGATGTTGGTTATGAAGGTATAAATGTAGAAAGACTCTTTGCGGTTAAAAACAAAATTCCCGTATCATTATCTGGCCAGATAACAAAGGATAAAAAGGATGCCAATGTTCAAATGGAAGTAGCTAGTTCTCTAAAGCATGGGGAAGGAAAAGCAACATCATTAGGTTTTGATATGCAGACTGTTGGAAAGGACTTGGCTTATACGCTACGCAGTGAGACAAGATTTAGTAATTTTAGAAAGAATAAGGCAACAGCTGGACTCTCGGTTACACACTTGGGTGATTCGTTATCAGCCGGGGTGAAAGTTGAAGACAAATTGATTGTTAACAAAAGATTTAGAGTGGTTATGACTGGCGGTGCAATGACCAGTCGTGGTGATGTTGCTTATGGTGGCAGTTTGGAGGCACAGTTGAGAGATGCAGACTATCCTCTTGGTCGGTCACTGTCAACTCTTGGGCTCTCTGTCATGGATTGGCATGGAGATCTTGCCATTGGGTGCAATATACAGTCCCAGGTACCCATTGGACGGTCATCAAATGTGATTGCTCGCGCCAATTTGAATAATAGAGGGGCAGGACAAGTCAGTTTTCGTGTAAATAGCTCAGAGCAGCTTCAATTAGCATTGATTGGCCTCATTCCCCTATTGAAAAAGTTGTTTGGTTATTCACAACAAATGCACTATGGACAATGATGAAAATCAGGTTATATGTGGTACTGTAGTTGCATGATAGGATAATATTATTGAACTGGCCATCTCTTATGGTCGTCATCAAGAGTGAGTGAGAGTAAGATGCTGATTTCTTTTTTTCATCATTTGTCTTCCGTGGTTATAATGAATGTAGTTCCTTTGTTAGATATTTGCATAAGGTGGTTTTTGTTCTCATCAAGCCGTTGGCCAAGATTTGCATGTACTCAATCATGCCTTTTTTCAAATTTACATTTTTTCTTTCTTACAGGTCTCAGATTTAGTTCATATGTTAGAAGTATTATGACTTGCTCCCTGATTTTGTATCCTCGGTTTTAGGCTAACATGATTTTGTATGTATATTCAGTTTTTATCTACCATAGGTTTTGTTTGTTTATTTGTATTTAAGCTACTTGGGAGTTTGGATCCATATTTTACTTGATTTCATCAGGGTGCGTATTTCCATTGCTGTTTCCTCAATTTCATCCCAGTTTACAATATTGAGAAGTCAATATGTATATAGCAAAGGCAGAGTTTATTTGGTATATGATGAATTGATATGATGCCTGAATTCTGGTTGCCTTCAGCGCTCTATTACCCTCTTTTCTGCCATCATTTGTTTCTGAGAGAGGTGTTGCCTCAGTAAATGGGATATTGATTTACCTTGATACTTCTGTTTGCATAACCTCTCTGTTTGTGGTGCCGAGTTATCCTTGCAAAGGTTGATAGAACTGTTACCTCTAATTCTTTGCGTGCATTGTAGGGAATCAGCGAGTGAATGTATGCTTCACATTTCAATTATCAAATTTGAAATGTAGCTGGCTTGTGGCTACTGTTAGATCTTTCATCTAGGAATGTGGGTCTGAAAATCTGTGCTAAACACATTTTCCTGGTCAGCCAAACGTACCCCTGCAGCTCAACGAGATTAGAGAACTAGTTAGCCATAGATCAATTGTGTTTGAACATAAAGTTTTGACGAAAGGAAAGAAAAACTTGGTGTCTAAGGTGCCGATTCGTACTGTTTTTCACTGGTTTTTTTTTTTCTCAAGAACAAAAATAAGAAACTTGCATGGCAGACTCATCTTTCAGCAAATTCTCAAACTAAGGAAAGAAAAAAATAAGTATACAAAATAAGTTAATTTTGCTCTTAAATAAACAAAAACCACTGATGGAAAAGGCATCAATCAGCGCCCAAGTTTTCTTTTATAGAACAATTTCAAAAACATTATTTGACAAACAATATTTGACGCGCTCTAAATGTGTGTCTTGAGCTACTGTTATTAGAATGCATATACCATGTAGAACGACTACTTATGAGGAATTTCTTGATGAGAACCGTCATTAGAATGCAGGGGAAGTCTCGGTTAATCTGAAGCCACGAGTGCCAGTGACTGAAGGCTTAAAAACTTGTTGAAACCCATTATCGTAATATTAGAAACCGAGGGATATTGCTTGTGCACAAAGGTTACTTGATAAGACGGTAAACAGGAAGGTGTGATGACTAAAGTGTCTATCTCTCCCATTACCATATGCTTGTCACCTTCTTGTTTTTCTAAAAAAGGGGCAGATGGGTCCTGCAAAAATTTGATTGATGAGTCCGAAATCTTTAGCTAACAATGCCTATAGTCCACTAACCATTTTTATTTTCCGCTGAAGCCTGGAAATCCACGTGCTCTTGCCTCTGAAATCCCTGATGTTGTTTTTCTTTGTATCTTCTAATAATTAAAAACAGCCATCGGTTATTTTCTCTCTACTAGCTAACAATGCCCAAACAACTTCATGTGGACTTCATTGACCTGTAAGACCTATGGTCGGCTGAGTAATAACATAAATCCAATAATAACAGCAAATCGAACAGTATACGATAATACCCGGCAAGAAAGTATGAAGCTTCTGAAGCTTCTGAAGCTTGATGAGTTAGAAGTATTCAAGAGCTTATTGTGTCACTGAAAAATGCAGTAACAAGGAAGAAAGTGCCCTCACAATCAACTCGACTAGCAATTGTTTACTCTGCAAATTAATTCGACTAGCAATTGTTTACTCTGCAAATTATTTAATCCATGGAGTGTGTTTAGGATAAATTTACTGGCCTATGAAATATCATTAGGCTACAACCCGCTGATGCAAATCCTAGGAAGACCAACAAACCCACATTATTGCATTTCAATCAAATAGATAGATCCATCCTTTTTTCCTTTAAAAGGATGTTCCCCTTGGAAATCAGATTGACTATGGACCCATGCTAATTCCTAGTTTCAGCCTAAAATAAGAGGTCCAAGCCACCCTTAGCGGCCAGCCCAAGCGGATCAATCCCCGATTGCCTAGGTCGAGTCAAATAAGATTCAAACCCAAGGTATTACGTATTGCTCGAGGTCATTCTTGCTGCCTTGTCCCAAGCAACTTTAGACCGCGAGTAGCACGAGGTTGGACTCAAAGCTACAATCCCTTTCAATTTAGAAAATAATCTCGAGAATCAAGTGGGGCGAATTCAATATATGTCCTTATAAGGCAACCACCTACAATTTTCAGCACACACCACTTATAGGTAAGTGGCTTTAATTTTGGATTGCAATCACCCCCACTACATTGAAAATCAAGAGAATAATGGCTAAATTCTCTGCCCATAAATCTCAGAGTTTACACAAGTGAAGACTAGTTATAAAAGGAGGACTGAGGCAATAGTAACAGGTAATGCAATTCTTCTAAACTTGAACATCTTTCAACAATATTCATCTTTAAAACATTGACTTAAGTATTATAGAGTCGTCGCCGGAACCATTTCCGAGAGGTTCATAACGAGCTTTCTCTTATTTTTTGCAAGAAGAAACTAGAGCAGCCACCATCAGAAGCTGCGCAACACAGCCCAATACAACAAGGCCCATTATCGTTCCCTCAAACAAAAAAATTCAAAATTTGTTAGCCTAAAGAATGAGTTTTTTCGGTCAACAAAAGAAAAAATAAGAGCAACTATATTTACTTTGTAATCTTAGGTGATCTATAAAAGATGATCTACCTTCTATTACTTTTGAGTATTTTTAGTTTTTTTTTCTTTTTATTTCTTTGAGGGCATGTTGGGCCCATTATTAATGAACCCTTTGAAGTCCACTTTATAGAACAAGTTCAAATCAAATTATTTTAATAGATTTTAACCAATAAATAATATCCATTTATTATGTAATTCGACTTCTCGACTCACGGATCTTAGAAATGGGTTGTGTAAGGTTTGACGAGACGGAAATGAATGTTTTATTTGAATTTGGATTAGTTTAATTGCTATTTTGCATAAAGAAGAATTTCTCACGAAGTGGAATAATCCCACTTGAATCTTTTTCTTTATTTGCATTATGAATTGCAAACGAACTTAAACTCTAATTAAGTTGGATTAGTCATCTTATGTGTGTTCATGCATACCTCGAGAATAATTTGGATCTATGCATTATAAATAGAGTCGATTTATTTGATCATTCATCATTGAACTTTGAGTTATCAAGCATCTAGAGCATCCTGCTTATTTTTGAAGAACTCCGCGCATTGAGCATTCTCTTTCTTAGGAAAATATTGACTTGAGTGCCATAGTATTTTTTCTTACAAGAGGATGGTACTCACCCACAAGTTCGAGAAGTTCTCAAAGGTAAAAAGGTAATTTTGTAAAATTCTAACCTTAGAACTTTTAGGGCACTAAAAAGTAAATTAAGTCACCAATTGTTTTATATTCAAGCAAAATAATAGGTATTGATCTTTATAGCAAAATAAAATTTTCTATTCATAAGAACTTAGCAGAGATTTAAAACGTTTTTGAGATTCTTAAGTTTATATGTTTGTTGGATTGGTTTAGCCAATTAATTAAAGGCATTTAAGACCAAGACAGGTAAAACAACTTAGTCTTAAAAGAGTTTTATTCACAAGCTCTTGAAGGACCGTAATATAATTTTTTTTAATCCATTCAAGTTAATACTTAATGCTTATAAACTAGATTTAGTATTGCTATGGTGACTCTCTAGCACAAACTAGTGTAGACTTAATATCTAAAGGTCTAACTAACTCACGCATAATTTAAAGGAGTTGACTTAAATTTTATATCCAGCATACTAGGTAATCGGATCTATTAACCTATAGATTCCATAAATGGGATGCGAGCATCATGGGAAGATAAGGACAAATTAAAATTAAAATAGAAATTCTATTTTAATTTTAATTGATTAGTTGTTGTTCTGCATAAAGAATAATTTTTCACGAGTAAATGCATTCTACTTAAATCATTCTCTTTGATTGAAATGGATAAGAATTTCTAATTAACTCAGGTTTAATTAAAGGCATGCATTCATTTATCATTTGATATGAATTTATATTTATACACTATAAATAAGTATGAAACATAGCTCATAATTCATTCAATTCTACTAGATTCTATTTTCAATCAAGCATCTAATTTATCCAATCTTAATTTATTCAATTCATCACGTATATACATATACATTCATTCATCCAGTTCTTTCCCATCCCATTCACTCTTATTCAAATAAACTCTCTCGATTCCATTCAAAGCATTCATCACTATCCTGCTTATCTTTGAGACACTCCCCCTATACAACACCATCTTTCTTGATCAAACACTGATTTAAGCATCAAAGTATTTTTATTTGTAGGAGGATAGTGCTTTTCTGTAAATTCAAGGAGTTATCAAGGGTGAAGAGGTAATTTTTGTAAGATTCTAACTTTGAGAAATTTCAATGGCATCATTTATGGGAATGTTTGAACAAAAAAGTCAAACTTTCTAGCAACTAATAATGAATAATTAAAAAAAATTAAAATCAAGAAAAAAGAAGAAGGGACAAGGATATTCTTGTCTCAGAGGTTTGGCCTCATTTTTAACTTTGTCCCAAAAGTTTCAAAAAATCCAAATTTATCCCAGTTTGTTAACTTTTTTTTTGTTTGTATAGATAGTAGAAGGAAAAAATAATAACTCATCATAAACATTTAAAGTGGGTTGATAGAGATTGTTGAGTGAGATGTAATTTGACATGCAACGTGTTATGTCATGTTCACATGTCAATCACGATTTGGTCCATTAATGAAAAGATAAAATACAAAATTTTAATAATATTAATAAATTTTTTATTTTGGTCAACCTCTATCTCTCTTTTTACATCTTCCTATCTTTTTGCTATCTAATGTCTATCCGTTTCTCTATAGTTTTCTATCTTTAAAAACCTTTTGTCTCTTTTCTTCCTCAGTTTCTCTAGCAAACTCTCTAATCTTATAAAAATCCTTAAATGCAGTAAATTAGTTCCTATCTACTCAACGAATATTTCAGTGTAACTTTGTTTAAGATAATGTAGTCTATACATACCCTCTACTTCTCATTCTTCTTCCCCACCACCATTGTATTGGAAAATCATTCTAGATAGTTTACTTCTCAAATGAAGTCTACTTTTAGCAATCTGTCTACTTCGCTTATGGTTTTATTTCATTCAGGGGTGAACTGTTATTACTTCTGTCAAACCAACGTGTAATCTTTTATAATGCTTAGTTTGTAGCATATTGTTTTCAGATTTATCACTTTCATATCCTTATGTTACCAGTAAAAAACATCATGGTTCCATTTAAAAGCTTGATCATCATTTCCCTTTCTCTTTCTACCATGTTGGCTCTATGAAGCACCTTTTAATCAAGGTCTAAAAGGTTCAAGATTAGTTTTTTGATTTTTGTGATGTTGGGTGGGATGTATTCCTTTCTTGGGGAAGTCCTTTCAACCACCAATTATGTAATTGCTATTCTATCGGTGATTTTATCTTTGGAGTAGGTGCAAGTTGTTTTTTAGTTTGTTTATCTAATTTTTTAGAAGTTTCTGCTACTTTCTTTTATTCTTCAGATGCTTTTTAGGAATCTTGAGTGAGTTGGCGTAGCATTATCTCACTTGGACTTGCTAGCATTTGATGTCTACTGTCTCTTTTCTAGTGGTTGGGATGCATATGATCACTTGATATAAGGTCGAAGGGACAACTTCTATATAGTAGATCTAAAAGCGTCCAACTATGGCGTTATAAATTGTGGGTGCTTTGAGCACCAGATAATCTACTTCTAGTCATTTTTTGGCTGCTATAATAGGCAAGATAATAATTCAATTAATATGTAGTCTTCCTCCTCTGAAGGCAATTAGGTCGGTGATATATCTTTTTAGGTCTTTTATGTTCAATTTTAAACCCAACAATGTTTCCCAAAATAAATTATTAGCACTACTTCCTCTATTGACTAAGACTCTTCATATTATTGTTCCTTTTATATTGAGGCTAATAATTAAGGGTCTAAATGTGGCATCATTAAATTAGTTAGGTCTTTTCGAGGGAATTTAATTTCACCTAGTTCTTGAGTGATGGATAAGGTCACAAAATTCTCCATAATTTCGTACTTGTAGATTTTGGCTTCCTTTCTGAATAATGGTCTCCATCTCTCGTCTTTCTCTTATCTTTTCAATGGTTTTCCATGGACTATTGGTGTATAATATTGATTAATTATTGTTCATGCGGATAAAACTTCCATGGAATCTTTTTTAAGTGTTCCATATGTTTGTGGTCCTTTTAAGATAGAAAATATGCTTTCATCTACTACCATGATTTCGTACTCCACGACTACTACATTTAATGCTCGATCGCTTTCTTCTTTTCTCTCGTCTCTCCCTTCGTTTAGATTGATAAATGTTGAAGCAAAAGCACACAAACAAGCAATATCATCTAAGCAAATAGTGCAGAACAAGAAATTAAAGAATTAAAGAGAGAAAAGAGTAGAAGAACACATAAAAATTTACGTGGTTTGGCAACTTGCCTACGTCCATGACGGATTAAGATCACTCACTCTTATTATTGAATCACAAGAACACATAAAGTATGCCTTTTTTTAAGAAAGACTCACAAAGAAAAACTCTCTTGCAATCTAGAGATTTTCTCTCACTAAGAACTACAAAGAAGGTTTAATTACTAAGATTTCTTGGGTTATCACAAAGATGTGCTTACAAGCCAATAGAAAGCATTTATATAGGCTTTAGGACGTCCTAGGTTTACCATAAACGTGTGAGAGTCGTATTAGGGAGTCTTGAAGCAAGTGAGAGATGAAATAAGGTGAGAC
This sequence comes from Ailanthus altissimus, assembly GCA_946807835.1. Classification (NCBI taxonomy): domain Eukaryota; kingdom Viridiplantae; phylum Streptophyta; class Magnoliopsida; order Sapindales; family Simaroubaceae; genus Ailanthus; species Ailanthus altissimus. The sequence goes on from OX327698.1 coordinate 15,597,852, forward strand.
AAAATGGGAAACTCTTTCCTGCGCTAGGAGCTGCAGCGCTGGGTGTTTCTCTCATGTGCGTTACGACGTTGGTCACCTACCGTTACAGCGCTCAGGTTCTGACTTGGGCACTGCGGTGCCCACTCCTAAATGTTGCGGCGTCCACGTCTGGCACTGCATTCTTTATTTTTTTGCCTCATTTCGCATCTGTCTTTGATCTTTGTGCACTCTACGCACTTGGCTTGCTCTAAAATCACATCCCGATGATTTTCAATCAATATTCTCACAGTAATGTTAGATAGGGATCCCCGGATTACATTTATAATTAATAGTGCCTTCTTTTATTCGTTATCTTAATTTTTCCTTAAGCAGTTGTGGATTCCTTCACTAGTTTCAATGATCTGCTTAGTGGTTATTTCTAGTCTTTTCTCAGCTAAACATTTTTTCTTCATAAGGTGATAGATTTAACCTCTTAGAGCTCGATAGCTTTTGATGTTATGTCCATATTCATCGTGGAAGGGACAATGCTTAAACTAATCTCTATATTCATCAACTGTCTTGTTGGGCTTCCATTTCCAAAAATTCTAGAATATTTAAGTTTTACCCATATTTTCTCAGCGACTGTGTTTATCGGGATAGTGGTTCATATGGTCGCTTCGATCTCTTGTCATCTCTATTGTTCTCCTGAGTGAAAGGCCTCTTGCCATACCTATCTCCTTTAGAAGGGTGCTTCTCGTATCTTCATTTCTTAGACGAGCTACTCTCTTTCAGTGTTGTGACTACGAAAACTTTTTTAATACCAGCTTCGTCTTCTTCGTCCTTGATCCATTGTTTTGATTTATAATTGATCAATTTAAAAGGATTAAAATTCTTCTGAACAGGGTATTTGTAGTAGGGCATGGATGGCTTTATTGCTTTTCTATAAGCTTGGTAGCTATTTCACTCTCATAGCTCCTAAGCTCGTTGAGTTTCCTATTAAATTGTTTAAGAAAGCTCTTAATCAATTCATTAGCTTCCTATTTCACAAGAAAAAAGTTCAACAATATTTTCTTCTTCTTTCGGTTTTGGATATACTACGATGATGAACTGGATTATTAGTTCATCAATGAAGGATTTTGAGTTCTCCTTGAGTCCTCAAAACCATGCCTAATAAATTGTGGATGTTGTTGTGTGTTGTTCAAATTGTGCCTAATAGATTTAAATAAAAAATATATATTGAGCAACCATTTGATTCAATCTATGTCAATAGAGATATTTTAGACTAAATAATGTCCCTGATCTTTGTATGTCTTAGGTACTTGATTATAGTTACCCGAGTCTATTGTATAGTCATTCTCATATTGTTCCTCACCAAGAATAATGTCCGTATCCCCCTCATTACGTTTCTCATCAAGTTATCTACCCATAATTATCGATTGTTCCCCTGAACTGCATCAACACCTGTATAAAATTGGCTTTCATCTCATGGTTTTGTGGAGACCATTATTGTTTTACATCCAATACTTATAAAAAAAAAGTGTCCAACTAAATGAGCAATTGTAATCTTAAATAATTATTGTTAGTATTTTATTATGTTCAAATACTTCATTTCTTATAAAAAAAACTTACAATATTTTTATTGAAGAGATTTGCCTTCATATTCTTTTGTGTTACATTCTTTCGAGACCTCCACTTTAGCAAACGGGGGACCATGAAAGAGTTTCTTCAGCGCATATAAACCCCCATAACGAGATTGATTCATAGATCCATACCTTTATGAAAATTGTCAAAACAAAAAGTCAATACTAATATATAAAAATTTAAGATTAACAAATGAATTTTTTTTTATGTACCTAAAAAACATAAAAAAATTCTTATAAATTATATTTTCTTCCTTATATTTTGATTCTTTTATTTTTGATGTTTTGTATCTTTCCGGCTCTATCTTTAACACCCTTCTTAGAGAACTACGAGTGGCCATCCATTAAATATTATCCCAAGAAAATTTACTAAATTCTTCAAATTATCCATAATCTAGAGTAAAAATTCATTTATCCAACTCCTTTCTCTATATCCCAAAAATACACGATGAATGAAATATACAAACAACAATTTCAAACACCTATAATGATATATCTCTTTTCGGTAGGTACTCTCACCATAAACAGTTAATTAGTTTTTTCGACAAATGCCTTTGTGGCGGATATCCTCCCAATTGCAATTTAGATATAAGCAGAAACTCCTATTGACTAAAATATATGCGCTTATTGTTCACAAGGTATCAAAGTTTATCATCAATATTATGAGTTTTCACTTCATGGAGTAACAAATGATGAACCAAAATGCTAGAAAAATTTATTTGTTATAGATCTAAGAAATGACCCAAAAAATTTCAAGTTGACGCTCTGTCAACTTCTCTCTTATACAATCAAGTGCCTATGCCTTTGAATAATATGAAATTATTGCAAAAAATGATCTTTAATTGCAATTTTTATAAAACTAAAAAAAGTTTAAACCTAATAACTTAAGTAAATCACTATTAAATATTTAATAATTAATATAAATCACTATTAGTTGTCATTTATTAACAAATAATTTAATATATAATAATCATAAATTGCTAATGAATATATACTAACAAATGAAAAAAATTAATATATTAAATAAATTAATAAAAACAAATAAATAAAAAGTATTTTAAAAACTAAAATTAGGGTCACACACTTTACCTGTGGAGCGTGTGACCCTAAACTAGGGCAAATATCCGATACAATAAAAATTATTATGTCACTAATTTTTTATCACGCTGGATAATCTCTTGGTGCGATAATTTTTGTTTTGCTAGATGATTATTATTCGATGTGATAAGTTTATCCATCGATGGCATGATAAAAATTATCGTCATGAGCAATTATCCGATGCAATAACTTTATTCATCGATGGCACGATAAAGATTATCGCATCATTACAGCCAACCATGCTTGGTTACATATTGTTTTACTTAAATTTTCTTATCCTAATGACATTTTGCCACCAATCGTTCAAATTCATCAAGGCATTTCAATTTGAGAGAGAAAATAGGTGCATGGAGAGGGAAATATAATTTGAGAGTATTTGTGTATATTTATATTGTTTTTGGCTATAAAAATTAAAAATATTTTAAATTAACAAAATTAGATAAGTACCCCAAAAAAGGTTATTTACGAAAATTTCACATTAAATTTTACTACCAGTCTTTTTATGAGTAAATTAAAATTTAAAATTATGAATTGTTTTTTCACAAATTGTGCCACGCGCCTTGTTATGATTAAGTGTACAATATTATTTCTTTTTGTCATTCAAATTAACGAAGATTTTTATAAATATTTTTGATATCTTTAAAAAAAAAAAAAAAATTAGGAGGCGAAATATCTTTTTCTCTTTCATTGGCCGTATGTCCCCCATTTGTAATATTTTAACTGAGTCGAAAACTTTACCATTGTAAGGCTTGAAGTCCACAAGACTTGGGCCTTCAATTACTTGCCATAATTTGTGATTGAAATTATGAAGACAAGTGAAGTCAGGCCAAAATGAAGGTGTCGCCATGTTGGTGATTTCCATCAGAATTCAGAAAGAATGATTTGATATATATACACACTGATACATTAATCAAAACACTACTGAGATCCTGCTGTAGTAAGTTTTCTTTTATCAGTATTATTTGAAATTTTGAATAGATTTTTTTAGAGTAATTCTTATTTTTATTTATTATTTATTTTTTTTTATGTAAGAAAGATTCAAACTCAAGTCTCCGAGACAGGCAAAGTGATCAAAACATGATATGACACCACGAGAGAAAAGCACATAAAAAAAATTCTCTCTTTTATATAAACGCTGAGTTTCTCCCCCTAGCCTATTGTCGTGGCGCCAGTCAGACATCATTACGACGAAATTACTTTAGCTTTGCTTGCTACTTTTTCATGTCTTTTTTTGGAAGGAATTTAAACGCGAAAGAGTGGTTAAAAAAATTGCTATTTCATTTGAGAAATAAGTAATGAAGAAGAAGAACCCGTGTAGGTGTAGAAAGGGAAAGGTGGAAAATTTGATTCAATGGAAGGGAGGAAGTCTTGATTGCTTTTAGTATATGGTGTTTTTCTTTTTAATTTAAAGGGAGTTTTCATAAATGGTCCAGTTTTTTTGGTCATTTTTTTAGTTCTATATATAAAAGTTAATCTTTTATAGTTAAAAAATTTAAAATTGGATAATTATATTTTTGAATCTTATTTTTTTATCTATCAAAAAAAAAAAAACCTAGAAAAATACTCTTCCTCTCAAAATTGAATGCACTCACTCTCTATAAAAATCTCTCAAATTGATGTTGTGTAGATATTTCGAAAGGAACATTGTGAGCTTTGCTCATCTTATTACTCATTTCAAAATTAAAAAATAATTGATACTCGATAACTTTTTTAAATTTTAGATGAAATTAGTAATTTATGATAAAAATATGTGAAAATACGTAGATGTGACTAAAATAGGTAAAATATATGAGAAATTGTTTAAAATATGTTGAAAATATAAAAAACATTGTGAAAATCTAGTCAAAAATAACTTTAAAATTTTAAAAACTGAATGCAAACGATAGTTAACCACCCTCTATAAGCGTGAAACGTTTCGCATAGGCATGAACTCATGTGCCCACGGGGAGAGCCCATGCGTTGGCGCTCTATGGGTGCCTATGCGTGTGCCCGGGTGCAGGCGCATTTTTTTTAATTTCAATTATAATTTATTATTACTTATTAATTTAATCAATAAGTATCCATTTAATTAAAATTTAAAAATAAATTATTAATTTAATTTTAATAAACATATTATTTTAATTTGAATTTGTTATTTAAATAAATAAAAATGTGTTAATAATTTAATTAATTAAATGTTAAAAAAATTAATTAATATCCTAAAAAGATATTTAATATGCACATTTATTTTAATTTATTTGTTGGGTTTTGTAGCTTACTAATGAGATATAAAATTAGTTCGAAAAAAGTAATGTAAGTATCATCACATATTGCTACAAGGGTTCACTTGTGTGTCTACATATTTCTTTGTAAATTTTTTAATACTTTAATTTTTTTATGTCATTCACATATATTGATTATTTATTTTATTAAAATTTTAAGTGTCCTGTAATTTTGTCTACATGTAGCACGTCACAGACTTATTTGCTATTGCATGAGACTCATGCCTATTGTCGTATGAATTAGGACTCAAAGAAGAATTGCTTAGTGGGAAACTATAAGTTAAGATTGACAAAGTAAAATAATAGGTTAAAGAATTTAATTTTTTTTTATTTACTTGATAATGTCTAATTTTATATAAGTTTATATTCCTATCAATTATAAGTGCGAGTATTGGATTACGACTGTGGTGAATTTGGTGTAACAAAAGATCATTATCTATTTGAGGATACACTAATGGTGTGATATCCTCTCGTATCGCTTCATTATATATTTTAATGTCACACTATCTGTAAGCTTATAATTTTTACAATTTTATGAAAAATGTTGTATTAGACTTGATGCTCTTTTATGTAATTAGGTTAAGGGTGTGCCACAACAGAGGGTTTAAAAAGGGTTTAAAATAGGGATTGTAGGACTTTCATATTAACATGAATAATTAATGTTAAATATTGCATATCGAATATTCTTTGTACTGGGCCAATAGTTAATATTTCATAAATTAGGCTACTAACTCATAACAAGCGTATAAACTAAACACAATAAAGCGCTTATTCAGAAAATCTGAAGTTTATTTCTCAATGCCAGCGAACTAAAGCAAACGACTTTCAGTACTCAGCAAATAAGCGGGGAACAGAAAACAACTACTCTGTTCGGCGCCAAATAGAAAAATTCAGTAGGCCCTAGTGAACAACTGTAACATTGTACCCAACAATGGCATCACCAGTTTTGGGATCGAACAAATGCGTCTTGGCAATTGCAAATCCCCGCGCCAACCGGAACACGCCAGTCCCGCCGACGATCGGCATCTCTCTGACCGGATTCATCGCCCGGTTGCTGCCAAGAAGGCTGATAGTGCTGCCATTATACATACCATCAGTGAACCCAAAATTCATGGCCATGATCAGACCTAACTCCTCCTGGCAAGCTGACCCGTAAAGCCCTTGAGCCCGGCCTACGAGCTTCGATTTTGGATCCGGGGTTTCTGTCAGTGGATCATCCGCCATCATCACGACGCCGAAAAGAGTTGGTGACTTGTCAGTGTCAGTGGCTTGAGCAACCCTGACTGCAGTAGGGTTTTTGCCACTGAGGATGTCGTGAAAGTAGAATTGCAGATTTGTTGTTGTCTCTTTTTTAGATTCAAGTCTCTTGGCCCAAGTCCCTGATGCATGTGAGCTTTGTGGCATTGCTGCTGCTACAAGAGTGATGAGCAATAAAACTAAACCTAAGTTTGCCATTTCTCTAAGCAATGAGCTGAAACAAAAAGGAAGAGAAAAATGTTATAAATCTTGGTTGTGAGAGATGAAAGACAAGAAGGGAAGAGGATTTGAGATTTCTTTTATAGAGGAAATTGGGTTGGTTTGCAAAGTTTTTATAAAAGGGAAGCATGCGGTGACAGAATATTCAAAGGCTGTTTAACTACATGGGACTGGGAAGAAATAATTATAAACTGAGAAAGCTGCCGCTTTACGAGTGGTCCATTTGTTCATAAAGAAGAAAGCTCTCTTAATTGTTTTTCATCAGGTAACAAAATGAAGAAATTATATTTATCAGTAATGTTATATTTATATAGTTAAGATATAAAATTTGTATTTTAATTAATGTTATATTTAATATGTTTATTGTTAATTAATATTGTATAATTATCAAATTAATATAAATTAAAAAAGGAACAACTAATTGAATAATAATCATGGATGACATATTAATTAAAATACAAACTTTATATTTTAAATATATAATACTACACATTTATATGAGCCATATAATTCTGTCCTTAAAAAGAGAGGTAAAGGATGACAAGCGATGGCCCATGTTGTGCACACCTCCCATTTTAAAAGCTCACGAGTTGGAAGGAAAACGAAAAAGGAATGTAGAAAAAGTGGAGGAATGACTAAAAAAATGGAAACAAGGAAATAGTTCTTTCCTATTTTATATGAATATAAAAGAGAAAAAAAAACTGTTAATTATCTTACAAGATAAAATGTGAAGAAACTTTGTAGGATTAAAACCTAAATATTTATCCTTACATTCTATAGTCGAGAATTTGCAAATTTATAAAGTAATCCTTGTTGGAAGAATTTAGGAATTTGATCAATGCTTCGTAATAAAATAGACCAATGTAAATGTAAATGTATATATTGCTTAAGGATAATTTTTGTCCTTAAAGACATTTTCGGGTGTAAATAGGTTTATGGCGATTTATTTTTTTGGCATTCAATAGCTTAGTTTAATAAGGGTACACTCCCACGTATGGAACTCTAGAACAATTATTTTCTTTTTTTTAGTATAAAGTAGCTTATATAAATAATAAGTATTTTTTTATTTGTGTCACAACTTTTTACATACACCTTTTCATTCATGATCGTTAAATTAAAATTAAAATTTAATTAATAATTTAAAATAAACATTATTTTTTCAAATGAAAGAAGTGTCAATAATAATCTTAACATTTACGCATAATATGAAAAAGTGCAACTCCATTTCAATTAAAATTTGAAAGGTATCAACTCAGATATTTGTGATTACAATTAATATATATTTTAAAATATAAAAAATATACAACAATCCTTATTTTTGAATGATTAGTGTATATAAGTTTTAGATACACAAAAGTAATTGTAGAAAAATCAGAAGTATTAGTGTTTTTTCTACCTATGAAAATTTATTACAATATCTGTGCACAATTTATTCGGAGTATGGTAAAACAACGCAGCATGATATGAACCCAAATAGTCAATGGTGTTTATGTATTGTTATTGGAGTCGGTGACTGTGTCCAGATATCAGCATTATGCAGCTGACCTAACTCCTGCTAATACTTAATCCAAATCTTTAAATTATACCAAGAACCTCTATAAAACAGATTTCACCTAAACAAAGCATAAAATTCAATTGTTTGGTTGGCTGTTAACATGGCTTGGACTATTCTTATAATCACCAGACCAAATGGGTACCATGAGAGAAATGGGGGCATTATTACTTATTAATCTTTTGTTTCTTATAAAAAACACACGTCTTTACCCACAATTTCACATGCAACTTTTGTTTGGAAGGCATTTCATCCATACGTCAGCACTGCACAAATTATCATTATTATTATTTTTTTCAAGAAATTATCATTATTATTAGTAGAATGATATTTACTTTCTAATTTTTGAATTTGAAAGAAATCTGTGTTAGTGTTTGATTGAAAGGAAAGTATAAATGAAAATTTATTGTAACAGAGAAAGTTATGAAAAGAAAATGTGAAACAATGTTGTACATACTAGACTGATTAAAGATACAGTATTCTCCACCTTTTATAGCAGAGATTACACGAAGGAAAAATTAGTGAAAACTACAATCATACTTAATATTTCCATCCTCTACAATTTCTAACCACCTGAAAAGTTTGTTATAACAACATCATTTAATTACACTCTTGCCATCTTTGTTGACTCAACAATCAACATAATCAATCTTTATCAGCATTTATCAAACGGTTGATTCTCCTTAATCTAGTATAATAAGATCAGCTTGGCTTGAACCCTCCTCTATTTCTGCATTGCCACTTGCTGCATTTCAGTTGCAGTACCTCTGTTCTGCATTTCAGTTTCTTCTGCATTCCAATTTCTACACCATACAAACATAAATCTAATAGAATTTAATATTTATAGTTTTAATCTTTTTAAAATACAAATAATTGATTTTGGCCTTTAAAGTTTTATCGCGTTAATAAATTTTGACCTCTATATATAATATAATTTTGACCCCCATCATTCTTTAACTTTAATATTTGGCCATTCTACAATTTCAACTTTGACGCTATTTGATTATTTTCATCTTCCCACAGTTTTATTTTTCCCATATATATTGCGTAGGCATAAATTGATCCTTTATTAAATGTAGACACTTGCTCTACAAGCCTATATGCTAGACACCTCCTTTATTTGAATAAAATTCTTACAGTTAGCCATTGTTTAAGCAACATAGGTTATGTTTGGTTGGATGAAAAAGAGAGTAGAATGAAAACAAATTTTTATTCCTAAGAAGATTTTTTTGCCTCGTTGGCGACAAGGATAAGAAATAGGAATTTCTTAAAAATGAGGAATTAAAATTCCTCTTGAAGGAAATAGAAATCCTTATTCTAATCTATTTTGTTAAATTGCTAAAGTAAATTAAGAATTTAAAAAAAGTAAATTAATTTCTTAAAATAAATAAATTAAATTTTAATAAAAAATAAATTAATTAAATTTAAAGAGGAAATAAATAAATTAATATTTTATAAGTCTAATATTTTAGATTTAGAATCCCACACTAATACTCAATAACTTGACATTTGAAACTTTAGATGCGCTTGCCTCCCTGAATCTTGACCGACTTTGAGAATTCAAAACTTGATTTCCTTGACTTGCAGCTCGATGTTAAGACTTGAGAACTTACACCATAACTCGAGGACTTTACCCCCTGAACCTGGACTAGTCTTGAGAACCCAAAATGACCCTTAGATTCTTATATTTAAGATTGACTTTAAGGGTAAATATCCCCATAGGAGAGTGGGGGCGCCCTTCATCGTGGAGACATGGGGTCTTACACCCTACACCTCACCCCTCTCTTACCCTAACCTCTCATTCAATAAAAGGAAAAAAAAATGCACAGAATCCCTAAATTTCAAAAATAATTTAGTGTTGATAAAAAATTATATTATTTAATAATATTACAATATAAATATTTTGATAACAGAAAAGTTATTTTTCAATTACGTAGGATAAAAATTACTCTAAACTACTTTCATATTTTATTGCCAAACACTAACTTTTTAAAAAAAAAGCAATATGGGGTAAAAGCATTTTGTTGAAGTATTTTCAGCTTAACCCTTAAATTAGCTTAACTTTAGAAATAAATTGATTTTAATTTAAAATTCTTATAAAAAGTAAATATAAAAATGAAAGCTAAAGTGTTTTTCAACTAAATAAAATATTAATCAATGGTCGATTCCATGCTCCAACCAAACAATGAAATCATTTCTATCTCTTATTCACTTCTTATTTCCATTCTATTCCTTTCGTTTTTTCTTTTTCTTATTCAATCCAAACACCACCCTAGACTAGTTGACCAACATTAAAGTATAAGATTTTGTTAAAATGTAATATTTTTATATTTAAAGTTCTTATTTTGTTTTTTTTAATATAAGTGACGTGAAATTCATTAATTGGAGGGTAATTTTTATAATTTTTAAAATAATTAATTGTGTTATGTTACTATTCAATGAATGATACATCACTTAAAGTTAGAAAATTTGGATTAATAATTTAAGCCGTGTAGTACTATTGTTTGATGAAACGGGGACTTATTTTATTCTTGGACCAAAAAAAGGGAAGAAGGCAAATTGATATTATGCATTGTATTTGCTACAGAGTATTAATTCAAGATTCATTTATCCATAAGACATGTTGTAAGAAACTTGTCATAGCGACTCTTAGAATATATATTAGATGAATTTCAAGAATTTTACAGTTGCATTTGATAAGTTCTGCGCTGAATTTGACCAGTTGCATTAAATGTTTTAAATTTCATGCACGCAATATGATAGCAATTATAGCGATACCACAATAATTGGATCAGATAGAGCCTAATATATATAAAAGAAAACACAAATTACAAAATATAATCTTGTATGAAATCTATTTTATTTGATTTCTTTGTTATCAAACTCAATTCTTCAATCACAGCATTCAAATGAAAGAAAGGTGAACCCATTTTTCAATAACCCTATTTTCCGTCTCCCCAAATTCTCTCTCTCACTTTTAGACCATTTCTAAACACCAATGTTTCATTGTTAATTTGCTCGGCCGAGCGGCCATCGGCATGCCGGCTGCCATTCCTTCAAGAACTGAATTCCATCCACAATGTGTCACAAAATTCTCCAATTACTTTATTGAGGGAGAAATCGCCATTCTCTCTTAGAGATTAAGTTAAAATGAAGAGCTCTAAATTTAATCTTAAATTTTAACATTTTTACGCAGCAAAATAATTTATATATCAAATAAAATAGTAAGAATTTAAAGTAGAAAATAAAGAGTATAACGCAATCACTTATGTGGTTCGGTCAATTGCCTATGTTCACAGTGGATCCAAGCATCCTAGCATTTCTTATCAACTCCCTAAAGATTTTACAAAGAAAACCCAATGAAGAACCATCAAAAGGACCTAATGTTTAGTGTACCCTTACTTTACCATAAACAATGAACACCCAAACGACGGTTCCACCCTAGCGCACATAAACACTAAGTGTCTACTCAATTCTTCTCTTTCTTTAGAGTCTCTCTTAATGCTTGATCTCAACTAAAGGGTTTATAAGCATTTATATAGGGGTTATTTTGTGCCTACTAACCCTATTCCTTATTGGAGTAAGAGTCCACTTATTTTGAAAGTCTTAAACTTTTAAAAACTCAAAATTCGGATGAAAAATAGAATTTTCTCAGCTCTAGCATTGCAGCGTTGAAGTCCTGGCGCTGCAGCGCTGGGTTTTTGATATGAGCACCGCGGCGCTCAGCCCTGACACCTCATTTGCGCTTTTCTTTGCTTCATTTGAGTCTTCGAGTCCCGTTTCACTTCCCCTTTCGTGTTCCACATGTTCTAGACTTCTCGTGACTCTCCTCTTTGGCATTCATCTTAATTCTTGTCCAAACAAAATTGTTGAATCACCAAATCTCCAACAAACCCTTCCTTGATTCAAAATCTTCCAAATAAGATGGCTTTTGGATCTGATCCACACCAATACTCTATTGCTTAGAGTTGAGTCCAATTAAGTCTCTACCAAGACTTAACTTTTCCCGGGCTTGTGACTTTAGTCTCTAAAGGCATTCGTGCACCTTGCATAGGGTATGGATGCGTTGCACTCATTTTCGACCCTCATTACCTTGGTGAGCACAGTTTGGATGTCGCCTAGTGGTTTGCATTACCCCAACACCCCGCGTTGGGCCATTCATGGTCATCCCAGAAAGCACATAGAGCCCCCTTATTGTGCTTCTCACCCTCGAATCTTATAGGTCATTTATTTACCCTTACTTTTTCTTTTTCTTCTCTAATCGAATACCCTTCCTCATCGAGCTTACCTAGGGATATCGAATTCCTCCTCAACTTAGGAAAGTGCCTTACACCATGTAAGTCCGTAGTTTCTCCACCTTGTATCCTCAGCCTTATGTCACCAACTCCTATGATTTCACAAGTTATGTAATTCCCCATTAGAGCTTTACCTCTTTTGACTTTGTAGTTGCTAAACATCGATCTGTCGGGACATATATAGACGCTGCACCTCAAATTTAGTATCCATTTGCCAGTGTACTTTCCCCTTGAGGCTACCAATGTGTCTACAACTTTGGTATCTTTCTTAATACCGATTGCATCCCACACTAATTGGCTTTTTGATTTCGGATAACCTTTCACAAAGTGCCATTCCTTATTACAAAGGAAACACTTTTTGGATCTTCTCCTTGATTGGTTTCTCTTCCTTCCTTGTGCAAGCAATGCTGTTACACTCTTGGACTTAGATCTCTTTGTCAATTCTTTTGAGTTCAATGATGCCTTGACGTCATTTATTATTAAGAACTCCTTACCATACAGCAGCGTATCTACAAAGCTCTCATAGCTCTTCGGCAACGGACTTAACATGATTATGGCATTATCTTCATCCTTAGTCTTGATGCCTAATTACTCAAGACTTATGATGATCTTGTCGAACTCGTCAATGTGAGCTCTCAATGAAGATCCCTCATGCATTGTTAACTGATATAGTTTCTTTTTCACAAGAAGTCTATTTGTAAGAGACTTCTTCATGTATAATGTATCGAGTATTTTTCATAGCCCCAAAGCGGTTTCTTCATCACCAACTTCCCTTAATACTTCGTTGCTCAACGCTAGAATTATGGTGCTGTAAGCCTTTTTTTTTAATTGTATCCCAATTTTTCTGCTTGGACTTTGAGGTTGTCGTCTCTTCGCTAGTTGAGGAACTTGCTTCCTCCAAGGCTGAGTCTAGCCCTTCTTTCACTAGTAGAGCCATAACCTTCTTCCTTCAAAGATTGAAGTCATTTATCCCATTAAATTTCTCTATTTCTTGCTTGATTGTAGCCATGGTTTAAATACCCTAGGTGTGTATTATCGAGTCTGTTAAGTATTTGGTTCTTACTAAATACATGTATATCTATACGAGCTTTCACTAAGCTTATGGTTTGCTAAGATTAACCATCTGGACTATCCAGATATAGACATACACTGATCTACATAAATCGATTCTACTCGATAAACTCTGCATCGGTAACAATAGATTATAAACAATAAATTCAAGAATATACTTGCATAATGACATTTTTTAGTAACTCTTGTAACTATTTACAACTATGTCATTATTATTATATCCTAGGTCTTTGTCCTATTTTAAACAAGGTTCTAACTCTTTAGACTTGATCTAAACTCTTTTAAATCAATATAATATCCAAAATATTATATGCATCTTACCTAATAAAAATAATTAGCGATTTAATGAAATATTTATTTATCGCATAAGTATGAAAATACAATATTCATACAAATTTGAGATGACACATGAGCATAAATTCCAACAGCAACGCTTAAGGCTGAGAGGTCAGAGCCACGGTGCCCAATCAAATAACACTAGTATTTACTTCCTAGGTCTCAGCGTTGTGGTGCTGAGCCTCCAACGTCACTGCACCCATACGATAAGTCAGAGAACCTTACTTTTCAGTCCGAATTTGAGTAGAAATTGAAGGCCCTCATCTCTAAGGTTTCAAAACAAGTATAGAAACATTCTTTTCAGAGCCATAAAATATAGAATTTTAGAGGAAAACCTAAATCAAATGGATTTACATTCAATTTAAGAGATCAAGGCAAATTATTAAAGATTAAAGAACAAGTTCATGTGCATTCAAGCCAAAAGAAAGAAGAGCAATTCAAGGTCTCACTTGTATTATTTTCTTTCTTCTATTAATTAGATGATCTTGTTCATGATATTTTTTAATTCTTTTTTTTTAATACTCTTGTGTTAATCATGACCCAACTCTTTTGATCTAGGGTTAGACATTTTGAACCTAGTATGTAGTTGAATTTCATAAACTCTTAGTTATAAACTTAAGACAACACAATTGATTTATTCTATCTTGATCTTAATGCTTTCATTAGACATGATCAATATTTTGAATGTTTAAGGAACCATTATGAACTCGACGGAAGAATTCACGTGTTTAGCTTAGGATAGTTTAAAGCATGATTATAGGGTAATAACTATGAGTTCCATATGAGATAGACATATACCTAGGTGGTATGTATGATTTGATTTATACTTATTCTTAATGAATTGCATCTTACTTAGACTACCAGACATATATGTAACTGTTAGGGTATATTATAGTCATTCAACCATTGATAGATGCTTATGATGAAGGTAGTGTCTAGCCAATCAATTGGTATTAAGGAAGTAACTAAGGGATTAAGGAATTCAATGAAAAACTAAGAGATTAGTTGAAACCCTAGATTGCTTCTCAATTAGTGAATTCAATATTTGATTGCTTTTAGTATTAAAATAGGTTTAATTGATAATAGTAAGCTAATTTAATTAAAATCCATCATTAAAATTTTCTGGATAAAAGTAAAGTAGAGTAATTTTAATAATTGATTCAAGAAAATAGGTTTAATAGTCTCTATAGGGACGATAATCTGGACTTAAACTCTATAATACATAATACAATAGTGTGCGCTTGCGCTAAACTATTACAGCACACATTAAAACTCAACTCCTCAACCATTAGCACTGTCTCTATATATTAAAATACTGCGTCATCAAATATAATTTTTCTTTAACAGTCGAGCTTGATTAATCAAACTTTGTGATTTGGTGTTCTTAAGTTTTAACTATAGTAAGAGGCAATTGTACTGAAAATCTACTTAATAGTGTGAATATTTATCTTGCACAATATATTAAAATGGTGAATTTTGATATAACTGTTGTTGTCTTTGAAAATCCTAAGTTCGATCATTGGATAAGATAGAATTAGACCTGGCTTGGTTTACTTTTCTCTACCATACATGTTAGCATTCTTAATTTGGTAATTAGCAATAAGACGAGCAATGATCTATGGAATGTTATTGAGATATAGATTAGATCTCAATCAAAAGCCAGATCTAACATAACTTAGGATGTAAATCTCCTTACTCCAGAAAAAGTGCACTTTTATGTCTAATTGCTTTATGAAAATTAAATGATTAGTAGATGAAATTTCTACTGCTGGATATCATATTGAAAATGACGATTTTATTAGACATCTGATCTCAGGGATTAGGTTTGGTTATAATCCAGTTGTAGCACTCATACTTAGTAGAATTTTTTCAATAACTCTTAACGAAGCTTATGTTCCTGCTCAAAAGAGCATAAACCTATAGATTTAAGTAACCTAAACTCTAATCTTAGTAGTTTTAAAGCAAATTATGACTATAAAAAAAAAAAGAGGCAATGGTTTTAATCATGGTGGCTTTTTAGACCTGCTAGCTATAATAATTATGGTAACACCAATGGTTTTTGTACAGGAACTCAGTCTTTTATTAGTAGAAGAAGTCTTGGCATGGTTCAATGGGGCAGATTTAGAATAACTAGTAGAGGAAACTCTTTTTATAGAAGAGGAAATTTTGGTGCAATGAATAAGTTCATATTTCAAATTTGTGAGAAATAAGGTCATTTAGTTGTCAAGTCCTTTTAAAGGTTTAATAAGGATTATGTGCCAAGAAATTTATCTGGTTTCAAATATTATAATGCTCCACATCTAGGACCTAATGTTGGTATCAATTATTCTAGTGTTCAAACTAGTCTAGTTGTCCATAAAGCTACATATTTCGTTGTACATTTTACATAAGAAAATTTAGCTGATAATGAATGGCTTATGGAAGGAATTGGTGATCCAAATTAGTATCTTGACTTAGGAGCTACATATCATCTTACACACGATGCTATCAACATTGCAAATAAGCATGAGTTTTTAGGTACTGAAGAAATTTTAATTGGTTATGGTAGTGGATAAACTATACTTCTTATTGGTAATTCTTGTTTAAAGTCAAAATATGGTTGTTGTTTGTTGTTGAAAGATCTTCTATATGTTCCTAAAGTTATTAAAAATTTGATTAGTGTTTCAAAACTTATTGTTAAAGTACCTAGACCAATTTAGAAAGCGGATCAAACGATTTGAAAAGTGGATCGACCAGTCTAGAAAGTGGCTTAGCTTGCTTGATCTGTAGACATAGTGATTGCACTATGTTTAAATCGGTTATAAATTGGTTCTCAATTCACTGAAACACTTTTTTTTTTATACTGCATGCTTGAATAATTTAGTTATAACTTTTCATAGATAACTCTGAATTAACTTATAATCTAAATAACTAGGAAAATGAAATCGTTGAGAGCAAGCTTAAAATGACTCATTTTTACAGTGACATCACTATAGCGACCACAAGATTCCACCAAATCAATTTATCCTTGGCTTTCACATTTTTTCCCTCTTAACATAATTTTATTAGTTCATGATTAAATTTTTTTTTAAAATTAAGAATTTAAAAGTAATTCAGTTTTGTTTAAATTGAATGAAGTTAACAACTTTGTTATTTTGACTATTATATAACTCTCATAAATGATACATTCTATAGTAGTATTTTAATATTTTTCCTTTGCAAATAATGTGTCAAACATTAATTGGACAATTATTTTTTATGATTTTTAATTTACTCATTATACTATATCACTATTTAGTAATTTCTTGATACATTATTGAGATAGATAATGTTGAAATATTATTTGGGAAATAAGTATCACTTAATTGACTTGGGCGCAAAGCAAAAAAAAGAATAACTTTTGAAGTACTTAATAGTAATTTTGCAGTTTTTGTCTAGCTGCTATCTGTCTAACCAATATGTCCTTAACTTCTTCTTAGTGTAAATTAATACCATTGTCTTTCGGACACTTATTGAGATTAATAGCACCAATAATTCTTTCAATGATGATACAATGTCACCTTATACTCAATGACGGCATCGCCATTAGTGGCATTGAAGTAAGCAGTCTTGAGCTCCGCGAACCCTCTAGCCATCCTGAGATTACCTCTTCCTCCGACCACCGCCAGCTCACGGTTAGGCTGCACTACCGGATTCCTCGAAAACACGCCAAACGAGCTCCCATTGAACTCACCGGTTGTAAAAGAAAAATCAATGTACATCATTATTGCGAAGTTGTTCAAATCCTGGCTGGATGATACATAAAGGCCTTGTGCATTTCCAATGATCTCTGAGTTTGGTTCAGGCCCCAGTCTTAGGGCATCATCAATGGCAAAAACGCTGCCAAATGGTGTTGGTGACTTGTCGTCGGTGAGATTAGCATGGGCTACCATGACTGCACTAGGGTTTTTGCCGCTGAGAATATCATGGAGGAAGAAATGGAAATGAGTTACTTTCTCCTCCATGACTGCCGCTGGCACGCTCTCGGAGTAATACTTGCAGTGCGCCGGTGCGGCGGCAATGAACAGGATCAAGGCTAGACCAAAATAAACCTTGCCTCCCATTTTTTTCTTTTGATAAATTTGCACCAGTTATTAAAGTTTGTAAGGATTTTGGGATAAACACGCTAGCTTCTAATAAGCCTTATCAATATATAGTAATCATAATAATAACTGAAATGACAGAAATCAATTAAAGCGTTTTAGGGGATTCGTTTTTCTTTTATTTAAGGGGATTCATTATTAAAAAGATTTGAACATACAAGGAATTAAATCAACAAAATCCACCATTAATATTGTCTCTTAATTTCTCTTATGGTGTTTGGTGGCTTACAGTGGATCTATAGAATAAGTAAAAGAAGATTAAATGCTTAAAATTACAAAAATATAGAAAAGGGAACGAACCGAGAAATCCGCAATTTTATGGATAGTCTTTCCTTTTGCTGTCTTCTTTAGCTTATTTACTTGGCTTCAAAATCAAAACTGTAAATCAAGGATTTAATCGCCAATATTTTAGGAAATATTTTAAATATAAATATCAACTAAAATCGAGTGAGTATTAATTTATACACTTTTTCTTTCAAAACAATTATTCATTTTTGCATGGAGTAATGCTACACATCTCAAATTGCATTTCAAATAATGATATGTCAAGCAATTACTGAATAGTAAAATTGTGTAAATTTTAAAATTATTCATTACATTCAATAATTACTTGACATATTATTATTTGAGATACAACTTAAGATGTGTAGTATTATTCCTTTTGGATGTGATGTTGTACAAAAATTTACAATGAATTTAGTCCACCTCTAGACACATTCTTATGTATGTATAACAAAGTAAGATATATGAGCTCAAACCATTTTTAGGGAAACAACCTATTGATCATAATTTAGTCAGTAGAGGGCTGCACTAAGTAAGACCTAAAAAATGTGTATTCCTAGGCTAAAGCCCATTTATGGGTATTTAGTTCAAAATGCGACGCAAAGCATATGAACCGTTATGCTAAAACTTACTTAAGAATATTTAATTTAAAATAAGAGTAATGATAGGGCTTAATTAGGTCTAATATTTTTATCTGCTAAACTTAATATCTTTTCATTTAATTTAAGATTATTTGACTTTTTTATGTACTTTATTGTTATTTTGTAGGTTTGGAGTGAATGGAGCAAATGACGATAAAAATCCAAAGAAAATACGGCAAAAAAATAAATAAATAAAATTGCTACAATACTCAACTACAATGCTAAAGCTATAGTATTTTGCTACAATGTCTAGCGCTGTAGCGCTGTATGAACAATGACATGTAAGCAGTACTCATGAATATTGTGCATAAACAATAATTTAATCTAATTTATATTTGATGTTTTACCCTAAATTGAAAACATAAACCTATAAATAAAAGGCCAAAAATATTAATTCAAAAGAATCAAAAAGAGGAAAGAAAAAGAGAGAGCAAGTTTTGGAGGATTAAAAAAACTAGAAGATTAAAGACTGTAGAAAAATTAGTTTTATCTCTTTAACTCTTTATCTTTCTAGTTTTTTTAATGATTTTCATGATGTTATTCTTGATAAGCTCTAGAACTCTTTATTTTATCAAGACCTAAGTTTTTTATTTTCAGGGTTAGACTTTTGAACTTAAGATGTAGTTAGATTTTATTAATTTTCTTAGTTTATAAACTTAATACATATAACTGATTCATTCTATCTTAAGTTTATTACTTTCATTATATCTAGCTAATATTTTGAATGATTGAGGAACCATGATGACTTGACAAAGAGATTTTTTAGTCTAGGATAGTTTGATGCATTATCATAGGGTAACAACTATGAGTTCTATGTAGGATAAATATATACCTAAATGACATGTATGATATTATTTAGACCCATTCTTAATGAATTACATTTTAGTCGGGTTACCATAGATATATAGGTAATTGTTAGAATACGTAATATAGTCACTTGACCATCGATAGAGGCTTGTGATGAGATCAGAGTCTAGCTAATCAATTTATATTAAGGGATTAACTAAGAGAGTAATCAATCCAATAAAATATTAAGGGATAAGTCGAAACCCTAGATTGCTTTTAATCGGTGAATTCAACCCTTGATCGCTTTTGATTTGAATTATGTTTAATTTGTTAGAATTAGTTTAATTAGATACAATCCATGTTTAAATTCTTTTTGGATAAAAGTAAAGTAAAATTAAATTTATTAATTGATTGAGAGAGAGAGATTAATAGTCCTCGTAAGAATGATAACTTAGACTTTAAATCCTATATTATTTAGTACGATAGTGTGCATTTTTGTTTAGCTATTATTGTATACATCAAGTTTTTGGGGCCATTGTCAGGGATTATTCTATCTATTCTTAGATAAATACCAATACTAATCTACTTACTTTTAATTCAGATTTTTATTTATTTTTATTTTACTTCTTCTTTTTACTTTGATTTTGTTCTTTTTTTTTTCTTTTGCTTTGATAGTTCATGCGAGGGGCGAAACGTGCTGACTTATCTTCTTTTGATCTTAAGATCGAACGAGCTTTGAAAAGACTTTAACGTGAATGTCAGTAAACTTTACATATGGAGGAGAACAAGAATCACATCAATAATTCAGTGTTTGAGCCTATGATACCACAGAGAGCATTGAAAGCATATACAGTCCTTACTGCAGATGGTGTTTAATCTAGTATTCAGTGACCAACCATTAACGCAAATAACTTTGAGATCAAGCTGATTATGATTCAGATGCTGAAGGAGTCTGTATAGTTCAGTGGAGCTCCCAATGACGGTTCTGACATGCATATTATAAAGTTTTTAAAAATTTGTGATACTTTCAAGCATAACGAAGTCTCAGACGATGCCATCTGACTTAGATTGTTCTATTTTTTCTTAAGGGACGAAGCCAAGAGTTAGTTGATGTCATTGCCATCAGGATCTATATCAATGTGGGATGATTTAGCCTAGAAGTTTTTAGTTAAGTTCTTCCCACCAACAAAGACAGCAAAGATGAGGAATGACATTACCTCATTTAGTCAGATTGATGGCGAGTTCATGTATGAGGCATGTGAGTGCTTTTAGGATATGTTGAGGAAGTATCCTCACTATGAAGTTCCTAAGTGGCTATTAGTTTATGAATTAGTAGGCTATTTGAGAACCATTATAGATGCCATTACTGGAGAAGCTTTGATGAATAAGTCTACAGATGAGGCTTATGACCTGCTAGAAGAAATGTCGTCTAATAGTTATCAATGGCTAATAGAGAGGATTATACCCAAGAGAATCACCGTAGTGCATGAGATTGACACATTCAATGCATTGTCTATGCAAATTAATACTTTATCTAAGAAGATTGATGCATTGAACGCCGTCAAAACCCAATAAGTGACATAAAAATTTTGAGTGATAACCATATAAATGGGCGGTGCATGGAGTCGATGAATTATATGGACAATTTTAATTGACAATAACCTAACTCATAATCTAGTTCCTACAATCCAGGGTGAAGATATAATCCTAACTTCTATTGGTGAAACAATTAAGGGGAGTCTTATAGACCATTGAATTCCCCAAGATTCTAGCAACCGTAAGAAAAGATGCCATGTTTATGCATTATATGAAGTCAAATGATGCCATTATGCAGAATCATTTAGTAACCTTGAAGAACTTAGAGGTCTAAATAAGATAATTCGTTGCTGTAATTAATAAGCGACCTCAAAGCACTCTACCAAGTGACACCGAGGCAAATTCAAAAGAAAATATAGAGGAATGCCAAGCCATTAACTTAAGGAAGGGTAAAATCTTACAAGATAACATGTCCAAACCACCACTATCAAGTGTGAATGAGAAGGAGAATGTGACATAACAAGAAGATGTGTAGCCATATAGACCACCTATAACTTTTCTCTAAAGGCTACATAGGCATAAACCAAATGTATAAACTAAAAATATACAGCAAACCAGTCAAGATGGGCTGTAGAAAAGTGATACAATTATGTAGAAAAAGTTCAAAAACTGGTATACAAGTTCAAAAAAATCTTGATGTACAGAAAAGTGACAACTTAGCAGAAAATACCACTACAAACATATAGAATCAGCAGTACACTCTACCTCTACAATTCCCCCAGAGACTGCAAAAGAAGAAACTAGATAAGTAATTTTTTAAATTTCTTGAAATTTTTAAGAAATTACATATTAATCTTTCTTTTGCAGATGCGTTTGAATAGATAACTACGTCAGGTTCATAAAAAGTATCATTTCACAAAACACGAGACTAAAGAATTATGAGACCGTATTATTAACAGAGAAGTGTAGTATAATCCTTTGAAAGAAGCTACCTCCTAACCTCAAGAGTCCTAGAAGCTTTACTATCTTTTGCTCCATTGGCAATCATGATTTTAGTAAAGTACTTTATGATCTTAGAGTGAGTATTAATCTCATGCCCCTCTCCATCTACAACAAGTTAGATTTAAGAGAAGTAAGGCCTATCAACGTTACACTCATGCTTGCTGATTGATCTCTCAACTACCCGAAGGGAATCATAAAGGGTGTACTAATAAAGGTGGATAAATTCATCTTTCTTATAGATTTTATCATTCTAAATATGGAAAAAGACAAGGAGATTCTCATTATCCTTGGCAGACCCTTCCTAGCCATAGAATGAACAATCATAAATGTTCAAAATGGGGGTTGATCATGAGAGTGCAAGATGACACTGTCACTTTTAAAGTCTTCAAGGAGATTAAGTTACCATTTGAGAGTGAAGACTGCTGCAACATTAATATAGTGCATCCAATCGCTGAACAACTTAAAATCATAGAGATATTGGATCCTTACATCCAAAAAAGGTATTAAAGCATATAAGGAAAAGAAAGAAGAAGGAGCAACAGTGTATTGAATGGATCAAAGAGAAGGGCATAAGAGAACTACTTCTCTAGTTTAAAATTTAAGTCTTTCCAAAGAAGCGAGAGAACAATGAGGCGAAAGTTGCTACCCAAGGTAATTACAAAGATGTGAAAGCCAAAAGAGAGGAAACCTTGCAAGATAACATACAAGGATGCTTTCACTATTAACTTTGCTCAATCATAAGAATAGAAAAAATCTTGTCAAGCCAATGACATTAAATCAAGCGCTTCTTAGGAGACAACCTAAGTAATTTTTATTTTTAAATTTGCTTTAGTATCAATTTTAGCTACTTTATTTTCTTTTCTTGTAGGAATAAAATAGCAAGATGAGTATTTAAAGAAACAACACGAGCAATTGCAAGCGTTAGGAGCCAAGAAAAATCATAGTAACATCAATAGACAACACCACTACAATACTTGAACTTTAATTACCATAGAACTCTCTTACTTTCAAGTTTTATTTTTCAATATTGAGGATAATACCTAAGTTAAGTTTGGAGGTGGGGAACACATTTTCTTGAATTTATTTTTTGTACAAATTGATTAGTTGTCTTGTGGGTAAAATTTTTTTTTTTATAAAAATTATTAGTTGTTGGTTGAGATAAAGATTATTAGTCTATGATAAGAAATAGAATAATAGTTGAATTTATTTTTTACAAGTCCTTAAGAAATAATAGACACTTGAGATAATTCTTATATCAGGATTCTTAAACTGAATTCAAACTTATTTTTGATCATTTATTCTTGAGCACATTGAGATAAGCTTGTATTAGATGATTTTTGTTTTACTTAGAGATACTTATGCTTAAGTAGTACACTATAGTCTCGAAGACCAACACTGTAAAACTTGTTTGATTACTATTTGAGGTGAAATCCCGAGGAACACATAAATAGAAAAATGACATTAGACCATCTTTAGACCCCTTGAGCCTTTTTAGCCTACCTTAGATGTATATTTATCTCTAGTTACCCATTTAAAGTCCAAATACTCATTTTTTCTATTCACCACATTACAAACTTTAAGACTTTAAACTTATTTATCCAAATATACTCGTAACACCAAAAAATTTAAGTTTACTTAGAAATAGTCTTAAAAGGAAAAAAAAGGTTGTGGTTGTAGATAAAAAAAGTACAACAATGAAAGCAATAAGTCTTAATGGTGCTTATCAATCTAAATTTAGAGGTACATTCTATAAAAAAAAGACACCCCTAGCTTAAGAAAAAGAAGAAATTCTTTGAAAGATAGTGATTAAAAGAAAAATAAAAATATCATAAATTTGGGGGAGGAGATAAACCATAAAGAAGAAGGGAATCAAGAAGTTTTAAGTAAAGTTTAAGTATTCATGGTGTGATTTGTGCTTTATATATATATATATATATATATATATATATATATATATATATCACCTAGACCCTAACCTCATGTTACAAGCTGATTAAAGTTCTAAATAGATCTTTAGATATGTGTATTTCTACATTAGTGAAGAGTAGTATGAGAAGTAAGCTTATGATAGTGTTATTATAAATTAAAATATGCCAAGATATTTTTTTTTTACTATTTTAAAGCTATTGAATAAATTCGTATTTTATTTGACTAATTACTTGCTTATTGCACACATACGAAATTGATTGATTATAAAGGAGAATGAAAAGCTTGATGAATGGTATTTTAAATTATTGAAAACTGTTTATTGATTTCTTAAAAGACTTGTTCCATTTCAATAGCCCTTGAGACAATGATTTTGATTATCTAATCAACTTAAGATTGTCTTTAATTTGATTTTTTATTTTATTTAGAGTCAGTAGTAATTATGAGTTTTTAGTTTTTGTTTTATTCGAGGATGAGCAAAATCTAAATTTTGAGAGTATTTGATAGGGGTTAATTAGGTTTAATATTTTTATTTTTCAAACTTAATATTTGTTCATTTAAATTAAGATTATTTGACTTTTTACGTGCTTTATTGTTATTTTATAGGTTTGGAGTGAATGGAGCAAATGAGAATAAAAATTCAAAGAAAATAAGGTAAAAACATTAAACTGCTATAGTACCTAACTACAGTGCCAAAGCTATAGTATTTTACTACAGTGCCTAGCATTGCATCACTCAAACAGTGTGTGTAGCACCCAAAATCTAGCGTCGTGATGCTGTGTGAACAGTAACATATGAACAGTACTCATGCATAATGCTTATAAACAGTACTTTATGAACAGTACTCGTGAATAATAATCATAATCTGACTTATATTTGATGTTTTACCTTAAATTAAAGACATAAACTTATAAATAGAAGATCAAAAACTCTAATTCAAAAGAATCAAAAAAAGGGAGAGAAGAAGAAAGAGAAAGAATAATTTTTGGAGGATCAAGAAGCCTAGAAGGTTAAAGACTGTAGAAAAATTAGTTTTATCTCTTCAACTCTTTATCTTTCTAATTTTCTATGATTTTCATGATGTAATTCTTGATAAGCTCTAGAACTCGTTATTTCACCATGACCTAGGTTTTTATTTCTAGGGTTAGACTTTTAAACCTAATATATAGTTGGATTTTATTGACTTTCTTACTTTATGAATTTAATACATATAATTGATTCATTCTATCTTAAGTTTATTGCTGTCATTATATCTGGCCTATATTTTGAATGATTGAGGAATTGTGATGAACTTCACAAAGGGATTTATGTGTTTAGCATAGGATAATTTGATGCATGATCATAGGGTAACAACTATAAGTTCTATGTAGGATATACATATACCTAGATGGTATGTATGATATTATTTAGATCTATTCTTAATGAATTACATTATATTTGGATTACCATAGACATATAGGTAATTGTTAAAATGCGTAATATAGTCACTCGACTGTTGATAGATGCTTATGATGAGATCAGAATCTAGCCAATCAATTTGTATTAAGGGATTAACTAAAAGAGTAATAAATCTAATAAAATATTAGGGGATAAATTGAAATTTTAGATTTCTTTTAATTGGTAAATTCAACCCTTGATTGCTTTTGATTTGAATTAGGTTTAATTTGATAGAATTAGGTTAATTAGATACAATTCATGTTTAGATTTTTATGAATAAAAAGTAAAGTAGAATTAATTTTATTAATCGATTGGAAGAGATAGATTAATAATCCCCGTGGGAATGATAACTTGGACTTTAAATTCTATATTAATTGATATGATAGCATCCACTTACGCTTAACCATTATTGCATACATCAAGTAACCCAATGTTACTAAGACTAACGGAGAAACACAATCATAATGAGTATTTTAGTTTGTTTTTATTTAGAATAAAATCTTAGTGTTTATTTATTAAATTTAGTCTTTCTAAACAAGATTTTAGAAAGATAATAAAGGACTAAATAATGAGTCTTAACCTAATGCAAATTCTAGCACTATAAAAACCTTAATTTTTACATAGAAAGATAGACTTTTTGGTAATTTTTTGGCAGTCTTAGAACCCATCCAAAAATCTTCAACCTAAGCTCTCATACATTACCTAAACCTTAAAACGTTACTTGAGCATACACGTTATCCCCATGTCGTCTCTCCTTCATGTTCTTCACAAAAGAACTCAGCCATAACTATTGCTCTGTATTTTGTTCTAGAGTTTAAACTCACCATATACGAGTTAACAGTCTAAGATCACAAGGTTCAAGAGTCAAGTTTTCTCTAACATTCAAAATTAAGATTCTTATAGCATAGACCTTTCATTTGTATTGCATGCTATACATCTCTCATAGGTTCTACAATGTCCATAAATATCCCTAGATACACTTAACATAGGTGTTTTCTTATTATTTATTGTGTAAGCTCAACTCTCACACCTCTAATTATTTGTGATCAGATTTATTTGTACACATCACTTATACTCAAGTTAGCCTGAGAAAATTCTCACATCAAGTTTCTTGGACTTTAAGAGCTTTCTAGAAACTTAGTGGGTCTTACTCCCAAATTCACGGGGGATAAAGAGGTTAAGATCCATCGCTTAGGCCTAAGCTGTATCTTTTATAGAACCGACCATAATAGCACGTAAAATCACTACAACTAGTGATATTCTGCCATGCCATGATCTTCTAAAATTGCCCTAAATAACATGTTTTAGTCACATTTTTGCAAGGTACGTGTCAATGAAAATAATTGAATATAATCTTACCCTTTAAATGATCTAAATCATTTCATTAATCTAACGTGTATTAGTCATAATAATCACATTGAATTTATCTCATGTTAATTTTTTCAGGCGAGATATGATGATAAACCCCGTATAGGTTAAAAATTAACAAAGTTTATAAGCTTAAGTGTACGTTTCTTTTACAAGCTATTTTTAAAAAGGGAATCATACTCATATGCTCATAACAATTAGTATGACCAAAACACCATATAAAGCATGCGATTAGACACACTGTGTTAAGTATAAGATCAATGTTAGTGCCACTTTGTAGTCATTATCATAAATGCGGCAACCCGGGTTGGTAGCTAGTATAGAAGACAAGAGTCGCGAAATCACCTAATTAGGAATAATGGGTCAACGGGATAGTAGTTGCAAAGTGTGGCGAACTATTATTATTATAAATAAAAAAATGATAATTGTAATTTTAGTATGGTTATAAGCCATGGGCACCAATTTTCTTAAAGTTGGTTTTTAAAGCTAAAATATACCCATTAATTTATAATAGTAGGAATCGGAAGAAATCAATTAATTTGATTTCTCTTATCGAACCAAAACCAATCAAACTAAACCTTACTTAAATGTAGTAAAAAAAATGAAAAAAAAAATGTGATCATTGCTAAACCTTTTTTTTGTGGTTTTATTTTATTTTATAATGAAACTAAAACAGTTATTATTTGGTCTCCTTTGTTTTTTAAAGTCTTAATTTTTATATATAATTTTAAATAATACTCACAATTTTTATTTTTGACTTCTCTTCTTCTTAATATTCAAAAGAAAATTTTCCAAAAAATACACTTTGATCTCTTAGCCAATATAAATTACATACAGAAATCCATATTATTGAGGTAACAATGAATTATGTGACGAAATGAATATTACAGTTTTTAAATTTACTTTATTGGATATTGGTATTATGTGATAAGATAGAAGTTTGTTTTATTTATTGAAAATTTTTTAGAATTGGCCCATTTTTTGAGCAATTCTTTTAGCCTCAAATAATATGGTTAATCTTTATTCAATAATGTTACACTCCCAAATTTTGATCCCAAATGATGTGTCAATTAACTATTAGATGATTAATTTTTGTAATTTTTAAAATCACTGATTACACTATTTTCTCCACTCAACGATAGCTTGACACCTTATTTAGGATCCAAATTTTAAAATATTATTTGAAAAGTGTAGCATTACTCGACTTTATTAGCTAATATATATAAAATTGGATTATTATACTATTGACTTGTATTTTACTCTCTTCACTAAAATGTTTCTCACACTCTCTCTAAAAAATATTCAAAAAAGGTTGTGAAAATGATTTGATTGTAAGTATAATAAGTGAAAGATGGATATATTATGTTGTGGTGTATGGAGAGAAATAAGAGAGTAAAAATGTGAAAACAAAATGAGCAATCTAAGAATCTGGATTTAAAAATACGCGAAGAATAATTTTGTGCGAGACTTTCATGCGTGCGTAAACATCTCGCATGAAATGATTCGTGTGGGGCGTCTTGTGCATGAGAAGCTTGTGCGAGAAATGCTCATTGAGTGCGTAAAGCTCAACACACAAATCATTCTTATGCAAAATAACATTATTTCCTTGGTTAAATATTTCAAACTTGATGAAGAATTTTTATAAACCCTTAGCTAGTCAGATTTGGCGAGGTGTCTTAAAGTAGGCTTTTCTAAAAAATCTACAGATGGTGCTAGATGTTTCGGGATGACTTTAGGCCAAGGCCCACCCCAAACGTGCAAGACGTGTTGAGAAAGAAATTTTTTTATTTGTTGGGCCTTCTTGTTCCAAGAGTTGGGTTTGGACTTTTGATTTAGTAAAGTTGAAACCAGGACTGAGTGTTAATAGAACTAAGGACCAATTACGAGCTAGGTATCTTAGGGACTTAAGAAACACGAGGTCAGTACCTTATCCTCTGATGCTCAAGTCAGATAGCGGCTCAGTGGTGATTTTATCCCTAGAGTCTCGCCCCCAAAGAAAATATAGAGTTTAGAGAGAAAATGAAAGAGTTTTTCTCTTGCTAGAATTGTTGTCTTAGTTGCCATTCTTTTCTTGCCCTTATTCAAAATTAGAGATAAGTCTTGAGTATAGAAAAAATCAGTTAGAGATTACCTTTTAAGGGCGATACATAGTGATATTCAATTGTAGAACTGTCCTTTCATGAGGGCCATTTTGGAGAATTGACCAAGATAGGGACATGTAGGTAATTATG
This sequence comes from Ailanthus altissimus, assembly GCA_946807835.1. NCBI lineage: Eukaryota > Viridiplantae > Streptophyta > Magnoliopsida > Sapindales > Simaroubaceae > Ailanthus > Ailanthus altissimus. The sequence goes on from OX327698.1 coordinate 15,626,869, forward strand.
CCCCTCTTACGTTTAGAATACTAGGTATCTCCTTGATTGAGTGGTTATGGAGTGACCAACTTTGTTAGGTAAGCTGGCAACGTTGAGTAGGTAGACCTTATCCTTCTAAGCTCAACAAATTTAGTGTTAGATCATCCTAACAACCTTAGACAACTTTGATCCATATGTTAAGGATGGGACAAAGACTTGGTACCTATTGTCATGGAGGCTTACCATTCGTTGTTTGGAGATTTTTCCTATTAGACTTTTTCTAAATCTAATCATCAAGTGATATAGGTCCAATTGGACCATTGGTGGAACCTAATGATAACATGACAGGGCCTGAACTTTGTTAACGTGTGTACCTTCTAGTAGGCCTGATGATGACGTTGGCAGGGGACTTATCCATAATAATGTGTCCTTTTATTATAGTACTAAGTACTAATTCTGTCCTTATGTAAGTCCTACAGATTTTCTAGATTGAGTTATAGAAGCTCATGTATCTAGATTTGTGCTCAGCTTGTTGAGGTTATCTAGTTTGCACCGGGCTGCTCATAAAGGATGTTGGGCTTAATAGCCTAATTCAACCTTTATAAATGGATTAAGTATCATTTAATATTTCCCAATACCCTAGCATCATAAGACTCACCCCAATTATTTAATTTAATTAAAGAAAATATTTCATTTGTGCATTATTTTCTGTGTTTTACTTCGATGAGTAAGGAGACTTGGCTATGTTGTAAATAAATAATTAAAAAATTATCAAAATATTACCATAACATCATATCAAATTAAAACAGAATATAATTTCAAACATTTTGTTTTTGAAAAAGTATTGACCATCGTAGTGAATATGATGGAAGTAAGAGAATTAAATACTCAATAGCATTTTAAAATTATTCAAAAATACAATACGACCACAGGATTATGAAAGACCAAAATCATAAAAAGTCACCTACAAGGTAATGAAGCCATAAAATCACTGCATCTTCCTTCCACAATGTCACCAATCAAGATTTATTTATTTGTTATATTATCATTTTATGTAAATGTCGAATAAACATTAAATCTATGCGTAATGAAACACAGTTACATTATACTCAACAATGGCATCACCATTAGTTTCATTCACAAAGTAAGTCTTAAGCTGAGCAAATCCTCTAGCCATCCTAAACTTCCCTCTACCGCCAACCACCGCCAGCTCACGTTCTGTCTCCAGTACGGGATTCCTCGAAAACACACTGATTGAGCTCCCATTAAACTCACCATTTGTAAAACCAAAATCAAAGTATGCCACCAGGGTCAATTTATCTTGACCGGCTGACACGTAGAGCCCACGAGCGTTGCCGATAACCTCGGAGGTCAGCTCGGGGCCTACGGTGAGCGGATCATCGATGGCGAACACGCTGCCGAAGGGTGCTGGAGACTTGGTGTCGGTGGTGAGATTGGCTTTAGCTACAAGAACAGCAGTAGGGTTTTTTCCACTGAGTGTGTCATGGAAAAAGAAGTGCAGATTGGTTACCTGCTCCTTGATAGGAGAAAATGCCTTCGTTTCCGAGTAATATTGGCCGTGAACAGATGCCACAGTGATGGCTACAGTCAGAGCCCAAGCGAAGATTAAACTTCCTTTCATTTTTTGTTTCTCTTCCTTTTCCTTCAAAGTTATATTGATTTGGTTATTGATTTAAGAAGGGTAAAGTTTATAGAATCCAATTTTTTTCCTCATATGAAATTATATGATATTCTAAGGATCTATTGACAACTACATATTATTTGTATTTGCTATTTTTATTTGATAGGTCTACAATAATGTATAGATTTATTTCTTTACTAATTAACGACCAATTTTCATTTAATCAAGATTTTCTCCATATAAAAGTTTTGTTGGGAGAGAATCCTGAAACAAATTGAAATGATGAAATATATGAGTTGGATATTTCTAATTATAATGATTCCATATTTAGAGAAACTATTAGATTTTGAGATTTGTTTTTTTGTTTTTGCAGAATTTAACCTCTTATTAAAAGCAATGCGATTTGCACAGATTCAAAGAACGATGTGGTAACCAAAAAGAAAAAAAGGGCTTTCCTTAAAAACGCCATTCGGTGCAAGATTATGGCTAACGGGTACTAAGGTTATGCCCAATATTATAGCGCAGACATACAAGATAGAGACCGAGTATACATATGACAACGCTTTATAAAATAATATGAAAACAATTCAATAAAATAAATAAGAGTAAGGCTTTATGAGTATCCAAAATTTATTCCAGAATCCTTCCAAAAATAAAAAAATTACTCCTTAAGATATCTACAGGGGTCCTTGGACTAGTTTATCTGGATGTCAGTGCCTATATAGGGAGTAGTAAGTTTTCGGAAAAATCTACTCATATTTTGGGAAGAAATGCCTATGGAGACTTCTGCAAAACTTACTACCATTCCAACAAACATTTGTGAGTAAAGCCTATAGCTTTTGAGTTAAGAGTGGCGTAAAATATATATATATATATATATATATATAATATTTTAAAACTATTACTAATCGGTAACTAATATTTTATAAATAATTTTTAACAATACCAAATAATAATAATATTATATCACATCTGTTTGATGGAACTTTGTATCTCAATTATTAAGTATAAAATTATTGATTTTGCAATAGAAGCTCGTTAGCCCAGAAAATGCTGAACTTTAAATGATAGATACAAACGAAAATCACATACTGGTATTGTCCGAAAATACAACATGCAGAAGTTAAATCAATATTATTTAAAGCTTCAGGGCTTGAATGAAGGAGGCTTTCTAATCAAAGTAGCTTGCTCAAAGCCGTAGGCAATCTCAATAAGCTTTGGTTCTGTACCCTTCAATCCTCCAAAGGACATGCCAAAAGGAACACCTTTAGCATCATATCCTGCAGGAACATTGATTCCTGGTAATCCACCAATTGCAAGAACAGGAGCAACATCTGCACCAGGAGTCACCAAAGCATCTAGCTTGTTTTCAGTCATCAACTTCTCGAAGCCATCTCTTGAAAGCTTTGCTAAATTCAACAATGCTGCCTTCTCTGTGTTGCCAATTCCGTTTGTTGCTTCAGCTAAAAGAAAGATGTCTTGGCCAAATTCTTTGATCTTTTCCTGCGTATTGATAATGAGCATTATCAAGGCGAAGAATTAAAAGAAGCATGTAATATGAAGGAACGAAATGTTCATGAGTAATTCTACAGTGTGTACGTCTGCACATTTGCAGATTTAAGCTATTTAGCGTTGTTTAACTGTTGTAGCTGTAGCTCAAATTCACATTTCTAAAAGTATGGACATCTGCTCTTTAGAATTTTTATTCATGCTCATATTGACTTACAATATCTGAGAACTTCTCATTGAAGGCTATAACATCTGCCAAAGATCGCACTGGGGAAGCCACAAGCTCTTTGAGATATGCATTCAAGGCCAGCTTGAACTCAGCCTCTAATGCAACCGCTTCACCACTTCTATTGTAATCTAATATCACATCTATGTTGGCTATTTCAAGATGGTCTACCAAGACTGCACCTTTTTGCCTAAATTGGAAAAAAAAATTTGAGTGCCATAACAAATAATTAATTGGTTAATCAATCTTATTCGACCAGACTCAATTATTTGTATTAGAACTAGTACTTGAAAAGACTGCTATAACACCTTAGTGTCTGCAAATGGTACTGAAAAGCTTGACCCTGAGAAGATCCCTTGGCAAAATTGAAGAATGGACTCCTGACTATTCCCAGTCTCTTCCTTTTAAGCCCATAAGGCCTAAGAAATTGATTGTAGCCACCATCCGGAATGTATTTTGATACTGCTCTAGTTGATGGATCATTATAATCAAAGCCTGTAATGGCATCAAGAACATAAACAGCATCCGCTACAGTCCTGCAGATAGGCCTGGTGGCAAAAGTCATTTCCATGTTAACATCACATATATTGATATAGCACAAGATCATGAAGTTTTATAAAGGCAAAGCAATGTCTAAGATTGTTGGTATTTGAGAGTGTATTTCCAATAAAAAAATGTAAAAATCAAGCAATAAAGTAGAGAGAAAGAGCCGAGAAGAGAAAAAAAGACAAAGGGAAATGCCTAAGCTGTAGAAGGCTTGGGCACAGTGATGTTGGGCATGGGCGCGCGTTGCTACCAACGGCTTATAGCCATTAAATGCCACTCAGAATGAGTGCCGCGGCACCCAGAGCTAGAGATGTGACTCTCCAAGGAGTCACATACCCCTTCCAATAGGTATGACCTTTCAAATAGGTGTTGTGTCTCCTTAGAAAAACATTTACTCTCTATAAATACTGCAGGCATACTTGAATTAAATTAATTAAATTTTCTTCTCATTTTTTGATTCTTATTCTCTCTTATTAACTACTTTCAAAATAAACACTTCTTGTCCAAAGAGAATATATTTGGAGTGCACCTTTATATTCTTTAATAAGCAATTGAATCTTAAAATTATCCTACCTCTTACCTAAGTGCACCATTGATTATTATCAATTATGGGGTAAAAATAGATTAAAGACAATGCTAAGCGTACCTTAATTTTTATATTATTCTTGTTTTCTATCCTTGTGTTACTTCCTTCATATAGCAGACATTTTTAACAATTTTAAACTATTTCTATGTATACATATGGGATACTATAAGCGATTCATAGTTGTTGGCTATTGCCAAATCTCTTTCAGAGGCAACAAAAGTTCCATTTTTTGATGGGAAGCATTTCAACAGAAGAAAAAATTGGGTATTCAATACTCTTGATGTCATGGGTTTGGTCGAATTTCTTACAACTCCTCTTTCTAAGGTTATTGTAGAAAATTAAAAGGAGGAGCTCTCCAAATGGAGAAAGAAAAATAAGGTATGTCATAACACATTACTACAAACATTGTTTAATTAGTTGTATGATGTATATTCCACATACAAAGATGCACATAAATTATGGGCATAGCTTAAGAAAAAATATGTTATAGAAGATGTTAGTGCCCAAAAGTATATTGTAGCAAATTGTTTAGACTTCAAAATGTCTGAGAAAAAAGTGGTCACTACATAAATTCACGATTTTCACCTCTTACTAAATGATTTAAAAAATAAAAAAATATAGTTCTTTCAGAACTTTTTATAGTTGATTGCATAAATGAAAAGTTGTCTAAATCTTGGAAGGATTATAAAAAAAGCAACAAACATAAAAGAAAGAATTTGACATTGGAAGATTATATCATGCACATTAGAATAAAAGAGAAGAATTGCCAATGGGAGAACTTTAAAAAGGCCAAAGAATTAGTTTCTAAGACCAATTTAGTTGAGAGTGATAATCATGATCGGAAACATAAAGATTCCATAAGCAATACTTACTTTAATAAAAATAAACCCTTATTCAAGAAACAAGGTAAGTGTTATGCTTGTGAAAACAGTGGTCATTTTACTTATCAATATAGGTATAGAAACAAGAAAAAAAACAATAAAAATCCTAAGACCAATTTGGTTGAGGGAGAATATTTTATTATTGCAATAGTTATTTTACAGGTGAACATGGTGACTAGTGGCAACAAAAAGTGGGTGATTGACTTTGAAGCCACAAGACACATATGCGGAGATAAGAGTGCCTTTCAAGACCATGTTTCTATAAAAGAATGAGATGAACAAGTTTATCTTAGTGATTCTCATTCTGCACCAGTGGTGAAAAAATGAAAAGTTCTCTTTAAACTTACTTCTGAAAAATATCTTGTATTAAATAATGTTCTTAATATTCTCAATATTAGATACATTCTTATTTATGTGTTTATGTTAGGGAAAGCAAATATAAAAGTCTCATTTGAAAGGGAGAAAGTTGTAATGACTAAGGGTGAGACATTCATTGGAAATGGATATTCTTCCAATGAATTGTTTAAACTCAATGTACTTGATATTATAATAAATAAAGATATTTCTTCTGCTTACATTATTGAGTCTTTCAATTTATGGTATGATAGATTACTTGAATTATCTTTATTTAAGAAAGATGAAAAAATTTGGTTTACTATCAAATATGAGTTTAGATGAAATGCATCAATATGATGTATATATAGAAGAAAAAAACCACAAAGAAAAGTTGTAATAAAGAAATCAAATTGCTTGCTTTAATTTATAGTGAGTTAGGTGATCTTAAAAATATCATAACTAGAAGGAGGAAAAGATTTTACATAACCTCTATTGGTGGCTTCTCAAAATTTACTAAGGTATATTTGTTAAGAAATAAAGATAAGTCATATGATAAGTTCTTAATCTACAAATAAGAAGTTAAAAATTAACTTAGTTGAAAAATTAAAAGATTAAGAATTGGTAGAAGAGAAGAGTACGTGTCTAACTTATTTAGTTCCTATTGTTAGGACAATAGAATTATACATAAAGTTACACTACTATACTCACCTGAATCAAATGGGGTTGTTAAAAGGCAAAATATAACTTTAAAGAAAATGATGAACTATTTGTTGATTAATTCTGGGGCACCTATGAATTTGTAGGGGAAAGTAATATTGACTGCTTGCTATATACAAAATAGGATTCCTTATAAGAAAATAGAAATTACACCCTATGAGTTATAGAAAGGTTATGCTCATAATCTTTCATACCTCAAGGTGTGAGGGTGTCTTGAAAATGTTCTTATTTCTGATCCTAAAAGGAAAAGGATGGGACTTAGAAAAATTGATTGTATGTTCATGGGTTATGCCAAGGATATTATTGTATCTAGATTCTTTGTATTAGAGGATACCGTAGGGTTGTTTGATGCAAACAATATAATATAATCTAAAAATACAGTCTTTTGAGTCTATCTTTCCTAAGAAAGCCAATGTCGATAAAAGTATGACTCGTGTAAAGGTTAGTGAAAATCCTCCTAAAAGCTCTAACAATGTACTTATAAGAAGCAAAAGAATGAGGATGACTACTATTTTTGATAATAATTTCTATATTTTTCTTATGGAAGAGGATCCTAAGACATTTAATGAGGTTATGACTTCTCATGGTGTTCCTTTATGGAAGGAGGAAATAAATGATGAAATCAACTCTATCATGAATAATCATGTATGAGAATTAGTTAATTTTCCTCTAAGTCTCAAATTTATTGTTTGTAAATGAATCTTCAAAAAGAAGATAAGGGCTTATGGTACTAATGACAGGTATAAGGTAAGGACGGTTGCCAAAGAGTTCACTTAAAAGAAAGATTTAGATTACTTTGATACTTATGCTCTTGTAACTAAAATTACATCAATTAAAATTTTGATTGCAGTGGTTGCAATTTACGATTTGTTCATACACTAAATGGATGTAAAGACTGTCTTTCTAAATGGTGATTTAGAAAAGAAAATTTACATAAAACAATCGGAAGGTTGTGTTGGTATTGGTATAGAGCATAAAGTGTATAAATTGGTCAAGTATTTGTATGACTTAAAACAATGCTCTAATTTCAAATGGTTTTATTATAAATGATTTCAATAAGTGTGTGTAATATAAAACCTTTGATACTAATAAATATGTCTAAATAATATGCTTATATTTAGTTATAGTATAGAAGTGATAGTTGAGATCAAGAGATTTCTATTAAATATACTTAATATAAAAGATTTGGGAGAAGATGATGTATTACTTGAGGTAAAGATTATGAGAAAATTTAATGGATTCACTTTATGATAAGAGCACTATATAGAGAAGTTTCTTAAAAGGTTTGGGTACATAACATGTAAACCGATGAACTTTTATTTAGAGCATGAGACAAAAGTGATGGTAACCTTGCCTATGTAATTAGAGATCCCATTGAAATAGGTTTATAAGAGTTAGAACAAGTCACTTGTTTTTTTGTTGTACTACCGATTATTTTATGAGTTCCTCCTTATGACGAGGTAGTACATCTGCAGTGAAAAATAGTGAGCTAGTCTCTTAATAAACTCCATAACCTTTTATAGTGTGGTGTGTTAAACTTGCAGGACACACTTGATGGAGTGTCATCTATATGAGTGTGGAATTGGGTCAGTTCCTATGAGGGTTAGGCATGCTTCTCTAGAGCACTCATGAAACTAGGAAGACACATGACCATTAATAGTGCCAAATCGCAGACATAGACAAGTTCTTAAGAGTTTAACTTGATAATTTAACCCTCTATTTTACATCCAAAAGAATAAAATTTGATAGAAACTTGGTTTTACCTAGTTCCTGTAAAATACAAGTGCTTAATCAATAGATTGATTCACAGCTTAGAAGAGCTCCAATTTATATAAGTTAAATTCTACTTTGATGTTTGGTTGATTTAATTCACATTTATTTATTTAAAATATGTGAGGGATTGTTGGTATTTGAGAGAGTATTTCAAATAAACAATTGTAAAAATCAAGCAATAAAGTAAAGAGAAAGAGTCAAGAAGAGAAAGGAAGATAGAGAGAAGCGCCTAAGTTGTAGAAGGCTTGGGTGCCGTAGCGCTAGGCTAAGAGTGCCGCAGTGCTCAACTCTCTGGACTGAAGGACGTGGCGCCCAGTTAAATATCAATGGCTTATAACCATTGGATGTTGCGGTGCCCAAAGCTGGAGATGTGACTCTCCAAGGAGTCACATGCCCCTTCTAATAAGTGTGGTCTTTCAAAAAAGTGTTGTGTCTCCTCAAAGAGACACTTACTCTCTATAAATATTGCAAACACACTTAAATTAAATTAATTAACTTCTCTTTTCATTTTTTTATTCTTATTCTCTCTTATCAACTACTCTCAAAGTAAACACTTGTTGTCTAAAAAGAATATATTTAGTGTGCACCTTTATATTTTCTAATAAATCATTAAATTTTGAAACTATTCTATCTTTAACACAAGTATACCATTGATTATTATCAATTGTGAGGGTAGAAATAGTTTAAAGACAAATCCACGCCTTGACTTCTATATTATTCTTGTTTTGTATCTCGTATTACTTCCCTCATACGGTACACATTTTCGACAAAGATAATGTTATAGGAAAAGTTAGCATCACATACCCAATGGTATCCTGTCTTGGAGATATAGGGATGACGCCAGCTCGGCTGGTGAGACCAATGGTTGGTTTGATCCCCACTACAGAGTTAAAGCTTGAAGGACATAAGATGGAACCATCAGTTTCGGTTCCCACTGACACTGCAACTAAGTTCGCGGCTACTGATATTGCTGAGCCACTGCTTGACCCGCAAGGATGTCCCGATAGAACATAAGGGTTCTGCATACAATATCAGAACATAATATATAAGTGGGTCAGTTTAAGACACGTTTTCAATCCTGGATTTGAGAAGATAAAGAAGAATTTGGGGTTATAAAATTTGAACCTTTTTCCTTTAGTCCCTATTTACACAAAAAGTGTGTGTTTGCCAAAAAGTTTTTGTAACACCTTCACATTAGTATCCAAAGCAAATGCAATGCAGATCCGATGTTAAGGCCATTTGAAGGATTCCAATAAGGAGCTTCCATAATAGTTAACTATTTAGGTAACGATCCAACATTTTTATTTATAGTCTGACAGAAATAAGCCCAGAACCTAACGTTCAACTTACCTTTCCCTGGCCACCTCTGGCACTAAAACCACTAGGTGCACGTGAGGATCTAAAAGCAGCCCACTCACTCATGCTAGCCTTTCCAAAAATAATGGCACCAGCTTTCCTCAACTTCGTCACCACGAAGGCATCCCGGGGAACGACTGATCCGAGCAGAGCAAAGGAACCAGCCGTGGTGTTGAGCTTGTCCTTTGTTGCAATATTATCCTTCAGAAGAACAGGAATGCCATGCAAACCAAGCAACGATCCTGGTGCCTTAACCTTCCGCTCATAGTCAGCCTTATCAGCCTGGTATAGTGCATCTGGGTTCACCTCTATGACTCCATTAAGGACCCGGTTGAGTCTTCGTACTTCGCCCAGATAAAATTCAACTAGCTGCCTAGATGTGAGTTGATTTTTCTTGAAAGCAAGTTGGAGATCTTTGATGGTTGCTTCTTTTATTGAGAATGCATAACTGGAGATAGTTTGAGCTGATATTACTAGAAACAATATCAGAAGAATTGATGAAAAAAGAGGAAAGGTCAATGAGGTGTTATTGGTAGCCATGACTGATTAAACAGTGATGAAGATAATGTAGTGCTCGAATGAGGTGGAAAACGTTTGGGCTATATATATATATATATATATAAATATAGGTAGTCCATGAAAATTTATATTATTTGCAATTGGTATTTAATGGTATATTCCTTAATTTTCATGAAGTAGCTACTTTGGACGCATGTTGACTATGACCAGTTCAAGACCTTTGCGGTCCCGCTTTCGGTGATTTTATTACAATGGGGTTTTCGATTTCCAGCAGATTCTTTTAGGACGACAATCATGCATTGCCTTTACGCATCTGGCATGCAATACATGGTCAATATTAGCCAAACGTATATGCATCATTTGCATTTTCCACAAAAATATCTATAGCATTGAGCCCGCATTGTCGTTGACTTGTTGTGCGTGTCCATACACGGTCAATGCAACTTTTACTTCTTCCAAAAGATCTCTATTATTGAGCCCACATATTTGTTGTGTGGCTTAAGTTACTTATCACCACGCTAAAATATAATATGAAGGCAATTATTAGGCTCCTATTCTGTCAGAAAAGAAATCAATCAATAAAACGTAAGGAAGTCATCCTAGAGTTAATAATATGTGTCTTTCGGATTTTAGGAATTTTTAATATGAAAGTATTTTATTTTATTTTTTAATTTTTAATTTTTTTATTTCATTCTATAATCTGTACTATACAGTGTCACAAAGATACTCTTAATATGTGTCCTTGGGTTCTAAGAATTTTAAGAATCCTCCGTGAAGAGAAACAAGAGAATATATGTTCTTCAGCTCTTGCTCACAATAGTATTTGTCCATTTATTAGGAATGTTTTTATTTTTTTCAACAACAACAAAAATTATAATAATGATTAGTGAGAGACGATGATCTTATGATTTTATATTTTATTATTACTGTTGACTAGAAAAAATAGTTCTTCAAGTTAACGAGTTTTTAATTTGTTTATTAGCAAAAATCGGTTTTTAAGCCTCGTCCTGATTGGGCTTACTTGCGTGAGTCTGAATCTTTTTCGTTATCAATTATGGCGGGTCTTACCAAATATTAATACAATTATCGTGATGATCTCATTAGGGTATGTTTTGACAAATACTCTCATTTACTTAAGTTAAAAAAGGGTCTCTAAGGTAAGAGCCTGATGAGACTAAGAATGAAAAATATGTTTAAAATGAAAAAGCAAAAAAAAAAAAAAGACCTTTCTCTGCTATTTCATTCTTTTGTAGAGCCTTTTCATAGGTAACTTTCTTCTATGCTTTTCCCAATTTCTTATAGTACAGACTTTTGGGGGATGGGGCACTTTGGGTATTCCACCTTTATTGTGCTTCTATCATATGTCAAATATTTTTCTGCGAATCTTCTGTCACACCTCTGCTTCTGCTGTGCTTTTGGTACACGCCAAATATCTTTTTGACATCCAAGCATATTCTTAGTATATTCCTTATACATGTCTTTGCCAGTGGATTAGATTAAGTGTGAGGCTAAGAAGGATCTACTCCGATTGGTCTTCTAATAATCAATTCCTGTTCGGCTTTGATGTATTCCAAGGTCTTCCTAGGAGAGCTTCTAATGACTTGGTTATATTTATTCGGCATACAGCTGTTCTATCCTGGTGTCTACGTTTGATCATGTTCTTCAAGATGAATTGATCTGGTTAGAATACAAAGGGCAGTTTCAATTGCATCACAGGCTGTTATGCCGAGCAAGTGCTTTAGTTTATCGACCAAATCCTCTGAATCTGAACAGATCCTAGACAGTCTAGCCATGTCAAGACCTGCTCCGATGGCTATCACCATGGGCTCATCCTCGGAGTGGGCTATGCTGCAAAGAATGGTCGGCTTTAGGAGAGGCTATCTCTTGGAAAGTTTTTTGGCTGGGTCCTTAGGGGTCGAATTCTTCTTAAGCCTGGAGGCTCCGGGCCGAGATGTATTTTTCCAGGGGAACAGGGGTCCACCAATTTCTAATTTTTGATTTATTCAAAATTGGAAACTCTATTTGGTTCTGGCCGGTCCTAATCGTCCCCCTAATCTCTGCTAGTTTTCTTCACTTCAGTTGGTTTGCCACTTTGTCCAAGCTAGTCCAAACGGGTTTTCTAAGAGTGAACTGTCTTTAAGTTCTTTGGTCGTGGTTGGGGATGTCAGGGCTGCTCAACCTGGTGTGATGATATTATTGTTGACCGAAGGGTTACTGCCACGTAATGCGCGCCTCTCTCACAACTTTTTAAATAATAATGACAAGTCTTTTCAAGCACTAGCTTTAAGGAGTGTGAGAAGCTTCTCGAATAAGAAATTCCCTACTAGCCACTGATTTGCTCTCGATCGTGTGTCTGCAATTATCCGAGACCTAAAGGCTACACTTTCTCTATTCTCTAAGTAGCATTTGGTTGGCCGAGGCAATCTGGATAGTCGATTTGCTAGATATGTCAGTCTGGTTTATAGTTTTTTGAAGAGGCACATTATATGCGCTTGGAAACTCGAGGTGTCACTCTCTTTCTCCAATAGCTGTCTCTTTGGTTTATCAGCTAATCTCATTTTTTTCGTTCGTTTGATCTGAACGACCTAGAGTTTTTCATTATTGTCTATAAATTGTTGTTTTCTTCTTCATTTGGCCATTTACTTTGCATTTTTCTCTTTTGATGACATTCTGCTACGTTGGTGTCACTCTATCTCCTTGAAGGCGTTCTTTATTGTTCAATCAATTCTTGGTGGTTGTCACTACTAGTTTTTGATTTCTGTGCTTCCTCTTGGTGAGTGCGTGCTTATCTTGTCTTTTTTGTTTTTATGAAGCTTTTTCTTCAATATTCTTGCATTCGTTTTGTATGCATTCATTATTGGCTTTGTTTCTAGGTAATTTTGTAGTCTTTTAGGCCAATTTCTGTGCTTCCACCACTATTTTCTTACTTTGTTTGCCTTCGTGTTTCTGGTTTTGATATTTGTTGTATGCTTTCGTTATTTTTTAGGTGTGGTTAGTTTGTATTTATCCTTACCTTATTATGCCAGAAACTCTTTTAGGAAGCATTCTTTTGCTTTAATGGCTTCTAGAGACAATTTAAAATTTTCAGCCATGAACATGGCTGAGGAGGAGGAGGGACTGAGCAACCTCATCAGCGATGAGGTGACTATCTATGTGGAGTTTTTTAGGCTGGGCCTTAAGCTTCTCATGCAATGTTACTTTGCTAAGATGCTGGTCCACCTAAAGATAGCTCTGCCCTAGTTATGGCCCAATTCCTGAAGAGTATTAGCTGGGTTGTATGTTTTATGGGCAAGGGTAGGGTAGGGTAGTCTGCCCCTCATTTTTAAGAACTGTGCCACCTATATCACTTTATGAGCAACGCTAGGAACCAAAGAGGCTTCTATTATCTTTCTTTCTATGGTCTTCAAAACTTAGTCTTGGTCGACCTACCTCCGTAAAAGACTAGAAGGGGGAATGGTTCTTCGTTGGGGGAGAGTAGGGTTAGAGAGTCACCAACAGAGATAGGGTAGAGTGGGTTTTCCCTGCTAGCTTTTCTGCGGATGCAGGTCCTTGTCTTTTTGTAGTAAATTTTATTTTTAGCTCAGCTGATATCTCTAACCTTTTTTTTTTTGTAGTGACATGGGCTACTGACATAGAGGTATTTGAGCAAACCTTAAATTAGTAACCAACACACTTCAACATATTTGTCCGATTCGGGAGTTGGTATCACCAGCCAACCTTCGTTGGGCGAGAGTGAGGTCAGAGAGTCACCAAGCTATTTGAGGCTTATAGTGGAGACTTAGTATTGCTATCATGACTTTCTAGCACAAACTAGTGTAGACTTGTGTTGGGCTTAATATCTAAAGGTCTAACTGGCTCGCCCATAGCTCAAAGAAGTCGACTTAGTATTTATATCTAGCATACTAGGTAATCGAACTCCTCAACCAATGGATCCCTTAAATGGGATACGAGTATCTTTGGGAGATAAGAACGAATTAAAAATTAAATTCTATTTTAATTTTAATTGATTAGTTGTTATTTTGCATGAAAAAGAATTTTCTACGAGTAAACGAATTTTACTTAAATCATTCTCTTTGATTGAAATGGATAAGAATTCCTAATTAACTCAAGTTTAATTAAATGCATGTATTCATTTATACTTTGATACAAATTTATATTTATACATTATAAATAAATATGAAACATGGCTCATAATTCATTCAATTATTCTAGATTCTATTTTCAATCAAGCATGCAATTCATCATATATACACATACACATTTATTCATTCAATTCTTTCCCATCCAATTCACTCTCATTCAAATAAACTCTCTCGATTGCATTCAAAGCATTCATCACTATCCTGCTTATCTTTGAGACACTTCCCCTATATAACACCATCTTTCTTGATCAAACACTGACTTAAGCATCAGAGTATTTTTCTTTGTAAGAGGATGGTACTTTTTGCAAATTCAAAGAGTTATCAAGGGTGAGGAGATAATTTTTGTAAGATTCTAACTTTGAGGAACTTCAGTGGCACCATCTGTGGGAATGTTTGACCAAAAAGTCAAACTTTTTGGAAACTATTTATGAATAAGAAAAAAATTAAAATCGAGGAAGAAGAAAGAAGGGAGAAAGATATTCTTGCCTCAGGACTTTGGCCTCATTCCTAACTTTGTTCGAAAAAGTTTAGAAAACTCAAAATTTTCCCAATTTGTGAACTTTTTTTTTGTTTGTATAGACAATAGAAGAGAAAAATCATAACTCACCATAAAAATTTAAAGTGGATTGACAGAGATTGTTGAGTGAAATGTAATTTGACATGCAACGTGTTATGTCATGTTCACATGTCAATCATAAATTGACCCATTAATGAAAACAAAATTAATATAAAATTTTAATAATGTTAATAAATTTTTTTATTTTGGTCAACCTCTATCTCTTTCTCTACAGCTTTCTATCTTTTTGTCATTTGATGTCTATATGTCTCTCTACATTTTTCTACCTCTAAAAATCTTCCGTCTCTTTTCTTCCTTAAATTCTCTATCAAAGTCTCTAATCTTCTAAAGACCCTTAAATACAATAAATTAGTTCCTATCTACTTAAAGAATCTTTCGGTGTAGCTTTGTTTAAGTTAGTGTAGTCTAACATACCCTCCACTTCTCATTCTTCTTCCCCAACACCATTATATTGGAAAACCATTCTAGATAGTTTTCGTTCCGAATGAAGCCTACTTCTAGCAATCTGTTTACTTTGTCACTTATGATTTTATTTAGTTCGAGGGTGAACTGTCATTGTTTCTGTCAAATCGATGTGTAGTCTTTCCTAATACTTAGTTTGTGGCATATTATTTTCAGATATATTGCTTTCATATCCTTATGTTACTAGTAAAAAATGTCATGGTTTTTTTTAGTAGCTTGATCATTATTTTCCTTTCTTTTTCTACCATGTTGGTGTCACGAAGCACCTTTTTATCAGAGTCTTAAAGGTCCAAGATTACTTCCTTGATTTTTGTGATGCTGGATGGGATGTATTCTTTTCTTAGGGAAGTTCATTTAACCACCAATTATGTAATTGTTATTCTATCGGTGGTTCTACCTTTGGAGTGGGAGGAAATTATTCTTTGGTTTGTTCATATGATTTTTTAGAAGTTTTTGCTACTTCTTTCTATTCTTTAGATACTTCTTTAGGTATCTTGAGTGAGTTAGCATAGCATTATCTCGCTTAGACTTGCTCGCCTTTGACGTTTACTATCCCTTTTCTAATGGTTGGGACGCATATGATCACTTGATATAAGGTCGAGGTGACAACTTCCATTAGTGGATCTAGAAGCGCCCAACTATGGTGTTGTAAGCCGTGGATGCTTTGACCACAAGATAATCTACTTCTAGTCATTTTTTGGCTGCTATAATAGTCAAGATAATCATCCCCTTAATGTGTAGTCTTCCTCCTCCGAAGGCAATTAGTTCGGTGTTACATCTTCTTAGATCTTTTATGTCTAATTTTAATCTCTAAAATGCTTCCCAAAATAAAATATTAGCACTACTTTCTCCATCGACTAAGACTTTTCATACTATTGTTCCTATTATATTCAGGCTGATAATTAAGAGTCTAAATGTGGGATCATTAAATCAGTTAGATCTTTTCGAGAAAATTTGATTTCTGCTAGTTCATGAGTGATGGATAAGGTCACAAAATTCTCTCTAATTTTGTTCTTGGAGATTTTGGCTTCTTTTCTAAATAATGGTCTCCATCTCTCGTCTTTCCTTCTCTTTTCGATGGCTTTCCATGGGCTACTGGTGTGTAGTATTGATTCACTGTTGTTCTTACAGATAAAATTTCCATGGAATCTTCTGCGAGTGTTTCATATGTTTGTGCACCTTTCAAGATAGAAAGTGTGCTTTCATCTACTTCTATGATTTCTTACTCTACGATTACTACATTTAATGCTCGACTGCTTTCTTTTTTTCCCTCATCTTCCTCTTCGTCTAGATTGGTAAAGTTAAATAAGGAACCATGGATTGTATTTATAATCAATAGTGCCTTCTCTTATTCATTATCTTAATTTTCCTTCAAGGAGGCTTGGATTCCTTTACTAGTTTTAGTGACCTGCTTAATGGTTATTTCTGGTTTATTCTCTGCCAAGTATTTGTTCTTCATAAGTTGATAAATTTGATCTCTCAGAGCTCGGTAGCTTTTGATGTTATGTTTGTATTCATTGTGAAAGAGATAATACTTAAACTAATCTCGGTATTCATCAAGTGTCTTGATGGCATTCGGCTTCAAAAAGTTCTAGAATATTTGAGTTTTACCGATATTTTCTCAGCAGGTGTGTTTATCAAGATAGTGGTTCATATGTTCGCTTTGATCTCTTGTCATCTCTATTGTTCTCTTGAGTGGAAGGTCTCTTTGGGGGGGGAGGGAGGGAGGGGGGGTGCGTTTCTCGTATCCTTCTTTCTTAGACGTGATACTCTTATTTAGTGTTGTGACTACGGAAGATTCTTTTTTATAACAGCTTTATCTTCTTTGTCTTTGATCCATTGTTTTGATTTATAATTGATTAATTCGAAACAATTAAAATTCTTCTGAACAAGGTATCCGTAATAGGGTGTGGATGGTTTAATTGCTTTCCTATAGGCTTGGGCAGCTATTTCAGTCTCACAGCTCTTAAGCTCGTTGAGTTTCCTCTTAAATTGTTTGGGAAAGCTCTTAATCGATTCATTATCTTCCTATTTCATGAGAAAAAGGTCTGACAATGTTTTCCTCTTCTTCCAAATATGGATATACTGTGATGATGAACTGGGTTGTTAGTTCATCGAATAAGGATTTTGAGTTCTCTTTGAGTCCTCGAAACCACGCGTAATAAATTGTGGATGTTGTTATGAGTTGTTCAAATTGTGCTTAATAAATTTAAATAAAAAATATATGCTTTGCAACAATTTGATTCAATCTCTGTCAATAGAGATATTTCATACTAAATAATATATCTGATCTTTGTATGCCTCAGGTACTTAATTATAGTTATCCGGGTCTATTGTATAGTCATTCTCATACTGTTCCTCACCAATAACAACGTCCGTATCCTCCTCATCATGTTTCTCATCAAGGTGTCCACCATAATTATCGATTGTTACTTTGAACTGCATCAACACCTATATAAAATTGGCTTTCATCTTATGATCTTGTGGAGACAATTATTGTTTCACATCCAATACTTATAAAAAAAAGTATCCAACTAAATGAGCAATTGCTTAAACAATTATTTTTAGTATTTTATTATGTTCAAATACTTCATTTTTTTATAGAAAAAAGTTACAATGTTCTTATTGAAGAGATTTGCCTTCATATTCTTTTGTGTTATGTTCTTTCGAGACCTTCACTTTAGCAAATGGAGGACCATGAGGGAGTTTCTTCAGCTTATACAGACCTAGACAACGAGATTATTTCATAGATCCATACCTTTAATTAAAATTGTCATAACATAAAGTCAACACTAATATATAAAAATTTAAAATTAATAAATGAATTTTTTTGATGTACCTAATAAGCATAAAAAAATCCTTATAAATTATATTTTTGTTCTTTTATTTTTAATGTTTTGTATCTTTCCAGCTCTATCTTCAATACCATTCTTAGAGAACTATGAGTAGCCATCCATGAAATATTATCCCAAGGATATTTATTAAATTCTTCCAAATTATCCATAATCTAGAGTAAAAATTCATTTAGCCAACTCCTTTCTCTCTATCCCAATAACACACAATGGATGAATTATACAAACGATAATTTTAAACACCTACAATGATACATCTCTTTCCGGTAGGTACTTTCTCTATAAACAATTACTTAGTTTTTTCGACAAGTGCCTTTGTGGTGGATATCCTCCTAATTTCAATCCATATATAAGCGCAAACTCTTATCGACTAAAATATATACGCTTATTGTTTACAAGATATCAAAATTCGTCATCAATATTATGAGTTTTCACTTCATGGAGTAACAAACGATGAACTAAAATGCTAAAAAAATTTATTTGCTATAAGTCTAAAAAATAACCCATACATGTGACCCAAAATGTTTCAAGTTGATGCTCTGTCAACTTCTCCTTTACGATCAAGTGCCTATGTCTTTGAATAACATTAAATTACTGTTAAAAAAGGTCTTTAATTGTAATTTTTAATTTTTTTTAAACTGTATCATTCCTATAAAAAAATAAATATTAGTTTATTTTAAAATATAATAATTCGGGAATCAACAAAATAACACTAATGCTAAAACTAAAAAAAAAAAATCAAACCTAATTTAATATGCTAAATAAATCATTATTGAAATTTAATAATTAATATAAATCATTATTAGTAGTCATTTATTAACAAATAATTTAATATGTAATAATCATAAATTGCTAATGAATATATACTAACAAATGAAAAAAATTAATATATTAAATAAATTAACAAATATAGTTAGTTAAAACAAATAAATAAAAAATATTGTAAAAAATAAAATTAGGGTTACACACTTCACGTGTGGAGCATGTGACCCTAAATTAGGGCAAAAGCCTCATTCAATAAAAATTATTGTGTCGCCAATTTTTTATCGTGCTGGATAATTTTTTGATGCGATAATTTTTATTACGCTGGGCGATTATTATTTGATATAATAAGTTTATCTACTGATGGCATGATAAAAATTATCGTGATGAGCGATTACCCTATGCAATAACTTTATTCATTGATGGTGCGATAAAAATTATCGCATTATTAAAGCCAACCATACTTGATTATATATTGTTTTACTTAAATTTTCTTATCCTGATGACATTTTGCCACCAATCGTTCAAATTCACTAAGAAATTTCAATTTGAGAGAGAAAATAGGTGCACGGAGAGGAAAATATAATTTGAGAGTATTTGTGTTTATTTATATTATTTTTGGTTATAAAAGTTACAAATATTTTAAATTAGCAAAATTAGATAAGTACCCAAAAGAAGGCTATTTACAAAAATTTCACATTAAATTTTGCTATCAGTCTTTTTATGAGTAAATTAAAAATTAAAATTATGAAAAAAAGAAATTTTTTCTACAAATTGTGCCACGCGCCTTGTTATCATTAAGTGTATAATATTATTTTTTTGCCATTAAAATGAACGGAGATTTTTAATAAATTTTTTGATATCATTAGAATATTTTAATCTTTTTTTTTAAAAAAAAAAAAATTTAAGAGAAAATATCTTTTTATCTATCAAATACTTCTTTACACCTCATATATTTTATTGGCCGTATGTCCCCCGTTTGTAATCTTTTAACTGAGTCGGAAACTTTACCAATGTAAGGCTTGAAGTCCACGAGACTTGGGCCTTCAATTACTTGCCATAATTTGTGATTGAAATTATGAAGACAAGTGAAGTCAGGCCAAAATGAAGGTGTCGCCATGTTGGTGATTTTATATAAATTTCCATCAGAATTCAGAAAGAATGATTTGATATATATACACACTGATACATTAATCAAAACACTACTGAGATCCTGCTGTAGTAAGTTTTCTTTTATCAGTATTATTTGAAATTTTGAATAGATTTTTTTAGAGTAATTCTTATTTTTATTTATTATTATTTTTTTTTTATGTAAGAAAGATTCAAATTCAAGTCTCCAAGACACTCGCCTATCGAAAGATTAGTAAGGCAAAGTGATCAAAACATGATATGACACAACGAGAGAGAAGCACATAAAAATATTCTCTCTTTTATATAAACGCTGACTTTCTCCCCCTTGCCTACATCATTACGACGAAATTACTTTAGCTTTGCTTGCTACTTTTTCATGTTTTTGGAAGGAATTTAAACGCGAAAGAGTAGCTACAAAAATTGCTATTTCATTGAGAAATAAGTAATGAAGAAGAAGAACCCGTGTAGGTGAAGAAAAGGAAAGGTGGAAAATTTGATTCAATGGAAGGAGAAAGTCTTGATTGCTTTTAGTATATGGTGTTTTTCTTTTTTAATTTAAAGGGAGTTTTCATAAATGGTCCAAATCTTTTTAGTTATATATGTAAAAGTTAATCTTTTGTAGTTAAAAAATTTATAATTAAATAATTATATTTTTGAGTCTTATTTTTTTCTTTATCAAAAAAGAAAAACTTAAAAAATACTATTTCTCTCAAAATTAAATGCACTCACTCTTTATAAAAATCTCTCAAATTGACTTTGTGTAAATTGACGACTTCGAAAGAAACATTGTGAGCTTTGCTCATCTTATTATTCATTTCAAAATTAAAAAATAATTGATACTTGATAATATTTTAAAATTTAGAAGAAATTAGTAATTTATGTTAAGAATATGTGAAAATAAATAGATGCGAGTAAAATAGATAAAATATATGAGAGATTGTTTAAAAAATATATTGAAAATATAAAAAAGTTGTAAAATTTAGGTCAAAAATAACTTTAAAATTTTAAAAACTGAATAAGATAGTTAACCACCATTTGTAAATATAAACATTTCGCATAGGCAGGGGCTTATGTGCCCACGGGGAGAGCCCATGCTTTGGCACTCCATGGGCACCCATGCGTGTGCCCGGGTGTATGCGCATTTGTTTTTAATTTTAATCATAATTTATTATTATTTATTAAATTAATCAATAAGTATGTAATTTAATTAAATTTTAAAAATTAATTATTAATTTAATTTTAATAAACGTATTATTTGAATTTGAATTTTTATTTAAATAAATAAAAAATGTTAATAATTTAATTAATTAATTAAATGTTAAAAAATAAATAATTAATATCCTAAAAAATTATTTAATATGAATGTTTATTTTAATTTATTTAATTTTAACTATTTAATATGTACATTTGTTTTAATTTATTTGTTGGATTTTGTAGCACACTAATTAATTATAAAATTAGTCCGAAAAAAGCAATGTAAGTATCATCACATATTGTTACAAGGGTCCACTTGTGTGACTACTTATTTCTTTGTAAGTTTTTTAGTACTTTAATTTTTTTATGCCATTCACATATATTGATTATTTGTTTTATTAAAATTTTAAGTGTCCTATAATTTTGTCTACATGTGGCATGCCACAGACTTATTTGCTATTGTATAGGACTCATGCCTGCTGCCGTATGAATTAGGATTCAAAGAAGAATTGATTAGTGGGAAACTATAAGTTGGGATTGACAAGATAAAATAGTAGGTTAAAGAATTTAATTTTTTTTTGTTTACTTGATAATGTTTAATTTTATATAGGTTTATATTCTTGTCAACTATAAATACAAATATTAAATTACGGTTGTGGAAAATTTAGTGTAGTAAAAGATCATTATCTATTTGAAGATACGTTGATAGCATGATAGAGACTCATGTCGCTTCATTATGTATTCTAATGTCACACTATCTGTAGGCTTGTAATTTTTATAATTTTATAAGAGATGTTTTATTAGACTTGATGCTCTTCAATGTAATTAGGTTAAGTAAAGGTGTACCACAATAGAGAGTTTAAAATAAGAATTGTAGGGTCTAAAATAGGGATGGTAGAACTTTCATATGTATCTTAATTGAATAATTAATGTTAAATATTGCATATCGAATATTCTTTGTACTAGGCCAATAGTTAATATTTCATAAATTAGGCTACTAATTCATAACAAGCGTCTAAACAAAACACAATAAAGCGCTTATTCAGAAAATCTGAAGTTTATTTCTCAATGCCAGCGAACTAAAAGCAAACGACTGTCAGTACTCAGTAAATAAGCGGGGAACAGAAAACAACTACTCTGTTCGGGGCCAAATAGAAAAATTCAATAGGCCCTAGTGAACAACTGTAACATTGTACCCAACAATGGCATCACCAGTTTTGGGATCGAACAAATGCGTCTTGGCAATTGCAAATCCCCGCGCCAACCGGAACACGCCAGTCCCGCCGACGATCGGCATCTCTCTGATCGGATTCATCGCCCGGTTGCTGCCAAGAATGCTGATAGTGCTGCCATTATACATACCATCAGTGAACCCAAAATTCATGGCCATGATCAGACCTAACTCCTCCTGGCAAGCTGACCCGTAAAGCCCTTGAGCCCGGCCTACGAGCTTCGATTTTGGATCCGGGGTTTCTGTCAGTGGATCATCCGCCATCATCACGACGCCGAAAAGAGTTGGTGACTTGTCAGTGTCAGTGGCTTGAGCAACCCTGACTGCAGTAGGGTTTTTGCCACTGAGGATGTCGTGAAAGTAGAATTGCAGATTTGTTGTTGTCTCTTTTTTAGATTCAAGTCTCCTGGCCCAAGTATCTGATGCATGTGAGCTTTGTGGCATTGCTGCTGCTACAAGAGTGATGAGCAATAAAACTAAACCTAAGTTTTCCATTTCTCCAAGCAATGAGCTGAAACAAAAAGGGAGAGAAAAATGTTATACAGATTGGTTGTGAGAGATGAAAGACAAGAAGGAAAGAGGATTTGAGATTTCTTTTATAGAGGAAATTGGGTTGGTTTGCAAAGTTTTTGAAAAAGGGAGGCATGCGGTGACAGAATATTCAAAGGCTGTTTAACTACAACGGGACTGGGAAGAAATAATTATAAATTGAGCAAGCTGCCGCTTTACGAGGGGTCCATTTGTTCATAAAGAAGAAAGCTCTATTAATTGTTTTTCATCAGGTAAAAAAATGAAGAAAAAAAAAGTCTTATTATTATATTTATCAGTAACGTTATATTTATATAGTTAAAATATAAAATGATATTTGATATGTTTATTGTTAATTAATATTAAATAATTATTAAATTAATATAAATTAAAAATTAACTGCTAATTAAATAATAATACCTAAAATACAAACTTTATATCATACTACACATTTATATGAGCCATATAAATCTGTCCTTAAAAAGAGAGGTAAAGGATGACAAGATGGCCCATGTTGTGCACACCTCCCATTTTAAAAGCTCACGAGTTGGAAGAAAAACGAAAAAGGAAAGTAGAAAAAGTTAAGGAATGACTGAAAAAATGGAAACCAGGAAATAGTTCTTTCCTATTTTATATGAATATAAAAGAGAAGAAAAATAGTTAATTATCTTACAAGATAAAATGTAAAGAAGCTTTGTAGGATTAAAACAAAAATCTAAATCCTTACATTCTATAGTGAAAAATTTGCAAAATTATAAAGTTATCCTTGTTGGAAGAATTTAAAATTTTGATCAATGCTTCGTAATAAAATAGACCAATGTAAATGTAAATGTATATATTGCTTAAGGATAATTTTTATTCCATAAAGATATTGTTCAGTGTAAATAGGTTTATGACTGATTTATTCTTTGGCATTCAATAACTTAGTTTTATGAGAATACACTCCCACATATGAAATTCTAGAACAATTATTTTTTTTTTTTAGTATAAAGTGGCTTATATATAAATATCCACCTTTTTTCTACATACACATTTTTTATGTTGAGTTAAAATTAAAATTTGATTAATAATTTAAAATAAACATTACTTTTTTAATTGAAAAGGTGTCATTAATGATCTAATATGTATTTTAAAATATAAAATATATACAACAATCCTTATTTTTGAATGATTAGTGTATATAAGTTTTAGATACGCAAAAGTAATTATAGAAAAATCAGAAGTATTAGTGTTTTTTCTATCTATAAAAATTTATTACAAACTGTGCAGCACAATTATTCTTCACAGTGAGTACGGTAAAACAACGCAGCATGATATGAACCCAAATAGTCAATGGTGTTTATGTATTGTTATGAGAGTCGGTGACTGTGTCCAGATATCAGTATTATGCAGCTGACCTAACTCCTGCTAATACTTAATCCAAATCTTTAAATTATACCAAGAACCTCTATAAAACAGATTTCACCTAAACAAAGCATAAAATTCAATTGTTTGGTTGGCTGTTAACATGGCTTGGACTATTCTTATAATCACCAGACCAAATGGGTACCATGAGAGAAACGGGGGCATTATTACTTATTAATCTTTTGTTTCTTATAAAAAACACACGTCTTTACCCACAATTTCACATGCAATTTTTGTTTGGAAGGCATTTCATCCATACGTCAGCACTGCACAAATTATCATTATTATTATTTTTTTTAAAGAAATTACCATTATTATTGGTAGAATGATATTTACTTTCTAATTTTTGAATTTAATATTTATAGTTTTAATCTTTTTAAAATACAAATAATTGATTTTGGCCTTTAAAGTTTTATCACGTTAATAAATTTTGACCTCTATATGTAATATAATTTTGACCACTATCATTCTTTAACTTTAATATTTGGCCATTCTACAATTTCAACTTTGACGCTATTTGATTATTTTCATCTTCCCACCTTATCCTCATAGTTGGAAGTTTTATCCTTTATTAAATGTAGACACTTGCTCTACAAGCCTATATGCTAGACACCTCCTTTATTTGAATAAAATTCTTACAGTTAGCCATTGTTTAAGCAACTTAGGTTATGTTTGGTTGGATGAAAAAGAGAGTAGAATGAAAAGAAATTTTTATTCCTAAGAAGATTTTTTTGCCTCGTTGGTGACAAGGATAAGAAATAGGAATTTCTTAAAAATGAGGAATTAAAATTCCTCTTGAAGGAAATAGAAATCCTTATTCTAATCTATTTTGTTAAATTGCTAAAGTAAATTAAGAATTTAAAAAAAGTAAATAAATTTCTTAAAATAAATAAATTAAATTTTAATAAAAAAATAAATTAATTAAATTTAAAGAGGAAATAAATAAATTAATATTTTATAAGTCTAATATTTTAGATTTAGAATCCCACACTAAGACTCAATAACTTGACATTGAAACTTTGGGATGTGTTTGCCTCCTTAAATCTTGACCAACTTTGAGAATCTAAGACTTGATCTCCTTGACTTGCAACTCGATGTTAAGGCTTGAGAACCTATACTAACTCGAGGACATTACCCCTTGAACTTGGACTAGTCTTGAGAACCCAAAATGACCCTTAGATTTTTACATTTAAAATTGACTTTAAGGGTAGATATCCCCACAAGACAGTGGGGGCACCCTTCATCGTGGAGACATGGGGTCTTACACCCCACACCTCACCCCTCTCTTACCTAACCTCTCATTCAATAAAAGGAAGAAAAAAAATACGCAGAATCCCTAAATTTTAAAAATAATTTAGTGTTGATAAAAAATTATATTATTTAATAATATTATAATATAAATATTTTTGTAATAGAAAAGTTATTTTTCAATTACGCAGGATAAAAAATACTCTAAACTACTTTCATATTTTATTGCCAAACACTAACTTTAAAAAAAAAAAAGGCAATATGAGGTAAAAAGCATTTTGTTAGAAGTATTTTTAATTTAACCCTTAAATTTGCTTATCTTTAGAAATAAATTGATTTTAATTTAAAATTCTTATAAAAATTAAATATAAAAATGAAAGCTAAAGTGTATTTCAACTAAATAAAATATTAATCAATGGTCGATTCCATGCTCCAACCAAACAATGAAATCATTTCTATCTCTTATTCACTTCTTATTTCCATTCTATTCCTTTCGGTTTTTCTTTTCCTTATTCAATCCAAACAGCACCTAGACTAGTTGACCAACATTAAAGTATAAGATTTTGTTAAAATGTAATATTTTTACATTTAATGTTCTTATTTTGTTTTTTTAAGTGACGTGACATTTATTAATTGAATGATAATTTTTATAATTTTTAAAATAATTAATTGTGTTATGTTACTATTTAATTGATGAATGATACATCATTTAAAGTTAAAAAATTTAAATTAATAATTTAGGATGTGTAATATTATTGTTTGACGAAACGGAGACTTATTTTATTCTTGGACCAAAAAAAGGGAAGAAGGCAAACTGATATTATGCATTGTATTTGCTACAGAGTATTAATTCAAGATTCATTTATCCGTAAGGCATGTTGTAAGAAACTTGTCATAGCGACTCTTAAGAATATATATTATATGGATTTCAAGAATTTTACAGTTGCATTTGATAAGTTCTGCGTTGAATTTGACCAAGTGAATTAAATGTTTTAAATTTCATGCACGTAATATGATAGCAATTATAGCGATACCACAATAATTGTATCAAATAGAGCCTATTATATATAAAAGAAAACACAAATTACAAAATATAATCTTGTAAGAAATCTATTTTATTTGATTTCTTTGTTATCAAACTCAATTCTTCAATCACAGCATTTAAATGAGAGAAAGAATTCAAAATATAAAATAAAGAGCACAATGCAATCACTTACGTGGTTGGGTTAATTGTCTACGTCTACGGTGGATCCAAACATCTCTTATTAATTTCTTAGAGATTTTACAAAGAAAACTCAATAAAAAACTATCAAAATGACCTAATGTTTAGTGTATCCTTACTCTACCACGAATAATGAATACCCAAACGACGGTTCTACCCTAGCGCACACAAGTACTTAGTGTCTACCCAGTTCTTCCATTCTCTTGGAGTCTCTCTTAATGCTTGATCTTAACTAAAGGGTTTACAAATGTTTATATAGGGGTTATTTTATGTTTACTAACCCTATTCCTTATTAGAGTAAGAGTCCACTTATTTTAGAAGTCCTAAACTTCCAAAAACTCAAAATCCAGATCAAAAATAGAATTTTTTTGGCTCTGGTGCCGCAGCGTTAAAGTCCTGGCATCGGCTTTCTGATTTGAGCGCCGCGACGCCTAGCCCTGGCAGCTCCTCTGCACTTTTCTTCAATGTCTTCACGTCTTCGAGTCCCTTTCGCTTCCCTTTTCGTGTTCTATACGTCGTAGACTTCTCCATATGTGTCCCACACATTTTAGACTTTTATGACTCTCCTCTTTGGTATTCATCTCAATTCTTATACAAACAAGATTGTTGAATCGTCAAATCTCCAACAAACCCTTTCTTGATTCAAAATCTTCCAAATAAGAAGCTTCTAAATTCGATCCACATCAATACTCTATCGCCTAGAGTTGACTCCAGTTAAGTCTTTACCAAGACTTAATTTTTTTCAGGCTTGTGACTTTTGTCTCCAAAGGCATTCGTGCATCTTGCATAAGGTATGGATGCGTTGCACTCCTTTCAGACCCTCATCACCTTAGTGAGCATAGTTTGGATGTTGCCTAGTGGTCTGTATTACCCCAACACCCCACGTTGGGCCATTCATGATCATCCTAGAAAGCACATAGAACCCCATATTGTGCTTCTCACTCTCAAACCTTATAGGTCCTTTCTCTATCCTCAGTTTTTCTTTTTCTGCTCTAACCGAATACCCTTCCTCATCGAGTTTGTCTAGGGATATCAAATTCCTCCTCAGCTTAGGAACGTGCCTTACACCATGTAAATCCCTAGTTTCTCCACATTGCATCCTCAGCCTTATGTCACCAACTCTCATAATCTCACAAGTTATGTCATTCCCCGTTAGAGCTTTACCTCTCTTGGCTTTATAGTTGGTAAATATCGATTTGTCAGGATACATATGGACGCTGCACCTCTAATCTAGTATCCATTTGTCAGCGTACTTTTCCCTTGAGGCTACCAATATGTCTACAACTTTGGTATATTCCTCAATACCGATTGCAGCCCACCCTTCTTAGCCTTTTGATTTCAGACAATCCTTCACAAAGTGCTATTCATTATTACAAAGGAAACACTTCTTAGATCTTCTCCTTGATTGGTTGCTCTTCCTCCTTTGTGTAAGCAATGCTGCTCTACTTTCGGACTCAGATTTCTTTGTCATTTCTTTTGAGTTCAATGATACCTTGACGTTATTCATTGTTAAAGACTTCTTACTATACAACAGCGTATCCACAAAGCTCTCATAGCTCTTCGACAACGAACTTAAAAGGATTATGGTCTTATCTTCATCATCAGTCTTGATATCCAATTGCTCAAGACTTATGCTGATTTTATTGAACTCGTCAATGTGAGCTCTCAATGAAGATCCCTCATGCATTGTTAATTGATGTAATTTCTTTTTCACAAGAAGTCTATTTGCAAGAGACTTCTTTATGTATAATGCCTCGAGTATCTTCAATAGCCCTAAAGTAGTTTCTTCATCACTAACTTCCTTTAATATTTCATCACTCAACGTTAGGATTATGGTGCTGTGAGCTTTTTTCTGAATCATGTCCCCATCTTTCTGCTTGGACTTTGAGGTTGTCGTCTCTTCGCTAGTTGAGGAACTTACTTCCTCCAAGGCTGAGTCTAGCTCTTCTTTCACTAGTAGAGTCATAACCTTAGGTGTGTATTATCGAGTCTGTTCAGCATTTAGTTCTTACTAAATACATATATATGTATACGAGCTTCCACTAAGCTCATGGTTTATTAAGATTAACTATCTGGACTATTCAGATATAGATGACACGTCCAGAATATAAGAGTTTATTCTTGAGTGCAGGATTGTCGAAGTAATAAATAACCTGATGAGAACGGGGTCGATTTATAGGGAAGTAAAATTAATTATAAATTATAAACACTTTTAAGACAATTAATGCAATATAAGATGTTTATAAATATTAATTCAATTAACCAATTCAAGTAAAAGCTAAGGTTACGGGGATCCACTCTTGGCATAAGAAGTAAGAATATATTTAACTCTTTTTATAACTCAATTGGAATCCCCACACAAATGAGGTTCCAATCGAAAAATATAATAATTAAAGTTCATCATCATTTATATATTGATTAGTATTTATTTCTTTCAATTATTATACACCGAATCTTATAAATAGGTTCAAGTACTTATTATGCCAATCTTTATATTTGTCTACAATAAATCAAGATTCTCACTTTACAAGAAAGGGTATATACACCAAATCTTATAAATGGTTTTAAGAATTTATTGTGCCAAGTACAAAGTTTGTCAATAATAAATCAAGAATCACCACTTTAGAAGAAAGGGTATTAATTTTACAAACAAAATAAATATATCATATATAAATTTGCATAACTTAAGAATAAAACATTAAATTCATGAATAAGTGTTAAGCATATCTTATTACCTTACCAAGAGTTTCACCATTTCACCTTAGTATAAAAAAAATTATTTAGACATAATAAAACTAAAAAAAAAGAAAAGAAATGGAAGAAGAAATAACATGCCTTAATAGTAAACAAGAAAAATAATATTACAAAGAGATAATACAAAGGACAAGTAATTTGAATTAAATTCTAACTTTATAATTACATGCTTTAGGCATAATCAAGCCACCTATTTATAGAAAAATATGGATAAATCGAGACAAATTAGGAGGGAACCACTTGGATGATGAAAGTCAAGAATGATGGCAAAATAATTTGCATGGATTATCACTAAGGCGCCCACTTGATTATCCAATTTGAAATTAATGTAATCTGAATTAGCTGTTACTAAAAACATCAAAGTTGTAGATAAGTCTCTTATATTTCCAAATTGAGTTATCTCATACGTATTAGATGTGTATTGCTATAGTTATGGGCCAAATACTGATAACTGTTCAAACTGGGTCTGTACTACATATTATTTTTGTTCTAAGCTATTTTCACCCTCTAAACACTCAAATTTCAAATGCTTTGTGGAATAAAATATGTTAGCCCATTGTGTTAGCTCTTGAAAAGATCAAGAATCACTTCAATTGAATCTTTAGGTAGAAAGTTATGCCCATTTTACCGAACCTACCACAAAACAGTTAAAAGATAATTAGGTACAATATTGTAAACATACTTAAGTTAAGAAAATTAAATACACTAGTAATACAAAACAATGATGTAAAACTCTTATTAAATGTGTAATTTCAAGTGTTCATCACACCCCCCAACTAGCCTATTGCTAGTCCCTAGCAATTCGAGCATAAATAAAATTTGAACACTACCTAAGTATTTCAAATAAAACATCAGTTCAAGATCACAATCACTATAAAGGTTTTTTCAATTATAACTTCTAAAATTTTGTGTGTATGTGAATTAAGGCAAAGCCTTCTTACCACAAACCACAACATATATAGCCTTGAAAATGTTTTTCCAAGTAAAATCTTCAACTCCATATCCTCTAAGGTAAATAACTTGTTTAATGACTTAGGATTTCACTCATGGAGTTGGAAACAGATAATCGCTCAAGAAAAAATTATGTTTAAGGACAGACAGACAAACTAACATTGATCCAAAGAAAGAAAAATCAAATATTTAGAGTCAAACCATTATTGCCACATGCTAGCTTGAAGACTTTAATTATTTTATACGAATCTTACAAATATAGAGTCTGGTGATAAGATTGCTTCCTAATGACTTTAGTATTTAAAAATTGAATGAAGACTTTATTAAACTGAATTGACTTCTTTTCTCTTTTTTTTTTTACTTCTATTTTTTTTTAAAGATATAAGGAATCATTACAAAATATGAGCAATTTATCACCATAATTTGTTTTTCATCCTTCAATTAAGCAACCAAATCATTCCTCATCCCAAATAATATCATTTCAAACAAAAATTAACCATTTCAAAAGATTAATAAAAGTTTGTAAGCTGTTATCTTAAACCTCTTCACTCACTCACAAAAGATATATGAGTTTAGAAAAGAATATGTATACTTAAACATGAAAATTCTCTTGACTATATATATTGAATCATCCATCTTACCACAAGGCTTAGTATTGTTCTCAAGAAATAATTTAAGAAGTTATTTTTTAATAATCTAGATAGAAAAAGTGATTTAAACTAAACAATTTTGAAATCATACATCGATAGCAAAGCAAATTTATTTACGCAAGAGTTACCAAAAACTTAAGCAACAAATATAAAATGCATTAAAAATAAACCAATTAGAATGTGTTTCAAAAGTTCAGTAATGTACTCTTTACTCTGCCATTCTAGAACTAGAATGCGTCTCAAGAATGTATAAATAAACTTTTTACTCACGCCATTCATGATGAATATTTTTTTTATAGAACAAAGTGATAACAACAATAAAATAAAATAATTAACACTAACATTATATATCAACTATCCTCTCCCCAACCAGATTGAGACATTGTCCTTAATGTCAAAATATAGAAAGAGTAAAGTAGAGAAGATATCACTTGAAACATTTTTTATTAAAAATTAAACTTGCAACAAAATAAAATAATCCACACAAAATACTTAAAAATACATAGAAGTAGATAGGCTACAGACAAAGCGTTAAATCTATATTGCATTTTTTCCCACTATCATCAGTATACCAATCTATCTGACTCATTGTTAGATCAGACAGAGGTGTAAAAGCTTGTAGTTCATCAAGTAATTGATCAATAGTTGAAGCAGAAATGAGGATCTGTCGTGCTGCAGATGAGACGAATTATTTTTCCACCGCATAGTCAAGAAAAGATAACAACCCATTATAAAAACTATCAATATTTAACAAACCAATGGATTTTTTTATGGATTTGCAATTATGCCCATGAGACAATTTAAAAAATTTTCTCCAATGTTCCGAAACCTCCAGGTAGAGCTATGAAGGCATCAGCATTACGAAGCATAAAAGACATTCGTTAATGCATTGATGATACCTGTAACTCATTGATGCGATAATTCTATATCTTAAAATTAAGTGCAAGTATACACTATCGTATGTAAGTAAAAAAAAGGACTAAAATAGTTGGATGTCGAACCCACATGGATAATTTCTTCTTTTTAACCAATTACTAAAATTATGTCTTCCTAATAATTATTCAGAAACATAAAAATCTAAGAATGAATGTAAAGAATATAAAAAAAAAAACACAATGCAAAGAAATTTAACTGATAGCAATATAGAGAAAGCCAATGATTAATACTATCCATCAATATGCTTTCTAATGATTAATCTTCTAATATTTAACTCCCTTAGTCTTTATTATTGATTAAGACACTAATGTATTCGCAAGCCTCTTCCAAGGTCATGCAAGTATACCTTAATTTATCAAATACTTATATTCCTATGGTGCTTGTAATAAATTAAGATTCATTAATATTAGGTCTTATTGATCATACATGCCAATTAGGTATATTCCTATCCTAAATTGAAACTTGCATATGCAACATTGAATGTTACTCTACAATTATGCATCAAATTATCTAGGTCTAAATATTATGATTCCTCTTCCGAGTTTATCAACAATATAACCAACTCATTCACCATATATTGACCAGATATATTGAAGCATTAAGATCAAGTAATTTAAATATCAAAGAACTAAGTTTATTAAATATTAAAAAGATATGGCAATTATGAGCACATATTGAGTTCAAGTATTAACCTTAGAAAATAAGTTTAGCTCATGGCTACAAGAGAACAACAGTACAAATAATAATAAATTATGATACAATCAATAGCAAATCGATATAGATGTTGAATTTGTCTTGATTGCGTTGCCTAAGATACTCTTGATGCCGAAGAACGCCTTAAATCTCTCTCTAAAGTTGCTTCAATCAAATTCGTATTGCTCTCTAAGACTCGTCCTCTGTATTCTTGGTACTCTTGAATTGCTCTAGGGTGCTCTAGGTTCATCTTGGATGATTCTTGACGTATGAGAATGAGTGGATTTTTATAGGGATTGATATAAGTATGAAAATCTCAATTCTCGTCGGACTAGGACTAGCGCTACCGCTGGAGCGACATGTGAAACAGGCTTCACCACTGGGGTGGTGGGTTGATGGCGCTGGGGGGTTGGCCTATCACTGGCGTGGTGACTGTTTGGCGCTGGGGCGCTAGATGCGACTTAACCAAGTTATTTTTCTAAAATAATAAAGCACATAAATAGCCATCTATTCTCATAAAATAATAAAATATCAAAATAAAAATATGAGAAAATATATGACAAATTTGCCCTTATCACCCAAAACTCGACTGCTTTTATTTTGTGCAGCGGTTGCCACACGTCCCATTAATCTAGGACTACCTCCCTTATATACTAAATGAATATTTCGCTCAGCTAACACCTTACTAAGGGTTTTTGTTACTTCTACAAACTCACTAGTTTTTCCAGGGCTAGATCCACAAAAGACACAAATGTTTGTGAATTTATGAGTTGATGATCCTTTCATGATTACACTTACCCTTTTTCTTAAATGGTTTTAAGTTTGTACAAAGATGCAGAAACAATGCAATGTATTTATAGAGCCAAAAGGTGTTGCAAAGTTAAGTCACATGGGTTGTTGGCTTAAAATACAAAATTTTCAACACCTTTTTACCAATTTTCAATTTGTTAGCTAGAAAAATCACATGGGTTGTCGGCTTAAAATGCAAAACTTTTAAAAAGGATTATAGGTGGTTAGTTATTGAAAAGACGTTTGAGTTTGAAATGAAACATTAAAAAATAACAGTTATAGTAAATATATACAAGTAGTTGTGATTGTGGCTCACATCTTCCTCTGTTTTATGTCCAGTAACGGCTTAAACACCCTCTATAGGTCGGGGATAGGCTTCCCATCCAATTTTCTTATAGATTGGCAAATAGGGTCTTTTAAAGTCAGATTCTTGAGACTGTACCACTCATGTTCTTCTAGGAATATATCCCATAATTCACAAATTGCAATATGCACATATCTATTAGATTGCGTCTCAAGAGTTGATAAGATATCATCTAAAGACTCCTTACTCCGGCCATCCTTAATGAACCTAATTTTATCTTCGCAATTTATAGAAACCATTCCTAAAGTGCGGCAACGTGTGTTGTAAGTCATGTGTGCACACTTGTAACAAACGTTTAATCATTTTACTCTTCGTTTTTTTGCAAAAGAGCTTTTACCTAAGCCAGGCATGTAGAAAATTAATAAGTCTGAAAATTCACCTGTCAATCGACCCTTGACTTCAATTAACCAACGTAAATCAACAAGTATATTTATAATCATTAATAACCTTAATCTTTCACATCTTGCGTGGTAAATTTTCTTCAAGATATTTTGAGGCAATGATGGAAAACGTTTTTTCAAATATTTTAGAATGTCATCCATTTTTTTTAGAAAATGGGGAAGAAGAGAAGATATCAATAATTATGAAAAACTGACAAAACCAACTTGACATATCACAAATACCATTATCCGCCACTTAACCGGGGTGCAAAATAAAATTTTAACAAAAATACCAAATTAACCTACAAGTAAAATAATAATAAAAATAATAAATATCAAGTTAGAAGAAAAATAAATATATATAAATATGTAAACCAAAAATTAATTGGTCTCGTAACATGGGTCTGACAGGGATACAAATTCTTTATAAAAAATTTAGTTTTCTAGAAAAGGCTTGAGTCTTTGCCCATTTACCTTAAACACATTTCCATTTCTAGGATTTTCAATGTCAATTGTTCCATAAAGGTACACATGTTTCACAATAAAAGGGTCACTCCATCTTGATCTTAACTTTTTAGGGAATATGTGAAGTCGAGAATTATAAAGCAAAACCTTTTGACCAACATCAAATGTTTTTCTTTGAATTTTTTTTATCATAAAAAGCTTTGATTTTAGCTTTATGAACTTTCAAATTCTCATATGCATCATTTCTCAATTCTTCAAATTCATTTATTTGTAATTTACGTATGTGTCCAACAGAATCAAGATTTGCATTGAAAGTTTTAATGGCCCAATAGGCTTTATGCTCAAGTTTCACAGGTAAGTGACAAGGTTTTTCATAAACTATCCTATAAGGAGGCATACCCAATGAAGTTTTAAAAGCAATTCTATAAGCTCACAGTGCATTATTTAATCTTAAAGACCAATCTTTGCGATTTGGGTTTACAGTTTTTTCTAAAATTTATTTTATTTCTTTATTTACTAATTCAACTTGTCTACTTGTCTGAGAAAGATAAGAGGTGGCAACGTTATGAGTAATACCATATTTTTTCATTAATGTTTCAAATGGTCTATTACAAAAATGCTTACTCCCATCATTTATAATGGCTCGAGGGATTTCAAATCGATTTAAGATATTTTCTTTCAAAAATTTCATGACTGTTTTATGGTCATTATTTTGACATAGAATGGTCTCAATCCATTCTGAGATATAATCTACTATAACTAAGATATACGTAAATTCAAATAATAATGAAAATGGTCCTATGAAATCTATCCCCCAATAATCAAAGATTTCAATAACAAGAATGGGGTTCAAAGGCATCATGTTTCGTTTTGAAATTGATCCCAACTTTTAACAATTTTCACACGTTATACAAAATGCATGTGTATCTTTAAATAAAGTGGGCCAATAAAATCCACACTGCAAGATTTGTGCAGTTATTTTCTTTGATGAGAAATGTCCCCCACATGCTTCAAAATGAAAAAATTCAATAACTTTACTTACCTCATTGTTGGGTATGCATCTTCGAAATATTTGATCACGACAATATTTGAAGAGATAAGTATCATCCCAATAAAACTTTCTTACCTCAGTTAAAAATTTTCTTTTGTCTTGAGTATTCCATTGAGGTGGCATTTCTCCTGTTACAAAAATATTAACAATATTAGTATACCAAGGCATTATAATAGTAGAAAATAAAAATTCATCAGGAAAAGAATCATTAATAGGTGTTATTTCTGTTGATAAATCTGGTGTGAGTCTTGATAAGTGATCTGCAACAACATTCTCAACTCCCTTCTTATCCTAGATAGTGATAATAAATTCTTGAAGCAATAAAATTCATCGAATCAGTCTTGGTTTTGCATCCTGTTTTGACATTAAGTACTATAAAGCAGCATGGTTAGTAAATACAACAGTTGAAGAACTAATTAAGTAAAAACTAATGCAAATATTACAGCAAGTAGTTCTTTTTTAGTTGTTGTGTAATTCATTTGCGCACTGTTTAAAGTTCTACTTGCGTAATAAATTATATAGAATTTACCTTCCTTTCTTTGTCCCAATACAACACCAACAACATAGTCACTAGCATCACACATGAGCTCAAAAGGTAAAGACAAGTTAAGAAATTGTATGATAAAAGCAGATGTTAAGAGGCCAATTAATTTTTCAAGCGAATTTTGACACTCTTGAGTCCACTTAAATGATACATCTTTTGCTAAGAGGTTACAAAGAGGTTTAGATATAGCACTAAAGTTTTTTATGAACCTCTTATAGAATCCAGCATGTCCTAAAAAGGATCGAACTTCTCTGACTATTTTTTGTGAAGGCAAATGTGTAATGAGTTCAACTTTTGGCTTATCCACTTCAATTCCTTTAGAAGACACTACATGTCCCAAAACAATTTCAGAAGTAACCATGTAATGATATTTTTTCCAATTCAATACAAGACTCTTTTCTTCACATCTTTTTAAGACATTTTCTAAGTTTTCAAGACAATTATCAAAAGCATTTCCAAACACAGTTAAATCATCCATGAAAACTTCTAAATAATGCTTAGTTATGTCACTAAAAATGATTATCATACATCTCTAAAATGTTGATAGGGCATTACAAAGTCCAAAGGGTATTCTTCTAAAAGCAAAGGTTCCAAAATGGCATATGAATGTAGTCTTTTTTTGGTCCTCTAGTGCTATGGGAATTTGAAAATAGCCAGAATAACCTTCTAGAAAGCAATAGTAAGGATGTCCTACTATTCTTTCTATAATTTGATCAAGGAATAGTAAAGAAAAATGGTCTTTTCTAGTGGCCGAGTTCAACTTTCTATAATCTATGCACATCCTCCAACTAGATGAGACTCCAATTGGTATTAACTCACATTTTTCATTTTCAATGGCTGTGATTTCAGATTATTTTGGTACTACCTGAGTAGGACTTACCCACTTACTATCTGAGATAGGATAGATGATTCCTACTTCAAGTAATTTGAGAACTTCAGCTCTCACTACCTCTTTCATATGTGGATTTAATCTCCTTTGAGGTTGTTAGGAAGTTTTGGCATTATCCTCTAGGTGTATTCTATATGTGCAAATTAAAGGATTAATACCATTTATGTCTTTTAAAGTCCACCCAATTTCATTTTTATGCATTTTTAATAATTCAATCAACTTACCTTCTTGTTCGCTTGTGAGTGTAGAAGAGATTACCACCGGGTAAGTTTGTTTCTCTCCAAGAAATGCATATTTCAGTCCTTCAGGCAGAGGTTTTAACTTCAACTTTAAAATTTCGTTTTGTTTATCCTCATTTTCTTTCAATTCTTCAAACTTTAGTTTTCATCCTTTATTTTCAATCACCTGTACATAGTCAAGTAAAGAACATATGTCAGAGATTTCAGAATCTAATTGTATATTTAACTCAAATGATTTATTAAACACATTTCTAAGGGATTGATAGAACTCCTTTTTTGAATATGATCCTCCACAATCGTTTCAATCATGTCACCTTCTTTACTTTCATCCCCTCTTTCATATGGTTGCTTACACATATTGAAAACATTGAGTTTAAGTGTCATGTTTTCAAATGAAAGCTTCATTACTCCATTCCTACAATTAATCAAAGCGTTAGACGTTGCTAAAAATGGACGACCTAAAATAATAAGTATCGGATTATATCTTTTAACAGGTTTTGTGTCCGAGACAATAAAATCCACACGATATATGAATTTATCAACTTGCACTAAAACATCTTCTACTGTCCCTCTTGGTACTTTTATTGATCTATCGGGAAGTGAAAGAATTATAGAAGTTAATTTTAACTCACCGGGATTGAGCTGCTGATAAACTGAATACGGTAATAAATTCACACTAGCACCAAGATCAAGTAAGACTTGTTCAATTTTATGACTTCCAATAATACATGAAATTGTAGGATAACCAGGGTCTTTATATTTCAAAGAATTATTGTTCTGAAGAATGACACTTACTTGTTCAGCTAAAAATGCTTTCTTTTTCACATTCAGTTTTCTTTTTACTATGCATAAATCCTTCAAAAATTTTGCATAAGAGGAAACCTGTTTAATAGCATCCAGTAAAGGAATATTAACTTTTACCTATTTGAAGATTTCAAAAATTTCAAGATTGTGATTCATCTACTTAGTATTACGTAATGCATGAGGAAATAGGGGTGGAGGTTAGGGTTTGGTGTTTTCTTCATTAGGTGTAGGTTCAATACTTTTCTTACCCTTAGAGATTGATTCATCGCTCTCATGAAGTTCAGGAATTTCTTTTTTAACAATTTTACCACTCCGAAGAGTGATAACTGCTTTAACTTGATCCTTGTGTTGGATTTCTAAACTATATGCATTTAAGTTATGTTGTCCTTTAAGGTTTGGCTGTGGTTGAGAAGGAAATTTTCTTTTTCATGAATATTTCAGTGTAGATACAAATTTAGCAAGAGTATCTTTCAAATCAGTAAATGTTTGAGCATTTTGAGAATTAACAGACTCTTGCTTTTCAATGAATGTATGCAAAGTTTCTTCAAGATTTTTCCTAGGAGGTAGGACATATGGTGCATAACCTTGATGATTTTGAAAATTTTGGTGTGGTTCAAAAAATGGTTGTGAAGCCTGTGCTTGAATGTCATTCCTCAAACTAAAATTCAGGTGATTTCGCCATCCAAGATTATAGTTTTCAGAATATGGGTTATTGTTTGACCGCTTGAACGTGTTTAGAACATTGGCTTATTCATGGAGACATTCCCTAAATGCAAGCAAAGTTGGGCAATCATTAGTAGAGTGATCATGGGTTTCACAAATGTAACACACAATTTCTTGAACATATTTTATTTGACCACATTTTTTCATTTCTAAGGTTTCGACTTTTCTAGTAAGGGATACTAATTTGGCTTGAAGGTCATGATCTTCCCTAAGATAATAAACACCCCTACTAGATATAGTGGTTTGATTTTTGCTAGGTGCCTCACAGGTACCAGCAGTGTCCCAATTTTGAGCATTTTCCACTAGTAAGTCAAGATAGTTCATTGCCTCTTCTAGATTTTTGTCCTCAAATGTTCCATTACACATCATTTTTACCATTTGCCTAACTTGGGGTGTTAAGCCCTCATAGAAATTTGAGACTAGTCTCCATATTTCAAAGTCATGATGGGGACAGGTATTAAGTAATTCTTTATACCTTTCCCAACATTGGTAAAGGGTCTCTCCGAGTTTTTGGGCAAAAGTGGTGATTTGCCTTTTGAAAGAATTTGTTCTATGGGAAGGAAAATTTTTTTTCAAGAATTGTTGTTGCATCTCATCCTATAAAGAAATGGATCCTAGCCTAAGGTTTTGTAGCCATGTTTTAGCTTTATCTTTTAAAGAAAAAGGGAAAAGTTTAAGTCGAACTGTGTTCATGCTACAATTTTGATCATTATACGTGTTACACACTTCTTTAATTCTCTTAGATGTAGATAAGGGTTCTCTGCATCTAAGCCATGAAAAGTGGGTAAAGGTTGGATAATAATGCTTGGCTTAAAATTAAAATGCGCTGCATCTGAAGGAAAAATTAAGTAAGATGGTGCACCGGTTCGTGTAGGGTTCATATAGTCTCTAAGTGTCCTAGGTTAGTTATGGTCATTATGTTGGGACTGATTGTCCTCTGGGTCTATGAGTCCCTCAATTTGATTTTCGGTCATGGTGTTAATTGGGGAAGAATGAGAAGATGAAGGAGAATCTAACAAATTATCAAAGGAAGTTTCGAAATTACCTTTCACCAAACGATGAGAATTAAGATCTCGAAATCAACCGCTCATAAAAAGAAATAAAATAAAATACAATAACAATAAATAATACAAATAAGAGAAAAAAATAAAATATTAAACACAGGTAAATAAAATTGGCAAAACTAAAAGTAAAATCAAGATAAATAATTAGAAGTTAGATTAGTAATGTTAGATTATATAATAAAAAGTTAATAAATAAATAGTAGGAGGCTCAGCCTTTCATGAAAATAAAAATAAAATAATAAATAAAGTAAAGCAAGTTAGGAGGCTCAGCCTTCCATGAAAATAAAAAATAAAAAATAAAAATAAAAAGCGAATAATAAATAAAGAGTAAGAGGCCCAGCTTTTCATGAAAATAAAAAGCGAAATTAATAATAAACTAAAACAAGTTAGGAGGCTTAGCCTTCCATGAAAATAAAAAGCGAAAATAAAAGGCGAATAATAAATAAAATAAAGCACGTTAGGAGGCTCATCCTTCCATGAAAATAAAATAAACAAACAAACAGCAAAAGAAATAATGTTAATTTCACTTCCTCGGCAACGGCGCCAAAAACTTGACACGTCCAGAATATAGGAGTTTATTCTCAAATGTAGAATTTTTGAAGTAATAAATAACCCAATGAGAACGGGGTCAATACACAGGGAAGTAGAATTAAAATTATAAATTATAAACACTTTTAAGGTAATTAATGCAGTATAAGATGTTTACAAATATTAATTCAATTAACCAATTAAAATAAAAGTTAAGGTTAGGGGGATCCACTCTTAGCATAAGAAGTAAGAATATATTTAACTCTTTTTTTTTAACTCAATTGGAATCCTCACACAAAAAAGGTTCCAATCGAAAAATATAACAGTTAAAGTTCATCATCATTTGTATATTGATTAATATTTATTTTTTTTCAATTATTATACACCAAATCTTATAAATTGGTTCAAGTATTTATTATGCCAATCTTTATATTTGTCTATAATAAATCAAGACTCCCACTTTACAAGAAAGGGTAGATACATCAAATCTTATAAATGGTTTCAAGAATTTATTGTGCCAAGTATAAAGTTCGTCAATAATAAATCAAGAATTACCATTTTAGAAGAAAGTGTATTAATTCTACAAACAAAATAAATACATCATATATAAATTTGCATAACTTAAGAATAAAACATTAAATTCATAAATAAGTATTAAGCATATCTTATTACCTTACCAAGAGTTTCACCATTTCACCTTAGTATAAAAAAAATTATTTGGACATAATAAAACTAAAGAAAAAGAAAAGAAATGGAAGAAGAAATAACATGACTTAATAGTAAACAAGAGAAATAATATTACAAAGAGATAATACAACGGACAAGTATTTTGAACTAAATTCTAACTTTATAATTACATGCTTTAGACATAAACAAGCCACCTATTTATAAAAAAACATGGATAAATCAAAACAAATTAGGAGGGAACCACTTGGATGATGAAAGTCAAGAATGGTGGCAAAATAATTTGCATTGATTATCACTAAGGCACCCACTTGATTATCCAATTTGGAATTGATGTGATTCGAATTAGTTGTCACTAAAAACATAAATAGTTATAGATAATTCTTTTATTTTTTCAAATTGAGTTGTCTCATACGTATTAGATACGTATTTATATAGTTATGGGCAAAATACAAATGACTGTTCAAACTGGGCCTGTACTGCAGATCAGTTCCGTTCTAAGCTATTTTCACCCTCTAAAAACTCAAATTTCAAATACTTTGTAAAATAAAATATCTTATCCCATTGAGTTAGCTCTTCATAGAATCAAGAATCACTCTAATTGGATCTTTAGGTAGAACGTTATGCCCATTTTACACAAAACAGTTAAAAGATAATTAGGTACAATATTGTAAACATACTTAAGTTAAAGAAAATTAAATACACTAGTAATACAAAACAATGATGTAAAACTCTTATTAAATGTATAATTTCAAGTGTTCATCAATAGACATACACTGATCTACATAAATCGATTCCACTCGATAAACTTTGTATCAGTGGAAATAGATTATGAACAAATAATTCGAAAACATACTTGCACAATGACATTTCCTAGTAACTCTTGAACTATTTGTGACAATGTCATTGCTATTATATTCTAGGTTTTTGTCCCATTTCAAATAAGGTTCTAACTCTTTAGACCTGATCTGAACTCCTTTAAATCAATATAATGTCCGAAATGTTATAAGCATCTTACCTAATAAAAATAATTAGCAATTTAATGAAATATTTATTTATTGCATAAGTATAAAAATACAATATTCATATAAAATTGGGATGACACATGAGCACAAATTTCAACAGTAACGCCCAAAGCAGAGAGGTCAGCGCCACAAGCCCAATTGAATAACACTAGTATTTGTTTC
The DNA here is from genome assembly GCA_946807835.1 of Ailanthus altissimus. Lineage (NCBI taxonomy): Eukaryota > Viridiplantae > Streptophyta > Magnoliopsida > Sapindales > Simaroubaceae > Ailanthus > Ailanthus altissimus. The sequence continues at coordinate 15,669,378 of OX327698.1, forward strand.
CTAGGTCTCAGCGTTGTGGTGCTGAGTCTCCAACGTCGTTGCACGCATGCGATAAGTCAAAGAACCCTACTTTTCAATCCTAATTCGAGTAAGAATTGAAGGCCCTTGTCTCTAAGGTTTCAAAACAAGTATAGAAATATTCTTTTCAGAGCCATAAAACATAGAATTTCATAGGCAAACCTAGAGCAAATGGATTCACATTTAATTCAAGAGATCAAGGCAAATTATTGAAGATTGAAGAACAAGTTCTTGTGCATTCAAGCAAAAAGAAAGAAGAGCAATTCAGGGTGTCACTTGTGTTATTTTCTTTCTTCTTTTAATTAGATGATCTTGTTCATGATGTTTTTTAATTCTTTCTTTAATACTCTTGTGTTAATCATGAGCTAAACTCTTTTGATCTAGGGTTAGACATTTTGAACCTAGTATGTAGTTGAATTTCATAAACTCTTAGTTATAAACTTAATACAACATAATTGATTCATTCTATTCTACTTAATATTTTCATTATACATGATCAATATTTTGAAAGTTTGAGGAACCATTATGAACTCGACGGAGGAATTCATGTGTTTAGCCTATGATAGTTTAATGCATGATTATAAGGTAACAACTATGAGTTCCATTTAGGATAAACATATACCTAGGTAGTATATATGGTTTAATTTATACTTGTTCTTAATGAATTGCATCTTACTCAGATTACCAGACATATATGTAATTGTTAGAGTGTGATAGAGTCATTTGACTATCGATAGAGGCTTATGAACTCGACGGAGGAATTCATTTGTTTAGCCTATGATAGTTTAATGCATGATTATAAGGTAACAACTATGAGTTCCATTTAAGATAAACATATACCTAGGTAGTATATATGGTTTAATTTATACTTGTTCTTAATGAATTGCATCTTACTCAGATTACCAGACATATATGTAATTGTTAGAGTGTGATAGAGTCATTCAACTATTGATAGAGGCTTATGATGAAGTTAGTGTCTTGCCAATCAATTGGTATTAAGGAAATAACTAAGGGATTAAGAAATTCAATGAAATACTAAAAGATTAGTCGAAACCCTAGATTGCTTCTCAATTAGTGAATTCAATATTTGATTGCTTTTGATATTAAATTAGGTTTAATTGATAATAGTAAGCTAATTTAATTAAAATCCATCATTAGAATTTTTTGGATAAAAGTAACGTAGAGGGAGTTTAATAATTGATTCAAGGAAATAGGTTTAATAGTCTCTGTAGGAACAATAATCTGAACTTAAACTCTATAATACGAGATACGATAGTGTGCTTGCGCTAAGCTATTATAGCACACATCAAAACTCAACTCCTCAACCATTAGCACTGTCTCTACACATTAAAATGCTGCATCATCAAATATAATTTTTCTTTAACAGTCGAGCTTGATCAATCAAACTTTGTGATTTAGTGTTCTCAAGTTTTAACTATATTAAAGGCAATCATATTGAAAATCTACTTAATGGTGTGAATATTGATCCTGGACAATATATTAAAATGGTGAATTTTGATATAACTGTTGTTGTCTTTGAAAATCCTAAGTTCGATCATTGGATAAGACAGAATTGGACCTGACTTGGTTTGCTTTTCTTTACCATACATGTTAGCATTGTTAATTTGGTAATTGGCAGTAAGACAAACAATGATCTATGGAATGTTATTGAGATCTAGCTTGGATCTCAATCAAAAGCCAGATCTAACATAACTTAAGATGTAAATCTCCCTACTCTAGAAAAAGTGCACTTTTTATGTCTAATTGCTTTATGAAAGTTAAATGATTAGTAGATGAAATTTCTACTACTGGATATCATATTGAAAATGATGATTTTATTAAACATTTGATCTTAAGGATTAGGTTTGATTATGATCCAGTTGTAGCACTCATACTTATTAGAATTTTTTCAAGTAGAAGTTTTTCAATAACTCTTAATGAAGCATATGTTCATACTCAAAAGAACATAAATTTATAGATTTAAGTAACCTAAACTCTAATCTTAGTAGTTTTGAAGCAAATTATGACTATAGAAATTAAAAAAAAAGAGGCAATGGTTTTAATCATAGTGGCCTTTTAGACTTGCTGGCTATAACAATTCTGGTAACACCAATGGTTTTGGTACAGGAACTCGGTCTTTTATTAGTGGAAGAAGTTTTGGCATGGTTCAACAAGGTAGATTTAGTATAACTAGTGAGGAAATTTGTCTATAAAAGAGGAAATTTTGGTGCAATGAATAAGTTCATACTTCAAATTTGTGAGAAATAAGGTCATTTAGTTGTCAGGTCCTTTTAAAGGTTTAATAAGTATTATATGCCAAGAAATTTAACTGGTTTAAGATATTATAATGCTCCACATCCAAGACCTAATGGTGTTATCAATTATTCCAGTGGTCAAACTAGTCTAGTTGTCTATAGAGCTACATATTTCGTTGTACATTCTACATAAGAAAATTTAGCTGATAATGAATGGCTTATAGAAGAAGGAATTGTTGATCCAAATTAGTATCTTGACTTAGGAGCTACATATCATCTTACACACGATGCTATCAACATAGCAAATAAGCATGAGTTTTTAGGTACTGAAGAAATTTTAATTGGTTATGGTAGTGGATAAACTATACTTCTTATTGGTAATTCTTGTTTGAAGACAAAATATAGTTGTTGTTTGTTGCTGAAAGATCTTCTATATATTCCTAAAGTTATTAAAAAATTGATTAGTATCTCAAAACTTATTGCTAAAGTGCCTAGACCAATTTAGAAAACGGATAAGACGATTTAAAAAGTGGATCGACCAGTCTAGAAAGTGGCTTAGCTTGCTTGATCTGTAGACGTAATGATTATATTATGATTGAATCGGTTATAAATTGGTTCTCAATCCACTGAAATGCTTTTTATTTTTTATACTACATGCTTGAATAATTTAGTTATAACTTTTTATAGATAACTTTGAATTAACTAGGAAAAATGAAATCGTTGAGAGCAAGCTTAAAATGACTCATTTTTACAATGACATAACTATAGCGACCACAAGATTCCACCAAATCAATTTATCCTTGGCTTTCAAATTTCTTCCCTCTTAACATAATTTTATTAGTTCATGATTAAAATTTTTTTAAAATTAAGAATTTAAAAGTAATTTAGTTTTGTTTAAATTGAATGATGTTAACAACTTTGTTATTTTGACTATTATATAACTCTCATAAATGATACATTCTATAGTAGTATTTTAATATTGTTCCTTCCTAAATAATGTGTCAAACATTCATTGGACAATTATTTTTTATGATTTTTAATTTACTAATTCTACTATATCATTATTTAATAATTTTTTGATACATTATTGAGATAAATAATGTTGAAATATTATTTGGGAAATAAGAATCACTTGATTGACTTGGGCACAAAGCAAAAAAAAGAATAACTTTTGAAGTACTTAATAGTAATTTTGCAGTTTTTGTCTAGTTGCTATCTGTCTAACCAGAATGTCCTTAACTTCTTCTTAATGTAATAATACCATTATCTTTCGGACACTTATTGAGATTAATAGCACTAATATTACTTTCAATGATGATACAATGTCACCTTATACTCAATGACGGCATCGCCATTAGTGGCATTGAAGTAAGCAGCCTTGAGCTCCGCAAACCCTCTAACCATCCTGAGATTACCTCTTCCTTCAACCACCGCCACCTCACGGTTAGGCTGCACTACAGAATTCCTTAAAAACACGCCAAACGAGCTCCCATTGAACTCACCAGTTGTAAAAGAAAAATCAATGTACATCATTATTGTGAAGTTATTCAAATCCTGGTAGGATGAATGTGTCTACGTCTCGTAGTTTAGTAAGTAGAGGGCTACACTAAGTAAGACTTAAAAAATGTGTACTTATAGGCTAAAGCCCACTTATGGGTATTCAGTTCAAAATGCGACACAAATCATATGGACCCTTATGCTAAAAATTACTTAAGAATATTTAATTTAAAATATAAGTAATGATAGGGCTTAATTAGGTCTAATATTTTATCTGCTAAACTTAATATCTTTTCATTTAAACTAAGATTATTTGACTTTTTTTTATGTGTTTTACTGTTATTTTGTAGGTTTAGAGTAAATGGAGTAAATGATGATAAAAATTCAAAGAAAATACGGCAAATAAATAAAATTGCTGTAGTACTCAACTACAATGCTAAATCTATAGTATTTTGCTACAATGTTTAGCATCGCACCACTGTATGAACAGTGACATGTAAGCAGTACTCATGAATATTGTGCATAAACAATAATTTAATCTGATTTATATTTGATGTTTTACCTTAAATTGAAGACATAAACTTATAAATAAAAGGCCAAAAATCTTAATTCAAAAGAACCAAAAGAGGAAAGAAGAAGAGAGAGCAATTTTGGAGGATTAAAAAACTAGAAGATTAAACACTGTAGAAAAATTAGTTTTATCTCTTTAACTCTTTATCTTTCTAGTTTTGTTTTTATGATTTTCAAGATGTTATTCTTGATAAACTCTAGAACTCTTTATTTTACCAAGACCTAAGTTTTTTATTTTCTGGGTTAAACTTTTGAACTTAATATGTAGTTAGATTTTATTAATTTCTTAGTTTATAAACTTAATACATATAACTGATTCATTCTATCTTAAGTTTATTACTTTCATTATATCTAGCTAATATTTTGAATGATTAAGGAACCATGATGACTTGACAAAAAGAGTTTTTAGTCTATGATAGTTTGATGCATTATCACAGGGTAACAACTATGAGTTTTATGTAAGATACATATATACCTAGATGGCATGTATGATATTATTTAGACCTATTCTTAATGAATTACATTTTATTCGGGTTATCATAGACATATAGATAATTGTTAGAATGCATAATATAGTCACTTGACCATCGATATTGGTTTGTGATGAGATCAGAGTCTAGCTAATCAATTTATATTAAAGGAATAACTAAGAGAGTAATCAATCCAAAAAAATATTAGGGGATAAGTCAAAACCCTAAATTACTTTTAATTGGTGAATTCAACCCTTGATTGCTTTTGAATTGAATTATGTTTAGTTTGTTAGAATTAGGTTAATTAAATATAATCCATGTTTAGATTTTTTTTGGATAAAAGTAAAGTAGAATTAATTTTATTAATTGATTGAGAGAGAGAGAGATTAATAGTCCTCGTGGGAACAATAACTTAGACTTTAAATCCTATATTATTTAATATGATAGTGTGCAATTTTGTTTAGCTATTATTGCATACATCAAGTTTTTGGTGCCATTATCAGGGATTATTCTATCTATTCTTAGATAAATACTAATACTAATACTAATCTACTTACTTTTAATTCAGATTTTTATTTATTTTTATTTTACTTCTTCTTTTTACTTTGATTTTGTTCTTTTTTTTTCTTTTGCTTTGATAGTTCATGCGAGGGGCGAAACGTGCTGACTTATCTTCTTTTGATCTTAAGATCGAACGAGCTTTGAATAGACTTTAACGTGAATGTCAGTAAACTTTACATATAGAGGAGAACAAGAATCACATCAATAATTCATAGTTTGAGCCTATGATACCACAGAGAGCATTGAAAGAGTATACAGTCCCTACTGTAGATGGTATTTAATCTAGTATTCGGTGACCAACCATTAACGCAAATAACTTTAAGATCAAGCTGATTATGATTCAGGTGCTAAAGGAGTCTGTACAGTTCAGTGGAGCTCCCAATGACGGTTCTAACATGCATATTATAAAGTTTTTAAACATTTGTGATACTTTCAAGCATAACGGAGTCTCAGACGATGCCATCTGACTTAGATTGTTCCATTTTTTCTTAAGGGACGAAGCCAAGAGTTAGTTGATGTCATTGCCATCGGGATCTATATCAATGTGGGATGATTTAGCCTAGAAGTTTTTAGTCAAGTTCTTCCTACCAACAAAGCCAGCAAAGATGAGGAATGACATTACCTCATTTAGTTAGATTGATGGCGAGTTCATGTATGAGGCATGTGAGTGCTTTTACGATATGTTGAGGAAGTATCCTCACTATGAAGTTCCTAAGTGGCTATTAGTTCATGAATTAGTAGGCCATTTGAGAACCATTATAGATGCCATTACTGGAGAAGCTTTAATGAATAAGTCTATAGATGAGGCTTATAACCTACTAGAAAAGATGTCGTCTAATAGTTATCAATGGCTAATAGAGAGGATTATACCCAAGAGAATCACCATAGTGCATGAGATTGACACATTCAATGCATTGTCTATGAAAATTAATACGATATCTAAGAAGATTGATGTATTGAACGCCGTCAAAATTTAATAAGTGACATAAAAATTTTGCAATGATACCTATATGAATAGGCAGTGCATAGAGTCGATGAATTATATGGGCAATTTTAATTGACAATAACCTAACCCACATTCTAGTTCCTACAATTCAGGGTGAAGAGATAATCCTAACTTCTATTGGTGTAACAATCAAAGGAAGTCTTATAGACCATTGAATTCTCAAATATTCCAGCCACCGCAATAAAAGATGCCATGTTTATGCATTATATGAAATCAAATGATGCTGTTATGCAGAATCATTTAGTAACCTTGAAGAACTGCTGCTGCAATTAATAAGCGACCTCAAAGTACTCTACTAAGTGACACCGAAGTAAATTCAAGAGGAAATATAGAGTAATGTTAAGATCTCATGTCAAAACCACCACTATCAAGTGTAAATGAAAAGGAGAAGGTGACACAACAAGAAGATATGCAGCTATATAGACCACTTATAACTTTTCTCTATAGGCTATATAGGCATAAACCAAATGTAGAAATTAAAAATATACAACAAAGTAGTCTAGTAAGTACAGAAATGAAAGATGGGGAGTAGAAAAATGTATAAAATTCTGTAAAAAAAAGTGCAAAACCTGGTATACAAGTTCAAAAAAATCTTGATGTACAGAAAAGTGACAACTCAGCAGGAAATACCACTACAATCATATAGAATCAGTAGTACACTCCACCTTTACAATTCCCATAGAGACTGCAAAAGAAGAAACTAGATAAGCAGTTTTCTAGCTTTCTTGAAATTTTTAAGAATTACACATTAATCTTTCTTTTACAGATGCATTTGAATAAATAACTACGTCAAGTTCATAAAAAGTATCCTTTCAAAAAGTACGAGACTAAAGAATTATGAGACCGTATCATTAACAGAAAAGTGTAGCATCATCCTTCGAAAGAAGCTACCTCCTAAGCTCAAAAGTCCGGGAAGCTTTACTCTCTCTTGCTCCATTGACAATCATGATTTTAGTAAAACTTTATGATCTTGGAGTGACTATTAATCTCATGCCCCTCTCCGTCTACAACAAGTTAGGTTTAAGAAAAGCAAGGCCCATCAACGTCACACTCATACTTGCTGATCGATCTCTCAGCTACCTGAAGGGAATCATAAAGGCGTACTAATAAAGGTGAACAAATTCATCTTCTTACAAATTTATCATTCTAAACATAGAAAAAGACAATTAGATTCTCATTATCCTTGGAAGACCCTTCCAAGCCATAGACTGAACGATCATAGATGTTCAAAATATGGGTTAACCATGAGAGTGCAAGATGACACTGTCACTTTTAAAGTCTTCAAGGAGATCAAGTTACCATTTGAGAGTGAAGATTGCTGCAATATTAATATAGTGTATCCAATCGCCGAACAACTCAAAATCATGGAGACATTGGATCCTTACATCCAAAAAAGGTATTAAAGCATATAAGGAAAAGAAAGAAGAAGAAGTAGCAGTAGTATGATGAATGGATCAAAGAGAATAGCATAAGAGAACTACTTCTCCAATCTAAAATTAAAGTCTTTCCAGAGAAGCGAGAGGATAATGAAGCGAAAGTTGCTACCCAAGGTATTACAAAGATGTGAAATCCAAAAGAGAGGAAACCTTGCAAGATAACATATAAGGATGCTTCCACCATTAACTTTGATCAATCATAAGAATAGAAAAAATCTCGTCAAGCCAATAACGTTAAATCAAGCGCTTCTTGGGAGGCAACCTAAGTAATTTTTACTTTATTTTCTTTTCTTGTAGGAATAAAATAGCAAGATGAGCATTTAAAGAAACAATATGAGCAATTGCAAGCGTTAGGAGTCAAGGAAAATCACAGTAACATCAATAGACAACACCGCTGCAATACTTGAACTTTAATTACCATAGAACTCTCTTACTCTCAAGTTTTATTTTTTCACATTGAGGATAATACCATATTTAAGTTTGGAGGTGGGGAACACATTTTCTTGAATTTATGTTTTGCACAAATTGATTAGTTGTCTTGTGGGTAATTTATTTTTAAAAAAATTATTGGTTCTTGGTTGAGATGATGATCATTAGTCTATGATAAGAAATAGAATAGTAGTTGAATTTATTTTTTACAAGTCCTTAGAAAATAGTAGACACTTGAGATAATTCTTATATCAAGATTTTTAAACTGAATTCAAACTTATTTTTGATCATTTATTCTTGAGCACATTGAGATAAGCTTGTATTAGATGATTTTTGTTTTTTACTTAGAGATACTTGTGCTTAAGTAGTACACTATAGTCTCAATGATCAGCACTCTAAAACTTGCTTGATTACTATTTGAGGCGAAATCCTGAGGAACACATAAATAAAAAAATGACATTAGGCCATCTTTAGACCCATTGAGCCTTTTTAGCCTACCTTAGATATATATTTATCTTTAGTTACTAATTTAAAGCCCCAATACTCATTTGTTTTCTAGTTAACCACATTACAAGCTTTAGGACTTTAAACTTATTTATCCAAATATACCCGTAACACCATAAATCTTGATTTTACTTAGAAATAATCTTCAAAGAAAAAAAAAGTTATGGTTATAGATAAAAATGGTACAACAATGAAAGCAATAAGTCTTGATGGTGCTTATCAATCTAAATTTAGGGGTACATTCTATAAACAAAAAGACAAGTCATTAATACAATACCCCTAGCTTAAGAAAAAGAAGAAATTCTTTGAAAGATAGTGATTAAAAAAAAAATATATCATAAGTTTGGAGGAGGAGATAAATCATGAAGGAGAATGGAATCAGTAAGTTTTAAGTAAAGTCTAAGTATTCATGGTGTGATTTGCGCTATATATATATATATATCTCCTTATATCCTACCTAGACCCCAACCTTATGTTACAAGCTGATTAAAATCCTAAATAGATCTTTAGATATGTGTATTTCTACATTAATAAAGAGTAGTATGAGAAGTAAGCTTATAGTAGTGTTATTGTAAATTAAAATATGTTAAGATATATATATTTTTTTACTATTTTAAAACTATTGAATAAATTCATACTTCATTTGACTAATTACTTGCTCATTGCACACACACGAAAGTGATTGATTATAATGAAGAATGAGGAGCTTGATGAATGGTATTTTAAATTATTGAAAACTATTTATTGATTTCTTAAAAGACTTTTGCCAATTCAATAACCCTTGAGACAATGATTTTGATTATCTAATCAACTTAAGATTGTCTTTAATTTGAGTTTTCATTTTATTTAAAGTCAGTAGTAATTATGAGTTTTTAGTTTTTGTTTTACTCGAGGATGAGCAAAATCTAACTTTTGAGAGTATTTGATAGGGGTTAATTAGGTCTAATATTTTTATTTTTCAAACTTAATTTTTGTTCATTTAAATTAAGATTATTTGGTTGCGTGCTTTATTGTTATTTTATATGTTTGAAGAGAATGGAGCAAAGAGGAATAAAAATTCAAAGAAAATAAGGTAAAAACATTAAACTACTACAGTAGCCTACTACAGTGCCAAACTACAATATTTTACTACAATGCCTAGCATTGCGGCACTCAAGACAGTGTATACAGCACCTAAAATCTAGCGTCACGACGCTATATGAACAGTACTCATGTATAATGCTTATAAATAGTACTTTATGAACAGTACTCGTGAATAATAATTATAATTTGACTTATATTGATGTTTTATCTTAAATTGAAGACATAAACCTATAAATAGAAGACCAAAAACCCTAATTCAAAAGAATCAAAAAAAGGGAGAGAAAGAATAATTTTTAGAGGATCAAGAAGACTAGAAGGTTGAAGACTGTAGAACAAATAGTTTTATCTCTTCAACTCTTTATCTTTCTAATTTTCTACGATTTTCATGATGTAATTCTTGATAAGCTCTAGAACTCGTTATTTCACCATGACCTAAGTTTTTATTTCTAGGATTAGACTTTTAAACCTAATATATAGTTGGATTTTATTGACTTTCTTAGTTTAAGAATTTAATACATATAATTGATTCATTCTATCTTTAGTTTATTGCTTTCATTATATTTGATCAATATTTTGAATGATTGAGAAACTGTGATGAACTTGACAAAGGGATTTATGTGTTTAGCCTATGATAGTTTGATGTATGATCATAGGGTAACAACTATAAGTTCTATGTAGGATAGACATATACCTAGACGGTATGTATGATATTATTTAGATCTATTATTAATGAATTACATTTTATTCGGATTACTATAGACATGTAGGTAATTGTTAAAATGCATAATATAGTCACTCGACTATTGATAGAGGCTTGTGATGAGATCAGAGTCTAGCCAATCAATTTGTATTAAGGGATTAACTAAAAGAATAATAAATCTAATGAAATATTAGGGGATAAATAAAAACTTTAGATTTCTTTTAATTGCTAAATTCAACCCTTAATTGCTTTTGATTTGAATTAGGTTTAATTTGATAGAATTAGGTTAATTAGATACAATCCATGTTTATATTTTTCTAGATAAAAAGTAAAGTAGAATTAATTTTATTAATTGATTGAAAGAGATAGATTAATAGTCCTTATGGGAACGATAACTTGGACTTTAAATTCTATATTATTTGATACGATAGCATCCACTTACGCTTAACCATTATTGCGTACATTAAGTAACCCCATGTTACTAAGACTAATAGAGAAACACAATCATAATAAGTATTTTAGTTTGTTTTTATTTTGAATAAAATCTTAGTGTTTATTTACTAAATTTATTTTTTATAGGAGGTGTAAAACCCATTAACTAAACAAGATTTAGAAAGATAATAAGGGATTAAATAAAGAGTCTTGACCTAATGCAAATTCTAGCATTATAAAAACCTTAATTTTTACATAGAAAGATAGACTTTTTGGTAATTGTTTGGCAGTCTTAGAGCCCATCCAAACATCTTCAACCTAAGCTCTCATACATTACCTAAACCTTAAAACGCTACTTGAGCATACACGTTATCCCTATGTCATCTCTTCTTCATGTTCTTCACAAAAGAATTCAGCCATAACTATTGCTCTGTATTTTATTCTAGAGTTTATACTCACCATATGCGTGTTAACAGTCTAAGATTACAAGGTTCAAGAGTTAAGTTTTCTCTAACATTCAAAATTAAGATTCTTACAGCATAGACCTTTTATTTTATTGCATACTACACACCTCTCATAGGTTCCACAGTGTCCATAAATATCCCTAGATACACTTAACACATGTGTTTTCTTATTATTTACTGTGTAAGCTCGACTATCACACCTCTAATTGTTTGTGATCGAATTTATTTGTACACGTCACTTATACTCAAGTTAGCCTAAGAAAATTCTCACATCAAGTTTCTTGGACTCTAAGAGCTTTTTAGAAACTTAGTGGGTCTTACTCTTGAATTCATAGGGGATAAAGAAGTTAAGATGCATCGCTTAGGCCTAAGCCGTATCTTTTATGGAACCTACCATAATAGCACGCAAAATCACTACAACTAGTGATATTCTGCCATGCCATGATCTCTCAAAATTGCCCTAAATAACATGTTTTAGTCATATTTTTGCAAGGTACATGTCAACGAAAATAATCGAATATAATCTTACCCTTTAAACGAGCTAAATCAATTCATTAATCTAACATGTATTAATCATAATAATCACATTAAATTTATCTCATGTTAATTTGTTCAGGTGGGATATGATGATAAACCCCTTATAGGTAAGTTTATAAGCTTAAGTGTATGTTTCCTTTACAAGCCAGTTTTTAAGGGGAGTCATACTTATATGTTCATACCAATTAGTATGAGCAAAACACCATATAAAGAATGAGATCAAACACACTGTGTTGAGTATAGGATCAATGTTAGTGCCACTTTGTAGTCATTATCATAAATACGGCAACCTGGTTTGGTAGCTAGTATAGAAGACAAGAGTCACGAAATCACCTAATTAGTAATAATGGGTCAACGGGATAGTAGTTGCAAAGTGTGGTGAACTATTATGATCATAATAAAAAATTATAATTGTAATTTTAGTGCGGTTAGAAGCCATGGGCACCAATTTTCTTAAAGTTGGTTTTTAAAGCTAAAAAATACCCATTAATTTATAACAAAAGGAATCAGAAGAAATCAATTAATTTGATTTCTCTTATCGAACCAAAACCAATTAAACTAGGCCTAACTTAAATGTAGTAAAATAATGAAAAACAAATGTGATCATTGCTAAACCTTTTTTTTTTGTAGTTTTATTTTATTTTAATGAAACTAAACAGCTATTATTTGGTCTCCTTTGTTTTTTAAAGTCTTAATTTTTATATATAATTTTAAATAATACTCATAATTTTTATTTTTGACTTCTCTTCTTCTTAATATTCAAAAGAAAATTTTTCAAAAAATACACTTTGATCTCTTAGCCAATATAATTTACATAAAGAAATCCATATTATTGAGGTAACAATGAATTATGTGACGAAATGAATATTACAGTTTTTAAATTTACTTTATTGGATATTGGAATTATGTGATGAGATAGAAGTTTGTTTCATTTATTGGAAATTTTTTAGAATTGGCCCATTTTTTGAGCAATTCTTTTAGCATCAAATGATATGGTTAATCTTTATTCAATAATGTTACACTCCCAAATTTTGTTCCCAAAATTTAGATCCCAAATGATGTGTCAACTAACTATTAGATGATTAATTTTTGTAAGTTTTAAAATTACTCATTACACTATTTTTTCCACTCAACGATAGCTTGCCACCTTATTTAGGATCTAGATTTTAAAATATGATTTGGGAAGTGTAGCATTACTCAACTTTATTAGCTAATATATATAAAATTGGACAATTATACCATTGACTTGTATTTTACTCTCTTCACTAAAAAGTTTCTCACACTTTCTCTAAAAAATATTCAAAAAAGGTTGTGAAAATAATTTCCTTATAAGTATAATAAGTGAAAAACGGATATATTATATTGTGGTGCAGTTATGGAGAGAAATAAGATGATCAAGAGTGAAAATGTGAAAAAACAATGAGCAATCCAAGAATCTGGATCTAAAAGTATGCGAAGAATAATTTTGCAAAAGACTTTCATGCGTGTGTGAACATCTCGCATGAAATGATTCGTGTGGGGCATCTTACGCATGAGAAGCCCGTGCGAGAAATGCTCCTTGAGTGCATAAAACTTAACACATAAATGATTCTTGTGCAAAATAACATTATTTCCTTAGTTAAACATTTCAAACTTGATGAAGAAATTTTACAAACCTTTAGCTAGTAAAATTTGACAAGGCGTCTCAAAGCAGGCTTTTCTAAAAAATCTACAGATGGTGCCAGATGTTTCGGGATGACTTTAAGCCAAGGCCTACCCCAAACGTGCAAGAAATGCTGAGAAAGGAAAATTTTTATTTGCTGAGCTTGCTAGTTCCAAGAGTTAGGTTTGGATTTTTGATTTAGTAAAGTTAAAACCAGGACTGAGTGTTAATCAAACTAAGGACCAATTATGAGCTAGGTATCTTAGGGGCTTAAGAAACACAAGGTCAGTACTCTATCCTGATGCTCAAGTTAGATAGCGGCTCAGTGGTGATTTTATCCCTAGAGTCTCGCCCCAAAAGCAAATATAGAGTTTAGAGAGAAATTGAAAAAGTTTTTCTCTTGTTAGAATTGTTGTCTTAGTTGCCATTCTTTCTTACCCTCATTCAAAATTAGAGATAAGTCTTGAGCATAGAGAAAATCAGTTAGAGATTACCTTTCAAGGGCGATACATAGTGATATTCAATTGTAGAACCGTCCTCTCATGAGGGCCATATTGGAGAATTGACAAAGATGGGGACATATGGATAATTATGCCCCTCTTACGTTTAGAATACTAGGTATCTTCTTAATTGAGTGCTTATGGAGTGACCAAATTTGTTACGTAAATAGGCAACGTTGAGTAGGCAATAGACTTTATCCCTCTAAGCTCAACAAATTTAGTGTTAGATCATCCTAACAACCTTAGACAACTTTGATCCATATGCTAAGTATGGGACAAAGACCTAGTACCTACTGTTGAGGCTTACCATTCGTTGTTTGGAGATTTTCCCTATTAGACTTTTTCTAAATGTAATCATCAAGGGATATAGCTCCAACTGTACCATTGGTGGGACCTGATGATAACATGACAAGGCCTGAACTTTGTTAACATGTGTACCTTCTAGTAGGCCCGATGATAATGTTGGCAGGTGACTTATCCATAATAATGTGTCATTTTATTGTAGTACTGAGTACTAATTCTATCCTTATATAGGTCCTACGGATTTTCTAGATTGAGTTATAGAAGCGCATGTATCTAGATTTGTGCTCAGCTTGTTGAGGTCATCTAGTTTGCACTGGGCTGCTCATAGAGGATGTTGGGCCTAAGAGCCTAATTCGACCTTTATAAGTAAATTAAGTATCATCTAATATTTCCCAATACCCTAGCATCATAAGACTCACCTCAATTATTTAATTTAATTAAAGAAAATATTTCATTTGTGCATTATTTTTTGTGTTTTACTTTGATGAGTAAGAAGACTTGGCTATGTTTTAAATTAATAATTAAAAAACTATCAAAATATTATCATAACATCATATTAAATAAAAACAGAATATAATTTCAAACATTTTGTTTTTGAAAAAGTATTGACTATCGTAGTAAATACGATGGAAGTAAGAGAATTAAATACTCAATAACATTTTAAAATTATTCAAAAATACAATACGACCACAGGATTATGAAAGACCAAAGTCATAAAAAGTCACTTACATGGTAATGAAGCCATAAAATCACTGCATCTTCCTTCCGCAATGTTTCCAATCAAGATCTATTTATTTGTTATATTATCATTTTATGTAAATGTCGAATAAACATTAAATCTATGCGTAATGAAACAAAGTTACATTATACTCAACAATGGCATCACCATTAGTTTCATTCACAAAGTAAGTCTTAAGCTGAGCAAATCCTCTAGCCATCCTAAACTTCCCTCTACCGCCAGCTCACGTTCTGTCTCCAGTACAGGATTCCTCGAAAACAAACTGATTGAGCTCCCGTTAAACTCACCCTTTGTAAAACCAAAATCAAAGTATGCTACCAGGGTCAATTTATCTTGATCGGCTGACACGTAGAGCCCACGAGCGTTGCCGATAACCTCGGAGGTCAGCTCGGGGCCTGGGCCTGCGGTGAGCGGATCATCGATGGCGAACACGCTGCCGAAGGGTGCTGGAGACTTGGTATCGGTGGTGAAATTGGCTTTGGCTACAAGAACAGCAGTAGGGTTTTTTCCACCGAGTGTGTCATGGAAAAAGAAGTACAGATTGGTTACCTGCTCCTTGATAGGAGAAAATGCCTTCGTTTCCGAGTAGTAATGACCATGAACAGCTGCCACGGCGATGGCTACAGTCAGAGCCCAAGCGGAGATTAAACTTCCTTTCATTTTTTTGTTTCTCTTCCTTCTTCCTTCAAAGTTATTGATTGGGTTATAATTTAAGAAGGGTTAAGTTTATAGAATCCATTTTTTTCTTCTCATATGAAATTATGTATGATATTCTAAGGATCTTTTGACAACCACATATTATTTTTATTTGATAGGTCAACAATTATGCATTGATTTTATTTCTTTACTAATTAACGACTAATTTGCATTTAATCGAGATTTTCTCCATATAAAAGTTTTGTTGGGAGAGAATCCTGAACCAAATTGAAATGCATGAAATATATGACTTGGATATTTTTTATTATAAAGATTCCATATTTAGAGAGACTATTGGATTTTGAGATTTTTTTTTTTTTGTTGTTTTTGCAGAATGTAACCTCTCATTAAAAGCAATGCGATTTGCATAGATTCAAGAACGAAGTGGTAGCAAATAAAACAGGGCTTTCCGAAAAACGCCATTCGGTGCAAGATGATGGCAAACGGGTACGAAGGTTATGCCCACTATTATAGCGCAGACATATAAGATAGAGAGCGAATATACATATGACAACAATTTAATAAAATATTATGACAACAATTCAATAAAATAAAATAACAGAGTAATGCTTTATGAGTATCCAAAATTTATTCCAGAATTCTTCAAAACAATAATAAAATTTACTCCTTCAGATATCTATAGGGGTCATTTTGGACTAAGTTTATCTGGATGTCAATGCCTAATGTCAGGGATTATTCTCGAATCTACACAATCTTAAATACTTTTTAAGTGTTAAGTAGCTTATAAGATCAATTATTCAAAAAAAATGAATGAAAAAAAAAAGTACACCGAGTTTTTGAGAGAATGCTCTTGTATATTATTATTAAATAAAGATTACAAAGTTATAGAATTACAAATTTAGAGTATTTTTTACAA
This sequence comes from Ailanthus altissimus, assembly GCA_946807835.1. Lineage (NCBI taxonomy): Eukaryota > Viridiplantae > Streptophyta > Magnoliopsida > Sapindales > Simaroubaceae > Ailanthus > Ailanthus altissimus. Next base: position 15,686,097 of record OX327698.1, read on the forward strand.
TTTTAAGGATTGTTTGCTAAAATGAAAGCTCTGTCTATTTATAATTAAAGTTATATACAATGGACGGTTATAATTAATTCTAATCTAACAGTCAACATCTAAAGATGAGAATATACAAAAGAATATTCCAAAGATACCACATACTACTAGAATATCTAAAAGAATATACCATCTTTAGAATACTCTCCAACTTACCACTCAAAAGTGGGCTTAATCCAACTTAATTGGGCCTTCTAGAAACTCCTACCCATGTAACACATCATGAGCCAAATACCATCTTGGTGGTCTTGTCGCGCACCAAGTGTTCAAGTATTTGCTTGAGAATATTTGGGGCGTGACATTCTCCCCTACCAAATTTACGCAACGGCCTCGTTGCGTCTTTTCTCGAACTTGTTGTGAGCTCTCGTCTCTCGAGCGTGCTTTCCCACCGGGCAACCCTTTTCCTCGACAAAGTACTCAAGGCTCATCCTGAGTTCATCTTTTTTGTCATGGCGTGTGGAAATCCACAAAGGGTCTCGATGGTGTGGCTTAAAGCCCGCGCCTTCCGTACTTCTACAGAAATGCTTCCAACAGCTTGCGAAATGCACCAGATATAGCCACTGTCACTATTATTGTCTCGAAGGTACCTCCACTTTATGCGTGATGTTGCCAACTCTCTTGGTAATAACCCTTGACCCCTCGTCTCCACAATCCAGGACCCTGTGAAGTAGACGTGCTAACTTGTGCTATGGTGGAAGTATCATCTCTACCACTAAGTTCCTTGCACCATGCTTGACACACCGCTGCTTATCTTCGACCTACTCCTTGTGCTGTAAACGCATATTATGTGACGCCTTAGATTGTTGGATGACACCTGCATCCATCAACTCCTTGAGCTACCCCTGTAACTCTCTCATCTCCAATTGAGGTATTGGCACTATAGTGGGAAGCGTAATCTCAAGCTCCAACTTGCCTTCAATTTTCCCTCTTGAAGGTGGTTCTTTTGGTAAGGCAATAATTATGACCCCTTTGTGCTCCCCAAGCACTTCCATAATGTCCTATAGCATTTCATCCTCACCCCCTTTCACCTCATCATCTATCCCCGTTGTTGTGGTAGAATATAAATCTCATTTACGCTTGACATCTTCTATTAGTTGCATTGTTGAAAGGACCTTGACATTTGGCTTGGATCACCCACCCTTGAGCATGTCTATCGTCGGTATCATTCGAGGTCCTCCATCCAAAATACACATGTAGTTATCTTGAGGGAGTAGCACCACATTGCCGCAAGAACTCTATACCAAGCACCACATTAAAATCATCAATAGGTGCTATTGAGAAATTTACCTCACTATGCCATTGCCTAGGTGGATTTCAGCTCCTCGAACTACCCCATCTAGCGGCTTGGCTCTTGCATTCACGGACTTGAGGTATCCTTCTCCTTTCTCCACATAAAGGCCTAAGCGCTCCGCTTTCATAAGCTTGATGAAGTTATGCGTGGCGTCCGTATCAACCAACACTTGAGTCTTAATGTAATTGATGTAGGCTTTAATGTACATAAATGCAATCCCTGTTGGTGCGTTGGCACACCTCTTGGCTTTGAGAGAATTAAACAGTTGCATACAACCCATTCGACTCTGTTCGCCCTCCTCTTGTGCATTGTACATTGCATTGAAATCCTTTTTCTTTAGACAAGCCTTCACCTAATGATCCCCTTCGCAAAGGAAGCAGGTTATCTTCGAACCATTGCCTCTATAGCCGTCACATTTTCGTTCCTTCCACTTAGGTGGTTTGGCTTTCTCCTCCTTTCTCCCTAGAGGTTGAAACTCTTTAACTTTCCCACCTTTACTGTAATTGGGTTTAGAATTCTTGGACTTACTCGATTCTCCCTTGCAGTAATCCATAAGCTTTTTCGCCATTATAAGGGCGTCGGATATATTCTGCACTCCGTACCAATTCAATTCATTGGCAACCCATGATTGTAACCCATCCAAAAAGTTGAACAAGTCATTCTCACTCATGTTGAGGATTTGTAACATTAACAAAGAGTACTCCTCCATGCACTCCCTTATGGACTTCGTTTGTTTCAACTCCTTCAACCGTTTGCAAACGTCGTGTGCCACATTCTTTAGATAAAATTGGCTCTTCAATTTCTGTTGCAATTCTTTCCATGTGTTTATGGTGTAGGTACCCTTATGAATCTCCTCGCTTTTCTTATGCCACCACAGAATTGCATGATTGGAAGGTACAAAGGTATAGTATTTACCTTATGTTCATCCCGTGCGCCTATAGTGTTGAAGTACCTCTCTATTTTTCAAAAGAAGTTGTCAAGCTCCTAGACATTTTGCTTGTCGCTAAACTCTTTTGATTTAGGGGCTTCAACCCTTGGTGCAGGCACTGACCATGAGTAGCTATACTATTAGCGATCGCTCACTTGCACAGTCTACGTCCTCCTTGATAGCTTCAAACTCTTTTCGTAGTTTTTCTACTTGGGCTTGAACTTTGTCTATGGTGTTGAAACCTTCTCTTGAAAAGCCTCGATTCAATCCCGTTGTTTGTCAGCATGCTCATAAATGGAGCTTTCGATGAAGGAGCACAGCTCGTCCCCTTAAGTGTCGAGGCGTGCCTTAAACTTCTCAACTTGCTCTTCCAGCTTTATAACCATGTCCCCTAGTTTAGATAAATGAACTTTTCTGGTGGAACACTCCTATGTCTCCTAGCTTTGGGGTTTCTACCATTCTTTTCAGTAATCCCCAATGATCCAGCAACTTCCTTCACCATCTTCTTTAAACCCGCTCTTATACCACTTGTCAAGGACTATTCTCAAACCTGTGTAGTCTTAGACAGCTTTTAAGTGCTAAGCAGCCTATAAGACCAATTACTCAAAGAAATTGATGAAAAAGAAGCAAATTAAGTGTTTGAGAGAATGTTCTTGTATATTATTACTAAAGAGAGATTACAAAACTATAAAATTACAAACTTGTAATATTTCTACAAGTTTGAGGATTGTTTGCTTAAATGAGAGCTCTATCTGTTTATAATTAAAGTTATATATAATGGACGGTTAGGATTCACTCTAATCTAATAGTCAACATCTAAAAATGAGAATATACAAAAGAACTAAAATATCCAAAGGAATATGTTATATCTAGAATACTCTTCCACCTACTACTCAAAAGTGGGCTTAACCTAATTCAATTGGACTTTCTAGAAACTCCAACACATATAATACATCACGAGTCAAATACCCTCTTGATGATCTTGTCGCGCACTAAATATTCGAGTATTTACTTAAAAACATTTGAGACATGACACTAAATAGGGTGCAGTCAATTTTTAGAAAAATCTACTCATATTTTGGGAAGAAATGCCTACGGAGACTTCTGCAAAACTGACTACCATTCCAACAAACATTTGTGAGTAATGCCTATAGCTTTTAAGTTAAGAACGACGTAATATATATATATATATATATAAATCAATTCACGTGACTACTAAAACAAATGCTAGAGTTTCTTGCTCAAAGTGCTACACTTTATAATTATAATACAAAATTTTAGATCTCAACTAATCGGAAATTTACATTTTTCAGGTAATTTTTAATAATACAAACAATAATGATATAGTATCACATCAATTTGAACGAACTTTATATCTTAATTGTGTAAGTATAGATTTATTGATTTTACAATAGAAGCTCGTTAGCCTAGAAAACGTTGAACTTCAAATGATAGATATAAACGAAAATCACATGCTGGTATAGTCCGCTAATACAACATACAGAAGTTAAATCAATATTATTTAAAGCTTCAGGGCTTGAATGAAGGAGGCTTTCTAATCAAGGTAGCTTGCTCAAAGCCGTAGGCAATCTCAATAAGCTTTGGTTCTGTACCCTTCAATCCTCCAAAAGAAATGCCAAAAGGAACACCTTTACCATCATATCCTGCAGGAACATTGATTCCTGGTAATCCACAAATTGCAAGAACACGAGCAACATCCGCACCAGGAGTCACCAAAGCATCTAGCTTGTTTTCAGTCATCAACTTCTCGAAGCCATCTCTTGAAAGCTTTGCTAAATTCAACAATGTTGCCTTCTCTGTATTGCCAATTTCGTTTGTTGCTTCAGCTAAAAGAAAGATATCTTGGCCAAATTCTTTGATCTTTTCCTGCGTATTGATAATGAGCATTATCAAGGCAAAGAATTAAAACAAGTATGTAATATGAAGGAACGTAATGTTCATGAGTAATTCTACAATGTCTGCACATTTGCAGATTTAAGCTATATAGCGTTGTTTAACTGTTGTAGCTGTCGCTCAAATTCACATTTCTAAACTTATGAACATCTGCTCCTTAGAATGTTTAGTCATGCTCATATATTGACTTACTATATCTGAGAACTTCTCATTGAAGGCTATAACATCTGCCAAAGATCGTACTGGGGAAGCCACAAGCTCTTTGAGATATGCATTCAAGGCCAGCTTGAACTCAGCCTCTAATGCTACCGCTTCACCACTTCTATTGTAATTTAAGATAACATCTATGTTGGCTATTTCAAGATGGTCTACCAGGACTGCACCTTCTTGCCTAAATTGGAAAAAAATTTGAGTGCCAAAACAAATAATTAATTGGTTAATCAATCTTATTCGACCAGACTCAATTATTTGTATTAAAACTAGTACTTGAAAAGAGTGTTATAATACCTTAGTGTCCACAAATGGTACTGAAAAGCTTGAACCTGAGAAGATCCCATGGCAAATTTGAATAATAGATTTCTCACTATTCTCAGTCTCTTCCCTTTAAGCCCATAAGACCTAAGAAATTGTTTGTAGCCACCATCCGGAATGTATTTTGATACTGCTCTAGTTGATGGATCATTATTATCAAAGCCTGCAATGGCATCAAGAACATAAACAGCATCCGCTACACTCCTACAGATAGGCCTGGTCGCATAAGTCTTTTCCACATCACATATATTGATATAGCACAAGATCATGAAGTTTTATAAAAGCATAGCAATGTGTAAGAATGTTGGTATTTGAGAGTGTCAAGTAAACAAATGTAAAAATTAAGTAATAAAGTAGAGAGGAAGAGCTGAAAAGAGAAAGGAAAACAAGGGGAAGAGCCTAAGCCGTAGGAGGCTTTGGAGCAGCAGCACTGGGCATAGGCATCGCGCTACTACCAATGGCTTATAGCCGTTGGATGTCACTCAGAATGAGCAACACAGCACCCAGAGCTGGAGATATGACTGTCCAAGGAGTCACATACCCCTTCCAATAGGTGTGACCTTTCAAATAAGTGTTGTATCTCCCCAGAGAGACACTTACTCTCTATAAATACTACAGGCACACTTGAATTGAATTAATTAAATTCTCTTCTCATTTCCAAGTACACCATTGATTATTATCAATTATGGGGTAAGAATAGATTAAGGACAGTGCTAAGCACACCTTGATTTTTATATTATTCTTGTTTTGTATCCTTGTGTTACTTCCCCCACACAGCAGACATTTTCAACAATTTAAAAATATTTCTATATATACATATGGATACTACAAGCGATTCATCGTTGTTGACTATTGTCAAATCTCTTTCAGAGGCAACAAAAATCCCATATTTTGATGGGAAGCATTTCAAGAGATGGCAAAGCCAAGTATTTAATACTCTTGATGTTATGGGTTTGGCCGAATTTCTTACAACTCCTCTTCTTGAGGCTACTGTAAAAAATTAAAATGAAGAGTTCTCTAAATGGAGTAAGAAAAATAAGCTATGTCACAACACATTACTACAAACATTATCTAATGAGTTGTATTATGTATATTCCACATATAAAGATGCTTATGAATTATAGACATAGCTAAAGAAAAAATATGTTATAGAAGATGCTAGTGCCTAAAAGTATGTTATAGCAAATTTCTTAAACTTCAAAATGTCTGAGAAAAAAGAGGTCACTACACAAATTCATGATTTTCACCTCTTACTAAATAATTTAAAAAATGAAAATATAATTCTCTCAGAACCTTTTATAATTGGTTACATAATTGAAAAGTTATCTAAATCCTAGAAGGATTATAAAAAAAGTAACAAACATAAAAGAAAGAATTTGACATTGGAAGAATATATTATGCACATTAGAATAAAAGAGAAGAATCGCCAATGGGAGAACTTAAACAAGGCCAAAGAATTAGTTTCTAAAGCCAATTTAGCTGAGAGTGATAATCATGATAAGAAACATAAAGATTCCACAAACAATACTCACTTTAAGAAAAATAAAACATCATTCAAGAAAAAAGGTAAGTGTTATACTTGTAAAAAAATGTGGTCATTTTGATTATCAATGTAAGCATAGAAACAAGAAAGGAAACAATAAAACTCCTAAGGCCAATTTGGTTGAGGGAGAAGATTTGATTACTGCAGTAGTTGTTTCATAGGTGAACATAATGACAAGTAGCAACAAAGAGTAGGTGATTGACTCTAAAGTTACAAGACACATATGTGGCAACAAAGAGCAGGTGATTGACTCTAAAGCTACAAGACACATATGTGGAGACAAGAGTGCCTTTTTAGAAGTATGTTCCTATAAAAGAAAGAGATGAACAAGTTTATCTTAGTGATTCTTATTCTGCACCGATGGTGAAAAAATGAAAAGTTCTCCTTAAACTTACTTCTGGAACATCTCTTGTGTTAAATAATATTCTCCATATTCCCAATATTAGATACAATCTTATTTATATGTTTCTGTTAGGGAAAGCAAATTGAAAACTCTCATTTGAAAATGAGAAAGTTGTAATGACCAAGGGTGAGATATTCATTGGAAAGGTTGTTTAAACTCAATATACTTAATGTTCTAATGAATAAAGATGTTTCTTCTGCTTATATTGTTGGGTCTTTCAATTTATAGTATGATAGATTACTTGAATTATCTTTATTTAAGAAAGATGAAAAAATTTAGTTTACTATCAAATAAGAGTTTAGATGAAATGTATCAATGTGATGTATATGTGAAAGAAAAATCCACTAAAAAAAGTTGTAATAGAGAAATCTAATTACTTGCTTTTAATTTATATTGTCTTAAGTGATCTTAAAAATATCATAACTAGATGGAGGAAAAGATTTTATATAATTTTTATTGATGACTTCACAAAATATACTAAAGTGTATTTGTTTAGAAATAAAGATGAGTGATATGATAAGTTCTTAATCTACAAATAAGAAGTTAAAAATTAACTTAGTAGAAAAATTAAAAGATTAAAAACTAATAGAGGAGGAGAGTATGTATCTAACTTGGTTAGTTCATATTGTGAGGACAATGAAATTATACATAAAGTTACACTATCATACTCACCTGAATCAAATGGTGTTGCTGACAGGAAAAATAGAACTTTAAAGAAAATGATAAACTATTTGTTGATTAATTCTGGTGTACCTATGAATTTGCATGTAAAGTAATATTGACTACTTGTCATATACAAAATAGAATTTCCTATAAGAAAATAGGAATTACATTTTATGAGTTATGAAAAAGTTATGCTCATAATCTTTCATACCTTAATGTGCGAGGGTGTCTTGAAAAAGTTGTTGTTCCCAATCCTAAAAAGAAAATGATAGAACCTAAGATAATTGATTATATATTCATAAGTTATGCCCAGAATAGTACTGTATATAGATTCTTGGTATTAGAGGATATTGTGGGGTTGTTTGATGCAAATAATATAATATAATCTAAAAATGCGGAGTCTTTTGAGTGTATCTTTCCTAAAAAAGTCAATATAAATAAAAATATGACTCATGTAAAAGTTAGTGAAGATCCTCCTGAAAGCTCTAACAATGAACTTATAAGAAGTAAAAGAATAAGGATGGCTAATAATTTCTATATTTTTCTAAATGAAGAAGACCCTAAGACTTTTAGTGAGGTTATAACTTCTTATGATGTTCCTTTATGGAGGGAGCGAATAAATGACGAAATCAACTCTATTATAAGTAATCATGTATAAAAATTAATTGATCCGCCTCCGGGTTCTAAATTCATTGTTTGTAAATGAATCCTAAAAAAGAAGATAAGGGTTTGTGGTACTATTGAGAAGTGTAAAGTAAGGTTGGTTGCCAAAGAATTCACTCAAAAGAAAGATATAGATTACTTGGATACTTATGCTCCTGTAACTAAAATTACATCCATCAGAATTTTGATTGCATTTGCTACAATATAAGATTTGTTCATACACAAAATGGATGTAAAGACTGCATTTCTAAATGGTGATTTAGAAGAAAAAATTTACATAAAACAACTGGAAGGTTGTGTTGGTATTAGTATAGAACATAAAGTATGTAAATTGGTCAAGTCTTTGTGTGGCTTGAAACCAGCACCAAAACAATGGCATTAGAAGTTTGATAAAGCTCTAATTTAAAATAATTTTATGATAAATGATTTCGATAAGTGTGTGTAATATAAAATATTTGATATTAATATATATATTATAATATGTATATATATGGATGATATGCTTATATTCAGTCTTAGTATAGAAGTGATAGTTAAGACTAAGAGATTTCTATTAAATATACTTGATATACAAGATTTGGGAGAAACTGATGTAATACTTGGGGTAAAGATTATGAGAACATTTAATAGATTCACTTTATAATAAGAGCACTGTGTAGAGAAGTTTCTTGAAAAGTTTGGGTATATAGTATGAAATCCGGTGAACTTTTGCTTAGAGCATGAGACAAGAGTGATGGTAACCCTGCTTATGTGATTAGAGATCCCATTTAAGTAAGTTCAAAAGGATTAGAACAGGTCACTTGTTTTCTTGTTGTACTACTAATTGTCTTGTGAGTCCCTCCCTATGGCCAAGTAGTGCATCTGCAGTGGAAAATGGTAAGCTAGTCTCTTAATGAACTCTATAACCTTTTATAGGGTGGCGTGTTAAACCTACAAGACACACTTGATAGAGTGTCACCTATATAAGTATGGAATTGGGTCGGTTCTTATAAGGGCTAGACATGCTTCTCTAGAGCACGCATAAAACCAAGAATTCACATGACCATTAATAGCGTTAGGGTCGGTGCTTATGTGTCATCCCTAAATGTACATATACTTGTGTATTTATACAAGTGTACATTCTCATTAAATCGTTAATACCTATATATATGGTATTATGCAATGTAATGTTATAAACATGGTAGATTTGAAGAAGTTTGGATCATATCTAAATGAGTTTAGATAAGGGCTCACAGTTAGCTACGCTGAGAGATATAAATGCTAAATGTTAGCACAGTTAAGGGTTAGCTGGTTATAATACTCAATATATCCAAGAGTTTGATCCTTGTCTGTAACGGGACATAGACTCGGGAATATACTAGTAACTACGTAGTTGTAAGAGTTGCAATTGGGTGTTAGAAAATGCTAGTTGCGCAAGTATGTTCTCGAATAATTGTCTTTGATCTATTTCTGTTGAAGCAGGTCTGTCGATGGATACTTTTTATATAGATCAGTATATGTCGTACCTATAGGATATAGATGGTCATTCCTAACCGGCCAAGCTCGTATTGACATATGGGTATCTAGTTAGGACTAAATATAGGGCAAACTCATGAGGGCCTCTAATAGACACCTAATGTAAGCCATCAACGGAGGGTCCTCTCAAGTTGAGTAGTATATGTGATCCTTTGACTTGAGTGCCATAGTGGGCTTGTAAGTGATTCACCATACTTTGGTTCCACGCATGTCACGGACCTTTCATGGTGTGACTAATGGGTGTCGTTGGGTATGGTCCAATACTTATGGAGTTCGATGTGTACAGATATGGGATCCGTCAGCTCTCATATGGAGTTAGATATCCAAATGTTTTGAGACTGTATCTCAGAAAGTCTTGTGACCATAAGCAATCATCCCGAAAAAGAGTTCCCCCAGGGTGGAACAATATGGCAAAAAAGTTTGCACATATTGTTCAGTGAGATACAAGTCTAGAGATAAGACATGGATGAGCATTAAAGGATTTGACGGTGATAATCTATATCCCCGTACATCTAAGATATCATGACAGAAGGACTATACGTATGTGTTGTAACCTCAACTTGTATGGTTCAACGCACTGATTTATATATCCGTGACGTATGCGTAGGGTATTGCTCACGGACTCATGGAATAATTTCATTTGACAAATCGGGGATAGGACCTAAGGAGTCCCGCGACATGGAGTGTACTCGTTGTACATTGAGGCAGTGTGCCAGATTAAATTGTTTAATCCAGCAATATTCAGCACTACCACAAGAATGCATGTGTGTCTATATTTAAGTGTTAAATATAACAATTAGTTAATAATTATTATTTATTAATTGTATTTTGACGCGTAGCGCATTGTAGACCCTCGGTTGAGTTTACCCAAGTGTGAGATTTGGTGGAACCCACTAAGGGGTAGACTTAGTAACTATTTATGAGGGGTAAAATGGTCATTTTATATTATGATTATTTAATTATTAAATGATCATTCTCTCTCATTAGTATAGTATATTTTATAATATTTTATTATATATTATTATTATATTTAGGTGCCAAATAGTTGACACCCATTATATTATTATATTATTATTATATATTATTTATATTATATATATATAAATAGAAAGAGAGAAGGAGAGAGAGAGAGAGAAAGTATGAGTGTATGTGTTGTGAGATGGCCATTTTGGCCGAGAGAAAAAAGAAAAGGAAATGGAGAATAAAGAATAAAGAAAAGAAGAAAAAGGGAAAAAAAATAAGAAAAAATGAAATTGTTTCATTTTTTTCTGTGCTTCCAATTGGAGCAATTATGAATTGCTTCAAATTCTCCACTTCCTTATCCTTTTGGAGAAAAGGATAAAAGCATACACCGACCATTTTGGGGTAGAAGAGTTACATCCAGTGCTGCGTATGGGGCTGCTGTTCTAACTCACCAAGCCCACTGTATTGGTGACTAGAACTGCCCACGAGTTGGTCTCTAAGCAGACTTCAAAAAAAATACGTATATAACGTTACACGTTAATGTGAGTTCTCAAACCTTCTAATAAATTAATGTGATTAATATATTAATATATTATGTTTATTGTATATTTTACGCTTTCGTAGCGTTTAAATTCGTATATGATACGCATAATAATAGACAATAGACACAATAGCACATGCATACACCCACATGTATTAGATCCCCCACAATAAATAGTGCCAAATTGTAGACACAGTTAAGTCCTTGAGAGTTCAACTTGATAATTTAACCCTTTATTTTATATCCAAAAGAATAAAGTTTGATAGAAACTCGGATTCACCTAGTTCCTGTAAAATACAATTACTTAATAGATTGGTTCACGGCTTTAAAGAGCACTAATTTATATAAGTTAATTCTACTTTGATGTTTAGTTGATTTAATTAACATTTATTTATTTGAAATATACAAAGAATTATTGGTATTTGAGAGTGTATTTCAAATAAATAATTGTAAAAATCAAGCAATAGAGTAGAGAGAAAGAGTTGAGAAGAGAAAGGAAGACAAGGGAAAATGCTTGAGCTGTAGGAGGATTGGGTGCCGCGGTGCTCAACTCTCTTGACTGAGGGCCGTGATGCCCAATCAAGTATCAATGGCTTATAACCGTTAGATCTGCGGTGCTCAGAGCTGAAAATGTGACTCTCCAAATAGTCACATACCCCTTCTAATAAGTGAAATCTTATAAAGAGGTGTTATATCTTCTCAAAAAGACGTTTGCTCTTTATAAATACTGCGACACACTTTGAATTGAATTAATTAACTTATCTTCTTATTTTTAATGCTTATTCTCTTTTATCAATTATTTTCAAAATATACACTTGTTATGAAGAGAGAGTATATTATTTAATATGCACTTTTATATTCTTTAATAAATTATAAAAAATTTAAAAATTGTTCTTTCTTTAACTTAAGTACATCATTAATTATTATTAATTATAGAGGTAGAAATAATTTAGGTACAGTGCAACACTTTGACATCTATTTTATTCTCGTTTTGTATCTTGTACTACTTCCCTCGTACAGCACACATTTCCGACAAAGATAGCATCACATAGGAAAAGTTAGCATCACATACCCAATGGTATCCTGTCTTGGAGATATAGGGATGACGCCGGCTCGGCTGGTGAGACCAATGGTTGGTTTGATGCCCACTACAGAGTTAAAGCTTGAAGGACATAAGATGGAACCATCAGTTTCGGTTCCCACTGACACTGAAACCAAGTTCGCGGCTACTGATATTGCTGAGCCACTGCTTGACCCACAAGGATCTGCCGATAGAACATAAGGGTTCTGCATACAATATCAGAACGTAATGTATAAGTGGGTCAATTTAAGACCCGTTTCCAATCCTGGAATTGAGATGATAAAGAAGAATTTGGGGTTATGAAATTTGAACATTTTTCCTTTAGTCCCTGTTTACACAAAAAAGTGTTAGTTCGCCAATTTTTGTAATACCTTCACATTAGTATCCAAAGCAAATGCAATGCAGATCCGATGTTAAGGCCATTTGAGGGATTCTAATAAGGAGCTTCCATAATAGTTAACTATTTAGGTAACGATCCAACATTTTTAATTATAGTCTGACAGAAATAAGTCCAGAACCTAACGTTCAACTTACCTTTCCCTGGCCACCTCTGGCACTAAAACCACTGGGTGCACGAGAGGATCTAAAAGCAGCCCACTCACTCATGCTAGCCTTTCCAAAAATAATGGCACCAGCTTTCCTCAACTTCGTCACCACGAAGGCATCCCGGGGCACGACTGATCCGAGCAGAGCAAAGGAACCAGCCGTGGTGTTGAGCTTGTCCTTTGTTGCAATATTATCCTTCAGAAGAACAGGAATGCCATGCAAACCAAGCAACGATCCTGGTGCCTTAACCTTCCGCTCATAGTCAGCCTTATCAGCCTGGTATAGTGCATCTGGGTTCACCTCTATGACCCCATTAAGGAACCGGTTGAGTCTGCGGACTTCGCCCAGATAAAATTCAACTAGCTGCCTAGATGTGACTTGGTTTTTCTTGAAAGCAAGTTGGAGATCTTTGATGGTTGCTTCTTTTATTGAGAATGCATAACTGGAGATGGTTTGAGTTGATATTGCTAGAAGCAATATGAGAAGAATTGATGAAAAAAGAGGAAAGGTCAATGAGGCGTTATTGGTAGCCATGACTAATTAAGCATAGATGAAGATAATTTAGTGCTCGGATGAGATATATATATACATAGATAGCCCATGAAATTTTATATTATTTGCGATTGGTATAATAAATTTTCTAATGGTATATTCCTTAATTTCATGAAGTAGCTACTTTGGACGCATGTTGACTATGACCAGTTCAAGAAGACCTTTGCGGTCCGCTTTCGGTGATTTTATTACAATGGGGTTTTCGATTTCCAGCAGATTCTTTTAGGACGACGATCATGCATTGCCTTTACGCATCTGGCATGCAATACATGGTCAATATTAGCCAAACGTATATGCATCATTTGCAAAATGTCAATAGCATTGAGCCCACATTGTCGTTGACTTGTTGTGCGCGTCCATACACGGTCAATGCAACTTTACTTCTTCAAAAAAATCTCTATTATTGATTTGACTTTTGAGCACACATATTTGCTGTGTGGCTTAAGTTACTTAACGCTACGCTAAAATATAATATGAAAGCAATTATTAGGCTCTTATTCTGTCAGAAAAGAAATCAACTAATAAAACGTAAGGAAGTCATCCTAGTGACAAAATAATATGTGTCCTTAGGATCTAGGAATTTTTAATATGAAAGTACTTTTATTTTATTTTTTATTTTTTGATTTCATTCTGTAATCTGTACTATACAGTAACACAAGATACCCTTAATATGTGTCCTTGGGGTTTTAAGAATTTTTAGAATCCTCTGAGGAGAGAAACAAGAGAATATATGTTCTCCAGTTCTTGCTCCCAATAGTATTTGTCCATTTATTAGGAATGTTTTTATTTTTCTTAACAACAAAAGAAAAAAACTATAATAATGATGAGTGAGAGACGATGATCTTATGATTTTATTTTTTATAATTACTAAAGAAACATGGACCGAATGGGAGCCCCGTAAATGCATTTAAATATGCTTATTGGCATATTGCAGTGTGTCTCATTTTTGCGCACCTTTATATATATTTTCTGTAAGATATTTAAAGTGTCATGGTAAAAATTATTTTGTGTAGATTTTCTTACTTTTTCTCCTGCCTTTGTATGTGGCTTATTGCTTGGTGACATTATCATCGGACTATAATTTTTAAAAATACAGGTTGGTCTTGGAAGTATGTATCATTTGATGTGTTGAAATTATTAAATTTTATAATTGTTAGATTAGATTGATGTACTGCTAATGAAGCATATTACTTAGTTCAAATTATATAGTCTCTACAATATGTTGAATCTTTGTGGATTGATGTTGGTTTTGAATGTGGAATTTTCCTTTTTTGGATGTTGGAGATACACTACTTGGATGTTAGATTTTATAGATTTAGGGATTAATATACTAATTGTAGAATTTACGTTACTAATGATATGTTATTGATTTAATGCATACATCAATTTGTGAAATATTTGTATATTATTATATATATTAAAAATTAGGAGCAAAATTCATGGCACCTCTTTTTTTAACACAACTTTTAACACAAAATTTTAGTTATTAGATCACTTTTTATTCAAAAACTAAGATTAAAATTTATATATAATTGTTGTATTTTTTTTATAAAAAAAATTAACTATTAGTGGATCCACCATAATAATAGTTATATTCTATTCTCTCACCTCTTTTATATCTCTTTCTTATCTCATCCAACTCATTTTTCTCTATCATATTAATTTTTTTCTTTTATTATGTACAAATATTATATTTAAATAATTCTTAATCACTTTACTTTTTTTTTTAAATTGAACTTATAAATATTACAAATTGTATATTACTCATTTTTGAAATTATCACTTTTTTAATAATTTATTTGAATTTATAAATTAAAACTATGCACAAGTAAATTTGGACTATTATTATTATTATGCACTAAATACTTGACATTATAATCAAAATCACTTTTTAAAAATAAATAATACTAAAAAAATAAAATATCTATATTTATTATAATAAAAAATACCAAAAACACAAAAAGAGTGGCATACAATTCTCATCAATTTAATATATCAATAGCTATTTTATAAATAAAAGTCTTTTATTTAATGTGACAAATTTCATCGGTGACTGTATTAAAACAAATTCAAATTTAACATTTAAATTTTAATTATATACTATTGTAAAAAAAGACTTCTAATAACTACTTGATCCGTTTTTATTCTTGATCCATTAGGTGATAGAATGTAGGTATCACAAAACTCTGTTTATAATAGATAATATCTATTACCAAAGCTCTTTTTTTAGTAATGTGATATGATCAAACGGGTAGACATGAGATTAATGTTTTTTTAAAATATAGGTAATGCTCATACTCTCATTCAATTTTGTCATTAATTTGATGAAAATAAATAAATACATATTGCCTTTAAAAAAATTATTTATTTATTTATATATTGACTTTTAGGCCAATCTTTATAGTGCCCGTGAATATCATTGCTATAACTCCTCCACTAGGGCCACCTAGGGATTTAAAAGCTTATTGCATATGTTAAATGCAATTTTTTGCAAAAGTGGTTTAGTTAGGCTTTTTTTGTATTTTTACTTCTTTAGTTTTTTATTTTATTTTCTTTAGCTCTAGACCTGGCAAAATTTAGGTTTAGGGATATTTGATGAGTCTATTTTTATTACTTATATAACTTTTAAATTTACAATTGTTAGTTATTTATTTTACTTTTATTATAGTATTTTTCTTAAAGAGGAGAATAAATAAGAATGTAAAGGAAGAAATTTAAAGACAAATTAATTAAAAAAACTGAATAAAGTCTTGTAATTTTAGAAAGTGTCCACAAATAATAAAAGCCTTATGAAGTTAGCAATATTATTTTTCTATTTAAATTTGAAATTTAAAGAAAAAAATAGAAAGCAATTCTTGCCCAAATTGGAAGAGTGAATTCGCGAATTGCAACATTATATAAGAGGGCTGCATTAGGTGAAGAATTAGAGAAAGAAAGAAGAAAACAAAAAGAAAAGAAGACGGAAAAAGGAAGAAAAAAGAAGGGTTGGAGTGTTTGGATTTGAGAAGTTTAAATTTGTAATTATTTATTTTAATTTCTTTATTTTTACTAATTTAATCTTGTCCCAAACAAATTTTTTTTTCTTTAAACTAAGTTAGAATTATATTTATTTAAATTAAATTAGGCTTTTTTTAATTTTAAACAATTCTTGTAGTTTCAACCTCCTTTTGTATTTTACTATATTTCTAGATACTCATGGTTGTGAGTACAACTATAATTTGCATAATAATTGTGAGTATCTCAATTGCACTTCAGTGCTATTTTGGAAGCCATTGAGAAAAGCTTGAATTAAATTTAAGTGTTAAGAGTTTTGGGTGCGAGAGAAAATTACTTGAAGTGTAGTTGTAACAATCTCTAATATGACAATCTTTTTTAATTGTTTATTTTATAAAGACATTTTCTATGTAAATTCTTGCTATATAGATCTTAAACGGGACCAAAACTTCCAACAATATAAATATTGCAACTCTCAATAAACCACTCTTATATAGTCTGATGTTGATCACTTTATGTAGGAAATTTTACATAATCACTTAGAAGTCTTCCTTGAGTAAATGTTGAATATTTAATTTAGTCTTTAACATTTTAAAAATTATTAATTACATTTTTTTAAAATAAAAATAATCACATTTTAAGAATAAAAATGATAGGAAAAAAATGTATTTGAGTATTTAAAAAAAGAGACCTAATTAATATATTAAATAAAATAGAGACAAAATTAATAATTTTCCTATTTTTTACAATAATTTCTACATATATCATCCAATTAGACTCTAATAAATTTGACCTCTTAGGACTAATACCTTATTATCATATCATTTGATGAAAATAATGCTGCACAGCCTATACGCATATAAAAGAAAGAATTCACACGTGGACTTGGAGGGGCTCAAGTCTAGCAATCACATAAACTATCAAGTTTACCAAATGGGCCAATCATAAAACTTAGAGTCAAGCAATTTAAAGATGCATTAAATAAGTTGATTCAACAAGATTGTGAGATGGCAAACATATAGAGGCCTGACATAAGACCAAATTCATTTCAAATAAGTCCAAATTAGATTCAAGGAAACCTAATCACTTTTATTAAGGTAGATTTTCTGGAGATTTTATTCTAGAATGCCAACAAAGCACTTTTCCTTTAAATTCAAGAATTAAGAACATGTTGGTTGAATTAGTAGAGATTAACTTTGAATTTTGTAATTGCAATTGTTGTATTAGTTGTAATTATAGACTTTTGAGTAGTGGCTAGCTATAAGTTTATTGTGATATGTTTGAATTTTATTGTGGTAGTTCTAATTATGGACTTTTAAGTGAAATGGTAGTTGTAAGTTTGAAATTTATATTTGAATATTGTAACTTGACATCCCTTATGGTTTCTATAAATACCATAGGGGTTGAGAGTGGGAGGACAAAATTTAAAAAATAAAATTTGAGAGTTTTTGTGTTCTTCATTTATTCTTGAAAGGATATGAACTTATTAAGTTTATTCTTATGGCGTTCAAACAACTGGACTTATCACCTTGATCTTGATTGTCCTTGAGATTCTTAGTGTGGTGTCCCCTATCCAGTCGTAACATTGGTTCTTGATTTGCTGACTCAAGGGTTAAGACTCATCAAACTTGCTTCTTGAAGATCTCGGGTTCGATTTCTCATTATAGTGTTAAGTGTCATTACATTGTTGGCGAGGTTTATATTATTTAGTATCAGAGCTTTGGTTTCAAGGCAAGTTTGAATTATCCTTTTAAGCATTTTATTGTTCCAATGAATCTTGCATAAATTATTTTAGATAAGAAAAAAACCTTACTCGTGGTCGCATTTGTCGGCAGATCTAAGGCGCATATAGGTGTATGCATGTGCAATTGTGAATTGCTTCAAACTCTCCATTTCTTATCCTTTTGGAGAAAAGGATATAAACACACTGCCGGCCATTTTGGGGTTTAAGAGTTAATCTCGGGCTGAATATGGGCTGTTGTTCTAACTCACCAAGCCCACCGTATTGGTGACTAGAACTGCACATGAGTTGATCTCCATACGGACTCTAGAAAAAACACGTGTATAACGTTACACGTTATGGTGAATTCTCTAGCCTAAAAATATATTAATGCAATTAATATATTTATTTATTGTGTTTGTTATAAAATTTATATATATTTCTGCTGCGTTAGGTAATAGACACAATTGCACATGCATACACCTACACGTACTTTAGATTCGCCGACAAAATGGTACCAAACAACCTAAATAGCTATGATACCATTTTGTCAGCGGATTTAAGGCACGTGTGGGTGTATACATGTGTAATTGTGTCTATTGCCTAACGCAGCAAAAATATATATAGATTTTATAATAAATAAATATATTAATCGCATTAATATATTTTTAGGCTAGAGAACTCACCATAACGTGTAACGTTATATACGTATTTTTTTTAGAGTTTGCATGGAGACCAACTCGTGTGCAGTTCTAGTCACTAATACAGTGGGCTTGGTGAGCTAGAACAGCAGCCTTATATTCAGCCCAGGATTAACTCTTAATCCCCAACATAGTCAGGATTAACTCTTAATCTCCAAAAAAAATTTAAAAAAAATGGTGAGTTTAAAGCAATTTACAATTGCTCCAATTAAAAACGAAAAAAAAATGAAACAATTTCATTTTCCTTCCTATTTGTTTTCCTTCTTTTTTTTCTCTTTTCTCCATTTCTTTTCCCCTTTCTCGACCAACTTTTGGCCTCAACACCATTTTTTTTAATCTCTTTCTCTTTTCTTTATATATATATATATATATAATATTATATTATATTATATGTTAATGGATGCCAACTATATGGCACCATTAAATAAAATATTAATATATATAAAATATCATATAATAAAAATATATATAATATAATAATATATTATATAATAAAATAATATAATATAAAAATATATTATATAATAAGAGAGATATTTTAATTATTTAATAATTAAATAATCAAAGTATGAAATGATCATTTTGTCCCTCATAAATAATTACCAAATTCATCTCTTAGTGGATTCCACCAAATTTCACACATGGGTAAACTCAACTGAAAATTCACAATACGCTATATGTCATTATATAATTAGTAAATAACAATTACTGACTAATTATTGTATTTAACACTTAAATACAAATACGCACGCATTCTCGTGGTAATGCTGAATATTGCTGGATTAAATAATTTAATCCTGCACGCTACCCTAGTGCATAACAAGTACACTCCATATCATGGGACTCCCTAGGTTCTACGCTCAATTCGTCAAATAAAACTATTCCATGAGTCCGTGAGCAATGCCCCATGCACACATCACGGATATACAAATCAGCGCATTGAATCATGCAAGCTGAGGTTACAACATATACGTATAGTCCTTCCGTCATGATATCCTAGATGTGCGGGGATATAGATTATCACCGTCAAATCCCCATGTGCTCATCCATGTCCTATCTCCAGACTTGTATCTCACTGAACAAAATACACCAACACTTTTGCCATATTATTCCACCCTGGCGAAACTCTTTCCCGTGAGGATTGCTTATGGCCACAAGACTTTCTGAAATACAGTCTCAAAGCATCTAGATATCAAACTCCATATGGGAGCTGACGGATCCCATATCTGTACGCACCGAACTCCATAAGTATCGAACCATACCCAGCGACACTCAGCGGTCACACTATGAAAGGTCTGTGACATGCGTGGAACCAAAGTATGATGGATCACTTACAAGCCCACCGTGGTAATCAGGTTAAAGGACCACGTATACTACACAACTCAAGAGGACCCTCTGTTGACGGTTTACATTGAATGTCTATCGGAGGCCCTCATGAGTCTGTCCCATATCCAGTCCAACTAGATACCCATATGTCAATACGAGTTCCAAGCTCATAGTCGGCTAGAAACGACCATTTATACCCTATAGGTATGACATATGCTGATCTATATATAAAGGTATCCACCGACAGACCCGCATCGGTAGAAATAGATCAGGGACAATTATGCGAGAACATACTTGCGCAACATGCATTTCCTGGCACCCAATTGCAACTCTTGCAACTATGCAGTTACTAGTATATTCCCAGGTCTATGTCCCATTACAGACAAGGCTCCAACTCTTGAATCTGCTGAGTATTATAACCAACTAACACTTAATTGTGCTAACATTTAGCAATTATATCTCTTAGCGTGGCTGACTATGAGCCCTTATCTAAACACATTTAGATCTGATCCGAACTCCTTCAGACCTACAATGTCTACAACGTTACATGCATAATATCATATAAATTTGTATTAACGATTTAATGAGAATGTACACTTGTATAAATATACAAGTATATATACATTCAGGGATGACACGTAAGCACCGACCCTAACAGCACTCTATCTTGAAAACTCTAATTTGTTATAAATTCGTATTTTTTTATTTCTGGTTTCTGATATTAATAGAAAAGAAACAAAAAAAAAAAGGAAGCCAGAAAATTGTGACGAATTCATCTTCATCTAAATTTTGAATTATGATCCGTCTTTCAACAACTTTGAACCAACTTTGCCATATATATTGCTAGCATCAGTTCCTTAAGGATTTCTTCTTGAATCTTATGACTTGTCTCAGTTGCTTCTCATATTAAATTGCCACTTAAATCTATATTGTTCTTGAGTCTGATTAAGGGTGAAATAAGATGTTTGAATAGAAAAAGGCAAGAGTGGTGAGAACATAAGAGGGTAAAAGCTATTTGAGTGCTAAACACGAGAGTAAGTGAATTTTCTTGAGTGAAACACTTGAGGGAGTGTTTGTGAAAGCTTAACCCTGTTTTTGCAGATTTTAAACATGTTACAGAATCAAGAAGAAAACTCAACTGAAGAGGTACAATAATCAACCAATCCTAACCTACATTTGCAGGCATTATTGGGTGAAATGAGGTAGATGATGAGGACCAAATTAGAGCAAATTCACAAGAAGATGGATAAGTTAGAAAATAGGGGGCAGCATAAAAACACTTCCATTGGGCAACCACCTAGGTGGGTGTAACTAGAAGTACAATCAGGAGATGTTGGAGATGAAGAGGAGTTAGATGAGCTGGATGAACCACCAATAAACCAGGGCAGATTTGGGCATGAATTTGGAGATATAGGTGCTATGAGGGATAGACTTAGGCAGAATGATAACCTAGGAAGCATTAAGGTGAAGATTCCACTATTCCAGAGTAAAAATGACTCTGAGGTATATTTGGAATGGGAGATGAAGATAGAGATGATCTTTATTTGTTACAACTACTCCGAAGCCAAAAGGGTAAAACTAATTACAATTGAATTCGCTAACTATGCTATTATTTGGTGGGATCAATTGTTGAAGGAAAGAATGAGAAATCACAAACGGCCTATTGAGACATAGAATTAGATGAAGGCCATTATGCTTCATTTCTAGCTACTACCATCAGGAGTTATATAACAAGTTATAGCATCTAACTCAAGGATCCAAAATAAATTCTTGAAGACTAACTCAAGACGTAAAAAGTGAGTGAAAAGAGAAAAGAAAAAGAGAGAGAGAGAGGCCAAAGTTGAGAGAAAAGAAAATGAGATGAGAGAAAAAGAGAAAGGCAAATACATAAAAGTGAGTTAAAAGGAAAATGAGAGAGTTACGGCCTTAGTGAGTGCAAGTGAGGAAAAATATAACTATATTACAAACAAAGTAAGATCAAGAGAGCTTTATTTTCACAACAGCCCTTTATAGTACTCATGTACAATGAGGCACTTTTGTGTACCAACGATCTTGTCAGATCTTTATCGAGCAGCATTATTTTTATTTTGTAAGAATTCGATGATATCTTTCCCGAGAAGGTGCCTTCAGGCTTACCTCCAATTTAAAGAATTCAACATCAAATTAATTTTATACCCAGTGCAATAATTCCAAACCAACCCGCCTATAGAAGTAATCTCGATGAGACGAAGGAACTTTAACGGCAGGTTAACAAGCTGATGAAAAAGGGGTATGTTAGAGAGAACATGAGTCCTTATGTAGTTCTGATCTTACTAATGCCTAAAAAGGATGAGACATGGAGGATGTGTGTTAATTGTCGAGCCATCAACAATATTGCGATAAAGTATCGTCATCTTATTCCTTGATTAAATGATATGTTAGATGATTTACATGGATCTTGTGTGTTTTCTAAGATTGATCTCAAGAGTGGATACCATCAGGTTAGGATGAAAGAATGTAATGAGTGGAAAATTGCATTTAAAACAAAATATAGTTTGTATGAGTAGCTAGTTATACCTTTTGAATTAACTCATGCACCTAGTACTTTTATTAGACTTATGAACTATGTTTTACGTGCTTTCATTGGTAAATTTGTAGTTGTTTACTTTGATAATATCCTAATCCATAGTAAAAATATAGACGATCACGTTGAACACTTAAAAACTTATTTTAGAGATTTTAAGAAAAGAAAGGTTATTTGTAAACCTTAACAAATGTACCTTTTACACGAATAAACATATATTTCTTGGTTTTGTTGTAAGTTCTAAAGGAATTAAGGTTGACAAGAAAAAGGTGAAGGCAATTCAAAATTGGCCAATGCCTGCGTCAGTGATTCAGGTAAGGAGCACTCATGGCTTGGCTAGCTTTTACCGATGCTTTGTTTAGGATTTTAGTAGCATAGCTGCACCCCTAACCAAAGTCATCAAGAAGAACGTTCTGTTTAAGTGAGGAGATGAGTAAGAAAAAGTATTCAAGCTCGTCAAAGATAAATTGACTAATGCACCTTTATTTATTTTACCTAACTTCACTAAAATATTCAAAATTATTTGTTATGCTGCAGGTATAGGTATCGAATGAGTGTTGATGCAAAAGGGAAGACCTATTGTATACTTCAGTGAGAAATTGAATAGGGCAGTCTTAAAATATTCTACTTACGACAAAGAATAGTATGCATTAATTCAAACTCTAGAGACCTGGCACCACTACCTATGGCTGAAAGAGTTTATTATTCATACAGATCAGAAATCTTTGAAGCATTTAAAATGACAGTATAAGTTGAGTAAGCATTATGCTAGTTGGGTAGAGTTCTTTGAAATATTTCTCTATGTGATCAAATATAAACAAGGTAAGAAAAATGTAGTTGTCAATGCACTATCACACAGGTATGCTTTCCTTTCAACCCTTGATACTAAATTGCTTGGATTTGATTACATTAAGGAATTATAGGCAAACAATCCTGATTTTGGTGACTTATTTAAAATTTGCACTAAAAATGCGAGTAGGAAGTTTTATTTACATAATGGTTTCTGTTTCGAGAAAATAAATTGTGTGTTCCACATTCATCCTTGCGTGAATTACCTGTTCATGAAGCACATGGTGGTGATTTAATGGGTCATTTTGGGGTAACAAAGACTTTAGTTGTCTTGCATAAGCATTTCTTTTGACTGTAAATGAAACGTGACGTAAAGAGGATTTGTACAAGATACATTACTTGCAGGCACGTTAAGTCTAAGCATTAACCACATGGGTTGTACACACTCCTCCTTATTCCTAGTGCACCTTGGGTCGATGTTTCTATAGATTTTGTTTTAGGCTTACCTAGAACTAAGAGGGGGAGAGACTCAGTTTTTGTGCTTGTTGATAGATTCTTTAAGATAGCACATTTTATTGCATTCCATAAAACTGATGATGTATCACATATAGCAGATTTATGTTTCAAGAAGATTATTAGGTCGCATGGCATGCCCAAGACTATTATTTCTGATCGGGACGCACAGTTCTTGAGCTACTTTTGAAAGACTTTATTAAAACAGTTAACTAAATTATTATTTTCTACTATACGTCACCCACAAACTGATGGTCAAATCGAAGTAGTAAATAGAACTTTATCTTCTTTGTTACGTGCTATTATATAAATAAAAATTGAAAACGTGGAAAGATTGTTTGCCGAATATTAAATTTGCTTATAATCGTTGTGTTCATTTCGTAACTAAATTTTCACCGTTTAAGATTGTCTATAAGTTTATTCTATTAACTCTTTTAGATTTAACTCCTCTATCTTTGAGCGAACGTGTTAACTTAGATGGCAAGAAGAAAGTTGATTTTATTAAGCAGATTCATAAGAAAGCAAAGCAAAACATAGAACGGCAGACAGAGCAATCTGCCAAACAAGCTAATAAGAGACGTATGTAGATTGTCTTTGAACCAGAAGATTGGGTTTGGCTATATATAAGGAAAGACCACTTTCCTAAGCAAAGACATTCTAAACTCGTTCCTAGGGGAGACAGGCTGTTTTGAGTATTGGAACAAATTAATGACAATGCTTACAAATTGAATTACCTGGTGAGTATGGTGTTAGTGCTAGCTTTAATATTTTTTTACTTATCTCCTTTCAATGTAGGTGATGATGCAAATAAATATTTGGGGATAAATCTTCTTCAAAATGAGGAGAATGCAAACGACCTATATACATGGTTCTTAAGCTACTTTTGAAAAACTTTGTAGAGAAAGTTGGGAACTAAATTGTTATTTTCTACTACATGTTAGCCACAAACTGATGGTCAAACTGAAGTAGTAAATAAAACTTTATCTACTTTATTGCGTGCTATCATACAAAAAATTTGAAAACGTAGAAAAATTGTTTGCTACATTTTGAATTTGCTTACAATCGTTGTGTTCATTCTGCAACTAAGTTTTTACTATTTGAGATTGTTTATGAGTTTAATCCATTGACTCCTTTGAATTTAACTCCTCTACCTTTGTCTGAACATGTTAACTTAGATGGCAAGAAAAGAGCTGAATTTATTAAGCAGATTCATAAGAAAGTAAAGCAAAACATAGAACGGCGGACAGAGCAATATGCTAAACAAGCCAATAAAAAATGTAAGAAGATTGTCTTTGAACCAGAAGATTGGGTTTGGCAATATATAAGGAATGACCGTTTTCCTGAGCAAAGACGTTCTAAACTCATTCATAGGGGTGACGAGCCGTTTCGAGTATTGGAACACATCAATGACAATGCTTACAAAATTAAATTACCTAGTGAGTATGGTGTTAGTGCTAGCTTTAATGTTTCTAACTTATAACCTTTCGATATAGGTGATGATGTAAACGAAGATTTAAGGACAAATCTTCTTCAAGAGAGAGAGAATGATGCAAACGACGCTGCACAGCCTATACACACATAAGAGAAAGAACTCACACGTGGGCTTGGAGGGGCTTATGAGATATGTAGACTTTAAGAGGCTCAAGTCAAGCAATCACATGATCCATTAAGTTTACTAAATGAACCAATCACAAGACTTAGAGCGAAGTAATTTAAAGAACATTAAATTGACTGATTCAACAAGTTTGTGAGATGGCAAACATATGAAAGCTTGGCATAAGCCCAAATCTATTTCAAATAAGTACAAATCAGATTCAAGAAAGCCTAATCACTTTGATTAAGGTAGATTTTCTGGAGATTTGATTCTAAAAGACCAACAAATTACTTTTTCTTTAAATTCAAGAATTAAGAACATGTTGGTTGAATTAGTAGAGATTAAATTTGAATTTTGTAATTATAATTGTTGTATTAATTTTAATTATGGACTTTTGGGTAGTGGGTAGTTTTAAGTTTATTGTGATATATTTGAATTTTATTGTGATAGTTGTAATTATAGACTTTTGAGTGAAAGGGTAGTTGTAAGTTTAAAATTTATATTTGAAAGTTATAACTTGACATCCCTTATAGTCTCTATAAATACTATGGGGATTGAGAGTGGGATGACAAAATTCAAAAAATAAAATTTGGGGATTGAGAGTGGGATGACAAAATTCAAAAAATAAAATTTGAGAGTTTTTATGTTCTTCTTTCATTTTTGAAAGGACTTAAACTTATCAAGTTTATTCTTGTAGCATTCAAACAAATGAACTTATCATCTTAATATTTTATTGTTATTGGATTTTTTGGTGTGGCATCCCCTGTTCAGCCGTAATTTTGGTTCTTGGTTTGCTAACTCAGTGGTCAATACTCATCATACTTACATCTTGAAGATCTTGAGTTCGATTCTACATTTTGGTGTTGAGTTTCATCACATCGTTGACGAGGTTCATATCATCATTCATGCATCTATGGGTTTATATGTCTTCATACATGTATTAAGGGCACATATGGTACACCTTACTAGATTGAATAACATAGGATAGTGTATAACTATGATGAATTGAAAACGTATTGTATTTTGTTAATACCATCCACTGTTTGGTATTTATTGTTTTATATTTTTTTATATAATTGATTTATTATTTTCCAATTTTTATTAGTTTTATTTTAATATAATGTTATGTAGAAAATATTTTTAAAAATTGATAAATGCCAAGAACGTTAGCCATAATGGAAATTAGGTCATCGAAGATTCAAACTATTTTCACTACCTACAACATTGGAAACAGAAAAAGGCAATATAAACTTTAATAAGATCTAGGTCGACTATCAATGTTTTATTAGACGATAAGCATTAAGATAAATTGTGGCATCAATAACAATCAAGAAACCACTTGCTTATACATGAGTGATTAGAAACTTGTGAAAAAATGACACTTTAGTTCTTTATTTTAGAGGTATATATCAACATAGTCTTCTATGTTTCAATAATTACCACGTTAATCCTAGCCGTTAGAAATTTATTGTCAAATTTTTGCTTTTTTACTACTTTTACCATAATACCCTTAATCAATATCCACTGATCATGTGACACGTGTCATCACTTAATTAGTTTAAAGTTTTATTAAATATTTTTAAAATAAATTAAATTAAATTAAATAAAAAATAAAAAGAAACTAAAATAGAACCATCACTT
Organism: Ailanthus altissimus; assembly: GCA_946807835.1. NCBI lineage: Eukaryota > Viridiplantae > Streptophyta > Magnoliopsida > Sapindales > Simaroubaceae > Ailanthus > Ailanthus altissimus. The sequence continues at coordinate 15,713,111 of OX327698.1, forward strand.
TTCGGCGACTGGTCGACCGTCATTTTTTGACAATATTTTGATTATAAAATTTATTAAATTTTATATCATTGAACTCTATTTTTTCTGATCTACACAATGATGAAGTCATTTTTTGTAAAAGCAAATGCAAGAAAAATGCCAAAATAGTGGGAGAGGGGCGGCGGCCACTGCCACTCGCCGTCAAACACATTGCGGGAGAGTGCGGTGACTTGTACCACCCCCACCTATAGATAGATTGGTAGTCAGCTGCTCCATAGGTGGGGGCAGTGTAAGTCACTGCCCCTCCGTTTGATGGGCAGTGGCGATGGTTAGCACCCTTCTCCCACTACTTTAGCAGTTTTTGCATTTTTTTTTTTTTTGCAAGAAATGGCCTCACTATTGTATAGATAAAAAAAAATAGAATTCAATGATGTAAAATTTGATAAATTTCATTGTTGGAATGTCGCCAAAAAATGGCGGCAGGTCAGTCGCCCTTTTAGGGCGACGGTGGCAGTTGTATTTTAATTTCTTTTAATTTTTTATTTCATATAATTTACTTAAACAATATTTATTAAAATTTTAAACTAATTACATGATGACACGTGTCATTTGTAAATAATCATATTATGACACGTGTCATTTATTTATTAAATAAATATTTATTAATTTACTTTTAAAAATAGTTTTTTTAAACTATATTTATTAAACATATAAACCAATTACATAATGACATGTGTCATTTGTAATTAATCATATTATGACACATGTCCTTTATTTATTAAATATATATTTATTAATTTAATTTTAAAATATTTATTCTTTAAAAAAATATTTATTAAACATATAAACCAATTACATGATGACACGTGTCATTTGTAATTAATCATATTATTACACGTGTCCTTTATTTATTAAATATATATTTATCAATTTAATTTTAAAATATTTATTCTTTAAAAAATATTTATTAAACATATAAACCAATTACACGATGACACGTGTCATTTGTAATTAATCATATTATTACACGTGTCCTTTATTTATTAAATATATATTTATCAATTTAATTTTAAAATATTTATTCTTTAAAAAAATATTTATTAAACATATAAACCAATTACATGATGACATGTGTCATTTGTAACTAATCATAGTATCACATGTGTCATTTATTTATTAATTATATATTTATTAATTTACTTTAAAAATATCTATTCTTTAAAAAAAATATTTATTATAAATATTAACTAATTACATGATGACACGTGTCAACATTAACTTATCATATAATGACACGTGTTATTTTTTTATTTTAAAAAATAACAAAAGTACTATTTTGGCCTTAGAGAGAACTTATTTAACAACAAGTTTTTTACGATAGAAATTAACGTGGTAATTATTGACACATGGGAGACTGCTAGTATATACCCCCTAAAATAACGGACTAAAATGTTATTTTATCAAAAGTTGTAGGAAAATCTATAAAGTTTAAGTTCAAGCCCATAAACATGTTCAAATAGATTAAATAAGGTAAGACATGTGTCTAAATTATATTATAGGGTTTAACATGTGGATTAAGGTTTAGTGGGCATAAGGTTATACTAAATAAGAATCAAAATATATGGACTCTTAGGCTAAAACTCGCTTGAAGGGAAATTTGTAGCCCCAAACAATTGTAAGCTCATGTAATTAAGGCTAATTGAAAAACACAAGCTTAATAAAAAAAAACACTTTTAGCCCTTAAAGGTTATTTTAAAATAAGAATAGGTAAATTCTTTATTTAATATTATAAGCGATTAACATATTCTTTTACTTAAAATAAAATTGATATCTTGCCATTTTTATTTTCTAAATATATTTTTACTAAAAGTTTTAGGTGAAAGTGAGAGACCTCACCTACTAAATTACCAACTCCTTACCCTAAAATCTTATTCAAACTCAAGAAGCCACAGGTGCATTATATCTTGGTGACTATTCAAGTCATGCCATTAAAGTAATTTTTTTTGTTGACCCTAAAATTTAGTTACTTTGAAATCAATAAATTAAATTCATTGGTTGTTGGAAAGGGGGTTGAGATTAGCACAAAAAATAAAATAAACAAGATTACCAAATTTATACATCTCAATATGAGACTACATCCATTTTCACCAAGTCTCATTAGCTTTCTAGAATGCATTATAAATGTTACACCATATATACATAAAGGCAGGGCCTTTACAAAATAAACAACAACCCGCCAAAGAATAACATACGTGATGCTCTCCTCTAAAGAATAATTTATCACTCTTAATTAAATCACATGAAAGTTGATTGATAGATTCTTATAGTGAGAAATTGGATGCCCTTCTTTATAATTTTGCCTTCTTTTTATAAGGCAGGTAATAGGCATATGAGGTCATAGAATCTAAGTTGAATTGAGATATCATACTTTTTTAATTAATTTTCTCTTATTAGAGTGTTGTTAAAATAAGGATAATAATTTTCTTTTTTTGTTTAAGACTTTCTTTAAAGATTCTTACTAAAATAAAGTTAACTTTCTTTTTACTCATTTAAAAATTTTTATGGGCCTTAAGTCAAAATTCAAGACGAACATTTTCTTTTTTAACAAGGGTAAAACTCATTTAAAAAGATAACTTTTTGTAGGATAAAAGCCAAACAAAGATTCTTGACTTTGTATAAAACCTAAGCCCTATAAAAAATTTGTTTTCACACATAAAACGCAACCTTCATCACTATATGTCGCCCTCGTTTTCTCTCTCTTTCCTTCATTTGACATTTTTCTTAATCTAAGCTCATAATTCAGTAGCTCTACTTTAGTTCTAAAGCCCAATATACTTAAAACCTAATTTCCAATAACTCCTCACAAGGTTCAAAGGGTGAATTCGTTCTAATTAACCTTCAAACTAGAGTATCCTATAGCTTGAACCCAAGTCTTGCAATACACGCAAAATAACTCAAACAAGTCAAAATCATCCACAATTGTCTTTAAACATCCTCTATTAACTATGTTTCTTCCTTTTTTTTTTTACAAGCTCCGCCCCTACACTTTTCACTGCCTAAGATTAAGCTTATTTGACAAACTCTCCTCCACTCAACATCGCTAAAGTAGATTCACATTACCAAGTTATTTTTGGACTCTATGAGATCTTAGAAGTATAATGGGTCTTAATCTTAAACTCATAATGATAAAGAGGTTGAAACCCAATAACTAGGCTTATGCCGTCGCATTCTTACCGCTTATCACGCCAGCACAATCAACATAGAATGACAGCAACAAGTGGCATTCTGTCATATAGCAATCTCCTAAATTAGCCCGAAACAAAAGTAATATTTAAAAGTGAAAGTTTTTAATGATAAAAAGGTATTATTTAACTAATATTTTAAATATATTTATAATAATATAAAAAATTAAATGTGGTAAAAATTGATATAAGCTCTAACAATTAATTTGTATCGTCAAAATTAATCATTGTTGACTATTTACAATCTTATGTTATCTTATATAAGTAATAATTTCTTATCTACCACCTGTACTAATGGTTCATGCTATATATTTTAATTTTGACAATTTACATATTTCTTTTCAAGGAGTTAAAAACATACTGTAGACAATAAACATGCGCATGTATTAATAATATTTTATTCACCACATACATCATGAAGTAGTCTAATTTATATTTATGATAAATTTTTAATAAAAAAAACTCTCCCATTGTTGGTATAATTAGAAGATTCTCACATCCTCAGAATTAGAACCCCATCTTTCTTTTAGTAATCGGAGGAAAACTCTCCATCTTTCTTTTTTGGCTCCCACAAAATTTTTTTAGAGGATTCTCTATCAATTCTTTGCTTTATATACTTATCTGAAATTTATTTGCCTCAAACCCATTGTTGTAACACAAATTGAAGAGCAAGAATACAAAAAGTAGTGAGAGAAAATAAGAGTGGGTTTTCAATAAAAAGGCAAAAAAGTACATTTCTTTTATTAGATCTTCTATAGTTTAGTGTCTAATCAGTAATATTTACACTTTCTTTTGCTTTAATTTTCTAAATTATTATTATTTTTTCTATAATTTTCATTTTCCTCCTAAAATAAAGGAAAGAGATGATTGTTTGCTCATGTAATTTTTTGCTCTTGTTATATATATATATATATATATATTTTACATGGGAGGGGCAATTAGAACTTGCAACCTCTACTAAAATGGAGGTAGCTATACTGTCAGTTATTTTTCATTGAGTTGTTAACATAAGTATTCTCTTATTATATCTCTATTAATAGGTTCAAAAGCTCTCTCTCTTTTTTTTTTTTGTTGGTTACTTGAGTATTTGAAAAAAAAAAGATGATTTAGCAATGAAAATAGGTAAAAGAAATAATAGTGGATTTACTTTAATTTCAACCAAGGAGATGGAAATTGATGATATTACTACTAATTTTGTCATTCAAATGTTAGGCAATTGATAATATTATTGCCAAAGTGCATAATTATACTTATAAAAGTTTAAAATTTAAAATTTTAAGAATAGAGTTTTAAATTTTTTTCATATATGTGTATTGACACATATATCCTACTAATATTTTTTTAATTCATAATATACCCTTTAAAAAAATAAACTCTATTCAACCAATATGTTTTTAATATTTTGTTAAAAATTATTATATTTTTATATCTTTACAACCATCATGTCTCTACAAAATTCCATCAAAATTGTTTTTTTATTAGTACGTAATATTTTATTTTATTTTAAATTTTTATACTAAATACAATAATTTATTAATTGTTATGTATTAATTTTACTTGAATTATTATAAATTTATATTTTTGATATTCAAAGTTCCAACTATTTTGGCCATTATTTCACAAATAATCATAAAACTAAATTTTAGCACGAATTGTTTTTGTATTGTCTATAAAAATACATTAGTAAATTTTATTTTATGTAAAAAAAAATTAACTATATAGAATTTTAATATAAGCATTATCAAGTGTCTTTTTTTGTAATTCAATAATAAATAAGTATTTTTAACAATGTGTGTTCAAACGATCTATTATTTTTTAAAAAAAATTTAATTGATAACTAAATGATTAATAATTTTTGTTAAAAAATTTACTTTTAAATATTATACTTTTAAAAATTTTACTTTCAAAAATTCTATTTTAAAAACCTAATCAAACGAGTGTATAATTTTGTTCTTACAAACATTTGAATCTCTCTCTCTCTTTGTTTCTATTTTTTTTTTCTTTTTACTCCTTTTTTAACCATATTGATTTTCAAGGCACATACTTTTCGAGGTTCTCTTCGTACTTGTGCTGATTTTTATTTTTCTCAATGATATTATAGTAGGAGTGGTAATGGCGGTTTTCCCTAAAAGGAATCGTATTAAAATGTTTTGTTCTTAATATATGATACTAAGGCATATATAAGCTATGATCTAATAACTGCATTGACTTAATAGAGTATATATTAATTTAATAAATATGAGTTTATTTGTAAATATTAAATTTGCATATAGGACCATTTGATAAAATTGATAAAAATTTATAAAATAATAAACTTAATTGATTTTATATGTTTTGCATATATACTTTATAGGCGTATAATGGTTAAGCATTTTATCAACTTTAAATCGTGTTAAAGGATTATTTTAATTTATTTAACAATTAACAATAGTAAACAAAAAATTGTTAATGAATTGTTCATATTTACTTGCATGAAAATTAATAACAAATACTTTCACAAAAGGTGAAGAGGTATGTGAGCAAAGCATTAGTATTGGTATAATCACAAAAAGTAATACAACATCTTCTAGTCCTTGTTAGTGCAACACTGCAATGTACTGGTGTAATTTACTTGATCCTTGAACGAAAAACAAACCTGTTCTTAAAATTATATTCTTGATAATTAATGTTTTGTTTTATGTTGTGGGATTTGCGTATGCTTTTTTTCTTTTCTCGTAGTTATTTTAAAAATATTCTTTTACATATTTATAGCACTATATGATAAATAAACATCTATATCATTCCTAAACTACTGCATGTTAAAATAGTTTAACCTTTATTATATTATAGATGGGTTTTTGAGTTCTTTAGATATGATCTTATAAAATGTTTGAATAATTGAAATATTTTGTCAAAGATTGAACTCTTTAATATTATATAAATTATGTACATAATTTATACACAAGCTAATTATTATTTTAAAAATTCTTTCATATGTGTATAATAGCTTCTCATTGGAAAATTTTATTACAACTATTTGAATTAATATTGTGCAATAAAAAGGAGTTGGCTAAAATTTTCAAGGTTACTTTGTTTAATAAATTGTTATTGTTATTAATTATACATCATAAATAGGACAATATTAAAAATAACATTACCGTTTTAACAATTGTATATTTACTCAAGAATATAGAGGTGGTGTAAAAAAATTTGTAAAAGTAACTATGGAAATTTTAGGAGATTGAGATAATATAATTTCCCTTGCATAATTTGTTAAAATAAGTGTTTCTAACCTACTGCTACGGTATATGAATCCGGTAATTAATGGTATGGATCCTTGTATACGAATTTGATCTTTTATGGAGAAAAGCTAAGTGTTTTTATATAACATGAAAATCTTAAAATGTCATAAACAATTAAAATGTATAGAAATGCTTGCATATCTGAGTTTGAAATAGAATATAAGAATTTTTAATAGAATAAAAGTTGTTGAATTTCCTTTATATAAAGATTGTGCTAAGCACACAAAACTCTTAGTTGTGGTAGTTTTATATAAGTTTAAAGCCACACATAGCCTTTCTAATAAAAGTTTTGATGAACGTTTATTAAGAAAAAAAAATAACTATTGAATCATTCCACCAATGCTGTAGCATTATTTCCATCAAATAACTTCTTATAGTGTTCTCAGTTTCTTCCTCTCATCTTGAGTCTTTGCTTGGAACAACACAAAGTTGATGTCGAAGATCCATTAAAAAAATCATTACTTAAGATGGAAAGCATGTCGTCAATCCAAATTTACAATAGCAAAACAATCATGGGTTGATGATAAAAGTTTCATTGGCCTCTTTACGGACTTAAACAAGGTCCACAATTATGGTTTGAATATTTAACCAATGTTTTACTAGATATTAGTTTTCAAAACAGCAAAGCTGATAATTCTCTTTTTATTTTTCTTAATGACACACTTACTATTCGCATTGTCATTTATATTGATAGTGTCATTATCACATGAAACCAAAATGATAAGATTCGTAAATAATTCAGAAATTAAGCTCTCAACTTTCTTTGAAAGATTTCAAACTAGTTAGTTAAGCTCTCAATTTAACCTTGGTCTCTTTCCATCATGGAAAAGTACACAAGAGACTTATTATACAATACATATATGCTACACTTGCAAAGTGATAACAACTCCTTTAACAATGAAAAAAACACCCATGCTGATGCTAATGATCATGTGGATGCTACTGAATACCATCGAATTGTGGCCAAAACCTTCAATATCTTACCTTCACTAGACAAGATATATACATGTCGTAGATTAAGTTTGCTAGCACTTTTTTAACTCCAATAGAATTAGATTTCAAGTCTGCCAAGCGAATACTACGTTATTTTAAGGGGTCACTTGACCATGGTCTTTGATTGATATATCAAAGTTCTCTAATACTTTTATAGTTTCTCTGACTCAGATTGGGCTGGTTGTCCTCAAATAAGATGAAGTACAATGGGCTATTGTATGTCTTGGCATGAATTGCATATCTTGGAGCTCAAAGAAACAAGCCATTGTTTCACGTTCTATTGTTGAAGCTAAGTACCGACCTATGCCTTCAATCATTACTGAAATCACTTAGCTTACTTAGTCAAGGACATTGGAATAAACCTTACTCAACAACCGATATTAGTTTGTGACAACAAAAGTGCCTTACATGTGGCAACAAAATCTCCTATTTCATACTCGTGCCAGGTATGTCGAGCTAGATTATCATTTTATAAGAGAAAAAGTGTCTCAAGGGTTATTGTTTGTCTTTACTACCTCTTCACAACAAATCACTAATGTCTTCACTAAGCCTGTAAACTACACCCACATTCTTATAGCTTCGGACCAAGGTTGGACTCCATTCCATAGCATTTCCAAGTGGCTAATAGAATTCATTGTTTGTTAAAATATAGAAACAATTTAAACAATTCAAAAATCTCAAGAAGTAAAAGAGATGGAAATAATTGAAACACTGCAAAGAAGAAAATAAACCAAAGTTGGATACGAATTTAGAAGAAAATAAACCTTATATATGGTTTAACCAAAGGACTTTTAGTTGCAAGGTTTGACTCCAACAATTAGAATATCAAGCTATAATAACATGACCCGTAGACCTATTATGGGATATATAATGCATTATAAACATGATCATTACGCTTTAACCGGATTATTCCATTCCACCTCTTAAAAAGAAAAAAACTTAAACCAACATACTTAATAGCATGGCATACATTTATACATAACTTCTACCGCAAGCATATGCAATGGATCCTTAGACAATCAAGTGAAATCCAGTCCACGAAACAATTTAATCTATGGAGAGCATCATTGTGGTAAAAATCATAATGTTAAAAGAATCATTACCGTATGGTATAAAGGGCGAGGTCATAAGTGCCTATATCGTAAATTGATTTTTGACGGAATGAAAAAGACATATATGGTAGAATAATAACCATAGAATATGACTGTAATCAAAATGCATACATTTGTCTCATGCTATGGGGATGGTGAGACCAGACATATTTTATATCTCAAATGAGCTATAATTGGAGATACCATTGCTTTTGGTACATAAGTTCCTATAAAAATAGAAAATGTCCTACCTTTAAGTGTGGTTTGAACTATTGATTTACGTAATTGCAAGTAATCAATTATGTTTACAATGAAACCTACAAAATTGATCACTAATCTAATTTGAGTACCACAACATAATAAGCCTTAACAGAAAACTAAAGAATAATGATAGCAAGTGACTGAGTTCAGTAGTTCCTTATTTAAAATTATTGATTATAGAGATATAGTAATATGAAGAAGACCAAATTATTTCAAGTATCAACAGAATCAGAAGCGCCCTTTATTTTAAAGAGAAGAGGATGAGTTATTCACATTTGATTTGATAGTTAGAAGTGAATTGAAAGCTAATCAGTGGTAATGGTATTATAAGGCATATTAGTTGAAGTAGATTCGTCTTTTGATCAATCAAAAAACCTTCACAAACTGTACATGCTTCTTTAAAAACATACGACTTTTTAGATGTAGACAAACAATAACCCTCTGGATGACTTTCCAGACATCCTCCTGGATGTTTTTAAGAATGCTCTTAAGAATAGTGGGTTTCGCATAAGCAAAAAGCATCGGAGAGATGTTCCGTGTCTAAGCGTTACAAATTTTATGCTCTGGATGCTTCTGAAGCTATTTCGGAGGCCACTACTACTGCTAATGTGGTTTCTGAAGGTTTTCATTATTTTTTTTACATTTCTAGGGCTCTTTTTGTTGGAGTTCCTTTGAATTTTGAGGTTCTCTAGTTTCGATTGCAAAGGTTCCTTTTAGTTTCCCTATTGATCCTTTCATTGAAAACTTCGTGTCTCTGAGTAAGAAAAATTTTTTAATGTTCTCTAAGTTTCTCCCTTCTTTCTCTTCTTTCCTTGTTATATCTTTTCTTGTGTACTTGATTCTCCTGATCACTTAGTGGAAAAGGAAGTGATCGAGCGATGACAACCAGGAGGTGGGCTTGGAAGCAGCCATCCTTTGAAGAAAGCGTAATAGCTCACTGGTCTAGCTCAAACATAGAGCTCGCGACGACTTCGAGCGAACTCCACGAGTGTGCCAAAAAAAAAAGAATCTGTGATAACCGGGAGCTAGTGCTTGCTATCTAAGAATTGCTCCATGGATCTCATCGGAAATGTTTGATGCTTCTTGGGGCTTCCCAGAAAGCGATACCATAATTCAAGCTCGGCTCACAAACTGAAGGGGAGCTCTTACACTACACTCAATATCCCATGTTTGTCATTGGTATGGATGTGCTAGATTCTCTTTCTCAGACATAAAAACCGGCTTTGGCATCGAATTAAGGATATCATCTTTTGTTCCTTTTTGTGTTTAGGAGCGGGTAGCTCAGAAGATCATCTTGGGGGTTTTACTCACCCGTAGAAAAGGGATCGGGAGGAGCAAGAAATCATTATTGTTCCTCTAGTAGTACCTCTTCCTACTCAAATGGTGGAGCCTATTGTTGGTTCTTCCTCTTATTCTTCGAGACTTATTCCTTCAGAAAAATCGGAGAAGATTCCTAAAATGAGTCTAAAGATTGGGCCTGAGTTCCATCTTAGGTTTTAGAGGGATGATAGAGATTTTATTCCTGAGTCGAACATTCTCCGAGTTAATGACGAGGCTGCTGCAGCGATCTTAAGCCATTTATTCACTGAGGGGGATTTAGATTTGATCCTCAATATATCAGCCGTTGATTGGAGTTAGATGAGTTCATCTTCCACCTTAATGGTAAGATTTGTTATCTTCATAGTGTTTATGTTCCTTTATATGGATTTTGTATTGATGTTTTTCCTATTATAAGCCCTCCAAGATTCTAATTAGCTATAAGAGCTTATGAAAAAGAGTTGTGGGTAACCATGAAAAAAGTGACAAGACTTCAAGGGGAATTGAATTCTGTGAGAGAGGATTAAATTCTCCCTAAGGGCCAAAATTTACTATCGTAGATTGAGACTTCCAGACTAGAAGGAGAGTTGAAGAAGGCCTGTAACAGCTAGAGAGACAAGGTTCTAACTGAGGGTCTCTAAAAAATGATTATGCTCTTCACTACAAAGGTGTCTGAGTTGAAGGCTGCTAAGGAGATGTTGATTTTAAAGTGAAATTACGTGTTTGGGCCGTTGTCTGCCAATGAGGCAAAGATAAGTTCTTTAAAGGGTGAGAACACCTCATTGCAAGCTTCTCAAAATGCTCTGAGGTCAAAATTAGTGTGCTTCAAGTGAAGTTATCAGTTACCAATTGTGAGGTGATGAAAAAGCATAATGAGCTATAGGCTGCCATCAATCGTCTTACTATTGGTATTAATTTTCTCAAAGCTTCCAAAGGAAAGGTCGAAGATTTAGAACACACAGTTTAAGAGTTCAGAATGGCTTTAAAATTGAGCCATAGTATGGCAGCATCTTTGAATGAGCAACAGAAGGCTCTTAATGAGACCATGAAGGTTCATTATCAACGTCAAGTGACTTTATGCTCAGTATGAAGCTTCCGCAAAGGGTTTTGATCTGAGAAAGAGCCTTCAGTTTATCATGAGCTTCCAAAGGACTATGATCAAGCTCTAGGTTTATATGGGGGTAGTCTACAAGGCATTACGATGATGATTCTCATAATATCAATTATGATTCTACTAAAGAGGAAGCCTTTAATGCAGATCTTAATATAGCCTCGATTTCTAGAGATGATTTAGAGGAATAGTTTTGTATATTATTTCTTTACAATTGTTGCTCTGTACTCTGAACAATGTCTGGTGGATAATTTAATAAAAAAATGATTTTGATTCTTCTTCTTGGACATGATATTTGTACTTCTTGCTTAAAAAAAGTTCCTTTGTCTTGTTTAATGCTTCATAGAGGTGAGAGAAAAGTGGAGGAAGCCTTTTTCTTCTTGAACTTTCTCTTGTTTCTGTGATCTAGATTTTCTGAACTTTCGAATACTTTTTTAGGTTGACAAGAAGGTATGGGAACCTTTTTCTTCTCGATCCTTTCTTTGTTTCTGAATTTTGAATTGCTGGAATCTTGAGGTTTTTAAGGAGCAAGAGGAAATTGGTGGGAACCTTCTCTTTCTTAATCCTTTTTTTTATTTTTGGACTTTAGATTTTTGAAATCTAAAGGCTTTTAGGAGCGGTAAAAAGTTGGTAGAAACCTTCTCCCTCTTGGTCCTTTTTTGTTTCTGAAACTCTGAATATTTGATATTTTAATAGGGCAAAGGAAGTTAGTGGGAAGCTTCCTCCTCTCTATCCTTTTTTCTATTTTTATCTTCTAACCTTTTTCTAAACTATGAATGCTTTCAAATTATGAGAGAGAGTCAGTAAGAACCTTCTTCTTCTGGGTTCTAGATTTTAGATTTTACTAAACCCTATATGCTTTTAAAGAGTGGGAGGAAATTGGTAGGAACCTTCTTCCTCTCGATAATTTTTCTATTTTTGGATTTTTATACTATCAAAGGGCGAAAGGAAAGCGGTTAGAACCTTCTCCTTCTCAAACCTTCTTTTTTCTCTATTCTTCGCAAATTGAAGGTACTAATTACTCAAATCTCTTCAGAAGGCTTATGTAATTGTATCCTTACGAGGGGAAGATACTAGGTACTCTAGTCTCTTTAGAAGGTTTATGAAGCTATATGCTTGCAAAGGGAATGTACTAAGTACTCCAATCCCTCCAAAAAAGCTTATGTAACTGTATACTTGTGGATGGAAGGTACTAGGTACTTTAGTCTCTATTGAAGGCTTATACAACTATGTGCTTGTAGAGGAAAGGTACTAAGTACTCTAGTCCCTCCGAAAGGCTTACATAACTGTATGCTTACGGAGGAAAAGTACTAAATACTCCAATCCTTCTGAAAGAGTCATGTAATTGTATGCTTGTGGGGGAAAGGAACTAGATACTACAGTACCTCCAGAAGGCTTATATAACTATATGCTTACAGAGGAAAGGTACCAAGAACTCCAATCTATCCGAAAGACTTGTGTATTTGTATCTGTATCTAAAACCTCATGGAGAGAAGATACTAGGTACTTCAGTCCCTTCGGTTTATTTAAAGTAAGATAAAATGGTACTAGGTACTTCAATCCCCTCATAACTATATCATGTATCTGTAACCTCGTGGAAGGAAAGTACCAGGTACTCTAATCCCTCTAGTTTATTTATTTTTGGAATGAGATAAAGGTATCTAGTACTCCAATCCCACCACACCTTTTATTAGTGCTTTACAGTTCAAAAAATCTTTATTTTAAAATAATTGAAAATTTTCTTATACGAAGAATCATTTTTTCTTTGAAATGTTCCATGGGGTTGGTATATCTTTCCCTTATATGGTTTGTAGTAAGCATGCTCCTCTTCCTTGGTGGATCTTTTTACTACTACCTCCACTTCAGATTCCTTAAGTGGATCCAGCGTCTATTTTCTTTCAAGGTTCTCGAAAGACTATTGAGGATTTCCAATATGAGTCTCCCTCTGCAGAAGCTCCTCATAATCTACTAAGAAGCCTCATCTGACCTCTAGATCTTCAGGCAATTGCAAAGTTCCTAGTTCTCCTTCCGTGATTCTTTTAATTCTTTCAGAATTTCTGTCAGGAACCCTGGCACAGTTATAAGAGCAACGTTGTCATTGGGAAGGGTAAGGCCTTTATCACTAGTTGTTGTTTTGGTTGATCTTGAATTTTTGTTCATTATGATCTTTTTTTTGGAATATTGAATTTTTATTTTATTTATTGTATGACTTCTTCCCACAAATGGCGCCACCAAAAGTTTCAAACCCATAACTTTTTAAAAATTACATCTTAGCTCCTTGTGTTGTCCCAAATTATCGTGATAAAAAGCACCATCCTCCTACAAAAAAAAAACTCTAACACTTAAGTCAGTGTATAATCAACACAAGTGTGCGGTGTGTAGAAGTGCTTCTAATAAAAAAGATTATGCTCTTTTTAACTGTGTAATGTATTTGCTCACGATATTTCTCAATGAGTATTCGATGAATGTAAACGTATAATGCATGCCTTTTATAGTACAAACTGGTAGAGTTTCAATCATAATCTATATGTAGTGATAGAGTTTAATTCATGGACAATGTAATCATATTTGCAAAAAGATGATTATTCCTATTATTTTATCATTATGCATACATGTGATAAAGTGCTAATCATATAGTAGATAGAAGATATCATTAAGAGAATTTATGCTGAAATAGAATTATGATTGAAGAATAGAGAAGTAGTGTATTCGTACACTTATTTCTTTTGGGTAATTCTATCTTTTTACCTTTCTTCAGAGATAGTTTAGTTGTTTTACCCCTTTTGGGCTTAGTCCAGCGCCTTTTTCCCCATTCAAGCTTTGATTTTGGATTTGTTCTATCCTTTAATAGGTTGGGTTTATCTTTCTTTGGGCTCAATTTTGCTTCATATATTTTAAACCTTATTTTCAAGTGAAGTGGGCTGTTGGGCTTATTAATAATAGGCCCAACAGACTGCAAATAAGGTTTTTGTATAGTTTTTTGCAATTCTGCTAGTTTTGCATGTTTTCTACTTACTATTTTTGCAGGATCAACACTTTTTTGCAATTTTTCTTTTTTTTTATTCTTCTATTGTTCTTTATGTTGTTGTTGGGATTACTCTGTACCAGACTACACTTCCTTACCACTTCTCAAGGTGACAACTTTGCATTACTCTTTTTACCCTTTGGATTGGCTTCTGTATAAAGAAAGTTCCTTGTGAAAGGTATTCATTGCTAAAGCTAATTGTCCAACTTAAGTCTCTAAGGGTTGTAGAGAATCTGCTTGGCTTTGATCTGTCTATTTCATGTATTGTATGAACATTTCTTCTAAAGTAAGCTTTTTCTCTAGCTACTGATGTGGTTATGCTGGACATTCTGAAGGATTCGTTAGTTTTAACGACTACCCTTGGTTGTTATTCCAAGATAAGTTAGAATGATTCCTCCATCTTGGATTATAGAAATTTGAATAAGGATTATTCTACAGCCTATTATAGTTTCCAACAAGTTTAGTTATTTTCATGCATTATCCATTCAAGTGTTATCACCACAAAAATCAGAGGTGATAGTCTACGCTTTTGTGGCATTTACTTTTATTGCATAACTCTTTAAAAGTAAATTGACTTGAGCAGCCAATGTGGTAAATGCTTTTATATCATATACTCTCGCGACCTTCTTTGGTGTAACTTTTCCGGCTGGCCATTGATAGCTATTAGACGCCATTTTCTCAAGTAAGTCGTACGTCTCATCTGTAGACTTGTTCATCAATGAATCTCCAGGGGCTACATCAACTATATTCCTTAAGTTCCCTACTAGTCCATTATAGAATATCTGAATTAGTAGCCATTTTAGTACTCGATAAAGAGAGCACTTTTTCAACATGTCCTTAAATCTTTCCATGCTTCATACAAAGATTTTGATGTTATATTTATCGCTATCTTAGTTGTCTTTGTTGGTAAAAAGAACTTAGTCAAAAATTTCTGAGCTAAGTCATCTAATGTTGCTATGAAATCAAGTGGTAATGACATCAACCAACTCTTAGTTTTATCTTTCAATGAGAATGAAAATAACCTCAATCTGATTGTATCATCTAAGAATTTATTGTATTTATAGGTGTTGCAAATTCTTAAAAATTTTATGATATGTTCATTAGGGTTGTCATATGGAGATCTACTAAATTGCACAAAATCTTTCAACATTTGTATTGTATTTAGCTTGATTTTGAAGTTGTTTGTATTGATAGTTGGTTTACGTATGCTTGAACAAATGCCATCTATCATAAGTACTGCATAATCCCTCAAAGACCGTTGTGCTTTTGCTACTATTAGGTTCTGAATTTCTGTATTATGGATTTAATCATCCATTGTTGCTATGTGGTTCTATTCTCGATGAAGTCTTTAAAGCGTTATCTCCATTTCAAGATTGAAACAAGTTAAGTCAACACTTTTTTTCTATGCATAAACTGTTGAAAAATTTGCAAAAGTAAAAGAAATAGTTGAAATTAAGACTAAGATAGCTTGGTATTAGTATTAGTAAAAGAATAAATTTTAAAATTCCTGACAACGGTATCAAAAACTTGTTGTAGTGGTTGAATAAACTAAAATGCAAGTGTACGTTATCTTAACAAGTAATATAGAGCATGAGTCAAGTATCATTCCCACAAAGACTTTTTAACCTATTATTTACTAAGTACTAATATTAGAAATTCTTACTTTTACCCAAACAAAATAAAATTGAATTCAAATTAATTTATTCTTAAACTAAATTAATCAAGATAGAATAACAGTAAAATAAAGGTTGATTAATAAATAAAGAAAGAACTTAGGGTTACAATTTATCCCTCAATATTTTATTTGAACTACTTACTCTTTTATTTTAATCCCTCAATTATAATTTGTTAACTAGATAATCAGATAAGAATATGACTCATTAAGAATTGATCTATTAATACCACATATACTATGTAGGTATATGACTATCTCACATGAAACTCATAATTGTTGCTCTATGATAATATAACAATCTACCCTAGGCTAAACACATAAATTTATTTGTCAAGTTCATTATGGTTCCTAAGCCAATATAAATATTGGCCAGATATAAAGAAAGCATTAAGTATAGATAGATTGAACAATTCAATAGATTGAGTTCATAAAATAAGAGAGCAAACTAAATTCAATTACATATTGAGTTCAAAAGTTACAACTC
Organism: Ailanthus altissimus; assembly: GCA_946807835.1. NCBI lineage: Eukaryota > Viridiplantae > Streptophyta > Magnoliopsida > Sapindales > Simaroubaceae > Ailanthus > Ailanthus altissimus. The sequence goes on from OX327698.1 coordinate 15,729,570, forward strand.
TAGATATAAAAAGTTAGTTCATGATTATTAAAAGAATACTAGGGCATAAATTAAAAGACATCATGGAGAAAAACAATGAATTTAAGAAAATAAATAGAGTAAAAAATAAGGTTTGACACCATGGATCTTTACTTTTTCTCTCTAATTTGTAACAAAATCTTCTTTTTAATCTCCAAACTTTGCCTTAATCTCTCTTCAAAACTTATTTTTGCTCTCTACTCTTGCTTGTGTTTGTTTTTTGCTTCTCGTTGTGAGGAACTTCCCTCTTTCATTATAGTGACTAGGGAATGAAATTCATTTGAATGAGATATCAATAATACAATGTTAAAGTTTTAACTACCTTTTGGTATGTCTTGACAACTATCTCTATATCATAATTTTTCAACTCAATAAGTTTCCTATTAAACCTGTTAAGGAAGGTCGTTATAGATTCTTTTTTCCCTTACTTCATGAAAAAGAAGTCTGAAGCTATTTTCTTCTTCTTTTGGCTCCACGTGTACTAAGTGATGAACTGAGTAGTTAGTTTACTGAAGGTGGACATAAATTTTTCCTTCAACCTCCGAAATAAAGCCTGGGCTAATGTTTTCAAACTAGAAGAAAAAGTGAGGCATTTCAATGCATCATCCTATGCATTCATTATAATTTATGCATTAAAATGGAACCTAATCAATAAAAAATTATGACACCAATCATTTACAAGTGAGCATTATACCTTATGGCTTCTACAAATTGATATTGATTCATTCCTTTAGCCAAAGTCATGGCGTCCTTTCAAACTTTAGATTTTCTAAGAAAAATTTCCTAAAGCTCTCCTACATCTTTCAATATAAAAGCTCTTATATCTTTTTGTTCATGTTTCTTGATCCTTTTGGGATTCCTTTTTTCCTTGCTCCTTGATGCGCAGAAGCATCTACTTTAAGAGCTTTAACATACTGGATATCTTCCCTTTGCTAATTATCTCCTGGGTTGTCATTCAATTTATCATACTCCTTAATGACTGTTAACCTATCCCTCAACTATTGGTTCTCTTTCCTTGTCTCTTTTAACTACTTTATTATCTAGTTTAAAATTTTGTCATATATAAGGGAACTTGACTCCTTAATATTGACAGATCTAAGGTGTTTGATTCCCCTCTTTCAATGTTATTGAAGTTTACACTTTGGTTAGACATTTTTTTCTCTATTGAATTGATGAACTTAATAAATTATTATTCAATTCGACTATGTTCCCACGGCACCACTAAAGTTTTCCTAATATGAACTCCATGATAAATTACCTTGTTACCCCTGCGTACTTCCTATAATTACGAAAAAGATCCTTCGTCATCTTGTAAAAAATAGCACTCCGACTTTAAAGTCAATAATTTATAAGATGAAATGATGCATGTGTATAAAAGTAGATAATGATACAAAAATAAACAATGTTTTATTTTTTTTGTGTTTAGAATGATAATAGTTTTTGTCAAGAGTACTATGTAAGCTCCTAAAGTGAGAAGTCTGATCTTTCTTATCTCCAAAATATGCCTCCCTTTTTATATCTTTTTGTCCTTTTACAAAAGTTTAAATCAATTAAGTTATTACATGAATAATTATTATAATCACTCTAATAATTTCAATTATGATTTGGTAATTTAACTTAAATTAAATATATGCCTAGCATTTAGGTAAATTTATGTTAAAAGCAGATTTCAATATGCAATCATTTAAAATAAATGCTGAGTTTCAACTTATTCTTGCCTCCTATAGTATTCACGACCCGTTTATGGAATTAATAAGTCAACGAATCCAAATTACTTTGATATAAATTTGCCTCCATTTGAGAAAATGCACCTACTGTCATAAGTCTCCTCTGCTGAACACTTGGGGTAAGCTAGTTGGGCCTAACGAAATATGAGCCAACAAATATAAACCTGAATTATTTATATGAAGATTTGAAAGACTACAAATGGTAATAAACTATATGGACTTATTTTGTTAGAGAAAATGAAGTCTCTATATTTTCTCTAAATAATAATTATAAAATATAACCTTTATATAAATATTAAATTTATATAAATCTCTAAATGGATAAGATAATACATAAAAACTACGACTATAATACAAAGTTGACACTAAAAAATATCTTAAATTGACAATTTAAATAAAAAATTCTAATTTGATACTAATTTTAACATATTTGATGAAAGTGAGAAATTTTTCCTCCTCGTTATGTCAATAAACCACAAGCACCTATTTGATAGTAACTCAATTCCCCTCATAACAATCATCCTGTTTGAACTCTCATTAATTTCTCTCTGAAATGAATATCTCAGAATGTCAGCATCTTAAATAGAAGTAATGTTGAATTTACAGTGTGGAACCTTTTCCATTTTTTCCTCTTTTCAGTTGTTGACATTAAAGGGTTACAGATATTCACACCCAAAACCATCACACTCTTTGAAGAAATTTTCTTCTGTCAATCCAAATGGCTTAGAGAAAGGAGGCTTCCTTACTGTAGTTGCATGTTCAAATGCATAAGCAATTTCAATTAGTTTGGGTTCAGTCCCTTTTAATCCCCCAAAACATATCCCAAAAGGCATTCCATTGCTACCATACCCTGCCGGAACAGTAATTCCCGGGTAGCCACCAATTGCAAGCACAGAAATGGCACGAGTACCTGGAGTCACCATTGCATCCAGTTCATTTTCTTTCATCAGTTTCTCAAATCCATCTCGTGACAACTTTTCCATTAGTGCAATTGCCTTCCTCTCCTTCTCTCCAAACCCATTTGTCTTCTCTGCAGATATAAAAGTGGCCTGACCATACTCTTTAGTGTTCTCCTGCATTGAGCAAATCAAGAAAAAGCATGACAATTCACAGGAGCATGCAATGTCTTTTGCACATTTAAGTCAGATCCATGCCTCAAGAAAATTATTTTTCCAAATGAATATTGACTTAAATATATGCTCATTTCCTATTGCCAATAATTTATTCAACTATTAAACAAACTGAGGTACCAATTACCTACTGGCAAGCTAAGTAGCACCACTTGATTTTTATTGGAAGAAAGGGCATTGATTAGAGAAGCACAGGCTTACCAAATCAGCATTATTTTCATTGAAAGTGATAATGTCAGCAAGTGACCTCACAGGAGAAGAAATAAGCTCTTTCAGGTACTCATTTACAGCAATCTTGAAGCCAGCCAGCATTGTCGTCAGTTCCCCACTTTTGCCAGGATTTAAAATTACATCAATGTTTGCTAGTTCCAGATTGTCCACTATAGTTGCACCGCTTTGTCTAGAAATTTTGAAGACAAGCAAAATATATTAGTTATGCCTTCAATGCAATTAAACTTTTCTTGCCTATGCAGTGTATTACTTGCTCTCTTCCTTTTCTTCTCATACCTTAATGTGTTAAGATGGTTCTCAAAAGCTGTAATGAGAACAGATCTATTTGGAGAGCTTGAAAAGAGATTTCTTACAATGCCTAATCTCTTCCCTTTAAGCCCATCCTTGTTGAGGAATTGCTTATAACCTCCCACAGGAATATACTTGGCTGCTTGGCTTGTTGCCACGAAATCTCTTGAGTCAAAGCCCACAATCACATCAAGCAAATAAACTGCATCAGAAACTGTCCTGCTTATGGGTCTGTCATTTCATCACAATGAGAACTTATTGTAAGTTCATGATGTAAATATCATAGGTCAAGATATACATGAATATGAAGATATGTATGCATTACAAAATACAAGCATAATTTCAATTAGGCGGTCTGTGTAATTTGTTCAAGCAAGATGAATTCTAAAGGCCTGCTGTAAATGTATATAAAAACTTTACCCAACAGTGTCGTGGCAGGGTAAGACTGGAATGACACCAGCTCGGCTGGTGAGTCCAACAGTTGGTTTGAGCCCAACTACAGAGTTATGATCAGCAGGGCAGAGGATGGAGCCATGAGTCTCACATCCAAGCGAAACTGTTACCATATTTGCAGCAACAGAAATAGCTGATCCACTGCTTGACCCACATGGATCCCCAGATGGAAAGTAAGGATTCTGCAAGTAATTTATATACAGATAATGTAATCAGAAGATAACTAATTACCATCTTTATCCAAAGAAAGTAGGTCCTGATAAGTTGAAAGTGATATTTATGCAAGAAGAGCACTTTGTGGTTTACAGTTCGGAGCCCGAAATGCAATGTATGCACTTGACACAATCTACTTGGTTGGTAGGCCAGCATGGACCTTAAAAGCCAGACACAATCAGTTTCTGCGTATCATGCCATGGAGAAAAAAGAATGCCGAAATCTGGAAGTGTTTCTATCCTTTTCACTTTCTATACTCCGTTTAACTGTTTTTTCTAACATTTCTAGTCTCAATTAATTCATCAGGAATTGTTTTCCTATATTTAATGTTCATCAACCAGAGAGTTCAAATTCATTATATTGCTCTCAACAGATTGTTGCAATAATTTGGTCAATAATATACGTCAAAAACATTCATGGAGCAATAATAAATAGTAATAGCAAAGAACAGTACTACAAACCACAAAATTGAGATAAAAACAAACAGTGTGTGAAAACAAAAGGGAAATTTTCAAAACTAACCCCCCATTTAGGCCAAATTCTTTTTTAGCTATAAATCGAATTGTTAATCATTTTTAGCCAAAAAATTTATAAATGGACATCATTATCCATCTATTCAAACAAACCACTCCAGAAACACCCAAACACTCAAAACAACACTCCCAAATTGGAAAAATTCAATCACCCAAATCAACAGCGTTGAGATAGATCGATGGCATTGAGAGACTGGCAGCTGAGTAGAGAACAATATCATAACTTGGTAAGTTTTTCAAATTTAAGATATTGTGCAATCATATGAGAAAAATGATATGTGACTGATATGTTAAAAATGAGTAGATTGCATAAAAATGGTAAAATGCGAGGAAAATGAGTGAAAAATTAGGTGAATTCGGTGAAAACGACAATGGGTGGCGGTGGCGCGTGCATCGGGAGACACTTACGTGTCCCATTCGCGTGGCTCTTACACGCGACTTTCTGGCGCAAAGTGAATGGCACGCATAAGGGTTCCTTACACGCACATGCGTTGCGCATAGCACCCAATGGTTGGCGCTGAGCACACATTTCCCTTCCAGTTCTTTTTCTTCCCCACTCTCCAAATTTTCGTAGATCCATCATATTTCTTCTCTAATTTATTACATTACATTATATCTATATTTCAATATTCACACATTTGTAAAATAAGCATAAAAACTTCATAACTGCTAACTTAAATTTGGAAATGTTTAAATTTATAAATATATACAAAATAATTTGTATCGCAAAAAAATCTTTTTTTTGATATAAGGATTGAAATCCACTTATTCCGAATTCAAATTTGTTTGAGTGTGAATTTTGAGAATAATTTTAGAGTGTTGATATTGAAATATTTGGTTTTATTAATTTAGTTATATTTTATAAATAAAGACATTTTTGTTTAATTACCTATATTTTGGTTAATAAAAAAAGAAGAGATGGTTTGTAGCTAAAAAAGATAACCAGCTTCAATTTTAGGCTACTTTAAAATTTTTCAAAAACAAAATAATGAGATATGTAACCAATTAATCCACAATAATTTATTATAACCTCATGTACAGTATTACTGTAGCAAAAGTACCTACTTTAATTAAAAGTTAGAAATTATTAACAATCTGTTGACTGAACAATTTAAATTAAAAACTAGAAATTTTGATTATGTTAACTAATCAAATCGACACATTCCAAGTAATTATTTCAAGTTTTACGTAGCAAATTTTTAAAAAATTTATCATCACGTCACTTAAAATAAAATAAAAATATTTGACCTTTAAATTTATTGTTTAATTTTTTTTGAAATGCTATTTAACTTGTAATATTATTATCTTTAATGATTTTTAAGGGAAAAAATATATAGAGAGAGAGAGAGTTGACCTGGGCTTGTCCGGCTCTAGCACACCAGCCATTAGGAATTTTACCCAAAGCCCGAAACGAATACCACTCGCTGAGACTCGCCTTTCCCAAAATCACAGCCCCCGCATTTCTCAGTCGCTCCACGACGGTCGCGTCCCTTGGCACGACGGACCCCAGCAACGCGTAGGATCCGGCTGTCGTGTTCAGCTTGTCCTTGGTGTCAAACGAGTCCTTCAGCAGCACCGGAATACCGTGAAGCTCTCCCAAGAATCGACGGCCCTGATTTCTTTCCCGCTCCAAATCGGCCCTTTCCGCTTGAATCTTCGCATCTGGGTTCACTTCTATGACGCTACGAAGCTGGGGGTTCAATTGTCCGATCTGGGTCAAGTAGAATTCCACTAGTTGTTTTGCTGTCAGCTTGTTTTGAGCGAAGGCTGTTTGTATCTCTTCTATTGTTGCTTCTACGATAGTGAATTCTTGGCCGTTTATCTGGTTGATTAATAATACTGTAACGGTGAAGATCAAGAACGGAAGGGAAGTTGGTCTGTTTGTGGCCATTATATTTCTCGCTCTTTTCTGATCAACAATTATTATGACTTAAAAGTCTTAAACTAAATAAGATTCATGAACCTTATAAACACAGTTTTGCTTCTGAAATTGAATAATATAAAAATATTTTATTATAAATTTTGTGACTAAGCATGTGATTGAAAGAAATTTAAGATAATATCGTTGAATTCTTCTAAATTCGATTTAAATATTTTAAGTAATTTATTTTTTTTAGTTTTTTTATGTTACGATGTGTTGGCATAAAAGAAAATAAATTCTATTTAAGAAAAAAAACGTAATGAAAATTAGATCATTTTATTTATAATTATATATATAAAAATATAAGATTATTCAACTCTTTATTTAATAAATCTTTAATTAATTGACAATAATTTTTATTATTATCCTCTATCTTATTCAATCTCTTGATAAATTTTGAATTGAATAGTTATAATATTTTTTTATTTAATAAATTAATAGTTATAATATTTTTTTTATTTTTTAAACTCACATAAATATTTACTAATTTTTAAACTCATGCATACTTAAAAATATAACTTTATTCATTTTACATGTGAGAATATATAAAAAAAAAATTTGAAAAAAAAACTCCCTACATCTTATTTATATAATAATCTCTTTGGAGTATTTAAAATTTGATTAAAATTAAAAATTTAGAATTTAAATTGGTAGAGAACTACAAGATTCATTGGCTTCTTAACTTAAACTTAAAAGACTAGTCTAATTATTTCATGACCTATCCTTTTTTTTTTAAATTGATTTTAGACTATTCTACTAAAAGTCAAATATTCCACTATAATAATCTATGTTAAATAAATAAAAGCTCATTTAAATTAAAACTTTTTAATTAAATAAAGTTTGACCTTAAAAGGTTCTTCGAACTCATCCTTAGCTGTTACGAAAGAGATCGGCCTTGCATTGCAAAAGAAACGTTCTCTTCTGTTTTGAGTTGGAGGCGGTATATTTTTTCATATCTTAGTTTTAATTGCCTCACTAATTAATATTCATAATTAAAATTAAGATATGAAAAAATATATTGTCTTTTTAATTATCTATTTACTCTTAAGTCATTGAATGCTCCAATAATCATTTGTTTTAATATGTCTATATTTGTAAATAAATTTACAAATAAAAATTATTATTTAATAAATAATTTATTAAATAAATTATAGCTACATATTTAAATAATCAAGCACTGCAATCAGCTTAGGTAAACACATTAAGTAGATTCTACTTACAAATATATATTTCTATGACTTATAAAATTATATCTTTAGGCTAATGAGATTTTGACCTTTTATATGAATATCACTCCGTGATAATTTTAAAAAAATAAAATAAATATAAATCCATTATTTACTCAAGATTAAATTCAATGAAACTTAGTAAAACTCTTGTGAAGTGAAAGAAAGGAAGTAAAATGTAAAATCTTAAACTAAAATATACACCAAAAGCTTAACATGTTCAAAATTTTCAACACAATACAACTCAAGCATAATGCTTCCTTCTAACATTCATTGTTTCAAATGTAATGTACAATGAAATATATAATAAATATATAGAATATATACCTTAGCAACTTTTCAAATTGAGAGTATTTAATTCATAAGTGTGGAGCTAAAAAATGAGTGTACTACATGAATAATTATATTCCAAAAATAGAGGTAGAAATATTTTTGCTCTAAAAAAATTTGAGAGCATTTAATTTTTTATTTATTTGTGTTTTTCTTGCTTAACCCTTAAGCACTCACACAAATAAATTTTTCTTTCATCAAAGGTATGATAACACTTTTTGCCTTCTAATTAGTCTTTTTGAAGTGAGAAAGCCAAAACCTTAAGCTTGCAAGAGCTAATCAAGTTAGTGAGGCATGTGTGCATATATCCTTAAACCACTAACCCAAAAAACTTTTGTGTTTTCTTTGTATTATGAAATGCTTAATAATTAAGCATGCCACCGTATCAATATTTTAGCAAGCTTGCAAGAGTTGATCAAGTTAGTGGGGCATATGTGCATATATCCTTAAACCACTAACCCAAAATACTTTTTTGTTTTCTTTATATTATGAAATGCTTAATAATTAAGCATGCCACCGTATTAATATTTTGGCTAAGTTAGTGAGACAAGTGTGCCAATTTTCTTAAACTACCATTTTGCATGCTTTTAGTTGTCTTTTACACCATACAATGCGTAACAATTAAGCATACAACAATATAAAAGGTCACTAAATAAAGTACTAAACCAAGTACTTTACTTAGCCATGACACATGTCAAAATATAATGTTTAGAATTCAACATGTGTCCTTCTCATCATATGATAAATTCGAACTTTATTTATTTGAAAAATAAACACCCTAGATCAAAGTCTTTGATCCTAAAATATATAATTAAAATAATAATTATCTCATAATTATTATTTACACAAATCTGACCACTCGTTGAATGACTAATTGCTGCTCTAGTACTCAATAAGTACACATCATATTGTGAGACTTTTTAAGTTCACATTTGCTTGTCATATAGAATATTTTCATAAGTCCTTGAACTCTGCCCACCTACATATCACGGTTATTACAAGATAAAGCGATGAACCATACAAGTTATGGTCATACATATTTGTATAATCTCTCCGTCACTTATATCCTAGAATAGCATAAACATAATTTTATATCGTCAAGTCTTTATTTGCTCGACATAAACTTATCTCCATATTTAGATCTCTAAAAATAACATCTAAAAACTATTTTCGAATATTGTTTCACCTTACAAAAATTATTTTTGAGCGATGCTTTTGGCCAAAAGATTTTCTGAAATATAATCTGGAAGCATCAGAATATATAGTCAAACCATATAAGTTGATGAATCTCATATCTATGTACAACAATCTCCATGAGTATTGGACCATACCAACATCACTAAATATTGTGGAATCTAAGTATGGTGGATCACCGCTGCACTTAAGTCTAAGGATCACAAATACTACTTAACTCAAGAAAGTTATCCATTAATGGCATTATAGAATGTCTATTAGATGTCTTCGTGAATTTATTCAGTATTCAATCATAACTAAATATCTGCATGCATATACAAGTTTTTGCTAAGCTCACAGTCTGTTAAGACTAATCATCTAAAAATTTTAGATATAAACATACTGTAGTAACCAGTATCCACAACCAGTAAGAATATGTATTTATATATATATAAATATACATATTTATTTGTATGTGAGTGATACTTGATTTATGTATTGCTATTAGTAGTGTTTGTATAGGCTAAGGACATACTATTAGTATTTAGTTTATTTACAAGACTTTAAATTTATTTTAGGGATCAAATTGTAATACTTTAAAAGTTTTGGAGGCTAATTCGTAAATACTAAAAATTAGCCTCTTAGTATAAAAATACACATTTGAAACCATAATTCACTCATTTTGGTCGAGCTACCTCTTTTAGAGTGAGAAAAGATAGAAAGAAAATGGAGAGAAAGAGAAGAAGAAGAAAGTTGGAATTTAAACTTTAAGAGGTATATTATAACATTTTCTTAGTTTTTGGTATTAAATTAGTTAATTTCTTTAAGTATTAATTTCTGAAAATATATACAATTGAGGATTTGATGTGTATTTTATAAGATATTGTGAGAATTGATTATGATCAATGTAGATAGCGTGATAAATCATCATGACTTGTAGAATTTCTACTTAATAGTCTCTTGATCCAGGAATTTTATAAATTGTTGTGATTTGATTCTGATTTGAAATTAGACATATTTAAAATTATTTGAGACTTTGAATCGATTGAAAATTTTAGAAATTGAATTTGTAGTAAATTTATCAAAATGACCCTGAAATTCTAGAAATTTCCTGTGTTAACAGTATGATACAGAGACAAATAATTTTTAATCCGCTGAATGATCTTTAAAAATTACGTATTTATAGAATATGATAATTTTATATATCCAATATGATATACTCAGAATTGAGAATTTAGATTAATGTGATTAAATTGTTATGATTTTCTAAAGAGTCTCAGCTCATTGCAATATTTGATTAACAGAATTTTAAAGTTATAGAATAAAATAGTTTTAAAATACTTTTGCCAGTGATTTTAAAGTGAAATATTTATCATAGATTGAGATATGTGTTCAGAATAACTCTGTGGTAGTTTTATAATTTTTGAGTTAATATATAATTTTATAAAATTAGAAGATTGAATACTGTTCAGTAAATATCTTGATCCTGTCAGGTTAGTAGTTTGGATTCGATGGTGTTTATGGAATGGAATGTGTAGGAATTATGATATAATATTCATATATAAGAAGCATATATGAGTCAAAAATGATATATTTTGATTTTGGAGTAATTTGACATCATTTGATGTATAAGAAAATTTTATTAAGTGTAAGTGGTCAGAATGACAGGTTTTGAGAAAGCAAGTAATTAGACCAATTCGATGTGATAAGTGCAATATGTGTAATTTTGTAAGCTATTTAAAGTGTTTTGTATGAATGTTGAGGCTCATGAAAGGATTAATCTCCATTGATAGGTTAAAGAGATTTAAGCCTTATAGTTGAAAATGCTAAGAGGTAAATATACTAGACTTTTTACTGAAATCACAATAAACATAGTAATTGTTATATATGATTTTGTAAATGTGGTTAGGAATATGTTTATATTATGTCAAAGTATATTTTGATATGAAATGTGAAGACATGTGTTTATGAATGTGAGCATGGACATACATGACATATATGTGTTTTTGAAAATGAGCTTTTAAAGTGAAATGTGTTTAACAAAAAGAGCTTTTAAAGTGTAATATGTCCATGAGAAATATTTTGTGTTTTGAGGATGCTTGAACTCACTGTTAACTTAGTAGACATTTTATGTAATTTGTGGAGCCTTTATGTATGACATTTCCTTCAGAATTGGTATATATTATGTGTTCCGTATGTAGGGAGGATCCTATTGGTACCTAAAGGAAGAGTGAGTCATCACATTCGTGTGGTGGCGTAATGGTGCATGTGAGAGGACTCACCAATGATCAGGGTGAGGGTTTGGCTTTTACCTTCAGGTATGAGCATTATATATGTGTAATTTAAAAACCTCATTTGTACTATTCCTCTCATACGGTATGTCACCTACGAATAACATTTGGCTCATTATATGATATGTGATATGTAAGTCCTACTAAGTAGTATTTAAGTGATGGTATTCCTATTATATGTTTTGAAAAAATGTGTAAGCGCTTACATGACATGTGATTTGATAAAATTATGATTTTGATTTATCACAGCATATCATACATATGTATTGTATACATATATGTATTTGTATTTGATATATGAAAAACTAGTATGCTTACTGAATTTTATACTCATTATATTTTATGGTGATTTCAGGTAAATAAAGTACATGTGTGCTTAGCGAATTTGGTAAGGCTTCTACTGTTTCTTGGGTTCCCTAAGTTGCTAGGTTGCTGAGTGTTTCATTTAGGGACACGTGGGATAAGATATTTGATTTGTCCCTATTGAATAAATATTTATGTATTATTTTATTGTGTGTGGTTGGATTTGGTTTAAGTTTCACCAAGTGTAGTTATTGGTTAATTTTAAGTAAGAATTTGCAATTAATATATTCTGGACTTCTGGTAACAAAGTTACTACTGGTGACGTAGTAGAGTATTAATCTCTGAGAAAACTCTGCGTATCTCTGGTTTACTAATTGTCTCACTCATAATTCAATTGTTATAATTCTGAAAGAAATTAAAATGAATGAATGTAAGTAATGTCGTGTGTCGGATCTTTTAGGTCTGAGGCGTGATACATACACTAATCTTTTTAGTTAACCAATCGATCTGTGTCGACAAACCTATAATCGAAAACTATTTTTTAGAATATATTGTATAGTATCATTTCATAGTATCATTTGCTTGCAACTACGATACTATAATAAATATTCTCGAGTCTTTATCTCAATTCACGCAAGGTTATAAGCCTTTAAAAATATTAGTTTGATCTAATCTATTTTAGATCTACAATATATAAAAAAGAACAATATTAATATCATATGATAAATAATTAGTTATAAAAATGTGTATTGTATAAATATTAATAAAAACTTATACAAAAATAAAACGGCACATGAGCGCCAACTTCAATATTAAGATCAATGACACTTAATTAATCATATCTAAATTTATAATAGTCTCATTTTATGTATCATATATACTAGTTTTTCTCCTCAAAGTTTATATTTCGATGATCAAAGTAAATTATCTATTATAAGAAGTACAAAAATTACAACTTTATATAATAAAATATCCTTTTCATTACTAGTTATGAACAAGATTTAATTTATAAAAAACTTATGATTTATATCTTTTACATTGGCATCATATTCCTAATACAAAACTCACATATTTTATAAATATGAACTCATCAATGTATGTTTAATTATACATATAAATAAATTTCATTAATCAAATAAAATATTATTATACATGCTTTAAAGATATAAAATAATATAAATGTCTAATTCGAGAAATTATATTAATATATGACTATTATTATAAGGAAAGAATTTGAGAAGGGGAGATTTCCTATAAATTTTAAGAAATTTGTGATAATTTTTCAAATTCGTAAGTAAATTTTTTGATGATTTTAAAATCAGTAAGTGTATTCGTATTTTAGACACTTCCTCTAAGGATCAACAAAATTTACCATTGTATTTTCCTATCCAAGAATGATTCAGTGATGATATTGAGCAAACTCTTTTAAGTGAACGGCTCGTGCATTGGTTGTTGACTCCTAATTGAACTCTTTACCAATTCCTCTTAAAATTCACAATTTGAAAGATCACTTTTTAATGTATTCATATATTCAAAAAAAAAAAGTTTATTTTACATGTTGGCGGAAAATAAAAAACATTTAAGTTTACTTTACTGTATATATCTATAATTAGTATTTATTTCTTTAATTATAGGAGATAGTTTTTTCTTTTCTTAATCTGCCTCTGTATCTATGTATTATAAATATTATTATTTAAAAACATTTATTTTAAAAAATTATTATAAATATTATTAAAAAATTCATAACTAAAAAGAGCACACATTTATTTTTTATTTTTTAATTTATATTTTTATTAATTAATTTATAACAGCAACAGAAAGAAGAAAAAAATTAATTAATTTAAATTTATTTTTTAATTTATTTAATAGAAGAAAGAAAGAAGTAAAAAATTGTTTTTAAATTTATTTTTATTAATTATTTTATGTGTTAATAAATAAACAAAAAAACAGAAAAAAAAAAAAAAGCAAAGCTTTGCCTTTTGCCAAGTGTAGTGCGGTTAAATAAATAAATAATTTATTCTTTTAAGTAAAACTCATTAATTTTTGATCTATTTCTAATTTCTTGAACTCTACAATTTTTATTTTACTTTCATTCTTCAAAGTATTATGCATTTCAAGTTTATCTACAAATTGTGTCACAAAATTTGATGATAAATTTAGAGTGTCGAGAGAAATAGAGTAAAAATAACAAGGGAGAGAGTTCTTCTTTTTTTCTTTTTTTTTAACCTAAAAATAATATTTTATTTACTAAATACAATTTAGAATAAATAATAAAATTAAGTTAAATAATAAATCATTAAATTTTCTAATAAAAAAGAAAATTAAAATAAATTAATTAAATAAAAAAATTAAAATACAATTGAAGGCAAAATGGACCACATAGCATATATTTGATTAACAAAAATTGAAATATTTGAAATGTATTCAAGCCAAAAATAGTGGTCAAATAGGACAATTTTCCAAGACTATATATATGTTAAGGTGACTATCTTTACCCCTTTTAATTATTATTTTAGCTGTTGCTTAGATGTGAAAATTGGGTCAGGCGACCTAAGTGCAACACTGCCCAGCATGGTACGATAGCATGCCTCAGCTACCCAAATATGCTACAGTATCATGCTATGCTTGGGCAACATTTGTTGGCTTGTGTTAGCATGAGCTCGTAACAGGTTGTTGCCAACACAAGCCCGTTACAGGCCCAACACGTAAAGTCCGTCAATAGTGTCACTATTCTTATCAATAATGTCATTATTTGTGTCATTATTCACCACAAATTTTTGTCGTCATGAGGTCTTGGTCATGGCTTGAACTCAAAACGTCAGACCTCATGGCCAAAAATTTCATTAAGTGAACACATCTTACCACTAGACCAATATATATTTATATTTATATTTATCTAATTTAATATTTATGTTATAAATGAATATACAATTAAATCAAAAATTAATTTTTTTAAATATTTTAATTGTTATTTTTAATTGTAACTATATTAAATTTGTGTTTTTATCATAATTAAAATTACATTATAATTATAATTATCATTAATGTACATATTATTAAAATTGCAATCATAATTTGTAATTTTAAATAAATTGGTAGTACACGTTGACATAATTTTTTATAGGCAAAAGATAAAATTGAAATACAAATTTAGCAAATGAATTATTTGTATTTGTTTATATTTTTCTAATCTATACTTAAGAAAATTCAAACACCCTCGCGTTAAATTTTATAATTCTAAATCTAATTTCAATTTTAATTATGTTAAATGTTATAATTCTAAATCCAATTTCAATTCTAATTACGTTAAATGTTATAATTCAAATTCTAATTTTAATTCCAATGACAATAAATGTTATAATTTCAATACCAATTTTAATTTTAATTACGTTAAATGTTTTAATTTAAAATTCAATTTTAATTTCAATTACGTTAACTGTTATAATTTTAAATATAATTTCAATTTTTATTACGTTAAATTTTATAATTTTAAATCAAATTTTAATTTTAAGTACGTTAAATGTTCTAATTTCAATTATAATTTAAATTTCAATTACGTTAAATGATAATTCAAATTCAAATTTAAATTCTAAGTACGTTAAATATTATATTTTCAAATCCAAATTTAATTTTAATTACGTTGAATGTTATAATTTCACATCTAATTTTAATTTCAATTATGTTAATATTATAATTTCAAATCTAATTTGAATTTCAATTACCTTAAATGTTATAATTCTAAATTCAATTTTAATTTTAATTACATTAAATATAATAATTCTAATTTCAATGATATTAACTGTTATAATTCTAAATTAAATTTTAATTTCAATTACCTTAAATGTTATAATTTCAAATCCAAATTCAATTTCAATTACGTTAAATATTATAATTTCAATTCCAATTTTAATTCAAATTACGTTAAATGTTAATTCTAATTCTAATTTCGATTCCACTTACGTTAAATGTTATGATTCCAAATTCAATTTTAATTTCAATTACGTTAAATATTATAGTCTCAAATTTATTTTTAATTTCAATTATGTTAAATATTATAATTTCAATTTTAATTTCAATTTTAATTCCATTAAATGTTATAATTCTAATTCCAGTTTCAATTTCAATTATGTTAAATCTTATAATTTCAATTTCAATTTCAATTATGTTGAATATTATAATTTCATTTTCAATTATGTTAAATGTTATAATTTCAAATCAAATTTTAATTTCAGTTACATTAAATGTAACAATTTAAAATCTAATTTCCTTTTCAATTACGTTAAATGTTATAATTCTAAATCTAATTTAAATTTTAATTACATTAAATACTATAATTCTAAATCCATATTCAATTTCAATTATATTAAATGTTATAATTTCAAATCCAATATCAATTTCAATTACATTAATTGTTATAATTCTGAATCTAATTTCAATTTTATTTATGTTAAATGATATAATTTCAATTCCAATTACGTTAAATATTATAAATAATTTTAAATTTATATTTTAATTACATTAAATGTTATAATTTCAATTCCAATTTCAATTACATTAAATGTTATAATTCAAATTCTTATGCTAATTTTAATTATATTAAATGTTATAATTCAAATTTCAATTTCAATTATACTTTTATTAAATGTTTATAATTTAAATTCTAATTTTAATTTTAGTCACGTTAAAATTATAATTTAAAATTCAAATTTAATTTTTATTTCGTCAAATGTGTATGAAAATGTGATTCAAAAATAAAAAAATATTGCCAAATTTAAACAATTAATAAAGAATCAATGTAAAATAAAATAAAATATAAAATTACGGGTACTGTAACAGCAAACAAAAGTAGAAGCACATGACCCTGCCACAATAATATTATTTTTTATTTTTTACTTTTTATTTTAAAAATATTATTCTTAAAAATAACTTTTTTGAAAAATTATTAATTATTTTTTATTGCCCACTGGCTGGCTCATTAAGCTCGCGTGCTAAGCACGGCACGGCCTACATCAAGGCCTACTTTGGGTCGTGCCTAGGCCTAATTTTTGGCTATCGTGCCTAAGTTGGCACGACACGAATATTGTTCGTGCTTGAGCCGACCCAGCACGACAGCTCATATGGGCTCAATTTTCGTGGGCGACACGGCCTACTTGCCACTTCTACTACTACTAAAGATTTTAGAGACAAAATTTCAAAGGTTCTTAGTAAGAGAAACATCATTGCTAGAATTTTTTTGGGCTTTGTTTGCGTTAAATTAGCTTGTTAGAGTTCAAATTCTAAATTTATCTTTATTTTCAAGTAAGCCCTTCTCCATGTTCGCACTTTTTATTTATTTCCATTTCATTATTGTAGTTTTGGTTTGCACTTGTGTTTATTTTTCTTATTTTTGGGTTAGGGTGGTTGTTCTTCTTTTGCTCATTTGTTCATGCATTTTATCTCTTATTGTTAATTAAAATTTTCTTTATAGGTTGTCTAGATCTTGTCCCTTAAGTGTCTTAAATTTGCTTAGGGATAAGGTGTTAAGATCTTATCTTGGCGCAAAACTCTAGCTCTACTATACAAGATATTATTGTTAGGGATAACTCGACTTATAATTTTGAAAAGACCTTAAATAACAAGGATTTATACTTAGCTATGTTTAAGATAGAATTCAGCCTGACTAGGAGGGGGTAATGAAGTAGAGATAGTTCGTTAAGGCTAATTTGAAGAGGATTGTTAGTTATAGATCTGTGGGTGAAGTCTCTACTAATGGCCCTCACCCAACAAGGAAGGAAGATAGCATTAAGAGGAAAAAGAAGATGAAGTCTACCCCTTAAGATCCTAATACTTGGACAGTCTCCCCTCACAAGTTACTGAGGACTACTAAAGTAACTTAAGGGCTAGATTTTGGATCCTTTCTTTTGTCACTCTAAAAGTTCCCAAGCTTGGGGAACTTGCCACCAACCTCCCCCTGGCGAGATCACTTTGCATCTTGTTTAAATTAAACTAGGGCTTAGACATCTAATCTAACTATATTTTGTATGAATATTTGCCCAAGTAAATCTCACCTTAGTCTAAATAAACCAAAATATTTGATAGGTTTTAACGAGGCTCTATATCATATGGGTGAACTTGGTCAATCTGTGCTTATCTTTTAAGAGCTTCAATACATTTACCAAGTTCACTTTAACTTAGACCAAACTAAAATCTGGCATTACTACGGGCATATAAAGGTTGCTTTTCCCCAATTGTAGAGCCACTTTCTTCAACAAAAAAAAAGGGTAGAAGGACCTATAGTTTTATATCGGGGGAGAATATAGCCACTCTACCTCAGGCATGTTGGAGAAGTTCATATGTCCTTGCAATTTTAGTAATCTAGGCTTGGTAAAATAATATGTATGCCTTCTTCAGCTTTTCACTTAGTTTCTTCTTATCTTTATCTATTTCTTTTTTTTAGCTAGCTAGCCTATGAAGCCTCTGATTGATCAAGAGACCTAAGAAAGAATCAATCAAGCCTTAGAGTACACAGGTCTTAAAAGGAAGCTTCTTTTCAAAATCTATTTCAACAACTGAAGACTAATCCCAGAAATGGCTATTTATTTTGCCCATGGTAGTGAGTTAAGTGTTGTGGCCCCCACCACCAGTACTGCGATGCCCAACAAGGAATCTCCAGACTGTATTTTTTAGGCTTCAGTGTTCCGACACTCGTGCAACAAAAGAAACCCATTTTTAAAAGTCTTATTTAGACTTGAATTTAAAGCCTCTGGCTCTTAAGGTTACGAAGACCTATAAAAGCACTCTTTTCACAGCCAAAGACACAAAATATTAGAGAAAAACTTAGGGCAAACAAAATACATCACAAACAGAAGAGATCAAAGTGAAGAATTAAGGATTAAAGATCAAGATTTGTGCAATCAAGTCAAAAGAAAGAATAAAGCAATTCAGGGCATCTCCTTGTGTTATTTTTCATCTTTTCTTATTATTATGATCTTGTTCATGATGTTTTCTATTAATCACATTGATACTCTTGGATTTATAATGAACTAAACTTTTTTTTATCTAAGGTTAGACTTTTGAACCTAATATGTAGTTAGATTTTATTAACTCTCTTAGTTTATAAACTAAGAGATTAATTGATTCATTCTACCATATTTTAATTCTTTCATTGTATCTTACCAATATATTAAAAAATCAAGAAAACTAATGAACTCGAAAGAGGAATTTATGTGTTTAAACTATGATAGTTTTATAAGTGTTGATAAACCTATGGTGTATACATGTGGGATTGTGTTCATCATTACAAAAATGCATTATATACATATTTGTGCACAGCAAAGATTCCAGAAATCTAATTTTCTAAATGATAAACACAAGAAATCTTTCATATTATCTTATAATTGAAATTACAAGGGATTGATAAAAATTACCTTAGCAAGCCTTTAATCTTTATGTTGCCGGAGTCCTTCCTTGAAATATGCTTATTATAAATTCTAGCTCTTAACTTGTAGGGTTTGAGAAGTTTAGAATGGTAACTTGATTCCAGCAAGGGGTTCAACACTTGAACCCTAGTTTAACTCTTAAACTAAATTAGCTTAACACTTAAGCTTTGGACCAACTACAAGACTATCAATTAGTTTACACTATTTCAACATTTAAAACATCAACCAATATAGTCTTAGTGTGTTAATGGTTTATCCAATATATAAAAAGAATGGAAGAAGAAGAAGAAGAAGTTCAACACTTTAAACTTTTGCCCAACAATTTGAAAAAATAGCTTTTTCTCTCTTTCTCTTTATTTTGGCCGTGTAACCCTCTTAACACAAATGAGCAAAATTGCTCTTTTATTTGGTATATTTGTTTCCCTTTTTCAAGCAACCAATGGCCCATAAGCATGGCAACACTTTCCATGTCAACTTTGCCTTATTTCTTTCATTCATTCAAAAAAAAAAGAAACTTAAAAGGTGAATGTATGTGGTCGGTCATATAGAGCAAATTAGAACAAATTGACATTTACAAATTTTGGCCCCACCATTGACTTGCCCATTTGCACTTGTTTTTGATTCATTTATATATTAAAAAAAATGCAAATCTTGGAAGAGTGTTGGCCGAATTTTATAAGAGGAAGAGGAAACAATTTCTATTTCTTGTATTTCACACTTTGGCCTTACCTCTCATCCTAATCCATGCTTCAATATTTCTTTTGTTTATTTTAATCATATTAAAACAAATGAAACACATGCATAATGTAATAAATAATATATGTTTGACTTGATTAAAATAATAATATCAAATATTATTATAAATATTATTTTATTCAATAAATAATTTAATGAATATAATAATGATTGCTTGTCCAACATAGTCATTTTAGTAATTTTTAAGTCAAATAATAATTGACCTATAATATGCCACGTGTCATCATCCTATTGGTCAACAATTACTGTTAACTAATTGATGTACTTAACTCTTAAGTCTTGACACATGCACATCTCAAGGGATACTAAAGCAAATGTTCGGTCTGCTAAAATTTACTATATTGAACTATTCAATTCACTACGCTACCCAGTGCACAATAAGTAAACTTTATATTGTGGAACTCCTTAGGTCTATGCTTGATTTTCCATACGAAATTGTTCCGTGAGTCTATGATCGATGCCCCACACACACGTCACGGATATTATAAATCAGCGCTATAGACCATACAAGTTAAGTTCAAAGCGCATACGTATAATCCTTCTGCCATATATATCCTAGAGGAGCAGGGATATAGATCATCACCGTCAAATTCTCACACGCTCATCCGTGAACTTATCTCTAAACATGTATCTCGATAAACAATATATACAAATAACTTTGTGATATTATTCAACCTTGTGGAAAACTCTTTTTTTAGGTTTATTACTTATAGCCATAAGTCTTTCTGAGATACAGTCTCAGAGCATTCGGATATGAAACTCACCCACGTGAGTTGACAGATTCCATATATGTACACATCAGACTCCATGAGCATCGAATCATACCCAGTGACACATAGCGGTCAAACCATGAAAGGTCTCTGACATATGTAGAACCAAAACATGATAGATTATTCATAAGTCCACCGTGGCGCTCAGGTCAAAGGACCACGTATACTACTCGACTCGAGAGGACCCCATTGACGGCTTCATGGGATGTCTATTAAGGTCCTCATTGAGTCTGTTCAGTATTTAGTCCTTCTGAACACCCGTATGCCATACGAGCTTTCAGTAAGCTTGTGGTCAGTTAAGAATAACTATTTAGACTATCTAGATATGGTCATACACTAATTTATAATAAAGGGTTTCACCGACAGACTCGCATCGATGAATTAGATCAAGAACATCATGTTTTAGAATACACGTGCATAATAACATTTCTTAACACCTATTGCAACTCTTTGCAAGTATGTTATTACTGATGTACTCTCGGGTCTATGTCCCATTACAAATAAGGTCCTAACTCTTAGATTTTGCTAACTTTTATAACTTATTAACTCTTAATAGTGCTGGCTATTAGTAATTATAATTCTAAGCATTGCTAACATTTAGCGCTGATCTAAACTCCTTTATACTAGATCTGAACTCCTTCAGATCATACAATGTTTGTAGTGTTACAAGGACTGTACCATTTAATTAATGAAATTAGTTATTTAAT
Organism: Ailanthus altissimus; assembly: GCA_946807835.1. NCBI lineage: Eukaryota > Viridiplantae > Streptophyta > Magnoliopsida > Sapindales > Simaroubaceae > Ailanthus > Ailanthus altissimus. The sequence continues at coordinate 15,751,058 of OX327698.1, forward strand.
AAAAAGCACTGTATAAATATTAAAAAAATAAAATATTCATACAAAATGGGATGGCACATAAGTACAAACCCTAACAAGTTTGATGCTTGATCATAGGGTAACGACTATGAGTTCCATGTGGGATAGAAATATGCCTATATAACATGTATGGCATGATTAGATTTGTTCTTAATGAATTACCTTCTATTCGGATTACCATAGACATATAGGTAATTGTTAAGGTGTAATATAGTCATTCGACCATTGACAGAGGCTTGTGATGAGATTAGATTCTAGCCAACAATTTGTTATCAAGAGATAACTAAGTGATTAATAAGTTCAATGAAATATTAGGGGATCAGTAAAAATCCCAGATTGCTTTTAATTGGTAAACTTAACCCTTACTTGCTTTTTGATTAAAATTAAGTTTAATTTGATAGAATTAGTTTAATTAGATAAACTTTATATTTTAATTCGTCTGGATAAAGTAAAAGTATGATTAATTTTAGTATTTGATTGAAAGGAATAGGTTAAATAGGTCCTTGTGGGAGCGATATTTGAACTTCATTCTTATATTACTTGATACGATAGCGTGCACTTGCGCTTAGCTATTATTGTATACATCAAGTTTTTGACACTGTTACCAAAGATTTATTTCTATCTATTCTTAGATCAATACTAATACTAAACTATCTTGCTTTTAATTCAGATTTTATTTTTCAATATTATTTACTTTTAATTGTTTTGAATTTTGACAGTTCATGTGAATAACCAAAAGCAAAGATTTGACTTCTTTTGATCTTGAGATTGAAAGAACATTTCAAAGACTTAGACATAAACAACATCAACATAAAAACATGGAAAACAACGTCAACATCAATAATCCTATATATGAGCCCATAGTTGAGCAAAGAACTTTAAAGCAATATGTTATTACTACAACAAAGGGTATTAAGTCTAGTATTCAGTGCCCGAGTATCAATGCAAACAAATTTGAGATTAAATTGAGTATAATTCAGATGCTGAAGGACTCTGTACAGTTCAGTGGAGCTCTGAATGATAATCCTAACATGCCCTTGAGAATTTTCTAGAGATTTAGGATATGTTCAAGATTAATAGAGTATCAAACAATGCCATCAGACTTAGATTATTCTCTTTTTTATTTAGAGATAAAACCAAGAGTTGGTTGATATTATTACTATTCGGATCTATGCCGACATGGGATGACCTAGCACAGAAGTTTCTAGCAAAGCTTTTCCCGCCAGCAAAGATGATGAATGACATCACCTCATTTGCTTAGATTGATGATGAGTCATTATATGAGGCATGGGGGCGTTTCAAGGACATGTTAAGGAAGTGTCCTCACCATGGGGTTCCTAAATGGATATTAGAGTAAACGTTCCATAATGGACCGTAGGTTATTTAAGAACCATTGTAGATGTTGCTGCTGGTGAAGCTTTAATGAATAAGTCCATAGATGATGCATATAATCTATTGGAGGAGATGACGTCAAATAGTTATCAATGGCCTACTGAGAGAGTTACACCAAAGCAAATTACCAAAGTTTATGATATAGATGCATTCAACACATTGGTTGTACAAATCAACATGTTATCTAAAACGTTCGATGGCATGAATGCCATCGAGACTTAAAATGTGACTTGTGAATTTTGTGGTAAGTCAACAAGTTATGTGGGAAATTATAATAAGTAGCAGAACAATCCACATTCAAACTATTACAATCTGAGGTAGAGGAATCACTCGAACTTTTCTTGGAGTAATAACCAAAGACAGTCATCTAAACCAATAAACCCTTCTGAATTTCATCCCTCATAAGAGAAGAAGGCAGCTTTAGAGGATATGTTCATGCAGTATATGAAGTCCAATTATGTCATTCTATAAAAGCATTCTGCATCCTTGAAGACTTTAGAGACTCAAATGGGATAACTTGTTGTAGCTCTAAATAACTGACCTTAATGGACCTTACAAAGCAATACCGAAACTAATCCAAGAAGTGATAAAGAGTAGTACAAACCTGTCACTTTGAGAAGTAGTAAATATTTGTAGTCTAACAGTGTAGAAAGGAAGAATGATGAAAAAAATAATGCATAAAAGCAGAAAAATGCAGATGTAGCAGATAATAGTAAAAACCAGCAGAAATATACAGTGTAGCCTCTTAATCCACCTCTACCATTCTCTTATAGGCTACAAAAAATAGAAGCTTGATAAGCAATTCTCAAAAGATATCTTTAAGAAACTTCACATTTATAGACCTTTTGAATATGCTCTTGAACAAATGTCAAGTTATGTGAAGTTTATGAAGAATATCCTATCTAAGAAGTAGAGACTGGCGGATTTTGAGACTGTAGCACTTATCGAAGAATATAGTGTAATCTTACAAAAGAAATTGACACCGAAGTTAAAAAATCCAAGCAATTTCATTATACCATGCATAATTGGGCAGGAATTCTTCAAGAAAGCCTTGTGTTATAGTAACCAGTATCCACAATCGATAAGAATAAGTATTTATATATATATATATAACTATACATATTTTATTTATATGTGGGTGATACTTGATTTATGTATTGTTATTAGTAGTGTTTGTATAGGTTAAGGACATATTGAAAGCTTTAGGGGCAAATTCGTAAATATTAAAAATTAGCCTCTTAGTATAAAAATACACTTTTGAAACCCTAATTCACTCATTTTGGTCGAGCTACCTCTTTTAGAGTGAGAAAAGAGAGAAAGAAAATGGAGAGAAAGAGAAGAAGAAGAAAGTTGGAATTTAAGCTTTAAGAGGTATATTATAACATTTTCTTAATTTCTTGGTGTTAAATTAGTTAATTTCTTTAAGTTTTATTTCTGAAAATATATACAATTGAGGATTTGATGTGTATTTCATAAGATATTGTGAGAATTGATTATGATCTATGTAGATAGCGTGATAAATCATCATGACTTGTAGAATTTTTACTTGATAGTCTCCTGATCCATGAATTTTATAAATTGTTGTGATTTGATTCTAGTTTTTAATTTTGTATATATAAAATTAGACATATTTAAAATTATTTGAGACTTTGAATCGATTGAAAATTTTAGAAATTGAATTTGTAGTGAATTTATCAAAATGACCCTGAAATTCTAGAAATTTCCTGTGTTAATAGTATGATACAGAGACAAATAATTTTTGATCCGCTGAATGATCTTTAAAAATTACGTATTTATAGAATATGATAATTTTATATATCTAATATGATATACTCAGAATTGAGAATTTAGATTAATGTGATTAAATTGTTATGATTTTCTAAAGAGTGTCAGCTCATTGCAGTATTTGATTAACAAATTTTTAAAGCTATAGAATAAAATACTTTTGACAGTGATTTTGAAGTGAAATATTTATCATGGATTTAGATATGTGTTAAGAATAACTCTGTGGTAGTTTTATAATTTTTGATTTAATATATAATTTTATAAAATTAGGAGATTGAATACTGTTCAATAAATATCTTGATCCTTTCAGGTTAGTAGTTTGGATTCGATGGTGTTTATGGATCGTGTAGGAATTATGATATAATATTCATATATAAGAAGCATATATGAGTCAAAAATGATATATTCTGATTTTGGAGTAATTGGACATCATTTGATGTATAAGAAAATTTTATTAAGTGTAAGTGGTCAGAATGATAGGTTTTGAAAAACTAAGTAATTAGACCAATTCAATGTGATAAGTGCAATATGTGTAATTTTGTAAGATATTTAAAGTGTTTTGTATGAATGTTGAGGCTCATGAAATGATTAATCTCCATTGATAGGTTAAGGAGATTTAAGTCTTATAGCTGAAAGTGCTAAGAAGTAAATATACTAGACTTTTTACTGAAATCACAATAAACATAGTAATTATTATATATGATTTTGTAAATGTGGTTAGGAATATATTTATATTATGTCAAAGTATATTTTGATATGAAATGTGAAGGCATGTGTTTATGAATGTGAGCATTGACATTGAGTATAGACATACATGTGTTTATGAAAGTGAGCTTTCAAAATTAAATGTGTTTAACAAAGAAAGCTTTTGAAGTGAAAAATGTCCATGAGATACGTTTTGTGTTTTGAGGATGCTTGAACTCACTATTGACTTAGTAGGCATCTTATGTGATTTGTGGAGCCGTTATATGTGGTCTTTGCTTTGAGATTGGTATATGTTATATGTTCCGTATGTAGGGAGGATCCTATTGGTACCTAAAGAAAGATTGAGTCATCACATTCGTGTGGTGGCGTATTGGTGCACGTAAGAGGACTCACCGATGAGCAGGGTGAGGGTTTGGCTCTTACCTTCGGGTTTGAGCATTATATATGTGTAATTTAAACCTTACTTGCATTATTCCTCTAATACATTATTGTTAACGTATTTAAGGGTGTATGTATGTGATTGTGTACATATTAAAAAATTAAAATTATGCATCATATACATGAATTTGGTAGCGGAATTTATCAAGTAATCAACATATGCATATGTAGTTCAATTCTTAACAACTTAATAATACAGAAAACATATCTTTGAAGACCTCTGATGAAGATTTCTAATTCCGGATATCCTTACTCCAACTTTGAGCTCACCTTGAATTGCACTCTTGTTCAATTCTAGTTCACAACAATCTAGTGGGATTGTAAAGCTAGAATAGCAGCAATATGATCTCCAGCAATAAGGTTTTGATTACTAGAAAGAAAAATATAAATGATTTATTTTTCTTTCTCTTTTGATTTTTCTCACAAGTCTTTGTTCTTTGAAAAACTCTCTCAAAACCAACTCTTTTTTTTCCTCTCAACTCTTGCACGAATTTTTCATTTACTCTCTTGTTAACACACTTGAAACCTAACTATTTTTAGTGCTTACAACATTTCACAAGTGCTCCACCAAAATTAGATTAAGTGGCCATCTATCAAAATAATTTTTTGTGGCCATTTTAATGGTCTAATAAATATAACCATTAATCATAAAATGGTGCTCCACTAAATTTAGTTTATGTTTCTCAAATTAGGTATGTCTTCTATTTAGGAATAAAATAACAAATAAATAAAATTATATTTTATTTATTTAAATAATATTTATTTAATTATTCAAAAACTATTTGAATAATTAATATTTACCTTATTTGATTTTACTAACATGGTAAATGGTTGAATTCATAGTAAAACAATTCATATAATAAAATTGTGCCATTTATTAATATCTAATTAGTTAATAACTCTTGCCAACTAATTAAATAATATACTTAACATTTAAGTTTAAACAAGTACACAACCCGAGGAACCCCGAAATATATTTTCGGTTTGCTGAAATTTCTAAGATGGAACTGTTCAATCCATTATGCTACCCCAGTGCACAACGAGTACACTTCATATTATGAGACTCTCTAGGTCCACGCCCGAATTTTCATATAGAACTCCTCCATACGTCCGTGAACGATGCCCCACACACACGTTACGGATATTACAAAGCGGTGCGTTAGACCATACAAGTTAAGGTTATAACATATTCATATAATCGCTCCATCATTTATATCCAAGTTGAGTAGAGATATAGATCAACACCATCAAACCTCCATATGCCGACTGAAAGCTTATCTCTTGAATTGTATTTCAATAAATAATATTCTCAAAAACTTTTGTAATATTATTTATCCCTGGGGTTAAACTCTTTTCCCGAGAATCATTGCTTATGGCTATAAAACTTTCTGAAATACAATCTATAGAGTATTAGGATATAATACTCACCCAAATGAGCTAATGGATCCCATATCTATGCACACCGAACTTCATGAGCATCGGACCATACCCAGCGACACCCAGTGGTCAGACCATGAAAGGTTTCTAACATGTGTGGAACTAAAGTATGGAGGATCACTCACAAGCCCATCGTGGCACTTAGGTTAAAGGATCACAAATACTACTCAACTCGAAAGATCCTCTATTGATGGCTTTATGGGATGTCTATTGGAGATCTTTGTGAGTCTGTTCAGTATTCAGTCCTTACTGAATACCTGTACTCTATACAAGCTTCCACTAAACTCATAGTTTTCTAAGAATAACCATCTGGTATTCACTGACAGACCTGCATCAGTGAAGATAAATCAGGAGCATAATATTTGAGAACATATTTGCATAATGACATTTCTTAGCACTATTTGTAACTCTTTACAATTATGCCATTACTAATATATTCTTATGTCTTTGTCCCATTTCAGACAAGGCTCTAACTCTTTAGATAACGCTGACTCTTATAACCTGGTAACTCTTATCAGTGCCAACTTTTAGCATTTATAATTCTCAGTGTTACTAATTCTTAGCACTGATCTAAACTCATTTAGACCAAATCTGAACTCTTTCAGATCGTACAATATCTGAAACGTTACAAATATCTTACCATATATAAATATAATTAGCGATTTATTGAAATAATAACACTAGTATAAATATTAAACAAATATTCATACATAATGGGATGGTACCTAATCACAAATCCCAACAGGTATGTCACCTACGAGTGACATTTGGCTCATTATGTGATATGTGATATGCAAGTCCTATTAAGTAGTAGTTGAGTGATGGTATTCCTATTATATGTTTTGAAAGAATATGTAAGTGCTTACCTAACATGTAATTTGATAAGATTATGAATTTTGATTTATTACAACATAACATACACATGCATTGTGTACATATATGTATTTGTAATTTGATATATAAAAAAACCAATATGCTTATTGAGTTTTATACTCATTATAGTTTATGGTGATTTCAGGTAAATAAGATACATGTGTACTTAGCAAATTTAGCAAAACTTCTACTGTCCCTTGGGTTCTCTAAATTGTTAGGTTGCTAAGTGTTTCATTTGTAGCCACATAGTTTAAGATATTTGATTTGTCCCTATTGAATAAATAACTTATGTGCTATTTTATTAGGTGTGGTTGTATTTGGTTTATGTTTCACCAAGTGTGGTTATGGATTGATTTTAAGTAAGAATTTACAATGAATATATTCTGGGCTTCCGGTAACAAAGTTGCTACTGGTGACGTAGTAAAGTGTTAATCTCTGAGAAAACTCTGCGTATCTCCGGTTGCCCCACTCATAATTCAATTGTTATAATTCTAAAAAATTGAAATGAATTTTTAAATATTGTCAATATTTATATTTATATTTATATTTTTAAACATGAGACCAACCCGTAAACAAGAATTTAGGAATATACTAGAAACATTAAGATTGTATGTGTGTTCATTATTGAATGAATGTTAGTTATGTCATGTGTCGGATCTTTTGGGTCTGGGGCACGACATGTGTGATTTAGGCGCTAGCATCAACCTAATGCCATTGTTTATATACCAGAAGTTAGGTTTGGAGGAGGCGAAACCTAAAAATGTCACCTTGCAACTTACCGACCGTTCACTTACTTATTTAAGGGACATTATTAAAGATGTTTTAGTAAAGGTTGATAAATTCATCTTTCTAGTGGATTTTATAATGTCGATATAAAGAAGGATTGTGAAGTACCCATCGTATTAGGAAGACTATTCCTAACCACAGGAAGACTCTTATTGATGTTTAAAAAGGAGAATTAACTATGAGGATACAGAACGAAAAAGTAACATTCAATGTATTCAAGTCATGAAAAGGCCCAATGGGGAAAAGAAATACTTGAGCATTGATGTTATTGATAGAAAAGTGTAAGAAATCTTCAACAAGAATAGCATTCAAGATTATCTTAAAGATGTTGTAATGAATAGAGAACAGGTAGAGATATTTGAAGCTCAAGAGTACTTGAAAACACTAAACCTTTCTCCTAAATATGAAAGATTCAAGATGAGAGTTGTACCTCTAAATTGACCAGAAGGCAAACAAGCTCACACTAAGCCTTCTATTGAAGAACCTCCCGAGTTAAAGTTAAAACCCTTACCTAGTCACTTAAGGTATGTATTCCTTGAAGAGTCTTCTACATTGCCATTCATAGTTTCTACACAAACTAATGAATCCCAAGAGGAGAAGTTATTGAGAGTGTTGAAAGAACATAAGAGAGTAATATGATGGACAATTGCTAACATTAAAGGAATCATACTCTTATTTTGCATGCATAAAGTTCTATTAGAAGAAATGCATAAGGCTACAATAGAGCATCAAAGGTGGTTGAATCCAATTATGAAAGATGTCATAAAGAATGAGATCGTTAAGTGGTTAGATGCAGGGATTATCTATCCTAAATCTGACAACTTGTGGGTAAGTCTGGTGCAATATGTACCAAATAAGGGAGGAATCACTGTAGTGGAAAATGAGAACAATAATTTAATCTCTACTATGACCATTATTGGTTAGAGGACATGCATGGACTACCAAAAGTCAAAAAAATTACCCGCAATGACTATTTTCCCATGCCCTTTATTAATCAAATACTGGATAAGTTAGTCGAACATAAGTATTATTATTTCTTAGATGGATATTTTGGCTATAATCAGATTGTAATTACCTTAGAAGATTAGGAAAAGATGACATTTACATGCCCTTATGGTATATTTGCCTTCCGGAGGATGCCATTCGGCATATGCAATGCTCTAGCCGCTTTTCAACGGTGTATAATAGCCATTTTCTTGGATATTATAGAGCAATTCGTGGAGGTATTTATGCATGACTTTTTAGTTTTTGGTGACTCCTTTGATCTATGCATTGATAATTTAGCATTCATTCTTAAGAGATGTGAAGATGCCCACTTAGTGCTTAATTGGGAGAAGTGTCATTTTATGGTCAAAGAATGCATAGTCTTAAGCTATAAAATTTTTGCTTATGGTATTGAGGTTGATAGAGTGAAAATTGAAACCATTAAGAAATTGCCTCTATTGACTCATGTAAAAGGAGTACGGAGTTTTCTTGGACATGATGAGTTTTATAGACGATTTATAAAAGATTTTTTCAAGATCTCCAAACCCTTATGTAACTTACTAGACAAGAAGGTGTAGTTTCATTTCGATGAAATATGTCTTGAGGTTTTTGAAACTTTGAATAAAAAGCTCACTATTGCACCTATCGTCATAGTGCTAGATTGAAATTTTAGCTTTTGAGGTAATGTGTGATACAAGTGATATAGTTGTGGGAGTTGTACTAGGATAATACTAGGAGAAATTTTTTCAAACCATTTACTAGACAAGCAAGACTCCAATGATGTGCAATTCAACTACACCACCACAGAAAAAGAACTTTTGGTAGTAGTTTATGCCTTTGACAAGAGTTTTAGAGTTAAGGTCACGGTCTTCACAGATCATTCAGTAATTAAATACCTCATTAACAAGAAATATACAAATCCAAAACTCATTCGATAGATTCTATTGCTACAACAGTTTGATCTTATGATCAAAGATAGAAAATGAGTTAAAAATCAAGCAGTTGATCATCTTTCTCATTTGGAAGCGCCAAATCAACACTGAGAGAATATCCTAATCAATAAAACTTTTTCAGATGAGAAACTCTTGGCAACACAACATCATAAAATTCTTTGGTATGCTGATATTGTCAATTATTTAGTTTGTGCTCTAATACCTCCTAACTTGATATTTTAGTAAAAGAAGAAGTTCTTCCATGACATAAAATTTTACTTCTGGGATGAGCGATTCCTTTTTAGATTATGTACAGACCAAATTATTCAAAGATATGCCCTTCAAGAGAAGATTCACGACATATTACACCATTGTTATGCATCTAGTTATAGTAGATATTTTGTGGGTGATAAAACTGCAGGAAAGGTACTTCAATTCAATTTTTATTGGCCCATATAATTTAAACATACATATTCTTTTGTTGCAAGTTGTGATCGATGTTAATGGATAGGGAACATCTCTAAAAAACATGAAATGCCATAGCAAAACATCTTAAAATTAGAAATCTTTAACTTATGGGGCATAGACTTTATGGGATTGTTTTTATCATCTCACAATAATACGTACATCCTTGTAGTAGTGGATTACATTTCAAAATAGTAGAAGCAGTAGCGTTACCAATAAATGAGGCTAGAGCAGTGATTAAGTTCCTTCAAAATAATATTTTTATAAGAAATGGAACCTCGAAAGTGATCATAAGTAATGAAAGCTCACATTTCTGCAATAAATACTTCTCAGCTCTCTTACTAAAATACAAGGTCAAGCATAAAATAGCCATTACATATCATTCCCAAATAGGTGAACAAATGGAAGTCTCCAATCGAGAAATAAATTTGATCTTAAAGAATATGGTTAAGCCAAACCGAAAGGATTGGGAACTACACTTAGATGATACTTTATAGGCATATCGCACTACGTACAAAACCCCTCATTAGGATATCCTCATTTTGATTAATTTTTAGAAAGGCATGCCACCTACCTTTGGAATTGAAACCAAAGTATATTAGGCTATTAAAGCCCTCAACTTCGATCTCCAAGTAATAGGAGAGAAGCACCTACTTCAGCTCAATACCTTGGACAAGTTCCATCTTTAAGCGTATAAGAACACAAATATATAGAAGGAAAGAACTAAATAATGGCATGATAAGAGGATACTTCAGCGATCATTTAAAAAGGGACAACAAGTGTTGCCCTACAATTCACGTTTGAAGTTATTCCCTAGAAAACTCAAGTCATGATGGTCAGAGCCACTCTAAATCATCAAGGTGTACCCACATAGAGCTGTTGAAATTAAAGATGTAAACACTCAAGCTTTATTCACAATGAATGGCCAGTGCCTCAAGCATTACCATGGAGGACATATGGATCAACAGAAAGTTAGCATCGATCTGATTGAGCCCAAGTAACTAAGGACTCATCAAGCCGATTACGTTAAACAAGCACTTCTTAAAAGGTAACTCAAGTATAGTATCTTTTTATTTATATTTTGTTTTGTTTTAATTTTTTTACTTTCAAATTTTAATATTATGCATTTTTTAGAAATCAGATAAGTGTTATAAAAAAATGGTTGAGAGAAAGTCTTAGGGCCACAGCAATGCCAGATAAATATAGAAACTGCATGCCCAGGCTTGGGCATCATGGCACTAGAATTCTAGTACTATAGTACCCTAGGCAATGCCCATAGTGTTGTGGTGCTAGTGTCCCAGTGTTACAATGCTATGGCCTGGGCATGCACATGCACCAACTTAGTTTGATCGCCATAGCGCTCAGTCGAGACAGATGGTTTTAAATTCCTCAACTCCTTACTTTTCCCCTTTTACTCTCCAAAACCCTAAAACTACACTCTACACCCTGACATCACCATATTCCATCAATTCCATCAATTAATACCACACCCACTATTAGAAATATTGTTTACGTGCCATTCTGATATTGTATGATTATTAATTATTTAATATTTATACAATAAACACTTCGAATAAAATCATTAATATTAAATAATATATAGTAAAATGCATGTAATGTTTTAGACACTGTATAATCTGAAGGAATTCAGATCTAGTTTAAAGGAGTTTAGATCGGTGCTAAGCGTTAACACTGCTAAAAGCTAACATGATATTAGAGTCAGCAAAATCTAAAAAGTTATAGTCTTGTCTGAAATAAGACAAAGATCTGGAGATATATTAGCAATAATATAGTTGCAAAGAGTTGCAAATAATATTAAAAAATGTCATTGTTCAAGTATGTTCTCAAACTTTATGTTCATGATCTATCTTCACTGATATAGATCTGTCGGTGAAGACATTATCATATATAGGTCAGTGTATGTCTATATCTGGATGGTCTAGATAGTTAGTCTTAGTAAACCATGAGCTTAGTGGAAGTGGGTATTCAGTAAAGACTGGACACTGACAAACTTAATGAGGACCTCCAATAGTTATCCTATAAAGCCGTCAATTGAGGGTCTTCTCAAGTTGAGTGATATTTGTAGTCCTTTGACATGAGCACTACGGTGGGCTTGTGAGTGATCCATCATACTTAGGTTCCACATATGTCAGAGACCTTTCATAGTCTGATGGCTAGGTGTCGTTAGGTGTGGTCCGATTCTCATGGAGTCCAATGTGCATAGATATGGGATCTATCAGGTCATATAGGTGAGTTGTATATTCTGATGCTCCAAGATTGTATTTCAGAAAGTATCATGGCCATAAGCAGAAAACCTCGAAAAGAAATTCCCATAGGATAAATAATATCGCAAAAGTGTTTGCGGATATTGTTTATAGAAATATGAATTTGGAGATAAGTTCATAGTTGAGCATATGGAGACTTGACGGTAATGATCTATGACTTCACTCTTTCAGGATATAAATAACTGAGGGATTATACGAATATGTATTAATCTCAACTTGTATGGTTTAACATATCATTCTGTAATTTTGTAATGTATACGTGGAGCATCATTTACAGACTTATAGAAAAATTTTGTAAGACATATTGGTGTAAACCTAAGAAATCTCACAATATAAAGTCTATTCATTGAGCATTGGGGTAGCACACTGGATCAAATGGTTCATTCTGGAAAGATTTTGAAAAGCAAAAATTGTTTCATGATCTCTCAGGAAACTTGTGGGCTTAAGTATTAAGCCTTTGAAAGATTGACAAGTGGCAAGTGATGATTGATCACTTGCCACCTCATGATGCCACATCACACTAACACTGACACCCCAAATCAACCAAAAAACATACCCCAACACAACTAAATCAAACACAACATAAAAATCACTCATCTACCTTCAAAATTCACCAAGAAAACCAATCACACCAATCTCAAATTTTTCTTTAAGGTACCAATTTTTTCACTTTTTTTAGGGCATTAGGCACTAAAATAACATACATAATTAGAGTTTTGCATCTAATTCAATATCTTACACCTCTTGATGATTGTTTTCCTTATTTTTGGATATATGGGGATATTATTTATTTATTGATATTATTTTCATGGTTGAGATGTTCTTTGGATAATTTGGTGAGGAAAATTATGTTACTTGATTAAATTGTTAAATTGTAATAAACTTGTGGTTAATTGGGAATTGTAGTGTTGTTGTTATCATGTGGTGTTGAAATGTTGATCGGTGATTGCTTTGTGGTGTTATGTGTTAGAGACAAATGTAATAAGGTTATAGTTTGGATTAAGTAGAGATAATGTAGTGTTGATTTTGGTTCATTTACAATATGAATATCATGAAAATTACATGGTTTTGAAACCTTATTGTTGTTTGTATGATTTAATTGACATTACTTAAATATTTAAGTTGTGTAATGTGCCATAATGAGGAGTTTGAGTTATATAGTTCACCATTTTGGGAGTGTTAATTTTCTATTTCAGGATTATTCTTGATGGCTCCACGAAAATCAAGGAAATCCACCACTTCATCATCCACTACATACGATGCATTAAAGTTCATATCCGAAAAGGCTTTTGCAGACCACACCTTCTTTATCATCAAATGGACTACTATTTTGGAGAGAGGTTTTAAGCTTGCCCCCATCCAACACCCCAACATTACGCAGATTATAGAAGAATAGGGATGGCAAAGACTATATACCCAACCTAAAGTGGTGATGTTACCAGTTGTTAGGTAGTTTTATGCCAATGGCCAAGAACACCACAATTTAAAGGCTTTTGTTCAAGGATGACATATAAACATCTTAACCAACACAATCAATCAGTTCTTCAAACTTTCAAGCAGTCCCTGAGATGACTACAATGAGCTATTGAAAGAACTCGATTACGAGGCAATCATCTATTTCTTGGTGATACCAGAAGCTGAGTGGCAATAATTCAAGCACTTGTCGACTTTATTTCCCTCTCATTATATATGTCACAAGTACAAGGCGTAACATTACTTCATTGTCGCTTGTCTCATGCCAATGCACTATGTGAGCTCAATCACCACTCTGTAAGCTATTCTACTATATGCTATTCTTACTAGACGATAAATTGCATGGGTAAAGTGATTAAGGATAACATATAGTATCTTATACACAAAAATAGGTTTCTACTGCCCATCCTTGATCACTGTTTTATATGCCTAAGCTGGGGGTTAAGTAAGCACCCACGGAGGATTTACTTCACCCTATATATATCTTAGAAAACAGTAAGATTAATCAGATCGGAGCAGCAGGGCGAGCCCCTAGCACAGCAGAGATAGTGATGCTTACCTTAAGCATTAGTACCACTTCTATCACCCATTATCGAAGAGTGTCTCATCCGCTTAAATCCTACTTTGCTAGCCATACAACCTATCAAGACCAGATCTTGAGGATTACCCTCACTCACTTCGGCATAGATACAAGGGTGCTTCTACTATTCCCACTTTATCCTACTCCACTAGCCCCTGCAGACCCGACCTATGATGATAAGGATGAAGACGATGATGTAAATAATAAGGAGGACGACGACGAGGAGATCGAGGATGACTTAGACAATGACTGAATCTCAACCCACATAAAGAAAGTGTTCTAATTTTCTTATTTTATTGCCGCCATAAGGATATTGCTTATTTTAATTTTAGGGGCAGGGAAACATTTCCTAGTTTTTAGGTTTATTTTGGTTTCATTTATTATTTCTTGTTATTTTATTTTCAGTTGTTATTTCCTTTTCCATTTTTATTTTCAGTTTTGTTTCTTTTATTATCTCTTATTTAGGTTGAAAAGAATTTGTAGTCAATAATGAAAAAATGAGTTGAAGAAAAGTTATAAATTCTCTAGACTTAATAATTACTATGTTTATCTTATAATTGAATCGAAATTGGTTATGTTTATCTTATAATAGTTCACTTCAAACACATTATACATTGGAGCTATTAGATGTACATTAGTTGATTAACTTATAAGACATTTATTCATATCAAGAAAGTAATGAGGATCACCCAATATCTAGAACTTGTTTGATTAACATATGAGGCGAAATCCTAGGGCATATATAGCTAAAAAATGATTGTAGGTCATGTTTGGATCGATTGAGCCTTTTAAGCTTAGCTTTCTATATCTTTTAACCCTTATTCACTCTTTTTTAGCCTTATTGACCATTTTTTTATGAACCACATTAGAATCTGAAGCCAATTGAATTTTTAGGCCTTCATAAATACCCTTTGCATTATAATTATAATATTTTGTTATGGATTTGAAGGGATTTAAATTCAAATGTCAAGGAAAAAGATGAGAAAAATTTAGCTTTGGAAATATTCTCGTACAATTACAAGATTATAAGTACTCATTTAGAAAGAAAAAAAATGAAAGAAAATAATAGAATAAAAAATGAAAAAAAGCCCTCCTAGAAATCAAGTCAACAATTAAAGAGCTGTTGAAATAGTGGGTTCAAAAAAATAAGTTTGGGGATGTGTTTAGAGAAAGAAAAGATGAATTAATCTGGAAGCAAGAAGGTTATAGTTATGGTGCAACTTGAACTTTAAAATTTTTGAATCTTCTTCACCATAACCTACATCTTTCATTATAAGCTTCGCAAAATCTTATTTGATTTTTTGTTAAATATTTATCTTACAATAGTGGAGAATGCTATGAAGAACAAGCTTTGGACAATTGCTTCGATCTTGATCTTTCTTGTAGAATAAATCATTCTGAGTACAAATGATGCACAAATAATAGTTCTCTCACACACATAAGTGAATAATTGTAAGATAGAAGTAAGCATGATGATTATATTATAAGATGAGCATAAGTTTCATTGATTCTAAATATTTTAGTAGCATAATTCAGCCTTTGAGGAAACCATACAAATTTCTAATTGGCCTATTCAATTGATTGTGAAGAGTAAGATTATTTTTGTTTTATTTGTTCGAGGATGAGCAAAGTCTTAAGTTTAAAGGTATTTGATAGGGTTTTCATATATACTAATATTTATATCCTCGGACTTAGATTTTTTTTCCTAAATCATGAGTATTTTACTATTTATTTGAGATTTTTGATCATATATATGTTTACAACCCAAGGCGTGAAGATACTGAAGAAATCGGGCACAAAATAATAAAACCAGATGACTTGGCCAACATTGGGCCAATGCCGCCGCGCCCAGCCAGGGATTTCCAGACTGTGTTTTCCAGGCATCAGCGCCACAGCATCCAACCCCCAGTACCTTAGCGCTAATGCGACAAAAGAAACCCCTTCTTAAAAATTCTATTTCAACCTAAATTCGAAGCCTCACACCTCTAGGATTACGAAGACCTATAAAAGCACCCTTTTTCACAGCCAATGACACACAATATCATAGGAAAACTTAGGGCAAATAAAACACATTACAAATAGAAGAGATCAAAGTGAAGAACTGAAGATTAAAGATCAAGATTTGTACAATCAAGTCAAGAGAAAGAAAAAAGCAATCTAGGGCATCTCCTTGTGTTATTTCTCATCGTCTCTTGTTATTGTGATCCTGTTCATGATATTTTCCATTAATTACAATGATTCTCTTGGATTAATGATGAACTAAAATTTTTTTATCTAAGATTAGACTTTTAAACTTAATATGTAGTTAAATTTTATTGACTCTCTTATATGAACTTAATATATTAAATTGATTCATTCTATCTTGTGTTTAATGCTTTTATTATATCTAGCCAATGTATTGAATGTTCAAGGAACCTTAATAAACTCAAAAGAGGAATTTATGTATTTATTCTATGATAGTTTGATATATGATCATAGGGTAACAACTATGAGTTTCATATAGAATAGAAATATACCTAGATGACATGTATAGCATAATTAGATTTTGTTTTACTGAATTATATTCTATTCAGATTACCACAGATAATTGTTAGGGTGTAATATAATCACTCGACTATTGACAGAGGCTTGTAATAAGATTAGAGTCTAGCTAGCAATTTTTTATTAAGGGATTAACTAAGAGATAAATAAGTTCAATGAAATATTAGGGGATAAGTCAAAATCCTAGATTGCTTTAAATTTGTAAACTTAACCTTTACTTGCTTTTTGATTAAAATTAGGTTTAATTTAATAAAATTAATTTAATTAAATAAACTTCATATTTTGATTCGTCTACATAAAAGTTAAAGTATGACTAATTTAGTACTTGATTGAAAAAAAATAGATTAAATAAGTTCCTGTGGGAATGATATCTAGACTTCATTCTTATATCACTTAAAATGACTAAGGATTAGTTGTTACATTGAGCTCTCCTATAGGTACTTTTATCAAGATATGTGTTTTTTACACTTCTGGCATGTTTAGACATAAGCTTTTGCATCCTGTTGCGGAGATGGCCAGGAATATCCTTGCTAAAGTATTTTATGAGCCAGAATCCTTCCACTATAGTGGTTACTACATATTCCTTCATGTAGTTCTTTTAGCATTTCTTTCAACATCTCTTTCCACACCTTTTAGATATGAAGTCGCAAAAGAATATCTAAATTGTTCTTCCTCAATAAGCACAAATCTTCATGTTTTACTCTTGATCTTTCGCGCTTTCTTTTGCATGTAGTTGATATATATTGAGTCATCCATTCAATCAAGCTTAAAATTGCTAGCACTTCCTTCAGTCCATTCATCCAAAACTACTTTTTTCTCTTTTGAAGATTGAAACTTTCCTTACAAGTGCAAGTCTTGCAGTTAAGGCTTTGTTGGTTAATCTATTTGCCTTTATACTCTCACTTTTGAGAATTTGAATTACTATCACTTCATGCATTCTTCAGGTTAACTATTTATCCTCATTCAAGTATGCTTACATCTTTCCTTCTTGAGTTGCATACTCCCCCTTCCACTATAAAACCGCAAGGATTGAATCACTGAAAATATAAAATTTCTTAATCAGTAATTACTTTGTTAATGTCAAACCCTCTATCAAGACTTCATAGTCTACTTTGTTGTTTGAAGCATAAAACAACAAGGGCACTATATGTTGTATGATAAGTTCTACTCGACATTTAATTTTCATCATATCTTAAAGCCATTCTTATTTGTTGATCTAGTAGCTATATGCATTCACCATTCTCGTTCCTTTTTTTAATGATCACTCTGAAGTAAAGTTTTGTCTTCTATCACTAATTCACTGTTACAAAGTCAAATGGAATAAGAAGTGGTACCATTTCAGAATTTTATTTAGTTACAGATATTTTATTTTTCATTTAAAATAAATATTTCTTTAAATATTGTTATCATTAATTAAATATTTCTTTTTTAGATATTATTATAAGATTATCTTTCTTTAGATATTATTATTATCTCCTCAATAGTAGAAATTATGGTTGTTTAATAATGTATTTAAAGGACCTGAGCTATTAATGAAAAAGAAAGCAAAGAATATTATTAAATTGTGAGATCAGTGAGCTCTCTTAAATTGAGCTCTCATTATTGTAAGTTATCAAAATATGAAGAAATAAAAAAAAAATCAAACAAGTTCTCTTCCCAGATTGAATTCCAAGGTAATCCTAAAGTATCTCGACCTATTACTTAATCCAAAATAAATGTAGTTAACAATTTGGTATCAGAGTAGGAGACAAAAGGGGAAAAGCGTACTTTGCAGGATTAATTCGATTAGTTCTTCACAATCTACAAAAGTGAACAAGCAGCCAAAATTCCTCATTCATTTGGCACCTTACAAGAGCTGAGATGGAAGATAGAAGGGCAAAGAGTCTCCGCTTCAACTATGATGAACGATTTATTCTAGGTCATAAATGTAAAAAATTATTCTGGTTAAAAGGGACCAAGGAAAATCGGCTATGGAAAGTAACATCCTAGAATCCGAAATATCATTATATACTATTTCAAGGACCCAAAATCGTGGACCAACATCCTATCTTTGCGCTTGAGGTCAAGCACGCTTTGGAGGGAGGGAGTGGTGTTACGAAGTCAAATGGAATAAGAAGTGACACCATTTTAGAATTTTATTTAGTTATAGATATTCTATTTTCTATTTAAAATAAATCTTTCTTTAGATATTATTATCATTAATTAATATTTCTTTTCAGATATTATTATAGGATTATCTTTTAAGATATTATTATAGGATTATTTTCTTTTAGATATTATTATTATTTCCTCAATAGTAGGAATTATGGTTGTTTAACAGTGTATTTAAAGGACTTTGGTTATCAATGAAAAAGAAAGCAAAAAATATTATTAAATTATAAGATCAATGATTTTTCTCTTAAATTGAGCTCTCATTGTTACAAGTTATCAAAATAGAGAGAAATAGAAAGAAAAAAAAATTCAAACAAGTTCCCTTCTCGAATTGAATTCAAATGTAGTCTTAAAGTATTTTGACTCATTACTCGATCTAAAATAAAAGCAGGTAACATTCACATTCTACCATATAGTATCAAATGGTGTGAATTAAATTGTTTAACGATGTAAAAACTAAAAAACTTATTTGGCTCCGGGCCCACTGTCAGAGGATCATCAATGACCCAAACAGTGTCGAATAATGTGAACAACATGTTGTTTGTTGCCCCTTCAGCCTAGACTACCCTAATAGCACTAAAGTTTTCATCACCGTGGGAGTCATGGAAATAAAAATGAAGAAGAGTCTCCCTCTTTAACTAGAGATTATAGAGTGAAAGTGATCTTATTGTGAGATGATGATGATGATGCAAAGCGATCGTGATAATGCAAACTGATAGAGCTCAAAGAATATTAGAAATATTTTCTTGCACAAGTTATTTGGCTTTTAATGTAAAGCTTCAATATCTTCTTAGCTTGTTTATTTTCTCTTATGCAAAAATACGAAGAGTTTATATATAATAGAAGTTTAAGCGATGACATAATCTTGTAAAATATTTCAAGCATACCATTAATTTATGTGCATAAACGTATTATATGTCATTCATAAATTGTTTCTAACTTTTTGTCTTCTTCAATCTTGCAGAAAATGGGCATACTCACTACTAAAAAAATGGGTTTTACTGATGACTCATGCTATTGACACTTTTTAAAATAGTGTTAGTGAGTATTAGTTTGACAGTATTGTGTCATTTATTGTTGACACTTGTTTGTAATATTAATAACTTACTGATATTATAATATTAGAATCATGAAGTATTAGTAAATTATTGATGTATAATATCAGTAAAATTAAAATGATATAGTTTTGATTAAGAAAATAATTTAGTTTATTCTTTTAAAATTAATTATAAAAAAAATAATACTTTATGCCCAAAAGGATAGCATTTTATAGAGAAAAAATATAAATCCCTTAAAACGGCGTTGTTTTAAGAGTTTATTAATAACATTTTGGGTGAGAATATATTTTTTTATTAAAAAAAAAAAAAAAGAAAGCACCTTACAGAACGACACTGTTTTTAGGTAGAAGAAAAAAAAACACCTCACAAAGCATCATTTTCTTACACCATTTTTTTGGGGTAAGAAATTTAAAAAAAAAAAAACAATAAAACGCTGCTGTAGTTTTGTGACTACTTTAGTTAAACAGGTTGTATATTTTGCTAAACGATCATTTAGAAAATCATGCAGACGGCTTGTTATTGTCAACGTAAGTCAAATAATAGTAGCGGTTTAGTCACTGTCAACTATTTATGTATTTCTGTCGATTTTATCAGAAAAAAGTCATTATATTGGATAATGCTAATTTCAATAATATTTATGAGTTTAACAAATCATTAATGTAATTGTCAAGGTATGTCGAATAATAGTAACGATTAAGTCACCGTCAACTATTTATGTATATTTTGACTATCATCGGACTTTTGATTTGTGAAAGAACAAGAATTTTTACTATTTCTTAAATTGATTTATATCTAATTTAATTGAGGGGATATTATTTTAAATATCTTTTAAATAATATTTATTTTAATAATATTTATGAGTTTAAAATTTTGACTGTAATACTCCATCGTTATGAAATATTTTATTAAAGTTGATAAAAAATGTGTAATAAAATAATTTTATATTTAAATTTTAAATAAATATTTTAAAAATCTAATCTAAAACCCTAAATCTATTCAAATTCATCCAAACCCTATACCCATCAAACGACAGCACCAAATCTATCTGGCAACTGTAGCAACAGCCACGCTTTGCTGTTGTAGCAAAAATATGAAAAACATTTTCCATCTTACCACGCCCAGTACAAATCCTCATTCATCTTTCTCTCAATCACCGAGCCAAACTTGCACTCTCATGGCTCTTCACATGGCGATTGTACCATGCTTATTGAGTCATCTCTCTTATAGGAACAAGCTCAAAATGAAATGAGTTGCAAAGTTTATTTCAAAGCACAACACTTAAACATGGCTCCTTCTAATAACATGTTTCTCCAATCACTGATTACTAACTATGTGAAGAACTCAGCCCCTTATCAAGTTTTTGATTATGGCTAAGCGCTAGATAAATTCTCCAGCAGGATTATTATACCAGAGAATTGGGTTCGAGTGGCGATTGAGCTTGGCGGCGTGATTAAGGCCGTAAACTTTTCTTTTTTTCTAAGTAAATGTTTAAAAATTTTCATTATAAACTCAAACTTTTTCAATCAAACATATAAATTTATAAAAAAAAAAAACAAATTAAGATGTGTGATAAAAAAAAAATTAGAGGATTGTCCTAATTGCATTATTGAAGGGGTTGATTTTGTGATAATGTATTATTAAACATTATTAATATTATTGATTTAAAGAAAAAAAATTTAATATAAGTATAATTGTCAAGTTAATTTTATTATTAAGAATAATTTTATCTTTTTATGAATTCTGTATAGAATTTATTAATTTTAACGAAAAATTTAATATTGTTGCGAATTTCTCAAATTCATAGGTATTGTTAAAATTAAAATTTACCTCAAAAGTAATCAAAATAATATCCCTTTAATTTAGTGGATCTTTCATTCATAAAAAAAAAATTTCACCGAGAACATTCTATAAAACTCTTTAAGAATTATTGACCATTTCGTAGTAGTGTTACAACTGCGGATAAATATAAATTAGTTCTTCATTAGTATTTGGCCGCCTAACCTAACCAGTTGGCTTCGGTGTTTAATAAACATAAAAACTACAATGACTCGGACAAAAATGAATATGTGGGAATATCACGTTCCCTCCTCAAACAAACTCTCTAGATAATACTCATACTCAATCATTAATCATGATACCGAAATAAATTGTTGGATATGTAATACATGCATAAGTAGTATTGCATAAAACTTCAAAAGATAAAATAATATGCCAACAATATAACTAAATGTAAGCTGCAGGAATAATAGAAACAGAGTGAGTAATTTCAGAAACATCTATCAATGAATCCATGCAAGAATGCAATCCCATCACTTGCAAGGAGTGAATTTGCAGGTGACTTCGCTGGAGCCAGAATTCGCCCTCAGGAACCGCAGACCAGTAAGGAGGACACTCCGAGAAGAGCCCATCAACGCCAAATTTGTATGTGTGATAACCCTTGCTGCATTGTAAGGGAATAGAAGACTGTTGTAAGAGTTGAGAAGAGCCGTTGTTGCTTCCCTTAAGAGAGTTTTGTAGGGATCTCCTCTCCCTTGCAGGCCTTGCCACAATGTCATATCTGTCCCATATCGCCTCGCCGCAATTGGTCCGAAGACAACTGCAACTTTGGCATCTTGGTTCAGTACCCTCCAGTAGCATCTGTATTCTGGCATTGTCCAGTTCCTGGAATTGCACAAAACCATTTATAGATTAGCAAAAGAAACACTGATCATACAAGCTTCAAGATGGGGCTTATAGTAGCCATAGTAGTATCAATAAAATACACGTGATTAAAAATGCAATTAGTTTGACATTCAATATTATCAATCTGACAATTCAGGTATTTTTCACTTTCATCACACTCTTGACATTCATGCTATCAATTTATATTCTTTCCAGTACCAATGTTAAACCCTCTTAGAATGCATATGTACTTTACCAAACATCTCCAAATCTTCTTATGAGCTGAATTCAAACCTCAACCCTCCAACTTCCTTTGCAAGCGGAGCTAGCTACTTGCAAATTGTTCAATTAGGCCTGTTTTAAGTCTCTTCTTCGGCATGACCCCAAGGTAAGCTTTACTAATATTTATTGAAATTAATGCAACTTAATCATCAGGAACAAGACTCTGATAAGCATGTTCCTCTGTCTGATCTACACGAAACAAAAATGTATAATTATATATGTAGGAAGAAATGACAGAGAATCAGCAGCTGGCCAACTAAAAGCCATAATATTCTAGAAGTTGTTAATGTGACAACACAAGTTTCTCTTGTGAAACGCTAGTAGATTTAACAATGTCACAAATTCAGTGGTCCAGTGCTATGCCTTTTGGGTTCCAATATGTGAACATGCTCTCACTGATCCTGTTTGTGAATCACATGTACAGTCACTTCACTAGTAACACTTTGAGAGATCAGTTACTTTAACATATGGATGCCTTTTTAGAATGCTGCGTGCATGCTAGCCTCTAATCGTAAGCTAGCACGTGCATCCACGCATGTAAAACAAATCCAACTTCTGTAAGGCTAAGGGACATAATTTTCACACACAAACAGAACTGAGTCTCTGACTTGTGAGTTTGCTTATATTTGTATTCCTTGGAACTTGACGAGGAATTATGCTAGTGACTAGAAAATAAGACTTGGTACTTACTGATGTGGACATGCTGATGCCTCCACAAAAGGCATTGGTGGCATAGGAGGCAGGGGAGGCAAAGGTGGCAATGGGGGCAGTCGGGGCATTGGTGGAAGCCTGAAAGGTGGAGAAGACCTTGGCGGTGTAGGCTGAGGAGAGCTTGGCGGTGTAGGTTGAGTAGAGCTTGGCGGCGTAATCATTGCTGGAGGCGTTGCAGGTGTAGCAGGTGGAGACACAGGGTTAGCTGACTTTGGGCAAAATGACATGGGCTGAGCAGGCTGAGTAAGCAAAGAATCCGCAACATACATCTCCATGTCAAACATCCTAAACATTAACCTAAGATTTTGGGCAGGACCAGCAGCTGCACCACAACCTGTAGAGCCTTGTTCACTGCTTGAAACTTGAGCAAAACAATCATTCAAGTTTGGGGTGCCATCAAATCTCATTGCATAGTTGCCAAATATATTTGTAGTCTCTTCCCTTGACATTGTGATTTGCCCGTTACTATCAGCACAGGTGACCCTGACTTTAATTCCTGCAGGAGTTAAACAAGGTATTCAATTTATTAAATGATCTTATTGTGCATATGGGAGTGCTTATTTTTTCATGCTTATGAACATAGGTATGAAAAAATATTTTTATGAACGAAAAAATACTTTTCTCATAAAAAATAAGTACTCCCAAACCCAATTTTAGTCTATGTGATAAAACTCTTCAAGCCATTTGCTGCAATAATATTCCCCTATTATGGCGACATTAGAACTTTAAATTAAGTTGAATGACAATTCAGTGAAAAAGCATAGTATTTTCTTGCACTATGAATTGTATTAGAACAATTTGGCTAAGGATTTAACATCTGGAAAAGCAAAACATGCTACTATTGTTCTGTTTCAGATCTGCTTCCAAAGTGGAATCAAATGCATATTTTGTCAATCCGCCTAGTGGTTGAGGCTTCAAACATCCGTTTAAAATTGCTCAAAGTCAAAGGCAAACTATAATCAATCAACTCAAACAGTTGGTATGAAAACAGTGGAGCTGCTTATATTTTTATACCTAGTCAAGATTATTATATAGATATTCAAGTGATAAAATCATTTCAACTAAATGCCCTCTAAAATTGCACCATGATTGATCATTTGGGTAATTAGTGTTTGGGGCTACGAAACAAATATACATATCAAACGATTATTCTGTACACCAATTACTTCAGTCAGTAAGGTCTCTCTTATTTGTCGAATATATTTCAGATTGAGTCCCACTCACATCATGATTGGAGGATTGAAGGTGAGGGGCTAAAATAGAAAATAAGGAGAAATAAAATTTTGTATGCTACTACAGATTTCCATTACGTGAAAATGTGCAAAAACTATATGAAAATAATAATAAAGATGGATGTGTATAATGCATTCTAAAACAAGAACATTATGGTTATGGATCTCACCATAAATGGGATAATCGAAGAGGGACCGCTGACCATCTTTGCATTGGTCACAGAAGACGGTGCCAGTGACCATGGCATCTGCTTGAGCTCGATGAATGGCTACTGCAACAATGAGAAAAGCTGTGAAGAGAAGCCTGTATGACGAATCCATGAGACTTGGAACTTGTTTAGCAGACCACCAAGCACATGAAATGAAAGTGAGAAACAGGAGAACTTTTTTCGTGTGATCAGAGCTGCACTTGTCAGAGGAGTAAATAAGGAGGAGTAGTGATACTTCTTTTCCAACTCTCAACTGCCTGTATTTATGACTGTTGAAAATTTGTTTCCGAAATAAAATGATCCTGAATTAATAGTAGCCCAGTAGGGCTATTAATTCTTCTATCGTTTTCCTCGGCATTACCTGAGTGCTAGTTTCAAGTAAAAACATATTGTTGTTGAAACTGAATAGTCAAGATTGAAGATAGAGAAGAATGTCAGATGGCATCTTAGTTCCTGTAAAATCAAGGTGAAATTAATTGCACAAACTTTTCGTGGTTGTTTAAGAACCACAGATGACATTGTGACGGCCATTAATGAAGGATCTATGCTGGTGTATTGGTGGCATATGGGTAGTTGTAATTTAAGATTTTTTACTTAATTTATGAGAAATGATATGCCGTGCGATATCATTTAAATGCACAAAATGTGAATGCCTTTTCTTTTTCTCTCCGACCCCATCTGTATATGCTGGAACCATCCCTCATTAGGCTGTTAAAGCAACTGGGTACTATGTACAGAGTTAATATTGACATGATACATAGAAGCACTCTTGAATGCTTTTTTTGCCTCAAAAAAGTGCTTTTGTACTAAAACTAGATGAAGAAAATTACTTTTTAACTGTGTTATGCAATTTCTTTTATGCATTCTCCAATTTCTCAAACCCGTATCATAACTCTGTCGTGGAAGCATGTTTTGCATTCACTTGCTTTGCATGTCATTAAGTGATAAGACATACGATCATGAACATGATGAATTCAAATTAATGCATAATTGAGCCCTACATATTATTCTTAGCTAACCCAATTAAAGCGCCGAATAATTCGAAGCGGAATGTCGGATACGTGGGCAGCTCCGTAGCCGTTGTTATACTTTGAACATTTAGCCGATGGTAGGTGTCAGTTGGTCGTGAAAGTTGCCAGCAGCATTCACGACTCATGAGAATGTTGAGAATTGAGATGCGTTCATTTGTAGAAGCTTCAGCAATCAACCAGTTTGCCATTTTGTCAAACACTTCTGAATTCTCTGGAAAAGTTCTTTATCCATCAGCCGTTCCCGTCAATCACAAGTTGAAATCTAACTTAAACGCAACAGTTTAGACCTCAACTTATAGATGTCTACAGGAAATTTGCAACCTAATTGCTTATAGTAGTAATTCCCTATTCATATTGAACTGAATAAAGCTGTAAATATTACCATCTCATTCTGTTTCTGAATGATAACTTGTTCATGTTGCAATTTTATTAGTGGTTCAATAACGAGTCAATCACCGGCTCAAAATGTAAATATTATAGGATCATTCGGTAAACAAACAGATAATTAAGTAAAACAGTTGAGCAATATTATATTAACTCGTTCACCATGGCAAAAGCGGTGAGGGGAGGCAATATGGTTGACTTGAGAGTTTCAGCTCACATCAACGAATTGTTCTCTGCACTTGAAGCCTGGTCAATGCTATTATTCCCAGCAACGTTATAAAATGACCCACAATGCAAAAATGTACACATTCAAATTGTTTATTATAGAGGAACCGAAGAAAACAACATCCGTTGATAAAAATCGTTGGTAAAAATCATTGCACAGACATCTCTCAGTTTATTTGATAACAGTTTCAAAACAATCAAAGATCCGCAGTACGTGGACCTAAATTAAAAAATGGCACTTGGTCCACAGAGAAAGATGAACAGATTTCCAAAAATCAAAAATAGTAACAGTAACAACATAAATATTCCTGAGTGCAACACCAGCTACAAAACAAAGCCAAATTGGCCACACTAAGAACACTGCTTTAAAAACCTACCAAAATTGTGTAATTACTGTTGAAGCAAGTCATTGGGCAAAAACAACCAAAAAAAAATTAAGTCTCACGGACCAACACATTATACTGCTATCAAAATCAATATTTCCTTCCTTCCCATTCATCAATATTTATATTCAATTCTCTTCCACATGTCCATTCTCAGATGTCTCCTCAGCATCTCCATTTTCAACTCTCTCTTCAGCATCTCCATTTTCAGAACTGGACACAAAACAAAAGTTATTAGACTTGCAGAGTAGGACATTGACAGTTCCTAGAAAACGCATAATGATCACCACACAAACACATTTATGCATGCACCATACAAGAACATATAATAAGCACGGGTGTTAATTAAAAGAAAAGAAGGCTGTTGGTGCATAACACAGTTCTCTGAAACCTTCAGAACCACGGAAAAGTTCAGAAAAACAACAATGCTCACCACTGTGATCAGTGAAAGACTGCTTCAAGACTAAACATGAAAGAAAGAAAATCAGTTGAACTTGAAAATTCAAACATTATACAAGGTTGAAATTATTGCTCGTGTCTTTCCATCAGCATGAGAAACCTGGAGCAACCAGATGATCCTTTTCCAATATTAAGGTAGGTAACTACTTGAATGTTAGTGCTTTGAGAAATTAAAAAAATCAATGGTGTACATAAGTAACCCATATTTGAATCAGGGGAGAATTTATGATGTTTCCGGCATGATTATTAAAAGTAACCCATAAAACAAAAGGCATAAATGGTCTTGCACTTAAAACCAATGGACACTCCTTGTAATACAGCCCCATTAGTAAATTTTGATTGCTAACAGAATGTAAGCAAGCAACTAAAAGCAACAAGAGAACATTACAATCAACTGGTGGAAGAGTAAGTGAAAACACCCAAGAGGATTGGAGTTCAAATAGCATGGATACATTTACATGCTTTTAGGGAAATGTCTCCTGCCAATAAAGATACATACATACAGCTTTAATGTGTTATCAAGGGAACAAGTTCATGGTTGCGTGGTCCCCAATCTTACCCCAAGCCATGACAATTACTACAAATAATTATATAGAAAAACCATTATCTTCACAGCAATTAAGAGCACCACAAAGTTGCAACATATGCTTCAACCATATCCTTAAGGATATTAAGGGGACAGTTTGTCTTTGTTTCCTGAATGGCTTGTTCAACCCATGACAACTCCTTACATTAGATTCAAGCATATTTTGTTTGTTATCAAGATATATGCCAAAAGCAGTCACCCTAAAAATTTAAAAGTTTAAAAATAAAAACATAAGCAGCACAAAATATAGAACAAAAATAGTTCTTGTAATAATTTGTTTCCCCAAGGAGTTAAAACCAAAACCCAAATGATTTTTACCATAAACATAGCAATCCACTATAACTGAAGTAGAGACAACTGGATATGCTAACTGTCTACTACATTAGGTACTCCACCAATCCCACCATGGCAATTAGTATGACTTAGAGAGAAACAACCAAGGGATTGTGGTTCAAGGTGATCTTAGGGATAATGATAAACTAAATAAAGAGGTGCTTTTACAATTAACACGGCAAGAAAGTTCGAGACCAGCAAGTTCTCATCTAAATATCCCACAAGAGTCGAGGCTATAGAGTTCAAGTAAATGACATTATACATGGTTGTAATATATGAAGTATATGAAGTGTCAAACAAACAGAACACAGCTACTATTCATCAACATCATCAATAAAAAACAAAATTATCAATCAAGGAACAAACCTTTGCCGGGTTCCATTAACAGAGTCAGACTCATTCTTTCTCCAACTCCTGCTCTCCGAGAATCCCCCTCGTCCATTGCCAAATCCCCTCCTCCCAAACGAGGACACATCACTATTCTCCTCCTTAATCTTCAGAGCATCGAGCTTCTCATCAATCTCCTTCCAATCCTTCCCTTTCTCCGCCAACACCTCCTCCCTCGGCCTCGCCTCCCCAAACGGACTCACCCCTTTGGGTTTCGCCGCGCTCGCAGTCCCATCACTCACAGGCACCGTACGTGGCTGCAACACCAATCTAGGCCTTGGTCTCTCGCTCTCATAATTATTACTATTATTACTCTCCTCTCTCTTCCTCCCCCAATTATCTCCATCACCCTCCCTGCCCCTAGACAACGAATCGAAACTGCTCTTTTTCTCAAACCCGAATTTGCTACGATTCGTCTCGGTTTTATTCGAAACCCAGCTGTCACTTTCGTCAGCTTTCGAATGCGAATCGGAGAAAAATCCCCTTCCCCTCTCTCTAACAGCAGCCGGCGACACTGTTTTCTTCGCGGCTGCCCAATTATCGATCTCATCCGCCCGCGATGGCTGAGATTCTCTACTCGAATCCCTATTTGAAACCCTAGAGGAGCCCCATCTAGAGTTCGACGAATCCTCATCGTTATGATTGTTCGAACCAAAAGAATTCCCACCATATCTGTTATTGGAGCCGTAATTCTTGAAGCCTCCGCCGAGACGGGAGCGGTCGAGCTCTTCAGCGGAGCGCTGACGCGGACCGGTGGGGAGAACGAAGAGATCCTCGTGAGTGAGGCCTTTAGAAAGGCTCGGATGGCTCGTGGGCTTAGCTGAGGAGTTGTTGAACTCGGCTAAGGAAAAGGTCTGGCCTTTGTTCTTTTTCTTTGTCTTGGTGGCGGCGGCGGCTGCTAGCGAAGGAAACTCAGCGGTTTCGGTGGTGTTGTTTTGTTGTAGTTGTTCATGTTGTTGGAGTTCAGCTTCGTGCTCCTCTGCGTCTAAAGCCCACGCGCCGGGCTTGCCCCACGGAGATGACACTGTTGCCGCCATCACTGCTGTTGTTAGTTTGTCCGGTTTTTGCTCTCTAAATTTGCTTTTGCAATCTTCACGTAATGCGTTGGTTGAAAACAAAGAGGTGACGGCGTGTGGTTTATATAGGACTAGGGATGTGAAGTTGATCGGACGGTGCAAGATGAATGTGGGAGATTCTGAGTTGAGAAGGTATGTTTTTTACGGTCATGATTTGGGATTGATTTTCTTTTTTATATTTTTTTTTCTTTTTTTGGCTTTATCTATTTCTTTTTTCTCAGTTGTCAGTTGTAATTTTTATAGCCATTCGGATTAGGAAAGTTTACAAATCCTTCAATGGGGAGACTTGGATTTGTATTCCACCAATTAATAATTTATTTTTTTTTGGCCTCGAGAAAAATTATATTAACTTTTTTAAAGAAAGGAAAACGAACAATTAAAAATTTGGTTATATTAATTTCTTATGAAATAAATAAAATATATATATATAATATTGTATTCCCTATAATAAACCAATAACTTCAATTTTTGTTTATCATATTGTATTCCCTATAATATATTTATTTAATAATTATTATGCAATTTAAAGCTTGTAAATAACTTTTATTATTCGACAATCATAGATTAACTTTCAAGATTAAATTTAAAGACTATTTTTAGAAACATTTTAATCAGGTCATAGTTCTCGCGAGCAAAAATATGTTAATCAAAGTCATAATTTTCATGTATAAAAAATGGTCTCCTGAAATTTTTCTTCATCCCATTAATATTTAGATTTTTTAATTTTTCAAAATTTTTTTAAATTTTTAATCTTCTTCATTTTATTTTTTTCTACAGCTTTACCACAATACACTTTATCCATCATTCATTTATTTTATTTATAATATAATATTTTTATAATTTAAATTTTTTAAAGAGAAATTTTGAAAATTTTGATGGAATAAAATATATAAATTAGGAATATCCTTGTCTACTTGTCCCTTTTTTTTTTTTGTTATAGAAAAATCAATTTATTCATTTATGAAAAAAAAAGGAACTCGAGTATGAGTAAGTAATGAAAATCAGATTACAGACAGTATGATGAGAATAGAATAAGATTGGTTAAAACGTATAAGGAATTAGAAAAGAACATAATGCACGCAAGGCTGGTTGTCGCATTCGGCAGGCGTTGGTGGACAATTGTATTTGTGTGGTCAATGGCACGCTGCGTGCCGGTTCCGGAATCATCAATTATCAACAATTTTGCATGTCGATTATGAGGAATTAAATATAATTACTATTACTATTCCATTCAAGCTAATCGATAACCCGAAATCAAATAAA
Source organism: Ailanthus altissimus (assembly GCA_946807835.1). NCBI lineage: Eukaryota > Viridiplantae > Streptophyta > Magnoliopsida > Sapindales > Simaroubaceae > Ailanthus > Ailanthus altissimus. Next base: position 15,782,183 of record OX327698.1, read on the forward strand.
AAAATTTTAAAAATTTGTAAACGGGGTGCTGCAGCGAATGCCTCACGCAACCCCACAATAGCCATAGGCGGCAAACGCCAAAGCCTGCAGGGAGAACCCCCACACATCCGTACCATAGCTGCCGACAGGCAAATGGTCATAAATAAGACTGACCATTCGTATAAATAAATAGTTTCGTATTTGTTAATATAAAAATATTAATAAATTTTTATCATAAATAAATTATATATTTAAATATAAATTTAATTCGTTTAATATTTAAATTATACATTACAATATAATTAAATATATTTAAATTAATTAATTAAATTTAATTCACTTTTTTAATTATACATAATTTAATTTATTTAAGATAATATTTTTTTAAATAAATAATAACATTAAATTTAATTTATTTATAAAAAATATTCAATTTATTTAATACGATTAAATATATTTAAATTACGATTAATAAAATTTAATATATTTAATAATAAAATTATTTTAAAACAAAATTAAAAATAAAAAAAAATTTATGCAAAATAGTTCAATAAGTAAAAATAAGAAGTTACAATTAAGATTTTTAATGTTGAATATATATTTTATAATTTTATAATTAAATTCGAGTCTTAAATAAATAAATACGAATTCGTTTTTAAATAAATCGCGAAATAATTCGTTTAGTTTAACAATAAGTTAAACAAAAATGTATTTTAAATAAATTTGTAAATCGTATAATTCAAACACATATCTATCACGATTAATAAACAGATAATATGAATTTGACCTAATTTATTAATCGTATTAATTTATTTTTACTCATATTTATTTAATATATATTAAATTTATGTCAAATAATTATGACAAAACCTATTTTATCACCCCAGACCGTAAGAGCCTTGCCTTGTTTTTTAGTGAAAGAAAGAAACTGCTAATTCCACGGCTCCTTCATTAGTTTTTGGGTGCTTTCCTTGATTTAAAGAAAAAAAAAACTTGCTTAAATAGTTTTGTGATAAATAATTTACAGTGTATTTTTCTACTAAAATATAATTCCCAAATTCAATTCTTTCATCTCCCAAGTGAAAAAATTTAAAAAAAAAATAGAAAAAAAAAAGAAATTATTTCAAGGGTAGTTTTGTAATTTACAATAATTTCTTTTTATTTTTTAAATTTTCATTTGATGCAATTACAAAGTTACTATTAAGTCAATTAATTTAGAAGTATTCATTGGATTGTATTGATTTGACAAGTAATTTATTCAAGTTAATGTTAAATAAATTTGTAACTTTTTAATTCAATCCATTCTACCGAAATATAAAATCTAATTCAATCTAATTTATTAAAAAATTATAAATTTATATTCAGTTCCATCTAAAATTATAATAAAACAATTTATTTAAAAGTGTCAATTGAGTTGAGTTATTCGAATTTGAAATAGATTAAATTTATTATGTTATAGCTCGACTCGCTAATTTATATTGCGAGTTGTTAGTGGGTGATGTAGGGTTAAATTTTAAGTTTACCAATTTTATTTAAAAAATTAAAAATTTGATATTAAGACAATTCAATAATTAAAAAGATTTTAAATTTAACAAAAATAATTAATTATCTTATACAAATATAAATTGTGTGACTTAATATTTCTTTTTTTTTCTTCTAGTAGAACAAACAAGATAATGACGCATTTTTAAAATTATTTTATTTATAAATATTATGATATTAATTTCTTTAAATTAGATTGAATTTTAACAAATTCATTGAAATAAATTCATGAATTAATTCACTAATTACATATTCAATTTTTTTTGATCAAATCCAATTTATCAATCTATCAGTTTTGATAAATAAATAAAAAAATTAGATCGATTTGAATTAGATAACGAATTGAGTGAATTGAATTAGATTATAAAGACCCATAATTAAATTTAAAAGTTTAAACTAATAAAATAGACGTGCGGTGATAACTTATGAAACAAATGTGAATTATGTTAAAAGGACATCAATTTACTGTTAAGGTAAGTCGAAATATTATCTAAAAAATAAAATAAATTATCTTTGCTTTTTTTTTTTTTAATGTTGGATCATCTTCCTTTTCCTTTTTTTTTCTCATAGTTTCCTTCTTTTATAAAATAAATTCATATATGTTCAAGGAGAAAATGCTCTTCTCTCACTCGAGGTTATGTTGAAGCGAAAAATTTCAAGTTCAACTTAAAACTTTAACCTCTTTGCGCAGCGAAATAATCTATTAATCAAACAAAAGATAATAAAAATTCAAAGTAGAATAAAAAGAACACAACACAATCTAAAAATCTTAACCTCTCTTATTAACTTTCTAGAAATTTTATAAGGAAAACTCAATCTGAATAACCCTCAAAAGAATATAATGTTTATTGAACCTTTACTCTACCACGAACAATAATCATTCAAACAACAGTTTCACCCTAACGCACACAAGCACTTAGTGTCTATCCAGTTCTTTCCCTCTCTTAAAGTCTTTCTCAATACATAATCTCAACTAAAAGATTTTCAAATGTTTATATAGAGTGTATTTCGTGCTTACTACCCTTATTTCTTATTAGAGTAAGAGTCTACTTATTTTGAAAGTCCAAAACTTTCTAAAACTCGAAATTCCGATGAAAAAAGGACTTCTAACGAGTCTGGCGCTGCGGCGCTCGTGGTGCTGGGCACTATCGCTCCCATCGTCGCGGCGCTGGGCTTCTGTAATGGGCGCTATGGCACTCATGCCTGCGCAGCTCCTCCCTCGTTTTTTTCACTTTTTTTGCGTCTTTAAGTTCCGTTTTACTTCTCCCTTCGTATTCTACACGTCCTAAACTTCTCCATACGTGTCTTACACGTTCTAAACTTCTTGTAACTCTCCATTTTGATATTTATCTCAATTCTTATCTAATCAAAATTGTTAAATTATCAATTTTTAAATAATATCTCAATTTTGATTCATTATGACTAACGCTATCCAATCCTTGTTGATCTAAGATGATTTTGTGTGTTTTTATTATCTTTTTTGTTGTTGAATATTCTAATAAGTTTCTTTTTAATTTAGAGTTTTCTTATTCAAAATCTCTGCAAAATATCTCATATTCCATCAATGAAAAGAGCAAATAATAATGGTGAAGACCAAATTGAAAGAGCCAAACAATTTTTTTATATCAAGCTCGAGTTGTTTATGTTCACATCTCTTTATTCGTTAGTGAATTTTTAGCAGTTAATCTATTCTAATAAATTGACAACAAATCAATCTAGATAGTCTTTAATGTTCTTGTATCAGAGTTATTCTGGTTAAAAGAATTATGTTTTATTTTTAAAAAAGAATGTGAAAGGGGATATATATATATATATGGAATTCCCTTAACTTAAATTTTTTATTTAAAACGGTGATTTAAATTTTTATATAATAGTATAGAGTTATAAAACACTAAATACAACTTTTGATTTTGAATCTATATCAGTGAATTACATATGAACAATGAATAAAAATTTAAGTAAATAATTGAGAAATAATGCATATGACAGTTTTAAGGAGAAAGAATATTCTAACTGTTTGTATTTATAATTAACATTACAATTTTTCTAATCCAAAATTAATAAGATTAGATTCAGAATATAAAAAAACATATTTGGGAAGAAGAAACCAATCATATGCTAAGCATTAAAGCCTTGCCAGGGTTTTGAAATCAAACAGCAATGAGTTGAATCTTTGCTAAACATAAAAACTTTGAAGGAAGAAAAGAATGAACCAAACTTGATATTGACAAAACCCTCAAATGAAATTATATGATAAAGAGAAAAAAAAAAACATTACTATGTACAAAATTCAGGAATTATCATGGGGCTTGCAATGAGATCATCTCTCCACAATGATGATGATATTACACTGTGATCTTCATCCCAAGTTGAAAGTAAGTCCTGAGATTCAAATTGTGAATTTGCAGCAATGCATGTGGATTCCAGGATTTGTCTCGCAGCTTCTCAAGAAAAGGTGTGCACAAAAACTACCTTTCAGAACCAATATCAATGCTGTCCAAACAAAACAAGGGGGGTCCTCACTCTGTGAACCCTTATGCCAGGTTCCACTGTTGCTCTAACGCTGGGAGGTTATTTTTTAAAAAAATCCATCTTTGACAAAAATCTCATTGCACATAATAGTCTGAATTGTGGATCGTGATTAAGTGTTCTTCTTCTTGACCCTTCGATGAATCCCCACTTACATACCACGTCACAGTTCCTACTGAATAGTTAAGGCACTTTCATCAGCTCAAGTTGAAAGTAGGGTCTTAAACAACAATAATATAAACTAAAATGCCCCTTCTTATGAAAGAAGCATTTCAAAGTAGTCGGCCATAAATAAAACAATATGGCAGTTCCACCAAATTTCAACAGAACTCCAGGAGTTTTTCAACTGATAACGCTCCAGAGCAGCTGCTCAAAAAGAAGGTAATGGCCGGCACATAGGGACATTGGTTTAAGCTCCCTCAATGGGTAGCTCATCTCATTGGCTAGCTAATTGTGAATATATGACTACATTTCAGTTTCAAGGGCATGAACTTGTTTTCGCTTAACCAAGTTCACCCCTAAGGTCAGACCAAAACAACATTTGTATTCAAGCACATGCTTCTAGACAAAATGACCTAGAGCTACAGGATAACCACATAAAAACTGAAGTTATTTTAATTTGTATTAACTTAAGATATTTATCTGATCACAAGAGAAAGATCCTCAATCAATATTTTAAACCTCTCAGGCCCCAAACTAGACCAGAGAAAAATAAGATCTAGTCATACCTGGTGCAGTAGTTTGTTCCTGATCTCTTGTTGCATGAAGTATGATTGTGCCAGAAAGCACAGTGATAAAACCACATATCTCAGAGGCTATGTTGCTTACATTCTGGCCTGACCAATCCTGTACAAGATTTAAGACAAGATATCAGTAAACTTACTGTTTCCTGGTAACATGAGAAGGACCATACTGCAGCATCAGAGATAAATCCAAAGGATGGGTAAAGCATCAATCTACCTTAAACATTATTGCACTTGCAACAATAGTTAGAGTTGTGAACATTACATAATATACTGGAGAAACAATTGCTGCATTGAATGTATCCAAAGCCTGGAATAAAGAAGCCATATACATTAATGAAAACGAGAAAGAGAACCAACACGCAATTGGAAAACATACTACTAAACATTACAGAGATCTAAGAACTCCATAGCAGGAAGCAAACCAACAAACAGTTCATATTAATGGCACCAAGAGATGGTTGCCACTAAGCATGTGAGCACCTTAGCTTTTTTGTGAAATTGCATAAAGATCAAGGTATTATTTATCAGTTAAGAATGTATAACCAGAAAATGTTAACCAGGACTTAGAAATGCAATAGCTTTCATGGAACGGCTAATTTAACACAGTTGAATTTTGGCAGCATAAATTTCAATAATAAAAATTAGACACATTCACTCATTCAGAAAGTCTGGATATTTGATTCATTAGTGAAATATCACAATATTAAAACACTGGTTGATTTTTAAGTCCAGCAAGCTTGATGCAATGCTAATATGTAAAATGATCAAATCAAATACAAAGCATCCATTCTTCTCTTCTACAAAGTATTCCCAGCATATATTTGAGAGAGAAAAAAAACATACAAATGAAATACAATCAACAAGGTACCAAATTCTTAAACTTTGGCTTTGGTGCATGTGGTATGCCAGAGTTTGCAATAACCTGTGCACATAGCCCTATTTTCTTCATTGAAGAAGGATTCAGAATTTCAGTGGCTATACTGGCTCATTATACAAGCTATGTTAAAGGGACAACAAGTAGTACTCAAAAATGGAGCTAAAAGAATCTTCAGAGAGTTAACAAGGTTAAAAATTATCTGACTTGAAAATCAATTGAACTAATTCCTCAAAATTCACAAAACTCTAATATGGATATTTATCATATCATTTGAAAAGAACACGCAAGCTAGTTGAAAGACTGATTTGTCAAGCACTGGCACTACTGATACTAATAATGATAAACTTGCGTTGTCAAAATAATTTTAACTACAGACTCACCTTGTTCAAGTAATTTAACTGTGTAATGACACAGATTGCCGCAACTGTAAGAAAAAACCAAGTTTGAGGATAACCTATTTGACTTATTCCATCCAGTGTAAGTTTTATTGCAATTCCAATGGCCTTTATGCTTACGACCTGAATAATATGACAAAAAAGGTTATATAGGCTTATGCACCTACCTCGGAATAAAATAGTGCACTCGGAAGAAACTTCACAGCATCTTGACAATAGAATATTATAGATATTTGGTAACTCAAAGAGAGGATAATTACCGTCAGTGAACCCATTAAGGAACATATTCCCAAGTATACCAGTATGTTTGTCTGCCCACAGCGAGGTTCGAAGTGTAAAATAAGAGCTAATACTACTGAAAGTGTAGCTCCTACATATATCAGAAAAGCTGTTGGAGGAAACATGAAACCAAGAACAGTTAGTTATTGCTGAAATCAATGCACGTTTTATTGTGAAGATCAGGAAAACAGAATCAGTTAAAACCAAAAACCTGGTTGAGTTGCCAGAGTCCAGATTTCTTGCACGGAATTTGGAGTATGCTCTTGAGGTGCATGAATAACAATCACCACTGATCCAACAATGCAGGTGATACATCCTAGAATGCCCATTTTCTGCAGCCGTTCCTTCAACACGAAGTGTGCCAAAACAGCACTGCTCAGACGTATCAAACGAGTCAGTACATATATGTAATAAAAAATCTGCCAAAATTTTATTTTATAAGAAATTACCGCAGGCAACTAGAGCTCAGACATGACTGCATTACCTGATAATTATACTTAACGCACCAAGTGGAGTCACAAGAACTGCAGGGGCATAAACATAAGCAACAAAATTTGCAACCTCTCCAACAATCACTATTTGTACAAAGTTACAAAACCCAAAATCAGTCAAGCATTTGACTAACAATTATTAAATCAAACAAATAAAATTGGCGGGCAGAGCAGGATACAGAAAGAGAGCAATAGTAACTCAAATTGGTCTCCATATACTTACTTGTCACCATGCCTGCCCACCAAAGCGGTTCTAATAAGTAGGTGTAACCTCCAACTCCTGCATTATTCAAGACTAAAAAGCCAATTAGAGGAATTAAAGAAGCAAGCATAAAATCAGCAAATTATCTAAGGCTGATGTCTTGTTCTTGCAATAATGCACCAAAAGTATAACATATAAGACAAGAGACAAGTTCGCATCAACTGGTTCACGAGAAGAATCAACAATCACACCCCATATTAAGTTTCTTGCTTTAAGGACCACAACTCATATTAAATAAAAAGCGAAAACTGACTTTCCTATGTCTTTCAGTGCAATAAAAACATGAAAAACCTTCTTCCACAAACCTTCTAATTCAGAATGGCAGACAAACTAATTAATTTTTGAAAATTCAAGATCCAGGTATCTTTTAAGTGTAATCTTTATAGATATATTAACACTTTTGACAGAAAACGTCTTAACACAATTTTTGCGTGTCATCTCCATTATTTCATAAAATACACAAAACAACCTATTTTTTTCCTTCTAACAGTTCATAATACGGATTTCAAGATATTGAAAAAGTTTCACTTTCCACTAAATTACATTGCAGTTATTAAAATAATCACTTCCAAATTCAATACTTCAAAATCAAGAACAGATGATTATGTTATACCTTTTTTACCCTCACAGAGATTTCATCAAATATAAACTGAATCAATTATCACTTATGATACTGGAAATAAGCAGGCAAAACTCAAATTCACACACGTAACTGATAATTATGTTCATATTTCCAATCAATTCAAAAAAAAAAAAATGGGAACATTACAGACACAATTACATAAACTCCCAAGTAGGTGCTATACCTAATCTCATCATTTTTATTTACCCAAAAAAAAAACAATTAGTAAAGATCGTATATTTATATTTAAGAAAAAAATCGAAATTGCACGGACCTGCGCGAGTACCAGAAGCTCCGGCACATTTCAGTCCTTTCTTCTTCAAAATGAAACTCGAACCAATAAAGGCACTCGACGCCACTGCTAATATCACTCCTATTGAATTTGCCGATAGCCCCATCTCTCTCTCTCTCTCTCTTTAACCTTCTCAAATATTTGTATATGAATATAAATATAAATCTATTTCCAATCACATGTATTTCGCTTTGTCTGCAGTAGAAGTACAAAATGACTAAACGTTTGATTCCCGCGAAAACACGAGGCTCAGATTCGATTTTCCCTCCCAAAAAAAGCAAGGACCTACAAGATTGTTACAACTGTTATGCTTTATCTGCAACGCAGCGTTTTATTAGCTGTGTCCCCGATTCTGTAACTCTCGACTTCGACGGCGGGATCTGAAAGCTGAAACTATAACTAAAACTAAAACCCTCTCAAGTCTTGACGAAAACTCAACTGACCAAGTTTCGTCGTCTTGTCGGAAATTTCCGACTTTTCCGTACGGATCATGGCAATTATCGCCTCCTTCGCGCAGACACAGCTAAACTACACGCGAATTCCACGTGGTTGATTGATTAGAAAGAAGAGTCAAAAGCTCACGTACTTTACTAGTTTTCTCCGTTTTGTTTTATTTGTAGAATTTATTTCATCTACATCCCCAAACGTTTTATATTTCATTGAAAGAAAATAATTTGTCCAATTTTTTCTAACCGCAGACGCCTATTTATGAAAATATGATTAAATTGTAAACCGCAATTTTTATTTTTTCCTCTTGTTGTTAATACTTAATAATTAACAAATTAAATAAACAATAAGGACTTATTTAATAACATACGACAATTGTATCCTCTTAAACAGTATATAGAAACTCAGGGACCTAGATGTAAATTAGTTTTTAACTTTTTTTTTTAATTTTACGAATCGGTTGGTAAGATGCGGCAGAAGCTCATTGGTGAGCATGATGATTCTGGTGGTCGTTGAATAGTACGTTAATTGACTAAATTACCCTCATCTGTAGCGTCTCACGATGCTTGCGTGATTGGTGTAATAGTAAATTGAGATTGGGGTTACAAGTTTACAGTTATATGACAAGCTGGATGACAGCAAATGTAGGAAAAGTGCGACAGCAAAGGTAGTGCGTGCCCTAGATCCATTGTTTAAGGCCATTTTGTCCTTAGAAATTCGTACAGTTGACTTTTTATTGGGGAATTTTTTTTACTATATTTAAAATTATTATATTTTATTAACTAAACATATAACATTTTATTTATTTTATATTTATTGATATAATTTATAAAAAAAATATTTTTAATTTATTATAATTAATTAATTAAATCAAAATTTTATTTTTATAAAAAAATAGTCAAAATTAATTATTTATATAAAAAATTAAATTATAAAAATAAATATAAAATTCAAAAAATAATTATAATATTTAATCACTTATGCGCACTCTATAGCACGCGCTATAAGGGCACGTGTCAGGCCCAAGGCATTAAGGTATTTTTATTTTTAAAATTATTATATAATTTTAAAAAGTACACATTTATTTTTCATTAATTAATTTATTTTATTTTGTATAATTTATTTTTAACCACTATTTATTAAAAAATAAATTAATTATTAAAAAAACTAAATTTGAATAAAAATTTATAACAAAATTTAATTAATTTTAAATAATTAAAAAAATTAATTTAATTAAGATTTAACGTTCAGAGCAATCACAATTCAGAGTTAATTATTTTATTTTTTTAGTTATAATATTATTAAAAATTAATTAAGTTTAAATACCACCACAATTTAAAAGACCTTGTAGCACGCGCTACAAGGTGCGTTACATACCATATTAATTAATTTAAATAAATAATTTTTTTTTATTTGTAAGCTATAAATTAATTAAAAATAATAATTAAAAAATAAATGTGTGCTTTTTTTAGTTATTATATATTTATGATAATTTTAAAAAAACAAATAATTAATTAACTTTTAAAAAATAAAAATACTACTGTAGTGCTCTATAAGGTGTAGCGCGTGCTACAGTGCGCACATCAAGGGGATATTTTAAATTATTGTGTTATTTTAAATTAATTATTTTTTAATTAATTTATAACTAAAAATGAAAAAGAAAACAAAATAATTAACCTTGAATCTTGTTGTACTATTTTTAATTAATTATTATTTTTAATTAATTTATAACTAAAAAAATAAAATAATTAATCCTAAACCGTGACCCCTAAATCCTAAATACTAAATCCTAATTAACTTAAAATTTTATTTTAATTATTTAAAATTAATTAAAATTTTATTATGTTTTTATTCAAATTTATTTTTTTTAAATTGATTTATTTATTTTATTAAATAGTGGTTAAAAATAATTAATAAAAAAATAATTTAAAAATAAATGTGTACTTTTTTATATTATAAATTATATAATAATATTTATAATAATTTAATATTAAATAAATATGCCACATGGCGCCTCATGGCACCACATGGGCTGACGCACACCCTGTAGCATAATTATTTTATAATTTAATTTTTTATGTAAATTATTAGTTTTAATTTTTTGTAAAATTAAACTTTTAATTAAATTTATTTATTAAATTACTTAATTATAATAAATTAAATATATATTTTTATAAATTATACAAATAAGGATAAAATAGATAAAGTGTTATATATTTAGTCAATAAAATATAATAATTTTAAGTACAATAAAAAATAATCCCCCAAAAAGAGGTCAACTGTACGAATTTTTCTTTTGTCTTTACTTCTAAAACTCTCTTCCTTATTTGGTTTCAAAGAAAATTGAGTCCAAAAGAGAAACAAAATATCTGCACTTATTTGAATAGTTTAATAATAAAAAATAACTTGCAATATATTTTTTTATGAAAATAAAAATTTTGAGTTTGAATTTATCTCTTCATATTAAAGAAAAGAAAAAAGAAAGACATCATAAAGCTCATGGACAATATTTGTGAGATTTGATTATAAATTATTTTTTAAAATGTCAAAATTCTTTATTCACGAGAGTGTAATTCAAGATAGTTTGGATTCATTAAAAAAAATTATAAATAAGAAAAAGAAGACCTATTCATATTAAAGTTACCATAATTAACTTAAAGAATGAATACTGAGATTGACCTTCTCCCTCTTCGTCTTCCACCTTTAATGATCAAAGACAAAACTTCTTGCACCTATTAAGAACACTTTAATAATAAAGTTAGAACTTAGATTAAATTTAAGAGTATAAAAAAGAAGCATAAATAGTATATTATGTTTTGATACACGGAGATTTAGTAATTTAACAATTTTGGTTAGTTAAAAATTGAGATAAATATCAAATATGAGAATCACAAAAAGTTTAAAATATGTAAGATATGTATGAAGAAGTTTATGATATGTGGAATACGAAGGGAGAAGCGAAATAGGACTCGAAGACATGAAGAAAGCGAAAAAAATAAGTGGAAGGACACTAGGGGCGAGCGTCACGGTGCCCAGCACAAAAGCCCACTGTCCCAGCGCCGCGGCTACTAGGGATGAGCACCGCGGCACCAAAAGCAACAGAAAGTTCGTTTTGATCCAAATTTCATGTTTTGAAAAGTTTAGGACTTCCAAAATAAGAAAACTCTTACTCCAACAAGGAATAGGGTTACTAGGCACGAAATAAAATTTATATAAACACTTGTAAACTCTTTTATTTTAGCTTAAGCATTAAGAGAGACTCTAAGAGAGTGGAAGAACTGGGTAGACACTAAGTGCTTGTGTACGCTAAGGTGGAACTGTTGTTTGGGTGTTCATTGTTCATGATAAAATAATGGTACACTAAACACTAAGTCCTTTTGATAGTTCTTCATTAAGTTTTCCTTGTAAAATCTCTAAGGAGTTAATGAGAAATGTTAGGAACTTTGGATCATCATGGACGTAAGCAATTAGCCGAACCGTGTAAGATTGTGTTGTGCTATTTTATATTTTACTTTGAATTCTTACTATTTTGCTTGATAAATAAGTTATTTCACTGTACAAAAAAGTTAGGGTTCAAAATTGAACTTGAAATTCTTCGCTTTAACCTAAGTTCAAAAAGAAGAAGGGTAGTTCATCCCTTAACGTAATAAATATTTGAATTAATTTGATTGCTAAAAATGAGTTCTCAATTTTTAGATAATTTTTTATGATAAAAAAATAAGAAAAATTCCCTTTTTAGAGAAAATGGGTGGCTTCTTTCCTCTTTGGTTGCATGATCAAGATCATATCTTTCTAATCATTCGATTTTTCATGTTAATGATCCAATTGATAATTTTTATATGTGACCTAGTCAACATCCATTAACTTTGAGTGAAGTGATTCCACGATAATCTCTCTTTTAATTTAAAAAAATTAAGAGGTATTATGCTCTCGTTAGATTAATTGAATTTGCTCTTAACATTATAAACTTATTGATAACCTGATCTATTATAAAATTATTAAATGATTTAAATAAAAAATTTAGTAAATGAGAATAAAAAAAATATTATAATCATATTATTTCACTTTTCTAATTATACCATATTATGTTAATTTGTATAAATGAATGTGTATAGTTAATTTAAGAGAACATTATATGTATAATAATATTATATGAGAATACATGTGTACAATAACATTTCTTAATACTTATTGTAATTTTTTGCAACTATATTATTACTGATGTATTCTCGGTTCTATGTCCCGTTATAGACAAGTCTTAACTCTTAGATTTTGTTGACTTTTATAACCCACTAACTCTTAATAGTGCTAACTATTAGTAATTATAATTCTCAGTAATGCTAACCCTTAACACTGATATAAACTCTTTTAGCCTAAATTTAAATTATTTCAGATCATACAATGGTTGTAGCATCACAAGCATTGTACTATTTAATTAATGAAATTAGTGATTTAATAAAATGTATTGTTTAAATATTATAAAAATAAAATATTCATACAAAATGAGAGACACGTAAGCACAAATTCTAACAAATACAATCTCAGAGCATCAAGATATGCAACTTACCCATATAAGCTAACGGATCCTATATTTACGCATACCAAACTCTATAAACATTGGATCACACTCAACGACACCTAGAGGTTAGACCATAAAAGGTCTCTAACATGCATAGAATTAAAATTATTGTGGATCACTCACTAGCTCATTGTGAAGCTCAGGTCAAAGGTGTGAGTGATTTTAAACCTAGGGTGCATGCATGTGGGTTTGTATCTATCATTCAAATATAGCCTATGTAATACATACATACATGCGCAACAGATGAACGGTATTCAAATTTCATAATGATAAACACAAATAAACTTTACATGTTATCTCATAAATGAAAAATACTTCAAGATTGAGAAATAATACATTGTCAAGCCTTTAGTATATTGTCGAACCAGAGTACTCGCTTTGAAGTAACTCGTTCACAATTTTAGTTCCTCAACACGATGGGTTTGGAGAAGCTAGAATAGCAGCTTTTCCAACAAATGATTCAACTCTTGAATCCTTGTTTCTACCTTGTAGTATGAGTGACCAAAAATAGAAGAAAAAAATGAAAGATGTGTTTTTACTTTTAACACTTGAGGGAATTTTCTAATACTTAACCTTTCAAAAATTCTCTCTACCATTCCACTAATTCCTTGGCCTAATTTTTACTTAATCAACTGAGCAACATATTACTCTTTTATTTGTTTATTATTTTCTTTTATTTTCTCACCTAATGGCATCCATTATGTTTGTCATTAGTGTTTTGTTTATTATTATATTTCATTTTCTCACATAATGACATCCATTATGTTTGTCATTAGTGTTTTGTTTATTATTATTTACAATAAACCAAATGAAAACAAAATAAAATAGACTTTAAATGAATTTGGCCTTAATCTAGACCAAATGAGAAAACACATTCTCATTATTAAGAAACATTTTAAAGCCTACCATTAACAAATGCTACCAATTTATACTTATCTTATCATTTAATTAATATTAAATAAATAATTTAATCATATTAAATCGTGATAGAAACACAAGCTAATTTAAATAAAAAATTAATTGTTTGATTTAAATTTAAATAATAATATCATATATTATTATTATTATTTTATTTAATAAAAAAATTTATTAATAAAATAATGATATTATTTGTCTAACAAATAAGTTCATTTTGGTAATTTCTAAATCAAACAATAATTGGCCCACATGTGTCATATATCAACATCTCATTGGTTAAAAACTAATTATTAACTAATTGATGTACTTAACTCTTAAGTTTTCACACGTGCACGATCGAAGTAAATATCCGGTCTACTAGAATTTTTTGGATCGAACTATTCAATTCAATACGCTATCCCAGTGCACAACGAGTACACTTTATATTGCGGGACTCTCTAGGTCTACTCCCAATTTGTCAAATAGAATTATTCTATAAGTTCGAGATCAATGCCCCACGCACAAGTCACAGATATTATAAATCAGTGCAGTAGACCATACAAGTTAAGGTCATATAGCATACGTATAATCCTTCCGTTAATTATATCCTACAAGAGCAAGGATATATATCACTACCATCAAATCCCTATGTGTTCATCCGTGAACTTATCTCTAGATACGTATCTTAATAAATAATATATGCAAACACTTTTACAATATTGTTTAACTCTGTAGGAAACTCTTTTCCTGGGTTCGTTGCTTATGGCCATAAGACTTTTTAAAATACAGTCTCTGAGCATCCGAATATATAACTCTTCCATGTGAGCTGACGAATTCCATATCTGTACACACTGAACTCTATAAGCATCGGACCATACCCAACGACACCCAGCGGTCACACCATGAAAGGTCTGTGACATGCATAGAACCAAAGTATGATGGATCACTTACAAGTCTACCATGGTACTCAGGTTAAATAACCAAGTATACTACTCAACTCGAGAGGACTTTTCATTAACGGCTTCATGGGATGTCTATTGGGGTCCTTATTGAGTCTGTTCAGTATTCAGTCCTCATTGAACACCTATATGATATATAAACTTCCAGTAAGCCCATGGTCAGCTAAAAACAACCACATATATCATCTAGGTATAGTATACACTAGTCTATATAAAAAGATTTCACCGTCAGACCTGCATCAGTGAATTAAGACCAAGAACATGTAATTTAAGAATAGACTTACATAATAACATTTATTAGCACCTATTGTAACTCTTGCAACTATGTTATTACTAATGTATTCTCAAGTCTTTATATCGTCACAGACAATATTCTAACTCTTACACTTCACTGATCAATATAACATGCTAACTCTTTAATATTTATAGTTTTCAGTAAAGCTAACTCTTGGCATTGATCTAAACTTCTTTAAATCAAATCTAAACTCCTTCAGATTATATAATGTCTGTAGTGTCACAAGCATTGAACCATTTATTAATAGTAATTAGCGATTTAACAAATAATAAAATGTATAAATACTATAAAATAAAATATTCATACAATAATATAATGGCACGTGAGCACAAATCCCAACAAAAGGACTATGAATACTACTCAACTAGAGAATACATTTTATTGATGGTTCTATGGGATGTCTATTGGAGGTTTTTATGAGTTTGCTCAGTACTCAATCCTTACTGAATACCTGCATGCCGTTACGAGCTTCTACTAAGCTCATGGTCTGCTAAGACTAATTATGTAGACAATCTAAATATAGACATACACTGATATGAAAAAGTTTATCGATAGACCAGTATCAATAAAGATAGATCAGGAACGAGGTCTTCGAGAATATACTGTGTAATGACATTTTCTATCACCATTTGCAACTCCTTACAACTATATCATTACTAATATAGTCTCGGGCATTTGTCTTATTTCAGACCAAGTTCTAACTCTTATAATATGCTAACTCTTAACACTTCTAACTCTTAGCGCTGATCTAAGCTATTTTAGATCAACAATATTTAAGATTAACGATTTTATTCGAAATATTTATTGTATAAATATTAAATAATTAAATATTCATACAATATTAAAATAGCACATAAGCATCATTTTCGACAACCTTTAGATTTATGATCATTAAAGTAAAATTAAAATTTGAGCAGTGGTTCAAAATGAACTATTACCTTTTTAAATAAAGGGGTCTCATGAATTATTGTACTTATGCATATATAATATGAAAGGAGGCAATATTTTTTTCTTGATTTTTATTGAATAGGTACTATCAATTGAATAGGTACTATCAAAATAATAATTAAATATTGAGTATATTAAAATAATAAAATAAAATTTACAAGAATTCTTCTCTATTTCAAAGTACACAAAATATTACTAGAGAATTTATAGAATTCAATGCATATGTATCGGTGTCTTCCAAGTTATGAACTAACCATTAAACAACTAATTGTGTTTCACAAGAACCTGGTGAAACATAAAATTCCTATAAAACAGTGCCCATTAGCATGAGTCACAGGACTAGTTATACACATTGAATTCTCTATAAGTGAGTTGTTTCATGGTTTGACACTTTGTAGCCTTATACTCAGTTGGAATTTATAAATGCTCTAGAGAATCCCGAGTAAACTCTTATAGGAATCAACTCAATCCACACTCATAAAAGTGAACATCCATAAAGTGTGTTCTACATTTTAAAGACACTACCATATAATATTAGGCTGTAGAGTTCATTAAGAGTATAATTTTAACCTTTTCACTACACTTAAATACTATCATATCTTAGGAATGACTCACGATTATAATAGTGATAGTATTACAAAATAAGGAGTGACTTGTTATTGCTCCTATGAACTTATTTCATAGGATCTCCAATCAAACATGTGGAGTGGAGTTACCATCATTATTGTTTTATGCATAGTCCCCTCCCCTTTAACATCGAAATACTAACATCTTATTTAATGATTTTAATTAGAAAATTTGTTAAATTCAACTTTAATCTTTTAGCATTTGGCTATCATAACTAAATATAAGCAATTATATTTTTTATATTATTTTTTAGACCAATTGTTTACTTTTCTCATTTTAATATTCAATCACAGCCTAATAATAAATAAAAGATGATATATATTTATGTAAAGATATGCTAAATGTTAATAATTCATTTAGGCTAGAATATGCCTTTACAAAGCTATCAACATACTTTTAAAACGCAATTCATTCAATCTCTTTTATAGATTGAGATACACTTGTATAATTTTCAATACAATACATCTCCACCAATGTAAAAATTATAATGTACCAATACATTTATCTCACGAGTCATATGTGTGGAGATTATTATATATTTTTTCATCTTTATTAATGCCTTTTTGATTAAATTATAGGCAATCTATTTAAAACTATAAATGCATTAAATGCCTATAATACACATTAGGCTTAACACAATAATATCAAGATCACCAATGCATTGAATATGATTAAATTATACACTTTTTGGGTTTTCAAGTAATACTCAAACGGTTTTAAAATATTTTGGACTAAAATGTAAATACACAAAATATTTTACAACAAATGTAAATAACTAGAGAAAAGGGTCATCTCTAGTTACTAAGGGTAATTCCAACACAGGGATGCAGTCTATATAATTAGCATTATTATGGGTCAAAAATCGTATTAACTAAATTGTGAGCCCAAACTGATAAACTAACTTGGACCCAAATGAAGAATACCCTTTTTCCTTCAACCAACCTAGACCCTGTATATCTCCATTCGGGTCTTTGACCCGATTTACGCGTATTTCATTATTATTTTTTTCATTAAAAAAAAAGAAGAGAAAAGCCATATTTATTACTCACATCAACAGTCTATAATAAAAATATTATAATTCAATAACATATTTTTCATATCACAGCACAATTTGGGATTATTTTATAATATTAAATAATTTTTAACAGAGATTAATAATGAGATTTCGTTAGATTTATTTTTTAATTTAATCAAATTATTTAAATTATTTGTGATATTTTATTATAACTATAATCCTAATATTATAGAATGACTTCTTTTTTTTAATAATACAAATATATTTATTGACTTGCTAGTATCTTGAGTTCCTAAACGTGGAAAATAGATTATAGTCTTTTAAAATTACTACAAAGTGGTGATAAAGTCTCCTGCATTGTAATAACTTTGAAAGGAGAACATTATATACTTCCGCGTCTATTATTTCTAATTACCATTTTGTTGGTAACTTTGATAAGGTCCTTCAAATTATTTAATAAAATTTAGAATTTGATAAAGACCTTCAAACTATTTTATCAAATTATTTGATAAAATTTAGAATTTGATAAGATCCTTCAAATTGTTTTATCAAATTATTTAATAAAATTTAGAATTTGATAGTACATCAAAGTCCTTAATATTTAAGATTGATTTGTTAAATTAAAGAATTATTTATGCTTTTAATTAAGTTTTTTAATGGTAAATTATCATAATTTTTTTTTTAGAAATATAACATTGTATAAAGAGTATTTTTACAAGTTCAAATAGCCACCTCCTTGAAGTTTTTCTATTGGAAAAAAAAACCCTTAAAAGTGAGAGAAATATATTTAAAGCTTATATTATCTCGCTTTGTGTAAGAAGTAAAAAAAATAAAACTTGTATTATCTAATTGTATGTTGAAAAATTGGCACATTAAATAGTTTTAAAAGATGAATAAAATTTGTTATTTATTCATCTGGTTATGTAATTTTCTTGACAAACCCCTTGTAATTTATTCATCAACACGGAAATATTTGGTATAAAAGCCAGTGGTGATGACGTTACATTAACAAATAACATATTAGACTGGGCCTGGGCCTGGGCTGGGCCTTATTTTACAACCTTTTGTATGAATTATTTAAGAGAATTGGTGTTTTTTTTTAAAATAAAAAAACAATTATTTAGTTCTAGTTATGACGGACTGACGTATAAAACCTAATCCTAATTAGAGGAGGAAGAAGGAATCTTCTTTCTAATAAAAGCGTACATTCTTTTTCTCTCTCTCTCGATTTTTCCACAGGGACCCCACAGCAAATAATAATATCTCTATCTCTTCCCTTTTGTCTTTTTTCCACCGTTTACTGACCATGCGGCGACCGAGTCCGCTTCTCTTCCTCCTCCGATATTTTTTTAGATCTACATTATCCGGTCTATCCCGATTAATCGGCATCTCATCTTCACCGTTTTATCATCATCAAATATGGCATCAGAAAACAAACAGCAACAAAAAAATAAAAAAAACACAACACAGATAATTTCACACCATTGTAATAATATCCCCTCTAATCTTATTTAAGGCAGCTCATTGCTATTTTTTTAAAAAAAGAAAAAAGACAACAAGTTCGCCGTGCAAGAACCACGATGACCCGACCCGACATAAACACGACCAAGTAAAATTAAAACTCGCATATTAAAATTAAAACTAAGAATCCTAAAAAGACACCCACCACATCATAAAGATAATAACATAGTCATACTCATCATCACCATCGTGATGATCATCATCTAAGCCAGTTGACCGCAATCAGCGACCACGACGGGCTTGGTGGTCCGGCCGGAGCCTGAACCGACTTTCTCAATAGTCTTCACCACATCCAATCCCTCAACTACCTGACCGAACACCACGTGCTTCCCATCCAGCCACTCGGTCTTCGCCGTACAGATAAAGAACTGGGATCCGTTGGTTCCGGGCCCTGCATTGGCCATGGACAGGATTCCGGGCCCGGTGTGCTTCTTGATGAAGTTCTCGTCCGCGAACTTTGCGCCGTAGATCGATTCGCCTCCGGTTCCGTTTCCGGCGGTGAAGTCTCCGCCCTGACACATGAATCCGGGGATCACACGGTGGAATGAGGAGCCCTTGTAGTGGAGTGGCTTGCCGCTCCGGCCAGTTCCCTTCTCGCCGGTGCAGAGGGCGCGGAAGTTCTCGGCGGTCCGGGGAGTGACGTCAGCGAAGAGCTCCATCACGATCCGACCGGCCTGCTGGCCGCCGATGGTCATGTCGAAGTAGACTCTAGGGTTCGGCATTCTGATTGACTGGAAAGAGAGGAGCGAAATTTAAAACTGATATTCAGATTTGGTTGATTTGTTGGTGGCAGTGATTTGTTAGGGTTTAGAAGGTCTTAAATAGGGGACGAAGGGGTGGGGGAGTGAGGGGAAGTGAATCTGGACCGTTGAGTAGTAACACGTGGAGGGATCTTAGCTTGGAATGGTAGTAACCATGGTTGAGTTAGTTTTTGACTCGGGTTAAGTGAGGGATTCAAGGCTGGGCATTTGGACGTCGTTTTGTCGTTGTCTCGAGCTTTACTTTACGGGTTCTTTTTCTTTTGTTGATATAGATGGGAGAACGAGGTCGTTTCAGAGATTACTTATTTATTTAATTTTTTATATATTCTTATTTGTAGGAACATCTTAATGCATTTTCCTGTGCAAATTTCAAATATAATCAGACGGTACAAAACACAGATCTGTCGTATTTCTCCGATTTTTCAGATCTCCACCACAAAATAATAATAATTTTTATTAAAGTAATGTTGGAGAATTGATTTCCTTAAATCCTGCTACACAAGATGCCAATTTGATTTTTTTTTTCTCATTTTTTGTCTTCTTGTAACATTAATATTACAAAAAATAATGTTTATAAGGATAAAAATTATAGGCTACGACTACGTGGCGACCCAAAAACAAAAAAAAACAAAAAAAAAGAAAAAGAAAAATACAATAATAATATCACCATCAATAGTTTATATACAATGCAATATAATAAAGAGATAAGAGGGGTATCGGATGCAAAGGCTATTTTGCTTTTTTTTTTTTTTTTTTTCTTTTTCGAATTTTATGAAGAAGCGAGTATTCAACATATTAAAAAGGTAGACAAATTTGAAATGGGCACAAACTCCATTACGGTCCATCCGTTGGGGGTTCAAATATCAACGATATTATTCTTTTTTTTTTTTTTTCTTTGCCTTTTTATTTAAAAGAGTCCACCGAGGAAAACTGAGTGTAATGGCCAAACTTTGGTCACTGGAGCAAAGAATCATGTCCACTTGTATGGGCCGACCATGGTGTCATTTCATATGTGTTGATGATCATGTATGTATTCATGTGCCATCACAGTTGTTGTACAATTATAACATCACAAGGGGCAGGGCCCATCCTTGGGCCCGAAAACAAAAATCAGGTCCTTCAGGTTCACGGTGAGGAATCATTTCTCACTTGGATTAATTATGACAACTACGCGCGTACGCCAAGTGGTTGTCAAATTCATCATGGATGGAGTTGTGATGAATTTTTAAAATAGTCATTTATAAATATATATATATATACACAAATTTAAGTAATGAACTAATTATTTTTAAAAATCCGCCACAATTTTAAATATATAATAACTTCTATTACATTATTTTTTAACAACACTTGCTATAGTGGTTCAATAATAAAAATTTTACTCTATTTCTTTTTCCATTAAAGGAAAAGTTGAGGTGGAGGAATTTAAGCACAAAAAAAAAAAAAAGTTTCAATTTTTTTTTAGACTCGCATTCAACTAAGAAAGAAAAAAAAAGCGTCCACTAATTGTATTTGCTTAAATGATTATGTGCACCAAAGGTTCAAATTCTAAAAGAAAGCCAGAGTTTTTATTTTATTTAATTATTAAAGACAATTGACAGTTATAATACTTTTTATTACAATTGCAATTCGTTATTAATTAAAATACAATTGTAATTATTTAAGATATACACTTTGTAATGCAATATTTACATTAAAAAGAAGAAAAAAACTCTGAACTTGAGTTGCCTCAGAAACATTCATCTCAAATATTTCATTATTTTACTGTCATGAAAAATAAAGTATCGGAAAATTTTCATAATAATTCAGAAAAACATATGCATAACTTTCAAGAAAAGCTTCAAATCAAAGTTCCGGTGAGTTCTAAGCAAATAATATTTTAGACATCCCTCAAAAAGGAGGATGAAATTCTCCACAAAATTGATTGAAACCCCCTTCCATTATGCAAGTAGGCATATCTGCCACAACATATCCCAAGAATGAAAAGGAAAAGAATGTTTCAATTGTCAGGCTGTTGTCTACTTCTACTCCCATGAGATGTGAGATTCAATTTTTCATGGGGACCTCTCTCTTAGATGGGAGTAAATTTCTCCCAAATCTGAGAGATAATATCGCCCATTCGCAATCACAATTGAATTCTACCACAATGGGACTAACCCATACATCGTCCTTTTTGGGGAGAGCCAACCTGTGCTATAATAAAACTAATCTAGCCAAGATTCTGATAAATAGCTGACCATCGATGTTAACGAATCAAAGAAAAAAAAAAGTTTTAACCAAAAAAAGGAATGCTTGAATTATATCTGCACAGATATTTCCTTTTCTTCTTGAATCCTTTTTACATTTTTCTTCAAGTAATCATAACATCTGCAAATTTCTCTCTTTTTAAGCATACAGATTTTGCCTATTTCCACAGGGAGTATTCCAGAATAAGACCTTCGTTTGTATCAATCCCGGATAGACAACTTAAATTATATGTTTCAAAGATTTCATTGACGCTTCCAGAAATGCATGCCCTTCCATCGCTACAAAAGAAAGCAAATAAATTAACATTTATTGTGTAAAACTCAAAGTCAAGTTAGCAAAATGAAAGGACAATTACCTTTTATCAACAATTTGACTTCCTTTGACAAGTCTTCCACTCGCCCTAAGATGCGCCTTATTCCACAAATCTGAACAACACAAAGTTCCAAGTTCAAGGACATTTCCATTACTTGGAGCAGCAGAAGACAGACATGATGGATTTCAGGATCAATCTGCTTTCATTTGTTTGCCTCGCAGAGTTCAGCAATGATAGCAACTGCTTGATCCTGCATTTTTCTATAATATGTCACGAGAGGGCACTGAAAAGCATAATCTACATACAAGGAAAGGATTATAATAAGCAAGCAATTTATATTTATTAACATTTGTTAGGCTGTAATGATCTTTCAAGTAAAGGATTGGTAACTGAATTCTGATATCTAACTCTTGATTGCATGGAATACAAAAAAAGAGATGTCACCATCATACCTGTAAGCCATGCAAAATCTCAGGCATTGGAAGCTCAGTAAAATGAGCAAGGTCGACAAATCCCACCTCCTCTGCCCTTTCGGCAGCACCCTTAGCTTGTAAACAAAGAAATTTCAAAAGGAGAAACGTAATTTTGTAGATCCGCATGGCAACAGCATCTGAGAAGTATGTTTGAGAAAGAGGATGGCTACTTTCAGTAGCGGTTGATGCAGCAGAGAACTTCGCCTTTGACACACAACCAAGAGGTGTAAGAGCAAACCATCCATTCTTGCAGTCGACAAATGGTGGTTTCTTGCACCAATCTGACTCATCCTTGAGGATAGGAGGACATAAGAGAGGGGCAGTCCTGCTGGCAGATACTCCAACGCGTTGAGTTCCTTGGCTAATAAAGGCTAAAAGATGGATGCATGTCTCTCTCAATTGTGAGTCCATTTCTTTCATGGCCTTGACCCATGAACTCCTCTGTTTTGCTAACACACACATCAGCACGAGAGTGTGCTCCGTTTCGTTAAGAGAAGTCAGTGAAGTTTGCATCCTTTGTGCACGAGGTCTTTTCTTGTCATAATCATCAGACGGAAACTCTGGTGCAGTGAGATAACAAGAAATAAGATAAGCTCTCTTTGAAAGAAATAAGGAATAACATTGTCCACTACGTCCATGCAAAAACTTTATCCTAAAGACTGAACTATCGCTGCAACCACAGCCATACCAAGTCCCCAAGTGTGATGAAGCTTGTCAGTTTTGTCCAGCACATTGAGGGCAATCTTATCACTATTAACTAGAGAGGAAGGCCTACCATCCAATAATCCTGAAAACAAAACTCTAATAGATGACAAAAAGCCAGCATTAAGAAGCATCTCAGCACCTCCTCTAACTCGTGCAAGTGTCAAAAAGAACTTCAATATTATAGGAGTGGATGCAAAAGAAGTTTTATCCCAAAGCCTCTCAATGACATGCTGCAGCTGGAGATGTTGCTGTATGATGGGGAACCAAGAGTTAGGAGTCAGTAAATTTCTCATTATCAAGTCCACAATAGTGAGGGTGCGGGTAAAATGATCTCCACTAATGATGCAATGGCAGATAATAGGTAATAACCCCAAGGTCACATTAGAAACCTCAGCTAAGTCTTCAAGAGATTCCTTATCTTTCACCCCATCTTGACGTTAATTAAGGCAAGTAGACTCTAGTACTGAAAGAAGCAACAAGAGCAAATGCTTTAATGTTATATTCACCCCAGTAACTGATTTCCTCAAATCACTCAATGCTCTAAGGCCAGAGCTGGAGGTTTTTAAAACAAGCACACAGATGGGTGAAGAAATGCTTTTCTGAACAGATCGCACAACTTGAAGAAGTAATTCTGCTAGGAAATCAAGGATATCTTCAGAGGCATCCAAAGCCGGAGCTAACAGTTTTACTGTGGCAAGGAAATTATGGTGTATGTGATCAATGCATGAAAGAGTGAGTTGAGGGTTCTTCTGTTGAACTCTGGTCCTTTTCACCTGTGACTGCACCACCAGGCAAACATGAATTAACAGTTTTGATTAAGCTACATACGTGATCAATGCATGAAAGAGCGAGTTGATCTCCATAAAGAAGGCATGAAACTAAAATCTTTAGTGCTATTAGTCAAAACATAAGGGCTTATCATTTTATGTAATAATGATATAGCATTATTCATCACTTCTCAACTCTGAAAATGTACAAAAACAATAAAAAATAATCATAATATTGTGTTAACTATATTGAACTTCATTTTTGTTGCAATACTTGACCAATGTTGATCAAAGATATTGAGTGACTTCCAACTTCTTGATTAGTCCAAAAACAATATTCTTGATTCTCAAGAAATCCAACTCTTAGAGGCTGGGCCCCCAAAATCACAGATTACAAGGAGTTAAAGTTCTCAGCATTACACAACCCTAAATGCAAGAGCACCAATGAACAAAGATAATAAGAAATGAACAGCAGAGTAATTAATGAAGATTCTAGTAATTAAATTTTTTTATTAATTGTGCGCAAAAACTTAAATGAATCTTACGCATTATATCTGAAAACTTGCATAAATTCACCTCTGAAAACTTGCATAAATTCACCTTAGACGTTAGTGTGATACGTCCAATATTTCTAGGAGTTTCTAAGCAAATTATAACATGTCTGAATCATTTTGTTGGTTGTTTGGAGCTTCAAAAAGTTATATGGATACCTATAACTTAAAAGTGTTAGAAACATCATCTCCACCACAAACACTCTGATCATTACAAACTTCCTAGAACATCCACAAACTCTAAGAAAACACTAATATATGAGAAAAGAAACAATCATATTATTAAGATGAAAACTCTTGATCTTCTAAAGCAATATAAAACTTTACTTCAACTTTAACGCAGTCAAAAAAGAAAAAGCTTAAACAAGAAGTTCGCTGAGAAAGCAATTCCAGATCTCTAATGTTGAAAATTCACAGATTGCAATCGAAGGTATTCAGAGTTTAGAGGACTCGCATCAGCTTCATATACCGTCAATACAGTTACCAAAGCTCTCAGTGCAGAAACCTTGGAATTTGCAAGCAATGCCACGAAGTTTGCTTCTTGCATGCAATCCCACATTATAACAGCAGTTGCTTTAGATGATTTCCATTCTGCATAATCCCACATTTCCAAACCCAAATTTGCTCTTACGGATACAGGATCATACAAGTAAATTGCTTTGGCAAAATCAAGTAGGTCACCACCGTACTTATGTTCATACGACTGCAAAAACTTATTCAATCTATTTATCATTTGCCACTTGACTAGGATTGCTTGGATATGATTCATTTGGTAAAGGATCAGAAACATATGATGATTTATTTGGTAAAGGAACCAAATTTTGATTTTGTAAGGATGAGGAGTATGAAAGATCAAATAAAAACAAATAATGATTTATTTGGTAAATGTTGTCTCCTCCTTAAGATGAGAATTTGAAAAGTAATTTTCATTTTCAACGAAGGTTACATCGACAAAGAATCGTTTTGTCGGAAGATGATAACATTTATACTCTTTTTGTGTAGAAGAATACCCAACAAAAATACACTTAATAGCCCTTGGATCAAGTTTTCCACGATTATTCGAATGAATATGAACAAATGACACACAAAAAAATCTTAAGAATCAAGTGATTAGTCGTTTGAAGTCAGGGTAAAATTTCGAAAATAGTTGCATGGGATTGTTATAATCAAGAACTTTAAAGGGTAATCTATTAATTAGATGTGTAGCGGTTAAGACAACTTCCCACCAATAATTTTTTGGAACATTTTTTTGGAAAAGAAAAGCTCGAGTAATTGCTAAAAGATGACAATTTTTCCTTTTTGCCACTCCATTTTGTTGTGGTGTGTTGACACATGAGGATTCATAAATGATTTCTTTTTCTTTGAAGAATCGTGACAACACTTGATTAAAATATTCCCTAGCATTATTAGACCGAACTCATTTTATCTCAACCCTAAATTGATTTTTTACCATATAAAAAAAATTTTGAAAGGTGGAATTGACATCTGATTTTTGTTTTAAGAGAAAAACCCATGACACTCGAGTGCAATCATCAATAAACGAGACAAACCAACGAGTTCCAGAGATATTATGAAAAGTAGAAGGTCCCCAAACATCACTATGAATTAGAGTAAAAGGTTTTAATGCTCTTGTATTACTTATTGGAAAGGATACACGTTTATGTTTTGCAAGTTCACAAACATCACAAATGGAACATACTTAAATCAAATCCTTTAAATAAACCAGAAAACATTATTTTAAGAATACTAAAAGAAGGATGACCAAGACGAAAATGATATAACCATATCTAATCTTTATTGGCAAGAGAAGACTTAAAAAGCAGAGACAACGAAATCGGATCCTTAGTACTATTTTGCCCACTAGATTCCTCAAGAAAGTAGAGCCCATTCTTCTCCCTAGCAAGTGCAATCGTTGTCCCTGTTTTCTGGTCCTGAAATTTACGAAGTGCAGAAGAAAAGGTTACAAAACAATTCAAATCTTTGTAAGTTTGTGAATTGAAACTAGATTGGTAGACAATTTTGGCATATGTAGAACATTTTTTAAAACAAGGTTCTAATTTATAACTACATCCCCTTGATTAGCAATTGTAACCAATGTTCCATAAGCAATGGCAATTTTCTTATTACTAGGACAAAGACTATAAGATACAAACCTATGAGAAGATTGGGTCATATGATCTGTAGCCCTGGAATTTACTATCCAAGTTCCTTTTGTGATTGACACATTAAGTACAAAGGGCTGAAAATTACCTAAAAAAGCCAAAAAGTACCTGTACCACACATAGATTTTTCTAATGTCCTCATAAAATATCGCAACTTTTCAATCTCTTCTTTATTGAACTTAAATCGCTCTTGAGAGAATTCTTTTACACTTTTAGATTGTGTCAAGGTCAAATGTGCTAGTCCTTGACTTGCTTCTTGATTACTCTTTACGATCCAAGATGTATTTTGATTATTTAAAGGCTTACCATGGAGTTTTTAGCACCTTTCCCTGCTATGTCGCGGCTTCTTACAGTAGGTACACTATAAGAAGTCTTTTTTACATTCTCTAAGTCTTTTTAATAGTCTTACTTCGCTTGAACAAGCATTTGACTGTTGTTGATATGATTTCACAGCATTTGAAACTAAAGCTGAACATTCTGTCAAATTATAATCTTGCTGATTGATAGATTTTGAAATCTCAAGCATGATTTTAGACATAATTGGAAAGAAAAAAAAAATATGGGCGTGGAAAGACTAATTTTGAGAGGAAAAAAATGGTTCTGAAAAATATGGCAAAGTAGGCCTTAAAAGAACTAGAAGAATGAAAAAAAATAACAATTTAGGCCAGAAAAGAAAGAAAAAAACTGAAATTTTTTTTCCAGAAATTTTAAGTGACAATGCAAGCTACAAATTTGGAATTGATAAAATGACCAGAAAAAGAAAAAACAAACTGGAACTTTTTTCAAAAATTTTTAAGTAGCAATGCAGGCCACAAGTTTAGAAATGATAAAATGGCTTTGATACCATGACAAAGTATGAGTAAATCTCACTTATATTTCATCTAACAAATGTACACTAATTTATAGGAAAAAGAAACTAACCTAAGTCCTAATTACAGAGAATACATAGCTATAATACACAGCTATAATAAGCTGTAATACACAGCTGTAAAAAGTTGAAAAATCTGCACACCAAAACCGTAATACACAGCTGTAAAAAGTTGAAAACTCTGCACACCAAAACCATAATTGTTGACTCTAGCATCTGCATGCTAATATCATAATTGTTAACTCTTAACATTTACCACTTAACTTTAAAGCTTAAGTTTATAGAAAGTATCCAATAACAATACTTGAGATTTAGCATGCATTCACACACACTGGTATTCAGAAAGTGCACAGTGCCATACTTCCTGCAAGCCAGCATATAGGTTAACATATCCAAGTCCACATCTTTTTTTTTTATTTATTTAAGAAAAGAAAATTGTATTAAAAATCAAAATCAACCTATATCCAACAATTGAAAAACCTAGTTAAGATATGCATAAAATATTCAGGAATGTCAGAATAAGAAGAAAAAAACTGATTCTGAGCAACTAAAGTTTGGTTTAGTGGTCTGTTTTGCTTCCCTTGTATGCCAAATGAGACAAGTTGGACATAAATCTCCCAGCTCATTTATATTTCAAGTAAAACCAAACCAAAGGGTTGCCATGTCTGTAAGCTAGAGTACATAGATAATGTAATTTCAATAACTTCATCAGACATTTAATGCATATTTATCATTTGCATAGTATATCATTATTAATTTCTTCAATGAATATAAACATAAGGAAGGAACATCATTAGTCATTCTCAAGAAGTGCCAACCAATCCACTGACCCTTAAAACTGTTAATAACTCTCTCATCACCTTGCAGACATTATCATAAAAGTATCATATTATTGTTGTTGTTATTTTTATTATTCTTTTTTTTTGATACCCAGAATTATAAGTATCCAATGATGCACAAAATTGTGTTAGAGTCAACAATTATGGTATTAGTATACAGATGCTAGAGTTAACAATTACGAGTGTTAGTGTGCAGATTTTGCAGCTTGTTACAGCTGTGTATTATAGCTCATTTTCAGCCATGTATTACAGCAATGTATTCCCTGTAATTAGGACTTAGGTTAGTTTTTTTTTCTTATAAATTAGTGTACATTTATTATATGAAATACAAGTGAGATTTACTCATACTTTGTCATGGTATTAGAGCCATTTTATTACTTTTAAACTTGTGGCCTGCATTGTCACTTTAAAATTTCTAGAAAAAGTTCCAATTTATTTTTCTTTTTCTGGTCATTTTATCAATTCCAAATTTGTGGCCTAAATTGCCACTTAAACTTTCTAATAAAAGTTCCCATTTTGTTCTTTCTTTTCTGGCCTAAATTGCCATTTTCTTTCTTCTTCTGGTTCTTTTTTAAGGCTTGCTTTGTCATATTTTTCAGGACCATTTATTTTCTCAAAATTAGTCTTCCCACGCCCAGATTTTTTCTTTCCACTTCTATCTAAAATCATGTCTGAGATTTTAGAATCTACCAATTAGCAAGATTATAATCTGACAAAAGGTTTAGCTTTAGTTACAAAAGCTGTGAAATCAAATCAACAACAATCAAATGCTTATTCCAACGAAGTAAGACTGTTAGAAGAACTTAGAGAAGGTAATAAAGACTCCTTATGGTGTACCTACTGTAAGAAGCCACGACATAGCAAGGAAAGGTGCTGGAGACTCCATGTTAAGCCTTCAAATACTAAAAATGTCAAAGAACCAAAAGCCCTAACTCCACTCAAAAGCATGCTCAAGAGTGAAGGGTTGGCCCTGGCCTTATATCTACCTACCCCGCCTTCTCTCAAGGCCTTTATTTCTTTCTCTTCTCCGATCTCGCATTTCAGTCCAAGTTTTTCAGGATTTTCATGTTGGAATTGTGAGTTAGCTTCAGCTTTTGCGGAGATTGTTTCGAATATGGCGGGGGAAGGAACGTTGTCGTTTTCGGTGGCGTCATTGGTGGAGGATGTACTGCAGCAGCACGGCAATAAACTAAGAGATCTTGATTTAGAGTCTAGAAAAGCTGAGGAAGCCGCGTCAAGAAGGTATGAAGCGGCTGGGTGGCTAAGAAAAATGGTAGGAGTTGTTGCGGCTAAAGATTTTCCGGCTGAGCCTTCAGAGGAAGAGTTTAGGCTTGGACTAAGAAGTGGGATTATCCTTTGCAATGTTCTAAATAAGGTTCAACCTGGAGCTGTGCCTAAGGTGGTGGAAAGTCCTGATGCTGTTCTCATCCCTGATGGGGCAGCACTGTCAGCATATCAGTACTTCGAAAACGTGAGGAATTTTCTTGTGGCAGTACAAGAGATGGGAATTCCTACGTTTGAGGCATCTGATCTTGAACAAGGAGGGAAGTCGGCAAGGGTTGTGAATTGTGTTCTTGCACTTAAATCCTACTGTGAGTGGAAACAGAGTGGTGGAAATGGAATATGGAAATTTGGTGGAAACATAAAATGTACTACGTTGGGGAAGTCTTTTGTTAGGAAAAATTCAGAGCCATTCATGAATTCCTTGTCCAGAAACTCATCAATGAACGAGAAGTTTTTAAATTCCCATCTCTTGGATCTTGATTCTAATAAAATGTCTAGTTCTGGTTCCATGAGTATGCTTGTTCGTGCTGTTCTTTTAGATAAGAAGCCTGAGGAAATTCCAATATTGGTCGAATCTGTGCTAAGTAAACTTGTGGAGGAGTTTGAGCATCGCATTGGGAGCCAATGTGAGCAAATGAAAACAACTCCAAAAGATATAGCAGCTTCTCGTGGCAACAAGTTGTGGTTGAAATCTGGAATTGTTGATAAAAAGGTTGAAGACAAAAATGTCAGAGCGATAAAGAAAGAGGAGTGCTTTCATCGAAACCACATTAGTGATGAGGAATCAAAGAATCAGTTACTAAAACAGCAAATGATTTTTGATCAGCAACAAAGAGATATTCAGGAACTAAAGCATACTCTGCATACTACAAAAGCTGGTATCCAGTTTATGCAAATGAAATTTCATGAGGAGTTCAGCAATCTTGGTATGCACATTCATGGTCTGGCCCATGCTGCTTCCGGTTACCATAAAGTGCTCGAGGAAAATCGGAAGCTATACAATCAGGTGCAGGACCTGAAGGGAAGTATTCGTGTTTACTGCAGAGTGAGACCATTCTTACCTGGACAATCAAACTATTTAAGCTCTGTGCAACAAATAGAAGAGGGAACTATCACTATCAACACCCCGTCCAAGCACGGTAAAGGATGCAAGTCTTTCAGCTTCAACAAAGTCTTTGGACCATCAGTAACACAGGCGGAGGTTTTCTCTGATATGCAGCCACTGATTCGATCAGTTCTCGATGGGTACAATGTTTGTATATTTGCATATGGTCAAACAGGATCAGGAAAGACATACACCATGACGGGACCCAAGGAGCTTACAGAGAAAAGTCAAGGTGTTAACTATAGAGCGTTGAGTGATTTGTTTCTTATAGCAGAACAAAGGAAGGATATTTTCCGCTATGATGTAGCTGTTCAGATGTTGGAGATTTATAATGAACAAGTTAGAGATCAGCTTGTTATGGATGGAGTAACAAAAGATTAGACATTCGTAACAGTTCTCAAACAGGTCTCAATGTGCCAGATGCAAGTCTTATTCCTGTTTCTTCAACAGCTGATGTTATTCATCTAATGCACCTAGGACAGAAGAACCGAGCAGTGGGTGCAACAGCCTTAAATGATCGAAGTAGTCGTTCCCATAGTTGTTTGACCGTGCATGTTCAAGGAAAAGACTTGACATCTGGAGCTATATATCGTGGGTGCATGCATCTGGTTGATCTGGCTGGAAGTGAAAGAGTAAACAAGTCTGAGGTGACTGGAGATAGACTAAAAGAGGCACAGCACATAAATAAATCTCTCTCAGCTTTAGGAGATGTTATCTCTTCCCTTGCGCAAAAGAACCCACATGTCCCATACAGAAACAGCAAGCTCACACAATTGCTTCAAGACTCACTTGGGGGACAAGCCAAGACATTAATGTTTGTTCACATAAGCCCTGAACCTGATGCCACAGGGGAAACAATAAGTACACTTAAATTTGCAGAGCGTGTAGCCACTGTTGAACTTGGTGCTGCTCGAGTGAACAGAGATAATTCGGATGTTAAAGAGCTGAAAGAACAGATTGCTAGCCTTAAGGCTGCATTAGCAAGAAAAGAGGGAGAATCAGACCACAATCAATATTCCATGTCTGGAAGCTCTGAAAGATATAGAACAAAAGCTAGTGACTTATCACCTTTTAATTCTAATCAACGGGTTGGAGATATGTTGGGTGATCAAAATAGCTATCAACAACCCATGGGTGATGTAGGAAACATACAGGTTCAAGCTAACTCCACATTGAGGCAAAACAGGCGAAGCTTTGATCTTGATGAGCTATTGGCCAATTCACCCCCCTTTTGTGACTCTGTGTCCCACATCGGTTGTGGAGTGTCTCCTGGTGCTAGATATAAGGCCAGGGCCAACCCTTCACTCTTGAGCATGCTTTTGAGTGGAGTTAGGGCTTTTGGTTCTTTGACATGGTATCAGAGCCTACCACTCTACTGCCTCTCGGCCTCTTGTGGGTCGGCCGAACGCTGACGGAGGCAGTCGACACTCAAGGGGGGTGTGACTCTGTGTCCCACATCGGTTGTGGAGTGTCTCCTGGTGCTAGATATAAGGCCAGGGCCAACCCTTCACTCTTGAGCATGCTTTTGAGTGGAGTTAGGGCTTTGGTTCTTTGACAAAAAATACATCATGGACAGCAAAGAGTAATCAAGAAGCCAGTCAAGGACTAGCACATTTGACCTTAACACAATTTAAAAGTGTAGAAAAATTCTCTCAAGAACGATTTGAGTTCAATAAAGAAGAGATTGAGAAGTTGCGATATTTTATTAGGATATTAGAAAAACCTACGGGTGGTACAGGTACTTACTCCTTAACTTTTTCAGGTAATTTTCAGCATTTTGCACTTAATGTGTCAATCATAAAAGGAATTTGGATAGTAGATTCCGGGGCTATAGATCATATAACTCAATCTTCTCATAGGTTTGCATTTTATAGTTCTTGTCTTAGTAATAAAAAAATTGCTATTGCTGATAGAACATTGATTATAGTTGTTAGTCAAAAGGATGTAGTTATAAATCAGGATCTTGTTTTAAAAAATGTTCCACATGTGCCAAACTTGTCTACCATTCTAGTTTTAATTCACAAACTTATAAAGGATTGAACTATTTTGTAACCTTTTCTTCTGTATTTTGTAAATTTCAGGAAGTTCACAACTCGTGGGCCTTTTACCTCCACGCGACATTGCTCCGTCAGGCTTTCGCCCATTGCGGAAAATTCCCCACTGTTGCCTCCAGTAGGAGTATGGGCCGTGTCTCAATCCCAGTGTGGTTGATCATCCTCTCGGACCAGCTATTGATCATCGCCTTGGTAAGCTATTGCCTCACAGAAAACAAGGACGATGATTGCACTTGCTAAGGAGAAGAATGAGCTCTACTTTCTTGAAGAACCTAATGGGCAAAATAATACTAAGGATTCGATTTCATTGTCTCTGCTTTCTGAGTCTTCTCTTACCAATAAAGATAAGATATGATTTTATCATTTTCGTCTTGATCATCATTCTTTTAGTATTCTTAAAATAATATTTTCTAGTTTATTTAAAGGATTTGATTTGAGTATGTTCCATTGTGATGTTTGTGAACTTGTAAAATATAAACGTGCTTCATTTCCAATAAGTAATACAAGAGCTTTAAAACCTTTTACTCTAATTTACAGTGATGTTTGGACACTTTCTACTTTTCATAATATCTTTGGAGTTCGTTGGTTTGTCTCGTTTATTAATGATTGTACTCGAGTGCATAGGTTTTCCTCTTAAAACAAAAATCAGATGTTAGTTCTACTTTTCAAAATTTTTCCATATGATAAAAAATCAATTTGGGATTGGGATAAAAAGAGTTCGGTCTGATAAAACTATAGAATATTTTAATCAAGTGTTGTCACCATCTTCAAAGAGAAAGGAATCATTCATGAGTCCTCATGTGCCAAGACACCACAACAAAATAGTGGCAGAAAGAAAAAATGGTCGTCTTCTAGCTGTTACTTGAGCTTTTCTTTTCCAAAAAAATGTTGCAAAGCATTATTAGAGGGAAGCTCTCTTAACCGCTACACATTTGATTAATAAATTACCCTCTAAAGTTCTTGATTACAACAGCTCCATGCAACTATTTTCGAAATTTTACCATGACTTCAAAACCATTAATCACCTGATTCCTAGGGTTTTTGGGTGTGTCATTTGTTCATATTCATTTGAATAACCATGAAAAACTTGATCAAAGGACTCTTAAGTGTATTTTTATTGGGTATTCTTCTACACAGAAAGGGTACAAGTGTTATCATCCTCCGAAAAAATGATTCTTTGTCTTTGTCAATGTAACATTTGCTGAAAATGAAAATTACTTTCCAAATCTTTATCTTTAGGGGGGAGACAACATTTATGGAAGATAAAGATATAGATTCGATTTTATTTGATTTTTCATATTCCTCATCCTCACAAAATAAAAATTTGGTTCCTTTACCAAATAAATCATCATCTGTTTCCAATCCTTTACCAAATGAATCATATCCAAGCAGTCTTGGTCAAATGGCAAATGATAAACCGATTCAAAGTACTATACGCCCATTGCATGTATATTCAAAAAAGAAAGAACCTCTTGTTCAACCAACGCAAGTTCTTGATTCATAACCAATTTCTGTAATTGATAATATTGAGTTTAACTCCTAACTCAGAGGAATATGATAATAATGTGCCTGTTGTTGCTAATGATGATGATCTTCTTATTGCAATTAGAAAGAGGATTAGAAAATGTACCCAACGGCTTGTATATCCATTGTCTCACTTTGTATCCTATGAAAAGCTGTCTAGTGGTCATAAAAATTTTCTTATCCATCTCAACAGTATTACTATCCCAAAAAATGTCTTTGAAGCTTTGGGTAGCAAGAAGTGGAAGAAGCTATGAAGGTTGAAATGGATGCTCTTGAGAAGAACAAAACCTCGGACTTGGTGGAACTACTAGGAAAGAAGTTAGTGGGAAGTAAATGGGTCTTCACTGTGAAATATAAGGCAAATGGATTACTTGAATGGTACAAGACAAAGTTAGTAACAAAGTGGTATACTCAAACTTATAGTATAGATTATCTTGAAACATTTGCTCCTATTGAAAAATGAATACAATAAGAATCTTATTATCTTTATTTGTTAATCGTGGCTTGAGTTTGATGTAAAAAATGTCTTTCTACATGGTGATCTTGATGAAGAAATCTATATGGAGGTATCTCCAGGGTTTGAGTCAAAAAAGAACAAGGTGTGTAAGTTAAAAAAAGCATTATATGGCTTAAAACAATAACTCAAAGCTTAGTTTGGCAGATTTGCTAGAGTAATGAATGCTTTAGGTTTCAAACAAAATCAAGGTGATCACACATTGTTTATCAAACATTCTGCTTCAGGGGGAAGTTACAGCTTTAATAGTCTATATGGATGACATAATGGTAACTGGAGATGACTTGAAAGGAATGAAGACATTAAAAAATTGTTTATTGCAAGAATTTGAGATTAAAGAATTCAATAGGTTAAAATACTTCCACGACATTGAAGTCGCTCACTCTCAACATGAGATCTTTATATCACAACAGAAAAATGTGTTAGATCTATTAACTGAGACATAAAAACTAGGGTGTAAACCAATGGAGACACTAATTGAACCAAATCACAAACTTTATGAAGCACCAGAAGATGCAGTGGTGGATAGAAAATCCTATCAAAGATTGGTTAGCAAACTAATCTATCTTTCCTACACCAGGCTAGACATAGCCTATGCTGTAGGAGTGACGAGTCAATATATGCACAACCCAAAAGAAATACACCTTCAAGCAGCACATCAAATTCTATAATACTTAAAAGGTACTCTAGGTAAGGAAATATTGTTAAGAAAAGGTAATGAATTGACAGTGGAAGCATACACAGATGTAGATTATGCTGGATCAGTTGGTGATAGAAGATCAACTTCAGGTTATTGTACATTCCTAGGAGGCAATCTTGTAATGTGGAGAAGCAAGAAGAAAAATGTGGTAGCAAAATCAAGTGCAAAAGTTGAGTTCAGAGCTATGAATTTAGGAGTTTGTGAGCTTTTATGGTTGAAAATAATCTTACAAGACTTGAAGATTGTATGGGAATAACCTATGAAACTATATTGTGATAATAAGTCAGCAAATAATATCGCACAAAAGTTTTATTGTAGTATTGCTTGAGCTTGTTGTATATTATTACTTTATGCAAAAAATTGCTTACTACTAAATCCTATAGGTATAAGGGATGATATTTCTTCTTTTAATTCTAGTAAAGTATCTATTAGATTTTTATTAGTTTTGCTCATTCACTAACTATTTTCTTAATATTATTTAACTGTATGTGTAAGTTGTTTTGAGTCTTTTTTTATCTTTTCCACTTCGACACTTAATTGTTGTATTAGCTTTCTTATTTCTATTTCTATAGGCTTATGAGTTTTATTATCTATAAGTTGTATAAAGTCTACTATTTCTTTTTTATTTGGAAATCTACTAATTTTTTTTTTCTGTAAAATCAACTATTATCTCTTTAATATAGTCCAAGTTTTTTCTAAGATTGTTTATCTTACTATTTTGAAAAAATGAACTAAATCTATTAATGCTTTATTGGTTTTATATATATTAAATTCTAAGTTTATTTCTAAATTTATTAATAAATCAACTATAAAATTTAACTGGCTATTACTAGCATGTGGAATATGCTTATATTGGTTTTCTAGATGATCTATATTACATTGTAACTTGAATTTTTCTAAAAAATTAAGCTTTACTTCCTTAAAATCTCCAATTTCTAGATCTAAATATTCTAACATTTTAAAGTTCATAAATAAATGCTTCTATTATACTTATCTTTATAATTATTTCTCTGACTTGACAATTTCGATTAATATTTTTGGAACAGTTTCTTAGTCTTTCTAGATGTAGATTATGACCGTCTATATCTATTTTCAATAGTAAATTATGCAATTCAAAATTTTTTACTATTTTACAAAGTCTTTAAACTCTAAACACTTTAACTTATTACACATGGAGTTCTATTTCTTAAAAGGCTAATCTTTTTAATTCTTCTTCTAATAGTTCTATTTCTTCAAGTTTTAATGCTATAAGTAAAGTAATATGAACTATATAGATAAGATCTCCTACAAAGGCTTTTTGCCTAAGCTTCCAATATTTTATGCTTTGCTTTAATGCAAAAATTCTATGTTTTAGCCTAGTGATATACAATATAAAATAAGGAATAATAACAATTATGAACTAGATGAAGTCTGCCATAACAACTACGCATATAAATTTTTTATTTAAAAACAAATACCAAAGAGACCTCTGATACCAAAGAGAAGGAGGAGGCAAAGTTTTGTAATTAATACGACCTTTCAAACTTATCGAGTTATTCTCAAAAACATGAATTTTACAAAAAATTTCCTAATCACGCCTTAAAGCCTTTCATCGAACACATATTTGACAAATTAGGCCAACGAAAAATCTCTTTTTGTAAAATCATAAATATTTTTAAGAACAACTGAAGTTCTACTTAGTTCTTATAGTTAATTAAAAAATCCTTTCTTGACTTTTATACCAAGGATCGCCTTTTGTAAATGGATTTTAAACAAAAAACTTATACTTTCGTTGTATAGGCAAGATTTCTTTTACCCTGAAATATGAAATAAAAATTGAATAGAGTAAAAAAAACTTACTTAAAGGAGAGATCCTTCTTCTTTATTATCTTTATGCCAACAGAATGTTGAGAGAGATTGTTTGAGAACAAACTTTCTTTTATTATGCTTTTTTCAGAATTTTACAAGCTCATACAGGCTCGTGCTTTACAAATGAGGCTTACAAGGGATTTTATAGTTGAGGCTTTTTCTTATTCCAACTAGACTTTTTAATTACAACTCATTAATACTTTTACTGTTACAATTTATACTCTTAAATATTTTACTTTCCAACTATTTTCTAACTTTATTAACTTATTTGCCTTTTTGACTTCCTTGTTTTCTACTAGCTTCTATTAGTTTCTTTTGTCTTCTTCTAGCATATACCTAAGGGTGGGCAAAAAAACCGAACCAAACCGGTTGGTTCAGTTCGGTCCCGTTTTTTTTTAAACAAAAAACCGAACCTCGGTTTTTTTGTGGGAGAAACCGACCAGTCTGGTTTTTTCCAAAAAGAAAACTGAAAAAAATGAACCGGACCGAACCGAAAAAAACCAGTTCGGTCCGGTTCGGTTTTTCTCATTAAAAAAATCAGTTTCGATTTTATTTATCAAAGAAATCAAACCGGACCAGTTCGGTTCGGGAAAAAACCGAACCAGACCGTACCCACCCCTACTTATTATACCAGCTTCTTGTCTTTTACTGTGCTGTATTGAGATTGTAGTATGTTTCGTCATCTATTTTGTAATCATCAGCATAATCTTCAATGCACTGCTGCTTCAACTCTTCCCATTTTTGGATCTCTGAAAGATAGCTATTTGTGTCTGCACTGAAGTAGATCCAAGGTATTGGATATCGCATGTATTGTTCATTTGCGGTTCGTAGGAAAATAAATGTGGTGTCTGTTCAATGAGCCTTAGTCTGCTAGAGTTAATACAATCATAATACTTCTGAGCTCTGTATCTTTGTAGGTATTGAAATGAGAAATCTCCAGGCTCAAAGCTTGATCTTTCAATTACAAATTTCTGTACAACCAAAATATGAAACTAACATAGTTCCTTTTGAAAAGAAAATAACCATCGTAGAAAAGAATATAGATATAGAATTTTTT
The DNA here is from genome assembly GCA_946807835.1 of Ailanthus altissimus. Lineage (NCBI taxonomy): Eukaryota > Viridiplantae > Streptophyta > Magnoliopsida > Sapindales > Simaroubaceae > Ailanthus > Ailanthus altissimus. Next base: position 15,821,257 of record OX327698.1, read on the forward strand.
GATTCATTAAAAGATGAAGACTTAGAAACATTAGATGAAGAAGAAATAGATTAATATCTGGAAGAAATATTAAATATAGAAAAAGATATAAAATGTACCGAAAGTGAAAATTGGCCTAAAGAAATAAAACAAAAAATTGAAGAATTAAAAAAATTAGAAATAATAGATAATAATCCAATAAAATAAGATAGTAAAGAAGAATGCAAAATTAAAATTATAAACCCAAACATAACAATAAAGACACAAGATTTAGCATATAGCCTAGAAGATAGAAAAGAATTCGAAATGCATATAAATGAACTACTAGAACTAGGAGTAACAAGGAAAAGCACAAGCAGACATAGAAGCCTAGCATTTATAGTTAATAATCATAGTGAATAAAAAAGAGGAAAAAGTAGAATGGTAATAAACTATAAAAGATTAAATGATTACACCTTAGTTAATAGTTATAAAATTCCTAACAAAGATGAATTATAAATTGCATATAAAAAGCTACATATTTTTCAAAATTCGATTATAAGAGTGATTTTTGGCAAATTAGGCTACATGAAAAATCTATTCCTTAGACAACTTTTAGTTGTTCAAAAGGACATTTTGAATGGTTAGTAATGCATTTTGGATTAAAAAATGCACCTCAAGTATTTCAAGAAAAAATGGATAGAGTACTTAAATCATTTTCAAAATTTGTATAGTTTATATTGATGATGTTCTTGTATATAGTTATAATAAATTCATGCATACATTGCATTAATAAAATATTAGACTGTTTTAAGCAAAATAGAATAGTAATTTCTAAAAAGAAAGTAGAATTATTCAAGCAAAAAATATAATTTTTAAGATTAATAATAACTAAAGGAAAAATAGAATTACTAGGATTTAAAATTTTTTTAGGATTATTAAATTATAATAGAAAATTTATACCTAATCTAAGTACATTAGTTAGACCATTATATAATAAACTGAGTAAAAGTGGACAAAAATATTTTAAGAATGAAGATATAAAACTTGTACAAAAACTAAAACAAATAGTTAAGAACCTTAAGCGTTTAGCTTACCTATAGATAATTATTATAAAATCATACAAACAGATGCAAGCAGTAAAGGATGAGCTCGAATCTTAGTGCAAAAACCCAAGAAAGAAGGCCCAAAAGAAGAAGAAGAAATAGCTATGTATATTAGTGGAAAGTTCACTGAAACTGAAGAAAATCCAGCACAAAATTAGAAATTCTAGGTATTATAAATTCTTTAAATTCTTTTCATTTGTATATACAAAATGATTCTTTTACAATTAGAACAGATTGCAATAATATAATTGAATTCTACAAAAAAATCTCAAAAGAAAAATTTTGACAAGAAAAATTCATTTATAAGTAAAAAATGGATATATTTCTTAGAAGAAAAAACAAGAGGTTATAAAGCAAATTTTGAGCATATTTTAGGAAAAAAAATAATAATTTAAATAATATTCTTTCTAAATTAATAACTTCTTAATGTTTTTTTTGCAAGAATGGAAAGCACTAGAGTACAAAAGTTTAAGTTCGACATTTCAGTTTAAATAGTTGTCCCGATATCCCATTTGAACCCTTAATACAAGTCAAGTATAGCCTTACTGAAGAACAAAAAACCTTATTAAATAATATCTGGTTCTTTAGAAATGATAAAAAGGGTTTTGTAGATTCATTAAATGCTTTAAGTTACTTTTTGCAGAAAAGAATAGATTTTTCTATTATGTAGTTTTTAGAGGAAGAAAAATTGGAATCTATTCAACTTGGCAAGAGACATTTTGTCAAATTGAAGGATTTCAAGACCCTATATACAAAGCTTTTTATGATTATGAAGAAACAGAAAAATTTTTAAAACAATTCTTAGATAATAAAGCAAGAGAAGAACCTATCTTAGTTTTTAATAACCATTTATATAGTAAAAGTCAAATTTTAGCCTTTTTAAATAATTTTAGAAGTTTTAATGAAGCTAATTATCTTTTAGAACAAAAAGTGTCTGACCTTCAAAAAGAGTTTGAAAAATTAAAAGAACATCTATCTACTCTACAAGTAAAAAAAGCTGAGTTAGAACAAAAACTACTGCTTAAAAGGCATGAAGAAAAACAAGTAGAAGATAAATCCTATATTAGCATAGAAAAGATAGAAACAGAAAAGCAATTTTATAGATTAAAAGAATATGGACCATCTGCAGAAATTGTGCCAGAAATTGTAAAAAAGACTAATGTAACTTTGATGCAGGAAAAAGCTAGAAAATTTTGGAAAAGAATAGAAGCGACCCCACCAGATATTCAACAGAATATTCTGGGATTAATTGAAGAAAAAACCATAAAGCGACTTATAAAAATACAAGAATTCTTTTGCTCAACTCAAGAACTGCCAGAAGGGATGACAACATTAACTGTCAAAAAGACCATTTCTAATAATAGGATATGGTTTAAATTCACGACAGTTCAGATTCATCTTAATAAATTCCCTACGGAGTTCAACATTTTGAACATTGCAGATGGTATAAGCATTGGAGAATTATTTGATTATGCACTCATAGACAACCTTAGCGCTTCTAGCATTATAAAAATTGGATTCCTCCCGAACAAACTTTAGTAAGCTATAAGATTATATGGATGAAGGCATGGATTTGTTCTTGATATTGATACAATAACTTGTGAATGGATGGCCAGGTATGATAGACAACCTATGATCATCCCTGCCTACCATTACATTGTTATTGTACCATATGATCAAAAGGTGGAGTTTATAACGGAAAAATCAAGCTCTGAGCCCGGAGATTTCTCATTTCAATACCTACGAAGATACAGAGCTCAGAAGTATTATGATTGCATTAACTCTAGTAGACCAAGGCTCGTTGGACAGACACCGCATATGTCTATCCTCCTACGAACCGCAAATGAACAATACATGCGATATCCAATACCTTGGACCTACCTCAGTGCAAACATAGATAACTATCTTTCAAAGATCCAAGAATGGGAAGAGTTGAAGCAGCAGTGCATTGAAAACTATGCTGATGATTACAAAATGGATGACGAAACATACTACAATCTCAATACAGCACAGTAAAAGACAAAAGAAGCTGGAAGAAGACAAAAGAAGCTAATAGAAGATAGAAGAAGCTAGTGGAAGCCAAAAGAAGACAAAGAAGTCAAAACGGCAAAAAAGTTAATAAAGTTAAAAAGTAGTTGGAAAGTAAAATATTTAAGAGTATTAGTTGTAACAGTAAAAGTATTAATGAGTTGTTAGTTGTAACTAAAAAGTCTAGTTGGAATAGGAAAAAGCCTCAGCCATAAAAACCCGTGTAAGCCTCCTTTGTAACGCATGAGCCTATATGAGCTTGTAAAATCCTGAAAAAAGCAAAATAAAAGAAAGTTTGTTCTCAAACATCTCTTTCAACATCCTGTAGGCATAAAGATAGAAGAAGGATCTCTCATTCAAGTAAGTTTTCTTTACTCAATTTTTATTTCATATTTCGAGATAAAAGAAGTCTTGCTTATACAATGAAAGTATAAATTTTTTGTTTAAAAACCATTTACAAAAGGCGATCCTTGGTATTAAAAGTCAAAGAAGGATTGTTTTTAATTAACTATAAGAATTAAGTAGAACTTCGATTGTTCTTAAAAATATTTATGATTTTATAAAAAAGAGATTTTCCGTTGGCCTAATTTGCCGAATATGTGTTCAATGAAAGACTTTAAGGCGTGATCAGGAAATTTTTTGTAAAATTCATGTTTTTGAGAACTCAATAAGTTTGAAAGGCAGTTTTAATTACAAAACTTAATCCTTATTTAATCCATAAAGGAAATCAAAGACTGGCATTCTCTGTCTTAACCTAGTTTTTTTTTTGCTGCAAGTAGGACATACATCGGTAGGATCTTCAAACAAATCAAGTTCCTGCCATAAGCTTGTTAGGATATTATAATAATCTGTGACAGATAGATTACCTTGTTTTTGATCTCTTAAAGTTGACTTGCACTCAAAAAGTTGTGCAGAATTTCCAAGGTCTAAGTACATATCCCTGACAGTTTCCCAGATTTCCTTGGCTGTTTTATAGGACAAATAGTTTCTAGCAATTCTTTTTTTCCATAGAATTAACTAACCAGGCCATAACAATGGAGTTTGTGGATTCCCAAGTGGGATACTTAGCATCATTTTCTACAGGTACAGCCATTGCCCTAGTGAGATATCCGAGTTTTCCTTTTCCTCTAATCACCATTACAACTGATTGAGACAGGTCCATGTAGTTGGTTCCATCAAGTTTATGCTGAGTTATTTGCAGAGAGTGAGTATCAGCAGTAGGTAGAAGAGATGGTATTGAAGTGTTTGGGGTGTTTGAGGTATTTACTGACTCAACAGAACCAATATTGGCCTGACTAGCCATTTGAAGGATAAAATGTTCAGTTTCGAACCAGAGCTCTGATACCATGAAGGTATTTCAAAGAAACATATTACTTGTTTCTATTTATTATTCCATAGAGAATGGTCTCTATATATCTATATAGATTTTACAGGACAAAATCCCTTAAAAATAGGAATTACAAAAGAAAAAACATATCAGCCCCTAGACTTTCTGCTGCCATTAAGTCAAATACAGTTGTTTAGACTAATTCTTCTAGATTTTCTGCTATCATAAAGTCAGATATACAGCTGTAACATTTCTAGAATGATTTCAGAATTTTTGCTATCTCCAACAGAAAGAATTTAACAGATTAAGCCTACAATATGGTTCTTTGATGGTAAAAAACATTTCAATGCACTCAATTAACATCTACACTGAAAGCACCTTGAAGCTACTGATTTACTCTGGCAACTGACCTCCAAATACAACACCACAATAATTGAAATCAAGAACTTCCACATTGTAAATATTAGGGTTAAGAATAAGAAAAGGAGAGAAGAAGAAGACAGTTTATAAGGTCTAAGTTAAGTTAGATTTCTGCACTTATACATGAGATAGTTAGAAAATTACAATAATGCCCAAACAAATGAAATCTAATTCCGAGAAACCTAATAGACTAACAATAATGAATTTTTCTTACTTAGGCCTGCTAATATTCCTGGTCAGGTCTTAAAGCTGTCTGATTTCCTAGAAAGTTATAGTTCCAGGGGCTAGAGATTTTGTCTTTGGAACTTTAAATGAGTAAACAGCACTTCCTATAGTTTGTTGATTTTGCCGCTCCAGTGGACATCTAGTCCACCTTTGCACTAAATTCTAACTAGGATATTGTTTTGTTTCCTTCAAAAAAAAAAAGAACAATGTTCACAATTATCAAATCAAAATATATTGCTATATCTAACCTAAATTAACCTGTTTCTGCTGACACATATCTGTAAATAACAATCACAACTACCAAAAAAAGATTACAATGTTAGGTTGGGGGTTAAATTTCTCAACCCTCACCTCAGTTGTATTTATATCATGAGATTATCACAAGAATGCCCAGATAAATAAAATGTAATACTACAAAATCTGATATGCTAACAATAATGAATTCTAAATTTATTGTTACGTCTAACCAAAACTAGTCTGTTCACAATGATGCATATAAGTAAATAACAATTAGAACTACCAATAAGTATTACCATGTTAAAGGACACCATTCGACAAAACAAATCAAGTATAAGAAGAGCTTCTGCGCTGCTTTCTATATACTGCTTCTGAGCTAGATGCAGGAGCAACACAAGCACTGCCGATTGAGTATACTGCAGAAAAGAATGCACGTGTCAGTTAAAAAAAGAGCTAATAAATAAAATTGTACTGCAGAACCAAAAGATATTAAACTTTGCTCTAGTTGAGTACACAGAGCACAAAAATTATAAGAATGCTGAAGTCATGTCAATTAAATCACCTCAACCAAGCCTTATCCGATGAATGTATGAACACTACAGCAGTACAGTAAAAACCCAATTCAAAGCAGCAAAAAATGGAGGTAAGAAAAACTAATTTTTCCTTTTGGGATAAGAAACAAAACAATTCTATCAGCTTTCTGGGCAATTTGTGGACTTCTGATCCACCTATAATTTTTTTTCATCTTCGATACATTTCTCAGTTTCTCACCAAAACACGCAAAAAAAAGAAAGAAAGAAAGAAAGAAACAGAGAGAGAAACAAAAATAATCTAACAGCAAGCAAAACTCACATTAAAATGATGGTAGAGCAGAGGTCCAAATAAAGAGGAAGCATAAGACACCCTAAAGAACTGTTGGCGGAAAATCAAAATCATTTAAGTTTGTTTTACTGTATATAGTTGCAGGTTTGATTTGTATTTATTGCCTTAATTCTAGAACATAGTTTTTGACCTTTATGATTTGTCTCAGTATCTATATATTTTTGCAATCTTTCTATCAATGAATATACAAGAAATATTCAGCCAAATTATAAGAACACATATCAAAACCCATGTTAGGAAACCACTTTGACCAATTAAAACTTCTTGATGCAACATATACAGGCAAACATTACTGAGATGCTGCATGAAAACAGCATTTTACTGTATAAGTAGATAAAGAATATTAATCCAAATGTTTGCGAACACATTAATTGTAGGCAAATGTTACTGTGATGCTGCATGAAAGTATGTTATTTCATGAAACTAATAACATTTCTAACATATGTTGCTTCTTACATATGCATATAGTCTGACAACCAGAAGCACAAAGACCACAAGTAGACACGTGAGTGTTGTTAATTATGCAATTTGAAACTTATACCAAAATGGCAAGAATCCATAATTCCATAGACCAAATCCAAGGACAAAAAATACAAACTTACTAAAGACTGAAATCAGAAACTAGAGGCCATTTACCTCCCAACGAACAACAGCATTATTGCCACTAAATACTTTCAAAACACATCCTTGAGTTTTACTAGGAATGAGCAAACCTTCAACCCCAGGAACATGCAATGGCAGGCGAGTTTCAACGATCTGAGAGATGTCATCTACGAAGGATTCACTAATAATCTCAAATAAGGTAGATATACCGACAGATTTATCTAAAAAATTGTACCTGTTGATGTGAAGATAGAAAAATATTATAGAATTCATAGAATATCACAGATATTTCCAAGAATTTCACCAAGAGGAAAAGATTTCAACAGAATTCTTTACAAAGTGATTCAATAAAATTAAAAAAGCCTAAGCCCATATCATAATTTATTTAAGTGAACTAGAAATTTGCCTTTTGCACCAACAAACGCCACAGTCTCTTGGCACTGAAATCTTTTGTTTTATATGGATTAGTCAAATTAATCACACCATATCTAGTCAATGCTCAGATTTATGTAATTGATGTACCATATGAAGTAGGGTTCATGAATAAACGGAAACAAAAACAAACAGAGTCATTGTATACAAATTGAGATGATCTGCACGTCAACAACTCCAGCTCAAGGAAGCATGACATTACATATAGATCCCATGCACAACAATATGATTGTTAATAACTTAGACTAGCAACAGGGGTCGGGACAAACAATACTTTTTGCAATATCAAAATAAGGTAACCAACATTGATGTATCTCATGCAAGAGAAAGTTGGTGTTTCAACTTAACATCAAAAATCTCAGAATGTAAGATAATCAACCCTAATATCATAAAGGAAAAAACAAATCCACTTACACACACTCTGCCGGCCAACTTCCTTCGCAGAGAGATGATAGAAAACGAACAAGTTCCACTGTCCTGAATGGGAATTCGCCTTCTAAGCTGCTAAGAAAACATCGAATAGGACCATCAACAAAACTTTCTCTATCCCAAAACTGAATACAAAGTGACTCCTGCAAGTTTGATAAGCAGAAAAAATCTCTGATTAATAAACGATGAGCAGTGAATGATAATTAAAAAGGAATCAATGACTGACCCTGAAAGGCAAACAGCTAACTGATATACATCCAAACCTCTCCATGATAGATATTGCAAAGAATGTCCAGTATCAAATTTAGGGTTCCATCCTCTAACTGCACAATTGAAAGAGTAGCATCAATAAGAAAAGCAATCAACAGGAGCCTTACAAGCCATTTCAAAGGCAGATATTCAGTTACCTGAAGATTGATCTCATAAGATGCAATAAATGCAGAAATAAACGTCCTCAAGACACATCGATAACCAGCAGCTGGTCCCTAAAATAAACACAAATTTAAAAATGAAGCATTTTATAACATAATCCCAAACAACATACTAAATGCTTCACCGTGAAAAGGACAAACCAGGCAACACTAGAAAATAGACAGCATCGCCCAGAAGATCAAGAACTCTAGACTGAGAAAAACTTATATCAGATCCCTCTAATTGGTCACTCTGAAGGATTTCAAGAAAATAAATCAATGATGCAGTTTCAAAAGCTTGACGAACATAGCCAACATGATCAATCTCCTGATATGATTCAAAACAAAAACATGGTCAAGATTGACAACAGCACACATAACAGTATGAGAGAGAGAGGGGGGTTTGAATATTTCAACAAAATCACATACCATTAGCACATTATTTTCCTCTTTTCCTGGGAGCGATGAAACTAGACAAAGGAACACTGCCCATGCAAGAATTAGCGGACCTGCTTCTTTCATTTCAAAAACATCCAAAGTGGATAATAACGCATCCATCTCTTGAACATCATTCAAGGAAAAGACTGAAGAACCTTGTCTGAGAAATGTCAAAAAATTACATTTGAATAATTGAGCATGCCAGAAGAAGAAAAGCCAAAATGAGAGGCAAAAAAATTTAGAGAAAAAAATAATAATTGACATAAGAGATATTATCACAGACATTACCCCTGCCCCCCAGCAGAACCAGAAAAAGAAAGAAGAAACTGTAACAAGGAACAAGCCAACCAGAGAAGGAGAGAGGAAACTGTAATAATGAACAACCCAACCAGGGAAGGTGACAGAGGATAAAGGTTGACTCAAAATTTCATAGGTAAGACTCAAATAAAGATAAAATGCAACAAACAACAACTAAAAACCTGAAAGGCATTTCATCATGAACCATTTGAAGAAGATTGTTCAGGTCCAGGGTTTCTATAAGGATAAGTAGCAGCTGTATTTTGGCATCGTAAGAATACTTTAGAGCTTCAGTTGAAATTGCCAGCTTTCCAGAATTGTAAGACCCAGATAAAATTCCCTGCGACATAAATGTTTTCAAATAAGGATAAAGATTAGAAAAGTAAGGTAGGATAAGTGCATACCTTACAACTTACAAGCAGGAAGAATAACAATATACCTTGTATAGAGAGCACAACTTCTTCCATTTTTCACCATTGCAAGTACAAAATGACTCATAATAAAGAAGAAAAAGAATGTCCAAAACCAAACTGTCTTCAATCAGTGTCTCCTCAGCCCACAAAGTGAAAAGATCAATATCCTGTAAAACATTTTAAGAATCTATATCACATCTACAGATGTTTGATATGATAGCTGATGGAAAAAAGATAAGCACATAACACCTAGGTCAAGGTAATGCACTTATACTACAGAACAGGAATGTAGAAGTCAAAATAGGTTAGAGAAGCATCTGAGCTTACAAGAAAAGATACCTACTTGAAACTCCAGAATCTAAATGAAGATCGAGCACAAGAGACAGAACCACAATACCTTTTCTATACACATACATTGTCATTGAACAATAAACTTAAGAGTTTATACTAGTGTGAACATGTCAACAAACATGTTTTTAATCACATTGGACCACATTTCCAATAAACAAATGTCACTACTGGATCAATTTACCAGCGACTAATGGAAACTTTAAATGCACCAAACAGATCAGATGATTGGTCCATTACTCATCAGATAGATAGGAAATAGTGAAATTTTGTGCTTGAATACCCAATTGATGCAAGCCATTCACCTTCCTATTCTATAAACTCATATAGGCTAAGAAGTAGAAAATACGATGTGAGGCATACCATCTCCACAGGATGAGAAGCAGATAGAAGGGCCTGCAGAACAAAAATCAATTTGCTTTCCAGTCCATCAGAAATTAGCTTTAGTGCCTGCCTCCTAACAGCATTCTCTTCTTTCAAGCTAGCACCAAGATTAGTACAGTTAGCAGTATGGAAACAAAAAATAAAAAAATAGATGCACCACCTAAAGACAATGGCTAAAAGATTGGAAGCAGAAGTATCCAGGTCATGGACTGGACGAAAAAACTATCCTTAAAGAAGGAAAAAAATTGAAATCTGGTAATATGAATCTCAGCATTAGAAAATGAGAATAACTGAAAATTAAAGGAAAAATTGAACTCTGGTAATATGAAGCTCAGCATTAGAGAATGAGAAAGACTGAGAATGAAGACATTTTACGAGAAATTTACAAGCATGGATGAGAATCAGTCTTGTACCCTTCAACAAGCACTGTCGCTCTATGTAATACTGAAGCAATATCTTTAAAATCACAGGAAAGGATAATTAAAAGGGGTTAAACATGTGACTAGCCACAGTTAAATGCTTCATAATAATTAATGTAACATCTCACTTAAGCATCAACTAACATCTGTAATTCAACTAAACTAAACTCCACAATGCATAAATCCTGTACTTGGAAATGGCTATATTACAAAATAAGAAACAAAGATAAACTAAAGCCACATGCAAAACAAAGTAACAAAATGGCAAGAAAGTGACTAACCATATGAATGGATTCTGGTACAATAGAATCAAAAGCTACATTACGCTGCTTCTAAGACCTTTCGGCAAGAATGTATGATTGCACCTCATCTAAGCACTGAACAAAGGACAAGTTAACAAAATAATTTGAATGATAAAACATATTGACAATATGTTTATTCTGCATTACAAGATTAATAACAACAAACAACTCATTTTGACCAAGTTCAACATTTAAGTTACCCAAAATAACGACTTTCATAAAGACATATTTCTAAATATTGATCACTCAATTTGCCCGAAAAATTTTACAATATACACAAGCATTGTACAATAAAATAAAAAAGTTTCAAACAACAATCATTAAAAAAAAAAGAATCTAACAACAAAATTCATTTCATATAAAAACTTCATTCCTAAACTTCACCACCACAAAATTAATCACTCAATTAGCATTTCATAATTAATACAAAACCAAAAATATAAATACACTCACTACATAGGAGCTGATTTTTAAAGCTTGAACTTTCAGTTCCTGCTGTATAGACAAATGATGATCACCGACGCTCACTATCTTCGAATTCAAAGCCTCTTTTGACTTCTCATTCGGCAGTTTGAACCGCGCACCGTTTCCACGAACCACGCGCGATTCACCTCCAACTTCTACACCTACCAAAAAACAAAAAAAAAACCACAAAGTTCGTCACAATACAAATTTGACATTCACCTTCCACGTGCATGCATACATAGCCTTAAAGAGAGAGAGAATGTGTGTGAAGTGTTTTACTAGCTTGGGAGAGAGGTCAGAGGAGAGGGAGACGCTTTCGAGCTCGGCGAGTTGGTCGGTGAATGGGTCCCACCAGAGAGAGGAATCAACCGTTTTAGTTGCTGTCGCCATTGGACGTGGAGGAGATTTTGTGAGCTAAAACCGTAGAAGAAGAAGAAGAAGAAGAAGTGAAGAGTGTATGTATTTTGATTCTTCGCGCTTTTTCAAATTTAGGGAAAAAACTGAGCTTGTAAATTGTTGTGACCACTGACTTGGTGAGTGTAATTAGGCCGCAGCCATAGCGCCTTGCGGAGCCTTGTGGCTCGGGGGTCGGGAGGGCACAACGCTCAAGTGCATCCAAAGGGCAGAGGCTTCTTTCTGTTTGGTTATTTCCTTAAAAACAGAATGGGCTGACTACGGCCCATATTTAGGTCCGCTCGGATCCATTAAGGCCTAAGCGTATAACACCTAATTAGTAGTTGGGCTGGCCTGCTGGAGCAATTGATATCCACTTCCACCCGACCTTTCTGCAAATCTTGATGTACCTTAAATCAAGATTTTATAAATCTTTCCAATTAAATTTTCCTTGAACAAAAATAATTTTTACATATGAATATTTGATATTATTTAATAAAAAGTTTAATTATCTACTAATTATATATTCTAAATCTGATTTAATTTATTCTTAAAGTTTTAACAATTGAATCATCAATATATTTAATAATTTTACATGATATATAAACGAAATAATATATTCTATATAATATTAATAAAATTTTTATTAACTTTAAATTTCTCATGAATCAAGATTAAGTTAAAATACTACCCTATTAAGGATGGAGCTACAGAAGGGCCTTGAAGTGTCAAGGACTTCAGGCTTCACAAAATTATTTAAGCAAATTATTGTTGTTATTCATATCTTTTCATCGTACTTGTTAGTGAATTTTCATCAAAAGTTAATTAAAAATATAAATTATTTATTATCAAAATAATATAAAATTATATTTTGAACTAATTCTTAATAAAGCGAGTCCCTTGCTTTTATCCAAAATTCATAAGTTATATAATGTAGGCATTTTTATCATGAAATTCAATTTGAAACTCAATGAATAGTTTAATATCCACGTGTCTTTATTTATATTTATAATTAATTCTTAAAATAATAAAAATTACAACTATCAAATACTATATGACTTGTTCTATGAAATACAATTGATTAGAAATATGAAATAAAAGTATAAAAAAATAAATTATACATATTTTAATTTATTATTTATATTTATTATAACTAATGTAAAGAATGAAACATGTTGACAATTTATTTTGTATAATATAAAAATAATCACAAACAATGACAAAAACAACAATTATAACTACAATTGAATAAAATGGTTTTTAATTTATAAATTAAAATGATTATTATACTTTTAATTACAAGTTAATATATAAGTTTTAATTTTGTTGAACCCAAAATTTGGTAATCAAGAATTTTACAAGTTAATTTTTTTTTTTTTGGAAGATGTTTTGGATGTCAAGATTTAGATTAAAATTGAACCAAATTGAACAACTCTTTTCTCTAACAAAAGTTGCATTTGACGAAAATCTTGCAACCCAAAAAATTGAAAGGTCGCGCTAGAAGTTTTTTCGATGTAGCCACTTCGATGTTTAAAATAAAAAGGATATGAAAAAAGAATGAGATGGCTTTTTTGTGCTGTATGTTTTAGCTTCTTTCTTATATTTTCATGTAAGTGATAATAAGGTTCAACAAGTACTAGTTTAATAATTTCGATTCTGAGAGTTATGATGATAATTAAGATGATCCCTTTGTGCTGATTTCTCCTCTATTTATAATGTCAGAATATAAGTTTTACCTGTAGCATTTAGAATCCTTTTTTATATCTGAGTTTTTTTTTTAAATTGCACTAGATCTTTTTTCTTATCCTGATAGAACTTGTATCGTGATTTTAGGGATCTATTCCTGATAAGATTGAGTTTATCTACATCTCATATAAGTTAAATCCTTTTAAAATTTGTCTTTAATTTTTAAGGTGGTCAAGTTTACATTGTGCTCGGTGAGAGCATCTATTATTCCCTGATTTTGAGTCTAACTGATTAAGGTAGCTAAATTATGACCATTGTTTTAACGAGCTCAGTAGGTTTTAAAATTGACCAAACAAGGTTGCCAAGTTATGACCATTGTTCTAATTAGCTCGAAGAAATTGTAGATTACTTTCTCCTTTGAAGTCTGACTAAACAAGGGAGCTAGGTTATTATTATTGTTTTGACCAGCTAAGAGAGGGCGCCTATGATTCAAGGACTTGTACTGGGTCGATGTCTTCTTTTTGGATCTTATAGACTAAAATTCTTCTTGAGCTCGTGAGCCAAGGTCTTCGTGTCTTTTAAGCCGAAGTCTTTGGGCTTTGGAATGCCTAAATCCAAGGAAAAATAAATATTACTTAATTTTTAGTGTTAACTTTGTTGACACTGAAAACTTGTAAATAATATTCCTAGATTGAGGTATTTTTCTGGAGTGTCTTTTAATTGTGTTCGGCCAGTGTCCTTAATTTGTTGTCAAGGTCTTTTTATTATATTTTTTGGTAGGTTTTCCTCGAGTGAATGTCTCTTTGGCCCATATATTATGGGCGTACAATTTATAACAGTGATTAGACTTCTATTAAGAATTGACATTTTTATTGCTTTAGATACTAGTAATTTCTTTAGAAGTTCACTATTGTTTGATAGTTTTAATGAGTGACAACTCTTATTTTTTGAATTTGGTGATATATTGTCATCTTTTAAGGGGGAGTAGTGGTGATCTTTTGACTATATTGAACTTTTTGAATATTTAATAGGTGACAACCTATCTTCTCATAGTTATGGTGCATTTTTTAAAGAGATTCATCTCAATTATAAAGATATTTCCTCTTGTGATCTCTTAAGCTTTGAATCAAAGGCTGATATCTCTCTTTTATAATTATCTATGGGTTCGTAGCTCTTTAAAATTTTTCCTTTTTGCTTTTCTATCATTAACTTTTTTTTCCTTTTGAAGAAAGAGTATTCTTCGTGATTCTTGGCCCTTTGCAACTTTAGTGATCTTGCTTCTAAGAATTTTTGTACTATTAAGTGTCATCTTCTTTAGTGTTTTTGTTTTATTTTCTTGCTCATATCTTGTTCGAGTTTTCTGTTGCAAGTGTATGTCCTTTAAAGGTATATTAGTAGGTTTTCCTAATAATTCTTAATAGGGTGAACCTTGTACTTTATTTAGGTATAAGAACCATGTCTTCAATGAATAATTCTTGAAACATATCTGGTAAAGAACTAGAAAGATTTAATGATGACTCTAGTGCTAAAAGTAGCTCACCCGAGATATAGTTAGTGAGATTGGTCGATAGGGTCAAGGACTTGCATTGTAGAAGGAGAATCCTACTCGAGGGGTGGATGTTATGAAGACAGATAATCTTGTTGAATAATCTTTGAGTGATAGGGAATCTCCTATAGTTCCTAAAAAAAGTAATGAGAAAATGAGCCATTCTAGTAAGCCAAAAAGAAAGAATACTACTATTCGAGGTGGTAGAAAGTCTTTATTTAAGTTAGATCATCTCTTTTACCATCCTTCAAGAATAAGTGAAAAGGTTCTTATTGAGTTTAGGAAGAGGTTAGAGATTCCTGATTTTGTGCAAGTCCTTTGTAGTATTAAGTATACAAGTGCGCCACTAGAGGAAGAAGTGGCTCTGAATTTTCTATTTTTTGAGTTAGGGCTTAAATTGTCCCTTTAGCCTTTTTTGTAGATATCTTTTCTTATTTTAACTTAGCTCTATACTAATTAAAATTAAATTTGAGGATATTGGTAGGCCTCTATGTTATGTGAAGCAAAGCCAACCTTAAAGGTTCTTATTTTCTCGAGCTCCAGATGTTATACCAAATTAGAGCAAATTTTGGTTGGTAGAAAGGTTTTTACTACCTTACTATCTATAATGGAGAGAAGAACATTGCTCATGTGAGGGGTTCACCTTCAAACAACTTTGAGTGGAAGCACATCTGACTTTTTGCAAAAGGAGAATAAAGATA
This sequence comes from Ailanthus altissimus, assembly GCA_946807835.1. Taxonomy (NCBI): domain Eukaryota; kingdom Viridiplantae; phylum Streptophyta; class Magnoliopsida; order Sapindales; family Simaroubaceae; genus Ailanthus; species Ailanthus altissimus. Next base: position 15,836,706 of record OX327698.1, read on the forward strand.
GACTTTTAAGGGCCCATATGGTCCCAGTCATGTCCTTGCATTTTAATGGATGAAGCTCGCATTTTCTTCTTTAATTAGTGGAGTTTGATTATTGCTTTCATTTTGTTTACTAATGACTCTTTTTTTTGTTGTTCAGCCACCTTTTAGTCTTCAAAGCCTCATTTGTTTTAAAAAAATGAGAAGAAGTATTAAGGCAGCTTGTGCTCATAGTGGTCCTTATAAAGAGTTGCTCTCTTGGGATAATCTTATATTTTTTTGGCTAATTAAGGATATTTCTAACCCTTCTTACTTTTCGTTTGAAAGTAATCTTTTATTGAGTATTTTTTTTTTGGGATGTGTTTCTTTACTTTAGTTACTAATTGTTATTTCTTTGTCTTTGCAATAATAGAAGGAAAGAAGAAACATTTTTGCTCTAATGATGTTTTAAATGCTACTAAGATGAAAAAGCCAAGGCATTTTTTAGACTTGCTTCTCTTGAATTAGGATCCAGGCTAGGCTACAGTAGGGGAGACTTCGAAAAGTTCCCTTGCTATTAAGGAAAGACTGAACGAGGCTTTAAAGACTATTTAGCAAGATGAGTCAATAGAAGTTGCAATCCTTATTCGCAATTGTTCTCATTTTCTTGATACGAACACTCCTCCTTCTTGTAGTGCAAAAATTTCTCAACCTCTTCAGTCTAGTAGGGAAGGCGTTGATACAGAGGCTCGAACTGGGTCTTAAACCTTAAGGCCTTGGTCAAGGCAAAAAACCAAGGTCACTTTATATATCTGATCTTTTTTTCATAAAGAAATGAAGGTATGAGCATGTGTTACCTCTACAGATGGAGGCAAAGTGGGCATTACCTAAGGAACGTGCTGCTCCAATGCTGACATGCAACACATTTTTTGCCAATAGATCTGGATTTTTTCTTCTTTTTTTTTGTTATTCGTTGTTTGTTGATTTTATACTTATTGATTTCTTGACTCTTTTGTTTTTGCAAAGGATGGTCTTCTTCGCCAATCACCATGATGTTATTTTGAAAGTGGTGACTAACATTCAAAGAGCGACAATTACTGAAGTTGAAGTTGTCAAGGCGAATGAGGCCAAAATAAAGATAAGGTTGTTTAAGTGTAAGCTCAATGTTTGCTTGGCCAAGATAAAGCGTGCTAAGGAGAAGGTTGAAGCAAAAGTGGGGTAGTTTAAGCTAAGGCTACCATGGTTAAGAGCAAAGTTGACATGCTCAAATTTAAGGTTAAGGAACTCGAGAGGTAGGTGAATGTCCTTCAAGATGAGAGCTCTTACCTTCAACAAGCCAATGAAGAGCTAGAGAGCAAGCTTGAGCTTTTGAGGCTCAATGTTGCCAATGAGGTGTTAAAGGCTTTGACCAAGTTAATGGATCTCTTCAAGATCTATTATACTATTTTGGACCTCTCATAGGTGGATGAGCCATTTGTTGACCCAACCAATGTAGATGAAGAGGTTATGGCTCCTGATGTTAAGACCACTATACTTAGATAGCTGATGACACTTCCTCTCAAACTTTGGATGAGCCTTCTCTGGTTCCCTATGATGCTCCTTACGCTGATGATGTTTTATTCCCCTATTTTTACTATTGTTGATAATAATCCTCCTACCATTTGATGATTTTTCTTCTTCTTTTCTTTCTTTTCATTCTTGTAGAAAAATCTTATTTTAATATGAATGAAAGAACTTATTTTGGCTTTTGTCTTGGATTTACTTATTAAGTATTTTAAATGTTCTTGTTATATGATACTTTTGCTTGAATGTGTTGAATTTGTCTTTGATTCTTTAACATTACTTGATTATCTTGTTTAAAGCTCATGACTTTAGGCGTGCCTATAATATTTTTTGAACAAGGTGTTTATGATGATGATGAACTTTTGAGAAAAGTGTTCATGATGATACGATTACTTAATTTTCTTTGCTCATCATTATTTTCATTTTCTTTCTATTAAGAACTTTGTTTCTATAAGAAATTTTTTTTATTGAGGAGTCTTTATGGTGGGGGCTCGTGGACTTTGATTTATCATTTCACATTAAATGCTAATATTTCCATGTTTTGCGTTTTTCCAATCAATTATGCTTTTTTTTTTGGAATGGCTTCAATAATGTAGCATTAAAATTTCTTGAGACTTTAATGGCTGTCATTACATTTTAATTTCAGTCAAAGAGGTATCTCTAAGTAGGATATTTTAGGAACCATTTAATCTGATCTATGTTTAGGGACTTTGGAAAGCCTAAAAGCCTATTTTTTCTATTGAAAGTTGAGGTAAATTTTTTTCATAGTTTGCTTTTTTCTTTCCTTCATTTTCATTGAGCAAAAAAATGTTGTACTATTCTGGTTTTTCTTTTACTTTCAACCATTTCTTTGAGGTATTTACTTACTTTAATTCAATCTTTAGGTATAGGTAGGATTTTGTGGTTGAATTCTTTTTTTAGGGATTTGCACAGGCTTCTAGAGCTCTAATATTGTTTCCTTGAGGATTTTTATCTGATAATGATAACCATTTTTTGCATTCTAATGATTGTCTTTTATCTTTAATTATCTGAGATTTTGTGAAAAGGATACTAACTTTTTTTTCTTGTTAAAGATTATGTCTACTTCAGATTAATCTGATTCTTATAATTTAAGTTGTCAATCAAGAGTGGTTGTTAAGACTAAGTGAGTGATTATGAGAATGAAGGGGTTCTATTAATGAGGAAAAACAGTAAAAGTGTTCCTCTTCAGAGTGAGTAGTCTTTAGTAAAGGAGTGTGGGTTATTCCTTGATTCTTGAATCTTTAGAAACTGATATTGTTTGTATTTCTTTTACAGATATGCAAGGTGGTGATAGTGGTAAAAAATGTGCACGTCATTAGGAGTCTTCTTTTGAGCGTTCTTCTATTTAAAGTCTGCTAGAGGTATTTTTGGTCGAGGTCAGCTAGATTAGACTACTACTTTTGTTTGTGGTCATTCACCACTTCTAGTCGAGGTCAAGGTGTTTCAGGAACCATTACTCAAAGACCTTCTTCTATAGAAGAAAAAGAGAAATAAATAGTTAACTCTTGTCAATTGGCCACTCAAAGACCTTCTTCTGTAAAAAGAAAGGGAAATGTATAATAGACTCTCTTTAATCAAATTTTAATCCTACCCTATAATAAAGGGGCTAGTCGATTGGCATACTGTTAACGAACTAGTTCCAGGAATGCCTTGATTATGACTTTGAGTTACTTCTTTACTGGTTATCAAGTGTCACGCCCCAAGTGCTAACAGTCCGTGACACAAGGCATATATCTACATTTACTTCCTCTTTTTAGCCCATGTTTAGTAGATATGGTGTCACGCCCCAGATCCAAAAGATCCGAAACACAACATCACTTACATTCATTCAAATTTTAATTCAACATAGGAATCCTTAGAAAGTTGCTAGTAAGTTCAACACTAAAAATCAACTCATAATCTAACATATACACATAATATTCTATTGAACATATTTAAACATTCATTTCAATTTCTTTCAAAATTATAGCAATTGAATTATGACTGAGACAATTATTAAACCGGAGATACGCAGAGTTTTCTCAGAGATTAACACTCTACTACGTCACCAGTAGCAACTTTGTTATCAGAAGCCCAGAATATATTCATTGCAAATTCTTACTTAAAATCATTCAATAACCACACTTTATGAAACTTAAACCAAATCCAATCCACACACAATAAAATAATACATAAGTATTTATTCAATAGGGACAAATCAAATATCATATCCCACGTGTCCCCAAATGAAACACTCAGCAACCTAGCAACTTAGAGAACCCAAGAAATAGCAGAAGCCTTGCCAAATCCACTAAGCACACATGTACCTTATTTACTTGAAATCACCATAAACTATAATGAGTATAAAACTCAGTAAGCATACTAGTTTTTCATATATCAAATACAAATACATATATGTACACAATGCATATGTATGATATGCTGTGATCAATCAAAACCATAATCTTATCAAATCACATGTCATGTAAGCGCTTACACCTTCTTTCAAAACATATAATAGGAATACATACCATCACTCAACTACTACTTAGTAGGACTTACATATCACATATCATATAATGAGCCAAATGTCACTCGTAGGTGACATACCGTATGAGAGGAATAGTACAAGTGAGGTCTTTAAATTACATATATATAATGCTCATGTCTGAAGGTAAAAGCCAAACCCTTACCCTGATCATCTGTGAGTCCTCTCACATGCACCAATACGCCATCATACGAATGTGATGACTCACTCTTCCTTTAGGTACCAATAGGATCCTCCCTACATACGGAACACATAACATATATCAATCTCGAAGGAAATGCCACACATAAAGGCTCCACAAATCACATAAAATGCCTACTACGTTAACAGTGAGTTCAAGTACCCTCAAAATACAAAATATTTCTCATGGACATATTACACTTCAAAAGCTTTCTTTGTTAAACATATCTTATTTTGAAAGCTCACTTTCAAAAATACATGTATGTCCATGCTCAATGTCAATGCTCACATTCATAAACATATATTCACATTTCATATCAAAATATACTTTGACATAACATAAACATATTCTTAACCCCATTTACAAAATCATACAAAATAATTACTATGTTTATTGTGATTTCAGTAAAAAGTCTAGTATACTTACCTCTTAGCACTTACAGCTACAAAGCTTAAATCTCCTTAACCTATCAATAGAGATTAATCCTTTCATAAGCCTCACAATTCACATAAAATACTTTAAATAGCTTACAAAATTATACACAATGCATTTATCACATCAAATTGGTCTAAATACTTGGTTTCCCAAAATCTGTCATTTTGACCACTTACACTTAACAAACTTTTCTAATACATCAAATGATGTCCAATTATTCCAAAATCAGAATATATCATTCTTAACTCATATATTCTTCTTATACATGAATATTATATCAAAATTCCTACACAATCCATTCCATACACACCAACGAATCCAAACTACTAACCTGATAGGATCAAGATACTTATTGAACCATATTCAATCTCCTAATTTTATAAAATCATATACTAACTCAAAAATTATAAAAATACTACAGGAATACTCTTGACATATATTGCAATCCATGATAAATATTTCACTTCAAAATAACTGCCAAAAGTATTTTAAAACTATTTTATTCTATAGCATTAAAAATCTGTTAATCAAATACTGCAATGAGCTGATACACTTTAGAAAATCATAACACTTTAACCACATTGATCTAAATTCTCAATTCCAAGTATATCATATTAGATATATAAACTTATAATATTCCACAAATTTGTAATTTTTGAAGATCATGCAACTGGACAAAAATTGTTTGCCATTGTATCATACTGTTCACACAGGAAATTTTCAGAATTTTAGGGTCATTTTTGTAAATTCACAAAAACTTCAATTTCTGGACTTTTGATTCGATTCAAAGTCTCAGATGATTCTAAACATGTCTAATTTCATATACTCAAAATTCAAAATCAGAATCGAATCTTAACAATTTATAAAATTACTGGATCAAGAGACTATCAAGCAGAAATTCTACAATTCATTATGATTTATCAAGCTATCTCATAGATCATCATTAATTCTCACAAGATCTTACGAAATACACATCAAATCCTCAATTATACATATTTTCAAAACTCAAAACTTAAAGGAATTAACTTAATTAATACCAATAAATTGATAAATAGGTGTGATATACCTCTTAAAATCTAAATTTTCAATTTCTTCTTCTTTTTCTTCTCTTTCTCTCCTCTCTATTTCTCTATTCTCTCTCTCTAAAGGGATAGCTCGACCCAAAAATGAACAAATTAGGTTTCAAAAGTGTATTTTTATACTAAGAGGCAAATTTTTGGTATTTATGAATTTACCCCAAAAACTTTTAAAGTATTACAATTTAGTCCCTAAAATAAATCTAAAGTCTTACAAATAAACCAAATACTAATAGTATGTCATTAACTTATAAAAAAAACTACTAATAACAATATAAAAATTAAGGATCACCCACATACAAATAAAATATATATATATTCTTACTGGTTGTAGATATTGGTTATTACATATGGGGTTGGATTCTTTCTCTGCTTTTCACATATTACTTTTTAGTGCAATAAAGGTATTTCTCTTATTCCTTTTTTTGCTTTGTTGCAAAGTTGTTCTAGGTCGATCTATAATAGTATGAAAGTTTTAGACTTTAAAAAAGATTTGGCTAAAGCTAAAAACCAGTATCGTCTTCAAGATAGAGCGGCAAAGTCTTTGATGGTGAAACGTGAGAAGATGTTTACTAGGGTAGCTATGGTTGAGAGTCAAGTTTTAGAACTTAAACATCTTAGCAGAGTTCACTAAGATGAGGGTACTAAAGGCGTTGCTTCTACTATAAGCAAAATCTTTGAGTTAGAGAGGCAAAACAAGCATTTACAAGGTTAGGTGTAATCTTCGAAGGAGCTTATTAAGACTCTCAACGAAGAATTTGCTTAAATATGTGCTCAAGCCAAATAGGCCAAGGTGTATGTTGATGAAGTTGCTGATATCAAATAGTGTTATTTTACCTCGGGTGTCTTAAAAAGATTTAAGAGTAGTGTTACCTTTTTAAAGAACACTACATTGATATTTACCTCTACTGGTTAGATGACGTGCTATATGTCTTAAATGATGAAGATGATTTTGAGGATGGAGACTCATCTGGCACCCTTGATGACCAAGCTCCTCCTTCTTCTTATTTCCTTTTTTGTACATCTTTGTTTTTTGTAAATTTTTTTTATGTTGAATAAGATGGACTTTTTTTTAGATAATGGGTCATTTTATGACCATAGACTTCTTAATAGAGAAAATAGAACTTTTATTAATAACTTAGTTTTAAGAAGTACAACAATATATTTATGGGTAATATTTCTTTAAGGGTTTAGTATTCCATAGTTTCCTGACAACTCTCTCATCAATGTGCTAGAGTTTATATGCACCTAGTCAAACTCTTGTGAGTATTTTATAAGGAACTTCCTAGTTAGGTCTAATAACTCCATCTGTTGAGTCCTTTGTATTTAGTAGAACATTTCTTAGGACTAGATATCTTTATTTTTTTTCTTTATCAAAATTTTGCACTATGTGAGTAGGTATCTTTATTTCCGTTAGGATTATGGCTTCATAGCTAAAGGCTAGGGAGAAAGTTGTCTCTCATGTGGTTGTTTTGTTGATTATTCAAGAGCCACAGAACTTTGGGTAACTCATCATCCCAAGCTTTTTTTTTTACGGTTAGTTTCTTTTTGAGTAACTTCTAGTTGAGTTTGTTAGAGGATTCAACCTATTCGTTCGTCTTTAGATAAACCAGTGAGGTAAACAGAAGGTGAATTTAGAATTACTTACAAAAGTCTTTAAAAATTTTATTGTCAAACTGCTTGTCACAGTGTGTAATGGTGGAATGAGTTATCCCAAATTTGTAAAATAAAATTTTCCACACAAAGTTTTGGGTTATTTGTTTTGTGATTTTTACTAGTGGCTCGGCTTTTATCCACATAGTAAAGTAGTTTACGGTGACAACTATGTATTTGGCTGACACTCTTCTATGCGGTAATTGGCCGATCGATTCGAGCCCCCATTATGCGAAAGGTTAAGGATTGTTTATTATCCTCGAATTTTTTGGTGGAGTGTGGATGCTATTAACATACCTTTTGGCATGCGTTGCATTTTTAACTAGTTCCTTAGTGTCATTGAACTTAATAGGCCAGTAGAACATTCTCCTAAAAGCTTTGTAAGCTAAAACTTCTACTTTATAATGATTTTCACAAACCCCTTCATGTATTTCATGGAGCACATATTCAAATTTGTCAAGTGTTAGACATCTTAAGTAGGGAAACGATTACCCTCGTCGGTAGAGGATGCTATTGATAATAGTATCATGACCTGCTCAATACTTTAGCTATTGTGCTTTTTGCTTATTTTATGGCAAGAATCTTTTTTTGATGTATTCTCGAATTGTCCATCATGGACTAACCTACATAATGTCTTTGGGTTCTTCTATGTCTATACTTGGTCGAGGTCGAGGGAAATAGATCATGATATTCGAATTTCTTCTGTTGAAGCTATATGTGCTAAGATATCTACTCTGTAATTTTTCTCTCTTGCTTTGTTAGATAACTACCTCATCGGGTTGCTTCTTTGCTTTCTCAGACATCTTGAGGTATGCAGTCATGTAGTCTCCTCGAGCTTCGTACCCTTTATTTACCTAGTTAACAACAAGCTATGAATCATTTTTAACAAGGACTCTCATAACTAGGAGTGTAATGTGTGATTTCTAGCTAAATGTAAGTGTAAGCTATCGTATTAACTAATATAATGATAAAAATCATAGATCATTGTTAAGGGCAAATTTGTCATATATTTTCTCATGTTTTTATTATTGATATTTTATGATTTTATGAGAATAGATGGCTATTTATGTGCATTATTGTTATTTATAGGGACTTGAACGAAATTTAAAGAAAGAATGCAAAAGGAGCAAAAACAGGGACTAAAATGCAAAGTTTTCAAATTATGAGTCCAGCGCCCCCGCGCCACAAGTATTTTTGCCCCAACGCTGAAATAGTGATCGAAATAAGAAAAAGACCTGCTTAAGTCGCGTCTAGCGCCCCAGCGCCGTAGAGTCACCGCGCCAGCGACACTTCATAGCCCCAGCGCTATCAACATACCGCGCCAGCGGTGAAGCCGTTTTCATGCAGCGCCCCAGCGCCAAGATCACACCGCTCCAGCGGTAATAGCTTTTTCACGCTTCGCCCCAGTGACAGATGCATAGCGCGCCAGCGGTAGTGCGAGTCCTAGTCCGACGAGAATTGAGATTTTCAAGCTCATATCAATCCCTATATAAAGCCACTCGTTCCCAGCCTTCAAGAATCAATCCAAGATGACCCAAGAGTACCAAGAATATAGAGCACAAGTCTTGGAGAGTAATAGGAGCTTAATTGAAGCAACTTTAGAGAGAGATACAAGACGTTCTTCGGCATCAAGAGTTCTTAGGCAGCGCAATTAAGAGCAATTCGACGTCTATATCGGTTTGCTAATAATTGTATCATGATTTATAATTATTTTTACTGTTGTTCTCTTGTAGCCATGAGCTAAACTTGTTTTCTAGGGTTAATATTTGTACTCAATATGTGCGCTTAAATTACCATATCCTTTAGTATTTAATAAACTTAGTCATTTATTATTTAAATTACTTGTGTTTAATGCTTCAATATATCTGACCAATATATGGTGAATGAGTTGGTAATATTATTGATAAACTCGGAAGAGGAATCATAATATTTAGACCTAGGTAATTTGATACATGATTGTAGAGTAACATTCAATATTGCATATGCAAGTTTCAACTTAGGATAGGAATATACCTAATTGGCATGTATGATCAATAAGACCTAATCTTAATGAATCCTAATTTATTACAAGTACCATAGGAATATAGGTATTTGATAAATTAGGGTATACTTGCATGACCTTGGAAGAGGCTTGTGAATACATTAGTGTCTTGATCAATAATAAAGACTAAGTGAGTTAAATATTAGAGGTTTAATCATTAGAAACATATTGAGGGATAATATTAATCCTAGGTTTTCTCTACATTGCTATCTTCTTATTCTCTTTGCATTGTGTTTTTACTTTTATATTTTCTATATTCATTCTTAGGTTTTTATTTATCTGAATAATTATTAGAAAGATATAATTTTAGTAATTGGTTAAAAAGAAAACATTATCCCTGTGGGTTCGACATCCGACTTATTTAGTCTCTTTATTACTTGCATACGATAGTGTATACTTGCACTGAATTTTATGATATAGAATTATCGCATCAATCGTTCTCACAAAGACTTATATATCCTAATCTTGTATCTATTACTAAAATTAATTCTATGAAACTTTTATTCAAACAAAGCTTAGAATTTAAATAAACTAATTTATCTAACTATACTTAAGTAACCTAATCTCAAGCAATAAGCAACTAAAGATATGAATTCACCAAGTTAAAAAAAAAACCTCATGTTACAATTTATCCCCCAATACTTCATTGAACATGTTATTCTCTTATTTAATCCCTTAATAATGAATTATTGGCCAGAATTATTTTATCATTATAAGCCTCTGTCGATAGTCAAATAACTATATCTCATCCTAACAATTACTTATATGTCTATGGCAATCAAAATAGAATGAAACTCATTAAGAACAGGTCTATCAATACTATATATGTTATTTAAGTATATTTCTATTTATATGGAACTCATAGTAGTTACTATATGATCATATATCAAACCATCTTAAGCTAAACACATAAATCTCTTTGTCAAGTTCATTATGGTTCCTCAAATAATTAATATATTTGCCAGATATAAATAAAATATTCAGCACAAGATAGAATGAACAAATTTTCTTTATTGAGTTCATAAAATAAGAGAAATAATAAAATTCAACTATATATTGGATTTAAAAGTTGAACCCCAAATAAATAAAGTTAGTTCATGATGAATCTAAGAGTACAAAAGTAAATATTAAAAGATATAATTGTTGAAATTTGTGCTTACGTGCCATTTCTTTTATGTATCAATATTTGTTTTATATTTATACTATTATCATTTTATTAAATTGCTAATTATATTTTATATACGGTAAGATGCTTGTAACGTTTCAGACATTGTATGATCTGAAAGAGTTCAAATCTAGTCTAAATGAGTTTAGATTAGTGCTAAGAATTAGCAACGCTGAGAGTTATAAATATTAAGAGTTAACACTGATAAGAGTTACTAGGTTATAAAAGTTAATGAAATCTAATGAGTTAGAGTCTTATCTGAAATGGGACAAAAACCTAAGAATATATTAGTAACAACATAGTTGCAAAGAGTTGCAAATGGTTTAGGAAATGCCATTATGAAAGTATGTTCTTAAATACAATGTTCCTAATCTATCTTCCTCGATGCAGGTCTGTTAGTGAAGACCGTATTATATATAGCTCAGTATATGTCTATATCTGAATGCCCAGATAGTTCGTCTTAGCAAACTATGAGTTTAGTGGAAGCTCATATAAAGATATAAGTATTCAATTAGGACTGAGTACTGAACAGACTCATAAGGACCTCTAATAGACATCCCATATAGCCATAAATGAATGGTCTTCTTGAGTTGAATAATATTCGTGGTCCTTTGACCTGAGTGCCACAGTGGGCTTGTGAGTGATCCACCATCTTTAGTTCCACACATGTCAAAAACCTTTCATGGTCTGACCGCTGGGTGTCGTTAGGTATGGTCAGTGGTTTGATGCTCATGGAGTCCAATGTACGTAGATATGTGATCCATCAACTCATTTGAGTGAGTAATATATCCTGATGCTCCAAGATTGTGTTTCAAAAATGCTTATGACTATAAGCAGTTATACCCTAGAAAAGAGTTTTATCCTAGTGATAAATAATGTCGCAAAAGTGTTGCGGATATTATTTATTGAAATACAAATCTAGAGATAAGTTTACGGTTGAGTATATGGAGACTCGACGGTATTGATTTATATCTCTGCTCTTCCAGGATATCTATGATGGAGTAACCTCAACTTGTATGGTCTAACGCGCTATTTTATAATATCCGTAACATATGTGTAGGATATTGTTCACGGACATATGGACAAGTTCTATGTGACAAACCAAATGTAGATCTATAGAGTCTCACAATATGAAGTGTACTCGTTGTGCAGCAGGACAGCATATTAGATTAAACACTTTGGTCCAAGAATTTCCAACAAATCGAAAATTTATTTTAGAGGTTCCTCAAAATGTGTATTTGTCAAGACTTAATTATTAAGTACATCACATAATTGATTGACAAGAGTTATTAACAAATAGGATATTGACAAATTGAACAATATTGTGCATAAATTATTTTTACCTTGCTAGTAAAAATAAGTGAGGTAAAAGTAATTATTGAAAAATAATTTTTGAATAATTAATGTAAAATTCATTTATTGCTATTATTACAAAGGGATAAATATCAATTATAATAAGGGTTCATTTACCTAATGAGGAACCTTGATGTTGGCCATTAATTATTTAAATAATTAAAGATATTCCAATATCAAGTAAAGGAATGTTTGATGGCTATTAATAAAATGTATTTGATAAGATAATGTAATGAAATGACCAACATATTTAATGGTAGGCCATGAAAAGTATTAGCAAATCAAAACAAAAATTTGAATGAATTCAATTCATTTAAGAGATGCAATATTCAGCCAAGAGATAGTGAGGTAGAGTTGAGAGAATTTTGCTAAGTCTTTTCTAAGTTCTAAACAAAAAGTTGTGAGGGAACAAGGAACCAAAAACATTCTATATCTCTCATCTCACATAAAATAAATAAATACATATAGATCAAAGTGTTTTAAAAGTTAAAACATTATAGCTGAAAATTTGTGGCTGCTATTTTATTTTCACAATCCCACCGGTTTATAGTTATGAATTAGAATTGTACAACAACACACTTCAAGGTGAGCTCAAAACTTAGAGATTAGAGTTCTTGAAGAATTGGAAAGCTACCTTTAATCTGGGTAAGTTTACTTGTTATTAAGTTTAATTAACATATGATCATATAAAAGATATATTTGTTTGATTATATTATATTGTGTATATATTATATGAGATACTTCCATTGAGTGTATAAAATTTTAAAATTATACATACACTCTACACATCACACACCCACTTAACAATAATAAACAAGTCCATAAAAATGAGAGAAAGATAAGAAATCAAACAAGGTGGATGCCATAAATCTCTTTCTCTTTCTTTCTCCCTTTTGCTTGTTGTACAAGTCTTTAGTTTCTTTTGTTTGTGTTTTGCTCTTGCTTTCATCTATGTTTCTCTCCATGTTGGCTATAAAAAAGATCATTATATAAGCTTTCGTAACCTTAAAGGCTTGTTACTTAGAGTTCAAGTTGTATAAGGAAAATAGAAAAGTTTCCTTTTTATTGCATGAGCATCGCGATGCTGAGACCTGGGACATCCACTCTTTTATTTTGGTTGAACGTTGCGACGCTAGATTCAGGCATTGTGACACTAGAGTCTCTAAGTTTGGCGTCGCGATGCTAGATCTTTTTCTTTAATTTTTTTTTAATGTTTTTTGTCTAGTTCCTAGAATCTTCATGTCGTATGATTGAAAACATATATTTCATCAATAAATAACTAAATAGTCATTAATTTAAAGAAATATTTAAGTTTTTGAAAATAAAAGTAATAGTTTTTATCTTATACAGTGCTCATGCAACCCGTAATCTGATGAGGAGTACTTGATATTTGGCTTTATTGTTAGTGATTGTGAAGTCGAATTTGACTATGTAAATAAGTTCATCTTCTTCTGGGCTAACAAGAATTACACTAGCCTCGTACCTTTTAGATTTTCATCAATAAAGATTGTTTAGGTGGGAGTATTGGGGGTTTAACTTTAGTGAATTGGGGATTCTTCACACTGAGTGTTTTCTTCAGCCTTATCTATGTATATATATTTTACCATGAAATCAGTAAAGGTCTATGCCTTAATGGCCACTCTTGGTTTATACTATATGTCAAACTCATTGAGCTCAATCACTTAGTTGACGAGGCATCCAAAGAGGTTTAGGTTATAAAGAATCTATTACAGGGGTTAATTTGTCAGGATGATTTTTTGTGTGGGCTTGCAAGTAGGGCTGTAACTTTAGTCTACTTGTGACAAACACTAAGGCTAGCTTTTCTATGGGTGAATAGTGGGTCTCAGGATCTGTGAACGCTTTTCTAGTGTAGTAAATTGGCCTCTGGATATTTTCTTCTTCTTTGACCAGTGCTGGGCTTACTACTTAAGCTGAGACTTTTAAATATAGGATCATATGGTCCCTTATTCTTGGCAAAGTAAGGTGGAGTGGTTGAGCTAGGTATTCTTTTAATTTCTAGAAAGCTTCCTAGCATTGTGTAGTTCATCTTATTTTATTTTATTTTCTTAATGGCCTAAAAAAATTCAAAGCATTTATTAGTAGTTTTTAATGTGGAATGGCTTAGAGCAGCTCTTCGACCTGTGAACCTTTGTATTTTCTTGACTGTGTTTAAAGACTTCATCTCGGGGACTGCTCGAACTTTCTTCGAATTAGCTTCTATTCCTCTTTGGCTTCCTAGAAAGCCTAAGCATTTTTTTGATTCAACACTGAATGCACATTTTTCAGGATTTAGCTTTATATCGTGTTCTATTGAGATTTTGAAGGTTTCTCTAATGTCATCTATATGGATTTTTGCTCGTTCAGACTTCGCAATCAGGTCATATACGTATACTTCTAAGCTTTTTCCCTATAGTGGTTTGCATAGCTTGTTGACAAGCCATTGGTAGGTAGCACCTATGTTTTTAAGTCTTAAAGGTAAGACTTTGTAATAGTAGGTTGCTTAATAAGTAATAAATGATGTATTTTCTTGATCAAGCGAGAACATCTATGCAATAGCTTTGTTTCTTTCCTAGTTGAAGATTCTTATCTTTTTCTTGATTGGCTTAAAAGATAGATTGACTACCAGTGCATGTGATATGAGAGCATGGTCTATCCCTGGCATTTCTTCATGCGACCAGGTAAAGATATTTGAAAACTCTTTTATTAGAGAGATAATGTTTTCTTTCTTTTTTGACTCTGATTGTGAGCCTGTTTTCATGGTCTTCTTAGGATATTTTAGTTGGATAAGTATTGGGAGTAGATCAGCCACCAATTCTTGGATTTGGATTTGTACTCCTTTCGTGGGTCTATGTTGGTGATATAAAAGGTTCTCTTAGATGTGGTCACATAATAACTTTTGGCTGTCTTTTGATCACCTTTAAGGGTTTCTACTTGGTCTTCAACAATGAATTTGAGTTTTAAATAGTGGATGGACAATGTGAAATTAGAGTTAATTATGAAAGGTCTTCCCAATATTACTTTCTAAGGCATAGACTAGTCGGCCACTATAAAATTGATTATCATTGTCTTGCTATAAGTTTTCTTTCCTATTAATATGGGTAAGCTTATGACACCTAAAGACATTATACAGTTATCTCCGAATCTATAAAATGGAGTTTATATGCACTCAATCTTAAGATCCTTAATATGGGGCTCGTTGAGTGTTTCTTTGAGTATTAGGTCGACCAAGCTCCCAGTATTGATAAACATTGTATTTACCTATATTCTTACTATTTGGATAATTAAAACATATGCATCATCATAGGGGTAACTGACATCTTTAGCATCTTTCTCGGTGAACATAATTAGTAGTGAGTCTACTTATTGTTTTTTTGGCAATTAGAGAGCACATTACTTGATGCCTTACCAACTAATGTTGAGAGTTATTCTTTCTCTATCTATTTAATTTTCTTGCCAGCGTTGCTCCACCTGAAATGATCATGGTTATCTTTTGTGTTGAAGAGTTCTCGTACTCTTGATTTCCTCTATGTTGAATTATTTTTGGTATAACATATCCATTTTTCATTAGCTAATCTATTTGGACTTGCAGGTTTATGTGATTCATTGGTGGTGTGGCTATGGTCTTGATAAAACTCACATCTCTTATTGTGTCAAATATCTCTACCAATAAAAGTGTAGTAAGTAAATATTTCTCTTTCAAGATTTTAGCCTCCTAGGAGGAGATTTCATTATTTGTTCCCACTTATTATCCTCTTTAGGTAAATCTCTTTGTAGGAACTTTGCTACCCTCTATGGAGTCCAATCTCTTCGTTCTCAGGCTGTCCTTATTTTAAGGGATTTTTTGAGTTCTTTCACTTTTATTTTCCTCATGCATTTTCTTTAATGGCCCTTTTTGTTGCTTCTTCTTGTTCGATTTTAATAAATTAAATGGCATGTTCATGTGTAGTTGTATAGGTAACAGATGAACTTTCTAATAGAAAGTGCCAGAATCGATTTATTCTGAGTTCTTTTTTTTAATGCTTCTAATGTAACTGACAGGTCAAACACTCCAAATTGGATCACCTTCTTATGGTACCATTGCATGAAGTCCTTTAAGTTTTTAGTATGGCCTTGTTTGAGTCATCATAGCTATCAAAGATCTCTGGTATTCTCACAGCTACTTGAAAATGTTGGATGAACTTTTCAATCAGATGCTAAAGAAGGAATACTTCTATACCTCATACTTTGATATTAAAAAATGGTATGTCCATCAAAATTAACGTAGAATAGTCGACACATCTACTTCTATTTAAGGTTGGCTATCAATAATATGTAAGTTATCTAATCGACATAATGATGAAGGTTTGTTGTTCCTTTGTAAGTTGGGAGGTTCAAAATCTTAAATCCCTCAGTAGCTCAATTTCTCTAAGTTCAGTAATGAGAGGAGATTTTCTTTCTTACTCTATTCTTTTTAATAAGAGCATCTATTTCTAATAGGATTGCTCACTATTTTTCCACGACCATAGAGTAGGTAATAATAGTTATTATCACTCATCCTTCACACTATCTGTCTGGTATTAATAGCTTTTTTGTTTGCTTCTCACAAATGGCACCAAACTGTTGACCTCAAAATTTCATGACCCATGAGTCAACGAGTTGAATTTGTTTTTCTCATGAAGCTTAATTTAGATGTCAAGATTTGGATTGAAACTGAACTAAATTAGACCACTCTTTTTCTTAGTAGAAGTTACATCTGATGAGAATGTTACAATTAGAGAACATGTGAGCCGCATCATAAGTTTTTTCAATGTAAGCACTCTAATGCTTAAGTCAGCAAAGGTCCAAAAAAATGAAGAAAAAAAAAAGGTAAGGTCGTAAGTAGGGAAAAAAAGGAATGAAAAGGCTTTGTGTTGTATATTTTAGCATCTTCCTTATATTTTCACATAAGTGATAATAAGGTTCACAACAAGCACTAGCTTAATGATTTCAATTTTGAAAGTTATGATGATAATCATGATGATTCTTTTGTACTAATTTTCTCCTCTATTTACAGGGTGATGGTGTAGGTTTTACTCGTAATATTTGGAATCCTTTTTAATATGAAACTCTCATGGACATTCCTTTTTAGGATTCTGCTATTAGAGTTCTTCTAACATTGGATTAGATCTTTCTTGTCCTAGTAAAACTTGTATCGTAATTTCAGGAATCTATCCCTGATAAGATTAAGTTTATCTACGTCTCACAAAAGTCAAGTCCTCTTAAGATTTGTCTTTGATTTTTAGGGGGGTTGAGTTTGAATTGTGCTCAGTGAGAACAACTATTATTCATTGATTTTAAGTCTGACCAAATGGGGTAGCTGTATTACAACTGTTTTTCTAACCAGCTTAGTGGATTTTGAAACTAACCGAATAGGGTAACCAAGCTATGACTATTGTTCTAACTAGCTCGAAGGGGTTGTTAATCATTTTTTCCTTTGAAGTATGACTAAATAGGTAGCCAAGTTATGACCATTATTCTGATCAACTCAAAGAATGTGCCTATGATTCGAGGACTTGTATTGGAACTACGTCTTCTTTTTAGGTCTTATGGACCTAGATCCTTCTTGGACCTCGTGAGCCAAGGTCTTTATGCCTTTTAGACTAAAGACTTTGGGCTTTGGAAGGCTTAAATCCAAAGGGAAACAACCTATATTCCTATAGTAATCAGATTAAAACAAAATTCATTAGGAACATGTTCTTTATTAGTTATATAAATATATCATTTGAGTATATGCTTACTTCATCTTAAACTCAAAGTTGTTACGCCATAATCATACTATTCAAGACCAACACCTAAATTCCTTTTCCAAGTTCATTAGGGTTCCACAACAATCTAATTAATGATCAAGTAATTAGAAAGTATTAAGCACAGAAAAACAAAACAATTCTATATTGAATTCATAACTAAGAGAAAATAAATTAATTTAAGTTACATATTGAGTTCAAATTGTAATCCTACATAAAAAAAATTATTTCATGATGAAATAAAGAGTTCTAGAGCTTATTAAGAAAAACATTATAAAAATCATAAAAATAAAAAGATTAAAAGGTGAAGAGATAAACTAATTTGCTACAATTTTCAATCTTTTAGACTTCTTAATCCTCCAAAAGTGACTTCGCGATCCTTCAAAAGTTACTCTAACTCTCTAAAACGTTATTTCTCACGTGTTATCTCGTCTCTTCTCTTGAAATAGGCTTATGTCTTTAAATTAGGGTAAAACCTTGAATACGAGTCAAATTCAAAACTTTATATTTAGCACCCAACGTCTAACGCCTTAACATTGGTTTCTTAGTACCCTGACACTTAAATTCTACCTCTTGCACAATTTTTTGGTCGTGTCAATGACTCGGTATTGATTTCTAATACTGCAGCACTGAGCACTGTAGCAAAGTATTATAGCAATTATTGCAGTAAAACATTGTTCATGGTTATTGTAGTATTATTGTTCCAGTACTGCAGCACTGATTTATAGCTTTGGGGTATTGAGTTTTTGCCCAATTTTGATAATAATGCTTGTTTTCCTTATATTTTCATTTCAAATAGCTCTTTTAATTTCAAACCTACAAAAGCACAATAAAGCACATAAAAAGTCTAAAATTCATGCTTAAAATGAATAATACTTAGTTTATAAGAGCTTAAATAATAAGTATAAAACATGCCCATTAATAATTGTTAGGATTTGTGCTTACGTGCCATCCCATTATATATAATTTTTTATTATAGTATTTATACAATTATTATTTCTAATTAAATTATTAATATTATTAATTATTATATAGTAATATGTTAGTTATGTTTCAGACATTGTATGATCTAAAGGAGTTCAAATATGGTCTAAAAGAGTTTAGATCAGTGTTAAGAGTTAGCAACGTTAATAGTTATAAATGCTAAGAGTTTGTGATGGTAAGAGTTAGCGAAATCTAAGGATATTGATTATGAAAATATAAATCTAAAGATAAGTTCATGGTTGAGCAAATAGAGATTTAACGGTGATAATCTATATCTCTACTCTTCCTGGATATAAATGACGAAGGATTTATACGAATATGTTATAACCTCAACTTACATGGTCTAACATGCCGCTTTGTAATATCCATAACGTGTGTGTGGGGCATCATTTACGAACGTATGGATGAGCTTCATATGACAAATCGGGCATAGATTTAAGAGGTCTCACAATATGAAGTATACTCGTTGAGCACAAGGGTAGTGGATCGAATTGAATAATTCGATCCAGTAAATTCTAGCAAAATTGAATAATTGTTTCAAGATCCCTTAGGATGTGCATTTGTCAAGACTTAATTATTAAGTACATCATTTAATTAGTTAACAAGAGTTGTTAACCAATAAGATTTTGATAGGTGGCATAATTTGGTCCATGGATTGTTTTACCTTGAATTTACCATTTAACCTTACTAGTAAAAACTAGTATATTAAATTATTTATTCAAAAGTGTTTTGAATAATTAATTTAATTTTAAATTTATAAGGTAAAAGTTAAAACATATTAAATAATAATGGACCATTTATGTTTCAAATAATATATGTAAAAGTGGACCATGCATTTTCAGACTAAATGGAATAGAAATGATGAAAGTTGGCATTAACATAATATGATAATGAAATAAAAGGTATCATTTCTATTATGCAAGTTAGTTGGCTGACCATTTCCACCACCGAATGGATCATGGATTATTGTTTGTTTAGTGGTGGGAACACTTGAAATTAATTTATTCAAGTGCAAACCAATTAGGGAAGGATTTGATTCATTTTCTCTAATAGAGAAATTCGGCCAACATGTGAAGAGAGAGAGAGTTTTGGTCTTTGTAATTTCAAGTGTTGAAGAGACAAATGAATGAATGAGATTTTCATTATCTAACACTTAAACAATTCGGCTATATGAAGAGAGGTAAGAAATAGTTTTATTTTTCAAATGTTGATACAACAAAAATGACCTCTCATCTTTTTCTTCTTTCATGGTGGCCTAATTTGTATCAAAGGAAATGGAAATGGAAAATTAATTTTAAACATGAGTTGTTCAAAATAATTTTTCTATGAAATTTTTTTTCCAAGAATTATACAAGAGTTGTATACATATATTTATAATCTCTATTTTTAGAAACAAATATATGTGTTCAAAGAGTTTGAATACAATATATATCGCTAAAAATTCAAAATCAAAGTTACTATGCTAGTTCCATAATCCCACAAAACCGTTATAGATTAGAATTATTCAAAAATACACTTTAAGGTAAGCTCTTCACTTGAATTATTTGAGGA
Organism: Ailanthus altissimus; assembly: GCA_946807835.1. NCBI lineage: Eukaryota > Viridiplantae > Streptophyta > Magnoliopsida > Sapindales > Simaroubaceae > Ailanthus > Ailanthus altissimus. The sequence continues at coordinate 15,856,973 of OX327698.1, forward strand.
CTTGAAGTTTTGTAAAACTACCTTTATTAGGTAAGTATTCTTTACATTTTATTTTTACACAATTGTTCATCATATTTAAATTTTGTATAATAGTTATACACGAGGATATATGTGTTTATTTGTTAAATTATGTGTATTTTGTTAACATGCTTCTGATGCTTATGGTAAATTTTTAAAATTATATATACACTCAACTCAACAATAATACCCTTCCATCGGGATAACCAAGATTAGCCAAGGCATCAAAGTATGTCATACAAATATGAGAGGCTAGCAAAATATTTGTATAGTTTCTTGGCCATAGTTAGCTTATAGCCAAACAATAAAACAAATAAACCCACATAAATTACCTAAATCTTAATGTTTAGAAAACTAAATATAATACCTCTAGTCATAGTTGTCATACGATGACAAAAATTTGGCCATACAACACCTCAATCGATTGGGAAAAATCTTGGACAAGGCACAAAGAGTGAAAACATTCCTACAACATAAAAATAAAGGAAAGCAAAGATAACAACAAGGCACATACAACCACTTTGGCCGTAATTTCATTATAGCTAAACAACAATATATGTTAGCATGACAAAATCCTTAAAAATATAGAGTGTAAAAATAGTAAGCACATGCTCATTCAAGCCTTAGCAAAAACAAATAGAGGGGGGAAAAATATATCAAAAGCCATACATACTCATATTTACTCTAACTATAGCCTACTTGTAGCAAAAAGAGCAGCATAAGCTAGCTAATCAAAAAACCATACAAATAACAAAGGTATAAAATTAAAACTTAGGCTCACCAAAGCATTAAGCATTAACAATTTTAGCTTTAAAATCTTAAAAAGAGTTTTCTTTTCTCTAGATAAAGACGTAAGCTATTTAAGTTAACTTGTCCACATACTTGACAAGCACCTCTATAGTGAAACTAACCTTGCCAATATTTTAGCACTCACTTTTTCAAGCTATAAGTATCCTCACAAAGAATTGCTCTATCTTGGTTAAGCTTATGCGATACAACATTGTACCCACTTGCTCTATAAACACGCACTTGAAAACTAGTATTATAGAATAACTAACATTGTAATTTGGAGCTTTCTCTATCAATTTCTCCAATAAAGGAGTAGCCTCAACAAGAACAAAACACCCCTTAAAACTCCTTTTATCACTATTAAATTGGTGCAAAGAAGTTAGGGAATCTATAATGAGGGTTGGGTTATTAAAGATGGCTTAGAAATCATCTTAAAATGCCTTATAAATGGCAATACTAGCTTGAGCAAAAGCTATGAGAAAAAGAGTAGCAACCCCTTTCAAAAAGAAATGAGAAAAAGTTTAAGCCATGCTTACATAACTGCTTAAAAAAGAGAAAACAGAAATAAAACACCATACCAGTACTAACAAGTCTAAAGGTAAAGATTCTAACTTCTTTACGAGAACCATAGACAATATTTTCTTAAAAGTCTTTCCCATTAAGACTGCTTCAACACTTAAAGAGCCACATACGAAACAAAGCAATCCATAAAAACTTGTCGTCTAAAGCTAACAATCAATACAAAATAACAAGAAATGAACAAAATCAAGATACAAATAGTAAATGATGCAACATGCTACCTTTTGGGAGAATGAGACCAAAAAATGAGTCTTGTAAATTTGCAATAGAATAAAATCTTAAAACATAGCATAAATTACAAAAAAAAAAGGAATAAGCCATTATATAGTTACGATGAGCTTACCATACTTTTCATCACTCATCTCTTTTAGGAAAGCTCGTTACTAAGCCTTAAAGAGCCTCCTGGTTTCTAGCCTACCAATAGATGTTATGATTTTTCTCTTAAAAGGTTTGATACTACCTCAAGTTATGGCCTCAATAAAAGGCTTATAAGGAGTGACAATGATAGCAACAACCTTGCCTGTCGCAGTCTTCAACCATGTTTTTGATCACATTCATCAGAGAGGCACCCTCCTTCTCGCGTATATAAAGTAAAGCCAATCAGGAATCCAATAGTATAGCACATGACTTTGAAAGCATACCTTAGAGGCAAAAAACTCTTCCTTATAAAAAGAGCCCTCTATACTAGCACGACCCTTTTTCTCAACTCATTCCTCCTAAAAAAAAGTACAATTATCCTCCAAATTAGAATAAGTACTTACTTGAGATTGAAGATTGTGCATGTTGTTATTGTTGTAGGTTTAATAAGAGTTTATATGTGAAGGTGAAGAAAGATTATCAAAGAAAGACAGAGTTTTGAAGTGATATAGTATATGAAGAAGTTGACTTGTTATATTGAAGCTGGGATAAGACTGATTTTTCTTTATCCATTTTTATTCATCAAATAATTATTTTTGCTGGCATGTCTGATTGTATGCTTTAGTAGTTAAGAATAAGTGCATGTTATCGTATCAAGAAATATAGGATTTAAGTCCAAGTAAATGCTTCCACAAGGACTATACAATCTATTTCTATCAATCAAGTACTAAAATTAATGAATTAACCTAATTCTATCAAATTAAACTAAACTTAAATAGCAAACAAACAAAGAGATAAATTTACCAATTGATAATAATCTAGGATTTAGACTTATCCCTTAGTATTTTATTGGATTCATTAACCTTCTTAGTTAATCCTTTAATATAAATTGATTGGTGTAGACACTAATCTCATTAAGAGCCTCTATTAAAGGTCAAGTGACTATATTACGCATTCTAACAACTACTTATATGCCTATGGCAATCAGAATAGAATAAAATTTATTAATATCAAGTCTAAATTATAACATACATACCATCTAAGTATATGTCTATCCTACATATAACTCATAGTTGTTACCTTGTGATCATGCATCAAACTATCCTATGCTAAACACATGAATCCCTTTATTAAGTTTATTATGATTTCTTAATCATTCATAATATTGGTCAGATATAATGAAAGCATTAAACACAAGATAGAATAAATCAATTGTATGTATTAAGTTTATAAACTAAGAATGAACAAAATCTAACTACACATTAAGTTCAAAAGTCCAACCCTAGAAATAAGAACTTAGGTCATGGTAAAATAAAGAGTTCTAGAGCTTATCAAGAATAATATCATGAAAATAATAGAAAACTAGAAAGATAAAGAGTTGAAGAGATAAAACTAATTTTTTTGCAATCTTCTAGTCTTTTTAATTCTAAAAAAAATGCTCTTTCTATCTCTTATTCTCTCTCTCCTCTTGATTCTTGAATTAGCTTTTTTAATCTTCTATTTTTATTTGCTTATGTCTCCAAATTAGAATAAAACATCAAATACAAGTCAGATTAGGATTGTTGTTCATAAGCTATTGTTCATAAGTACTGTTCACATACACTGTTCACGAATATTATTTTCGCGCACTGAGGCACTAGATTCTGAGCGCTGTAGACACTATTTTGAGTGCCATTTCTAGGCATTATAGCAGTAATACTGTAGCTCATTACTGTAGCATGGCACTAAAGCAGTTTGATGTTTTTAGCTTATTTTTATTAGATTTTCATCCTTATTTACTCCATTGACTCTAAACCTACAAAATAACAATAAAATACATTTAAAAAAAGGCAAATAATCTTAATTTTAATGAATAAATATTAAGCTTAGAAGATGAAAATATTAGACCTAATTAACCCTTATCAATGTCCTACCCATTAAATCATCATTTGCAACTATCTCAACTTATAAGGACAAACAAGTTATTGTATAGCAAAATTAGCAAAACCGTCTAAACAAATGGAGATAGGCTAACAGATTGAGCAAAAATTTAGGTTTTTTAAAACTTGTGAGACAAATTTAGTATTAGGGCTAAACTTGTGGAACAAGGATGTCCTTATCTCTTTGAGAAAAGTCAAGTTGTATGAAAGCGTAATATGGAAGCATGCCAAATGTTGAAACTGTATTAATCATATAACTTATCTTACTTGTACTATATAAAAAATTTTAATCAAAGGCATTATATGTTGTTGTACAAAAATTCATAAAGGCTCAAGTCCAAGCCCACACACATACCCACGTATGTTTAACAAGGTAAGACATGTGGGTCCAAACTACTTTCTAGAGCTTAACCTGTAGGTCATGGTTTGGTAGACATATGATTGCACTAAGTATGGTCAAAGCATGTAGACCTCTAGGTTAAACCTTACTTGGGAAATATTTAGCCCAAAGTAAGAGTAAGCTCATGTTATTAAGGCTAATAAAAAAAATCACAAGCCTAATAAGACATTTTTTTAATCCTTCGAATCCTTCTAAAATAAGAATTACTAACCTCCTTATTTGATATGGTTACTAATTAATATAATAGTCTTTTACTTAGAATAAAGTTGGTATCTTGCATCTTTAATTTACTAAATTATTTTTCTTTTAATAGGAATAAAAACTCATTAAATAAATAATTTTTTTACTTAGAATAAAATTGGTACTTAGCCTTTTTAATTTATTAAATTCTTTTTTTCTTTTTAGTGGGGTAAAAAACTCATTAAATAAGCTAGATTTTAATAGGATAATAGGCTAAATGAGAAGTTTTGACCTAATATAAAATTTAACCCTATAAAAACCTATATGATACACGTAAAATAGAGACTTTTGAACCTTTTTACACTATATTTTTCTTAGCTCTTTTTTAGTAAGCACAACATCTTACTCGTTGATTCCCTTTCACATCCTTCATCAAGAACTCAAGAAAATCAATAGCTCTACATTTGTTCCAAAGTTTAATATTCCCAAAAATCGATTCCTAAATATATAGATATAAAGTTCAAGAGGCAAGTTCCCTCCAAATCTACAAAATTAAGATTCCCACGGCCTAAAAATCTACCCTTATGCTACACACCACACACCTTAAATAAGTTTGCAACATCCATAATAGTCTTAAAACACACCATAACATCATGTGTTTGTCCATTATTGATTGTGTAAGTCCAACTCCCACATCTCTCACTATTTGACTTTTAGTTTTTCCATAAATTTACTTCACTCAAGACCTTTAATGTAAACTATGAGAGGTGTGGAAGCTATAGTTGCACAATAAATTATGAAGAAACATGTGAGCTATAGTGTGCTCTATGACTATAATGAGTGCTATAAAAACCTATGTGAGGTGTGTAGCGCATAGTGCAAAGCTAAAGTTTCAAGTTGTAGGAACCCTAGTCTTAAAGGTTAAAAGGAACCCACCTTTTGAACCTTATGAATATGAGTTAATAATCCATTTATAAGGATCTAAAGCTTTTGAACAAACACAAAGCTGTTGCTTTCCTTGTGTTCTTGACGAATGATATGAAAAAGAGGTTAATGTATGAGATTTCATATGTGCTAAGAAAGAGTTAAGGCAAGTATAATGCACGAAAAAGCTTCAAAGGTTGTAGCCTCTCTCTTTTACGTGTATTATGGAGACTTTTATAGTACTAGGATTTTGTACTAGACCAACTCTTTATTTTGCTCCTTTTTGTTTGATAATTTATTTTACATATTATTTCAATCATATTTTATATTATATATTATTATATATAAAAGATGTAGAACATATTAACAACATAAATAAGTACAATAAGGAATAAGGAAAAATAAAACCTGACATTGAGTATAAAGAAACATGCTAATAGTATTGTTTTTAAAATTAAATAGTCATCCTCTCATACAGGTAGTAATGGATCCATATGACTCTAAGATTTAACTCTATACTCACAATTGCTCTCCTTGATGAGTACGATCGCCAGAAGATAATATCAAGTCTCCATTATCATAGTTGCTAAAAAGTATAACATGAACAATATATTATTTAAAATAGTATATACATAGAACATGTCTAATTTTTCTTTTTTCTTCTTCAACTTCACACACAACTAATCAGAAAGGGCTAGCACCCTTTATATAGTGATAGATAGTTTATGTATTAATTCTAATATTAATAAAAATAATTTAATATATTGTTAACTCTCAAAAAAATAATAATATATAAATGTTGTAACTCTTGCACATTTAATTAAGTTTAATGGTTAATTTAAAATATTATAACCACTTTATAATTTTGGTACTTTATTATTAATAACTTACAACATAAAAGTTATATTTAAATTATGTAACTTATAAAATATTTAAAAGGATAGTTTTAAATCTTTTCTCCAACACTTTTTCTCTTAGAATCTAACTTTTTTAATGAGTTTTATCTCACTTAAAAGAAAAAAAAAATTAATAAATAAAAGTGATAAGATATTGATTTTAATCCAAATAAGAGACTTATATACTTATTACTCTTGTTAGGTCAATATATTGTAACGCTTATAATAATTTAATATATAAAATTCTAAATAAGATATTTATAAGAAAGTTATCAATTTTTATTTAAGAAAGATTTTGAGGATAAAAAAGTGTCTTATTAAATTTGTATTTTTTTATTAATTTTAATAACATAGACTTATTTCATTTTTTGATTAATTGGCTAAATTCTCTTATATAAATTTTATCTTAGGAGTTTACATGTTATCGATCTTATTTAATTTAATTTTATAACTATTAAACTACGACTTACAGATTAAACCTCAAAAAGTATCTTGAGCTTGCATGTTTATTTATTGTATGCACTTAATATGTGTATGAGCTTAAACTTAGACTTTTATGAGTTATTTTTTATGACAACAAAAGTTTATCTTTACATATCCTCAGAACAACTTCATTCTTCATAGTTTATATCTTATGTTAAAATCCATGGACCTCAATTTCTTGCACATGCAATGCATGCTCTTGCTCTGTCAAGTCAAATCCATGGTACGTATAAGTATAATAATCTTCTTTTGGCTTCACCCATAATATATTTGCTTTATTAATTCTGCAACTGCACCTTTGTTTGATCACAATCGGGAACTTTAAAGAGCCGCATTTTCAGATGTAGAAAAGCAACTTACTTCTAGTAGCTTAATTGGTGGTTATCTTATTTTTGGAATTGGAGCTCCTATTTTCAATAAAGGAAACATTTTGGTGTACAATATTTAGCGATCTAGGTGGGGTTTGGCTACTCCATGATCACGAGGCTGTAATTAAAAGTGACAGCTAATTGACCATTAAAATTAAATAGAGTAATATTATATTTTTTAAATATTATTTTAAATTAATATGTTAAAAATTATTAAATAATAAAATAGTATAATTTTTAAATTTACCATAACATTATTTTATCATTTGATAATAATTATTTAACATATTATTTAGAATAAAATTTTTAATATAACATTATTAATTAGGTATTAATAAGTTAATAGTATAAAGAATTCTATATTTTTCAAAATTATTTTAAAATTTATATTTATACTATTTATTATATAATAATTATTTGACATATCTATTTAGAATAAAAAATTTAAAATAATATTTAAAAAGTGTAATATTATTTTATTAATATAGTAATTCTTTTGTCTTTTTAATTGTTTATATTTCACCAACTCAACAAATTAGAGAGCCAAATTTACGCAAAGACAAACCCTAGTGCAAGTGCAACAGACAGAGAAAAGAAAATGGAGATGCAGATACAGATGTTGTTACCATGCGTTTTACTCGATCTCTAGTAATTTACTTATATTCTTTCCACAAAAAAAAAAAAAAGCTATAGTCTTCCCATTTTAACAGAAGCTCCATAATGCATGAAAGTTTTCCCGTGTTGGACTTCATATTAATTTCATTCAAATTTCGACCATAAATTATTTGTATAAACAGTTAAAATTGCAAAGCCTAATTCATTGAATATGTGACTCCTTTTCTCAAGTATTGAATATCTGACTCCATGTAAAAACAGTTAGAAAATTTTTGTTTTTTTAAAAGAAAAAAATATCAATTTCGTTTGTTATTTAATTAGTATATATCAATTTAATTTCTATGTTTTTATAAATACTTACTTAGTTCCTAGAAAAACGAAAATAGTCATGATTTAAGAGTGAAAATTGTAATAAGAATGTGAGAATATTGATTAAAAATTATTGAAATATAATTTTGGGATTAAGTCAAGTGTATAGGGTGCATACGAATCGAAGACGGACGCGAAAAGAGGTGAAAAACGAAGAAGGGCGCACCAGGCGACCAGCGCCGTGGCGCCCAGAATAAAACCTCAGCTCCGCGGCGCCAGGAAGCTAGCGCCGCAGCGCTCAGTAGAAGCGCGCCAGCTCTCGATGCAGGAGCAGTATTCCGAAATTAAGAAACTTTCTAATTTCGTCTCCCACTTATTTCGGGACTCCCTAATACGACTCCCACACGTATAGGAAAAACCTAGGACGTCCCAAGGCCTATATAAAAGCTATCAATTGACTTGTAAATACATCTTTATGATCAAGAGTGATCTTTGTGATCTTAGTGAGATCTTGGTGATCAACAATAATTTTAGTGATAATTCTGAGTGGTTCTTGATGAGAGAAAATCCATAGAGAGTAAGAGAGAGTTTTCTTTGTGATCTTTCTTATAATAGGCATACTTTGTGGTTGCCTTGTAATTCATAATAAGAGAAAAGTGTGATCTTGATCCGTCGTGGACGTAGGTAAGTTGCCGAACCACGTAATTCTTTGTGTGTTCTTCTTCTAGCCCTTTCTCTCTTTTATTTCTTAATAACTTGTTCTGCATTATTATATTACTTAAGTGAATTGTTTAGCTTGTTTGTGTGCTTCCGCTTCAACAAACTGGTATCAGAGTCTTGGTTCTAAACAGACATGACCACACTCAAGTATGAGGTAGAGAAATTCAACAGTACGAATGATTTCAATCTGTGGAAGATGAAGGTTAAGGCGTTGTTGGTGAGCCAAAGACTTGGTTCGACATTAGAGGAGACTGCAGCTCCATCTAGTGATGAAGAGAAGACATCAGAGTCATCTAGAGCAGAAGCAGAAAGAATGGACATTCAAGAAAGAGCTCATAGCACAATCGTTCTGTCATTGAGCGATGAAGTACTAAGGGAAGTAGTGTTGTGTGATTTCTATAACACAAACTAACGCAAGTGCACGTATCGCAACAAGTAATAAAGTGATAAGTAGAGTGTCGATCCCACGGGGAATTGTTATTACTTGCTAAGTACCAAAATTATGTTCTCCTATTCTTATTAAAGCTATTGGCAATTTAATGGTTTTAATATCTAAACTAACTAAACAAGAAATAATAATAATTACAAGAATTGAGCAAGGAGAACAATTGTGATAGCACAAATACTCAGATGCCTAGGATTACAATAATCCCTCAATACTTCACTTGAATCCAACTACTCCCCTTAGAACTATCAATATGAATGTCAACCAAGAACTCTAATATCCTCACAAGCCTCTTTTGCAGGTCAAGTGAGTATATCTCATTCAATTAACTATCTATATGTCTATGATAATCAAATTGAAATAAGATTCATTAAGTTCAAATTCTCTAAATGGTCATATATGCCTATGAGTATATGTCTATCTCATATGAAACTCATGCTTTTACACCATGATCATACATCAATTTATCTATGGCCAACACAAAATTTCCTTTGTCAAGTTCATTAAGGTTCCCTAATCAATCTAATACATTTTCATGTAATTAGAAGCATTTAGCATAGAACAAATTGAACAATTCCATACCAATATGATAAATAAGGGAAAATAATCAATCCAAGCTACATATTGAGTTCACATTGTAATCCTAGCAATAAAACTTAGTTCATAATTGAAAATATAAGTTTAGATGCATCTAACAACATCATTATACATGTTGGAATCAACAACAAATACGAATTTGAAGAGAAGAAGAAATTTTCCTTGATGCAATGGTGATGTTCTTCCTCCAAAATGCAGAAATTCTTCTTCTTCTCCTTGATTTTTGCCTCTTGTTGTTGATTCTTGCTTCCAAGACCCAAATGAAGTGTTTATTTTCGTGCTCTCAACTGCCCCTTTTGCTCCTCATCTCTCTTTGGCTAAACAATGGGTGTTTATATAGGTAGGGTTGCAAAAAGAGGACAAAAAAGCCCTTAAGGAGTGCCCAGAAATCAGCGCCGCGGCGCTGCGATTCAATGCCGCGGCGCTCACTTTCTGCAATTGGCGCCGCGGCGCTGAAATCCAGTGCTGCGGCGCTGCACTGTTGCTACAGCGGTACTGTAGCAATGTACTGTAGCTACATTGGTACTGTAGCAAACAGTGCCTCCATTCGTATTTTTATCTCTAATGCTCCGATTTGCGTCCGTTTTCCGGTATTTTTGCTCCGATAATGCTTCAACCTATAAAACAACATTAATACGCATAAATAGCCCAATTATTGAGATAAATTGAACAAATATCAAGTTAGGAAGATAAAATAGTATATACAATTATGCCTTATCAAGTAGCAGGTGAGACGACGGCAATAGATCTTTGAAAGAAGCTTGACTCTCTTTATATGAGGAAATCGTTGGCCAACAGACTACATATAAAGAAGAAGATGTATCAGTTGTCTATGTTAGAGGGGACGCCGATGAAAGATCATATAGACGCCTTCAATAAGATCATCCTTGATCTTGAGCCTATCAACATTAAGATAGAAGATGAAGATAGAGCAATTATCCTGCTGAGCTCACTCCCCAAGAGCTATAAGATTTTTGTTGATACGCTACTCTACGGCAGAAAGAGTTTAACGATAAGTGATGTGAAATCATCATTAAACTCAAAGTTATTAGGAAAGCAGGCTGGGGGCAATGCAGAAAGTTTATCTATAAGAGGAAAGCCCCCATATAGAGATGGAAAGAAAAAAGGCTCAAGGTCGAAGTTTAGGACTCCTAGGAAATGCTATTACTGCAAGAAAGAGGGGCACTTCATAAAGGACTGTCCTGAGAAGAAAGCACAGGATAAGAAGAAAGCACAGGATAAGAAGAAAGCGGATGCTGCGCTTGCCTATGATAACTATAACAGCGCAGAGACACTAGTCACTACTGATGGTAAGAACTCTGACCAATGGGTTCTTGATTCTGGTTGTACTTTTCACATATGCCCGCACAAGTCCTGGTTTACAAATTTTCAGCCCATTAGTGGTGGTAAGGTCTTAATGGGTAATGACGTTGCATGTCAGATGATGGGAATTGGTAGTGTTAAACTTAGGCTACATGATAGGCAAGTGAGAGAGTTAACAGATGTTAGGTATGTTCCTGACTTGAAGAAAAACTTGATCTCATTAGGGACTTTAGACCAGAATGGGTGTTCCATTAGGATCGACGGAGAGATTTTAAGAGTTTTGAGAGGTTCCATGGTGGTGATGAGAGGAGAGAAGCACAAAGGTGTCTATGTGCTTAAGGGTGAAGTCGTGAGTGGTTCTGCACTATTCTCTGTAGATGATGAGAGTATGCAAACAAAGTTGTGGCATTTTAGACTAGCACACCTAGGCGAGAGAAACCTAAAGGAGTTATATAGCCAAAAGGCATTTGGAGATGATAAGTTCCAGCCCTTAGAGTTTTGTGAGCATTGTGTGCTAGGGAAAGCACATAGAGTGAGGTTCAGTACCGGCGAGCACAAGACTAAGGGGACTCTTGACTACATACACTCGGATCTTTTGGGACCAGCTCAGACAACTACTCGTGGTGGTGCCAGGTATTTTCTCAACTTGATTGATGACTATTCGAGGAAGTTGTGGGTCTATGTGTTGAAGAGTAAGGATCAAGCCTTTGAAGTATTCAAGACTTGGAAGGTTCTTGTTGAAAATCAGACTGGCAAAAGGGTAAAGAGGCTTAGGACTAACAACGGCCTCGAGTTTTGCAATAGAGAGTTTGATGGGTTTTGTGCCAAGCATTGGATTGCAAGGCATAGAACAGTAAGATCAACACCGCAGCAGAATGGGGTAGCTGAGAGGATGAACAGAACCCTACTTGAAAGGGTTAGATGCAACTTACCAATGCGAAGATGTCCAAGATATTCCGGGGATAAGCTGTAGTGACTGCTGCTTACTTGATAAATAGAAGTCCCTCCTCAGCAATTGACTTCAAGACTCCAGAAGAGAAATGGTCTGGCAATCCTCCGAAGTATGACCATATTAGAATATTTGGTTGCCCTGTCTTTGTACATGTTAAAGAGGGGAAGTTGGAACCTAGAGCTATCAAATGGGTATTCATAGGATATCCTGAAGGAGTAAAAGGATATAAAGTGTGGTGTAAAGACTTGACATCACCAAGGAGTATCATAAGCCGTAACGTGACGTTCGAAGAGATGAGGATGCTGAAAACCTCCCAAGAAGATGAGAAAGAAGAACATGTGCCCAAGGAACACTCAGCACCAGAGTCAATAGAAGTTGAAGTAGAGCCTGAACATAAATCTGATATGCCCCCGGATCAACACTTCAACGAAGAGATCCTTGAAGATGAACCAAGAACACCGGAAAATTCCTCCAAGTCCACCCAAAAGAAGACTAAAACTCCTGAGTTAGAACTTGAAGAGTACCAATTTGCTAGAGACAGGCTAAGGAGAACGATTAACCCACCAGTCAGGTATGCACAAGCAGACTTAATTGCTTATGCTTTTAATTCTGCTTACACTCTTGAGTATGGTGAGGCTATGAAGAGTGAAAACAAGAAAGAATGGCAGCAGGCCATGGAAGAAGAAATTTGTTCTCTTAGGAAGAACAATAACTGGAAGTTGGTGGAGAGACCTCAAAAGAAGCTAGTTGGGTGCAAGTGAGTGTATAAGGTGAAGAAGGCGATACCGGGGATTGAGCCTACGAGATTTAAGGCTAGGTTAGTAGCACAAGGTTTTACTCAGAGAGAGGGAGTCGATTTTCATGAGATATTCTCTCCAATTGTCAAGCACACATCTATTAGGATTTTGTTAGCTATGTGTGCAAACCTTGATTTACATCTAGAGCAGATGGATGTAAAGACAGCTTTTCTACATGGAGAGCTTGAAGAAACAATATACATGGCACAGCCGCAAGGGTTCGAGGAGCCCGGTAAAGAAGATCATGCTTGTTTGCTAAAGAAGTCATTATACGGGTTAAAGCAATCACCTAGACAGTGGTATAGGAGATTTGATGAGTTTATGATGGCTTGTGGCTTTAGTAGGAGCAAGTATAATGGATACGTGTACTTCAAGAACATGAGTTATGGGATGATGTATTTGCTTCTATACGTCGATGATATGTTGATCGCATACAAGAATATGGAAGAAATACAGAAGCTTAAGAAGCAGTTAAGTGGCGAGTTTGAAATGAAGGATTTGAGAGCAGCGAAGAGAATTTTGGGTATGGACATTGTGAGGGAAAGAAGAGATGTTATCCTCTTATCCCAACAGCGATATATAGTCAAAATTTTGGAGAAGTTTGGTATGTCAAACGCGAAGGCTGTCTCTACTTCTTTGGCCATGCATTTTAGACTGTCAGCAGCACAGTCGCCGACATCTGAGGATGAGAAACTGCAGATGAGCAAAGTACCGTATGCAAGCGCTGTGGGGAGCATCATGTATGCAATGGTTTGCACAATACCAGACATAGCACAGGCTGTGAGTATGGTGAGTAGATACATGGCAAATCCGGGTAAAGATCACTGGCTTGCAGTAAAGTGGATTCTAAGATATCTCAAGGGAATGTCGAATCATGGGTTGGTGTATAAGAGGGACGAGGACAACAATGAAATGGTAAGAGGGTACGTAGACTCAGATTATGCAGGTGATCTTGACAAGAGAAGATCATTGACGGGCTACGTATTCACAATGTTTGGGTGTAGTGTGTGTTGGAGATCAGTTCTACAACATGTAGTTGCACTTTCTACTACAGAGGCAGAGTACATAGCTGTTGGTGAAGCTATAAAGGAGGCTGTGTGGTTAAAAGGCATATGCGCGGAGATATTGGCTCGTAAAGATGTAAACACCAGTGTATACTGTGACAGCCAAAGTGCTATACACCTAAGCAAGCACCAAGTGTTCTATGAAAGGTCAAAACACATTGATGTGATGCTCCATTACATTCGTGAGATTGTCCAAAGTGGTAAAGTTAGTCTGACAAAGATAGCGTCATCTAAAAACCCTGCTGATATGTTGACTAAGCCACTGCCCTCGGTTAAGTTCGTCCTATGCAAAAGACTTAACCGAAATTACTACTTTGTGAGGGTGACCGAAGATGCGAAAATGAGAGATCGAATTACTTTGTGAATGATTTTGAATCAAGGAGGAGATTTGTAAGAATATTGATTAAAAATCATTGGAATATGATTTGGGGATCAAGCCAAGTGCGTAGGATGCGCACGGATCGAAGACGGACGCGAAAGGAGGCGAAAAATGAAGAAATGTGCACCAGGCGACCAGCGCCGCGGCGACCACTCCTGGTCGCCGCGGTGCCCAGAATAGAACCTCAGCGCCGCAGCGCTCAGCAAAAGCACGCCAGCGTTCGATGCGGGAACAGTATCCCGAAATTAGGAAACTTCCTAATTTCGTCTCCCACTTGTTTCAGGACTCCCTAATACGACTCCCACACGTATAGGGAAAACCTAGGACGTCCCAAGGCTTATATAAAGGCTATCAATTGGCTTGTAAATACATCTTTATGATCAAGAGTGATCTTTGTGATCTTAGTGAGATCTTGGTGATCAACAATAATCTTAGTGATAATTTTGAGTGGTTCTTGATGAGAGAAAATCCCTAGAGAGCAAGAGAGAGTTTTCTTTGTGATCTTTCTTGTAATCGACATACTTTGTAGTTGCCTTGTGATTTATAATAAGAGAAAAGTGTGATCTTGATCCGCCGTGGACGTAGGCAAGTTACCAAATCACGTAATTCTTTGTGTGTTTTTCTTCTACTCCTTTCTCTCTTTTATTTTTTAATAACTTGTTCTGTATTATTATATTATTTGAGTGAATTATTTAACTTATTTGTGTACTTCCGCTTCAACAAAAAATATCTTAAAAAGAATTATTTAAGTATTTATAATTAAAAAATTAAATTGATATATATCAATTAAATTTAAAACAAAACTGAAATTTTTTTCTCTTTTTAATAAATTTTTGTACAAAATTGGAACGTCTGCAAACATATATACCTGCATGCATGGTTAAAGCACGTGTGAAGCTTACATAATATGATGATGCACAGGTTATAGCAGTCAAATTTGATGGTTGTTACACTGTTTTATTGTTAACTTCAAACTTTAATAACATTTGAACTTCTATATATGTATCTATTAATAAAACTGTCTAAGGGTAAAATTCAATGCTGTTTTTTTTTAGTGCTTTAAGTTTCAACGGCAGTGAGTATGAAATAGAAAAGTTCTTGCACTTCAACATATATTAAAGTACCTACGACAGTAAAAGGAATGATAAATATATATATATATATATATATATAGAAAATGATGGATGAATCAACTGAATAAGTATTACTGCAGTGGGCAAAAAAAATTTAAACAAACACCAAGTACAAAAGTTTGAGGGAAATAGTGAAGAACACTCCATACACAAGTCTAAATTAAAATTTTTCATGGATATAAATAAATTAAGCAATTCAAACGGTTCATTCACACTTCTTTACTTCTTTCCCAGGCATCCAATCAATATTTTTATTGCAGCCATCATCAATAATGAAAAGTAATACTCATTCTACTTGCGCCTTGGAATAATAGTACTGCGATAATAGCTTAAGGATGAGAAGGAAATGGCGGCAGAGGTGGCAACTTTCCAAACTTGGGGTGGTGGAAGTACTTTGGAGGAATCTTGGGTAATGGTGGCCATGGCTTCTTGTGGAATGGTGGGATTTTTGGGAACGGAGGGAGTGGCTTAAAGAAGTGTGGTTTTGGTTTGTAAATAGGAACTGGTGGTGGAAGCACTTTTGGAACTGGAGGTTTTGGTTTGTAAATGGGAACTGGAGGTGGAAGCACTTTTGGAACTGGGGGTTTTGGCTTATAGATAGGGACTGGTGGGGGAAGCACTTTTGGAACTGGAGGTTTTGGTTTGTAGATGGGAACTGGGGGTGGAAGCACCTTTGGAACTGGGGGTTTTGGCTTGTAGATAGGAACTGGCGGGGGAAGCACTTTTGGAACTGGAGGTTTTGGTTTGTAAATGGGAACTGGTGGTGGAAGCACTTTTGGAACTGGGGGTTTTGGCTTGTAGATAGGAACTGGTGGGGGAAGCACTTTTGGAACTGGAGGTTTTGGTTTGTAAATGGGAACTGGTGGTGGAAGCACTTTTGGAACTGGGGGTTTTGGCTTGTAGATAGGAACTGGTGGGGGAAGCACTTTTGGCACTGGAGGTTTGGGCTTGTAAATAGGAACTGGTGGAGGAAGCACTTTTGGGACTGGGGGTTTTGGTTTATAAATGGGAACTGGTGGTGGAAGGACTTTTGGGATTGGAGGAGGCTTCTTGAAGACTGGTGGTTTTGGTGGAAAGATTTTTGGGATGGGAGGAAGTGGCTTCTTGAATTTTGGAACTGGAGGACATGGTTTCTTGATAACTGGAGGTTTTGGTGGGAGTGGCTTTGTTGGTACAGGTGGTGGAAGCGATTTTGGTACTGGTGGTGGAAGTGCTTTTGGCGCTGGTGGCGGAAGTGATTTGGGTACTGGTGGAGGGAGAGGCTTCTTTGGTAAGGGAGGGAAGATTTTGGGAGGGAATGGGAATGGATGGTGGAAGTTTTTC
Source organism: Ailanthus altissimus (assembly GCA_946807835.1). Taxonomy (NCBI): domain Eukaryota; kingdom Viridiplantae; phylum Streptophyta; class Magnoliopsida; order Sapindales; family Simaroubaceae; genus Ailanthus; species Ailanthus altissimus. The sequence goes on from OX327698.1 coordinate 15,873,543, forward strand.
AGAGGAGGAAGTTTGAACTTAGGATGTGGCAATTTAGGCAAGGGAGGGAATTTGGGCAGTGGTGGGTACTTAAAATGAGGCCCAAAAAATGCTGAAGCACATGTCACTGGTGAAAACTTCAGCTTCCCTGCCAATCCAAAAGTGTGCTTTTCATTGGCTTTTGTCTTGAAAACAATCTTTGAGGACTCTAAGCCATCATGAGCAGGACATGGAGTGGCTGATGCACTGTGAAGTTGTGCATAACATTCTTCTTTGAGTTTTGATCCATCTTCAACGATTTCTTCAGGAAGTGATACCTGGAACTTTCCTTCTTCATCCAGCTCGCCAACGCCTCTTGTTTTGAAGAACTCTCCGTTTCCTGGCTTGCAATCTATGGTCACTCGAAGTCCTGTCCAAAATTTACGTGCAAAATGTGCACAAGTTAGTTTATAAGATTTTATGATACATACCAGATAACATTTTGTTGGTTTCTAATATTGCATGGCTACCCTATATATAATTAAGTACCCATTAGGGCATTATGGATCAAAATTCAAAAGCAGTATATTTCAACATGATACAAAAAAGACATTTCATACCTGAAAAAGCCTGGCTATTCTTAATGTTATTTTGTGCACAGTCTGCACATTCTCCAGTTCCAACCACTACAACTGTCTTATCATTGCCATGACAGAAACTCACAGCAAATAGTAAGGACACCAAGAAGCACAGAAGTGCTCCTCGGGAAACCGGGAGAATCCGCATTGGGAACCGTGTTTGCGGCACCCGAAACCACTAAAGATAGAAAGAAAGAAAATCAAGAAATGCACTGTATACAACAAACAGAAAAGCTGAGAAGCTATAATAAGCTTCTATAGCTTAATGCAAGCGAGGCATTGCACTTGAGTGAGCATTGCTTCACATGAAGCTCATTATATAATGACGTTGAGGAAGTGATTCCAAAGCCAAAGGCCTCACCGACACTGCACTAAAGTGGTTCACATGAGATCAGGGACCGCCCAAGATATGACTTATTTTTTCTGGTTCGAAAAAGATAGCAACGTGGACACCGGCATCAGCGGGCAAAATGATACATTATCTTCATTAAATGAATTCTCAACTACACAACACACACAACTAAAATCTTTCAGTGTTCTCTTTATCCGCTTAAACCTACTTTGCTAGCTATCATAAATACTTTGCTTTCAAAGAAAAATAAAAATGGTTTCCGAAATTGCTCAAGCTTTTTTCTAATATTAATTCTGTAGAGGTACTAGAGCTGAATTATTTTAGCTATATGCATGGGTCCAATACCGGTGGAGAGCCTAAAAGAATTATTGGAGAGGCTTATATCAACTTCACGTGAATCAACTACATACATGTTCGTCAACTGTTGGGGAAGGAAGAGAGTAATCGTGGTTCAACCCCTTGGCTACCAGGTAAAAGATGCCTCTTCTTTACATTTATTACAGTTCTTTCTACACTAAAGAGGAAGTCTAGAATTTAAGTGTCTAACCCAACAGATTAGCTTAATGGGAAAATCAACTAAACGGTATTTAATTTGATGTGATTAATCAAGTGATATATAATTTGTTGGTTGATATGAGACTTTAGAGCAAACTCTGCCTATACCATCTCATTTCAGAGTCTTTATATACAGAAACTCAGCTTCAAGATGTGATTTGTATTCGCTACTAAAGCCCTCGATCTATTTACATTCTTTTTCCAAATTGTTCATTAGATTTCCCAAATTATATATTGTATTTTAATTCTTAAAGAAGCTTGAGTATTGACACGTAACATTTCACTAGCGAGTATATGAAATTAAAAAAAATAATATTATACCTTTTAAATGGTATTTTAATTTTTTTTAATTTTAAAAAATATATTAAATAATTATTTGATGATAAAATAGTGTAACAAAAAATTTTAACAATAGTATCATTTTACTATTTAAAAATTACTTAACACATCAATATAAAATTATAAAAATATTGTAATATTACTCAATTGAAAAAGTGTCAATCCTTTGGTGGTATCAACATTACCACATTTATTATAGCCCACTTGTTATCAAGTATACGTAATGTACCTTGTATTTACAATAATAATATTAAAAAAAAAATAATACACTTTTTAAATAATATTTAAAGTTTATTAATTTGAAACTTTAAAATAATTACTTCATTATCCTTGATTGCTCATTAAATTTATAAAAATGTATCATCTTATTATAAGAAAAGACACTCAAACACTTAAATTAATAATCAATATTTAATTAAAAAGAGAGGTGCTAATATATGGGAGTATCTCAAAGACAAAAATATGATGAATGAATTAAATAATTCAAGAGTGAATCAATCGGTCATGAATAAATCTATAATGAGACAATGTAGCATGTTTATTAAAAGTACTTAGAATTTTAATCCTTGTTAGCCTATGAATACATAAATCTAAATTAAAGTATGATTCAATTAACTCTTAGTTAATAAAAATTTTAATCTGTTTCAACTAACGGAGAAGAATTTATGTGGAATTCTTTCATTTATGAGAAATTATTTTTTACATAGAATATTAATTAAATAATTAAACAATTAAATATTAATATCTCAATAAAATTTGAATTATGAGATTGGGTTATACGCAAACTAATTGAGCCTATTAATAATGGGACCAACAGTAATTAAATTTTTTATCTCAAATAATGTATCAAGTAATTATTAAATAATAAAATAACATAATAAGTAATTTTAAATATTTTATTATTTCATTATCTAATAATTATTTAATACGTTAATTTAAAATAAAAAATTTTAAATATTATTTAAAAAATATAACATTACTTTTAAAAAAAACACGTGATGAGCTCAACTAGTAGAGCTATCGTCCTATTTGTTAAAAATGGAAAATGTGAGATAAGTTCTAATTAGTCTACAAGATTTGGTGAAGATACAGCCATTTATTGATGAAAGAATATTGATGGATCATTAATCACATAAAAGTTTCTAAATAATCACAGGAAAATGACATGTATAACACAATGTGCACACCTCAAAAGAGACAATGTATAGAAATAAAACCTAGCGTTAAGGTTGTTATTAACAAAATCTATGTTGTTAGTTGTGTGAAAATATTTGCTTTTGTGATGGGGTAAGAAATATGTGGATGGTAATCGGCTTCAATCAAAAAAATTAATGAAGGTACCTAATTTGTGTGTGATTCTTGGTGAGCCGAACTGATACTCATTTAAGTTTATTAATCCACAGTCCTTGGGTTCACATCATAACTCAATATTTATATGAGTATTAACATTAAAATCAGTTTAACAACGAGCTTGCTGGTTACAAAAATAAAGCACCAACCCAGTCTCAACATCTTCTTTCTCATAAAGAGGTAGCAAAGTTAAAAAATGACATGTATTGAACTTACTTTTTTATTTTTAATTTTTGCTTTTTCTCCTCAGTGGAATTGTTACATTTGGCGTCCAGCAAATTAGAGAAAAGACACAACTTTTCTGAGTTGTTGATGATTGGAATTCATTCAGTATGTTCAAAGGTAGGGCAAAAGTGTTGTAACCCAAACCCAAGTCCTGACAGACAGTTGCAAGAAATTACTACTATCGAGGAAAATCAATTGAACAGGGACCCTACTTATCTCACAATGCTCTCATCTCACAAAAATTCATCATTAAACCAATTTTCTTAATAATTGGATAGATCTGTTGACCTACAAATAAAAATAACGTTAGACCTATAACTCAAATAGTTAAAATGTATAACCTTTAACTATCAAGCTTTTTCTAATATTTAATTAAAATATGACCTCTTCTTAATTAAAATAAAAATATAATTATACTTTCATTATGTTTATCCTTTTTTTTATTAAAATAAAGAGAAATTATTATTTAACAAAATTTCGATAGAATCATTATTTAACAAAATTTTGATAGAATCTTTAAAAACACTTCATGGATAAAATCTAAACGTCCATTTTCCTTTAATTATCACTATAAATACAACAAAATCCAATTCGATGCATTGGATTTGAAGCGTCAAATCAGTAAAATATCACTAAGTACAATTATAATCAAAACCATAAAATAGACCGCAACAAACACATAAATTCAACAACAGCTTAACCGTACTTTTATTATTTTTATATTTCATTTATTAAAATAAACAAAATTATTATCTAACAAAAATCTTAATAAAAATTTTAAAAACATTAGACGCCAAACACGTTCCTTTTATCAAATCTTAAGAATCCAATTTTCCTTTCCCTTTAATCTATCTTCAAGGCAAATACAACCAAACTTTTCCCTTTAATCTTCAGGACCAATACAACCAATCGCTACATTGGATCTCATGCGTCAATCCCTGTAATTAAAATACAACCACAAAATAGACCACGCGAGTAGAGGAAGATCTAAGTATTTTTCCTAGCCAATATTTGCAACATAACCCAAGGGGTAAGAGCTTTTTTTTGGGGGTGGGTGGGGGGGTGGGGGGTGGTGTTCTCACACGGAACAGATACAAGCAAATTGTTGGTAGAATGTGAACAGGATTTGAAGAGCATTTTTGATCCCATAACTCAGGCTCGATTGGCAGTAATTCATGACCAACAACAAGAAACAACTGTAGATTTCATCCAAAAGCAAAAAAGAATAAGAAGATTGAAATAGGAAAAGAAAAACCGCACGTGACCTAAGATTCTTCAGGTTCAAGAAAATTGTGTTCTTTCTACTCAAAATCAGAGTTAGTTTCGCTTCAAAATGGCTCCAACTTTTAGCATCTCTGAGAAAATAAATATCTAAAATTTCTTCCACATGCTACAACAGCAGGGCAGGTCTTTTCTGGCCTAATTTTCAAAACTATTTCCACTTGTATGCTCTCTTAGAATTTCCATGTGCCTAGTGTGAGTTACAAGAGTGTGCTTCACTAGAGTGCCTGAAACAGCTGAACTGGGCCAAAAGACTTATCTACTTCTTCTTCTTTGATTTGCTGGACAATGACCGAGTATATGCAGTTCCCTAGACAATGGCAAAAAACAAATAAATCAGATGCCATTCTCAAATGGATCTTCAGAAATTAAAGAATTTTAATAAGCATGAAATGTGACTAAGTTCATCTGAGAACGAAAAATCTAAGCACGACTCCTTCCCCATAGAATTGTGAGAAAATCGCTAAGGCTGTTCAAGTTTAGTCAGCGAGATAATAATTCATAAACCACACACCTCAAGCCACTCATCCAATGACGCGTCAGTAGTTCCAGTTCCAACTTCCACCTTTGACGACTTCTTAGTTTTCTAGTCCCAAATAAGAAAAAAAAAGAAAAAGAAAAGAAGTCGGAATCATTATAGGAACATAAACAAAAAGGAAAACATGCATATACCATATCAATTTATAATAATAAAACTGTGCCAGACTAAATAAGCATTCACATTCAAGCAGCAATTAATGACATCACATATAGAGGGATAATGGAATGTATAAAGATAATAATTAACTGGTGGCAAATAAATACCTTGGATAATTGTTTTACTTGGCCATGAATCCATAAAACAAGGAGAACAAGAAGGGCAATTCCGAGCGTAACAAGAAAAACAGACTCAACGCTGAGGAAACCACCAGACTCAACAACTTCAATGGTACCATTGTAGAAGGTGCTTTGGTAGGGATGCTTGTCTATCTCATAAACAACAGAGGCCACAAGATCAAAAGTTCCAGACTGAACCAAAGACAAAAAGAAAAAAATTAGGCACAGAACACTATTTTCTTCTATCAATATGTATTATTCCAAAGATGCTAGATGACACCTTGAAAAATAACATTAGAAACACAGTAACTACTGGAGTAATGAATGTACCTGCATGAACTTGCTGATAACAAAAATGTATGGGAAAGTGGCCTGAGCTGAAGCTGGCACAGTTGCATTGTTAAAACCCTAAAATAGGAGTAAGAAAATTTTGAGATCATAACAATTTGCAGAATTAAGCATTGATAGGTAGGATTCTATATTGAAAGAAGAACAATCTTGTGAACTCAGACCAATGTGGTCAGCCCTAATTCTCTCATTTGACTGTCAAAATCATCAAAAACAACTGAAAATGTAATCAGCATAATCAGTGATGCCAATATTGAATCACCCACAACGTAGAAAAGCTTGTTATACAAAGCATTGCCAACTGGCATATTTTCCATGGTTAGCTGGTGCTATGGGCCAGGAACAAAAGACTTCAAGTTCTAACCATCCAATGTGATATACATAATCCAACCTGATCTTAACCAATAAATAAACATTTCCAACAGTAGTAACACTGTTACATAATCCAATCTAGGCATCAACTAAATAAACATTTTGACACAGTAATTATCACAAACAAAAAACAAATAAGTTTGCAGTAATGCATAACACTGATGTTAGACTTTCAAGTGAAACAAATCACAACAGAATATCAGCCCAAGATTTATTGACCGATCTTTTGAAAATTTCAGCATATAAAATTTAGCCAATAATAATTTAATATTTCTAGTCTTTCGACAGTCAAAGCAAATCTGTAGGTGTGGAACAAACAAACAACTATAGGATATTGGTGCCACTTCAAAAACATAATAATTAATTTCACCATATATGCCAAAAAAGAGCAATATAATGACTACAAGGAAAACTAATAGATTTAGACTACCATGTGATTAAAAAATCATCCTAGAAGCTAATCCAGTGATATGTGCCTATGCACACAAATTTAAGCAAATCTGAAATTACCTGTGTGGATAGATTTTGAACCAGCAGACGATGATCAAAAGAAAAATGAACACTGGCATGAATTGCAACGACATTCACACTCGACTCTCCTGTTTTTTCAACCAAATACACATAAGAACTAATCTCCAAACAAGTTATCAGAAGTGGAAAAAGAAAACAAATGAAAAGAGGGACAGAATCTGACATGCCCACACAGCAAGAGAAAATATTGGCATCTCAAATGGACAAGAAGCAATAAAAATGACAGAAAACCATCAAACTAAGGTCACTTGTAACATCAGATAACAGCATTTAATTTCATTCCACAGTTAGCCAATAATCAAATTACCATTATTTTTCACTCCAACAAGGAGTTCAGATTCTTCTCCAGCTAGCACCACTGCATTAAAAGGAAAAAAATTCACATCACCATACACATCTCAAAATATTACAAAGAACTATACATTTGTCTACTTGCAGCAAATATAATAGACTAACATCGAGCGCTATTTTTAGGGAAAATGCAGACAGTATCCACTCCTGGAGCTGGGCTAAAAGTTCCATCACCAAAATCTTGGGCATCCTCACCAACAATCCCAAGGTCACCCCCTTCAACAATCTCCACTTCTGAATCCGATTGACACCTAGCAACTATCATAAAAAGAAACCATCAATCCACATGCATTAGCATATAAATCACATCACACAGTCACTAACAAGAGCCTAACATCTCTTACCCCGAAAGTGATTAGGTGCCAACACATCAAAATTTAACACAAGTGATAAATTGTCAGTCATCTAAAACAATCAACAAAACACTGTAAAGCATGCACTATTTCACACATTATTAATCAGATTGCCCAAATAAAAAGCCATGCAGAATGCAAACAAATGTGTCTCTTAGCTCAAAATTACACAAAAATTCGATCAGCAAGTAATTATAACAATTGAAGGACCATACAAACACGAATTTTCAGGGTCAACGGAGAAAAGTCAAACCAGATCTTAATTAATAGATTAGATCGAAACGATCGCATCAACAAAGAATCATTGAATAACACAAAATTGAAGCCGACAAGGCAACAAAATCAGAAAATAACAAAACGAATCAACGAAATGCAGAAATGCATGCAGGGATCTAGATCTGGAATTGAGAAAGGGAACCTTGAAAAAGAGGAGAAGCGAGGAGGAGGAGGAGAGCGAGGAAGAAAACCCTAAAATTCTTCATCGCCGTGATTTGTGTTTCGAAAACGTCACCGCTTTGCCTGAAGGGTATGATAATTAAGCACTTGGGACCAAAAGCTTTTGTTCGTTCCTGGGGAAATAGTATCCTAGCGAATAAGGACTCGCCTTTTTATCGTGTTAAATGTGAATACCCAGCGAGTACCTGCAGGCGACCATGAGATGCACCATACGACGTCGTTCTTCTATTTTCCTATATTTGTCCTTCCCCTCAAGAATCCAAGGAACAATTATCATACAGCCCCAGTTCGATAGATTGGTTTTCATCAAAATTTTCTAAAATTATCATTGAGAATCTTTCAATAATCATTTTATCTCTTTTTTTTAACAAATACACATTGTAATAGTAAAAAACTTATGATCACATTAAATTAAAGTCACTTATATTTTATAAAAAACTAAAAATTCGAATTCTCACAAATAAGAGAAGAGGTGCACTTTGTCCTTGAAAAATTTTTATAAATAATTCTTTTTTTATTATTATTTTTTTAATCAAATATAAATTAATTATATTTTATTAACCAAAATTTTTATTTTTAGATACATTTACTCTAATATCAAAAACATAAACTTTTCTCCTTTCTTTCTACCGAACTAAAAATTATATTGATGGCCAAATATTTTTGAAGTTGTTATTGTGAAAATCAATTGTTGATGAGTATATTTATCACTTCAAATCAAGGAAATAGCCAAATCTCGTAAGTTTTCTAAACTTTTTTAGAAAATTTAATTTTAGTTATAAATTAGATAAAACTTACATGTAAAGTTAAAAATATGTGTTATTGATGAATTAAATGTGAAAAATGAGTTAGAATAGTGTAAAAGACGTTGAAATCTGGCCAAAAAGAAGATTTATAGTGTGTTTGACGAAAATCAGACGGCAGCCGTCAATTTAGGCATCTCGGGCCCGAGATGTGCCCCGAGATGCGCAATTACGCACATCGCTGGGCCATCTCAGGCTTGAGATGCGCTAATATGCGCGCTGTATAGCAATTGTCGAAACCATGCCGGGTTAGCGTCAAGCCCACATAAGATGATTACACCCTCATCTTTGTCCATCTAGACCTGAAACTCAACTATGATAACCGAGTCTATCTGCTACAATAGATTCATGTCTGCTTTAGGTTGTACTTCAATTTCAATTTTCTTCTTCTCATGTATCATTTGTGGAAATGAATTTGTATATAGGGTGTACAAATACCATACAGGCCTATACGGTCTTCCAAATTAACTCACTCTTTTATGCGGGGCAAGTAAGATCTCAACACTTGCAGGACTGTCGATAGTGGCTGGGGCAGTATATCATGACCAGTAGCTGGGGTTTGAAAATCATATTAACAGCCTGTTGATGTGTTCTCTCCAAACTAAAATATATGTATATATTAAAATAAATCAAACTGCAATTAAGGTAAGGAAAAATTATTGCGATTTTAAATTTATTTTGTTTACCATATTATGGCTTTCATTCTGTTGGAATAAGCATGACTGTCTAAAGCACATTATCATCCTGTTGCATCTGCTGTGTAAGATCGGTCTGGAGTTGATCAACCCTTGTAAAAATTTCATCTCTATCTTTGTCCATTCTCTACAGAAGTGCAATTTCAGTATGCTCAAATCTCTTAATCATCTCCTCCCTCAGTTGCTCAATCTGATGTGTTACGCCATGGTCTGCAAATGCACTGTGTTCAGACTACAAGAAACATAACTATAGTTAATGACTTATTTAGAAATATATGAAATTTTCTCTTTAGTTAATCACGTAAATAAGTAATATACCGTTGCTCCTGGCACTGGTGCTGATATTTGTGGGTTTGTCCATTTATATCTATCCTCCTCCACATTCATAACATCATCGTTAGGGTCGCTAAAATGGGCATAGGCCTTGGAGCGTTTGCTCTTGCTCACGCTGTAATCAGACATATTTGGTAAGTCCCTAGTATAACTTCCGCTTGAAATGCCTACAAGTCAACCAGTTGCACAATTGCCTCTTTCTTTTCATGGTCTTTTGGTACTAATTTACGATGTACCGAAAGAACCTGTAAATATAATATTAAGTTACGCTTAAAACAAAATAAAAGTTATAAACAATATATTTTTCATTAATATCAACACATACCAAATCCTTCCCTAATATTGTATTCTGAACGTCATCGAACTGTGAAGTCCCTCGAGTCGTCCAATTCAAAATACGAGGGAAGCGATCACCCAAATGATAACCAAAAACCTCTCCGCACACTAGAATTGCCACAAAAATCTATACCTAATATAATTATTTTTCAAATATAAATTTGGCGTATACAAAATAAATAAATAATTATGATTAAAAAGTTAAGTACAAAAAAATTATGACATATCAGAAATGCATGTGAAAATTCATACACATTGTAACTCTCAAACTTACTCTGTGCAAACTCTTTTCTATTTATTTTCTCAAGTTTTTAGAATGCAGCTTTTTAAGTAAGTTATAAAGCACAGTCCATGCAATATTATCCCATGGATACTTATTAAACTCATCAAAGTCATCCACTAAATATAAAACAAAATTTTGAATTCCACTACGCTCGTCATATGGGATCAAAATACGATGCACAAAATAAATAAACTCAACTTTACTGTATCTGCATCGTCCATATTCTTCAAATTCAGACGTCCATACCATTTATCAAGAAATATGTACGATAATGTTTTTACCCCTGAAAAATATGTATCTCATAATCGAGTGCCCAATTTTCTATTCAGCTGCTGGGTGGGAGGGTAATCTCGCATTTGTAGTCCGGTGATTAGTACAAACTCTTGCCTACTAAATCAGATGCATTTCCTCCCTATGTAAAATCACATCTCATCTTCTAAATTAGAGGTATGCACCTCACGTAATAATAACTCGTGCACCAAAATACCAAAGAATGTCAAATCTGACATATCTAATAAATGCCCCATACATGTCTGCCTAAATAATATTTTCTGATTTTCTGTCAGTTTATTTTTTATACAATTTAGACCCCACATTTTCGCATAAGTCGTCACTGATGCACGAAAAAATATATGCTCTGAAATTCTATATTTTTTCGATACGCTCTTTCCTGTAACAATTAAGAAAATAAATAAAATTAAAAAATTAATATTAAGAAAAATAATAATGATAAACACTTGATATTACACATTTAATAAGAGTTTTACATCTGAAATTCTATATTTTTTCGATACGTTCTCTTTCCTGTAACAATTAAGAAAATAAATAAAATTAAAAAATTAATATTAAGAAAAATAATAATGATGAACACTTGACATTACACATTTAATAAGAGTTTTACGTGATTGTTTTGTATTACTAGTATATTTAATTTTCTTAACTTAAATATGTTTACAATATTGTACTTAATTATCTTTTAACTGTTTTGTGGTAGGTTCGGTAAAATGGGCATAAATTTCTACTTAAAGATCCAATTGAGGTGATTCTTGATCCTGTGGAGAGCTGACTCAATGGGCTAACATATTTTATTTCACAAAATATTGGAAATTTGAGTGTTTAGAGGGTGAAAAATGGCTCAGAACAAAACTGATTTGCAGTATAGGCCCAGTTTGAACAATCATCAGTATTTGGCCCATAACTATAGAAATACGTATCTAATACGTATGAGATCACTCAATTTGAAAAGATAAGAGACTTATCTACAACTTTGATGTTTTGAGTGACAGCTAATTCGGATCACATTAATTCCAAATTGGATAATCAAGTGGGTGCCCAAGTGATAATGAATGCAAATTATTTTGCCACCATTCTTAACTTTCATCAACCAAGTGGTTCCCTCCAAATTTGTCTCGATTTATCCATGTTTTTTTATAAATTGGTGACTTGTTTATGCCTAAAGAATGTAATTAGAAAGTTAGAATTTAGTTCAAAATACTTGTCCTTTGTATCCATTTCTTTGTAAATTTATTTCTCTTGTTTACTATTAAATCATGTTATTTATTCTTCCATTTCTTTTCTTTTTCTTTAGTTTTATTATGTCCAAATAATTTTCTTTAAGCTAAGGTGAAAGGGTGAAGCTCTTGGTAAGGTAATAAGATATGTTTAATATTTATTCATGAATTTAATGCTTCATTTTTAAGTTATGCAAACTTATATATGATGTATTTATTTTGTTTGTAGAATTAATACCCTTTCTTCTATAGTGATGATTCTTGATTTATTATTGACAAACTTAATACTTGGCACAATAAATTCTTGAAATCATTTACAAGATTTGGTGTATATAACCTTTCTTGTAAAGTGGGAGTATTGATTTATTGTAGACAAATATAAAGATTGTCATAATAAATACTTGAACCCATTTATAAGATTTGGTGTATAATAATTGAAAGAAATAAATATTAATCAATATATAAATGATGATGAACTTTAATTGCTATATTTTTCAGTTGGAACCTCCTTTGTGTGAGGATTCCAATTGAGTTATAAAAAAAAAATTAAATATATTCTTACTTCTTATGCCAAGAGTGAATCTCCCTAACCTTAACTTTTTATTTGAATTGGTTAATTGAAATAATATTTGCAAACATCTTATACTGCATTAATTATCTTTAAAGTGTTTATAATTTGTAATTTTAATTCTACTTCCCTGTGGATCGACCCCGTTCTCATCGGGTTATTTATTACTTCGATAATCCTGCACTTAAGAATAACTCCTATATTCTGGACGTGTCAAATAACAAGCATACATATATTTTAAATGACATACAATATGATTTACCAAATAAAATTCACAAACAATTAATTTAACAGACATAAAATCAATATATTATAATAATTAATTACTAATATATTAATCAACATATTATAATAATTAATTATATATTAAAATAAAAACAATCATATATAAATTATAATTACAAAAGGTACTCATTAAATAATAAATAATATTACAAATCAAAATTACTGAGTTATTTAAGTAACTTATTAATTAATATTAATTAATTACTTAATAGATCCATTCCTTATAAATTAGATTTTATTTAATTTAAATAAAATTACATTTAATTTTAAATTAAAAAATTAATTTCATATATTTAATTTAAATAACATTAAATTAAATTTATTTCATTTAAAATAATAATAAATTATTTTGCGCCATGTGGCAACGTATACAGCGGTCACGTGGCGCAACAGTACGGCATTACGGACATTGCGTCCACGATACTGCACGCGATGGCACATCGCAGGGCCATCTCAGGCCTGAGATTGGCGACGGCGGCCGGTCGCCATTTGCATCGCAACTAACACCAAAAAATCTCATTTTTTTAACAATTTGCAACGTTTCTTACACCATTCTAACCTATTTTTTATATATAATTCAATAATTTCAACTATTTCTAGTTTCAAATACAAATTCTAATAAATTTCTAACAATTTTCTAAAGACACTTAAAATTTTGTCAAAGTTCAACAAAATTTACCCATTTCTTTTATTTGAAGTGAAAAGTATGTTGTATAAGCCCCGATCTATGCAATGATAACTTCAAAAAAAATTTATCTGAAAGTTCAAATTTTTTTAGTAATTTTCGGTGGAGATTTCACAAATTTTGGTATTAGGACAAATGTGTCCAAAAATAAAAAATTTAGTTAATAAAATATAAACAATTTACATTTAGTTAAACAAGAATAATAAAAAATAAAAAGATTATTTATAAAATTTTCCCATTGTGATCATGAATGTCTTATGCAATCATTTCACCATTTTAATAATAATTTTTTATTTAAAAATGATAAAATATCATTGAGCTTTTGTTATTAATTGTTTTGCCAAAAATTGAATCCCTCACTTTTAAGTCAAGGAAGTGATAAACACTAATAAACTTAAAACCCAACAAAAATAGAAGATAAAAAAGGATCTTCTGTTAAGTGTGTAGAAAACATATTTATTACATCTTTATGGATATTCCCACAGAGCTTTCCACGTAGATATTCAAATTGTGTTGAATTTTTTACTCATTTCAATACACCATTTCTTTTAGTAGGTTTTATGTTAAAACTTTTACGGAAAACGTTTTAACATTGCGCTGTTTGTAATGCAAACGCAACCAAGTCCCCGATTATAGACAATGCATTATGCGTAGCTACTAAACAAATCAGACACTGACGGCACATTCCTATCTTGTTACAAATCCCAATAAGTTTTGGAAGGGCTTCACCCGATTAGCAAAGCAAACATGAGATTCAGTACTTGAAAAGGCATATTATAATATGACAGCTGTTGAGCGATTTCAGCAGGATTTAAACACCATCATGGAAAAATGGTGTGGGATAAAATCAAAGTGCCAATTATATTATAATTCCACACACTCGCCATGATCATTCCTTCCTGTCATCCCACTATTTGCATATAATTAAATGACCCAAAAACAAAACATAAAATTCCAGTGGTCTTCATACTTGGATTTAAAGCTAATAATACCAGCACACAACTTGCAAAATGTTGAACAAAGACATCTATGATGCAACACCCTTTAGCTTTTAGCTACTTCCAGAAATCAAATCCAAGTGTTAAAAGAGAAACGATGTTTTGCCTATGACTGATCAGTCCCCATGAATGGTGTAGCGCTCCCATTTCCTTGTTGGGTCATATATCTGCCAAAAATACAAATGAGAAATAAAGTGGTTATGCGGAACAGAATGAACTGACAAAATCTCCAATACATATGAGGGAGTAAGGGCAGAGAGAGCGAAATTACCTCCCATCTAGAAGCAGGAAAGATATGCTTGTTCTTCTCATACCAGTGCCTCTCCACAACTTTCCCAGCATGAGACTGTTCGAGATTTCAGACAATAAAAGGTTAGTACGATGGGGGTATTGAATGTTTCAGATGTTCAGAAAGATCATATATATGGGCAGGAAATATACCTCATCCTTTTCTATAGTCGCATCAGCAGTTGTTCGTACATCCTCGTGGACGTCAAAGTGGAAAAGCTGTGACAAGTAAATAGACAATGTGAACCATGAGTCAGCTGCACTTTGTAGAGCGATTAAAGTTAAGTATTAAAAACACTACTGATCTTGTTAGATAAAACATTGCAATGAGAAAGCGAGGCGTTAATATTGAAAAAAAAAGTAAATTATCTATCAGTTCTGTTAGATGATCTAATTTCCTGATCATCTACAAGTGAACTGAGAATAGTTTGGTCACTTATCATACAGAAGACAAGATGCACTAACTGACGAAAAAGAATGAAAAAGAATTGACGTGAACACAAATGCGGCATGTCTGAAGTATAATCTGCATCTATTTCAAAAAAGAAAAGGAAATTATAATCTGCATTAAGTTATACAATATTCTCCCAATGGGAAAATCAATTTGATCTTGAAAACCAAAAAAAGCTTTTTGCTTATAAATATGGTGAAAATTTCAAAACAAATCTGACAATAGAAGTAATTAATAAGGATTAGTTGAATTGATTTATCATTCTCAAGATGCTCAAAACATTAACATAAAAATATTATATATTCCACCTTTTCCTCGATTATCCTGGCAATTAAAAGCAATAAAGTTACCAGTACCATTATATGCAACTCCTACGAGTAGGATACATAAAGAATTGGGCATTACCGGTCCACTTTTTCCCCTAGCCTTGTTAACAATAAGCTCGTAAAAACTGTGCTGCTGAACTCCCGAAATATGAAAAGAAGAGATGAAATTAGTTGCCATAGTATGAAGAAAGCAGAAATCATAGTGTAATTAAAAGATTGATTTTGAAATAGTCTCACATGAGGAATGATGAGATCTTCTTTAACATAAAGCAAATTTTCCACTGATGTTGTTCGGATTTCTCGAAACTCGGGCGCGAGCTGCTGTTGAACAGCCCGGAGAAACTCTCCTATCATATCACCCTTCCGTACCTAAATGCCAAATATTTAATTTTAGGCAACAGAATAATTTTAAACAGATCAATCAGAAACAAGTTCTACAACTTCAACTAACCTGGATCACTCTTCTATGGCCTGCTCCATCCCAATAACTGTAAGTAATTTCAAGAGGCTCATCTGAACACATGTAAAACTTGAATCAGGAAATTTCTTTCCTATGCATAAAAATTGAATAGTTCAAAGTCAAAACAGAAAACTACTTTTAATTTGCTCCTGCTCCCGAACCCACTGTCTCCGTAACTTTTCACGTTCTGCTTGTTCCTCTGCCTCCCTCTCACTGAAGATCATCCTCAGCACCCCTAAGCTCATATGTTAGGCCAAAATTCCCGCACACAAGAATGAGAGAAAGAAAGAGGGAGAAATCAGACCTGTCAGGCAAAAAGCTAGTCTCAACTGTTGGATCTTTTCCAAATTTTCCACACCCAAGCCTCTTTGTTTCAAAACTTCCTGCAGAAAGTGTAATGAATGCTTTAATGGTAGAGTATGAGTAGGTAGGAAGAGTCTCAAAGAATCAGGAATGATGTTACTGACCCTAAGGATCCACTTCCAAAATTTTAAGATGGAAATAAATAAATAAATCTGCATCCAAACATAGTACTGCCGTCTTTAAGGCTTGCATCCAAACTAATCTATGTTTGGATTAGTTAGCTCAATCTCGATGCAAGCCTTAAAGATGGCAGTACTATATTTGGATGCAGATTTATTTTCCATCTTTATATACCAAACATATCCATTCTCAGCCATTTACAGTAACTGTAACCCAAGCATCCATATGAAATCAGCCATATGCTGGACTTCATTATTAGCCATGCTATATAAAGTCATCTTGACATCTCTCAGATCTGATATTAGTGACCTTCAGGTAACCTCCAATAACTCTTAAGAGAGTCTAATAAAAAAAAGGACTAAAAGATACCCAAAAAAAATTGTAAGTACAACAGACTGTCCACAATAAAAAAAAACTCAGGAAATTTGTAAACTTCAGAATCCCCAAACAAGGTATCAAATATGATAGTTTAAAAACTTGCGAAGCCATTTCATATTCAGTTTTGTCCATCAAACCTGTACACCATTCACTACCAGCAAATAGAACTTCTAGTGTACTCCTTGAGATTTTCAATTAAGAACAGCATAATAGAAGAAAAAAAGGTTTAGAGCTATTATTTTACTTTTTCTATTCATAATGAACTAATAATTTCAGCAGACCAAAAACCAATACAGATATAAAAATTATAGACCATCAAAGCACTCAAAAAAACTCAAAAGAAAATTCCTTCCAAGAAAAAGATAGCCATTAAAGACAATGATGGTGGGTTTGCTGGCTTCAATGCTTTTCATCTCCAATAGCCAAGTATAATACAAATCTGGAAGTGTAGAATTAGGGGTGGGAATGGGGCGGTTGGGGTGGGAATCACAATCTCCATCCCCATACCCGAATGATGTGAGAATCCCCATACCCACCCCATACCTGATATATGTAATTCGGGTTTGGGGTTGGGGATCCCTGTGAGTACCCCATACCCAGATTTTTTTTAATTTTTTAAATACTCTTATTTTTATTGATTTAATTTTGTGAAATAGACTTTACCTTGTACAATCATAATATATCAAAAAAATTGTAAACATTACATAAAAATATAAATTACATCGAGTCTTCAACTACTAATTTTAAAAATCAATAATATGAATTAAAAACCAAAAATCACAAAAATTAATAGTTTCTTTAAACTTTAGTATCTAAATCATCATGCTTAATTTATAATCCAAATATCAAGTCTCTATTAAGATTCTTCGCAAACTTATAATAATGTAAAAGAAATTTTGAGTTAAATGAGCGATGACTAAGAAATTAAGAATGGTAATAAAATCATTTACCTCTTATTTGTTCCTCTTCATCTTTCTTTTTCAACAAATAAGTTCACTCCAATTTAGAAACAAGTGTCTAACATTAAATATAATTAAACAATAAAGAAAGGAATTAAAAATAAAAAAATTATGAATAAGAATAAAGAAATTTAAAAATATAATATAAGTAAATTTTATACCTTCAGATTTAACATGTAGCCAACTTTGATTTTTATAAATGAATAATTTTTTCAACACTAAGTTTTTTTTTATTTTGTTTTTAAATCGAGTATTTGGGGCAGGTTTGGAGAAATTAACTTATTCCAAACCCAACCCAAATTTAATTCAGGTTTGGTTTACTGTAGCCAAACCTGCCCCATCCCCAAAAATGCCTAAAATGCAATCCGAATTACTCCCTATTTGGGGCGGGTCTGGGCAAGGCTCCAACCCCGTGGGGAATTCTGCCACCCCTAGGTAGAATTGCAAATTCAATCCATAGGCTACTAATCTGAACAAGAGTCTAGTCCACATCTCACTCTTCAATGTAAATCAAACCGACCATCCCTCAACGAGGTCAAAAACTCTACCAAAACTGCATCAGATAGCACAATAGCTACCTAGACTATATTACTCAAACTACGGCAACATGTAACAACCATTGGCAGAACTGTTATACAACAACTTCCTTAAAAAACCAACTGAAATTTGTTAAAGCTGAAGACTCAGCCATCTCGCTCTTAACTATAACCGATAACTATAACTGAATGCGACAGTTTTGGTGTTACTAAATGGTGTAATCTACGAAATTCCTAGTTCTGACATAAACCCCAACAGTATATAAGCATTTCAAGTCATCCTATAACAATAAAAGTAATAAGGAACAAAGTCTTCAAGTCTCTTTCACAAAATATAAGCACTTACTATTTTCTTCATTCTCTTCTTCACTTCCACTTTCAAAAGCCTCTGCAAATGATAATCGAGAATTTGCCTTAATCTTCCGCTTTTTACGCTTTTGCAATTGCAGTTCCTCCTCCCTGTAACACAAAATCATTAACATAAATAAAATGCGACGTTTTAGCAACAAAAAAAAAAGAGAAATAAAAATACCCAAGAATTAAAACTCACTCTTCTTGTAACTTTTGAAGCTTCTCCTTCTCTTCCTCTTCAATTTTGTTCCGGATATTAACCCTCTAATTTAACACAATTAAAATCAAGACAATAATCACCTTAGCTTTCAGTAATTCTTAAAACAAAAAAAAAAAAACACACACAGATTTATTTATTTTTTTTTAAAGAAGGAAACCATATCTCTAAGAGAATCATTACCTTTTCAACGTATTCCTCTCTGGTGACTAAACCGACAGTTTCCTTCTTAAATGCAGTCTCTAGAATCTGCGGACAAACAAAACGACGACCAATCACGAGAACCCTAAGTCAGAACTTTTAAAAACCCTAGATAAAAGAATTTGATTTTGGGAAAAAGAAGTTTCGGGTTGGGGTTGGGACCTCGGAGGTACTTGAACCGAACTGGAGGAGACCGGGCTGACCCTTGGCAGAGGCGGAATTGGTTTTGAGCTCTTGGATTTTTCGGCGCTCCGCTTCTCTCTGCTTCTCCAGTCTTCGGATCCTCACGGCGTCTTGGGCCGTGCCCACGTACCCGTCCCCCATACCCGACATCTTCGCTTTCTGGTTCTTTTCCTCTTTCTCTCGAGCACTCTTTCTTTACGAAAATGAAAACTACTCAACCACCAGAGAATTATAGCATATATTTGCGGGTGGGCTGATTCCTTTTTTGTTTTCAAAGAAAGGTGGGTTAACCCTAAACTTATAGACTGATAGAGCGTATGGCGGATTGGATTGTACAGATTTGATTAATAATTTATCAAATTTATAGATAAATAGATTTATAAATTTTTAATTCAATTTAATTCATCAAAATTTAAATTTTCAATCCAGTAAAAAAATTACAAATATATATCCAATCCAAAATTATAATAAAAAAATATTAATTTCGTTTCAAAATTTTTAATTTTAAAATTTCAAAAAATTATTTACATCCCCTTAAATTTCCAGAATACATCCATATTCTCTCTTTACGCTATTTTTTAGAATATTAAAATAAAATTGTCCTTGTATAAATAAAAATACTTGAATATTTAAGTTAATAATGAAATAACATATTGCGTGTTGTGTATGAAAAATATTTTTAACAAGCAAGAAATTATTATATTTGTTAGGGTTTGTTCTCAAATGTTGAATAAAGATCTTAACTTCAAGAGTGTCGTAGCTTTATTGTATTCAAGATTGGGTGATCAGATTGTGAGAAATCATCACTTTTTATAGTAGTGGATGCTAATTCGAAATATGATTCTAGTTTATATATATAATATGCAATCTTCATGATGAGTAGAAGAATTAATTTAAGACTCGAAAGTTGAATTAGTATAAAAATCCACGAATTTTAATTAAAAAGTGACTATAATGGCAAAATTCAAACATATTTCATTCTTCTCGCGTACTTTCTCTCCCAGTTAGGAAGATCGCGGTAAAGGATAAATGAAATTATCTATTCTATCAAGGTTAGATTCAGAATTCAAAATTGTTTAGGCTAAATTTAATCTATGAATCCACTTATAATACATTAGGTCCAATATTGACAAATTGTCAATTCTTGTCAATAGATTTTTCTTTGGATGTTTTTACTTGAAAAAGTGGCACTATTAAACTTGTCAGGCTTAATTATAATTATGGTTCTAATAGATATCTCTACAAGTGAATGAGTGTGTCTTTATTTTTTTGGAAACGTTCCAAATACACTTCTTCATTTTAATGATATCCAAGCTCAATTAGGAGGTGCGCACTTCTAATTTAAAATGTCCCATTTTTTTACTTCATTGATTACAGATTTTTAAGGGTGTTTAATCACGAAAATATCTTCAATCTCTTAGGTAGACATGTTGCTTTTTTGTTCCTATTTTTTCTAATTTTTTGAATATAACCTAGGGTTTCGTTTTTCCTAAATTCATTATTTGAAATACCTGTTTTTCTACAAATTTCTTCTAAGGGAAAAAAATCTACTTTCTTCTTGCCTTTGTCTTCGCCCGATTTAAAAGAATGGGTAAAGATATCAATACCCTTTATAGTATAATGACACTTAAAGACAATAGAATGAGAAAATTTGATGATTATCTATTGGGTTGTATTACGTCCACACTATGTGATGGACCAATGTATTTTAATTGTTACCTATATTTTTCTCTTTATTTTTTTGATAAACTATGATGGAGGCACTCGCTTTAGTTATAATGTCATATGGTTATAATATTGATCCTAGATTAATCAATATGCAATTGATATATGGAATTTTCTGTAAGTCAATGAACTCTTCTTGTCCCAATATTAGAATAGAGACATTCTTAAAAGAAAAGAATGGAGAAACTACCATTTTCTAGAACAAATTTATAGAACCTCGATCCTAATAAGGATTAGTTGGAAGGATGTCAATGTTTCAAAAGTATGGAAAATACCTAATGTGGTACCAACCAAGGAGTAAAAAACGTCTTAACCTTCACTTATCATTAAACATCCAGAGAATTATTAAATTTTCTCATTCTCTTATCTCTAAGTGTCGTCAAAATATACGTGTTTAGTCCTTCTGCAACTGAAAGGTAGCCACATTTTTTGTCACGCCCCAGACTCAAAAGATCTGACACACGACATCACTTACATTCATTCAATAATACTTAAACATTCATTTTAATTTCTTTCAGAATTATAGCAATTGAATTATGACTGGGACAATTAGTAAACCGGAGATACGCAGAGTTTTCTCAGAGATTAACACTCTACTACGTCACCAGTAGCAACTTTGTTACCGGAAGCCCAGAATATATTCATTGTAAATTCTTACTTAAAATCAATCCATTACTACACTTGGTGAAACTTAAACTAAATCCAACCACGCACAATAAAATAATACATAAGTATTTATTCAATAGGGACAAATCAAATATCTTATCCCACGTGTCCCCAAATGAAACACTTAGCAACCTGATAACTTAGGGAACCCAAGGAACAACAGAAGCCTTGCCAAATCCGCTAAGCACACATGTATCTTATTTACCTGAAATCACCATAAACTATAATGAGTATAAAACTCAGTAAACATACTAGTTTTTCATATATTAAATACAAATACATATATGTACATAATGCATATGTATGATATGCTATGATCAATCAAAATCATAATTTTATCAAATCACATATCATGTAAGCGCTTACACATTCTTTCAAAACACATAATAAGAATACCATCACTCAACTACTACTTAGTAGGACTTACATATCACATATTACATAATGAGCCAAATGTCACTCGTAGGTGACATACCGTATGAGAGGAATAGTACAAGTGAGGCCTTTAAATTACACATATATAATGCTCATGCCCGAAGGTAAAAGCCAAACCCTCACCCTGATCATCGGTGAGTCCTCTCACATGCACTAATACGCCACCACACAAATGTGATGACTCACTCTTCCTTTAGGTACCAATAGGATCCTCCCTATATACGGAACACATAACATATACCAATCCCGAAGGAAAGGCCACACATAAAGGCTCCACAAATCACATAAAATGCCTACTAAGTTAACAGTGAGTTCAAATACCCTCAAAACACAAAATATTTCTCATGGACATATTACACTTCAAAAGCTTTCTTTGTTAAACATATCTTATTTTGAAAGCTCACTTTCAAAAACACATGTATGTCATGTATGTCCATGCTCACATTCATAAATACATATCTTTACATTTCATATCAAAATATACTTTGACATAACATAAACATATTCCTAACCACATTTACAAAATCATACAAAACAATTACTACGTTTATTGTGATTTCAGTAAAAAGTCTAGTATACTTACCTCTTAACACTTTCAGCTACAAGGTTTAAATCTCCTTAACCTATCAATGGAGATTAATCCTTTCATAAGCCTCACAATTCACACAAAATACTTTAAATCGCTTACAAAATTATACACAATTCATTTATCACATCAAATTGGTCTAAATACTTAGTTTCTCAAAACCTGTCATTCTAACCACTTACACTTAACAAAATTTTCTAATATATCAAATGATGTCCAATTACTCCAAAATCAGAATATACCATTCTTGACTCATATATCCTTCTTATATATGAATATTATATCAAAGTTTGTACACAATCCATTCCATACATACCATCGAATCCAAACTACTAACCTGACAGGATCAAGATACTTACTGAACAGTATTCAATCTCCCAATTTTATAAAATCATATACTAACTCAAACATTATAAAACTACCACATAATTACTCTTAACACATATCTCAGCCCATGATAAATATTTTACTTCTAAATCACTGCCAAAAGTATTTTAAAACTATTTTATTCTATAGCTTTAAAAATCTGTTAATCAAATACTGCAATGAGCTGATACACTTTAGAAAATCATAACACTTCAACCACTTTGATCTAAATTCTCAATTTCGAGTATATCATATTATACATATAAAATTATCATATTACACAAATTAGAAATTTTTGAAGATCATTCAGTGGGACAAAAAATATTTTGCACTGTATCATACTGTTTACATAGGAAATTTCTAGAATTTTAGGGTCATTTTGGTAAATTCACAACAAATTCAATTTCTGGAATTTTGAATCGATTCAAAGTCTCAGATGACCCTAAACATGTCTAATTTCATATAATCAAAATTCAAGATCAAAATCGAATCACAACAATTTATAAAATTCTTGGATCAAGAGACTATCAATCAGAAACTCTACAATCCATCATGATTTATCAAGCTATCTTATAGATCATCATCAATTCTCAAAATATCATACGAAATACACATCAAATACTCAATTATACATATTTCCAGAAATCAAAACTTAAAGAAATTAATATAATTAACACTAATAAATTGAGAAATAGTTGTGATATACCTCTTAAAATTCAAAATTCCAATTTCTTCTTCTTTTTCTTCTCTTTCTCTCCCCTCTTTTTCTCTCTTCTCTCTCTCTAAAAGAGGTAGCTCGACCAAAATGAGAGAATTAGGGTTTTAAAAGTGTATTTTTATACTAAGTGGCTAATTTTTGGTATTTATGAATTTACCCAAAAACTTTCAAAGTATTATAATTTGGTCCCTAAAATAAATCTAAAATCTTGCAATTAAACCCAATGCTAATAATATCACCTTAACCTATACAAACACTACTAATAACAATATATAAATCAAGTATCACCAATATACAAATAAAATACGTATATTTATACATATATAAATTCTTATTCTTACCAGTCGTGGATACTGGTTACTACATTTTTTTATTAAAGGTAAAGCTTCTTCAATAATTTTTATGAGGTAGTTCGATTTAAACCAAAAGTTTTCCTTTTATACATAGTGTGTGGGAGGTTTTTGGAAGTGTCTAATTTTGAAAATGGGATTCAATGTCTGAGATGGTAACTAATTCTTTTCTAGTTTTTTTTTTTTTTGTGAAGGAGTTAAGGTTAGATAAGATGAAGTAGATTCAGAGGATGAAGATGATGAGAAAGTTGACTTGAATATGTTGTCTATGAATTTAAGATTAGGGAAGAACTGAACAGATTTGACAAGGATTTACACTCTTGTTGCCTCACTTGGGACTTAATGGTTGATCGTCGAAGTTTGTTAATGCCTTGAAGTCTTAAACTAATGGAATGGTTTATAGGTCGCATCTCTCACTATTAATTGCAGCTAGTTCATAACAAGATAACTCCCAATTCCTAAAGGTTCTAACTTAATTTCTATAAAATTTAATTAAATTACCCTCGATTCAGTCGAAAAATCAGAATTTTTTAAAGCATCAACAATTTGTTGATTTTTAATTTTCTTATTTTTACACCACTGCGTAAATTCTCTAAACTGTTGTTTAAATATTTGTTTCCTAGGTTGTGATCGATTGTTTGTGTTCATAAGTATGACTCTGATACCAGATTGGACCTAAGGTTTATACTTATTGAACAATAGCTTATTTTCAAAAAAATATGTTCTCAATTACTTTCTTGCTAAACAAATAAACTCTCTAATTTTCTTATTAGAAGAGAAATTGTTGTGGATATCAAGCTATACTTTTTAGTTTGACACCCTTGTGGCATTAACTAAGCCATAACGTTGATATCATCTTTGCTCTATGCGTAGTAAAAAATCATAACTTACACCATAAGTAAGAACACATAACATCAACACACCAAAAAAGATAAAGAAGATAAACTAATTAACAAGACACAAGATATATGTGGTTTGACCCAAAATTACCTACATCCATGGAGGATCTATAATCTAGTTTATTATTATTGATATATATCACTAAGTATCTTCTTACATTATTAATGATCCCACAAGACCCCTTAGTATCTTTCATAGAGACCTCTAAGTATTTATCCTTAATCACCATGAATTCTCAAGACCTCTTAGTATCTCCTCATAAGAGGTTTTTACAAGGAATACAAGAATAGCTCGAGCATCTAAGCCAAAAGCATCTATGATGTTTCTTTTGTTCATTTAAGAACCAAAAGAAAACACTCCCCAAAAGGTTACACCTTAGTACATCATACACTTAGTGCCTACCTAACTCCTCTATTCTCTCTTATGGTTACAGCTTGAAACTTTAGATGCTTATCTTTCTCTTATGTTTAGAAGGGTTTATATAATGAATAAAACACCCTTAGAAACCTTAAACCTAATTGAAATAAGAGTCATTACTTGTAGAAGTTCTAATCCTACTTAAAAAAGTCAATTGAGCCAAAAAAAAAACACCACAAAGTTGTCGTATAAATAGTAACCACATGTACAACACCCGTATATGAACAATACATAGATGAATAGTACCCATCGTCGCGCGAACAGTGCTCGTTGTAAATAGTATCACTGCATAAATAGTACCCATATTTGATTTTCTATTTTGCTTCTCCTTTGTACACCCAATATGTACTTGACTTTATAATGACTCTATTCTTGGTATTCATCTTAATTCTTGTTCATACAAGATTGTTGAATTACTAATTTCCAACAAAAATGAAGAAAAAGAAGAAGAGAGAAACATGTGGAGAATTGAAGAGAGTGTGCTTCTTATTGTTGGATTTTTTTTCTAACATATCATTTGTGGGACATAAGACAGATTAAAAAAAAGCACACGCAATAAATGATATTTTTTTTTGTAAATGAGAGTACGAATAATTGAATAGAAGATAAATGATAAATGTGAGTAAGTTTCAGTTTGACAATATGTATATTAGGATAATGACTCACATGTCTATCTTTAAATTTTTATTTGGTTGATCCTATCATCAGATTAAGAGGATCTAAATCTAAGTGCTATTGTGTGAACTTATACGTGATTTGTTTGTCTACTTTTGTTCTAAATCATAATATAGATATTTTCAAAAATTTTACCAATGGATGATATAATTTGTAGGGTATTATTAATTTTCTTTTCTAAAATTATAGGTTTTTCTACATCATTTTATTAAGTAGCTAGCTGCATCTCTTTCGAATAAAATCATGAAAAAATTAGTGTAATTTCTCTTAAGGTGGTCACAAATCGCAAATATATTTACAGTTTTTGGAAGAACCTTCTTTTAATTACATCATTATCATATGTTGGAACATTCACTTTCCTAGATAACTTGCTCGACGTTAACTTGCAATTCGACTCTTAATTGTGGTAGAAAATGGCTTGTTTAGATTTTCTTTTATGTTGGCTTGCTGTAGTGAATTTTGATTTATCTTCATTGTTTGGTTAAACTTATCTTGACTTCATATAGTAGTCGACTATGTCCTCTTTCTTTGACCATATTCCTTTTCAGCTTCTCATTTGTGACAAGTAAATGCAATTGATTTGTCATTTTAAATTTTTCTAGCAGTTTTTCAATGTGCTTTTTTATGCCAATAAAAGTTCCTAACTTTTCTTGGTTTATTCCTATACCAATAAAATAATGTATCAAACTAAGTCTATCATTTCAAAATTTTCAATCATTTGCTTTGTGTTCTTTCATCAACTTCATGGTATTTCTAGTGTTGATGAGATCATCCATACAGAGGGACAATGAACTTGTTATGATCAATAGAAAGACAAGAGTTGGCTCACCTTTACATACCTAAATTCTTGATTTGAGAAATAGTGATCAATTATGTTATACTAAGCTCCTGCTCTTGGAGCTTGTTTTAATTCGTATAATGCCCTTTTGAATTTGACAACTTTGTCTACTTTTCCCAAAGTCACAAACCCCCAAGGTTGTTCTGTTAGACATTTTATGTTATTTTATCCCTTAAATCATGTGGAATAATATTTTATTAGATTAATAAAGTTTATTTATACATATAATTGAGCATACATTGATGAACCCATATTTATAAAGTCTGTGATCTATGTATTAGGCATATGATGCTAATACAAAGGATATAGATTACAGGTTCTTTATAAATTAAATATAGTTCACAACTATTAATGAAAAATGACATTTTATTATGTAAGGTTGTAGTTTTTCTGCTTCTTATAGTGGATGATTTACCTTGATCATTGAAGTAGAGACTTCGAGTAGAAAAACTAATGTATATGTTACATTGAACGGAATTACTGTGAATTTCGATCTGGTTAACTAAATGTTATAGATCTTAATTCATAAAAGTTTTAATAAGCTTGATTGATCTTAATCCTAAGCAGGTAATGAACTTATATTAATGCGTTGTATCTTTTGAGCTATCACGGAGTGAGATCCATATAAACGGTCAAAACCTCGATAGTTTGGAGATATAATTTCATGGGTCGTAGGAATATATATTTGCAAGATGGAATCTAATAATTAATATCCACTTAAGATGTTTGCAGTACTTGATCATTAGAATCTGTGGCCACAGTTTATTCAATAAATTATTTGTAAATTTATTTACAAATATAGATATCTTAAAAATGATCATTAGAGCATTCAATGACTTAGGGGCAAATAAGTAATTAAAAAGGCAAGACATTTTTTTAAAGGCATACCTTTAATTATGGACATCAATTTGATGGTCAATTAAGTGGTTATTGTTGGTTTAAAGACCAAGCTCAATTTAGTTAAAAGAAGTTTTAATTAAATGAGTTTTTATTTTATAACATGGGTTACTAGAGTACAGCCATTGACTTTTAGTGGAATAGCCTGGGGTTAATTTAGAAGAATTAGTGTATTATGAGATAATAAGGACTAGACATTTTAAGTTGGAGTTAGGAATCTCATGGGTCTTGCAGTCCCTCTACAAAATTCTAATTAAACTTTAATTTCCTAATTCTAATCAAATTTTAAATGCCAAAGGGAGATCCCATATAGTATGTAATAAGAAAAAGTAATTACAGTCATACAGAGAAAATTCTTTTACGTATTCTTACGTGGAAAAAGAATTTAATTAATACAATTTTCTCAGATTTGGGTATTAGTGGTTTTAAAGATTAAGAAAGATCCACGCGACCACACGCGTTGAGTTTGAAGATTGAGGATAATAAAGAAGATTACAGTCAGTCAATTCAAGATCTGTCATAGTAAAGAATTGAGGTAATCTTCAATCCCTATACATATAATTATGAATAAGACGATCTGACTTTCGCTGCGTTTATTTTATTAAACAGAAAATTTTTATTTTACATACCAACATGTTAAGCATAAAATTCTTTAAAATACCTATTCAGACTTCATGTCAAGTTGATAGTCATACCTCTTTTTTATGTGCAACAAGTGTCACAAGAGATCTGATTGTGTCTAGGCAAGCAATAGGTGCAAAACTTCTTTGTGATAAAACTTAAATTGTTATGAGTAGCCTTTTGCAGCTACCCATGCTTTGTGCTTTTGTATTAAGGCATTATAGTCAAGCATTGTCTAAGGTTCTTATTTATCTATTTATTTATTTACTTTTGATGATTACATAGAAAGAATACTCAAGCCTTTATATGAATTAAGGCTACTACTTGGAGTCAAGATAAGTGAAAGAAAGAAAACACATGGATCAAGCTTAGCCAAACAATAAACACAAGTGCTTGGCTACTAAAAGCCAACATGAAAAAAGATGTAATCAAGCTTGTCTACCACAACTAAGATTACAATTGCAAGTTGTTCCTGAGCAAGCAATATTTTGGAGAAAAAAAGAAATGCATGCATGTTGATTGGAGACTAACATACAAAAAGGCAAATTGTTTTAGTGCAAGTCATCCACTTTTAGTTTTTTTATCATCATTGTAAGACAGTATACAAACTTAGTTGTCATGCCAACTCATAATCTTATGTTAACTGTATATAATAGAAACTATGTAGCCTATATAATAGCTTTCTTCAATTTTAATTGTCACAAAAAGTTAAAAAAAAAAAAGAAAAAAGAAGAAGAAAAGCTTAGAAAAACTAATACTAGAAAATAGCTTGTCAAGGAAACCAAACTCTTGGCTTGTTCGCTCAAATTTTCTTATACTATTTCCTATTTTACTATCATATTCTTCATACATTGAAACAATAGTTTAAGTTTCTAATTTAATCTAATATTATTATAGTACCATGGTAAATGGTTAAAAGATTGGTGTATTAATTTCCACATAGATAGAAGATATGGGGAAAGTCTTTTTTTTATGGTGTACCTATAGGGTTGAATATGCACTTACTATATTTCTTGGTAGGTTAAAATTTATCACTGAGGAACTTTGACAAAAGGTGAACATAACTCAGGCATATATTTTATGTATGAGAAGTTATTTTATTTTTAATTTTTGGTCCTACTAGCTATAGCGAATATGCACGAAATCAACCTTGTGAATGAGGCGAGTAATTTTTCCTGTGGTTAAGGTGAGTGAATACTTTGCTAGTTAATGAACTCTTAATTTTGATCAATGAAGTTCCAGTTCCTGGACTACTTTATGTTCAGTATATGAAAAGGTAACTTGTGCTGTCTATAAAACGTAGCTGGATGAGAAGAACAGTTTAAAAGATGTGCCCCTGATAAGGGTTTAAATTAGGTTTCTGAAGAAGGGCACTGGTTATGGCAATGCTGCTATTAAATCTACTTTAGGTGAATGTTGAAAAAGACTTGCAATGGGGTGACCAGTAGCTATAAATGGGTTAGATAGCAATATATGCATAAAATGAATATATAATAAGAGCCATCTCATTAGATAGTGTGCCTATTGAAGACTTTCTTAGGCTGAGGATATAGGAGAGCTACAATGCAACATCATCCTAATTTCTTGCCGTAAGACCTTGTTTGTTAGATATTTGGTTCTTGACCAAAAATTTCACATTGGGTTAGGCTTTTTGGTTAAATGAATTTTTAGGGTTTTTGAAAGTGTTAGTTTGAAGTTGGAAATTTGGAATAAATATGAATTTGTGTTTAAATGAAATGCTCATTCTTTTTGCTCTCACTCTTTTTCTACATCTAAGAATTAATATTTAAAACTAATAGTTTGATTTGATATATAATACCTTTTCAAGTCTTAACTTTTTGACGAGAGAAAAATAAAGAGTTACTAAGTTAACTCTGTTAAATTTATTAAGTTATAATTGATATAATTTTAATGTTCACTTCAAAAAACAAACGTGTTATAATCACTAGTTCATTGAAAAAAAAATTGAGTGGAGGAGAAATATGAAATCAACTACACCTAATTGTATTGTTTAAGTGGTAATGTTTGTGCATTATTTAATTTAAGATTATGGTATAAGTTTTAGGAGAGGTCAAGAATTTTATTGTGATGAGATAATTATAATAAAACAGTTAAAATAATATATTTGTACACTTTATTTATAATGAGATATTTATTTTAAAAAAATATGGAACCGAACATGAAGGTCATCGTGTGTAATAAGTTAGGGTTGTGTGTGAATTGTTATACCAACTTGTATTGATACAAAGATATCAAATCAATTGTGTTAAACAGGACAAAAGCAAGTATTAATTATTAAGTAATAAAATAATATAAATTTTAAAATTATTTATTAAATTATTTTATCACATAATAATTATTTGATATGTTATTATTTAATATATAATTTAAAATATATATTATTATTCTTTTCTTCCTATCCCTACGTTTACCACCAATAACAATACTCATAATTTCCTGTTTTTTCATATTCCAATTTAAGATGTTTAATCTGTAACCTGGATTGAGATTCGAGATTCATTTGCCTCACTTAATTGTCCTCGATTTTTTGTGTACCCACCCACCTAATCCTTCGGCATTAACCTTTCTTTTTAGTATTTATTTTACTAACAATTGCTTAATTATAAAGGATTTTTTAAATAAAAATGTCTCCAGTATATTAGATGTTAGGTGGGTACCTAATAATCAAACGGCCGGGTATGCTTTGTCGGTAAGGCTGATAATCAAAGTTAAGATCCATCAATCAGAAATCGAAGACTGGGACCATGGTTTTAATTTCGCAAGTGACTATTAACTGTTTTAAAGCAAATAATTGGTACCACGTGTACGGTCATAAGAACTCGTCGCCACAGATTTCATTAGGACCCAAATCACTTTATCCACACCCCCTGCCTTTTCTGTGTAAACCACGTGGCACAATGGCACAGTTTCTCAGTATTATCACCCATGGATTAAAAAAAAAAATACAAAACGGAAGGACAAGCTGAAAACAGAAGAGGTCGTCGTTCTGTTTCCGCCTCCAGAATGGCAGTTAAACGACGCCGTGGTTTTACTTGTTTTTCAAAAGTTTTACCTTGCTAATATGCTTCTCGTTGAAGGACAGCGACAACTACAACCGTGAAAGTCTTTATATTTTCCGTCAGTGTGAGCTTTTAGTGCCTTCCAAGCGCGTCAATGCACTCTCTGCTTAAATATAATGGAAATTTTTTATAAATAGCCATTAAATTGGGTATTTATTTTATTTAATTTAATTATTAAAATTTTTATTTTTTATTAAATAATTAAAAAATAAAAAATTTCCTTTAACAATATTTGCTAACTACGAGAGAAAAAGTGGTACTATATTAATTAGTAAAATTTTGTTAATAATGAACTCAACTACATTCTAAATTAAAGAGAATCGTATAATAGTAATCTAGTCCTCTTCTGACGTGACTTCCACGCTCCCTAAATTTGCGTGAAACGAGCTTTCATCCACTTTCGGACTTCACCAAACCTTGGATTACTGGAGCATAGAGAAACCCAACTAAACACCACAACTTTACCTTGCTCCATCTCCGGTCTTCACACACCAAACACAAACACAGACGCCAAGCTGAGTTCGGATTGGAATTGGAGTTGGAGCTCACAATGGCGTCAATGCTGTCCACAAACTGCGCCCAGTTCTCAGGCTTGCGCCGATCCTGTCCAAAGCTCGAAAACACTCACTCTCACTCGTTTTCACAGCACATCAACTCTCACCTTCGTCTTTTCTCTTCTCCCAAGCCTTGCCGAAGTGTTATCGCCATGGCCAGCTCTAACAAGGTACTTTACTCTTTTCTTTTTAAAATATAAATCTCCATGTTTTCTAATTCATTTCATAGATCCAGCTCGAGTTTCTTCATATGAAAAATTACGCGTTCTTTTTGAGAATGAAATTGTTGCAGTAATGGTAACAATAATAGTAGTAGTAATGGTTTCTTTTTATATATGAAACACAGTGAAGTATGATCTGAAACCGCGACAAAAGGCTTCAGGTAAATTGAACTCATAAATTATTTCCAAAACTAATGAAAACTTTCGTAAAGATTAAAGTCTAAAATGTAGATTTTAGATAGCATGTTTTGCACCTGTGTGCATTTCGTAATGCTTCTATGCTGAGCCATAGCTGCTTAATGCAAAAGCACTTGGTGATTGCTCCCGGGAAGAACTTATTAGGTGTGATTTAAGGGAGCATGTCCAAGAACTTAAAAGTGCTTTTTGTTTATTTCAGCCAAACATTAAGAAAACCATGTTGATTAGAATACTTTTGCTACTTTCCCATCTTTTCTTGTTTCTGCCTATTCAAAAAGTATTATGAAAATGAACTCTAATTACCTTATGTCTTGATAACGTTTTATGAATTTGTTCACTCACTTGATTTATCATATGTACAGTTTTTATAGGTTTGTAAATGTTACATATTGGCACATTTGTCTATTCACTAACCAATCTTCTATTTTTTCTTGCAGTTCTTTGTTGGGGGAAACTGGAAATGTGTAAGTACTAGTCTCCTAATAATATTATCATTCATTCTATCCTCATTTGCCATATATGGACTTTATACTTTATATCATTATTAATTTGCATTTCTTTGAGTACATCTTTCTTTCGTTAACTTTTGTACTTTCTGAATAGCATGTGAAACTAAAATTGGTATCATTGAAGAAGCATGTGTATATAAATGATATTTTTATATGGTCTCTCATTATGCATTTCCAAACCATATGTGGCATTTTTTCGGCTAAAATCTGTTAAGCTTTATTTTACTCCCCTGTTCTTCTCTTTGTATGCTGGATATTGCAATTGCTTGGACATTTATCTTTATTGTTTTATTTCACTAACTTGATTCTTTCTTTCACTATCTTGAAATTGCTTTTTTTCCTTTATTGATTTACTTAGAATGGAACAAAGGACTCCATCACCAAGCTTGTTTCAGACCTGAACAATGCAAAGTTGGAGGCTGATGTTGGTGAGATGATGCTTTTTTTTTTTTAATCTAAATTTTGGATTTATAATTAGTTAAAGTGTTCTTGGTAAACCTTAGTTTTGTGCTTATCTGCTGGTGGCTGAAGTTTGTGCTATTTTGAAAAAGCACCTGATGTGGGCTAAACTTGTCATAAACTTCCATTTTGCAAAGCCTTTTCTCATGGTCAACTGTTTAGGTCCTCAAATGGCAGAGTAAAACAGGGATTCTTACTATCTAATTTTCTACAAAAAGGAATGATAAAGTTGGACTTCCACATGTTGAATGAATAAAGTTGGACTTCCACATGTTAAATGAATGAAGTTGGAAATTTTGTTCAATGTCCAACCTGATGTTTAAAGTAGGTGTTATGTCAGTGAGGGTTTGACATTCTGATTATAAACAGGGAGAAGTCTATGTTATATCTCATAGTTTATTGATATTTATTTTATACCAGTAACAGTTTAGGAAGTGCCAAATGCTTCATTTTTCTTTTGACTTTGACAGACGTTGTGGTAGCGCCGCCCTTTGTTTACATTGATCAAGTCAAGAATTCATTAACGGATAGAATTGAGATATCATCACAGAACTCTTGGGTCGGAAAAGGTGGAGCCTTTACAGGAGAAATCAGGTAGCTTTCGTTCTTTGGTGGCTTGTGTGAGTTGTTCATAGTTTTGTAATCCTCAGTGAAACTTTAGAGACTCTTTAACCTTTTCTCAACATGATGTTAATTTGAAGGGGCAGTATTATCGGCTTCAACTAAGAGATTGCAATATGACTTGCCTTTTATGATGAAATCCCGTAGACTATGCTTTACATGGATAATGGTTGCCATGAATGATTGAGAAATTCAGGAAGTTGCTTTCTGCATGGCTTTCTGAAACCTATGCTTTCTTCTTTCAGAATATCCAGTCTGATTTTTCTTTTAAAGTTCACTATGGTTGCTTAGCTAGAAATACACACGCACATGCACACCCCAAAAGGAGATAAAATAAAATAAAATGAAATAAGAACAAATATGTGGTTCTATCCTTTTATAATACAGAATTCCAAAAGAAGAGGGTTTTTGTAATTTCATGGTAAACATCTATGGTTTGGTGTTTGTTGCTGTTGCTTTTTAGAAAAATATATATTGTTTAGAAGAAATTTTTGGTAAAGAATCTATGAAGGGAACACATCTTATTGTGGACTGCTGTATGGTAAATGCAATGGGCAAATGGTGGATATATGTATTATTGCACTGTGCTATTGCTATAGAACTACTTACACTACACTGAAATCTGGACTTCTTCATGATTTTTTTTCTTTAATTATGATTAGCTTCTCGTGAAATTTTAACAAGAATCTTTAATGCCTATGTATTTTGACCATGCCAATCTTAGAGGTGCACGTCTTCTTGTCATGTTGAGTTTGTTGATTCTCTTTTGATTTCAATTCTGATGTGATTAACAAGTCTTAAGAAGCAGTTGGTCTCTTTATGAACTTTCCTTGATGTAGTCACCTAAAATATGTTGGTTTTTTTTGTTGTAGTTATTGCTTTCCTGCTTGTTTGTAGTATATAATTAATCTAATCTATTTTGTAGTGTGGAACAACTTAAAGATACTGGCTGCAAGTGGGTCATTCTGGGGCATTCTGAACGCAGACATATTATTGGGGAAGATGATCAGGTGAAGATTCTAAGTGTTGTTCTTGAAAGATTCCTGGTTTTCCTATATGATACTTCTAGAATATGACGGAAAATTTGTCAACTTCAGTTCATAGGAAAGAAAGCTGCCTATGCCTTGAGTGAGGGCCTTGGAGTCATAGCTTGTATTGGGGAACTCTTAGAAGAAAGAGAAGCTGGGAAAACTTTTGATGTCTGTTCTCAGCAACTTAAGGCCTATGCAGGTAGCTTTCACGCTGATGTTTCTTTTCTAATGAATATGCAGTCAATATTAGATTACATTGTGAAAGGAAAAGGACTATATTCAAACTTAGGACATGTCCATCACATGCAGATGCTATTCCTGGTTGGGACAATGTAGTTATTGCATATGAGCCTGTATGGGCAATTGGGACTGGTAAAGTAGCCACACCACAGCAGGCTCAGGAAGTACATGCTGCTCTTCGTGATTGGCTTAAAAACAATGTCTCAGCAGAAGTTGCTTCTAAGACACGTATTATCTATGGAGGTACTTTATTTACTGCATTTTTATTTGTTATTTTATTTGGGTGCTTGCTCCTACAGAATATAGTAGTGTTCTATATTAAATGTCAATTGCCTTGCCAAGTTGTAGTGGTGATGTTTTGCAATGTCAAAAGAAGAGAAAACTCCCCAGTTGTAGTTTGTGTCAGGGATACGTTACAGTGCTGTTTTAATTTTGTAGATCTATGATAGAAGAACATGTTATTGCTAGTATTTTTACTTTGTTAAGCCATAGAAAGGATCCTTTGTTCACTTGCATACGAGCCTATGTATTTGGGTGCTTGCTTAGTTGAATTAGTTATGTTGGTGCTAATTGGAAGATATCCTTGCAAGATTTCTTGCCAAAATATTGTCTTGGTCATGGTGATAGGCATATCATTTAGTAAGATGAAAGTCCATTGTTTCCTTGTTGTGCAATGACTTATTCAACCATATCCCTTGATATCGATCTTTGGTTTGTTCACAACATTTGAACGTTCACATCATTTACTTAGATACAGTTTTTTTTCCCCTCTTCCATTTTCCTTTTTTTAATAAACAATAAAGGAACCCAAAATTTAAAATATTGTATTCTGACCTTGCATCGCTCTTGTATTGTTACCCCACCATTTGAACCAAAAGCCATAAAAATAGTTTCTGAAGGGTATGTTTAGTGCACTTTATTGTATAGTATAAACGCATTATATAGTATAAAGGTACCTTATAGTGTTAAATTATA
Source organism: Ailanthus altissimus (assembly GCA_946807835.1). Classification (NCBI taxonomy): domain Eukaryota; kingdom Viridiplantae; phylum Streptophyta; class Magnoliopsida; order Sapindales; family Simaroubaceae; genus Ailanthus; species Ailanthus altissimus. Next base: position 15,909,880 of record OX327698.1, read on the forward strand.
CCATGCATGTGTTTGATAGCACATTTTAGCTTGGATTGTATTGGATAAATAATATAAGGTACAATCCTCGTATGCACGTAAGGTGTGGTTGGTGTGCTACATTAGGTTGGTTAATAGAAATTGGATTGGAGAATGGAATGGATTAAATGTCATATAGTACTGTGGTTACTGTAGTCATAAGACTATAAAATTAGAAATATATAATACATTTTTATTTATTATATTTAAGATTATTTTGTATTAATAATTAAAAAAAGTGACATCGTACATTGCTAGTCACTGCCTGTCATCGTCCATTATCCGCTGTAAGTCAACGCTTAGTCATTTAGAATCCTTGCCAGCCAATTTATCCAACTGTGTAATTGTGCTAGTATCTTCAGATTTTGATCTTCTATTCCTAGAAAAATAGAGAAAGTAGTCGACTGCCATACACAGTTGCTGATAAACAATGGTAAGTGGCAGTGAACTGCCATGACCTTTCTCATTACCGTTGTCGGATCTATAATATGGTGGTAGCTATGCGCTGCTACTCATCTTTGTTTGATGACAGCATTATAAAGTAGCTAGTTTCTCTGTATTTTCTGGCCAATGGTTCCTTGAAAGTTGATAAAAGTTATACGGTTGAGTAGATTGGACAATGAGGATTATCGATGGTGTTAATAGACAATGGTCAATGGCTCCCGATGGTGAACAATGATGCTCAATGGTGGTAGGTAGGTGGTTAGGAGATGTAGTTCTGTGAAAATCATTTTTAAGTAAATTATCATAAAATGAAAAATATTATTTTATTTTGAAGAATACAAAGTTCACCTGTGGAGAGGAGAGTCAATATTTTTTTTTTGTGAAAATGGGTGCACAGTCTTTAAAATTAAGATAGTGTACTTCAACTAAATTTCAACCAAACATGACACAAGAGAAAGTTGTTTGGGTACACCATGTAATATAGTATCGCTAAAGTGGTGCACATTTGTCACTTTAGACTGTAATGTATTAAATAGCAGGACTTGGGTAACTTTTTTGGTCATATGTTTGGTTAAAAAAAATCACATGTACTGCACTTTATTAAATTTTAAAAAATTAGGACAGACCCTCACAAATGTTGACCCGCCTTCCCCATGGGTTTGTCTTGTACTTGACACATTTTACATTCATCAAAATAAAATGATGTATTTTTTTTATCCTATATCTAATTTAATGCTATTTTTATGATTACTTAATAAAAGAGCAATGTCACTGACCACCATTCCTATCCATCGAGCCATCATTGTTGCCCGCTAGCCCTATTTAGCCATTAGAATCCTTGGTCCTTTGATCTACTCAATTATGTAAACTTTGTTGGCATGTGAACTATCGCTTGCCAGATAATAGAGAGAGAAAATTTGGCTGCTGCTCTATAACGTTGTCATCAAATGGCGACGAGTGGTAGAGCATTGCTACCACCGTTGTGTAGATTCGGCACAGTTGGAGACGAGTGGGAAAGCATTTCTATCACCATTGTGTAGATTTGGTGGAAGAGTATGGTGGTAACGGTGTACTGTCACTTGCGTCTATTTGATAACAATTCTATAAGGTTTTCAAATATTCTTTTTTAATTTGTTGGATGACAGTAGCTTGAATGTTGAGGATATTTTGATGATTGAGTAGGTCGACTGACAAGGATTGCAATGGTGTTGATAGTGACTTCAATATATGATGGCTAATGGCCGTGGTCGATAGTTGACATTTATTTTTTAGAAACTAATTTAAAATAATATTAAATAAGAAAATAGAATATTAGAATATATATTTTGTATATCTACAATTTAGAAATGAAATCAACCTATGACTACATCCAACATAGTATAGTACTAGATTTAATTATTCCAATTCATTATAATTTTTATCTAGTTCATACAGTGCACCAAATGTATTAAATTATCCCAGTAAGAAGGTTGGTATTAGGATTTTTTAATAAATAATAAGAATAATAATAATAAAATTAAGAATAAGAATAACAAGAAGAACAACTATGTTGATGATAATATATTACTAATATTATGATATATTTAAGTAGTTACACACCATTGGAAAAGTACCATCCATAGCCATAATTTGGTTGTGGGTGACAATTTATAATTATCGGCGTTGTTTGAAAGTGACGTGAGAGCCGTAAACATGATTGTTGTTTGTTAGTGCGGCCTGACAGCCGCTGAATTTTTGGTAGCACGCCCGAGTGGCCACTGAAAATTTATCCAGCATGTGTTGCCAAATTGAAGTTTTGTTGGAGATGTCTCCTTTGCATAGATTGGTAAGCTTCCCTTGTATGAGCACATGTGGTGTCATGTCTGATGGCTGAACTGTGGATACTATTCTGGAATTGTTTTAAATCATATTTTTTATCCTGAAAAGATTTATTGTAAATAATACAATTAAGTAAACTATATAATTATAATTATAAATATAAATAAATAAATTAAGATTATTTTAAATTATTTACTATGTTATTTTACACTAATAATACAAAACAATACAATATGATGCCAAAGAAAGTATAGTATTAATTATAATACTTAGTATAGTGTTAATTATTATACTTTACTGTATCGTTCAATCTATTACAGTCGTATGCTATCCTATACAATCTCATTTGTTACAGTACTCCAAACCTGTGCTTAAATGTATGGTTTGCTATGCTTGTCAGGATGTTGAAGTCTTCCAGATCTGTTAATTGTGGATTGTCAAAGCTAAAAATTTTATTGGCATTTGAATCTCTTATACAGGGTCTGTAAACGGAGGCAATTGCGCTGAACTTGCGAAACAAGAAGATATTGATGGTTTTCTTGTTGGTGGTGCTTCACTGAAGGTTTGTTCCTCTATTTATTTATTTATTTATCTTTTCTCATATTCAATAGATTGAAGCTGAAAGTATTTATGGACTGGATGAGTTCAGAACACTCCCTAGTTCAAAGAGATAGAAGGAACAAATATTAATAGTTTTCTTTTTGGTGATGCAGGGCCCTGAGTTTGCTACAATTGTCAATTCTGTAACATCCAAGAGAGTAGCTGCTTGATTTATACATTGGTTTCGGCAAGAACAACAAATAAAGGGCTAAAGAGAATCTATTTCAGTTTGAAGCTAATGAGTGTAACCAACCTAAGACCCTATTTTGTTCAATGAAGTTTTGATTGTTTTACTTGTTTGTTTTTCCTTACCAGAAAGAAAGATGGGAATTCCTCCTGTTTCTCTATTGTGGGATGGGCTAAATTCTATAGGAAATCAGATCCATATAAAGTTATATGTTGATGGCATCGCAACCTCTTTTTAATTTTCTATGATTTAGTAATAAAATTCAGCCTCTCGAGTTGATTATGACGCCCGCATCTTGTGTTAATTGTTACTCTATTCTCTAAGGACATTTTACATGTTAGGCAGTATTGTCTAAATGCTTACTAAATTCTCATATATCACTGTTGAAAATAAAGGAAATTGTTAGTTACATACACTGAATTAAATTCGGTGTAACAAGTTGCTAAAATATGTTCGTACCAAGTACCAATATTTGTTTTCTAAATTTCATATGTTGACCATCTTGTTAGTATATTAATTGGTTAATATTTAAAAGTTGCTAGTTAGAGCATTGTTAGACGCATAGGAGATCAGCAGTGAAATGGTTGGCACATGTGGCATTTTCATGTTTCAGATCAATAGGAATTTGTTGCGTAAATGATCTCTCCAACTGGTTTAGAAGATTGCCATAGCTGGGTGTTGAAACGTTGCGGCCAAAAAATTGGATGTCAATCAAATTGTGCGGCAAGTGTGAAACGTCAGCGTGGGCAGGGGGAAGCACCAAGGGAAAAATATGGCCTTAAGATGGATAATTTTAACTCCATTTTAAGACGCAGCAAATATTAATCTTCAAGACTGGGTAACGGGTTTTGGTGTCGAAAGAAGAGAGTGAACCGCCCCCTGGTTTGGGTTTGAACCCCAATTTTTAGATTTAATCTTAAAACACTATCCTATACATGCCCACTTGATATTCGATGACAATGTGTATAAACAAAAGTCATCATTTGACTTTAGACTTGTTCCACTAGAATGGCTAAGAAGCGGTTTTAGTTGTATGGAATGAATCGACTTCTCAGAAGTGTTTCTTCTTCTGTGCTTCTCACTTCATTCCTCCGCTTAATACTACTTTACTCTGTAAATCCTTGACTTTAGTTTATAAGTAAAATAATTTGTCAGTTCTCGTCAAAATAAATTATTTGTCATATCTAGAACGTAGAACAGATAGATATTGCCATCAAATGTTTATGCTTTTATGCAAGTTTTGATTGTAGTGGGGTGGAAAGTGGAAACTTCTCAAGTCAAAATGACTACCTGTGAAATTCATATTCTCCCAGAAACTTTCTAGTTACCCGGTTCATGGATTATAAACATACAAGGCTGTCCGTTGAGCAGAGCATGAGCAAAGAATGACCATGATGATATTTGCTCAGCAAGTTGTCATTCTGTCCTTGATCTCCAGCAGTAAACATAGCAACTTCCTTTACAGCCTTCGATAAATTACTTTATGCTGGCAGCAGATAAAAACAAGATTGGAAAAAGAAGCATATACTATTGATAATGGTGAAGATGTGGAAGCTTCAAACTATCTTTTATAAGACAGGTAAATTCTTAGGAATTGGACAATCTCCTTAAAAGTCATGCACATTTATTTAAATCTCAGTGCTTTTTTTAGTTGGTTGTTGAATTTAGAACACCATAGTTCACTGTTTATCTGACATTATTTCATTCCAGATTTGAAGAAGAGCATTTATCCTGGTGGAGAGAAAAGAAAACACAGAGAGATGGCTGAAGCTGTTGTTGTCTATGTTGTGCAAAGACATGGTGATTTACTCAATGAAGAAGCAGTGTTCTTACATGGAGTGAGAGATAAAGTCCAGTGGGTGCAAAGGGAATTGAAAAGAGTGCAATGTTTCCCGAGAGATGTAGATCAAATGCAGGACACTGATGATGGAGTGCGGTGGTAGGTATCTGAAGTTAGAAATGCTGCTTATTACGCTGAGGATAATAGAGACAGCTTCATGATAAAATTGGCAGATGAAGAAAGAGGACTTTTGGTTTCTCTGAAGAAGTACGCCTACATATTAAACCGAGTGGTGAATCTACACGGTGTTGACGAGGATATAGAAGACCTCAAAGAGAGGATTGTTGACATATTTCGTAGTACAGAAACTTATGGTGTTACAACTGTCAGCAACACAGATAGGAGTGGCAGTTCCTCAAAAAGGTTCAGGCTATAAGAAGGACCTCCTAGAGTAAGTTATTGGTTTTGAGAAGTGTTAAAAAATTGGTGATTTAGTATTATTGGTTAGATAAAAATTGAGATGAATATTAAAGTGGAGAGTCACAATAAGTCTATAACGTGTGAGACACGTATGGAGAAGTTTAGGACGTGTGGGACATGAAGGGGGAAGCGACACGGGACTTGAAGACACAAAGGAAGCGAAGAAAACGAGCATAAGCGCCATTAGGGCTGAGCACCATAGCGCCAGACGCGACAGGGAGTCCGTTTTTTATTTAGATTTCGAGTTTTGGGAAGTTTTAGACTTCCAAAACAAATGGACTCTTACTCCAACAAAGAAAAGAGTTAGTTGGTACGAAATACACCCTATACAAACACTTGTAAACTCTTTAATTGAGATTACGTATTAAGAGAGACTCTAAGAGAGGGGAAGAACTGGGTAGACACTAAGTGCTTGTGTGCACTAGGGTGAAACCATCGTTTGGGTGATCATTGCTTGTGGTAGAGTAAGGGTTCACTAAACATTAGGTTCTTTTGAGGGTTCTTCATATTGGGTTTTCCTTGTAAAATCTCTAGAGAGTTAATAAGAGAGGCTAGGATCCTTGGATCCACTATGGACGTAGGCAATTGGTCGAACTACGTAAGATTGTGTTGTGCTATTTTATATTATGCTTTGGATTCTTGCTATTTTGCTTGATTAACAGGTTATTCCGCTGCGCAAGGAGGTTAGGGTTCTAGGTTGAACTTGAGGTTCTTCGCTTCAACATAACCTTAAGAGGGAGAAGGGCATTTCCTCCCTCAACAAACTGGTATCAAAGTTAAAGGTTCGATAATACACACGTGGGGTATTCAAACCATGGCTACAATCAAGTAAGAAATAAAAAAGTTCAATGGGATGAATGACTTCAATCTTTGGAAGAAGAAGGTTAGGGCTCTACTAGTGAAGGAAGGGTAGACTGAACCTTGGAGGAAGTCAGCTCATCAACTAGCGATGAGACGACAACCTCAAAGTCTGGGCAAAAAGATTGAGACACGATTTTGAAAAAGGCTCACAGCACCATAATCCTGGCGTTAAGTGACGAAGTATTAAGGGAAGTTGGTGATGAGAAAACCGTTTTGGGGCTATGGAAGAGACTCGATGCATTATACATGAAGAAGTCTCTTGTAAATAGACTTCTTGTGAAAAAGAAACTGCATCAGTTAACAATGCACGAGGGATCTTCATTGAGAGCTCACATTGACGAGTTCAAAAAGATCATCATAAGTCTTGAGCAACTAGGCATCAAGACTGAGGATAAAGACAATGCCATTATTCTGTTAAGTTCGTTACTGAAGAGCTATGAGAGCTTTGTGGATACGTTGCTGTATGGTAAGGAGTCTTTAACGATGAATGACGTCAAGGCATCATTGAACTCAAAAGAATTGACAAAGAGATCTGAGTCCGAGAGTGAAGCAGCATTGCTTGCACAAGGAAGGAAGAGCAACCAATCAAGGAGGAAATCCAAGAAGTGTTTCCTTTGAAATAAGGAAGGGCATTTTGTGAAGGATTGCCCGAAATCAAAAGGCCAATGAGGGTGGGCTGCAATCGGTATTGAGGAAGATACCGAAGTTGTAGACACATTGGTAGCCTCAAGGAGAAAGTGCGCTGGAAAATGGATACTAGATTCGGGGTGTAGCATCTATATGTGTCTTGACAGATCGATGTTTATCAACTATAAAGTCAAGAGAGGTAAAGCTTTAATGAGGAATGACATGACTTGTGAGATTATGGGAGTTGGTGACATAAGACTGAGGATGCAAGGTGGAGAAACTAGGAACTTATATAGTATAAGGTATGTTCCTAAATTGAGGAGAAACTTGATATCCTTAGGCAAGCTCGATGAGGAAGGGTATTCGGTTAGAGCGAAAAAAAGAAAACTAAGGGTAGAGAAATGAACTATAAGGTTTGAGGGTGAGAAGCACAATGGAGGGCTCTATGTTCTTACTGGGATGGCCACGAGTGGCCTAACGCGGGGCGTTGGGGTAATACAGACCACTAGGCGATATCCAAACCGTGCTCACCGAGGTGATAATGGTCGGAAAGGAGTGCAACGCATTTATACCCTATGTAAGGTGCACGAATGCCTTTGGAGACCAAAGTCACTAGCTTGGGGAAAGTTAAGTCTTAGTGGAGACTTAACTGGACTCAACTCTAGGTGATAGAGTTTTGGTGTGGATCAGATCCCGAAGTCTTCTTATTTGGAAGATTTTGAATCAAGGAAGGGTTTGTTGAAAAATTGGTGATTCAACAATCTTGGTTGGACAAGAATTGAGATGAATACCAAAGTAGAGAGTCACAAGAATTCTATAACGTGTGAGACACATATGGCGAAGTCTAGGATGTGTCGGACACGAAGGAGGAAGTAAAACGAGACTCGAAGATGTAAAGGAAGCAATGAAAACGAGCATAGGTGCCACCAAGACTGAGCGCCGTGGCGATGGGCGCAATATGGCTAGCGCTGCGGCGCCCAGGGATGAGCGCCGCAGTGCCAGATGCGATAGGAAGTCCGTTTTTTTATATGGATTTTGAGTTTGAAAAAGTTTTAAACTTCCAAAACAAGTGGAATCTTACTCCAATAAAGAATAGAGTTAGTAAGCATGAAATATACCCCATATAAAGAATTGTAAACCATTTAGTTGAGATTAAGCATTAAGAGAAACTCTAAGAGAAGGGAAGAACTGGGTAGACACTAAGTGTTTATGTACGCTAGGGTGGAACCGTCGTTTGGGTGATTATTGCTCGTGGTAGAGTAAGAGTTTACTAAACATTAAGTCATTTTGAGGGTTCTTCAAATTAGGTTTTCTTTGTAAAATCTCTAGGGAGTTAATAAGAGAGGCTAAGATCCTTGGATCCACAGTGGACGTAGGCAATTAGTCGAACCATATAAGATTGTGTTGTGCTATTTTATATTCTGCTTTAGATTCTTATTATTTTGCTTAATTAACATGTTATTCCGCTGCATAAAGAAGTTAGGGTTCTAGGTTGAACTTGAGGTTCTTCGCTTCAACATAACCTCAAGATGGAGAAGGGCGTTTCCTCCCTTAACAAGGAGAACACAAAGATATTGGTCAGGCAGTTGCTTAAGGAAGAGCAGCAACGTTGTGTCCTTTCAATACTGCCCATGGGTGGCTTGAGGAAAACTACTCTTGCTTGAAAGCTCTTTAACTCTAGTGATGTGAAAAGAGGATTTGATTGCGATGCCTTGTTTTATATCAGGAGTACACGACACCAGATCATCTTCAGAAAATAATAAAATCTTTTAAGAAGCCAACAAAAGAAGATCTGGAATCAATGGAAAAGATGGTCGAAGAAGACTTGGAATAACATCTTTACGAGTTAAAGGGTCGTGCTACTTGTTGGTTATCGATGATATATTGTATAAAGATTCTTGGGAGAGCCTGAGAAAAGCCTTACGGGGGCAATCACAATGGAAGTAATATCACAAAATCTACTCGCAAAATAAATGTTACTATGATCATAGATGAAAAGAAATTTATTTATGAACTCCAGTTTTGAATCCAAATGAGAGTTGGAAATTGTTTTGTGAGAAAACCTTTCCAGATGATATTGATGGTCCAGCAAGTACTTGTCCTCCAAGACTAGAGAAGTTAGGAAGAGAAATGGTTGAAAAATGTCGTGGTCTACCACTTGCAATCATAGTGTTGGGTGGATTGCTATCAAGAAGACAACCACATGAGTGGCATATAGTGAAGAACCAGTTGTGGTGGCATTTGACAAGAGATTCAGATCATGTTGCATATATTTTATCCTTGAGCTATGATGAACTGCCATATCAATTGAAATCATGCTTTTATGTTTGAGCCTTTTTCCTGAAGACTCTATCATCAATGCTAAAAAATTGAAAGAACGGGTTTATAGCATGGGAAGAGGTGGGGTTTATAGCATGGGAAGAACGAGAATTAGAGGATGCTGCTGAGGAATACTTGAAAGAGCTCATGACAGAAGCATAGTTCAAATCGCTAAAAGATATTTGAATAAGGTCAAGTCGTTCCGGATCCATGATCTTATACGAGAACTTGCCATTAGAAAAGCCAAGCAATTAGATTTTCTTCAAATTGGTAATGGAAAAATAAGTCCATATTGTTGCGGGAAATTAGCCTTTAGCATTAATTTCACTTAAGAATTAATTTTTACACTGACTTCATTGTTAGAGTTTTTATGCGCCCTAATACCACAATGGCTTAGAATTTAGCACCTTAAAAACTTTTGCACGTACAAAAAACTTCATTAAAAAATAATTAAGAATATAAAAGATCAATACAATAATAGAGAAAAAGAAAACAAACCACAAGACATAAAGCATACATAGTTTGGCAACAAATACCTACCTCAACGGCGGATTCATAATCTAAATTCTTTCATTAATAGTTCACAAAAAACTCTTTAGATCACCAAGTATCTCATAGATTACTTAGGTTTTGTAGACTATTTAGTATCTTACAGATTACCTAGATCTAACAATAAGATATTTAAACAAGGAATATAATGAATAGCCAGAGTTCTTTCTCAAAGGATCTATCATCACTCTCTTATGCAACTTAGCACTTAAGTGATCTCATGGTTACACTTTTGTACGCTCAGCACTTAGTGCTTTCTTAGCTCTCAATTCTCTCTTATATTTATATCTTTAATGTTTGATTAATTTAAAATGGTTACAAGGGTTTATATAGTGCACAAAGTATCCCTAGAAACCTTAAACCTAATAAGAATAAGAGTCAATGCATGTAGGAGTCTAAATATCACTCAAAAAATTTAACTCCGAGCTAAAAGTGGAAATTCCCGAAGTTGGGCGCTACGGCATTGGCGCAACCCCAAAGTGGTACCACAAAATTGCATGGTCGGCACTACAGTGTTACTTGTTTTATTTGTAGCGCCGTGGCACTAGAAAGCCAGTGCTACGGTGTTATGACCTGGTGATGTCTCTTGCATTTTTTTCACCATTTCTTTGTTACCAATTCTTCGTTTTACTGCTTTCATTTACGTCCGATGCGTACTCGATTTTGTGTTGACTCTTTATTAGTTTTCAATTCAAAATCAAACTTAACCTTAATTTTGAATCATCGAATTCTAACAGATACCATAAGAAAATTAATTCACTTTAGATACTTAGGCCTCAAAAGTAGTAGCATAATGGAATTTCCATCATCTAGGCAATTTGTGGTAAACACCTTAGCTGCCATTGGCAACACTCGCTTGAATCTGCTTGGTGAGATACAAAAGCTTCATCAGTTAAGACATTTAATGGCTTATCCTTTTGGACGACTCAAAGATGCTCAAGTAGGTATAGTTTCAATAGTATGTTAAAATTGATGCAAAGAATTTGATTAATCTTCGATAGTTGGAGATGCATAAGGTACCATATAGAGACATGAATTTTATATTACAATTACAAAGCATTCAATATCTAATATTATAGACAAAAACCTTTTTTTTTACACTTCTTCCCTTTTCTCAATGTCAGCATGTCATCAAACTAAAGTTGGATGGAAAAATAGATAAACTACCAGGAACTACTCATAATCTTATATGGTTCACTACTCAAGGAAGACTCGACAACAATGTTGGGAAAGTTACCGAGGCCAACTATTCTCAACCTGGGAAAAGCTTTGTTCTCTTGAAACAAAATAGTTTTCATCAAGAATGGCTTTACTCAACCCCAAATTCTAAGGCTTTCTTGGTTGTGCTTCTTAACGATGTTGAATGTGAAGCTAGGAGCTATGCCAAGAAACAAATATTTTAGCATTGAACATTGCAACAATTTGTCAATGGGTACATAAAGATTGAGGATGGTCTCACTTCCCCATAAATTGTAATACGTAGATTTGGTAAGTGGGCTATGTCGGGTTAGTACGGCCCATGAAAAATTAGCCTAAGTGGGCTATTGCCTCTCGGTCAGCATGAGATGAAAAATATTTGTGCCGAGTCGACGCAGGCACGATAGAGCTTAACTCAGCACAGTTTATGGGCACTGGCCATGGTTATGCCATGTCGTACTAGTATGCGAGCTCATGCACCGACACGATTTTTAATCTTTTAAAAAAACTTTATTTAATATTTGTTGTCTACAATGTAGGCTACAAGCAGCTTTTAATTTATTTTTTAGAGTTATTATCATGAATACCTTTAAAGTAAGACTTAATTACAAAAATACCTATGAGTTTTAGATTCTATTGAAAACACCCAAATATTTTAACAAATTTCATTAATGCCCTTTCATTAGAGAGTATTTTGTTAAATTTAACAGATTTTATATCAGTGAGTGTGAAATCTAAATTACTCCTATAAATAATAATGAATTATGATATAACAATTATACCCCTACACATCTTCTCATAAAATACATTTTCCAATAATAATAAAAATAATAATAATAATAATTATTATTGTTATTATAATTAAAAAATATTAATGGTTTTGACCATTAGCGTTTAACCAAAATCATTAATGGTTATAATTAAAATCATTAATGGTTTTTGTTTTGCATTAATTAAAACAATTGAAGAAATCAATCAAAACTATCTTGCGTCCTTTTCCCTTCTTCACATTTTCGGTCATTGATTTTTTTTTTGTCATTCTCTTTCTAAAGTAGAAAGAAAAGAATTCTATTTAGCTTCTTCCTTCAACACAAAATCGCACAGTCATTGATTTCTTCGGCCATTGATTTTTTTTGTCTTTTTCCTTCAACATAGAATTTCATCTGGCCAGTCATCATCATTATCTGTAGACCTTGAAAATATTGTCGTATAGCATAGTAGTAGGGGTGATGGGTGGTGGCGGACTCGGTAGTGGTGGGATGAGAGAGAGTTTGAAAGCGGGAACCAGTACTTTTGTTGAATTGGGCCTAAAACCAACAGATCCTAGTTCGTCATTTGTGTGGCAAAGACTGAGTAGTTGGATGGGAAGCACATGGTGTTCAATCAGGTCGTTGAGAGAATGGATGCGGTGAAGGCTATTGAGAAAGTTGGGCCAAGCTTTGGTAGGATCGCCAAGCCTATCGTGATCTTTGATTATGGTCAATTGCCTTAGATGATAATGATGAGGAGGAAATGGATCATCATTATGATCGTGATGATGACCAATATTGTAGATGAAATTTTTTTCCATTGTGGAATTTTGTGGTGGTTTAGATGGATTTAATAGTTGTATGTAAATTTCCCTTGATTTTATTGTTTATATAGAAAATGAATGTAAACAAATTGTTTTCCATCATATAGTAAATAATTTTTTTTTGTTTTCCCACGTTTTCTTACCAACCAAACAGAAATTTATACTTAGGCAAAGAAAAGCATACAAATTAGTAGTTGGATAAGCAATCAAAAATAAGGTGGTAGTTGAGGATTGAACGTACACGAATAAGAGGTGTTTGGAAAATGATTTAGCTTGTTTGGTAATAATTGCAGGACATGCGCCATTTTAAGGTGTTTGTTTAATAAACCAAGCCGAAAAAGCTTTAATGCCTTTGTGCTGTTAATTTTAATAAAAAATTCTTTAACAAGTGGGCATTAATGAAATGTTTTAAAATATTTGAGTATTTTTTATAGAATTTAAAACTCATGAGTATTTATGCAATTAGAACTTACCTCAAGGGTATTCATGATAATATCGTTTTTTTTTTTTTATATATGAGACCATTGATTAACAATAAGTTTTATGCCTATAAAATAGCACCCATAATACCTTTATTAGGCACAAAACATTTCCTCTCTCAACTCACATCTCCTAAATCTCTCTTAACTTTATCAAATTATTCCAATTCTCTTCAAAATCTCTCAAATTATTTTTTTATTTTTTAATTTTTATTCATCTAATTATAAATTCTCAACACAATTATTTATTATCCATACAATGGTTAATTTTAGTATTATTAATAATTTTGAAGAAAATATTTCAATGCCATTATAAATTTTTAGTAGTCAATTTACTTTCACAATTAAAAATGTTGAAAGCATTAAAAAATCAAAAAGAGGTCGAACATAAGATATTTGGAGTTATTCACATTAAAGACTCATACAATTTCTAAAAAAATTATATGTAAGTTTTGTGTTAAAGTTTTAGATGCCAAAATGGCCCATGACATTGGGTATTTGAATCGACATGCCATAGCATATTTGCAGAAATATGATCCAAAAGAACTTATTAAAATTGAAATTGGCAAAAGTGCCTCTAGAGAAAATCTTTTTGGATTCAAATATAATCAACAGCGTATGTATAATGGATTGGTTAGATACTTTGCAGCTTTTCATAATCTACATTAACACAGTATGATATTGTTCGCTTTAAGCATAAACCCATACAGTTTCATTCTTGAGTCTTCTCAAAAAATCTTATACTGATTGAGAAGGGGCTTTACATATATAGTCTAGAAATTTAACCTAATCAAGTGATATGATATTCTTACACCTGACTCTCACCCTACCCATTTTGGCTCTGCTATCTATGGGTTTAAGAATCTTGGATCTCAGATTTTACAATTTATACTCCTTAGAAGGATACACGGCCTTGTGTGTGGTAGGTCCCTAGGACACATGGCTGCCTCATGTGTGCTAAACCCCAAAGTCGCACAACATATGTGCGCTATTTAGAGCTCAAGCTGTAGGTACGCTAACCCACACCATGACGTAGGTTTAGTTCTGGTACCATTTGTATTGATCTGCTCCCATATAGTATTATATTGTCTACTTTGAGCCTAGGCTCGCACAAAGTTTTTCTTAGGTCTCACTAAAAGGCCTTATATTGATTGAGAAGGAGCTCTATATATAGAGCACAAAAACTTTATCTAACCAGACGATGTGGGATTCTGGCACTTGATTCTCACTTCATCTATCTTGACCATGCTATCTATGGCCTCAAGAATCTTGTATCTTGGGTGTTACACAACTAGTGAACAACCTCTCTCATTCACCGAAAATAAAAGGTATGGGAAATATATAAAATGGTACAATCAACTCAACTTCTCTCGTGTTCTCAGAAATACTGTTAAGAATAATGTTTTCACTATATGTCAACAAACCAAATAAAATATAATTGATGAAATCTCATAAGTTAAAGGAGTATTTGCTGTTATTTTTAATTATTGGATGAGTTCCAATGATTTGTGGTATATTTGTGTTATGTTGCATTATATTAATAATGATTGGCTTTTACAAAAAAGAATTATTGCTTTTCTTGAATTAGAATGTTCACACACAACTAATATAATTTTTAATTTTTTAATGAATATTTTTTAAAAATTTCAAATTTTTGAAAAACGTATTAGTATTACTTTGATAATGCAAGTGCAAATATTGTTGCTATAGATTTTTTTTTTCCGTCAGTTAACACATGCACGTGGTTCAAGTATTTTTCATATAAGGTATTTTTATCTTATTGTTAATTTAATTGTTCAAGATAATTTAAATATAATTGATTCTCATATTGGAAAAAAATTAGAGAAGTGATAAAATTATTACGTCATATTTTCTAGACGATAAAAATTTAAAACTGTGTTGAATAATTGTTGAATGAATAGTATAAAGTTTAAACTTGATGTGAAAACTTGTTAGAATGCTACATATATGATGATGAAATCTGATGTATGTTTTAGTAATTATATTACATATTATTATAATTATAATGAGAGACACTATACTAACTAATCATAATTGAAAAATTGCATTTTACTATATGCAATTTTTAAAAGTATTTAACGATGCAAGTTAGCATATTCAGGTGTATATCAGTATTCATCTTTTATTGCTTTGACTTATATTTATAATATTAGTGATATTTTTTTTAAGTATAGAGATAATCCAACTTTTTCTTATATATATACTATTATGGAGATTAAATTCCAAAAATATTAGAGAAAGTTTCTATGTTATTTGTGCATTGAGAATGAATCTTAGAATCAATTATCTAGAGTAAAAGTTTTAATTGTAGAGATCTCATAAAATTTAAACTCTAAATTTTTTTTATTTATAATTTTGACTAAATTTACTATTTTATCATACAATTATTCATTTTTTATAAAAATAAATTTGTATCAACTTTATTTATAAAAGAAGCAAATGAAGAGCCTGTTTATGATCAAGTTATTTAGAGTATTTTGTTTAAAGGTAAAAGAAAAGTTGATTCTAGTTCTAATGTTTTTACTACTTTTGAATTGAAAAAATTTATGGATACTTACTACTCTTTTATGTTAAGTGCACAACAGCAAATAGAATTTGATATATTTTATCATGGTGAAAATCAAACGAAATGGTTTACCTTGTGTTATCCACCATGGCTCGAGATCTACTAATTCCTTCAGTATGCACTGTAGCATCGAAATTCGCTTTTAATGCAGAGGGGTTGAATATTAGATAAAAAATGATTAAAGTTGACATCAGATACTTTGAATGCTTTATTGTATGTAACAAACTGAGAAGATGCAATGGATCAAAAATAAAATTGGCAAGTAGATATGATAAGAGATTTTTGGAACTTTGATATTTGATTATTTGAAATAGAAATTTGTAATTTATTAGAAAATGGTTGAATTTACAAATAATAGATGGTTCAATAGGTGTCAACCTTGTTAGGATGTATTTTAACTATAATGATGTAAATTTGATCCATTATTTTTGTATTTTCATCAAATAATTTCAGATTTGCAATAATATCAATCAATTATTTTTTAACAAATACAATTACAATTTCAATTATGATTATAACACAATTTCAATAAAATATAGTTAACTTATAATTAATAATTTTATTTATGATTACAAAATATTTATAATTACAATTAAAATATTGTAAGAAAAATATTTATAAATATTTTAAAAAATAATTAAAATAAATTAAATATTTAAAAAAATCGTTTATTAATGGGCATGGTCCTGAGCCTTCTCGTGCCAAGCCTGTGATAGGATGTGCCTGGCACAACCCATCATGGGCTTGTGTCGGCACTTGGCCCATCACAGGCCTATGCCGACATGACACACTGGATCGCAAATTGTGGCCCAGGACAACATAGATACCTAGTGATTGATGCTATAATAGTTAAGTGCAAACGCACGCTATCGTATCAAGCAATATAGAATTTAAGTCTAGATATAATTCCTACAGGGACTATTTGATCTAATTCTTTCAATTAATTACTAAAATTATATTTACTTAACTTTTATTCAAAAAACTAGAATATGAAAATTAATTAATTGCACTAGTTTTATCGATTTAAACTAAACTTAAATAACAAATAAATAAAGAGATAAATTCACCAATTGATAATAATTTAGGGTATAGACTCATCCCTTAATATTTC
Source organism: Ailanthus altissimus (assembly GCA_946807835.1). Classification (NCBI taxonomy): domain Eukaryota; kingdom Viridiplantae; phylum Streptophyta; class Magnoliopsida; order Sapindales; family Simaroubaceae; genus Ailanthus; species Ailanthus altissimus. Next base: position 15,926,510 of record OX327698.1, read on the forward strand.
ATTCGACTTATTAATATCTTAGTTAATCACTTAAAACAAATTGATTGACTAGACTCTAATTTCATCACAAGCATCTGTCAATGGTTGAATGACTATTTATACATTCTAACAATTACCTATATATCTATCGTAATAAGAAAAGAATATAATTCATTAAGATCGGGTCTAAATCATATCATACATTTCATTTAGGTATATATCTATCATAATGGAACTCATAGTTGTTACCCTGTGATCATGCTCAAACTATCCTAGGCTAACACATGAATCCATATGTCGAGTTCATCATAGTTCCTTAATCATTCATAATATTGGCCAGATAAACATTAAACTCAGATATAATAAATCAATTATATGTATTAAGTTCATAAATTAAGAATTAACAAAATCCAACTACATGCTTAGGTTCAAAAGTCTAACCCTCAATAAAATAAATTTAGCTCATCACAAACTTAAGAGTACCAAACCAATCAATGTATAATAGTAAGAACAAGAACATAATGATAAGAAAAGAGAAGAAAAACTAATCAATGTGACTCTTTTGATTGTTTCTCTCTCTTCCTTTACTTGAATCTTAAATTCTTAATCTTAAATCTTGATTTATTATCTTTGATCTCTCAATTTGTGTTGTGAATTGTTTCTTTAAGTTTTTTCTCTCTATGGTCAGTGTTATGACTCATAAAAGAGTGCTTTTATAGGTATGAGAAGCCCTAGAAGTTGTCATAAAGAGTCCAAATCGTGTTAGGAGACGGAAAAAAAAAAAGAAAACTGCATTTTTTCTGCATGAGAGCCATGGCCTTGGTTCCTGGGTACCGTGGTCCTGAGATTCTATCCCTACGGCCTTGGCTGTGGGTTCCTAGGAACTGCGGCTCTGACTGAGTTCTGATGCTTACGTATTTTGAGCGCAACTTCTTGTTTTACCTGATTCTCCACCTGTTTGTTCCTATACGTCACATTTTCTATTATGCATCTATTTATAATAAAAATCATGAATAAATAGCCATATATTCATGATTTAGAGCAAAATACCAAAGTAGGAGTACTGAATATACTAGTGCATTTATGCCTTTATCAAATACCCAAAAACTTAAGACTTTACTTGTCCTTGAGCAAAACAAGAACAAAAAATCATAGCTTATTAACTCCAAATAAATACTCAAATCTAAAAACAAACTTCAATTGATTAGATGATCATCTTTATTGCCTCAAAGGCATGATAAATGGCATAAGTCTTTTTAGAACGTAATAGATAACTTTTAATAAATCATCACACCATTAATCAAGTCCTTCATTTTCCATTATTAATGATCACTTGTGCATGTGTTCAATAAGCAAGTAATAGCATATAAAGATAATGTCACAGTATATTTCAATTTATTATACTACTATAAGCTTGTTATTCATACTACTCTCCACTAATATAGAAATACACATGTTTAAAGATCTATTTAGGAATTTTATTAGCTTATAACGTAAGGCCAAGGTCAAGGTGAGATATAAAGATATATATAAAGTGAAAATAACACTTAGACTTTACCTAGAAACCTCTTGAACTTTTCTCCTTGATTTATCTTCTCCCCTAAACTTATGATATTCCCATCTTTCTTTTAACCACTCTTTTGCAAATAATTTTTTCTTTTTCTTAAAATGGTGATATTTATGCATTTAAAGCTCTTACTTTTTTATTTATTTAAAAAGTACCCCTAAACTTAGATTGATAAGCACCTTCAAGACTTATTGCTTTTCATTTCAATACCATTTTCACACAATCGCAACCTTTTTCTTTTAAAGAATATTTCTAAGTAAAATCAAGGTTTATGTGTTATAGGTAATTTAGGATAATAAACTTAAATTCTTAAGGCTTGTAATGTGGTTAAACAGAAAAAATGGGTCTTTAGGCTCAAACGGGATAACTAAGGATAAATATATATATAAAGTAAGCTAGAAAAGGATTAATCAGTCCAAAGATGGCCTAATGTAATTTCCTATTTATGTGTTTTCTAAGATTTTACCTCAAGTAGTAATCAAACAAGTTCTAGAGTGTTGGTCTTCGAGACTGTGGTGTACTACTTAAGCATGAGTATCTTTAAGCAAAGAATTGAACTAATACATGTTTATCTCAATATGCTCAAGAATAAGTGATTAAAAATAAGATTGAAATCAGTTCAAGATTTATGATATAAATAGTTATCTCAAGCATCTATTGTTTCCTAGAGACTTGTAAAAATAAATTCAGCCAATATTCTAATTTTTATTATGGACTAATGATCATTATCTCAACAAAAACTAACAAACTAAAAAAATTTAACCCACAAGATAACCAATAAAATCATGTAGCAAAATAAACATAGGTTATGTATTTTTCACCCCCAAACTTAAATTAGGCATTGTCTTCAATGTCTAAAAATAAAATTAAAAGTAAGAAAAAAATACTCCCATAGTAAATGAAGTTGAGACAATACAGTGTTTTTGTCTATTGATTGGATTACGGTGTTCTTTTGCTCTTAATACTTATAATTGCTCGTGTTGCTTCATTGACTGCTCGACTTGCTGTTTTATTCCTAAAAAGAAAATAAACTAAAATAAATAAAAGCTGAAACTAACAAAAATAAAAAATTCTTGGGTTGCTTTCTAAGAAGCGCTTGATTTAACGCCATCAGTTTGGCGAGGCTGTTTTTACTCTTATGGTGGATCAAATTTAATGGTGGAAGCATCCTTGTATGTGATCTTCTTAGATTTCCTTTCTTTTAGCTTATATATCTTCTTGATTAAGTCAAAGGCAGTAGCTTTTGTCTCATTCTTCTCATGTTTCTCTGAAAAGACTTGAATCTTAAACTGGTGAAGTGTCTTTCTTGTGCCCTTCTCTTTGATCCTCTCATCCCACCGCTGCTTTTTATTTTTATTTTATTTCCTCCTATATTTCAACGCCTTTTTTTTTTTATATGAGGATTCAACATCTCCATGTCTTTGAGCTCTTTAGCAATTGGTAGCACCATGTCAATACTGCAACAATCTTCACTTTTAGATGGTAATTTAATCTCCTTGAAGACTTTGAAAGTGACAATATCCTCTTAGACCTTTATGGTCAACTCCTTTTTAAATATCAATGATCATATGTCTCGTGGCTAGGAAGGGTCTTCCAAGGATGATAAAGATTTCATTGTCTTCTTCTATGTCTAGAACGATAAAATCTGCAGGGAAGATGAACTTATCCACTTTTACTAGCACATCATTTATAATTTCTTTCGAGTAAGTGAGAGAGCGATCAGTAATTTAAAATGTGATATTAATCAGTTTCACTTTTCTCAAACTTAACTTGTTGTAAACGGAGAGGGGCATAAGATTAATATTAGCTCCTAAATTGCATAAAGCCTTACCAATGTCATAATTGCCAATGGAGCACGATATAGTAAATCTCACAGGATCTTTGAGCTTAGGAGTTAGCTTCTTCTAAAGAATAGCACTACACTTATTTGTCAATGTTATTGTCTCATAATCTTCTAGTCTCATCTTCTTTGAAAGGATACTCTTCATAAACTTGATGTAGCTAGTCATTTGTTCCTACGTATCTGTAAAAAAAAAAATATTGATATGTAATTTCTTAAAAAATTCAAAAAATTTAAAAAATTGCTTATCTAATTTTTTTTTGCAGCCTCTGTGGGAATGATGGAAGTAGAGTGAATTGTTGATTCTGCTCATTGCTACTAGTATTTCCTATTGAGTTTGCACTTTAGAATGTTGCTACACTTTAATACTAGTTTTTGCACTTTTTCTTGCTGAAAATTCTGCAATTTTCTATTGCTTATCTTTCAATTTAGCATTCTGGACTGCCTTGCTGCAATATTTCAGTTTATGCACTTGTTTGACACTTCTATAGCCTTTAAGAAAAATGTATAGGTGGTTTATATGCCTGCACTTCTTCTTGTTATGCCACATTCTCCTTCTCTTTCACACTTGATAGTGGTGGTTTGGATATGTTTTCATATGAGATCTTACCACTTCTTAAGTTAACGGCTTGACAATTCTTTATATTTCCTCTTAAATGTCCTTCGGTATCGCTTAGTAGAGTATCTTGAGGTCGTTTATTAATAGCTACAATAAGTTATCGCATTTGAACCTCCAAGTTCTTTAATGATGTTGAATGATTCTATAGGATGGTGTCATTAGACTTCGTATATTGCATAAACATGTGTTTACGCTCAAAATATAACGCGGCTATCGCAGTATAGATTGAGGTGTCGATCCCACGAGGAAGCTCTTGGCAAAATAGGTTAGTGAAGTAAAATATTAAAGCAGTAGCAAAGGGTTAATTGATTTAAACGGATGAGATAGAATTGTCTATGAATTGAGGAAAATGTCTTATGATGATTTAAGCAAGACTTTGAGAATCACAATTATGCTTTATAAATCTACTCTATACTTTGATTCGATATTTATAACTCAACTGAAAGTTTCACATTCCAAACAATTAATCGGAAGGTATGTAATATATAGCACATTTGATAACACATGTATTTGATTTAGTTAAATTCTTTGCAAGCATTAACACACATAATGTTATTTATACAAGTTATCTAAGATCGACAATATATCATTTTGACAATATTGCAGTAAAAGATTAACTTGAATATCAAACATTTATTGCCCTTACATGTTATCCAAGATCGACAATATATCAAATTGACAATACTGCAGTAAAAGATTAACATATAAAACAATATAACCAGTAACAATTATAAATCAACATGAATCACATAAGAAAAGCATGACTGAACATATATGAGACATGAGAATTATAACCTCTGGATTATAGAAAATAAAATAGATAAGAGTTTAATCAAAACCAAACTTACAACATTTATAGCTCTTGACACCGAATCAAAGCATGGAAGTAGATTTACTACACATAAAAGTTCATCTCTTAGCCTTGCTAGGAACTCTAGCCTAAATTACAATACATGTTAATGAGAATAAAAGAAGAGAGAAATTATCTTAAAAACGTCCTAAGGGTCTCCTTATATAGGCAATGAATGGACATATGTCATGGATGACATCAATCTTCAATAATTTTAAGCCAATAACTCGTGTATCCACTTGCAGCACATTTTTGATAATGTAAATGATCAATTCAACTTCTGTAGCCGACATGAAAGTTGTATAATTTTGACTCTTCTTTCCATAGGCACTGATTTCATGCAAATTGGATGAGTATCCAATGAGATATGAGCAAAATTCCAAAGATACATCAGAATTCGGCCAACAACCATTTTACCCACTTGCAATGCGATTTGGTCCATGATAACGGCTGATTTGGACTTTACCATAAACATACGAGTTGTTGATAGTAAAGTCAAAAATTTACAGCTTCAAGAATTATACCAATTGAGTACGTATTTTGTGAGATACGGTCCAAATACGTGAATTGGGTCAAGCTGGGTAAGAGTTGTAGTCCGATTCTGTTGTATCTCAATTTTTGGCCCATAACATGTTGGATTTGGCTTTTCCACTATTCTTCAAATTTGTGTAAGATTGAGTCATGTTGCACCAGGTTCAAGAATTTCTTCATTTCGATTTCTACATTGAGAGTTATGTCCAGTTTACCTAAACTTGTCCAAATAACATTCATTAATCACAATTTAAGGAGAACACTTTATTTCAAGCTAAAAATACAGAAAATACTAAAATTAGTGACATTAAATGGTGATTGAATCTCCTAACAACATGCATTTTCATGTGTTCATCACAGCCCCCAACCAGCTTATTGCTAGTCTCTAGCAATTCAAGCGTAAATAGAATATGCAAAACTAACTAAGCATTTCAATCAAAACGTTAGTTCGAGATCACTGTTGCTATCATGGTTTTTTCAATTACAACTTTCGTAATTTGTGTGTGTGTGAACTAAGCCATAACCATCTAACCACAAACCACAATAGATATAGCCTTGAGAATTTCTCCAAGTAAAAGCCTCAACTCCATATCCTCACAGGTGTATGACTGTTTAAAAGGTTAGGACTTCTCTTATGGAGTTGGAAAACAGTTAAGCACTCAAGAAAAAGTCAATTTTAAGGACAGACATATAAACTAACATTGATCCGAAGATAGGAAAATTATTTGTTTAAAAATCAATTATTCATATCATACGCCAACTTTAGAACTTTAATTGGCTTGTGAGAATAATACAATTATAACTTGGTGAGAAAACTGTTTTACAAGGTATTTGTCTTCTAAAATTGAATGAAGACTTTATTAAACTGAATTGCTTCCTTTTTTTTTTTCTTGTTTTTGGTACTTTTGTGTGTTTTTTTTTTTTTTGTATTTTTGAAAAATACAGGGAATTATAAAGGTTTCTCACCAAATTATATTATGCACAAATGTAACCAACTTATCCCTTAATTCAAATAATATCATTCTAAACAAAAATTAACCAATTCAAAGGATCAATGAAAGTTCATAAGCTGTTTTCTCAACCTTTCCACTTACTCACAAAAGATATGTGAGATTAGAAAAATATATACTTAAACATGGGAATTCTCTTGGCTATATAAATTGAATCATCCATCTTACCACAAGGCTTAGCATTGTGCTCAAACATATTTTGGAAGTCATTCTTTAGTAACCTAGATAGAAACAGTGACTCAACCTAAATAATTCTGAAATCATACTTAGGCAGAAAAGCAAATTCCTTTATACAAGAATTACCAAGACTACAAGCAGTAAACGACAATGCATGAAATATAAAACAAAATAACAAAAAGTTAGTTAAAATGCATTTCAAAAGTTAGCACTAAAACTCCTTACTCTGCCATTCTAATTTGACCTAGAATGCGTCTCAAGAGTTCAAGAATGAACTCTTTACTCTGCCATTTTAATCAAATGTCGAACCACAAAATTTTTTATTTTTTTTTTTACAAAATGCAACGTATGTCTACTATCCTCCCCCCAAACCAGATGAAACATTGTCCTTAATGTTTAAATAGAAATAGATAAAGTATAGGAGACATTACCTGAAACGCCAATTATTTGAAAGAAACAAACCTGAGAGAAACTTAAGCAAACATAAACTAAAATGATGATGTAAATAAATAAATAAAACAAAGAAAAATAATACATTATTTAACCAAAAGATTTGAATTTAAGACATCTATATGAGTAGCCCTACTAAAAATAAAGTTTGAAATTAAAACACATGTATTTACAAGTAGTTGTGATTGTGGCTTACATCTTCCTCTGGTGTATTTGGCTTATAGCAAAAAGATGTTCATCTGGAAAATCGTCTCGAATGGGTGGCAAATCAGTAGAGTCAGTGAACTCAAGGCGGGATAGATGATCAGCAACAACATTTTCAATGCCTTTCTTATCTTTGATGGTTATATCAAATTCCTGCAAAAGAAGAATCCACCTAATTAAACGGGCTTTAGCATCCTTCTTAGAAAGAAGGTACTTAAGGGCTGCGTGGTCAGTAAAAATAACAATAGGTGAACCAATCAAATAAGAACGAAATTTATCTAAGGCAAAAACAACAGCTAATAGTTCTTTTTTAGTAGTAGTGTAATTCATTTGAGCATCATTCAAAGTCCTACTAGCATAATAAACAACAAAGGGTTTTCCCTCCCTCCGTTGCCCAAGAACTGCTCCTACAGCATAATTACTTGCATCACACATAATTTCAAATGGGAGGTTCCAATCCGGTGATTGCATGATAGGAGCGGTGGTGAGTTTGGCAATGAGTGTTCGAAATGCCTCCTCACACTCTTGTGTCCATGTAAATTCTGCATCTTTTAGCAAAAGGTTACACAATGGTCTAGATATGGCAGAAAAATTTTGTATAAACCTTCTGTAAAAGCCAGCGTGTCCAAGAAAGGATCGGACATCTTTTACCGTTTTAGGTGTAGGTAATTTAGAGATTAATTCAATTTTTGCCTTGTCAACCTCTATCCCTCTTTCAGATACAATGTGCCCTAAAACGATTCCTGAAGATACCATGAAATGACATTTCTCCCAATTTAGCACAAGTCCTTTTTCTTCACACCTACTCAAAACAGATTTCAAGTTAAGTAGGCATAAATCAAAAGAATTACCAAAAACAGTCAAATCATCCATAAAGACTTCCATGCATTTTTCAACCATATCAGAGAAAATACTTAACATGCAACGCTGGAAAGTAGCTGGTGCATTACATAATCCAAATGGCATTCTACGAAAAGCATAAGTACCAAAAGGGCATGTAAAAGTAGTTTTTTCTTGATCTTCTATAGCTATCTCAATCTGGTAATACCCTGAATACCCATCAAGAAAGCAATAAAAAAGATGTCCAGCTACACGTTCTAAAATTTGGTCGATAAAAGGCAATGGAAAATAGTCTTTCCTAGTGGCTGTGTTTAACTTTTTACAATCAATACACATTCTCCAACCACTTACTACTCTAGTTGGAACAGGTATCCCATTCTCATTTTCAACAACAGTAACCCTAGATTTCTTAGGAACTACTTGAGTTGGACTTACCCATTGACTATCAGAAATTAGGTAGATTATACCCGCATCTAATAGTTTCAAGACCTCTTTCTTCACTACTTCTTTCATTGTTGGGTTAAGTCTTCTTTGTGGGTCTCTACGAGGTTGGGAACCTTCCTCTAAATGAATTCTATGGGAGCATATCAATGGAGAAATACCTTTAATATCAGCTATGGTCCAACCTAGTGCAGACTTATGTTCTTTTAACAATTTTATCAATTTTTTCTCTTGTTCAGCACTAAGTTCAGAAGAAATGATGATAGGAAAGGTATCACCTGGTCCCAAGAATGCGTGTTTCAAACCTTTGGGCAGTGGAGAAAGCTCAACTTGTGGTGTCTCGAGGTTTGATGGTTTTGGTCTCTCCTTCTCTCGTGGCAACTCTTCAAAGTGTGGCTGCCAAAATCGAGTCTATTTATCCTGTGAGTCAAAAATACTAAACACATTAGTTGTTACATCAGGATAATACAATTCTTCAAAATCAAAATTGAGAAGGTTTTTCGAAGAATCATAGCCATGATTTTTATAAGCTTCCTCCGCTACAAGTGTGTCTATTATATATGAATGATAGCACTCGTCTTCTTCTCGTGGTTGTTTGCCAATGTTGAAAATGTTCACCTCAAGAGTCATATTCCCAAAAGATAATTTCATTAGACCATTTCTGCAATTAATAAGAGCGTTAGCAGTGGCTAGAAAAGGTCTCCCCAAAATAAGAGGGATTTTTGACTCCATGTTAACAACAGAATGAGTATCTAAAACAAGAAAATCAACAGGATAGTAAAATTTGTCAATTTGCAACAAAACATCTTCTACTATTCCCCGTGGTTTCTTGATTGATCGGTCAGCTAATTGTAAGACTACAGATGTTGGTTTAATCTCACCAAGTCCCAACTGCAAGTAAATAGAATAAGGCATTAAATTTACACTTGCTCCTAAGTCCAATAAAGCTTGACCAAACTCATGTGTCCCAATTTGGTAGGAGATTGTGGGACATCCTGGGTCTTTATACTTGGGTGGTGTCTTTTGTTCAATCACTGCACTTACCTGTTCTGCCAAAAATGCAGTTTTCTTCACATGGTGTTTTCTTTTGATAGTGCATAAATCCTTGATGACTTTGGCATAAGTTGGAACCTGCTTAATCAAATGTAACAAGGGAAGATTAATTTTAACTTGTTTCAAATGTTCCAAAATCTCACCTTGAATTTCTGAATTTTTCCCAACCGGTTGAAGAGCTTAAGGAAAAGGCACTGGGATTGAAAACTTACTTTCGGGCTCTTTTTCCATTGTGGCCTCTTTTTCAAGGGGGGCATCTTTACTACTCGTAGATGTGTTAATTTCAGGAGTAGGCTCACTTACAATCTTACCACTTCGAGTAGTAATGGCATTGACTTCTTTGAGATTTTGAACATCAGAAGTAGAAGCTTGTGCCATGAATTGTCCTTTTGGATTGGATTGAGGTTGAGATGGAAACTTACCTCGCTCTTGTACAGTTAAGGCACTGGTCAATTTTTTGATTTGACTCTTGATTTCTTTGTTTTCGTCTACCACCTGTGCAAGAATTGTTTCAAATTTTTTATTAGTCTTACTTTGTGCCTCCATAAATGCTTGTAATGTATCCTCTAAAGAACTCCTAGTTGGTCGTGCATTATATTGAGGTGCAACATAAGACTTGGGTGCTTGTTGTTCTTGTTTCCATTGGTTGTTGGCTTGTTGGTCAGATTTCCAACTGAAATTTGGGTGGTTTCTCCAGCTAGGATTATATGTTTCAGAGTAGAGTGAATAAGGCTTCTTGTACATCCCTAGGGCATTACATTGTTCCTCATATATCCCTCTCATCTCACTATACGTGGGACAATCCTGAGCTAAGTGTTCCGCTCCTCCACAGACAAAACAGACATCGTGTGACTCAACTCTAGCAACCGTGTGGGTGACCCTTCTATCTTTGGATTTCAAGGCCTCTAACTCCCTAGTTAAGACCTTTAATTGGGCTTTGAGGTTATCCTCTTTCCTAAGATGGAAAACTCCATTAGGTCGTGACCTATTTGTGCTTTCAGTAATGCTAGGTCCAGTCCATGTATGGGCTTTTTCGGCTAAGTCATTAAGAAATTCTATGGCTTCCTCAGGATCTTTATGAAGGAACTCCCCATTACACATCATCTCAACAAATTGGCGCTCTCTAATTGTGAGTCCCTCATACAAATAACTAACCAAGCGCCAATTTTCATACCCATGGTGAGGGCACAGATTTAGCAACTCTTTAAACCTTTCCCATGCTTGATATAAGGTTTCACTGTCTTTTTGGGAGAATGAAGAAATTTGTCTTTTCAAGCCATTAGTTTTGTGTTGTGGGAAGTATTTATTGAAAAATGCTTGGGTCATTTCTGCCCAAGTTCCTATAGACCTCGGCCTCAAAGAGTATAGCCAACTCTTTGCTTTGTCTTTCAAAGAAAAAGGGAAAAATTTAAGCCTAACAGTGTCTATGGCTTCAGGTTGGCTATGGAAGGTGGCAATTACCTCTTCAAATTCCCTAACATGTACATAAGGATTTTCACTATCTAGACCATGAAAAGTGGGAAGAAGTTGTATCATTCCAGGTTTAAAATCCGAATGTGGTATGTTGGGTGGAAATATAATGCATGATGGTGTGGCTGTGCGAGTAGGATGCAAGTAATCTTTTAGAGTTCTAACGAGGTTTTCTTCATGTTGGCTCATTGTGTTAGAATTACAAGATGAACTAGAAGGTGAATTCTCTTCACTTACAAATTGTGGGAGTGGTTCTAGTTCTAGTTCTAGTTCTCTCACAAATCTTCCTCGTTTGTCTCTAGGTCGATGCATACATCCTAATTTTTTTTTTTTTTTTTTTTTAGGAAAGAAATGCTTAAGGAAAATTAAGAAGTGGAATAAACACAACAAGAAATAGAAATAAGTTAGGTGGTAAGACCAACTATGAAATATAAATACAATAACTAAACAAAAGATTATAAAATACGAAAAAGTACAATAATTAAATAATAAAAAGAAAATACAATAGGTAAATAAATAAAAGGTTAGGCGGTAGAACCGGCCATAAAAAGAAAATACAACATATTAACTAAAGAAAATATATTGCAATAAATACGTAAAAGAAAATGAAAATAAAGTATAATAAAAAAAAGTGCAATAAATAAATAGAGTATAATACGAAATAAAGAAACTAAGTTAGACGGTAGAACCAGCCACAAAATAAAAAGAAAATACAATAAATTAACTAAAGAAATAAAGTACAATAAATAAATAAAAGAAAGTGAACAAAGTTAGGCGGTAAAACCAGCCATTAAAAAAAAATGCAATAAATAGATAAAAGAAAATAAACTAATTAGGCGGCAAAACTAGCCATTAAGATAATATAAAATATAACAAATTAACTAAAGAAAACAAAATAAATTAGGTGGTAGAACCAACCATGAATAATAAATAAATTACAACAAAGGAAATAAACTAAGAGTTTACAAAGAAAAGAAAATATACAAAGTTACCACTTTAGTATTTATAATCGCAACCGACTTTCGCTTAGTGTGCTTCCCCGGCAACGGCGCCAAATTTTTGTTTACGCTCAAAATATAACGCGGCTATCGCAGTATAGATTGAGGTGTCGATCCCACGAGGAAGCTCTTGGCAAAATAGGTTAGTGAAGTAAAATATTAAAGCAATAGCAAAGGGTTAATTGATTTAAACGGATGAGATAGAATTGTCTATGAATTGAGGAAAATGTCTTATGATGATTTAAGCAAGACTTTGAGAATCACAATTATGCTTTATAAATCTACTCTATACTTTGATTCGATATTTATAACTCAACTGAAAGTTACACATCCCAAACAATCAATCGGAAGGTATGTAATATATAGCACATTTGATAACACATGTATTTGATTTAGTTAAATTCTTTGCAAGCATTAACACACATCATGTTATTTATACAAGTTATCTAAGATCGACAATATATCATTTTGACAATATTGCAGTAAAAGATTAACTTGAATATCAAACATTTATTGCCTTTACATGTTATCCAAGATCGACAATATATCAAATTGACAATACTGCAGTAAAAGATTAACATATAAAACAATATAACCAGTAACAATTATAAATCAACATGAATCACATAAGAAAAGCATGACTGAACATATATGAGACATGAGAATTATAACCTCTGGATTATAGAAAATAAAATAGATAAGAGTTTAATCAAAACCAAACTTACAACATTTATAGCTCTTGACACCGAATCAAAGCATGGAAGTAGATTTACTACACATAAAAGTTCATCTCTTAGCCTTGCTAGGAACTCTAGCCTAAATTACAATACATGTTAATGAGAATAAAAGAAGAGAGAAATTATCTTAAAAACGTCCTAAGGGTCTCCTTATATAGGCAATGAATGGACATATGTCATGGATGACATCAATCTTCAATAATTTTAAGCCAATAACTCGTGTATCCACTTGCAGCACATTTTTGATAATGTAAATGATCAATTCAACTTCTGTAGCCGACATGAAAGTTGTATAATTTTGACTCTTCTTTCCATAGGCACTGATTTCATGCAAATTGGATGAGTATCCAATGAGATATGAGCAAAATTCCAAAGATACATCAGAATTCGGCCAACAACCATTTTACCCACTTGCAATGCGATTTGGTCCATGATAACGGCTGATTTGGACTTTACCATAAACATACGAGTTGTTGATAGTAAAGTCAGAAATTTACAGCTTCAAGAATTATACCAATTGAGTACGTATTTTGTGAGATACGGTCCAAATACGTGAATTGGGTCAAGCTGGGTAAGAGTTGTAGTCCGATTCTGTTGTATCTCAATTTTTGGCCCATAACATGTTGGATTTGGCTTTTCCACTATTCTTCAAATTTGTGTAATATTGAGTCATGTTGCACCAGGTTCAAGAATATCTTCATTTCGATTTCTACATTGAGAGTTATGTCCAGTTTACCTAAACCTGTCCAAATAACATTCATTAATCACAATTTAAGGAGAACACTTTATTTCAAGCTAAAAATACAGAAAATACTAAAATTAGTGACATTAAATGGTGATTGAATCTCCTAACAACATGCATTTTCATGTGTTCATCAACATGTCTTCCAAAGTCGGTTTCTTTTCTTGCGGTGGTTGTGTTGGGATTTGTGCTTACGTGTCATCCCATTTTGTATGAATATTTTATTTTATAATATTTATATAGTACAGTTTATTAAATCGTTAATTTTATTAATTAAATAATACAATGCTTGTAATGCTACAGATATTGTATAATCTGAAGGAGTTCAGATCTGGTCTAAGGAGTTTAGTCCAGCGCTAAAGGTTAGCAACGCTGCGAATTATAATTACTAATAGTTAGCACTACTAAGAGTTAGTAGGTTATAAAAGTCAGCAAAATCTAAGAGTTAAAACCTTATCTATAATGAGACATAGACCCGATAGTACATAAGTAATAATATAGTTGCAAAAAGTTGCAATAAGTGCTGAAAAATGTTATTATGTATGTGTATTCTCAAACACGATGTTCCTAATCTAATTCACCGATGCAGGTCTGTCGGTGAAACCTTTATTGTAGATCAGTGTATGACTATATCTAGATGGTCATTTTTAGCTGACTATGGACTTACGGAAAGCTCGCATGACATATGGGTATTCAATAAGGACTGAATACTAAACAGGCTCAACGAGGACCCCAAAAGACATCCCATGAAGCTGTTAATGATAGGTCTTCTCAAGTTGAGTAATGTATGTGGTCCATTGACCTGAGCTTCACGGTAGGCTTGTGAGTGATCCATCATGCTTTGGTTTCACATATGTCAGAGACCTTTTATGGTCTGATCGCTATGTGTCGCTAGGTATAGTTTAGTGCTCATAGAGTTCGGTATACACATATATAGGATCTATCAGCTCACATGAGTGAGTTGTATATTTGGATGCTCTAAGACTATATATCAGAAAGACTTATGACCATAAGCAATAAATTCAAGAAAATAGTTTTTCATAAGGTTAAACAATATCGCAAAAGTATTTGAGTATGTTATTTATCGAGATACGTATTTGGAGATAAGTTCATGGATGAATGCGTGGAGATTTAACGGTAATAATCTATATCCCCACTCCTCTAGGATACAAATGACAGAAAGATTATATGTATGCGTTATGACCTCAACTTGTATGGTCTACTGCCCTAATTTGCAATATCCATGACGTGTGCATGAGGCATCGATCACGGACTCATGGAATAGTTTCGTCTGACAAATCAGGCATGGACCTATGGAGTCCCGCAATATGAAGTTTACTCATTATGCACTGTCTCAACATACCGAATTGAATAGTTTAATCCAATAAATTTTAGCAAACTGAACAATTACTTCAGTATCCCTGGGATGTAAATATGTCAAGACTTAAGTGTTAAGTGTATTGATTAGTTAACAATGATTGTGACCAATAGGATAATGACACGTGACACATTGTGGGTCAATTATTGTTTGACTTAAAAATTACCACAATGACCTTACTTGTTGGACAAGCAAGATCATTATTTTATTCATTAAATTATTTATTGAATAAAATAATTACAATAATATTTAATATTATTTAATTAAGTCAAACAATGATTTAAATAAATGCATGTGTTTCAATTGAATTTAATATAATTAAATTAAAGAAATGAAACAAAATGCATAGGAATATAAGAAGTGGGATCAAGACGTATGTTACAAGCAAATGAAGAAATTGCTTCTTTATTTTGCTTTCTCTCACATTCGGCCAACACTCTACTCTTATTAGTTTTTGATTTGTTTAATGTAATTAAATCAAAAACAAAGGTAAGAAAGAAAGTAAATTGTGTGCCATGTTTGGTGGAACTTTATGACTTGTAAAATGATGAAAGTGTGTTTCATCATTTGGTCACAATATTCGGCCAAATGCATCTATGGTTTTGTTTTATTTGTTTATTATAAGCAAGTGATAAAACAATACTAAATGAGAAGAGGTGTGTATGCCATGCATGGTGGGCCACATATTGCTTGTGAAAGGGAAAGCAAATGAAGCAAATAAAAGAGAAAATTTTACTTATTTATGAGGGGGTTACACGGTTATTCAAGAAGACAGAAGAGGGAAAAGCTTTGTTTGTGTCAAAGTGTTACAAGGCATTTCAAGAGTTGAGAGACAAGAGTTCTTAACTTCTTCCTTTTTTTCTAAAATGTCCAACCAAATTATTTGCAATAACATAATGATTTTGGTTGTTTAAATGTTAAACTAGAACCAAGGTCATCTATAACTTGTAGTTAGCAAATAGCATAAGGAGTTAAGCTTTTAGTTTAAGAGTTAAATTAGGGTTCAAGTATTGAATCTCTTGTTGGAAGAGGCTGCTATTCTAAACTACCCAAGCCCATTAAGTTAGGTACTAGAATTGAGTATAAGTGCATTTCAAGGCAGGAACTCCGATTTAATTAAATACAAAAAGCTTATAAGGTGATTGCTTAAACTTCTTGTCATTTTCATTTATATGATAATTTGAAAGACTTATTGCATTTATCATTTAAGAAATTAGATTTTTGTTGCGCACAAATATGTATATGATGCATGTTTTTGTAATGATGAACACAAACCTATATGTACGCACCCTAGGATAATCAACACTCACAGGTTGGAATCCAAAGGGATTCGATGGTCTAGATGACTCTCCTTAGTTGTTACGTCAAGAAAAGTTAGGATGATTTCTCCATCCCGAATAGAAGTTGGATTGTGAGTTAGGTTGCTGCCTATTAAGATTACCTATATAATTCACTGATTCCATGCACCGCTCATTCATGTGGTTATCACTACAAAAGTTGCATGTTACTTATTGGGTTTGACGGTGTTCAATGCATCAAACTTCTTGGATAATGAATTGATTTGAGCTACCAATGCATTGAATGTATCCATCTCATATACGCTGGCGACTCTGGATGTAACTCTCTCAGCTTGCCATTGGTAATTGTTCGATGCCACCTCTTCCAATAGATCATTAGTCTCATCCGTGGACTTATTTATTAGAGCTCATCTAGTAACGACATCTAAATTGGTCCTGAAATGGCCTACTAGTCCATTATAGAACGTTTGGACTAATAGCCATTTAGGGACACCATGGTGAGAACACTTCTTCAGTATATCCTTGAAGTTCTCTCATGCCTCATACAACGACTTGCCATTAATTTGACTGAATAAGGTGATGTTATTCCTCATCTTTGCTATTTTTGCTAATAGGAAAACTTTGTCAGAAACTTCTATACTAGATTATCCTTTGTAAATAAGGATTCAGATGGCAATCACATCAAATGACTCTGTCCCTTAAGGAGAAAGAGAACAATCTTAGTCGAATGGCATCGTCTGAGATTCTATTGTACTTAACAGTATTACAAATTTCTCAAAATTTATTATATACATTTACGGATCGTCGTTGGGACCTCCGCTGAACTATACAGTCTCTTTCAGTATCTCAATAATATTCTGCTTGATCTCAAAGTTATTAGCATCAACGGTTGGTCGCCGAATACAATTTAGCTCATTCAATTGAAATATTATTCAGATAAAATAACTTAGCTCATTCAGTCAAAAGTCTAACCCTAGATAAAACAATTTAACTCATCACAAACTCAAGAGTACCAAACTAATCTATGTATAACAACAAGAACAAGAACATAATGATAAGAAAAGAGAAGAAAAACTAATCAAGACAACTCATTGGGTTGCTTCTCTCTCTTTCTTGACTTGAATTTTGAACTCTTGATCTTAAATCTTGATTTCTTGGCTTTGATCTCTCAATTTGTGTTGTGAATTATTTCTCTAAGTTTTTCCTCTCTATAGTTTGTGTTTTTGCTCATAAAAGAGTTCTTTTATAGGTATGAGAAACTCAAGGAGTCATCATGAGGAGTCCAAATCACGTTAGAAGATGAAAAAAAAAATTGCACTTTTCTTGCATGAGGGCCACGACCCTGGGTTTTTGGGCACCGCGGCCTTAATTGAGTTCTGGTGCTTGCGTATTTTGAGCACAACGTCTTCGTTTTACATTCAATTCTCTTCCCGTTTTTTTCCTATATGTCACATTTTTCATCGTACATCTATTTATGATAGAAAACATGAATAAATAGCTAAATATTAATGATTTAGAGCAAAATACCTAAGTAGGAGTACTGAATATACTAGTGCATTTACCCTTATCACTTGGGCCGCAGATTGCAGCCCAGAATGGCACAGATGCTTAATGTCACGAGCCAAAAACTTGCCATTGACTCAAAAGATTAGCTTTTTAGGTAATATTGCATACCTGCCCATATATACCAATATTTATCTAATTGTTGTTCGACGTGGGTGTGATATTCTCCCCTACACAATTATGTGACACCCTCGTTACGGTTTGGCCTAAACTTAAAGGCTAACCTGGCTCGTATTACCCATCCCCCAAGGTCATGGGGATGCACTACCTATATAGCCCAAAATGGCATAGATACTTGATGTCATGAGTTAGGAAGTTGTCATTGACCCAAAAGACTAGCTTGTGTTACATACCTGTCAATATATACCCAAGATTTTTACCGAATTTTTGTTTGATGTGGGACGTGACATTCTCCTTATGCAATCACGTGACACCCTCATCGTGGTCTAGCCTAAACACAGGGGCCAACTTGGTCTTTATTACTCATCTCCGATGTCATGGGGATGCACTACCTATATAGTAATCTCTATTGGGGCTCAAGACATAGGATTTTATGGCCTACTTGGCCCGTATTGTCTATCCTTACTACTTTTGAGGGAATGCCACTACTCACGTAATAATCTCCATTGGGGCAATCTTAGAGGTTTACATGCAAATAAAAATTTAGGTCTATTCTGATACCACTTGTCACATATCGGGCGCTTACTATTTTGACTCAAAAGACTAAACTATTACATAATACTACACCTGTCTATATATACTTAAAATTCATTCAATTTTTATTTAATGTGAGACGTGATATTGACTGTGCTATCCAAAGTACAACACTATAACGTGTCGTGTCAGTCCAGGATGGTATAAGGTCCATTTTCCACCTCTAGTAATACCAAGACACCAGGTCAAGGCATCATTTAGCACTTGGCCTCTCATCGGTAATTCTTGCTTTCTCCAGAGTGAGTTCATTTCCATCAATTTTTTTTTTCATTTTTAGATGTATTATATGTGATTGTCTTATGTTAACTGGTTGTTTTTTAATGCAAGTCTTTGAATTTTCCGTGTTCATCTAATGTGGCTATGTTTAAGCAGTCAATTCCTTTTTTACAATGTGATGGCTTCGAATTTACTTCACATGAATGACAATCCTGATAGCTTTACTTATAACTGCAGAAATAGGATCTCATGTTTGCTTCTTTGTTAATTCAAATTGGATAATATGCTCGTTAAAAGAGGTCGTGCAATTGGTACCTCAAAGGAACTCCTGGACAGTCATGCTAACAGAAAAGATATTGTCAGTCACTACATTAAGCCCCTGGCTTAATTTTGATGCCAAATGTGGAAGCAGGGATGAGTGGGGAGAGCATATTTGAATGGTGCCAGGCACGTAAACTTGTAGTGCTCCTCTGATTTAATATCTTATATTTCAATCAAAGCAGGATGTTCTTTTTTTTCTTTTTCTTGTTACTTTTCAAGCTTGTTTGTTCATAATTTGGGCTCCAATTACATGGAAACTCGTTTGCTATTTACGCGCAGTTTACAAGTCTTCGGAATGGGAATATTATGCATGCATTGCGATTCTAACATCGGAATTCTAGTGGACCATGGAGCTTGACCCCAAATGCCAAACGATAATTCTATTGAAGATGGAATAATAAATTCTCCATCACTGCATCACTTTTCAGGACATATGTTTGCTTGTACTTTGATTGCGAAAAACTTTAATAACAAGGAAATTCCATGCACTTATCTACCAATTTCAAGCATCAAACATATGAGTGAGCATAAATCCAAAGAAAAACTTTCCCAGACAGTTTTTGCACTCAAAGAATCTATTCCAAAGCAAACCTTGTTTAAAAGCACAGTAAGCCTTTAGCATCTCTTATCAACTACTTCAAAACACGAAGAAGCAAATAAAACAATGGACTGGTTCTACCCCAAAAGAAGAGGACCAGAGTGGAAACAAGGCTGGACAGGCCAGACTCTGGCCTCATTCTCAACACCACCACCAGCATTACTCACAATTTTTGGCATTGTTATCATCTTGTTGTGGCTATCTCAGTACACCGGCCACAAGCCTCAGTTGCATCTCACAGCAGTAAACTTTCAGCTATTTCTTATCTTGTCGCCAATCGTACTGATATTCATCATAGCTTCATATTCTTCAAGTTGGGGTTACAGCTTTCGGCTTCCCCGTCTCCAGGCTGCAGGATCATCAATGCAGCAGGGGGTTAGTGGTGGTGGTGGTGGTGGCATGCCATGGGGTATTGCCATCTTGGTTGTGGTTCTTTTGGTGTTGCTTTCTTATCAGTCTTCATTTCATTCAAAATGGTTTGGCGGAAGTTAAAAGAGTTGATAATGAGAAAAGAAATAAGCAATGTATTCTTTTATCATACATGTAATGCTACTTATTTTGGGTGGCTTTATTTATTTAATTTTTGTTGTTTATTTTTCTTTTGCAAAGGGACTATATATTATCGGGTGGCTTTAAATTCAAGATTTTGCATCATTTTTTAATTTTACATTTCTTAGACTCAGATAGCATCTTTGAAGTACAACATCCACTTATAAAGGATTATAGTTGGAATTATTAGACCTATAATTTGTTTCCATAAAAGTTAAAATTCAAGTTCTTATACATGCCACTCTCATATTTGAGTTTATATATAATATCATCCTACTGTCAAAAATTCTAAAGTAAACTATGTTATAATACAACTATACCTTCTCATACATTGTACAAATACAACTTTAACCAAATTTTAAGTATAAATATCACCCTCTTCAAGTGTTATAACATCAACTTTTATAATGTTATAATTATTTGAAACGAAATGTTATTAATTATTGGCCTAATACTTAAATAGGCTCAACCAGTTTGTACTTTCATAAAGTTTATATCTCACGAATTAAAGAAACACTTTAAAATTTTGAATTAAAAAAATTTATGCAAATTAAAGATCCAAAAATTAGATCCAGTACTCAACGGACAGGTGTACCAACCCAATAACTTATAAATTTTTATAGATGAATAAAAGGTTTCATAAAAAGTTGGGAACAAATCAAATTATAATTTCTACTTTCATTCGTATTATTATTCCTAAGTTTTAGTAAAAAAATAATTAAAATTCATCTAAAAACCGCTAAATATAACTTTAAAAAGACGGTAAGTAATCCATATTCATACTCTAAAAAGGAATTGATCACATACACTACAAATATACATGATTTTTGTTGGCTATTCCATTTCAGTTTATTGAATTTATTACATTTAGTATTGAATAATCAACATTATACTCTTAATTGTCTTTGCAAATTCTCCTCACTTTTTATTTTTTATAAATATTAATTTGAATGTCGAAATATCTTTTAATATAAGAAGACAGTATACTTTCGCTATTTCAAAAAGTATGAGCACTTTTCTATATAATAGCACTCCTTATTTCTTTAAAATTTTGACTTGTACATTAGAGTATTTTTCTTTTGCAAAAGAAATGATACACTTTTGCACTATTTTAAAAAGTACCCAAAAATAAGAAGGCAATTAGGCAGGGGATTAATATCAAAAAATACTTCACTAATATAACATTACAGATAACAAATATTATGTTGTATTCTTTCAGAAAGGTTTTTCATTCTTATTAAAAAAGAAAACAACCAATAAAATTTATTGATCTTGAATTTATTAGAAACAGACAAATCTTTATAATAAAAATTTACAAATTAGAAGAAAATATAATAGTAACACATCCGCAAGCTGAGATGATTACCATGCAAGACTTTTGTATTGACAAAATTCGTGACCCAATGAATATTATAGGCTCATTTTAATGTCCCCATCATGAATTCTTGGTCCAAATCTCAAATTTAAGCACAACAATACACTAGTACATAGTGTTCATATAGAAATTATAAATAAAACATATAATTTGTGTTAATGAAAAGAAAAGATTAGTGAATATCCATCGCATACAGTCAATGCTGATTGCTATCCCTTCAAATCATACTCCACTTTTTCTCCATTGCTTTCTTATAAATTTAAAGATCAATTAATGACCCACTTTCGCTTTCTTATAAACTTAAAGATCAAATACAATTGTCTTTTTTTTAACCTCTTCTAAAAAATATAGTATTATTCTTTTTTATTTCTAATTAATTTTATTGTGTTGATGATCTCGCTTGTGAATATATTTCATAATGTATTGTTTAGATGCGTTAATAATTACGTCATTTTTGGAAAGAAAGATGTTACAAGTCTCCATTTTCTTATAATATCTTAACATAATTCTGATTGCATCAGCATGAATATGAATGATAATTGTTGAAAGAGCCAAAAGGGGGTTGTTTTCTACTTTGTGTTGTACCCCACAAGCACAAGCACAAGCACAAGCACAAGCACTCTTTGTCTCTTGATGGTCACGGGGTTTGATTTGATTAAAAGAGTAAAGAATGGACCACGAAAGCATGTGGTGTGGTAGGTTTTAATAATTGAAAATATGGTAATGGTTAGTTTCAAATCCACACTCACCACTGACACTTTTATTTAGTAGTTGTTAATTTTGATGCCGTGACCGACTCATCCACTTTGAGCAGATTTTGGAGACAAACCAATGCTACTGCTACTGCTAGCTGACAGGAGTTTTAGTCACTGACATTTCTGAACCAAATCAGGGTTTGGTTAGGAAATTAGGTTGGGGAACAGTAAATGAGTCTCTCTCGTCTTATCTCTTACGCTCTTAAGTCTTACTTTCAATAATAAATATCTTCGATTTGGACTCTTTAACGTTTTCTGGCCACTCAAAGTTTGCCACTCTTCATTATATCATTATATCGATAGCCACCCACTTGACTTATATCATATTTACTTATTTTCTTTTGTCTTTTAATGACCTTTGTCATTTTTGCTTGAAGCTTAGGCAAGCCATTACTGGTCATTGCGACAATTATTACTTTTAAGAAATTAGGAAAGAGTCATCGCCAAAACAGTGTTGAACAAATTAAGATACAGCACCAACCACCTGTTTCTAGATTTAACATCGAACCAAAATCAATCTTGATAGAATTATGGGTACTCTTTTTCAGTGTGAAAGCAGTAGCTATAACTAGTCATCAATTTCTCGGAACCTATTATACAACATACATATAATCATTTCGCTTCAATCTAGTTGTTTGATTCTGGTTTCTACTTTGACTTCTCTTAATCAAAACTCTCTTCTTGAATTAAAATAGCCATGTTTTGCATTTACCCAGTTGCAGTTTTTAGTCGTTGGATTATATGCTAGTACATAAGAAAAACGAAGCAAAAGTTTCAACCATTAACATAGTCTGTAATCATTATAATTTCCTCGGGTCTTGAGCAAACAAACAATGAGAATATCTAAACCAACACACACATACACACAAAAATAATTGTAAATCTCATCAAATGAATAAACATAACTAACTGTAAATCTCATCAAATGCATATCAAACAAAGAACCCAAATCGCGGCTACAAAAGTATTTATATATAATATATCGATCCTCCGTTATTTACAACTAGAGAAACTTGCATTTATACATATATATTGATCTAACATACACAAAATTCACTTCTTTTAGTAACTCACACACATATATATATACACCATATAAAAAAAAAAACAGCAACTTATGTTTATAGAATATGGTATCAGTATCAGAACCAGCTATCAAGAAAAATAGACTGATAGTGCACCAGAATCAGCAAAAGCACAATCAAGGCAGCCACCCCCCAAGGCGAGCTCCCCTCGTACGGACGGTTGTGGGTTCGCCGGCGTTTGTCCCACGGCGACGAGGCAAAGAACATATCCGAACTGTCCCACGATGACAACCAACGAACAAGGATTATCAAAGCCACTGGGACGACAAAAAGTATCCAACTCATTTGTTCTTCAGCAGTTTCAATGACGGACTCATAGCTGAAGTACCATGATATGCTGAGGAAGATTAATGTCACCGCTAAGATTAACAGAACTGGATATGGCAATGGACTCAGACTGAAGGAATCTAAGACGGTGTTTCTTCTGTAATATCCCATCTCTGTGTTTTTCCTTTTCTTTCTTTTTCGTTTGGGGTTTGAACTTCGTAGTTTTTTGTTTGAGAAATTCTAGAGCTAGTTAAAAGTGGAAGCCTGGTGAATTTATAGAAGGGAAATAACATTTGTACAAGTCTCTAAATCCTATTAAAATGACCAAATTCCCTTGATTATGTTGAATTTTGACCCAAGTGTCTATAGCTTAATATTAAAGAATTATTAAAATTTGTTTTTAATATTATATTAATATTAAATTTTTAATTAATTTAAGTCTTTAGACGAATATTATTAATATAATATTATAATATTTATTAATATAGTATTAGAGTTAAGATTATCAAATTATTTTAGATATATATAATTCAATTATTTCGCACCGGGGGGATTGGGGGTATGTTTGGCACAAAAACTAATGTCGAACCGGGTGATGTGTGATTGTTAATTTCTTTGACTAATATGAGAGATTTTGGTGGTTCATGTTGAAATGTTGTTAATTGGTGAAGAAATGATGATATCATTTTGAAATAGAAAGTTTTGGTTGTTATGTAGCATTCCAAATGATAATAAAAGCAGAGTAATGTTAAGTATGTATTTTTAAAAATAACATGTTAAATAATATTAAGTGTAATAAATAATTTTAAAATTTATATAATTTTATTAAATAATAATTACTTAGCAACTATTTTTTTAAATATAATTTAAAATGCTAAATTTAGTAAAACAATAACATTAAAGAGGATAAAAATGAACAAGTTTAAGTGGGGGGCAATTTGATGGTCCTACTCTTATTGATTTAAGCTCATAATTACTAATTAGTGCTACAATTCCCTCTTACTTTATAAAGTACTTTAAATAGAGACTAGAGAAAGAGAGAGGATAATTATATTAAATAGAAAAAGAACAAGGTATGACATAATCATTAATTAAGAATTCAATCATCTCCCACTTTTCTGCTTTATTTCAGTAGCCCATTCCTTCCTCAACAGACAAATCTTTTCAAAAGCTTTATCACCTCATCTCATCCCTATATTTATTATTTAATTAAACTTGTATCTAAATACACTTAAAAATAAGCAAGAAAAATATATTTTTTTAAAATGATCCAACTCTCGTATAAAATTCTCTTTTGAAACTATTTTTTTTTTCTTTCTTAACTTAATTATTAAGAAAAGTTTACTCAAAACAAATCACAAATACTCTAGCCTCTAGGCATACTCATATTTTCAACTACAATATACAATACATTCAATTCAGTACTTAAAATAGAGGTACCTAAAACATGTACAAATAATGTCCACAATTTCTTTGTATAAAATGAGGTGTCAATGTAAGAGTGACTATGAAAAAGTCACTCTTTTTTTAATAAGAGTTATGAAAAAAAGAATATTTGGTGCTAAACACAATAAATTTAAATATATATATTTTTTATCATAGAAAATATCAGCCCACACCCCTTTAGGAGAATTGAAGTTTCTCTCAATCTAGTAACCACCCGGATAAAATTAAAAATTAAAAAAAAGTAAAAATTATTATAGTTCAGTGATACAATATCGACCTGCACTCTTTTCTGAAATCCTCTTCCAGATAAATAATGGTGGTGGTGGTGGTGGTGGTGGTGGTATAATTAATTACTAAAAATTGCAAGGAAAATTACAAATACAACATTACATATACAACTTGCAAAGAATCAGATTACAATGGAGGCAACAGCAATCTCATAAACTAACCCAAGGTCTCAAATTTTAATATCATAATAACTGTAAACCAAACCCCACTCTCACCCTACCTTGATATAAGCGCTCTTTCGAACCCCATACCTCTTACTACACCAACTCAAGAAGTCTCACTGGTTGAACCAATTAGTACCCACAACTCTGCTCTGTCCAGTGTCCCTACACCTTTTACCACTCACCAATATATGCCTTTAGATCTTTTTCTAATGCTACAACATTCATCACCACTACACATCTAATACTAACAAAAATTTTGGTGGTTATCCAAGTCACCTACCAGGAGCTGATTGAAAAATTGCTGCACCTGGTTACAATGATCTATGCCTCCATTCATTTTGACCCCAAGAAACTGCAAGCATCATGTCTCCACATCACCACTTCAATCTCATGATGCTATTTGGCCCCAACTTAATATATGCCGATATATTCCACCACATGAAAGAAACACAAATCAGACCTTCCCTTCATATCGGAAATTCAGTTTGTAATCATGTTGCAAAGATGCCAGAGTGTTTCTGCAAGGACCCTCTACAAAAACAGTGTTGGAAAGAATGTTAGAATGGAGCAGATGTCCTCAATCGGATGCATTTTAAATCCTGATAATTTGAAGATCACTTACCTCCAAATAAAGTATGAAGATATTGAAGATCATCTGCAGAGCAAGCATCTATTAAAGCATATACACCTGGTTTCAGAGCTTCATCTATCTCCCTGCCAATTAATTAAGAAATAGAAGAATTTTGTTACTACAAAAGGGATAGCATGTCGTTTGAAAAGGGAACTATATTCGAATCATGATAAGCAAGATGAAAATAAAATGCTTGACACTACCTTTTGATTCCAGTTCTAAGGGGACCATAACCTGAATAAATCCATATGTAATTTGATAAGAATTTGAAAGAATGCCGGCCAAAGGCATCCTTTTGCTGTCTTACCTGAAAAATGGAGAACAAAATGTACAGTCAGTCAATCATTATCAATCATTTCTTCTTTTTGAAATCAACAACACATTAATCATGTCCCAAATAAAACTTGGCTGAATTCTATTGTCAAGAAGGGCCAAGGTGGAGGAATAAACTTCTTGACACCTTAGTCTCCATCTAACAAGACTATATTTAGATCATATATATATAACATTCAAAGCTACATCACTCACCTCTTCATAAATCCTCCGCAGAAAAGAAGCACATTTTACACCGTCCTGAACTTCCCATGAAAAACAACCTTTTTTAACCACTAAATCAGTATCCACCATCTCCAAACAATGTAGAAGAACACGCACAGATTCTTCAAGTATAGCAATGCACCGCTCACACTCGCTAGATATTACAAAATAATTAGAAAAATGTGTAATGCCTATATTTACAGAGAAAAAAACCAGAAAGAGATGGAAAGAATATGTAGGGCAACCAAGAATCAGAAAAACAACAATATTAATATATAACGTTCATATTACATGATAAAAAACAAGATTACTATACAGGGAAAGGCATTAAAAACACTTTGATGAAACTCGGCAACAGATGAATCCAGGACAAAATTGTAAATCATTTAGTTGTACACTTAGCAAACCTAGTCCAGCAAAAGTACTTGGAAAAATTAGTATCTGTTGAGAATCAAACCAAACTATTACTGATAATATTATCCTCTTCCTATAAAGGAATTTGCATGTTCACATTCATATTTTGGAACACCCTCCTATAGCACACACATTCTAAATGCTAGTAAAAACTATTGATCCATTTCAACATGGGCTACCTTTCTTGCCAACGAAATTAAATTGGAGTAGCCATACATAAATTGAATATATACGGAAAAATGTGGAAGAGCTCAATTAAATTTCTAGCTAATGATTGACATTTAGTTGGCTCATGATGATCCTACATCTTCTAAGTCTTGGGATCCAGTATGGGAAATATTAAAAGAGAACTTGGGGATTAGAGAAGAGCTTTCCTCTTGAAGTCGGATACTTTGATTCACTCTGTTTTGATAACCACCAAAAAAAAAAAGGGAGGTATTTGATAACGAAAGAGTTTCAGGGGCTTCGAACCTAGTTAAGAGTTATGCAAGAGTATGAAATAAAGTATCAACTGGCAGCTTAGTGTCAAGCACCAATTCAGATTAATATATAGATCTTGCAACAAATTTCAACCCACAGTTAAAAATGCAGTAAGTATGCATACTAAAGGGGTTACTGGAGTTTATAGACTCTCCTTCCACCTCTCTGTCATAATCTGTGTTTTCCATTTCTACATGATACGAGAACTAACTGTTGATTTAACAAGATATAATAACCTAGTCCTCTCATGTTTCTTTCATCCTCTTTCTGATCCTACTGTATAGAATCTAACTCCTGACGTTATGAAACACAATCTACAGGTTATCTATGGACTGATATAAGGAGGAAAAGTTTACCTTTTGTGATGCTTCAGAATTGTATATAGTAGCCTGCAGCATGCAGCAAACAGGTTTATTGTGAATTGCCTATCCACAGCACAGGAATTCGGGCTTGCCACAGAATCACTACTCTGGTTATCCAAAGACATTGCAGAATTGGATGGAATGGAAACCTCTGAAAGTCTAAGCTGACGGAAATACTGGAAAAGGGCTGCAGGGATGCGTATAGACTGCGCTACATGCCACGAGTCCATCTCAAATAGAGCACGTTTTCCAGAAACTCTTGTCAGCACCTCAATGCACATAAGGATTACAGATCCGGGATCTGGACCAACATCCCTTTCATATCTAATTTGTTTCTCATAAAAAATTAATGGACTCTGCAAGTGCACAATTATGTTGAACAAAGCAGCAATCAGGTTCTGAATGTGCCTTTTAACCACATTTAGCCGTTTGCGACCTATAACACAAATCAAAGATTAGAACAAACATGTAGAGTTTAACTTCAGGAGCACACTGATAAAAAATAACACAGAAAAATTAAGAAAAAAGAAGAGTAAATTTCAATAGCATCTAACCGGGCTAAGAGCTTTCAATAAGTCGGATTTTGTACGTACTTATCAACTATTCCCACTTTCTCCTTAAATTTTTTAAATAGTTGCACATTTACATATTAAAAAATAAAATAAAATAAAAACTTTATGAGTTGTCACAAGGAAATGGAATATCAGCACTTTGGCTTTCCATGGCATTTGAAGCTCATACTAATGGTATATTTTTCGTTTTTGGATGTCACGGAATACTTTTTTGAAAAGCCAATGTGCATAATATTGTTGTTTACTATATCAACCTTTTCCATACACCTTTTTTGTTGATTGCAATGGCATTATTTAAAGTTAATCGACGGTTAGTTGTGAAACTAATACCATCCTATTTAAAGTGAATGCATTAAATCTTATGTGCTAAAAGAGTTGAATTTTCAATGGTAGATTTTAACCATTTAATCTTGAGGGACTGCTAGATGTCGCATGCATCTGGGAAATCCACAAAGTTATCCACACGCAACTTAAAATGCCCTCATGTCAAAAAATACTACGAGAAACAGAATGGATTCATGAAAGATGCTTTAGACTATATAACAATGTGATTTCAAGTCTATGTTTACCATATGATCTTGATAGATATATTTATTAACATTACCTGAAACATATTCTAGAACCAGATCCAAGCAGTCAATGCCGGCTGCAACGATTGAGGAAACCTTGCCACCATCTTCAGTTCCAGTATTTATTTCATAGATCATTGTGCAGCCTTCCTGCACTCCCACTAGTGCTCTCTCTATAGCCTCTACTGCAGACAAGAGATGTAAATCTGATGGTTTGTTAATGAGCACTTGGAAAGAAATCCTCAACCTAGATTTAAACTCATCCAAGCAGTGGGGCCCATGTGAAAGAGACATGTCAGATAAGCCTACAGTGCCATCGAGTATCTTGGTGCTAGACTCTCTCTCATGAGATGCCAAAGTAGCTTTTTTCCCCTGTAAAGATATGCACTTCCCTATTGCCCTCAAGTGCAACTCTATTAGCTCAGCATACACATTTCTAGTAGAGGTTGGATTAGTTAAGGGGAAGTGCTTCCCTAATTCTTCTAGATATCTAACAACACCATCTAACCAAACAAATCTAAATGGTTGTGGCACCTCCACCATGTCTGCAAACTGCAGGAGCAAAAATTTTGAAATGCCAACAGAAGTACACACCAAGCTTGAAGAGAAAGGAGTGTGATTAATCTGCAGGTTTAGCCTCAAAATAGCAGAAGCAGCAATTAATAGCTGCCTCAGAAAATTAGCTGCTTCAGGATGAGCTCCTTTTAGCAAGCCTTGCAATAAATGCCTCTTTAAACACTGATGCTTAATTAAATCACCCTCAGCCAGAAAATTAACAGAACAATTTGCATCTTCCAAATGTGACCGATTATTTCCAATACCAGCCATCCTGAAGGCATCATCAATGTCCAATGAAGGTTGGCAAGTCCTTGCAGCTTCTAAATTTTGGAGCTGTTTATCACTGGAACTCTCCATCTTAGCATTCAAACTTTCAAGTGATAACTGCTCTGAAATCAATGGATCCCTAGAATTGTCCAAGTTCTGAGAACTAGAACTTCCAGGTGGCTGATTATTCTCAACAACCAAAATGCCTAAAGAAGAACTAATAAAATCAGAAAATACATTAATACTAAGGTTGATTTTAGACATAGGTTTGTTTTTCAACCTCAGGAATTTCACTTTATCACTACTTCCAGCATTGATGTTATTCACAACAGAAGCTAAGCCCCATAAAATCCCACTAAAGCAAGAAACTACAAATGATAATTTTTTTAAATTTACAACTTTTGCAAGAACTCCCAGCTTTTCATTGTCGAGGACATGCTTTAAAGAAATAAGTAAGCTTTGTGCCTGTTCCTCTAAAGTCTCCATGACAAGGAAAATACTTTTCCAAGCTTCAACATCTCTAAAAGAATCCAAAGATGGACCACTTTCCTTTAAGTTGTTATGTTCATTAGCAACAACAGAACTGTGTTGTTCTTTACAAGGTGTCTCAGAAAATAAAAAAGTATGCATTGCACTACTAAAGTGGTATTTGCTTAATGTCAGGAGTATGTAAGATGTGTGATCCATTAATGAAAAGATCATATCTCTAATTTCAGGATAGCAATCTTCTGAAAGAGCTTCTTGAAGCCCAATCACCAGGAAAACAGATTTGAAAAGCCACAAAACAAAATCTGAGCCCTCAGAAAGCATTGGAATAAGTGATGATTGACTAGATTTTCTCTTCTCTTCACAAGATGCTACAATTATATTTTTCAAGGTCCTCCGGCAGAACAGAAACAATATGAAGAAGTCATAATGATTACGGGAGAAAAATTCATCCTGAGATTGCAACAAACTGCCAACCACAATCCTGAAATACAGAGAAACAAATGTTAAAAGAAATTCTGCATCTCCAATACACCAAAAACTAAGGAAATGGTAAACACAACCCTGTAATATAAAATGTAGCAATATTCATATCATGCATTCACATAGCCTGCAATAGACACTACGTAACACAAGATCTTGATATCACTGACATAATCAAAAGCTTATCTGTACTAATGTGATTTACACTATCTAGATCTATACTTATCAGTCGCCAGCTTTTAGACTTTTAACCATATTTCTAAACCCTCTCTAAGTACTGTGATTTCCATAAATATATCACTAGAAATTTTCCTTATAAAGCGGACATAAACATTCAGTTCACATGATGAAATTGTTGTTGGAAGATATTTCTTTCTTCATTTCTCTTCAAGGGAATACCCCTGGCCCTAGTATTTGATCTGAATTTATCAATCCTCATTTCCATCAATGCACAAACTCAAAGCTTTACAGGGAATTGCCATACATAGAGGGGCATGATGTAACAAGTTACATGATGACAAGCAGGTCCATGTGAAGGAGACCATTAATATAGATCTTTTACAACTCAAATTCTCTGAACTTATACGAGTCTCGGACAAGCATATTCCATTGTCTCACCATCACAAGCTGTTAAATTTGCTGCCTTCTGCCTAGCAGGTTTCTACTAAATATAATACACATAGGCAGTTGTACAAATGTATCAGAGTGCACTCACATGTACTGCCTGAAATCTGAAAATTGTTGAAGTGCGCAAATAGAAATTACGCTGCTTTTATAAACAGACATTTAATTCAAGCAACTCGTAGAAATACTCACCAACCAAACATTAACCACTATTACTGTCATTATATCTGGACTTTTACAGTAATAGGTATTTTATCATGATATCACTTATTTGGAACTACATATCTATGGCTGAAATAAATAAATAAAATTATAGTCATGCTAGGGTCTATCACATAAACACAAACGTGTAACGCATCACAAGATTGATTGTAAGAGAGAGAGTACACCTTTCAAGGTTGAGTATATAAGTTGCATAAAGTGAGAATGATCTTGAATTCAAATATCCTTTTGGCATCCAGCATAAAAGATTAAGCAAACTTTGAATAGCTCTAAATTTCCGGCTGCTAAATTGAAAGGCTTTTTGTTCCTTGCAAATCGTCCCAGATAGCTTATCAAATGAATGAGAAAATTTTGCCACTGGAGAAGAATCTCTTGTAACAGGCTTGCTGCCTGAAATATCCGCTAATAAGTTTTCAAGATCACTCAAAACATTTTTCCAATTAGGGGTTGAACTGAAGTCAACATCCCTAATGGTAAAATCCTTAAACAATGACAATGCTGATTTCTCCAACACATGGCAAAACCTTGATGCCAAGTGCCTGCGAACAAACTAGTAAACGAGATGGTATAAACATTATGTAATATAATAGTCTCCATGCAAATCTCATAAGACTAGTAGGAATAAGTGTGTGTTTGTGAATCTGTCGTGTCTGTGTCTCCATAACACGAACAAGCAAACATACACACAGTAGTGGATACATGCTTGTGCGTGTGCGGTGAGAGCATGCATGTGAGCGTGTGTGTGAGCGCAAGGAAGGGAATTTTGTAATTTAATAAAAATTCTTACCTTTTGTTCATACAGAAAGGAATCCCTGAGAAGTTCAGATGAGATTTGTCGGATGGTAACTTTCTTCGAACAATCAGCTTCTCTTATGTGCCTCTGTACACTGGCAAAGTTGCTAGCTATACAAGGAAGGGAAGTACGAATTAGAAGTGAAAGAAAAATCTTCAATTTTTTTGAAGCAGCATGAGTGCACCAAATATCAATGTTTTGGCTAATAATCCACCAAATTGCAGTGGGAAATGACTGTTCATCCAAAGCACAAATGCCCAAAGTCCATTCTTTACTTCCATGCACCTCTTGGACAATTTCATCCTCATAAGATGCATAATCAGTACGGGAGATCACCAGCTGCTCATCGGTCACCAACAAGACATATCCCATCATGAACTGGGTAAGACCTGCAGCCTCTTGTTTCAAAATTGAAATGTGCTTTTTCCACTTTTTGCATTTTTTATGATATTGTGACAATTCAGCATCATCAACCAACTTACTGTGGTCTGCATTTTCATTTTTATGCAGTAAATACTCCAGAGACTTTATTTGCTTGTTCAGATCAATAAGCCTCTGAAGAGCCATAGCATGTAATATATAAATCAGTATGCAGCAATCTGCAGCGTTGTCCTTAAGGTAAATGTCCGACACAAATTGAACAACATCAACAAGAGAAGCAGAAGGTTGGACAATCAAGGAAAAATAGCCCTCAGCTGTCCAATTAGTCTTCTCCATCCTATCCCTTCCAGAGTGTGCTGAAAAGGAATCTCCCATTGCTGCAGATACCTTCTTTGATGCAGCTGGGGCCATGAGGCTAATCACTTGCCTATATAAACTTCGACAGGACAAGTACAACCGAAAGAAGAACACAAAGATCCATTGAGTGGACAATCCATATTTCAGCAAGCTTTTTTTACTTCCAGCGACCCTATTTTTGAAAGTTCTTCCTGTGACAGAAAAGAGGAACTCTTTTACACCATCTGGCTGCAGCTGTACCAGACTACTAATGCAAGGACGAACTATGGTAATCAGGTCCTTTAAAGAAAGCCCAAGAAGATTACTGTTTCCCGTTGTGACAATCAGTGAATCTAGAAGTAGTGCATACATTTCACACAAATATCTTCCCAAGAGTTCTGCTTGCAGATCAAATACCAGAATGCCTTGCTCTCTTCCTTTGAGTTTCCTGAATTCTTTTCCATCAGCCACTGCACAACTTCCTTTCATCCATTCCAGGGAGTCCAATATATCAGCAATTAACTGTCGAATGCACTCACTTGCTTGCCCTTCTGGTATGAATCTAATAGCAGTTTGAATGGATAATTTAAATTCTTGTGAGCATAACAGCAACCCCACTGATTTTGCATATGCTTCACAAGGTAAATAATTCATGAAGGATGGGAATCTAGGATGACTAATTTCACCATCACATGATATTACTAGCCTCATTGCTTTGCACAGTGCAAAAATAATATTATTCACCTACATTGGCTAGAAAATATTAGAACACAGAATGAAAAACAGTGTCTAGAAGTAAACGCGAGTCCAATCAAATTTCCAGTGACAAAAATAGGATAAAGATGAAAAATGGAGGAGAATGAGACAGATCATTGGCAGAATAGAAACAATTTAATACTCCTTGATCAAAATAAAGGCCTATATACCCGCCCATCCCACCCAAGCTCCAGACATCACGATCTATAATAACTAGGAAAGGGCATCAAAGTTGATTGCAAAAGGAAAATGGTATTACAGTATCTGTAATTAAACCATGGGATACCAAGCATTTCCACCTTGTACAGAAGAGTAAGCAGAAAATAACAAATCTGGCAGGAAAGTATTGTACTAACCTGGCGAAGTTCACTATAGAGATTAACCAGCTGGCACGCGACGTTTAGCGTCTGGGTAGTTAAAGCTTGTTGATCTGGTGCACACGCAAAAGAAAGACTAAACCCCAAGAAAGAAACCATCACGACCCATAAACTTACCAAATCATGTCCAATAACCTCATATGCAATATCTACCAGATACCCTACAGCTACTAAGAGCTCCTCGGCTAAATAAATAAACATCTCCTTCTGCACCACATTATCTACGTCACGATTTGATAACCCTGGAAAATCAGAGGCCAATGACATTACTGCATCATGAACCTTCTTTAAGAAATTAAGGCAAGCTCCTTCAGAGATATCCTCTGTTCTTATATATATTTTTTCATGCATAAAACTAGCGAGTAAATTATTAACAGATTTCAGTGTGCAATGAACATCTGACAAGACTGGCCCCTCCACTAGTTTCGCTTGAGCATATCCATTCATCTCAGCCAAAAGAGGCTCCATAATTTGTACAAAAAATTCAAAAAGTGATTTTCGAGTTTCTGAGTTCAAATTACTAGAGGAATAACAACGTTCTGGAAGTCTACTACCAAACAAGTCTCTAGACGTATGACCTAGTAATTTCTTTTCCAACTGGCTTGAAGCTCCAGTTTTCTTGATCATCTTGGTACCTTCAGAAGGAACAGAAGCTCCTCTTTGCTTTTTCACTCGATCAACAAGCAAGTGAAATAGTTGTCCTACACCATTCAACACCAATGCCTTCTTTGCAGCCATAATGCTTTCCAGTCTATCAAATAAATGTCTATGATAACTCTTAACAACAGATTTTGAATCTCTCAATTTCCCATCCTCAGATGTGAGATACTTTTCCAAACCATGTAGGCCCAAAAATCCATCAACATGGGTTGGATGAAACAACCCATTAGACAGAACTTCTTCAACCAAATTTAGTAAGTTTCTGGCTGGACCAGGATTACTTTCATCACTCTGAATACCCAAGACACCCAACAACTGCAGCAGCGGCTCAAGAAGTTTATCCACAAAATCACGAAATCCATTTTTTCGAGTTGGATGGACTCTTAAGAACATAGAGAATGGCTCAAGCACAAAGCAGGAGAACCGCAGGACAAAAGCACCAACATTGAAACCACTAAGATTCTGAGCATAAATTTTGAGAACAAGTTCAAGAACTGGATCAATGGTGGAAACCCACAAATCCAAATTTTCATTCAACAAGCCACCTTGTAATGAGAATACCATAGAAACACAATCAAGAACAACATTATACAGCTCAAACCCTTCGCCAACCAATATCGACTCTTTTGAACACCAAGACTTCTCGTTCAGCAAAGACAATGCATTTCTTGCAATAGTATTGATAGCCCGCAAAAGGTTACGAGAAAAACTCAAAGAAACACGCCATTTCAAAGACTCCTCCAAACAGAACTTGAAAATCACCCAGCACCTATAATCCAAGCACGCTTCAATAAGCCCAGACTGACTACTCCCTCCACTGACTTCAACTTTCTTCTCAGTAGAAACCAACAATGATTGAATCCAATCACTAAGAAAAACAATTAATCGCGATGTTTTCACTGTTTCATAGTCCTCATCAGCATCAGTACCTCCTCCTTTCACTCTCGAATTAACCCAGCTGTAAGCTAGTTCCACCTTCCTGCATCCAAATCCCTCGGTAGTCAAATTTAAAACCTTAATGCTACCAGTTAAAATACATAGAGTAGATAAAGGCTTATACTTTTTAATATTTTTCAAAAACCACAATATAACAAATAGCTTCCTTCTACCGTAATTTTTACACAACCAAACAGAAATAGAATGAAAATATAATTACAGGGCAAAACGGGAAAAAAAATTTAAAAAAAAAACGAACTTCTGAATATCAATATCTTTGTT
This sequence comes from Ailanthus altissimus, assembly GCA_946807835.1. Taxonomy (NCBI): domain Eukaryota; kingdom Viridiplantae; phylum Streptophyta; class Magnoliopsida; order Sapindales; family Simaroubaceae; genus Ailanthus; species Ailanthus altissimus. The sequence continues at coordinate 15,962,761 of OX327698.1, forward strand.
CTGAATTGATAGAATAAGCTTCAAGTTCCTCCAGGGACCCGTTTCTCGGAGCTTCTGGTCCGGGTCAACTTCTGTTGGTTCGTTTTCTGGTAAACGGGTACGTTGCGTTTTGATTGGTATTTGATTCTCTTCGGTGCTCGTGAGCTTTCTCTTCTTCTTTTTGGTTGCCGATTTCACCGATAAATCAGCCATTGGTTTTGTTTTGGAATTTTTCAGCTAATTTTTTGTTTTGCCTCTGTCAAATTTGAGGGAGGGTTTTGCAGCCCTGCAGTAGGGTTTTAGAATGTCAACAAAACGGAGCTAACAGGGTGCGTTTTGACGCTTGAGTTGAAACGATGAGTTCCGAGTGAGTTTATTCTGGGGAAATTTTCATAAATAGCCCATAAATTTGGACTATTTTAACCACAAATAAAGTTCTTAAATTATTATAACAAAAAAAATAGACTTCTAAAAAAAAAGACATGGACAGAATTACCCTCGTTTAATATAAAAGAAATCGATAGAATTATTTATCTTCTTTCATTCTTAACCATACACTCCAAGGTGATAGTAGATAGATAGACAACCAAATTTATAATCCAAGTTATTAGTGGGAATACACTAAAAGAAAATTTCACTTGTAATCGAAGGACATAAAAGTATAGGTAAGATTATTCTATCATTATTTAAAATATAATTATTTTTTAATTTTATAAATTAAACACTAATAAACATTAATCATTAGATATACGATGAATTTTATTTGTTTATTTAGTAAACGTATGGGCATAAAAATGTATATAATGTAATAAAAGTTATTGGAGAACAATGTGATTGAATTTAAATTTAAAGTTACGAACGAAACAAGAACGAAACGAAAGAAACTTAGAGAATTGTAAAAAAGTGGGGTATGTGATGCAATCATGTGTTGTGATTCACGCAAAACTATAAACACGAGAATGGTGCACAAATAGTGATTGGCACACCAAAATTGTGCTATTGAGAATGTGCAATTGTGGACTAATTGCACAATCTTAGCCGCACAAGATAGGATGCATGAATTGTGTGACTTTTCACGAAGAGCCATTTCTTATGTGAGATAGGATGCATAAATTGTACAACTTTTCTTGCATGAGATGAGCTTTGGGATTCACATTGGCATTCTCGCCTAAGAAGGGTTGCAATATGCTAATTTTGTGGAGCTTTGTAATTTTTCAAACCTATTATTTTGAACCCTATTTTATAATTTTTTGATAATTTTTTTTATTTTAGTATATAGCATAGAATGAGAGCCATTTATTATTTATTTCAAAGGAAGATGCAGAGTTCAAGTGATAATGAAAATAGACATATTGAGTACCAAATGTGAATATTTTAATTTCAAGAGACATGAATTATCAATTGTTTCTGAATATTGTGTATAGTGCAATTAAAGTTAATTATGTTCAGTATAAAGTGATCATGAGAATCTTTATGAATGCAATAATATTAAAGTTGAAACCCATCAAAATCTGAAATAATGTAGATGTGTAATTTTTATGGGGGTTAATAAAAGTATATCTATATATATATATAACTATAGATCTTAGAGTTCTTATATGTGATAAAGATACATATATGCCTATTGAGTCTGACAACCTTACCATAGCCACTTGATGTTGGTAAACAATAATAACCAAGTTAATAGCACAATTTCATTAATACCATATGGTGTGTTTCTTGTTAATACTACAATTAATTATAATTATTCTACTATAAAATAAAATAATGATCAACTTATATCTATTATGATAGTCAGACATATGAGAATACTAGAAATGCTCATGATGTGGGAGAAACAAATGGATTAAACGAAATGTAGCAAGGTGATTAATATTATTTTTCTAATAATTTTGAGAATGAGATTAATGGTGCGTGTGGTTCATATAAAAGAGAATTGAAGTACAAAACCTCTTACAATTTTTTCCTCTAATATCCCTATTGAACTTTGCCATATGAAATGAAATATTGTGTTTTGTAATGAGTGACATGTTTGAGGGAAAGTTGTACTATAAAAAGAATGCACTTCATGAAAATAATGGGAGATACAAATGATAAGTACTTGCAATATCGACAAATGCACTTCATTTACAAAGAATAGAAAAAAAATCACACATGTTAATTACACTAATTATGTGATGGTTATTACCAAGCTAAACGTTGGATTATTGGTAAAAAAATTTAAAAAATTCACAAATGTGAATAAAATTTACACACTTAAAGAAATTGAAGTTGACATATAAGAAGAATTTAGTATAAAGTTAACATACGTAATTGTTTAGCAAACTAATGAGCATGTATTAAGATTGATAATTGGTACTTTAGAAGATTCATTTAATTTATTTCATGCCTATTGCTTATGTACTAGAACACTAGAACTCTAGTACGGTGACTTATTTAAAAATTATGACACAGGGCATAATTTGTACTTTTTTGTGGCATTGAGACAATTTATTCGGGGTTTTCAATCATCCATCCAACTGATAATTAAGATGATAGGACATTTTTTAAAGGTATATATCTTATTACAATATTTGTGAGTCATTTATAAAAATAAAAATAATTAGATATTTTTATTAGCTTAACGGATTATTAATTCTGATACTTTTTAAAAATAGTTTATAGAAAAACTGCAATAAGTTATTAATGACAAAGAATTCAGTATTTATAAGATCGACACGCTAATATTGAGAAAATCATATAGAAAATGTTTCTTAATGCACACCATAAGGTGTGCCTCTATAACTTAAAAGAGAATTTGGTCTCAAAATATAAGGTGTCAATAGAAAAGAAAAAAAAATGATTCCTAGTAGTTTAATTGCTATAAAAGTGTATCAACTTTTTGATTTTCGGAACCAAATCAATAAGATACAATAGATGAACCCTGAGATGACAAAATACTTAGAGGAGGATATTGGTTACCATAAATAGGCTCAATTAGGAAGTGTATTTAAAAAAAAAAATTGTGATAGGCAACCGGAAGTAAATTGAGTAAATGAAAACTTAATATATAATTAATATAAATTTAATGCAATTAATAAAATAAATACACAATTAATAGAAATTTAATGCAATTAATAAAATAATCAATAACATGCAATAATTGTTATAATTAAAGAAATGGTCAATAGAGAATAAAATCATATTTTTATGTGGTTTAGCTAAAATGACCCACCCCGAATTCTTTAAAAATTTAAAACAAGTCCTAAATTATTCTTTATAGAAAATAATTTAGTAATCAAAATCGATATTTTTTTAATAATTTGGTAGAGTTTCCTTATCTTATTTTATCCACTTGTATTGTTTAGCTTATCATACATTAGCAAATAATCATCTTCTTTATCAATATAAAAAAAAAATCATCTATCACAAATTAAACACTATAATATCATTACCCCAAATTATACATCTAACATCATATACACAAAGCTATTTAGTTATCAACCGATGAATTCTATTACAACTATACAAATGTACCAACTTGAATATAATGACATCTCGTACTATTATTTGACTTAAACTTTACTGAACTAATTAGTTTCTGCAATCTCTTAAAGAAGGAAAAAATATAATAAAAATAAGGTGACTCGATTAACTCAATGAGTGGATGTAATTTTAAAACTGAAATAGTCTTTAAAGCATATGATAAATACATGAATATGCAACTTTCATAAATAATATTTCTTTTACTATTTTCTTTTGTAAAAATAAAGTGCATAAACTGATCTTTAATTAAAACATATAAAATCTCTATGTAAAATCGCTTAAGATAAAAAAATTATTTCTTATCTTAGTGTATAAATACTACAGAATCATAAATAATATAAACTAATATAAAATTTTATACTCAACTAAAAATATATGAAATCTATTATCACATCTCTTCTTAATTAAGCATGGTAAAACACATATGATATTTTAAATATCATATAAAATTATTGATACAGAAAATCACATTAAACTAGTACTCATAGAGAAACCTCATCGTACTTAGAATACTCTTCGAGTAGAACATTGGACGCACTCATCTCTATCTTATCTCATATCTTCGTATTACGCATATGCAGAGCAAAAAAGCTCTCAAAGAGTTAAACGCCCATACACACACCAAAGTTTGTGTGTGTGTGTGTGTGTGTGTATATGTGTGTGTGTATAGACAAGTCCTAAAAACCTAAATCTCATCTCTATATCTAAAAAGAGAGGGGTATAGTCTAGTGGTTTTAAAATTATTTCCTTTACATAACAAATAAACTTATAGCATATCACTACATCATATTTCATACTTTTTAATCTCAAACTATTTAGAAATCATTACTATTGATATAGGACAAATACAATCTCAAGATAAATGTTTTAAGAGCCAAAACTATAATATGGATGTTTTCTCTATAATATAAGACAAATCATTTCATGAAAAAAAGAATAATTCAAGAGAAGAGATCATTAAGGAAAATATATACTATTAGCTATAGAAACCATGCAAATCATTCTTTAAGATATAATTTTTTAAAATTATGAAGTAGAAATTATAAATATAGTTTAAGTATCCATTCATAAAACTCTAAGTGTATTAATCTTGTTTAACGCAAAAAGTCTCTTCCATAATAGGGGCTTCAACTTATAAGCTTGAAGCGGATCTACGTTTCTTAACTCAAATCATAAATCTATCTCTCCAAGGTTCTAAAATGATGATAATTAACAATTTAAATGCATAATGTAGTATAATTGTAATTTTGTCATAATTTAAAACTTGAGGTTTTATAAAACCTTTTAATTTCGACTATTATTATCCAACTAAATTTTATTATGCACTAAACAAAGTCCATTTACCATAAATCAAAATATATTGCTCTTGAGACATAAGTCGTTATCAAATCAAGTAAATTAGATTTTGTCTCCTTTAAAATCCAAGTCATAATCATTCTTAAAACTAAGTTCTTAACTTGATCAAATTAGAACATCCATTGAGAAACTTTTAGTATCTGAATTTTATAAAATCACATATATGTTCAAAAATTATGAAACCGTCTCATAATTACTTAGACACATTCTTAGTCCATAATAAATCATTCAAGGGTAAATTCATTAAGGATGTATTCTAAAACAATTTTATTTCAAAACCTTTAGAATTTATCAAAGCACTGAGACCACTCTCTTTATAAAATTATAACAATTCGAAACTAGTGGTTTAAATGCTCAAACTTGGATATGATATATTAGACATGCAAAATGACAGAAACCCATAATTTTATAAGGTTGTTGATAGATCAAAGTCAGTTCATCATTCCACTCTTCTATAGAAACTAATGATTTTTGAATTTCAAGGATATTTTCAAAAACATATTCTAAAAATAAAGTTCATAGAGTTTTCCAATGATTAAAGATTCTAAATTTTTCTTAGGATATCTAATTTCGTGGGTTAAAAATTTCAGATTCAAACTTGAAACTCAATGTTTTATATAAATAACAGAGTAAGCCACTGTCTTGCGGAAAATTCTACAGATTTGTTATAATCCTTCCTTTTATTCATATAATCATAATCAATAATCAATATGTCACACAAAATCATCGTCGAATCCTTAATTGGACAAGTTTCTAGAAATTATAACTTTACAAAATCATACAAAGAATACAAAGAATTTGAGAAAGGGTTATAATATACCTCCCGAGAACTTAAAAACTCAATTTCTTTCATCTTCTTCTTTCTCCTACTTTTCCTCTTCTCTTTTTCTCTCCTCACTTTTCTCTAAGGGTGTGTTGGCCAAGAATAAGAGTTTTGAAGAAATAGGTAATTTTATATTTAGCAAATTTTATTTGCCACCCTTATTGTATTTTATTATCAAAGTTTGCTCTTTTTCTCAAATAACCCTTGACCCAAATTACAACACATATTTTGAGCCTAGTCTCATTAAGTTTAAATAAGTTAAAATCTAACTTATAACATCCATATTTAGGTTCAATCTCCATAAGCCTATATAAGTTCAAATCTAACTTATAACAAGCTCAATATCTAACTTAGTAATAGACCTATATTCAAAGTAACAATTAAATCCTTAATAAAATAGACAATTTCTTTTTCCTAATATTATACAACATAAACATCATAAAATAAGTATAAACATGCAAGTTTATTTACTATGCACACACAGTTCTTATGACTCTCCCACCTTAAAAAGTGGTAACGGGGTATTATATCATTCTTTTTTGTGGTTTATCTTTATACCCCACATCAATTGCAATGAGGATTCTATTAATAATAATCCAAACTAAAGTAAATTTACAAGCTTGACTTAAAGGATGTCAATCAACCCAACAACTCTTAAAATCACCCACAAATTGAGTAATTACAACATTTTCTCTCAACAAAAAAGTAAATATGAGTAATAATGATCAAACTCCTAATTGAGTAAATGAACAAGTAAAAGCCAAAGATATATGTATAAAATTCAACAATTTAAGAGCATAATCTTATTTATAATTGAAGATTAACAAGTTTAAGTATTTTGATTACTTGGTAAAATCTACTTTATTTGAAAAATGGCTCCCTTATATAGAGAAATTAAGAAAATAGTCGTTTGTAAAATTTGAAAAAAATAATACTAAACTACATAGTCAATTTGTTATTTTAAAAAGAAATATAACCATTGGGGACAAATTGCACATACAGTTTGAAATCAATTAATTAAACTACATAATCAGTTTCAAACCAGTTGGAGTTGATTTAAGCTTTGCTCGTAACTGGTCACATTCTATTTGAACCAATGATACTAATGATGACAAAATCAATGCCAATATGAAAATGAAATTGAGGAATAAAAAAAAGGATGAAATAGTGTTGAATGATAGTTTTTGCATGTATATTATTGTATGTACATTTTAAATTTGATGGTAACAAATGGAATAAAAGAATTGACCTAGATATTGCTTTTATTCACAATGCTATGAAATATGTGTAATCTTCTGCTATTTGCAATCTTTTCAAAGTTGTGCGAAAAGAGAAAATAAAGTATAAAGGAAGTGCAGTATTAGATATGCCAACTAAGTGAAATTTTACCTATTTGATGTTATCAATTGCATCAAAATTTCAAAAAGCTTTTAATCAGATTGCAAATAAAGACAAGCTTTATAAAAGTTTCTTTTTGAAAGAGAAGAGATTGACCACTAGATAGTAGGGATTGGTAGAATGCTATGCATTTTGTGAAATTGATGCAAACTTTTATGATATCACATTAAAATTTAGTGCTTTATTTAGTGTGCATCTAATATCTATTTTAATGATGTTTATAAAAATCTTCCAACTTGGCTACATTAAGTTAGAATAAATTCTACTAGATCCACGACTACCAAAATAAAAATGAAATATGATAAGTATTAGGAATCTACATACAAGATCAATAAGTTGTTAATTATTGATATACTTTTTGTTCACGATATAAGATGCAATTTGCAGGATTATGTTTTATTATTTTATTTAGTGATGATGGTGACAAAGTTTATGAAATGAAAAAAATAAAAAAAACAAAAATTTGTTGTATGAGCTTTACAAGGTATTGTGCATGGTATGGTAAATCAAGTTATGGAGCAAGTAGTATGGTAGTGTTGGTTAGAGACATGGTATGAAATGTTAAGGAACCCTTAGACAAAACAAGTAAAGCTTGTAGAGAATGAAATAGACTTGAATAAATCCAATAAGATGGAGAGATACTTGATGAATAAAGTTAAGAGTCCTTGCAATTCACATTTTGATGTTTTGCTATTGTGGTAGTTAAATGCTTCAAGATATCCAATTTTAGCACATATGGTTAGGTATGTACTTATAATTCATATATCTATTGTGGCGTCTGAGTTGGCTTTAAGTACCAAATGATGTATTTTTGATTTATTTTAGAGTTTGTTAACTCCAAAGATAGTTGAGAATATAATATGTTTACAAAATTAGATAGGAGTTTCATTGTTAGTGGGTAGAACAAAGAAAGAAGAAGCATTGCTCTAAGATAGAGTTTTATAATAAAGTTGAAGCAGGTAAAAAAATACTATTCATTTTAGAAATATTTTCACATTTACTTTTTATAATATTATTTTATAATTTAATTTTTAATTTGTGTGGATCTATCTATTTACCCTATATAGTTTATGTGATTGATAATGTAAGAGCTTCCACCCTAATTAAAGTATGATTTGATTTAGGGTTATGGCAATTTCAATTTTTAGGTGATGTTTTAATTAGTAAATAATCATTTCTTTCAATGATATGATTTTTAATATAATATCTTAATTTTTTTATTTAATTAAAGTAATAAATTATTTTGGTTGCAAACTGCAAAAGATAAATTGCAAAATATCAAGTTTGCATGATTTTAGTGGAGAGGATATTAATGTAATTTTTATTGAGTTTGAGAACTGTAACTTTGCATAATTTTAAGTATTAACATTAAATGGAGATTTTATATTTAATTTTCATGTTTTTATTTTTACCTTTTGGATGTGAGAAACAGAAGTATTTAGGTTTATTTATTTTGCACTTACTACTTTTGCTAATTTTATTTTGTACTAAACTAAAAGGGTGCCCAACACTAAGCTCCCACCCTCCTATTTGTTCAGTTTTGCTTGTAGATGTGTAGTATTTCAATTATTATTTGTGAATATTATAGGCTTATGGTTATAGATGTGTGATGATATATTAGATTATTGGTGAACAATGATTTGGTAGTGGAAACTTGAAAGTTAGAAACAAATATTTAGAAAATTATATTAATTTTTAAAGTTTTTGCAAGTATATTATGGGAATATTCAAAAGTTAAGGGAGGTTCTACCGATATTTTTAAAAAACAAAAAATTTATGGTTTATATTAATATTTGCATGCATGTGATTAAATAATTGAAAATGAATGTAAATCGATTTTATCATTAATGTATTTACATTTGGTTATGGAATAGAATTGTAAAAGCACTTTTTAATTTTATTATGTAACATAAAACGTACTAAAATGTTTATATATGTGTAATGGGTAATTTTGTATTTATCTAACACTTAAAATAAAAAGAAATATATATTTTTATTACATAATTTTAAATTTTGAATCCAAAAATATATAACAACAAAGTAAGGATGTTCATAACCCAATCAAATCTGCTCTATTCGTCTCATCCGATTCAAATTGATAAACTTTTTGACGGATTTGTTAGATTGATGATTGGACTAGATCAATAACATTGAAATTTGCAATTTGGTGAGTGGATTTACTTTAACAAATTCACTAAAATCCAATCCAATCCAAGAAATCAACATTATAATATTTAGAAATAAAATAATTTTAAAAAGTTTCATTATCTTATTTGTTGACTATATAAAACAATAAGCCATACAATTTGTACAAGACAACAATTACTTTTGGTTGTTGAGTTATCTTGGTGTCAATTTTTAATATTTTAATAGGATTGATGTTTAAGACTTTACCTAGGGCACCTACCAACAATTAGTAATATAAATTGGCGACCATAATAAAATAGGCTTAACCTCATTTTAGGCTTGAGCGACCTAACTTAATTGACACTTTAAAATGAAAATAATGTATTTTCATTATAATTTTAGATCATGTAGGCTTTAGTGACTTAACCGAATTGACACTTTTGAATAGAAATAACATTTTTTTTCAATAGAATTTTAGATTTGATTAGATATGAATTTGTAATTTTTTTGTGGGTTAGATTGAATTGCTTTTTACATTTTGATAGATTATATTGGATTAAAAAATTTAAAAATCTACAATATTAGATTGGATGGATTATTAGTCAAATTTATAGAATTTAATCCGATAAACACTCTTACAATAAAAGTGTAAAAATTATAATATAAAGAAGTAGCTCTAAAATAATCCAAGAAGATAAGACAAAAACAATTTTTAAAAACGAATCTAAAAATATTGGCTTAAGAAATTCTCTCAAAACCAACTCAAAACATAAAAAAAAAAATCCAAAATTTCAAATTCATCCAAAAATCAAACCTACCTATATCCAAACTGAGTCTTGAGTCCTCGACCGAAAACCAAATTCGGATCTAATCGAAGAAAAGATTTTATCATGATCGAAACTTGAATTTAATCTAGTCAATTCAAATCTAGACTTAACTGAGTCTACCTACCCATATAAAAGAAAGTAAAATAAGTATTTAAATGGGCTGAAATTGGGTGAGTATAGGGCTTAAACAAGTTTGAGTTGATAATATTAGATAAGTACAAGGATTAGCAGGAAAATAATTATGTGTAGAAAATTGGTACGAGGGTTTCCTCCAAACTTTATGCAAAAAAATCAATAAGTGGGTTAGATAAGTATAAGGCTTAACATGTTTGAATTGGTATTAGGTGAGAATGGAGTTGAACAGGAAATATTATGTGTAGAAAATTGATAAGAGGGTTTTTTCTACACAAATTAATAAGTAAATTTTCAATAGAAGACGAACATAATCTTATTTAAGATAGAGTAATTTTTTTTAAAAAAATATATATGAACGATGAGAGTCACGTTAAATAATCCTCTTTTATAGGAGGTTGATAGTGTTTTGGTAAGAATAAAATACAATAATTTATTTGTTGGGGAATATTAGCCTTAGTATTAATTTCTCTTGAGAATTAGCCTTTACACTAATACTAATTTGATGAAACTTTCTTGCCGTGCACTCCAAAAAAACCTTAAACACGTGTGAAAGCTTCAATTATAATTACAAGCAAAGAAAAATAAGAATAAAAATAAGATTAATAAAAATAATCACACAATTAAAATACATGGTTCAAAATAAATGCCCACATCCATAATAGATCACGGGATCTTAGCATCTCTTATTAAGCTTACAAAAATCTTTAGATCACAAAAATCTCTCTCAAGATATTATTAAAGAATACAATGAATAAATAGCTCTCAAAAGATCTATTAGTACTCTTTCATTCACTCATAACTCAAGTATTACCTATAACACTCTTTACACACTCAGAGTTCAAGGCTCTTTAGCTTTCTATTTTCTCTCATAGAATTTCTTTTAATGCTTAATAAATTTTAAGGGGGTTACAAGAGTTTATATAGTGTACAAAAGTCCTTAGAAATTCTAAACCTAGTTGAAATAAAATTTTATATATGTAGGAGTGTAAATCTTAATTAAAGAAGTCAATCCGAGCTAAAAATAGAATTTCCTGAACTAGGCACTACAGGTCAGCGCCGCAGTGCGGATGCAATTTTGACCTAGCATCGCAGCATGCTCAGGTCAGTATTATGGTGTTGGGGCTTCTGAATTCAGTGTTACATCGTTGAGTAGTCAGCATCGTGGCACTCACACCTGAAAATTATCAACTGGTGTTTTCGCGCCCATTCCTCACTTCCGACTTTCATTTTCGATTTCTTATGCCCTTTTTGACACTGCAATCTCTTATGCCCTTTTTGTCACTATGATCACAATCTTTTAATGGTTGAAACTTATTCTTTCTAGTAAACCCTTACCATGCATTTCCTTTTGACCCTCATCACCACGGTCAGCAAATCTCATATATTGCTTTGTGGTCTACATTCTCTCAATAACCCAGATTGAGTCACCTACAGTTATACCATCAAGCACATAAAGCCTTTGTACTTCTCACCTTTTATATCACCATAGATCCTTTTACTACTTTTAGTATTCTTTTTTTCCTCATAAGTCTAGGAGCATACTTTACACCATGCAATTTCCTAATCTTTTCATCATGCATCCTTATCCTTATATCACCAATCCCCATGACTTTACAAACTATATTATTCCCTATTAGTATTTTACCCCTAATAGATTTGTAGTTGGTGAAAAAAGATCTATTAAGGCACATATGGACACTACAACCAGAATCTAATTATTAGTGTACTATGTGTAAGGTGAATGTGTGCATTTTAATTTTAATTTTACATGTTTCAAATACAAAATATAGATAGCGGAGTTTAATACACATATATCTCATTAATGAGAAAAGGGAACTTACCCTGAAGAATTACTTTGAACAATTCTAATTCAGGACGTGGTGGGATAACTGAAACTAGAATGGTAGCTTTCTATTTCAATAGGAATTGATGTTGAAGCAACTTTTGCTTCCAGTGATTCTCAATCAATTCACTAACTATTAGTGTTTATTATTGTTTTTCTAACATTTAGACACATAAACCATTTGCTCAAAAAATGCCCTCATTTATAAAGTGCAATTTTCCACTAATTGCAACTAATTAAAAGCATTTGAGTGGCTGAATGCTTTTAAGCATGACAAAGCAAAAATTAGCCACTTTATGCTTACTTGAATTTGCTTAGTGGTTATTCAATTGTGTTAGCCGAAATAAAGGAAAGATTGGTGACAATTTAACTTCTCAAAGTAAATGATGAAAGCCACCCCATGCTTATAATGAAAGCATGACAATGTTACTTCAAATAGTGAAGTGGCCGAATGGCTTCTCATAAAGCATTAAGGGATTTACACCTCATGCTTGAAATGGTAGCCAATTCTTTTGCCATGTGTTAAGTTATTACGAGGCATTAACATGCCTTGGCTTAACATGTGGCAAAATCTTGAGGATGAGGTGGCAAGTCCTCACTTGCCACTTGTCATCCTTCAGGGCTTAACATTTAAGCTATATCAATATCTCAAGTAACCCTAAAATAATTTCTACTTTCCGAGATTTTTTTAGATCAAATTATTCGACTCAGTGTACTATTACAGTGTTCAACGAGGGCACTTTATATTATGAGACTGTTGTTCGTAAAATTATACACACACAAATTTGTAACCGCAAGTGCATGGGTCGTGAGCAAGTAATAAAGTGATGAGTGAGTATCGTTCCCACGAGAATTGTGTCCTAAATTATTGCTAAGTATTATGATGTTGGCAACCTAACTTTATTTAAGCGAATTTAAAGGATAAGTTGAATTAAATCGATAAATTAAAGAAATGAGAGTTTTATAGCAATGAAGGTTCTAGGGACTTAATTTGCCTTTATTATTTCTATGCTCTTTGTCATTAGTGATCAACAACTAATCTAATCTATTCATTCATCAAGGGCTTAGAATAATCTCATTCTCTCTCCCGAGTGCTGAATGAGACTCTATGCATATACAAACAAGTTGATATCCCTATCTAACTCGGTATACATACACACATTAAGCTACCCTTATGTGACTACCCTAAGTTCATTAGTCTCCCAACTCAACAAACTCAAAGCTATGCCTTTTACAACCAACATATGGATTAAACTTTTCCAAGCACATAACCCAAATGTTTAATTCATCTAATCCATTTCTTAATGCAATTAGAAGCATTAAGAACATAAAAGGCATAAATGAATAAGCATCAAATAGTCATTAATCACAAAATAACATCAATACATAAAGTTCAATAGAGTTCCATCAAGCCTTAGAACATATAATCTAGCAATCCATAGTGAAATATTTAATTACATTCATCCAAATATTCATAAAAGTACTCATGTTCAAATTAACATAAAATACAATTACAAACTATAAATAAATATAAATGCAGTAGAGAGAGAAGAAGGAACTAGTTTGAGAAGCCTTTGGAGTCTTCAGTCTTCAATAATCTTCCTTAATCCAAGCTTCAATGGTGTTTCTCTCACTAAAAACCAGAGTTTCTCTCTCTATTTCGTGCTTCCCTTTCTCTTCTTGAGAAAATGGCTAAATGATAGTATTTATAGGTTTCAAATTAAGGCAAGAAAATGGGTAATGAAACAGGTAGTGGCACTTAGGCGCTGAATATTCTGCCAATGAAGCCTGTTTTAGGGCATGGGTGCCATTTTCGGGTACTAGGGCGCCAAAGCCTGGGCGTGGTACTGTAGCAAGACACTGTTATGCATTGTAGCTATGTCACTGTTTACTACACTGTAGCATATTTGGTGATTTTGCTTGTTTTCTTTGAATTTTTATCCCTAATAACTCCAGTAACTTGAAACCTACAAAATAAAATTGATATACATAAAAAGTCATAAATTCACATTCAAAATGAGCAATTATCTAATTAAGAGGGGTATAATATCATATATAAAATGCGCTTATCAACTACTTAGGTTCACAATCATTTAACTTACGAAACTCTTCCGTAAGTCTGTAATAGATGCCTCATACCTACGTTACAAAAATTATAAAATAGCACATTGAATCATACAAGTTGAGGTTAATATATATTCGTATAATTTCGTCGTCACTTATATCCTGGAGGAGCAGAGACATAAATTATTACGTCTCTCCATGTGCCCAACTATAAACCTATCTCTAGATTCATATTTCCATAAATAATATCCATAAACATTTTTGTGATATTATTTATCTCACAAGAAAATCTTTTTAAAGTATATTACTTATAGTCAAAAGATTTTATAAAATACAATCTTGGAACATCAAGATATACAACTCATCCATATAAGCTAACGAATCCCATAACTACACGCACCGAACTCTATAAGTGTTGAACCATATCCAGCGACACCTAACGGTCAAACCATGAAAGGTATTTGACATGTGTGAAACCTAAGTAAAATAGATCACTTACAAGCCCATCATGGCATTCAGGTCAAAAACCTATGAATACTACTCAACTTGATAAGACCCTTTATTAATGGCTTTACAGGATGTCTATTAGAGGTCCTTATTGAGTCTATTCAGTATCCAGACCTCACTGAATACCTATATGCCTATACGAGCTTCTACTAAGCTCAATGTCTACTAATATTAACCATCTAGATCATATAGATATAGATATACACTAATCTATATATGATAAAGTTTTCACTGACAAACTCGCAGCAGTGAAGATAGATCAGGAACATAAAATTTGATAACATACTTGCACAATGACATTTCTTAGCAATATTTACAACTCCTTACAACTATATCATTGCTAATATATTTTCAGATCTTTATCCCATTTTAGACAAGGCTCTAAATATTTAGATTTCTCTAACTCTTATAACCTTCTAACTTTTAGCAGTGCTAACTCTTAATATTTATAACTTTCAACGTTACTAACTCTTAGCCCTGATCTACACT
Organism: Ailanthus altissimus; assembly: GCA_946807835.1. Lineage (NCBI taxonomy): Eukaryota > Viridiplantae > Streptophyta > Magnoliopsida > Sapindales > Simaroubaceae > Ailanthus > Ailanthus altissimus. The sequence continues at coordinate 15,977,834 of OX327698.1, forward strand.
CTTTTAGACCAGATTTGAACTCCGGTAAATTATATAATGTTTGAAACGTTACAAGTATCTTACCATTTTTTATTTAATATTAACAATTTTATTTGAAATATTTATTGTATAAATATTAAATAATTAATATTAATACAATATTAGAATAGTATGTGAGCACCATATTTAACACTAATATCTACTCTCTAGCGTACTTTTCATTAGAGGTTACTAAGGATTCTACAACTTTCAAGTCTTCTTCATGATAGACTATTATATCAGAATAATCCCTTATTAAATGTCCATAATTGTTACAAAGATAGCATTTCTTGAATCTCCCTCTTGATTGATTGTTCTTCTTATTTTTTCCCCTTACAACCAAACATACTGCACTGCTGAATTCAGTTCTTTACCTTAATTCTTTTGAGTTCAATAAGGCTTTAACATTATTTATTATTAAGGTCTCCCAACCATACATGAACATATCCATAAAGTGCTTATAACTTAAAGGCAATAAGCATAACAGGATGATAGGCTTGTTTTTATCATCGATTTTGATGTATATTGTCTCAAGATCTATTATAATTTTATCGAAGGTGTAAATATGGTTTTTATTGAAGTTCCTTTAGCCATGGACAACTAATACAACTTCTTCTTGAAATATTGACAATTCACCAAGGACTTCATCATGTAAAGGGCGTCAAGCTTCTTCAAAAGCCAAATTATTATCTTTTCCTTAGCCATTTCCCTTAGTACTTCATCACCCAATGATAAAACTATGGTATCGTGGCCTTTCTTTTGAATTGTTTTTTCTATCTATCTCACAAGGCTTTAAAGGTTTCTTCCCTTCACTAATAGTTTCTTGGGTCTCCTCTAGAGTTGAGTCTAACTTTTAACTTATCAATAAAGTCATAATCTTTACCTTTCAAAGGTTGAACTTCTCTATCTCATACTTATGAATTGTCATGGTTAATATTACTTAGGTATATTTTCTAACCCTTAACTCTAATACTACTTATCAGAAGGTATTAGCCTTGACATTAATTCCTCTTTGGAATTAGCCTTTACACAATATTAATTTGATAGGATTTTCTTAGCATGCACTCCAAACAAACCCTAAATATGTGCACAAGTTTCAATCACAGTCACAAGCAAACAAGGATAAGAATAAGAAAAGGTCAATAAAATGAATCACATAATCAATTTATATGGTTCGAAAATAAATTCTCACGTCCACAGTAGATTACGGGATCTTAACCTCACTTATTAAGTTCGTAAAGAACTACAGATAATAAAGATTTCTCTCAAGAGATTATTAAGAAATACAATGAATAAGAGCTCTTAAAGAATCTATTGGTGCTTCTTTTATTTACTCAGAATTCAAGCACTACCCATGACACTCTGTTGCACACTCAGAGCTAAAGACTCCTTAATTCTTTATTTTCTCTCTTGAAATTTCTCTTAATGCTTAATAAATTCTAAAGAGTTACGTACTCGAACAAAGCGCTTTGCCTCATTTTTCTAATCATATGGGCTTTGCCTCCTTTTCTCCAATCATACTCAAATTATTGAATATTAAAAATAAAAATAAAAATAAAGTAAATAACAAATTACAAAACTATGTAGCAGTGATCTAGACCTTAATGTTTCCATCGATTATTGATTCTATTCTATATTTTAGTCCTCTAATTTTGTTTCATTCCCATGTTCAAATAATAAAATATTAAACCCCCAAATTTAATTAATCCATAATTTTATCAAAGTACATATATAACCAATTTAATATATCTAAAAAGAAACACATAGAAAATGAACTAAAAAAAAAACTCAAACCTTCCCTATTATTTTATTTTATCAAAATAGCTATAGAAAAGTGAAACTCACCTAAAATTCATGTGCATTTTGCCAATGATTTTTTTTTTCCACTGATGAAAATACTAATCTCTCTCTTCTATATGCATTCTTTTTTTTTTCAACGTTATTTCCAACTCTCCCATCTTTTGTTTCTTAGAAACAATTCTTTGTTTTTTTTTTCTTTTTCTTTCCTTTCACTTTCTTATTCTTTTTTTTCTCAGTTGTTTCTTCTAGTTCGTTTCTTCTTTTCTCGCTTCCTTCTCCTCTAGCATTAAAACATAGCAAATCCTCCTTTTTCTTAAAAAAGAAAATTTTCTACATAGTTCCACCAACTGGGCCAAACTAAAAACAATGGGTTTCATTATGCTAAAAGCCAAGTATTGGGCTTATAATTATGGGTTATAGTTAAAGGAAAAAATCAAATGGTTAGGTTATGAGTATTTCAACGTCAAAAAGAAATATTTATCGTCACTTGTATGGGTCAATTTTTTTTTATGTAGAAACTTATGATCATGACGATGAATTATGGTACTTTATAGACAATAAATGTATACATTTTAGTCGGCAAGAGTTTGCATTAGTGATCAACTTAAAAATAGTAGATCCACCAGTAACAATGAAGGACTTTGATGAGTTGGTTACAAAGCATGACTTCAAGGAAATAAATGATAAAGATATAGTAAAATTATCATTGATGTATTTCATTCATTGGAAGTTGTTAGATCATATAGAACAAAGTCATCTAGATGAAATTTTATTTCAAAAAGTGAATAATTTAGAATAATTCAATAAATATTTATGGGATAATATTTCATCGGAGGCCAATCACAATTCTTTAAGAAGGGTATTAAAGAAAAAGTCTAGAAGATACAAAGTTTTAAAAGTAAAAAATCAAGAACATAAGGGGTAATATTTCATCGGAGGCCAATCACAATTCTTTGAGAAGGGAATTAAAGAAAAAGTCCAAAAGATACAAAGTTTTAATAGTAAAAAATCCAAAATATAGTGGAGAGAAATATAATTTATAAGGATTTTTTATGCCTTTCAAGTATGTGATTAATTTTACAATAATTAATCGTAAATCTTTAGAAGAATTCAATAAATATTTATAAGGTAATATTTCATTGGAGACCAATCACAATTCTTTGAGAAGGGTATTAAAGAAAAAGCTCAAAAGATACAAAGTTTCAAAAGCAAAAAATCCAGAACATATGGGAGAAAAAAATAATTTATAAGGATTTTTTTAATCCTTTTAGGTATGTGATTGATTTTACAATAATTTATCGTAATTGTTTTATATTATTATTTAATTTCTATCATGAAAATTTTGATGGTAGGTATAAATCTACGAAACAATCCCATTGTTTGGGATTATATATGCTCAACCACTCATAGTCCTTTGTTTGTTAAAGTAGAAGTTTAAAAAGAATTTAACATAAGATAATCTAAAGGAAATTATCTCCAATAAGAAATGGTAAGTTATTTGATAAATAATTAATGTTTTTGAACAATAGTAAAATACCAACAATAGTTGCTTAAAAGTTTAAATGCTTATTTAGTTTGTTATTTGTTAGGTGGAATTAGATGTGAATGTATATAACAAATAACAAATTATTGCAAGATTTTACATTCTGCATGTGCATGTATGAAAATGTTTAATTTTTGTTTTCTTTATGAATGTTTAATGATTTCTAACAAGGTGTTGATGTTGGAGATATTTGTGTGCGGGTGTTATCTAAGCAAACAAGTTTAGATGGGAATAAAGACCTACGTGGGTCATATATACACCTTTTATGAATTCTCCTCGCAAGAGATTGAAGAGAAGAAAACAACAATATGTGGTTGAGCAAGTGTGTTAGAAGAGACTGATGTAAATCTTATGCATCCAATTGACTTGACACTCCAGGCGAAGTTTATAAAGTGGTGGCTTCATGAAGGAAATGGTTGCATTAATCTGCCAAATGTTAATGCTGACTACACATAGTTTTAAACACTCCTACAACATTTGCTGGACCAAGTTGTAAGTATTTACAATGAAAAGTAAATTGCTATTTTTTATTATAGAACAATGATAATTGAATGTTATATTCTTATATTTGCAACATATTAATATCTAAAATTGATTTGTCTCTATCAATGCAAATACTCCAAATCATTACCCTAAAGATGTACAACAATAGATTTGTATTTTTCTTGTAAGTATTAGTCATTACCTCGAATAAACAACTTAAATTTTATGATATTACTAACTTTTGTATAATATATTTTATTGAAATTTAATTATTTTTAAAAGTTCTTTAGGGATTTTTATACAGAGTACGCCCACGATTTATTGTCCACTAGTTGTAACCCTAATCTATTTCGATATGCAACTGGGCCAAAGAGCACTTTTATAGTAGTAAGAGGTGAATTAATGTTGATAAGGTATGTATCTTTTTGTTTTACTATATAGGAGACCTTTATATACTTTGTCATTATTTTACACAATTTTAATATGTCTTTCCTTTCGAAATTTTAGTTGTATCTTTTTGCTAATTAACATGACAAGCATTGGGTTACACTTAAGGTTACTTTGGTTGGTCGACAAGTCACTATATATAACTTTAGCATAAGAGGTTATGTTGATAGAGTTCTTGAGGCTCATATAGCGCATATGTACTTAATGATGCATTGTATCTCCATCATATTCAATTTTTCATTATGAGGATGATGTGACATCGTATTTGTCGTCATTTGAAGGTGTTCACTTAAAGGAAGGAGTGTCTCAACAAATAGTTCAAAGCTATATTTCTGGGTCTTTTATTTATAAGTATAATGAGTATTTAATGTTAGGCTATACATTTAACTTTGGGCCTGAGAGTAGGGGTGGGCAATTACGGGTTCAAGTCGGGTTCAAAAATTTTTGACCCCTACCCGAACCCGATCGGGACGCTGAAATGTGTCTCAATCAGAACACATTTTGGGTCAGGACGGGTCGGGTAGGAAAATCCCAATTTATTTTTTGAAAAAAAATTATTTTAAAAAGATATAGTTTTGATTCGAGTTCGGGACGGGTCGGAGCAATTCGGGACGGTTCAGAATAGGTTCGAGACAGTTCGGGTCAGGACGGTTCGGGTTCAGGATGGGTTTAGGGCGGTTCAGGATGGGTCGGGTCGGGCTCGGGATGGTTCGGGTTTGGGATGGGTTGAGAAATCCCGTTCGGATTCAGAAAATTCCCAAACCCGACCCCTCCCATTTGGGATAAAAAAATTTATTCCGAACGAATCCTAAACTTATTCCCGTTCCCGTCCAGACCCAAAATTTTAAAACGGATCAAATCAAAACAAATCTGATTCGAAAATAATGCTGACCCCTACCTAAGAGTGGACTATCTTTTAGGTAGAAGATAGCAATTGATCTTAGTAATAAACTACACAATATTGTTATTTTTGTACTAGTTAAAAAAATATTACTTACTTCATTATATGTGATGAAATATTATGAAAGTGTTTTGTTATTGGCTTTAAAAGTTTGGGAATATCAAAAGTGCAGGAGAAATGTTGCTAAAATTTTGATTAAATTTAACCTTTTATAACAATGATCAAAATACATTAAAAAGATATTAAAAAAATCATCATAAAGATATATATACATAAAAGTATATATATATATCTCACAAATTTGGCCATTTGTTCGCACTTTTCTCGAGGAGGCCAGCTCCCTGTTCAATCTGTATGAATGCACAACGGGGACTCGACACCGCGCACAAGAAGTAGTCAAGTTGCTTGATCCTGATTCCAAGTACTTTAAATCAAGAATCATTGCACGCGAAGACTTAAAGAAAAGAGAAAGAAAGAACCTGGATTTGATATTGCGAGAGGAAAATGGTATTGTTATTCTTTATGATACACAAAGAGTGTAGAGCAACTATTCTCACAACTTGATAAGAATGGTAAGATATCACTATTTTAAAGATCATAATCGTCGGGATTGTAAATCTTATTCTGAAAAGAAGACCGACGAAAGTGAGAGTAATGGAGCATTGGCAAACATTCTTAGGGTTTTGAAAACATACAATGTTGCTTGCGGAGATGTTCGAAGTTTATTGGCGCAACATCAGGATTCTTGTGGACTGCACCATATTCTTCAGTGATGTTGGGGATGAGCCTCCAATTAATATGGTCATGGGCAGAAGAGATGGGAGCTGCATGCACAAAAGTTATTGACGATTCGGTGACACATGTTGTTGTATCATCGATTGCAGAAACTGAAAATTGTCGATGGGCCAAGCAACATAAGAGGTTTTTGGTGCATCCGAGGTGGATCATGGCTGCTTATTTCCTCTGGCATAGGCTGCCTGAAGATGATTGTTTTGCACGAGCTGAGTGAAGACTTAACTCTTGCAGTTCAATGGTAGCTTTAAGAAGCCATTAATTTTTAGATTGTAATTTCCAATTTAGGTGTGATAATGATTCAATGATTCAATGATTTTACCACAAATTGAAGTCTATATTTCCTGTCCCAGTTACCGTTGTATTTTTCCTTTTTGCATTTAATGTAAAAATTTACCATTGAATCAAAGCAAGAATGGCAGTTTAATGCTTCACTCTTCTAATTTATATTATTTACCTTGTTAATCTTAAATCATACTTTTTGTACTATTTGGTACTAATTTTGTTATTATAAAGAGACCTAATCATCAGGTTAAGAAAAGAAATTATACCCAAAAAATTTCACGAATTAATCAATATATAGAAGTAAAGTAGTCGAATAAATAGTGGAAAATAATGCATATTCAATTCGGTTTACAATCTCTTTTATTTGTTTACATATTTTTTTGCCCGCCTGCATCTGACTACATTCTAACAATGTATTCTCAATTGCCACTCAAATTCTAATTATGAATTCAGACATTTACATAGTAACTATACAATTAACTTTATTATTTCTTTTATACATTGTGAATCCAGAATGAAAAGACTTTCTAATGATTAATGCATCAAGTAATCATACCAACATGCAACATCCACTGGTAAACTATTTTAAATTTTTTATAATCTTAGATGCATATGAACTATAAAATTAAAGGCACATAAAGAACAAAATTAAACAACTATATAGGAAGAAACTTTCTTGTCCTTCTTAGATACTTCGTACAGAGCTTGCATAATATGATTATGATGACTTCTAGCATATATTGAAATTAAAAGGACAAAAAAAGGTGAAGAAGATTACTTGTTTTACTCTAACAAAAATGTTGATTTAGATTCCAATAGCCTATGGTACTTGGATAAGGGCTACAATGTCCAAATAATAAGAGCAAATGACATTTTTGTGAATCTTGATGAAGGCAGCTTCCCTTCTTATGTGAAGTTTTGATATATATGAAAATGAGCAGTAGTTTGTGGGAAAAGGCGACGTTGTTCTCTATACAAATGGAAGTAACAAAAGGCTCATTTATATATAATGTTATATATGTTCCAAATTTATCTCGAAAGTTTTTCTTGTAGAGCTAAGATATTTAATCCAATCAATATTTATAATATCACAAAATTAAATAATTATGGATTAACATCATATATGAATAAAAAACATAATAATTAAAAATAATTTATAAAAAAATGTACCTATTTAAATTATTATTGTTGATTAATTAATCATTACAGCTGTCAAAAGTTAGTCTTTCTCTTTATGATTTAGATTGACAGTTGGTAGTTCTAAGTTAGAAAAAGAATCTAACTTTTATATATAAAATTAAGGTTTTACACTGAGCCCTCCCATAACAAACTTCAATAAAACTCAAAAGTCTATACTTACCACTCAACTAAGTTTTCAAACAAAAGTTGTTACAATTCAATTCAAAAATAGTCACTAAATATATTGGACTGATTAATTAATGGACTACTCATTAATCTATTTTTTATAAAGAAAAAATATTTAATTTATGTTAACCCACAATTAATATAAATTTTTCAACAAGTAACTCATATAAAAGGGCTTTTCACTTCACTTTGATGATTAAAAAAAAAAATGTAAGATCTTTAAATAGAACAATCACACAATGATTATTGTTAAAATGTCGAAAACTTAAGTTTAAATTTACCATTTCTTTTATATATTGCGTATAATACAAGTTTAAATTTATCATTTCTTTTATATATTGTGTATAATGCAGGTTAAATTCTTTGTATCAGATGAATGAAAATAAAAAAATAAGTAATTTGATTTAAATAAATAGAAAACTAACAATCAAGATAAGATTAATGATTATAAGATATAATCACCAATAATAGATAAAACTTAGGATTATAACTATTCATCAATACTTTACTTAAACCAATTAATCTTTTCTTAAATTAATCCTCTAATATAAATTGTTGGCTAGATCTATAATATCATCACAAGTCTCTATAGATGGTTAAGTGACTATATTTTTATCCTAACAATTACTTATATGCCTATAATAATCAAATGAGAATAAGATTCATTAAGAACTGATCTATTACTATTATATATGCCATATAAGTATATGTCTAACTCATATAAAATTCATATTTATTATGCTATGATCATATATCGATCTACCTTAAGCTAAACATATAAATTCCTTCATCAAGTTCATTATGATTTCTAAGATAATTTAAATATTGAAAAGATATAAAGAAGGTATTAAGTACAGAAAGATTGAACAATTCAATGTATTGAGTTTATAAAATAAGAAAAAAACTTGAATTCAATTATATATTAAGTTTAAAGTTGTAATACTAGATATAAAATTTAGCTCATGATGAAAACTAATTTTAGAACATAAATTGATAGATATAATGAATAAAGATGAAGGATTTAAGTAAGAGAAGAAGGAAAATAAATAATTGTGTCATTGTTTTTTACTTTGTCTCTCTAACTTGTTTTTGAATCGCTTCTTCAATCTTCAAATCACATTCTAAACTCTTTAGAACTTGTTCTCTTTCATTCTCTTTTTTTTCTTCTTTAAGGCTCTAAAAGGCTCTTATTTATAGGTATTATGGCTTCCAATTAGGGTTACTTTGAGTCCAAGGTTGACTAGGATTTCTTTTGATCGCATAAGCACCGCAGCATTAATTTTCTTAACATTGAATATTCTGACTTAAGCGTTGCAGCACTAGGTTTTAGGGCACCAGGATACTGAGACCTAGAAATCACTACATCTGAAGTTGATTGAGTATCGCAGCATTGAATTGTTGAGCGTTACGATGCTAAAGTCACTGACTTAGGTGTTATGGCCGCGGCGCTAGGTTTTGAAGGTCCCGGGTACAACATTAGGTTTTAAATGCCGTAGCACTGACTTCTTTTCTTGGTTTCTTGATCTTTTTACTTCCAATTTCTAGTATTTTCGTTCCGAAAGCTTTAAAACCTATAAATTAATATTAATACACTTAAAAGCCATATATTTTTCTTATTAATATAAGCATTTAATCAAGTCAAGATAACTGAATTAATACATATAATTTATGCTGATTAATGGGCAATGTATTTTAAGAACAAATCAAGTTAAATACACTCCAGTGGAAAGTTCTTAGTATTCTATATAAAATAATAATACATAAAGTCCCATAAAAATAAAAGATTTTCAAGGAAAGCTGTAAAATTGTTGAGGGGATACACTTAAACTTGCGAAGGAGTTGTCAATGAAGGTAACCCAAACCTCTATGATTGGCGATCATATGAATGAGATTTAATAAATAGGAACAATCCATACTGCATGTTATTATTATTTAGCACTTATATTATTATCATATCCTAGAGGAGTATTGTTAATCATCCTTATGGTAAAGGTTCTATTCTATGTGAAGCTAGAAAGGGTATTTAACTTGAATGAATCCAAGACAAGTATACTTCCATAAAATATAGGTCATATATGCCTTTGGAGGATTCATCTATATGAAAGCATTCGTAGGGTCATGACTATAAGAATTAATTTGTCCTCTAGAGTTCTCACTAGTATCAATATGACATTCATGCTCTAATTGCAAAAACCAAGTCTTCTTCACTATTATGCCTCCTATAATTAAAGTTTGATCAAAGGACTAAGTTCAAGCTATAGTTCACTCAGGTTCTATAAATGGCTATTATAGCACTATGCATAGATTCAAGTATGAAAGACACTTATACATATTACAATATATATATTCATTGTTGATTATACGTTATATTTTCTTATATATATTCCTATAAATGTATACTAAAATTTTTCACTTTTTAAGGAGATTATTGGAGAAAAAGTTTTAGAACTCAAAATAATTTTATAAGTTATAATATCTATGTATTTTTTTATAGGCGGCTAACTTGTCACCAGTGGTGTCAAACGACGGCCAGCAATGGACGACGGGTGGCTAAGGGTTCTATTATTTCATATTTTTATTTTCTATTTTGACATAATTTTAACAAAATTTATTGTAACATAATAGTGAGTACTTTTATTTGTTATGTGAGTGACTAGTACTCAATCTTTGTCAATAATAATTTTTAAATTATTAACAAAATTATAAACATATTTAATATCACATCAGTTAAAAAATAAAATTTATATCCCAAACTTTTAAGACCATTATTTTAAAATTAGTATTTTAATAAATATAAATATTCCTTTAAAAAATATAATATATGATATGAGATTATTAAAGTATAATAATTTAATACATACATATATTTTTAGCCCGCATATACATTGCTACAATTGAAATATATATACATATATATATATTATTAAATTAAATATAAGTTAACACATTTTCTCACTTTAGTGTGTGTTAGAAAATTAGTGATTCAACAATTTTGATTAGACAAGAATTGAGATGAATACCAAAGTGGAGAGTCACAAGAAGTCTAGAACGTCTGAGATGTGTATGGAGAAGTCTAGGATGTGTAGGACACGAAGGGGGAAGCGAAACAGTACTCAAAGACGTGAAGAAAGTGAAGAAAACGCGGGAGGTGCATACAGGGCTGAGCGTCGCGGCGCCCAGGACAGCAACATAGCGCCGCGGTGATGGCGCGATAATGCCCAGTGCCGCAGTGCCTAGGGACGAGCGCCGCAGTGCCCAGGGACGAGCACCGCAGTGTCCAAGGACGAGCGCCGTAGCGCCAGACGAGTCAAAAGTTTGTTTTTAATCCGGATTTCAAGTTTTGGAAAGTTTTGGACTTCCAAAATAAGTTGACTCTTACTCCAACGAGGAATAGGATTATTAGGCACGAAATACACCCTATATAAACACTTGTAAACCCTTGATTTCAGATTAAGCATTAAGAGAGACTCTAAGAGAGGGGAATAACTAGGTAGACACTAAGTGCTTGTGTGCACTAGGGTGGAGCTGTCATTTGGGTGATCATTGTTCGTGGTAGAGTAAAGGTTCACTAAATATTAGGTCATTTTGAGGGTTCTTTAAATTGGGTTTTCCTTATAAAATCTCTAGGGAGATATAATAAAAGAGGTTAGGATACTTGGATCCACCGTGGACATAGACAATTGGCCAAACTATGTAAGATTGTGTTGTGCTCTTTTGTTTTCTGCTTTAGATTCTTGCTATTTTGTTTGATTAACAGGTTATTCTGCTGCGCAAGGAGGTTAGGGTTCTAGGTTTAATCTTGGGTTCTTCGCTTTATCATAACCTCGAGAGTGAGAAGAGTGTTTCCTCTCTCAACAAATTGGTATCAGAGCTAAAGGTTCGATAATACACACATGAGGTATTTAAACCACGGCTGCAATCAAGTAAGAAATAGATAAGTTCAATGAGATGAATGACTTCAATCTTTGGAGGAAGAAAGTTAGGGCTCTACTAGTGAGGGAAGGGCTAGACTCAGCTTTGAAGGAAGCCAGCTCCTTAACTAGCAATGAGACGACAACCTCAAAGTTTGGGCATAAAGATTGGAATACGATTTAGAAAAAAGCTCGTAGCACCTTATTCTTAGCGTTGAGCGACGAAGTATTAAAGGAAGTTAGTGATAAAGAAACTGCTTTGGGGCTATGGAAGAGACTCGAGGCATTGTACATGAAGAAGTCTCTTGTAAATAGACTTCTTATGAAAAAGAAACTACATCAGCTAACAATGCACGAAGGAACTTCATTGAGAGCTCACATTAACGAGTTCAACAAGATCATCATAAGTCTTGAGCAACTGGGCATCAAGACCGAGGATGAAGACAAGGCTATTATCCTATTAAGTTCGTTGCCAAAGAGCTATGAGAGCTTTGTCGATACGCTGTTGTATAGAAAATAGTCTTTAACGATAAATGACGTCAAAACATCATTGAACTCAAAAGAATTGACATAGAGATCTGAGTCCGAGAGTAGAGCAGTATTACTTACACAAGGAATGAAGAGCAACCAATCAAGGAAGAGATCCAAGAAGTATTTCCTTTGTAACAGGGAATGACACTTTGTGAAGGATTGTCTGAAATCAAAAGGCCAAGGAGGGTGGGCTGCAATTGGTACTGAGAAAGATACCAAAGTTGTAGACACATTAGTAGCCTCAAGGGGAAAGTATGCTGGCAAATGGATACTAGATTCGGGGTGTAGCGTCCTTATGTGTCTCGACAGATCGATGTTTACCAACAATAAAGCCAAGAGAGGTAAAGCTTTAATGGGGTATGACATGACTTGTAAGATCATGGGAGTTGGTGACATAAGGCTGAGGATGCAAGGTGGAGAAACTAGGGAATTACATGGTGTAAGGCATGTTCCTAAAGTGAGAAAGAACTTGATATCCCTAGGCAAGCTCGATGAGGAAGGGTATTCGGTTAGAGCGGAAAAAGAAAAACTAAGGGTAGAGAAAGGACCTATAAGGTTTGAGGGTGAGAAGCATAATAAGGGGCTCTATATGCTTACTGGGATGGCCATGAGTGGCCCAACGCGGGGTGTTGGGGTAATGCAAACCACTAAGCGACATCCAAGCCGTGCTCACTGAGGTGATGAGGGTCGAAAAGGAGTGCACCGCATCCATACCCTATGCAAGGTGCACGAATGCCTTTAGAGACCGAAGTCACTAGACCGGGGAAAGTTAAGTCTTGGTGGAGACTTAACTGGACTCAACTCTAGGTGATAGAGTATTAGTATGGATCGGATCCCGAAGCCTTCTTATTTGGAAGATTTTGAATCAAGGAATGGTTTGTTAGAAAATTGGTTATTCAACAATCTTGATTGGACAAGAATTGAGATGAATACCAAAGTGGAGAGTCACAAGAAGTCTAGAACATGTGGGACGCGTATGAAGAAGTATAGGACGTGTGGGACGCGTATGAAGAAGTATAGGACGTGTGGGACACAAAGGGGGAAGCTAAACGGGACTCAAAGACGCGAAGAAAGTGAAGAAAACGCAGAAGGTGCGTACAGGGCTGAGTGTCGCAGCGCCTATGGCTGAGCGCCGCAGTGCTGGGTCCCTAGCGTCGCGGCGATGGGCGCGATAATGTCCAGCGCCGTGGCACCCAAGGACGAGCGCCACGGTACCAGACGTGTCAGAAGTTTGTTTTTAATCTGAATTTTAAGTTTTTGAATGTTTTGGACTTCCAAAACAAGTGGACTCTTACTCCAACAAGGAATAGGGTTAGTAGGCACGAAATACACCTTATATAAACACTTGTAAACCCTTGATTTCAGATTAAGCATTAAAAAAGACTCTAAGAGATGGAAAGAACTGGGTAGACACTAACTGCTTGTGTACGCTAGGGTGGAGCCGTCGTTTGGGTGATCATTGTTCGTGGTAGAGCAAGAGTTCACTAAACATTAGGTCCTTTTGAGGGTTTTTCAAATTGGGTTTTCCTTGTAAAATCTCTAAAGAGTTATAATAAAAGAAGCTATGATCCTTGGATCCACTGTAGACGTAGGCAATTGACCGAACCACGTAAGATTGTGTTGTGCTCTTTTTTTTCTGCTTTGGATTCTTGCTATTTTGTTTGATTAACAGGTTATTCCGCTGCGCAAAGAGGTTAGGGTTCTAGATTGAATCTTGGGTTCTTCGCTTCAACATAATCTCGAGAGTGAGAAAGGTGTTTCCTACCTCAACAGTGTGAAAATTCTAAATCTCTTAGTTTTAGTTTAAAAGGTTTTATTGCTCGAATTAATTGATATCCATGCTTGTGTTACTATTATATATATATAATTTAATATTTTTAGTGCAAATTATTTTATATATTATTTTTGAATAATACATGTGACATTACTTGTGTGAATCTTTTTAAAATAAGAAAATAATTAAAAAAATGTGTAGTGATAAATTTATATAGTTAATTAATATATTATTAATTGGTAATTATTAATTTTTTATTTTATTAATATGATAGTTATATAATACTAATTAATAATAAATATATCATATACTATATCAATTGAGATATAATTATATCCTAATTATTTGAACCTAATTATATGAGCATAGAATTATAAATAAATAAAAAGGATATCTAAATTCCTAAAATTTCAGGAAAGGGATATGCAGACTCTAGTGTTTTTATAAATTTCATCAAGACTCTTGTCAAGTAACGGTTTTTATTTATTTTAATATAAAAAAGAGTAAAAATGATAAAAGGACAATTATGTCCTAGTGTTTTTAAAAATTTCATCGAGACTGTTGTCAAATAATGTTTTTCATCTATTTTAATTTTTAAAAAAGTAAAAATAATAAAAGTACGATTATGCCCTCATTTTGACTATAAAAAAAGAGTCAAAATTCAATTAAATATTAGAAAGAATGCTTAAACCTTCAACCTTATGGTTAAGGGTCACATACTTTAATCATCTGAGTTATAATAACATTATCTTTATTTAAATGTCTGAAAATCCATTAGCATATTATCCTCAAGACCGCATGTTAATAATTTTTAGAAAGATATTAATAGGGATTGAACCCTTGTCACCCGCATAGTAAGTAAAAGTTGTTATTGGTGTGTATGTGTACTAAGGATACAACAAGTTATGTGTCAAGGAGTGCTAGGCACTGTCTTTAAAATAATTTCTACTCCTACTTTGATAATAATCAAGGTGTAATAAAATTTGAATGGTAGTATAGTTTTCAGAATTCAATGATAATTAGAATTTGCAAAGGTGCACACTAAATGCATATTCCTTGGACAATAAGTAAAGACTTTAAGTGTAGTTGATAAACAGATAGAATTTGAATCAAAGATGATGAAGAGTTGTTAGTGCCTTCAAATGGGATGTGCTTGCAGTATTTATAGAGATAATATGTCTCTTTAGAGAGGCACAACACTTTTTTAAAGGCCACACTCATTGAAAAAGATAAATAACTCTTTCAATGGTCACATCCCTAGCTCTCAGTGTCGTGGCGCTCATCTACCAATATCGTGGCGCTCAACGAAAAACAAAAAAAAATACCTAACTAGGTGTTGCGACTCCTAAGCTACTGACTTAAGCATTGCAGTGCCAAATGCTTGGCGTCACAATGCCCAAGTTAAATATGGCTTTGGTATCCCTTTTGCTTTTGTTTCCCTTCTCAGCTTTTTCTTTTTACTCTAATGCTTTGATTTACATTAGTTTATTTGAAATACACTCACAAATAGTAATAATCCCCTACATATTTCAAATAAACTAATGTAATCAAATCAATATAGAATTTAACTTATATGAATTGGTGTTATTCCAAGCTATGAACTAGCTAGTGATTAAATAATTTTATTTTAAGAATTAGGTGAAACTAAGTTATTCCAAGCTATGAACTAGCTGGTGATTAAATAATTGTATTTTATATGAATTTATTCTTTTAAATGTAAAATAGATGATTAAATGATCAAGTTAAATTCTCTAGTAACTTATTTTTGTCAGTGATTTAGAACTATTAATAGTCTTGTGCCGTCCTGGTTTCATGAGTGTTTAGATATACCTGCTTAGCTCTCAAATGTACCTATTAGGGTTAGTGTTTACATGTCATTCCTATTTGTATGAATATTTGATATTTATACGATGTACATTTTATTAAATCACTAATTATATTTTTATTAGATGGTACAATGCTTGTAACTCTACAGACATCGTATGATTTGAAGAAGTTCTAATCTGATTTAAAAGTGTTTTAATCAAGGCTAAGAGTTAGTAGGTTATAAGGATCAGTGAAATCTAAGGAGTTTGAGCTTTGTCTATAACGGGACAAAGACTTGAGAGTATACTAGTAATGACATAGTTGTAAGAGTTGCAATCTGGTGCTAGAAAATATCATTATACAAGTATATTCTTAAATACTATGTTCCTGATCTATTTCTACCAATACAGATCTGTCAATAAATCGCTTTTAATATAGATCAGTGTATGTCTATATCTATAAGGTACAGATAGTTATTCCTAGTTGACCATGAGCTTGGAGCTCGAATAGGTATACGCGTAATCAGTTATGACTAAGTACGGAACAGACTCACAAGGACCCCAATAGACATCCTATGTAAGCTGTCAATGAAAGGTCCTCTTGAGTTAAGTAGTATGCGTGGTCTTTGGACCTGAGTGTCACGGTAGGCTTATGAGTGATCCATCGTACTTAGGTTCCACGAACATCAGAGACTTCATGGTCTGACCTCTGCGTGTCGCTGGATATAGTCCAATACTCATGAAATCCAGTGTGTGTAGATATAGATCAGTCAACTCTTATAGGGAGTTGTATATCTAGATGCTTCGAGATTGTATCTCAAAAAGTCTTATGGCCATAAGCAATTAACCCAGGAAAGAAGTTTCCTATAAGGTTTAACAATATAGCAAAGATGTTTGCATATATTGTTCGCTGAGATACAAATCTAAAGATAGGTTCATGGATCCGTTTATAGGAATTTAACGGTTCGGATCTATGTTCCTGCCAATCTAGGATATAAATGATAAAAGGACTGTACGTATATACTTTGACCTCAGCTTGTATGGTTCAACGCACTAATTTGTAATATCCGTGATGTGTGCATAGGGCATCGTTCTCGAACTTATGAAATAGTTTCATTTGATGAATCGGGCATGAACTTATAGAGTCTCGCAATATGAAATGTACTCATTATGCATTGTGGCATCGCACTAGATTGAATAATTCAATTCAGTATAATCCAGCAGAACCGAATAATTATTTCGGGAACCCTTAAATCCGTGCGTGTTAATACTTAAGTGTTAAGGATATTAATTAGTTAATAATTATTATTGATTAATTAATTTATGGCACGTGGTGTATGATGAGCCTTTGATTGAGTTTACCTAAGTGTGTGGTATGATGGGACCCACTTATGGGTTTACTTGGTAACCAAATAAGGGTATTTTGATAATTTCATATATATGATTATTTAAGAGCTAATAATTAAGATATTATAATATTATAATATAATAAATAACATATATATAACTGAACTATAATTAAGTGTTAACTAAAATTGAGTTAATAATTATTTAATTATTATTAATATTAAAAAATTTATATGTAAACTTGGTGTCTAAATTTACCAAATCCAATCATGGTTAAGTGTTAATCATAGTTAGGTTATATATATTATTATTATTATATTTATACTTAATGGCCAAGCATTATACCCAACTATGGTCAATAGTTAACCATGGTTAGGTTAAATATAATAATATTAAAATATGTGAAATAAAAGCAAAAATTGCTTTTGCTTTTCTTTGAGTTTGGCCGACCACTTTGAGAAGCAATAAATAAGGAAATTGTTTTTTTTTTGTTTTTTAATTTCAAGAGTTGAAATCATTATTCATTGTCTTCTTTAATATTGCTTGGAAATTGAAAAGCATAACAAAGTTGTTTATTGATCAAGAGTTGATCAAAGATAAACAAATAGCTGAGATTTAAGTTGTTAAACCAATGCTGAATTTAGAGCTCCTGTACTAACTAACCAAGCCCACACAGTTGATTACTAAAACTATAAACTAATTACACTCAGGTGAACTCCAGTAATATTTATGCAAAAGTTACAGTTGGTGAATTCTCAAACTTACATATATATTAATGTGATTAATATATGTTATTATATATGTTTATTGTTTGTTTTATAATTCTGCTATGCATAGATATGTATGTGATATGTATTTTGCACAATAAACAAAGATACACATGTATACACTCTGTATATAATCGATGCTAATAGAACCGATCCAATTCTACACTGACATAGGTAATACTCCATCAAGTGTGTTTTGCAGGTTTAATACACCACCAAGGTATAAAGTCCTATGTAGTTCATTAACAATATTACTCACCTTTTCCACTGTAGATGCATTATCTGACTATAAAAAGGGACTCATAAAACACAAATTGTAGTACAAAAATATAATAAGTGGCTTATTCTTAGCCTTATAAACCTACTTCAATGGGATTGCCAATCACATAGGTAAGGTTACCATCACTTTTGTCTCATGCTTTAAGCAGAAGTACCATCCCCTTTAATGTTAGTTTCACTAATCTCTTATTTAGTAGTTTAGTCAGAAGATCAGCCAAATTTATCTATGACTTTACATAATCTAGACTCATCACCTCAGATTCTAGCAGCTGCTTAATAATCCCATGTTTTAGACGAAAATGTCAACTTTTTCCATTATAGATCTTACTCTTTACTCTAATAATGGTTGTTAGGCAATCACAATTTATAAAAATTAATGTAGAGGGTGAGAATTAATAGAAAGATTAATCATGAGGGTTCTTAATCATTCAACCTTAGAACAAGCATTTTTTAAGGCTATCAATTTTGATTTTATGGTAGATCGTACTATACAAGTCTATTTAATAGATTTCCAACATATGGCTCATCCACCCTAAGTGAACACATATCCAATAGTAGACTTCACCTCTTTGAACTCAGAGATCCAATTAGCTTCATAGTAACCTTCTATCATAGGTTGTGATCTACTATATATTTTAGTGGCTATCAAGTATTTTACAATTCTATCTAAGGCACTCCAATGCTCTTTTTTCATATTCTAAGTATATTTACTCAATCTCCCTACAGTATATATTATATCAAGCCTAGTATTATTCATCAAATACATAAGACTCTCAATAATTTGTGCATATCAGGTTTAATTATCACTATGCTCAATATTCTTTCGAAGTTTAACACTAGCATCATATGGTGTTGCCACTGATTTGCATGATGTGTACCAAAACCTCTTTAAAAACTTATCTACATAATATTTTTTAGATAAATTGAGACCATTAGATGTTCTCATTATCTTTATTCCAAGAATGACATCAGCTTTTTCTATATTTTTTATATTAAACTTAGTTGATAGAAACCTCTTAGTCTCATTTATTACTTTCATACTAGGATTGAATATTAGTATATCATCCACATAAAAACATATGATGATATAATTTTTAGTATCAAAGTTTTTATAGTACACACATTTATCATAATCATTTATCATAAACCCATATGATATTAGAGTATTGTCAAACTTTAAATGCAAGTATTTTGGTGCTTGTTTCAAGCTATATAAAGACTTCATTGATTTATATACTTTATGCTCTTTACCAACATTAGCACAACCTTTCAGTTGTTTTATGTAAATTTTCTCTTCTAAATCTCCATTTAGAAAAACTATCTTTACATCCATTTGATGTATGAACAAATTATATATTGTAGCAAATGCAATAAAAATCCTTATGGATATAATTCTAGTTACAGGAGTATAAATATCAAAATAATCTAAGTCTTTCTTTTGAGTGAACCATTTGACAACCACTCTTACCTTATACTTTTTAATTATATCATTAGCCTTTATCTTCTCTTTTGAAGATCTATTTGCAACCAATGAGCTTGGCACCTGAAGGCAAATCAACTACTTGCCATACATAATTACTTATGACTGAGTTAATTTCATCATTAATTGCCTCTCTCAACAAATGAGTATCATAAAAAGTCATAGCCTCATTATATGTTTTAGGGTCCTCTTCCATAAGAAAAATATAAAAGTCATTAACAAAATTTGTGATTTTTCTTATTCTCTTACATCTTCTAAGTACATTGATAGAGCTTTCTGAAGGGTCATTATGTACTTTTATATGATTCAAAATATTCTTTAGATTTACTTTCTTAGGAAAAATAGATTAAAAAAATTTTGCATTCTTAGATTCTATTATATTATTTTCATCAACAACTCAATGGTATTTTCTAATACTAAGAATTTATATGCAGCAATTTACATTTTGAGGTATGAAAGGTTAGGTGTATGTCATTTCCATAACTCATAAAGTGTAATTCCAGTCTTCTTATATCAAATTTTATTTTGTATATGACAAGTAATCAATAATGCTTCCCACCCCCCCTCCCCCTAAGTTCATAATGGTATTTCAATAGGGTATTTCAATGTTCTATTTTTCCTTTGAACCGCCGCATTTGATTCAGAAGAATATAGATGTGTAACTTTATATATAATTTCATTATCTTCATAATAGGAATTGAACATGTTAGATACATACTCTCCTCATTTATCAGTTCTTAATTATTTTATTTTCTTTTTAAGTTAATTTTCAACTTCTTACTTATAGATTAAGAACTTCTCATAGGACTCATCCTTATTTCTCAATAGATACATTTTAGTATATTTTAAGAAATCATTTATAAAAGTAACATAATACTTTTTTCCTCCTCTAGTCATAATATCTTTAAGGTCACCTAGGTCATTATGGTTCAAACTGAGTAATTCAATTTCTTTAAGAGTTATTGGTTTATAACTTTTCTTAGTAAATTTTTCTTTCACACATACATCATATTTACACATTTTATCTAAGCTTATATTTGAAAGTAAACCAAATCTTTTCATCTTTCTTAAATAAAGATAATTCAAGTGGCCTAATTTATCATGCCATAAATCAAAATGCTCAATAATATAAAGTAAAGAAGAATTTTTACTAGTGGAAGCATTAAGTACATTGAGTTGAACAATTCATTGGAAGAATATCATTTTTGAACAAATGTTCCACCCTTGGTCATTACAACTTTGTCCCCTTCAAATGAGACTTTTACATTTGCCTTTCTTAACATAAATACAGAAACAAGATTATATCCAATGTTCAGAACATAGAGTACTGTAAGTGTTGATAATCCTAGATTGCATACATATGAGATTGTGTTTATCACTACAAAACCATGCATCATATACATATTTGTGCACAAAGGAAGTTCAAAAATCTAATTTCCTACAATAAACACAATAATTTTCTCATATTATATTATAAATGAAACTACAAGGGTTTGTAGAGAATTACCTTGACAAGCCTTTAGAATTTATATTGCCGAAGTCTCTGCCTTGAAGTGTACTTGTTGTGAATTCTAGCTTCCAACTTGGTGGGCTTGGATAGTCTAAAATGGCAACTTAATTCCAACAAGGGTTTACATATTTAAAACCTAACTTTAACTTTTAAACTAATTATATTAACTCAAGCTATTGTGGACTAATACAAGCTACCTATTGTTTTTGTTCAAGTTTAACACTTAAACAACAAAAACATATTTTTTAGTGCTTGTAGTAAATCCGGCCATGAAGAAAAAACTGAATGAACAAGATGAAAGAGTGAATTACTTTGCTTACTTTCAACACTTGAAGAAAATAACTCTCTCTATGCTCCATTTTGGTGGCGGTGCATCTCTCTTTACAAATGAGCAACTTTTGCTCTTTTATTTGCTTCATTACATTTTCTCTCTAACAAGCAACCAATGGCCCACAAGTATGGCAACACTTACCATTTTTTTTTGTTTATAATTGTTTATAATAAACAAAATGAAAACAAAAGCAAAAAAGGATGCACTTGGGAGAATTGTGCAACTAAAAGAAAACAATTTCATTTCTTGTATTATACATTATGGTCCACTATTGACTTGCTCATTTGTATTTGTCTTTGATATGTTTACATTAAAAAAATCAATTACATACAATGGAAGAGTGTTGGTCGAGAGAGACAAAGCAATTTGAAGAAACAATTTCTTCACTTACTTGTTTAACACATCTTGGTCCCATAAATTTCATACCACGCTTTATTGTTTTCATTTGTCTTCATTAATCAAATTAAAACATGTTTCAAATGAATAATTTATAATTGTTTGACTAGTAATAATAATATCAAATATTATTATATTTTGTTTATTCAATAAATAATTTAATGAATAAAATAATAATCTTATTTATCCAATAAGTAAGGTCATTTTAGTAATTTCTAAATCAAACAATAATTAGCCTATAATATGCCACATGTCATCATGCTATTGGTCAACAACTATTGTTAATTAATTGATATACTTAACTCTTAAATCTTGACACATGCACATCTTAAGGAATACTGAAGCAAATATCTAGTTTGCTGAAATTTACTGGATTAAACTATTCAATGTAGTACACTATTCCAGAACATAATGAGTACACTTCATATTGCGGGACTCCCTAGGTTCATGCCTGATTTATCAAACAAAATTATTTCGTGAGTCCGAGATCGACACCCTAGTACACGTCACAGATATTACAAATTAGCACAGTAAACCATACAAGTTAAGGTAATCACCAATATGTATTATCATTCCTTCATTTATATCTTTGAGGAGCGGAGATATAGATCAACACCGTCAAATTCCTATGCGCTCATCTATGAACTTATTTCTAGACATGTATCTCAATAAATAATATACACAAATACATTTGCGATATTATTTAACCTTGTGAAAAACTCTTTTCCCAGGTTTATTGCTTATGGCCATAAATCTTTTAAAAATATAATCTCGGAGCATTCAGATATACAACTCACCCATGTGAGCTGACATATCCCATATCTGCGCACACCGAACTCCATGAGCATCGGACCATACCCAGTGACACATAACGGATAGACCATGAAAGGTCTCTAACATATGTGGAATCAAAGCATGGTGGATCATTCATAAGCCCTCCGCGGCGCTCAAGTTAAAGGACCACATACACTACTCAACTTGAGAGGATCTATCATTGATGGCTTCATAGGATGTCTATTGAGGTCCTCGTTGAGTTTGTTCAGTATTCAGTCCTCACTGAATACTTGTATGCCATACGAGCTTTTGGTAAACTCATGATCAGCTAAGAACAATCATTTAAACTATCTAGATATGGTTATACACTGACCTATAATTAGGAGTTTCATTGACAGACCCGCATCGGTGAATGAGATCAGGAACATCATGTTTGAGAATACACGTGCATAATAACATTACTTAGCACATATTGCAACTCCTTGCAACTATATTATTACTTATGTACTCTCAGGTCTATATCCCGTTACAGACAAGGTCCTAACTCTTAGATTTTGCTGACTTTTATAACCTATTAACTCTTAGTAGTGCTAACTATTAGCAATTATAATTTTTAGCATTGTTAACCTTAAGCGCTGGTCTAAACTCCTTTAGGCTAGATCTAAACTCCTTCAAATCATACAATATTTGTAGTGTAACAAGTACTATACCATTTAATTAATGAAATTAACGATTTAATAAAATGTACTGTATAAATATTATAAAATAAAATATTCATACAAAATAGAATGGCACGTAAGCACAAATCCCAACAAGTATAATATTCAAAATAAGAGATTTGAAATTTTCCAGATGTCAACTTGAGAAGAACCTTCCATTTCTCCATACTAGTGTAGAATGAGAATCACCAAGATAAACTTGTTCTTCTCATTCTCTTACTTGAACATAGTCATGAAAAGCACTTTTTCACCACATAGATGTCTAGTGGCTTCAGAGTCAATGACCCACTCTTTATTACTACTTGTAATCATGTTTGCTTGGAAACAACCACCTTGGCAATCACCTCATCTCCTTCAACTAAATTGGCCTTAAGAGTTTTATTGTTTCCCTTCTTATTTCTATACTTACATTGATAACTTAAATGATCACCCTTTCTATAAGTATAATACTTACCTTTCTTCTTGAATAAGGTTTAATTTTCTTAAGGTATGTGTTGTATGGACTTTTGATACTTCTCATCATAAATTTCACTCTCAACCAAATTAGCCTTAGAAACTAATTCCTTGGCTTTTTCTATATTCTTCCGTTGGCGATTCTTTTCTTTTGTTCTTATATGCACAATAGAATCTTCCAACTTTAAGTATTTCTTTTGTACTTGTTAACTTTTTTGTAATCTTTCCAAGATTTAAGCAACTTCTCAATCAAGCAACCGGCAACAAAATGTTATGGGAGAACAATTCTCTCATTTTTCAAGTCATCGATCAATAGATGAAATTCATATATTTGTGATGTTACATCCTTTTTCTCAAACATTTTAAAGTCTAAAAAATTAGCAATTACATATTTTTGGGTACCAGCATCTTCAATTATATACTTTTCTTTAACTTAACCTAAATTTTATATACATGTTTGTATGTGGAATAGACATCATATAATTCATTTGAAAGTGTAGCATACCTTATTCTCTTTATTCCACTTTGAAAATTCTTCCTTGTAATTTTCAGTGTTGACTTCTAGAGGATGTTGTGTAAGATAGTCTACCATACCTATCATATCCAATGTGTCAAAAACATGATCTTGTCATCTCTTAAAATATTTTTCATCAAATAGTGGTATCTTTGTGGCTTCAGAGAGTGATTTGACTACAACTAATAATGTAGAATCACTTGTAGTATCCACAAAAATAGTTTTAAGATTGTTGTTGGTGTGCATGTGTACAAAAGATATAACAAGTTGTGTGTTGAAAATATACTACACACTGTCCTTAAAACTATTTCTATCCCCATATTGATAATAATCAAGGTGCAGTATGGTTTGAATGGTAGTATAGTTTTCAATATACAATGATAATTAACATTTGCAAAGGTGCACATCAAATGCAAATTCTTTAGACAATAAGTAAAGACTTTGGGTGTAGTTGATAAATACAAAGAATTTGAATTAAATATGAAGAAAAGTTGTTAATGCCTTCAAATGGGATATGCCTGAAGTATTTATAAATATAAGATATTTCTTTGGAGAGACATAACACATCTTCAATGGCTATATCTATTGAAAGAGGTTGATAACTCTTCCAAGAGTCACATCTCTACTTCTAACGCCGCAACGCTTATCTTTTTGTGTCGCAGCGCTTAATGAGAAACAAATCAAAATACCCGACTGGGCATCGCGACGCCCAAGCCATATATGTATTAGGCATCCCTCTTCCTTTTGTTTCCCTTCTTAGCTTTTTCTCTCTACTCTAATACTTTGATTTATATTAGTTTTTTAAATACACTCACAAATACCAATAAGAGTATTCACCATTATGCTATAACATATTTTTTTAGAATAACGCCAAAATAAAAACATAAAAATAAATAATGATAGGACCCCAGCCATTACTATTTATCACTGGTCACTGATGGTGACGAGCAGTGGCTAAGGTTCTATTGTTTCACATTTTTATATTTTTTGTTTTGACATTCTTCCATCAATTTTTGTTACAGCACAATGTTGAATTCTCTTACTTGTTATGTGAGTGGCCAAGGCTCAATCGCTGTCAGTATTGATTTTTTTTCTAACTTTAAATCTAAGTTTAGATTGTTTCCTTTTCTGTAATTAAAATTAACAAAAACTATTATCTAATAAGGGTTTCGATGAAATTTTTAAAAATACTAAAGTTTGCATGTCCTTTTTTTTTTATAACTTCATATTTGAGTTTGGACTTTTGTCATTTCTCTAGTTAAAAATAACTAAAATGTTACACGACAATGGTCTTAATAAGATTTTAAAAATACTAAAGTTTGCATGTCCCTTTCTTACTTTAGATTCGAGTTTAGACTTTTGTCCTTTCTCTAATTAAAATTAATAAATTGTTATCTAATAAGGGTTTCGATAAAAAATTTAAAAACATTGATGTCTACGTATCCTTTTCTTATTTTTTCTAACTTCAAATTTGAATTGACTTTTTGACAATTATCTCGATATAATTTTTAAAATTATTAGAATTTACATGTTACTTTTCTAGTTTTTTCTAATTTCATATTTGAGTTTAGACTTTTGTCATTTTTTTAATTAAAATTAACAAATATCATTATTTAACTAGAGTCTCAATGAAATTTTAAAAAAGTCTAGGAATTATATGTCTCTTTCTAACTTCATATTTGAGTTTAAACTTTTACTCTTTTTTTAGTTAAAATTAAAAAAAAAATTGTTATCTAATAAAAATTTTGATGAGATTTTTAAAATTCTAAGATTTACAATTTTTTTTTATTTTTTTCAACTTCAAATTTAAGTCGGCTTTTATTTTTTTTTTAATTAAAATTAACAAAAAAATTATTATATAATAAGAGTTTCAGTGAAATTTTTAAGAATACTAACATCTATATATATATATTTAAAAATTTTAAAGTTTAAAGGGTTTTTTTTTTTAAAAAAAAAAAGTACAATACCGTTGTCAACAACTCCCCCAAGAAACAGAACCGTCCAATCCCATGCGAGTCACAACTCATACAGTTGGCGTTACTTACCTGCCGGTCACTGGTCACATACTCACACTCGCACAGCCGCATTCGCACTCACACACTACCGAATACCAATCCCCGGATGTACCCAGGTTTACCGGCTTGTTCAGTTAACAACTAGCTCCACACCCTGACCCTGACATGTGACATCACCAATAAAAATATCATTAATAAATTTTACGTACACTCTTAAAGTCGAAAACTGTGAGTGAGCGAGCTTGTTTCTTCTTCTGAATCTCCGAAACAAGCGTAAGCTATTCCTGCGGTTAG
Source organism: Ailanthus altissimus (assembly GCA_946807835.1). Classification (NCBI taxonomy): domain Eukaryota; kingdom Viridiplantae; phylum Streptophyta; class Magnoliopsida; order Sapindales; family Simaroubaceae; genus Ailanthus; species Ailanthus altissimus. Next base: position 16,004,368 of record OX327698.1, read on the forward strand.
TAAATCTCAGATTAATTCTTCTTTTTCTTAATTTTAATTCCAAAACAACAACCAATTCATGCAATTAATCTTTTTTTTTCTATTTTTTTCCTCAAAAAAAACCTTTAATTCAATGCATGCTGCTGGTCTCTGTTAAAAATGGCTGAAATGTGTTCATCAAATTGCAGGTCATAGAATAAAAACACAAATATATATATAAAAAAATTAAAAATAAAACTAAAATTACAAGAAATGGATAATCTGTGTACGGTTGCTGAGACCGAAGAATGCGATTTCTCGAAGCTGTCAGAAAAGCCGACGCCGTTGAACATTGACAGACAGAGATCGTTAGACGAGAGGTCGCTTAGTGAACTGTCCATCGGATTCTCGCCGCGTTTATTGGCGAGAACCGCCGATAGCAGCGCCTCGAGGTTAGGACTTGATCAGCTAGACGGTGCATTTTCCCCTGGTAGGTGGTCGGGATTCAACACGCCAAGATCGCTGATAGGCTTCGAGCCGCATCCGATGGTCGGCGAAGCTTGGGACGCTTTGCGTCGCTCGTTGGTGTATTTTCGTGGCAAACCGGTGGGGACAATTGCCGCATTGGATAATTCTGAGGAGGAGCTTAACTACGATCAGGTATATTATTTGTAAAAATGTTTTGTTTTTGCATGTTGTTGCTTTTAATGCGTTTCGTTACGTTTACATGCATTCATCAATTCTTAAGCCTTTGTATTGTTTTGAGAGTGTTAGTGTTTGATATAATTCTATGATTTTTACATGAAAACATAATCATTAATTGAAGTTATCTTACTGTTGATGCCAGTTGATTCAACTGATAAAATCTGGTGGAACAAAAATTATGTTATATTTCAAAAGAAAAACAAAATTGGAGTTCTCATACTGGAATTATCTGCCAACTTGTTGATATTAATTTTTTAGTTGAAATTTAAATTGCACATCTTTTTTTTTTTTGCTTTGAGCTCATTTCTGTGTATGAGACTGATGTTGATGAGATGTATTGTTGGTATGTGTGATGATATGACGGGACTTCATTTGTGCAGGTGTTTGTTAGAGATTTTGTTCCTAGTGCATTGGCCTTTTTGATGAATGGGGAACCAGAGATCGTCAAGAACTTTATTTTGAAGAATCTTCGCCTGCAGTCCTGGGAGAAAAAAATAGATAGATTTCAGCTTGGGGAAGGAGTCATGCCAGCAAGTTTTAAAGTGCTTCATGATCCGGTCAGGAACTATGAGACGTTGATAGCTGATTTTGGTGAGAGTGCAATAGGCAGAGTAGCTCCTGTTGATTCTGGCTTCTGGTGGATCATATTACTTCGAGCATACACAAAATCAACAGGGGATAGTTCGTTGGCTGAGTTACCTGAATGCCAGAAGGGAATGCGCCTAATTCTGAGTTTATGCCTTTCAGAGGGGTTTGATACGTTCCCTACTCTTCTATGTGCTGATGGATGCTGCATGATTGATCGTAGAATGGTGAGTTCCTCCTGGGTATTATCTTTTACATAGTGCCAGCATGATGAAGCTTTTGTGTTTCTTGAATTAGATCTTTAATCATTTGTATGTCATCATTTCTCTCTTTCTTGTTTGTTGGTGTAGCTACCGTTGACTTTTAGTTGCACCAGCTTTGCTGCTTTTCTTTGTTACCTTTGTAATTATCATTTAACAATTAATGGTGAATAAATGGGAGAGTGTTACTGGTAATTAGGCCGATGAGAATATTGGATGTGGCTTGAAATATTATCTTTGGCTTTGACTCCAAAAAGAAATTACCTGAAAACTGAGGCAGAGCAAACATGTATGACCTTTGGAAGTTCACAAGTTGTTCATTTAATAGGAACAAAGGAAACTGTGCTACTTCTATGTGATTAATTCTTAACTGCTTAATTCTGGCTGCAATGAACTAATGTCAATCTTCACCACATTTAATGCTATGTTTTCATTTCTTTTCTTTGTGCCTTCTTGCCAGACAAACAGAGAAAGAATAATATGTCAGTCATGTAAACACCAAACCTTTTTTTTCCTTGATGACTGTATTGAGGTTTTAATTTGAGTCGATTTTATATATAACTACCATTTTTGTCAATCCTATCGTAAATAATTGTCCTGATACCAGAAAACAATTTAATGGATTAACTTTATTGGATATTTCATTGATCGACATGGTGTGCTGTGTAGATTCTCATTTGTAGCAGTTGATTTTACTTTTTTCTTCAAGAATGCATTTATCTTTGTTGTGTCCTATTTGTTGATTGCACTCACTTGAGTCGGTTTATGAAATGATATATGGTTTTTGTTTTGTTTATCTTAGATTCTACTTCTTCAGCTTTATACTTTCTGCATGTCTTCTTTCAGGGAGTTTATGGGTACCCCATTGAGATACAAGCACTTTTTTTCATGGCTTTAAGATGTGCTTTGGTTCTACTTAAGCAAGACGATGAGGGAAAGGAATTTGTTGAAAGAATAGTTAAACGTCTTCATGCCTTAAGCTATCACATGAGAAGTTATTTTTGGCTAGACTTGAAGCAGCTCAATGATATATATCGATATAAAACGGAGGAATATTCTCACACCGCTGTCAACAAGTTCAATGTAATTCCAGATTCTCTTCCAGAATGGGTTTTTGATTTCATGCCAACTAGAGGTGGCTACTTTATTGGCAATGTTAGTCCCGCAAGAATGGATTTCCGTTGGTTTGGCTTGGGCAACTGCATTGCAATTCTTTCATCTTTGGCTACTGAAGAACAATCAAATGCGATTATGGATCTTATAGAATCACGCTGGGAGGAGTTGGTTGGAGAAATGCCTTTAAAGGTTTGTTATCCAGCCATAGAAGGCCATGAATGGCAAATTGTGACTGGATGCGACCCTAAAAACACAAGATGGAGTTATCACAATGGGGGATCTTGGCCAGGTATGATCTGACTTACATATCCTCTTAGCAAACCAGTATGATTGCCTCAAATTGCTGATGTTTATTTGGAAACTAAAAATTCAGGTCAGCTGTATCTTTAATAAGAGCAGCATCTTATGATAGTTCAATCTGTTATATCTGGAGTGTCTGGGAATGATTTTACATAAGCTGATCAGAATTCATAGCTTATGCATTATGAAGGCTCCACAGGCATAAAATATAAATGGGGAAATGATTTTTTATAAATATTGTTCTAATATTTGCACTGCTAATAATTTTCAACATCCTTCTAACGTTCTTGGAATATTATTAACATGACATGTTCAATCTAATTTTTGAATTTCCTGCTGAGATGTTTTCTTAGAAATTCTTTTTGGGTACAAAATGTCTACAGTTCTATTGTGGCTTCTCACCGCTGCATGTATAAAGACTGGACGCCCTCAAATTGCTAGACGTGCCATTGAGATTGCTGAAACCAGGTTGCTGAAAGACAGCTGGCCAGAATATTATGACGGGAAGCTTGGTCGATACATTGGGAAGCAGGCCCGCAAGTTCCAGACTTGGTCGATTGCCGGTTACTTGGTAGCAAAGATGATGTTAGAAGATCCATCTCATTTGGGTATGATATCACTCGAGGAAGACAAACAATTGAAGCCACTCTTGAGAAGATCAAATTCTTGGACTTTCTAATGTCCGTTTTAGCTTTCAACCTTGTATCTCTTCCTGCCGAGGGTAGAGAGACAGCGAGCTACATAAATTGAATCTTTGCTCACCATTTAATTCTTTGTTTCCATGTAGTTGTTTCGTAGCATGCAGCGTTCATAATTTTTTTTTAAAAAAAATTATAAATAATTCTTATAATTTTTTTATTAATTTTTAACTAAATTTAAATTGATTATATTTTATTAATTAAATTTTTTTGACATTTTTGCCGTAAAATCAAAATTTTAAACTATTTTTATATTTTTTTATCGAAAATCACTAAAAAATTTAAAATTTTACAAATTGCGTTAGATCAGAAATTTTAAAATTATCATTGCATAAATCGAAATTTATACAATATATTTTTCACTTAAAAGAAATAGACGATTTTTGATAAATTTTTTAAATTTTCTAAATTTTTAGAAAATTTTAAATGTTTTTAGAAAATTGTTAGAATTTAAATTTAAAACTAGAAATAAACAAAATTAATGAATTATATGTAAAAAAAATGAGTTAAAATAGTGTAAGAAACGTTGAAAATTAGCAAAAATTGAGAGTTTTTTATGTAATATACCGATGCAGACGACAGCCGACTATCGTTGCTTTAAAAATCAATTTTGGGCCCGAAATGCACCTTAGGGGTGCATCTTGAGAGTGCACTGCAGGCCCGCGGTGCACTCCCGAAATACGCCCTTAAGGCACATCACAGTGCAGCATTGCGGACTTTGAGTCTGTAATGCTGCACTATTGCTCCACGTGGCGCATGCATAGGCTGCCACGTGGCGTAAATATATTTTTTTATTTAAATTAAATTTAATATTATTTATATAAAATTAAATTCTATTTTTTAAATTTTAAAATTAAATATAATTTATTTAAATTTAATAAAATCTAATTTAAAATAGATCTATTAAGCAATTAATTAATAAGTTGGTTAAATGACTTATTAATTTTAGTTTGTAACATTATTTATTTAATAAGTACTTTTTATAATTATAATTTATATGATTATTTTTATTTTTAATATATAATTAATTATTATCATATGTTAATTAATATATTAATAATTAATTTTTCTTTTTCTTTTATGTCTATTAAATTAATTGTTTGTGATTTTTTTTGGTAAATTATATTGTATGTTATTTAAAATATATGTATGCTTGTTATTATTTTCTCTAATATTAATTAATTTATTTTTTTTAATTGTTACAGGAAAGATAACATATTGAAAAAATATAGATTTCTAGAGTATCTATTTTTTCGTGCATCAATGACGGCTTATGTGAAGATGTGTGATTTAAATTATATAAAAAAAAAATAACAGAAAATTAAAAAACATTATTTAGGCAGACGTGTATGGGGCATTTATTAGATATGTCATATTTGAAGTTTTCTGATATTTTGTTGCACGAATTATTGTTGCATGAGATACATACATTCAATTTAGAAGATGAGATGTGGTTTTACATAGGGAAGAACACACATCTGATTTAGCCGACAGGAGTTTGCACTAATCACCGAACTACAAATGCGAGATTACCCTCCTACCCAACAGCTAAATAGGATATTAGGTACTCGATTATGGGATACATATTTTTTCAAGGGTAAAAACATTATCGTACATATTTCTTGATAATTGGTACGGACGTCTAAATTTGAAAGATATAGACGATGAAGATGCAGTAAAGTTGAGTTTATTTTATTTTGTACATCATATTTTGATCCCACACGATGAGTATAGTGGAATTCAAAATTTTGTACTATATTTAGTGGACGACCTTAATGAGTTTAATAAGCATTCATGGGGTGATATTGTATAGACCGTGCTTCATAACTCACTTAAGAAAGTCGTATTCCAAAAACTTGAAAAAAATAAATGGGAAAGGGTTGGCACAAAGTAAGTTTGAGAATTACAATATATATGAATTTTCGCACACAATTCTAGTATGTTATAATTTTCTTGTGTTGGAATTTGTGCTTACGTGCCATCCCATTATGTATGAATATTTGTTTAATATTTATACTAGTGTTGTTATTTCAATAAATCGCTAATTATATTTATATATGGTAAGATGCTTGTAACGTTTCAGACATTGTACGATCTAAAAGAGTTCAGATCTGATCTAAATGAGTTTAGATCAGTGCTAAAAATTAGCAACGGTGAGAGTTATAAATGTTAAGAGTTGGCACTAATAAGAGTTACCAGATTATAAGAGTTAACGATATCTAAAGAGTTAGAGCCTTGTCTGAAATGGGACAAAGACCTAAGAATGTATTAGTAATGACATAATTGCAAAGAGTTACAAATAGTGCTAGGAAATGTCATTATGCAAATATGTTCTCAAATATTATGTTCCTGATCTATCTTCACTGATGCAAGTCTGTCAGTGAATACCTTAACAAATATATAGATTGGTGTATGTCTATATTTGGATGGTCTAGATGGTTAGTCTTAGTAAACCATGAGTTTAGTGGAAGCTCGTATAGAGATACAGGTATTTAGTAAGGACTGAATACTAAACAAACTCACAAAGATCTCCAATAGACATCCCATAAAGCCGTCAATGAATGATCTTTCGAGTTGAGTAGTATTCGTGGTCCTTTGACCTGAGTGCCACGATGGGTTTGTGAGTGATCCACCATATTTTGGTTCTACACATGTCAGAAACCTTTCATGGTCTGACCGCTGGGTGTCACTGGGTATGGTCCGATGCTCATAGAGTCCGGTGTGCATAGATATGAGATCCATCAGCTTATTTGGGTGAGTATTATATCCTAATAATCTATACATTATATTTCAGAAAGTCTTATGGCTATAAGCAATAATTTTCGGGAAAAGAGTTTAACCCTAGGGATAAATAATATTACAAAAGTGTTTGGGAATATTATTTATTGAAATACAATTCAAGAGATAAGCTTTTAGTCGGGCATATGGAGATTTGACGGTGTTGATCTATATCTCTGCTCCACTCGGATATAAATGATGGAGGGATTATATGAATATGTTATAACCTCAACTTGTATGGTCTAACGCGCCGCTTTGTAATATCCGTAACGTGTGTGTGGGACATCGTTTACGGACGTATGAAGGAGTTCTATATGACAATTCGGGCGTGGACCTAGAGAGTCTCACAATATGAAGTGTACTCGTTGTGTACTAGGACAGCATAATGGATTGAACAGTTCCATCCTAGAAATTCCAGCAAACCGAAAATATATTTCGGGGTTCCTTGGGTTATGCACTTGTTTAAACTTAAATGTTAAGTATATTATTTAATTAGTTGACAAGAGTTGTTAACTAATTAGATATTAACAAGTGGCACAATTTTATTGTATGAATTATTTTACCATGAATTCAACCATTTACCATGTTAGTAAATTCAAATAAGGTAAATATTAATTATTCAAATAGTTTTTGAATAATTAAATAAATATTATTTAAATAAATAAAATATAATTTTATTTATTTATTATTTTATTCTTAAATGGAAGACATACTTAATTTGAGAAACATAAACTAAATTTAGTGGAGTACTATTTTGTAATTAATGGTTAATTTTATTAGACTATTAAAATGGCTACCAAAAATAGTTTTGGTAGTTGGCCACTTAATCTAATTTTGGTGGAGCACTTGTGAAGTTGTTGTAACCACTAAAATAGTTGAGTTTCAATTATGTTAACATGAGAGTAAATGAAAATTCGTGTAAGGGTTGAGAGGAAAAAAAAGAAGAGTTGGTTTTTGAGAGATTTTTTTAAAGTACAAAGACTTGTGAGAAAAATCAAAAGAGAAATAAATAAATCCTTTATATTTTTCTTTCTAGAATCAAAACCTTATTGTTAGAGATTATACTGCTGCTATTCTAACTTCACAATCCCACCGGATTGTTGTGAACTAGAATTGGACAAGAGTGCACTTCAAGGTGAGCTCAAACTTGGAGTAAGGATATCCGAAATTGGAAATCTTCATCGGAGGTCTTCAAAGATATGTTTTTGTATTCTTAAATTGTTAAGAATTGAACTACATGTGTATTATTGATTACTTTATAAATTTCGCTACCAAATTCATGTATATGATACATAATTTTATTTTTTCAATATGTACACAATCACATGCATACACCCTAAAATACGTCAACATCTTGTACTTAACTTTTTGATCTTAATTATTTATTTATTTTTGTATACACTAAACTTATATTTTAAAAATAATTATATTAGATATGAATTTTCGAGACAATTCCAGTGTGCGGAGAGGTTTTTGATATTCATTATAGTGATCGCTTCTCTTGTATTTTGAATTAGACGACTCGAGGGATTCCATAGTTCGATAACGTTAAGAATACAATATTAGGAAAAAATTTGGTATGTGTTGATGTTAATGAAAAATATATGTTTATAACTTCTATTTTATTTTAAGTGTAACTTAATTTTATATTTGTAGATTCTTCCGGTATATCGTAAATTAGTATCAAAAGATTATGAAAAGAAAGAAGTAGTTGTGCAAATAGTTAGACATGTAGGCATTTCAAGCGGAAGCTATGCAGAGACTTACCAAATATATATGATTACAACAGGAGCAAGAGCAAGTGCCCGAGGGCCTATGCCCATTTTAGCGACCCTAATAATGATGATATGGACGTGGAGAAGGATGAATATGAATGGGCAAACCCACAAATGTCAGCACCAGTGCCGGGAGCAATAATAAATTACTTATTTACGTGATTAACTAAAAAGAAATTTTCATATATTTCTAAATAAGTCATTAACTATGGTTATATTTCTTGTAGTCTGAACACAGTGCATTTGCAGACCATGGCATTATACATTAGATTGAGCAACTGTGGGAGGAGATGATTAAGCGATTTGTGCGTACCAAAGCTGCCTTTCTACAGAGAATGGACAAGGATAGAGATAAAATTTTTACAAAGGTTGATCAACTTCGTACTGATCTTACACAGCAAATGCAGCAGATGATGATGTACTTTAGACAGTCATGCTCATTTCAACCGAACAAAAGCCATAATATTGTAAGAAAAATAAATTTAAAATAGCAATAATTTTTCTTTACCTTAACTACAGTTTGATTTATTTTAATATATATATTAGTTTGGAGAGAACACACCGACAGGCTGTCAATATGATTTTCAGACCCCAATTACTGGTCATGACATACTGCCCCAGCTACTGATTGACAATCCTGCAAGTGTTGAGATCTTACCTACCCTGAATAAAGGAGTGAGTTAGTTTGGGAGACCGTATAGGCTTGCATGGTATTTACACACCCTATATAAAAATCTATTTCTATAAAAGATACATGAGAAGAAGAAAATTAAAATTAAAGTACAACCTCAAGTAGACATGAATCTATTGCAGCAAATAAACTTGACCATCTTAGTTGCGTTTCAGGCCTGGATAAACAAAGATAAGAGTGTAGTCATCTTACCTGCCCTTGATGCTAACCCGACATGGTTTCGGGAATTGCCACACAGCTGGCTAAATGACTTTGTAAGTAAAATTTATTTTACTTATTTAAATTTACACATTGACTTGACGGTAATCATATGTGTTGAAATATATTAAATAATTTTATCTTATTTTAATTGTTTATTAATGCAGCATATTAATGAGTATTTGAAGGTGATCCAGCTTAGGTAAAACTATTACACTAATGCATTGCCACAATTGTCCACTTTTGTGGATTCGAACTTTTTTATGAGTATTGAATTAAATTAATTATATTTTTTGATTTAATCTTTATTGATTATTCGATGGCCTTACATTTTTAGGAGACTTTTAGACTTCTTTATGAGAAACACAAAAACAACATTTCTGGCATTGCATGGAGTGAAAGAAGATTTACTCAGTGCACGAATGTGGATTGAGGTTAACAAGGTAAAATATAATATTTTGTGTGAATGTTGTTATTTTTGTTTATAACTTGTAGTACTATTTGTGAGACTTATTTGAATTTTATGTAGGTTTATATTCCTGTCAATTATAATCAACAGCATTGAGTTATGACTAAGGTGAACATCTTGCATTGACAAATAGTGATCTACGATTCTAGCATCAATGGATTTGTCGATGGCGTGATTGAGAATGCTCCTACTAATCGAGCCCATTTTAAAAAACCAACCTCTTTCTCCAAGTATCTCGTTGCCTCCAATTTCATTTCTCACAACATATTATTTTCCCTTTGAAAGTTAGCTATGTCCTAAGCCTTGGTAGCAACAAAATAGGAAGTCAAATATCCCCATCCTTTTGTTGTCTCCGACGGTATCTTATATTGTGCTACCAAATTACACTTCAAGTGATGAATGCATACTCCATGATATATATTAGGAAATACATCTCTAATAGTATTCTTGATACTAGCATGTCGATCAGATATAAATACAAGGTTCTCAAGATCACCAATGACTCTTTGGAGTTTTGCTATAAACTACGTCTATGAAGCATCTTTTTAAAGTCAGCAATACCCTATGCAAGTGGAAACTTTTTGTTGTTTCCATCCTTACAAACAACTACAAACATTGTTCCCAAGTATACACTTTTCAAAAATATATCATCAACTACAATAACCGATCGGATGGAAGACTGGAACCCTCTAATACATGGTCTAAGCGTCATGAAAAAATATTTTAAGTACTTGTAATCATCAATCTCCAAATGTGTGACTGTACCTAGGTTCTGTTATTTTAATATATGACAGTATGCAGGAAGTAATTTATATGAAGCCTTTGAAGTACCACGTATCAACACCAATGCATGCTCTTTAGATTGCTAAGCAGTAGGGTAAGTTATCTCCATACCAAACTACTCACGTATGTCTACTTGGATTTTTTTCGATTTATAAAGTCGACTTACAGATGCAAACTTATTTTCTTATAAATTTGTCAATAATCCGAGACTTTACTTGTCGATGACTATTGCGCAATCGATCTAATTGGCACACGTAACTTAAATCAATTATGCGCACAATGAAATGTTTCATTGCATCTGTCAACACTATACGTAATTGCCATTGGCATTTATCATCGTCACATTTTATCTCAAAACGATCTTTTGTCGACCTTGAGACTTTAAAACCCCAATTACCTTTAAGTGCTAGCATACTAATAGCCTGGTGAAGTTCGTATTTGCTATCAAACAACTTTCCTACACACATATCGCCAATTCCATTAGTCGATATCTTATCCGATATGCCCAAATCTGATGGTGGTATTGGAGGCATAAACGCAAAAGGGTTTTTAACTTTACAAAAATCTATTCTTCTAACTTCAACATTTAAGAAGTTTGTTGAAACATAAAAACGTCCGCCTTCTACTAAATCATCCATTTTTAAATTATTAATATTTCTAACATCATCATAGTCCCCTTCTACATTCCCAATATTTTCAATGTCATCACAAGCGTAATGTGTATAGGCTAGGTCTTCATTGAACGGTATAAGGGAAACATTGTGATACTTATTTGTTGTGTTTGAGAGAACCATTGCTGGAATTGATGAAGATGTATGACTCACTTGGTTGCTACCGCTAGCTGACATAAAATAAGTATGAATCGATGGTGGGTTTTGATTGAGGGGCTATACATCATCTTCATAAACGGGAACTCTAGGATCTACTATTACATATAAAGGACAGTACAATCTTCTGTTGGTGCTAAAAAAAAATCAAACATTACTGTCGTTTCTAATCTCAATAAGTTTTAACTTATATCTCGTTGCATCAATTTTGATTTTTAAAGTTACCTTACAATTCACATTGTCGACTCCCAAAGTATAACATACTACATTTAAAAGATCTTTAAAATTAATATTTTTCGAAACTGAAATCCCAAAATTATTATAATCAACATAACTTTCTTCCCCATCACTAGAACTCTCTCACTTTCCTCCAAAACAAATAACAATTGCATCATATTCCATAGGACCTGAAAAAAAATAAAAATTATTAAAATATATAAAAATAAACAAACACAGAAAATAAAGTAAAAAAATTAATCAAAAAGGTGTAGCATCATGGACAAGTCCGCGATGCTATAATAAGATACGCATAATGTGAGTATCTTGGGGCATTATATGCATCTCAAGGCTATCTTAGGCCTGAGATGTTCCCCGAGATACGCATAATATGTGCATCTTGGAGTCATCTCGGGCCCCGAGATGTCGAAAACTGACAGCAGCCGCACCAGCTGCCGTCTGGTTTCAATCAAACACACTAAAATTCATATTTTTGGCCGAATTTTAACGTCTTTTACTCAATTCTAACTTATTTTTCACATTTAATTCATCAATAACACCTATTTTAACTTTAAATGTAATTTTTATCTAATTTCTAACGAATATTAAATTTTTTAAAAATATTTAGAAAAACTTATCAGATTTGCCTATTTTTGTTATTTAAAGTGACAAATATATTCAGTAACACTCGATTTTTGTAATAACAACTTAAAAAATATTCGGCTATCAATATAATTCTTAATTCGGTGGAAAGAAAAAAGAGAAAGTTTATATTTTTTATTTTCAGATTAAATTATCCATAAGTAAAAATTTTGACTAATAAAAATAATTAATTTAAAAGTAGTAAAAAAGAATAATAAAAAATTATGAAGGTTATTTATGAATTTTTTTTTTCCTTTCTCTCTCTCTCACCACTTTTGGAAATGATATTTTTTGAACCTTTTTTCTTTTTTTTTTGTTGCCTTTTCTTTTTGTTTTTATTTTTTCAATATGCAATAAAAAGATATCAAAATTTTTTTGATTTGACCACTTTTTAATATTAATTTTTATTTGACTACAGTCAAAGTTTTTTTTTTTTATTGAAAACATAACAAATTTTTTTTTCCTTTTTACAAAAATTTGAAATTTTCTCTTCTAAAATTAAAAAAAATTAGTAAAAAAATTTATATTTAAGGTTAGGTGAAACAATAGCCGGAAATGATTATAAATTATTGAAAATGATTAAAAAAGGTAAAAAAATAATTAAAAAAGTCAAAATTTACATTTTTTTGACTATGCACGCGTTGATGCGTGAACATTATGAGTCATGCAGTGCGCTACCATGCACTATAGCGTGCACTGTAGCACACACTTGTAGTGCGTGTAATTTAATATTTATTAAATTTTATTGTTAATTTATTATTTAATTTTATATTATTATTTTCATGAAAAAAAGTGACACTTTTTAAAATTTAAATAATTAATTAAATAAATTTTAAAATAAAATAAAAATAAATTATTGATTTTGTAAAAAAATTAAAATTTTAGAAATTAAAGTTTTAAAAATTAAAATTTTAAATTTTAAAAAACTAAAATTTAAAAAACTAAAATTTAAAAAAATAAATTTTAAAAAAATAAAATTTTAAAAAACTAAAATTTAAATAAAATTAAAATAATTTTTTTAAAAATAAATTAACTATTTAAATAAAAATGTAATTAAGTTAAATTATTTATTTGAAAAATTAAAAAAAATTAGATTTAAAAAAATTAAATATATATATTTTAATTATTTAAAATAAATAATTTATTTAAATTTAGTTTTTCAAATAATTAATTTATTTTAATTTAAATAAAAAATCTTATTCAAATATTTTACATTTTAATAAGGATATTCAAACTCAATTTTCTTTTTTTTAATGTTGCATTGCAGCGCAATGATCAGAGTGTACTGTTCACGCATGCACAACCAAAAAAATATAAATTTTGAACTTTTTGATCATTTTCTTTTACTTTTTTTGGTTATTTTTGATAATTTATAATTATTTTTTATAATTATTTCATTATTTTAACTTTGAATTTAAATATTTTTATTTTGGGAGAGAGAAAATTTCGAATTTTTTTAAGATGGACAAAAATGAAAAATTATTATGTTTTTTTATTACAAAAAATTAAAAAAAATTATTATGGTAAAATAAATATTAATATTAAAAAAAATGATCAAATCCGAAAATTTTCCAAAAATATTAAGCATAGAAAAGGACCTCCAAACAAACTCACAAATCTTGAACGAACCCAACAATAGAAACTCGATGCTTGTGCAAGAATTTAGTATTGATCGTATGATTTCTTGTTTGTATCAAAAGTTTGAATGCCCAAAGTGATTGACTTTGATTTTCTTCAAGTCTGCGTTTAAGTCCTACTTACTGAACGGTGGCAGCGTTTGTGCATTTCCTTGTCATCATTTTGAGTTAATTTATACTTGATTATAATATAATTAAAAATATAATAAGATCTAATCAAATAACTCGAGTAATAAAAATAATATTTTAGAGTTCAAGAAAGTGTTCGATAATATTTTTAGTGTTCAAAATAAATTGATTAATTTTAATCTTTCAAAGAAAAAAATTAAATTTTATTGTGTTATATTTAATTTTGATTTTTTTATTATTAAATATATCAATTAAAAAACAATATTGGTTCATCATCCTCAATATTATTTTTTTAAAAATATTATTAATTTGTTACTAATTGAATAAGATAAATGAGAAAAAGTTATATAGAATACGAATATGGTATAACAAATTAAAAATGAATTTTTTTTTAAAGTCTTTGTTTGATAAAACTAATTTTCAAATATAAAATTATAACTACTATTAAAATTGTAAGTGTTTGATTGATAAAACTATTTTTCAAATCATAATTTATTTTCATTCTTTAATTTCAAATTGTCTAATTTATTTATTTTTTGGGAAAAAACAATTTTTCTGATTTTCAATTTGACAAATAATTTAATATTTAATTTATTATATACTTTTTTTTTTTGAAATTTGAGGAAGGATTTTAAACTCAAAACTTTTATATTAAAAAAGAATGAGAGGACAATCTTTTATGAGTAGATCATAATAGCTTGTGGATCTATTTTATACTTGATATAAGTTATTTATTTTATCTATTTGCAAATTATAATTTTCAAATTAATAGAACTCAAAATAGTTATTTTATATGCATAACACTAACAATCTTTTAAACTAAAATGGCTAAGGGAGAGAAACTGCAGGAAAAGGGAACAGGAGTATTAACACTATCACCTTTTGAGGTTGGTACAAATTATATTTTGAGAGAAGTTTTGATTTTAATTATATTGTCACTTTCTCTATTTAATTAAAAAAATAATAATGCACTCATGATAATAATTAAAATATGTTTAAAAAATGATGTTATTTTTATTTTTTTTAATTAAATAAAAGAGATGATAAAAAATTAAAATCAAAATTGCTATTCAAATGTAATTTATACCAACCTTAAAGGGTAATAGTATTAATATCTCAAAAGAAAAAAAAAGTTTTTATTTTGTATTTTGTAAATTTAAAATTTCACTTTCATAAATTTGATAAATGGATTAAAAATAAAAAATAATAATAGGTATCTTAAATTATATTTTAAATTGTATCTAAAAAATAATATGTTAAAATAATTATTAGATAATAAAATAGTATAACTTTTAAAATAATTTATTATATTTAATAATTATTTAATAAATTATTTTTTAAAATATAATTTTAAAAAACTAATATTACTAAAAAATAATAATATTAGTAGGTTGGTTTATGGGTGACCCAACACCCCGTCCGCGTCCAAACAAATAAGTCGTCAAGTGAAGTGCCATTTTAAAGATCCGACCCGGTGGCAGTAACCCGCCTGGAAACTTTATCCAATAACAATACATACTAATGCTATTGCTAATATCAATACTATACTCGGAGAAATCCCGATATCACACGATCGGTATAACAACTACTTACTTTCTCTCGCCTTACGGGAAAATTTTCTTTCTGACACGCCGGTCATGAGGGCGCAGAACAGGCCGATCCACACCCTGACGACATGGGTCCGGCGTCAGCCGCCGAAAGTGAAGGCATTTCTGGCGGTGGTCTCGGGGATGGCAGCCCTGGTTCTGCTCCGATTCATCGTCCACGATCACGACAACCTCTTCGTGGCTTCCGAGGCCGTTCACTCCATTGGAATCTCCGTGTTGATATACAAGCTCATGAAAGAGAAAACTTGTGCTGGTACCAACCTAAAAAAAAATTAAATTTAAAAGCTTTGTGGATGCTTTTGTTTTTTGTTTTTTTTTTTTGCTTTTTTGTTTTTGAGTAATGGTTTTAATTATGTTGTTGTTTTGATTGCTAAAGTAAAGGTTTTTGTCTTTACATATTGGAGTTTCTGAATTGGGCTTTGTGATGAATGTGAAATTTTAGGGTTTGTGCGTTATTGTTTAGTTTGATGATTTGTGTTCTTTGTGTGGTGAGTGATAGATTGTGGTGAATGAAGGGAAAGTTTGGGATTTTGTGACAATTGGGCTTTCTTAATTTTCTTTTCTTTCTGCTTTTTTTTTTAATTTAAAAAAATTGTTTATTTATCTATTTTTGGTGATTTGGAATGGGGTTGTGTTTATCAGGCTTTCTAAGTTAGGTATATAAGAAATTTCTTATGTGATGCTTTTGTAAATAAGATCAACGTTTCACCTTTTTAATTCAGTTTTTTGGTCAATGATAGACTTGTTCTTGTACTTTAATTCTTTTTTTTTAGTATTGTTTTTCTCTTAATTTTGTTGAATTGATGCTTAGAGGAGGGTATTCCTGTGTTTTCATTTATACTTGAATCCTCTAAATGGAATTTGTGTAGGTATGATTTATTGATTACTAGGAGTTTAAGAAAAGGGATGATGAAAGACAATATGAGATATAAAAGACATTTTTTTCTTTTATATAAATAATATGATCATATCCTTGTGTCCCAAGATTTCTTCTGGAGAGTCTTTGCCGCCCACTAACTGTGATGGAACCTTAATATGGTAACCGATGGGATAGGTTCTTATTCATGAGGCTGAAAGCTTATATCTACAAACAGAGCCTTACTTTTAATGGCCTTAATAAGTTTTATATAATTTCTGCCTCGCTAATATGCAGATTATTTATCTTTTGGTGCCTCAATTTTAAACCTCTTTCAATTGTCTGCAGGACTGTCACTCAAATCCCAAGAACTAACAGCTATTTTTTTAGCTGTTCGGCTGTACTGCAGCTTTGTGATGGAATATGATATACACACCCTGCTTGATTTAGCTACTTTGGCAACGACCCTCTGGGTTATTTATATGATCAGATTCAATCTAAGGTCCAGTTACATGGAGGACAAGGATAACTTTGCAATATATTACGTGGTAAGTTTTGTACTATTCATCTAAAATTGTTAACTTTTTAAATAAGAGTCAAGTATATCCGTAAGAACTGATCATAAATTGTTTGTTTATATTTGAATGCTATTGGGCATTGTTTGCTCAGTTTATATTGTTCTTTGTTAATAGAAATGGTTGGTCTAAAATTTTGTCAGTCTTTCTAATCCAAAATATTAATGAAGAGATGCTAATGTTACTTGTTCATTGTTTGTGAATGAAGTTTATAGCGTATTGTTTTTTCAATCTGCATGTGAATTTGACTAAAATGGGTAGTAATATGGTTTTATTAAATAGTTAGCGGTAAACTAATTGATCCTTTAAATTTGTTTTTTTTTTTTGGGGATAGGAAACAAAGAAACTTGCAATAAAAAGAAAAATATACAAAGAATTAAACAAGAAGTTGGAAAAAAGAACCTCAAAACAAGCACAAAAATGTAATTGGTCTCTACTGAGGGTTTTGGTGGACCTTTTACAGCCCTACTGAGTTCTTGTGTTATGCTGCTTACAATATGAAAATTTATTCTTCGCCCATTTCAGTTTGTTTTTTATTGAAAATTTTATCGCATAAATGGTTGAAGTAAGAGAAACAAGGATATCATATTTTTCATTCTTTTTTCGGGGAAATTTACCAATAGATCTTGCTTGGCAGAACTGTAGAAGTTTAGGAAAAAAGGCTGTATTTTGGAGTGATGTGAACTTTCCTTTGGTTGCTAAAAGTTAGTCAAGCCTCTGTTTTAGGAATTTTATGCTAAAGAATACTATTATTATTTACCATGTAGTGTTCTCCCTGTTATGATTGTAAATTTAAATGCTAAACTGTCAGCTTGACAGTCAGAAACTTAAATTTTGTGACCATGAGACTGAAGAAACTTTGATAAAGTGACTTTTCTCCACTGGATTCTTATTATTCTATGTAGGTAGATTGAGAATCATTTTGATAGATGCTAGTGCACCATAGTTTCCTAAAATGGGTCTTAAAATTCTTTTCGTGTAATAATTTGATATGAGGTCATTGCTTTATGTTGAAACAAGTGGTATCTGTTCTACTTCCTGCCATTTGTCTCTTTTGGATGTTTTTTCTTTTTTCACCAGTCAGATCCAGCATATTAATGTTTCATGTTGGTTGTGTTCATCTTTTGAACACATTTCTTGATATGTGGTGCTCTTAAGCATGGTCAATCTTTTAGCTATTGCAAAAAAAAAAATTGTCCTTCAATTGTCTTCATTTTGGCTGCGTTCTCAATTTTGTTGGTGGGGGGTGATGATTATACCGCACTAGTATCTTCTTTGTACTTCATCTCTAATTTAGTACAGTCAGTTGCGTCAGCTCTGCACTTTTCTGGCTGATGCCAACTTTAAATAGTTGAAGCCGGGGAGCTAGTTGTGTTGCTTTACTAGCACTTAAAGTTTTTAGCTTGTAAGTTGAGCAACACACATAATTACCATTGTTATCGCCAAGTTGGATTCATATTTTGGAATAATTATTTTGTTTATTTCTAAAAGCAATATCCTTTTTTTAAAATTTTGGTGAAGTTGGTACCTTGTGCGGTATTGGCTCTGCTTATTCATCCATCAACGTCTCATAATTTTGTGAACCGAATTTTCTGGGCATTCTGTGTATATCTGGAAGCTGTATCGGTACTGCCCCAGTTGCGGGTCATGCAGAACACAAAGGTATGTTTCTAACATTGCAAACATATAGTTTTAGTCACTTCAAGATGGTCTATAATACTTTCTTAAACGATTTCTTTTCTATTGATATGCTTTCTCCAATAATGATCATCTTCTTGTCATTTCAGATTGTTGAACCATTCACGGCCCATTATGTATTTGCACTTGGTATTGCAAGGTTTTTGAGCTGTGCGCACTGGGTTCTCCAGGTTTGATTCCTAGAGTTAAAGCCATGTATTGGTTTAGCTTTGGTTAATAATTTATTTGTAGTATTTTCAACTATATGTCCTTTTGTTAAACATTAACCATGTTGAGTGTGCTGATCTTGATGTCTACATGGAAATGGGCTGTAATACTGATGTTATACAATTTATACTCCTTTGTGCACAGAAATGGCTGAGGTGTTGAGTGTTTTGCTCCTATTTGTGTTTAGAACATTTACTGGCTATCAACGTGCTACGATAATCACAGCATTATTTTTTGGAGTGGCATCTCAATAATATACTAGCAACTTTTGAGCATATAGTGATGTGGAAGAGTTCATGTAGAAGTACCTTGTATGTGATTGCAAAAAACTATCTTACCCACTTGAACCTGTTTAAATACCACTACACTACCTCCCTACTACATATTCCACTAGCAAAGCTTGTTCCCAATGGTTCTGAGTCTACAAGTATATGTTCAAGCAACATTGTCAGATAAGGAACATGATATGCCTGCTCAGCTCTTGGGTTGATTAATATGTTGCAATAGAAATAAGTTATTTATTGAATTGTACTTGATTTGTTTGTTCATTTTATATTTCTGCGGCTGGCGTTGAGGCTTCTGGTGTTATTTACTGATCATATTTGTAATATGCCATTGGTGCCTTGTAACTGTTGCTTTTAACAGGTTTTGGATAGTCGTGGACACTTGCTGGTAGCCCTGGGCTATGGATTGTGGCCTTCAATGGTTCTTATCTCAGAGATTGTCCAAACTTTCATCTTAGCGGACTTCTGTTACTACTATGTCAAAAGGTTGGTTGCCATCTTGTCTATCTTTAGTGCTCATCCCTCTTTTTATATTTATTTTGGCAAAGTGTATATAAATATTAAACTTTATTGAATATTGTTGTTTTGCAGTGTTTTTGGCGGACAGTTAGTTCTCCGACTTCCCTCTGGAGTGGTGTAGCTGAAAGTTTTTCTGCATGATCTACGAAGCACACTGCCATATAAATTTACTAATTTAATCGAAGAATGTGGCTAGTGGTTCTGGTTCAAGTTCCCTTTTTGCTTTCGATTTTTCCCTCCATAGGTCTTTGCAATCATGATTGGAAGTTAATGGGTTGTTTGTAAAGTTGGAGATGCTGGAAATTTGGGTGGATATTTATATTTGACAATGATTTTTATAGTCACATTAAGTCTGCCAATGCTAATCTTTGCCTACGTTAATTTGAGTTCATAGAAGACTTTGCTGGCTTTTATCTCATATTTTGGTTCAAGTATGACTATATATTAAGAATATTTACTGATGTTGAATTCACACGGGGTGTATGGGCGGATCGTTTGAAAGTTCAGGCATGTTTGGGCTTGTATGATGTTTTGAGAAGCTTGAATTAGTAATGTTACAGATACAATTGTAGGTGGGAGGCTGGTAAAGATTGTTTGTTTCCAATTTGAATAAAATCTGGACGAAAAAGTGAATTGCTTGCATTATGTTACTGATAGAAAGATATGGGTTCAGTGATACGGTGATTTTTCCATAAGCAGTTCCAGAAGTAATCTTACAACACGATGAGAATGCTTCATCAGATGTTCAGTATGCTGCCATCGGCCAGCTCACACAAGACCGAACACATCTAGCTCCATTGCCAACTTCAAAACAACTGGGTGCTTTTGATTTAGCAGTAAAAAAATGCGCTCCCTGCCCACCGAACCATTATATGTAGATTGTAAATTCTCTCTCGACAATCATCTAGCAATACTTCCGGAGCATTCAGATGTTAAAACCGTAGTTCTTGAAGAACCGGGAAATGTCAAATGAATGACCCCCTAACGATCATCACCAGTGGCTGGCTCAGAAGATGCTCTTCTTGGTTCACAATTTTAAGAGCCTCTTTCTACAAATTTAAAAGTTCTTAATTCAGTCATTCTCAATTACAAAGCATCGCCCACTTCTTGGCTGTAAGTTTGTCATGAACAGGTACCCTGGAAATCTAAGTTATGTTCTTCCTTGTCTATCTTGCATTTAAAGAGCATGCCACCATTACAGAATATTCATGTGAGATATTGATAACTTGAGTCTTTACCCAGCTGGCACTAAGAATCTAGTTTCATGTCTATTGCAGAGACCGATAGGCGATGCAATGCTATTTTCTTTTTCCCCGATGTGGCTAGTTTAATGTTGTTATTCTTGGATATTTGTGAAATGGAGTTCATTCGTTGGCGATTATGATAGCTACCACTGTCAGTCTGTTCACATACATAGTCTAGTCAAGAATTCAAAATAGAAATTGCATTTGTGAGAGCGATGTTGGCGAATCTTACCTTGTTTCCACAGGTTATAGAAGTCGAAGTTCTAGATTTTCCGGAAAAGAGTAATAAAAGGAACACCAAAAGGTGCATTTCTGTGTTGCATCAGCAAGTAAGATTGAAATAAGCGAAACTTTCTAGGCCAACATAAATATGGATTTTACCTGTTTAATAACAGTAAAGACTGACAGTACATAAAACTTGAGGCACCAAAAATACTCAGACAGTGAGGTTCCTAGCAAGAATTCCCTCAAAGGTAATTCCGGGACCAAAGGCCAGTATCAGGCCCCATTCACTCTCTCCTTGCATCTCTGTCTTCGTTTTCAAACTCTCTTCTATCATATACTCCAGCACATACACAATGGTGTTGCTGCTAGCATTCCCATAATCCATCAGAGCTCTTCTGCTAGCATTCAATTTCTCTGGCAACAAATCCAGTCTTTTTTCCATTCTGTTCAGTATTGCAGGCCCTCCTGGATGAACCGCCCAAAAGATCTTGTTATAATCCTTGTTGGTCAATCCAACATTGTCCATCAACTTATTACAGAATCCCTCAATGTTATCCTCAATTATCTGAGGCAGCTCCCTTGCTAGCTTGAAGCTAATCCCCTCTTCTGTCAGCCTCCCATCTATAGTCTTTTCAGTGTTCGGCAAGAAGTTCTGGATTGCTGTGTGCAGCTCAAAGAGAGGCTTTTCAGTCCCGGAAACCGGGTCCGACCCTACAATCATGGCTCCAGCCCCATCACCAAAGAGTGCGACACCAACCAAGTCATATGGCCTGTTTGCACTTGGTGGCTTGAACCCAATAATCGTGGTTTCAGAAGTCGCTAGCAGAATGCGGCTTCCAGGATTGTTTTCAGCAATGTCCTTAGCTACGCGGAGACCAGCCACTCCTCCAGAGCAACCTACGAAGTAAAGCATTACTCGCTGAGTCTCAGGGCCTAGCCCGAGGCCTCTTGCTAAGTAGAGATCGCCGCCAGGCAGCCGAGCTTCACTTGAGGAGACATAAACTATATGAGTTATGTCTGAGATTGGCCTGCCCCAGTTCTTGATGCAAGCTTGTGAAGCTTCAATGGCCATTTGGGTGACAGCATTGTTACAGATATCAAGTCTTTGTTTAACTGTAGGAAGGCCTTCAATGGCTAGCTCTGGGTATTTCTTTAGGATCTCTTCTGACATGACTACATATCTTGTTCTAACAGTTGTTGTCTTGCCTGTAAGATGCCATAGAGGAAACAAAATGACAGTTATTAATTCAACTATGAGTTTAAAGGAACTACATTTGAACCATCACATTTTCATTTAACACCACATTTTATCATGTGATATTAAGTCTAAATGTTCAACTCTGGCTCTAGAGTTCTCCCCTTGTTTGTGTTTTCACATGAAAAAAATTCAGAACATTGTTAATAAAATAGATCCAAAAAAAAAAAAAAGCATAAATCCAAAACCACACATTATACCGTAATAAGATCTTTTGAAGCTCGTGTGAATTTCAAGAAAAGGATCATAATTTTCAGCTTTGTTATAAGGATGGTTACACAAGTGTTACTACCATTCTAAGGCAAAAGGGATGAGTGAATCAGTTGGTGCGAAGCCATATCTAAGCTAAGTTAGAGATTGAGTTTGGCCAAGGTTATTCGTTAGTTTTGCCCATCACAGTTTTATAAGATGCCATAAATTAAATAGAAGAGAGGGAAGGGAATAAATACAGAGTCGAGTTAGCTTCTGCTTGAGCTCAGGATCATCACAGTTGGTACTCTTGAAATAACCATCAACCAGAAACTCCTGCATGACAAGCTGGTGAGGGAAGGCCTTGCCAAGAGCCAGAATTGTGGCTTTTCCAGGGGTCGCCTTCTTTTGTGGAACATCTAAGCTCCCCATTTCTCTCTCTCAAAACTCAGTAAGATAGGTTGAGGTTGATAGAACTGGCAAAAGGAGTTGTGTGAAAACTGCTTTATCTGGCAATGAAGCTACCACATGATGGCTCTCAATTTATAGAATTCAACATCAAGTTCAAGCTAGTTTAATATGAGAAAAAGAGGGGTATATAGTGTTTTCATTTCAGGGAGAACTGACATGGGCAGTTCTAAAGTAGGGTTAGTAGGATTAGTTGAGAAGCAAGGCTTTCATGCAAGCAATGTTTAAAGATCTTGATACAAATTTGGTACAAGGCTTGTCATCTAGAAGAATCTTTCACAAAAATCTTTATTTTATTAGCAGGACTTCATAGTGTGAATCCATGAACGAGCCAACGACAGATCTTCGGACTGGATTTCTTCCACAAGGATAAGATGGAATAGACGTCAATTGGTCTACAGATAAAAATGTAGATCAATTGTCCTAAGATGGAAATATGACCCAGAAAGAGAGGTCACATTTGCATTCATTGACTAGCTTTCTGTTTATATATTTTCTCCTTTAGGAAAACTAAGAATGCAACCTTTTAAGTTTGAACAACATAAACTTGCATTCTAGAAATTTGGGGCATTGAGAATGACAATGCTGCAGACGAAGGGAATATGAAACCTGCAAATGTCCAGGAAAATAAAACCTAAGCTCTGCAACCAGTAAGGCTTGTCTTTTCTAATGGCACACAATAAATTTCCTCAACAGAATCAATCCATTGGTTAAAGCTATTGAATGCATGAAATCAAATAGCAAATTCTCAACGAGCAAATTCTAGTTCAAACTATATGTATTTATCATCACAAGCATCTCTTTTTAGAGTAGGCTCACTAATTAAAGAGAATACCTACTCTGTATTATGACAACCAAACAACAGAATCTTATCTGGTAATTTATGGAACTATGGTTTATGAGATAGTGTCACTTGTGTTTCAAGGAAAATAATGAAGCCAAGATGAAGCATATCAAAGGTCAGAGAGGCGCTTTCCATTGATGTAATCAATGACTTGGGTGATTGCCTGTTCAAGTGCTGCAGTCACTGCAACCAGATTCTGCATGAATTCTTCTGCAGTTGGCTTGGCACCATCCACTATATCAGTTACAGCTTTCACATATATTGCAGGGACTTTCAAAAGATCAGCCACGTAGGCAACAGCTGCCCCCTGAAAAATCACAAAATTATGGGAAAAGAGTTTAATTATGTAGAAACAGAAGAATCATGTATCTTAGGACAGAAATGTTTCAAGTTCCTTTGATATGTCGTTTCCCTATATCATGTCAGGATAATAGCAAACACAACAGTCGCCAACCAGAAGTAGAGGATAATAGGCTACTTTGCATGCAATTTTCTTTCCGAAAGTACTCAGTTTGTAACCATTACTGTGCTTTGGCCAAAGCTTCCATGTTAATGCTGCTAGAACATTTGGCAGGATAGCTAGCATGATAAGAGATGAATCTAGTAGCATATATCGAATACTACAGCCTAAATTAAAGAAAAAAAAGATGCAAAGGGAAGAGGCAATCTTGGTTGGACATAACATCAATAATGGGGATAAATTCAACAGAAAATTGGGGACAATCTTATCAGTGGTTAATCAAAACTTGTCATTTGGAAAGGGTTTATAGGTAGGACTTCAACCAATAATCATAGCAGAAGGTTCTTTCTTAGTGGGTACTAAATGGAAGAAAGTGACAATTCTCCTATCCATGCCATTTCATTCTATTCAACCAAATAGACAGCTAAAAGATGAGTCCTCTTCCCTTTTTCTCTCTTCTTTTTGCAACTCTCTTTCTCCATTTCCATTCTTAGCAAACGTAGTTTAAGAGATAGCAAAGTTTAACAGTTACCTCCATATCTTTAACTGTTGCATCATTTGCAATAATCGATGTTTCATCTTGTGGGCACATATCTAAAGAGTCACCAGTAGACAATTTGCCAAGCTGAAACAAGCAGGGACAAGTGTGAATGAAATTTGCAGAGTTTGAGAGCTAAGTTTCATTTCACAGTGCAAATCTGTACCATGACTGGCATTTACAATCAGTGGAGGACCTCAGCAGAATCAAAGGGACCAAAATAACAGTAACTTGGACATAATACTTGCTTTTTTGACTTATAAAGTCAATGCAATCATGAAACATGCTACACCTCAATCACCAAAAAACTATGGGATCAGGAAAAGAATTTGGACAGTGGTAAGCAGTAAGACCCATCTTCAGTACAGATGGTTGCATATAAGAGAACTGAACAGATTTGAAAATCCATATCGAACTCCAAAGCACTTTTGAGTAATTAGAAAAACCTTGCATGACCTACTCAAGAGAACAAACAGTACATCACAGGATACCTAAAAAACAATTTGATTTCTATAGGCTAATAGGCCATAACTGTATCATATCTGATTGCTGTTATGTCATATCTTTTTCCCTATATACAGGGGTTGAAATAAAATCAACTCCCAGAACAACCTGTCAGGTGGCCAATACTTCAAGCAATAACTGTCTAACACATGCTTCAGGTATGTCCCCAACGACAACGGCATGTAATACAAATGCAAGAATCATTGAGAATTGATCTAGAAATAATACATTTTGCCGAATGGTTGAAAATCAAGGAGTCTCATCCTATATCTTCAGGTATGCTAAGTAAGAAATGAGTTACTGGTAAACTACTATACAAACAACAAAGAATATCCTTGGATTTTTTCATAACCATATATTTCTAGTGTGCATAGAAAATTGTCTAGCACAATACTAACCACTAAAAAAAAGCATATGTACATGAATGTTAAACGAACCAATTTATCAAATTGACAAATTATTCCAGAAAAGAAAGCATTTACTGTTAGCAAACAAGGCTTTTGGGACCTCAAATGACTGAAATTGAACCACTCTAATTAACTGTTATCACCTTTAGGTTAAGCTCCTTTAAGAGATTGGGTGTTGAGAAGGCTTTCTGTGAACCAACTCCATACAGATCAAAAACCTACAAAATGTATAGAATGCAAAAAAGATAGTGTGAAAACTTAAGTACAAACATTAGCTGCATACAGCTACACGAGGCAGGTTGAACATCTGGAAATCCATCATGAAGGTAAAGTGGGGCTTCTTTAAGAACCTTGTGAGTTACAGCAATAAAGATTGATTGATTAAACTCATAAACAACATTAGGAGTTGAAATGTAGATGCAACTATAAGAAGAGCAAAATTAACTATGGTTAGAAAGGAAAGCATGAATGCGGTTAACTAGCTAGCCAACTTTCAAAATCTATGTTTATGGGATCGGAAATGAAGTTTTTGACTGAGCAGAACAACATCATAAATATCATTGAGAAGAAATGTGAGAAGTGTATGAATAAAAAACAGAAAAATACTTACAGGGATCGGTATTCTTCTATCATGAAAGGCAACATCAGATGCGAGGAACACATCGCCAATGGATGCTCCCTTAGCCTGAAAACATACAAAAATCAGTAAAAAAAAAAAAAAGAAATGATATCCTTATTGCATCATTAATACAGACTCTATTTCACTCTAAACAAACTAACTTAGCTAGCTACCTAACTAATCCTTTGTGTTTCATTAATACAGACTTGTTTCACTCTACACAAACTGACTTAACAAGCTATCAATCCACCTGCCTTTGATAGTAGTTTTGCACTCTGCTCAATAGTATGAGTGTCCATCAACAATGACAAGTGATTGGTAGATTGTTGTTGAAATTAATTAAAAACTAGAATGAAGTCTCAATGTAGTGAGAGGACAAGTATTTCAAGCTTAAAAAGCAAAAACTACTCGTCTTATGGCTCATTAAAAGGGATCAGTGGGAAAACTTTGAAAAGGTGAAAACTCAAAGACAATTTCATTTCTATAATCCATAAATAAAGTGTGGTTAAACAAACTTTGCATCGGAGTGCATACCTTAAAGCCACCAGCAGTACCAGCATTTATGATCAGGTCTGGCTTCAAAGCTTGGACAGAAGCATATGTTACAAGAGATGCAGAAACCGTGCCTACACTATCAACACCTGAAAAGATTCATTCAGAGTTAGCAAAAAAACAATCAGGAATTCCACATTCCTCTTGAACAAATGCCTAACAGTAGTTTGTTTTCTCTACCACAGCCATGTCGCCACATGGCACTTTGTGATTTCACACTTTAAGAGTGTCCATACAAACTTGGATTGGCCTAAATTTACGAGCATTTTTTTTTGTATAATAAATACAATAGCCCGAACATGAATTATATGTGCTACAGAAGTCAACAAGTAATAGGCACGGTTTTTCTTAATGATCTATATTCTTAGGTGATACAAATATGTTTAGCCTTTCATTTAAGTTTTCATTATTGTAATACTTAAGGGTCCATGAAGCATTATACAAAGCATAGTCATGAAACATCAATAGGTAATAATCAATATTATGTTCAAAAAACTGAACAAAATTGATGGGGACACACTAGCATATATGACGGGGGACATGATGGACGTCTTGTTAATGGCCATTACATTGTTAGCAGTTCAAATTGCCAGCAGCAGTCCATGTGGTGAGAAGCTTTTGTGAGCCTACAATTACAATTATTATTGTAGTTGCAAAGTTTGAAAGTCATTTGAAGTAAGACTTCAATATTGGTAGT
This sequence comes from Ailanthus altissimus, assembly GCA_946807835.1. Classification (NCBI taxonomy): domain Eukaryota; kingdom Viridiplantae; phylum Streptophyta; class Magnoliopsida; order Sapindales; family Simaroubaceae; genus Ailanthus; species Ailanthus altissimus. The sequence continues at coordinate 16,031,883 of OX327698.1, forward strand.
TGTTGGTAGTTAGTAGTTGTAAGTTTTCATTAATTGTTGTAATAAGTGTTGGCATTCCAAGTGCCTCAGTTATTGGTAGTAGTTAATAGTTAGTAGTTTTAGTTGTCATTAAATGTTGTAATATATGCTGACATCCCAAGTGTTCATTATAAATATTTGAGTGATGAAAGGAAAGTATTTAGAGTGATTGATTAAACATTCATAAATAAACACTTAAAATTTGCAAAAACTTTGTTTTTGAGTTGGGCTTAGCCAATCTCAACTTCGTCTTGTTGAATGATATCAACACAATTACGTTTTCGTAAACGAAATAGCAAACCCACCAGCCCTTGTCCTGCGTCAGGTGGTATTAGAGCCTTGTCTTGAGATGACAGGCCGCAGTAACTTGAATGGAGTTCGTTTGGATGCTTTGAATGAACGCATCAAAGATATGATGAAAAGCATGGTAACATTGACTGATTTGCTTATGGCTTGAGAAACTAAAGATCCACTGCAACAAGAACAAAGGTTGGCAAGGAGAAGATTGAGCAGGCAGCTAAATTCTGAACCCTTTAATTTCAATTTGAAGGCAAAAATCGAAGATGAAGTTGAAATCAAGTAGCAAGCAAAAGGAATAGCCAAGAGTGCACAAAACTGGCCTTACCATTTAGCGCCTCCAGTGGATGATTTAGGAGGGGAGGATGAAGTGGATCCAGATGATGCTCAACCTGAGAAAAATGATGATGATTTTGAAATTGAGATTGCTAAAGAAGTGGAAGAACCAGTAGTGTGTGTGGTGCAAAGTTTGATGAATACAACTACTCAACCCGAGAAGGCAACACCTAAAGTGGAGGAGAAAGCATTATTTTTAGTGATCCACAAGGAGGATAAATTTGTGAAAGATATGAAGGATAAGCATACGTATACCAACTTGGTAGTAAAGGGCGAAAAACTTTTTAGACAATCAGTGTTGAATGAAATCTAAGGATTGGTGACCGAATTTTCAGATAATATGACTGAACACACTACACTGTAGTCAAAGCGGAATATTCAACACCGTATTGATTTCATTTTTGGTAACTTACCAAATCTGCCACATTATCAAAGCAACTTACCAAATCTGTCAGATTATCAAATAAGGCCTCAAGAACATGATGTTTTGATAGAAAAGGCGGGAGAGTTATTTAGTTCTAGTGCTATTTCCGCTCTACTTACACCAAAGAAGGATGGGAATTAGCGGATGTGTATGAACATTCATACCATCAACAAGCTTAACCAAGAAATGCATTTAGATAACTTGCATGGCCATGTGGAGCATGACAGAATTGCAAACCCAGGAAGAACCTATATGATCACTTGAGAACGAATTCTCTGTAAATGGAGGAAAATGATAAAAGAACACAACAACATATATGATGGGAGGCATGATGAACATCTCATTAATGGCCATTACATTGCTAGCAGTTCAAATTGCCAACAACAGCCTATGTGGTAAGAAGCTTCTAGAAGCCTACAACTACATTTATTATTGTGGTTGTAAAGTTTGAAAGTCATTTAAAGTAAAGCTTCAATATTAGTAGTTGCTGGTAGTTATTAGTTCTAAGTTTTCATTAATTATTGTAATAAGTGCTAGCATTCCAAATGCCTCAGCTATTGGTAGTAGTTGGTAGTTAGTAATTTTTAGTTGTCATTAAATATTTTAATATATGTTGGCATCCCAAGTGTTCACTATAAATACATGAGAGATGAAAGGAAAGTATTCAAAGTGATTGATTAAACATTCATTAATAAACACCAAAAGTTTGCATAAACTTTGTTTTGAGTTGGGCTTAGCTAATCGCAGATTTTTGTTTTTGTTGAACGATATCAACAATTCTCGCCTTCGTGAACAAAATCATGACCTATCAACACTTGTCTTGCATAAAAGATTATTGAATCGAGTCACAGAGACCAAATGCTTACCTAGAGTTGAATCTTTTCCCGGCCATATTATATTTATGTGGAGGTGTTTGTAAGTACCATGATACCTGACCCAAGGAACCCCTTCTGGAAACCTGTTCAGTTGCATCAACCCATCTAACTTAAGACCAATCAATTAAAACATACAACAGTCATATTGGAAACTGAAGCATAAGAAATTTCATCAGCCTATCAAACTAAAGCATGAATGATCCCTATAAATATACTAATGCCAAAGGTTGGAACGGTCACTTAGAACAAATGGGAATTTGCCAATGGATAAAGAAGTAAAAGTTAGAACCAGAATCAAAATCCGAGGACCTTGCTTCAACAAGACCAGAACTGAATTCATTTTGGGTCAAAAGTAAACTTGAAATACTGAAATTATTAATTAAAATCAAACCCTCAGTTGGTGCAAAGGAATTGAGATAGTTAAGCATATTCTTTCCAACTCGACTACAGTGAATATTCAATCTAAACTACCTCTGTAACGTAAAACTCACTAAAGCTTTAGTCTTTCACCAACAGTACTCACAAAGAAATAAAGATCAATTAAACTAACTAAAACAAAATCATCTTAATAAAAATTCCCCTTTTTTTGCATTTATTTAAATATTCTTTTTAACGTAAATGAATGCATAAAAATGAAAAAGTAAAAAGAAAAAGAAGAGATACTCACACCGAGTCTTTGTCTTCTTTTAGCTCGAACTTGTTCACTAGAGGCATCGCTTCCGTCTGCATAGCTTTAACATAATAACAAACAAATTTTTTAATAATTAAAAAATATTAATAATAATAAAAGCATAAAGAGAGAGTGTTTTTGTATACCGATGATAATGACCACGGAAGAAATGGCTTCCTGTGATTTCTCGCCACAAGGAGCCATCTCTGTTTCTTCTTCTTTTTTTTTTTTTAATCACTTCACCAATTTTCGGGGGAAAAATCTAGCGACTAAGAAAGTAACAGAAACCGTAGGAAAATTCTTCGAATGGAGTAAGCACTTCTTATAGTGTCTCGGCCAATCAAGTTCTCCTATTATTATTAGCATTGGGTAAAAGAAAGAAATAAAAGAGGTTCTATTATTACTACTATTATTTTATTTCTTTTTTTTTTTGGCTGCGTGCGAATGTTTGGTAGTGTGGGACAATGCACAAAATTTTCAAGGGCTGATAAAATTTCGTGATTGGTTCTAATACGAAACTTTCGGCCGTTTGATCAGGATGTGGGGTCACGTGTTTGTTACTGGCCAGCTGCTTGATGAAATAAGATTGTCAGGTTTAGGATAGACGTGTTTGATTGAGGCCCAATCGGATCTTGTATCGATTGGTATCTGGACCCGACATCGGCACGTGCCACATAGTACGGATGTTATTCGGCAATTGATTTTGTCTGCTCTCGGGTCGGGCCATCTTACCTTTTTCTCCCCTTCGAGACTCGGGCCATCGCACGTATTGCGAGTCAACAAATGGTCTCTTTTATCATTACGGCCCGGTTGTTCATAAAATTAGTGTGGGATTAGACAAGCACATGCTTATCTTAGAAAAAGGTAGAAGTAAATGTACTTTTGGTTGGTTTTTTTATTAGTCAATTTTTTTTAATATTTAGTGACGGAATTACCTTAGGACTTAAGGGGTTATGGGCTCAATCTTTAATTTTTTAGCTTAATAATATTTTTTATTATTATTATCATTTAAAATAAATTTTTTTATTATTTAACTCCTCTAAATTTTAAGTCTCATACTTTTAAAAATTTTATTTAAAAAGTTTAACTGAAAGAATCTTAAATATTTAAAATCAATTATTTATCTGTTAAAATAATGAATAAATTATATCATATAGAATCACAAGGATAAGCTATTATTTAATAAGATAAATCTAAATTTAATTAAATTTAAAATATTGTAATTTATCAAAAGAATATTAAAATGAATAAAATATAAGACAAGTCAAAAGAATAACAAAACATAATTTATAAATAAAATATTTAAAATTAGTAAAAATTAGTATTACAAACTTAAATATATATTTAAATATTTATTATTATAAATAAAATAATTTAATAATTAAAAATAAAATTAAGTATTTAATTAGTTTCTATTTGGATTAATGTAGAAAAATAAATAAATTAATTAATATTTAAATAACTAATTATTGTTATAATATTTTAATAAATTTATTAATAAAATTACTTATGTTGTCTAATTCAATCCTGTAATATTTCAAATATATTTCAATCATATTCTATTATATTTAATCCTAACAATTTTAGTCCAATCCTATCCTATCTAGCATACTAAATTAGTATGATCCTTCGAGTGTGGTATGAACTTAAAAAAGTCTTATTTACACTTACTTTTTCGCATTGGTAATTTAAAAATTGAAAAAAAAGGATGATTGAACCCTAGATTTTCATTAAATGAATTAAAACAGTCTTAAAGTTTTAGAAAAGATATAATCTTATTTTCAATTAAAAAATAAATTCATAAACAAAAAAAAATCAAAAACAAAGGTAACGGACATTATCAGTTGAGGTAAGTTAATGGTTAAGCTTTGTTTAAAAAAAGTCAATGGTGAAGCTTTGTTTAAAAAAAAGTCAATGGTCAAGTTTATATCGGATCAATTGTTGATTTATTTATTTTGACTCGACTCAAACATGACTCGTTAACAACTCATAACTCATTAATTTGATTTTAAGTTTACAACATTAATATGAAAAAATAGAAAATAAAACAAAGTTGATATTTGAATTTAACTTTACAGTAACAAAAATAATAAAAATATATAATAATACTGTGTGGATGTAGTTGGTGACGTAAAGGTGTTGGTGATGATGTTTGGTAGGTCGCTGTGTGGGTAGTTGATTTTGGGACTCCTTTTCATTGATTTTGTGACATAGTGAAAACTCATATAGACATGTTGGTATTCAGTAAGAACTGGATACTGAACAAACTCACGATGACCTCTAATAGACATCCCATACAACTGTCAATAGATGTTCTTATCGAGTTGAGTAATATTTATAGTCCTTTGACTTAAGTGTCATAGTGAGCTTATGAGTGGACCACCATACTTAGATTCTACAAATGTCAGAGACATTTTCATGGTTTTATCTCTGAGTGTCATTGGGTATGGTCCGATATTCATGAAGTTTGATGTGCATAGATACGGGATCGGTCAACTCATATGAGTGAGTTGTATATTCTAATGCTATGAGATTGTATTTTATAAAGTCTTATGACCACAAGCATTGACCCCAAAAAATAGTTTTTGTAAGGTAAAAAAATATCGTAAAAAGTGTTTATGAATATTGTTAATAAAAATACAAATTTAGAGATAGGTTTATGATTGAGCAAATAAAGATTTTATGGTGAAGATCTATGTCTTTATTCTTTCGGAGCGACATATGGACTATATGAATATGATTGACCTTAATTTATATAGTTCATCATGTTGTTTTGTTGTATCTGTAATATGTAAGCATGACAATGTTCACAGACTTATGGAAGTGTTTCATAAAATAAATAAGTGTAAACCTAAAGAGTCTCATTATATAAAGTGTACTTATTGAGCGTTATAGTAGTGAGCTGGGTCGAATAGTTTAATCAGAAAATTTTTGGATAAAGCAAGATTTGTTTAAGAACTTCTCAGAAAGCACACGTGTCCAATTCTAAGTATTGAAATTTAACACGTGTTAAATGCTAAAATATCACTTAATTATTATAATACTTAATTGTTAAACATATATTAATTAATGGACAAGTGTTGTTGATCTTTTGAAAATGAAAGATCAATGGCTCACTTAATAGCTTATTAGCGGACAAATGTTCATTAACAAAAAGCAAATGTCATAAATGCAAATAGTTTGTATGGTTTTCCTTAGGAATTTTCTTCTGGTGGCTTGTAATTAGCCTTAATGGTTGACAAATATTATTGGGAATTTGAATGGTGGACAAGTAGCTCATTAATGGATATGTGTCCATTAACAAATGAAAAACATCATGCAAATAGGGTTTTGCATTTGGCTTGACTAATGGCACGACAATTCATCATCATTTTTGGAAGAGAGAAAAATGAAAAGGCTTTGTTTGTGTTCGGTCAAGTGAGGGGTTCATCGTATGAACTAAATTGAAGAAATATTCTTTAAAACCTTAAGAGAAAAACTGAATGAGAGCTTAATTTTGTCACCACACATTTAAAAAAGAGGGTAACTACTCATTTAAATTGTTAAATAATAGTAAATTTTTTGAGAGATTGCAAATATTTAGGGCATTAAAAGGCGTCAATTGAAAACAGAAGTCCAGTCATCTCTAAAAATTGCACATCCATAAAACGAGGGTCTAAAAATAATTTACTCAAAAAAGAATCCTACCAGAAAAAAGATTAAACACAAAGACCCAAAAATAAATCGAGGACATTGATCGAACACACTCAAAGGCACTTAAACGAGCGCCTTAATTTAGGAACACTACTTATAAAGTTTTTAATGTCAACAAGTTAACATTGAATATTGAGGGAACCTTATTCCTTTTGAATTTCAATTTATAAAGCCCAAAGACGGTCTAGAAGGTGTTGGTCCATAAAGGCCTAAAGATAACTTTGGACCAAAAATGTTCTTGAATCATGGGCATCTTCTTTGAGCTAGTTAGAACACTAGTTATAACTTAACTATTCTATTTAGTTAGTCTCTAAAGGAGAAAAGATGATCTACAACCTCTAAGCTAGTTAGAATATTGATCATAATTCGACTACTCTGTTCGGTTAGACTCTAAAATAAAGATCTACACTTTCATTGAGCTAATTAGAGTATTGGTTTCAACTTGGCTACCATACTCGATCAGACTTACCAATTTAAAGCTAGTTAGAGCATTGTTCATAACTTGGCTATATTATTCTATCAGTCTCTAAAGAAGAGGAATAATATTATTTATATTGAAGAGAAGATAGATCCAAACTTGACCAACCCAAAAAAGTTAAAGGAAAATTATTAGAAGAACTTAACTTACGAGTGTCGAAAAAAGTTGTAGATACTATATAGCTAAACAGGGAAAAAATTTTAAATCTAAGGGACATTTCAAAAATTATTTCATAAATTTAATTAAGGTAAGAAAGAATGTAACGCAATTTTGGTAAGATTCAAATAGTAAAATTTTTAAAAAGAATATCTACGATACTTTCAAATATTAATAGGATTTTAAGTGCTATGAGGGGATCGAGGAGAGATTCACATTAAGACGAATACATTAAGACTCACACTTGGAAAAATAGAAAAAAATTATACATATAATTACTGGAAATTTTCACTATTGATCACTTTTTGAGACAAATTTTGTTTTGATTGGAGTACAAAATTTTAAACTTTAATAACTAAAGACATAAAACTTTTTTTATTTTGCTTTATTTATATAATTTTAAAAAAATTTCAATCACCCCTCACCACTCATCGCATGTATATATTTTTTCCCCCACTTTTTTAAGGCTTTACACTAGTTATTATAGAAAAGAAGGTGATACAACGATGTGGGTACTCGTATATCAGTACATACACTTATATCCATCACTGAAATCTACTTGGATCAGATTCAATCAAAGTTTAGGCATGACTCAAAGGACTTCCATTATGTCTGTACTTATAAAATGGGACGTTTAACCTTTTTTTTTTTTAAAAAAAAAAATCGTTTGGGCAAGTTTATTTGGTAATTTTTTCTTCACAAATTATATATTTACTATAAATCATCTTTATAATCATAAAAAAAAATAATCCAACAGACTATTAATAATTCAAAATTTTTCCTGAAAAGAATATAGAAATACAACTAAATCAAATTCATCATATTGTTATAAGAAGTATGAAAAAAAATGATATTTTAGTCCTTGATAGATATTGTAATTACCACAAACATCCTTACTTTCTAAAAAATATTAAAGATTTTCTTGTCCTTACGAAGGTTTCGTTAAAATTTTACTTTTTCTTTGGTACTCTTAATGTTACAATTGACTTGTGTCTGGTGCTAATTGACCTAGTTGAAACTGTAAAATTATAAAATATTTTTAATTAATAAAATAAAATAAAATTAAAATGTATGTACTGAAATATTATTGAATAAAACAAAATTAAAAACTATAAAATTACATAAATATCCTCAATTCAGTGAGTAAGACAAAAAGAAATTTGAATGTATCTTTAATACTAAAATACTTTTATTTAAATCTAATCAATTTTTAACATCAAAATACTTTTATTTGCCTTTTCAATATATATATATATATATATTTGCCTTTTCAATATATTTGCCTTTTCAATATATATATATATATATATTTCTTCTCCTTTAATTTGAAAAATAATTATAATACCTAACCCTGAGTTTTGAATCTACTTGATTGACTGGTTCAACTAAGCCGATTATCAAGTGGGAGAAGAAACATCAATGTTCATTATCTGATATCCTTGTCACTTGTGGAACAACAAAAGTTTTAATCCACAAAAAGCATTTTATCTTTCAAGATAAAGGAATTAGGCTGAACTGATTTGCTGAGAAACGTTCATAGCAGGAAGAGAAAAAACTAATATGACAAGAGCCAAAAATGTCACCAGATTTGTGCCATTTCACTGTAGGGAAATGATATTTACTTAAGATAAATAATATATTTAAAAAAATGACATTCTTAACGGGAGAAAATTCTGATGGTCAAAGAATCCAATATTAAGAAAAAAAAAAGTCAAAGTATGCTTTTATTCTTTAAATGTAAAATTTTAATAGAACCGTAATAACGAAGCGGATGTTTTTAGTATCTTTTAAAAAGTAAGATGTTTTCGTTAGTTAAGTTATTTTTATAAGGGGTGGGTTGCATTTATTGATACCAAGTCTTTTGGGGCGTATGGATACTTTAGGAACAAAATCGTGAGAGTTCAGTGGAGTTTAAAAAGATCTGACATATGACATTATTTACATTCATTTAATGTATGTGAACTCATAAATAATATTATATAAAATTTCAATCTTTCATTCAACATAAGAATCCTTAACAAGTTATTAGTAAGTTCAACACTAAAATCAACCCAGAACCTAATATATAAATATAAACTTCTATTGATAATATTTATACATTCATTTTAATTTATTTCAGAATTATAACAATTGAATTATGACTGGAACAATTAATAAACTAGAGATACACAGAGTTTTCTCAAAGATTAACATTCTACTACGTCACCAGTAGCAACTTTGTTACCGGAAGCCCAGAATATAATCATTGCAAATTCTTACTTAAAATCAACCAATAACCACACTTGATGAAACTTAAACCAAATCCAACCACACACAATAAAATAATATATAAGTATTTATTCTATAAGGACAAATTAAATATCTTATCCCACGTGTCCCCAAATAAAACACTCAGCAACCTAGCACCTTAGGAAACCTAAGGAACAGCAGAAGCCTTGCCAAATCCGCTAAGCACACATGTACCTTATTTACCTGAAATCACTATAAACTATAATAAGTATAAAACTCAGTAAGCATATTAGTTTTTCATATATCAAATACAAATACATATATGTACACAATACATATGTATGATATGCTGTGATCAATCAAAATCATAATCTTATCAAATTACATGTCATGTAAGTGATTACACATTCTTTCAAAACATAGAATAGGAATACCATCACTCAACTACTACTTAGTAGGGCTTACATATCACATATCACTTAATGAGCCAAATGTCACTGGTAAGTGACATACCGTATAAGAGGAATAGTACAAGTGAAGTTTTTAAATTACACATATATAATGCTGATGCCCGAAGGTAAAAGCCAAACCCTTACCCTGATCATCGGTGAGTCCTCTTACATGCACCAATACGCCACCACACGAATGTGATGAGTCACTCTTCCTTTAAGTACCAATAGGATCCTCCTTACATATGGAACACATAACATATACCAATCCCGAAGGAAAGACTACACATAAAGGCTCCATAAATCACATAAAATGCCTACTAAGTCAACAGTGAGTTCAAGTACCCTCAAAACACAAAATATTTCTCATGGACATATTACACTTCAAAAGTTTTCTTTGTTAAACACATCTTATTTTGAAAGCTCACTTTCAAAAACACATGTATGTCTATGCTCAATGTCAATGCTCACATTCATAAACATATTTCTTTCACATTTCATATCAAATATACTTTGACATAACATAAACATATTTCTAAGCACATTTAAAATATCATATATAGACAATTACTATGTTTATTGTGATTTCAGTAAAAGTCTAGTATACTTACCTCTTAGCACTTTCGGGTATAAGGCTTAATTTTCTTTCACCTATATATGGAGATTAATCCTTTCATAAGCCTCACAATTAACATAAAACACTTTAAATAGCTTACAAAATTATACATATTGCACTTATCACATCAAATTGATCTAATTACTTGGTTTCTCAAAACCTATCATTCTCACCACTTACACTTAACAAAATTTTCTTATATATCAAATGATGTCCAATTACTCCAAAATCAGAATATATCATTCTTAACTCATATATCCTTCTTATGTATGAATATTATATCATAATTCCTACACAATCCATTCTATAAACACCATCAAATCTAAACTATTATCCTGACAAGATCAAGATATTTACTGAATAGTATTCAATCTCCTAATTTTATAAAATCATATTCTAACTCAAAAATTATAAAACTGCCACAGAAATACTCTTGACACATATCTTAATCCATGATAAATATTTCACTTCAAAATCACTGTCAAAAGTATTTTAAAATAATTTTATTTTATAGCTTTGAAAATCTGTTAATTAAATACTGCAATAAACTGACACTCTTTAAAAAATCATAACAATTTAACCACATTGATATAAATTCTCAATTCTGAGTATATCATATTAGACATATAAAATTATTATATTCCATAAATATTAGACATATAAAATTATCATATTTTATAAATTCGTAATATTTGAAGATCATTAAGCAGATCAGAAATTATTTGTCATTGTATCATACTGTTCACACAGGAAATTTCCAGAATTTCAGGGTTATTTTGGTAAATTCACTTCAAATTCAATTCTTGAAATTTTCAATCGATTCAAAGTCTTAGATAATCATAAACATGTTCATATACTCAAAATTAAAAACCAGAATCGAATCACAATAATTTATAAAATTCCTGGATCAGGAGACTATCAAATAAAAATTCTGCAATTCATCATGATTTATCAAGCTATCTATATAGATCATCATCAATTCTCACAATATCTTACGAAATATATATTAAATCCTCAATTATACATATTTTCAGAAATCAGAACTTAAAGGAATTAACTTAATTAACACCAATAAATTGAGAAATAGTTGTGATATACCTCTTAAAATCTAAAATTTCAATTTCTTCTTCTTTTTCTTCTCTTTCTCTCCCATCTATTTCTCTCTTTTCTCTCTCTAAAGGGGTAGCTCGACCCAAAAATGAGTAAATTACAGTTTCAAAAGTGTACTTTTATACTAAGAGGCTAATTTTTGATATTTATGAATTTGCTCTCAAAACTTTTAAAGTATTACAATTTGGTCCCTAAAATAAATCTAAAGTCTTGCAAATAAATCTAATACTAATAGTATATCCTTAACTTATACAAATACTACTAATAACAATACATAAATCAAGTATCACCCACATACAAATAAAATATGTATATAAATATTTATTCTTACCGATTATGGATACTGGTTACTACAATTCTCACCTCCTTATAAGAATTTCGTCATCGAAATTCATGACTTAAGCAAACATATGAGGATTACTTAAATCTCATTTCCTCTTCTCATTCACAAGTTGCCTTTTCAACTGTATGGTTTATTCATAAAACATTTACAAAGCAATCTTTTTGGTATATAGGATTTGCTCATTGTGGTCCAAAATCCTGATAAACATTCATTCATATGTTAGAATATCTCTAAGTTGGCTCATAGCTTAGTATATAAGAGCAGTACAAAACATATATCTATAAAATAAACACATAGCACACATTATGGACTTATAAAATTTATATACATATATTTTTATTCTTTCACCCGTTCGTTCAATATTTAATGGCATCTATACACTTCACCTTTTATTCATTAAAGAATGACATAGATGTAGAATACCTATACTAATCTCTTAAATAAAATTCTTAACTCCTCTGAAAATTTTAATCCCTTCAACATATACTCATATGTCATAATATTATTCACTACATTAATATCATTCTCAAAATGCAAATAATTTAGCATTTCTATACAACTAAGTTGTCATTCAAATCAGAATGTTGAAGGCATTATCTTAAATGATCAAAAATCAACTTCAATAAAAAAACCTTTAGTTCAATGAATTTTTAAACCATAGATCTCAGCATTATATCTCTTACTTTAACTCTTTAAAATATAGTCCATCTTATTGGATATCATTTTCTTATTGAGATTGACATGTCTATTTTTTTTTTCTAATATACTCGGTTTCAAACAGAAAATATTTCACTAGCACAATTACTGCGATGGAAAAGATGATTTTTCAATTATTCCTTTAACGTCATCCACGTAAAAGGAAAGGACAAATGATTACTGATTTTCTTTCACGACCTCTATAAATAGCCTAAACCTCATAATCACTTTTCTAGCAATAAAGAAAACCAACCCTCTTACCATCTTCATGATGAATCCCATTATCATAACTCTTCCTGTTCCTTTTACTCCACCACAATTTCCACACCTAATTAAAACCAGAACACTCTATTCCCGTGCCAAAGAATTCATCAGACACTATGCCATATTGGTAGTCCAAGAACATGGCCTTACAGTTCTTGGTGGCCCTTTGTTCAACTTGGAATACCATTTCTTTTATCTACACTCTTTTTTCTCATTTTTTCAATAGTCCAAACTTGTCATTTACTTGTTATGGTACCTATTGAATTTGTATACAATCGCCATGGAATTTCCATTACTTAGAACCTTCCAAGAATTAGAAAAATGTGATGAAGATCATCCAACCTTAGTTTTTCTCCAATGGTTTTACCCAAAGATATAGTGGATAACTAAATTTCAACACATGATTGCAAATAACACAAATGCTGCAGTCTTTAAACAACATCTTTGGTCTGTTTTACTTCTCCAACAAAAAGGTATGATTATTTCAGATCATGAAATCTATTACCACTATCAAGGATTACTTCACCTTTTTCCTTTCACTAAAAAGATCAATTAAGCTCTAACCTGAAGAAGTAATGCAGCAAAAGAGAGAATACTGAGCGATGGTGGGGCAAACCTCAGTGTGTGCCTTAGTGAGGACACTGAGTCCCGAAGGGGGGGTGAATACACCCTTAGGCAAATCTTACATCGGTAAAGCACGGGAGAGATGTTAGGTTTATAAGGGGTGGGCTGCCTTCATTGGTACGAGGCCTTTTAGGGTGTATAGGCACCCCAAGAACAAAACCGTAAGGGCTCAGTGGATCCTAAAACGGACAATATCGTACCAGTAGTGCAGTGCCATGACAGATAGTATCAGGGCGGCTCCGCATGTCCTCTTGAGCGATGGTGGGGCAAACCTCAGTGTATGCCTCAGTGAGGACACTGAATCTCAAAGGAAGGGTGCATACACCTTTAAATAAATTCCACATCAACAAAGTATGAGAGAGATATTAAATTTATAAAAAGTAGGTTGCCTTCATCGGTACAAGGTCTTTTCCTTTACAAACTTTAATTCTTTAATTTTCCAACTTTAATGCTTTGGCTATAATTTTGATTTTTGGCTCCGTTGCTGCAATAACACAGCAGATGTTTGATTTAAAGTGATAAGAAGACAATAAAATTGATGCTAGAACAAAATATGTTATATCTTTATTTTTCCGAATCTAGACGGAGGCTTCAATTCTCAATCATTCATCCTAATCTAAAATTGTTGTGATTTGTAATTAAAAAAAAACTAATATTTAATATTGTGAAGTCTTTGACTCTGATTATTATAATTGAGACACAAATTTATAATAAAACATTTACCTATATATTGAAGTCATAAGATTCCAAATTTCAAATTCTGTTTATCGAAATATCAAGACAACTTGTCCTTTCTTATATCTATAATATCGGATTTTGGCTTTTGATTAATGAGAAAGGTCAAGTTTATCACAAAAAAATAATGTACTAACTGTCTTTATTTTGGGGGTTAAATTAATATGATTATCATTATTAGCATTGTTAATAATATTTTTTTTTAAACAAAAAAGAATGATAGGACTTGAGCATTTGCTCTAACAATAAGCTTTGTGTATTTTCTTAGCGTAGGTTAGGGGTTCGAGTTAGGATAGTGTAATTATTTTTTTTTGGGTGAGGTTTGAGTTGAACAGTGTAATAATTTGTTTTTTGGTAATTATTCTTTTTTTTTTTTTGTGGGAACTTTATAATCTAAATTGCATGTTAAGTTAAGATAATGTAAGTATTCTATTCTTTGAGTTAGGATAGTGTAATTATTTTTTTCTTTTTGTGGAGTTAGAGTCAGCATAATATAATTATTTTTGTACTAATTATTATTATTTTTAAATTTTTTATAATTTGGGATGTGCGTTGATCAGGATAATATAATTATTCTTTTTTTTTTTGCGGGGAAAGATGTAAGATATTACATAAAAAATATAAAATGATGTTCTTAATAATTTTGAATGTATAATCTTATAAAATACTTAATAATAATTTGTATGATGTATGTATAAAAAATCTAAAATAATATTCCTATAATTTCAAATATATAATCTTATGAAATAATCAATAGTATTATATGATATAACATCAGTACTAATATGAAAAAAAAGAAAGAAAATAGTAAGGTATTAATCAGTTTCAGTCAATTTGTTATTTTGATCTCTTCTTTCATGTTATCAAACAAAACGTCATATTTCATGAAACGATGTTGAATTTTTTTTTTTTAAATTTGTATTGTCCCCTGAGCCAACGAATAGGTTGACATTTAAACATGATGTTTAATGAAGCTTTCTTCAACAAATTGTTTTCCTTTTTAAAATTTAAAAAGATTCCCCATTGAAATAGATGCCCATAATTTATTCATAGGTAAAAACTAAAAAAGGAAAAAGAATGTTATAGCTTATGCAGAAGTATAATATGATATATTCTCTGAAGTCATTGGGATATACCTAGCGTTGAATTCATCTTTAGTCCTTGGATGTGCTGATGTACAAAAAAGAACGAGAGCAATATAGTAGATTATTCTCACGTCTAATAATAAATAAAAATTAAATAAAATTTGAATACATATAAATAAATAAATAATATTATTTAATAAACTAATTTTTGAGTTAATAACAAACGTATGACCTTTTATATTATACATATATATTTTATTATAATTTTTTTTCAAATATTTAAGAGTTGACTTTGAATATTAAAAATTGACTTTGTTCTCTTTATCGAATTAATAAAATGTTGATATTGAAAAAAATATTATAATATTAAAATATTCTATAATTTATCACAAATATTTAAGTAAAACCTCAACCATCATATGTTATTTATTAAAAATTATATGTGCGACGCATCAAAGTAATAAGAGTGAAGCAAAAGGTTGAACTTATGATAGAGCCAAAATATTAAAGTTAAAAAACTTTTAAGAGTCAAATTTATATTTTAAAGGCCAATATATATAAATGTTTGAACTTGTAGAGGCAAAAGTGTAATTCATTAATAATATTTATTTTAGTTTTTACTTAATGCAAAGTTAAAATGTGTTATTTTTGTTGTTGAAAATGTTTGTGATGTGTTTAAGATATATAAACGGCAATATGTGGAAGTATTTAAAGAAAATGAAAAGAAAAAGGTTAAAAACTTATCGAGCACGTGCTCGACAAAAATGACCAATCGAACACTCGACAAAAATTATCGATAGCCCTTGCATGCGCAATGTCAAGCCCCTTATTTGGGTGCTGTTGAGTGTCCACTTGTACGCTAAAGGGTGTCGATAAATTTTGTCGAGCACCCTTAGTGACAATTTTAATTTTTAAAATCTTTTTAATGCTTTTTAATTTTTTTTGGTTAAGCATCGTGTTTTATTTTATGCTATTTTATTTATTTATGAATTTTGTTCTTATATTAATTATCTAAATTTCTTTTGTAAGTTTATACATCATGATCTTTCATGACAGATGTAAGGTGTTCAAAAAGTTTAAAATTAAGGAGGATGACCATTTTCAAGGTTGAATAATACTGTATTGCAAGTTATGGACACTTGATAGAATAAGGTAAAAGTTAACAGAAAACCTGATCACAATATTTAGAGAAACATGCAGGGTAAAATTTTAGATATAACCCTAACATTTATTAACCAATTAGTACGTAATATTCTTATCTAAGAGGTGCATACGGAAGGGTTTCTCCATGAGATGTGGCTTCTAATTAGCGAATTCAATTTTCTATTATATAGTTTGGCTCTGTGATGAGTTTGAATTTTGGAAAGTATTTGAACGAGATCTTGGTAAGGAAAAAAAATATTGCACAACCTCCTTAAAGATAAACACTTTTGTATAAAAGTGGATAAGAACATGTTTGGTTGGATAATCATTTATCCAAATTGGATGTTAACTAGATTAATGATCAAGATATAGTTAAGTTGGCATTGTACTACTTCAAAGAATCAGTGTTGTTTGGAAACCATAAAATGGTATACAAACCATTTTATACTTCAATTAGTTGACCATTTGGATGATTTCAACAATTATCCTTAAGGCAATATGGCATATGAAATTTTGTTGCATTCTCTTCAAAAAGCATTAACCGACCAACCCAATAGATTTCATACAAAGAAGTTGGAAAAGGCCAATCAATATGAGAATAAATATAATTTAAATACGTTCACTTACATGTTTCAGGTACTAAATATTTTACTATATTTTAGCAATTATATTATTTTTTAGTATTTACTTTGTTAAAAGTATATTATTGACTTTAATTTCATTTTTTTTTGGTAAGATTTAAATTTTCAAGACAATTTTTCAACAAGATTCTACGCATTCTAAAATGGTGAAAGAAAAATCTCCAAGCAACATTGTTTGTAATAACCCCATTTAACAGACAAATGTGAGTATGTGATTATTTGTCTTAGTTATTAAAGCATTTATATATTTATATATTATTTTTGTTATATTTTGGCAAAATATTTTTTTTTATTTATTGCATAATTAAATCCATCTAAAGTGTTAACCTTTACCGCAACAGAAAATGAAGAGATGTTTGTGTAGTAGCTTTAACATATTCACTTGCCTATAAATTCATAGTCAGGCACCCTCCATATGAATGGTGGTGATGATAAAAGTGAAAAGGCTGATGCCGATGTTGAACCAAATAACATGAATGATAGGGAGTGCTTTTTTTTTGAGAGCTTGTAAATCAGTCCCTTGCACAAATTCATCACATTTGTACTTGTATAGTTTCCCTTAACTTTTTAAATCCACAGAAAAACATTTATTTTCAATAATAATATATTTGCAAATAAGATTTTAACAACAACTTTTATAATCTAAATTTTAAAAAAAATATTTTCTTATTTTCATCAATATTTTACATAATAATGAATACAACGTCAACTTTGACCATACGCTAAAGGGTTTTTGCATGTTATATGATTATGTCATATGCTTATAATGGCTATAATTTTGACCGGTGACTTTTCTTCTTGAGATGGAATTTTTTGGTTCTTACGATGACTAGATGGGGCTCACCTTATTAGAGATTTTATGCATGCCCTCCACATGTCTTCAGGAACAACCCAATCTAATTGATTACTTATAGGATGTATTGACTCGACATAGGTAATAGCTAGCGCTTTAGTATCAAATAGTGAATATATGCCCTAAAATTGCACCGTAATTTGTTTGCAAGTAGCAATTACCTAAGTGCAAGGAAGTTGGAAAATATTAGACTTTCAACATGTGCTGTCTTGGAGCTCAAATCCATTATCCCATCTTCCTATCCTTTACTTGAAACACAAATTCATTAATGAGACAAATGATTAAGGTAAGAGATTTTTTGTTTTAAGATTCAATTTTTTCAGTCCCTATAGTGTTAAGAAGGTTGTTAGCTGAGTAGCAAAGTTTTTTTCATCATAAAAATATTGTTCTGATAGGAAGGTATGTGTTTCACTTATGATGACATTAATGCTTTATGTATTGTTTGTTGTCATGATATTATATCTTTGACTACTAAATTAGGATTTAACCCACCTTTGACAACCAACCTCCTCCCCTAAATACATTGTAGTCTCAGGATTTACTTTATATGTATTCCAATTCTTGATTAAAAGTGAGAACATATCACTATGAATTTTATTATTGAACCTCCACGTTCTTGTAGTGATTATCATAGTATTTGAGTGATTATTGATCGACTTATAAAGTATGCTCATTTTTTATTTTATAAGTTTCATATTCATTATATATGATAGCTCATTTGCATGTGACTGAGATTATACGATTACATGGAGCTTTAATGTCTATTGTATCAAATAAATATCCTCGATTCACTTTTAAATTCTGGCCTAATTTACAAGAGGCCCAGGGTAGTAAGTTAAATTTTAGTATAACTTTTCATCTTTAGACAGATGGGTAGTCAGAGAGGACTATATAGATATTGGAAGATATGCTTAGAGCCTGTGTATTGTAGCTTAAGGGAATATGGGATGATAATTTATCATTGATGGAGATTGTTTATAATAATAATTACTAGTCCAATATACGAATAGCTCCTTATGAGACTTTATATAGAAGAAAATAAGAAACTTTAGTTTGTTGGGATAAGATTAAAGAGAAGAAACTATTGGGACCAGAGATTATCTAGGCCACTAGTGATAATATAAGTATTATTAGAGATAGACTCAATACAATTAAAGACAGATAGAAAAGTTATGCAGATAAACATTGCATACAACTTAAGTTTGTAGTGGGTGATAAAGTCTTGTGAATTTCTTTGTGGAAATGTGTGATGCATTTTAATAGATAGAAAAAAATTGAGTCTTCAATATATTGGGCTTTAGACTATTGAGAGAGTTGGTATGGTTATTTATCACCTAGCATTATGACATGAGTTGTCACATATTCATGATACGTTTCGTGTTTCTATGTTGTGAAAGTATACACCTGACTCTTCTCATATCTAGATAAGTTTGACCAATGCCGAGGAACTTGTTTAGATATTTGAATACCGATGGCAAGTACTATGTAATAACATTATTCTGCTACTCAACGCTTTGTAGAGAAATTATATAACGGACGAGATTACATGAGAGTATGAGAATTAGATGAGAACACGGTATCCACATTTATTCTAGATAATGATATGAATTTTAAGGACGAAATTCTTATAAAGGGGGAGGAATTGTAATACACGTGTGTGGCTTATAAATAGAATGGTGGAAAAAAAGAAAAAAAATGAAATAAAAATAGTCAAGCATTGGCCGCCTTTTTTATATATATTTTGCTTTATTTGAAGCTTATGGGAGGAAGAAGCAAAAATTTAAATAATAAAGAAATCGGAGGAAAGAAAAAGAAGAAGAAAAAAAGAATAAGAAAAAGAAAAAGAAAAAGAGAAAAGAAAAAGAGAAAAGAAAAAGAGAAAGAGTGAGACTGAAAGGAGAATAGAAAAAAAGAAAAAGAAATACAAGAACAGAGTTTGGTAGTTGATTGGTGTTGTGTGTATTTTAAGCACAAAATTAAGCGCAAGTATATTAATGTATGCAATAATAGCTAAATACAAGTACACGCTATCGTATCAAGTAATATAGAATTAAAGTCCAGATATCATTCCTATAAGAACTTATTTAATCAATTTTTTTTTTCAATCAAGTATTAAAATTAATCATACTTAACTTTTATCTAGATGAATCAAAGGAGAATTTTTTTTAATTAATCTACTTCTATCAAATTAAACATAATATTAATCAAGAGCAAGTAAGGGTTGAATTCACTAATTAAAATGAATCTAGTTTTTCGACTTATACCTTAATATTTCATTGAATATATTAATCTCTTAGTTAATTCCTTAATAACAATTGTTGGCTAGACTCTAATCTCATCATAAGTCTTTGACGATGGTCGAGTGACTATATTACATCCTAATAATTATCTATATATCTATGGTAATTTGAATAGAATGCAATTCATTAAGAACTACATGTCTAAATAATACCATACATGCCATTTAGGTATATTTATATCCTACATGGAACTCATAGTTATCACATTATGATCATGCATCAAACTCTTCTAGGTGAAACATATAAATTCCTTTTTCAAGTTCATTAGGGTTCTTTGATCATTTAAAATATTGGCCAGATATAATGAAAACATTAAATATAAAATAAAATGAATCAATTTATTAAGTTCATAACTTAAAAGAATTAATAAAATCCAACTATATATTAGGTTTAAAAGTCTAATCCTAGATCAAAAGAGTTTAGTTCATCATGAATTTAAGAATATCAAAGTATGAATGGAAAACATCATAAACAAGATCATAAAGATAAACAAAAGAGAAGAAATAACATAAAGCTAATGCCCTAGATCACCTCTATCTCTTCCTTGCTTGATTGCACAAATCTTGATCTCCAATGTTGAATTCTTCACTTTGATATCTTGTTTTGTGATGTGTTTTGTTTGCTCGGAGTTTGCCTCTAATATTGTTTATGCTTTGGCTCTAAAAATAGTACTTTTATAGGTCCTTGTAACCATAGGGACATGGGGCTGCGAATCTAAGTTAAAATAAGAGACTTGAAAATGGGTTTTATGTGTCGCACATGTGCCATGACGTTGGGGGTTAGGCACCGCGGTGCCAAGGCCTGGAAAAGAAAAAATATAGAAAGCTGCCTAGGCATTATAGCACTGGTGGTGGGCGCCGCGGTGCTCAACTCTTTGGATTGGTTGCTAGCCTAGTTTTCCTAGTTCAGTTTGAGTTTTGCTGTTTTGTGCCTGTTTCTTCTAGTATCTTAACACCTTGGTTAGTTAACCTATATATAATCAAATACCATAAATAAATAGCCAAAACACTCTTGAATTGAAGCAAAACCTAAGTCCAAAATGATAGAAAATAATAGACTATATAAACCCTATCAAACACCCCAAAATTTAAGATTTTGCTCGTCCTCGAGCAAAAAACAAAAAATAAAAAAAAAATTCTAACTCCTAAACATTAAATTGAATGGGTTAATTAGAAGTTTGTATAGTTGTCTCAAAGATTGAATTACGCTAATAAAATCTTTAGAATCAAGAATTAGTTATGATTATTCTATACTATAATCATCATGCTTATTTTTATCTTACAAATATTCACTGTAAATGTATGCTGAACTATTTACGTGTGCATCACTTGTAGTCAGAATAATTTATTCTACATAAAAGATCAAGATTGAAACAATTTTTCATAAGCTTGTTCTTCATAGTATTCTTTATTAATGTAGGACAAATATTAAACAAAAGCTCAAATAGGGGTTTACAAAGCTTGCAATGAAAGGCTTAAGTTATGGTGAGGAGAATTGAAAAAATTTTGAAGTTCAATTCTCCCTTTCTTTCTCCCAACACACCCCTAAACTTATTTTCTTTAAATCACAATTTTAGTAGCTCTTTAATTTTTGACTTGATTTTTAGGAGGGCTTTCTTTTTCCTTTCTTATACACCTTTTTTTTTTTTTAAGAATGAATCCTTTTATGCTTGTAATTGTACAAGAATGATTTCAGAGCTAACTTTTTCTCATCTTTCTCCTTAACCCTTGTATTTATATTTTTTTACGGTCCTATAACAAAATATTATAATTATAGTACAAAGGGTATTTATGAAAGACAAAAAATTCAATTGGCTTCGGCTTTTAATGTGATTCATAAAAAATGGTCATTAAGGCTCAAAAGTTTGTTCTACAAGAAAGATCAAGATCGAAACAATTGTCAATAAGCTTATTCTTCATAGCATTTTCCACTAATATAGGATAAATATTTAACAAAAGCTGAAATAGGTATTTACAAAGCTTGTAATGAAAGGCTTAGGTTATAGTGAGAAGAATTGAAAAAATTTTGAAGTTCAAATTGCACCATAACTATAACCTTTTTGTTTTTGGATCAATTCGCCATTTCTTTCTCCTAACACTTCCTTAAACTTATTTTCTTTAAACCACAATTTTAGCAGCTTTTAATTCTTGACTTAATTTCTAGGAGGGCTTTTTTTCTTTTCTTATTCTTTTTTTAAGAATGAATCCTCCTATGATTGTAATTGTACAAGAATAATTTCAGAGCTGACTTTTCTCATCTTTCTCCTTGACCTTTATATTTAATTTTTTTCATGGTCCCATAACAAAACATTATAATTATAGTACAAAGGGTATTTATGAAGGACTAAAAATTCAATTGGCTTCGGTTTCTAATGTGGTTCATAAAAAAATTGTCAATAAGCTCAAAAAGAGTGACTAGGGCTTAAAATATATAGTTAGGTAGGCTTGAAAGGTCTAATCAATCTAAACATAGCCTATAATAATTTCTTTTGATATATACATCCTAGAATTTTTCCTTGAATACTAATCAAACAAGTTCTAGACATTAGACGATCTTCATTACTCTCTTGATATGAATAAATATATTCTAAGTTAACAACTAATGTACATCTAATAGCTCTAATATGCAATGTGTTTGAAGTGAACAATTATAAGATAAATATAACTAATTTGATTACAATATAAGATAAACACAGTAATTAATAAGTCTAGAGAATTTATAACTTTTCTTCAACTCATTTTTTTCATCATTGACTGCAAATTATTTTTCACCCAAACAAGAGATAATAAAAAGAAACTAAACTAAAAATAACAACTGAAAATAAAATAAAACTGAAAATAAAAGAACAAGAAATAATAAACGAAATTGAAATAAACCTAAAAGCTAGAAAGTGCTTCCTTGCCCCTAAACTTAAAATAATCCATATCCCCATGGTGGCTGGAAAATAAAAAAAATTGGAACACTTCCCTTTTGTAGGTCAAGACTTAGTCATTGCCTAAGTCATCCTTGGTCTCTTCATCTTCCTCCCCATCTTCCGCATCATCCTTATTGTCTTCATCCTCATCATCGGCTGGATCTATAGGAACTGGTGGATATGGATATGGTGGAAATGGTGGAAGTACACTGGTATCCATGTCAAAGTAAGTGAGAGTAATCCAAAACACTTAGTCATTATAGGCAGCATGGGTTACAAAGTAGGATTCCAAGCATGTGAGACGCTCATTGATAGTGGGTGCTGGAGGAGGGGCTGGTGCTTGAGGCAAGCATCACTGTCTCGGTCGTGTTGGAGGCTGGTCCTACAGATCCGATTTGTCTACAATCTTATTGATCTTGTTGTTATCAATGATGTGCACTGAGTGAAGTATATCCTCTATGGGTGCCCACTCAACCCCAGCTTGGGCACACAACGCAGTGATAAAAAATGACCTGTAAAAACCTATTTTCGTGTATTTAATGTTGTATAAAATATTATCCTTAATCACTTTACCCACATCAATCAAACGGTCAGTGAGAATGGCATAAAGTAAAACAGCCTGTTGAATGATGACTGAGCTGATATGACGCACTGGCATGAGGCGAGTTGTAATGAAGTAATGCCATGCTTCCTGATCGTTGCCATTCAACTTTTGGTGTTGCCAAGAGAGGGATGATGGCTTCGTAATCGGGCCCCTTCAATAGCTCATTATAGTAATCTCGTGGAATGCTCGGGGTTTTGAAGAATTGACTAATTATAATGCTCGAGATGTCCACATATTGCCCTCAAACAAAAACCTTCAAGTTGCAGTGTTCTTGGACATTGGCATAAAACTTTCAAACAACTAGTAATAATGTAGCTTTAGGTTGTGTACATAGTTTCTTCCATCCCCTTCTTCCATGATCTGCGTAATGTTGGGGTATTGGATGAGAGCAAGCCTGAAACCTCGTTTAGGTATAGTAGTTTGCTTGATGAGAAAGATGTTGTAATTTGCAAAAGCCTTTTTGAAAATGAACCTAGATAAGTGGTAGGTGGCAGATGATGAGGTGGCGAATTTCTTTGATTTTGATTTTCATGGAGCCATTGAGAATAAACCTAAAATAGAATATTAATACTCCCAAAATGGTGAACCATGTAACTTAAACTCCTAATTATGTCTCCGTTCACAACTTCAAATTTCATGTAGTGTCAATTTACTTCAACCATACCATTAATAATAAGGTGGCAAAATCATGTAATTGTTATGATATGTATATCATAAATTAACACAAGTCAATCACTATATGAGCTCAACGTAATTAAAATCATAACCCTATAACATTTGTCTCTAAAGCATAATACCACAAAGCAATGACAACACCACATGGCCACTACAACCCCCAAGTTAACCATAATTTTATTAGAAACTAACAATTCAATCACACAATACAAATTTCCTCATCAATATATCTAAAGAACAACACAACCATGGAAATAATATCAATAAATATTAAATATCCCCATTTATCCAAAAATAGCACAACAATCATTAAGAGGTGTAAGATAGTGAATAATATGAAAAAACTCTAATGATTTGTGTTATTTAATGTCTAATGCCCTAAAAGAAGTGAAAACTTTAATACCTTAAGGGCAATTTTGAAATTTGGGAATGGAGGTGTTCTTGGTGAAATTTGAATGTGGATGAATGATTTTTGTGAGTTGTGTTTTAATTGTGTTTGGGGTGTGTTTTTTGGATGATTTGGGGGGTGGTGGTATGTGTGGTGTTAATTGATAATTAAAGGAATTGATAGATTATGGTATTTTTAGGGTTATGAAAGTTAAGGGGAGAAAATGAGAGAAGTAGGAGTGAGAAGGGGCTTTAAACCTATTATCTCGCTCAAGCGTTGTGGCGCTCAAGCCTGGGTAGGTTCTGAGCACGCCCAAGCCACTGCGCCGCGACGCTGCGGCCATTGTCTAGGGTGATACAGCATTAGCATGCAAGAGTCATGGGCCTCGGCTTGGGTGCGGGGCTCTATTCCACGTATTGGCAATACCATGGCGCTATCAAGCCAGTGGTGTGGCTCTGGCTTGAGCACGTCGCGGCGTTGAGATTTATCTCAACCCCCAAATTTTTTTATTTATTTATGATGACTCTTAACCTAATTCTAAAAAAATGTATATCTTTAAAAATTAAAATATGAAAAATATAAACAAAGTAAAACATAAATCAAAGGATACTGAGTTTGAGTTGCCTCTTAAGAAGCGCTTGATTTAACGTTGTCGGCCTGACGTTATGATTTCTTGGTTAGTTGGGTTCAATCAGATTGACACTGGCTTTCTGTCAATCGATGTATTCTTTATGATAATGCTCAAGGCATGGACCATTCACTATAAATGAAGCTTGAGTGTTTGGGTCTTTAATTTTAACAGCTCCATGTGGATATACTGTAATGATTTGGAATGGTCCAGACCATCATGACTTGAGTTTCCCAGGAAATAAATTCAAATATGAATTATAGAGCTACACTTGTTGCCCATTTTTAAATAATCTCTGAAGTATCTTTTTATTATACCATCATTTAGTTCTTTCCTTATATATCCTTGCATTTTAAATTGCTTGAAGAAGAAATTCATTCATGGCGTTGAGCTGAAGAATGTGCTTTTCTTCTATAGCTTGGAGATCACAATTTAGGGCTTTAATAGCCCAATATGCTTTATGTTTCAACTTAAAGGGTAGGTGGCATGCTTTTTCAAAGATCAACTCAAATGAAGACATACCAATAAGGGTTTTGTATGCAATGTGATATGCCCATAAAACATTATCCAAGTGTAGTGCCCAGTCTTTTCGATTTAACTTAACTGTCTTCTCTAAGATTCGTTTTATTTCTCTATTAGAGACTTTCACTTATCCGCTTGTTTGAGGATGATATGTAGTGGCTATTTTGTTCTTGACCCTATATTTTAGTAAGAGGTCTAAGAATTATTTGTTGTAGAAATGCGAGCCTCATCACTTATAATTGCTCGCAAGGTTACATATCTTGTGAAAATATTCTTTTGAAGAAACTTAATCACTACTCTAGCTTCATTTGTTGGTATCGCTACTGCCTCTACCTACTTTGAAATGTAATCCACCTCTACAAAGATATATTTATTGTTGTGAGATGATGGAAATGGTCCCATGAAGTCTATCCTATATGTCAAAGATTTCTACTTCTATGATGTTCTACTGTGGCATTTCTTATCTTTTGGAGATGTTCACCGTCCATTAACATCAATCACATACTGCAATAAAGGAATATGCATATTTAAATAATATGGGCCAATAAAAATTGGATTGAAATACCTTTGCTGCTATTTTACTGCCTGCAAAATGTCCACCATTACTATATGCATGACAATGGTATAAAATGTCGTGAATCTCCACTTAAGGGACACATCTTCAAATGATTTGGTTTGCATACAATCTAAATAGGAATGGCTCATCTCAGAAGTAATATTTTATGTTATGGAGGAACCTTTTCTTATACTGAAATGTCAAATCAGGAGGTATTAGGCCACAAACTAAATAATTAACAATATCAACATACTAGGGGGTCTCATAATGATGTGTCGCTCGAAGTTGCTCATCTAAAATTTTTTTATTGATTAAGATATTTTCTTGGTGTTCATTTAAAACTTCTAAACAAGAGAGAGAATCAGTTACTTGATTATCAACTCATTTTCTATCTTTGATCTCAAGATCGAACTTTTGCAGTATAAGAATCCATAAAATGAATCTTGATTTTACATTTTTCTTGTTAACGAGGTATTTTATGGCTAAATGATCTGTAAAGACCATGACCTTAACTCTAATAAGGTAAGCTCGGAACTTGTCAAAGGCAAAGGCTACTGTCAAAAGCTTATTTTTTGTAGTGGTGTAGTTAGACTACGCATCATTGAGAGTCTTGCTTGCATAATAAATAGTGTGAACAATTTTCTCTTTGCGTTGTCCTAATACACTGCCCCACAACTATATCACTTGCATCACATATTACTTCAAAGGGTAAATTCCAATCCGGCACTATGATGATGGGCATAATGGTGAACTTCTTCTTCAAAGTTTCAAAAGCTTCAAAACATACTTCATCGAAATAAAACTACACCTCATTCTCTAGTATATTATATAAGGGTTTACAGATCTTGGAAAAATATTTGATAAATCTTCTATAAAATTCGGCGTGTTCAAGAAAACTCCGCACTACTTTCACATTAGTTGATGGGGGCAATTTCTCAGTGGTTTCAATCTTTGCTCTATCAACTTCAATACCATGAGCAAATATTTTATGGCCTAAGACTATGCCTTCTTTGACCATAAAATGACACTTCTCCCAGTTAAATACTAAATTGATATCTTTACATCTCTTAAGCATAAATGCTAAATTATCAAGGCATAGATCAAATGAGTCGCCAAGAACTAAAAAGTCATCATAAATACCTCAATTAACTACTCTATAATATCTTAGAAGATGGCCATTATACAACGCTGAAAAGTTGCTGGAGCATCGCATAAGTTAAATTACAACCTCTGGAAGGAAAATATATCATAGGGGTATGTGAACGTGGTCTTTTCTTGATCCTCTAGGACAATTACAATCTGATTTAGCCTTAGCATCCATCTAAGAAATAATTATACTTATGTTCGGGCTAACGTATACAACATTTGATTAATAAAGGGCATGGAAAAATGGTAATTGTTAGCTTTTGGTAGTTCATTCATATTTTTCAACTAGTAATGGTACTAGTAAGGATTAAATCGTTGTTCTCATTTGCCACCATAATAATTCCTCTCTTTTTTGATACACATTGCACCAGAATTACCCACAAGTTATTAGAGACAGGATAAATAATCCCCGCATCTAACCACTTAATGATCTCTTTCTTCATTACATCTTTCATAACTGGATTCAACTGCTTTTGATACTCTATTGTAGCCTTATACCCTTCTTTTAATAGTATTTTATGCATGCCAAATAAGGGACTAATTCCCTTAATGTCAGCAATTGTCTATCCCATTATTCTTTTATGTTCTCTTAACACCTTCAATAGCTTTTCTTTTTATGATTTATTAAGTTGGGTATAAACCATAATTGGTAACATAAAAGAATCTCCAAGGAATGCATACCTTAAGTGACTAGGTAAGGGTTTCAGCTATAACTTAGGAGGTTCTTCAATGGAAGGCTTAGTGTAAGCTTGCTTGCCCTCAGGTCTGTCTAGATGTTCAATTCTCATATTGAATCTGTTATATCTATGAGAAAGACTTAATGCTTGTAAGTACTCTTGAACTTTAAATCTCTCTACCTTTTCTTCATTCGTTACAACATTCTATAATTGGTAACGTAGAAGTCTCTCCAAGGAATGCATACCTTAAGTGAGTAAGCACGAGTTTTAGCTCTAACTCGGGAGGTTCTTTAATGGAAGGCTTAGTATAAGATTGTTTACCTTCAGGTCTTTCTAAAGATTTAATTCTCATCTTGAATCTGTTATATCTAGAAGAAAGGCTTAATGTTTGTAAGTACTTTTGAACTTTAAATCTCTCTACTTCTTTTCCATTTACTACAACATCTTCTAGAGAATCTTAAATGCTGCTTTTATTGAAGAGCTTTTACACTTTTCTATCAATAACATCAATGCTCAAACATTTATCTTCCTTACTTGGCCTTTTCATGGCTTTGAACACATTGAATGTTACTTCTTCGTTCTACACCTTTATAGTCAATTCCTTTTTTTAAACATCAATAAATGTTCTTTTTATGGCTAGGATTGGTCTTCCTAGTATGATGGGTACTTTACGATCTTCCTCTATGTCCAACACTATAAAATTCACTGAAAAGATGAATTTATTAATCTTGACCAAAATGTCTTCTATAATGCCCCTTAGATAAGTGAGTGAACGATCGACAAGTTACAAGGTGACATTTGTAGGTTTGGCATTCCTTAAACTTAACTTATTGTAGATGAAAAATGGCATTAGGTTGATGCTAGCGCCTAAATCATATAAGGCTCTCTCTCTTGAGGAATTGCTGCCCAATTGTATATGGTATAGTAAAACTGCCTAGATCTTTCAAATTTAGTGGAAATTTCTTTTTCAAGATTGCACTACATTCTTTGGTAAGTGCTATAGTCTAATAATTTGCTAACCTCATTTTCTTAGATAAAATATCATTTATAAATTTCACATAACTTGACATTTGTTTAAGAGCATCCATAAAAGGTATATTAATGTGAAGTCTTTTGAAGATATCCAAAAACTTTGAAAATTGCTTGTTTAGCTTCTGTTTCTGTAGCATCTAAAGGAATGGTAGAGGTGTATGAAGAGGTTGAACTACATGATTTTGTTGGCTTTTTTTGTTATTTGTTGCTGCCTCAACACTTTTTTGGCTTTTTTGCATTATTTTTAGCATTGTTCTGCTGCTTTGAATCATGTTCTGCAGTTATTTATATTTTTGCACTATTTTTTGCATCACTCATTGGATCTTTATTCTTTTTGACACTATTGGACTGTAAATCTTTACCACTTCGACAGAATACCCTCACCCATTTTAACTAAGTAAAGAGACAGCTTTGCACTGCTCTTTATCACCTCTTGGATTAGCTACGCTATTGCTTGGTAAGGTCTATTGAGGTCCATTATTTAGGACTGCAGTAAGTTGCTCCATTTGAGTCTCTATAATAATCGTTGCAAGAGTGATGATGAGAACATGTCCACATCATGAGATTCAAATTGGTTACTTGTATAAACATTCTATAATGGCTTAATGAGGAAGTTGAGGATTATAATAAATGCTGCAGCAGGGGAAGCACTAATGAACAAGTCAGCCGACGAAGCATATAACTTGCTTGAGAATTTAGATGGCCAGCAGAAAGAACAACCCTAAGAGGAATCACAAGCTTACATAATGAAGGGGCACTAATCTCACTAGCTACACAAGTTAATATGCTATCCAAAAATTTAGATGGCATTGGAGCCAATGCTGTTAAGAGACAACCCGTCACTTGTGATTATTGTGGTAACAACTATCCAAATGGCTAATGCATGGAAGCTACATACTATATGGGGAACTATCAAGAACAACAGTACAATTCCTAGTATACCAATACATCTTCAATAGTAGATTGAAGAGAAACTAAGACTAGAGGAGATGTTTATGCAATATATGAAACAAACAGATGCCCATATTCAAAGCCAAGCAGCCTCTTTAAGGAAATTAGATATTCAAGTGGGCTAATTAGTCACATCATAAAATAATCATTCACAAGGCCCACTGACCAACAACACAGAGGTGAATTCAAAAGGACATAAGGAGCAATGCCAAGAAATCACTTTGAGGAGTGAATTTTTTTTATTGTGTTTATTTATTTATTTATTTTTTGCTACACGATTTTTTTACTTGTTTTTTTGCATGTCAATTTTTTTTATTGTGTTTAGGTTGTGATGATGATCATTAGTTTATGATAAGAAATAGAATATTAGTTAAATTTACTTTTACAAGTCCTTAGGAAATGATAGACACTAAAGATAATTCTTATACCAAAATCTTAAATTGATTTCGACCTTATTTTTGATCACTTATTTTTGAGCACATTGGAATAAAGCATGTATTAGTTGAATTGTTGCTTAAAGATACTCATACTTAAGTAGTACACCACAATCTTAAGGACTAACACTTTAAAACTTGCTTGAGGCGAAATCTTAGAAAAATAAATGAATAGAAAAATGACATTAAACCATCTTTAGACTGTTTGAGCATCTCTGACCTACCCTAGATATGTATTTTATTCTTAGTTACCTCTTTTGAGCCTTAATACATATTTTTTCTATTTAACCACATTATAAGCCTAAGACTTCAAGCTTATTTATCCAAATATCACCCGTAACACATTAAACTTTAAGTTTACTTAAAAATACTCTTAAAAGGAAAAATATTGTGGTGTATGAGAAAAAAGTACTGAAGTGAAAAAAAATTAAGTTTGGGTGGTATTTATCTATCTAAGTTTGAGGGTATTTTAAAAAAAAGAAAAAAAATAGTTATTATCATGAATACCCCTGAAGTAAAGCATAATTACACGAATATCTAAGAATTTCAGAAATCGACATTAATACCCAAAGATTTGGACAAATATCACTAATGACCTTCTATTAATAATTTTTCAGTTAAATTTAATAGAAGAAGGACATTTAAGTCATTTCATGTCACTGACTTAAATTTATTTAATTTATGTCCAGTTAAAAGGACACGTGTCGCAATAAAAAAAGAAACGTAAAAAATAATTATTATATATTAATAATAAAACATAAAAATAATATTAACAATAATTAAAATAATTAAAAAAACTAAAACAAAAAAATTTAAAAATAAAACTCCAAGTCGGCCAATATGGCCACCTGGACGGGTGGCTAAATGGTCGCTAGAACTTTTTCTATTTTTTTTTCAATTTTTAGATTTTTTTGGAAATGAATTTTTAATTCTTTTTTAATTTTGTTTTTATTTTTTTAATTAATTTTTGTTTTTTATTTATGAATTTTTATTGTTATTTATTTATAATTTTAATTTTTTAAGAGTTTTTATTTTATTATTGTTATTATTAACTATTAATTTATTTTTTATTTTTTAAAAGATTTTATTAAGATAAAAATTGAAAATCTATATTAGAAGGGTAATTTTGTCATTTTATGCGTATTAACAGAGAATCTATTAACTTTAACAGAATATTCCTAACGAAAAGGCTTCTATACATAATTTTTCAAATCTTTGGGTGTTAATATCAAAATTTAAAACTCTCAGGTATTTATGTAATTATGCTTTATTTTAAAGGTATTCATGATAATAACCCAAAGAAAAAAAAAGAGATTTTTTTTAAAAAAATTTTTATACCCCCGACTTAAGAAAAAGAGAAATTCTTTGAAGAATAGTGGTTGAAAAGAAGAATGAAAAATTTATTAAATTTGTGGGAGGAGATAAATCAAGGAAAAGAAATATCAAGAAGTTTTTAGGTAAAAATTAAGTGGTCATGATTTGACTTAAATTTTTTATTTATCCTTTTATCACTCTTCGACCCTAGCATTTTATTACAAACTAATTAAAGTCCTAAATAGATTCGTAAATCTATATTTTTCTATATTAGTGGAGAGTAGTATAAAAAATAAGCCTATAATGGTATTATTATAAATAAAAATATGCCGAGATATCATCTTTTCGTATTATCTTAAGTTAATAAGTAAATCTAATTATCAATTTTCTATTTACTTGCTTATTGCGCATGCGCGCCCGCGTGCGCACACATATAAAGTGATCAATTATAGAGAAGAATAAAGACTTGGTAAATGATATTTCGAATTATTAAAAGTTATTTATTAAATTTCGAAAAGACTTGTGCCATTTCAATAGCCTTTAAGACCATAATTATGACATCGAATCAATCTAGTATGTTATGTTTCATTTTTAGATTTTCATTTTATTTTGAGTCAAGTATAATCTCTTTAAATTCTCTTTTTGATTTTATTTTCATTACTCGAGGATGAGCAAATGGTTAAGTTTGGAAGAGTTTGATAAGCGTAAATTGTATCTATTATTTTCGCTCTCTTAACTTGATTAATTGCTCATCTTAATAAAAATATTAGGTTTTTTATATCTTTTATTATTATTTTGTAGGTTTAGAGTCAATGGAGCTAATGAGAATGAAAATTTAAAGAAAATAAAGAAAAACATCAAATTTAATACAGAATCTGCTATAGATGCCACTTAAAGAAGTCAATTGAGTTAAAACAAAAAATACCTATAAATTGCCACGTGAATAGTGTCACGTGAACAGTACCTTAATTCTAGCTTTTTGTTTTGCTCATTCTTAGCATGACCTTCACATAGTAGACTTCTTGTTGACTATTCATTAGTCTCAACTCAAAATCAAAACTCATAATTGATTTTGAATCACTAATTTCCAAAAAATCCTAATTAATTCAAAATCATCATTGAAGCTTCCAAGATCTTTCATCTCCTCATCTTCAATCACCCTTACATAGTAGTAATTTCGGTTAAGTCCTTAAATAGGATGAATTTAACCGAAGGCAGTGGCTTAGTCTATATGTCATTGAGATTTTCAGACAACAAAATCTTTGTTAGACTAATCTCACCACTTTGAACAATCTCTCAAATGATATGGAGCCACACATCAATATGTTTAGACATCTCGTATAGCACTTGATGCTTGATTAAGTGTATGACACTCTGGCTTTCACAATACACATTGATATTGACGTCTTCAGTAGCTATTACCTCTGCGTATTTTCCTTTTAACCATGACCTCTTTAATAGTTTTACCAATAGCTATATACTTCGCCTTTATGGTAGATAATGCCACCTCATGCTGTAAAATCAATCTTCAACATACACTACACCCAAACACTCTGAATACGTAACCCGTTAATGATATTCATTTGTCTAGATCACCTGCATAATCTGAGTCGACGTATCATCTTACTATTTCACTCTCGTTTTGAGCTCTTTTATACATTAATCCATGATCTGATGTTCCCCTGAGATATTTTAAAATCTATTTCACTACAAGCTAGTGATCCTTACCTGGATTCGTCATATATCTACTTACCATACTTATATAGCTTGTTCTATGTCCGATCTTGTGTAAACTATTACATACATGATGTTCTCCATAGCGCTCATATACAATACTTTACTCATCTGAAGTTTCTCATCTTCAGATTTCGATGATTGTGCTACTGAAAGTTTGAAATGCATAGCAAAAAAGTGAAGACAACCTTCACATTGTGTTAGAATTTGTGCTCATGTGCCATCCTATTATTGTATGAATATTTTATTTTATAATATTTTATACAGTACATTATTTGTTAAATTGCTAATTACTATTATTAAATAGTTTAATGCTTGTGACGCTACAGACATTATATAATCTAAATGAGTTTAGATTTGGTCTAAAGAAGTTTAGATCAATGCAAAGAGTTAGCATCACTGAAAGCTATAAATGCCAAAGAGTTAGCATGTTATATTAATTAGTGAAATCTAAAAGTTAGAATCATGTCTGTAGTGGTACAAAAATCTGAGAATACATTAGTAATAACATAGTTGCAAGAGTTGCAATAGGTGCTAAGAAATATTATTATGCAAGTCTGTTCTTAAATTATATGTTCTTGGTTTTAATTCACCGATACAGGTTTGTTGGTGAAATTCTTTTTTATAGACCAGTGTATACTATACCTAGATAGTTTAAATGATTATTCTTAGCTGACTATGGGCTTACTGGAAGTTCGTATAGCATGCAGGTGTTCAGTAAGGATTGAATGCTGAACAGACTCAACAAGGACTCTAATAGATATCCCATGAAGATGTCAATAAAAAGTCCTCTTGAGTTGAATAGTATATGTGGTCTTTTGATCTGAGTACCACGGTGGACTTGTAAGTGATTTATCATACTTTGGTTCCACACATGTCATAGACCTTTCATGGTATGACCGCTAGGTGTCGCTAGGTATGGTCCGATGCTTATGGAGTTTGATGTGTACACATATAGAATTCGTCAGCTCACATGGATGAGTTATATATCCGGATGCTCAGAGACTGTATCTTTAAAAGTGTTATGGTCATAAGCAACAAACTCAGAAAAAGAGTTTTTGCAGGGTTAAACAATATTGTAAAAGTGTTTACATATATTTTTTATTAAGATACGTGTTTGGAGATAAGTTCACGGATGAGCACATAGGGATTTGACGGTAGTGATCTATATCCATGCTCTTCTAGGATATGATTGGAGGAAGGATTATACGTATGCACTATGACCTCAATTTGTATGGTCTACGGCACTGATTTGTAATATCCGTGATGTGTGCGTGGGGCATCGATCTCAGACTTACAGAATACTTTTGTTTGAAAAATCGAGAGTGGACCTAGAGAGTCTCGCAATATGAAATATACTCGTTGTGCACTGGGGCAGCATACTAGATTGAATAGTTAGATCTAGAAAATTTTAACAGACCGGACATTTACTTTTGTCTCCCTCCGTTCGTGCACGTGTCAAAACTTAAGAGTTAAGTACATCAATTAGTTAACAATTAGTTGTTGACCAATAGGATGTTGACATATAGCACACGTGGGCCAATTATTGTTTGATCTAAAAATTACCAAAATGACTTTATTTGTTGAAAAAATAATATCATTATTTTATTCATTAAAATGTTTATTGAATACAATAATAATAATAATAATATATGATATTATTATTTAAATTGAAATCAAACAATTAATTTTTTTAAAATTTAAATTGGCATGTGTTTTTACCATAATTTAATATGATTAAATTATTTGTTTAATATTAACTAAATGATATGATAAGTATAAATGGGTGGCATTTGTTAATGGTAGGCCTTAAGACTTAAGATGTTTCTTAATAATGAGAAAGTATTTTCTCATTTGGCCTAGATTAAGACAAAGTTCATTTAAATGATTTTTCATTTGTTTTCTTTTCATTTGATTTATTGTAAATAATAATAAATAAAATACTAATGGCAAATATTAACCTAGATAATGGATGCCATTAGGTGAGAAAATGAAAGATAATAATAAACAAAACACTAATGGCAAACATAATAGATGCCATTAGGTGAGAAAATAAAAAAAAATAATAAACAAATGAAAGAGCAATATGTTGCTCAATTGATTAAGTGAAAATTAGGCCAAGAGATTAGTGGGAATGGTAAAGAGAATTTTGAAAGGTTAAGTATTAGAAAATTCTCTTAAGTGTTGAGAGCAAAAACATCTCTTCCATTTTTCCTTCCATTTTTGGTCACCCAAACTATAAGGTAGAAATAAGGATTCAAGAGTTGAATCCTTTGCTGGATAAGCTGTTATTCTAGCTTCCTCAAGCCCACTGTGTTGAGAAACTAGAATTGTGAATGGGTTGCTTCAAGGCGGGTACTCCAGTTCGGCCATATACCAAAGGCAATAAGGTACTATTTCTCAATCTTGAAGTATTTTATATTTATGAGATAATATGTAAAGTTTATTTGTGTTTATCATTATGAAATTTGTATTTCGATCATTCGCTGCGCATGTATGTATGTGATACATATGCTATATTTAAATAATAGACACAAACCCACATGCATGCACCCTAGGTTTAAAATCACTCACATATTAGACATACTAAAATTTTCTAGGATCTTGAGTATATATCGTTGTTGTGATAAGAAGATAACGTCTCTTCTTTCTCTCACAATGTATATACCCAAAATTCTCTTTGCTGCTCCCAAATCTGTATCTCAAATTCGCCACTCAATTACTTCTTTAATTTCTGTATCTCTTTTATATCTCTATATACGATCAACATGTCATCCACATACAGAAGTAAATACATAATTATCTCGCTACTCAAACTCTTAAAATACCCGCATCTACCATATTTGTTTCTACTAAACCCATAAGTTATCATAAATTCATCAAATCTCCTATACTATTGTTTAGGTGATTGCTTCAACCCATACAATTACTTCTTCAGCAAACAAGCATGCTCTTCTCTTCTGGACTCTACAAATTCTTAAGGCTGTGACATATAAATCTTCTCTTCAAGCTCTCCATGTAAAAAAGCTTTCTTTACATTCATCTACTCTAGATGTAAATCAAAGTTTGTATACATGGCTAATAGAATCCTAATGGATATGTGCTTGACGACTGGAGAGAAAATATAAAAAAAGTTTATCTCTTCTCTCTGAGTAAAATCCTGTGCAACCAGCCTAACTTTAAACCTTGTAGGCTCTACCCACGATATCATCTCCTTAACCTTATACACCAATTTAACTAACTAGTTTCTTTTAAGGTCTATCCACTAACACCTTGGTATTGTTCTTCTTAAAAAACTAATCTCTTCTTCTATGACCTGCTGTCATCTATCTCTATTCTTACTTTTCATAGCCTCATTGTGTGTTTTAGGCTTATTAAACTCAAGAGTGTAAGCATAATTGAAAGCAAAAAAAACTAAATCTACTTATGTATACTTGATTGGTAGGTTTATCTCTCTCCTTAACCTATCTCTGACTAGTTGGTTCTCTTTAAGGTCCATCTCAAGAGTCCCAGTCTTACTTTAGGTGGACTTGGAGGAACTCACCAATGTTCTTGGCTCAACATCAAAGGTTGCCTTACTGAAGTATTGATCTGGGGACATATCAGATCTATACTTAGGCTT
This sequence comes from Ailanthus altissimus, assembly GCA_946807835.1. Taxonomy (NCBI): domain Eukaryota; kingdom Viridiplantae; phylum Streptophyta; class Magnoliopsida; order Sapindales; family Simaroubaceae; genus Ailanthus; species Ailanthus altissimus. The sequence continues at coordinate 16,069,115 of OX327698.1, forward strand.
CACTTCAACTTTAACTAATTCAGCTGTTGAATCTTCCTTGGAAATATGTTATTCTTTCTCATCTTCTTGGGGATCTTTCAACATTTTCGTCTTATCGAACATTACATCACTGCTTATGATACTCTTTGGTGGTTTTAACTCTTTACACTACACTTTGTATTTTTTACACCTTTAAGATACGCTATAAATATCCCATTTACAGTTATAGGTTCTAATTTTTTTTGTTTCACATGCACAAAAGCTGGGTAGCCAAATATTCTGATGTGGTTATACTTGGGAGGGCTGCGGAACCATTTGTCTTTTGGGGTTTTGAAGTCATCGCCGATGAGGAACTTTTATTGATCAAATAAGCTGCTGTCATCACAGCTTTACTCCAAAATACCCTAGACATCTCTGCATTGGTAAACATACTTCTAACTCTTTCAAGTAGGGTTCTATTCATTATCTTAGCTAATCCATTTTGCCGCGGTGTTGATTTCACAGTTCTATGCTTTGCAATTCCATACTTAGTACAAAACCCATCAAACTTTTTATTATAAAACCCGAGGCCATTGTCATTCTTTATCCTTTTAATCATTTTATTAGTCTAATTTTCAATAAGGGACTTCCAAGTTTTGAATGTATCAAATATTTCCTTTTTGTTCTTCAACACATAAATCTAGAGCTTCCTCGAATAGTCATCTATAAAGGTGAGGAAATATCTAGCCTCACTATAGGTTACTATCTACGCTGGTCCCTAAAGATTTGAGTGTATGTAGTCAAGAGTCCTTTTAATTTTGTGTTTTCTGGTACTAAACTTCACTCTATATACTTTTCCTAACACACAATGCTTACAAAACTTAAGTGGTTGGAACTTATTCTCACTAAATGCCTTTTGACTAAATAACACATTCAGTTTTCTCTCACCTAAGTGTGCTAATCTAAGATGCCACAACTTGGTTTGCATATTCTCATCAGCTACAGAACCACTTACTACCTCTTCCTTCAACACATATACTCATTACTTCCACATCTTATCATAACCATGAAATCTTTCAACACTCTCAAAATCCCTCCCTCAATCTTGATGGAACACTTATTCTGGTTTAACATACCCAATGAGATGAGATTTCTCTTGAGGCCAGAAACATACATAACTTCTAACAACTCTCTTACTCGCCCATCATGCATATTAAGTCTAATACTCATAATTTTCATCATCTAACATGCTACGTCATTATCCGTTAATACCTTACCACTACTAATAGGTTAAAAGTTGATAAACCAAGACTTATGTGGGCATATGTAAAAAGTACAACAAGAATCTAGAACCCATTATTCATAATTCTTACCATTAGTAGCGACTAGAGTTTCTGTATTGCCGTAGCTATCATCATGGGCAAGCATAGCATCCACCTTTTTGTCTTTATCTTTCTTCTCCGGACAGAAGTACCTCTATTTCTTACAGCAATAGCACTTCTTAGGAGCGCCCCTAGACTTTGATCTTGAGCCATTCTTCTTTCCACCTGTATTTAAGGTTCTTTCTCTTGCAGACAAGCCTTTGGCATTAGCCTCTATCCATCTTTTTAATTTTTTTTGAGTTTAATGATGATTTCACATCTCTCATCGTTAAACTCTCTCTACCGTATAGAAGCGTATTAACAAAGTACCCATAACTTCTAGGAAGTGAACTCAACAAGATGACCGCATTGTCTTTATCCTCTATCTTTATGTTGATAGCTTCAAGATCAATGATGATCATGTTGAAGGCGTCTATGTGGTCTTTTATCAGTGTCCCCTCAGACATGGACAATTGATACAACTTATTCTTTATATGTAATCTGTTGGCTAATAAATTTTGAATATAAAGTGAGTCAAGCTTCTTCCAAAAACCAATCACTGTTTTCTTATTTGTTACTTCCCTCAATACTCCATCGTTAAATAATAAAACGATTATGATGTGAGCCCTTTCTTGAATCTCTTTTTTTTTTCCTGCTTCAGCCTTAGATGACTCTAGTCTTTTTTCTTTCGCACTATATAGAGTTGCATTCTCCTCTAATGCCGAGACTAACCGTTGGCTCACCAGTAACACTATCACATTTTATCTTCCACAGATTGAAATTATTTGATCTGTTGAATTTCTCTACTTTATACTTGGAAGTGACTATGACTGTTAAGAAGCAAGTTCTGATACCAATTTGTAGAAGTGGAAGTAATAAACACAAGTAATATAATGCAGAACAAGCAATTAAGAATAAATAAGAGAATGAAAGTAGGAGAAAACACACAAAAATTTATGTAGTTTGGCAACTTGCCTATATCTACAGCAGATCAAAATCTCACTTTTGTTATTAATGAATCACAAGACAATCACAAAGTATACCTTTTGCAAGAAAGAACTCAAGCTTCACAAAGAATACTCTCAATTACACTCACAAATGCCTTAAAATTGATCTCTCTTGTAGATTATGGTTTTCTTTCTTATGTTTGTATTGTAGTTGTTGTGATGTGTTTACAAACTAATATAGTATAAAGGCTTTGGATGTCCTAGGGAAACCCTAAACCTAGTTGGAATAAGAGTCTTTACTTGTAGGAGTTCAAATTTCACTCAAAGAAGTCAATTTAGCTAAAATAAGAAATACCCATAAGTTGTCGTGTGAATAGTACCCTCGTGAACATTGCTGCGTGAACAGTACTCACTACGTGAATGTTCCTTGCTTTTGGCTTTTTATTTTGCTCATTCTTAGCAAAAGCTTTACCTACTAGACTTTTTATCGACTCTTTATTGGTCTCTAACTCAAAATTAAAACTTATCCTCAATTTTGAATCACCAATTTCTAACAATATATAACAATATATTTTTATACACTATGAATTAGGAGGAGTACAAGTAATTGATTCCCAAATTTTTGATCTAGCTTAGGATTAATACGCATTTTGTGAGCGGATACTTACATATATATAGTTTGTGTTTTCAATACAACGATTTATAATTTAATCACACATTATCAAATTTATTTATTTATGATTTATTTTTAAACAGATAAACTTTTATGTTAATTTTTTGTATTTAGAAATATTTTCAGAATTTATTTTAGTGTAACTTATGATTACGTTAAGTACAAAAATATTTAATTTAGAATAATTATGATTTTACGATATTATACAGTAGTAGTTTTTAAAACATTAGATACGCATCATACTCTTTAGTTTGATTTACTTTACGCATACGTTAGACCAGTTTAATTTACTCTACTTGAGCGATGCAACATTTCACTGGGTTAGAATAGCTTTTTCTTGAGTATAAGTTTAATGTTGTTTTCAGTATATACGCAATATATTTATTCTTAGAATTATGTTATATTTATTCAGTTTTAGCACAAATTTCATGACAAGGTTTATATTTTCAAAATTTCAGATTCCTAGTATTATTTTACAATTTTATTTCTATCACAGATTTTATGACAATTTATATTTTCAGTACAAATTTATTAATTATTTAGTACATAATTTTATGATTATTTGGTAGTACAGATATATACGTGTACATTATATATAGTACTATTAATTATTAAATTATAATTAAGAAACTATTATTTATAATACATATAAAGCATATTTTCAGATTATATCCACTTACTAAGTTACAAGCTCACTATTTTTCTTATTTTTCTCAGATTGTCATGGAAATTCATGCAGTATGATACAGTCTTTACATTTTGAGGTTGGTCCATTACACGTAAAGCTACATGAGTTGTCATGTTTTGTATATTTGTGTACACATATATAATTTTATTGAAGCACATAGCCTTGTTATATCAAATGTAATAAGTTTAAAATGTAGTCCTATATCATCACAAAATTTGTTTCGACTTCTAAGAAAGGTCTGGTCAGGTCCTGTCAACAATTCAATTTTTAATTTAGAATTCACTAAGTGACTGATCTCAATTTTGCATCGTAGACTCGAGGGAGTTCTTTAGAATTTTTTTTGTTATAGTATTTCTTTCTTTTTTTCTATTAATTATTTGTTATCCACCATAAATAACATGTAAAATAATATTTGAATTTTGTTATTTTTTATTTAAGAGTCAATTATTAATGACTATTCTTAAGTTTAATGAAGAAAAGATTATAGAATTTATTCTGCATTAATATAATTGTATGCGTATTTAATATTATTATAGTAATTTAAATTAGTAAAATTATATTGGGAATTAAAGATGGCTTATAGGCTAAAATTTAAAGTTTTAAATTTTAATAGTGGATTTATTGAAGAAATGAATTTATTCAATATATTAATGAGTACAAATAAATCCACTTCAAAAATAAGATTTTATTAAGTAATATGACAATATCAAACCATATGTACATTATTTTAGCCAAAAAAACCTTGACCTAAATATCAAGGTATTTACACAAGGGAAACCAGAAAGAATTCAAGTTCTTATATATGCAAGCATGTACAACTTCATAACTCACTTATTTACTGCCCCGTTTCAGAACAATAATATGGAATGGATCACAAAACTATAAATGCACCGCGATTTCACAAACCTGCTGATTCATGCAGAATTTATTTTAATTATTCATCAAGACCATGTAATCAGCTGCTGTGTTTTGAAGCTGATGAGAAAGATTAGAACAAGGAAAAAGCAGTTAGCAGCAGCAGGGTTTAGACTTGAGCTAGCATTTGGCAAAATTGGAAAAGTGTCAGGCAGAGGCATCTGACAGTCCTCGCCATTGAAGTATATTCTTCGAGGAAACGCCCATCCGTTTGTTAGTGTGAATGATTCTAAGTCTTTTTCCAAAAGAACATCCGTTGTCACTGAACCCAAATGATCATCATCGGCCTGCAACAGTTCTTCATTGTAGTAGCTTATCCCCCAAAATAGAGCCACTTTATCTGCAATGAATGGTCACTCAGTCCTATTGTTCCATTTTTTTTTTCCCAACTTTGATAACTAGCTTAAATGTATTTTGATATATTATTTTGTTTTTGAATCCTTCTACATATGGTAAGAGATTTACTGAGATGTGCTTCGCTAAAGCCCAGCTCAGAAGTCCAACTTCAATAACCAAGAAACAAAGACTCTTAATAGCTTAAGTTTTAAAGTTTGGCTACTTAATTACATCGTATCAAGTGAGATAGGTTACTTATTATTAGCATTTTTTTGTCAGTCTTTTTTGGCATTTGTTTAGGTTTAATCCTGACAAGCTCCTTCAGTATCAAGTCCCTTTTGAGCTTGATCCACGTAATAAGCTATTTGATAGCAATTTTTACTGAAGGTACTTGTTAAGAGTACTTAATATTATTGTTTGAGCCCTTATCTACTAATCTACTAATTCATGGTTTAAAATTTTAGATCAAGTAATTAACTTAACATTGTGATTGTATTTTTTTTTATTTGTGTCTTTTGTATCTACTTGAACTTGATCCACATGACAATCTCATTTAGTAACATTTTTGCTTGTTAGGGAGCCTATTAAAGCTTAATACAATATTGTTTGGACTTTTATCTACAAGCTTAAGCTTTTAGGCCGAGCTTAATTTTATTTGTTTCGTAACTTGTTGCTTGTTGGGTATTTAATACATAATTAATAACAAGCATTTAAACGAGTACCTGAAAACCCAACAGAGGGAGGAACTGAGCTGTTGAAGCTATAAGTAGTTGCTTTCTGGCTGAAACCAGGGTGTTGAACCAGCACATTCCAGTTTGAGTAGTTTCTCTTGTAATTGTAGTTAGATACCGTCAGTTTTACTCTCCAATGATCCATATAATTGTTCTTGACATGCCAGTGAACTCGAATTGGGCACATATGATCAGTGCATTGCACTAAGTCTAGACTATCAACATAATCCGACTCTGATGATTGGTAACCCTGCCTGGCATTATATGTAATTACAGTTAGAAATATGGCATTGAAATTTGAAAAGTACTATGATAAAGTTGAATGCAAAAAGATTTGAGCTGTATGTTCTTGAGTGCTTGTGTAAATTGAAGCAGTCAATACTGAGAATAAATTACCTTATGCATGAAACTGTAGTTTTATCTGCATCTCTGCACCCACAACTGCACATAGGGCATGATGTGATGGTGGGATTGTAAAATGTTGAGAGTGAAACACAACAAACAGGTGCTTTGTTAGCCAAGAAAGTAGAGTATGTGCATGTTGATTTCCATGTTCCTGCAAACAAAGTGACGTGATAAAATTAGTTTGCATACTACAGGCCATGTTCATCATTGAAACTATCCAGAACTCCCATAAACACAACACTTTCTGATCCTAGAATAATATATTTTCACAACTGTGGAAGCAGAAACCACAATTCAAAGATCCAATAAAATTGCAAATCGTGGTATTGACAATGAAAATATCCCAATGTAATTGACATGATTGGGCTTCGACATTACTCCATTCTCAATGTCAATGTTCTACAAACTTTATGTTCTAGCTATTGAGCAGCTGGGTTGTTGACTTCGAGTACTTACTGAAAACCTGAATCTCCCTTTTGCCCCCAATATCTGAAGAAACTGTGGGATCGGCATCCTCAAGTGAGCCACAAGTGTAACCAGGACCTGGTGCCAGTATACTGAGATTTTGAGGTGCATGACCAGAAGTATTCATGCCCAAGTTGCCAACTTTCATTTCAAAGGATGAGAATGATTTCGCTGGATTGATAGCATAGGCAGAAAGAAGGCCACCACGACAGCAGCCATCCGTCATGTTCTGTGGGGCTGCGTCTGGCATGAGATCAGCAATGAGAGGGTCTTTCTTGCAAGAATGTGGAGTTTGGAACTTGAAGGAAGAGCAATTCCCTTGCTGGGTGGCAAATGCACCGGACATTGACAAGATTATCTCATTCTTGGCCCACATCCAGCCTATTTTCCAGCCAGGTTTGCCTACATGGCGGTACTGATAATAGTTTTGGATGGTAACCCTTGCCTGCAATCAAAATCATCTTGGAGAATGAGGAAAAAATATAATATATAAACTATATGATATTGAACAGAACTTATTGAGGCAAAACAATTTTACATCTCAAAAGCATTATCTCTGTCCAGATATTGACCTCTGCTCAACTTCCAGAAACCTAAGGCCACCTTATATAGTAAGTCTCAAATCAGAGAACTTGTGAGTTTTGTGCTAGCTATTTCTAGACCATGAATTCTGATAAACAAGAAATCAGCACGAGTATGTGTTTTCTTCCAATGATACAGGGTCTTTTAAATTGTGATGCAAGTATTGCTTCAGAATTGACCATATAGATTAGACTAAAGAATCATTTGGATCCTATGGAATTGGAATGATGCATTCATTTTACCTGCCACTTGAACACAAATAATAGTAACGTAAAATGGAGACGTCATCATAATCACAGAGAAAGCAGAAACGGATTCCGAATTGAAATCAGAAGAAAAAAAAAAAAAGATGGTTTGTCTAGAAGCAGATACTTAGATTATATGCGAAGGGAAAAAATGGACTAATCATATGTCAGCTGTACAGGATGTCCAAACTCTGGTTTGAACATACCTGTTACATTGTTGTATATTTTCTTAATCATGAAGTAAATTTGGAATTACATACTAACCACATAGCCATCGTCTGTCCACTGATGAATGTCAAAAGTCACAGTAATATTTCCATTGGGATCCAAAGGGTCATAACAATCTGCAACCCAGAAAAAATTGCATGCAAATTCAGCAACAAGTCCATAATCTTTATTTACAATTGACATAAAACAAGCATCAACCTGCTAAGCCTCCCATAGCAATCAATAGCAAAACCGTCAACGTAAAGGACCGCAGATAAGAAAGGATTAGCTCCATTTTGTTTGTAGTTCAGCAAAGTGAGATAACTAGAGTTTTTTATGCACAGTTGAAGAAGACAAGCAATGTGTTACATGAACTACGCTAACAAGAAAAAGATGTTGCAAATATAATCTTGAGAAACCTAGTTGCTGCTTTTTCCAACATCAGGCTTGGGTGGGACAAACTAGAATCATTGGTACTATCGAATGGATATTAGCAGACAAATTCTCTTGGATTAATGCCCAACTAGAAGATTCTTTGACTCGTGACATGTAAAAGTTAACAGAACACAAGTGTTCTTGGAACGCTGGCTTTTGTCTTGTATATAGAGGACTCAAAAGTACGGGACGAGTAACGGGACGGCCGATCATATTCTTATTGGTGGGATTATTAACCATATGGGATGAGAAAGAAGAATTGACAATACTGATAACAAGAATAATTGTTTTTGAGTAGCTAGATGCTTCGGTAAATTTTGTGTATTCTCTGCTTAGGTCAAGGTTTGAAATCTTGACAGAGGTTATGATAATTTTATTTTACTCAATTATTAGGTGACTGTTGTGTCAATTATTGTGGCAGGCAGCAGTTATAGCAATTATTGTAGAGTTATCTAGTTATTGGCAATTATTCAATTATTAAGAGATGGTTATTGGTATTTATACGATTGTTAAGCGGTAATTATTGACAATTATTCAGTTGTTAAACAATAATTATTGGTAATTATTAATTTTGTGGTAGTTATTGACAGTTATCTAGTTGTTAAGCGGTAATTATGATAATTATTGTAACAATTATTTAATTTTGTGATAGTTATTAGTAATTATTCAATTGTTAGCAATTATTAATAATTATCTAGTGTTGGGAGGTAGTTATCTATTTATTGACAGTTATTGGCAATTATATAGTTGTTAAGAGGCTGTTATTGAAAGTTATCCAATTGTAAGACAACAATTATTAATAATTATCCAATTTTTTGGCAGTTATAACGGTTATCTAGTTGCTAGACGCTAGTTATAATGATTACCTAGTTGCTAGGAAGCAATTATTAGCAATTATCTAATTTTGTAGTAGTAATTGACGGTTATCCAATTGTTAGGCGGCGGTTATAGCAATTATTATAGAAGATATTGTAATTATCTAGGTTTGTGGTAGTTATCTAGTTGACAGTTATTAGTAATTATTCAATTTTGTAAAAGTTATTAACAATTATCCAGTTGTTAGTAGTTATTAGCAATTATCTAGTTTTGTGACAATTATCTAGTTGTTAGCAATTATTGGTAATTATCCAGTTTTGTGACAATTATTGATAATTATTGGCAATTATCCAATTTTGTGGCAAGTTATTGGTAGTTCTCTAGCTGTTAGTAGTTATTGACAATTATCTAATTTTGTGGTAGTTATTGTTAGTTATCTAGTTGTTGTTCGGAATTATCTAGTTTTGTGTTAATTATTGGCAATTATCCAGTTTTGTGGTAATTATTGACAATTATCTAATTTTGTGGCAGTTATTCAATTGTTAGTAGTTATTGCAATTATCCAATTGTTAGGCGGTAGTTATTGATAATTATCTAATTGTTAAGTCACAATTATTCACAATTATTGTAATTAGTTGATCTTTAAGATGTAATATTGAGATTTAAAAATTACAGTATAATATTGTAGTTATTAATTATTATCTAATTTTGTGACAATTATTGATGGTTATTCGGTTGTTAGGTGATAATTATAATCATTATTGATAATTATCTAGTTGTTATATCATAGTTATTGATAGTTATTGTAATTAGTTGATTTTTAAGTTAAAATATCGTGATTTGAAATTTGAAATGTAATATTTGAGTAAAGAAAAAAATAAGTTATTTTTGTTTTACTCGACTACTACATTATGTGAGAAGTCAAATAATAAATGGCAGAGTTAGTTTCTCCATTTTGTTGGGGAAATCGCCATTTTCTCTGTGAGATTAGGTTAAAGTGAAGAACTTTAACCAAGTTTAATCTTGAATCATAACCTCTTTGCACAACGGAATAACTTAGGTATTAAGTAAAAATAATAAGAATTCAAAGTAGATAATAAAGAGTACAACACAATCACTTATGTGGTTCGGCCAATTGCCTACGTCTACGTTGGATTCAAGGATCTTAACCTCTCTTATTAACTATTTAGAGATTTTAAAAAGAAAATCCAATGAAGAACCCTTAAAAGGATCTAATGTTTAGTATACTCTTACTCTCCCACGAATAATAAACACTCAAACGATGGTTCCACTTTAGTGCACACAAGCACTTAGTGTCTTTTTCACTCTCTTAGAGTCTTTCTTAACGTTTGATCTCAACTAAAGGGTTTACAAGAATTTATATAGAAGTTATTTTGTGCCTATTAATCCTAATCCTTATTGGAGTAAGAGTCCAATTATTTTGGAAGTTCAAAACTTCTCAAAACTCATAAATCCATAGCAGAAATCAATTATGCTCGCTTTGGCACTATGGCACTGAGGACTTGGTGCCGCAGTGCTTAGCCCTGCCATCAGCTCCTTGTTTTTTTCTCATTTTCTTCGCATCTTTGAGTCCTATTTTGCTTTCCCGTTCATGTCCCACACGCCCTAGACTTCCTCATGCGTGTCCCATATGTTATAGACTTCTTGTGACTCTTCTCTTTGATATTCTACATAATTCTTACCCATACAAGATTGTTGAATCACCAAATCTCTAATAAACCATTCATTGATTTAAAATCTTTCAAAAAAGAAGGCTTCTGGATCTAATCCACACAAATACTCTATCACATAGAGTTGAGTCTAGTTAAGTCTCCACCAAGACTTAACATTCCTCGGGCTAGTGACCTTAATCTCCAAAGGCATTCATGCACCTTGCATGGCATATGGATGCATTGCACTCATTTTCGACCCTCATCACATCGATGAGCATAGTTTGAATGTCGCCTAGTGGTCTACATTACCCCAACACCCAACATTGGGCCACTCATGGCCATCCCCTTAAGCACATAGAGCCTCCCATTATGCTTTTCATCCTAAAATTTGATTGATCATTTCTTTACCCTTACTTTTTCTTTTTTCGCTTTAATCGAATACACATTCTCATCGAGCTTGCCTATGGATATCAAGTTCCTCCTCAGATTAGGAACATGCCTTACACCATTTAAGTCCTTAATTTTTTACCTTGCATCCTCAACCTTATGTCACAAAATCCAAAGATCTCACAAGTCATGTCATTCCCCTTAGAGTTTTACCTCTCTTGGCTTTGTTATTGGCAAACATTGATACGTCGGGACACATATGAACGCTACACCCCGAATCTAATATCCAATTGTTAACGTACTTTTCCCTTGAGGCTACCAACCTCTCTACAACTTTAGTATCTTCTACAAGAGTACCGATTGTAGCACATTCTCCTTGGTCTTTTTATTTAGGAAAATTCCTCACAAAATGACATTTCAAATTACAAAGGAAACACTTCTTAGATCTCCTCATCGATTGGTTGTTCTTCTTCTCTTATGGAAGCAACGCTACTCCACTCTCGGACTTAGATCTCTTTGTCAATTCTTTTGAGTTCAATGATGTCTTAACATTATTCATTATTAAGGATTTTTTACCATACAATAATGTATCCACAAAGCTCTCATAGTTATTTGTCAATGAACTTAATAAAATTATGACCTAGTCTTCATCCTCAGTCTTGATGCCTAATTGCTCAAGATTTATGATGATCTTGTTGAACTTGTCAATGTGAGCTCTAAATGAAGATCCTTCGTGCATAGTTAACTGACGTAGTTTCTTTTTCACAAAAAGTCTATTTGCAAGAGACTTCTTCGTGTATAATACTTTGAGTCTCTTTTATAGCCCAAAAATGGTTTCTTCATCACCAACTTTCCATAATACTTTGTCCTTCAATGCAAAGATTATAGTGCTGTGAGCTTTTTTCTGAATCATGTCCTAATCTTTCTGTCCGGACTTTGAGGTTATCATTTCTTCGCTAATTGAAGAATTGACATCCTCCAAGGTTGAGTCTAGCATTTCCTTCACTAATAGAGCCATAACGTTCTTCCTCCAAAGATTGAAGTCAATCATCCTATTGAACTTCTCTATTTCTTACTTGATTGTAGCCATGGTTTAAATACCCCAGATGCATATTATTAAACCTTAACTCTGATACCAGTTTGTTGGAGGAATTACCCTTCTCCCCATGAGATTACGTTAAAACAAAGAACTCTAACCAAGCTCAACCTTGAACCCTAGCCTTGTTGCACAACAGAATAACTTAGGTATCAAGTAAAAATAGTAAGAATTCAAAGCAGATAATAAAGAGTATAACACAATCACTTACGTGGTTCGGTCAAATTACCTACAGTCACAATGGAGCCAATGATCTAAGCAGATAATAAAGAGTACAACCCAAACACTTAGTGTCTACCCAGTTTTTTCATTTTTTAGAGTCTCTTTTAATGTTTGATCTTAATTAAAGGGTTTATATAAGGGTTATTTCATGCCTACTAACTATAATCTTTATTGTAGTAAGAGTCCACTTATTTTGAAAGCTCAAAACTTCCCAAAACTCAAAAATCTGTAGCAGAAATTGACTCTGCTCACTCTAGTGCTGCAGTGCTGAGGACCTAGCACTGCGGTACTGAGTATGTCGCGCCCAGCACCGCAGCGCTGGAAACTTGGCTCCACGGCACTAGGTTTCTGATTTGGGTGCCGCGGTGCTCAGCCCTGTCATCAGCTTTACACTGTTTCCTCGCTTCTTTCGCATTTTCGAGTCCCATTTTGCTTCCCCTTTCGTGTCCCACATGTCATAAACTTTCTCATATGTGTCCTACACATTCTAGACTTCTTGTGACTCTCCTCTTTAATATTCTTCTCAATTTTTGCTTAATGAAGATTGTTAAATCATAGAATCACTTACATGGTTCTGTCAAATTGCCTACGTTCACGGTAGATCCAAGGATCCTAACTTCTCTTATTAACTCCTTAGAGATTTTATAAGGAAAATTCAACCCTAAAAAAAATGTAATGTTTAGTATACTCTTACTCTCTCATGAATAATGAACACTTAAACAACAGTTTCACCTTAGTGTATACAAGTATTTTAAATTATATTCTAAAAAATAATGTGTCAAATAATTATTAGGTGGTAAAATAATAAAAATTTTAAATTATTAAATTATTTTATCTTCTAATAATTACTTGACACATTATTTTTTAAATCAATTTAAAATACTTAATATTATTTATTATCTAAATATAACAAATGTAATAATCTATTTGGAGGGTTAGTCTGCGGGCCATTCATTGCAATGTATGAAAAGACCGATTTTTTTTATTATAACCTTTAGGTATTGGTCATATAACGTTAATTTTTTTATTATATAATTTTTTTAAGTTTAGCCTTATATTTTATTTATATTTTTAAAGAAACTCAGGAAATAAAACCCACAATTTGAGAAACTTAACCAAAAAAAAAAAAGTTTAATTTATATACCAAAGCATTTGGTGGGCTATAACGTTACAACAGATGTATTGTATTTACCACGATTTAGAACATAAATTCATGGCGTGCCATGATGATGAAAAGTAATAGCATTGAAGTCTAATTTATATTATCTAAAATCTTGTTCCTTTTGATGTGCTGTTTTTCATTTTAAATTACGGTCAAGTTCATTGCCAAGCAGTCAGCAGAAAACAAAATGGCGGGGAAAAATTAAGAACCTTAACAACAACCAGCTTCAGTGCCAGTGTGCTTATGATAAAAACAAAAAATCCTAGCATATTCTGATTAATTTCATTTTATTTACGCTCTAGCTGAAAACTATAATAGCATACAAGTCGTATATGTCTCTAGACTTATCTCATCTTATTTATATTCTTTATCTGTTATTAATTATTTTTTAAATAAAAGTGTTAGACTTACAAAGTTAAAATACATAGTTTGTATTATAATATATGCGATATTTGACTTATTTAGTAAGGATTAAAAAGTCAACAATTATATAGTATTTAGTATAGATGACAAAATTTAGATTTTTTTATAGTTTTTTTTAATTCTTAAATTTAAAATTTTGATGTATTTATTTTGTAAAAAAATTGTTAGATTAATATATATTAAATATTAAAAATTTTAAAAATTAATTTAAAATTTTTCTTTAAAAAAATTCAGGTTTCGACAAAAACCTAGATCTAAAATTTAAAACATAATTCAAATTTGAGAAAAAACTCGAATTTTTTGGACTCGGGTTTAGCACTTATGTTTTTAAGAGATTAATTTTTGCGTTGATATCCTTTTATTAAAAAAATTTTAGCATGCACTCCAAATAAATTTTATGTGCGTGCAAAAAAAATAACTTATAAATAATCAAGAACACACAATATTACATACACTAATAAATATAAAGAAATAAACTATAACACACAAAATATACGTAGTTCAACCAAAACACTTACGTCGATAGAGAATTTATGATCCAACTTTTTTTATTGATTAGATTATTAAGTATCTCCTTATATCACCATGATCATATGAGATCTCTTAGTTATCTTCTATTGTAGATTTTTAAATATCTCTCTATATTATTATAATTTTTATAAGACTTCTTAACATCTCTCATATTTTATAAGAGATTTAATTCAAGAAATATAAGAATAGCCCAAGTATTTTTAAAATAATCTATAACGTTCTTTTTGTTCACTCAAACAAAAATACTCTTAAAAGTTACACTCTAATGCAGTCTGTATTTAGTATCTATCTAACTCTTTTAATTTTTTTTTATATTTATATCTTAATACTTTAGATGCTTGACTATCTTTAAGAGTTTACAAATATAGTACTTACGAAGTCTCGCATTTCTGAGGTCTTCTCAAATTTGAATTTTCTCCGCGTATCCCCTGCTTACTTAGCTCAATCCCAACTCTATTCCAAGGCGATTTTTATTCAACTTCTCACAAGTCCTAACCATGATCTCTCCTAAGTACTGAGCCACCTCGAGCACCAACTTAACTGAGTGGTTAATCACTTCAAGCACCGTCAAATCTCATGTCAATTATTGCACCATTCACCTGATAGACCTTACCGATAGCACAATGCATGTAGGAAGGTGAGAAGAGAGAGGAGTTAGGGATCAGAGATTTGAAAGACAATTTGCAAAGAGATGATGAGTGGAGGAGAAAGAATAAGAGTTTGCGTGAAGCCATTGGTTAGGTCTTCAATGTGAAAACAGAGAGAGAAATGAGAATAGTGAAATCAAAATTTATTAGACTTAAAAATGGCGTTGTATTAAATGATTTCTTTGATAATATTGTTAAAACAGCACCATTTTATGGTTACAGTAACATGACCAAAATGACGTCATTAATAATTATGCTAAAAAGAAATTTAAATAACATTGTTTTGTAATTCCACATCAATTTATTAAATAATCTTAAAATATATTTATTACTAACATATTATAGTTATTTACTGGTATACTCTATCACTAATTCGTGATAAAAAATTTGATTATAAAATATATATATATATATATATTGAATGATGTCGTTTTACAATTAAATGACAAATTTATTAAATTTTGATTAAATAATCCAAAAATATATATATTGCTAATATATGTTACTTATTTCTTCATACATTTTATCACTAGTTTGTAATAGAATGTACAATAAATTTGTGATAGAAAATTTAATTTTTTATTTATAATAGAATCTATTTCAAATTATTGATAATATAAAATTTGTAATAGAATTTATTACAAATTTCTGATACATGTATATTTTTATCAAAAATTTGTCACTAACATTTTTTTTTAAGTAGTGTAAAAGAAATATTATCCTAAAAGTATAAACTTCAACCTTAAGAAACCAAAAACAAAATCATCTTTTTACCCTCTCCTTTGTTAAATCATCATACTTTTAAGGGTAAAATACATTTGGACCTCCATGTTATAGTAAAAGTGACAGTTTACTTATCCTATTTTTAAAATTATCTATTTTTACTCATTTTTTTTACAAATTTTCTATTAAATTTAATAAAATTACTCATTTTTAAATTTTTTTTCTTATTGTCAATTGGTATTATTAACAATTTTTACTTTTATCTAAATAAAAAGAATAAAAAATTCTATCAAATTTAATAAAAAATTATAAAAAGAGATAAAAATAAAATAAGTAAACTGTCACTTTAATTTGCGAGATCCAAATATCATTTTTCATACTTTTAATTAACGAGCCGTTTAAAAATTTAAGTAGGCTTATATTCTTGACGAGCAAAGAATCTTTGGATTGGTTGATCCGCTTTAAAGGAGAAAGCACATAGGCCTCTCTGCCTTATATAGTAAGGTATTTTTGTTAGACATATAATGTTATTTATACCCTAAAAGCATGTGAAATAACATTTTATTTGATTAATAAAAATTTATTCATACATATAATTGAGCATACATTCATAAGCCAATATTTATAAAGTATATGATCTATGTATTAGGCATATGATGCTAATATATAGGGTATAGATCACAAGCTATTTATAAATTAAATCTAGTTCGTAACCATTAACGAAAAATGGCATTTTATTATGTAAGGTTGTAGTTTTTCTGCTTCTTATAGTAGATGATTTACCTTGATCATCGAAATAGAGACTTCGAATAGAAAAACTAGTGTATATGTTACATTGAACGGGACTACTGTAAATTTCAATTTAGTTAACTAAATATCGTAGATCTTAATTCACAAAAACTTTAATAAACTTGATTGATCTTAATCCTGAGCAGGTAATGAACTTACATTCATGTATTGTATCTTTTGAGTTATCACGGAGTGAGATCCAAATGAACGGTCAAAACCTCGATAGCTTGGAGATATAATTTCATGGGTTGTAGGAATATATATCTGCAAGATGGAATCTAATAATTAATGTCCACCTAAGCTGTTTGCAGTACTTGATCATTAGAATCCGTGGCCACAGTTTATTCAATAAATTATTTATTGAATAATAATATTTATTTATAAATATAGATATATTAAAAGTGATAATTAGAGCATTCAGTAACTCAGAAGCAAATAAGTAATTAAAGAGGCAAGACATTTTTATCATGGCCTAACTTTAATTATAGACATCAATTAGAGGGTCAGTTAAATGGTTATTATTGGTCTAAAAACCAAGCCCAATTTAATTAAAAAAAGTTTTAATTAAATGGACTTTTACTTAATAATATGAGTTACTACAATACAGCTCTTGACTTTTAGTAGAATAGCCTGGGGTTAACTTAGAAGAATTGGTGTATTAGATAATAAGGATTAGGTCTTTTAAGTTGGAGTTAGGAAGCCTATAGGTCTTACAGTCCCTCTACTAGCTCAAATCCTAATCAAACTCTAATTTTTTTAATCCTAATCAAATTCTAAATACCCAAGGGAGATTCTTATATATATGAGAGGTATATAGTAGTAAAGGACATAACAAACATATAGAGAGAAAATGTTTTTTACATATTTTTACGTGGAAAAAGAATTTAATTAATACCATTCTCTCAGATTTGGGTATTAGTATTTTTAGAGATTAAGAAAGATCTACGTGCCAATATGCGTTGAGTTTGAAGATTGAAGATAGTAGAGAGGATTGTAGCCAGTCAATTCAATATTTGTCATAACGAGGAATTAATGTAATCTTCTATCCTTATATATGTAATTATTAACAAGATGATTTGACTTCCGTTGCGTTTATTTTTGTAAACATAAATTTTTATTTATTTTACATACCAACAATTTTTGGTGTAACCGTGTAGGTTCCCTCTTATATTGGAAGGTCTAATTTAATACTAGAGCTAAAGTGTCAGGAAAGCACTTACGTGGTACTACAATATTGTAGACTCGGTTTACACCCTTAGTCTTATTCTTTAGTCTACCAGGTTTGCTTATGTGGATGTTTTTACTATGTACTCATCAAACAAAGAAGCTAACTTATCATTAACCCTCTTCACCTCCATTGAATCTTGCTCATAAACTTTTTTTATAGCAAAATTCGACAAATTGCACCTTGTATCGAGGATCCAACACAATATCTATTGCCAAAATTATGCAAAAGTCGTGCCAATACTTCTTAAATTTAGTCAACATTCTTTTTGCCATATTTTTCATATAATCATCATCACTTTCTAATAATTGTTTCAAAGTCAAGTTAACCACAAACACCTTAAGAAAAAATAAATTTAAAGTGGGATACTTTGTTCCAGAAAATGTGCAAGTAATATTATAGAAATCTCCCAAACATTTATTGATTTTTTTTTCATTTTCTTTCACTCATTTTCATTAGGGCAATACTTATAATTAGAGTTACTTAATTGTAAGTGACAAAAAGCATCCTTGAAGTAAGGAACTCTCTCAATCCCTTCTTAGAATTGCTTGACACTTGCTCAACATATTCTTAAAAATTTTGTTTCCTCACTTGGGATCTTTTGAGATATTTCACACTCTCACGAACCTTGTGAACTTCATTTTTAATTTCCTTTAAACCTTTTTGAACTATCAAATTAATAATGTGAGTACAACAATAAATATGCATAAAATCTCCATTAGACAAAAGTGCTATCTTAAGTCTTAGTTGATTTTTAAACAAATTAACACAAACATCATTACTAGAAGTCTTATCTAAAGTCAAAGAAAATATCTTTTTCTCGATACCTAATCACATACTAATGAAAATATTTTATCGGCTAATTAAATTTCATTATGTAGAGGTAACATGTGTGAAAAGTTCAAAAGTCTTTTTTGTAAAATCCAATCTATATCAATGAAATAAGCAGTTAGGCTAAGATAAATATTAGTAGTTATGGAACAAATTAGAAGTTAAAGAAATCCTACAATGAGTTGCGTCTAAAATACTTATTATGTTTTCTTTCCCTTTTTTATACATCTTTAACACATATACTTTTGCAGTATTTCTAGATATTACTTGGACTTCATCACATAAATATTGAAATATTCTTCTAATACCCCATACTTAACAAATTAGAATGGTAAATCATGCATAACAAGGGCAGCAGAGACTAACTCATGAAAAATATCAAACTCAAATTTTGGAACACGTACACTCAAAGATCTTTCACTGTGATCTAAAAACGTTTATTAAGGGTTAACAGGCATTAACAACTTTGGACAACTATCCATATGTTTCCGCATATTATGTGTGCTAGACTTGCTTGGACATTTGTAGACAATTCCATACTTTCAATATTTGCATCTCGGTTCTTCATCAGGAAATTGATCTAGTGAAAACTTATTGAATAATGTCCAAATATTTGAAGCGAGTCTACTTTTTTGTTTTTCCCAAACTACATTCTACAATGAATATTTTTCCATCTCTTCTACTTTAACCCTGCCATCTTTATCATCATCTGTATCGCTGTCAACAGTAGTACTCTTGAGTCTATCACATAAAGTCTCTGTTGAATCCATATGCTATATACCGAATTATAGAAAAACAAATGTATCAATCCAACATGAAATATTGAAACAAATTCAGATGATAAAATTTCAATATGATGATATAATTACACTGTAAGTAACTATGTCAAACACTTATCAATATTATGTTAATATTAAAAAGAAAAGATAAAACTTTCCTATTCTAATTGTTGCCTAGCTACCAGTAGAATATTAACATTAGATCATATTATTTGCTTTCAAATTGAATCAATTTGTTTGACTTCAATGAGTTCACACAAAATAGTCAAACCTATTGTTTAGGGTCACAAGAGATCTAGAGTTCAAAATTTCATAACTACTTATCTCTCAAGTGAGAGTAAATTTTATTTTTTCTAAAAAACTTTACATAAAATTTATTTTATGATAGTTTTTATCTACTGCTGAATCCTCATTTTATAATAGTGATTTTGCACTATATATTGTATTAAAAGAGAAGGAGATAAGACTAAAACTTATAAAGATTGTTTACTATCTTTCTCATCTTTTTTCTTTTTTGTTCAACGCATGTGAAATTATATTTATATATTCCTTTTTCTCTCTGCAACTAAAGAGGAAAGTGACATTATATTTCTTAATCAAACTTTTTGAAAGAGAGAAGGGCCAGAATTCAAGTTTAGCTGAAAGAACTCAATATCACATCACGAAGGACAAAAATTCATCATGACTACAACCTCTGAACCAAAATATAAAACCAACATTAAACCCTTCACTTGTATATAAAGTGTTCCTTAAAAATAGAGATCTTTTAGTTTTGAGATTCAAAATTTTCATGCATATGATCAAGATTCATGACAAAAGCAAAATTATATTTTAAATCAGATAGATTAGACATATTTTCTTCACTTTTTAACACATACAATCAATTCAATATATATTACAAATCGATAAATTGAAATTAATATGAAAATTTTGAATATTTCAAGCAACAAATGGAATATTGCAAAAAATTCAATCAATATCAGAATTTGTTTTTAGATTTGTAACTAATTAAAAAAATAATAAATAAACAATAGAACCAAAAATACCTTTTATTAGGAAAAAGCTTGAAGGGTAGTTAGCCCAGTAAGAATAATCGTGCCATGAGGAAGAAGAAGATGATGATACACAAAGATTGGCAAAGGGTAAATGAAAGCCCTAAGTTTGGAGTGTGGCGTGAGATATAGAGTTTAGGCCGAAATTAAAAAGTGGAAGTTTTAGGCTTTTAACCTTTAGGGCAAAAATGAGTTTTATAATTATAATTATTTTTATAATTTTATTTAATTTTATAACTTAATTAAATGTAACTTAAATGAATAGATATACGAATAGATATGAATAAACACGAATACGATTCGTTTATTAAATGTGACTTAAACGAATTAGCGAATCATAGACCTTAAACACGTATTCGACATGATTAATAAACGGGTAACACGAATTCGACCCGTTTATTATTCGTGTCAATTTTTTCTACCCATATTCGTTTAAAGCGTGTCAAATTTGTGTCGAATAATAATGTCGCAATCCATTTTATCACTTATATTTCAAAGTGTGGGAAACAACATTAGGGTCCCTCTGAACTAAATTATATTTAGAATGTGAAAAAGAATGTAACAAATTGAAGATACCAACAATGATTATTGAGTCAATGAAAAATGCTGAGTGATGTTGAAGAACTAGAAGCACATTACTACAGTCTCTCTCAATTTTAGAAACTTGAATTTGAAGTGTAGAGCCATCCACAAATCAAAGAAGAGAGCATCACACTCAGACTCAGCAAGGAAAAGAGAAACAAAAATAATAAAACCATCTACTAACTTTGAGGCAACCATCACAACACTTCCTTCGTTGTTAGCACAACAACACTAATTCCAAAATATGGCATTCCTTATTTAACAATAGCATCTACATTTAATTTGGCAGCCGACAGAGAGGAAAGTGGAATAAAAGTTGGATCGTTGAATATAAATGATGGGATTTTTATATTTAGAAGTGCTTTTTAAAGAATGGGCTTGTATTAATTGAGTTTTAATGTAAGGACCCAAATCCCACATCGGACAAACTTGTCCAAAGTGAAGGCCTTATAAGGAGTGATCACGCGTACCTGTGTGAGGCGCCTTTTAGGGATGATGATTCGTTTTGCCCATAAAGAAAAAAATTGTGAGGGAGAAAGACGCGTGCGTGAACCCTAAAACGAACAATACCTTGCACAGGAATATGGGCTTTTTCAGTTGGTATCAGAGAATAAGTTGTAGATTCTGTAGACTTTCTTATCTTTTAGTAATTTTAGTATTGTAGTTAACATAGTTGGGTTGATATTTTGTAGGCACCACCATGCCACCATGTCGTACTAGACCCATCACTGAGCTTAACCTCCATCATAGGCATCGTGGGGGAAATGAGCCGATAAATGAAGGTGCAGTAGAATCAAATGCACCTCCACCTGTTCAGCAAGTTCCTATGACCTCGCCCACGATTGATATGCTTGCTCAGCTTGTGACTGCAGTTGTACAAAATCAGGCTCAAACACATACCAGCATTAACACCATTAAGTGAGTGAAGAATCTTAGGGCAAGAAATTTTGATGGTTCGGGAGATCCTTCAGAGGCTGAGTCTTGGTTAGATAGGGTGAAGCGCATATTTGATGTGATGAGGTGTTCAAATGAGGAGAAATTATCCCTTGCCATATTCTTGCTTGAGGGAGGTGCACTCCATTTGTGGAGATCAGTACAGGAGTATTATTAGACCCCCGAAGAGATTACTTGGGCAGTATTCCGAAAGGAATTCTATGACCACTTCTTTCCTACTGTACACCGAGAGGGTAAACAAAAAGAGTTTCTTCACCTAACTCAAGGTTCTATGTTTGTTGAGTAGTATGAGAGGAAGTTTTTAGATCTTTCACGTTTTGCTACTGCGACAATTTCTACAGAGAAAGAGAAATGCACTAAGTTTGAAGATGGTGTATACTGTGAGATTCGTATAGCTATGCTAGTTTCTAGCTTCAGTGAGTTTGAGAAGTTAGTGGAGGTTGCAATGAGGGTAGAGCGGAGTATCAATGAGCTGTACAGAATTTTAGCTGTAAGACAGAAACGTAATCAAGAGCGGACAGATGGTAGCCCTAGCAGTAGGCCGCCTAAGAGAGGAGGCAGTCATGCAACTAATTCATATGACTTCCAGAGAAGTCAGAGTTTGGGGTATATAGGAGAACAGGGACAGTGTTTTAGTCAAGGCTCAGTACTGCAACCCACAAGAAACTGAAGCCAGGGATCTAGTGGTAGAGGTAGCGGAGGCTACCATGATAACCGCTTAACCAGCTCTAGACATACACAGTGTAGAATCTGTGGCAAGAACCATCAGGGACAGTGCTTGGTTGGGAGTAGTGCTTGTTACCATTGTGGTCAGATTGGACACATTAAGAGATATTGCCCAACTTTGGCTCAGGGTGATAACTCTACTCAGAGGTTTATGCTACAGCACTTTCAGAGAGACTTTGGTCAGACTCAAGGTCAGAGGAGTGTACAGACAGGAGGTTCTACATCGACTGGAAGGACTCAGACTTTCACTTTAGGCCAGAGGGGCCAACCTGGTCAACCCCGTGCTTAACTCAAGTTTTTTCCTTAACACAACAGGAGGCACAGGCTACACCAGATGTCGTCCTGGGTACGTTATCTATTTTTGGTCGCAAGGCCTATATTCTCATTGACCCAGGATCTACGCATTCTTTTATTTCTCGTACCTTTTCTGTGCAGTCCAATAGGGAGCTGAGACCCTTAGAGTATGGGTCAGTTGTTGCCACACCCATTAGAGATTCATTACTTACTGAGAGTATGTTTCAGAATTGCAGAGTTAAAGTCGGTGGGCATAATTTTGAGGCAGACTTAATACCCATTGACATTAGAGACTTTGACGCTATACTGGGTATGGATTGGCTTGCCAATCATTATGCTTCTGTTGATTGTTTTAGGAAGGAAGTGGTGTTCAAAAATTCAGGGAGGCTTCTTCTTTCATGTATTAGATCTGTCATGAGTGCTAGGCAGTTACTCATAAAAGGGTGCTCAGCCTACTTAGCCTATATGGTGGATACTAGAGTGGATGAGGTAAGGTTGAAGGATATTCCAGTGGTGCAAGAATTCTCAGATGTCTTTCCTAATGATTTACCAGGGTTACCACCAGATAGGGAGATTGAGTTCACAATAGATTTGATCCCTGGGATAGCACCTATCTCAATTGCACCATATAGAATAGCTCCAGTAGAATTGAAGGAACTTAAAGTTCAGTTACAAGATTTGGTGGATAAGGGGTTTGTTAGACTTAGTGTATCTCCATTGGGAGCCCCGATCTTGTTTGTTAAGAAGAAGGATGGAACATTCAGACTTTGCATTGATTATTGACAATTGAACAAAGTTACAATACGCAATAAGTACCCACTCCCACGTATTGATGATTTATTTAATCAACTTCAAGGTGCTAGAGTCTTCTCTAAAATAGATATATGCTCGGGTTATCATCAGCTTAAGATTAAGGAAGCTGATATTCCTAATAGTGCTTTCAGAACCCGTTATAGACACTATAAATTTTTAGTGATGCCATTCGGGCTGACGAATGCCCAGCAGCCTTTATGGACTTGATGAATAGGGTGTTTCGTTCCTACCTTGATCGATTTGTAATTGTGTTTATTGATGATATCTTGGTATATTCTCGAAGTGAGGATGAGCATACAGAGCATTTAAGGCTTATCTTACAAACCTTAAGGGATGAACAGCTTTATGCCAAGTTCAACAAATGTCAGTTTTGGCTTGACAAAGTCGTATTTTTGGACCATGTGATATTGGCGGAGGGTATTTATATTGATCCTTAGAAGATTGAGGCAGTGGTGAAATGAGAGCGACCTACTAGTGTAGCTGAGATTAGGAGTTTTCTTGGCTTGGCTGGTTGTTATCGTAGGTTTGTAGAAGGGTTCTCCAAGATATCTCGCCCATTGACACAGTTGACCCGAAATGATGTTAAGTTTGAGTGGAATGAAGACTGTGAAAGAAGCTTTCAAGAACTCAAGGCACAATTAACTTCAGCACCAGTACTTAGTCTTTCATCTGGTAATGAGGGGTTTGTGGTATATAATAATGCTTCTAAACAAGGGTTAAGTTGTGTGTTAATGCAATATGGTAAGGTAGTGGCCTATGCTTCCAGGCAACTTAAGAAGCATGAGCTAAACTACCCAATACATGATTTGGAGCTTGCAGCAGTGGTATTTGCACTTAAGACTTGGAGGCACTACTTATACGGAGTATCTTGTCAGATTTTTACTGATCATAAAAGTATTAAGTACCTACCTATTCAAAAGGACTTGAACTTGAGATAAAGGAGATGGATTGTGTCACGCCCCAGACCCAAAAGATCCGACGCACGACATCACTTACATTCATTCACTGCATGTGCACTCATAAATAATATTACACAAAATTTTCAACTTTCATTCAGCACAGAAATCCTTAGCAAGTTGCTAGTAAGTTCAACACTAAAATCAACCATAACCTAACATATAAATATAAACTTCTCTTGACAATATTTAAACATTCATTTCAATTTCTTTCAGAATTATAGCAATTGAATTATGACTGGGACAATTATTAAACCGGAGATACACAGAGTTTTCTCAGAGATTAACACTCTACTACGTCACCAGTAGCAACTTTGTTACCGGGAGCCCAGAATATATCCATTGCAAATTCTTACTTAAAATCATCCAATAACCACACTTTATAAAACTTAAACCAAATCCAATCCACACACAATGAAATAATACATAAGTATTTATTCAATAGGGACAAACCAAATATCCTATCCCACGTGTCCCCAAATGAAACACACAACAACCTAGCAACTTAGGGAACCCAAGGAACAGCAGAAGCCTTGCCAAATCCGCTAAGCACACATGCACCTTATTTACCTGAAATCACCATAAACTATAATGAGTATAAAACTCAGTAAGCATACTAATTTTTCATATATCAAATACAAATACATATATGTACACAATGCATATGTATGATATGCTGTGATTAATCAAAATAATAATATTATCAAATCACATATCATGTAAGCGCTTACACATTCTTTCAAAATACATAATAGGAATACCATCACTCAACTACTACTTAGTAGGACTTACATATCACATATCACATAATGAGCCAAATGTCACTCGTAGGTGACATACCGTATGAGAGGAATAGTACAAGTGAGGTATTGAATAACACATATATAATGCTTATGCCCGAAGGTAAAAGCCAAACCCTCACCCTGATCATCGGTGAGTCCTCTCACATGCACCAATACGCCACCACACGAATGTGATGACTCACTCTTCCTTTAGGTACCAATAGGATCCTCCCTACATACGGAACACATAACATATACCAATCCCAAAGGAAAGGCCACACATAAAGGCTCCACAATCACATAAAATGCCTACTAAGTTAACAGTGAGTTCAAGTACCCTCAAAATACAAAATATTTCTCATGGACATATTACACTTCAAAAGCTTTCTTTATTAAACACATCTTATTTTGAAAGCTCACTTACAAAAACACATGTATGTCCATGCTCAATGTCAATGCTCACATTCAGAAACATATATTCACATTTCATATCAAAATATACTTTGACATAACATAAACATATTCTTAACCCCATTTGCAAAATCATACAAAACAATTACTATGTTTATTGTGATTTCAGTAAAAAGTCTAGTATACTTACCTCTTAACACTTTCAGCTACAAGGCTTAAATCTCCTTAACCTATCAATGGAGATTAATCCTTTCATAAGCCTCACAATTCACACAAAATACTTTAAATAGCTTACAAAATTATACACAATGCATTTGTCACATCAAATTGGTCTAAATATTTGGTTTCTCCAAAACCTGTCATTCTGACCACTTACACTTAACAAAAATTTCTAATACATCAAATGATGTCCAATTATTCCAAAATCAGAATATATCATTCTTGACTCATATATACTTCTTATATATGAATATTATATCAAAATTCCTACACAATCCATTCCATACACACCATCGAATCCAAACTACAAACCTGACAGGATCAAGATACTTACTGAACAGTATTCAATCTCCCAATTTTATAAAATCATATACTAACTAAAAATTTATAAAACTACCACATAATTACTCTTGACATATATCTCAGTCCATGATAAATATTTGGCTTCCAAATAACTGCCAAAAGTATTTTAAAACTATTTTATTTCATAACTTTAAAAATCTGTTAATCAAATACTACAATGAGCTGATACACTTTAGAAATTCATAACACTTCAACCACATTGATCCAAATTCTCAATTCCGAGTATATCATATTAGACATATAAAATTATCATATTCCACAAATTCATAATTTTTGAAGATCATTCAGTAGGACAAAAATTATTTTTTCACTGTACTATACTGTTTACACAGGAAATTTCCAGAATTCCAGGGTCATTTTGGTAAATTCACTACAAATTCAATTTCCGAGATTTTCAGTCGATTCAAAGTCTCAGATAATTCTAAACATGTCTAATTTCATATACTCAAAATTCAAAACCAGAATCGAATCACAACAATTTATAAAATTCCTAGATCAAGAGGTTATCCAGCAGAAATTCCATAATTCATCATGATTTATCAAACTATCTTATAGATCATCATCAATTCTCATATGATCTTACGAAATACACAACAAATCCTCAATTATACATATTTTCAGAAATCAAAACTTAAAGGAATTAACTTAATTAATACCAATAAATTGAGAAATACGTATGATATACCTCTTGAAATTCAAATTTCCAATTTCTTCTTCTTTTTCTTCTTCTTCTCCTCTTTCTCTCTCCTCTATTTCTCTCTTCTCTCTCTTAAAATGGGTAGCTCGACCTAAAAATGGTAAATTAGGGTTTAAAAGTGTATTTTTATACTAAGAGGCTAATTTTTGATATTTACAAATTTGCCCCCAAAACTTTCAAAGTATAACAATTTGGTCCCTAAAATAAATCTAAAGTCATACAAATAAACCCAATACTAATCGTATATCCTTAACCTATAAAAATATTACTAATAACAATATATAATTCAAGTATCACCAACATACAAATAAAATACGTATATTTATACATATATAAATACTTATTCTTACCAGTCGTGGATACTGGTTACTACAATTCTCCCCTCCTTATAAGAATTTCGTCCTCAAAATTAATAACTTAAGCAAATAGATGAGGATACTTAGATCTCATTTCCTCTTCTCGTTCCCAGGTTGCCTCTTCAACTGCATGGTTTCTCCATAAAACCTTTACCAAATCAATCTTCTTAGTACGAAGAATTTGCTCCTTATTATCCAAAATCCTAATGGGCACTTCTTCATAAGTGAGATCATCCCTAAGTTGAAGTGGCTCATAGCTTAACACATGTGAGGAGTTTGAAACATATTTTCGCAACATGGACACATGGAACACATTATGAACTCCTGATAATGATGGAGGAAGGGCAAGTCTATAAGCCACATCACCTATCCTTTCAAGGATATGACAGTATATGGGTGATTGTCGATTGACTCACGAAGTCTGCTCACTTCTTACCTATCAAAGCTACTTATTCACTTGTTAGGTTGGCTAGTATTTATGTAGCTGAGATAGTACGTCTTCATAGAGCACATGTATCCATAGTTTCAAATCGAGATCCCTGTTTTACATTTAATTTTTGGCCCAATTTGCAGAAGGCGTTAGGCACAAGGTTGAATTTTAGTACCTCTTTTCATCCCCAAACAGATGGACAGTCAGAGCATACTATACAAACCATGGAAGACATGCTACGAGCTTGCGTGATCGAGTTCAAAGGTAGTTGGGATGCTTATTTACCTTTGATAGAGTTTGCCTATAATAATAGTTACCAAGCTAGTATTGAGATGGCTCCATACGAGGCTTTGTATGGTAGAAAATGTAGAACTCCAGTTTGTTGGGACGAAGTGGGCGAAAGAAGATTATTAGGTCAAGAATTGGTGCAAGATATTAATGATAAAATGAAGATTATTCAAGAGAAGATGAAAATAGCTCAAGATAGACAAAAGAGTTATGCTGACAAACGTAGGAGAGATTTGGAATTTAATGTTAGTGACCGAGTGTTTTTACGAATCTCTCTTTGGAAGGGTATTCTTCGCTTTGAAAAGCGTGGTAAGCTAAGCCCACGGTACATTGATCCCTATGAGATCATAGAGCGTGTGGGCGTAGTTGCTTATTGCTTAGCTTTACCACTGGAGCTATCAAGAATCCATAATGTGTTTCATGTCTTAATGCTCCAGAAGTACATTTATGACCTGACGCACATATTAGAACAACAACCTGTTCAATTGAGGGCAGATTTAACCTATGAGGAGGAACCAATAGAGATATTGGAAAGAAAGCAACAAGTCTTGCATTCTAAAACCTTGTCCTTAGTAAAGGTTATGTGGAAGAATCATGCAAAGGAAGAAGCTACTTGAGAGTGCGAAGACTTGATGCGAGCACAATATCCACATCTTTTTCCCTCAGGTATGTTAAATTTCGAGGATGAAATTTTTTTAAAGGGAGAAGGATTGTAATATGCCATTTATAAGAGAAAAAAAAAATGAGGCCTTGCCCATTCCCCCTAAAGCCTACTAAAATCCATTTTTCTTTTATTTTAGCTATCAAAGGGAAAGAAAACACAATTCTTCTTCTTATTCTTTAAGTGTCCTTGCCGAGAGAAGACATAGGTAAGTCCTCTTACTCTTGCTTTTAATTTCTTCCTTTTCTTTATTAACTCATGAATGTTACTAAGTGATTAGGTTATGGATAGTGATTTTAACATGGATTTAGACCTCTTAGCATTAGGATTTTCCTAATTAAAGAGAGATTTAGGCAATTAAAGTTTTAGAGAGAGAAAGCTAATGTGAGAGAAAGATTATCCAAGCTTTTGGGAGCATGATTATCACTCTAATTTAAGGTTTTTATTGTTAATTTTATGTTTGAGTGTAGAATTCCATGAAATTGAGGGATTTAAGTTTAGGAAAAACCCTAACCCTTGATTTTGAGGGTAATTTTGAAATTCACTAAATTAGTGGCTTAAATTATTATTTTTCTTCATTTTAGGACCCGTAGAAAATTTACGGAATGAGTCAGACCCTATACCGGAAAAGTTCGCATCAATCCAACGAGTTGTAAGTGTATAACTCGTTATGTTATCATTTTGTGTAATAGATTTTGTTTAGAATCGTCAATTTGGGTATTAATGTTCTTATCAATGAATAACAGTATATTTTGTCTCATTTAGGAGAGTTCTCGAGCGTGACGTATCCTGACAACGTGTTTTCGATAAACATCATCACTTTTTGTGAGTGAGATTTATAGTATATATGTATATATATATATATATATATATATAGTTTATTTCTCATATTAAAGATTTCATTTATTACGCATCATTTTTATAAAGTCTATGAAACATAATGAGTATTTAATTTTTAGTTAAATTATTTATTTTACTTTATTAATTTAAATTCTTGGACATATTTAAATTAAGTATTTTTTTTACATTATGAAAAACGCATTTATATTATAGATTATTTATATTAATAGAAATATATTTAAATGATTTATTTATTTAAGTATAAAGCTTGAGATGAGATTCAATGAGTTTATAATTATTAAAATAGAAATAGTTTTCAAACCACTAGGCAGTACCCTCCTCCATTAACTAGAGATATGAGATTCAGGCCTTTGGAGCCCGTCTATACAGACACATAAGTTTTGGGCCGTGTGTATGAACGCTTTGCTCTTTGAGAGCCAGTTTGCTCTGCGCATGCGTAAGACGACGATTTGAGATGATATATATATATAAGTACGTCCAATGCTTTGCTTGAGGGATATTTCGAGTACAACGAGATTTTCCCCCAGGGTATTAGTTTAGTGTAAGGTTTTAAAGACTTAATCATTTATAATATTATATTATTTCTTATAGAACTTTCATTTGTAGCATGATTAAAATAAGATTTGATGATTCTTATGATACACTTTTAAATTATTTACATTATTTATGTTAAGATTGATGTTTATGGTTTAAAGGTTTATTATTATTATCAATTTTATTTTCTCTCATTTTATTTTAAAATTATTCCACTCACTGAGTTTCGTGAAAACTCACCCCCCTTCACTTTTTCCCATCTCAAGAGACAGTAGGCGTCCTCAGCTCAGCGACTAGTCAGGGTGGGTCACGTGGTGGTGCTTTTATATTTTTTTGTGTGAGCCATATAGGATATATGGACTCTTCTTTTTCGTTTGGGCCTATAGAAATTTAGTATGTTTATCTTGTAAATTATGAATTCGTATTATGGTATTTATATTATTTTTGGCCTTTTGATGCCATGAGTTTGATAACTCTATCTTAGATACTAAGGATATGTTGACGTATGAGTTATAAGTGTATTAATCTTCATTGATGTTGATGAGGTGAGTTGTGGATGAGATATGAGAAGTTTAAAAGTTTGGTTGATAATATTGTGTTTATAGAAGTGTTATTCTTTAAATTGCAGGTTTGAGAATGTCCATAAAACAAGAGAAACTCTGCCGAACTTTCGGTAGAATTTCTAGTGTAGAAGCGTTTTTGAATTGTCCATAGGATAGCAAGCTCGCCCAAATTGAAGGCCTTATAAGGAGTGTCACGCGTACCTGTGTGAGGCGCCTTTTGGGGATGGTGATTTGTTTCACCCATAAAGGGCAAAACTGTAAGGGAAAGGACACGTGCGTGAACCCTAAAATGGATAATACCTTGCACAGGAATATGGGCTCTTTCATTTGGTATCAGAGTCGAGGATAGCTCTGTTTCGATTGTAGGGGGTAGTGTAAGGACCTAAATCCCGCATCGGGCAGACTAGTCCAAATTGAAGGCCTTATAAGGAGTGATTACGCGTACCTGTGTGAGGCACCTTTTGGGGATAGTGATTCGTTCTGCTTATAAAGGACAAAACTGTGAGGGGGAAGGACACGTGCGTGAACCCTAAAACAGACAATACATTGCACAAAGATGTGGGCTCTTTCATTTAAACACTTAAAAGCGTGGCATATTTTACTTTTTTTTTGTGGCTTGGAGGGGTGGGTGTTCCAAAAGGAACTACCAACTTTTTTTGTTTAGGCTAAGAATTAAACACATAAAAAAAAAAAATTATTGGCTAGCCTTTTTCCTCTCGATTATACGCCACTGGTTATAACAACAACAACAACAACAACAACAACAACAACAACAATAATAATAATAATAATAATAATAATAACTTTTCTAAATTATGAGATAGTGATACTTCATATTAGGATAGGTTTATTTGTGTTTCATTAACATATTCATCAATGTATTTCAAAACAAAAATCATGAGAATATTTAAGGTACTTAAATTTGGTAACAATAAAATAAACATGCAATATATGCATTATGGTATTAAATATAAGGTTGAAATTTTTTTTTTTAGGAAACCTCGACTAAACGAGGGAAGGCATTAAAATTAAAATTTGCTCTAGAACACTTCATTATAGAGGTGACATAATGAGCCTTATCCTTCGAAATATGCAAAAAGCTAAAGAACAAGACCCAAAAAGACTTTAAACAAAGCAAAAGAAAACTCAACAAAAATGATAACTAGGAAAACCATTTGCACCATTAAACAACAGGTGTAGAATCTCTATAAGAGCCTTAGAACACCAAGTAAAACCATCACAGTAGATCCTTATGTTTTCCAAAGAATCAACAACATTAACTTTTCTGTGAGCATAATGAAAAGAAGAGGACATCCTAGAACAATAATGCCGATAATTTATCTATCGAGCCTAGATTTGCCAAAAGGATGAAGAGAGATATTAGAGAGCAAATGAACCACAAGCATGGAATCACATTTAAGAATTAAATTATGCCAACCTTTCAAAAAAGCATGTTCTATTGCAAAAACCACCGCCATAGTTTTGGCATAGTAAGTCATTTGATTACCCAAAGGACAACTGAATCCCCTAATAAAACCACTAGTATCATCACAAAAAATAGCTCCACATGCAGCTACACCAGGATTACCCTTGGATAATCCATCTGTGTTAAATTTAACCCATCCTATAATTGGAGGCATCCAACGAAGAATAAAAATTTAGAGAGCACTAGATAAAGCAAAAGATAAGCCCAAATTCTCCAAAATTTTATAGTCATTACCAAGGGCAAAACCTGGACAAAATTTGGCAAAAAATCGAATGTGAGCAGTACAATCGAAGTGGATTTGATAGAATGAAGGAGATATGTCCTCAAATCAAAGCTTATTCATACTCTTTTAAATTGAGTAGAATAAATAATATCAAGTCAAAAGTTATGGATTAAAAAGTTGAGTACTAAAGATTTGAAAATAAGAGACTCCTACAAATCCACTATGGAATCACTCTAAACCACCTAAGTCTTAAACTTAGAAGCTAGCCAACTCGAACACCGACTAGAAAAAGAGCAGGTCACAAACAAATAATTGAAATTTTCTTGGCACATAAAAGAGTTGCACAACAAGCAACCCCTGGACAACTCAAATTGTCATATGTAGAAATCTTATTCTGAAGCAATCACCAAATAAATAGACTTAGCTTAGGATGGATAAAACCTTTCTAAACTTGATCACACTAATCCTTAGATGAGTAAGAAGATCTAACTGCATTATAATTGCCTTTAGGGTTAAAATACTATTCTTGGAGGACTTTTAAGCCAACCTATCATGACACGGGATCTTTGAGAAAACAATATCCTCAAGTTGACCTCGTAGAGCTGGGAACAGAGAGAAAAAATTCATGCTGAATAGTACACGAACAATTAGAAATAATTTTCTGAACTTAGAAGAAAGCTTCAGACTTGAAGAAACTGACCGAGGAATGATTTGGTTATCCAACTAGGTATTATGCCATAAATTAACTGAACAACCATCTCTAATAATCTACCTACTGCCGTTATGAAAGACTTTCAGAACTGGTTAAAAACTTGACCAAAGGGAAGAACACTTGTTAAAAACTTGACCAAAGGGAAGAACACTTGTAAGACCTATAATCCCTTTAAAATTGATATCAACTCTTGAGGAAAGAAGAGCAAAACGAGTGCTGAGTGTGAACCATCTATAAAGACTTA
Source organism: Ailanthus altissimus (assembly GCA_946807835.1). Classification (NCBI taxonomy): domain Eukaryota; kingdom Viridiplantae; phylum Streptophyta; class Magnoliopsida; order Sapindales; family Simaroubaceae; genus Ailanthus; species Ailanthus altissimus. The sequence goes on from OX327698.1 coordinate 16,102,574, forward strand.
AGAAAACTAGCCTTATTTTAATAATCCAACTACCAAAGACCCAGACCCTTTTCTATTTTAGGAGTACAAACTTGGTCCCAAGAAAAAAGAGATAGCTTGCGAATTTGAGAGTCTCCTATCAGGATAAAATTACGAGGCCATCATTAGAGTTGGTTGGTAAAAGAGCAAGGCCATAAATAAACCTTGAAATTGTGCAGCAATATGCTCTAAAAAACCACCTAGACAAGCTTAACTCTACCAACAACGAACATAACTTTACCTTTCCACTCATCAAGCCAAGCTTAAGATCTGTATGCCAAAACTTAAAAAAATTATCTCCTAGGGCTTCATTTAAAAATTGAAACTCCAAGATATATGAAAGGAAGCACCCATTTTGAGAACCCAAGCATAGAAGAAATAAGAAGTCGACGAGAGATAGCCATTTTCCTTAAGAATTTGCTCTTCCCACAAATCACCACCTGGCCTGAATCTTTGGCATTGTCATCTAAAAAGTTCTTTAAGCAAGTTAAATAGCATTGGTGCCCCTTACAAAAAATAAAGATATCATCAGCATAAAGAATATACATTGGAGCCTTACATCCTCTAGACATTAAAATATGAGCAATACTGCCATTCACAAAAAGATTTTGAAAACCTTGAGAAAAAGCTTCCTTGGTAAGACAAAAAAAAGCAAAGGCTAAAGAGGGTTACCCTGACAAACCCTATGCTCGTAGGAGAAAAATCCTTTAGGAGAATCATTAATTAACATATATAATTTTGCTAAAGAGATAATCATGGAAATCCATTTGATGAACACACCATGAACCCAAAATTATCAGAATCTTGAACAAAAATTGTTAAAATTACAACACCAAATAAAGTTAATTATAACACCAAGCCCAAGATCAAGCCCAAATATTTACAAGCCTAATTCTTGAAATTTTTAGATTAGGTAAGATATTTTTAAGTTAATAATTAAGGAGATAGGTATTATAAACTTATGTGGTTAATAAATTTTTACATTATTTTATTTGTATGATTTTAGTTTGTTGAAACTAAGTATAAATACCCTTCTCCTTTATTTGGTTTTGCAAGCAAGCAAGTTAAGAATAATGAATTGATCAAGTATTTGATCAATTGTTAAAAGTTTAGAGTGTTAGAAAGTTGAGCAAATAAGAAGCTCAACAAAGAGTGTGTGAGTGTTGAGTTGTGAGTATTGTGTTATAAGTGAGAAAGTAAGAGTTTCTAAAATTTGTATTGTAAATAAAAATTTTGGGTTTGTTGTATTAATAAAAGTGTTCCATTTATGCTCCATTATTCTCAACAATTGGTATCAGAGCGGAACTATTTGGGACTGTTCAAGTTGTAGGATTTCTAAGAATTCTGAGTATGCTTTGTGGTTGTAGCTTTGACTGATCTTCCACATCAGAAAGGGCTTCCAGAAATTGCGAGTGAGTGACTTCTGTGTGTCGTGAGTAATCTGTGACTCTACAAGTTTGTTGATAAAACTTGTTTGGTATTACTGAGGTACTACCAACATGATGGGTGACCTTTAAGTCATTGGAGGAATCAAGAAGCTCAACAACAAAAATCACAATACATGGACGATGTTGATGGAGTATTACCTTCAAGGCCAAGATTTTTCAGAGGTCGTTGGTGGGAATGAAGTGAAGCAACCAACAACCGAAGCCACTATAAAGAAGTGAAAGGTAAAAACTGGTAAAGCTATGTTTGCCATTAAGACCACAGTTGAAAAAGAAATATTAGAGCATATAAAGAAGGCTAAAATGCCAAATGAAGCGTAGGACACTTTTGCATCACTCTTTTCAAAGAAAAATAACACGCGATTACAGCTTTTAGAGAATGAACTATTGTCAATTGCACAATGTAACATGACGATCAACCAATACTTCACAAAGGTAAAGTCCTTATGCCGTGAAATATCTAAGTTAGATCCTGCCGCTGCTATTGCTGAAACTAGGATGAAAAGAATTATCATCCATGGTTTGAGGCCCGAGTATAAAAGTTTTGTTACTGCTGTACAAGGCTGGCAAACCCACATATCTCTTATTTAATTTGAAAATTTACTTGCTGATCAAGAAACGATTGCCAAGCAAATGGGTGGGGTCTCATTAAAAGGCGATGAAGAAGTACTCTACATCAACAAAAGGAAAGGTTGATTTAAACGATGTGCTAGTGAAGGATCTAAAAGAGATGATGACAAGATAAAGAGTCATCACCAAGAAAGTAGCTCATAGACATGAGGAGTATGAACGACTTGCGGCAATGGTAATTAGTCTAATAGAAAGAAAAAGTTTAATGGAAAATGCTATAATTGTGAAAAAATAAAACATATGACAAAAGATTGTTGGTCCAAGAAAAGGTTTGCTGAAGGTAATGCTGCCACATCAAACTTAGAAAGAAAAAGTGAAGATGAGTGGGATGCAGAAGCGTCTATCGCTATAGAGAAAGAAGATCTATCACTCTCAGTGATAATGCTTGAACGGATTGACTATAAAAATGATTAGATTGTCGACTCAAGATGTTTAAATCATATGACTGGTGACGAAGGAAAGCTACAAGATATGACTAAGTACAAAGGAAGTCATGTGGTGGTGACAAGCAACAACTCAAGATTGCCTATAGCTCACATCGGTAACATAGTCCTTGCACCTCGTTACAGTCCTAACAAGGTAACACTTTAAGATGTCTATTATGTCCCTGGCATAAAAAAGAATCTATTGTCAGTATCATAGTTAACATCTTTTGGGCACTATATTTTGTTAAGTCTACAAGATGTTAAGGTATACCAGGATTTAAAAATCACTGGAACACCAACAATAGAAGGACAATGATTAAAGTCAGTGTATGTATTGTTAGTAAAGTTAGCTTATATAGACAAGACTCGAAAGAATGAGACAATAGATTTGTGGCATGCACGATTGGGACATGTAAGTTATCATAAGGTATTAGTGATGATGAACAAGGCAATACTTAAGGGTCTATCTCAACTTGATGTGAGAGTGGATACAGTATATGCGAGATGTCAGTACGGCAAGACACATCAACTACCATATGAGGAATCAAAGTTTAGAGTTAAGAAGTCATTGGGGTTAGTTCACTTTGATGTGTTTGGATTTGTCAAACAGCCATCAATTAGTGGCATGCTGTACATGGTGACATTTATTGATGACTTCTTGAGGTATGTATTGATTTTCTTTATGAAGGAAAATCAGATACGTTTTTGAAGTTCAAGAAATTTAAAGAAACAACTGAAGGAGAAGTTGAAAGAAAGATTTATTGTCTCCGCACAAATAATAGAGGAGAATATACCTCTGATGAGTTCTCACAATATCTTCGAAAAAATAAGATACAACATTAGTTTACATGTGCCAATACTCCACAACAAAATGGTGTTGCAGAAAGAAAGAATTGACATCTTACAGAGATTTGTAGAAGTATATGGGCTGAAAGAATGAATACTGCAGCCCACGTGATTAATAGGCTTCCTCAACCAAGGTTAGGGTTCATATCACCTTTTGAGAAGTTATGGGATATAAAACCTACTGTGAGTTATTTTCGAGTTTTTGGTTGTATATACTATGTGTTTGTGCCAAGTCACTTGAGAAGCAAATTCGACAAAATGCAATCATATGTATCTTTGTTGGATATAATAATCAGCGCAAATGATGGAAATGTTGTGACCCTACTAGTGGACGGTGCTACAAATCAAGGAATGTGGTGTTTGATAAAGCATCTTCATGGTGGTCACCACAAAACGAGGAGCTTCTAGATTCAAAAGAAATAGAAGAACGACTACAACAAAAGATAGATGAACAAATTATTGAAATCTGACCGAGTCAAGAAGACCTTTGATAATAGAAGTAGTGATGACAACACCAAGCAAGAGACAACTCAAAGTCCTTGGCAAATTGGCATCTATCAATAACCAACAACGGAGGCCAAATATGAGGAAGTAGAACCTGTAACCCCTCAATCTCATCCTTGAAGGTCAATAAGAATACGAAAGCCTAATCCCAAATATGCTAATGCAGCTATGGCGAAAGAGAAAATGTTAAGGAGCCTGAGATTTTTGAAGAAGCATCACAGAGATTTGAATGGATTAAAGCTATGGAAGAAGAAATTATAGCGTTGAAGCAAAATCAAACTTAGGATTTAATGCCAAAACCAAAGGATGTGAAACCTATATCTTGTAAGTGGGTGTACAAGATCAAAAGACGTCTTGATGGACCAGTGGAGAGGTATAAAGCTCGGCTCGTAGCTCAAGAATTTTCTCAGCAGTATGGACTAGACTATAATGAAACGTTTAATCAAGTAGCCAAGATCACCACAGTATGAGTTTTAATTGCATTGACAGCTAGCAAAGGTTGGATATTATTGCAAATGGACATAAATAATACTTTTCTACATAAAGAGTTAGATTGAGAGATCTACATGATTCAAATAATGGGATTTGAAAGAAAATTTCATCCTGATTATATGTGTAAATTGAGAAAGGCATTGTATGGATTAAAGCAAGCTCAGAGGGTGTGGTATGGTAAAATTAGAGAATTTTAACACATGGTGGTTACTCTGTAGCACCACCTGATTCTAGCTTGTTTGTCAAAACTAATGGAAAGAAACTTGCAATTGTGTTAGTATATGTGGATGACTTAATTATCACTGGAGATAATGAAGAAGAGATTTGTCGAACAAGAGAGAATTTGGCGACTCACTTCCAGATGAAAGAGCTTGGACAACTTAAGCATTTTCTTGGGCTCGAAGTCACTCGGACAGTAGAAGGGATTTTTGTAGGATAACAAAAATATGCCAAAGATTTGTTACAGAAATTTGGGATGCTAGAGTGTAAGCCTATCTCAACATCGCTAGAAACCAATGCCAAGTTGTGTGGTAATGAAGGAAAGAATTTATAAGATAGAACTATGTATCAATAACTAATTGGAAGTCTCATCTGTTTGACATTGACTCGACCAGATATTTCTTATGTAGTTGGAGTAATAAGTCAATACATGCAAAATCCTAAAAAACTTCACTTAGAAGTAGTTCGACGGATATTGAGATATGTGAGAGGCACAATTAACTACGGTATCTTCTATAAGAAAGACCAAGATTTTAAATCAGTTAGCTATTATGATGCTGACTATGCTGGAATACACGACGTCTACTACTGGCTATTTTTTCAAGATTGGTTTAGGAACAGTTTCTTGGTGTAGTAAAAGGCAATTGACTGTATCATTGTTAACTATTGAAGTTGAATACAGAGCAACAACAATGACAGCTTAAGAAAGTACATAGGTGATGCGATTGATGGAAGATTTACATCAGCCAAGAGATTATAAAGTGTCAATATATTGTGATAATCGGTCAGCAATCTGTTTGGCAGAAAATTCAATTTTTCGTGCAAGAACAAAGCATGTGGAGGTGCATTATCACTTTATCTAGGAGAAAGTTCTACAAGAAGAAATTGAGTTACTGTATGTTAAGACTAAAGATCAAGTGGCTGATTTATTCACAAAAAGCTTGGGTGTTGATAAGTTTGAAATTTTTTTAAAACAACTCAACGTAGTTAGAAAAACGAAAGTTGGTGTTGAGGGAGAGTGTTAAAATTACAACATCAAATAAAGTTAATTATAACACTAAGACCAAGATTAATCCCAAATATTTACAAGCCCAATTCTTGAAATTTTTAGATTATGTAAGATATTTTGAAGTTAATAATTAAGAAGATGAGTATTATAAACTTATGTGGTTAATAAATTTTTATATTATTTTATTTGTGTGATTTTGGTTTGTTGAAACTAAGTATAAATATCCATCTCCCTCATTTGGTTTTGCAAACAAGCAAGTTAAGAATAAAAAATTGACAAAGTATTTGATCAATTGTTGAGAGGTAGAATATTAGAAAGTTAAGCAAATAAGAAGCTTAACAAAGAGTATATGAGTATTGAGTTGTGAGTATTGTGTTGTAAGTGAGAAAGAGTGAGAGTTTCTAAAATTTGTATTGTAAATTTTGTGTTTGTTGTATTAATGAAAATATTCCATTTGTATTCTATTATTTTCAACAAAAATATCCAACTAAAAGTATCAAAGGTTTTAACAATGTCAATCTTTTACCTAATGTTCCCACTATAGCCTTTACGATCAAGCAAATTAATCCCTTCTGAAATAAGAGACATACAGTCATGAATACTTCGGCCTTTGATAAAAGTCGCTTGATGATGGAAAACCAGCCAAAGCAAAAAATTAGCGATAACCATAAATAAAAAATTAGCCAAAGCAATAGGACAATAGTGGGTAATTGAATCCACATCCTGGGACTTCAAGAGAAGAACAATAAAACTTGTGTTTAAATTTGGAATAAGATACCGTTGCTGGAAAAATTGATGAACTCCAGCTATACCACATGAGGACCAACTATATCCTAGCAGTTTGGATAAAAAAGCGCCCAGGAAATCATCCGAACCTGGGGCACTAGAAGGATTTAAAATAAAAACAATAGAGCACGAATCTCTTCGTAAGAAGGGATAGCAATTAGCAAAGCATTATTTTCCTCTTGTATCAACCTTTGAATTCTTTCACAAAAAAACCTAATCCGATCCACATCCTTTAGAGTAGAAGCAGCATATAAATTCTTGTAGTAACTAATAGCATGATTCAAAATTGAATTAAGATCTTCAAACCAAACATCATCCACCCACATACTAGTAATACGAGATTTGGAAGCACGAACCTTAGCATAGGTATGAAAAACCTTAGTACTACGATCATCATCTTTCAAACATTTGAGTCATGTCCTATCCAGCCAAAAATACATTCCATGTTCTAGCCTCAAGCACCTCCTGCTTAGCCTGTAACTCGACAGCAAGAGCAATATCAAAAACCCCATTCGAAGCAATACCCTCCTAAATTTTTGAAAGCCTAAATCTAGCCTTCTTGACCGATCATGAACGTTGCCAAAGGAATTGAGATTCCACTCTTTTAACCGGAACTTTAAAGATTTAAGCTTCTTGGAAAAAATAAATAAAAGGCAGCCATAATTACTATGCGATGACCACTCTTGAGCCACCAAAACTTTAAAGTCCGCATACTCCATCCACATGTTCTAGAATCGAAAAGGCTTGAGGCTAGAAGTCTGAGCTCAAAGACTAGTCACCACTAAGGTTGAATGATCAAAAACTGTCCGCGGGAGCACAAGGTAACCCATAGAACCCCAAACATGCAACCATGCTGCATTACAAAGAGAGCGATCTAGCTTGAGCTCAATGTGCAAAACATCATCAAGAGTAATAAAGGTCGGTGCTGTGAAGCTGCAGAAAATCATAATAATGCAAAAAAAATCCTAAAAGTTAGAAGAAGAGAGTGATCATGGAAAACCACCACCCTGCTGCTCATGAGTACCAATGATAGCATTAAAGTCCCTAGCAACAAACTAAGGGTTGGATCAAGCTATATTATTAAGATCCACCCACAGATGATGATGATAAGTGTAGGTTGAAGCAGCATAAACAAAAGATAAATGACAATCCTTGCCATCAAGAACAACCTGAACGGTTATCTGCTTATCACTATAAGAGACTATCCGAACATTAGAAAGAGCATCATCACCGAGAATCCATAATTTTGTTAAGACATTATCAAAAGTCCCAACTAAAAAATGATGAAGAGAACGTAGATAAGAATTCATTGCTGAAGAAAACTGAACTATCGGCTCGTAGATGGCCACAAAGAGAGGCTTATAAATAAAATATAAGTTGGTTAATTCAGCTTTGGACTTGGGGTTAGCCAAACCCCGAATATTCCATATGAGGAACTTCATTGTTTACTTTGAGAAAGGTAAATCTCCTCAATTGCCTTATTCTTGGCCCGTCTCTTCATTTGTGACTTAGAAATAACAATTTCAAATCCATCCTCCATAATGGGCTTAGAAAGAATACCTTTGATTTGTTGAATATCCTGCTCCAAAACCGAAGCTTAAACACTAAACCCCAACCTCAGAATCCTCATTGTTCAAATTTTGTTTGGAAAGAAAGATGATCGTCATCCGTAAAAAAATTCGAACATGAAAAATCTTTACTGTTAACGGCCCGCGGGATGTTACTTGAGCATGATCAATTTCCTGAACCAAAGCTTCTCCATCTGGCAAAAAATTATCTGTAGGCACGGAGGCAGATTTGTGAGTGGACAACTGATCTGGCAGCATCTTTTGGGCACTATCATGAATTGGAGAATGCATTTCCCACTCGGCCATATCATCTTGAATTTGAGCCCCACCATCTCAAGCTTTTCCTTCCAACTCAGCCACTCTAACTTGCACCGAATTATGAATCCCATCTTCTGATGCTTTGCCATTTGTTAATCAAATTTGCAGAAAAAACATTCTTACGACAGAACAAGGGCATGTGATATGTATAATTGAAGGATGATATTTCATTATTAAAATTAAAAAATTTATACAGCAAAATGTAATTGGGATAAAAAAATTGAATTTAAATAAAAAGACTTAGATCAAAGGAGTTTATTTTTATTCCAACTACAATTTTTGATTAAGTCATTATAACTATCTCTACTAGATAATTAACTCTTTTGGATAAAAATTTTATTTTAACTAAGTTTTACAATGAATAATATCAATAAGTTAACACCATTACAATCAATATCTCTTTCCAATTGGACCCCATCGTCCAGGCCATTAGCCTTCGTTGAAGCATCATTAATCAAGTTATCTTCCTTTGGTTCCCAAACATAAGCTGGACTTTTAGAGCGTGAACGGCCCCGCTTTGTATTATTTTTATCCATATTATTTTAAGCGGCATGAACCAATCTCATGACTAATAGTCCCACAGCCAAAACATTTACCCAGAAGATTTTCATATACAACCTTCACTTGAAAATCATAACCATCCCGCTCCACAGTTAAAAAATTGAGCAATTTTTCATATACATCCATTTTCACCAAAAGTCTAGCATAAAAGCCATAAATTAGTTTTCTTGTTGCTTTGTCTAATTAGAGAAGAAGCCCTACTCCTCGTGTGATGCCCATGATAATCTTAGGACTCCAATACTATCAACTCAGTTCATAAATTCAAACCCAAACTTGGGACTTAGAATGAATTTTTGTAGAATATGGGTCAAAATTCGATTTTATTGATACAATCGGAAATGGCCTGAAGTGAGAGTACAAATTCTCTCACCCTATACTTATTGCATGTCTTCTCTATGTTGAAAGTGCAAAAGATAGAAACCTTTGGCATGGAAAATAAATCTCAATTATTTTTAGAGTTCCATAGATGATGCAATTTTTTTTTTTTAGTATAAGCCGATCAATCAAGTTTGTTTTGCTCAACTCCATTCGCCTATGATATTCGATCTCATATATTCAAATAAAATACTAGTCACCCTTGATAGATAAATGAGGTAGCGAAGAAGGGTGCAAATATAAGTTCGAAGCCGTTGACAATGTGGAGGCAAATGATTTATTCACTACAACTGGAGCCAACAATAAGGGTTCTAGGCTAATAGGCTTCTCCATTAAAGATGATTCCTTGTATCAAGCCAGAAGCTTCCTCAGTTCTTCTAGAATCTCCATCAGTAATCAACAACGGAGAAGGAAGAAAAGGAAAGAAATACCGAAAATGGGAAAGTATTTGTCAAGTAAGGAAAAAATCAATTGAAAAAAAGGAAAAGCATAGGCTTGATTAGGAATGTGTCAAAATAAAAGTGGAAAGAGAATACTTTCCAAAAAGATAGGAGAAGATAAAAACGTAGAGAGAATCATTCTCTTAATGAAAGAGACCTTGAAACTATTTACAAGTTGAAAGGTATTTGTTTTTTAAAGAAACTTTCCATTATCAACAGCAATCAACAGGAAATTAGTTATACCAATTCTTTACATCATGAAACTTCAAAACTAGTTTAGGTAACTTGTGAGCTAACATATTTTTTGCTCTAAGGACATAGGAAATATGAATTTGATCAAAGCAGTGCATAAGGTGCCTAATATCCTGAGTAATCCAATTAATCTCCTTAAAGGAAGATATTTGGCCTTTAACAAGGTTTACCACATTTAGTACATCTCATTCCAAGTTAATATTTTGAAAATTCCCTCTTGCTCCCAACTAAAGCCAGAACCTTATAGCTTTTACTTCTTTAACTTCTAAATCTTCACCAGGGCAGCTGAGACCAGTAGCCATTAAGACTAAACTTTCTAAGTCATCTTTAACCTATAATGACCCAAATCTCACATCAGGCAGACTCGTCCAAAGTGAAGGTCTTATAAAGATAAATCTCTCTACCTTTGTGAGGTGTCTTTTGGGGATGGTGATGCGTTTCGCCCATAAAGAACAAAATCGTAAGGGGGAAAGACGTGTGCGTGAACCCCAAAGTAGACAATACCTTGCACAGGGATTCAGATGGACTTTATTATAACCACCATTCCCTGCCTAACTTTCTATCTTTCTTGGTTAACTGCCACATCAACATTCAGACTAAACCAACTTCTTGGCAATGGCTTAGAACTGTTATCTATGGTCTGCTTCTTTAGCTCCATTGTTTAATTGAAGTCTTCGAGACTCTGAATAAGGGAGTAAATGCCTCATACATAACTTTAACTCTGGCCACCATAGAATAGGATTGATCATTCTTTACATTCATCACCTTATTGTTCATACCACTCTAGATTACCCAAGTTAGCATGACAAATCGTACTGCTTCCTTATTAGATGAGGAGTTTCTAGAGTAATTGATAGCATACTATAATTCTTTCATTGGCAATTCATCAATAAATTGATAAAAATTGGCGAGGCTCCAAATCTTTTTTGCCTTCTTGTAAGTAAAAAAAGCATGAGAGATAATTCGGGCTCTTTGTTACATTTGTAGCAAATTGTAGTGTCAACAGCTTTCTTACCCAATAGAGCTTCTCTTGTGGGCCAAATGTTGTTCAGGCCTCTCTACAAGAATATCCTTAACTTTTAGAGGACAGATAAGGACCATACAAAGTTCTAAAGTTGTTTAGAGCTGCTGCATAGTTTAGGGGTATTAGGAAAGTTCAGGTTACAGGCAAAATGATAGTCACTATTGATAGAATATTCACCTCTCTTGTCAAAGTGCTAACATACTCTATTCTCAACTTCAATGTAAGAAAGCTTGATCTTCTTGATTTGGGCAACATCCACATTAATAAAGTGTTGTTCCAATAACTCCTTATTCCAGTAGCCATCATCCTTGATTAGAACATTTACCTTACAATTACTCTTATAGCTGCCAACCTAACTGCCATTTCTCACAATCTATTTAAGCCATTTATTTAAGAGTTGTCTACCTCAAACTAAGCTTCTCCAAATGTAGGATGGGTTTTGACCAACTGTGGCTTCCATAAACTTATTATGCCTAAAATATCTTACCTTTAGGACTTCGGTAGTCAATGACTCAAGGGATTATACAATTCTCCATACTTGTTTTGCCAAAAGTGCTTGATTAAAGCACAAGAAGTCTCTAAACCTAGCTTACCCTTACTCTTACTAGTGCACAACATTCTTCAATGAATCTAGTAAATTTTCCTTCCTTAGCTATCAAATTGCCCCCAGCATAACCTAGCCATAATTTTTTTGAAGTCATCACATAGGCCTTATGGTATTTTAAATACAGACATTTTATAGGAGGGTACTACCTGAGCCACAGCTTTTATGAAGATTTATTTTCCTTCATTTGAAAACATCTTCTCTACCTAACCTCTAACTTTATTGACTAGTCTTAGTTTTAAGTCATTAAAGAACTACTTCTTATTTTTCCCTACCATAGAGGGAAGATCAAGGTATTTCTCATATAGGGGTACTTCTTTAAATTGAAGGACCCTTTAGATATCTTGAATTTGGTTTTTAGATATGTTTGGGCTTGCAAAAATTGTAGATTTCTCTCTATTGAACAGTTGGCCAGAAGCTGTGAAATAACTCTAAAAAATATGCCTTAAGGTCATATAAGCTTGTTTAGATGCATTAATACACACAAAGCTGTCATCTGCAAAAAATAAGTGTGAGATGGATACTGTACTACTAAATTTGATGCCCCCAATCTGCTTCCTATCCTTAGCAATTTGGAAGAGAGATGATAAGACCTCAACACATATCAAAAGTAGGTATGGAGATAGTAAACAGCCTTGTCTAAGCCCCTTGTGAGGTTTAAAACTACTATTGACTTCCCCATTGTTGACATTCAAAAATGAAATAGTGGTAACACATCTTATCACTAACTCAACCTATTAATCTTTGAATCCAAACTTCTTTATAGTTAGTTCAAGAAACCTCACCTCAACCTTGTCATAAGCCTTGTTGAGGTCAAGTTTAGCTGCCACATAACCATTTTTCCCTTTTCTTTTATTTATAGTCCACCACAATATTGTCACTGATCAGCCTTTTAGGTAAGAAAGCACACTAATTTGGAGATATGATTACATCCAGAATACTTTTTAGTCTATTTGTAATTAACTTAACTATAACCCTATAAACCATATTGCATAAGCTAATTGACCTAAAGTCTATAGGCTTTTGAGGGTTTACAATTTTTTAAATTAGCACAATGTGAGTATGGTTGAGTAGGATAAGATTACCTTGGTGATTTAACACCTGGAGACAAGTTTTAATAACATCAGCTCTAACATTACTCCAGTGTTTCTAGAAAAATCTAGCAGAGAGTCCATCAGGTCTAAAAGCTTTAATGGGGTCTATCTTTCACATAGCCATCTTAACTTCATCTTTTATGAATGGCTTCATAATCTGATCATTCATCTCATTAGAAACCATGTACTATACATCCTACAAAATGGTCATTATGATTTCATCAGTAGGGTTAATTGAAGTAAACAAGTTAGAGAAGTAATTTCCAATCACATTTTGAATTGTCAGAGTATCTTTAACCCAGACCCTATTTTCATCAACAATGCCCTTTATGGTATTTTTCCTTCTCCTCGTTAAGGCTATAACATAAAAGTATTTGGTGTTTCAATCCTCCTTCTTTAACTATTCTAATTTTGCTCTTTGTCTCTAGTAAACTTCCTTCTATTGTAGTAGGTTATCAATGCTTCTCTTAAGGGCTTTGATCTTGTGAACATTATCATAGTGAGCAAATTTCTCTTTACAAGCCTCTAACTTTTTGGTAAGTTGATCTAACTTTTCTTTTCTTTTGCCAAAGACTTGCTTGCTCAAGCTTTTTTTAATTTTTGCGTCATATGCCAAGCCTTGTTGTTGAACTTGCTGATTACACAACCTGATTTGTCCTTATGATCATCTCATGCTTCACCTATAATCATGGCAAAATCTTTATAGGAGCTCCACATATTTTCATAGAACATCCTAAACTGTCTCTTCCTACCCTTTAGAGCTCAATTACTTGATTCATAAGCTTTAATAATGATAGGACAATGATCAGATGCATTAGAGGTAAGGTGTTGGATTTGGTACCTACCAAATAGCTTCTCCTAGCTTTCGTTTCCTGTAAATCTGTCAAGCCTCTCCTCCAGCAAGTTGGTCTCATATCTTTTATTCGAATAAGTAAAAGGGAATCCTGACCAGCCTAGATCCTAGAGTTTATATCAGGCCAACACCTTTCTAAAATCTTCTATAGCCTCTGGATTTCTGACTTCACCCCCACTCATCTCATTATTATGGAGGATTTCATTAAAATCCACACAACATAGCCAGGATAACTAAACCATATCATTCAACCTCTGTAATAGTTTCCATGTATGTTTTTTATATTTGGCATTTGGTAGTCTATAGATGCTAGTATATCTCTATATTCTGGAAAGGCCTTCTTTGATAATAGCATCAATATGGCCTTTACTATATGAGATAATCAAAAGGTTAATTTCTTGTTTCTATAAGAGAGCTACACCTCTACTGAGTCTATTCTTATCCACAGCTAAGCAATTTTCAAACCCTAATCTTGTACTAATTATTTCTATATTGGCTGCTCTAATTTTTGTTTCACACAAGAAAACCACTTCAGGTTTTCTTTCTCGGAGAATTTTAGTTAGTACTCTGAATGTTTGAGGGTTCGCCAAACCTTGAACATTTCAGCTAAGGCTTATTATTGCTGTTGGTAGTACTAATCCTCGGTCACTACCAATTAAAAGTAGTCAAGAGAATAGTAACTTATTTCCCTACCATTTACAGGATTTGAAAAATAGTTACATAGTGCTTCCCTCACCTTCTATTTCTTATTAAATGAGCTAATACTACCATCTTGGCCTTCTTTTCTTTTTTATTAAATGGGCTGCAACAAGGACTGAGTATTTTGTGTGAATTTCCAAGCTATATGTTTCCACTTCCTTGTAGGTTGTTTCTTGTGAGTCTCTTTACTTTCATATCCTATATTAATGTTTGGGCTTACATTAGGTTCTGAATTTTCTTTGTTATCCAGGCCCATACCTTCTTTTGAATTCCCGCTCCCATTGGCAAATTTAGCGCATTCATCACTTGTGCATCCATTTATTTTTCCCGCCATAACATTACCATCATTTCCATAATCTCTAACAGTAGCCTTATTATCCTTAGCTAGTTATAGACTAAGCTCCAGGTATATATCCACAAAGACTGATTACTTACACCTATTACCACAGCTAGAGTATCTTTTACACTAATTAAATTGCTATACCTTACTGGTTTCCCCCTCTAGACTTGGTTTTTACTTGATTCATCCTAGCCCTCATGTACCACAATACTGGTCTAAGTTGATCTCCTTTCTTGCTTTTCCAACTGAGTTACAGATTGACCACGGTTCTCTTTCCCCTTGACTTGTTATATCCTTATTCTCCTTAGTCTTCATTTTTGCATAACCCTATCTATCGTTGTCTCTAGAATTTCTATCTTTATCAATTAGCCTACTTGCTCGCAGCCAAGAACCATAGTCAAAACTTCAAAGATACTTTGAACATCATAACCTTTAAACACATCTTGTAATATCCTGAACTAAGAAGTAAAATATTAGGATATATAATTATGAAATATTTGAAAATAATATTGGCCTAAATATATTAGAATGATTTTTTTTATGTCAATATAACATTTTAGTGATTTTTTATGAAACAAAATTAACGGGCTTTATTAAGATTTATAGATTATGGACTTATTTTTTAGTTTAGTATTTAATTAGGATAAAAGCCTAAATATTATTCAGGATAAAGGTTCAAGTATTATTTTGTAATTAAAGTGGGATAAGGATGTTCAAATTAGGGGTTTATGAGAATTGGAATACCTTAAGCCTCTAGGAAACTCATCCTACAAATAGATGATTATTTGTGAAGAATTTATTTTATGCACTTTACAAGAAAAGAAGGCGTAGGAGGATTTCAACAGGGAGAAGAATCAAAGAGGTAGGTTTGCCTATTTCTTTATGATATTCATATAGAAAAAAGCATAATTAGATTAAAGATATTAGAAACCTGAGATTTCATAGTAAGTTATACTAATAGGGGGCTATTATGAAAATTTTATTAAACTTGATAAAAAAAAATTGAGGTTGAATTTTGGGTATGTTAAACTAGATATTTAAATCAAATTTTTAGTTTCTTTTTTTGAAAAGGATTAAGAATACAATTTTTTTATAAATTTTTGAAGTTGATTTAGATACATAGTGTGAAAATATTGATTGAAAATCATCGGGATATGATTTGGAGAGCAAGCCAAATGCATAGAGCATGCGAGGATTGAAGACGGATGTGAAAGGAGACGAAAGTCGAAGGTGCGATGCCCAGATATAGGCACCATAGTGACCAGGTACTAGGTGTTGTGGCGCCTAGAATTGAACCTGAGCGTCGTGGCGTCTGGTGATCAGTGCTGCAGCACCCAGACGGGCCTATCAACACCGCGGCAGTGAGTCCGATAAGTTGTTTCCCCTTTTGATGTGACTTGTTTCATCTCCCACTTGCTTTAGGACTCCCTAATATGACTTCCATACGTTTAGGGTAAACCTAGGACGTCCTAAAGCCTACATAAAGGCTCTCTATTGGCTTGTAAACAAATCTTAGTGAAATTAAAAGTGAAATCTTTGTGATTAAACATACTTTATGATTCTTTATGAGAGAAAATCCCTAGATTACAATAGAAAGTGTTCTTTGTAACTCTTTCTTATAAAAGGCGTGCTTTGTGAGTGCCTTTGAGGTTCAATAATAAAAAGAGTAATCTTGATCCGCTGTGGATGTAGGCAAGTTTTTTATTCACGTAAATTTTGTGTGTGTTCTTCTTTTACCTTTCTCTCTCTAGTTTCTTAATTACTTGGTTTGCATAATTTGCTTGAGTTATATTGCCTGTTTGTGTGCTTTTGCTTTGACAAATCGGTATCAGATCTTGGTTCTAAGCAGACATGGCTACACCCAAGTATGAGGTAAAGAAATTCAACAGTATGAATGACTTTAATTTGTAGAAGATAAAGGTAAAGGCGTTGTTGGTGAGCAAAAGGCTAGGCTCAGCATTAGAGGAGACTGCAGCTCTATCTAGTGAAGAAGAAAAGACACCAGAGTCATTTAAGGCTAAAGTAGAAAGAAGGGACATTTAAGAAAGAACTCATAGCATAATCGTTCTATCATTGAGTGATGAAGTACTAAGGAAAGTAGCGGATGAGATGATGATGATTGGTCTTTAGAAGAAACTTGACTCCCTTTATATACGAAAATCGTTGGCCAATAGATTGCATATAAAGAAGAAGTTGCATCAGCTGTCCACGTTAGAGAGGACGCCGATGAAAGATCATATAGACGCCTTCAATAAGATCATTCTTGATCTTGAGTCTATCAATATCAAGATAGAAGATGAAGATAGAGCAATTATCCCGCTGAGTTCACTCCTTAAGAGTTATGAGACCTTTGTTGATACGCTACTCTACGGTAGAGAAGTTTAACGATAAGCGATGTGAAATCATCATTAAACTAAAAATTATTAGAGAAGCAGATCGAGGGCAATGCAAAAATTTTATCTATAAGAGGAAGGGCCTCATATAGATATGGAAGAAAAAAAGGCTCAAGGTCAAAGTCCAGGACTCTTAGAAAGTGCTATTGTTGTAAGAAAGATGGGCACTTCATAAAAGACTGTCTAAAGAAGAAAGCATAAAATAAGAAGAAAGTGGATGCTGTGCTAGTCTATGATGACAGCTAGGACAGTGCAGAGACCTCGTCGCTATTAATGGTAAGAATGCTGAACAATAAGTTCTTGATTCTGATTGTACTTTCCACATATACCCACACAAGTCTTGGTTTGTAAATTTTTAACCCATTAGTAGTGGTAAGGTGTTAATGGGTAATGATGTTGCATGTTGGATGATGAAAATTAGTAGTGTTAAACCTAAGCTGCATGATGGACGAGTGAGAGAGTTGATAGATGTTAGGTATGTTCCTAACCTTAAGAGAAACTTGATCTCACTAGGGACATTAGACTAGAATGAGTGTTCCATCAGGATCGACGGATGAGTTTTTGAGAGTATTGAAGGGTTCTATGGTGGTAATGAGAAGAGAGAAGCACAAAAGCATTAATGTACTTAAGGGCGAAGTTGTGAGTAGTTTGTATTATTCTCTATAGATGATGAGAGTATACAAATCAAGTTATGACATCTTAGACTAGCACACCTAGGTGAGAGAAATCTGAATAAGTTATTTAGTCAAAAGGAGTTTGGTGAGGATAAGTTCCAACCTTTGGAGTTTTGTGAGTATTGTGTACTTGAGAAAGCACATAGGGTAAGGTTTAGTACGACGAGCATAAGACTAAGAAGCCTATTGATTACATACACTCGTATATTTAGGAACTAGCTTAGATAGCTACTGGTGGCGGTGCCAGGTATTTTCTAAGTTTGATTAATGACTATTCAAGGAAGCTGTGGGTTTATATATTAAAGAACAAGAATCAAGCATTTGATGTGTTCAAAACTTGAAAGGCTCTTGTTGAGAATCAGACTGACAAAAGAGTGAAGAGGTTGAGAACTGATAATGGCCTCAAGTTTTACAATAAAAAGTTTGATGGGTTTTGTGCCCAGCATGGGATTGCAAGACATAGAACGGTAAGATTAACACCACAGCAAAATAACATAGCTAAGAGGATGAATAGGACTCTATTTGAAAGGGTTAGATACATGCTTACTAATGCAAGGATGTCCAAGGCATTTTGAGGGGAAGCTGTAGTGACTGCAGTTTATTTGATTAATAGAAGTCTCTCCTCAGCAATTGACTTCAAGAAGCCAGAAGAGAAATAGTTTGGCAATCCTCCTAAGTATGACCACCTCAAAATATTTGATTGCCCTGCCTTTGTACATATTAAGGAAGAGAAGTTAGAACCTAGAGCTATCAAAGGGGTATTCATAAGATATTTTGAAGGAGTAAAAGGATACAAGGTATGGTGTAAAGACTTGACATCACCAAGGAGTATCATAAATCGTGACGTGACATTCGATGAGATGACAATACTGAAGCCTCCCAAGAAGATAAGAAAGAAGAATATGTGCCCAAGGAAGACTCAGCACCCGAGTCAATAAAAGTTGAAGTGGAGCCTAAGAATAGATCTGATATACCCCCAGATCAACACTTTAACAAGAATATCCTTGAAGAAGAACCAAGAACATCAGCAAATTCCTCCAAGTGTATCCAAAGAAAGACTAGGACTCTTGAAATAGAACTTAAAGAGTACTAGCTAGCCAGAGATAGGTTAAAGAGAACGATTAACCCACTAGTTAGGTATGCACAAATAGATTTCGTTGCCCATGCTTCTAATTCTACTTACACTCTTGAGTATGATGAGCCTAGAACATATGGCAAGGCTATAAAGAGTGAAAACAAGAAAGAATGGTAGCAGGCCATGGAAGAAGAGATTAGTTCTCTTAGGAAGAACAATACCTAAAATTTAGTGGAGAGACCTCAAAAGAAACTAGTTAAATGCAAGTGGGTGTATAAGGTGAAGGAGAGGATACTGGGGATAGAGCCTACGAGATTCAAGGCTAGGTTAGTTGCACAATATTTTACTAAGAGAGAGGGAGTTGACTTTTATGAGATTTTCTCTCCAGTCGTCAAGTACACATCAATTAGGATTTTGTTAGTCATGTATGCAAACCTTGATTTACATCTAGAGCAGATGGATGTAAAGATAGCTTTTCTACATAGAAAGCTTGAAGAGATGATATACATGGCACAACCACAAAGGTTTGAGGAGCTCAAAAAAGAATATCATACTTGTTTGCTAAAGAAGTCGTTATATTGGTTAAAGCAATCACCTAGACAGTGGTATAGAAGGTTTGATGAGTTTATGATGGCTTGTGGCTTTATTATGAGCATGTATGACGAATGTGTGTACTTTAAGAACATAAGTTGTGGGGTGATGTATTTGCTTCTATATGTCAATGATATGTTGATCGCATGTAAAAATATGAAAGAAATACGGAAGTTCAAGAAGCAGTTGAGTGGCGAGTTTGAGATGAAGGATTTGGTAGCAGCGAAGACAATATTGGGTATGGATATTGTAAGGGAAAGAAAAGATGTTATCTTCTTATCCCAATAGTGATATATACTTAAAATTCTAGAGAAATTTGGTATATCCAATACAAAGGTTGTCTCTACTCTTTTGGCAATGCATTTTAGACTTTTAGTAGCACAGTCACCGACATTCAAAAGAGAGAAACTGCAGATGAGTAAAATACTGTATGCAAGCATTGTGGAGAGCATCATGTATATAATGGTTTGTACAAGATCAGACATAGCACCGACAGTGAGTATAGTAAGTATATACATGGCAAATCCAGGTAGAAATCACTAGCTTACAGCGAAATAGATTCTGAGATATCTCAAGGGAACGATAAATCACATGTTAATGTATAAGAGGGATGAGGACAATAATGAAATGGTAAGAGGGTACGTAGACTCAGATTATACAGGTGATCTTAATAAGAAAAGATCGTTGACGAGCTATGTATTCACAGTGTTTGGGTGTAGTGTGTGTTGGAGATCAGTTCTACAATATGTGGTTACACTATCTACCACAGAGGCGAAGTACAGAGCTGTTGGTGAAACTATTAAGAAGACCGTGTGGTTGAAAGGCATATACGCAGAGGTATTGGCTAGTAAAGATGTGAACACTGGTGTATATTGTGACAGCGAGAGTGCCATACACCTAAGCATGTATCAAGTGTTCCATGAGAGGTCAAAACACATTGATGTGCGGTTCCATTACATTCGAGAGATTGTCCAAAGTGGTGAAATTAATCTAATAAAGATAGCGTCGTCTAAAAACCTGCTAACATGTTGACTAAGTCACTGCTCTCGGTTAAGTTCATCCTATGCAAGGACTTAACTAGAGTCTCTACTTTGTGAGGGTGACTGAAGATACGGAGATGAGAGATCAAGTTACTTTATGGATTTGTGAAAATATTAATTGAAAATCATCGGGATATAATTTGGAAGCAAGCCAAGTGTGTAGAGTACATGAGGATCGAAGACGAGCGTGAAAAGAGGTGAAAGTCGAATGTGCGGTGCTCAGGTATGGGCACTGTGGCGACTAGGTGCTGAGTACTGCAGGGCCCAGAACAGAACCTGAGCGCCGCGACGCCAGGTGACTAGCGCAGTGGCGTCTAGGCAGGCACACTGGCGCCTTGGCGGTGAGCGCGATAAGTTGTTTCCTGTTTTGATGTGACTTGTTTCGTCTCCCACTTGCTTTAGCACTCCCTAATACGACTTCCACTCGTTTAGGGCTAACTTAGGATGTCCTAAAGCCTATATAAAGGCTCTCTATTGGTTTGTAAACATATCTTAGTGAAATTAAAAGTGAGATCTTTGTGATCAAACATACTTTTGATTATTTGTGAGAGAAAATTCTTAAATTACAAGAAAGAGTGTTTTTTGTAAGTCGTTCTTGTAAAAGTTATGCTTTGTCAGTCCCTTTGAGGTTCAATAATAAGAAGAGTGATTTTGATCTGCCGTGGACGTAGGTAAATTGCCGAACGACGTAAATTTTTTGTGTGTTCTTCTTTTACCTTTCTCTCTCTAGTTTTTTAATTACTTGTTCTACATAATTTGCTTGGGTTATATTGCTTAGGTTATATTGTTTATTTGTGTGCATCTGCTTTAACACATGAATTTTCTAATTATTGTAAGTTTCTAAGATTACAAATTTTTTTTGATATATCTAAACTAATTCAAAATTTATGAAATTCATATTTATGGATTTAAATTTCTGTCTAGTTCAATTTGAGATAAAGATAATAATTTTATGAGTTATATAAATTGTTATAAACTTTTAAAGCGAGTAATTGGGCAAAGGCGTCAACATTTTTAACAAGTTTGACAAAATCTCAAATGGAAAATGATTTTAATAGTTTTTGTTGAGATAATGATATGAAACTTTACACTATTAGCAGACTCTATATAAAATTTTAGATTAAGTAGTTGAGGGAATAATTTATGAAAAATTGGGGACTTAGTATTGTTCAATTAAGGAACTGATTTTGATGCAACATAGTGTGAAAGTTTTGAGGTTAATGACTTTTGAGATTTATGATATTTGGATATCATATACATGTTTTAAGGTTCCATGTTAGATCTAATGATTTGATGATTATGAATTATTGTTTAGAGTAATAGTTAAAACATAGTTATTTAAGATTAGACTAAGCTTTACAATAAAGATGATCTTTCAGAAACTTATAATTATGTTTGGATTTGAATGTGTTTAATGAGAGATGAAATACACAAAATTTTTATACAGCTTTTGATACACAACTTGACTTGTTTTTCTTACATGTTTTCGTTTCAATATATACAAAGGGTCTAAAGGACTATTTTGGAAGCTTTGTAATGCTGTTTGATTACAATTCAATTTCTTTCCTAGACTAGAATGGAGTGGTTGTCTTTGACCGTTGGTGGAGATGATTTTGTCAAGGATTGAGTCTTTTCCTTTTGTAGAGATTGACGTCTTTCCAGCTTCTTTTGTAATGTTTGATTCTTTTCCTTTTAAGCTTTTAGTTGTTGAATTGGTTTCAGCTTCCTTTCTGGTGTTTGTTCCCATGTTGGGCAGCTTTGTTTCCTTGTTGCTAACGGCTTTCTTTCGAAGTTGTTGAGCTAATTGTTGAGGTAAATTATTAGCCCCTATCAAGCTTGGGATGGAAATGTAGTGAAAACCAAGCTTGTGTCGAAATCGAGGAAACAAAAATTTAGTTAATTGCTTTGTGAAGAAATCGGTTGTTTGTTGTAAAGTATGAGTGTATCTTGTGCGTAACAACCATTGAGAGATCTTCTCACGTAAAAGTGGTAGTCTATTTTGATGTGTTTTGTACATGCATGAAAGACTGGAGTTTTGCACATATGTAGTGTGCTTTTGTTGCCACAGATAGGGATTGGGGTTTGTGGGAGTGTGATCCTGATAACTTGAAGGATATACGTAATCCAAGTAAGTTCTGCTGCAGTGAAGGCTAGTTAGCGATACTCGACTTTAGCACTGGATCGAGAGACAGTGGCTTGTTTCTTAGAGCTCCAAGAGATGTAGTCGGCGCCAAGTTAGACACAATAGCCTGTAGTGCTTCATCATGTTTGTGAGCATCTAGCCCAATCTGAGTTGGCAAAGCCATATAGATTGAGAGAGCTTTGTGCCACAAATCGTAGGCCAAGATAACGTGTCCCTTTGAGGTACCGTAATATTCGTTTTGTTGCTTGAAAGTTTGCCTTAGTGGGTGCCTGAAAGTTCATACAGACTTTATTTACAGGTTGTGTAATGTCGGGCCTGGTGAGATATTGCAGACTATCTACAATTTGACGGTACTCAATGGCATTGACCAGTTCATGATCAGTTGGTGTTGGTATGGTTTTGATAGCAGAAGGTGTAGCAATTGGAGTGCAGTGCACCATCTGGGTTTTAGTGAGCAAGTCCTCAATGTATTTTGCATGCAAAACAAAAAGTCCTCTATTAAATTTTCTTATTTGAATATCGAGAAAGTAGCAGAGTGAACCAAGGTCTTTGAGGACAAATTAAGATCCGAGGGTGGTGATTATGGACTGAATGAATTCTTGTAACAATCACATTATCAACATAGATGAGAATTAAAATAACTGTAGAAGCAGAGCATAAAATAAATAAGGAAATATTGGCTTTGCTGTTTATGAAGCCAATTTTAAAAAGAGCATTGGTAAGACATTCAAACCATGCGCGAGGGGCTTGCTAAAGTCTGTAAAGTGACTTGTGAAGCTTGCAAACATATGATGGGTGGCAATCATTTGTGAAGCTTGGTGTTTGTTTCATATAAATGGTTTCTTTAATGTGTCTATGAAGAAATGCATTGTTAACGTCTAATTGTTTCAAGCTCTAGTTTAGATGTACAACAAGGGCGATAACCAAGCAGATGGTTGTTGTTTGATGACTGGACTGAATGTTTCTTAATTGTCAAGGCCAGGAACTTGTGTGAATCCTTTTGCCACAAGCCTAACTATGAATTTGTCTATGCTGCCATCTTCTTTGTATTTAATACGGTACACCTATATTGAACCAACGATGTTGGCATTGTGAGGTCAAGGTATAAAGGTCCAGGTTTTATTGTCGTACAAGGCCTGTAACTCATTTTTCATAGCTTGTACCCAATGAGGATTCTTAAAAGCAGTTTTTAAAGTTTTCAGAATAAGGGTAGCGGTAGTGGTTTGGAGTGCCAAGTGAGCATGAGATTTGGATTTATTTCGGGTAATCATAGGGTTAGTATTTGTTATGGGAATTCGTTGCGGTGCAAGTTCGGTAGTTTGAGTATTGTTAATAGGAATTTCAACGTTAAGGTTTCGGGATATGTCAGGTATACTATAGTAATTTGTATTGGTAGTATGTGAGTTTCGGGTGAATTGTGTAAGTCGGTAGGTGTTTTTAAGGAGTTAAGTCTTATGGTTTCTAATTTGTTGTCGAAATCTGAGGATTGTAGGTTAATGAGGGGTGGTTTTGTTGGAGAAGCTGAATGGGGATCAAGTGCACCACTATGACATATTGGCTTGGCTTGATTTTCCTAAAAAGAAAAAGAAAAAGATGTTAGATGTGAAGGATTTGAATTTGTGCCCGTAGAATTGGAGTCCGAATTTTTGTTTGTCTTCGCTCTGTATTGTCTGAAATTTTTGGAGCAATCCACTCATCAAAGCTTGGGAATGTCATTATTGTTTGCTCATCCTAAAAGGAAATGACAAAAGAGCTGTTAATGGAGTATGTGAAAACATTCTCATAAAAAATTACATGCCTAGAGATGTATATCTTATTATTTTCAAGATTTAAACATCTGCATCCTTTGTGTGAAGGGTTTTACCCAACAAAAACACATGGATAAGTGTTTTTTTCAAAGGGAAAAATTCACAACTAATTATTTTTAGGCTGTTGTAATATGGCATTGTTTTGAATAGCTTTTCGTAAGTACTTATCATGCCAAGAGAAGTTAAGGGTGTCAATGGCAATGAAGCATAAGTGGCAGCCAAGAAAATTTCAACCCAAAGATGCAATGGCAATGAAGCATGGAACATCATTGTTAGGGCTGTTTCTGCAAGGTGTTGATGTTTCCTTTCAGAGACTTTATTTTGCTCCGGGGTATAAAGACATGATATTTGTCTCTTAAATTCCACATTGTTGGAAGTGATGCATGAAGGCAGTAGATGAGAACTCCCCTCCTCTATCAGATTAAAACGCTGAAATTGTAGAAAAACATCAAAGTCAATTTTTCGTTTTGAAGTAAATAACCAAGTACATTGTGTACAGCCATCAACAAATATAGCCTAATAACGAAAATTTTGAGAATAGTATATCAGGGCAGGCCGCTATAAATCACATTGAATCTTTTCTAAGGGAAACTCTGATTTTTTATTAGACAATTTAGAGGAGATTTTACAACTCTTTTCTAACTACAAGAGACACAAATAGGACTTTTTGTCCAACTAGTAAACTTGAATTTTTCATCCACTTTTAGCTTGCATAAAATCTTTGGATTTGGATGCCCAAGTCGTTTTTTCCATAGGTCAGAGTTGATCCTTTTTATTGCATTAAATACCGCTTCGTGTCCTTCTTCTAGAGATAAAGATTGTCATGGCTAATTCCTTTTGCCAGTACCTGGTTCTCCTTATTCTTGACAATATAACCATTAGAGTTAAAAATGAATGAACATTGAGAATCATCTATTAATTAAGTAATTGATACAATATTTTTCTTTAGCTTTGGAACAACTAAAACATTGTTTATTTTTAAACTTCCATATAATGCTTTTAAAGAGGTATTTCCAATGTAAGCTATACTTAACCCATGTCCGTATCCAACAAATATTTTATTGTTTCCTTTGTAGGGTTTTATTGGGTCGCGTTTGCTTGGGTTGTTGGTCATGTGTGAGGTGGCTCCTATATCTAAATAAAAGTGTTGATATGTGTCATTATTATAGTGCAAAGCAGCAAGAGCTTCCTCCTCGGGTAAGCAGGTGTCATAGCAAAACCAACAGTCAGGTGCAGTGTGTTTTCTCAATCTTTAGACTTGGCAAACAGTGGCTTGTTTTTCTGCTTCCATTAGTTTATTTTCATTGGCCTTTGGTGGAGCTTGAAGGTTTTGGCCTCTGTTGTAATTGTTGTTTCTTCCTCCATTAGCTTGATACTGATTATTACTTTGATTGTTTAGCCATTGTTGTTACCGTTTCTTCCTCCATTGGCCTGGTAATGACTTTGATTGTTGTAGTCATTGTTTTGATAGTTTCCTCTTCCATGCCCATATCCATTCTGCCCTCTTTGATTCCTTCCATGACCTCTTTGGGAGTAAAAGGCCTAATTTGGATCGGCAATAGTTGTAGTACACGTGCCATACATTTCAAGCAGTAGCTAAATGTAATCACAAAGCAAAAATTTAGATAAAATATTGAATATATTTCAAGCGGTGGTTTATGGTTGGTTCTCATAGGTGGCCAAAGTTATTATATAAAGAAGAATATTTACTTTATTTTGCTCGAGAAGAAATAGAAGTCAATTGAAACAGAAGAAAGAAGAGAAAAGAGAGAAAAAAAAAAGGGAGAAAGGAAGAAAAAGAAACCAAGAAGAAAGAAAGAAGAAAAACAAAGAGAAGAAAAAAGGCAGTTGAGAAAAGAAAAGGAAAATAAAAAATTTTAAGAAATTAGTTTGGGTAATTAATTTATACCTAGTGATTTAGTAGGTAATAATTTTATGATATTAGAATATTTATAATACATATCAGTACTAATGATGTATTTTTACACCCTATGATATAGGAGGTGTGCCGATAGCAGGTAGATCTCAGAATTTAAACCCAGCTCAGGATTTGCACACTTTAGTGAGTGGATACCTATATATATTTTATATATATGTCTTTAATACAGCCGTTTATGATTAAATTACGCGTTATCAGATTTAGTCATGATTTATTTTAGACAGATAAATATTTATGCTATTTAGTATATTCAGAAATATTTTAGAATTTATTATAGTATAGTTTATGATTACATTCAATATCACTACTACAAATTTGGCCTTCACTGACACTATGTTATTGACACTTTTTAAAATAGTATTAGTGAATAGAAATGTCAATAAATTACTGATACCATGGTATCAAAAATATAAAGTGTCAATAAATTATTGATACCATGGTATCCGAAAATGAAGTATCAGTAGGTTAGTGATACCATGGTATCAGAAATTTATTTTTTATTAAAAAAATAAAATTAAAGAAATCAGATTTAAATTTTAGATAAAATATAAAACGCCCAAAACAACGTAGTTTTGGGCGTTAAAAAAACCCTTAAAAACGACGTCGTTTTGGGTCCTCAAAAAATTCCCCAAACGACATCGTTTGGGGTTACTTATATTTTTCTTCTCGATTGAACTACGTTGCCCTAGTCTCTCTCTATCAGCTGCTTTGTTGCAGTGCTCTCGTCTCTCTCTCTGGTCGATTGAATTGGCTCTCGTCTCTCTCTAGTGGCTTGTTGTAAATTGGAAATTCGGCTCTCGTCTTTCTGTCTCTGGTCGATTGTTACAAATTGAAGAATTAGCTTTCGGGGAAATCAGCTCTCGTCTTTTCTCTCTAGTCGAACATCGTTCACGACTACGACGAGGTCTTCAATTACTGGGAGCCCCTTCACTATTTGCTCTACAAATTCAGCTTTCAAACTTGGGAGTACAGGTACCAATTCTTACTTATAACTTGTAATCTTTGTGTAACTTTAACATTGTGATGTTATCTATGTGTAAGAGTGGTACACTTCCCACATAGTTATGAACTTTATGGTATTTGATGGTACTTATTAGTAAAAACTTATTGCAATTTCTGATAATAGCATTGCGATGGTTGATGAAGAATCAGAGATTGGATTGTTAACAATGACTTAATTAAGAAATTGACTTATTTTCATATACTCAATGCAGTCTTAAGTTTGCTCTTTGGTCCTATTTATACCTCGTTTTGCATGAATTAGTGGAAAAACTAGCTTCCTGGTTGTTTGCAGATGACAAGGTAAACTTTCTTTTATTTTTATTTTTAGGACTACGGAAAAATTATTTCAGGATTTGAAACATTTATGTTTTGTCTCTAATATCTGGGTATTTATTTATTTTCATTACAGGTGAGAGTATTTTATGCAGTGAGGCTTTTTCTTGGTGTCATTTCTATTGTTGCAGATGCTGTTCTGGTAGTAGCCCTTTCCAGAAAGTATGGTAAATGTCTAGCCTCTTATGCACTTGCAATGTTATGCTTAACCAGTGGTTGTTTCTTTGTTAGCACAAGTAAGTCCCCCATTTCGCATTCATTCTGTTAGTTACTCAAGTTTTTGTCATCAGCTGTTTTTGTTTCTCTTTAAATTTTTGTTGAATTACTCAATTAGTTCACATTGTTGAAAACATAACGTCTTCAGTATATTTTTCTAAAACAGTAAAGTAAATTAACATCTTTAATTATGATTAATGGTTCTTAATTTTGAATATTAAATTTATCTTACTATCTTCAAAAGGTATATTTTAAATAGTTTTTTAATGACAAAGACTAATCAACATATTTATATATATATAAGAATTAATTGAGAAATTAAACTAAATTAATAATTTTTATTGTTCTTATGTTTGTTTTGAGTGAAATAGTTATAATCACTTGTAGCTTTGTAGAGAAAATAGTGGTAGACTACTAAATGTTTTGTGGCTCTTAATTTATTTTGTCTATCTCTCCATTTGTAAACCTTAGCCCTCTCTATCTGATTGTTCTTTATATATTTGGATCAAGTAATGTTTTAATTTGTTGTTTTGGATCAAGTAATCTCGTAAGATAAGCACTTGGATATTATTTTCGCTGTTTTAGGTTATTTGTAGTGTTATTTGAGCATGTTTCAACTACTTTTTGCTGTTATTTTGCTTTACTTATGATTCTGTTTTGATTTTTTAATTATAACTTATTGTTTTCTGCTTGTTATTACAGTATTTCTACAATTCTCTTAGTTGATTACTTTAGACCATAACAACTCAGTAGTGTGAAAAGTTATTATGAGGTAAACTTTCATTCTCTAATATATAATTTTATTTTTCTTATTGTTTAATTTTTGTAGTAATATAGAGTTTATTTTATATGATTTGTTGTGATTAGGAGATGGTTGTTGCAAATTATTTGGAAGTGTTATTAACATAATATACATGTTTGTATTTTTTTTATTGTAATAAAAGAAAATGATTGTTAATTACACTCAAGTTAAGATCTTTCATGCTGAACTAATAGTCATTAAATAATAATCAGGTAAAATATTTGACATGGATAGAACATGGATATCAAGTGATAGGTTATCAAAAGAGTATGAAATTGAAGTTGATGAGTTTTTGTAATTTTCCATGCTTAATTCTGATAATATGAGGTTATTTAGATGTCTATGTAACTCTTGTTGCAACATGGAGTTTCATGCCCTAAGTCAATAAGAGTTCATTTGTTTGACAAAGGATTTTTACCCACATATTTAACTTGGACTAAACATGGGGAAGTTGACAGTAAGGATCTTGAGTTTTTTAGAAATCTACTTGAAGATGCAGAAAAACCTTTATATCCTGGATCAAGGCATTCTAAGTTGTCTGGTCTAATGAAAATTTATAATGTTAAAGAAAACTATGAATGGTCTGATTAGGGATTTTCGTCTCTATTGGAAGTTCTTGCTGACATATTACCAGAAGGTAATAATATTCCAAAGTCAATGTATGAGGCTAAAAAAACAATGAAAGTGTTAGGATTATAATATAAAAAAAATACATGCTTGTCTCAATGATTGTATTCTATATAAAAAAGAGCATGAACAACTTAATGAATGCCTTACATGCGGAGAGTCTAGGTGGAAGAAAAAAGGAATGGATCTAAGGAAGTCAGATTAGGGATTCCTGAGAAGGTTTTATGGTATTTTCCCCTATTCCAATGTTTAAATGTATGTTTCAATCACCTAAAATTGCTAAGTATTTGACTTGGCATGCAAATGGGAGAATAAAAGATGGTCAGCTTTGGCATCCGATAGATTCACCTGCATGGGATTTAATTGATAACAAGTGGTCTGAATTTGCACAAGAGCCTAGAAATCTTCGTTTGGCCCTATCAAGTGATGGGGTCAATCCACATAGCACGCTTAGCACTACTTATAGTTGTTGGCCAGTATTGATGATATTATACAATCTTCCTCCTTGGCTGTGTATGAAAATGAAATATATAGTGCTATCTTCATTAATATTTAGACCTAAACAACTTGGAAACAATTTAGATTTATACTTGGCTCCTTTCATTGAAGATATGAAAACACTATAGGAATGTGGTGTAGAAGTGTATGATGCCTATAAGAAAGAAAGTTTTAACTTGAGGGCCTTGTTAATGTGGACAATCAGTGACTTTTCTGTATATGGTAACCTATCTGGGTGTACAGTGAAAAGGTATTTTTCTTGTCCATACTGCAGGATAAATACATCATCATGTTGGCTTGCATGTAGTAGTAAAAATGACTATATGGGCCACTGTTATTTTTTACCAATTGACCATCCATATCGTAAGTTGAAAAAAGTTTTTAATAATGCACAAAAGATGGGTGAAGCTCCTACTACTTTGTTTGGGCATGCAAATGATAGAAATTGATAGTTTAGATGAGTTGCAAAGTAACTTGGTTGTAACTTTATGCATGATGGAACAATACTTTTCACCTAACTTCTTTGACATAATGGTTCATTTGACTGTCTATCTTGTTAAAGATGTTAGGTTATGTGGGCTAGTTTATCTTAGATGGATGTATCCATTTGAGAGATATATGAAGGTCCTTAAAGGTTATGTGAGTAATCACAATCATCCAGAGGGGTGTATTTCTGAAAGCTATATTGCCGAGGAAGCACTTGAATATTGTGCTGAATACCTCTGTGATCATGATGCAATTGGGGTCCTAACTAGTTTATGTGATTCACATATTTCACAACCTTTGAGTTCCAGAGATATAAAGCTTGTGGATTCTCATACATTGGAGCAAGCACATCTTTGTATTTTAGAGAACATACTAGAGGTTCAACCTTATATGAAGTAAGTTATATAGTTTGATTATATTACAGTTATTTATTACTTATATTTTATTGTACTAACTAATGTCATTGTTTACCTTTAGGGAGCATAAGGAATATTTGAAAAGAAATTTCCCTCGCCAAACTACAAACCACTTATGACTGCAAAATGAGCATACTCGTACTTTTAGTGATTGGCTTTAGAATAAGGCAAATTACATTTCATATTTAGTCCAAGTTAAATATTTATAAGTTGTGAATATTGACATAAATTATATGAAATATAGGTATCGACTAACATACAAATGAATGTGGTTGTTCATGATACCGTCAAGTGGTTGGCCAGAAAACCTCGTTCTTTAGTCATTACATATGTTGGATACCTTATAAATAGTTTTAAATTTGTAACTAGAGCTCGAGACAACAAACGGGTAACACAAAATAATGGTGTTAGTGTTGTTGTAACAACAATGCAAATATCTAGTTCAAAAGATAAAAAGTCATATTCTGGAGAAATGGCATTTTACGGAGTCCTTGATGAGATTTAGGAACTCGATTATCTAATGTTGAAGAAGGTATTGTTCAAGTGTGATTGGATTGGTAGTAAGAATGGTGTTGAGGTCGACGATTTAGGATTTATAATTGTGGACTTGAATCGAATTGGTCATAAATCTGATAGTTTCGTATTTGCTTCTCATGCAACACAAGTGTTTTATGTGAAGGATCAAAAAGATCAAAATAAATCAGTTGTTTGTTCAGTGGCTGAAAGAGTTAATAAATTTGCAACTGATGATGAGTGTGATGATATGGTACTACATACTCCTATATCAAAACATTGCCCTGGGTTAAGATTGATGATAAAGATGATGTTGCAATTTATTCAAGACAAGATTGTGAAGGTGTTGGCATTGATATGGACACAACAGATGAATAATGTCCAATAACTTTTTAAAGTATTCTAGTGTATATTCATTTGAAATGTAATTGAATTGTAAGTATATTTACATAATTAATTCATGCAAAAATTTACATGTTTATTATTTGTATGTATGCTGATTTATTTTTTATTCTTGTATATTAGCTCAACATATGGCTGAGAGCGAGGATATACTAGAGGGAAGACCGTAGAGAAGAGAAAAATCCAAGAAGAAATATTTGCAATTATTGACACCCGATAAGAAGATTACCATTAACTACAACTCATACGGCGTGGCTTCTGGCGATACATCAATTGAATTGAGAAATTACATAAGTATTTTGGTACGAGAAAATATTTCAATTATATATAATGATTGGAGAAGCATACCTCTTAAGCAGAAGGAAGACTTGTGACTTCATTTTCAAGTTTGTTATTCTTTTCTGTATATTAGGCAATGGGATGCGTTTTTGTTCAAATTATTTATATTTTGTTGATCATTCATTTTTCTTAAGTAGGATAAGTTCGAATTGGATTTAAAGAGTAACAAGCAAGTATTTCAGTGGATGGGCATCTCTCTAAGGAACTTTAGACATACTATAGCTCACAAGTATCTTCTTTCATATAAGAACGATCGTAATCAATTGAGGTTGCCACCCCTTGAATACCCAAACATTAAGAAACAATATTGGAAGTTATTTATTGATAAAGGGTTATCTGATTCATTTGAGGTAAGTTAAAGATCAATTATTTTATTTTTGTGTAATATAGAAAGTTAAATATCAATGAGTTTACATATTCACGTTGTGCAGAAAAATAGTCAAAATGCCAAGGAAAGACGTGCTAAGAACATTTATAATCATTGTTTGGGTAGTACAGGTTACAAAGGCTTATGTGAGAGACTTGTAAGTTTTCAATCAATTTCAGTTATATCAATCTATTATCATAATATATTATGACAAAACCAAATGAAAATATTTATTTTTCTAAATATCATTTATTTTCTCTTATCTTAGGTTAAGGAACAAGGGGAGTCTTTGAGCCAAATGGACCGAAGTGTGTTATGGAAAAAGGCTCAACTCAATAAAAAAGGGAAATATTCAAAAGCAATGCAAGAAGTTATTGAAAAAATTGTAAGTAATTTTATTTATGTAACATTATCTTATTAACATGCTTGTTGATCACATAATATTTCTATTATGATAACGACATTACTTGTGAATTGTAGGAGGAGCTACAAAGTCATGTTGACGAAGGGTCTTTAAAGACAGATAGTACCAATGATATTCTAGCTTTAGTACTGCACAAACAACCAAATGGAAGTAGAGTACAGGGTGTTGGCCAATTTATTTCCCCATCCATGTACTTTTGTATTCCTGAAAGTTCCATTATAGCGCATGGCAGGATGTTGCAAGAACAAAAATTCATAATGTTATTTGCGCAAGTTCAGGTGCTTGATGCAATACTTAATGCACAGTCAAAAACTAAAGTTGGTAGTTGCAGTATCAAACATAATACTATCAACAACAGCAACGCAGAAGTGGATCGCCTGTCTCCAAAGGTTTTAGGAAAAAGAAAGGTATAATTACTCATGGTAGCTTTTAAATTCTGTATCTTAATTTTTTTTTAATTATGGATAAAGTAAGTTCTATATATTTTTTTCAATGAAGACCACACCCAATACAATCCCTAGCCCATAAGAAAATTCCTACAAGGAAGAAAACACCCACAAAGCAAACTGTTGCAATCACACCTTTTTAGTATTGTATGGCCACTAGAAGGTCCCTCAGAATCAATCCAAAACCAGCACCTGCATGTCCTGAATCACCCTCAAAACAAACAAAACAAATTGCAAGAAAGCTAGTTCTTCGAAAGAATACAAGAAGTTTGGTAACTTCAAGAAAGCAATCAAGTT
The DNA here is from genome assembly GCA_946807835.1 of Ailanthus altissimus. Classification (NCBI taxonomy): domain Eukaryota; kingdom Viridiplantae; phylum Streptophyta; class Magnoliopsida; order Sapindales; family Simaroubaceae; genus Ailanthus; species Ailanthus altissimus. The sequence goes on from OX327698.1 coordinate 16,135,907, forward strand.
GGCAGTTGGCTATGTTTTCCTATATGGTTAACAATTGCCTGAAATCAGCAATAAAAGTAGAGCATCAATTGTCAATCTTTGGTTAATATTGGGTCACTTATTTGACTAAGACAAATTGTGAAACTGTTATAAATATGACCGAGTTATCTAACATTTGTCTTGAGATTTGGATAAAGTAAGTTCTTTTTGAAACTGTTATTGCTATAAAAATAAAAGCCTAAATATATAGTCTCTTATATGATTCATTTATAATCTAATTTTTTTTTAGGTACCTTTACCATTTCATGGAGAATGAAGGACATGACTTTCTAGTTCACTTTTGCATTCCTATAAAAGTGTTTGCATCAGGTCGTTTATCAAATGTCAAAACACGTACTGACCGGTCTCGGTATATTGTTGAGAATTTGTCATTGTCACAACAAGGGCAAGTTACACTTATCCCATATAATCCTAGGTATAAAATTCTTTCAATTGATGTAATTATAATACTTTCCACCTAGTTATAAGTTCTTAAATTAATTCATTTTTTTCTTGCTTGTAGTAACCATTGGGCATTAGCTGCCATTGATTTATTTACAGCAATTGTGTTTTACCTTGACTCATTAAGAAATAAACCTTGTGAAGATTTAGAAGATATTGTCAATTAGTTAAGATTCAGTTACTATTATTTCAAGTTATGTATTTCTAATTTATTTTAAATTTAATATGACTTACTATTTATTTCTTTTAGGGGGGTTAAAATTTATCTTACATAGAAAATATCTAAAAAGGTTAATCTTCAATGGATCAATGTCAAGGTAAATGTAAACATTTCTTACTTATTATGCATGTTAACTATCAGATTTATATTTCACTTATAATTTCGATTGAAATAACAAATAGTTTCAATTGTTTATAGTGCCCTTTGCAACCTAATTCATTTGAGTGTAGATACTTTGTCATGAAGTATATGAAAGCAATTGTTGGGGATGTTAATGTACTGAAGAATAATGTATGTATCTAATATAATGTTCTTAAATTTTTCAATATTAGTTTATACACTATTAACTAATTTTTTTTTCTATATTTAAAGTTTAAGGGAATTGATGATTACACTCAAGATGACATTACAGCGATACATGATAAGTAGGGGATATATGTTGCAGGCTTAATCACAAAGCATACAAAATAGGTAAAGTATTTCGTTCATCATTTACACTTAAAAGTTATTTTGGTATCATAAAGTTTTGAGGATGGATTATACTAATTTTATTATATAGATGTATCTTCTTTCGAAGAATCTGTTGTATCATGTTAGTTCTAATTTTCCAGGTTATGAATTCATTTTTTCTACATTATTGTTTTCTCATTAAAGGTTGGTTTATGTTGCTGAAATGTCATTTTAATGACTACATATATGCTATGTGTTTATAGCGTGATATTATTTTGTTTGATGTTGTCTAATTAAAGTGAAAGGAAAATATACCATGTACTGTATAATGAAAAACCAAAATATTAAATCACCATGTATACGTGATATGCAATATTTTTCTTCCTTTATAAAATCTTATAGTGGTTTATACGGTTCTCAAGTTTCATCATTTCTCTGATGTCTACACCTTCAGGTTCTCTATCAAACTTATGTGCTTGCTTTAAAACAGTTTCAAAGTTTTTAGGGGACCAAAATATGATAACAATGATCCCAAGGAAGTGGGCTTTTCTTTTTTCCAAGTTCTATTGTAACATTTCCTTTGGTATGTTCTGCATTTGCCATTGACTAATGGAAGCTGGTGTTTTGCTCTGGAACTGGAATATATGTTTAACAAAAGGACTTCTAACAGGATTGGAAATGTTAAAAGAAAATAAGATTATTTTAGGGTTGTTATAGGATTGAAATAAGGCTATTTTAATTATTCATTTCTTGATAAATATATTACATATAAATACATTGTCTTTCTTTGCTACATATAAGAACTTTTTAGCAGTTGTATCTTTTTTTAAGCTTTTATATTATTTAGTACAACAATTAATCATATCTCGCTTTTGTTCTTTAACCTAGTTTGAGTGTGATTTTTATTCTTATACTGTTATTGCAATTTTTTATAAGTCAAGTATATTGTTTAAGTTTTTATATATTTACTCATGTATTTGTATTTATTTTGACAGAGCTGATTGTAGATTATTTTGCTCGATGGTTGCTAAGCTGTGTGGATTGCTTCAACAAATATAATGGATTGTTGTTTTATGCAAATTGACGTGATGACTGTGTTTAACTGAGCTTCTGGGATCTTTTGAATGCACTTAAACAAAGTTTTGAATGTTTGTAATATTTCTAAAACTAATTGAATGCACTTTGGGATATTTTCATTATAGTTGTAAGATAATGTTTCATATTACTTAACAATTGGAAATATATATAAATGTGAAGTTCATTCAAGTTTAAATATATATTAAGTATTATGGTTCAATAATTGTGATGTTAATTTATAAAAAATTTAATTAATTAAATTGTTATAAATAAAGAGTAAATATTATTGGAACAATGGTATTAATAATATTTTGATACTATAGTGTCAGAAATTTTTTAATACTGTGGTATTAATGAATCTCTGATACGATAGTGTTAGAGATTCACTGATACTATGGTGTCAGAGATTCACTGATACCATGGTATCAGAGATTCATTGATACCATGGTGTCAATGATTCACTGATACCATGATGTTAAAGATTCACTAACACCATATTTAGCATCAGTAATTTTCTGACTCGAGCAACATTGACACTATTAAACAGTGTCAGTGAAACCCTTCACTGACGCTAACTTAGCGTCAGTAAAGGCCAATTTTGTAGTAGTGTACAGAAATATTTATTTTAGAACAATTGTACTTTCATGATATTATATAGTAGTAGTTTTTGAACCACCATATGCGTACCCTCCCCTTTAGTGTAGTTGCTCTTCACATGCGTTAAACCAATTTAGTTAGCTCTACCTAAGCGATTCATCATTCCGTCGGATTAGAGCAGCTTAGATCCCCCACTCTGACTGTGCGTGAGTTACTTTGTCAGGTTAAACCAGATTTTTTCGGGTACAAATTTAGTGTAGTTTTCAATATATATATGCAGTACATGTTTCCAAAGCTATGTTACATATATTCAGCCTAATAATAAATTTTATAATAGTTTATGCTTCCAGATTTTTAGATCTCCAGTATTGTGTTATGATTTTAGTTTTAGCATAGATTTTTATGACAACTTATATTTCAGTATAAGTTTATTAACTACTCAGTTTACAACTTCATGATTATTCTATTTATACATGTACAATACATATAAAGTATATAATATTTTTAGATTATGTCCACTCACTGAGCCACAAGCTTATACTTTTTTTTATTTCCCTATTTTTCCTAGGTTGTCACAAGAATTTGTGCAGTGTGATATAGTCATCACATTTTGAGGTTGACCCACGACACGCATAGTTGCATAAGTGTCTTAGCCCGTGTATTTGTATATCTTTTGTATATTGGAGTACACGTTTACACTTTTTTGTTGAAGTAGGTAACCTTATTATATCATATGTATGAGCAAAGAGTATGTTAGTCTCACGTCATTGCAGGATCCATCTTGGTTCTCGAGAAGGGCTCGGGTCAGGTCTTGTCTGTTTGGTATCAGAGCATGGTTTTAGATTCTGTAGACTAATACATAATACATGCATGTTATAGATGTCATTAATGATTTATTGCATTTTATAGATTTTCATCATGCGTTCACGTGGCCAACCTTGCATGAAACTTATGGCTGAACTGGGAGCTCCCTTAGTACCAGATAGAAGGGATGAGCCTATTAGAAAGGAAGTAGCTGAGTCAGTTCCCCCTTGTACCCATACCTCAAACTCAGCTTAATCTTATTATAGAGGAGATACACCCTCAACTAGTGCCACAACTTATGATACAACCTACACAGACACAACCTGATAGACCTATCTTAGAGCAATCTATAGATAGTTATAGTTGTAGTAGAGAGACAAACACAGGAATAACCCATGAGAGAGAATACAATAGAGCATGTTCGTAATTTGGGAGCTGAGAATGTTTCAAACACTACAGAGCCAGCTAATATAGAGTCATGGCTGACTAGAGTAGAACGAATATTTGATGTTATAAGATGTACTGATGATGAGAGGGTTTCCTTTGCTACATTTTTACTTGAGGGTGGAGCATACCACTGGTGGAGATTAGTATTACGTAGATATAGAAGGTTGATTAGTTGGGCTAATTTTAGTAAAGAATTTAATGTTAAATTCTTTCCTATAGTTTACCAAGGCATCCAGGCTAGTAAGTTCTTTGAGCTAGAACAGGGATCGATGACAGTAGAGGAATACAAGAATCGATTTATAGAGTTATTAAGATTTGCTTCATATACAATACAGAATGAGAGAGATAAAGGTAAGAGATTTGAACAGGGCCATAAAGGTAATATCAGTACAGCAATTACAGCCATGGGGCATAGTAATTTCAGTGCGTTAACAAGGGCTGCAACGAAGGTTGAGAGAAGCCTAGTAGAGACACGCAAAGCCCAGTCATTCAAGTAGAAATAAGGTCATAGTTGGACAGTTAATGGATCAAGTAGTAGTAGAGCACCGCAAGGAGAGACATCCTATACAAGGTATTCTGGTAGACAACGGTATGGTCAATGCCCTATGCTATCAGGAGGACAAAGATAGAGTTCTAGTCAGAGTTTTGTGCCTCCATCTGTTAGAAGCAACATTTAGAGTTAGAGGCTCTGGGGTGATAGCCAGTTAAGTAGTAGTGCTAGCATGAGAAGGAACCCTCGGTGATCAATTTATGGCAGGAGTCATGAGGGAAAGTGTCTAAGAGGTTTTAGAGGTTGCTACCATTGCGGACAAGCTAGATATTTGATGAGAGATTGCCCTCATATTCTTCGGAGTAGTAGCTTAGTATAGAATATAGCTTCTCATGGTTTTCAAGGTGGCAGTGGCAATATTCAAAGACAAGGACGATCTTAGATAAGAGAGCTTATCTCTAGTACTGGTGTACAACCTAGAGCTTTAGGAGTTAGTAGAAATTTACAAAGGGGTCAGCCAGGTCGACCTCGTAGCTAAGCACGTGTATTTGCTTTGACTCAGCAGGAGGCACAAGCTACACTTAATGTTGTTATAGGTATGCTGACTATTTTTGGTTAAGAGGCTCATATTTTAATTGATTCGAGCTCTATGCATTCTTTTATTTTCCGTATCTTTGCTGTGCATTCGGATAGAGTGTTAAAACTTCTAGATTGTAGCTTGGTGGCAGCCACACCGATTAAAAAATCATTATTGGCTGAGAATATATTTCAGGGTTGTGTTATCACAGTGGGTAGTAGTGAGATGGTAGCAGATTTAATTCCTCTTGATATACATGATTTTGATGCAATACTTGGGATGAACTGGTTAGCTAATCACCATGCTACTATAGACTGTTTCCGAAAGAAGGTTATATTCAAAAGACATGGAGATCCTGATATTATTTTTTGTGGAGAGTGACGAGTTCTTCCATCTTGTGTTATATCTGCTATGACAACTAAACAATTACTCAGAAAATGATGTCTAACATATTTCGCACATGTTATTGATACCAAAGTCAATGGGGCTAAATTAGAATATATTCCGATGGTTAGAAATTTTTCAAATGTATTTCCTGAAGATATTTTAGGCTTACCACCCGATAGAGAGGTTGATTTTTGTATTGATTTGGTTCTAGGCACAACTCCTATCTCCAAAGTACCATTTAGAATGGCTCTCTCAAAGTTAAAAGAATTGAAGACTTAGTTACAAGAATTGATAAATAAGGGTTTCATCAGACCTAGTGTATCACCATGGGGAGCAAAGATATTGTTTATTAAAAAGAATGATGAAACTTTGAGGCTAGTGTATCCACTCCCTCGCATTGACGATTTATTTGATCAGTTACAGGGTGCAAAGGTTTTCTCAAAGATCAATGTACAATTAGGATATCATCATTTAAAGATTAGAGATACTGATGTGTCTAAGATTGCCTTCAGAACTCGATATAGGTATTATGAGTTTTTAGTAATGCCATTTGGGTTTACTAATGCTCCAGCTGCATTTATGGACCTTATGAATAGAGTATTCCATCCCTATCTTGATCGATTTCTTATAGTTTTTATTGATGATATTCTTGTATATTCACGGAGTGCAGAGGAGCATGCAGAGCATTTGATGATAGTGTTACAGATTTTGAGGAATAAACAGTTATATGCCAAGTTCAGCAAATGTCAGTTCTGGCTAGATAAAGTTACATTTCTAGGCTATGTGATCTCAGCAGATGGAATTTATATGGATCCTCATAAAATTAAAGTTGTGGTAAATTAGAGGCGACCAGTTAGTGTAACAGAAATTAGAAATTTTCTAGGTCTAGCAGGTTATTATCGGAGATTTGTTAAAGACTTCTCTAAGATTGCTGCACCGCTCACAAAGTTAACTAGAAAAAATATAAAGTTGGTGTGGACTGATGAATATGAACGTAGTTTCCAAGAACTTAAAAAGAGATTGACTTTAACCCATGTTCTTACTCTTCCATCTGGCACCGAAGAATTTATAATTTACAGTGATGCTTCTAGACAGGGATTAGGTTGTGTATTGATGCAGTATGGTAAGGTGATAGCTTATGCTTCTAGGCAACGTAAGAAGCATGAGTTGAATTATCCGACCCATGATTTAGAATTGGCAGCAGTAGTATTCACCTTGAAGATTTAGAGACATTATCTATATGGTGTTACATGTCAAATCTTCACTGATCACAAAAGTTTGAAGTATTTGTTCACATAGAAAGATCTAAATCTGAGACAACAGAGATGGTTAGAGCTAATAAAAGATTATGACTGTACGATTGATTATCATTCAGGTAAGGTAAATGTGGTAGCAGATGCACTCAGCAGGAAGTCCTCTAGCTCTATTGCTTATTTGAGAGTAACTTATCTTTTATTGGTAGTTAAATTAAGATCTATGGGGTTGAATTGTCTGTAGACAAGTCTGGAGTCCTTCTAGCACATTTTAAAGTTAGGCCTATGTTGATTGATCAGATTCAAGAGATGCAAAATCAGAATTCTAATTTAGTTAAACTTAAGCAAGAAGTAAAGAATAAGATGCTAACTGATTTAACGTTGAAAGCTGATGGGACATTAGTTACAGGTAACAGACTTTGTGTTCCAAATAACTCAGAGTTAAAAAAGTAGATTTTAGAAGAAACTCATAGCCTAGCTTATGCTATGCATCTTAGAAGCACTAAAATGTATCGTACTCTGAGAGAAAATTACTAGTGGCGAGGTACAAAAAGAAAGATTGCAGAGATTGTATCTCACTGTCTGATTTGTCAGCAAGTTAAGGCAGAACATCAGAAGCTAGCAGGATTATCTCAACCACTTCCAGTTCCTGAATGAAAGTGGGAACATATCACCATGGACTTTGTTGTTGGGCTTCCTCATACTCGAATGGGTCATAATAGTATTTGAGTGATTGTTGATCAACTCACAAAGTCTACTTATTTCTTGCCTTATAAGATTTCATACTCATTCAATAGGCTGGCTCATTTGTATGTAAGTGAGATTGTTCGGTTACATAGGACTCCAGTGTCCATCGTATCAAATAGTGACCCTCAATCCAATTTTAGATTCTGGCATAGCTTACAGAAGGCCTTAGGCACTAAGCTAAACGTTAGTACAGCTTTTCATCCTCAGACAAATGGGCAGTCAGAGAAAACTATACAAATATTAGAGGATATGCTCAGAACTTGTATGTTGCAGTTTAAGGGTAATTGGGATGATTATTTACTATTGATGAAGTTTGCATATAATAATAGTTATCAATCTAGCATTTAAATGGCGCCGTATGAGGCTTTATACAGAAGAAAATATAGAATTTTGATTTGCTGGGATGAGATTGGAGAAAGAAAATTGTTAGGTCCAGAGATTATCCAAGCCACTAGTGAGAAGATCAGTATTATCAGAGATAGACTCAAGGCAGCTCAAGACAGACAGACGAGTTATACAGATAAACATCGTGGATAGCTTGAGTTTACAGTAGGAGACAGAGTCTTCTTACTGATCTCACCATGAAAAAGTGTACTTTATTTTGAAAAACAAAAAAAAATCAAGTCTTAGATATATTGGGCCATATGAGATTCTAGAAATAGTTGATGTGGTTGCGTACTACTTTACATTACCACTTGAGTTGTCAGGCATTCATAACATGTTTCATGTTTTTATGTTGCGAAAGTATATAACTGACCCTTCTCACATTCTAAATACTCAGCCAGTTCAATTGATGACAGACTTGACTTATAATGAGGAACCTGTTCAGATAGTGGACTACCACCAGCAAGTACTACGTAATAAGACTATTTCATTAGTTAAAGTCCTATGGAGGAATCATGTAGTGGAAGAGACTACATAGGAGCGAGAGGATCAGATGAGAGTTTAGTATCTTCATTTGTTTCAGAAAGGTACATGAATTTCGAGGATGAAATTTTTATAAAGGGGGAAGAATTGTAGTACACGTGCTATACATTCCAAGCAATAGCTAAATGTAATCACAAAGCAAAAATTTAGATAAAATATTGAATATATTCGCAAGCGGTGGTTTACGGTTGGGTCTCATGGGCGGCCAAAGTTATTATATAAAGAAGAATATTTACTTTATTTTGCTCGAGAAGAAATAGAAGTCAATTGAAACAGAAGAAAGAAGAGAAAAGAGAGAAAAAGAAAAGAAGAAGAAAAGAAAAAAAAAGGGAGAAAAGAAGAAAAAAGAGCAGCCGAGAAAAAAAAAAGAAAAAACAATTTCAAAAAATTAGTTTGGGTAGTTAGATTTATACCCATTGATTTAGCGGGTAATAGTTTTATGATATTAGAATATTTATATTTTAATATTTATAATACATATCGGTACTAATAATGTATTTTTACACCTTATGATATAGGAGTTGTGCCGATAGCAGGTAGATCTCAGAATTCAGACCAGCTCAGGATTAGTGCACTTTAGTGAGTGGATAACTATATATATTTTATATATATGTCTTTAATACAACCGTTTATGATTAAATTATGCGTTATCAGATTTAATCATGATTTATTTTAGACAAATAAATAATTATGCCATTTAGTATATTCAGAAATGTTTTAGAATTTATTATAGTATAGTTTATGATTACGTTCAGTACAGAAATATTTATTTTAAAATAATTGTACTTTTACGATATTATATAGTAGTAGTTTTTGAACCACCATATGTGTAACCTTCCTTTTAGTGTAGTTGCTCTGCGCATGTATTAGATCAATTTAGTTTGCACTGCCCGAGCGATGCAACATTTTGTTGGGTTAGACCAGCTCAGATCCCCGCTCTGCCTGTGCGTGAGTTACTCCGCCAGGTTAGACCAAATTTTTTCGGGTACAAGTTTGGTATGGTTTTTAATATATATATATATATATATATATATATGTAGTACATGTTTCCAGAGCTATATTACATATATTCAGCTTAATAATAGATTTTATGATAGTTTGTGCTTCCAGATTTTCAGATCCCCAGTATTATGTTATAATTTTAGTTTTAGCACAGATTTTTATGACAACTTATATTTCAGTACAAGTTTATTGACTACTCAGTATACAGCTTCATGATTATTCTATTTTATAGATTTATAAGTGTATAACACATATAAAGTATATAATATTTTTAGATTATGTCCACTCACTGAGTCACAAGCTCAAACTTTTTCCTATTTTTCTTATTTTTCCTAAGTTATCACAGGAATTCGTGCAGTGTGATACAGTTATCACATTTTGATTTTGACCCACGACATACATAGCTGCATAAGTGTCTCAGCCCAGTATTATGTTATAATTTTAGTTTTAGCACACATTTTTATGACAACTTATATTTCAGTACAAGTTTATTGACTACTCAGTATACAGCTTCATGATTATTCTATTTTATAGATTTATAAGTGTATAACACATATAAAGTATATAATATTTTTAGATTATGTCCACTCACTGAGTCACAAGCTCACACTTTTTCCTATTTTTCTTATTTTTCCTAAGTTATCATAGGAATTCGTGCAGTGTGATACAGTTATCACATTTTGATTTTGACCCACGACATACATAGCTGCATAAGTGTCTCAGCCCATGTATTTATATATCTTTTTGTATATTGAAGTACATGTGTACACCTTTTTGTTGAGACAGGTAGCCTTATTGTATTATATGTATGAGCAAAGAGTATGTTAGTCCCACATCATCGCAGGATCGGCTTTGATTCTCGAGAAAGGCTCGAGTCGGGTTCTATCAATAGTCTTGTATTCTTCCCTTTATGTTGCAATTATTTTCTCATAGTTTTGGAGGGCAAGAATGAATTGTTTGACTGTTGGTAGAGGTGGTTTGGCAAGCACGGCTGTTTTGAAATTAGCGTATTTTTTTCCATATGCCTTAGGAATTTGGAACATGTCTTCATAAAATGTGACCTTTCTTATTGTTGCTAAGTTATCACAAATTGCTTTGAACTTTTTCAAGAAGTCCTCTAGTGTTGAGGATCCTTTCTTGAGGGAAAAGAGATTGTCTTTTAACCATACCTCATGTTCTTTGGATGTAGGAAGCATTTGCACTTCAATTTAGAGCTAAACTTCTCTAGCCGTTTGTCCTCCAACAATAAAGCTTAATACATCCTCAACCATCATTCCTCTTAGCTAAGTCATCAACAGTTTGTCATTATTTTTTCATTACAAATATTCTGGAGTAATGACTTCTTTGTTTGCTTCGAGTAAAGTCTTTGATAGGGCTTCAACGTCACTAATAGGATGTTCCAAGCCGAGGCATTCAATGAGGGGACATGTTTGTAAACGCCAAACAAGATAGTTATTAAAGGAGAGTTTAGGAGAAGTAAAGCTAGTACATTGATAAAATGATTGAATGGTTAGTTTGGGCTCTTACTGAGTTTCAAATACTGAGGGATTTTGAGAGATAAAGCCATGAGTTCTGATACCATAAAGAGAGTTATAAAATACACAAAACTTGTATACACTTTTGATATCATAACTTGACTTGCTTTTCTTACATGTTTCCATTTCAATATATACAAGGGCTCTAAAGGACTATTTTGGAAGCTTTGTAATGGTGTTTGATTACAATTAAAATTTCTCTCCTAGTCAAGAATGAATAGGTTGTCTTAAAATATTGTTGAAGATGTTTTTATCAAAGATTGAGTCTTTTCCTTTTATAGAGATTGACGTGTTTGCAGCTTTCTAAGAGCGGTTGAGTGTTCGAACATTGTTAAACATGGCAGAAACCCTGAATCATTAATAAAAAGTGTTATCTCTATTATCCAACCAGTGAAGGAAATTTAATCAAGTTATGATCTTTATTCATATACAATTATCAAATGCAATTTTGATACCAACATGATTTTAGGGATTTGTTCTTGCAATTATGGGAAGCCAAATTATTTTATTGTTAACTATTAATTGACTAAAATATTAATAGAAAATAATATTTTAATCTCTAATTTTAAGGGTATATATCAACTTTGTCTCTCAATATTCCAATAAATACCATGTTAATTTATACTGTTAAAACGATTTTGTTAAATTGGTTCTCTTAAAGAGTAAAAGAGTACTTTTACTATTTTTAAAATAAAACTGTCAAAATGTTAGTTTAAAAAGTTAAAAAGATAAATTTATTAATTATATAATGAATAAAATAAAATAAAATAAAAAATTTAAAATATAATAAAATGACAAATGTCATAACAATAAGTTAATGATAACACGTGTCATAATGTAATTGATTAAAATTTGTAATAAATATTTTTTTAAGGAATAAATATTTTTAAAAGTAAATTATAAATATATATCTTTAATAAAAAAACACTTGTCATCGTATAATTAGCTTATATTTTTAAGAAATATATATTTTTAAAGAATAAATATTTTTAAAAGTGAATTAATAAATATATATTTTAAATAAAAAGATATTATTATAATATGATTAGTTATATATGATACGTGTCATCATATAATTACTTTACATGTTTAACAAATATTTTTTGAAGGAATAAATATTTTTAATTAAAGGACACATCATAATATAATTAGTTACAAATGACACGTGTCATCATGTAATTAGTTTATATTTTTAATAAATATATATATTTTTTAAAGAATAAATACTTTTAAAAGTGAATTAATAAATATATATTTTAAATAAAAAGACACCTATTATAATATGATTAGTTATATATAATTCGTGTCATCACATAATTAGTTTATATATTTAATAAATATTTTTTAAAGGAATAAATATTTTTAATAAAAGGACATATGTCATATATAATTAATTATAAATAATTATAACATTTATTGCCCACCGTCACCGAAAAATGGTGACCAATCGATTGCCGGCCACCCTTTTTGGCGACATTTCGATGATAAAAATTATCTAATTTTATATTCTTAGACTCTATTTTTTCTTGATTTATACAATGATAAAAAAAAATTATAAAAAGAAAGCAAAAATTGACAAAAAAATGATGGCTACCGCCCACCGTTAAATGGAGGGTGGTGACTTGCACTGCCCTGACCTATAGATGATCAGCTGCCGATCTATCTATGATAAGGGCAGTGCAAGTCAACAACACCATTTTTGGCCATTTTTGGCTTTTGTTTAAAAAAATAAATTGATTTCATTATTGTGTAGATCAGAAAAAATAATAAAGTTTAATGATGTACAATCAGATATTTTTTATTGTCGGAATGTTACCAAAAAATAGCGGTCGGTCGCCCTTTTTTGATGACGATGATAATTTTATTTTTAATTTATTTATTTTATTTTATTTTTAAAAATAATTAATAAAAATATAAATTAAGCACATGATGATAGGTGTCATAACACATGTTATGATAATTTGTGAATATTAAATTAAGAGTATTATGATAAAAATAACAAAAAAAGAAATTATTTAACAAAAATTTTCGAATGATAAAAATTAACATGATATTTATTAAAATATAAAAAATTAAATTAATATATATTCATAAAATTAAAGAAAAAAGTGACATTTTCTCAATATTGATTGATGCCGTGAAATATTAGAGAAAATAGCTACCATTAATATTCTAAAATATTTAAAAATATAAAACGTGGTCAGTCATGTGCATGGAAGATGATGTGACAATTTGATCAAAATATTATCATTGTAAGGTACATTTTTCTACTAGACTATCGTAGTTTCGTGAAAGGTACAAGTAAATTTTTTTTAAAAAAAAATACCTAAAATCACTTTGCTAATTAATAAATTATGTTATGATTTCTATAACACCTTTGAACTATAACTAACTAAAATTTATTTTTCACAAATAATTGAAACACATATATAATTTGATGCATTTATTCTTTTTAATATAAGTTAACACAAAAATTTCATTTAACTCCTAAATTAATGAATTGAATTTCTTTTTTTTTTGAAAATTAGCTAGATCCTAAGAAAGATAAAGAATTGGACCAAATTAATTCGTTCTAAGGTTATTGGGCATAATGAGAATTCTGCAATCAAAGAAAGTGAGGCTATGCTGAAGGTTTTTTTGGCATAAACACTTTGATACTTAAATAAACAACAAATAAAAAAAGGTGGATAATGAATATTAAACTGAGAGTTTTGCTTAAAGTTTCAAAGAAAAGAAAAGGCTAAGAGCCTTTAGAATATGGTCACGACGCTAGTGAAATTTGAGAACGTTAATTAGGATGTTGAGAATGTTAATTCGGATGCCCTTTTTCTAGCAAAATTGAATCCTATTTATAGGGTTGTAATATAGGTTTAATACATAGTGTTAAAATCCTAATAGGATAAGGAGTCCTTAAGATTTTCTTTTATTAGATTCTAGTATTTGAGTTCTGCTTAAATAAGATTAGACTAGTATTTTTCGTTCATGTAGGACTTGTAATTAAATTATAGGAGTTGTTCTTTAAAGAAAGTGGCTGTTTTCAAGTAAAATTAGACCTCATTTATAAGGTTGCAATTTCTGTTCAATACATAGTGTTAGAATCCTAATAGAATTAAAAATCCTTAAAAATTTCCATTATATGAATCCTAGTATTAGAGTTCTGCCTAATTAGAGTTAGAACCTTTTTGCCCTTTAGGACTTGTACTGAGATCGTAGAAGCTATTCTTTAAAGAAGGTGTATCTTATTTATGATCTGATTTATGATTCTCAATAATTGAGTCTTTTTGAAAATGTCTGACCACAACCGGGTGGTTGGATCACAACCAGAGTGATCAGTCAGATTGAAGAGTGTACCCGATGATTAAGGATAATATTGATAAGAAGACTATGAGCCAGCCTGATGACACCCGTGTTCCCTTACATCCATTGGGCCCGCACCTATGGGTCTAACTTTATGGTTAACAACGATGATCATTATTATTAAAGGTGGCAGATAAGTCGTATTGTATTGGTATAACCTACCAAATTTTGGCCCAGGCATAATATGAAAGTTTGTTATACCATGTCAGCTTAGGTAGTACAGCCCAGCACAGCTTATGTGTTGGAGATGGTGCTTACATGCCATTTTAATTTTGTATGAATATTTATTTATTTAATATTTATACAATAAAATTTTAATAAATAGTTAATTATTGATTATATTGTACTAAGCTTATTACTTTTCAGAAATTATAAATCTAAAGGAGTTTAGAACGAACTTAAATGAGTTTAGGTCAGCACTAAGAGTTAGCATTCTAAACATTAGAACCTTGTCTAAAATGGGACAAAAACTTTAGAATATATTAGTAATGACATAGTTGTAAGAAATTACAAATTGTGCTAAAAAAAATATCATTATGCAGTATGTTTGAAGAAATCATTTCTAATCTTTGATTGCTAACACGGGTTGATTGATATACCTTTTGGATTAGTGTGTGTTTATATCTGAATTTTTCAAAAGGTTAATCTTAGCAGACTATAACCTTAGTAGAAGCTCGTATAAGCATGCAGGTATTCAGTGAGAAGTGATTATTGAACATACTCACGAGAATTTTTAATAGACATCCTATAGAGCTGTCAATGGAAAGTTTTCTTGAGTTGAACAGTATTAGAAGTCCTTGACCTGAGCACCAGGTGAGCTTATGAGTGATCTACCATACTTTGATTCCACGCATGTCAGAAACCTTTAATGGAGTTCGATGTACGTAGATATAGGATTCGTTAGCTCAATATATGAGTTATATATCTTGATACTTTGAGATTGTATTTCAGGAAGTTTTATAGCCATAAGCGTAAACCCCTGAAAGAGTTTTCCATAAGGTTAAACAATATCGCAAAGGTGTTTGCAGATATTATTCATAAAAATACAAATCTGAAGATAAGTTCATGGTCGAGCATATAGAGATTTTACGGTTATGATCTATATCTTTACTCTTATGGGATATAGCTGGTGGATAGATTATACATATATGATTAACCAAGAATTGTATGGTTTAATGCTCCATTCTGTAATTTTTATAACGTGTATATGGGGTAATATTCACAGACTTATGGAAGTGATTCATAAAACAAATGAGTGTGAACTTAGAGAGTCTCACAATATGAAGTATACTTGTTAAGCACTAAGGAAGCACACTAGGTTGAACAGTTCGATTTGGAAAAATTTTGAAAAGCAGGATTTGTTTCAAGATTTCTCCATAAGCAAACTTGTCAAGATTTAAGTGTTAAACTTATATTTTATTATTAAAATTGTTAACTAATAAAATCTTGACAAATGGCCTTTATGCATAGATTATGTAATTGACATATGGCATTATGTATGCAAAAGGAAATAGGACACTTGTCTTGATACATGGGATGTATGATGGACAAGTGTCAATGTAGTAACCAGTATCCACGACTGGTAAGAATAAGTATTTATATATGTATAAATATACGTATTTTATTTGTATGTTGGTGATACTTGAATTATATATTGTTATTAGTAATATTTTTATAGGTTAAGGATATACGATTAGTATTGGGTTTATTTGTATGACTTTAGATTTATTTTAGGGACCAAATTGTTATACTTTGAAAGTTTTGGGGGCAAATTCGTAAATACCAAAAATTAGCCTCTTAGTATAAAAATACACTTTTGAACCCTAATTTACCATTCTTAGGTCAAGCTACCCATTTTAAGAGAGAGAAGAGAGAAATAGAGGAGAGAGAAAGAGGAGAAGAAGAAGAAAAAGAAGAAGAAATTGGAATTTTAAATTTCAAGAGGTATATCATATGTATTTCTCAATTTATTGGTATTAATTAAGTTAATTCTTTTAAGTTTTGATTTCTGAAAATATGTATAATTGAGGATTTGTTGTGTATTTCGTAAGATCATATGAGAATTGATGATGATCTATAAGATAGTTTGATAAATCATGATGAATTGTGGAATTTCTGCTGGATAACCTCTTGATCTATGAATTTTATAAATTGTTGTGATTTGATTCTGGTTTTTAATTTTGAGTATATGAAATTAGACATGTTAAGGATCATCTGAGACTTTGAATCGATTGAAAATTTTGGAAATTGAATTTATAGTGAATTTACCAAAATGACCCTGAAATTCTGGAAATTTCCTGTGTAAACAGTATAGTACCGTGAAAAATAATTTTTGTCCTACTGAATGATCTTCAAAAATTATGCATTTGTGGAATATGATAATTTTATATGTCTAATATGATATACTCGGAATTGAGAATTTATATCAATGTGGTTGAAGTGTTATGAATTTCTAAAGTGTATCAGCTCATTGCAATATTTGATTAACAGATTTTTAATGTTATAGAATAAAATATTTTTAAAATACTTTTGGCAGTGATTTGGAAGTGAAATATTTATCATGGACTGAGATATGTGTTAAGAGTAAGTATGTGGTAGTTTTATAATTTTTTAGTTAGTATATGATTTTATAAAATTGGGAGATTGAATACTGTTCAGTAAGTATCTTGATCCTGTCAGGTTTGTAGTTTAGATTCGATGGTGTGTATGGAATGGATTGTGTAGGAAATTTGATATAATATTCATATATAAGAAGGATATATGAGTCAAGAATGGTATATTCTGATTTTGGAGTAATTGGACATCATTTGATGTATTAGAAATTTTTGTTAAGTGTAAGTGGTCAGAATGACAGGTTTTGAGAAACCAAATATTTAGACCAATTTGATGTGATAAATGCATTGTGTATAATTTTGTAAGCTATTTAAAGTATTTTTTGTGAATTGTGAGGCTTATGAAAGGATTAATCTCCATTGATAGGTTAAGGAGATTTAAGCCTTGTAGCTGAAAGTGTTAAGAGGTAAGTATACTAGACTTTTTACTGAAATCACAATAAACATAGTAATTATTTTGTATGATTTTGCAAATGGGGTTAAGAATATGTTTATGTTATGTCAAAGTATATTTTGATATGAAATGTGAATATATGTTTCTGAATGTGAGCATTGACATTGAGCATGGACATACATGTGTTTTTTGTAAGAGAGATTTCAAAATAAGATGTGTTTAATAAAGAAAGCTTTTGAAGTGTAATATGTTCATGAGAAATATTTTGTATTTTGAGGGTATTTGAACTCACTGTTAACTTAGTAGGCATTTTATGTGATTTGTGGAGCCTTTATGTGTGGTCTTTCCTTTGGGATGGGTATATGTTATGTGTTCCGTATGTAGGGAGGATCCTATTGGTACCTAAAGGAAGAGTGAGTCATCACATTCGTGTGGTAGCGTATTGGTGCATGTGAGAGGACTCACCGATGATCAGGGTGAGGGTTTGGCTTTTACCTTCGGGCATAAGCATTATATATGTGTTATTCAAGACCTCACTTGTACTATTCCTCTCATACGGTATGTCACCTACGAGTGACATTTGGCTCATTATGTGATATGTGATATGTAAGTCCTACTAAGTAGTAGTTGAGTGATGGTATTCCTATTATGTGTTTTGAAAGAATGTGTAAGTGCTTACATGACATGTGATTTGATAAGATTATGATTTTGATTGATCACAGCATATCATACATATGCATTGTGTACATATATGTATTTGTATTTGATATATGAAAAACTAATATGCTTACTGAGTTTTATACTCATTATAGTTTATGGTGATTTCAGGTAAATAAGGTGCATGTGTGCTTAGCGGATTTGGCAAGGCTTCTGCTGTTCCTTGGGTTCCCTAAATTGCTAGGTTGTTGTGTGTTTCATTTGGAGACACGTGGGATAGGATATTTGGTTTGTCCCTATTGAATAAATACTTATGTATTATTTCATTGTGTGTGGCTGGATTTGATTTAAGTTTTCAAAGTGTGGTTACTAGTTGATTTCAAGTAAGAATTTGCAATGAATATATTCTGGGCTTCCGGTAACAAAGTTGCTACTGGTGACGTAGTAGAGTGTTAATCTCTGAGAAAACTCTGCGTATCTCCGGTTTATTAATTGTCCCAGTCATAATTCAATTGTTATAATTCTGAAAGAAATTGAAATGAATGTTTAAATATGGTCAAGAGAAGTTTATATTTATATGTTAAGTTACGGGTTGATTTTAGTGTTGAACTTACTAGCAACTTGCTAAGGATTTCTGAGTTGAAGGAAAGTTGAAAATTTTGTATAATATTATTTATGAGTGCACATGCAGTGAATGAATGTAAGTGATGTCGTGTGTCGGATCTTTTGGGTCTAGGGCGTGACAGTCAAGATGAAACAAAAACTTTGTAAATGTTACAAAGAGGTCCCTAATGCCATTCCATCAAAATGAGAAGGAAATGAGAAAAAGTTGAACTTTTTTTCTTTTTAAGCCATTTTCGGCCAAAGCAAAATATAGAGTTGAGAAACAAAAGTTCTTGTTGAAAAATTAAGATAAGCTATTATTCTAACTCTTTAATCCTACTAGTTGTTAAAGACTAAAATTGTTCATTAATTCGCTTTAAGGTGAGCTCTGAAATTTGAAACTTTGCTGAATTATCTTCAAGAGTAAGTTTATGAGTTTTTTAATGTAACATATTTACATTCAGTGTGTAATTATTGAATAGGAAATTAGATTTTAATTCTACTACGTAAATATATATATATATATATATATATGACATGCATTAGTTATTTCATTGGTTACACAATCACATGCATGCACCCTTAATGCAATCCAATACTATATGCATGGTACAAATCTATGTTATGGGCGTTCCATGGGCCTTATTTTTTTATTTTTTTAAAAAAAATTAAAGTAATTTATTGCTACCTATAACAGTTGCAAGCTTGCAGTTTTATTAAACAGAAATATATTTTTCTTAAATTGTCCATTTGATCAATAATCACAAATGAGGCTATGTGTGGGTGCCTATAAAATGGCACCCACGCCCCTCAAATTCTCAAATCTCTTACTTCTCTCTTAGCTCAACTCAAATCTCTCTCAAAATTTTCAATTATCTTTAAAAATTATAATCTCTCAAATTATTTCTTTATTTTTCAATTTTCATTCATCCAACTACAAATTCTCAACACATATATTTATTATCCATACAATGACAAATTTCAATCTTCAAATGAATTTGAAAAAATTCTAATGCCATCATCACAAATTTTTAATAGTCAATCTCCTACCACAACTGAAAATATTGAAAGTATTAGAAAATAAAAAAAAGGTTGAACATCCGATGATGGGATTATTTCACGCTAGAGAATCATATAGATACAATGTTTAGAAAAAATTTAAAAAAAAGTTATTTATAAATTTTGTAATAAAGCTTTAGATGTCAAAACGGCTTATGGCACTATCATTTGAATCAACATGCTAAATTATGTTTACGGAAAGATGGTCTAAATGAGCCAACTTAAACTGAAATTGCCCAAAGTGTTTGCGGAGAAAATATATTTTGATTCCACTATAATCAATAACGTATGCATACTAAATTGGCTAGATACTTTGTAGTTAGTAAATAATCTATCTCATTTGTCGAAGATTAAATGTATGAGAAATTTATAAATAAAAAAAAGTACTTCCAATCCACCTAAATTGTGTTGAAAATAAGTGAAATTCAATAATAAGGCTAAAATATTCCAGAAGCAAGGATTGAAATCTTAAGTTAAAAACAAGAATAAAGATAAAAAAAAAAAGTTAAATTGAAAGAAAAGTTGTATTATTATAACAAATATATGAAAAATAATTTACAATAATTTATTCTACTATTATATAGGCTCAATAATCCTAATTCAAAACATAAAAATTAAAAACAAAAGTTTCTATTCTAAACAACACTTGAATGAGTTTAAATCTCAATTGAGCTTGAAATAGTATACATTATTAAAAAAAAGTGATCTCGAATGAACTTAATTATATAAAATTTTGGACTATCGTCAACATAATGATATATTACAGAGAGCGTGCTTGTGATTAAGCCGAATATATATTAAAAAGTCACACGTTTTAATTTTGTACTCATAAATTATATTTTAATTTATAATATATTAAATAATCATTAATTATAATGAATAATCGTAGACACCATGCATTTCACTACTCAAATTATTTTCAGTCCTACATCCTTTTTTTTTATTGTGGAAATACATGATTTGGCTCAATTAAAAAAAAAAATTTATGAGTTATTATTAATGCTAGTCCATATCCATCCCTTAAAATAATATTTGTAATAATAGAAATAATGCTGGGTCCATGCTGTTGATAGCAACCCCTTAGCCGATCGGAACTGCCAAACATCATCATTATCCAATCATTTATTACGAGTCAAATGGCATTATGACATGACAACTTTGAAGTCTTTAAATTCGGCACCTCTTTTCCCATAGTAGTATTAGGAGTACTGATGCTAATAACAATAAGTAAATAAAGAAAACAACAACTGTGTTAATAATTCTTAAATAATGTTTTACAATGCTACTAGACAAAAAAAACTTCATTAACAGAAAAATTTTGTAATATACAATCCTTTTATAATATTATTTATACAATTCTTTAATAAAATCTATTTATCTTTTTTATTTTTAAAAAAAAAAGTCACTCATATTGATAAAATGATATATAAAATATATGAATGTGTGACATAATATTATTATATTAACGTAACACTTTATAGACATGTAATAATTTTGTTTTTATTCAAGATAGGTAACATTGATTAATAATTTTAAAATAATAAAATAGCACTAATTGTAATGATTCTAGCTTACATAGCAAACTATATAGAAGTTACGGTTGGCCTAGGCCTAGGCCTAAGTGATGAATTTTAACTTCTTCGCCTTTGTGAGTTTAGAAGTAAAACTCACCAAACTTCTGAAGAGCTCTTGTAGTTCAATAATCTTGATATTGTGAATTTGCACAAGCTGACTTAGGCATAAGAGATTTTACAGATAAATTTGATCTTAAACTGTAAGAAGTATGGGAGTAGGGCTTGCACAAAAAGTCATGGAAAACACATATATTTTATGATGCTTTTGAAAACTATTATGAGTGCTATAAAATCTTTGTGAAGTGTGTAAAATATGCTACAAGTCTAGGGTTTTAAGCTCCATTAATGTTGAAGATTATAGGAAAGTCGCCTCTTGAACTTTATGATTTTAAATTGGTAATTAATCTATGGAGATTTCGGGTTTTGAAATAGATGTAGAGCTATTATTATGTTTATATTCTTTTGTGAAAAATATGAAAGAGAAGCAATGTAAGGCGTTAGGGCAATCATGAGAATTCTAGGTATGAAAATTGTGAAGGATATGTTTGATACAATATTTTTATCTCAACATAAATATATACTTAAATCATGGAAAGGTTTAGGATGTTAAATGCTAAACTTGTTATGACCCCCCTTACCTATGTATTCAAATTGTCACCATCTCAATCTCTTAATATTAAATATGAAAAGATATAGATGTGTAAGGTACCATATACTAGTGTTGTGGGCCGTATCATGTATATAATTGTATGTACTAGGTTTGATATAGTACAAGCTATAAGTGTTGTGAACAAATATATAGTTAATCCTAGAAATTAAAGAGCATTCACTTATTGTTAAATAGATATTTAGGTATCTTAAGGGCACATTTAATCATGGTTTAATGTACAAGAAATTTATAAAAGGTGGTGAAGTGGTTAGAAGATTTGTAGACTCTAATTATGTAGATAATTATGATAAAATGAGAACAATAACATGTTATCTTTTCATCTTGTGGTAGCATTGTCAATCACAGAGGCAGAATATATAGTAGTTGGAGAGGCCATAAAAGAAGCATTATGAATGAGAGGCTATTTATAGTTGTTGACAAAGAATGTATTTTATGATACTAAAGTGTTATACACTTAAGCAAACATTAAGTATTCCATAAGAGATAAAACATATTGATGTTAGGCTTTAATTTATCAAAGACATTGTGTCAAAAGGTGAAATAAATTTGGTAAAGATATCTATATAAGAAAATAATGTTGATATATTGACCAAACTATTGCATGCAACTAATTTCAAACTTTCCATGGACTTAGTTAGAGTTACTGTCAATTAATGTTCAGTATAGTGGATATGATTGATCTTGGTTGAACTTCATTGTGATTTTGAATCAAGGTAGAGATTTTTAGGTATTGGTGATTAAAAATTAGCATTAAGGACGTGTGCTAATATGCCAGTCAGTTTAATGGAAACCATTAGGAGTGTAACATGTGGTATGGTTAGTTAAAAAATGTTGTTAAAGATTGGTTACTCTGTTATTTGGGATAGGGATATAAATGCTAATTAACAAAGCTACTTAGATAACAGAGCACTTTCTCATTTCTTGTTTTAGATTTTATGGTAATTCTTTTTTATGATAATTCTTTATAAGCTCATGTACAAATTCTTGTAAATCTTTGAGTCTTTTAATGAAGTTTTTTTTTTTTTTTGATCCATTAAGGAAGTAAACAAATTCAAACCATATTAAAGCAACATGTCTTGCATTATTTGGGTTTCTTGATTACTTTATAATTTGTTTATTTATAATCTAAATAAGTATTTTAAGGCTTGTAACTTTCACACTAACTATTCATGCCCAAAAGCAACAAAGCCTAAATAAACATCA
This sequence comes from Ailanthus altissimus, assembly GCA_946807835.1. Classification (NCBI taxonomy): domain Eukaryota; kingdom Viridiplantae; phylum Streptophyta; class Magnoliopsida; order Sapindales; family Simaroubaceae; genus Ailanthus; species Ailanthus altissimus. The sequence goes on from OX327698.1 coordinate 16,159,029, forward strand.
ATAAATAAGCCAAATGAGCCCGCAGTCAAAGTGAATGAGATATTAAGAATGAGTAAAATTTCAAAATGAAGCATATTTACAAAAATGATTTTTACATCCATCTGATAAGTACAAATTCATATTTACACATATGGCTAAAAGGATTCTTATAGAGCAATGTTTCATCAAAGGTGAGAAGATTTCATGGAAGTCAACCATTTCTTGTTAGGTGAAACTTTTTGCTACCAACATTGCTCTAAACCTAGAAGGTTCCACAACTACAATCCCTATGGCTTTCTAAACCCATTTACACATAACTTCTTATTTATAGGTCTAAAACCAAAATCCAGGTTTAATTTATTTTCAAAGAACTAATTTCATCTTTCATACCTTCTTGTCATTGGCTACTGTTTTCACTCTTCACAACATCATCACATTTAATATTATAGGCTGTGTACTAAAAGCATATGCAATTAAATCTGCATGTGTAAACCTAATAAAAGGTTTAATTGTTTTTCTCAATCTATCTTTTGTTACCTGGCATTTTTCAATTTAAAAAAAAAAAGCAATTTTAAGTGATTTATGATGTGTGTAAGGAGACTTGGAATGAGTGGCAAATGGTGTTTATTGAATTTCATGTGATGTATTACTTGAATTTTCATCAGAGTGCATATGAGATCCCATTACTAGCTCCACCTCAAACTATATATTCTTAATCACTAGTAACTTAGCTGAAGTTGGTACTATCTTCTACAAATATGAAACAAAAGTAGGTTTAATCAAAACTTGTTCATTGAAAGTCACATCTTTGCGTATGATTCTCTTTGGTGGCTTTAGATTTATGCGCTAAACCTTATGTCATTTAAGTCCTTCTGAGTAGCCATTGAATACTGTTGTGTGATTTCTATAACACAAACTAACGCAAGTGCACGTATCGCAACAAGTAATAAAGTGATGTGTAGAGTATCGTTCCCACGAGGATTGTGTCCTAAATTAATGCTAAGTACTACGATGTTGGCAACCTAACTTTATTTAGGCTAATCTAAATGGTAGGGTAAGTTATTGAATTAAAAGCAACTAAAATCTAATTAGCTAGATAAATAAAAAAAAAAAGATATCTATGGCAATGGGGCTCTAGAGACTTGATTTCTCTATATTGTTCCTATGGTCTTTGTCATTAGTAATCAACAATCAATTTATGCATTCATTAATCCAGGGTGTATGATTAATCTCATTCCATCTTTCGAGTTCGAATGAGATACTATGCATATATATTCAAGTTGATATGTCTATCTAACTTGTTTACATAGACATGTATTACGCAACCCATAAATGACTACCCCAAGGATTAATTTCATTATCACTGTCACTTCATTAAATGAAATTCTAGACATAATGACACACCCTAAAGAGTTTGGCCTGTCACGCTTATCAAACACTTTAAAACGGAGAGCACCACATGTAACCCTAGGCATAATAGCACACCCCAAAGAGTTTGCGCCTGTCACGCATTTAATCAAACACTTGGAATGCACCTCATACAAATCCTAAAAAAGATCATGATGATTACCTAAGTTCATTAGTCTCTCAACTTAACAAACTCAAAGCTATGATTTTTAAGATCGACATATGGATTAAACTTTGTCAAGCACATAACCCAAATGTTTAATTCATCCAATCCATTTTTCAATGCAATTAGAAGCATGAAGCGCATAAAAAGCATAAACGAATAACACAAGATAACTATTAATCACATAGCAACTTCAACACATAAAGTTCAATAAAGTTCCATTAAGGCCTAGAACCTACAATCTACAACAAAATGATAATCTTGCGATATGGCGAATTCTATACAAATGGGATCCTAAAGCATTGATTTCATTCTATTCTTCCTATGTTCTTCTTCTTTAGCAAATTTGTTCAATTCATTAATCAAGGGCTTAAGACTAATCTCATTCCATCTTTCGAGTTCGAATGAGATACTATGCATACATAGTCAAGTTGATATGTCTATCTAACCCGTTATATATACACGCATTAAGCTACCCTTAAATGACTACCCCAAGGATTAACTTCATTACCACTGTCACTTTTAGCAAATGAAATTCTAGACATAATGGCACACCCTAAGAAGTTTGGCCTGTCACGCTTATCAAACACTTTAAAATGGAGAGCACCACATGTGACCCTAGGCATAATAGCATACCCAAAGCGTTTGCGCCTGTCACATATTTAATCAAACACTTGGAGTGCACCTCATGCAAATTCTAAGGAAAACCAAGAAGATTACCTAGGTGTTATTGGCCTTTCAACTCAATAGCAACCTAAAGCTATGTTTCTCCCAAATCCTATAAATGGATCAATCTCTTTCAAGCATAAATCCATACATTCACAACAACCAATTCATTTACCAATTAATTGGAAGCATTAAGTATAAAGAAACATAAATGAATTACACGAATTTATACTAAATCATCCAAACATAATATTAATAAAACTACATCAATCCTTGGAATCAAGTTTAATCACATGAAAATCCAACCATAACTATAATTATCCAACCATCCATAGATACATCTCATTAAAACTAATATTCATAATTGAAATGACAACAAAGGATAAAAACAAAGAAAAGGAAAGGGAAAACCGAATTTGGGATGTCTCCAAGGTTTTAATTCTTCAATTGTCTTCAATGATGCACATGAAACCTTGGAGACATCATTTCTTCTCCTTCAATTTGAGCTCAAGCCTTCTCCTCCTTTCAATTTCGTGCCTCTACTCCCCTCCTCCTTTTCTTTGGCTAAACGATGGGTGTTTATATAGGTAGGGTTGCAAAAAAAGGACAAAAATGCCCTTAAGGAGTGCCCAGAATTCAGTGCCGCAGCATTGGGATTCAATGCCACGGCGCTCACTCTCTGGAAGTGGCGCCGTGGCGCTTAATTTGAATGCCTCGGCGCTGCACTGTTCATGCACTATAGAAATTTCACTGTTCACTTTTACTGTTCATGTTTTGAGCATTTTAGTCCCTTCTCGGATTTTCATCTCAAATAGCTTCATTTGCATCCGATTTTCGATATTTTTGCTCCAATAGTGCTTAAACCTATAAAACAACATTAATATGCATAAATAGCCAAATTATTGAGATAAATTGAACAAATATCAAGTTAGGAAGATAAAATAGTTTATACAATTACGCCTTATCAAATACCCCTTTTAAAGCTCTAGGCTCCAAATTTCCTTGTTTGATGTAAACAAAAGCAAGGGAGCTAAAAACTCTCAAGTGGTCATAGTTAAGAATGCTTCTAACTACCTTTTTTTCTCCAATGTCATAAAGTCAATGGATTAGGAAAGTATTCTATTGATGAGAGATGCTACTGTAACTATTGCCTTTACCTAAAATACTTTAGATAAACTTGTATTTGATAACATGCATCACACTCTTTCAAGAAAAGTCATGTTCACCCTTTTCGCAAGACTATTTTGTTGTGGTATTGATCTATTTGTCTTATACATATAAACCCAAAGTTTCCTTGAATAATCATTAACTATGGTCAAGAAATATCTAGCACCATTATAAGTAGTGGTCTATATAGGCTTTCAAAGATTTGAGTGAATATAGTCAAGGGTGACTTTATTGTTGTATTCATTAGTGCTAAATTTAACTAGCATTTTTAAGCACACAATATTCACAAAATCTCAGTTGCTGAATTTATCTTTTCCAAAAACCCCTTGGTCACATAGTTCTTTAAGTCCTCTTTCACATAGCTGGGCTAATCTTAAGTGTTAGAGCTTGGTTTACAAGTTTTGAGCATCTATAGACACTTATGCAGAACTTGTAATTGTTTCTCCAAGTAATATATACAAGCCATTATGCTTTTTACCTTTCATCATTACCATGAATCCTTTCACTAATTTAAGTATCTTATTTTCAGCTTTGAATGAACAACTACTTTGATCTATATGCCAAGAGATACTAGATTTATTTCTAAATAAGGAACATACCTAACATCAAAGTAGTTCTCTTATCTTCTATCATCCAATTTAATTTTATACTACTAGAACCAATGACTTCACAAGCCATATCATTTGCTATTAACACTTTTCTATCATTTATTGTATGATAATTAGCAAATAAGATTTTGCTAGAACGCATATGGAAAGTACAATTAGAGTTAAGTATCTGACCAACAAAGTTTCTCTTATTTAAAGCAATTAAAGTTTTTCACTTTTATATTCTTTTTTAAAGACCACTCTTGCATCACCTTCTTTACCCTATTTATATTTTATCTTAGCCTTTCTCTCTAGATATTCTCTTCTGAAATTTCCCTTATTTTTACAGAAATAACATTTCTTGAATTTGCCTTTGGAATTAGACCTTGACTGATTTGTCTGTTTCCTCATCTCTTTTCTCAAATCTTCCTCTTATTGTCAAGCTATTACTTGTGTTAGGATTTGATCTTTTGCCCAATTCTTTGAGTTCATAAAGGATTTGTAACTTGCATTGTTAAAGACTCTCTTCCATAAAAGAAAGCATCAATAAAACGCTTTATAGCTTAGTGGTAGTAAGCTTAAAAATATGAGTACTTTGTCTTCATCTTCAATCTTAACATCAATGGTCTTAGGATCAATGGTTATCTTGTTGAAGCTATCACTATAGTCCTTTATTGAAGACCGATCTCTTATAGCAAGCTTACATTACTTCTTTTTAATATAAAGTCAATTAATAAGTGATTTTGTCATATATAAATCATCTAGTTTCTTCCAAAGGTTAATTATAGTCTTCTAACCAGCAATCCCCTTAATACTTCATCATGTAAAAAACCAAATATGATTATAAAGACTTATGCCTCTTTTCATCATTAGTCATAATTGAAATTTTATTAAGAGAAGATTGAAGCCTTGGCTCACTAATAAAACCATTATCTTCACTTTTCATAAATTGAAGTCATTTTGGTCATTAAACTTCTCTACTTCATACTTGTTAAACACCATGGATCAATCAAAGTATTGATACCAATTTGTGAAAGTCACATACTTTAAAAAACTTGTTTGCATCAGAAATAAACAAATTGCGGAGGAATAAAGATACTCAAAAAATGTAGGACATGCTTCAATAAAAGACTCAGAGATTTATAAATATTTGCACATGAGATTACAAAGAATTATCAGGAAAAAGAATTACCATATAAGAACAAGAATTAGAAATTTTTCTATCATCTAAGTGTGAGTGATTTTAAACCTATGGTGCATGCATGTGGATTTATGTCTATCATTCAAATTTGTATACTTATCATATACATATAAGCACAGTGAACGAGAAAAAATTTAATTTCCTAATGATAAATACAAATAAGTTTTACATGTATCTCATAAATGTAAATTACATAGGGATTGAGAATTTATTACCTTGACAAGCTTTTAATTTTTCATCGAACTGGAGAACCGCGATGAAGTAACTCATTCACAATTCTAATTTTCCAATATGATGGGCTTGGAAAAGTTAGAATAGCAGCTTGATTCTAGCTAGGATTTAACTCCCTCTCTCTCTCTCTCTCTCTCTCTCTCTTAAACAAAAGTGCTTAACCCTTAAGCATTTGAACTACTACAAGCTATGATTATTTTTGTTCAAGTTTAACATTTAAATAACAAAAACATCTTTGTTATTACAAGTAGTATATTCGACCAACAAGAAGAAAAATAGATGAACAAAATGAGAGAATTTGATTACTTTTCAACACTTGAAGAAAAACAATAGGCTCTCTCTCTCTTCACCTTTGAATATGGCCAAATCATCTCTCTTTACAAATGAGCGAACATTTTGCTCTTTTATATTGTGCATTTACTTTTTTCTCTTTCAAGAAACAAATGGCCTACCAAAGTATAGAAACTTTTGCCAAGGCCATTTGCTTATGTTTTGTTTCAATTGCTTACAATAAACAATTGAAAAACAATCAAATGATGTAAGTGTGTTGGCCGAATTATATGAAAGGAGGAGTGATGAACACATGAAAATATATATCTATTAAGAGATTCAATCACCATTTAATGTCACTAATTTTAGCCTTTTTGTATTTTTAGCTTGAAATAAAGTGTTCTCCTTAAATTGTAATTAATGAATGTTATTTGCATAGGTTTAGGTGAAATGGACATAACTCTCAATGTAAAAATTGAAATGAAGAAATTATTGAACCTAGAGTAAAATAATTCAATCTTACACAAACTTGAAGAATAGTTGAAAAGCTAAATCTAGCATGTTATGGGCCAAAAATTTAGATACAATAGAATCGGGCTACAAGTTCCACTCACCTTAACCCAACTCACATATTTGGACCGTATCTCACAAAATATATACCCAATTGGTATAATTCTTAAAGTTGTGAAATATTGACCTAATTATCAACAACTCTTATGTTAATAGTAAAGTCCAAATCAGATGTTATCATGGACCAAATTGTATTATAAGTGGGTAAAATAGTTGTTGGCCGAAATCTAATGTATCTATAGAATTTTACTCATATCTCATTGGATACTCATCTAATTTGTATAAACCTAGTACCTATGGAAAGAAGAGACAAAATGCTATAACTTTCATGTCGGCCAAAAAGGCTATATCGATCATTTATATTATCAAAAAGGTACTTCAAGTAGGTGAATAAGTTGTTGGCCTAAATTATTGAAGATTGATGTCACACTTAACATATTTCCATTCATTGCCTATATAAGGACCCTCTTAGGACGTTTTCAAATTAGATAATTCTCTCTTATTTTCTTCTCATTAACATGTATTGTAATCTAGGTTAGAGTTCTTGGCAAGGCTAAGAGATGAACTTTAATATGTAATAAATCTACTTCTATGCTTTGATTCATTGTCAAGAGCTACAAATGTTTGTAAGTTTAGTTTTGCTTAAACTCTTATCTATTTTATTTTCTATAATCCAGAGGTTATAATTCTCATGTCTCATATATTTTCAGTCATACTTTTTGTATAGAATTCTTGTTGAATTATAATTGTTATTGGTTACGTTGTTTTATATGTTAATCTTTTATTGCAATATTGTCAATTGATATATTGTCGATCTTGGATAACATGTAAAGACAATAAATGTTTGATATTCAAGTTGATCTTTTACTGCAATATTGTCAAAATTATATATTGTCGACCTTAGATAACTTGTATAAATTAACATGATTTGTGTTAATGTTTGCAAAGAGTTTAGTCACATCAAAAACATGTGCTATCAAATGTGCTATATTTTATACATCTTTCGATTGATTGTTTAGATGTAAAACTGTCAATTGACTTATAAACATTGAATCGAAGTATAGAGTAGATTTATAAAGCATAATTGTGATTCTTGAAGCCTAGTTTAAATTATCATAAGATATTTTTCTCAATTTATAGACAATTCTATCTTATCCACTTAAACCAATTAATTAATTTTCTTCTTTGCTATTGTTGTAATAGTTTACTTCACCAACCTATTTTGCCAAAGCTTCCTTGTGGGATCGACACCTTAATCTATATTGCGATAACTGCATTACATTTTAAGCGTAAACAAGGAGACAAACAAATTTAAACAAATTTATTTTGTTATTGCCTTAGTCAAAATCTCAGCCCCACACATCACCTTGCCCATGCATTAATCTTTTAATTATTTAAACAATTTAATTAATCAAAAGACATGTGTCAAATGCATTATTATTATTTGTTCCATTTATTATTTTAATCACATTAAAATAAGCAACAAATAAATTGAAAACTTATTGTTTGACTTTTAAATAACAATATCAATTATTATTATTATATTCAAAAAATAATTTAATGAATAAAATAATGATCTTATTTGTCCAACAAGTAAGGTTATTTTGGTAATTTCTAAGTCAAACACTAATGGGCCTATAATGCTCTACGTGTTAACATTCCATTAGTTAATAACTATTGTTAACTAATTGGTGTACTTAACCCTTAAGTATTGAAATGTGTATGGCCTACGAGAAACTGAAGCAAATGTCCGGTCTGTTGGAATTTATTAGATTGAACTATTCAATTCGGTACGCTGCCTCAGTGCACAACAAGTAAACTTCATATTTCAGGACTCTCTAGGTCCTCGGCCAATTTGTCAAACGGAACTATTCCGTGAGTCTGAGATCGATGCCCTACGCATATGTCACAGATATTACAAATTAGCGCAATAGACCATATAAGTTAAGGTTATAGCGTATACGTATAATCCTTCTACCATTTATATCCTGGAGAAGCAGAGATATAGATCACTGTCAAATCCCTATGCATTTATCCATGAACTTATCTCCAAACACGTATCTCAATAAACAATATAAGCAAATACCTTTGCGATATTGTTATTTGCGTATATTGTTTGACCCTGTTGAAAAATCTTTTACTGGGTTTGTTGCTTATGACCATAAGTCTTTCTAAGATATAGTCTCGGAGCATTCGGATATACAACTCACCTATGTGAGCTGACAGATTCCATATCTGTGCATACTGAACTCCATAAGCATCAGACCATATCCAACGACACATAGCAATCAAACCATGAAAGGTCTCTGACGTATGTGAAACTAAAACATAGTGGATCACTTACAAGTCCACCGTGGTGCTCAGGTCAAAGGATTACATACATTACTCAACTTGAGAAGACCAAGACTGTTTAATTTTCAGTCCTTACTGAATATCTGTATACTATACAAACTTTCAATAAGCCCATAGTTAGTTAAAAACAACCATTTAGACCATTTACGTATAGTATATACTGGTCTATTAGAAAGGGTTTCACCGACGAACTCGCATCAGTGAATAAGACCAGGAACATTATGTTTGAGAATACAGATGTATGATTACATTTATTAGCATTTATTACAACTCTTTACAACTATATTATTATTGATGTACCCTTGGGTCTATGTCCCATTACAGACAAGGTCCTAACTTTTAGATATTACTGACTTTTATAACCTACTAACTCCTAGTAGTGATAACTATTAGCAATTATAATTCTCAGCGTTGCTAACCTTTAGCGTTGGTCTAAACTTTTTTAAACTATATCTGAACTCTTTCAGATCATACAATGTCTGTGGCGTAACAAGCACTGTATCATTTAATTAATAAAATTAGCGATATAATAAAATGTACTGTGTAAATATTATAAAATAAAAAATTCATACAACAATAGAATGACACATAAGCACAAATCCCAACACTAAGTAGCTCTGTCAGTTAGCTTATATAATTCCTAGCCAGATAACATAGTAACAATCTTTAATAACCCTTTAACTAACCATGCCACATGTTACACTTTTATTGGTTCTAATAGACTAACTAGCATATTAGCACACAACCTTAGTGTTGACTTTTATTCACCAATTCCCCAGAGTTAGTTATTTCTTCTTTAGGTTTGCCTTTTTTTCTATTGGCTGTACTCATTGAATTTTCACTCTTAGTTGGGTTTCTCCTCCTCTAGGTTGGATTGAGTCTAATTATGATAGTCTTTTTAGGGGCCATCTCAGACCGATTGCTTGTGGTGAGGTTTTTTTAGGATTCTTTTGGCAATTTTTTATGCGAGTTTTATTGTTTGCTTAGTTATGATGTAACATATTATGCTGAACTTGGGAATGCGACTCCATGCTTGTGATTCATCCTTTATCTAATTTTATTTTGGCTCCTTTATGACAAATTCCCACTAGGTTGTTGAATTGTAGTTATATAATCTCTCAAATACGGTTCAGATTTTTGCACACTTTTGGGGGAAGAATAATTGTGTGGTGAATTCTTTAACAAATATGAGTCTCTATTTTGATGATTTTACATAGTGGTTTTTTGCTCCTCTAGAGGTATCTTTGCTACTTCTCAAGAATGCTAACAGGTTTTTGAATTATTAGTTTTCTTGACTCTTTTCCCTTTTACCTTTTTTTGGGGTTATTTATACCTTTTTATTGCTTTTTTCCTATATTACTTTAGTTTTTTTTTTTCATATTTTAAGAGGTAAGACTTACTATGTCCCTCAAGGGATGGTAAAATTCAAATATGGATTCAGGTTTTGCTTAACCTGAATCTGAATCTAAATTTTGTTGTTTACGACAAAATCACTTGCTAATTGACTTTATATTAAAAAGAAGTTATATAAGCTTGCTATATGAGAAGGGTCTTCAATAAAGGACTATATTGATAACTTCAATAAGATAATAATTGATCTTGAAACCATTGATATCGAGATTGATGATGAAGACAAAGTAATCATCTTGTTAAGCTTACTACCAGCAAGCTATAAGTACTTTATTGATGCTCTCCTTTATGCATGAGAAGCAATAATATTAGTTAAGGGATTGGCGATTGGTGAGTGTTTTTGTCTTTTTTAATCTTCTTATGATGCAATTGAAAATGCATTATTATTGCACTCTAAGTTTATTTCTAATAGCTAATATTACAACGTTTCTCTATTGATGTTTCATTTTATTTCGAGGAATGAGAAAATAAAAGAACATATTCTCATTAATTTATCATCATTTTATTTTCAATTCTTTCTTATCATTATTATTTTAATTAGGAAAAATATCATTTAGTCCTTAGTTTTATAGATATATATTAACATAGTCTTCATCTTTTCAATATATATCATATTAGTCATTGTAGAGACGTTTTTGGTAAATTTTTTATTATCATTTTTTTCCCAAAATAGTTACCATTTTCGTTCTTATAAGGATTAACATAATATATATTAAAAAAGTAAAGACTAAATTAGTATATATTCATAAAATTAGGGACCAAAATGATATTTAATCACCAAAGAAAATTACTTCCGAGAACAGTAAAGTTAAACCCAGTTAATTATTTTAGATGTTTTCCCAAAGCATTTGACTTAATATTATTTTCATAAAACAATCTTGACAAAAGTTCCCAATTAGAAGTTAATTAAGCTTTAAGATAATGTTGAAAATTGTTCGATGGTGGAGAATTAAGGGGGGAAATAAAATGATACCATTACATCGGATCATTGTGCATTTGATGGCCGAGACATTAATATCTGGCATATGAACAACGGCTCAACAAGCAAGACCTAGCGTTTCAAGCCATGGCTTATGTTCAGAATCGCTGCATCATGAGATTAATTCTAACCAAAGCCAACAAGCTAACACCGTATGGCAAGTCCACTCCTAGAAGACATTGAAGTTATCAGCTCATGGTTGGAAATTTAATAGCTTTGGACTTTTGTTATTTGCTTGACGCTGATTGATTTGCACCGGCAGCTTATTGATTGCCACCACTGCTAGCTGACCTTCGCATTCATTGCTTCAGTTTCAAATTGTGAGCCCAATTAAGACTACTTGGGGAAACTACTCTCGAGATAAATGATCTATATATCATGTGTGGATGCATGGAGTTACTCTTGAAAATCAGATTAATGCAACCTCAGAACACTTTTTGACTCTTGGCCTGTGCAGCACACTAATTCAATGATATCATATCAAGTACACGTTTAATTCTTTTTCATTTGATCTAATAACTATGAAATAGATATATGCATAATGGAGTTTTAATGGATAGCTGTACAAATTCATAGAGATGTAATGAATGTGCCCAAGGCTCTGTTTATTTTTACCTTACATGTAATTTAGTGATGAACGTACTATCTTCATGAATTCAATGCGAATGCTCCGGCCATTGAAGTCTAGTGTAAAAACTCGAATGTTTTCACACTGTTAACATAGCAGGATGTTAGAGATAACATATAAAAATTTGTTATACTTTAATGATCCCAGGAGCAAAGGGATTCGATCATCAAGGAATGATCTGTACTGATCAAATTGCATTTGATACAAACACGATTGAAGGGATTTGTTTTCGTAATGATGAGAAGTCAAACTATTCGATAAATAATTAACTAAGATATTTTATGCCGTGAAGTCGGAGAAACAGCTAGCATTTAAGATAAAAAAATATTTAAAAATCGTAAACGTGACCGGTGCATGGAGATGATGTGACCTTTAATAACCGAAATTTCAACCCCATGCACCGAAAATGACCAAATAAAAAATATGAGGGATGATAAAATCTGAATCCCTATTGTTTACATTTTCACAAAAAGGGAGATAGTTTGTCCATTTTTATCAAATAGAGCCCTTCCACTTACTGAGAAGACACTTAAAATCAAATGGTAGATAAAAGATAAGGAATCTGTATAATACAAATGAACAAAATATGTCCTAATTTAATAAGGTGTGAAGACTCAGGGATCTGAATGTTATTACCCCCATAACAAAGGACCTTTGTCATTTTATCCAATTGGAAAGGCATGAGAACGTTAAGTTGGACCATCATGTAATAATAAATAAAGAGCTTTTGCTTATCAGAAGCCGATATAGTAGGTTAAGAAAACAATTTAAATAATAAATTGCACTATTATTGAAGATTTCGATAATCTTGTGATTTATATCTCACTTCAAGTACTTCTAAAGTTCTGGCTATAGCCTATATATACATGCAGAACTGAGCTGAAAGAGTAAAGCTAACAAAAGCCATAAGCCAAGAATTAAAGCCAGCTTAAGAGAAAATAATGGCTGGAAATGGTGAGTTTGGTGGTGATATAGAGAATGCCTATGGTGGGAGCAGAGTCCAGCCATTTGCTTCTACTCCGATGTAAGTGCCATACTCTTATTTCAGGTTTTTTCTTTTTTTGGTTCGAGGGTTTTGATTAATGTATTTATGCGAGGTCAATGTTTCTACTTTTGTTCTTAATTTCTTCAAATATTACGTTTTACAGGGTGGAGGAGGGGCTGATAATGGAGGGAGAGAAGAAACAGCAATCCATCACATTGAAAAAGATTTTGGGATTTGAAGAGCTTCTTTCAGTGAACGTAAGTATGATTTCTTTTTTTAAAATTTTGCATAAACGGTGGTTTTGTAGCTTCTTGACTACATAAATAAATACAATTACAACGACGCACAGAAGTGGTCTAATAAGGATGATTCTGCATATTTTACAAAATCTTATGTTCGGCCAAAAATTTACATGTAAAAGATTGAATAAAAGTATATATCTTACCACATATCCAAGGGAATATTTTACTTGTTTTGGAATAATTAATATTTTATTGTTTCCTTTTCTTCTAATAAAATTTCTTGCGCCGCCAGACTTACCCAAAAAAAGGAAAAAGAAAACTATATACTATGATTTGAGCTCATGCTTTTATTTCATAGCTCGTGCGGACATCCCAAATCACATAATAAATTCATCATACAAATTTCTTTTGAAGCTAAATTCACCAGGCATCTTGATATTACAAAATGTAGTATTAGAATAGGAGGTGGAAACAAATTGACGAATAAAATAAAGTTGCCTGTATGTATTCAGATTTGATCTCTTCTAATCCAGTTTGACCTAAGGTCTTTTGACACATTACACATACACTTACAATCTTTTACTGTAATGTTGGAACTTTAATGATGATCAGGTCTGGAGAGCATCATTGGCAGAGCTCCTTGGAACAGCAGTGCTAGTTTTTGCATTGGACACCATAGTCATCTCCTCCATTCAGACGGATACAAAAACACCAAATCTTGTAATGTCAACGTTGGTTGCATTCGTCGTAACAATTCTCCTTCTAGCCACTTTTCCGATTTCCGGCGGCCACATCAACCCGATTGTCTCCTTCTCTGCAGCACTCACAGGGCTCATATCTATCACACGCGCTGCAATATTCATTCTGGCTCAATGTGTTGGTGGCATAGTCGGTGCATTAGCACTAAAAGCTGTTGTAAGCAACAAAATTGAGCAGACATTTTCACTCGGAGGCTGCACTGTGAATGTTGTTGCTCCAGGACCAGATGGGCCGGTAGTGATTGGCCTTGAAACCGGGCAAGCACTTTGGCTGGAGATTATTTGCTCATTTCTGTTTCTTTTTGCTTCAGTTTGGATGGCTTTTGATGGCAGACAAGCAAAAGCTCTGGGCAGAGTTACTGTTTGCGTTATAATTGGAATAGTGTTGGGTCTTTTGGTTTTTGTGTCAACAACTGTTACAGCTCAAAAGGGATATGGTGGTGCTGGGCTGAATCCAGCAAGATGTTTGGGTCCGGCAGTCGTTAGAGGAGGCCATCTCTGGGATGGGCACTGGATATTTTGGGTTGGGCCGGCTATTGCCTGCGGGGCATTTGCCTTGTACACAATGATCATTCCAAAGGAGCATTTCCACACCTTAGTAAATGAATGAATGGTTTCATGAATTTTCCAAGGAGTTGGGGTTGATCTCACGGTATTGAAGGATGCTTGATTTCAGTCTTTATTGTAACCAAAATGACTGAAATTGTACACGATGGTGGGTTCTTTTTTTCGTGTATGTTTTTCAATTCCTGGCAAGTGTTAACTTTAGTGTTGGCATCAAGTTGTTACCTGTCATGGACTCCTAAAAAAGGTTCCTACTATTGTTTTTCCTGCATAATTTTGCCGTAGTGTTACAATGGTGTATGAGCCCATGATCGGTATATCTCTGTGTTCCTAATTGGCTAATTTTGTGGTGCACGTGTCCATATTAAGGAAATGTGTCACTCAAGTATTAATTTGTTGCTTAGTGGTGGCTTACAAATTACTATAATAATTAGAATTTAAATAATATTAAGTGCAAGCGCTGGTTCCGGATTGGTTCTGAGTGGCAGCTAATTTTAGGACCTAATTAGAAATGAATTTGTTTCATTTTTTTTAAAAAAATTTAGTAATTCAACAATAACAAGAATTAAGATGAATATTAAAGTGGAGAGTCGCAAGAAGTTTAGAATGTGTGGGACACGTATGGAGAAGTTTAGGACGTGTGGGACACGAAGGGGGAAGTGAAACGGAACTTGAAGATACGAAAGAAACGAAAACATTGCGGGAAAAGTTGCCAGCGCCATGGCACTCAACACAGAAGACCAGCACCGCGGCGATGGGCACGAGAAGGGCCAGCACCGCCATGCCCAGACGCCTCAAGATATTCGTTTTGGTTCAAAATTTCAAATTTTGAGAAGTTTTGAACTTCCAAAACAAGTGGACTCTTACTCCAACAAGGAATAGGGTTAATAGGCACGAAATACACCCTATATAAACACTTGTAAACCCTTTGTTTGAGATCAAGCATCTAAGGTTTCAAGTTGTAACCATAAGAGAGAATAGAGGAGTTAAGTAGGCACTAAGTGCGTGGTGCACTAAGGTATAACCTTTAGGGAGTGTTTTTTCTTTAAGTTCTTTGAGTGAATAAAAGAGAAACACCATAGATCCTTTTGGCTTAGATACTCGGGCTATTCTTGTGTTCCTTATAAAAATCTCTTATGAGGAGATACTAAGAGATCTTAGGAAGTCATGGTGATCAATGGTAGATACTTAGAAGTCTCTATAGGAGAAACTAAGGAGTCTTGTGGGATCATTAATGATGTAAGAAGATACTTAGTGATCTATTTCAATAATAAGAAGCTGGATCATGGATCCTCCGTGGACGTAGGCAATTTTGAGCCGAACCATGTATATCTTGTATCTTGTTGATTGATTTGTTTTCTTTATCTTTATTGGTGTGTTAATCTTATGTGTTCTTTCTTATGGTATCAAGTTATGGTTTTTCGCTGCACATAGAATAAAAGGGGTATCAAGGCTATGGCTTAGTTGATGCCATAGGAGTGTCAAATTAAAGTGCATGACTTGATATCCGTAATACTTTTACTGGTAATTAAGAGAAACAAAAGCAAATTAATAGAAGAAACAAATAAGAATAAGAGAATAAGAGAAATAAAGAAAGAAGAAAAGAGAGAAAGAAAGAGAGTCTAAGGGAAAGAAAAGTGAGCCAATAAACGAAAAGAAAAAAAACTTAAAAAATAAAATAAAAACATATTTTGTAATTAGATTTATATTCAATGATTTAGTGAATAATAATTTTATAATATTATAGTATTTATATTTTAATATTTATAATATGTACTAACTTTTTTTCGAGTATAAATTTGCGACAATTTTTAGTATTTATACAGTATACATTTATTTGAGTATTATATATTATATATATATATATTAAATTTTAGCACATTTTGTGACAACTTATTTTTTTAGTACAAGTTTATAATTATTTTATATTATAAATTTTATACATATAGTATAATTTATTATTACATTATTATTAACTATCACAAACAATATATATGAATTATATAATATATTTCAATTATGTTCACTCACTAAACATCAATCTCACTCGAGCAGTAAGATACATCTTCACACTTTAAAGTTGGTCCACCGCACATATAATTGCATAAGTTATCATATTTTGTATATTTATATACACATGTATATATTTGTTTAAACATGTAACCTTATTATTATTTGCTCACTCTTTTATTTTCTTGAAATTATTTTTCAAATTTCTTTTTTTTCATTAACTCTTTTTTTTAACTTTTTTTTTAATAGGATAAAACTAAAAAAATTAAAAGAATAGTATGGATAAAATAGGAATTTAACCTAAGTTGAGAGATAAAAGTGTAATTTTCGAAGAATTTTATGTCACTAGCGATCGGTGGTCTAAAATTAGGTAGTGAGATTTAGATATAAGAGAATTGATGATGAGGAATTGACAAGTGGTGGCGGTGTGACTGGACGCACGACAATTCTCGACGAATTGAACAGTGGAGATCAAGTTGTTGGTAACAGTTTGGCATCAATTTGGACGGTTGAAGGTGGTGATTTAGGCAGAGAAGGCTGACTTTAAATGGCTAGCACTTGTTGAGTCAATTAGGGGGTTGATCGGTGAAAAAGAGTGATAGGTGCGGTGGCAATGGGTGGTGGTTGTGGCGGCTAGCGTTCTCAATGCACCTTTGTTCTGCATTTTTCATTGTCAAAGCATAGTAGTCGATGGTAGCTATTTGATGGTTAATCACTTCTGAGTCTATTGGTGCATTGCATGCTGGCAAAGGTAGTGGTTTGGCAGTAACAGTAGGGCTAGGGTTTTGTGTTTCTGTAGTTTGTATTTTTTCAATTTTTTTTTATTTTTTAGTTTTTTGGGAGATTTCTATGTATTGAATTTTTGTTGGGCTTGAGATAGAGGAAAAACAATAAGAAATAAGGATTTCTTTATATTGAAAAAAAAAAGATAAAGGTATTTTTTTTTTTAGGTTTTTTTAAGAGATGAAAATTTTGGTTGTTGGATTTGGTGTTTTAGAATGGTAAGGATGATTGGCGACTTAAGTAGGTTACTTTGTCTGGCAAAGAGGTAGACTTTGATACTACTTGACGTAGTGTGGAAGCAATACTAAATATTGTTCTAGTGTACATCTCAAATTCACAAGAAAAGTCATAAAAGAAGGAGGGCGTTGAATTCACAACAAAGATAGATTCTAAAGGAAAATATAATTAAAATATTATTCATAGAATGTCTAATTAAAAGTTACAAATAAAAAGCCTATTTATAGTAATATATTTACCTAATCCCAAATAAATAATAAATTCTAATCAATAAATAATAATAAATCCTAATAACTAAAGAAATTAGATTTTTTCTAAAATTATAACTCAAATAGGAATAATAACCCTACTAAAATAATAATATCAAATAAAAGTTTTTGAAATAATCTACCTCTAGTTTCGGTCCTACATTTTTATCTTAAATTCATTCCTCAACAGTATGTTTACTAAGTGTAGAATAAATATTTTTCCTAATCTTTATGAATCACCAAATTATCTGCAACATTCAAATTTGTCAAGTTTTTATCCCAATCTTTTGAAGGAAGCGAAGGCTAGCCAAATAAGGAATAATCAATTGGATCCTTAGCCTTATCAACAATAGATAAAGGGTTTTTAGAACCAATAGATGAGCCCGATTAGAAGGTATTTGATCTGTTATAATTTTATGGCCAATTATGCCACTAGAATTTAAAGTAGCAGTTTCTTGAGGTCGAGATTAATTCCTTTAAAGATTCACATTGTTAATCTATAAGGGGATGTGAATCATCTTATTAGTATTTCTAGAATTATCGTTGACCAATTCTAAATGATTTGGTTTCAAATTAGCAGAATCCTCATTGTCTGAATCAACCTGGCCTCTAAAATTGCATTCTTATCTACGACATCATATTCTATACTTGAAGAGAATCTACTAAGGCTTCATGATTTTGCTCATTAGAATTTAAAACCATGATAAGTTTAAAAACCTAAATAGGTTTCTTAGAATTGTTTCTTTCGGAAGTGCCAAAATTTCCTTGTTGAACTTACATAAGGCTATATCATGCCTTATGATGCTATAATTATTGCACTTTGGCAGAAGGTTCTCATAGTAAACCTTTATCTAAAATTCAAAATGATCTCATTTGACAAAATTGAGGTAAAGAAATTGCTAAGTCCACTTCGACCAGAACTCTGGTATAGAAGCCATAGACACCTTCTCTTATGACTTAAGACATCATTATTCTTAACTTAAACCATAAAGGCATTTCCAAATGAGTTGTTTGAATCTCTGTGATATAAGCATTCAAATTCATCTTCCATTGATATAGGTGGAAAGACCCTGATGTAAAAATAAAAGTACCTTCACCTTAAATACTTTGCATGTCTTTTGGGTGAGAAAATGCCAAACGTAAAAACCTTTAAGCATAAGGAAAAAGGTCCCAAGAACTCTTTATCTATCATAGAAAATTTAAGCATGTCTTAAGGGCATCAACTTTAATTTGTTGAGTGTTCTTTCGCGGCATAATGCGGTCCATAAGATTAGTTTTTCTAAAATCCATTTGGCAATTGTAAGCTGCTTGGTTGATCTTGATAACCATATTATCTCCATAAATACACGATAGAGGTAATTGGGAAGGATGAGTAATTAAGCCCTATGAGTTTTAAAAGAATAGAAAACCAAGTATTTGATATTTTAAAAGTCTTTAAGTGCAAATATTTTATCTTAAACACCAAAGATAACTTGGAAAATTTGTGCCTTTAGGCAGGAGGAGCGATTGGGCTTAGGCTCTTTTAATCTATAGCAAATAGGAGAGAGGATGGTGGAACTTAAACCAGTACTTGTCTGGCATGGCTGATTTAATAATTCCTTATAAAGATAGCTCAATAAGCTACTAGGCGCAAATATTTTATCTTAAACACCAAAGATAACTTGAAAATTTTTGGTTCAAAATTCAACGACTTTCTTGGTTATTCTATGACTAGCAAATCTTATAGAGTCTTTCATAATAATAACTCTAGTCGAGTAATCTATCTATGTTATTTTTTTTATAAATCTAATTAATCTATTTCAAAGAATGTACATAAGAATGATTTGGTAGATATGAAGAATGGTGCCTATAAAATTCAACTTGATGAAAGCAAAAAGGAGAAACCAAATGATATTACCACATAAGTTAGAGATATCACTCAAGAGAATATAGCAAATGATCAAACTCATGTGGATCAAGTTGATAATCATGCCTAACCACTTCATAGGGTATGAAAGTTTGCATCTTCTCACCCTTTAGATAATGTTATTGGTAATTGATATTGTTGACATTAAAATTATATCATCATTTAGGAAAAAAGTGTAATGACATGGCATTTATATCTCAAATTGAACCTAAAACCCTTCTTGAAGCAAAAAAAAGATGAGAGTTAGATAATGGCAATGCAAGAATAGTTAAATCAATTTAAGAGAAATCAAGTATGAAAACTTGTTTCGAGATTGGAACATCTGCTTATAATAGGTGCAAAATGGGTGTTTAGTAACAAGATGGGTGAATCAAGAGTGGTTATGAGGAACAAGGTTGGGCTTGTAGCCTAAAGATACAACCAAGAAAAATGGATCGATTTTAATGAGACATGTGTACCTGTAGCTATATTAAAATCTATTATAATACTTCTTGTGTATTTTCAATGATTTTATCTAGTATCAAATAGATGTCAAAAGTATTTTTAAAATGGTTTTATTATAAAGGAAATGTATAAGAACAGCCCTCCGATTTTGAAAGTGAGATTTCCAAATCATATATAAAGTTGACTAAGGTTTTATATGGGTTAAATTAATCACCTAGGGTATAGTATGAAAGACTGAGTAAATTCCTTATTGAAAATGGTTTTTCAATAGAAAAAGTAGATACCACTTTATTGATTAAGCATAAGGATTATGATATACTTTTTGTGCAAATTTATTGATGATATCATTTTAGATCTATTAATGAATCTTTATGCAAGGAATTTTCAATATATATGAGTAAGAAGTTTGAAATAAGTATGATGGAAAGGCTAAAAAATTTTTTTGGACTTTAAATCAAACAAATGAAGGATAGGATCTTTATAAATCAATTTAAGTATGTAAAGGACCTTATCAAGAGATTTGAGTTGCAAGATGCAAAAACGATATAACTCTGATGAGTTTAAAAATCAAACTTGATAAAGATGAAAAATTAGAATATATAGATACAAAAAAAATTAAGGTATGATCGAATTTCCTTTGTATTTAAACACTAGTAGAACAATATTATGTATAGTGTTTACCTATATACAAGATTCTACTCATGTCCTAAAATATTTCATTTGATTGTTGTAAAAAGAATTTTTAGATATTTGTGTGGCACAATGAACCTAGGACTATGGTATTCTAAAGGCACACAATCTAACCTTGTCAATTATTCAGATGTGGATTTTGCTGAATGTAAAGTGGATAAGGAAAAGTATAAGTGGTACATGTCACTTTCCAAGTCATTCTCTTTGTCTCATGGTCGAGTAAGAAACAAAAATTCATAACTACATCAACTGTCAAGATCTAATATATTGTCACCAATAGTTGTGTACAAACCTTATGAATGAGACAAATACTTAAGGACATTGATGAACACCTTAGTAATATCCTTTTTTTATGTGACAATACTAGTGCTATTAATTTATCCAAAAATCACATTCAATCTCCCAAACCAAATACATAGAAATTAAACACTATTCTTGAAAGATCATGTTCCACCGAGAGACATCACTACAATTTGTTCCCATAAGAGACAAACTTGCAAACATTTTTAGCAAACTACTTAGCAAAGAGAGATTTAGGAAAATTCAATGAGAACTTGGTATGATGAAATCTCCATATTAGAACCATTTTGCATAATTCATGATTTATTAGTAATGTTTTGAATTTTGATGTTAATTGTTGTAATTTTGATTACTTAAAATCATATATGCATAATTATGCTATTTGGATAAGAATATGAGTGTGTGGTATACTTATTTTATATTTTGAGGTTTAGATTGATGAATATTTGTTTGAATTATTGATCATGCATTTAATTGATACCAATTCATTGTTTCTAGCACTCATTTCATGCATATATTAGTTTTATATCATTTCAAGATCAATCTGATGATCTTTGGAAGGATAAACATTGAGCCAAAAAATAAAATAAAAATTTAAAATTAGGTCAAATTGGCCAAGTGTTTTTTAGGTAACTTATAAACTGATTTTGCCCGATTAAGTTTAAGATTGGTTATGCATCCATCTAAAGCTAACTATATGACTTGCTCAAGTTTAAAATCCCTTCATCCCCTCAAAACTAGTTCTTCATCATTCAACTATCCCTTTCAAAGATACCTCACCTAATCTTCATTTTAGCAACCAAAATTAGTATTTCTTATCGCATTTGCACTTAATTCAAGCCCTTAAACTCATTATCACCAACAACGACACCTTAAACTTACTCAAGATTCAAACCAGTAATCCTCCTCTCAAAATATTTCAATTTGACCGTTATAAGTGTTTTCCACAAATCAATCACAAAAAAAAATATCAATTTCAACCTATTTAGCATCTATCCTAAGCATCCAAATTCCTAAAAACACCAAAAATCACAAAACCCAAATTGAAACCTTAACAACTTACATTGGTTTTTCATAAATTCACCTAAATTTGTGTTGTTTTTCCATTAAATTGATGCAGCCAAACATCAATTCTAGGTGTTTAGTACTAATTTGAGTTAACATTTCATAAAAGTCTTAAATTTAAATCTAAGGGCATTTTGGTAATTTTATATAGCAGGGGTTAAAGGTTCTATAGACTAAGAAAATCAATCGAAAAATTTTAGGTAAGTAATGTTTCATAAAAAGTTTCCAGTATTAATAAAAAAAATGTATTTAAGAAGTTTTCAACTAAAAAATGGTTATGAGTAAACTGATAAAAATGGATGATTTAGAGTCGTATAGTTTTATGGAGATTAGTTTGAGTTAAGCTTTCACTTATGTTAGATGGAACCATTTTGTGACTATAAGTGAGGTAGAATTCCCTAAATCAATCAGATTGTTCTATAACAATGTGGCTGATATAAATACCAATAGGGGATTCTTTATCACTTATGTACGAGGACACAAGATTAAGGTCACTGTTAGGTTAATTAACACTGTTCTTGGGTTATCAAATGATGGGATAGAGGTATATTCCTTACAAGGATGGCCTTTATAGCCTTATAAACTTATTCAAGAGAAGATTGTGAGAATATTATGAAGGAGATTGGGGATGTAGTGACTAAATTGTATAAGGATGTATCATTTTCTAAGCTTGTCCCTCGTGCATAAATTTTAGAAAGAGAGATTCAAGATATTAATTTGTTTAGAGGGTGTACCTAATGATTATATCTTGTTTGATTAGGTAAGTACGCCTAAACTTGAGTTGTATCTTAGTCCACCAAATGATATACAATAAGGTTAGTAAGGTATTTAAACTACCTTATGGGATGGTGATTACTCAAATCTTGGAAAGAGATGGGATATCTATAAATGAGGATGAGGACTCATTCACGAGCTCTACACTTCTCAAGTTTAAGAATAATAGGATGCCTACTCTTATTGATGAGGATGAGGACATGGATGACGATAAAGGTACTCCTAATATTGACATCCACGATGTTGAGTTGGTAGATATAATAAATTACTAGCCCAACCAGCTTGAAAGGCCTAGTTTTAGGGATTACAATGATATCCATTAAGAGTTAAATAACTTATCGCATGATGTTTATGGGCTCCAGTTATTGGTTAGTAGTATTTATGTAGCTCAGTTTGCTCATGGCTAAAAGTTTAATTGTATTGAGACTTAAGATATTTAGATAAAGTAACTTTATCTTATACATGGATAGCCTCTACCTCCATGTCCACCTGGTTATCTACATCTTCGACCCATATCTTGCACCGACATTTTGACCTACATGGTCATTTTGTATTGCATTGACATTTTAGTTATTTGCATTGTTCTTTTGATTTGGATTCTATCATTATTACTATTATTGGATATTTTATCTATCTTGGATGAGTACTTGGATTAGTTTTAATTATTATGAATATGGATGATTTATTTAGATTAAGTTTGTTATATGGATTAAACTTTTATTTTTGAATAATTGTTGGTATTGTAAGCTTGATGTTAAAGCTATGGATATATATTTTTGAGATACTGATTATTCTTAGTATTGTACCATTTTGGCCATTCTGGACTTGCTTTTCTAGTTATAGATATAGACTTATTTCTATGGATAATTGATTATTATTTTAACTTTGGATTTGGATATTATATATAATTGATTTTTTTTTTGACACGAAGAGAAGTATTGCATTTGGTATAAAATAAAATGGAAAGAAATTTGGATATTGTGAATTCTTGGTATCAAAGAGGGAGAAATATTTCATGTCTTTTTTTATTCTTTCCCCAACGTCTTTTTAATAATGTCAAAAGGGGGAGAAACATTTCATGTATTTTGTGCTACATATTTGTTATTCCTTAGGGAGCAATTTATTGTGAATAATTTTAAAATCCTAATCATCTTTGGTATATTATTACATTTTTTAATTTCTAGCAGGCGTTTGTTAGCATACTTTAAATTATTTGTTTTTCAAAATATAGGGACATATTTTTTTTCAAAATATATATAGACATTTTTTATTATAAATAAGGGTGAGATTGCTGACCTATATGATCATACCCATCTTAATTTTGATGATAACAAATAAATATATATTTTATAATATTCATTATTACTTGATATTCTCACAAGTTACTTTGAAGGAATTATCTATTTAAAGATAATCAAGTGATACTGGACTTCATGAGGATTAATTGAAGATCAAGACAAGCTTTAGATTAATTAAATTTGATTTATTTCAAGGTTTGTATTGATGTGTATAATTTTTTATATTTGAGAGCTATTTTTAATTTTGTAAAATATAAAATATTTTTAAACTATTCTTAAACCTTTAAAAACATGTTTACTCAAAACAGGATAAAATTTATAAACCTATACTAGACTTCAAAGTGCACAACCAATTTAGGTGTGGTTTGGAAAACTGCCAAACCCATTATACAGCTTGTGTGCTGGTTTTACAATAGGCTTAAATAAAATGTAACTTCTTTAATCTTGTTTAAATTGGTTGCAACCAGTTTGTAAATTGAGTGTGCAGTTTGAAAACTGGGTTGTGAATCAGTCGTGTGGTTGGGCGTCAATAGTCATTTTTTAAAATGGATAGACTAGTTGTGTGGCTTACCAAACCAACTAAGTGATTTTCTAAATTAGCTGTACAATTTGCTAAGCTAGATGTGCGGTTTGGTATTTATCTAGATCTTTCCATAGGACTAGTTTTTTTAAAAAATACTTAAACTTACTAATCTTTATTTGGAAACCAATCTAAGCTCTCAAAATGTTGAAATCAAGCATACATCTTAAGAATTTATTTGTATATTTACTCTTTGAGGAGTTTGTGTAATCTATCATTTTCATTTTATTTATTGTGAGAAAACTTATTGATTGCTCAACTTATGAGTAATTTTAGTATTGTATGGGTTGATTTACACCCTTTTAATTTAAGTTTGTAAAATCATCTTGGTTCGTGGCATTGTTAGTGAAAATCTCATTGCATTTGGTATATAGTGTGAATGTAAGCCATGTAAAGGGATAAACCATGTTAAAATTTAGTGTTGTTATCTCTCAACTCTCTCTTTATTTATTGTAATTGTTAAATATTATTTGCTATTTTATTAATTATAAATTGGTATTATTTGTGCATTAATTTCATTTTTCTAATTCAACCCCTTTCTTAGGTTATCTTAACTATAATTTCAATCACATTGATCATTGGTTGATGATTACAAAGTACGATGCATTATCATTTCATAGGGACATTACGCTAGTTGCAGCCTGCAAATGCTTTTTGTGTCCACTTTTGGTGTTTCGTTGATTAAACACTTCTACGATCTCATAAATTGAAAGATTTTGAATTTGAAGTGTCTTTGGTCTGCTTGAATAAATCATTGGATTTCTGGAACCAATGACAGCAATGTTAGGGTTATGTCTACGTGCCATCCCAGTTTTGTATGAATATTTGATATCTATACAGAGTATTTTTATTATATCGCTAATTACCTTTTAATTATATGGTTTATTTCTTGTTACGCTATAGACTTTGTTATATCTGAAGGAGTTCAGATACGATCTAAAGAAGTTTAGACCTGTGTTAAGAGTTCGTAAATATTTCAAGAGTTTGAGCATTGTCTGTAATAGGACAAAGACCTCAAAATTTTCCAATAATGATATAATTGCAAGAGTTGCAATAGGTTACTAGGATATGTCATTATGCAAGCATGTTCTCAAATACATAGTTCCTGATCTAATTTTACTAATGTAGATCTGTTAGTAGATGTTATTAATTTATATAGATCAGTGTATGTCTATATCTGTCGAGTACAGTTGGTTGTTCTTAGCTGACCAGGATCTTGGAGATTGTATAGGCATACAGGTATTCAGTTAGGACTGAGCACTAAATAGACTCATGAGGACCCTAATAGACATCTTATATTGCCGTCAATGGAAGGTCCTTTCGAGTTGAGTAGTATACGTGATCCTCTGACCTGAGCACCATGGTGGGCTTATGAGTGATCTATTATGCTTTGGTTCCACGCATGTCAGAGACCTTTCATGGTCTGATCGCTGGGTGTCGCTGGGTATAGTCCAATGCTCATGGAGTCCAATGCGTGCAGATATGGGATCCATCAGCTCTCATAAGGAGTGATATATCTAGATGCTCTAAGATAGTATCTCAGGAAAGTCTTATGGTCGTAAGCAGTTAACCCGGAAAAGGTGTTTCCATGGGTTAAACAATATGGCAAAGAGTTTTGCTCATATTGTTCAATTGAGATACCATTCTGGAGATAGGTTTATGGATGAGCATATAGAGATTTGACGGTGTGAATTTATGTCCTCGCACATCCAAGATATAAATGATGGAAGGACTATACGTATGCATTGTAACATTAACTTGTATGGTTCAATGCATCAGTTTGTAATATTTGTGACGTGTGTGTGGGGTATGGCTCACGGACTGATGGAATAGTTTCATTTGATGAATCAGGCATAGACTTAGAGAGTCCCGCAATATGGAGTGTACTCGTTGTGCACTAGGGCAGAGTACTGGATTAAATTGTTTAATCCAGTAATATCCAACATAATCACGAAAATGCGTGCGTGTCTATATTTAAGTGTTAAATACAACAATTAGTCAATAATTATTATTTACTAATTATAAAGTGACACGTGACGCATTATGAGCCCTCGGTTGAGTTTACCTAAGTGTAAGGTTTGGTGAGACCCGCTAAGGGGTAAACTTGGTAACTATTCATGATAGGTAAAATGGTCATTTCACACTTTGATTATTTAAATGTTAAATAATCAAATATCTCTAATATTTTATATTATTATATAATATTTTATTTATAATAATATAATATATATAATGCATTATATATAATATTATTATTATAATTTTATATTATTATATTTTGCCAACAAAGCTTTTTTTTGTATTATATTGTGATATTATTATTTTAATCATAAGAGATATATGTGTGTGAATTGAAACGAAAATTGAATGGAATTCAATTGAAACAAAAGAAAAGAGAAAGAAAGAAAATAAAAGGGTTATTTTCTTTTGCCATTTTTTCGTTTCATGCTCTTTGTTTTGAGAAGCAATTGTTGCTTCCAATTCTCTACGTCATTAATATGAGAAATAAGAGCAATAGATTAAGTACTGGTCATTTGGATTAAGGGTTAATCCTACATTGGATTAAGGATCTGCTATTCTAGATTATCAAGCCCACCAAGTTGATAACTAGAACTGACATCCAATACAACTTCAGGCAGACTCTGGAAGTATACGTGTAAAACATTACACATATTGGTAATTTCTCAAATTTATCATTTATGTATTAATTTGATTAATATATGATTAATGTGTTAATTTTATGTTCTTATATTCTGCTGCGTTAAAATATGTATTAAATGCGTATTTGTTAATTAATATACTACCACATGCATACACCTGGACACAGTAGATCTCCTATAAGCAATGCTTTAGCAACTAATTCAATTTTCACGTTTTTTTTAATACTACTTATTTTGTTTATTGGGTAGGCAAAAGGAGAAATATTATTGCTAAATCCAGCGAAATACAAATGGATACTATGACAAGAACAAAGAAAACCAAGTATCAAGCATCACCACCAGTTACAATATTTTCCATTTGTTAACCATTTAACACATTTAGACATTTAATCCATAAAGCATCTTTAATGCGGTGGAAGACATCAATGACATTAAGAGATTTATGATGAAACACCACTTGGTTTCGCACATACCATATACAATATATGGAAGCACATAATGCAATCCTATGGATCTTGCTAAGTAAAGATTTACCTCCAATTTTTCTACAAAAATAAGATAGTTCTCTCCTCTGGGTGACAAGATGTCTCTAGATTTGACAAGCCATTAAGATCTTTTACTAAACACTCCCAACAAATGTGCAATCAAAAAATAAATATTGTACCGTCTCAATGTCGTTACCACTAAATGGGTAGTTTGATGTAGGAATGAGACCTCATTTAGCCAGTTTACTTTTTGTAGATAGCATGTCCTTCAAGTCTAGTCATGTGATAAAACTATATTTAGGAATATATTGAAGACCCTATAGTAAACCTTGGTAACTTTCTCTTATAATTTTCTCAATGCATTAGCAATTGAGAATTGTCTATTTGAGCATCCGGTCCAAGTTGTCTTATCCTCCCTAGAAGTAGAAATGGAGAAATTGGAGCAAAAGATTCCTAAGCTTAAGCAATATACACATTCAAAGGATCTTAAAAATTCCAAACCTCATTACGCTAGAGGTCTCCAACTTTTGAATAACGTGGAATATCAGAGTCTTCAATGTTGATATGAGAAAATTTGTCTATTATTGATACACCCCGTAGCTATAGTTCATACTAAAAGAAACAATTGGAGCCATTTATCAATTCATAACCAATTAGCTTTTTTACTTGGCTTCTCTGTTGTAGAAGATTCTGCCAAACCCAACTAGAATCCATTGGTTTTATAATACTTCAAAAACTCAGTCTTCTAAGTTTGTTATCAATCACCCTTCTAGCTTATAAAGAGGATTTAACTACCCAAAGTTCTTAGATATGTTTAATTATTGCTGCATAATTCCAAGCATGGATGGATTTTATGCCTAATCATCAATAAAGATCAAATATTTTTAGGTTCATTCTTTTGCATCCTTTATGAAAGGTAAAATTTGTTTTAGAAATACTACTCAAACTCTTACTGAGGTACTCTATAGCAAGGACAAATAACAAAGAAACATTGGATCCTCTTACCTCAACCATTTCTTTCTTCGAAAAAAACCCTTCAAGCTACCATTTACCATTACTGAAAACATACTTGTTCTAATGCAACACAAGATTATCAGAATGAAAGAGAAAAGAAATTTAAGTCCAATTAATACTTCTTCTAAGAATCCCCAAGAGATTGAATCATAGGCATCGATCAATTTTGAGAGCACAACTAAGAACATTATATATTGATTTCCTCACCGGTTCATGAGCCAAGCACAACTATATCGATCAACCCCTTCACTGGTTTATGAACCAAGAGAATATTATATATTGATTTCCTATGAGGACAAAGGCCGATTGTCTTGGATAAACCAAATAGTTAATAACCTTCCTAAGTCTAAAAGTAATAATTTTTGTAATATATTCATACAGGGCAATGCAACATACTATTAGTCTGTAATCTCATAGACCATTAGGGTTAGGCACCTTAGGAACAATTGTGATAGCAATGGTATTAATAGAATAATAAATCTAACCTGTAGAGAAGAAGTGTTGCACAGCTTCAATGACTTTCTTCAAATGACATCCTAGCACTTTTGGAAAAAGAAACCATTGTATCCTTCAAGTACATGATGTTTGTTCCCGTTGATGCTGAATATAGCTCTTTTACTTCCTTGTCAGAGATGGGAGCACAGAGCATATCTATATCTTACTCCTTTAGCCTAAAGCATGTATCTAACATTTCTTGCTTAATAGGTTCTCTATTGCTCGAAGGAGTTTCCTATAGTACTTTTGACAACCTTGAGGTCTTGAATAGAGTCAACATTTTGTTTAATTATAGAAGTAATTTTATTCCTCGCTTTTCTCTGTTTTATCATGTTATGAAATTTTCTAGAATTGGAATCCCCAATTGAACCCAATGAATTCTAGATTATTGTTTGATAAGACTTTCCTCAATAATTATGAGCTTTCGTAGTTGCTTGTAAACACATCTTTCCTCTTCTTGTAACACTTAATTAAAAGGATCAGTCACTAGACCACTCTAAAGAGAATCTAGCATAGCCTTCCAATTAGTGATTTTTTGCGAGACATCCAAGAAGTATTCTTTGTTGAGTTCCTTTAACTTAGTCTTAAGGAGTGTGAGCTTACACCAGACTCTAAGTATATGGGGACTATTAATCTCCATATGCTATACATTTTCAACAATACTGATGAATTGAGGGTAGGAGCACCAAGCATTGAAGAGCCTAAAAGGAATCTTACTTCTAGGGGAAGGCCTATTAATGGTCACCACAAGTGGAGAGTGATTGGATCTGTCTACTGTTAGCATTTTATATTAAGTAAACTACTATGTGTCCAACCATTTCTCATTAACAAATGTCTAATCAATCTTCTATTATATCCTCTAGGCACCTATCTGATTGTTACACCATGTAAACCTATAACCCCCTGAATTTAACTCAAATAACTCTAGCCTAGATATCCAGTTTTTAAACAAGTCTACCATATTTTCATTACAACAAAGGCCTTCAATTCTATCATTATTTTTAAGGACATTATTAAAATCACCTTGAATCAGCTAATGAACTTGATTATCTGCTATCCACCTTGAAGATCTCACCATAAAATCTCCTTATCTGTCTCATCGGATGCCTCATAGACGTCAAATAGAACTCCATGTTGCAATCTACATCTTATAGTGTATAAATTGCTAGTGCTTGTCTAAAGTTATTACATTGCTCTTAGCTGAGTTAAAAACAATCTAAATCTCCCCCATATCTAAGCAATCTAAGTTATGTTCCCGTTTTCAATCTGTTAAAGCCAATTTACCCTATATTTTATCAATATTCTCAGACTTTATCCTTGTTTCTAATAATCCTATGAGACATATCTCTTTTTCTTAATCAGAGTTCTCACTTCTAATTATTTATAGGGGTCGTGGAGACCTTAAATATTCTAGCTTGAGATCATTTTTTTCGATCAGAGAATTTAAGGTTCTGTGTGGCTTATTAGCCCTTTCTAATTATTCCCACCTCATGAGTCAAGGCTACAGTCTTCCTCAAGTTGAATCTCTCCATGGCCTATATATTATTTACGTTTGTTCCTCCGACAGTATTATTGCCAACCTTAGGGGCAGTCTCTCATTTTTCCTTCTTTTTAGTCATGCTATTATTCTTTTCCTCCAATACCACTTCAGGTTTATGGTCTTCATTTTGAGAATTCTCCTTCAATATCACTTCAGGTTGATGGACCTCCTCTATATTTTCATATTGTGTAGTAGTTTCAAACCCACATTGATAATCCCGACCATCCCGTTTCATTTGCTAAATTTGTTTGGGCTTTCTTTTTAATATACAATGCTTGTCCTCATGACCAAATTGTTTACATTTAGAACACACTGTTGGTTTCCATTTATAGATCACTTCTTGGGTAGTGGTCATTCCCATATCATCCTCTAATGTCAACATATGTAAAAATTCACCCCAGATATCCATTTCAACTAAAACTTTCGCATAAGCTAATTTTGTTACTTTCAAAGTACATTGGTCATAGAGAAGCCTAATCAAACGGGCACTTAAGTCATTGCCTTTAAAGATTTAAAATAAATAAATGTGTATTTTTTAATTTTAAATTTTAGAATAAATATTTATTTATGTTGGTTCTTGCAATTTCAACTTTGATATTTTAAGGAATATGGATTAAACTGTTTATTATTCTCTTGAGTTTGATTCAGTGGATGATTTAGTCCCAATTAAATCTAGAATATTCATTTTAATCCCACTGTTAGTTTTCTTGTCAATTTAATTGAAAAAGAGATATTTTAGTTAAATTATATATATATTTAAATTATACCAACGCATGTTATAATATAAAATTAAGTAGTATTAGAGATTATAGGTCCTTAAAATGCGTGAGGCCACAGTAATCAGTTTTTTTTTCTCTCGGCGCAAGTTAGCCTTGGCTAACATATGGCAAAAATCATGGGAAAGAAAAAACTAGGCAAGTCTCCTGCGCGTCTTCAATTGGTGATTGTGTCCACTTTTTCTGAGACAATAGGTGAAGTGGCTATTGAACCCCAGGTTCTTGAAGTGGCTATTGAACCCCAGGTTCTCGAAGTGGAGGATGTTGTTCCGGCTGCAACAGGAGGCAAGATTCCCTCTGCGTATTTGGTGCTTCCTCTTATTCTGGCAGCAGCCGTAGACCTGGTGATGAAAATGATTGACGTCCAAGTCGTTGCTGGTGGTGATTCTGCTCCCGATCTTGCCCCCGCTCTTGGCAGATCATCGATGATTTCAGGTGTCATCTCCTCGGTGATCCAATTTGTTGCATACTCTAGAATCACCTCCATAAATGCTTATGCTGGTCTTCTGGTCATTGAAGATGGGTCAGCTCCTATTGGTAATATGGTGGGGTCATTGGATATTAGGGGGAACTATGAGTGTATGCCTGAAAATAGAATGGATCATGCCGAGAGATCACATAATTCAGATGTCGGTGATTCTGCTAGAGGTTTAAAAGATGAATTGAGGAAAATTGAACACAACATTGCCAAGATTGATGATGAACAGTATGGTATCAAGCTTAAAAAGCCATGGAGTTCTTTATTTTTCGGTAATCGAAATTTTAATCCTAGATATGAATTACAATTTATTGCACTTACAATCTGCAATGGCTAGAAAGTGATGAAATTCCATTATAAGGAGCTCATCGAGGAATAAGAATGATGAAAATATGCATTAATTGGTGGTGTGTATGGTTTAGTTTTACAGTTCCATCGATTACAAGTTTTTGTGATGAATCACTAAAAATAGTATGGATTAATCTCTGTTCATTTAATTAAATAAGAATTATTTTTGTTCAATTTTGATAGTGAATGAGGACAAAGTAAGACCCTTAAAAATGGGCCAATTACTTTGATAGTCGACATTTAATTGTTAAAATTTAGAAACTAAGGATTGTTATCAATATATTTAGTATTTGATCTGTGTCTATTTGGATACAACTATTAAATTTGCCTTGGGAGTTTTGAAGTAACTCTATGCTGATTTAAAATGTTAGTTCTTTAGGTGTCCCAAAATATTAAGACCAAAAGAGTATTTTTAATACCAAAATTATTTTTTAAATTTTTTTATGATGTTTAATTATAATTCGAGAAGAGCTTTTGTAGACTAAAAAAATTATTTTGTTTCTACTTTCAAAAACTCAAAATTTGAGCTTTTGAAAATAGAAACAAAATAGATTTTGGGCTTTTGAAAGAAGAGCTTTTTGAGTTTTTTTAAATATTTGTATAATGTCATATATATCCTAATAATATTTTTTTATTTTTATATTATACCCTTAATAAAAATGAATCCTATTCAACTAACATATTTTAATATTTTTTAAAAGTTATTATACCTCTAATTCTCCATATCTCTACAACTATTATATTTTTACAAGAATCTACTAAAATTTATTGTTGATTATTTTATTTTTTAAATAAAAAATATTATTTTATATTTAATTTTTGTACAAAATACAATAATTTATATTGATTCGTTGATTATTATATATTGATTTTACTTAATTATTATTTTTTAATAAATGATTTAAAAAATATATATAATAAATTTAAACATTTTTTATAAAAAATATCAAATAGTTTAGAATTTGAATATAAGTTTTATTAAATATCTTTTTTGGTAATTTAATAACAAATAAGTACTTTTAATAATGTATAACTAAACGATCTAATATTTTAAAAGAAATTTTTAATTAACAACTAAATAATTAATTATATATTTTTTAAAAATTTATTTAAAAAAATTTTATTTCTAAAAATTCTATTTAAAAAATTGTATCAAACGAGCCCTAAACTCCAAATGTAGTTCAGCTTGTTTGATCCAAGTCCCGTGGGTGCTATCATCAACGCAAGAGAGAGAGAGAGAGGGCAACATAATCTCATTAATATATCGTTATTTCTCCATTCTTATAAAAAAAAATCTCATAATTCATTAGTGTAGAAAAATTTCGTCCAATGACAGTAGGAATTTTCTAATTAATTATTTCAAATGTTTTGCAAAGCATTTCAATATTGTTTTAAGAAAGTGGCAATCCCTGATAAAAACAAAAGTTTATAAAGAGTAGTTTAGTTCAGCGTAATAAATGATTATTGATAATGTTGAATTATTAGATCCGAGAGAATTACAGGGAAAACAAATCGATGTCAATATTTCATTTGGATCATTGTCCATTTAATGGCCGAGGCCGAGACATCTGGCATATAAACAAGCAAGACCTTGTTAACCACAATTCTCATGCTAAGACTAGCTACATCATGAAATTAATTCTAACAAGCTAACACTTTCTTTCAGGTCCACTCTTAAATACTGAAGTCTTTCTGTTCATGGTTAGAAATTTAATAGCTTTAGTAATGGCTTGACACCGATTGATATGCACCAGGTACTTATTGATTGCCTCTACTGCTGGTTGACCTTCCCATATCCATATATTGCTGCAGTCCCAACCTGTGAGTCCATTCAAGGGTATACTTAAATTTATTAGAATTAATATTTTATTTAACCATTATTAATTTAAAATTTTGATACTATATCAAAAAAAATGGTAATTTTTATATTTTTATTCTTGAGTTCCATTTGTTAAAAAAATAGAAGAATATGAGATACAATTTTTTTTGGTTGTCAAAATATGTTATACATTATTCTTAAAACTTTTTTTACCCTCTCAAGATTAATAATTTAGATACAAAAGATTTGCATGGTAATATAATTTTAAGGATTTAATGAAAGTGAAATCATAAGAGTGCACACTTTATGTAATTTTCTTAAACAATAAGTAATAACTTTAAAATAAATTTAAATTGATGTGTAGAAAATTTATGAATCAAAGAGAAGAAAAAAAATTTAAGTTATTTTTCCAATAGAGATATGCCTTCAATATATAAAGAGGAGATGTTTCTCGTGAAAGACACTAAACTTCTTCAAAAAACCATAATATTTGAGAAGCTTGGTGGCCCTTCTCAAGGGTCACATCTTCAATATTGAGTGTTGCACGTTTGCTCTTTAGTGGCAAGTTTAGGACTTGAGTGCCGCAACGCTTCTCCTAAGTGTCACAGCGCCCAAGCTGTTTTTCAATAGTTTGGCTTTCCATTCTCTTTTCTCATTGTTTTTTTTTTCCTACTTTGTGTACTTGAAATACATTTGTTTATTTGAAATAGACTTGTAATTTTCAACAATCTCTAACATATTTTAAATAAACCAAATGAGCAAATATAATCAAAATCAAAATAGAATTTAATATATATGAATTGGTGCTTTTTCATGTTTCTATCAATCGTCATTCTTTTATTGTAAAATAAAGGACTATATGTTCACATTAAACTCTCTAGTAACTTATTTATGTCAAATGGTGTGACACTTTATGGCCCTGTGTCGTCCTGATTTTATGAGTGTTTTAGAGATACCTGATTAATGCTATACTAGTTAAGTGCAAGCACACGCTATCATATCAAGTAATATAAGATTTTAAGTTTAAGTGTCGATCCCACATAGACTATGCAATCTAATTCTATAAATCAAGTACTAAAATTGTACCTACTTAACTTTTATTTATAAAATCACATTCTGAAAATTAATTAACTAATCTAACTCTATCAATTAAACTAAACAAAAATAAATGATAGAATTCACAAATAAAGATAATCTAGAATTTTGACTTTTCCCTTAGTATTTCATTAGATTTATTAACCTCTTAGTTAATCTCTTAATATCAATTATTAGTTTAGACACTAATCTCATCACAAGCCTCTGTCGATGGTTGAATGACTATATTACGTATTCTAATAATTATCTATATGTCTATGGTAATTAAATCAGAATGTAATTCATTAAGATCAAGTCTAAATTATACCATATATGCCACATAGGTATATGTCTATCCTAGGTGCAACTCATAGTGTTACCATTGATCATGCATCAAACTATCTAAGGCTAGAAATATGAATTCATTCGTCGAGTTTATCATAATTCCTTAATAATTCAAAATATTGATTAAGTATAATGAAAATATTAAACACAAGATAGAATGAATCAATCTATTATATAATATCATAAAATAAAATTTAACAAAATTCAAATCCATACTACCTTCACATAGTCTAACCCTATATGAATAATGTAGCCCATCACAAAATCGAAAGTATACAAACCAATCCATAAATAACAACAAGAACATAATAATAAGAAAAAAGAAGAAAAATTAATCAAGAAGACATCTTGGGTTGCTTCTATCTCAATCTTGACTTGAACCTTGATTCTTGATCTTAAATTTTCATTTCTTAGCTTTGATCTTTGATTTTGTGTTGTGAATTCTTTTTTCAAGTTTTTGCCTCTCTCAAATCATTATTTTGGCTATTACAAATGTGCTTTTATAGGTGTAAGAACCCTAGGGTCGAGGAGAGTCAATTCCAAGTCAATATAGGACTCACAAAGGGTGTATTTTCTATTTGTCGCATTGAGTGCCGCAGCGCTCTACATTCGGGAATTGGGTGCTGCAATGCTCAGGCTTGAATTCTGGAGCTCTCGTATTTTGAGCACAACTTCTTTATTTTACGTTTAATTCACCTCCCATTTTTTCCTATGCATCATAATTTCTCTCATGCTCCTATTTATGATTAAGAAACATAATTAAATAGCCACATATTCATGATTTGTTATAAAATATCAAAGTTGGGTACTTATCATACTAGTGCTTTTAGAGTTTTAATCCTCAAGAATGTGGTATACTACTTAAGCAAAAATTATTTCTAAAAAAAAATTCAATTAATACATACTTATTATAATGTGCTAAAAAATAAGTGATCAAAAATAAGATTGAATTCAGTTCAAGATTCATGATACAGAAATTATCTCAAACGTTTATTATTTCTTAGAGACTTGTAAAAATAAATTCAACCAATATTCTATTTCTTATCATGGATTAATGATCATCTTTTTAATTAAAACTTAACAACTAAAAAAAAAACTACAAGACAACCAATCAATAAAAGAAACAAAATAAACATAAAAAGTGTTTTCCACCCTTAAACTTAAATTAAACATTGTCCTCAATGTCTAAAAATAAATTTAAAAGTAAGAGAAACTCCCAAGTGGCCTCCAGTGGGCCATCACTGGTCCAGACCTCCCAAGTGGCCTCCATTCACACAAACAGTACCCCCAAGAAATCGAACCCGGGACGGAACCCCTTATATTGCCTTAGCGATTCGTCCTTGTACCACTTGGGCTGGCTCACTAGGACCGGTATGTCCCGGCTTGTCAGACTAACTGGGTGCGAATCCTCACAAAAAAAGGCGCCTTTTAATGTGAGGATACACACCGTTTAGTCTGACAAGCTGGGACATACCAGTCCCAGTGGGCCATCACTGGTCCAGACCTCACAGTGGCCTCCATTCACATAAACGATCACCCCCAAAGATTCAAACCCGAGTGGGTTATACCACCTCAAGATGCCTAACGAATCCGTCCTTATACCACTTGAGCTGGCCAGCCCAAGTGGTACAAGGACGAATCGCTAAGGCAATATAAGGGGTTCCGTCCCGAGTTCGATTCTTTGGGGGTACCGACTGTGTGAATGGAGGCCACTTGGGAGGTCTGGACCAGTGATGGCCCACTGGGACCGGTATGTCCCGGCTTGTCAGACTAACTGGGTGCGAATCCTCACAAAAATAAAAGTGGTACAAGGACGATTTAATGTGAGGATACGCACCGTTTAGTCTGACAAGTCGGGACATACCGGTCTCAGTGGGCCATCACTGGTCCAGACCTCACAGTGGCCTCCATTCACACAAACGATCACCCCCAAGGAATCGAACCTGAGTGGGTTATACCACCTCAAGATGCCTAACGAATCCGTCCTTGTACAACTTAGGCTGGCCAGCCCAAGTAGTACAAAGACGGATTCGTTAGGCATCTTGAGGTGGTATAACTCACCCGGGTTCGATTCCTTAGGGGTATGCTTTGAGTGAATGGAGGCCACTTGGGAGGCCTGGACCAGTGATGGCCCACTGGGATCGGTATGTCCCGGCTTATCAGGATAACTGGGTGCGTATCCTCACACTTATAGAGGATCAAAGTTAATGATAGAATCATCTTTATATATGAGCTTTCTAGGTTTCCTTTCTTTTGGCTTCCACTTCATCTTAATTAAACCAAGGGTTGCACCTTATTCTCCTCATCTTCTCTAGAAAGACTTGAATCCTAGACCCATAAAGTGTCTCTCTTTTGCTCTTATCTTCGATCTTATCATCATACTGTAGTTCTTTCTTCTCTTTCTATACCTTAACGTTTTTTTTTATATGAGAATTCAACATCTCCATATATTTGAGCATTTTGGCATTTAGGTACATCACATCAATACTACCATAGTTTTACTCTCATATGGCAATTTGATTTCCTTAAAGATTTTGAATGTCACAGTGTCATCTTGTACACTCATAGTCATTTTTCCTTTTTGAACCTCAATGACCGTATGTCCCGTAGCTAGGAAGGGTCTTCCAAGGATGATGGGGATCTCTTTATCTTCTTCTATGTCTAGCATAATAAAATCAACGAGGAAGATGAATTTGTCCACCTTTACTAGCACGCCCTTAATATTTCCCTTTGAGTAAGCGAGAGAGCGATCAACAAGTTAAAGGGTGATATTGACCGATTTCGCTTCTCTTAAACATAACTTATTATAGACGGATAGAGGCATGAGATTAATACTTGCTCGTAGATCGCATATGGCTTTACGAAGATCATGATTGCCAATAGAGTACGGTATAGTAAATCTCTCGGAATCTTTAAGCTTAGGAGGTAGCTTTTTTGAAGAATAACGCTACACTCTTTTTTCAATGCCACTGTCTTATAATTCTTCAGTTTCATCTTCTTAGAAATGATACTCTTCATGAATTTGACGTAACTAGGCATCTGTTCAAGCGCATCTGCAAAAGTGATATTAATATGTAATTTCTTAAAAATATCAAGAAATTTAGAGAATTTTTTATCTAATATCTTATTTTGCAGCATCTAGGAAAATGGTAGAGGAGGTGTGAATGACTGCAAGGGCTATTTCTGCACATTTCCTGCAACATTTTCTATGCTTGTATATTGCCCATCTTTTTTTTCTACATTTTTAGGATTGCCTTACTGTAATTTTTCAATTTCTGCACTTGTATTGCACCTTTGTAACCTTTAAGGAAAAAGAATAGGCAGTCTAAATGGCTATACATCCTCTTGTTGTTTTACCCTCTCATTTTTCTTCATCGTTGGAAGTGGTGTTGGTAGTGTGTTATCATGTAAGATATTACCACTTTGTAAGTTGATAGCTTAGCATTGCTCCACACTTCTTCTTGGATTTGTCTCGGTATCACTTGGTAGAGTGCCTTGTGGTCACTTGTTTATGGCAGCAACAAGTTATATCATTTGTAGCTCCAAATTCTTCAATAATGTTGAATGATTCTATATAATAGCATCGTTGAACTTCATATATTGCATAAACATATCTTCTAAAGCCAGATTCCTCTCTTATAGTGGCTGAAATCGTAAAGGATTCATTGGTCTAGATGACTCCCCTTGGTTGTTACAACAAGAGAAGTTAGAATGATCTCTCTACCCCAAATTGTAGGAATTTGATTGTGGGTTAGGTTGTTGACGATTAAAATTGCCCATATAATCCACTGTTTTCATATATCGTCCATTCATATGGTTATCACCACAAAAGTTGTATGTCACTTATTGGATTTTGACAACGTTCAATACATCAAACTTCTTGGATAATAAATGGATTTGCGCCACCAGTGCATTGAATGCATTAATCTCATATACATCGACGAATCT
Organism: Ailanthus altissimus; assembly: GCA_946807835.1. NCBI lineage: Eukaryota > Viridiplantae > Streptophyta > Magnoliopsida > Sapindales > Simaroubaceae > Ailanthus > Ailanthus altissimus. The sequence goes on from OX327698.1 coordinate 16,198,505, forward strand.
ATTGAGTATAACTCTCTCTACTGGCCATTGGTAACTGTTTGACACCATCTCTTCTAATAAATTATAAGCCTAATCTATAGACTTATTCATTATAGTTCCTTTAGTAGCAACATCTACAATGGTAATCAAATGGCCTACTGATCCATTTAGGGACTCTATGATGAGGACATTTCCTCAAAATATCCTTCAAGCGCTCTCATGCTTCATATAACGACTCTTCATCAATTTGATTGAATGAGGTGATGTCATTTCTCATCTTTATTATCTTTGCTGGTGGAAAAAGCTTAGCTAAGAACTTCTGAGCTAAATCTTCTCATGTCGATATAGATCCTAACGACAATGACATTAACCAGCTATTAGCTCTGTCCCTTAAGGAGAAAGGGAATAGTCTCAATCTGATAGCATCGTCGGAGACTCTATTGTACTTGAAAGTAACACAAATTTCTAAGAAATCTATTATATGCACGTTTGGATCGTCTTTAAAGGCTCCGCTGAACTGTACAATCTATTTTAGCATCTGAATACTATTTAGCTTAATCTCAAAGTGGTTAGCAATGATGGTTGGTCATTGAATACTAGATTGCACATCATCAGTAGTTGGGACAACATAATCTCTCAATGCCCTCTGTGGTATCATAGGCTCAAAGATAGGATTGTTGATGTTATCGTTGTTTTCCTCAATAGTGTGATTTTTTAAAAGCAAAATAAAAAAAAAATCTATTAAAAGTAAGTAGTTTGGTATTAGTATTGATCTAAGAATAGAAAGAAATAGTCTCTAGCAATGGCGCCAAAAATATGATTGATGCTATACTAGCTAATCGCAAACGCACACTATCGTATTAAGTAATATATGATTTTAAGTCCAAATATTGATCTATAGGAATTATGCAATGTAATTCTATAAATCAAGTACTAAAATTGTACCTACTTAACTTTTATTTAGAAATTCACAATTTGAAATTTAATTAACTAATCTAACTTTATCAATTAAACTAAACAAAAATAAATGGTAGAATTCACAAATAAAGATAATCTAAGGTTTTGACTCGTCCTTTAATATTTTATTAGATTTATTAACCTCTTAGTTAATATCTTAATACCAATTGTTGGCTTAGACATTAATCTCATCACCAGCATCTGTTGATGGTCGAGTGACTATATTACGCATTCTAACAATTACCTATATGTTTATATAATTAAATTAGAATATAATTCATTAATATCAAGTGTAAATTATACTTTACATGCCACCTAGATATATGTCTATCCTAAATGAAACTTATAGTTGTTATTCTATGATCATGTATCAAACTATCCTACGTTGAACACATGAATCCATCTGTCAAGTTCATTATAGTTCCTTAATCATTCAAAATATTGATCAGGTATAATGAAAGCATCAAGATAGAATGAATCAATCTATTGAATTAAGATCATAAACTAAAAATTAACAAAATCTAAATCCATACTAGGTTCATATAATCTAACCCTATATAAACAATTTAGCTCATCACAAAACCAAAAGTATCCAACCAATCTATGAATAATAGTAAGAACAATAACATAATAATAAGAAAAGAGAAAAAAAAAACTAATCAAGAAGACGTCATGGGTTGCTTCTCTTTCAATCTTGAATTAAAATTTGATTTTTGATCTTGAATCTTGATTTCTTGGCTTTAATCTTTGATTTTATATTGTGAATTCTTTTTATAAGTTTTTACCTCTCTCAAGTCTTTGTTTTGACTTTTAAAAGTGTATTTTTATAGGTGTGAGAACCCTAGGGTCGAGGGGAGTCAATTCTGAGTCGAAATAGGACTAAAAAATGGTATATTTTTCATTTATTGCACTGAGTACCATAGTGCTGAAAAGTAGGCACCGCGGTACTCATGCTTGTATTTTAGCGCTCTTATATTTTGACCGCAACTTCTTCATTTTACATCTAATTCACCTCTCGTTTGTTCTTATGTGTCATATTTTCTGTTATGCACCTATTTATGATTAAAAAAAAAATTAAATAATCAATATTCATAATTTGAAGTAAAATATCAAAGTTGAATACTGATCATACTAATGCCTTTTACACCCCTATCAATGCCTACCTTGCTCCCATAAAAACCAACTCAATTTTACACTCACAAAAGGTGACACTCCATCAAGTGTGTTCTAAGGATAGCACACCACCATACAATAATGGGTTATGGAGTTCATTAAGAGTATAATATTTAATATTTTTCACTGTAGATGTACTACCTCGTCTTAGGGATGGACATAACATATTATTATTAGTACAACAAGACAACAGATAACTTGTTCTTACCTTTAAAAACACACTTCGTATAAATCTTCAATCACATATGTAGGGTTACCATCACTCTTACTTCATGCTATAGGCAAAGGTTCCATCCCCTCAACGTATTTTTCACTAATCTCCTATTTGGTAGTTTAGTCAGAAGATCGCCTAAATTCATCTATGACCTTACAAGATCTAGGCTTACCACCCCAGATTCTAACAGCCGCTTAATTATACCATATTTTAAACATACATGTCTACTTTTTTTCATTATAAATCTTATTCTTAACTTTAACTATTACAGGTAAATAATCGTAATAGATTGAAATTAATGTCACTACTACAAAAATGAGCTTCATTGATACTATGCTACTGACACTTTTTTAAATAGTGTCAGTGAAGCCCATTGTTAGTAAATTGTTGATACTATAATATTAAAAAAATAAAGTCTCAGTAAATTATTGATACCATAATATCAAAAAATAAAGTATCAATGAATTAGTGATACTATAGTATCAGAAAATTAATTTTTATTTAAAAACATAATTATTAAAATAAATAAATAAAAAATACATAAAATAACCAATATAATAAAAAATAAAATCTACAATCAAAGTTCCACAAACAAGTCTTTACTAATATTATTTTAAAATAAAAGTAAAAAATTTAACACTAAGTTCACGTGTCTCCATCTTACTTAACAATATTTGCATCGTCCGTCCAAAATAAGAGGATGTTAATAAATAAAAAAAGTTCAAGTTAATTTAAAAAAAAAATTGAACATTAATATCCACATATTCCTATAATAAATATTCACAAATATTTTAAAAAACTCATATTCATCTTAAATCTACAATTTTAATATTCATTATAAAATTTTATTTTATGTATCAAATCTCTTCTAATAGTCTAAATACTTCCAATACTATCCATAGATCCCTATTATCTCTTTAGGCTAGCCCATGCACATCCTATTTCAAACCCAAGGACTACCTAAAATAAAATATAAAAAACTCAAAAAAAATACCAAAACAAAATACTCGTCAAGAGTCTAGAGTCTTCCCCCCCTTCCCCCAACGCACATGCTATCCTCATTTCTATTTTTTTTTTTTAACATTCATTTCTATCTTTCAAAATTCCTTATTTCTTCTTCACTCTTACTCTCAATTTCCAAATAATGGCCCAAACCCTAGCATGAGCCATGATGGCTCTCTCTCTACGCAGCAACTCCAAACTCAGTTCTCTACTCTTCAAGCGTGTCCCCTCCACCGAAACCACCGCCATAAGAAAAATGTGATTATTATTTTGTGGTTTATTTTTCATTAGTGTCAATGACTTATATTTGTTGTTTTATATATTAGTGATGAGGAAGCAAAAACAAAATTACAATGTTTCGTGCGATAGGTATTTTTGATTTGGCTATGAGATTGATGAGGAGCCATCTAATAAGCTTCAAGGTACAATTTTAATTGCTCCAATTCATTTTTTTTACCTTTCTGATTTAATTGTATTTATGCTTTATTAATGCATATTTTCTTCAACAGACTTGCCTAGAGTTTTGTTTATGCTTCAAGCATTTTTAGGTATTTGTTCATTCTTTTGTAGCATAATGTCATTGTTAAGTGCCCGCTACTTTAATGACACATTACCTCATTGACGATAATTCTAAAGTGTAGTTCAAACTTTGTCAATTAAAAGTTCATCTTGGCAAAGCTAAAGAGTCTCATGAGACAATGGTTAGTTTTGAATGCAAATGAACTTAAATTAAATGTCGCTCTGTAATTCTGCACTGTATTTTTCATGAAGCTACTGATCAGTAGAGAAGAAACATTATACTTTCTCATTTGGATTATGCATATTCTTCTGAAGTTGAATGTAATCAGCAACAATTTCATCAATTTGCTTTTCCATTCTCAAAGCTATGTTTTTAGAGCTAAAGTTGTAGTTTTTTATTATAAACCAATAACTTAGACAATTGTCCATATCAATTCTTGTTGGTAAATGATTTAGTTCTTGTTCTGAATGGCTTATGAGTCATTTTAATTAATATAGTGGAAATATTTAAGTATATGTAAAATCTTGGTGATTGCCTCTACTTCCAACTAATGAAATTTTGATGCATTAAAGTATGATATGGTGCTTCCAACAGGTATACTTGGTGCTTTTGCAGTTTCTGTTTTCATGTCAATTGCTATAAGTTTTTTTTGTGTTAATTCTGAATTAGCACTTTCTCCTAACACATATTCCTTTATCTATAAACAATTTATTTTACAATTTGTATCATAGCATACTACATCAAACTAATATAAAGTAGCTTATAAACAGTTCAATTTATTAATTAAAAGCTAATTTATATAGTTCAATTTACAAATTGATATAAACAGTTCTATTTTCAATTTACAAACATGCTCTACGATGATGAGGTACATATTTCATTTCCTTGTTATTGTGTATGAAAGTTTAGACATTCTTCAAGATATGGAAAATAATTTATTGACTTCATTATGCAAGGAGATTTGCTATTAGTCTAAATTTATTATTGTTACACATTAGTCTAAACAAAATGATCATTTGACATTGGTTTTTGTACTTGCGCTTGCTTCATAATGTTGACTTGTAGTTGATAATAATGGTCTTTGAAAGTCAACAAAGAATAATGATCTTAATTAAACAATATAATTTTACTGTTCAAGAGAATAATTGCTAAATATTATCAGAGTATATAGCATAGGTATATGCAATTGTATTTTTTGTTCTCAATTTATAGTATCTTTTTTGTACTTAATATTATTGACATATGTGTCTAACCAAAGAGTACAACATTTTGATTTCTTAGCTAGAAAGCATGCCTTTTGTACATTCTTTTGTTTTTCCATAAATTATATTTTTAGTCACTTAGTTTACTTATTTTTTTGGGTAACTTGTGTTTTAGAGCTCTGGCTAAGATTTTGGAGTTAGAAAGCACGTCTTTTGGTTTGACATTTCAATATACTTGAATGATATTAGTCAACTCATATGTATCCTTTCTATTTTTTTCTTCTTCTTCTAGATTCAAGGTTTACTCAACAAGAACTTCCAGATGCAAACTAATTCTCACACCAAAATGGGTAAGTTCTTGTCGCTTAAGTGTATAAGGGAAAAATTTTAGTTGAATGAGGAAAAATTAAACCTAATTTAGTGTACTAATATAGTTTTTTTTTTTACCACTAGTATAGTTTCGCTTAAAGAATAAAGGACGCCTCTTCTTGCAGGGTCTAGTTCTCTTTTGAAATATGCATATGTGTTTATGTTGACTTAATCCTTCCTAATGATATGTTGGAATAAATTCTAGCTTATCTTCCAATAGCAAGCATATTTAGGGCATCTGTGGGTGTAAGGCATGATATTATTCGCCCAAGAAGGTTTTAATGGCACTTTTTATGTTAAAAATTTTATAATTACTGTGCATTAGCTCTCTCAATGAACAGAGTATCACATGGGTAGTTTATAGTTAATGCGTGGCTGGTTTGATGAATGATTACTTTAAAGATTCTCATTTTGTAATTGTTGATTATCTTTAATTATTTAATTATTTTCTTTGTAATAGCAATTTGTTTTTTACCTAAATCAATGAATGTCATATGCAGGAGGCTACTTTCAGAGTAGATTATGCTATACCCAATATAGGCCAGGAATTTGGTTTGATTATCCTTGGTGATAAAAAAAGTGGTAATGCTGGTTGTTTCTGAAGTGTTAAGATCAATTGACCCGTAAGACTATGTCCGAAGAAAATTACAAAATGCTTATTACATTGCTTGATAATGTTTATGAGAATTGGTTGGATAAATTTTTTTCACCAAATGTGTTTTGTTATTTTGTGGCTTTGGCTAGATAACATACTTCGTGATGATGTACATATGTCATTTCTTTATTTTTCTTTATGTAACTATCTCAGTTTTTTAATATACAATTTGAGATACTTTGTATAGTTAATGAAACTTAGTTTGAATGGTTTGACAATTGTAGTTTTAATTATAAATAAATAAATAATTAGATATTTATTTAAATGTACTATTTATGTATGGAATTGTAGTTTATAAATAAATTCAAATTCTTGTCGAATAATTCAAATTTGAAATTATTAAAAAATATTTTAAATTAAATAAAAAATCTTTGATACTAATGTGTTAGTAATTTTTTGATATTATGGTATCAATAATTTATTGATATTACGATGTCAAAGATTTACTAATACCATGGTATTAGTAATTTATAAATACTATAGTATCAGTAATTCATAATTTATTGATATTACGATGTCAAAGATTTACTAATACTATGGTATTAGTAATTTATAAATACTATAGTATCAGTAATTCATTGATACTGAAGTATCGGTGATTCTTTGATACTACGGTGTTAATAATTTATTAATATCATGGTATCAAAAATTCACTGACATGATAAATGGTGTCAGTAATTTTTTGACTCGAGCAATACTGATATTATGAAATAGTGTTAATAAAATTTTTCATTGATGCTATTTTTGTAGTAGTGTGTAGGAAGGTAAGACTAAATAAAAAAATTGTGAATTTTCATATAATTTATTTGGTGAATTTTAATTTTAATAATTTGTTTAGCTTATAAACTTTTAATTAATTTGATACTTGAAAGTTGATAATTACTTTATTTGTTTCGATAGATTTTAATTTAATATTTTTTTAATTTATTTAGTTCATAGATCATAAATTAATTCATTGTTTAAAATTGATGAATATTTTATTTGTTTAGATAAATTTTATTTTTTAAATTTATTTAGTTAATAGACTTTAATTAATTTGGTATTTATAGTTGATTTATACTTTTATCTTTATTTTTTTGCATAAATTTTACCACTTACATTTACTGTTTTAATATTTTTAAAAATGAAAATTTTAAGAAACCACAAATCAAATCGGACTAATCAATTATAAAGTTTTAAAGAATACTAAATTATACTGCGCCTACCCCCAACTATGAGAGAGCATTTCTTTCTCTAAGGTGGTTGTAACTCGCGATAAAATCACCACTAAGATTTTTTTTCTCTTTCATTATAATTTCCTTCTCAAGTTTTTTCAAATTCCCATGAAAAAAATTCAATAAGCTTCAGTTTTCTGTCCATATTCACCTATCAGTTGCACATTTAGCTATTTTAGTGTTTTGATTACATTCTTCTACTGTAAAATCTCGATCATCACAAATAGGATTGAGGACCTAGGTATTATGAATGAAGAAATTATGTCTTTATTTCAGAAAATTTAAAAATAAGGAGCCCAATTATTATTGCTTGTTTTTAACTTTTTCCTGACCGGTTGTACGTACCCCAGTCACTTGCCCTCTTTCGGCTGTCACTTGCCAGTGGTTATACGCTAATGTCAGCCGGCCGTTTAGTTCAGCCGGCTGAGGCTGTTCTGTGGACATGAAAAATCTAAAAAGTCAAGGGCGTAGAGATGACATGACAATTGATATACATATACAGACATTTAACTCCAATCTGCGTACTCCAATAATGACCAAATAAAGAAAGATCCTCTTTGATTTGTTATGTTGGATTATCCTCTTATAATAAATGAACAGCTTATTTATCACTAGCCGATATAGTAGACCAAGTAAAAGCAATTTCAATAATAAATTGCACGATTGTTGCCGAAATTGGATTATCTTAATGTAACTTAATTCTCAACTGAGCTAAGTACTGGCTATATATATGCATGCAGAATAAAGTAAGCCCTACAGAGCTCTAAGGCCGGAAGAGTAAAGCTAAAGAAAAATGTCTGCAAATGTTGAGTTCGTTGTTGATGTAGAGAAAGCCAGTGGTGGGAGAAGAGTCCAGCCTTTAGCCTCCACACCAAAGCAAGTGCCCGTATATAGTTTCAGATTATTGTTTTTATTTAATCTCTTGTAATTTGTTGAGGGTTTTAGTTTGTTAAGATAGGTTATAAGTTATAACGTAATTTTTTTTTTCTTTTGTTCTTCCTTCGTCAAATCACTATGCAGGCCGCAGGAGCAGTTAATTATGGAGGCGGAGAAGAAACAGCATCCCACCACATTGAAAAAGATTTTGGGATCTGAAGAGCTTCTTTCTGTGAATGTCAGTATGATTTCTGTTTTTAATGTAGATTGTTGACTTCATGGATAACTATGAATTCTCAACCATGAAGTCCTAGGACCATTTTGCATACTTTTATAATTTTTTATTCAAATAAAATAATGGTACCACATGCGAAAAGAGAATACTTCTTCTGGAATGATTTATCTTTTATAGGCTTTTTTTTAAAAAACAATTCTATGAAGTTCCCTGTGCTGTTGAGATTTGCTTAATTATCTTAAGCGCAGGTATGTTTATTCACATTCTTACCATGGGAATTTTGATCATTAGGTGTGGAGAGCATCAATTGCGGAGCTTCTTGGCACAGCTGTGCTGGTTTTTGCAATAGACACTATAGTTATCTCCTCCATTCAGACAGATACAAAAACACCAAATCTAATCATCTCAACTTTGATCGCATTCATTGTAATAATTCTCCTTCTAGCAACTTTTCCGATTTCCGGCGGCCACATCAACCCGATAGTCTCCTTCTCTGCAGCACTCACAGGCCTCGTATCCATCACACGCGCCGCCATATTCATTCTAGCACAATGTGCTGGTGGCGTAGTTGGTGCTCTAGCACTAAAAGCTGTTGTAAGCAGCAAAATTGCCGAGACATTTTCACTTGGAGGCTGCACTGTGAATGTTGTTGCTCCAGGACCAGATGGGCCTGTTGTGATCGGCCTTGAAACAGGGCAGGCACTTTGGCTTGAGATTATTTGCTCATTTCTGTTTCTTTTTGCTTCAGTTTGGATGGCTTTTGATGGGAGACAAGCAAAAGCTCTGGGCAGAGTTACGGTTTGCGTTATCATTGGAATTGTGTTGGGTCTTCTGGTTTTTGTATCAACAACTGTTACAGCTCAAAAAGGATATGGTGGTGCTGGGCTGAACCCAGCAAGATGTTTGGGTCCAGCACTCGTCAGAGGAGGCCATCTCTGGGATGGGCACTGGGTTTTCTGGGTAGGCCCGGCTATCGCCTGCGTGGCATTTGCTTTATATACGAAGATCATTCCAAAGGAGCATTTCCACACATTTGAGTAAACCCGTTACTTGATTTCAAGTTGTTGAAGCATGCTAGGTTTCAGACTTACTCTTTTGTTAGTGTATGCTTTTCTATCTTCGGCAAGTGTTATTAATGTTGGCATCAAGTTCTTGTTTGCTGTTATGCACTCGAAAGAAAAGTTCCTATAATGGTTTTCGCTGGCTTAATTTTGCCATAGTGTGACAATGATGTATGACCCCATGATCTACGTGTGTTTGTGTTCCTAATAATTAGCTAATTCAAATTTGCAATATATTTATACAATTTACTTCTATTTTCAACTTTAATACGGAGTTCTGCTGCTGGACAGTGGATATATAGTATCAGGAGAAGAACCAGAGATTTTGGAAGCCCGCGGTGGGGGACAGGGTATTTATTATATTAGGGCCGAAGTGCAAGAAAATAAAAAAAGGAGGGACATAACCTAAATTTATAATTAAAGGGCTAAAAAGTAAGAACAACCATATGCATTTTCCATTTTGTTCAAATTACTTTTAAGTAATGCAACTAATTTTAACTGGTATCTTAAATTTTTTTTCATCTTAAATAATATATTAAAAAATTATTAAACGATAAAATAGTATAATAAATTATGTTAAAATTTACATCATTTTATATTTGATATTTTAATTTAAAATTTAAAATATTATTTAGGAAGTATAGCATTATTCGTTACTTTTTTTACCTTTCAATAAATAAATTTTAAATTTTTTAAAAATAAAATAAAATCTTTCCTCCAAATACTTGGGACTATCGTAACCTTGTGCATGTTGACTAATGCACTCTCAAGAAATACAATATTGTAGCATGAAGATTTGGCATTAGTTCTTTTTTCTCCTGATTATTATTAACAGAGATAGAATGTTTAGGTTAAAAAACAATTAATGTACAAGTTAACGGTAAGAGCCTATTTAATAAATTTGATCATATATATTATTAATTAGTAAAACTTACACATTTAAAGACCTAAACAAAAGCTATATATATATAGCCTTCTCTAGAAGACTATTTTTCTTACTGTTGAATATAAATGGTCTCTTTTAAAGGGGAAAGGAAAAATTAAATTAAATAAAATAAAATTTATGAACTATTCATACTAGGTTCTTGTTGGTGACACTAACCTTTTAGTCAAAGGTTATTATGCCCCAATTTTTAATCTCTTAGTGCGAGATTAGAATTAAGACTTTCTCCTAATATGAACTTATTTAATTTTTTGCAAATATTTTGACACGTGTATTTTATATATTGAATATGTTTTGTTGAGATGTATTTTTATTAATTTTTTTACACTTAAATAGAAGAGATCGTAGTCCCCAAACCAAATGCTTGATAAAAGAGTTTTAAATCTTGAAATCCGTAACATATATTCAATCACCACAATGCTAATAATTTTTTTTTAATATTATTTCACGATGTTAATCATTGAGAAACTAGTACCAGTGACAGTAGAGGTACCAGAATTATTTTAGATATTTTTACAAAAGCATTTGAATCTATAACTTGCTCTAAAAAACAGGGTAGCTGGGTTACAAAAAGGACAAAAGTTTCCTTACTAAACTAATTAAGTTTAAAATAATGATCAAGATAAGTATGTACAACGCGTACAATGTAATGAATGATACCTGATTTGTGTTACGAAATTTATAAGTTAAAATAGTACCTTAATTTAAAATTATAGAGATAAAAAATTAAAAAAAATAAATAACACGATTTTTACATGAATTTTTTTTAATAAATTAAGGTAAAAGTCACAAAATAAGTGTAAGAAATTTTTATTATATAAAAAAATAAAAATTACACCTTTTTAATTATAAAGAGAAAATATTTTTATGTCTCTTTTATAAATAAGAGAAATGTTATAAAAAAAAAGAAATTATTAAAAATTTACAAATTTTTAGAAGAGAAACAATGATAAGAGACTTTTATATTTATAGGCAATTGAATTTGCTATTTAAATTTTGGTTGTTTTTTAAATTAAATATTTTGGCTTCTATTTTCTTCTTTTGTTGTGGGCGTTTCCTTTTATTTTTCTTCAAATTTGGCAAACCCATTTCGTTTCGGCATTTCGACGCCTAGAAGTTCCTTCTTCAACTTCTCTTTTTCTTTTCTTTATTTCAAAAGTAATGGGTCATGTGTTGCCTATTAACATTTCTCCTACTTGAAGATTTAATTAAATAATTATGTCTTCACATTCCATCACCTATATTTTCTATCTCCATGCTGCTTACGTTTTCGTCAGATCATAAAGATATCTACACCATAAGAACTTGTTCGTGTATCGGTTTAGTTAATGCATCTGCGAAGTTATCTTTGGTGTGAATCTTCTTCATATCCACGCTTCCACTTTCTACTACTTCACGAATAAAATGATACTAAACTACTATGTGCTTTGTTATAGAATTAAAAGACAAATTTCTTATAATGTGCAAGGCACTTCGACTATCACAATACAAGGGAATCTTCTCTTAATTGTGCCCGAGCTCCTCTAAGAGCTTTAATTTAAATTGCTTCTATACAAGATTATGTAACTGTCATGTACTCAGCTTCTATTGTTGATAGAGCCACAACAATTTGAAGTTTAGAGACCCAACTAATAGCTCCTCCTACAATGGTAAACACATAACTTCTAATAGATTTTCTTTTATCAAGATCATTTGCAAAATCTGAATCAACATATCCTCTGACAATTAATTTTGATCCTTCATAACATAATGCAGCATCTGAGGCACCCTTGATTATGATCCTCTTAACAGTACTCCAATTCTCTTTATTAGGATTGCTCATGAATCTTTTAACCATTCTCATTGCTTGTGCAATGTTCGGTCTTGTACAAATTATAGCAAACATTAAAATTTTCACTACTGACACATATGGTACTCAAGACATCTCCTTCCTCTTTGCTTCATTGCTAGGACACATACTTAATGATTACATGAAATTAATAAGAAATGGGGTCAAAATTGGCTTATAATCTTAAATATTGAAGTGTCGCAAGATTTTTTTCAAGTAGTTCTTCTGTGAAAGCCATATCTTTCTATTATTTCTATCTTAGTGAATTTGCATCCCTAAAATTTTGTTTGTTAGTTTCAAGTCTTTCATGTCAAATGCTTTAGCCTTTTGGCCTTTAACTATATTACTTGATCTTTATTGATATTGAGTTCATTATTTTGTTGTTATATATTGATGACATATTGGTGCACAAGGGTCTGCACTTAGTCTATTATATCTAAGGCTCAATATGAAGGAATCAAATCTCTTATACCAATACCTCGATGCTTGTTTGAAACCGTATAGAGATTTGTTCAACCTAAAAACTAAGTTCTCTTTTTTTTGCAAGACTTTCTTGTTGGAGCATATAAATTTCTTCTTCAAGGTCACCATAAAGAAAAGGGATTTTTACATATAACTATTCTAGATGTAAATCAAATGTAGTACACATAGTAAGGACTATTCAAATAGTGTTGAGTCTAACAACTGGTGAAAAGATTTCATTGAAATCAAGACCTTCCTTTTGAGCATATCCCTTTACCACAAATCATGCACAATACCGCTTCACTTGATCATCGTTATTTTTTATTTTCTTGCAGACCCATTTGTTGCCAATGGCCTTCCTTCTATATGGTAGTGGTATAAGATCCTATATTTTATTCTTATGAAGAGCTTTAATTTCTTCTTACATTGTTGTCATCCATAGAGATGCATCTGAGCTATTCCTTACTTCTTGGAAAGTTGATGGCTCTCATTCCTTCAAGAGAAGACAGTATGCAACATTGCCTTTTATATGCTAATCAGAATGCCAAATTGGTGCTGACCTCACTTGATTTGATCATCTAAGAGTTGGCTCTTCTAGGTCAACTGGGTTTTGTTCATTGTGCTCTAGTGCTTCTTCAGAAATTTCTTCTTCTGACTCCTTCAATTAAACTGTGGTAGTTTATGATTTGTCATTTGTTGTGCTATCATCTTCTTCCTTTTGCAGCTTATCTTCTATAAATATCACATCTCTATTGATAACTGCCTTATGCGTAGTGGGACCCACAGGCAATACCCCTTAACGCCATCAGCATATCCCAAAAATATACATCTTCTACATTTTAGATCAAGTTTTGTAATTTCTTAGGTATTGTACATCACATACATAGAACTTTTAAATGTACGTAAATTAAAATAATCAGCTGGCTTACTAATCCACATCTCTATTTATGTCTTTAAATTAATCTCTATTGATGGAGACTGATTGATCACGTAACATAACTCTAGTTCTATTCATCCACTCTGCCATATTATTTTGTTGAGGAGTGTACGCCGTTGTAAATTATCTTTTGCTTCCTTCTTGTTTGCAAAATGCATCAAATTCCCTGTCAGTATATTCTTCTCTATTGTTAGTGCTTAAACATTTGATCTCTTTCCAGTTTCAAGTTCCACCTGTGCTTTGAAGACTTTGAATAGTGGAAACACATTTGCCTTTCTTCGAATTAGATAGACCTAATATCTCCTAGAGAAGCCATCAATGAATGATATAAAATATTATGCTCCTCTCAAAGATGTGTCTGATACTTGCCAAACATTAGAATGAATCAAGTCTTAGATGTCATTACTCTTACTTGTTGATATGCTAAACTTCAATCTATGTTGCTTACTTATAACAAAATGCTCACAAAAGGGTAAATAAACATTTTAAACTCTATAAAGTAACTTTTGATCAGAAAGAATTTTCAAACCTCATTCTAATATGTGACTAAGGCTTTGGTGCCATAACATCGCCATCTCTTCTGCAGAATTGGGTGATGCAGCAGATGCTTCTATCTCTGAAAAATGTTTCCCCCCAAAATCATACAAAAGTTAGTAGCTATATTTTCATCCTTCATTACCACGAGTGTGCCTCTGACAATCTTTATGATCCCATTTTGTATATGAGTTTTACATCCAAATTCATCTAGTTGTCCTAAACAAAAATAGATTTTTGTTCAAGTTTTTCATATGTCGTACATCTTGGATAGTACAAACTATTCCATTATACATCTTTAACTTAATGGTGCCAATGCCAGCAATATCCAAAGCATGATTATCACCCATGAACATAGATTCTTAAGAGATGTGTTTGTAATTGTGAAACCAAACTCGACAAGTGTTCACGGAATTATACACATGCGAATTGTAACCACAAGTGCACAGGTCGTGATCAAGTAATAATGTGATGAATGAATATCATTCCCACGAGAATTGGTATCCTAAATTAATGCTAATTACCCCGGTATTGACAACCTAACTTTATCTAAGTTAATTTAAAAGATAAGTTAAATTGTGAAATTAAAATTCTTTAAACTAAATAAACTGATAAATTAAGGATATGAGAGTTCTATGGCAATGGGGTTTTAGGGACTTGATTTTCTTTTATTGTTTCTATGCTCTTTATCATTCATGATTAACAACTAATCTAATGTATTCATTAATCAAGGGCTTAAGAATAATCTCATTCCCACTCCCGAGTGCAGAATGAGACTCTATACATATACAAACAAGTTGATATCCCCATCTAACCCGTTATACATACACGCATTAAGCTACCTTTATGTGACTCAACAAACTCAAAACTATGCCTTTTACAATCAACATATGGATTAAATTTTTCCAAACACATAACCCAAATGTTTAATTCATCAAATCTATTTTTCAATGCAATTAGAAGCATTAAGTACAAAAAGGTATAAATGAATAAACATCAAATAGTTATTAATCACAAAATAATATCAATACATAGAGTTCCATCAATCCCTAGAATATATAATCTAGCAATCCATAGTGAAATATTTAATTACATTCATCCAAATGTTCATAAAAGTACTTATGTTCAAATCAACACAAAATACAATTACAAACTATAAATAAATGTAAATGAAGTAGAGAAAAAAGAAAGAACTAGTTTGAGAAGCTTTTGGAGTCTTCAATCTGTAATAATCTTTCTTAATCCAAGCTTCAATGGCCTTTCTCTCACTAAAAACTAGAGTTTCTCTATTTCGTGCTCCCTTTTTATCATTGAGAAGTGAATAAAAGGTAGTATTTATAGGTTTCAAATTAGAGCAAAAAAATAGGTCTAAAATAGGCAGTGGTACTGCCAAAATCTGGGTTTTTTGGCTCCCAGGTACAGGTACTGTAGCATGGGTACGGTAGCATGACAATGTTCACGCACTGCAGCATGTCACTATTTATTGCACTATAGCATATTTGGTTTTTTGCTTATTTTCTTTGAATTCTCATCCTAAAAAGCTTCATTAACTTGAAACCTACAAAATGAAATTAAAAACATATAAAAAGCCATGTATTCTTGTTTAAATTAAGTAATTATCAAGTTTAGAAAAGATACAATATAATGATAAAATACAATTATCAAACTCCCCCAAACTTAAATACTTGTTCGTCCTCGAGTAAGGAAGCATATATCACAATAAAATAACAAAACAAAAACTAAAAATAACAACAAACTCCAAAAGGATATGGTTTATGTGGTTGGCAAATGATAAGTAATTATTTTAAAAAATTTCTCATAACTATTATCCTAAAGAAAATTCTAAACATCATAACTGTTCAACGTATTAATCCAATACTTATTCTAACCCACAAGTGACCTACTTGGTGTGTGTGTGTGTGTGTATAAATAGCTAAAATCATCAGTCACATGCACTCGGATTAGTTTATGCATACAAGTCAACGAAATGGTCTCTATGATTTTTTTTTTTCAATTAACACTTCATATGCTTGCTTTTCACATCACTCTCCACTAATGTTGGCATACACATAATTAAGGATCAAATAGAACTTTAATTAGCTTGTAATGCATGTCTAGGGTGAGAGTAGGATAAAATGGATCAAGTTCGGCTCAACTCACACCATAAACACACATTCCTCTAGAGAATTACACAAACCGAACCATTTATTTTTCACCCGATTTTCTCCAAACTTATTTCTTCGATTCCCTTGCAATTTTGTTGTTCCATTTTTTTTTTCTTTTAAGCTATGGGTATAGCAAACTCAATTTATATATTTTTTTTAATTTTATTTATATATTTGTTTTTGAATTAAGTAACTATACCCCCAAACTTAAGCTTTTCGATATTAGAACAACCAAAATTTATAATGAAACCTATAACTCTTCTAAAATTCACCCAATCATTTTCAAAATTTTACATATCTCTCTAAAGGTAGTGTTATGCCAATGGCGTGGTGGGTACTATGAAGGGTAATAAAAATAAAGTTAAGGTAGTGATATGGTTAGCAAGAAAAAAAATGGAATTTAGGCTCAACGAGGGTGACTAGGGATAAAATTATACAAATGTTGGCTTGAAATGCTCAATCGATCCAAAGATGGTCTAAAATCATATCCTCAATTACATATGCCCAAGGATTTTCATCTTGAGTGATGCTCAAACAAGTTCTAGCATGTTTTTGGGACTTTAATTATTCTTATTGTGCATAAAAGTCTTCTAAGTAAGTATAAAAATTAAATGATTCTAACTACGTGCTCAAAATATTATGTGGTCACAAAGTGAAGTCAAACTTGTCCTAGATTACCAAGCAAATAATCACAACATTCATTATTTCCAAAAGAATGTAGCATTTGAAATCATGTTTCTATTTTATATCATTGACTACTGATCATTCAACCAATTCGCAACTAAAGACGAAAAAAATTACATGCAAACACAACAACTAAGAACAACAGTCATGATTAAACATGGTAAATGAACACCGAATAGTATTTTCCTCCCCCAAACTTAAAGTTGACATTGCCCACAGTGACAAAAATAAAAATGAGCAGAAGAGAGTTCCCTCGTAGTCGATAGCTTAGTGCAAGACTGAAGCGGCAGTGCTTAAATCTTGAGACTGAAGTTGTTGCTTAAGTTAGTGCTCAAAGCCCTCAATTTGCTTGACTTTTGTTTGAGCTCTATTAGGCTGCACCTTGTTGGCTCTACTTTCACTCCATTTTTTTATGCTTTATGAAGTGCTGATATGTTGTCCTAACACAATACAAGAAATAAAAATATATTAAAAACTAAGATTGAAATTGAAAATTAAAATTCATTTGGGTTATCTCCCAAGAAACGTTTGATTTAACGTCTTCGGCTTGACATCTTTCAGATTCATGGGGGATTAAACTAGACTTTAGAGGCATTCCGTCCATGGAACACTCATCCATTTTGGTGCTTTTGTGTGTATTCAATAGCTTTGTCATTCTCTGTAACGATCCAAATTTCACATCAGGTAGACTCGTCCAACGTAAAGGCCTTATGAGGAGAAATACCCCTACCCTTGTGAGGCGCCTTTTGGAGATGGTGATTTGTTCTGCCCATAAAAGACAAAATAGTGAGGGGGAAGGACGTATGCGTGAACCCCAAAGTGGACAATACCTTGCACAAGAATGTGGGCTCTTTCATTTGATATCAAAGCCGAGGACGGCTCTGTTTTGATGGTGAGGGGTATTGTAACGACCCAAATCTCACATCGGGCAGACTCATCCAAAGTAAAGGCGTTATAAGGAGAAATCTCCCCTACCCTTGTGAGGTGCCTTTTGGGGATGGTGATTCATTCCACCTATAAAGGACAAAACTGTAAGGGGGAAGAACGCATGCGTGAACCTCAAAGCGGACAATACCTTGTACAAGAATGTAGGCTCTATCATTCTCTTTCCTTAATTTCTAAAGTTCTATATGGTGTTTAACAAGGAATGACCCTAACTCTCTTATTTTAAGCTTCCCCAGAAAGAGTTTTAACCTTGGCCAAAAGAATGAATCACGTTTGCCAGTATTTGATTTCTTTTCCATCATGTTCTTGCCATACCTCATCTTTTTCCTTGTTCGATGCATCTTTGCCTTACTATAAACTCGGGATTGAATGGTATCTATTTCCTTCCCACCATTCAAATCCATGTTTTCAATCTTCAAACATTCCTTAGAGTCATTTGACAACTTCCTCTTATTGAAAACCTTGAATGTAACCTCCTCATCTTGTACCCTCATTTCATCTCTCCCTTTTCTATATAAATGATAACTCTTCTGGTAGCTAAGAATGGTTGCCCAAGAATAATAAGAACATTCCTATCTTCCTCCATATCAAAGACCACAAAGTCCATCGGTATGATGAATTTACATACTTTAACTAACACATCCTCAATGACCCCTAATGGATAAGTTATAGATCTGTTCGCCATTTGCAAAGAAATTTTAGTGAGCTTTACCTCACCAAGACCTAACTTGTTGAAGATGGATAGAGGCATGAGATTTATGCTTACTCTAAGGTCACACAATGCTTTTTCAAAAGTAGACTCCCCAATAGTGCACGAGATCGTAAAGCTGCCTAGATCCTTCATCTTTTGTAGCAACTTTCTTTGGATAATTGCACTACATTCCTCTATTAGCCTCACCATTTTATAGTCCTCAAACTTTCTTTTCTTCAATATCACTTCCTTTATGAACTTCATATAGTTTGGCTTTTTCTCCAAGACATCCATAAAAGGAATGTTAGTGTAAATGTTTTTAAAGTTGTCAAGGATATTGGAGGGTTGATCATCTAACTTCTTTTTGTATAAGCGTTGAGGGTAAGGCAATGGTGGGGTAATGATAGGAGGATTGTTTTGGAAGGAAATAGAGTTGGGTTTATGATTTGTCCTAGATGGTTTAACAACAACTTCTTTCTTTTATCCTTTAGCCATATTTTGCTCTGAAGTTTCAACTTCCATACCACTCTTAAGAGTGATGGCATTGCAATGCTCTCTTAAATTGGCCTCTTTGTCACTTGAGAATTTGCTTGAAGATTGATCTTTGATTGCATAGGTAAGTTTGCCAACTTGTACCTCTAATGACTTCAATGTAGCATTCATGTGAGTATAATGTGTCTCAATGTTATCAAGCCGGGCTTCATCTTGTTTAAACCTCTCCTTTGTCTCCATAATAAAAGTGTCCAAAAGGTCATCTAAAGATGGTTTCTTCTTGACCACTTATGATTAAATTTCGGTGGAGGTTATAAGAAATTTCTTGGATTGCTATATGAGTAGTTCTCATGGTTTCTAATCCCAGGATGATAATATGTAGGCAAGTTATTATTCATGTGTTGGAATTTTTGGTTGTTGATATACTGGACTAGCTCCGAATCACTCCCTTCACTGATGTAGGACAAATTTGTAATATCATTAAATCTTTACTTGTTGAGTCCTCTTTAGCATTTAGTGTAGAAATTTAGTTGGCTAAAGCTAAAACTTAGACTGAAACTGCAATAATGGGATCAACCTCATGCATTCCGGCAGTCTCCTTCACTATAGACCTCTCATTAGGCCATTGGTAATTGTTGTAAGCCATCTTTCTAACAAAACTTGGGCTTCTTTCATCGTTTTTGATAGCAAGGTTCCACCTGTCGTTGCATCCACAATAATTCTTGTTTGGCCATTTAACCCATTATAGAAGAGTTAGATTTGGAACCAATCTTGATACCCATATTAAGGACATTTTTGGATGAGATCTTTGAACCACTCTCATACCTCATAAAGTAGCTCAGAATCCATTTGTCTAAATTGTGCTATCTCCCTACGAAGTTGTAAACTCTTAGATAGTGGAAAGAATTTGGTGAGGAACCATTGGGCAAGCTCTTCCTATGTTGCAATACTACCTAGTTGAAAAGATTGAAGCCATGCCCTTGCTTTGTCCCTAAGAGAGAATGGGAACAAGCATAGATGAATGGCATCCTCTGTAACTCCATTCAATTTAATAATATCGCAAACCTATAAAAATATAGCAAGATGCACATTAAGATCTTCACTCTGTAATCCCCTATATTGATTTTATTGTATCATATTAATAAGGGTTAGCTTCAATTCAAAGTTGTTGTCTTGAACCCTTTGACGTTGAATCCCTGAATAATTCTCATTCACCATGGGCCTGAAATAATCTCTCAGTGCCTATGGTTGTTGGTTGTTGTTGTTGTGATCTTCCTCGGCTTTCATAGCTTGAGATGTGTTTCTCCTTTCTCTCCTAAGTCTTCTCAAGGTATATTCAATCTCAAGATCAAAAGAAAAGAGTTCCATGCTATGAGCTCTTCTCATACACTTTTAAAACAATACAAGAACCTCATAAATCAAAAAGAAAATAAATAAATAAAAAAATGCCTAAATTAAAATCAAGTTACGTATCCACAATATTAGCACCAATTCAAAATTCACAATCCTCGGCAATGGTGCCAAAAAATAGTTCACGGAATTATACACACGCAAATAATAACCGCAAGTGCATGGGTCATGATTAAGTAATAATGTGATGAGTGAGTATCGTTCCTACAAAGATTGGTATCCTAAATTAATGTTAATTACCACAGTATTGACAACCTAACTTTATCTAAGCTAATTTAAAGGATAAGTTGAATCGTGAAATTAAAATGCTTTAAACTAAACAAACCGATAAATTAAGGATATGAGAGTTCTATGACAATGGGGTTCTAGGGACTTGATTTTTCTCTATTGTTTCTATGCTTCTTTTCATCCATGATTAACAACTAATCTAATGCATTCATTAATTAAGGGCATAAGAATAATATTATTCTCTCTCCCAAGTGCCAAATAAGACTCTATGCATATACAAATAATTTGATATCCCTATCTAACCGTTATACATACACGCATTAAGCTACCTTTATGTGACTACCTTAAGTTTATTCCCAACTCAACAAACTCAAAGCTATGCCTTTTACAATCAACATATGGATTAAACTTTTCTAAGCACATAACCCAAATTTTTAATTCATCCAATCCATTTCCCAATGCAATTACAAGCATTAAGCCTATAAAAGGAATAAATAAATAAATATCAAATAGTCATTAATCACAAAATAACATCAATACATAGAGTTTGATAGAGTTCCATCAAGCCTTAGAACATATAATCTAGCAATCTATAGTGAAATATTCAATTACTTTCATCCAAATGTTCATAAAAGTACTCATGTTCAAATCAATATAAAATACAATTACAAACTATAAATAAATGTAAATAAAGTAGAGAGAGAAGAAGGAACTAGTTTGAAAAGCCTCTAGAGTCTTCAATCTTCAATAATCTTTCTTAATCCAAGCTTCAATGGTATTTCTCTCACTAAAAATTAGAGTTTCTCTCTCTATTTCGTGCTCCCCTTTGATTCTTTGAGAAGTGGCTAAAGAGTAGTTTTATAGGTTTCAAATTAGGGCAAAAAAATTGGTACTAAAACAGGTGGTGGCGTTTTGACGCCGAGCATTCTGCCAATGAAAGCCCATGTTGGCGCCTGGGCACCAAAACCTGAGCGTGGGTACTATAGCATAACATTGTTTACGCACTGTAGCATGTGTACTATTCATTACACTGTAGTATATTTGGTTTTTTGCTTTTTTTCTTTAAATTTTCATCCCAAATCGCTTTATTAACTTGAAACTTATAAAAAAAAATTAAAAACACTTTAAAAGCCATGTATTCTTATTTAAATTAAGCAATTTTCAAGTTTAGAAGAGATATAATATAATGTATAAAATGCACTCATCAACAAGAGGTTATATGCCATGTTGCGTCCGAATCATTATCCAAGCCTCAGTGATCTTCTTTCTGTCATTGGGAATAGTTGTTGCCTCGTTATATAAGACGTTACCATCATCAAAAGTACTTGCAACACAACCCTGAGATTTTGGTGACTCAGTGGTCTTTTTAACACATTTTCTATATCGACACTTGATAAGGGCAAATTTGTCATATATTTTCTCATATTTTTATTATTGATATTTTATTATTTTATGAGAATAGATGGCTAATTATGTGCTTTATTGTTATTTATAGGGCCTTGACAAAATTTAAAGAAAGAATACAAAAGGACCAAAAATAAGGACTAAAATACAAACTTTTCAAAGTATGTGTCTAGTGCCACGAGGATTATCGCCCCAGCGCTGGAACAGTGATCGAAATAAAAAAAATGACCTGTTTAAGTCACATCTGGTGCCCTAGAGCCAAATAGTTACCGCGCCAGTGATAGGCCAGAGCCCCAGCACTAACTTTCCACCGCTCCAGCAGTGAAGCCTTTTTCACATGTCGCTCTAGCGACAACTGCATAGCGTTCCAGTCGTAGCGCGAGTCCTAATCCAATGAGAATTGAGATTTTCAAGCTCATATCAATCCCTATAAAAAGCCACTCGTTCCCAGCCTTTAAGAATCAACCTAGAGCACCCAAGACACATTCAAGAACACTAAGAATACAGATCACGAGTCTTTGATAGCAATAGGAGTTAAATTGAAGCAACTTTAGAAAGAGATTTAAGGCGTTCTTCGACATCAAGAGGATCTTAGGCAGCACAATTAAGAGCAATTCGACGTCTATATCGGTTTGCTATTAATTGTGTCATGATTTATTAATATTTTTACTACTGTTCTCTTGTAGCCATGAGCTAAACTTATTTTCTAGGATTAATACTTGAACTCAATATGTGTGTTTAATTGCCATATCTTTTGAATAGTTAATAAACTTAATTTTTTATATTCAAATTACTTGATCTTAATGCTTCAATGTATCTGGCCAATATATGGTGAATGAGTTGGTAGTATTGTTGATAAACTCGAAAGAGGAATCATAATATTTAGACTTAGGTAATTTGATATATGATTGTAGAGTAACATTCAATATTGCATATGCAAGTTTCAATTTAGGATAGGAATATACCTAATTGGCATGTATGATCAACAAGATCTGATCTTAATGAATCTTAATTTATTACAAGTACCATAGGAATATAGGTATTTGGTAAACTAAGGTATACTTACATGACCTTGGAAGAGGCTTGTGAATACATTAGTGTCTTGATCAATAATAAAGACTAAGGGAGTTAAATATGAAAGATTAATCATTAAAAAGCATATTGAGGGATAGTATTAATTCTAGATTTTCTCTATATTGCTATCACATAATTCTCTTGCATTGTGTTTTTATTTTTATATTTTCTACATTGATTCTTAGATTTTTATTTTTCTAAATAATTATTAGGAAGACATAATTTTAATAATTGGTTAAAAAGAAGAAATTATCCATGTGGGTTCGACATCCGACTTATTTAGTCCCTTTATTACTTGCATACAATAGTGTATACTTGCACTTAATTTTAAGATATAGAATTATCGCATCAACACTCACTTTTAAAATGTCATTCCTTGCCATAGTAATAGCACTTGATATTCTTCTTACTTTTTGACTTCGATCTTCTTTATCTATGACTCTCACTAGAGTCATATTCCCTTAACTTGCCTCTAGTTATTGGTAAAGCCTCTACTTGTTGCAAATTAGTTGCTCTGTCTTCTTTGGTTTTAAGTCTGCTTTCTTTTTCAACAATAGAAATAAATTTTACATGAAAAATCCTTAAACAAATTGAGGTAAAAACTACAAGACAAGTATAGGGAACAAATTTATTTCTCTCTTATAAATAGGAGAATTACTACAAAGAAAAAGAAATTATTAAAGATTTACAAATTTTTTGGTTGAGAAACAATGAGGAGAAAGTCCTCTATTTATAGGCAATTGAATTCCCTATTTAATTTTAGTTGTTCTTCAAATCAAATATTTTGGCTTCTATTTCCTTCTTTTATTGTGGGTGCTTCCTTTTATTTTTCTTCAAATTTGGCATACCCATTTCCTTTCGGCATGTCGATGTCTACAAATTTCCTTCTTCAACTTTTCTTTTTCTTTTATTTATTTCAAAAGTAGTAAGCCATGTGTTGACCACTAACAATTTGTTGAGTGAGTCGATTATCCTATAAGTTAAAAAAAAATTGAAATTTGAGTTTATAAGTAGAATAATCCATTCATCCATTAGGCTAGTCTTTTTTTGTTGGACTCTTAGATCCTATACTTCTCTCTTATAAACCCAAGCCCCCTCCCTTCAACTAGTATCAAAGACAAATTTTAGTAGTCAAAATATGAATGGACTTACTATCAAACAAAATAATCGATGTTGGGCATCGATAGAAATTTCATTTTAAAGAGATTGTTGAATAGATTGTTGTCCTATATTAACTAGAAAAAAGTTAATACTTGAGTTTATAAATTTTTCTCCGACATGGGAAGGTCAGTAATAATGGCTATCAATCATAAGCTACAGTTGTAAATGAATTATTGTCAAGCAATAACCCTCATGTTATAAACTGAAAAACTTTAAGGGTTGGAAGTGGACTTGCGAAAAAGCTTTAGTTAATTATTTTTAGAAAACTAGGGTAACTGTTACAATTTCATCGTTATTAGTTATTAATGTAAGTATCAATTTGTTAGTTAATCTACTCATAGGTAGGAATTGGGAGGACAAAATATCTTGCTTGCTTGGCAGCTGTTTATATTCCATATATCTAGCCATTAATATCTTGGGGAGGCCTTGGCTTATAAAAGAAAGCCTAACATTGTAGTGAGGAGGAGTGCAAAAACATAAAAGGAAACTTATCACGTATGAACACTGCAATATTAGTAACTCAACACTGCAGCAATAATTTAAGGAAGCCCAGTGATGCAATGTTGGATTTAGAATGTTGTAGCATTGGCTCGAAGTCATATTATTGTTCATAATGGTCCTTAAACGCCGCAGTGTTGTCTATTTAGAAAAACTTTATTTTTGGATAGAATTATGTTTTAAAGTTAGTTTTTGACTCCTATAACGTGTGAACTGTTATTTTAACTAGAAATGCAGTTTCTACAAACTTTATAAATACTATATAAATTTTTATAACTCGTTAAAATTCGAAAAGGGTTGAAAAGAAATAAAGAGAAACTCTAAGAGAGAGAAAATAGAGAGTTAGAGAGCCTTGAGCACTGAATGTACAAGAGAACACCATACATAGTGCTTGAGTTATGAGTGTACAAAAGAAACACTTATAAATCCTTTGAGAACTCTTTATTATTTGTATTTTTTTATAATTTCTTGAGAGGGAGATCTTTGTGATTTGCGTTCTTTATGAACTAATAAAAAAGGGTAGAATCTCGTGATTTACCATAAGTGTTTGTTGCCAAACTAGGTAATTTGATGATATGACTATTTTTAACTTTGTTATGATCTTGTTCTTATTCTTATGTGTTTGTGATTGAAGTTTTTTGTATTTGCTTAGGGTTTATTTAGAGTGCACGAAAAAAATTTCAACAAATTGGTATTAGTGTAAAGACTAATTTCTAAGAGGGATTAATGATATACCCCCTTCAAAAAAAAAAAAAGAGGGATTAATGTTAAGATTAATATCCGCAACAACAAAAACAACAATAATAATAATAATGAGATTTTTCTTCTCTGCTAACTTAATATATCAAAAAATAATTTAACACGTATGTATGATATTTCTGATGTATGATCAATATTCATGCCTTTTTTTAACTGTATTGTCCAATTGACAAAATAAAAAGAAATTCTCAAAGTAGTAATTTAATAATATGATGTCGTGGAACTAGTATAAATTTTGTTTTTCAGTAAGGTAGAGTTTATTGTTTTGACTGAATTCTAAAAAGAACTGTTGAATTGAGCTGAATAATTAAAAAATAGTATTTTGATGTTTATACCCTTATGAATTTTTAATATTAAATTAGAAGAAAAATAAAAATATATATAACTAAATAATATTTAATTATACAAATTAATATTAAAACAGTATTAGTATGATTTTTTTTGTAATTATTTATGATTTGTAATTTTTTTATAAAAAAATTGTAAGTCCATTAAAAGTACATTAATTATAAAATTGATCAACATAATAAGTATGTTTTTTTTTATATAATTAGTACTTGATATAAAATAAAATAGTTTGATTTTATATGGAAAGAGATGTAATAGATAAATAAGTTGGGGATATTTTTGAGAAAAAAAATTAATGATATCATCCCTACTTATTTTTTACATAAAGTTAAAAAGTCAAAATTTAGCTTTTTTTAATTAAGTTAAAATCGACTTAATTTTTTTAGTAAATTAGAAAAATAACTTAAATGACCTAATGAACTAAATTAAGGTAGTGTTTTTAAAACACAAAATTGTAAGTTGAGTTGAATGGTTGAATTTGAATGACATAAGCCTTTTTTTTTTTGGCATCATATTTGAATACAAATGTTAAATTATTTATTTTTAAGAAAAATACAACTGAAAATTAATATTTTTAAAATTATAACTTATGAAATTTTAATGTTGAATTAATAAAAAAATATAACTAAAATACTATTTATTTATACAAATTAATATTTAAAGAATATTAAAATAAAATTTATTGTAATTTTTTATGACTTGTAATTTTTTTAAACCTGTAAGTATATTAAAAAGAACACATTATTATATAAAATTAATCATCATAATAAATACGTATTTTATATAATTAGTGTTTGATAAGAAAAAAAAAAAGAGATAGATTTTATATGAAAAGAGATATAATACGTAAATTAGATTAGTTATTTTTAAGGAAGAAATTAATAATATCATTTCCATTTTTTATTTACATTAAATCAAAAAGTCAAAATTGACTTATCTTTAACATTAATGATATCAGCACAATAAATACATATTTTGACTTTTTTTTTGGTGCAAACAACTCTTCATTAAACTATCATGAAAGTTAAAGAGAAAGACCCTTCATTACAACATGAACTAAAATATTTGGAATACAATTAATCTAAGGATCAATAAAATCTTAAGAGAAAAGATGCTTGACTAACTCATGAACCACTCTATTTGAGTGTAGAGTTTATTTATAATTTTTAAAATACTTCAAACAATTAAGAATATCATTAAGAAATAAACAAATCTTGAGCACGAGAACGTGCAAGGAGATTATTTACAACTACGGTTGCGTGTTTGAAGTACATATTTTAACTTTTTATGTCAAAATAAAAATGTTTTTTTTTATATTAATTTAAAAATAACTTAAATTTTTTATTAAATTAAAAAAATAAACAACTTAACTAATTAAATAAGTTAAATTAAGCCATATTTAGTATCAAGCTTGTGAGAATGTTGATTAAAAAGCATTGCGATATAATTTGTAGAGCAAATCAAGTGTGTAGGATACGCAAAAATCAAAGACGGACGCAAAATAAGACAAAAGACACAAGGGGCAGTGCCTAAATGTGGGCGTTGCGGCGACTAGGTCCTGGGCCTCGCGACACCTAGAACAGAACTTGAGTGCCGCGTGGCCAGTGACCAGCACCTCGGCGATGAGGAGCTAGGCGCTGCACCGCAGAAAGTTTTCCCATTTTATTGTAACTTGTTTTGTCTCTCACCTACTTTAGGACTCCCTAATACGACTCACACATGTTTAGAGTAAACCTAGGACATCCTAAATCCTATATAAAGGCTCTCTATTAGCTTATAAACACATCTGAGTGAAATCCAAGTGAGAACTTTGTGATCAAACATACTTTGTGATTCTCAACGAGAGAAAATCCCTAAGTTGCAAAAGATAGTGTTTCTTTAAGTTTTTCTTGTAAAATGCGTACTTTTTGAGTGCCTTTGAGATTCAATAATAAGAAGAGTAATCTTGATCCGCCGTGAACGTAGGCAAGTTATCGAACCACGCAAATTCTATGTGTTCTTCTTCTACCTTTCTCTCTTTAAGTTCCTTAATTACTTGTTCTGCGTATATCGCTTGGGCTATATTACTTGTTTGTGTACTTTCGCTTCAACAAACTGGTATTAAAGTTTGGTTCTAAGTAGTCATAGCCATACCCAAGTATGAGGTAGAGAAATTCAACAGTACGAATAACTTTAATCTGTGGAAAATGAAGGTAAATGTGCTATTGGTGAGTTAACAGTTGGGCTCGGCATTAAAGAAAACTGCAGCTTCATCTAGTGAAGAAGAAAAGACACCAGAGTCATCTAGAGCTAAAGCAAAAAGAAGAGACATTCAAAAAAGAGCTCATAGCACAATTATTCTATCATTGAGTGATGAAGTACTGAGGGAAGTAGCAGGTGAGATGACGACGATTGGTCTTTAGAAGAAGCTTGACTCCCTTTATATGCAGAAATCGTTGGCCAATCGATTGCACATAAAGAATAAGTTATATCAGTTGTCCATGTCAGAGGAGACGCCAATGAAAGATCATATAGACGCCTTCAATAAGATCATCCTTGATCTTGAGTCTATTAACATTAAGATAGAAGATGAAGATAGAGCAATTATCCTGCTGAGTTCACTCTCTAAGGGTTATGAGAGCTTTATTGATACGCTACTCTATGATAGAGAGAGTTTAACAATGAACGATGTGAAATCATCATTATACTCAAAGTTATTAGAGAATAAGATCGAGGGCAATGCAGAAAGTCTATTTGTAAAACGAAGGCCCTCATATAGAGATGGAAGGAAAAAATGATTCAAGATCGAAGTCAATGACTTCTAAGAAGTGCTATTGTTATAAGAAAGATGGACACTTTATAGAAGATTGTCCAAAAAAGAAAGCACAAGATAAAAAGAAAGTGGATGCTGCGCTAGCCTATGATGATAGCTATGACAGCGCAAAGACACTCGTCGCTACTAATGGTAAGAATGCTAAACAATGGATTCTTGATTCTGGTTGTACATTTCACATGTGCTCGCACAAGTCTTGGTTTATGAATTTTCAACCCATTAGTGGTGGTAAGGTGTTAATAGGTAATAATGTTGCATGTTAGATGATGAGCGAGTGAGAGAGTTGACAGATGTTAGGTATTTTTCTAACCTCAAATGGAACTTGATCTCACTAGGGACTTTAGACCAGAATGGTTGTTCTATCAAGATCGATGGAGGGGTTTTGAGAGTGTTGAAGGGTTCTATGGTGGTAATGAGAGGAGAAAATCACAAAGGTGTTTATGTGCTTAAGGGTGAAGTTGTGATGTGATATTCGAGGAGACAACCATACTGAAAGCCTCCTTAGAAGATGAGAAAGAAGAACCTGTGTCCAAGAAAGACTCAGCACCCGAGTCAATAGAAGTTGAAGTGGAGACTGAGAGAAGATCTGATATGCCCCCAAATCAGCACTTCAATAAATAGATCCTTGAAAGAGAACCAAAAATACAGGCGAGTTCCTCCAAGTCTATCTAAGGAAAGACTAGGACTTCTAGAATGGAACTTGAAGAATACCAGCTAGTCAGAGACAGGCTAAAGAGAACGATTAACCCACTAATCAGGTAAGCACAAGCAGATCTAGTTGCTCATGCTTTTAATTCTACTTACACTATTGAGTATGATGAGCTTAAAACATATAATGAGGCTATGAAGAGTGAAAATAAAAAAGAATGGCAGCAGGCTATGGAAAAAGAGATTAGTTCTCTTATGAAGAATAATACCTGAAAGTTGGTGGAGAGGCCTAAAAAAAAACTAGTTGGGTGCAAGTAGGTGTATAAGATGAAGGAAGGGATACTGGGAATAGAGTCTACGAGATTCAAGGCTAGATTAGTTGCACAAGATTTTACTCAGAGAGAATGAGTCGACTTTTATGAGATTTTCTCTCTAGTCGTCAAACATACATCCATTAAGATTTTGCTAGCCATGTGTGCAAATCTTGATTTACATCTAGAGCATATGGATGTAAAGACAACTTTTCTGCATAGAGAGCTTGAAGAGACGATATACATGGCACAACCGCAAAGGTTCGAGGAGCCCAGAAAATAAGATCATGCTTGTTTGCTAAATAAGTCATTATATGGGTTA
This sequence comes from Ailanthus altissimus, assembly GCA_946807835.1. Classification (NCBI taxonomy): domain Eukaryota; kingdom Viridiplantae; phylum Streptophyta; class Magnoliopsida; order Sapindales; family Simaroubaceae; genus Ailanthus; species Ailanthus altissimus. The sequence goes on from OX327698.1 coordinate 16,228,618, forward strand.
AAGCAATTACCTAAATAGTGGTATAAGAGATTTGATGAGTTTATGACAGCTTGTGATTTTAGTAGAGCAAGTATGACAGATGCGTTTACTTTAAGAACATAAGTTATGGGATGATGTATTTACTTCTATACGTTAATAATATATTGATTGCATATAAGAATATGGAAGAAATACAGAGTCTCAAGAATTAATTGAGTAACGAGTTTAAGATGAAGAATTTAGGAGGAGTAAAGAGAATATTGGGTATGAATATTGTGAAGGGAAAGAAGAGATGTTATCTTCTTGTCTCAACAACGATATATACTCAAAATTTCAGAGAAGTTTGGTATGTCCAACGCAAAGGCTGTCTCTACTTCTTTGACTATGCATTTCAAACTTTCAGTAACACAGTAGCCGATATCTGAAGAGAAAAAATTGTAAATGAGTGAAGTACTGTATGCAAGCGCTGTAGGGAGCATTATGTATACAATGGTTTAAACAAGACCAGACATAGTAAAGGCTGTGAGTGTGGTGAGTAGATATATGGCAAATCTGGGTAAGGATCACTGGCTTGCAGTGAAGCGGATTTTGAGATATCTCAAGAGGACGTCGAATCACGAGTTGATGTATAAAATGGATGAGGACAATAGTGAAATGGTAAGAGGATACATAGACTCGAATTATGTAGGTGATCTAGACAAGAAAAGATCGTTAACGGGTTACGTATTCACAGTGTTTGGATGTAGTGTATGTTGGAGATCAATTCGACAACTTGTGGTTGCACTATCTACCACATAGGCAGAGTACATAGCTGTTGGTGAAACTATTAAAGAGACTATGTGGTTGAAAGGCTTATGTGCAGAGGTATTAGCTAGTGAAGATGTGAACACATGTGTATATTATGACAGCCAGAGTGTCATACACCTAAGCAAGCATCAAGTGTTCCACGAGAGGTCGAAACACATACGCGGCTCTATTACATTCGAGAGATTATCCAAAGTGATGAAGTTAGTCTAATGAAGATAGCATCGTCAAAAAACTGTGCTGATATGTTGACTAAACCACTGCCCTCGATTAAGTTCATCCTATGCAATGACTTAACCGGAGTCAATACTTTATGAAGGTGACCACAGATGCGAAAATGAGAGATCAATTTACTTTGTGGATGATTTTGAATCAAGAAGGGAATTTGTGTGAATGTTGATTAAAAATCATTGGGATATGATTTGAAGGACAAGCCAAGTGCGTAAGGTACGTGAGGATCGAAGACGGATGCGAAAGACACAAGGGACAGTGCCCAAATGTGGGCACCGCGGCACCTAGAAGAAAACCTGAGTGTTGCAGCGCCCAGACGAGCAGCCCAACACTGCACCAAGGAGAAGCTGGGCTTCATGGCACCCAGTGCGATGAGGGTTTTCCCGTTTTGTTGCGACTTATTTTGTCTCCCACTTGCTCTAGGACTCTCTAATACGACTCCCACACGTTTAGGGTAAATCTAGGACATCCTAAAATCTATATAAAGGCTCTCTATTGACTTATAAATACATTTAAGTGAAGTTCAAATGAGATTTTTGTGATTTTTAATGAGAAAAAATCCTTAAGGTTCAAGAGAGTGTGTTTCTTTAAGAGTCTTTCTTATAAAAGACATACTTTATGAATACCTTTGAAATTCAATAATAAGAAGAGTGATCTTGATTTATCGTGTAGGCAAATTACCGAACTATGTAAATTTTGTGTGTTCTTCTTCTACCTTTCACTCTTTAAATTTCTTAATTACTTATTCTCCATATATTATTTGAGTTATATTACATGTTTGTGTGCTTTCGCTTTAACAAAGTTAAAAAGACAAACAATCCTACAAAAACAAATTATCATAACAACAAAATTTAAAATTAATAAATTTATATATGATGGATAAAAATTACAACAAGAATGATAATAAAAGGACTGCATTTAAATTAAAAAAATATATATAGAAAGAAGAAGCACTCCAATGTTAGAATGCCATAAAAGAAACCGTGGATAGAAACCTTTCGGTGATAAATGTAAATGGCTTGTGGTGCATCCTCTCATGAAATGGAGATTTAGGATTCGAATCTCTCCTTTCCATATAAAAAAAAAAACCGTGGATACAAACCTGTCGATGCTCATTAAAATTTGTTCAATTTGTTATATTATAAATAATTCAATAATTGAAATTAATTCAGCTTGTTATAAATATTTTTACAGTTTAGAAAAGAAATAAAGGTTGTAATGACAGAATTTTAATATAGCAGTATTTTGACATTTGAATGTGTAAAGTAAAATCTGATTTGTAAATTTTAATAAAAGAGTATTCACAATATATTTTATAGTGCAAGTATAATGGCCCCACCCCCAACAACTTTATTATAAGAAGATTCAAACTATGTGTGTGAAAATGTTGCAGGCTTCACATTCTACAACATAAGTTGACGGTTATCTGTGCTAAGATTTGTTTCAAGACAACTTAAGATATAAATACTAAGGAAAAGAAGGAAGCAATAACAACGAAAAATTTATATAAATTTGATGGTTTGAATAATGCATAAATTAAATTTGTCTTTCAACTACAAAATTATTGTAAAAAAAAAGGAAAAAACAAATGGAAACAAAAGAATGCAAAGCCTAATTAAATCTTCAAAACGCCAACATAAGGCACCACAGTAGATCCCAAATACAAATACCCACCACGTTCTTCGACTTCACTAACAGAAACAAGTGCATTTCCTCCGTCTCCCTCAATCACCTTCGCAACATTTCCCCATTCATCAAACTTAATGCCCACAATATCAGTCGTCTCATGATTGGGCATATATTCTCTTGCTGTGTTAAGTGCAATCCAAAACTCTCCTTTGTCATTCCTCTCGATGTTGTCCGGAAATCTCGGAAGCTGAGCAAATAGTTGAGGAGTGTAATATGCTACTTCACCTTGAAGCCCAAACCTAAGAATCCGCTGTGGAATGGATTCAGCAAGTAGAAGGATTTAATAGTCTTTGCTTAGAGCCACCCCATTTGGGAATGCTAAACCTCTGTACATTACTGTCACTCTTTTACTGATTGGATCTTATTTCATTAACCTTCCAGATTTATCTCCGCTCAAGATTGACAACCTAAATTACCTACAGCATTAGAGACATTGGAGTGAGTGAGTAAATATTAAGAATATGTTTAATATACAAGGACAACAACAATAATAAAAGATAGGAAAATGGTGGTACCTTCTCTGAAAGAAAATGCTGGTGTCAGTAAAATAAACAAGTCCAGTATTGGGACCAACGTCTAAAGCATTTGTGAAGCGAAAGGGGATTCCTTCGGCCGAAGAAACAAGTGTCTGGGCCTCCCCGCCGTTTGGTCCGACCGTCATCAGTCCAAAGTAGGCATCAGCAATGTAGAGATCACAAGTTACTGGGTTGAATTTGAGTCCTAATGGCCTTCCACATATGGGTTCCAATTCTGGATTTGTTGATCCATCGCATATATTCCTTGGCCTAATCAAAATAATTATTATTCCCACATAAATATCAAATCGATAATGGTATCAACAGCAAAATATTAATTAGTTAAATTCTTACCTGTTTGGTGCGGTAGTAGCGAACTCTTTCCAACCATGCTTTGAGCCTTGCCATTTTAAAATTTGACCGTCAGAGACACCGGTATAGGGTCCTTCTCCGTTACAATCAAATGCTAGACCTTCAGGTCCTAGAACCCCCGGAAGTTGTAGCTGGCTGTAGTTGGATGAATTATCGATGCTTTGATCTCATAACAAAAGAACACAGCAGGAGAATGCAAAAGGAAAATAAAAAGAAGAACGGAGAAAGATGAGGAAAGTATCTTCATATTTGGACGAATTAATTGAACTATGAACAGATAATAGAGTTTTTCCTAGATCACGCAGTATTTATAGGCTGACAACATATCAAATATTCGGTAGTACTACTACTATGTAGCTGATTATAATTAGGTTTCCTTATTATTTACGGACAAATAACAGGTATTGCATTTCCTTTTCTAACTTGGACTCTGCCTCTGATGTAAGTAATTTCAATTATACACAATTATATTTCCTTATTATTTTCGGACAAATAGCATTCCAAATATTTCGTTTAAGTAATTTTAATTATGTCAATTTTTAATTTTGAAGTATTATTTTAATTGTACGTCAGTATTAAACGTTCACTCCTTCTCTTAGGCAAGTAATTTGATGATGATGCAAATTATACAGACAGGTAATAACCTCACATGCTTCTATTATATTGGATGAGCCAAATAATCACTTGGACATTGAGACAATCGACTCAAGGCTAGGGCTGTTTTACCATAACATGTATTTCAAGATTACTTGTTAAACTTGGGCCTGCAGTTTGCGATTGTACGTAATTAATTAAACTGAGTAATCACAGCATCTGGATGATGCTTTTCCCATGGAGGATTACGACGAAACTATAGAGCTGGAGGGCGCAGTGGCTTATTAATTTTATTTTTATGCAGTCAATGCCTTGCATATATGTATCCAGTAATTCGGTGATGTTTCTTCCTTGTTTACATTTTCCTTCCTAAATCATAAGTGGCTTTTGGCCGAGAAGTTTCTGATCAGTTCGTTATTAGTTGTATTTCTCGATCTTGCAATTTTGAGGCCCATCACTTTGCTAAAGTAGCTCATATTTCTCGAATTTTTGTGGTTTGATTGAAAGACTTCCCAGCCAATATTCCTTGTTTGTTCCCACTTTTTGTTTGTAGGTAAAAAAAAAGCTGAAGCTCAATAAGTTTTTGACTCTCCACTTAATTAGTCAGGTCCTACATGAGCTCCTAAAAGAGTAGGCACATTTGGTTGTAGAATTTAAAAATAAAATTGTAACAAATTATTTGCTTAAAATTAAGAGTTAAAAGTATAAAAATTATCACTTACTGAGTCTAGTGCTTGCTCTATTTTATAAATTATTATCCCCTCTAAGATTGTTGTAGGTAAAGTATAAAAATTATCATTTACCGAGTCTAGTGCTTGCTCTATTTTATAAATATCCCCTCTAAGATTGTTGTTGGTTTAACTAGACAGCATTCTTTCGTAATATTGGTCGTTCCATGGTACGATGACTTTTATTTTTCTTTCCTTACACATTTATTTAGTTAATTTGGAATTGTGGTTGATGGAGACATTGTCAATAATTTTTGTTATTTGGTTCATTTCTCTTCAAACAGTAGGGTTTTATGATCCGATACGTGATCGGGTTTAGTTAGATGTTCCAACTATTTTAAATTTCTTTGATAAGGGCGCTTCATCTATAGGAACTATTTATAATATTTTTAGAAGAGCTGAGATTTTTACAGAACTAGAACCTTAGTCTTAATCAAATGAAATTTTATTAAAGAATAGAATAAAAAAAGGGAATAATAAAGAAAAAATTATACAAAATTATATAGATATAATTTTCTAACGAGTTGAACATCTTATTGTTATTTTCTCAAGACATTTTAGTTGGAATAAATTTTTAGTCGATCTTTTAAGATTTTAATTATTTGAGACCAAATCCTTCTTGATGTTTAGAGAAATTGGTTCAGGTCATTTCAATATAATCTTTAGCTTTCAATATAATAATAATAATAATTGATTAAAAAAAAATAGTTCTTTTGGACTAACAAGTTTTAAGTTTGTTTTAGGTAAGAATTAGAACTCTGAATTTTGCTTGAATGGGCTGTGCTTTTGGGCGATCAAGATGTTTGTCTTGCATAACTTAGTGGGATATTATTTTTCTAATTTGAAAATCTTTCTTTAATGGTGATGTAGGCTGTCACACTCAATGACTTACCTTATTTGAGTCACTATCTTAATATCTCTATGGTTTGTAAAGTAGGCTCTTTGAAATAGTCAACCTCGCTGTTTGGCATTTTTCAATAATCTAGGCAGTCTTAGGAATTCTTGTTGATGAGTGACTCGGCATATTTATCGAATCTCCTCATGATGTTTGTATCACTCTAGTTTGAGTTTTTTGGATATGTGACTGAGTGTCGGACTACGTGCTTAGTCAAACCTAAACTGCTTAGAGTGATGAGATGACTTTTCGAGCAGGTTCAGGGTTTGCGAACTCATCCCCTTAAGTGGGGCTGGTTGTTAACCTTAATGTCGGGCCTGTCTATCTGAATGAAGTAGGCCCTAAGCTTGTTATTTGGGTCTTTGGAGCTTTTCAAGGGGGGAACAACAACAATAATAATACTATTTTGCTTTCAATATATTTTTAGGGGTCGTGATCCTTTTAGGCCTTGTTACAGCTCTACCATTACTACTTGATGAAGCAATTATTGTCTTCTAATAGATGATCTAGGTAGAGGGGAAGCAATTGATGATTTTTTTTAATAATTATTAAACAAATATTAATATTAATGATTTAAAAAAAAAATTATCATGATAAAAGGGTATGATTGTCAAGTTAACTTTATTATTATGGCAATTGAGTTATTTCATGTGCTCTAATATATAATCTATTAACTTTGACAGAAAAGTTTTTAACAACTGAGTACTACTGCCTCTTTTCCAAACTCGTGAGTATTTATGATATTATATGTTATGTTGAGGGTTTTAACAATAATAACCCTAATTTTATTAAACAGGAGAGTTAGATTTTATTTCTTTGTTCTGATAGCAACCAAAGGTGGAAAAAAAATTATCTTCATCATCAGAATCAGTTTAGGCACCCAAAATGGTGTAATACATAAACTAGACTCAAACTAACACAATCAACTGCCACCAAACGATTAAATTTATATTCAGTAAAGCTAATTATGTTCATGCATCAAAATAATAGAATTTTACCAGTTGAAGATTTAACTAGTTTGAAGTACCTACTTGAAAAGAAACAGAAAATTTTTAAATGCCATTTTCAGAAACTAGTGAATGGAAAATAGAACTTTTAAACTTAATGCAAATGACATTTGAAAAAGAATGATATTCCTCGTGTCTACACATTATACTTCAAACACGGTCATTGCATACTAATGTCAATAATATTAGAACAAAGGAGCATGATATATAGCTTATAAGTTATTGAATGAAATTTAAGAACAATTTTTGTCAAATCTGAATGTTTGATTACTGGAAACCTCTCACATAAAAAAAAAATGGATGCAACTACAATATTAATCACTACAACTAAATTTCCAAAGCATCGAATTGTGAGAGTTTTTGATGCCATAGTTACTAATTGAACCATTGAAGCATCTAACTGAACGTTTCGATTTTGAGCAATAACAACCAATTTAGTCAACATCAAATAAATTTCAACCAGTTGATCAAAACATAGCTGAAAGAATACTGGAGATAAAATGACAAATAAGTTTATAAAACCCTCGAGAGTACATTTACAGAAAATGTTTATAAGCAAAAGCACTTTCCGCCAAAACACTTTCATATACAAACACTTTGTAAGTGCATTCTAACAACAAAAAGGCTCCTAGCTATATAAGAAGCAAACACTATTCTATAAGCTAGAAAAAATCATTTTTCACAATTCCAAAAAATAATAATAATAATAATAATAATTCCCAAACATATAAGAAAATTAGCAGTATCTCCAAAAGGGCAAATTGTAGAAATTGATTATTAAAATCATAGTTAAGTATGTATTTTTGAGTTGAGACAACAAGTGGTCGAGAAATTGGCGGACACACGAGAGATGAATGGAAACCAAAAGCCGAAAGCATAGTAGGGTTCAAATTGCAAACCAGGTTAAAGCTCGTGGGCCACTGCCCTAAGGATGCCCATCTGAGGTGCGGCGCAAGATAGAGGCTGGGCACTGGGACCTAAGCAAGGTGGGCCTCAATGCCAAGGCCTGGTTTTAACTCCATTTATATTTTTATGTTGTATTAAGGTTCTTTTATAAATAGATTTCTAATTCAAGTTGGTTTAAGATTTATTGAAATGGCAAATAACTATATATAAATTCTAATTTCATCTTGAGGGTGGTATACCTGTACAAGAGTACGAAATAATGAACTTTGAGAACGAGAGGGAGTTCTGAGGGCGAAAGTGCTGTATTGATCTTTTGAAAGCTCATTTTATCGTATATTTTTTGTGTGTCTCTTGAGTGATTCGTGATAATTATTAAATAATAAAAAATATTATAATTTTTAATTTATTGTAAACATAAATAATTTATCCAACCACATAATTTTTGTTGCAATTATTGAATGCTTATGAGTAAATTCTTCCACTTTTCTCAACATAAATAAATTTAATTTAAGAAATAAATAAATAAAATAGAGAGCAAAGTGATAAAAGAAATTAATTTTTTTGCAGAAAATAAAGTTGGAAATTGTGGGGTAAACCTTAAGTCCTCCGGGAATCAAGTGGAATGAGAATCGATAAAACCAGGAACCACAACTTTGCCATGAAGATTCAACTCTTTTGTAATGTGAGAAGGCCCAGCCACTTGTTGAACAAATGAGTAATTGCCAATGCGGATAATCCTGGCGTCTTCGATGGCCGTGGAATCGGCAAATGACAGAGACTCCTTGCTGGTGAATATAATTCCATTTCTTACCATTAACAAGTCCGCTACTGAGGATCTTATTGGTGTCAAATTCAAAATATCTACAAACCCAAAGGAAAAAATAATTAGGAATCATAAGAAAAATAAAAAAGAATATTGAAATGTTAAAAAAAATATATTATCGCAAATACTTTTATAATATCATCTAATTTTAGTAATACTCAATAGTTTAAAATATAAGCGGTCATGTTTGCTGGTAGCTGGCACCGTGTGCCAGCTACACAATTGCTGGCACACGGTGCCAGCAATTTTCCAGCAAGGTGGACAGCCAATTCTTGGCTGTCCACCATGCTAAACTCTCCCTATAAATGGGAGAGTTTAGCAATTCATTTTTATTGTAATTTAGAGAGAGTTTCTAAAACTTTGAGAGAGTTTTTGAGTGATTTGAGAGAATTGGGTGTATTGGGGTTTTGGGTTGTAAGGCTAAAACACTATAATACTTGTATTCTCCATTTCTAATAGTAAAAGATTCTTCTGTCTTCGCCCGTGGACGTAGGCTAAAAGCCGAACCACGTAAACTTGTCTTTGTCTTATTTTTATTTTCATTATTTTTCTCAATTTCACTTTAGCTGCGACCCTGCATCACCCCTCAATTTCCCAACAAGTGGTATCAGAGCTTCTGGTTGAAGGAGGTCACTATTCACGTATACAGTTACTATTCATACATAGGTTACTGTTTATACGTACGGGTACTATTCACGTGAAACAGTGGGAGCCGATCCTAGCAGAAAGCTGTTCGTGGTGAAAAGCAATGGCGGCAAAATACGAAGTTGAGAAGTTCAATGGAGGTAATTTTACATTGTGGAAAATAAAAATAAAGGCAATTTTAAGGAAAAATAAATGCTTAGAAGCAATTGATGAAAGACCAGCTGGTATCACTGATGATATCAAGTGGAATGAGATTGACGGTAATGCAGTTGCTGATCTGCATCTCGCACTTGCTGATAACGTGCTATCCAGTGTAGCGGAAAAAAAGACAGCAAAAGAGATCTGGGATACTCTCATAAAATTGTATGAGGCCAAATCTTTGCACAACAAGATCTTCTTAAAAAGGAGATTATATACTTTTCGAATGGCAGAATCCACTTCAGTGACAGAGCACATCAACACGTTAAATACTCTATTTTCCCAACTCACTTCCTTGGGGCATAAAATAGAGGCAGGTGAACGTGCGGAGATTTTACTTCAAAGCCTACCAGATTCGTATGATCAACTCATCATCAACTTGACGAATAATATCCTAACGGAATTCTTAGTCTTCGATGATGTTACAGCTGCTGTATTGGGAGAAGAACGAAGACGGAAAAATAAAGAAGACAAACAGGAATGTTCGCAGCAAGCAGAAGCTTTGACAATGATGAGAGGTAGATCAACAGAACGTGGCCCCAGTGGGAGTCAAAATCATGGTAGACCAAAATCCAGAAGTAAAAAGAACGTCAAATGCTACCATTGTGGCAAGAAAGGCCATCTGAAGAAGGATTGTTGGGGATTGAAGAAAAGTGCAGAGGACAAACCTCAAGGGAATATTGCAAGCACCTCAGATGATGGTGAAATTTTATACAGCGAGGCAGCAACAGTTGTTGAAAGCAGAAAACGGTTCTCTGATGTATGGCTCATGGATTCTGGAGCTACATGGCACATGACCTCTAAAAGAGAATGGTTCCATCAATATGAACCTATCTCTGGAGGATCTGTATATATGGGGGACGATCATACTTTAGAAATTGCTGGAGTAGGATCCATCAAGATGAAGATGTACGATGGTACTGTTCGTATTATCCAGGAGGTGCGACATGTGAAAGGCCTCAAGAAGAATCTTTTGTCATTGGGACAATTAGATAACACTGGGTGTAAGAACCAAATTGAAAATGGGATAATGAAAATTCTCAAAGGCGTGCTTGTAGTAATGAAGGCAGAAAAGGTTGCTGCAAATTTGTACATGCTTAATGGAGAAACACTGCAGGAAGGAGATGCATCTGTTGCATCAACTAGTTCAGCAGAAGAGTCAACGATAATGTGGCATCGCAAACTGGGCCATATGTCAGAACGAGGTTTGAAGATTCTCTCTGATCAAAATTTACTTCCTGGGCTCAAATCGGTTCATTTACCTTTCTGTGAGTACTGTGTCACAAGTAAGCAGCACAAATTAAAGTTCAGCACATCCAGTTCTAGAAGTAAAGAAATTTTAGAATTGATCCACTCTGATGTTTGGCAAGCACCGGTGATGTCCTTAGGAGGAGCGAGATATTTTGTGTCATTCATAGATGATTACTCCAGGAGATGTTGGGTGTATCCAATCAAGAAGAAGTCATATGTGTTTGAAGCTTTCAAAATATTCAGAGCGCGTGTAGAACTTGAATCAGAAAAGAAGATCAAGTGTTTAAGGACAGATAATGGAGGAGAATATACTGGTGAGGATTTTATTGCATTCTGTCAACAAGAAGGCATCAAGCGGTAATTCAGCACAGCTTACACGCCTCAGCAGAATGGAGTAGCAGAGCGGATGAACAGAACCTTGTTGGAGAGAACAAGAGCTATGTTGAGAACTGCAGGTTTAGCCAAGACATTTTGGGCAGAAGCAGTCAAAACCGCCTGTTATGTGGTAAATCGGTCACCATCAACAGCAATCGAGTTGAAGACACCGATGGAGATGTGGACTGGAAAACCAGTTGATTATTCTCACCTTCATACATTTGGAAGTCCTGTGTACGTGATGTATAATCCCTAAGAAACAACGAAGCTGGATCCAAAATCCAGAAAATGCCTTTTCTTGGGATATGCTGATGGAGTCAAGGGGTATCGCCTGTGGGATCCTACTACCCACAAGGTCGTCATCAGCAGAGATGTGATATTTGCAGAAGATAAACTGCAAAGGAATGATAAAGATGATAGCACAGTGAAGGAAAATCCAGAGACTACAATGGTACAAATGGAAAATAATCAAGTACAAGAAGATTCAGATTCTCCTGAAGCAGCACCAGGGCACGAAGAACAAGAACCAGCAGAGTCTGAGGCTACAGATGATCGTCGATCAACTCGTGAGAGACGACCACCAACGTGGCACTCGGAGTATGTCATGGAGGCTCATGTTACATACTGCCTTCTAACAGAGGATGGAGAGCCAACAACTTTCCAGGAGGCTTCTAAAAGTCAAGATGTTTCTCTATGGATGACAGCAATGCAAGAAGAGATTGAAGCTTTGCATAAGAACAAAACATGGGAGCTGGTTGCACTGCCACGTGGAAGAAAAGCCATTGGAAACAAATGGGTCTACAAGATCAAACGGGATGGCAATGACCAAGTAGAGCGGTATCGTGCGAGATTGGTGGTGAAAGGTTATGCTCAGAAAGAAGGTATTGACTTTAATGAGATATTTTCCCCTGTAGTTCGACTCACGACAGTCAGAATAGTCTTGGCAATGTGTGCTACATTTGACTTACATCTAGAACAGCTAGATGTGAAGACAGCTTTTCTTCATGGAGAACTTGAAGAAGAAATTTATATGCTCCAACCATAAGGTTTTAAAGAAGAAGGAAAAGAGAACTTGGTTTGCAGGTTGAACAAATCTCTGTACGGTCTCAAACAGGCGCCGAGGTGTTGGTACAAGAGATTTGATTCCTATATCATCAGCCTTGGATACAACAGACTTAGTTCAGACCATTGTACATACTACAAAAGGTTTGAAGATGATAATGATTTCATTATTTTACTATTGTACGTGGATGACATGTTGGTGGCAGGCCCCAACAAAGATCGAGTCCAAGAATTAAAGGCACAGTTGGCTAGGGAATTTGATATGAAGGACTTGGGACCAGCAAACAAGATTCTAGGGATGCAAATTCACCGAGACAGAAATAACAGGAAGATTTGGCTTTCTCAGAAGAACTACTTAAAGAAAATCTTGTGGCGCTTCAACATGCAAGATTGTAAGCCAATTAGTACTCCACTCCCTGTTAATTTCAAGTTATCCTCTAAGATGTATCCTAGCAAAGAAGCAGAGAGGAATGAGATGTCTCGAGTACCGTATGCATCAGCAGTGGGAAGTTTAATGTTCGCTATGATTTGTACCAGACCAGACATTGCACAAGCAGTGGGAGCAGTTAGTAGATACATGGCGAATCCTGGTAGAGAGCATTGGGGTTGTGTCAGGAGGATCCTTAGATACATTAAGGGTACCTCAGATGTTGCTTTATGTTACGGAGGATCAGATTTTATTGTTAAGGGCTATGTGGATTCAGATTTTACAGGAGATCTTGATAAAAGAAAATCCACTACTGGCTATGTGTTTAAACTTGCAGAAGGAGCTGTAAGCTGGGTTTCGAAACTGTAAACTGTTGTGGCATTATCTACTACAGAAGCAGAATACATGGCAGCTACACAAGCTTGCAAGGAAGCAATTTGGATACAAAGATTACTGGAGGAGCTCGGGCACAAGCAAGAGAAAGTTGAATTGTTTTGTGACAGTCAGAGTGCCTTGCACATTGCAAGGAATCCAGCTTTTCATTCAAGAACGAAGCACATAGGTGTTCAATATCACTTTGTTCGTGAAGTGGTGGAAGATAGAAGTGTGGATATGAAAAAAATTCATACAGATGATAACCTTGCAGATGTGATGACCAAGCCCATCAATACCAACAAGTTTGTATGGTGTAGATCCTTGCATGGCCTAGCAGACACGTAGGCAACATGGCATTGGCGAAGAAGAAAGAATGGTGTGGAGAATTGATTGATTCTCAATCAAATCTCCAAGTGGGAGAAATGCTGGTAGCTGGCACCGTGTGCCAGCTACACAATTGCTGGCACACGGTGCCAGCAATTTTCCAGCAAGGTGGACAGCCAATTCTTGGCTGTCCACCATGCTAAACTCTCCCTATAAATGGGAGAGTTTAGCAATTCATTTTTATTGTAATTTAGAGAGAGTTTCTAAAGCTTTGAGAGAGTTTTTGAGTGATTTGAGAGAATTGGGTGTATTGGGGTTTTGGGTTGTAAGGCTAAAACACTACAATACTTGTATTCTCCATTTCTAATAGTAAAAGATTCTTCTGTCTTCGCCCGTAGACGTAGGCTAAAAGCCGAACCACGTAAACTTGTCTTTGTCTTATTTTTATTTTCATTATTTTTCTCAATTTCACTTTAGCTGCGACCCTGCATCACCCCTCAATTTCCCAACAATGTTTAACTGTTAGAGAATCTTTTATTAAAATTAACTGTAAAAAAAGTAATATCATCATTTTAATATTATTTTATCTAAACAGTTATTATTCCGTTTCTAAACATCCTTATCTTTATATTTCAATACTTTTATCACTGTATTCAAATACATTTATTCTTATATTTAAATAATATTATTCTTATATCTAAACAATTAATTTAAAAACTTTAACCACTGAATTTTTTTTAAATAAAAAAATAAAAGTAACTGCTTGAATTAGTGACCAAATGGCTGCTTGGACTAATAGCCCAACGATCATTTGCACCAGCAGCCAAATGGCCACTTGAACTAGCGGTCATTTTGACTGTTAGAAATCAATCTTTTTTTAATTATTATTAATAATTATTTTTTAAAAATACAAATAATAAAAAAAGATATTATTAATTTATTATTAAAAAATTAATTTTTTATAAGAAATAGTGCTGGGATAGAATGATCATTTTATTATTTTTTATATTTAAAAGAGTCATTTAGTTATTTTACTTAATTTTATTATTTATAACGAAATATTCTCTAACAGTTGAATATTACTAATTTTTTAAATTAGTGAATATTACTGAAATAAAATTGATACTTTAAAGGTATTTATAATAATATCCTTAAAAACAAACTATACTTAAAATTCCTTGCTAGTAGATGAGATTGTGCATACAAATTCATTGTTGTAAAACAATTTACTCTTCTTTTAATTGTAGGCTAGAAAAGCCAAAATGTGAAACCTAAAATTTAAAAATGCTCTCAACTCAACTTAGCATCGCCCAACCTAAACCCACACTCCTTTCTTCATCTGTTCATCGAAGCCCGATGAACACAAACTCCATTCCCTATTTCTACCTTAGACTTAGTTTTTTTTTTCCTTTCTCTCTTGTTTTATTTATTTATTTTTAGAATTGGCGCTTCAACATGGAAGCACCGCCCTACTGCCCTAATGTGTATCCTCCGATCACCCTAACACCCTCATCTTCGACTAGATTCGGGTTAGTTATTATGAGTTTCCTCTAATGAGCATCTAGCTCAGTTCTAATGCGTCATCGTCAAGTTGTGGTAAGCCTTGTTATTCCTCACTAGAGTTTCACCGGTGCCACCAGTTACATCTACTAAATCTGTGATTAATATCTCAACCTCTGCCACTATTGCTAACCATGTGAAAGAGTAGCCACTATCATTCGGGTGATCCAAGCTCTCCGGCAGTTGATCTGTACCTAAATCTGGTGAGATACAAGTTTTGATGATCCCTTACCCTCGTGACCACTAAAAATCTTTGAGGCAGCTTGTTGTTTGGTTTATGGTTATAGGGTAGAATTAGTTGGGTTGTTTGGGATATGAAATTTGTATATACTGGGTTATGTGTTGGTATTTTTTTTATTAGGTGATTTATTTTGTCCCTTCTTGTTAAGGATAGTTTTGTCCCTCTATTGTGAAGGTATGTCTATCCTCCACTTTGAGGGTAGGTTATCCCTGTCTTAAATAGGGTAAGTTATGTTGTGTCGGAGATCTTATACACGTGAGTGTATGCATGTTCTATTGTGTCTATTACCTATTAAACGTATCATATACAAATTTAATATGCGGCAGAAGCGTGAAATATACAATAAATATAATATATTAATCACATTAATATATTAGAAGGTTTGAGAACTCACCTCAATGTGTAACGTTATACACGTATTTTCTCGGAGTCCGCATGGAGACTAACTCGCGGGCAGTTCTAGTTACCAACTTAGTGGGCTTGGTGAGCTAGAACAGAAGCTCCATATTCAACACGGAATTAACTCTTAATCCCCAAAATGGCTGGTTGTGTGTTTATATCATTTTCTCCAAAAAGATAAGAAATGGAAAATTTGAAGCATAAAGAAAAATAAAACAGTTTCATTTTTTCCTTTTTTTTTCTTTTCCTTCTTCTTTCTTTCTTTCTTTCTTCTTCTTCTTCTCCATTTTTCTCGGCCACGCCCAGCACACCTGCTCTTCTCTCTCTTTCTTTATATATATATATATATATATAATAAAATATTAATATTATATAATATAAATAATAATAATATATAATATAATATAATAATGAGATAATGATTATTTATCAATTAAATAATCATAATGTGAAATGACCATTTTACCCCCTCATAAATAGTTTTCAAGTCCACCCCCTAGTGGGTTCCACCATATCCCACACTTAGGTAAACTCAATTGAGGGTCCACAATGTGCCACGTGTCATAGTAGAATTAGTAAATAATAATTATTAATTAATTATTGTATTTAACACTTAAATACAGACACGCACGCATTCCCGTGGTAGTGCTGAATATTATTGGATTAAACACTTTAATCCGGCACGCTATCCTAGTGCACAATGAGTACACTCTATATTGCGAGACTCCCTAAGTCCTACACCCGATTTATCACATGGAACTATTTCATGAGTCCGTGAGTAATGCCCCACGCACACGTCACGGATATTACAAATCAGCGCGTTGAATCATGCATGCTGAGGTTACAATGCATACGTATAATCCTTCCGTTATGATATCCTAGATGTGCAGGGATATGGATTATCACTGTCAAATCCCTAGTGTTTATCCATATCTTATCTCCAGACTTGTATTTCACTGAACAATATGTGCAAACTTTTTTACTATATTGTTTTACCCTGGCGGAACTCTTTCCCTGGATTGATACTTGTGGCCACAAGATTTTTCGAGATACGGTCTCGAAGCATCTGGATATCTAACTCCCTATACGAGCTGATAGATCCCATATCTGTATACACTGAACTCTATAAGCATCGGACCATACCCAGCGACACCCGGTAGCCACACCATAAAAGGTCTGTGTCATGCGAGGAACCCAAATATGGTGGATTACTTACAAGCCCACCATGGCACTCAGGTGAAAGGACTATGTATACTACTCAACTCGAGAGGATCCTCCGTTGATGGCTTATATAGGATGTCTATCGGAGGCCCTCGTGAGTCTATTCCATATCTAGTCTTAACTGGATACCTATATGTCAATACGAGCTCCAAGCTCACAGTCGACTAGGAACGACCATCTATACCCTATAGGTATGACATATGCTGATTTATATTAAAAGTATTCACCGACAGACCCGCATCGACAGAAATAGATCAGGGACAATTATTCGAGAACATACTTGCGCAACTAGCATTTTTTGACACCCGATTGCAACTCTTGCAACTATGCAGTTACTAGTATATTCCCAGGTCTATGTCCCATTACAGATAAGGTTCCAATTCTTAGATCTACTAAGTATTATAACCAGCTAACACTTAGCTGGCTAATATTTAGCATTTATATTTCTCAGCATGGCTAATTATGAGCCCTTATCTAAACTTTTTTAGATCTGATTTGAACTCCTTCAGATCGTACAATGTTTGTAACATTACATACATAGTACCATATGAATGGGTATTAGCAATTTAATAGGAATGTACACTTGGATAAATACACAAGTATATATACATTCAGGGATGACAGGTAAACACCGACCCTAACAGGTTATCCCTCTCTTAAATAGCGTAGATTATACTTGACCTAAACCGAGATAAAGGTCCTAGTTAGAATAATCCCCCCATTAAGGTGTTTTTTTGTTTCTCTCTATACGAGAGTAGTAGGTTAAGGCGAGTCATAATAAATATATCTAATCCTTCTGAAGTATCTCGGTAATCTTCTGATTTTATATCAGAAGCTTTACGATGTAATATTACTGATCTTATCAATGATATTACATTTAATGATTTTTTTTAAAAAATAAATTGTAAGCTAGATATTTTGATAAATTCTATAAAAATAAAAGTAGTTGGTTAGATTATGTTGTTCTATAGATAAACACCTATGTTAGATTCTAATAGTGGAGTCATAACTTAAGGTTTCAAAATGGTCCAACCAGACTAACCATTAATAAATCTTAATTAGGTTTTAGTGTGGACTAAGTAGTCAAAAGGTTTAAAAATCAAATCCAACTGTGAACTCATAAGTTCAAACAAAATTTTAAATTATATCCTTTGAATTTATTGTTCAAGATATGGATTTTATTGAATTAAATCAATTTAGATCAAGTTTTTTAATTTTTTTTATTAATTTTAAATATATTTTCACATTGATTTAGTTTAAATTCATTGTCTAAAATTGAGTCAAATTCTTGATTAGTTTTAAAATATTTCTACTTAAATAAATTGATCGTGTGAAAAAGAAAATGTTGTAGTTTAATCGTGTGTAATTTTATCCATTTTTAAGGCTCTCAAGTTAAGAAAAATAATGTCCTTTTATGATTTAAGCCCATCACTTATAATATACAAAATAAATAGCTAAATAAAAACAACTAAAGACTAATGAGTTATATATAAAGTTAAGTACATTTTTATTCTAAGAGTTTAGTTAAAATCCCAATTTATCTCACGAATTTTATAAATATCAATGTTGTCCCAATTCATTAGTCTATTGTCATTTATTTTACTAATGAAATTGTAAAATTATAACTCAACACGATGAAGAAATGCGAATTGACATGCAACATATCATATTTATGTATCAATGTAGATTAGCCCATAAAAATTTTAAAATTATTTTTCTCTCTTTCTTTTGTCTTTTTCTTCCCTTTTCTTTTTTTTTTTTACTTTTGTTCATACTTTCTTTTAGGGGTGGAACCAAAATTTAAGGTGGGGGAAAATGGATCAAATATTAAAGCTAAAAATTATATTAAATTAGAGTTTAATCATATTGGTATCTTATTATCGGATTTAAAATTGGGGGGTGTGCAAATTAAAAAATTACTTATTTTAAAAGGTAAAAATTATAAAAATTCATTAAAATTTTTGTTAAAAAAAATTGGGCTTGGAAGGGCATGGTCCTCATATGCCCCCAAGAATGTCTATCTCACTACTTTCTTTCTCAATCACTCTCTCATTACTTTTAACATTAATATTAAACTTTGTCACCTCTCCATCTTCTAAACTTTTAAGTAAAATATGCTTACAAATAACTAAAAATCTTTTAGATCATAAATGTTGGTAATTGTTGCTGATATCAAGCCATGTTCTTCAGTTTGATATCTTTATGGCATTAACTAAACCATAGTCTTGATGCCATTTTGACTCTATGCATAGCAGAAACCATAACTCACACTATAAATAAGAACACATAAGATCAACACACTAATAAAGATAAAGAAAATAAACAAATCAATAAGACACAAGATATATTTGGTTCGGCCCAAAATTGCCTACATCCACGGAGGATCTATGATCCTACTTCTTATCATTGATATAGTTCACTAAGTATTCTTACATAATCAATGATTTTATAAGACCCAAAGTATCTCCCATAGACCACTCTAGTATCTCCTATAGAGATCTCTAAGTATCTACCCTTAATCCCCATGACTTCTCAAGACCTCTTAGTATCTTCTCATAAGAAAGTTTTACAAGAAATACAAGAATTGATAGGGATAGTTGTAAAAGCATACACTTGTACTATTTTTATGAAATTAATAGTTGTAATTTTATATTTGAAATTTTTTTGTAATTTTATGACATAAATATAAAAAAAATCTCTTGTTTATTTATGTAACCATAACTTTAGTATATAATTTTTATACACAACAGGATTAAAGTTATGGATAATAAATAGAAACGTCCGTAATAAACTAATTAAAGTTTGAGATCTTTAATTAAATGTTACTAGTGCAATCTACGGACATTTAAAATGTAGTGATTTTATCTGAATCATTAATGTAGTGACATTATGGTGGAGACACTATATATAATATGATTATATAAGACTGGCCCAGACGTAGTTTGAATTCTTATATAAAATATCGCTATTAATTAAGAATTCAAATAACGTCAACTGATGATCATATGCAGATTAACCTTAATCCTGAGCAATCATAAACTTTTGTTTATATCATTATGTCATTTGAAATACTCAATACGGTTTATCTAAAGAATAGGCTAAAAATTTATATTTGGGTAAAAGTGAGATAAATGGTTGGGAAGATGATTTACAGATATAGAATCCATTCATTCCTAACGGAAGTTAAAAAGAAGGTTCTCTTAAGGGTTAATTTTAGAACTGAACAGTTAAAGCACTCAATTTCTAATAATGTTACAAATTAACTGTTCACTAGTAAATTAATGATACTTAAGGATAAAGAAATAATTAGATGGATAAAACGGTAATTGACCTAACTCTAATTATGAATCATCTATGGAGGGTTGAATTGCATATAGTGATTAAATCAATTGACTGCTCTAAGTTTTCTAAATAAATTATATCTACAATTTTAATAATGTAATTCTAGGTTTTTAGTGGGAAAACATTGAAATTAATAAATTGAATTAATTAATTAAAGAGTTTAATTAATTATTCAAAATTTATTGAAGTTTAAAATTGTAGGTCTATAGGTCCCCAATATCTTTCGTTATTATAGTGAATAATTTAAAATGGATTGTGTTATTATACAAATTGTTTGTGTCTAAAAAATAGTTTTGAAAAACATATATTTTATATTTTGATAAAATGAAATAATTAATATAGATAATATCTTATCTAAATATAATTAAATATTTAATTTAAAAAATTAAATAAATAAAATCTTAAGGTTAATGTTTGAAATTATCAAAAAAAATTATTTTAATTAAGCATTTTTCTTTTTATAAAAGACTAAAAGTTCATTAATTTTGGAAGTCTAATTATTGGGTATTATACATTAACCACAAAGAGTAGGATTATATGTGGTTTACATTAATTAGGTCTCTTTTTAATAAATCATAATTTACTTGATAAATGTTATAATTAAATTATTATTTTAAAAAAGAGAAGATTAGTCTAAAAAGTAGACGCACATAAAAATATATAAAATATACAGAATACGTATTTTTTTGGAGAAGAAAAAATAAAAAACTCACTCTTCCTCTCATTGTAAAATAAAAGACTTGATTTGGATTCAAGTATATTTTTGTTCCTATTAATTTTTATTTATTTTAACATCAAATTTATATATTCATAAGATGCTAACATAAAAAGTATTTTTATCTAATGAAAACAAATATTAAAAAACAATTATTTTCTATTCCATTGCATTATGAATGTCATAACATTCGTGAACAGTACCCCTGCCACGTGAAGAGTGCCCATTCTTTTGGCTTTTCATTTTACTCTTCCTTTGTACACTCAATGCGTTGATTTCATAGTGACTCTCCTCTTGATATTCTTCACAATTCTTGCCCATACAAGATTGTTGAATCACCAATTTCTGACAAATCCCCTCCTTTATTTAAAATCTCTCTTCATGAAGCTAATAATCGTCACCCTTCCTTGACCAATGCTCACTAGCATTGTCTTTAAGTCAAGTTCCAAACTTAACTAAGGCTCTTACGACTAAGGTCTCCAAATATTTTGAAATTCTAATGTTTAGAGTAGTTCAATGTTGCGATCTTTCATGTCCCGAAGACACCATGACCACAATCCCTTAATAGTGAAAACACATTCTCACTATTACTACTCTTCTCGCATATTCTCTTTCGATCATTGCCACAACATGATATCATTCAAAAGTTGATTTATGGTCTATTTTAAATCAACAATCTTATGTTAATCTCATTCAAGCATTTTCTTTAAGCACATAGCATCTCTCTATGCTTATCACTTATCGATCCTTTTGCTTTCCATTTAGTATTCATTTCTTCTGTCTTCCATGAATCTCTCTATTTCGATCTAATAGTCTTAAGTCCACTAGGTCTTCATGAGATGAGGATTGAAATCTCACACCTAGTTTCTCCCTTATCTTTTTCATCATGTAGTCTTAATCTTATTCTACCAATCATATATGACTTACCATAAGCTATTCCGATTAGTAAATAATGATTCTCCATGATTCATATGAAAATACTACCCTAGATCCTAAAAATAGTTCATTTAGCAAACACTTGTCCTTAAGAAGCTCTCATGCGATCAAGGTCTTTACCTAGTCATTTAACAGACTTACAAATTCACCTTTCTTCTATCTTTGTCTTTCTTTTAGGACCATCCCTTTAAGTGCCCTAGACACATTTTAGATCTTCCATTCAATCTTGATTATTCTTCTTTTGTCATTTTTATTTTGTTCCAACTAAATGATTCTTCTGACCAAGACATAGATGATGTCATCTTCTTGGTAGTCTTTTTTTAAGAGTGATCCTTACCTTTAAAAAAAAACTCCCCAATAAGGCTAATATTTTTTCCTCTTTTAGATAATCATCTTCTTTATTGTTCTTCCCTTATATTTATGAGTCTCCATGGTTGACAATCTTCACACTGCAATTTGACACTGCTGCCTATGCTCTACAATCTGGACTTTAACCCATGCTCTGATACCCAATTTGTTATGGATATCAAATCATGCTCTTCAGTTTGACACCCTTATGGCATCAACAAAGCCACAGCCTTGATACCTTTTTGACTCTATGCGTAGTAAAAACTATAACTCACACTATAAATAAGAACACATAAGATCAACACACAAATAAAGATAAAGAAAACAAACAAATCAACAAGACACAAGATATTGAACAAATTTTGGTTCGGCCCAAAATTGCCTACGTTCACAAAGGATCCATAATCCAGCTTCTTATTATTGAATAAATCACTAAGTATCTTCTTATATCATCAATGATCCCATAATACCTAAAGTATCTCCCATAGACTACCCTAGTATCTCCCATAGAGATCCTTAAGTATCTATCCTTGATCACTATGACTTCTTAAGACCTTAGTATCTTCTTTTAAGAGATTTTTATAAGGAATACAAGAATAGCCCGAGCATCTAAGTCAAAAGGATCTATGATGCTTCTTTTGTTCACTCAAGACACAAAAGAAAACACTCACAAAAAGTTACACCCTAGTGCGCCACGCACTTAGTGTCTACCTAACTCATCTATTCTCTCTTATAGTTTACAATTTAAAATTTTACATGCTTAACTTTTTTTTGTGTTTAAAAAGGTTTATATATTGAATAAAATATCCTTAGAAATTTTAAACTTAATTAGAATAAGAATTTTTTACTTGTAGGAGTTCTAATCCTACTTAAAGAAGTCAATTGAGTCAACACAAAAAATACCCCAAAGTTGTCGTGTAAATAATAATTAAATGAACATTATCTATGTAAATAGTAACTATTATAAATAGTATCTCCTCACAAATAGTACTTATCAAGAATAGTATCGTCACATGAGCAATTATTTTTTTAAATTTTTATTTTATTCTTTATTTATATATTTAATGTGTATTTAATTTTATAATATTTTTTATAATTTTTATTCATATAAAATTATTAAATCACTAATTTCTAATAATAATAAATAGCAAAGTCAAAAGTTAAGAACTAACAAACCCAAAATCATTACCGTATTATATGCAATAACCCGTCTCCAAAATAAAAAATCTACATAGAAAAACTTTGTAAGTATGAGATTAACCTGCCATAATCTTCCAAGGGAAGAAAGTAGAAAGCCAAAAAAATTTATCTTATCATCAAAAACTCAAAAAAGATTAAGAACCCAAATGTGAGACAGAGAGAAAACGAGAGCAAAGAGAACAATAAAAGAGGCGATAGTGACCCCTAATCAGTAATGATCACAAGGGCTCCTTTTTTAGGACTAGCGAAACAGTGGATGGCGGTGGCTACAAAAATTCGGACATTTAGATAAAAGGCTACGTGGCTTGCGAATTTCCAATCAGTGGCTGAAATTAGGTTTGACTTTTGAGTGATTTGGGTTGAATACAATTTTGGGTTGAGATTGCAGAAATATTATTTAATTCAAAAAAATCTTTATTATTATTTTAATTAAAATTAACATAAACTGTTAATTTATAAGAGTGTGGAAGAGATTTTAAAAAATATTGCGTCTGCACGTCCCATTTTTTAAATTTTATATATATATTAAAATGGGTAGGCGCGGAGGCCAGTACGGCTTGTCGTCAAGCTAGGAAACCAGGCACAAGCCGGCATGCTCGATCTGACTCGTTTGATTTTAATTGGTTGTACACGTGGCCATCATCTAAAAGAGGTTGCATGGTAATAGTATAGTGCTGCTTGCTTGTCCGCCGAAATAAATATAAAATCCAAAGAAAAAAAAAAAACTATTAACTTTTCATTGTCACTCCCGCCACTTTCAATTCTAGTCAGCGGCACCGTCGCTCCTTTATCTGTCGCCGTTCGTCCGTACATCGCCGTAGTCAGGTTTTTGAGTTGAGAATGGGAAGAAGTGACGGTGAGAGCAATTGTTTAAACAAAGAAAAAAGAAGGAAACTTACAGAAGAAGAAATCACCAAGTATTTGACTAAGACAGCTCAGAAAAAGGTTTTGTATTATTCTTCCTATTTTCTTGTACTGTTAATTTTTTTAAATTATTATTACTATTTTTTTTTTTTGTTGTAATGATACGTGTAGGCTATGAAAGTTGCTAAGAAGTTAAAGTCGCAAACGGTGTTTGGTTACTCAAACGAATCAAATCCTTTCAGCGACTCCAATCTCAATGATATGTATATTTTTTCCTTTATTTCCTTTTGATTTTATATAATAAATTTATAATGATATGTGTGAAAGACAAATATAGTCAAATTGAGGCAATTATTATTGAAGTTCAACATACACGTCCAGAAAAAATAACTATTATAAATACAAGTGCATCGGAAAGAAATTAAAAAATAACAATGGTTAGTCAAAGTGCATTTATGCAAAATTTGCAACCAGACGTTGCAAGAATCAATGCTTATTAAAGAGGTGCAAAAATAAAAGTTTGCAAGTATTGTGAAGAAATTACAACGTATTGTGAAAAAATAAAAGTTACTAAAGATCATAATTTCTAACGAGTTGCGATATTAAATTTTCAATCAGGCGGATTTGCCTGATATACTAAAAATATGAATATTTTTATTTTTATTTTGAATAATAATTTTAAAATCATTTTTATATAAATATTAAATTCTTAACTTATATGAAAATATGATAATATATAAAATTACGGGTATTTTCTATTATATGTATTTTTCTTTCATTATTTAATACATTATATATATTTTTAAATATACATCAATTCCAAAAATAGTAAAAATTATATACAAAATTTTATGAATTTATATAATATTAATATTATTTAAATTAATTAAAAAAATAAAATTTGATGATTAAAAATTGTGTTTGAGTATAATTTTGAGTTGAAGACTAATAAGGAGACGATATAAAGTCAAGAATACATTGAACGAACGAGGAAGGGATGAAAATGGAGATCCGAAAGCAAGGTGGGGCTTGAAAACACGACCAAGAAAATGCTAGCCACCAAATTATGGTCGGGCCCGGCTTTACAAGGTGAGGTCACGACCCCAACTAAGTAGGCCCCGACTGTAATTTTGAGTTTGAACCAATTGAGTTGTTTTCGCCTTTTTCAAGTTAGTTTTGGATCCTTTCACATGTAGACTCTATTCCAAGACGATATAGTATTTTTACGAACTCTTAAAAACATATATAAACTTTTTTTATTCTATTAGGATGGCAAACTTAGATAGAACTATTAATATGCATTAAAGATGCATGAGAGGGCATTAAAAAAAGTGTCAAATAAAGAGCTCATTGAGCTCTTGAGTGCGGAGTCACAAGAGAGTGTAATGAGAACAAGAAAGTACTATATAAACTATTGGAGAACTTGTTCTATTATTGTATTCCTTATAATCTCTTAAGTAATCTTTGTAATTATTGAGTGGTTCACTGGTAATCATTGAGAAATAAAAGAATCTAGGATCTCGTTATGATCCACATAGACATAGGCAAGTTACTGAACCATGTATATTCTTGTGCCTTGTGTGTTTGATTGTTATCTCTATTTCATTGTTTGTGATCTTTTAAAAATCTTGAATACTTATAAGTGAAGGCTTCCACACACGCTAAAATCATAACAAGTGGTATCAGAGTTAAGATTATTCTAACATAGTATCTCACAAGTATAAAGTTGAAAGAATTTAAAAAAATATCAGAGTCTAATAGTGCAACGGTGTTGACTGTAAGAAGAAGGGTAGAAATGGGAAAACAATCATTTTAAAGGGAAAAGCCATGAAGAATTAAAAAAAAAAAATACTGAAGATGTTTAAAAGGTCTATAGTGATAATAAATAAAGAGAAGCACAAGGGATTGTATGTGCTTGATGGGAATGTTATGTGTGGTTTAATATGTGCTATTAAAGGTATACAGATTAAGAGGTAACACTAGAAATTAACTTACCAGAGTGAAAGAGGTCAAAAAAGAATGTATAATAAAGGTATTGTTGGCAAAAATAAGTTTCAGCCATCAAGAAATTGTCGTTGTAGAGTTAAGAGTGACAAAGCAAATCACAATCAAGCTATCATAAAAGATATACATTAGATCTTTAAAGACCTAAGTCACAATCATTACTAGAGTTAAGTCTGTGTATAGACTTAACTAGAATCACTGCTAAGTAATTGAGCGTATGATGAGGAGTGGATGGATCTTGAAAATTTTCTTAGTGATTCAAAATCGTATTTGAGTGTGATTTTGAGTTAGAGAGTAATAAAGATATGATATGAGTTTGAGAATACATTGGAAGAACAAGGAAGGGATAGAAACGAAGAATCGTAAGCAAGGAGAGGCTCGAAAACATGACCAAGAAAGCGTTAGCAACCAAATTATGGTGGGCCCTAGCCTTAATTCTAATTCAGCCCAATTAAGTTATTTTTGCATTTTCCAAGTTAGTTTTAGGTTTCTTCACACGTAAACTCCTATTTCAAGTTAATATAAGATCTTTAAAGATACCTAAAACCCTATATACAGTCTTATTATGCCATTAGAATGGCATACTTATAGAGAAGCATAAATATGCATGAAAGAGAATCAAAGAGTTTTATAATTAAGAGTTTTTTTGTTTTTACCCTTAGGCCCAGTGTCACGCCCTAAACCCAAAAGATTTGACACATGACACAGCTTACACTCATTCAATAATGTACACTCATAATTAATATTGTATAACATTTTAAACTTAAATTCTACATAGAAATTCTTTGTAGGTTGCTAGGAGATTCATCACAAAAATCAACTCATAATCAACTTGGTGAAACATAAACCAGATATACAACCACACTTAATAAAATAATACATAAGTATTTATTCAATACGGACAAATTAAATATCTTAAACTATATGTTCACAAATAAAACACTTAGTAACCTAGCAACTTAGGGAACCCAAGGGACAATAAAAGCCTTGCCAAATTCGCTAATCACACATATACCTTATTTACTTGAAATCACCATAAACTATAATGAGTATAAAACTCATTAAGCATACTAGTTTTTCATATATCAAATTATAAATACATACATATATATATATGCATAATGCATATGTATGATATGCCGTGATAAATCAGAATCATAATCTTATTAAATCACTTGTCAAGTAAGCGCTTACACATTCTTTTAAAACATTTAATAGGAATACCAACACTCAACTACTACTTAGTAGGACTTTCATATTACATATCACATAATGAATCAAAAGTCACATGTAGATTGTTGTGATATGGTGTGTGATGTGTATAGATGTATATAATTTCAAAAAATTAAATACGCAACGGAAGTATTCATACATATTATATAATATGTAACATATTCAAGCATGTATGATCATTCAAGTACATATATATCTCATATATATATTTCATACATGATATAAAATGAATAACAAATAAATAACCTACCCGGATATGAAGGTAGCTTTACAATTCTTCAAGAACTCCAAGCTTCAATTTGTTGAGCTCACCTTGAAGTGTTTCCTTGCACAATTCTAGTTCACAACTAAATCTGGTGGGATTGTGAAACTAGAATGGCAGCCTTGAATTTTCAGCAAATGATTGTTTTAACACTTAAAATAATTTGTGTATATGAATGATTACTACCAAGAAATGAGAAGAGTTAAGAGTTTTCTTTTGTTCTTCACAACTCTTTATATTGAACCTTGGTAAGCCTTTGTATTTTCTCTAACACTTTGAGAAAAAACAATTAGGAAATACTCTCAATTCTCTCTTCTTTCTCCTTGAACGAAATTCACTCTTTCTTACTCTCAACTCTTTCAATTCTTTCTTAAGTACAAAGAATGATTTCTCTTAGTGTTCCACCATCACTTAACCATGTTTTCCATTACAAACATTAATCTATCATATTTTTCACTCACCAATTTGATTCAACTATTTGAATCAATTTCTAGAGTAAATGGCATTTAATTAATGTTAAGTGGTTTTACCACTTCCTTAGTGCATCATTTAAGAATTACTAAGTGGTCAACATTCCTTATTATTAATAACATGTGCATTCTCCATTAGTAAATTGTGTTTGCCACTTATTCCAATTAATAATAATAATTTGATTAATATATAAAATATTAATAATTCAAAACTATTTTGAATATTTACATTTACCATATATGTATTTACCAAGCAAGGTAAATAGGTAAATACATGGTAAATAATTTATGGAGCAAGATTATGTCACTTGTCAATTTCTTATTGGTTAACAACTCTTGTAAACCAATAATGTATTTTACCTTCAATTATTGACAAGTGAATAATAAAAGGAACCTTGAAACATTTTTCATTTTGCTGGAAATTGTTGGATCAATTGTTCAATCCAATTCGCTGCCCCAGTGCATAACGAGTACACTTCATATTGTGAGACTCTCTAGGTCCATGCCTGATTTGTCATATGAAACTATTTCAGACGTCTGTAAACAATGTCCCACAACATGTTACAGATATTACAAAATGGCGCATTAGACCATACAAGTTAAGGTTATAACATATTCGTATAATCCTTCCATCATAAATATCCTAGAAGAGCGGAGATATAGATCAACACCGTCAAATCTCTATGTGCTCAACCATAAACTTATCTTTAGATTTGTATTTCAATAAATAATATCCGTAAACACTTTCACGATATTATTTTCCCAAGAAATTCTTGGATGTCTGCTTATGGCCATAAGACTTTCTGAAATACAATCTTGGAGTTGCAGGATATTTTACTCACCTAATTAAGTTGATGGATCCCATATCTGTACACACCGGACTCTATTAGCATCGGACCATACCCAGTGACACCTAGCGGTCAGACCATGAAAGGTATTTAACATGTGTGGAACCAAAGTATGATGGATCACTAACAAGTCTACCGTGGCACTCAGGTCTAAGGATCACGAATACTACTCAACTCGAAAGATCCTCCATTGACGGCTTTATGGGATGTCTATTGGAGATCTTTGTGAGTCTGTTCAATATTCAGTCCTTACTGAATACTTGTATCTCTATACGAGTTTTCACTAAACTCATGGTCTGCTAAGACTAACCATCTGGACTTTTCAGATATAGACATACACTGATCTATATATATATTAAGATCTTTACTAACAGACCCGCATTAGTGAAGGTAAATCAGGAACATTAAATTTAAGAACATATTTGCATAACAACATTTCTTAGTACCATTTGCAACCCATTGCAACTATGTCATTATTAATATATTCTTAGGTCTTTGTCCCATTTCAGACAAGACTCTAACTATTTAGATTTTACTAACTCTTAGTTCTGATCTAAAATCCTTTAGATCAGATCTGAACTCTTTCAGATCATACAATGTCTAAAACGTTACAAGCATCTTATCATATTTATAAATAAAATAATTAGTGATATATTGAAATCATAAATGTATAAACATAAAGTAAATATTTATACATAAAAGGGATGGCACATAAGCATAAATCCCAATATAGATGACATACCGTATGAGAGAAATAGTGCAAGTGAGGTTTAAATTACACATATATAACGCTCATGCTCGAAGGTAAGAGCCACACCCTCACCTTGATCATTATTGAGTCATTTCACATTCACCAATATGCCACCACACGAATATGATGACTCACTTTTTCTTTAGGAACCAATAGGATCCTCACTATATACAAAACACATAACATGTACCATTCCCGAAGGAAAGGCATACATAAAGGCTCCATAAATCATATAAGGTGCCTACTGAGTAAATAGTGAGTTCAAACATCCTTAAAACACAAAATGTATCTCATGAATATTTTTTCACTTCAAAAGCTTTCTTTGTTAAATACATTTCATTTTGAAAACTCACTTTCATAAATATATGTATGTCTATGCACAATGTCAATACTCACATTTATAAACATATGTCTTTTACATTTCATATCAAATATATTTTAGCATAACATAAACATATTTCTAAGCATATTTATAAAATCATACATAGACAATTACTATGTTTATTGTGATTTCAGTAAAAGTCTAGTATACTTACCTCTTAACACTTTCGAGTACAAAGCTTAATTCTCCTTAACCTATCAATGGAGATTAATCCTTTCATAAGCCTCACCATTCACACAAAATACTTTAAATAGCTTACAAAATTACACATATTGCACTTATCACATCGAATTAGTCTAATTACTTGGTTTCTCAAAACTTGTCATTCTGACCACTTACACTTAACAAAATTTTCTTATACATTAAATGATGTCCAATTACTCCAAAATCAGAATATATCATTCTTTACTCATACATCCTTTTTATATATAAATATTATACCATAATTCTTACACAATCCATTTCATGAACACCATCAAATCCAAACTATTATCCTGACAGAATCAAGATATTTACTGAACAGTATTCAGTCTCCCAATTTTATAAAATCATATACTAACTCAAAAATTATAAAACTACCACAGAATTACTCTTCACACATATCTCAATCCATGACAAATGTTTTACTTCAAAATTCCTGCCAAAAGTATTTTAGAACCATTTTATTCCATAGCTTTAAAATTGTATTTATCAAATAGTACAATGAGCTTATACACTTTAGAAAATTATAACAAATTGATTGCTAAGCCCTTTCTATCACACAATCTTGATAATCACACTGATATAAATTCTCAATTTTTAATATATCATAGTAGAAATGTAAAAAAATCATATTCTAAAACTTTATAATTTTTTTAAGATCATATAGTAGATCAAAAAGTTTTCACCACTTCAGCATACTGTTAACACAAAAATTTTAAAATTTTAGGGTCATCTTTGTAAATTCACTAAAAATTTAATTTCTGAAATGTTTAATCAATTCAAAGTCTCAAATGATTCTAGACATGTCTAATTTCATATTCTCAAAATCTAAAACCAGAATCGAAGTACAATAATTTATAAAATTCTCGGATCAAGAGACTATCAAATACAAAATCTGTAAATTCGTTATGATTTATCAAGTTATCTACATAATCATCATCAATATTTAATATATCTTACAAAATTCACATCAAGTCCTCAATTGTAAATATTTACAAAAATTAAAACTTAAAGGAATCAACTTAATTAACACCAAAAAACTAAGAAATGATTATAATATATCTCTTAAAGCTTAAAACTTCAAATTTCTTCTTCTTTTTCTTCTTCCTCTTCTCTTTCTCTCCCCTCTCTTTCTCTAATTTCTCACTCTAAAAAAGGTGGCTCGACCAAAAATGAGTATATTATGGTTTAAAATGTGTATTTTTATACTAAGATGCTAGCTTTTAGTATTTACAAATTAACCCCTAAAACTTTTGAAGTATTACAATTTGGTCCCTAAAATAAATCTAAAGTCTTATAAAGAAACCCAATATTAATAATATGTCCTTAATCTATACAAACAATACTAATAACAATACACAAATTAAGTATCATCCACATATAAATAAAATATGAATATTATATAAGTACAAATATTTATTTTTTCCAGTTGTAGATAAGTGGTTACTACAATTCTCCCCTCTTTATAAGAATTTCGTCTTCAAAATTCATGACCTAAGCAAATAAATGAGGATACTTAGATCTCATTTCCTCTTCTTGTTTCTAAGTTGCCTCTTCAACTGTATAGTTTCTCCATAAAACCTTTACAAAGTAATTTGTTTTGCACATAGAATTTGCTCATTTTGTCATAATATCATTCATTACCTTGATATCATTCTCAAAATAAAAATAATTTAGCATTCTACACAACTAAGTTGTCATTCAAATCTAAAGTTTCAAATCAGAATGTTGAAGGCATTATCTTAAATGATCAGAAATTAACTTCAATAGAAAGACTTTTAGTTCAATTAATTCTCAAACCATAGATCTCAACATTATATCTCTTAGTTTAACTGTTTAAAACATAGTCCATCTTATTGGACATCATTTTCTCATTTAGATTGACATGTCTGCTTTTCTTAATATGCTCAGTTTCAAACAAAAAAATATTCCACTAGCATAATTACTACGACAACAAAGATATTTTTTTAACTATTCCTTTAACGTCATCCACATAAAAAAGAAAGGACAAAATGGTTGCTTATTTTCTTTCACGAAACTCTATAAATAGCCTAAATCTCACAATCACTTTTCTAGCAATAAAAAAAATCAATCCTCTTACCATATTCATGATGAGTAACTTCACAGTCACTTCTCTAGTACCTTTCACTTCTCCTGAACTCCCAGAGCTCATTCGAACCAGAACACTTCACTCAGCAGCTAAAGAAATAATCCAACATTATGCAATAGAGGCAGTTTAAGAACATGGTTACTATGTAATCGACGGTCCTCTTTTTAATCTGAATTACCCATTTTTTCATCTCTATCAAATCACTCATCTCCAAAAATTGTCAAAATCCATCCTTTACCTACTTTGGTATCTGTTGGAACTATACATCATTTCAATGAAGCTTCCATTACAAAATACTTTAGACTAAATACAGTAACATGATGAAGAAAATCTTGTATGCATTTTTCTCCAATGGTTTAATCCAAAATCTTGGTGGAATAGCAAGCTATAATACATGCTGTGTAATTACATAAACAGTTCAGTCAATCCCAAACATCTTCATACAGTTCTATTACTTCAAAAAAAAGGGATGATAGTCTCAAATCATGAGATTCATTACTACCCTACTGTTAAAGACTATTTCACTTTCCCATAATCTTTGCAGTTATTCCAAGAAGAACACAAAATGGGGCTCAGAGCACTTAAAAAGTTCTTGGCAGAAAAAAACCAAATTATTCCACCTTTGATATAGATCTCTCTCCATGACCAAGCACCTTGGGAGAATGTGCGACCAGACTTTTCAGAAAGAATGAATAATGCAAACTCTATTTTCCACAGAAACTAGACCCGTGCCACACTATTACATCAAAGAAAGACTGACTACTCTAGACACTACCACTACTTTTCAAATTCAAATGAATTTCCTCTAAACCTAGACAACTTTCCACAGCCCAGTGTGCCAGGTGACCACATACAGATTGATGAAACATCTCACCGACTCAACTTGACTTTATCATTATTCCAAGATTCCCAACCTTATCCAACTGACAGTGAAGTCTAAAGAGAAGCAACTGCATTGATGAAAATTAGCTCAATGGATACCACATCACTAGACACGAGAAGTTTCTGGGCCCAATTCAATTACTTTACCCAAGGATACAATAGTGATAATTTAAACTACTCATCATTTAGCAGTTAATCATGACAAAAGTGCTTTTACTTTATCTTTTTATGTCAAATGTGCTTTTATCTTCATGTTATGTTTTTTTTAATCTATCGGCCAAAAAGTTCATGTTAGGACCACATAAATCCTTGTAATTATTAAAGTTAATTTAGTCTCAAGTCTAAAAGTCCAGATATTAACCCAAAAAGTCTTCAAGTCATAAATACATTGTCGGTCATTAATGCCAAGATGGCAAGGTCCCTAAGTCTATAAAATGGACCTTTATTTGACTTTTTTTAATCATCTTACCTAACTCATCATACTTCTGACACAACTTTAGCACACTTAAATATCAATAAATATTTATTCAAAATTTTACGGCCTATTATCCCTTATAAATGATAAAGTAAAACCCATTATTTTCTTTTTACCTTACAAGAACCGAGAAAAATATATTTGAACACACTTACACATATGCTATATAGTTGTTATCATTTTTTTTTTAAATTTTCATTTAAATCACAAACTATTTTTCTCACAACAACCAATACTTATAGCCATTGTTATTTATGTTTGAAAATTTTACATTTAAAACTCAGTCTCTTTCTCTAATAATAAATAAAAAAATTATAACAGCTCATATAGACTTTACATTACAACAAACCCTTTTTTTTATAAATATATATATTTTTTTGCATCCTTATACAAACTCAAAAACATTCAAAGATTAGGGTGAGCGTAACAATAGAGGAAACCTCAGCTCGTAGATTCACAAAAAA
Organism: Ailanthus altissimus; assembly: GCA_946807835.1. Taxonomy (NCBI): domain Eukaryota; kingdom Viridiplantae; phylum Streptophyta; class Magnoliopsida; order Sapindales; family Simaroubaceae; genus Ailanthus; species Ailanthus altissimus. The sequence goes on from OX327698.1 coordinate 16,262,726, forward strand.
TTGTGTCTTTTGTTGATCCAACCTTAGAAATACTGAAGAGTTTGTAAAAACTGTAGAAAATCTTGGTAAGATGTTAGCTGAACAAAAGATACATTTAATATATGAAAGAGGTAGCCGTGGGTTAATGAGGTATGTGGTAAAAACTACACACAATAAAGGCAGTCGAGGTTTGGGCATCATTCCAAAACCTTTAGCTATTGAGAATATTGTAAGAAAAATAGTTGGGGATGAGTTACAAGTCTTATCTATATATGAGTGAATGGCTCAAATGCTTAGATATGCAGATGCCTTCATAGCTCTACCAGGAGGTCTCGGGACCTTGGAGAAATTTTTTCAAATTGCCTCATAGGCACAATTACAAATCTACAAAATTTCTTTGGTTTGTTAAATATTAATGGTTTTTATAATGAATTGTTATTTTTTCTTGACTATACAGTTGAAAGACAATTCATCCCACTTCTAGCACGATAGATTCTTTTTTCTACTCCAACTGTTGATTAACTGATTGATCAATTACAGTTTTTTATCCCTCTGTCTAATCCAACATTGTATCAGTTAGATTGGTCTACTCATGACAGTGAGAAGAAGCACAAAATAGATTTAAATCTCAGTCTGTAACCTCTATTGTTATTTTGTTGCTGCCATTGTTGTTGTTATTTTCTTTTTTTTTAGCAAGATTTTTATTTCAATAAAAGTTGTTTCAATTGATGTCTTCAATACTCTACTTGTCTATATTTTGACATTGAAAAAATTATCTCAATTTGTTTTATGACATGTAAATTTTCATTATAAGATGTTCGGCATCATTCTTGCAAAGCATATTAGTCACAACTTTTAAAAAATACTAGATGGTAACATTAAGATCCACAAAAGTACCATTATCTACAATATCAACAATCTTAGAAGCTCTTGAATAATGTGCCATCTTCTCAAAATCATAAAAATTAAATAAGACGTCAAACATTTACACAACAAAGCTACAAATACAATCTTAAGGATTTGGCATCTACTCGGTTCCCTTGACTCGACATCTAAAAGTCTACATAATCATATCTAAGCTCTGATACCACTAAAAGTTGTCACGCTCTAGACCCAAAAGATCTGACACACGACATAACTTACATTCATTCAATAATGTACACAAATAATTAATATTGTATAAAATTTCAAACTTGAATTCTACATAGAAATCTTTAGTAAGTTGCTAGGAGATTTATCATAAAAATCAACCCATGACCATACTTGGTGAAATATAAACTAAATATATAATCACACTTAATAAAATAATACATAAGTATTTATTCAATACGGATAAATTAAATATCTTAAACTACGTGTCCATAAATAAAACACTTAGTAACCTAGCAACTTAGGGAACCCAAGGGACAATAGAAGCCTTGCCAAATCCGCTAATCACACATATACCTTATTTACATGAAATCACCATAAACTATAATGAGTATAAAACTCAATAAGTATACTAGTTTTTCATATATCAAATTACAAATACATATATATATATATATATATATATATATATATATATGCATAATGCATATGTATGATATGTCGTGATAAATCATAATCATAATCTTATCAAATCACATGTTAAGTAAGTGCTTACACATTCTTTTAAAACATATAATAGGAATACCATCACTCAACTACTACTTAGTAGGACTTTCATATCACATATCCTATATCACATAATAAGCCAAATGTCACCCGTCGATAACATACCGTTTGAAAAGAATAGCACAAGTGAGGTTTAAATTACACATATATAATGCTCATACCCAAAGGTAAGAGCCACACCCTCACCTTGATCATCGGTGAGTCTTCTCGCATACACCAATACGCCACCACACGAATATGATGACTCACTTTTTCTTTAGGTACCAATAGGATCCTCCCTACATACGAAACACATAACATGTACCATTCTCGAAGAAAAGGCCATACATAAAGGCTCCATAAATTATATAAAGTGCCTACTAAGTAAATAGTGAATTCAAGCATCCTTAAAACACAAAACGTATCTCATGGACATTTTTCACTTCAAAAGCTTTCTTTGTTAAACACATTTTATTTTGAAAGCTCACTTTCATAAACACATATATGTCCATGCTCAATATCAATGCTCACATTCATAAACATATGTCTTTCACATTTCATATCAAATATATTTTAGCATAACATAAACATATTTCTAAGCATATTTATAAAATCATACATAGACAATTATTATGTTTATTGTGATTTCAGTAAAAGTCTAGTATACTTACCTCTTAGCACTTTCGAGTACAAAGCTTAATTCTCCTTAACCTATCAATGGAGATTAATCCTTTCATAAGCCTCACCATTCACACAAAATACTTTAAATAGCTTACAAAATTACACATATTGCACTTATCACATCGAATTAGTCTAATTACTTGGTTTCTCAAAACTTGTCATTCTGACCACTTACACTTAACAAAATTTTCTTATACATTAAATGATGTCCAATTACTCCAAAATCAGAATATATCATTCTTTACTCATACATCCTTTTTATATATAAATATTATACCATAATTCTTACACAATCCATTTCATGAACACCATCAAATCCAAACTATTATCATGATAGGATCAAGATATTTACTGAATAGTATTCAATCTCCTAATTTTATAAAATCATATACTAACTCAAAAATTATAAAACTATCACAGAATTACTCTTAACACATATCTCAATTTATGAAAAATATTTTACTTCAAAATCCCAGCCAAAAGTATTTTAGAACTATTTTATTCCATAACTTTTAAAATCTATTTATCAAATAGTATTATGAGTTGATACACTTTAGAAAATCATAACAATTTGATCATATTGATATAAATTTTAAATTTTGAATATATCATAGTAGACATTAAAATAATCATATTTCAAAACTTCAAAACTTTTTGAAGATCATATAGTAGACCGAAAATTGTTCACTACTTCAGCATACTGTTATCACAGGAAATGTTTAGAATTTCAAGGTCATCTTTGTAAATTCACTAAAAATTCAATTTCTGAAATTTTCAATCGATTCAATGTCTCAAATGATTCAAGACATATCAAATTTTATATTCTCAAAATTCAAAACCAGAATCAAACTACAATAATCTATAAAATTCTCAGATCAAGAGACTATCAAATAGAAATTCTGTAAATTTATCATAATTTTTCAAGTTATCTACATAATCATCATCAATTCTCAATATATTTTACAAAATTCACATTAAGTTCTCAATTGTACATATTTACAGAAATCAAAACTTAAAGGAATCAACTTAATTAATACTAAGAAACTAAGAAATAATTATAATATACCTCTTAAAGCTTAAAATTCCAAATTTCATCTTCTTTCTCTTCTCTTTCTCCCCCCTCTCTTTCTCTCCTTTCTCACTCTAAAAGAGATGGCTCGACCAAAAATGAGAGATTAGGGTTTAAAATGTGTATTTTTATACTAAGAGACTAACTTTTAGTATTTATAAATTAACCCTCAAATTTTTTAAAGTATTACAATTTAGTCCCTAAAATAAATTTAAAGTCTCGCAAATAAACTCAATATTAATAATATGTCTTTAATCTATACAAATAATGCTAATAATAATATATAAATTAAGTATCATCCACATACAAATAAAATATGAATATTATACAAGTACAAATATTTATTCTTTCCGATTGTGAATAAGTAGTTACTACACCAAGACTAATTGAAATTAGGCTAAAATACTTCAGTGGCATTTCAATGAGTATATATATAAATACAGATATTAACCCTTTTTTGTTTCAAGAATTGTTTTTCTTTTTACATAGAAGAGAGCATTTAAACTCGAGACCTCTTCTAGATTAAAAATAATTGTGAAGTTAACTCTTTGTTACTAGATATTAATACAAATAAAAGAAATATAATTTTTAAATACGTTCAATTATTTTATCATTATTATATAAACATCGTCATCGTCATTTTCTTATTGCCATTGAAGCATCATCATTGTCACAAATAAAATTATTTTTGGAAGAGATGTAAGAAAATATTTTATTGGAAAATAGGATTTTAGATAAAACTTGTGAAACAAATTGGAAAAGAAAGCAAGCTTTTCTTATATATAAAATGCTCTTTTTTTTTTTTGAGATTCTAGAGGATTTTGTAGAGTCCTTCTTATGTTTGTACTATTTCTCTTCATTGAGCGTTTTGTTTATGTCTATTGCTTGTCGTAGCACCGATCCCCTTTTATGAACTTACTCTTTTTTGATGTATTTGTCATTCTGCCTTTTAATCCTTCCTTTGTACACTTCGACATAAATGGCAACAAAGTCCTTAGCTTCATCTGTAAAATCTTTGACTTTTGTTAGTGCGTTGTCATTCAGCTTGAGCTCAACAAGTTTGGGTCGCAGTGTCGATATGGATACTTCCGTAGGAAGTATTGTTTCCATCCCATACATTAACGAATATAGAGAGCGTTGTCTGTTGTTCTTCAGATGGTTGTTTTGTAAGCCCATTAGATTCTTGGTAATTCTCCTAACCATTTTTCCTTTTTTTTTAGCTTCCTTTTTTTTTTTATAATTATGGTAGTTTCGTTGGTGATCTTTGCTTGATCATTGCTCCGTAGGTAGCTTCATGAATTTTTTGTTGAATCTGATAGATTTTATAAAAATTTGTCATAGTTTTATTTTGCAAATTGCTTTTCATTGTTTTTATTATTGTCTTTATCATATCGAATCTAGTTATGATATTATTTTAAAGCATGGTTTTAGACTCGGTACACTATTTGATAGTGTAGAGTAGCCATGTATGTTTCTGTTTCTGAAACTGCTCCTATGATCTGGATCTGAGCTTTCAGGATTGAAGTAAGACTCGGGTCAGATATTAATATGCAAAAGTTTGGGTACAGTGTAATCAACACTATTCCTGCATTAAGTGTGATTTGAGTTGTGCCAATACATACTTCTTTGTAAGTTAAAAATCTTGTATCAAGTAAAGCTAGACTTCATGATTGAGACTAAATTTAGTACAACTTGTACTGTCTCAATGACAATATACTAATTGTTTAAGAGTTTTTAATATAAAAAGAAGAAATAATATTAGTTAAGTAGACAATAAACCTAGACCGCAAAATTGAAATCTCGATAAAGAGATTTTAGAGAAAAATAACTAATTTTCCTTCAAAATCTTGTTGTAAGAAGAAGTTTTTCTCACTTTTTTATTCATTCTACTTTCACTTAGCTGCATTAAAATTATTCAAACATTCTAGACATATTTACTTTTAATTTTTCTCAATTTCTCTCGACCGAAAAAGGAGATCAATAAAATTACAAGGGTGGAAATGTAATTTTAAGTGATGAATAACATTTTACTGCTTCACTTAGAGCTGGACATGTTCAGCTAGGAGTCGATTTGACAACTCACCCCTATTGAGACATGATTTGAAAAAAAATTATATGTCCTGATTGACATAGAAATATATGTCCTAATCGAAATAGAAATATTTGTCCTCATTAATACTATTTTCAGATCTTGTCTCAACCCAATTCAATTTCAGGTCGGGATGAAATCTAATTTTGAGAATTTTTTAGATATGTTGGATCGGGTTTCTCTCTCTCTTGAGCTAGTTTAAAAGTTGGGCTAAAATTTTTGTTGGCATTTTTAATTTTTTTTATTGTATATTTATGTTTTCAGTTTTGGGCTTTAATTTTTTTTTTTAATGTAAGATTAGGTTTTAATTAGGCTTGACATTTTTTTTTTATGTGTTTGAACTTATTTTATTTTTAAGATATTGTTTTAAAATATTTAATACAATTTTATTTTTGAAAAATGTATTGACTTCTTTTATTGAGCTAATTGAATTAACTTAATAATTGAAACCTCTTTTTAATTTCTCAATTCTCTCAAATTCTAATTGAATTAAATTAAATAAATTAAAATTTTGATTCAATTAAATTTATTTTCTAATATTAAATTAAATTATAATATTATTAGACTCTTCAATGTACGTGACATGATAAAAATTAAATTCACAATAAAAATACTAAATTTTATAATTTCAATTTCAAATTTATTAAATTTTATAATTTTAATTTTAATTTCAATTATAATTCTAATTTCACTAAATTTTATAATTCTAATTCTAATTCTAAATACATTAAATTTATAATTTCAATCCAATTTTAATTATATTAAAGTTTATAATTTCAATTTCCAATTCCATTAAAATTTATAACTCTAATTCCATAAAATTTTATTATTCCAATTTCAATTCCATTAAATTTTATAATTTCAATTCCAATTACAATTTCATTAAATTTTATTTTAATAATTCCAATCCAAATTTCGATAAAATTTATAATTTCAATTCTAATTCCATTAAATTTTATAATTTCAATTTCAATTCCATTGAAATTTTATAATTCTAATTCCAATTCCATTAAATTTTATTATTCTACATCCAATAAATTTCATAATCCCAATCCCAATTCCATTCATTTTTATAATTCTAATTTCAAGTCCATTAAATTTTATTATTTCAATTCCAATTCCATTAAATTTTATTATTCTAATTTCAATTCCATTACAATTTATTATTCTAATTCCTATTCCATTAAAATTTATTATTCTAATTCCTATTGCATTAAATTTTATTATTCCAATTCCATTAAATTTTATAATTCTAATTTCAATTCCATTAAAATTTATTATTCATTTTTATTAAAATTCAATTCTAATTCCATTAAATTTTATAATTCTGGTTCCAATTCCATTCAATTTTATTATTCCAATTCAAACTCTATCAAAATTTTATTATTCTAATTTCTATTCCATTAAAATTTATTATTTCAATTCCAATTCCACTAAATTTTATTATTCTAATTCCTATTCCATTAAATGTTATAATTTCAATTTCATTCCAATTCTATTAAATTTTGTAATTTCAAATCCAATTTCATTAAATTTTATAATTCTAATTCCAATTCCATTAAATTTTATCATGCCAATTCCAATTCCATTAAATTTTATCATGCCAATTCCAATTCCATTAAAGTTTATTATTCCTATTCCAATTCCAATTCTATTAAATTTTATTTTTCTAATTTCAATTCCATTAAATTTTATAATTTAAATTTCATTAAATTTTTTAATTCTAATTCTAATTTTAATTTTAATTTTATTAAATTTAATAAGTCTAATTCCAATTAAAATTACATTAATTTTATCCATTTAGTATCTTTCCACCTTATCTACTTCTTCTACATCTATATCATCCTCTACAAGCCCAACATATTTGCTCTATAGGTCATCACTATATATAACATCTCATATCACATCTCAAACTATTAAAGGGGCCACTAGATTGCTGTGATTGTGAAGTAAGCATGCTATTCCCACCCACACTAGTACTATTAGATGCACCATAATATAGTTTTCCATGCCATGCATTGTAGGCATCGTAAAGCCTAACAATAACATTTTACTGAGCCGTTTCACTTCTACAACTCTTGTACCATCATCACCAAAGAGTCTTATAAAACAAAATCCAACAAGCTATATCTTACGCCATGAATCAAGTAGGGTAGCAATTATAAATATTTTGATGATTCTCTCTACGGATTCTTAATATTATCAAACTTTATTCTGATTTTGTGTTGCTATGGCTCTTAATAAAAACTCTTCACTCTTACTTAATTTTGCCAAGTTGGAATATATATTTCAAATTATTGAAGCAGTTATTAGACATCACACACAATAAAGTACTGTATTTTAATGTCACTTCATAGAAAGATTACAAAAAGGACATAAAATGCTCACATTCTCCTAATCCCTGCTAATTGGTGGCCCATGTCTTCTCTTTCTATTTTCTCTTTTAAAAAATAACTCTCATATAAACCATTTTCTTCTACTGTCTGACCAAAAGCCTTATGAAATTTTAATACAGTTGCCAATATTAAGTAGGTGAAATTCCACCTAGTTGGTACATCCAACACCACACTCCTATTAAAATCAATCTTTTTTCTTTCCATATAATTCACTTGTAATCACGATGGAGAAGTAACGCATTTCATTATTTTGTGTATACAAAAAGTACTTTCATTAAATTCTTTTAATCCATCTATCATAATCAAGTTCAAAAAGTTTTCACAACAACACTCACGCATATATTCCTCATTCAACACAAATGAATCTCTCTACAATTCTTCAATTTCTTTCTCATATAAATTTTGGCAACATCATTGGCACTGGCATTATCAATTATTATAGTGAATGCCTTCTCAATGCCCCAATCCAACAGACAAGTCTTCAACTGCTTCCTCATCGTTTCTCTTTTATAGTTTTAAATAGGAGAAAAATGCAAAATCTTCTGATAGGCATAATTATAATTATTATTTTTATCTCATTGGACTTATTAATTGTTCATTTAATTTCAAAGTTTTAAAATTTTTTTTTTGGTATCATAGTTATTTTCTAGGTTTAAAGATATTTGACATAAAATAGATTAACATTAAATGCAAATAAGGAAGAAAAAAAAGGTCAAAATAAAAGTCAGCATCGTAGCCCTAAAAAGGAGCGTCGTAGCGTTGAAAGAGGAAAGAAGAGATCCAAGTTAGAGCCTCAGTACCGCAATGCTAGCATTGTAAGGCTGTAACATCAGGAAGACCTTCTTAAAGTCAGAATATGAGCGCTAAAATGCCCAAGATCCAACGCCACAATGCTAATGTGACCTAAAGACAGTCTAGGAAACAGAAGCTAAGCATAACAGCTCTATGAAACCAATGTCACAGCGATAAAACAAAATTGAGCAAGTGTCATAGTGATGGGTAGTTAGGGTCGCGATGCTAAGGTAAATTTGGGAAACCTTACCTAATTTAGACACGAATGATACCCTAATTTAGAGCTGTAAACTTATAAATAGAAGCCTTATAAGCCTATATATATACACCAAGAGAGAGACAAAGAGAATCAAGTTTTTATCTGAGTTTAAAGCAATTCTATAATTTAAAGAGAAGAATTCAAAGGTAAAGAAGATATTAAAGACTGAGATTTCATGGCACTATTGCTTTTATTTTGTTTCTTTCTCTATTATTCATTGATTATTCTTTTCAATGTTGATTAATTTATGCTCTAGAACTCTATTTTTCATTATGAACAAAATTTTAATTCTAGGATTATAATTTAAACTCGACATGTAATTCGAATTCATTCTCTTTTATTATTTTATGAAGTCATTATTGAATTGTTGAGTTTATTTGGTGTTTAATACTTTTTAATTATCTGGTTAATAATTAGATTGTTTTAGGAACTATAATGAACTTAAAAGAGTAAATTATGTGTCATGCCTTAGATAAACTGATATATGCTCATAGTGTAATAATTATGAGTTTTATATGAGATATGAATATACTCATATGACATATATGATTTCATAAGACCTATTCTTAATGAATCTTACCTTTATTTAATTACCATAAGAATATAGATAATTGTTTAGATAAGATATACTTACTTAACCATCGGAATAGGTCGGTTAAGATTTTAAGGTTCTTAATCAATAATTCATAATGATAGAATAAATTAGGAAAAGATCTTTTAATATAAGTGAAATATTAAAGGATAATTATAATCATATATTATTCATTAACTTGCAATCTTTAACTATCTTTACATTGATTTCTTCTTAATTAGATTTATAGGTTTAGTTTACCTCAATTATTAACTAATTGAATAAGGGTAAGGAGACATAATTTTTGTATTTAGTAAATAAATAGTAAAAACTCCTCATGAGAATGATACTTTACTCTCGCATATTACTTATTCATTATAGTATGCATTAAGTTAATAAAATATCACAAACATCCTCCTATGCAAATGCTAATCACTATCGATGAAGTGAGCTATAATAACCATATAACTATAATTATGAATAGAAGTCTTGATGTTGGTTGTCAAGCTCACTCATTGCCCATTAAACAAACTCTTCAACATATTTTTCTCTATAGTAAACAATTCTATGGGATGAGACATCAAATCTGAGAACTGCCACACTGTAAAAAATATTGAAACTTCGCATTCTCCACAAAATTAACAAGAAACTCATCCATCACCATCATTTTCACACTACTTGTCGATATACTTCCTGAATCCATCTATTAGGCACGATATTATTACCTTCTCTCTCTTCTCTGATAGGTTGTTTACCAAAAAGCTTTTGTTGTTCATCAATTACTTTGTTTTTGTACTCTTTACATCTATTTAAGTACTTTGACATACCACTAGTCTGGTGATGTGTTGAATTACAACCAATTATCTTACCACAATATTTGCATTTGACTTTATTTTTCGTGGTTTAATACTGTGTAAAGTGCAACCACACTTCGATCTTTATGTCGATGCTTGTGGCACATACTTTTTCTTATTTATATCAGAGTGTAGTGAAAGGAAAGTTTCTTCCTGATTGTCCTGCTCCCCCTCATCCTCAAAATTTAATTGAGAATGAAATTGTAATTCTACAATATTATTACCTCGAACATGAATCTGAACTCATCATCTACAAACAATTAAAAGATGATATTACTTTCAAATTATGAAATATAATCAAATATAGTATTTGATAAATAAAAAATGCGATTCAATATAATTTCAAAACAAGAAAAGAATCAATGCACCAATGCATTAATTTCATCTTAAATTGATGGGCATTTGAATTTATGGGAATTGCAACTGAATTCGTGTCTTTTCATAATAGTAGTTACATATAAATTAAATTCAACAGGATTAAATGCAAAAGTATATCTATCTAATAAACAACCTTTATCACCTTTTATTTGGATATATTTGTACATATATATACACAACTTTCTTTTTATTTTGTCCAACAACAATAAAATTATGAAATTAACCTAAATCCAAAATAATAATATTGTTATTCTAGATAAAGTAATTTGGATTTCTTAAGTAATTACTATTGAGATGTATGTAATTTTTTTTTTTATTGATTCCTGTTATCCATTTTGTGTCAATTTTGACTATAGGTATATTAACAATTTCAATACAAGTAACTATTTTCATGTTTCATTTTTTTTTTTTTTCATTTAAGCCACATGGTGTGACTTTGTTATTTTTAATTTGTAGCTTATAGAATATATCTGGGGGCTGGCCTAGGGTTGTCACTTGTATGATCCAGTACGTGCTATGGTGGAGTGTGGAATATGGTTTGGGGGCTTGGCTTTGATTTGAGACTGAGAATGAGACGAGTTGAGAGAAATAAAAAATTTTGATTTGAGAAAGAAGAGAGAAAAAGTCAGAGAGAGACAGGTCTTCATCAATTGAAGAATACAACTTAAAATGGCGCCGTTTAATTTTTTTATTGACATTAACAAAAAAAACTTAAAACAGAGCCACTTTGTTTTTTGGTTATATTTTTTTCATAAAAAAAAAGCCCAAAACGATGTCTTTTTTACATAAAAAAAAACGTCATTTGGGTCTTTTTTGTTTTTCTAGCAAGTCTCGGTTTGAGAATTCGCAAATCTGTTCAAGAATTTCTCAAATCTCATTTGAACCGATCGACTCCATTAGAATGGGTTCCGATCAATCTTAAATTGTATTTTCGAATCCAAACTAATTCAAAAAATTTGGAACAAATTGATCGAATTGGTTAAGGTTCAAAACTTTTTCCTAATTTTATTTTCACTCTTCAATCTTTGTGAGGCGATATTTAAATTCTAAATATCTTAAATTAAGTCTAAAATAATTTACTAATTAAATTGGTTAACACCATCAAAATCTTCATTGTATAAATTTATTAATACTGAGGTAAAAATCAATTGAAGTAAAAGTAATTATCCCAAATAATATAATGTAACAACAAGTAATTAAGAAATAAATTAGAGAAGAAAGGTAAAAAAAAAACACACAAGAATTTATTTGGTTTTATAACTTGTCTAAGTTCACGGGGGATCAAGATCTCACTTTCTTTTATTAATGAATCACAAGACACTCACAAAATATGCATTTTATAAGAAAAAACTCAAAACTCACAAAGAATTCTCTCAATTGCACTCACAAAGAACACAGTTAATCTCTCTTGCAGTTTAAAAATTTTGTCTCTAGTATTTTATGTTTCAATCCCCTTGAATTGTATTTTCAAGCCAATATAGATTTTTTATATAAATATTGGATGTCTTAGGTTATTGCTAAATCGAGTGGGATTTGGTTTAGAAAATCCTATTTCACTTAGGATACTAATTTGTAAAGTTCTATTTCACTTAAGATATAAATTAGGAATGATTTTTAATCAACTTTTCACAAATTCTCTCCTTGATTCAAGTCATCCACAAAGTATCCAAAATTTCTCATCTTTGTATCTTCGATCACCCTTATATAGTAGTGACTCCAGTTAAGTCCTTGCATAGAGCAAACTTAACCGATGGCAGTGGCTTAGTCAACATATCAACAAGACTTTTAGACGACACAATCTTCGTTAGACTAATCTCACCACTTTGGACAATCTCTCAAATGTAATAGAATAGTATATCAATGTGTTTAGACCTCTCGTGAAACACTTGATACTTGCTTAGGTGTATAACACTCTAACTATCACAATACACTACAATGTTAACTCTGCACATATCCCTTTTAACTACACGGCCTCTTTAATTGTCATGACCCAACCTAGAAGTGATAAGATATTGTCTGCTTTGGGCTCAAGCTTGCACGATTTTGTTCTTAGGCTTCACACAAGCATCCTTCACCCAAAACACATCTGGCCAATTAAGGTGTAGATTACCCATATAAACCCAGCATCTCCCACATACCTTAGCGATGTGGAATTTACCTAAGGTGTCATATATACCCCCTTAAAGACTCAGCGTCCTCGTTAAGGCTTACCCCACCACCACCTTAAAAGACTCTGAGAATGGCTTTAATACCATCTATCATGACCCAACCTAGACTTAACAAGATAATATCCACTTTTGGCCTAGACCTACATGGTTTTATTTCTGAGCTTTACGCAAGTGTGTTTCACCCAAAACATGTATTGCCAATTAAGGTGTAAATCACCCTTTATAAATCCAATATCTCTCCCGTGCTTTGGAAATGTGGGATTTGCCTAAGATGTCACATTAATAGCTTCACCAACAGCTATATACCCTGCCTCTGTGGTAAATAGTGCCACTACATACTATAGATCTGATCTCCAGTTCACGCTAAACCCAAATACTATGAATACGCATCTAGTCAATGATCTTTTCTTATCTAGACACTTACATAATCTGAGTCAACATATCTTCTTACCATTATACTCTCATTCTCAGCCCTTAATACACTAATCTATAGTCCGACATTCCCTTGAGATATCTTAAAATCCACTTCATTACAAGCCAGTGATCCTTACTTTGATCGCCATATATTTACTCACCACACTCATAGCCTATGTTATGTCTGGTCTCATACAAACCAACACATACATAATGCTTATCACAACGCTTGAATACGATACCTTATTCATCTATAGTTTCACCTCTTCAAATTTTGGCGACTGTACCTACTGAAAGTTTGAATCAAAGGAGTGGAGACAGCCTTCGCATTAGACATACCAAACTTCTTTAGGATTTTGAGTATATACCACTGTTGTGACAAAAAGATAACATCTATTCTTTTCCTCACAATATCTATACCTAATATCCTCTTTGTTGCTTCCAAATCCTTCATCTCAAATTCACCACTCAACTGCTTCTTAAGTTTCTGTATTTCTTCCATATCTCTACATACAATCAATATGTCATCCATATATAAAAGTAAATATATCATCCCATTACTCAATCTCTTAAAGTATATGCATCTGTCATACTTGTTCTTGCTAAGTTCATAAGTGATCATGAACTCATCGAATCTCCTTGCCTAAGAGATTACTCTATAATGACTTCTTCAGTAAACAAGTATGCTTCTCTTTTTTAGCTCTACAAACATTTGCAGTTGTGTCATATAAATTTTCTCTTTAAGCTCTTTATGTAGAAAAACTATTTTTACATCTATTTGCTCTAGATATAAATCAAGGTTTGTATACATAGCTAACAAAATCCTAATGAGTGTGTACTTAATGACTGAAGAGAATATCTCATGAAAGTCTACTCCCTCTTTCTGAGTAAAATATTTTACAACTAGCCTCACCTTGAATCTTGTAGGCTCTACTCCCAGTATCCACTCCTTAACTTTATACACCCATTTGTACCCCACTAATTTTTGTTCAGGTCTCTCCACCAATACCCAAGTATTATTCTTCTTAAAAGAGCTAATCTTTTCTACTATGACTTGCTGCTATCTCTCTCTATTCTCACTCTTCATAGCCTCATTATATGTCTTAGGCTCATCAAACTCAAGAGTGTAAGTAGAACTGAAAGCATGAGCAACTAAATCTGCTTGTGCTTACCTAATCAATTGGTTAATAGTTCTCCTTAGCCTATCTCTGGCTAGCTAGTACTCTTGAATTTTCATCTTAGAAGTCCTAATCTTACTTTGGGTGTTCTTAAAGTAACTCACCAGTGTTCTTGGCTTATCATCAAAGATTTGTTATTGAAGTGCTTGATCTGGGAGCATATCAGATTTACATTCAGGTTTCACTTTAACTTCAATTTATTCGGGTGTTGAATCTTCATTGGGCACAGTTTCTTCTTTTTCATCTTTTTGGGAGGCTTTCAACATCGTCCTCTCATTGAACATCACATTACAGCTTATGATACTTCTTGGTAGTGTCAACTTTTTATACCACACCTTGTATCATTTCACTCCTTCGGGATACCCTATGAATATCCCCTTCATAGTTCCAGGTTCTAATTTTCCTTGCTTTACATGCGCAAAAGTTGGACAACTAAAAATTCTAAGGTGATCATACTTGGGAAGGCTGCCAGACTATTTCTTTTATGGAGTTTTAAAGTCTATCAATGAAGATGGACTTTTATTGATCAAACAAATTGTAGTCATTACAGCTTCACCCCAAAATGCCTTAGATATCTTTGCATTAGTAAGCATGCATCTAACCCTTTCAAGTAGGATCTTACTCATCCTCTCAACTATACCATTCTGCTGTGGTATTAATTTAAGAGTTCTATGTCTTGTAATCCCATACTTAGCACTAAACCTATCAAACTCTTTATTGCAAAATTTGAGGCCATTATCAATTTTTAACCTCTTCACCCTTTTGCCAGTTTGATTTTCAATACAACCATTCCAAGTCTTGAATTTATCAAACACTTGTTCATTATTCTTCAACACATAAACCCATAACATCCTTGAATAGTCATCTATAAAAGTGAGGAAATATATTGCACCACCATAGGTTGCTTTTTATGCTAGTCCTCAAAGATCTGAGTGTATATAGTCAAGAGTCCCCTTAATGTTGTGCTCACTGGTACTAAACATCACTCTATGTGCTTTTCCTAGCACACAATACTCACAAAACTCTAATGGTTAGAACTTATCCTCACCAAATGCCTCTCACCTAGGTGTGCTAGTCTAAGATGCCACAACTTAATTTACGTATTTTCATCAACTACAGAGAATGATACAGAACCACTCATTACCTCTCCCTTCAACACATAAACATATTTGCGCTTTTTACCTCTCATCACAACTATGGAACCCTTTAATACTCTCAAAACCCTCCGTCAATCCTGATGAAACACCCATTCTGGTCTAACATACCCAGTGAGATTAAGTTTCTCTTGAGGTCAGCAACATACCTAACTTTTAACACTTTAATCTCACTCACCCATCATGCAACTTCAGTCTAATACTATCAATCCCCATCACTTGACAAACTCCATTATTACCCATTAATACCTTACCATCATTAATGGGCAAAAAATTGACAAACTACGATTTATGTGAGAATATGTGAAATGTGCAACCAGAATCTAAAACTCATTATTCAGAACCATCTCCATCAGAAATGACTAGAGTCTCTGCACTGTCATAGCTATGATTATAGGCAAGTACAACATCTGTCTTCTTCTTGTCCTTTACTTTCTTCTCTAAACAGTCATTTATGAAGTATCTATATTTCTTGCAGTAATAACACTTTCTAGGAGCACCCCTGAACTTTAATCTCGAGCCTTTCTTCTTTCCATCTCTCTGTGAGGCTATTTCTCTTGCAAATAACCCAGCCGTATTAGCCTCTCCCTGCCTTCCCAATTACTTTGAGCTTAATAATAATTTCACATCATTCATCTTTAAACTCTCTCTATTACATAGAAGTGTATCAACAAAGTGCTCAGAGCTTTTAAAAAGTGAACTCAGCAATATGATCGCCTTGTTTTCCATCCTCCATCTTGATGTTGATAACTTCAAGATCAATGATGATCTTATTGAAAGTGACTATGTGGTCTTTTATCAGCATCCCTTCAGACATGAACACCTGATACAACTTCTTCTTTATATGCAATCTGTTGACCAATGAATTTCGCATATAAAGGGATTCAAATGTATTCTAAAGACCAATTGTCATATTCTCATATGTTACTTCCCTTAATACTTCATAACTTAATGAGAGAACGATTAAACTGTGAGTCATTTCTTGAATGTATTTTCTTTCTGCTTTAGTTTAAATGACTCTGGCATCTTCTTTTTCTTACTCGATAGAGCTGCAATCTACTCTAATGCTAAGCCTAATCATTGGCTCACCAGCAACGCTTTCACCTTAAGCTTCCACGGATTGAATTCATTTGTCCTATTGAATTTCTTTACCTCATACTTGGGTGCGGCCATGTCTTGCTTTGAGCCAAACTCTGATACCATTTTGTTGAAACAAAAGTGATGAACACATGAAAATGCATATTTATGAAGAGATTCAATTACCATTTAACTAATTTTAGCATTTTTGTATTTTTAGTTTGAAATAAAGTGTTCTCTTTAAATTGTAATTAATGAATGTTATTTGCACATGTTTAGATAAAATAGACGTAACTCTCAATGTAAAAATCAAAATGAAAAAATTCTTGAATCTAGAGTAACATGACTCAATTTTACACAAACTTTAAGAATAGTTAAAAAGTCAAATCCAACATGTTATGAGCCAAAAATTAGGATACAATAGTATTGGGTTACAACTTTTGCTCAGCTTGACCCAACTCAAATATTTGGACCGTATTTCATAAAATACGTACCCAATCGATATAATTATTGAAGCTGTAAAATACTGACTCAATTTTCAATAACTCTTATGTTGATGGTAAAGTCCAAATCAGCCGTTATTATAGACCAAATTGTATTGTAAATAGGTAAAAGGGTTGTTAGCTGAAATCTGACATATCTTTGGTATTTTGTCCATATCTCATTGGATACTGATCCAAATTGTATGAAATTGGTGGCTATGGAAAGAAACAATAAAATACTACAACTTTTATGTCGGACAAAAAGGCTACATAAGTCATTTTCATTATTAAAAAGGTATTGCAATTAAGTGAATGAGTGATTAGTCTAAATTATTGAAGATTAAAGTCATACTAAACATATTTTTATTCATTGCCTATATAAGGACACTCTTAGAACGTTTTCAACACTAGACAATTTTCTCATATTTTCTTCTCTTTAACATGCATTGTAAGCTGGGTTAGAGTTCTTGGCAAGACTAAGAGATGAACTTTTATATGTAATAAATTTACTTCTATACTTTGATTCTTTGTCAAGAGTTACAAATGTTTGTAAGTTTATTTATGCCTAAACTCTTATCTAGTATTTTTCTATAATCCAGATATTATAATTCTCATGTTTCATATATTTTCAGTCATGCTTTCTTTATGTGATTCTTGTTGAATTATAATTGTTATTGATTACATTATTTTACATGTTAATCTTTTACTGCAATATTGTCAATCGATATATTGTCGATCTTGGATAACATGTAAAGACAATAATTGTTTGATATTCAAGTTAATTTTTTACTGCAATATTGTCAAAATGATATATTGTCAATCTTAGATAATTTGTATAAATGAACATAGTTTGTGTTAATGTTTCCAAAGAGTTTAGTCATATCAAATACATGTGTTATCAAATGTGCTATATTTTACATATTTTCTGATTGATTGTTTGGGATGTGAAACTTTCAATTAAGTTATAAATATTGAATCAAAGTGTAGAGTATATTTATAAAGCATAATTGTAATTTTTAAAGCCTTACTTAAATCATCATAAGACTTTTCCTTTAATTCATAGACAATTCCATCTCATCCACTTAAACCAATTAGTTAATGTTCTCCTTGCTATTGCTTTAATATTTTTATTTCACCAACTTATTTTGCCAAAAGCTTCATCGTGGGATTGAAACCTCGATCTATATTGCGATAACCGCATTACATTTTGAGCGTAAATAAGAAGCAATAAACCTAAGTAATATAATGTAGCAATAAGCAATTAAAAAATAACTTAAAGAAGAAAAGTATGAGAAAACACACAAGAATTTATATAGTCCTATAATTTACCTACATTCACGGCAGATCAAGATCTCGCTTTCTTTTATTAATGAATTACAAGGCATTTACAAAATATGCCTTTTACAAGAAAGAACTCAAAACTCACAAAGAACTCTCTCAATTGCACTTACAAAGAACACAATTGATTACTCTTGCAGCCTAGGAATTTTTTTCTCTAGTCTTTTATGTTTCAATCCCATTGAATTGTATTTTCAAACCAATATAAATTCTTTATATAGGCATTGGATATCTTAGATTATTTCTAAACTGAATGTGATTTAGTTTGAAAAGTCTTATTTTACTTAGGATATAAATGAAGATATTAATTTATGAAGTCCTATTTTAATTAAGCTACAAATTATGACACTGATTTATGAAGTTCTATTTCATTTAAAATATAAATTAGGAATAATTTTTAATCAATTTTTCACTGAATCCTTTACAAATAAACTTTAATATCATTGTTTCGCATTATCAAAAGTTTGAGTATATACATCATTGAAAAATCTTATTAGCAAACGGAGAATATCACACATGTATAATTATACAACTAATTGGAACTTTTGAGATAAAATTAACTGTCTAAAGAATATTTTGCCTCAAATAAGTTAAAGTACTTTGCCAAGCATTTTTTGTTTATGCCGAATGAATATTCTTGGAGATAAGATATATATTGAGCTTAATAGCTCTTAAGAAGACTTTCTCCGAAGTTAAAAAATCTTAATAAGACCCTCTATTTTGTCATCAAAACCGGCTTAAATATTGGGAACATAACTAATAACTATTTGCATCAAAGCATATGACAAACATATTCTCAGCTATTTGGATGTCACAAGGCCTAGGCACACTTATTTCCTTTTGTCTTTGTTTTTGTCTCTGATCCCACCACCAAAACATTTTTGGATGCTTTGCATGGCCTTATATATATTACATCGATTGTTAGTTTTTCCATCACTTGAAACATGAAGAATGAAACTCACGTGCATTCCTCTTGATGTGTACATCAATGGTTTTTGAAATACAAGGTTTTGTTTAAAGCATGGATCTGGTTGTTTCCAGTGAAGCAGCTGATTCTCATCATGCTTCCCAAGGATTATCCGTTGAGAGCCATGAGACGATTAAAACAATAACAAGAAAGGAACTTTTTCTTGCCTGCATTGGCTCCCATGAATTTTTCTTACCAGAGGTAATAATGAATTTTAAATGTGCTTATATTATAGACTGCATCAGAAGAATAACGTGAGTTTACCTATTAGCTACTTAGATGTGCTTACATGAACGCATCTAAGCAGCTTCTTTCTATTTCAAACAATTCATTAATGATTAGTCCATCACAAATATGGGGTTGTGATATTCTTATTCACTCAATCACACGAAACCTTCATTACATCTACTCTATTTGATGGTAGATCTCGTTTGCTTGCTCATTATTTGTGTATGCTCTGACACTATTTGTATGAATATGATTTGGGTTTTTAGTCATCAATTCAAAGATACTAAATGATTAGCCCATTTATGGTACTGAATAGCCAATACAAACCCAGAATTTAGTGAGTTCTCACCCGTTGCGAAACCGTGTCGTTGCTTCAATAACCTAAATTATACGAGGACAATATTGATCTTCTATATATGCAATTCGTACTTGTTTTTGGAATGTTTAGTACTTGGCCGTTAGTTCATTCCTTCCGTACTTCGTGGAGAAAGGTTGGTGTGTTCCTCATGTGATTTTTATTTTTTTAATTTCAGATGTGGAGGGCGGCATTTACAGAGTTGGTAGCAACAGCCTGCCTAATATTTACACTGACCACTTCCGTCATCTCATGCTTGGACTCACATGAGGCTGAACCCAAGCTTCTTGTTCCAATTGCAGTGTTCATCATTGCCTTCCTCTTCCTTATGGTGACAGTTCCTCTATCCGGTGGCCACATGAGCCCGGTATTCACATTCATCGCCGCCTTGAAGGGCATCATAACCCTAGCAAGAGCTGCCATATATATCTTGGCTCAATGTCTGGGCTCAATCATAAGTTTTCTTATAATCAATTGTGTGATGAGCCAGAATTCAGCAGAGAAATACTCCTTTGGTGGCTGCATAATTGCAGGAAATGAAGCAACAACTGGGGTTAGTCCAGAAACTGCATTGACATTAGAATTTACATGCACATTTGTGGTACTTTTTATTGGTGTAACAATTGCATTTGACAAGAGAAGATGCAAAGAGCTCGGCTTAGCAATGGTTTGCGCTATAGTGGCAGGGGCCATGGCAATTGCTGTCTTTGTGTCCATAACAGTAACTAGGCGGGCTGGATATGCGGGCGTTGGCCTGAACCCAGCTAGGTGCTTAGGCCCAGCTTTGCTGCATGGGGGGCCATTATGGAGAGGCCATTGGGTATTTTGGGTAGGTCCATTTGTTGCCTGCGTTGTTTATTATGGCTTCACAAAAACTTTACCAGAAAAAGGTTTCGTTTGGGAGGACAGATTAGAGTATGACATTATGAACTTGGCAAAAATTTGTTTTCGTGGGACAAAAGATACCGAATAGAGGAGAACCAGAACAAAATAAATTGACTCTTGGCTCCTATTTCGATATTTTTGTGTCTAAGCATATCATATTCCATCATCAAAGTAACGCGATACACAAACTTAAGCTAGTAATACTTTGTTCGAAAAACAAAATTAAGATACATATATATATATATATAGATATATTGTTCTTTTTATTTTCATTTTGTTTCCCCTGATATATAAAACTATGACACATAATTAGGAAGTTGGCTGCAAAAGTGTAGACGATGGTGTCGCCAGGGGCTCGTGCACAACAGAATTTGAAGATATTGAAATGGGATTGCCCTCTAATTGCAACATGATACTCCCCAGAATTTCAGTCAGTATCTTCTTGAACTCTTCTTCTTTTACAACCTTTCCATCGTCTGCATTCATCAACTTGAACGATTCACCGACAACATTGTCCATCTGCGGAAGTTTACGAGTAAACAAATATGCAACCAAAGCCATGCATGGATGTTTAAAACTAACAGCCACTGGCAGTTTGTCTTAACTAAAATTATATTTTCCATGATAGATTAGCTGCAGCTAATCAAAAGTATATACCTCATCAACTGCGCCTATTGGAGGTAAACAAGCTGATGGAGCCAATGCATCCAGCGCTGCTCGTAAATAGTCTTTTGATATTTTCCCATTACGATCTTTTGGAACATTCTCTAGAGCTGCATTCATTGTCTGTATTTTAAAATGAAATAATTAGTGTTTAATAATGAACAAAGCAGTCCAATTTGGCACAAAATTAGAGCATATGCATTTTTAAGTACCAAGAATAAACCTTATCTAATTCAAACTTGTTGGACAACAGTCTCTTAATGCCACTTCCATCAAAGGTGTTTTCACTATGTGCAACAATCACAGGTTGCTCGTTTAGATGTTGCGCCACAGATTCAGCTAGTTTCTTAAATTCCACCAGAAATGTCTCTTGAGAGACAGGTTTGCCATGTTCATCTATAGCCCGGGACTGTGTTGCTGGTTCCACAATGTTGCTCATAACCTATGAAATCACAAACCCACAAAACAAACAACAGAGATAGAAGGATATATAAAGATGGCTAACAGTACCATAAAATGAAGTTCAAATGTGAAAAGGTAAATACCCAAGAATCTGAGGAAGGGGGCATTCCTTGATCCACAGTAAGTTTAGCCAGTGCCTTGATAATATAATCACGCATTGATCCATCAGTTGACTCTATCTGCGTAAATAGGGATACCATCTCTGGTTCATAACTAGGGCCATTGATGAATTCTCTCAAGTCCTCCCCATCCATGCGGAGGATGACTATAGGGTCTCGTTTCAAGCCAGCAGCCATGCCTAGTAAAATGTCTGAGAGAACCTCTTTAAACTCGGTCTTGCTTACTTTTTCTTGTTTTCCATGCGTGAATTCATTCAAAACCTACATAACATATCATCAACATGTTCATTTTAATTCTACACTTGATGCAATTATGAGACAGAGCCCTGTACATACAAGCATACAACATGTTCCCATGAGTTCAAGCCATTCATAATTCAAAACTACAGATTGATCCACAACTGGCCAGATTCTTAAATGGGACGGAAGTATCCTGAGCATATGAATATTCATTTTTTTTTTAAAATTATTAATCAAGCTAATGATTAGAATAGATAAGTGAAAAGGTTTTAAAAGCACAGCATGATCTTATTGGAAAGAGAGATATTAAATCTATTCCATTTGAAACGCTTCCTTATAGATCATTACAAGAATAGTTACAATTTCGAAGGCAGACAAAATGATGACCTTGAGTATGTGGGTTGATTCGAAATGAAATCATATGCCTGGGTCTAGAGAGATCGAGAACAAGGATATACATCATACAGAGCAGCAGGACCACTCTGGTCCATGATCTACCCTGCTTTGTGGGCATGACATGATCCTTTATTGCTTCCACATTTATCATGCACCTAATAGGAAATACTATTCTAAAATTATTTATGCTTTAGACGGCATAAATAATTTATAATTTATGTTGAATTAGGCCTATCTTAGCAGATTAGGTACAGGATTATCACTTTTCGTCAAGCAAAGTCCATTAAAAGAAAAGGACATAAGATTAAACTGAAAATTATACAAAAACAAATTGACTTTGGTCCCCATGCATTATTTCATGTCCACAATAAAGTTCCAAGCAGATACACTAGGTTCCACAACATTCCTTACCAAATTTCTCCTTAACTATGAAGATATATATAAAGGAATAACAAAGAAAAAGTCAATAAGAAAAGCCAAAAAAAAAAGGCAAGAAAAGTTCCCACTACACCGACCATAATTGAATAATAGGTTGGATGTCTCTCGAGCTAGCTAGCAAGAAATGGAAACTTGCATATACGCTGCCATAATAAAGGCAGCCTAAGTATCATGTTCTTCTACTAAAACTAAGATAACCCAAATGCTATAATACAAGTTACTAAGATTAGTCTATGCAGTATCCACCAATTAGGAAGCAATTGCACCATCTCCTTTAAATCTCATAAATTTCTTAACAAAGGAAAATGTGAATTACAGAAATGGAGGATTTAAAAAGACAACTGATGACACAATATTGACTCTAGTTAATTGAAGATAAGTGTAATTGACTGTATGCACTAGAATTAGAAAATATTTGAAACGTAAGCAAGAGCTGAAAGGTCAAGTCTTATGTAACAGCTTTATCTTCTTCTTATTAGCTTACATCAAGGGATTTATATGATGCTTTTTCGTCAGCATTTTTATTTTTTATTCTTTCCAATTTCTCCTTTTTATTTAAACCCAATACCATTAGCTTATAAGAGATGGAATAGTTGTTAAAAGACTGACGTGACCAGAAGAACTGCATAAACTTGTACAAGATGTAAATAAGTAAAAGTACTTAATTTTAAACTGATGTATTTTACAGATAGTTATTATAATTTTTTTGAGGTTTAGCCAATACCCATGAATCAAAACAGAGGAATTAAATCAAGTAATATCAACTCTTTTAACTTCCTATACAATCAATTATTAAAGGCTGCTGTTTCGTTCCCTCCGAATCTTGGGAAAGAAAAACCAGAACCATTAATCCCATCAAAGAACTAATTACTCTAAAGGCTTAGAGAAGTGATTAAAGGGTCGATCGGGATCGAGGTGCCGTGAATTTTTAATCTACAGTTGCATGAAATCAAATAACTACTGTGAAGTATAAAAAAATAAATAAATAAGTTTTAAAAATATAAAACGTGTTTATCAAACGCATTAAATTATAGTACTTTAAAAATTAAACATAAACGCAACAGTTACAAATGAAAATCTATAAACCAAATTTTCCCATCAAAAGAACCAAAAGGAGGGGAAAGAAAAATTAAAGGCAGAGATGGAATGAGAGTGAGTAGTGAGAAGAAACCTCAGAGTAGATATGATCAGAATCAGGAGAAGAACCCTGAGCGGGCAAGCCAAGGGCAGCGCCAATATCAGCAACAGCAGGCTGAAGTTCTTTCACAGATAGCTGACCATCTCTGTCTCTATCAAGCTCCTGGAACTTATGATCGACAAAGCTGCTAAACACTTGATCATTTCCAACCAACTTCATTATATTGGAACCGTCCAGCACCTGCTGGTTCTCATTTTTCTTCTTTCCTGCTGCTGTCATCATGCTTGTAGCACTTTCACCTGTCTCCATTTAATTCTCTTCTCTCTTTTGTGGGGATACCACAACACAAATGTTGCTTTTGCTTTCTTGTGAGTCTTGTGATATGGGGTTTGTGTGTTTTGGCTTTTGTTTTTGTGATGAGATTCTCGTGATTGACAGGAGTTAAAAGTGAAGAGTTAGCTCTTTATCAAGCCTCCCTTTTGCCTCCTCCTTCTTAAGCTTCTTCTATTGAAACTTTCCCGTTTCTTTGGCTCGCTTTTATATCAGAAAACGGTGCTTTTTAGAAGCCAAAATCTTATTCTATTGAAACTCTTTCGTCTCTTTGGCTGCCTTTTATATCCGAAAACAGTGCTTCCTTAGAAGCCAAAGTGAAACTGTGGGGCCTTTTTGGTTTCTTTTAATCTAATTAGCGTTGCATATATATTCAATTTTCAACGTGCTTTTTCTACCATTTTTTCCCTTTTTTGTGAATTTAAAAAATAGCTCTACAAAAGTTAAAAAAAAAAATTATTTTAAAAATGAATATATGATTAAATTCAACAAATAAAATTTTTAGAAAAATATATAATTGTAGATCCATTTAGTACAGAGTCTTTTTTATATATTTTAATTGTAAATACAAACATCTAATAAAATCATATCATGAATCATAAATATAAAATTATAAACATATTGTGACTGATTTTGTAACAAATAATTGCCTATTCCTTTCTTTTCTTTGAGAGTTTTTTCCTTTTTCATTAAAAAAAAGGTTTATGCATAGCTTCATATTATAGAACAAAATAATTTTTTTTCCAAAATATACCCACAAATACTTTTTTTTAAAAAAACAAAAAAATAAATATTAGACAATTATTGTTCTAACTTCCACATTTTATTTTTAAGGTTGAAAATTTAAGTCTTTTAAAAATTGGAAATTTGAGTCCTTTTAAAAAAATTAAATTGAATTTCAACAAAATTTGAATTAAATAAATTTCAATAGACCATTTATTAATGATGTAACACCGAAAAGAAGAAAAATATCAAGTAAAAATAAAAAAAAATCATAGATAAATTTTGATTTGAGGTGATTTCTATGTTTTGCACTCATATTAAAAAACTTTTATCCTTAAAAAATGTTCAAAATAAGAGAAAAAAAATTAAAAAAACATTAATTTAAATTTATCCTGTCAAGAATAAAAAAATATAAACTTACTTTCATCATTTTAACATGTTATCAATGTACCACTATTTCCTTAGTTGGCGTCCTTAATAGACAAGGATATCTTTATTCTATTAATTTTAAAAAATTTAAAATTATCATCCTTAATAGACAGGGATATTTGTTTTATAAATTTTAAAAAATTTAAAATTATCTTAATTTATTAACATATTTATGTTTGTTTTAATAATAAAATAGTAAAATTATAACTCAAAATAAAATTTTAAAATGAATTAATATGAGCTATTGAGTAAGATATAATTTAACACGTATTATATCATGTTATGTCCATATTAACCCACAAAAATTAATTATTCATTTTCTTTTATCTTCATTTTTATTTATGGTGTTAGCCTCTAAAACCACTGCATTGGAGCCCTATACTATTGCCACCTAATTCTTCATGTTTTCCAATTATTTTGGGCCAACTCCGCCCCTATCTCTAGTTGGCAAATGAGACCCACCACTACTAACCTTTTAGAAAAGAAGAGCAACCATTCTACAAAGATAAAATTATCAAGTACAACTAATTTAATAAATAAGAATAATTAAGTAATTATATAATAAAATTAGTAAAACAGTAAAAACAAAGCAAAATTAGGCTAACAGATTGGAATAATTTTAAGTTTGTGAAAATTTATGAGATAAAAATATTCTTATTTCATTTAGTTAAAGTTAACTGTTGACTGACTAATATAACTATTGTTGTATCTTTATATTGATTATTTTGACCAACAAGAGTACTTTATTTTATCTTTTTTTAATCTCTGATCCCATTTTTTCTTCCTTTTTTTGAAATTAAAAATATAAAATTGAGCCACTCAAAAAATAAAAAGAGGTGTTTTTAATATTATAAAATATAAAATAACTATTTTATTTTTAAGTCTGTTAATTTTAAAAATATTATATAGTGAAATGAGAGTACATTGATAGTGTGCAAAAAAAAAAAAAATGAAGTTAGACAAAAATGTTTTTTAATTCTGAAAGGTAAAACGAAATTAATCAAAAAAAAAAAAAACTGGAGGCAGAGAAGAAACAAATATGGCCTTGAAAAGAGAGGGAGAGAGAAGAAGAATTGGTGACCACACAAATGAATGTGTGGCCAGGACACGTGGGGCGGTTTGGGACCGTCCAAAAAAGAGGTTGGATGTGATGACTGATGAGACCAGCAGAGTCCCAGGTCCATGCTTCTTTACTTTACTTTGGTCGGCCCGTATCTGCCTGCCGCATGGACCTTGTCTGTCACCCCCTACGTCGCCGTCGCCATCACCATCACTATTCATTTTTGTTTCTGTGGCATCCATCTACTAAATCTGGGACCCATGATCTCCTTCTTTTTTCTTTTAAAACAAAAAAAATAGTATGTGATGAGTTGGGCACCATTCATAAGCCAATGAGTAATAGGAAAGAGTGCATAGTTTCAACAGTTATATCAATAAGGTCATCACCGCCCGAAGAATAGAGTTGCGTTTCATTTCAGGCCCTCGTTTGATATATGAAAAGTAATTTTTTATTTAATTTTTAATATAATATTATAAACAAAACTTTAAGTAAGTTTATTAATATATATCAAATATTTATTGAGACGTTTTATTAAAATTAAATAAAATTTTAATAATTCACTTGAATCTTCTTTTATAATAACATAGTTATAATGAAATTTTAAGATAGAATTTATTCTATAAAAAATATTTATTTTTATTTTAGATGGAGTAATCCAATCTTCACATAAAAAGAATTTATCCTCATAGAATAAAAAAAAATTACTTCATGTAAAAAGATTATTATAAAGAGAATTATTCTAATAAAATTATAAAAAATATCCCTCTACAACACAATCAATTACAACCAAACAGACAAATTACAGTACACAACACACAGCCAAAGCAATTACAAATATATGACTTTGATTTGATGACCGGTGGTGGATCTTACCTAAAATAGTGATTGCAGTTTGAGACCAAAGGAGGTCAACTAAAAAGTTGCTCAACGGTGGCACGTTAAGACGGTAATGTCTCGAAGTCGAAAATAAATCCAGACCAGCATTCATGGTTAAAAGAAATGATACTTGGCCATTGGGGGGACGGTGAGAGAACTGCTATGACTATCGAAGCTAGGCTTGTGCTGACAGGACAGAAGCCTCGAAACCATAAATAATATCAAAATCTGTATAAAATTCAAACAAATTATAATTTAAGTATATGCAAAAGAGATGTAAGTTTTATAAATTCTAAAAATCTAAACTTGAAAAGTTCAATGCAAATATAATTTTTTATAATATAAACTATGAAATCAACAATCAATTTATGTAAGAAGAAAGTGCATGTAATTCATATAATATGAATCAATAAATACTTTTGAGTGACTTTTTATTGTAACAATCATAATTATTTTATATTAAGATTTTTTTTGGCACTAACAACAAAGTGCTCATATATGTACTGTAATAACTAAGATAATAGTATTTTTAATGAACTTATAAAAATTATAAGAGAAAGAAATTAATATATATATTGCTAATTAAATGAACTTATAAAAGTAAACAACCATTCTCCAATGTTATTGCTAATTATAATCATATCATATATAAAGAGAAATAAGTTTACTATTGCTGTACAGATGTGCTGACTTCGTTTCCTTTAATAATTCACCAAAATTTACAAAAATTTACATAACCGACCATACAAGGTTGAAAATGGTAAAGCTGAAATGAACTGATATAGGATTAGGTATCTTAAATATAAAAGATGAATTAGGTACTTAACTTATTGTCAATGATCACTTGTCCTGCCGCGCCACTACCTCTGCCCGTGCCTCTGCCTCTGACTATGACAGTATGCTTAAATCCTCTCAAGACCTGTGAATGTCTTCTTAATATATGTATATTTTCTAAACCAACTATATCTATAACTCTTGAGGTTTTAGGCACACTTAAATCTCTCTAACTATCAACTACAAACTCTAGTTCCTGTAATGTGAACAAGTATATTACAAACATTTGTCTAAAAATAATCACAAGATATTAAAAAATGATTTTAAAGTGGTTTATTACATGGCATGTTGATAATTTAAACTTGCAACTCTTTTTTTTTATGAGAAATTTTTAAAGTTTATTATTATTTTAATATTAATTTTTATTTCGATCAAAGTTAAATATTTTAAATTATATTAATCAAATATACGATTAGTTTACTATTTTATCCTTATTACAATTTTAATAATTTTTATTATTATTTAATTTGTTATAAATTATTGA
The DNA here is from genome assembly GCA_946807835.1 of Ailanthus altissimus. Lineage (NCBI taxonomy): Eukaryota > Viridiplantae > Streptophyta > Magnoliopsida > Sapindales > Simaroubaceae > Ailanthus > Ailanthus altissimus. Next base: position 16,291,867 of record OX327698.1, read on the forward strand.
AGAATATAAATTTTTAAATAATTAAAATTTAAATTAATTATAAAAAGATTGTAAATTAATAATAATAATTAAAAATAACACAAAATGGTCGCTGGGCGCACGCCCGAGCGCGTGCCCAGCGACCATTTTGTGTTTTTTTTTTAAAAAATTTAAAAATAAAATAAATAATTATATATTAAATATTCCTTATATTTTTTTATTTATTTAAATATATAAAACCATCGTATTATTATTATTATTATTTTTTACCCCTAATATCATCTCTCATTTTATTCGTTCTTAGATCTGGCGTTCTCAAAACTCACAGATCATTCTCAAAACTCACAGATCGCTCTCAAAACTCATATCTCTCGATCATAGCTAAAGTTTAAAACAAGTAGGATTTTATTTATTTTAATTTAATTAATAGTATTATTTATATTTATTAAAATAAGTGTTTGGATATATATATCTGTTACGATGAAGTTGTGGTTTATGATTGAGTTATAGTGCGCGTATAATTGTTGCTGGTGGTGGATTGGTATGCGTCTGCCCGTGACTGCACATATAGTTGTTGTTGGCCACCGTTGTGTACACACCAGTAACAATCGGTGCTTATGTACAACCTGTTCTGATGAGCGCCGATTGTAATAAAGTGCTGCTGCGCATCACTGCAACGTTATAACACCACCACCAAATAGCTTTGATTTTTGAAACTGCATATTATATTTATTTTATATATTTAAAATATAGTTATATATATAGTTATATATTCAATTATATTTTTTTAATTTAATTAATATAAAATTAAATTAAAATTATGTTATATTTTTTTCAGGTATGTCACAAATTTCAACCATTATATGTTTTGGGGGGACATGAGAGAGCTGTAGTGATGGTTTTGAAAGATACATTGGATATCAAAATATGCATATGGTTGTTCAGAAAAATATTAGATATAAAGCGTTGTTGAGAAGAATTTGTCATCTTTTAGGAGTTAATCAGGTGCATTATAAAGTAACTTTGAAGTTTGAGGTTCCTTCAAGTACTATAAAGTTGAGACCCATTCCACTTGAAAATGACGATGATGCAATATTGTGGTTGAGCTTACAGAATAATATGGCTACACCGCTTTGTGTAACAGTAGATGCTCGAGGACCTGAAAGTAATGTAGAAGCATCAATAGAGCAAAAAGAGGGCTATGCTAAGCAATTCTCATCGACAACTCATGTGTATATTCTAAATTCTCCGGAGGATTATCATTATTCTCCTTCGATGCTCAACGAACAACAAGGCTACACATATAACCATGGTTAGATATATGGAGATGTTGGCGTTGATATTGGCTATGATATTGGTGAAAATGATGATCATGGTTACGAGGTTGATGATGATTGTAGAAATGATTATGATGATGATTATAAAGAGAATAAGGATGTAAATGATGATGCTGGAGATGATGATGATGAGGAGGAGGAGGAGGAGGATGAGGGTGATAATGATGATGATGATGATGAGGGTTATGGTAGAGAAGAAAGGGTTAAGGTAAAAAATCCATTTCAGTTTCAGCCTGAGATACCACCATTTGACTTGAATGTATTGGAAAAAATTTCTTGTAATGGGATTGGTGATGTATTTGTAGGAAAATTATATAACAGCAAAGATGAAATTCATAAAGCTATAAGTAAGGTTGCACTGAAGGGAAAATGGAGCTTTAGAGTTTACAAATCTACCAAAGATCGTTTCGAGTTGAAATGCGATGATGACAGCTGCAAGTGGAGATTACGGGCAGTATCACAGAAGGGCGATATTTTTTTGTTGTTAGACGAGTAGATACAGGGCACACTTGTGTTTTAAGTCAATTAAGGGATGGTCACCGGCAAGCCAAGAGTCGAATTATTGCTAAAGTAATAAAAAATAAGTTTACATCGGTCAATAGAAACTATAGGCCGAAAGACATTCAAGCAGATATACGTGAACAATTCGGTGTTCAAATAACTTATACTAATGCTTGGCGGGCTAGGGAGCGTGCATTAAGATTGATAATAGGTACTCCTGAGGATTCGTTTAAATTGCTTCCTGCATACAGCTATGTGTTGCAACAAAATAACCCAGGTACGGTTACTCATTTGAAAACTGAAGCGGATAATCACTTTAAGTATTTCTTTATAGCGTTAGGACTCTGCATCAGAGATTTTAATTCATTAATCCGACCGGTAGTTGCAGTGGATGGAACATTTTTGAAAGATTCCTATCTTGGTACAATGTTTGTGGCCGTTTGTAAAGATGGAAACAATCAAATTTATCCATTGGCTTGGGGAATTGCTGACTCAGAAAATTATACTTCTTAGGAGTGGTTTATGGTTAAACTGTGAGGAGTTATTGCAGATCATCAGAATCTTATTTTTATATCTGATCGACATGCCAGTATTGAGAGGGCTATACGGGGTGTGTTTTCTCATGCATATCATGGGTTCTACATATATCATTTGAAAGAAAATTTGATGACAAAATACAAGTTACCATCAGATAAGTCTAAAAAAGGGGTATACTTACCTACCTACTTCAGTGCTGCTAAGGCTTATCGTGTCCATGATTTTCAATACCAATTAAACAAGATGTGACAAATGAGACCTGACGTAACAAAGTATTTGGAGGAAGATGTTGGTATGGTGAGATAGGCACGATCATCTGGTGCTTTCAGAAGGTGTGACATTATGACTACTAATATCGCTGAGAGCATTAATGCAGTTGCAAAAGAAGCAAGAAAGCCTCCAGTGACTAATTTGGTGGAGTGGATGTGAGAGCTAACGCAATTGTGGTTTTACCATAGACGATTGGCATCACAAAATATGACCAATGTCTTGACGAACTGGGCACATCATAAAGTCATGAAACATAACGATAAGGTAAGTTGAATGACCATTTCTCCTGTTGATGATTTACGATTTATAGTTATGGATTGTGGAGTAAACTGGATTGTAGACATTGGCGAAAGAACATGCAGCTGTCGAAAGTTTGATTATCGACAACTGCCTTGTTCCCATGCACTAGCCGCATGCAGAAACATCAGATTATCGCACAAGAGTCTTTGTTCAACTTATTACACGTCCGAGACTTTATTCTGTGCCTATAGCGAGCCAATACTTCCGGTTGGTCAAGTGTCAGATTGGATAGTCCCAGAGTATTTGAAAAATATGGACATTCAACCTCCGATAGCACGTCGTCAGTCAGGCAGACGTCGAATAAATCGGATTCTATATCAAGAAGAGGAACCATCAAAGAATATATGTAGTCATTGTAGACAACATAGACATAACCGACAAACGTGTCAAAACTCTATACCTTTACAAAGCAAGTGATGTATATTCATTTATAAATATTTACTTTATTGATATTTAATTATATATAATATAAGGCTAATATTTAAATATTTTTTTATTTCAGATGGATCTGAAAAAATAAGAGAAAGAGTTATACCATGAGACTTAATTATGTATAAGAGTCGAGTTTCGTCACTTCTGTACTTCACTTATTTTGTAATGCACTTATTTTGTAATTAACTTATTTTGTAATGCACTTATTTTGTAACGCACTTAATTTATAATTCACTTAATTTTGTAATTCATTTATTTTTTAATGCATTTGTACTGTGTATTACATATTTATTTTATTTTAATGCACTTGTGTTTAGTATTAATGTTGATAATTTTCACAAAAATTTTAACAGAATCTCCTCTATAATATGGACAATCCCAAACCTGTCATATTAAATAAACACACTTCTATCAAACTGCGAAATCACTTTTGCATACATACACCCAAATCAACACCCACAAATAATTATACACCCAAATCAATGCATATTGATTAAATCACACTTCTATCAAACCGCAAAAATACTTCCGCATACATACTCCCAAAACAATTATGATATATCAATTATACACCCAAATAAATGCATGTAAATAAATTATAGTGCTAAATATCTACGAAGCTGTAATCCATAAATCAACGGCCATCTTTTGTCTATAAAATGTACCAATGTCAGGGAATGAGTCAAATGGTCAACCTAACATAAGATATTCAATATACATACAGACAAAGATGCCACAGTCCCCGCTCCCAACCTCTTGTTGCGGCACATTCTCCCGGATACGAGTCACCGGCCAAGGGAACAAATTTGGGCTTTGTATGCCCCTCAAACTATAAAATCTACACCTTTGAAGGTACAAAGGCATTGCAACACACAGAGGCTCTATAAATCACATGATAGACTCGTCTGAATGTCCGTTCACGCTGGAATCATAAAGAACGATTGCAAACTGAGTAAGGTCGAGTTGCGCTACAATCCAATGTTCTTAATTAATATTCAGAGGAATATATATTTACAAAAATAATTATGCTATTATTTTTAACTTAATATTGTTATATGTACAGTAAAAAGTCAATATTATTCTTAAAAAAATACCTTATTGACCGATGCCCACGGTTTAACGCCAAGTAACTCGGTCTTTGTTCCGAGTGCATAAGCCAACAACATTTCAAGCCAGTCGTTGTTGTCTGGAGGATTGGCAGTGAAGGACGTTTTCCACATTTGTTGAATGTACTCCTAAACACAAATAAAAGATACTCGTTAAAGTCGATAATAGTTAAAGTCAATAATATTATATGCACAATAAACGAGTAATATAATAACTTACGTAGAAATATGCATCTGTAGTTGTACAATCCTGTAAGTACATGTCAGAAAACGTTCTTTGATGCAAACGCAAAACCTTCAAATATTCATTTATATGCTACAAAACACACAAAATATGTTTAAGTTTTGATATTATTAGACAAATCACAAAACAAAAAAAAGTTAAAATAAATCATCACCGAATCGTCAAGCCAATTTTGTAGTATCTCATTAAATCACGTATTGTTCGGATTAAGTCCGTTCAAATGAACCCGTTGAGTTGGGTCATTCTTTTTTATCCAATCCAGCAGCTCAGCATATTTACTCTGATCAATAGAAATCAGCTGCCCGTTTATGTCAATAGTAAGTCCTACTTGTAAGTCCATAAGTTTCTTCTTCGCGGGCTGTTTTAACGGATTGGTATATGAACTGACTTGGGCTGCTGCCTTCTTGCAAAGACGCCCATACCTACTTATGTTTTCACCCAATGGAGCAGGTATAATTTTTAAGCTTGTAGGGCTATCAGCAACAGGAGCAAATGACTAATGTTGAGACTCGCTGGCAGGAGCAAATGTATAAAAGTCAGTAGCCATGAATTCGGCACCCTACAAAATCAAACAATACCGATTAATGTATTGACTTGTTAAACTTTGTATCCAATATATTTTAGATTTAAAACGTACCATACTCTGCCCTACATCTTCGGAGATATTGACTAGTTGAAGCTGTTGCATCAAGAGAGATATCTGATGCAAGATATTTTCTTCAGCCTTATCAATCTTGGCTGAAAGCTCTGCGTTACCCTTATCAATCCTGGTAAATATCCTTTCTTCAAGATCATCCATCTTCTTCTCCATCTTCTTCTCCAGGATTTCATATTGTGATGTTGACGTGCCGGATTGAAACTATACATAAGTTATTATAATCAATTTTCACAAGCTAATACTAACCAGTAACAAAAGCATCAAATAATTGAAGGAAAAAAAATTAAATTATTATACCATTGATTCAGTCGTTGGCGGGGCTTGAAATTCGTCGAGGTGCTGCATATTATCGGTGAATTGGGTGTCCGGGATATTAACTGTCTCCAACATAAGACTCCCTCCTCATTTTCCCAATGGAATGCAAAAGTTTACCGCTACGCGATAGTCTGCAGTCTTCTCATGTTTGCGGGGTACCAACTTCCTATGAACTCCAAAACCTTTATAGTATTTTAGATTTATTAATCATTATTAGAAAATATAACACAAATTATAAGAAATTTATATATTTTTTTTTGTTGAACATAAAAGCATACCCCAACACCATAAAAATATTAGCTTTAATGGACAATTACCACTTTACCTTCATTATTTGTTATTTAACCTTAGACATGTGGCATAATCTCACTCGTTCATTGTCATTAAATACATAGTGCAATCCTATTCGTTTATTTAATTTAATATAATTTTTAAAAAGTAATAAATAAATATTATTTAATAAAGTAACACGTGTCAAATACTGATTAGTTACAAATTACATGTGTCATCCTGCAATTGGTTTATAATTATAATAATTATATTAAAAAATAACTAATTAATAATTAAAAACTGCCACCGTTAAGGGTGGACATTATTCCCGAAACTGACCCGTCCCAAAATTTTAGGTTGGGACGGGAAGGAAAATGGATTCAGGACAAAAGTTTTTGTTCCAAACCCGAACGAGAATTCTCAAACCATTTGAAACTCAACCCGAACTGTCCCGAACCCATCCCGAATTGTCTCTAACCAGTCTCGAACCGTCCTGAACTGTCCCGAATTGATCCGACCCGTTCTGAACCCGAATCAAAACTATGTCGTTTCAAAACAATTCTTTTTAAAAAAATTGGGATTTACCTTCCCGACCCGAGGTCGGGATTTGTCCCAACCCAGAATGTGTCTCGATCAGAACACATTTTGGAGTCCCGATTGGGTTCGGGTAAGGGTCAAAAATTCTCGAACCCGAAATTGCCCACCCCTAGCCACCGTCATTGAAAAACAGCCATCGGCCGGCAGTCATTTTTTAGTGATACTCCAACAACAAAAATAACAATTTCATAAATTGGAACACATAGTATATTAAGTGAGAACACACAACATATTAAGTGGGAACATGTAGTATATTAAGTGGGAACATTTAATATACTAAGTGGGAACATTTAATATATTAAGTGAGAACACGTATTATCTTAAGTAGAAACATTTAGTATGTTAAGCGAGAACATATAGTATATTAAGTGAAAAAATTAGTTTGTTAAGTGGGAGCACATAGTATGTTAAGTGAGAACACATAGTATATTAAGTAGGAATATTTAGTGTATTAACTAAGAATACGTATTATATTAAGTGGGAACATGTAATATATTAAGTATGAATATTTAGTATATTAAGTGAGAACACATAGTATATTAAGTAGAAATATTTAGTACACTAAGTAGGAACACGTAGTATATTAAATGGGAACATTTAGTATATTAACTGGGAACACGTAGTATGTTAAGTGGGAACACGTAGTAAACTAAGTGGAAACACGTAGTATATTAAGTGGGAACACGTAGTTTGTAAAGTGGGAATATGTATTATATTAAGTGGGAACATTTAATATACTAAGTGAAAATATTTAATATACTAAGTGGGAACATATTATCTTAAGTGGAAACATTTAGTATGTTAAATGGGAATATGTAGTATGTCAAGTGGGAACACGTAGTATGTCAAGTGAGAACACGTAGTATACTAAGTGAGAACATGTAGTCTATTAAGTGGAAAAAATTAGTTTGTTAAGTGGGAACACATAATATGTTAAGTGAGAACACGTAGTTTATTAAGTAGGAATATTTAGTATGTTAACGGAGAATACGTATTATATTAAGTGGAAACATGTAGTATATTAAGTAGGAATATTTAGTATACTAAGTGGGAACACATAGTATATTAAGTAGAAATATTTAGTATACTAAGTGGGAACACGTAATATATTAAATGAGAATATTTAGTATACTAACTGGGAACACGTAGTATGTTAAGTGGGAACACAGTAAACTAAGTGGGAATATGTAGTATGTTAAGTGGGAATACATAGTATATTAAGTGAGACCATTTAGTGTGTTAACTAGGAACACGTAGTATATTAAGTTAGAACATTTAGTGTGTTGATTGGGAACACATAGTATATTAAGTGAGAATACATAGTATGTAAAGTGGGAATATGTATTATATTAAGTAGGAACATTTCGTATACTAAGTGGGAGCACGTAATATATTAAGTGAGAACATTTAGTATGCTAACTGGAAACACATTATATGTTAAGTAGTAACACGTAGTATATTAAGTGGGCACATGCAGTATGTTAAGTGGGAACACGTAGTATATTAAATGAGAACATTTAGTATATTAAGTGGGAACACATAGTGTAGTATATTAAGTGGGAACATTTAGTATGTTAACTAGGAACACGTAATATATTAAGTGAGAACACGTAATATATTAAGTGAGAACATTTAGTATACTAACTAGGAACACATAGTATATAAGTGGGAACACTAGTATGTTAAGTGGGAACACGTAGTATATTAAGTGAAAATATTTAAAATTTTAACTGGGAACACATAGTATATTATGTGGGAACACGTAGTATATGAAGTGGGAATAGTTAGTATGCTAAATGGGAACATATAGTATATTAAGTGGGAACCTTTAGTATGTTAACTAAAAACACGTAGTATATTACTAAGTGGGAATACGTAATATATTAAATGGGAACATTTAGTGTGCAAACTAGGAATATGTAGTATGTGAAGTGGGAACACGTAGTATACTAAGTGGGAATACGTAATATGTTAAGTGAGAAGATAGAGTATATTAAATGAAAACACGTAGTATATTAAGTGGGAACATTTATTATGTTAACTGAGAATACTTAGTATATTAAGTTAGAACATGTAGTATGTTAAGTGAGAACATTTAGTATGTTAACTAGGAACACGTGGTATATTAAGTGAGAACACATAATATGTTAAGTGGGAACACGTAGTATGTTAAGTAGGAACACATAGTAAACTAAGTGGGAACACATAGTATATTAAGTGGAAACACGTAGTATGTTAAGTGGGAATACATAGTATATTAAGTGGGAATATTTAGTGTGTTAACTGGTAACACGTTGTATATTAAGTGGGAACACGTAGTATGTAAAGTGGAAATATGTATTATATTAAGTGGGAACATTTAGTATACTAAGTGAGAGCATTTAATAAATTAAATGGGAACATTTAGTATGCTAATTGAGAACACATAATATGTTAAGTAGGAACACGTAGTATATTAAGTGGGAACATGCAGTATGTTAAGTGAGAATACGTAGTATATTAAGTGAGAACATTTAGTATACTAAGTGGGAACACGTAATATAGTATATTAAGTAGAAACATTTAATATGTTAAATAGGAATACGTAGTATATTAAGTGGGAATATTTAGTATATTACTGGGAACACATAGTATATAAAGTGAGAACACGTAGTATATTAAGTGGGAACACATAGTATGTTAAGTGAAAATATTTAAAATTTTAACTGGGAACACTTAGTATATTATGTGGGAATACGTAGTATATTAAGTGGGAACACATAGTATATGAAATGAGAACAGTTAGTATACTAAATGGGAACACATAGTATATTAAGTAGGAACATTTAGTATACTAAGTGGAAATACGTAATATATTAAATGGGAATATTTAGTATGCTAACTGGGAACATGTAATATGTGAAGTAGGAACACGTAGTATACTAAGTGGGAATACGTAGTATGTTAAGTGGAAAGATGTATTATATTAAATGGGAACATATAGTATATTAAGTAGAAACATTTATTATGTTAACTGAGAATACTTAGTATATTAAGTGGGAATACGTAGTATGTTAATTGAAAATATTTAGTATGTTAATTGGGAACACGTGGTATATTAAGTAGGAACACATAGTATGTTAAATGGGAACACGTAATATATTAAATGAGAATATTTAGTATATTAAATAGAAACATTTAGTATGCTAACTGAGAACACGTAGTATATTAAATGGGAACACATAGTATATTAACTGGGAACACGTAATATATTAAGTGAGGACACGTAATATGTTGAGCGAAAACATTTAGTATACTAAGTGAAAACAAGTAATATATTATATGGGAACATGTAATATGTTAAATAAGAATATTTAATATATTAAGTGGGAACACGTAGTATGTTAAGTAAGAATATATAATATGTTAAGTTAGAACACGTAGTATATTAAGTGGGAACATATAGTATACTAAGTGGGAATACGTAATTTATTAAGTGAGAATATTTAGTATGTTAATTTAGAACACATAGTATATGAAGTGGGAACATGTAGTATATTAAGTGGGAATACGTGTTCCACTTAATATATTACGTATTCCCATTGGACATACTAAATGCTCCCACTTAATATATTATGTGTTCCCAGTTAGCATACTAAATGTTCACACTTAATTACAACAGTTAACATATTAAATGTTTCCTATGTGTTCCAACTTAGTATATTAAATACTCTCACTTAATATATTATGTGTTCTCACTTAACATACTAAATATTCTAACTTAATATTCTACGCGTTTCACATAGTATACTAAATATTCATAATATACTACGTGTTCGCAGTTAATATATTACGTATTCCCACTTATTATACTAATTGTTCCAACTTAACACATTAAATATTCCCACTTAATATATTACGTGTTTACACTTATTCTATTAAATATTTATCCTTAATTTATTATATGTTTTCACTTACATACTAAATGTTCCCACTTAATATACTATATGTTTTTACCATTTGCTATTATCTCACTTAATATATTACGTGTTTCACTTAATTTATTATATGTTTCTACTTAATATATTAAATGTTCTCACTTAATATACTATATATTCCTATTTAATATACAAAATGTTTCCACATAACATATTAAATGTTTCCACTTAATATACTACGTATTCCCATTTAGTGTACTAAATATTCCCACCTAATATACTATGTGTTTCCATTTAATATACTACGTGTTCCCACTTAGCTTCCCACTTAATATACTAAGTGTTACTAGTTAACATACTAAATGTTTTCACTTAATATACTACGTGTTCCCATTTAATATATTACATGTTTCCACTTAACATACTACATGTTCCCACTTAATATACTAAATTTTCTCAGTTAACATACTAAATATTCTCACTTAATATACTACATGTTCCCACTTAGTATACTAAATATTCTCACTTAATATACTACGTATTCCCACTTAATATACTACGTGTTCTCACTTAATATACTACGTGTTCTCAGTTAACATACTAAATGTTCCCGCTTAATATACTATGTCTTCCTACTTAGTATTTTAAATGTTCTCACTTAACATACTATATGCTCCCACTTAATATACTACGTGTTCCCACTTAGTATACTAAAATTTTTCACTTAATATACTATGTGTCCCTATTTAATATACTACATGTTCTCACTTAGTATACTAAATATTTCTACTTAATATACTATTTGTTTTCACTTAACATGCTAAATCTTCCCACTTAATATACTATATGTTCCTACTTAAAATACTACTTGTTCACTGTAGTAACCACTTATCCAACACCGAAAAGAATAAATATTTATATATAAGTATAATATTCATATTTTATTTGTATGTGGATGATACTTAATTTATGTATTGTTATTAGTATTATTTGTATAGATTAAAGACATACTATTAGTATTGAGTTTATTTACAAGACTTTAAATTTATTTTAGGGACCAAATTGTAATACATTGAAAATTTTTGGGGTTAATTTATAAATACTAAAAGTTAGCCTCTTAGTATAAAAATACACATTTTAAACCATAATTTACTCATTTTTTAGGTCGAGTCACGCCTTTAGAGAGAGAAAAGAGATAAATAGAGGGGAGAGAAAGAGAAGAAGAAAAAGAAGAAAAACTGGAATTTGGAGTTTTAAAAGGTATATCATAACTATTTCTCAATTTATTGGTGTTAATTAAGTTAATTCCTTTAAGTTTTGATTTCTGGACAAATGAAAAATTGGAGATTTGATGTGAATTTTGTAAGATATATTGAGAATTGATGATGATTATGTAGATAGTTTGATAAATTATGATGAATTGCAAAATTTGTACTTGATAGTCTCTTGATCCAGAAATTTTATAAATTGTTGTGCTTCCATTCTGGTTTTGAATTTTGAGACTATGAAACTAAACATGTATAAAATCATTTTAGACTTTGAATCAATTAAAAATTCTAGAAATTGAATTTGTAGTGAATTTACCAAAATGACCCTGAATTTCTAGAAATTTCATGTGTTAACAGTATGATACAGTAACAAATAATTTTTTATCTGCTAAATGATCTTAAAAATTACGAATTTCTGAAAATGATAAATTTATATGTCTAATATTATATATTTAAAATTGAGAATTTAGATCAATGTGGTTAATTTGTTATGATTTTCTAAAGCGTTTTAAATCATTACAGTATTTAATTTATAGATTTTTAAAGTTATGGAATAAAATAGTTTTAAAATACTTTTGACATGGATTTCAATTTCAATTATTTTAAATATTATAATTCTAATTTCAATTTTAGTTTCAATTTTATTTACATTAAATATTATAATTTCAATTCTAATTTTAAATTCAATTTCACTTACATTAAATGTTATAATTTAAATTTCATTTTTAAATTCAATTTCACTTGTGTTAAATGCTATAATTCTAATTCTAATTTTAAATTTAATTTTAATTACGTTAAGTTTTATCATTTCAAAATTAATTTCAATTTTAGTTATGTTAAATATTCTAATTTCAATTCTAATTTTAATTTCAATTTCAATTATGTCAAATGTAATAATTTTTATTCTAATTTTAAATTCAATTTCACTTATATTAAATGTTATAATTTCAATTCTATTCTTAAATTCAATTTCATTTAAGTTAAATGTTGTAATTTTAAATCTAATTCTAATTTTAATTTCACTTATATTAAATTTTATAATTGTAATTTTAATTACATTACATTTTATAATTGTAATTGTAATTATAATTTTAGTTACATTAAACCTTGATAGTGGGGCCTTATAAGGGAGGGCCCAACCCAATAGGGATAGCACACCCCCCGCTTCAAGCACAACCTTATATCAATTGAATCACTCTAAAGATCTAGTAAGTGGAACCAGCGAACTACATGAGCTAGTTAGATGCGCGGGGTAGAGGGCTCGTAGTACCCCCTTCTTTTGATCCACCATTTTCTTCAATTCATTGAAGAAATTATAGCAGTTCTGACACCTATTGATTTTGAACCTTCTAATATCTTGGGTTGAGAATTCTCGTCATGCTTTTCACTTTACTATGTTACTATGTTGTGTTAAAATTGAAATTGAAATTAAAATTATAATATTTAACATAATTAAAATTGAAATTGAAATTTGAATTATAACATTTAACGTAATTGAAATTGGATTTGAAATTATAATATTTTACGTAATTAAAATTAAAATTGTAATGAAAATTATAGCATTTAACATAATTGAAATATAAATTGAATTTAAAATTATAACATTTAATTTAATTGAAATTAAAAGTTTTTGGTATGTATTTTTTCTTGATTTTTTATTGGTCATTATCATTAGAATAATATTTAATTAATGTTTACAAATTTTTTTATAAAATATGTTTGATTTATAAAAAAAATATAATAACATTATTTTCTTTTTTTAAATTTTTTTGGACTTAATTGATTCGAATTTATAATTTTTTATATTAATTTTATTAATAGAGGGGTCTTTATGATAAAAGCCAAATAACAGGCAATATCTAAGATTACTGATCACCTTAGTTGACGTCAGTTAACTATATGGCACAGCTGACTATACTATAGTTAATCCATTGTTTAGGACACCCATAAAATAACTTCTCCTTAATATGTTTTCACTTTTTACTTTCATAATTTGTTGTATATTGTATCTCACTTAATGTAGATCGTGTTCCTACGTTTATATCTTTCACCCATAAATATAAGAGGGTGTCCCAATTTATTTATAAATTGCTAGTTTGCATTTAACTTCACAAAACATATAATGTAATACAAAGGGATGATATTTTATGTGTCATAAATAACCATGGTTAATATAAAATGCCTCGCCACATGGCGCCACCACAGGACGCCATGTGGTATTTAAATTTAAATTTTTATATTTAATCTTTAATTTCTTATTAAATTTTATTTAACTTCATACTTAAAATAGTAATTATTATTCTAGGTTAATGAATAATTAATATTCAATTAACCACTTTTTATCAAAAAATTTAAATACATTAATTTTAAAATATATAACAAAATATTTTAATTAAGCTAAATTAAAGTTTTTAAGTTATTTTTAACTTTTGACCTTTACTTTTTTTCTGGGGTGTTTTTATATTTTGGATATATTTGTTTTAATTTTCAAGGCATTTATTAACCTATCTTAACATCCTAACTCTTAATTTAAAAAATATATAAAAAATAAAAATTTTCAAAATAAATAATTCACAAACAAATTTCTAATTTTCAAGAATATATTTATAATTTTTGATTACTGATTTGTTGCATAAAATATATAACAAATCTAAAATATATTTCTAACTTCCAATTTTAGATTTGTTGAAATCTAAATTGGACTTTTAATTATAACATTTAATTTTATTAAAATTTAATTTAAATTTAAAATTTTAATTATCACATTTAACGTAATTGAAATTAAAATTGGATTTGAAATTACAACATTTAACGTAATTGAAATTAAAATTGTAATTATAATATTTAACATAATTAAAACTAAAATTAGATTTAAATTTATAACATTTAACATAATTAAAATTAAAATTAGAATTGGAATTGGAATTATGACATTTAACATAATTAAAATTAAAATTAGATTTAAATTTATAACATTTAACATAATTAAAATTGAAATGGAAATTATAACGCTTAATGTAATTGAAATTAAAATTGAAATAGGAATTGTAATTATAACATTTAACGTATTTGAAACTGAAATTAGAATTATAATATTTTATGTAATTAAAATTAGAATTAGAATTCTAATTATAACATTTAACATAATAGAAATATAAATTAAAATTATAACTTTAAAATAATTGAAATCGAAATTAAAATTAAAATTATAACATTGAATGTCAATGAAATCGAAATTGGAATGGGAATTATGATATTTAACATAATTGAAATTAAAATTAAAATTGAAATTATAATATTTTACGTAATTGAAATCGAAATTGTAATTCAAATTTTAACATTTTATGTATTTGAAATTGAAATTGAATTTGGAATATTAATATTTAATGTAATTAAAATTGAAATTGAAATCATAATAATTAACATAATTGAAATTAAAATTATAACATTTAAATGAATTGAAATTAAAATTGAAATTATAACATTTAACGTAATTAAAATTAAATTTGAAATTAAAATTGGAATGATAACATTTAACGTAATTGAGATTAAAATTGGAATTGGAATTGAAACTATATCATTTAACGTATTTGAAATCAAAATTAGAATTCAAATTATAACATTTGATATAATTGAAATTAAATTTAGAATTGAAATTATTTAACCTTATTAAAATTATAAAATTTAACGTAATTTAAATTAGCATTGAAATATGAATTATAAGATTTAGAGGATAACAACAAATTTACCCCAATATTTTAGGTATAAATACAACTTTATTACAATTAGAGATAAAATACCCAAATTTTTTAATCTGTTAACTTTTATCATTAATTTTAATAGTGAAAAGATAAAAAAGTAATTTAACCACAAAATTAAATTAAAAATTGGAACGTGGCACAAAATAACACGTGTCATTGTATAATTGGTAATATTTTTAAAATTTTTTTACAAAAAATTAAATTAAATGATAAATCATTAAAAAAAATATGTAATTGTCATCGGAGACGACGGTCGGCGTCGTTTTTCGGCGAGTCTCTAATGTAAAAAAATCATATTTTATGACATTAGACTTTATTTTTTTTTATCTATACAATGGTGGGAACATTTTTAGAAGAAAGATGGCCAAATGTGGTGGTGAGAGGCAACAGCGTTTGTCACTTGCTATGGTGGGGCGACGATCTATCCATAGGTAAGGGTAGTGTAAGTCACTACCCTACCATTTGACAAGGGCGGTGGTGGCTACCACCCCTCATCACTATATTTGATATTTTTTAATTTATTTTAATAAAAAAAGACCCACAATTATGTAGATTAAGAAAAATAAAGTTCAATGATATAAAATTTGATATTTTTTATCACTGGAGTATCACCGAAAAATGGCATCTGGCTGTCAGTCAACTGTCGTTTTCGGTGATAATTACAGATTAATTTTTCAAAATTTTATCATTTAATTTAATTTATTTTTAAAAATATATTTTAAAATATAACCAATTATACAATATCAAATTTAAATTGGATTTGGAATTATAACATTTAACGAAACTGAATTTAGAATTATAAGATTTAACGTAATTAAAATTGAAATTGGAATTAGAGTTATAGTATTTAACGTTATTGAAATTAAAATTGAAATTAGAATTAAAATTATAATATTTAATGTTATTAAAATTAAAATTAAAAGTATTAATTATAACATTTAAAATAATTAAAATTGAGTTTAAAATTGGAATTAGAATTATAACGTTTAACGTAATTGAAGCTGAAATTGAAATTATAATATTTAACGTAATTAAAATTAGAATTAGAATTAGAATTATAACATTTAACGTACTTAAAACTAAAATTGAAATTGGAAACCAAATTTTAATTTTAATGTAATAAAATTGAAAATTGAATTTGAATTATAATATTTAAAGTAAGTGAAATTGAAATTTGAATTATAATATTTTATGTAATTAAAATTAAAATTAGAATTATAATATTTAACATAATTGAAATTAGAATTGTAAGTTTTAAAGTAAATGAAATTAAAATTGAATTTAAAATTATAACATTTAATATAAATGAAATCGAAATGGAATTAGAATTATAACATTTAATGTAATTGAAATTAACATTGAAATTGTAATTATAATATTTAATGTAATTGAAATTAAAATCAGAATTAGAATTGAAATTATAATACTTAACGTAATTGAAATCGAAATTGGAATTGAAATTATAACATTAATATAATTAAAATTGAAATTGGATTTGAAATTATAACAATTTAACATAATCGAAATTGAAATTGGAATTGTAACATTTAACATAATTTAAATTGAAATTTGAATTATAATATTTAACGTAATTATAATTAGAATTATATCATTTAACGTAATTCAAATTAAATTTAGAATTGAAATGATAATATTTAACGTAATTAAAATCGAAATTAAAAATATATTTGACATTAAAATTATTTAGCCTAATTAAAATAAAATTAGAATTGATCTTATCATATTTAGCGTAATTAAAATTAAAATTATAAGATTTGATGTAATTAAAATTGAAATTAAAATTAGAATTATAAGATTTAATATTATTGAAATTAAAATTATAATATACAATGTAAGATATTATTTTTAATTTTTTTAATATCATAAAGGGGTATTTTATTAATGATTTAATTTTAAAATATATATTTTATATTAAATTAAACATTAAGGGAGATTTTTGATATTTTTTAATTGATCTTTTAAAAAGGAATACATCATTAAATCTCAACTATTAGATTAATCCAATAACTGAGACAATCGACTATATGACACAATCAATTATACTCAAAGTGCTGCTAAAAATGAAACGAAAACGTAGAGAAGCAATTTTGAGAAACAAAAAGGACAAATAAGTGTTATCTTTTTATTTGTATTTTCCATTTCTTTACTCATTATATTGAGAAGCAATTGTTGCTTCCTTTGAAAAACTTTACTGTAGAAGATAAAAAGCAAAAGATAAGATTTGACTATTTGGAATTAAGGGTTAATTTTGTATTGGATTAATGAGTTATTGTTTTAGTTTGTCAAGTTTATTAAGTTGATAATTAGAATTGTTAACGAGTGAGACTCCAAACAGACTCTAAAATAATATGTGTAAAACATTACACATACTGATAATTTTTTAATTTTATCACAATATATTAATTTGATTAATATATATTTATGTGTCTATTAAATGCTTTAAATATTTTACTACGTTAAATATATATTAAATACATATTTTTACAATAAACATACTTGCACATGCACTTACTCGTACATATTTGATTTTCAACAAACTTATACATATACTTGTTATTTATACAAGTATACATTCTTATTAAATTGTTAATACTTATTTATATAGTCACAAGTATTTATTTTAGGAAAGAGTTTCTGTTAGAGTTGAACAATATGGCAAATGAATTTTCGCATATTGTTCAATAAGATATAAGTCTGGAGATAGAATATAGATGAGCACATTAAGATTCAACGGTGATAATTTATATCCTTGCATATTCAGGATATTATGACGGAAGGATTATTCATATGCGTTATAATCTCAGGTTGGATGGTCAACGCACTGATTTGAATTTTTATAATATGTACGTGGGGCAGTGTTCACAAACTCATGAAATAGTTTCACAATATGGATTGTACTCATTGTGCACTGGAGTAGTGTACCAGATTGAATTGTTTAGTCCAATGATATCTAACATTACTACGGGAATGCGCACGTATCTGTATTTAAGTATTAAATACAATAATTAATTAACAATTATTGTTAACTAATTGTATCATAACACGTGATATATTATGAGCAATTAGTTGAATTTACCTAAATGTGAGGTATAATAGAACCCACTAAAAATATACTTGGTAATCATATATGAAAGGTAAAGTGATAATTTTATATATTAATTATTTAATTATTAAATAATTATAATATTTAATTATTTTATAATATAAAATAATATTTTTTTAATATAATAATACTATATACATGCTTGGTTGGCAATTATATATATTATATTATATTATAATTTTATATAATAATGATTTATGGCTTTAGACATTTTTTATATTTTTATATTATATATATATTTGAAATGAAGCGCGAAAGAAAAGTGTGAAGCAAAATTAAAAGCAAATGTTGTTTTTTTTGTTTTTGCTTTATACTGTGTGAAAACGTGAGAACACGAAAAAGAAGCAAATTGTTGCTTTTGTTTTGCGTTGTACGTGCAAAGCAATTGTGAATTGCTAAGGTACTGTTTTGTTCTTTTAAAGAACATTTAGTTGCCAGCAATTGTAGAGAAAAATTGAAAATGAAATTGTTTTTTTTTCTTTTGATTTCAAGATCTTGGTTGGTAACTATAATAATTTAAATATTTGATTTATTGATCAAGGATAAATAAGATAACTTAAAGTTTAATTGTTAAACTTAAATAATTAGAGTTGTTATTCTAATTTATTAAGTTCACCTAATTAGTGATTAAAACTGTTAACGAGTTAGTCTCTAAGTTAACTCTCAATTACACATGTAAAAGTTATACGTTTGGTGAATTCTTAAATTTTTTTAATATATTAATTTAATTAATAAGTTATTACATGTGTTTATTGTATATTTTTATATTCCGCTCCATAATATGTATAAGATACGTATTTAATATAATGAACACAGTTGTACATACATATTTGAATTTTTATTTGTATGTGAGTTCCTAAAATTGCTCTAATAGATATTGCCACGTGAATAATGGGTTTTTTTAGAATTTAGAGGGTGGTGTTTCGGGTCAAATGAGGTTTAAAAATTTTGTGTCTTAAACTTTAATAACGATTGCTATATTAGTAGTGAGTTCCCTATAAATAATAGGGATGAGTAATATAATTTAAATTATTCATTGAAATTAGGTTAAGTCGCGATTAAAGCGTTGTGTGATTAGGTAGAGAAAAATGTTATATCTCATATCAAATATAAATTGAATAAATTTTAGATATATATAAACAAATATATAATATTATTTAATAAATAAATATTTTTAATCAATAACAATCACTTAACCAATAATAATAATACCACTAACCTGTAAGCACCACGATAGGAAGTCTTCTTTTTCAAAATCTACAATGAAAATATATGAACTATATAGTACTTCAAACTCAGTCCCAATTGGATTTATAATGTTCAAATACCTCTTCTTTTGCTTCATGTACCTTCTTTCTTCACTAATAGTGGTAGCACTTTCTCCCATTGCAACGCTTATAATAATCTCACAAAGAGTTGTCACATTGCAGTGTTCTTCACGTATTATATAATGAGTTGAGGCCATAGGTTTGATTCCAGGCAACCACCTTTCTTCACGTGTTTTTTTTTTTTTGTCTTTTTTTAGTTCTTCTGCTTAGTATTAATTATTTCTCTTCAAGATCATTCTAAAAAAGTTGTCGCGACATGGTGGTTAATCTTCTTATTAGGTGTGATGGTGATCTGGGTTCAAACCTTGGCAGCACTCTTCTTTACATAATAATTCGACCTATTGCTCCGCATCTTTATGAAGAGAAGAATCAAAAGGATTGGAGTCGTTTATCTATGTTTCAGCGAGTTAGTTGGAAAGAGATGACTTTCAATCGAATCCCCCATTTATTGTAACATATGTCGATATTGAGCATTCTAAGCCCTTGAAAGTGAAAGACTTAAATGTTTGCAGGCCAGTCCTTCAAGGCGATGCTGCTAAGCTTCCTTCAAACTCCATCTCTCTTCTGTGAATCAATAAGCGTGAAGCAATTCACTTGTTATTTTACTAAAAGCAACAGCCTGAGTAATCACTTCGTCCAAGTGCCTGCTGTCTTATTTGTGTTTTCTTGGTTTCTTCTTGTTTAGGGTTTTAGACACTTTATATTTTTCTATTTTTAGAACTATTGCACGTAAGTCGTGATGTTGCAATGGTCTTTATTCTTATTAAATGTATGGAGTCCTTTGTTGTATTCATAGTGGTAGTAATATAATTTTCTTTTTCTTTTTCTTTCCCGATTTCAATTCCTTTCGTCTCGCCTTTTCAAATTTATGCTTTGGTGTTATTTCAACAAACTTGCATTGTTATAGTGGTGAGTTAGATTGTCTGGTATATTAATGGCCCAGGTTTAAATCTAGGCATCTTCGTTTCCTACGTTTCTTTCCTTTGTTTTCTTTTTTGTAATTGGTTATTGGAAATTTGGCTTTTCGTTTAAGGCCGTTGGAAATTTCACTTTTTGTTCAAAACAATTCTAATAGATGATACCATTAAAGTTTCTCAAAGTGAAATCTCAAAATAGTTATTCCCTTGTCGTCGATAATTCATTGAATTTGTAATAAAAGTATTGTCTTCCTTTAAAAGATAACACTTTGATACTCAAGTTAAAATGTAATATATAAAAAAATGTTGTGTGTGGAGAATATCTCAAAGACAAACATAAAAATGATGAGTAAATTATATGTAAAATATAAAATACTTATATGAATAACAAATTAAATAAATTATGAATCATTGGTTCATGTTTATTTATTGTATGTAAATTTTAATTTATATTAGAGTATAAATGCATGAATCCAAATTAAAGTATGATTTAATTAAATTATAGTTAATTAAGAATTTTAAACTATTTCAAGCAAAGAATAAAGATTTTAGTGAAATTTCTCAGCTTGTGAAATTTTTTTTTAATGTAAAAAACTAATTAAACAATTAAAGAAAAAAAGATATTTAGATCCCTAAGGTTTTAAAAAAAGGACACGCAAATCCTTAAAATTTTAAAAATTTCATTTACATCCTTGTCAGTTAATAGATTTTATTAACTTTAATGGTGGAAATGATAAAAATAAAAATGCACTCTCTGTTAGGTCAACAAACAGTCAATGACTAGTCAACAGACGATCGATGACTAATCAACAACTGGTCAAGGGGCTGGTCAACGAGGGTGGTCAATGATTGGCTAACAATAGTTAATAGTTGGTTAATATCAATTAATGAATGGTCAATGCCTAATAAATGCGTTTAACGTTAGTCAATGCAATTGACAACTGGTCAATATTAATCAATGTCCGTCAACTGTCAATTAACACAAGTTAGACTTTTTTAATTATTATAGGAGTATAATTATAATTTTATTACATTGAATAAATTTTTTGTTAACTTTAACGAAATTCATTATTTGATAAAGGTGTAAATAAAAATTTTAAAATTTTAAAAGTTCCATGTCCCTTTCATAAATCTTAAGAATTATATTTTTTTTTTCATAATTAAATTTGAATAGCATAATTCTTATGAAGCCAATGGCTGTTTGAGGGATTTATAGAATGATAGACTCAATTACTTAATAAGATAGCTCTGAAATTTATGCTTATATATTAGGCTATATGTGAATTGGTTAGGACAACTGATAATGGGCCTAACATATTGTATGATCATATCATATATATACATATATTAAAAAGTTTGAACGAGGGATGATTAACTTACTAAATACTAATATTTGCTTATGCAAGGGTGCATAACGCATAATGCAATCGATCATAAAGCTTATGCAAAGGTACATTTAAAAAAAACAAAAGGTGCATAACGCATTCAAGACTATATGAGCTACATATTAAAAGCTTACAATCATGAAATAGTACAATCCATAATTTTAAAAATTATAAATCCATTTAATTAAGGAGAAAAAGATAATTACACCTTTATAATGTGATTAAAAGGGAAAGTTAGCCACCATATTTTTAAAAATATTAAAAATTATTTTCTTCATTAAATTTTTCTTTACTAGAATAGAAATTATTATAATAATCATAGTACCCTTTTAAATATAATTTTATATATTTAAATAAAATTTATACAATATTAACGTGGTATAACTTAACTGTTGATATATTGTTGATCGGTATTGACCACTTATTGATAGAAGTTGAATGATATTGATTGATATTAAATAATAATTGATTAATATTAACTGATGTAGTATTAATTTATTGTGGACAAATATTATAATCTACGTAAAAATGAGTTTATTTTTACTAATTAAATATCATAGGAGTTTAAAAATTAACAAAAAAGTGGCGACCCCACCATTTTGATGAAGACCGTTATGGGGTCATCGTTTTTATTACAAATTTTAAGACTTCTCAAGTCTCTTTGGTAAAAATCTTACCATTGTATAGATTATAAATTTGGAGTTTGATGGTGTCCATAGACAATCAATCAATACTAATAAACGATTGGTCAATATCGGTCAATATTTAATTAATATCGGATAACGATCGATCAATATCAATCAATGGTCGATTAACAGTCAAACAATGCTACGTGTCTTTTTATAATTAAATACTATATTGTCCTTAACTACTCGTCATACTACAAAATACCTACCCAGCCAATATTTAGATCCGGCCAACTATCATTAAGAATTTTTATATTTAGACAAAAAAACAAGTAAATGGTGGAATACCATATTATTTTCTAAGCTAATATAAAATTTTAACGGCGGGGGATGTTTTTATTATTTTTAAAAATAAGGTAACAATTTTTTCTTTTTTTTGATCATATTATGTCGGTGAAATTATCTCTTTTTTTTCCCTTTAATTAATAACAAATCGTATACCACTTCATTTGGAATACACTTTTAATAAGCTTTAAATGTTCGTATACCACTTCATTTGGAATACACTTTTAATAAGCTTTAAATGTTCATAGAGAAATGAAAAGGTGATGAAGATTAGTTATTTTACTCAAATAAAAATGTTTGATTAAGATTCTAATAATCTATGGTAGTTGGATATATATAATTTCTATAATAACCATTATTAAAGCAAAAGTACACAAACAAGCAAAATCACTCGAGCAATATATGTAGAATAAGTAAATTATAGAATAAAGAGAGAAGAGGTAGAAGAAGAACACACAAAGAATTACGTGGTTCGGTAACTTGCCTAAGTCTACGGCGAATCAAGATCACACTTTTCTTTTATTATGAATTACAAGTGTCACGCCCCAAATATTCTCAAGCAATTACTCAAGTATTTGGCGCGCGACAGGACCATTAAATGGGCTAGAGCTTCTAGAAGGCCCAATGGATTTGGGTTGATGCCACATTGTGTGGTAGGTGGGGGGAGTTTTCTAGAAAAGGAATATTCCATGAGATATTCTTTTGGTAGTTGGTATCTTTGGAATATTCCTTAGCATATTCTCCTCTTTAGATGTGGACCATTGGATTAGAGTTAATCCTAGCCATCCATTGTATATAGCTTTAGCTATAAATAGGTGGAGTTCTCATTTGAGAAACCATCCTCCAAATTGTAGAAATACTCTTAGCTTGTAATTGTATAGCTTTGTAATTCTCTCTTTAGTAATAAAATACGAGAGCATTCTCTCAAACACTTGGTGTGCTTCTTCTTCATCTCTTTCTTTGGTTATTGGGGTCTTGTAGGCTGCTTAGCACTAGCAAGTGTCTAAGGCCGCACGGTTTCGAGAAATCGGGTCGTGACAAGTGGTATCAGAGCGGGTTCAAAGAAGATGGTGAAGGAAGTTGCTGGAACATCGGGGATTACTCAAGGGAAGGGTAGAGACCCCAAAGCTAGGAGACATGGGAGTATTTTGCCAGAAAAGTTCGTTGATCCGAACCATGATCTAGGGGACATGGTTATGAAGCTCGGTGGTGCTGTGAGCAAGGCAACGGACCGCCTTGGGGAGTTGGAGGAGCAAGTCCAGAATGTCGAGGTAGGCCTCGATACTCAAGGTGATGAGCTGCGCTCCCTCATCGAAAGCTCCATTGACGAGCATGCTGTCAAGCAACGGGACTGGATCAAGGCTTTTCAGGAGAAGGTCTACAACACCATGGACAAAGTTCAAGCCCAAGTAGAAGAGCTACGAAAGGGGTTTGAAGGTGTCAAGGAGGATGTGGTGTTGTGCAAGCGAGCGGTCGCTAACGGCGTAGCTTCTCAAACTGCGGTGGCTGCACCAAGGGTAGAGGCCCCTAAACCGAAGGAGTTTAGCGGCAGACGGGATGCGAAGGAGTTTGATAACTTCTTTTGGCAAATGGAGAGGTATTTCAGCGCTATGGGCGTGCGGGACGAACACAAGGTAAATACCGCAACTTTATACCATTCCGATCATGCAATTCTGTGGTGGCGTAGGAAAAGCGAGGAGATTCGCAAGGGTACCTGCACCATAGACACATGGGAAGAATTGCAACGGGAGTTAAAATGCCAATTCTATCTGGAGAATGTGGCGCATGACGCTCGCAAGCGGTTGAAGGAGTTGAAACAAACAAAGTCCATTGGGGAGTACGTAGAGGAGTACTCTTTGTTGATGTTGCAGATCCGCAACATGAGTGAGGAGGACTTGTTGTTCAATTTCCTGGACGGGTTACAATCCTGGGCAGCCAATGAGTTGAAGCGGCGTGGAGTGCAGAATATATCCGACGCCCTTACAATGGCGGAGACGCTCATGGATTACCGCAAGGGGGATTCGGGAAAGTCCAGAAATTCTAAACCCAATCACAGCAAGGGTGGCGAAGCCAAGGAGTTTCAGCCTCCGGAGAGCAAGGAGGAGAAAGGCAAACCGCCCAAGTGGAAGAAACAGAAACGCAACGGCCATAGAGGTAATGGTCCGAAGTCTAACTGTTTTCTCTGCGATGGGGATCATTGGGTGAAGGACTGTCCGAAAAAGAAGGCTTTCAATGCAATGTATGAGGCACAATATGGGGGCGAACAGAGCCGTATGGGTTGTATGCAGCTGTTCAATTCCCTCAAAGCCAAGCGGCGTGCAGACGCGCCAACGGGAACGGCGCTCATGTACATTGAAGCCTATGTCAATTGCATTAAGACTCAAGTGTTAGTTGATACGGGGGTTACGCACAACTTCATTAAGCGTGCGGAAGTGGAACGCTTGGGCCTTTATGTGGAGAAAGGAGAGGGATACCTCAAGTCCGTGAATGCAAGAGCCAAGCCGCTAGATGGGGTGGTTCGTGGAGCTGAAATTCACATTGGCAAATGGCACGGTGAGGTAAACTTCTCGGTAGCACCTCTCGATGATTTTGATGTGGTGCTAGGTATGGAGTTCTTACGGCAGTACAATGTGGTGTTACTTCCTCAACACAACTATATGTGTATTTTGGAGGGAGGGGCTCGAATGATACCAACGGTAGACATGCCCAAGGGTGGGCGATCCAAGCCAAACGCCAAGGTCCTTTCCGCAATGCAACTAAGGGTAGATGCTGGGCGCAAAGGAAGGTTACATTCAGCCTCAACAACGGGGGTGGATGATGCGGCAAATGGGGGCAAGGATGAAATACCGAAGGTTGTTGCAGAAGTGCTCGGGGAGCACAATAGGGTCAAGCCTACTGCCATACCGGAAGAACTGCCTTCAAGAGATGTAATTGAGGGCAAGTTAGAGCTTGAGATTACGCTTCCAACTATGGGGTTGACGCCTCCATCGGAGATGGGAGAGTTGCAGGGGCAGCTCGAGGAGTTGTTGGATGCGGGTGTCATCCAAAAGTCCAAGGTGTCACATGATGTGCAGTTTCAGCACAAGGAGTAGGTCGAAGACAAGCAGCGGCGTGTCAAGCATAGTGCGGGGGACTTGGTGATGGAGACAATGCTTCCACCACAACGCAAGTCAACACGCCCACTTCACAAGGGCCTTGATCGTGGAGACGAGGGGCCAAGGTTGATTGCCAAGAGAGTTGGCAACGTCTCGCATAAGGTGGAGTTACCTTCGAGACAGCGGCAGTGGCGACATCAGGTGCATTCTGCAAGCTGTTGGAAGCAGTACCGTGGAGGTACGGGAGATGCAGAATTTGAGCCACACAACCGAGAACCTTTGGGGATTTCCACACGCCATGACAAAGGGGAGCAACTTAGGACGAGTCTTGAGTACTTTATCGGGTGGAAAGGGTTGCCGGATGGGAGAGCACGCTTGGGACACGAGAGTGCACAGCCAGAGTTTGAAGATCGGGGTGTGCAAGTTCCAGCGAAGACGCGACGAGGGCGTCGCGTGAATTTGGTGGGGGAGAATGTCACGCCCCAAATATTCTCAAGCAATTACTCGAGTATTTGGCACGCGACAGGACCACCAAGGGAGGACTTAGTCCATTTTGGGTTAAATGGGCTAGAGCTTCTAGAAGGCCCAATGGATTTGGGTTGATGCCACATGTGTGTGGTAGGTGGGGGGAGTTTTCTAGAAAAGGCATATTCCATGAGATATTCTTTTGGTAGTTGGCATCTTTGGAATATTTCTTAGCATATTCTCATCTTTAGATGTGGACCATTGGATTAGAGTTAATCCTAGCCGTCCATTGTATATAGCTTTAGCTATAAATAGGTAGAGTTCTCATTTGAGAAACCATCCTCCAAATTGTAGAAATACTCTTAGCTTGTAATTGTATAGCTTTGTAATTCTCTCTTTAGTAATAAAATACGAGAGCATTCTCTCAAACACTTGGTGTGCTTCTTCTTCATCTCTTTATTTGGTTATTGGGGTCTTGTAGGCTACTTAGCACTAGCAAGTGTCTAAGGCCGCACGGTTTCGAGAAATCGGGTCGTGACACAAGGCACTCATAAAGTATACATTTTATAAGAAAGATTACAAAGAAAACTCTCTCTGTCACTCTAGGGATTTTCTCTCACAAAGAACCATAAAAATTGTTGATGATTACTAAGATTTCTCAACCTATCATAAAGATATTATTTACAAGCCAATTGATAGCCTTTATATAGGCTTTGGGACGTTCTAAGTTTACCCTATACGTGTGAGAGTCGTATTAAGGAGTCTTGAAATAAGTAAGTGATGAAATAAGGAAGTTTCCTTATTTTGGGATACTGTTGTTGTGTGATTTCTATAACACAAACTAATGCAAGTGCACGTTATCGCAACAAATAATATATGATAAGTAGAGTGTTGATCCCACGAGAAATTGTTATTACTATTTGCTAAGTACTAAAATTATGTTCTCCTATTCTTATTCAAGCTATTGGCAATTTAATGGTTTTGATATCTAAACTAACTAAACAAGAAATAATAATAATTACAATAATTGAGCAAAGAGAATAAATGTGATAGCACAAATACTCAAATGCCTAGAATTACAATAATCCCTTAATACTTCACTTGAATCCAACTACTCCCCCTAGAACTATCAATATGAATGTCAACCAAGAACTCTAATATCCTCACAAGCCTCTTTCAATGGTCAAGTGAGTATATCTCATTCAATCAATTATCTATATGTCTATGATAATCAGATTGAAATAAAATTCCTTAAGTTCAAATTTTCTAAATGGTCATATATGCTATATGAGTATATGTCTATCTCATATGGAACTCATGCTTTTACACAATGATCATACATCAATTTATCCATGGCCAACACAAAATTCTCTTTTTCAAGTTCATTAAGGTTCCCTAATCAATCTAATACATTGTTATATAATTAGAAACATTAAGTATAGAACAAATTGAACAATTCCATACTAATATGATAAATAAGGAAAAATAATCAATCCAAGCTACATATTGAATTCACATTGTAATCCTAGCAATAAAACTTAGTTCATAATTGAAAACATAAATTTAGAGCATCTAACAACATCATTATACATGCTGGAATCAACAACAAATACGAAATTAAAGAGAATGAGAAATTTCCCTTGATGCAATGGTGATGTTCTTCCTCTAAAATGCAGAAATTCTTCTTCATCCTTTTGATTTTTTGCCTCTTGTAGTTGATTCTTGATTCTAAGACCCAAATGAAGTGTTTATTTTCGTGCTCTCTATTGCCCCCCTTTTCTTGGCTCAATAATGAGTGTTTATATAGGTTTAGGGTTTCAAAAAGAGGATAAAAATACCCTTAAAGAGTGCCCAGAATTCAGTGCCGCAGCATTCAGGTTCAATGTCGCGGCGCTCACTCTCTGAAAATGGCGCCCCAGCGCTCAAATCGAATGCCCCAGCATTGTACTGTTCATGCACTATAGAAATTTCACTGTTTAATTGTACTGTTCACGTTTTGAGCATTTTAGTCCCTTATTTTCATCTCAAATAGCTTCATTTGCATTTGGTTTTCGGTATTTTTACTCTGATAGTACTTAAACCTAAAAAACAACATTAATATGTATAAATAGTCAAATTATTGGGATAAAATGAACAAATATTAAATTAGAAAGATAAAATAGTTTATATAATTACGCTTTATCAACTGTTCCCGTCTCCAACGCCACGGCGCTCAGTTGTTGGATTAGGCACTGTGGCGTTGGCGCCTGGTTGCTACAGTGTTGGCGCCTAGTACACCCTTTTTTATTTTTTACTTTTTTTTACGTTTGTCTTCAATTCTTATATATCTTACATATTTAATTTATTTTTTAAATTATATCTTAATAATTTTTAATTAATATTCTCACAAATCATAAATAAAAGAAAGTGAGACTTTTGAAAATATTGATTAAAGCTTCTCCTTTTAGGTGAAGCTCGGAGTCTGGAGATGCAAAGAAGTAGAAAGTTGTGGGAAAGGCATCTTTCCCTCGAGTCATAAGAACAGTGATTTAACCAAAGAGAGCGAACCTGATGATTTTATTTTTAGTTTCTCTTAGATTGAATTTTATTAAAGGCAAAAAGGGGAAAAAAATAAAAAACTCGACGTCCCTGAATTTAAATTTAAAAAGTAATATAAAGATAATAAAGAAATAAAAATTAACTCTATATATAAATTAAATAATCTCAAGTTAGTTTATTATCTTTACGCTGGTGATAATAAGCGCGTAAAAGATACGAAGATTGGTGATCAAGTAATCTCAAGCTAATTAGGCATCAGAACTCAATCAGCTTAACTTCTCTCGATCTCGTTGCTAATTTGGAAATCAAACCCCTGAAGAAACCCTCTCTTCTTTTTGCTTTTCATTCTTCACTCTCAACCAACAACAATTCTAATTAATTTTGTTAAACCCTAGTTGAAACCCTGTTCTTTTCTTTCATCCTTCATTCTTCACATTCAAGCAACCAGAAAATTTGTCATTCTTTCTATCTGGGCGCCATGGATGCTATTCAGAGAAAGGGAGTTACCAACAAAAGATTTCGCTTGTTTTATGATGGCACTCTGGTGTGTAGTTCCGACCCCTTTTCGATTTCTGAGGATAGCTGCCCGCATTCCACTGTTGTCAATTGTATGTGCATTATTTGCCATAAACCCTTGCCTGATTCTTACGGTGTTGCCTTCGATTTTATACTCCCTGGTTTGAGGTATAGTAACGATGAAATCTCTCGTTTGAAGAAGATTAATACTAAGAATTTGTTGAGGAAAAGAAAACTTCACCTGGTCCTTGATCTAGACCACACACTGCTTCACTCTCGAAGGATTGAAAATTTAAGACCTGAAGAGCAATATTTGAAGGAGAAAATCGATCCCCTGGATGATATATCAAACGGGAATTTGTTCAAGTTGGATGAATTAGGTTTCTTGGTGAAGTTGAGGCCATTTGCTCGCACTTTTCTTGAAGAAGCAAGCACCCTGTTCGAACTGTATGTGTGCACAATGGGTTCTCGAGACTACGCACAGCAAGCTGCTAGGTTGCTTGATCCTGATTTCAAGTATTTCAAATCAAGAATCATGGCGCGTGAAGATTTCAAGCAAAGAGAGAGGAAGAACCTGGATTTAGTGTTGGGACAGGAAAGTGGTATTGTTATTCTTGATGACACTCAAAGTGTGTGGACTGGCCATACTGACAACTTGATCACAGTGGGAAGATATGACTATTTCAAAGATCGTAATCATCAGGATTGTACATCTTTTTCTGAGCAAAAGACTGATGAAAGTGAGAGTAACGGGGCATTGGCTAACATTCTTAGGGTCTTGAAAAAAGTCCATGGATTGTTTTTCGACAATCTTGCTTTCGGAGATGCTCGGAGCGTATTAGCGCAAATTCGGATGAGGGTTCTTATGGGCTGCACTATACTGTTGAGTGATGTTGAGGATGATTTTCCATTAATATGGTGTTGGGCAGAAGACATGGGAGCTGTATGCACAAAAGTGATTGATGACTCTGTTACACACGTTGTTGTATCAGCAAACGTGGTAACTGAAGATTATCGATGGGCCAAGCGACAGAAGAGGTTTTTGGTGAATCCGAGGTGGATAGAGGCTGCTTATTATCTCTGGCATAGGCAGCCTGAAGATGATTATTTTCCATGATCTGGTCAATGAGGATTTAACACTTGCCATTCCACGGTAGCATTAAGATAGATGTTAATTTTCGTTTAGTACTGTTGCAATTTAATTGTAATTAATACTGATTCATTGATTTTACCAGAAATGCAAGTCTATATTACTTTTTCCCATTTGCTGTTTTATTTCTCCTTTTGCATGTTAATGTACAAAGTTATGGTTTGAATCCCTGAAAAGAGCAGCAGTTTTATACTTAGCTTTCTAATTCAAATTATTTACAAAATTACTGCAAAGGCCGTAACAGAGCAGAGGATTTGGTTTCTGAAGAAATGTAATAACAAATCGAATGCAGATTTAATATCACGGTAACATAAAGTGCATATAGTGGAGGAACTAATAAATAAATATTTTGGTAGAATCTTTTTTTTTTAAATTTTTTTATTTCATGTGATGTAAAAGAAATATGCAGCAATCCAGAACAGAATTTTTTTTAAAAAAAAAGAAACGGAGCTTAAATGTATTGTTATTGAGACATGTTTAACTTTGCAATAATGGCATCAGTTTACATGGATTCCATCAAACAATCACTCTGTATACTTTTTCTAATCAAAATCTGTAATTAAGTCAATGGTACAAAATAGTTTGTGTCATCTTGGTTGGCTTCCAAACTCTTTTTCCTGAATTCTACAAACTGCTAGACAGCTCCATATATACTTCTTTTCTAAACCCGACTCTTCTTTAGCTTGACTTAGCAAATTCTCGAATGAAAGATGCTTCAGGTATGAAATTGGAGCCACACATCTCTTGTTTTCAGTTTCTCCTACATAAGCAGAAGTGATCTTTGGGCACAGTTTTGGCCTTTGAAGCCATAAGAGGGCACCTCAAAGTCTGCTTGGTGTTTTCAATTCTAGGCAAGTGGGTGACCATGGCTATGAACTGTGTAGTCTTTTCAAAGTATTTGGTGGAAAGATATGAATATCTGAAACTTAAAAATGCAGTTCCTTGACAGTTGGTTGTAACCTCTAGACCAGTATATATATTTATAAAGATCAAAGTTCCTCAGGCCAATGGTATTAGTGTCGAAAGACAATTTGAATGGGGTCTAGATAAGCACATGTACAACATAGAACCACACGCTTCTGCCTCCCAACTAATAATTATAAGGTCTTCAACAGGGTTTTATTCTGTGATCTCATTGATTTTCAACTCATCCTGGACTACAATATGAAATAAAATGATGACTAACTGATAATGTATCATTGTATCATGGCCTGCCAAATTTGACAGATACAAATTAGAACTTAGGGATAATTTACTAACTAGTGCAGACTTACATAAGAATCCAATTGCTGGTATTTTATTAAGCAAATCATATATTGTGTCTTAAGGTGGGACTGAGCATGGGAAATATCTAAGCTCATGGAAAATATCCAAGTGTTAATGAAATGACTATAAAAGACTTCTTCGATTGCTGCCGTGGCACAATGTGGATTGCTAGTTAATGTAAGAAGGGAACACTTGAGCATTTTGATCTCTTTTACCGTTAAATTTTCTGGTATAATTTAACGTTATAATACACTTGAGCACAATTGCCTTTACTCTTTGACAGTAAGCGTAAATTATTTGTAATCACATGGTTTCTGTTTGGGAAATTCTTCCTTTATACCATTGTCTGAAATTGTTATTGGTTTGATAAAATTGTGATTATCAGGCAAAAATAAGGATTTATTTATAAAAAAACATATGATATCAGGGCGCCGTTACCATTCGTGAAAGCAGGTTGCAGATTTGCGGTGGGAAAATTTTCTCTCCCTATTTTCACAATGGTCAGGCACATCTTTTTAATGACCTTTTTTATTGTGTTGTCCTTTCTATGAAGGTTCATCATTGACAAATGACATAATTGAATCTTAGATGGCATGTTGTCGAGATGTGTATAATGACAAATTGTACAATCCTCAAAGCAAAATCCTATTAGCATATCTATGGAGCTTGTTTGTTAGGTGTGGAACCACTTAAAATGCAACTATCTGAACATGCACAGAACATCAGTTGAAGATGATGTGATCAGCTGGACTAAGACCCCAAAGCTGAATGAAAATTTGGACATTATATAACAAATAACGATTCTTTACTTGGGGACTAAAAAATATGCTGTCAGTGTTCTAGTTTAAGAATTGAGGTTAATCTTTCAAACTGAAAATTTCTGTGCTTTATAGCTTTTAATTTCAACCTATTTTATACTCCAGCGACATGAAAATTTCTGTGCTGTTCTACAGACAATCAGATCAATTCTGTGTCAATTCTATGGAAGTTTCTCCTTTATTTAGCTTGTAATGTAATCTAGCTATACATGCGACATCATTCTTTAATCCAACTACCTTGATGAACTCCCACTTGTTGCAGAGACTAAACCGAGCAAATCTCATAAAATGACATCAACTCTGGCAATTTAAGGAACCAGACAACAGTTCTCTTTTACAGGCAATTTACCAACTTTAGTATTCCCAGAAATCTTTGTCACTTACCAGCACTCAGGAAAGGTCCCAGCAAGAATAGCTGCAACTGCAACATCCTTTACAAGGCATTTCATTCTGCAACTTATATTATTATTAACTCTTAGATTATCATCAGTATCTGCCAGTGTTCACGAGTTCTTCTCGACACAAGTACTGATCAGATGTTATCCGGCAATAGAAAAATAAATCAATTGAGGAAACTCCATATATGTTATGGAATCTCATCTCTCAACTGAAATTGAGGATTCTTCTTCAGTATCACTATTGTTGTGCATTCAACTCCTGACCTCAATCCTCCTACAACCAACATCTTTCTTTCGTCAACTCTCACAACAGGGCAATCTCATCTCACATACTGAATTTACCACATAAGTTGGATGACATAACATAAGTTCTGACATTTTGGGGATCCAACTCAGGGCCTTTTGTGCAGCCAATTTACCCAGCTCAAACTTTCCGCAGTCATAGCAAGCACCAAGTTCCCAACATAGAAACACTGCCACAAACATGCCCTTCATGGAGCATCTCATTTATCAGCTTCCATGCCTTATCCAATTCACCAGCTCTACAAAGAAAAAAACAACTATAGTGCTCGAGGCCAGTTTATAGCTTGTAATCACTAACCATGGATTCAAAATACTCAATTCCAAGTTTTATTTGGCCAGTGTGACCACAAGCTGAGATTACTGTCACAAATGCCACCCCATCTGTTTGGGTCCCTTCCATCAACATGGCTTCACATAATTCAATCACTTATTTAAAGTATCCATTTCTCCCACATGCACCAAGCATTGAAGTCCACAGAACAAAATCCCTTTTTCTTTCTCCTCCCAGTCTATGCCCTGCCAAATTGAATACTTGCAATGCCTTCTCCATTAAACCACACTTACAATACATTTCAATCAGCGAACTTTGCATAAACACATCATTGCCCACATTGTCAAATTTAAGGATCAAATAGGCATGCCCCTGCCTACCAAATTCAGCAGCAGATAGTCCTGCACAAGCACGCAACAATGCAGATAATATGAAGTGATCGTAAACCAGTCCCAGAACAGGCATCAGCCTAACCAACTCAAGTTCCTCACCTAACAACTTTGGTTCACAATAACCCGATAAAAGCTCATTTGCACTCGCACTATTCTTCGAAGGAATTTCATCAAACACTACTTTTGAATCATTAATTAACGATAATTTTGCGTAGAAATCAACGAAAGCACTACCCACAAAAACACTGGCCAATCAACCTGATTTAATCACATGGGCATGCACTTGTTGACCAAATCTAACGTCTTTCACAGAGGTGGAAGCGGTCAACGAACTACACAAAGCATAAGTACCCAAACAAACACCATGAACATGCATGAAAGAAAAGGTTTTTAGAGCATAAAAAGCAGATCTATTTCGACAAAAATCGGATATTAAAGCAGCAAAGGGTAACGGATTTTTGGGGTTCATAAATTTCAAGCAGTTTGTTAAAGTTTGAAGGTTCTTCCTGTGAAGGCATGTGGTGTTTGATAACACGAGTCTACCTTGAATAATAAGGCAAAGAAAGAATACGCCTGTACTAAAAAGTAAGAATAGATAGATGTGCATGGACTTTCTTAAGGGTTAACTTTTGAATTTGAAAGCACGTGTAAAGCTGAGTGGGAAGTGAAAATCTGGTTCGTTTGATAACATGATAAGAGCCACTGAGAACTTTTAGTGTTTCATTTAATGCACGTGTTCTTCAGAGAATGGGTGGTTTGCTCGTAACAGTAAGAATTTCTAATTTTATTTGTTCCGCCTAGATTTCGGCCTAACGGCCCGCCTAGTCCACAAAGCGCGAGTTCAATAGCTCCGGCTTAGACGTTACCATGTTATATGAATGTCCTCAAGTTAACTTGTAGTCCTCTTCTCACCTTCTCGGTCATCAGATACTTTTTTTTGAGTTAATCGATCATTCTAGTCATAGATAAGTATTTTAAAATAAATTAAAATAAACTTATTACCCATAATCATAAACTCGATAAACCTTTCACATATACGATTTTAATAATTTTAGCATGAGTTATACATAAACAAAAAAAGTCAAAACTTATTCGAATAAAATTTGTATGTCTTTTTATTATTTTTTCATTTTTTTTTGTTGTTGTAGACTTAAACATTAGAATACTTTAGTCAGAAAAATTTCCTGCATGCTCTTGCTTTCTTCCTTGATTGCAAGATACTCTGCAGGTCCAATATTCTTGGAGCGAACTAATATATTTTAGTCCCTCCTAAAGTCTAGTTGTTTTCAAAGAAACAAATTCGACTTATTGATTTCATGACAACTAAATTTTGGAATCAAATTATTTATTTTACTTTTATTATAATTTCTTTTTTGGTGAACAATTTCAATTCAACTTGATGAAATGTTTTAATAGATAATTTGAATTTGATTTAAGACTTGTTATTGTTAATAATTTCCACATTGATTGAATTTGGTTGATTTTAACTAATATGTCTACTGGATTCTTAGAACTTTCTCCTTTGCAATATCAGACTTTAGATAGCTAGTTCTTTTGTAAGAACTAAAAGTATGATTTAATTAAACACCATGGATAATAGAAAAGAACTATAAAGCATAGGAAATTTTGAGATGAAATTCATACATTTTTTTCTGTGTCATAGCTTACTTGTCACATATGGGAAGCTTCTAATCCCCAAACTCCTTCCGAAGGAGGAAAAAATAATTAAAAGTGTTTAGATTAAAATTGGCAATCCAGCCTTACAAAAATGTGTTGTGTGATCAAGGACTAATTTCCTTATCTTATATATGATCTGTATAAGCGAGAAGTGATATTAATGGAAGTGTCTTCTTCACAAGGAATTGTCAAGCCACTCGTTGGATGGTTAAAACCGAATTCCTCTTCTGCTCTACTTAGTAAATTTTGAAACAAAGGGTGGTTCAAATAAGACACAGGAACCAAAAATCGCTTCTTTTGAGATTATCCAACATACTGCCAAGAAGCCTTTTGGTATATCCAATGATGTTGAAACTGCTTTCTTTGTTAGAACTGAGTGATGAAGAATATCTTTAGCAAGAACCAATCCAGGCAGACAAATACCCTTGGCTTTAACTTCAATTGTTTGTTTTGAAAGGAAGGCTATTGATTGACAATGCTGAAAGTTAGAGTTGATTTTGTGATTGAAGTACGTGGATGTATATATAGTTAAACTTGTACATGAAAATCATCTAATATCTTGAGTGGTCAACAGGATATCACATGGTTTTGTCCTAGCTCCAACTAATCAACAATGATTTGAGTTGAAATATCATCATGCTTGTTTGTTGACAATCAACAATGGCCTACAATTTGTAGGCCAATCCAATGGTGGACTATCTGAACATTTGGTAAAGGACAGTTGGATATTCAGTGCTGATATGAATGGAAAACCATGTGAGAGTTTGATCGGAGACATGCTCGAGACAGTTTTTATTCATACATAAAGGATAAGCAAACTTGATGTGAGATGTAGTTGCAAAGCTTCTTAACACAAAACAAAAGTGATTTTAATAAGATTAAATGATATAGATTTTAATGGAGACAACCTGACAGCAACTGGCACCAACATATAAAAGAGATTTTAAGATTTTTTTTTTTTAAAAGGATATTATATCATTCAATATCATCAAGATATTACATCAAGATCCTTTGATACAAAACATCAAAGAAATATCAGATCAATAAGAGAAAATACAAATTAAGATCACCTAAAACAAACTCTTCAAAAGAAGAGTAAGAAATCATATCCATACCCGTCTAGGATAAGGATAAGGATAATTTAACAAAATCCGAACAAAGTAACAGACTTTACAAGGAGGAAATTTCAAACCTTTCAAAAGAAAGGGACTAAACAGATCTTTCAAAAGAAAGAGAATAACAGACCTCACAAGGAAGAAATTTCAGATTCCACGTAGGGGCGAAGTTGTTAAAATTACAATACTAAATTACAATACTAAATTAAATTAAATTAATTACAACATCAAGCTCAAGATTAAGCCCAAATATTTACAAGCCCAATTCTTGAAGTTTCTAGATTAAGTAAGATATTTTAAGTTAATAATTAAGGAGATAAGTATTATAAACTTGTGTGGTTAATAAATTTTTACATTATTTTATTTGTGTGGTTTTGGTTTGTTGATACTAAGTATAAATACCCCCCTCCCTCATTTAGTTTTGCAAGCAAGCAAGTTAAGAATAAAAGAATTAATCAAGTATTTGATCAATTGTTTAGAATTTAGTGTGTTAGAGAGTTGAACAAATAATAAGCTCAACAAAGAGTGTATGAGTGTTGTGTTGTAAGTGTGAGAGAGTGAAAATTTCTAAAATTTGTAAGTTTTGAGTTTGTTGTATTAATAAAAGTGTTCCATTTGTGCTCTATTATTCTCTACAATTAGTATTAGAGCGGGACTGTCTGGGATTGCTCAAGTTGTAGGATTTCTAAGAATTCTGAGTATGCTATGTGGTTGCAGTTTTGACTGATCTTCCACATCAGAAAGAATTTTTAGAAATTGTGAGTAAGTGAGTTTCTATGTGTCATGAGTAGTCTATGACTCTACAAGTTTATTAACAAAACTTGTTTGGTATTACTGAGGTACTGCCAACATGATGGGTGACCTTCAAGTCATTGGAGGAATCAAGAAGCTCAACAACCAAAATTACAATACATGGGCGACGTTGATGGAGTCTTACCTTCAAGGCCAAGATCTTTGGGAGGTCATTGGCGGGAATGAAGTGAAGCAGCCAATAGATGAAGCCACTTTAAAAAAGTGGAAGGTAAAAATTGGTAAGGCTATGTTCGCCATTAAGACCACAGTTGAAGAAGAAATGTTAGAGCACATAAAGAAGGCCAAGATGCCAAATAAAGCATGGGACACTTTTACATCACTCTTTTCAAAGAAAAATAACATGCGACTACAGCTTCTAGAAAATGAACTGTTGTCAATTGTACAACGCAACATGACTATCAACCAATACTTCACAAAGGTAAAGTCCTTGTGTCATGAAATATCTGAGTTAGATCCTGTTGCTGCTATTGCTGAAACTAGGATGAAAAGAATTATTATCTATGGTTTGAGGCTCGAGTATAGAAGTTTTGTTACTGCTGTACAAGGCTGGCCAACCCAACCATCTCTCATTGAATTTGAAAATTTGCTTGCTGATCAAGAAGCGATTGCCAAGCAAATGGGTGGGATCTCTTTAAAAGGCGATGAAGAAGCACTCTACATTGACAAAAGGAAAGGTCGATTTAAACGACGTGTTGGCGGAGGATCTAAAAGAGATGATGACAAGATAAAGAGTTATCACCAAGAAGGTAGCTCACAGACAGAGAGAGTATGGAGGGCTCGCGGCAATGGTAGTCAGTCCAACCTAAAGAAAAAGTTTGAAGAAAAATGCTACAATTGTGGAAAAATAGGACACATAGCAAAAGATTGTTGGTCTAAGAAAAGGTTTGCTGAGGGTAATGCTGCCACATCAAACTCAGAAAGAAAAAGTGAAGATGAGTGGGATGCTGAAGCATCTGTAGCTATAGAGGAAGAAGACCTATCACTCTCAGTGATAATGCATGGACAGATTGACTATGAAAATGATTGGATCGTTGACTCAGGATGTTAAAATCATATGACTGGTGACGAAGAAAAGCTGCAAGATATGACTAAGTACAAAGAAAGTCGCGTGGTGGTGACAGCCAACAACTCAAGATTGCCTATAGCTCACATCGGTAACACAGTCTTTGCACCTCGTTACAGTCCTAATAAGGTAACACTTCAAGATGTCTATCATGTCCTCGGCATAAAAAAGAATCTATTGTCAGTATCACAGTTAACATATTTTGGACACTATGTCTTGTTCGGTCCACAAGATGTTAAGGTGTACCAAGATTTAAAAATCACAGGAACACCAACAAGGGAAGGACGACGACTAGAGTCAGTCTATGTACTATCAGTAGAGTCAGCCTATGTAGACAAGACTCAAAAAAATGAGACAGTAGATTTGTGGCATGCACAATTGGGACATGTAAGTTATCATAAGCTAAAAGTGATGATGAATAAGGCAATGCTTAAGGGTCTACCTCAACTTGATGTGAGAGTGGATACAGTATGTGCAGGATGTCAGTATGGCAATGCATATCAACTACCAAATGAGGAGTCAAAGTTTAGAGCTAAGGAGCTATTGGAGTTGGTTCACTCTGATGTGTTTGGACCTATCAAGCAGCCATCAATAAGTGGTATGCGGTACATGGTGACATTTATTGATGACTTCTTGAGGTATGTATGGGTTTTCTTTATAAAGGAAAAATTAGATACTTTTTTGAAGTTCAAGGAATTTAAAGAAACAACTGAAGGAGAAGTCGGAAAGAAGATTCATTGTCTCCACACAGATAATGGAAGAGAATATACCTCTGATGAGTTCTCACAATATCTTCGAGAAAATAAGATACGGCATCAGTTCACATATGCCAACACGCCACAACAAAATGGTGTTGCAGAAAGGAAGAATCGGCATCTTGCAGAGATTTGTAGAAGTATGTTGCACGCAAAAAATGTACCAGGAAGATTTTAAGCCGAAGGAATGAAGATTGCAGCCCACGTGATTAATAGGCTTTCTCAACCAAGGTTAGAGTTCATATCACCATTTGAGAAGTTGTGGGATATGAAACCTACAGTGAGTCATTTTCGAGTATTTAGTTGTATATGCTATGTGTTTGTACTAAATCACCTGAGAAACAAATTTGACAAAAAGGCAATCAGGTGTATCTTTGTTGGATATGATAACTAGCGCAAAGGATGAAAATGTTGTGACCCTACTAGTGGATGGTCCTACACATCAAGAAATGTGGTGTTTGATGAAGCATCTTCATGGTGGTCGCCACAAAAAGAGGAGCTTTCAGATTCAAAATAAACAGAAGAATGACTACAACAAAAGATAGATAAGCAAATTGCTGAAATCCGACCGAGCCAAGAAGACCTTGATAATGAAAGCAGTGATGACAACACTGAGTAAGAGACAACTCAAAGTCCTTGGCAAACTGGCATTTATCAACAACCAACAACGGAGACCAAATATAAAGGAGCAGAACCTGCAACCCCTCAATCTCATCCTCGAAGTTCAATAAGAATACGAAAGCCTAATCCCAAATATGCTAATGCAGCTATGGCGAAAGAGAAAAATGTTAAGGAGCCTGAGACTTTTGAAGAAGCATCACAGAGCTCTGAATGGATTAACGCTATAGAAGAAGAAATCATAGCGTTGGAGCAAAATCAAACTTGGGATTTAGTGCCAAAGCCAAAGGATGTGAAACCTATATCTTATAAGTGGGTGTATAAATCAAAAGACGTCCTGATGGATCGGTGAAGAGGTGTAAAGCTCAGTTGGTAGCTCGAGGATTTTCTCAACAGTATGGACTAGACTATGATGAAACGTTTAGTCCAGTATCCAAGATCACCACAGTACGAGTTCTACTTGCATTGGCAGCTAACAAAGGTTGGATATTGTGGCAAATGGACGTAAAGAATGCTTTTCTACATAGAGAGTTAGATCGGGGGATCTACATGATTCAACCAATTGGATTTGAAAGCAAATTTCATCCTGATTATGTGTGTAAATTGAGAAAGGCATTGTATGGATTAAAGCAAGCTACAAGGGCGTGGTATGGTAAAATTGGAGAATTTTTAACACATGGTGGTTACTTTGTAATATCAGCTGATTCGAGCTTGTTCGTCAAAGCTAATGGAAAGAAACTTGCAATTGTGTTGGTATATGTGGATGACTTAATTATCACTAGAGCTGATGAAGAAGAAATTCATCGAACAAGAGAGAATTTGGTAATTCGTTTCCAGATGAAAGAGCTTGGACAACTTAAACATTTCCTTGGGCTTGAAGTCACTCGGATAGCAGAAGGGATTTTTCTAGGACAACAAAAATATGCCAAAGATTTATTGCAGAAGTTTGGGATGCTAGAGTGCAAGCCTATCTCAACACCGCTAGAAGCCAATGCCAAGTTGTGCGGTCATGAAGGAAAGGATTTAGAAGATAGAACTATGTATCGACAACTGGTAGGAAGTCTCATCTATTTGACATTGACTCGACCAGTCATTTCTTATGCAGTTGGAGTAATAAGTCGATACACGCAAAATCCTAAGAAACCTCACTTAGAAGCAACTCAACGAATATTGAGATATGTGAGAGGCACAATTGACTATGGTCTCTTCTATAAGAAAGACCAAGCTAGTAAAATAGTTAGCTATTGTGATGCTGACTATGCTGGAGATCATGACACACGACGTTCGACCACTGGGTATTTTTTCAAGATTGGTTCAGGAACAGTCTCTTGGTGCAGTAAAAAGCAACCGACTGTATCATTGTCAACTACTAAAGCTGAGTACAGAGCAGCAGCAATGACAGCTCAAGAAAGTATATGGTTGATGCAATTGATGGAGGATTTACATTAGCTAAGAGATTATAAAGTGTCAATATATTGTGATAATCGGTCAGCAATTTGTTTGACAGAAAATCCAGTTTTTCATGCAAGAACAAAGCATGTGGAGGTGCATTATCACTTTATCCGGGAGAAAGTTCTGCAAGAAGAAATTGAGTTGCTGTATGTTAAGACGGAAGATCAAGTGACTGATTTGTTCACAAAAGGCTTGGGTATTGATAAGTTCGAAAAGTTTCGAAGACAACTCAACATGGTTAGAAGAATGGAAGTTGGTGTTGAGGGGGAGTGTTAAAATTACAACACCAAATTAAATTAAATTAATTACAACATCAAGCCCAAGATTAAGCCCAAATATTTACAAGCCCAATTCTTGAAGTTTCTAGATTAAGTAAGATATTTTAAGTTAATAATTAAGGAGATAAGTATTATAAACTTGTGTGGTTAATAAAATTTTATATTATTTTATTTGTGTGGTTTTTGTTTGTTGAAACTAAGTATAAATACCCCCCTCCCTCATTTAGTTTTGCAAGCAAGCAAGTTAAGAATAAAATAATTGATCAAGTATTTGATCAATTGTTTAGAGTTTAGTGTGTTAGAGAGTTGAACAAATAATAAGCTCAACAAAGAGTGTATGAGTGTTGTGTTGTAAGTGTGAAAGAGTGAGAATTTCTAAAATTTGTAAGTTTTGAGTTTGTTGTATTAATAAAAGTGTTCCATTTGTACTCTATTATTCTCTACAAAAGTGAAATTTATTTGAAACTAAAACTGACTCAATCAGAATACCCATTATTAAACAAATTCGGCAATAGCAGACCAGCCCAGCAAAACTGGTAACAGAAACAACACCGGCAATAGAAACCCAACAAACCACTAAACATCCGGTGGCGCAATACTGAAAATCGGACGAAAAAGAATTGTCAAAGATAAGTCCGGGAAAGCTGGCCAAGGGAGTCCCGATCTATCATAGAGGGTTCTATATGTTGGTAACAGCAGAGGAACCCAAAAGGGCGGCTATGCCGGTTGAGGTTGGGACCTGACAGAGCAAAGGGAAAAAAAGGATAGTAGCGGACAGAGGATTGGTGACGGATCGAGGAAGACTGATCGAAAAAACTGCCATAGATCGAAACAGGATAAGGCACAGGGTGAAATCGTTGGGACCTTGTAAAGTAATAGCACCGCATGAAGAAACACCGTGGTGTAGAAGCACAGAAGGGCAGCATAAGGCGCTGAGATCCAGCCAAAAGCAGCCACCAAAGCAACTATGGAAGCCGGGCCGAAAGAGTAAAACAGGAGAAAGTCCAACAACCATATTACAGACCATTACATCATTGCTTACAAGAAAGCAGAGAAGATCGTCGAGCCCCAGGGCTCAAAGATGATCGATGAAAGGATGGCTTTTGGGCAGCAGCAGGCGGTCGACACACTCAACACTTGTTCGTGGCCAACAGAAAAGGGGTAAGAAAAAGTTGATGGGGGTGAAAGCTTAAAGGAGAAGGGAAAGAAAGAGATGGGAAAAAGGCTACCAGAGGAGGCCGATGGCCTCCTCTCCGATGGAGGGTGTTGGTGGAGGTTAAGGTTTGTTGGGCTCGAGGCGAGAGAGAAAAAGAGATTATGGTTTAATTCCAAGTAGCTCTGTCTTGACTAAAGAGATTTTAAGATTAAGTGATATAGATTGAAAAATATATTTTTTATATTAATATAGAATGAAATTCTCAAATGTGGATGTCTCTAAAACAATGTTATCTTGAACCTATTTCGTTTAAAATAATGTTGTTCCAAAGGTATAAAGTCCATATTGTTAGAAAAGAGTATAAGTCATCACTCTTGATATTGTTCTAGTTGTTTATATCATCAATTAATTTATGTTTGCTCCTTGTACTTCTTATTATTTCACAGTTTTTCATAATTTG
Source organism: Ailanthus altissimus (assembly GCA_946807835.1). Classification (NCBI taxonomy): domain Eukaryota; kingdom Viridiplantae; phylum Streptophyta; class Magnoliopsida; order Sapindales; family Simaroubaceae; genus Ailanthus; species Ailanthus altissimus. The sequence continues at coordinate 16,335,683 of OX327698.1, forward strand.
TGTTATGTCTACTCGTATTCTATTTCACGGTCTTTATTTTTCATCTTATTCTCATCTTGAGTTACCTTTCTATATTAATGTTAATTGGATTGGTGATCCCATCAATAGATTCACTATTATTGGTTTTCGTATTTTTTAGTAGATTTAATTTTTTTCATGGTGGAGTAATAAACATATAGTTGTTACTTAATCTAGTATTAAGATGATTATAGTGTCCTTACTAATACTATCTTGAAGATCATTTATCTCAAATGGTTTCTTATTGATATGAGTGCTATTCCTTTGGTGCTATGCCTTTTACTTTGATAATTAAAATATTATTCAAATCACTTACAATAATATCTTTTATGAGCATACTAAATATATTGAGATGAACTATCATTTTATTCATTAACATGTTTCTCAAGGTAATGTTAAGTTTCACTCAATTTCTTTGGATGATTAGCCAATAAATATTTTCATTAAGTCTCTGCTTCTTGGTCACTTCTTCTACACTAACTTAAGTTTAAGGGGGATGCTAATAATAAATACAGTTGACTGACAACTCACAACCTCTTTTCACACATCTCATATTCTTATTTATTCTTTCCATGTATAGATTGTATATAATTTATTGTATATTTTCTTAATTTATTTATTGGTAATGTTATGCTTATATAATTAAAATATAAAGTTTGTATTCTTAACTAGTGTGAAATTTAATGTGTTCATTGTTAATTAGTATTGTATAACTATTATAATAATAAAAAAATAAAAAATTAACAATTACTTGATAAATAATAGTCACAATTAATGACACATTAATTGAGATACAAAATATATTGCTAGCTTTTATATAAACTTTTACAATTAGAATAAATAGAGAATGGTGTTACGCATACATAGTTTAAATATAAAATTTTTATTCTCTCTTTAATTTCTTGAACACATATCTTGATTTTTTTTTTAAATCTCCATAAATTATGATAGTCTTAAAAATCTCTCCAAATTATTTCAAAATATTTTAGGCATTTCCTCAAAATGTTACCCGAGCTAGTCCCCCACCAAGCTTTTATAAACATGTAGTAATGTTTTACTTTTAGGAGTGAGAGAATTTTTAGAAACGAAGGAGATATACAGAAGCAGACATGTTTAGGCTCATTTTTGGCATGCATATAATTTTATTGAATTAGATGAAATATTATTAGATGAGATAGAATTATATTTAATAGTGTCTTGTATTTAGTATATTACAGGATTTGAATGGATTGTATATATAATTTATTATTAAAATTTTTAAAAATTAAATAAAAATAATGATCTATTTATATATTTATTTGGTTATCAATATATTTAAGTTGGCAAGGAAAAATCAAATAATTTGTTATTAATAAAAAAATGTTTAAAATACATTTGATATTATTATAATATGTATAATGCTAACTAAAATTATTATTATTAATTATTTAAATTAATGCAAATGAAAATAATTAAGTATAAAATACATTTGTATTTTTTTTTTACCATTTCTATTAACAATTTTAATATTTTATTTTTTATTTAAACTATCAACAAGAAAAATAGTTTAATTAAATTTTATTAACGTATACTTGGAAAGGCGGTTTGATGAGATAAAAAGTGGAGTTTGAATTGTGAGAAAGTAATTTACAAAAAGATGAGAAGCTTGAAGTTGTTGAACAAGCTCAAAGCGATAAAGATTTGGGAATGCAAATTTTCATCTCCAACCCGACTCATTCTATGGCCAACATAAATCCAAAATGATATGTTTGTTGGTAGTAGAATTTAAAACTTCTGTGGAACTCCTTCAAAATGATGCCTAAAACTCAACCTACTTTATTTTCACATTCCCTAAGCCAAACCTCTAATATTTAGAGGAAAGAATAATATTTATAAAATTAAAGCTAGCAAGCTAGTTATAAATGCAAGGCTGAGAACCATCTAAACACGTGACTAATTGAAGACCATAATTGAATCAATCGAGTCTGATAGGTGAGCCCTTAAGAGAACGTGATGATGTATGTAGGAACCTCAATGCAAGAAGGGATTGAAAATGAGCTACAGCTGATTGAGATTTGTGCTACTCTTAAAGTAGCACAGAGGGTCAGACGGTGTAAGGGAGAATCAAGAAGTGGATCATCAAGAAGAGTTCACTAACCTTAAGGACCTAAATGCACAAAATGACCTTTTAGTTAGGGGTATTCAAGGAGGTAGGTTGGAGACACCTGACCAATCAGCAGACGGATTGAGATACAGAAGGGAACATAGCCACTCTTAGGTTGGGGACTCGAACCATTTGGTAAGATAGGAGAAGATGAGAACCATGACACCAGGGGAAACAAGAGAAAAACTTGAAGAGAAAGCACATAAAGGATCCTAAGCAGAGTTGCCCCTCGAAGAGAAGGTTTGGGGATTAGAGGAGCGGATGCATGATCTACTAGAGAAAAATGAGAAGAAAGATTAACCCCCCTAAAGAAAACTAAGAGGGAGAGAAATCCTCTTTAATCGATGCACTAAGAATATGAAACTCCTGAACAGGTTTAGGTTACCCAGCCTCCCAAAGTATTAGGGTGTATCAAACCCTAATCACTATATAGATCAGATCATTGATCTGTTATCCATCGTATGCTTAAAGTAAGAATAGACGTGTTGTTCTTTCAAATGAACCTAAAAGGGCTCTTCCTCCTGTAGTACCGAGGATTGAAACAAAAATGCATCTTATTCTATAATGAGCTCATGGACAAATTTGTGCTGCTTTTTTATAGGTCCTGTGAGATAGCCAAAGACTCTCGACACTTGAAGAAGATCAAACAGGGATGGATGGAGAGCTTAAATGAGTATTCAAAAAGGTTTCACAGGGAAGTGATCCAGCTTGAGGAGTTCGATTAACTCGTAGCCTTAGAAGATCTAAAGGCAGGATTAAGATTAAATCGATTCTAGTACTACCTCTTTAAAAACCATATTCTAAGTTATGCAACAGCCTATAATGAGGCATCAAGATACATTACCATAAGGAGAAAGAAGAGGCTAAAAGAGTAGCATCGGCTGATGTTAGTAGAGGATAGGCTTGACCTTGGGATATAAAAAGAATGAGATCTCTAAGGAGGAGGTTCACTAGGGGAAATGAGAGAATTCTACCACGGGCTACTAAATACCTGAGGTTAGATCTACTGGACCAATCTTATCCACGGGTGTGCCTCGAGAGACCATAGAAACTGATTTAGGATATTAGGCAATGAGGGGAAAATCTTAGGTAGCCCAGATCAATGGCTTTGTACCTTTAACAACTCCACTAGATGTCATCTTTGAAGTAATAAAAGACTAAGGCATACTAACTAAACCATCTACTATAACGTTAGCCCTAGATAGGTAGAACTTGGAGAAAAGATATGATTTTCACTAAGATGTAGGGCATCTCACAAAAACATCTTTTACCTTAAGGAAACAGGTAGATTGGCTGGTGAGAAATGAGTATCTGAATGAGTTTTAGGTTAACCGCTCATACAAGGAGAAACTAGTCAGCACTTCAAGTATAACCACATTGCCCGAGTCTATTATGATTATTTTAGAAGGCTAACGTTAGCAAGGGATTCTAATCAGTAAAGAAAGAACTATTTAAGGTATTAATTGGTGGGACATCAAGTAATGTCAAATATGCTGGTTGCTAAAAATCCTTAGATGCAGGAGGTCCCTATAATGTTCGCTAAAAAGAATGCCAAAAAAGTGAGCTATCCACATGATTACGCGCTAGTGGTCACAGTACAAGTAGCTGGCATAAAGGTAAATAAAGAATTTGTGGATCTAGAGAGTTTAGCTGATATCATATTCAAAGATGCTCTAGATAAATTGAAGATCAGTGACTTGAGGCCTTTTTACAAGGGTTTGGGGATAATTGCATATTCTCTTTTAGGATAGTGAACCTGTCTATAACCTTGGGAGAAAGGCCCTATGTGAAAACTGTCAGGAATAGCTTTATCGTGGTAGATTATCCTTCACTCTATAAAATTCTATTTAGATGGCCCTTCATGAGAAATATTAATGCAACTCTTTTTATACATTACATGAAGCTCAAATTTCTCATAGAAGAAGAGATTGGTATTGTGCTTGGGGATCAGAAGATAGCATGGAGAAATTATGTTATATTAGCAAAGAAACTTACTGAATTTCTGTTATTGATTTGCAAGAAAATAAAGCTAAATCCTCAAAACTAACACAAGAATTGCGCGTGGCTTAGCTTAAGCCTCAGGTGCCAAAGAAGGTGGTGAAGATTGGGTCTTAGAGGTCAAGGATGGATTGATCAGTCTGGTGAAAGCGTTTTCAGAAATAGACCCATCACTAGTGTTTTATGCCCTAGCTATAAGCTCTACTTTCAAGCCCGTCAAGAAAAAGAGGGGAATATTCAACCAATAGCGTAATGAGGCAGTGACAGCAGAGCATAAAGCCCTCTTGGCAGGGATTAGAGCCGCACAAGCATTATCAGTTGAGAAGATTCTAGTGAAAAGTGACTCCTTATTAGTCATCAATAAGGTGAATAAGAATTTTAAGCCTTGGGGGGCGATGTGTGCTATAATGGCTAAGTATAGGTACACGCTATCACATTAAGTAATATAAGATTTAAAGTCCAAGTTATCATTCTCACAGAGACTATTAATCTATTTCTTACAATCAATTACTAAATTTATTTCTACTTTACTTTTATCTAAAAAAATCTAAAGATGAATTGAATCTAATTAAACTAAGACAATCAAATTAAACCTAAAATTAATCAAATGCAAGCAAAAGGTTGAATTCACTAATTAAGAACAATCTAGGGTTTTGACTTATCCCCTGGTATTTTATTGGACATATTAACCTTTTAGTTAATCTTTTAATACAAATTAATTTGCTAGACTCTAATCTCATCACAACCCTCTGTCGATGGCTGAGTGACTATATCAAGTATTCTAATAATTACCTATATGTTTATGGTAATCTGAATAGAATGTAATTCATTAAGAACATGGTTAAATCATATTATACATGTCATCTTGATATATGTCTATCCTGCATGAAACTCATAGTTGTTACCCTATGATTATGCATCAAACTATCCTACGCTAAACACATGAATTCATCCCATTGAGTTCATCATAGTTCCTTAGCCATTCATCATATTGATCAGGTATAATGAAACCATTAAGTACAAGATAGAATGAATAAATTATAATGTATTAAGTTCATAAATTAAAAATAAATAAAATCCACCTACATGCTAGGTTCAAAAGTCTAACCCTAGATCAAAGAAGTTTAGCTCATCACTAAACCAAGAGTATCAAAATAATCAAATAAAGACATCATAATCAAGAATATATTGATAAAAACAGAGAAGAAAAACTAATTAAGAAGACGCCTTAAGTTACTTATCTCTCTTTCTTGACTTGAAGCTTGAATCTTGAATTTGAATATTGAATTCTTGGTTTTGATATCTTGATTTGTGTTGTGAATTATTTTTCTAAGTTTTGCCTCTGATAAAGTCTGTGTTTTGTCTCAGAAAAGAGTGCTTTTATAGGTCTTGGGAACTCTAAGGTTAAGGGCATTCGAATCAAAGTTGAAATAGGATATTTGATAAGGTGTTTTAGTTATTGCACGAGCATTACGATGCTAGAGGTTGAGCACCACGATGCTCAGACCTAGAAAGCGTGAGGTGGTGAAAGTCTTCTGGGCGTAACGGGGCTCAGGTTTCTATTCTGGATGCCACGGCGCTATAACACATTACGTAGCTAAATTAATGTAGCACAATCACTGCTCATATGTCACTATTTATAGTTATTGTGAAAAAGTTGATATTTCCTTGTAATCATTAGTTTTTCATCCCTATTTACCCTATTAACTCTAAATCTACAAAATAAAAATAAAACACATAAAAAGCCAATTAAAATTAGTTTAGACGAACAAATATTAAGTTTAAAATATAGAAATATTTTACCTAATTAATCCTTATCAAAAGGAGAACATGTCAACATACCTAAAAAATGTTCAGGCCTTGATTAATCAGTTTGAAAAAGTGAAGATCAAATTGATCTAAAAGAGCGAGAATCACTGGGCAGATGTGATAACACAACTCATTTCCACGAAAGAAGTTTGAATACCAAGGTTAGTCATCTTAGAGTGTATTTCAAAACTAAGAAAATAAGAAGAGCAAGTGATGCATATTGACACACAGCCCAACTGGATGGACTCTATCAAAGAATACATCTTGATTAGAGCTCTACTGCAAAATAGGTATAAAGCTCGTCAACTTTGGTATAGGGTTGCCTAGTAAATAGTAATTGACGAGGTGTTGTACAGAAGAGGGTTTTCTTACCCATATATAAGATGTATAAGATTAAGGGAGGCAAAACAAGTATTAAGGGAAATTCATAATGAGGTATTTAGAAATAATTTACAAGTAGAAACGTTGGATCACAAGGTATTCAAAATAGGATACTACTTGCCCACAACTCTTTAAGATGTAAAAGACTTCGTTAGGAGTTGTGATGTATGCCAAAGATATCTTGACAATATCCAAGCTCTATCTGAAAGGCTTAGCATAATGTCGAGTTCGTGGCCTTTTGCTTAGTGGGGACTTGACTTAATTGGGTTTATACCTCGTGAAAAAAGCTCTACTAAATATGCTATCATAGTTATAAATTATTTCAAAAAGTGGGTTAAAGCAAATGCATTGTTAAAAATTATCAACAAAGTGTAGGACTTCAAGTAGAGAAATATAGTTTGCCAATTCGGGGTGCCACATACAATGGTGACAAACTATAAGAAGTAGTTTAATAGTAACAACTTCAGGGGTTTTGTGAACAGCTAGGAATTAAACTTTAAATTTCTTCCCCAACTCATCCCAAGATGAGCGGGCAGGTAGAGTTTTCCAATAAAGTGATTAAAAAGTTGCTTAAGAAAAAATTGACCAAGAGGAAAGAAGGATGGGTGGAAGAATTGCCGAAGTGCTATGGGCACTCAGAACTACTAGCAAGATCACCACAGGAGAAACCACATTCTCATTAGCCTTTGGGTGTGAAGTCATGATCCCAATTAAAGTAGGCACCCCAACTTATCAAGTACTTCATTTTTTGAGAAAACCAATGAGGAGGTAATCAGAAGGAATCTAGATATAATGAAGCAAAAGAAAGAAATGGCACGAGTCCATGTTGTGGCTTACTAACATAAAGTGGCCCAATATTACAACAAGAGAGCGTAAGCACGAAAGTTAATGGAAGGTGATCTTGTACTAAAAAAAGTTCTCCCTAACATGAGAAACCTAGTAGATGGAATCTTAGGGGCCAACCTAGGAAGGACCTTACAAGATCGTTAAAAGAATTAGAGCGAGGGCATACGAGCTTGAGTATGCTGATAACATGATAGTGAGGAAGCTGAGGAATGTCGAGCTTCTGAAAAAGTACTACTCTTAACCAATTTATTTATATAAATTTCAAATCATGTACTTGATTTTGTATTATAGGAATGAATAAAGGTCCAAATTTTTCTAGCCTTTAATCATCTACGTTTAAATGAATGTATATCCAAGAACAAAAAAATCTCCTTATGTGGAGGCCCTGTACGATGGATCCCCACAAGATGATTAGAGAGTCTGTGTAGGGATCCTTATAAGATGATTAGAGACCTTGTGTAGGGGATCCCTATAGGATGATTACAGATATTTTGTGGGAGAACCCAATAAAATGATTAGAGACTATATGTGGAAGATTCCCATAGGATGATTGAAGGCCTTATGTGATGAATCCCCCCAAGGTGATTAAAGACCCTATGTGGGGGATCTATAGAGGATGATTAGAGACCTTGCGTGGAGGATATCTATAGGATGATTGAAGACCTTGTATAAGAAATCCCCACAAGGTGATTAAAGACCCTATGCGGGGGATCTCTACAGGATAATTAAAATCCTTGTCCGGGAGATTCCTATAGGATGATTAGAGTGTAGAGGATCCTCATAAGATGATTAGAGACCTTATGCAGGGGATCCCTACATAATAATTAAAAACCTTGTGTAAAGGATTCCTACAGGATGATTGAAGACCTTGTGTGAGGAATTCTCACAAGGTGATTAAAGATCTTGTACGGGGCATCCCTAAAGGATAATTAGAGACCCTATACAGGGATTCCTATAGGATGATCAAAGACATTGTATGGGGAATCCTCACAAGATGATCATTGATTCTATATAAAGGCTCTTAACAGGATGATTAAAGACCTTATGGGAGGAATCTTCCCAAGGTGATTAAAGACCTTATGTAGAAGAACCCCATAGTATGGTTAGAGACCCTGTGTGAAGAGCCCCACCAAGATGATTGAAGACCTTCTATGAAAGAACCCCTAGAATAATTAAGGAACCTATATGAGGGTTTTTTACAGGACGGGTCAAGAACTAGTGTGGTTGGTCCCAAACCCCACCATAATAAAGTTATCCCCAAGCGAAGGCGTTATTACAAAGGATTCTAGCATAGTCTCAATTGATTAAATGTGCCTATCAATGTGAAGGCTTGAGAAAGCTTATTCCAAAAAAATTGAATAAAGATGTACTCAGGGTTAATTGAAAAAAGAACTTTTGGGAGAAAATCACACAACATAGAAGGCATACAAGGTAAACAACAGAGCAACAATTATTATAAAATAGAGAAAAATAAAGATAATCAAATATGGCACAATCACTAAAAAAGAGCATAAATAACAATTAAAAATTGTTCAATAAGGCATGACTGCCCTAAACAAATGCAAAAATTAAATATAATTCTAAGGGGCACATCCGCCTTAAAAAGATTATGCAGCTTAAGTGACATTTTTGTCAATAGTTATATCAGTCATCTCTCTAATTTGTGGCAAGACAACACCAAGTTCATCTGCCCCTGCAATGATAAGAGAATTGCCTTTGTCGAGGGAAGAAATCTCACGAGCCACATAAGGAGCAGCTTTAGCAGTTGTCGGGACCTCAAGAGTGGGAGTAATAGGCACAACAGTAGGTGATGGGTATTCAATAAAAGCCATCGAAGAAGGACAAGTGTCTTGAGTGGATGGGTATATGAGGATTTAGAGGCAAGAGTATCCTGGATACTCGAGGTCTCACCTCTAGTTATTTCAAGATGGCGAGCAACCATACTTCTTAGCCATTGAAGGTTAATATTGAGATAGTTCTTTTCAAAGATATTCATGCAACAATGAAATCCCTCTATGACCATTATGCACCAACCCTCACTTTGTTACTCGGACCAAGCGTCTTTAACCTCTATTAAGAGCTCATCAATCTTTTAGCCATTTTTTACTTTGTTTGCTCAAGTGACTCTAGCTCTCTAAAGGTTGTAGTGAACTGCTCTTCCACTAATTGGTTTTGCTGAGCCAACTCAGAAGCTCAGCTCTCAGTAGCTGCTACAAATGTATCCAACTCTTGCTTTTGTAGTGCTTTATGTGTCTCTAACTTTAAGATCCCACTCTCCGCATCAGATTGCCTTATCTCAGAGGCCTCAACCCAAGCTCTTAGCCTCTTAGCTTTTTTAAACTTAATAAGTCTCACGATTGGCTTGTTGGACCTCGTACTTGGCTTGAGTAAGATCTTCTTTGAGCCACAAAGCATTTAACAGCACTTAAAACACATCTATTTACCATCGAGAGAAATCGTAAGCCTTCTAAGAAGCCACATGCATGCTTGTTAACATTTGTTTAATGAGATAAAGAAAAGAGTTATAAGATACTAATGTCCATTGAAAAGTTGACTAAAGTATGAAAATTGATGATTAGGTCTAGATTCGCCACCTAGTCAAGCTAGGCTTGGTCCATATATCTCCCCCTTTGATGTGCTAAGGGGACCAAAAATTCAAGTTTGTCACTCTTCTTAGGGACTAGGTCCCTAGGCGTCACTTTAACGGGGAAACCTATTACAAGTCGCTAAACCTCCTCTAAAGATAATGGCTTAGAACTGAAGCCTTTGCTGATATTTAAAGGCTTATGGGGGAAGCTATAAGGTGTTGAAGACTAAATAATTCTCCTTACGGGTACCACCCTCTCCCCTTTAGTTGTTGCCTAGGTTTGGCTTTGGATCTTGCCTTGGGGCAACTCATGAGTTAGCCTTCTTAGGCTCAAACCACCTCGACTGTTCTTTGGGCTCCCACTGCCCTTAGTAACTCTCATATTTTCATAACCCTTGCCACTCATGGGGCTCTCATAGCCTTGACCACATATGGAACTCTGATGACTTAACCACTTATTTAGATTCCTCGGCCTTACGGTGAATCCTCGTAGGTGTTTCCATAAAGAGAATGTTGATGACTGCATTTGGGTCCAGGTCATCTTTCACTACTTTCGAGCTAGGGCCTGAGTGCTAAAGCCACTTCTATTCTAACTTGACGTGCGTCAAATATATCTTGAATGATTGCCCAAGTTTCTAAGGGAAAACAAAAGCAACTAGGCATGAGCAGATGAAAATAGATAGAGCAATTAGATAAGATGATTAAATACAAGTAAATTGTGTATAAAGAAAAAATGTAGGAACTACCCAATATCCTCTATTCATGGTTGAGGGGCTTTTCAACTCCATTCACCATCAACAAAAAAGTTAGTTCTCTTTCCAACCTTTATTGGTAGAAAGGTGAGCTAAGACAAGATTATGAATCTCGTGGCTTAAAAAGTAGTAAAAGCCTCCAAGCTTCGTAACACTATGTAAGAAGTGGTACAAGAAACGAAGCTCTTAAAAATAAGGCGGGGACTATCTTTCTTTTACCCATAGAATGAAAACTTCAGCTAGGGATCACCATGAGTTTTGACCGAGCTGGGATAAGGCTATTAGGGTCAGTGCTTACGTGCCATCCATGAATGTACATATACTTGAGTATTTATACAAGTGTACATTCCCATTAAATCACTAATACCCAATTATATGGTATTATGCATGGAATATTACAGACATTGTGGATCTAAAGGAGTTCGGATCAGATCTAAAGGGTTTAGATAATGGCTCATAATCAGCGACACTGAGACATATAATTACTAAATGTTAGCGCAGCTAAGTGTTAACGGGTTATAATACCCAGCAGATCCAAGAGTTGGAGGCTTGTCTGTAATGGGACATAGACTTGGGAATATACTAGTAACTGCATAGTTGCAAGAGTTGCAATTGGGTGCTAGAAAATGCAAGTTTCGCAAGTATGTTCTCGAATAATAGTCCCTGATCTATTTCGACCGATGCGGGTCTATCGTGGATACCTTTATATATAGATCAGAATATGTCGTATCTATCGGGTATAGATGGTCGTTCCTGACCGACCATGAGCTTGGAGCTCGTATTGACATATGGGTATCCAGTTAGGATTGGATATGGGACAAACTCACGAGGACCTTTGATAGACATTTAATGTAAGTCGTCAACGAAGGGTCCTTTCGAGTTGAGTAGTATATGTGGTCCTTTGACCTGAGTGCCACGGTGGGCTCGTAAGTGATCCACCATGTTTTGATTCCACACATGTCACAGACCTTTCATGGTGTGACTGCTGGGTGTCGCTGGGTATGGTTCGATGCTTATGAAGTCCGGTGTGTACAGATATGGGATCCGTCAGCTCTTATATGGAGTTTGATATCCAGATGCTTCAAAACTGTATCTCAGAAAGTCTTGTGGCCACAAGCAATCATCCCGGGAAAAAGTTCAGCCAGGGTGGAACAATATGGCAAAGGCGTTTGCGCATATTGTTCATTGAGATACAAGTTTGGAGAGAGGACATGGATGAGCATATGGGGATTTGACGGTTATAATCTATATCCCCGCACATCCTGGATATCATGATAGAAGGACTATACGTATACATTGTAACCTTAGCTTGTATGGTTCAATGCGCTGATTTATATATCTGTGATGTGTGCGTGGGGCATTGCTCATGGACTCATGGAATAGTTCCATTTGGCGAATCAGTCGTAGGACCTAGGGAGTCCCGCAATATGGAGTGTACTCGTTGTGCACTGGGGCAGCGTGCCTGATTAAATTGTTTAATCTAGCAATATTCGGCACTTCTATAAGAATGCTTGCGTGTCTGTATTTAAGTGTTAAATACAATAATTAGTTAATAATTGTTATTTACTAATTGTATAAGGACACGTAGCGTATTGTGGACCCTCAATTGAGTTTACCTAAGTGTGGGATTTGGTGGGGGGTAAATTTGGTAACTATTCATAAGGGGCAAAATAGTCATGACACACTATGATTATTTAATTGTTAAATAATCATTCTCTCTCTCTCCTTTTTATATTATATAATATATATTATTATATAATATTATTATTATATTATATTATATATTATAAATTATATTATATTATATATATATAAAGAAAGCAAAAGAAAGAAAAGCAAGAAACTGAAGGCCATTCGGCCGAGAGAAGGAGAAGAGAGAAATGGAGAAGAAAGAAAAGAGAAAGAAAAAAAAAAGGAAGATAGGAAAAATGAAATTGTTTCATTTTTCCATCTGCTTCTAATTGGAGTAATTATGAATTGCTCTAAATTCTCCGTTTTTTATCCTTTTGGAGAAAAGGATATAAATTCACTCCCGACCATTTTAGGGATTAAGAGTTAATCCTAGGCTGAATATGGAGCTGCTGTTCTAGCTCACCAAGCCCATCGAGTTGGTGACTAGAACTGCACGCGAGTTGGTGACTAGAACTACACACGAGTTGGTCTTCATGTGGACTCTAGAAAAAATACGTTTATAACGTTATACGTTTGGTGAGTTGTCTAACTTTATAAATATATTAATGTGATTAATATATTTATTTATTGTGTTTATTGTAAAATTTATATTTCTCCTGCGTTAGGCAATAGACACAAGTGCATAAGCATACACCTACGTGCCACGATCCTGCTGCACCGACAAATGGTATCAGAGCCATTTAGGTTGTATATGGGTGTAGTTTGAGTGAACTAATGCGAAAAAACCCAGTGCAAATAGTGTGTTTCAAGTGTTGAAATGCGTCTGCCAAAAATGGAGTTCATCGGGCGCTGCTGCGCCAAGTGGCTGGCGCCACAGCGCTGGGATTTGTCGGCCCAACGCTGCAGCACTGAAGGCCTGACACCTCAGCGTTGGGATATCTTTTTCCCAGCGTTAGGGCGTTGGTACGTCAGCGCTAAGGCGCTGGCCAGCCTGAGCCAAGGCGCGAGTTTTTGAAATTTGCGCGCCAGCGGTAGAAGCGTCACCGCCCCCGCATTGGTGGTTTGACGTCCTAGCGCTGACTTGGTGAGATGCAAGCGCCACAGCGCTGGGGGTTTGACGTCTCAGCGCTCCAGCGACGCCTGATGACGCTGAGGCGTTGGGTTTGTCGGCCTAGCACTCCAGCGATGATGAGCTCCTCGCGGCAGGGGGCACTGTTCATTTGAAACAGTAGCTTTATGAGCAGTGAAAAGTACTGTTCCCTGCAACAGTAAAAAGTACTGTTTATTGCTATAGTATTTTTGAACAGTATTTTCAACAGTGTTTTAAGAATAATTTTGCATGTACAGGTTTATGAGATGCTTAGAAAATAATTTAAGAAAAAAAAGTTTATGAATAAGTGTGTAAGAATTTAATTACAAGCTGTATATAATTATTTTTTTAACCTTAACCTGAAGCTAATTGATTGGTGATTGTTGCTTGTTGATTGATGCTATACTAGTTAAGCGTAAGCGTATGCTATCGTATCAAGTAATGTAGGATTTTAAGTCCAAGTATCGATCCTATAGGGACTATACGATCTAATTCTATAAATCAAGTACTAAAATTATACCTACTTAACTTTTATTCAGAAAACTAAAATCTAGAATTTATTTAACTAATCTAACTCTATCAATTAAACTAAACAAAAGTAAAGAGTAGAATTCATAAATAAATATAATCTAGGGTTTTAACTCGTCCTCTAGTATTTCATTGGATTTATTAACCTCTTAGTTAATCAATTAATACCAATTGATTGGCTTAGACACTAATCTCATCACAAGCATTTGTCGATGATCGAGTGACTATATTACGTATTCTAACAATCACATATATGTCTATGGTAATCAAATCAAAATGTAATTTATTAAGATTAAGTTTAAATTACACTATACATGCCATCTATGTATATGTCTATCTTAAATGGAACTCATAGCTATTACCCATGATCATGCATCAAACTATCCTAGGCTAAACACATGAATCCCTCAATCGAGTTCATCATGGTTTCTCAATCATTCAAAAATATTTATCAGGTATAATAAAAGCATTAAATACAAGATATAATGAATCAATTGAATCTATCAAGTTCATAAACTAAAAATTAACACAATCTAAATCCAACTAGGTTCACATAGTCTAACCAATTCAGAAAGATTAACAAGAACAAGAATATAATGATGAAGAATGAGTAAAAAAACTAATCAAAGTGACTCTTTGATGTTCTTCTTACTCAATCTTGACTTGAAGCTTGAATCTTGATCTTGGTTCTTCAATCTTTGGTCTTGATCTTTGATTTTTTGTTGTGAATTCTTTCTTTAAATTTTTGCCTCCTTTCTTTTCTCTCTCTCTTCTCCCCCTTTCAATAAAGACTTTTGGCATTCTATTTATACATTTATGTCTTCAAATTAGGTTTAAACATCAAATACAAGTCAATGTAATATTACTATTTATCGCCACTATTCGAGCGCTGTGGCACTCATTTCTGGGCGTTGCGGCGATGGGCATTGTAACATATCACTATAGCACTAATGTAGCAATTTGATGTTTTTGGCTTATTTTCATTAGAGTTTTGACCCTATCTACTCCATTGACTCCAAACCTATAAAAATAATAATAAAATACATCAAAAGCCAAATAATCTTTATTTCTACGAACAAATATTAAGTTTGGAAGATGAAAATATTATACTTAATGAACCTTTATCAATTGTCAGCATGTTCACCAGCAAAATGAATGCATATGGCACTACAATGTTAAAGTTTAAATGAATTGATTACTAATTGTAAGCTTAAGCAATATTAGTAATATTATGCTTTGAAAAAATATAACTCATCACTACAACTCACTTATTTAAGATGGTATGTAAGTCAGGATATATTCCATTTCCTATAGGATCCATATGGTAAATCATTTTACTTGACACATAAATCACGACAAGAACCCAATGGAAATATATTCATTAAAAATTAAAAACAAATCAATAACTAATAAATGACATAAAAAATAAATTGCATTATGCCAAAGGGTCATACTTAGGGTTATATTGGACTAGCCATAATTGATTGCGTGTTGTGCCTTTAATCTGATCGGCCACGTACCATGAACGCTCATTGACAAATATTCTAGCTGAAAACTTCCCTGCTAGTGAAACTAAAAATGGATCAATGAATCCAAATTTATTTGTTAGTTTCACATCCTTCATCTTTTCATACAAGGACTTATAAATAAATATCTAAAATCAGTTATATCAAACTTGCCACATCAAAATGAAATATAAAAAAATAGAAATCATAAATAACAAACTCACATTATATGCATTTGTATACAAGTGACACTCAAAGGTGTCAAGTACATTAGGAACTCACAGTCCTGTTTCTGTAACTAGGAGGCGTACTCTCTTCCAAATATCCCATCCTCATATGTCACTTTTTTTGCGTTATCAGAAAGGAATTTATCAACTAAAGATTTAAAAATTATAAGCTGTGGGCATCTAAAAAAGTTATATTTGGCATCTTTCCAGGTAAAGCTCCTAAACCCTTGGTGAGGAGTAGCATGTTTTCTACTTTTAGCAACTTGTTGAAAAATGCAAACCAAATGAAAAAAATATATATTTTAGATTCAGTTGTTTAGGAATTGTTTATAATAAATTTATTTTGTCAATTCTAAAAAAAATATATAATAATAGTTGAAATAAACATCCAACGTCTGAAACATAACATAAATTTAAGAAATCCTGAAACATAATTAAAATTTACCAATTTATTGGGAAGGGACAACTTGTCGGGGGTCTTGCCACCTTTCTTAGGTGTTTCTTTTATTATTTTCCTTTTCATCATCCTTAAGATAATTAGTTAATAAGTTAATAAAAATAAAAATTTTAAAATCCTTTAACAGTTCTATATAATGATTAACTTACACTTCATATAATGTTTTTTTGAAAATTATTGAGAGTGGACAGCTTTTTTGGGGTTATTGGGTATTCTTTTTTGTGTTTTTTGAAGGTGCTTCTCCTTTTCGTTACCCCAAAAAGAAAAAAAATTTAACTTATCAATATTAAATATAATGAAAGTATTCCTTGAATTGATAGTGTTAGAAAATAATAAGCCTTACATTGCATTCAATTTCCAATGCAATGTCCATATCCAACTTTTTGCTGGTGATATCATATTGGAGTTGCCTGCCTTTAAATATTTTCCAATTCTTTAAATCTTTTTCTCCATATCCTTCAACTTAGCACATACTATTGCTAATTTCTCATCATATTTCATCCTTTCCACCTCTAACAATTGATCATCACTAGGTATATTGAAATATATATTAGTGGTGATGTACTTACCTACCCTCTGAAAATGGCTAGGAGTAGGCTTCCTTCCTAAAGATGAAGCCAAAATGTTATCAACCCTTTGAAATATTTTTCCACCATTCTGGGCTTCACTTTCAAGATCATCCTGCAGTAATAATCAACTAAATATCAAATAAGTCAGTTGTAAAAATTAAACAGCATAAAGAGTATTACAAACCCATAACAAAAGTATTATAATTTTAGACACAATAGGTAGCACTTTTATTTGTAGCTTCCATCCTTTTTCCTTCTTGCTCTCTTCTACGTCATGCTCCTATCAATTTGAGTCTTTGTCAATCCGGTCTCCTACATCTAATAATTTAGAAGATATAATTTAATTTTCGTTAAGGCATTTTCTTAAAAATTTATGAAATTAAGTTGTATGGGACAAAGGCCTTACTACCTCTTCAATAAGTCTTACATATCCCTTCCGACCTAAGACATGATTGCACTTGTTACTCTTTCTTTTCATTTGAGATGATTCCCTTACTTTCTAAAAAATAACACAATATAATGAATACATAAATTAAACATAAACATTTAGCCAAAATTCTTAATAGTGTGGTGATATCACTATCACGAATAGAGAAATTAAACTTAATAAGCAATTAAATGTGAAAATAAATTACACTTACTATAAATTCATTGCTCAACCTTAATTTTACAAACACCTGACAATCAGCTTGTTTAATCTACTTGTACTTAATAAGTGGCTTTCTCAATGCTTTCTTGTCATTTTTGTAAGGTAGGATGTACTCAATCATCAAACGATATCTAAATATCCGATGGAGTATGCCTATGGAATGAAAAACTTACTTCTTACTACAAGAATTGACCTCAAAATGAGACTGTTAAACATTATACATGTTAGTGCCATGCAAACGACAGAAACAATTATAATGGATTTGATGTAGTCACTTTGGATTATGATTCTTCTTCATTAAGTGTTATGTGTGTGTGCGTGTGTTTTGGAATTAATTGTAAGTTATAAATAAGAGTTTATGAGATGCAGTGATAAAGAGTTATCGGTTTGCATTATAAACCATAATTAATTTTTCTGTACTGGTAACCACAACGGGAGCTCTACTGGTGGGGGTTAGTTGTGCTTGCATAGAGAAATTAATTGAATGAGAATCACCATTCCTAGGAGTATAGAGACCATAGATACAAAAATCTCTCTTAATCAGATTGAAGAATATTATATTATGAGATAATATTTTATTCTGATCCGTCTTGTCAATATTGTGTTAGACGAGTCACGTCGGCCTTATCCCAATATTGCTACAGCGTGAGGGACTTGGTCAGTTGGGCTTGGACTATGCCCTTTAAACATGAGATGAGAAAAATATATGCGAAAGTATTGCCCAATATTGCTACAGCGTGAGGGTAGTATCGGTAGCATATATTTGATCATTGACAAGTTAATCTGGAATACACTTATCCAATATTGCTATAGGGTGAGGATAAGATATATTTAGGATCAAGGGGGGTAAGAGTTGCATAAGATGCAATTGACAAGTGTTGTCTACCTGTTGGGTTTACAAAGGCCAATATTGCTACAACGTGAGGTCCGAGTAGATTTCAATGGGATATACTTCCCACTGTATAGTTTAAAAAGTTTAAACTATCGTTTTCCCGTTTGAGAGATTACCGGGATTATGTAAAGCAGTGGGAGGGCGTTTTAAATCGAAAAATGTATACTTTGTATACCCATGATTTAAAACGTTCTATTAGCAATTTAATGACCATTCTGCTTACATCTCTCGTAAGTTTGTCTTGTCAAGAATAATGGCCACTACGAACCAGTTGGTGTGCATAATTGATGTAGTCTAGGGTACTAGGAATTACTTTGACTGGTGTATGAATCTCAGAAGTGTTCTGGATTCAGAAATTTTGGATTTACTGTTGATCAGAGTTTGTCATAAAGTAATTTTGATAACACCTCTTTAGAGGAATGAATAGAGGGAGTGTGGCCCTTTTTGTTTTGGGTGCTTCATCTTTCTACTCCAAGTATATCTGGTGAGACCAGATGAGTAAGGGAGAAGAAGATAAGGCAGATACCCAGTATCAATCTTTAGAGGCAACATTTATCCGAAGATCAACAAGATAGAGCGTGTAGATGAAAAGTGTTTCCAATACAGTAAGGTTGGGTATTGGAAATCCCTCTACCCTACAAGCCTAATGAAAGTTAGGAAGACTCCCACAGATTTGTGTTTGACACAAATATACATTTCTAGGGCATAAAATGCCAGTTCAAGCTGCGTATGAGATACAACATGTCCCTCTCATATTTGCAATATGTTGTGAGGATGGAGAGAGATTAGAATGCAACAACTTATAGAAGTTAAGTTGAGAGTAACAAATGGTGATTTCTTACAGGTCCAAGTTGTTGGACAGCTTGACTTACTTCTAGTATGCAATACAATAGTTATATTGCATAATTAATATAATGTGTTATTAGTTGAATGTCAGTTAATTAATAGATATTATATATAAAATTAGAAATGTCAGTAGACCGGTATATAAGTTTAGGTCATATAGGCAGATACTTATCCGTTTAGTTAAGAATGGTTGGATTCTTGATCTGACCATGAAGATTTAACCAGTTTATGAATAATGTATTCATGGAGATGGCTAATTATATACCAGAATGTACATCATATCCCTTTGATTAGATCGAGGTAGTGTGTGCATTAACAGCATGTTTCCCGTTTCTTTAAAGGAGAATGAGATTCTCATTCATTATAGTCCTTCGGGTTATTCCACAACATTATGATGTTTTGGTGAGGAGGAATCGGATTTTATTACATATTGTCTGATTGATAATGAGTGTCACGGATCTATATCTGTGAGAATATGCTCCAAATACAGCTGCTTATTAAGTAGAGTTCCATTAAAAGCTGTTCCTCCCATTTCGTATGAGATACAGAAATGAAGGAAGCCGTATCTTAAACTAGTTAAGATTTGGGGTTGTCCTGCTTACGTAAGAGTTACGCAACATGGTATCTTATTTTGTAAGAATTACTCAATAGGATAAACAACACTCAAGAGGTACAACTATAGGTCCATTAAGTATCCTGTGAATAATATAAGATACTAGTTCTATGATTTAGAGAAGCGAAGCATGTTCGTTCCTCCGTTTACCATTATTCTACAGAAAGAGTTTCTTATGGATCGTGGGAATCATAGAAAGATTGAGCTTGGTGAAGTCAATCTATAAATCAATGAACTAAGGATTGGAACTAAGGCTTAATTAAGCAAGTTACCTTTTAGCACACTCTCCAAATGGGTCGAAAAGGATGTCTAGGTTACCTATTAGGTATGCTAGATACCTAAAGGTGAACTTGAAATTTTCTTGGTAGAAGAAAATCATCATTGACCTATAAGAAGTCGATGTTAGACATCGATTCGGAACGCAACAAGAGGCCATAAAAAATAAAATTGTCTATATACATCAGAATCAAGTTTGAGACTTGGTTAAGCTACTTGTGAGAATTATTCTCATTGGTTGTAAAGAGTTTACAAAGAGGTAGTGGGAGCCAGATAGAAGGTAGAGACCTTCTAGGCTCTATATTGGTTGTAGAAAGGTGATCCTCAGTGATCTAGGATCAATTAAGAGGAAACCTTTGAACCAATATTGATGTTAAAGTCAATTAGAATCTTATTGGCTCTTGCATCATATAATGACTCTGAAGTTTGGCAGATGGATGTAAGGAAGGTGTTCTGATATGAATACCTCGAGTTAGAGATATTCATGGAACAGCCTGAAGAGTTTACGTCAGCCAAACTTCTGCTCCAGTGTGTATGAAAGATCAGTTGGAGTATGATAGTCTTCTTGATGCTTTTTGTTGAAGACATACTGGTCATTGGGAATGATGTCAATATGTTATAATAGGTCAAAAGTAACTCGTAAGTGTTTCTCCATAAAGGATTTAGGAGAGGCTTCCTTTATACCAGCTATAAAGCTTTATAGAGATAGAGCTACGAAGCTGATAGGACTCTCGTCGGCTGAGAAAGAAAGAAAAAAGGGTTTTGTCATCTTTTTCTCTTTACTTTTATTTTATTTTATTTTATTTTAAAGGCGGTCCTTTTCTTTCTCCGGACTAAATCATTTCACATCAATAGCGTCTAAAAAAGGTACAGGTTATTAACTATGAGATAGTTAACGTATCTTTTAGACCCTATGTTCATCTTTCGAGGAGAGTGTTTCTTCAAATGAAAGATGAGAGAGTTAGAGTGTCTAACATACCAGATACATCAGCTCTTTAGAGATTGATGTATGCTATAATGTGTTTGAGACCTGAGATCAGTTTGGCTGTAAGAGTTACAAGCCGAGTCTAGTCTGATTCAGGTGACCACCATTTGATGGTAGTCAAACATATCTTGAGGTACCTTGGAGGTACAAAGGATAGGTTACTCAAACATGGAGAAAGTAACTTACAAAATAAGAAGATGCACAGAGTCAGACATCTTGTTTAACCTAGAGAGAGTCTACATCTGAGAATGTGCTCATTCTTTATAGTACTCAGAGAGTTGGAATAACACCTAACTGAGATTCACTGCTAATTTAGTTTGGCGCAGTGAAAGCGGCAATGAGGATTCGTAGGTTTGTCACTGGACTTGAAAGAGTTATAAGAAAGATGGATTTTATCCCATAAGTTTGCGATAAAATAAGGCAATTGTACAAGCCAACGTGCCAAGAGGACACCAGTACTCTAATTATGTTGAGAGGAGTCTCACATGACTAGAGGAATCTTGGCTGAAGGAGATGTGATTATTTGTAGAAGTATTCTACAAGTAATTTAGCGGACCCATTATCTAATGCCATGACTCTAAAAGTGTTTATGAAACACGTAGAGTCGATGTGTATAAAATGCCATTAGGAATGACACTAGAGCAAGTGGGAGATTGTTAGGGTCGATGCTTACGTGCCATCCCTGAATGTACATATACTTGTGTATTTATACAAGTGTACATTCTCATTAAATCGCTAATACCCAATTATATGGTATTATGCATGTAACATTACAGACATTGTAGATGTGAAGGAGTTCGGATCAGATCTAAAGGGTTTAGATAAGGGCTCATAATCAGCCACCCTGAGATATATAATTACAAAATGTTAGTACAGCTAAGTGTTAGCTAGTTATAATACCCAGCAGATCCAAGAGTTGAAGCCTTGTCTGTAATGAGACATAGACTTAGGAATATACTAGTAACTGCATAGTTACAAGAGTTGCAATTGAGTGCTAGGAAATGCAAGTTGCGCAAGTATGTTCTTGAATAATAGTCCCTGATCTATTCTACTGATGCGGGTCTATCGGTGGATACTTTTATATATAGATCAGCATATGTCGTATCTGTCGGGTATAGATGGTCGTTTCTAACAGACCATGAGCTTGGAGCTCGTATTGACATATGGGTATCCAGTTTGGACTGGATATGGGACAGACTCACAAGGACCTCCGATAGACATTTAATGTAAGCTGTCAACGAAGGGTCCTTTCGAGTTGAGTAGTATACGTGGTACGTGGTCCTTTGACCTGAGTGCCATGGTGGGCTCATAAGTGATCCACCATGCTTTGGTTCCACACATGTCACAGACCTTTCATGGTGTGACCGCTGGGTATCACTGGGTATGGTCCGATGCTTATGGAGTCTGGTGTGTACATATATGGGATCCGTCAGCTCTTATATGGAGCTTGATATCCAGATGCTTCGAAACTGTATCTCAGAAAGTCTTGTGGCTACAAGCAATCATCTTGGGAAAGAGTTCTCCCAGGGTGGAACAATATGGCAAAGGCGTTTGTATATATTGTTAATTGAGATACAAGTTTGGAGATAGGACATGGATGAGCACATAGGGATTTGACGGTTATAATTTATATCCCTGCACATCCTGGATATCATGACGGAGGGACTATACGTATGTGTTGTAACCTCAGTTTGTATGGTTCAACGCGCTGATTTGTATATCTGTGACGTGTGCATGGGGAATTGCTCATGGACTCATGAAATAGTTCCATTTAGCGAATCAGGCGTAGGACCTAGGGAGTCTCGCGATATAGAGTGTACTCGTTGTGCACTGAGGCAGCGTGCCTGATTAAATTGTTTAATCTAGCAATATTCAGTACTTTCATAGAAATGTGTGCTTGTCTGTATTTAAGTGTTAAATACAATAATTAGTTAATAATTGTTATTTACTAATTGTATAAGGACACATAGCGTATTGTGGACCCTCAGTTGAGTTTACCTAAGTGTGGAATTTGGTGGGATTCACTAGGGGGTAAACTTGGTAACTATTCATAAAAGGCAAAATGGTCATGACACACTATAATTATTTAATTGTTAAATAATCATTCTCTCTCTCCTTTTTATATTATATAATATATATTATTATATATTATATTATATTGTATTATATAATATAATATAGAAGGAAGAGAGGAAAAATGAAATTGTTTCATTTTTCCCTCTGCTTCTAATTCGAGTAATTATGAATTGCTCCAAATTCTCCGTTTCTTATCCTTTTGGACAAAAGAATATAAATTCACTCCCGGCCATTTTGGGGATTAAGAGTTAATCTCAGGCTGAATATAGAGCTGCTATTCTAGCTCACTAAGCCCACCGTGTTGGTGACTAGAACTGCACGCGAGTTGGTCTCTATGTGGACTCCAGAAAAAATACGTGTATAACGTTACACGTTTAGTGAGTTCTCTAACTTTATAAATATATTAATGTGATTAATATATTTATTTATTGTGTTTATTGCAAAATTTATATTTCTGCTGCATTAGGCAATAGACATAAGTGCACATGCATACACCCACGTGCCAAGATCCTGCTGCGCCGACAGAGACTACCTTTAAATCAGCTAGCATTTTGGCGAAGTAGGGTTGTATAGGGAGTCTAAACTTTAGCCTATGAAATTCGACATAGATAGCTACCTCACTAGGGTCGGGTCAGGTCAGGTCAAAAAATCTTTAGAATTTGAGAGCCTTAAAGACATTAGTTTAAGGATATTATATCTAATCCTAAAGTTATCGAAATCTTCTTAAGTTATGTGGGACCTTTAGTAACTAAAGTGCAACTCAAATTCAATCTCTTTGAGGGTTAGGACCTCAAGAAGTTCTTTGTTATCAAGGTTGGGGTCATCAATCAAGTCACTCTCAACCTTAACGGTCTTAGAGATATGATTATTTAAAGGATTGCTACCATAACCCACACTTACAAGCTTTATGATGGCAAGATTATGCTCGCTTGACTTAAGGATCCGTAGGCCCCCCAAAGAGAAAGAGGCTCCACTACCTCTTCCCCAAACCCATATGTCTTTAAAAAAAGTAGGACTTATTCTACCATTCCTTCCTTTTTCATATTTATTAAATGGAGGTTAATGTTCAAATCGTAACTATTTCATAAAGCCATTAAAATAAATCTCTAGGATGATATTACTCTATCGGTAAAAGAAGAACAACAGAGCAAAATCGCACCCAAAACAAAACAAAAAAAAGAGGCAAAATTCTCGGCAAATACAGGGATAAAGTAATGAGAGATATCTAAGTAAAGAAGCCGTAATACAATGAATACATGAATGAAAGAATTAAGGAAGAGATATCCCTAACTAATATGCGCTAAATTAAAATCCATGAAGAATGTGTTAGATTCTTGTTTTCCCTTACTAGGACGTCTTTTGTTTGCCCAAGAAGGAAAACTAAGAGTGAACAAAGTCTTGAAAGTACCCTTAATGGGCATTATTATATCCCCACGCTAGCTTTAATCCTCATTATTCATTTGAAATGAACAAACCAAATCATGTCACGACCAACGACGTCCCTTTAACTAAATAGATGTGACAGTTCAAGTCACATGAGAATGAAAATTCCTCTTCAACCCATCACCCACAACTCTTCAATTTAAGAATACAGAAAGACAATTAAGTAGCATATAAATCTCGAAAGGACATCTTAATTAAATACAATTCCTTAGGAGCAGAGACTGCCATAAGACTAGTTGCATGGGTTTTAACAAATAAATCTTTCTTGAATAACCTTTTGCCCACCCTTCCAAAGAGCTTATTTAATGCCCTAATTAAATTAGAATAAGGAATTAGTTTCGAATCTTGACTAGTCAAGACTAAAAATTGATGGACCTTTATTTCCCCTTGAAAATTAGCACAAATGCAGGACTAAATCCCTATCTTGGAAATTGGTCTAAGTGATGGGCCTAGGCCCTCATTTTTTTTTGTAAGTTTTTCATGGTAAAGAATCTTCAGCGAATTTCATGACCAATTTCTCCCGAGCAGGAATAACCTTGAGACCACGAGCATCCATCAGTTTTACAACCCAAGTCTTTCTATTTAATAAGACCTTGAGAATTGTAGGGTTAAGTCAAAGCATCTTATTTATAAGGTAAGAGGCTGGAATATCAGTATTGACCTTAATCTAGTGACTCTGAGCATGCCATCAATTAAAAGGAAGATAGCAAAATATCGCGGTTATAATCTTCAGGGATAAATAGTAAGGACCATCTATAAAAGAAAGAGTTCAATGACTGCCTAAGGTAATGAAAATTTCTCCCACAAAAACTCTCAAGCAATACTATTTATGTAGAATTACTAACTTACTCATCGAAGGGAAAAACCATTGACAGGATCGTAACATGGCCGTCTTTTTTGCAAAAAAATAAGAGTAGCCTAGTTCAGAGCTCATATTCAGCACAACTCAGTCTAATATTCCTATATTCATTCCCTCAAAAAATAAATTAAAAGCTAATTGGCCCAAGAAACTAGATTTTTTGGCCAATAGACACCATTTGTTGTCCATACTCCATACACAAAGGGACTACAGTAATTGTTAGTTGGTTCTGATACCACTTGTTAGTATTTTATCTTTTATGAATTATTTAAAAAATATAATAGAAATATATCAAACATCAAGATGAATAAATCACACAAAGAACACAAGAAATTTAACATGGTTTGTCTTAATTTGAGTTACATCCATAGATGGGAAAATAATCTACTATAATTTTATAATATAAACTACAAGAGTGCTTTAAATATTTTTCTTATAACCCTTCACATAGTTTCTCTCTCATAGTTTTTTTTATTGACCCTCTAGCCTCTTTATATAGTGAGTTATATCTAATTCCTTGTTGAACTTGTATTCTTAATTCTTTTATAACTTGGACTTTACCTTTAATAAGGTAAATCTTACAAGAAAACTATTAATTTAGGAATCTCCTAAACCCACTCAAATAATATAATTTAGGTATTTCCTCAACAAGGTTTGTTTAATCCAATATTGTCTCCCTTAAACTAAATTTTTATATCTTTTCAATAGATTATATTTGGCTTAATTTTTATGGCCTCCTTTAAGCCAAACTCGGGTTTTTCTCATTGTAAAAACTATGTATATACTAACTTAGGACTTTTCATAAGAATTAATTCACCTATCACTTTTGTAGGCAAATCTGTTTTTTTCCACAAGCATTCATTGTTTTTTTTTTTTTTCTCTTAACCTAGAAACTTGATCGATTTATCTCATTGAGTTTTTTTTTTCTATTTTTTTTAACCTAATTGAGATTTTCAATTATTGTGACAAATTTGTTCCTATATAATTTTGAGTACTCGATCGACCCAAATTGAAGGTTTTTTTCCTTACTTCAACATAGATGCTACTCCTATATATGCTGAACTTTGCTCATTGTCTCTTTTTCCTTGATGAAGATATAATTGAACTTGATTTTCTTCTTTAACAATTGTCTTTGTTTTCCCTGCCTTTGAGATATATGTTTGGATCTTCAACTTGACCTATCTTTGGCTCTTAGCTTTTGACTTGGCTTTTATATTTTCCTTAAGGTCCTTAACTTGGCTCTGATACCACTTGTTAGTATTTTAGCTCTTATAACTTGTTTAGAAAATATAGTAGAAATACACCAAACATCAAGATTAATAAATCATATAAAGAAAAGTTGGGCTACATCCATGAATGAGAGAATAATTTGCTATAATTTTATAATATAAAAGAAAAGTACTTTTAAATGTCTTCAATATGACCCTTCACATAGTTTCTCTCTCATAGCTTTTCTATTGACCCACTATAGCCTCTTTCTATAGTAAGTATTATCTAATTCCTTATTGAACATGTATTCTTAATCCTTGTACAATTTGGATTCTACCTTTATAAAGTTAAAACTGACATGAGTTAATTAGATATAATATTTTCATCTTTCAAACTTAATATTTGTTCGTTCAAATTACAATTATTTGGTTTTTTTATGTGCTTTATTGTTATTTTGTAAGTTTGGAGTCAATAGAACAAATGGGGATGAAAATCTAAGAAAAGTAGTGTAAAAACATCAAAGTGCTATAGTGTCACGACGTTTAAAAACAGTGTGTACAACGCTCTAGCACTGCAGTGTTCAAAAGTGCCACGGCACCCAAAAATAGTTTGTACAATGCCCAGCAATGTAATACTGTATAAATAGTAACATGATGAATCGTATGCGTGAACTGTAACGTGTGAACAAGATCTATATCATCATGGAAAGATTTAGCACATAAATTCTTAGCCAAGTTGAGATTTAGCACAAAAGATAGTTTGGTTTTTTATGTGCTTTTCCACCAACAAAATAATAAAGAATGATACCATCTCATTTAGTCAAATTGATGGAGAATCGTTGTATAAAGCATGTGAGCTCTACGAGGATATGTTGAGAAAATGTCTTTATCATGGTGTCCTTAAATGGCTATTAGCCCAAACGTTCTATAATAGATTAGTAGGCCATTTGATGACTATTGTAGATGCCACTACTCGAGGAGCTTTAATAAATAAGTCTATAGATGAGGCTTATGATCTTTTAGAAGAGATGTCGTTAAATAATTACCAAAGGCCAGCTAATGAGTTACACCCAAGAAAGTCATTGGTGTATATGAGATTGATGCATTTAATGCATTGACAGTCTAAATTAACTTATTATCCAAGAAGTTTGATGCATTGAATGCCGTTAAAACCAAACAAGTGACATGCGACCTTTGTAGTGATAACTACATGAATTGGCAATGCATGAAAGCAAAATTTATGGACAAATTTCTCTTGGCATTACAACCAAAAGGAGCCATCTAGACCAATAAATCCCTTAGAATTTCTATCACTACAAGAGAAGAAGCCGACATTAGAAGACATATTTATGTAATATATGAAGTCCAACTACGCCATCCTACAGAATCAGTCAGCATCTTTAAAGAATTTAGAGGTCCAAATGAATAACTTGTTACTGTAATTAATAGAAGATCTCAATGCACTCTACCAAGTGATACTAAGACAAATCCAAGAAAGAATGTTAAGTAATGCCAAGCCATCAACTAGAAGAGTGGTAAGATCTTACAAGAAAACATATCCACACCACCACCATTAAGTATAAAGGAGAATGAAGTACAGAAAAATGAAGTGTGGCCATATAAACTGCTTATTCCTTTTTCTTAAAGGCTATAGAGGTGTTAAATAAGTGCAGAAACTGATATTAAAGTGCAACAACATTCTAAGGTGCAGAAAAATGACAACACAACAAAAAATACAAGTAATAAAGAGCAGAATTAGCCTATGCACACTATATTCCTTGACTGTTTCAGCATTAATGTGCTGCCACCAAATACCTAAGAGCTTAAAGACATGAAGATGATAAATTCACACATAAAAAAGAAGGTGTTAAGGTATAGAAAAAATGAAAAAAGAAAAAAGAAAAAAGAAAAAAAGAAGAAAGAGAAGTATAGAGAAGAGATGGGCACAAGAGAAACACTACACCGATATAAGATTCAAGTCTTTCTAGAGAAGTACAAGGAGAAAGAGGAATAAGTTACTGCCCAAGATCTAATAAAAAAGATGTGAAAGCCGAAAGAAAGAAAGCCTAACAAGCTTACATATAAAGATGCTTATACTGTTGACTTTGATCCTCTATAAGAGTAGAACAAACCCTGTCAAGCTGCTGACACTAAGTTAAATGCTGATTGGGAGGCAACCTAAGTAATTTTTTATTTTTATTTACTTCTTTTCAGTTTTAGTTATGTTAGTTTATTTGTTTTTTAGGAATAAAAATAACAAGAGGAACATTCAAGGAAGCAGCATGGGTAATTGCAAGTGTTAGGAGCAAACGAAGACCGCAGTCCTATAAAAAGACAACAACACTACATTGCGTCAACTTCATTTACTAGGGAGTTTTCTTACTCTTGAGTTTATTTTTTGACATTGAGGATAATATCTAATTTAAGTTCGAGTATGGGAAACACATTTCTCGTGTTTATTTTGCTGCTTATATTGATTGGTTGTCTTGTATAAGTAGAAATTGTCTTGTATTGATTGTTTATTTAATGATCATTAGTCCATGATAAGATTTAGAACATTGACTGAATTTATCTTTACAAGTCTTTAGGAAACAATAGGTGCTTGAGATAATGCTTATATAATGAATCTTGGACTGATTTTAACCTTATTTTTGACTACTTATTCTTGAACGCATTGATAATAAACGTGTCTTAGTTGATTTTGTTTTACTCAAAGATATTTTGTGCTTAAGTAGTATACCACAGTCTCGAGGACTAACACTCTAGAACTTACTTGATTACTACTTGAAGTGAAATCTTAGGAAACACAAATAATAAAACGACATTAAGCTATCTGTGGACCAATTGAGCTTTTTCTAGCTTACCTTATATATATATATATATATATATATATATATATATATTTATCCCTAGTCACCTTGTTTGAGTCTAATTAGCCATTTTTCTATTTAACCACATTACAAGCCTTAAAGATTTTATGTTTATTTATCCTAAAATCTATTAGTAGCACTATAAACCTTGAGTTTACTTAGAAATATTCTTAAAATGAAAAAAGTTGTGGATGTATGAAAAAAAGGTATTGCAATGAAAAACAAAAGGTTTTAAAGATGCATATCAATCTAAGTTTGGGAATATATTAAAAAAAAAAGAGTTAAGGGTTTAAATGTATAAATATCCATAGTTTAAAAAAAGAAGAAATTCTTTGCAAAAGTATGATTAAAAGAAAGATGAAAATATCACAAGTTTGGGGGATGAGATAAATCAATGAGAAGAAGATCATGAGATTTCTAAGTAAAAGTCTAAGTTTTTATGGTGTGATTTGAACTTCATATGTATATCTTTATATCTCACCTTGACCATAACCTTACGTTACAAGCTAATTAAAATCCTAAATAAATCCCTAAACATATGTATTTCTACATTAGTGGAGACCTCATATTTTTTTATTTTCTTAAGTTATGAAGAAAATCTAAGTTTCATTTAACTATTTACTTGCTATTACACAAACACACACACACATACCAATAATCAATTATAAAAGAGAATGAAGGACTTGATGATGGTATGATAATTTATCAAAAGTTGTTTATTGATTTTTGAAAAGACTTATAAAGTTTCAACAACCTTTGAGACAATAATTATGATCATCTAATCAACTAAACTTTTCTTTAGTTTTGGGTTTTTATTTTATTTAGAGTCAGTAATAATTGTGAGTTTTTGATTTTTATTTTGCTCGAGAACGAGCGAAGACTTAAGTTGGAGGTGTTGATAGGAGTTAATTCGGTTTAATATTTCAATTTTTTAAACTTAATATTTGTTTGTTAAAATTAAGATTTTTTAGTTTTTTTTATATATTTTATTGTTATTTTGCAGGTTTGGAGTTAATAGAATAAATATAGATGAAAATCCAAGAAAAATAGAGAAAAACATCAAAATGCTATAGTGCCCCACTATAGTACCATAATACAGTGTTGAGCTACAATAATGCTATAGTGCCCAGTGCCGCGGTGCTAAAAAATAGTATTATAGTGCTCTAGCACTCAGAATATAGGACTGCAGTATTGTGTGAACAGTATATGGTGAACATGATGTGGTGAATAGTATGTATAAACAGTACTCGTGAACAATAATTATAATCTGACTTATATTAATGCTTTAACCTAATTTAAAGATGTAAACTTATAAATAAAATATTAAAAAGCCTAATTCAAGAATCAAGTGTGGAGAGAAAAAGAGAGAGAAAGAGCAATTTTTAGAGGATCAAAGAGACTAGAAGATTAAAGATTGTAAAAAAATTAGTTTTATCTTTTCAACTATTTATCTTTATAGTTTTCTATGATTTTTCATGATGTTATTCGTGATAAGCTTTAGAACTATTTATTTCACCATGACCTAAGTTTTTATTCTAGGGTTAGACTTTTGAACCTAATATGTAGTTAGATTTTATTAATTCTTAGTTTACAAACTTAATATACATAATTGATTCATTCTATCTTGTGTTTATTATTTTCATTATATCTGGCCAGTATTATGAATGATTGAGGATTGATGATGAACTTGATAAAGGGATTCATGTGTTCAGCCTAAGATAGTTTAATACATAATCACATGGTAACAACTTTGAGTTCCTTGTAAGATATACATATATCTAGATGGCATGTATGGCATAATTTAGATTTGATCTTAATGAATTACATTCTAATTTGGTTACCATAGATATATAGGTAATTGTTAGAATGCATGATATAGTCACTTGACCATCGATAGAGGCTTGTGATGAAATTATTGTCTAAGCTAATCAATTTGTATTATGGGATTAACTAAAAGGTTAATAAATCCAATGAAATACTAGGGGATAAGTCTAAGTCATAGATTATTATAAATTAGTGAATTTATTTCTTTGTTTATTTTTGAGTTGTTTTAGTTTACTTTGATAGTGTTAGTTTAATTAGATTCAATTCTTATTCTGATTTTTTTTGAATAAAAGTTAAGTAGATATAATTTTAGTACTTGATTGATAAAAGTAGATTGTCTAATCCCTGTGGGAACGATATCTAGACTTAACTCTTATATTACTTGATATTATAGCAGGTGCTTGCACTTAGCTACTGCAGTATCAATCAAAAACTTGCAAGGAAACTACTAATTTAAGAATCTCCTAAACCCATTCAAATAATATAATTTTGATCTTTCCTAAATAAGTTTGGTTTAATCCAATAGTAATATAAACTCATTTATGATGTGTTATTTTTTATTTTCTCCAAATTTATCTCAAGAACACTCAATTGTTGAGTAACTCAGAAAAAAGTTTTTTCAATTCACTTTGATGATTGAAAACATTGAAAATTTTAAGAGTATTTCAACACAAGCAAAGTAAAATGAAGGAAAAAACATGAGGAACCAAGGAAAAAGAATCAAAGGGAAAAAAACACAAATCAATACAAAATATGTTCCTAGTGCCATGACGCTAGAGAAACAGTGCTACAGCACTAAAGTCAGAGAACCCAACACCGTGGCACTAGAAAAGTAGCACCGTAATACAGATGTCAGAGAGCCTAGTGTCAAAACGTTGGTTACTAGGCTAGTGATTGTTAGAAAAGCCACCATGTCTTTTCAAAAATTGTAGCCTTTTGAAGAGCTTTTGTGACTCTCCAAAAAGAAATATCCTCTCTAAAAATGCTATAATTCTTAAAATAAAATTATATACAATTCCGTTGATCTTGAAAATCCTCATTTTACGATCTAAAATACTCTAATTCAAAAGTGATTACTTGTTATCTAAAAAAAGTTGTATTTGAGTGTGCACTATTACAACTTTCATTTTGTCATTTAATCCTAGAGTTAAACTACCATTCAAATGTTTTGTATCAAGATTATTATCTTGTGAGGGTAGAAATAGTCTTAAGGGTAATGCCTAGTACGCCTTGACAATCATTTCTTGTTATATCATTTTTTTTTTAATTTTCTTAACAATCTTAAGAATATTTTCATAGGTACAACATCAGATTCTTCATTGCCGCCTATTGCCAAATCATTGTCAGAGGCTACCAAGATTCCACCATTTGATGGGAAGTATTTTTAAACAATGGCAAGATTATGTATTTGATACCTTAGATGTGATGAGCATGAAGAAGTATCTTACATAGCAACTACTAAAGCCTGATGTAGACAACCACATAGAAGAGTTTTCTAAATGAAATAAGGCAAATAAAGTATGTTATAATACCATCTTGAACACATTATCTAATGAATTATATGATGTTTACTCTACATATAAAGATACATATGAAATTTTGGAATAACTTAAGAAAAGAATACATTTTAAAAGACACTGGCGCCTAAAAATATGTTTTGCTAATTTTTTAGAATTCAAAATGTTTGAAGAAAAAGATGTTACATCTCAAATTTATGACTTGTTAATCAATAATTTTAAAATAAATAAGGATATTATTCTCACTGAGCCTTTTTGTGGCTAGTTACTTGGTAGAGAAGTTACCAGATACTTAGAAAAATTACAAGAAATGCAACAAGTACAAAAGAAAATATTTAAAGTTGGTTGATACTATTGTTCACATTAAAATTGAATATCATAATCGTCAATGGAAGAATAATGAGAAAGTCAAAGAATTGATTTCTAAGGCAAGCGTGGTTGAAAATAATGTTGCTCCAAGTGAGAAGCATCATAAATCCACAAACATGCAATATTTCAAGGGTTCAAAGTCATCATTTAAAAAGAAAGATAAATGTTATGTTTGCGGTATGAATGGTTATTTTGTTAATCGGTGTAAATACAGGCAAGGAGATAAAAAGTGAAACAATAGATCTCTTAAGGATAATTTGGTCAAGGGAGATGAAGTGATTGCTACTGTTATGGTTTCTCAATTAAACATGGTTGCAATTGACAATAAAGAGTGAGTTATTGATTTCAGAGTCATATGACATATATGTTGTGACAGAAATGCATTCTATAACTATGTTCATACAAAAGAAGGAGAAAAATAAGTTTATTTTGGTTATTTTCATTCTGTACCTGTGGTGGGAAAAGGAAAAGTTCTTCTCAAGTTAACTTCTGAGAAAACTCTTACCTTAAACAATATGTTACATGCTCTTAATATTAGATAAATTCTCATTTCTGTATTTATACTCTGTAAGGCAAATGTAAAAGTCTCATTTGAAGTATGACAAAATTGTAATGGTTAAAAATAGGGTATTCATTGGAAAGGGGTACTGTTTGATAATCTATTCAAACTTAATGTACTTGATAAAATTACCAATAATGAAAGTACTTTCTCTGCTTATATTATTGATTTCTTTGGTTTATGGCATGATAAAGTTGGTCATTTGAATTATTCTTATTTAAAAAAAAAAGGTTTTGGTTTACTTCCTAATATGAACTTAGAATAGGTTTATAAATATGATGTGTGTATGGAAGCAAAATCCATAAAGAAAAGTTGTAAACCAAATACCCTTTAGAGAAACTGAGTTGCTCAGTTTAAACTATAGTGACCTTTGTGATCTTAAAGACACCATTATCAAATGAGAGAAAAAGTTTTACATAACCTTTATAGATAATTTTTAAGATATACTAAGGTATATCTATTGAAAAATAGAGATTATTAAAATGAAAAATTCTTAATCTACAAACAAGAAGTTGAAAATTAATTTGGGAAGAATATCAAAATGTTAAGAATTAATCAATGTAGAGAATATGTGTTTAACATGTTTAATTCTTATGGTAAGTACAATGAGATTATACATGAAACTACACCTCTATATTCTCCGAAATCAAATAAGGTGGTTGCAAGGAAAAATAGAATTTTAAAGGACATGATGAATTTTATGTTAATAAATTCTAGAGCACTTATAAACTTATGAGGGAAAGCGATGCTTATTGATTGCTATATACAAAACAAATACCATACAGGAAAACTGGTAAGGCATTATATGAGTTAGGAAGAGGCCATGAGACTAATATATTATATCTTAAAGTGTGAGGGTGTCTTACTAAAGTCTTAATTCTTGATCTAAAAATAAACAGAATTGGACCTAAAACAATTGATTGTATGTTCATAGGTTTTGCCCATAATAGTGCTAAATATAGATTCTTTGTATTTGAAAATACTAATAAATTGTTTGATGTAAATAATATATTAGAATTTAAAAATACAAAATTCTTTAAGATAATTTTTCCTAAGAAAACCCAAACTGAAAAATTATCAACTTATTTAGAAGTATATAATAGTTCTCCGAAAAGTTTTAATCACGAACTAAAGAGAAGAAAAAAAATGAGAAAAGCCACAAATTTTGATAATGATTTATATATATTTCTTATAAAAGATAATCCTCAAACATTTAGAGAGGCAATATGCTCTCATAATGCTTCGTTATAGAAAGAGGCAGACAATGATGAAATCAACTCTATCATGAGTAATCATGTAAATGGATATTCGAAAGAAGTTAAGGGCCAATGGTGCAATTGAAAAATATAAGGTAAGATTAATTGTCAAAGGGTTCATACAAAGGAAAGATTTACATTGCTTTAATACTTATGCTTCTATAATTAAAATAACATCCTTTATAATCTTGATTGCATTGGCTACAATTTATGATTTACAAATATATCTAATAGATATTAAAACTGTCTTTCTAAAAGGAGATTTAAAAGAGGAAATTTATATGACACAACCAAAAAGTTTTGTAAAACCTAGTACGGAGCATAAATTATGCAAACTTATGAAATCATTATATGATTTGAAATAAACACCTAAACAATGGCATGAGAAATTTGACAACGCTCTTGTATCAAATAGTTTAATAATCAACGACTCAGATAAGCGTATCTGCTTTAAAACCTTTAATATTAAAAACTTTGTAATCATTGGTCTCTATGTGGATAATATGCTAATATTTGGTCATAATATAAAAGTGACAGATGAGATTAATAGATTTCTATCTACTAAGTTTGATATGAAAGATATGAAGCAAGCGGATGTAATTCTTGAGATTAAGATAATAAAAACATGTAACAGTCTTATCTTATCCCAAGAACACTTGAATTTTATTGTATCATTTTCTAATTTTTTTCAATAGAAAATAAATTTTTTTAATAAAATTACAATAAAAGGTGAATGTTTTTTTTAATATAATGTCAAAAAATAAAGCTTTTTCTGTGGTTATATATCAACTGCTGAAATTGTTGCATTTAAAACATAAAAATCTTACACTTTTATAGCTATTATTTTGTGCATTTTTATTTACATATAATGCCTAATGCATATATTGTTGGCCTATTTAATTCATTACTATCATGTTTTTTTACTTGAAATCATATAGAAAGGAATTCTAGAATCACATACACAACGGATTCGCTCTAAAACAAATAAATGTTTTAATAAAATAAATATAGTCTCGCGAACATCATAACCCATACTTTGTAAAGTAACTTTTTCTTCTTCCTATTTTTTTTTCTTTTTTTCATTGGAATAATAAGAAGAGTGAATTAACCAAAGAGAGAGCGAACTAGATGATTTTCTTTTAGTGTCGTTTAGGTTGAATTGTATTAAGGAAAAAGAAAAAGAAAACCTCAACGTCCCATGTTAATATATATGGTACCATATGGCTCAATCTGTTGATTGGAGTCAGGAATGAAACTGCTACAAAGTGTTCAGAGTGTTTGTTATGCCATACTGGTGTCTCAAAGAGTGGTTGTTAATTTTCATCTTGATAGCTGTAACAAAATTGCCATGCTGGCAATCTCTGATTGGTGTGTTTGTAACAAAATTGTTATGCTGGAAATTATGTTTCAGTATTTCTTTTTTGTACCTGATTTTCTCCTCATTTTCCTAGGCTCTACAATGATCCACATGTGTGCTATAAATATTGTAATCATACGTGTATTTATGAGTGATTCCAATAGATGAATAAGTGAGAATTGACAGTTCAGCTCTAAGAAATTTCTCTCTATAAATTTTCTTTTAACCTTTTGTCAAACCAAACACTACTTTTCATTCTTTAACATGGTATTAAAGCAAATGGCCAAGGCCTCTTCATCAAATCTTTCAAATATTCAACTGAACTCTTCTGTAAATTAAGCCTCAACTTTCACGTTCTCTGGAATCATGAAACTAAACAGATATAATTTTGTAATGTGGAAAGCTCAAGCTCTAGTTGTAATTAGAGCAAATCGACTTGAGGAGTTCATCAAAGGAACAGATAAATATCCAGTTCAATTTACTACTGTTTAAGAAGAATCTATTGATAGTATGAAACATATTAGAGGATAAGTTGTTAATCCAGAATATGAAAGCTGGATCAGAAAAGATCAAAGGCTTATGAGTTGGTTGTTTTCAACCATTCATGAGAACATACTTGGATTAGTTATTGACTGTAAGTCCTCACATGATCTCTAGAGTACTCTTGACAAGCATTTTGGATCTTTTTTGAAAACAAAAATTGTGCAGTTAAAGATGCAGTTATCTTTGTTAAGAAAAGATCATATTTCAATATCAAACTATTTTCTTAAGCTAAAAAGTATTATAGATGAGCTTGCTGTAGCTGGATGTATGATTGAGGAAGATGATTTCATAACTCATCTCATAATGGGCATAGGAGTTGGTTCTGATTTTGATTCTATAATAGTGTTGATTAGTAGCAGAATTGGTTCAATTAGTGTTGGACAAGCACATTCAATGCTTTTAACTCAAGAAAATAGATTAATGCTAAGTTCAGCATCTATGAATAGCAATCAAAATGTGTTTTTTGCTAATTTTGCTCAGAAAAGGCAAGGACAGAAAAAGAATAGTAACAACATAAATAGAGGTAGAGAAAACTTTAATTCTAGAAATGAAAGTTACAATAATGTCGCAAACATTGCTGTTTTGGTCGAGGAAGAGGTAGAAATCAGTTTTAACAAGTTGGACAAATTATAAGAGGTTTTTATAGAAGAGGTGGTGGTGTAAAATTGATTTGCCATATATGTGAAAGGCAAGGTCATTCAGCTTGTAAGTGTTACTATAGGTACTATAATAACTATGTGCCTAGACAACAAACAAACTATAAAAGAGGAAATACAAGCCATAGTTCAGGTGGTCCACGTGCTGGAGATACTGGAGGACAAATGAGTAGAGCAGCATATGTTGCAACTTAATCTGTTCAAAAGGGACTTGCTGATAAAGGATGGTACTTGGACTCGGGTGCTACACATCATCTTACAAATGATGGCTGTAACATCAGCAACAAAACAAAATATACAGGTATGGGCAAATTATTAATAGGTAATGGTTATGGCTTAAATATAACACATGTTGGTAATACATGCCTCAAAACCAAAACTAATACCAATTTGTTGCTCAACAACATATTATGTATTCATTCTATTATAAAGAATTTGATTAGTATATCAAAATTAGTTCAAGATAATAATTTGTTTGTTGCATTTTATCCTCACATGTGTCTGATTAAGGACAAGGAGAAGAAAGTCTTGTTGCTACAGGGTGTTATTGTGAAGGGGCTGTATAAGTTGCTGCCTAACTCACTTATCAGAACCTTTGTAAATCCAGAAAGCTTGCTTACTTATAAACCTGAATCTTTGTTCTCTCTGCTACATATAAATGCACCTTTTTGTAATATAAATAAGAGCCAAATTGGTGTCATTGGCTCATGTTCTCATTCTTTTGTTTCAAAAAATTCAAACTCTTGTATTGAAGCTCTTGTTGCTGTCAATAGTCAGCTGAGTCTAGAAAAAACCAGTTATAATCTTTGGCATCTAAGACTTGGTCATCCAAGTCCTTTAATTCTCAAAGATGTAATCAAACAATGTATTCTTTATAAACGTTTCAATAAAGAATTCAATACTATCTTTTGTGATGCATGTCAAATGGGAAAAATGCATAGAATTCATTTTCCTTCAAAGACCATAAAGTCTAAACAGTCTTTGCAACTGATATATATTGATATTTGGGGATCTGCATCAATAGCAACCAATGATGGTTTTAAATACTTTCTTCATCTAGTAGATGATTATACTAGATATAGCTGGGTTTTCCCTTTAAAAGTCAAATAAAAAACCTTAAATACTTTATTTTATTTCAAAAGCAAAAGGAAAAATAGTTTAATATGCCCATTAAAGTTATTCAAACTAACTAGGGTGGGGAATTCAAGCCTTTTACTGAATATCTTAAACAACATGGGATATAATTTAGAGTCACTTGTCCCATGCTCATCACTAAAATGGTGTAGTTAAGAGAAAACACAAGCATCTTGTAGAGATTGGATTAACACTATTAGCACAAGCCAAAATGCTTTGTTTTTCTGGTGGGAAGCTTTTCATTCAGCATCTTATCTCATAAATAGGCTTCCCACACCTGTTCTAAACTTTAAGTCACCTTATCACCTTTTTTATAAAACCTTACCAGATTATTACTTACTTAAAACTTGTGGTTGTGCATATTTTCCCTTTCTCAGACCATATCAATGACATAAGTTGTCTTTTTATTCAACAAAATGTGTTTTTATAGGGGATAGTTCTATTCATAAAGGATACAAATGTTTGTACACTTTCGGTAAGACTTACATTGCTAGGCATGTCTCTTTCAATGAATTTTCTTTACCTTATTTAGAATTGTTCTATTTTCAAAATACTAGTGTTGCAAACACATTATAATTACCTCAGATAATATCACACTTTACCACTCACCCTAACCAAGGTAGCAGCTCAACTCTAGTAATATCACCTCATGCAGCAACTGAACTTACTCCCATACAAGTGACTCAATTCTCAGTTTCTTCCAATACTCTATCACCGCAAAATACATCTTCTTCACCACCTCACACTATAACCAATCACTCAACCCAATCAGAGTCTCCTTTAAATTCCTTAACAAACACTGCCACTACAGTCAAACCTACTCAGCCACCATTACTAGCTTCTACACATTCAATGTTAACCAGATCAAAACATGGCATTTATAAACCCAAAGTGTATATTGGTCAGACCATTGCCTCTAGTTCAAAACCTAAAATAGTTAAAGAAGTTCTTAATAATAACAAGTGGAAGAAAGCAATAACCGAAGAGTTTGAAGCCTTGGTCAATAATACATGGTCTCTGGTTCCAACAACAGATGCTGCCAAGATTGTTGGGAATAAATGGATATTTCAGGTGAAACACAATCCTAATGGATCAGTCTCTAAGTTCAAAGCTAAGCTAGTAGCGAAAGGTTTTCTTCAAACCCCTGAAAAAGACTACTTTAAGATTCTTAGTCCCATAGTAAAATCATCTACCATTAAAGTAATTCTGAGCTTAGCTATCATGAATCATTGGTATTGAAGGCAAATTGATGTTAAAAATGCCTTCTTAAATGGGGAGCTCACTGAAGAAGTTTTTATGACTCAACCAGAAGGCTTTTGTTACGGATATCAAGCCATGCACTTTAATTTGACACCCCTATGACATCAATTAAGTCACATCCTTGATACCCCTTTTATTCTATACGCAGCGAAAAACTATAACTCACACCATAAGTAAGAACACATAAAATTAACACACCAATAAAGATAAAGAAAACAAACCAATCAATAAGACACAAGATATACATGGTTTGACCCAAAATTGCCTACGTCTACGGAGGATCTATGATCCAGCTTCTTATTATTGATATAGATCACTAAATATCTTCTTACATCATCCATGATCCCACAAGACCCCTTAGTATCTCCCATAGAGACCTCTAAGTATCTACCATTGATCACCATGACTCCCTAAGACCTCTTAGTATCTCCTCATAAGAGATCTTTACAAGGAACACAAAAATAGCCTAAGCATCTAAACCAAAAGGATCTATGGTGTTTCTCTTTTATTCACTCAAAGAACCTAAAAAAAAAACACTCCCTAAAGGTTACACCCTAGTGCACCACGCACTTAGTGCCTACCTAGCTCCTCTATTATCTCTTATGGTTACATCTTGAAACCTTAGATACTTGTCTTTCTCTTGTGTTTAGAAGGGTTTATATAGTGAACAAAATACCCTTAGAAACCCTAAACCTAGTTAGAATAAGAGTCTTTACTTGTAGAAGTCTTAATCCCACTTAAAGAAGTTAATTGAGCCAAAACAGGAAATATCCTAAAGTTGCCACATGAATAGTAATCCCGTGAACAGTACTCCATATGAATAGTAACGTCAATGAGCAGTCCCCCTGTGCAACAGTGCTCGTCATAAACAGTGCTCTTTTTGTTTTCTTTTCGTTTTGCTCCTCCCTTGTACACCCAATGCGTACTTGACTTCATAATGACTTTCCTCTTGATATTGATCTCAATTTTTGCCAATACAAGATTGTTAAATCACTAATGTCCAACAGCTTTGTTAGCCATACTCACCCTAATTATGTTTGCAAGCTACAAAAGGCATTGTATGGCCTTAAACAGGCTCCTCAAGCATAGTATGAGAAGCTGAGAAAGGCTTTATTACAGTGGAGGTTCACCAATTCAGAGTCTGACATTTCTTTATTTATCAAACAAACTAATGGCAGCCTAATATTTACTCTCATTTTTGTTGATGAACAGAGAAAAGTAATGCAAGATGAAATAAACATGATTGAGAAAAATGAAACCTAGAAGCTTGTAGACAAGCCCTGCAATTAGAAAAATAATTGGTGTTAAGTGGGTTTATAAAACCAAATTTAATTCAAATGGTTCTATAAATAAACTTAAAGCTAGACTGGTGGTTAAAGGATATTTCCAAGAATTAGGGGTGCATTTTACTGATACCTTTGCACCAATTACTAGACATAAAACAATCAGACTTCTAGTTGCATTAGCAGCTAAGATGGGTTGAAAAATATATCATTTGGATGTTAAATCAGCCTTTCTGAATGGTTTACTCAGTGAAGACATATATATTGAGAAACCTGAAGGCTTTGAGGTACATGAGAGTGAAGGGAAAGCTTGCAAGCTATACAAAGCTCTTTATGGACTAAAGCAAGCCCTAAGGGCTTG
Organism: Ailanthus altissimus; assembly: GCA_946807835.1. NCBI lineage: Eukaryota > Viridiplantae > Streptophyta > Magnoliopsida > Sapindales > Simaroubaceae > Ailanthus > Ailanthus altissimus. The sequence goes on from OX327698.1 coordinate 16,377,061, forward strand.
GTACAGCAGGATAGATGATTACTTACATGTTCAAGGATTCCAAAAAAACTCAAGTGAATCTATACTTTACATTCTCAAAGAAAGAGATGAAGTACAGGTAATCATTTTAATCTATGTTGATGATTTGTTGGTGATAGGAGGAGACACAAATGCAGTAAGCCAATTCAATCTAAAGATGATGCAAGATTTCACAAAGTAAGTATGCTTGTGAAATATTAAAGAAATTTCATTTATTCTATGCCAAACCAGTACCAATACCCTTAGTCCTGAATGAAAAGCTAAAAAATTGTGATGAAGATGAAAAAGCATATGCTTTATTGTACAGAAGTATTATAGGTATCCTATTGTACCTATCTGTAACAAGGCCTGACATCATGTATTATACAAGCTTTCTTTCTAGGTTTATGCAATCTTCTAGTAAAATGTATCTTGGAGCAGCTAAAAGGATTCTAAGATATGTCAAGGGAACAACTTAGGATGGACTTTGGTTTAAAAGAAGTGAAAGCAAGGAACTGCAAGGTTTCGCAGATAGTGATTAGGCAAGGAGCTTTAAAGACTCAAAAAGCACACCATGATATATATATATGTTTTCATTTGGTAGTGCTATGCTTTCATGGCATTCAAAAAAATAAAAGGTAGTGGCATAGTTTTTAGCAGAGGCTGAATATATTTCAGCTACAAATGCAGTAAATCAAGCCATCTGGCTTAGAAAAGTGCTATTAGACTTGGGCCAATTTCAACAAGAGAACACTTTTATCTAGGTAGACAATAATTCAGCCATTGCTATAGCCAAAAACCCAGTATACTATGGAAGAACAAAGAATATCAGAGTCAAATATCATGCAATAAAGGAATCATAAACTTCAGGAGAAATTAAACTTGTTCACTACAAATCTGAGGAACAAAAGGCAGATATCATGACTAAAACTCTTCTTAGAGCAAAATTCAAAACTCAGAAGGACAAGCTTGGAGTATTCAAGCAAAATGTTTGAGGATGAGTGTTAGAATTCAAATATTTTTCCTTTAATAAAGACCTGGTCAGAAACTTTATCCAAGTAGTGACTATTTCAACATTTACTTAGTCAAATAAAATTAAGTTTGGTTGTAATTCAAACACCTTAATCTTAGGATTAAGTTTTTAAATTTAAAATAAGTTATTAGAAACCTGATTGTTGCTTTTATCTTCTAAGTTTTCTGTATATAACTGCAAGTCTATCAAGTAATAAATGTGTAGCCCTTTTAGTTCTTTTTCTTTTTGATATATAAATTTTCACATAGAAGTCTTATAACACAAGACTTTGTTGTTACTCTAAATTACTATCATATGTAATGGTGATGAAGGTCCTCTCTTTCTAGTTAGAATTGATTAAGGAAGAATTTTTTTAGCAAGAATAAAACCAGGCAGACGAATACCGATAACTTTAACTTGAGTTATTTGTTTCTTCAATTAAGAATCCAATGGAAGACCTTGGTTGAAGTGTTGTACAAAGAAAAGGCTATTTATTGGCAACACTGAAAGATGAGTTAGTTTTGTGTTTGAAACAAGTGGGTATATAGAGATAAACTGTACAAGAAAATCACCTAAATCTTGAATAATGGTGAAGAGGGTCTGCTCAGTATATAGCTCAAGAGGGTATCTCAGGTTTTTTCCTCCAACTGAATAGCATTGATTTGGGGTTGAAACATCATCTTGCTTGTTTGTTAAAAATCAACAATGGCCTACAATTTTAATGCCAAGCCAATGGTGGACCATCTAAAGATTGGTAAAGGACAGTTGGATATTCCAAGCTAATATGGATCCAAAACCTAGTGAAAGTTTGATTGGGGACATGATCAAGATAGTTTTAAATAGCATGCTCTTAGATGATGTTTTAATGCCTCATAACGCAATGAAAATCAAGATAAGAAAATTAGTTAAAATCAAATATAGAAATCTATAGCAGTGGAGACAATCAATATAGAATTTAATGTTAAGAATTCTCTGAAACATATATGAGAATTTAAGTAAAGTGACAGAAAGACATGAAAATTCAGCATCCCTTATAGTTCCATTTGCAGCCTCTATCTGGCACTTTCATATCTTTTCTGCTTCTTTTTTTATCCTTTTTCTCAGCTCACATAAGAAACCACATTGAAAGAAATAAATTTGTTTCTTCTAGGAATTGCCTGTTAAAATTAGTAAATATGTAACATTTTAATGCTAAATGCATGATCTAAATAAGAATTTCAAAAGAAAAATGGTATCCGTTGTGGTTTTTGTTCTTTCAAATATTGTTAATACAATTTGGACTTAAAAATGTAATCTGCAACAAAGTGAAATCTCTTATCTTCATGTCTCTTCCATTAGTGTTCAACCACATAAACACTAATGTGGTTATGTGTAGTTGCTACTCAAGTATGCTAATTTTAGGTCAATTATGTTTAAGGCAGTCTAATGAAAGTCATAATGTCAGCATCAAAATGATTCTCTTTTTTGCAATTCTATACAATCTATAAACTCAAGTTATAGAATTAAATGATTCTCTTTTACGCACTCCTACTCATTTCCAATAATGCTGATTACATTTGAAGTCTTTGATGTTTAATCATAAAAAGAGTCTGTTGCAAGATTCCAACTCTGTGTTGAAGGTTGTATAATTATACCTTTGGTCATTTTCCTTTCTGCTTTGATGGATGAATATTAAACTATGCTTACATTCTCTTTAGTTTTCTTAGAGGTTTCTCTTATTGTAGTTTCCCCATTGCCCAAAATAGTCTTGTTACTCTCTGTTAAAACATAAGTTTATCAAGATTCATGGCAGGTTAGGATCATTGTACACGTTGATGATGGAAAGTACTCATACACTAATGGAACATAAATGTCATTTAATGAAAGAAAATGCTACCAAAAGATCTTGATTACGGCATATATGCCCAATTAAATGGCAAATGAATTGGTAAAAGAGCATCATAATACAATTAAGAGTCAATTTAAATTACACAATATTTTCAAATTGAAAATGAGAACAAAAACTGCTCTAACTTCTCTATATAACTTTCTACTATAAGTAAACATTTTCTATACATCTCTGCTTCTGCCAAAAATAAAAAGGGAAAAAGAAATCTATGTATTTACAAAATTATCTCTCTGATCAATTCTATTGTTGCATATCTTTATTTATTCAAGTTGGAAGTGAGATTAATGATGTTCTCTCCATTAGGCCTAAGTCCAGATTTCCATAGCCTTTCTCATAGCTCGTCCCCAGCTTAGTTCCAACTTAGTCTCTATTTTTGCAACCAAAAAGTCCAACAACTCAGATTTCCCTAACTCAACACTCATATCTCCCTTTCTCTTCACTTCATACAACGTTTGGGGTTAAGCCATAGGCTGTAAATCTTACCTTAACAACTATTTTATAAAAACTCTTGTCACTTGCGTCCATGGAACTTGAGCAAAAAGCCTATTAGGCCATTAGAACTTTCAACTCAAATCTTGATACCGCTGGAACGATATGTAAATTACAAATGAATAAACTTGAAAAGTTGAGAAATGATGCATATGCAATTCAAAAATTCATAAAGTTAAAACTAAAGATTTTCATGATAAAAAAATTCTAAGAAAAGCATTTGAAGTTGGTCAGAAGGTTTTACTTCATAATTCTCGACTTTACATATTCTTCAAAAAACTAAGATTAAGATGGAGTGACCCTTTTGTTGTGAAATAGGTATACCTTAATAGAACCATTGATATTAAAGATCATAGAAATGGTAATGTGTTTAAGGTAAATAGGCAAAGACCCAAACCATTTCTAGAAAATCATGCTTTTCAAAAAGAATTTATGTCATTGTTTGACCCTTGGTACGAGACCAATTGATCTTTGTTGTACATATATAAATATATATTTTTTATTCTTCTAACTTTACTTATTTTTTTGTACTTGCATGTTTGTTATTATCTTTGTGATTTTAGTCTTGTTTCATACTCAGTTAAGCGACAGATAATAGTACTCTGTAACATTTTAAGTTTGTTCTATCAATTTCTCATAATAACTAATATAAAAAATATATTAATAATCATTTTCTCTTCTTCTCCTTTCTTTAAAAAAAAAAAGGATAACATTAGGTTAAATTTAAAAAGACGTTTTCCCCTTTGTCTTAAAATTCTTTAAAGAAAATTTACCACCAAGATGAGAAAGATTACGATTATTAATGCTTATGAACATACTTGTCGATGTATGTTGATTGATTGAAGTCAATGTCCTATTGGCAAGTGAGCTCTCAGACTTATTAATTTTCTACATACAAAGCTTGGGTAAGAGTTATTTAGCAAAAACGCAAAGAGCAAAAAGATTAAGTGTTTGTTATAAGTGTGTATGCATGACTTGAATGCATGATGTAGCACTTTATGAATGGTGTCTATAAATTACGAAGATAAAATTTCGTTCATTAGGGATGACTTAACTAAGGAGTCTTTGGATGACATCTTAATCACTCCTGAGACGCATCACAATAGATATGTGCATATTGCCATTAATAATTTGTAGGGCATATTCCTAAAGGAACATGAGTGGTAAAGTCTTGAAAATTTGATTTTAAAAGACTTTATTCGATAATTTATAAGAAAATTGGATGGGAAGTCTATCCCTAAACCATACACGGTGTTGAAGCCATTTCTGAATGAAAAACCAGTAGACGATGTGAGCCACAATAATAACTATTGGGATTTGTGCTCATGTGCCATCCTAACTTTGTATGAATATTATATTTTCATACTTAAATATTTTATTAAATCGTTAATTAATTTTATTAGGTAAGATGCTTGTAACATTTCGGATATTATATTGATCAGAAGGAGTTCAGATTAGGTCTAAAGAGTTAGAACCTTGTCTGAAATGGGATAAAGACTCGAGAATATACTAACAATAACATAGTTACAAATAGTTGCAAGAGTTACTAGGAAATATCATTGTGCAAATATATTCTCAAATTAAATATTCTTGATCTATTTCCACTGATGCATGGTCTATCAAATGGAATCGATTAATATAGGTCAGTATATGTTTATATCTGGATGGTCCAGATGGTTAATCTTAGCAAACTATGAGTTTAGTAGAAAATTGTATAGATATACATGTATTTAGTAAGGATCAGATACTGAACTAGACTTAATGAAGAAGTCCAATAGATTTCCCATAAATCCTTCAGTGGAGGGTCTTCTCGAGTTGAGTAGTATTTGTGGTCCCTAAACATGAGCACTACGGTGGGCTTATAAGTGATCCACCATACTTAGGTTTTACACATGTTAGAGACCTTTCATAGTTTGACCGCTGGGTGTTGCTGGATATGGTTCGATGCTTATGGAGTTCGGTGTGTGTAGATATAGGATCCATCAGCTTATATAGGTGAGTTAAATATCCAGATGCTCTAAGGTTGTATTCTAGGAAGTTTTATGGCCATAAGCATTTAACCAAGAAAATAGTTTCCTGTGGAGTAAATAATATTGCAAAGGAATTTGCGTATATTATTTATTGGAATACGAATCAAAGAGATAAGTTTATGGTTGAGTAATAGGAGACTTAACGCTATTGATCTATGTCTCCACTCTTCCAGGATATTAATGATGGAGGAATTATACGAATATGGATTAATCTCAACTTCTATGGTTTAACTCATCATTTTATATTATCCATAACGTGTGTATGTGTGGGGCATCGGTTATGGATTTGCAGAAAGATTTTGTGAGACAAAAAAGGTGTAAGTCTAGGGAGTTTCACTATATGAAGTGTACTCGTTGAGCACGTGGATAGCGCATTGGATTGAATTGTTGAATTTATAATTTTTTTGGAAAATATGAATTTACTTTAGAGTCTGTCGGGGAGTAGTTAAGGTTTAAGTGTTAAATCTAAAATTGTGCCAAGTGAGAGCTGACACTTTTCTCTACCTAATTGTGCTAATTTAAAATTATATGTCTTAAATTATGCTAATAATTTGTATGAGTACTAAATTGGGCATTGATAGATATAGTTACTATTTAAATAAAATAATTATTATTTTATTTAAATTAAATTAATTATTCACTTATTTATTTTAGGGTCTCTCGAGGAGTAGTTAAGATTTAAGTGTTAAATCTAAAATTGTATCAAATAAAAATTGACTTTTTTTTATCTATTTAGTGTATATTTTAAATTATGACAATAATTTATATGGATACTATTTTAAGTATTAATAAATATAATTTTAATTAAAAAAATACAAAACATTTTACCATTTGTTCCTTTATCAAAAGGATACATTCATTTTCCCCATTTTTTTTTTCTTTATGCATGCAGATGTTATATTCATTTCCGTCATTTGTTTCTTTATTCATTTGCATGCATGATTTTACCATTGTTCATTTATGAATGGATATATTAATTCAATGTAACTTGTTCCTTTATTATTGACGGTAAATGAATTAAAAGCAAATGTACTTATTTAAATGAATTTGTTAGTACAACCTGGCAACATATTAAAATTACATTGCCGCCAATTTGTTTATTACATGGCCACGTTATTAATAAATTAGAAATTAATTTTTCATGCTTGATTTTAAGTACGAGATGACTATCATTTGGTCATCAATTTTTTTTAAAGCCTATAATGTAAATTAGTTGCATTGTTATGCTTGGTATTTATAAATTTATTGAATAAATTTGTGGTTATGATGGCTATAAATAGCTAAGGTTATTTCTTTTATAGATATGAAAAAAAAATTGCTTTTAGTTTTTTTTGTAAAATTAAGAGTTAACTTTAAATTTGAGAGTCAGAAAAATAAATTTGAAAGTAAAAAGTTGCTTTGAATATTTAAAAAAGAAAAGTTATTATTCTATCTTGAGGAAGTCCACCATATCCCCAACTAGAATTGTTCAAAATACGTTTTGAGGGTGAGTCATCTAATCTCATTAGTGTAATGAGATTATATTAATATTATATTATATTTTCGGTGTGTTACATGTGAGATATAAAAATTTTAAATTGTTTAAAATGCACACATTCACCTATATCACGGTACAAACGCATACAACACCAACAATAACTACTTGTACATGTGCACATTAATAATTATTTTTGAAAAGTGTTGCATTTAAAACTCAATCTTCTTCTCTAATAACAACCAACTGCTAATACAGACTTTATATTACAGTACATTTTTTGATTCTATAAATACATTGCTTCATTTCTGTATCTTCTTACAAACTCAAAATCATTCAAAGTTTAGTAAATGCAATAATGGTGGAAATCTCAGCTCATAGATTCACAAAAATTTGTATTTTTTGTGGATCCTGCCATTGGAATGTCGAAGAGTTTGCAAAAAAAGCATAAACTCTTGGTCGGATGTTAGCTAAGCAAAAAATGCATTTAATATGTGGGGAGGTAGCCATGGCTTAATGAGGTGTATGGTAAAAGCTGCATAAAGCAAAGACAATTGAGTTTTGGGTTTTATCCTGAAACCTTTATCTTTTCAGAATATTATAGAAAAAATAATTAGGAATTAGCTACAAGTCTCATTTATGGATAAGCAAATGGTTCTAATGCTTGGGAATGCAAATGCATTCATAACTCTAGGAGGTCTCAAAACATTAAAGGAATTTTTTAAATTGTCTTATGGGCACAATTATAAATTTACCAAAATTCTATTAATTTATTAAGTGTTAATGGCTTTTATAATGAGTTGTTATCTTTTCGTGATTATGTTGTAGAGAAAAACATTCATTTTACTTTTGGCATGACGGATTCTAATTTTTGCTTCAACTATTGACTAGTTGATTAATCAATTATAAGCTTTTATTCCTTTATCTGATCTAATATTCTCTCAGTTAGATTAATCTACTAATGACAGTGAGAAAAAACATAAGATATATTTGACTCTTCATTTGCAGCCTCTCGACATTTGTGTTTTTACAATATTTTGTTAGTTTGGTTTATTCAAACTATTACAAGTTTTTCTTTTCAATAAAATATATTTCAAGTGGTATCTTTTATACTCTATTCTTTCTATATTTTGATATTAAAGATAATATCTCAATTTGGCTGAAGGGGGGGAGGAGGGCGAAATAATTAATATAGGATGTTAGTGCTAATTTTTGCGATCCGTTTGTCTTGAAAAAAATGATATTAACATTTGACATCATGGATGGCATGAGTAAAGGGTTAATTTTTATTAACTCTTGAGACACATTCTAATTAATAACTTATCATTTTGTTTTGATTTCTATGGCAACAAATTGTTATTACTTAATTCTCTTTAAAATACCCAAGGTTACAAATTCTCACATCTATATTACTTAACAAAATGATCCACTCAAATACTTATTCAGCAAGTATTTGTTAGGGTTTGTGCTTACATGCTATCTATGTTTGCATGAATATTTGATATTTATATGATGTATATTTTATTAAATCGCTAATTACATTAACTATATGGTACAATGTTTGTAACGCTATAGACGTTGTATGCTATGAAGGAGTTTAGATCTGATCTAAAAGAGTTTAGATTAGAGCTAAGAGTTAGTAACATTGAAAATTATAACTGTAAAGAGTTAACAAGTTATAAGAATTAGTGAAATCCAAGGAGTTAGAGCCTTGTTCATAATGAGATAAAGACTTGAGGGTATACTAGTAATGACATAGTTGCAAGAGTTGAAATAAAGTGCTAGAAAATGTCATTATATAAGTATATTCTCAAATATAATATTCTTGATCTATTTTCACTGATGCAGGTTTGTCGGTGAATTCTTTTTATATAGATCAGTGTATGTCTATATTTGTAGGGACAAGTGGTTGTTCTTAACTGACCATGATCTTAGAGTTTATATAAGCATAGGGGTATTCAGTCAGGACTGGATACTGAATGAACTCACAAGGACCCCAATAGATATCCTATGAAATCGTAAATGAAATGTCCTCTCGAGTTGAGTAGTATTTGTGGTCCTTTGACCTAAGCACCACGGTAGGATTGTTAGTGATCTACCAAACTTAGGTTCCACGGACGTCAGAGACCTTTTATGGTCTAACTGCTGCATGTTGTTAGGTATGGTTTGATGCTTATAGAGTTCGGTATGCATAGATACAAAATTCGCCAGCTCACATAGGTGGGTTATATTTCCGATGCTTCGAGATTGTATCTCAGAAAGTCTTATGGCCATAAGCAATAAACCCAGGAAAGGAATTTCCCATAGGGTTGAACAATATTGCAAAAGAGTTTGTGTTTAATGTTCATTGAGATACGAATTTGGAGATAAGTTTATGGAGATTTGATGGTGTTAATCTATATCCCCGCACATCCAGGGTATAGATGATAAAAAGACTATATGTATATGCTATGACCTTAACTTGTATAGTCTAATGGGATAATTTATAATATCTGTGCTGTGTGCGTGGGGTATCGATCATGGACTCATAGAATAATTCCATCTGATGAATCGAGTGTAGACCTAGGGAGTCTTGCAATATGAAGTGTACTTGTTGTGCATTAGAAGAGCGTACCAGATTAAATAGTTTAATTTAGTAAAATCTAACAAAACTAATTATTTGTTTTAAGAACCCTCAGGATGTGCGCATGCCAGTACTTAAAAGTTAAATACATTAATTAGTTATAATTATTGTTAACCAATTAAATAATGACATGTGACGCATAATAAGCCTTTAGTTAATTTTACTCAAGTGTATGGTTAGGTGAGGCCACTTTGGGTTAATTTGGCAACCAAATAAGGGCTTAAGGATAATTTTAGATATTTTATTATTTAATTAATAAATATAAGATATTTATTCATTTAATCATTAAATAATCAATTACTTAGCTTTAGTTAAATTGTTAACCTAAGTTAAGTTAATTTTAGTTAGGTTAATTAAATATTTAAATATTCAATACTTAGTGGCCAAGTTTAGTTAACTTGACTCTGAGGTTAATTATTAACTTGAGTTGGGTTAATTAATAAAATATAATAATAATTAAAATCTTTTATTATTTAATTGTTAAGTAATAAATTAACTTAACTAGAGTTAATAGTTAACTCTAGGGTAAAGTTAAATTTTAATTATTATAAAAAGTGAAATGAAACAAAATTGCTAAGTATTTTTGCCTTGGATATGGCCGGGCCATTGAGAGAGAGAATTAGAAAAAGGAAATTATTTTCTTGTAAAGAGTTCAAGTGTTGAATTCATTCTTTATTTTCTTCTCCACTTAGCTTAAGCCATCAAAGCAAGACAAGGGTTTGTTTATTGTTCAAGTGTTAAACAAAGATTGAACAAATAAACATGACAAAAAAATTGTCTAAGATTAAGATCTAAAGAGTTAAACCAGTTGTTAGATTTAAGCTACTATTTTAGACGATCAAGCCCACCCAGTTGGTTATTGGAACTGTACATGAGCTTCACTTCAGGTGGTCTCCCAAAAACTTTATTCTAAAGGCTTCGTAGGTGATTAATTCTCAATCTCTATTTTAATATGATTAAAATATTTTAATGTGTTCATTATTATTTTTTAAGCTTTTGCTGCAAATATATATGTATGTATAATGATTGCAAATACCACATGTATACACCCGATTTTAATTGACACTAATAGTATTTATAAACCCTTCTTAGCGCACACACATAATGACATATAATTGTGGGTTGCAACTAAAACATTTTGCAATATTTATTTATTTAGTTACTTAAAGACAATAACTAAGGGTGAGAAGTTTAAAGAAAGAAAGAGAATAATAATATATGGATAAGTTCGATTTCGTAGCCTTCTTAACTCAAGCAATTAAGCTCGTAAGGGTGTCTCGACACTTAATTCCCTAAGGCTAACTGGTCTAGGAGTTATTGGCCTAAAGCTCGTTACATGAGTTAAGAAGAAAGATTAAGGGAATTAGACATTGCACTATCTACAACATCTATTTACTTCTTATTTAAAAACAAATTCCACAACTTAAGTAACAAAGCCAAAATGGGTATTTTAACACCTAATGCCCCAAGGCTAATTGGTATGGGATTCAATGGTCTAAATCTTTATACTAGGGTTAATGATGTATAAATAAATATAAATATAAATATATATATTAAAAAAATTTGCCCAAGGTATGTTAACTCTAATGAAATATTGCAACAGCTTTTACAATTGTTTTGATTAAGCCCTATAAGTATTGTGTTAGTACAAAACGAGCACAAAAAAAAGGTTTATTAATATATTGAGAAAAGGGTATATGACACACACGCAAAAATGAAAAAAAAAATTAAGAGAGTTTGTTTATTTGGGGTAAATCAAAGGAAGAAGAATGATGACTACCTTGAATGCAATCTTTGTAAATCACTTCTAAATTATAGTACTTTAATTACTAGTGACTAATAATAAGTTGGTTAGGGGTGTGATAACCACTTGAAAATACACATTTAGTAAAGGTTTTACATTATTATTTTGTATATTAGTGGTATTAAACTCCCTAACTTAAGCATATTTACAATATTGTACATAATTAAGTTTTTAACTATTTTTATGTAGGTTTAGTAAATTGGGCATAACTTTTACAAGAATCTAATTGAAGTAATTCTTGATCTTGTGAAACACGGATTTAATGTACAATAATATTATAGCATACATACAATTTAAAATTCAAACATTTGGAGGGTAAAAAGTGGTCTACAATATAAACAATTTGAATTACAGGCCCAGTTCGAGTAAGCTTTAGTATGTGGGCTATAACTTGCAAAATGCATATTCAATATGTACATTCTTGTCCATTATAGAAAGATGAAAGAATTATCAACAATATTTTTATTAGAACAAGAGTCAAATTCGAACGCCGTCAGTGTAAAAGGCAAATTCAAATTCGATGCATGTTGATAAGCCTTAAATTGTCAACAAATTCATGCAAAGTGGTTGCCTTTTTTTTTTTTCATTTTTTTACTTGTACTATTTAATTTTTTTTATAAATAGGTGGCTTATTTGTATGCAAGGGAAGCTGGATGGAGTTGAATTAGAGAGCTAGATTTTAGATAAAAAAGTCTTTCTTTTGTACTCTATATTTTTATAGTACTATTTTCTTTCATATAATATTTTGAAGTTTATATTATTACTTCTTGCAATTCTTTTTTTTAATTCCATCATGATTGTTTAATTCTCATTTTATTAAGGTAAAAGGGTGAAATTTTTGGTAAGGTAATAAGATGAAACTCTTAATTTAGAATTTAATGTATATATTCTTAAGTTAATTAAATTTATATATGATGTATTTATTATTTTAAAGCAATATTTATACTCTTTCTTACAAAGTGACGTGTCTTGATTTATTATCGAATCCATATAATTGACACCCAAAAAATAAAATCTTAAACTCATTTATAAGATTTGATGTAGATACATTTTCTTGTAAAGTAGGAGTCTTGATTTATTGTAGACAAATATAATAATTGACATAAATAATTTAGAGAAGTAAATACAATTTCATATGTAAATTATGATGAACCCTAATTGTTGTATCTTTTGTTTGGTACCTCCTTTGTGTGTGGATTTCAATTGAGTTATAAAAAAGAGTTGAATATATTCTTATTAAATTTACTAAGAGTGGATCCCCTAAACTTAGCATGCATTAAAATATTTATATTATTACTTGTGTACATCTTATAATTATAATAACTTTTTTTGTTTTGAAATTATTTATCGTTTGTTGACCTTAAATATACTTCCATGTAGATCAACCCTATTCTCACTGGGTTATATTTCTTAATATTCCTAAACTTGAGAATAAATTCCAATATTATTGACATGTCATATCCCAATTAAAGTATACTAGTGTTATTTGGTGTTTTATATATGTTATGACATGTATTATGCATGGCATTACATATATATATATATATAATTTGGTTAACTTGAAACATAAACATTTAAGAATTTATTTTAGTTGAAGAAGTTGAACCTAAAGTAGAGTTTGTTATAAAAGACAAAGCCTAAGCCTTGTTTGGAGGTTTCGGAGGGTGGAGGACATTGAATTTAATGACCCACTCTCATAAAATAAGATATTATCCACTTTGAGTCTAAGCTTGCACAGTTTTATTCTTGGGTCTCCGTAAAAGGCCTTATACTATTTAAGAATGAGCTTTACATATATAGCCTAGTCACTTTATTTAACTATGCAATGAGGGATTCTGCCACTTGATCTTTACGCCACCCATCTTAACTCTACTATATGTGGCCTCAAAAGTGTTAGTACTCAAGTGTTATAATCTATCTCTCTTAAGGATATATGGCTAGCCTATGTGCGTTATTTGTATCCTAGACTGTATGCTCCCTAGCTCACACTACGAGGTAGGGATAAGTTTGATACCATTTGTAATAGTTCGCTACCATATAGTATGATATTTTTTGCTTTGAGCTTGGCCTCGAATGACATTGTTCTTGTATTTCTCTAAAAGGACTCAAACTATTTGAGTAGGGCTTTATATATATAGCCACTTTATTTAACTAGACAATGTGTGATTTTGGTATCTAGTTCTAACTTCATCTATCTTAGCCCTATTAATTATGACTTCAAGAGTGTTAGGTCTTAAGTGTTATAATTTACCTCTCTTAGTGGACACATGACCTTGTGTGCCCTAGGCACCAAGGGATACATGGCTAGTTTATATGCCTCTAGATCACAACAGTCATAGGCCTGTGTGCGCTATTTGTAGTCTAAACTATGGGTTCTCTAGGCCACAATGGAAGGTAGATCTAACTCTTACACTATTTGTAACAATCCTTTCCTACATAATATGATATTGTTTGCCTATGGCCTAGGTCCCCACAGTTTTGTTATGGGGTCTCTCTAAAAGCCCTAGTCACTTTATCTAATCAAGTGATGTGGGATTATGTCACCTAGTCGTCACCTCATTCATTTTAGCTATGCTATCTGTGATATTAAGAGTCTTGAATCTTGAGTGTTATAATCCATCCCTTCTAATGGCATTACAAGCCTTAAGACTTTAAGATTATTTATCCTAAAATATACCTATAACACTATAAACTTTGAGTTTGGGGGAGGAGATAAATCAAGGAGAAAAGAGATCAAAAGGTTTCTAAGTAAAGTTAAGTGTTCATGGTGTGATTTGAACTTCATATATATATATATATATATATATATATATATATATTTTTATATCCCACCTTGACCCTATCCTTACGTTCCAAGCTAATTAAAGTCATAAATAGATCCCTAGACATGTGTATTTCTACATTAGTGGAGAGTAGTATAAATAATAAGTTTATGGTAGTGTTATAAATTAATAAGTGTAGAGATATCATATTTATATACTTAAACAAGCGAAAGTGTGGGCTCGATGGGAAGGTAAAGACCTTCAAGGCCCGTCTGGTAACAAAAGGTTATACTTAATGATCAAGAATCTATTTTGAGAAAACTTTTGCACCAGTTGCAATGCTTAAGTCAATAAGGATATTATTGAAAATTTCTGTGTAATATGACTTTAAAATTTGGTAGATAGATGTAAAGATGGCGTTCTTCAATGGATATATCGAGAAAGAGATATTTATGAAACAGCCTGAATGTTTTGCATCCAGTATTTCTTTTGGCCTTGTATGCAAACTGAGTAAGTCCATTTATGAACTTAAGTAAACTTTATGAAGTTGGAATCTTCATTTTGATGAAGTAATCAGAGGGCCTAGTTTCATAAAAAATGAAGATGAGGCATATATGTATAAAAAGGTTAATTAAAGCATGGTTGTCTTCTTGATGCTTTATGTGGATGACATACTAATCATTGGGAATGATATCAGTATGTTACAGTTAGTTAAAAGTTACCTAAGTAAGAATTTCTCCATGAAAAATTTGGGAGAAGTTTCCTATATACTGGATATAAAGCTTTATAGAGATAGAGCTAGAAGGCTGATAGGACTCTCCCAATCTTCTTAAATTATTAGTGTCTTAGAAAGGTATAATTTTAGTAACTGTAAGACAATTAATGTACCTTTTAGATATGACATTCATTTTTCGATGAAGATGTATCTTCAAAAGGAAAATGAAAGGGTTAGAATGTCTAATATTCCTTATGCATCATCTGTTAGAAGCTTAATGTATGCTATAATATGTATGAGACCTGATATTAGTATGGTTATAAATGTTACCAGCTGGTACAAGTCTAATCCAGGTGACAGTCATTGGATGACAGTCAAATATATCCTTAAATACCTTAAGGGTACATAGGACAAGTTTTTCATATATAAAGATAATGATTTACAGGTAAGAGGATACACTGATTTAGACTTTCAATCTGATCCTGGTGATAGAAAGTCTATATGGATATGTGTTTATTTTCAATGGCATCGCTATAAGTTGAAAGAATGTCAAACAGAGATCCACAGCAGATTCTACCATTAAGGCTAAATACATTGCAGCTTCAGAAACAACAACAGAAGTAGTGTGGATCAGGAAGTTTATCTTACAAGTCAGTATAGTCCCAAGTTCAGTGGATTCTATCCCATTATATTGCGACAATAATAAGGCCATTGTATAGGCGAAAGAGCAAAGAGTACACCAGAGATCTAAACATTTGAAAAAAAATACCACATTGTTAAAGAGAACTTGGCTCGAGAAGATGTTGTGTTTTATAGAGTTGATTCTATAAATAATATAGCGAAACCACTCACTAAAGCCTTAACTCTAAAGGTGTTTGAGAAACACATGGAGTCATTAGGTATTAAATACTATTACGCATGGCATTAGAGCAATTGGAGTTGTTGGGATTCGTACTTATATGCCATTTCAATTTTATTTGAATATTATATTTTCATACTTTATGCAATAAATAAATATTTTATTAAATTGCTAATTATTTTATTAAGGTAAGATGCTTGTAACATTTTGGACATTATATTAATCTAAAGGAGTTTAGATCAGGTCTAAAGAGTTAAAACCTTGTCTGAAATGAGACAAAACTTCAGAATATACTAATAATGACATAGTTGTAAAAGGTTGCAAGCGTTGCTAGGAAATGTCATTTTGTAAGTATATTCTCGAATTATAAGTTCTTGATCTATTTTCACTGATGTAGAGTCTGTCAAGTAGAACCAATTAATATAGATCAGTGTATATCTATATCTGGATTGTCCAAATGGTTAAACTTAGCAGATCATGAGTTTAGTGAAAGCTCGTATAGATATATAGGTATTCAGTAAGGACTAAATACTAAACAAGACTTAATAAAGACCTCTAATAAATATCCTATAAATCCATCAATGAAGGGTCTTCTTGAGTTGAGTATTATTCGTGGTCCCTAAACCTGAGCACCATGGTGGGCTTATGAGTAATCCATCATACTTAGGTTTAAAACATGTTAGAGACCTTTTATGGTCTGACCGTTGGGTGTCATTGGGTATGGTCTGATACTTATAGAGTTTGATGTATGTAGATATGGGATCCCTAAGCTTATATGGATAAGTTAAGTATCTAGACGCTCTAAGGTTGTATTACAAGAAGTCTTATAGCCATAAGTATTTAACTCGAAAAAAAGTTTCCTGTGGTATAAATAATATCGTAAAGGAGTTTGTGCATATTGTTTATCAGAATACGAATCAAAGAAATAAGTTTATGATTGAGCAATAGGGTTGGCGGTGTTGATCTATGTCTCCGCTTTTCTATGATATTAATGACGGAGGGATTATATAAATATGGATTAACCTCAACTTGTATAGTTTAACTCGCTATTTTGTATTATCCATAACGTATTTATATGGGACATCGGCTATGAACTTACAGAAATGTTCTCTGAGACAAAATGAGTGTGAGCCTGGGGAGTCTCACTATATGAAGTGTACGCATTGAGCACGTGGGTAGCGGACCGAATCGAATTGTTCAATCCAGAAAGTTTTTCAAAAAATATTTATTTATTTCAGTGTCTCTCAAAAAATAGCAAAGGTTTAAGTGTTAAACTTAAAATTGTGTCAAGTGAGACTTGACTTTTTTATCTACCTAGTGTATGTTTCAAATTGTGCCAATAATTTGTATGGGTATTAAATTGGGCATTAGTGTATATAACTACAATTTAAATGAAACAATTATTGTTTCATTTAAATTATATTAATTAGCTATTTATTTATTTTAAAGTCTCTCGAAAAAATTATAGGGTTTAAGTGTCAAGCCTGAGATCTCGACAAGTAGGACTTGTCACTTTTATCTTTCTATTTATTGTCACATATCATGCCATTAATTTGTTAAGGCATGACACGTGATATACTTTTATTAGTCCAATTAATAAATATTAATAATTATAATTAGCCAAAGGGATATAATTGATATTTTACTTATAAAATTTTGTAAATCAAAATTTATTTCCGTAATTCGGCCTATTTATTGCCACCAAACACTTTTGTTTAACCATGAGATGGACTTTTTACATTGTCATGCTTAATATATAAAACATGTGTTAGCTTCCTTTTAATTGACTTTGAAAAGCAAAAAAGCCATTAGTCTTTGTCACATTGGCCAACACGTTAAGCATGCTACCTTTTCATTTGTTTTAAGCAGAATGAATTACACCTCATGCTTATAAATTTTGTCACTGAAAAATTTTCAATTGGTTGTAGTGATGGTCATTTAGGCTATATATATGGGGTAAATCTATTTGCTTTAATATGGCAAGGCAAGTAAAAGGAAAAATATAATTTATTCAAGAGAAATAAAAGTGAAGTAAGAGTAGTTTCAGGTGTTTTATATTTTAAAAAAGAAAGTTATTATTTAAGTTTGTGAAAGCCTGTTACGTTCTCAACTAGAATTGTTTAAAATATGTTTTAAGGGTGAGTCTCTTAATCTTATTAGTATAATGAGATTATTTAATGTGTATTAATTCTACTGCATCGTATTTGAGACATACAATATTTTAAATTGTTTTAAAATACACACATTTACCCGTAGCACAGTATACACACACACACAACACTTTCATATTTATGCGCAAAGGTAGTTGGATGGAGCTAAATTAGAGAGATAGATTTTAGACCAAAAAGTCTTTCTTTTGTACTCTATATTTTTGTAGTACTATTTTCTTTCATATAATATTTTGAAGTTTATATTATTACTTCTTGCAATTCTTTCCTTTAATTCCATCATAATTGTTTAATTCTCATTTTACTAAGGTAAAAAAATTGAAGTTCTTGGTAAGGTAATAAGATGAAACTCTTAATTTAGAATTTAATGTTTATATTCTTCAGTTAATTAAATTTATATATGATATATTTATTATTCTAAAGCAATATTTATATATTTTCTTACAAAGTGGCGTGTCTTGATTTATTATAGAATCCTTATAATTGGTACCAAAAAAAAAAATCTTAAACTCATTTACAAGATTTAATGTAGATACTCTTTCTTGTAAAGTGAGAGTCTTAATTTATTATAGACAAATATAATAATTGGCATAAGTAATTTGGAGAAGTAAATACAATTTCATATGTAAATTATGATGAACCCTAATGGCTATATCTTTTGATTGAAACCTCCTTTGTGAGTTATGAAAAAGAGTTGAATATATTCTTATTAAATTTACTAAGAGTGGACCCCCTAAACTTAGCATGCATTAAATTTTTTGTATAATTACTTGTGTATATCTTATAATTGTAATACTTTTTTTGTTGTGTGATTTTGGTATCTAGTTCTAACCTTATTTATCTTAGCCTTATTAATTATGACTTCAAGAGTGTTAGGTATTAAGTGTTACAATCTACCTCTCTTAGTGGACACACGACTTTGTGTGTCCTAGGCCCCAAGGGATACGTGGCTAGCCCATATGCCTCTAGATCACAACGGTTATATGACCTATGTACTCTATTTGTAGTCTAAACTTTGGGCTCTCTAGGCCACAATGGAAGGTGGATCTAACTCTCATACCATTTGTAACAGTCTTTTTTCCTACATAATATAATATTGCTCATTAGGGCCTAGGTCACCACGGTTTTGTTATAGGGTCTCCTCAAAAGGCATAGTCACTTTATCTAATCAAGCGATGTAGGATTATGTCACCTAGTCCTCACCTCATTCATCTTAGCTATGCTATCTGTAACATTAGGAGTCTTGAATCTCAAGTGTTATAATCTATCCCTTCTAATGGTATTACAAGCCTTAAGACTTAAGACTTTAAGCTAATTTATCCTAAAATATACTAGTAACACCATAAACTTTAAGTTTACTTAAAAATATTCATAAAAAAAATGAAAGGCCGTATTTGTGTGTGAAAAGGATATTGAAGTGGAAAAATAATAAGTCTTGAATATGCTTATCAATTTAAGTTTGGGGGTATTCATTATTAAAAAAAAATTGATTAAAGAGCTTTAAATGAATAATACCTCTGGTTTAAGAAAAAGAAGCAATTCTTTGTAAAATAGTGATTAAAAGAAAAGATGAAAACATCCTAAATTTGGGGGAAGAGATAAGTCAAGGAGAAGAGAGATCAAAAGGTTTCTAAGTAAAATTAAGTGTTCATGGTATGATTTGAACTTCATATATATATATATCTTTATATCCCACCTTGACCTTATCTTTACGTTACAAGATAATTAAAGTTCTAAATAGATTCCTAGACATGTGTATTTTCTACATTAATGGAGGGTAGTATGAACAGTAAGTTTATAGTAGTGTTATAAATTAATAAATGTAGAGATATTATATTTATGTAATTTATTAAGTATTGAGTAAATCTATATTTCATTCGACTAATTATTTACTTATTACACACATGCACAAGTGATCGATTATAAGGGAGAATGAAAGACCTGATAAATAGTATACACATGCACAAGTGATCGATTATAAGGGAGAATGAAAGACCTGATAAATAGTATGTGGTTATTTGGCAGTTGTTTATTGAAATTCAAAAAAACCCTTATGCTATTTAACAGTCTTTGAGACAATGATGATGATTGTCATATCAACTAAGCTTGTTTTTAATTTTTAAGTTTTTCTTAGAGTCAACAAGTTGTGATTGTTTGTTTTTATTTTTCTTAACAGTAAGTAAAGTCTTAAGTTTATGGGTATTTGATAGAAGCGTAAATACACTAGTATATTTAGCACTTTGAACTTAGTTTTTGCTCTATTTTATGAATATTTGACTATTTAATTGTATTTTTTAATCATAATTAGGTGCACTAGGGAAAATGTGATGATTCGGGATAAATGGGAGGCGAAACGAATGTTAAACTACAAAGTTACAGTCTAAATACAAGAGCACTTAAGTGCAGGCCTAGGAGACGCGATGCCTAAGGCTGGGCGCTGCAGTGCCTAAGGTTGGGCACTGCATGGCAAAAATTTGGGCACCGAGGTGCCCAGGAAGACAACATTATACTTTGCGTTCTAGGTCTGAGTACCGCAGCGCTCAGCCCCAAGTGCTGGGACTCTCGGACAACAAGTAAAAGTCTCTATTTTTAGTCCTATTTCGACTTAGATTCTAAGACCCTCGACCGTAGGGTTTCTTAAAGTTATAAAAGCACTATATTTAGAGCAAAAACAGAGACTTTTAGAGAGGCAAAACTTAGAAAAATAATTATAATGCAAATTAAGAGATCAAAGCCAAGATTGAAGATTCAAGCTTCAAGTTAAAGAAAAGAAAGAGAAATAACTCAAGGCATCTTCTTGATTATTTTTTCTTATCATTATATTCTTGTTCTTGTTCTTACTATTATTCATGGATTGGTTTGATACTCTTAGTTTTGCGATGAGCTAAACTTGTTTAATCTAAGGTTAGATGTTTAAACCTAATATGTAGTTGAATTTTATTAATTCTTAGTTTATGAACTTAATACATATAATACATTAATTCTATTTTTTATTTAATGCTTTCATGATACCTAATCAACATCTTGAATGATTGAGGAATAATGATGAACTCGATGGGTGCATTCATATATTTAGCCTAAGATAGTTTGATGCATGATCATCGGGTAAGAACTATGAGTTTCATGTAGGATAGACATATACCTAGATGGCATGCATGGTTTGATTTAGACTCAGTTTTAATGAATTACTTTTTATTTGTATTAAAAGATTAATTAAGAGGTTAATGAATCTAATGAAATATTAGGGGATAAGTCAAAACCCTATACTGTTATTAATTGGTGAATTCAACTCTTTATTTATTTGCTATATAGGTTTAGTTTAATTTCATAGAACTAGGTTAATTAATTGAATTTTAGATTTTAATTTTTCTGAATAAAAGTTAAGTAGATATAATTTTAATAACTGATTAATAGAACTAAATTATAAGTCCCTGTGGGAATATTCAGATTTTAAATCTTAAATTACTTGATATGATAATATACACTTGCGCTTAACTACTAAACTAAACATCACCAATAGAGACATATATTTAGCCCATGTTCACTAGACCCTAAAGGTCATACAACCTATAGGTTCTTTAGCTTACATTGTGAGGTAAGTCCAATTTTGATAACATTTATAATGACTTATTTCTACAGAGTATAATATTGTTGGCATTGGGCCTAGGCTTGCACTATTTCTACAGAGTATAATATTGTTGGCATTGGGCCTAGGCTTGCACTATTTCTCTTTAAATTTCTCCAAAAGACCTTATACTATTTGAGAATGAGATTTATATATATAGCCTAATTATTTTATTTAATTAGGTGATGTGAGATTCTGACATCTGACCTTCACCTCATTCGTTTGGCTCTCCTATCTATAGCCTCGAAAGTATTGGATCTTAGGTGTTATAAAGAATGAAGGTGTTGAAAAAAAGGTGTGACAAATCAAAGATTGTAGAACCTGTACAACAAAAGAAACGGCCGACAATGATCTTCTAACACTCTAGTTTAATGGAGAAGTTGATTTGGTTTATCCATCCAAAGTTTTTCCTAAGAAAAATTTAGAAAAGAGGGAAAAGAGTAGAGAAAATGAGATTTTGGACGAAATTGGTGTCTTGATGAAAACGAAGGTGAAAAATGAGATATACCCCTTCCTTTATCTCGTGCGAAAGAGTAAAGGCTTAGAGCTTAGGCCTCTAAGGCCGAGATATAGAGATACTTGAGTGATGACTCTTACCTTATTGGAAGGTAATTTCAGCACTAAGATTGAGGGTTGTTTGGTAATTAAGCCTTGCGTGCTTAAAGAAGAAGTTGGCCTCTGATTGGTTGTTTTTTTTAAATGATGAAAGCGAGTAGGCTCTCAACCATGGTAGAGAGTCTTTTATTGGTGCAAGTGTTTTTTTATCGTGCGGAGGTTTTATTTTTCGAACAAAAAGGAGTTGAGAGGTAGTACGAGGCTGATGGGTAGCTATAGTAATAGCCATTAGGGTTGTGCGTTTAAGGCACCATCCTTTCACCTACCAGTTGTCGTCTCACGCGGTTTCTGAAAATGATTAGCCATGGGGTTTATTGGTAATGTGAATAATTGAGTTATCCATTGACCTTTTGACCGCCACATATGAACTAATGTAGTAAGTGTGAGGCTTAATGAGCATGTATCTTCAGTGGACCTTGATTGGAATATCTTCTCTTTTTAATAGAGGTTTCTAAACTTAAGAAAAAAATAATAATAATAGAAGTTTCTAATTGATCCACAATTTTACTGAACTTGGTCTCTTTTGTCTTCTTGCAATAGGCTATGTGATTTTATGAAACAAGGCTTGTGGAATTGAGGTGACCACGTGATTCTTTTTAATTACTTCTAAAATTATCCCTCTATATATGTGTGTGTTTTGAATTTTTGTTTATATTCACATGTAAGTGACAACAACTATATATTAAGTCATAGTAGACTTGATCAAACCAATTCGGTTAATTCTAAACCGGAGAAACTGATTTCTTCCTTCAGTGGGGTTGGACAATTTATGCTATATAGGCTAATATATGATCTCTTTCTCCTTTCTCGCCAACCATTTGGAATACCAACGAGATTAATAAACGCTTCTTCGGGGCATTGGATTGTAAGGCCATCCATTGGCTGATCAAATCCCAAACTCTTTTTCAGCTTGACATAGCAAATTAGCAATTCTTGAAATGAAGAATGCTTCTAATATGAATTGGAATAATAAAGTGCCTCCTTTGTTTTCCCCAACATAGATAGCCCGAGTGACCTTTTGGTACGTCAATTGTCTCTAGAACCATATATGCACCCTCAAAGAAACTGCTTTGTACAAAAAAAAGCCAGTTAAGCCAACATCCATGGTCATTCTGTTCTTGGAAAGGCAGGGGAAGAATTGCAATCCTGTGAGCTGTGACTTATTATGCAAGAAAGA
The DNA here is from genome assembly GCA_946807835.1 of Ailanthus altissimus. NCBI lineage: Eukaryota > Viridiplantae > Streptophyta > Magnoliopsida > Sapindales > Simaroubaceae > Ailanthus > Ailanthus altissimus. Next base: position 16,400,299 of record OX327698.1, read on the forward strand.
CTTCGATTGGAAAAAACCAATAGTTCTAGTATGCATGTATATAGCCCAACCACTCTATGAATGACTTATTGGTAAACTATTTTTCTTACTAGTTCTTAGATAGCCTCAACATCACCGTTAAATTGACCATCAGCAGTTTGTAGAACTCTCTAATTTGTTTTCTATTTTTTTTAATAAAAAAATAATTTTATTGCTAATCCAGCGAGATACAAATAGAAGCACAATTAAAAACACAGATCAATAAGGTAAAATAACGACAATCAAGTGTCACAACTTTGTTACAATATTTTTAATGATTGACCATTTAAAACACTCAGACATTTAATATATATAATATCCTTAATGCATCGGAAGACATCCATAACATTAGAAGATTTTTGTTAAAACACTACCTGATTATGCTCATGCCATATACAATAGATGGAAACCCTCAAAGTTTAGGCAAAATATAAATTTTGAATTATGTAAGGTCATGCTTGTTCTAGTGAAACAAAATAAAAGTTTCTCATTAGCCTTGGAATTTGAAGACATACTTATCTATTGAATGATGAACTTATCTATTAAATGGTCAATATTTTTAATGATTGACCATTTAAAACACTCAGACATTTAATATATATAATATCCTTAATGCATCGGAAGACATCCATAACATTAGAAGATTTTTGTTAAAACACTACCTGATTATGCTCATGCCATATACAATAGATGGAAACCCTCAAAGTTTAGGCAAAATATAAAATTTGAATTATGTAAGGTCATGCTTGTTCTAGTGAAACAAAATAAAAGTTTCTCATTAGCCTTGGAATTTGAAGACATACTTATCTATTGAATGATGAACTTAAGATTTCCATCACTATAAATTGTGAGAAAAAACTGCGGTACTATTAACAACTAATTTCTCGTATGCGTAACATTTCCCATCGAATCTCTTTTCCTATTAATTCTAGAAAAAATGAATATACAAGAACTCACAAAACTGTTCTCATTCAATTCTTGGTCAAGCATCATCGTGCCTTTAAGCAAGAAGTGAGGTTAATGAAGATGTCTTCTCCGCAGGGAATTGTTAGACCCCCCATTGGATGATTGAATCCAAATTCGTCCTCAGCCTTACTTAGCAATTCTTGAAATGAAGGCTGATTCAAGAATGATACCGGAATTATAAATCGCTTCTTTTGGCTCTCTCCAACATAGACTGCAAGGTAGCCTTTTGGCACATCTGGGGACCATGAAGTTGCTTGATTTGTAAACAATTTTGATTGGCGCAGAATGTGCTTAGCATGTAAAATACCGGGGAAACAAATAGCCATGGCTGTGTGATATTTGCTGCTTTGGGAATGTGATGAAGATGAAAGATGAGTTGGGAGAAGAAAGCAAAGGATGGTAAAAGAGATTGTGAGGACTTAGCTTGGCTTGTGGTATATCATGGGTGTATATATAGATGAAAGGCTGTGCTAAAAATCTCAGCTCCGGAGAATGAATGGTGAAAGAGGCATTCTGTGGGGTTTGCCAACAGACATTAGGACCTGAATGATAACATGATTCTGTCTTCCAACTCATCGCCAAGAAGTTAAGAGTGATTGAGAGTGTATGTTTGTTAGAACTCACTAGGCCCGACCATTCAAGAGGTGTAAGACAACATGTTTTCCATTTGTTGATTCAACCAGCTGGCCTCTTAGAGTGCAAGTTTAAGTGATGTGATTAAATTATTTTTAGGTATAAGAAAATGACGGGATAGCATCCTTATATGATTTTAGATAAATAATCTTTAGGCAGATCAGACAAGCCAAATTGTCCGTTCTTTTGACCCAGTTAGCCCCAATTTTTTTCACTTCTAAGATTCAAGCAACCTGATATATGATTTTCTGTACACACAATGAAAACTTGGTGATTGACTCAAATGATTTATCTGAATCAGTAGAGTTATTAGGCTTCTAGAAATGGCAATCAACATTTGATTATATGTTAAAATTCACAGAAAACTTCCCAAGTGCAGAAAACATTAGAGTAGCAGATATCTGCAAGTAGCGTTGAAATAGTAGGCCACATTAGCAGTCATTGCTTTTGCACATCATCAGGACAAAGCCATGTGAAGGGCAGGTGAAGTACGCCCTGCTAATGGCCCTATTCACACCCCACCTGAAACTACCAAATTGCTCCAAGTTCTGCAGTTATCAGAAAATGATTAATAGTAGAACCACATTGGCAGTTGGTAGCTATCACTCAAAGATGGCTATCATTTTTATAGAGCATGTAAAAGAGAAGAAATTCTTTAGCTCCTGCGCATTGAAACTGACTGTTTTGTCTACTAATTTCGACAGCTACCGATTGAACCTCTGAGATGCCAAGTTCTGTTAATGCAATTGAAAAAACTGAAGAAAGGAAAGTGACAGGCTCTTGCTTGATCATATTCGTTATTTTCAAAATGAACAACATGTATCATTATAGCCTCGATGACACTCAAATCTGTTATTAATTTACAAATATGGCAGTCTACTGGTGCCTAAATCATTTCAAATGAACTGAAACATAGACCTCTTGTATTATACTTGGTCTGTAACCAGGTTTATTAATTCACGGTGAGTGATTGTATCATATAGATAGCAGAGCAAACACGATAACTGAGAAGAAACTAGGTTTTTTGTTTTTTCGGCTTCAGGAATTTTATCCCTATCAAGGGAAAAAGTTTGCGAGTAAAATGAAGCAACTCAACACTGTCAACTCATTATTACAAAGTTTATGTTCTCTAAACTCTTTATCACTACATCTCTCTTCTATCTAATGGGATTGTCTGTCCACTCATCCTCGTGAGTGATCATAGCTGCACTACCTTCATCTAGTAGCGGTTAGAATTGCTCTTCAACCATTGTAAAATTTACCATCTGTGATATACAGAATTGTATTTGGCTGGTAAGTATACACGCCTTCTCATAGTAATCCAGTCATATGAGATGTGATATTAACGAAAATGTCTTCTCTGCAGGGAATTGTGAAGCCACCCATTGGATGACAGTAGCCAAACTCTTCCTCAGGTTTACTCAGCAAAGCCTGAAATGAACGTTGCATCAAAAATGACACTGGCACTACAAATCTCTTCTTCTGGCCCTCTCCAGTATATACTGCAAGGAAACCTTTTGGTACATCTAAAGATGTTGAAGAGACTTTTCTTTCCCGTCAAAACATTCCACTGAAGATTTTTCTTGGCAACCAAAACACTAGGCAAACGAATTCCCATGATTGTTTGTTGATATATTCTTCAAAGACAAACTAGAAAAAATAACTAAGAGGCACTTTGCATGCGGAAAAGTTAGAACAAGAAACACAAACACTTGGCTTGCTCATAAACCCAAAGGATTTGTGTATATATAGGAGTTACAGAGCGAGGGAATTCCTCTAATTTTTCAAGTTAGTGGCCAAAAAATCATCTGCTGGTGTCTGTTAAGGATTTAACTGATAAGGGATACACGTTGTCCTGTCGTTCAAAATGGACTGTTGGGTTATTCAATGCTGATATAACCGCTAATCTTACCGACCCTTTGGTCAGGGACATGCATAAAACATCTAATCTATGGATGTTTACAAAAGCAAAGGACAATGATGAGAGTGGGAGAGGTTAAAATGCGAAACGAGTACTATATGAATTTGTTCACAAGCAAGATAACATGGAATAGGATCTTTATAGAAATACAAGAAATGGAGTAGCTAAACAAATTCAGAGAAAAATGGAACTTAAAAAACATTTCTCTCCGAGTTATATTTCAATTATGTTCCAGATAGCAACAACCAATCTCATTCTGCAACAAATTAAACTTTAGAAATCTAAGTGTGTGCGTGTATATATATATATATATATATATATATGACTCAATACTCCAAAGATCTTAGATGGGTGTAGTGAGATTTTGTGCTTTTGTATTTGTGATATTTTCCAGGAAAGTATTGGTAAGCCAAACAGAATGAGAGAGAGATGAGACTGATTGAATGTAAACTTTTGTATTCAATTACAATGATCTTGAATTGTAATACAAAGGAACTTATATACTTGCTCTTGACACTAGAGGACAGAATCAGTTACACAAAAGCTAAAAATACGCTAACTATATAATAGATTTTGTAACTATATAACAACTTAACAAACCTCTAATTAAATTAGCTATCCACGTTAGCATTGCACATATTTGCAGTCTCCACCAGAAACGTTTGATCCTTGCTTCTGTGCTAGTTGTCATGGTTCTACTTCACATCCCCCCGCAAGCTTAACTGTCTTGGAGTGACATTGAGCTTGTGAGTTAATTCTTTGAACTTTGAAACGGGCAGAGCCTTTGTGAAGATATCAGCTATCTGATGTTCAGTAGGAATGTACCTGATGTCAACTTCATTATTCAGCACTTTATCTCTTATAAAATGTACATCAATTTCGATGTGTTTTGTTCTGCTATGGAAGATTGGATTTGCTGCAAGTGAGGCTGCACCTTGGTTATCACACCATATCACAGGGATTGTTGTCAATTGTAAGCTCAATTCTGAAAGCAATGATTGCAGCCAAGCTATTTCAGCTATGACCTGAAACAGAGCTTTATACTCTGACTCAGTGCTGGATCTTGCTACTACTCTTTGCTTCTTTGAGCTCCATGAAACTAAGTTTCCAGCAAGGTAAATACAGTACCCTTCAAATGACTTTCTATCATCTATATCGCAAGCCCAATCTGCATCAGTGAAGGCTGTCAAGTTTAAACCTCTTCCTGGATTGAATACTAGGCCATGTTCTTTTGTGCCTTGTAAGTACCTAAGTATTCTTTTACAACATTGCCACTACTGTTTTGAAGGAGAAGATAAAAATTGACTTAGTTTATTCACTGCAAACGAGATTTCTGGTCTTGTAAGGGTTACATATTATAATGCCCCGACCACACTTCGATGGAGAGAAACATCTTTAAACTTCTCCTTTTCTGTTCTTATCAGTTCAAGTCCTGTACTCATAGGAGTAGGGCAACTACCTGCACTGGCTATATTAGTTTTCTTCAAGAGATCATCTATATACTTGGTCTGTGAAAGGTGTAAAGATTCACCAAGTTTGGTCACTTCAATCCCTAAGAAGTAGTTCAGTTCCCCTAATTCCTTTAGAGCAAAGTCTTTATGAAGTTGATTAATTACATTCTGTATTTCAGTTTCATCATCACCTGTTGCTATTATATCATCAACATACACCAATACTATTGTAATTCCTGAATCATGCTGCTTAACAAAGACTAATATGTCTGATTTTGCATTAGTGAATCCCCACCTGGCTAGTGTTGATCTCAGTTTATCATACTAAGCCCTTGGGGCTTGTTTCAGACTATATAATGCCTTTTGCAACTTGCACATATGTCTTTCTTTCCCTTTGGCTATGAACCCTTCAGGTTGCTCCATATACACAGTTTCAAGCAAATCCCCATTAAGAAATGCATTATTGACATCCACTTGTCTTAATTTCCACCCTTTGGTTACAGCCAAACTTAAGATTACTCTTACTGTGTTGGCTTTTACCACAGGACTGAAGGTTTCTGTGTAGTTTATGCTTGGTGTCTGATCAAAGCCTTTAGCTACAAGCCTAGCTTTGTATCTTGCCACACTGCCATCAGGATTCCTTTTTACTTTAAACACCTATTTATTTCTGACAATCTTGCAATTAGGTTCAGGAGGTATCAGCTTTTAAGTCTTATTTCTTATGAGAGCTTGAAACTCATCATTCATTGCATGTCTCCATTGAGATAGCTTTAAAGCTTCTGATATTGTTTCTGGTGTATGTTCTGGATTTCCTTCAACTTGAGTGAGTAAGATTTTTGGTTTGTAGATACCTGCTTTTGATCTTGTAATCATAGGATGATGGTTAAGTGTTTGATCAGGAATTGATGTTTCTGTTTCAGGTTCTATTATGCTGGGTTCAGAATTAGTGTTTGTGTTTGGAGGATATTCACAGTTGATTTGAGTCTAACTTGGTGGTAAAAGGGAATTGTTTATGTTTGCACCACTTTGTGTTTGATCTAAAGGATCTGAAATTGACAGGACCCAACCTGAGCCCTCCTCGAGAATCGAGGCAGATCCTGCGATGACATGTGACTAACATACTCTTTACTCATACATATAATACAATGAGGCTACCTGCCTCAACAAAAAGTGTACACATATGCTCCACTATACAAAACATATACAAATACACAGACTAAGACACTTATGTAGCTATGCACGTTGGCCCAACCTCAAAATGTGATGACTGTATCACATTGCACAAATTCCTGTGACAACCTGGGAAAAATAGGGAAAATAGGAAAAAGGGTGAGCTTGTGGCTCAGTGAGTAGACATAATCTGAAAATATCATATACTTTATATGTATTGTACACGTATAAATCTGTATGATAAAATAATCATAAAACTGTATACTGAGTAATCAATAAACTTGTATTGAAAATATGAACTGTCATAAAATCTGTGCTGAAATTAAAATCATGACATAATATTGGAATCTGAAAATCTGAAAGCACAAACTATCATAAAATCTATTATCAGGCTGAATATATGTAACATATCTCTGGAAACATATACTACATATATATACTGAAAATCATACCAAACTTGTACCCGGGGAAAATCTGGTCTAACCTGGCGGAGTAACTCACGCACAGGCAGAGCGGGGGATCTAAGCTGATCTAACCCGGCGGAATGTTACATCGCTCGGGCAGAGCAAACTAAACTGGTCTAATGCATGCGCAGAGCAACTACATTAAAGGGGAGGGTACGCATATGGTGGTTCAAAAACTACTACAATATAATATCATGACCATAATTATTCTGAAATAATTATTTCTGCACTGAACATAATTATAAACTGTACTATAATAAATTCTAAAATATTTCTGAATATACTAAATAGTATAAATATTTTTCTGTCTAAAATAAATCATAACTAAATCTGATAACGCGTAATTAAATCATAATTAACTGTATTAAAAACATATAAAATATATATAATTATCCACTCACAAAAGTGTGCTAATCCTGAGCTGGGTCTGGATTCTGAGATCTATTCGCTATCGGCACACCTCCTATATCATAGGGTGTAAAAATACATCATTAGTACCGATATGTATTGTAAATATTAAAATCTAAATATTCTAATATCGTAAAACTATTACCCGCTAAACCACTGGGTATAATTCTGACTACCCAACTAATTTCCTAAAATTTCCTATTTTCTTTCTTTTTCTCTTTTCTTTTCCTTCTTTTTCTTTCTCTTTCTCTTTTTCCTTCCCGTTCTTCCTTTCCCTTTCTTTTTCTTTTTCCTTTCTTTTCTTCTTCTTTTCTTTTTCTTCTTTCTTTTCTTTTCTTCTCTCGGCTTTCTCTTCTTTCTTTCTTTCTCTCTTCTGTTCGGCTCTACTTTCTTTCTTCTTCTATTTTAGTTGCTTTTCTTAAACGAACAAAAAAACAAAACTAATATATATATATATAACGGCCACCGCTTCTATTTCTCCTCTTTGTTTTTTTTTTGCCACCAAACCTTATATATATACAACAAGTGTATTACAATTCCTCCCCCCTTATAAAAATTTCGTCCTCGAAATTCGTATACCTCTCTGAAACAAATGAGGATACTGAACTGTCATCTGATCCTCTCGCTCCCATGTAGCCTTTTCCACTGCATGATTCCTCCATAGGACTTTAATTAGCGGTATAGTCTTATTACGTAGTACTTGTTGGCGATAATCCATTATCTGAACAGGTTCCTCATCATAAGTTAAGTCTGTCCTCAACTGAACTGGCTGAGTATCTAGAATGTGAGAAGGGTCAGGTATATACTTTCGCAACATAGAAACATGAAACACATCATGAATGCGTGACAACTCAGGTGGTAATGCTAAGCGGTACGTAACCACACCAACCCTTTCTAAAATCTCATATGGTCCAATATATCTAGGACTTAGTTTTTCCTGTTTCCCAAAACGAAGCACACCCTTCCATGGTGAGATCGGTAAAAAGACTCTGTCTTCTACTGCAAACTCTAGCTGTCTACGGCGTTTATCTACATAACTCTTCTGTCTGTCTTGAGCTGCCTTGAGTCTATCTCTGATAATACTGATCTTCTCACTAGTGGCTTGAATAATCTCTGGACCCAACAATTTCTTTCTCCAACTTCATCCCAACAAATCGGAGTTCTGCATTTTCTTCCGTATAAAGCCTCATACGACACCATCTGAATGCTAGACTGATAACTATTATTATATGCAAACTCCATCAATGGTAAATAATCATCCCAATTACCCTTAAGCTACAACATACAAGCTCTGAGCATATCCTCTAATATCTGTATAGTTCGCTCCGACTGCCCATCTGTCTGAGGATGAAAAGCTGTACTAAAGTTTAGCTTAGTGCCTAAGGCCTTCTGTAAGCTATGCCAGAATCTAGAAGTGAATCGAGAGTCTCTATCTGATACAATGGACACTGGAGCCCCATGTAACCGTACAATCTTACTCACATACAAATGAGCCAGCCTATCTAATGAGTATAAAATCTTATAAGGCAAGAAATGAGCAGACTTTGTGAGTCGATCAACGATCACCCAAATACTATCATGACCCCTTCGTGTACGAAGAAGCCCAACAACAAAGTCCATGGTAATATGTTCCCACTTCCATTCAGGAACTGGAAGTGGTTGAGATAATCCTGCTGGCCTCTGATGTTCTGCCTTAACCTGCTGACAAATCAAGCAGTGAGATACAAACTCTGCAATCTCTTTTTTCATACCTTGCCACCAGTAATGTTCTCTCAAAGTACGATACATTTTAGTGCTGCCAGGATGCATAGCATAAGCTGAGCTGTGAGCTTCTTCTAAAATCTGCTTCTTTAACTCTGAGTTATTCGGAACACAAAGTCTGTTACCCATAACTAATGTCCCATCAGCTTTCAATGTTAAATCAGCTCGCATTCCATTCTTTACTTCTTGCTTAAGTTTAACTAAATTAGGATCCTGATCTTGCACATCTCGAATCTGATCAATCAACATAGGCCTAACTTGAAAATGTGCTAGAAGAACTCCAGACTCAGCTACAGATAATTTAACCCCCATAGATCTTAATTCAACTAACAATGGAAGATAAGTCACTCTCAAATAAGCAATGGAGCTAGAAGACTTCCTGCTGAGTGCATCTGCTACCACATTTGCCTTACCCGGATGATAATCAATTGTACAATCATAATCTTTTGTTAGCTCTAACCATTTCGTTGTCTCAGATTCAAATCTTTCTGTGTGAACAAATACTTCAAACTTTTATGATCAGTAAAGATTTGACATGTAACACCATATAGATAATGTCTCCAAATCTTCAAGGCGAATACTATTGTTGCCAGTTCTAAATCATGGGTTGGATAATTCAACTCATGCTTCTTAAGCTGCCTAGAAGCATAAGCTATCACCTTACCATGCTGCATTAATACACAACCTAATCTTTGTCTAGAAGCATCACTGTAAATTATAAATCCTTCAGTGCCAGATGGAAGAGTGAGAACAGGAGTTGAAGTCAATCTCTTTTTAAGCTCTTGGAAGCTATCTTCATATTCATCAGTCCACACAAACTTTACATTTTTCCTAGTCAACTTTGTAAGCAGTGCAGCAATCTTAGAAAAGTCTTTAACAAATCTTCGATAATAACCTGTTAGACCGAGAAAACTTCTAATTTCTGTCACACTAGCTGGTCACTCCCAATTTACTATAGCTTCGATTTTCTGAGGATCCACATAAATTCCATCTGCTGAGATCACATGGCCCAAAAATGCAACTTTATCTAGCCAAAACTGACATTTGCTGAACTTGGCATATAACTGTTTATTTCTCAAAATCTGTAGCACTATCTTCAAATGCTCTACATGCTCCTCTGTACTCCGCGAATACACAAGAATATCATCAATAAAAACTATAACAAATCGATCAAGATAGGGATGAAATACCCTATTCATAAGATCCATGAATGCAGCTGGAGCATTAGTTAACCCAAATGGCATTACTAAAAACTCATAATGCCCATATCGAGTTCTGAAAGCAGTCTTAGCCACATCAGTATCTCTAATCTTTAACTGATGATACCCTGATCGTAGATCGATCTTTGAGAAAATCTTTGCACCCTGTAACTGATCAAATAAATCATCAATGCGAGGGAGTGGATACTTGTTGCGTATAGTGACTTTATTAAGCTCCCGATAATCAATACATAGCCTCAAAGTTCCATCCTTCTTTTTAACAAACAATACTGGTGCTCCCCATGGTGATACACTAGGTCTGATGAAACCCTTATCTACCAATTCTTGTAACTGAGTCAACTCTGAAGGGGCCATTCTGTATGGTGCTTTGGAGATAGGAGTTATGTTTGGAACCAAATCAATACCAAAAACAATCTCTCTATCTGGTGGTAAGCCTGAAAGATCTTCAGGAAATACATTTGGAAAATCTCTTACCACTGGAATATCTTCTAATGTAACCCCATTGACTCTGGTATCAATAACATGTGCCAAATAAGCTGAACATCATTTTCTAAGCAACCGTTTAGCTGTCATAGCAGATATAACACAGGATGGAAGAACTCGTCGCTCTCCACAAAAAATAATATCAGGCTCTTCATGTGTTCTGAATATAACTTCCTTTCGAAAACAGTCTACAGTAGCATGGTGATTAGCTAACCAGTCCATCCCAAGTATTGCATCAAAATCATGTATAGCAAGAGGAATTAAATCTGCTACCATCTCACTACTACCCACTTTGATAACAAAACCCCGAAATACATTCTCAGCCAGTAATGATTCTCCAACTGGTGTGGCTACCACCAAACTACAATCTAGGGGTTTTAACATTCTATCCGCATGCACAGTAAAGATATGGGAAATAAAAGAATGCGTAGAGCCCGGATCAATTAAAATATGGGCCTCTCGGCCAAAAATAGTCAGCATACCTGTAACAACATCTGGGGTAGCCTGTGCCTCTTGCTGAGTCAAAGCAAATACACGTGCCTGGCTATGAGGTCGACTTGGTTGACCCCTCTGTGGATCTCTACTAACTCCTAAAGCTCTAGGTTGTACACCAGTACTAGAGATAAGCTCTCCTGTCTGAGATCCTCTAGGTCTCTGAATATTGCCATTACCACCTTGAAAACCCTGAGAAGCTATACTCTGTGCTAAGCTGCTACTTCGAAGAAGATGAGGGCAATCTCTCCTCAAGTGTCCAACTTGTCCGCAATGGTAGCAACCTCTAAAACCTCTCAGACACTGTCCCTCATGACTCCTCCCACACATGGAACACTGAGGGTACCTTCTTATGCTTGCACTACTACTTAACTGGCTACCACCTCGGGGCCTCTGACTCCCTATGTTGCTTCCAACAGATGGAGGCACAATACTCTGACTAGAACTCTGTCTCTGTCCTCCTGATAGCATAGGGCTCTGACTATACCGTTGTCTACTAGAATACCATGCATGTGATGTCTCTCCTCCAGATGCTCTACTGCTGCTTGATCCACCAACTGACCAACTATGGCCTGGTCTCTGCTTGAATGACTGGGCTCTGCGTGCCTCTATTAGGCTTCTCTCAACTCTCATTGCAGCCCTTACCAACTCACTGAAATCAATGTGCCCCATAGCTGTAATTGTTGTCCCGATATTGCCTCTAAGGCCCTGTTCAAACCTCTTACATTTATCCCTCTCATTCTGTATTGCATAAGAAGCGAACCTCGATAACTCTATAAAATGGTTCTCGTACTCCTCCACTATCATCAATCCCTGTTCTAGCTCAAAGAACTTACTAGCCTGGATGTCTTGGTAAACCATAGGAAAGAATTTAACATTAAATTCTTTACAAAAATCAGCCCAACTAATTACCCCTCCATATCTACGTGATACTGATCTCCACTAATGGTATGCCCCACCCTCAAGTAAAAATGTAGCAAAGGAAACCCTCTCGTCATCAGTACATCTCATAACATCAAATATCCGTTCTACTCTAGTCAACCATGACTCTGCATCAGCTGGCTTTGTAGTGCCTGAAAAATTCTCTGCCCCCAAACTACGAACACGCTCTATTGTGTTCTCTCTCTTAGGTGGTCCCTGTGTTTGTCTCTCTACTGCAACTGTAACTAATTGAGCCAGTTTATCTATGGATTGCTCTAGGGCAGGTCTATCAGGCTGTCCCTGTGTAGGCTGTATCACAGGTTGTGGTACTGGATGAGGGAGTATCTCCTCTACAATAGGATCAGGCTGAGTTTGAGGTATGGGTACAGGGGAACTGACTCAGCTACTTCCTCTCTAATAAATTCCTCCCTTTTATCTGATACTAAAGGAGCTCCCAGTTCAGCCACAAGTTTCGTACGAGGTCGGCCACGTGGACGCATGATGAAAATCTATAAAATGCAACAATTTATTAATGACATCTCTAATATGCATGTATCATGTACTAGTCTACAGAATCTAAAACCATGCTCTGATACCAAACTGACAGGACCCAACCCGAGCCCTCCTCGAGAATCGAGGCAGATTCTGCGATGACATGTGACTAACATACTCTTTACTCATACATATAATACAATGAGGCTACCTGCCTCAACAAAAAGTGTACACATATGCTCCACTATACAAAACATATACAAATACACAGACTAAGACACTTATGTAGCTATGCACGTTGGCCCAACCTCAAAATGTGATGACTGTATTACACTGCACAAATTCCTGTGACAACCTGGGAAAAATAGGGAAAATAGGAAAAAGGGTGAGCTTGTGGCTCAGTGAGTGGACATAATCTGAAAATATCATATACTTTATATGTATTGTACACGTATAAATCTGTATGATAAAATAATCATAAAACTGTATACTGAGTAATCAATAAACTTGTATTGAAAATATGAACTGTCATAAAATCTGTGCTGAAATTAAAATCATGACATAATATTGGAATCTGAAAATCTGAAAGCACAAACTATCATAAAATCTATTATCAGGCTGAATATATGTAACATATCTCTGGAAACATATACTACATATATATACTGAAAATCATACCAAACTTGTACCCGGGGAAAATCTGGTCTAACCTGGCGGAGTAACTCACGCACAGGCAGAGCGGGGGATCTAAGCTGGTCTAACCCGGCGGAATGTTACATCGCTCGGGCAGAGCAAACTAAACTGGTCTAACGCATGCACAGAGCAACTACATTAAAGGGGAGGGTACGCATATAGTGGTTCAAAAACTACTACAATATAATATAATGACCATAATTATTCTGAAATAATTATTTCTGTACTGAACATAATTATAAACTGTACTATAATAAATTCTAAAATATTTCTGAATATACTAAATAGTATAAATATTTTTCTGTCTAAAATAAATCATAACTAAATCTGATAACGCGTAATTAAATCATAATTAACTGTATTAAAAACATATAAAATATATATAATTATCCACTCACAAAAGTGCGCTAATCCTGAGCTGGGTCTGGATTCTGAGATCTATCCGTTATCGGCACACCTCCTATATCATAGGGTGTAAAAATACATCATTAGTACCGATATGTATTATAAATATTAAAATCTAAATATTCTAATATCGTAAAACTATTACCCGCTAAACCACAGGGTATAATTCTGACTACCCAACTAATTTCCTAAAATTTCTTATTTTTTGTCTTTTTCTCTTTTCTTTTCCTTCTTTTTCTTTCTCTTTCTCTTTTTCCTTTCTTTTCTTCTTCTTCTTTCTTTTCTTTCTTTTCTTTTCTTCTCTCGACTTTCTCTTCTTTCTTTCTTTCTCTCTTCTATTCGGCTCTTTTTCCTTTCTTCTTCTGTTTAAGTTGCTTTTCTTAAACGAACAAAAAAACAAAACTAATATATATATATATATATATATATAACGGCCACCGCATCTATTTCTCCTCTTTGTTTTTTTTTTGCCACCAAACCTTATATATATACAACACGTGTATTACAGGAATTGCTGCATGTGAACTGATATCTGTACTTGGAAAACAAGTTATACTGAAATCATAGGGAAACAGGATTGATTGAGAATTGCAGTGACAATTGTGAGTATTTTCAGAAAGTTTGATAGTTGAATCAACAAAAGACTTATCAGATAGAAAAGGAAATTCGGATTCATCAAAGATAACATGTCTTGCCATATAAAACTTCCCTTTTGAAGTCATACACTGATAGCCTTTGTGTTGACTACTATATCCCGTAAAGGTGCACTTTTCAGTATGAAAGTCTAGCTTGTGCTTGTTTAGATGTCTTAAATATGGATAACAAGTGCATCTAAACACTTTTAAGAAGGAGTTATCAGGTTTTCTGTTAAATAAAAGTTCAAAGAGCGTTCTGTTTTAAGTACTCTTGAGGGTAATCTGTTTATCAAGAAGGTGGCTGTATTAAAAGCACACCACCAGTATTTCAATGGCATGCCACTGTGAGACAGGAGAGTAAGACCAGTTTCTGCAATATGTCTATGCTTTCTTTCTACTCTCCCATTTTGATGGTGTGTATATGGACAAGAAAACCTGTGTATTATCCCTTTCTCAGCTAAAAGCTTACTCAAACTTCTGAACTCTCCCCCATGATCTAACTGCAACACTTTTATCTTTCTATCTAGTAATCTCTCTATATGAAGCTGAAAGGTTTTGAAGTGGTTTAGGACTTATGACTTTTGCTGCAATGGAAATACCCAAGTAAACCTAGTGTAGTCATCTACAAGACACAAGTAGTATCTGTAATCATCACCAGATACAGTACTAGCAGGACCCCAGACATTTGCATGTATGACTTCCAAAGGATGTGAAGTTTTTGTTTGAGACATGTTAAAGTGTAATTTGTGATTTTTGCCATGTTGACAGAATGAACAAACAGATTTTGGATGAACTTTATTCATTGAAGAATACATATTACAATTTGCAAGTATACATTTCAAAGCTTCTTGGTTTGGGTGACCAAACCTTTTATGCAATACATCAATAAACTTAGTAGTCTTTTTATCTATAGGAATAGAAGTGCTGATAATATCAGGTCTATGAGACTCTGAATTATTTATCATACAATCAGTAAACAGGTAGACTTTGGGAATGAAATCAGACAAGAGGCTGTGTTTTGATTTGACACATGAAGTAAGGCTTTGTGCTGTATATTTTCCAGCTGATTTAGGAGTGATCAATTGATAAAGTCCACCCTTAGCAATTCCTTGAAGAAGAACATTCTCCTTTACATCCTTGACAAAAACACAAGTTTTTATTAAACTCAATGACAAGGTTATGGTCAGTAGCAAGCTTAGAGATGCTAATTAAATTCTTTGTCATGCCAGGTACAAATAATACTTGTTTCAGTTCAAGCTTATGTAAGGTTAAAGTCTGCAATATGCATGTGCCAATACCTAAGATTTTAAGACCATTGCCATTTCCAACAGTGATAAAATCATTACCTCTGTATTCTAACTTTGTTGCCATGCTTCCACTGTTGTCGATGACATGGTTGGTAGCACTATTGTCCATTTACCATCCAAGATCTTTATTAGAAGCCTCAGTGCCAGGTGTTGTCACATATGCTGCTGCTTGTCCCTGATTGTTGTTCTGTACTTGTGCTTGTGGAATAGGTGGCTCAAATTCCTCATTGAACTTGTTTCAGCACTTCAGAGCTCCATGCCCTTGCTTGAAACAAATCTGGCACACGATTTTTGACTTGCTATGGTTTGGTTTACCTCTGCCTCTCCCCTTAAAGTTGTCTTGTCCTCTAAAATTACCATTGAACCTCCCTTTGTTCTCATAATTTCCTTTGTATTTCTGCTTGTTTGCAACATTAGCTGACAGTCCATCATTGGCTGTCAAGTTTGAGTTGGACATTTCCAGTCTGTCTTCTTGGTTCAAAAGAATAGCATAGACTTTTGCCAAGGATAATTCATCACTTTTGATTAAGAGTAGCAAAGCCACAGGATCATAATCAGATCCTAATCCAGCAAGAAGATAAGAGATCAAATCTTGATTTGGTATTAATTTACCAGCCATGGCCAAACTGTCAGCCAAACTCTTTACCTTCAAAAAATACTCATTCATAGACAAATTTTCCTTCCTTATTGTTTGTAGTTGTGACCTCAGTTGAGTAAGTCTAGCCAAGGACTAGCTTCCAAACATCTTTTCAAGATGTTTCCAGACCTCATTAGAGGTTTTGTATTGAACAACCGAGCTAAGAACTGACTCAGTCATGGTGGAAAAGAGCCAGCTCAGCAGTATGGAGTCTTGTTTCCTCCTCAGATGATAGAGTGGATTCACAGGTGCACTAGCTTCTGAATCTGAGTTTAGAGATGCACAAAAACGACTTGGACATTCTCTTTCACCAGTAAGAAGTTCCTCCAAGTCATTACCCCTTGTTGAGGCAAGAATTTTCTACTTCTATAGTAAGAAATTGTTGCTATCCAGCTTAACTGGATTTGTAAAGGTGAAGTTGCTGCTTTGACCGATCGACATTTGATTCATTTGAGAATTAAGAGTGGCAGCTCGACTGTGTTTTGAATTGGCGAAGTTAGTCATTCTAGCTCTGATACCAAGTGAGATTTTGTGTTTCTGTGTTTGTGATATTTTCCAGGAAAGTATTGGTAAGCCAAACAGAATGAGAGAGAGATGAGATTGATTGAATGTAAACTTTTGTATTCAATTACAATGATCCTGAACTATAATACAAAGGAACTTATATACTTGCTCTTGACATTAGAGGACAGAATCAGTTACATAAAAGTTGAAAATACGCTAACTATATAACAGATTTTGTAACTATATAACAACTTAACAAACCTCTAATTAAATTAGCTATCCACGTTAGCATTGCACATATTTGCAGTCTCCACCAGAAACGTTTGATCCTTGCTTCTGTGCTGGTTGTCATGGTTCTGCTTCACAGGTGTCTACGACAATTCAGCATATGTACTTTAATAATTCTGTAACCATTTATGGCATTATTTGAATATCATTTGTCCTTTCATATTAAAGTGTTTGCATTATAAAAGAACAAAAAAGAAAGAAACTAATTTTTTCTAAAAGGAGTTCATTTCTACAATTTGATGGTGTGCTTTTGAATGTAGATCAAAAATAATAATCTCTTAACAAATGCTATCAACTCCTATGAAACAAAATGGAGTATCCCTGGACATTCAAGCTGCCTTATGTAACCTTCCCGCCTCCTCCTTTTTCAACACAAGCCTTCCAGTGACTATAATGTTTATCTTTTCGATAGAACTGGAAAGAAAATATAATCAGACATGAAAAGCTGCAATTCAATTATTTGCACTGTTAGCTGATTTATCATTTCATACGCACAGGTTTCTGAATTTTAGCTGCTCTTATGAAACTGGATGTTAACACTACCAAGAGTTTAAAACAGATTATTAGCAAAGATGAAGAATAAATACGAAGACAAACCGCTTCTGTTTGATACTTTCAGTTTCGAAAATATACACATATAAGCCACTATAAGAGTGTTTGAACCCTGACTTCAACGGAATACTTGTTGAAGTAAAGATCAATAGGTTTTTGCTTGTTATTTACGCCAAATCAACTTCAACAGCTCCCCCATTCGCATATGATGATATTACTGAAGGAAGTTTCTTAGATGGCCTCAACATCACAGTTAATATGACCATGCGCTGCTTGGAAAACTTTCTTTGCTATTTTGCCTATCGGTCGTCATGGAGCAAAACCTTCCCTATTTATGCAGAAAAACAGATTTGGAATATATAAGGACATGCTTGTCCTAGTTTAAGAAAATGAAAAGTCACTCATTAATCTTGGAATCTGAAGAGAAACTTATATATTGAAAAATGATCCAAATGTCGCATTCACTACAAATTGTAAGAAAAACAGCAGTAATGTTTAATGCTAACTTCTCGTATGGGAATATTCCCCATCGGATCTCATGTCAATTCTAAGAATATGAATGTACAAGAATTCACAAAAGTGTCATAACTCAATCCTTGGTGAAGCATCATCATGCATTTAAGCGAGAAGTGAGGTTAATGAAGATGTCTTCTCTGCAGGGAATTGTTAGACCCCCCATTGGAGCATTGAATCCAAATTCGTCCTCAGCCTTTCTTAACAAGAATGATACCGGAATTATAAATCGCTTCTTTTGGCTCTCTCCAACACAGACTGCTAGGTAGCCTTTTGGCACGTTTGTAGATAATGAAGTTGCTTGATTTGCAAACAATTTTGATTGGCGCAGAATGTGCTTAGCATGTACAATATCGGGGAACGAATAGCCATGGCTCTGTGATATTTGTTGCTTTGGGAATGTGATGAAGGTGAAAGATGAGTTGGGAGAAGAAATCAAATATCCTAAGAGATTGTGAGGACTTGGTTAACTTGTACCATATCATGTGCGTATATATAGACGAAAGGGTTTGCCAGAGAATCTTTGAAATTGGAAATGAGTGGTGAAGAGGCGTAGTGTGGGGCTTGCTGAGAGACATCATCAGCTGAACTATCACATGGTGCTGTCTTACAAGTCATAATCCATAAACTACGAGTGATTGAGTGCGTAGGTTTGGTGGAATACGCTATGCCTAACCAGAAAGGAGGTGTAGATGTGAGATGCCGCCTTTGTGGATTCAACGGGCTAAAGTCTTAAAACGCGTGGTTAAGAAAGATTATCATGCCACGTCTAGTTCTAACTTCTAAGAACATGAGAAAATATTCTCTTCATGTGGAATCCCAAATGAATAAGTAATTATAGTCTTTTGTTAGACTAGGCAAATCTAAATTTTAGTTTTCTTGAATAGTACTTTCCTTCCTAGACCATCTGTTTATCTGGTTGAAGAAATAAGATTTCTTATTTTCTCTTAATACACTGCAAAACTAATGACTAATGAGTCCGAATCAATATTCTCTTGCTAACTTTTATAGCAATGGACAAGAGACCCGATATTCACATAAACTTTAAGCTATTAAAAACATTGAAGTACCAAATATATATAGTTGGCAGTATGTCATTGGTATTTGAAGTTCCCGGCACGAACTCCACGAGAAATATCTTACTACTCTCACGAATTTTTAACAATTGCAATAGATCCTCCGTCTTTCTATTGCATTTGATTTGGATCTTGCTCCTGCTCCGTTTGTTTATTCGGAGTTACTTCCGGTCTGAACTCTACCATATGATCATTTCTTATAAGAGCATTTATATGGCGTCTTAAGGGATTACAGGGGCTAATGTGTGATCATGCTCCTCGTGAAAAATGCAATGTTTAGTCTAGTCTCTCTGTACCTTTGACATTAATTATGGTTTTAGCTTTTTAAAAAGTCACGAGTATTTGTAAGTTGCCCAAATCTTTTTTATTAGGGTATTGACGGGAATCATTTGTTCAAAAACTCTCTATTGCTTATCATTCTTTTCTTCCTCACGAGTTATTAGTCATTTTTTATATCTGTCTCGTTGTGAGAAACTTCCGTCTCTTTCTTTGTAATGATCATAAAAGCTTTTTTAACTACAGCTATCTCATTTTTTTTCTCCTTAATCCATTATTCTAATTTTCAGTTGATTATTTCAAATGAAGAAATATTCTTCCAAAGGAGATATTGGTAATATATTATTGAAGTCTTAACTACTTTTCAGTATGTCTAGTGTTACGGATTTTTTGAGAATCATGCAGTCTTAGACGCGTTGCGTATTAAATAATCGAAAAAATCACACAAAGAAGAGAAAACACGCACACCAACTATTTGCAAGAAAGAATGCTCTCTATATTGTTGAAGAGAAACACAAGCTATTAAATAAATTATACAAGCGAGGGTCTCCCTTTTATATACTAGTAGCCTCATACAATCGACGGCTGAGATCTAAACGATCTAATGGTGTATATACAAGATGGAATAATATGCCTTATAATAGTCTTAGGTCCCATCACATATTCTATTAAATATTCATTTCCTAATTAGGGTAAACAACCCTAATAAGTCGTGGGCTTGACCCGGTTCTTCACTCATATCAAAGAGTCTTCTAGAAGCTCCTGCCCGCGATTCATTTCAGTAGCCCTTAAGACCTCAAAGAGGCTTTGTCACGCACCAAGTATTCGAGGAAATGCTTGAGAACACTTAGGGCGTGACATTCTCCCCCACCAAATTCACGCGACGCCCTCGTTGCGTCTTCACTGAAAACTGCACACCTCGTTCTTCCATCTGCCATTGTCAGCTTTTGTATTTCCAGTGTGCTGCAATATTGGGTATCCCTTTCGAATTGACAATGTATTCATGCCTTAGAGGTGGATTTCTCTTCTGCACCGTCCATCCGTCCTGGATGAGTTTCGCACTGTTGTCGTCCCATGTGAAAATTTCTAAAGGTTCATATTTTTGCTTCATGTCTTCCATACCCCATCGGTATAGCTTTAAACAGCTCTCGAGAGACACTGATGCAGCTGCTGTCTCGAAGGTATCCCTACCTTATGCGAGATGTTGCCAACCCACTTGGCAACAGTAAATAGCCTCTTGTCCCTACGACCAAGGCCCTTGTGAAGTAGACGTGCTATCTTGTATTGTGGTGAAAGTATTGTCTCCATCACCAAGTCCCCCGCACGATGCTTGACATGCCGCTGCTTATCCTTAACCCACTTCTTGTGCTGAAAGCGTACATCATATGACACCTCAAGTTACCTGAGCGACACCAACACTCGCCAACTCCTTGAGCTGCCCCCGGACTTCATCTAATCCCGGTTGAGGTACATGTACTGTAGTTGGAAGCATCAACCCTAGCTCCAACTGTTTTTCATGCTCGGTATCACCTTGTTGTGGCTGCACCTATAGTATGTCAGTTGGGCACGACCCCTTTGTGCTCCTCGAGCACTTTTGCAACCCCTGTTGGTAGCTTACCCTCGCCCATTGCTACCTTATCATCCATCACCCTCACTATGGCTGGATGTACTTCTCCTTTGTGCCTAGTAACTTTCATTAGTTGAATGGCGGAAAGGATTTTAGTGTTGGTTTTTGGTTAACATTGCCCACATTTGGGCTTGTCTACCGTCAGTATCATGTAAGACTCTCCTTGCATGATGCACATGTAGTCGTGTCGAAGAAGCAGCACCACGTCATACTGCCTCAAGAACTCTATACCTAACACCACATCGAAATCATCAAGAGGTACTACAGAGAAATTTACCTCGTCGCACCATTTGCCTAGGTGGATATCGACCCCTCCAACCACTCTATCAAGTGGTTTAGCCGCAGCATTTACCAATTTGAAGAACCCCTCCTCTTTTTCCACGTAAAGTCCCAAGCGCCTTGCCTCCACATGCTTAATAAAGTTGTGCGTCACACCCGTATCTATTAGCACTTGAGTGTTTATGCAGTTGATGTAGGCTTCAACATACATAAGCGCCTTTTTCGTTGACACGCTAGCACCCCGCTTGGCTTTTATTGTGTTGAACAATTACAAACACCCCATTTGACCCTGTTCGCAAGCCTCGTGTGTTATAACCATGGCGTTGATAGCCTTCTTCTTCAGACAGTCCTTGACCCAGTGCTCCCCATCGCAAAGGAAGCAGTTTGTCTTCAGTCCATTACGCTTCTGCTTTTCCCATTTGGGCGGCTTACTTTTCTCCTTCTCATCCTTCGGTGGCTGAAACTCCTTGGCACTCCCATCTTTGCTGTGATTGGGTTTCAAATGCTTGGACTTTCCAGAGTCACCCTTACGGTAATCTATGAACATTTCTACCAGTGTTAGAGCGTCAAATATTCTAGTCACCCCGCGCCGCTTTAACTCATTGGATGCCCAGTTTGCAACCCGTCCAGGAAATTGAACAGCAAGTCGTCCTTACTCATGTTGAAAATCTAGAGCATTAACAAGGAGTACTCCGCGACGTACTTGCTGATGGACTTGGTTTGTTTCAATTCCTTTAACCGCTTTCGAGCATTGAGTGCTACATTCTCCGGATAGAACTGACGCTTCAGCTCCCGTTGCAATTCTGCCCAGGTGTTGATTGTGCAGGTACCCTTGCGTATTTCTTCACTTTTCCTGCGCCATCATAGAATTGCATAGTCGAAAAGATATAAGGTCATGGTATTTACCTTGTCTTTATCCTGCACGTCCATGGCGTCGAAGTATCTTTTTATCTGCCAAAAGTAATTGTCGAGCTCCTTGGAGTTCTGCTTGCCACTGAATTCCTTCGGTTTAAGAACCTCAACTCTTAGCGCCCCTTGAGCAGCAACAGACCCATTCACCACTGCTTACTTGCACAACACCATGTCCTCCTTGACAATGTCAAACCCTCTATACAGCTCTTTCACTTGGGCTTAAACTTTGTCAAAGGTGGCCTATACTTTCTCTTGAAAAGCCTTGACCCAGTCGCGTTGCTGATTAGCGTAACTTTCAATGGATGTGTTAATAACGAAACGCAGCTCGTTCCCTTGAGTGTCGAGTCCCACTTCGAGCTTCTCTACTTGCTGCTCCAACTCCCTAAGATGATCCGTCGCCTTTCCCACAATGCCAATAAGCGTTTTCACCATGGTCCCAAACTCATGGCCTGGATCGACAAACTTGTCGCGAGGTATACTGTCGTGCCTCTTAGCTTTGGGGTTTCGACCCCTCTCTTCATTAAAATTCAACGGCATAACGTCTTTCTCCATCTTTGAACCTGCTCTGATATCAAATGTCACGGATCTTTCGAGAACGTGCGGCCTTAGACGAGTTGCGTGCTAAACAGCCGAGAAAACCATACAAAGAAGAGAAAACACACACATCAATTGTTTGCTAGAATGCTCTTTATATTACTGAAGAGATACACAAGTTATAAGATGAATTATACAAGTGAGGGTCTCCCCTTTATATACTAGTAGTCCTATACAACTGATGGTTGAGATCTGAACGATTTAACAGTGTAGATACAAGATGGAATAATATGCCCTAGAATATTCCTAGATGCCATCACATATTCTATGAAATATTCTTTTTCTAATTAAGGTGAACAACTTTAATAAGTCACGGGCTTGGCCCGGTTCTTCACCTATGTCAGCGGGTCTTCTAGAAGCTCCCACCCGCGATCCATTCCAGCAGCCCTTAAGGATTGTAGGAGGCTTTGTCGCGCACCAAGTATTCGAGAAACTACTTGAGAACACTTGGGGTGTGACACTAGGCAACTATCTTTGTATCGTAGTTCCCCAACCTATTAAGCTCCATATTGAACCATTGAGGAAGCTCCTCATAGACTCGTTTTTCCTTTGCTTCGTAAAAAGTAAATCTGAAGATGTCTTTTTATTTTGTTTCGTATATACTGGGTAATGATATGAGCAGTCAACTCATCGAAGGTGGATATAGAGTTTTCTTTAATCCCCATAACCAAGCTTGTGTTGGTCTTTGCAAAATAAAAGAGAAAGTGAGGCATTTCAATGCATCGTCTTGCCCATTTATTGTCATTTGTGTGTTAAAATAGAAAATACGCTCCTTTGGGTCTCTAGTTCCATCATACATTTGAAATTTTAGAATGTGAAATTTATAGGGTCTTTCTGCTTGCCTCATGGGTTTAATAAATAGATCTTGATTCACTATTTTAGCTAAAGTCATGGCATCCTCTAAAGCTTTAGATTTTTTCAATCTTTGCATACATTTCTCCCACCTCTTTCAAGATGGAATTTATTATGTCTTCTCCGTTCAGATTTCTTGAACCTCCAGGGGTTCCCTCTTTCTTAGCTCCTTAAAGCACAACAATATCTACTAGGAGCTCGAATATGTTAGATCTCTTCTTCTTGTTAATCATCTTTTGAATTGTCATTCAATTTATCATATCCCTTAATGATAGTCAACGGTTCATAATTCTCTTTCCTTATTTCTTTTAATTGTTTCATTATCTAACTTAGAATGTTTGACATCTTTAAGGAAACTTGACTCGTTAGCGTTGATAGATTCAGGGTGTTCGATTCTCCTCTTTTTATGTTACTCTAGTTCACTCTCGGTTATTCATCTTCTTCAATAACAATTCGATAAATTAAGAAATTCCTTGCTTAATTCAGCTATCTTCAAACAAACAATGCCACTAAAACTCTCCAGTACGAACTCCACGAGAAATTATCTTGCTGTCTTTATGAACTTCTCACAATTATGAAAAAACCCTCTATCATTCTACAAAAAAGAGCACTCCGACACTCAAGTCAATATTTGAAAAATATAAGCATGTGCTTATATGTGGAAGTAGATAATGGCGCAAGAATAAGTAAGGTTGTATATATTTTATGTTTAAAAAGATTACATTCTTGTTCTAAGAATACTCTTTGAGTTCTCAAAATGTGCAATTAGATTTGGTACAGATAATTATCTCTTCTAAAAGAACTCCCTTTCTAATCAATTTATTGACTTTTTATAAGAATTGAGAACAATTGAATTTACATATATAATTATGATAATAACTCAGATAATTTTCTTTTTAAATGTATGTTTCAGCTATTAAAAATAATATTTAATATGTAATAATTTAAAATAAATATTAAGTTTCAGCACATTCCAACCTCCTCCTATATGGTATCCAAGACCAGTTTTAAAATTCATGAGTCAGTAAATTCGGGTCGCCGACAATTGAAAAAATGGACCTACTGTTGTAAGCTTTCTTTGTTGAAGTAGATTCTGAATATTTGGCGCACATCAACTTGCAGGACAAAGCTTGCGAAGAGCAAATGAATTATGCTTGCCTATCACTGGCCCCATTCACAGATCCGCCGTATCTCAACTACCAAATTGCTGAAATTAATGCTTTTTCACGCAAATTTAACAGAAATAACATTGGCAGAAATATTACGTAAAGATGGGAACAAACTGTAATATCTTACCATATTTTATAGAGCAAAGTAGGAAGTAACGATTCTTGCCACATGAATTACACTTCAAGCCCACTGTTTCATATACTTGTATCAACAATAACCCAAAATAACTTCCTAGATGCTAAGTTCTGATAACTAAATATTTATCTACGGAGGACAATGTAGTTGATCAATCTTAAACATAAACTTTCCATTTAATAGTTGGTTATCTGATAATTGGATTTTCTAATGCGTGGTGAGTGCTCATATAGAATGAACGAAAGAGTTTATTCGGATTTTTGTGCATGGTATTGTCTGCTTTGAGATTCATGCATATGTTATTTTCTCTCACGGTTTTATTTTTTATGAGCGGAATGAATCATTATCCCCAAAAGACGAATCACCAGGCAAGGGAAAATCTCTTCACTGGCTCTGATACCAAATGAAAGAGCCCACCTGGATCCCTGTGCAAGGTATTGTCCGTTTTGGGGTTTACGCACGTGTCCTTCCCCCTCACGGTTTTGTCCTTTATGGGCGGAACACATCACCATCCCCATAAGGCACCTCGCCAAGCAAGGGAAAATCTCTTCATTGGCTCTGATACCAAATGAAAGAGCCCACCCGAATCTCTATGTAAAGTATTGTCCTCTTTGGGGTTCATGCACGCATCCTTTCCTCTCACAATTTTGTTCTTTATAAGCAGAACGCATTACCATCTCCAAAAAAGGCCTCACAAGGATAAGGGGAATTTCTTCTTATAAGACCTTCACTTTGGACGACTCTATCCGATATAAGATTTGAGTCGTTACAATGGAGAACGGAGATAACACAATCATTGCGAAGAAACAAAAAACTTCTTTCTTATAACTTTGACTGCTGAAATTTCTTTCCCTGAAAGAGGAATTTACGAGTAAACATGACTCCTATCAGCTGTATGAACAGAGTGTCAGAAGCGTTAAAAGTTGCTATTCTCTGCTCCATTTACTAGTATATTTGTCTTCTCCGTGGCATTCAAACTTGAAGCAAGATTGATAAAGGTTTCTCAGATTGATATGGTGAGGGGCCCCTCTGATGTGGAAGCTGAACTCTTTTTCAGCTTGAGAAATTCTTGACATAAAAGGATGCAACATATATGCAGCCACGGCCAATAAATTTCTCTAGCAACAGGCACCTGATGGTTATGCATCAGATTAGTAATCTCCGCTATACAACATTATGTTTTGTAGCTAAATTTATGGGACTTCTCTTAGAATCTACTCAAATGAGATGTGACATTGATGTAAATGTCTTCTCTGCAGGGAATTGTCAAGCCACCCATTGGATGATCATAGCCAAACTCTTCCTCAGCTTTGCTTAGCAAGGCTTGAAATGAAGGTTGCTTCAGGAAGGAACTGGGACTACAAATCTCCTCTTCTGGACCTCTCCAACATTTACAGCAAGGAAACCTTTTGGTAAATCTGAAGATGTTGAAGATTTTTTATTTCCCGTGAGAACAGTCCGCTGTAGAATTTGCTTGGCAACAATTACACCAGGCAAACGCACTCCCATAATTTTCTGTTGATATAATTTTTTCGATGCAAGAAAACGAAGTGAGATGGTTCTTCGTATATGGAAAAGCTAGAAACTGAGTTTTAGAAGACTTGGTTTGGTTATGAGTCCAAAAGTGTATGTATATATCGATACAGAATGTGGGAAATTTAGGTGTTGGTCATGTGGTCAGTTGTTTTCTGGGGTCTGCTCAGAACATAGCTCATGAATGCATCACATGGTGCTGTCTTTCAACTAATCAGCATATTAGGATTCTGTGTCAATAAGTTGAAAATCAAACATGCCCTACAACTTGGGATATAAGCCAACGAAGGACCAGCTAAAGCAAAAGGAATACTTATTGTCCATAAAACTTACCCCGTTGAGGTTAACATTAGCTCTGTATTTTATTTCTTACTTTTGAGATGAGCAATATTCCAAAACGGAGTGAAAGCTAATGTCAACTTTGAAAAATATATGCGATGCTTTTACTTTCATTTGGTTGAGAAAATGATAATACTTGTGACAGTATCCATTTCTTCATAGAGGAAAAAATATATATATTTTCTTTACATAAGTCATTTGTTGAAAGCTGTTATCATTGAGTTGCAGCCATGCATCGGAACATCAAGTGATCAGCTCATGTGACGTTGTTTCCTGAACTTTTCCAGAATTTGAGGGAATGATATGTTGAATGAAAGCAACAAAGCAACCTATAATATGTATTTTTTTTTTTTTGAAATTGCTGCTGTCTAGATCATAGCAAGCCATGGCTTTAGAAAAAGAAAAAAGAAATCCTTTCACTGACCAGTTTCAGCATTCTGATTGATTGACCATATATATGTGGATAATCACACTGCTCAACTACTCATAGTTGGAATATCTAGTCAAACATTAGACTATCATAAATATTACCCATGCTCCAAAAAGACTCCCAGAAGTGATATGGGTTGCTCATAATTTGAATTGATCAATTTTTTTTTTTTTTTGGCTATCAGCATCCCATATGCATGGCAAAACCCCTTTCGAAATTATATTATGTTCCACAGGAATTAAAATATGTATTTCTTTTTATCTAGATGAACTTTCAAATGGCCTCTCTATATTCAACAACTAATAGAACTTCATTCAGCTAACATGAGCATTAATAACTTCATTTTGGCAGGCAAATTATATTTAGTAATAAGAATTGTCCATTATTCATCAAGCACAAATAGTCAACTTCAAAATCTTTGAATTTGTAAAGTATTTAAAAAACAAAGAAATATCATGAATTGAGAAATAAAGTAATATCAGAATTATGTCTCTTAAATAAAGTTTAAGGTTTTTTTTTTCAGTAGGCAACTCATTAGTTTACAGCTGGAGTGCATAAAGTGGCATTGGATTGTGTTACAATACAGCTTATATGTTGAGTGAATAATACCCCACAGATTTCAAAATGAGCGAGAAGAAATCGGCATGTGATACCTTTACTTTGTGCTTTCTCCATTATAACATTTGCTAATAGTTAAGTGGAAATAATAATCAAACAATAAATTCAAGTATATAATATAATAATAAAGTAATTAAAAATAATTTTAAAAAAAAGATAAAAAACACATATATACAGAATTTATGTGATTTAATAATTTATTTACGTCAATAATAAATCAAAATTACACTTTATATTATTGAATTATAAAACACTCACAAAATATGTATTTTATAAAAAAAAACTCACAAAAAATATAATTCTCTTTTGTAAATTAGGAGTTTCTCTTATTAAGAATTACTAAACTCACAAAGATCACAGTGATGTATTTACAAACCAATAAAGAGCCTTTATATAATTTTAGTACAACCTAGGTTAGCCCTAAAATGGGTAGGGGTTGAATTATGGAGTCTTTGTACTCTTAGAAGAAAGACTAAAGCAAGAAATTATTTCCTTCATCGGCGCCGACGCTGGCTCTTGGCGCTGTGGCATTGGTCTCTTGGCACCATAGCGCTATAGCTTCTGCTTGTGAACGCTGCAGCACCCATGTATAGGTAACGACACCTTCTTCTTTTTCGCCACCTTTCACATCCGTCTTGCTTCCTCTGTACTCAACGCACTTGGCTTGTTCTCCCAATCATATTACAATGATTTTTAATTAACTTTCTCACAAATCCCTTCCTTGATTCAAAAATATTTATAAAGTATTTACGATCTCTCATATCCACATCTTTGGTCATCCTTACATAGTACTGACTCCAGTTAAGTCCTTGTATAGGAAGAACTTAACCAAAGACAGTGACTTAGTAAATATATTAGTAGGATTTTCAGACGATATTATTTTTTTTAGACTAATCTCACCACTTTGAACAATCTCTCGAATAAAATAAAGTCGCACATTAATGTGTTTAGACCTCTCGTAAAACATTTGATACTTGCTTAGGTGTATGACATTTTGGCTATCAAAATACACATTGGTATTTAAATTTTTAGTAGCTATTACTTTTTCGCATATGCCTTTCAATCCACGACCTCTTTAATAGCTTCTTCAACAGTTATGTACTCTGTCTCTGTGGTAGATAGTGTAACTACATATTGTAGAACTGATCTCTAACACATACTACACCTAAACACCTTGAATATGTAACCCATCAACGATCGTTTCTTGTCTAGATCACCTACATAATCGAGTCGACGTATCCTCTTACCATTACATTGATATATCTTTAGCCTTTTTATACATCAATCCATAATCCAACATTTTCTTGAGATATCTCAATATCCCCTTCACCGCAAGCCAATGATCATTTCCTGGATTCGCTATATATATATATTCACCACACTTACAACTTATCCTATGTCTGGTCTTGTGCAAACTATTACATACATGATGCTTCCTATAGTGCTTGGATATGGTACTGTACTCATTTTCAGTACCATATCTAACCGCTATAGGAGTAGAGACAGACTTTACATTAAAGATACCAAATCTTTCTAAGATCTTGAATATATATCGCTATTGTGACAAAATGATAACATCTATTCTTTCTCTCATAATATCCATACACAATATCCTCTTTGCTACTCTCAAATCCTTCATCTTAAACTTGCCACTTTACCGCTTCTTGAATTTTAGTATTTCTTCTATATTTTTACATGCAATCAATATATCATCGATGTACAGAAGCAAATACATCATCCCATTGCTCAAGCTCTTAAAGTACACGCATTCGTCATACTTGCTCTTACTAAATTCACAAGCCATCATAAACTCATCAAATCTTGTATACTATTGTCTAAGTGATTGCTTTAATCCACATAATGACTTTTTCAATAAACAAGCATGCTACTCTATTACGGGCTCTACAAATGCTTGCGGCTATACCATATAAACCGTCTCTTCAAGCTCTCTATGTAGAAAAGATATCTTAACATCCATCCGCTCTAAATGTAAATCGAAGTTTGTACACATAGTTAAAAAAATTCTAATGGATTTGTGCTTAATGATTAGAGAGAATATCTCATGAAAGTCAACTACCTCTCTCTGACTAAAACCTTCTGCAACTAGCTAGGCTTAAATCTTATAGGCTTTACCTCTGATATCCCTTCCTTAAGCTTATACGTAACTTTGTATCGATCTCGAAGAACTAAACTAAAATTTACATAACTTTGAACTGAGCTACATAACTCTAAGAGCACTAGTTCTGATCTTATACAGTTGCTAATATAAAAGCACATATTCTGATCCTATAAACTGTTGATGTATCTAATCAAGTACTTCTGCTACTATAATATTCAATCCCTATTGGTAGTATTGGCGCCTAGATTTTGATATAGAGCAATGAAGACGTCGTAGGGTTACCCGATTTTAACCCTATTAGAAATATTTTTTTATAATGTACGTGAGAGATATTAGACCTAATTTGGTAATTTCACACGCGGTCGGAGCGTCGGACGACCCTAGAATATTTTTGAAATTTTTCTCTATTGGTTTGGAAAAAGAAATTTTAATTTACTACATGAATTTCTATTTAAGGGTTATGTATAGAACAACGCTGAGAAACACAATCCATATATATTAGAGAATAGATCAATTAAAAACAATCTCATGACTTGCTAAGTTGAAAAATCTAGTTAGTTCATTAGACTATTCTAACTAGATAGTTACAAGGGAACCAATTACATATTTAGTTTCCAACTAATGGCAATTTAAAAATTTTGAGTTAGTGTAGGAGAAAATTAGTCTTTTGGGAGAGCACTATAAATATAGTAGAAGTGTGTAGAAATTTCAAGTGATCAAAAGCAAACACTTAGAGTAAAAGAGAGCAAAATTCATCCAAGTGAGGGAGGGGCTGCTACAGTGACATTTTAAGATTTTTTCATTATTTTTCATGTTTAATCAAGCTATAAGAAAGGTCAAGTATAAGTTACTAAGCTCAATTGAAGCCTCCATTAGTGAAAATTCAAGGAAAAAAAAAAGGTAAGAATAGCATTGTTTTGTGAGAAAAATATGTGAACTTTCAAGATTAATTCAATTGATGTTCTTGTGTGTATTCTTGATTTAGATTGAGTTGAATTCTAGTGTGGAGCTTGAAGGAGTCATCAAAGTGAAGAAAGTGGCAAGGTAAGAATTAGGGTTTTAGGTGATTTGAATGTAGAGACTTCAATTGGTTGTAATTAGCGCATTAGAATGAAATTGGCTTGATTTTAATGTAATTGGAACAAGAAATGAAGAAAAGAAATGGAGAAAAGAAATGTGTTGGAATATAAGGTGAAATTCTGCCACTTTAGGGAAGTTAGGGATTGAGTTGTGTTTTGGTTGAATTGTGATGTATAAATGGTGTTTTAAGTAAATTGAATGTATATGGTTCATGAAAAAATAAAAAATGAAGAAAATGGGACATAATTATCTATTTTAAAAAGGTAAAGGGCAATTATGTCCAACCGATGTTATAGGATGTTAAAACTTTTTAGGGTGTCGAATGGTGAATTAGATAAGATTGAATGGCTCCGTAAATAAAAATCAAAAAGTAATATCTATCTGAGCTTTGTATACCGATTAGAGCGTTTAGTAGTTAAATGAGATTCTAGCATTCGATTTAGTTCTAAATGTCATTTATGGCGCGTGGGCAAAGAAAACCGAGAGCAGTAACGAGAGCAGAAATCCAGAGCAAAATTGAGCGCGGAGCGGTTGTGAGTGAAAATCTGTCATTTCTTTTATCTTTCGTTTATTATGTTTCCGCATAATAAAAATGTATGTTTTATGTGCTTTTAATGCATAAACATGATTTATGATCTTGATATATATTCATAAATATGTTTTTACATGTTGAGTTTAAGAAACAGTTTAAAATTACTGCATCCGTTTCAAAGGTCATTGATACCCTCATATTATAGTGGTGGTGATTGTATTAGACCCGGCCGCTATATCCTGTGCATATGGGCAGGTTATGGGGTGTATGTCACTAACTCTGGAATGCAACCAATTTCTAAAGCACCTTATAGAATGGTTCCTTT
Organism: Ailanthus altissimus; assembly: GCA_946807835.1. Taxonomy (NCBI): domain Eukaryota; kingdom Viridiplantae; phylum Streptophyta; class Magnoliopsida; order Sapindales; family Simaroubaceae; genus Ailanthus; species Ailanthus altissimus. The sequence continues at coordinate 16,432,130 of OX327698.1, forward strand.
AGAATTGAAAGAACTGAAGGTTCAACTAGAAGAGTTGGTGAATAAGGGTTTCATCAGACCAAGTACTTCTCCTTGGGGGGCATCGATTTTATTTGTAAAGAAGAAAGACGTAAGTATGAGATTATGCATTGATTACAGGGAACTGAATAAAGTAACGATGTGTAATCAATATCCACTCTTAAGAATTGATGATTTGTTTAATCAGTTACAGGGATCTAGAGTATTGTCTAAGATAGATCTGAGGTCAGGCTATCATCAACTGAAAATCTGGGAGGAAGATGTTAACAATACAGTCTTTAGGACCCGATATGGGCATTATGAATTCTTGATTATGCCTTTTGGGCTAACTAATGCCCCATCCGCTTTTATGGATCTCATGAATAAAGTTTTTTGATTCTATTTAGATCGGTTTGTAATAATATTTATTGATGATATATTGGTTTATTCAAGTAGCGAGGAAGAGCACGCATAACATCTGAGAATTATTTTGCAAACTCTAAGGGTGCATTGGCTGTATGCCAAACTCAGTAAATGTCAGTTCTGGCTAGATAGAGTTGCATTTTTAGGGCATGTAATCTCGGCAAAAGAGGTAACAATAGATCCCTTAAAGATTAAAGCCATAGTGAATTAGAGACAGCCTACAAATGTGACAGAGGTCCGTACTTTCTTGGGTTTGGCTGGGTATTATAGGATGTCTGTAGAGAAATTTTCAAAGATAGCCGCTCCTCTGACTAAACTAACCCAGAAAGAAAAGAAGTTTGTATGGTCGGAAGCATACTAGCAGAGTTTTAAAGAGTTAAAGCGAAGGTTGACTTCGGCCCCAATGCTTACACTTTCATTGGGAAATGACAGATTTACCATATATTGTGATGCTTCCAGGCAGGGTCTAGATTGTGTGCTGATGTAGAAGGAGAAAGTAATAGTCTATGCTTCCAGACAATTAAAGAAGTATTAACAGAATTATCCTACACATGACGTAGAACTAGTTATAGTAGTTTTTGTTATAAAAATTTAAAGGCATTATTTGTATGGGGTTCCTTGCAAGATATTTACGGATCATAAGAGCCTGCAATACTTGTTTACCTAGAAATAATTGAATATGAGGCAGAGAAGGTGGTTGAAGTTTATTAAAGATTATTAATGCACCTTAGAGTACCATCGAGGAAAAGCTAATGTAGTAACAGATGCTCTCAGCAGAAAGCCTGTCGGTTCAATAGCTCACTTGAAGGTCATATATCTATTAATGTTGATAGAATTGAGGTCTTTAGGCGTAAAATTAGAATTATCAAATTCAAGAGCACTATTAAGGATATTTCAGGTCCGTCCGATACTGGTTGATCGGATCAGAGAACTACATACCCAAGATCTACAGGTAGTTAAATTAAAGAGTGAAATCCAGTCCGGGCAGCGAAAGGATCTTTCAGTGACCGAGGATGGTATAGTAACCTTGGGTCGAAGGTTATGTGTTCCGGATGTAAATAAGTTAAAAAGGGAGATTATGGAAGAAGCTCATTCGTCTGCATATGCTATTCATTCGGGGAGCACAAAAATGTACCGTACCCTAAAAGAGCACTACTGGTGGAAGGGCATGAAGAAAGATATAGTCGAATTTGTCTCAAGATGCCTAACTTGCTAGCAAGTAAAAGCTGAGCAACAGAAACCTGCAGGGCTCTTGCAACCCCTTCTGATTTCGGAGTGAAAATGGGAAAGAATAATGATGAACTTCGTGGTAAGACTTCCGCATAGCTAGAGAGGCAATGATGCAATATTGGTAATTGTTGATAAGCTGATGAAATCTGCCTATTTTTTACCCATTATAAGTAGTTATTCTTTAGATAACTTGGCCCAGTTGTACATAAATGAGGTGGTACGACTCCATGGCATTCCAATATCTATTGTGTCAGATAGGGATCCACGGTTCACTTTCCAATTTTGGCACAGCTTACAAAAAGCTCTAGGCACAAAATTAAGTTTCAGCACGGCCTTTCATCCACAGACGGATGGTCAGTCTAAATGGATAATTTAGACACTTAAGGTTATGCTTAGAGCGTGTGTTATGGAGTTTAAAGGGAGTTGGGATACTCATCTGCCGCTAATAGAGTTTGCTTATAATAATAGCTACCAGACTAGCATCGGGATGGCACTATATGAAGCATTGTATGGAAAAAAGTATAAAACTCCAGTTTATTGGGATGAGGTAGGTGAAAGAAACCTAATCGGCCCAGAAACTTTCTAGATTACTTCGGAAAAGATTCAAGTTATTAGACAGAGATTGAAAATAGCTAATGATAGACAAAAGAGTTATGCAGATAACAGGAGAAGAGACTTGGAGTTTCAGATTGGTGATAAGGTCTTTATGAAGATATCGCCATGGAATGGAGTATTAAGATTCGAGAAGCAAGGAAAGCTGAGTCTCCGATGCATTAGGCCGTACGAGATAGTTGAAAGAGTTGGAGAGGTGGCATATCGCCTACAGTTACCAGAAGATCTGGGTAAAATCCATGACGTGTTTCATGTTTTCATGCTTCGTAAGTATTTAGCAGATCCTTCGCACATCCTAAAGGAACAGTCAATAGAATTGGACGAGAATTTGACCTACAAAGAGAAGCCTGTGCAAATCCTAGATCGGAAAGAGCAAATGCTTCATAATAAAAGCATTCTTTTAGTGAAGGTATTATGGATGAACCATAGAGTAGAAGAAGTAACGTGGGAATGTGAAGATCAGATGCGAGTATAACATCCCCACCTCTTTGAGACAGGTATGATTTAAATTTCAAGGACGAAATTTTTTTTTAAGGAGTGAAATTGTAATATCCAATCTTTATTAGTAGTATTGGCGCTTAGATTATGGTATAGAGTAATGAAGATGCCGTAGGGTTACCCAATTTTAACCCTATTAGAAATATTTTTTTATGGTGTGCGTGAGAGATATTAAACCTAATTTGGTAATTTCACACGCGTTTAGAGCATTGGACGACCCTAGAATATTTTTGGAATTTTTCTCTATTAGCTTGGAAAAGAAAATTCTAATTTACTAAATGAATTTTCATTTAAGGGTTATGTATAGAACAAGTCTTTGTTGAGAAACACAATCCATATATTAGAGAATGGACCAATTAGAAACAATCTTATGGATTGCCAAGTTAGAAATTCTAGTTAGTTCATTGGACTATTCTATCTAGATAGTTATAAAGGAACCAATTATATACTTAGTTTCCAACTAATGGCAATTTAAAAATTTTGAGTTAGTTGAGGGAAAAATTAGTCTTTTGGAAGAGCACTATAAATATGGTAGAAGTGTGTAGAAATTTCAAATGATCAAAAGCAAACACTTAGAGTAAAGAGAGCAAAATTCGTCCAAGTGAGGGAGGGGCTACTACAGTGACATTTTAAGTTTTTTTTTCATGATTTTTCATGTTTAATCAAGCTATAAGAAGGTCAAGTATAAGTTCCTAAGCTCAATTAAAGCCTCCATTAGTCAAAATTCAAGAAAATGAGGTAAGAAAAGTATTATTTTGTAAGATAAATATGTGAACTTTCAAGATTACTTCAATTGATGTTCTTGTGTGTATTCTTGGTTTAGATTGAATTGAATTCTAGTGTGAAACTTGAAGGAGTCATCAAAGTGAAGAAAGTGGTAAGGTAAGAATTAGGATTTTTGGTGATTTGAATATAAAGACTTCAATTGGTTGTAATTAGGGCATTAAAATGAAATTGGCTTAATTTTAATGTAATTGGAACAAGAAATAAAGAAAAGAAATGTGTTTGAACATAGGGTGAAATTCTGTGACTTTAGGGAAGCTAGGGATTGAGTTGTGTTTTGGTTGAATTGTGATGTATAAATGGTGCCTTAAGTAAATTGAATGTATATGGTTTATGAAAAAATCAAAAATGAAGAAAATGGGACATAATTATCCATTTTGAAAAGGTAAAAGGCAATTATGTCCAACCGAAGTTATAGAGTGTTATGAAAATTTCAAGGCATCGGATGTTGAATTAGATAAGATTGAATGGCTCCATAAATGAAAATTAGAATGTACTATCCATTCGAGCTTTGTATGTTGATTAGGGCGTTTAGTAGTTAAATGAGATTCTAGCATTTGATTTGGTTCTAAATGTCATTTATGGCGTGTAAGTGAAGAAAACCGAGAGCGGTAACGGGAGCAGAAATTCAGAGCGAAATTGAGCGCAGAGCGGTTGTTAGTGAAAATCTATCATTTCTTTTATCTTTCGTTTATTATATTTTCGCATAATGAAATGTATGTTTTAGGTGCTTTTAATGCATAAACATGATTTATGATCTTGATATATATTCATAGATATGCTTTTACACATATATATGCTTTTACATCCGTTTCAAAGGCCATTGGTACCCTCAGATTATAGTGGTGTTGATTATATTAGACCCGGCCAGTATATCCTGTACACATGGCAGGTTATAGGAAGTGTGTCACTAACTCTAAGAAGTTGGGATGTCGAGTCTTGTGAGTCGCTTTATGTGTACGGGATTTTGTCTCGCTATATGTATGCGATATAAGATTCCGTTGCATAGCCAATACGATGTCTTGAGATGTCATTGTGGGTACTGTTAGTTGAGGGGCCCCGTGACCAGCTCACATGTGCAGTGCTAGTTGAGTTGCTGTGTGAGTATAGCACTTTAGGGTTACCATTAGTATAATTTGGAAAAAAAATGACCGAGCGAGAACTTTACTAGTTTTCGATCTACTAATAGCATTTTATGCATTTATATGCACATGGTAGTTATTATGTTATATAGATTTTGGATATTGTTTTCCAAAGATGTAAATAAAACCCATTTTGCAAGATTTCATCGGCATATGATGTTAAAAATTGTTTTACAGCTTTATATTAGTTTTAGAAGCATGATTTATGCATATCTTTTATAATTTACTATCTATGTATAATGTTATTTTATTTAAAATCTTAAATACACTCATTGAGCTCCTTTAGCTCACTCATTTTGTGTTTTATGTTTTTTAAACTCCCTTCCCAAGTGTAAGTCTCAGTACGCAAGCTACTGATTCTCCTATTATTGATTAGTGGGCCAAATCTAAAGATCATTTTTGTAAATATAAAAGTGCTAAATAGCACCCTTTTGCTTTTTGCATAGTAGTTTTAGGTATATGTATTTGTATGTATGTTTTGAACCAACAAGAAGAGATTTTTGATATTATGATGATCATTTTTACTTTTTATGAGTAAGCTTATTTTGTGATTTAAATGAAATTATTGAGTTAAGTTAGATTGATTTTCGAAAGGACTGAAGGTCCTATTTGATAGTATTGAGATGTGGTTTAGAAATAGAAGTGTAATTCTTTACAGGTTTTGTACTGGAGTTTTAAAAAAACAGGGAAAACTTTGCCCTTTTTTAAAAAAAAATTAAGATATCATTTTCATGTATATGCCAAGATTTTCTCAATAATAGTAAGAATTAAAAAGGGGTTCGCCTTGCGAAATTTCTCAACTTACCCAGTTAAATTCTAAGGAACTTCCGTTGAAGTACCTGACAAGGCCACTGGGACCTACAGTAAAGAATCACGGGGCGGGTCCTATCGGCTACTCCATCTGATCTATATCCATAACATCCCCCTTCAAGCTCACAGTCGATGAGGGACTATGAGCTTATGCCTCAGATAAGTAAATTGAGAAAGAGATAGAGGCTTAGTTAAAATATCAACAATCTGCTCTTGACTAGGAATAAACCTAATTTCCAACTTCTTAGCTACAACCTCACCACGCAAAAAGTGAGCATCAAGCTCGATATGCTTGGTTCGGAAATGAAAAACAAGATTTAAAGCCAAAGTCTGGGTACTCTACTTATCACACCAGAGAGTGAGAGTATACTGTAAAGAAATGGACAATTTAGATAGTAAGGATCTCAACCATAAGACCTTTGAACATGAAAATTTATTCTCTAGCAAAGTCTGGATACTCTGCTTATCACACCAGTGCTTAATATTTAGATTTAATTGAAAATTTAGCTACTGCATTCTGTTTCTTAGAGGACCAAGAGATCAAATTGTTCCCTAGAAAAATATAGTAACAATTTATGGATTCTCTATCAGTTGGATAGGTAACCTAATTAGTATCACTTTAACCAGAATAATGCAAACCTCCAGAAGAAACAAAAATAATCCTATAATTTGTTGTTTCTTATAAATAACGCAAAATTCTTTTACAAGCCTGCCAGTGGTGAATAGAAGAATTTTCCATAAACTGGCTAATCTTATGAACAAAAAAGGATAACTTAAGTCAAGTAATAGTCACATATTGTAATGTTCCTACTATACTCCTATAAAAAGAAGCATCCAAGAATAAGTCAGCATTTATGGAAAATACTTTTTCCTAAATAGTCATAGGAGTGGAGCTACCTTTACAATTGGATATATTAGCTCTACACAGGAGATCATGAATATATTTGGGCTGAGATAAGTAAAGACCAGATGAAGAAGTAGTTACCTCTATCCTAAGGAAATAATTAAACTCTCTTAAATCTTTAAGGGCAAAGGTAGCACCAAGTTGTTTAATCAAATGTTTAAGAACAATAGAATCTGGCCCAATGATCAAAATATCATCCATATAAACTAAAACAAGAACTAAAGCTCCATAAAACTGTTTAAAAAATAGTGAAGTATCCGACTTAGAGTTGGAGAAGCCCATTGCAGTAAAGCATGTCATCCATGTAAACTAAAACAAGACCTAAGGCTCCATAAAACTATTTAAAAAATAGTGAAGTATCTAACTTAGAGTTGGAGAAGCCCATTGCAGTAAAGCTCCTTTTAATTTTTTTATACCAAGCCATAGGGGCTTGTTTAAGACCATATACAACTTTATAGAGCTTACAAACATAATTTGGATGAGTGGATAAGAAGCACTAACAAACCCCTCTCATTAAACATCCTTAGTAAATGTGTTATTAAGAAATGCATTATTAATATAAATTTGCCTAATGGTCCAATGATGAACAACAGTTAAACAAAGCATAACCCTTATTGTAGAAGCTTTCACAACAAGGCTAAATGTCTCAAAATGGTCCACACCATGAGTTTGAAAGAATTCCTTGGTAACTAACCAAGCTTTATGCTTAGCAATGGCACCATCAGTGTTGTAGTTCAACCTGAACACTCATTTGTTAGAGACCACCTTATTAGCTTGATCATGAGGAACAAGTGTCCAAGTATTATTCTTCATTAAAGCTGTGTATTCATCCTTTATGGCATCAGTCCAATTCTTATTTGACAAGGCTTCTTTGACAGTTGAAGGTTCCAAAGAATACTTGTGAGAAATCAGTACCTTCCTTAGGTTTTTTAATACCATCTTTAGCCCTTAACACCATTGGATGAGTATTGAAAGGAGCAGAATATTGAGGTCTGATAGAATTATCAGCAAAAACTGGCATAATAAAGGTAACTTCTGGCACTGTTAGAGTATTTGCTTAAGTAAGGCAAGAAGTGCTGTTATTAGGCATTAAGGATGGTAATGAAGATAATTTAAAAGGATTTGATGAGTGTGAAGGAAGAATAAATGTACTGGTAGGACTTATTGACTAAAAAAAAGAACTAGAATTTAAAGGAAATAGCTATTTGTAAGGAAAAGAAGTTCCACAAAAAGAGATATGTGTGGCAATATAAAACTTACCTGTAGGATTTAGACACTTATAGCCTTTATGCTGAGAGCTATACCTTAAGAAAAGAAACTTTTTTGTATGAAAATTCAACTTTTATTGTTGATAAGGGCTTAGAAAAGGGAAGCAACCACACCCAAAAGGTTTTAAAAACTCGTAATACCCTAAGAAAAGACACTTAATTATATGAAAATCCAACTTATGTTGTTGGTAGAGCTTTGGAAGAAGAAAGCAAGCACACCCAAAAGGTTTTAGAAACTCATAATCAAGTAAGTTGTTAAAGATTTTGAAATATAGAAAGGTATAAAAAAAGAACTGGAGTAGGCAGTCTATTTATGAGATATGAGGCAGTGTGAAAAGCTTTCCACTAGAAGGTAAGAGGTATGGTTGCTTGAGCTAAGAGAGTGGGGCCTATTTCAACTAAATGCTTGTCTTTTCCTTCAACAACTTCATTTTAGTAGTATGTGTATGGACAAGTCAGCCTCAATTGAATGCCATTTGATGCTAAGTAATTTACAAAGGGCTTATATTCCTCACCCCGGTCAGATTGTAATACTTTAATAGGTAAGTTAAGTTATTTTTCATTCGGAAGTCTAAAGGAAATGAAAGCATTTAAAGCATCAGATTTTGCCTTCAAAGGGAAAATCCAACAAAACCGTTAATAGCCATCTACAAAGTTAATATAATATCTATAGCCATCTTTAGATAATACAGGGGCTAGTCCCCAAAGATCAATATAGATGAGTTGCAAACATAATATAAATTGTATAGCTTTTGTTGAGAAATGAGTTTTGTATAATTTTCCATATTGACATGCAAAATAAAAATCATGTTTAAGATGTGTATTTTGTGAATGAAACTTGTTATAAAGCTTGAGTACATTCAAGAGAGTGATACAATTTGGATGACCTAATCTCAAGTACCAAAAAATAAGGTCTTTACAAATGTTAGACTCTTTTGTTTATACAAAACTTTGTGAACAAGGCTTTGGACTATTGATAATATTAGTCATTGAACTATTGAAGTTCTTATTTATAGTACAAGACTGATGTGAGAAGACAGACAACATTGACTTAGGAAGACATGAAATTTAAGACTTTAGAGATGAAGCAGAGTGTTTTGAAGGAGATAATAGAATGAACTGGAAAATCAAATTTTAAAAAAAAATGAATCGAACCAAAAATAAGCTTAACTTAAGTCTATTTAGTCAAACCGAAAAACCAAAATCCGAACCAAACCTATAAACTGAACTGATTTAGTTCGGTTCAATTTTCTTTTTCAAAAATCAATCGGCTCGATTCGGTTTTCGATTCACACTAAAAATCAAACCGAATTGGGTGTGCCTACCTCTAATATAAACATCACTATCTTGAACTAATTTTAATACACTAATGAGGTTTTTAGTGATTTTGGGCATAAATAATGTGTTCTTTAACAACAAATTATAACCAGTTGTAGATCTTAATACTGAATTGCCAAAGAATTTAATACTCAAACCACTACTATTACCGGCAATGAGCTGATCAGTACCTAAAAAGGCAGTTTTGTCACCAACATTTTGAGCATCATGAGTTAAGTGATGAGTGGCATCAATGTACCAATTTGAATCTACTTTACCATCAATGTACCAATTTGCTTTTATGAAATCTTTTGTTGCAATATAACTAGCTATAAATGTTGCTTTGTTTAAGTTAAGCACAGGTGAGGAACTAGCACTGTTGTTAATTGATGATGCACTAGAATTACCACCAAACCATGACCATTATACTCAACATTGGCACTGGATCCATTAAAAGGATTTCCAGATCTCAACATATAATCCCTGTCAAACCTAAAAAAATATTTCACAGCTGAATGTCCTTGTCTCTTGCAGATTTGACAAAATGAACTTCTTATTCATACAATAACTTCCTCTTCCTGGTTGGAACATATTTCTACCACCAAACCTTCCTTGGTTATTATTCCAGTGAAGTTACCTGTTCCTCTTCCAAAGTTACTATTATATCCACCACTATTATTGTTTCCAAAAAATCTGTTCTGATAGCTATTATTGGTATTTCCAGAACCAAAATTATTAAAGGTTCTTCTTTGATTCCTGCTAGCAAAATGAGCTTTTATCATATTATTCATAATTATGCCATTATTATTTTGTAAATTCCCGTTTTCCTGAGCCAAAAGCATAGCGTATACTTCATCTAATGTAATTGAACCAATCCTGTTAATTATAAGGACAACTGTTGGATCATAATCAGATCCAACACCAGAGACTAAGTGCTGGATAAATTCATCATCATCAATTTGGCAGCCAGAAGTGGATAAATCATAAATTACGCATTTGACCTTAAGAAAGTATTCAAACATAGGAAGTGAACATTTTTGGAGTGAAGATAGTTGCATCTTGAGTTAGATCGACTTTGCCTTTGATTGAGATCCAAACTGCTTCTCTACCCCATTCCACAATTCAAAGCTGGATTTACTCCTGATTACTAAACTGAGTATACTGTCATGAATCATAGAGAACAACCATCCTAACAACGTTTGATCTTGTCTCATCCAACACTCAAACTCTGGATTTTCTGAGATTGTCACTTCCATCTGTATTAACAGATCTTATGTGCGAGCAGGACAAGTTTTCTCTCCAGTGAGTATTTCTTCCAATTGATTTCGTCTAACTGCTATAAGTGCTTGAGATCTCCATATAACGAAATTGGATCTGGTTAGTTTTACTGTGAAAGGAAAGTTGTAGGTAGTTGAATTCATATTTTGACTGAAATGCATTGTTTGTTGAAGTTGTACTGGCGTTGGCCATTATATATGCTCTGATACCATATGAAGTTTTGTGTTTAATCTGTTTGGTTGTTAAGAAAGTGACAACTTTCTTGGTGAAAATATGGAGATAAAACTTTTCTTGATTTTATTCACTTAATGAAAACTGAGACAAACAGAGTATATATACAAGCTATAAGGCAGGAACTAAAAAATACAATTACACATCAGCAGAAATAATGCCATATCAGCAACTATTTTATATTGCTTATAACTCGTATCGATCTCTTAAGAACTAAACTAAACTTTACATGACTTTGAACTGAGCTACACAACTCCAAAAGCACTGGTTCTGATCTTATACAGCTGCTGATAAAAAAAAAACACTGGTTCTGATCTTATACAACTGCTGATGCATCTGATCTTATAACAATGGAAAATCAGAGTCCTAAGAATTTAGTACTCAAAAGAAAATTAACATATGGATTTGCTATGCAGATTCTTGTATACAGAGAAACAGACGCTGATACTTCTAACCCTTTTGCAAGTTCTGCTATAATTTCTGTGTGACAGAATTTCCAAGCAAACGACACGTACTTGTGCATCAATACCAAAAACACACAATCAGAAATGAATAATTGGAAAAAAAAATTGAATATTACCATGAACCCGATCATACAGAAGTGTCTGCAGGAAATCTTCGGTAAGTTATGTGACTGACGAGCTTATTGAATTAAAATTTTTATGTAGAAAATAAAATCAATAAGCTTATTGAACTTGAAGGAAAAGAATTTCATTCAACTGATGTTTTCTTGTACGTTTTGAGACTTTGGTATAAATTGAAACAGCATCCATGTTTAGAAGAAGTACATTTCCTCTCATCAAGGAAGAAAAAATTTAAAAATAAAAGAAATTGTACAGGATATTGATATATGTCTACTCTACAAAATTACATTTCACTGATCATTGTTAGCTTCCTTAATCATTGCTCATCTAAGCGAGAAATGAGATCAATGAAGATGTCTTCTCTGCAGGGAATTGTGAGACCGCCCATTGGATGATTAAATCCGAATTCTTCTGCAGCTTGACTTAGCAATTCTTGAAATGAAGATTGGTTCAAGTATGATACTGGAATCACAAATCTCTTCATCTCATTTTCTCCAACATAAACTGCAAGGTAGCCTCTTGGGACATCTTTGGCCATTGTGGCTGATTGGCTTGTCTTAAATGAAGACTGACCAAGAATTTTCGTAGCTTGAACGATGCCAGGCAAACGGAAACCCATGATTTTAATTGGCTAGAACTAGAACTGGATTTTGAAGAACTTGAAAATGAGGGGATTTTTAGTGCTTGAGATTGTCGGGACTTGGGATGCTTGAGAGCACAATTATGCATATATAGAAGAAGGACCTGCAGTAACCCTTCTGTTATGTGATGTGAGTAGTGAAGTTGCATTCTGAATGCAGAGACATTAGCTTATGTGGACCACATGCGTTTGTTTTCCAACTAACAATCAAAGATTTATGGAAAATTGATCAAATTGCAAACATCATACCCTACCTGATATAGGAAAATGTACTGCATAGGGACCACTTGCAAATCACAATTTTTTTATTTAATGTTTTGATAAAGGAGGATCTTATCCTTTTAATCAATAGCACTAGCTAATTACTTGCATTGAGAAATGCTCTGAGATGTTGAACTTATCCTCCACAGTGTTTAGATAACATCTCACATCAGCATTAGTTGCTAATTCTAGCCTTCATTGAAATAATTCAGGCAATTTAACAAATTAGGATAGCTATTCAGAATAGCTGAATGAAATTCAATCTAAAATACATATCAATCTGGTGGCTGAAGAAACTTTCACAATAAGAATTATTCAAATTTATCAAGAAGAAATCCCCTTCACCTCATGATATTATAATGAATCAACTTGCTATACAAGCCATCAGGAAGCTCACTTGAAGTATGCCCCACAATAGCACTCCCCATCAGTCCATTGCTGTACGCTTCATTACCCAATTATACGAGCTATATCCATTCTTACGTACATCTGGTACGCATAAGTTTAGCATTGCAAAATATCAGAATGTACCATATGATACTATAATGCATTAACTTGCTAGACAAGCTACCGTGAACTTCACTTGAAGCATGCCCTACTTTGTTAGTCCCATCGCCACCAACCTCTTTACTCTTTACACGACATGTACAAGATGCTGCAACTTTATTGAGTGTTACTTTTGCAATATCCAGTTTGAATGATGAATACCCAGTTTCATGGGACCCATTATCCGAAATACTCAGAATTTTCCAAGGTTAACTAGTTAAATGATTTTCAGATATCAAATCGTATCACATGGTTTGTCTTTCTAGTCTCCCTCTAGAATTAATAACTACATATTGCTTGATTAATGTCAATTAGTTCAGAAAAATGCCATTTCCTACCCTTTCTTAAGAAACGTTGTGCCAAAATACCACTTGAATTTAAAGAAATTCGATATAAAAAGTCATCTTGTTTGCAGTCACTGTACATAAGCATTAAGACATTCATAACAGATTTAAAAATTTTTATTCTGGTATGAATGAGCTTGTATCGCATTAGGGAAAGTGATGCAGACAAATAAGCTGCAGCTAGGAGGGATAAGATCTAATATTTTTATGGCTAGATAAGTCACAGAATCATACTCCTGAGCTTGTAATATTTTTTGGTGAATTAAGACTGGACAATGGTCAATTCAAAAAGCATCAGACCCCAAACTTTAAGCAAACTTGATATCCATTTATTTCTAAAAATATAATAAAGGTGCTTGTACAAAATGAGATACAGCTATATGTGATCGGGTATAAGCTTCATGCCTCTTGTAAATGCACCAACTTGTAAGACAAGCCCCATAAAGTTCACATGAAGCATACCCTACATTTCATCCCATCTTTACCTGACCTTTTAATTGCATATCATATGAATTACTGTTGCTGCAAGGACAATTATCACTTGCATGTGTTGTCCAAACAATAGTGACCCGGCTAATTAGAGCGAATCATTTCCGCAGCATAAGAGAACAGAAGATAATATATTATAATTTAATATCACACTAACATAAAGTGGATAAAGTTATTTCGAGAAGTAAAAGGAATATGCAGCAGGCCGGAACAGGTTGACAAATTGACAAAATGCAGAGCTTAAAAGTATTGTTATTGAGACAAGTTTAATTTTACAAAAATGATATAAGTTTACATGGATTACATCAAACAATCACTATGTATACTTTTCCTATTCAAATTCTGTAATTGAGTCAATGGTGCAAGTTAAATAGTTGAGAGTCATCTGAGTTGGTTTCCAAATTTTGTTTCCTAAGTTCTACAAACTGCCAGTGAGCTCCATGAATATTTCTTTGCTGCATGGGATAGTGAGACCACCCATAGGATGATTAAATCCGAATTCTTCTTCAGCCTGACTTAGCAAATTCTTGAATGAAGGATGCTTCAGGTATGAAGATACACGTTTCAATCAGCTTCATTAATACACTCAACAATTCTTGGGCACTGTTGTTGCCTCTGAAACCATAAGAGTGCTCCTTAGAGCCGGCTTGGCGTTTACAATTCTTGGAAAGCGGATACCCATAACTACGAATTGTGTAGTCTTTTGAAAGTAATTGGTTGAAAGATAGGAATAGGTAAAACTTAAAAAACCAGAAGAGCCTTGTCAATTGATGGCTAACCTAGAGACAAGTATATATATATAGAGCAAAATTTTCAGGCTAGTAATCTGAATGGGGTCTCTTCAAGGGCATGTATTACAAAGAATCACATGCTTCTGCCCCCCCCCAACTAGTGATAAGGTTTCAACACACTTTTGTTCTATGATTTTATTGACTTCAACTCATGCTAGCCAACAATATGAAACAAACAATGACCTACAATTTGATTTTGATATGTAATAAATCATTGTATCATGGCCTCCCAAATTTGATACACTACTACAAAAATGAAATTTATTGACACAATACACTTTTTTAAATAGTATTAGTGAAGCTCATTGTCAATAAATTACTGATAATATAATATTACAAAAATGAAATGTTAATGAATTACTAATATCAAAGTATTAGAGAAATAAAGTATCAGTGAAGTGCTGATACTATGATATTAAAAAATGAAGTGTCAATGAATTAGTGATACTATAATATCATAAAGTTATTTTTTATTTTAAAAAATTTAATTATTAAATAAATTTAAATTTTAAAAAATTAATATAACACCCAAAACAACGTCAATTTTTTACTTTTTTATTTACATTTTTGGGTATTAGCTAAATTTAAGTATTTATGCTGTTTATGACCTTTTTTTTATTTTTATGTTAAATGTTTTAATTGGTTTAACTCCAATTTCAATTTTAATTAAGTTAAATGTTATAACTCCGAATTCAATTTCAATTTTGACTAGGTTAAATGCTATAAAGATAAATCTAATTTCAACTACGTTAATTATTGAAATTCTAAATTAAATTTTAATTTCAATTATGTTAAATGTTATAATTCATGATATTCCAATTTTAATTTTAATTATGTTCAATATTATGATTCTGATTCTAATTCTAATTTCAATTACATTAAAAGCTATAATTCTGAATCCAATTTCAATTTTAATTGTGTAAAATATTATAATTTTAAATGCAATTTCAATTACATTAAACATTATAATTATAATTAAAATATGAACAAAAAAATATAATTAAAATAGTAAGAATTGCCAGCATAAGCAGTAGCAACCATGAGATGTTTTGATTTAGTGATACTAAATGGGAGACTCATAGAAGAATTGCCACATTTGAAATGATTTCTAAGGAGTTGAAATACTTGATCGAAGCTTAGTTGTAGTGTGAAATGACACATCCAGAATATAGGAGTTATTCCCAAGTGTAAGATTGTCGAAGTAATAAATAACTCGATGAGAACGGGGTCGATCCACAGGGAAGTAGAATTAAAATTACAAATTATAAACACTTTAAAGATAATTAATGCAGTATAAGATATTTACAAATATTATTTCAATTAACCAATTCAAATAAAAAGCTAAGGTTAGGGGGATTCACTCTTGGCACAAGAAATAAGAATATATTTAATTTTTTTTTATAACTCAATTGGAATCCTCACACAAAGAAGGTTCCAACCGGAAAATATAGCATTTAAAGTTCTTCATCATTTATATATTGATTAGTATTTATTTCTTTCAATTATTATACACCAAATCTTATAAATGGGTTCAAGTATTTATTATGCCAATCTTTATATTTGTCTACAATAAATCAAGACTTCCACTTTACAAGAAAGGTTATATACATTAAATCTTGTAAATGGTTTCAGGAATTTATTGTGCCAAGTATTAAGTTTGTCAATAATAAATCAAGAATCACCACTTTAGAAGAAAGGGTACTAATTCTACAAATAAAATAAATACATCATATATAAATTTGCATAACTTAAAAATGAAGCATTAAATTCATGAATAAATATTAAACATATCTTATTACCTTGCCAAGAGTTTCACCCTTTCACCTTAGCTTAAAAACAATTATTTGGACATAATAAAACTAAAGAAAAAGAAATGAAATGAAAGAAGAAATAACATGATTTAATAGTAAACAAGAGAAATAAATTTACAAAGAAATGGATACAAAGGACAAGTATTTTGAACTAAATTTTAACTTTTTAATTACATCCTTTAGGCATAAACAAGCCACCTATTTATAGAAAAACATGGATAAATTGAGACAAATTTGGAGGGAACCACTTGGTTGATGAAAGTCAAGAATTGTGGCAAACTAATTTGCATTGATTATCACTAAGGCATCCATTTGATTATCCAATTTGGAATTGATGTGATCCGAATTAGCTGTCACTCAAAACATCAAAGTTGTAGATAAGTCTCTTATTGTTTTAAATTGAGTGATCTCATACGTATTAGATACGTATTTCTATAGTTATGGGCCAAATACTGATGATTGTTCAAACTGGGCCTGTACTGCAGACTAGTTCTGTTCTAAGCCATTTTTCACCCTCTAAACACTCGAATTTTAAATGCTTTGTGAAATATAATATGTTAGCCCATTGAGTTAGCTCTTTACAGGATTAAGAATTACCTCAATAGAATATTGAGGTAGAAAGTTATGCCTATTTTACCGAACCTGCTACAAAACAGTTAAAAGATAATTAAGTACAATATTATAAGCATACTTAAGTTAAGAAAATTAAATACACTAGTAATACAAAACAATCATGTAAAACTCTTATTAAATGTGTAATTTCAAGTGTTCATCACACCCCCAAACTGGCTTATTGCTAGTCCCTAGCAATTCGAGCATAAATAAAATTTGAACACTACCTAAGTATTTCAAACAAAACATCAGTTTAAAATCACAATCGCTATAAAAGTTATTTCAGTCATAACTTCCAAATATTTTTTTTGTATATGTGTGTGAATTAAGCCAAAGCTTCTTACCACAAATCACAACATATATAATCTTAAAAATTTTCTAAGTAAAAGCCTCAACTTCATATCCTTACAGGTGAATAACTTGTTTAATGGCTTAGGATTTCACTCATGGAGTTGGAAAACAGATAATCGCTCAAGAAAAAGTTACATTTAAGGACAGACAGACAAACTAACATTGATCAAAAGATAGAAAAATCAAATATTTAGAGTCAAACCATTATTGTCAAATGCTAGCTTTAAGACTTTAATTATTTAATGCGAATCTTACGAATATAGAATTCGGTGATAAGATTGCTTCCTAATGACTTTAGTCTTCTAAAATTGAATGAAGACTTTATTGAACTGAATTGACTTCTTTTCTTTCTTTTTTTTTAAAAAATTTTTTTACTCATTTTTTTCTTTTTCTTTTTTGAAAGACATAAGGAATCATTACAAAATAAGAGTAATTTATCACCATAATACTTTTCCAAAAATTTTTTTATCCTTCAGCTAAGCAACCAAATCATTCCTCATCCCAAATAATGTCATTCCAAATAAAAATTAACCATTTCAAAATATCAATGAAAGTTCGTAAGCTGTTATCTCAAACCTCTCTACTCACTCACAAAAGATACGTAAGTTTAGAAAATAATATGTATACTTAAACATGAAAATTCTTTTGGCTATATATATTGAATCATTCATCTTACCACAAGGCTTAGTATCGTTCTCAAGAAATAATTTCAGAAGTTATTCTTTAGTAACCTAGATAGAAAAAATGATTTGAACTAAACAATTTTGAAATCATATATCGATAGCAAAACAAATTTATTTACGTAAGAGTTACCAAGAACTTAAGCAACAAACATTTATACATAAAATGTATTAAAAATAAACCAATTAGAATGTGTTTCAAAAGTTTATAATGTACTATTTACTCTGCCATTCTAGAGCTAGAATGCGTCTTAAGAATACATAAATGAACATTTTACTCACGCCATTCATGATAATAATAATTTTTTTTTTATAAACAAGGTGATAACAATAATATCAACTATCTTCCCCCCCAACCAAATTGAGACATTATCCTCAATGTCAAAATATAGAAAGAGTAAAGTATAAAAGATATCACCTGAAACATCTTTTATTGAAAATTAAACCTGCAACAAAATAAAACAAGTCACACAAAAAGCTTAAAAATACATAGAAATAGATAGGCTACAGATGAAGCATCAAATCTATCTTGCATTTCTTTTCACTGTTATCAGTATACCAATCTATCTGACTCATTGTTGGATCAGATAGAGGTGTAAAAGCTTATAGTTCATCGAGTAACTGATCAACAGTTGAAGCAGAAATGAGGATCTGTCGTGCTGTAGATGAGACGAATTATTTTTCCACCGCATAGTCAAGAAAAGATAATAACCCATTATAAAAACCATCAACGTTTAACAAACCAATTAGTTTTTTATGGATTTACAATTGTGCCTATGAGACAATTTGAAAAATTTTCTCCAATGTTCCGAAACCTCCAGGTAGAGCTATGAAGGCATCAGTATTACGAAGCATAAAAGAAATTCGTTCATGCATTATTGATGATACCTGTAACTGATCCTCAATTATTTTTCTTACAATGTCTCCAACAGCTAAAGCTTTTGGTATGATACCCAAAACTCGACTGCCATTATTTTGTTCAGCGGTTGCCACACGTCCCATTAATCCAAGACTACCTCCCCCATATACTAAATGAATATTTCGTTCAGCTAACATCTTACCAAGGGTTTCTGCTACTTCTATAAACTCACTAGTTTTTCCAGGGCTGGATCCACAAAAGACACAATTTTTTGTGAATTTATGAGTTGATGATCCTTCTATGATTACACTCACCCTCTCTCTTGAATGATTTTGAGTTTGTACAAAGAAGCATAAATAATGCAATGTATTTATAGAGCCAAAAGGTATTACAAAGTTAAATCACATGGCTGTTGGCTTGAAATACAAGATTCAACACCTTTTTACCAATTTTCAATTTGTTGGCTGGAAAAGTCACATGAGTTGTCGGCTTAAAATGCAAAATTTTCAAAAAGGATTATAGGTGGTTGATTATTGAAAAGACGTTTGAGTTTGAAATGAAACATTTAAAAATAACAGCTATAGTAAATATATACAAGTAGTTGTGATTGTGGCTCACATCTTCCTCTGGTTTTACGTCCAATAACAGCTTAAACGCCCTCTATGGGTCGGGGATAGGCTTCCCATCCAATTTTCTTATAAATTGGCAAACAAGATCTTTTAAAGTCAGATTCCAGAGACTGTACCGCTCATGTTCTTTTAGGAATATGTTCCATAATTCATGAATTGCAATATGCACATATCCACTAGGATGCGTCTCAAGAGTCGATAAGATATTATCTAAAGACTCCTTACTCAGGCCATCCTTAATGAACCTAATTTTATCTTCGCGATTTACAGACACCATTCCTAAAGTGCAGCAACGTGTGTTGCAAGTCGTGCGTGCACACTTGTAACAAACATTTAATCGTTTTGCTCTTCGTTTTTTTGAAAAATAGCTTTTACCTAAGCCAGGCATGTAGGAAATTAATGAGTCTGAAAATTCACCTGTCAATCTAACTTTGGCTTCAATTAACCAACGTAAATCAATAGGTATATTCATAATCATTAATAACCTTAATCTTTCACATTTTGCTTGGTAAATTTTCTTCAAGGAATTTTGAGGCAATGAGGGAAAACGTTTTTTCAAATTTTTTAGAATGTCATCCATTTTTTTTTTTAGAAAATGGGGAAGAAGAGAAGATATCAGTAATTATGGGAAACTAACAAAACCGATTTGAAATATCACGGAGTACTGTTATCCGCCACTTAATCGGAGTGCAAAACAAAACTTTAACAAAACTACTAAATTAACCTGCAAGTAAAAAAAAATGTTAGAAGAAGAATAAATATATATAAATATGTAAATATATAAAACAAAGATTAATTGGTCTCGTAACAAGGATCCGACAGGAACGTAAATTCTTCATGAAAAGCTTGATTTTCTAGAAACGGCTTGAGTCTTTGCCCATTTACCTTAAGCACATTCCCATTTCTAGGATTTTCAATGTCAATTATTCCATAAGGGTACACATGTTTCACAACAAAATGGCCATTCCATCTTGATCTTAATTTTCCAGGGAATATATGAAGTCGAGAATTATAAAGCAAAACCTTCTGACCAGTGTCAAATGTTTTTCTCTGAATTTTTTTTATCATGAAAGGCTTTAATTTTAGCTTTATGAATTTTTGAATTCTCATATGCATCATTTCTCAATTCTTCAAGTTCATTTATTTGTAATTTACGTATGTGTCCAGCAGAATCAAGATTTTCATTGAAAGTTTTAATAGCCCAGTAGGCTTTATGCTCAAGTTCCACAGGTAAGTGACAAGGTTTTTCATAAAATATCCTATAGGGAAACATACCCAATGAAGTTTTAAAAGCAGTTCTATAAGTCCACAGTGCATCATTTAGTCTTAAAGACCAATCTTTACGATTTGGGTTTACAGTTTTTTCTAAAATTTGTTTTATCTCCCTATTTGCTAATTCAACTTGTCTACTTGTCTGAGGATGATAAGAGGTGGCAACTTTATAAGTAATACCATATTTTTTTACTAATGTTTCAAATGGTCTATTACAAAAATGCTTACCCCCATCACTTATAATGGCTCGAGGGATTCCAAATCGACTTAAGATATTTTCTTTCAAAAATTTCATGACTGTTTTATGGTCATTATTTCGACATGGAATAGCCTCAATCCATTTTGAGACATAATCTACTGCAACTAAGATATACGTAAATCCAAATGATAACAGAAATGGTCTCATGTAATCTATCCCCCAATAATCAAAGATTTCAATAATAAGAATGGGGTTCAAATGCATCATGTTTCGTTTTGAAATTGATCCCAACTTTTGACAATTTTCACAAGTTATACAAAATGCATGTATATCTTTAAATAAAGTGGGCCAATAAAATCTACACTGCAAGATTTTTGCAGCTATTTTCTTTGATGAGAAATGTCCCCCACATGCTTCAGAATGACAAAATTCAATAACTTTATTTACTTCATTATCGGGTATGCATCTTCAAAATATTTGAAGAGATAAGGATCATCCCAATAAAACTTTCTTACCTCAGTTAAAAATTTTCTTTTATCTTAAGCATTCCATTGAGGTGGCATTTCTCCTGTTACAAGAAAATTAACAATATTAGCTACCAAGGCATTGTAACAGTAGAAAATAAAAATTCATCTGGAAAAGAATCATTAATAGGTGTTATTTCTGTTGATGAATCTGGTGTGAGTCTTGATAAGTGATCTATAACAACATTCTCAGCTTCCTTCTTATCCTTTATAGTGATAATAAATTCTTGAAGCAATAGAATCCATCGAATCAGCCTTGGTTTTGCATCCTATTTTGATATTAAGTACCTTACAGTAGCATGGTCAGTAAATACAACAGTTGAAGAACCAATTAAGTAAGAACAAAATTTGTCTAATGCAAATATTACAGCAAGTAGTTCTTTTTCAATTGTTGTGTAATTCATTTGTACACTGTTTAAAGTTCTACTTGCATAATAAATTACATAGGATTTACCTTCCTTTCTTTGTCCCAATACAGCACCAACAACGTAGTCACTAGCATCACATATGAGCTCAAAAGGTAAATACCTGTCAGGAGATTGTATGATAGGAGCAGATGTTAAGAGGCCAATTAATTTTTCAAACGAATTTTGACACTCTTGAGTCCACTTAAATGATACATCTTTTGCTAAGAGGTTACAAAGAGATTTAGATATAGCACTAAAGTTTTTTATGAACCTCTTATAAAATCCAGCATGTCCTAAAAATAATCAAACTTCTCTGACTGTTTTTTATGGAGGCAAATGTGTAATGAGTTCGACTTTTGCCTTATCCACTTCAATTCCTTTAGAAGATACTATATGTCCTAAAACAATTCCAGAAGTAACCATGTAATTGTTGGGATTTGTGCTTACGTGCCATCTCTTTTATGTATAAATATTTGCTTTATGTTTATACATTTATGATTTCAATATATCACTAATTATTTTATTTATAAATATGGTAAGATGCTTGTAACGTTTTAGATATTGTATGATCTGAACGAGTTCAGATCTGATCTAAAGGAGTTTAGATCAGAACTAAGAGTTAGTAAAATCTAAAGAGTTAGAGCCTTGTTTGAAATGGGACAAAGACCTAAGAATATATTAATAATGACATAGTTGCAATGGGTTGCAAATGGTGCTAAGAAATGTTGTTATGTAAATATATTCTTAAATTTAATGTTCCTGATCTACCTTCACTAATGCGGGTCTGCTAGTGAAGATCTTAATATATATATAGATTAGTGTATGTCTATATCTAGATAGTCCAGATGGTTAGTCTTAGCAGACCATGAGTTTAGTGAAAACTCGTATAGAGATACAAGTATTCAGTAAGGACTGAATATTGAACAGACTCACAAAGATCTCCAATAGACATCCCATAAAGCCGTCAATGGAGGATCTTTCGAGTTGAGTAGTATTCATGGTTCTTAGACCTGAGTGCCACGGTGGACTTGTTAGTGATCCATCATACTTTGGTTTCACACATGTTAGATACCTTTCATGGTCTGACCGCTGGGTGTCGCTGGGTATGGTCCGATGCTAATGGAGTTTGGTGTGTACATATATGGGATCCATCAACTCAATTGGGTGAGTAAAATATCCTACAACTCTAAGATTGTATTTCAGAAAGTCTTATGGCCATAAGCAGACATCCAAGAATTTCTTGGGAAAATAATATCGTGAAAGTGTTTACGGATATTATTTATTGAAATACAAATCTAGAGATAAGTTTATGGTTGAGCACATGGAGACTTGACGGTGTTGATCTATATCTCCGCTCTTCTAGGATATTTATGATGGAAGGATTATACGAATATGTTATAACCTCAACCTGTATGGTCTAATGCGCCGTTTTGTAATATCTGTAACATGTGTGTGGGACATTGTTCATGGACGTGTGAAATAGTTTCATATGACAAATCGGGCATGGACCTAGAGAGTCTCACAATATAAAATGTACTGGTTGTGCACTAGGGCGGCGAATTGGATTGAATAATTAATCCAACAATTTCCAGCAAAATGAAAAATGTTTCTAGGTTCCTTTTATTATTCACTTGTCAATAATTGAAGGTAAAACACATTATTGGTTTACAAGAGTTGTTAACCAATAAGAAATTGACAAGTGACATAATCTTGCTCCATAAATTATTTACCATGTATTTACCTATTTACCTTGCTTGGTAAATACATATATGGTAAATGTAAATAATCAAAATAGTTTTGAATTATTAATATTTTATATATTAATCAAATTATTATTATTAATTAGAATAAGTGGCAAACACCATTTACTAATGGAGAATGCACTTGTTATTAATAATAAGAAAAGTTTACCACTTTGTAATTCTTAAATGATGCACTAAGGAAGTGGTAAAACCACTTAACATTGATTAAATGCCATTTACTCTCTAGAAATTGATTCAATTGGTTGAATCAAATTGGTGAGTGAAAAATATGATAGATTAATGTTTGTAATGGCAAACATGGTTAAGTGGTGGTGGAGCACTAAGAGAAATCATTCTTTGCACTTAAGAAAGAATTGAAAGAGTTCAATGTGTGCAAGATAGAGTGAAATTCGTTCTAGGAGAAAGGAGAGAGAATTGAGAGCTTTTCCTAAGTGTTTTTCTCAAAGTGTTGAGAGAAAATGCAAAGGCTTACTAAGCTACAACATATAGAGTTGTAAAGAATTATAGAAAATACCTAATTCTTCTCATCTCTTGGTAGTAATCATAAGGACAAATTGTTTTAAGTGTTAAAACAATCATTTGCTGAAAATTCAAGGCTGCCATTCTAGCTTCACAATCCCACCGGATTTAGTTGTGAACTAGAATTGTGCAAGGGAACACTTCAAGGTGAGCTCAACAAATTGAAGCATGGAGTTCTTGAAGAATTGTAAAGCTACCTTCATATCCGGGTAGGTTATTTATTTGTTATTCGTTTTATATCATGCATGAAATATATATATATGAGATATATATGTACTTAAATGATCATACATGCTTGAATATGTTACATATTGTTTAATATGTATGAATACTTCCGTTGCGTATTTAATTTTATAAATTATATACATCTATACACATCACACACCATATCACACAACAGTAATGACATTTTTCCCAATTCAATACAAGACTTTCTTCTTCACATCTTTTTAAAACCTTTTCTAAGTTTTCAAGACAATTATCAAAAGAATTTTCAAACACAGTTAAATCATCCATGAAAACTTCTAAATAATGCTCAATCATGTCACTAAAAATGCTTAACATACATCTCTGAAATGTTGCTGGGGCATTACAAAGTCCAAAGGGAATTCTTCTAAAAGCAAAGGTTCCAAAAGGGCATGTGAATGTAGTTTTTTCTTGGTCCTCTAGTGCTATGAGAATTTGATAATAGCCAGAGTAACCATCTAGAAAGCAATAGTAGGGATGTCCTGCTACTCTTTCTATAATTTGATCAAGGAATGGTAAAGGAAAATAGTTTTTTCTAGTGGCCGAGTTCAACTTTCTATAATCTATGCACATCCTCCAACTAGATAAGACTCGAGTTGGTATTAACTCACCTTTTTCATTTTCAATGACTATGATTCCAGATTATTTTGGTACTACCTGAGTAGGACTTACCCACTTACTATCTGAGATAGGATAGATGATTCCTACTTTAAGTAATTTGAGAACTTCAGCTCTCACTACCTCTTTCATATGTGGATTTAATCTCCTTTGAGATTGTTTGGAATTTTTGGCATTATTCTCTAGGTGTATTCTATGTGTGCAAATTAGAGGATTAATATCATTTATGTCTTTTAAAGTCCACCCAATTTCATTTTTATGCATTTTCAATAATTCAATCAACTTACCTTCTTGTTCACTTGTGAGTGTAGAAGAGATTACCACTGGGTAAGTTTGTTTCTCTCCAAGAAATGCATATTTCAGTCCTTCAGGCAAAGGTTTTAACTTCAACTTTGAAATTTCGTTCTGTTTATCCTCATTTTCTCCCAATTCTTCAAACTTTAGTTTCCATCCTTTATTTTCAATCACCTGTGCACAATCAAGTAAAGAACATATATCAGAGATTTCAGGATCTAATTGTATATTTGACTCAAATAAATTTATTAAATACATTTCTAAGGGATCGGTAGAAATCTCTTTTTGAATATGATCCTCTACAATCGTTTCAATCATGTCGCCTTCTTCACTTTCATCCTCCCCTTTTCATATGGTTGCTTACACATATTGAAAACATTGAGTTTAAGTGTCATGTTTCAAAATGAAAGCTTCATTACTCCATTCTTACAATTAATCAAAGCGTTAGAAGTTGCTAAAAATAGATGATCCAAAATAACAGGTATCGAATTACATCCTTTAACAGGTTCTGTGTCCAAGACAATAAAATCCACAGGATATATAAATTTATCAACTTGAACTAAAACATCTTCCACTGTCCCTCTTGGTACTTTTATTGATCTATCGGCAAGTAAAAGAGTTACAGAGGTTAATTTTAACTCCTCGAGATTGAGCTGCTGATAAACTAAATACGGCAATAAATTCACATTAGCACCAAGATCAAGTAAGGCTTGTTCAATTTTATGACTTCCAATAATACATGAAATTGTAGGACAACCAGGGTATTTATATTTCAAAGAATTATTGTTTTGAAGAATGGCACTTACTTGTTCAGCTAAAAATGCTTTCTTTTTCACATTCAGTTTTCGCTTTACTGTACATAAATCTTTCAAAACTTTTGCATAAGAGGGAACCTGTTTAATAACATCCAGTAAAGGAATATTAACTTTTACCTGTTTGAAGATTTCAAAAATTTCAGGATTGTGATTCATCTTCTTAGTATTACGTAATGCATGAGAAAATGGAGGTGGAGGTAAGGGTTTGGTGTTTTCTTCATTAGATGTAGGTTCAACACTTTCCTTACCCTTAGAGATTGATTCATCACTCTCATGAGGTTCAGGAATTTCCTTTTCAACAATTTTACCACTCCGAAGAGTGATAACTGCTTTAACTTGATCGATGTGTTACCTTCCTGAACTACATGCATTTGAGTTATGTTGTCCTTTGGGGTTTGGCTGTGGTTGAGAAGGAAATTTTCCTTTCTCATGAATGTTCAGTGCAGATGCAAATTTAGCAAGAGTATCTTTCAAATCAGCAAATGTTTGAGCATTTTGAGAATTAACAGACTCTTATTTTTCAATGAATGTATGTAAGGTTTCTTCAAGATTTTTCCTAAGAGGTGGGACATATGGTGCATAACCTTGATGATTTTGAAAGTTTTGGTGTGGTTGGAAAGGTGGTTGTGAAGCTTGTGCTTGAGTGTCATTCCTCCAACTAAAATTCAGGTGATTTCGCCATCCAGGATTATAGTTTTATGAATATGGGTTATTGTTTGACCGCTTGAACATGTTTAGAACATTGGCTTGTTCATGGAGACATTCTCTAAATGCAGGCAAAGTTGGGCAATCATTGATAGAGTGATCATAGGTTTCACAAATGTGACACATAATTTCTTGAACAGATTTTATTTGACCACTCTTTTTCATTTCTAAGGTTTCGACTTTTCTAGCAAGGGATGCTAATTTGGCTTGAAGGTCATGGTCTTCCTTAAGATGATAAATACCCTCACTAGATGTAGTAGTTTGATTTTTGCTAGATGCCTCACAGGTACCAGCAGTGTCCGAATTTTGAGCATTTTCTGCTAGTAAGTCAAGATAGTTCATTGCCTCTTCTGGGTCTTTTTCCTCAAATATTCCATTACACATCATTTCTACCATTTGCCTACCTTAGGGTATTAAGCCCTCATAGAAATTTGAGACTACTCTCCATGTTTTAAAACCATGGTAGGGACAGGTATTAAGTAATTCTTTATACCTTTCCCAACATTGGTAAAGGGTCTCTCCTGGTTTTTGGGCAAAAGTGATGATTTGTCTTTTGAAAGAATTTATTCTATGGGAGGAAAAAAACTTTTTCATAAATTGTTGTTGTATCTCATCCCATAAAAAAATAGATCCTGACCTAAGGTTTTGTAGCCATATTTTAGCTTTATCTTTTAAAGAAAAAGGGAAAAGCTTAAGTCGAATTGTGTTCATGCTACAATTTTGATCATTATACGTGTTACACACTTCTTCAAATTCTCTTAGATGTAGATAAGGGTTCTTTGCATCTATGCCATGAAAAGTGGGTAAAATTTGGATAATGTCTGGCTTAAAATTAAAATGCGTTGCATCTGGAGAAAAAATTAAGCAAGATGGTGCACCGGTTCATATAGGGTTCATGTAGTCTCTAAGTGTCCCAGGTCGGTTATACTCATTATGTTGAGATTGATTGTCCCCTGAGTCTATGAGTCCCTCAATTTGATATTCGTTCATGGTGTTAATTAGTAAACAATGAGAAGATGAAGGAAAATCTAACAAACTATCAAAGGAAGTTTTAAAATTACCTTTTACCAAACGATGAGAATTAGGATCTTGAAACCAACCGCTCATAAAAGAAATAAAATACAATACAATAACAATAAATAATACAAATAAGAGAAAAATAAATATTAAACACAAGTAAATAAAATAGAAAAAACGAAAAGCAAAATAAAGATAAATAATTAGAAGTTGGACTAGTAATGTTAGATTATATAATAAACAAAATAATAAAAAAAGTACGTTAGGAGGCCCGACATTCCATGAAAATAAAAAGTGAATAATAAATAAAGAGTAGGAGGCTCAGGCTTCCATGAAAATAAAAGGCAAAAATAATAAATAAACTAAAACAAGTTAGGAGGCTTAGCCTTCTATGAAAATATATTTAACGAAAATAAAAAGTAAATAATAAATAAAGTAAAGCACGTTAGGAGGCTTAGCATTCCACAAAAATAAAATAAACAAACAAACAACAACAAAACAAAATATTAATTTTACCTCTCCGGAAACAGCGCCAAAAACTTGACACGTCCAGAATATAGGAGTTATTCCCAAGTACAGGATTGTCGAAGTAATAAATAACCCAATGAGAACGGGGTCAATCCACAGGGAAGTAGAATTAAAATTACAAATTATAAATACTTTAAAGATAATTAATGCAGTATAAAATATTTGCAAATATTATTTCAATTAACCAATTCAAATAAAAAGCTAAGGTTAGGGGGACTCACTCTTGGCACAAGAAATAAGAATATATTTAACTTTTTTTTATAACTCAATTGGAATTCTCATACAAAGGAGGTTCCAACCGGAAAATATAGCAATTAAAGTTCTTCATCATTTATATATTGATTAGTATTTATTTTTTTCAATTATTATACACCAAATCTTATAAATGGGTTCAAGTATTTATTATGCTAATCTTTATATCTGTCTACAATAAATCAAGACTCCCACTTTACAAGAAAGGTTATATACACCAAATCTTGTAAATGGTTTCAAGAATTTATTGTGCCAAGTATTAAGTTTTTCAATAATAAATCAAGAATCACCACTTTAGAAGAAATGGTATTAATTCTACAAATAAAATAAATACATCATATATAAATTTGCATAACTTAAAAATGAAGCATTAAATTCATGAATAAATATTAAACATATCTTATTACCTTGCCAAGAGCTTCACCCTTTCACCTTAGCTTAAAAAAAATTATTTGGACATAATAAAACTAAAGAAAAAGAAATGAAATGAAAGAAGAAATAACATGATTTAATAGTAAACAAGAGAAATAAATTTACAAAAAAATGGATACAAAGGACAAGTATTTTGAACTAAATTCTAACTTTCTTATTACATCCTTTAGGCATAAACAAGTCACCTATTTATAGAAAAATATGGATAAATCGAGACAAATTTGGAGGGAACCACTTGGTTGATGAAAGTCAAGAATGGTGGCAAACTAATTTGCATTGATTATCATTAGGGCACCCATTTGATTATCCAATTTGGAATTGATGTGATCCGAATTAGCTATCACTCAAAACATCAAAGTTTTAGATAAGTCTCTTATTGTTTTAAATTGAGTGATCTCATACATATTAGATACATATTTCTATAGTTATGGGCCAAATACTGATGACTGTTCAAACTGGGCCTGTACTGCGGATCAGTTCTGTTCTAGGCTATTTTTCACCCTCTAAACACTCACATTTTAAATGCTTTGTGAAATAAAATATGTTATCCAATTGAGTCAGATCTTCACAGGATTAAGAATCACCTCAATTGGATATTTAGGTAGAAAGTTATGCCTATTTTACCGAACCTGCCACAAAACAGTTAAAAGATAATTAAGTACAATATTGTAAACACACTTAAGTTAAGAAAATTAAATACACTAGTAATATAAAACAATCATGTAAAACTCTTATTAAATATGTAATTTCAAGTGTTCATCATGAAACTGTTTATTTTACAGTTAATAGTTTTTTTAAAGTTCTACCTTGAAATGTGCTTTATTATTTTGTGGCTTTGGCTTTTGCCTTAAAGGCTCTTTGCAATAGCTTTTATTTTATTTTATTTAATTTACTTGAATGTCATATGAAGGAGGTTATCTTTAGAGTAGACTATGTGGTACCTAATATAGGCTGGCAATTTGGTTTGGTCATCTTTGGTGATAAAAATGTGGCGATAGCTGGCTACTGATGATGTGTTAGGGATCAACTTACCTGCAAGACTATGTCTGAAGAAAATTGTGAAATGCTTACTACATTGCTTGATAATGTTTATAGGATTGGCTGGATATAGTTTCTTCCACCAAAGGTGCTTTGTTATTTTATGGCTTTGACTGGATAACATACTCCATAATGTACATATGTCATTTTCTTGTTTTCTTTTATGAAACTATTTTAGTCTTTTAAGATTTAATGTGAGATACTTTGTATAGTTTATGAAACTTAGTTTGAATGTTCATAGTTTTATTTATAAATAAATAAATATTTGATATTTATTTAAATGTGTTATTTATGTATAGAATTTATAAATAAATTCAAATTCTAGTTAATAATTCAAATTTGAAATTATTACAAAAAATATTTTAAATTAAATACAAAACTTTGATACCAAATTGTCAGTAATTCTCTAATACTATGCTATCAGTGATTTACTAATACCACGGTGTTAGAGATCCACTAATATCACGGTATCAGTAATTCATTGATATTGTGGTATTAGAGAATTACTGATACCACAGTGTCAGCGAATTATTGATACCATGGTATTAATAATTCACTGACACCATATATAGTATCAGTAAATTTCTGACTCAAGCAACACTGACACTATGAAATGGTATCAGTGAATCCCTTCATTAATACTAACTTAACGTCAATGAAGGCCATTTTTATAGTAGTGATAGGTACCAAACAAGCTTTATGGATATAATATATAAACTAATAGAGACTAACATAAGGATAATTGCTTATATTTTATCAAGCAAGCCATATATTGTCTGAAGATGCTACCAAGCATGGAAAAATGCCTAAATAATCAACTCATCCTGTGATAATATTTCCTGAACTTGACTCTCAGTTTGATAGGATGATGAATTGAATGGAAGCATAAACTCAAAGTAGCATTTCATATTTTTGACAATACTATTCTCAATTGATTAGAATCACAACGTAGTAAGCTAAGACCAAAAAGAAAAACATCATTCCATTTTTTCTTCCACGCACTATTACAAAAATTGCCTTTGCTGACGCTAGCTTAACGTCAGTGAATGATTTTAGTGACACTGTTTTATAGTATCAGTATTGTTTGAGTTAAAAATTTACTGACACTATATATGGTGTTAGCGATTCACTGATACTATAGCATTAGTGAATCGTTGACACTATGACATCAGTGAATCTTTGAACCCATGGTATTAAAAAATTCTTACTACCATAGTATCAGTGAATCACTGACACCATAGTATCAGTGAATTTTTAACATTATGGTATCAGTGAATCTCTGACACCATGGCATCAGAAAATTATTGTTACTTTGGTGTCAAATTTTGAATTAAATAATATCAATTTTAATTTATTTTATTTATTAAATGATTTAAAATTTGAATTATTAGACCAAAATTTTGAATTTATTTTTAAACTATAAATCCATACATAAAATATGACATCTAAATAAATATCAATTTTATTTATTTATTTAAATAAATAAAATTATAATTCTCAAAGCATTCAAACTAAGTTTCATAAACAGTACAAAGCTTCTCAAATTGCACATTAAAAAACTACAATAGTTATACAAGCACATTTAAATGATACTTAACAAAGTAAATTGTAAAAAATATCCTAATATTTGAATATTAAATGCTTAACCACCAGAAAGAATTGCACAAAACTAACACTTTACTAAAGACTTAGGAGAAAATCCACCAAGAATGTCCTCTTCAAGACAATTGACTTCTCTATCATTCACACCACTTGTAATAAGTGAAAGGAAATCTATCCAATTATTAGCCCGAGCTATTATACCCTGTAAACTATAATAGAATGCAATCAATTAAGTGGGTTACAAAAGAAGCTTTTAATTGTGCATAAAATAAAATATCTGAAATTTCACTCAACTGTATTTGGATAAGTCGATATTTAGCCAATATAATTCCTTAAGTGGATTCTTAAGATTGTAGAACATATGCTAGGGTCTAATACCATAGCTTCTACCTACAAGATATACCCACAAATACCTTCAAGATGCATATGAGCAAGCAATAAAGAAATAAATTTGAACAAATATTTAATGAAAGAGTAAGCATAATAGCACTTCCTCTATTAGTAAAAGTCAACTATGGAGATATTTCATGCACCATGTTATTCAATATATAAGTCAGTTATTAACTGCTATATATTATCATCTTTGTCGAATGCGCTATGCTAGTCCTATTCAAGCTTGGGTGTACATCATTCATAGTTTGACCAAAATTAAAACCAAGCATACCATAAATGACTAACCATCTTACATAAGCAGTGATAATAACCTTTAATAGCACAATGATTTAGACACTTAACAAGTATCTGTAATAGTTGTCCTACTTATTAAACTACAAAATTCTCTTATTAACCATACATGTAAAGTCAACCATTATAAGAAACACACAAGATATAACAAGTAACAACATCTATTCATCTATTATGTATATGTTATAAGTAATGGGATATATAACAACAATCTTTTGGTTTTGAACAATGAAAATGATATAATTCATGTTGACAAAGTCCAAAAAACAAATTTAGATTTCTTATAATAAATAATTTATCTTCTATATCATCTTTTTGTAAAATAAGATATAATCTCACTTATCAATTACAATAACTAGGGAATTTAGCTTAGCAGTGACAGGTTCACTATTTAACTTAAGCATCCACATTGTGCTTACCCAAAGTAATGTGTGCATTAATGAAGCCATGTGACACAGAGAAAAAAAGTGAGAGCCAATGATTAGAGATGCATCAAATGATTATCCACCTATCTACATTATGAGTGGATGCATTAGATTTCATTTATTCTATCATTCTTATCAATTTAGATATTGTTAAAAACTACACTGCAATAAAGATGACATATGATATAGATTAGTTTTTATCACTATAATATTACAAATACTGCAATAGAAGCTACAAAATCTTGATGAACCAAGTGTGTGTTGTTGTACATCGAAATGCCTATGACTATGGATGACTAATATATATACAGATTTAATCAAACCACAATTAGCAAAAAGGGAATCCAACACTTAGAATAAGAAGCTATTGATATAAAAATTCCACAATGCATGAGGTCATATATATATATATATATATATATATATATATATATGTTCTACAAATTAGTGCAAACATTCTAGCCTGTATGCTAATAGAACTATAAGGCATCATTCTCATATGTAAAGTATAAAACTGTGTAAGACTGTAACAATTTTTCAATCTAAGTATGTTAAAAATCATCATAACATAAAGTTTCTCAATCAGAACTTTGTAATGTTATACCAAATCAATTAGTAAAAAGAAATAACATAAAGTTTCATTGAATCAAAGCAATTAGAAAAAAGAAAAATATAATAAATAAGAGAAAAATCAAGCATTCAACAAGATATAGACATATAAAAAATATAAGTATGCAGGAAGCAAAAATATAATGCAATCGTAATAATGTTTCATTTAATCAATTTCCTCTCATTTTCACTATTAGCCCACTCTGCAAGGAATTATCCTGTGAAGTAGCAGCATTAAATACTTGTATGAACTTAAAAATAAGAGCACAAATGCCAATGGTTTTCATTTTTTCAATTACATCAAACATCTTACAATTATATCTGCTAGTGCAATTTTAAAAGTATACTCTTTTACAGTTCCAATCCAAGTCTAATTACATCCTCCTCATTCAGTATATATATATATATATATATTATGAATAAAAAACCACAAAACAATTGTAACCACCAAAGTTATATAAAAAAAAATACTAACCTTAAGAGTATCACAATCTCACCAAACCCATCCTAATCAATAATCATATTAAGCAAAACATCAAAATGAACAACTATAACATAGCATAAACACTTAAACAAAAACAATAAAAAAACATTCATATATAGCTTTAAAATATGGCATTTCTAGGGCTTAAACATCACAATATCATCCTTTATCATGTTTTTAAAGGAAAGACAAAAAATAATAGCAAAAAGAAGATGTAACATGAAAACTACCAGGTTGCATAGAAGTTAACCAACACAGGGTTATCAAAATTTTCCAATAAATTATTAAGGGAGGAAAATGTTTACTTCTTCGCAATTTCAAATGACCCAAACCAAAAACTAACCACAGAACCATGTCATAGTCTAATCATAAATTCTTTCAATGATGATAAATATATGGATACAGAAACAGTATGGTATGTAACAAAAATAATCATAGTGAACAACCGATGACACAAAAATACAAAATTTACAAAACATTAAAATTGGAATAAACGAAATAATTATAAATCGAAAACTAACAGTGTTTTTATTTTATTTTCCAAAATTAAAATGATCAATGCTTTAGATTAAGAAAAATGAATACATTTTCTTTATATATGCTAAGCCAGGCTCGCCCTGAAATGTAAAGTCAAGTTTCTCATTTTAAGCATACCAGCAAACACATGGTAGACTAACAAGAATAATCTCATTCTATGTAACCCACTTACTAAAATATACTAGGTCTTGTCTTCTTTTCATTCTAAGTCACAATCGCATCCCTAAATTTCAAATAAATCCAAGGGATCAACCTAACATATAAACATCGAAAAAACAATTCAAGCATTTTTACATAGCAATCATAGCTAAAACCAAACTGTTTACAAATCCAAGGCCTGGCAGTTTTATATACTCTGTCACATTCATTAAAATAAAGTCTACATACTAGCAGTTGTAAAACAGAATCATCTTTAGTGAGGTAATTGAAATTTAAGTTTTACGAAAGTACCTAAGCTCAATGCATGTAAAAGGCATTATGTGAATGCCAAAGATATCTTTTGCCAAACATTCCTCTTCATCTTCAGCTCCGTTCAACAATATTTTGATCTTTCAATCGATTGAGGCCTCGATACAAATAGGAAATTAACAAAAGGAATGTTGTCTTAATTTAATTATGGTCATGGGCGTCGTTAACGTGTTTTAGGGTGTATGCATGTGATTGTGTACATATTAAAAAAACTAAATAAATGTATCATATACATGATTTCGCAGTGGAATTAAACATATGATCAACATATACACATGTAACTTATATCATTAACAACATAAGATGACAGAAAATATACCCTTGAAGAACTTTGGTAAAGATTTATTGTAAAGTATTAAACATACAGCATAGAATACGTAGAAGCATACAAACTAAGCAATGAATTAGAATGCATAAGACAAGAACAATAATGATTAAGAGCTAAGTAATGACAGTAGAGAAATACAGAAATATACAATACCAAGACATAAAATACATAGTTCAACAATATGCTTACATCCACGGTAAATCAATGACCCAAGTCTCTCTTATTTTATGCTTGATTATGATTTTTAATTATCAATGAATGATACAAATCAAGATTAGAGTTCTAGAGTTTGTTGTATAGTATTTTTTAGAGCATTTTTCTTATTCTATTCTAACCCTAGGCATAATGGGGTATTTATATAAAGACCCAATATGAAAATAGCTCAAAATAGAGAGGGCACCAAAATTATGTGCCAGCACCGTGGCACTGGTAAGGTAGAACATTCTGCCTGGGGTATCGTGGTTAGCACCGTTGCGCTCATACCTGGGGATTTTTCCCCTGTTTTCTTCTATCTTTCGATATTGTTCCATTGGTATTTTTACCCCTCTATACATGCTTCCAGCTCCAACTTGATTTTGACTTATTTTTGAATTTGTTCCGAACATAACAATCATAGTACATGTGATTTTAGATTATAAATTTCACAAATCCCCTCCTTAATACAAAATCACACCAAAAACTCCAAGAGAGCAACCAATGATCCATCTTATCCACATCACAACCTTAATTATAAGTTGTGATTCAAGTTAAGCCCATACATAACCTGAACTTAACTATGGGCAGCGGCTTAGTCAACATATTAGCAGAATTCTTCGACGATAGAATTTTACATAGATTAATAATATCACTCTGTATAGTATCCTAAATGAAATGCATCCTAACATCAATATACTTCCATCTTTCATAAAATACCTGATATGTTCTTAGATGTATGGTACTTTATTTATCACAATACACAGAAGTATTAATTTTATCCATAACCAAAAGTTCAGCACATATACCTTTAAATCATATAGCATCCTTGATTGATTCTCTTAAGGCTATATACGAAGCTTTGGTAGTTAATAGTGCTATGACATGTTGCAATATTGATTTTCAGCATACACTATATCCAAACACCATGAAGATATACCCAGATGAAGATATTCTATTGTCTAGGTCACCTGCATAATCTAAGTCCATATAACCCTTAACCATTTCATTACCCGTGTCAACCCTTTTAAATAGAAAACTATAATGTGATGTCCCTTTTAGATACCTAAGTATCCATTTCACAGTCATCTAATACTTCTTTCTAGGATTAGTCAGGTATCTACTCATAACATTCACCGCTTGTGCTATATCCGGTCATGTTCAAACCAGTATACATAATAAAACCTACAGCACTAGCATATAGTACCTTAAGCATTTGCAGTTTTACATCTTCAGTTTGTAGTGATTAAGATGCCAACAGTTTTAAATACATTGCCAATGGAGTCAACACAGTTTGGCATCCCTCATTCTAAAACTGTCAAGAACTTTAAGTACATACCATTATTGAGATAAGAAAATAAAATAACTGCCATTACTAAATCTATACCCAAAATTCTTTTACCTGACCTTAAATCTTTCATTTTAAACTCACCGTCAAACCAATGTTTCAGCTTATGTATCTCTTCCATATCCTTACATGCAATTAACATATCATCAATATATAGAAAGAGATACATATACTTACTATTTTTCAATACTTTGAAGTACACACATCTATCATACTTGCTCTTTGTGAAGCCATAATGCAACAAAAAATCATCAAATCTCTTATACCATTGCCTTAGAGATTATTTCAACTCATATAAAGACTTCTTTAGCAAACAAGCATGATCTTTTTTGCCTGATTCTTAAAAACCTTTTGGTTGTGCCATACATATTTCTTCTTCAAGCTCAACATAAACAAATGCTATTTTTACATCCAATCGTTCAAGATGTAAATTTAGATTTATACACATAGATAATAAAATACAAATGGATGAATGTTTAACAACCAGAGAAAAGATTTAATGGAAATTAACCCCTTCTCTTTGTGTGAAGCCTTGTGCAATAAGCATAGCCTTGAACTTTGTATGGTTAACACCCGAAATCCCTCTTTAATCTTGTAAACCTATTTGTATCCAACTAGCCTCTTGTTCTTGTGGGGTGATGCGTGAAATAGGTTTCACCGCTGAAGCGGTGGGTTGATAGCGCTAGGGCACTGTCCCGTCGCTGGCGCGATGAAGGTATGGCGCTGGGGCGCCAAATGCGACTTAACCAGATCTTTTTTCTTATTTCGATCACTGTTCCAGAGCTCGGGCTATAATCCTCGTGGCGCTGGGGCGATGGACACATACTTTGAAAACGTTGCATTTTAGTCCCTGTTTTCGTTCCTTTTGCATTCTGTCTTTAAATTTTGTTTAAGTCCCTATAAATAACAATAAAGCACATAAATAGCCATCTATTCTCATAAAATAATAAAATATCAATAGTAAAAACATGAAAAAATATATGACAAATTTGCCCTTATCACACACCTTGTATCCTTTAACACATTCTAGATATTTTATGAATATCCCTTTCAAGACTTTTGGTTCTAGTTTTCCTACTTGATTTGTACAAATACATGGCATCCAAATACCCTTAAGTGATCATATTTTAGAATGCTTCTAGACTATTTTTGTTCTGGTGTCATAAAGCCAATGGTTGAAGAAGGACTTTAGTTTATCAAGTAAGTTGTTGTTATTACTGTCTCCTCTCAAAATGCCTTAGACAATCTGACATTAGTTAGCATGCATCTTATTCTTTCAAGTAAGGTTCGGTTCATTCTTTCTCCAAATCCATTATATTGTCGTATGTTTATGCTTTGCAATACTATACTTAGCACAAAACTTATCAAACTCAGTATTACAAAACTCAAGACAATTGTCCATCCCAAGTCTTTTGATTTTCTTACCCATTTGATTCTCCATAAGTACTTTTCATTGTTGGAATATTTCAAACACTTGGTCTTTGCTCTTCAACATATAAACCCAAAACTTCATTAAGAGTAATCATTAATGAATACCACCATGAGTGATAGCTTGTACAGGTCCTCAAATGTCAGAATATATGTAATTCAAAGTGCCTTTAATGTTGTGTTCACCCATGTTGAACT
Source organism: Ailanthus altissimus (assembly GCA_946807835.1). NCBI lineage: Eukaryota > Viridiplantae > Streptophyta > Magnoliopsida > Sapindales > Simaroubaceae > Ailanthus > Ailanthus altissimus. The sequence goes on from OX327698.1 coordinate 16,470,152, forward strand.
TAACTCTATAAGCTTTACCAAATACACAATGTTTACAAAACCCTATTGGCTGAATCTTATCCTTTCTAAATACACCATATTTATACAACGCCTTTTGACCTCTCTCACCTAAGTGCCTTAACCTCAAATGCCAAAACTTAGTCTACATATTCTTATTACCAAAGGAGAAAGATGCAGAACTAATAATAGCATCTCCACTCAACACATACAACCTATGTTTACGCTTACCTTTTATTACAACCATTGAACCCTTAATTACTTTTCATGTAGGATTCTCACCCTTAAATGTGCAATCAGATTAATCAAGCATGCCTAAAAGAAATTAATATTGCTTTTTTAATTTTATTTCCATCCATCATTCTACAAGAACAGACACGAATAATAAAAGAATAATCATTGTGTTCCTTCTTTTATTTCCGCTACTTTTATAAAACAATTTCTCTTATATTATGCACTATTTATTATGGTTGTCTTTTGTTTATTTGGACGATTTTTCGAATCTTCTTTTAAGTTCAGGTACATGCCTCACATTTAACAACTCTCTTACACTTCCATTATGTAGTTTCAGCATAATAATACCCATTCCAATAACTTGGCAAGCTATATTATTGTCCATTAATACTTTACAACAATTAATAGACTGATAACTAGTGAATAAGGCTTTGTTTAGACACATATAAAAAGTGCATCCAGAGTTTAGAATCCATTCACCATTGTTCTGCCCATTTAAAACAACTAATACTTCTGCAACTTCACAGTCTTCTTCATAAACTATAGCTGCATCTACTTCAGGTCTCTTCTCCTAATACTTGGCTTTTTTTTTTTAGACAATCTCTCCTAAAATGGCCTTCCTTCTTGCGGAATTAACACTTCTTGAATCTATCCCTCAACGCTTTAGTTTCCCAATTCTCAACTCTCCCCCTCACAACAAGTACAGTGGTATAACTTTATTATTGTTGTTGTTCTGACTTGTTGACTAACTTTTTTGAGTTTAGGACTGCTCTAATATCTTTTGTTGTCAGTGACTTCCTTCCATATAAGAGAGTATTAACAAAATATTCATAACTTTTAGGAAGTGAACTCAATAACAGAATTGTTTTGTCTTCATCACGTATTTTGACATTAACTATCTTCAAATCAGTGACAGCCTTATCGAATGAATCAATGTGTTCATTGAGTGAACCATCTTCAACCAAAAACAATCCAAACAAATTCTTCTTAAGATACAACTAATTTGCAAGAAACTTAATTATATACAACTCATTAAATCTTTTTCATAAATTTAGTGCAGATTTTTCTTTACCCACTTTCTTTAAAATTTCATCCGATAAACTCAAAATTATTTCACCCCGTTATCATTAAAAAAAAAAACCACCAACAATTGCAATTACCACTTTAAAAGTCATTTGAACAACAAATCAAGATCGGTCATTAACAAAACCAAGCAAATATTTAAATCTATTCTAACAAACAATACCCACAATGTAAACTAAAATAACTCACTTATTCAATCAATTTCCTAAATTAGAAAAACTAAAAACTTCATCGTCTTAAAGTGCTACTATTGAATTTTCAAACTTCACAAATTAGGGAAGGACTCCAAGTTAGTCGACAATAGGTAACGATTTGGTTTGTTGTGAATCATATACCTAGAGAGAAAGGAGAGCAAATAACAACTTGAAAGTGTTATTATTGAATTCTCAGACTTTGCAAATTGGAGACGGACTTCAAGTTAGCTAGTGATAGGTAATGGTTTGATTTGTTGTGTGTCATATAGCTCGAGAGGAAGGAGAGGAGATGACGACTTGATGTTAGAAATTAATTCCTAACTAACAGCTTTGTTCTATTTTTTTTTAATTAAACTAATTTAAAATAATAATAATAATATTTATTTACAAAATAAAATATATTATATTTGTAATTCAATATAAATATTGTTGAAACAAATTAAATTTATTATTACTCTAAAATGTTTTCGCGACAAATAATATTTATAATATAAAATAAAATTTTATATTATTATTGATAAAATTATTTTAATACATCAATTAAATATTATATCATACTGATAAAATCATTTTAATAAATCAATCAAAATTTTATTGTAAAAATTTAAAATTAAAGTTATAACCATACAATATATAAAAAGTATTGAATAAAATAATAGATTTAAAAAAATATATATTTGCTTTTTATTTTATTTAATATATTTTACATTATATCAGTAGATATAATTGTATCACGTTTTAAAATTTATTAATGTCCAACATTAGGTTTAACTTGTGATTTAGAGGGATAACTAGGGGATAACTACTTCATTTAAACAATCAAAGTTTAAGAGTCTATCTGTTTATTAATGGGATAACTAGGTCATTTAAATAATAAAAGTGTAAATCATCAATTAATGGGATAACTAGGTCATTTAAATAATAGAAGTGTAAATCATCAAAGTTTAAGAGTCTATCTATTTATTGATAAGTACATTTATAATTATATATATATTTAATAATATTTATTAGTAGAATGTGTTTAAAATTAAAATTATTGTTATATAATGTTACATATTTTTTATTAATATAAAAATAATAGTATAGTGCCAATAATGTTTTGTCAATTAATATATTATTTTTAATTTATTAATTTCAGAAAGGGAGGTATTTGATAATTTAATCTAAAAGGGTATATTTCACATTTAACCAAACAATTGAGGGGATCTTCGATATTTTCCATCACCACTTTATTCCACTGGCTGCCCTGGTTGCTGGTTTCACTACTAAATCAAATCTGATATCCAACGGCAAGATTTTGAACGGCAGCCCATAATTTAGGTGCTAAATTGTCAAATAATTAATTGTTTGATAATCTTACAATCCAAAATATATATTTTGGAAGTTAAATGTTTCTTTTTTAACTTGATATCAACCAAAATTTAATATTTTTACATTTATGCCGTTATATGTAATTATAGAAATTAATGTTGATAATATAGATTTTATTGCAATTTAATTATAGAATTCAGGGAACAATAAGTATTTTATATTACCCAACTCCCTGTTTCTCTTTTGCGCCACTGATGAGAATCCTGTAACATTTCACAAATTTCCCCCTTCATAAGAGGCTTCATCTCTATTACCACTTGAAATAGCAATCTGTGAAACTATATAGTACAAAATTGGTAGCCACTGATTGACTAATGTTTTAAAATGAATTCAATTAAATTGGTGTGCAAACAGAGGCTTAATTTATCGGCTTGGTGCAGTCCTGAATAACCTCCATTTGCCACGAATCTGTCGGCTATCTCCTTTGGGAACTGCTTCTTGCTTGCATCCATTTTCATATGATGATACAGCAGCAGCAGCAGATTCCTCATCATCACTATCAGATTGATAAGAAATCACTTTTTTATCACTTGGGGTTGCTGTGGATACTGAGTATGGATCAGATACTGGAAAATGCCCTGCTTCTTGTGCTTCCTCTTGATGGGATAACGATGCTGTGGATGAATTCGGCAAAAGTTTTTCGGACTGCATCTGCTCCGTCTGTACAACCGTCTAATAAATTTCTGACACGTATATTTTTCATTTATTGAGAACTGGCAATCATATTAATGCTTATGATAAAGGTAGTTACCTGATGGTTGTGGAGCAAAACTGAAGCTGAGTGAGAAGACAAGTAGTGCAAAATCTGAAAAAACCTTGTTTGCCCATAACCGGTTGCCTCTTCCCATAAGAGAAGACCAATTTCCCTTGCCTTCATTTTCAGCTTTAACAAGTTATAATCAATATCTGTCTCATATTTTGCCACATAAGGCCGGAATACAACATCATAAACATAAACCGTTCCCTGGAAAAGTCAGAAGTAGATCAAACTTAAAAGTTAAAATCATAAGATTGCTTTTAACATATGATTATGAGTTTTAATAAATTAAGAAAAAAAAAATCAGAATTGCTGGGTATAATGAGATGATGAGTGAATACTTTTGTTTTAGGATGCCAAAGATATATGAAGAATGCCAACTTAGCTTCACTGTACATTGGTAACCTTCAAGATTACAAAACAAGAAACCCAGTCATAGTCTCAACAACAGAATGACAATACATATTTATAACAAATTAAGAAGATGCTAACTTAAGTTCCAGGCACGATTCATTTACCATGAGATGAAAGTATCCCCAACTCTCTCACCAACTGTTAACAAAGCAACCAAAATCCTAAAAATTTCATAGAGCAACTACATTAAAGGTTTTATATAACATGGTCTGTTGTTAACTACAAGCAGATTAAAAATATGCATGCATGCACTACCAGTACTGGCACCAAAACAAGAGTTGTTCAATCTCTGGCTCGTTCTGCTTCTTCTTCTTCTTCTCTAACGCTTTAAAGCATTCGTAAGCAGGGTAAGAATACCCAAAAACCATTCTGTCAAAACACCATTAACAACGTTCACTTAATTTTCCTGGAAAGAAACCCAAAAAGAGATAAACAAAATTTAAAAGATAAAAAATCATACAGAAGGGCTCTTGAAATAAAAGATCCCATCGTGGCTCTCCCAACTCCTTAACGTGGACACTGATACAAAAACAGAAATGGAAAACCGTTTTCGTTTACAAATTACTTATAGGCTTCGGGTAGGTGGCACGAAACGCCGTGTCGTTTTGGGTGTCTATACTGCTATAACCATGTACGGGCATGTTGTTGCACATAAAAAGTAAAAAGAGGACGTCGTGTGGATTGCGCTTTTCTTGGAACTGATTTGAAAAACGCAAAAGCAATGGTGTTCTTGTAATTTCATTATATGAATATAAATACGGTCGTAAATTTATATATTTTAGTTCCAATATATAGACAAGCACAACCTTCAAATGGCCACTAAAATTTTATATGGAATGAGACATTACTATGTGATCAACTTTACAATATGAAGAGATGGTCAAATTACCACATTAGGATTGTTGAGCTCTGATTTTGAGTTTTCTGGACAATCTAAAAGTGTGACCCGAAAGCTTTGGTGAATGTACTGTTGAATTTATTCTCTAAGAAAATGGTTGCGGTATGTGGATAGATGACTTCCACTCTTTCTCAACAATTCCTTAATGATTCTGATCTCTTAACACCACAAAAGAAAGGATTCACTTAAAGCTAGCTAATTGTGGTTCTTACGAAAATTCTCTGATCCTTAAGTTAGGATGATAGTGTCTTTTAAATTATATAAAAATACAAAAGAATAAAAATATATTTTTAGAAGAAAAAACAAAGTCTTTTAACGTATAAGAGAAATCCCTTATTTTTAGAGTTTTTGTGTGAATTTTAGACTTTTATAATAGACTTCTCATCCTTTTGAAATTTTACTCTTTATTAAACTCATGTGAAATAAAAGTCCTAATAAGTCTTCTCATGTAAAACATAGATTCAATTTTAAAATTAGGTGAATCTTAAGAGACCGAAATAGAGATAAGAGAAAGTCGTCAAAAAATCATAAATTATGAAATTTGATTAAAAATATTGCGTTTAAATATAAGATTTTGATTTTGATATCATATTGGTAAATTATTCTACTAAAAAATTTAAACTATTAAGTAATGATTTAATATTAGTATTAAAAGTAAGTTTTAATATTTTTATTAAAAAATAAAATTAGAGTTAAAAATATAGATAAAATAAAAATTAATTCTTTCACAAAATCCAACATTCACAAGTATATGATAATTATTTGTTAAGGAAACGTATCATGTATCATGTGTGTGTATATATTCTTTCTTTTTCTGTTACTTAAATAACGACTTAAATTTTTATCTATTTTATGTAATCTAATAGTATAAATTCAAAATAATAATAACATTTAATATTACTAACTCTATACTATTAAATTACATTAAATTTATATCACAATTAAAGGAACCACACTTATTCATGGCAATCCTACGTTGCAAGTCTTCATTTATGATAGTTAGATAAAGTCTTTTTTTCTTTTTCAAAAGGTAAAAGGGGTGTGTCAACGCACAAACCTAGGGTCCAACTTGGGCAACAATATAGTTCAAAGGCCTAACAACCACCAGACCATCTTAGGTGAATAGCTTGCAATAACCTTGTGACTTATAGGGTTTGATGAATATCATGAACTCAGTTTGTAGCAATGTTGTGGCAATTGAAGTTGTTGTTTATGCTAAGTTATTTGGTAGATCACTGTTACCTTGTGAGAAATTCAAGATCACTGGGTAGATACCTTGGACAAGTCAGCCAATGTTAATTAAAAAAGACATGGAAGTAGTTAGTTTAATTGAAGAATGTTTATAAAATAAATGGAATTAAATGGTGGTTGATGTTGAAGTGATACCTCTTAATATGGTGACATCTTTTGCTGGAGTCTCAATGGCTGAAGAGATCCCAAAGTCCAACTAAGTAGATCTTCCAATTTAAAGAAAATTGTTCTTTGAATTAGAAGAAGATGTTGAAGCAAATGTTAGTTGGGCAAATCATTCCACCATATTGCTGACAATGTAATGCTAGGAGATGGTTCAACAAAAAAATGATACAACTATCCCAGCTTAAAATGACAAAAATGCCCTAACTCTAGGAAAAGATCAGAAACATGTCCCAGTAAAAAATGATAAGCTTTTTCCCTAGCCTAAAATGATAAGCTTGCCTTACCTTAAAATGATAAGCATGTCCTATTCCAAAATGTAGATGCAAATAGTATGCAATATGAGCGACAATGTCAAGCTGATTAGGCATCACAAAATCATCCAACCGCTCTAGCATATGCAAGGCAAACACTTCATGTATCGAGTCCTTTGCATGATTTCTAGTATCAGATTAAACAAGCCCATAACATCAAATATCAACCTAACACACCTATAACACATGTCAACAACACTAAAGACCCAATGTATGTACCTTAAAATGAACAAAAGCCAAGAAGAAAGTTAGTATAGGTATGATGAGGCCATTTGGTCTGACAATAGTAGTGAAGAGGTCAACACTAAACAAGAGACCTATAAGGTACCTAGAGATGATGATGTAGGGGTGTTTACAGAAGACGAGGCATATGAAAATGAGGTAACAGAAAGATGATTGCAACATTGACTCATTATATAAAAATGAAGATAATTCGTCCAACTTTAAGTCTGATTACAAAAGGGATAGAATTGTTTTTTTAAATTGATGACGAGGAACCAGGCACATAGTTTGTTGCATCAATTGGAAGAGATTATATGAATCGTCAAAATGATGAGAAGGGTGCTTTATACATTGGAAATGAATTTTCAAGTGTCTGTGGAGTTCAAAGTAACAATAAAAAATTATGCATACGAGAGAGGTTTAAGGTAGATAAGACAAAGATTAAAAAAGAAGGTTTATAGAAAAATGTGCTTAGCCTGATTGTACCTTTTACATTTATGCTTCTATTGTGAAGTTAAAGATTGCAGTTAAAGTCCAAAAGCTATTAGAGGAGCATACTTGTTACAAAGTTTTTACAATAAAGAGAAATTTTATAAATATGGATTGTTGAAAGGTTTGTCAGCAATTGACAAACAACCAATACATTCTACCAAAAGAAATGGATAAAGAATTAAGGAAGCAATTGAGAGTTCACAGTAATAGGAATAATTTATATAAGACTAAGAAAAAGGAATTAAAGATTGGTAGAATAGATCATCAAAGCTTTTAAAAGAGACTCAAAGATTATGCTAATATCTTAGTATAAAGAAATTGTAGATGTTTGGTTAAAATGAAATTTCAAAAGTTATTAAGTTTGAGATGTTTAGTCTAATTTTTCAGCCTTGAAAAATGGATTTGTCAAGGGATGCAAATAGTTGATAGCGTTAGATGGATGCCATTTAAAAGGTTCACTAGATAGAATGCTTTTGTCAACAATGTCTTTATATGCTGATACTAGAGTATTTCTAATTGCATTATACATTTATGAGACTAAGTCAATGGCTAGACATTTAAAATAAAAAGTCAAGTCACTTTCATGACAGATAGGCAAAAGAGGATTATTCGAGCACTACAAGATCATTAGCTTGAATCAACTGTGTAACATAATGCCAAGCATAGATATGCTAACCTGAGGAAACAATATCCAAATATAGTGTACAGATCCCTGTTTCGGGCTACTGTCAGAGCAAGTAGAGAGAAATATTAGAATAGCTAAAAAAGATAATGAGGGAAATTGTTTAAAGATTATCTCAATTGTGATCACGAAAACATCAACATATCCATCATAGAATAGTTGGTTGAATGGGTATAGAGGTAGGCCTATTTTGTTTTTGTTAGAGTTTAAAAGAAAAACGTTATGAAAAGATTACAGAAAAGACTATCACAAACAAGATCATGGACAAGTAAACTCCCTCCTAATGTTAAGAAACAATTAGGTGAGGTCAAGAAGCAGGACATGTACGTGAAGGTCTTAAGGGCCAATAATTATGAGTTCGAGGTGATAGACATTAACTAAACAACTTAATTATGTAGTATACTTGCAAAATAAAAATGAGTGTGGTGTTTTTCGAATTTTTGTTATACCTTACAAGCATGTCATGCCATGCATTGCTATTAAACATGATGATCCTATAGATTATGTTGACCTCAAGCTTACAATAGAAGCACATCTTAACATATATGCACAATGCATTCATTATTTGCCTGGTGAATTAACTTGGCTTGTGAAAAAGGCCTAACATATTATGGTCCTAACATCATTATGCTTGAGAAAAAGCCAACAGTTGGAAGACCAAAGGTAGTTAGGAGAAGAGAGAAGGTTTAAAAAGGTAACTAGCAAGTTAACTGAGTTAGATGTTCTAACTGTGGCCACAATAATAGGTCTTGTGAATCTACATATAACAATAATATGGTATGTTCTGATTTTGTGTTTTTGCATAAATTTCCTTTCTGTTACACTCATATGCATAGATGATGCATCTATTGCTAACACTATTTTGCAATCTCTTAACCTCTAACACTATTATGCAACTTATGCAACTCACAGCTTTCAACACAAATACACAACCTTCACGCAAATAACTTTTTTAATTTGTTGTTTTTAAGTAACTAAATCATTTTAACTAACAATTGACCCATTAATAATGCAGCAACCTTCGTAAGAAGATCAAGGCAGTGGCGGGGAAGGGCCCAAGAACTCTATAAAGTCAACAAAAAAATATATCTTCATAAGAGTAGCCCATTGACAAGGGAAATGTCTTAAAGTCATGGTCAAATTTTAGGATCGAGATTGAGATCTAATATGCCTTATTCTATCTACCAACATTAATCATCTGCAAGCTAGCAATCACCAGAATGAAATTTTATATCTTATAGTGGTTTTTTTTCTTCTTAATTTTATTTGGATTTTACCATCATTAACATATAATACTAAATTTGCTAGAATATTTCATGTGCCATGATATTGAATTTTTCCATGATATTTAGTTATATAATTAGATTATATATTGTTAAATATTACTTTACATTCATCATTATGTTTCAAATTCATTGTTATTAGCTTGCCATTAACATTCAGTGGCATGTAACTAAATCTAGTTTAATATTGTGATGGATATGATGAATTTTTTTAAAAGAAAAAATTAAGTTAACAAGAAATGCTATGAAATATACAATTATGAAGAAGAGCTGTAAAGAACTTGCAAACGAATGCATCCAAACTACCTTTTATACACCAAAACATGGTTTTGTCGTTGGTTCTTTCAATGATCATATCTTATGCCTTCTAACATAAAGGTAGTTTTAAGTTTTCATAAGATACCATTGAGTACAATATATTAGAATTTTATTTTAGATTGATCATCTAAAATATAGAATTCTATACATATTCAATTACTTAAATAATTTAATTAAAATAAAACTAGTCCATATATACTTCTTAATAGGATAATTTTAATCTAACTATAATAAAAAATATGCCTACAATAAAAAAATCATATTCTTGATGGAAGAATGTACGCACTATAAAAAATAAACATATTAATTGTGGTATAGGTCCCTAAGTCATTCAATCTCCTTTAGTATTATAAACCATCATATAGAGATTGATTAAAGTTTAGAAGCTCCTAAACACGTTCAAGTTCGGTTTTGAATTCTTAGAGTTACCAATGATTGGAGGTATGTCAATTTAAAATTTTATTTTAATTCCACATTAATCTAATTGCTTATTAAGTTATCAAGCATGATAAGATTATATATATAAAAAAAAACTAACATATGATATCAGAGCCATGTATAACCTCCGCCTTATTTTGCAAATTCAAAAAACTTCATTAATGGGTAAACTCGGAATAGGAAATTGAATTTCGAGTGTTTTGATACTTAAAACGTCAAATTTGGATAAAGACTGAGATATGGTCGATTTTCTAAACCAAGCCAAAAAACGTGTCGTGAGTCTACAAACCGTGTCGCACGACTTGACTTAAGAAAAAAGACAATGCCAAATGACATGTCTAGCATCCGTTAAACGGAGGACATGTTATGGAGTACATGTTATGGCTATATTAAGCCAATTAAGTAAACAACATGTTGTCTGCTAATTGCTCATAGAATAGACGACGTGTCTGTCAACTAATTGTCATTCTGCCCTTCCATGTTTTTTAAAAAATGTATTGCCCTAAAACATTCAATTATTTGCAAAAAGACCCTTAAATTTTTAAATAATTATAGTTTGGTCCCTACTTTTTCAGATAATTACATTTGGCTTTAAACATTTCAAATAATTTCAACTTTGACCTTAATCTTTTAGTTAATTACATTTTAGCCCCTAAAATTTTGATCAATTATAATTTGGTCCCACAAATTTAAAAGTTCCAAAAATAGGCCCTACAATGCTGTATAGTTTTGTTCAACATCTCACATTTTGAGTAAATATAATTTTGGCCTAAAGCTTTAAAATTTTTGTGAACAAGTCCTAATTTCGTAATTAAAAGAGGACTTATTTATTTTGATATTTATGTACTTAAATTATATTAATGCTTGTATGTATAATTTATTTTTTTATTCAATTTTTATGCATACAAATTAAGTCAAATAATTTAGTACATAAATTTCTTATTATGTTCATATTTATAAATGTTGCAATTATTGCACACAATCATATGAACAATTTTGTACATAAAATGCCTAGTAATCCATATAATTTTAATTAATTAGGGATTAGCTATAGCATCTTTAATTAAGTAAAACTATATATTAAGAATTTTGATTTATGTAATTTTTATTAATTAGGGATTAGCCATAGCATCCTCAATTATACAAAATTATATATTAAAACTTCAGGATCGCATGTAGAAATAGACACTAATTGTGATTAATCATACTTAATATAATAATTTATTATACAAAATTATATATTAAAACTTTATCCCATATAAATATTTATTATATTTAGATGATTAATTATGATAAAATGTTACATTATATTTTTTTAATCTATCCACAAGAATTAGAAAAAGGAACATAATTTAACAGTTTTATAAAATAAAAATATAAATAAATCTAAATGAATTAGAACTTTAGCCTATAAGTAAATTTTATGTCACTAAATTCATAATATATATATATAATTTATATTGGTAAAATATAAAATATGTTATTTATTGTCAATTTTAATTATAAGCATGTATAATTTTGTGCAGTCATATAACCTGCGAACTTCTCTAATATAAAATATGAAATTCTAGAATTAAAGGGTGATAACTACAAAATATGAAAGGAAAGAATTCTCTTCTATTTAGAGCACACAGACATTGATTATGCTACAAGGAAAGACTAACTATCCATCATTGAGAACAGTACTCCATAAGAAATTGTTCTTTATGAATGGTGGGAGCGATCTATTTGCCTTAGTGTAATGTTCAAAAAATCAAAATCTTTGCTAGTATTCTTTGCTTAGAAGAACAGCATAACAATGTTCAAACATTATTAAAGGTTATTGATGAACAATATGAGACTTCAGATAAGGCTCTTGCTAGCACCCTAATTATGAAGTTTTCATCTTTAAGGCTCACTAGTGTGAAAGGTGTGCGTGAGCACATCAAGCAAATAAAGGACATTGTGGCTCAATTAAAAATGCTTGAGATTATGATGTCTGATTCATTTTTTGTGCATTATATATTGAATACCCTGCCATCGTAATATGGACCATCTAAGATATCCTACAATATATAAGGATAAATGGTCAATTAATGAATTATTAACCATGTGTATTCAAGAGGAAGAACGGTTTGCAATAGAATTAGGTGAGAGTACATTAGTGAAAATATAGGGAAAGAACTAGAAACAAGCCAAACAAAAGAGAAAATGGAAAAGACCACTTCAAGGTGTACTTAAAAAGGAATACAAGTGTCTTTTTCTGCAAAAAGAAAAGACACATGAAGACTGATTGCACCAAATTTTAGAAATGACTTGAAAAAAAAAGTAATATAATCTTATTTATTTGTTATGAATATAATATGGTTGATGTCATTTATAACACATGATTGATTAATTCTGGTTCTACAATATATATTTCAAATTGTTTACAAGGTATGCAAAACCTAAAGAAGCCAGTGGGAAGTAAACAATGCATCTACTTTAAAACAAGATGCGTTTATATGCAGAGGCTTTAAAAACATGCAATTTAACTCTAAGTAATGGTTTTATTTTAAATTTAGAAAGAACCTTTTATATTTCTAGCTTTTCTAGAAATTAAATTTTAGTTTCAAAACTTGTACCTTTGGGATATTCTTTCAACTTTTCAAATGCATCCTTTAGTTTATTTTATAAATTTGATGTTGTTGGGAATGGTACATTGTCTGGTGTTTTTCTCTATTAATTTGAAAAATAAAACTACCCATTATACTATGCATGTTCACACTAGTATTAAACGATGTGTTATGAGTAAAAATTCTTCTGTGTTGTGGCATTGGAGATTAGGACATATCTCCGTAGAAAAAATAAAGAGACTGATAAATGATGAAGTACTTACTACTATGAATTTTACTAATTTTGATACTTGTGTGGACTTCATCAAAGGAAAGCAGACAAACAAGTTTAAGAAATGTGCCAAGAGGAATATAGACATACTAGAGATCAAACATTTAGATATTTGTAGTCCAGATATGGACTTTATGGTCTGAAACACTTCATCTCTTTTATAGATAATTATTCACGATACATGTATCTCTACTTACTTCATAATAAAAATAAAGCACTAGATTCTTTTAAAGCATTTAAGATTGAAGTAGAGAAATAATGCGAAAAGCAAAGTAAGATCGTGAGAACTAATAGAGGTGGAGAATATTATGGTAGATACACTGAAGATGGATAAGAACCTAGTCCATTTTCTAAGTTTCTTCATAAGCATGGGATTGTTGCCTAATGCACCATACTTGGTTCTCTAAATCAGAATGGTGCAGTAAAAAGAAGAAATCAAACATTATTGGACATAGTGCAGAGTATGCTTAACAGCTCCAAGCTTTCTAAATCCTTGTGGATTGAAGCTGTTAAAATGGCAGTATATATATTAAATTGAATTCCAACCAAGGCAGTCTCAAAGATGCCATTTAAGTTATTTAAAGGATGAAAACCTAGTTTGCAACATATACGCATTTGGGGATGCCTATCTAAAGTAAGAGTTTATAATCCACAAAAGATAAAACTAGATCTAAGAACTATTAATAGGTATTTTATTGGATATACTGAAAGGTGTAAAAGGTATAAATTCTACTGTCCATATCATAAAATTAGGATTATAGAATCAAGAAATGCAAAATTTCTTAAAAATGACTTGATTAGTGGGAGCGGTCAATCCCAAAATATCATTCCTTAGAGAGATTATATTGGAGCTTAACCTGCCACCTCAAGTAATAAATTAATTGTTGTTCATAACATTCCCCAAGTCCAAATGAATGTTGTGGAACTAATCACTGAAGTACCACAAGCTGCTAATAATAATCTAGTAGATCAAGTTGTTCAAGAATTACCTGAAACTCTTGAACAATATATTTCTCAAGAAAATATTGATACAACATTAAAGAGATCTAGTATAGAAAATAAATTGGCAATTTGTAGTGATTATATTGTATATCTATAAAAATTGAACTATAATATTAAAGCCAAAAATGACCCTCAAATATTTTCATAAGCTATGAGTTACAAAAAACCAAATTTATAGTAAGATGTCATGAAAGATGAGATAAATTCTATGGTGTCTAATAGAGTCTAGGATGTTGTCGAGTTGCCTAATGATGCAAAGGCCATTGGATGTAAATTGGTCTTTGAAAAAAAACAGACTTATTATGCAACATTGAAAGATATAAAGTAAAACTCGTTGCTAAAAGGTTCACTCAAAAGTAAGAATCGACTATAAGATGACTTTCTCTTCTATATCCAAAAAGGATTCTTTTCGTATATATATGGCATTAGTTGCTCATTTTAACTTAGAGCTATAACAAATGAATGTGAAAATATCTTTTCTCAGTGGAGAACTAGAGGAAGAGATTTACATGAAAGCATAAGAAATTCAAATATGGATTGAAACAAGCCTCCGATTAATGGTATTTTAATTTCATGATGTTATCTCTTCATTTGGATTTGTAGAGAACATCATAAATCAATGTATATACTAGAAGGTCAGTGATAGCAAAATTTGTTTCGTTATTTTATATGTGGATAACATTTTACTTGCAACCAATGATAAGGGTTTGCTACATGAGGTAAAACAATTTCTCTCTGAAAACTTTGATATGAAGGGTATAAGTGATGCATCTTATGTCATTTATTAAGATACATAGAGACAGATTACGATGTATTTTAGGCTTGTCTTAAAAAATGTATACCAATAAAATTTTAGAGAGATTTCAGATGAAAGATTGTTCACTACGTATCGTTTCCATTATAAAGGGTGATAGGTTCAATTTGAACTAGTGACCAAGAAATGAACTTGAAAATGATTAAATGAAGAACATTTCATATACTTCTGCTGTTGGAAGCCTAATGTATGCTTATGTCTGCATAAGGCTCGATATTGCATTTGTTGTAGGAATGTTAAGAAGATATCAGAGTAATCTAGGTATGGACCAATAGAGAGCTACAAAGAAAATAATGAGGTACCTTCAAGGAACAAAAGATTACATGCTTATGTATAGACAGACTGATAATTTAGAGGTAACTGACTACTCTGATTCAGACTTCAACGTTGACTCACGAAAATTAACATCTAGATATATTTTTATATTTGCTGGTAGAGCTGCATCTTGGAGGAACACAAAACAGACTTTGACTGTTACTTCCACTATAGAGGCTGAGTTCGTATCTTGTTTTGAGGTAACCTCGTATAGTGTATGGATAAAGAGTTTCATATCAGGGCTTAGAATTTTAGATTCTATTTCTAGGCCATTAAAGATATATTGTGACAATTCACCTACAATTCTATGGCAAAAAATAATAATAGCAAAAGTTAAAATAAACACATCAACATCAAGTATTTAAAGGGAACGTGTTAAAGAGAAAATAGTGATCATTGAACACATTAGCACTGAATTAATGATAGTCGATCCTTTGACTAAAGGCATGCCACCATTAAAATTCAGGGATCATGCAGACAAAATGGGACTTGGTTCCTCCATATATTTTTGTCATTAGGACTTATGTTAAGAAACTTTATTTAAGTTGATATTTTATCAATTAATTATTAATTGTGTACACATTCATTTATTTGAGAAATATCAGTAAGTTTGGATCTAGAATAAACATATAGTTTATTCATTAAGTATTATGGGCTTATGTTAAGAGACAAAATATATTGTAATATATGAAATATAACACTTATTTTTTAGAGAACTTATCTCTATGATTCATGCATTTATTTCTTACTATGGTGAAAGATAAAATATATAGATCAAGTGAGAGAATGTTAGTTTTTTTTTTTAAACTGATCACCTAAAATATAGAATTCTATATATAATCAATCACTTAAGTATTTTGATTGAAATAAAAGTTGTCTATATATACCTCTTAATAACATAATCTGAATAATCCTAATCTAACTATAATAAGGAATACACCCACTGTAAATAAAGCACATTCTTGATAGAAGAATGTACGTACTACATAAAATAAACACATTAATTTTGGTATAGGCCCCTAAGCCATTCAATCTCCTTTAGTATTATACACTATCGTATAAAGATTGATTAAAACTTAGAAGCTCCTAAACACGTTCAAGTTCAGTTTCAAATTCTTAGAGTTACCAATTGCTAGAGGTATGTCAAGTTCAAATTTTATTTTAATTCCTTGTTAATCTAATTGCTTATTACGTTATCAAGTATGATTAAATTATATAGAAACTAACATAATAAAGTCAAATGATGACTATTTCAATAAAAGTATTTTCGGGTTTCTATAAGATACTATTGAGTACAGTAAAGTCTAATATGGCTATTTCATTATAGCATCAAACTATTATCTATCTTCAATTTCAAAAATATAATAGTTATTTTTTAACAATTGGCATATATGCTAAATATTAGGAGTTCAAACAAGTCATATACGCTTACATTTAATTGGAGTAGAATAGTAATTTATAATAAGGTAATTTTGTTGTTTTTATTTATTTGGTATAGTAGGTTTAATACTTGCATTTTAATCTTTTTGATTTTTTATGTCTGAAAAATTAAAAAAAAAGCTGTAGCCTATTTTTGTTTTAGCTAAAACTAGACTGAAACGACCCCATGCCTAACCTTAGTTATTATTTCTTGGTTTTAAATCATGTTAATAACCACATATTAATCATTTCTATAAACTAATAGTTAATTCTAAAATTAAAGTTCAAATTATAATTAATAAGTAGTGCTAGGCTTACAAGTTGTAATACAAATTTTATATCATAATTGATGTGTTACCAATCATTAACTATCATATATAAGGTAATTGTTGACTTTTTTTTAACTAAAAAATTCATTACTGATTAGAAACTAGAGAACTACAGTCCTCCTTTACAAAATGATTAATGTGACCCTGAATATAACTTATCCAAATAACATTAAAGTACATGAAACAAAAAATTTAGCTAATGCGTGAGCTACTTGGTTTGTGTCTCTTAGAGTATAAAGCACTCTATAATCTTGGAAAGAAAATGGAAAACAGCTTATGGTAAAGACTACACAACTGAGCTCAAAGTCTAATTCGATATTAGACAAGATATTATTGATAATGATTTGGGAATCACCTTCAACTTCAACATTTAGATAACCTAAAAACTTTGCCTGATACAGTTCGCTATGAAGAGTGAGAGCTTTTGTGATAGGGACTTACTGCACTGAGTCGAACAACTCCAAAAAATAGAATGCTTTCCCTACAATCATGTTAAGAGTCCATCAAACTATACATATCTCCACATTTGTATAATATTATCCACTTTGGGCCTAAGCCCTCATGATTTTACTCTTGGACTCTACCCAAAAGACTTCATACCAATGAAGATATGGTTAACTCCTTATAAACTTATGATCCTCCTGATTTCAAGTCAATGTGGGACATTTGTTCATTTTTTCTGTAATAATCATCCCCTCAAATAAAGGACCACTAAGCCTCCCCTTAAATGATATTATATCCGTCGATCTTATATGGAAGATCTTACTCCAACAGTCTGCTACTCATCTTCACTACGTTGACCGCTCACACCTTACGTGAAGTACCAGAGTACCGCCTACTATTGAGAGCCCGTTCTATTAGGTCAACTCCTTATCACTGCATTGCAAAACACGCCTTACGTGAAGCCCGAAGCACAATAGTGCATGTCCATAGTGTTGGGATTTATACTTATATGCCATCCCTTTTATGTATGAATACATGTTTTATATTTACACTATTATCATTTCATTAAATTGCTAATTATATTTTATATGTAGTAAGATATTTGTAATGTTTCAAACATTATATGATCTAAAAGAGTTCAGATCTGTTCTAAAAGAGTTTAGATCAGTCTTAAATATTAGCAACACTGAGAGTTATAAATGCTAAGAATTAGAAAATGTCGTTTTGCAAGTATGTTCTCAAACATTATGTTCCTGATCTATCTTTACTAATGCAGATCTGTTAGTGAAGACCTTATTATATATAGATCAGTGTATGTCTATATCTGAATAGTCTAGATGGTTAGTCTTAGCAGACTATGAGTTTAATGGAAGCCCATATAGAGATAAAGGTATTCAATTAGGACTGAGTACTTAACAGACTCATGAGAACCTCCAATAGACATCCTATATAGCCGTCAATGGAGGGTCTTTTTATGTTAAGTAGTATTCGCGATCCTTTGACCTGAATGCCATGTTAGGCTTGTGAGTGATCCACCATATTTTGGTTTCACACATGTTAAAAATCTTTCATGGTCTGACCGCTGGGTGTAACTAGGTATGGTCTGATGCTTATAAAACCCGATGTACGTAGATATGGGATCCATCAGCTCATTAGGGTGAATAATATATCTTGATGCTCCAAGTTGTGTTTCAGAAAGTCTTACGACCATAAGTAGTTATACTCGGGAAAATGAGTTTTATCTTAGGGATAAATAATATTAAAAAAGTGTTTACGGATATTATTTATTGAAATATAAATCTAGAGATAAGTTTACGGTCGAGCACATAAAGACTTAATGTTGTTAATCTATATCTCTGCTTTTCCAGGATATCTATGATAGAGAGATTATACAAATATGTTATAACCTCAACTTGTATGGTCTAACACGTCGTTTTGTAATATCCGTAACATGCGTGTAGGACATTGTTCACAGACGTATAGACAAGTTTCATATGACAAGCCGGGCATAAACTTAAAGAGTATCACAATATAAAGTGTACTCTTTGTGCACTATGATAACATATTGGATCAAACAATTCGGTCTAAGAAATTCTAACAAACCAAAAATATATTTCAGGGGTTTCTCAGGATGTGTATTTGTCAAGACTTAAATGTTATGTATATCACATAATTTATTGACAAGAGTTGTTAACCAATAGGATGTTGACAAATGGAACAATATTATGTATAATTTATTTTTACCTTGAAATTATAGATTTACCTTGCTAATAAAATAAGCGAGGTAAAAGTAATTATTCAATACAAAATTGAATAATTAATGTAAAATTTATTTTTTATTATTATTGCAAAGGGATAAACATCAATTATGACAATAGTATAATTTATCTAATGAGGGATCTTGATGTTGGCCATTAATTACTTAAAATAATTAAAGATATTTCAACATTAGGTACAAGAATATTTGATGGCCATTAATAAAATTTATTTGATAATATCATGCAATGAAATGACCAATAATGTTTAATGGTAGGCTATGAAAAGCATTAACAAATTAAAATAAAAATTGAATGAATTCAATTCATTCATGTGAGGCAAGATATAACAATATTGACAGAAGAGAGAAAAGAAAGAAGTTTTGGCTAAGTTTTTAAGATTCTTGCAAAGTGTTGTAAGGGAAAAATGAATAAAACATTTAACTCTTTCTCATCACTCATAAGAAACAAACACCATATAGATCAAAGTATTTTAAGAGTTAAAACATTTGTTGTTGAAAATTTATGGCTATTATTCTAGCTTCACAATCCTACTGGTTTATAGTTGTGAACTAGGATTGTGCAACAACACACTTCAAAGGTGAACTCAAAACTTAGAGATTGGAGTTCTTGAAGACTTGGAAAGCTACCTTCAATCCAGGTAGGTTTACTTACTTATAATTTATTTATATGAACATAAATGAACATATATGAGATATATGTGTTTGATTATGCTATTTTTAGTATATATTGTATGAGATACTTCTGCTGCGTGTATAAAAATTTTAAAATTATACATACACTCCACACATCACACACCTACCTAACACATAAAGCACAACACTGATTCATCGCAAGTTAGAGGCATGCATCGGCTCACCACCTTCTTATTCGGCACCGAGGATTTCTACCATATGCCAACTCCGAGGCATGCCTCTGATGCCACTGTCAAGAGTCCATCAAATCACACATATCTCTACATTGGTATAATATGATCCACTTTGCACCTAATCCTTCATTGTTTCATTCTTGGGCTCTACCCAAAGGCCTTATACCAATGAAAATATGATTAACTCCTTATAAACCCATGATCCTCCTTATTTTCTAGCCAATGTGAACATTTGTTCATTTTTTCCTTAACAAATCATGACATAAGAGGCCTAATGCTGTTAGGTTATTATTCTCGTCGAGGGCAGCATTTGAATTAAGTTTAACCTAACTTGGGGTAGGTAACCTCCATCGAAGAATCTAAGAAGAAGTTGCGCTGACATTTTTTAGTTGAGCCTACTGAAATTCTTCAACGTAATCTTTTGCCTACTTGAAAACTAAACCAACCTCCATCTTAGCTTTATTATGAATACAATTATTTTGGGTAAACCATAATCTCTATAATATAGTCACTAGCAACTCTAACTCCATGAAAGTTAATTAATTCATGCAAACAATAAAGAACTCTTGTATAGATGTTAGATGGGTACAAGAAATACCTTGTATGAAGTCACTTCAAGATCGAGCCTCAATTGGAAGCTTACAGAACCAGAGGGCGTATATGGTATTCTTGGTGCCTTCTCCACATAATGGGCAACGTTCATAAGTAGGAAAGTGGTCAGCTTTTAGATTTACCTTTATGGGGAGCCAATTGTTGCTTACTTTCTATGCAAACAATTAATCTTCAAAGGAACATTCAGCTGCCGAAGTTTCTACCACCAATCTTGAATAGTCAAAATTTTTGAACTGCTGGCATGGCTAAAAAATTAATCTTTTAGCCAATATTCAGACTTTACCGTATAATTTCCATGGTTATCAAAATGCCATGTCAAAATATCTTCCTATGGTCCGATGTGCTTGAAGATGAATACTAAGGATAAGCTATTGCTCCTTAACCATAAAGGAATCATGGATAAGGTTAATGTTCCATCGACTAGATTTCATTATAAGCTCAGCCACTCGAGTATGCTCTAATAATTTATAGGGAAATGAGGTCTTGAAGGAATACGGGTGAGGGAGCCATTTATCTTGGTAAATTAACGCACCATCTTCAATTCCCCATCTAAAGCCTAACAAAAAATTTTCGTGGCCCTGAAGAATGTTCTTTCATTAAAAGGAATCTGAAGATTTATTTTTAACTTGTAAAAATGAGGAAGAGAAATAAAGGCTCTTGACCACTCTAGCTATTAAGGAGTTCGATGCTTAATTATTCGCCATCCTTACTTAGTTAACATGATTTTATTAAACAACTGAAGATCTCAAAAGCTTAAGTCACCTTTTTTATTTATATCTACGTAGACACTCCCATTTACACCAATGGATCTTACAAGTATGGTCACTCAAACGGTGAAGCTCTCTAATTAGAAAAAGAGAAGCTTGAATAAATTCATCGAGTAAGTTAGAATTAACTGAATCACTGCCTTTAAAAGAATTTCTCTATCACCAGTCAAAAAAAGTTTTGATTTCTATCCTTTAAACTTTCCCCAAATACTATCTTTGATGGAAGTAAACACAGATTTCTTATTTTTTTCCACTGAAGCTCGATAGCCCCAGATATTTTTCATGGCAATTTACATAGGGCACACCTAGATGTTGCACAATAGCATCCTCCTGATTATTGCTTAGGGTGCCCCCAAAACATATTGCATCGACAAAAAATTGCTTTATTGCCCATTCATATTGCGTGAGAATTTGCTTTATTGCAGGCATATTCTCCTCGAGAAAAATCAAGCTATCATTGACAAAATTTTGATGGAAAATAGTTGGACCTTGTTTGTAATAACATAAACTATAAAGCTGTTCATATCTTTCGGCATTTGAAATTAAAGCCAAAAACCCTTCCGCACATAATAAAAAAAGATAAGAACACGATGAGTCTCCTTTCTGTAATCCCTTCAAAGGTAAGATTAAACCTTGAGAATTTTTATTCACTAAAATAGATTAAGATACTGTATTCAAATAATTTTTGATCTTAATTTACCAAGAATCTAAAAACTTCATAACCCCTGTAATCTCATTGAGATAATTGTTATTTTTTAATCCTTATTAATGTGCTAGTTATATAACTTCAATCAACAGCAAACATATCTAATGCCACATTATCAAGATATAAAATTTTTATCTCAATAAAATAATTGTAGTATTATTAATAATTAATTACTATGTAGAGATTTGATTCTTATCTCTAAATCTCTTCTTTGTACACGTGTTTTCTTGTTGAGTTAAAAAAGAATTTTCATGTGTTTTGAATTTAAATATTATTAAAAATTGATATACCCGAATTATGTTATAACAAAAACAATATAAAGGTAAAATCCCAGAAAAAAAAGACTAAAATATGTTAATATGAAAGATTAAAGAGAAAATTTTGCTATAATAGATTTTAGAGTTTACAGTATTTTTTTGTGAAGTAAATTAAATAATGTTTTTAATAAGATTTCATATATAAATATTGTGAGTTTACATATTAAATAATATTTTAAAATTTTTATTTTAAATAATTATTAGATAATTAAATAATATAATTTTTAAAAACGGTGACATAACAATTTTAATAATTGGAGTCTCGAGAAACTAAAAATATGATACGAAACAAATCGAACGACAACGTTTAAAAAACCACGTCAGCAGCAGATATCGGTTAAATACAAGCAACTACAAACATCGTTGCTCTCGTCATAACATAACCTCCTCCTCTCCTTTGCTTTCGAGTTTCCAATCCACAGTTCTATCCTTAGTTCATTGACATTAACACAAACACACACACACACACTCTCTCTCCCCCTGAATGGACATTATCATCTTCTCTCCGAAATCCCAAACTCTAACACTAGCCACGTGCACGCCACCGCTCTCTTGGCTCAATCCGTCTGACCTCCGCTCCTTCCGTCGACAATTTCTCAGGCCACCTGCTACTACTACTACTCGACGGAAATGCAAGAAACTCGGCCTTCTTCACACTCGATCTCCTCAATTTCTCGTCAAAGCTTCTTTGAATTCGGATCCGAGGACGGCTCTGCTCATCGTCGCCTTAGCTTCCTTTACTGCTGTTTCTGTTGCTTACTTTAATCACTTTCTTAAGAATATTAGTAAGACCTCCAAAAACAAAGAGAAAGAGGTACTCAGAATCAACTCTTTTTTTTTTAAAAAAATTTATTTTATTTATTTGTTTTCTTTTTCTTTTGCTGATGGGATAAGAGTCTTTGATTTTTAAAATAATATTGCACGTCCAAAGTGGATTGTACGGCGCCAATCATTTAGTGACATGCATGAGTATTCATTAATTTTATTTACTAATTGCCATGTCATACTACTAATGTACTATTTGGTACCTATATGTTAGAATTTGGATATGCATATGTTTTATATTGGTTTATAAATTTGTTTACGGTATGTGAAAATGCTTCTTCTTTGTTTTCTCCGTGAATTTGTTTTTAGCTTCAGGAAATTATAACGTTTTCTGTTGGTTTGGTTTGAGTTCACCATAACCCAGAAAGCCACTTCCTAAAGCTATGCCAGTTGTTTAGGTGTCAGGTTCCGCAAATAATACATTGCCTCAACTAAGCAACAATCTGGCTGACAACATTATTGATAATCAGATTGTGGATCCTAGGGACCTTTCATTAAGAACTACTTCTACAGAAAATGAAAATGAATATGGAAGTCATCAAGTGTCCAAGGAAACCCATTTGGAGACAGAAAGTAATCAGGTATCGAAGGAAAAGAATTCACAGGAAACCATTTCGGTGCATGATGGTTCTCTCTTAACTGAAAAATCCGTTGCATTTGGTGATGATTCTCTTGTCTCTAGTGCTAGCGGTGATATTTCCCCTAAAGAATCTGAAACTACTACTCTTCCTTGTCCACCTTACGTGCTTCCTGAGTCAAGTGTTCTGCAACCACTAATGTTTGCAACGGAAATAACGGAACTACAGTTGGGAAAAGATCGAACAAAATATCAATCAGAGATTGAGATTTCTATACCAACCCTAAACGTTGATTCTGGTGCTTCATTAGCTATCGAGAATGATGTTCACATCGAAGTCAATGGACAAACTGAATTACCTCATATGCTTATTGAAGGGAGTGAGTCTGCTATCTCTTACAGTGTGTTAACCGAATCTGCCACAGAAGGGCAGTACGCATATCAGGGAGCTAATCAATCAGTGGTGAAGTCCCCTGCAAATTTGGATGTTGTAAAAGCTATATCCTCTCATGCCTCTCCTCTGAGTAGCTATAGTCTTTTCTCACTGAAGAGGGATACTGAGCTAAAAGGAACAGAATTATCAATACAGAAAATGCTTCAAACTGCAGGTCATGCTATAAAATACCTTTTAATATTATTATATAATTTTGATGGGTATTATAGTTTAGCATTAATATCTTTATGTGCTACCCTTTCCCGTATACCACAGCAGGCTGTCACATTGTACTGACATTGTGTAAAAGATATTTTTTCCATTCAGAGCATGTTGAAGGAAAAATACCTCTTGCATCTCAAAAAGGAGGTTCTTTCCACAAAAGTGAAGACATAAAACGAGGCAGGGTCCCTCGTAGAAATAAGGAAAGGAGACATTTGATGCAGGACAACAACAAAAATGTGCTCCACATTTCCTCTCCAAATGGGATGTGTGCTAATGACACAGATTACCTTTCAGGGAAATTCCATACTTACAATCATTTACTAAGACAGGGGAGGTAATTCTCATCGTTTTGGCTAACGTCTCCTTGACACTAGGCCATGATATGGACGACTGCTACTGAATCAAAATTTATTCAAATAGAAGGATTGATGAACTCAAAAGTTTTTTTTCTCCATGATAGCACTGTAATGATGTTTTACCTGTTTATATATTTCCAAGAGGTCATGAATTTTTTCTTGATTGATTTATTAGGTTAACTGATTGCATAGATTTGCTCGAAGACTTGGAAAGTAAGGGTTTGCTGGATATGAATAAGGTTGTCTTCATCCATTTACCTTTTTGATCTTGTGCATTTATACTGGTCACTGTTGTTTATTTATGAACTTCTTTCATCTCAGGTTTATCATGCTAGGTTTTTTAATACCTGCAAAAGTCAAAAGGCTATTAAAGATGCTTTTCGTTTCTTCAAGCTGGTGCCAAACCCAACCTTGAGTACTTTTAACATGTTGATGTCTGTATGTGCAAGTTCTCAAGATTCAGACGGTAAGTTCAAGGGTTCTTCTCTTTTTGTTTGGTTCACTTCCTTGATGCTTGCTCAAGCTTGTGTTTACTTGGTCTTGATATTCTTTAAATTGTGGATGCCTATATGCACATCTAGGAGCATTTCAAGTTCTGCGACTTGTCCAAGAGGTTGGACTCAAAGCTGATTGCAAACTTTACACAACTCTAATAACAACTTGTGCTAAAAGTGGGAAAGTTGATGCAATGTTTGAGGTATGATAACTTCTTGTTTTTCTAGGGTTGTATTACCTTTAGTATTCAGGGTCTTTGACTGGTTGTCGCTCTAATGGTACCTCACTTTCTATCAGTTATGCCGTCACTAGTAATGATTTTTATATGCCTTTTTCCCCACCTTCATGGTAGTAGCATTGGCAATTCTTTATTGATCTTTAGCTATTGGAGATATATGTAGTTAAATAAGCCACATATATATTGTTGTTGTGATCATCATTATATTGTTCTGCCTAACCTTCACCTGGGCTGGCTACCTGCTTTACATGGTTTACAGATGCTGCTGTTTGAGAAATCTAAGATTACAAGCAGTCGCAAAAGTTGCATAAATTATGTTGTTGATGAATTATAGAAAATTGACACAAATGCTGCTTCTAATATAGATAAATTGAGCCATTTTTCTATGATGTTTTAATTCTAATTGATGCTTTTAAATATAATACTTGTGCATTGAAAGTGTGCTGAGGTAAATTGTTTCCATAGGTGTTCCATGAGATGGTTAATGCTGGTGTAGAACCAAATGTTCATACATATGGGGCACTTATTGATGGTTGTGCCAAAGCAGGGCAAGTAGCTAAGGCTTTTGGTGCTTATGGTATTATGAGGTCTAAGGTATGATTGCAGAATAGACATTTTTTTTTATTCTAAAGAGTCCTCATTTGTACTTCTTATTATGTTTCTGAACAAGGGTTTTTTCCTCTTCATTGGTTCTCCAATGATGTCTCGTGAAAATTCTTCTCACTGATAAAATGTTACACACAGTAGAATGTGAAGCCAGATCGAGTTGTGTTCAATGCACTTATCACTGCATGTGGTCAATCTGGAGCAGTGGATCGTGCCTTTGATGTGTTGGCAGAAATGAATGCCGAGACTCAGCCTATAGACCCTGATCATATAACTATTGGTGCACTGATGAAGGCATGCTCAAATGCTGGTCAGGTGAGTATATTAACTCTTCTCATATTTCATCGACATCATTTTATAAGATAATGAGATTAATACATTTGTTGTAGATTGATCGAGCATGTCAAGCATACAAGATGATCCATAAATATAACATCAAGGGCACTCCACAAGTGTATACCATTGCTGTCAATTGTTGTAGCCAGAATGGTGATTGGGACTTTGCATGCAGTGTGTATGGTGACATGACAAGGAAAGGGGTTGTCCCTGATGAGGTATCATTTATTTTTAACTTTATTAGTCATCTCTTATAACATTAGGTTTTCAATTCATGGTTCAAGTAGAAATTTTTTCTTTTGAATTTGAATCTGTTAAGAGTGGCATACTTATATTGGTTTGGTGGTTTACTTTTGATTAAATGTTTAGGTTGGTAGGATTATATGTAAAAAGATTAGAGTTCAGGTTTCTATTTTTCATATGTTGTAGTTTTATTTGCTTTGACAAGATAGGAAAGCAATCTTTGATTCTAATATTTGGTTTTTGCATTGGATTGTTGTTTCTACAGTTTCCGACCAAATAACATGAAACTTTCATTCTCAAATTTGCCAATTCTGTAGGTATTTCTTAGTGCATTGATAGATGTTGCGGGGCATGCCGGAAAAGTGGATGCTGCCTTTGAGATCTTACAGGAAGCCAAAACTCAAGGAATACGTATTGGAATCATATCATATAGCTCATTGATGGGAGCTTGTAGTAATGTACGTCTTATCTAGGCTGTCTTTAGTAAATGTCAGTTTCAAATATATAATTATGCATGCTTCATTTTTAGTTTTCAAACTGATTTACAATCTCTTAACCCAAATTTTTGTGAGTTTAAGACGGGTTCATGCTTGCATTTCATGCCCTTTTCCATGACAGCAGTCTCGAGAACATTAGATATTGATTTGTTTAACAAATCAAGTGTTAGGATTGTGGGAGCTAGGCTTGGGCACGGTTCGGGTGAATCCAAAAAACCAACCGAACTGAACTGACTGAAACAGAAAGCCTCAAAAACCAGCGTCTGGTAAGGTCACCGAGAACACAACACTTTCAATTCCTTTCAATCCTCTCGAAACTCTTAAAACCCACATGTCTATCTTCTCTTTCTTCATCTTCAATAATTGAACAATCATCTTCTCAAAAACCAAAATCCAGAAACTCAGCAACGACACAACTAACTCAACAAGAGATCATCAAAATCAACCTCTTAATCCTGCGCTTATGCCTCACAAACAACATAAACACAACAATCACCCTCAGAATCACAGCTTTAACATCAAATCCACCTCCTAGATCAATCTCTTTCTCCATTCTTATACACTCTTTAACTTCCCAACTAAACTTGGGCCTCCCCGTTTCATTTCTAAGCAAGCTCAAGCAAACCCCAAAAGCAAATTCACATCTCACAACAATCACCACACTTATTATCTCCTCATATCTAAAAAAGGGTAGGCCTAAAGAGGCATTGAAAGTGTATGAATGGATGCTTAGGTCTGGTTCTAAGTGAAAAGTGGAAAAGAAAGTGTTTAATATTTTGTTTGATGAGTTTTGTAAGTGTGGGTTGGTTTTTGGGACTTTGAGAGTCTTGAGGGACATGAACCGAACCTAGGAATTAAAATCGAACTGAACCGAACGTTCAGTTCAGTTCGGTTCTTGGGCATTAAATCGATCGGTTCCATTTTACTGGAATTGATTAGTTCGGTTTCGGTTTGGACCAAATTTGCCCAGGCCTAGTGGGAGCTTCATCCAGAATATGGAAGGCTTATATTTATTAATATTACTTTTAATTATCACATATTCATTTATTGTTAACATAATAGCATGAGATGTCAAGAACGAGGTTTTCATAAATGGTCTGTATTATTGCATTACAAAGTAAATTATTTGATATTACTAAAACATGAAAAGAAGGAAAATAAATAAGGCTTTAAATGAGATATTGATTGGTAAACTCAACTTTAAGCTGGTCTAAGTTGTGCCATTTTGGTTTAGTCCCAGGTCTAGAACCTTTGAGCTTGACCTTTGAATTCAGTTTAAGTTTCTTTTTTTTGACCTTGAATTAACTTAGTCCAGTTCTGTTTGGCCTTACATAAAGTGCCTTGAAAATAGCTCTTGTCTAGCAGCTTGGGCTGGTGAGATCAATTCTTCTTTGGTTCTTTGCGCTTGGTTTGACCCCACTATAATTTTCAAATCATCTGTCACATTCTCTGATAATTGTCAATAAACTGAAAACATAGAGATTGTGATATGAGTCTTTTAGCACTCAAAGCTTTTCAAACCATGAAGTTGTGCAATATCACAAGTCTACAATGTGTAAAAATGCAGATATAAGTACATGTGGAGTAGAATGATTCTTGTTTGCCAATAAAGAAAACACCTGCATTTAGCTATGGTCTGACTCATCTCAGTTCTAGCTACTTTCTGCACTTGTGTGTCTGAGCAAGTTTAAGAAAAAGATGATAGAAGTTTTGGGCTTGATCTTTGCTTCAGAAAAGAGCCACAGTAGCAACAATGTTCTAATTTCTTTTTGCTTTTATCCAAGAGAAAGAGTTTTTGTTTTTAAGATAATGTGAGTAGCACCATTCGAAATGAAAGAGATAGATTACGCTGCAGTTTGGATGAGCAAACTGCATTGTGTAAGTCCTACTGCCTTGAGACTTTCAAATGCAGCAATATATCCAGGTGTGCTTAGAATTGTTATGTTGTTATATCCTACTGCCTTTTCCTTGAGGTCAATTTACATATATAAAAATGTTATGCTGCAGAACTATTTTTGTATTAATGATAAAAAATATTCTAATCTTTATTTCAGGCCAAAAACTGGCAGAAGGCTTTGGAGTTATATGAAAATATGAAGTCCATTAGATTGAAACCAACAGTTTCTACCATGAACGCGTTGATTACTGCATTGTGTAAGTCTGTTTCTTTACCAAGACAGAGAGTATAAATAGGAGACTTTTTTATTTTTTATAAAAATAGTAGTGCTGTGATTTCTTTTACAAATATAACCTGAATAATTCTGTTGAAAGAAATATGAAGAGAAGCTTCCGTGGAAAAGACTCCATTTTCTGTCACTTCCAGGTTTATTAATAATGTTTACTATGTGAGAATAAAGGGTGATAAAGTATTGACTGCAGCAAAAGTGTGATAAAGTTCTGATTGTGCAATATTTGTAAAAATGATTTAATGAAAGTTATTAGCTCTTGTGTTTCTTAATGTTTTTATGGCAAAGATTGATGTCTATGGGGGGGCCAATAATCTAGAAATATGGAGTTAATTTTCTTTTTTTTTTCTTCTGACAGAATTATATGACAACATTTATACAATAAAATGCATTTGTTCTACAGGTGATGGTGATCAATTGCCAAAGACAGTGGAAGTTCTATCAGAAATGAAAAGATTGGGATTGTGCCCCAACACCATCACGTACTCAATACTCTTAGTGGCAAGTGAAAGGTAAGAATGCTGGATTTCAATTATGATAATGATGATCATTCATTTAAGTTTTGTTTCCAGGATGAACTTTGAACTTCTGAGTGTTAATTTTATCTTTTGTAGAAAGGATGATGTAGAATTTGGTCTCATGCTTCTTTCGCAAGCCAAAGAAGATGGGGTTACACCTAACCTCGTTATGTTTAAATGCATAATTGGTAAGTTTTACAGGTTACTAATTAATAGCTCTGCAATGCTGTCCCTCGAAAGATCTTGATGTACTTACATTGATAACATTTGCCGTCCTGTTCTGGAATATGCTATATGAATTTAAGTTTTTCATGACGACTTTTGTCTATGGTGACTCTGGTTTTATTTGTAATGATTTTTAACCTTCCTTCAAAAAGGTGTATAGTTTCATCAACACTTGACCATTGTTGACACCATCGAAGATGTCATGATCTAAACCCATAAGCTTTACTGGATGGATTTGACAGATTTCCTTTGTATTTTGGTGATAGTATTGTCATGGATAAGTTTCCATATAGAAATCATTGCCATTGCAGACCTTTTAGAGACTGTATTTAAAACATCTCCTTGCTATTAGGTATTTGGTATTTATAGTTTACCAAGTCTTTAACTTATGGGTTGATTATATTAACTATTCATGTTGATACCTTTTGAACTTCATTCATATAATTCACATAAAACTCCAGTCCTTTCTTTTAAATTATGATTCTGTGCTTAGTCTTAGAGAATATAAGCAACAACACTACAGGGACTTTGTTATTCATTTTTTTATAATATAAACATTATCTTTTTCTTGCAATCTCGGTTATTCATTTTCTTGAACAAATTCCTGAATTTAGCATATGCACAGCTTTAAAGTTTACCCTATGCTTCTATGGTCAGTTGAAGATCAGACTTCTCATGACTCCATCATTTATTCAACTTTTGATGTCGTCTGTATTATGTTTTACAGTTTCTCTTTCATGGCTTTGATCGTGTAATTTCTTTCTCCAAGTATGAAGGAAATGGTCATAGAAATCAAATCTTTTCATGACTCAAATATCTCTGCACTTAAATGGGAGTTTGATGATTTTTAATAATCCTTTTTATTTTGATATCTTTGAAGGCATGTGCTTGAGGAGATTTGAGAAGGCTCGTACCCTTGGTGAGCATGTTTTGTCTTTCAACTCAGGAAGGCCACAAATTGAAAATAAATGGTACTCTTTTCTTTGATTCCAGAAAGTATTCTGCTAGACATGCTTTTGCATGCCAAACAGTTGAAAGCAACACACAAATAGTTGAAGTTGTTTTGTGTAATCTTGGGCTGCACATTGCTAAAAAAAAGAGGCCTTCTTGATCTCATGTATTTTAAATTAAGTTAATAACTATTCTCACATATGCTCCGGTTAATGAAAAAAATGATTGTATCATACAGCTTCCTGAAACTGAAGCTTTTTTGTGTGTGCTAACTTTTAATTTTATAAAATGAATATAGAGGAGCAATATTTGAACTTGTCTTTTCTCTTTTTCCTTTTCCTTTTTCTGGCTGTAGTGTGGTGTGGTAGAGGCTGAGAAAAATTTAGATTTCCTGATCAGATGTTCCCAAAATTTAGTTAAACACTTCCCAGAATTGGTAATTATGAATAATTCTTCAACTTAAATTCACATCTTGTGTTTTGGCTTGGAAGTTTTGAAAAAAGTACTTATATTTCATGTATAATACCTTGAAGTGAATACTGAGCAATCTTTAATGTCCTTCACTCAGGACCTCAGTGGCTTTAATGGTCTACCGTGAAGCAATTGTAGCTGGTACAACACCAACCATAGAAGTTGTTTCGCAAGTTTTGGGATGCTTGCAACTTCCTTATGATGCTGAAATAAGAGAGAGACTTGTAGAGAATTTGGGAGTTAGTGCCGACTCATCAAAGCGGTCCAATCTCTGTTCTCTAATAGATGGATTTGGAGAGTACGACCCTCGTGCTTTTTCGTTACTTGAGGTCTGTCATGGACTGAAATTAAAATAT
This sequence comes from Ailanthus altissimus, assembly GCA_946807835.1. Lineage (NCBI taxonomy): Eukaryota > Viridiplantae > Streptophyta > Magnoliopsida > Sapindales > Simaroubaceae > Ailanthus > Ailanthus altissimus. The sequence continues at coordinate 16,502,033 of OX327698.1, forward strand.
TCCGACTTTCTGAGTTTGTAAAACAATTTGAAACTATCCATGATTCTAATGAATTGATAGGAAGCTGCTTCTCTTGGAATTGTTCCATGTGCATCCTTCAAAGGAAGTCCTATTGTTGTTGATGCAAAAAAGCTGGAGATTCATACAGCTAAGGTGAGTTCTATCTCTGCAGCATCTTGCAATTTACTGATACTCCAGTGATAGCTATTGTTAAATTGTTTCTTTGATTCAATTTGGCTTCACAGAGAGTGACATGATGTGCACTTGAAACTATTTTTCTATTTATAATTTTCTTCCATTACCATTTAAAAACTTTCAGTTCAGAGTTCTCATATTTTGATGGTTTCACCTTTCATCAATCCTTGGATAGTTTCTGTTTCATAGTTTTCTTCATTTCTCTGTTTCCTTATCTGTTTTGGTCGTCATGAATTCCTTATTTTCATTGTTTGTAGTCTTGTTCTTGTCATCTTTTAGCTCTATTGACAACATAAAATATTCTCAATGGCTTTAATATAATCGATAGGAATATCAAGAGTACAAGTAACGAGAATTCCATCAGTTTGTGCTGTTATATGGTAGTATGTTAAGATTTTCTTGTATTCCTTTTTTTAAAATAATATTTTATATTGTTAAATCTTTCCAGGTGTACCTCTTAACCATACTCAAAGGCCTCAAGCATCGGCTTGCTGCTGGTAATGTTATCCTGCATTTAACTTTTGTTCCCAAATGTGTATTTATTGTATTTACTTTAGAGTGGAGTTACTGGCAATAGTCATTTAATTGAATGAACTTTTGCAAATCATTAACAAGAAAAAAAAATTATATGCTGCATATTATTGTTCTGCAGCCTTTTGAAAGTTACATCCTTGTGAAATAGAATTAGTTTTGATCTTTTTTTTTTTTAAGTTGATTTCATTTCCATCAAGTACCATTCTCTGCAAGAAGAATTGGTTTCAGAGGACCTTTCACGTTAAATTTTATGCAGTAATATAAAGTATAGTTGATTGAGAGGAAGTCTTTTCTGGCACTGTTGCTAGCTACGCTATAATTATTAAATCATGAAATAATAGATACCTAAACTGGGTGGATTAAGAAAGATAGTGAATGGTAATTTGTACTTTATTAACTTGATGTCAACCCTGTTAATAATGCCTACCACCCTCAATTATGACAGGAGCGAAATTACCCAACGTCACCATCTTGCTGCCTGTGGAGAAGACACAAATCACATCTGAGGGAGGGGAGAAAACTATAAATGTTGCCGAAAGGTGAGAATAGCTTCTTTATGAGTTTGCATTTTTGGAAGATGGCAGTATAGCTCTATATTTCTTTTTGCTCAAATAAAGCAGTATGAGCTAGAAATGAAGCTAGTCAAACCCTATTATTTGCCAATAAACTCGAAAGGTTTTCAACATCCTGTTGGTCAATGAACAAGATATGAAGATGTATGTCTACATTGTTAGTGAGAGTGTTTTTTTTTTTTTTTTTTTCTTTATTTGTTTGTTTTTTCTTTCTTAAAATTTTTATAAGAATCAGAACATTTTTATTACTATCAAAAAGTGCAAAAAGTGAGATGGACCAGAGGTCAGCCACCGGATTTACAAAATGTCTAGTAGCATTTGAGTTTGTTTGGATTTTGTTTCTGTATGTTGAATCTTGAATGCCATCTACACCCATATTTACAGCATTCTTGATGATTTTACCTAAGTAGGGGTATTTTGGTTGTCATTCTAAGTTGTGGAAGTGCGATAATTGGTAGTAGCACATGGAGGACTCTGCATCATATTAAGTGCTCACAAATTCAATATTCTAGTATTGTGTTTCTGACATTGCTGATTCACCTTTTAATATATACTTAACAAATGGGATTTGCGCATTCTTGTTCTAAAGCTTCAGTCTTATATCAAATGTGTGCCACAATCGGAATGAATGCATATAAATGATTCTGAATTTTGTCATTTGGTTGACAGGACCAGCCAAGCAGTTGCAGCATTATTAAGGCGGCTAAGACTACCTTATCAAGGGAATGAATCATATGGAAAAGTTAGAATTAATGGGCTTGCCTTGAGAAGATGGTTTCAGCCAAAGCTTGCAACTCCTTTCAGTGGAAAACCAGGAGAGCTGGGCTTATTGCAGCTGGGAAAAGGAATCACCCATCAGCAGCGCAATATTCGAACTGGAAATCTTTCTTTGGATTAAAGAGGGAAATGTTCACGGCTTCCAGCAGGGAGACTACTTGGAATGCATTCTATTCCAGGCTTTTTCATACATGAAACTATGCTTTATCGCAACCTCTAATTGCAGCTACATACTCAATATCCTTCAAAATAAGGAATGGATGTACATAGCTTCTTCTCTTTACAAACCTGGAGAAGATTGTCACAAATGGATCTTCGAATCTTGTTTCTATTTCATGAAGTGAGAAGAGGCACCTGTCGTCCATTTTGAAAAGCATTATGAAGATTAGGTCATGATCCTCATTGATGCATCATGCCTTTGTCATTGCTGGAAACTTCAGGTGAAAACCTTTCACTTTTTATTAACTTAACTATTGCGTCTCATTTTTTGTTACATTATAAAATGTTCAAAGGTGTGTATGCCTTGCATAACATCAGTCAGATTATAGATTGTTTCTGTCATGTAGCTAACACTACAGTTGCTATCCATGGGACTTAACCTTTTTGGGCAATTGTAGTGATGTAATATTGTATAATGTAAACCACTTATAGAGTAAAATGTAATGCTAGCAAATTTTGAAAAATTCACATAGAACATATGGAAGCATTTACAATTTTTTCCTCTTTCTATTTTCTTTTGTTTTGGTAATTCCCATTGGTTGTTGCTGCAATATGACATATAATTCCATGCATGCTTGGTAAAATACATAAAAAAAATGGAAGCAGAATGCAGCTGAACTCGTTGTCTTTGTCTTTAGAGTACTTTGTGTCTGCAAAAAAATGTGATAATGATGAAGTGGATAGGATATTGGCAACTGGGTTTTAAGGAGGGACCCTGTTCTAATGAATATTTCACATGACTCTGCAAATGACAGCGCTCAACATTTCCAGTCCTAAGCATAAGATGACCCAATCCCACATGTTTTATTGAAGTCTTTTAATCATTAGCCTGTTAAAAGCCCTAAGCTGCTAGAAAGCTACGGCGGACTGAATAGCAAAAAGAAACTAATCCAATGTGCTTTTGTTAGTGCTGTACATAGAATTGCAGTATGAAGGTCATATTATGAAGTTGTACCTACACTAAGAGAATTTTATTCAACTATTCAGCTGACTCTGTTTCTAACTTATAGATAATCATAAACTGGCTAGCCTCCATTATAACTGATAGTATAGTTTTAATTGAATACCAATCTGTTGTTTGTATCTCTTTTGATATATTGGGAAACCAGAATCAGAATTTATGCTTTTTCACCCCTTAGATTTCTGAGTCGTAAAGAATTGCGCAATACCTGAACTTATTCCAGTATAAAAGCAGTATGGTTTTCTCAGAAACGGTATATGTGTGCCCAGATGGACCCTTCAACATTTAGGGAAAAAGAAATCATTTCGCTTTTTTATGGATAAACCGTGAGAAGAACTCAATTTGTGCAGCAGTAACAGAGCTAGTAGAGTTACAGATTTGACCGTAGTATCTGCCTTACAGTTTGTGTTGTTTTCTTTGATTGATAAGCACAGCTTGATTTCTTGATCATTCAGAAATCCGTAATCATGCTTTGTTGCTTACGATGTCTCTTGTAGTTTCATTTTATGATCATAACAATCAATGCATTACCGATGAACTGATTTGATTTTTGAGGAAATACACTAGGTACACAACAACAAACTGACAGTTCATTGTCTAATTTTCATAAAACCATCTCAATTTTTTAATCCGACGGAGAGATACGGTAGATTTGGAAGAGCCAAAAACTTCAATTGTCACTGATGTAATTTATGGGAGAGCAATACATTTTTCTCAGCCCACTTGCTCACAGAGAAATTATAAACAAGGTTAGTACAAACTACCAATTTTCCAACTCCATCAATAATTAGGAGCAAAAATGTGGTAAGAAAAAAAAAAAAGAAAAGCCTGATAAAACTTCAGGAGACTGCTATTCTTTCTTCTTCACAACAAAGCATTCAATTTAGAAGTGATATTGATGAAGGCATCTTCTCTGCATGGAATTGTTAGACCACCCAAATGATTGAATCCAAACTCTTCCTCTGCTCGTTTAAGTAAATCAGCAAACGAAGGATGGTTCAAGTACGAGATTGGAACCACAAACCGTTTCTTTTGGAACTCCCCGACGTAAACTGCTACATGGCCTTTTGGAATACCTGATTGATTTTTAGCTTGCAGATTGAGAATTTGCTTGGCATTACGAATCATGGGTGGCATACGGATTCCCATGATTTACTACTGTAGTGAAGTGGAAATCAATGACTGAGTAGGTGAAGAAGTTGAAATTAATGAAGCTAGGATTGAAAGTTCAAGCAGTTTTTGTAAACTGAGCAGGTGAAGAAGTGTGAAGTGCTTGGAGGTTGGAGCTTGAAGGCTTATCTTGTGTTATGTTTATAGTATTGTGAAGGGTGGAGTGCCATGTTTTTCCAGTAAAGCAAATGGATATGTGGTCAGCAGGCAGAATGGCTCCTATAAAGTTCACATGGGTTTGCTCAGTTTTTGCTTCATCAACTTCAGTACTCTCTCTCTCTCTCTCTCTCTCTCGTATTTATCCCCTAATTTATGCTGCAAAAGGCCCACTCTTTGTTTTCTTTGAAGTCATGGCTCATAAAATCACAGATCCTACTTGCCGCAATTGCTGGCAGAAAACAGATGCCACACATCATAAAATGATTGACAATATGAAGAGTGGCAAATCCATGTGATGCTGATCTGGGGCAACAAATGCAGATTGGATGATGGTACATCAGCCTTGGAGCCACTCTTTCAAGGCTGCAAAGATTGGAAATTGCATGTCTGACCGATCAATTTCATACTTCCTCTTCTTCTCTAGTCTCCTGGCACTACCTATTGTCCTTACGGTCTTAAGAAGGAAATGCGATGACCTTTCCAAATGCCACACGGTCGGTGGCATAAACATGACCATATTTTATCTAAAGTTCGTTATTTTGGCATACATAACATTTCTACACGCACACGAGTATTAATTTCTTGGACATTCTATTACATACAAGTACCTAGATTGTTTTTATGTATGCACGTCTCCTCCGAAATATTATTATAGGCTGAGATATTGCCGTGCGTATTCACGACAGCACTTTGCCTTGAATCATACATCTAAAAACATGGCCAATGCCCAGAAAATGGATATAAATGTATTCACAAAATTAAGTAGAGGATGATAGCTCAACAAGGTTTTGAAGTTGAGTCATGATAGTGCTTCGAGTTGTTTACTCATTTTTCACGTTCTTGCTATAAATATCGAATTTATTGATACTGTAGCTTCGCTGATTAGTTATTACTTCCATGTTACCAGTAATTTATTTATTATTTTTTCTTAAACATGTTTCAATATGGGAAGATTTATTAATGAAAATAAAAGATGATGACACCTGTTTAGAACAACGAATCCATTGAAAGCATGTAAACAAGAAATTCCAACCCAAGACTTCTCTTCTATTGATCTTAATTTGGGACGGAGAAAATTTTATCCACTTTCTCTGCCATATAACAGTTGGAAAAGATTTTTACACGTGGCTTTGCTATATTTCTTCAAACCATAATATTACTACAAGAAATTTGGTTTTTAGGACAAATTTTACCCACAAATTTTTTTTTTTTATGACTTATAATAATATTTAACTACAAAAATTTAGTTTGTGACTAAAAGTCACTATATTTAGCCACAAACTTTAATTTGTAGCTAAATGAGTTGATATTTAACTATGAAGCTATAATTTATAGCTAAATATCATTACCACAAATTAAAAAGTTTTGTAGTTAAATATCACTATATTTACCCATGAAATGAACCTTTGAGGTTAAATGTCAAAATATTTAACTACAAATTATAACATTAGGTGTAGTGCTATTAGTCACAACTTATAGCTTTGTGGCTAGATGTAATAATAATTAGGCACGAACCTTCAACTCATGGCTAAATTTAGTAATTTTTAACCTCGAAGTTTGAATTGTGATTAAATGTAGTGATATTTAATTAAAAAAATTAGTTTGTGGCTAAAGGTGGAGATGTTTAGCCATGAAATATAAATTCGTGGCCAAAAATAGTATTATTTAACTACGATTGTTTAATTTGTGGCCAATAAGTTTTCTTCCTAAAATTTTTTATTCCTTGCTAAAAATTTTACTACTTGTCCAACTTTTTAGTCACGAAAATTCCGATTGTATTTAGTCATGAATATTTCATGGCTAATGCTTTGGTTGCAAAAAAATTTTAAATTAAAAATATAATAATCATAAATTTAATTGACTTAAAATGGCTAATTACAATTTAATTGTATATATTTTAATTAAAATTATAATATAATGTAATAATTAAAAATTATAATTAGAATTAAAAATATAACAATTATAAATGTAAATACAATTGAAATTGAAATTGAAATTATATATAATTGCATGTAATTGGTATTAGAATTGAAGTCATAATTATAATTTGATATGTAATGATTAGAATTGAAATTAAATATTTATAAATATAATCAAAATTAAAATTGTAATTAGTATGTAATTAGAATTATATTGAAATTGTATCTTATAATTTGAAATATAATTACTAGAACTATAATTTGAATTAAAAATGTAATAATTACAAGCATTATTGGAATTGTAATTGTATGTAATTGAAGTTAGAAGTCATAAAAACTGAAAATTAAATAGAAAATATAATAACTATCAACATAACTGGATTTAGAATTATATGTAATTGGAGTTAGAATTATAGCATTTACGTAATTGAAATTGAAACTATAATATTTAACGTAATTGAAATTAAAACTAAAGTAGAAATTATAATGTTTAATGTAATTGAAATCAACATTGAAATTAAAATTATAACATTTAATATAATTGAAATAAAAAATAAAATTAGAATTATAATATTATTTAACGTAATTTAAATCGAAATTAAAATTAGAATTATAATATTTTATATAATTGAAATCAAAAATAAATTTTTAATTATATTATTTAACATAATTAAAATCAAAATATGATTTGGAGTTATACATTTAACGTAATTGAATTCAAAATATAATTTAGAATTATAATATTTAACATAACTGAAATCGAAATATAATTTGAAATTATAATATTTAACATAAATAAAATTAAAATTAGATTTAAAATTATAATATTTGACGTAATTGAAATTAAAAATAGATTTAAAATTATAACATTTAATATAATTAAATTTTAATTTGAATTATAACATTTAACATAATTAAAATCAAATTAGGATTTAGAATAATAACATTTAATGTAATTAAAATCAAAATTGGATTTAAAATTATAACATTTAACATAATTGAAATTGAAATTAGATTTGAAATTATAATATTTAACGTAATTAAAATTAAAATTAGATTTGAAATCATAAAATTTAACGTAATTGAAATAAAATTGAATTTGAAATTATAACATTTAATGTAATTGAAATTAAAATTAAATTTGACATTATAACATTTAACATAATTAAAATTAAAATTAAAATTTTTTTATTCTAAAAAAATTAGATTTAAAAATTTCTAACCTGATTAAAGTCTAATATTTAACATAATTAAACGTAATTAGATTTAGAAATTTTTTACTGATATTGAAAGCATACCCTCAATATGATAAAGTAATATTTGTACTTTCCTCTCTCAAATGTATCTTAATAGTTTGTGAGATGATTCCAAAATATTTCGTGCAATTAATTACTAGCAAATTATGTTTCACATGATTTTTTTAATTAATTTATATGCTAATGCGACAAAGTTATTATTTTGTTAACATTTTATGCTTATTATATATAGGAGAAGATGAAGTAATTTCAGGAGGTGAGAAATATTAAAGAATGGAAACAACTTATTGATAACATTTATCTTAAAAAGTGTTTTGAAATAAAATTGTCTAATACTAAATTTAATTTACTTAAAAATTTTAAAATTTAAAATATAACTCATGGTTATTTAATTACATGTAATAATAAAGCTATAAAAGCTAATAAATTTATTACTAATTTTAATTTATTTAAAATAATACTTAAAATTAAATTATCAAATCTAAATATAACTCATAATTATTTAATTTAAATAATTAAATTTATTTAATTAAAATAATACATATTACATTTTTATTAAATAATAAAATGCTCTACAAAAAACTTCATTTTGGGAAGAAAATAAAAAAACAAATCCCTATTAAAATAAAAGCAACCACACATAAGAAAAGGACAAACCGTTTCTAAAAAAAAAGTGACAAACTGCAATATCATTAACTCCCAAAATGCCACAGTAATATTCTCTTTCAATGCTACAGTAACTTCAAAAATTGTCCATTTAGATACACCAGAGTAATATTCACTCTTAATGCTCCAAGCTTTACTCATCTTTTTTTTTTCTGCACTACACGGCAGTATTTTTTAGCAGTACTCTCCAGTTAAGCATCTGTTCTGGTGACACTATATATTTGTTGATAATTATAAATTTGTTTGTTAGAGATTCTGTATTTTTATTATTTTAGATGTTGGGGTTTAGAGATTCTGTATTTTTATTGTTTTAGATGTTGGGGTTTCGTTAATTTTCACTATTTAGCTCATTATATTTGGGCATATGTTCAAGTATGCATGTTTCGTTAACATGACATATTTTGTTTTTTAATAATTACAGTAAATTTTATTAGAAGTTGATATATTTTCTACTCTTATAAATTAGCTCCACATATAGTCAAGAGAGAGGACGTATTAGAAGGAAAATCATAAAAAAAAAAAAAAAAATTTAAAAAAATTTATTACTGTATTATATTACTTGTGTTTATTGTATTTTTTTTTATGTTCTCTTTTTAGTTTATTCTTAATTATTTATTATTATATTATATTATTTAAGTTTATTGTTTTCACTTCAACAAATATCAATTTTATAGATGTTACAGCTTAGCTAATAATTTTTCCCATTTCTCGCACTTTATTTATTATTTTGTTCTTATTACAACTTAGCTAATAATTACACCTAATCACGATAGTAATGACCCTGCTGTTTGTTCTTATTAATATTTAAACTCTCAAATTAAACTATCAACTTTCAATTAGTTTAATATGGTTCATGTTTCAAATCCATTAAATTCATATAAAAGAGAAATGACAAACTAACGAGTCAAGAGTCAGGAAGCATATGCATGTCAGTTATATGAAAAGAAAATACTTCAGTTTTTATTTATCTTTTGGACGGGAGAGAATTTTCTATGATCTCTCTGCCACCTACTAATGGGAAAGTTATTTTACACATGGTTTCTCTACATAATTTGTTCTAACCTAGTGAGCTTAGGAAGGAACAAAAAGACGAACTAAATTGCTATCAGGTCAGAATTGAGGAGGAATATTGGTCATTTGTTCATCATCATCCATGAGGCATATTAATGCAACCGAGAAGTGAAGTCAATGAAAGTATCTTCCTTGCATGGAATTGTTAGACCGCCCATTGGATGACTGAATCCAAATTCTTCCTCTGCCCGCTTTAGCAAGTCGGCAAATAAAGGATGGTTCACGTAAGATACCGGAACCACAAATCTCTTTCTTTCGACCTCTCCAACATAAACTGCAATGTGGCCTTTTGGAACATCCGGTTGATTTCTATTAAGAACATGATGCTTCTTCAGAATTTGCTTGGCGTTATGGATTACGGGAAAACGAATACCCATTTCGGATTTGATGAATTTGAGTGAAAATAATAATAATAAAAAGAGAGAAAATGTAAGTGGGATTCTGAGCTTTAATAGAGAAACTAAGTTAAATTTATAGCACTTGTAAATTGGGGTGTGCAGTGAAGAGCTTGGAGTTTGAAGGGCTGATAAGTATTTATAGGTATTTATACGGTTCTATAGACCGAACGATGAGCCACATTTTTTGCAATAAAATTAAGCCAAAACAGTTATGTGTCGTCAGCAGAGTGGCAACTGAGTATTTGTGGGAGAGGACCCAACACCATGAGAGCTCACATGGCTTTGCTCATGGTGGTCTCTCTCTTTATTTCTAGTCCTTTTCTTAACGAGCTATCTACAAAATTTGGATGCAAAAGAATCATTTGTCAAAATTTGAGATCAAGATCTTCTCCTAACTTAAATTTTTATCTAAATAAATATAAGTATGTAATTGGTAATTGGTAAAAAGAAATCTAATGAAAAAATAAATCTGAATTATTCATACTTAAAATAATACATATATTAAACCATGGTTAAAAATTTAGATAAATTTTACTTAGAGAAGCATCTAATTTTTTTTATTGAAACTTAATTTAGAAACAAGCGGTTGTACACTGATAAATATTGGGACAGATATGAATATATTGATGTGATGTTCCTATTTCCAATATATATTTATTTAATGAAGGAGGTGTGGAGATTTTCTCACGTATCAAGAATTATTTAACTTCTATTATGAAATCAATTTCAATTAGATGTATATCTTTTTCGCAGCTTCCAAATTAACCCAAGTCTGTTGATGTCCCTAGAATATATTTGATGATAGATATTGTAATTTTTTTTTCTTTTACAAGAAAAACAATGAAGTAATCACCCTTCTAATTAAAATTAATTGACTTATCCCTCCAGTTGAATTATAACCTACATTTTTAGACAAGTAATAAATTGGAATTGCAAACTTTTACATGAAGAGCATGGAACTCTTCCAGGTAGTAAACAAATGACAAGCTAGCTTTCCTCGTTCTTGGAGTATATGGGTGCTCATGGAGATCTTCGAGAAAAAAAATGCAATTAGACTCTGTCACTACATAAGTCCCCAGTAGAAGAAGAAAGAATAAGATTCCAATTATTCAATTTAATTGCTATTAGAGGTGAGGGTGGATAAAAAACCGACGAATCGAATTAGATTTAGAAAATAAAATTATGCTTTCAAAATCTCATCATATAATAAAATACATAATTTATTAAATTAATTATATAGATATATATATATATATATATATATATATATATATGCAATGCTGATTGCTCGTATGTCAAAATTTTACCTAGCCAAGTTGAAAAGGGTACTAGAAAGCGTACGTCATCGCCGTTTCATGATATGAAAGAGTGGTAATTAACCCCATAAATCTCGACGAATTTCCAATCTGGAAGCAACTCACTCATTTAAAATGAGCTACTGACGTCAACAGCATGCACGAGAGAGAGACCCCAATTATAATTACAGATGTGCAAAACTGTGGGCGGATTTCCTAAAAATAGCTATTGTCTTTATTTCTTGGAAACCTTGACTAGAAGTGGGCCTCGTTATGCAACACAATTTGACACAATCTGTCATTGGTTTTGTTTCAGTATCAGTAAACTACGATTAGTACACACATTCTGAAAATTGTTATAGTTAAGCAAATTGATACAATTAACTGTATTATAAACTCATCACAAAAATTGATATGGCATGATATCACTGAAAAAAATAAAATAATTTTAATATATCACTAAGTTTTAATGTTATATTTTTAATTTTTTTATTTAACATTCAATAATATTTTACTACATCTGTTCATATAATTTATATGATAACAAAAGTGTTTTCTACGACTATGTGTACGCAAAAGAGAAAGAATAACAAGTTTATTTTGATGATTTTCATTTTGTACTGTAGTGAAAAAAAAGAAAATTCTTCTTAAGTTAATTTTTTAAAAAACTCTTATATTGAATAATGTGTTACATGCCCTTAACATTAGATGCAATTTTATTTCTATATTTATACTAGGTAAATCTAATATAAAAATCTCATTTGATGGAGATAAAATTGTAATGACCAAGAGTAGAATATTAATTGAAAAATGATATTGTTCTAACGATTTGTTTAAAATTAATATATTTGAAACAATCACCAATAATAAAAGTACTTCTATTTATATTGTTGAGTCCCTTGGTATATGACCTGATAGATTTTGTTGCTTAAATTGTCTTTACTTAAAGAAAATGAAAAGTGTTAGTTTACTTCTTAATATGAATTTAGAAGATGATTATAAGTGTGATGTATATGTGGAAGAAAAGTCCACAAAGAATCTTAAACCAATTAGTTTTAGAAAAATTGAATTACTCAATTTGATATATAGTGATCTCAGTGATCTTAAAGATACCATGACCAGAAGAAGGAAAAGATTTTACATAACCTTTAGAAATAATTTTTCAAGGAATACTAGGGTATGTTTATTGAGAAGTACAGATAATTCATATGATAAAGTTCTTAATATATAAACAAGAAATTGAAAATCACTAGAGAAGAAAATTAAAAAATTAAGAATTGATCGAGGTGGAGAATATGTGTTTAACATGTTTAATTCTTATTGTGGGGGTAATGAACTTATAATTGAAGTTACATCTCTATATTCTCTTAAATTAAATGGGATGACTGAAAGGGAAAATAGAACTCTAGAGGACATGATGAGTTATATGTCAATAAATCTAGGGCACTTATGTGTAGGGTGCTGATTAAAACCATATTGAATGCGTGTATGCATGTAGTATTTGTGTCCATTATACATATATATGCATCACATACAATATATACGTGCAATCGATGCATCTCATATATAATATATGCATAGCGGAAATTAGAAATCTAATTTCTTAAATAATGAATACGATAAATTTTGTTCTATTACACTAATGAATAAAATAAATTATATTAATCACATTAATATCAAGATTGAGAATAATCACCTGGCAAGCATTTGGAATGGTATAAGCTAGGGTATCACCTGAAATGGACCCGTTGGCAATTTTAGAACTCAATGGGGTGGGCTTAAGTTGCTAGAATAGCAACTTTAATTTTCAGCGTTGGTTTAACTCTTAAACTTTGAGATTAACACTTAACTATCAGTTTAACTTTTAAACTGTGAATTTATTTTTGATTTATTAAACACTTGAATTCATCAAAAAACTAAACTCATGTGCATCAATGGAGACCAACAACTATGAAAAGAAGATAAATAGAAAAGAGACAACATTTGCTCTTATGTTATTCTTGTTTTTAACACTTAAAAACAGAAACATTGAAAACTAAATTCTTGTCTTGTTTGCCCATGAAATGGGCGACCACCAAAATGCAACCTTTTTTAAATTCATTTGTTTCATTTGCTATTTATAAGCCTTAGTTTTCTTAACCATTAAGAAAATGAAGTTAACTTAACTCAAGAGTTAACTTTTAACTTAAGTTAAATTAACACTTACTTAATAATTAAGTAATAAAAGACTTAGCTATTAAGTTAAATCTTTAACTTAACCTTAGTTAACTTAACCTAATTTAGCTTAACCCAATTATAGGTTAGTATAAGATTTCTTAACCCTTAAGAAATTTATTACATAGCCTTTAAGCAAACTAACTTTAACTCAACTATAGTTAATAATTAACTTTAGTAAAGTTAAGATTTGTTTAACAATTAATATTTTATTTAATTAATATTTGTTTTATTAAATTAACTTTACTCTAGGGTTAACATTTAACCGAGGTTAAATTAATTACTACTTAACTCTTAAGTAAAAACAAATATCTAGATTATTTAACAATTAAATAATCAATTAAATGAAACTACCCTTAAGTCTTTATTTGGTTACCAAGTTAACCTAAAATGTATCCCACCAAATCACATAATTAAGTAAACTCAATCGAATGCTCACTATGCACCACATGTCAATATTTAATTGGTCAAGAATAATTGTTGACTAATTATTATACTTAACACTTAAGTCTTGACACGCACGCATCTCGAGGATTCTTGAGACAAATATTTGGTTTTGCTAGAAATTTGCTGGATTGAACAATTCAATCTGGTGCGCTACCCTAGTGCACAACGAATACACTTCATATTGCAAGATTCCCTAGGTCCACTCCTGATTCATCAAATAGAACTATTCCATAATTCCGTGACTGATGCTCCACGCACACGTCACGAATATTATAAATTAGTTCGTTAGACCATTCAAGTTGAGGTCAAAGTGTATACGTATAATCCTTACATCACCTATATCTTAGAAAAGCGAGGATATAAATTAGCATCGTCAAATCCCCATATACTCATCCGTGAACTTATCTCTAGATTTATATTTTGTAAAATAATATCCGCAAACTCTTTTGTAATAATGTTTAACCCTACAAAAAACTCTTTCTCGGGTTATGTGATTGTAACTATAAGACTTCTTATAATATAATCTCGGAGTATCTGGATATACAACTTTTTTATGAGAGTTGACAGATCCTATATCTACACATACCAGACTCTATGAGCATCAGACTATACCCAGCGACATGCAGCGGTCAAACCATGAAAGGTCCTTGACATCCGTGGAACCAAAGTATTTTGGATCACTCATAAGCCACCGTGGCACTCAGGTCAAAGGACCACGAATACTATTCAACTCGAGAGGACTCATTATTGATGATTTCAGAGGATGTCTATTGGTGTTCTCGTGAATCTGTTCAGTATCTATCTTAACTGAATACCTGTATGCTTATATGAGCTCTAAACTCATGGTCAGCTAAACAATAACCATTTGTACCTTACAAATATAGATATATACTAATCTATTTGCAAGGGATCCACCGACAGACCCGTATCAATAAAAATAGATCAGGAACATAGTGTTTAAGAACATACATGCATAATGACATTTCTTAGCATCTATTGTAACTATTTACAACTAGTGTATTCTTAAGTTTTTGTCTCATTATAGATAAGGCTCTAACTCCTTAAATATAGCTAACTCTTAGGATTTATAACTCTTAGTGCTACTAACGCTTAGCCTTGATCTAAACTCCTTTAGACTAGATCTAAACTCTTTCAGATCATACAATGTATGTAATATTACAAGCAACTTACTATATACGTATTTAATACTAATAATTATACTAGAAATATATATTGTATAAATATTAACAATTAATATTTATACAACATTTGAATGGCATGTAAGCACCAGCTCTAATACTATAACCTATTAGAAATTGTGCTTATGTGTCATTCTATTTTGTGTGAATATTTATTCTTTAATATTTATATAATGTGCATTTCATTAAATCATTGATATTATTAATTATATGGTAAGAATCTTGTTATGTTTCAGATATTGTAGATATAAAAGAGTTTAGATCTGATCTAAAAGAGTTTAGGTCAGTGCTAAAATTTAAAAGTGCTAAGAGTTAACAGTTATAAGAGTTAACAAATTCTAAGAGTTAGAGGCTTGTCTAAAATGGGATAACAGCCTTGATAAAGGCATATTTATCATTTATTTTATCATATTTTTTTCTTGATATTTTATTATTTTTATGATAATAAATAGCTATTTATATGGATTATTATTATTTATAGAGACTTAAACAAAATATGTACCTGTCGCCCCAGTGCCACAAGCTTTACCGCTTCAGCGTTGGAACCTAAGATAAAATAGAAAAATAGCAAAACATGACTTATTTAAGTCGTAGTTCATTGCCCCAATGCTGACTAGCTATTGTACTAGCGACAGCCCAGCACCCCAGCACTATATCCTCTCCACTCCAGCGATACAGCCTTTTGAACATATCACCCCAGTGATAGTGAGATTCCTAACCCGATAGAAATTGGAGATTTCAAGCTCATATCAATGCCTATAAAAGGCCACTCATCTTTAATCTTTAAAGAGTATTCAAGAAGATAGAAGAGACATAACACAAGTCTTAGAGAGCAATTGAAGTATAATTGAAACATCCATAGAGAGAGATTCAAAGCATTCTTTGGCATCAAGGGTTTCTTAAGTAGTACAATCAAAAGCAATTCGACGTTTATATCGGTTTACTATTGATTGTATCATAATTTCTTATTATTTTTTTCGTTGTTCTCTTATAGTCATAAACTAAATTTTTTTTCTAGAGTTAATACTTGAACTCAATATATGCGCTTAATTGTCATATCTTTATAATAGTTAATAAACTTAGTTCTTTATTATTTAAATTACTTGTTCATAATACTTTAATATATTTGGCCAATATATGGTGAATGAATTGGTAATATTTTGATAAACACGAAAGATGAATTATTATATTTAGACCTAGGTAATTTGATGCATGATTGTAAAGTAACATTCAATATTGCATATGCAAGTTTTAAATTAGGATATAAGTATACGTAATTGGCACGTATGATCAATAAGACTTAATCTTAATGAATCTTAATTTATTACAAGTACCATAGGAATATAGGTATTTGATAAATTAATGTATACTTGCATGACCTTGGGAGAGGCTTGTGAATACATTAGTGTCGTGATCAATAATAAGAACTAAGTGAATTATATATTAGAGGATTAATCATTGAAAAGTATATTGAGGGATAGTATTAACCCTATATTTTTTCTATATTACTATCTTTCAATCTCTTTACATTGTGTTATTACCTTTTATTTTTAAAATTCATTCTTAGATTTTAATACTTGGTTAAAAAGAAGATATTATCCCTATGGGTCCGAAATCCAATTCTTTTGTCTCTTTATTACTTGCATACGATAATGTATACTTGCACTCTATTTTAAGATATAGAAATATCGCATCAGGCTTGAGAATAAATTAATAATAATATAGTTGTAAAGAGTTATAAATTGTGCTAGAAAATATCATTATGCAGTTGTTCTCGAAGACCTCATTTTCGATCTATCTTTACCAATGCGAGTTGATTAGCAAACCCTTCTAGATCAATGTATATCTATATATGTATTATTCAAATGGTTAGTTTTAGCAAACTATTAGCTTAGTGGAAGCTTGTATAGGCATGTAGGTATTCAGTAAAGATTGGATACTAAACAGACTCGCGAGGACCTCCAATAGACATTTTATAAAGCCGTCAATAGAAGGTCTTCTCGAGTTGAGTAGTATTCGTGGTCCTTTGACTTGAGCACCATAGAGGACTTGTGAGTGATCTACCATACTTAGATTTCACATATATTAAAAATTCTTCATGGTCTGACCTCTAGATGTTGTTGGGTATAGACCGATGCTCATAGAGTTCAGTTGCGTAGATATGGGATCTGTCAATTTATATGTTTGAGTTGTATATCCTGATACTTTGATATTATATTTTAGAAAATCTTATAACCATAAGTAGTAAACCCAAAAAAGAGTTTTCCATAAGAATAAATGATATCATAAAAGTGTTTACAGATATACAAATCTAAAGATAAGTTCACAATCAAACAAATAGAGACTTGATGATGATGATCTATATCTTCGCTCTTCCAGAATATAGGTGACTAAAGAATTAAACATATATGGTTAAGCTCAACTTGTCTGGCTCAACGCGCTACTTTGTAATATTCATGACGTGTGTGTTAGGCAAAATTCAGAGACTTATGGAGGAGTTCCATATGGAAAACTGGGAGTGAACCGAAGGAGTTTCACAATATGAAGTGCACTCTTTGAGCACTGGGGTAGTGGACTGGATGAATAGTTTGATCCAAAAAATTTCAATAAGCCGAGAATTTGTTTCAGAATCCCTTGTGACACATACTTATTAAAAATTAAGTATTAAGAAAGTTATTTAATTAGATAACAAAAGTTATTAACCAATGAGATGATGACAAGTGGTATAAATGAATCCTTTAATTATTTGACAAGATTAACCTTGCTTATGAGATAAGCAAGATCTAATAATAATCCAAAAATTATTTTTGAATTATTATTAGTATTGTTTATCAACAAAACAACGAAGGAGCATGGCCTTAATATGTATGTGGGGGCCAATGGTTGACAATTAAGAGAAATTTGAATAAAAAGAAAATGAGATTTTTATTTGGCTAATGGTCTTTGGCTCGTCATAAAGAGAGAGTGAAAAGCTTTTGTTTTGGTTTTCAAGTGTTGCTATCAAAATAGTTCTTCTTCTTCATCTTCTTCAAGTTTAGTCGACCAAGTTGAATAAAAGATAGGGAATTGTGTTTGTTTTATGCAAGAGTTGCAAATCCAAAACATGAATACCAATTCTATTTCTTTAACAAATTAAAGGTTAAAGTGTTTAACCAAAGATAAAAGTGCTTAAAGAGTTTAAACACTTGGCTTGTTGGAATTTCAAGAACAAAGGTACCATTCTAGCATTCTAAACCCACAAAGTTAGAATTTAGAATTGCCAAAGAGAGTACTTCAAGGTGAGCTCAAGTTTGGGAACCTCTTCCAAATGCTTCCAAGGTAATTTTTAATCTTGTTAGAGTAATAAGACATAATATTATGTGTGTTTTTGTTGCATAAGAAATTAGATTTTCATTCTACTGTGCACTTTGTATGTATGACATGTAATTTTATATATTCAATTAACATCCATCACATGTATACACCAACAAATTAACACATAACATGAACTTGTAAGGGGAAGTAATATTTACTGCTTACCATATATAAAATAGAATACCATATAAGAAAATTTGTAAGGCACCTTATAATATATCATACTTTAAAGTATAGGGTTGTATTGCCAAGATTTTAATTCTTGATCCTAAAAGGAAAAGAATGTGACCCAAAATAATTGATTGTATGTTTATAAGTTATACTTGATGCGATATTTCCATATCATAAATTAAGTGCAAGTATACACTATCATATGCAAGTAATAAAGAGACTAAATAAGTCGGATGTCGAACCCACAGGGATAATTTTTTCTTTTTAACCAATTACTAAAATTATGTCTTCCTAATAATTATTCAGATAAATAAAAACCTAAGAATGAATGTAGAAAATATAAAAGTAAAAACACAATGCAAAGAGAATAGGAAGATAGCAATGTAGAGAAAACCTAGGATTAATATTATCCCTCAATATATTTTTTAATGATTAACCCTCTAATATTTAACTCACTTAGTATTTATTATTGATCAAGACACTAATGTATTCGCAAGCCTCTTCCAAGGTCATGCAAGTATATCTTAGTTTACCAAATACCTATATTCCTATGGTACTTGTAATAAATTAAGATTCATTAAGATTAGGTCTTATTGATCATACATGCCAATTAGGTATATTCCTATCCTAAATTGAAACTTGCATATGCAACATTGAATGTTACTCTACAATCATGCATCAAATTACCTAGGTCTAAATATATTGATTCCTCTTCCAAGTTTATCAACATATTACCAATTCATTCACCATATATTAACCAGATATATTGAAGCATTAAACACAAGTAATTTAAATAATAAATGACTAAGTTTATTAAATACTAAAAGATATGGCAATTTAAGCGCACATATTGAGTTCAAATATTAACCCTAGAAAATAATTTAGTTCATAGCTACAAGAGAACAGCAGTAAAAATAATTATAAATCATGATACAATTATTAGCAAACCGATATAAACGTCGAACTGCTTTTAATTGCGCTGCCTAGAAAATCTTGATGCCGAAGAACGTCTTGTATCTCTCTTTAAAGTTGCTTCAATTAAGCTCTTATTGCTCTCCAAGACTCGTGCTCTGTATTCTTGGTGCTCTTGGGTCGTCTTGGATTCCTTCCTAAAGGTTGGGAACGAGTGGCTTTTTATAGGGATTGATATGAGCTTGAAAATCTCAATTCTCGTCGGACTAGGACTCGCACTACCGCTGGCGCGCTATGAAATTGTCGCTGGGGCGGCGCGTGAAAAAGCTATTACCACTGGAGCGGTAGGATCTTGGCGCTGGGGCGCTACATGAAAACGGCTTCACCGCTGGCGCGGTATGTTGATAGCGCTGGGGCTATGGAGAGTCGCTGGCGCGGTGAATCTTCTGCGCTGGGGCACTAGAAGCAACTTAAGCAGGTCGTTTTTCTATTTCGATCACTATTTCAGCGCTGGGGCGACAATAGTTGTGGCGCGGGGGCGCTGGACTCAAAATTTGAAAACTTTGCATTTTAGTCCCTGTTTTTGCTCCTTTTGCGTTCTTTCTTTAAATTTCGTTTAAGTCCCTATAAATAACAATAATGCACATAAATAGCCATCTATTCTCATAAAACCATAAAACATCAATAATAAAAACATGAGAAAATATATGACAAATTTGCCCTTATCAATACTCACAATAGTGTTATATATAGATTGAGTGTATTAGAAAATACCAATGATATATTTGATGCAAACAATATAATAGAATCTAAAAATGCAGAGTTCTTTGAAAATATTTTTCCTAAGAAAACCCAATTTAAAAAATCATTAATTCAATTAGAAGTGCATCATAATCCTCTAGAAAGTTCTAAACATGAACTTAGGAGAAGTAAAAAAAAAAAAAGGAAAGCAACAAACTTTGGTAATAATTTCTATGTCTTTCTTATGAAAGAGGACCCTTAAATATTTAATGAGGATATGTCCTCTCATAATGCTCTTTTATAGAAAAAACTATAAATGATGAAATCAATTCCATCATAAATAATCATGTATGACAAATTGTTAATTTACCTTATGGAATTAAGCCTATTGGTTGTAAATGGATCTTTAAAAAGAAGATAAAGACTGATGGTTCAATTAAAAAATATAAAGCAAGGTTAGTTGCCAAATGGTTCACATAAAAGAAAGATTTATATTACTTTAATACTTATGCTCCTGTTACTAGAATTCCATCCATTAGAATCTTAATTACGTTGACAACAATTCATGATTTACATATACATCAAATGGATGATAAAACCACCTTTCTAAATTGAGATTTATAAGAGAAAATTTATACGAAACAATAAGAAGGTTGTGTAAGTATTGGTATGGGGTTTAAAGTATGCAAACTTATAAAATCATTATATGGCTTGAAACAATAACCTAAATAGTATTAGGAGAAAATTAACAATGCTCTAGTATCAAATGGTTTCATAATTAATGATTCATACAAGTACGTCTACTTTAAAACTTTTATACTAAAAACTATGTTATCATATGTCTCTATGTGAATGATATGCTTATATTCAGTCCCAGTATAGAAGTGATAAATAAGACTAAATTTGATAAATAAGATATTTCTGTCAACTAAATTTGATATGAAAGATATGAGAGAAGCAAATGTAATCCTTGGGATTAAGATTATGAGAACATCTCATGGTCTCACCTTATCCCAAGAATACTATACGATAAGTTCTTGAAGAGATTTGGTTACTTTTCATGTAAACTAGTAGCAATACCTTATGATGCTATTATTAAACTTTTTAAGAACATTGAGCGTAGTGACAATCAAATCTGTTATGCTCAAATAATTGGTAGTCTCATATATTTGATGAATAATACTAGACATAATATAGTATATATTGTAGGGAGGCCGAGTAGATATATACACAGACTCCAGGCAAAGAGCATTTGGTGTTCCTTAGATAGACTTGCAAAGTATTTGATAGGCACTAAGAATTATAGACTCACATATAGTAGATCATAACCTATAGTAGAAGGTTATTGTGATATAAATTAGATTTATGAATTCAATAAAATTAAGTCTACTAGTGAATTTATGTTCACCTTGGGTGGATGTGCTGTATGTTGAAAATCCATTAGCATACATGCATAGATTGATCTAATTTAGAGTCAAAGTTGATAGCTTTGGAAAAAGCTTGTTCCAAAACTGAGTGGTTGAGAACAATTATAATTGATCTTTACATTAACTCTCACCCTCCTACATCAATTTAAATCCATTATGATTACCTATCTGCAATAGCTAGAGCGAAGAGTAAAATATATAATGGAAAAAGTAGATATATATGTCTAAGACATGGTATAATTAATAAGCTGCTAGAATTTGGGTTTATGAGTTTAGATTTTGTGAGATTATAGCTAAATTTGACCGATCCTCTAACAAAACCACTAAATAAAATATTAATGGAACATATGCCGAGAAGATGGGACTTCTGCCTATAACATAAGGCAAAAGTGATGGTAACCCTACCTATGTGATTGTTAATCCCATGAAGTAGGTTCATAGAGGTAAGAACAAATCACTTATTGTCTTGTTGTACTACTGACTATATATTGAGTGTCCCTTTCTAAGGTTAGGTAGTGCATCTGTAGTAAAAAACTGATGAGTGGTATACTCTTAATGAACTCAATAGGCCATTATTATATAATGATGTATAATACTATAAATTTATATGATTCGACAAAGCCTACATCCACGGGCCAACATAAGAAAGATTAATCCTATTATTCAATCAAGATTAAATAATTACAATCTTAAATAACCGAGCTTGCAACTATTTCAAGAATCAAAGAAAATAATAAATTATAGAGAGTATATTAAGCTTCTCATGTTCGGGTATTTTTGAGCCAAGAGGGCAAGCTTCACCTCTAGAACTCTAACAAACTTAACCGACTTTTGCCACTTATCAGAATTTGATCGGCTCAAGCCTTTTTAAGTAAAACGGTGTGTTACATTTCTAGAGCTCTAAGGATTTTATCATTTTAGTCCTTTCACTTTTAGCTAATTACTTTAGAAGTCATAAATTTTTTTTATTAGCATTTAGGTCTCCAAAAGGTTCATTCCTTTTGTAGTTTGGTCTCCAACATAGTATAACAAACTACATCAATGATCTTTAACCATCATTTTATAACAAAATATGAAATTGGCTTTTAAAAATGCTTTTTTGAAGGTTGAGATGACACCTCTACTTGTCTATGTTGGAACATTGTCTTGATCTGCAGTAAAACAACCAATATATATATATATATATATATCTGAATTTTTTTAATGAAATTCTTTTGCTTCTTGATAAAGAATGAGAACAAGTTTGCTTTTAAGAAGATTGTAAGTGAAAATTGTTTTTACATTAAACTTCTTGGACTATAGAAACTTAAGTTGTTGAAGTTTGTATTTTGAATGTGAAAGATAGAATTGTGCAGAAATTTGGTATTGATGATTGTTGCTGGTTTGAAATACTCGTATCCAAACCCATTTAAACAGTATGCGAAAGACCTGATTTTGGATATGTGCTAATTAATTATGTCTAATTTTGATCTTCAAAGTTTAGTGTTGATTTACCATGTATTTTATTTTTAATGAATCTCTCAATTTGACAGCTTCTGCCTTAGATTTAGTCATATAAAAGGTCATCCAAATCTGATCGGGATGACCTCAAATTTTAATGTCCTTCCCTCGTATGTTTAGTTTTGATCTGAAATTTTTTATTAAATTCTACCATTTATTTTATTTTTAATAAATTTCTGAATCTATGTTGCTCTTTCTGCCAGTTTATTGATAGATTTTATGGACAATGTTTTGGTTTGTGAAAACCTAAGGAAACCAATGTCGAAATGATATGAAATTTTAATGTCTTATCTCTATAAATTTATTTTCAATCTGAAAATTTTTATGCTGAATTGATGTGTATAATATTTAATAAATCTCATAGTCTTATTGTTAAGGTTGTAGGTTTAATTTCATTTTTCATCACTTCTAAATATTCATAATTCAATTTATTGCAAATTGCAAAGCATAAACACTAACTTGGATTTCTTTTTCCTGTTGAAGGTGGCAATAAAGCTTTACATTTTTGCTTTATTGGTTATTTTATTTTATTTTACTTGGATTTTGGAGATGGAAACTTGATGGTGGGATTAGAAACTGAATTTAATTTTAGATTTCAGGAACACAATTTTGCTATATTATATTAGTGATTGTTGATTATTGAAGGTGGATGTTGGATTGTTGATTATTGAAGGTGGAGGATGTTGGATTTTTGTTGTATTCACTATACTTGCTAGAGCCCAATGTTGTAAGATTGTTGATTGTCTCAATGATACAAGATGTATATTGCTATACATAATTCTGTTATAATATATATATATATATATATTTGTTGGATTGTGAATTTATTGAAAGGTGTATACTGAAGCTATCGACGATCTTTAGTTAATGGAGTGTTAAATTAGATTATATATGTATATATAATGTATATAATTTATGAATTAAAATATTAAAACCTTTTTTTACTATTTAAATGAATTCAAATTTTTTTTATATACAATATCATTATTCAATAATAAAAATTTATTACTAAAGTGATATAAATAGAGGAGAATGATGATGTTATGGTACACAATAATATGACATCATCATTTTATTACGTGAGAATATTGATTGAAAATTATCGGAATATGATTTGGAGAGCAAATCAAGCATGTAGAGTATGCAAGAATTGAAGAAGGATGCAGAAGGAGATGAAAAATGAAGGCGCGGTGCCCAAGTGGGCGCACCAGTGCTATGGCAATGGGTGCTGAGCGCTAGGACACTGAACGCGGGAATAATTTTCCATTTTGAGACTTTTCTATTTCGTCTCTCACTTGCTTCAGGACTCCCTACTATGACTCTCACACGTTTAGGGTAAACCTAGGATGTCCTAAAGTTCATATAAAGACTATCTATTGGCTTATAAACATATCTTAGTAATCATTAAAGAAAATTTTGTGATTAAACCTTCTTTGTGATTTTTAGTGAGAGAGAAGCCTTAGATTACAAGAGAGAGTTTTTTCTTTATGAGTGCCTTGTGATTCAATAATAAGAGTAAGTGATATTGTTCTGCTGTGGACGTAAGCAAGTTGCCAAACCACGTAAATTTTGTATATTCTTCTTCTACCCTTTCTCTCTTTAATTCCTTAATTGCTTATTCTGTACTATTTGCTTGGGTGATATTGCTTGTTTGTGTGCTTCCGCTTCAATAAACTGGTATTAAAGTTTGGTTCTAAACAGACATGACCACACCGAAGTATGAGGTTGAGAAATTCAACGGTATGAATGACTTCAATATGTAGAAGATGAAGGTAAAGGCGTTGTTGGTGAGCCAAAGGATAGGCTCAACATTAGAGAAAACTGCAACTCCATCTAGTGAAAAAGAGAAGACGCTAGAGTCATCTAAAACTGAAGCAAAAAGAAGAGACATTTAAGAAAGAGCTCACAGCACAATCATTCTATCATTAAGTGATGAAGTATTGAGGGAAGTAGCAGGTGAGGCGACGACAATTAGTTTTGGAAGAAGCTTGGTTCATTTTATATGCGAAAATAATTGGCCAACAGATTGCATATAAAGAAGAAGCTGTATCAGCTATCTATGTCAGATGGGACGCTGATGAAAAATCATATAGACGTATTCAATAAGATCATCATTGATCTTGAGTCTATCAACATCACGATAGAAGATAAAGATAGTGTAATGACTTATCAAATAGGTATTCATAAGATATCCTGAATGAGTGAAAGGATACAAGGTGTGGTGTAATGACTTGACACCACCAAGGAGTATCATAAGCCATGATGTGACATTTGATGAGACGACAATGCTGAAAGTATCCCAAAAAGATGAGAAAAAAGAACATGTGTCTAAGGAAGATTCAGCACCCGAGTCAATAGAAGTTTAAGTGGAGCTTGAAAATAGATCTAATATGTCCCCAGATCAGCCTTTGTATTGCACACATGTCCAATGCAAAGGCTGTCTTTACTCTTTTAACCTTTAATTCCAGACTTTCAGCAGCACAGTCATCGACATCCAAAGAGTAAAGCACCGTATGTAAGCGTCGTGGAAGCATCATGTTTGTAATAGTTTGCACAAGACCAAACATAGCACAGGCTATGAGTGTGGTGAGTAGATATATGGCATATCTGGGCAAGGATCACTGGTTTACAGTGAAGTGAATTCTAAGATATCTCAATGGGACGTCGGATCACGGGTTAATGTATAAAAGGGATAAGGACAACAATAAAATAGTAAGAGGATACGTAAACTCAGATTATAAAAGTGATCTGGACAAAAGAAGATCGTTGATAGGTTGCGTATTTATAGTGTTTGGGTGTAGATCAGTTCTACAATATGTGGTTGCACTATCTACCACAGAGGCAGAGTACATAGCTATTGGTGAAGCTATTAAGGAGGCCGTGTGGTTGAAAGACATATGCGCAGAGGTATTGGCTAGTGAAGATGTGAACACCGGTGTATATTGTGACAGCCAGAGTGCCATACACCTAAGCAAGCATCAAGTATTCCACGAGAAGTCAAAACACATTGATGTGCGGCTCTATTAAATTTAAAAAATTATCCAATGTGGTGAAGTTAGTCTAACAAATATAGCGTCGTCCAAAAACCCTGCTGATATGTTGACTAAGTCACTACTCTCGGTTAAGTTCATCATAAGTAAGGACTTAACCAGAGTCACTACTTTGTAAGGATGACTATAGATGCGGAGATGAGAGATCGAGTTTTTTTGTAGATGATTTTGAATCAAGGAAGGGATTTGTGAGAATATTGATTGAAAATCATCGGGATATGATTTGGAGAGCAAGCCAAGTGCGTAGAGTATGCAAAGATCAAAGACGGACGCGAAAGAAGACAAAAAATGAAGGCGCGGCGCCCAGAACAAAACCTGAGTGCTGCGGCTCCGAAGCGGATGCACCAACGTCATGGCGCTGGACGCGGGAATAGTTTTCCATTTTGAGACTCACCTATGTCGTCTCCCACTTGCTTCAGGACTGCCTAATACGACTCTTATACGTTTAGGATAAACTTAGGATGTCCTAAAGCCTATATAAAAGGCTCGCTATTATCTTGTAAACACATCTTAATGATCATTAAAGAAAGCTTTGTGATTCTTAGTGAGAAACAATCTCTAAATTATAAGAGAGAATTTTTCTTTGTGAGTTTTTCTTATAAAGACATACTTTATGAATGTCTTATGATTCAATAATAAAATTAAGTGATCATGATCCGCCGTGAATGTAAACAAATTATCAAACCACATAAATTTTGTATGTTCTTCTTCTATTCTTTCTCTCTTTAATTTTTTAATTAATCATGTCAACTATAGTATCATTTGTATCATTTGCTTCGTAATCTTTTGATAGAATATTTTTATCATATAATAACTCTAATATTGTTATATGATAAAATTTGCATCTACAACCAATTAGTGAATTCATTTTACTTGATAGATAAAATCTATCGCAAAGTATATTTTGTGACAGTGATTTTCCATTATGAAAACCCCCCTTTTTTTTTAATTAGTGCGAGCTCTCCAACATAAACTGTAATGTCGCCTTTTGTAATACCCGGTTGATTTCTACTAAGAACATGGTGTTTCTTAAGAATTTGCTTGGCATTATGGATCATGGATGGCAAACGGATACCTATTATCGAATATGGAGTTTGATGACTTCTGAGTGAAAAGGAAAAAGGTGAGAAAAACTCGGTGGTTGGATTCGGAGCCGATAAAGAGCTAGGAATGAGAGTTAATTTGTAGGTGTCGGAGTTGTAAAATGTTGTAGCTGTTGGAGTTTAAGACTTGAGATGTTGGATTATAATACCAAGTGATGTAGTATATTTTTTCAATAAATTAAGCCAAAATAGTTATGAGTGGTCAGCAGACTGGCTACTCAGCATTTCGAGAGGACCCGCCACCGCAAAGGGCTCACATGGCTTTGCTCGTTAAGAGTCTTACCACTTTCTTATCTATACACCAAATTGTGATGCAAA
The DNA here is from genome assembly GCA_946807835.1 of Ailanthus altissimus. Classification (NCBI taxonomy): domain Eukaryota; kingdom Viridiplantae; phylum Streptophyta; class Magnoliopsida; order Sapindales; family Simaroubaceae; genus Ailanthus; species Ailanthus altissimus. The sequence continues at coordinate 16,529,661 of OX327698.1, forward strand.
TTAATGACCCACTTGTTCCTTTGAAGTCATAATCCGGAGTAAATCTCTAACAAGGCTTGTCACAAATTTGAGGCTTCAAAAACTACTGGCCGTACGTACACTGAAATAATGAAGTTTGAGGGCCAACAAATTCATGTGATTTTGTCATTGCATGTTTAAGCAAACACATATTAATGTGTTTGAATTACTTGTTGGCTCTAGAACGTTGCATTTGATACATACTAAGTAGCTAGTCTTTGGTGGACTAGTATGTGACATCAATTTATGGCTTATGTTTTAGGTTAAAAGATAGGCTACATGAAGGTTTAGTACCTTTCAGAATATTATGCTATGTTTCTGTCTGTTGTTTTAATTATGTGAACCCAAACTTTTTTTTTTCTTTTCAATTTTGCAAATGGCTTATGTATTTCTTTCTCCTATGTTTCTGTCTGCTGTTTTAATTTTGTGAACCCCCAGTTTTTCAATTTTGCAAATGGTTTATGTATGTCTCCTATTGGATTTCCTAGAATGTTCTGTCCTTTAGTTACACAAAACTTCGGTTTCAAATCTTAAAATTGGGCATAAATAATATCGTTTCGAAATCGTTAATGAAGAGAATAATATCTAATTTTGTTTTAATGCCTGTCAAATTTTAGCCTAATATCATTGTTGGAGCCTCAAAAAAATATTATGAATGTGTTTTCTTATCGAATTGGCTTACCTCTTGCATTAATACTTTTGTAGAGTAAATGCTTATTTTGTTAGATTTTTCTACGGATCAAAATGGTTTTTTAAATGTCAAAAGTTTTTTTTAAAATTTTTTATGATGTTTAGTTACAACTAAAAATGAATTTTCAGAAATTAAAAAATTTATTTTTCTCATATTTATAAAAGTTCAAAAAATTTAAACTATTAAAAGTAAAGCTTTTTATATACTCGTGCATTAATATATATATTTTAATAATATTTTCTTAATTTTATAGTATATTTTTAATAAAAATAAATCTTACCAACAAATATATTTTTCACATTTTGTTAAAAGTCTTTGGGTCTTGTAATCATTATATCTCTATAAGATTTTTCATAAACAAAATCTTTTGTTACATGTAAGTATTATTTTACTTTTATTTTTATTTTTATATAAAAAATTATAATTTATTTAATTCATTTATTATTATACATTAATTTGACTTGAATCCTTGCTAACTAATATTTATCCATATTTAAAGTTATAATTATTTTTCTTGTCGTTTGATTGATAGTAAAGAAGATGATAAATTCATGGAAAATTTTTCGAGTTGACCGTTATTTTAATATTAATTTTTATTTTGATCAAAGTCAAATATTTTAAATTATATTAACCAAATATACGTTATGTTTACTATTTTACCCTTATTACAATTTTAATAATCTTTATTGTTATTTTATTTTTTATTTTATTTTATATAAATTACTGAAGAATATATATTTTTAAATAATTAAAATTTAAATTAATTATAATATATTGTAAATTTATAATAATAATTAAAAATTAAAAAAACATAAAATGGTCGCTGGGAGCGCGCCAAGGCGCGCGCCCAGCGACTATTTTATCTGTATTTTTAAAAAATAAATTTAAAAATAAAATAAATAATTATATATTAAATATTCCTTATATTTTTTTATTTTATTTAAATATATAAACCATTGTAATTTTATTATTGTTCTTTTATTACCCCTGACAATATCATCTCTCGTTTTATTCGATTCTTAGATCTGGTGCGTTCTCAAAACTCACATATCTGCTCTCAAACCTCATATCTCTCGATTCATTTTTATGCGAAGATCAAAGATTTAGAGAAAAAAATAGTTGAAGTTTAAAACAAGTAAGATTTTATTTATTTTAATTAAATTAATAGTATTATTTATATTTATTAAAATAAATGATTAAAGTGTTTAGATATATATCTGTTACGATTAAGTTATGGTTTATGATTGAGTTGTGGCTGCGCCATATATAATTGTTGCTGGTGGTCGATTGGTATGCGTCTATGCGTGACTACACATATAGTTGTTGTTGGCCGCCGTCGTGTGCACACCAGTAACAACAATATGCTCATGTACAACCCGTTCTGATGAGCACCGATTGTAATAAGGTGCTCCTGCGCACCACCGCAACGTTATAACACCACCACCAAATAGCTCTCATTTATTTTTTTGAAATTGCATATTATATTTAATTATATATTTTTAATTTAATTAAAATAAAATAAAATAAAAATTATGTTATATTATTTTTCAGATATGTCACAAATTTCAACAATTATATGTTTTGGGGGGAGATGGGAGAGCTGTAGCGATAATTTTGAAAGATACATTGGATATCAAAATATGCATATGGTTGTTCCAAAAAATATTAGATACAAAGTATTGTTGAGAAGAATTTGTCATATTTTAGGAGTTAATCAGGTGCATTATAAAGTAACTTTGAAGTTTGAGGTTCCTTCAAGTACTATAAAGTTAAGACCCATTCCACTTGAAAATGACGATGATGCAATATTGTGGTGAGCTTACAGAATAATATGGCTACACCGCTTTGTGTAACAGTAGATGCTCGAGGACCTGAAAGTAATGCAGAAGCATCAATGGAGCAAAAAGAAGGTTATGCTAAGCAATTCTCATCGACAACTCCTATGTGTATTCTAAATTCTCCGGAGGATTATCATTATTCTCCTTCAATGCTCAACGAACAATAAGGCTACACATATGACTACGGTCAGATATATGGAGATATTGGCTATGATATTGGTGAAAATGATTATCATAGTTACGAGGTTGATGATGATTGTAGAAATGATTATGATGATGATTATGAAGAGAATGATGATGATGAAGAGGGTGATAATGATGATGATGATGATGATGATAAGGGTTATGGTAGAGAAGAAAGGGTAAAGGTAGAAAATTCATTTCAGTTTCAGCCTGAAATACCACCATTTAACTTGAATGTATCGGAAAAAATTTATTGTAATCGGATTGGTGATGTATTTGTAGGAAAATTATATAACAGTAAAGATGAAATTCATGAAGCTATAAGTATGGTTGCACTGAAGGGAAAATGGAGCTTTAGAGTTTACAAATCCACCAAAGATCGTTTTGAGTTGAAATGCGATGATGACAGCTGTAAGTGGAGATTACGGGCAGTGTCGACAGAAGGGCGACATTTTTTTGTTGTTAGGCGAGTAGATACAGGGCACACTTGTGTTTTGAGTCAATTAAGGGATGGTCACCGGCAAGCCAAGAGTCGAATTAGTGCTAAAGTAATAAAAAATAAGTTTACATCGGTCAATAGAAACTATAGGCCGAAAGACATTCAAGCAGACATACGTGAACAATTCGGTGTTCAGATAACCTATACTAATGTTTGGCGCGCTAGGGAGCGTGCATTAAGATTGATAAGAGGTACTCCTGAGGATTCGTTTAGATTGCTTCCTACATACAGCTATGTGTTGCAACAAAATAACCCAAGTACGGTTACTCATTTGGAAACTAACGCGGATAATCACTTCAAGTATTTCTTTATAGCGTTAGGACCCTATATCAGAGGTTTTAATTCATTAATCTGACCGGTAGTTGCAGTGGATGGAACATTTTTGAAAGGTTCCTATCTTGGTACAATGTTTGTGGCTGTTTGTAAAGATGAAAACAATCAGATTTATCCATTGGCTTGGAGAATTGCTGACTTAAAAAATGATACTTCTTGGGAGTGGTTTATGGTTAAACTGCGAGGAGTTATTGCAGATAATCAGAATCTTATTTTTATATCTAATCGACATGCTAGTATTGAGAGGGCTATACGAGGTATGTTTCCTCATGCATATCATAGGTTCTGCATATATCATTTGAAAAGAAATTTGATGACAAAATACAAGTTATCATCAGATAAGTCTAAAAAAAGGGGTATACCTATCTACCTACTTCACTGCTGCCAAAGATTATCGTGTCCATGATTTTCAATACCAATTAAACAAGATGCGACAAATAAGACCTGATGTAACAAAGTATTTGGAGGAAGATGTTGGTATGGTGAGATGGGCATGATCATCTGGTGCTTTCAGAAGGTATGACATTATGACTACTAATATCGCTGAGAGCATTAATGCAGTTGCAAAAGAAGCAAGAAAGCTTTCGGTGACTAATTTGGTGGAGTGGATGCGGGAACTAATGCAATTGTGGTTTTACCATAGACGATTGGCATAAAACAATATAACCAATGTCTTGACGAACTGGGCACATCATAAAGTCATAAAATATAACGATAAGGTAAGTCGAATGACCATTTCTCTTGTTGATAATTTACGATTTATAGTTATGGATGGTGGAGTAAACTGGATTGTAGACATTGACAAAAGAACATACAGCTGTCGAAAGTTTGATTATCGGCAACTACCTTGTTCCCATGCACTCGTCACATGCAGATACATCAGATTATCGCACGAGAGTCTTTGTTCAACTTATTACACATCTGAGACTTTATTCCGTGCCTATAGTGAGCCAATACTTCCGATTGGTCAAGTGTCAGATTGGGTAGTCCTAGAGTATTTGAAAAATATGGACATTCAACCTCCGATAGCACGTCGTCAGTTAGGCAGACGTCGGATGAATCGGATTCTATCTCAAGGAGAGGAACTATCAAAGAATATATGTAGTCATTGTAGACAACATAGACATAACCGACAAACGTGTCGAAACCCTATACTTTTATAGAGCAGGTGATGTATATTCATTTATAAATATTTACCTTATTGATATTTAATTATGTATAATGTAAGGCTAATATTTAAATATTTTTTTATTTCAGACGGATCTGAAAAAATAAGAGAAAGAGTAATATCATGAGGCTTAATTATGTATGAGAATCGAGTTTCGTCACTTCTGTAATTCACTTATTTTGTAATGCACTTAATTTGTAATTCATTTATTTTGTAATGCACTTATTTTGTAACGCACTTAATTTGTAATTCACTTATTTTGTAATGCACTTATTTTGTAACGTACTTATTTTGTAATTCACTTAATTTGTAATTCACTTAATTTTGTAATTTACTTATTTTGTAATGCACTTGTACTGTGTATTACATATTTATTTTATTTTAATGCACTTGTCTTTAGTATTAATGTTGATAATTTTCACAAAAATTTTGACAGAGTCTCCTCTATAATATGGACAATCCCAAACCTGTCATATTGAATAAACACACTTCTATCAAACTGCAAAAATACTTCCTCATACATACTCCCAAAACAATTATGGTATATCAATTATACACCCAAATAAATGCATGTAAATAAATTATAGTGCTAAATATCTATGAAGCTGTAGTCTACAAATCAACGGCCATCTTCTATCTATAAAAGGTACCAATGTCAAGGAACGAGTCAAATGACCGACCTAACATAAGATATTCAATATACATACAGGCAAAGACGCCACAGTCCCCGCTCCCGACCTTTGTTGCGGCACATTCTCTCAGATACGAGTCATTGGCCAAGAGAACAAATTTGGGCTTTCTATGCCCGTCAAACTATAAAATCTACACCTTCAAAGGTACAAAGGCATTACAACACACAGAGGTTCTATAAATTTTATGATGGACTCGTCTAAATGGCCGTTCATGCTGGAATCATAAAGAACGATTGCAAACTAAGCAAGGTTGAGTTGCGCTACAATCCAATGTTCTTGATTCATATTCAGAGGAATATATACCTACAAAAATAATTATGGTATTATGTTTAACTTAATGTTGTTACATGCACAGTAAAAAGTCATTATTATTCTTAAAAAAATATCTTATTAACCGATGCCCACGGTTTAGCGCCAAGTAACTCGGTCTTTGTTCCGAGTGCATAAGCCAACAACATTTCAAGCCAATCGTTGTTGTCTGGAGGATTGGCAGTGAAGGACATTTTCCACATTTGTTGAATGTACTCCTAAACACAAATAAAAGATACTCGTTAAAGTCGATAATAGTTAAAGTCAATAATATTATATGCACAATAAATGGGTAATATAATAACTTACGTAGAAATATGCATATGCAGTTGTATAATCCTGTAAATACATGTCAAAAAATGTTCTTTGACGCAAACGTAAAATCTTCAAATATTCTTTTATATGCTGCAAAACACACAAAATATGTATAAGTTTTGATATTATTAGACAAATCACAAAATAAAAAAAAGTTAAAATAATTCCTCACCGAACTGTCAAGCCAATTTTGTAGTATCTCATTAAACCATGTATTGTTCGGATCGAGTCTGTGAAAATGAACCCGTTGTGTTGGGTCATTATTTTGTATCAAATCCAGAAGCTCAGCATATTTACTCTGATCAATAAGAATCAGCTGCACGTTTATGTCAATAGTATATCCTACTTGCAATTCCACAAGTTTCTTCTTTGCGGGCTGTTTTAACAGATTGGTAAATGGACTGACTTGGGCTACTGCCTTCTTGCGAAGGCGCCCATACCTACTTATGTTTTCACCCAATGGAGCAGGTATAATTTTTAAGCTTGTAGGGCTATCAGCAACAGGAGCAAATGACTGATGCTGAAACTCGCTGGTAGGAGCAACTGTATGAAAGTCAGCAGTCATGAATTCGGCACCCTACAAAACTAGACAATACCAGTTAATGTATTAACTTGTTAAACTTTGTATTTAATATATTTTAGGTTTAAAACGTACCATACTTTGCCCTATATCCTCGGAGATATTGGCAGGTTTAAACTATTGCATCAAGAGAGATATCTGATATAAGATATTTTCTTTAGCCTTATCAATCTTGGCTGAAAGCTCTGCGTTACCCTTATCAATCCTGGTAAATATCATTTTTTTAAGATCATCAATCTTCTTCTCCAGGATTTCATACTGTGATGTTGACGTGCTGAATTGAAACTATACATAAGTTATTATAATCAATTTTTACAAGCTAATACTAACGAGTAACAAAAGCATCAGATAATTCAAGGAAAAAAAATTAAATTATTATACCATTGATTCAGTCGCTGGCGAGGCTTGAAATTCGTCGAGATGGTGCAGATTATCGGTGAATTGGGTGTCCGAGATATCAACTGTCTCTAACTTAAGACTCCTTCCCCATTTTTTTGATGGAATGCAAAAGTTTACTGCCGCGCGATAGTCCGCAGTCTTCTCATGTTTGCGAGGTACCAACGTCCTATGAACCTCCAAAACCTTTATAATATTTTAGATTTATTAATCATTATTAGAAAATATAACACAAATTATAAGAAAGTTATATATATTTGTTGTTGAACATAAAAGCATACTCCAACACCATCGAAAAGGACATCTACGACGTTTTCATATAATGGGGTGCTCGTGCCAGACCAATTTAGAATACGAAAAAAATAATCTCTATTCCTATTGACAAACAACTCCCCATACCTCGGGATCACCTCATAGATCCACACCTGAGATGATAATAAATTGAAATTACTATACCAACAAAATAAATTTTTCTCTATCATAATATCATAATTAATCAAAAAAATAGAATTACTTACTAAGAATGCGTGACAAAATGAGTATAAGTTGTATGATTCTATATCCCCATCGCCTATTTTTTATACCTTCGCTAACTTTTTAATTGAAGCCGTGCATAAACTATTGTAGAGTACAGTCCATGCGATCGTGCCTCAAGGATAGACATTAAACTCATCTAAATTATCTACCAGACGAAGTACAAAATATTGTATGATTCTATTTCGATCACGTGGCATTATCAATTTATGAAATACATAAAATAGACACATTTTTACTGCATCTACATCATCGTCAAATGTAACGTTGCCGAACCACTGATCCAAATCCTTGTAAGTCAACTGACTTCTACTCAAAAAATATTTATGATAAAGTCTATCACCTAACCCACTCACTACAGGATAATCCCTCATCCTCAAACCAATAATCAAATAAAAATCTTGATAAGAAAATCTAATACGTCTTTTACCTATATAGAACCATAATTCTTCATATAAATTTTTGGTATGCACATATCTTAATAAAATCTCATGGGCTAAAATACCTGAGAATAGAATATTTGATACATCCAATAAACTACCAAAACATGTAGTTCTAAATATTTCTACCTGCCTCGAAGTCAATTTATTTTTTATATTTCGTATAACCCATAACTTCGAGTACGTATGTACGTTTGCTCGGTAGAAATTTTTTTTGGCAATTACATATTCTTTCGTGACATTCTCCTTCTTGAAAAAATTAAAAAATTATTAATATTAACAAAAAAAAATCAACATAACATATAATCAAAATTTAATTTAATTATAACTAACAACCTAGACTATTTACATAATTATTAACCAAATTAAATTATTAAATTAAATAATTATAAATAAATATAAACAACATAAATTAATTTTAAAAATGAAAATTTTTGGGATAAGATGCGGCAGCGCGTAGAAGCACGCGCCGCCGCATCTTATCTCAAAAAATATGCCGGATACAATCTATACATATTTTTAATTTTCTACCGTTTAAATCTACACATTTTTACATATTTTTAACTAATATAAATTATAATACTAAAAAAAAAAAATTTATAAATACATACTAACTTTGTTCCGCCACCATGAGAGAGAGAGTGACCATGAAAAAATTTTGAAAAAGTGAAAAGGTAAAAGTAATAAAAAAGTGTCGTTGAAGAGAAGAAAAATAAGAAAAAATAAAGAATTTTTTTATTTAATATAAAAAAATAAAATAAAAACAAATATATAATTAGTTAACAATGCATAAGTTATTTTGACCGATAACCGATGATTCGATCAAAATAACTTATGCATCTAAAAATACGGCCAAATTAATCAATTTCTCTAAATTCATAAGAGTTTAATGATATTTTTAATAGTTTATAAATTTCGGAGAACCTTTTTTTTTTTCCGGCTAGCGTACGTCTCTGAAAATATAAAAGATAACCATCATTAATAACAAGATCCGCCTACCAGGTTCATATAGATAGCAATTATCCTTACTATTTTTAATCATAAATTATATTGTTTTTTATTTAATTGAAAAGCTAAGGCATTGACAACTTTGCTTTTTTTTTTTATTTTTTTGTTTTATGAACATGTTAATTATGTCGATTTATATATTTGATCAATGACCATGCAATTGTGCAAGAATCTCTCTTTTTTTAAATTTCTTTTATATAACAAAATCACATTGAAAAAAAAATAATGAAACCTAAAGAACTATTTTTAACAAATAAAAAAAAAGAATAATATAAAGGAATTAATGAAGATCAAACTTATAATTTATCAATTGTACGTGAAATGGACAAAGAGCATGATAAAATTACAATCCTTCTTATACACCATTGATGTTATATTTTTTTATTCAAAAAAATTATAATTTAGCTTGCTATTGATAATTTTGACTTCTAAATGCTATTAATATTATATCTTATGATATTGGATATTATTAATAATTTGATTTTTGCAAGTCTTACTTTAGCTAGCATTTAAAATATAGTAAAAAATTAATTAAATTAAAAATTAAATTGTAAGATCATTATATGTGTAGGATTTAAGTTATTATAAAAAAAAATGAACTAGAATTAAAATTGAAGTGTAAATTTTATTTTATGTAGAAAATATTGAAATATTTAAAAGGCAATACATTGCGTATTGCTTGCCTAGCGTGATTAGCATTGGTGCTAGGAAAGTACGTTGCACGCTTAGCATGGACTCCTAGCACACGTGCTAAACGCTAGGCGACAACGTTGCACGCTTAAAATAGGCTCCTAGCACTAGACGTGCAATGTTACACGCTTAGCGTATGCTCCTAGCATACGTGCTAAGCGCGATAGGCGTACAACGTTACTTGCTTTTAGTGCTTACTTCTAGCATGCGTGCTAAGCGTTGCACGCTTAATGTGCACTCCTAGCACGCGTGCTAAGCGATAGGCAAGCAACGTTGCGTGCTTAACGTGCGCTCCTAGCATGCGTGTTAAAAACTAGACGCATAATGTTGCACGCTTAACATGCACTCCTAGTACACATACTAAATGCGCTAGACATATAATGTTGCATGCTTTTAGTGTTTTCTCTTCACACACGTGTTAAGTGTTATATACTCATTACCAAATCCATTTAAAATCTATAGATAACCCATTGCAGGTTTGGTAATGAGTACATACCTGCTAGAGCAGGTTTGGTATTGAAACTCCAAACCCGCAACAGATTTGAGAAGAATTTGATATTTTATATTTGAAGTAAATGCAAATTTGGGTTTAGGTATATTCATTCTAAACCTGGTTCGCTGCCATCCCCAGTGATTAGTGTTAGTACTGATCCCATTCGTTGGGCATATGTGCCCTAATACCTTTTGGTTTTGTGAAAGATTTCATTCACAAGTAAAATAAGAATAAATAAGATTAATTACATAATAGAGAAAATAATCACACATACTCACAACTGCTCGAATATTATCTGAGTATCGGTGGTTGCCAGATTTTTTTAAGACAGTGGGTAGTGGTTCTAGGCATTCTCGGTACTCATGGTCTAAGAAGCCACAAAGTGTGCAAAACTCTGACAATTTCTTGTACTTAAAATCAAACAAATCTAATTTTTTATTAGATCCGAGTTTTATAAATATACCCTTTTGTAGTGGCTGGCCGAGGAATAATCTGACTTGCAACCGAATAAATCTTCCAGTGCAGGAGCTAGAATCGTCAGAGTCTGCGTCTACGAACTTTCCAATTTTATTCCTAATCAATTTAACCATCTCTACATTTATATGAATTAATGGTACGTTATAAATTTGGACTCAAAAGGATGCATATTGAAATGTTGGGTTCGAAGTTGAGTCTTCATTCGAAACAGGCTTCATGGCAACAAAGAATTTATTGAAGTTCTAAGGTTCAGATCGCAGGACCCTTTTTCGATCATCTTCCAATACAAACTCACATAGAAAGTTGTTGCCACCGCCATCGAAATCTTAGGTCTCCGGAAGGCTGCCACAGACTCCGCATTGTAGATTGGAAGACATCTCGTTGGTAATTTTTTCTAGTGAAGATTTTAACAAAGAGGCCGAATTTTGCTATCGAGCGATGTCTTTGAATCACCACCTCCGAGATCCCTAAGATCTCCTCGTTGTGGAAGTTTTCGATAGAAAATGAGGTCCATAAGACTTCGATATCATCCATGACTTATGGATGTAAACGTAGAGTTCGCTAGACGAACGAGAGTCAAATCTCTAAAAAAGCTAAAAAAAGGTTTTCTTAAATCCCAAGCTGAGTGTAACTTTAATTATAAGTGGGATGACTTGTTATTTTGCAACTCATAGAGAATTGGGAAAAAAAAAAATAGAAACTTTTTTTTATATAAAAAAGGATTTGATAGAATTAAATATCTTAAATAATTAACCTTTATTCTCAACTTTTACTCCAATTAAAATCGCATCTTAGCAATCACTCGAACAACGTCCTAGAGGCAAGAAAAATAGAAGTTCTTGTTATGAGCCAAATGATTGTATATATCCGAGAAAAATACTGATCACATATATCTAAACATATAACTACGAACACATAATAACTATATCCATTAAAGTTGCAGGCACCTACTAACAGCTTCTTACCTTCTTACTATCTCCATTATCTTCCATAGTCTTGTTCGCCCTCTTACATTTTCACCCTTGTCCCTCAGTCCAATAATAAATTGGATTTACAAACTGTCCATGAAAGGCATGGCATTGGCATGGGGCGGTGCCGTAGTGGAGCGCTGAATGTATTCTTTCTCTCCTGGGTAAGTGGACTATGTGGATAGAGATCTTCAAAAGCAATAAATAAAATAGATATTTTACAATTTAAAAAATTAAAAAAAAAACTTTAAGAGCAGCTCATCACTAAATGTAACCCAAAGACTGATATATAGCTTAGTGGGCGGACGTCAGACACACTAATTTTGAAGCAAATAGAAGTTGCGGCTTCCGTCGTCTTTGTGGGCTATAATTTGATTTCATAGCAACATGCATGAATTTATTAACTGACAGACTGAATCTTCTATCTCACATCTATTTATTGATTTATTTTGATACGATAGGATAAATTTAAGTACATGAGCATATTGAAAGTGTACTGATGAGAACAGGCTTTATGAGATTTTATACAGCTATTGCCTATTGGTTAATGGTATGGGCGCAAGCACAATTGCAGAACAATTTTCTTAGTTCCGTGTTATCGAGATAAGAAAGAAATCAGAGAAGTACGATCCAGAGCAACTACCCCACTCATTGAGATTCAATTGATTGAGCTTCTGACATCAATAACATGATCTGAGAGAAGCCCTTATATTTACAGATATGAAAACAGTGGGCGGATTTGCTAAAAATAACAATTGTTATTTACTTGCTTGGACCTTAGCTCCAAGTGGGCCATGTGATAGTACACAATTACACACATTCCGATTATTTTTCTATAGTACAAGGACAAGGTACATGTTGCTTACTTGCTAACATCCATGCTAAATAAAATATTTAGGCCCCTGCATTTCTTCCCCTATATATACGCAAACTCATTTGAGAAACTTCGTTCCAAAGTTGTACCAGTACTAAACATAAGAGCTTTAATCTCAATTTCGATAGTTACTATTGTCTCATCGTTTTCAGCAGAAGAAAAATGGGCATTCGAATGCAAGAGGTGGTTGTTCATGCAAAGCAAATTATTCTAAGACGATCTTCATCATCTAAGCACAGGCAGTTCCCATATCGAAATTCGGCCGGAGTAGATGTTCCTAAAGGTCATTTTGCCATTTATGTGGGTGAAGAACAGAAGAGGAAGCGTTTTGTGGTGCCAATATCATACTTGAAGCATCCTTCGTTCCAGGCCTTGTTGAGCCAAGCTGAAGAAGAGTTTGGTTTCGATTATAAAATGCACGGCCTCACCATTCCTTGCGCTGAAGATGAATTCATCAGTCTCACTTCTCGTTTGAATGGTTCATTATGATCAGTACTCAAGTATTGGATTGCTCAGCTAATTAATTAATTAGGTTTTAACTGATTCTTTTTTGCTGTCTTTGTAAATGGGTGAAGGGTTCCAAGGACAAAACAAATTAATGTTAGTCTGCGCTCAATTTTTGCTAGTAGTGCTTTACATATTGTATTTCATATTCTCTATGCTTGGAGCTCACTTGAGAGCAAGTGATATCAGAGGAAAGTGTTGTTTACGTCGATCTTTTGAACTCTCTAGTGCTCTGCAACATCTTGATTTTATGATGGTTATGGTTAAGCAAATTTATAAAAGTGCAGCATATAGACAAAGATACACGGTCAGAATTAGATTATTCACTTATCATGTTTCGTCTAGATTAAGATTTATGTGTCAGAAACTAGATATAAATTATTTACAAATCATAAATACAGGTTAATTTAATTAATTAGTAAAGTCTGATAACTGCACAAGAATTGTTAATTTAACTGCTAAAGTTTGCTTATGCCGCCCTTTTATTTTATTTTGTTTTTATAGGTAGGTAATTTTTTGTCCTAAGTTAATATTTTAAAATTTCTATTTTAAATAATTTATCATTCATTTAACAATAAGAAAATATGATTAATAACTTGCAATGGAAAAATTAAGACATTAACTTAAGAAGTAGTATTACTCTTTTTCTAAAAGAGTAAAGTTTATTTTATCTCAAATTATTATCAATATTTTACTTTTCTTTATTAGTCTTTGTTGAAGGGAATTAGGTTTAGCACTAATATCCTATATAAATTATCCTTTAGCTCTAATACATTTTTATTGCAAAAGCGTTCAATCACAAATAAATATAAAGGTAAGAAGTAAGAACAAGATCAAATTAAGAATACATACAATTAATTTATGTGATTTGGTAAAGCCTACGTCCATAATGAATCAAGACATCCTAACTTCTTTTATTAATTTTTCTAGAAATTACAAGAAATAAAGAATATATAATTCTCAAAAGAATCTATTTGGCATTCCTTTGTTCACAAAGAATAATAAATACCCAACAACGATTTTATCTTAATGTACACAAGTACTTAGTGTCTACCTAACTCTTTATTCTCTCTTCGAGTATCTCTTCAATTCTTGATTTTGATTCTAAAGAGTTTACAAGAGTTTATATAGTATTTACAAAGTCTTTAGAAACTCTAAACCTAATTAGAATAAAAGTGTATTCGTCTAGAAGTTCGAAACCCCTTCAAAAAAGCCAAATCTAAGTAAAAATTGAAAGTTCCTAAAACTAGGCATCGTGACGCCAAGGACTGGCATTGCACTATTGGTGTGGCATTGCACTACTGGTGTGACATGAACCAACGCTTCAGCATTGGAGCACTGCAATGCTCACACCTGAAGCTTGTCTCCTCATATTTTCGCGCCCTTTCCTTACTTCTAACTCTCCATCTTGTTCTTTCCTCGTATGACCTTCGCATACTAGACTTTTTGATGACTCTCCATTGGTATCCATCTTAACTCATGCACATACATAACTATTGAATCACCACATCCAACAAACCATTTCTTAATTCAAAATCTCTCTATAAGAAGGCTTCTGAATCCATCCACACTAATGCTCTATCACCTAGAGCTAATTCTAGTTAAATCTTTATCGAGACTTAACTTATAATGAGCTCGTGATTTTGGTCTCAAAATGTATGAATGCTCCTTGCATAGGTATGGATATGATGCATTCTATTTTGACCTTCATCACATTGATGAGTTTGTTTTGGATGTTGTCTCATGGTCTACATTACCCCAATACCCTGTGTTGGGCCATTTTTATTAACCCCTTTAAGAACATAGAGCTCATTCTTGTGCTTCTTACCTATCATCCTTATAGATCATTTTACTACCATCAATATTTATCTTCCCATTCTAATCGAATAGTCTTCTTCATCTAGCTTCCATAGGGATGTCAAGTTCCTTCTAAGTTTAGGTACATGCCTTATACCTTGTAAGTCTCTAAGTTTAGCTTATTTTGTGTCAAAAATCTATTGTCTTCGCATTTGAAAAGTAAATCATTATTTATTATCTTCCTTATTATTTTTTTTCAGAAAAATAAAACAATAATTGGAAAAAAAAGAAACATACAAAAACAGAGAGTGTCTGTACTGCCTGATCATTTTGTAAAGAATAATACTATATATTTTAAATTATTATCACAACTTTTTTTTATTTAAAATGACGTGTCAATAATTCAATAAATAATAATTTTAAAATGGTTAAATGCTTCGTCCTATCGTTTAATATTAAATCAATGGCACAACACTTAAGATGAAAAGATTAAAAAAAAAGTTTTAAAATACGTAGTTGTATTCTATTCAATGTTGAATTAATGATGCAAGACTAAGGTTGATTTTTTTTTTCTAAAAAAGACTTAAAATGCGTAGTTTTATTCTTTCACAGACAACTAAAAGGTAGAGTACAATTTTATAATGATAATACCATACAGACCGTGTTAATGCATACCTTAGAGATGTAAGTTAAGAGATACAAGTTAAAAAAATTATAGAGAATTTAAAATTTAAAAATATCGAAGGTAAGAGATTTAAATCATAAGCACATATTTATTTTGAAAATTTTATGGAGCAAAAAAGATATTTTAGCATCAAAGATTTCAAAATGATACATCAATAGTACCTCATTCTCTCACCTCAAGTCTTAAAGAGAACTAAGGGGGTAAGTACATTCCTTTACAAAAAGAGGTATCGAGGGATTCGAGGAAGAGAGGGTAAGTCACATAAGCTTTTTATGGAATGATATACATTTTTTAATACATTAAAATCTTTTTTTTTTATTGGAACTGAATTGAACCTAATCTTATCTTTAATCAAGGAACATAAGAGAATTTAATGTGGTTCAATAAAACCTACATCCATGGACCAACATAAGAAGGATCTAATGCGATTATCCAATTTTAAATAATTTAGCTCACAATACTCCCAAGAATAAAAGAAAATGATTAAATCAAAGATTACATTAAACTTCTCAAGTTTAGATATTTATAGTCCAAGAACAAAGTTTCTTGCCCAAACACTAACAAACTTAATAAACTCAATGTCATTGTCATTATCTAATTCATCTTAAACTCTTTTAGTAAAACAATGCGTTTTTAACTTTTTTAAATTTCAAAGGACTTTAATATTCTAGCCTTTCCACTTTTGGTTAATTACTCTAAAAGTTACAAGGCTTACTTCTATTAGCATTTAAGTTCCGAAAAACTTATTTTCTATTAGCATTTAAGTTCCTAAAAACTTATTTTCTTTTATATTTTGGTCCTTGAAACTGATCTTTTGAATTTTTCATTGATTTTTAATCATCATTTTACAATCTCCATCTTGATTATAAATTAATGAACATCTTCTAATCTTTTTGCTGGCCATTTTTTGCATCATTCTTACATGTTGGTTACACCAACTAAGCTAGAACAAAGTTTAAATTGGGTGAAAGAAAGTACTTCCATCATTATATCCATTAGATTATCACAAGTATGAATCTTTACTAGATTTATCACTTCTTTAGCTTGATTACACATAAATTATAATTTTATAATAATGTATTTTATCTTTAAAGGAATACTTGATTTTGTGTCAAGTGTATAGCACTTTGGCTATCACAGAACATGTCTACCCTTTGATCACTTATGGCTAGCTCTGTAATTAGACCCTTCATCCAAATTGCTTCCTTCATAGTTTTTGCAACTACCAGATACTTAGTTGTCACAGAGTACAACACTACAACTGCAACATAGCCTTCCAACTTACATAGAACCCCTTTATTGTAAACAAGTATCCTATTAAAGACCTCATTTTATCCAGGTCACTATCATAATCAGAATTTACAAATTTTTTTATTCATTCAGCTTCCAACTTACCTTTCTTGAACACTAAACCACGACTAGAAGTACTTTTTAGGTATCTTAGGATCCATTTTATAGCATTTTAGTACTCACTTCCAAGATTAGTCATATACTAGCTTACCAGACTCATAACACGAGCAATATCAGGTCTAAAATAAATCATTGCATACATGATGCTTCCTACAGTATAAGCATATGAAGTCTTCAACATTTTTTATTTATCTTTTTTAGTGGAAAGACATTGTGCAGTTGAGAATTTAAAATACATAACCAGAGAAGTATTTATAGATTTTGCATTTAGCATCCTAAATCTATCTATTACCTTTAGAATGTATTTCTTCTGCAATAGAAAGAACACATCCATCCATTCTCTTTTAATTCCTATTTGAAGAATCTTTCTTGCAGTTTTAAGTTCATTCATTTTAAACTCTTCACTCAAAGTATCTTTCAACTTGTTAATTTCTTCCATGTCATGGCATGCAATCAACATGTCATCAATCTACAACAGCAGATAAATGTGCTTCCCTTTGGACATTTTACAAAAATAAACACAGTTTTCATAAGAACTCATTGTGAAGCTGTTTTACATCACAAAGTTATTAAATCTCATATACCATTGTCTTAGAGATTGTTTAAGTTCATACAGAGGTTTTTAAGCAAACATACATGATCTTCTTTCCTATGAACCTCAAACCTGAAGGCTGAGTCATATAAATCTTATATTATAGATTCAAGTGTAAAAAGGCAGTCTTTATATCCATTTGCTCTAGATGTAACCTCAAATTTATACACGAAGCCTACAAGACCCTTATGGAACTATATTTCACTAACAGACAAAAGATTTCAATGAAATCTTCCCATTCCCTTTGTAAAAACCCTTTTGCTACCAACCTCACATTGTATTTTGCCGACTCAACTCATTTGATTCTTTCCCTTACTTTGAAGATCCACTTGTATCAGTTTTATTGCTTGGAGGCGCAGGAACTAGTTTCCAAGTCTTGTTATTCTCAAGAGATTTGATTTCTTTCTCTATTGCCTACTTTTAGCTTTCGCTGTCACTACTCTTAATTACTTCCATATATGATTTTGGTTCCTCAATGTCTACTTCATCTATAACAATGAATGCATACATAATCAAATCAACATACTCGAATCTCTTAGGAGGCTTTACTATCCATCTAAGTCTGTCTCTCACCAACTTATATTTTCTTAATTATTTTTACGAAAACTTCTTTCAACTTATAAAAGAGTGAACATGAGTCATCTACTTCTTGAGTTGGGATTCTTAGGGAAGTAGGTTTCAAATTTGAATCTAAATTCTAACCTTTAGAATCTAAGCTTCCCTTTCTAAGATGCTTTACCACAAACTTAATTATTTCCTTATTTCTCTGAATATTACTTCTTAGTGCTTTATCTTTAGTATTACTGACTTCCTTCTATAGTAGAGCCTTATTAAAGGTTACATCCTTACTGATCACTACTCTTGGTAGGTTTATTTTAGTACATCATACTTTGTAACCCTTGACTTCTTCTATAAAAACTCTATGATAGACCTTGGTTTTAGTTTTTCTTGTTTGACATGAATAAAGGCAATAGATACACCATAGATTTTCAAGATTAGTCATATTCATTCTCTTAGTAAGACCATTTTGTTGTGGAGTTTTCCTTACTGTTCCATGCCTATAGATTCTCTACTTGGCACAAAAGGCATCAAACTCATAGTTATAAATTCTAGCCCATTATCGATTCTAAGCTTTTTCATTATTTTCTTAGTCTGATTCTCCACAAATGCTTTCCATGATTTGAAAAAATAAAAAAACTAGCCCTTATTCTTTAACATATACATTAGAGCTTCCTGGAGAAATTGTCTATCATTGTTGGGAAGTACCTAGCTCCACCTAAAGACTTAGTTTACATAAGGCCCTAAAGATCAGAATGTATATACTCTAAAGTTGAATTTATAGTGTGTTCTCCCACAATGATCTTTACCCTATGGGCTTTTCATAACATACAATGCTCACAAAACTATAAAATTTTTAATTTGTCTTTTCCAAAAATTCCATGATCTTTGAGTTCTTGAAGTCCATTTTTCTTATAAATGTGCCAGCCTCATATGCCATATTTTAAACTTATCTAGGCCATTTCCCATTGATACAACTATCGATTCTTCAATAGTACTTCCATTTAACACATACAGACCATTTACTCTAGTCCATTTTATTATCATAAGTGACCCTTTAACCACTTTAAATGTTTCTTTTTCTACCTTGAAAGTACAACTACTCTGTTCCAGTTCTTTTAAAGAGATTAAGTTCCTCTTTAGGTCCAGGATGTATCTTACATCCCTCAATTCTCTAATTAACCCATCAAACATCTTCATTCTTATAGTCCATATTCTAACCTTTCATATTGAATTATTTTTCATCAACGTTTTTCCTCCATTTATCCTATGGTAGTTGACAAACATGTTCATATTAGGACTTATGTAAAAAACACATCTAGAATTCAGGATCTACTCACCTGTGATGACATTGTCATAATCATCATCTAAGGTCACGACTACATCTCTTTCTTGATCTCTTTTGTCTTCAATCTTGCTTTTTTTTCCAAACAATTTTTCTTGAAATGTCATTCATTCTTACAAAAGAATCATTTCTTTTTTTTGGTCTTGGACTTCAATCTATTATTCTTTCCTCTTGATTCCCTTTTCTCTAACCTCTCATTGGCAGCTAAACCTTTACCATTGTAATCATTAGCCTCTATCTTCTTTGTTATTTTCTTCGAATTTAAAGAAGAATTTACATTATTCATTGTCAAAATTTCCTTTTTATATAAGATAGTATCCATAAAGTGTTCATAACTTGTTAGCAGTGAGTTGACAAATATAATTGTCTTATTTTCACCAATATCAATCTTCACATTAATGGTTTTAAGATCAATGATAATCTTATTAAAGCCCTTAATCTTATCTTTGATAAAGTTTCCCTCCATTATACTTAACTGGTAGAGTTTCTTCTTTAGATGTAACATGTTGACCAAAGATTTGGTCATATACAAGGAATTAAGTTTCTTTCATAAAAGCAATGATTGTCTTTTCACCAGTCACTTACCTTAAGATCTTATCACTAAGGCTAAGGACGATGACACTTCTTGCTTTTGTCATATTCTCAGCATAGTCATTATTTGCTTTTGAAAATTTTAGTTTCTTGCCATTTGGGTCAAATATAACTTCTTTAATTACAGATTTAAGCCTCTAACTAACCAATAATGCCTCTATTTTAATCTTCCAAAGATTAAAATTATTCTCGGCATTGAATTTTTTAATATCCAACTTATGAGATACTATTAGGTTTCCAACTAAGTTAAGATACTAATCATTGGAACTAAATTGAACCTAGTCTAATCTTTAATCAAGAAACGCAATAGAATTTATGTAGTTCGGCAGAGCCTATGTCCATAGGCTGACATAAGTAGGATTTAATGCTAATATTTAAACAAGATCAAAGAATTAAAATCTTGAATGATTGAACTCATAACTCTCTAAAAAATTAAAGAAAATGATAAAATTAGAGATTACATTAAGTTTTTCAAGTTTGGGTATTTATAGCCCAACAAAAGACTTTCCTGTCAAAACTCTAGCAAACTCAATAAACTTAATACCATGTACCAGCATTTGATTCGTCTTAGACTTCTTTAGTAAAATGGTGCGTTTTAGCATTTCTTGACTTCATAAGGACTTTATCATTCTAGCTTTTTCGTTTTTGATTAATTACTCTAGAAGCCACAAAGTTTACTTTTGTTAACAATTAAGTTCTCAAAAACTTATTTACTTTTATACTTTAGTCTTTGAAATAGATCATCTGAATCCATTATTAATTTTTAATCATCATTTTAGACTCTTGATAGTCCTTTAATGTCATATGTATTTCATAACATAATGTTATACATAACATAACCATATATTATAATCCAAGTTTTTTTTATAAAATTATTAATAATATGTGATAGAAGATTTTCATCTGATCACAAGATTTCAAGTTTTAATTCCGTATATATATATGCAACCTAAGTACTATTAATGGGATTTTGTATTTTGGTAAAACCAAAAGCTACACGAACGGAGTACTAAGTACTAAACATTCAGCTTTAACTCATCCACATATGTTACAGCTGAGCGAATGTTGACACAAGGAGCAATTACTTTCTCTTTGTGTTTCTTTTGATGATAATAATTTATCTGGAATTTGTCCTTGGCACATGGCATCCCAGTACTACCTTGTAACGACCAATAAACCAGAGTGGCAAATTTTGTCCACACATCTGTCTATTGTATTTTAGTGAACAATTGGTGTTTGTCATATTCAGGTTAATTAATTAGAAACCTCTTACTATTTCTCCCACATGATAGATACAAATGGTCGTGAAAATTAATCAGAATTTTCCGTCTTAAAAATATAGAAATATAGTATCTTAATTCAAAATTTAGATTGAAGGCAGCAAGGTGAACAAAATAAATATTTTTAAACTTCACTAGGATTTTATTTACAAATTACAAAAGTGTACGTGGATTTGAATTGGAAAGAGTTGCATAAAAAATTGAAGAGACTGGCTTCATTGTCTCAAAAATTAATATTTCCTCAACTTGGGGGAAAATAACCAATGAATAACGGACCAAGAAGATGAACTGTGGAAGGTTGCCATTTATGAACAACTCAAAGCCGAAGTTAGACTGATGAAGTAATCTTCACTGCATGGAATTGTCAGACCGCCCATCGGATGATCGAATCCAAATTCTTCTTCAGCCATATTTAGCAGGTCTTGAAATAGAGGATGGTTCAAATATGATATTGGAATCACAAACCTCTTTCTGTAGCCTTCTCCAACATAAATTGCAAAGTGGCCTTTTGTCACATTAATATTACTTGTGCTGGCTAAAGCCATTCTAATTTTCGCTGAAAGAGTTCTCTGAAGTTTTTGTTTGGCATGAGCTAACCCCGTTAATTGAATACCCATCTTAGAAAAGAGGAAAAAGGAAGCTGGATATGATCGCTTGGAAACGATTGATTGAAGTGTTAGAAAAGTTTAGTGACCAAAGAATTTTGGGTTGAAATGGTATGTTTACTCCTAAATATTTATAGGCAAATGTCAAAACAACCTTTACTCAAGGATAGGGATAATGAGAAAGGTCATTGAAGAATCAATCAGAAAACATATCAGGTGAAAGAATTGGTTATGTTTCACATGGTTTTGCCTTGTCGATGTTTAAGCATATCATGCCCTACCACCTTGAGAAACAACAAAGAGATAGGTGCAATTTGTGGTTTTGTAAGAGGATGTGTCTGTGTTTGAACTAATTGTGAAGCACTGAGCTTTTGGCTTGTTCTTGGCATCAAAGAGATTTTCAAAATACGTTTGTGCTTATTCACAGAAGCATTGAACTTAGCTGACTTTTGGATTACTTTGTGGCTTTGTTTCCAACTAGTCTACTAGCTACTTTTTGGGTCCCTACCATTTGTCCAAACTGATTTATGTCTCAAGCTGCAAATGGGCTGCTTTATATCGGCTAAAAATTATACTTCCTTTAGCATTCAATCTCTAAAGTTGGCTCATGAAAAAGATTTAGTGATTGCAGTCAGGCTATTCACGAGTACTTTGGTGATCAAGTTGCACTGTGATTACCTCACTAATTTGATTAGTTACACAAAGCGTTATTTCTTGTATGACTAGGGAATTATTGCTTTGATCATTTAAGTGGGAGCTCAAAGAAATCTATGAAGAAAGCACGAGTAAATTCAGTGAATTCGAATAAAACTTATTGTAAAATTTGAATCACTTTATAAAAACTTTTAGACCGAGAATTCCTTCTTATATGATGATTAGATGAAACAGCAATTATACTATGATTTTAATTTAGATACAGAGATCAAATTTGTTTACCACAGTTTGTCAAACTCAGAGAATAACTGATACAAGGAGGCAGAGAAGAAGGCACTACTTTGGGACCAAATTTTGTTTTGGTGCAAGTCAATCATGGATAAATGGATGACAAGTCGTTAACACGATAGGCCCACATCTGTTATGTCATTTTCAAACTTAGCTAATAAACTACCTATCGTCCTACAATAGGTTGTTAAGCAGAAAGAGGCTGCCCATTTACCAACTTATGTATCTTAAATCCATAAAATTTCTGTTTGCAACATAATATGAAACGGTATTGATGAGCTCTGTTACTGTTGAAAATGTTGTCCGGAACCAAATACCTTTTAGGTCGGTATTTAACACTTTAAAAGCCTAAAGTATTTGCAAAAAATTTCACTCATTATGTAAAATAAGAAAAATAAAATCGAACATACAATAGAAATAAGAATCAATCATATCAAACACAAAAATCTAGATAATTTGGCAATGACTGCTTACATTCATGGTTAATCATAGATCTTGATTTTTTTTATTACACGTTCACAAAGAAATCTATATTATAAAAACCTAACGTAAGAGATTTTTAAGGAATACAATTATTACGGATATCAAGTCATGCACTTCAATTTAACACCCATATGGCATCAACTAAGCCACAACTTTGATATCCCTTCTATTCTATGCGCAGCGAAAAACTATAATTTGATACCATAATAAAGAACACATAAGATTAACACACCAATAAAGACAAAGAAAACAAACCAGCTTCTTAGTATTGATATAGTTCACTAAGTATCTTCTTACATCATCAATGATCACACAAGACCCCTTAGTATCTTCCATAGAGACCTCTAGGTATCTACCCTTGATCACCATGACTCCCTTAGACCTCTTAGTATCTCCTCATAAGAGATTTTTATAAGGAACACAAGAATAGCCCGAACATCTAAGCCAAAAGGATCTATGGTGTTTCTTTTTTATTCACTTAAAGAACCTAAAGAAAAAACACTCCCCAAAGGTTACACCCTGGTGCACTACGTACTTAGTACCTACCTAGCTTCTCTATTCTCTCTTATGATTACATCTTGAAACCTTAGATGCTTAATCTTAAACAAAGGTTTACAAGTGTTTATATAGGGTATATTTCGTGGCTACTAACCTTATTGCTTGTTGGAGTAAGAGTTCACTTATTTTGGAAGTCCAAAACTTTACAAAACTCGAAATCCTAAACCAAAACGGACATTCTGACATGTCTGGGCGCCGCGGCGCTCATCCCTGGGTGCTGCGGTGCTGGCCCTTCTCGCTCCCAGCGCCACAGCACTGGGTTTCTGTGTTGAGCGCCTTGACGCTCAGCCCTGGGCGCTGCGGCGCTGGCAGCTTTTCCCGTGATTTCTTTATTTTTTTCGTGTCTTCAAGTCCCGTTTCACTCCCCCCTTCGTGTTCCACACGTCCTAGACTTCTCCACATGTGTCCCACACATTCTAGACTTCTTATGACTCTCCACTTTGGTATTTATCTCAATTCTTGTCCAACCAAGATTGTTGAATCACCAATTTTCCAACAAACCCTTTATTGATTCAAAATCTCTTTCCATGAAGCTAATCACCATCACCCCTCCTTAACCAATGCTCACTAGCATGGTCTATAAGTCAAGTTCCAGACTTAACTAAGGCTCTTGCGACTACGGTCTCTAAAGATTTCTGAATTCTAATGTCTAGAGTAGTTCAATGTTGTGATCTTCTAGGTCCCGAAGACACTATGACCATAACCCTAATAGTGAAAACACATTCTTACCATTGCTACTCTTCCCACACATTCTCTTTCGACCTCTATGATAAGGGCAAATTTGTCATATATTTTCTCATGTTTTTATTATTGATATTTTATGATTTTATGAGAATAGATGGCTATTTATGTGCTTTATTGTTAATTATAGGGACTTGAACGAAATTTAAAGAAAGAACGCAAAAGGAGCGAAAATAGGGACTAAAATGCAAAGTTTTCAAATTATGAGTCCAGCGCCCCCGCGCCACAAGTATTTTCGCCCCAGCTCTGAAATAGTGATCGAAATAGAAAAACGACTTGCTTAAGTCGCGTATAGCGCCCCAGCGCCGAAGAGTCACCGCGCCAGCGGTGAAGCCGTTTTCATGCAGCGCCCCAGCGCCAAGATCCCACCGCTCCAGCGGTGAAGGCTTTTTACGCGTCGCCCCAGCGACAGATGCATAGCGCGCCAGCGATAGTGCGAGTCCTAGTCCGACGAGAATTGAGATTTTCAAGCTCATATCAATCCCTATATAAAGCCACTCGTTCCCAGCCTTTAAGAAAGAATCCAAGACGACCCAAGAGCACCAAGAATACAGAGTACGAGTCTTGGAGAGCAATAGGAGCTTAATTGAAGCAACTTTAGAGAGAGATACAAGACGTTCTTCGGCATCAAGAGTTCCTAGGCAGCGCAATTAAGAGCAATTCGACATCTATATCGGTTTGCTAATAATTGTATCATGATTTATAATTATTTCTACTGCTGTTCTCTTGTAGCTATGAGCTAAACTTGTTTTCTAGGGTTAATATTTGAACTCAATATGTGCGCTTAAATTGTCATATCTTTTTAGTATTTAATAAACTTAGTCTTTTATTATTTAAATTACTTGTGTTTAATGCTTCAATATATCTGGCCAATATATGGTGAATGAATTGGTAATATTTTGATAAACTCGGAAGAGGAATCAATATATTTAGACCTAGGTAATTTGATGCATGATTGTAGAGTAACATTCAATGTTGCATATGCAAGTTTCAATTTAGGATAGGAATATACCTAATTGGCATGTATGATCAATAAGACTTAATCTTAATGAATCTTAATTTATTACAAGTACCATAGGAATATAGGTATTTGGTAAACTAAGATATACTTGCATGACCTTGGAAGAGGCTTGTGAATACATTAGTGTCTTGATCAATAATAAAGACTAAGTGAGTTAAATATTAGAGGATTAATCATTAGAAACATATTGAGGGATAATATTAATCCTAGGTTTTCTCTACGTTGCTATCTTTAAATATCATTGCTTTGTGTTTTCACTTTTATATTTTCTACATTCATTCTTGGATTTTTATTTTTCTGAATAATTATTAGAAAGACATAATTTTAGTAATTGGTTAATAAGAAGAAATTATCCCTGTGGGTTCGACATCCGACTAATTAGTCTTTTTATTACTTGCATACGATAGTGTATACTTGCACTTAATTTTATGATATATAAATATCGCATCAAGTTTTTGGCGCCGTTGCCGGGGATAATTAACTATTTTTTTTTTTTGCCAATATTAATACCAATCTTTCTAGTTTTTACTTCAGAATTTTTTATATATATAATTATTTTCTTAATTTAGTTTTACTCTCTTTCTTACGAGGTACATGCGAAGATCGAAAAGTGAAGACTTGATTTCTTTTGACCCAGAAATTGAAAGAACCTTACGAAGAATTAGAAGAGAGCAAAATCAAGTCAACTCCATGGAAGACCAAGTACCAATTGCACCCAATAATGAAGGA
This sequence comes from Ailanthus altissimus, assembly GCA_946807835.1. Classification (NCBI taxonomy): domain Eukaryota; kingdom Viridiplantae; phylum Streptophyta; class Magnoliopsida; order Sapindales; family Simaroubaceae; genus Ailanthus; species Ailanthus altissimus. The sequence continues at coordinate 16,556,008 of OX327698.1, forward strand.
AGACCACTAAGGGAGTATGCTGTTCCCTTAGTGAATGGAATCCATTCGAGCATTCAAAGACCCACTGTTCAAGCTAATAACTTCGAGATCAAGCCAAGCATAATTCAAATGCTCAAGGATTCGGTACAATTTGGTGGACTGCCCAATGACGATCCAAACATGCACATCATCAACTTCTTGGAGATATGTGATACATTCAAGTACAATGGGGTGTCCGATGATGCAATCCGTCTAAGATTGTTTCCCTTTTCCTTGAGAGACAAAGCAAAAAGCTGGCTATTATCACTTCCATCCGGATCTATAGCTACATGGGATGATCTTGCACAAAAGTTCCTCGTCAAATATTTTCCACCTGCTAAAACTGCCAAGATGAGGAACGACATCACATCATTCCTACAACTAGATGGAGAATCTCTTTATGAGGCATGGGAGAGATATAAGGATATGCAAAGAAAATGTCCTCATCATGGAGTTCCGAAGTGGTTGCTTGTACAAACATTTTACAATGGATTAGCCGGTCAATTCAGAACGATAGTAGATGCTGCAGCTGGAGGAGCACTCATGAACAAATCCACTGATGAAGCTTATGATCTACTAGATGAGATGGCGTCCAATGCCTATCAATGGCCCACCGAAAGGTCAACCACAAGAAAGATCGCTGGATTACATGAAGTAGACACTTTGACTACATTATCTGCTCAAGTCAACCTTTTGACCAAACAATTAAGCAACTTGGGAGTTAATGCCATCAAGAGTCAACCTATCACTTGCGATTTCTGTGGAGGAAATCATGCTAATGGACAATGCATGGAGACTGCTCAATATGTAGGGGACTTCAACCGCAACAATCCTAACTCTAATTTTTACAATCCTGGATGGAGAAATCACCCAAACTTCTCATGGAGCAACAATAATCAAGGACAGTATTCCAAAGCTCCTTCTGGCTTCCAACCGCAAATTCAGCAAGAAAAGAAACCAGACATTGAAGACATGCTCCTGCAATACATGAAGAAAACAGATGCACTCTTTCAAAGTCAAGCAACTTCATTTAGAGCCTTGGAGAATCAAGTAGGACAACTTGCTACAGCAATAAACAATCGACCTCAAGGAACTCTACCAAGCAACACCGAAGTCAATCCAAAAGGAAGTGTAGAACAGTGCCAAGCCATCTCCCTAAGAAGTGGTAAAGTCTTACATGATAATACTCCTCAACCACAGCTTTCAGAAATGATAGAGAAGGAAAAAGAACCAGTGGTCCAGCAAGATGACGTGCAACCATATAGACCACCTATACCATTTCCTCAGAGATTACAGCAGCTCAGAAACCAAGAGAAGAGTGATGAGACATAGAAAAGCATAGAATCTGGTATTCAAGTACAAGAACAGAAAAGTGAAAATGCAGCAGAAGATACCAATAGCAATCCGCAGAAGCAACCTACGCAGTCATTCACTCCACCACCTCCATTTCCTCAGAGACTGCAAAAGAAGAAACTAGATAAGCAATTTTCTAAATTTCTTGATATTTTTAAGAAATTACATATTAATCTTCCTTTTGCAGATGCACTGGAGCAAATGCCGAGCTATGTGAAATTTATGAAGGAAATCCTATCAAAGAAGAGAAGAATAGATGACTTCGAGACTGTGGCCCTGACGGAAGAGTGTAGCGCCATCCTCCTAAAGAAGCTACCTCCAAAGCTCAAAGATCCTGGGAGCTTCACCATACCATGCTCAATTGGAAATTATGATTTTGGGAAAGCACTTTGTGATCTGGGAGCTAGCATCAATCTTATGCCATTGTCCGTGTATAAAAAGTTGGGACTGAAAGAAGCCAAACCAACAAATATCACACTTCAGTTAGCAGATCGTTCTCTCACCTATCCTAAAGGATTAATTGAAGATGTGTTGGTTAAGGTCGATAAATTCATCTTCCCTGCAGATTTCATTGTTTTGGATATGGAAGAAGACAAGGAGATCCCAATCATCCTTGGAAGACCCTTCCTAGCCACTGGAAGAACAATTATTGATGTGCAAAAAGGGGAGTTGACCATGAGAGTACAAGAGGACATAGTCACTTTTAAGGTTTTCAAGGAGATCAAATTACCAGCTGAAAATGAAGACTGTTTCTGCATTAATGTGGTGCATCCAAGCGTTAAGCAAATTAAAGATATGGAGACATTGGATCCTCACATCCGAAAAAGAGCATTGAAGCATAGGAAGGCAAGAGAGAAGAAGAAAAAGCAGCATCACGACGAAGCAAGCAAAGAGAAAGAAAAGGAAGAACCATCTCCCCGGTCTAAGATTAAAGTCTTTCCGGAGAGACATAAGGAGAATACAGCAAAAGATAGTGCCCGAGGTTTAATTGCAAAAATATGGAAGCCGAAGAAGAAGAAAGCCAGCAAGATCACTCACACAAATGCTTCCACCAGCATCTTCGACCCACCATAAAAGAAAAGGAAGCCCCGTCAAGCCGATGACGTTAAATCAAGCGCTACTTGGGAGGCAACCCAAGGAAAGTATTATTATTATTATTATCATTTTTTTTTTAGCATCTTAAAAAAAAACCAAGAATTTCAGCGCTCCAGCGACATAACATGGCGCGGCAGCGACAGAAAAATCGAGACACCACCGCCCCCGCGGTATAAGCACCATCGCGCCAGCGCAAATTCCAGTAACTGTGCAGAAATCAGCCTTCAGCGCTACAGCGACAGAATATTACCGCGGCAGTGCCAGAACATCGCCCCAGCGATGGAGAGTCAGCGCGGCAGCTAAAATTGACCAGGGAAGTCTCTTACTTTCACTTCTTTATTTTTTGACATTGGGGACAATGTCTAAATTAAGTTTGGGGGTGGAAAACACTTTCTTGTGTTCATTTTGCTGCATGATTTGGGTGGTCATTCTTGTGGATTAAAAGTTTTTTTTTAGTTACTTAGTTTTTTAATTAATTAGTTTTTATTAGGTTTTGATAAGATGATCATTTGTCTATGATAAGAAAAAGAATACATAGTTGAATTTATTTTTACAAATACCTAAGGAATGATAGATACTTGAGACAATTTTGATTATTCAAGTTTAAGAACAAGTTCCACCTTATTTATAATCACCAATTTTTTGAGCACTTTATAAGCATGAATAGTTATAACTATTACTTAGAGATACTTATGTTTTAGAGAGTACACCACAGTCTCGAAGACCGATACTCTAGAACTTATCTTTAATTACTACTTGAGGCGAAATTTTAGGAAACACATGAATAGGGAAATGACATTAGGCCATCTTTGGACCGATTGAGCCTTTCTAGCCTACCTTTTAGAGTATATTTATCCTTAGTACCCTATTTTGAGCCTAATTACCCATTCTTTGGTTTAACCACATTACAAGCCCAAGACTTTAAGTTTACTTATCTAAAAATTTACCCGTAACACCATAAACCTTGCATTTGCTTAGAAATACTCTTGAAAGGAAAAGGTTGTGGTGATATGAGAAAAATAAGTTTGGGTGGTATTTGTTAATCTAAGTTTGGGGGTATTCAAAAAAAAAAAAAAAAAAAAAAAGAAGAAGAAGGTAAAATAAAATACCCCCAACTTAAGAAAAAAAAAAAGGTTGAAAAGAAGGATGGGAACACAATAAATTTGGGGGAAGAGATAATACAAGGAAAAGAAGATCAAGAGGTTTCTAGGTAAAATCTAAGTGTTCATGGTGTAATTTGAACTTCATATATTTATCCTTTTATCCCACCTTGACCTTAGCCTTACATTACAAGCTAAGTAAAGTCCTAAATAGATCTCTAGACATGTGATTTTCTACATTAGTGGAGAGTGGTAATAAAGACAAGCTTATGGAAGTGTCATTATACAAATAAAATGCCGAGACATCATCTTTTCTGTACAAACTAAAGTATAAAGTAAATCAAAATATGGTTTTCGCTATTTGCTTGCTGCTTGCACACACACACATGGTGATTATTTATGAGGAAGAATGAGGGACTAAATGGAGATAATTTAGAATTGTTATTAGCTGTTTATCTACCTTATGGATTTGTACTATTTTGTCAGCCTTTGAGACAATGATTTTGATCATCTTACTAGTTTATTATACTTTGTTTTGTTTTGTTAAATGAGTCAAGTATAACCCTTTGTTTCTCTCTTAGTTTTATTTTATTGCTTGAGGACAAGCAAGTATTTAAGTTTGGGGGAATTTGATAAGGGCAAATTTGTCATATATTTTCTCATGTTTTTATTATTGATATTTTATGATTTTATGAGAATAGATGGCTATTTATGTGCTTTATTGTTAATTATAGGGACTTGAACGAAATTTAAAGAAAGAACGCAAAAGGAGCGAAAATAGGGACTAAAATGCAAAGTTTTCAAATTATGAGTCCAGCGCCCCCGCGCCACAAGTATTTTCGCCCCAGCTCTGAAATAGTGATCGAAATAGAAAAACGACTTGCTTAAGTCGCGTATAGCGCCCCAGCGCCGAAGAGTCACCGCGCCAGCGGTGAAGCCGTTTTCATGCAGCGCCCCAGCGCCAAGATCCCACCGCTCCAGCGGTGAAGGCTTTTTACGCGTCGCCCCAGCGACAGATGCATAGCGCGCCAGCGATAGTGCGAGTCCTAGTCCGACGAGAATTGAGATTTTCAAGCTCATATCAATCCCTATATAAAGCCACTCGTTCCCAGCCTTTAAGAAAGAATCCAAGACGACCCAAGAGCACCAAGAATACAGAGTACGAGTCTTGGAGAGCAATAGGAGCTTAATTGAAGCAACTTTAGAGAGAGATACAAGACGTTCTTCGGCATCAAGAGTTCCTAGGCAGCGCAATTAAGAGCAATTCGACATCTATATCGGTTTGCTAATAATTGTATCATGATTTATAATTATTTCTACTGCTGTTCTCTTGTAGCTATGGGCTAAACTTGTTTTCTAGGGTTAATATTTGAACTCAATATGTGCGCTTAAATTGTCATATCTTTTTAGTATTTAATAAACTTAGTCTTTTATTATTTAAATTACTTGTGTTTAATGCTTCAATATATCTGGCCAATATATGGTGAATGAATTGGTAATATTTTGATAAACTCGGAAGAGGAATCAATATATTTAGACCTAGGTAATTTGATGCATGATTGTAGAGTAACATTCAATGTTGCATATGCAAGTTTCAATTTAGGATAGGAATATACCTAATTGGCATGTATGATCAATAAGACTTAATCTTAATGAATCTTAATTTATTACAAGTACCATAGGAATATAGGTATTTGGTAAACTAAGATATACTTGCATGACCTTGGAAGAGGCTTGTGAATACATTAGTGTCTTGATCAATAATAAAGACTAAGTGAGTTAAATATTAGAGGATTAATCATTAGAAACATATTGAGGGATAATATTAATCCTAGGTTTTCTCTATGTTGCTATCTTTAAATATCATTGCTTTGTGTTTTCACTTTTATATTTTCTACATTCATTCTTGGATTTTTATTTTTCTGAATAATTATTAGAAAGACATAATTTTAGTAATTGGTTAATAAGAAGAAATTATCCCTGTGGGTTCGACATCCGACTAATTAGTCTCTTTATTACTTGCATACGATAGTGTATACTTGCACTTAATTTTATGATATATAAATATCGCATCACCTCTACCACAAAGTGATCTATCAAAAGCTGCTTTATAGTCTGTTTCAAATCTACAATCCTATGTTGATCCCATTCTATGCACTTTTCTACAAGCACATAGCCTCCCTCTGTGCTTTATCACTCCCCAATCCTTTTGCTTCCCATTTAGTATTCCTTTCTTATGCCTTCCATGAATCTTCCTATTTCGATCTAGCAGTCCCGAGTCCTCTAGGTCTTTATGAGATGAGGAATGAAATCTTATACTTAGTCTCTCCCTTGCCTTTTTCACTATGTAGTCTTAATCTTATTCTGCCAATCCCCTATGACTTACCATAAGCCATATTACTCTAATTGGTAAATAACGATTCTCCATGACTCATATGAAAACACTACCCTAGATCCCAAAAATAGTTCATCCATCAGACACTTATTCCTCGAAAACCTCTCATGCAATCAAGGTCTTTGCCTAGTCATCCAATAGACTTGTAAATCCACCTTCTTTCTATCTTTGTCTTTCTCTTAGGACTAACTCTTTGAGTGCCCTAGACACCTTTTGGATCTACCCTTCAATCTTGACTATTCTTCTTTTGCCATCTTTATTTTGTGTCCAATCTGAATGATTCTTCTAACTAGGACCTAGATGATGCCGTCTTCTTGGCAGTCTTCTTCAAGAGTGATCTCTACTTCAAAACTCTCTGGTAAGGCCATCTTCGTTTCCTCTTTCAAATAATCATCATTCCCTATTGTTCTTCTCTTATATTTGTGAGTCCATATGGCTGACAATCTTTGCTCTGCAATCTGACACTGTTGCCTATGCTCTGCAATTTGGACTTTAACCCATGCTTTGTTATCAGTTTGGACTTCAAGCTTTGATATCAGTTTATTACGAATATCAAGCCATGCACTTCAATTTGACACCCCTATGGCATTAACTAAGCCACAACCTTGTTACCCCTTTTATTCTATGCGCAGCGAAATACCATAACTTGATACTATAAGAAAGAACACATAAGATTAACACACCAATAAAGACAAAGAAAATAAACCAGCTTCTTAGTATTGATATAGATCACTAAGTATCTTCTTACATCATTAATGATCACACAAGACCCATTAGTATCTCTCATAGAGACCTCTAAGTATCTACCCTTGATCACCATGACTCTCTAAGACCTCTTAGTATCTCCTCATAAGAGATTTTTACAAGGAATACAAGAATAGCCCGAGCATCTAAGCCAAAAAGATCTATGGTGTTTCTCTTTTATTCACTCAAAGAACCTAAAGAAAAAACACTCCCCAAAGGTTACACCCTAGTGCATCACGCACTTAGTGCCTACCTAGCTCTTCTATTCTCTCTTATGGTTACATCTTGAAACCTTAGATGCTTAATCTTAAACAAGGGTTTATATAGGGTGTATTTCGTGCCTACTAACCCTATTCCTTGTTGGAGTAAGAGTTCACTTGTTTTGAAAGTCCAAAACTTCATAAAACTCAAAATCCTAAACCAAAACGGACATCCTAACGTGTCTGGGTGCCGCGGCGCTCATCTCTAGATGCTGCAGCGCTAGCCCTTCTCGCGTACATCACCGCGGCGCTAGTGATCCAGCATTACTGCTCTGGGTTTTTGTGTTGACCGCCGCGGCACTCGGTCCTGGGAGCCGCGGTGCTGGCAGCTTTTCCCCCGATTTCTTCATTTTCTTCGTGTCTTCAAGTCCCGTTTCACTTCCCCCTTCGTGTCCCACACGTTATAGACTTCTCCATACGTGTTCCACACGTTCTAGACTTCTTATGACTCTCCACTTTAGTATTCATCTCAATTCTTGTCCAACCAAAATTGTTGAATCACCAATTTTCCAACAACAATAATAGACGAGCTTCTAAAAGATCTACCAGTACTATCTTGTACACCCTAGCATTCAAACACTCCATAGTACACTTTTCTGTACACTCTAGTGCCTTAGAGCTGCCTCAGCCCTCTATTATTTCTCTTGTTGATACATTGATCATTTGAATGAATTACAAGAGTTTATATAAACTCTAAACTACCTGTAGTAACCATATTTATTATTGGAATAGGAATCCACACAACTCTAAAACCAATTCAAACACAAAAAAAAAAATCTTAAACCACAAGTTTCTTGAAAGTGGTGTCACGGCACTACTGTGATCCCAATTCGGTGCTACAGTACTCAAAAGCCAGTGCCGCGGTGCTTTATGTTCTAACCTTGGCACCAAGGCACTCACACTTGTAGATTCCTTTTTTTATACTTTTGTGCCTTTCCTCGCTTTCAACTCTCCGTTTTTGTCCATTTTTTGTGGCTTCCTTTCCTTTCTCGTACGTTTAATGCATACTCGACCTTGTGTTCAACTCTCCATTCATCTCTAACTCAAAATCAAACTCAGCCTTGATTTTGCATTACTAAATTTCAATAATCCCCTCTTTAATTCAAATCTTTCCAAGAAGCTTTTCAAGATCTACAGCTTCTCAACCAATGTTCAATTACTGTAGTATTAATTCTGGTTAAATCTATACCTAACTTAACTTCTTTAAGGCATATAACTTTGGTCTTCAAAGATTCTGAATGTAATTTTCTATAGGTAGCCATCATATTATGATCAACGTCACTTTTGATACCATCACAATACTTCCATAGCTAGATATTCTCTTACCATAAAATCTTTATCGACCCTAGTCACATTGGCGAGATAATCTCCAATGTTACGTTTTGGTATGTATCCTCTCAAAAAAACTATGTTGAGTCCCCTATAATATTCTCATCAAGCACATAGCCTTAATTGTGCTTCTCACTTGTAGACCCTTTAAATATCTTTCATATTACTTTTTCAAGAAGCCTTAAAATTTTTTGTAATTCCACAGCCTATTACAGCATCTCCACCCTTCTTTGCCTTTATCTCAGATTGCTTTTCAATCTCTATTCTCAGCCTTTTCATTGTAGTCACGACCGCTGCATAATTAGGTTCTTGATCTTTTTCTTTCTTCTCCTATTTTCATGTTGTGAGTCATCTTGGTTGAATAAACTATTCCTGATATTTGACCTCAATCAATAGCTCTAATACAAGTTGTTAGGAATTTTCTCATAGACCAAATACCCCCTATGATGGTATTTAGCACTCTAAGACTCTAAGTGCTTGCGGAAGACTTTTCTCATAAGTAAAATAAGAATAATAAAATCAAACATATAATAGAGATAACAATTAATTACACAAGGCACAAGAATATACGTGATTCAGAAATAATCGCTATATCCACGGTAGATCATAGATCTTCACTTTTTTTATTTTTGGTTCATAAAAAACTTTAAGTCACAAAGATCTAACACAAAAGATTTTCAAAGAATATAATAATAAGCGAGCTCTTAAAGGATCTATCAGTGCTATCTTGCGCACCCCAACATTTAAGTACTCCTATGACATACTCTCCTGCACATTCCAATGCCCTAGAGCTGTCGCAGTCCTCTATTCTCTCTCTTGTTGATGTATTGCACATTCTAATAAATTACAAAAGTTTATATAAACTATAAACCATCCTTAATAACACTATTTTTTTGTTAGAATAAGAGTTCACACAAAAGAAAATTTCAACACCAACTCAAACATTCAAAGAAACCTAAAATCACGAATTTTTTAAAAATTCGACTCTTCATTAGTCTCTAACATAAAATCGAATTTAATAATTTTAAATCATCAAATTTTAACACTTACATTTTCAAGAGGTTAGTAATAAGCTGAAAAGTCACCATGGCCCTCGTAATCATTTTCAAATTTGGTAATTGGTCACATGCTATGCTATGTCCTTGCAACATAATCCCTCACCAGTCTTGCATTTGTCAAACTAACTAATCTGACTTTGATCTCGAAGACTCGAATCATTATTGGATAAGAATGAGAGACATGCCTCAAGTTTTGGACTTTTAAGGCCTAATTTCTGGAAGATAAATTTATTTGTTTTATATTCGTTGAAGAGGCCATTTTCTGTTTTTTGCTTAGTAATGCTCTGTTAGAGAAAAAAGCCCGTGTGAGAGTGGTTGTGAGTCAAAAGTTCAAAAGTAGTCCACATTCTGCACTTCTTAGCAAGTACCATCTATTTATGTCTTTCAGGCCTTTTAAGACCCTTTGCTGCATATCAAGCCATTGTGCATCATCATCATTATTGTCTTTGTTATCGTTCTGCATTTTATGTTGGTTGATTTGTGTTTGTACAAGGTCTATTAACCTGATATACTTTAATAGACACATTAAATCGGACCCAAAAATTCCGAATTCTTGGTAAGACAAGGGCAAAATAATTCTGGAGAATTGGGGTCTACATAGCTGCAGAGAAAATTATTTATGGTATGCCAGGTTGGTTGGTGCTTTTGTTCAACATATCATTAATTCAAAATAAGTCCAAGTTCATGCAATCATCAGCTTCTTCACAAAGCATCTTCACATGAGTGGATTATTGCTTGTTTCTCTTGCACTAGTAGCGTCGTAATATATAGTACCAGTGTCCTTTGTGCTTGTTTGTTCAAAAACTTCACCACATAAATGAAGTATATTGACTTATAGTCTACTAAAAGAATATTCACATTTATCAAAACTTTAGCAACTTTTGGGAGCAAAACCGTGTGATTCCCCATAACCTATGTCCTTAAATAGACCCCATTGCAGCTGTCACTTTCCCGCTTAGTTTGCCCAATTGATCATATTTCTGGCCGGAAGAGTTTATGGTCTGTATAAATATATCGTCATCTGGAAGAACACACCCCACTGCAAGAATTATCCTCATATTTCAAGTTCTAAGATACATCACCCTCCATTCACCAGTTCTTAAAACGTTTTCAGTCCAGAGTAGCCATGGGTTTCCGTTTGCCAAAGGTTGTTAAAGCGAAGCAGATTGTACAACGCATTCTTTTGTCTGCTGACACCAGTTTTGTGCCTAAAGGTCACTTTGCAGTGTATGTTGGAGAAACTCAAAAGGAAATATTTGTTATTCCCATTTTATACTCGAAGAATTCTTCATTTCAAAACTTGCTAAGTCGGGCTGCAGAAGAGTTTGGATTTGATCGGCCAATGGGTGGTCTCACCATTCCCTGCAGTGAAGAAGTCTTCATCAATCTTACTTGCAGTTTTTGTACTTCATGAAAGATGATGAGAAAGATGTAAAAATATGGCTAAGCGCTGGATACGTAGGCTAACAACATTAACCCAATTACCAATTTTGAAAAAGACTGATTCTAATCTCAACCCTATGCAATGTTGAATGCAACACTCTTGGGTATATAATAAAAATATTATTAAGACCACTCAAATATTACACCTCACAAGAGATTACACTTACAACTCTCAATATTACTCACAACACTCAAGACTACTCAAGACCTATGCCTTGTATTTGTTTCTTGCTTCTTTTTGTTCCATGATACAACTATCACACTTAAGGGTATTTATAGTAATGAGAACTCAATACAAACCACACAAATAAAAAAATTAAAAAAATCCATAACCACACAAGTAGGTTATTTTTATAATCATACAAATTGCTTTCTAATTAATCCACTCACTAAAAAAATTTGCACCTAAAAGTTTCCATGTATTAGGCTTTACTAATGGGCTGGTGTTGTATTCATCAACACTTCCCCTCGACATCAGCTTTAACTTTTCGAATCATCTTGAGTTGATGACGAAAGTTTTCGAACTTGTTAGCACTTTGTCCTCTAGTAAGCAAATTTGCAATTTGTTCATCTGTCTTGACATATTTCATTTCAACTTCTTCTTGAAGGACTTTCTCTTTGATAAAATGGTAGTGTACTTCTACGTGCTTAGTTCTTGCATGGAATTCTGGATTTTCTGCTAAACGTATAGCTTATTGATTATCACAATAAAGTGGTATTGCATAATCAACTTCTTGGTGTAGATCTTTCATCAGCTGTACTAACCATGAGCTTTTCTGAGCTGCCATTGCTGCCGCTCTATACTCTGCTTCTGTTGTTGATAGAGACACCATTGATTGCCTTTTCCTACACCAAGAAATCACTCCAGAATCTAATCTGAAGACATATCCAGTTGTCGACCGACGCATGTCATGATCTATCGCATAATCGGCATCGCAGTACCCGATCAGTTTGCAATCTTTACCTTTCTTGTACAAAAGATCATAGTCAATTGTACTTTTGATATATCTCAAAATTCGACGAACAGCTTCTAAGTAGGACTTCTTTACATTTTGCATGTATTGACTTACCACACCAACTATAAAAGAAAGGTCAAGTCGAGTCAAAGTAAGATAAATGAGACTCCCTACAAGTTGTCGATATATTGTCCCGTCCTTTAGGTCTTTACATTCATGTGTGCAAAGCTTGAAATTTGCTTCCATTGGTGTTGAGATAGACTTGTAGTCAAGCATCCCAAATTTTTGCGTATTTTCGTTGACAGAGAAATAACCCTTCTATTGTACAATCAACCTATAGTCCAAGAAAATGTTTGAGCTTTCCAAACTCTTTCATCTAGAAGTGTACAGATAAATTTTCTTTTGTTCAATGAATTTCTAACTCATCATCTCCTGTGATGATTAAGTCATCCACATACACCAGTATTATTGCCAATTTCCTTTCTCTCACTTTCACAAATAAGCTAGAATCTGCATGTGCCACAACATAGCCACATTGTATCAATAATTTAGCAATTTTACCGTATCATGCTCTTGGTTTTTGCTTTAGCCCATAAAGAGGTTTTTTCAACTTGCAGATAAATTCAGGATGAACTCTACTCTCGAATCCCCTTGGTTGATTCATGTAGATCTCTTCATCTAATTCTCCATGTAAGAATGTATTTTTCACATCTATCTGCCATAATTTTAGTCTTTACTGGCTGTAAGTGCTAAAATAACTCGTACGGTTGTTATCTTTGCCACAGGACTAAACGTCTCATCATAGTCTAGTCCGTATTATTGAAAGAACCCTCGAGCCACCAATCGAGCTTTTGTATTTCTCAACCGATCCATCAGGGCGAGTTTTGACATTGTACACCCATTTACAAGAAATAGGCTTCACATCTCTTGGTTTTGGCACCAGATACCAAGTTTGATTATCTTTTAATGTAGTAATCTCTTCTTTCATTGCCTTTACCCACTTAAGGTCTTGGGATGCTTCTTCATAAGTCATTGGTTCTTTTGGACTCTCATCTGCTATAGTTGCATTAGCATACTTAGGATTTGGCTTTCGTATCCTGGTTGACTTTCTGAATTGTGGTTGTGGATTTGTCACATCTTCTTGACTTGGTTCAACCTCTTCTCCTAATCTCTGGTAAACACCAATTTGCCAAGGACTCATCGCCTCACAATCTCCATCATTTTCATTATCTAAATCCTCACCAATATCAGGATTTGGTCGTACCTCAACACTCTGCTCTTCTATTTTCTCTTGAAGTTGTTTTTTTATCTCTTTAGAATCTAGTAATGCATCTTTCTGTGAAGACCATCATAAGAAATCTTCATCAAACACCACATTTCGCGATGTGTAACATCGTTTAGATGTAGGATCACAACGCTTCCACCCTTTTCTCTAGTTGTCATACCACACAAAGATACACCGAATTGCCTTTTTATCGAATTTGCTACGTAAATGACTTGGCACAAACATGCAGCAAACACAACCAAACACTCTAAAGTGACCAACTGCAGGCTTGACACCCCACAGTTTTTCAAAGGGTGAAGTAAATCCTAATCTTGGTTGCAGAAGCCTGTTGATGTCATGAGCTGCTATCTTCATACACTCAGCTCAAAATTTACCAGGTACATTTTTTGCATGCAACATACTTCGACATGTCTCCGCAAGATGTCGGTTCTTTCTCTCAGCAACATCATTTTGTTGTGGCGTATTTGTACAAGAGAATTGATGACGGATTTGAAACTTCTTCAAATACTAGTTGAACTCATCTGACATATATTCCCCACTATTGTCAGTGCGTAGACATTGAATTTTCCTGTCAACGTTGCCTTCAACCGTTTCTTTAAAATCTTGAAATTTTGTAAATGTCTCAAAATTTTCTTTCATGAAGAAAACCCAGACATATCTAGAAAGGTCATCGATAAATGTCACCATGTACCGCATGCCACTAATAGGTACCTGCTTGACAGGTTCAAACACATCAGAGTGAACTAACTCTAATAGCTCCTTAGCTCTAAACTTTGACTCCTCATATGGTAATTGATGTGTCTTGCCATACTGACATCTCGCACATACTGTATCTACTCTTACATCAAGTTGAGGTAGACCCTTAAGCATTGCCTTGTTTATCATCCTTTTTAGCTTATGATAACTTACATGTCCCAATAGTGCATGCCACAAATCTGCTATCTCATTCTTTCGAGTCTTGTCTACATAAGCTGACTCTGCTGATAGTATATAGACTGACTCTAGTCGTCTTCTTTCTATTGTTGATGTTCCAATGATTTTTAAATCCTGGTACACCTTAACATCTTGTGGACTGAACAAGATATAATGTCCAGAAGATGTTAACTATGATACTGACAATAGATTCGTTTTCATACCAGGGACATGATAGACATCTTAAAATGTTACCTTGTTAGGATTGTAACGAGGTGCAAGGATTGTGTTACTAATGTGAGCTATAGGCAATTTTGAGTTATTGGCTATGACCACCACGCGACTTCTTTTGTACTTAGTCATATCTTGTAACTTTTCTTCATCATCAGTCATATAATTTGAACATCCTGAGTCAACGATCCAATCATTTTCATAGTCAATTCGTCCAAGCATTATCACTGAGAGTGATAGGTCTTCTTCTTTTATAGCGACAAACGCTTCAGCATCTCACTCATCTTCACTTTTTTTTTCTGAGTTTGATGTGGCATCATTGCCCTAAATAGACTTTTTCTTGGACCAATAATCTTTTTCCATTTGTCCTATTTTTCTACAATTATAGCATTTTTCTTTAAACGTTTTCTTTTGCTTGGATTGACTATTATTGCCACGAGTCCTTTATGCTCCCTCTGTCTGTGAGCTACCTTCTTGGTGATGACTCTTTATCTTGTCATCATCTCCTTTAGATCTTTCACCAGCATGTCGTTTAAATCGACCTTTTCATTTATCGATGTAAAGTGCTTCTTCATCACCTTTTAATAAGACCTCACCTATTTGCTTGGCAATCGCTTCTTGATCAGGAAGTAAATTTTTAAATTTAATGAGAGATGGCTAGGTTGGCCAACCTTGTACAGCAGTAACAAAACTTCTATACTCAGGCTTCAAACCATGGATGATAATTCTTTTCATCCAAGTTTTCAGTAATAGCAACGGCAGCATCTAACTCAGATATTTCATGACACAAGAACTTTACCTTTGTGAAGTATTGATTGATTGTCATGTTGCGTTGTGCAATCGATAATAGTTTATTATTTAGAAGCTGTAATCGTGTGTTATTTGTCTTTGAGAAGAGTGATACAAAGTGTCTCATGCTTCATTTGACATCTTGGCTTTCTTTATGTGCTCTAACATTTCTTTTTTAACTGTGGTCTTAATGGCGAACATAACCTTACCAGTTTTTACCTTCCATTTCTTTAAAGTGGTTTCGTCTGTTAGTTGCTTCACTTTATTCCCACCAACGACCTCTCAAAGATCTTAACCTTGAAGGTAAGACTCCATCAACGTCGCTCATGTATTATAATTTTGGTTGTTAAGCTTTTTGATTCCTCCAACAATTTAAAGGTCACCCATCATGTTGGCAATGCCTCAGTAATACTAAGCACGTTTTGTCAACAAACTTGCAGAGTCATGATGCAATAATTCTATAACTTACAAATTAAAGGTAAGTATACGCTATCGTAACAAGTAATAAATGGACTTAGTAAGTCGGATGTCGAACCCACAGGAATAATTTCTACTAAAATTATAATACATAAAATTATGTCTTTCTAATAATTATTCAGAAAAATAAAAATCTAAGAACGACTGTAGAAAATATAAAAACAAAAACATAATGCAAAGAGAATTAAGTGATAGCAATATAGAGAAAACTTAGGATTAATACTATCCTTCAATATGCTTTTTAATAATTAATCTTCAAATATTTAACTCCCTTAGTCTTTGTTATTGATCAAGACACTAATCCATTTACAAGCCTCTTCCAAGGTCATGCAAGTATACCTGAATTTACAAAATATATATATTCTTATGGTACTTGAATGTGTCACATATCTCCAAGAAGTTGATGATGTGCATGTTTGGATAGGTACTTGAATGTGTCACATATCTCCAAGAAGTTGATGATGTGCATGTTTGGATCGTTATTGGGCAGTCCACTAAATTGTACCGAATCCTTGAGCATTTGAATCGTGCTTGGCTTGATCTCGAAGTTGTTAGCTTGAATAGTTGGTCTTTGAATGCTTGAATGGATTTTATTGACAAGGGAAATAGTATATTCCCTTAGTGGTCTTGCTTCATTGTCGGGTGTAATTGGTACTTGATCTTCCATGATGTTAACTTGATTTTGCTCTCTTCTAATTCTTCTTAAAGTTCTTTCAATTTTAAGATCAAAAGCAATCAAGTCTTCATTTTTTTATCTTTGCATGTACCTTATAAAAAAGAAAGTAAAACAAAATTAAGAAAAATAAGAAAAACATTCTGAAGTAAAAACTAGAAAGATTGGTATTAATATTGGCAAAAAAGTAGTTAATTATCCCCGGCAACGGCGCTAAAAACTTGATGCGATATTTCTATATCTTAAAATTAAGTGCAAGTATACATTATCGTATGCAAGTAATAAAGAGACTTAATAAGTTGGATGTCGAACTTACAGGGATAATTTCTACGTTTTAACCAAGTACTAAAATTATGTCTTTCTAATAATTATTTAGAAAAATAAAAATCTAAGAATGACTGTAGAAAATATAAAGCAAAAACACAATACAAAGAGAATTAGGTGATAGTAATATAGAGAAAACCTAAGATTAATACTATCCCTCAATATGCTTTCTAATAATTAATCTCTAATATTTAACTTCTTTAGTCTTTGTTATTAATCAAGACACTAATGTATTCATAAGCCTCTTTTAAGGTCATGCAAGTATACCTTAATTTACTAAATACCTATATTTCTAGGGTACTTGTAATAAATTAAGATTCATTAAGATAAGGTCTTATTGATCATACATGCCAATTAGGTATATTCTTATCCTAAATTGAAACTTGCATATGCAACATTGAATATTACTCTATAATTATGCATCAAATTACCTAGGTCTAAATATTATGATTCCTCTTCCGAGTTTATAAAAAATATTGCCAACTCATTCACCATATATTAGCCAGATATATTAAAGCATTAAGATCAAGTAATTTAAATAACAAAGATCTAAGTTTATTAAATATTAAAAAGATATGGCAATTAAGCATGCATATTGAGTTCAAGTATTAACCCTAGAAAATAAGTTTAGTTCATGGCTACAAGAGAACAGCGGTACAAATAATAATAAATCATGATACAATCAATAGCAAATCGATATAGACATCGAATTTGTCTTGATTGCGCTACCTAAGAACTCTTGATGCTGAAGAACACCTTGAATCTCTCTCTAAGGTTGCTTCAATTAAATTCTTATTGCTCTCTAACACTTGTGCTCTGTATTATTGGTGTTCTTGAATTGCTCTAAGGTCGCTCTAATTTTGGTTGATTTTTAACGTCTGGGGTCGAGTGGCCTTTTATATAGATTGATATGAGCTTAAAAATCTCAATTCTCGTCGAACTAGGACTTGCACTATCATTGGAGCACTGGATGTTGTCGCTGGGGCGTTGCGTGTAATAAGCTTCACTATTGGAGCGGTGGGATGTTAGTGCTAGGGCGCCAGATGCGACTTAAACAGGTCTACTTTTCTTATTTCAATCACTGTTCCAGAGTTGGAGAGAAAATCTTTAAATTTCATTCAAGCCCTATAAATAAAAATAATGCATATAAATAACCATCTATTCTCATAAAATAATAAAATATCAAAATAAAAACATGAGAAAATATATGAAAAATTTGCCCTTATCAAGTTACAGACTACTCACGACACACAGAAGCTCACTTACTCACAATTTCTAGAAGTCCTTTCTGATGTAGAAGATCAATCAAAGCTGTAACTACAGAGCATACTCAGAATTCTAAAAATCCTACAATTTAAACAGTCGCAGACAGTCCCGCTCTGATACCAGACTGTTGAATGCAACACTCTTGGGCATATAATAAAAATATTATTAAGACTACTCAAGAAGAAACTACATGCTCAAATATTACACCTCACAAGAGATTACACTTATAACTCTTAATATTACTCACAGCACTCAAGACTACTCAAGGCCTATACCTTATATTGTTTTCTTGCTTCTTTTTATTTCATGATACAACCATCACACCTAAGGGTATTTATAGTAATGCGAACTCAATATAAACTACACAAATAAAAAAAACTAAAATAATCTATAACCACACAAGTAGACTATTTTTATCATCACATAAATTGCTTCCTAACTAATCCACTCACTAAAAATAATTTACACCTAGAAGTTTCCATGTATTGGGCTTTGCTAATGGGCTAGTGTTGTATTCATCAACATGCAGATCTTTAATGATAGTTATAAATCAATTCTTTTCATGATGTACATATGCATGCTCTATTGATTTTATAATTATTATAAAGCAAGAATGATTAGCGATTCAGTTCATTTTATAATTCTAATTTCGTGGTGATCACAGTGCTTATCTATAAATTGTGAATTTCAATCTATCCTTCTATTCTCCAAAGATCTAGATCATCCATTATGACTCACTCTGTGAAAGAATAAAGGAGTTACAGAAGAACAAGTCCTTGCCAGCTCAATTGTTGAAAAGTCAACAACCAATGCCATATAAGCAAGAATCAGAGACTTATGAAGAATGCAGTCGATAATGGTGATGTTTGTTGTAATCAAGAAGTGGTTAAGGATTAGCCAAGTTTGTTAGGAATTAGTCAGACATTTCCCTCCAAAAGCAACAATTTGTTTGTTTATGATTTTTCTATATTTTTTATTTTCTAAATTTCTGTATTTATATAAATACTTGTTGTATTCATTGTTAACATTAATAAAAAATTACTCTAAGTTCTGCATTTACATTTTCTCTTGGATCTCGCTAAATCTTGTTTGGCTCTTACTTTCCTGGAAACTACCATAACTTACTTCAATACTTGGATCTTTTAGATCAATAAAGACTTCACTTTTTGTCTTGGTATCAGAGCCTATCGATGGCAAACACATCAAATTCAGGTCATCACATGCTTTATCTCTTTAACACATGGATGAATTCACTCATGATTGGACAAACCAGCAACTTTACCTTCTCAAATTCAGTAAAGTTTGATTATAACAGGTGTTAAAGGATATGAAAATGCTAGTAGTACTCAATTGATGACTAATACAGAAGAAGCCAACTCAAATGATGACCTGGCACAGGAAATGAAGTGGCATGAAGCCCAACTAATGAAATGACAGGTGAGGTTAAATTTAGATAGATTAAAGAGAATAAAACCATCAATGGAGAAAGGCTGTATCAGTACCATAACTGACTTGACAACAATTACAAAAAAGACAAAGAAATGTAATTACAAAACTGTCTTTACTTGCAATTGCAAAGTTGTCCTGGAAAGAGTATGCTATGCCAGCTGGTTCAATCCAATGATCAGAATTGCAAGCCTCTTAAATTAATGACCAAGATCAACAACAATGCATAATATTTGTAGTGTAATAGTGAAATTCATATAGAAGAAAATTCATGTGTAATAGATATAGCCTAAGTAAGAAGTCACGAATCATCTTGTATATAAATGTAAGCATGCACTGTTACATTGTAACTTGTATTGAGATAAGAAATATAATACAGAGTAGAAGCATTTTTTGAAAATGACATTTTTTAACTACAACTTCCTATTCTAGAAATCTCAAGTGCTAGCCCGTGCTAGGGGAAATAATCTTGTAGACCTATTGATTAAGGAGAAAAGTTTTAGAAAGAATGCATGGTGCTGTCATTGAATGCACAACTTCTCACCAACTTTGGAACACATTTAAGAGACTGTTTACATCACACTTCAAAGCAAGAATCATTTAGCTCAAAAACCATATTCAAAGTACCAAGAAGGGGTCCATGTCAATCACACAATACTATATGAAAATGAAAGGCCTTATAGAGGCTCTAAGTGTTAGGGTCGGTACTTACGTGTCATCCCTGAATGTACATATACTTGTATATTTATACAAGTCTACATTCCTATTAAATCGCTAATACCCATATATATAGTACTATGCATGTAACGTTATAGACATTGTATGATCTGAAGGAGTTTAGATAAGGGCTTATAGTTGTTAGTACTGTGTGCATTTGTACCGTGCTACAGGTGAATGTGTGCATTTTAAACAATTTAAAATGTAACATATTATGCAACAAAATTAATATAATACACATTAAAATAATCTCATTACACTAATGAGATTAGGGAACTCACCTTCAAAGTGTGTTTTGAACAATTCTAGTTGGGAACGCGGTGGACTTCCACAAGTTAAAATAGTAATTTTTTATTTTTTAGAATGTATGAAGCAACTCTTGTTTTAATTTATAATTTTTCTCTCGAACTGAATTTTTTTCCTAAATATTTTTGTTTTTGTCAATAGTTAACAAAAGCAAAAGTTATTGAAATTTTTACTTCTAAAATTGGCTCACCCAACATTCATTTACTAAGTCATATATATAAAGAAATTTCGCCTCTCATTCAACTAATCACAAGTCATTAACATGACAAGCATTTGATGATAAGAAGGCAAATGAATTACCTCGATGTCCAATTGTGGAGGCAATTGGTGGCTGTAATACACGCCACCTCTTGCTTCAAAAATTATACATTCACACAAAACTTTTTCTCTTTTGAATTGAATTTCAATTAAATTGCATTTGTTAAATGAAAATTAAACAAATGACAATCACTTAATAATAATAATAATAATAATAATAATAATAGTAATAAAATAACGAATCAAATTTATTTTCATTATCAGCGAGATGGATTTTTGATTTAATAAAAAAATTATTTATTTAGTTTTGTATTTATTAATATCCAATTTAATATTTATATAAATTATTGACACAATTTAAAATATATACTAAGCAGATAAAAATGTCAAGTGTCACTTGGTATAATTTTAAGTTTAATATTTAAACTTTAACTACTCCCCAACAGACTATAAAATAAATAAATGACCAATTAATATAATTTAAATAAAATAATAATTATTTTATTTAAATAGTAGCTATATCCACTAATACTCAATTTAGTACCCATATAAATTATTGGCACAATTTGAGATATCTACTAGATAGATAAAAGTGTTAAATCTCACTTGGCACAATTTTAAATTTAACAATTAAACCTTTGCTACTCCCTTAGAGACTTTAAAGTAAATGAGTAAATAATTAATTTAATTTAAATAAAATAATAATTATTGTTTTTAAATGATAGCTATATCTACCAATGCCCAATTTAGTACCCATACAAATTATTGACACAATTTGAGACATATACTAGGTAGATAAAAGTGTCAAGTCTCACTTAGCACAATTTTAGGTTTAACAATTAAACCTTAACTACTCCCTGAGAGACTCTAAAGTAAATGAGTAAATAATTAATTTAATTTAAATAAAACAACAATTATTTTATTTAAATGGAGCTATATCTACCAATGCTCAATTTAGTACCCATACAAATTATTGGTACAATTTGAGATGTACACTAGGTAAATAAAAGTGTCAAGTCTCACTTGGCACAATTTTAAATTTAACAATTAAACCTTAGCTACTCTCCGAGAGATTCTGAAATAAATTCATATTTTCTAAAACTTTTCATATCGAATAATTTGATCCGGTGTGCTACCCATGTACTTAATGCGTACATTTTATATAGTGAGACTCCTTAGGTTTACACCCATTTTGTCTCATAGAACATTCTGTAAGTTCATAACCGATGCCCTCCCCACACATGTTATGGATAATACAAAATGGATAGTTAAACCATACAAGTTGAGGTTAATCCATATTTGTATAATCCCTCCATCATTAATATCCGAGAAGAGTGGAGACATAGATCAATAGCGTCAAGTCCCTTATTACTCAACCATAAACTTATCTCTTTTGATTCGTATTCTAATTAATAATATATGCAAATACATTTACAATATTATTTACTTCACAGGAAACTCTTTCCCGAGTTAAATGGTTATGGCCATAAGACTTCCTATAATAAAATCTTAGAGCATCTGAATATTTAACTCACCCATATGAGCTGACGGATCCCATATCTACACACACCGTACTCCATAAGCATCAGACCATACCCAGCGACACCTAGCGGTCAGACCATAAAAGGTCTCTGATATGTGTAGAACCTAAGTATGGTGGATCACTCATAAGCCCAACGTGGTGCTTAGGTTTAGGGACCACGAATACTACTCAACTCGAGAAGACTCACTACTGATGGATTTATGGAAAATCTATTGGAGGTCTTCATTGAGTCTAGTTTAGTATCCAGTCCTTACTAAATACATATATATCTATACAAGCTTCCACTAAGCTCATGGTTTGTTAAGATAAACTATTTGGACTATCCAAATATGGACATACACTAATCTATATAAATTGGTTCCATTCGATAAACTCTGTATCAGTAAAAATAAATCAGGAACATTTAATTTGAGAACATATTTATATAATGATATTTCTTAGCAACGCTTGCAACTATTTACAACTATGTCATTGCAAGTATATTCTCAGGTGTTTGTACAATTTTAGACAAGGTTTTAACTCTTTAGATTTGATTTAAACTCTTTTAGATCAATACAATGTCTGAAATGTTACAAGCATCTTACTTTAATAAATTTAATTAGCGATTTAATGAAATATTTATTTATTACATAAGTATGAAAATACAATATTCATACAAAATTGGGATGGCATATGAGCACAAATTCCAACAATAGTTAGCCATGCTGAGACATATAATTGCTAAATGTTAGCACAACTAAGTGTTAGCTTGTTATAATACTCAGTAAATTCAAGAGTTGGAGCATTGTCTGTAATGAGACATAGACCTGGGAATATACTAGTAACTGCATAGTTGTAAAAGTTGCAATCGAGTACCAGGAAATGCAAGTTGCGCTAGTATGTTCTTGAATAATTATCCCTGATCTATTTCTGCCGACGCGGGTTTATCGGTGGATATTTTTATATAGATCAGCATATGTCGTACTTATAAGGTATAGATAGTTGTTCCTAGCCGACTATGAGCCTAGAGCTCGTATTGACATATTGGTATCTAGTTAGGACTGAATATGGGACAGACTTATGAGGGCCTCCGATAAACACCTTATGTAAGCCGTCAACGGAGGGTCCTCTCGAGTTGAGTAGTATACGTAGTCCTTTAACTTGAGTGCCACGGTGGGCTTATAAGTGATCTACCATACTTTGGTTCTATGCATGTCACAGACCTTTCATGGTGTGACCGCTAGGTGTCACTAGTATGGTCCGATGCTTATAGAGTCCGGTGTGTATAGATATGGGATCCGTCAGCTTGCATAAAAAGTTAGATATCTAAATGCTTCGAGACTATATCTCAAAAAGTCTTGTGGCCATAAGCAATCATCCCGGAAAAGAGTTTCGTCAAGGTGGAACAGTATGATAAAAAAGTTTGTACATATTGTTCAGTGAGATACTAGTCTGGAGATAAGACATAGATGAGCACTAAGGGATTTGACGGTGATAATCTATATCCCCGCACATCCAGGATATCATAACAGAATGACTATATGTATGCGTTGTAACCTCAACTTGCATAGTTCAACGCGCTAATTTATATATCTATGACATATGCGTGACACATTACTCATGGACTCATGAAATAGTTCCATTTAACGAATCGGGCATAGGACCTAGGGAGTCCCGTGATATGGAGTGTACTCGTTATGCAGTGGGGTAGCGTGCCGAATTAAAATGTTTAATTTAGCAATACCACAGGAATGCGTGCGTGACTGTATTTAAGTGTTAAATACGACAATTAGTCAATAATTATTATTTACTAATTGTATAATGACATGTGGCGCATTGTGGACCCTTGGTTGACTTTATCCTAGTGCGAATTTAGTGGGACCTATTAGGGGGTATACTTGGTAACTATTTATGAGGGGCAAAATGATCATTTCACACTTTGATTATTTAATTGTTAAATAATTAAAATATCTCTCTTATTATATTATACAATATATTTTTATATTATATTATATGATATTATATATAATATTATTATATTAGATAATGGGTGTGAGTTGTCACCCATTATCTTTATTTTATTATTATTATTATAATATATTATATTAATATTTTATTATTATTATATATATAAAGAGAAAGAGAGAAAGATGAAAGGTTGGGCAAAAAATTGCTTGAGAGAAAAACAAGTGAAATGGAGAAGAAGAAAAAAAAAGGGGGGGTTAGAAATGAAATTGTTTCATTTTCTCTATACTTCTAATTGGAGCAATTGTAAATTGCTTCAAATTCTCAATTTCTTATCCTTTTGAAGAAAATGATAAAAACACACACCGCCCATTTTAGGGTTTAAGAGTTAAACCTAGTGTTGCGTAGAGGGCTGCTATTCTAGCTTACCAAGCCCACCTTGTTGGTGACTAAAACTGCTCGCGAGTTAGTCTCCATACGGACTCCGAAAAATTACGTGTATAACGTTACATGTTGAGGTGAGTTCTTTACCCTATAAATATATTAATGCGATTAATATATTTTATTTATTGTGTTTATTGCAAGTTTCATGCTTCCGTCAGACTTAAATATGTATTTGATATATATTTAGACAATAGACATAATTGCACATGCATACACCCACGTGTCTTAGATCCTTAACATTAAGATGTGTTAAAAACCCATTCATTAATGAAGAACTCATTGACTATATCCTTGGTGGTTTTGGCAATGATTATGATTCAGTATTTGTGAATGTCACTTCTAGACCTGATAAAATGACTCTTGTTGATGTATATGCTATACTTTTGAGCCAAGAAAACAGGTTTGAGACAAACTTCAGTGAGGATAACTTTAAAGCACCAATAAACTTCAATACTAACTTCACTTAAGCAAATTGGAATCAAAAGAAGAAGTGACAAGCAAAAGGGAAATTAAACTACAATAGGGAATTCACAAGTTAAGGAAGCAACAACAACAACTACATATCATCTGGTACTGGAAAAGGCAAAACTCAACAAGCTAGAGATCAAGAATGTGCAGTTGTGTGTTAAATCTATCACAAACCTAAGTACATAATAGCTAAATATTAGCATACGTTCAAGAAAGACTTTGTGCCCAAGCAATATAGCCAACAGCAATCCAGGAAAGCTTATGTTGAAACAACAGAATAGATGAGTGATCCAACATGGTATCTTAACAGTAGAGCTACAAATCACATCACCAACAATCTCAACAACCTCAATGTCAATCATGAATATCAAGGCGGTCAGAAGCTGACAGTAGGTAATGGTTAGAACCTTTCTATTGCACATATTTGTTGCATCACATTACTATTATACACATCAGAAAGTAAAGGTTAACAATCCTTAAGCAACTTATAATTTGAGCTCTTGCATAGGATATTTGGTCATCCTAATGTAAAGGTGCTTAAGGAAATTATATCTAAATATAAAGAGTTTGCAAATATGAATAAAGGTTTTGTAGATCTTTTGTTTCCTTTTTATATAGCCTATTAATATAGAAAACTACACAGACTACCATTTTATGAAACCCCTACAAAAATTATTAATCGACTTGAAATCATTCATATTGACCTGTAGGGACATGCACTCTTACTATCCAATAAGGGATATAAATATTACATAGCCATAGTAGATGACTATACAAGTTACAAATAAATCTATCCCTTGTCTAAAAAATTAGATACTTACCACATATTCCAAAATTTTAGAAACCACTTTGAAAAACTACTAGGATATATGATCAAGACTGTCCATTATAACATGGAGAGAGAGAGGTGAATTTATAGTAGTATAATCATATCCTAAACAAGAAAGGATCCAACAGAGATACTCTTTTATGTCATAGGTACCTCAAGGAAATTACCCTTTTATGTCAAGCCAATATGCTAATGAGATATTGGTAGGAAGTAGTACACACTGCTACTTACCTTATTAATAGGCTGCCTTCATCAACACTCAAAAATATGTCACCATATCAAAAGTTGTTTGAACACAAACCTGACTATGACTTTATAAAAATCTTTAAATGTAAGTGTTATCTATATCTAAGACCCTACAATAGGAACAAGTTTAATTTTCATATATCCAAGTGTGTGTTCATAAGGTATAGTCTAAAACATAAGGGACACTTGTGTCAATATTACACTGGTAGAGTGTATATAGCTAGACATGTGAATTTTAATGAAAAATCCTTCATATTGCAAACTAATCCAAAGTTCAAAACTAATAATTATTAACTAGTTAATGAGTCAAACGTATTATGCCTATGTGTCATCCCTTATTATGTATGAATATATTTTTTATATTTATACTATTATCATTTCATTAAATTGCTAATTATGTTTTATATGTGGTAAGATGTTTGTAACGTTTTAGACATTGTATGATTTGAAAGAGTTCAGATATGATTTAAAAGAGTTTAGATTAGTGTTAAGTATTAATAATGCTGAGAGTTATAAATGCAAAGAGTTAGCATTGATAAGAGTTACTAGGTTATAATAGTTAGTGAAATCTAAAGAGTTAGAGCCTTATTTGAAATAGGACAAAGACATGAGAATATATTAGTAATAACATAGTTGCAAAGAGTTACAAATGATGCTAGAAAATATCATTATACAATTATGTTCTTAAACACTATGTTTCTGATCTATCTTCGTTGATGTAGGTTTGTTTGTGAAGACCTTATTATATATAGATTAGTGTATGTTTATATCTGAATGATCCAGATGGTTAGTTTTAGCAAATCTTGAGTTTAGTGTAAGCTCATATAGAGATATAGGTATTCAGTTAGGACTAAATACTGAACAGACTCATAATGACCTCTAATAGACATCCCATATAGCCGTTAATGGAGGGTCTTCTCCAGTTGAGTAGTATTCGTGGTCCTTTGACCTGAGAACTACGGTAGGCTTATGAGTGATCCACCATACTTTGGTTTCACACATGTCATAAACCTTTCATAGTCTGACCACTGGGTGTTGCTGGGCATGGTCCGATGCTCATGGAGCCTGGTGTGCATAAATATGGGATCCATCAGCTCATTTAGGTAAGAAATATATCATAATGCTCCAAGATTGTGTTTCATAAATTTGTATGGCCATAAGCAGTTATACCGGGGAAAAAGAATTTTATCCTAGGGATAAATAATATCGCAAAAGTGTTTGCAGATATTATTTATTAAAATACAAATTTAGAGATATGGTCGAGTATATAGAGACTTGACGGTGTTGATCTATATCTTCACTCTTCCAGGATATCTATGATGGTATAACCTCAACTTATATGGTCTAACGCGCCATTTTGTAATATCCATAACATGTGTATGAGGTATTGTTTATGTTGGTGCTGTGTGCGTGTACGACGTGCTTTGGGTGAATGTATGCATTTTAAACAATTTAATAATATCATATCACATATGTAATATAGCAGAATTTATACACATTAAAATAATCTCATTACACTAATGAAATTAAGGGACTCACCTTTGAAGTGTGCTTTGAACAATTCTAGTTATGAATGTGGTGGGCTTCCTCAAACTAGAATAGTAGCTTTCCTTTTTCAAAAGAAATATTGAAGCAACTCTTGCTTCTAAATTATCTCTCAAAATTTATTAACCTAATGAATTGTTTCTATTTATGCTAACTTTTAACACATTTAGAATTTTAATTCTCAACTTCTGCCCATCTAAATTGAATTCGGCCACTTTTTCCCCTTTGAATTGAATCAAATTCAATTCAATTATTTTTTATAATAGCCAATTAAAAAATAACAAATGGAAAAACATTAAAGCAAATGAATTGAATTCATTTGATTTTAGTAATGGCCGAATACAATAGTATTATAAAACAACAATTGTTTTATAACTTTATTCATCAATGCTCAATTTAGTATCCATACAAATTATTGGCACAATTTAAAGTATGTACTTGGTAGATTATCAAGTCTTACTTGGCACAATTTTAGGTTTAACACTTATACCTTAACTACTCTCCGAGAGATTCTGAAATAAATAAATGGCCGATTGATTTAATTTAAATAAAATAATAATTATTTTATTTAAATGGTAGCTATATCCACCAATGCCATATTTAGTATCCATACAAATTATTGGTACAATTTAAAGCATATACTTGGTAGATTAAAGTGTCAAGTCTTGCTTGGCACAATTTTAAGTTTAACACTTTAACTTTAGCTACTTCTTGAGAGACCCTGAAATAAATTTATATTTTTTAAGAACTTTCTGGATTGAACAATTCGATCTGGTGCTCTACCAA
The DNA here is from genome assembly GCA_946807835.1 of Ailanthus altissimus. NCBI lineage: Eukaryota > Viridiplantae > Streptophyta > Magnoliopsida > Sapindales > Simaroubaceae > Ailanthus > Ailanthus altissimus. The sequence continues at coordinate 16,584,248 of OX327698.1, forward strand.
TGTGCTTAATGCGTACACTTCATATAGTGAGACTCACTAGGTTCATACTCATTTTGTCTCATGGAACATTTTCGTAAGTCCATCGATGCCCCAAACACATATTATGGATAGTACAAAAAATGGCGAGTTGAACCATACAAGTTGAGATTAATTTATATTCGTACAATCCTTCTGTCATATATATCTTAGAAGAGCAGAGACATAGATCAACACTATCAAGTCCCCTAAAGCTCAACTATAAACTTATCTCTTCGTTCGTATTTCGATAAACAATATTCGAAAACTCATTTGCGATATTGTTTATACCATGAAAAAATCTTTCTCGGGTGTTATTATTATGGCCATAAGACTGTCGGATCCCATCTTTATATATACCGAACTTCATAAGCTTCAGATCATACCCAGCAACCCGCAGTGGTCAGACTATGAAATGTCTCTAACATATGTAGAACTTAAATATGGTGGATCACTTACAACCCTACCGTGGTGCTCAGGTCATAGGACCACAAATACTACTTAACTCGAGAAGACCCTCCACTGACGGATTTATGAGCTATCTATTGGAGGTCTTCATTAAGACTTGTTCAGTATCCAGTCCTCACTGAATATCTGTATATCTATACGAACTTCGACTAAGCTCATAGTTTGCTAAGATTATCCATCTAGATAATCCAGATATAAATATACACTGATCTATATTAATCAGTTCCACTCAATAGACCATGCATTAGTAAAAATAGATCAAGAACTTATAATTTGAGAATATACTTACACAATGACATTTCCTAGCAACGATTGTAATTTTTTGTAACTATGTCATTGTTAGTATATTCCTAGGTCTTTATCCCATTTCAGACAAGGTTCTAACTCCTTAGACTTAATCTGAACTTCTTCGATCAATATAATGTCCGAAATATTACAAGCATATTTTCTTATAACTATAATTAGCTATTTAATGAAATATTTATTTATTGCATAAATATGAAATTACAATATTCATATAAAATTGGGACGGCACATAAGCACAAATCCTAACAGTTCATGAATGTACGGACAAGTTCCATATGACATACTGAACATGGACCTAGAGAGTCTCACAATATGAAGTATACTCGTTGTGCACCAGGGCAGTATATTGGATCAAACAGTTCAGTCTAAGAAATTTCAGCAAACCAAAAATATTTTTTAGGGGTTCCTTAGGATGTGTATTTGTCAAGATTTAAATGTTAAGTACATCATATAATTGGTTGACAAGAGTTGTTAACCAATATGATTTTGACAAATGGAATAATATTATGCATAAATTATTTTTACCTTGAAATTACCTATTTACCTTACTAGTAAAAACAAGTGAGGTACAAATAATTATTCAAAAATAGTTTTTTGAATAGTTGATGTAAAATTCATTTATTATTATTTTTACAAAAGGATAAACATCAATTATGACAATGGTATCATTTACCTAATGAGGGGACTTAATGTTGGCCATTAATTATTTGAAATAATTAAAGATATTTCAACATTAGGTAAAGAAATATTTGGTGGCCATTAATAAAATGTATTTGATTAGATAATGCAATAAAATGGCCAACAATATTTATTGGTAGGTCATGAAATGCATTGTTTAATGGAACCAAAATTGAATGAATTAAATTGATTCAAACGATGCATTCGGTCACTTTGAATGTAGAGAGAAAAGAAAGAAGTTTTGGCTAAGTCCTTGAGATTCTTGCAAAGTGTTGTAAGGGGAAAAGAACTGAAACATTTAACTCTTTCTCATCACTCACAAGAAGATATATTATATAGATCAAAGTGTTTTAAGAGAAACATTTTGTTGTTAAAACTTTGTGGCTGCAATTCTAGCTTTACAATTCCACCAGTTTATAGTTGTGAACTAGAATTGTGCAACAACATACTTCAAGGTGAGCGAAAAACTTGGAGATTGGAGTTCTTGAAGAATTAAAAAGTTACCTTCAATCTGGGTAAGTTTATTTACGTGCAGTTTATTTTAAATGAAACATATGAATATATATGAGATATATGTGTTTAATTATGCTATATTGTGTATATATTGTATAAAATACTTCCACTGCGTATGTAAAATTTTTGAAATTATATATACACTCTACACATCACATACCCACTTAACAATAATAACACACAAATAGAAGACACCAATGCAACTACAATATCACACACAAATGAAGTTATACACACTTAGAACCTACCTTTGCACTATATTACTACAGAACCCTAACTTTTAATTATCACTTCTATACACCCTATGATCACAAGATCAAATGCTAGCATCTATAAACCAAAACTATACTTAAACATTATCAACAAAACCATAAACACTCATGGAATCACTGAAGAAGCTCTACTTGATCCTAAGTGGAAACTAGCTTTGAAAGAAGAATTTGAAGCTTTGCTAAAAAACAACACATGGGATCTAGTACCATACTTACCTTATAAAAAGGTCATTGGAAATAAATAGATCTTCAAAGTCAAAGAAAAATCAGATGGCAATGTAAAGAGATACAAGGCTAGATTTGTGCGAAGGGATATCACCAAACTCAAGAGATAGACTACCATGAAAACTTTAGTCCTATGGTCAAGTCTTGCACCATCATAATCATTCTCACCTTAGCCCTGATGAGGGACAGGAAACTTAGAAAAATTGACATCAATAATGCATTCCCAAATGATGAATTATCTAAAGAAGTATATATGAGTTTGGCAGAAGGGTTTGAAGATCACAAAAGACTAGATTATATGTGCAAGTTGAGGAAGGCAATTTATGGCCTAGAATAAGCCCATAGAGCTTGGTTTGACAAGTTAAAATGGTTTTTGGTAAACTAGGGATATCATAGAACCAAATTAGATACATTCTTATTTATGAAAGGGTCTAAAGATGAACTAATCTTTTTACTAATCTATGTAGATGATATTATTATTATAGGGAATAGTAAAAGTGAAGTTCAACAACTGGTTGATAGTCTAAAGACTGAGTTTGCTCTCAAATATATAGGAAAACTCTACTACTTCTTGGGAATTGAAGTAAGTAGATCACCAAACTCTATCCTGTTATCTCAAACCAAGTATATAAATAATCTGCTTGATAAGACAAACATGAGTTATTGTAAAGGAAGTTTCACCCCTATGAGTACTGGAATCAAATTATGCAAGACAGATATGAAAGCATACTCAGATGGCACACTTTACAGAAGTACTATAGGAAGCCTACAATATGCTTCTCTCTCCATACTAGAGTTAGCATTCATTGTTAATAAGCTAAGTTAATTTATGAGTAATCCTTTAGAATCATATATTAGATGGCATGCAAAGGGGCACACAAGTAATTAAAATAAACAACCAAATTTGGCTTAAAATTGAAGAAAACAACTAATCTAGATGTGACAGCCTTCTATGATATTAATTAAAGAAGTAATCTAGATAATAGAAGATTTGTAGAAGGGTACCTGGTATTCTTGGGCAATAGCCTAGTGTTCAAGAGTTTAAAAAAAACACATGGTATTAAGGTCTAGTGTATAGTCAGAATATAGAGCTTTGGCCTTAGTAAGTGTTGAACTTTCTTTGATTTCATTCCTCTTAAGGGACTTATCACTTGATTTAACTAGACTTCCAATTTTATGGACTAACAATACAAATGCAGCCTCATTAATATATAATTCAATCTACCATTCTTACACCAAGTATATTGAAATTGATGTGCACTTCATCAGGGATAAAGTATATAGTGGAGAGTTAAAAATCAAGTATGTCCTCAACAGAGATCAACTAGTAGATATGTTAACCAAACCCTTGAGCTATGACAAGTTTCACTATCTCAGAACCAAGCTGAATGTTCTAACCAGGCCATTTAGCTTAAGGGGGGGGAGGGGGGGGGGGGATGTAAAAGGATATGGAAATGTTTGTGGCACTCAACTGATGACTGAGATAGAAGAAGCTAACTCAAATGATGACCTAGCAGAAGAAATAAAGTGGCTCAAAGCTCAGCTAATGATTAGGACAAATGAGGATGAATTCAGATGGAATAAAGAGGAAAAAAACACCAAAGGAGAAAAAGCTGCATCAGTACCATAACTGTCTTGACAGCAATTGCAGGAAATGCAATTGCAAAACTGTTCTAGCCTGTAATTGTGAAGCTATCCTAGAAAGAGTATGCTATGCTAGTTGGTTCAATCAAATGATCAGAATTACAAGCCTCTCAAATCAATGGCAAAGATCAACAGTATATAAATATTTGTAGTGTAATGGTGAAATTCACATCTATGAAAATTCATATGTAATAGATATAACGTAAGCAAGAAGTCATGAATCATTTTGAATATATATGTAAGCACACACTATTACATTGTGACTTGAATTTTAAAAAAGAAATATATGTACGAGGGGGAATGATCTCGAAGACTTATTGATTGGGGAGAGAACTTGTCCAAATTAACTGATTCTTGCTTCAAGTACTGAATCAGGACGAGTACCAGTCATCAATCCATAATATTAATGGTAGAGAAGGCAAGATTCCTCACTAATGAGCTGGTTATTATCTTCTATAGCTAAATCAATGTTAAGTTCAGTGATACAATATAAAACCTCTTATAATGTTTAGAGACATCTAGAACAAATGTTTGGCAGCCAATTTCTGCTAGATTGACACAGCTTAAGTATTAACTACAAACCATTAGGAAAGGAAATCAAAACATGAATGACTATTATATAAAAAGGAATAATATAATCGATGGTCTAGCAATGCCTAGAAAACCTATATTCAATGAGGATCTAATATCATATCTGTTAACTGGCTTAGGTACTAAATATGACTCAGTGGTTCTGTTTATGTCAATGCGATCAATTGATATGAGCATGGCAGAAATCTATTCAATTCTACTGAATTAATAGGGTAGAATTGAAATGTCAAGCAACACTTCTAATAATCACGTTAGCTAACGTTTGTTGATGTTGGTGCTAAGAACACCTTTAAAGCTAGTTTCTACAACATATCAGGTTTTGGTAACAATAATAAAAGAGGTAGTGGAGTATTAAATCAGAATTAATAGAATTTTCAAGGAAACTACAAAGGAAAGGAAAAAGGAAAGTAGAACTATAATAACTTAAGGAAAAATAATTCAAAGTTGATATGCTAAATCTGTTTTAAAGTAGGTCATAGTGCCTCCGAGGGTTGGCACAGGTTTAAAGAGTATTATAAACCTCAGTTGCCCTAAATGCAAGACATGGAATAGGGAAATAATGAAATACAAGCTACAACTTATGTCTTGGAACATGTAGTAGAGGCCAATGAGAATATGAACTGGTATTTAGACAGTCGAGCCAATGACAATCATGTTACCAACAACAACAATTTTGCTTCTAGTAGTGAGCATAGAGGTAATAAGAATATAACTGTTAGTAATGGTAGCAAATTAAAAATACTGCATATTTGTAATTGCTTACTACAAACTTATGATTTATATAGCTTTGTGTTTAAAAATGTGTTTCATATGCCTGGCATGAAAAAAATAAAATCTCATAAGCATCTTTAAGCTAGTTTCAGATCATAACATGAACATTAAATTCACTAAATCTTTGTGCCTTGTAAAGGATGTAAGGGCAATGTTCTTTTTAGAGTAATATCTAAGGATGAACTGTATCAGCTTACTACCTTACCATTTACTACTGTCACAAATATACCTTCAGCCTATGTTATTTCAAAATTGAGTCAACCACCTATAATCTCTTTAATAACTTATTGTAATATAAATAATTCAGATTGTGTAAAGTCTGGTAAGATTAGCTCTGAGTCTTTGTTGTCTAGTAAACAATTGAGTTTGATTGATGTACTACATAGAAACTATAGACATCCTAGTGCTGATGTTCTGAATCAAGTTGTAAATAAACATTGTAAGCATATTTCAATCAAAAGAAATAAAACTCCAACTTTCTGTTCAACCTGTTAAATGAGAAAGAATCATAAGTTTCATTTTAGAATAGTTAAAACAAAAATGACTCATCATTTAGAAATAGTTCATACTTTTGTACGAAGACTTGCACCTATTGTGTCGGGTGATGGTTGCAAATATTATGTAAACTTTGTAGATGATCTAACCAGATTCACTTGGGTTTATCCATTAAACTAAAAGTCTAAAGTGCCCAAAACTTTTGAACACTTCATGAACCAACACTTCATGAACCATATGGAAAGGTTACTTGATAGAAGGATAAAAGATTTACAATATGACTTTGGGGAGAATTTATACCCTTTACCAACCTTCTAAATAAAAAATTAATACCTCACAAATTATCTTGCCCATACATTCATCACCAAAATGAGAAAGTGGAGAGAAAACATAAACACTTAATGGAGATAGAATTAACTATACTGGCTCAAAGTAAAATGCCAATTATGTTTTGGTGGGAGGTTTTTTCAACTGTTTTATTTCTAAAAACATAGAATGCCTTTGAGTGTTTTGAACTTTAAATCTCATTTTTAGTTGTTATTCCAACAAACACCAGACTATAGTTTTATGGAAGTGTTTAGTTGTGGATATTATCCTTTTTTAAAACCTTACTTAAAGCATAAGTTTAATTTTCATACAGAAAAATGTGTGTTCTCGGGTTATAGGTTACAACACAAGGGTTACAAATGTTTGAGTATCAAGAAAAAAATATTTATATAGCAAGATATGTGAACTTTGATGATGAAGGATTTTCTTTTTTAACTGATCATTCATTCTGTGAGAGTGTCTATACCAAACCTAAACAAATAGAAAATGAAAAGTGTCTTTGCTCTTTTTGTAATGTTTCTCTTATAAATACAGTAAGACAAACTCCAATTGTTAGAGCTAATACAGGTCCAGAAGTTGAAACTACACCTACTGAGAGTTCATTAACCTATAATCAAATTCAACCTGATCTATATACATAAAATAATTCTAGCCATTCATCCTCATCTCTAAACACACAAACACAAACCAACGATGACTTAGAAATAAACATTCAACAAACAAAATACCAACACAGACACAAATACTAACCAATACTAAACTAAATGAAATAGAAAAGAATGCTACAAATATTCTCCCAATGGTCATAAGATCAAAGGTTGGAATTTATGAACCAAAAATTCTCCTTACTCATATACTTAAGGAAGATCTTCACATACCAAGTATTATTGTAGGAGCACTATTAGTGAAGCATTGGAAAAATGCTACGATAGAAGAGTATCAAGCTCTGATGAATAATAAAACTTGGAGTCTAATTCCTTGCAAGCCATAATATAAAGTAATTGGGAACAAATAGGCATTTAAGGTAAAGAAAAATCCAGATGGGACAATCTCAAGGTACAAAGCCAGGCTAGTAGCAAAAGAATACCATCAAACTCTAGGCATAGATTTTTCAGAAACCTTTAATCCTATGGTAAAATAAGTACAATTAGAGTGATCTTGAGCTTAGAAATTACTAGAGGATGAGAATTGAAGCAAATAGATGTGAACAATGCAATTTTGAATAGGGACCTCATTGAAACCATGTACATGAATCAGTCTGAGGGCTTAAAGAGGTAGAAATATTTGGTTATATATATAAATTGCATAAAGCTCCATATAGCCTTAAACAGACACCCAAAGCATGATATGAGAAACTGAGAGCAACCTTGATCAAATAGAGTTTTCACAAACATAAAATCAAATATATCAATCTTTGTTAAGAAAAGGAAAATCTGATAATACCAATCTTGGTGTATGTAGATGATATAATTGTAACAGGTAATAGCTCAAAGAAAATTCAGCAAGAAATAAGACAGCTAAATAAGGATTTTGCTTTGAAAGAGTTAGGAAATCCTAACTATTTTATAATGGTTGAAATCACTAGAGCTGAATCAGTCTTACACTTATGCCAAGCTAAGTACATCACTGAGTTACTAAAAATGACTCACATGCCTGAAGCAATAAGCTACTTAACTCTTATGAGTACAGGTCTCAAGATAATAAAAGAAGGGAATAAATCATTTCCAAATAACTTTTTGTATAGAAGTGTGATAGGTGCCTTGTACTTTCTCTAGTTTCAAGGCCTGAGATCACTTTTGTTGTAAATAAACTTTGTCAATAACTAAGTTCTTCAACCTATTTTGTATTGGCAATACTACAAGAGATTAGTGAGATATTTGCAAGTTACAAAAGATCATGGATTAAACTTTAGAGCTAGGAGGTCATTGAATCTTATGGGGCTTACAGATGTTGATTGGGTATGTGTTGCTGATGACAAAATTCTAGGATGGCTATTATATTTCTTTATTTGAAACTTAGTCTCGTGGAGCTCAAAGAAGTAGAGGGTTATGTCAAGATCAAGCACCAAATTAAAATATAGAGCATTAGCTCAAATATTGGTAGAAATTGTTTAGATTCAGTCTCTGTTTTTATAAATACATGTTCAGTTAACAATAACTCCAATAGTTTAGTGTGATAACCAAGGAGTTGCCTCATTAGTAGCCAATCTTGTGTTCTATAGTCTTGTCAAACATATTGAAGTAGACATTTTTTGTTGAGCAATAAAGTTCTAAATAAAGAGCTAGATGTAAGATATATTCCCACAAATGAATAGATTGCAAATATCTTCATAAAGATTATACCTATCACTCGACTTCAATACTTAACCAACAAGCTCAATGTTAGTTATAGATAGTTGAGCTTGAAGGGGGATGAAAGAATAAAGAAGTTACAGCAGTACAAGTCCTTGCCAGCTCAGATACAGCCAGCTCAGCTGTTGAAAAGTCAGCAACCAATGTTAGATAAGCAAGAATCAGAGACTTATGAAGAATGCAGTCGATAATGGTGATGTTTGTTGTAATCAAGAAGTAGTTAAGGATTAGCCAAGTTTGTTAGGAATTAGTTACACATTTCCCACCGAAAGCAACAGATTGTTTATCTATGATTGTTTCTATATTTTATATTTTCTAAATTTCTGTATTAGTATAAATACTTGTTGTACTCATTATTCACATTAATAGGAAATTACTCTCAAGTTCAGCATTTACATTGTCTCTCAGTTTCTCGTTAAATCCTTTTTGGCTCTTACTTTCCTGGAAAGTGCCAAAACTTACTTCAACACTTACATCCTTTAGATCAATTCAAACATTTCACTTTCTCATTGCAAGCTAACACTAAAAATTTCCCTCAACCTCTAGGCTTATTCAATAGGATCACTCAATTTTCCTCTTAGGTCTCACATACTCAAATCCACCCTTAATAGCAATTAACTAGAAGAAAAGTGCATTCAATTCTTGACTCCTTTATTCCCCACCTTTTTTTTACACTTATACCATTCAATCTTTCCGAGTCCAATTGCTGAATCAATAGACCACCTGAATGTGAAAATTTGTAATATCTCTAGTTCTCTTTAACAAGGCTCCCAGAAAATTGTTCAGCACATCCCAAATTAGACTCTTCAAATCTTCTCATGTCATTGTAGGTGATGGTATCATAGTGATATCAGTTTCATAGTTTAAAGTAGGTTGGGCTGTGGCGTGACATCATTGCATTTTTAACAGGCTTTTCATTGCTGTTTGATGAAATGTAGTAGCAAAAGGCAAGAATTTTTTCTGCAAATGCAAAGACTAATTTGCAGGTTTAATAATAAATATGAGACAAGGTAATTATATTTTAATGAATAATGACGATTCAATATCAAGAAGTAGAAACTATGCTGCAAAAACAAATCGTTGAAGCTCAACTTAGCTGAAAAAGTTGTAAAAGTTATTTTAAATAATAGAGATAGCCGCGTGGAAGTTCATCTAGATAAACAGACATACAATTACTTTTATTCCTTTTGACCATAATATATTTCAAAAGGGTTCTCGCATGAGCTCAAAATATTCTTAGTCAAACAGAGTTTATCAGTTGGAATTCTAATCAACCAATACTATTATTTCTTGTAACAATACATCTCTATTCAGTAGTTGAGCAGCATATGTTTATTGAATATAGTCAATTAGTTAGACTACTGAATTTGGTTAGTGAAATGAATTCTTTTATTCTCTATCTAAGCCGTGGCTTAATATGATGGGATTCTGGTTAACGAGGTCTTAGACTGCATCAATATAGAAAAATATCTTCAAATTCAGGCTGTTGTTCTGGAAACGTTTGTCACATGAGCTAATAACTTTATTTTTTCAGTACTTGGTTGCATCATCAGACATAATGGTAACAACCATTATGGATTTTTGATCAAATACAACAATGAGCAAGTGGTATCACAATGTGATTCGCTTAATAAAATACTAGCAATTGGACTCTTAAGTTAGTCTATATTAGTTTGAGTTTCATCCAAATGGTCTGCTGGGTATTTACAATGATATGTGTCATATAGGTCATCATTGTATTCTCATTCATTATTAGGCGATGATGAATTGCAATAGATTAGATTGCAGTACAAAACCCGTTGAAACCATATCAGTAGTTAAGTGGCAGAACCATGTGATTCTTAGTTGCTGTTGCAGGATGATTCTGGTGACACGTGGGTCAGTCAAGAAGAGCCATATGTTTAAAGAGGCCTATAGCTTTAAAATACTGTTCAGGCTAGAACATAGTTGAATAAGCTGAGTTCAGTAGGGACCTAAGCCAATTAAGGTCTATTATTTGGAATGTGGGTTGCTCAAATCTGACCTATTTGAGGACACACTCCAGTGGAGCTCTACGCTCACCACGTAGGATCAAATATGGGAGTCAAATAGTATCACAGCAAGACCATTTAATCTTCCACGTCATAAATATTGAACCCTACGACTTTATAGTTATTGAAACATTGCTTATTGACAGTTGAAGAGAGAAGAGATAAGGTCTAAAAAATGTAATCATAAAAGGCACTACAGTAACTGCATATCAGCTCATGACTGCCGCTCAATACCTCGTTTGGTAGGAGGATGAAGCCCTCCTCAAAATAAAGGACGCCTAAGCCAATGAGAATTTAGAATTGAAGACGGGGACTACATGCTTTCTACTAGCTAGATAAAGTGCCCAATTAGGAGGCGACATGCTCTTCAAGAATGGGGCACAATAATAGAGAAACCTTAATGCTACTATTTCAAAAAAATACCCTTTATTGGTGATGAGAGCCACTGCCACATGTTGGCCTTATAAGTATATTCTCCAGGTCCTCACACGTCAGCTCAAGGTACATGATAGAGGATATAACACTCACAAAACTTTAAACATGTTCTCTCATTCTCCAATCTCTTAAGGTTTTGTCGAATTTGACTAATTAAGAGTTCGTCATTAGCTCACCATGCTTGAAATGTCAATAAATTCGAGTCTATGGTCACAAACCCACCTATTGATGCCTTTATTTCAACCTATTCTCAAATTTATTTGTTTTCCAGTTCCAATGTGCTTGAGAAAAACCTAAGGCAAGTTTGAGCTGTTAAACATTTTTTTTCAAAGCTTCCAAGGAAATTATGGACATAGGTGTTTTCGGTGGTAAAAAAACACTTGTTAACTTTTAGAAATATGGACAGAATTTATAAGAACTAATAGATTGACAAGAAAAGAACTTTAATACAGTATCCCTTATGCTTTCTATGGAGAGACTTCTTGGAGAAGAACTACTGCATTTTATTTATTAACTCAATTATATATTTGAGATACAAAAAAGGATGAATATAAATGAATAACAACTTGTTTAATTTTAAAACTCAAAACCCAAAAAATAAGAGATAACATATACTTCTAACTAAAACATTTAATTGAGTTATTAGAATTAAAAAATAATTAAAACATAAACTTATCATAATTATAGAAAAATATCAATTTTCAACACTCTTCCCTTATATTTTCTTGTGGACCCCAAGTTTCCTTCCTAAGTTCTTGAACTATGCTCTAGGAAGAGCTTTGGTCATGATGTCAGCCACCTGTTTCTTTGAATTGTAGTGCATTAATTTTATTTTTTCCGATTTTTTAGCTTCTCTAATTGCATGAAAATTGATATTGATATACTTAGTTTTTTAATGTAGTACAAGATTCTTAGCAACGGCTATAGCAGACTTGTTATCCACCCAAATAATCACACTGCTATGTTAAGGTTATTCAAGGTCTGATAAAAAATTTCTGAGCCATATAGCTTGATTAACTGTATTGGTTACAGAGATATATTCAGCTTCAGCTGATGATTGAGCTACCATCTTTTGCTTCTTTAAATGCCATAAAAATAGCACTTTCAATCTAGAAAACATAGCCTGAAGTACTTTTAGAATCTTTAATGCTACTAGCTAAGTCACTGTCACTGAATTTTTGCAATTTGTTATTGTCTTCTTTGGTGAAGTTTAATCAAAACTCAATTGTACCTCTAACATACCTTAATACCCTTTTTGCAGCTCTAAGATGTTTCTTACTTAGAGTTTGCATAAATCAATAAAGTGGACTTAAAGCAAACATAAGGTCTAATCTGATTGCAGACAAGTATAACAGGTTGCCAATGATGCTTTTGTATATAGAAGCATCAATTTTATCTTCACCATCTTCTTTTGTCAGCTTCTCATTTAAGACTAATGGGGTGACAACTTGTTTAGCCTTATCTAGGTGGAATTTCTTCAAAACTTCTTCAGCATACGTTTTCTATTATAAGAATATACCATTGCTGTTTTGTTGAATTTCCATACCTAGAACGAAGCTTATTTTGCCCAAGTTAATCATATCAAATTCTCTTTCCATCTTGGATTTAAATTGTTTAACTGATTTAAAGTCTCATTTTGCCACTAAAAGATCATCAACATATAGTGATACAATCAATATTATTCCAACTTCAGACTTTAGCACATAAAGTGTAGCTTCATTAGCACTCCTTAAAAAACCTTGCTGCACTAAATAGCCATCTATTCTGCTGTACCAGGTATTTAGTGCCTATTTAAGACCATTTAGTATTTTATGAAGCTTGTAGACTTTTTGTTCACATCCTGATACTTTGAACCCTTTTGGTTACTGAACAAAAATGTCTTCATCAAGAAAGCCATTTAGGAAGGCTGATTTGGCATCTAAATGATAGATTATCCATCCAAATTTAGCTACAAGTGCTATAAGTAACCTGATGGTATCATCCCTTGCAACAAGAGCAAATGTGTCATTGCAATCTATCATTGGTTGTTGACAGTACCCCTTCATTACAAGTCTGGCCTTTTGTAATATCCAATCCCTATTAGTAGTATTGGCGCCTAGATTTCAGTATAAAACAAATAAGACATCGTAGGGTTACTCGATTTTAACCCTATTAGAAATATTTTCTTTATAGTGCACGTGAGAGATATTAGACCCAATTTGATAATTTCACACTCGATTGGTGCGCCGGACGACCCTAGAATATTTTTAAAATTTTTCTCTATTGGCTTGGAAAAGAAAATTCTAATTTACTACATGAATTTTCATTTAAGGGTTATGTATGGAACAAGCCTTTGTTGAGAAACATAATTCATATATTAGAGAATGGACCAATTAGAAGAAATCTCATGGATTGTCAAGTTGGAAGTTCTAGTTAGTTCTTTGAACTATTCTAACTAAATAGTTACAAATGAACTAATTACATAATTAGTTTTTAACTAATGGCAAATTAGAAGTTTTAAGTAAGTTGAAGGGTAAAATGGTAAATTGAGAGGGCACTATATATGTTAGAAGTGTGTAGAAATTTGAAGAGAGATCAAAACCAACACTTAGCCAAAAAAAGAGAGAAATTCGAGCTTCAAAGGAGGGTGCTGCTACAGTGACTATTCAAGTTTTTTTTTCATGATTTTTCATATGTAATCAAGCCAAATTAAGGTTACAAACCCATCCCTAAGTTCAATTGAAGTCTCTATTAGTGGAAATTCAAGAAAAAAAGGTAAGAAAAGCATCTTTTATGAGTTTGATAAGTGAGATTTCAAGAATGTTTTAATTGATGTCCTTATGTGTATTCTTGGCTTAGATTGAGTTGAATTCTAGTTTGGAGCTTGAAGGAGTCATCAATTTGAAGAAATTGGCAAGGTGAGAATTAAGATTTTTGGTGATTTTGTTGTAGAGATTTCAATTGATTGTAATTAGGGCTTTAGAATGAAATTGGCATGATTTTGTTGTAATTGGAACAAGAAATTGAGAAAAGGAATGTGTTGGAACCTAGGGTGAAATTCTGCCACTTTAGGGAAGTTAGGAATTGAGTGGTGTTTTGATTGAATTGTTGTGTGTAAATGATGCATATTGTGAATTGAATGTATATGGTTGATGAAAAAACCCAAAAATGAAGAAAATGGGACATAATTGTCCATGTTGGAAAGGTGAAGGGCAAGTATGTCCAATCAAATTATAAGGTGTTCAATAATTTTCAGGGCGCCGGATGGTGAGTTAGTTTCGATTATAGCTCCGTAACTAAAATCGAGAAGTAGTTTACATCCGGGCTTTGTATGCTGATTAGAGCATTTAGTAGTTAAATGAGATTCTAGTGTTCGATTTGGTTCTAAATGTCATTTATGGCGCGTAGGTAAGGATAACCGAGAGCGTTAACGGGAGCAGGAATCGGGAGCGAAATTGAGCGCGGAGCGGTTGTGAGTGAAAATCGGCCATTTCTTTTACTTTTCGGTTATTATGTTTCCGTACAATGACTATGTATGTTTTATGAGCTTTCGATGCATAAACATGATTTATGATCTTGATATATTCATAGACATGCTTTTACATGATCGATTTGTGAAACAGTTTTAAAATTTCTGCATTTGTTTTAAGGCCATTGGTACCCTCAGATTATAGTGGTGATGATTGTATTAGACCCGACCGGTATATCCCGTGCACATGAGCAGGTCTTGGGGGTGTGTCACTAACTCCGAAAAGTCGGGATGTTGAGTCATATGAGTCGCTCAATGTGTACGGGATATTGTCTCGCTATATGCATGCGATGTAGGATTCCACTGTGTAGCCATGTCTTGAGATGTCACTATGGGTGCTGCTAGTTGAGGTGCCCCGTGACCTACTCACGTATGCGGTGCTAGTTGAGTCGCTGCGTGGGTATATAGCTTTAGGGTTACCATTGGTACAGTTTAGAAAGAAAATGGCCGAGCGAGGATTTTACTAGTTTTTGATTTATCGATAGCATTTATGCATTTATATGCACACAGCAGTTATTATGTTATACAGATTCTGAATATAGTTTTCCAAAGATGTAGATAAAACCCGCTCGACAAGATTTTAATAGCATATGATGTTAGAAACCGTTTTACAGTTTTACGTCAGTTTTAGAAGCATGATTTCTACATGTACTTTAGAAATTGCTAACTTTGTATAATATTCTTGTAATTGAATTCTCATTTACATTCACTGAGCTCCTTTAGCTCACTCGTTTTATGTTTTATGTTTTAAACCCCTTTCCCAGGTGCAGGTCTCAGAACGCAAGCTGCTGATTCTCCTATCGCCGAGTAGTGGGCCAAATCCAAAGATAATTTTTGTACATGTAAATGTGCTAATGGCACTCTTTACTTTATGCATAATAGTTATAGGCATGTATATATATAAGTATGTGTTGAATCAAGAAGAAGAGATTTCCAGTTTATGATGATCGTTTTTACTTTTTATGATTATGCTTATTTTGTGATTTAACAAAATAATTGAATTGTGTTGGATTTGATTTGAAAAGGACCGGAGGTCCGAATTGGTAGAATTGAGATGTGTTGGAATTATAAGTGAAATTTCTTTGCAGGTTTATATGGATTTTCTGAAAAACAGGGGAAACTCTGTCCGTTTGTTTTTAAAACTAAGATGTCGTTTTCATATATATTACTAGATCTTCTTAGTAGTAACAAGAATTAAAAAGGGGTTCGCCTCGCGAAATTTCTTAACATACCCATTTAGGTTCGGAGGAACTTCCGTCGGGGTGCCCGGCAGGGCCGCTGGGATCTATAGTAGAGGGTCTCGGGTCGGGTCCTATCACCTTTAGTTTGTTTACAGTACCATCTGAATTCAGCTTAGTTGTGAAGATCCATTTTAACCCTATGTCATTCTTATCATTAGGTGCATCGACTAATTCCCATGTTTTATTTTTCTTAATCATTCTGATCTCCTCTTGCATGGCTTTTCTCCAATCTTTTGTACTTCATGTTTCTTCATAATTCAATGGTTCTAAAGTGACAAGATTACACTTAGCATATATCTCAGACAATGGTATTGTCCCTCTTATAGGATAATTTGCATCTGATTCATTATCTAAGACTATTTCAACCTGATCTTCCTTTGCTTGGCCCTTATTGATAACTTCAATTATTTCAATATCTTAGTTCCAGAAAGCTACTTCATTAAATTTTATATCCCTGCATGCACTGATTTTGTTTTGTATTTACATTAAGCACTTTATAGCCTTTAGACACACCGTTGTAGCCTATAAGTATTTCAAGCTTAATTTTATGGTATAACTTGCCTCAATTTTTAGCAGGAACATGAGTATAGTATATGCATCCAAAAATTCTGAGATGTTTAACTGATGGTTTCTGTCATGTCCAGGCTTCATGTGGTGTTCCTTCATTTAAGGCTTTTGTTGGTAGTAGATTCGATAGATATATCGAAATATTGACAGCTTCAGCCCACAGATCCTTTGGAAGGTTATTTTTAAATAATAAACACCTTTCCATTTCCATCACACTTATATTTTTCCATCTACTCACCCCATTTTGTCGAGGAGTGTAAGCAATTATGAGTTGATGCTGAATGTCTTCCCTTGTGCAGAAGTTTTTGAATTCTGATGAACTATACTCAGTACCATTGTTAGTTCTAAGTTCCTTAATTATTGTACCACATTGCTTTTCGTCCATGCACTTAAAATTCTGATACTATGTAAACACCTTAGATTTGTGTTTTAAGAAATACACCCAATAATACCTTGTAAAATTATCTATAAATAGCAAAAAAAACTTATGTCCATTTAGTGAAGGAACACTTATTAGCCCACATACATCTGAATAGATGAGTTGTAGTCTTTTATGAGCTCTCTATATGCTGTCAGAGAATGAAAGTTTGCTTTGTTTGCCATATTGACAGGATTCACACACTTAGTCAGCATGACTTATTACAAGCAAGTTCAATATTGTCTGGTTGTTGTGCATTTGATGTAGTGTATTGTAGCTAAAATGGCCAAGCCTTTTATGCTATAAGACTGAGTCAGTTACTTGACTATGGTAGGTATATAATTTAGTTTGCTGCTAATTTATAGGGAACTCATTTTCCTTCATTCCGATAGTCATGAGTTCACTACCATAAAGGTCCAATATGATACACTTTCCATTTTTAAAGGTCAGTGTATAATGTTATTCTAATAACTGTCCTACACTTAACAGGTTGAGATTGAGTTTTGGTACAAATAGAACATCAAGAATTATTTTAGTACCTGAAGGAGTGCAAGCCTGTATTATGCCTTTGCCTTTGATAGCAACCCAGGTTCCATCTCCTATCTTAACTCTAGAATTGTAGATTTTGTCCAAATCCTGAAAATTTCCTTCATCTGCTATCATGTGATGTAAGCATCCACTGTCAATAACCCAAGTCTTCTTGGCCTCATCATATTCTCTTCTTGTGGCCATAAATAAGCTTTCTGCAATGAGTTCTTGATCGGCTACTTGAGCTTGTTGTGACTGAGGTTTGTTCTTATTTTTGTAGACCTTTTCAATATAGCCTAACTTATTGCAAATTCTGCATTGAATTCTAAGCCTAAACCATCAAAAATTCTCTAAATGGCTCATTTTTCTGCACTGTGTACACGAGGGTATTTTGCCTTTTTATCACAGCTTTGTTGCCTTTATCCTCCTTCTTTTCTTTCCCAAGTTTATCACCACTAGTTTGTTTCTTCAATAATAGTTTCCTACTAGTTTAGCCTTTTGAGTGGCTAAAAAACTGCTCTGAAGTCTCATCTATTCTCATAACTCTCCTTTGCTAAACTGTCGTCAATGAGTTTACCAAGAAAGATAAACTTAATCTGGTAAGGTCTTTAGAGTCTTCTAGAGAGGAAATTTTGGCATCAAACCTCTCTGGAATGCTCACCAAGACTTTTTGAACTATTTCTCTCCCCCGATTGAGATATTCTCTGTTTCGTCCCAAAAAAATTGATTGAATTATAAAAAATTGGTAGTGTGAAATGCAATGAAGTGCAATTAGATCCATTGTGAGGAGGTATCCAAATTAATATTAACAATAAAAAAAATTTATTGTTGTCTTGGTTGGGACCAATAAACTGAGGTATCCAGGCTCCGTTTAGAGAAACCCAATTGATCTTGTCAGTTAACTCCTCACCAAGCAATGTAAGCTGATTGACAATCTTCACGAGCTTGTTAGAGTACTCATTTATAGTTTTATTCTTGTGCATCTTGAGCACTTCAAATGCCTTCCATAAATTCAGTACTTAAATATGTCTAGTTATATAACAGCCTTTAAATGCCTATTTCAACTTGTCCTAGGCCTTTTTAGTAGCATCACAGATCATTATTCCGGTTAATATTGTGTCTAAAACTAAAGAATAGATTGTTGATAGTGCCTTGAAGTTCTTTGAGCACTCCTCACTGTGCAGTTTAAGTTTAGCAATTGTTGGGTTTTGAGGCAATGGTAGGGGTTCTCGTTCTGTCTCAACTATGTCCCGCAAATTAAAGGCCTTCAAATATGCTTTCATTTTGGCTGCTCAAATAAGATAATTTTCACTAGTAAATGAGGAAGGAGCAGGTGTAGTAAAGTTACTGGAAGCCATTTCTATATACTTAGATTTAGAGAAAAAGAGAAATAGAGTTTATACACAACCACAGCCCATAAGATTAGTAAGGCTTTGATACCATGATAGAATTTATAAGAACTGATAGATTAACAAGAATGGAACCTTAATGCAGTATCCCTTATGCTTTCTATAGAGAGACTTCTTGGAGAAGAACTACTGCATTTTATTCATTAACTCAATTATATACTTAAGATAAAGAAAAAGATGGATACAAATCAATAACAACTTGTTTAATTTTAAAACTCAAAACCTAGAAAGTAATAGATAGCATATACTTCTAGCTGAAACATTTGATTGAGTTATTAGAATTCAAAAACAATTAAAACATAAACTTATCATAATTATAGAAAAATATTAGCTTTCAACAAATATCTCTAGTTGTGAAAATTCTAAATCTCTTTATAAGAGTTAGAACCAAAATCATACGAAAAGGCCTATAATGATGTACCTTGAGCTGCGGTGGATTATAAGGGTGTAATGTTTCCTCATGATGATACGTTGGTGGTTATCTTTAAGATTAGCACTAGTGAAGTCTAGGTGATGGTAGATACATGGAGCTTAATGGAAGTGAGTTATAAGAATTCACTTGATAGAATGCGAATCCAAATCTCCAAGTTTAATGTATGTCTTTACTCTACTGGTAGGATTCACAGAAAGAGTGTGATGCCATTTGAATCTATTACTTAACTTGTCCCCGTAGAGAAATCTTCAAACTTAATGTTCTATATGATTGAATTCTTAATGGTGGATTACTTGAGTACATAAAACGTAATCTTAGGCATATCATTTTTTATGACAAGTCGAGTTGTGGTCTCTATATACCACTGCAATTAGACGTAGCTATCATATAGCTGCCCTTGAAGAGTTTATCTTCATCCTTATCTCAGTTGATAGTCTTACCAAAACCAAAACACTTCCTTCATTTGGGAATTTATAGATGTCTTCACCTAGCCTAATGAGGACATGTAAGGATTGACCTAAAGATAGCTTGTCACAAACTAAATCTAAACCTCAAATACAAGCCGATTACACCAAAAAAAAATTATTCAACTAAGAGAGTTATGATGTATAAACATTGAGGTGGATAAGCTACTCAATGTCGGTTTCATTTGAGAAGTTCACTACCTAGAATAGGTCTCTAATGTGATATTGTTTGAGAAATCTAATAAAAAGTGGTACATATGTGTGGACTTTACAGACCTCAACAAGGAATGCCTTAAGGTTAATTTCCCTCTCCCTAGAATTGTTCAATTAATGGATGCGACTAGATGACATAAACTACTGAGTTTATAGATGTTATCTTAAGGTATAATTGGATTACGATGTATTGTTCAAATGAGAAGACGGTTTAGCATTAACTAAAGTTTATACATTTGGCCTTAAAAATGTTGGGGCTACTCACTAGTATTTGATGAACAAACTTTTCAAGGATTTAGTTGGCAAGTTTATACGGGCCTATATGGATGACATAAGATGTATCATATCAATTTATATAGGAACATTTGTATAAAGAGTTTGTATGTTTAGTGTTACTCTTGTCATTAAGACTGTAGTTTCCCTCTAAATGTTACCTCTAGAAATACCAAAGTATTCTTTACTCTAAAAAATTTTGTAATATTTGTAGTTTGAATTTGTAACAAGTTTGACCATATATAGCTGCCTATGTCTTTGATTAGACTCTATGCTTATTGTCTTTTCACCACTCACACTTATTTCAGATGAATTGCTTGTGAAATATTGCACTATATGTATAACATTTCAAGCTTGATCATCATAATCAGCATGCTAAGGTTTTCCTACTTTAGTAAGTCTCCCTCGTATATTCATATTTTTTAGCAAAGTAACTTTAAAATAGTCTACAATTATCGGTATTTACTCGCCTAAGATTGTTAATATTGGTAAACAAACTCTATGTTATTCTTATTTGACTTTAAAAGGTACAACTATGCTTAGAGGACACTTTGCTATCTATGTTGGGAAATTGATAGGAAGCAATTTGTGGTTCCCATTCCATACTTGAATCATCCTTCATTCAAAAAATTTCAAAGTAAGGTTGAAGATAAGTTTGGATTTGATCATCCTACTGGTTGTCTCATAAAATTATTCTTAGATTAAACAAGCAGTTTTGTAGACTTCAGAAAGCCTCAATATAAAAAATGTGAATGGTTAACTCAGATTACTTTAACACCCAAGAATTATTATTCATAAATACAATTTTGAGCAAGTGAATGTATACAAAGAGGACTATTTTTTTATTGTATACTAAAGTTGATTATTTTGAGCAAAGATAAAAGAAAGGCTGGTATTATCTTTAATCCCACTTTTATTTACAAATGGTTTTTTACTAGAAAATAGGCACTGTTTGATATTGCAAATGATTTTAAAACTGAAAAATTATAAAAAGAATATTCTAAAGGGTGATTTCTTCTACTTGAATGACATTTATTACATTTACTTCATTTATTTGTTGCATATGTAGAGCCTAATTAATTGAATTATTTATACTTGTCTTAGTTAGTTTCTTATTAATAAAAAAATAATACCTTAATTTGTAACCCTAGGTTAAAAGGGGAACCACTATAAATTCAATGTTTTTTTATGCTTTTTTTTCTAATTATTTTGATATTTTTATAAGCAGATTAGGGTTTAATCCATAACATCTAATATTAAAGCTTATGGTTTAAATGAAGAGCCATGATTATTGTAGACAAAATTGGGAATATGTTTAAGTATTATATAAAAAGTTTGATAGTTACAATTTTGCATTCTAAAGAATGTTGTGAGAATATTGATTAAAAATCAATAGGATATGATTTAGAGAGTAAGTCAAGTGCGTAAGGTACGCGAGGATTGAAGACGAACGCGAAAGGAGGCGAAAGACACAAAGGGTGATGCCTAGGTGTGGGCATCGCAACGACCAAGTCTTGGGCGCTGCGGTGCCCAGAATAGAACCTGAGCACTGTGGCACCCAGACGGGCACCCAAATGCTGTGGCGACGAGGATTGGATGTCACGACGCCTAGTAAGAAGAAGACTTTCCTATTTTGAAACAACATGTTTCATCTCCCAATGGTTCCAAGACTCCCTAATACGACTCTCACTCATTTAAGGTAAACTTAGGACGTCCTAAGGCCTATATAAAGGCTTTTTATTAGCTTGTAAACACATCTTAGTGATCTTAGTGAGAAGACACAAGATCTTAGTAATCTTTGAAGACATCTTTGTGATTTAAACATACTTTGTGATTTTAGTAAAAGAAAATCCCTAGGTTGTAAGAGAGAGTATTTCTTTGTGAGTCTTTCTTGTAAAAGGCATACTTTGTGAGTGTCTAGTGATTCAATAAGAAGAGTGAGTGATCTTGATTCGTCGTGGATGTAGGCAAGTTGACGAACCACGTAAATTTTGTGTGTTCTTCTTCTACCTTTCTCTCTTTAGTTTCTTAATTACTTGTTCTGTATTATATTACTTGGATTATGTTACTTGTTTGTATGCTTCTGCTTCAACAAATTGGTATCAGAGTTTGGTTCTATGTAGACATAGCCACATCCAAGTATAAGATAGAGAAATTCAACAGTACAAATGACTTTAATTTATGGAAGATGAAGGTTAAGGCGTTGTTGGTGAGTCAACGGTTAGGCTCAGTATTAGAAGAGATTGCAGCTCTATATAGTAAAGAAGAAAAGATGCCAGAGTCATCTAAAGTTGAAGCATAAAGAAGGGATATTCAAGAAAGTGCTCACAGCACAATTGTTATATCATTGAGCGATGAAGTACTAAGGAAAATAGAAGGTGAGACGACGGTGATTGGTCTTTGGAAGAAGCTTAACTCCCTTTATATACGAAAATCGTTGGCCAACAAATTGCATATAAAAAATAAGTTTTATCAACTGTCCATGTCAAAGGGGACGCCGATGAAAGATCAAACATACGTCTTCAATAAGATCATTCTTGATCTTGAGTCGATAAACATCAAGATAGAAGATGAAGATAAAGTAATTATCCTGCTGAGTTCATTCCTCAAGTGTTATGCGAGCTTTGTTGATACGTTACTCAATGGTAGAGAGAGGTTAACGATGAGCGATGTAAAATTATCATTAAACTCAAAGTTATTAAGGAAGCAGATCGAGGGCAGTACAGATAGTTTATTTGTAAGAGAAAGGCCCTCATATAGAGATGGAAGAAAAAAGGGCTCAAGATCGAAGTCCAAGACTCTTAGAAAGTGCTATTGCTGCAGAAAGATGGGCATTACAAAAATGACTGTCTAGAGAAGAAAGCACAAAATAAAAAGAAAGCGGATGCTGTACACTGCCTATGATGATAACTATGACAGCGCAGAGACACTAGTCGATACTAATAGAAAGAATACTAAACAATGAGTTCTTGATTCTGGTTGTAATTTTCACACGTGCCCACACAAGTCTTGGTTTATAAATATCCAGCCCATTAGTGGTGGTAGGTGTTAATGGGTAATTATATTGCATGTCAGGTGATGGAAATTGATAGTGTTAAACTTAAGCTACATGATGAGCGAGTGAGAGAGTTGACAGATGTTAAGTATATTCCTAAACTCGAGAGGAACTTGATCTCACTAGAGACTTTAGACCAGAATATGTGTTCCATTAGGATTGGCGGAGGGATTTTGAGAGTGTTGAAAGGTTTCATGGTGGTAATGAGATGAAAGAAGCACAAATGTATTTATGTGCTTAAGAGTGAAGTTGTGAGTGGTTCTACAGTATTCTTTGTAGATGATGAGAATATACAAACAAAGTTGTGGCATCTTAGACTAGCACATCTAGGCGAGAGAAACCTAAATGAGTTATTTAGTCAAAAGGGTTTTGGTAAGGATAGTTTCTAGCCATTAGAGTTTTGTAAGCATTGTGTGCTTAGGAAAGCATATAGGGTGAAGTTTGGTACCAATGAGCACAAGACTAAGGGGACTCTCGACTATATACACTCGGATCTTTGGGGACCAGCTTAGACAGTTACTCGTGGTGGGTCTATGTGTTGAAGAAAAAAGATCAAGCATTTGATGTATTCAAGACTTGGAAGGCTCTTGTTGAGAATCAGATTGGCAAAAGGGTAAAGAGGTTGAGAACTGATAATGGCCTCGATTTTTGCAATAGAGAGTTTGATGGGTTTTTTGCCAAGAATGGGATTGCAAGGTATAGAACGGTAAAATCAACACCACAACAGAATGGCGTAGCTGAAAGGATAAATAGAATCCTACTTGAAAGGGTTAGATGCATGCTTACCAATGCAAAGATGTCCAAGAAAGTTTAGGGAGAAGTTGTAGTGACTGCAGCTTATTTAATTAATAGAAGTCCCTCCTCAGCAATTGAGTTCAAGATGGCAGAAGAGAAATGGTCTAACAATCCTTCTAAGTATAACTGCCTCAGAATATTTGGTTGCCCTGCCTTTGTATATGTTAAGGGAAGGAGGTTGAACCCTAGAACCATCGAAGGGGTATCATAGAATATCTCAAATGAATGAAAGGATAAAAGGTGTAATGTAAAGACTTGACACCACCAAAGAGTATCATAAGCCGTAACGTGATGTTCGATGAGATGTTGATGCTGAAAGGATCTCAAGAAGATGAGAAATAATAATCTGTGCCCAATAAAGACTCAGCACTCGAGTCAATAGAAGTTGAAGTGGAGCCTAAGAGTAGATATGATATGCCCCTAGATCAGCACTTCAACAAAGAGATCCTTGAAGAAGAACCAATAACACTTGTGAGTTCCTCCAAGTCCACCGAAGGAAAGACTAGAACTCTTAAAATGTAACTGAAAGAGTACCAGCTAGCCAGAAATAGGCTAAGGAGAACGATAAACCCATCAATCAGGTATGCACAAGCAGATCTAGTTGCTCATGCTTTTAATTCTACTTATACTCTTGAGTATGATGAGCCTAGAACATATGATGAGACTATAAAGAGTGAAAACAATAAGGAATGGCAGCAGGCTATAGAAGAAGAGATTAGTTCTCTTAGGAAGAATAATACTTGGAAGTTGGTGGAAAAACCTCAAATGAAACTAGTTAGGTGCAAATTGGTGTATAAGGTAAAGGAGGGGATACAAGGGATAGAGCCTATGAGATTCAAGGCTAGGTTAGTTACACAAGGTTTTACTTAGAGAGGGGGAGTTGACTTTATAAGATATTCTCTCCAGTCGTCAAACACACATTTATTAAGATTTTGTTAGCTATATGTGTAAATTTTGATCTACATCTAGAGCAGATGGATGTAAAGACAGCTTTTCTGCATGGAGAACTTGAAGGGATGATATATATGGCATAGTCGCAAGAGTTCAAGGAGCCCGAAAAAAAAGATCATGCTTGTTTACTAAAAAGGTCATTTTATGGGTTAAAGCAATCACCTAGATAGTGGTATAGGAGATTTGATGAGATTATGATGACTTGTGGCTTTAGTAGGAGCAAGTATGACGGATGCGTGTACTTCAAGAACATAAGTTTTGGGATAATGTATTTGCTTCTATACGTTGATGATATGTTGATCGCATGTAAGAATATAAAAAAAATACAGAAACTCAAGAAGCAATTGAGTGACAAGTTTGCGATGAAGGATTTGGGAGCAACAAAGAGAATATTGGGTACGGTTATTGTAAGGGAAATGAGAGATGTTATATTCTTGTCTCAATAGTGATATATACTCAAAATTCTAGAGAAGTTTGGTATGTCCAACACAAAGGCTGTCTTTACTCCTTTGGCCATGCATTTTAGACTTTCTGTAGCACAATCATCGACATCTGAAGAGAAAAAATTACCGATGAGTAAAGTACCGTATGCCAGCGCTGTGGGGAGAATCATGTTTGCCATGATTTATACAAAATCGGACATAGCACGGACTGTAAGTGTAGTGAATAGATACATGGCAAATTTAGGTAAGGATCACTAGTTTGTAGTGAAGTGGATTTTAAGATATCTCAATGGGACGTCAAATCACGGGTTGATGTATAAGAGGGATGAGGACAATAGTAAAATAGTAAAAGGATATGTAGACTCAAATTATACAGGTGATCTAGATAAAAGAAGATCATTGACAGGTTACGTATTCACCATATTTGGGTGTAGTGTATGTTGGAGATCAAATCTACAACATATGGTTGCATTATCTACCACAGAGGCGGAGTACATAAATATTGGTGAAGCTATCAAGGAGGTCGTGCGGTTGAAAGGCATATGCACGGAGGTAATGGCTACTGAAGATATGAACACTAGTGTACATTGTGATAGTCAGAGTGCCATACACCTAAGCAAGCATCAAGTATTCCATGAGAGGTCGAAACACATTGATATGCCGCTCTATTACATTTGAGAGATTGACCAAAGTGGTGAAGTTAGTCTGACAAAGATAGTGTCGTCTAAAAACCCTGCTGATATGTTGACTAAGTCATTGCCTTCAGTTAGGTTTAACCTATGCAAGGACTTAACCAGAGTCACTACTTTGTAAGGGTGACTGAAGATATGGAGATGAAAGATCAAGTTACTTTGTGGATGATTTTAAATCAAATAGGGGATTTGTGAGAATATTGATTAAAAATCATCGTGATATGATTTGGAGAACAAGTTAAGTCCGTAGGGTACGCAAAGATTGAAGACGGATGCAAAAGGAGGTGAAAGACATAAGGGATGGTACCCAGGTATGGGCACCATAGCGCCCAGAATATAACCTGAGCGCCGCGATGCTCAGACAGGTGCCCCAGCACCGCAATGACGAGGGCTGGGAGCCGCACGCCCAGCACGAGGAAGATTTTCCCGTTTTGACTTTCCCATCTTCCAATGGTTCCAGGACTCCCTAATACGACTCCCACACGTTTAGAGTAAACCTATGACATTCTAAAGCTTATATAAAGGCTCTCTATTGGCTTGTAAATACATCTTAGTGATTTTAGTGAGAAGATACAAGATCTTAGTGATCTTTAAAGAAATCTTTGTAATTTAAACATTGTTTGTGATTCTTAGTAAGAGAAAATCCCTAGGTTACAAAAGAAAACATTTCTTTGTAAGTCTTTCTTGTAAAAGGCACATTTTGTGAGTGCCTAGTGATTCAATAAAAAGAGTGAGTAATCTGGATCCGCCGTGGACGTAGGCAAGTTTCCGAACCACATAAATTCTGTGTGTTCCTCTTTTACCTTACTCTCTTTAGTTTCTTAATTAGCTATTCTGCATTATATTGCTTGGATTATATTGCTTGTTTGCGTGTTTCCGCTTCAATAAATGCAAATTGTAGATTACAGAAAATATATGAATCCCTTTTTGAAGAAAGACTAGTAACCATGTCTGAATCCAAATAAATTATTTTTGATAGATAAGTTTTATTTATTGTTTAGTTAACACTGTTAAAGAACATTGTTCATAACGTGGCAAAAGAGAAAAAGACAACAAGATTGATAAAAGTACTATCTAACATGTATGAGAAGGCCACTACAAATAATAAGGTACATCTCATGAAAATAATTTTTTTTATCTAAAGATGTTAAAAGGTGCTCTAATGAAAAATAACTTCATAAATTCAATATAATTGTTAATCAAATAACAATAGTGTAAATCAATTTCGATGAAGAAATTTCTTTGCATGATAAGAGGTTCGTTTATTAAAAATTTAATTTAATTTATATGAAAATGTTGCAAGTCATTTTATTGTGAAATAAATACTAATGTGACATTTGAAGAAAGGAATAGTCTTTGAAATTAAAAGGATAAAGAATGTTTTGCTCACTGTCCATAGCTTAATACAATTTTGATTTATTGATATGATATATAAATGAACCAACTGGTTTTCATTTAGAGTTTACACACATTATATGATTTTGTTACTGGTTGGGTCGCCGAAGGTATATGTAATACTATTTAAATCTATTATTGGTTGAGTCACTAAGGGTATTGATGACACTGTGTGATATGAGCAACTATTGTTTATACTATATTAATTTTCATATGATATCATTTTAATGAATTATGAAGCTCTAATGAATTTTGCGTGAAAAGATAATAAACAAGTTTGTTATATATCTCTTTTTGGACAAATTAAAGATTTGTTATTCGATATTGTGCATATAGATTCATGATGTTTTATTAAGCTTTATTTAATATAAAATAAACTTTTACAAGATTTGTTATTTAGTATTTTTCATACTGACTTATGATATTAAAGAATTTGGATTGATGAATTTGAAATTCAAAATTAAAATTATTATTAATGATATTTTAGGCTTGCAACCTTTTAAACAAATATTGTTGTATATTATGAATAGATTTATTTACTGGGTTGATGGCTTATCACTCATCATTACTATTTTTACAAAGTAAGTATTATAAAATGATAAAATAGACGTTATGAAATAGTGTCATTATGGAAATGAAGCCTTCATCGGTAAGTATGTAAGTATGGGAATATAAGATGTTTACTTTTTAGAATATTTTTATGGTACATTTTTTTAGGTTTGAATTTGGGGGTGAATTTGAGTAAAGGTGATTTGATTTATTTATTATATAGGTGGAGATTTGAGTTTTTAATTAAATGTAAGATCACATCTTCTTATGGTAAAAAAATCATAGACTAAGATAAGTAATAACATTGGAAGAAGAATCCATTACGTTATTAGTCAGAAATTTCTTAAGATTTATTAGGTGATTTTAAAGCTACCATTATTTTGTGAGACATTTGAATTATTTGTGTTTACAAGCTCTAGATATTTTATTGGAGATAGAAATTGTATGAATTTGTATAATAATTTGAGGTTTTATTAGCATCATCCCATTTAGCACGTGTCAAGTACCAAATTCAAAGGTATTACACTGCTAAATTAAGGTGAGTAGAAACTAATGCTGGCAAAATAACCTGTGGGTATCTAAACCCATGGGTATTTGACCCATTTAAGGCGGGTAATTGGGTAAATATTTTAAAAAAATTTAAAATTAGGTTGAAATTTACCCGAATTATTCAGGTAAAATTATAAATCCCTAGCCTAACCTAAATACTCGATATATATATATAATTTACCTAAATAGTCAGAATACTATTCAGCTTGATTTCTCCTCCACTCTCAATTTTTCCAACGCATCTCCTTCACCTATAGATCACATTTAAGGAAATTATGGATTAAGCTTTGACTGTGGAAAGCATTTTGCAAAAATCGATCAAGATTCTTTTGCTTCATTTACATAAAAATATTTTAAATAGCCCAAGATTGTTGTTTGACTAGTGAGGTAACAGAAATGTTTGTGCAATTTTCTTTTTCCTTTTTTCAGAGAATTGTTCGTGTTTGTAATGGGGAGTTGTTGTGAGGATCTTGCCCTTTTTTGAAATGTTATAATTTCATTAATGATTCAGAGATGGTCTATTGTTTTTATTTTTATTTTTAACTTCTCTTTTATGTTTGCTGACCTTGAATCTAGGGTTTTAAGATTTGGGGTTTCTAACATTGCAATTATTTTGGTACGAGTCTGAAATTTTTGATAAACCTTTCAAATACTAAAAATGATGTTCATTTTATCTAATTATCTGCGATTTATGATCTTAAATTTCATTTGAGTTTACAATTTGTTTATGCCTGAAACATGATAAGATGAATTGAATTAATTCTTGACATCATTTTCTATTAGTTATTTGATTTTGACAATTTGTGTGATATTCTTTCAGATAATTTGTGTTCCATATGTCTATTTGATAGTTCATATCTCATGATAATTTGTGTTCCGTATGTCTGTTTGGTAGTTCAATTTGTGTGATATTCTTTCAGATAATTTGTGTTTCGTATGTCTATTTGGTAGTTCATATCTCATTGAGACAATAATTATGTGGGGGTTCAAATTCATTGTTTGGATTGATCTGCATTGAATTCTTGTGGCTTATAGTTGGAATCAAATGAACAAAAAGAATCTAATAGCATTTGTCTTAAACAAAGAACTATTGTTTTAGATTTTCTACCATAGAAGAGAATACAAATAGAATCTAGAGAAATATATCACTGGATTGATTATTATATTATGAATGATAGATAAGACTAAAATGCAAACGGTGGAAAAGAAAAAGATATATTTGTGATTCTTAATATCCTTCTCCAGTAATATTTTAATTTCATATGCTAAAACTAGTAACATATCAAAAATAGATATTAATTTCCAATCGCTGGCAATGTGTTAAATCTAAATAATAAGGGAATGTGTTAAGTAACCTGGTATGCAGAATGATGCTAAAGAGATGCCAGCCACACCTGCTAAATCCATTGCAACTTGTAACATCAACATCCTATAATCTTATAAAACACGAAACCTTTGTCATTTTACGCCTAAGGGTTAGATCTGGTTGGACTAATACATTCACAGGCAAAATCATATGTATGAAAACTTGCAACTACAACATTTTAATTAGCTATGTTTGTTAACAGCGACAGTGGTGAGAAAGACAAGAGTTGACAACCATAGTAATGGCTATTGACGAGAACATATGATTTGTTCACCCATTTTTAGAACCATTTCCACAAGGGTGCAACATCAATATTAGTATTTACTTTAACCTAAAAATTATATTCTCAAACAAACTCTGCCACTTTGAAAAATTGCATTTGCCAAGAACATAGTAAGTTGTTTCTAATTGGTTTCCTTGGACTAAATTGTAATGTTCTTCTCATTCACCTTCCAATTCTTGTTCTTGTATGGTGGTTGATGATGTTTGTGTAATTCTTGTTCTGAAAATTAACAAGTTTCTAAAAATTCTTGCCAATAGATTGACTGAGATGCCATATGATTTCTATTTGTGTAACATTGGAAATACAAGTAGAATGAATTGGCATTTGAGTCAATGCATGTGTTAGTGCACAGAGATGATTGAATTGAAGATATTGGGTCTTTTTTATGTAGGAGTGTTACCAGATAGTAAGGCATTTGTTGTGTAAGCAATGATAAGACATAGTATCAGATTTATGTCAATGTCTACTGCTGTTGCCAATAAGTTTGCCAATCTCTAATGCATTAACCTGACAACCATATATGCTATACTTTAATTTAATGTTTTTATCAATTTTATTACAATTTGCTCATAGATTTGTTTGTTATTCATTTTGTAGGTCAAATATGTCAAATCTTGCACGACATGAAGTGGATGATGATGTTCAAAGTGGTGATGAAACTTCAACTCAACACTCTGTCCAAAGTGATAGTGGTAAGGGGAAAATGACAAGGTTGCGTTCGATTGTATGGCATCATTTTATAAGAAAGAAGTCAATAGGGAGCCAAAAGTTATATGTAAATATTGTAGCAAAGAGTATATGGAGAGAAGTAGTGATGTAACTCATAATTTGTTGATCCATATGGACAAATGTAATATAAAGAGGCAAAATGAAATGATGAAGTGTAAAAGTGCATTGAAAACTGTACAAGATGATGAGAAAAATACAAGAGTAGAGACTTAGAGGTTTGATCAAGAAGTTACAAGGAAAATAATAGCACGTGCAATTATCAAACACGAGTACCCACTGAGTATAACGGAGCATGAAGGGTTTAGAGAGATATTAGTATCCCTTAATCTACTATAGAAGAACATAACTCGTAATATAATAAAAAAAATTATTAATTTGTATGAGTTTGAAAAGACGAAGAATATGAGTTTATTAGAGGGTCTTCAAAGTAAGGTTGATATTACAACGAATATGTGGACGGTAGACATACAAAACTAAAAGTATATGGTAGTCACTGCACACTTTATTGATGACACTTGGGCTTTACAGAGTCAAGTTTTAAGGTGACTTCTTAAGTTTTATTTACAATATAACAAAATATTAATGTTGTTAAATGTTAATTATAATATCTTATTCTTTTTCCTTAATTATTATTGTAATTTCATATGTGTGTAACATCCATATATCGGTAGAACACTTGCTGACTTATTGATAACTTGTTTGGTGGAACTTAATATTGAGCACAAGGTATCTTCAGTTACTGTTGATAATTGTGCTATAAATGATTGTATGATTAGTTGTTTGTTAACGAAGATTAAAAAGTCTAACTTGCTCATGAGTGGGAATTTATTTCATATTCGCCGTTGTACCCATATCCTAAATTTGATTATAAATGAAGGATTAGACATGGTTGGTGATATAATAGGCAAAATTCATGAAAGCGTTATTTTCTAGAATGCATCACCGAAAAGAAGGGAAACATTTGAAGATAATGCTATTTGGGCTAGTATAATAAGTGGTAAACAATTAGTGCTTTATTATCCTATTAGATAGAATTCTTGTTATCTCATACTTTCATCTACATTGTATTTTAAGAATGCGAGTCGATTGCATCAAAGTAATGCATAGTACATTACTATGCCTAGTGAACAAGAGTGGAATTTGATTGGTGAATTAGAAGATAATCTGAAATCATTTTATGATCTCACTTGTTTATGTTCTAGTACAACATATCCCACATCAAACACATTTTTTTATCATATTTGTGAGATTATATTATTTTTGAATGATTAGTCTTCATCGGATTATGAGGAGATTAGAAATATGGCTTTAAGCATGATAAAAAAAATTGAAAAATATTGAAAGGACTTTCATGGTTTGTTAGGTGTGGCTTCCATATTAGACCCAAGGTACAAAATGAGTTTGATTGAATATTACTTTCCTATGCTTTATAATGTTGACTCTCTGCATTATGTTGATCAAATACGTACCCTTTGTGAAGACTTAGTGAAGGAGTATCAGTTGAATTTTTTTTTCAAATAACAGTTCTTATACTCAAAGTATCTCATCTTCTACTTCTTCTGTTTCTATGAAAATAGGGCCTCCTCGTAAGAGAAAAGCCCAACGAGTTTTGGGTTATCACCACTTTGTGAGGGTAAGCAATACTTTGAATGGTAAGACAGAGTTATAAACATATTTAAATGAAAATGTATTAATATTTGAAGAGGGTTTTGATATTTTGGGTTGGTGGAAAGTAAATACAAATAAGTATTCTATATTGGCTCATATGGCTAGAGACATCTTGACAATTTCAATTACCACAGTTGCTTCTGAATCAGCGTTTAGTATTAGTGGTAGAATTCTTACTCCACATCGTAATAGCATTCATCTAAACATAATCGAGGCTCTAATGTGTTGTCAGAGTTAGCTATATGATAAATCAAGAGGTATAAAAGTTTTTAAAATATATTTTATTTACTTTTTTACCATTATTTTTATTATAATTACCGTGTTGTTTATCTTATTTTCTTTTTATTTTTAATTAGCTATTTGTTTTAAGATGAGAATTGACACATTAACTGATGATGAGAAGGAAGATTGTAAAGAAGATAGAGAACATAAGATGAATATTTCTATAAATATTATTAGTTTCTTATATTAAACACATTTAAAATTATTGAACATAATCTTTTGATTTTTTTATGATGTAGGGTTGTGGAGAAACTTGAAGATAGATTTTTTATATATTATTTTTTTATTTGATGTAATTTGGCCATTTGACAACTATATATAGTTTAATATGTTTACATTGTTATAATTAATGGTTATATATATGTTTTTTTTCTATTTTTAGTACAATGATTAATGATATTAAGTTGTTTTGTTTATGCAATTTGTATATTTTAAAATTAATTTAATAATATTATGATTAGTTATAATATAATTAATATTTAATAATTTGAACAAATATTTTTAAAAGTAATTTTTAAAAATTCTTTCAAAAACTAGTTTAATTTATTTTAAATAAGTTTAATAATTAAGCTTAATAATAAAAATTGGATAATGAGCTCCATGGGTTATACCATTTTAATTGGATGTAATCCTACCCAAACTTATTTTTAAAAGTTAAGTAATAGGGTGGGTTAAAAGTAACTCAATCCATTTAAGTATGAGTTTGGATAAGGTAAAACCTACTCAATACAACCCAATTGCTAGCACTAGTTCAACTAGAAACTATATAATTGAGAGGCAGTGAGTAGTCAAATAGCTGTATTTACTCTTATACTTATCAAACTGTTTAAAAGAAGTAACTGTCATATTTTTGAGTCCATTTGAAGAGTAGGACCATTTCTATAGATTCAATTTCTTTTATCTAGTGATGATGTCCCCTTAAAAGTGTTGAACATATCTCAAATTACAAGTTGAGAAGTTATAATTTTTGCTTGGCGGAGATAGTATCACAGTTGTAGCGTTTGATCGTTTAATGCAGATCAGACTGCAGTGTGGCTGATCACTAGTGCTTGCTTCACATGAAGTGTATTCCAAAGGCCTTGTCTAAGAAGTTAGTACACCAGAGCTGCAAAAGGTACCAAGTATACGCCAAGACAGAGAATTTTTAAATGAATTTTATGAAGCTTTTATACAAGGCATAACATCTTTCTCTTCTCAACCATCTTCAAAACTGAGAAGATTGCACAGGACATATAAGTTGCAGTCAAATTGAAATTAATGAGTTTAGTTGCCTTGTGAAAGAAAAACAAAACTTAGGGTCACAGACATGTTTACGACACTTGAGCTTGTTTCAAGGAAAACTATCTTTTATTTCTCAATTGTCTTTCAAATTTTAAAGGGTTGAATTTGACCAAGAAGTAGAGATTTGCAGCAAATGAATAAATCATTAAAGTTAGATTAGCTGACAAAGTTGTAATGGAGATTGAACTATATAGACATCGTCATGTGAAAGCTGACTTAGCTATCAAGACATCACTGTTTTAATTTGTTGGACTCGAAAAAATTTTTAGAAGAATTCTTGGCATGCCCTGAGAATGTTCCGAGTCAAATGCAGTTTGCCAATTGAAATAATAAGTGGTATGTCAAGCCAAATACAGGTACATCTACGATAGTTTCCTGTTCAGAATAGAAATTCCTAATTTTGAGTAGTTCAGGGGTGTGATCACCTAGATATTGTCTATCTGTATTTTTATGGATATTGGTCAAAGAAATGAAGCTTTTTCTGTCTTTTCATGCTTAATATGTCGTGATTCAGTTTGACTCGGGTCTAGTCAGCAGTACTGAAAAAATATCAAATGCTAGATTGTTTATGCTTCCCTTAAAATTCAGGAAACATAGTCATATGGGCTGATAACCTTATTTTGTGACATCTTAAGACACAATATATCGCTTGCTGAAAAATCAACAGCAATTGGATCATTATATTAGTCTCTACTGGTTAGTAGTTTATATGCAATGTTCTGTTTAGAATCCGTTAAAGAAGGCAGGGGAGGAAATATTGATATTTGTCAACTAGGACATCTTTGTTTCATTTCATGGTAGGTCATAATAAGTTGCAGTTGATAAGATCAGAGAACAAGAGCTTGTTGGAAACTTCTCATTTAGTTGGGAGGCAGAACCATGTGATTCTTTGTTATGCATGTCCCTGATCAGATGCCAGTATAGTTTTGTTTACAATTTATAAAGCATTTCAGATTATTTGATTGGGAAAATTTGCTCTATATTTATGCACTGGTCTAATTGTTAGCCACCAACTGTCAAGGTTCTTCAGCATTCTTAAGTTTCACATTTTCATATCTTTCTACCAAATACTTTTAAAAAACTAATCAATTCATAGTCATGGGTATCCGTTTGCCTAGGATAGCCAACATCAAGCACACTGTAAGGCACTCTCTTTCGTCTGTTGTGCCTAAAGGTCACTTGCTGTTTATGTAGGAGAAACTGAAAAGAAGAGATTTGTGGTTCCAATCGCATACTTGAAGCACCCTCCATTCCAGAATTTGCTAAGTCGGGCTGAAGAAGAGTTCGGGTTTAATCATCCTATGGGCGGTCTGACAATCCCATGCAGTGAAGAAGTATTCTTGGATATAATTGGCAATCTGTAGACCTCAAGAAGCATGAAGTTAAAGATATGTAAACGTCCAATATGACTCTTAACACATCTTCACCATTGACTGAATTGCAAAGTTTGAATAGAAAAGTATACATAGTGATTGTTTCCTGCAATCCATATAAACTTATTATCAGTTATGTAGATATGATGTGAAGTTGATCTTGACTTTGTCTTGGTAACAACACTTCAACTAAGATTTTTGTTATCAATTATGTTCTAGCTTGCTGCATATTTCTTCTTATCAGGGAAAAACTAAGATTCTACCAAAGTGATTAAGTATTAGTTCCTCCACTTTATTCACTTTATGCTACCGTGTAATAAAAAGTTATATATAAAGTGTTATTAAATTTCTTCTATTGCAAGAGTGCTTAAGAAGCTGCATATGGACTGAATAATAGGCTGAACAGTTGCTAAAGAATTGGTCAAAATTGAATATGCAAGATATCCTTGAAGACCAAATCTTTAGGAAGATAATGATATTATTTGTTTATGGCATGATATTAGGAAGCTGTTAGTCATGCCTTGTGATCAGCAGATTTTTTTTATTTTCTGTTAAAATTTAGCTCTATATAAAGAGTTGTGCAGTGAATAAAAACAATATATCAGAAAAGTCAATTTTACTCTTTGTTTATTATATCTTCTTACCTCTTTGATCAGCTCTTATATTTTATAACAACAAATTGGTATCAGAGCAATTTCTTAAGGGATCTGTGAGTTAAGTGAGTCCATATACACAAACCAAAACACAAACACAAGACCAAAAACATAACAACCATCAAGTAATGGAAACTGAAACAACCATCGCACATGTTGTACCACCAGTTTTTTATGGTGATAATTATCAAGCCTAGGCTATTAGAATGATAGTCCATCTTGATGCATTAGACCTCTGGGAGGCTGTTGTGGAAGATTATGACATTCCTCCACTGCCTAAAAATCCTACAATGATTGAAGGTTCACAAAAAAAAGAAGACAAGGAAGTCCAAAGCTAAAGCGTGCTTATTTTCTGTTGTGTCTAGCACAATATTCATAAGAATTATGAATCTGGAGTCTGCAAAGGACATTTGGGACTACCTCAAGTCAGAATACCAAGGAAATGAAAGAACAAAAAATATGCAAGTGCTCAACTTGATCAGAAGATGAAGGAGATAGAAAACATCAAAGATTACTCTGACAAGTTGCTAAGCATAATAAACAAGGTTAGATTGCTTGGTAAGGATTTTCCTGATGAAAGAATTGTGCAAAAGATACTTGTCACTATGCCTGAAAAATATGAGTCTAAGATTTCTTCATTAGAGGAGTCAAAGGACTTATCTACTATTTCCTTGGGAGAATTAGTGAATGCTTTACAGGCACTGGAGCAAAGGAGACTAGTGAGACATCAACAAGGTAGAAGACAACAGAGAGGAAACTTCAACATGTTTTGCAACAAGCAACAGCTCAAGTGACTCTTGGATGATAGATAGTGGCTGCACACATCATTTGACAAATGATCAAAGGCTTTTTCAAAGTCTGGACAAAACTATGATTTCTAAAGTCAAAATTGGAAATGGTGAATACATCTCAGTCAAGGGCAAATAAATTGTGGCTATAGAAAGCTTATCAGGTTTAAAATATATTAATGATATTTTATATGTTCCTAACATTGACCAAAACCTGCTTAGTGTTGGACAGCTGATTGAGAAGGGTTTCAAGATCATATTTGAAGACAAATGATGCATGATCAAAGATGCAAAAGGCAGAGATGTATTTAAGGTCAAAATGAGAGCAAAAAGCTTTGCTCTAAATTTGATGGAGGAGGAGCAGATAGTTTTTCCTATCAATGCAGGTAATGAAGATTTATAGCACAAGAGGCTTGGGCATTTTCATCACACTAGACTATTATACATGCAGAGACACAACCTGGTTAGAGGTGTTCCATAGCTGGAGGATAGGTTGACAGTTTATGTGGCTTGTCAATATGGAAAACAAGTCAGAAAAACTTTTCCTCGGACTGCATAGAGAGCATCACACAAACTTCAACTGGTGTACACAGATGTTGGAGGTCCTCAGAGAACTGCTTTATTAAATGGCAGTAGATACTATATAGTCTTTATTGATGATTACACCAGATTCTGTTGGATTTATTTTTTAAAATTCAAATCTGAAGTTGCTAATGTGTTTTGGAAATATAAAAAATGAGTGGAGAATCAAAGTGGCTGCAGGATGCAGATTATAAGGTCTGACAATGGGAAAGAATACACCAGTAGGAGTTTTCAACAATTTTGTGATAAAGCTGACATTGACCATTAGCTTACAGCACCATACACACCACAGCAGAATGGTATGAGTGAGAGAAAAAGCAGGGGCATCATGGAAATGACAAGGTGTATGCTACACAAAAAGGAGCTTCCAAAGACGCTGTGGGCAGAGGCTGTAAACACTGCAGTTTTTCTGTTGAATAGGCTGCCAACCAGAGTTCTACAAAACAAAACACCTTTTAAAGCTTGGTTTGGATACAAACCAGACTTGCAACATCTAAAACTTTTGGTTGCCTCTGTTTCTCTTATGTGCCACAGGTGAAAAGAGACAAACTCGATAATAAGGCAGAACCATGAGTTTTTATTGGATATAGCAACACATCCAAGGCTTACAGAATTTTCTAGCCTCAAAATGGAAACATTCTTGTAAGTAGAGATGTAAAGTTCATGGAAGATAGACAATGGAACTGGAAGGAGTCAGTACAGCAGTTAGAGATTCAGCAAAACATTGATGATAATATAGATGATAAACCAATAAGAGGTACAAGGTCATTATCTGATATTTATGAAAGATGTAACATTGCTGTCTTTGAGCCTGTAGAGTTTAAGGAGGCAGAGAAGGATGAAAAATAGATTGAAGCAATGAAGGAGGAGCTCAGAATGATTGAAAAGAATGACACTTGGGAGTTGGTGAATAGATCTCAACACAAAAAGCCTATAGGAATCAAATGGGTTTATAGAACCAAACTTAATCCAGATGGTTCTGTAAACAAATACAAAGCCAGATTAGTTATAAAAGGATATGCTCAAATGTTTGGAGTAGATTTCTCAGAGACTTTTGCTCTAGTAGCACGGCTTGATACAATCAAAATGTTGCTTGCCTTGACAGCACAGAAAGGATGGAAGGTTTACTAATTAGATGTAAAATCTGCTTTTTTAAATGGTTATCTGTAAGAGGAGATATTTATAGAACAGCCTGAGGGTTTTCAAGTCAAAGTACAAGAGGAGAAGGTTTATTTGTTAAAGAAGGCCTTATATGGTCTTAAATAGGCTCCTAGGGCCTGGTATAGCAAGATTAATGAACACTTTCAAAGTATTGGTTTTGTTAAAAGTCTAAGTGAAACCATATTATATGTAAAAGGAACAGATGCTAGTTTAATTATAGTTTCTGTTTATGTTGATGATTTACTTGTAACAAGCAATAATGAAAAGCTGATACAAGAATTTAAAGCTGAAATGCTCAAAGTCTTTGAGATGACTGATCTAAGGTTGATGTCCTATTTTTTGGGAATGGAAGTGAAGCAAAGTTATGATGGAATCTTCATATTTCAAAAGAAATATGCAAAGAAAATACTTAAAAAGTTTTATATAGAAGATTACAAGAGTGCAAACACACCAATGAATCAAAAGGAGAAGTTCAGCAAGAATGATGGAGCAGACAAGGTTGATGAAGGACTTTACAGAAGCCTGATTGATTGTCTGATGTATCTTACAACAACTAGACCTAACATCATGTTTGCTATAGGTTTACTTTCAAGGTTCATGCACTGTGGCAGTGAATTACATTTTCAGGCTGCAAAAAGAGTTATAAGATATATCAAAGGGACAATGAACTATGGCATCAAATACAGTTATTGTCAGAATTTTATGTTTCAAGGATTTTCTGATAGTGACTGGGTAGGTTCTATTGATGACATGAAGAGTACAACTAGTTTCTGTTTCTATTTTGGATCAGGAATATTCTCATGGAGTTTAAAGAAACAAGACATAGTAGCTCAAAGCACAGCAGAAGCTGAGTACATAGCAGCAACTGCTGCTGTGAATCAAGTAATCTGGATCAAAAAACTGCTTGTAGACTTATACACAGAGCAAGATAAGCCTACACAGATTCGTATAGACAATCAAGCTGCGATTTCGATTGCAAATAATCCTGTTTTTCATGGGAAGATTAAGCACTTCAACATTAAGTTATATTACTTAAGAGAAATGCAGAAAGAAGGGGAGGTTAATCTGCTTTATTGCAAAATTGAGGATCAAGTAGCAGATATATTTACCAAAGTCTTATCAAAAGACAGATTTGAAGATTTAAGAAACAAACTAGGCCTCTACAGCTATCAAGACAAGGAGAAGTGTTGCAAGAGTGTTTAAGAAGCTGCATGTGGACTGAATAATAGGCTGAACAGTTGCTAAAGAATTGGTCAAAACTGAATATGCAAGATATCCTTGAAAACTAAGTCTTTAGGAAGATAATGATATTATTTGTTTATGGCATGATATTAGAAAGCTGTTAGTCATGCCTTGTAATCACATATTTCTCTTATTTTTTTATTAAAATTTAGCTCTATATAAAGAGCTGTGCAGTGAATAAAAATAATATATCAGAAAGTCAGTTTTACTCTTTGTTTATTATCTCTTCTTACCTCTTTAATCAGCTCTTATATTTTATAACATCTTTCAAGACCCAATCCTCTGTCCTGTTATGGTTTTATAATAAAAAATTCAAAAGAAAAAAAAATTAAAACTTGAGTAACTCACCTAGGTAACTCTATCTCTGTTGTTCAGATAAATGAACTATTCGATAGAGGGTCCATTTTCATAGCAAGGCCCCTGAACAATTGAGACATGCAGGTGATAATTGTCTTTGCAGCAACAGTGGCTCATATGATATACTATTTAAAGGCTAGGTAAAGTGGGATGAGATGTAAGGCATGCTTCATGTGAACTTTACGAGGCTGATCTTTCAAGTTGATGCATTTAAGTTTGGGGTCCAAAGCTTTTTGAATTCTCTATTTTCTAGTCTCAATAAGCTACCAAAACGTAAAAGGAGCATCAGAATCTGATATTGTCACTGATCTTAGCCGAAATATATTAAATTGTATCATTTTTAATGGTTAAAGCTTTTGGAATGACTGATTGCATTTTGTTGAAACAGAAGTACACAAATAAGTAATATAATGTAAAATAAGTAATATAATTCATAGAATTTACATGGTTCGATAACTTATTTACATCTATGATGGATCAAGATCACTCACTCTTATTATTGAAATATAAGTTACTCATAAAGTATGCCTTTTACAAGAAAGACTCATAAAGAAAATACTATTTCATGCAATCTAGGAATTTTTTCTCACTAAGAATCACAAAGTATATTTAATCACAATGATTTCTTCAAAGATCACCAAGATGTGTTTACAAGCTAATAAAGAACCTTTATATAGGCTTTAAGATGACCTAGGTTTACCTTAAATATGTGGGACTCGTATTGAAGAGTCCTGGAACAAGTGGGAGATGAAATAAGTTATAATCAAATCGGGAAACTATTTCTGCGCTAGGTGCTGCGGCGCTCAGGTTCTACCTTAGACCTGGTTGTCATGGCACCTATACCTAGGCACCGCCCTTTTTGTTTTTCTCGTTCATCTTTGATCTTTGCATACCCAACACACTTGCCTTCCTCTTCAAATCATATCTTGATGCTTTTTAATCAACATTCTCACAAACCCCTTCTTTGATTCAAAATCATCCACAAAGTAACTCGATCTCTCATATTCGTATCTTCGGTCACCTTTACAAAGTAGTGACTCTGGTTAAGTCCTTACATAGGATGAACTTAATCGATGTTAGCAGGGTTTTTAGACGACGCTATCTTTGTTAGACTAACTTCACCACTTTAGACAATCTCTCGAATGTAATGTAGTCGTACATCAATGTGTTTCGACCTCTCATGAAACACTTGATGCTTGTTTAGGTGTATGGCACTCTAGCTGTCACAATGTACACTGGTTTTCACATCTTCAGTAGCCATTATCTCCGTGCATATGCTTTTTAACCACACGACCTCTTTGATAGCTTCACCAACATTTATGTACTCCACCTCTGTGGTAGATAGTACAACCATATGTTGTAGAATTAATCTCCAACACACACTACACCTAAACACTGTGAATACGTCACCCATCAACGATCTTCTATTATTTAGATCACCTGCATAATTTGAGTCTACGTATCCTCTTACCATTTCAGTACTGTCCTTATCCCATTTATACATCAACCCATGATTTGACCTCCCCTTGAGATATCTCAAAATCCACTTCACTGCAAACCAGTGATCTTTACCCGAATTTGTCATATATTTACTTACTACACTCATAGCCTATGCTATATCTGGTCTTGTGCACACCATTGCATATATGATGCTCCCCCACAATGCTTGTATATAGTACTTTACTCATCTATAGTTTCTCTTCTTTGGATGTCGGCGACTGTGCTGCTGAAAGTTTGAAATGCATGGCCAAAGGAGTAGAGACAGCCTTTACGTTGGACATACCAAACTTCTTTAGAATTTTGAGTATATATTACTATTGAGACAAGAATATAACATTTATTCTTTCCCTCACAATATCCATACCCAATATTCTCTTCCCTGCTCTCAAATCCTTCATCTTAAACTCGCCACTCAACTGCTTCTTGAATTTGTGTATTTCTTCCATATTTTTACATGCAATTAACATATCATTGATGTATAGAAGCAAATACATCATCCTATAATTTATGTTGTTAAAGTACACGCATCCGTCATACTTGGTCCTATTAATGCCGCAAGCCATCACAAACTTATCAAATCTCCTATTCCACTATCTAGGTGATTGCTTTAACTCATATAATGACTTCTTTAGTAAACAAACATGATCTTCTTTTTTAGGTTCCTCGAACCCTTGTGGCTGTGCCATATATATCGTCTTTTCAAGCTCTTTATGTAAAAAAGTTGTCTTTACATCCATTTACTCTAAATGTAAATCAAGGTTTGCATACATGGCTAATAAAATCCTAATGGATGTGTACTTGCCAACTGGAAAGAAATTCTCATGAAAATTAACTCCTTCTTTTTGAGTAAAACCTTATGCAACTAATCTAGCCTTGAATCACGTAGGCTCTATCTCTGGTATTACCTCCTTCATTTTATACACCCACTTGAACCCAGCTAATATTTTTTGAGGTCACTCCACCAACTTCCAAGTAATGTTCTTCTTAAGATAACTAATCTCTTCTTTCATAGCCTGCTATTATTCTTTCTTGTTTTTACTCTTTATAACCTTACCATATGCTCTAGGCTCATTATACTCAAGAGTATAAGCATAATTAAAAGTATGAGCAATTAGATTTGCTTGTGCATATTTGATTTGTGAGTTTATCGTTCTCCTTAGCCTGTCTCTAGCTAGTTGGCACTCTTCAAGTTCTATCTCAGGAGTATTAGTCTTTCCTTATGTGGACTTGGAGGAACTTGCTGGTGTTCTTGGTTCATCTTTAAAGATCTCTTTGTTGAAGTGCTAATTTAGGGGCATATCAAATCTACTCTCAGGCTCTACTTTAACTTCTATTGACTCGGGTCATGGTTTATGATACTCCTTTATGGTGTCAAGTCTTTACATCATACCTTGTATCCTTTCACTCATTCGGAATATCCTATGAATACTCTTTTGATATCTCTAGATTTTAACTTCCCCTCCTTAACATGTACAAAGGTAGGGCAACTAAATATTCTGAGTTGGTCATACTTAAGAGGATTGCTAGACTATTTCTCTTCTGACGTCTTAAAGTCAATTGCTGAGAAGAGATTTCTATTAATCAAATACGTTGCAGTCACTAAAGCTTCTCCCCTAGATGCCTTGGACATCTTTGCATTGGTAAGCATACATCTAACCCTTTCAAGTAGGGTTCTATTCATCTTTTTAGCTATGTCATTCTTCTATGGTGTTGATCTTACCGTTCTATGCCTTACAATCCTATGCTTAGCACAAAACTCATTAAACTCTTTATTACAAAACTCGAGGCTATTGTCAGTTCTCAACCTCTTCACCTTTTTGCCAGTTTGATTCTCAATAAGAACCTTCCAAGTCTTGAACGCATCAAATACTTGATCCTTGCTCTTCAACACACAGACCCATAGCTTCATTGAATAGTCATTAATCAAACTGAGAAAATACCTGGCACTACCACAAGTAGCTGTCTGAGCTGGTCCCCAAAGATTTGAGTGTATATAGTCAATAGTACCTTAGTCTTGTGCTCGCCGGTACTAAACATCACCCTATGTACTCTAATGGTTAGAACTTATCCTCCCCAAACGCATTTTATCTAAATATCTCCTTCAAGGTTCTCTCACCTAAATGTACTCATCTAAGATGGCACAACTTGGTTTGCATATTCTCATCA
The DNA here is from genome assembly GCA_946807835.1 of Ailanthus altissimus. Lineage (NCBI taxonomy): Eukaryota > Viridiplantae > Streptophyta > Magnoliopsida > Sapindales > Simaroubaceae > Ailanthus > Ailanthus altissimus. The sequence continues at coordinate 16,628,283 of OX327698.1, forward strand.
TTTATAGAGAATAGTGCAGAATAACTCACAACTTCACATTTAAGCACATAAATGCATTTGTGCTTCTCTCCTCTCATTACCACTATGGAACTCTTCAACACTCGCAAATCCTTCCGTCGATCTTGATGGAACACCCATTCTGATCTAAAGTCCCTAGTGAGATCAAGTTCCTCTTGAGGTCAAGAACATACCTAACATCTGTCAACTCTCTCACTCGCCCATCATGCAGCCTAAGTTTAACACTATCAATTCTCATCATCTAACATGCAATATCATTACTCATTAACATCTTACCACTACTAATAGGCTAAAAATTCATAAAACAAGACTTGTGCGAGCACATGTAAAAAGTACAATCAGAATCAAGAACCTATTGTTCTGCATTCTTACCATCAGTAGCGACGAGTGTCTCTACGCTATCACAACTATCATTATAGGCAAACGCAACATCCGCTTTCTTCTTGTCTTGTGCTTTCTTTTCTGGACAATCTTTTATGAAATGCCTCTTTTTTCTTGCAGTAATAGCATTTTCTAGGAGCCTTGGACTTCGATCTTGAGCCCTTTTTCCTTTCATCTCTATTGAAGGTAGAAGAAGAACACACAAAATTTATGTGGTTCAGCAACTTGCCTACATCTATGGTAGATCAATATCACTCACTCTAATTATTGAATCACAAGGCACTCACTCTTATTATTAAATCACAAGACACTCACAAAGTATACTTTTTACAAGAAAAACTCATAAAGAAAACACTCTCTCTTGCAATCCAGGGATTTTCTCTCACTAAGAATCACAAAGTATGTTTAATCACAAAGATTTCTTTAAGGATCACCAAGATGTGTTTACAAGCTAATAGATAGCCTTTATATAGGCTTTAAGATGACCTAGATTTATCCTAAACATGTGGGAGTCATATTAGGGAGTCCTAGAATAAGTGGGAGACGAAATAAGTTGTAATCAAATCGGGAAACTATTTCTGTATTGGCCGTCGTGGAGCTCAGCCCTTGTCGCAGCGGCGTTGGGGCACCTCGTTTGGTCACCGCGGTGCTTAGGTTCTACCTTGGGTGCCGCAACACCTACACCTAGGCACCACCCGTTGCGTCTTTTGCCTCATTTTGCATCTGTCTTTGATCATTGTGTACACAACACACTTGACTTGCTGTACAAATCATATCCCGATAAGTTTTAATCAACTTTCTCATACATCTTCTCTGACATCAGTTTCTATATTTGGATAAAAAGTTGTAAAGGCTTTAGTTACAAAAAGAAAATTTTCAAATCTGTCAACATTATTTCAATTCCAAGTATTGTGATAATACAGATAAAGAAGCTTTCTTTTAGTGTATTTCTCCATATTATTATGGTTCTTTTATTTACATTAGACATGGTAAGTTGCCACGGAGTCGTATCGAGCCATGCTGCTACAATTGGCCGATTAAGCCATACTCATGGGTAATTTTTTATTTTTTAAAAAAGATAATTAAAAACAAATGTTGTGTCTCCAGGTAGCATCTTTTTTTTTAAATTTTATTTTTCTTTTACAATTGATCAACGATAAAATGGGGAAAGAGGCTCCCCCTAGTCCTTTCACACTACTTAATTCACTTTCTCCTCTCTACACTCTTCACCATTTTCAATCTCTCAAACTTTCTTAACTCAACTCAAATTTCTCCTAAATTATTTTAACTTTTTTGAAAAATGATATTATATATATTTTTTTCAATTTTCATTTATTTAATTACATTTTCATTATCCATATAATAAAAAAATTTAATCGCAATGGTCTAAATGAATTTATAGATATTCTAATCTCATCAACATAAATTTTTAGTAGTCAATCTACTTTCACAACTGAAAATATTAAAAGTATTAGAAAATAAAAGGGAGGATAAACAGATATTTGAAATTTTTTCACATTGGAGAATCATACATATGCAGCTTCTAGAAAAATTGAAGAAAAACCTATTTATACATTTTGTGATAAAACTATATATGCCAAAATGGCTCATGACACTAGGCATTTGAATCTATATGTCAATGCATATTTTCAAAAACATAGTCCAAGGGATCTAACTTAAACTCCACTTGCCCAAAGTACTCCTAAAGGAAGTTATTTTAGATTCTAGTATAATCAGCAGCACATACTTACTGGATTACCTAAATACGTTACAGCAAGTTAACAACCTCTTTTATTCACTAAAGATGAAAGGTATAAGAAATTTATGAAAATGTATGTTCAACCCAACTTCTCTTATATTCCTAGAAATACTGTTAAAAATGATATTTTCACTGTATTTATTCAAAGTAAACAGAAACTAATAGATAAAATCTCATAAATTTAATAAGTGTTTACTGTTACTTCTAATTATTAGATGGGTGTTAATAATTTGAGGTATATTTATATTACACTGTATTATATTAATAATAAATAATTTTAACAAAAACATTTATTATTTTTCATGAATTGGAATATCCACACATGACTAATGTTATTTTAGTTCTTTAATAATTATTTTTTAGAGAATTTCAAGTGGTTGATAAACTTATTAGTATTACTTTTTATAATACAAGTGCAAATACTTGTACTATAAATGTGTTTTCAATTTAATAATACTTACGCATAGTTCAAATTTTTTTCATTAAAAATGTTTTTGTAATATTCTTAATTTAATTATTCAAAATGGTTTAAATATAATTACTTCTCATTTTGACAAAATTAGAGAAGCAATACAATATATTGCTTCATCATCTATTAGACAACAAGAATTTAAAAATTGTGTAAAGTAATTTTGGATCGAATAGTAAAAAATTTAAATTTGACATGAAAATTCGTTGATACTAAAGATTTTATAGTAGTTTTTGGCCCCAAAAATTGGTGCTTGAGGTTAGATGTCGACTTCTCAATAGAGGAGAAATGCATCTTATGTGTACTCATAAGCTCACATGATGTGGATGCCTATATGATTGTCAAATCATGCTAATGGTAAAAACTGACATTTGAAATTAGCACAAAAACTAAATTTAATGTAGTTGACCCTTCGAGTATGTGTGTTAACAGATGACTAAACAAAAAGTTATGTCTCTTCATATTATTGATGACATGGTCAAATCTCAAACCACTCATATTAATCATATAACTAAGAAGCGCTCTCAAAGGATCGTGTTAATTAAGGGAACAGTCCACTTGTAAGAATGTTCTAGTTCATCTATGTATTACTTTCTAAGAAGTACTTGGGTTATGGAGTGAGAGGGCCATAGTGGCCTTACATTATCCCTCAACTTTTTATCAAGTAGCTAATTAATGGGGGTCTTTATCGCTTTGTCCCACATCCCTTTGGTACTTAAAGCATTCAATCAAGAAGGTCTTTAAAGCTCTTTCACTGGATCGTATTGGATCTCTAATAAGCAACTGATTGAGGAGGTCATTAGGGCCTTGCCTCATATCCCCTAGATCTTTTAGGCATTTAATTGAAAAGGTCTTTAGGGGACTTCCACCATATCCTCTCGGCTATTTAAGACATGCAATTGATAGGGTCTTTGAAGGTCTTTCCACGTATCTTCTTTGCACTTCAAGGCATTCAACCAAAATGGTTTTTTCCTGTATCCTCTTAGCTTTTCAAGGTATTTAACTAAAAGAGTCTTTAGGGGTTTTTTCTTGTATCCTTTTGACTCTTCAATAAGAAACTGACAATGAGGTTATTAAGACTATGCTCTATATCCCCTTGGTTCTTTAGGCATTGAACCAAGAGGGTCTTTAGAGGTATTTTCTTGTATCTTTGTAGTTCTTTCAGACATTCAAGTGAGAGGTTCTTTAAGGGCCTTTCCCCATTCCTCTTAGCTATTCAAGCCATTCAATTAAGAGGGTTTATATAGGTCTTTTCCAGTATCCTCTCAGCTCTTCAATAAGCAATTGACTAGTGAGGTTGTTAGGGCCTTTCCCGCATCCCCTCAATCCTTTAGGCACTTAATTAAGAGGGTCTTTAAGGGTATTTCCCTACATCCTATTGACTTTTTAATAAGCAATTAACCGAGGTGGTTGTTAGGGTTCTGCTTGCATCCCATTGGTTCTTTAAGCACTTAACTGAGAGGGATAGGTCTTTCCCTGTATCCTCTCGACTCTTCAAGACATTTAATCGTGAGGATCATTATGAGTCTTTTTCAATATCCTTTCAGATCTTTAATAAGCAACTGATCGATGAGGCCTTTAGGGCCGTATCTCACATCCTCTTAGTCCTTTAGGCATTTAATTGGGAGGGTCTTTGGGGCCTTTAGAGCCCTTCAATAAACAACTGACTAAGGAGGTCATGAGGGTTCTGCCTTACATCCCCTTTATTCTTTAGGCATTTAACCTAGAGGTCTTTAAGTGCCTTTCCTTGTATCATCTTGGCTCTTAATTTGGCTATTTTCAAACAAGGTGGATTATAGGACGCTGATGTTTCTGAAGAATAAATTATTATTATTATTATTGGATGATTTGATCAAGAGCGTTTAAGTGCTCAAAAGTGATTATTATAACAATAAATGTAAATGAATTATGAATAAAAGTCATTAAATGTTAAATATAAAGCATTAATCGGTGCTCTCAGTGTTTACTAGGCTTCTGAACATATTTTCATGTGCTTGGATTTATATTTCAATGACTAAACTCTTTCGAGTATTCTATGATGGCTTTCTTTTATTTAAGTTATGGACTTCCTCCCGTGTTAACTATTGGGATTTATGCTTATGTGCCACCCCTACGTTTAAATATTTAATTATCATATTTATATAATTATCATTTCTAATAAAATTATTAATATTATTAATTATTAAATAGTAAGATGCTTGTAATATTTCAGACATTACATGATCTGAATGAGTTCAGATCTGGTCTAAAGAAGTTTAGATCAGCGCTAAAAGTTAACAATGGTAAAAGTTATAAGTGTTAAAAGTTAGCAGTGCTAAGAGTTAGCAAATTATAAGAGTTAGCGAAATTTAAGGAGTTAGAGCCTTATTTGAAATGAAAAAAAGACATGAGAATATATTAGTAATGATGTAGCTATAAAGAGTTGTAGATAGTGCTAGAAAATGTCATTGTGCAAGTATGTTCTCAAACACTATATTCTTGATCTAATTTTATCGATGCAGGTTTATTGGTGAAGCCTAATAATATAGATTAGTTTATGTCTATATCTGTATGGTCTAAATGATTAGTCTTACAAAATCATGAGTTTACCGGAAGCAAGTATAGAAATACAGATATTTATTGAGGACTGAGTACTTAACAGAATTACGAAGACCTCTAATAGACATCTCATAAAATCATCAATGGAAAGTCTTACGAGTTGAGTAGTATTTATAGTCCTTCTACCTGAGTACCACGATGGACTTGTGAGTGATCCACTATACTTTGATTCCACACATGTCAGAAACCTTTCATGGTCTAACCGTTGGACTTACGAGTTGAGTAGTATTTATGGTCCTTTTACCTGAGTGCCATAATGGACTTGTGAGTGATCAACTATACTTTGATTCCACACATATCATAAACCTTTCATGGTCTAACCGTTGGGTGTCGTTGGGTATGGTCCGATACTTATGGAGTCTGATGTGAGTAGATATGGGATCCGTCAGCTAATATGAGTGAGTTGTATATCTTGATACTCCGATATTGTATTTCAAGAAATTTTATGACTACAAGTATAAACCTTAAGAATATTTTCTATAGGGCTATACAATATCGTAAAAGTGTTTGCAAATATTGTTTATAAAAATACAAATATAGAGATAAATTTAAGGTTGGTCAAATAGAAATTTGATGGTGATGATCTATATCTTTGTTCTTCTAAGATATTAATGACGGGGGGATTATACGTTTGTTCTATAACCTCAACTTGTATGGTCTAACGCGCTACTTTATAATATCTGTAACGTGTATGTAGGGCATTATTTACGAATGTATAGAGGAGTTTTATATAACAAATCGGGCGTGAACCTAAAGAGTCTCATAATATGAAGTATATTCATTACGCACTAGGGTAGCAGACTAGATTTAATAATCTGATCCAAGAAATTTCAGCAAACCAGATATTTGTTTAAAGATCCTTTAGGATGTGCATTTGTCAAGATTTAATCGTTAAGTACATCATCTAATTAGTTGAAATAAGTTGTTAACTAATGAAATGTTGACAAGTGGTATAATTTGGTCCATAAATTATTTTTATCTTAAATTGATCTACTAACCTTACTAGTAAAAATAAGTAAGGTAAAATAATTATTCAAAATTATTTTGAATATTAATTAAATATTATATATAATAATTGTTATTATAAATGTCAATAAGGTTACAAACAATTATTACAATGACCTATTAATAATGGCATGATATTATGAAGGATGGAACACCATTGAAGTAAAGTTTGCAAAACTTATAAAAATTAAGAATGTTTTAATTTTTATTAAGTGGGTAATTAAATTACATTAACACAATAATAAAAAAAATAAAGATGTTATTTTCAAATTTATTTATGTTAATTAATAATGCTGTAAATTTATTCAATGGATAAGCATTAATTAAAATAAAAACATTGATGGCCAACAAAATTATTGGGTAGGCAATTTATTATATTTTGGTGGAGAAAAAAATAAAAAATTAAATGAAAGTGGTTCAACCACTAAAAGAGAGGAACTGATTTGATTAGTTCTCTCTCAATTTTCATCATACGGCCATGCCAAAGAAAAAGCAAGAAAATTCATAAGCAAAAATAATTTTTAAACAAGAGTTGGATAAAGACATGCTTTAATGAAAAATAGTTTCAAATGTGCTATGCAAGAGTTGCATAAATAATATATTTTCTTGAAAACAAATATGTATGTGTTGAAAGAGTTTGAACATATGCTGCTAAAAATTAATCAAAGCTATCATTTTAGCTCCATAATCTTACTGGATTATTGTGGACTAGAATTATTCAAAAATAGACTTCAAGGTGAGCTCTGAAATTTAAAATCTTCATCGAAGTTCCTCAAATACATGTTTCCTCAATCTTAACTTGTTTATAACTCAGTTTATATGTGTACATGTTGATTATATGTTTAATTAAGTGAAAATCGTATATGTGAGACATATATTGAAGTTTTTCAACATATAAACAATCACATACATACACTCAAAAATATGTTAACATTAACTGCCTTTATCCTCGTCAATTCTTTTCACGTTCTTTTAAAATTCATCCATAAGCGACCTAGTGGTCACCTTTATATGTCTTTGAATCACAACCTTTTATTTATGTCCTATAAACAATACCAAACTTTTGGCCCCAAATTTTGAGCAATCCTGGGTAATAAGTTAGATTTATATTTCATGAGAATAATATTTGGCCCAATTATTAGACATTATCCAAGATGCCCATTTATTAATGCTTAGTGTGGCATGTGTTGGTTCTTTTAGAACCTTATATTCAACCAAATAATAAAAAACATATACTTTACCAAGCCTTAATTTACTTTTAGTGCAGTATTGAATAATGAATTTGTCAATGGGAGTGCAATGAGGCGTGGTCTTTATAAATAATAAATTATAAAATAATCTCTTCTATAACCATAGTGAATTTATGGGTTTTAAGAGTCCTTAGAAGCTATATTAAAACCTGGGCATAGGGTAGTTTGCTTGAGGAGTATTTGGAAAAGAGCCCCAAGGAAGAGAAAAATCCTGAAGAAGATGAAAATAGTCCCTCCCTAAGGTCCGAAGCAAAAATCCCCTTTCTCTTTTATCAAGCTCTTGATTTATAGGCCTTGCTAAGTTTTGATAGTGGAATCCTGACAGAATTAGATCAAACTATTATCTTCCTATTCTAGTTATGTTTCAAAATTATAAGGAAATTTATTATGATAATCTTGAGATTCTGAGGATCTCAAGAATAAAGGCAGTCTAGTTTTTAGGCTAATTGGCTTGAGTCTAGTTAGCAAATAATAAATGTTTTCTCATCTGCTTACGGGAAAGGAGTAGTTGTCCTTGCCGGGAGAGCTTAGGCAATCTTGCTCAATCAATACTAATTATTTAGGATATCTCGTTCAATATCGAGGACTTTTAAAGATTGAATGTTGATCATGTCCCGTGGATACCTCATACAATTCTAGAACCTTCCGGTGGTAATGAGTTGTAATTTCTTATGATATCTTTTATGATGGGCCTCGTTGTGATCTGCCATGAAAGAAACCATGTGATATTCCATTTGTTAATGTACTATGCAAGTCCCAGGTCCATATAGGTAACATTTGATACTTAAAGATCATATAACGAGTACAAAAGCTTTTGGATCCTGTGTACCTAGAAAATAATTATTCATCACTCATACTAAATACTTCAGAAAGATCATTCAATCCAGTAGCAGCATTTTGTGCGTGTGTTTGGGGTCAGTGGTGAAGGCGATAGAGACAGTGAGGCACGCATCAGGTGGACTTCATGGGAGCTTGTCTGGCAAGTTGACTTGGTATAGTTAACATTTTGATATTTTGCAACTTCTAAATCTGTGTGTTTTCAGATATACGTAATTTGGATATACATGGTACAATTGGGTGCTGATGTGGATGGTGATGGGAACTGAAAGTAGGGCATAATTCAAGTGAGCTTGCTCATGGCCTCTATAGAAAACTGATGCTTTACAGGTGAAGGTCTTACGTTCTGGTATTAGCAACTTGAAAATTTTATTCTCCGAATGTTACATAATCTGGATAATTCCTGTTGTAATAATTGAATTTCTTGACCAATACTACCTTGGAATGTATATTAGATTGAATACCTTAATACAACCAATTAGCTATCATTATGACTAAAAAAAATAAGGTGCCTAATCGTTATTAAAAAAAATTATGGTTTGCGGGTGGTTCATTGACAGTTTGTTTTCCTACATCAGGTAGGGTATGATGTTTGCAATTTGATCAATTTTCCATTAAAATTTGATGATAAGTTGGAAGACAAATACATGTGAACTTCATAAGCTATTGTCTCCGCATCCGAAGCCCCTTCCCCACTCACATCACATATCAGAAGAATTCCTGCAGATCCTTTATCTTTCTATACACATGCATCTGATTGGGGTTCAGAAGCGTCCTAAGTCTCAAGTACTAAAATCCCTCTCCATTTTTTATCAGGTGGGGTATTACGTTTGCAATTTGATTAATTTTCCCTTAAATTTTATGATCAGTTGCGGGACAAAACCATGTGCTCCCTCATGAGCTGATGTCTCTGCATTCATAGCCTCTTCACCACTCGCATCACATATCAGATTATTTCCTGCTAGCCCTTCATCTATATATACATATGATTGGGTTCATAAGCATCCCAAAGTCTGAACTCCACAATCTCAATTACCACAAATCCTCCTCATTTCTGACTTCTTCAAAAGCTATTCCTAGCTTTATCTGATCAAAATCATGGGTTTCCGTTTGCCTGGCATTGCTCAAGCTAAAAAAGTTCTTCAAAAGTTTCCGCCGAATGCAAGTCAATCAGATAGAATAGCCATAGAAATACCAAAAGGTTACCTTGCTGTTTATGTTGGAGAAAACGAGATGAAGAGATTTGTGATTCCAGTATCATACTTGAACCATTTTTCATTTCAAGAATTGCTAAGTCAATCTGAAGTAGAATTTGGATTTAATCGTCCAATGGGAGGTCTCACAATTCCCTGCAGAGAGAACATCTTCATGGATCTCATTTCTAGCTTGCATGAGCAATGAGAAAGGATACTACCAATAATAGTGGATACAATTTTGTAGGGTAGAAATATGTCATTATGTTGTACAAAATTTTATTCTATACTTTTTCTTCCTTGATGACAGGAAATGTAATTTCTACAATGGAATGGATATGGTTTAAATATATATCATAATCTCAAAATCTGAAAGTAATGCAACTATCCAATGCCAATTTTGCTCGGTCAAGTTCCACAGGAACTTTTTATTCTTCTTATCTATGTTAATCTCGCATTCAATTCTTAACCACTTGATTGCATGCCAAATAACTTTCTTCAGAACCTTCTGTTTGATTTGGTTCACAAGTAGCGCTAAATATTTGACTTGTGTACATATTCACCTTTCTGTTCTTGTCAAACTGGTTGAAAGAAGCATATGGAATTTTTTTGTGCCTGATTGAGCAGAAAAATATAATATTGACAAATTTTTTGTGCCTGAAGTATTTTCACTCAAGGTCATTGAAAGTTCTAAAGCATAATCTCAAATTTCATGCTTCAAAGATATTCTTAATTTATTTCATTAATGGTATCTCGACTGAAGAACCGTTCCTAGTTTAAAGTAGGCTTTGTTGCAATTTGGCTGAGCAGGGCATGCTTTATATTCATTTCATAGGCTTTATCTTGCTTGTAGTTGCATTGGAGAAGCACAAGGCCAAAAGTTACGATGGATAAAATGAGTGGTTTTACAGATATGATTCGCATTAATGCGACAGAATTCTTACCAGTTTATGCACTCAAGTTGAAATTAGTGAGCTTATTATTGCCTGCTGAATTCAAAATCAAATTTTTGTTAAGAGACGTGATTCCTATACTAGAGCTTGTGGTAAGGAAATGAATGTCATTTCTGTCTCAAATATTCTGAAAACTTTAAGGGTTGAAGTAGGGATTGTTTGATTAATAATGGTCATTTCTTATGAACAAGTACAGAGATTTCCGCCAAAAGCATGTCATCATAAGTCAGATTTGCTGAAGGAAGTTTATTAGAGATTGAAAAATACATATATATATATATATATAAGCTTTCCTTGATAAAGAATTGAACTGGGAAAGGTACTAGTCAAACACATTTTATCAATTGAAACTATGAGCAAACAATCTAATTTCTTGGAGTGCTAGCATATATATATATAGCGAATGGAGTACATTTATGATGGTCTCATGTTTGACTAGAAACTCCTACTATGAGTAGTTGAGCAGTGTGATTATAAGTAACATGAAATGGAACTCTTTTTCTATTCCTTTTCATCGTGTGAGAGGCAGATTTTCAACTGAAACAAGGATAAGTTACATAGAAGAAAAACGCGGCTGCATTTATGACAGTCTCATATTTAGACGTGAAATACCAGGACTTTGACCTGTTCAGTGTTATCATAAACCAGATAAGGTCTATCTTGAATTATTAGGTTCTAGGAAGCAGGCTAGCAGCATTGATGAAAAGAACAAATGTAATATTAGTTTTATGCTTTCGTTCAACTAATCTTCACATGAGCTGATAACTTGGATATTTCCCATGCTCAGTCCTACATTAAGACAATATATGGTTTGCTTAATAAAATACCAGCAATTGGATTCTTATGTTAGTCTACAGTAGTTAGTATATTATCCCTAAGTTCTACTTGGTATCTGTCAAATTTGGCAGGCCAGATACAATGATACTTTATCAAACAGTTGGTCATTGTTTTCTTTCATATTGTAGGCCAGGATGAGTTGAAATCAATGAGATCACAAAACATAACCCTCCTGAAGACCTTATAATTATTAGTTGGGAGGCATAAGTGTGTAGTTCTATGTTGTACATGTGCTTACCCAGAGCCCATTCAAATTATCTTTAACACTAACACCATTTCAGATTTTACTGGCCTCGTGAGGAACTTTCATCTATATACACATATATACTGGTCTACAGATTACCACCAATTGTCAAGGAGCTTCTGCATTTTCAAGTTTCAGATATTCATATCTTTCCACCAAATACTTTATTTTTTGGGGGCGGTTTGGGGGGGAAACACCAAATACTTTGAAAAGACTACATAGTTCATTGCCAGGGTCACCCACTTGCCTAGAATTGTAAACACCAAGAAGATTTTGAGGTGCCCTCTTATGGCTTCAAAGGCCTAAACTGTGTCCAAAGGTCCAAAGATCACTTCTGTTTATGTTGGAGAAACTGAAAACAAGAGATGTGTGGCTCCAATTTCATATCTGAAGGATCTTTCATTCAACAATTTGCTAAGTCACGCAAAAGAAGAGTCAGGTTTAGTAAAGAAGTATAAATGGAGCTGTCTAGTGTCTAGCAGTTTCAAGAATTCAGGAAAAAGAGTTTGGAAGCCAACCAAGATGACAAACTATTTGTACCATTGACTTAATTATAGATTTTGAATAGAAAAAGTATACAGAGTGATTGTTTGATGGAATCCATGTAAACTAATGCCATTATTCCAAAGTTAAACATGTATCAATAGCAATACTTTTAATCACCGTTCCTTTTTTTTACATCACAGGAAATAAAAATTAAAAAAAAAAATTGTGCCAAAATATTTATTTATTAGTTCCTCCACTTTATGCACTTTATGTTACTGTGATATTAAAACTGCATACGATTTGTTATTACATTTCTTTCAGAAACCAAATCCTCAGCTCTGTTACAGCCTTGTAGTAACTTTGTAAATAATTTAAATTAGAAAGCGAAGTATAAAACTGCTGCTCTTTTCAGGGATTCTAACTATAACTTTATACATTAACATGCAAAAGAAGAAACAAAACAGCAAATGGGAAAAAGAAATATAGACTTCCATTTCTGGTAAAATCAAGGAATCAATATTAATTACAATTAAATTGCAACAGTAATACATGAAAATTAAACCTATATTTAGGCTACAGTGGAATGACAAGTGTTAAATCTTCATTGATCTGATCATGGAAAATAATCTTCTTCAGGCTGCCTATGCCAGAGAAAATAAGCAGCCTCGATCCACCTTGGATGCACCAAAAACCTCTTCTGTCGCTTGGCCCATCGATTATCTTCAGTTTCCACATTTGATGATACAACAACATGTGTAACTGTATCATCAATCACTAGCGTGCATAGAGCTCCCATCTCTTCTGCCCAACACCATATTAATGGAAAATCATCCTCAACATCACTCAACAGTATAGTGCAGCCCATAAGAACCCTCATCTGAATTTGCGCCAATACACTCCGAGCATCTCCGAAAGCAAGATTGTCGAAAAACAATCCATGGACTGTTTTCAAGACTCTAAGAATTGTTAGATGACGTGTTTAGGACTGCTGATGTGGAGTCATAATATTTCTTAGTTGAATGTTTCAAACTGTTCCTGTTTTTCTGGTGTTTGTTATTTGTTTTTATTGTTCATGTTGAGATCATGGCATAATCTTAGGACCATGATTCTAGTGGGTTGTTATTAGGCTTTAAATTGTAATGTTTCTTAATGAAGAAATGCAAGTAGTTCTCTTTGCCTTTTACCATAGCAATATTTATTTTCTTTTCTTACTCAAATAACAACATCTGGTATCAGAGCTCTCTTCTTAAGGGATCTGTGTTTGAATTTGAACAGGTCATGGAAGACGAAGCCAGTTTCTCCAAAATTGCTCCGACGGTGTTCGACGGAAACAACTACCAGCTTTGGGCAATACGTATGGAAACATACTTGGAAGCTTTGGATATTTGGGAAGCAGTGGAAGAAGACTATGAAATTTCTGCACTTCTGAACAATCCTACTATGGCATAGATAAAAGCACATAAAGAAAATAAGACAAAGAAATCAAAGGCAAAGGCTTGCTTGTTTATTGCAGTCTCATCCACCATCTTCACTTGCATCATATCTTTAAAGTCAGCAAAGGAGATATAAGATTATCTCAAGAATGAATATGAAGGAGATGAAAGAATTAAAGGTATGCAAGTCCTAAATTTGATTAGGGAATTTGAACTTCAAAGAATGAAGGATTCTGAGACAATCAAAGATTAATCCGACAGGCTTCTTTGTATTACAAACAAAGTGAGGCTTCTTGGATCTGAATTTACTGACTCATGAATTACAGAAAATATTCTTGTTACAATATCTAAAAGATTTGAAGCAACCATCACTACCTTGGAGAATACCAAGGATCTGTAAAAAATTTCCTTGATAGAAGTGCTTAACGCATTGCAAGTACAAGAACAAAGAAGACTAATGAGGGAGGATACAACAACTGAAGGAGCTTTAGCAGCCAAGCATCAAAATGTGGCCAAAAACAAAAAGAAAAAGAAAGATTTTGAAGGAAATAGGGCAGTTGCAGCATCTGTAAATGCAAAAGGAAAGAATGAAAATCAAAAGAAATCTTATCCACCTTGCCAACACTGTGGAAAGAAGAGTCATCCTCCATTTAAATGCTGAAAAAGACCTGATGCTAAGTGCACTAAATGTAATCAGATGGGGTATGAAGCTGTCATCTATAAAAACATAAATCAACAACACGGTAAAAAGGCAAAGACTGCTGATCAAGAGGAGGAAGATCACCTATTTGTCGCTACATGTTTCTCTGGCATCGAATCAAGTGAGAGTTGGCTCATTGACAGTGGTTGTACTAACCACATAACATATAACAAGGATTTATTCAAGGAATTAAGCAACACAAACTCATCAAAGGTTCGAGTTGGAAATGGCAAGTACATAGCTGTGAAAGGAAAAGGAATAGTTACAAACTCAACTTGTTCAGGTACAAAGTTCATTTCTAATATGTTGTATATACCTGAAATTGATCAAAACCTATTAAGTGTTGGGCAACTAATTGAAAAGGGTAACAAAGTTGTGTTCGAAGACAAAAGTTGCTTGATTAAAGATGCAGATGACAAAGATATTTTCAAAGTAAAAATGAAAGGGAAAAGATTTGCTCTAAATCTATTGGAGGAGGAGCAAACTGCTTTCTCAATAAAAAAAATATCACCGAGTTATGGCACAAAAGGCTCGGGCACTATCATCATCAAGGGCTGCTGCAAATGAAATCCAAGGAGATGGCAAATGATCTTTCAGAATTTGATGATCATATTCCAAACTGCAAAGCATGCTAGTTTGGAAAGCAAAGCAGGAGACCATTTTCCAAGGTAACATGGAGAGTAACAAAGAAGCTACAATTAATTTATACTGACATTGCAGGCCCCCAAAGAACGCCTTCTTTAAACGATAGTCTTTATTATGTTGTATTCATTGATGATTTCACCTGTATGTGTTGGATTTTCTTTTTGAAGCATAAATTAAAGGTGTCTCAAGTCTTCTAGAACTTTAAAGCCAGAGTTGAGAACGAGAGTGGCTGTAGAATTCAGACTCTTAAATCTGACAATGGCAAGGAGTACACCTCCGAAGCATTCAATCATTTTTGCAATGAGGCAGGCATCCAACATTAATTAACCACTCCATAAACTCCATAACAAAATGGAGTTAGTGAGAGATGGAATAGATTTATATTAGAGATGACAAGATGTATGCTGCATGAAAAGAACTTACCAAAATAATTTTGGGCTGAAGCCACAAACACTACTGTTGTTTTTGCAAAACAAGCTTCCCACAAAAGCATTGAGGGATAAAACACCCTTTGAAAGTTGGTATGGATATAAACCAGCTCTGAATTTCCTTAAATTTTTTGGATGTTTGTGCTTCACTCATGTTCCACAGGTCAAGAGAGACAAACTAGATAAAAGAGCACTTCCAAGTATCTTTATTGGCTACAGCTCAGTTGCAAAAGCTTATAAAGTTTTCCAACCACAAAATGGAAAAATTATTATAAGCAGGGATGTGTACTTCATGGAAAATAAAGAATGAAACTGGGATGATGCAAAGAAAATGGATTCAACTACAAAAGAGCCAAAACTCAAGTCTCCTGTTATGGACACAACAGATCAAAGCATTGAAAATTGAGAGAGTAAAATGGTTGATGACAGACCTATCAGGGGCATAAGACCACTTTCTTATGTTTACCAAAATGAAATGTTGCTGTGTGTGAACCTACAAACTATGAAGAAGCCAAGACCGATCAAAACTGGATTATTGCAATGAATGAGGAGCTGTTTATGATTGAAAAAAATAAAACATGGGAATTGGTTAATCGACCCTAAAATAGAAAGGTAATTGGAGTTAAATGGGTGTACAAAACCAAGCTTAATGCTGATGGCTCAATCAACAAGTATAAAGCTAGGCTCATGGTCAAAGGATATGCTCAAATACCCAGTATGAACTACTCAGATACCTTTGCACTAGTCACTAGACTCGACATCATCAGACTTTTACTTGCTGTTGCAGCACAAAATAATTGGAAGGTGTACCAATTAGATGTCAAGTCAGTGTTCTTGAATGGTTTTCTGTAGAATGAGATTTACATCGAGCAACCGGAAGGCTATGTAAAGAAAAGAGAAGAAGACAAGGTTTATCTTCTTAAAAAGGCACTTTACAGTTTGAAGCAAGCTCCAAGAGCTTGGTACAGCAGGATTAATGAACATTTGCGAAACTTGGGATTTACTAAGAGCATATCTGAATCAACATTATATGTCAAGCACAATGGAGCTGACATTCTTATCATCTCACTATATATGGATGATCTGCTCATAACAGGAAACAAAACGAGTATTGTGGAGAAGTTTAAGCAAGAGATGATGGAGGATTTTGAGATGATAGATCTCTGATTGATGACATTCTTTCTTGGAATGAAAATTAAACAGAATGAATATGAAGTTCTCATCTGTCAGAAGAAATATGCCAAAGAGATTATGAAGAGGTTTAAACTTGAAGAATGCAAAGAAATGAGTACTTTAATGAACTCAAAGGAAAAGCTCTGTAAAAAAGATGGAACAGAGAAGATTGATCAGGCATATTGTTAGAAGCCTGATTGGTTGCTTGATGTATCTCACAATAACTCGGCCTGATATTTTGAATGCTGTAAGTATTTTCTCGGTTTATGCACTGTGCAAGTGAATGGCATCTCAAGGCTGCAAAGAGGGTGCTTAGATATATCAAAGACACATGTGATTTTTGCATTAAATTTACAAGGAACAAATATTTCAAGCTGGTTGGTTTCTCAGATAGCAATTGGGGAGGTTCCATTGATGATATGAAAAGTACTTCGGGCTACTGTTTCACCCTTGGTTCTGATGTTTTCTCATAGAGCTAGAAAAAATAAGAAGTTATAGCTCAATCCACTGCTGAAGCAGAATTTATTGCTGCAACAACAACTGTTAATCAAGCCTTGTGGCTGAGGAAGATTTTAACTGATCTTAACCTGGAGCAGGAGGAAAGTACAGAGATTTTTGTTGACAACCAAGCTACTATTGCAATCTCTCAAAATCCTGTATTTTATGGGAAAACAAAGCACTTTAATATTAAGTTACTCTTCTTAAGGGAAGTACAGAAAGATGGAGCTATTGTTCTTGTCCATTGCAAAACAGAAGATCAGGTTGCAGATATTTTCACCAAGCCAATACTGGTTAGCAAGTTCGAATTTCTGAGAACAAAACTTAGTGTTTGCAACTCCTAAAGTAAGGAGGAGTGTTAGATGACGTGTTTAGGACTGCTGATGTGGAGTCATAATATTTCTTAGTTGAATGTTTCAAATTGTTCCTGTTTTTCTGGTGTTTGTTATTTGTTTTTGCTATTCATGTTAAGATCATAGCATTATCTTAGGACCATGATTCTAGTAGGTTGTTATTAGGCTTTAAATTGTAATGTTTCTTAACGAAGAAATGCAAGTAATTCTCTTTGCCTTTTACCATAGCAATATTTGTTTTCTTTTCTTACTCAAATAACAAGAAGAATGTTAGCCAATGCCCCGTTACCCTCATTTTCATCAGTTTTCTGCTCAAATAAGACGTGCAATCCTGACGTTTACGATCTTTGAAATAGTTATATCTTCCCACTGTGATCAAGTTGTCAGTATGGCCAGTCCACACACTTTGGGTGTCATCAAGAATAACAATACCACTTTCCTGTCCCAACACTAAATCCAGGTTCTTCCTCTCTCTTTGCTTGAAATCTTCACGCGCAATGATTCGTGATTTGAAGTACTTGAAATCAGGATCAAGCAACCTGGCAGCTTGCTGTGCATAGTCTCGAGAACCCATTGTGCATACATACAGTTGGAACAGACTGCTTGCTTCTTCAAGAAAAGTGCGGACAAATGGCCTCAACTTCACCAAGAAACCTAATTCATCCAACTTGAAAAAATTCCCGTTTGATATATCATCCAGGGGATCGATTTGCACCTTCAAATATTGCTCTTCAAGTCTTAAATTTTCAATCCTTCGAGAGTGAAGCAGTGTGTGGTCTAGGTCAAGGACCAAGTGAAGTTTTCTTTTCCTCAACAAATACTTACTATTAATCTTCTTCATACGAGAGATTTCATAGTTACTATACCTCAAACCAGGGAGTATATAATCAAAGGCAACACCATAAGAATCAGGCAAGGGTTTATGGCAAATAATGCACATACAATTGACAACAGTGGAATGCGAGCAGCTATCCTCAGAAATCGAAACGGGGTCGGAACTACACACCAAAGACAAGTGAAATCTTTTGTTGGTAACTCCCTTGCTCTGAATAGCATCCATGGCCCCTAATAGAAAGAATAACAATTTTTCTGGTTGCTTGAATGTGAAGAATGAAGGATGGAAGAAGAGAAAAGGGTTTCAACTAGGGTTTAACAGAATTAAGAAGAATTATTGTTGGTTGAGAGCGAGGAATGAAAAGCAAAAGAATAGAGGGTTTCTTCAGGGGTTTGATTTCCAAATTAACAACGAGATTGAGAGAAGTTAAGCTGATTGAATTCTGATGCCTAATTAATTTGAGATTATTTGATCACCAATCTTCGTATCTTTTATGCGCTTATTATCACCAGTGTAATGATAATAAATTAACTTAAGATTATTTAATTTATATATAGAGTTAATTTCTATTTCTTTATTATCTTTTATATTAATTTAATTACCAATACGCTATTGACCAGGGACCTTGGAGGCTTGGAGGGTTTTGTGTGTTTTTTTTTTTAGATAGGTGTCTATATTCCCACTAAAAAAAAAAATTAATGATAAATTTGATCGAAATAACTTACATTGAATAAATTTATATTGAAAAAGGAAGCATCTATATCCAACATATTTATATTGAAAAAGTAAGCATTTATATCCAACATCTTTACAATTGATATCTCGTTGGAATTGACTCCCACCGAAGGCTTTCTATTTCTAATTTCTTATTTAGGAATGACAATGGGATGAGACAAGGAGAATGCAAAGAAGCGTTTTTTGTACTTTATCTTATTTTTTCTTTTACGCCCCATTCTCCAAAAACTTTAACGGGTTAGAAATGAAGAATCCCTATGTGGAGAATACCTTTCTCATCCATGTCCCATTATTTTATTTTTTATTTATTCATATTAAATATTAATTTATATTTTAACAATATAAACAAAGTGCAAGATTTTATTTGACAAATTCTAAAACCTTTGAACTAAAATTATTTTAAAATATAATTGGTGTACATTCAACTATGAATTATTTGTTACAGACTTAGCTATGTGTCAAAACAATTCTATTGTGGTTGCATAATTTTTGAGTTAGTACTTGAGTTTATAAAAATTAAGAGATTAAATAATGTTCAATAAATATTCTGATTCTGTTAGGTTAACGGTCTATATTTTAGGATGATTATGAAATAGATTTTGTAGAAATTATGATATAATCTCTATATATGAGAATAATATATGAGTCAAGAATGACATTTTGATTTTATAGTAATTGAACATGTATAAGAAAATTTTAATAAGTGCAAGTGATCAAAATTAATAAGTTTTGAGAAACTAAGTCATTGAATTAATTTGATGTGATAAGTGTGATTTGTGTAACTTTTGAGCCATTTTTAGTGTTTTGTGTGAATAGTGATACTTATGAAAGGATTAATCTCCATTGATAGGTTAAGAAGATTAAGCCTGTTATATGATCAACGAGAGGTAAGTATATTAGACTTTCATTATAATCATAATAAACATAGTATCTATTTGTGCATGGTTTTATAAATCTGATTTGAAATATGTTTATATCATGCCAAATATATTTTGATAAGAAAATGTAAATGACATATCTTTATGAATATGAGCATTGACATTGAGTATGGACATACATGACATATATGTATTTATAAAAGCAAGCTTTCAAAATAAAATGTGTTTAAGAAATAAAATTTTTAAAGTGAAATGTCTTCGAGATTGGTATATATGATATGTGTTTCGTATCTAGGAAAGATCTTATTGGTACCCTAAAGGAAGAGTGAATCATCACATTCGTATAGTAGTGTATTAGTGTATGTGGGAGGACTCACTGATGATTAAAAGGAAGAAATAGCTTTTACCTTCAAGCATGAGCATTCTATGTGTGTGAAATTTAAGCCTAACTTGTTCTATTTCTCTTATACGGTATGTCGCCAATAGTTTGCATTTTGTTCATCATGTGCTATGTGATGTGTGATATATGAAGTTATACTAAGTAATGTATCAGTACTTACTAGATATGTGATTTTGATAAGATTTTGATTCTGATTTTAATATCATTTCACTATGGCATATCATAATCATAGAGTATATATATGCATATATATTTATTTTGGTATATGAAAAAACTAATGTGCTTTTTAAGTTTTATACTTGTTAGGCTCGTAATTGGAAAAAGCCCAACATAGCTTATAAGCCCAATTGAAGAGTCATTTATAAGAAAATCCATAATTAAGGATTTGGAACTTATAGTGGGCTACAGAAAATGAGCCCACCAAGAATGAAATTACAAATATGCTCTTAAGACTAAAAGAAAAGAATCCAAATTCAAATACAAGGGAGAAACCTAATTCAAACTCAAGTTTCCTTCATGTTTTTCAGTTGTGAAAAGAAAATTGAGGAGGAACTTAAGAAAGGTTTGAATTTTATTTCTTTATATGATTATTCATTGTTACATGATTTATTGATCTCGCACACATGAAAGAATCCTTATTCAATTTCTCAAATGAAGAAACCATGATCTATCAAAGAACTACATTGAAATATTTGACTATAATCCTCATTTTGATTGAACTTTAAGCACTATATAAACATGCAGAATTCACAACTTGAATTTATAAGTGAATACAACATAAAACTTAATAAGCATTCTTGAGATTTTTGAGTAATTCCAATAGCACTCTCTAGAAAAAATGATACCCTCTTACTTGCTAAACACTCCCTACACATAACACTTAATTTCTTGTCTCGTTACTAATTTGAGTATAGTCTTATTCTCATGCCATTATCAAAAAAAGAAGACAGTATCATTCTTGGAATTCCTTTAAAGATTTAACGGCGTGGAAGTAATTTCTCAAGGTTCCTGAATCTAAGAACTTCAGTGGTGCTATATGTGGAAAAGTTGCTGAAAACCTTTTCATCCAAAACACAGAATCCTTTTTCTTCGAACCGCTAAGTTGCTCAACCAAGCATGACTTCACAACCAAGCAACCTGACCAATCTTGGAACAAAATCAAATGATCCTTTTCACAAGAACTCACTTCTATTGCAATCACTCTCTTCACAAAAGCTGATCAAAAGAATCGACAATATCCAAAACGAGAATCTGGAGCCCCATAACAAAATAATGATGTTACAATGAGATATAGAAAATGGGAATCAAGAAGAAAACTTGGTACAACTCTAAAACAATCCACGAACTCCTCATACTTTGACTCAAACCTCTAAGAAGGTTAAAGAAAAGATAGGACTAAACACCACCATTTATGAACCAAATTTAGAGCCCCAAGGGTTAAGGAAAGGGAAGACATAAAAGTACATACTTTAAAAAAGGTAGAAAATATGTATGGCCGAAAGAACAGAATGGAACAAACAGATGATGTTTTCGTTATGTCAAAAAAGATGAATCATGATCCATTCACCAATGCTATAAAGCTCGCCCTAAAATTAGAGAAGTTAAGCTCACCCTAATTTTTACCTATTTAATGGAACTGGTGACTCAGAGGAACACATCTTCCACTTCAATAGGAGGATGATCATGAATACCTATGATGGGGTACTAAAGTACATAGTGTTCCTTTTAAGTCTAAAGGGGCCCGTTCAAATTTGGTTCTGAAACTTGGAATAGAATTCAATCTCTTGGTTCGAAGATCTAACTAAGTAGTTCATGGAACAATATTTGTTAAACCAAAAAACCAAAAAGATATGATCAAACTTTTTCTCAATAAGTCGAGGCGATGCTAAATCTATTCAAAGTTTCCTCCATTGCTTTAACAAAGAATTGAACGAACTTGAAAGTTACAATACAGAGATAGCGGCTCAAGCCTATAAGAACATTGTCAAACCTTTCACTCTTTATCATAAACATTTAGTTTAGAAGAATTTTACTTCTTTTGAATTAATTAACTAGAAATCTATATAATGAATTAAGGAAGAGGAAGTGGAAATCGAGTCAAAGAAAGAAACTTTCATCATAACAATAAAGAAAGTTGAGAAACCACTCTAAAAGCCAAAATAAGAAGTGAGTCCACAACGGGGGAAGCGGCTTGGACCGCAGGGAAACAAGAGAACTGATAAAAGACCACGGTGACCCACAACAACTTTGATTTTGATAAACACCCCAAGAGAATTGATATGGGCAAACTTAAGGGTACTGGAATATTCTGGACATCAATACCCACATAGAGCCAATAAAGAAAAGAAACCAAATTTAACATTGCCTAGTTCACAATGATTATGGTCACACCATCCTAAACTGCAAAGCTTTGTGTTTTAGATCCATTAGTTAATGAATGAGGCCCAACTAAAAGAATATAGGGCGAGTATTACCATAGTCCCTAAACTAGTAAAAGAACTAAGAACTAAGAACTAGAACTAGATTAAAGACACCATACATCGGTCCTTAATTCCATTCGCGGTTCTATATTTGTTATCACATCAAACTAATGGTCACTCAGAGGAACACATCTTCCACTTCAATAGGAGGATGATCATGAATACCTATGATGAATCCTCACTATCAGTGCTTGAAGAACCACAAGAGGTTGCAAGAGTCAATAGAAGTATCAATGTCCAAACTGAGTTGATGTAGTACATGGAAAACTCCCCGAAATGTTAGGAACAAGAGAAGAATGGAGAGACCCTTGTTCTAAAAAGCCTCTAAAATTTGACGTAATGGAGTCACCAAAATCTTCACCTCGCAAGCAACCAATCTAGAGCTTTAAAAGATCAAACTTTCAAGATAAGATTTGACTAAACTTGCCATGCCTCATCTAGATCCATTCATGATCAATTTAAACACCAATAGAACCATTGTAAAAAGATTCTTTGTGAATGGTGAAAGTAGCACAGCTATTCTGTATTAAGAATCCTTCTAAGGACTTAAGTTAAAGGCTAAACACCTGAGACAATGTAGTATTGAACTGATAGCCTACAGAGGGGCAAAGGTTCAAGTGAAAAGAGTTATAACCTTGCTGGTAATCGTGGCACGAAAGAGACTGGATGTTGACTACTTTGAAGTCCAAGGACCTACTACCTATAATGCTATAGTCGATTGTTTCTAGATCCATTACATGAAAGTAGTATTATCCACTCTTCATCAAGTTTTTTTATATATCTCAGCAATAGCAAAAGAAACCATTGACATAAAAGTCGAACATCTACAACCTAAACAATGTTATACCAACCCTTTAAAGGCTTTTAATGACAACCAAGAGAAAACAAAACCAGGAGGGAAAATAGCCAAGAAAGGTACTAACACCCTCTCTTCTGAGGGAGGCGCAAACACCCAGTAACAATTAATCAATCGAAGGCCGAAATGGGTTCTACTAGAGAAAGAGTATGTACCGCCAAGTACAGAAAAGACAGAGAACGTAATTATCGACCCTACAACCCCCGATCAAAATTTTTTCCTTAGGTCACACCTGAGCAAATATGAATGACAATAGCTAGTGGAACTTTTAATCAAAAACAAAGATATCTTTGCCTAAACTCATATAAATAAGGTCGGAATCGACCTTGAAGTAATATGCCGCAAGTTGAACATCCAAGAAGGATACAAACCTATCAAACAAAAATAAAGGCATTTTACTCCTGAAAGAGACCAAATAATTAGTGATAAAATAATCCGACTACTAGAGATAGTATTCAACAAGGAATTAAACTACCTCGAATAACTCTCTAATGTAGTAGTTATTGGAAGAAAGAATGAGAAATAGAGAGTGTTATGGATTATAAAAATTTAAATAAAGCTATGCCCAAAAACTCATTCTCCTTATCGAAGATAGATAGATGGTAGATGCCACCATTGCGTATGAGAGTCTATCATTCCTAGATGCTTACAGTGGTTACAACCAGATTAAAATGGCAAGTGAAGATAAAGAGAAAACTAGCTTCATTACAAAAAGAAGCACTTACTATTACAGGGTAATGCCATTTGGCCTCAAAAATGCTGGTGCAACCTTTCAAAGACTTGTACCCAAAGTATTTGGAAAGCTAACAGGGCAAATAGTTGAAGCATGCATTGACAATACTATAGTCAAAAGAAAAAATTCATAAAACCACATTGCAAACCTCAAAGAAGTCTTTAATGTCCTACAAAGGTACCAGGTACGGTTAAACCTAACAAAGTGTATCTGCAAGATCATATCTGAAACCTTTTTAAGGAATATAGTCAATGCTCTAGGGATTAAAGTAGACACATCTCAGAACTAAGCACTGCAGAACTTTACAATCCCTCATACCCTTAAAGAAATCCAGACATTAACTCAGAGAATCGTGGCTTTAAACCAATTCATTTAAAAAAATGTTAGATAGACACAAACCAATTTTCCAAGCTTTAAAAGCAAGAAAGAGGGATAACTATAGTCTAGCTCAAACAGAAGATTTGTAGAAACTAAAAGATTATCTAAAAAGCCCTCTAATACTCTCGATACTACTTTCCAACAAGACCTTTGTATCTCTACCTAGCCGTAACCACTGAAATAATCGGCGCAGCTCTAGTGAAGGAAGAAGAAACACAACAAAACCTATATTTTACATAAATAAAACAACCATGGATTCTGAAACCCATTACTCAATAGTGAAAAAGTTTATGCTAGCATTTACTCATGCAAAGCATAAGCTACACCAATACTTTGAATCACATTCGATTGTAGTGTACATTTTCTGCCTGATCAAATAAATCTTGTCCAACCCAAACATCATGGGGTGAGTCATGAAAATGGCTATGAGAATTATTCATTTAGATATAAACTTCTTGTCTCGCACGACCATAAATGGAGAAGCTCTTGCTACCTTCCTACTTGAGTGTAAACCTAAAGCATTTGATGATTCCCTACTTTCAAATTCTGAACAGGTCATACAAACTTGGATGATGCACATCGATAGAGTATCCAACAATAAGATGGCAAGACTCAGAGTAAATTTATACAGTCTCGAGGGTCTGATACTAAAGCATGCCATAAAACTCCAAATGCTCACATCTAATAATGAAGCTGAGTATGAACCCTAATCAAAGACTAAAAATAGCTCGATCCCTCTCAATCAAGAGCCTAACAATAAAAATTAACTCCACAGTGGTCACTTTCTAATGGAATAGAAACTATACCATAAAAGAAGAGAGGATGTGAAAGCTTTTGAATTTAGCAAAACAAATCGCCTCCGACTTTTGAAACATCACCCTCGAACAGATCCCATTATAAGGACATGTGAAAGTGAATAGGCTAGCGAAAGAAGCCTCTTTTGTAAATTCTATATTAATTAAACTGGTTCCCTTAACTGAATGGAGAAAATTGAAATCGAAGATAAGGATAAAGGGAACCTATCGATAGAACGCACACTCAAAATCATAACAGGAGGAAGCTAGATGTCCCCTTACATCGAATATTTGAATGAATGACTTATTTATTTACTTCAACTTTTCTATAAGCACTTATTTAGGAGGTTTGAAAGTTGTCAAATTCAATTTTCCTCTAAATTAGTGCTAGCTACATTAATACAACTCCCCTCCCCCCATCAATAATCATGCTACATACTTTATCATTGATATAACATCTAGTATGAAAAATGTTATCACGTTGTACCTTTTTCACTTTCTTTGATTTGCACACTAAGAGATTTTCTTGCATCCAAGAGCTCTCCATCATCCGAATACTTAATGTCACTTACATCCTTTAAAGATGGCATAAGCTTTTCATCAGATTCACCTTCAGTCTCAATATTCACATCATCTTTCAATATCATCACTCTTTTATTTGGGTATTGAGATACAATATAACATATTCCCAAACACTTAAAGCGTTTGATATCTCTATTTTTAAAAGGTTGTAAATCAGATTTACCTTTGTTTGGTGTACCTTTATCTTTGTTATTTTTTTAGGTTCAGCTTTAGGCTTAAACTTAGACTTTTCATCATTTTTACTCCAATTCAGTTTCTATGTTGAAGACGAACTTGAATTCTGTCCAATTCATGTGAAACCCTTCCTCTTCAATTGTTGCTTCACTTTTATTGCCATGTGCACTATGTCATTCAACTCAACATAATGTTGTAACTCTACCATGCTTGTAATATCATACTTCAAACCAACTAGGAACTTAGCCATAGTAGCTTCACGATCATCATCTACATTGGCTCAAATCATGGCTATTTTCATCTCTTTGTGGTAGTCTTCAACACTTTTAGATCCTTGAGTAAGGGTTTGCAAGTTTTGAAACAAGTCACTATACTAGTTGTGACTTATAACGAATTACCTCCTCATAATAACCTTCATCTCTTCCTATATCTCAATGGGTCTTTCACGTTTTTATCTCTTACCCAAAATAAGTTAATCCCACCAAATAATAGTATAGTAAGTAAAGTCTATAGTGGCTAACTTTACTTTTTTCAATTCAAAGTAGTTGTGATAATCAAATACCAATTCCACCTATTTCTCTTACTCTAAATATGCTTCTGGATCACTTTTGCCTTGGAAAGATGGAATCTTCATCGTAATGCTTCCTAAGTTATTATCAATCCTATCTCTATTCCTATACTCAAATCTGCTTAAATTAACATTAAAGGCACGATCATCATAATCTAGGTCATCCCTGTAGTCATCTTTATAATCATACCTAAGTAGATTTCTCTCTCTTCTTTGCACATTAGGAGCTTTAGGTAGCTGACCTCTTTGTGAACTAGATTTAACTTTATCTATTCTCTCATTCACCTTGTTATACTTGAATTCCAGTCGATGAAATATTTGTTCTAAGGATTTAAGGAAGAGTTTAAAATCTATCTTTCCTGAGCATCATCAGTGAACCTTTATCTTTCTCTTGAGACATGTTTTAAAAACCTGCAAACAAAGTTAGAAAACCTCACAAACACTCTCTTACGTGTTTTCTCTCTAAACTAATAGAACTCACACTCATATTTACTCAAATTTAACTTTTACCCTTTTATGAACTCACACCTCTTGTCTTTTTCACTATTTAGTTCTTTATTGAATTTAACGAACTTAATCAAAATTACCTTGTAAAAATCCAAACTCAACAAATTAGATCACTAAGAATGAGAATGGGTTAAACAAAAAGAATAAAGAATAGGCAGAATTTAAGAAGCAAAGATAACAACAAAAATGAGAATTTTGATGAAATTTAAGGGCATTGTTTTGTTTTAGGCCGAATTCCATAAAATAGGTAGAATGAACACTATATGTAAACAACACTTCAACTAATAAGATTTCTATGCTCTTTTTTTTTTAATTTAGAATTCAGAATAACAACTTGAAATCAATTGAATTTGAATTTGTTTCTACAATTTTTTTTTTCCAATTTTTTTACTTATATATATGATAAATAACAAAACTTGAATGAATTAGGGTGAAGAAATAGGTTAAATTTGTGGTCAAGAATTAATAAAGATGATAGGTTACAAATTCAAGGAAACAAAATAAAGGGTGCAAAATTTAAAAGAAGAAAAAATAATGAAAATAAAGGATAGATCAAACCTGATTTAGAGCATAAGCTTTGATACTAATTAATGTGAACCTCTTAAAGAAAAGTGACACCCAAAGCTCAATAAGGTTCCTCTACAAAGGATCGTTCTAATTTCGACTTGAAAATAAACAAAAACAAAAGACCTTAACCCGTTTTCTATAAAAATATAAGAACTAAGGGTATAAGAAATTAATTAGATGCCACACTCTAGAAAGATGAGAAATATTGTGAGTGATAAGTCAAGGATGAACACCACAAGATTTAATCTTGATAAGTTTTAAAAAGTTCTTTGAAGAATTAAGAGAAAACTCTTACTATTATTAATGTTACCAACTCTAAATTCCTCTTAGGGTTATAGGGCCTTATATAGCCAAATTTACCAAGAGGATAAAAGGAAAAATAAATCAAATCCTAGATCATAGTAGGAATTGATTACAAAAATGAAAAATAAATAACAAGCATATTAAGAAAACAAATATTCCTATATCTTTGTTTATAAATTTAACCTAAGATTAAAAAAGAAAATAAGGATCTAATAAAGTTGAGTGAACAGTAATGCATGAACAGTGACACACGAATAATGACACCAGATCTTCCTTCCTAATTTGATATGCACTAAATTTTCCTTCCGAAATTAATATGCTTTTTAATTTGTTCTTTATGTAAATTACTCCAGAACAGTTAAAGAAACTTAAATAACATTAGTAAGGCATTGATCATCTTGAAATACTCAAATCGATCAGATTAGTGTCTTGAACAAAACATCAATTTGAGATGTACTCAATTAGCCCATTTAATGCTTCTTTCATTTTTTTGGTTTTTACCCTTATCATTGAACCCCCATGGATGCTTAATGGATCTTGTGAAACTTTGACAACCTTATTCGCATCACCCTTTAGATTTGTTATCTGAAGGAAGAAAAGCTTTCAGAAGATAGAAAAGAGGCTAGGAGCCTCCTAGCAAGAGCCAGGAGATTCACCCTTATCAATGACCATTTGTATAGAATGACCTTTTCAAGAATTTACATAAGATACATGTTAATTGAGGAACAACACTAGATTATGGCAGAAATAGACAAAGATATGATAAATGACATGCTGTAAAAAAGGCACAAAGATATGGAACTGAAAGAGATAAATGGCAAGTCCTTATCCAAAGGGAATACGCCGCACTAACACAAGACCATGCCTCAGTACTAATTACAGATGGCACTATTTCTCTGTCAACACCAGTAAATAACCCTTCTATAATGGTTGTAGAAATCTCCTCATCTAACTAGAGAATGGTACTCTCTTGTACATATTCTTTGACACTTCTCGTTTAAAAATAAGGTACAAACTCCTCAACCTCGACATGATGAGAAAACCCAAGATGCTCGTGCCCCTTTGCTTCTGTTCTTTTTGTTTCCACATTTATGATAGGAGTAGACTCCTCTGAGTCTAAAACATCATATACAAAAGCATCCCTTAAAAAAGTGAAAACTACAAAAGTTAGGATCCAGAAAACGAGAATTAAAATTCAAAAGCTGAAAAATATTTACCTTAAGTTAAAGGCCTTAAAGCAAACTCACCTGCCGTTCCAAAAGGCAGGTCTGCATTCATTTCCTCTCGAGGTTTTTGAGCCACCCTATACGCCTTCAAAAATCTTCTTACGAGTAGGAACTTTTGTAGACCCTACCCCATCTCTATCTTTATAAGGAATCTCAGAAGAGGGAACAGCTGAGCCGAAGACAACGTAGGAGTGAACCTCAGGGTTCTTAGTAGCTAAAAACTTTATATGAGAATCAATAGATGCTAGGGCCCTTAAAACCTCTGAGAAAATGGGCTTAGTAATCATCAAGGCTGCAGAAACCTCTATTTAGGGATAAACCTTCCCAACAGACGTCTCTTTGCCCTAGCTCATTTTGCAAGAACTTCAGCACCACTAGTGGTTCCTCTTTTTTTGGTCTGAGGCATTCATGGAGGAAACAAATTTGACAGGATAAGGGCATATTTGTCATATATTGGTTTATATTTTTATATTGATATTTTACTGTTTTATGAAAATAATATGCTTCTCTAGTAAATGAAGGCTCGGCATTGCAGCGTTTAAGTCTTGATGTAACAGTGTTGAATTTTCTTATCTCTTAACGTTGCAACTTCTTTTTCTATTTCTTAAATGTTGACTTCATGTTCTAATACTAAAATAAAATAAAATAAAATAACATAACATAAAAAATTAAAATTTTAATTGGGTTGCATATCAAGAAGCGTTTAATATAACGTCATTAACTTAACTTCTTCATTCTTGACTCATGGAGGATCAAATTGCATGTCAGTGGCCTCATACTTATAGACCTTCAGTCGATGTCTAAAAGCATTGATATTTGTTTTCTTTAACTTCCATAACTCCATAAGAATATCTTAAAGAAATAGCTCCGACCACTTTGCGTTAAGCCTACTAGAAAAATATTAATTTTAGACCGAAAAAGTGAACCTCGTTGGTTGATATCTATTAATTTCCCGTTGATGAACTTGCTTTGCTATTTCTTGGTCTTTCTTTTGTGCGACACTACCTTTTCATGCACTTTATCTTTGATGGCTTCAATCACTTTTGGCTTAAGAGGTGGTTGTACTTCATCTAAAATTACCATGTCAATTCTAAAACAATAGGGAAAATTAGGAGAAATTAGCAAATCAAGGTAAATTTCTTGAACTCTCTCAAGTAGTGGAAGTGGTAGATTGCAATGACTTGAAAAGCTTGGTTGTTGTGCTTTTTCTTCTTCTTCTTGCAATTTCTCTTCATTTTCTTCCATTTGCACTTTATCCTTATAATGATTCTCTTCTGATTTGGCTATCTCAGCAGATGCAAATTGCTCTATTCCACTATCTACAATGATTTCCTTGCAGTGTTCAAGATTTTTTTTATAGAATTGATTTCTGTGTTTCTAGGAAATGCTTTATGAGAATGATTATAGCTTGTGTTTATAATTTTTTTAACTTGAGTCTCTATAGCCTGTAGAAAAGCAGATTGGTTTTGTAAGAGAGCATTTGCATTCTTCATGATTCTTAGAACATATCCTCTATGGTAGAATTCTTTTCATGTTGTAGCAAATTTTATATTGGAAGCTCGAAGGACTTACTTGCCTTTAAGTTTGTTCTTGGTTTCTACTCCAAGAAACATTTATGTGATCCGTCAATTCTTGATAAAAGAAATTAAAAGTAAGGTTGTACTGGAATTAGTTACAACATCCCATCTAATGTGAAGTTTCTATACTTTGTCTACTTTGATTATTATCACCACAGAAAATCACATATAATCCGTTCTCTCCTCTCAGTGATTTTTTTAAAAGCAACACTTTCAGTTATCCATTGATAATTATTAAAAGCTATATCCTCTAACAAGTCATAAATTTCATCAACAAACTTATTTATAAATGCACCCCTTACTGTAGCATCAATTATGATTTTTAAATGTCCAACTAACCCATTGTAGAAGATTTACACAAGTAGCTATTTTGGAATTCCACAGTGTGAACACTTTATCAGCAACATTTTTAAATCTCTCCCATGCTTTATTTAGGGATTCTGAATCATATTGTATAAAGGAAGTAATGACATTTCTCATCATTGTTATCCTAGCTGGTGGAAAACAATTGATAAGAACTTTTAAGCTAAATCATACCATGTCATAATAGGCCCCAATGGTAGCAACCTTAGCCAAATCTTTGCTCTGTCCCGAAGTGAAAAAGTGAATAGTCAAAATCATATTGCATCATTCGAGACTTCATTGTATGTGCATAAATCACAAATTTCTAAGAAATATTGCATCAGAATAAATAATAATCATATAAAGAACCGTCATGCCTACCTACTAATAAGGGCAAATTTGTCATATATTTTTTCATATTTTTATTATTGATATTTTATAATTTTATGAGAATAGATGGCTATTTATGTGCATTATTATTATTTATAGGGACTTGAACAAAATTTAAAGAATGTGTCCACCGCCCCAGCGCCACAAGGATTATCGCCCCAGCTTTGGAATAGTGATTGAAATAAGAAAAACGACCTGTTTAAGTCGCATCAGGCGCCCCAGCGACAAACAGTCAGCGCGTCAGCGACGGGACAGCGCCCCAGTGCCATCAACCCACCACCCCAGTGGTGAAGCCTTTTTCACCCGTCGCCCCAGCGACAACTGCATAGCGCCCCAGCGGTAGCGTGAGTCCTAGTCCGACGAGAATTGAGATTTTCAAGCTCATATCAATCCCTATAAAAAGCCACTCGTTCCCAGGACTCCAAGAGCAACCTAGAGCAATTCAAGAACACCAAAAATACAGAGCACGAGTCTTGGAAAAGTAATATGAGTTTAATTGAAGCAACCTTAGAGAGAGATTCAATGCATTCTTCGGCATCAAGAGTCCCTAGGCAGCATAATCAAGAGCAATTCGATGTCTATATCGGTTTGCTATTGATTGTATTATGGTTTATTATTATTATTACTGCTGTTCTCTTGTAGCCATGAGCTAATTTTATTTTCTAGGGTTAATACTTGAACTCAATATGTGTGCTTAATTGCCATATCTTTTGAATATTTAATAAACTTAGTTCTTTAATATTCAAATTATTTGATTTTAATGCTTCAATATATCTGGCCAATATATGGTGAATGAGTTGGTAATATTATTGATAAACTCGGAAGAGGAATCATAATATTTAGACCTAGGTAATTTTATGCATGATTGTAGAGTAACATTCAATGTTGCATATGCAAGTTTTGAATTTAGGATAGGAATATACCTAATTGGCATGTATGATCAATAAAACCTAATCTT
Organism: Ailanthus altissimus; assembly: GCA_946807835.1. NCBI lineage: Eukaryota > Viridiplantae > Streptophyta > Magnoliopsida > Sapindales > Simaroubaceae > Ailanthus > Ailanthus altissimus. The sequence continues at coordinate 16,660,826 of OX327698.1, forward strand.
AATGAATCTTAATTTATTACAAGTACCATAGGAATATAGGTATTTGATAAATTAAGGTATACTTACATGACCTTGGAAGAGGCTTGTGAATACATTAGTGTCTTGATCAATAACAAAGATTAAGAGAGTTAAATATTAGAAGATTAATCATTAGAAAGCATATTGAGGGATAGTATTAATCCTAGGTTTTCTCTGTATTGCTATCACTTAAATCTCTTTACATTGTGTTTTTACTTTTATATTTTTTACATTCATTCTTAGATTTGTTTCTGAATAATTAGTAGGAAGATATAATTTTAGTAATTGGTTAAAAAGAAGAAATTATTCCTGTGGGTTCGACATCCGACTTATTTAGTCTCTTTATTACTTGCATACGATAGTGTATACTTGCACTTAATTTTATGATATAGAAATATCACATCACCTATAGAGAATTATGCTAGCCGTACTTATTTTTCTTTGTCAAACGAAAAGCATAAGTATGGAATAGAAAGATCAAACAGAAAATAAGTATCGTGAAAAGAAGGATATTTCGACTTTTATGCAATTAGCTTCCTACCAAACCAATTAGCTCAATTAAACCCAACGGACTTAGAGCCAGAAAAGTGTACTTTTACAATATGTTCATTTAGATCCTCATTTGGCAGTCCACTAAATTATACCGAGGTTTTTAACAATTGAATCATCTTTAGTTGAATTTCAAAGTAGTCGACATATATGAAAGGTTTTTGAATGCTAGATTGTACATCGCCTACTTATGGAACAACAAACTTTTGCAGTAATTGTTTTGTTCCAACTTGATTTTGCTCAGCCATCATGAATAAATTAAATATATTTGAAAAATAAAAATAAAAACAAATAAAACAAAATTGTACAAAAAAAAAATTTGAATTAAAAGCAAGATAAATTAGTATTATAATTAATACAATCAAAAAGCTAATTCTATGGTAACTGCCAAAAATTTATTGTGGGATTTCTAACTAATCACAAGTGCCCGCTATCGTAAACAAGTAATATAAGATGAGTAGAGTATCATTCACATAAGGAATTATTATTATTGTTATGTAAGTAGTAAAATTATGTCATATTTGTTTTATTCTTATGAATGAAAATAAAATAACTAACAAGCAAAGTGAAAATATTTTTTCGGTACCCTATAATTGTTGTACTATAATCGAGTATACTAATGGATTACTCATATTGATCTTGTCCCTATAAAATACCTAAGAGATGTTTAGTGAAATATTTCTAATCATTAATTAATAGCGCTTTATATCATGGGTATAACTTTTATACATTTGTAATCTAAAGATGCTCTCTCACTACTTTAAATAATCCCCAAAATCTCTTAAATAAGGGAATGACAATTTAAACTCTTTTAAATTGTACAATGAAAAGTGAATCTCATTGGCATGTTACTCCAGCCGCACATTTTAGTAATCTAGGCTTTTGTAAAAATCAAAAGATAGACAATTCTTGTTAATTGTATGTCATACAACTCTTCTCACTAATCCTAAATAAACCTTATCCACACACTTTAACAATCTAGGGTAAGTGTGTTCCAAATTAACTTGTCAATAGTCAAATATATGCTACTAATACTACCCATACACTTTAGTGATCTAAGCAATACTTTTGCATATATCTACTTCATCTCATGTTTAACTGGCATAGTCCAAATCAAATCGTCCAAATCCCTCGCATTTTAGTATATTAAAAAAAACTGAAGTGACTTGTCTAACATCGTATTGATAAGACGGATCACCGTGTAACATTATTTTATAATGAAACACTTTCAATCTCATTAAGAGAGATTTTATTATACTTGTCCTTATTTTATGAGGATGTAATTCTTAATTACACATTTGTTTTGTGCAATCACAACTAACCCCACCAGTAGAGTTCCTATTATGATTATTAGCACAAACAAATAGGCCACAATTTATATTGCAATTATAACAATTTTTAAATTGCATAAAATAAACAATTAGAGTAATTAGTGTAATTATAGCTTTTCTCAGGTTTTTGGTACTATAATGCTAAAGGCCCAACCTCTTGTATCGTAGTTCCAACCTTTATAGCGCTGTGGTGCGAGGGTCCCCATCTAAGCATCGTGGTGCTGAGCTTCCAACGCTGCATCTCTGAGTCATTACCCAGCATTACATTGCTGGACTACCAGTGGTACGATGCTGGAGGTTTTGTTATCCAGCATTGTAGGGCTAGGCCTTCAGTGCTACAGAGATGGGGCCTGAAAGACCCAGGGTTGTGGCACTGAGCGGTGAGCATTACAGCACTGAAGCCTGGACAACCTCAGCACTGCGGTATAGAGTGACACTAAAGTGACGTCTCTTTGGCTGCGTCTCTATTATGCATTTTTCAATATTTAAATTGCATAATCTGTAACTCTGGGACATCCTAATTACGCTACAAACACTTCGATTATACACAAACAGCATACAATCTTGTGCTCTGATATCAATTTGAAAAGTGCGCTATGCGTGGGGTGAGCATGTACATTTTAATTTTTTTTAACTACACATCACACATGAATAATTAAGTACAACGAAATATAAAAAAAAAATTCATTACACTAATGAAATATTAGAGGACTCACCCTTAAAACGGGCTTTGTATAGTTCTAGTCTAGGACTCGGTGGGATCTTTTGAGCTAGAATGGTAGCTTCCTATTCTCACCTAGAATTTAATTGAAGCAACACTTACATCAGTAAACTTGGTGGCTTTCTATTTCATGTAAACTTGCCACCTATTGCTTTTGACTTTGGCAATCAATTCATTTGCAATTGGCAGAATTTAAACTTTTAGCAAATAGACAAAATCCATTTGGCTTCCAAAGCTTTAATTTTATTTGCTATTTACTTAATTCAACTATTAACACTTAATATTAAATTAGGCCAATAAAACCATGCTATATGTCATGCCCTAACAAATTAATGGCATGATATGTAGCATTCAATAAAAAGGTTAAAGTGGCAAGTCTCGCTTGCCGAGATCCTGGGCTTAACACTTAAACCCTGAGATATCCCCGAGAGACTCTAAAATAATTTTAACTTTTGCATTCTAGATTGAATTATTGAATCCGGTGTGGTACCCCAGTGCACAACGAGTACACTTCATATAGTGAGACTTCTTAAGTTCAAACTCATTTCGTCTTACGAAACTCTTTTATGAGTTTATAAACGATGCCTCACACATACATTATAGAGATAACAAAATAACTTATTAAACCATATGAGTTGAGGTTGATACATATTTGTATAATCCCTCCGTCATTTATATTCGGAAAGAGCGGAGACATAGATCATCACTGTTAAGTCTCCATGTGCTTAACTTTAGAAGCTATCTCCAGAATCGTATTCCCACTAACAATATTCGCAAACACTTTGGGGATATTATTTCTTACAAGGGAAATTTTTTTTCGAGTGAATTGTTTATGTCCATAAGACTTTCAAGAACACAATATTGGAGCATCTGGATATACTACTCACCCATATGAGTTGACGGATCTCATATCTACACACACCAGACTCCTTGAGCATCGGACCATACCCAGTAACTCTTAACGGTCAGACCATAAAAGGTCTCTAACATGTGTAAAACCTAAGTATAGTGGATCACTCACAAGTCCACCATGGTGCTCAAATCAAAAGACTACGAATACTACTTAACTTGAAAGGACCTTCAATTGATGACTTTACGAGATGTCTATTGGACATCCTAATTGAGCCCATTCAATACCCAATTTTAACTGAATACCCGTATGTCTATACAAGCTTCCACATGATCAAAATCCTGGTGCATCTTTTGGCTTCTTGACTTGAGCAATTATCCTGTTATTGTTGCATTTAGTATAATAGGATCCAGTGACCTTGGAACTATTCTAAGCTCTGTAACTAACTTATATATTCATAGTACTTCTTTTGTAGGTTTTTCAAGCTACAACATATTCTACCTCCAAGGTAGAATCACCTGTAAATATTTAAATTGCACTCCTACTAACTACAGTACCAATGTGAAGAAATACATAACTATACATAGACATTCTATCATCTGGATGAGACTGAAAGTTTGAGTTTTTCTATCTTCTCATATGTAAGTAACTTTCTCCATTAATTAGAAACTTATCCTCTTTACTTTTTAGGTATTTTAGATATATTTCACGACCAATTAATGGTTGTTACCTGGATGAGATCGATACTAGCTTGTAACACTTACAATCACCCATATCTAAGTTTCTTACATAACATACCGTACATTAAGCTATCTCTAGCTGATGTACTTTATATGTTAGACACTCTAACAGTTTTAAAAGTACATTAACTGACTCGCAATTATTGAAATTGAACATTTCAAGAACATTGTCTATATACGAAGATTGGGATAATCCTATCAGCCTCTTAGCTCTATCTCTATAACACATTATAGCTAGTATATAGGAAGTCTTTCCAAATATTTTATGAAGAATTCCTTACTCAGATAACTCTTATCCAACTGACTTATAACATATCAACATCATTTCTGGCTTTAAATATGACACCCACGTAGAGAACTCGAAAGATAATTATGCTCCCACTACTCTTTCTAAACACATATGCTTTCTTTTCTTTCTTAATGAAACCAGACTCTTTGATTTTTTTGTTAAAAAGAAGAATCAAGCAAAGTACAATAGCCAACAAAATTTAAATTAATTTAAGATGATTATTAGTGAAAAGATTTCCTCATAACCGATCCTAGATCTGTGAGTGACCTTTTTCACTAATTAGGCATTAAAGGTCTGTACCTTCATATTAAGCTCACACTTCTATTGTGTAAACTCATTTATGGAAAATAGGAATAATTTTAACAAAAAGCACAACCAAGTCCTAGATTTGATTGTCATGCGTAGAGTCAATTTTAGATTTTATGGCATTTTGCCTTATTCTTGGATCGATGTCCAACATTTCTTCTTTGTAAGTCAAAGTATCCTTTTATTCAAATAAGAAAACACCAAGGGCACCTACAGGTATCAAACATACCTATTAAGTTACCCTCAATATCTTTTTTAACTTATGGGGAGAGTGTGTTAAAAGGCATTTCACTTAATTGAACTTAAAGTTTCATCATCGGCTTATATATTTATAGATTGACTTTACCAAATTCAATCTTTCTATAATCTCCATGATCTATGAGAACTCTTTCTCTTAGAAAGTTGCATAAAGAGGAATGAACATATTTCACTCCTCTGGAACATAGAACAAGTATTTGATAGTATACTTGGGATACAATATGAATCGATACTTGTACCTCTTGGGTGCAAGATTATCCTGTTGTGTAACACTTATACAACAAAACAGCCCTAAATATTAACGTACTTAAGACTTGATTTCCTTCTAGTTGTATCTCATACAAAACTAAATGAATGAACTCTTGATAGAACTTTATTCAATGAATAATTATAAGTTACTAGAGCATATCCCTAAGAATATTATAGAAGATCAGTGAAACTCAATATCGAGTAAATCATATCTCATAAAATTCAATTTATTTTCTCTAAAATACTTTTACATTTTGGAGTATCTATAGGACTATATTGAGTAAGAATTTTATTCTCCTTTAAATAATTTATGAATTTACTAGTTATGTATAAATCGCCTTGATCTGATCAAATGCATTAAATATTCATAAAGGTTAATCTCTCTACTTCTGGTCGGAACTCTTTGAACATTTCAAAGGTTTTCATACTGTGTTTCCCAAAAACACATAACTATACCGTGACAAATCATGGAGAAGTATCAAAATTCACCCAATGGTAGTATGATTCATTAGCACATATACATCATTATGTACAAGTTCTAATAAATCAGTGGGTTAGTATCTAATACTTAAATAAGTATCTGGTCATTATCTATCGAATCTAACATTTATAAATTGGCCAAGGTATTATAGTCAGATCAAGTATCTGGTTATCCTTAACCAAACGAGATAGTTGTTTCACAATTATATGACATAATGTTATGTCCCACAATTTATTATTACTCAAAGTTCTCAAACTACTATTTGTTCTGTTCACCTAGACATTTCAAGATTTATTTTAAGATTGAATGGCCATTCATTAACTGAAATTTAGTTAGCAAAATATTATCATTATCATATTTATATAGGGAACTATTCTTGATATATCCATGATAACCTTCTCTGTCTATTACAAATAGTGATATGATTTGCTTAATAATGAATGGGAAAAAATAACAATTTTACAACATTATGCTTTTGCAAGAATGGAGAAGTGATTAAAAGTCCTAATAGCTTCCACATTTAGGAAATCTCTATTTCTTACATGAAGCTATACTTCTCCTTTCATAACTTTCTAAGATTACTTAAATCATGCAACGTTTTGCTGAAGTGAGAATGGTAGGCGGTATCTAATACCCTTGCTCATTTAGCATCATATGCTATAATTAGTAATCAAATATCTAAGGGGTCTATTTTTCTAAGGTGAAATACATTAAATAGTAATGATTAATATTTTAACCTCATCAAAGTGGAAACACTTTCCATTGATGTTATTTTCTATATTTGATTTAGATATAATTTTTTAGATGGAGCATAATATAACTTACATATCTTATATGCCCATACTTTTACTAAAAATCATTAAACATTAAGGTTAGGATATATGATTTGACACTTAAGTCATCCTTAATCTTTTTCTGATAAATTATCTTCTTTCGAAGAGATATTATTAAAAACACCTCTAAAATATTTTATTATCCTTTGATAAATGATATATCCAAGTTTTTATGAATTTGGGACTACTCTTAAATTCATTAGCAAGTCAAAATATTTTTTCGGTACCCAATAGTTGTTGTGCTATAATCAAATATACTATTGGATTGCTTATATTGATATTGTCCCTATAAGATACTTAGGAGATATTTAGTGGAACATTTCTAATCTTTAATCAAAAATATTTTAGATGGATATAACTTTTATACATTTTTAATCTAAAAACACCATCCCACTATTTTACATAATCTCCAAAATCTCTCAAATAGAAGAATGATAATTTAAACTCTTTTAAATTGTACAACGAGACATAAATCACATCAGCACTTTAGTGATCAAGGCTTTTGTAAAACCTTGAAAGGTAGACAATTTGTATTAACTGCATCTCATGCAATGTTTATCACTAATCTTAATACACCTTATCCGTACATTTTAGCCATTTAAGGTAAATGTATTCCATATTAACTTGTCAATAATCAATTACATGCTATCAATACTACCCACACAATCTAGGGTAATACTTTTGCATATATTTGCCTTATCTCATGTTTAATCGGCATAGTTCAAATTAAACCGACCAAATCCCCTCACACTTTAATATATTGAAAAAAGACCGAAGTGACTTGTCTACCACTATATTGACAAAACGAATCACCAAGCAACATTATGTTATAATAAAACAGTTTCAATTTGATTAGAGAAATTTTACTATACTTGTCCTTATCTTATGAGAATGTGATTCTTAATCACACATTTGTTTTCTGCAATCACAAATAACCTCCACTAGTAGGGCTCAAATTATAGTTACCAATACAAACAAATGGTCACCTTTTATATTGTACTTATAACAATTTATAAATTGCGTAAAAAAAACAATCAAGATTTTTAAACAATTTAAAAATAAACAATCAGAGTAATTAATGAAATTATAGCTTTTCTTAGGTTTTCAATACTGCGATGCTGAAGGCCCAGCCTCCGGTATCATAGTTCCAACCTTTATAGCGCTATGGCGCTAGGGTCCCCACCCTAGCGCCACAACGTTGAGCTTCTGACGCTATATTGTGAGGGTATTACCTAGCGTTGTGGCAATAGACTACCAACATTACGATGCTAAAGGTTTTGTTCTCTAGCGTTGCAAGGCTAGGTCTTCAACATTGCGACGATGGGGCCTGGAAACCCTAGGGTTATGGTACTACATGGTGAGCACTGCGACACGGGAGCCTGGATAGCCCTAGCACCATGGCACAGAATGACACCACCGCGGTGTCCCTTTAGTTGTGTCTTGATTACACATTTTCAACATTTGAATCGTATAATTGGCTGGCCTGAGAAATCCTAATTATGCTACGAACACTCTCATTATACAACATATAATCATGTGCTCTAATACTAATTTGAAAGTGCGCTATGCGTGAGGTGAGCGTATACATTTTTATTTTTTTTAATTACATATCATACATGCATAATTAAGTGCAGCGAAATATAAAAAAATATTTTATTACAGTAATAAAATATTAAAGGACTCACTCTTAAAGCGTGCTTTGCACAGTACTGGTCTAGGACTCAGTGGGATCCTTCTAGCAGAGACATCGATCATCACCATCAAGTCTCTATAGGCTTAACTCTAGAAGTTACCTCCAGATTTATATTCCTATAAACAATATTCACAAACACTTACGATATTATTTTTTATATGAAAAATATTTTTCCTGAATAAATTGCTTATAGCCAAAAGACTTTCAGGAACACAATCTTGGAATATCTGGATATACTACTCATCTATATAAGTTAATGGATCCCATATCTATACACACCAAACTCCATAAGCATCGGATCATACCCAATGATCAGACCATTAAAGGTCTCTGATATGTGTTGAATATAAGTACATTGGATCACTCATACTGTGGTGCTTAGGTCAAGGCACTACGAATATTACTCAACTCGAAGGATCCTCAATTGATGGTTTTATGGGATGTCTATTAGAGATCCTAATTGAGACCATTTCGTACTCAGTCCTAATTGAATACCCACATGTCTATATGAGCTTGCACTAAGCTTATAGTTTGCTAAGATTAACCATCTGGACTATCCAAATATAAATATACACTAATCTCTATTAAATAAGATTTCTACCAGAAGACCCACATCAATAAAAATATATCAAAAACATAACATTTGAAAATATACTTACACAATGACATTTCATGCAGAGTCGCAATGCTCTTTTTGGCCACTTTTGTGTTAGTACTATAGCAAAGTTACTGTAGTAATCTATTGTAGTAAATACTGTGACATTTGTTTTTTTATGTTTTTGATTTATTTTCATTAGATTTTTATTTCTATTTGCTCCATTGACTCTAAAACAACAAAATAATAATAAAGTGCATAAAAAGTCAAATAATCTTAATTTAAACAAATAAATATTAAACTTGGAAGATGAAAATATTACACCTAATTAACCCCTATCAGATAGCTTGATATAATGAAGTCTAAGACTTAAACATCAAGCGATACATGAACAAACTCGATAAGAGCCGCTGTCAAAAAGGAAGAAAATTTAGAAAAATAGAAAACCATGTTAACTAATTCCCACATTTTAGATAATACTTACTAATACCAAGAGAGAATTTTCGGTCAGTTTAAGCGACATACATATCCTCGTCCTATGGACTTATTAAAGGATCTCTTTCAAGAAAGACTCTAACCATGTGACTCTATGACGAAACCCCTTAACACCAAAATGGGGAGTCCTAGCTTTTATACTCAAATCCAGTAGAGTAAGCATCTATAATCTATCATCTAAAGTAAGGACATAGGATAGGAAACAGACTTTGGATAAGTCTTGGAACTTCTTTAACACCACAGGAGTATAGATGTGCTTGTAATTTATCGGGTGAGTCCTGTATGGATGTGCTTGTGATTTATTGGGTAAGTCTTGTATGGATGTGCTTGTGATTTATAGGGTAAGTCTTGTATGGATGTGCTTGTGATTTATCGGGTGACTCTAGAAAAAACCTTTCAAGAACCGCTACCTTCCTAAGAGAGAAAAAGTGGTTTTCTAGTACAAAATTCTAAATAGGCAACCAAAGAGGGGGATGAATTAGGTAATTTAAAATTTAATGCACTAATATAAATAGTTTATACAACTGCCATTATCCAATATTCATCTTTTTCGGCTTCAAAAAAGTTCTTAGGCTCAATTTGAGATACAAATACCATGTTATTGCAAATGTATCTAAGTGATGATCTAGTTCTGATACTAAATTCCTTGGAAAGCTGACACAATTATCTTTCTTTTATAATTAATTTTATGTAAATCTTCTATCTTATACAGTGCTAGAATAATTTCCAATATGCCCTTCAATTTTGTTGAAGTCTTGAAGTTTTTTAGTTTCTATGAGGACTTTACTTGCACTTAGTTTGCCTCACTTATATATTTAAACCTTTCAATGCTTAATATATTAAAATGAATATGTGATTTGTTATCATCAAAACACAATATGTATGACTAGAAGTCAACACAATTATTCACTCTAAATGATATGTTCACTTCAAAAGGAAGCAATGGCTACTTTTAATCCCCACTAACGACAATTGCGCTCTCCTCTAATTTAGCGCACTTCTTTTCAAAGTCTTCAAAGAATTTCTTCCAGCCCCTCGGTTGCCAGAAGTAGTTTCTCTTAGGGCATATGAGATTATAGGTTATGAAGATGTTGTACAAGGTCAAACAATAATGAGGATTCATCGTGGAAACATCTTGAAGCAAGTGGAATATATTGGGATGAATATAAAGGGGAAAAAGACCCATTACTTGAAGAAACTCTAAAATGAAAGAAGGAATGGGAAATCTAAAACACTTTATATGTTCCCCAAACAATAATAGTCCCCTTCGTATCACCATCTGGGGTTCCCTATAGAGATCTCCTTACGGTAAAACCCAAATATTGATACCATCAAGAATGGTATATTCTTTCTTAGGCTCCTTAATAGAAAGAGAATTTATATCTTTTCCCATGTTTTTGAAAATGAAAGACAAAAGGACAAAAATAGGTTACAAGGATTTCTTAGCTTTGAGAAAGTAAGAAGGAAATTTCAAAGTGATAAGAAATTAGGGTAGCAATCCTCTATTTATTTCCCAATTAGAGAGAGACATGTCCACTTGGAAGAAAGGGAAATGTTTCCTAAAGTGAACAGTTTTGAAAATAGTAACTAATAAAAATGACAGGCGAGGTTTTTAAAACAAAAGACATGACTCTTAATTGGTCTCAAAATCCTGCTTAATGAAGAAGTGTATCCAAATAGTTTTTTTAATTAAAAAAAAACATAGTCCTTCACTTATATGGGGCATCTATTGGGCTCATAATTGGGAAAAGTCCAATACAGCTTATAAGCCCAATTAAAGAGTCATTTAAAAGAAAATCCATAATTAGAGATTCAAAAATGATAGTGAATAGTGAGCTGTAAAAAAAGGACCTACCAAGAATGAAATTATAAATATGCTCTCAAGACTAAAAGAGAAGAATTCGAATTCAAATACAAGAGAGAATACCTATTCAAACTCAAGGTTGTTTTGTGTTTTCTAGTTGTGAAGGGAAAACGGAGGAGGAACTTGAGAAAGGTTTGAATTTTATTTCTTTATTTGATTATTTATTATTGCATAATTTGTTACTCTCGTACACAAGAAAGAATCCTTATTCAACTTCTCTAATTAAGAAACTATGATTCTTTTAACAAAGAACTATATTGAAATAGTGTGATTATAATCCTTATACAGATTAGACTTTAAGCACTATATAAACATATAGAATTCACAACCTGAACTCATGAGTAATTACAACAAAGAACCCTAAAATCACTCTTAAGACCTTTAAGCAATCTCTGAGAGCATTCTCTAGTAAAAATGATACTCTCTTGTTTATTAAATACTCCCTACACCTAGCACTCGATTGCTTGTTACATTACTTGCTTGTTACATTACTAACTTGAGCATCGGAGTATTTTTACTTATAGGAGGACGGTATTGTTCTTACGCCATTATCGAAGAAAAAAGATAATATCATTCTTGGAATTCTTTCAAAGACTTAAGAGCATATAAGTAATTTCTCGGGGTTCCTAAATCGAGAATTTTAATACTCATTATAATTTATTGTGATTATTAGGTGATTAAAGGCACATACATGCATAGCAAATTTTGGCAAGACTTTTGTTGTTCCCTAGTTCCTAAGTCACTAGGTGTTAGTTGGTGGATATGTATTTTAATAGCTACTTTGTTTATCCTTATTGTACATATTTATGACTTATTGTACATAAGCTTTGAATGTGTATGAATTACGATCAACCAAAGATGCAAATGGTTTAATTTTATGATGGGTTTACTAGTGACTTATTAAGGATCTTTATGATGAAATCTAAGTTAAATTTTTTATGTAATTTGATTATTAGCATACATCTTTGAATGGGTATAAGTCATGTTTCTTGTTGGATCCTCTCAAGTCTGAGGCGTGACATTATCCTAAGGCTCAAATAGATCTAAATCTACATAAGAGGGCATTTTCTCACATATGGAAGATGATTTTGCTCATAAGAAACATGTTTTATGTTTCTTTTTACATAAAAGATTTGCCAATATTTTTTCTCCAAAAGCTATAACCTAACTTAGGCATCTGAGGGTTTTCAACACAGATCATTGCTAGCGTAGCCTTAACTAATTTATTTTTCCAGCATTCAAGTCTCAATTATTAACAAATCTTTATGAAGAGTTTTAGTGATGTATTTACGCAATGTCTATAAGATTTTAGGTTTGACATTCAACTTAACCAAGAAGCCTAAAATCAACCATTAACATTTTATCGCCATTTATAAAAAGCAATGCAAAAAGTCGTGGAGATCAATAATTTAAAAGTAAACAAGAAAACACTCGAGAAAAAATTATAAGAGATGAAGACTTAAATCAAAACATACCATAAAACTCTTGTTTGGTGAACCAAGAGTAGGAAGAGCGAGACCATTAAAAGGAGAATCCTGACCATTGAGGAAAACTTTAAGAAGATTTGGATTCGGTTTGAAAATTGTTGAAAGAACTAGAAATATCCTGAGAAGAAAGAAAGAAAGAATATGGAGTAATTGTTGGAGGATGTATTGAACACATAAAATAGAGTAGAAGAAAAATCGAGAGCCTTACAAAATGGTCCACCAATTAGAATTAGGAATTACTAAATCTCTCACACCAGCCGACCGCGTAATATTAAGCTAAAGACTCACTCAAGAATAAAAATAGAAGTGAGTACAATGTAGAGAGCAGTGTGAAATATAGGAATCTAGACCATAAATGAAATGAAGATCCACCACTTTCCACATCATAAGTAGGTGACTCAGATATGACGAGGAGGTACATGAAAGAGAGAAATAGACAAAGACAGTGATTTGGATGAACATTATGCTCATCAACGCATATAGGCTAAACAAAAGAACAAGGGGAAGAATACAGGTAGATTTAGAACTCAAAATAAACTACTCTATAAGAAGTTGAGAAGGCTATAGTAGAGACTAGTAGAGTTCATAGAACTAACCCCACAAAGTAAGACTGAGAGAGAAATGAGATAACCATTTATTGATCATCTCAAAAAAATAGAGTTGCCCACTACTTTCAAAATGCCTAACAACAGGACTTACAATTAGAACCTTTAATCCAAAACACTATGTGGACCAGGTGACTATTCTTCTATCAATTGCGAGACTTAGACAAGATCAAATGTATAGATTATTCCACCTTAAATTAGAAGGAAAAACTATTTTATGGTACTATGATTTAGGTGCAAACGCTTCTTGTTGTATAGTCATCTCACCAATATGTTTGTTAAACATTTTTTAGTACCATATGATTGAGCTATAGATCCTTGATAGGTAAGAATGATTAAATAAGGATGATCATAAAGTTTAAAGAGCCTTATAGATATGTTCTACAAGTAGGTCATCCAAATTAGAACATACAACTCACTAGTTGCTTTGGATTCGTTAAAAGAGGAGTTATAATTAAATAGGCTCTGATACCTTATTACCAATAACCAAATTTATATTTACTTTACGGCTTATGAATGAAGAAAAACTTACTTGAAAATTGAAGAAGAAGAAGAAGCATGAAGAATCAACTATAGAGCTTTGAGAAAAAAATTCAAGAGAAGGAAATTACCAAAATATTGAAAGAGATCTCTGGAGAGGATATGGAATACATGAAGAATAAAAGAAATCCCACCAAGGCCGAGCAAGTATTTTAAAGAGGAGAGGTCTAAAGAAGGTAAGTCTAATGTTTGGCTGAGGAGTTCTTCACCTTGAGTAGTAAGGGTCGAAAATGACCAGTACTTTATTCTTCTCACAGCTCCTATAGATGCTATCTTTAAGGTCATTACGAATAAGGGACAACTCACTGAACCGACACAATATAAAAACTAGCTTTTAAAAGAAATAAGGATGGGAAGTGTGATTTTCATAAAGATTACAACCACTAAAGTAAGGATTTTTATAACTTATAAAATAGATAGATTAGCTTATAAGAAATAGATACTTGAACAAGTTCAGGGTAGATTGAAGATAAAATAGTCCTCAGTATGATACCAAACAATTCACATAACAAGAGCTAATCATGATAATTGTTGAATGACTAACACTCGCTAGATATTCAATTCGACCAATAGAAAACCTATTCTTGGTACTCGTTAGAGGACACAAAGTAGTGTATAATGTTTTGACCACCAAAAAGCCTCGCATTTAGTACATTTCCATCTTTTTCACTAAAGAAGATGCTCGAGGGACTAGTTAACCAAATGATGGCACGCTAGTTATCATACTATGAATGGCTGGGATAGATACAACTAATATACATCATGTAATAGTCTACATAATCTCAAACCATTCTCTGATACAAAAATGACGGGACCTGACCCGATCCCTATTTGGTATTCAAGATAGATCTAATGAGATCATGGACTACTTCATATTCCTTACATTTGATTTAATAAGACTATATACTTAAAAAATATATTCATTTTGTGGTTTATATTATAACAAACTATATATAAAAATATAAAATATGATGACTCATGTAGCTTACGCATTATAGCCTAAGCTCAAAATTTAAAAATATATCATATTACATAAGTTCTTACAATAATCTGAGAAAAATAAAAAAACATAAAATAAATGGTGAGTTTGCGAGTCAATGAGTAAACATGAATTTAAAAGCTATTATTATTATTATTATTATTATTATTATTATTTTAACAATAATTTCTCAATAATATATATTAATCAGTAATGCTATATATAACATATTTAATATAAATAATATATCTATACAATTTTACAAAATTGTATTTTATAAACAATCATGAAATTGTACTATAGCAGCACCTTCTACATGTTGTGTAACAAAGTGGGCAGCAATAAGGACTAAGCAAGCATACTATAAAAATTTGAACTTCAAGGTAATTCATTATAGTACAATAAGGTATATAGGACAGTTGCATTTTAGTATTTTGCAACTCTAAAACTATAACTATTAGGTGTACATAATTTGTATATTACTCGTATAATTAGGTATTTATGTTTATTGACAATGAGTGCTATTATACAACATACTTCAAATAAACTTCTTGGTGGTTTGTCTAGCAAGTTGATCCATTATAAGCAAAAGGGTTTTCCTTCTTATAATTTGTAACTTATAATGATTTTATCGTTATTATATTCACAATTATCACAGTTTCTTATTAAAAATGTCTGATGTGTTCTAATGCAGGCTATAATCTATAACAGATGCTTATGTGACATGATATTAAAAAATGTGCCAACAATAGTTACTTCAGTGTCTCAAGCATGTCTTAATATAAAGCAATTAGCTAGTACTTTGAGATAAAGTGCTTAACTATCAAATATTTTTATAATTTGCAAGTGCCCCCACTGCAAGAAAATAGAGTATTTGTGATAGCTAAAAGGCTTTTGCGACGGTATTACAAAGGCAAAGAGTCATCATATACGCAGGCGTCGTAAAATTTTATGATAACTATTTAGCCATCACAAAAAGTTTGCAACACTAATCAGCCATCGCAAAAGTGTTTATCAAGTTTTTTTTTTATATTTTTAATTTTTGAACAAATATATTTATTATTGTACTATAACAATAAACAATAACACCCATAATCTATTATAACAACACCCAAAATGTATTACAATAACATTTAAAATGTATTACAATAATATTCATAATGTATTACAATAACAATCATAGTATATTACAATAACATCCTAATGTATTTTTTATCAAATTTATAATAATTCTAAATTTTTTTACTTTTATCTAGTTTTTGTATGATGATGATGCACACTAGAAGCATCTTAAATTTATAAATAAAATATTCATATTTTAGAGATAATTTTACAAGTAAAAAAATTAATATTAAATTAAAAATAATATTTTAGAGATAATATTTTGGCCTAGGTATTCATTTAAGCTTAATTAGAAACTTATAAACTAAGTTAAGAATTAGGTCTAGTTATTAATTTGGGCTTAATTAGAAAAGTTTTGGATTAAGTTAACAATTTTTGGACCTAGCTATTTATTTAGGCATAATTAGGAAATGTTTGGGTTACATTAATACTTTTTTGGCTTAATTATAAATTTGGGTTTAATTAGAAATTTTAGGCTAAATTAAGAATTCTTAGGCCTATTTATTAATTTGGGCTTAATCAGAAAAGTTTTAAGTTAAGTTAATAATTTTTTGGCTTAATTATTAATTTAGGCTTAATTAAGAAATTTGGGTTTATCCCTTCCTATTCTTTATTGTTAATAATTATTTGAAACTGAATCATGAACTGTCTTATTATTCATCAATAAAATCAAATAGAGGAAATTTTTGAAAGAACAAGTTTAATTAAATTTTTTTTGAGTTAAGTTAATAATTTTTGGGCCTAATTATTAATTTGAGTTTAATTAGAAATTTTGAATTAAGTTAGGAATTCTTGGGCCTAGTTATTAATTTAGGCTTAATTAGGAAATTTTTGAGTTAAGTTAATAATATTTGGGCCTAATTATTAATTTAGATTTAATTATAAATTTTGGGCTAAGTTAAGAGTTCTTGAGCCTAATTATTAATTTGGACTTAGTTAAAAAAAATTTAGGTTAAGTTAATAATTTTTTGGCCTAAGTATTCATTTAGGCTTAATTAATTATTAGTATTAGTTTATAAATTACGTATTGAAGATGACAGACAGTTCAGTCAACTTGAAAATTTACTAGAGAAAACTTGAATGATCTCAAATAAAATTTTACTTGAGGCCATTTTTTTTAAATTCATAGACTATCAAAAATAAATCATAAATCATAAATAAATATATCCAATGACTTAATCAAGGAATATAAAATAAAATAATCCAATTTTTTTTTAAGATCATACACACATGAAACTACAATATAAAACAAAGTTATCAATGCATCGTTTCAACAACCAAGGTCCAATTTCATCATTATTACAATTCAACATTAATAGTAGAAAAATTCTCTATTACACAATATCGATTGATATTATAAAAGAAAAGACAATGTAGTGGCTCAAAATGTATTTCCATCATACCAATAGTACATATAAATTGGAAAATATCTATACTATATGGGACTAACAAATTCAAGGGAGAAAAAAATGAAAATGGTACACGTGCTCAAATTTTATAGAGGAAATTGTTACAAAAGGTTTAAAATTTGAAGGAAAATTTGAAGAGTAAATAACATACAAACTTCCGAGGTGTGGTGAAAGAGATTAAAAGACTCCCAAAGTTTTAAAAAAATCATAAAAAGTTTTGTAGATAATTGAAACTGTTTGAATTAATTATCAAAAGAGTAAAATTATCTTTTGACTATTAAATAGGTTAAAAAAACTAAAATAGTCCCTATTAAATGAAATGAAAAATTATGAATATGATAAGTCTTGAACCCATGACCTTTAGGTGAAAATGTATCACATTGACCATTAGGGTACAATACTTTACTAATAATATTTGTCAACATTTTTTTATCTATATAATATATTAAAGAAATAAAAAATAATATATTAAATAAATTAAAAAATAATTTATTAAATAAAATTAAAAATAAAAAAAATATATTAAATAAACTAAAAAGTAAGAACAAAATTGGGCAACTGGCCACAGACGTCGAAAAACAACAACGAGCCAGGCCGCAGTCATTTTTCAGTGATGCTCCGACGATGAAAATTCTCAAATTTTATATCATTGGATTCTATTTTTTATGATCTACACAATGGCAATGTCATTTTTAGTTAAAACAAACTCTGCCATTATGTAGATCATGAAAAATGAATGTCAATGATGTAAATTTTGAACATTTTTTAGTGTCCACCGTCGCTAAAAAAAGATCACCGATTGATCACCATTTTTCAGCGATAATGGCTAATTAATTAAAATATTTATTTATTTATTAGTTTATTTTATTTTAAAATATAAACCAATTAGATTTTAACAAGTGTTACTTATAAAAACAATTATATAATTTAAGGATATTTTAGTACTTTACTTATTTTTAACTAATTGATTGTTAATTCAAACGGTTTTCATCATCTGATAAGGGATCTTTATGGCCCTTTCGAAACTTCGAAAGTCTTTTAATCTTTTTCGCCAAACTTAGAGAGTCTAAAAGTCCTTTAGCTAAATTTAAATTACCAAGCAACTTCTTTGGTTTTCTCAAAGGAATAAATTTTGCTCCTATTGCCAATGCAATGGGAGGACCAAAATTAAACATTTTTCAGGGACAGTGGCTAGTTAATTAAAATATTTATTTATTTATTAGTTTATTTTATTTTAAAATATAAAACAATTAGATTTTTAACACGTGTTACTTATAAGAACAATTATATATTTTAAGAATATTTAGTACTTTACTCATTTTTAACTAATTGATTGTTAATTCAAACGGTTTTCGTCATCTAATAAAGGATTTTTATGGCCCTTTCAAAACTTCAAAAGTCTTTTAATCTTTTTTGCCAAATTTAGAGAGTTTAAAAATCCTTTACCTAAATTTAAATTACCAAGCAACTTCTTTGGTTTTCTTAAAGGAACAAATTTTGCTCCTATTGCCAATGCAATGGGAGGACCAAATATAAAGCCTCGAGCCTCTATCCCTAAGTATAAGAAAACATTCACATTTCAAATCAAATGCAATTAAATATTCAACAAGAGAAAAAAAATGGCATATAACATTTATAACTTACGTCAATCAAGTGGCAAAAGGAAAAGACAAGTCATGGAAATAAATGACATTGTGCACAAGAAATTTGCAAAACTAAATGATTTGTTAATTAAGCAAGATTACAAGTCCTAGTACATCCAATCATAAAAAAACAATGATAAATCATGAATCCTCATTCTCAATAATTCATAATAAACAAAGGAAAATTCTAGCAAACACCAAGTATAAATGACATAATTCAAGAATCTATCAACTGCTAATGAAAAGGAAAAGGGGAAAAAAGTGAATGTATGTTAACCAACAAAAATTTACTGTTTGATTAACTTCCTCTAAAAATAATAATTTTCCAAAAAATTGAAAACTCTATCAAATATTCAAAAATATTTCAAAAATATCTTATAGATTATACATTATATATATTTACAATACTTTACCTGTTAGAGACAGAGTCAGAGAGGCATTACTTTTTCAAAAAGAGAAGTGCATTTCAAATGAAAAAAATCATGGGGAGCACTTGTGAAAGAGAGTGTCACATTTTCTGTAATAATTGTAAAAGTTACAACACAGCAACATTATACCATGAAATGTTTGTGTAATATTGAAATTCTTCACAAGCACTTTGTCGAATCTTTCACTATTAAGATAATGAAAAACTATTCAAGAATTTTCGGGTTGTATCAGTTAGAGGTGCATCTGGGTAAAAACATGTCTTTTACTATTAGGGACTATCAGAAGAATCAATCAAGATTGAATGTATTACTATAATTGAAATAGTCCATTTGAATTTCTGTGCAAGGTATTGTCCGTTTTGGGGTTCAAGCACGTGTTCTTCTCTTTTACGATTTTGTCCTTTATGGGTGAAACGCATCGCCATCCTCAAAAGGCGCCTCATAAGGGTAGGGGGGATTTCTCTTTATAAGGTCTTCACTTTGGACGAGTTTGCTCGATGTGGGATTTAAGTCGTTACAAAATCTCCCACCATAGAAACAAAGCCGTCCTCGACTTTGATATCAAATGAAAGAGCCCACCCGAATCCTTATGCAAGGTATTGTTCACTTTGGGGTTCATGCACGTGTCCTTCCCCTTCACGATTTTGTCCTTTATGGGCGAAACACATCACCAACCCCAAAAGATGCCTCACAAAGGTAAGAAGAAATTTCTCCTTATAAGACCTTCACTTTGGATGAGTCTGTCCGATGTGAGATTTGAGTTTATAGTGCAACTTAAAGATCTACATCTAATCTCATTGACTGCATCTGCTACAACATAGGCAGGGCTGAAGATATGTCTATTAAGCCAAAAACAAATAGGTGAGAACAAAGGCTAAAGTGTGTGGAAAGCAAGACCAACATCTGCTTAGTCATTAGGCAAATATTAGTAAGAGGTATTATAGCCAATTTTGTCACTTGATAG
The DNA here is from genome assembly GCA_946807835.1 of Ailanthus altissimus. NCBI lineage: Eukaryota > Viridiplantae > Streptophyta > Magnoliopsida > Sapindales > Simaroubaceae > Ailanthus > Ailanthus altissimus. The sequence continues at coordinate 16,681,275 of OX327698.1, forward strand.
TATATCATGATCTCAAAAGATGAGAGGAATCACATTCACATCCCACATTATTAGTCTTTAAGTTCTAGACTAAATAGACATGTTCTGAGTACGGGAAACTATACAAACTCTTATGTAAAACCCAGAGCATAATTATTAAGAGTAAATACGTAAAATCATAAACCTATTACACAAGCCTACCTCCAGGCCTTAATTTGATGGCATCTTAGACATCATACAAATTCTCAATGCATATTTGACACCCAACTTTAAAATCAATGAAACAATTTATAACATAATTTTTAAATCACAGAAATTATTTCCAGATCAAACCCTACTCCCAACTAAAAATCAAGCATAACACATAAATGTAAGCAAAAGATTAAATGAAAAGCAATAAATTTCATGCGAAGTAAGAAAAAACAAATTACTTAAGAAATGCAAGGTCGAGCTCCAAATAGAGAGTTAATGGTCGAAGGGAGAGATTGATTTTTTTGCTTCAAACAGAACCAAAAATTGATTAAGAGATGTGCGTAATGGAGAATGATAGTACGTTAATGGCAAAAATTGATTAAGAGAGGGTGTTGGTTGTGATTTCAGAGAGGATGCCGAGAATGTGAGAAGGAGAAGACAATAGTGTGAGAAGGAGAAAACGATCTAAATTAGGGTTGAAGCATTATTTTTTTATTGATATTTTGTCTAAACGATATCGTATATATAGGGTCATTTACAATGGTTAAATTAGCCGTCGCAAAACCCAACGCAAAAAAAACTTTTTTTTTTGTTTTTTTGTAGTGTCCTATGCATTTTATTAGTCTTCCTGGAATAGGTATGGTGTGAGGTTTGGGATTTGATGAATTTTTAGTAGAAATTTGATTGCTAATTGGAAAACAAAATTGATAATTATGAGTCGTGCGCTTACTTTATTATACTCATCAGACTAGTTAAACTAAATGAAGCAAATGTAATTTGTCCAAGTCTATTGGAGACAGGCCATTTGAACATAATTGATCTATAACAAGGCTACTTAAAAGTTCTAAACATATCTCAAATTAGACATGGACAGCTACAATGGTCTCTTATAACTGATAGTAATTTGATTTTAGCATTTTGATAGTTTAAAGAAGGTCAATGTGCAATGTGGCTAGTAAATAAGGAGTACTTCTTCTGTAATTTACTCCAGAGACCTTGTCTTGTAGATTTGTGAAGTTAACAAAGGATGGAAATTGTAACCCAGACATAAATAGAAATTGTTGAATGTGTTAATAAAGCTGATACAAGGATTGGGATGTGTATCTTCTCACCAATTACCATTGAAGGAGATTTCAAAGGACGTTAGCTACAATAATAATCTTTCTTGCTTCATGCACAAAATTGAAATCAAACCAAACTTTTTACGTGGAAGGGGAAATGGAATGTTGTTTTTCTTTTTGGTCTAAACTTACTACGTTGCGATTCTAATCAATTAAGGTCTAAACAACAACATTGTCAAAAAAAAAATAAAATTGAAATGCTAGTTTCATTTTATGCTTCCATTTAACTCATCATCCCTTCAAATGAAAGGTAAAGTTCAGAACGAAGCCATGGGCAATTCGAGCCAGTCCTTATATGTATTTGGCTAAATTTTCTACAGTGAATCCAACTTTTCTAGAATCCCAGCATGTTATCTTCTAGGCTTTCAATACTCTAGCAGATAGCTGCTCCATTCTTGTTACACTCATACCGTGTAGCAACATCCCTATGAACACACACTTTAGCAGATAGCTAATCTATTCTTAAGAATGTGCTTCACTAAATTTTCTAGTAGTAGAACTATCTCGGCAAGGATTGAGCACACTTCAAAGAACCCTCTCAAGCCATTTAATTGGTACAGTGAGGCTAAAGAATCAGTACTGGGGCTGAATCATTGAACACGGCCCAGAACTCTTCTGAATTTTATTTTTTCAGATAGGGTAACAAACTAAGGAAGCACTTGGGAGGAAGAAGCAAAAGCCCTTATAGAAAGAAAACAAAGGAAGTTTAAAAACATGGCTAGAAGCCAGAATTAATAATTGACTATATAAGAAATAAATAAAAAAATCAATAAGCTTACCAGCACCAACAAACTCGGGTATAAGGATTGTTAAAACACAGTAGGAGTAATAGATGAGATCTTCTCAAAGGTCTTTTCTTTACTAATTACCCTTACAAAGTACCAATAAATCAAAATAAGTTGTAAGCATTTAGCTAGATAACTTAAACAAAAACAACCAAAGGCAGTCAAGAAAGCATATTCAAAAATATGTATAAAGATAGGTGATCTAATATGTTGAATTTTTAGGGAGGGGGTACTAAAGGAAGACTCCTCTGTGTAAAACAAGTAAGATAAGTGAGTAGAAGAATAAAAAAATAATCTAGGCAAGTGAGCAGGTAACTACAACTAAGAGGTCACCTATCTCTTCAAGAATTCCTTCCTCATAGGCTATTTTCTAGCCAACCAAGAACAACTTCATAGCCTCTACACTATTCTTAAAAGTTGTACACTTCCTCTTTAGTGGTTTCACACCACTTTAGATAGTAATCCCAATAATAGAAGGCTCAGAAGGGGCAATACCAATATCTTGGGCTTAGGTCATAGAACTCTTTTAGCCAATTACAGTATTTGCTTTGAATTTACGGCTTATAGTACTTAGCTAACTAAAACCTTCCACAATGCTCCCGATCTAATCTGTTAAAGAATTATCCTCTTCCAGCCAAATAAAAAAATAAAAAGAAAAAGAAAGGGAAGAAAGAGACAAGGATAAGTAAATGTGTACTGATAGAAAAGAAAAGAGTATTTTACTATCAACTAAACGGGAAGTTTACTTAGATCACTTCATACCTTAGTAGGAAGTCTCTCACTCCCCTCTTCATCAAAAGAAAAAATCTCCTCTTACCAGAAGCAATTCATGCTTGAAAGCTATAAGGCATTAACGGCTTCTCCTTAAGATAGGACACGAAGTCGTAAGCGGCCTAGTAGTAGATCTGAAGGCTGAGAAACTAGAAACTCTTGATGATGGATGGCATCTTTGCCAGATTCTATTTCTTGCTTATGGTAGAAGTAGCCTTAGTTGAACAAACGATCCAATTTTCTCCAACAATTATCATAGTATATAGGATATATGCCTTGCTAGCCACCAGAATGGTTGAACTTAAACTAGACTTTAGCATATCATCTATGTTTATCTTTACTGCTAGAGGAAAGGTAGTTTGTTTCTTATTACAAAATTTAGCAAAAGACCAATGTTAAACTTCCAATATGCATTAAAACTAGCCAGAGCCACCCCTTTAAGAGTAGGGCTAACAACTTTTATACTTACATCCCTAAGTTTTATAAAAGAAGTTTGGGGGCAATAGATTCTGACAATTAACACTACAAGAAATTTGATTAGCCACAAAATGTTTTGCCATAAATTTTTTTTTATAGTTAATAGTGATATTTAATTACAAAAATTTAATTTCATGGTTAAATAACATAAAATATAAAATAAATATTTAAAAAGATATTTAGCCATGAATTTTTCGTGGCTAAAGGATACTTTTAGCTATGATATTTTTGTTCGTGGTAAATTGTTTGTTCACAAAAGTATTTTGATATATGCCCTTTTATTAGCCACGAATATAATCATAAAAGATTTCTTAGTTAAAAGTGTTAGTGTTGTATGCGTATGCACTGTGTTACGAGTGATTGTGTATATTATTAAATAATTTAATAATTAATATGTCATACATGTAACGCAACAGAATTAAAGTACACATTTATAGTATCTCATTACACTAATGAAATTAAGACTCACCCTTAAAACGTGCTTTTAAATAAATCTAGTTAAAATGTAATAAACTTTCTTAAATTAGACTAGTAAATTTTTCTTTCGGAGTTTCAAAACAGCTCTTGCTTCTAGATTATTTATTTAATTTTCTTTTCGAGGATCCTCGCTTTGTCTAGACAGCGATACAAGCAGTTAACCTTTTGGAAACAGTAGAATCCATTTCACCTTTAGCTTTCGGCAATTCAATCATATATAGGCAATATTTGCCTTTCTTTTAACCAATGATAATTCACTTCACTGCCACTTATCCAAGTTTGACAAGGCAATAAATATGCTTAGTCATTTAATTTAACTTGGTGGCAAAATTTAGATGCAATTGGGTGGCAATGCTTTACGCCACCTCTTGCTTAGTATTTCATGGCCCAATAAAAATAAGCTTAGTGTTTAATATATAATTTAATAATGGCAAGCACAAGTGGAGAAAGAAAGTTTTAATTTGCCATTGAATGCTTATTAAATATTTTGCCATCAGTTTCATTTTTAATGAATACACACCACCTAATCCTTTTGAATTGAATCAAATTCGATTCAATTGTTTTTGTTAATAACCAATTAAAAAATAACAAATGACAATGCTTTAAATAAAATGAATCAAATTTATTTGATTTGATTAATAGCCAAATACAATAATAATAAGAAACAATAGTTGTTTCATAACTTTATCCACTAATGCTCAATTTTGCATTCATACAAATTATTTGTATGATTTAAAGCATGTATTTGGTAGATAAAGTGTCAAGTTTCACTTGACACAATTTTAGATTTAACACTTAAACTTTAACTACTCCTCGAGAGACCCTGAAATAAATAAATATTTTTTAAAAATGTTTCAAATAGAACAATTTGATCCGGTGTGCTACCCACGTGCTCAACAAGTACACTTCATATAGTGAGGCTCCCTAGGTTCATACCCATTTTGTCTCATAGAAAATTTCTATAAGTCCATAACTGATATCTCACACACACACGTTATTAATAATACAAAATGACGAGTTGAGCTATACATGTTGATGTTAGTCCATATTCGTACAATCCCTCCGTCATTGATATCCTGAAAGAGCGAAGACATGGATTAACACTATTAAGTCTCCTATTGCTCAACCATAAACTTATCTCTTTATTTTGCATTCCGATAAACAATATCTGCAAACTCATTTACGATATTATTTATACCACGAAATTTTTTTTCCTAAGTTTAATGCTTATTGTCATAAGACTTCTTAGAATGCAACTTTAGAGTATCTGGATATTTGACTCAACCATAAGAACTGATGAATCATATGTCTACACACACCGAACTCTATAACTATCAGATCATACTTAGCGACACCTAGCGCTTAAACCATAAAAGATCTCTGACATGTGTGAAACCTAAGTATGGTGGATCATTCACAAGCTAACCATGGTGCTTAGGTCAAAGGACCACGAATACTACTCAACTCGAGAAGACCTTCTATTGATGGATTTATGAGATATCTATTGAAGGTCTTCGCTGAGTCTTGTTTAGTATCTAGTTATCACTAAATACTTATATATCTATACGAGCTTCAACTAACTCATGATCGGTTAAGATTAACCATCTGGATAATCTAGATATAAATATACATTGATCTACATTGATTAGTTTCACTCGATAGACTATGTGTTAGTGGAAATAGATCAAGAACATACATTTTGAGAATATGCTTATACAATGACATTTCTTAGTAATGCTTACAACTATGTCATTGCAAGAATATTCCCAGGTTTCTGTCTTATTTTAAACAAGGTTTTTACTCTTTTAGATCTATATAATTTCTAAAATGTTACAAGCATCTTACCTTAAAAGAATAATTAGCGATTTAATGAAATATTTATTTATTGTATAAATTATGAAATTATAATATTCATACAAAATTGGGATGGCACATGAGTACAAATCCCAACAACTTCCACTTGCTCTAGTGTCATTAGTAGTGGTATCTAATACCTAACGACTCCACGTATTTCTTAGACACCTTAGGAGTTAATACCTTAGTTAATGGGTCCGCTACATTATTTACATAATCAACTCTATAAAATATAACATCTCATCGAGTCAAGATCTCTCTCACAATATGATATTTTCTCTCCACATGTTTAGATCTTTGGTGTGCTCTTGCTCTTTCGCTTGTGCAATGACCCCGTTATTGTTGCAATATAATGGGATAGGATCCACAGAACTTGGGACTATACCGAGTTCAGCGACAAACTTCCTGACCCATACTGCTTCTTTTGTTGCTTCTGAAACTGCAATATATTCTGCCTTTGTGGTAGAATCCACTGTGAATCCCTATTTGACACTCTTCTAACTTATTATGGTAACATTGAGAATAAACATATATCTAGATGTAGACTTTTTATTATTCGGATCAAACTAGAATTTTGAGTCAATGTATCCTCTTACTTGTAAGTCATTTTCTCCATATATAAAAAACTTGTCCTTTGTACCCTTAAGGTATTTAAGGACATGTTTGATTTCCATCTAATGGCTATCACCTGGATCAGATTGGTACCAATTCATAACACTTACAACTATACTGATATCAGGTCTCGTACACATCATGGCATACATTAAGCTTCCGACAACTGATGCATAAGGAATGTTAGACATTCTAGCCCTCTTATCTTTCTTCTGAGGACACATCTTCCTTGAAAGATGAATGTCATATCTAAAAGGTATATTTTCAAGACACTATCAATGCATAAAGATTAGAAGAGTCCTATCAATCTCCTAACTCTATCTTTATAAAGTTTTATACTTAGTATATAGAAAGTCTCCCCTAAATTCTTCATGGAGAAATTCTTATTAAAGTAACTTTTTACTAACTGTAACATACCAATATCATTCCCAACAGAAAGAAGTCACATTTAGCCCCCAGTATCTTGTCGCTAAAAGTAGTAACATTTGGCCACAACTTTTCATTTTGTGGCTTAATATATTTAGCAACGAAGCTTCTGTTCGTGGCTAAAAGTCATGACATTTAGCCATGAATCATCACTTCGTGGCTAAAAGAAGTAACATTTCGGCATGAAAATTTAATTCATGGCTAAAAGTAAATATGTTTAGCTAAGAAAACCTAATTTGTGGCTAAAAGTAGTAACATTTAGCCACAAACTCTTAGTTCGTGGCTAAAAAATATTCCTGCGAAAACTTTTTGCTTCCCCCGTCAAAATATTTTCACTCCCGTCCAAGTATTAGCCATGAAATATTCGTGGCTAGATGTCACATTTAGCCACAAATATTCGTGGCTAGATGTCACATTTAGAAATTTAAGAATCATAAATATAATTAGACTTAAAATTAGTAATTAGAATTTTAATTAGAATTATCGTATTATGTAATAAATTAAAATTAAAATTGAAAATTTAATAATCATAATTAGAGATATAATAATTAAGATAGAAAATATTATAATAATTATAGTTGTGATTGTAATTATAGGTAGTTGCATGTATTTGGTGTTAGAATTAAAATCACAATTGTAACTGAAGATATAATAATTACAATTAAAATTTAATTACAATTGTAATTATTATAATTGAAATTTGAATTGTAATGTAATAACTATAAATATAATTAAAATTATTATTAAAATTATATTTATAATCTAAAATGTAATTATTAGAATTAAAAATTTAAATTGAAAATATAATAATTATAAATGTAATTGGAATTGTAATTTTATGTAACTGAGTTAAAAGTATGTCGTAATTGTAATTGAAAATGTAATCATATGAATTGAAATTTGAATATAAAATATAATAATTATAAATATAATTAGAATTAGAATTAGAATTGTATGTATTTGGAGTTAGAATTAAAATCGTAAATGTAACTGAAAATATAATAATTAGAATTATAACTTAATTATAATTAGAATTATTAAAATTAAAATTTGCATTGAAATGTAATAAATATATATAATCGGAATTATAATTGAAATTATATTTATAATTCAAAATGTAATTATTAGAATTTAAATTGAAGTTGTAATAATTATAAAGAGAATTAAAATTAGAATTATATGTAATTTAGTTAAAATTGAAATTGTAATTATATTGGAAATGTAATCATAAGATTGAAATTTGAATAGAAAATATAACAATTATAAATGTAACCGGAATTGAAATTGTATGTATTTGGTGTTAGAATTAAAATTGTAATTGTAACTGAAAATATAATAATTAGAATTAAGATTAAAACTATTATAATTAAAATTTGAATTGGAATGTAATAACTATAACTATAAATATAATTGGAATTAAAATTGTAATTGTAATTTGTATGAAATTAGAATTATATTAAAATTATATTTATAATCCGAAATGTAATAATTAGAATTAAAATCTAAATTAGAAATGTAGTAATTATAAACATAATTGAAATTACAATTGTATGTAATGGAGTTAAAATTGAAATCATAATTATAATTGAAAATGTAATTATAAGAATGACGTTTGATAGAAAAAATAATAATTATAAATGTAATTGGAATTGTATGTATTTAGAGTTAGAACTAAAATCGTAATTGTAACTGAAAATATTATAATTAGAATTGAAATTGTAATTGCAATTGTAATTGGTATGTATTTATAATCGGAAATGTAATTATTAGAATTAGAAATTTAAATTAGAGATTAATAATTATAAATGTAATTAGAATTATAATTGTGTGTAATTGGAGTTAAAATCGAAATCGTAATTGTAATTAGAAATGTAATTGTAAGAATAAAATTTGAATAAAAATAAAATAATTATAATGTAAATGAAATTGAAAATTAGAATTAGAATTGAATGTATTTAGAGTTAGAATTAAAATTGAAATTATAACTGAAAATATAAATAATTAGAAATAAAATTTAATTAAAATTATAACTATTATAATTGAAATTTGAATTGTAATGTAATAATTATAAATATAATTGGAATTGAAATTGTAATTGGTATGTAATTAGAATTATATTTAAAATCTGAAATGTAATTATTAGAGTTGAAAATTTAAATTGGAAATGTAATAATTATAAATGTCATTAGAATTGTAATTGTATGTAATTGAGTTAAAATTAAAATAATAATTGTAATTGAAAATGTAATTAAGAATTGAAATCTGAAAAAAAAATGTAATAATTATAAATGTAGTTGGAATTGTATGTACTTGGAGTTAGAATTAAATTCGTAATTGTAACTGAAAATATAATAATTAGAATTAGAATTAGAATTATTATAATTGAAGATTGAATTAGAATGTAATAATTATAAATATAATTAAAATTAAAATTAAAATTGTCATGTAATTGTAATTATTGTATTTATAATTCAAAATGTAATTATTAAAATTGATATTTAAAAAGGAGATGTAATAAGTATAAACATAATTGAAATTGCAATTGTATGTAATTGAGTTAAAATTGAAACCGTTATTATAATTAGAATTGAAATTATAAGAATTAAAATTCGAATAGAATCTAAAAAATATAAAATTGGATTTGGAATTGTATGTATTTTGAGTTAGAATTAAAATAGTAATTGTAACTGATTATATAACAATTAGAATTGAAATGTTAATCATTATAGTTGAAATTTGAATTGGAATGTAATATATATATATAATTGGAATTGTAATTTTAATTGTAATTGGTATGTAATCAGAATTAAATTAAAATTGTATTTATAATTCGAAATGTAATTATTAGAAGTAGAAATTTAAATTGGAAATGAAGAAATATAAATATAATTGGAATTGTAATTGTATGTAATTGAGTTAAAATTCAAATCATAATTGTGATTAGAAATATAATCATAAGAATTGAAATTTTATAAGAAAATATAATAATTATAAATGAAATTAGAATTGAAATTGGAGTTAAAATTAAAATCGTAACTGAAACTGAAAATATAATAATTAGAATTAAAATTATTATAATTAAAATTATAATTGGTATGTAATTAGAACTATAATTAAAATAGTATTAATAATCCGAAACGTAATTATCAGAATTAAAATTTAAGTTAAAAATGTAATATTATAAACGCATTTGGAATTTATAATTGTATGTAATTGGAGTTATAATCGAAATCATAAATGTAATTGAAAATGTAATTATGAGAATTGAAAATTGAATAGAAAATATAATAATTGAAATTGGAATTAGATGTATTTAGAATTAAATTTTGAAATCGTAATTGTAATTTAAAATATCATAATTAGAATTAAAATTTAATTATAATTATAACTATTATAATTAAAATTTGAATTAGAATGTAATAATTAGAATTAAAATACTCATTGGTATGTAATTGGAATTATAATTAAAATTGTATTTATAATCTAAAATATAATTATTAGAATTGAAATTTAAATTAGAAATTTAAACGTAATTGTAATTGTATTCAATTGGAGTTAGAATTAAAATCGTAGTTGTAATAATAAGAAATAAAATTAAAATTAAAAATATCATAATTATAAACGTAATTAAAATTATAATTGTATGTGTTTAGAGTTAGAATTAAAATTATAATTATAATTAAAAATATAATAATTATAATTAATATTGAATTAAAAATGTAATAATTGGATATGGATCTTGTATAATGAAATTAGAAATATTCTGTACTTGTTAAAATCCCATGTGTTAAGATTTAAATATGATTCTAAATCCATTGTTACAATTTTCTCATTTTAATTCAAGAGCCAAATAAGTCCAATTGTTAGAAGAGAGCCAACCATTTTATCATTTCGTCAAATGAGAAGACTAACAATAAATTAAAAAAAAAAAAACTAATAGAAAGCGACCCACAACAATAAATTGTCGTAGAACACTTAAAATAAATTGTTAGTCAAATAAGTCCACACGCTATTTTATGTTTGTTTTTTTTTCTCTCTTTATCTTTTTTTTTTTTAATTTTTAAATTTAAAATTTAATTGAAATTTGTGAATTTAAATTTAAGTTTTTTTTGTTTTTGACATAAGAAGTGTATGTAGTACAGTGAGATGTAGATTTGAGACTGTCTTTTTATATTTTACATAATTACTTCGATTTGTATTATTGAATCTGATATTTTGCTAATGTTTATCTAAATTTTGTTGAGATCTATTAAGTTATTGATAACTTATAATAATAAAAATAAAAGAGAAAAATAAAAGTTGAGAAGTTACTTTCATTGACCTGTTAGAGCTGAAAGAGCCGGTGTTTTGCTAAATTACTTACTTGCAGGAGTAAACTTACATAATTAAATTTAAACATTATATTAGTTTTTTACTTTCATATTTTGGCCTCCATCTGTCTAAATTTTGATTCCACCGTTACCTACTTATTACATGGAATCAAATATACAAAATATTCAACATTAATTTTATTCTGAATTTTGCCTCTAGATTATGGCACTTTCAAATGCAACGTTAGAAATACGGAGTTTGTAGTTATAAGTACTTGTCAAATTTACCAAGTCTATGCAAACGTGGAAACTTCAACATAATTTCTATTCAAAGATAACGTTAACTTAGAACATATTTTCGATGAAGAAGTGCTTAAAAGGTTATATCTATTTTGAAAGATTGCAGCTGTTTATTGAAGAAATATTATAAGCTATCAAAATTTAGACAAAACAAATTAAGGCCACTGCAACACATTAAATTAAGGCTGTAAGTTTCACAAACAAAAAAAGAAAAAAAAATGACTGGTTACAGGACTTACAGCAACAAGTGGATATACAATAAATTAATAAGATTAATAACAAAATTTAAACTAACACCTCTTGCTTTTCCATTAATAATAATAATTTTTTTTTTTGTAGAAAAAGAATTTAATAGATAAAGAATTTTAAATATTTGTAGACTTACATCCACTTAATAAAAAAGGTCGTGATCCTATAAGAGAGATAGGTCTAGATTATATTGTAAGATTATCAAGGCGGATAGTTTTGACCATTTCAGTACAACACCAAAACGCCACAGGGCCATTAGCAGCAAAACTATCTCGCAAGTATGGTTATGTAGCTCAAAATTTTGCTCCCCTTCGTGTTTAGTCTTGGAGCCATATACCATGGACTAAGAGGATGAAATTATTTAAAACGCTTTTGATACATATATCTTTTAATTAATTTTAATTTTATTTTTTGTTGTTGATGTGTAATTTTATTACTTACAAGTATTGTGATCCCCTTCACTAATACAAAATAGAATAAATTTAGATTTGAACCGATACCATGTCGTGATGTGTGTGAATGATATTATAGGTGAGTGTTATCGTAGTCATCACTACAAATTGAAGAAGAATTATGCTAAGTTTCACTCATACGAGGAGGCACTTAGACATCTTTTAAATAAGATCTCTATTGAAGATTGAGAGTATTTATGCGATCTTTGGTCTAAAGAAACGTATCAGGCATTAATTTTATATTTAATTCATTTTCTTTTAAATGTACTAATATTTTAATTAGAAACTTTAAAGATGGAGAAGCTTGATATTGCTGATGGTGTTTGGTTTTATTGTTGAAATTCACAATGTAGTGATGAGATATGAGATTTTGATATTGTTATTGTGTGTTGTGAATATTATGAAGTGTTTATGTTTTATGTATTAGAAGGTGTTTATATCTAAAATATAGGAGAGATGTTGTCAAAATTTTGGTAGCTTAATTTTATTTTTTAAAACTTTTGTTATATTGTTATTTTTATTAAATATTGTACTAAAATATACTTTTTCTTAAGGAAAAGTGTAAGAAAAATGTAAAAAATAGGAAGAAACTACCATATAATCATTGTGGTAGGTCTAAATCATTTGTTGCTCATCGTGAGGAGAACTCTATAGTAAAATAGTCTTTTTATTTTCATATCTTAATAATATTTTACATATTTTTTAAATATTTGGTTATAAACATAGAGTTAAAGTGGTGAAGTACAAAGTTTGTTAGATTTAATTTTGGCTACCCATTATAGTGCTAATAAAGGATGAGTGAATTCTGAGGCACAATCACGACATGTAAGTAAATTTATTATTATTTTTACATGTTTAACATTATGTTTTAATTAATTTATATGTTAAAGTTCTAAGATATTATTTTGTTAATATGTTACTTTTATTATTTATAGGAGAAGATGAAGTAACTTTAGAAGTAGAGAAATATTGAGGGATGTGATCAACTAATTGATGAACAGTTATCTCAAGAGGTGTTTGGAAAGAAAAATGCATACTATGCAAAACTTGAAATTAGGAGGCTATCACATCTACAGGGGACATCTAGGCAAAATGAGTCAGCATTACATAAAGAGTTAAAGGCAACAAAGACAAAGCTACAAGAGACCAAGAATATTGTGCAATGCCAACAAAGTATCATTGATGATTTATCTACTCGGCTCAAATAATTCGAGACTGCTATTAGTAGAATTTTTCATAGTGATGTACTTTCATCATTGTGGCAATCTTTACAGCCACCTCAGTTATGATTGTAATCTTTATTTTTATTTTGTACTTGAATTACTCTTTCTTATATTTTGTAATTTGAATTAAATTTTATTATATTTTCTTGAACTAATTAACATAATTAAATATTTTTTATTAGATAATTATCATATATATAATTAAAAAAAAGCTTTATATATATTAAAAATGAATTAAAAATATATAAATATAAAAGTTTAAAATATAATAATTATAATGTATTTTAGTTATATTTAATAAAAAAATGTTGCGGCAAAATATATTTAGCAACAAAATGTTTCAATTATGCAATAAAACATATTGTGGCTAAAAATATTTTTGCAAACAATGCTCATAACATATTTAGCAATGAAATCTTTCGTGGTTAAATACAATGTTTAGCTACAAGAAATATTTGTGGCCAAATAGAACATTTTGCCACAAAATATTGTGGCTAAATAGAACATTTTGCCACAAAACATGTTGTGCTTGAACATTTAGCCACACTTGGAACTTTGTGGTTAAATAGTATATTTGCCACAAAATATTCGTGGCTAAATGTATTATTTAGGCACAAAATTGTTGTGGCTAAATGTACTATTTAGCCACAAAATATTTGTGGCCAGGAACTTTGTAGCTAACGTTTGTCATCTTTAGCCACGATTACGTCATGGCTAAAATGATATTTTTAGCCACGATTTTTGTAATCATATTTTGTCTCCAATAATGATTGGAATCAATTATGAAACAATATTTAACTACGAAATAAATTTTGAACTAATTATATTTAGCCATAAAATATAATTTTTGTGGTAAAATACAATCCGCCACACACTATAGGAGATAAAAATTGCCAAGAAATATTTTCGTGGCTAAAACTCTTTAGCCACGAAAATTGTTGTGATAAAAGCAAAATGTATTGTAGAGTTGAATCTTTATAGCGTCTTCACATTCATGTGGCAGTCTTGTTCCACGGCAGAATTTTCTCAACACTTTACTTAGCCTATATAGAATTGGCACAAACTTTATATTCTTGTTCAAGTATAGTAAGAAATTGGAACTCAAGATTAAATAGTATTTAATAAGCTCAAAATCATCCTTACTAGAAAACAAAGGGCACATAACATAAGTATCATCATCAGCTAGATTATAAAAAGGAGGAACATGAAACAAGTTAGGCATAAAAGCATATTTCCTGAAAATAAAGCTAGCCATGTTGTATAAATAGAACAACTTATTCACTCTATAATAAGTATTATGCAGCTAATACACATCTATAAGCAATCAATTAGGAACACGACATCATTCACTATGGTAGACCCTACTCTTATAATCTGCAAAATTCTTTTGATAAAGACATATTTGTCATTTGATTTCTCATGTTTTTATTTTAATATTTTATTATTTTATGAGAATAAACAGCTATTCATGTGCATTATTATTAATTTATAGGGACTTGATTAAAATTTAAAGCACCTATTGCCCCAACGTTACAAGCATTTTTGCTCCAGCACTGAAGCATTGATCAAAATAAGAATATTAAAAAAAAAAACATGTTTAAGTCGCAGTTTGTCGCTCCAGCGCTGACCATTCATCATGTCAGCAATAGCTTAGAGCCTCACCACTACGTCTTCACCGCTCTAGTGATTCTAACTTTTGAATGTATGCCCCAGTGACAGTATAATAGTGCCTCAGTGATAGCACATTTTCTGACCAGACAAGAATTGAGGTTTGTAAGCTTGAATCGATCCTCATAAAAGGCCACTCGTCCCCAGCCTTTCGAGAACATACAAGAAGACATAAAACACTCAAGAGACACACAACATAAGTCTTAAAAAGTAATTAGAGCATAATTGAAGCAACCGTAAAGAGCAATTCTAGGTGTTCTTCGACATTAAGAGTTCAGTAAGCAACGCAATCAATAGTAATTCAATGTCTATATCGATTTCCTATTGATTATATCACGTTTTCTTATTATTTTTATCGCTATTCTCTTGTATCCATGAACTAATTTTCTTTCAAAGGTTAATACTTGAACTCAATATGTGCACTTAATTTCTAAATCTTTTTAATATTTAATAAATTTAGTTCTTTGTTACTCAAATTGCTTGTTCTTAATGCTTCAATATATTTGGCCAATATATAGTGAATGACTTGGTAATATTTTGATAAACTCAGAAGAGGCATCATTATATTTATAATTAGATAATTTGATGCATGATTATAGAGTAACATTCAATGTTACATATACGAGTTTCAAATTAGGATAAGAATATACCTAAATTGCATGTATGATTAATAAGACTTATTCTTAATAAATCTTAAGTTATTAAATACCATAGGAATATAGGTATTTGATATATTAGGATATACTTGCATTACCTTGGGAGAGACTTATGAATACAATAGTGTCTTGATCAATAACAAAGGATAAGAGAGTTAAATATTAGAGGATTAATTATTAGAAAGCACATTTAAGGATAGTATTAATCCTAGGTTTTCTCTATATTGCTATCTTTTATAGCCCTTTACATTGTGTTCTTGATTTTATATTTTCAAATTCATTTAAATTTTTTTTTAAATAATTATTAGAAAGACATAATTTTAGTATTTAGAGAAAAGTAGAAACTATCTCTGTAGGTTCAACATCCAACTTTTTTGTCCATTTATTACTTGTATACGATAGTGATCAGAGGGATCATTGGCATAACCCTCAAAGTGCTCAAATATGAAGACTTGTAAAATGTTTAGCATGTCGTATGTCATCCAAATATTTGTACATGATAGTAAAGAAATAAGGAGCTAAAATGAAAGAGAAACCCCTTGCTATACGGATGGTGATAAAGTGTAATTACATAAAATATTTTAGCCTCCTAAACTTTACGTTTACTCAATTACCCCAATAATTTAGTTATTTATGCATATTAATGTCATTTTACAAGTTTAAGGACTATCGATGCAAAAATACTAGAAATTGAATGCAAACGTAGTTATTTGAGATGAAATTTTGAGAGGGGAGCAAAATGCTCAAAACGTAAATAGTCTTGCGAACAGTATGGATGAATAGTGAATCACTACAGTGACATGAACAATCTTAATGGTTACTTTTCATTTGCTATAATGCAGCGCCGAGGCATTGGGATTAAATGCCATGGCGCTGAAGTTAATAACTTTAGCTAGGCAATTTTTTGTTCACTCTTTTAAGGGCATAGTTGTCCTATTTTTGCAACCCTAATCCTATAAAACACCCATTATTGAGCTAAAAACATGTAGAGTAGCAGAACATCATTTGAACTTGGAAGCAAGAATCAACAAGGAGGAGAAGAAATTTCATTTTTTTTAAGAAAGAACACCATTATTGCATTAGGGGATATTTTCTCTTCTCTTCAATTTCGTACTTTGTTGTTGATTCTAATATGTATAATGATGTTGTTAGATGCTCTGAACATATGTTTATATTCATGAACTAAGTTTTATTACTATGATTACAATGTGAACTCAATATGTAGCTTAGACTGATTAGTTTTCATTTATTCATCATGTTGGTATTGAATTGGTCAATTTGTTCTATGTTTAATGAATCTAATTACATGACAATTGATTAGAATGATTTGGAAATCTTAATGAACTTGAAAAAGAAAATTTTGTGTTAGACATGGATGAATTAAAGTAAAATCATTGCAAGTAGCTTTGAGTTTCATATGTGATAAGAATATACTCATATGACATATATGGCCATTTAGAGAACTTAAACTTAATGAATCTTATTTCAATTTGATTATCATAAGAATATTGGTAATTGGTTAAATGAGATATACTTACTTGATCATCAGAAGAGGCTTATGAGAATATTAGAGTTCTTGATTAACAATTCATATTGATAGTTTTAAGAGAAGTAATTGGATTCAAGTGAAGTATTGGAGGATAATTGTAATCCTAGAGCATTGGATTCATATTAACAATTCACATTTGAGTATTGGTGTTGTCAAGTTTGTTGTCTTTACTCAATCTTTGTAATTGGTTCATTATTTAGTTAATTTATATATCAACACATTAAAATTCTACTAATTTAGATAAGAGTAGGATGACATAATTTTAGTACTAAGCAAGTAGTGATAACAATTCCTCGTGAAAACGATACTCTACTCATCGTATATTACTTGTTACAACAACGTATACTTGCATTAATTTGTGTTACACAAAATACATAACAGATGGCTAGAAGAAAGAGTATCCTCTGAATATAGTCTACAATCTAGTAGCAAAATACAAATTTACTTAGCCACTAGGCTACCAAGACATGTTTACACTCAAATTATAATGCAACTATCATTATATAGATTGAAGTGTTAATTCCACGAGAAAGCTTTTAGCAAAATAGGCTAATGAAGTAAAAATATTAAAATAGTAATAAGAAAAAAATTAATTAATTGGTTTATCTAGGCGGGATAGAATTGTGTATGAATTAAGGGAAAAGTCTTATGATGATGTAAGCAAGGGTTCGAGAATCACAATTATGCTTCGTAAATCTATTATAACTTTGATTCAAAGTTTATAACTCAATTGAAAGTTTCACATCCCAAACAATCAATTGGAAGATATGTAAAATATGACACATTTAATAATACATATATTTGATATGACTAAACTCTTTGCAAACATTAACACAAACAATGTTCATTAATACAAGTTATCTAAGATCGACAATATATCATTTTGACAATATTACAATAAAAGATCAACTTGAATATCAAATAATTATTGTCTTTACATGTTATCTAAGATCGACAATATATCGATTGACAATATTTCAGTAAAAGATTAATATGTAAAATAATATAACTAATAATAATTATAATTTAACAAGAATCACATAAAGAAAGTATGACTGAAAATATATGAAATATAAAAATTATAACCTCTAGATTATAGAAAAATAATAGATAAGAGTTTAGACACAAGTAAACTTATAAACATTTGTAGCTCTTAACAAAGAATTAAAGTATAGAAGTAAATTTATTACATATAAAAGTTCATCTCTAGCCTTGCCAAGAACTCCAACCTAGTTTTCAATGCATGGTAAAGAGAAACCACTCATTCACCTAATTGCAACACCTTTTTGATAATGCAACTAATCGATGTAGCCTTTTTGGCCAACATGCAAGTTATAGCATTTTGTCTCTTATTTCCATAGCCACAAGGTTCATTTAATTTAGATTAGTATCCAATGAGATGTGGACAAAATACCAAAGATAAGTCAGATTTCGGCTAACAACCCTTTTACCAAATTATAATACAATTTGGTCTATAATAACTGCTAATTTGGACTTTACCATTAACATAAGAGTTGTTGATAATTGAGTCAGTATTTCACAACTTTAAAAATCATATAGAGTGGGAACGTATACAAATATGTGAGGTTGGTCAAGCTGAGTGGAAGTTGTAATCCAATTCTATTGTATCCCAATTTTGACCCATAAAATGTTGGATTTGACTTTTTAACTGTTCTTTAAGTTTGTATAAGATTGAGTCATATTATTCTAGGTTCAAGAATTTTGTCATTTTGATTTATACATTGAGTATTACGTCTGTTTAACCTAAATCTGTGCAAATAATATTCATTAATTACAATTTGAGGACAACACTTTATTTCAAGCTTAAAAATACAAAAATGCTAAAATTAGTGACATTAAATGGTGACTGAATCTCTTAACAAATATGCATTTTAATGTATTTATCATAGTCCCTAACTAGCTTATTGCAAGTCTCTAGCAATTCAAGCATAAATAGAATATGCAGAACTACTTAAGCATTTTAAACAAAAAGTCATTTCAAGATTACTATTGCTATAACTTCCAAAATTTTTTGTGTGTGTGTGTGTGTGTGAACTAAGCTGTAACCTTCTTATCATAAACTACAATATATATAGCCTTGAGAATATCTCCAATTAAAATCCACAACTCCATATCCTCACAAGTGTATGATTGTTTAAAAGGTTAAGATTTCTCTTATGAAGTTGGAAAATGGTTAAGCACTCAAGAAAAAGTCAATTTTAAGAACAGACATACAAATTAACATTGATCCAAAGATAGGAAAATCAATTGTTTAAAAATCAATCATTCTTAATATGCACCAGTTTTAGAACTTTAATTACCTTGTGAGAATAATATAAATATAGTTTTATGAGAAAATTACTTTACAAAATATTTGTCTTCTAAAATTGAACGAAGACTTTATTAAACTGAATTGATTCTTCTTTTTTTTTAAAAGTTTTTTTTAAGAATACAATGAAGCATTACAAAATTAAAAGAAAAAATAATTTCTCACCAAAATATATTATACATAATTTAGAAATTCACTTTAAATTGTCCTTCAACTATAGAACCAACTTATTCCTTAATTCGAATAATATCAATTTAAGCAAAAATTAACCAATTCAAAAGATCAATGAAGGTTTGTAAGTTATTTTCTCAACCTTTTACTTACTCAAAAGATATGTGAGATTAGAATAATATATAGTTAAATATGAAAATTCTCTTGGCTATATAAATTGAATCATTCATCTTACCACAAGGCTTAACATTATGTTCAAAAAATATTTCGAAAGTCATTATTTAGTAACCTAAATAGAAATAGTGACTCAACCCAAACAATTTTAAAATCATACCTAGGTAGAAAAGCAAATTCCTTTATACAAGAATACCAAGACTACATGCAATAAACAATAATCCATGAAATATAAAATAAAATAACAATAAGTTAGTTAAAATGTATTTCAAAAGTTAGAAAGAAAAAAAACCCTTACTCTGCCATTCTTAATCTATTTTAACCTAGAATACGTCTCAAGAGTTTATAAATGAACTCTTTACTCTGTCATTTTAATCAAATAGGTATGTTGGACCCTATTATTTTTTTTTATTATTTATTTTGAAAGCAAAATACAATTTATGTCTATTATCCTCTCCCCCAAATCAGATGAAACATTGTTCTCAATATTTTAATAGAAAGAGATAAAGTATAAGAGATATTATCTGAAACGCCAGTTATTCAAAAAAAATAAACCTGAGAGACACTTAAGCAAATATAAACTAAAATGATGATGCTAATAAATAAATAAAACAAAGAACAATTTACAAACAAAGTGTTAGATCCATTTTTCGCTTGTTATGGCCCACTGACCAATCGATCTGAGTTATTGTTGGGTTAGGTTCGTAGGTAATTGCCTGTAATTTGTCAATCAATTCATCTGTATTTGTAGCAAAAAAGAGGATCTGTCACGCAGAATATGAAATAAAATTCTTTTCTATAGCTTGATCAAAAAAATAGAATAAACAATCAAAATAATTATTAACATTCAACAAACCTATGGGTTTTCGGTAGATATTCACATGAGTTTAAGAGGCAATTTGAAAATTTTCTTTTAAGGTACCAAAACCACCTAATAAAGCAATAAAAGCATCTGCATAGCAAAGCATTCTAGTTATACCTTCATGCATGGATGAGACTCGTAATTCTTCCTTTATTATTTTTCTAGTCAAGTTTTCTATGACTAAAGTTGTAGGAATAATACCTAAAACTTGACTTCCTCCTAAATGTGCAACTATTGACACACACTCCATTAATTCAAGGCTACCCCTCTATAAATCAAATAGAATTTTCTTACAACTAATACTTTTCCAAGATTGTTTGCTGCCTCAACGAACACTTTATTTTTCCTAGGACTAGAACCACAAAATACACATATATTTCAGAATCATCGAATTGAGGTTTTCTTCATATCTACACTCACTTTTATCTCGATATATAAAAATAAGGTGCTGTATTTATAGAATACCAAATGATAACATTGATTTTGGTAACCTGACAGTTTGTCAAAAGAGATTTGAAAATAAAACACAAAAATTTAAAGATAATGACCCACATGTATTATTTAACCAAAAGATTTGAATTTAAGACATCTATATGAGTAGCCCTACTATTCATAAAATAAAAAAAAGTTTGAAATTAAAGTATATGATAGACAGGATCCATAAGAGGGATCTCGTCTAGGTACATAGAGTAGTCTACCATTTTCACATAGCTTTTCAACCATTGTCCATTCACTTTGAAATTTTACCCATTAGTGGGGTCCTCGATTTTAACTGTACCATTAGAAAAAGTACGCTTTACCATAAATGAACCAGTCCATCGAGATCTCAACTTTTCATGGTGTAAATGCAACCGAGAATCAAAAAGATAAACTCGTTGATTTGGCTGGAAGTGTTTCCTTGAGATCTATTTGTTATGAGTTGCTTTCATTTTAGCTTTGTAAATCATGGAGTTATCATATGCATCATTTCGTAGCTCTTTGATGCAATATTTCTATATCTTAAAATTTAGTGCAAGTATATACTATCGTATGTAAGCAATAAATGGACAAAAGAGTCGGATGTCGAACCCATATGGATAATATCTTCTTTTTAACCAAGTACTAAAATTATGTCTTTCTAGTCATTACTCAGAAAAATAAAAATCTAAAATTGAATTTAGAGAATATAAAAGTAATGACATAATGTAAAGAGATTTGAATGATAGCAATATAGAAAAAACCTAGGGTTAATACTATCCCTCAATATACTTTCTAATGATTAATACTCTAATATTTAATTCCCTTAGTCTTTGTTATTGATCAAGACACTAATATATTCACAAGCCTCTTCCAAGGTCATGGAAGTATACCTTAATTTATCAAATACCTATATTGCTATTGTACTTGTAATAAATTAAGATTCATTAAGATTAAGTCTTATTGATCATACATGTCAATTAGGTATATGCCTATCCTAATTTAAAACTTACATATATAACATTGATTGTTACTTTACAATTATACATCAAATTATCTAGGTCTAAATATAATGATTCCTCTTTCGAGTTTATCAAAATATTACCAATTCATTCACCATATATTGGCCAGATATATTGAAGCATTAAATAAGTAATTTGAACAACAAATAACTAAGTTTATTAAGTATTAAAAAGATATGGCAATTAAGCGCACATATTAAGTTCAAGTAATAACCCTAGAAAAAAAATTTAGTCAATGACTACAAGAGAACAACGGCAAAAATAATAAGAAAATATGATATAATCAATAGCAAACTAATATAAACGTCAAATTAGTCTTGATTACGCTGCCTAAGAAACTCTTGATGCCGAAGAACGCCTTGAATCTCTCTCTATAGCTGCTTCAATTAAGATCAAATTGCTCTCTAAGACTTATATTGTATGTTCTTGATGTTCTTTGGATGTTCTTTAAAGCTAGGTATGTGTGGTCTTTAATAGGGACTGATTTGAGCTTGAAAATCTCTATTCTTGTCAGATTAGGAATCGCACTACCGCTGAGGTGCTATATTGTTATCACTGGGGCACTGCGTGGAAAAAGGCCTCATCGCTAGAGCAATGAGGTTCTAGCATTGAAGCGCTGGGTTATCACTGACGTGGTGACGAGTTGGTGCTAGAGCATTGATTTGCGGCTTAAACAAGTTATTTTATTTTTCTATTTTCTTATTTTGATCACTATTCCAGAGCTGGGGTAAAACTTCTTGTGGCATTGGGGCACCAGGTCCATATTTTGAAAAGTTTATATTTTGATCCCTATAAATAACAATACTGCATATAAATAGTTATTTATTTTGATGAAACAATAAAATATCAAAATAAAAATATGAAAAAATATATAGCAAATATAGTCTTATCACTTTTCTATTTTTGATAATTATAACTGAAAGAGCCCACATCCCTATGCAAGGTATTGTCCGCTTTGGGGTTCACGCACGCATCCTTCCCCCTCACGGTTTTGTCCTTTATGGGCAGAACGAATTACCATCTCCAAAATGCGCCTCACACAGGTATGCGTGATCACTCCTTATAAGGCCTTTGCTTTAGACGAGTCTGTCCGATGTGGGATTTGGGTCCTTATAGTACCCCCCACCATCGAAACAGAGCCGTCCTCGGCTATAATACCAACTGAAACGACCAACCTCATAGTTTTCTATAAACTTTAGGATGGATCTTGGCTGCTATTCTATGGACAATTCAAAAACGCTCACTATACTAGGAATTCTACCAAAATTTCAGTAGAGTTTCCCCTGTTTTATAGACATTCCCAAATCTGCAATTTAAAGAATAACAATTCTATAAACACAATACTATCAACCAATCTTCCAAACTTCTCATATCTAATCCATAACTCACCTCATCAACATCAATGAAAATTAATACACTTATAACTCATACGTCAACATATCCTTAGTATCTAAGATAGAGTTATCAAACTCATGGCATCAAAAACCCAAAAAGATATAAATACCATAATACAAATTCATAATTCGTAAGATAAACATGCTAAATTTCTATAGGCCCAAATAAAAAAGGAGAGTCCATAAAAGCTCCACCACATGACCCACCCTAACTAGTCGCTGAGTTGAGGACGCCTACTGTCTCTTGAGATAGGAAAAAGTGAAGGGGGGTAAGTTTTCACGGAACTCAGTGAGTGGAATAATTTCAAAAATAAAATGAGAGAAAATAAAAATGATAATAATAACAATAATATTATAAACCTTTAAACCATAAACATCAATCTTAACATGAATAATGTAAATAACTTAAAAGTATCATAAAAATCATCAAATCTCATTTTAATCATGCTACAAATGAAAGTTCTACAAGATATGATGTAATATTATAAATGATTAAGTCTTTAAAACATTACATTAAAATAGTATCCAGGGGAAAATCTCGTCGCACCCAGAATATCCCTCGGACAGAGCATTGGACGTACTTATATATATATATCATCTAAAATCCTCGTCTTACGCATGCGTAGAGCAAATTGGCTCCCAAAGAGCAAAGTGCCCATACACACGGCCCAAAACCTATGTGTGTGTATAGACAGGCCCCAAAGGCCTGAATCTCATATCTCTAACTAATGGGGGAGGGTACTGCAAAGTAGTTTGAAAACTATTTCTATTTTAACAATTATAAACTTATTGAATCTCATCTCAAGCTTTATACTTAAACAAATAAATCATTTAAACATATTTCTATTAATATAAACAATCTATAATATAAATGTATTTTTCATAATGTAAAATAAATACTTAATTTAAACATGTCCAAGAATTTAAATTAATAAAGTAAAATAAATAATTTAACAAAAAAAATTAAATACTCATTATGTTTCATAGACTTTATAAAAATGATGCGCAATAAATGAAATCTTTAATATGAAAAATAAACTATATATATACATATATACTATAAATCCCACTCACAAAAGTGATGATGTTTATCGAAAATGCGTTGCCGGGATACGTCACGCTCGGGAACTCTCATAAATGAGACAAAATGTACTATTATTCATTGATAAGAAAATTAATACCCAAATTGACGATTCTAAACAAAATCTATTATACAAAACGATAACATAACGAGTTATACACTTACCAACTCGTTGGATCGATGCGAACTTTTCGGTATGGGGTCCGACTTGTTCCGTAAATTTTTTATAGGTCCCAAAATGAAGAAAAATAATAATTTAAGCCACTAATTTAGTGAATTTTGAAATTACCCCCAAAATCAAGGGTTAGGGTTTTTCCTAAAACTTAAATCCCTCAATTTCATAGAATTCTACACTCTAACATAAAATTAACCATAAAACCTTAAATTAAAGTGATAATCATGCTCCCAAAAGATTGGATACTCTCTCTCTCTCACTAACTTTCTTTCTCTAAAACCTTAAATGTTTAAATCTCTCTCTAATTAGGAAAATCCTAATGCTAAGAGGTCTAAATTCATGTTAAAATCATTACCCATAACCTAATCACTTAGAAACATTCATGAATTAATAAAGAAAAGGGAGAAATTAAAAAGCAAGAGCAAGAGGACTTACCTATGTCTTTTCTCGGCAATGGCATTTAGAGAAGAAGAAAATTTGTGTTTTCTTTACCTTTGATAGCTAATATAAAATGAAGATGGGTTTGGTGGGTTTTGGTGGGCTTTGGGGGGGTGGGAATAGGCTTAAGGCATCTTTTTTCTTTTTCTTTTTCTTTTATAAACGTGGCATGTTACAATCCTTCTCCCTAAATAAAAAAAATTTCGTCCTCAAAATTTAACATACCTGAGGGAAAAAGATGTGGATATTGTGCTCGCATTAGGTCCTTGTGCTCCTAAGTAGCTTCTTCCTTTGCATGATTCTTTCACATAACTTTTACTAAAGACAAGGTTTTAGAACGCAAAACTTGTTGCTGTCTTTCTAATATCTTTATAGGTTCCTCTTCATATGTCAAATCTGCTTTCAACTGAACAGGTTGTTGCCTTAACACATGGTTTGGGGTCGTACATGTACTTCTGAAGCATTAAGACATGAAACACATTATGAATTCTTGATAGCTTAGGTGGTAAAGCTAAGCAATAGGTAACTACGCCTACACGCTCTATGATCTCATAGAGACCAATGTACCGTAGACTTAGCTTACCACACTTTCCAAAGCGAAGAATACCCTTCCAAGGAGAGATTCGTAAAAATACTCGGTCGCCAACATTAAATTCCAGATTTCTCCTACGCTTGTCAGCATAACTCTTTTGTCTATCTTGAGCTGTTTTCATCTTCTCCTGAATAATCTTCATTTTATCATTAGTATCTTGCACCAATTCTGGACCCAATAATCTTCTTTCGCCCACTTTGTCCCAACAAACTGAAGTTCTACATTTCCTGCTATACAAAGTCTTGTATGGAGCCATCTTAATACTAGCTTGGTAACTATTATTATAGGCAAACTCTATCAAAGGTAAGTAAGCATCCAAACTACCTTTGAACTCGATCATGCAAACTTGTAGCATGTTTTCCAAGGTTTGTATAGTACGCTCTGATTGTCCATCTGTCTGGGGATGAAAAACAGTACTAAAATTCAACTTTGTGCCTAACGCCTTCTGCAAACTGGGCCAAAATTTAAATGTAAAACGGGGATCTTGATCTAAAACTATAGATACAGGTGCTCCATGAAGACGTACTATCTCAGTTACATAAATAGTAGCCAACCTAACAAGTGAATAAGTAGCTTTGATAGGTAAAAAGTGAGCAAACTTCGTGAGTTGATTGACAATCACCCATATATTGTCATAACCCATCTGAGTACGTGAAAGCCTTATCACAAAGTCCATAGTAATATGCTCCTATTTCACTCAGGAATAGGAAGAGATTGGGAAAGTCCTGCGGGCCTCTTGTGCTCGGCCTTAATCTGTTGACAAACTAAGCACCGAGAAACAAACTCGGCAATCTCTCTCTTTATACCCTACCACCAATAATGATCCCTCAATGTACGGTACATCTTTGTATTACCCGGATACATGGCATAGACCGAACAATGAGCTTATTCCATAATCTCTTTTTTTAAATCTTCTATATTGGTATACAAAGTCTACTACCTATAGCTAGGGTCCCATCATCTCTCACCATAAAATCAGCTCGCAAACCTTTTTCACATCATCAATCAGCTTCACTAACTGAGGGTCATGAGTTTGCATATCATGAACTCTATTAATTATTGTAGGCCTAACCCGAAAATTGGTCATTAATGCCCTAGAATAAAAAACTGTTAGCTCTACTCCTAAAGATCTAAACTCAATCAACAAGGGCATCCGTGTTACTCTCAAATGAGCAATAGAATTGTAAGATTTCCTACTAAGTGCATCAACTACCACGTTCGCCTTCCCTGGATGATAGTCAATGGTACACTCATAGTCCTCGATCAACTCAATCCATCTCATCTGTCTCAAGTTCAAGTCCTTCTGAGTAGGTAGGTACTTAAGACTCTTATAATTAGTAAACATTTGACATGTTACTCCGTATAAGTAATGCCTCCAAGTCTTAAGTGCAAATACCACTGCTACAAGCTTCAAATCGTGTGTTAGGTAGTTTAGCTCATGCTTCTTAAGTTGCCTAGAAGCATAGGCCACTACTTTACCATGTTTCATTAACACACAACTTAACCCTTGTCTAAAAGCATCACTATATACCACAAACCCCTCATTACCAGATGGAAGAGTAAGTACTAGTGTTGAAGTTAATCGTGCCTTGAGTTTTTGAAAGCTCCTTTCACAGTCTTCATTCCATTCAAACTTAACATCCTTTCGAGTCAACTGTGTCAATGGGCCAGATATCTTGGAGAACCCTTCTACAAACCTACGATAATAACCGACCAAGCCAAGAAAACTCCTAATCTCAGTTACACTAGTAGGTCGCTCCCATTTTACCACTGCCTCAATCTTCTGGGGATCAACATAAATGCCCTCCGCTAATATCACATGACCTAAAAATATGACTCTGTCAAGCCAAAAATGACATTTGTTGAACTTGGCATAAAGCTGTTCATTCCTTAAGGTCTGTAAGATAAGCCTTAAATGCTCTGTATGCTCCTCCTCACTATGAGAATATACCAAAATATCATTAATAAATACAATTACAAATCGATCAAGGTAAGGACGAAATACCCTATTCATCAAGTCTATAAAGGCTGCTGAGGTATTCGTCAACCCGAATGGCATCACCAAAAACTCATAGTGTTCATAACAGGTTCTGAAGCAGTTTTAGGAATATCAGCTTCCTTAATCTTAAGCTGATGATAACCCGAGCATAGATCTATTTTAGAGAAGACTCTAGCGCCTTGAAGTTGATTAAATAAATCATTAATAAGTAGGAGTGGGTACTTATTGCATATTGTAACCTTGTTCAATTATCAGTAGTTAATGCAGAGTCTGAATGTTCCATCCTTCTTCTTAACAAACAAG
The DNA here is from genome assembly GCA_946807835.1 of Ailanthus altissimus. Classification (NCBI taxonomy): domain Eukaryota; kingdom Viridiplantae; phylum Streptophyta; class Magnoliopsida; order Sapindales; family Simaroubaceae; genus Ailanthus; species Ailanthus altissimus. The sequence continues at coordinate 16,709,372 of OX327698.1, forward strand.
CCCGGGGGCTCCTCATAGAGATACACTAGGTCTAACAAACCCCTTATCCACCAACTTTTTTAACTGAACTTTAAGTTCCTTCAATTCTACTAGAGCCATTCTATATGATGCTATTGAGATAGGTATTGTCCCAGGGATCAAATATATTGTACACTCGATCTCCCTATCTGATGGTAACTCTAGTAAATCATTAGGAAACACATCTGAGAATTCTTGCACCACTGGAATATCCTCTAACCTTACCTCATCCACTCTAGTATCCATCACATAGGCTAAGTAGGCTGAGTACCCTTTTCTGAGTAACCGCCTAACACCTATAGCATATATAATACATGAAGGAAGAAGCCTTCGTTCTTCATAAAATCTAATCTCCTGCCTCCCTGGCTTTTTGAACACCAATTCCTTCCTAAAACAATCAATAGAAGCATAATGATTGGTAAGCCAATCCATACCCAGTATAGCGTCAAAGTCTCTAATATCAAGGGGTATCAAGTCTGCCTCAAAATCATGCCCACCTACTCTAACTCTACAATTTTGAAACACACTCTCAGCAAGTAATGAATCTCCAATGGGTGTGGCAACAACTAACCCATACTCTAGGGGTCTCAGCTCCTTATTAGAATGCACAGAAAAGGCATGAGAAATAAAAGAATGCGTAGATCTTGGGTCAATAAAAATATGAATCTCGCGACCAAAAATAGATAACTTACCTATGACGACATCTGGTGTAACCTGTGCCTCCTGCTGTGTCAAGGAAAAGACTCAAGCCTGAGGGCAGGGTGGACCAGGTTGGCCCCTCTGGCCTGAAGCAGAAGTCTAAGTTCTACCAGTCAATATAGAACCTCCTGTCTGTACATTCCTCTGACCTTGAGTCTGACCGAAGTCTCTCTAAAAGTGCTGTGGTATAGACCTCTGAGTAGAGTTATCACCCTGAGCCAAAGTTAGGCAATATCTCTTAATATGTCCAATCTAACCACAATGGTAACAAGCACTACTTCCAACCAAGCACTGTCCCAGATGGTTCTTGCCACAGATTCTACATTGTATGTGTCTAGAGTTGGTTAAGCGGTCATCATAGTAGCCCTTGCTACCTCTACCACTAAATCCCACGCTTCTGTTTCCTATAGGTTGCTATACTGAGCCTTGACTAAAACTCTATCCCTGTCCTCTTCTATACCCCAAACTCTGACTTCCTTAGAAGCCATATGAATTAGTTGCATGACTGGCTCCTCTCTTAGGCGGCCTACTACTAGTGCTACCATCTGTCCACTCTTGATTACATTTTTGTCTTACAGTTGAAATCATGTGCGACTTGTTGATACTCTGCTCCATCCTCATTCAGCCTCCATTAGCTTCCCAAACTCACTGAAGACAGAAACTGTCATAGCTATATGAATCTCACAGCGTAAACCATCTTCAAACTTAGTGCATTTCTCTTTCTCTGTAGAAATTGTCGTAGTAGCAAAACGTGAAAGATCTAAAAACTTCCTCTCATATTGCTCAACAAACATAGAACCTTAAGTTAGGCGAAGAAACTCTTTCCATTTACTTTCTCGGTACACAGTAGGAAAGAAGTGGTCATTAATTTCTTTTCGGAATACTGCCCAAGTAATCTCTTCGGGGGTTTGATAGTGCTCATGTACTGATCTCCACCAATAGAGTGCACCTCCCTCAAGCAAGAATGTGGCAAAGGATAATTTCTCCTCATTTGAGCACCTTATCACATCAAATATACGCTCCACCCTATCTAACCAGGACGCAGCCTCTGAAGGATCTCCTGAACCATTAAAATTTCTTGCCCAAGATTCTTTACTCGCTCAATAGTGTTAATGCTGGCATATGTTTAAGCCTGATTTTGTACAACTGCAGTCACAAGCTGAGTAAGCATATCAATCGTAGGTGGGGTCACAGAAACTTGCTGAACAGGTGGAGGTGCATTTGATTTTACTGCACCTTCAATTATCAGCTCATTTCCCCCACGATGCCTAAGATGGGGGTTCAGCTCAATGATGGGTCTAGTACGACGTGGTGGCATGGTGGTGCCTATACAATATTAGCTCAACTATGTTAACTACAATACTAAAATTACTAAAAGATAAGAAAATCTACAGAGTCTACAACCTATGCTCTGATACCAACTGAAAGAGCCCACATCCCTGTGCAAGGTATTGTCCGCTTTGGGGTTCACACATGCGTCCTTCCCCCTCACGGTTTTTTCCTTTATGGGCGGAACGAATCACCATCCCCAAAAGGTGCCTCACATTTGAAGAGACCCCATTCAGATTACTAGCCTGAAATTTTTTCTCTATATATATACTTGTCTCTAGGTTAGCCATCAATTGACAAGGCTCTTCTGGTTTTTTGAAGTTTTACCTATTTCTATCTTTCCATCAATTACTTTCAAAAGACTACACAATTCGTAGTTATGGGTGTCCGCTTTCCAGGAATTATAAACGCCAAGCAGGCTCTAAGGCGCACTCTTATGGGTTCAGAGGCAACAACAGTGCCCAAAGGTCATTTTGCCATTTACGTTGGAGAAACTGAAAATAAGAGATTTGTGATTCCAATTTCATACCTGAAGCATCCTTCATTCAAGAAATTGCTAAGTCAGGCTGAAGAAGAATTCGGATTTAATCATCCTATAGGTGTTCTCACTATCCCATGCAGCGACGAAATATTCATGGAGCTCACTGGCAGTTTGTAGATCTCAGGAAACAAAATTTGGGAACCAACTCAGATGACTCTAACTATTTAACTTGCACCATTGACTCAATTACAGAATTTGAATAGAAAAAGTATACATAGTGAGTTTGATGTAATCCATGTCAACTTATATCATTTTTGTAAAGTTAAACTTGTCTCAATAACAATACTTTTAAGCTCTGCATTTTGTCAATTTGCCAATCTGTTCCGGCCTGCTGCGTATTTCTTTTACTTCGCGAAATAACTTTATCCACTTTATGTTAGTGTGATATTAAATTATAATATATTATCTTCTGTTCTCTTATGCTGCTGATATGATTCACCTAATTAGCCGGGTCACTATTGTTTGGACAACACATGCAAGTGATAATTGTCCTTGCAGCAACATGATTCATATGATATGCTATTAAAAGGTCAGGAAAAGATGGGATGAGATGTAGGGTATGCTTCATGTGAACTTTACGGGGCTTGTCTTACAAGTTGATGCATTTACAAGAGGCAAGAAGCTTATACCAGCCCATACATAGCTGTATCTCATTTTGTACAGGCACTTTTATTATATTTTTAGAAATAGTTAAAAATTAGTGATTTAATAATTTTGTATAGATAAAAATTAAAATAAATATTAAAAAGAGAGTTATTATAAAGTTAAGTACGCATTGGGTATACAAGGGAGGAGTAAAATGGAAGAAAAAAGAATGAATACTGTTTATACTGCGGCACTGTTTACGGCAAGTACTGTTGCGCGGGTGAGTATTGTTCACAGTAGTTACTGTTTACGCATGGGTACTGTGTAGTCCGGTACTATTCACGCGGTAACTTTAGGATATTTCTTGTTTTGGCTCAATTAACTTCTTTAAGTAGGATTAGGACTCTTACAAGTAAGAACTCTTATTCTAAATAGATTTAGAGTTTCTAAGAGTGTTTTATTCACTATATAAACCCTTCTAAACATAAAAGAAAGACAAGCATCTAAGGTTTCAAAATGTAACCATAAGAGAGAATAAATGAGCTAGGTAGGCACTAAGTATGTGGTGCACTAGGGTATAACCTTTGAGGAGTATTTTTTCTTTAGGTTCTTTGAGTAAATAAAAGAAAAATACCATAGATCCTTTTGGCTTAAATGTTCGGGTTATTCTTGTGTTCCTTATAAAAATCTCTTATGAGGAGATACTAAGAGATTTTAGGGAGTCATGGTGATCAATGGTAGATACTTAGATGTCTCTATAGGAAATACTAAGGGGTCTTGTAGGATCATTAATGATGTAAGAAGATACTTAGTGATCTATTTTAATAATAAGAAGCTGGATCATAGATCTTCCGTGAACGTAGGTAATTTTAGATCGAACCATATATATCTTGTATCTTGTTGATTGATTTGTTTTCTTTATCTTTATTGATGTGTTAATTTTATATATTTTTACTTATAGTGTGAGTTATGATTTTTTGCTGCACATAAAATAAAATAGATATAAAAAATGTGACTTAATTGATGCTAAATTGAAGTGTATGATATGATATCCGTAACAAAAATAAATGAATTTCAAGTTTGCTAAAAGTTTGGGGTCTGATGCTTTTTGAATTGACCATTGTCCTGTCTTAATTCACCAAAAACTATAACAAGCTCGGGAGTATGATTCTGTGACTTATCTAGCCATAAAAAAAATTAGATCTTATCCCTCCTTCTAGCTGCAGCTTCTGCAATGACCGGTTTCATCTGTCTGCATCACTTTCTCCGATGCGATATGAAGCTCAAGAAGTTTCATTCATACCAGAATAAAAATTTTTTAAATCTGTTAAGAATGACTTAATGCTTGTGTACAGTGACTATGCAAACAAGATGATTTTTTATATCGAATTTCTTTAAATTCAAGTGGTATTTTGGTACAATGTTTCTTAAGAAAGAGTAGGACATGATATTTTTCTGAACTAATTGACATTAATCAAGCAATATTTAGTTATTAATTCTAGAGGGAGACTAGAAAGACAAACCATGTGATAATTCATTACTTACTGTACTAGGTGTATTTGGATAACATTTGATATCTGAAAATCATTTAACAAGTTTAACCTTGGAATAATTTGAGTATTTCGGATAATGGGTCCCATGAAACTGGTTATTCATCACTCAAACTAGATATTGCGAAATAACATTAAATAAAGTTGCATCATCCTGTATATGTCATGTAAAGAGTAAAAAGGTTGGTGGCGATGAGACTAACAAAGTAGGGCATGCTTAAGGTGAAGTTCACGGTAGCATGTCTAGCAAGTTAATTCATTATTCTATCATATGGTACGTTCTGATATTTTGCAAAACTAAACTTTGTCCCTGCCAGATGTACGGAATGGATATAGCTCGCATAATTGGGTACTGAAGCGTACAGCAATGGACTGATAGGGAGTGCTATTGTGGGGCATACTTCAAGTGAGCTTCCTGATGGCTTGTCTAGCAAGTTGATTCATTATAATATCATGAGGTGAAGGGGATTTCTTCTTGATAAATTTGAATAATTCTTATTGTGAAAGTTTCTTCAGCCACCAGATTGATGTGTATTTTAGATTGAATTTCATTCAGCTATTCTGAATAGCTATCTTAATTTGTTAAATTCCCTGAATTATTTCAATGAAGGCTAGAATTACCAACTAATGCTGATGTGATATGTTATCTAAACACTGTGGAGGATAAGTTCAACATCTCATTCTCAATAAAAGTAATTAGCTAGTGCTATTGACTAAAAGGATAAGATCCTCCTTTATCAAAACATTAAATAAAATATTTGTGATTTGCAAGCGGACCCTACGCAGTAAATTTTCCCGTATCAGGTAGGGTATGATGTTTGCAATTTGATCAATTTTCCATGAAACTTTGATTGTTAGTTGGAAAACAAAAGCATGTGGTCTACAGAAGCTAATGTCTCTGCATCCAGAATGCAACTTCACTACTCACATCACATATCAGAAGATTCACTGCAGGTCATTCTTCTATATATACATAATTGTGCTCTCAAGCATCCCAAGTCTCAACTTGACAATCTCAAGCACTAAAAATCCCCTCATTTTCAAGTTCTTCAAAATCCAGTTCTAGTTCTAGCCAATTAAAATCATGGGTTTCCGTTTGCCTGGCATCGTTCAAGCTAAGAAAATTCTTGGTCAGTCTTCATTTAAGGCAAGCCAATCCGCCACAATGGCCAAAAATGTCCCAAGAGGCTACCTGGCAGTTTATGTTGGAGAAAATGAGATGAAAAGATTTGTGATTCCAGTATCATACTTGAACCATTCTTCATTACAAGAATTGCTAAGTCAAGCTGAAGAAGAATTCGGATTTAATCATCCAATGGGCGGTCTCACAATTCCCTGCAGAGAAGACATCTTCACTGATCTCATTTCTCGCTTAGATGAGCAATGATTAAGGAAGCTAACAATGATCAGTGAAATGTAATTTTGTAGAGTAGACATATATCAATATCCTGTACAAAATATATATATATTTTTTTTTCTTTTTCTTCCTTGATGAAAGGAAATGTACTCCATCTAAACATGGGTGTTTGAATTTATACCAAATTCTCAAAACGTACAACAGAGCATCAGTTGAATGAAATTCTTTTCCTTCAAGTTCAACAAGCTTATTGATTTTATTTTCTACATAAAATTTTTAATTCAATAAGCTCGGTAGTCACATAACTTTCCCGGAGACACTTCTGTATGATCGAGTTCATGGTCAATTACAACCTTTTTTTTCAATTATTCATTTCTGATTGTGTACGTGTCGTTTGCTTGGAAATTCTGTCACACAGAAATTATAGCTGAACTTGCATAAGGTTTAGAAGTATCAGCCTCTGTTCAATATATAAGAATCTGCAGAACATATTTATATGTGAATTTTCTTTATGAGTACTAAATTCTTAGGACTCTGATTTTCCATGACATAGTCACCAGTTTTCAGTTACTGCACTCATGGATATGCTCAGATTCCGAGTGAATATGATCATTTTGCAGTTCACTGAAAAGTTTAAAATCTAATCTCAATTTTGCAAATGCAACATTAATAAAGCTATTTTTCTGCCTTAATAATATCTCAATTGCAACACTTTACTAGTTCAAAGAAGGCTTGGCTGCAGTGTGGCTGAGCAGTAGGGCATGCTTCACATGTTTTTCATAAGCTCCTGTCTTGCTTTGTTGATTGACGCATTAGACAAGCACAAGGCAGAAAGTTTTTCCACAGACGTAAAAAGAAATTAGCAAATGGTCTAGTGGAGATAGCACAAGGTCAAGGTATCACATGCCCATGTCTTCTCACTCATTTTGAAATCTGTGGGGTATTATTCACTTAACATATAAGCTGTATTGTAACACAATCTAATACCACTTTATGCGCTCAAGCTGTAAACTAATGAGCTTACTATTTAAGAGACATAATTCTGATATTATCTTATTTGTCAATTCATGAGATTACTTTATTTTTTAAATACTTTACAAATTCAAAGTTTTGAAGTTGACTATTTGTGTTGATGAATAATGGACAATTAATATTAGTAAATAGAGAATTTGCTGCCAAAATGAAGTTATTAAGGCTCATGTTAGCTGAATGAAGTTTTATCTGATGTTGAATTATAGAGAGAGCCATTTGAAAGCTCATCTAGATAAAAAGAAATACTTGTAGTCTTTTGGGAGCATTTATGAGCCAGAATGGGGTATATTTATGATAGTCTAATGTTTGACTATAAATTCCAACTATGAGTAGTTCAGCAGTGTGATTATCCACATATATATGGTCAATCAGTTAGAATGCTGAAACTGGCCAGTGAAATGTATTCTTTTTTCTTTGTCCAAAGCCATGGCTTGCTATGATCTAGACAGCAGAAAATTTCAAATCTGAGAAACTCAAGCTGAAAAAGAGATTTTAACAGCTCAATTGGAGTAGGAACAAGTTCCAAAATCAAATGCAGCGGAATGATGAAGTGTCTTTTCGCAATTGTGAAAAATTCGTGAGGGCAGCAGAGAAATTTCTCGTGGAGTTTGTACCGGAGAACTTCAAATGCCAATGACATGCTGCCAACTATATATATCTGCTACTTCAATGTTTTTAACAGATTGAAGTTTATGTGAATATCAGGTCTCTTGTCTATTGTTGTAAAAGTTAGCAAGAACACTGATTCAGACTCGTTAAAGTGATTAGTTTTGCAATGTGTTAAGAGAAAATAAAAAATCTTATATCTTCAACTGGATAAACATATGGTCTAGTTATGAAAGTACTATTCAAGAAAGCTGAAATTTAGATTTACCTAGCTTAACAAAAGACTGTAATAACTTATCCAAATGGGATTTCACATGAATAGAATATCTGCTCATGTTCTTAGAACTAGACGTGGCATGATAATATCTATTAACCACGCGTTTTAAGACTTTAGCCCGCTGAATCAACAAAGGCGGTATCTCTCATCTATACTATTGAAATATTGACTTGAATTATTAAAGAAATTAGCACCCAATATTTGATAATTAAAGATAATCTGGTAAGCACAAAACTTGTACTTAAAATTGATGATTTTTTAATTTGTCTTTCACACACAAATGTCAATATTTATGTGCTATAGTTTTACAATAAATAGAGGCAATTCCATAAGACAAATTGTGTGAGACATTAGAAGTATTTGAGAGCATTTGAGATATTTGAGAGAAATTGCATATTTATGCAATTTCATTAGTCAAGTGTTCTATTGAACATAGTGGGTGTATTGGGGTTTTGAGTTGTGAGGATTATTTACAGCAATTTGTATACTTCTATTTGTTATAAGTGAAATATTCTTTTGTGTCTTTGTCCGTGAACGTAGGCTTAAAATCGAACCATGTAAATTATTGTGTCTTCTCCTTTTGTTTATTTTTGCCATATTTCTCTATTAACGTCGTCACCGTGAATTTGTATAATTATTACTCAACCAACCCTTTCGCACAACAATTGGTATTAGAGCTTGGTGTAATAATGTGGATTATACATGTCTGGGAATGTTTTGCTAAAAAGGTTAATATTGCTTAAGGAGTCTAGATTTTAAGTAGGACTATTTGTGACCCCTCCAGTCTTTCCTGGGAACTTTTCTGGTATATAATTCATATGAACAGACATATAGGTATTGTTAGTTTGGTGCTGTTGAATTGTGTTGAGTAATAATTACAATTCACTTATACTGTATATGGTACTATTCATAAAAATACTATTCATGTGTACAGAAAAATGGCTGAGACATTAATGCATACGATGACAAATGCCAAGTTTGAAGTAGAGAAATTTAATGGTACCAATAATTTTGGTATGTGGGAAAGTGAAATGCTTGATGTCCTATGTCAACAAGATTTAAAAATAGCTCTTGAAGAAAAGCCTAAAGATATGAATGACAAAGAGTGGAAAAGGGTCAACAAGCAAGCATGTGGTACTATTCGACTATGCCTTACTAAAGAGCATAAATACTTTGTCATGAGGGAGACATCAGCAAAGAAATTGTGGGAGAAGTTAGAAGACAAGTATATGAAGAAAAGGCTTGAAAGTATGCTTTATTTGAAGAAAAAATTGTTTCGATTCACATACATATCGAGCATGTCCATGGATGATCACGTAAATGCCTTCAATAAGATAATTGCTGATTTGGTCAATTTAGATGAAGAAATTGGAGATGAAGATAAGGCTTTGTTACTCCTAAAATCCCTTCCAGATGAATATGATCATTTCACCACCACTTTGCTTTATGGGAAGGATAAAGTTACTTTTGATGCTGTATGCACAGCCTTGCATAACAATAAAACTCGGAAGAAAGATAAACAAGATCACTGTGATACATCAGGGGAAACCTTAATAGTAAGAGGTCGTTCGTCAAGCTGCAAACTTGGAAAGAGAGGCAAGTCCAAAGGAAGACCTGCAAAGGATGAATGTGCATTTTGTCGAGAAAAAAGGCATTGGAAAAAGAATTGCCTTAAGTTACAAAAGAAAGATAAAGGCAAGACTATTTCTGTTGTATATGTTGCTGAACAAGGAGATAATACATCAGATTTTAGCCTAGTAGGCACAGCATTAATGTGTTATTCTGATGAATGGATTCTAGATTCGGGTTGCACTTATCATATGTGTCCTAACAAGGAATGGTTTTTAAGCTTCAAGGAGCTGGATGAAGGAGTTGTTTATATGAGAAATAATGATACCTGTAAAACAACTGGGATAGGTATAATTCATTTGAAGAATCATGATGGATCAATCCAAGTTCTGACTGATGTTCGTTATGTACCAAACTTAAAGAAGAATCTCATTTCATTAGGAGTTTTGGAATCGATGGGGCATACAATCACTGTAAAAGATGGAATCTTAAAGGTAGTGTTGGGTGCATTGATAGTGATGAAAGGCATAAGAAGAAATAACTTGTACTACTATCATAGTAGTACAATTATTGGATCTGCATCAGCAATCGCTAAAAAAGATGCAAATTTAGATGCAACTAGGTTATGGCACATACATCTTGGTCATGCTGGTGAAAAAGATTTGCAAACATTGGCAAGGCAAGGCTTATTGAAAGGTGCAAAGTCCTGCAAACTAGATTTCTGTGAACATTGTGTAATGGGAAAGAAAACTAGAGTGAAGTTTGATGCTACAATCCACTCTACTAAAAGGATGTTGGATTATATTCATACGGATGTTTGGGGACCTACTAAAACTGCTTCGATTGGAGGTTTGCACTATTTTGTTACTTTTATTGATGATTTTTCGAGAAGAGTGTGGGTATATATGATGAAAAATAAAAGTGAAGTCATAAGTATTTTCGTTAAATGGAAAAAGATGATAGAAAATGTAACTGGTAGAAAGGTTAAAAAGCTTCGATCAGATAATGATGGTGAATATAAGAATGATCCATTTCTCCAAGTATGCCAAGAAGAATGAATTGTTAGGCACTTCACTGTTAGAGATACACCACAGCAGAATGGGGTGGTAGAACGCATGAATCATACTATACTGGATAAAGTTCAATGTATGTTGTCCAATGCTAGATTGGGCAAAGAATTTTGGGCTGAGGCAGTAGTATATGCGTTCCATTTTATCAATCGTTTACCATCAACTACCATTGAAGGAAAAACTCCTATGGAAGTCTGGACAGGTAAACGTGCTACTGATTATGATTCGTTACATATTTTTGGATCTACTGCTTATTATCATGTAAAAGAATCTAAGTTAGACCCACGAGCCAAAAAAGCATTGTTCATGGGTATAACCACTGGAGTAAAGGGATATCGACTTTGGTGTCCTACTTCAAGAAAGATAGTCTTTAGCAAGGATGTAACTTTTGATGAATCTGCTATGCTGAAACAAGTTAATCAATGAGATCTTCAAAAGGAAGACAAGTCTAGTAGTACTCCACAGTAAGTAGAGCTAGAAAGAGTTTTAGATGATATAGTTGATGACAATTATGAAGATGAAGAAGAGGTTTCAACCCAAGAACCTCTACAGCAACAAGATACAATTGCAGTTAAAAGGCCACGAAGAGAAATTCGTAAACCTGCTCGATTTGTTGATATAATGGCCTATGCACTTCCAATTATAGATGACGACATTCCTTCAACTTATACAGAGGCAATTTGCAGTCCAACAAGCAAACAATGGAAGCAAGCTTTGAATGAAGAAATGGAGTCTTTTGAGAAGAATAAGACTTGGGAGCTAGCTACACTACCCAAAAAGCAATTGGGTACAAATGGGTATAGGCAAAGAAAGAAGGATTTCCTGATAAAAATAAAATTCGTTATAAGGCTAGGTTGGTAGCTAAGGGATATGCTCAGAAGGAAGGAATTGATTATAATGAAGTCTTTTCTCCAGTTGTTAAGCATTCTTCCATCCAAATGTTGTTAGCCATGATTGCACAATTTAATCTTGAACTAGTTCAACTTGATGTGAAGACCGCATTCTTACACGGTGATTTGGAAGAGGAAATCTATATAACTTAGCCAAAGGGTTTCAAAGTTGCTGGAAAAGAAGATTGGGTTTGTAAATTGACGAAATCGTTGTATGGCCTAAAGCAGTCTCCGAAGTAGTGGTATAAACGATTTCATCAATTCATGAAATGCCAAAGGTACACAATGAATAAACTTGATCATTGTGTGTATTTTCGCAAGCTACATGATAGAACCTTCATATATTTGCTCTTATATATTGATGATATGTTAATTACATCCAAGAGCAAAGATGAGATTGAAAAGTTAAAGATTCAACTTAATCAAGAATTTGAAATGAAGGATTTGGGTGAAGCCAAAAAGATTCTTGATATGGAAATTTACAGAGATAGAATTAGAAGTAAGGTTATTTTGTCCCAAAGACAATATTTGAAGGTGTTACAACATTTTGATATGAACGAGCAATCTAAACCTGTAAGTACACCACTTACTTCTCATTTCAAGTTTTCTGCATCATTGTCTCCAACTACTGATAAAGAAAGAAAGTATATGCTGCAAGTTCCATACTTCAATGCAGTTGATAGCTTAATGTATGCAATGGTGTGTACAAGACCTAATATTTCACAAGCTGTTACTATAATGAGCAGGTATATGTACAATCCTAGTAGAAGACATTGGGAAGCTGTGAAATAGATTTTACAGTACATTTTAAATACCGTAGGTGTTGATTTGGTATTTGTACGGGAGATTATTGAAGAAGGAAAGATACTTCTTCAAAAGATTGACACTGGTGACAATCCTGCAGATATGATGATCAAGGTGGTTATAACGATCAAGTTTAAGCACTATCTTAACTTGATCAATATCCTAATAATTTGAAGATTGCAAATTAATGAGTAAAGACACTGAAACATATTTGTCTTGAAGTTTTGATTATTCAAGTCAAGGTAGAGATTTATTGAAATGTTGACTTGAATTATTTAAAGAAATTAGCACCCAATATTTGATAATTGAAGATAGTTTGGTAAGCACCAAACTTGTGCCTAAAATTGATGGTTTTTTAATTTGTCTTTCACACATAAATGTCAATATTTGTGTGCTATGGTGTTACTATAAATAGAGACAATTCCATAAGACAAATTGTATGAGACGTTAGAAGTATTTGAGAGCATTTAAGAGAAATTACATATTTATGCAATTTCATTAGTCAAGTGTTCTATTGAGCATATTGGGTATATTAGAATTTTGGGTTGTGAGGATTATTTACAATAATTTGTATACTTTTATTTGTTATAAGTAAAATATTCTTTTGTGTCTTTACCCATGGATGTAAATTTAAAGTCGAACCACATAAATTATTATGTGTTCTTCTTTTGTTTATTTTTGTCATATTTCTCTACTAACGTCGTCACCGTAAATTTGTATAATTATTACTCAACCAACGCTTCTGCACAACATACACCTCCTTTCTGGTTAGGCATGGTGTATTCCACCAAACCTGCACTCTCAATCACTTATAATTTCTGGATTTTGACTTGTAAGACAGCACCATGTGATAGTTCAGCTGCTGATGTCTCTCATAAAACCCCACACTATGCCTCCTCACCACTCATTTCCAATTTCAAAGATTCTCTGGAAAACCCTTTCGTCTATATATACGCACATGATATGGCACAAGTTAACCAAGTCCTCACGATCTCTTTTAGAATATTTGCTTTCTTCTCCCAACTCATCTTTCCTCTTCATCACATTCCCAAAGCAACAATATCACACAGCAATGGCTATTCGTTTCCCCAGTATTGTACATGCTAAGCACATTCTGCGCCAATCAAAATTGTTTGCAAATCAAGCAAATTCATTATCTACAAAGGTGCCGAAAGGCCACCTTGCAGTCTATGTTGGAGAGAGCCAAAAGAAGCGATTTATAAATCCGTTTTCATTCTTGATTAAACCTTCATTTCAAGAATTGCTAAGTGAGGCTGAGGAAGAATTTGGATTCAATCATCCAATGGGGGTCTAACAATTCCCTGCAGAGAAGACATCTTCATTAACCTCATTTCTCGCTTAAATGCATGATGATGCTGCGCTAAGCATTGAGTTAGGACAGTTTTGTGAATTTTTGTACATTCATATTCTTAGAATTGCAAGAGATCCGATGGGGAATATTACCCATACAAGAAGTTAGCATTAAACATTACTGCTGTTTTTCTTACAATTTGTAGCGAATGCGACGTTTGGATCATTTTTCAATATATAAGTTTCTCTTCAGATTTGAAGATTAATGAGTAACTTTTCATTTTCTTTAACTAGGACAAGCATGTTCTTATATTATTCCTAATCTTTTTTTCTGCATAGTTAGGGAAGGTTTTGCTCCATGATGACCGATAGGCAAAATAGAAAAGAAAGTTTTTCAAGAGGCGCATGGTCATATTAACTGTGATGTTGAGACTATCTAAGAAACTTCCTTCAGTAATATCAGCATATCCGAAAGGGGAGCTGTTGAAGTTGATTTGTCGTAAATAACAAGCAAAAGCCTATTTGATCTTTACTTCAACATATATTCCGTTGAAGTCAGGGCTTCAAACACTCTTATTGTACAATTATTGTGGCTTATATGTGTATATTGTCGAAACTGGAAAATATCAAACAAAGCGGTTTTTCTTCGTATTTAGTTTTCATCTTTGCTGATAACCTGTTTTAAACTCTTACTAGTGTTCACATCCAGTGTCATAAGAGCAGCTAAAATTCAGAAACCTGTGCGTATGAAATGATAAATCAGCTAACATTGCAAATATTTAAATTGCAGCTTTTCATGTCTGATTATATTTTCTTTCCAATTCTAATCGAAAAGATAAACAAGGCTGGTGTTGAAAACGGGGGATCCGGGAAGGTTACATGAAGCAGCTTGAATGTCCCTTTAGCCAGAGATATTCCATTTTGTTTCACAGGAGTTGATAGCATTTGTTAAGAGATTAATATTATTGATCTACATTGAAAAGCACACCATCAAATTGTGGAAATGAACTCCTTTAAGAAAAAATTAGTTTCTTTCTTTTCTGTTCTTATATAATGCAAACACTTTCATATGAAAGGACAATGATATTTAAAATAAAGCTTATTTTCAACCTAAACCCACTCTCATTACCATAAATGGTTCCAGAATTATTAAAGTACATATGCTGAATTGTCGTAGACACCCTTCTAAGATCTTTGGAGTTATATATATATATATTTAATTTACTTAGATTTCTGAAGTTTAATTTGTTGCGGAATGAGATGGGTTGCTGCTATCTTGAACATAATTTAGATATACCTATACCTCGGAGAGGAATGTTTTTTAAGTTCCATTTTTCTCTGAATTTGTATAGCTATTCCACTTCTTGTATTTCTATAATGATCCTATTCCATGTTATCTTGCTTGTGAACAAATTCATATAGTACTCGTTTCTTTTCTTTTACATCGAAGCATTTTAACCACTCCCTCTCTCATCACTGTCTTCGCTTGTAAACATCCATAGATTAGATGTTTTATGCATGTCCCTGACCAAAGGTTCAGTAAGATTAGCGGTTATATCAGCATTGAATAACCCAACAGTCCATTTATAATCTCTAGCTGCTCGTTCAATGGCTAATATTGTTGGAAGTTTTTTTTTATGAAGAGAATTTGATATTTGATTAACAACTTAGAATTGTTGTCTTTCATTGATTCAAATAGAAATTTTACAAGAGTTTAAATACTATATTACTAAAATTCATATGCTAGTCTAATGCTTATCTTATCTAGATAACAAATTGAAATTTAAAGACATGAACTTAAATTCAAAAATATCTTTATTGACTTGGTCTTCAACAGCAAACATAACACTCTTCAACATTCCTCCTTGCTATTTTTGTTCTAGATTCCAATCTTCAGTTTCAGATTCTCAAATCTTGTCTTAACCAAGCCTTTTGTAAGAATAATAACTAATTGCTCTTCACTATTGCAAAAAACAAGCTTAACTTCTTCACTCTTCTGCATATCTCTCAGAAAGTGATATTTTACTTTGAAGTATTTAGCTTTGCCATGAAATACAGGATTATTTGAAATGATTATAGTTGCTTGATTGTCCACATAAAGTATTGTTGCATCATCTTGCTTTAGGTTCAAATCTTCCAATATTTTTCTTATCAAGATAGCTTGATTACTAATAGTAGCCGCCGCTATATACTTTATTTCAGCTGTGGATTGTGCCACCACTTCTTGTTTTTTCACATTCTAGCTAAAGTAACCTGTTCCAAGACTAAACAAGTAACCATAAGTGCTTTTCATATCCTCACATATTTTAGGCTAGTCACTATCTGTGTATCCATTTAAGAACAAGCTTTTTTTCCTCTCAAATCTAATTCCATGATCCATAGTACATTTAAGGTATCTTAACACTCTTTTAGCACCTTTCATTCATACCTCCTTAGGATTATGATGATGTCTTGACAATACATTAACAATGAAGAACAAGTCAGGCCTTGTAACTATAAAGTACATTAAACAACCAATTATGCTTCTGTAGTGAGTTTCCTCTACTATTTTTGCATTGTTCTCAGGACAAAATATTTCATTTAAGGTCAAGGGTGTATCCATGGCTTTACTGCACTCCATCTTGAATTTCTTAAGTATCTCAGTGGTATATTTCTTCGGCTCTATAAAAATACTCTTCTTAGTTTGCTGTATATCCATTCCAAGTAAATCTACCATCTCACCAAGGTCATTCATTTCAAATTCCATCTACATTTGTTCTCTAAACAATATAATATGCTCAGTGTTATTTCCAATGATAAATAAATCATCAACATAGATAGACACCACTATCAATTCTCCTCCTTTCTATTTAACATATAATATAGACTTACTAAGGCTTCTTTTGAAGTCTAACTTCATCAAATACTCATCAGTCTTGTTGTACCAAGCTCTTAGAGCTTGTCTTAGCCCATAAAGAGCTTTCTTTAGCAGATAAACTTTCTCAAGTGCTGTCTCAAACCCTTTTAGTTATTCTACAAAACTATCCTATTACAAATGACCATTTAGAAAGGCTGACTTCACATCCATTTGGTATATTTTCCATTGTTTTTATACTGCAACGGCTAAGAATAGTCTAATTGTATCCAACCTTACTGCTGGGGCAAAGGTTTCAGAAAAAATCCACCCCAAACTGTTTTGCATAACCTTTTACTACTAATCTTGCCTTGAACTTACTGATTGAACCATATGCCTTTAATTTTTTTTTGAATATCCATTTGAAACCAATGACTTTCTTGTATAATAGCCTATCAACCAGTTCTTGGGTCTTGTTTTTGTTGATCATTGAAATCTCTTCCTGCATTGCAACCTGTCATCTCACATCTTTGACTGCATCTGCATATTCAGAAGGCTCAAGAACTGCAATGCTGCAGTTTTGATATATATCAACAAGTGGCTTTATTCCTCTTACAGGATAGTCATCAATGCTGTCACCATTTTTCTGGTTTAGATATTGCTCTGCAGTGGAAAGTCCTTTTACTTCTGCCTTGTCCCAATCCCATTCTCTTTTTCATTAAAGAAAACATCTCTGCTAATGACAATCTTTTCTGTTGAAGGTTGGTAAATCCTGTAGCCCTTACTGAACTGAGCATATCTAACTAGAATGCCAATCTTAGCCTTTTTATTAAATTTCTCTCTTTTTACACTTAGAACATATATATAGCAGACTATTAGATACCTTCAAAATTTTCACTGTAGGCTTTGTCCCAAACCAAGTCTTATAAGGAGTTTTCCCTTTCACAAACTTGGTCACAATTCTGTTCAGAATAAACACAGTAGCATTAACTGTCTCTATCCAGAACACTTTTGGCATGTGTTTTTCAAATAACACACACTTGGCCATCTCCATAACAATCATATTCTTCCTCTCACACACACCATTTTGTTGAGGGGAATATGAGACAGTATACTGATGATCAATTCTTGCATTTTCATAAATTCTGACAAATTTCACAGTTGTGAATTCATTTTCATTATCTAATCTTAAGGACTTTATCTTACTACAACACTGAGTTTCAACCTGGGTTGTTTGTGCTTCAAAAAATAAACTCAAGTCATTCTACTAAAGTTATTTATAAACAAGATAAAATACTTGCTACCATTAAGTGATTTTGTGGCCATAAGATCACACACATCAGTGTGTACCAATTGCAGCTTTTCTAGAGCTCTCCAACTTGTTTTTGCTGGAAATGATATTCTTGCTTACTTCCCTAGGTGGCAGGCTTCTCAAACTAGTGACTCATCTCCATTATATTCCAATCCTAAGACAACTTTGTCTTTTGCATATGCTCCAAAGCTAACTTATGATAATGTCCCATCCTCTTGTGCCACAGTTCAGATTGTTTCATAATGGCTAGATAAGCACTGCTACTGAACCATTCAAGACTGAAGCTTTTACCCTTCATTTCAATAGTGGAAAGTTCACTTCTATTAGAATCTATTATTAT
Source organism: Ailanthus altissimus (assembly GCA_946807835.1). NCBI lineage: Eukaryota > Viridiplantae > Streptophyta > Magnoliopsida > Sapindales > Simaroubaceae > Ailanthus > Ailanthus altissimus. The sequence goes on from OX327698.1 coordinate 16,727,495, forward strand.
GTATTTGTTATGCTTGAACACTACTAAGTATCCCTTTTCGAGTAGTTGTCCCACACTCAATAGATTTTGGTCAATATTAGGAATAAGCAGAATACCATGTATCAGTTTTGTTTTACCTACACTTTTCACCTTGATAGTTCCTTTACCTTTGACTGTGATGAGCTGCCTATTTTCAATTATAACCTTTGACACCATAGTTCTGTCAATCTCCTAGAATATAGACTCATCATAGGTCATGTGATTAGTACAACCACTATCAATGAGCCAAGCATTATTAGACACCTTGAAACTTGCAAAATAAGTAGCAACAAAGAGTTGATCCTTTTATTGTTGATGCACTATTTATGCTTGTGTTTGTGCCTATTGTGTCTTCTTTTGTTTGTTCTTACAAAACCTAGCAATGTACTTTTTTGTTTGCATGATCTACACTCAACTTCAGGACTTTGCCAACAACGTGAAAGGTGGTGATTTGTCCCACTACAATAAGGACAAGGTAAGTATTTTGGTTTGTTGTCTCTACTAGAACTTGCTTCTCATTTTTTCTGATTCATTTTGTTCCAGGACTTCCTCTCTTTGTTCTCACCTATGTACTTCATATACTCTTTGGCTTGCAGGGCTCCTTTAACTAGTTCTACATTTCTATAAGACCTCCGTTATTCTTTTTCTTGCAGTGCATTGATCAGCTTAAGAAAAGTAATTGTTGATAGATCCCTTGACTTCTCAAGAGATGAGAATTTGGACCCAAATATTTCAGGAAGTGTGACCAAAATCTTTTCTACAACTCTCTTATTTGGAAGTTGTTCTCCAAGCAATCTGACTTGGTTAACAATATACATTAATCTATCAGTTTATTCTCTAAACTTCCCTTATTCCTTCATGTTTTGCATTTTAAATTTTCTTCTTAGATTCAAGATTTGCATCTGTCTTGATCTTGTATTGCCAAGTATTCTTGCTTCAAGAGATCCCAAGCTTGTTTTACTGTCCCACAAGTCATGATATTTGTAAATATCACTTTTGAGACAACAGAAAAGATACAGGTTTTGGCCTTAAACATCTTCCTCATCTCCTCTCTTTGATTTCTTATTTGTGCAACAGTGGGATCTTTTGGTAAGGCAGCAACCTCACCAGTCTTAATTAAATCCTATAGATCATTTGCTTGTAAAAATGCTTCCATTCTCACTGCCCAAATATAGTAATTTTCATTATTGAAGATTGGTGGCATGGCCATGTAATTGTTCTCTGCCATTTGTTTGGATTAGGTTTTTTGGTGTGTTTTTTTTTTTTGAAAGCTAGAAAGAATAATTTTGAATCCTTTAAGAATAGTAGCTTTGATACTAGTTCTGTCAATCTCTTGGAATATAGACTCATCATAGGTCATGTGATTAGTACAACCACTGTCAATAAGCCAAGCATTATTAGGCACCTTAAAACTTACAAAATACGTAGCAACAAAGAATTGATCCTTTTATTATTGATGCACTGTTTATGCTTGTGTTTGTGCCTACTGTGTCTCCTTTTGTTTGTTCTTACAAAACCTAGCAATGTACTTTTTTGTTTGCATGATCTACACTCAACTTCAGGACTTTGCCAACAACATGAAAGGTGGTGATTTGTCCCACTACAATAAGGACAAGGTAAGTATTTTGGTTTGTTGTCTCTACTAGAACTTGCTTCTTATTTTTTCTGATTCATTTTGTTCCAGGACTTCCTCTCTTTGTTCTCACCTATGTACTTCATATACTCTTTGGCTTGCAGGGCTCCTTTAACTAGTTCTACATTTCTATAAGACCTCTGTTATTCTTTTTCTTGCAGTGCATTGATCAGCTTAAGAAAAGTAATTTTTGATAGATCCCTTGACTCCTCAAGAGATGAGAATTTGGACCCAAATATTTCAGGAAGTATGACCAAAATCTTTTTCACAACTCTCTTATTTGGAAGTTATTCGCCAAGCAATCTGACTTGGTTAACAATATGCATTAATTTATCAGCATATTCTCTAAACTTCTCTTATTCCTTCATGCTCTGCATTTTAAATTCTCTTCTTAGATTCAAAATTTGCATTTGTCTTGATCTTGTATTACCGAGTATTCTTGCTTCAAGAGATCCTAAGCTTGTTTTACTGTCCCACAAGTCATGATATTTTTAAATATCACTTTTGAGACAACATAGAAGATACAGGTTTTGGCCTTAAACATCCTCCTTATCACCTCTCTTTGATTTCTTATTTGCGCAACAGTAGGATCTTTTGGTAAGGCAACAACCTTACCAGTCTTAATTAAATCTTAGAGATCATTTGCTTGTAAAAACGCTTCCATTCTCATTGCCCAAATATGATAATTTTCACCATTGAAGATTGGTGGCATGGCCAAGTAGTTGTTTTCTGCCATTTGTTTGGATTAGTTTTTTTGGTGTGTTTTTTTTTTTTAAAGCTAGAAAGAATAATTTCGAATCCCTTAAGAAGAGTGGCTCTGATACTAGTTTTGTTGGAATTTTTTTTTTATGAAGAGAATTTGATATTTGATTAACAACTTGAACTGTTGTCTTTTGTTATCTTCAAAAGTTTTACAAGATTTTAAATACTACATTACTAGAATTCAAATGCTAGTCTAATGCTTATCTTATCTAGATAACAAACTAAAATTTAAAACCTTAAACTTAAATTCAAAAATATCTTTATTGTCTAGGCCTTTAACAGTAAACATAGCACTCTTCAACAAATATACACTTTTGTAGGGACAAAAAGTCATTAATATAGGCACAGTATGATTTGTGGTCCCTTATTATGCTGAACAGTTGAAAGACAGGACAACGTTAATCCCTCATCAGTTAAATCCTTAACAGACCCCAGCAGATGATTTTTTGGCCACTCACTTGAAACATTAGAGGAATTCCCTTATTCTGTAGCTCCATTATATACACAAATCTTTTAGGTTTATGAGCAAGCCAAGTCTTTGTATTTGCTTGTTCTAGCTTTTCCGTATGCAAAGTGCCTCTTAGTTCTTTTTTCTAGTTTTGCTTTAAAGAATACATCAACAAACAATCATGGGAATTCGTTTGCTTGGTATTTTGGTTGCCAAGAAAACTCTTCAGTGGAATGTTTTGACAGTAAAGTAAAGTCTCTTCAACATCTTTAGATGTACCAAAAGATTTCCTTACAGTATATGTTAGAAAGGCCCAAAAGAAGATATTTGTAATGCAGATGTCATTTTTTATGCAACCTTTATTTCAAGCTTTGCTGAATAAAAATAAGGAAGAGTTTGGCTACTGTCATTCATTGGGTGGCTTGAGAATTCCCTGCAGAGAATACAATTTCATTAATGTCACATCTCATTTGACTGGATACCAAAAGAAGGCGTGTATATTACAATCCAAATACAATTCTGTATATCACAGATGGTAAATTTTACAATGGTTGAAGAGCAATTCTAACCGCTACAAAGGATGAAGGTAGTTCAGATTTGATTATGAGGATGAATGGATAGACAATCCCATTAGATAGAAGAGAAATGTAGTGATAAAGAGTTTAGGGAACATAAACTTTGTAACAATGAGTTGCCAATCTTGACTTGCTTCATTTTACTCATTGTAAATTTCTTCTCTTTTACATGCTCTATGAAAATGATAGCCATGTTTGAGTGAAATACCTTCCAACTACCAATGTTAGTTCTACTATTAATCATTTTTTGATAACTACAAAACTTGGAGCAATTTGGTAGTTTTCAGTGGGGTTTTAATAGGGCCATTACCATGGTGTACTTCACGCGCTCTTTACAAGGCATTGTCCTGCAACTTGATATGCAAAAGCAATGAATGCCAATGATTTTGGTTCCTACAAGTTAGAACAGTATGTGGCCTATTATTTCAATGCTACTTACAGATATCTACTACTATAATATTTTCTACACTTGGGAAGTTTTCGGTGAAGTTTAACATATAATCAAATGTTATGGCCATTGCTGTGAAAAACTAGCTAGAACTTTATTGATTCAGATGTATCATTTGAATCAACAAATGAAAACATGTTGTCTTACACCTCTTGAATGGTCGACCTAACGTGTTCTAATAAACATACACTCTAAAGCATTCTTAACTTCTTGGTGATGAGTTGGAAGACAGAATTATGTTATCATTTAGGTCTTTATATCTGTTTTTCAAACCCCACAGAGTGCCTCTTCATCACTCATTCTTCGTGGCTGAGATTTTTCAGAACAACCTTTCATCTATATATATACACCCATGATATACCACAATCTAACCAAGTCCTTACAATCTCTTTTACCATTCATTGCTTTCTTCTCCCAACTCATCTTTCATCTTCATCACATTTTCCTAAATCAACAAATAATAAATAGCCATGGATATTCATTTCCCAGGTATTATACACGCTAAGCACATTCTGCGCCAATCAAAATTGTTTACAAATCAAGGAACTTCAATGTCTACAGATGTGCCAAAAGGCTAACTGGCAGTCTATGTTGGAGAGAGCCAAAAGATGAGATTTATAATTCTAGTATCATTCTTGAATCATCCTTCATTTTAAGAATTACTAAGGCTGAGGAAGAATTTGGAGTCAACCATCCAATGGGGGGTCTAACAATTCCCTGCAGAGAAGACATCTTCATTAACCTCACTTCTTGCTTAAATGCATGATGATGCTTGACCAAGAATTGAATCAGAACAGTTTTTTGAGTTCTTGTGTAATATGCCGCGTTTATAAAATGAAAAAAAAAATGAGGCCTTAAGCCCATTTCCCCCCAAGCCCACCAAACCCAATTTTCTTTTATATTAGCTATCAAAGGGAAATAAAGTATAACTCTTCTTCTTCTTTAAAGAGTGTGTTTGTCGAAAGCAACAAATGTAAGTTCTCTTGGCTCTTACTTTTAATTTCTTCTTTTCCTTTATTAACTCATGAATGATTCTAAGTTATTAGGTTTTGGATAATACTTTAAACATAAATTTAGACTTATTAGTATTATGATTTCTCTAATTAAAGAGAGATTGAGTCATTTAAGATTTTAGAGAGAGAAAGCTAGTGTGAGAAAGAGTATCCAAGCTTTTGGGAGTAAGATTATCACTCTAATTTAAGGTTTTTATTATTAATTTTATGTTAGAGAGTAGAATTTCATAAAATTGAGGGATTTAAGTTTTAAAAAAAAACCCTAACCTTTGGTTTTGGGGGTAATTTCGTAATTCACTAAATTTGTGGTCCAAATTATTATTTTTCTTCATTTTAGAACCCGTAGAAAATTTATGGAACAAGTTGGACCCTATACCACAAAGTTCACATCGATCCAACGAGTTGGTAAGTGTATAACTCGTTATGTTATCATTTTGTGTAATAGATTTTGTTTAGAATCATCAATTTGGGTATTAATTTTCTTATCAATGAATAATAGTACATTTTGTCTTATTCATGAGGGTTCTTGAGCATGACGTGTCCCGACAGATAAACATCATCACTTTGTGTGAGTAAGATTTATATTATATATGTATATATATAGTTTATTTCTCATATTAAAGATTTCGTTTATTACGTATCATTTTATAAAGTCTATAAAACATGATGAGTATTTAATTTTTAGTTAAATTGTTTATTTTACTTTATTAATTTAAATTCTTGGACATATTTAAATTAAGTATTTATTTTATGTTATGAAAAATGTATTTATATTATAGTTTGGCTCCCCGAACATTTGTAAGTAATGCTATAGATTGTTTATATTAATAGAAATATGTTTAAATGATTTATTTATTTAAGTATAAAGCATGAGATGAGATTCAATGAGTTTATAATTGTAAAAATAGAAGTAGTTTTCAAACCACTAGGCAGTACCCTCCCTCATTAGCTAGAGATATAAGATTTAGGCCTTTGGGACCCGTCTATACACACATATAGGCTTTGGATCGTGTGTATGAGCGCTTTACTCTTTGATAGCCAGTTTGCTCTGCACATGCGTAAGACAAGGATTTGAGATGATATATAGATAAGTACGTCCAACGCTCTACTCAAGGGATATTCCGGGTACGACGAGATTTCCCTCCTAGGTACTAGTAGTGTAATATTTTTAAAAACTTAAATATTTATATTCCATGACATATAATTACATGTGATCCGATTTATGAAAATTATTTATAATATTATATCATATTTTGTAGAACTTTCATTTACAACATGACTAAAATGAGATTTGATAATTCTTATGATACTTTTAAATTATTTACATCATTTATGTTACGATTGATGTTTATTATTATTATTGTTATTATTATCATTATCATTTTATTTTTATTTTATTTTAAATTTATTCCATTTACTGAGTTTCGTGAAAACTTACCCTCTTTTACTTTTTCCCATCTCAGGAGACAGTAGACGTCCTCAGCTCAGCGACTAGTTAGGGTGGGTCACATGATGGTGCTTTATATCTTTTATGAGCCATATAAGATATATGGACTCTCTTTTTTCTTTTGAACCTATAGAAATTTAGTGTGTTTAGCTTGTAGATTGTGAATTTGTATTATATTATTTATATTTTTGGGCTTTTGATGTCATGAGCTTATTAAATCTATCTTAGATACTTAGAATATATTGACATATGAGTTATAAGTGTATTAATTTTCACTTGATGTTGATGTGGTAAATTACAAATGAGATATTAGAAGTTTGAAAGTATGGTTGATGGTATTGTGTTTATAAAAGTACTATACTTTAAATTTTAAGTTTAGGAATGTCCATAAAATAAGAAAAATTATGTCGAACGTTCGGTAGAATTCTTAGTGTAGTAAGCGTTCTTGAATTATCCACAGGATAGCGATTAAGATCCGTCCTAATGTTTATAAAAAATTCCTGAGTGGGTCATTTCATCTTTTACATTCATTTTTTTTTCCAGAATTGATAGGAAAAGAGATCCGATAAGAAATGTTACCCATACGAGAAATTAGTTGTAAACAGTACCGCAGTTTTTTTTCTCACATTTAATAGTGATGGAAATCTTAAGATCATCATTCTATAGATAAATATCTCTTTAGATTCCAAGGCTAATGAGTAACTTTTATTTTCTAGCACTCGAACAAGCATGACCTTACATAATTCAATATCTATTTTTTGCTAATTTTTGAAGGTTTGCTCTTGATGGCTAACAAGCAAAATAGAAAACAAATTAGAAAGTTCTATAAACTGTTGATGGTCATTTTAACTGTGATGTTGAGGCTATCTAAGAACTAATAAGAAAATTCGATTAGCAATAAGCTCATCCATAGAGTTGTTGGGATATATATATGCCCTATTGGTTTTCTCCAATCGAAGCCTTTCTTACATACAAGTCACAGCTCACAGGATTGCAATTCTTTCCCCGCCTTTCCAATTTATATTAGAAGCATTCTTCATTACAAGAATTGCTAAGTCAAGCTGAAAAAGAGTTCAATTTTAGTACTGAAAATTTCCTCTAGGAGTCACCACTCTAGTATCTCTATGTGTTGTACCTAGAGGCCTAATCTCTAAGCCTTCACTCCCTAGCACAACATAAAGGATAAAGAGTATATTTCTCACTTTCCACCTTCTTTTTTATTAAGACACCAATTTTAGTTATCTTTTCTAGCTTCCTCGTAGGAAAAACCTTAGAGGGATAAACCACATCATCTTCTCCATCAAACTTGAGCATCAAAAGGTCATCGTCAATCTTCCTGTCGATACTAGCCACTGACCGCCATTTATTTCTTTTGTTGTCCATGTTCTACAATCTTTGATTTTTCACACGTTCTTTGAACACCTTTGTTCTTCGTGACTCTTAAAATCTAACACTTCTAAAGTTACAAATAATAAAACCAAGATAGATGAGATGAAGGTCAGAAATTAGATGCTCACATTGCCTGATTAGATAATAAATGACTATCTTTTCAACTTGAATCTTCATTTAGTGAAAATACATCAACGTTAGTCAGGATAGCGTGATAGGCAAGCTTTTTAACAAGTGACCTTATACAACTAACATATCTACTCATAAACTTTCTTATTCTTAGGAATTCTTTATTCGACATGAATTGGCCCTATGTCTATATCTTGTTTCCATAAGCCCTTTAGTAACCAGCTAAGCTATATAAAAGACATCAAAATTTCCACTGTAACTAAAACATTTCAACAACAATTTGCTATAAGTCTATTAAAAGCTAAGCACTTTATCTTTTCTATTCCATTGCAAATATTAAGCACTTTTATTTTTGGGATGCAAGTTAAAATATTATAGTGTAAATATCCATCCATTTGTGAATGCATAATCATCTCAGTTAATTATCCAACTAATATCCAAAAATTATTTAAAAAATGAAAGGCATCATGTATAGTGTATATTATAATTCATTGTATGTTTTAAATATTTTAATGTTTCAAATATTTTAATATTTTATACATTGCTTGTCATTGTCTTTGACTAGAATTACTAATAAATCTACTCATCTTCCCAATAACAAAAATAATACCAAGCCTAATACACATCATAGCATATATGAAACACCCAATAATACTAGTATACTCTAATTCGGATACTGCTCTTCCAGTGTCATGATACAACCTTATGTTAGAATCAAAAGGTGTTTACGTAGGCTTATAATCAAAATGATTAAATTTCTTTAATTTTTTCTCTATATAATTTGATTGTGTTAATACTAAGCCATTTTCATTTCTGACAATCTCAATATCTAAAAGCACATTAACAAGTCTCGTATCTTTCATATCAAAGTTAGATGACAACGATGATTTAATAAGGTCAATGCTCTTATTATTAGTATAAAAAATAATATGTCATCTACATATAATCAAATAATAACAACTTTATTTCTATTAAATCTATTATAAACACATTTATCATATTCATGTATAAGATAATTTATTTTATAAAATCTCATATTTCTAATATCTATAACCTAATCATATAATTTATATGAATATCATAAGTAAATAGACAAACTTGTTTGATCTCTTTCTCTTTGTTGAAATCTTTCTAAGACTTCTTCTATTGTGAAGTACACCAAATAAACTCTTCTCAAATAATCATTTATTTGTAGGATAAGTTTTCTTGTTGTTCAAAATATTCTAACCCTTAAAAATATTTATCCCGCATTAATTTTAAAATAATTGTTGAGACTTTATTTTAAATATCATTTGTGTTTGTAATACTAATTAAATACTAAACCATAAAAAAGCTCATAAGAATTTCCATAAAACTAAATAATTATTCCTTTCCATAAAAATTACTAAATTGTCTTATTGGCACCAAGAATAAATCCAACATATTTAAACCAATATTAATGCTAAATATTAAATAATTATAAATGTTAACTATTTTATCTCTTAACTTGAGGTATTATAATCTTGGTCACAGTTTTCAATTAATGTATGATAATTACATCTTTAGTACAAAGAATAAATGGAATTCATAACTTATGATTGGTAGCTTACACTAAATGTGCAAAGTGTGCAGAAGCACTTCAGAGACAGATCAAAACATGTAGAAGTTCGATAGTAGAATGATTTCTAAGCCATATCTAAAGAATAGAAAATTTTCTGAATGCATAAGGTAAATTCATCTCTCAAAAACTATTGCTTAGAATACGGTATCTAATATGGGAGATAATGTCTTAATCATAATGCCTTCCCCATTCTCGAAAGAACAGGATGTCTTTTTCTCATATGACAAGAATAAATGGCATTAGGAAAAAGACTTGCCATCCTCAAAGAAAATTAACTAATGTGCATACCTTCAGGTTCAAGTAATTTGCTTACTCAGCACAAATCTGAAGGTGGAACCTAAAGAATCTTACTATTTTATGGCTAAATTGAATTGCAGGCCCATTAATTAATGTACAATTGAACTCTAGTTGGAGATTGGCATTACCTTCTCACCAAAAACTTTTAAGAAATAAAAAAATGGCTATTGGTATAATTTTAACGTAAATATTGATGGTAGTATTTCTTTTAGCACAGGCAATGACTATAATTTTTTTACCATATTACATAACCGATGGATCTATCTGTCATAGTTAATACAAAAAATTATAAAAAAAACTATTGCATATGCATGTATACTGAAACCCATCAAAATATCATATGCTTTACAAAATGAACATTTTAGGGTTTTCCCAAATGGCTTCTCTCAAGAAACATGATAAACGGAAATGTTATGCTAAAAAATATAATGTATGTACCTTTCTTTTATCTTTATATTTTAGTGTCTTTATGTAATTAAGTTCTTCAGTTCTATTACACATCATATTTATTTTTTCTACTTTATTTTCAGAACATGCATTAAATTCGTTGGGTAACACCCGAGATCATATACTATTGAGATCATAGATAGTAATAGTAAAATAGATAAGATGAGAGTGAGATGCTAGAATCTAAATAGCCTAATTAGATAAAGTTATTGAGCTATATATATAGAGCCCTTTCTAAAAAAAATATGAGGTCTTTTAAGAAAACTCAAGAACAAAATATGTCAGCCCAGACCTAAAGTAAAAATATCATATTGTGTGGGGAGCGAGCTGTTACAAATGGTATCAAATTGTAATAGTCGAGATTTAATACTTTTAAAGACATATAATTATGGACACTCATAATAGATACCAGCTAGTTTAATTGTATATCGCATCAATCAGTCAATATTATATAATTATAAACAATAAGCCAAAATATTTTCTTTGCATTTCAAATTCAAGAAATAATTCATTTCAAATATCATATTTTCTATTATTCCATAACATAATGGGTTGCAACAGCTTTGTATATAAAGTCTAATTAGCTTGAATTGAAACTTCAAAAGCACATGAACTATAAAGCCTAAATACTTTTTAACCAAAATTAGTGAAAAACTATAAGATTTGAAAAACAAAATAAGTTTCAAAAGTAACAAGAAACCATAAGTATCTTTAAACATTTTCAATAATTAGCTTTTACAAAGGCAATGGAGATGAACCACTTACTTTTAAGGAGGCAAATGAGAGTGATCATAGCTCAAAATGGTTGTAAGCTAAGAAGAAGGAAATTGCTTCTTTAGAAAAGAATCAGACCTGGATAATAATTCCAAAGTCTGAAAATAAAAGAGTTGTTGGTTGTAAGTGGGTCTACAAACTTAAGTAGGGAATGCAAGAGAGTGAACCTGCAAGATTTAAAGTTATATTAGTCGCAAAAAGTTTTACACAAAAAAGGGGAAGAGGGGAAAAGGTAGACTTCAATGAAGTATTCTCACCTATTGTGAAATACACATTTATAAGGGTGTTTTTATCAACTATTGTTGCTAAAGATCAAAAATTGAATTAGATGGATGTAAAAACAACCTTCTTGCACGGTGATATAAAAGAAGAGATTATAATACATCAACCAGAAGATTTTGAGGTTCTAGGGAAAGAGAATCATGTATACATGCTCTAAAAGAGCTTATAGAGACTCAAACAATCGCCTAGGCAATGATACATGAAGTTTGGTGACTTTATGATCAAGCATGAATATTGCAAAAGTAGCTATGATAGTTGTGTGTACTTTAAAAGGTATTCAACTCATAAATTTGTTTATTTACTACTCTATGTTAATGATATACTTTTTGACCGGTTATAATAAAGTTGAATTGATCAAATTAAAGGCTCAGTTGAAGTTACCTTTAAAATGAAGGATTTTGGCAATGATAAAAAGATATTAGGTATAAAGACCAGAAGAAAAAGAAGTGCAGGAAACTTGTTCCCTAGTCAAGAAGAATATGTTAGTAAGGTTCTTAAAAGATTTGTTATGAGCAATTCAAAACAAGTATCAGTTCTATTGAGTACTCAGTTTAAACTAACCAAGGTCATGGTACCTGAAATAGATTAAGAAAGAAGTGAGATGAGTAATGGTTTGTACTATACCAAACATTGTATATACAGGCAGTGTAGTTAGTAGATTCATAGAAAATTCTTGTGGGAGTACTGGAAGATAGTTAATTAAATTCTAGGGTACTTGAATGGGACAGTAAATCATGGCATGATGTTTTAGAAAAGTGATCTGAAAAAGGATTGGTTGCTTTGTTTTGTTGGTGCTGACTTTATAAGTGATATTGATAAGAGAAGATCCATCATAGGCTATGTGTTTAAATTATTTGATGGATATGTCAGTTGGAAATCAACATTGCAACATGTAGTTACCTTGTCCATTACTGAATCATACTATATAGTAATCGCAGAGGTTGTGAAAGAGAAAATTTGACTAAATGGGTTTATCTTAGAATTCGGATTGGTGCTAAAGTCAGTATATATGCATACTAATAGCCAAAGTGCACTTTATTTTTGTAAGAATCAAATGTTTCATGAGAGACCAAATATATTGATGTTAGGTTCTATTTTATAAGAGATGAAATAGCCAAAGGATCAGTAATTGTATAGACTATTCACACTAATGATAACCCGACTGATATGCTCATAAAGTCCATACCACTCACTAAGTTCAAGTTGTGTTTAGACTTAGTAGGAATTGATGAAGCTAAGTGATGCAATATTGTTTAAGAAACTTGAATAAATGAGAGATTTGTGAACCAGATAGAGATTTATAGAGGAAAATGGTTCAAAAAATTGTTAGAAGTTAGTTATAACAAAGGTGCTAATATGGCGATACTAACATGGTAGGTGAAGCCTACAATTTAGTTAAAAGTAACTAACTCATATTTCTATAAATTTCAAAAATAAAGAGGCTAGATTTCGACCCTCCTTTAGTAGATGAATTCGTTGTGATTTCTTAGTCAAATTAGGTTCTGTGAAATCTAAGTGGTGGTTGTTTCAATCGTGGATGTAGACTTTACAGCCGAACCACATAAGTTGTTATCTCACTCTATTTCATTTCCACAGTTTTTTATTTCTATTCATTTGTTTCTTTTATTAAATCATGGATACAATCTTTGTTTTTATTTCTACTTAATCATTGACCAAATCAATCTTTGGGATAATTTGTCATAATACCTTTCATATAGTTTGTCATCGATAAGTAACATAGGCTCATTCTGTAAGTTTTAAAAGTCCTACTAAGTAATAATCGAATAAAGGGATTCCTAATATACTTTTGAAAAGAATTTGAAAGATATAGTATGATATATATTTTGAGATATTAAAATTATTTATTTGATCATGACACATCATAGATATACATTGTTTGTATGCATTTATTTTCTATAAGAAAAACTAGTTTACTTATTGAGTTTTGTACTTACTATAGTTTGTTATGATTGCTAGATCGTTGAAGATTGTGTGTGTAGTGGATTTTTCAAGACTTATTTTGTCTTTACTTTCCCTATAAGTTGTTAGGATATTGAATTCGTAGATATTTTGTTAGAATGTTATTTTGTTTTTATTTTTTTTTCATAATTTTCACTTTGAGAATTATTATGAGTAAGTTTAATTTCTTGATTATTTATGAAATATCAATTTTAAATTTTGCATAGGAAGCTTTGTTAAGTGTGCATCACTCCTTTGACATATTTTGGGTTGGGGGTGACATAAAATCTTCCCTATATGATAATAATTAACAACGAAATATAAAATGTTCAATTTTCCTTTTCAAATTTGTAGTTCTTAATCTTCCTTTATTATTATCCTTGCTATTTTCCATTGACGTTTAAATACAAAATGAAGTTTCATTAGATGTATTTGGCATTCAAATTCGCACAATACTATATACTAGAACAAGGGATTCTTCGACAACCATATGCACTTTAACTTAAAGACTGATGTTGGCGGTGTACTGAATGTTTACTCTTTCACTTCTTTTTTCCATTCCGCAAGTCTGCTAAGGCTTCTCAATAGAATGAAGAGAAAATTTCCTTGGGCTTTCTACTTTTTTCTATTTCTTTCCCCTTCATTTTCCTACAATGCAAGAACTTGGCTACCATGAGGGTCTGTATTAGGAATTTCATTTATATAGATCAAACAGTTTGTATTTTACAATAAAAGACTACGTAAGGCTTACAATATGGTAGGCAACATAATCTTCCTTGATCCAGTAAAGAAAAATAAAATGCTAAGAATCCTAAAAAGTGGGATCCATTTATTGATATATACATTTCGATTTCTTAAAATAGTTAATTGTTTGCTATAAATTCTCATAGTCCTTTAAGCAATTCGGTTGTTAGATATGTGTAAATTTTTATAAGGATGCCCTTCAGATGCTCTGCCATGGGGATTGCCTTGCAAGTTAATGTACTAGAGCAATTGATGCCAATAATTTGCTTCAAGACATGTCACTTATTGTGGTTTTTCTCCTATACCTCTCTTTGAGATTATTTTGATATATATCATCTACTTCTGTTTTTTGAAAATAAAATGTACTTAATAAAAGTGGATCAAATCCACATGTATATATCTTGTGAAAAAAGATTATAAACAGAAGAAGAATCAAATATAGTTATAGAAGATTATTATCAAGCAAAAAATGACATGGCATTTGAGTTGTGCTCGCTTATCTTAACAAAACTCATATGCTGATATTCTGCTCAACAAAATAATTGTTTGCTATCTATTGAAGATTTGGTGATTCAATAATTATTTTTGAGTAAGAATTGAGAAGAATATCAAATAGGATAGTCACAAGAAGTCGAGAATGTATATGACACGCATGAGGAAGTCTAGGACGTGTGGGACACGAAAGAGAAAGTGAAATAGGACTCGAAGATGAGAAAAAAGTGCAAAACTAGTGACAAGGCTGAGCGCCGCGGCTCTCAAATCAAAAACCCAACGTTGCAGCACCAGGTCCTCAGCACTGTTCTGAGTTTTAAGAAGTTTTGGACTTTTAAAATAAGTAGACTCTTACTCCAATAATGTTATGGTTAGTAGGCATGAAATAACCTCTATATAAACCTTTGTAAACCCTTTAGTTGAGATTAAGCATTAAGGGAGACTCTAAGAAAAGAAAAAACTAGGTAGACACTAAGTGTTTATGTGCACTAAGGTGGAACTGTCGTTTAGGTGTTCATTGCTCATGGTAGAGTAAGAGCACACTAAATATTAGATCCTTTTAAGGGTTCTTTATTAGGGTTTCCATGTAAAATTTCTTGAAAGTTAATAAAATTGGCTATGATCCTTAAATCCACCATGGACGTAAGCAATTTGCCTAAACCATGTAAGTGATTGTGTTGTGCTCTTTATTATATGCTTTGAATTCTTGCTATTTTTTTTTTTATATCACAGTTATTCCACTACGCAAAGAGATTATAGTTCAAGGTTGAACTTGATTAAGGTTCTTCACTTTAACCTAATCTCACGAGGAGAATGGTGATTCCTCCAATAAACTAGTATTATAGCGAATGTTTGATAATACACATCAAAGATATTTAAACAATGGCTATAATCAGGCAAGAAATAGAGAAGTTTTATGGGATGAATGACTTCAATCTATGGAGGAAGAAGGTTAATGCTCTACTAGTGAAGGAAGGGCTAGACTCAGCATTGGAGGAAGCTAGTTTCTCAACTAGCAAAGAGACAACAACCTCAAAGTCTGAGCAGAAATATCAGGACACGATTAAAAACAAGGCTTACAGCACTATAATCTTAGCGTTGAACGACGAAGTATTAAGAAAATTTGGTGATAAAGATACCGCTCAAAGGCTATAAAAGAGACTCAAGGCATTATACATGAAGAAATCTCTTACAAATATACTTTTGGTGAAGAAGAAACTGCATCAATTAACAATACACGAGAGATCTTCATTGAGAGCCCACATTGATGAATTCAACAAGATCATCATAAGTCTTGAGCAATTGGGCATCAAGACTGAGTATGAGGACAATGCCATAATCTTGTTAAGTTTATTATCGAAGAGCTATGAGAGTTTTGTAGATACGTTGCTATATGGTAAGAAGTCCTTAACGATGAATGATGTCAAGACATCATTGAACTCAAAAGAATTAACAAAGAGATCTTAGTCCGAGAGTGGAGCAGCATTGCTTATACAAAGAAAGAAAAGCAAACAATTAAGGAGGAGATCCAATAAGTGTTTCCTTTATAATAAGGAATGGCACTTTGTGAAAGACTGTTCTAGATCAAAAAGCCAAGGATGGTGTGCTGCAATCGATTCTCTTAAGGAAGATACCGAAGTTGTAGACACGTTAGTAGCCTCAATGAAAAAGTATGTTGGTAAATAGATACTAGATTCGAAGTGTAGTGTCCATATATATCTCGATAGATCGATGTTTACCAATTAAAAAGCCAAGAGACGTAAATATCTAATGAAGAATGACATGACTTGTGAGATCATAAGAGTTGGTGACATAAGGCTGAGGATGCAAGGTAGAGAAATAAGTGACTTATATGGTGTAAGGCATGTTCCTAATATGAGGAGGAACATGATATCCCTAGGCAAGTCTGAGGAGTGGTATTCAGTTAGAGCGAAAAAAGAAAAACTAAGAGTAGAGAAATTGTCTATAAGGCTGAGGGTGAGAAGCACAATAGGGGGCTCTATATGCTTAAGGGGATGGCCATGAGTGGCCCAACACAGTACGTTCGGGTAATGCAGACCCCTAGGCGACATCCAAACTGTGCTCATTGAGGTGATGAGGGTGGAAAATAAGTGCAACGTATCCATACCTTATGCAAGGTGCTCGAATGCCATTGGAGACCAAAGTCACTAGCCTTGGAAAGTTAAGTCTTAGTGGAGACTTGACTGGACTTAACTCTAGGTGTAATATCCAATCCCTATTAGTAGTATTGGTGTCTAGATTTCGATATAAAACAAATAAGACACCGTAGGGTTACTCGATTTTAACCCTATTAGAAATATTCCCTTTATAGTGCACGTGAGAGATATTATACCTAATTTGGTAATTTCACACTCGATCGGTGCGCCGGACGACCCTATAATATTTTTAGAATTTTTCTCCATTGGCTTGGAAAAGAAAATTCTAATTTACTACATGAATTTCCATTTAAGGGTTATGAATGGAACAAACCTTTGTTGAGAAACATAATCCATATATTAGAGAATGGACCAATTAGAAGAAATCTCATGGATTGCCAAGTTGGAAGTTCTAGTTAGTTCTTTGGACTATTCCAACTAGATAGTTACAAATGAACTAATTACATAATTAGTTTTCAACTAATGGCAAATTAGTAATTTTGAGAAAGTTGAAGGGCAAAATGGTAAATTGAGGGAGGACTATAAATATGTTGGAAGTGTGTAGAATTTTGAAGAAGATCAAAAGCAAACACTTAGAACAAAAGAGAGAAAAATTCGAGCTTAGAAATGAGGGCTGCTACAGTAACCTTTCAAGTTTTGTTTTCATGAATTTTCATGTGTAATCAAGCCAAAATAAGGTTACAAAACAATCTCTAAGCTCAATTGAAGTCTCTATTAGTGGAAATTCAAGAAAAAGAGGTAAGAAAAGCATCTTTTATGAGTTTGATAAGTGAGATTTCAAGAATGCTTTAATTGATGTTCTTATGTGTATTCTTGACTTAGATTGAGTTGAATTCTAGTGTGGAGCTTGAAGGAGTCATCAATTTGAAGAAATTGGCAATGTGAGAATTAGGGTTTTTGGTGAGTTTGTTGTAGAGATTTCAATTGGTTGTAATTAGGGCTTTAGAATAAAATTGGCATGATTTTGTTGAAATTGGAACAAGAAATTGAGAAAATGAATGTGTTGGAACCTAGGGTGAAATTCTGCCACTTTAGGGAAGTTAGGAATTGAGTGGTGTTTTGATTGAATTGTTGTGTGTAAATGGTGCATATTGTGAATTAAATGTATATGGTTGATGGAAAAACAAAAAATGAAGAAAATGGAACATAATTGTCCACGTTGGAAAGGTGAAGGGTAATTATGTCCAACCAAGTTATAAGGTGTTCAATAATTTTCAGGGCGCCGGATGGTGAGTTAGTTTCGATTATAGCTCCGTAACTAAAATCGGGAAGTAGTTTACATCCGGGCTTTGTATGCCGATTAGGGCATTTAGTAGTTAAATGAGATTCTAGTATTCGATTTGGTTCTAAATGTCATTTATGGCGCGTAGGTGAAGATAACTGAAAGCGTTAACGAGAGCAGAAATCGGGAGCGAAATTGAGCGCGGAGCGGTTGTGAGTGGAAATCTGTCATTTCTTTTACTTTTCGGTTATTATGTTTTCGCACAATGACTATGTATGTTTTATAAGCTTTCAATGCATAAACATGATTTATGATCTTGATATATTCATAGACATGCTTTTACATGATCGATTTGTGAAACAGTTTCAAAATTTCTGCATTCATTTTTAAGGCCATTGGTACCCTCAAATTATAGTAATGATGATTGTATTAGACCCGGCTGGTATATCCCGTGCATATGGGCAGGTCTTAGGGGTGTGTCACTAACTCTGGAAAGTCAGGATGTCGAGTCATGTGAGTCGCTCTATGTGTACGAGATATTGTCTCGCTATATGCATGCGATGTAGGATTCCGCTGCGTAGCCAGTGAGATGTCTTGAGATGTCACTGTGGGTGCTGCTAGTTGAGGTGCCCCATGACCTACTCACGTATGCGGTGCTAGTTGAGTCACTGTGTGGGTATAGAGCTTTAGGGTTACCATTGGTACAGTTTAGAAAGAAAATGGTCGAGCGAGGATTTTACTAGTTTTTGATTTACCGATAGCATTTATGCATTTATATGCACACAGCAGTTATTATGTTATACAGATTCTAAATATAGTTTTCCAAAGATGTAGATAAAACCCGCTCGGCAAGATTTCATTAGCATATGATATTAGAAACCGTTTTACAGTTTTACATCCGTTTTAGAAGCATAATTTCTGCATGTACTTTAGAAATTGCTATCTTTGTATAATGTTCTTGTAATTGAAATCTCATTTACACTCACTGAGCTCTTTTAGCTCACCCGTTTTATGTTTTATGTTTTTAAACCCCTTTCCCAGGTGCAGGTCTCGGTACGCAAGATGCTGATTCTCCTGTTGTCGAGTAGTGGGCCGAATCCGAAGATTATTTTTGTACATGTAAATGTGCTAAATAGCACTCTTTACTTTATGCATAGTAGTAGTAGGCATGTATATTTATATGTATGTTTCGAACCAACAAGAAAATATTTCGAGATTTTGATGATCATCTTTACTTTTCATGAGTATGCTCATTTTGTGATTTAAATGAAATTTTTGCGTTGTGTTGGATTTGATTTGGAAAGGATCGGAGGTCCGAATTGGTAGTATTGAGATGTGTTGGAATTAGAAGTGAAAATTCTTTACAGGTTTATATGGACTTTTCGAAAAACAGGGGAAACTCTGTCCGTTTGTTTTTAAAATTAAGATATCGTTTTCATGTATATTACTAGACCTTCTTAGTAGTAACAAGAATTAAAAAGGGGTTCGCCTTGCGGAATTTCTCAACATACCCAATTAGGTTCGGAGGAACTTCCGTTAGGGTGCCCGGCAGGGCCGCTGGGATCTATAGTAGAGGGTCTCGGGTCGGGTCCTGTCACTAGATGATAGAGTACTGGAGTGAATCGGATCTAGAAGCCTTCTTATTTGGAAGATTTTGAATCAATAAAGGGTTTATTAGAGATTTGGTGATTCAACAATCTTGTTTGGGCAAGAAATAAGAAGAATATCAAATAGGAGAGTCACAAAAAGCATAGAATATGTGGTATATGCATGAGGAAGTCTAGGGTCTATGGAACATGGAGGAGGAAGTGAAACGGGACTCGAAGATGCGAAGGAAGCGAAGACAAAGCGTGGAGTTGGTGACAAAGCTGAGCGTCTTAGCGCTGGATACGAGTAACTCGCCGTAACACCAGAGCGGGCAGAGTCAGCTTCTGTTTCAAATATTTGAGTTTTAAAAAGTTTTGGACTTCTAAAACAAATGGACTCTTACTAAAATAAGGATTAGGGTTAGTAGGCACGAAATAACCCCTATATAAACTCTTGTAAACTTTTTACTTTAGATTAAGCATTAAGAGAGACTCTAAGAGAGACTCTAAGAGAGTGAAGAACTGGGTAAACACTAAGTACTTTTGTGCACTAGAGTGGAATCGTCGTTTGGGTGTTCATTACTAATGGTAGAGTAAGGGTACACTAAACATTAGATCATTTTGAGGGTTCTTCAATAGGTTATTCTTGTAAAATCTCTAGGGAGTTAATAAGAGAGGTTAGGATCCTTATATCCACCATAAATGTAGACAATTTGGCCGAATCACATAAGTGATTGTATTGTGCTCTTTATTATTTGCTTTGAATTCTTGCTATTTTTTGCTTGATATCTAAATTATTCCGCTGCACAAAAATGTTAAGGTTCAAGGTTAAACTTAATTAGAATTCTTCTCTTTAACCTAATATCACGAGAAAGGTAATTCCTCCAACACTATCATTAATAATTTGTAGACATAAATGTCTTAAGCATGTCTATTATCCCAAATTCCTATAATAACAAATTTATTTCTTCCATTGCCTCACTTTTCTTGTGTCAGTTTAGAGGAAAGATTAAAAAAAAAAGAGCAGAAAAGATGTGAAAATGCCAGATGGAGGCTGCAAACGGAACTATAAGAGATGCTGAATTTTCATTTGTCACTCTACTTAAATTCTCATGTGTTTCAAAGAATTCTTATCATCAAATTCTGTATTGAGTGTCTCCACTACTACAAATGGCTATATTTGATTTCTAGTAATTATTTTATCTCACTTTTCCTCAAATTATAAGGTATTAAAACATCATCTAAGAGCATGCTCTTTAAAGCTGTCTTGAATATGTCCCCAATCAAACTCTTGGTTTTGTATCCATATGAACTCTGAATATTTAACTGTCCTTCACTAATCTTTAGATGATCCATTATTTTTTTGGCTTTAAAATTGTAGGCCATTGTTGCTTGTTAACAAACAAGCATGATGATGTTTCACCCCAAATCAATGTTGTTTAGTTGGAGGACAAAACCTATAATACCTTCTTGAGCTATATTGTAGTACACGTGCCCTAGTAAAAGTAATTGAGCCTTTGATTCATTGTGTAATGATTGGCGTGTTATTTAGCCATGAGGAGTTAGTTACACGTGGCTCTTGTTTCATTCAAAAAGACATGTCACTTTTCACCTCTTCAAATTAACAATATGGCTTCTTATGATTGGTTAGAGGGATAGTGACTTTTTCTATGAAATGAGGTTACATGCTTCATTTGGAAATTTCCAACCGAGGAAGATAAAGGGAATAAGGAAGAAAAAGAGACAAAAAAAAATAAGAAAAGAAAAAAGAGAAATAAATAAATAAAAAATTTAGGAAATTAATTTGAGTAATTAGATTTATACCTTATGATTCAATGGGTAACAGTTTTATAATATTTATATTTTAGTATTTATAATACATATCAGTACTAATAATATATTTTTACACCTTATGTTATATGAGGAATACCGATAGTTAATAGACCCCAAGATCTAGAACTAGCTTAGGATTAGCGTACTTTAATAAATAGATAACTATATATATTTTTTATATATGTTTTTAATACAACAATTTATGACTTGATTATACGTTATCCATGCTATATTTTATACAGATAAACATTTATGCTATTTAGTATATCCAGAAATAATTTTAGAATTTATTGTAATATAGTTTATGAGTATGTTCAGTATATAAATATTTATTTCAGAATAATTATGTTTCTATGATATTATATAGTAGTAATTTTTGTACCATTATATGCGTGCCCTCCCCTTTAGTGTAGTTGTCATGTGCATGCGTTAAACCAATTTATTTGCTTTGCCCCAATGATGCAGCATTTTATCGAGTGAGACAACGTTCCTCCGCTCTGCCTTTGTGTGAATTACTCCACCAGATGAAATCACGTTTTTTTCGAGTACAAGTTTGATGTAGTTTTCAATATGTATATAATATATATTTTCAAAGTTACATTACACATATCCAGTTTTAGAATAGATTTTATGATAATTTACGATATCCGTACATAATTCATGTTTATCCAAAATACAGTTTTATGAACTTTTATGATTCAGAATTGTACATATGTTAATATTATTTTTCACTACATTCTTATAAAAGAAGTTATTATTAATATATACTTGTGAAATATTTAATATTTTTAGAACCATGTCCACTCACTGAGTTACAAGTTCACCTTTTTTTTAATATTTTTCTTTTTTTTTTTCAAGTTGTCGCAGAGACATCGCGTAGTGTGATTTGTACTTCATATTTGGAGGTCTGACCATTACACGCATAACTGCATGAGTGTCATATTTTATATAATTTTGTATATTGTGTACACGTGTATACTTTTGTTGGAGCACATAGCCTCTTTTTATCGAATATAATGAGTATTAGCATATTAATTCTATGTTATCACAATATTCACCTCAACTTTTAAGGAAGCCTCGGGTCAAGTCCTGTCATATATAATGAGTAGACCTTCACCGCTCACTCAAGATTTAGGTGATTTTCTTGTACAAGTTCATCTCTATACACCCACATGCTTCAAACACAAAACTAGCTCATCTTTCAGCATTGCCAATAAACAGCCTGTCCTTTGTACAACACATAAACCAAGTTCTTCCATTTGACTCTTAATTTGAAGCAACAATAATTCAAGTTAAAGTCATGGGTATTCGTCTGCCTGATTTTATTCCTCCTAAACAAATTCTTCCTCAGTTAGTTCTAACCAGAAAGAGAGGTCCTTCAACATCATTACATATACCAAAGGGCTTTTTAGCAGTACATGTTTGGACAGACTAAAAAAAAATGGTTTGTGGTTCCTGTATCATATCTGAACCAGCCTCTGCTTCAAATTTTCTTAACTAGAGTAGACAGGAATTCGGTTTTAAACATCCAATGGGCGGCTGAACAATTCCCTGTGAAGAAGACACTTCCCTTGATATCAATTCTCGCTTACATAGATCATAAGGGAAGGCATTAAACCTTAATTACTAAACGTATTTTTGTATGCTTAGCCAAAACGAAAAGGCAATGGTGCAAGGCAGGAACTGCTGTAAATACCTTGTCCTCCTCTATTGATAGGAGTTTTGGGATTAAAACCTTCCCATCTGAGAAAAGTTAGTAATGAAATACAAATTTTTTTTTTACTTTCATCACAAATTTTTGATGCTTTATAGTTCTCTATTACTGTATATTTTCCATTAAAAACGGACTAGCAGAACACCATCAGGTTTTTAAGTTTTCCATTTTTCGCTTCTTCTTTTTTCTGCATTGCCGAAAATGGGACAATGAGATCTTTGCAGGCAATCTTCCATGCAATAAGATCAAGCAGTTTCTACATATTTCTAAGTTGTACTTTTTCAATACAGGGGATGGTAATTTTAATACAGTTGCCTGCACATATTGAAACCTTAATGACGCTACAACGAACTTTTGCAAATGGACCAAAGTAAAACGTTAAGAATCTAATTGAAAAAGGAAGTAATTCTGTTATTTTCTTGTAATTCATACTTCTGTCATCAGTTTGGCTGTTTGTAATCTGTATGTTCTAATAATATAAATTAAAATAGTGAAGCGTTAAACTGCTACTCTTTCAATGGCACAAACCATAACTTTGTACCTTAACATGCAAAAGGAAAAATAAAACGGTAAATGGAAAAAAGAATATAGACTTCCATTAATATAAAATCAATGAATCAGTATTAATTACAATTAAATTTTAACCATAATGCATGAATATTAAAACCTATATTAAGGTTACCGTGGAATGACAAGTGCTAAATCTTCATAGATCTGATCATGGAAAATAATCTTCTTCAGGCTGCCTATGCCAGAGAAAATAAGCAGCCTCGATCCACCTCGGATGCACCAAAAACCTCTTCTGTCGCTTGGCCCATTGATAATCTTCAGTTTCCACATTTGATGATACAACAACATGTGTAACTGTGTCATCAATCACTATTGTGCATAGAGCTCCCATCTCTTCTCCCCAACACCATATTAATGGAAAATCATCCTCAACATCACTGAACAATATAGTGCAGCCCATAAGAACCCTCATCCGAATTTGCGCCAATACACTTCGAGCATCTCCGAAAGCAAGATTGTCGAAAAACAATCCATGGACTGTTTCAAGACCCTAAGAATGTTAGCCAATGCCCCGTTACTCTCACTTTCATCAGTCTTCTGCTTAGAATAAGATGTGCAATCCTGACGTTTACGATCTTTGAAATAGTCATATCTTCCCACTGTGATCAAGTTGTCAGTATGGCCAGTCCACACACTTTGGGTGTCATCAAGAATAACTATACCACTTTCCTGTCCCAACACTAAATCCAGGTTTTTCCTCTCTTTGCTTGAAATCTTCACGCGCAATGATTCTTGATTTGAAGTACTTGAAATCAGGATCAAGCAACCTGGCAGCTTGCTGTGCATAGTCTCGAGAACCCATGGTGCACACATACAGTTGGAACAGACTGCTTGCTTCTTCAAGAAAAGTGCGGACAAATGGCCTCTACTTCACCAAGAAACCTAATTCATCCAACTTGAACAAATTCCCGTTTGATATATCATCCAGGGGATCGATTTTCTCCTTCAAATATTGCTCTTCAGGTATTAAATTGTCAACCATTCGAGAGTGAAGCAGTGTGTGGTCTAGGTCAAGGACCAGGTGAAGTTTTCTTTTCCTCAACAAATACTTAGTATTAATCTTCTTCATACGAGAGATTTCATCGTTACTATACCTCAAACCAGGCAGTATATAATCGAAGGCAACACCGCAAGAATCAGGCAAGGGTTTATCGCAAACAATGCACATACAATTGACAACAGTGGAATGTGAGCAGCTTTCCTTAGAAATAGAAAGGGGGTCGAAACCACACACCAAAGTGCCACGAAAAAACAAGCGAAATCTTTTGTTGGTAGCTCCCTTTCTCTGAATACCATCCATGGCGCCCAGGTAGAAAGAATTAACAAATTTTCTGGTTGCGTGAATGTGAAGAAAGAAGGATGAAAGAAAAGAAAAGGGTTTCAACAAGGGTTTAACAGAAAGTAGAATTGTTGTTGGTTGAGAGTGAAGAATGAAAAGCAAAAGAAGAGAGGGTTTCTTCCGGGGTTTGATTTCCAAATTAGCAACGAGATTGAGAGAGTTAAGCTGATTGAGAGAATTAACTTGAGATTACTGGATCATCGATCTTCGTATCTTTTACGCGTTCATTATCTTTATAAGCGCTTATTATCACCAATGTAAAGATAATAAATTAACTTGAGATTATTTAATTTACATACAGAGTTAATTTCTATTTCTTTATCTTTACATTACATTAATTACCAATACGCGCGCTTAAATTTCAATTTTAGGGACGTCAGGTTTTTTTTTTTTCCTTCATTTTTGCCTTAATAAACTTCAACCTAAAAGAAACTAAA
Source organism: Ailanthus altissimus (assembly GCA_946807835.1). NCBI lineage: Eukaryota > Viridiplantae > Streptophyta > Magnoliopsida > Sapindales > Simaroubaceae > Ailanthus > Ailanthus altissimus. The sequence goes on from OX327698.1 coordinate 16,752,830, forward strand.
ACTAAAATCATCATGCATGTTGGCTCTCTCTTTCGTTAAATCACTCTTCTTATTAGAGAGGAAAAAAAAAGGAAAATAGAAATGCACAAAATAATAGCTTCAAAAGTGTAAGACTTTTCAGTTTTAAATGCAGCAATTTCATCAACTGATATATAACCACAGAAAAAACTTTAGTTTTTGACATTATTTTTTTAAAACAAAAAACAAATCACTTTGATTGTGATTTTATCAAAAATCAAGCATTTTCAATCATCAAAGTGGAGTTAAAAACCTTTTGTATGAGTTACCCTATTTTCAAGAGTTCTTAGATAAACTTGGAGCATATAAAAATTAACACATCACAAATGAGTTTTATGTTACCTTGGTCCCTTTGTGCATGGAGTATGGACAACAAACGGTGCCTTTCCCACAACCTTCTACTTCTTTGCATCTTCAGACTCCAAGCTTCACTTAAGAAGAGAAGCTTTGATCAAGATTATCAAAAGCCTCACTTTCTCTTATTTATGGTTGTTGTAGAAACTATTTCCAACTACCATAGACTATTAGAATCTTAATCAACATTTTTGTTTTGAGTAAAATAACTAATCTTCTTCACCTTTTCATTTCTCTATGAAAATTTACTTCACTTTATCTTTTTTATTTTGACTGCCAGTCCCTTCAAGAATGAATAAGAATATTACATCTTGTGCATTTATAATAACAATCTTTTGAGAGTTATTATTATCAGAATGATTGAGAATACTATTACCTCTTTTCCCTTCGTTTCCTGTGACTGTCTTACTGAATCCGGTGGCCTTTGCCACATTACATATCTTATTAATTATTTTAGAGAAGTGTTCATGAAATGACCTACCTGCAGTTTTCTATAAATTTTAGGACAGATTTTGACTTCTATTAGACATTTATGAATGCTCATTACATTAATAATTTTATCAAAATTTCGGTAGAATTTTTTTTGTTTTATGTATATTCTCAAACCTTCAATTTAAAAATATAGCACTTTTATAAACAAAATATCATTAATCATACTTCCAAACTTCTCACATCTCACCCGCAACCCACAAACATTAACATTAAATAAAAAGTAATATATTTACAACTCATATGTCAACATATTCTAGATATCTATGTTAACGTTAATAAGTTTATGGCATTAAATGCCCAAAAAATTAATAAAAAAATAAATTCACAATCTACAAGTCAAATACACTAAACTACTATAGGCCCAAAAAGAAAAAGAGAGTCTATATATTCTATCTGGCTCACAAAAAGACATAAAGCACTACCACGTGATTCATCTCAACTAGTCGTTAAACTGAGGACGTCTACTATCTCTTGAGATGAAAAAAAGTAAGGGAGTGAGTTTTCACGGACTCAGTAAGTGGAATAATTTCAAAATAAAATGAGAAAATGATAATGATAGTAATAACAAGAATAATAATAATAAACCTTTAACTATAAATATCAATCTTAACATAAATAATTTAAATAATTTAAAATATCATAAGAATCATTAAATCTCATTTTAGTTATACTACAAATGAAAATTATACAAAATATGATATAATATTATAAATGATTTTCATAAATCTGATCACATATAATTATATGTCATGGGATATAACTATTTAAGTATTTTAAATTTTTATAAACATTACACTAAACTAGTACTTATGGAGAAATCTCATCGTACCCGAAATATCCCTCGGGCAGAGCGTTTAACGTACTTATCTATATATTATCTCAAATTCTAGTCTTACGCATGCGCAAAGTAAACTGCCTCTCAAAGAGTAAAGCGCCCATACACACAACTCAAAGCCTATGTATGTATATAGACAGACTCCAAAAGCCTGAATCTCATATCTCTAGCTAATGGGGGAGGGTATTGTCTAGTGGTTTAAAAACTACTTCTATTTTTATAATTATAAACTCATTGAATCTCATCTAATGCTTTATACTTAAACAAATAAATTATTTAAACATATTTTTATCAATATAAACATCTATAATATTACTTACAAATGCTTGAGGAGTTAAGTTATAATATAAATGAGTTTTTCATAATGTAAAATAAATATTTAATCTAAATATATCTAAAACTTTTAATTAATAATGTAAAATAAATAATTTAACTAAAAGTTAAATATTTTTCATGTGTCATAGACTTTATAAAATCATGTATAATAAATGAAATATTTAATATAAGAAATAATTTATATAAATACATATATAATATAAATCTTACTCATAAAAAGTGATGATGTTTATTGAAAACGCGTTGTCGGGACATGTCATGCTTGGGAACCCTTCTAAATGAGACAAAGTATACTATTATTCATTGATAAGGAAATTAATACTCAAATTGATGATTCTAAACAAAATCTATTATACAAAACGATAACAGAACGAATTATATACTTACTAACTCGTTGGATCGATGCGAACTTTGTAGTATGGGGCCCAACTCGTTCCGTAAATTTTTTAGGGTCCTAAAATGAAGAAAAATAATAATTTAAGCCACTAATTTAGTGAATTATGAAATTACACCTAAAACCAAGGGTTAGGATTTTTTCAAAACCTAAATCCCTCTCTTTACATGAAATCCTACTCTCCAACATATAATTAAAAATAAAAACCTTAAATTAGAGTGATAATCTTACTCCCAGAAGTTTGGATACTCTTTCTCACACTAGCTTTCTCTCTCTTTAAAACTTTAAATATCTAAATCTCTCTCTAATTAGAGAAATTCTAACACTAAGATATGTAAATTCATGTTTAAAGTATTACTAATAACCTAACAACTTAAAATCATTCATGAGTTAATAAAGGAAAAAAAAAATTAAAAGCAAGAGTTATGAGAATTTACTTTCGTTTCTCTCGGCAACCACACTTTTTAAAGAAGAAGAAGAGTTATGTTTTATTTTTCTTTAATAATTAATATAAAAAAAAATTGTATTTTGGTGGGATTTAAAAGAACATGGGCTTAAGACTTCTTTTTTTTTTCTTTTTAAAAACATGGCATATTACAGTCCATCTTTTTTAATATTATCATTTCTGCCACTTCTTTTTTTCTTCGTCAAGAATAACCTTAGACTAGAAAGCTTGCTCCATAGGCTAATTTGAAGAGTGATTAATGCTCTAGTAATGAGATAAATTTAGTTTAAAAAGTCTATTAAAAAAAATCTTAGGATTCCTAGATGCTGCTGCCGCATGATCAAACTTTGAGGGAAGAATTATATTCTTAATGTACATATTCCCATTCACCTTCTTATTTCATTTGCATGTTCTTCTCGGTTTAAACTTGACAATAATTGTCTATCCATGAAATCCTAAATGTAACTTAATTTCATTCTCTTTCATGGCCATTGCTAAGTTGTAAATTCAAGACTTAAAATGATTGATTTCTTTGATCAACGAAATTTTGCTTTCAAAATTTTTCAAGCCTTTTCAAATAAATGATTGATTTGCATACTTTTTACTGAATATATATGTGCAAGTGTAACTACAAATATATATATACACATATATATGCAAGTGTTGTGGCATCTTTTTTATTAAAATCATCCGTATATTGCTTCATGTTGAGCTTAAATATAATCCAGTCGATCTGCTGAGCTTCATGCTGTTGTGGGTTCTGCATAGGCAAGGTTTTAGACGTCATTTTGAAGGAGTTTCACAAAAGTCCTAAATTCTAATACCAACAAACATATTTGCTTGGATTAGTGTTGCAACAGACCGAGTCGAGTCGGAGATGATAATTCTCATCCGTAAGTGGATAGGTTAAAATTTTTCTATTTTTTTAAAAAAAATTAGAATTATAATAATAAATTTTAATTAAATAATTTTAAAATATATATTTTTTTAATTCAGAGTTTTAAAGCGAGTTTAACATCTCCAAGCATGTCCGAATATAAATCATGAATTTGTAATCCATTATAATTTAGGGATTCAAACTCGTCTCAAAATCCAAAATATAAAAGAGAAAACTCCTCTCAATTACTTTCCATTCAAGTTGAGGTTTACGAAACTCGATCGATGGAAATTAAATTTCACCAGTTATAGTTTGGATACAAATGGAGAGAAGTGAGATTATAATTAGAGTAAAAGTTAAGACAAATAGTTTTTTTTATCGATACATATTCATATTATATTGATTATTGATACAATGTAAGGGTTATTTATTTATTTACTTCTGCAGAGCTTTAACTGTTTTTGTTGTGGTTTGCACTTGTTCTCCTGTTCTCTTTGTTATATCACATAATACATTAGTTCAATTATAGTGTATTTTAAGATTATAAATATAATTTAAGAGATAATACACTAAACAGGCTTTTAATATTTAAAAGACTGGTTTTTCCAACATGGGTTACTATTTATCCCCTGGAGCTAGTTTAACATTTTTGTTTGAGTAAAACAACTAATCTTCATCACCTTTTCATTCCTTTATGCACTACTAAAAAAAGGGGATTTTAGAGATTGAAAATTTGTGATAAAATTATATCACTATCAGAAACTTGTGATAGAATTTATTATGAATTTTAATCTATTAGTGTTTCATGATAAATTCTGTCACAATCAGAAATTTTTTTTTTCTATTTAGAATTTGTGATTGTTTCTATTAAAAATTTGTGATAGAAATATCAAAAAATAAATTTCAAAATTTAGTAATAGATATATAATAAGATTATTTAAGAAAATATAAAAACAAAATGACATGAAAATTATTATAAATAAAATGTCATCGTTCATATATTTTTTTATTTTTTTTTTCCAAGCATGAAAAACAACGTTTATTTGGTAATCCAAAACGACATCGTTTTATATTATAGTATTTTTAGATAGTAGCAAATCCCTCCATTCTACTTCTCGAAAAAAAAAAATCCCTCCATTCTAAGAAAAGAAATACCACTCACATTTGGAAAAATTCTCCTAAGAAAAATGATGACCAAGAAATGGAACACCGAAGAAAAACATCAATTGTAAGTTTGTGTCATCAACTAATTAATTTTCTATACAAAAATTTAAATTAGTGGATTTGTTCTTGTAGTTACCAACTCAAGGAAGATTGTAGAGTATGCAAAGAAGGGCCAGTTGCCTAAGCCGTCAACTTCAAGCCATCTCAACGTTTTTTAATATGAAGCTAATTTCACCGCCCCATCGGATTATTGATACAATAAAAGGGCTATTTTTTTTATTTATGCAGAGCTTTAATTGTTTCTATTGTGGTTTACACTTGTTCTCCTATTCACTTTGTTACATTACATAATACATTAGTACAATTATAGTGTATTTTAAGATTATAAATATAATTTTAGATATAATACACTAAACAGGCTTTTAATATTTCAAAAGACTGCTTTCGCAAACATGGGTTACTATTTATCCTCTGGAGCTTGTTCAACATTTTTGTTTAAGTAAAACAACTAATCTTCATCACCTTTTCATTCCTTTATGCACTACTAAAAAAAATGTTTATTGATAAAAAATTTGTAATATAATTATATTACTATTAAAAATTTATGATAAAATCTATTATGAATTTTAATCTATTAATAATTCATGATGGATTCTATCTCAATTAGAAATTCTTATTTTTTATTTGGAATTTGTGATTGTTTCTATCACAAATTTCAAATAAAAAATAAGAAAAATAAATTCCAAAAATTAGTAATAGATATATAATAAGATTATTTAAGAAAATGTAAAAATAAAATGAAGTGAAAATTATTATAAAATAAACAACATTGTTCTTAGATTTATTTTTTTTTTTAAAATTCAGAACATAAAAAATGACGTCGTGTTAAGTTATTATTTAATAATCCAAAATGATGTCGTTTTATATTATTGTGTTTTGATAGTAGTAAATCCCTCCATTCTACTTTAAAAAAAAAAAAACCTCCATTCAAAGAACACATATACTACTCACATTTGAACAAATTCTCCTAAGGAAAATGAAACTCTAGATTAGATTCAATGAGTAATTGCGCTGCTCGCCATGTACAATGACGATGAAGAAATGGAACACCGAAGAAAAACATTGATTGTAAGTTGGTATCATCAAGTAATTAATTTTCTATACAAAAAAGTTTAAACAGTGGATTTGTTCTTGGAGTTACCAAGTCAAGGAAGATTATAGACTCTGCAGTGAGGGGCCGGTTGCCAAAGCCGTCGACTTCAAGCCATCTCAACGTTGTTCTGTATGAAGCTAATTTCACCATCCTATGTGATTATTGATACAATATAAGGGCTATTTTTTTTTTTTAACTTCTGCAAAGCGTTAACCATTTCTATTGTGGTTTGCACTTGTTCTCTTGTTCTCTATGTTACATTACATAATACATTAATACAATTATAGTGTATTTTAAGATTATAATATAATTTTAGAGATAATACACTAAACAAGCTTTTAATATTTTAAAAGGTTGATTTTTTTATTAATGTTATTGTTGCGGATATCAAGTCATGCACTTCAATTTGACACCTCTATGATATCAACTAAGCCACATCTTTGATATCCCTTTTATTTTATACGCAGCGGAAAACCATAACTCACACCATAAGAAAAACATATAAGATCAACACACCAATAAAAATAAAGAAAACAAACCAATCAACAAGACACAAGATATACGTGATTCAGCTAAAAATTACCTACATCTACGGAAGATCTATGATCCAACTTCTTATTATTGAAATAGATCACTAAGTATCTTCTTACATCATCAATGATCCTACAAGACCCCTTAGTATCTCTCATAGAGACCTCTAAGTATCTACCATTGATCACCATAACTCCCTAAGACCTCTTAGTATCTCCTCATAAGAGATTTTTATAAAGAATACAAGAATATCCCGAACATCTAAGTTAAAAGGATCTATGGTGTTTCTTTTGTTCACTTAAAAACTAAAAGAAAATACTCTCCAAATGTTACACCTTAGTGCACCCCGCACTTAGTGCCTACCTGACTCCTCTATTATTTCTTATGGTTACATTTTGAGACTTTAAATGCTTGTCTTTCTCTTGTGTTTAGAAGGGTTTATATAGTGAATAAAATACCCTTAGAAACCCTAAACCTAGTTGGAATAAGAGTCTTTACTTGTAGAAGTCCTAATCCCACTTAAAGAAGTCAATTGAGCCAAAACAAGAAATATCTTAAAGTTGTCGTATGAATAGTAACTACGTGAACAATGTCGCTGCATGAACAGTACTCATTCTTTTTGCTTTTTGTTTTGCTCATTCCTTGTATATCCAATGCGTACTTGACTTCATAATGAATCTCCTCTTTATATTCATCTCAATTCATGTCCATACAATATTGTTGAATCACCAATTCCCAACAGTTATAGTAGCTAAGTACAAATGCACGCTATCGTATCAAGTAATGTAAGATTTTAAGTCCTTTTAAGTATCAATCCCATATGAACTATACGATCTAATTCTTTCAATAAAGTACTAAAATTATAACTATTTAACTTTTATTTAGAAAACTAAAATATGAAATTTATTTAACTAACCTAATTTTATTAATTAAATCAACCTAACAACAATAAAAAAGAGATAAATTCACCAATAAATAATAATTTAGGGTATAGACTCATCCTCTAATATTTTATTTGACTTACTAATATCTTAGTTAATCACTTAATATGAATTTATTGGTTTAGACACTAATCTCATCACAAACTTCTGTCGATGGTCGAGTAACTATATTAAGCATTCTAACAATCACCTATATGTCTATAGTAATCAAATTAGAATGTAATTCATTAAAATCACGTCTAAATTATGTCTTACATGCCACCTAAGTATATGTCTATCCTAGATGGAACTCATAGTTGTTATCTTATGATCATGTATCACACTATCTTATGCTAAACACATGAATCCCTTTGTCAAGTTCATCATAGTTCTTCAAACATTCATAATATTGGTCAAATATAATAAAAGTATTAAACGCAAATAAAATGAATCAATTATAATATATTAAGTTCATAAACTAAGAATCAATAAAATTCATCTACATACTAAGTTTACATAGTTTAACCATAGAATAACAAGTTTAACTCATTACAAAACCAAAAGTATCAAACCAATCTATGAATAATAACAAGAACAAGAACATAATGATAAGAAAAGAGAAGAAAAACTAATAAATAAGACATATTGGGTTGCTTCTCTCTCAATCTTGACTTAAAACTTGATTCTTAATCATGAATCTTAATTTTTTGGCTTTGATCTTTGATTTTGTATTGTGAATTCTTTCTCTAAGTTTTTATCTCTATACTTGATTTTTTTGAATTATGGCTTTTGGCCTACTATTTTATAATTTTATCTTTTCAAATTAGAATAAAATATTAAATACAAATTAGATTAAGATTACTGTTCATATATACTATTCATGCAGCGTTGGATTCTGGGTGCTGCAGTGATAGACATCGTAGTAAAATTACTATGGCAATCTATTATAGTAGGGACCTATAGCCAATTTGATGTTTTTGTCTTTTTTTTTTTCATTCTTATTTGCGCTATTAACTCTAAACTTAAAAAATAACAATAAAATACATAAAAAAATCAAATAATCTTAATTTAAACGAATGAATATTAAATTTGAAATATGAAAATATTAAACCTAATTAACTCTTATCATTTTTTCAACATGGGTTACTGTTTATCCCCTAGAGCTTGTTTAACATTTTTATTTGAGTAAAACAACTAATCTTCATCACCTTCTTATTCCTATATGCATTACTTTAAAAAAAAAGTGTATTAGTTATAACAAATTTGTGATATAATTATACCACGATAAGAAAATTACTGATAAAATTTATTATAAAATTTAATCTATTAGTGATTTATGATAGATTCTATCACAATAAAAATTTCTTATTTTCTATTTAAAATTTCTTATTTTCTATTTAAAATTTATAGTTGTTTCTATCACAAATTTGTGATAGAAATATCAGAAAATAAATTCTAAAAATTAGTAATTGTTATATAATTAGATTATTTAAGAAAATGTAAAAATAAAAATAAGGTGAAAATTATTATTAAACAAAACGATGTTGTTCTTAGATTTGTTTTTACCTTTTTTCAGAACATAAAAAATGACGCCATTTTGAGTTATTATTTAGTAATATAAAACGACATCATTTTATATTATGGTGTTTTTTTATCGTAGCAAATCCCTTCATTCTACTTCTGGAAAAAAATTCCTCCATTCTAAAAAAACAAATACCACTCACATTTAAACAAATTCTTCTAAGGAAAATAAAACCTTAGATTAGATTCAATGAGGAATCGCGCTGTTCTCCATGTACAACGACGACGAAGACGACAAAGAAATGGAACACCGAAGATGAACATTAATTGTAAGTTGGTATCATCAACTAATTAATTTTCTATACAAAAAAGTTAAAACAGTGGATTTCTTCTTGCAGTTACCAACTCAGGGAAGATTATAGAGTCTGCAGTGAAGGGCTGGTTGCCAAAGCCGTCAACTTCAAGCCATCTCAACTTTGTTGAATATGAAGCTAAGTTCACCGTCCCATCTGATTTTGGAAACCCCGTGGCTACTCTTATTACAAATCTTCACGGCAAGGAGTTTTACTTGTTGGAGATTGTTGTGCATGGGTTTGATGGAGGCCTTGTCTTCTTCCCTGCAAATACATGGATCCATTCGTGGAAAGATAACCCTGAAAGTAGGACTACCTTCAAAAGAATGGTTTTTCCAACATGGGTTACTATTTATCCCATCGAGCTTATACCACAACTTTAGGCTTCTCATCTTTGTTGTAAATTATTTTCTCACAATTCAGAGTCTACTTTTTATCTCATCAAACCACCTTTCAAAGTTGACATTAATAAAATTTAATTAAACTATTTTTTATTGTTAATATTTAAAAAAATTAAAAATATTATAATTGTTAATAGAAATGGTTAAAAAATAGAAATATATTCATAAATAATTAATTAGTAATTATTTATACTTAATTATTTTCATCACATTAAGTTATATAATTAATAATAAAAAATTTAGTCAGTAATAATATAAAATTATACATATTATAATAATATCAAATGTATTTTAAACATTTAATTTTATAAATAACAAATTATTTAATTTTTCCTAGCCAAATTAAATATATATTGATAATTAAATAAATATCTAATAGATAATTATTTTTATATAATTTTTAAAAAATTTAATAATAAAATTATATAGACAATACAGTCTAATCTTTAATATACTAAATACAAGACAATATTAAATATAATTCTATCTCATCTAATTATATTTCATCTAATCCAATAAAATCTACATGCTAAATAGGCCTAAACATATCTACTTCTTAATATCTCCTTCATTTCTAAAAATTCTCTCACCCCTAAAATCAAAACGGAAGAAATTGATAATACGGGAGAAATAAATAACTTCACTCTTTTATTGAATTGACTTTTACAAAGACTTAATTTATACTCAAACAACAAAGTTAAATAAAAGAATAAATCAAATAATAAAAGGAAAGTAATCAAAATGATTTCATGAATTAATTAAGGGATTTGACTTTAGTTGACAAGTCTTGATCTTAGTCATCATTGCCATTCTTGTTAGCTAATGATTCAATCTTAACAATTCTTCTATGTTTTTTATCATCCACTCCCAAGTTGGTGAGGAAAAGTTTTGAACTCCCAACTTGTTATTAAAATATTTTTTTAGTAGTCTTTAAGTACACATACAATAAAACAAGAAGCATTCTTATCATTTTTTTTCAAAGAAATATTCCAACTTATTTCCATGTCCGTACTTACCATATATAAAGCAAAAACCATCCTTATCATATTTCATCAAGAAAATCTTTTCAGCTTTTAAAAATTTAATTAAAATTTTTTTTTTGCACTTTATTCCCTTATTAATTTGTGATTTCTCTATTTATCTATGACTTTTCTATTTTTTTTTTAACACAACATCATTGACTGAGCGCTTGTTTATCTAAGCATTCGTCAAACACTTCTCAAATGGTGGTGTAGAAATTAATACCCTAATAAGAGAATCAATCTCAATGGTGGTCTGAGCAGCTGATGAGAGAGTCCTCTTAGCTCTCTCACAAAAAGTCCTCAACCTCCTGAGAGTCTTAGGGTTGCCGCTAATATCCTTCTTGTGCTTTCTTTTGAACTCCTGGACAAAGTGGTTGACTATTCTATTATCAAAATCTTTGCCACCAAAATGAGTATCACTAGTTGTGGACTTCGCCTCAAAGATATCCTATCATGCCTCATACTCAAAAGATTTGACACAGGATATAACTTACACTCATTTAATAATGTGCACTCATAATTAATATTACATAAAATTTTAAACTTAAATTCAACATAGGAATCCTTAGCAAGTTACTAGTAAGTTCAACAAAAAGTTTCACCCATGACCATATTTGGTGAAATATAAACCCAATACAACCACACCTAATAAAATAATACATAAGTATTTATTTAATATGGACAAATCAAATATCTTAAATCACGTGTCCACAAATGAAACACTCAATAACCTAGAACCTTAGAGAACTCAAGGGACAACAAAACCCTTGCCAAAGTCACTAAACACACATGTACCTTATTTACCTGAAATCACCATAAACTATAATCAGTATAAAACTCAGTAAACATACTAGTTTTTCATATATCAAAATAAAAATACATATATATACACAATGCATATGTATAATATGCCGTGATAAATCAAAATCATAATCTTATCAAATCACATATCAGGTAAGCGTTTACATATTCTTTCAAAACATATAATAAAAATAGCATCACTCAACTACTACTTAGTAGGACTTTCATATCACATATTACATGATGAGCCAAATGTCACTCGTCGATGACATACCGTATGAGAAGAATAGCACAAGTGGGGTTTAAATTACACATATATAACATTCATGCCCGAAGGTAAGAGCCAAATCCTCACCTTGATCATCGGTGAGTCCTCTCACATGTACCAATATACCACTACATGAATGTGATGACTTACTTTTCCTTTAGGTATTAATAGGATCCTCCCTACATACGGAACACATAACATATATCAATCCCGAAGAAAATACCAAACATAAAGGCTCCACAAATCACATAAGGTGCCTACTAAGTAAATAGTGAGTTCAAGCATCCTTAAAACACAAAACGTATCTCATGGACATGTTTCACTTCAAAAGCTTTCTTTGTTAAACATATTTCATTTTGAAAGCTCACTTTCATAAACACATGTATGTCTATGCGCATTGTCAATGCTCACATTCATAAACATATGTCTTTCATATTTTATATCAAATATATTTTGGCATAACATAAACATATTTCTAAGCATATTTACAAAATCATATATAAACAATTACTATGTTTATTGTGATTTGTAAAAGTCTAGTATACTTACCTCTTAACACTTTCGAGTACAAGGATTAATTCTTCTTAACCTATCAATAGAGATTAATCCTTTCATAAGCCTCACCATTCATACAAAACACTTTAAATAGCTTACAAAATTACACATATTGCACTTATCTCATTGAATTGGTCTAATGACTTGGTTTCTCAAAACCTATCACTCTAACCACTTACACTTAATAAAATAATTTTATACATTAAATGATGCACAATTACTCCAAAATCAGAATATATCATTCTTGACTCATACATCCTTATTATACATGAATATTATATTATAATTCCTACACAATCCATTTCATAAACACCATCAAATCCAAACTATTATCCTGACAGGATCATGATATTTACTTAATAGTATTCAATCTCCCAATTTTATAAAATCATATACTAACTAAAAAAGTTATAAAACTACCACAGAATTACTTTTGACACATATATCATTCCATGATAAATATTGCATTTCAAAATTCCTGCCAAAAGTATTTTAAAACTATTTTATTCCATAGCTTTAATAATCTGTTAATCAAATACTGCAATGAGCTGATACACTTTAGAAAATCATAACCATTTAACCACATTGATTTAAATTCTCAATTTTGAATATATCATATTAGACATAAATTTATCATATTCCTAAAATTTGTAATTTTTGAAGATCATTCAGCAGATCAAAAATTGTTTGTCACTGTAGTATACTGTTAACACAAACTTTTCAGAATTTTAGGGTTATTTTTGTAAATTTACTAAAAATTTAATTTCTAGAATTTTTAATCGATTAAAAGTCTCAAATGATTCTAGATATGTATAGTTTCATATTCTCAAAAGCCAAAACCAGAATTAAAGTACAAAAGTTTATAAAAGTCTCGGATCAAGAGACTATCAAGTAAAAATTCTACAATTCATCATGATTTATCAAGTTATTTACATAATCATCATCAATTCTCAATATATCTTACAAAATTCACATCAAATCTCAATTTTTTATATTTTCAAAAATTAAAACTTAAAGGAATTAACTTAATTAACACCAAGAGACTAACAAAGGGTTATAATATACCTCTTAAAACTTAAAATTTTAAATTTCTTCTTCTTTTTCTTCTTCCTCTTCTCTCTCTCTCCCCCCTCTTTCTCTTTTTTCTCATTCTAAAAGAGTTGATTCGACTAAAATGAGTGGATTAAGGTTATAAATGTGTATTTTTATACTAAGAGGCTAATTTTTAGTATTTACAAATTAGCCCCAAAACTTTCAAAGTATTACAATTTGGTCCCTAAAAAAAATATAAAATTTTGCAAATAAACTCAATACTAATAGTAGGTCCTTAATCTATACAAATACTACTAATAACAATACATATATTAAGTATCACCTACATACAAATAAAATATCTATATTTATATATGTATATATATCTATATAAATATTTATTCCTACCGGTTGTGAATAAGTGGTTATTACATACCCTCCTCGATGGTAAGAAGAGAGACATCAAAAGTACCTCCACTAAGATCAAAGATTAAAATGTTCTTCTCGTCGACACTTGTAGCCTTATTGTCAAGTGTTAGAATTTTCAAGTGTTAGAAATTGGTAATTCAACAATCTTGGTCAGACAAGAATTGAGATGAATATCAAATAGGAGAGTAACAAGAAGTTTAGAACATGTGGGATACGTATAGAGAAGTCTAGAATGCGTAGGACACAAAGGGGGAAGCAAAATAGGACTCGAAAACGCAAAGAAAGTGAAGAAAACGTGCGAAAGAGGCACCAAGGATGAGCGCTGCAGTGCCCAGACTAGAAGCTCAACGCCGTGACATTGGGTACGACTAAGCTCAGTGCCGTGGTGCTAGGACCTCAGTGCCATGGTGCCAAGACCTCAGTGCCATAGCGCTAAAGCCGAGAAATTTTTGTTTTTGTGGAGGATTTTGAATTTTATGAAGTTTAGGACTTCTAAAACAAGAGGACTCCTACTCTAACTAGGAATAGGGTTAGTATGCAACCCCTATATAAACATGTTTAAACCCTTTAGTTGAGATTAAGCATTAAGATAGATTCTAAGAGAGAGGAAGAACTAGGTAGATACTAAGTGCTTGTGTGTGTTAGGGTGGAACTATTGTTTGGGTGTTTATTGTTCATGGTAGAGTAAGGGTACACTAAACATTGGGTTATTTTAATGGTTCTTCATTAGGTTTTCCTTATAAAATCTCTAGAGAGTTAATAAGAGAGGCTAGGATCATTAGATCCAATGTAGGCAATTGGCCGAATCACTTAAGATTGTGTTGCAATCTTTTATATTCTACTTTGCATTCTTGCTATTTTGCTTGATAAATAGGTTATTCCACTGCACAAAGAGGTTAAGGTTCTAGGTTGAAATTGGAGTTCTTCGCTTCAACTTAATCTCAAGAGAGAGAAGGGTATTTCCTCCCTCAACATTAAGCCCATAGGAAATGACTACAGCAGTGGGTTCATTAATGATACGCATGACATTAAAATCAACAATAACACCAGTATCCGTGGTGGCTTGACGCTGACAATCATTAAAGTAAGCTGGGACACTAACCACTGCATTCTTGACTTGACTACTAAATGTCACGGACCTTTTGAGAGCATTTGGGGCGTGACACAAGGTAGGCCTCAGTAATCTCGCGCATCTTCACGAGAAGTAAGGAAGAAATCTCTTCAACAACAAATTGCTTCTCTTCACCTTTGTAGATGACATTGATCATAAGCTTATCACTAGGACTAGAAACAACCTTAAATAGCCACAACTTAATATCGCTCTGGACAGATGCATCAGTAAACC
Organism: Ailanthus altissimus; assembly: GCA_946807835.1. NCBI lineage: Eukaryota > Viridiplantae > Streptophyta > Magnoliopsida > Sapindales > Simaroubaceae > Ailanthus > Ailanthus altissimus. Next base: position 16,768,076 of record OX327698.1, read on the forward strand.
TACTATCAATCAATTTCTTTGCATTAAAAATGGTGTTAACGGGGTTCATGGAGACCTAGTTCTTAGCAACATAAGATGGCATCGTTCTATTACCTTGATCATTGGCAATGATTTTGACATGGTCATGTTGCCACACACCGATGCACGAGTAAGTCGTGCCCAAATCAATACCGATCACTGGACCTTCTCCTTTACTAGCATACCTATGGCTTATATTTTGTTATGTCGACGAAGAAGAAAATTGAAATCAGAGAACCAATGAGATTTGATAGAAAATTGATGGTGATGGTCGGAAATGGATGGCTTACTTCTCGAAACTCGAACTGAGTGTTTAGTTGTTGAACGGACGATGGACAGCGGCGAGGTGCTAGGATTTTGGCCGGAATTATGTTTTTAATTTTTTTTAAAGCCTTCACAACTTAATCAAACATGCTATGGATTTATTTTAGCAGTGATCCATTGTCACAAAGTGTTTATTCAAAAAATAATTAGACAACTCTCAATATGGATTCAAACCCGCTCGGATACCAATATTGCAAACCCCTTGATAGAATTTACTTTTAAAAATCGGCTTGTAAGGGAAGGGTACCTAAGGGTTAATAAACCACAAGCTAATCTCATTCTTATGGCTCGTTTGGTTGAACTTTTGAAAATAGAGCTTTTCTTTTAAATAAAAAAAGTCATTGATCGTTTAGTTATCAATTAAATTTTATTTTTTTAAGTATTAGATTATTTAGTTATACATTGTTAAAAATACTTCTTTGCTATTAAATTATCAAAAATGACACTTAATAAAACTTATATTTAAATTCTAAACAATTTAATATTTTTTATATATAAGTTAAAATTTATCATGTATTTTCTCAAGTTCAATTTTTGAAAAATACAATAATTAAATAAAATCAATACATAATAATCAACAAATCAATATAAATTATTATAATTGGTAAAAATATTAAAAATAAAATAATACTTCTTTTGTTTAAAAAATAAAATAATCAACAAAAGATTTCGATAGATTTTTATAAAAATATGATAGTTGTAGAGATATGGAGAATTAGATATATGATGAGTTTTAAGAAAATATTAGAAATATGTTAGTTAAATAGGGCTTATTTTTATTAAGGGTATATTATGGAAATATAAAAATATTATTAGGGTATATGTGACATTATATACATATTAGAAAAGCTCAAAAAGTTTTACTTCCAAAAGCTCAAAAAGAAGAGGTAAAATAATTTTTTTTTAACCTCCAAAAGTTTTTCTTTAATTGTAACTAAACGCTATCAAAAAATTTGAAAAGAGTTTTTGACATTAAAAAATTCTTTTGGTCAGTAAAAAAGCCCAACCAAACAGGCACTTAGTTAATGTGGAATCGTAACATACCACCACGCTTTCGATATCGACATCCATAATGGTCCACTCTAAGTGCCCACTTTGACCTTTTCAAGTCGCTCCTTTCCAAGTCATTCCTTCCCAAGTCATAACTACCGCAACGTGGGAGCTTGCACAAGGCTAACTCTAATACTATGAAGAAATTAATAATACAGGAGAAATAAATAACTTACTCTCTTATTGAATTAACTTTTATAAAGACTTAATTTATACAAAAACAACAAAGTTAAATAAAGGGAATAAATCAAATGATAAAAGGAAAGTAATCAAACTAATTTTGAGAATTAGTTAAGGGATTTGACTAACCATGTTTTAGTTGGCAAGTTTTGATCTTGATCATTATTGCCATACTTGTTAGCTAATGATTCAATCTTGATAATCCTTTTGTGTTTCGTATCAAAAACATTGCTATATGTTTATAAAAGTTGGTGACATTGCTATATGTTTATAAAAGTTGGTGGGGGGAATAACTTTGGGAGGTATTTTGAGGAAATGCTTAAAATATTTTTGAGTAATTTGGAGAGATTTCTAAAACTATCATAAAATATAAAGATTTGAAAAGAAAAAAATATGTGTTCAAAAAATTAAAAGGAAAATATAAATTTTGTATTTTAACAATATATGCGTAATACCACTCTTTATTTATTCTAATTGTAAATTTTATATAAAATTTAATAATATATTTTTATATTTCAATTGATGTGTCACCAATTATGATTATTATTTGTCAAGTAGTTGATTGTTTTTTAATTTTTTATTATTATAGTAATTATACAATACTAATTAATAGTAGGTACATCAAATTTCATATTAGTTAAGAATACAACTTTGTATTCTAACTATGTAAGGTGGCATTATTAATAAACAAATTAAAAAATATACAATAATTATATACAATCTATACATAGAAAGAATAGATAAGTATGTGAGGTGTGCGTGAGGAGGTTGTGAGTTGTTAATCAATTGTATTTATTATCAGCATCTCCCTCAAACTTAAGCTGTGCAATAAGAAACAACGTTATTTTAAATAAAATACGCTCAAGATAACATCGTTTTAGAGACATCCATATTTAAGAATTTCGTTCCATATTAATATAGAAAATATATATCTCTATCTATATCACTTGATTTTAAAATCTCTTTTATATGATATGTTGGTGCCAGTTGCTGTTAAGAGAGTCTCCATTATTTGCTCTACAGATTTTGTTATATTTAAATCAAGCAATTTCCTCTTTCCTTTTCTTTTCTTTTGTTTGAGTTAAGAAGCATTGCAACTGCATCCTACATCAAGCTTGCTTATCGTTTATTTATGAATAAAAGCTGTCTCGAGAATGTCTCCGAAGCAACTCACACATGGTTTTTCATTCATATCAGCACTGAATATCTAACTGTCCTTCACCAAATGTTTAGGTGATCCACCATTGGATTGGCCTTCAAATTGTAGGCCATTGTTGATTGTCAACAAACAAGCATGATAATATTTCAACCCCCAATCATTGTTGATTAGTTAAGAGGACAAAAGCATGTGATATCCCCTTGACCACTCAAGATATTAGGTAATTTTCATGTACAAGTTTATTTATATATACATCCACGTACTTCAATCACAAAATCAACTCAATTTTCAGCATTGTCAATCAATATCCCTCCTTTCAAACAATTAGTACTGCTTTGAAGCAACAAACAATTGAAGTTAAAGCCATGGGTATTCATTCGTCTATCTGGAGTGGTTCTTGCTAAAGAAATTCTTCGTCACGCAGTTCTAACTGCAAAGAAAGCAGATTCAATATCATTGGATATACCACCAAAAGGCTTCTTAGCAGCATATGTTGGAGAATCTCAAAAGAAGCGATTTTTGGTTCCTGTGTCTTATTTGCACCACCATTTGTTTCAAGATTTGCTAAATAGAGCAGAAGAGGAATTCGGTTTTAACCATCTAATGGGTGGCTTGACAATTCCTTGTGAAGAAGACACTTTCATTGATGTCACTTCTCGCTGACACAGATCATATATAAGATTAGGGCATTAGTCCTTGATCACACAACACTTTTTTGCAAGGCTGGATTGCCAGTTTTAATCTAATTACTTTTAATTCTTTTTTCCTCCTTTGAAAGGAGTTTGGGGTTTTTAACCTTCCCATATGTGACAAGTTAGCAATGACAGAGAAAAAATGTATGAATTTCATCTTAAAATTTCCTATGCTCTATAGTTCTTTTCTAATTCATGATGTTTAATTAAATCATATTTTTAGTTCTCACAAAAGAACTAGCTGTCTAAACTCTGATACTGCAAAGCAAAAAGTTCTAAGAAATCAAATAGATATATTAGTTACAATCAACCCAGATTCAATCAATGTGAAAATTATTAACAGTAACAAGTCTTAAATCAAATTCAACTCAATTCAAACATTTCATCAAGTTGAATTGAAATTGTTATATGACACCTCACCAAAAAAAAATTTAAAAAGTGAAATAAATAAAATTAGAAATTCATGCTGTTACAAGCAGACCACCCCCTCTCTGAAGAACACTTGCATTAAATCAAACACTAAAAGTTGTCTCATTGGCTCTATCATGTAATCAAACCAACCAGATTTTCACTTCCCGCTAAGCTTTACACATCTGCTTTCAATTCTAAAGTTTACCCTTAAGAAATTTCATGCCCATCTATCTATTCTTACTTGTTAGAACAGGCGTATTCTTTCTTTGCCTTATTATTCAAGGTAGACTCATGTTATCAAACACTATATGTCTTCACAGAAATAACCTTAAACTTTAACAAACTGCTTGAAATTTATGAACTCCAAAATCCATTACCCTTTAATGCTTTAATATCCGATTTTTGTCGAAATGAATCTGCTTTTTATGCTCTAAAAACCTTTTCTTTCATGCATGTTCATGGTGTTTGTTTGGATACTTATGCTTTGTGTAGTTCGTTGACCGCTTCCACGTCTGTGAAAGACGTTAGATTTGGTCAACAAGTGCATGCCCATGCGATTAAATCAGGTTGGTTGGCCAGTGTTTTTGTGGCTAGTGCTTCGGTTGATTTCTACGCAAAATGATCGTTTATTAATGATGCAAAAGTGATGTTTGATGAAATTCCTTTGAAGAATAGTGTGTGTGCAAATGCGCTTTTATCGGGTTATTGTGAAGCTAAGTTGTGGGGTGAGGGACTTGAGTTGGTTAGGTTGATGCCTGTTCTGGGACTGGTTTACGATCGCTTCACATTATCCGCATTGTTGCGTGCTTGTGTAGGACTATCTGCTGCTGAATTTGGTAGGCAGGGGCATGCCTATTTGATCCGTAATTTTGACAATGTGGGCAATGATGTTGGTTGTAGTAGGATTGAGGTCACGAGTTGGATGCGCAACAATATTGATTCTGAAGAAGAATCCTCAATTTCAGTGGAGACATGAGATTCCATAACATACAAGGAATTTCTTCAATTGATTAATTTTTCTATTGCCTGATAACATCTGATCAATACTTGTGTTTGGAAGCACTCTCTAAGAGTAAACGAATAATGTAAGTTGCAGAATGAGATGCCTTGAAAAGGATGTTGCAGTTGCAGCTATTCTTGCAGGGACCTTTCCTGAGTGCTGGCAAGTGACAAAGATTCCTGGGAGTACTAAATTTGGTAAATTGCCTGTAAAAGACAACTGTTATCTGGTTCCTTAAATTGCCAGAGTTGATGCCATTTTATGAGATTTGCATATCGGTTTGGTCTGTGCAACAAGTGGGAGTTCATCAAGATAGTTGGATTAAAAAATGATGTCACGTGTATAGCTAGATTACATTACAAGCTAAATAAAGGAGAAACTTCCATAGAATTGACACAGAATTGATTTGATTATGTGTAGAACAGCACAGAAATTTTCATGTTGATGGAGTATGAAATTAGATTGAAAATAAAAGCTTGAAAGCACAGAAATTTTCAGTTTGAAAAAAGATAACCTCAATTCTTAAACTAGAACACTGACAGCATATTTTTCAGTCCTTAAGTAAAGAATCGTTATTTGTTATATAATGTCCAAATTTTCATTTAGCTTTGCAGTCTTATTCCAGCTGATCGCATCATCTTCAGCTGCTGCTCTGTGCATATTCAGGTAGTTGCATTTGCACAGTGAGTGGTTCCACACCTAACAAAAAAGCTCCATAGATATGCTTTAGGATTTTGCTTTGATGATAGTATAATTTTTCATTATACATAGCTCGACAACATGCCACCTATGATTCAATTAAGTCATTTGCCAAGGATCCAACCTTCTTAGAAAGGACAACACAATGAAAAAGGCCGTTAAAAAATTGTGCCTGATCATTGTGAAAATAGGGAGAAAAAAATTTCCCACTGCAAATCTGCAACCAGCTTTCACAAATGGAAATGCTGCCCTGTTATCATATTTTTCATTTATAAATAAACCTTCTTTTTGCTTGATAATCACAATATTATCAAACCAATAACAATTTCAGCAAGGGTATAAGAGAAGAATTTACCAAACAGAAGCCATGTGATTACAAATAACTTACGCTTACTGACAAAGAGTAGGGGCAATTTTGTCCAAGTGTATTATACCGTTAATTATACGTGTAAAATTTAACGGTAAAAGAGATCAAAATGCTCTAGTGTTCCCTTCTTACACTAACTAGCAATCCACATTGTGCCACGACAGCAACCGATGAAGCCTTTTATAGTCATTTCATGAAAACGAAATTTTTTATTGCCTTAATTGCTTTTTGTCAAAAAAAAATTGCACGGTCTCGTCGTAGGCAATCAGATTCCAAACCCTAATGTCTTGGAAATCAGACCCTGTAATTTAGAGCCCGAAAACCCTAAGTTCTCCAAAAGCAAAATAGTTTTCTCAGAAGAGGGAGTTTGTTTGATGACATGACAAACACTTCATCATCGAAAAAGCACGGTCCAGATCAGCCGGAAGAAAGTGGGGCCGCACTAAAATCGCAACGTACCAAAATGAGCAAACCCGAAGAAACTGAAAAGAAGGTAGGTAGTATAGTAAATAAAGATTTCGATTTTTAATCCAATTTTGGAAACATACCCATTTAGTTAATTGCCAAAATATTGTTACTCAGATAGCCAAAATTGTTTTCGTAGAGCAGTCTGCTCTACTGTCAACACCAAACACTCTGTTTTAATATCTCTTTTATTTCATTCTAATTATCTTAAGCTGAGGTTTGTTTCTGTCGATATGTATTTCACTAAAGTGATTTCACGATGAGATATGTCATCAATTTGGATTTGGGCAATTACTGATATTTTAATTCACCAAAACATTGTAACCTAGGGACCAAAAGTTGCCTTCTGGTGTGACCATTTAAATAGCAATAGTGTTGTTTTGAGGTTAGTTTATATGTCTAATTAATAACATTCAAGTTATGTGGGGTAAATGTTGTGCTAAATTCAAATTTGAACTCCGGCCAATTAATTTAGATGACCAAGATTAATTTAGATGACCAAGATAACGTTACTTATGCAGCTGAAATCGATTTTTGAAAATTAACAATTAACAACCATGAATGTCTGTTTGAAGTTACATTGTGCTAACACATTATGGTTTTTGTGTAGAATTTGAATAAGAAACTTAAAGATGTTGAAATTAGTGTTCCCATTGTGTATGGTAACGTTGCATTTTGGCTTGGCAAGAAAGCAAGCGAGTAAGTATCGACTTCTCACTGTTAAACATTGATAGTTTCATCCCTTCTTAATTTTTGCCTTTTACATGTTCTGAATACATGCTTGGTTGCATTTCTAATGGCCTAATTAGGTATCATTCTCATAAGTGGACTGTGTATGTTCGAGGAGCAACAAATGAGGATCTAGGTGTGGTGATAAAGCGTGCTGTTTTTCAGTTGCATTCCAGTTTCAATAATCCCACAAGGGTTGTGGAGTCACCACCATTTGAATTATCAGAGTCAGGATGGGGTGAATTTGAAATAGCAATCACGCTTTATTTCCATGCTGATGTTTGTGATAAACCATTGAACTTGTGAGTTGCTTTGCCTGCTATTAATTCTGATTTACTTAAGCAGCATTGCTTTTGAAAAAATGAATGTAGCTGACCAATTTGTAGTAGGAATTTGTTAGTATTTTGGGATGGCAGAACAAAGGTTCTATAGTACTTTCAACAAAAGGATGGAATTGATGTCACAGTTTGAAATTCAACGTGAAGACTTGGTTTCAGTTTGCATATGCTGAGTCATGCACATAGAGCAAGTCATTTTCTAATCTGTTTGAACTCAATCATGAATACAGAGTCAGTTATGCACAAACATAATATCCATGTTGTGCGTCACGAATACCAACTCTTGTGTGAATGGAGCAAGTGTAAGTTTTGTGAGAGATAAATTCATGTGTGGTCTAATTGTGAGTATGGAATTGTTGTAATATCGCGTTAGCCATTTCCCCTGAAAAAATGTGTTTCATTTTTTTTTTAGCAGAAAGAATCCAAGTCCCTGTTCAAATTATATCAATCCCAATATATAGAAATTCAAAATTCAAAAATATATCCTCAGGATTAACTTTGTTTAAGTTTAAATTATGCACAGATATCATCACTTGAAGTTGTATCCTGAAGAAGAATCTGGTCCCATGTCTACTAAGAAGCCTGTTGTTGTGGAATCGTATGATGAGATTGTATTTCCTGAGCCTTCAGAGAGCTTTTTGGCTCGTGTACAGAATCATCCAGCTGTAACCTTGCCCAGATTACCTGCCGGTTTTACTTTGCCTCCTCCTGGTATATTTAAGAGCTGTGTTGTCTGTACATATCTCTCTTTCCCATGCTTTAGATGAATAAATAGTCCTTAAATTATTGTAGTACCAACTGAGGATGCAAGTAAAAAGAAAAGAGGAGATACTAAAGATCATCTCTTGGGCCAGTGGTTTATGAATTTCTCAGAAGCAGACGAGCTATTACAACTTGCTGCAGCTCGTCAACAGGTCAGTAATAATGAAATGCTTTGCCATTTCATCACAGCTTGTCCAGTTTGTAAGAAATTCTAGATATTGATAGTGAAATATGAAAATGGTTACAATATATATTCTTGCTTCTTTGAAAGCATATTATTCTGTCTTTGATGGATATATTATTGGTTAAAATCTAATTGTTTTAGTAGTCTAGATTTGTATATATGGTTTGTGGATATCTTTTCAGAACACCCATATCCCACACCTCACAACTTGCAGTTTGAATTTCCTCATTTAAGCTGATTCAGTATTTGAAAGAAATTACTCTTGGTAGGAGATCTCTATTCTTAACATTAAAAGTTTTAAGTTACCTTTTTTATGTTCTAAGCACCATTTGAATGACCGTCAATATATGTTCAATGCTTTTGGAGTTCACTTTCTGCACCTAGATGCAAACTTCTGTTTCCTTAGGTACTTCTTTTTGGTTTATTAGGGAATTGGCCAGGATCCATTCACTACATGTAGCAAACTTATAAAGTTTTGAAAGAGGCTTTACACTAATAAACAGCCTTGTGTGCATATGAGTTTTGTACTTGCAAGCAGTATTTACATGGATAGCTGGCACATTTTCCATCTACTCTTTGTTATTTTCTTCCATTGTTGTTATAGTGCTCAACTAAAATTAATTTACTACCAACTACCTGGGAAGCTTGTTCAAACTTTGAACCTCTGCTCACTGCAGGCTCCCTCCCAACTTTATTAGCACCAATAGGCTCTTAAAAGTGGATGAACTAGAAACCTATTATGATGGAATTTCGGCATATAAAATTTGTTTTTGACTCTTTAGTATGGATCTTAAACTGTGAGGTCATTGCTAAAGCACTGGTTGTTCTTTAAAGCTTCCTTTTTGTTTTCTTTTCAGTGTTATAAACTAGCGTAGCTTCCAAGGTCCCAGCACATTGGCACCTACTCTGTAATCAAACAAGGTGATGCTATTCGTATATGTTGAAATGTATATAGTATTATGTATATATTTATGGTCAATATCATAGAATAGGAAATAGATTGATAACCTTCCAAATAGAATGCATAACTTCATCATATAATGATTTATTTTTCTCATTATCAATAAACAAGAATTCTTCTTTCTCTATTTCTTTACATGGTATCAGAGCCATTGTGCTCTCTTCGATTCCTAATTTTTTCAGCGAAGTCGCCTGTTCTTTTTTTGGTCACCGTGTTTTCTTCATTTTTTCGATAGTCGTGTCCTCAGCTTTGAGATCACCAGTAACTTGCCGATGAAACCCCAAGAAGATAGGTGTTGAAACCCTGCCGAATGCGCCACCCACCGGAATCTGACCTAATTTTCTAGCGCGCATGGACTCTCACTGCCGGTATCCCTGCCTTCAAACAATGCCGACGATCACTTCTGCCGCAGCCCATTAGTCATTAGCCACCGCACGTGCTGTCCATATTTTTGGCCAGTTTCCAATCTCTCTCTCCGGCGACTTTTCTCTGGTGATCATTCTTCCCGTGAACTCAGACAAGGCCGACGACCAAGCCTGTAGCAGTCGCGCACTCATAGGCTACCGGACGCACCCCCACGTGCCACCTCTCTGCCGCCGTCAGGTGATCGCCGATCTCTTCCTCCTCCAATGCGCGCGAGTCCTCACCGCCGACACCAATAGCTTTGGACGACGCTGGTGAACCAAATACCTACCACCATGTCACTTGCTGTTGCCAGCCGCTGTCCCCGTCGCCGAAAACTGCCAGTGTATTATTGGAAAACTACTATTGGTTGTCAGTTGTTTTCTTCTTCACTTCGATTTGTGATCCAATATGACTACTCTAAAACAGACAAGCTACCTCTATCCGTGACTCTCACCGGTATCGACTATGAAGAATGCCTTATATACCAAGCGGCTAAGCAGTCTACCTCTTCCATTGCCTCCGTTGCACATAGTGGTAATTCAATCACTTGTATTACTCAGCCCTCATCTTTAGGACCCTGGGTCCTTGATTCTGGTGCTTCTGACTACATTTCTGGTAACCTTCAATTATTTTCTCATACTTCTACATTTAGGCTATTGCCATCTGTCACCTTAGCTAATGGGTCCACAACTACTGCTCAAGCAGTTATTCGAGCACATCTTCTTTCTTCCTTACCTTTAGAATCTATTTTTTATATACCACATTGCCTTTTTAATCTTATCTCTGTTAATAAACTCACTCGCTCTTTAAACTGTGTAATTACTTTTGTTAATGACTTTGTTCTTATACAGGATCGCAGTATAGGAAAGATGATTGGCCTAGGTCGTGAGTCACAGGGGCTCTATCATCTGAGTATTCCTCAACCATCTGCTACATGCATTGTCATTGAATCACCAGCACTTCTTCATAATTGTTTAGGACATCCAAATCTGTTAAAGCTTTGAAAAATGGTTCCAGATCTCTCTAGTCTATCGTCTTTCAATTGTAAGTCTTGTCAGCTTGGAAAACACTCTTGTGGATCGTTTCTAAAGCGTGTCAATAATCGGACTGCATCCCTTTTTGAATTAGCTCATTCAAATGTCTGGGGTCCTAGTTGAGTCTATTCTGTTTTAGGTTTTAAATACTTTGTTACGTTTATTGATGATTATTCGAGTTGTACTTAGTTATTTTTAATGAAAGATCGCTCTGAATTATTTTCCATCTTTGAATTTTTTTGTGCTGAAATTAAGACACAAGTCTCCACTACTATCTATAGATTGCGTAGTGATAACACGTGAATATTTTTCTGCCCCTTTTACTAAATTTATGTCTTCTCAAGGCATCTTACATTTGTCTTCCTGTGTATATACTCCACAACAAAATGGAGTTGCCGAGCATAAAAACAGACATTTCATTGAAACTATCCGCACTTTACTTATACATAATAATATTCCTCTTCGTTTTTGGGCGAATGTTGTTCTTACTGTTTGTTTTTTTATAAATCGAATGCCCTCCTCTGTGTTACAATATTAGGTTCCTCATTCTGTTCTATATCCTGATCAACCATTATTTCATCTTCAGCTGCGTGTCTTTAGCTACACATGTTTTGTCTATGTCTTCTCTTTTGGTCAAGACAAATTATCCGCTCGGTTCATTAAATGTATTTTTCTTGGCTACTCACATCTTCAGAAAGGATATAGGTGTTATTCTTCTGACACTCGACGCCATTTCCTTTTTGCTGATGTCACATTTTTTGAGTCTTCCTTTTTTTTTTCTTCCTCTGCTTAAGAAAATATGTCAATCGCAGAGGCACTTCCAATTCTTTATATTATTCCTCGTCTTGAGTCAAAACACTGAACCTGTTCCTGTCCCACAACATGATCCTCCCATTGAAGATTCTCCCTCTCCGACTCATGATAGTCTGTTTCCTTTTGATCCTGCAAGGGCTGATAGTGATACGACTCTTAAGGCTTTTGAGGTTCCCGTTGACTTACCTCCTGCTCCAGATTCCTCTTCTACTGAGGTCTTGCCTCTTGCTGACCAATTTTCAATTGCTATTCGTAAAGGTATACGTTCCACTTGCAACCCTCATCCTATGTACAATTTTCTTAGTTATCATCGACTATCTTCCCCATATTATGCCTTTGTGTCTACTTTATCTTCTGTTTCTATTCCTGAAACACTTTGCGAGACTCTTTTCTACCCTGGCTGGCGTCAATGAATGGTTGAGGAAATGGCTGCTTTGCATGCTAATGGTACATGGGAATTGGTTCGATTGCCGCCCAGACACTCCGCGGTTAGTTGTCGATGGGTGTACACTGTCAAGGTTGGACCTAATGGTCAGGTGGACAGATTGAAAGCTAAGTTGATTGCAAAAGGGTACACACAGACTTATGGGCAGGATTATTATAAGACTTTCTCTCCTATGACTAAAATGTCATATGTTCGGTTGTTCTTGTCTATGGTTGCTATTCGTTAATGGCCTTTGCACCAACTTGATATCAAAAATGCATTTCTTCATGGTGAGCTTTAGGAATAAATATATATGGAGCAACCACCTGGATTTGTTGCTTAGGGGGAGTCTGGTTTAGTGTGTAAGCTTCGTCACTACTTGTATGGTTTGAAACAATCTCTTCGTGCCTAGTTTTCCATTTTAGTATTATTATCTAGGAGTTTGGTATGAGTCAAAGTGAGTCAAATCATTCTATTTTCTATCGACATACACCACAAGGCCAATGCATATATCTAGTAATCTACATTAATGATATTGTCATTACAGGAGATGATCTAGACGGTATTAAGCAATTAAATAATCATTTGTTCCGACATTTTCAAACTAAAGATTTAGGATTGCTCAGATATTTTCTTTGTACAGAGGTTGCTCAATCTAAGTCTGGAATTGTTATCTCTCAAAGAAAATATGTGTTGGATATTTTGAAAGAAACAAGGATGTTAGACTGCAGACCCGTAGACTCTCTTATGGATCCTAATATTAAACTCTTACCTGGTCAGGGGAAGTCTCTTGCAGATCCTAAGAGATATCGGAGACTAGTTGGTAAGCTTAATTATCTTACCATCACACGGCCTGATATTTCCTTTTCAGTCAGCGTTGTCAATCAGTTTCTAAATTCTCCATGTGATAGTTATTGAGATGCAGTTATCCGAATCTTACGGTATATCAAGGGTGCACCAAGAAAAGGTTTACTATATAAGAATAAGGGTCATACACAGGTAGTTGGATATTCAAATGCTAATTGGATAGGTTCTCCATCAAATAGACGTTCTACTACTAAGTATTGTGTTCTTATTAGAGGAAACCTTATATCATGGAAAAGTAAGAAGTAAGAAGTTGTTGCCAGGTCAACCGTAGAAGCAGAGTATCGTGCCATGGCCTTAGCAACATGTAAGCTTATATGGCTGCACTTGAAATTTGAAGTTTGAAAATTGAAATTGAAATTGAAATTTGAAATTTGCTAACATATCACAAATGAAGTTACTTTGTGATAATCAAGTTGCACTTCACATTTCATCCAATCCGGTTTTTTATGAAAGAACTAAGCATATAGAAATTGATTGTCACTTTATTCAAGAGAAGATTTTGTCTGGTTATATTTTTATAAGTCATGTTTGCTTAAACGACCAGCTAGCAGACATCCTCACTAAATCTTTCAGGGGTCCTCAAATTGATTTTATTTGTAATAAACTTGGCGCATATGATTTATATGCTCCAGCTTGAGAGAGAGTGTTGAAATGTATATAGTATTATGTATATATTTATGGTCAATATCATAAAATAGGAAATAGATTGATAACCTTCCAAATAGAACGCATAACTTCACATATATAATAATGTATTTTTTTTATTATGAATAGACAAGAATTCTTCTTTCTTTATTTCTTTATAGTATAACAACTCTAATTCTTACATAAAGTTGTATGTGCATCCTTCATGTTGTTTTTGTGCATAAGTAGTTGAGATAGAACATAATATTTTGCATGTTGAAGGGTGCAGCATGGTTGATAACTGAAGGACAAATGTATTTGATGTAAACTTGTGAGAATAATGGTGGAAGACAAATGTATTGACTCTACCATTCCTCTAGATGCTGCAATTTTTTTTTCCTTTTTTCCCGATAGGAATCAAAGAAACTTATGATAAAAAGAAAGATATACAGAGAAGTTAACAATGAGTCCACAAAAGGAACCTTAAAACAAACACAAAAAAAAGCTATGCAATTGTTAACTGATCAGCTCACCAAAAAAGAATAGGATCTCAAAACAAATAAACAGCTCTCTCAAAAATCACAAACTTAACCTAGGACCTCTTCCCAATTTAGATGTATCAACAAGGAAGAATTTTGAAATTTTAGTAACAGAGGCCCAAATTGAGGCTAATAATTGCACTCTATCCCATAAAAAAATTTTCTTCCTCAAAATCTTCATATACCCTTATGTTTCTCTTGGCAAATCACCGAAAGAGTAGCTAGAACTGCATATTTCCAAAGAACTTTAGCTGTTTCACCTCTTCCAAGGGCATGAAGATTCTCTAAAAGTAAAGAATAGCTAGAGGCTGGATTTACCCATGAAATTTTATCTGCCTGGAGCAATCTACACCACAACTCAACAGCAATGCTACAATGTAAAATCTTATGATGCACACTTTCCCCATTTCTCTTGCCCATGACACACCAAGAAGGAGACAAGCACCTCTCAGGATACTGCAAAAAATTTGGTTCAATTTAATGATCCAAACTACTGGTCTATCTACTTGAGACTCACATTCATCTCTATGAAGGATGATTAAAATGACATAGACTGACTTTGTATGAATTATGATCAAGATAAATTCCTAGAATTATATAGGATTGTGAGATTGGAATGGCAGAACAGATGTAGTGCTTCAAACCATATAGTTTGCTTACACAGTTCTCTTGATACTGTATCTGCCACATTATTATCTGACTTAATACGTTGAAGCACAATATGGTTTGAAGGTAATAAAATTGGTGATTAGCACTGGCATTGGTCTCAAAATTATATAATCACTTCGATCTATGAAGTGAAGTTACCATAGAGCTATGTCAAATTGCTCATTGTTGTCTAAATCAACATCTTATAAATTTCTGCGTTTTATAACTTTCACATTCTGCATACACATTATTTACTCTAGTGAAGCCTTAGGTTGAATCTTTATTATGATGGAACATTGGAACGTAGTGTTAACATTTTAATTATGTTTAGATGCTGAATTTCATTTTTATGTTAATTTAAAATGACAAAGTCTAATGTATTCTTATGGCTTACATGATCTCGCAGTTGATTACGAGTCTTGCAATCTACCCAAGTAAAAATCTGAAGAAGTTTATTAGTTATGTGTTAACTCTTTCTGAAAACTTGATAACTAATTATTCATATCCATGTTTCATTGTATGCATTGCTTTCCTCACTGCCAAGTTCCTTCTTTGATTCATTTTCTTTCCCTCTGAACATTCTAACTTTTTCCTCATTAATTATAGAATCCGCCAGTGTTTCTGAGTTATAAGGTCTGATTCCAAGTTTTGGCACTACTAATGAGATAAGATTAGTGTTTGTGGAGATATCGTAGCAATAACTTATTTGTATTTTTGCATCATCAATTCATTGTGGAATTTCACTATCTTCACATATCTCTATTAAGATAAACTGTTTCCATATTTTATAGCAATATGCTAGTTAATTGTTTTGACATTGTAGTTCCAATTGTATTAGGTGCAAGCTCATATTGCTAAACTCAGACGACAGATAAGTTTGATAGATGGGCAGCAGCAGCAGTTGCGAACTACTTCTGACCAGTAACTGTACATTACTCTGGCAATCTTTTAGATATCTTCTTTACATTGGTTTGTAGCAGAGCCACATTACAGTATAGGAATGTAAAAACGATATGTATTTTCTTGGATGTGAAGGATTTTGTCCTCTTTTCTTTCTTTTTTTCTTTTTTCTTTTTTTCTAGTGTTTGTGCCTCTACGATACATAGCTTTATATCAATAAACAAAGAGCAAACAAAAAAGTATCGTTTTGAATAGTTATTGTGTTAAGTAGCACTTCATTTTTGTATATAGTATGCAGAAATTGCTTTTATAAGTGCTTCAGATTTAATTAGTGTATGTAACTTACTTGATTTCTTTAAATGTGTCTCATACAAATCAAGTGAAATAGAATGGGCATTGCAACTGTCTTCTTTACCTGTTAGTTTTCAGTTGGTATTGCAGGATAACAAAATTTGCGGGAATTCCGTGCGTACTTGCTGTACGTTAAGTATGTGACTCCCATTCTAGGGGATTTAATCTTCAAGATTTGGCATGCCAGGTAGGCTGAAGTGACAGGCTAACTAGTTCGAATGGAAGCTTATAATGTTGTGACCACATTTTAAATTGTTGACATGCAGCGGTAGGACAGCAAAGTTTTAGGGGTTGAGATACTCCTGGTTCTCGCTGATACAATCACGCCTTTAATTTAGCAACATCTTGATTAGCATCTTTGGAGTAATTGTAAGGGTGTGTGTGATGGTTTGATCTGGCTATGGGCCAGGATTTGGAGGGCATGTATGGTCACTCTCCTAATTGTTTCTTAAACATGTTCAAGATCAAATCAAGTCATCCATGTCCTTATCTTTATCTTTTCTATTTTTTTCCCCTTTCCTTGAGATTTACTGTTCCTAGCTTGCATGATTAGCGGATTTGTTCCGAGTATATGTCCTTAAAGCCGAGGGCCATTCTCATTTCTCAACTCACGTACTTCCATAGGTCCTTTTTGATGCTTTTGAGTATAGTGGTGAAATTAAAATGGGGTCATCTACTCTGGCTTTTGGATGGGGTCCTGCATGTGCTGTCAAGGTCATTTCAATATAATTCCATTGTCACTCTCGTCTCATTTTTGGTTAGACATACTCGGGGAACAACTCTTTTCCTCAACTCTCAGAATTGCTCTTAATTTTGTCATATTGGGTCCACATTAATAATTTCCAAAATTTTGATAATGCCCATCTCTATCTAGGATTCGTATACGCGAGGTACTAATCCAATTACTAGTGTTTTGTCAATTGTCTTGTTAGCCATTTCCTTTGCGTATCTTTTTTAACTGCCAATGCAACAAGTCTCTCCTGATGGATCATCTACCACAATTTTAAGTGCCACTCTCTGGTTCTTTTGGAAATTTTTCTTGATCCTGTCCCTTACAACCCATGTGAGCATGACTGCCTGTTGCCTGTTAATGGCATCACCATAGGTTATATGATTAAAGACTGTGCAGTAAGATACAATGACATCATTGAAATTTTTCATAGACACGAGTGTTTACACATAATTCTGGCAACCAATTTACTACAACTACTATTTAGAGCTTCCCTCCTACTCGAAACATCCCATTACTCATCCGTTATCTTGACATCACCTTGATGTTTTTTCATGCAGCTTCAGGTCTCGTGATATCTTTCAGAAAATTTCCTCACAACTCACATGGGTTGAATTATTTTGCTGGCATTTAATATTCTATGGTAATTTCTACCGTAACATGATATCAGTTTTCATCAAGTTTAAGGCAATAAGACTAAAAGCTAATACAAAAGACAAGCCAAGTGATAATTGGGGACAAGTAAGATAGCATAGCAGTTTGAAGTAGTTGAAATTAATGGTATCAGGAAAGAAGCTTTTACCATGATGTTGTTGTCTTTAGAGGGGGGTCTTGGGGGCAAGAGTAACATGGGCTTCATGTGCTAAACAAAAGGCAATGTCGTTATCAACTATTATCAAAATTGAAAATTGAAAAAACAAATTGCATGCGTTAAAGGGTTCCTATAGCCCTCAACGGGACACCACATTTTCGGTGACCCTTGCCATGGTGGGCCTTTCTCCTTTCTGTTTTTATCTTTTCTTGTCCCGAACAAATCTCATTCACAGAACATGGCACCACTTCTTTTCTTAGATGCTGACCCTTGGGTAAATCTTTTTCAATTTTACTCTCTATTTTTTTAATAATGAAATAGATAACTCATGCCTTGTGGCAGTTTTATGCTATTCATTTAGCATCATGGATGTCAATTTATTCAACTAGTAAAAGCCTCCTCAATGGTATAAAAGGTCATATATTTAAATCTCACTCATACTAAAATTAAAGGTATGTTAAAATATTAACCATTTCGTATGACAAAAAAAAAAGGACAATAAAGAAAGTTTAAATGCTTGAAGAGAATAAAAGAAAATTTTCAAAAACATGGCACGGCTTGAAAATTTAATGATACGATTAATTTGGATCTAATATAATAGAATTTAGTAAAAATGATCCAGGGAGCAAAAAATAAAAACTATTATTTGTTCATTTTAACTTGATACCCAAATGGAATTTGCATCTACCTACTCAAGTTGATGAACATTGTCATAATAGACAAGAAATTAAGCAATATGAATTAGTGAAAGATGAAATAGAAAAGTGAGTTGTAGTGTTGGGCAGATGGTAATAGATTTGGGTGATTGTGCTAAGTATTTTCTTTTTTAAAACCTGAATTAAGACCAACTTTCATAAACATCTTTTCAGTCTAAGCATGCTGAAAAGCGAAAAAGGGTTAGAGTATCTCTCGATAATATACTGAAGTAGATTTTTCTATAATTTGATGATAAATGACATTGCCAATTATAAGCGTAAATACTGGAATTGAGCGGGAATTAGAGTTGACAATTAGGTCAATGTCTGAGTGGGGGTATATACCAAACAATAACCAGTACTCTCATGAAACATTATATTTAAAGGGGTTGAGAAAAACAAAAAGGAGAAGACAGAAATGCAGGACATTGCCGTATCCCGCATTGAACCTATGAATGTATTGGGGTTTGGCAGATCAGTGTGACTTATGGAGAGCGTTAGAACATGAACATGATGTTAACTTTTGAAATAAGATGGAGCCAGCAGGCAAGTGCCAACAGGGGCATCTGGCAAGAATCAAGATATCGCTGATCGATGCACATTTCGGGCATTAGATATTAGAATTATGTCTCACTACATTGCATCTCTTCTCTTTTTGGTGGTGCTGATTTTTCTAGGACCACATGTGAGAGAAGCTCCCACTTCCTTTCGGGACACTAACTACTTTCTCAATATTGAATTACCATCATAAGCAATATTGATGTTCATGTTCACTTGATTTTCTTCTTTATTTTTTTTGTCCATCTCGTGAGAAACATGAACTGGTTTTCACACGCTATGTTGAAGATTTGGTTTTCACTCATAAACAAATTTAGCATTCAACTAGACACAAATCTAGATCAAGATTGTGTTCATCACATGCATGGTGGGTACTTCTACTTGAATGAGATAGTCTTAGTTAAATTAGCATATTGAGAGAGGTGAACTACATACTAACCATTAATTGTATGAGAGTATTTGATGTCACATGGAATTTATGGGGTCGACTTTCTGAAAATGATGCGAAAAAAAAATCAATGCATGAAGGGGAACGATCTATTGACCAAAACTTTCTTGTTCTTTTCCTAGTCAAATTTCATTCCTTCACGTTCATACTTTTGGTATTTAGAATGTGTGGCCGAATATTTAAGATGCCCAACGGAAAAGTTGGAGCGACTCAACCATAATATTATAATCGTTGGAAATATGAGTGGGACCAACTTCCAAGTAAAAAGTAAAAGTAGTGAGGTCAAAAGCCTGCAAACGCAGCAGTAAAAATACACATGGGTTTCTGCAAAATCCAGAAATAAAATATTTAAGAAATTTGTAGTACGTACTTGGGTTTAAGAGAGAAACTATTTGTTTGATGTGTCTGTGAGTGTTACAGAATAACAATTCACAAGCCCATACAATCACATAAAACCAAAACTGTGTCAACCAACACCTTTGTACTCTCTCGTACACCTACCTTCACCCTTTCAATTTGGCCCGTGATTTCAGTTTAGTTCCAGATTGAGAGAGCGCTCACTGCTCACTGCTCACTGCTCAGACTCAGTAAAATTATTTCTAATAAATAAAAAATAAAAATAAAAGATACTGCTTTCCCTTTCTATGAAGTTTGAACGTAATAATAGATTAGAAAAAGAGATTTAGAGAGTAGGGACTTGGACTTTTGAGGAACCTTTTTCTTCTTCATCTTTTGAAATTTGAGGCTTCAGCTAATCAGAATAAAGTGTTGCATGTTCCTTGAAAGTGACTAGTCTTTCTTTCTCGTTCTAACAGAATCTAATCAGTAATCATCAAATCACTTGAAAAAAAAAGTGAAGGAGATCAACGTAGATCTACCTTTGCAACAAGAAATTTCAAAAGCTATGGAACTTTTGTCAGTACTTGGGAAAGAAAGATACAACACAGTGAAATAGAAAATTGCATTTAGTGAATAGATTACAGAAATAAGTAAGAAGCGCCATCATATCCAGTTTGATAAGATTACATGGGGGTAGAAGTAGAACTCAATGGTTTAATATTTGTTCTGAGCATTAGACAGGACGTTGGAAATGGAAGTGAACTCACTGAAAAACTTGATTCCCAGACCTCAAATATTATATTAATGAAAATCAGATTTCTTCTCTACTTGATGTGAACCAGTGAGTGGGATGCAAATAAAATTTTGTATTTATTAAGAATCTTATTCTTGGCAATTGAACTAATTTGATACTCATACTCTCATAATGGATCATTTTTCTCTTCAAACATAGGAATAAAAATCACCCAAGAACCTCAACTTACTACTATGTAACAAGATTTCTACAAAATAGAGTATTAGAAAATTTATAAGATGGATGTCAATGTTCAAAAAATATTTAAAAAATCCTTGTAAATGTGATAGAGGCTGAGAAAATGAAAGGTCAGAAAATAGATAAAATTTGATAATATAAGGGGATTTTCAATGGAGAGGGGGTCCATGTTGCCATTAGGAGGGCAAACAAAGAAATGAAACCCAATGGCCTTGGCACCCACCATGTCTTTTCTCTCTTACACATACCCCAAAACACCCGTGGTATGTCCTTTGCCCCCACTCTCCAATCTCCACATGAATTACTCTCTCTCTCTCTCTCTCTCTCTCTCTCTCTCTCTCAAACACATCCTCGCATACTTCTCTTCATAAATACCTCGCTATCACCTCACCCAGCTCTTATTCTCAAGTCTCAACTCTCCTCTCCGCCTTGGGCCTTTGACTTAGCCACCATCAATCGCACACCTTCTTGCCTTAGCTAGCTTATTAGCTTCACTCTCTTATCTTTCTCTAGCTAGCTAGCTTCAAAATGGCCATTAGAAAACCAAGCAGGCTCCCCCAAGCCACAGTCCTCAAGCAGATTCTCAAGAGATGCTCAAGCTTAGGCAAGAATAAACATGGCTACGATGAAGATTGTGGCTTCCCTCTTGATGTCCCAAAGGGACACTTTGTTGTCTACGTCGGTGAAAACAGAAGCAGATACATAGTCCCAATCTCATTCTTGACTCACCCCGAGTTTCAATGCTTACTTCGACAAGCAGAAGAAGAATTTGGCTTTGATCACGATATGGGCCTCACTATCCCTTGTGAAGAAGTTGTTTTTCGCTCCCTAACATCCATGCTTAGATGAAATAAAGCAAGAGCATGCAATGATGATGATGAAGTTGGGGTTTGCTTGATTTGGAGAAGATGATCAGTATAAGATGAAGCTAACAGTACTATACTTTTGCTTCTCTTTTTTTTTTTAACATCTTCTCCATTGTGATTCCCTCTGGATCTTGTCTCTTTTTTTCCCTTGTTTCCTTTATGGATTTTTTTTTCTTTTTTCTTTCATACCCATCTGGGTTTTTATGTTTAGTGACTCCAAGTCTCTAACTTGGTCTTGACCCATGAAAAAATTTGATGTACTTTCTGGGTTAGATTTGTATAAAACTAGTGCAAGGCGTTTTCCTCACAGAATAACCACTGTGAGAGAAGTTAATTAATGCTAAGAAGCAATGGTTGATTTGCCCTTTTTAACTCATCACAACTTCTCCTTTTATGTTTGAGTTGTATTATTTGATTAAGACTCTGTTCAACTTCAATTATTTGCATGGCTCTCGTTTCTGGTATAATTTGTATGTGATTAAGATGTCTACATGGCAAATGGCAAATGGCAATTGAAAGTTGAAACTCAGGCAAAACAAAATCGTGAGTCGTATCTAATCAAAGGGGCCGGGGGAACATTAGACATTGCCTCTATAAGAACTTTTTGAGTAACACGGTGTACCCGATGCCCTAGTGTAGCTACATTGTCAGAGAATGTGGGGTACATTAATATGTACGGACATCAGCTTACTATTACTCCGTTGTTTTTTTGTTTTTTTTTTTTTCTCTTAAAGTACTTCATTATGAATGTTGTGTAGATATACAATTCTAAATGATACAATTTTCAAATTTAAGGTAAAATGTTTCGGCTCTAAGGAATCATATGTTAAGTAACTAAGAATGCCCATGTTCAAGACTGATTTAAAGTTTAATACAAAAGTTAGACCCTTGTTTAGTTAACAATTTAAGCTTCTGAAAGATGCTCCATAAGTAATTAGATATACAATTTGTAGAAGCATTAGTTATTAAATAGAAGAAGGATGCTCCATAAGTAATTAATTGTGATGTGAAAATTATATTTAACACACACTTTTGTTGTTATGCTTTCAAAGTACAATAAAAACGTTTTTGTATCAAATGAAGTCTTAACTGTTATAGTATTATAGCAAACTCTACGTTCAAAATCACACTCGTCCATCTTTACATTCAATATTTTACATTTCGGGTGAAAGAAGTTATTAAGATTTATATTTAATAAATATGTAGGTATATATAGATGTGGGTCGATTTGGTTCAACTATTTATATCCATAATCTAGGTAACATGAAAGGTTCTAAATCAACAGTTCTGGTATCAAATATGAATATCAATATATACTCTCTCGTAGTTGATGATACAGTTTTGTCCGGTAACAATTGTCGGTATTGATAATTGATAATTGTGTCTCACACTCAACACACTTTGTTGTTGGTAGCATCAACTTCGGCGTCTTCAAGCATACAAATGCAAAAATTATTGAGGGAAAAAAATTGGTTAAAAAGAAGTCAAATGAACGCCCATGTGATCCCTGCCTGCTGCTGACTACCACACTCTTTTAAATCAACCTGAAACAAAAAGCCAGTTTCAGAAGCAGTCATGACTCGCGAGTATTCTTTGCTTTACTTTAATTTAGAGAGGGTGGGGAAAAAAATTCAAGAAAATAAGCTTCCGTACAAAATAAAAACTATCAATATTAATTACTTTCCTAATTTTGTAAATATGGATATAGTTTCCGTTGGCTGTTTGGATAGATCCAAATAGTAGAAAATAGAAATGGCAACTTGTTTCATACAAAGAATAATACATTAATGATCAAAACAAGGAGATGAATATCCAGGGCACATGGGTTTCCCCATCTCGTTTTATGCATTTAATACGGCTTACATGTATCAATTTGAAAGGTATATCAATTTAATTCTATTTTTGAAAACATTTATAGCATTTATTTCCTTTAAACATATTGACAATGGAGGGTTTTCTCTTTTAGAAGAAACTTTGTTTTTATGTAGAACATTATAAATATAATAAATTAAACTCCTCTTTATTTTAGTGTAAGTGAAACTTCTTTTTAATACTGAATGAGGGAGGATTTGAACACAGGATCTCTATTTCAATAGAGTTATACGCTATAAACTCTTTTATTATTGAAATATTTAAGCAAGTGCATTTTTAGTGTAAATGAAATTGGAATGAGGCAATTTTTTTTATCAATTGAACTAATTTACACCTATCATTAAATGATAATATATTAAATGAACAATTCAAAAATATAGGGTAAGTAATATAAAACTCAAAATTCAAATGTGTTAGATTTGATTCATATGTGATCTAGCAAATATTTGAGGTAAATTGAATATGGTGTAACAGGTAATTATATGGTGCATACAAAATATTCAAATTTGCAAGACTAATTAGGAATGAATAATAATTATGTTATCACTCAAAATGTTTATCACCCTCTCCTTTCTTCTGCTTTCACAAACTTACATATGGTCCATCGACTATTGATTTAAATTTTAAGATCTTTGATTTGTTTGGACCCAATTTTGTAATTAACATTAGAATTAAGGTAAAACATGCACTTTGTGTTTTACTATTGTCCTCTCTTTGTTACTTAATAATCAACACTTTCGTCTTACAACCTCAAAAAGCCAAAAGCATAAAGAAAATATCAAAATATAATGAACTTGAATGTGGATTGTCTAAGGATATATAAAACAAGTAGCATGTATTAATTGATTCAATTAATAAATTTTCCTAGGATAAGAGAGTTTGAAAATAAAAATACATTATTGTACATTGCTTGATTGTTTAAGAACTAAATATTTTCTTTAAAAAAAAATCAACAAAAGATGTATGCATACAAAGTATCAAAGGATAGGATCAGAAGTTTATTGTTAAGAATTGTAGGATATATAATTTGTGAAACAATTGTGTCCATGAACAATTATGGGTCCAGAACATCATTATAATGAGAAAAAAATATCAGTTTTGTTCTTGATTTAATTGATATATATTAACTTAATTTCTACTTTTTTTTATAAACACTCAATTAGTTTCTTCAGAGACATTTTTTGCTATCATGACTATTTTCATCCCTATAGGGACTAACTGAGTATTTATAAAAAAAAAGTAGAAATTAAGTTTACATTATCTATTTTATCAAAGAGAAAATTGGTATTTTCCCTTAAAATGAGGTTGTCAATTAGTATAAAAGGGTATGAATATTTTTGTACATATGTACAGTATGAATATATCTACACCATCAAATTAAGTTGGCTCAATTTCAAATATATATATATATATAGACCTCACATTACTTTCCCCCTCTTATCTTTTAGTGTTCACCCTTGGCCTTCATGGTTCTTACCCAAATTTAATGCAGTTGTAATTTGTAACAACATATATCTTTAACAACAAAGTCGGAATTTAGATTGATGAATAAATATCATGTATGATATCAGAGATGTTGTTGACTTAATAATTCAAGTATTAATGTGCAATTAAGTGACATTTATAATTAATTTGTGCCAACTCATTTGTCATATGCATCCCAACTTTACATGCACATCCATAGCGTTAATCGTGGTCATGAATATATAAAAAACTTTTTATGTAAATATTTGAGAAATGTAATATGCATGGAAAATCATTTATATATGAAATCCATGCATGGTTATTACAATTTTTCCCTAAATAATAAAATTCTCTCATGCTCTTTCACATACAAACACAGCCGCAAAAACAGACAATTTCAGGTGGCAAAGGTTAGATTCCACGCCATCATCAAAGCATTGAACCATAAATATATATATATATATATATATATTATTGCAAGCATTGAAGCAACTACTCCTTCGGTAAAATGCAAACAAAACAAGAACCAGCTGGTGTGGGGAGAACTGAGAATCAAAGCCAAGGGCTGCCTCAAGCTAGTTGGAGTTGGTCCCTAGTCTTTATTTTTCTTTAAATGCAACTGTCTGAATCCAGCTCCTTTTACTTTGAGCCACACAAAATCTTCTGACACTCAACACTCACTACTCCTATTCAGAATTTTTCTTTAACTTTTAGCCCCAACCCCCTCCCCTCAAAAGAATATCTTCTGTTTACACCAAATCTCCATTTGAGAACTTCCCTCCTCTGAAAAAATATCTATTACCCATTATTGCTCTCTCGTTTCTTTCTATTGTCATCTATCATACCCATTTCCCTTTCTGTTTCTGATGGGTATTATTTGTCTTCACTGAAAGAGTACATACCAAAATAAATAAACTATTCTTCTAGTAGAACACATTATATATATATATATATGCAAGTTGAAAATTGATAACAAATTCTCTAATAAAAAGACAATCACCATTACCCCATTCTATTTTATTATTGTTTATGAATAATTTACAGGTAAAAATAGAATAATGGGAAAAAATGAAAACTTGAAAAGAAGATGAACAAAATTAGTATCGACATACTTGATAATAAAACCAAGCATATGATATATGATATATCTAAGCATGGAATTTAAACGAAAACAATCTAAAATTATTAAAAGTATGAGGGTTTATATTTCAGATCTACTGACTTGCATTGCAATTTCATTACTCAGCTGGATGAGCTTAGCATTCACTAATTAGTTCAACATTTAAGGTAGTTCATTGAGTACTCGCATTTTAAGTCTAAGGATTTTCCTCTCGAGATCAAATATCTACTCCAAATAAGTAATGGGGAAAATATATAATATTATATATTGTCAAAATTATTAAATATATATATATATGGTTTTTTTCACTGCAATAAAAAAATATATATAAATGGTGGTTTTTATATAGGCTTAGTACTACTACAAAAATAAGAATA
Organism: Ailanthus altissimus; assembly: GCA_946807835.1. NCBI lineage: Eukaryota > Viridiplantae > Streptophyta > Magnoliopsida > Sapindales > Simaroubaceae > Ailanthus > Ailanthus altissimus. Next base: position 16,794,291 of record OX327698.1, read on the forward strand.
AATAAATAAATTTACTTTATAGAAGAAACATGTTTTATATAAGTGTTGAAATTTGATAATTCAAAATCAATTTTAAATTTGATTTTAAATTGAACACTAATGAGGAGTCGACATGAGGCCGAGTACACGTTAGAAGTATGAGAAAATAATGAAAACAAAGAGTCAAAAGTAATTAAGGGTTTAGAACACACGTAAAAAGTGAGAAATGGCTTAGAACGAGCATAAGAAACAGCTCAAGCTTTGGGGCTATGGCCCCAAACAAGCCTAAATGCGGCCTCACATAGGACAGAGGCTGGGCACTATGGCCCAGCCTTAGCTAGGCACGGCATCAATAAGTGTAAGGCATCAATACGTGTAATCTTTTCTATTTTTGGAGATTTTGACTTTTTTGAATATATAGGTTTTAAATTCCTATATGTATAGATTCTTATTCTAACTAAAAATAGAGTTTCTAATGACAATTTAGAACTTATATAAACCCTTATAAACTCATTAGATTTTCAAGCATCAAAGATATAAACATAAGTGAGAATAAAGAGTTAGGTAGGTACTAGAGTGCTAAGTGCACGAGATAGTACTGTCATAGGATCATTTGAGTGTTGAGTTTACAAGAGAGTAATAATATATTCTTTGAGAGAAAACTTTGACTATTCATTGTATTCTTTAATTAATCTGTTATTATAAGATCTAAGTAATCTGAGAGATTTGAGTTAATTAAGAGTTATTTATGAATTAGGATTTCTTTGTGAACTATTAATAAAAGAAATTGGATCTTTGATCTACCATAGAGCGTAGGCGTTTGTTGCCATATCATGTATAGCTTATGTCTTGTGGTAATTATTTATTTATCTCTATTGTGCATTATTTTTTATATTCTTGGTTACTTGTGGATGAAGACTTCCTCAAAACGCTTAAAATTTTTTAGTACATGTTAAAAACTTTAACAATAAGATATATGTCTTATACATGTAATATGGCTTTTATAAGAAGTGCAACCTAAATAGGTCAATAGTTCCTACACAAATTACCTTATGCCAACACTCCTCCTCAAGTTAGTGTATAGATATCTATTATGTCCAACTTATTAATTACATCAGAGAACATATTTCTTAAGACTGTTTTTGTGAGAATATCAATCAGTTGATCTTCAGACTTAACAAATAGAAGTTGTATGATTTTTTGATCAAGTTTCTCTATGATAAAGTAACGATCAATTTTCATATATTTAGTACGATCATGTTGAACCGAGTTGTGTGCAAATTTAATAGCTAACTTATTATCACAATGTAAACTCATTAGTTTCTCATATTCAATCCTCAAATCTTATAATATACTTTGAACCAACAACAACTCGCATACACTATGAGTCATACCTTGAAATTCAGCTTTCACAACTTGATCAAGCTACAACCTTTTGCTTCTTACTTCTCCAAGTAATCAAATTACCTTCCACAAAAATAAAGTAACTAAATGTAGACCTCATATCAGTTCTTTCTCTTGCTTAGTTAGAATTCGTATACTCTTCAATACTTAAAACCTCTCTTTTTTAAAAATAGCAAACCTCCTCCAAGCGCACTCTTCAAGTACCTTAAAAACTAATATACTGCATTCATATATTCTTTATTAGATGTATGCATAATTTGACTTTAAGACACGCACCACATAAGCTATGTTTTGCCTAGTGTGATACAAATAAATTAGTCTTTTAACCAATCATTGATAGTACTCTTTGTCAGTTAGAATTTAACTTATTGGTTTATCTTTATAAGTATCTCAACTGGTTTATAAGCTAGCATCTTAGTTTCAATTCAGAGGTCTAACATATATTTCCTTTGTGAGAGAGAAATACTAAGTTTCGACTTTGAGACTTTAATTCCCAAGAAGTATTTAAGTTGACCGAGATCTTTCATTTCAAATTTAGTTTCAAAATACTGTTGTAGAGCCTTTCTTTTGTCTGGGTTATCTCTTATTAGACCATGTCCTCCACATTTATAATTAAAAAAGTCCTTCCTTGTGCTTTATAAATAAAGTGTGGTCTGAATTACTTTGCTTATAACCAAACTCCCCCATTGTGGACTAGAATCTTTTAAACCAAGGTGACTGCTTTAGTCTATATAATGCCTTCTTCAATTTATACTTCAGTTGCTTTTAAAAGTTTACTTTTAACTCTAAGTGGTAACTTTATATAAAATTTCTCTTTTAAGTCTCCATTGATAAAAACATTCTTAATATCAAATTGTTACAAAGTCCAATCTCTCGCTGCTACAGAAATAAGAATATAGGTTGTATTAATCTTGGCTATTAGTATAAAGATCTCTTGATATTCGATTCTATATTTCTACGTGTATCTTTTTGCAACTAATCTCACTTTATATCTATCAATACTACCATCAGCCTTGATTTTAATTGTAAACATCCATCTACACTCAATTATCTTCTTCCCTTTAAGTAATGGACAAATCTCCCAAAGTATAATTCTTCTAAAAGGCCTCTATTTTTTCATTCATCACCCTAGTCCCCTTTAGATCTGCCAAAGCATCTTGTGCACTACTAGGAATAAATACAATGGATAACTGATTAATAGTAAATGCATATGATTTTGATAACTTATGAAGGGAAACATAATTACTGATTGGGTACTTTGTTTTGGTTTTAAAGTCAAGCTTATATTATTTTCTTGAAACTCTTTTATTAGCCCTTTGTGGATATTTATTGGCTACATTTTTTTGTGAAATCAAATATTTTCTTAGGTTATTTAATTATAGTGTTGCGGATATCAAGGTATACACTTTAGTTTGACACCCTTATGGCATCAACTAAGCTACAACCTTGATACCTTTTTTATCCTATGCGTAGCAAAAAATCATAACTCACACCATAAGTAAGAATATATAAGATTAACACACCAATAAAGATAAAGAAAACAAACCAATCAACAAGACACAAGATATATGTGATTCGGCCCAAAATTACCTACGTCCACGAAGGATCCATGATCCAGCTTTTTATTATTGATATAGATCACTAAGTATCTTCTTACATCATCAATGATCTACAAGACCCATTAGTATCTGCTATAGAGACCTCTAAGTATCTACCATTGATCACAATGACTTCCTAAAACCTCTTAGTATCTCCTTATAAGAGATTTTTACAAGGAATATAAGAATAGCCCGAACATCTAAGCCAAAAGGATCTGTGATGTTTCTTTTGTTCACTTAAGAACCAAAAGACAATACTCCCCAAAGATTACACCCTAGTGTACCATACACTTAGTGCCTACCTAGCCCCTCTATGACCTCTTACACCATTCTCTTATGGTTACATCTTGAAACTTTAGATGTTTGTCTTTCTCTTGTGTTTAGAATGGTTTATATAGTGAATAAAATACTCTTAGAAATTCTAAACCTAGTTGGAATAAGAGTCCTTATTTGTAGGAGTCCTAATTTCACTTAAAGAAGTCAATTAAGTCAAAACAGGAAATACCTAAAGTAGCTGTATGAATAGTAACTACGTGAACAGTAATCACAATGAACAGTAATTGTCATGAATAGTATCCACCATCGTGTGTAACAATGCTCATCGTGAACAGTGTCACCGCGTAAACAGTACTCGTTCTTTTGTCTTTTTATTTTGCTCCTCTCTTGTACACCTAATGTGTACTTGACTTTATAATGACTCTCCTCTTAGTATTCATCTCAATTCTTGCCCATATAAAATTGTTATCACCAATTTCTAATAAATTCCCTCCTTGATTCAAAATCTCTCTCCTTGAAGCTAATCATCGTCACCCCTCCTTGACCAATACTCACTAGCACTGTTTATAAGTTGAGTGTCAGACTAAACTAAGGCTCTTGTGACTAGGTCTCCAAAGATTCATGAATGCTGACGTCTAGAGTAGTTCAATGTTGTAATCTTTCATGTCCCGAAGACATCATGACCACAATCCTTTAATGGTGAAAACACATTCTCGTCATTACTACTCTTCTCATACATTCTCTTGCAACCCCCACCACAAAGTGATATAATTCAAAAACCGCTTTATGGTTTGTTTCAAATCAATAACCCTATGTTGATCCCATTCGAAACACTTTTCTTCAAGCACATAGTCTTCCTCTGTATTTATCACTCCTTGATCGTTTTGCTTCCCATCTAGTATTCCTTCCTTCTGTCTTCTATGAATCTCCTTATTTCGATCTAACAGTCCCGAGTCCACTAGGTCTTCATGAGACGAGGAATAAAATCTCATACCTAGTTCCTCCCTTGTCTTTTTTCACCATACAGTCTCAATCTTATTCTACAAATCCCCTATGACTTACCATAAGCCATATTTGTCTAATTAGTAAATAAAGATTCTCTATGACTCATATGAAAATACTCATCTAGATTCGGAAAATAGTTCATCCATCAGACATTTATTCCTCCAGAAGCTCTCATACAATCAAAATCTTTACCTAGTCATCCAACAGACTTGCAAACCACCTTCCTTCTATCTTTGTCATTCTTTAGGACTATCCCTTTGAGTGCCCTAGACACCTTTTAGATCTGCCATTTAATCTTGATTATTCTTCTTTTGTCATCTTTATTTTGTGTCCAATTTGAATGATTCTCTTAACTAGGACCTAGATGAAGCCATCTTCTTAGTAGTCTTTTCTTTTTCAAGAGTGAGCCTTACTAAAAAAAAAACTCCTCAGTAAGGCCATCATCCTTTCCTCTTTTAGATAATCATCTTCCCTATTATTCTTTTATTATATTTATGAGTCCCAATGGTTGACAACTTTTGGTTTGCAATCTGACTTTGCCGCTTATGCTCTGCAATATGAACTTTAACACAAATTTTGATACTAGTATGTTGTGGATATCAAGCCATGCACTTTAGTTTGACACTCCTATGGCATCAACTAAGTCACAACCTTAATACCCTTTTTATTCTATACGCAGTGAAAAATCACAACTCACGTCATAAGTAAGAATATATAAGATCAACACACCAATAAAGATAAAGAAAACAAACCAATCAACAAGACACAAGATATATGTGATTCGACCCAAAATTACCTACGTCCACGGAGGATCCATGATCCAGCTTTTTATTATTGATATAGATCACTAAGTATCTTCTTACATCATCAATGATCCCACAAGACCCATTAATATCTGCCATAGAGACCTCCAAATATCTATCATTGATCACAATGACTCTCTAAGACCTCTTAATATCTCCTTATAAGAGATTTTTACAAGGAATACAAGAATATCCCGAGCATCTAAGCTAAAAGGATCTATGGTGTTTCTTTTGTTCACTTAAAAACTAAAAGAAAATACTCTCCAAAGGTTACACCTTAGTACACTCGGCACTTAGTGCCTACCTGGCTCCTCTATTATCTCTTATGGTTACATTTTAAAACTTTAGATGCTTGTCTTTCTCTTGTGTTTAGAAGGGTTTATATAGTAAATAAAATACCCTTAGAAACCCTAAACCTAGTTGGAATAAGAGTCCTCACTTGTAGAAGTCATAATCTTACTTAAAGAAATCAATTGAGCCAAAACAGGAAATACCTAAAGTAGCCGTATAAATAGTAACCACGTGAACAGTAATCACAATGAACAGTATCCATCGCTGTGCGCATCAATGCTCGTCGTGAATAGTTTCACCGCGTAAACAGTACTCGTTCCTTTACCTTTTCGTTTTGCTCCTTCCTTGTACACCCAATGTGTAGTTGACTTTATAATGACTCTCCTCTTGGTATTCATTTCAATTCTTACTCATACAAGATTGTTGAATCACCAATTTTCAACATATAAGATTCAAAGTTACCTATGAAGAAATATTATTGGTTGATTCTTGATTAATGGTGTAAGTATATGCAACTCGAGCAATGGATCAAGGGGATCTTGATCAAAATCTCAGCGCTTGGTCCAGACTTAAAAATTACATCTTCATCTTCTATTTCAAACAAGTTTCTTCCACCAAATTCATATGCCAAATCAAATTCATGAGACAAGTTCTCTTTATTATAACTTTTCCCCTAAAGAAGATTTAGAAACTCCCCTCCTAAAAAAAGGATTTAGAAACTCTCATTAAATAATATGGTTCTAACTTATGAAAGAAACTATCCAAGATAACATGTAACTTCTGAGTTTAAATATTATAACACCTATAACTTTTTGAAACTTCGAATAGCCAACAAAGGCACACTGTTTTGCACATGGATTAGATTTACCTTAAAAAACTTTAGGCACATAAATGTAAATCGTATAGCAAAAACTCTAAGGTTCAAGATTAGGGAGATGAGGGATAAAAAGTAATAATTTCATCTTCTATTAAAGTATTTAAAGGTTTATCACACTAGATGATGTTCGGTTAATCAAATAAGCCACTGATTTTACTATCGCGAGAAGCCATTAATTAATCAAATAATGTGTATCATACTAAATGGTATCCCCTAATAAAATTTAGGCATATTCATACAAAGAGAGAAGCTTGAACTATCTCTAGTGTTTGCTTATTCTTTCTTTTCGCTAATCTATTTCTATTAAGAAGTATATATACAAAAATATTTTTCTAAAAAAAACACCTAAAGAGGCATCTATAAACTCGTTAGCATTATCAGATTGCCAAACATGAATCTACCTTCAATATTTAGTTTTTCCCATACTATAAAATACTTAAAGAACCATACACACATCATTTTTATTTCGAATAAAAGATATCCAAATCATTTGAGGACATTAATCAATAAATGTAACAAAATAACGGACTTTAAAAAGAGACAAAATTCTTATAGGACCTCATATATCTAAATGAATAATATTTATTCAAACTTAGTAAATAAGAAATACAAAGGCTCTTAGCTAATTCACATGTCTCACAGTTAAAATTGAAATCATTCAAACTAAAAAATAAAAACAATTGTAGTTTCTTAAAATAATCAAAAGAAAGATGTCCAAGCCTTTGATGCCACATCCAAATAGTTAATCAATCTTTATTCACACTACTCGTTTGATTCGCCTAACTAAGCTTCGACCCCATTTTTTTTATTAACTATAAGTAATAGAGTTTGCTCCGTCTAACACCATAACTAAGAATCTTACTAGTTAAAATGTCTTGAAAAATACAAAAAGAATGCAAAAATGTTACAATGTAGGCAAGAGTATAGGTGATTTGGCTAATAGAAAGGAGATTATATTCAAGAGATGGAATCACAAGTAAAGTATCTAAGGTGAGATTATTTGATAAGATGATAGAACCCTCCCTAGTAACAGGAGATGTACTACTATTAGTTGTGAAAATAATTGACTGAGGGGAAAGGAGAAATGATTTAACTAATCAAGGTCCCTAATCATATGATCAAATGCACATGTATTAATAATCCACGTACTATTCTTAAAAGTAATAAAAATACAGAGGCTTTACAAGGTGTATCTTAGTGAACAACATAGGCCATGGGTTATACCTACTTCTCTTTTGTGGATGTTATCATTATTTTTTTTGCAATATTCTTTCGATATTTTTTCATAAAATCCTATCACTCAAGATACCCTCTAGTCTCATAGCATCTTTATTTTAAATGATTGGTTTCACCATAATAAGTACTTACCAACCTTTTAGAAGATTTCTAAGAATTATTCTTTGATGGACCAAAGAGGACCCTTGTCGAGTCTGGTTGGCTATCATGATTGAGCTTTTCAAGACTAGTTGAGAGCCTTCTATAGTTTGTTTCTGTTGATACTCCCTTTGGACATATGCATACGCATTCTTGAGATGAAGTTTTGAATCTTTTCGCAAGTTTTCTCTATGTACCTATTCAAACTTAGAATCAAGTCCACTTAAAAAAATATGAACTCGAAGTCGTGCCATAGCCTAATGTAATTAAATAACTCCTTTAACCGTTCCTTCTAGAGATATAGTTTAATGATTAATCTCCTAAAAAACAACAAGAAGTTCATTATAATACATAGATAGTGGGTGGTCATTTTGCTTGGTAGAGAAACATCTATGATTCAATTTAAAACTGCACGTTTTATCTAATCTATCATAGAATGTTCTAACAACTATCTCTCATATCTCTTTCGTTGTAGGAAAATAAATAAACTGTTGCGTCGATGATAAACTCATTAAGTCAATAAGTTAGCTTTTGACTTGATATTTTTCCACCCTAACCCCCATTCATGAGGGGCTTGATAGATTTTCGAGTGTAAGTTTCACTGTATTTTCAGTGAGGTACCCAAACTGGTTACGAGCACTAATTCGCATCTCCATAAGTTAAGACTATAATGAGTAATTAGTCTCATCTAATATAACACTTATTAGAAACGTTGAATTATCTTGGTGAATTATGATTTGTAGCACCGAAGTTGTAGTAAGTATGGTAGTTTCACCTAAATGAATCAACAACGAGAGTTTAAAATATATTATTCGAAATATAAAATACGAAGAAGACTCGTATCTGAATCTAATATAATGTTAAAATTATGAAAAAAAAATATGAATCTTTCATTATAATAAAATATATATATATACAAGGGGTGGCTTTTATATAAACATAATACCACCATAAAAATAGAGGAGAAAAAAATAAATTTATTTTATTTAAAAAATATGTCTTATATAAAACATATATTTTATATAAATAATATAAATTTTATAAAAGTACACCTAAATAAATCAATACTTTTTAAATAAATAACTTTGTACCATCATATATATATATATATATATATAAAGGGAGAGAGACCACAGGACACTCTTCTAGTTGACACTGAGCTTGAGTTAATTCTTTTTTTCTAAAAATGAATCAATAGATAGGTTGAAATTCTTATAAATGATAAAACTACACAGAGACTTGTTCTGAGTTCATAATTTGATCAACATGTGGACACAGATTTGACCTGTACCAGTTAATTATGTATGTTGTTGATGAACAATGAAAACAGGATCATATCTTTCACAATTAATAGGAGAGATTTAAATCTACAGGAAAAAGCTTACAAAATTTCCAGGTGGGTTGCCATGTTCTTCTGCAATTTGCTCCACTGCCCCACCCTTTCTGAAAATTCCTGGAAGGAGCCTTTTCCTGTTTGATTTTGATTTCAATCTCCATCAATCTTCTCCCATTTAAATTAAATAATATGTCACTGTATGATAAAATTAGATTGGATTGAAATTGTTATTAAGATTAAATATGATAGAAAAATTATTAGATTATATTTAGTATTGTGTTGTGTTTGGTTTATCATTGAATTGAATTGGATAATATATATAATTTTATTATTGAAATTATAACAATATTTAATTATTTAAATATTTATTTAACTATTATTTTTTTAGATTAATACAAAGAAAATTAATTAATATTTAATTTTAATTCAGTTGTTAAATAATTTAATAATTTTTATATCTAATAATAAATGTTTATACATAATTACTTTGTCATATTGATTTTTCTTAATTTTTAACTTATTAATATTTAATCTTGTTTTTAATTATAAAATTTAGTTATTAAGGTACATCCGAAATTATGTATGATATCATAAAGCAAGTCTTAAAAAATTTTATTATAAAACTAGTAACAGAAAAATTAGTGCAACTTACTATGAATTCTGTCTATGGAACTGCCTAAATTACAATAGTAAATAAATTTAATTTTTGGCTTCTCCCATTCTCCTTCAAAAATTATGAATGAATAACATAATATTTTTGTTTTTATTGATGAAGAAATAGCATAAAGTTATTAGGTGACATTAATGAAGTCCAACCAAAAGTAGAAAATTTGGTAACAAGAGAATCCGGTGAATCTTCAATATCACATGGCAATAGAAAAAATCCTGACAGGGTTTCCGAAATTGAAATTATTAGTGTGTTCCGATGTAGCATTAGCATAAAAGTTTTTACCATTTGTCAGGGAAGTCGATGCTTTTGAAATCAGATCAAGGGGACAATAATAATGGCTTATTGTTGCATTATTAATATGGCCAAACTTTGCCCTGCAGAAGGCAGCAGGGCAGAACTTCAGAAGGCCGAGAAGCACAAAATTTAGGGTTATGGTCTGCAAAAATTTCTGATGCTCCCTCCATGAATGATAAAACCCTGCTTGTTTAGATTCCAAAACAATTTTCTTTTATAAGATAAAGCAGTATTAATTAAGTACCACAACTCCACAGTCCACACACATTATTGAAGCATTATTCAGAAACTCTAGCTGCCAAGTAAGTACTCTTATAATTAAGAATATCCTACCCATACCCAACAATGAAACTTTAATAAATTATTCCAAGATTAATGGATCAACATGGAACAAGATGTTTCAATTTGAATTCTTGTAACTTTGAGAATTGGGATGTGCAATAAATGTGGATAGTTGATTACTTGTGGGTATTGAAATTTCAGAAAGTGTGTTTTGGTTGGTAGAAATGTGGATGGTTGATGATGTTAGTGTGTTTACAGTTTGAATGGGGTGAAGGAGAAGCAGAGGCAGTTGTTGTGATTTGTGAAGTGGGGGAGTTAAGGTGAAGATTAAGGAGGGTCATGGGTGGGGGAAAATGGAAGAGTGAAGACAAGACATTCATGTTCTCTGTTTTCGTCCATTTTTTTTATTGAATTTGGTGATTAAATAATTTTATTTGGGTAAAAATTGTGAAGAATATCATAGAGAAGAGTCACAAGAAGTCAATAATGTGTAGGATACACAAGGAGAAAATGAAACGAAACTTGAAAATGCAAAAAGATGCGCAAAAAATGAAGACCTGCTGTCCAGGCCTCAATGTTGGAGGCAGAAAGTCTAGTGCCGCAGCGTTGGAACAGGTTTCTTGGCGCTACAACACCAACCCTTGGGGCCACAATGCTAGCCACAGAAAGTGCGAGTTTGTTTTGGATTTTTGAGTTGTATAGGATTTTAGACTCTTAAAACTCGTGAACTCCTATTCCAACTAGGTTTATAGTTTTTAGGCATGTTATAACCCCTATATAAACCCTTTAGATTAATTATCAAGCATTAACATACTCTAAGAGAGAGAAGAACTAAATAGACACTAAGTGCTTATGTGTACTAGAGTGCAACTATTGTTTGGCTGTTCATTGTTCTTAGGAGAACAAATGTATGCCATTCATAGATCCTTTGAGTATTCTTCATTGTATTTTCTTATAAGTTCTCTAGAAGAGTTAATAAAAGAGGTTAGGATCCTTGGATCCACCGTAGACATAGATAATTAATCGAACCATGTAATTAATTGTGTTGTGTTTTTATTTATCTACTTTATATTCTAGTTATATTTGCTTGATATTCGGTCATTCTGCTGTGCAATAAGATTAGGGTTCAAGGTTGAACTTACTTCTAGAGTTCTTCACTTAACCTAATCTCAAAGAGAATAGTGGTTCCCTTCAACACCTTTCCTCTCATTTTTATATTCATAATTTCATATTGCCCAAATTATAAAATTGAAATCCCTTAGCAAAATCTTTTTGAAATGCAAACAAAAATTTCACACCACAAACTAGAAAATGGTAGTGGCTAAGGCTATATGACTTAGGTAAGGACTAACCGACATAAAGTAAGTCCTTATCTGCTTTAAGGGGTGAAAGGGTTTGAGACCGTATGTCATTTTCTAAGGCATTTTTACTATTTATAACTCACTTTTCACCACCACTTTTATAAATTCTACATTTATTTTTAATAAATTATATTTATGGCGTCTCTTTAAAGGGGGTAGAATTCTCCATGGGATTGAGGTCCCGTGAAGACCCGCCCAAATGGAGAGTAATTCGAGTTACATTTTAGGTATTTTTTAGGGATAGGGTAGGATTGGGCACAAAAAGCCAAACTCGAATTAAATTCGAGTTAGGTTTAGGGATAAGTTAATTTTTTCAAACTTGTCCCAAATACCCGATTTAAAAACAAAATTAAAAAAAAATATAATGTAGAAAAAAATTACTTATTTATATCAAAGTTGATTACATGTTAAATCTCGAGGTATAAAATTTACTTATATTATATTTTTAAAGATTTTGTTCCTTATTCAAATTTTTATTTCTAATTCTTTTATTTATTTTTTAATTATATTTAATATTAGATACTTGCTTACAAATTGGAGTGAACTGATTTGTTGGAAAAAAAATGAAGATGAATAAATAAAAGAGGTAAATAATTTTATTATCATTCTTAGTTTCTTAGTCATCACTCATCTAACTCAAAATTTCTTTTACTTTGTGTTATAGGTTTACGGAGAATCTTACTAGAGACTTGATTTTTGGATTACAAATGAAGTATGACGATTTAGATGCCAAAATTCAATAGAAACCATTAATTTTTGTGATTTTAGATTTTAATTCATGTTATTAATTTTAAAAATTAGTAATTAAAGACTCGATGTAGTTTATATTTTCAAATAATTTTTACAATTTACTTTTGATATATTATGAATGTACAGGGTAAAAGACTATTTCAAAAAATTAAATCGATATAAATAAAAGAGTATTTAATAAATTAAAAAAAAATCGGGTCTGAGGTATCTATGGGGATCCCCAAACCCAAATTACATATATTAAGTATGGAGTAAGTATGAAGATTTTCACATTATTTGAGTCTGAGGACGGGGATTGTGATCTCCAACCTAGCTCGCCCCATTACCACCCCTACATCTCTTTCGTTTCTTTTAACCCATGTTGAAATAATCAATTTATTATTATTATTGAGACATAAAAATGTATAACTATATCTCATACTTACTATCTAGTGGTAAATTTTTAAAGTTAAAAAGTAGTATTTAATCTTATTAACTCATTCACTATCTTTATTATTGGATTGAATCTAAATAATTTATGTTATTATTTTAATTCGTAAATTTAGGTTAAATAATTGCCCAATTTAAGTTAGAACATCACTATACTTTTTAAATTATATTCTAATTTTTTTCAATTTTAAATTATAATTTAGTTAAATTATAGCTTGAACAAATTTTATATTATATATATGAAAAATAAAATTAGTAGTTTTGATTCTTAAAAGATCTTGAAGAGACGACATCGTTTCCATTTAGAGTATTGATTGTTTGGTCCCGAAACAAGTAGCCTTTATAACACTATTTTTAAAGAAAAAGGGAATATTCTTTTAGGAAAAGCACATTTGAACCCCTAATATTTTAAAAAATCGACATGTAAATTTAATAATTTCAAAAGTTTTATTGATACTCTTGTTAAATAATAGATTTTGTTTATTTTAATGGTAAAAATAAGTCCACATATCACATTTCTTAACACCTTAAAAGTTTAAATGTCCTTTTTCAATTAAAATAAACAAAGATTGTTACTTGACAAAGGTGTCGATGAATTTTTAAAACTATTGAGGCATGCATGTTTCTTTCTTAAAATGTTAAGGATTCATATGTCTTTTTTCAAATTTACTTACCTTTTACCAAAATTATCCCCACCATTTTTTAAGGCTTGAATGCCTCTTCGATGGAGTCAAATGTCATGGGTTAAGTGATTGCTACAGTGTTTTAAGGGAGCCAAGTGTCATGAACTAGGTACTTTTCATTTGATCCAAAACGATTTATTAAAGGACCCACATCCCACGTGGAGCCAAGTCTCGCGGGCTAAATGCTTACCATTTAACCCAAAAGACTAATATGTTGGGGAACCTACATCCCATGTGAGGAAGTGATTGCTACAGTGTTTTAAGGGAGCCAAGTGTCATGAACTAGGTACTTTTCATTTGATCCAAAACGATTTATTAAAGGACCCACATCCCACGTGGAGCCAAGTCTCACGGGCTAAATGCTTACCATTTAACCCAAAAGACTAATATGTTGGGGAACCCACATCCCATGTGAGGAAGTCAAGTGTCACAAGTTTAGTGCTTGTTATTTAATTTAAAAGACTAGTTTGTAAGGATTCCACATCTCACGTGGAGCCAAATGTCATTGGCCGAATGTTTACCATTTAATTCAAAAAGATTAGTCAGTTGGAGACTTACATATCACATGACAATATTTATTGGAGCTCAAGATACATAATTTTTATAGTTAATTTGACTCATATTGTCCATTCTTATTACTCACATATTGGGGTAATTTTAAAAGCCTATATACGAATAAAAATTTAAATTTACTCTGATATAACTTATCACGAACGGTCGCTTATCATTGGCCCAAAATTTACTATTAAATAATATCGTATACTTACTTTTATATATATATATATATAATTTATCTTAAATTCTATCGAATATATGATATATGACATGACAGAACACAAGAATAACATTATCTTATTTATAGAGTACGAATACGTATCGATATTGGGCCTCTCATTATTCTTTATTACATTAAATAAAATCCCTCTCATTTTGTCAGGGTCTTGATAACATCACCATTGTAAGTTCACAAATTACAAAAAATTAACCATATTAAAACTGACGGACGAAAATATTGTGTTGTATTTTTGTGAGTGATCGGTCACAGTTTTCAGATATCTGCTATGCTATGCTTGTGGATGTCTTTTATTGGGGATGATGAGCACGTGATCATACCCCGCATATGGCCCCACGTTTCTGTGACCATGTGGAGATGACGTGTACTACGTGGATTGGCCGGATAAATCGTGACGTGGATATCACAATATCCATTTATTGCTTACGTATTCAACATATCCGTATATATGGATTACAATTTTTTCACCATTATTTTTCATTTTTTTTAAAACAATTTATATAATAACAATTTTAACTTTTGTTTTAAAAAAATAGTTTGTCATTCAAAATTTCTGCATAAGGTAAATGATTTTATTTTTTAATAAAAAATGTTACACTTTTTAAATAATATTTTAATTTTTTTATATTAAATGATGTAGTAAATAATTATTTAACGGTAAAATTATACAACTTTTAATATCACACATTACACTATTTTAATATTTAACAATTGTTTGATATATTATTTGAGATAAAAAAAATTAAAATATAATTTAAAAAGTATAACATTATTCTTTTTTAATTTCAATTTTGTGTAGGCCATAAAATATAATGATCATCACTAATAGTGAGGCCAAAAACAAAACAAAGAAAGATTAAAAACATTCAAAATTCAAAGCAATCTATACATGTTAAAAATTCATAGTTCAACTCAAAACTCAAATAATTAAGAATTTAAAACCAAAAAGCAACAAAAATAAAAAGAGAAAGAACATCAAAATTTATAGTGGTTCGATTCTCATAAACCTATGTCCACTTTCTTAAGTTAAAAATTATCGAGCTCAAAATTGCATTATATCTCAAAATATTATAGGATTAATTATAAAGAGTTTCTAAACCCATTTACTCACTTTTTTTCCTCTAGAAGATTTTCTCTCCTTAAATAATTTCTCTCTCTAAAAAAACCATGCTTCCTTCTATCACAATCTCACTATGTCACCTCTTTCATTCTCTCTCAAGGCTTGAAAAAGTACAGAGAACTTAATGATCTTGAAGGTCTGTATTCGTATCCTATTTATAGGGACTAAATTACTCTTTGAATTTGGCTTTTTCTCTTAGTTTCAAATTCGGATTTGCTTTAAAAGAAAGAGATTTCAACTAGTTTCTTACATAGAATAAGAAAACAACTTGATATTTATTTAGAAAATCTTGATCCATAAAAAAATATGAGCCAAATTTGCAAGAGATTGCAAAGAGAAGTGAAAAACAATATTTTAACCATGTTGATGAAAGTGAAATAGTTCAACCCTAGAAACCAAAATAAAAAAAGCTCTCAACTTAAAACAGTAGCCGCCGCCTTTTTAGACCCATACTTCACAGGAGATGGGGGTCTTGCCCTCTCTCCAGTGAACCCCTAACGTTAATTAGCTTAGGATCTGTGTTTCTAATAATCTTTACTTGATTTTATGCTTGATTTTAAGGATTTCTCTTTTGTTTCATTCTGGTTTCTCTCTCTCTCTCTCTCTCCCCCTCCGATGGCCACTCGGCAACGATCTAGTCGAGAAGCCGCGACGCTGCCATGTCGTCACGCAATGCCAATGTACTAATGCGTACCCCTTGCCATCGCATCCTTTGGCAACCCGTTACTTCTCAACCGACATTCACCTAGGTTCGGTCGACATTGCGTTTCCTCGCCACCTCCTCCCCCATCGGCGATCAAGATGCATGAAACTTCCACCATGGATACTGTACTGGGCTGAATCCCGGTTTTGGATTGTTTGCTGACCCAACACCACTGTTGAGATTTCTCCTACCATGCTCTTCATCTCTTGTTCCAAACCCACTGTTACTGTTCCGGCCATAAGCTACGCCGCCGACCATCTATTGAAGTTATATTTTGTGGTTGTTTGGTTGTGTGTTGTGTACAGTTATGGGCTAAGTTTGGATGCATTTGATTGTATTGTAATAGGGGAATTTTTATAATTTTATTTTGGTAGTTTGTTATGTAATTATCCTCTTACGTGAGGTTATTTTTTCTCTTATGCGAGGTAGCCTTCCTTTTCGTGAGGTTAAATCCATCTTATGTGAGGGTTGAATTTCCTCATCCGTAATCGGGATAAAAATTCTCTATAGGATTGGTCTCGTTTCGGGATCTTGTTATATCTCTACTGATGGAGAAGTAGGTTCGGGCGGGCTACAAAAGTATTATATTGCCTATATGAAGCGTCTTGATAATTGTCTGATATATATCAGCAGCTCTACCTATGTAATATTGTGAATCATTTATAATATTACATTTGAATTTTTTTTTTTTTAAAGTATTCTAACCAAGGGGAAAAGACGTCTATACACGAAAAAGCTTAAAACTAGCCAAAATTACAAATTTTCCATTACTAAAACGGTGTGCATGAGCTTGCTTTACCTTCTAAAAAATTTCTCTTGGCTCCCTCAGTTCTTTTCTAATTGCTTAATGGCCAAACTTTAGAATTCTATTATTTGGCCATAAAGCAAATTTGTCCCGGTATCCTGTGCAATTCTTCTTCTTTTCTTTTTTCAGTTTAGATTCTTTATCTGCTACTTACCCCTTTATTAACATGTAGCAACGTTAAACATATTTCAAACTTATTTGCAAATTATACATTTGATTCCAGACAAACAGGATTTTTCTTAGTGCTTAGTTTCTTATGCTTTACTCTTCTACTATAAACTAACTATCTGAATATAGGTTACCATCTCGAGCCTCTATCTTGGACCTACGTCTTGAACCTATGTTTTGGACCTCTATCTTAGGCCTTTGTCTCGGGTTTATTTCTTTATTTTTTATTTTGGGTCTCTCTCTTGGACATCGGTCTTTTAATGTGTTAGTTCATAATTAGTTTAAGAATGTGAATTCTCTTCTGATTCAGCTTTTAGAATATTTCCAATAGGACTTTAGGGCTATAATTCCACCTTAAAGTGAGATCACTATACCTTATTTTAAGTTTTTCTTGACTAATTTATTTCCATATGGTCATTCCTTGAGTGGTCATCAACTAAAGATAGCAAACTCCATTTTTCACCATATGTTGTTGTATTTGTTCCCCTTCTCTAAGTCAGTATAGACGTATTCTAAAACTCCATCTACATTATAATTACTGGTGCCGAAACTAACGCTGCATTGTTTTCCATTCTTAATGTGTCAGTGTTTTCCTAGCTGCTATAAACTTAATTTCTCTACGTGATAATAACCTCTTATGCCACAACTCAGTTTTATTGCACCTTGTATAAGCAATAGTCATATATCAAATGATCGTGCTCCTTTATAAAATATAGACCAACTTACTTGGTACCCTTCATCATAAGCATAGAACCTCTGTTTATCCTTAGTTGTCCATTTTTAATTTTATAAGTAATGTATGCTTTATTAGCTAAGCTTAAGCGCAAGCTATCATATCAAGTATTATAGGATTTTAAGTTCAGATATCGTTTCCACAGGGATTATGCATTCTAATTCTATCAATCAATTAATAAAATTATATCTACTTAACTTTTATTAAGAAAAACCAAAATCTGAAATTTAATTAACTAACCTAATTTTACCAATTTAAACTAAACCTTAAACAAAAAAATAAATAAAGGGTTGAACTTACTAATTAATAACAATCTAGAGTTTAGACTTATCCCCTAGTATTTCATTAGATTAGTTAACCTATTAGTTAATCCTTTTAATACAAATTGATTGGTTAGACTTTAATCTCATCACAAGTCTCTGTCGATGGTTGAATGACTGTATTACGCATTCTAACAATTACCTATATATCTATAGTAATCAGATGAGAGTGTAATTCATTAAGACTAGGTCTAAATCAAACCATACATGCCATCTAGGTATACATGGAACTCGTAGTTATTACCATATGATCATATATCAAATTATCCTAAGCTAAACACATGAATCCGTCCGTCAAGTTCATCGTGGTTCTTTAATCATTCATAATATTGGTGAGATATAATGCAAGCATTAAACTCAGATAGAATAAATCAATTATATATATTAAGTTCATAAACTCAGAATTAATAAAATCAAACTCCATACTAGGTTCAATAATGTAAACCTAGATATAAAAAAATTAGCTCATTACAAAACTAAGAGTATCATATCAATCCATGAATAACAGCAAGAACAAGAATATAATGATAAGAAAAGAGAAGAAAAACTAATCAAGAAGATGCCTTGAGTTGCTTCTCTCTCTTCCTTAACCTGAAGCTTGATTCTTGAACTTAAATTTCAATCTTGGCTTTGATCTCTTGATTTTGTGTTGTGAATTATTTTTCTAAGTTTTTCCTCTCTAAATTTTGTGTTTTGACTCATAAAAAAAGTGTTTTTATAGGTATAAGAAACCCTAAGATTAAGGGCCTCCAAATCAAAGTCGAAATATGACTAAAAGATAGGGTTTTATATATCGGACGGGTGCCACGGCACTAGGGCTCAGCACTACGGCAGCTGGAACACGGTGGGTGTGGAAGGGCGGCTAGACGCTATGGTGCTGGGGTTGGGTGTCGCAATGCCCAGTCCTAGGTTTAGGGGCTTTAGTATTTTGAGTGCAACTTCTTCATTTCTCATCCAATTCGCCTCTTGTTTGTACCTATTCATCACATTTTCTCTCGTGCACCTATTTATGTTCAAAAACACAATTATAGCCCAAAATTCATAAATTAGAGAAAAACTCCTATTCAGAGTACTAATCATACTATTGCTTTTACGCACCTATCAAATACCCCAAAACTTAAGACTTTACTCGTCCTCGAGCAAAACAAAAGTAAACGATTATAACTTATTATTGACTCTAGAAAAACTAAAAAATTAAATTAAGCCTTGGTTAATTTAGATGATCATATTTAAATTCTAAAAGCTATTAAATGGCACAAATTTTTTTAAAATGCAATAGACAAATTTTAATAATTCATTTTTCATTCATTAAGTCCTTTATTCTCTCCTATAAATGATCACTTGTATATGTGTGCAATAAGCAAATAATTAGTCAAATGAAACTTAGATAAACTTATTAACCTAAAAAAGTACATAAGGATGATATCTCGGCATAATTTAATTTTTAGCACTACCATAAGCTTATTGTTCATATTACTGCCCACTAATGTAGAAATACACATGTCTAGGAATATATTTAGTACTTTAATTAGCTTGTAACATAAGGTTAGGGTCAAGGTAGGATATAAGGATAAATATATGTAGTGCAAATCATACTATTAACACTTAATTTTACTTAGAACTTTTTGATCCTTTTCTCAATTCATCTCCTCCCTCAAACTTATGATATGTTTATCTTTATTTTAATCACTCTTTTCAAAGAATTTCTTCTTTTTCTTACGTTGGGGATATTACAAATTTAAGGCACTTTTTCATTATTTCTTTTTTTATATCTATATACACCCCAAACTTAGATTGATAAATACCTTTAAGACTTATTGCTTTCCACTTCAATACCTTATTTTCAAACATTTACAATCCTTTTTCTTTTTAAGAATATTTCTAAGTAAACTCAAGGTTTATGGTGTTACATGTATTTCTAGGATAAATAAACTTAAAGTCACGAGGCTTGTAATGTGATTAAATAGATAAAAGAGGTCTTTAGGCTCAAATAGGATAATTAGGGATAAATATATATATTCAAGGTTGGCTAGAAAAGGCTTAAACAGTATAAAGATGGCCTAATGTCATTTTTTTATTCATGTGTTTCCTAAGATTTTGCCTCAAATAGTAATCAAACAAGTTCTAAAGTGTTGGTCATTGAGATTGTGGTGTACCACTTAAGCATGAATATTTCTAAACAAAAAATTCAATTAATACAAGTTTATTATCATTGTGGTCAAAAATAAGATTGAATACAGTCCAAGATTCATAATATAAAAATTATCTCAAGTATCTATTGTTTCTTAGAGACTTGAAAAAAAAAATTCAACCAATATTTTATTTCTTATCATAGACTAATGATCATCTTTTCAACCAAAACTTATCAACTGAAAAAAAAAGTCCATACAAGAAAACCAATCAATAAAAACAGTAAAATAAACACAAAAAAGTGTTTCTCACCCTCAAACTTTAGTTAAACATTGTCCTCATTGTCGAAAAATATACTTAAAAGTAAGAAAAACTCCTCTGATAATTGAAGTTGAAACATTACATCGTTGTTGTCTCTCTTGATGTAACTACGGTGTTCCTTTGCTCTTAATGCTTATAAATATTTGTATTGCCTCTTTGAATGCTTGACTTATTATTTTATTCCTAAAAGAAAAGAAACTAACATGACTAAAACTGAAAATAAATAAAAATAAACAAAATTTACTTGGGTTACCTCTCAAGAAGCACTTGATTTAGCATCGTCGGCTTGACGGGATTCTTTCTACTCTTATGATGGATCAAAGTTGATGGTGGAAGCATCTTTTTATGTAAGCTTGTTGTTTGTTCTCTATTTTGGTTTCCATATCTTTGTAATTACTCATAAGACAATAACTTTTGCCTCATTCTCATCGTACTTCTCCAAAAAGACTTTAATCTTAGACCGAGGAAGTAGTTCTTCTTTGTCCTTCTCTTTGATCCTCTTATCTTAGTGTTTCTCCTCTTTCTTTTTTCTTTTCTTTTTGTGCCTCAGCATCTTCTTTTTAATGTGAGGATTTAACATCTCTATGTCTTTAAGCGCTTTAGCATTTAGGTACACCACATTAATATTTCAATAGTTTTTATTTTCAGATGTCAACTTAATCTCCTTGAAGACTTTGAAAGTAACAGTGTCATCTTGTACCCTCATGGTCATCTCCCATTTTTGAACGTTAATGGTCGTATGTCCCGTAGCTAAGAAATGTCTTCCAAGGATGATAGGGATCTCTTTATCTTCTTTCATGTCTAGAAAGATGAAATCAGCGGGGAAGATGAACTTATCCACCTTTACCAGCACGTCCTCTATAATTTCTTTTATATAGGTAAGAGGGCGATTAACAAGTATAAGTGTGACATTAATGGGCTTTACTTCTCTCAAACCTAACTTGTTGTAAGCAAAAAGGAGCATGAGATTGATACTCGCTCCTAGATCGCATAAAACTTTATCAAGATCATGATTGCTAATGAAACATATTATAGTAAATCTATCAGAATCTTTGAGCTTAGAAGGTAACTTCTTCTAAAGGATAGTACTACACTACTCTATTAATGCCACTGTCTCATAATCCTCTAGTTTTATCTTCTTTAAAAGGTTGCTCTTCATGAATTTGACGTAGTTAGGTATCTTTTCACAAGCATCTACAAAAGGAAGATTAATATGTAATTTGTTAAAAATTTCAAGAAATTTAAAAAACTGCTTATCTTATTTCTTCTTTTGTAGCCTCTGAGGAAATGATGGAGGAGGAATATATGAAGACATGTTGTTGCACTTCAATACTAGTTTCTGCATTTTTCTTTACTAAAAATTCTGCGTTTTCTACTAGCCATATTTCTTTTCTGCACTTTCTAAACTGTCTTGCTGTAATTTTTCATTTTCTGTACTTGTTTGACACTTCTGTAACCTTTGAGAAAAAATTATAGGCAATCTATATGGTTGCACTTCTTCTTTATCTATTTCCTTCTCCTTCATACTTAATAGTGGTGGTTTGGATGTGTTATCTTCTAAGATCTTACCAATTCTCAAGTTGACAGCTTGGCATTACTCTACATTTCCTCTTGGATTTATTTCAGTGTCACTTGGTAGAGTGCCTTAAGGTCTTTTATTAATGGCTGCAGTAAGTTATCTCAATTGAACCTCCAACTTCTTCAATGTTACTGAATAGTTTTGCAGGATGACGTTATCAGACTTTATATAGTGAATGAGCATGTTTTCTAATGCTGATTTTCTCTCTTGTAGTGGCTAGAATCCCGAGGAATTCATTAGTTTGGATCCCCTTGGTTGTTTACTATTAGATATCGAGTGTGTGGCATACGAGTGTATACCTAATTTTAAAAATTACTACACGCAGTGGAAGCATGTTAACAAATACACTCAATTTAACAAATTAAACCCATATATGAACAAGTATAACTATCATACAAAAATAAACATAATGAACAATTGTATTTAAAAATTATGTAAAACACTTACTTAATGAATGCAGCTTTACAAAATCTTCAAGTCCTCTATCAATCCAAGTAAAGAGCTCACCTTGAAATGTATTATTGAACAATTTTAGTCCATAACAGTTTAGTGGGATTACGAAGCTAGAATGGTAGCATTAGAATTTCCAGCAACTTGTATTCAAACTCTTTGAATACATATACTTATTTCATAGATACGGTATAGTTTAGCCATCTATGAAAAGAGAAGCAGATGAAGTTTTCTTTTGTTCTTGTTAGTAACACTTTACTAACACAACAACCATAAATTCTCTTTGTCTTTGCTGAATTATCCAAGTGTGTAGGATGAGAAAAACCACAAAGAAAATTTCACACGCTAGTCTCTTAACTCCTTGAATGGAAAAACAAGACAAAGTCTTTCACTCTCCCTCCCACCTATTTCTTCTCATGGCCGAATCATTCATTCTAACAAGAATGAATATGCCTTCATCCTTTTTGGTGGTTGTAAAAAATAATAATCAATCACTAATGCTCTACTTAATATCATTATTAATAAGTCTAGGTCCCTCCACTTCTTTAATGCTTAAAACATTAAGATTAATTAAAGGAAGTGCTCCCTCCATTAGCTTAGATATGATCGACCACTACAATGAATCAAATGAATATAAATTCATTTAATGGCCTACAATAATATCATTAAATAAAATATGTCTCTACCATTCATAATGGCATATTATTTAATTCTATTAAACAAAATTAATGCAACTAAATTATATAATAATGTTTAGTGGATTAAATGTATATAATAATAAAAAAAACTATTTTTGTATTATTTTATTAATATATCATGATACAAAATGAAGGGCTTAGATTTTGCTATTTGTCACCATCCTATTAGTTAATAACTCTTGTTAACTAATTACATAATTTACTTAACAATTAAGTCTTGACAAATGCACATCCCAAGGGATCCCGAAACAATCGTTCTATTTTACTAAAATTTATCGGATCGAATTATTCAATCCAATCCGCTACCCTAGTGCACAACGAGTACACTTCATACTGTGAGATTTTTTAGGTCCACGTCTGGTTTGTCATATGAGGCCCATCCATACATCCGTGAATGATGCGCTACATACATGTTACGGATATTACAAATCAGCGCGTTAGACTATGCAAGTTGAAGTTATTACATATTCTTATAATCCTTCCATCATTTATATCATTGAATAACAAAGATATAGATTATCGCCGTCAAATCTCTATTTGCTCTACCATAAACTTATCTCTAGATTTATATTTCATTAAACAATATCCACAAACACTTTTGTGATATTGTTTATTGCTTCAAAATATTTATTTTCTGAAATTTATGCTTATGGCCACAAGACTTTTTGAAATATAATCTCGGAGCATCAAGATATACAACCCATTCATATGAGCCGATAGATCCCATATCTATATACACCGAACTTTATGAGCATCAAACTATACCCAACAATACCCAATGGTCAGACCATAAAAGGTTTCTAACATCTGTGGAACCAAAGCATTGTGGATAACTCACAAGCTCACCATGGCGCTAAAGTTAAAGAACCACAAATACTACTCAACTCAGAAGACCTTCCATTGATGGCTTTATGAAATGTCTATTGGAGGTCTTTGTGAGTATGTTCAATATCCAGTCCTCACTGAAGATTAACCATCTAGACCATCCAAATATAGACATACACTAATCTATATTAATGGGTTTGATCGATAGACCTGTATCGATGAAATTAGATCAAAAGCATAGTGTTTAAAATCATACTTGCATAATGACATTTCCTAGCATCATCTGAAACTTTTTACAGCTATGTCATCACTAATATATTCTCAGATCATTGTCCCATTTCAAATAAGGCTCCAACTCCTTAGATTTTGCTAACTCTAATAATCAGTTAACTCTTAGCACCACTAACTCTTAGTACTTTTAACTATTAGCATTGCTAACTTTAGCATTGATCTAAATTCCTTTAGACCAGACCTGAACTCCTTCAGATCATACAATATCTGAAATGTTACAAGCATTTTACTATTCAATAATAAATAATATTAACAATTTTATTAGAAATGATATTTGTATAAATACTATCATTATATATTTATACATAATGGGATGACATATAAGCACAAATTCTAACAGTTACACCAAGAAAAGTTAGGATGATCTCTTTACCATGAATTATAAAAGTTTGATTATGGGTTAGGTTGCTGCTAATTAATATTATCCACAAAATTCGTTGTCTCTATGCACAGCCCATTCATGTGGTTATCACCACAAATTTCGCAAGTCACTTACTGGGTTTTAACAGTGTTCAATGCATTTATATTATTGGATAAGGTATTGATTTATACTGCCAATGCATTAAATACATCAATCTTATGTACACTGACGACTCTCTTAGGTGTAACTCTCTCAGCTGTGACGTAAGCCCCCTATGAGTCACTGAAACGACGGTTGGATGGCCCTTGATTATCAATAAAGGGAGCAAAAAATGGGCTTTGCTCCCCAATACAATATGAAGAAAGAAATAAGGGTCGAAGTCAATTGGTAACTGTTGGACGTCATCTCTTCGAATAGACCATAAGCCTCATCCGTGGACTTATTCATTATAACTCCTCCAGCAATGACATCTATAATGGTCCTCAAATGGCCTACTAGTCCATTATAGAACATTTAGACTAACAATCATTTATGGACACAATGGTGAGCACATTTCCTCAATATGTCCTTGAAGCATTCACATACCTCATACAACGACTGCCATCAATTTAACTGAATGAGGTGATGCCATTCCTCATCTTTGTTGTCTTTACTGATGAAAACAAATTGGCTAATAACTTCTATGCTAAATCTTCCTAGGTCGATATAGATCCTAACGGCAATGACATTAACCAACTCTTTGTTTTGTTCTTTAAGGAGAAAATAAATAGTCTAAGTCAGATGGCATCGTCTGAAAATCTGTTGTATTTGAAAGTATCATATATTTCTAAGAAATTTATGATATGCATATTAAGATTTTCATTGGGAGCTCTACTGAATTGTATTGATTCTTTCAGCATTTGAATTATACTTGGCTTGATCTCAAAATTATTAGCGTTGATGGCTAGTCGTCAAATACTAGATTAAACACTATTTGTAGTTGAGACAACATACTCGTGTAGCACTCTCTATGGTATCATAGTCTAAGAGACTAATTGTTGATATGATTATTGTTCTCTTCTATGTTTAAAGATTGGTGCTATTATTCTCGTCAAAGTCTATGTAATGTTCTTTCTATCTAATGATCAAAAGAAGCAAGTCAGCACTTTTCACCCTTGGCATGAACTATTAAAGCAAAATAAAAAGAAAATCAAAGTAAAAAGAAGAAAATAAACTGAAACAAAACTAAAATAAAAAAATAAAATCTGAATTAAAAGTAAGTAGCTTTGTATTAATATTTATCTAAAGAATAGAAAGAAATAGTCTCAGGCAACGGCGCTAAAAACTCGATATATGCTTTAGTAGCTAAGCGCAAACGCACCCTATCATATCAAGTAATATAAGATTTTAAGTCCAGATATCGTTCCCACAAGGATTATGCATTCTAATTCCATCAATCAATTACTAAAATTATATCTACTTAACTTTTATTCAAAAAACCAAAATCTAAAATTTAATTAACTAACCTAATTCTACCAATTGAAACTAAACCTTAAACAGCAAATGAACAAAGGGTTGAACTCACTAATTAATAACAATCTATGGTTTAGACTTACCCCTTAGTATGTCACTGGATTCATTTGTTAATGCATAAAATACTACATGCATGTGATTGTGTACATGTTGAAATTTTCAAAATTCATGTTCAACATACATTGCGTAGTGGAATAAAATAAAATAATTAACATATACATACAACAACTGAATCAAAAATAGTGTATAAATCGTGTACATACCCTTGTAGATGATTCGGTAAAAAATTGTTGGACTTTGAAGTCATTTGAGCACATAATGAAGTCATTTCTTGAACAATTATATACTTCAATATTTGATGGGATTATAGTAGCTAGGATGGTAGCATTGTTGTAGATTTCCAGCAAAGATTCAAGCTAATTTCAACACTTAAACTTGCTCTAGCATTAAATGCTTATAAATTGTGTTTTGAGACTAAAATGCAAAATTTTGAAAGTTGTATTTTTCAATCTCAAATTTGCACTAATTTTTTTTTATTTCACAAATCAATTCTACAACAAATGAAAAATATTTTATTTGTTATAAGAAATCAAAAACTCCTTAATGGCCACATGTCCACCATTAAGGCATGTATTGCCATGCATAAGTGACAAATGTCACTCATCTATGCAAACACTTTATATGGGTGACATTTATCATATGTAACTCCATGTGTGCAATTTGCTTTTTCATGCAATAAGGACCTATTTGCAACATTTACAAACTATAGTTCCCACTTTCCAAATAACTTCTAAAATATGTCTTGGTTTCTAAAACCTTCCTAGATCGATTCATACAATCTGTATTGCTACCACAGTGCTCAACGAGTACACTTTATACTGTGAGACTCTCTAAGTTCATACTCATTTGTCTTATAAAACTCTTATGCACGTTCATGAATGATGCCCCACACACACGTTACAAATATTATAAATGGTACTTTGAACCATACAAGTTAAGGTCAACAATATCCATATAATCACTCGCAAGCCTGTTATGGCGCTCAGGTCAAAGGATCACAGATACTACTTAACTTGAGAAGACCCTCCATTGACGGCTTTATGGGATATCTATTGTAGGTTCTTGTAAGTCTGTTCAGTATCCAATTCTTATTGAATACTTGCATGCCTATACGAACTTCTATTAAGTCCACGGTCTGTTAAGACTAACCATCTGAACAATTCAGATATAGACATATATTAATTCAAAAGGAATACCGATCGACCTGTGTCAGTAACCAAGGATCAGGAACAATGTTTTGAGAACATATTTTGCAATGACATTTCTTAGCACCATTTGTAACTCTTTACAACTACGTCATTACTATATTATTCTCATATCTTTGTTTTTATTTCAAACAGGGTTTTAACTCTTTAGAATTGCTAACTTTAGCGAACCTAAACTCTTTTAGATTAGATCTAAACTCTTTTAGATCTACAATGTCTAAAAAGTTACAAGCTTCTTACCATATAACTATATATTAACGATTATTATTGAAATATTTACTGTATATTGAAATGACACATATGCACCATCTCCAACATCATTAACCTCTTAGTTAATTTCTTAATATAAATTAAGTGGTTAGACTATAATCTCATTACAAGCCTCTATCGATGGTTGAGTCACTACATTACGGATTCTAACAATTACCTATATATCTATAGTAATCAGATGAGAATGTAATTCATTAAGACCAGGTCTAAATCAAACCATACATGCCATCTATGTTTATATCTATTTTACATAGAACTCATAGTTGTTACCCTATAATCATGCATAAAACTATCATAAGCTAAACACATGAATCCATCTGTTGAGTTTACCATGGTTCCTTAATCATTCATAATATTGTCCAGATATAATGAAAGCATTAAGCTCAGATATAATGAATCAGTTATATATATTAAGTTCATAAACTAAGAATTAATAAAATTAAACTCCATACTAGGTTCAATAGTCTAACCTAAGATAAAACAACATTTAGTTCATTACAAAACCAAGAGTATCAGTTCAATCCATGAATAACAGCAAGAACAAGAACATAATGATAAGAAAAGAGAAGAAAAACTAATCAAGAAGACGCCTTGAGTTTCTTCTCTCTCTTCCTTGACTTAAGCTTGATTCTTGAACTTAAATTTTTAATCTTGGCTTTGATCTCTTGATTTTGTATTGTTAATAAGTTTTTCCTCTCTAAAGTATGTGTGTGTTAGCTTATAAAATAGTGTTTTTATAGGTATGAGAAACCCTAAGGTCGAGGGCTTTTTCAAATCAAAATAAGACTAAAAATAGGGGTTTTATATGTTGCACGGGCACCGCGGCGTTAAGACCTGGAACGCGATAGGTGTGGGTGGTTGGCTGGGCGCTCAACCCTAGGTTCAGGCGCTCTCGTATTTTGATCGTAACTTCTTCGTTTCTAGTCCAATTCGCCTCCCATTCATTTCTATTCATCGATTTTTTTTCTCGTACACTTATTTATGATAAAAAAAAAATAACTAAATAGCCAAAAATTCATAAAATTAAAGCAAAATCTCGTTTAAAGTAGTAATCATACAAGTGCTTTTATGCACCTATCAATAAGTGTATCGTGACTCATCCAAAATTCCCAAAG
This sequence comes from Ailanthus altissimus, assembly GCA_946807835.1. Classification (NCBI taxonomy): domain Eukaryota; kingdom Viridiplantae; phylum Streptophyta; class Magnoliopsida; order Sapindales; family Simaroubaceae; genus Ailanthus; species Ailanthus altissimus. The sequence goes on from OX327698.1 coordinate 16,823,162, forward strand.
ATATTAGGTTCTTATTCAATTCAAGAACATGTGTCACATCCTTTAGGATCCTTGTTGTTCCATCATGCAACCTTATGGAAATTGTATCTATTCCAATCACCTTGCATATTTTTCGTACTTTACCCACTTTATATTCTTTATATGAATTAAACTTGTCTTTGTTATGAGTTATATGGTAAGAATATTCCAAAATTCATCATCCAATCTTTCAAATTTTCTTTTGTTGAAACTATAAAATATCTATATTGCCATACTCATCGGATGTTATTGTTGCATCTGCATAAAATGAGACATTTTCTTTTAATTTTTCAATTCTTTCATGGCAGTTCCACTTTAAGTGACCTTCCTTTCTAAAGAAGAAACATTTTCTTCTCTCAGTCCTTAAATTTAACCTGAACTTTTCTCTGTGTTCTCTATTTTCCTTTCTTTTTTGTCTTCCTTTGGCAAACATATTTTCTCACTCTCTTTCTTCTCAATTTTATTTCTTAATCCTTTAGTCTTAAGGCAATCAAACAATCCTTTAGAGTAAGACTTTTTCTGCTGTATTTAATTACCAATTTTACTTCCCTGTAAGAAATAAATAACAAGTTTAAGAGAATAATTGTTTGTTCTCATTATTGATTACTTTACCAATATTTGCAAAGTTTATACAAATCCTCATGAATTCATCAAGATTCTTCTCTAAACCTTTTGATGGATTCATCTGAAAGCCAAATAACCTTTCTTTCAGAAAGATTTTAATGAATAAAGATTTAAAAAGATATAGGCTTTCAAACTTACCCCAAAGTTCCTTTGTTCTGGTCTCTTCATTAACTTACCGCAATACATTATCGAATAACTGTAGGACAATAATGCTGAATACAATTTTATCCATCTCTGTTATCTTCATTACTTGTTAAAGATCCTCTTTTCTTTGGCTCTAGTAAGGTTTTGGCAGCCCTCTACTACACCAGTAATGCCTTCATTTTCTGTCATAGACTAAAATCTCCTTGTCCGTTGAACTTCTTTACCTCAAACTTGGTAGTTGCCATTATTTGATTCTTGATACTTTACCTTTAAGTCTTTTTCTAATCCTTTCGAAACTTTAACTATAATACCACTGTTAAAAATTAGTAGTCCAATCTAAGACTTAAATAATTAAGAATTTAAACTAAAAGACAATAAAATTAAAAATGAGAAAGAACACCGGAATTTATAGTGGTTAAATTCTCATAAACCTATGTTCACTTTCCTGAGTTAAAAATAAAAATCAAGCCCAGAATTACACTATATCTCAAAATTTTAAAAAGACTAATTAGATAGAGTTTCTTAACTCATTCACTCACTTTCTTCCTTTATATTGTTCTCTTTCTATAAATCCTACTTCTTTCTCTTTCTATACCATTCTCTTTACTACCTCTTTCATTCTCTCTCAAGGCTTAAAGAAGTAGAGAGAACTAGATGATTTTGGAGGCCTGAATTTGTATCCTATTTATAGGAACCAAATTACTCCTTGAACTTGGCTTTCCCTCTTAGTTTCAAATTCGTATTTGGCTTAAAAAAGAGAGATTTAAAGTTGTTTCTTGCATGGAATAAGAAAACAACTTGATCTTTATTCGAAAAATCTTGATCCATGAAAATATTTGCGTTAAATTTGGAAGAAATTACAGAGAGAAGTGAAGAAAACTATTCTGACCAAGGGAAGAACACATCCATTCGCAGAAAAGTTGAAAACTTGCCAAAATTATAAATTTACCATTTCTAAAATGGTGCGCACTAGCTTTGGATTTTCTTTTTGAGAATTTTCTCTTGGCTCCCTCAATTCTTTTCTAATTGCTTAATGACAAACCTTTAAATCCAAGCAAATCAATCTTAAAATTATGGATGATTTGTTTAGGTACATAAATCGAAGCCATAATTTGATTGATTCGGAAAAAGAGTAATGCAACATTTTCTAAATATTATCCCAAAAGTTTTAGATTTGTTAAGCAATTAAATAGTGATAAAATGATGTAACTTCTAAAATTATCCATTATATTATTTTACCATCCAATGATTATTTGATATATAATTTAAGTTAAAAATTTTGAAATAATATTTGAGAAGTATAGCAATATTTTTTCAAAATATTCATTCATCCTATTTCAATCGAGAATTGGAGATCATTCTATTTAAAATCATGTCAAAATTATGAATCAATATTAGATCGAAATAATTATTTTTATTGAAGAAAAAATTTTAAGTTGAGATGAGATGGTACTAATCACCCGTTGGGTAAATTATATTTTCTAATTGTTTGTTTTAGTATTAAAAAGAGTCATAGATAGATAGAGATAATAGAATTTTTCACAAAGTTGGTGCTCTGAGGGGATTCGTCTCGAATGGGGCAAATTTCAAATTGTACTTTTATAACTTTTTTGAAAATATAATGGGTATAGAGAAATCAATCCATCCTCAAATTAAATTTATGTTAAGGATGGGGATGGTTTGATTTTTCCAAACCCAACTTGAAAACTCGGTTTAATAACACAATAAAAAAAATTCTAAAATAGTCTTTGTTCTCATAAAAATTAAAAACTATTCTTTATTATTAAAATAAAAATAAAAAGAGTTCTTCTTCTTTAATATTGATAAAATATAAATATTCTAAAAAATATTTTATTAAACCTATTTATTTAGTATCATATAGAAAATTAAATCAAAGAACGAAGAAACTTACCTAATCGCATTTGGCCTCTTATTAAGTATTCTACCAATTTATTTATTTATCAAACTGACTTATTATCACATTAAACTCTAAATCAAAAGATTAAAAGTTTGCTTGCAGAAAATTTATAGTGTTGATATTTCTTATTTATGAAGTTTCTTAATTACCAGAATTTAAAGTTTATGAAAAGAACTTTGAATTTTAAAATAATTTATTTGAAAAAAAATATTTTTTTGGTATATTATGATTATATAGGGTGAAAAAATATTTTAAAAAATTAAATTAATACAAGTTAAATAATATTTTAAAATATTAATAAAAAAAAATTAAGTATGGGTTACCAATGAAAATCCTCACCCCCATTTGAGGAATCACACCCTAAACTCAAATTACATAAATCAAGTATGGAACGGGCATAATAAATCTCATCTTATAGGGGTATAAAGAATGTAATCTCCACTTTAACCTACCTTATTGCCAACCTTAAATAGAGTTTTTTTGTAAAAAAAAATGTGAATAAAATTGATTTGACTATTAAATAGAGTTGAATGATTGAATTTGTTATTTTTTTTTAAATTAAAAAGTAATTGAAAACTAATATTTTTTTATGTTGTAGATTAAACCTTAATTCGTGTATAAGTAAGAACAATCAAAATAATAAGAGTGAAGAATAAATAAATAAATAAACAAGCATGCAAATTTATGGTGGTTTTTACTTTTAATTTAAGGCAATGTCTACTATTGCTGCTGCAAATTTTTCACTACGATGAAAAGAATACAAGATACAGTGCTTGCTCTCATACCGCCCTTTACATGAACCTCCAAACACCATTCCTAATAGCATGTGCCTGCTAGAAAATAGATTAAGGGTTACGCTTTCACTAATAGTGATACTTGGACAGTTTTCTTTCATTACTAAGAAACAAATTACGATAAAAAGAAAACATGAACGAATTTCAAATAAGCATCCCTAAGAAACAAGTTGATTCACGTAGGTAGGAGGATAATTAAGCTCCCTATATCTGACATTTTACCTTTTTTTATTTTATAAAGTTTTAGTATTAAATTAATTAAAAATATGACAATACGTAAATAAAATAACATTTAGTTATATAAATTATTATTAGATTTTATTTTAATTTTTAATAATATTTTCGTAAGTTTAGGAGGAAATAGATTAAAAAAACAAATAAAAACCTATATAATAAGAAATAAAAAAAGATGGGTTAAATAAGCACTCCCAATAGGGATAAGTATACCATAAAATATATAACTATGAGGGCCTAAGGGCTTAACAATAAGATCAAAATCACATGATTTACAAGGACTTCCCAATTAAAATTTGAAAAGGCCTGCCTAGTTGTGACACTGCGTATCCCAATTAGGTGCTAGTTTTAAGCCCAACTGAACCATGTTTATGATCATGATGGCGATGATCATTTTCTCAAAAATGGAAACAGAAACATATTCATGCATTTTTCTCGGGCTATATTCTACTCTCTACAAATTGCAATGTAGCTAAGGGCGGATTTAGGATTTGAGTTTTAGAAAGTTAAATTATAACATAAATTTTTAAGTTTAATAAAATAAAATAAAATAATATTTAATCTAATTTTATTTTATGTCAATAATGGATAAATTAGAAGAAGAAAAATATATTGTTAAAAATTTTAAAATAATCGTACTTCAAAAAGTAGCTCGGCGTTCTTCTATATCTCAAAAGTCATCTATAATTGATTTTATACTAATTTTTTTAATAATTTTTCCTTATATGTGATCAATGAGTATAAAAAAATTATCTTTCATTTTGTTACAAAGTTTTGTCTTGATAATACGCATAATTGAAAATAAATGTTTATTGATTGCAGTAAATATGGGAAGAGTAATCACAATGACAATTATTCTGTAGACAATAAGAGTTTAACGCAAACTAAAGATAAAATAAAATTATTAATGTATGATGTTTTATAATTTTAAGTCTATTTATATAGGTTAAATTAAAAAAGAATTACAATTATAAAATTCTTTCATATTAAAGGAAAAAATTATATAGATTAGATCACTTATAAATATAAAATTATTTTTTTATTAAGATAAAAGTATGAAATTAAAAAAATATAAAATTAAAAACCACTTATAAATTTAAAATTATTTTTTATTAGAGAAAGATGTACTATTATTTGAATATTAAATAATGTATTAAAAAATAAAATTTTAATATTAGTAGAAATCACTTTTTAAACTGATAATTTAACTTATTAAGTATAAGAATTTTAAAATAAAAGTTGGAAAGGGGTAAAATAGATATTTTAATATTAAAAAGTTACATATATAATATAAATTTAAGGAGTTTTATCTAGATTTGGGGGACCATGATCCCGAGACCCTCCAACCCCATTGAATGTAATTCATGTGTTTGTGGGAGTTAGTCAGACGTTTATCATGCTTATGGCCAATGCTAAACAAATGCTTGTGGTTGCGGCAATCACTTTAGGCTGAGGAGTGTTTGTGTTTGTTAGGGCATCAACAAATTAAGTAATAACTTTCTTAGACAATTCTTGTGTAATTTTGATTCTGCTTATCATATCCCTTTTTCACTTAAATTAATTTCAAGCACTCATAATCCAAATTAAATATGACAACAAACATCTAACCTAATAGTAATTCAACACCAAAGAGACAATGGATATGGATATATACAAATACAAATACAAATACGTCAATCACATCTATCAAAATTAACAAGAGAGGGATAAATACAATGGACGTTCACATACATAAACAGACAATGACCCCCACAAATTACGTTGCCTTTGCTTTTGTTGTTACTCATAGAATTACGGTACCGAGTGTAACGCAATTTCTTCTAATCACATCTTATCAAATTCAAACCAAAAAGATATATAAATGGATAGCAAAGCTCCATTATTCGATGACTTGACATCACAAAGACTTAAAGGGTTTTGCTTGCTTCCACGAACCTTCGATTTTTTATAAAGAGTCAAGAGTGTCCATAGGATTGCTGAATTACACCACCTACATGATGAAATGATGTGAAAATAACTTTTATTTCACCAACTCCCTCATTGCCTCAATATTTTGGTATCGATACTTGTAATGTTAAAAGTGTTAGGTTTGAATTAAACCAATTTTCTTCTTTGAGGAAGCCTTCGTAATGAATATGATTTATATTTATACGTTGATTTGTAATAAGTATTAATTAATTTATAATAAGTATAATTTATATGTTGATTTGTATCGAGAACTAGTTAATTTGTCCAAAAGAAAAACCTATATTACAATTGGCGGGATACCATTAACCATCACCAAAACTAGTTCATCAACATCCCATCTTGTCAATTATTACAGCTGATTTTGATTTTGATGGTTTGACAAAGATTACCATTTAACATTTTCGTTTCTCACATTTCAGGTTAATAATAAATATTATACAATTTTGATTATAATTAGAATATCCAATTATCGTTTCATTCTTAGAACAATAACATTTGTATGATACCACCAAACTTTTATCATGTAATATAATTAAAAATAATTTAATAGATGACATTGTTCAGATTATAATAAAAAACATTGACGTATATATTTAGTTAATTTATAACTTCAATTTTATTTATAAAAAATTGTAAAATAGTATAACGAAACATTACTTAGTTGGATTCAAATGAATTCCATTTCATGTGAGACAAACTCACGATTCGTTAGTTTCAATCTGGTATTCACCTTTGCTACTAGACGGCTGAAATCTTATATATATATATATATATATATATATATATATATATATATATATTTTAATAGGAGACAAATTAAATTTGAAAAGAAACCCCTAAAAGTGCTTTAATTTAATTTTTAAAATAAGTCGTCAAATCCTAATCATTCACGCCTTTGAGTGACAGACATTTAGCGTATGATGATGACAAAAAGATATAAAATTGGAACAACAATCCAACATTGATGTAAACATTGCCATGGACCTCAATAATGTACCTTAGCGTGTCAATTAATGGAATTGTTCACTTTTAATTGACATTATCAAAATCCTAAAGTCATGCTTGAAGGTCAATTTATCATCACTAGCTTGTGGGACATGGAACTTTGTCTAAACAATTCATCATCTATACTTTTTACATTTTTTTCTTTTATCTCCTAGGTTACTCAATAATCAAAGACGCAAAGAGATGTGCGAAAGTTGATGATACACCTAAAATTAATTATAAACAAAACTAAGAATCAAATTTATCAATAAGTTAATAATTAATTCGAAAGTGTAATGTCATTTAAACTACAACTATTTTTTTTAATAGATTAAAAAAAATAGTTTAACACGTGGAAGACTTCGTTTATAAATAAATAAAATTAAAAAAGATCGCACATATAAAGAGATTAATAATTACAAATACAAAGTATAAAAAATTTATGTGATTTGATAAATTATTTACGTCCACAGTGAATTATAGGATTCTAACTTTTTTTATTAATAGTAATTACCAATGAATTACTCAAAATCACAAATATCTTTTTCAAGAGATTACAAGGAATATAATAATAGACGAACTCTCCAAAGGTCTATATAGTATACTCTTGCGCATTCAACACTCAAGCATTCTATAGCACTCTCTCGCGTACTCAACACTTAAGTACTACTTGAGCTTTCTATTCGACGCTCTCTTTTATGTCCTTCCAAGTATCCTTAATGTTTGACAATTTAATGGATTTATAAGAGTTTATATCGACTTCAAAACGCCTTTAGAAGTCTTATTTCTAGTTTGAATAAGAATCCATAAAAAAAAAAGTCTAAAACTGACTCAAACTCATAAAAATGACTCAAAACGGAACTTTCCCAAACTCTAGCGCTGTAGCACCACCTAGGCTACGCCATGAAGCCTAACCTCTACCAAGACTGGCACTTCAGCCTGGCCATCTTGGGGTCGTGGCCTTAAGGCCTAGAAACACCCCTAACATGCTTTCTAGCTCTCCTTTCTTTTGGTTCTCTATTTTTGTCCTTTTCTCATACACCTAATGCATCATTAACCTCGTAGCGACTCCTTATTGGTTCCCAACTTAAAATTATATTCAAATATGATTTTGAATCACCAAAATTTTAACAAGCCCCTCTTTGATTTAAAATCACTAAAAATGTTTTCAAGATCCATCCACTCTACATTAAATACTCAATTACTTAGTGGTGATCTAGTTAAATCTTTGTCCAGACTTAACTCTACTAAGGACAATAACTTAGGTCTCCAAAGATCCAAATGTAAATTATCTCGGGTAGTTTTGGTATTGTGAACTGTCGTGTTACTCTTGACTCCTTAACCACAATACTTTGGTGGCTAAAACTTACTCATGTCAATAGCTCTTTTGCCATACATTCTCTTTTAATCTCTTTAACTCTGGTAAGCTACTCTTCAATGCTGTCTCTTAGTCTGCATCTCTTTGATAACACATGTTGAGTCACTCATAGCATTCTTATCCAACACATGCAACCCATTGTGCTTCTCACCATTCATAATTACCATAGACCCTTTAAACACCTTCAGTATTCTTTTTTTTTTGCATTAATATCCTACTTGATCTAGCTTCTCTAGGGACACTAAATTTCTTCTAACTCTAAGAACATGTCTTACACTAAGTAACTATCTTATTTTTTTATCATGCATTCTCAATCTTATACTACTAATTTCCATAACTTGGATCAATAATTGTTCAATAAAGATCTATTAGAAAACATATCAAAATTGTAGTCAAAATTAAATATCCATTCACTAGCATACTTTTCATCATAAGCTATCAAGGTTTCTGCAAAATCACAGTCCTCCTCAAAGATTATTGCAGTATCGCCTTTTTTTTCCTTTTATTCTTCTTGTCTTTTCTTTTTGAACAATCCTTTATGAAGTGCCATTTTTTATTACAACCATACCACTTTCTAAATTTGTCCCTTCACTGATTGTTCTTTCTATCTCTATTCTCAGTCTTTTCTCTTATAGTCACAACTCTTTCCTTATAGTCACAACACTTTCTCTTGCACTTAAGAACGCTACACTATTAGGTTTTATTTTTTTCCCTAATTCTTTATAGTTTATACTTGTAACTCATTATGGTTGGTATCAACCTTAGCTCCGATACTAATCATTAGAGTTTTTACATGCTTTATTAACACATGTTAGTGATTTAGCACCCTAAAATCTTAGCGCATGCAAAAGACTTCATCTATAAATAAACAAGAATTAAAAAAAGATCACATATATAAAAAGATTAACAATTGCACACATAAAGTACAAAAATTTATGTAATTCGATAAATTGCCTATGTCTATGAACAGGATCCTAACTTCTTTTATTAACAGTGATTGCCAATGAACCACTCAAGATCACAAAGATCTTTCTCACAAGATTATAAAGAATACAACAATAGATGAGCTCTTCAAGAGCCTATACACCCAGCACTCAAGCACTTCCACAACTTTCTCTCACATACTTATCACTCAAGCGCTACATAAGCTCTCTATTTGGCACTTTCTTTGATTCCTTTCTAAGTATCCTTGATGCTTTCTTGATACTTGACAATATAATGGGTTTACAATGATTTATATAACCTTTAAAATTCCTTATAAACCTTATTTTTAGTTGAAATAAGAGTCTACACGAAAGAAAAGTCTATAACCTGTTGGTGTTGTATGTGTGTGTGCTTGTGTGAATAATTAAACATTTTAATAATAATAGCATATCACATATGCAACACAGCAGAATTAATATACATTAATATAATCTCATTACACTAATGAGATTAGAAGACTCACCTTCAAAGCGTGCTTTAAACAATTCTAACTGGAGACATGGTAGGCTTCCTTAAGCTAAAATAATAACTTCCTACTTTGAAATATTTGAAACAACTCTTAATTCTTATTTTTTTCTCTCGGGCTATTTTTGTTTTCTGTTTTCTTTACCCTTAGTTTGTTTCTCACTTTAACAAATGAATCGAGCAAGGATATTTATAGCCTCGTTTGCCTCAAAACCATCCAATGATATTTAAAGCCGTGGCCAAAGAAAATGAACCATGACAAAGCATAAATCTTGCTTTGTCATGCTTGGAAAAAATATGAGTTATATAAATAATGGTGTGGCCGAAAAATATAAAAGTCAGTTGTCATTGATCATTTGTCAAAGGAATGGCCAAATAAAGATGTAAGTAGTGGCCGAATGCATTTTCAAGGCTTATAAATAAAATTTATTTCATGCTTTCATCAAAGCATGATGAATAAAATAGACATGTCATGCTTACTTAATAATGGCCAAAAGTTTATTTTCGAATGGTGACAATGCATTTGGCCTAACTATTATATTAACATTTAATATAAAATTAGGCTAATAAAGAAGAACACCACTTTATTTATAATTAAAATTCATTTGGCGAATAGTCACGTGGCTTTAAAAACTCTCTCTTTTTAATATATATAATTTTGTAACATTTGTAAATTATATATTAAGCCAATAAAATCCTATTACGTGTCATACTCTAACAAATTAATGGCATGATATGTAACATATAATAAAAAGGTAAATATGATAAGTCCCACTTGCTGAGATCCTGTGTTTAACACTTAATTCTTATGATCTCTCCGAGAGACCTTGAAACAATTAAATGGCCGATTAATTTAATTTAAATAAAATAATAATTATTTCATTTAAATAGTAACTATATCTATTAATACCCAATTTAGTACCCATATAAATTATTTGCATAATTTGAGACATACACTAAGCAGATAAAAGTGTCAAGTCTCACTTGACACAATTTTAAGTTTAACACTTAAACTTTAACTACTTCTCGAGAGATCATGAAATAAATTTATATTTTTTAAAAACTTCTCGGATAGAACAATTCGATCTGATGCGCTACCCACGTACTCAACAAGTATACTTCATATAGTGAGACTCCCTAGGTTCACACCGATTTTATCTCACGAAATATTTTCGTAAGTCCATAACCGACGCCCCACACACACCTTATGGATAATAAAAAAATAGCACGTTGAATCACACAAGTTGAGGTTAATCCATATTCGTGTAATCGTTTAGTTATATATATCCTGAAATAGCAGAGACATAGATCAACATCGTCAAGTCCCCCTATTGCTCAACCATAAAGTTATCTCCTCGATTCGTATTCCAATAAATAATATCTACAAACTTATTTGCGATATTATTTATACTACGAAAAACTCTTTTCCAGATTTAATGCTTATGGCCATAAGACTTGCTAGAATATAATCTTAAAGCATATGGATATTTAACTCACCCATGTAAGCTAACAGATCCCATGTGTACACACACCAGACCTTAAGCATCGAACTATACTCTACAACACCTAGCAGTCAGACCATGAAAGGTCTTTGATATGTGTAGAACTTAAGTGTGGTGGATCACTTACAAGCCCACCGTGGTGCTTAGGTCAAAGAACCACGAACACTACTCAACTCAAGAAGACCCTCCACTGATGAATTTATAGGATATCTATTAGAGGTCTTCATTGAGTCTTGTTCAATATCCAGTCCTTACTGATTACCTGTATATCTATACGAGCTTCCACTAAACTCATGGTCTGCTAAAATTAACTATCAAAACGATCCAAATATAAGTATACATTGATCTCTATTAATCGATTCCACTCGATAAACTCTGCGTCGGTGAAAATAGATCAGGAACTTATAATTCAATAACATACTTGAACAGTAACATTTCCTAACAACACTTGCAACTATTTTAAACTATGTCATTGTTAGTAAGTTCTCAGGTCTTTGTCCTATTTTAAACAAGGTTCCAACTCTTTAAACCTGATCTGAACTCCTTCATATCAATATAATTTTCAAAATGTTACAAATATCTTACCTTATGAAAAATAATTAGTAATTTAATAAAATATTTATTTATTGCATAAAGTATGAAATTACAATATTCATACAAAATTGATGGCACATAAGCACAAATCCCAACACAACCGACTCAAATTCATCAAAATAACTCAAAATGAAACTTTCTCGAAATGTAGCTCCACAGCATCACAGTGCCGTTAAGGCATTAAGGTGGCGTCCCAAGGCCTGAAAATGCCCCAATGTGCTTTTCAGCCTCACCTTACTTTCAGCTCTCTGTTTTCATCAAATTTTCATATGTCCAACACATCATCGATCTTGTGTTGACTTCTTATTAGTCTCCAATTCAAAAATCGTACTCAAATATGATTTTGAATCACCAAAATTTTAATATATTCTTTTATAAAAAAAAAGGTCTAATCTAGTTCTAGATGTTAAAGTTTTCCTTTTTTTATTTTTTTTTATTTGAATAATACATAACATAAACTAATCTTTCTTTTTAAGTGGATTCAAACCCAAAATATTATGTATCACTTAAAAAACTTTTACAAGGCTAATTAACTTAGACCCATTCAATATAAGTAGAGTTTGTGTTATGTTATCATTTTGAATACTAGTAAGATCATCATACATAATAACACAAGCTCTCTGAAGAATTTTAAGGCAGTTCTAAAGGATCGTGACATAATATAGTATCATTAACTAAGTGATCACGACATGATAGAGTATCACTAACTAAGTGATTCTGTATTGATGTGGCAGGTTGTATAAAAATATGACCTAAACCAAATGATAAATCTTAACCTCTTCATTTTGTGAGTTTAGGAGTAAGATCCACCAAACTTTTGAATAGCTCATTGAGTCTAAGAAATCTAGTCATGTGAATTTGCATTAACCAACTTGATTGTAAGAGATTTTGCAGATAAACCCAATCACAAACTATAAGAGATATGAAAGTTGAATTGAACTTATATAACAAATAATGAAAAAATATGTGTACTATAGTGTATCTAAGGGCTATTATGGACGCTATATAACCTATGTGAGATTTGTAGCGTACCATACAAGTTTAGGATTTATATTTCAAGAACCTTAATTTCAAAGTAAAAGGAAACTTGCTTCTTGAACTTCATTATTTTTTACTTAGTAATCCAACTATAATGTTCAAACAGAGTAGTTGGTATGTCGGAGTTCTTTTTTTGAAGAACATAAGAGAGAGACAATATAATAATATTATTTATGCTAAAATTTTTCTAAAGTTTGTCAACATATGAAAAGTTAGGTTGATAATGATAGAATTATGGTGTATTGTGTGATTGCCAAAAGTTGATATACTTATTAGTTGTTAAGTTAAATAAAGAAGTTATCAATTTTTATTTAGGAAAGATTCCAATGTCTAAATAATGTCTTATTTTATTGGAATTGTATTTTTATATTAGCTTTAATAACATAGTTTACCCATATTTTAAATTAATTAACCTCTAAGTGGTCTTTAGCTTAAAGATCCATATATTTTAAATTTTATTTAATGTAATTTTATATCTATTAAATTATAATTCATAGATTAAGTCTCAAAAATTGATTTGGACTCATATATTTTATTTTATTATATATACTTGAGTATAGTGTGAGTTTGGACTTTGAGATTTGTAATTTTTTTTACAACAATAGAAGAAGGCAAGGCTCAACTAAAAATAAATTTATAAAAAAAAATTCATATTTGTTAAAATTTATAATATAAATTTTTTTAAATAAAAAAAAAAAGAAAATAAACTAATGAGATTTTTCATTTTAAATGTTCACAAACGATCAAATATCTATTAGAAGTTATTTTTGAGTGAGTACTTAATAATAAATACGATATGAATTTTTATTTTATACATACAAAAGATTATGTGTTACATTTCACTAGTCGCTTGCAAAGATAATTTAAATAAATTATATAATTTGAGTTTTTTAAAAAATAAGTAAACATATTTTTGATAATATATTTTAAAAAATAAGATTAATAATAAAACAAGTTGGATTGAAGATGACAATCCCATTAAAAATTTATTTAGCCCTATCAAAAATAAATATGTTGAGAAATGAACGAGGTGCTTGAAATGTAAACGGACAAACAAAATCTCCTTAAAATATACCAATAAATTTTCAAAGTACTTAGTACTACTTGAAAAAGGGACTGAAGAATGATTAATTGTGTGGTAGCATCGCAGTTGAGTGGCGGAAGCACTAATAAATATGTATGAGTTGAGTTGTGATGATGATAAAAAGGCAGACACTTTCTTACTTTTCCCACGGATTTGTACTAACCTTATCTTCCCTGTCTCGTACTATTTTACTATTACTATTTCTTTACTTTTTTTCAGTCTTTCCTCCTATAATTATTGCAAATGTGGTTTTTTTTTTTTCTTTTTTAACCTTCCTTTTAATAAAAATTGCATTGCAAATTGTTTATTATTGGTATATTTAAATAAGTGCAATTACAAATGTAGTTTGGAAATAATAAACTAATACTTTATCCGATCAAGGGATGAATATTTTCTTTTAAAAGAATGGAGGTGCTCCTACTAAGAGAAGTAAAATTCACCTAAACTATTTACTTACATTTAATAACATGATTTATTATTTCCTAATTACACTAATTCATAGTCTTAAATTCAATTGGGTATCATTAAAAGTTGATATTTACCAAACTAAGTTATATTTCACAGATAAATAAACATTTGCCTGATGTAATCAATGTAATGATTTCTACATCAAATTCTTTTAAAAATTTAATATTATTAAATAAATTAAAAATATTATAGGGTCATTATTATAAAAGTAGAGAATTATTCGAATAATACAATATAAATTTATTGACAGTATTTAAACTAAAAGATTCTCTTAAAAAAAGGTACATTAATCTCAAAAATAAAAAATTATTTTTATAACTAAGAATAATTGTCCGTCCTATTAAGGACAAAGAGTTCTTCCCTCACAAAGAGATGATAGACTACTTTTACAAAAAATGTACAAAATACTCTTATAGAGAAGAAACAAAACACCCTCACATAAAAAAAATAAGAGGGATACAAACAACTACTAAATTATATATACTATCTCCATCGATTACAATCCAGTAACCCTATCATACTCCTAACAATCACAAAAAAATATAACCACAATAGAATAATATGATTTAGTATAATAAGGCTATTCTACATGGCGTCCCAACGATAAAATTTCATACAGATCAGAACTAAGAACCATGTGCCCATCACTCCAACAATGGCACCGGAGATGAAATGTAAAGTCCAAAATAGCCATAAGACTGGATTTGTCATAAAAGTAAGATTCTTTCGTTTCCTTCTTTATCGAAGAAGGGGCCCTTAGGGAGCAAGGCTTCTTTATTAAAAAGTGGGGAACGGGGAAGAAAAGAAGAATAGAAAGTGGGGAAGGTCCGAAAATCTCTATTGTTTGAATGCTCTCGATATTTGCTTCGCACTAGAACATGTGGTCGCAGGCTGCGATGAGCAATGTTTGCTCAGATGTAAGGGTTGGATGCCCGACGATGGTCAACTCAACAGCAAGTCAGAAGATGGTCGAAGAAGAGTACAATTCATTGGCAGCGGCTGAACTAAATCAGAGATGGCGAGTCACTGAGAGAGCAAAGAAGGGCCGCATCACAACTTGCTTTGGCGGTAGTCTTGTTGCCTATCAATCGAGTCACAATCAGAGAATAGGCCGAAAAACACCCAAAAGCTCGATGAGCCTAAGAAGGCTCAGCATGAGGCAATGACAACTGAAGGGTTAACTAGACCTATACGAGATAATCGCCGGCTGAAAAAACACATACACCAAACTAAAACTAAAATGGAAAAATAAAGCAGAAAAATATAAATGATAAATTAAAACTTATCAAGTAGAGAGAGAAAAGGGGTCCACGGATTGAGGCCAAACGACCCCTCTCTAGTGAAAATGATATTTAGTGACTACTGCAATACTTTTAACTTTGTTTGTCGTTTATGAGAAAAAATTGAAACCGTTAATACCTTTCCACGCCAGATTCTTGAAACCCTTAATCAATGGCTTATAGATCTAGCAATTTTATTAGATTATGTATATTTATATTTGAAGGATTTTAAAACGGTAGGTTAAATAGATAATTCACAAAAGTAAAATTTGATGTGTCAACTATTAATTTACATTATATAATTAATATATTAATAAAATTATAAAAAAAAATTTAACTAATTAACAAATGGTAAGTGATAGTAACCCCTCAGTACATATATAAAATTAGCTTTTTTTTTAAAAAAAAGTATAAAAAATTAGAGATTGAAAATAATTAAAATGGACAGAATTGATTACTTAATAATAATTTTCATAAATATGAAATTAATAGAGACAATTACTGATATATCCCTGCAATTTCTACAGTTAGTCGATCAATCAACTCAGGGAAATTTACAAAGAGATAGTAAAATTAAACATACTCTCTATCCCCCGCTCCTCCTCAGTCCACCCATTCAACTCGGGATGACTCATTTCTATTAGCCATCTCCTTTTATTTACAAAAACCCCACTTCATAAAAAAATTTAATAAAAAAAAAACACTAACTCATTACTCACTCAATTAATTAATAATTATTCAAAATATATAATATCTTTCTTTGTTAGTAGATCTTTATGGACTCGCTTTCTAACTCAGCCAAAACCGAGTCCACGCACTTCCCCGTTTCCATCTGACTCGCCCTTTAACTTAACAAACCGATTTATCCGACAACGCACGAAGCAACGGCCTCGATTCGTTCAAAAACTGGAGACTATTATCCATCATTCCCACGTGGCAGCACCTTGGGAATTCCTCCACGCTCCAGAACCGACCCGACTTGCTTGACTCGAGTCGGGACAAGCCGCGGAGAATCTCCTCGAAGGTTGTCTCGTCGCAGCAGGGGATGGTCAGTGGCCCCACGTGGCTGAAGCCGTACTCCTCCTCGGCTTGTACGAGGAGCTGCTTCATGATGGGGTGATTCAGGTACGTCGCCCGCACGATGAACCTCTTGCAGCTGCTCCCAACGCAGACCGCCAAGTGTCCAGCCGGAACATCGGACGGCGCCGCCGAGCGGGAGTAGGCCTTGGTCCGTGCCTTCTTGCGCCACTGCTTTAGCATCTGTCGGATCCTGACAATGCGACGAATTCGGTTGCACTCTGACATGTTTTGTTTTTGTTTTCAAAAGAATTTTTGTGTTTCGGAGTGATGTTTGGTTGTCGTGAGAGTGGGTAATGGGGTGGTCTTATAACTCCGGAAGGACGCTGAAAGACGAAACGGCCCTTGGGGTTGGAGATATTTACGATATTACACATCTGTTGTTTGAGTATTGAGTTGGAGTCAAAAGTGATGATGTCCATGTGAGGGAAAGGTTAGATGATAACATGGTTATAATTGTGCATGATTACGTCGTCGTATTATAATTTAGGAAAATGAGAAGAAGCCGTAAAGGTTTTTTTTTTTGAATTGTAATTTATATATTTATTTATTTATTAGGAATATTATCATATGAGAATTGAGATGTAGTAGTGATTAGCGAAATATAATTTATTTATTAAAAATTTAAAATTTTGAGGTTCATTTTAATCATGTATTATTTTTTTCAAGACTAGAAATGTTATTATAGATTATTTTGTCTTTTTAAGGGATACGCTCCCATCATTATGTTTTCTTATTAAGGTATTTTAATAATGACTTTCATATATTTTTACAAATACTTTTTATAAAAGAGTTTTTTTTATAAAAAATCACGAATATAAAATATTAAAAAAAAAATTAAGCAACATTTGACTCATTTATAAGAGTTTAATTTAGCAATTAGACCAAATTCTCTCCATGAGCAATTTGGTCTAAAATGGACTACTTTAACGGATTGAGTGTAAGTCAAGATGTTTGGGCCTTCATAACTAAGTCGAAAAAGTTATTGAATAAAACCTATGCCAAGACATGTATCGCTACTCAGTAACATTGTCAGAGGACATATCATTACAAATACTTTATTTGCCACATCATCTTGCAGCCCACCAACGGGTGATATGTCAACAGAGTTCAGACTATACCATGTCACCATCGAATCTCGTCAATAGTCTAGATAGAGCCACACATTAGTTGATGACCAAACCTGAATATAAGATGTGATAAGAGAAGTCTCTAAAAAGTCAATGTCAAGTCTCCACATCAATAAGTACAGGCTCATATCCCCTATTGACACATAGATCGAAGCTATCTTCAGTTGTTGAGCAAATTTAGCACTGAATTTATTAACCTCAAAGGGACAAAGTCTGCTAACCCCTCAGTGCTCTCAAGTTCACATGCTCGAGCTAACTACTCCAAAAATTACTTAATCAATAAGATGCCTAGTACTCCAAACGCTAGGAGGTCTAATTATCCTTTTGCCATATCTAGGCTAGTTCTTTAAAATGTCCTCTTAAAAGAGATGGTTCTCTAATCGTATATTGTCAAGTGTTGCCCCTAAGATGTCATCTCTATGCTGGCTGATTCTAAACTCAAATTTTATCTCTAATTTTAAATATAGGTAAAAGAAAATTCAAATAAAGACAACAATTCTACTAAGATAAAATTCTCTCTATCTTCTTTTTAAATTTTAAATTTTTTCTAGAGGCAAAATCCTAGTGACATAATCACCACTAAGCCATTATCCGATTTAATGCATTAGAGGGTTGTCACGGTCCATCCCGCCAGCATATGCCACTGATCTCATATTTCTTGTGTTCTTTATATCCCTCGGTTCACCTATCTTGCAGCATGTCCTCAGCTTAGTTTCCTTCTTAGTCCCAGTTTCCACATCGCTAAATCAGAGGTCTAAGCCCAACCCTGACACTAAAAAGCCCAATAACTCAGATTTTTTTTACTTTGCACTCCTTACAATGTTTGGGATTAGGCCCATGGCCGAAAATCATCCTTAAACAAAAGGGTTTATGTTTTTAAACATGCAAAAGAAAAAAAAAAGTACATTAAGCACCAAAAAGCACACAAAAAGAGTTGATAGAAAAATACTTTTTGTGTTATGTCTATCAAATATATTTCTAGTAACACTTTAAAAACTATTATTTAAAAAAGTCTAGCAAATCACTAATAGTATTGTTTCTCCCAAATTTCAGGGGCAAACTTAATCCTAAAAATGAGGGACCTTATCCTTAAAATCATGGGATCTAATAAGGGAATATTATCCATAAAATTTAAGATATCAATGAGAAAATTAATATTGCTTAAATCAAGAAATTAAACACCTTTCTAAGAGGACTCTACTACTAAGTCCCACAACATCTAAAAAGGAGCTGAACAATGGAGGAAAAGGGCTTTCCACCATGTTAATTACTTTGTCTCCTTTTCTCTCATTTTATATTGTAATGGTTATGGTGCAGTGTGTTACTATTTGTAAAAAAGATTATTAAATAGTATATATAAGCGAGCCTTAGGTAAAAAAGGTCCTTGATTTTATAAAATAAAAAAGAAAAAAAAATTAGATGATCATGGAATCTATTTTGGGAAATATGTACGAGTTAAAGTAAGAATTGATATCATAAAGGCCTTTAGAAGATACGTTAATGTAGCTATTTAGGGCTCCAACGAAAAAGTTGTTGTACTGATTCTATATAAAAAGCTTCGTAAGTTCTGCTATTGTTGTGGACGTATCAGCCATACCTTCAGAAAATGTGTAAAAATGTAGGACAAGGAAAAGAAGAAATAGCACTAAGAAGAAGTGCATAGAAATTAAAGGGATGAAAATAAGGAAGAGGATTTTACATTTGGTCTATGGATTCGTGGAGGATTAAGTGAAGGAAAACAAAAGAAAAGACAGAACAAAGATAGGAATACAAGTCCAAGATCACTAGGTAAAAGAGAGGACCTAAAGACAAAAACTAATTTAAGAAGATTGCAGTAAGAAGAAACTAAACATTTAGCTAGCAAGAAGACTAGTGATGAAGAAGAAAAATATTTAGGTCAATAGTCTACTGCTAAAACCAAAACTTGAACCCAATTAAAAGAAAAGAGAAGTAAGCCACTTAAGAACCCAAGGAAGCCGAAGAAATACCCAGCAACATTAATGGGACAAGAATGAAGTTAATGCTAATGGACATTGACTTCATAGCTTGAGATGCCTATGAAACAAACTAGGAACCTAGGAATATCAGTAATAAGAAAGCAAAAGGAAGGAAAGAAAATGTAGGAAAGGAAATGGTTTGTTTTGATCAAAATTGTGCCAAAGGAGGACAACTAAATGAGTTAAAAAAATATGAAACCAATGAGCCAAACAAAATAAAAACCAATGTCCCATTGTGTGTCGGAGTTAGAACCTTGCTAAGCTTTACAAAAACCCAGTAAAGTAAAATGAAAAAGATTAGCCAGAAGAGCTGAATCATTTTAGAAAACTAGAAAAAGAGAGTAATACTTGGAAACCAAATAACCAGAAGGTGTAGAGGCTGGAAACCAACTCTGCCAAAAGCCATGAGGATCCTTAGCTAAAATGTCCAAGGTTTGAGGAGCCCTTGAACACTCAGAAGTTTAAATAATACTCCAATATAAAAAAACCATAAATTATTTTCTAGTGTGAAACTAAGTTACGAGAAAGATCAATAAGGAATTCAGGTAGTAAGCTTACATATGATAGTTGTTTTGTGGTCTGTAGAAAAGGTTTGAAAGAGAGAATTGCTTTGTTATGGAAAACTTCAATTAATGATTAGATAATATCTTATAGTTAGTTTCATATTTGTGCAATGATTATGAATGGAAAACTAAAAACATATAGGTATACAAGAGCCTATGGCTTACTAGAAACTAGAGAAAAAAAAAATATATGGGTACTGCTCAAAAGGTTGGCTACCTTATTTAACTTTCTGTGGATCTATAGTAGAGACTTCAATGAGATTCTAGAACTAAAAAAGAAGCAAGGTGGACCTCTAAGAGATGTAGAAGCAATTAATATCTTTAGAGGCACTATTAGTGTAGTAACCAGTATCCACGACTGGTAAGAATAAGTATTTATATATGTATAAATATACGTATTTTATTTGTATGTTGGTGATACTTGATTTATATATTATTAGTAGTAGTGTTTGTATAGGTTAAGGTGATACTATTAGCATTGGGTTTAATTGCAAGACTTTAGATTTATTTTAGGGACCAAATTGTGATACTTTGAAAATTTTGGGGGTAAATTCATAAATACCAAAAATTAGCCACTTAGTATAAAAATACACTTTTAAAACCCTAATTCTCTCATTTTGGTCGAGCTACCTCTTTTAGAGAGAGAGAAGAGAGAAAAAGAGGGGAGAGAAAGAGAAGAAGGAGAAGAAAAAGAAGAAGAAATTGGAATTTTGGATTTTAAGAGGTATATCACAATTATTTCTCAATTTATTGATGATAATTATGTTAATTTCTTTAATTTTTGATTTCTGGAAATATGTATAATTGAGGATTTGATGTGTATTTCGTATGATATTTTGAGAATTGATGATGATCTATAAGATAGTTTGATAAATTATGATGAATTGTAGAATTTCTGCTTGATAGTCTCTTGATCCAAGAATTTTATAAATTGTTGTGATTTGATTCTGATTTTTAATTTTTAGTATATGAAATTAGACATGTTAAGGATCATCTGAGACTTTGAATCGATTCAAAATTCCAGAAATTGAATTTATAGTAAATTTACCAAAATGACCCTGAAATTCTGAAAATTTCCTGTGTAAACAGTATAGTACAGTGAAAAATAATTTTTGTCCTATGAATGATCTTCAAAAATTATGAATTTATGGAATATGATAATTTTATATGTCTAATGTGATATACTCGAAATTGAGAATTTAGATCAATGTGGTTGAAGTGCTATGATTTTCTAAAGTGTATCAGCTCATTGCAGTATTTGATTAACAGATTTTTAAAGTTATGGAATAAAATAGTTTTAAAATACTTCTGGCAGTGATTTGGAAGTGAAATATTTATTATGGACTGAGATATGTGTTAAGAGTAATTATGTGGTACTTTTATAATTTTTGAGTTAGTATATAATTTTATAAAATTGGGAGATTGAATACTGTTCAGTAAGTATCTTGATCCTGTCAGGTTTGTAGTTTGGATTCGATGGTGTGTATGGAATGGATTGTGTAGGAAATTTGATATAATATTCATATATAAGAAGGATATATGAGTCAAGAATGGTATATTCTGATTTTGGAGTAATTGGACATCATTTGATGTATTAGAAATTTTTGTTAAGTGTAAGTGGTCAGAATGACAGGTTTTGAGAAACCAAATATTTAGACTAATTTGATGTGATAAATGCATTGTGTATAATTTTGTAAGCTATTTAAAGCATTTTGTGTGAATTGTGAGGCTTATGAAAGGATTAATCTCCATTGATAGGTTAAGGAGATTTAAGCCTTGTAGCTGAAAGTGTTAAGAGGTAAGTATACTAGACTTTTTTACTGAAATCACAATAAACATAGTAATTGTTTTGTATGATTTTGCAAATGGGGTTAAGAATATGTTTATGTTATGTCAAAATATATTTTGATATGAAATGTGAATATATGTTTCTGAATGTGAGCATTGACATTGAGCATGGACATACATGTGTTTTTGTAAGTGAGCTTTCAAAATAAGATGTGTTTAATAAAGAAAGCTTTTGAAGTGTAATATGTCCATGAGAAATATTTTGTATTTTGAGGGTACTTGAACTCACTGTTAACTTAGTAGGCATTTTATGTGATTGTGGAGCCTTTATGTGTGGCCTTTCCTTTGGGATTGGTATATGTTATGTGTTCCGTATGTAGGGAGGATCCTATTGGTACCTAAAGGAATAGTGAGTCATCACATTCGTGTGGTGGCGTATTGGTGCATGTGAGAGGACTCACCGATGATCAGGGTGAGGGTTTGGCTTTTACCTTCGGGCATAAGCATTATATATGTGTTATTCAAGACCTCACTTGTACTATTCCTCTCATACGGTATGTCACCTACGAGTGACATTTGGCTCATTATGTGATATGTGATATGTAAGTCCTACTAAGTAGTAGTTGAGTGATGGTATTCCTATTATGTGTTTTGAAAGAATATGTAAGCGCTTACATGATATGTGATTTGATAAGATTATGATTTTGATTGATCACAGTATATCATACATATACATTGTGTACATATATGTATTTGTATTTGATATATGAAAAACTAGTATGCTTACTGAGTTTTATACTCATTATAGTTTATGGTGATTTCAGGTAAATAAGGTACATGTGTGCTTAGCGGATTTGGCAAGGCTTCTGCTGTTCCTTGAGTTCCCTAAGTTGTTAGGTTGCTAAGTGTTTCAGTTGGGGACACGTGGGATAAGATATTTGATTTGTCCTTATTGAATAAATACTTATGTATTATTTTATTGTGTGTGGTTGGATTTAGTTTAAGTTTCACCAAGTGTAGTAATGGATTGATTTTAAGTAAGAATTTGCAATGAATATATTCTGGGCTTCCGGTAACAAAGTTGCTACTGGTGACGTAGTAGAGTGTTAATCTCTGAGAAAACTCTGCGTATCTCCGGTTTACTAATTGTCCCAGTCATAATTCAATTGCTATAATTCTGAAAGAAATTAAAATGAATGTTTAAGTATTATTGAGTGAATGTAAGTGATGTCGTGTGTCAGATCTTTTGGGTCTGGGGCGTGACAATTAGATACTGTAAGCTCCAAGATATAGGATAGAATGGTTTTCCATTCACATAGTCTAATAAAAGAAATGGTCACACTTTTGTGGAGGAAAATATTGACAGATTCATGTGTAATGTGAAATAAAGTAGGCTTTATAGCAGGAATTAAATATATCTTCTAGTAGCCACAGCATTAAACTACTGCCCTATAATGGTAGAACCCCAGAGTTATAGAAATGGTTAAAAAAAATCCTAGAAACCTTCCCCTAAATTCCACTTTGAAGATGTGGAACACTTATGATAAGTTTAAAGGGGTGGTAACTAAACGTTGGGAAACAATTGGAAGATATGGAATGGTTGTCGTTGATAATTTTTTGGAGAAAGTTAAAAGGATGAAGTCAGGGCTAAGTTGTTAGAGTAGGAAAGTGTTTAGTGAAAGACACAAGAAGTTGGATTAACTTAAGGCCAAGTTGGACCAAGAAAATGTGAGAATAGACAGTATGAAAACCCCAAGTAAGGTGATAAAGCTAGAGAGACAAATGAATAACCTTCCCACAAAAAAGAAATTATATTGGAAGTAGACATCAAGGGCAGCCTGGCTAAAGAATGGAGACAAAAATACCAAGTTCTTTCATGCTATTGCCTCATGCAAAAGAAGAAGGAATGAGATTTAGAGGTGTGTTGCCAATAAATTGATAATGGACTGAAGATGTACAAGAGGTGGAATAGATCATCTATGATTATTTTACAAATCTCTTTACCTCTACAATGCCTACCAGGGAGCAAATCATGGAAACTACTCAAGGGATAGTACAATATCAGGAGAAGTGAATGAGGAGTTGTGGAAGGCCTTCACTAGAGAAGAAGTGGTTAATGCAATTTGGAAAACTAATCCAACCAAGGCTATAGGTTCTAATGGCTTTTCTGTAGGATTTTTTTCAATCTCGATGGTAGACTATAGCAGAAGATACCATCAATACATACTTATACATCCTCAACCATCAATACATACTTATACATCCTTAATTACTTTGATTACAAAAAAAGTAAAATCCACAGCTTGTTTATTACAATAGCCATACCTAATAGACTCAAATATGTATTAAATATTATCATTGCCCCAATCAAAGTGCCTTCTTATCCTCTAGACTGATTAATGACAATACTATCTTAAGGAAAAAGTGCTTGCACAAAATTAGAAGCATAAAGTCTGGTAAATAATGATGGATAACTCTTAAGCTTGATATTAATAAAGCTTATAATAGATTAGAATGGCTTTTTCTATAATGTATTATGTTCAAACTAGGCTTTGCTAAACAATAGGTGTATTTATTATTGATGTATTTCTACAGCCTCTTTTTTAGTCTTGATAAGCAGGGAAGTCAATAGGCATATCCAGGCTCAAAGGGGATTGAGACAAGCTTGTCCTCTATCTCTATACTTGTTTCTGATCTGTGCAAAAGCTTTCTCCTTATTGATCCAGCAAGCTGAAACTCATGGCCAGCTTTAAGGCATCAAATTTGGCAACTCCATTTCAATCTCTAATCTTTTGTTTGTAAATGACAGTCTCATTTGCATTAAGGCCTTAGGTGAAGGATGTAGTAAGCTCAAGCAAATATTTGATGTATATTACAAGGCATCAGGACATGTGTTTAATTATGAAATATCTTTACTCTTTTAGAACATTTAAGATGTGTTCCAACTAAGAAGAGTTTCATTGCATGAGAAATATCTTGGATTTCCATCTTTGGTAAGAAGAAATAAGAAGGCTTCTTCAATGACATCAAACTCATAGTGTCAAGTAAAGTAACCTATTGGAATGAAAAACTCTTCTCTAATGGAAGGAAAAAGATACTCATTAAAGTTGTTGCTCAGGCTATTCCTATCAGGGATCTAGTATACATAGGTGTATGCATATGCAATAGTATTTGTTGTATAAAACACATATCTCATACATATTTAGCGCTGCAGAATAATTAAATTATATAATAAACACAATAAATAATATATTAATCACATTAATATATTTAAAGAGTTGATAAATCACTGAAACGTGTAACGTTTTACACGTGTATCCTGAGAGTCTGTCTAGAGATCAACTACCAACGTGTAACGTTGGTAGTTCTAGTCACTAACTCAGTGGGCTTTGTAAGTTAGAACATCAGCTTCAAATTCAGCACTAGGTTTAACACTTAAACCCTTTGAATTTATTTTTTCCTTGATCAACTTTTTTATCAATAAAATAAATTCTTAATTGTTGTAACTGATAGACAACAATAAAGATAGTTTATAAACAGATTTTAACATTTGAAACCAATTCACAAGAGATCAAATTTTTTTTTTCTTCACTTATTGCCCGGCTACCATTTTGAAAAGCAAAGCAATATTCGCTTTGAATTTCAAAGGAACAACTGAAATAAGAAAAAATGAAGCAATTCTCCATTTTTTTCTATTCCTTTTTTCTCTTCTGATTTTCATACATTATATATATATACATATATATATATATCTCAAATATATAAAATAATAATATTATATTTTATAATATTAAACACTTGGCCACCAATTAAATAAATAATATTATTATAATAAATAATAATATAATAAAATAAATGGATGACAACTAAAAGGCATTATATAATAAAATAATATATTATAATATATAATATGAGATATTTATAATTATTTAATAATTAAATAATTATTGTGTGAAATTATCATTTTACCCCTCATGAATAGTTTCAAGTATACCTCTAAGTAGGTCCCACCAAATTTCACACTTGGGTAAACTCAACCGAGGGTCCACAATGCGCCACATGTCATTATACAATTAGTAAATAACAATTATTGACTAATTATTATATTTAACACTTAAATACAGATACACACGTATTTTCGTGGTAATGTTGTATATTACTGAATTAAACAATTTAATCTAGTACGTTGCCTCAGTGCTCAACGAGTACATTCCATATCACGAGACTCCCTAGGTCCACATCCGATTCGTCAAATGAAACTATTCCATAAGCCTGTGAACATTGACCCACGTATACGTCACGAAATACAAATCAACGCGTCGACCATCCAAGCTGAGGTTATAACGCATACATATAATCATTCCGTCATGATATCCTCGATGTTTAGGGATATAGATTATCACCGTCAAATCGCCATGTGCTCATCCATATCATATCCCCAGACTTGTATCTCACTGAACAATATGTGCAAACTCATTTGCCATATTGTTATACCCTATCGAAAACTCTTTTCAGGTTTAATGTTTGTGGCCACAAGACTTTTTGAGATACAATTTTGAAGCATCTAGATATCTAACTCCCTATACGAGCTGACGAATCCCATATCTGTACACACTGGAATCCATAAGCATAGAACCATACCCAACGACATCCAGCGATCACACCATACAAGGTCTATGACATGCCTGGAACCAAAGTATGGTGGATTACTTACAAGGCTTGTAATAATCAGTATCTACAACCGGTAAGAATATGTATTTATATATATATATAAAAATATATATTTTATTTGTATGTGGGTGATCCTTGATTTTTATATTGTTATTAGTAGTGTTTTTATAAGTTAAGGACATACTATTAGTGTAGTAACCAGTATCCACGACTGGTAAGAATAAGTATTTTTATATATATAAATATACGTATTTTATTTGTATGTTGGTGATACTTGATTTATATATTGTTATTAGTAGTGTTTGTATAGGTTAAGGTCATACTATTAGCATTGGGTTTAATTGCAAGACTTTAAATTTATTTTAGGGACCAAATTGTAATACTTTAAAAGTTTTGGGGGTAAATTCGTAAATACCAAAATTTAGCCACTTAGTATAAAAATACACTTTTAAAACCCTAATTATCTCATTTTGGTCGAGTTATCTCTTTTAGAGAGAGAGAAGAGAGAAAAAGAGGGGAGAGAAAGAGAAGAAGGAGAAGAAAAAGAAGAAGAAATTGGAATTTTGGATTTTAAGAGGTATATCACAACTATTTCTCAATTTATTGGTGTTAATTATGTTAATTTCTTTAAGTTTTAATTTCTGAAAATATGTATAATTGAGGATTTGATGTGTATTTCGTATGATATTTTGAGAATTGATGATGATCTATAAGATAGTTTGATAAATTATGATGGATTGTAGAATTTCTGCTTGATAGTCTCTTTATCCAAGAATTTTATAAATTGTTGTGATTTGATTCTGATTTTTAATTTTTAGTATATGAAATTAGACATGTTTAGGATCATCTGAGACTTTGAATCGATTCAAAATTCCAGAAATTGAATATTTTTTGAATTTACCAAAATGACCCTGAAATTTTGGAAATTTCCTATGTCAACAGTATGATACAGTGAAAAAAACTTTTTGTCCTACTGAATGATCTTCAAAAATTACGAATTTGAGGAATATGATAAGTTTATATGTCTAATATAATATACTCGAAATTGAGAATTTAGATCAATGTGGTTGAAGTGCTATGATTTTCTAAAGTGTATCAGCTCATTGCAGTATTTGATTAACAGATTTTTAAAGTTATGGAATAAAATAGTTTTAAAATACTTTTGGCAGTGATTTGGAAGTGAAATATTTATCATGGACTGAGATATGTATTAAAAGTAATTATGTGATATTTTTATAATTTTTGAGTTAGTATATGATTTTATAAAATTGGGAGATTGAATACTATTCAGTAAGTATCTTGATCTTGTCAGGTTAGTAGTTTGGATTCGATGGTATGTATGGAATGGATTGTGTAGGAATTTTGATATAATATTCATATATAAGAAGGATATATGAGTCAAGAATAATATATTCTGATTTTGGAGTAATTAGACATCATTTGATTTATTAGAAAATTTTGTTAAGTGTAAGTGGTCAGAATAACAGGTTTTGAGAAACTAAGTATTTAGACCAATTTGATGTGATAAATACATTGTGTATAATTTTGTAAGCTATTTAAAGTAATTTGTGTGAATTGTGAGGCTTATAAAAGGATTAATCTCCATTGATAGGTTAAGAAGATTTAAGCCTTGTAGCTGAAAGTGTTAAGAGGTAAGTATACTAGACTTTTTACTGGAATCACAATAAACATAGTAAGTGTTATAAATGATTTTGTAAATGTGGTTAGGAATATGTTTATGTTATGTCAAAGTATATTTTGATATAAAATGTGAAGATATGTATTTAAGAATGTGAGCATAGACATACATGACATACATGTATTTTTGAAAGTGAGCTTTCAAAGTGAAATGTGTTTAACAAAGAGAGCTTTTGAAGTGTAATATGTCCATGAGAAATATTTTGTGTTTTGAGGGTACTTGAACTCACTGTTAACTTAGTAGGCATTTTATGTGATTTGTGGAGCCTTTATGTGTGGCCTTTCCTTCGGGATTGGTATATGTTATGTGTTCCGTATGTAGGGAGGATCCTATTGGTACCTAAAGGAAGAGTGAGTCATCACATTCGTGTGGTGGCGTATTGGTACATGTGAGAGGACTCACCGATGATCAAGGTGAGGGTTTGGCTTTTACCTTCGAGCATGAGCATTATATATGTGTAATTTAAAGGCCTCACTTGTACTATTCCTCTCATACGGTATGTCACCTACGAGTGACATTTGGCTCATTATGTGATATGTGATATGTAAGTCCTACTAAGTAGTAGTTGAGTGATGGTATTCCTATTATGTGTTTTGAAAGAATATGTAAGCGCTTACATGATATGTGATTTGATAAGATTATGATTTTGATTGATCACAGCATATCATACATATGCATTGTGTACATATATGTATTTGTATTTGATATATGAAAAACTAGTATGCTTACTGAGTTTTATACTTATTATAGTTTATGGTGATTTCAGGTAAATAAGGTACGTGTGTGCTTAGCGGATTTGGCAAGGCTTCTGCTGTTCCTTGGATTCCCTAAGTTGTTAGGTTGCTAAGTGTTTCATTTGGGGACACGTGGGATAAGATATTTGATTTGTCCCTATTGAATAAATACTTATGTATTATTTTATTGTGTGTGGTTGGATTTAGTTTAAGTTTCACCAAGTGTAGTAATAGATTGATTTTAAGTAAGAATTTGCAATGAATATATTCTGGGCTTCCGGTAACAAAGTTGCTACTGGTGACGTAGTAGAGTGTTAATCTATGAGAAAACTCTGTGTATTTCCGGTTTATTAATTGTCCCAGTCATAATTCAATTGCTATAATTCTGAAAGAAATTAAAATAAATATTTAAGTATTATTGAATGAATTTAAGTGATGTCGTGTGTCAGATCTTTTGCGTCTGGGGCGTGACAATTAGTATTGAGTTTATTTGTAAGACTTTAGATTTATTTTAGGGACCAAATTGTAATACTTTAAAAGTTTTGGGGCAAATTCGTAAATATTATAAATTTGCCTCTTAGTATAAAAATATACTTTTGAAACCCTAATTTGGTCATTTTTGGGTTGAGCTATCCCTTTAGAGAGAGAAGAGAGAGAAAAGAGAGAAATAAATAGGAGAGAAAGAGAAGAAGAAGAAGAAGAAATTGGAAATTTAGATTTTAAGAGGTATATCACACCTATTTCTCAATTTATTGGTATTAATTAAGTTAATTCTTTTAAGTTTGATTTCTAAAAATATGTATAATTGAGGATTTGATGTGTATTTCGTAACATCTTGTGAGAATTGATGATGATTTATGAGATAGTTTGATAAATCATAATGAATTGTGGAATTTTTGCTTGATAGTCTCTTGATCCAGTAATTTTATAAATTGTTGTGATTCGATTCTGGTTTTTAATTTTTAATATATGAAATTAGACATATTTAGGATCATTTGAGACTTTGAATCGATTCAAAATTCCATAAATTGAATTTTTTGTGAATTTACCAAAATGACCCTGAAATTCTAGAAATTTCCTGTGTGAACAGTATGATACAGTGACAAATAATTTTTGATCTACTTAGTGATCTTAAAAAATTACAACTTTATGAAATATGATAATTATATATATTTAATATGATATACTCAAAATTGAGAATTTAGATCAATGTGGTTAAATTGTTATGATTTTCTAAAGAGTGTCAGCTCATTACAGTATTTGATTAACAGATTTTTAAAACTATAGAATAAAATAGTTTTAAAATACTTTTGGCAGTTATTTTGAAGTACAATATTTATTATGGATTTCGATATGTGTCAATAGTATTTCTGTGGTAGTTTTATAATTTTTGAGTTAGTATATGATTTTATAAAATTAGGAGATTCAATACTGTTCAATAAGTATCTTGATCCTGTCAGGTTAGTAGTTTAGATGCGATGGTGTGTATGGAATGGATTGTGTAAGTATTTTGATATAATATTCATATATAAGAAGTATATATGAGTTAAGAATGATATATTCTGATTTTGGAGTAATTGGACATCATTTGATGTATTAGAAAATTTTGTTAAGTGTAAGTGGTCAGAATGACAGGTTTTGAGAAACCAAGTATTTAGACCAATTTGATGTGATAAATGCATTGTGTATAATTTTGTAAGCTATTTAAAGTATTTTGTGTGAATTGTGAGGCTTATGAAGGGATTAATCTCCATTGATAGGTTAAGGAGATTTAAGCCTTGTAGCTGTAAATGCTAAGAGGTAAGTATACTAGACTTTTTTCTGAAATCACAATAAACATAGTAATTGTTTTGTATGATTTCGTAAATGTGGTTAGGAATATGTTTATGTTATGTCAAAGTATATTTTGATATGAAATGTGAAGATATATATTTATGAATGTGAGCATGGACATACATGACATATATGTATTTTTGAAAGTGAGCTTTCAAAGTGAAATGTGTTTAACAAAGAGAGCTTTTGAAGTGTAATATGTCCATGAGAAATATTTTGTGTTTTGAGGGTACTTGAACTCACTGTTAACTTAGTAGGCATTTTATGTGATTTGTGGAGCCTTTATGTATGGCCTTTTCTTCGGGATTGGTAGATGTTATGTTCCGTATGTAGGGAGGATCCTATTGGTACCTAAAGGAAGAGTGAGTCATCACATTCGTGTAGTGGCGTATTGGTGCATGTGAGAGGACTCACCGATGATCAGGGTGAGGGTTTGGCTTTTACCTTCAGGCATGAGCATTATATATGTGTGATTTAAAAACCTCACTTATACTATTACTCTCATACGGTATGTCACCTACGAGTGACATTTGGCTCATTATGTGATATGTAAGTCCTACTAAGTAGTAGTTGAGTGATGGTATTCCTATTATATGTTTTGAAAGAATGTGTAAGCGTTTACATGACATGTGATTTGATAAGATTATAATTTTGATTGATCACAACATATCATACATATGCATTGTGTAAATATATGTATTTATATTTGATATATGAAAAACTAGTATGTTTACTGAGTTTTATATTCATTATAGTTTATGGTGATTTCAAGTAAATAAGGTACATGTATGCTTAGCGAATTTAGTAAGGCTTCTACTATTTCTTGGGTTCCCTAAGTTGCTAGGTTGCTAAGTATTTTATTTGGGGACACGTGAGATATGATATTTGATTTGTCCCTATTGAATAAATACTTATGTATTATTTTATGGTGTGTGGATTGGATTTGGTTTAAGTTTCATAAAGTGTGGTTATTGAATGATTTAAAGTAAGAATTTGCAATGAATATATTCTGGGCTTCCGGTAACAAAGTTGCTACTAGTGACGTAGTAGAGTGTTAATCTCTGAGAAAACTCTGCATATCTCCGGTTTAATAATTGTCCCAGTTATAATTCAATTGCTATAATTCTAAAAGAAATTGAAATGAATGTTTAAATATGTTCAATAGAAGATTATGTGTATATGTTAGATTATGAGTTGATTTTTAGTGTTGAATACTATTTATGAGTGCACATTTTTGAATGAATGTAAATGATGTTGTGTGTCGGATCTTTTGGGTCTGGGGTATGACAAGGCCACCATCTCACTCAGGTCAAAGGACCACGTATACTACTCAACTCGAGAGAACCCTCTGTTGACGGCTTACATAGGAATCTATCGGAGGTCCTCGTAAGTCCATCCTATATCCAGTCCTAACTGGATACTCATATGTCAATAAGAACTCCAAGCTTATGGTCGGTTAGGAACAACCATCTATCCCTTATAGGTACGACATATGTTGATCTATATAAAGTTATCCACCGACAGACCCGCATCGGTAAAAATATATCAGAGATAATATTCAAGAACATTCTTGCGCAACTGACATTTCCTGGCACCTGATTGCAACTCCTGTAACTATGCAATTGCTAGTATATTTCTAGGTCTATGTCCTATTACAGACAATACTCAAACTCTTGGATCTTCGCTGAGTATTATAACCAGCTAACAATTAGTTGTGCTAACATTTAGCATTTATATCTCTCAGTGCGGTCAACTATGAGCCCTTATCTAAACTTCTTTAGATCAGATCTGAACTCTTTTAGATCATACAATGTCTGTAATGTTACATTGCATAGTATCATATAAATATGTATTAGCGATTCAATAGGAATGTATAGTTGTATAAATAATAAGTACACTCAGGGATAACATGTAAGCACCAGTCCTAACAATTTCTAGTTATGCTATGAGTATTTTCAAGCTTCCTTGGAATCTTTATGCTGATATTCAAAAGGTCTTTACTAGATTCTAGTGAGGGTTTACAATGGAGCATAAAAGGAGAATTCATTGGGCAAAATGGGACTCGATATGTTAAGGGAAAAGTCAAGTGGGTTAAGGTTTAGAGACTTAACATGCTTTAATCAAGCATTATTAGCTAAACAAAGGTGAAAGGTAATACAACATCTTGGCTCATTGACAGCTCGTGTGCTTAGAGCCAGGTAGTTTAAAAGGGGCTCTTCTAAAAAGCCAAGCTTGAAAGTAATCATCTTATATATAGAGGAGTTTGCTCTAGGAAACATAGCTACTACAAGAAAGGGTTAGATGGATTATTGATAGTGGATCTAAGGTGAAATTTTATCAAAGTAATTGGATTTCAAGGAATTCAATGCTCCAATCTATCTCTCCTCCAAGCTTAACTGAGGATGCAACTGTGGACTCACTCATCAATGAGATGAATGAGTGGAAAAAGGATTTAATCAGTCATCATTTCTTAGGCATAGACATAGAGCACATTCTTAAGATACCTCTCCCCCCAAAAAAGATGGATTATGAACTATGTTGGCATTATGATAAGTAGGGCAAGTTTTCAATTAGAAGTGGCTACTATGTCGCCTTACAAAAGAAGTCCAAAAAGTGGCTTGAGACCTCTGAAAGAAGTACTGATTACAGGAGAAAGATTTGGCTTAGCTCAATCTAACAAAAAATTAAGGTCTTTATATGGAGAGCTATGCAGAATCTCATTCTCACATCAAAAGCTCTGAAAATAAGAAGAAAAAAAATTGGTAGTTCAAGATGTAAGAGATACCTTAAAGGTAAAGGAAGTACTCTTCATGCTCTTGTCTTATGCAAATGGGCTAAAAAGATCTAGAAAGAGATAGGATTTACTGACCTGATCAGAGGGTTACAGGAAAACAGATGAGAGGCTTTTAGAGTATATTATTTCTAGCACCACTGAAGCTAAATTTGAGAAGACTATGATTTTGATGTGAGCTATATGGAATCACAGGAACAAATTCATTATGGAGAATAAACAAGAAGATCCAAAAAGGGTTGTCAAAAGGGTAGAAACTATCCTGGAGTCTTGCCCGAAGCAAGTTCCTAAAATTCCTCAAGGTCACCGTAAACTTTTGAATTCACTAGCATCATATTGGGAAGTACCACCATAAGGATGGTTTAAATTAAATGTAGATATAGCATTAAAGCTTGGAAAAGCCCGAGTAGGATTGGGGACAATCATCCAAGATGAGAGGGGAACGTATCAAGCAATAGTAGCTCTCAACAAGATTGGCATTAATAATGTTGAGTTTACAGAAGCAGAGGCATTACTCTTTGGACTGCAGATGGCTGTTGAAAGCCAGTATTTATCGTTAATTATTGAATCTGATGCAAAGACTATTGTTGAACTGGTGAAAGGAGTACTTCGATCCTCTAAGGAAATCAGCCAAGTTATTAAGGAAATTCAGAACATCCTAAAAGATTTTGATCATTTTAGAGTTAGACATATCCCTAAATCATGTAATATGTTTGCTTACGGACTAGCTAAATAAGCCTTTAATGTCTATGACTCAAAAAAATATTAGGAGTTCTTCCCATTAAAGTTCTCTTTTCATTAATGGAATTTGTTTTTCAATATATATATCTATACACACACACACAAATTTACATATTGACTGTAAGGGCTCTAAAGCTTTTTCTGCAGGCTGCTATGCTAATTGTAGCCATCATTCATTTTATGAATGGTGACCTGACTCTGACTAGTGACTAAAGGAAACCATTGTAATTTATTTACAGCTAGTGACCATTCACGGATTCAATATGCAACAACCTCAATTTTCAATTAAGGCTTAATCAACTCTTTTCAAATATAAAAATTAAGAGATGAAAATGACAGATATATATATATTATATAAATATAATATACTATCTTATATATAAAATTTGTTTCTTTGCTTCTAATCCCATTATCTCTTTTTTCCCTCAATATCTCGTTAACATAGTGATCCTTATTAAGTTAGTAAATAACAAAAGATTTAGGGAATATATGCTGGGGGCCTGTTTTGTGGACTAATTAGATGATCATTTTGGATCCAACCAATACTTTTTCAACTGGAAAAGCACTTTCCAACAAGTGCTTTTATATAGATAAAGAGATAAGAACATCAAGGACTGTGGCTGCCCTCATTTAAGCTCTGGACGTCGTTCTAACCTACCCAACATTTTGCTCTCTTCTTGCTTTTAGTTGAAGCACTTAATTAACTGCCACAAAAAATTATCATCAGTACACATAAAAGCTATATGACAGACAGATAGAGAATTTTTCATAAATAACCAATTTATTGGCGGCATTTTTTTTATTTAACCAACTTTAAAATTTTAATTTTTATAGTTAAATAATTTTAAAATGGATAAAAATATATTTGTCACTATTTTAGTATTACCCGCTATTGTAACTGTTGACTAAAAAATATAATGTTTGAGTCAATGAGTTTTAAATTTGTATTTGAGAGAATGAGTGTGGGTTTGTAAAATTAGGCTACATTGAAGGATCCGGAACCTAGTTGGTCAAGCTTATTCTCGCAAGAAAAGAAGAAAAAAAATTCGTTATGATTCCTTCAGTAGTAGTTCTAGCTACGACCATTCGATTCTTAAGTCAATGATCTTTTAAATGTGATGTTTATAAAATATAGTTTAGTTGGGAGAGAATATCATTACCCCTTATCATTGTCTTGAGTTCCCTTTTTGTAGTCGTTATTCATATAAACTATGAATTTGGTAAGCAAAGGATCAAATCATTTCCGATTGATTATCAGCATATTCGTGTTGATTGGAATTCCAAAATTAAGGCCACCTCTCTTACGAGTGGCGTGCTCTGAAAATCGTGACAACTTACCTTATAGGAGATGTACATTGACCTTTCTCAATAATCCTTGGGATCATTTCTTAAATGAGGAAGAGTGATAGTTTTGAATTTAGTTCGTGTCATTCAAAGTTTAGAATTGCTCGAAGGTATCTAATTATTAAGGCCTCGAGCAACTTGAAGAATTGGGCTCAGATTGTCCCTAAGTTTAATCTAGCTTTGAATTGTCTGGTAATGAATACCCTAAATGAATTAAAGGCTCAGAGTGTAATTAGTTTAGGCTGGCCTTTGAGGGAAATTTGAGCTCATAATTTTGGGCTGATTTCAGAGATAGGCCTAAGCTTATAATCGATTCGATTTGCAAGGGAAAATAGTAACAAATTTTTTATTTTACAATTTTATTTTATATTTAATTATAATTTTATTTCATCATTTATATCATTTATTTAAAATTATATTTATATTTATTCAAATTTAAGTTTATATTAAAATTATATTTATTTTATTATATTATTTATTAATTATTTAATTTAACCATATTATTACAAAAATTAAATAAATAATATAGTTGAATTAAACTAAATAAATAATATAATTAACTTATTAATAATAGATATAATTTTAATAAATAAATACAAACTTAAATTTAGGCAAATATAAATATAATTTTCAATAAATAATATAAATTAATTATATTATACATAATAAAATAAATAAATAAAATATTTATTTAATTATAAATATTAATAATTTTTTATAAATAATAATTAAAATAAAGGAGAACAATTATGCCCCTTGCCCCCCACCCAATATCGAAATATCAAATCCTCCGAGATATTTTTATCGTGTGATCGTGCGAATAGCTTTGTGCAATGGCATTTTGGCGCGATGCATGGCCAATGGCCCCTTATTTAGGTGATATCACGCCATATATTTTACTTATTTTTTATTATTTAAAATTTTATTTTATTATATATGGCATGAATAATTTATATTATTTTTTAAATATTATATTTTATTATTTTAAATTTATATTTATATTATTTATTAAAATTATATTTGTTTTATTTGATTATATTATTTATTTAATTATTAATCCAATTGATTTTCTTAAGTTAAATAATAAATAATAATTTAAATAAATAAAAAAGTTAGACCAATAATTAGCAAATAATATAATTAAGAAAATAAATATAATTTTAATAAATAAATACAAATTTAAATTTAAATTTCAACTAATAGTAATATAATTTTAAATAAATAATATAAATTATTTATGTGATACATAATAAAATAAAATTATAAATAAATTGATTATTAAATAAAAAATAGTATTGTAGCGGGAGTACTATTTGTTACCGCGGGTATTATTAAAATAGTGAAAAAAATATTTTTATCTGCTTTTAAATTAATTAGTTATAAAAATTAAAAAAAATTAAAAGTAACTATTTATGAAAAATTGTCCGGATAGATTGTGAATACAACAATCTCATTGATGAAATTATAGCTTTTATCAATTGGTTCTGTGAATGCTATTACATGCCAACAAAGTTTATTTATTTTATTCTATGGGAGGAATCATTACAAACATATATAGTCAAATTCAATGCCTAAAGTTTTACTCTGAAATGGAGTCATGGATCCCCTACAGGCTAAAGTTATAGAAACGATAAAAAGTGTTGCTAGAAAAGTGCTTCGTAAACTTTTGGATAGTGCTAGTTCTTGAAGGCTGGCTAATTAATGTTATTATTTTATGGGCAGAAATAATATTGAACTTTTAAAATTGCAAACTGAGAAGACAAGCATCAATCGTAGTCAATGCTTTTAGCTTTTTAGCTTTCAGCTTTCTCTTTTCTCGACCCACTCACATTTAATCTTTCAATTCCTCTCCATCTGCAATACTAATGGTGGTCCAAGCTTGATTTTTCTGACGACGAGGGAAGAGCTTTGACTAATATTGATTAGAAATTGTCATTAAGGCTTAATTAATTCTTGACTAATATATTTGTATATATTTAAGGAGATTTAAAATTTTAATATTTCTTAAATATAGTAGAGAGAAATTGCATTTTGTCATTCAATCACATAAATCTTGGTAATAGAATATTATTTTATTACAAATAGAGTTTATATTTGCATACATACCTCTATATGAGAGAATTGTTATACGTATAAACGATCTAATTCCTCACTTATTATAGAGCGAGTAATTAATAATTATACATGTAGCACGATTCTATAGCATCCGTAAATTAATTATAAAAAAAACTGCTATGTGATAATATCACTTGAACGTTGCCAAGTCCAACTAAATCACTCTAATATTTCCATCTCCTTTAAAGACTATTTCATTATCCATTTGATAAGGACGGATTTGGCAAAATTAGAATTTTCTTAGCTAATTCCCAGCGTCTGCTTGCTGAAAAACAAAAGCTGTTTTCACGCTTTGTATTATTGCTTTTATTCTTGGGTCCCTGGGAAGAGATTCTTCTCAAGTATCAACTTCCCTCGAACCCACTTGCTGATATATTCAGCTGAAAGTAATTGAAGTGGCTTTCCTGCAGACAATATCCAAATGATTGTACCCAATTGCTAAAACCTGTCAAACCATGCACATGAACTTAAATAATTGCTGACCCCATTTGTTTTATGCATGCATCGAAGTCCAAATCTTTCTTTTAGATTTATTTGAAGGAATTTAAGAATAAATTTTTTCACTATTACAAGCTTAGAACATCAGTGTTATGTTACTGATAAGACAGACAGAATAATATTTGAACTCGGTTCACAAACTCCAGGAACAGAAGATTAAGAAGATGAATAAATAAAGTGATACCAGAACAGAATAAAGCAGCCCTAACTTGAAGTCTTCACTCTTCAATTATAAACATAAATATAAGAGAAGGGTACAAGAATAACCTTTTTTTTAAAAGTATAATTTGCCACTGCCATGTATATATAGTAACTAATTTATTTTGACTGAAAACTTTGCGTTTTGTTTATGTTTCCGTTCCCAGTTCGCAAGTTACATAATGATGCAGATTGATTGATATTATTGAAAAAATATTAACCAAAACCACTTTTTTAAGTCAACAATTAAAAATATTCCAAATGAACACCCACTATAATTAAAAATATACAATTCCCACTACATATTCATGCACGCTTCTGTTGTCCTTAGAGATCTCAAGCTCAAAATTTCCACATTCCATTATTTTTGCATTACTTAAACTCACTGTTAATTAAGTACTTTTAGACAAGAATCCCGGATGTATTTCTTTTATAGCTGGAATTTTATTCTATGTTTCCTTCTTTGTTGATTGTAACCAAAACATTGAATATTCTTTTTGAAATTCTTTCGATCTGAGTAACAAGCAGCATATTCACATTATTATTTGGATCTCAATTGCATGACTCAGAAACGATGAAAAATTAACTAGTGTTGTTATATATTGTTCCCTTTTCTGCATTATAATGATATAATTTGATTAAGATTCTGTTAGTCTTTGAAATGCAAAACCCAATATGGTCACGAAATCCTAAAACAATTTAAATGACCTTGATTTGCCTTCATATATGTCATCATCCACCATATGATTATAATTATAATTTCATTTTGTTGCTAACCAAAGGCATGAGATGCCAGTGCATGCATGTGCCAAACATATATATTAATACAACATTGATCATATATGTAGAGGCCTTGTAAATATTGATTCCATGTCCTTATATATTATCACTGGTGAGAAAAGTAAATGTTTACACATAATAATGCTAGTGGTTATTCAGTTGGCAATGTCATATTGTTCAATATATTACTAATTAATAAACTAGCTAATAACAAATTAAATTGAAAGATTGCATATGAACAAGACAGATAATATATATATACTCTCCTAGCTATATGTAGTTATTGTTTCGTTTCCTTGTAATATTCTAGTGATTTCGTGTCTGCCCAGTATCTTTTTAACCCAGTAATCCTGATTAAAATATTAAATAATTTATGAGATTTAGAAAATATATGTTGGGGCAAGCTTCTGGACTCATTAGATGGGTCATTAATTTTGGATCTAAGCATATAATTTCAGAGCTGAAAATAGCTAGGGCTTGCTTGAAAGCGCTTCTGTACAGGAAAGTGATTGTTGGGAGTTGTCAAGGCAACAATATTGTACTTTACATCGAAGATTGCAGTTCGAAGCCCTAGATATACGACTCTTAACCTACCCAACATTATGCCTTGTTGTCCCACAAAATTAAGCTATATATGACTGATATATTATGTCAGTTAATTAGTTTACAACAAGCTGGTTCATGAAAATGATAGCTAGCTTTTGGTATTATTAATGATCTTCTACGCTAATAAATTGTATTATTTTTATGGCCAGAAAGGAAACACAGATCAAAAGGGCAAGCAAAGCATCAGTAGGAATGTATGCAGTCGATGCTTTGAATTATTTCCAGGCTACTATATGTTTTCTTCATAAAAATAGAGCCACCCACGTACACGAATACGGCCAAGCGTTGCTCGAAAAAGAGCTATAATTGCTTGTAAACTATAGAGAATGGTATTTCAGGATAAAAAAGTTTATCATATTAAAGTTTTCATGGGCAGAAAGTGGACATGAGAAGGCAAAAATAAGCATCAAAGCCAAAATAGTCAATTATGCCTTGTCATTTCTTTGGTTTTTTGAATTTTGTTCTACTTTTACAACTCATCTGCAACTTTTGGCGGTCCATGGTTTTTGAAACAGAGTTTTAATTAAATTTGAATTGATGATGAGATCACTTCAATTTATATAATAATATTAATTGAACACATGCATGCATGCAAGTGCAACGGAATGATTATGAACATCAGAACATGGTTTTGTTTTTTGGTTAATGATCGATGTAGGACGAAATTTTAAAAGTCCGATCCTTTTTGTTTGGTTAACTTGGGTCATATTTGGCATGCTATTTTAAGTCTTTGTTTTCTTGTTTAAGTAGGGTTTTCCTCTATT
Organism: Ailanthus altissimus; assembly: GCA_946807835.1. Taxonomy (NCBI): domain Eukaryota; kingdom Viridiplantae; phylum Streptophyta; class Magnoliopsida; order Sapindales; family Simaroubaceae; genus Ailanthus; species Ailanthus altissimus. The sequence goes on from OX327698.1 coordinate 16,863,968, forward strand.
CTCATTTGGGTTAATCTTACTTTTAATAGGAAAGTTATTTTTCTTTTTTCTTATAATCATCGCTACAAGAAACAATGACTTTTGTGATGGCTAATTTGTCATCGCAAAAAATTATTGTAAATGTGAGCGTCGTAAATATTTGTAATAACTACTTAGTTATTGCAAAAAGTCAAATATTATAAAAAAAAGATGCAGCTGTAATTTTATTTTATTATAATCTACATATATAAATTACATAAAATATTTAAATAATTAAAATTGTTTATATTATAAAATTATGATGCAAAATCTTAAAAATAAAGCTCAACATAAAAAATGAACAAAAATAATATTATTAAAGATCTTCAACATTACAATATAATAAATTTAAGAATTAACATTATTCAACTTAAATACACCATTCAATCTTTATTCCCAACATCCATGTCTAAAGTAATACTACATAAATTTATTTAACACAATAAATTTATTTCAAATTAACATCATCTTTATAAAAATCTTCATGGAAATCTTGATCTGCTGAAGTCTTTAATACAAAACAACCTTTTAAAGGCATACAAAGAAGGTCCTTTCAAGAATACCTGTATTAATCAAAACTAAGCATAATAAGCAGGAAATCTTGTATATAAGTTAGCAATATATGAGGAATCAAAATAATGGGGGTGCTGATTAATGATCGGCAATGTAGGTTCGAATAAATGCATTGTGCAATCAAATGAGACATGAGAACCCATGAAGAAATGAGATAATTCATTTTGTTTAATACATCTAGACCTTCTTGCAACCTTAACCAAGGGAATTTGTGTTGTGTAAGTGCAGGCCATGAGTGGTAAACCAAGCATTTAACATTTAGAGGAATTTTAGCACTGTCTATGGTTAATGTGAAGAGGCAACATCAAGCATGACTGGCTTGTAAGCGTATATCAATACACAAATATCCACAGATAAAATAATGTTATAGGTATCATTTCATGAGCATCACTAGTGTCACGACCCGATTTTTTGAAATCGTGCGGCCTTAGATACTTGTTAGTGTTAAGCAGCCTACAAGACCCCAATAACCAAAGAAAGAGATGAAGAAAAAGCACACCAAGTGTTTGAGAGAATGCTCTCGTATTTTATTACTAAAGAGAGAATTATAAAGCTATACACTTACAAACTAAGAGTATTTCTACAATTTGGAGGATGGTTTCTCAAATGAGAACTCCACCTATTTATAGCTAAAGCTATATACAATAGACGGCTAGGATTAACTCTAATCCAATGGTCCAAATTTAAAGTGGAGAATATGCTAAGAAATATTCCAAAGATGCCAACTACCAAAAGTATATCCAAAGGAATATGCCTTTTCTAGAAAACTCCCCCACCTACCACACACATGTGGCATTAACCCAAATCCATTGGGCCTTCTAGAATCTTCAACCCATGTAACACAACATGGGCCAAAACCCCTCTTGGTGGCCTTGTCGCGCGCCAAATACTCGAGTAATTGCTTGAGAATATTTGGGGCGTGACATTCTCCCCCACCAAATTCACGCGACGCCCTCGTCGCGTCTTCGCTGGAACTTGCGCACCGCGTTCTGCAAACTCTGGCTGTGCGCTCTCGTGTCCCAAGCGTGCTCTCCCATCCGGCAACCCTTTCCACTCGACAAAGTACTCAAGACCCGTCCTAAGTTGCTCCCCTTTGTCATGGCGTGTGGAAATCCCCAAAGGTTCCCGGTTGTGTGGCTCAAATTCTGCATCCCCCGTACCTCCACGGTACTGCTTCCAACAGCTTGCGGAATGCACCTAATGTCGCCACTGCCGCTGTCTCGAAGGTAACTCCACCTTATGCGAGACGTTGCCAACTCTCTTGGCAATCAACATTGGCCCCTCGTCCCCATGATCAAGGCCCTTGTGAAGTGGGCGTGCTGACTTGCGTTGTGGTGGAAGTATCGTCTCCATCACCAAGTCCCCCGCACTATGCTTGACACGCTGCTGCTTGTCTTCGACCCACTCTTTGTGCTGAAACTGCACATCATGTGACACCTTGGACTTTTGGATGACACCCGCATCCAACAACTCCTCGAGCTGCCCCTGCAACTCTCCCATCTCCGATGGAGGCGTCGACCCCATAGTTGGAAGCATAATCTCAAGCTCCAACTTGCCCTCAATTACATCTCTTGAAGGCGGTTCTTCCGGTATGGCAGTAGGCTTGACCCCATTGTGCTCCTCGAGCACTTCTGCAACAACCTTCGGTATTTCATCATTGCCCCCATTTGCCGCATCATCCACCCCCGTTGTTGAGGCTGAATGTAACCCTCCTTTGCGCCCAGCATCTACCCTTAGTTGCATTGCGGAAAGGACCTTGGCGTTTGGCTTGGATCGCCCACCCTTGGGTATGTCTACCGTCGGTATCATTCGAGGCCCTCCTTCCAAAATACACATATAGTTGTGTTGAGGAAGTAACACCACATTGTACTGCCGTAAGAACTCCATACCTAGCACCACATCAAAATCATCGAGAGGTGCTACCGAGAAATTTACCTCACCGTGCCATTTGCCAATGTGAATTTCAGCTCCACGAACCACCCCATCTAGCGGCTTGGCTCTTGCGTTCACGGACTTGAGGTATCCCTCTCCCTTCTCTACATAAAGGCCCAAGCGTTCCGCTTCCGCACACTTAATGAAGTTGTGCGTAGCCCCCGTATCAACTAACACTTGAGTCTTGATGCAATTGACATAGGCTTCAATGTACATGAGCGCCGTCCCCGTTGGCGCATCTGCACGCCGCTTGGCTTTGAGGGAATTGAACAGCTGCATGCAACCCATACGGCTCTGTTCGCCCTCGTATTTTGCCTCGTACATTGCATTGAAAGCCTTCTTTTTCGGACAGTCCTTCACCCAATGATCCCCATCGCAGAGAAAACAGTTAGACTTCGGACCATTACCTCTATGGCCGTTGCGTTTCTGTTCTTTCCACTTGGGCGGTTTGCCTTTCTCCTCATTGCTCTCCGGAGGCTGAAACTCCTTGGCTCCCCCACCCTTACTGTGATTGGGTTTAAAATTCTTGGACTTTCCCGAATCCCCCTTGCGGTAATCCATGAGCGTCTCCGTCATTGTAAGGTGTCGGATATATTCTGCACTCCACGCCGCTTCAACTCATTGGCTGCCCAGGATTGTAACCCGTCCAGGAAATTGAATAACAAGTCCTCCTCACTCATGTTGCGGATTTGCAACATCAACAAAGAGTACTCCTCCACGTACTCCCCAATGGACTTTGTTTGTTTCAACTCCTTCAACCGCTTGCGAGCGTCATGCGCCACATTCTCCGGATAGAATTGGCGTTTTAACTCCCGTTGCAATTCTTCCCATGTGTCTATGGTGCAGGTACCCTTGCGAATCTCCTCGCTTTTCCTACGCCACCACAGAATTACATGATCGGAAAGGTATAAAGTTGCGGTACTTACCTTGTGTTCGTCCCACACGCCCATAGCGCCGAAATACCTCTCCATTTGCCAAAAGAAGTTGTCAAGCTCCTTGGCATCCCGTCTGCCGCTAAACTCCTTCGGTTTAGGGGCCTCGACCCTTGGTGCAGCCACTGCAATTTGAGTAGCTACGCCGTTAGCGACCGCTCGCTTGCACAACACCACATCCTCTTTGACATCTTCAAACCCCTTTCGTAGCTCTTCTACTTAGGCTTGAACTTTGTCCATGGTGTTGTAAACCTTCTCCTGAAAAGCCTTGATCCAGTCCCGTTGCTTGACAGCATGCTCGTCAATGAAGCTTTCGATGAGGGAGCGCAGCTCGTCACCTTGAGTATCGAGGCCTACCTCGACATTCTGGACTTGCTCCTCCAACTCCCCAAGGCGATCTGTTGCCTTGCTCACAGCACCACCGAGCCTCATAACCATGTCCCCTAGATCATGGTTCGGATCAACGAACCTTTCTGGCGAAATACTCCCATGTCTCCTAGCTTTGGGGTCTCTACCCTTCCCTTCAGTAATCCCCGATGTTCCAGCAACTCCCTTCACCATCTTCTTTGAACCCGCTCTGATACCACTTGTCACGACCCGATTTCTCGAAACCGTGCGGCTTTAGACACTTGCTAGTGCTAAGCAGCCTACAAGACCCCAATTAACCAAAGAAAGAGATGAAGAAGAAGCACACCAAGTATTTGAGAGAATGCTCTCGTATTTTATTACTAAAGAGATATTACAAAGCTATACAATTACAAACTAAGAGTATTTCTACCATTTGGAGGATGGTTTCTCAAATGAGAACTCCACCTATTTATAGCTAAAGCTATATACAATGGACGGTTAGGATTAACTCTAATCCAATGGTCCAAATCTAAAGTTGGGAATATGCTAAGGAATATTTCAAAGATGCCAACTACCAAAAGTATATCCAAAAGAATATGCCTTTTCAAGAAAACTCCCTCACCTACCACACACATGTGGCATTAACCCAAATCTATTGGGCCTTCTAGAATCTTCAACCCATGTAACACAATATGGGCCAAAATCCCTCTTGGTGACCTTATCGCGCGCTAAATACTCGAATAATTACTTAAAAATATTTGGAGCGTGACACAAGGCACAAACCAGAGTGTGGTACTGATAAAAGACTAAAACCTTGTGCATGCATGTGTGTCTGGTTGTTTGTGTAAATATCAAGACAGACAAAAGGAATCAATATTTCAGTTACCCAGGAGGTTTATCGTATTCTGTCACCAGTTCTCTAAATCGATCGTACGACAGCATATACCTATTCATAAGAACAAATAAATAGTAAAATTTAAACTTCACAAAATCTGGAAGTCATTCCACAGTTAACACAAAATAAATAAAATACTTAATAAAAAATGAGACAAGTTTTCTGCTCAGATGTAACTAAATGCACCAAGTTATACGGACTCCCAAAAAACCTTAAAACACAAATTACACTTTTCTCTTAACAAAGCACAGAAAAAGCCGCCGCCCCTGCCTTGGAGAGAGGCTGTTTTTTTTTTTGGCCTCTCTGGTGGATTTTTTTTGTCTTCCCATTTAGATTCAGTCGAGATCGTGCCATCCATCGGTGCATACCAGTGCAGCTGCAGAGGTCCCTCAGCCGTCGCTGAGCTCCTCCATTCGCTGTCAGTCACTTTTCGGTTGTCCTCTGGCTGGGTCAACTTGTACGAGATCCCAATCGGCGTTGAGCGGTGTTGCGCCTCCCTCGTTGCCCCGCCCCCCAAACAACGACACCCTCGGCCAGCTCAGATCTTCTCAACCGCCTAGCAGCGTATCATTTCTACCTCCGGCCTTTTTTTCGTTGACCTGCTGCCGTGCTAATCAACGTCAAACATCCAGCTACTGTAATTGAGCACTCCGCTCCTGCAGCCCATGCTCCGCCTGTGCCGGTGTTAAGCAAATCCGGTAGCCTTCAAACCACCGATAGCTGCCCGCTTAGAGTAACCAGTGTTATTGGGTCAAATTGATTAGTTAGTCTTTTGCAGTTGTTGTGTGCATGTGTGTTTGATAGGTTTTCTTGGTTGCAATAGATAGAGGCTTTAAGTGTAAATTGGTAGTCGTGGTATCCTTCCTGCACGAGGGCTTTTGTTTCGTTGTAAAATAATCCTCGTGTAGGTAATTATCCTCTTATATGAGAGAGATCTCTTTTTTTAAAAAGGTAATTTTATTCCCCATGTGTAGGTAATCCTCATGTTACATGAGATAGGTTTCTTCCATTTTAAACGGGAGTAGAGATCTTAATTACGATAGTTTTCATTAATGGATATGTTTACTTTCTCTTTACAGGAGAACAGTAAATTTAAATAAATTATAATAAATATATCTAATTCTTATGTAACGTCTCGATAATATTCAAATTTTATATCAAGAGTTCTTACTGTAATATTAATGATTATTCAATGATATTTGAAAAAAAAAAAGCACCCAAGTTGCTTTTATTTGCTAGTCAATTATTGAAAGGCCCCACGTGATATCAAAATCTAAGCCAAAAGTTCCATTTCATGTAACCCATAGATGGCCATAATGTTACAACAAGAAAGGCCCCTCACTAGTTAAGATCAACGGTAAACCAAAAGTTTCATTTTATGCGACCAATAGATGGCCATTTTACAATCCAATTTCCTATCATTTTGTATTTTATCATATGTGTTTTTGAGTTGTTTTATATACTTTCATTTCATAGTTTATAGCGAAACAAGTAGACAACTTGTTATATATATATATATATATATATATATTTAATATATATTTAATAGCTCAATTTCACATTTATATTTTGAAGTTGACTTAATTGCCATTGTAGTACTGAAACTCAATTGTCTTGGTCTCGTTCTCCCAGGCCTTCCATTTCTTCATCTGCAATACAAACAAGAACTAATATATAAATATAAGAGAAATTTCTTTTTACCTTGGTTCTTCCCAAAGCCAAGGTGATGATACAGTAAATCACATTAACAACAGCTAACACAAAAATGAAAATATGGAGTTCTTTCTTGATCAATGAAGTTAATTTATTCATCAACTTGAAGAGATGATTACCTGATTTAACAATTTCAAGTGCTTTAACAAGTGCTTTCTTGTGTTTGTTATTTAACCACTACAAAGATATGTGCAAGAATATTTCAATATAAATGTAATGAAAAAAAGAGAACAAAACAGAGCAAAAGTTCTAAGATTATATGATGGTTGAACAAACATTCAAGTTTTTTGAATGTGCATATGATTGATCTGACTCATCAAAAATGACCATCATGTCAAGTTGGTCTTTCACATTATAGTTATGCCTAGAATATATAACATATGAGACCTCAACATTTTTATTGCATATAAGCACTCAAAATTTTTCTTTTAAATAAAACAACAATTTATGCTCTTTAGGCTCTAGACCTATCTCTTGGGCTAGAAGCCCTTGCAAATCCCCTTTAATTGAAACAGAGATAGTAATTAAGCATCAATTTCACTATGGATAAAATTTTAAGTTTTGCAGCCTTTACCTATCCCTCGATAGAGTCCTCAAATAGATAATTATGGACCAAAAAAAATATTATTTAAATTGAAAACTAAATATATGCAATTTGAAAACTAAAGCATACATGTTCTTCCATCATGGATCCGAATATGGAACTTATTGCCCAACATAATGTGTTTAAATTGTTCCACGTCCAATCTTCACCAGTTAATTATTTACTTTATTTTTTTAGCATCTATAACACATACAAAAGAAATAAGCACATAACATAACATATGAGAAGATTACAAAAGATCAGAAAGAAAAAAGAAGACATATAAGTTTATACTTTTTGTTAAGTGATGTATGCGTATCAAGTAATATAGGATTTTAAGTCCAGATATCAATCTCATAAATGCGATCTAATTCTATAAATCAAGTACTAAAGTTATACCTACTTAACTTTTATTCAGACAATCATAATCTAAAATTTATTTAATTAATCTACTTTATCAATTAAACTAAACAAAAGTAAAAGATAGAATTCACAAATAAAGATAATTTAGGGTTTTGACTCGTCCTTTAATATTTCATTGGACTCATTAACCACTTAGTTAATCCATTAATACCAATTGAGTGACTTAGACACTAATCTCATCACAAGCCTCTGTCGATGGTCAAGTTACTATATTACGCATTTTAACAATCACCTATATGTATATGGTAATCAAATTAGAATTTAATTCATTAAGATCAAGTCTAAATTATACCATACATGCCACTTAGGTATATGTCTATCTTAGATGGAACTCATAATTGTTACTTTATGTTCATGCATCAAACTACCCTAGGCTAAATACATGAATCCTTTTGTCAAGTTCATCATGGTTCCTAAATCATTCATAATATTGGTCAGATATAATGAAAGAATTAAACACAAGATAGAATGAATCAATTAAATGCATCAAGTTCATAAACTAAAAATTAACACAATTCAAAATCATACTAGTCTAACCCTAGATAAACAATTTAACCTATCACAAAATCAAAAGTATCAAACCAATTCATAAAGATCAATAAGAACAAGAACATAATGATAAAGAAAGAGGGAAAAAAACTAATCAAAGTGACTCCTTGATGTGCTTCTCCCTCAATCTTGACTTGAAGGTTGAATCTTAATCTTGGTTCTTTAATCTTTGGCTTTGATCTTTGATTTTGTATTATGAATTCTTTCTTTAAGTTTTTGTCTCTTTTTCTTATCCCCTCCCAATTAGGGTTTTTGGCATTCTATTTATAAGTTTATGTCTTCAAAATACTGTTCACGAGATACTATAGCAAAAACATTGTTCACTCGTTATTGTTCATAGCCACGGGCACCACGGTGATGGGTATTATAGCAGGTACTGTAGCAATTTAATTTTTTAGCTTATTTTCATTAGAGTTTCGACCCTATTTACTCCATTAACTCCAAACATGCAAAAATAATAATAAAATACATCAAAAGCTAAATAATCTTTAATTTTTACAAACAAATATTAAATTTGAAAGATGAAAATATTAGACTTAATGAACCCTTATTATTAAGACAAAAAAAAATACAATGAGTTTAAGCTGGCAGTATATCATCAAGCTCCTATTAAAAAAAATACAATGACCATTACTTTGCTCGAGTCTGTTGGCAAAAACTGCATTAAGGAAGATCTCAATAAGTAAAATACACATTCATGAACTTAATGAGAAAAAAATTAATGACACAAAAACACATGAATTTTGACCCATGTCTTTTCTATCAAGTAATACAAAAAACTCAAAATTGTAAAGGTCCCCTTTCAAATGGTAAAAATAAATCAAATAATCGTAGCATGCATTTAGACCACAAGTTTCAATAATGCTTTCAATTTAAGTGCTGATAAGTTACAAGCAAGGTCATTAGAAGAACAAACACAGAACAAGAGTCTCTCAATCATCTTCAATCTGAATGTAAGCATAAAGCATAGCCAGAGTGAATTCAAAAAAAAAATGGAAGAAATATTTCTACTTATTAAAAGAAATAGAATGTATTAATTAGTACTTAACATGAAATTTCAAAAAAAAGAAAAAAAAATATTCATAGAAAAAGAATACATACAAGTCTTGGAAGTACAACATAAATTCAATATTAACAAAAACCAAAAGGAACTATTTAAAAAAAAGACACTACAGGCAAAGAAATTAATCAACAACAATACTCTTGTTGCTGTTCAACTTGTGCTTAACTAAATCAAAATCAACCATGTAAACTTTTCATTTTAATTGATATACGTGAACTTAATTAAGAAACTGGACCATGAATTTTAACACTTTGAAGATCACAACACAAAGAAGAGAACTTCACCATTGAATTAATATTTGGGGCAGACCTGATAAACATATCTTCCAACATTTAAGCTAGTGTCTAGTAGCACACATGAGTATTCAAATCCACCTTCTTTCCTATTGGAACTCCATCCATATTCACCTTACTAAACCCAAGATGCCCTTTCACATTAAAAATTTTATTGGTTTTGTTTCAGTTACATCATCTAATAAAACAATTAACATTTCACATATCAATTATAGATCATGCATAGTTAAGTTTCCCCACCAGGTGATTTCAGCATTTCAGTAAAGCAAATAAATATGACTGAGATCTCAATTCATGAACAGAACAGGAAAACTCTAACAAGACTGCTTATATACCACATGCAATGATGAATCCTTTTACCATGCTAAAAGGCTTGTGATGGACACCTAATACAAAAATGGAATGTAGTACTACAAAAAAGAATCATCACTCACAACCTAAATAAGCAGATACACATGGGCTACAATCTTCAAATGTTAATAATAATAATAAATTAAAAAATTAAAAAAAAAACCTCACCTAGGAACAACATGCTTCATGACAATTTCTCCCAACCTCTATAGGTAAAATGAAACCCGATGCATCTGAACTGCACATTGATTTGCATACTCTCTTGAATCCTTATTATCCAAAGGCCTCCGATTGTTACGAATACCACCTGTCCATGCCGAGGACACAACAAGGAAGAGGGGGTTCTCTCAAAGGTCTTCCCTCAACAATAGCATAACCTTAAAAAAACCAAAAAATTATAGTTAAAATTCTATAAGGGAAAAAAACATCATTATCATGTATTATACACCAATTTTAACAAAATTAACAAAAGCAATCATTTTGAAGCACAAGTCAATACCTACATTAATGAATTAAATAATTTATCTTTCAATTAAAAGAAAGTAATTTCATCAAAATTAATATTTTATCAAATATTTTCCGCATAAATTAACAAACAACTTATTTAGGTTTTCATGTATGATATTAGAGACCCGCGACTGTTTGGTAGCTGTGGCCATATAACTAAAGAGGATTAACGGCGGTAGAAGATGGTGGTACCTACTAGTACAAGGCATAAAGGAACAAAGGGGAATCATTTGAGAACTCGGAGATTCGTCAAAGCTGCAATGTGACACCGCTAAACACCGAGAGTAAGACCAGATGAAACAACAAAGTAAAGTTATCAGATCCATTAAACATCGGGAGTGAAACCAGATGAGGACTATTTATTTTTTAATTTTCCTAATGTCATTTGCGACAGCTGAAGAGTCGTCGCAACAGGGATCGCAAATGACTCTTTTTCTTGTAATGCATCTTTTCATCAATTCTCTCATAGGGATTCTCTAAAACTCCGGTTTTGATCATTACTATTATTATATTATAATTTAAAGGATCATGTTTTTCAAAAAAGGGGAAAGAAATTATCACAGTTATTAATATGTTAATTTAATGAAAATCTTAAATAAGTTTGCTCATTATAGACGGTTAGCTTTAATTAAGTAGTTAGTAATTAGGGATGATAAATTATCCGTAAACTCGCTAAAATTCATTCGTATTGGAAAGAATTTAGTAAGATTTGAAACGAATTTGGTACGAATTTTGTATGTAAAATTAAATCCCACAATAAATTTAAAATAGGTATAAGTTTGATAAAAACCCATGGATACCCACAACTGGTATCCATAGATATTACATTTTTAAAAAACAATTAGAAAAAAAAAAATAAAGTGCGTATTGCATGCCTAGCACACTTAGCATGCGTGCTAGAAGCGTATATTTTGTGCTTAGCATAGGTTCCTAGCAGGCGTGCTAAGCACTTAGCGCAAAACTTTACACGCTTATTATGCACTTCTAGCACTTATGTTAAAATCTAGGCACGCAACGTTGCGCGCTTAGCGTGCGCTCCTAGCACACGTATTAAGTACGTTAGACGCACAATGTTGCTCCCTTTTAGCGTTAGCTCCTAATATGCATACTAAGCATTGCATTACAACACGACTATTTATATAATATGCATTATATACATGCATTAAAATAAATCCACATGTCATGTAAATAAAAATAAATAAAATAAAAGTGAGGTTAGAAACTGGTGGTACAATACAAGTAACAAGAGATTCAGAGTGGTAGAGATGAAAACCGTTGAACAACTCTAAAACTTTGAGTATTAGTGTAGTGTGTTGGAATTTGCAAGTACCCTCTTCGATCTCAATTGAGTTTGCATTAATTATTTAGTTAGAGGTGGATATGTTGAATCCACTAGAGGCTCTTAAGACTTAAATGCCTGGCTTGCAAATCCCTAACCATTAAGTCACTTTTCATTTTGCAGTTATTTGTAATACTGATACGACCTAAGGTCTAATCTATTCAATGATGTTCATCTTCAAATTCAATGTAAACCTTCAAAATAAATAAAATTATCATATGAGCTCAAACATGCATTTTCAAATTCAATTATGTCAATTAGTACATCATAAATTAACATTTAAGAAACACATTTCATTCAACAATGTGCTTTTGCTCATTATATTTCGTAACTTGTTTTTAAAGCATTAGGCTGAGAAAGTCAGCACGTAAACTGGTCAAGAATCTGAAATATTTGTGAAGCTTCTAAAATGTTTGTAAGGCTTAAGAAGTGCAAAGACATGTGAAGCAGAAGTAGAAGACGTGAGTGCAAAGGGGACGTGGGAACGTGTATATGTAGGGAACGAGAACGTAGCATAAGGAGAGGAATAACGTGGAAGTGTTTAACGTGTTTAACTTGCATGTAAATAACAGTTATTTAATTTACAGCATATGTAATTTGAAGAGAATATAAACTCTTTTTGAATTCAACGAAAATGAAGAATATTATCCAAAAAATAATATGTGGTTCAATTCTCACCCTAAGAGAATTACACTTGCATTATAATTCTGATTGGGACATATCAATTGGTATCAAAACGTGGTTATGATAAATACTAATAAAGAAAGAATTGAAAACTTAAAAGCTGAGCTAGGGGTAATTTAGGAGTATATGAGCTGTATGGAAGCCACTATGAGCAAGTTGTCCGAATTACTACTTACCAATAAAGTCAGACAAGTGAGAAGACGACCAGCGATGGCAATCAAGCAACAACCGAGAAGGAAGTAAGTAAAAAACTGGATGAAGTAGACAAACCTTTTTCTCAAAGATTGCCAAGCTGGAGTTTCTTAGATACTCAAGTGATGATCCAGCCGAATTGTTTAATTGGGTGGACAAAATTTTTAAGTATCAAGGGACGGCAGAGAAACATAAGGTATCTCTAGCATCTTTTCACTTAAAGGGAGAGGCAAATCAATGGTGGCAGTGGTTACATCATGCGCATAAGGAAGATGGAAAGGAGATAACTTGGAGAGATTTCACAGAGGAATTGTGGGCAACGTTTGGACCTAATGAATGTGAAGATTTTAATGAAGCGCTGTCAAAAGTACGGCAAATAGGGACACTCCACGACTATCAAAGGGAGTTTGAAAAGTTGGGAAATAGGATTAAGGGATAGATACAGGAGTTGGTTGGCACTTTCATAGGTGGACTTAAGCCTGAGATAGTTGACAGCATTTGCATGTTCAAAGAAAAATCCTTGAAGGAGGAAATCAGTCTCGCCCGAATGAGAATTAAGTAAGTTGCCCGATAGCGAAGAAGCATTCGACCACTTTTCAATCGAGCCTTGGTCGAGCTGCCCACACCTACGTGAACAAAGCCTCCAGCTTCAATAAAATGGTTGTCATACGAGAAAATGCAAATGAGAAGAGTCCAAAGGCTTTGTTTCAACTATGACGAGAAATGCTCCTCAAGTCCCAAATGTCGCAGGCCGCAATTGTTGATTCTGGAAGGGATCACCGATAATGAAGATGAAAGAATGTAGGCACACTGGCTAAGTCAACTGAATTTTAGGATGAACCCAAAATATCACTCCATACATTAACAAGATGGACCACTCCTAGAATAATGAAGTTATTGGCGCAAATTGGACAACACAAGTTCACGGTCCTCACGACAGTGGCTCGACTCACAATTTTATTAATGAAAGGTTAGCCAACCAGTTATAGCTACCTGTGATTCCCATCAACCCTTCTTGGTAAAGGTGGCTAATGAGAACCCATTAAAGTGCCAGGGAAGATTTGAGCATGTGTCTATTTTACTCCAAGGTATACCTTTCTCCCTTATGTTTTACTCATTGCCATTAATGGGTTGGATATGGTTCTCGGAGTACAATGGTTAGAAGAACTAGGAACCGTGAAGTGCAATTGGAAAGAAATGATTATGGAATTCCAATGGATGAAACAGATTTAGAAGCTGCAAGGGCAGTCAAAAATCCCACCTAGTTCGTATCTTTAAAGACTATAGCAAAAGAATTCCAGCAAGGAAGTACTATGCTTGCTCTCTGAACCGTTACCAGAAAGAGAAACCAGGCCTTAACATCCTGCCATGCGAGAGTTATTAACCTCCTTCTCTGATCTCTTCCAAGAGCCCACCGAACTTCCACTTGTAAGAGAAATAGACCACTGGATTGTAATCAAATTAAGGGACAGAACCAATTAATGTTAGACCCTATAGGTATACTCATTTTCAAAAGGCCGAGATCAAAAATGAAGTCCAAGACATGATGCAGTTGAGGCTCATAAGGCCAAGCATGAACCTTTTTCATCCCCTGTCTTGCTAGTAAAGAAAAAAATGGTACATGGCGTTTTTGTATAGATTATAAAGCCCTCAATGTAGTCACTATCAAAGACCGGTTTCCTATCCCTATCATCGATGACATGTTGGATGAATTACATGGCGCAACCTATTTTATAAAGTTGGACTTGAAAGCAAGTTATCATTAGGTACGAGTACACCTACCAAACACCCACAAAACTGCTTTCCGCACCTCTAACGATCATTATGAATTTTTGGTCATGCCTTTTGACCTCTGTAATTCCCTCTCGACATTCCAAGCCATTATGAATTCCATTTTTTGCTCTTACCTCTGAAAGTTTATATTAGTCTTCTTTTACGACATCTTGATAGACAGCCCTAACTGAACTTTGCATCTTGAACATGTAAAAAAAGCCTTTGAACTTTTACAACATCATCAATTTTTCATTAAGCTCACTAAATGCGAGTTTGAATAGCAAAAACTGGAGTACTTAGGCTACATTAGTTCCTTCCAAAGGATAAGGGTATATCAACAGAAGATTAAGGCCATGCTAGACTGGCCAAGTCCTATTAATGTTTCAGAATTACGTGATTTTTTAGGTCTCACATGCTATTACAGAAAATTTGTCCGTAACTATGGCCTGCTAGCTCGACCACTAACCAATTTGTTGAAAAAATGGCAATTCGGATGAACTGATGAAACAAAAGTTGCCTTCCAAAACCTAAAGCAGGCCATGACAATAATGCTAACCCTTTCAATGCCAAACTTCAACGAACCTTTGACCATTGAAACATACACTTCAGGGGATAGGATAGGCGTGGTTCTCACTTTGCAAGGGATGCCTATTACGCTCATGAGCAGAGCTCTTGGAGTGTCCAAGTAAACCTGGTCAGTTTATGCTAAAGAGATGCTTGCAATCATACAGGCCATTTGCACATGGCGGCTATATCTGTTGAGGCAGAAATTTTTCAAACAAACAGACCAGCGGAGCCTGAAATATTTACTGGAGCAGCGAGTGACTATACCGAGCAGCAAAAATAGGTCTTGAAATTACTTGGACATGATTATGAAATCAAGTATACACCAGGTCAAGAAAATTTAGTCGTCGACGCACTTTTACTAGTGCCAGGCAGCCCATGTCTTGATGTATTAACTGCCTCTCAAACTGAGCTCTGGACAGAAATAAAAGAAGCAGGTAGTGGACATCTGTAGATGGAAAAGATAGGGGCACAAGTAGTAAAGCGACCAGAGGGTCCTTATACATGGCATAACAGGTTGCTACTGTATAAAAGAAAAGTTGTGTTTTCTCCAAACTCCAAAATCATTTCCTAACTGTTAAGAGAAGTTCTATGACTCCCCTCTTGGAGGACATTCGGGTGTGTTAAGGACCTATAAACAGTTGGTGCAACAATCCTAGTGGTCGTCCATGCATAAGACAGTGCAAGAACATGTAGCTTCCTGTGACAGTTGCCAACGAGCCAAAATTGAGACACTCTCTCCAGCCGGCCTCTTGCAACCGCTAGATATTCCATGTCAAGTTTGAGATGATATCACAATGGATTTTATTAAATGACTGCCACTCTTAAACAGTAAGAGTACCATCTTAGTGGTGGTCGATTGTCTTAGCAAATCGGCTCACTTCTTGCCCTTAATCCACCCTTTCACTGCAAAATTGGTAGCCAACAAATTCATTGAATGAGAGGTCAAGTTGCATGGTATGCCAAAAACCATCATTTTTTTTATCGAGACTCAGTGTTCCTTAGACAATTCTAGCATGATTTCTTCAACCTCTCAAGAACCAAACTCAAAATGAGTTCTGCATACCACCCACAAATGGATGGCCAGACAAAAGTCGTTAACTACTATGTAGAACAGTACCTCTGTTGATTCTCTAACCAACAACCACGCAGGTGGAGTTCACTTCTTCCTTGGGTTGAGTTCCAGTATAACACTGCTTATAATACATCCACTGGCATGTTTCCCTTTCAAGCCCTCTACGGCAAGCCACTCCCAACCATTCCACATTATCATGAAGGTTTTACTCAGTACAGGCAGTCGACCAAGACTTAGCTGCACGGGATAAATTGTTGCAGCAACTTAAGAACAACCTCCGAAGAGCTAATAACCGAATGAAGCAACTAGCTAACTCAAAGAGGCGAGACGTAGAGTTCCAGAAGGGGGACATAGTCTATTTGAATTTGCATCCATATTGCCAACATATGGTCTTCAAAAGAGCAGCTTAGAAATTAGCCAACAGGTTTTATGGACCCTTTTGAGTTGAAAAACAAATTGGCAAAGTGGCATATCAGCTTCAGCTTCCCTCGGAATCACATATCCACCCTGTATTCCATATGTCCTTGTTAAAAAATAGGGTGGGGGAATCTAACAGGATCAGTGTTGAGTTGTCCTCAGTTACACTCGATCACGAGCTTCAAGTCAAACCTGAGACAATTCTCAACCACCGTTGGATTAAACGAAGTTTCCGATTTATTGAAGAAAGCTTGGTCAAATGGAAACAACTACCTCCAGAAGAGTCCACGTGGGAAACGTCATAGAAGCTACAAGAGTGATTCCCTAATCTGAACCTTGAGGACAAGGTTCTCGGAAAATGAGGGGGTGATGTTAGGCTGAAAAAGTCAGCACGGTGTCAAGAACCCAAAATCATTGTAAGGCTTGATACGTGCAAAGACGTGTGAAACAGAAGCATAAGACGCAAGTGCAAAGGGGGCGTAGGAACATGCATATGTACGGAACGAGAACGTAGCATAAGGAAAGGAACCAATGTGGAAGTGTTTAACTTGCATGTAAATGACAGTTATTTAATTTACCGCATATGTAATTTGGAGAGTATTTAAACTCCATTTAAATTCAATGAAAATGAAGAATATAGTTTATAATTCAATTTTCACTCTAAGAGAATTACACTTGTATTACAACTCTGATTGAGGCCTACCATAAAATTTGTTTATGATCAAATTTATTTAAAGAAGAGTCCTTTTCTTTTTAGAAAAATCAGAAATGTAGTCAAAAAGAAAATTATTATTATCTCATTTTTTATTAAAAAAAATCAAATTCGGCTGAAAATACTTTTCTTTTTGGCTCTCAACCTGTCAAAAAGAAAATAAAAAAAATAATGGACACTATTGTTAAACGACATGTCATTCGGTCGGGATTCCAGTGAAGGAATCTGTCTCTTCTTGTATCAAATTAAAGGCTATTAATATTATCATTCCCAATTATAAAGTTTACAAGTAGTAACTACTGTAGAAAGTGACGTGTCGTTTCATTTTTCCAAGTTCAACGACATGTAGTATACTCCTTGAATTTACTCTCTTATAAAGAAAATATATAAAATAAAAAATTCCTCTTACTTATCTTAGTTCCAGTCTTCATGGATAGGATATTCACATTCTGGAAAAATGAAAAGCTGAGTTGGTAGTAGAAGTAGAACATAAAAGGAGGAGGAGGAGACGATTGAGATTCAGATTCAGTAGATAAATGTCAATGTCACGCTTGCTCCTACTCTCCTTTAATCATCTTCACACCAACCCATCCTTCCTTTCACCTTCACTCCCACACCACCACCATCTTCTCCCCATCCCCATCACACCCTTCCCTTCCGCCACGTGGGCCCCCAAACTGATGGCCCCGATTCACCTGCGCCCTGGCCTTCCTAGAAGAACAATCAAATGCATGGCCAATCCACGGAGAGTGAAAATGGTGGCCAAGCAGATTATGAGAGAACTTTCCGACATGCTGTTAACCGACAAGGTGTTGCAACACGCTGTCTTACCCGAAGCCGCCTTGGGAGCTGACCGCTATCTCTCTTCTCTTACCACTATTAGCGACGTTGAAGTCTCGGCTGATTTACAGGTACTGTGAATGAATACCCTTTTACTTATATCCGAAAAGTTAGTAAATATGGGGGCATTTGAGATGGGTTTTTCTCGGAATTTTCATTCTATGGCTCTGGGTTTAATTTAGCTCTTATGATTAGTAATGTCATCTTGCGAAGATATTTTTTTGCTTTATTTTATATATTGGGTGAATAGCATGGATTTTTTTTTAAAGTTGGGTTCTCCATATGTGTTTAGTTTGAAAGAAGCTCTTGTGGCGCCGTGTTAAGATAATTTTATGGTTTAATTAAGAGGTGATGCTCATGTATGACATAGTTAGTGGAAAAGAAAGGGAAGAAAATGTTTCTAATCTTTTTACTTATATATGCAATTGATGGCAAAGTAAGATAAATGATTATAAAATTTTGCTATTTTATCTGGGTATAATGGTCATAAGATTTTAAGTCATTTTGCATTTCCATCCTAATTCTGTGGCTGATGGTCAAAAAGCTAAATGGAGTTTGATGGATTAGTTATATCTTGTTTTCATTTCTTTTATTAATATTAAGCCCTTCACTTTTATCCTTATTTTCCATTCAAATGCACACATGCAATCAAAGTATTAAGTTGTCAAATGGGAATTATGCTACAGTAGATTGTAATTCCTTGGTTTAGTAATTTTTTGTGGGAATAGCTGGACTCATGATTAAACTTCTATGTTTAAGTCACACGACATTTGCCTATTATTGTAGGTTGTTAAAGTATATGTATCTGTTTTTGGCGATGATAGAGGGAAGGAGGTTGCCATTGGTGGCTTGAAGTCAAAAGCTAAGTATGTCCGCAGTGAGCTGGGGAGGCGCATGAAGTTGCGACTGACACCTGAGATACGCTTTATAGAAGATGAATCTTTAGAGAGAGGAAGCAGGGTAAGAACTTATCATGTGCTGCTCTTTTTTCCACAGTTATGATTTGCCTTCTCCATGTGTATAATTGGAATTGCAGTATGAGTCAACAGCTTGCTTTCACATTTATATTTAGTCTCTGCCCTTCAGAGTTATGCTTCTTATGATGTGATTGTTCTACATTAAAATATAGTTGATCTCAAGTTGGGCAAAGTCAATGCTTCCACATAAATGCTGAAATGGCTGTTAGTTATCATTTTCTGCTAATGGATTCAATTTGTCAGGACAGAGAATTGGTACACCTGAGATCATGAGTCCAGTAGCGAAAATGATTGTTATGCTCCCAAGGTCCATGCTTTCTGTGAACACCATCTTTCTTAAGAATGTTGCAAACATATGATAGGATCTTCAATTATTAACTCAGGCAAAATCCTTTATGGTACAATCATATTTGCAGCCCATAAGATTATTCTGCTCAATATATTCTGAAAAATCTTATTTTTCCTTGTAAATCATTTTTTACCTTCTCAATGTGGGTCTCCTTGTTGAAATCTTATAATACACCCAACTTTATAAAGATTTGGAACTTTTTCCTGATTAATTTGTGAAAACAGATTACTGCTCAGTCCTCAAATTTGGATTTACGGGGATGTTCAGTTGATGTTGATTCTTCAGCACAGTTGGTTTTTGATTTCATAAATTACTTCTAGAGTTTGTCGGATACTACCTGGAAAATCAAAAAGAATTATGAGATTTCAATGTGCTTCAGAACAGAAATGGAGCTATAGATGGGCTAGAAAAAACGAATGAATTTAATTTTCCCCAACATTTGAGATGGATAACTTCTTAATATGGTTGTTTCTCAAACTGAAACCCACTTTGTACAGTCCTCAACCAACCAAATATTAGCAAGTTTTCTTTTGACTGATAGGAGGAATTAGCACTTAAAAGATGCACACTAATATGTTTATTTAATTACGACATGCATTTGTGCTGGATTCTGAATGATGAACAGAATTTTCTCTTCATGTGACTGGTGATGTCGCATTATTTTAGTTCCTTCTAGCAAAGATGGCTACATGCAGTTAGCCATTTGCGTCCTCAGCTCATATGATATGTTGCTTTTAACTATTTCAGGTAATTGCAATATTAGATAGGATAAAGGCTGAAAAAGAGGGTGCACAAAGTCAAAACAAAGAACAATTTGAATCGTCTGATTTTCGTGAAGATGAAAGAGATTGGGAGGGCGATGATCCCGATGAAGACATCATATATGTGAAGTAGCCACTTGCCTAGTTTCTTAGTGATTTAGTTTTTCACTTTCAGCAGGGCCGGCCTTGTTTTCAGGTTAATAAGCTAACTTATTATTCTACAGTCAGTAAATGTAGTTAGTTAAATCTGGCCACTGATTTGAATTTTGTCGCTGTTTGTGGCTCCAGTAATTTTCGTGGTTTATACTTATTGATTTACTTGTTTGATTCCCCCTGGTGCTTCTACAATAAGCATGAAACTTCAACTGGATTGATTTATGGATAGCTTGTACACTCCCGTGTAAAGTTCTTTTTTGAATATAATCAAATTTCATTTCCTTGCAATCAAATCAAGAATGTGGAAGATGCTATTTTGTCAATATTCAAAACTGTTCTGCAAGATTTGCTTGCATTATGGTATCTCCGTTATGAATATCTAATTGTTAGTGAGGCAATGATTTAAGGATTGTGATATTGCTCATAATGCTAAACATGGACAGAAGTTTGCTTGGTGTCAGTATCCAAACCATTGCCCATGTGATTTCATACTAAGCTACCAACATTTTGGCTTGTATGTCACCTGGTGTGGCTTGACGCAGGACAAGCGTTGATGGGCTCACGATTTCATTCATGAAGACGTATTTATGTTGATATCGTTCAACAAGACGCAATTTGAAATTGGCTAGACACCAACTCAAAACAAGTTTCTATGAAAAAACACTATGTTTATTACTCCGAATACTCAAACAAAAACTGATCCCAAACTCTTAATCCTATGGTTTATATAGAGACCATTAGAATCAAGCTACAAATATGAAAGAGTATTATACAATTCAAAAGCAAATAAAATTTAAATGTTACAGCAAATAAAAATTCTAAAGTACTGTTGGAAAGTCTTAAAGTGCTTGTTGGAATTTAAATTCTAAATTCGTTGCTAAAAAGTCTTAAAAAACTGTTGGCATCAAATTCTAAAATTGTGGCTGGAACTAAAATCTTAAGTTACAACAACAAAGTCTTAAAAACATAACTAATATTCCAAATTCAAACCTAGCATACACTAATTCAATATATCAAGCTTTTCAGTTTTGTATTAGTAGCAAAAGTCTTCAATTCCTGTTGATTATCTAGATTTGATTCACCTTTTGGCTACCTAACCTTCATTTGATTATTTGATTTTAACTTTTTTTTAAAAATTTAAAATTATGTTCTTTAAAATGTTTTAGGAAGTAAACACATAGTTTTCAGAGATAGAAAGAATGCCTCGTAATTCATTTTGAAACAGTACCAGATTAATTCTAAATTTGCCTTTTGAAATTGTTATCTTATCTTGAGTCAAAATTATGAATGTTACTTTTAGTTTTTTAAGGCTCTAACTCCAAATTCATGCAATTGAACACTCATGGGTCAAATAAACTTTTTAGTTTCTTCACAAGTTTCTCATCACATGAGGTGGTTTGGATAATTTGGATTGCTCTTAAGTTTAATTTACAATTTCAAGACTTGATTGTGATGCCCCCCATCACTATTGTGCCACAATTCATTGGTCCGATCATAACATCCCCATCATGGCTCCACTATACAATATAAGAGTTTTAGTTTGTTGACATAGAATACAGTTCAGCTGACATACGCCAAAAGTTCAGAACATTTGAAATTTGTAAGTTAACAAAGTTTTGATGTGAAGATTTGCCTACCATAAAAGTTTGGTTTGCTACCTGCTCTGTGGATTTTGGTTTAACAAGGAGACAGTAGGCAAATTAACCTGTCTCAGACCCTCAATCCAGTTCACGACAATGAAAGCATATGCTTTGGAGAAGTGAAGCACAATGTCTAGGCGGGCCTTTATCTTTTCAATAAGCTTTTCGACTCAACTTTTACACATTTGTCAGCAATTGGTAGCTTTCAGTTTTCTCTTGTCATATAATCACAGTTGGTAACCAATTATAGAATGATTTTCAAAGAAATTGTTCACTTGGAATCATGGGGCAGGCACAAAGAATCCACCACATATGAAATACTAGATGCTTTTTGAGCTGATCAGAGCAATATGAAGATGTTTCTAATGAGTCTTAAAAGAACTGCAACCACAAACAATGTCCAACAAGGATCGAATCAAACTGCAAGCAGATAATGCACTTGGCTTTTTGGGGGGCCAAAACTAATTAAGGTTTCAATATTATTCTGATCCAAGGAGGATATACTTGTTCAGAAAAAAAAACTCACATTGTCCACTGAAAATAAAGTTAAGGTTCCACAATGATGGCCATAGCCAATCAATCAAGTGAAATTTCTCGAAAGACTAACACTCAAGAAAAGAATTCAGAGATACAAAGGTGCCTACTTAAGTCTACAAAAGCTATTAGGCCAAAGATGAAAGGTTGCAAATTTCATGGACAATTATTCCTATACCCAACTCAACTCAAATGATCACCCAACTTGAAACAGATCCCGTCATCTTCAATGATGAGCCTTTGCTTCGGCTTTCTTTTGAGACTTAGCCTTTGCCTGCAGGGAGAAGCAAATAATGATCCATTAATGCTTTCATAAAAAATATAAAGATACAGATAAACAAAAACATGGCAAGAATAACACAACACTATTACTTATTAAAGCTTAATGATCCTTCTAAACTAGAATATTTTGCTCTTTTCACAATACCGTCCTGACTTGACATCTCTCTCACCTATTGAACTCTTGTATTTCAAGGTATTGAAACCTACAGGTACAGAGTCCCATTAAACATTCTAATGGACTATAATAATATAACTATGGAATAACTTTCAATAAAGATCTAAACTTACCAGGATTTGATTTGCAATACAAAAACAGTCCGTACAAACTATGAATTAGTTCAGAGCTTTTTAAGATAATTTCGACCAGAATACATTTTCATGAACCACAAAAAGACAACTTTTTATTAGTTTCAGATTTTGGTCCAACTTTTAGGGTCCCATCCAAAAGATGTTTTGAAAATCGCCCAACTAAAGAAGTTCTTTCAAAAATTTTTTGTAATCCTCATTTCTTAAAACAAAGATATATATCTAGATTGTAAATTACTCCAA
Source organism: Ailanthus altissimus (assembly GCA_946807835.1). NCBI lineage: Eukaryota > Viridiplantae > Streptophyta > Magnoliopsida > Sapindales > Simaroubaceae > Ailanthus > Ailanthus altissimus. The sequence continues at coordinate 16,886,992 of OX327698.1, forward strand.
ATGACACTTTAATTACTGAGCTGAACATGAAAATTATTTTCAGAACACTAAAAAATAATAATAATAAAGAACAAACAAAGGCATAACAAAGTGAGTTTGAACAGCAGAGCAGCAAGTAAACTTGAGCATAAAACGTCTTATAACACAACTAATATCAAATTTTTTCTTGGAAAAAAAAACCTATAAATGCATATCAAATTACTAATCCATATTAAAAGAGAGAAAAATTACAATTAATGCAATCTAGAACTAATCCCAAAGGGGGGCATTCAAACCCAACATTTTCAGTTAGAACGATAAGCAATCTAAAAGCTTAAATTAAAGATAAAGATTAAACCGAATGATGAAATTACCTTCAGGTACTTGAGCTTAATGTTGCCATAAGCGAGACCGAGGGAAAAGGCTGAAACCCTAGCCACCTATTATTATTAATAATCACAAACCCAGATCAAAAAATCAAGAATGTTCCGGTGACAATTGACCAAATTAGAGAAATAAGAATGAAAATTACCAAGGCGAGGGTGCTGGTGCCGGAGTAGGGACCGGGAGGCGGCGCCATCGTATGCTTTGTTTGAGATTCTCGGAACGCGTCTGTTTTGGTTGGTGGGTCTGATGACTCCAACACAACACCACACTACTGTTATTAGTTAAATGTTGAAGGCCTTGAAACGCTGTCGTTTATAGAAATACCACCACTGTGTTATGAATGGGCCTAGGCCCGTTCTTGCATGTTTAATTCCGAAAACATTTCTTCCATTCCATTAGTATTTATTTATTAAGTACATTTTAAAATAATTTTAATAACATATCAGAAATTTATTTATAATAAAAAAGATTTATTAAAAAAAGGTTAAAATAATAAATTTTTAATAAAAATACCTTTTAGAAATCAATCATGTTTATAGACTGAACTGATTTCTAAGCTCAAATTTAAGCCTACAATAATCAAATCACACCAAATTAATTACAATTTTGTAAAAAAATAATTAAAAACACTCAAGATATTTTAAAACAAATATCAAGATACATAACTATAATATACACAGCACACCTAGAAAGACTAGAATTACTTATGAGTAAAGACTAAAAGCTAGTTTGTAGATGCGAAATTTTTTGGAAATAGTTAAAATTGAGAGTCTTAATTTTTTTAGCCGCCGTTTCAATTTTTTTAACTTTTTATTAAGATAAAATAAAATTATTTTTTTACTATATAAACAGTATGTATTTTTAAATTTAATTTAATTTTGTTTTATTTTATAATTAATTTATTTATAATTTTAATTTATTATGTGTTACATAATTAATTTATTTATAATTTTAATTTACTATGTGTTACATAATTAATTTATATTATTTACTAAAAATTATATTTATTCAAATTTAAATTTTTATTTATTTATTAAAATTATATTTATTTTATTTTATTATATTATTTTTAAATTATTTAATTTAATCACATTATTACAATAAATAAATAATGTAGTTAAACTAAACTAAATAAATAATATAATTAATTTAAATAATTAACAAATAATATAATTAAATTAAATAAATATAATATTAATAAACAAATATAAACTTAAATTTAGATAAATATAAATTAATTATAGTATACATTATAAAATAAATATAATACTAATAAAAACAAAATATTTATTATAAGTAATAATAAGTAAAAATAATTAAAATATTAAAATAAATAATAAAATTTTTAAAAAAAGAATTACATTTTTTATCATGCCCATATGTGAGCGCGATAAGTTCTTATTACACCCACGAACTTATCGCGCTCATATATGAGTGCGATAAAAACTTATCACGCTCATATGTGGGAGCAATAAGTTCTTATCGCATCCATAATATGCATGCGATATTTTTTTATTCAATATTTTAATTTATTTTTTATTTTTTTATAATTTTATTTTATTATATATAGTATGATTAATTTATATTATTCACAAATAAATTAAATATATTTATTTAATTTTTTATTTTATTTAATTATTAATTAATATAATGTTAATAAAAAAATATAAATTAAGTTTGCATTTCTTTATGAAAATTATTTTTTTAATTGTATTTATTTAGTTTAATTTAATTATATTAAATAATTATATTATTTATGTAATTTTTGTAGTAATATGATTAAAATAAATAAACAAATAATATAAAATAATTGTAATTTTAATAAATAAAAAAAAATTAATTTTTAATTAAAAACTTACTATAGCATATACTGTTTATTATAACAGGTATTGTTGAAATATTAAAAGGACTTTTTGTCCGTCCATTAAGTTTTCTGCCAAAAAAATAATAAAGTTAAAATGGTGGCTAAAAAAATTAAGGCCCCCTCAATTTTGATTATTTTCAAAAATTTCCCTTAAACCATAGCCTTTGTACGCTTCACTACTATCGTCTTTTAGTTAAAGTCTATTAGAGAGCACTTCATAAGGTGTCAAAGTACTTTTTAAGACAAAATCATTTATGAGAGCGTTATGCCAAAAAATTTTTTTTTTAAAAATTACAACTCGAAAATACTATTAAGTGTTTGTTAGAAAATATATATATATATATATATATATATATAATAAGATACTTTTCTTATAAAGCATATATAATATTTTTCTTAAATAGGCAAGGAGAATTGAAGGAATTTTTTTTAATTCTTAAAAAGTCCTTAAAAATATTTTTAAACATTTTTTTTTTAGAATGACTTCAAGAATTATGGAATTGATCTAATAGTCCTAGAAATTAATGGTAAAGCCCAACCTCTTACAACAAGGATCTAAGGGGCTCATACCCTTTCAAATTGCAACCTAACTTTAATAACTCAAGATAACTTTTAAATTTGGAATACGACTCTAACTCCTAACACTGTAAATTGAAAAAAGGTCATGTGCCCTCACCCATTCTTAAAACATAAAAATAAATTAAGTGCTTTAATAACTAAAATAAAAATATATTCTTAAAATATTTATCTAAATTTTTTATAATGTATATTTAAGTATTTTTTATAATTGTTCTTTATGGGATTTTGCCCCAAATTCAATTCCCCAGAAGAATCAAAGCGGCCTACGAACTCTAAGTCCAAACATCCTAAGAACTTTTTACTTAAGGCCCAATATGTAGATTTCCCAAGCTCTAGCCCACCATTATTGGGAAGCTTCAACATTGAATAAAGAAACGTCCTCGAGATTTTTTCATGGTATTCGGCTCCAAAAGTCTTCACCATCTACCGGAATCCTCAACAATCGATCTCACCAAGGCCCAATGTAAGCCCCTTAAAAGGATGAACACGTAAGCTCTCTATGAGGTCAAACACTTAAGCCCTACAAAGGCTAACTGCTAAATTCTCCAAAGACTAATAGAGATATAAATCGGTTGAGGACCGAGGACTCAAGCCTCTATTATTTTCAAGATCCTTAAAATTTTGAGATTCTTAACATAAATTCTAGTTCTATAATCTCAAGATGTGTCCTGACTAGAAAATTAAAGCTTTCCCTAATTCTAAAAATAACTCTACAACTAAGCAAGAAAGACTTATAAAAAGAGGCTAAATAATGAAGAAAGTAATTTTTTTTTTTATATTTTCAACTTCTTTTTCTAAGATCTTCTTCTACTTCCTAAGGGATCAATTTTATTTAAAGCAAATCATGACCCCCACAAAGCTTTATCACAACCTCTAAAACTCTAAAGAGCTATATTTGTAATTTTATTAGTTTTGTAAAGGCATTGCCTCGTTGCAATCATAGTTATAAAATATATTTCAATAGTGTCATATGAGTGAGCTTATCAAGCTCTGTAAAATAGTTCTTGTCATATTTAGTGTCATGTTCATATTGAATAGAAATTGGATGGGACTTAGAAATATATTGGCCAATAAGCAACATTACTTAATATGTTAGTCTTTTAGGTTAATATGAAACTATATGGCCCGTGATAAGTGGTATTATAGTAGACTTTTTCTTATTCGTATATGGGCTCTTAAAATTAAATCCTAATAGAGATTACCACGTGGGTAATCGGTCCTCCAAAAGTAGTGGAGATGTGCAACACTAGCTAGGCGTGTCCTTGAGTTTGAGTTAGACATGACGAGAGCGTTACGCAATTGATTAGAAAAAAAATGTAACATCCCACATTGGATAAAAATTGGATGGATCTTAGGTATATATCAACAGATAAATAACATTATTTAATAAGTTAGTCTTTTGAGTTAATGGTAAATGCTTAACCCTTGCCCAAACAAAATTGCCTTTCTGTAGGTTATGAATTTGAAATTTATCATTCTATAAGTCATGAAATTTGAAATACAATAATATCTTTGGTGAAACGTTTAATCAATATTTTTGGACTAATGACAAACTCTCAACCTTTGCGCAAAAAAAAATTATCTTTCTATAGGTCATGAAATTTGAAATATAATAGTGTTTTTGGTAAAATGTTCGATCAATGTTAGTAGCAATCGATGACAACAACTGTAATGACTTTTTTTGACAACGAGATTAATTCTGTAGCATTTTGTATTATTATTTTATTAAATTATATTAATATTATTTATTAAAATATATATATATATATATATATATATATATATATATATATATATATATAACATAATAGATTGTGCCATATGCATATGAAAAACAAATATACTGTGTAAATGTACAATTATAACTTTGTCCTTAAAAATCTTATAAAAAGAAATACGAATGTCTTTTTTTTTGTTAAAGATTGATTCATCATTTTTGTCAAAATATTTGGGTCAAATTATGATTTATTTATAACCCTTACAAATTATGATAGGCAAGTATCATAGCGTGTCCTTATGATTGTTAATTAAAACCATGATTCCAGGAAGAGTTGGTGCTACTTTGGAGGCTTTTAAAGCCGTAAGCTCTCTAATGCAAATTTAAAATAATTAAGAGGCTAACTCCATCTGTCAAGCCTAGTCTCCTCTTGTGGCAGGGTATTACAAAGTCAATGTGAATGCGGTATTGGATGCTCCTAAGGAGAAAGGTGGCACAGGAATTGTTGTTAGGGACCAAGCTGGGGAAGTAATGGCTTTAAAAAAAAAAAATTAAAACCATGATTAAGAAGTGAGTAATGCAAGTTTCCTCAATATTTTTCAAAGAAAATTTAATAGACATTATCTTAAATCTTGTAATTACTAATCGATAAAATTTATCAATTCCAAACTTTTAGAGTTGTTAGGGTTTAACACAATAATATTGAGGTAGCAATGGATTGTTTATGTAATATATATAAAGGGTGTGATAGACAATGTGCAGGTGAAGCCAAGAAAATATTTACATTGAAAAAATCATATTTATATAGAAAGAGTAAGTTTATGTAAACACAAAAGTCAGGATGGCCGAGTGGTCTAAGGCGCCAGACTCAAGTTCTGGTCTTCGTAAGAGGGCGTGGGTTCAAATCCCACTTCTGACAACTTTTTATTTTTGTTTTACAACTTTTGCCTTTCCATTTAACTTCTGGTCAAATCAAACGTCTTCGTTGATTTGTTGAGAAGTTAAATATTAATTAAAATGTTAAACCATCATCCATTTTGTGCAATTTCATTAGAATTAGATTACTAATAATTAATTATTTGTCGTGGGTATATTTTATCATATCATATCCGAATGTTAGCCATTCATTATTATTGGCTTCTGGGAACTCCAGAATCACTTTCAAAAGACAAAATTAAAATAGCTGGTGTCAAATGTGAATGTCACTCATTCCTCATCCTACATTTATTTATTTATTTATTTTTTGTTTTTCCTCCATTTTAAGTAATTAGTTAAATAAATATAATTTTTTTCTCAGATGAAAGGACTGTTAACACAAGTATATATTTATTTAACTTACCTTTTTTTTTTTTTTGTGAAACAAGAAGACGAAAAGCGTTTTGTAGTCACTTATGAAATTGTTTTTTAAATAGCAAATTTGAATTATTTTTTAATAAATATTGAGTTTGTTAAAGGAAATATAAGATAAAAGAGGAAATAAAATGACCAAATTGTCTCACGGCCAAATCTTGGACCGAGCCTAAAATTAGGGTTGACCAAAGCAAGTACTTTGGACCGAAAATGATTCAAATTTATTAGTTTATTAGATGATATCGCCTCTTTGTAAGTATAAGATTTATTAATTTTTTATTTAATGTGTATGTAATATATTTCACTTGTTAAATTATGTGATGCTTTTGTTAAGTTTGACTATAATTTAGAAGTAAACTTGGTTTGCATTGTCTATTTTGAATATTTTTAAAAAAATTATATTTTATGTTATAATTTTTATCGGAATTTAAACATATTTTTTACTCCCTTAGTTTGTATTTATCCATTTTTATTATTGTCAAAAAAACTCACTATTTATATGTTAATTTTTATTAAATAATTTTAAAAGTTTACATACAAATAAAAATTTGAGTCTACTTTAATATTAAACGTCATAAATTTTTTTTAAAATTATACGACTTTAGACACTTTGATTATTAAATAATATACAAAAACAATCCACAAAAAAAAAAAAGAACAAGCTAAGATAGTTTTACTCAACTAAAGACCTCTTTTATTTATAACAGTAGTTCTATATAACGAACGGTTAAGATTTCTAAACTATACAATAATTTAATAATGTACAATAAAGATGAAAAGTCTATTAAGGAATATATTAAATACTACTAAATATTCTATAGAATATTTTTATTTCAAATCTTTCTTACCTGTCCATAAAATAAGGGTTTGACCTAATTATTCACCCAAATCGAATGACTTTTTAAAAACTCCAACTTATGTAAGGCTTCATGGGTCTAAGTCACTTTTAAGAGACATGGTGTGCACTAAGTATTTGAATAAAAGCTTGAAAATACTTAGAGGCATAATATTTTATCTCACCAAATTAATATAACGCCTTCATCATGTTGTCATTAGAACTCACAAACCTTGTTCTCGAATATCTTAATGTGTTTTTGGGTTTTCAACTTGTTTCACTATTGGATAGCTCCTTTCATTTGACAAAATAATCACGACTTTAAGGGTAGTTCTTCTATTTTATTATTCTTACGTTAAAGATATATTTTTTTCTTCTTATCATAAGCTATGAAAACTCTCAAGATGTGCGGATTTGTGAGCTACACTATATCTTTTGCATTATTGTGATATAACTTCAAATAGTTTGTATAAAGCACAAAATGTAGTGATAGTCTAGAAGGTAACTCCATCTTGTACGAGATATTGCTAATTCTCTTAGCAAAAGAATATGCCTCCTCATACTTGCGAACAAGGCTTTTGTGAAGTGAACATGTAAACTTGTGTTGCATTGAAAGTATTTTCACCATTATTAAGGATCCCACATAAAATATAAATGGATAGTTCTTTGGTAAATATAAGTTGACAGGAACATTAGCTAATAGACTATCTTTTGGATTAATTATAAGCGTCTAACTTGTAACAAATGGTATCAAAACAGACTTAAATATTCATCTACATATTAGCTCTTAAAATTGTTATAATAGAAATTGTCACGTGAGATATCAATTCTTTCAGAGTTATGGGAATGGGCAATATGAGCCATCTAGGCTAAAAAATTATGTATTTTAAATCCCGATATAAATTATAATATGAATAGTAAATTCTCCAAAAATAGAGGAGATGAATAATATAGACTAAATTAACTCATGTGTTTAAGTCAAACTTAATAAATGCGTCAAGTAATTGGATAAAAAATAATGTCACATTTATATTAAATAAAAATTATGTAAATCTTAAATATATATAAGTGGATAAATAATATTACCTAATAAATTAACATTCTTAGTCAATAACAAATACTCGACCATAACACTATCTCCAACACCATCTCATAACTTTTCATGAAATTGACTTGTACGCTAAATCTATCATAATACGTTCCTACTTCTTATTTATAACTGATTTTTAAAATTCAGATAAATATCATTCCACTATCAAATATTTGGCACAATATATCCAAATACCTAATGTTTTCTATCAATATCATCCAACTCTACTCAATTAATCATATACTAATGAGGTTCCTATTTATTAATTTATTCAATTTTTTTTGTTTTTTTAAGTACAAAAATTTTGTTTAATACACTCTCAAAATATATTTATATAAATCATGCAAAGACCAATGACCATATAAATCATGGGGGGAATGTATATTTATATATACTCAAACTCTAAACCTCTACTTTAAAGAAAAAAAGGCACTATAAACATTTCATTACTACACTATTACTGCAAGTGCAACATTTTTTTTTTTTTTTTGCTTTAGAGTTGATCTACAAACTGAGTTATATACTTTATGGTTTGTTTGATATAAAAGTATTTTATTTAATTTTTGAAAGTGCAAAAATTAATTAAATTGTTGTGGTAAATATTATTTTTAATTCAATAATTAGGTATTTATTTAATACACATTTAATTATATTTACTTTACAAATTGTGTGATTTTAAACTCACCAACACATTTACATGAAATAAACACTTATTTAGAGAATCTATAATAGACTTATATATATATGTTTTAATAAATTTCTAACCATAAAACCATTCATATTAAAAATTATATAATAAAAAAATACTTTTAAATAAGTGTCTTTTTAAAAAAAAAATTGAGGTAATTTTTAATCTCTTTAAGATTAGAAAAACTTTTTTGTATAAAAAATTTATAGAAAATTCAAATTTTACAAAAAAATTCAAGCCCAAATTTACCTTTCGCTAAATAGAGCCCGTTTGGGATTATTGTTGAGAAAACTGAAAGTGATTTTGACAAAAGTTGTTTTTCAAATTTAAAATTTTCAAATATTTTTTTATTTAATGTGTTTTTATATATGTTTGCATACAAATCAAACAACCGAAAATTATCTTCATAGTTATTATTTAAACTAAATTTTGTATATATATTATTAAAATATTTATGCAGAAGAATATTAGGTGTTATTTTTAAAGTGATTATTATTAAGTCAATTTTTGTCATATTAATTTTTACATAATAATAAAAATTTACTAAATATATATATAAATTTAAGCATTCTTAAAAATATAATTTACCAAATACTTAATTGATCATTTTTATTGATGAACAATAATTAATTTACATGTTACAATATTACTTAACTAGTCCAATAAACAGTTTTGTGAGAGCAATAATGATTTAATATAATAAAATATTCTAAATTGTGAATTGTGAAACCGAGGGATTTGTGCATTAAATTTTTTGAATTGAATTGGTTTGCTCGTTAGGAATTTTAATAAAAGAGTAGTGTTATATATATATATATATATATATATATATATAGTTGAAATATAAAATTTGTATTTAAATATTGTATCATTAATTAGTGAATCTTATTTGTTAAATAGTTGTTGACTTTTTATTTTATTAATATTATAGTTATCAATACCAATCAATAATTAATATTAAATATTACGTTGCTTGAGATACATTTATATTCCAATTATGTATATAATGCAAAGATTTAAAGAGAAAGGGAAAATAATAAATACATTAAACATTACTTGTATTTTCATTGATAAATGTTTGAATATTTATAAAGTTTATAATAAATAAAAAAAAAGTAAATCTAAAAGAGAAATAAACCTAATAGGAATAAATTAAAATAAGAAAAATAGAAATTTAAAAATAGAAATAGACTTAATAGGTTAAGAAATAAAAATCGTAATTTCTAAAACAAAAATAAATATAAATTAAACTTTTTATTTTATTTATATTATGCTCTTACAAGATAGAGCTTTAGAAGGAAAGTTTAATCTTATTTATCAAAAGGAGAAGATCAAAGGAAATAATCTAATCTTATTCTTCAAGAGTAGAAATTAAATACACGATAAAGGTTTAGGGAAGGCTCTACGGCGGCTGAAGTAGGCAGTGGTACAGCAATAATGATGCAAGGAAATGGTGCTATGGCAATATCTGTACTAACTATGATGGAGACCGCTGAAAAAAGTTAAAGTACTTGCTATCAGATAGGTGCATGCAATTATTATAGATTTGACTTAGTCAGAGACTAACTCTAAGTTATTAAGCTTGAAGAATTTTGAAACTAGAAAAAGAAAAAGAAATTTATTGAGAATTGAAAGGGAAAATCCTTAAAATAAAACAAAAAAACAAAAACTTGTTTGGGAATGGAAGGGTTAAAACTTTTAAAATAAAGTAAAAAATAAAATATTTGTTTAGAAATAGAAGGGAGTTAACTCTTATAGTAAAGTTAAAAAAATTAAAAAAAATCTATTTAGGAATATAAATGAGTTGACCTTTAAAATAAAAAACTAATTTGAGAATAGAAAGGAGTTAACTCTTAAAATAAAGTAGAAAAAAAAACTTATTTAGAAATAGGAGTTAACTTTTCAAATAAAGCAGAAAAAAAAGATCCGTTCGAGAAAATGAGTAGAGAAATAGTTTGTAGAAGTTTAATTCTATAATAGAAAAATAATTTATAAGAGTTTAATCCTACAATATTTATAGAATGAGAGAGCGATAGTTTATAAGAGTTTAATCTCTTAGTAGAATTGAAGTAATTTACAGAGATGAAAAGAGAGAAGAGGCTCTCGTATGGTGATTGTGTATATGTTAAAAAATTTCAAATGCATGTTCAACATACATTACACAGTAGAATAAAACAACATAATCAACATATACATATTACAACTGAATAAAAAATAGTACAAGAATCGAATACACACTCTTGTAGACGATTCAATGAAGATTATTGAACATTAAAACTTATTGAGCTCATAATGAAGTCCTCGATTGAACAATTCTAAACTCTAACGTTTGGTAAGATTAGAGTAGCTAGAATGGTAGCCTTTGATGAGTATTTTGCGCAACAATCAATAAACAACTCAACTCTTGAATTAGTTTAAGTATCAAATGCATAAAATGGTGTTTATGGACCTAAATGCAACTTTTTCAAAGTTTGCATTTTCTCTCAACTCTTTTGCATGAATTTGCATTCAACAATTGAATTATGTACAAAATAAAACTCATTTAATTTGTTTTGTTAAGCCTTAAGACTTTCAAGTGCACACATGTCTTACATGTAGCTATGTGATGCCATGCAGGCTTATGCATGAGTGACAAATGTTACTCATCCATACAAACACTTTGCATGGTTAACATTTGTCACATGCATGTCCATGTATACTACCATTTGTCACACAAATGGCTATGCATGGATGCCATGTGTGTATTTGCATTTTTTCATGCAATAGGGACTTGTTTTTAACATTTGCAAACTATGTTTCCTATTTTTCAGATTGGTCTTAAAACTTATCCTGTTTTCTAAAACTTTCCCAGATCAATCCGTAAGATCCGTATCACTACCCCAGTGCTCGACAAGTACACTTTATATTGTGAGACCCTTTATGTTCACAACCGTTTGTCTTACAGAATACTTTCACAATTTCGTGAATGATGCCCTATACACACATTACAAATATTACAGAATGACGCGTTGAACCATACAAGTTAAGGTCAACCATATCTGTATAATCTCTCTGTCACCTATTTCTTTAGAAGAGTAGAGATATAGATCATCACCTATATTCTCGACTATGAACTTATCTCCAGATTTGTATTTGCGTAAACAATATCAACAAACTCTTTTGCGATATTATTTATGTTAGGGTTGGTGCTTACATGTCATCCCAATATATATATATATATATACTTGTTATTTATACAAATGTACATTCTTATTAAATTGCTAATGTCCATTTATCTGGTATCATACAATGTAACATTACAGACATTATATGATCTGAAGTAGTTCAGATCTGATCTAAAGAAGTTTAGATCGGGGCCCAGAGTTGGCCACGCTGAGAGATATAAATACTAAGTATTAGCATAACTAATTATTAGCTGGCTCTAATACTCAGCGAAGATTTAAGAGTTTGAGCCTTGTCTATAATAGAACATAAACTCGAGAATATATTAGTAACTGTATAGTTGCAAGAGTTTTTATCAGATGCTAGAAAATGTCATTTGTGTAAGTATGTTCTCGAATATTATCCATGATTTATTTATCTCGATGTGGGTCTGTTAGTGGATACCTTTATATAGATCAGCATATATTGTACCTATAGGATATAGATGGTTGTTCCTAACCAATCGTGAGCTTGAAGCTCGTTGATGAACACATGAAATTATACATTTAATAATGGTTTTACATCATTATTTTGTATTACTAGTGTCTTTAACCCTCTAACTTAAGTATGTTTACAATATTGTACCTAATTAGCTTTTAACTATTTTGTGATAGATTCGGTAAAATTGGCATAACTTTCTAACTAAAGATCCAATTTGAGTGATTCTTAATCCTGTGAAGAGATGACTTAATGGGCTAAAATAATTTATTTTACAAGGTATTCGAAATTCGAGCGTTTAGAGGGTAAAAATGGTCTAAAATAGAATTGATCTGCAATACAGGCCCAATCCAAACAGTCATCAGTATTTGACTCACAACTATAGAAATACGTATCTAATATGTATGAGATAACTCAATTTGGAAAGATAAGAGACTTATCTACAACTTTAATGTTTTGAGTTACAATTAATTCGGACTACATCAATTCCAAATTTGATAAGAAATTAGGTACATTAATGATAATCAATGTAAATTATTTGCCACCATTTTTTACTTTTATCATCCAAATGGTTCTCTCTTCATTTGTCTCGATTTATCCATATTTTTCAATAAATATGTAGCATGTTTATGCCCAAAATATATAATTAAAGAGTTAGATTTTAATTCAAAACACTTGTCTTTTGTATTATATCTTTATAATATCATTTCTTTTGTTTACTATTGTAAAGTCATGTTATCTCTTCTTCCATTTCTTTTCTTTTTCTTTAGTTTTATTATATCCAAGTAATTTTCTTTATGCTAAGGTGAAAGGGTGAAACTCTTGACAAGGTAATACTTAACTCTTATTCATAAATTTAATGTTTTATTCTTAAGTTATGCAAATTTATATATGATGTATTTTTTTGTTTATAATTTTAATACCCTTTCTTCTAAGTAGTGTATCTTGATTTATTATTGACAAACTTTATACTTGGCACAATAAATTCTTGAAACCATTTAAAAGATTTGACGTATATACCATTTCTTATAAAGTGAGAGTCTTAATTTATTGTAGATAAATATAAATATTGACATAATAAATACTTGAACCCATTTATAAGATTTGATGTTTAATAATTGAAAGAAATAAATACTAATTAATATATAAATGATGTTGAACTTTAATTATTATATTTTTCGGTTGGAACCTCCTTTGTGTGAGAATTCCAATTGAGTTATAAGAAGAGTTAAATATATTCTTACTTCTTATGCCAAGAGTGGATCCCCCTAACCTTAACTTTTATTTGAATTGATTAATTGAATTAATATTTGCAAACATCTTATACTATATTAATTGTCTTTAAAGTATTTATAGTTTGTAATTTTAATTCTACTTCTCTGTGGATCGACCCTGTTCTTACCGGGTTATTTATTACTTCGACATCGTACACTTGGGAATAAACTCCTATATTCTGGACGTGTCAAGTTTTTAGCGCCATTGTCGGAGAAGTGAAATTAACATTTTTTTTGTTTGTTTGTTTATTTTATTTTCATGGAACGCTAAGTCTCATACTCTTTATTTATTAATTTTTTATTATATAATTTAATATTAACTAATCTAACATTATTAATCTTACTTTTAACTATTTATCTAACTTTTATTTTATTGTTAATTTTGCCTATTTTATTTGTCTTTATTTAATTTTTTTTCTTTTTTTTTCTCTTATTTGTAATATTTATTGTTATTGTATTTGTTTTATTTCTTTGTATGAATGGTTGGTTTCAAGATCCTAATTCTCATCGTTAGATGAAAGGTAATTTCGAAACTTCATTTGATAATTTGTTGGATTCTCCTTCATCTTCTCATTCTTCACCAATTAACACTATGACCAAAAATCAAATTAAGGGACTCATAGACCTAGGGGACAATCAGTCCCAATATAATGACCATAACCGACCTAGGACACTTAGAGATACATGAACCCTACACGAACCGATGCACCATCTTGCTTAATTTTTCTTCCAGATGCAATACATTTTAATTTTAAGCCAGACATTATCCAACTTTTACCCATTTTTCATGGCTTAGATGTAGAGAACCCTTATCTGCATCTAAGAGAATTTGAAAAAGTGTGTAACACGTATAATGACCAAAATTGTAGCATGAACACAATTCAACTTAAGCTTTTTCCTTTTTCTTTAAAAGATAAAGCTAAAACATTACTATAAAACCTTAGGCCAAGATCAATTTCTTTATGGGATGAGATGCAACAACAATTCTTATAAAAACAATTTCCTTCCCATAGAACAAATTCTTTCAAAAGACAAATTACCACTTTTGCCCAAAAATCAGGAGAGACCCTTTTATCAATGTTGGGAAAGGTATAAAGAATTACTTAATACTTGTCGCCATCATGGCTTTGAAACATGAAGACTAGTCTCAAATTTCTATGATGGCTTAACACCCAAAGTTAGGCAAATGATAGAAATGATGTGTAATGGAACATTTAAGGACAAAGACCCAGAAAAGGCAATGAACTATCTAAACTTACTAGCAAAAAATGCTCAAAATTGGGACACTGTTGGTACCTGTGAGGCACCTAGTAAAAATTAAACCACTACATCTGGTGGGGGTATTTATCATCTTAGGGAAGTCCATGACCTTCAAGCCAAATTAGCATCTCTAGCTAGAAAATTTGAAACCTTAGAAATAAAAAAGAGTGGTAAAATAAAATCTGTTCAAGAAATTGTGTGTCACATTTGTGAAACTCATGGTCATTCTACCAATGATTGCCCAACTTTGCTTGCATTTAGGGAATGTCTTCATGAACAAGCCAATGTTCTAAACAAGTTCTAACGGTTAAACAATAACCCATATTCATAAAACTACAATCCTGGATGGAGAAATCACCCTAATTTTAGTTGAAGGAATGACACTCAAGGACAGGCTTCACAACCACCTTTTCAACCACACCAAATTTTTTAAAACCATCAAGGTTATGCACTATATGTCCCCCCTCATAAGAAAAATCTTGAAGAAACTTTACATGCATTCATTGAAAAGCAACAGTCTATTAATTCTCAAAATATTCAAACATTTGCTGATTTAAAAGATACGCTTGTGAAATTTGCATCTGCACTGAACAATCATGAGAAAGAAAAATTTCTTTCTTAACCACAACCAAACCCCAAAAGACAACATAACTCAAATGTATGTAGTTCAGAAAGCCAACACATGGATCAAGTTAAAGCGGTTATCACTCTTCGAAATGGTAAAATTGTTGAAAAAGACATTCCTGAACCTCATGAGAATAATGAATCAATCTGTAAGGGTAAGGAAAGCGTTGAACCTACTCCTAATAAAGAAAACACCAAACTCTCACATCCACTCCCATTTCCTCATGCATTACGTAATACTAAAAAGATGAATCACAATCCTAAATTTTTTGAAATCTTCAAATAAGTAATAGTTAATATTTCTTTACTGGATGCTATTAAATAAGTTCCCTCTTATGCAAAATTTTTGAAGGATTTATGCACAGTAAAAAAAAATTGAATGTGAAAAATAAAGCTTTTTTACCTAAATAAGTAAGTGCCATTTTTCAAAATAATAATGCTTTGAAATATAAAGACCCTGGTTGTCCTACAATTTCATGTATTATTGGAAGTTATAAAATTGAATAAGCCTTACTTGATCTCGGTGCTAGTGTGAATTTACTGCCGTATTCAGTTTATTAGCAGCTCAATTTCGATGAGTTAAAATCAACTTCTATAACTCTTTTACTTGTCGATAGATCAATAAAAGTACCAAGAAGGATAGTGGAAGATGTTTTAGTTCAAGTTGATAAATACATATATCTTATGGATTTTATTGTCTTGGACACATAACTTGTTAAAGGATGTAATTCGATACCTGTTATTTTGGGTCGTCCATTTTTAACAACTTCTAATGCTTTGATTAATTGCAGGAATAGAGTAATGAAGCTTTCATTTGGAACATTACACTTAAGCTTAATATTTTCAATATGTGTAAGCGACAACATGAGGAGAAGGATGAAAGTAAAGAAGCCGACATGATTAAAACGATTATGGAGGATCATATTCAAAAAGGGAGTTCTACCGATCCTTTAAAAATGTGTTTAATAAATTCATTTGAGTCAAATATACAATTAGATCTCAAAATTTCTGACATATGTTCTTTACTTGACTGTGCACAGGTGATTGAAAAAAAAAGATAGAAACCAAAGTTTAAAGAATTAAAGAAAATGAGGATAAATAGAACGAAAATTTAAAATTAGAGTTAAAACCTTTGCCTGAAGAACTGAAATATGCATTTCTTGGAGAGAAACAAACTTAACCGATGGTAATCTCTTCTACACTTATAAGCGAACAAGAAGGTAAGTTAATTGAATTATGTATAAAAATGCAATTGGGTGGACTTTAAAAGACATAAACGATATTAATCATTTGATTTGCACACATAGAATACACCTAGAGGATAATGTTAAAACTTCCCAACAACCTCAAAGGAGAGTAAATCCACATATGAAAGAGGTAGTGAGAGCTGAAGTTCTCAAATTACTTGAAGTAGGAATCATCTATCTTATCTCATATAGTAAGTGGGTAAGCCCTACTAAGGTAGTACCAAAAGAATTTGGAAGTACAGTCATTGAAAATGAAAAAGGTGAGCTAATATCAACTCGAATCTCATCTAATTGGAGGATGTGCATAGATTATAGGAAGTTGAACTCGGCCACTGAAAAAGACTATTTTTCTTTATCATTCCTTGATCAAATTGTAGAAAGAGTAGTAGGACATCCCTATTATTGCTTTTTAGACGATTATTCTGGCTATTATCAAATTCCTATAGCACTAGAGAACCAAGAAAAGACTATATTCACATGCCCTTTTGGGACCTTTGCTTTTAAAAAAATGCCCTTTGAACTTTGTAATGCCCCAACAATATTTCAGAGATGTATGTTAAGCATTTTTAGTGACATGATTGAGCATTATTTAGAAGTTTTCATGAATGATTTAACTGTGTTTGAAAATTCTTTTGATAATTGTCTTGAAAACTTAAAAAAGATCTTAAAAAGATGTGAAGAAAATAGTTTTATGTTGAATTGGAAAAAAACGTCATTACATGGTTATTTCTAAAATTATTTTGAGACATGTAGTGTCTTCTAAAGGAATTGAAGTAGATAAGGTAAAAGTCAAACTCATTACACATTTATCTCTACAAAAAATAGTCAGAGAAGTCCCATCCTTTTTAGGACATATTGGATTCTATAGGAGGTTCATAAAAAATTTTAGTGCTATATCTAAACCTCTTTGTAACCTCTTAGCAAAAAATGTATCATTTGAGTGGACTCAATAGTGTCAAAATTTGTTTGAAAAATTAATTGGCCTCTTAACATGCACTTTTATCATACAATCTCCTGACTAGTCTTTACCTTTTGAGCTCATGTGTGATACTAGTGATTACGTTGTTGGTGCTATATTGGGACAAAGAAAGAAAGGTAAATCCTATGCAATTTATTACGTATGTAGAACTTTAAATAGTGCACAAATGAATTACACAACAACTGAAAAAGAATTACTTGCTGTAATATTTGTATTAGACAAATTTTGTTCTTACTTAATTGATTCTTCAATTGTTGTGTTTACTGACCATGCTGCTGTAAGGTATTTAATGTCAAAACAGGATGCAAAACCAAGATTGATTCGATGGATTCTATTGCTTTAAGAATTTATTATCACTATTAAGGATAAGAATAGAGCTGAGAATGGAGCTGAGAATGTTGTTGCAGTTCACTTATCAAGACTCGCACCAGATTTATCAACAGAAATAACATCTATTAATGATTATTTTCCATATGAAATTTTATTTTCTACTGTTACAATGCATTGGTATGCTAATATTTTTAATTTTCTTGTAACATGAGAAATGCCATGTCAATGGAATGCTCAAGACAAAAAGAAATTTTTAACTGAGGTAAGAAGGTTTTATTGGGATAATCCTTATCTCTTCAAATATTATCGTGACCAAATATTTTAAATATGCATACCCGACAATGAGGTAAGTAAAGTTATTGAATTTTGTCGTTTTGAGGCAAGTGAAAATGTAAACCCATATTGTAAAGATTGGTCTTTAAGACTTAATAATGCACTGTAGGCTTATAGAACTACTTTTAAAACTTCATTGGGTACGTTTCCTTATAGGATAGTTTATGAAAAATCGTGTCACTTACCTGTGAAACTTGAGCGTAAAGTCTATTGGGCTATTAAAACTTTCAATGCAAATCTTGATTCTGCTAAACACATATGTAAATTACAAATAAATGGACTTGAAGAATTGAGAAATGATGTATATGAGAATTTAAAAATTCATAAAGCTAAAATTAAAGCGTTTTATGATAAAAAAATTCAAAGAAAAACATTTGATACTAATGAGAAGGTTTTACTTTATAATTCTCGAATTCACATATTCTCTAGAAAATGAAGATAAAGATGGAGTGGCCTGTTTATTGTGAAACATGTGTACCCTTATAGAACAATTAACATTGAAGATCCTATAAATGAGAATGTATTTAAGGTAAATAGACAAAGACTTAAACTATTTCTAGAAAACCAAGCTTTTCATAAAGAATTTGTGTCCCTGTCTAACCCTTATTATGAGACCAATTAATCTTTCTTTTACATATTTATATTTATTTATTCTTCTTCTAACTTTTTTTTTGTTTTTATTGGCAAATTAATTTAGTATTTTTGTTAAAGTTTTGTTTTGTACCTCGGTGCAGTGGCGGATAATAGTACTCCATGATACCTTCTCTTCTTCCCCATTTCTAAAAAAAATGACATTCTAAAGAATTTGAAAAAATATTTTTCCTCATTGCCTCAAAATTCTTTAAAGAAAATTTACCCAACAAGATGTGAAAGATTAAGGTTATTAATGATTATGAATATACCTATTAATTTACGTTGGTTAATTGAAGTTAAAGTTCAATTAACAGGTGAATTTTCTGACTCATTATTTTTTTTACATGCTTAGCTTAGGTAAAAGCTCTTTTGCAAAAAAAAAAAAAACGAAGAGCAAAACAATTAAGCGTTTATTACAAGTGAGCACGCATGACTTGCAACATACGTTACCGCACTTTAGAAATAGAGTCTATAAATAGCGAAGATAAAATTAGGTTCATTAAGGATGGCCTGAATAAGGAGTCTTTAGATGATATCTTATCGACTCTTGAGAGGGATCCTAGTGGATATGTGCATATTGCAATTTGTGAATTATTGGATATATTCCTAAAAGAACATGAGCGGTACATTCTTGAAAATCTGACTTTAAAAGACCCTATTTGCCAATTTATAAGAAAATTGGATGAAAAGCTTATCCTTTACCCATAGAGGGCGTTTAAGTCATTTCTGGACTTAAAACCAAAGGAAGATATGAGCCACAATCACAACTACTTGTACATGTTTATGGTAGGGTTTATTTTTAAATATTTCATTTCAAACTCAAATATTTTTTCCAACAACCAACCACCTATAGTCGATTTTGAAAATTTTACATTTTAAGTCAACAACCTATGTGACTTTTCCAGCTAACAATTTGAAAATTGGTAAAAAGGTGTTGAAAATTTTGTATTTTAAGCCAACAACCCATATGACTTAACTTTACAACATCTTTTGGCTCTATAAATACATTGCATTATTTTTGCATCTTTATACAAACTCAAAATCATTCAAGAGAGAGGGTGAGTGTAATAATGGAAGGAATATTAACTCGTAAATTCACAAAAATTTATGTCTTTTATGGATCCAACCCTGAAAAAATTAGAGAGTTTATAGAAGCAGCAGAAACCCTTGGTAAGGTATTAACTGAGTGAAATATTCATTTAGTATATTGGAGGGATAGTATTGGATTAATGGAATGTATAGCAACAGCTGCACAAAATAAAGGCAGTCGAGTTTTGAGTATCATACCAAAAGTTCTAACTGTTGAAAACATTATAGGAAAAATAATTGAGGATGAGTTACAGGTATCATCAATGCATGAACAAATATCTTTTATGCTTTGTAATGCTGATGCCTTCTTACAGGTATCATCAATGCATGAGCAAATATCTTTTATGCTTTGTAATGTTGATGCCTTCTTAGCTTTACCTTGAGGTTTTGGAACATTTGAGAAAATTTTTTAAATTGTCTTATAGGCACAATTACAAATCCATAAAAAAAAACTCATTGGTTTGTTAAATGTTGATGATTTTTATAATGAGTTGTTATTTTTTCTTGACTATGCAGTGGAAAAACAATTCGTCACATCTGCAGCATGACAGATCTTTATTTCTGCTTCAATTGTTAATCAGTTACTCGATGAACTACAAGCTTTTACACCTCTATCTAATCCAACAATGAGTCAGATAGATTGGTATACTAATGACAATGAAAAGAAACGTAAGATAGAATTGATGCTTCATCTGTAGCCTATCTATTTTTATGTATTTTTAAACATTTTGTGTAGTTTATTTTATTTTGTTGCAGGTTTAATTTTCAATGAAAGATGTTTCAGGTGATATCTTCTATACTTTACTCTTTCTATATTTTGACATTGAGGACAATGTCTCAATCTGGTTAGGAGGAGAGTAGTTGATATATAATGTTAATGTTACTTTTTTTTTTGTTATCATTTTGTTCTCTAAAAAAAACAAATTCATCATGAATGGCGTGAGTAAAAGGTTTATTTATACATTCTTGAGACGTATTCTAATTCTAGAATGACAGAGTAAAGAGTACATTACTGAACTTTTAAAACACATTCTAATTGATTTATTTTTAATGCATTTTACGTATATTTGTTTGTTGCTTAAGTTTTTGGTAACTCTTGCGTAAATAAATTTGCTTTACTCCGAGGTATGATTTTGAAATTGTTTAGTTTAAATCATTTTTTCTATCTATGTTACAAAAGAATAACTTTTCAAATTATTTCTTGAACACAATACTAAACCTTGTGGTAAGATGAATGATTCAATATATATAGCTAAGAAAATTTTCATGTTTAAGTATACATATTCTTTTCTTAACTCACATATCTTTTGTGAGTGAATGGAGAGGTTTGAGATAATAGCTTACGAACTTTCATTGATATTTTAAAATGGTTAATTTTTATTTAGAATAATATTATTTAGGATGAGGAATGATTTGGTTGCTTAGCTGAAGGATGAAAAACATATTATGGTAAGAAATTGTTCTGATTTTATAATGATTCTTTATGTTCGTAAAAAAAA
Source organism: Ailanthus altissimus (assembly GCA_946807835.1). NCBI lineage: Eukaryota > Viridiplantae > Streptophyta > Magnoliopsida > Sapindales > Simaroubaceae > Ailanthus > Ailanthus altissimus. The sequence goes on from OX327698.1 coordinate 16,908,388, forward strand.
TACACAAAAAAACAAAAGCAAATATATATATATATATAAAGAAGTTAATTCAGTTCAATAAAGTTTTCGTTCAATTCTAGAAGACAAAAATCATTAAGAAACAATTTTATTATCGGACTCTTTATTCGTAAGATTTGTATAAAATAATTAAAATCCTAAAGCGAATATGTGAAAAAAATGGTTTGACTCTAAATAATTGATTTTTTTATCTTTGGATCAATGTTAGTTTATCTGTCTATCCTTAAATGTAACATTTTCTTGAGCGATTATCTGTTTTCCAACTCCATGAGTGAAATCCTAACCCATTTAACAAGTTATTCACCTGTGAGGATATCAAGTTGAGGCTTTTACTTGAAAAAAATTTTCAATGCTATATATGTTGTGGTTTGTGGTAAGAAGGCTTCAGCTTAGGCTTAATTCACACACACACAATTTTAGAAATTATGACTGAAATAGTCTTTATAGCGATTGTGATCTTGAACTGAAGTTTTGTTTGAAAAACGTAAGTAATGTTCAAATTTTATTTATGCTTGAATTGTAGGGATTAGCAATAAGCTAGTTGGGGGGTGTGATGAACACTTAAAATTATACGTTTAATAAGGGTTTTACATTTTTATTTTATATTACTAGTGTCTTTAACCCTCCTTAACTTAAATATGTTTACAATATTATACATAATTAGCTTTTAACTGTTTTGTGGTAGGTTCGGTAAAATTTGCATAACTTTTTATCTAAAGATCCAATTTGAGTGATTCTTAATCTTTTGAAGAGCTGACTCAATGGGCTAATATATTGTATTTCACAAGGCATTCAAAATTTGAGCGTTTAGAGGGTAAAAATGGCCTAAAATAGAATTGATCTGCAATACAGGTCCAATCCAAATAGTCATCAGTATTTGGCCCACAACTATAGAAATATGTATCTAATACGTATCAAATCACTCAATTTAGAAATATAAGAGACTTATCTACAACTTTGATGTTTTGAATGACAACTAATTCGGACCACATCAATTCCAAATTTGATAAGAAATTGGGTGCATTAATGATAATCAATGTAAATTATTTGCCACCATTTTTTATTTTTATTATCTAAATGGTTCCCTCTTCATTTGTCTCGATTTATCCATATTTTTTAATAAATATGTAGCATGTTTATGCCCAAAATATATAATTAAAGAGTTAGATTTTAATTCAAAACACTTGTCTTTTGTATTATATCTTTGTAATATTATTTCTTTTGTTTACTATTGTAAAGTCATGTTATCTCTTCTTTCATTTCATTTCTTTTTCATTAGTTTTATTATATCCAAGTAATTTTCTTTATGCTAAGGTGAAAGGGTGAAACTCTTGACAAGGTAATACTTAATTCTTATTCATGAATTTAATGTTTTATTCTTAAGTTATGCAATTTTATATATGATGTATTTATTTTTTTTATAATTTTAATACCCTTTCTTTTAAGTAGTGTATATTGATTTATTATTAATAAACTTTATACTTGGCATAATAAATTCTTAAAACTATTTACGAGATTTGACGTATATACCATTTCTAGTAAAGTGAGAGTCTTGATTTATTGTAGACAAATATAAAGATTGACATAATAAATACTTGAACCCATTTATAAAATTTAGTGTATAATAATTGAAAGAAATAAATACTAATTAATATATAAATGATGATGAACTTTAATTGTTATATTTATCGGTTGGAACCTTCTTTGTGTGAGAATTCCAATTGAGTTATAAAAAAAATTAAATATATTTTTACTTCTTATGCCAAGAGTGGATCCTCCTAACCTTAGCTTTTATTTGAATTGGTTAATTGAATTAATATTTGCAAACATCTTATACTGCATTAATTGTCTTTAAAGTATTTATAGTTTGTAATTTTAATTCTACTTTCCTGTGGATCAACCCCATTCTCACCAGGTTATTTATTACTTCGACAATCCAGCACTTGGAAATAAACTCCTATATTCTAGACATGTCACTCGTATTGACATATGGGTATTTAGTTAGGACTGAATATAGGACGGATTCACGATGACCTTCGATAGACACCTTATGTAAGCCATCAACAGAGAGTACTTTCGAGTTGAATAGTATAGGTGGTCATTTAACTGGAGTGCCATGGTGGACTTGTAAGTGATCCACTATACTTTGGTTCCACGCATGTCATAAATCTTTTATAGTGTGATTGTTGGGTGTCGCTGGGGATGGTCCGATGCTTATAAAGTCTAGTGCGTACAGATATGGAACCCGTTAGCTCGCATAGGGAGTTGGAAATCCAGATACTTCAAGATTATATCTCAGAAAGTCTTGTGGCCACAAGCAATTATCTCGGGAAAGAGTTTCCGCTAAGGTTGAATAATATGGTAAAAGAGTTTGTGCATATTGTTTAGTGAGATATAAGTCTGGAGATAGGTTATAGATGAGCATATAGGAATTTGATGATGATAATTTATATCCTTGCATAACCAGGATATCATGATGGAATGACTATATGTATGCGTTGTATTCTCAGCTTGGATGGTCGACGCGTTGATTTTTATTTTTGTAACATGTACGTAAGGTAGTGTTCACGAACTTATGGAATAGTTTTATTTGACGAATCGGGTGTGGACCTAGGGAGTCTCGCGGTATAAAAGTGTACTCGTTGTGTATTGGGGCAGTGTATCAGATTAAATTGTTCAATCGAGTAATATCCAGCATTACCATGGGATGCGCACGTGTTTGTATTTAAGTGTTAAATATACTAATTAGTTAACAATTGTTGTTTACTGATTGTATATTGACACGCAACGCATTGTGACCCTTTGGTTGAGTTTTGATTGTGATGCTATAGTAGTTAAGCGCAAGTGCACGCTATCGTATCAAGTAATATAAGATTTTAAGTCCAGATATCGATTCCACAAGGACTATGTAATCTAATTCTATAAATCAAGTACTAAAGTTGTAACTACTTAACTTTTATTTAGAAAATCATAATCTGAAATTTATTTAACTAATCTAATTTTCTCAATTAAACTAAATAAAAGTAAAGAGTAGAATTCACGAATAAAAATAATCTAGGGTTTTAACTTGTCCCATAGTATTTCATTGGACTCATTAACCACTTAGTTAATCTCTTAATACCAATTGATTGGCTTAGTCACTAATCTCATCACAAGCCTCTATCGATGGTCAAGTGACTATATTACACATTTTAATAATCACCTATATGTCTATGGTAATCAAATTAAAATGTAATTCATTAAGATCAAGTCTAAATTATACCATACATGCCACCTAGGTATATGTCTATCCTAGATGGAACTCATAGTTGTTACCCTATGATCATGCATCAAACTACCATAGGCTAAACACATGATCCCTCTGTCGAGTTCATCATGGTTCCCCAATCATTCAAAATATTAATCAGGTATAATGAAAGCATTAAACACAAGATAGAATGAATCAATTGAATTTATCAAGTTCATAAACTAAAATTTAACACAATTCAAATCCATACTAGGTTCTCATAGTCTAACCCTGGATGAACAAATTAACCCATCACAAAACTAAAAGTATCAAACCAATTCATAAAAATCAACAAAAACAAGAACATAATGATAAAGAAAGAGAAGAAAAACTAATCAAAGTGACTCCTTGATGTGCTTCGCTCTTAATCTTAACTTGAAGCTTGAATCTTGATCTTGGTTCTTCAATCTTTAGCTTTAATTTTTGATTTTGTATTGTGAACTCTCTCTCTAAATTTTTGCCTATTTTCTCTCATCTTTTTTCTTTTTAGGGTTTTTGGCTTTCTATTTATTAGGTTTTTTTTTTAAATTACTGTTTATTAGTTATTGTAACAATGGGTACTGTTCACCGCCACAAGCACCGCGGCGTTTAGTCATAGGCGCTGCGGCGCCCAGCCTTAGTGCCTCTTTTGTATTTTGAGCGTAACTTCTTTATTTTACGTCCGATTCACCTCCTGTTTATTTCTATGCGTCACAATTTTTATCATGCATCTATTTATGATAAAATATTATAATTAAATAGCTAAATATTTATGATTTGGAACAAAATACAAAAGAGGCACTAAGGCTGGGCGCCGCAGCGCCTATGACTAAACGCCGCGGCGCTTGTGGCGGTGAACAGTACCCATTGTTACATTTTGAGCGTAACTTCTTTATTTTACGTCCGATTCACCTCCTGTTTATTTCTATGCGTCACAATTTTTATCATGCATCTATTTATGATAAAATATTATAATTAAATAGTCAAATATTTATGATTTGGAGCAAAATACAAAAGTTGAGTATAAATTATATTAATATTTTTACGTCTTTATCAAATTTACCCAAATGTGTGGTATGGTAGAACTCATTAAGAGATATACTTGGTAACCATTAAATAAGGATAAAATTATAATTTTATATATTAATTATTTAATTATTAAATAATTAAAATATTTTTTATTATATAATATAATATTATATAATAATTTATGATATTATAATATTATATTTATACTTGGTTGACAAGTATTTATATATATAATATTATTATTTATTATTATATTTATTTACTCTAATCTTGGCCACCAGTTTAGATTATTAATTATATAATATTATATTTTAATATGTATTTAGATATATATGGAAGAGGAAACGTGTTGAACCTTTAAGAAGCAATTGTGAAATCTTTTAAAAGTGTGAAATACGGGAGCGACTATTTAGGAAGCAATTTGGAATTGCTTCTGTAATACTTATATTGGAAGTGTGCAAATTGTGGGGCGAAGAAGGAGAAGAAAGCAATTGTTTGTTTTTTTTTTTACTTTATTGTTAATGTTACGAAAGTTTGCCAACCAACATACGGAGAAAAACAAAAGGGATTTGATAGAATTAGTTTGTAAGAGTTGAAACTGATTTTATTATTTGTCTTTATAGGCTGCTATTATATAACAATTTAAAATTTTATTTTATAAATTAAAGAGTTGATTAAAAAAAAAATTATAAGATTTAAGTATTAAACCTAGTGCTAGATAATTAAAGTTATTGTTCTAATTTACTAAGTCCATCGAATTAGTGACTATATTTGTTAATGAGTTGGTATTCAGGCGGACTCCTAATTACATGTGTAATAATTATACATTTTGGTGAATTCTCAAATTTTTTTTAATATATTAATTTGGTTAATATATTATTAATTGTGTTTATTATATGTTTTATTATTCTACTATGCCTAAATATGTATGTGATACATATTTTGTACGATGAACACAGTTATATATGCATACACCTTAGTACAAAAGATCTTTAACAGTTTAATCCTACGGAAAACTCTTTTTTGAGTTTTATGCTTATGGTTACAAGACTTTCTGAAATACAATTTCGGAGCATTAAGATATATAACTCACTCATATGAGCTGACAAATTCTATATTTACGCACACCATATTCCATGAGCATCAGACTATACGCAGTAACACCTAGTGGTCAGACCTTGAAAAGTCTTTGGCATGCGTGGAACCAAAGTTGGTGGATCACTTACAAACCCACCGTAGCACTCAAGTCAAAGAATCACAAATACTACTCAACTCGAGAAAGTCTTCTATTGATGACTTTATGAGATGTCTATTAGAGACCCTCGTGAGTCTATTCATTATCCAGTTCTTACTGAATATCTGCATGCATATATGGACTTTCTGATAAGTCCATAGTCTACTAAGACTAATCATCTTAACAATTCAGATATAGACATACACTAATTCGGAAGGAATACCAATTGATCCGTGTCGATAACCATGGATCAAGAAAAATATTTTTGAGAACATATTGTGTAATGACATTTTTTAGTATCATTTGCAATTGTTTGCAACTACGTTATTACTATATTATTCTCGAGTTTTTATCCTTATTTCAGATAAGGTTCTAATTCTCTAGAATTGCTAATTTTAGAACTGACCTAAACTCTTTTAAATCAGATCTAAATTCTTTTAAATCCACAATATTTGAAAAAGTTACAAGCTTCTTACCATATAATTATGTATTAACAATTATTATTGAAATGTTTACTATATATCGGAATGACATGTAAGCACCATCTCTATTTTTGCGTCTTCCTTGTAGCTCATACACTTGATTTTTTTTTTAAAGAGAGAATTATTAGTATTAAGGATGATAAATGGTTAGTTGGATTCTTGCATATTGTGAAAAATAATTTGGTTATTTATAACCGCTATAGTTGAGAAGGAAATGATGAGAATAATGTTTGACCAAAGCAGTAGTTACTGTTCATAGACTATTCACAGGCACAATTCATGAGAAAAGAAGAAACACATTGACGGAGGAGAATTAAAGATAATGTTAGTGCTTCAAAATTTAAAAGAAAACAATAAAAAAAAGAATCGATTATGAAAATAGAAAAAAAAATAAAGAATTAATTATGAACTCATTTTAACTATTACATAACAACCATTATTTGGTAACGTATGCGATTTTAAGTGGTCACTGCGTAACGGCTTAAAGGAGGCAAAAAAAAAAAAAGATTAACTCATGAGAGACTCTTATATCATATAAAGATTTAAAAAAAAAAAAATATTGCATTGATTGTATTCTCGTTGATTATTTATAAAATTTACAATAAAATAAAATAAATTTAAAAGAGAAATAAATTTATTAAATAAAACAAAAAAACCCAATAAAAAATAGATTTAATAGGTTAAAATTTCAAAAAAAAGTAATTATTAAAATAAATAAATTTAAATTAAATTAATTTTTTTATATCCTTTGTCGTATATAACATTACTTTTATTTCGGTAAAAAAAAAAAAGTACTCTTATTAAAAAGATTACCAAATGCTATATCTAGGAATGCATGAATCCATAATATGTATGTCCAATACAAGGAAAAATAATCTATAAAAGTTAAATTTAGATTTTTTTTGGACTTGATAAAATTGATTTTTATTATTCAGACCATTATTTGGAAACTATTTTTGGAACTTCACCCGACATTAGGTTGTTTAAACATGGATAGACCAAAAAAAACAAAACAAAACAAAAAAAGAAAAAAAAATTAAAACAATCCGATTCTGTATTGACAAGGCCAATCTCACCGCAGCGTATTTAAATCACAATACAACTTAGATTTCTCTCTCAACTCCGAAAACCTAGAACAATTTGCTTTTACTTAAAAGTACTTTCCCTGTCTACCTCCACCGTTTTCTGTGCCTTTGAGAAAAAGCTTCCAAAGTGCTTTCATGGCAGCCACAAGCACCGCCAACCTCTGCCCTCTCTCTTCATCTCTCTCTGCAAACCCTAGGCTAACCCGAAGAACCTCTCTCTTTTTCTCCCCCAAAACCCACCAACAACCCTCCCCTTTCCAACAAAAACACCCCTTGACTCACGAAACCCACAAAACAGACTTCATTGTCTCGTCAAAAAACCCCTTATCGGAGTTTTTTACAACAAATAAAGAATTCCCCAATGATGGTTTGGGCCGTTTTGATGATGATGACGATAAACCCCGGGAAGAGTGTGGTGTTGTAGGCATCTATGGCGACCCAGAGGCATCTCGTTTGTGCTATTTGGCGCTACACGCGCTGCAACATCGCGGGCAAGAGGGTGCAGGTATTGTGGCTGTGAACAATAAGGTTCTTCAAACTATTACTGGTGTTGGTTTAGTCTCTGATGTGTTTAATGAGTCTAAACTTGATCAGTTGCCTGGTGATATGGCCATTGGTCATGTTAGATATTCGACTGCGGGTAGTTCTATGCTTAAGAATGTGCAGCCTTTTGTTGCTGGGTATAGGTTTGGGTCTGTCGGAGTTGCACACAATGGGAATTTAGTCAATTATAAAACTTTAAGAAATATGCTTGAAGATAATGGTTCAATTTTCAATACTAGTTCTGATACTGAGGTTGTGCTTCATTTAATTGCTATATCCAAAGCTAGACCTTTCTTTCTGAGGATTGTGGATGCCTGTGAGAAGCTTGAGGGTGCTTATTCTATGGTTTTTGTGACTGAGGATAAGCTTGTTGCTGTTCGTGACCCTTATGGCTTTAGACCTTTGGTGATGGGTAGGAGGAGTAATGGAGCTGTGGTTTTTGCTTCCGAGACTTGTGCACTTGATTTAATTGAGGCCACATATGAGAGAGAGGTGTATCCTGGTGAAGTTTTGGTGGTGGACAAAGATGGGGTTCAATCACTCTGTTTGATGCCTCATCCTGAACCTAAGCAGTGCATCTTTGAGCATATCTATTTCGCACTGCCAAATTCAGTTGTTTTTGGAAGGTCTGTTTATGAGTCTCGTCGGGCTTTTGGGGAAATACTTGCCACTGAGGCTCCTGTTGAGTGTGATGTTGTGATTGCAGTGCCAGATTCTGGGGTGGTGGCTGCACTCGGTTATGCAGCAAAAGCAGGGGTGCCATTTCAACAAGGGCTGATAAGGTCACACTATGTGGGGAGAACTTTCATCGAGCCATCACAAAAGATTAGAGACTTTGGTGTCAAGCTTAAGCTCTCTCCAGTAAGGGGAGTATTGGAGGGGAAGAGAGTTGTGGTTGTGGATGATTCTATTGTGAGAGGAACTACTTCATCTAAAATTGTTAGGTTGCTTAAGGAGTCTGGGGCTAAGGAGGTTCACATGAGGATTGCCAGCCCACCAATTATAGGTTCTTGTTACTATGGAGTGGACACGCCAAGTTCTGAGGAGTTGATTTCCAACAGGATGAGCGTTGAGGAAATAAGGGAGTTTATCGGGTGTGATTCACTGGCTTTTCTGCCACTTGACAGCTTGACCAAGATGTTGGACAAAGAGTCTCCGAACTATTGTTATGCTTGCTTCTCTGGGAATTACCCTGTTAAGCCAAGGGAAGTGAAGGTGAAACGGGTTGGTGATTTCGTGGATGATGGGTTGAATGGAAGCATTGAATCCATTGATGGTGGCTGGGTTCAGGGACTTAGAAATCAAAACAAGGAAGAAGAAGATGTGGTCGCTTTCGATACCACCAAACTACAGCATTGATGCCTTTTGATATCAATAGACATGGTTGGGGGAGTCAGATATGTGTGGTGCGGGACACACCTTAGAATGATCTGAGTTACAGTAATTTTTTTTTCTTTTTTTGGCTTTCTTGGATGATTTAGGTGCCAAGCTCTGACGATTACACAATTTTGTTGGCCCTTTTTCTGATTTTAAAACATTATTTAATCTGATAAGCACATGGGTCTTTCTGAATGTTCCCTTAAATTGCTATTTGTATACGAGGACAATGTTGGTAGTTCTTAAATTCTCTTGATGCAGGATTCTATGGAGTATACACTTGCAATATGCATTAACATGAGCATGAGATAAAACCCATTGCAGTAAGCAACTCTCTACTTTGTACAATTTGAATTGAGCTATACTGAAGAAATATTGTAAGGTTCATCAATTTCATAATCAAAAGATAATGAAAGATATTACCACAAAACGGGAACCCACAAGCAAGAAGAAACATTACACAAGGTTCAAAAATAAAATAATAAATGAAAGGCCTCAAGGTGACTACAATCTCATCTCATTGAAACTTTGGATATCTTTTTCCATACATAGTTGTAAAAAAAGATTTCTTAAAACAAATATTTCTAATTTCATGTTTTCAAGATTTGATAACAAAGGTTTTTAATTTTTTTAAAGTTCAAATATAATATCATTGATAAATTAATAATATTATAATATAAGATTTTTGATATAAAATAAAAAAATTTAATGAGACGTTACACAAAATAAAATAAATTTATTATGACTCATTTAGACTTATTACTTTATAAAAAAAATATACAAATCCCATAATAAAGATTATCTTTAAAAAAAATAATTACTATCACTCCTGAACGAAGAGATCTACTCTCTTATGGGAATACTTACCCTTTTGTAGAATGAATAATAAAGGTTTAGCAAAAGAGACTTGCAAAATGTATTTAGGAGACATATTTTAAAAGATTTATTTTTGAGTAAATTCTATTAGCTAGATACAATTGGTTAATATTTTTAAAACTCAAATGAATTGCATTAATAGCAAATTTCTATTAAATTGGTTAATATCTTTTTATTTATATTTATATTTTTTAAAAGGCAGCTAATGAAAAGAAACAATATAGATATAGTACATAATTTTAGATTTAAAAAGTAAATTCTATTTTTTTATAGATATTTTATAATAGAGTCCATGTTTTGGCTGTTGTGTCAGGTACAACATTTCTATTTTTATTTTTTTGGCTTTAGTTCAAAACGGTGCGTATTGGTCCCTCCCTTAACCCTTTTAAATTTTATCGACCTCAACCAAACGCTGCGTTTCGACAGCCATTTAAAAGCCGTGAATTTTATGATACTTGTCTCCTTGGGTGCGTAGCTATATTACATAGCCTATAGCCGCCATAACAACAACTGTCTATGGAGAAGTAGCTATTCTCTGGAAAATCGTCTCTTTGTTTTAGGGTTTCTTATTTTTGAAACTCTCAAATCATTCGCCTTCAGTTAAAGCATGGAGTCGTTAAAGAGGAAGTCAATTGAAGACTCATTCGGGCCTCCACAGAAGCAACGAAGAGAGGATAATTCCAACGGCACTACGATTATCGACGACAAGCCAGTGACTTGTTTACACGACGTGTCATATCCGCCCAATTATGTTCCCTCTTCTTCTTCAAGTAGTGTTACTGCTGCTCAAGCTGACAACAAACCTGCTAAGGAATTCCCCTTCAATCTCGACCCTTTTCAGTCCGAAGCAATCAAGTGCCTCGACAATGGCGAGTCCGTCATGGTCAGTTAACTGCATAGTTATTTTGCTTATTTGCATGGTCGTTTTGTTTTTTCTCTGTAAATTTTTTTTTCTTGTATGTTCTAATTTTTGTAAACTTAACTTGCGTTTAGGAGTGCTTTCGGGTTAGAAAAGTACTTGAAGGGTTTTTGACCAAAATTGCTGTATATAGAAGTACCTAAAATCAGTTTTTGGGAAAGTGCTTGTGTTTTTTCTTTCCTTAGAAAATCTAATTATCCAAAGAGTCTATGAAGTGCTTCTCTTAAAAGCTCTCTAATTTAGTGCTGTTTTTTTAAATAACCCAAACTGCACTTTTATTTATTTCAGCTAAATGTTACGTTAATATAAAAGTGTTTTTTTTTTAATATTTGAAAGCGTTTTTTAATTAGAATGAGGTTCTCCCTTGTAGAAAAAAGATGGATGTTTTGTAATTCTTGCTTTGGTTTCCATTTATTGACAGGTATCAGCTCATACATCAGCTGGGAAAACTGTGGTGGCTTTGTATGCTATTGCTATGTCATTGCAGAACAACCAACGAGTTATATATACTTCACCAATTAAGGCACTCAGCAACCAGAAGTATAGGGAATTTAAAGAAGAATTTTCAGATGTTGGTTTGATGACTGGGGATGTGACGATCGACCCTAATGCATCTTGTTTGGTAGGTCGTTGGGGTATTATTGGTTTTTGGGTATCAAAGCAATTTGATTTATGAATTGCTTATATGCAGTTTAATTGCAGGTGATGACAACTGAAATCTGGCGTAGCATGCAGTACAAAGGTTCAGAGATTACACGGGAGGTGGCTTGGATCATATTTGATGAGGTACATTACATGCGTGATCGTGAAAGAGGTGTTGTATGGGAAGAGAGCATTGTGATGGCCCCGAAGAACAGTCGATTTGTATTCCTCTCGGCAACTGTGCCTAATGCAAAGGAGTTTGCTGATTGGGTTGCAAAGGTGATTTACTCATTCTATGCCTGAATTATTTGACCACATTTCATATTAGAATTGAGTAACACAGTATTCACAATCAATAAGCTCAGAAGAATGCTTTGTGCAACATACAAAATTTTCCAAGTTAAACAATAATGATCTGCCCCTATATAATGTGTAATATGGAGAGGAAATTTGGAAAGATTTTTTCAAGACCTGGAATGAGCAGACTGTGAGAATTTAGTTCACCTATCCTCACCTTTTGGCATTGATCAGATTCACATTATTTGAGCCATTAATGGAAAAATATGCATGCTTATATTTATTGTTATCTTACAGGTCCACCAGCAACCATGTCATATTGTTTACACTGATTATCGGCCGACACCTCTTCAGCACTACATTTTCCCTGCTGGGGGTAGTGGACTATACTTGGTGGTGGATGAAAAGGGTAAATTTCGTGAGGACAGCTTTCACAAAGCTTTAAATGCGCTAGTTCCTGGTGGTGAGGGTGACAAGAAAAGAGAGAATGGAAAACGGCATAAAGGTTTAGTGGCAGGCAAAGTTGGTGAAGAAAGTGATATTTTCAAGATGGTGAAAATGATAATTCAGCGTCAATATGATCCTGTCATAATTTTCAGCTTTAGCAAAAGGGACTGTGAATTTCTTGCAATGCAGGTAGTTACCTTTTTGGTCTAATATTTGCTGCCTTTTTTTCATAGAGGGTGGGAAAGACAGAGAGAGAGGGGGGTTTGCATTCCCACTTATGTTTTAGGCCTTGTTAGTGAAGAACAAAATAATATAATTAGCGGGCCACCAGAATATTTTATAAAAACTAATGGCACAAAAATATCTCTGCTGTATAATCTCTATACATGATTCGGCCCTGGCTTTAGTATAAAACAGTTTCCCTATTTTGCAAAATGAGAGGTAAAGAAGGTACCTGACTCACAAATATGCCAAAAAGAACCCTACTTAAACCCTTATTGTATGGGAGTCATTAGCTGCCAAGCATGCCATTAACCCCTTTTCTTACTGCATATCTGTTAACCACTAGGTCATGTCTTAATTTTTGAATGTGTGAAAACTTTCATCATGAAAATTTTGCTGTTTTCCAATATAGATGGCAAAGATGGATCTTACTGAGGATGATGAGAAAGTGAACATAGAAACAATCTTTTGGAGTGCCATGGACATGCTTTCGGATGATGATAAGAAGCTACCTCAGGCAAGTTTAAATTCCTCTTCTTCTATCGTGCATGTGTGCTATTGTGCATGTATATGTAGCACGTCTGCTAGAGCTTGTATTAGTGCCTATTTTGGTTTAGAACCCATGACTTCTAAGGTTTTGTAACATTGAAACTTGTTTGAGCTGAAATGATATGAGTTGCTTTGTCTGTGAACACCACTACCCCATGCCAATGAAAATAAAGCAAGAAGGAAAAGTATTTATCCTTAATGTTCTATTTTGGATGAAAATTTTCTCCCATATTCTTTTCAAATCTAAGTCTAGGTTTTCCTCATTTCTTCCCCATCTCTTCAAGAAGGAATTTTAGCCTTTAATTAGATAATATCATCTGGTTAAAGCACATGATTCTGCTATTCTTCTAAGATGTGAGAATTAATGTTGTTGAATTGAATTATGTTTTGTCAGTGTTTTAGCATTGTTTTTTTTTTAATTTTTAATTTTTATATATTTCAATTTGTTTGGCTGTTGTGCCTTGGTTAAGGTCATGGATATAAACCTTTTGGATCCCCATTTTGCATTTTTGAATGCATAGACACATGTACTTCTGCTTTTAGCAAATATTTTAATTGTTATGCCTCTGTATTTTGTTGTAAACAGGTTTCAAATATATTACCCCTCTTGAAACGTGGAATAGGTGTGCACCACTCTGGCTTGCTTCCCATATTGAAGGAAGTGATTGAGATATTATTTCAAGAAGGACTTATAAAGGTTGGGAGCAAATTATGCATTTACTTATGATTATGATTATGCATGTTCAGAGAGATGATGACAGCTATAGGTTTATTTAATTTAACTTGGGTGGTTAGTATTAGATATTTTTGGGCTTTGAATATAATTACTTAATTGCGTGATACCTTGGTAACACATAGATGTATCAGCTACAATCAAGAGAGAGGAGCAGGCTATCAGCCACTTAATATCAGTTTCCTACCCAATGCAAAAGTTTATTGTGTGTTAATTATTATTCTGAACCTTTTTCCAGCTGTATTTCATCTCGTTGTTGATGCTGCATGTTCTCCAAGTACCAATAAGTTGCATGTAAATTTTTATAGTTGAATAAGAAAGTTGAAGATTGATGTATAGGGAGATATAGTAAACCTCTCTGTCTCCCTAGGTAAACAATGTTATATTTTCTTTCAGCATGCATTATTTTCTGGACTTCTTATGATAATATAATGCTTCTTCCGGAAATTTACTGGGATTTATTTTCTGTGGTAGGAATAATGTTTCGATTTGGTTTAAATAAGTTGAGCTCTTTACCTATTAGGAAGACTGAAAACTCTCTCTTTAGTGTTTGTTTGCCACAGAGACCTTCAGCATAGGTTTAAACATGCCTGCAAAAACTGTTGTGTTTACAAATGTGCGTAAATTTGATGGGGACAAGTTTAGATGGATATCTAGTGGAGAGTACATACAGATGAGTGGCCGTGCTGGTCGACGAGGCATTGATGAACGTGGGATATGTATCCTTATGGTTGATGACAAAATGGAGCCTTCAACTGCTAAAATGATGCTCAAAGGAAGTGCTGATAGTTTGAACAGGTACATGGATTACTGTTTACACAGTCTGTTCAATTGTCACATCTATTATAATAAATCTTGGTAATATAAGGTTCAACTTTGTTGTCATGGGAGATTATTTCAATATTATGGTATCATTGTTTTACATGCAGAGTTAGAAGTGAAGAGATTTGTAGAACACCATACTATGGAGCTTAGGGCCCATCTTGTGTAAATACTAATAATCTGTTAACACTCCTCTATTTCCCCAGGGACTAAGTCACTAGTCTATGATATTAACTTTTGCTTACACTTAAATAAATTTATGGTAATCTAAGCAATGGAAAATTTTTTTTCAACTAGAATTCTGTTGATACCTTCCTTGGTTTCACCATAGATTTTTTAATGCCTTGGAAAAGAGCTGCAGTAAATAAATAAATAATTTAATCCAGTGTCATTCCCTGCTAAACAGCATTAGCTATTTGAGTCCTTTTGCACCATTTTGCAAAGTGATAGATGCAGAAAGATTGACACAGGATTCTTTTCTAATTTTACCTGGCCCTTTGTTTTTCTCGTAGTGGGAGAAAAGACGTGAAATATTGTCTTTGAAATGGTCAGTATTGCATATTAGATGCCGTGAATGGGGAAGTTCCATTATGAAATCTTAGATTTTGGAGTTGTGTTCCTTCCCTATCTTTTTCTTATCTTTTCTTTCTCCAGTAAACAACTTTGAAATGTTAATTTTTAACTTGTACATATTAATTTGTCAACATTCTGTCTGTACCAGTTTGATTTTCCTGAACTCCCATCCCATATGTTTAGTCCATCATATTGTTTTATCTATGTCAGTAAACTAATGACTCATAAGCCTAAAGTATATCTGATGATGTGGGTATAAAAGACAAATAGGCTATTAGTGTATATTAGAACTAAAATGCATAGCTGGTGCTAGACTCCATATCATGACAGCAACTGAATGACTATTACATGGTTTACTTTTTGTCTTTCCGGAAGTGCTGTCTACTGACTTCCTTTCAATTGCTTTCCAGTGCTTTCCATCTAAGCTACAATATGCTATTGAATCAAATCCGTTGTGAAGAAGGCAATCCTGAAAATTTGCTCCGCAATTCATTCTATCAATTTCAAGCAGACCACGCTATCCCCGATCTTGAGGTCAGTTCATATTGACGAAGGCCTCAATTTTGTGGCTTTTATGATGGCCTTCTGATTTTGATCATATTTGTTCCTAGAAGTGGCAATTGTTTTGTTTTGTTGTTTTTCTGGAACCAATAATTGATTAGGAAATAGTTATTCAACTTTCTTCCTGGGTAGTCACTGTTCCCATGTGGCATTTGCTTTCTGGTGGTTGGTACTTTCCCTAAATTTTGAGTGCAAGTGGTGATTATATAAGCAATATGCAAAATTGTATTACAATTTTCATACACATGAATAAGAATAGTTGCAAAAAACCATGATGGTAGTGGTTCCCAGCATTGCATCTGCAATTATTGATGTGGTGGACCAAATCATTTAGGATTTTGAAAACAATACATTTCTTAGAATAGTGAATCATACATTTGTTGAAAATCCTTAAACCTGAATGCTTTCAGTAGTGCATGGTTTGGAACAGCCAAAAGAACCTGAACAAGAATGGCCACAACATAGATTTTGAGGACTTATTATAGAAAACATTGAGAAAAATCAAACTTGAAATTTATGGGGAAGTATAAAGATTGTGGGAGCATGTGACACATAAGGAGCTGATTTGCAAGATAAGCAAGAGAAGAACGAACGCATGATGGACCATAAGAACTACCTTATTCTCATTATTTTTACCTGGAAAAAAAAAATTAAAAGAGGACAATAGGTATAAATCTCTCTGAAATGTTATTCCATATAAAGATAAAAGATAAAAAAGGAATAAATATGAAATCGATTCCTTTGTCCATGATAATGCTTTTCGCCTGTTTAGCTTTAAACTACTTTAAATTTATATCAGTGTTATTAGTTTCTGTATTTGTAGGTTAATATTGAAGTATTTACTTACAAATACGATAAAAAATGTTACTGTACAGAAACAGGCAAAGGTTCTTGAAGAGGAAAGGGATTCAATGATAATCGAAGAGGAAGATTCTTTGAAGAATTATTACAATCTGCTACAGCAATACAAAAGTTTAAAGAAGGATGCCCGTGATATTGTGTTCTCACCAAAGAATTGCCTACCCTTTTTGCAACCTGGCAGATTTATCTGTATTGAATGCTCCAGGACTGACAACCAAGCTCCATCTTTCTCCACTGAGGATCAGGTCACTTGGGGAGTAATTATTGAATTTCAGAAGGTGAAAAGTGTTTATGAAGGTAAGAGCTCATCTTTGTTTGTGATTAAATGGTGACCTTAACTATTTAAGCTTGTTAATTATTCAATGTTGAATGCATCCAGATGATGCCAGTAAAAAACCAGAAGATGCCAATTACACGGTGAATGTCCTTACAAGATGTGTGGTAAGCAAAGATGGAGTTGGGAAGAAAACATTCAAAATTGTTCCATTGAAAGAGCCTGGAGAAGCTCTTGTAATATCTGTTCCCATCTCTCAGGCAATTTCCTTGATGCTTTTCTCTGTTTATATGCACTTTCCTGCCTTATTTGTTCTCTTCAAAAGTTCCCCACAACATTTTTCTTTTGGAGTCATAGTCCATATTTGTATTTTTGATGTTTTGTATTGTTATGTTTTGCCAGTAGATTTTCTTGAGTGACCAAACATTGTTCTTAGGTTTAGTATGAAGATTAAAGAAAAAAGGAATTAAATTATTTACAGTGAAATAATTTGAAAGCTAGAGCTGACATTGATATGCTTTGGTTATGGAGGCCAGCAGGTATATTTACTTGGTAATCCTTAGAAAAGGGTAGCAAATTTTATTTTTCATACGCATATCTACTTTTGGTAGTGAAATAAAGTAAATCTCTGTTTTGGGGTTTAGAAAATCTGTTTTGACTTGATTTTTTCATCTCCTAGTCTCCAGTAACTTAACTGGTGATAATGTTATTCATGCAAAAGCTTGTGACTGGAAGAGTTTTTGTGTTCTGGTGCTTTAACTTTCTTTCCTCATCTTAGTTTGATCAAGTTCTGATCCAGAGAAGGAAGAATTCATTTCCTATTCTTGGTCTCTTGTACAGATTATTAATTTAAGTAGTGCTCGTTTGCCTATGCCAAAGGATCTTTTGCCATTGCAAACTCGAGAGAACATGCTAAAGGCGACACTGGAATTTCTTGCTAGAAATTCTAGTGGACTGCTCCTTGATCCTGAAGCAAACATGGGGGTATATATTGTAACCTTGCTTTTCCGGATTGTTTCATAATTTGTCTTTTATGAAAGTCATCACCACAAAAATTCGGTTGTTTTTCAGGTCCGAAGTAGTTCATATCAAAAAGTGGTCCGTAGAATAGAGGCTCTAGAGAGCCTATTTGACAAGCATGAAATTGCAAAGTCTCCGCTTATTGAGCAAAAGCTGAAATTATTACACACAAAGCAAGAATTGACAGCCAAGATCAAGTCAATTAAGAAGCAGATGCGTTCTTCCACTGAATTGGCATTTAAAGATGAGCTTAAGGCTAGAAAACGAGTACTTCGGAGACTAGGGTAATAAAACTTTTTCACACTCCATCTCTTTTGTGTATTTGTTTCTTCTTTTGTGGCAGCATGGTTTGTACTTTATTTGGCAGTTGTGTGAGCAATGGAGCAAGAATCTCTCTTTGACATGTTTCATAACTCACAATGTCTATTAATTTCTCTTTAGAATGCGGTGGGAGTTCACGCTTGGAGTTGCATGATGTTTCCATCATGTCAACTTCTACTTTTTTATTTCTTGTGGTTTGTAGCTTAATTATGATTCTTTATGTGGTGGTATTAAGTAATAAATACAGCTGGCATGGGAAACAAGTACTAGAAATTGTCATAGTTAGGCAGGAAAGTGCTTCCTATTAGTTGTTAAATATGAAGATGTGGAGTATAATATTGCAATAGGATTTTAAGTTTTTGGCAAAGGTTGATGAGTAAATAATGTTAATATGCCTTTTTATCCTGTCAATATGCATGCTATCTTGGCTTCATATCTTCATTTAATGTTATTCTTTTCCTGCAAAAAGGTAAATAAATTAAGGAATGTTGTCTAGAATCATCACCTGACAATGATTTGGATCTTGTTCCAGATATGTTACAAGTGATGATGTTGTAGAGCTGAAAGGAAAAGTTGCTTGTGAAATCAGTAGTGCTGATGAGCTGATTTTAACAGAGCTCATATTCAGTGGAGTTTTAAAGGACATAAAGGTGGAGGAAATGGTGTCTCTTCTCTCTTGTTTTGTATGGCAGGAGAAGCTCCAAGATGCTTCAAAGCCCAGAGAAGAACTTGAGTTACTGTTTACACAATTACAGGATACAGCTCGAAGAGTTGCGAAAATTCAATTGGAGTGCAAGGTATTTCTGGATATTAGCTGTACTATTATTAAAAAAAAAACTTATTTTGCTTCAACCGTATTAGCCGTACTATTATTGTTAGTCTTTTTATAAAAACTTATTTTGCTTCAATTGTATTAGCCATACTATTATTGTCAGTCTTCTTATAAAAACTTAATTTTCTTCAACCGGTTTTTGGGATTTTAATACAACTTGAACTGTTGAATGTTGGAAATGGATTGATCGAGATTGTCTTCTAGTATGACACAGAGTATGCCCGTGATTGTTACATGTTATATCATAGTTCCATGATTACCATATACTAGGTATAAATTTATTTGTGATGTATGTATGGAGTTAGAGAGTTATCTCAATCCTTTAATAAGAAGAACTTAGGATTTGACTTGATTAGCCGTTTCTCAACTTTTAAAATGTTGTGTTTGTGGACACTTAGATCTCCCAAAGTGGTGCCTAGATCAAATATTGAGATAATTAACCTTCTAACAATTACCAGGATACCATAAGAACAAAAGCACATTGAGAAAAATGTCTCCTACTTTGGGAGTGAATGCAATAGGTGAAGCCATGAAATCTCTAAGATTAGGCCAGTTGAAAATCTAATGATCTATTCACAAAGAGACTGATAGTAATAAGTCATATTGATGACTTATGAGTTTGACAAATGCCTGACATGTCTTAGGGAAAATGAGAGTAATAAGTCATTTAAGATGATTCAGGGCAACTGATAGTAATAAGTCATATAGACAACTTGTGAGTATGTCAAATGAGAGTAACAAGTCATATAGATGATTCAGGGCAAATGATAGTAATAAGAAATATAGATGACTTGTGAGTTTGACAAATGCCCGACATGTCTTAGACATAGGGTTATTATTAATGCCTTTAAAGCATGCATATAAATACTTTCTGATTTAATAAATTAAAGTGTTCACAATCATTAATAGAATGAGCATTTCATTATGTAAAAGTATAGTTTTTCTACTCGTACTTTAATAATTTATCTTAATCATTGAAGTAGAGCCTTCGAGTAGAAAAACTAATGTATATAATACATTGAACTGGATTAATGTAAGTTTGGTCTAGTTAATTAAGGTTATTGATCTTAATTTACATAAACTTATGAATCCTAAGTAATTAATTAACTTGCATTAATGTATTGTATCTTTTGAGCTATTATAAAGTAAGGTCCGTATAAAAGATTAAAAACCTCGATAACTTAAAAATACAATTTCATGGGTTATAGAAAAATGTGTACTTGTAAGATGGAATCTATACTTAAAGTGTACTTGGAAGTGCTTATATTTTATGAGAAAAATACTTTTTCATAATTTTTACACCTATATTCATGCATAAGAAAGTGCTTTTTCCTTAAAATTAAGCATTCCTAAATGCATTACTATACGATTTTCACTTAATCTGTTCGCATATTTGATCATTTTATTTTGTCATAGTTTATTCAATAAATTATTTATTGAATAATGCTAGTTATTTGTAAAATTATATTACAAATATAGACATTAAAAGATGATCATTAGAGAATTCAATAATTTTAGGGCAAATAAGTAATTAACTAAATAAAACAATTTGTTTATGGCTTAGCTTTAATATGAACATTATATAAAGGGTTAATTAAATGGTTATTATTAGTTTAAGGCGAAGCTTAATGTAATAAAAAAAAGTTTTAATTAACATAGGTTTTATTTAATAACACGATAGAGTGCAACTTTAGCTTTTTAGTGAACTAGCCTGGGGTTGACTTAAAAGTCGTAATGGGTTATTAAGTGAGTAGCTTGTGCTTTTTAAGTTGGAGCTATGAAGGTTAAAGGTCTATAGTCTCTTTTAACTTAACCCTTATCAAACCCTAACCTCTTAAGTGGTGGTACTTATATAAAGAAGAGAAAAAGTGTAATAGCTTAGGCTTTTAGTGGACTAGTTTAGTGTTGACTTAGAAGTCCTAATTGGTTGTAAGATGACTAGGGTTGACCCTTCTAAATTGAAGCTAAGAAGCCTATAGGTCTGTAGTCTCTCTGCTAGCTCAACTTTTATTTAACCCTAACCTAAAGTGGTGGTGCTTTTATAAAGAAGAGAAAAAGTGTAATAGCCACCTTGATATATCTTATCTATGCTATTACTTGTTCTCTGTCTTGTGCACCACTTTGAAGAACTTAGTCCAAGTGATAAAATTTGCATTAGAAGAGAGTGCCAAAAATATGATGTTTTTTGCCACAAATGTTAGCAACACTTATTATGATTTATCTATTGAAGAATGGGGATTCCTCGAATCATGATTTTCTTATTCAGTTTATGAGTTTCACAATAGGAAATGAAAAAGTATTAGTAATTAAACTTTCATTGTTGCACAAAGGCGTATGAAAAGTTTTCCTGGCCCACATTGGATGTGATATATTTGTAACTTTGTTGGTAATTTTTGAAGGTTAATTATCTCAATATAAAATAATATAAGTGTCATACACTCATCTTTAAGTGACTGACAATAGTTCTTGTTTTCTTTTGTATCACAGATTCAAATTGATGTGGAGAGTTTTGTGAGTTCATTTCGGCCTGATATCATGGAGGCAGTTTATGCTTGGGCCAAAGGGTCTAAATTCTATGAGATCATGGAAATTACACCAGTTTTTGAGGGTAGTTTGATCAGGGCAATTAGGAGACTGGAGGAAGTTCTTCAGCAACTTATACAAGCGGCAAAGTCCATTGGGGAAACAGAGCTCGAATTAAAATTTGAAGAGGCTGTTTCCAAGATTAAGAGAGACATTGTGTTTGCAGCATCATTGTACTTGTAATCTAACAGGGGACGCAAGTTTCTTTGGGGTACTGGAAAAGAACGACAGACTCGGAGTTCAATATTGATGATGCAAAGTGAAAATATGGGAGATACTTGCGAGGAAGATGGCAATCTAAACCCATGTAGACACAAATGAGGCAAGGGAGAAGGGAGCCTTGGCCAAGTATTGTGATGAAAACCAAAGGCACGATTACGAAGGTGACGATTGCCTCAATTCATAATCTTGATGGTTTAATAGAAAATTCATGGCAATAATTAAGGAAGAAGGTTATTGATTTATCATCAACAAAAGATTGATTAATGCAGTTGATTAGCGCCTTATAGAATTTTGTTTGCATATTGTTTTATTCTCAAAAGGAGCAAAAGCACTGTAAGCAATTTTGCTTTCTTTGAGTTTTTGTTGTAATTGGGGGATTAAATATTGATTCAGGTTATAAATCAGGATACGATTCGATTAGTGTTTCTGCCGAATACCTGTCAAATACGGATATTGATTTTTGTGATTGTGCAAGAGATTGGTTATGTCTAATGAGCATTCAATTTTATTTAATTGCACTTAGAAACATTAAAGGGCATAGCACATGAGGAAAGAATCTCATTAAGGATTTTCAAAAGCCACTAAATGTTATATATTTTACGTTGTATTTTAAATAATGATGTGTTAAATGTTATATGTTTTAAGTTGTATCTAAATAATTATTAGATGATAAAATAATATAAATTTTAAAATTATTTATTATATTTAATTATTATTTAATATATTATTATTTTAGATAGAATTTAAAATATAAATTTACATATATACCATTATTTTTAAGATTAATATATGTATATACTAAAGAAAATATTCAATGATAGTACAAATATGAGGTAAACGTAAATTTACAAATTTGGATAATTTGAATTTGGTTAGGGAGAGAGATACTCGTACTCGTGGAGATTCGGGGAGTTCTGCTAATCTAATATAAGATTAGTCTGAAATCACGACCTTTGTTAACAAACCCCAGCGGTAATTTAATAAAAAAAACTAGAATTTTTTTTTAAAAAAAGCTTCAATATGTTACAACATTTGTCTCTCTGCAGTTTACCAACCCCAACACATGGCAAGTGATCTTCTTGCTTCTTAGACACATAACATGATGTTACTTTACATGCCAGCAGCTTCCCTTTTACAAATAGCTTCATGTACTTAGCAATTTATATGATGTACAATTTGAACGAAATGAAGACTTTGCCTCTCTTGTTTGTTCTTTCTTGCTTTCATTTATTTTAATTTATTCACAACACTTATCAAATAAGAGAACTTAATTTCAAGAAGTGTCTTTTTTTTAAAAAAAAAATCTCTGTACTCGTATATTTAATATAGTTATCCCTATGAGTATGTTTTGAGATTGCCTTATATTAGATCCTTCGTATTAGAAAATAGAGGTTAAGTTAATTTGTTTTATAGTGTTGTATTGATCCGCATTTTAAAAATAGAGATTCTAAAAATTTGAAGAGTTACTTAAAAGAAGTTGAAGATTACTTAAAAATGTCTAATCTCATGAAACTTTATTTTAACATTTGGAATATCTCATAAGAGAACTATTTATCCTAAATCTTAGATGTTAAAGTTTACTTTAATGTTGAAGAGTTTGATGGCAGTTACAATTATAATAACTCTTCTTTATAAAATTATTCTTGAACTATGATTTTTCTTTATTACCATCTTCATCAAGTGTTAAAAAGATGACGCTTAATTTTAAAGAACTTATAAGTTCTTTAGAACAACTTGAATAATAAATTTAACTACTTAAAGTAAGTGATACTACACATACTCATAATAAATAGATTTTTTGTACTTGCAAGATTTTAAGTCAATCAATGAATATAATTTTGTATTATTTAAGATGGTTTTAATGTTATGTGAAGAAAAAAAATAATAGACAAAGATATGTTAAAAATAATAATTTTTAACTTTTTATACTTTAAATATGGTTCTATAACAATAATATTAAGCACGTAAATATAAAAAATATTATGATATAATTTCATGTCTCCTTATCACTAAAAATAATGAGTATCTAATGAAGCATCTTTAATGTAATCCTATTGATGTTGCATCAATACCTAAAATAAATGGTATCTCATGGAATTGAAAAATAAACGTGGCTTTACATAGTTGTGTTATCGTGGCCACAGTTGTGATTGTGGTTAATATAATTATCAACTTTATGAGAGTTATAATAAAAATAAATTCAAATGAGATCGCAACAAAGGAAAACAAGAGAAAAGAAAGTGTAAGATAAAAATTCTTGTTTTCGATGCGAAACAAAAGGTTATTTTCAACATGCTAGTCATATGTCAAGTATCTCGTTGATTTGTATAAGACATCTTTAAAGAAAAGAGAGTATATCAAAATCAATTATCTTAATAATATAAATTTCAAAAAACATTTCAAGGTCTCAGATTTCTTTGGAGATACCAATTCACAAAATAATCACTTAGTTGGTGACAAGAATATATATACCAATTAAATTTTAATTATTGTTTCTTTTGTATGTTTGTATCATAAAGTGAATATATGTTATTATCTTAGTATCTACTGTTGATATTTATTTCCTTCTCTTATGAAGGATATGAATTTAAATAATTAATTATATATCCTAAAAAAAAGATGGGGAGACAAATTTAATATATAGTGCAATAACAAATATAATTTTTTGAAATAAGAAGTATTTTTCAATTTTGATATTAATTAAAGTAAAAATAAATACTATATTAAGCTCTGTAAACTTGATTAAAGGTTTTGAAAAAATTATAATCTTCTTAACGAATAGCACAAAATTATATATCTATAACACCTTATATTCATCCAAATAAAAAAAATCAATCCTTAGCTTTAAGTATATTCATCATGATTACTTTCATATAAAGACTATTAATGAGAATAACATGAAAACCTCTCCATTACTTTTAAAGTCTCTAATTAGAAGTAAACACTATAAAAGCTTTTTGATTTTTTATTTAGCTTATATTATACAATGATTATAGCATTTGAGATCTACACAACCTTAAATGAGAAGTTAAAATATCCACAGATTTTTATACTTTGATACGACTATTTCGATCATTCTAGATTAACAATGATGCAAAAAATTATTAAAATTTTTTATGAATATTCATTAAAGAGTTTGAAGTTTTTTTTATTTAATAAGAACATTTGTATTACTTATTTATAGGGCAAATTGATGATTAGACAATCTCTTTCTAAATTGGGCTTAGAATCTCTAGTATTTTTGTAGAGAAGTCAAGAGAGAGATTTGTGAACTAATGTATCTACCAAGTAAATCATTTTACTACTCATGGTTCTGATTAATTCATTTACTTGATGATCACAATTTTTTTTTTTTCTGCTATATACAATCTTATTTTTGCTTGATTGTTGGTACAAACTATCAATTTACGTGCACAATATCTAAATTGCCCAATCAAGGGTCTTAGAAATAAACTTACTAACATTATCAAGACCTTGTGTCTTGTGTCTTGATAATGTTAGCAAGTTCACTTCCAAAACATTTAATGGTTATTATATGTTAGTGGGCATCAACATGAAAGCATTTATAAGCAGAAGGAGACTCTAGATAATTACAAAAACTTTGTTATTATATACTTAATTACTCACTTTAACATAGAATCATGCAATTTTATATGTTACAACATTAATATACCTAAAATCAATTACTTATCATAAATATTTTTTATTGCAACTATTACTTAGTTATCAATTTGATATATCTTATCTACATACTTTTGGTTGTATCATATAAATTACAATTACTCTTTAGTGCATTAAAATAAAACTTTATCGTCATTTAAGAATTTGTGAGTTTCAACTTACTGTCTATTATCAAATATTTAGAACACTTTGTTTACTGTATATTTTGCATATTATTATTTTGATAAGACACATTTTCTCATTTACTGTCTATATACTTGATTACCCACTTTAACATAGAGTCATGCAATTTTATATGTTGCAACATTAATATGCTTAAGGTTAACTATTTATCATGAATGTTTTTTATTACCACTATTATTTGATTATTAATATAATATATCTCATTTACATACTTTTGGTTGTATCATATAAGTTCTAATTGCTCTTTAGTGCATCAAAATAAGATTTTAACGTTGTTTAAGAATTTGTGAGTTTTAACTTATTGTCTATTATCAAATATTTAAAACACTTTGTTTATTGCACATTTTACATATTATCATTTTGATGAGACACATTTTCCTATTTATTGTCTATATACTTGATTACCCACTTCAACATAGAGTCATGAAATTTTATATGTTGCAACATTTATCATGAATATTTTCTATTGCAACTATTACATAATTATCAATCTAATATATCTTATTTACATACTTTTAGTTGTATCATATAAGTTTCAATTGCTCTTTAATGCATCAAAATAAGACTTTAATGTCGTTTGAGAATTTGTGAATTTTAACTTACTATCTATTATCAAATATTTAGAACACTTTGTTTACTACACATTTTGCATATTATCATTTTGATGAGACAATATTTTTCTTTGTTAAGAGAGAGAAAAACACCTTCAGTAAATAGGCAACAATTATCTTAAAAAATAACTCATATGTCTCGTCTAAATTCCCGTACCACACAAAATAATAATAAAATGTAAATGATAGTTCATTGTAACAAATTGCTATTTGGCTTCTAATATATTTACAAATGTATTAAAAATAACCAAATCATAAGTGTCAACCGCTAATGTATCTAACTCAAGTAGTTTTTTGAAGAACCTATTGAAAAGGGAAGCATTTGTTGCATGTCAAACATATGGTAGTCAGGTTAGTTCAAAACATTTTGTTCCACAAAAGAAAACTTTAAACTTATGCTCGAGCTATAATTAAAAATAATCTTTTAAGAGCATAATGACTATAATATTTCAAAATTAAGATGTGAATAGAGATGTGCACCGCCATGTAGAATGCTCAGTTATGAAAATATTAACAATAGTACACTATCACTCGTTGCCGTTTGAAAACCTTTTCTTTTTAAAAAAACAATTCAAGCCAAACAAATTTAACACCAATTAGATAATGCTACACTCCTTAAATTATATTCTAAATTTTGATTTTTAAATTGAAGTGTTTAACAATCATTAGATAATATTACTTGAGATAAAAAATTTTGAAATACTACTTAAAATGTTAATTTAAGTTTTAAAAAAAAAAACCCCACCTAAATATATATATATATATATACACACTTATTTAATAATAATATAACACTATTAACACAAGTGCTAAATTTTAATAGAATCCAATTCATTTCAGTACAATCCAATCCAATTCAATTTTTATTATCCACGTGCAATGCACCCAGAATGTAAGAATGAATTGGGTACTACTTTAGCGGAAAGCAATGCTGATATGTTAAGAATAACCAGAAGAAAACAAAGTTAGAATACCTTAAACGGTACTGGCAAGTTTGAAAAATCATTTTTCAAAGATTGCGAAAACACAGCTCATTTCAGTAATGCTCATTCCTCTCCCTCAAATATGTAGGCATGAACATTGCATACAACAGAATGAAATTCCTCCATCAGCAATCAACTGAACTTAGCCATTTTCTGCTCGGTCATAAGCATTCGATTTGTGCTTCGGTGCAAACGTAAAGCCATCAGGAACCTTGCCAAGTAACATCTCAGATATTTGAATCTGCAGAAACAAACAAATTTATTATAACTTCTTTGTTCTGCACCTCAATACCAGTACTACTGAGCCATATTAGAAAACAATGGCATACCCAGTCAGCTGCAGAATCAGAGGCCATTAGTGTTTCAAGGTCATCACGACCACAGTAGGCAGGTGGACGCCAGTTCAGTCGTTGCGGGATGACATCTAAAAGGGCAACAGGTATATACCTATATGTGTAGCTAAGCCATTCCAATAAGAAATGCCTAATTGTCTCCACTCCTGCAAATAAACATGTATTAAGATCCTATGAAAAATCAAGTCTCAGACAAGCACATATGTCAGAAACCATTTTAGCAAAAAGCTTAAACAGTATTGACTATTGAAAAATAAAGTAATTGGACTAATTTTGGAGTAGTTATTAATAACTAATAAAGTACTAATAAAAACACCACTGGTATAAATAATAATTAACGAGTTCTAGCCAATGTTGAGGGGAAAAGTTCTAAGAATGAGAAGACTTCTCTATCTCTACCCTCACTGACACGGGAGACTTGTCACTAAAAGTTTCCAAGTTTCAGCCCACATAAAGAGAACTAAAAAGCACTGCTGTAGAACATCTTTGTATTTCATTAATAAATTAATATTTGGAAATGACAACACATCTCTAAGGGTGGAAATTCATGTGTGCTCTTAGCTACCTACAAACTAAAAGAATTTCAATGTCTTAGATGAAGACTGACAGAAATTAGTCATTACACTTAAATCAACAACGTAGTAGCATTCATCTCATAAAGCCAATGATATAAATAAAAGCAAAATAGGAATTTCTAACAAGAAGATGGCATTCAGATTTTTCCATGAGCTCAATAATTATATGACATACCTTTCTTGTCAGACCCCCAATGTTCGAGGCCAAACCGTACAAAATCCTTCAAAATATTTAAACGTTCCCCAGATGTGATGTCCCAATGCCTCTGTTCCTTTATTTCAGTAAATATCCAAGGCTGCAGAGCACAATAAAATTATTCACAAACCTCATCTTCAATAAAATAGAAGTGTACAAGCATGCAAGGCATATATGTGCAGAACTGAGAAATATGCAAGTAATATTAACTAATGTCAGAAAAGGTAAGTGCAAGTCAGATATATACACACCTTAATTAGAGCTCCTCGAGCAATCATGCATGATGTGAGCTCAGGGCAGTCAGATTTATGCTTGTTCCAGTCCAAATATGAATAAATATCACCATTTCCAAGAACTTGCAGATCAGCAGGGGCCTTTCTTGCACATTGATAAATATAGTCCCAATCAGCAAGCTTGCTATAGCGTTGCTGACGTGTACGACCATGTACTGTCACTGCACTGGCTCCCCAACTGCCTATATCTGCGATTATAGAATCAATGCGATTTTTCCCTTCAAAATAGCCAGTTCGCACCTATTGTGAAAAAAAAATTGTTACACTATGCATCTTTTCTTAAAAATAAATTGATGTTGGGAGGGAAAAAAAGGGCAAACAAACAATATAATTGACTTAAAAGATGTGGTAACTTCAAAACACCAAAAAAAAAAAAAACAACAACAAAGCTTCAAACATCTTCAGGTTAAAAAATGTTAAGCAAAAAAGTGATGCATACAACTTTATCTATGTTAAAGGATAAATACAAGTTCTACCAAGTACCTTAATAGTTATAGGTTTGTCCACTGTGCTAGTAGTTGCTTCAAGAATGCTTTTCATACGCATTGGCTTTGTAAGAAGACATGATCCAGCACCCTTGTTAACAACAATATCAATTGGGCAACCCATATTAATATCAATAAAGTCCACTGTGCATTGCTGATCAATAAGTTGGACAGTATGTGCTAAAGTGTCCGGGTATGCCCCACATATCTGTACGCCAAACAAATCCTCAGATGAATGCCGTCTTAGCAAAGCCCATTCTGAAGCTTGACCCTATTCCAACAACAAAATTTCAGTCAGGAAATGACTATTTCCATATGCAGCATTGAATACAAAGAACGTGATGTGTATATAAACAAAACCATAAAACCAATGAGAACACATCCCATGGAGGGAAGAAGAAAGGAGCAAAATCACATGATGCATATTCTTAAGCTAAAAATTGTGGCAGACATTATTTATTCCATATACTAAGATAACATATTATGGATAATTACCTAGCATAAATGACATGTCATTACATAGAGAACCTATGGATTAGAAGCTTTGATTATTTTAAACAGATGTTAAAATATGCTCCATTTGGTATGAGCTGAACAATGACAAGCTTCAAAGATTCTTCATATAAAGTGGTCAAAGCCATTAGCCAACAAGTTAAAGCCAAAGCTTTATAAACCACTAAGAAAGGAGTTATGTCAGTCGGCAAATGACATGCAAAAAGAAATCATCAAATCATTAGGATATATCTTCATTTCATAGTGTGAGAAATTTGCTGTATTTTATGAAGCCTTACGCTATCATCAAGTGTACAAAAAGGACCATCATCTCTCGCACTATCAAATGTTATCAGCTATGTTACTCAATTGGAAAAAGCAGCATTCAAACCTGCAAAAGATTTGTACACATTGCCATTTCACCGCATGTTACATCTGCACCCAAAACTTTACAAACCCTTCGGTAAGGAAGATTCCCAACTGTAGTAAGAGGTGCAAGATACAGCTTTTCTCTAAAATCAATAAGCTTTTTTTCACGAGGATGTACTTTTAAGCTTCTACCAGTTTCTATATCATCGATTTTAGCCTCTGGTTCGATTTCTGCACAATCTTTCCCAGAATCTTCCTCCAATACGGTCACACCTGCTTCAATAAATTTCAAACAGGTTACAAAAATCTTAATGTATGGAAATTACATACTAACATCAATTATATTTCAGATTAAAGCAAGCAAAACCAACCATTTTCTGATTCTCTGGGGCAGCAATTTTCAACAATTTCAGATTTTGCTTTCTTTAGTGGCCTGAGTTCAGCAGCATCACAAGTCTCGTTAACATTATTATCTTCTGGAACACTTGGCGAGCAGTCAGGTTCATCCACAGAGTCACCAACTCCTTTTGTGCAACCATTTCCATTAGTGGCATGAGAATTTATAGAATCAACAACAGCTCCTTCATCCTTGTCTTCCATCATTTTCATTTTTGACTTGGGACCCTGCAAATCACAAAAGAATTAATATTATAGGATGAAATATGCCTGAAATGACATAACAAAGATTGCTATCACTGATTCAGAATTGGTAGAATGAGAGTAAAATGAATAAAGAGCAAAAACATGAAGGGGATTAATGATTAAGACGAGTTCGTACCAGAAGTCCAAGAGATTTGAGTATCGCATCAGCTTTTGGGAATTTCATTTTATTCTTCCACAAAAGCTTCTGGACATCTTTGTTCAATCCATTGACCTCAGAGGTTTTTCTTTGCACATTCATAATACCAGCATCAACAACATCTCTATGAGTACCAGAAAATCTGCAGGCCAAACCATAAGGGCATGGGCCTTCAGAACTCAAAAAGGGGCATTCACCTTCTAGATCATCTGGTTTCTGCATTTATGAACATCAAAACCATCACTCACTCCAGTCAAATAATATAGTATATTAGAAAAGACAAATAATTTAGTCAGGCATTTTAATACCTGAGCCTTAAAGGCTTCAATATCATGGCTGAAACGGCACTTATCTTTGTAAGGGCATGAACTAATGTCTCCAGTCTTAGCTATTTCAGGACAGATATTACCAGCAGAACTTTTTTCCTGCAATGTTAATAAGCATCTTGTCCAGTGAAATAAGACAAAAATCTTCCACTTCCCAGTATAAATAGACTGATAAACAGAAACCGAATTGAGTTTAGACCCAGAATTGTGCAATAACAGCCATATGAAAATGTTCAAGATGAATGTATCATTCTACTGTTCATCCATTTCAAAATGAAACACAAAGATATACTCTGCACATAGAAAAAACTAATATTTCACCTTGAATATTCGATAATTTATATATAAAAAATGATCCAATAATTCGTAAGGAAATTTGAACTCCATTATCCCTTGTTGATTCCTACAATTATAAAACCTGAGGTGTTCATTTTGTCGGGCCCATATCATCATACAATTGAGATAGCTTAACGCGAAAAGGTTATACTTCTCAATAGCATCAAGACATATCAATTTTTTTTTTTAAAAAAAAAATAAATGAATAAAAATTGAATCTGTCAGCAAAAATATAACAGGGAAAGAGATGAACCTGACGGCGTTCACGTTTGAGTTGACGTTTTGATTTCTTTTCCTTGACTAAAGTTGCCGATTGCTGAGAGCATTTATCTTTAGCAGTCGTAACGGCATCGTTTTGATTAGTTCTCGACGGAGGACGACGAAGGAACTCTTTTTTTATAGGAGCTATGGCTTTGGCCACAAGCTCCTCCGGTTTTAGATTTTGAACAGCGGCTCCCGTCGGGTTTGGTTGCGGTACCGGTGAGCGAGCAGGAAGAACCGGAGAGTCGCCGTGTTCGGTTACGGACTCGGCCATGGAGGCGAGTTTAACTCGAGAGATGAACACAGAGTGGCCGCGAGAGTTGGAAGACTCTGAGTGAAATGACAGGTTATTTGTAGGGTTTATTGCGGGTTTGGAATCTTTGGATTTTTAGATTAGATTAGATTTTTGTTTAAAGACGAGTGAAACGATGTGAACCCCGTCGTTTAAGGTTGTAAGGGGAACCAGACCAAAAGTGTAAATGACGTCGTTTTGGTGGGAAAAATCCAAAAAACAAAAAGTTGTCTGAAGTACGATTTGAACCCACGCCCTCTTTCGAAGACCAGAACTTGAGTCTGGCGCCTTAGACCACTCGGCCATCCTGACTTCTTCGAGCCTTAGGAAGTGTAAATAATTCAATTTCTCAAGAAAATGCCAAATTGATGGAACGAAGCAACTGTCAGAAGTGGGATTTGAACTCAAATCCTCTTTCGAAGACCAGAACTTTGAGTCTGGCGCCTTACACCACTCGGCCATCCTGTCTATTGTTAATTTAATAAGCCATGCTTCAATTCAAGGGTATATTTCAAGGATTTTTTTGTAAGAGTGTGATCATGATGTTATTGTTCTTTGCTGGGGGGTTATTGGAGCAAAGGGTGTTGCATTAAAGCATAAACCATGTTGCTTTGCCAGTTGCAACACCT
The DNA here is from genome assembly GCA_946807835.1 of Ailanthus altissimus. NCBI lineage: Eukaryota > Viridiplantae > Streptophyta > Magnoliopsida > Sapindales > Simaroubaceae > Ailanthus > Ailanthus altissimus. The sequence continues at coordinate 16,941,039 of OX327698.1, forward strand.
GTAGAAAGCTTATATTCATGGCTTCTAGGTGAGAGTTTCAATGTTTGGGCTTAAATTCATGGCTTCTTGAGGCTTGTAGGTTTCTCTTTGCAACACCGTAGATCCTTTTATTTTAGATCACATCGGCAGCAAGAGTAGATACGAGAATGATGCATGATAATTCCCTTGGAAAGGTCTTCAAAATATGCCACTGATATTCTGTATGAAATTTGAGTTGAAACAGTTTATTAGAAATTAATGTGTATTTACAACTTGGAGAAATATTTTAAGACCAAAGTAGCCATGATTCACGAACTCAACCAACTTATTTGGGTGAGTTGTTGCAACTTGCAATTGAACGTGGATGAATACACGATTTGATGCATGGGAGAATCTGAGTGAATGCAAATTTGAACTACTCAATCACCATTCCTAACCTGATCCAAAAACAAACTCATTTACTTCTGCCTTTCATTTACGGCTTATAAACCTCGGCAGATGTAATTTTAGTTTTTGGATGAATTTTACGTTTACCATATTACATTTTCCAATTATTTTTCTCAGAGAAAAACAGGATCAAACACATTTCCGAATTTGAAAGGCTTTATCTAATTTCCCTCCTTGCAACAGGTTCAATATTTCTCCAGAGCTAGTTGGTGGAGTACGAGTGGACCGTCCCTCTTGATAGTGTTAAATCCATGCAACCAGATTTCTGTACTTGCCTGATTTAATTTCTACCTTTGCCATGCAACACATATCATAACAGAGTACTATCACAAAGAAATTGAGTAGCACATAACAATAATTTCTCCAACTTGGTATGCTTGAAACTACCACTAGCCGAGTGAGAATTTAAAATCACAACCAATTGAAGTAAAATACCCATTCTTTACTGAAATAAACGAAGTTGGAAGAGTTAACTTCAACTCTTTCAATGTCATGGCAAAAACAAAATATGTCCGAACAATGTTTACATATCTACCCATGTAATAAATCACCGCTATAACCATGAATAATACAAAATAAATATTATTGGTTGTATATGACTTGATACTACAATCCGAGATGGATATGAATGCAAGTTGATGAACTTTTAATCACCGTGCAGACAGACTTTTGGTGGAGATGCAAGCAAAATTAATGAATGAATGCACTGCAGAAATATTACTACTGAACATAAATGTGCCAAAGGCATGACCAGAAAATATGAATCTAAATTGGGATAGGAGACCTTTCCATCCTTCACGACCTACTGATTGGACTTGGGTTTCGTGGTCGTGCTTCCATTCTGCTGTTGCAACTGCTGCGGCTGTTGTTGTGGTTGCTGTGATTGCAACTGATGAAAGTTGACTTGGGAATGTGATTGTTGATGCTGCTGTTGCAACTGATGGATGTTCAGTTGCGAAGGCTGCTGCTGATGCAGCTGGAACATCTGGGAGTTTATGGGAAGCTGCTGATTGACCATGCCCTTAGAAGGGTCAGAGTCACCAGCAATCTCTTGAGTAGCGAGTTTCAGCCTTCGTACCTCCGCATTTAATGCTTCATTTAGAGCTGCCACAAGTAAAACCTTTCAACATGCAAACTTCCAATCTTTCTAAGACAGCATCTAGAATTTAAGTACATGGCTATAAATGCAGAATAAAGCATAAGAACTATTGAGATTAGATTCACATATAACGAACTATTCAGACTAAATTCAGGTCAATACTGCATCTTCAGAATTTTTTGAGTAGGAACTAAATAGAAAGACAGGAAACTGGAAAGTTTACAAGAAAGTGAAGAAGCTATCCACAGAAAAATAAAAAAGAACATCTTTTCTATCCACCACACCCTAGATGTCAAGATAGCAAAGTATCTCAAATGTAAATTTAACCAGATACAACCTCAAAATCCTCCAAAAAATGATCCCAATATTAAAAAGGGAGGAACGAGCTAAAAAGCATAAGAACGGCACCAAGACACAACCCACAAAATCCAAAGAAAGATACAAAAGAATTATTAGAGAACTACCAAGATAAAATGCATCCACATGCTACATACTTGAGTAAGAATGAATAGGTATTTAATGAATAACCAATGAAGTATACACAGTTCTTGCAATACAATTCAGCAGGCTCAGTTTGCAGTGCAATAAGCATAGACATTACAAAAAATTTCCAGAAAGAACAAATGACAGTTGACATCTAAAAGGCATTAATTTAAATCATGCAGCAAGTAATCCAGTTACAAGCCACTTCTTCACAGGAAAAAAGAATGAACAATTCTTTTTTAAGTCGCAAACATATACCAACTAGCCTATCAACTAATAAAAATCTTGTGTACAAAGACTTCCAGCCGAAGTTTGCATAATTAAGATCATGGCGAGTGGTTTTTGTCATAAGATCAACATACTTAGTTTTGTGAGTTCTGTTTTTAGTTTTTCTAAATACCATGTAACATTTAAGTATGAGAAATACCATGAGGCGAAGTATAGTACCATGTTTATGCATTGCATACAACTTTTTGTAATTCCTGCAGATATGTAAGTTACTCAACAACTTCGACTAGTCTAAGATTGCTTATAGCAGAATGAGAAAACATAATATCTCAACAAATATATCTTCGCTGCATTAACCAATTTCATAACATTCCACACAAGTGGATTAATTAGTTTTGACAAGCAATTACAGATAAATAAGCCATCTTAGATGATTTTCTTGGATCACTCCCATCTAAGGTGACAATTAGCCTCAGAAATGCATTCACTAACCTATTTTACCCCCTTTCCACTGGTCAATTTTAATTTCCCTAGTTATTATGCTAATTTAAGTGTAAATGTACTTCTACTTTCTTTATGTTTCTGCATTTTAGGTGTGTCAGTGTAATTAGAGAGAAAATGGACTTCAGATGGGAACCTGAACATTCAAATTTAATGAAAAAACATCAAGAAAATTACACATATTAAGGTAAGCATCTGAACCTTTAGAAGAACTAAGTGTTACAACTTGCCACAGTTGTTATTTGCTATATGAGACATAATTCCCACAAATAGTTCTGACTACTCTGAGAACAAAAAAGCACTAAACAACAACTTTGACTCCTTAAAAGCCTGAGCACAGCGAACGGGGAAGAAGCATGATACAGTTGAATTAGAAATATTTCCTATTTTTATCCTCAAACAAGGAAGCACTCAAATTTGCACTAAGAAGTCCGATGTGTTTATCTAGTGGGGTGACAGGTAATTACGTGTTTGCTACCATGAATTTGAAACATGCACACTGTGTGAAAGTTGTTCAAGAAAAAAGAATGAACATAGAGCCTGTTTACGTACAAGCCATATGTTGCTTCCACACACAAGTCAAAAGAGAAATGTTCCTCTAAATGCAAAGGAAATATTTATACTAAAATAATACCATCTCGAAGTTGTGCCTGTTGCTCCATGGCTTGAAGACGAAACTTCAATTCATTATTCTGGTTTGTGAGCCCAACAGAGTCTCTCTGGTTGAAATAAAAAAGAAAAAACAGCAGAATATTGAGAAACAGTGAAAGAAATGACAGGGAAAAATCTATCACCAGTACAAGTCCTTTACCTGTAGCAGTGTAAGCTGGGCCGACAATGTAGTAGCTTCTGTCTGCAGAGTTTGAACCTTGTGCTCCAACTCAGAAATATAACGCATCTTCCTCTCTTTGGAACGAGCAGCTGACTGACGATTTGCCAAAATCCTAGAATAAACCAGCAAGTAAAGTAAATGATTGATATAAACTAAGGGTGGGCACAAAAGTACTTGAACTGAAAATAGCGCACCAAATCAGACCGAGCCGGCCGGTTTGGTTTGATATTAGAGTATAGAAATTAACCGATTGATTTTTTATTTCGGTCCATGAATAAAATTAGGTTTGGTTCAGTTTTACTTAAAAAAAGACCAAAACAAACAGAATGGCATAAATAAAATTTCACACAAATTGTTCATATAATTTATTTAGTGCATTTTAATTCTAATAGTTTTCTAACTTGCTTAATTCATAGACTTTAATTAATTTGGGGCTTGAAAGTTAATGGTCACTTTATTTGTTTGGATAATTTTATTTTAATATTTTTTAACTTGTTTAATTCATAGACTTTTAATTAACTCGATGCCCAAAATTGACGAACACTTTATTTGTTTAGATGAACTTTAACTTTTAATGTTTTTTTAACTTATTTAGTTCATAGACTTCAATTGATGTGGTGTTTAAAGTTGATGTATACTTTTTTTCTCCACTTTGCATCAAATATATCTCTTACATATATAATTTTAGTCTTTTAACAAATATTTAGGAGACTGAACCGAACTGAACCTGACTGAATCAATTTGGTACTGTTCGGTTCTCACACATAATTTGGCATGGTTCGGTTCTAAAACTAAAAATCTCGAATTTTTTCACTTTGATTCTAAAGAATACCAAACTGAACCGTACCATGCCAACTTCTAATATAAACATGGTTGGTTTTGCGATTGTAAGCAATGATTTCACTAAAGCAATAAAATAGAAGAATAATAATACCTTTTCGCACGCTTTGGGTCAGTTAGTGCGATCTCAGCAAGTTTTTCATTTGCCATTATCTTCTTCAGTTCTGCCCCACTAAACTCACCATTACCAAACTCCAAGCTAAAGGTAGGTGAATTAGCATCAATTGAATTGTTGGGTGAGAGTTGTCCTGGACGAGTTCCAGGTGAAGGTGGCAGTTTAGGTGATTCATCATCGAAGTTCAACTTCCCCATGAAACTATCCATAGAAACACTTCTATAATGTCTAGTTGTAGGAGCAACATCTCCCCCAGCAGTCCTTTTAATCCCTTCCCTCTTCTCAGCTGAAGAATTCATTCCTCCTCTCTGCAAGCTGTTCCCACATTCATTCACACTACTTTCAGCTTCATTGTCACTGCTATCACCTCCATTGGTCTTTGTCCCACTTGCTCTACTGTCCAAATCCTCACGATTCTCATTACCATTCTTGTCATCTGTCCCCGAGGAATTCAATGCATCAATGTTATCTAGATTCATGTATGCAGAAAACAAATCATCCACAACTTCTCCTTCAGATTTCCTCTCACCCATCCCTTCTGCATCGTTATCGCCACCTTTCTCCCAGTTCGATTCCTTCTTGACTAACTGAGCTGGCTTAGCCGCTCCTGAATTCTCTCTCCCAGAGACTATCCTGTCCAAACCACCAGCAAGCCTCGGAGATATAACTGGTGGTGATGGTTGCAACACTGTTGAAAACCCAAATGGGATGTCACTATTAGACCTTCTATGCTTGTTGCGTGGGGGCAAACTCTCACCAATCCGCGAAGTATTACCCCTAGTAAAAGGTGAAGGCGGCAATAACGAATAAGAATTTCCATCCCTATCTTCCATTGAGACATCAGCAAATACTTGGTCCGACACTGATGTGCTTGGCGAGTCTCTAAAAGGAGACGGGCTCAAGGGGGGCAGAGAATCAAGTGAAAAGAACGAGGATGGTTGAGATAAAGATCGGGAATGAGTAGGTCCCGGGCTGAAACTCTGCGAACCCATTTGCTGGTTGGCCGGCCTAGACACAGGGATCAATGAATACGGCGAAATGGGTGGGATTTGGTTAGGGTGTGAAGGTGGGATACCAGCTCTTTTGCTGCCATCACCACTAAAATTTGCTGCAAACGGTGAAAAGTGGCGTGCACGTATTTGATTCGGGTTCAATTGGGGCATATCAAGCTGGTTCGTTGACAATAAAGCTTGTTGTTTAGGAATTGAAGATGATGAAGTACCAAATGAAGATTGAATTCTTTGCATCATATCAGTATTACCATTACCCTCTTCGCCATCACCCATTTTCAGCTCTCAAAACTTACTCTCCACGATGTAAATGCCAATGTAAAACCCTCAAACCACTAAAATAATTATTTCAAAAAGCCTATAAAACCTGATTCAAAGACTGGCCCAGTTCAGGTCAACCAAAACCCAAATGACACAACAAATCAAACCACCAGAATCTGCAAATGAGTAATGAAAAATTACACCAAAAAACAGTAAATAAGCAACAATATAACACCAAAAATTGAACAGAAACAACAACAAAAAAAGAGTTAAATACATAGAACCCAGATTACCTTATAACCCAGTCGGTCATTTCAATCAATAAACGCTACGGTTTTGACGGAAATGGCGAAGAAACGGAAACAGCAGGCGCTTTCTTCTCTTTTTTCTCTCTCTGTCCCTAAAAAAAAACACTTCACTAATAATTTTAATTTTTTATTAATTAAATTTTGTAGTTTCTCTTTCTAAAAAAGTGTGTCTGTGACGACGAAGACTACGACACACGGATTTCGTGACGAGAGGGAGAGAGAGGGGGACGCGTGAATTTATTGACATAAGAAATATAAATTAAATAAATTTTCATTTTCATTTCATTTGAGTTTGAGATTGAGATTGTCTAATTATCAAAATCATCCTTTCTTTTTCAAAATCACCAAATGTATCCAGAGAGTCGCCACTTTTTATCAACATCATCCCTTGACATCCAACTAAACTACGCAAAATATATATAAAATAATTTTTCATAAGAAAAATCAAGTAACATCGAGTCTCTATATTCTTTTTAGAGATCTAAAATATTAAGTTAAATTTAATTTTTTTTAAATCTGTTAATAATTAGGACCGATTTAAATATAGTGTCAACTCAAATATCTACAATAGTACTAAAGAAAAATTATATATTTACATTATTAAAAAGATTTAAACCTCTTGTTATATATTTAAAGAAAATAAGAAAGAAAGATGAGAACCGCCAAATTATACATTGGTTCTCCAAAGTATGATGGTAAAAGCACTTTTTTATTTTGGTCGATTGGAGGTGAACGCAACGTTAGGGATGAATTCGATAAAATTAGTAATTCCTTGAGACTCATTTGATATATTTAAGAAAGAAGGGATGACTATGATAATTGACCGTTGAGATTTGAGTAAAGTTAGAGAGTGCGTGGAATTTGAATTTAGAGTGAATTTCAATTTCATTCCGACCTCATTTGACTTTCTCTCTTGTATTTCTTTTTCTTTTTGTTTCTCTCTTCCCGTGTCTCCGCAGCTTATCTTGCAATGGATTTTGCCACTTTATTACTATAATAATAATTGGATTTCGCTAATTAATTTTTTTATTGGTGTTTATTTAATTCGTGTTTAAATGCTAATTAATTTGAAAAGACAAATTACATTGCGTCACGCGCTTGCATAGTACGTGAAATATCAACTAAAACGAAGAAGAAGAAAAAAGGAAAATAGACCGATAAGAAGGAATTTGTGATGCTTATGGTGTTTTTGGCAGTATTATTAATCTGTTAATTTTTTTAATATAAATAATAAATTATAAAGTATACATCTTAAAAAATTATAACTGTTTATAATTATTAATAATAGAATAATTATAAATTACAACTATTTTTTATTTATATTTATTTTTTATATAAATATTAAATTACAAAATGTACATCTAAAAAATTACAATTTATGTTACAAAAATATATTAAAAAATTATAACTATTTACAACTGTTAATAATTAAAATAACTATAAAAAGTGTTTTTCAATTATGGAAATTAAATCTATTTTTATAATTTATGATCGCATTGGAAAGTATTTTGTAAATTTTCAAAAATACTTGTAATACTTCTTATGAAACCAAATTTTTATCTATTCATAATAAAAAATAAACCCTTCAACGTGTTTTTATGAAAAAAAAAATACTAATTATAATCTTTCTTACAAAAATATTTTCAAGCATACAAAATATATTATTTTTTTAATAACAATTATAAAAAAAAAATTAAATACTATTCAAATGAGATTTAAAAAATAATTTAACTATTTGATCATGAATTTTAGTTCTCGGTCAAATCCTGTGTCTCTCAATCAAAAAATGAATTTATATTTTTTTTATATAAAAATAACTATTTAGTATATAATCAAGCTCTCATTATCCTTCCCGAATTCTCTTAATGATCTAAACCTTATTTATTGTGATCTCAAGATCAATTAAATCTTTGTCAATCCACTAAATAATTGACATATAATTTAAATGAAAAATCTATTATTCATCTTTTACTGCAGTAAAAGATACCGATGATTTTGATTTATTTTTTTTATAACATGATTTGCCTTAAAATTATCTTCATTTTCCAAGTTGTGAAAATTCTTTTTGTATTAGTCCACACATTAAATCTTAGTCATAAACGAGTAATGATAATACTGTAGTTCATTTTTTTTTGCGAAAGTTTAGTATGTGATAACGTTGGTGAGTAATTGTATCTTTATTTGTTTTTTGATTAATATTTATATTTTTTATTATAAAAATATTGATTAAAAATTATTGAAATATGATTTAGAAAGCAAACTAAGTGCGTAGGGTACGCACGGATTAAAGACAGATGTGAAAAGAGGCGAAAAATGAAGAAAAGCGCACCAGGCGCCAGCGCCGCGGCGCTGGAGAAGGGAACAGTATCCCGAAATAAGGAAACTTTCTTATTTCGTCTCCTACTTGCTTCAGGATTCCCTAATACAACTCCCACACATATAAGGTAAACCTAAGTTGTCCCAAGACTTATATAAAGGCTATCAATTAACTTGTAAACACATCTTTTTTAGATCATCAATTGATCTTTGTGATCAAGGTATAATCTTTGTGATCAAGGTATAATCTTAGTGATAATCTTTATGAGAGGTTGAGAAATCTTAGTGATCATCAACAATCTTCGTGGTTCTTTGTGAGAAAAAATTCTTAGAGTGAGAGAGAGAGTTATTATTTGTGATCTTTCTTGTAATAAGCATACTTTGTGAGTGCCTTGTGATTCATAATAAGAGAAGAGTGTGATCTTGATCCGCCATGAACGTAGGCAAGTTACCGAACCACATAATTCTTTGTGTGTTCTTTTTCTATCCATTTCTCTTTATTTCTTAATAACTTGTTCTGCATTATTATTTGCTTGGGAGATTTTGCTTGTTCGTGTGCTTCCACTTCAACAAACTGGTATCAGAGCTTAGTTCTAAGCAGACATAGCCACACCCAAGTATGAGGTAGAGAAATTCAACGGTACGAATGACTTCAATCTGTGAAAGATGAAGGTTAAGGTGTTGTTAGTGAGCCAAAGGCTTGGTTTGGCATTAGAGGAGACTGCAGCTCCATCTAGTAATGAAGAGAAAACCCCAAAGTCATCTAGAGCTGAAGCAGAAAGAAGGAATATTCAAGAAAGAGCTCATAGCACAATCGTTCTGTCATTGAGCGATGAAGTACTAAAGGAAGTAGCAGGTGAGACGACGGCAATAGGTCTTTGGAAGAAGCTTGACTCTCTTTATATGAGGAAATCGTTGGCCAACAGATTACATATAAAGAAGAAGTTATATCAGCTGTCCATATCAGAGGGGACGTCGATGAAAGATCATATAGACGCCTTCAATAAGATCATCATTGATCTTGAGTCTATCAACATCAAGATAGAAGATGAAGATAGAGCAATTATTTTGCTGAGTTCACTCCCCAAGAGCTATGAGAGTTTTGTTGATACGATGCTCTACGACCGAGAGAGTTTAACAATGAGTGATATGAAATCATCATTAAACTCAAAGTTATTAAGAAAGCAGATCGAGGACAAGGCAGAAAGCTTATCTGTAAGAGAAAGTCCCTCATATAGAGATGGAAGAAAAAAGGCTCAAGGTCGAAGTCTAGAACTCTTAGAAAGTGTTATTGTTGCAAGAAAGAGGAGCAATTCATAAAGGACTGTCCTGAGAAGAAAGCACAAGACAAGAAGAAAACGGATGCTGTGCTTGCCTATGATGATAGCTATGACAGTGCAGAGACACTCGTTGCTACTGATGGTAAGAACTCTGAACAATGAGTTTTTGATTCTAGTTGCACTTTTCACATGTACTCGCACAAGTCTTGGTTTACAAATTTTCAACCCTTTAGTGGTGATAAGGTCTTAATGGGTAATAACGTTACATATCAGATGATGCAAATTAGTAATGTTAAGCTTAGGTTGCATGATGGGCGAATGAGAGAGTTAACAGATGTTAGGTATGTTCCTAACTTGAAGAGAAACTTGATCTCACTGGGGACTTTAGACCAAAATGGATGTTATATCAGGATCGACAGAGGGATTTTAAGAGTTTAAAGGTTTCATAGTGGTGATGAGAGGAGAGAAGCGCAAAGGGGTTTATGTGCTTAAGGGTGAAGTCATAAATGGTTCTGCACTATTCTATGTAGATGATGAGAGTGTGCAAACCAAGTTGTGGCATCTTAGACTGGCACACCTAGGCAAGAGAAAGCTAAAGGAATTATTCAGTCAAAAGGTATTTGGAGAAGATAAGTTCCAGCCCTTAGAGTTTTGTGAGCATAGTGTGTTTGGAAAAGCACATAGAGTGAGGTTCAGTACCGGCGAGCACAAGACTAAGAGGACTCGTGATTACATACACTCGGATCTTTGGGGACCAACTCAGACAGCTACTCATGGTGGTGCCAGGTATTTTCTCAGCTTGATTGATGACTATTCGAGGAAGCTGTGGGTCTATGTGTTGAAGAGTAAGGATTAAGTCTTTGAAGTATTCAAGACTTGAAAGGTTCTTGTTGAGAATCAAATTGGCAAAAGGGTAAAGAGGCTAAGGACTGGCAACAGCCTCAAATTTTGTAATAGAGAGTTTGATGGGTTTTGTGCCAAGCATGGGATTCCAAGGCATAGAACAGTAAGATCAACACCACAGTAGAATGACATAGCTGAAAGGATGAATATGACCATACTTGAAAGGGTTAGATGCATGCTTACCAATGAGAAGATGTCCAAGACATTCTGAGGAGAAGTTGTAGTGACTGCAGCTTACTTGATTAATAGAAGTCCCTCATCAGCAATTGACTTCAAGACGCTAGAAGAGAAATAGTCTGACAATCTTTCGAAGTATGAGCACCTCAGAATATTTGGTTGCCCTGCCTTTGTACATGTTAAGGAGGGGAAGTTGAAACCTAGAGCTATTAAAGGGGTATTCATAGGATATCCCGAATGAGTGAAAAGATATCAGGTGTGGTGTAAAGACTTGATACCACCAAAGAGTATCATAAGCCGTGATGTGACGTTCGATGAGATGACGATGCTAAAAACCGCCTAAGAAGATAAGAAAGAAGAACCTGTGCCCAAGGAAGACTCAGCACCCGAGTCAATAGAAGTTGAAGTAGAGCCTGAATATGGATCTGATATGCCCCCAGATCAACACTTCAACGAAGAGATCCTTAAAGATGAACCAAGAACACCGGTGAGTTCCTCTAAGTCCACCTAAAGAAAGACTAGGACTTCTGATATGGAACTTAAAGAGTACCAGTTAGCTAGAGATAGGCTAAGAAGAACGATTAACCCACCAGTCAGGTATGCACAAACAGACTTAGTTGCTTATGCTTTTAATTCTGTTTACACTCTTGAGTATAATGAGCCTAGGACATATGGTGAGGCTATAAAGAGTGAAAATAAGAAAGAATGGTAGCAGGCCATGGAATAAAAAATTAGTTCTCTTAGGAAGAACAATACTTGAAAGTTGGTGGAGAGACCTCAAAAGAAGCTAGTCGGGTGTAAGTGGGTGTATAAGGTGAATAAGGGGATACCAGAGATTGAGCCTACAAGATTCAAGGCTAGGTTAGTAGCACAAGGTTTTACTCAGAGAGAGGGAGTCGATTTTCATAAGATATTCTCTCTAGTTGTCAAGCACACATCTATTAGGATTTTGTTAGCCATGTGTGCGAACCTTGATTTACATCTAGATCAGATGGATGTAAAGACAGCTTTTCTATATGGAGAGCTTAAAGAAACGATATACATGGTACAAGCGCAAGGGTTCGAGGAGCCTGAAAAAGAAGATTATGCTTGTTTGCTAAAGAAGTCATTATACGAGTTAAAGCAATCACCTAGACAGTGGTATAGGAGATTTGATGAGTTTATGGTGGCTTGAGTAAGAGCAAGTATGACAGATGCGGGTACTTCAAGAACATAAGTTATAGGATAATGTATTTGTTTATATACGTCGATGATATGTTGATCGCATGCAAGAATATAGAAGAAATACATAAGCTCAAGAAGCAGTTAAGTGGCGAGTTTGAAATAAAGGATTTGGGAACAGCGAAGAAAATTTTGGGTATGGATATTATGAGAGAAAAAAGAGATGTTATCTTCTTGTCTCAACAACGATATATAGTCAAAATTCTAGAGAAGTTTGGTATATCCAACGTGATGGCTGTCTCTACTCCTTTGGCCATGCATTTCAGATTTTCAGCAGCACAATCGCTGACATCCGATTAAGAGAAACTGCAGATGAGCAAAGTAACATATGCAAGCGCTATGGAGAGCATCATATATGCAATGGTTTGTACAAGACCAGACATAGCACAAGCTGTGAGTGTGGTGAGTAGATATATGGCGAATCCGGGAAAAGATCACTGGCTTGCAATAAAGTAGATTCTGAGATATCTCAAGGGAATGTCAAATCACGGGTTGATATATAAAAGTGATGATGACAGCAATGAAATGGTAAGAGGGTACGTAGACTTAGATTATGCAGGTGATTTAGACAAGAGAAGATCATTGATAGGCTATGTATTCACAGTGTTGGGGTGTAGTGTGTATTGAAAATCAGTTCTACAACATGTGGTTGCACTCTCTACCACAGAGGCGGAATACATAACTGTTGGTGAAGCTATAAAGGAGGTCATGTGGTTAAAAGGCATATGTGCGGCGATATTGGCGAGTGAAGATGTAAACACCGGTGTATATTGTGACAGTCAGAGTACCATACACCTAAGTAAGCATCAAGTGTTCCACGAGAGGTCAAAACACATTGATGTAAGGCTCCATTACATTCGAGAGATTGTCTAAAGTGGTGAAGTTAGTCTAACAAAGATAGCATCATCTAAAAACCCTACTGATATGTTGACTAAGCCACTGCCCTCGGTTAAGTTCATCCTATGTAAGGACTTAACCGGAGTCACTACTTTGTGAGGGTGACCGAAGATGTGAAAATAAGAGATCGAGTTGCTTTGTGGATGATTTTGAATCAAGGAGGGGATTTATGAAGATATTGATTGAAAATCATCGGGATATATTTTGGAGAGTAAGCCAAGTGCGTAGGGTGCGCACGGATTGAAGACGAGCGCAAAAGGAGGCGAAAAATGAAGAAGGGCGCATCAGGCGCTAGTGTCGCGGCGACCAGGCATGAGCACCGCGGCGCTCATTCCAGAATCTGAGTGCCGCGGGGCCAGGAGACCAATGTCGCAGCGCTCAGACTGGCGAGCCAGCGCTGCGGCGCCAGAGATGGGAACAATATCCCGAAATAAGGAAACTTCCTTATTTCGTCTCCCACTTACTTTAAGACTCCCTAATACGACTCACACACGTATAGGATAAACCTAAGTCATCCCAAAACCTATATAAGGGTTATCAATTGGCTTGTAAACACATCCTTTTAGGATCATCAATTGATCTTTGTGATCAATGTATAATTTTTGTGATCTTAGTGATAATCTTTATAAAAGGTTGAAAAATCTTAGTAATCATCAACAATCTTTATAGTTTTTTATGAGAGAAAATTCTTAAAGTGTGAGAGATAGTTACTCTTTGTGATCTTTCTTGTAATAGACATACTTTGTGAGTGTCTTATGATTTATAATAAGAGAAGAGTGTGATCTTGATCCGCCGTGAACGTAGGCATGTTATCGAACCACATAATTCTTTGTGTATTCTTCTTCTACCATTTTCTCTCTATTTCTTAATAACTTATTCTACATTATTATTTACTCGAGAGATTTTATTTATTTATATGCTTCCATTTTAACATTCACTTTAAAAAAAAAAATCCATTCATTAAATTTTAACTATTAGCTTTTGTATAATTTAAAATAAAATATAATAAATATTGATAAAAATGAGAATAATATAAAGCGGTTGCATTTCATAAGTTTTAGGTGACGTTATAATCTCATTGAGATTACAAAAATAAATAAATAAATCCGATTACCACTTTTTTTTTATAAAAAATGTGAAGATAAGTTGGTAATCCAATATTCTTAAAGTTAAAATGGGTTTTGTGTTAAAGTTCATGCACCCGAGCCAAAGATTTATAATTAAAAACAAAATTACTTAAATTGTCATCGTTAATTGTAACGATAAGCTTTAAAATATTGATTTTTAACTTATATTACATTGAACAAAGACTAATAAATGGCATAATAACATGCTTTAACTAAGTTATCAATTGCTCTTCTTTGTATTATTTAATTTCAATATTCCGCGTGATCATCTCTCCAACTCCAAGTTTAGATAGTCTATTGAGCATATTATATTGTTACTTAAACATTCCAAAATATATTCGTGATCATCTAAATTTGATCAATAAAATTGTTAGAAATTAAAGATTTAAAATTAAGAATATATTTTAATTTTGAGTTAAAGATTAATGCAGAATTAATCAAAAATTTAATACATAAAAATCGTATAAAAAATGAGTAAAATAAAAACTCGATTGTTCATGCATCAACGAGTACTGTTTACGTGACAATTTGTGAATATTTTTTATTTTTGTGTAATATTTCTTTTTTTAATTATTTATAATAATAAAAATTTTACTGTGCACTAAAGATATTTTTTAAGTACGCCCTAAAATTCCCTCAACAAAACAAATTAAAAAATGGGATAACTTGAGATTTAATCAACAAATTGAAACTCGCATGAAAAGAAATGCCATAGTGCTCTCTTTTTAAATTGTCCAATTAACGATGGCTTTGATTCTTGTTGTGACTTATGATAGTTATCCGAAAGAGAGAGACCATTCATGCACGTATTGCAAGGGATTTTGGGCATTGTAATAATGCCTTTTGCTTTCAAACAATTCACATTTAATTTTTAATTTTCTTTTTTTAACTTCATCAACAATCAACACGGTTTGATTTTGATATTGCTTGTGACAATCAAGCACGTCATTTTGTAATTTAAGTACACAACTTGTGTTCAAAGAATCACAGTTGAGAAGAATAATAATTAAAATTTATGTAAGAGATGATTTACGACAAGTTATTTTAAAAAAATGATATAAAATTGAGAATAAAATTAAAAAAAAGATAAATTTAGAATTGAAAAATAATTTCAAATTTAAGTATCGCGTAATAGTATGTTGAGCGTCACGATGTTTAAGTTAAAATCTTCAATGTTACAACACTAAAAAGTAAGTGCTGCAGTGATAGTATAATTTTTTTTTTATTATTTTTATTTTAATTGATTTAAATTTTATTATTTTGTAAAATTTAGAATAAGATTTGTTTAAAACATGAGAAATTATAAATAAACTACTATTTTATCTTAAAAAATATTAACAAAATAAGAGAGTATTCATTATAAATTTTTTAAAAAAATTTATAAAAATTTATTATTTTTTGTAATTTAATAAAATATGTTAAAATTTTAATTTGTTATAAAAATAAATAATTACTGAATCACATAAATATTATTGTCGTTTTGATTTAATTTTTTTTTACTTTAAATTTATAATTTTATATTTTTAATTACTTGTGATTAAAAAATTTCGATAACTATAAAAATGTTAACCTCTTCGATTGTATTCGAACATATTCCACGTAGTGGGGGAATCAAAGTTTGAAATTTGCGAGCTTACAATTTTAAAGTTAAAAATTGATGGAGAATAAGATTTAAATGTCAAAAGGAGAAAAAGTTTTACAACTAATATCGATATCGTGTGGTGTGGGTTAATATTTTAAAAGGTGAAATTATTATTATTATTATAACATAAAATATAAAAATTTATTTATACAAAATTGGTGTAAAACAACATATAATAAAAAAAAATTAAAATTAATATCACCTCACTCGGCACCGTGAAGTATATTTTATTACTTATTTCTTTCCAATCAATCAAACTTTTTATCCGTAATTAATGTTAAGCTTAAGCCCCCACCACCAGCAGATGATGTGAAAAAATGCAACCTAACTTTCACTTTCCCTTACTTTTTACTTGTGACTGATTGAAAAAGATGAGCAAAGGGACCCGACCCCAACTCTTTTCAACATATAGAGTAGTTGAATTGCAAGAATTAAAAATACTAATTTGTTGCTATGTATTACAATCCATGATCAAATTCAAGCACAGAAATGAGACAATGGGTCCCTATAATGTCTTCTATAATTCATATCCAAAGACAAAATTTAACAAAGTTTTAATTAGCAATGGGTTCCTTTGTCCAAAATTTTTATAGTACATTGTCACCTAAACGCAGACCAGACCATTCTTCCCACTGCCTAAGAGTAAGCACACGCGTGTGGATGCTTTTCGGTTTCTTAATATATATATATCTTACTTTATTCTAAAAATAATATTATTAAAATTTAATAATTTAAAATTATGAATAAATTTAATTTTGAGTTTGGAATTAAAAAAAGAGGCTATATATGATCAAAAATGCAATGATTAGATAAAAGAAGTGTGAACGAGAAATTGGATGTACAGATGGATATAGAAAGACAACTGGAGACATTTTCAGATGTGAATTTCGTAGCATTGAGAACTCAACTTGTAGCAATAATTCTCGAAAGTCTAACACTGCAATGATAACTTTAGAACACTATAACATTAGCCCGAAGTCGCATTAGCACCCTCAGCAATGGATCTTGAACTTCGCAAAGTTACTTATTCGGAAAAAAATCTTATTTTAGTTCTAATTATTTGTTTAAGTCAATTTTAGACTTTCTAAGTATGTGAACTATTATTTTAACAAAGTTTAAAAAATATAAGATTAATATTAATATTATATCAATTATTATAATTCATTAAGCATCAAATCATCAATAAGAGAGAAAATAGAGAGTTTATATTATACTTTAGTGCTTTAAATACACGAGATAGTGTGACATAGATCCTTGAGAGCTCTTGGGTATTTAGATATTCCTTGTATCTCTTGTGGGGTTCTTTCTGTATAAAAGAATGAAATAAAAGAAGTTAGGATCTTAAAATTCATAGTGGACGTAGGCGGTTATTACCGAATCACATATATTGTTTGTGTTCTTTCTTTGACTTGTGATTATTTATCTCATTGATTGTGTGATCTTTGCTATTATTAGTTGCTTGTAAGTGAAATACTTCTACTAGGCAATAAGGGTTTCTCGGAATACATGCTAAAAACCTTAATAAACTAGTATCAGAGCATAGGTTAGTTTAACCATGGCATCTCACACGTATGGAGTAAAGAAGTTCAATTGGTAGAATGACTTCAATCTGTAGAAAGTGAAGGTTATGATTTTAATGGTGAGTCAAGGGTTAGATTTAGCCATTGAGAAAACTCAAGCAACAATCAGTGAAGAAAAGAGACCAGAGAAACCTGAATTTGAGACAGATAGAGAAACTATTTAAAAAAGGCTCATAGTACTATAGTACTATCTTTTAATGATGAAATTTTGAGAGAGGTAGCTAGAAAGAAGACAATATTGAATCCGTTGAAGAAACTTAGCTCCCTCTACATAATGAAGTCCCTGGCAAATTATTTTTATGTCAAGAAAAAGTTATATTAATTGTCTAATGGTTGAGGAAACTTCAATGAAAAACTATATTGATGTATTCAACATGATTATCATTGATCTTGATACGATAGATATTAAGATTGAGGACGAGGATAAGGTGATAATCTTGTTATATTTTTTACCTCCAAGTTATAAGCACTTTATGAACACACTTATGTATGATAGAGAAACTTTAATAGTGACTAATGTTAAAGCCTCATTAAACTCTAAAAAATTAGGAAAAAGATCAAAATTAGATAGTATAACTAGCTTAGTTACAAGAGGAGAAGATGATAAAAATAATCAATGAGATAGATTCGAAAAGTGTTACATTGAATAAAGAAGGACACTTAAAGAGGGGTTGTCGGGAAGGGAGGTCAAAGAAGGGTGAAAAAACTGCAATAATCTGTGAAAATGAATTGAAAGTTGTAAAGTCATTAGTAATTTTTAGTGAGAAGTATATTGGGGAACGAATATGTGATTCTATATGTAGTTACCATATATATCTACACAAATTCTTATTTATTAATTATAAAATCATTAAGGGATAAAATACTAGTAAATGATGATGTGGTTTGTAAAGTCATAGGGATTGATAGCATTAAAAGTGAGGATGCATAATAGGAAGATTAAGAAGTTTCATAGTGTAAGACATGTTCGTAAAGTTAGAAGAAATTTAATATCCTTAAGAGTACTAGATCAAAAGGGTATCCATTTAGAGTAGAAAAAAAAAAGAATATTAGAGGTAAGGAAATGATTTATAGTAGTAATGATATGTGAGAAATACAAGTGACTGTATGTGCTTGATAGTAATATTGTAGGTGACTCAACATAAATTGTTGAAGGGATCCATCTCAAGGCAACATTAAAGATTTCCTCACTATAGTGGTATGGGTGAAAAGAAAATACATGGGAAGGGTGTTGTTGGCAAGGTTATACCACAAAAGTATTATGATGGTATCAAGAATGACAAGAGAGATCATAGTACAAGAGCCAGCTAAGGAAAGATGCATTCATATTTTTGAAGGCCAAAGTTACAAGTCCAAAATGAATTAAGTATAGATAAAGGCTTAAGTGAAATTAACGTTAGGTGATAAAGTGTTGAAGTGGATTGATCCTAGTAAACCTTCTTGAAGAGCTTTTCAATCAATGAAGTGTTTATTGAAATTTAATGATTCAAAATTAAGGATAAATTTTATTTTAAGTTGGAGACCAATGAAGAGTCGACACGTGGTCAAGAACATAATAGTCAAACAAAAGAGGTGCGAAACGGGAAGCTAAATATGAGGACGGGCGTAGAAATATAACTGGTGACGTTCCCATATATGAACACCACGATGTTGGGAACTCAATGCTATAACGATAATTCTAGAAAGCCCAACGATGTAGAAATAACTTTGGAACACTGCAGCATTGGCTCAAAGTTACATTGACGCCCCAACGATAAACTTTGAATGCTACAGCGTTACCTATTCAGGAAAAATCTTATTTTGATTCTAATTACGTGTTTAAGTCTGTTTTGGACTTCCTAAACATGTAGACTGTTATTTCAACTATATTTAGAGTTTATATAGTCAGTATTAATACTATATAAACTCTTGTAATCCCTTGAAATTCATTAAACATAAAATCATCAAGAGAAAATAGAGAGTTTAGATTACACTTTAGTGCTATAAGTGTACAAGATAGTGTTTATATAGATCCTTGAGAGTTATTGGGTATTTGGGTATTCCTTGGATCTCTCGTGGGATATTTTGTGTATAAATAAAACAAATAAAAAAAGTTAAAATCTTGAGATTCACCGTGAACGGAAGCGATTATTGCTGAACTCCATATATTGTTGTGTTATCTCTTTGATGTGTGATTGTTTATCTCTTTAATTGTGTGATATTTACTATTTTTAATTATTTGTAAGTAAAAGACTTCTATAAAATATTAAAAAAAATTAAGGTGCACATTAAAAATCAACAAATATCAATCAACAAATTTATATATTCAAATTTCTTTTATGTATAGAATTGCACAATTAATGTTATAACATTGACTTTCCTTGTATTTTAATAATTATTTTATATATTATTATTGTTACCCAATTTAAATAAATACAAACATTCGCGAGAAAAAAATTCTTAAAATTATGTGATTATCTTCTACTTGTTTCATTTTCATTTTTATAAAATTTCAATGTTTTCATTTTTTTTTATAAAAGTTTATTTGTGGATTGTATTTCCCTCTTAGTGAAAATGGTTTCAGAGTATATTTTCTCTTCTTTTTTTAAGGGGAGTTTGATTCTCATCTCTACATATTTTCTGCCATCCTTGTATTTAATAGTGTTGTCAATGCATGCCGTTATCTTGTATTTTAAATTACTATTAATTAATTAATGATCTAATTTTTAATAATTTTAAACACTTTTAAAAAAAAAAATAAAGGAGTGTGTAATTACAAAGAATTTTTTATTCTTTACTTTCTTCAAGACCAAATTTATATGGTAACGTAGCACAAAAATTTAATAACTACCGGACCACACCCTTAAGGTCAATTTTAAACAATTTTATTACCCTGCAAGTATTTTCAAATTGCTAGGGGGATTATATCGATTTCATTCAATATTCATTATAGAATTGACTTCATTTGACCTTATCGATGGGGTTTTTTTTAAAATTAAAATTTATCTAAATTGAATCAATTATATATTTCGTTTCATTTGGAATCAATTATTTATGTATAAATTGTTTAAAAAAAAAAAGTTCCAAAGATTTATTAATTTTTCTTACTTACAGTTACATATTTAGTTTTATTCTCAGTTTTATGTCTTTCTGAGATTAGATTTGATTCAAACTTCTATAAATTCATCAACATTAATTTTTAAATCAAACAAAATTCTAATAAAATTAGTTTATAAACAAATGAAAACCTTTAGAGAAGATTTATTTAGTATATGATTTTAAAAGAGATAAAAATATCTATGTCAAGTGATAAATTTCATCCATTCGAACGATTTAAAGAACAAATTTGTATATTTATCTTTAAAAAAATACGTTTCATAAAATTAGAATGACACATGTCAATTTTTAATTTAAATACAAATGACATATGATATAATATAAAATAAAATAACATGTGTTATTTTATAATGAGTTACAAATGATATATCATTGTACTATTAATTTTTTATTTTTTAATAAAAGATCTTAAAATAAAATAAATAAAATTAAAAATTAAAAACTAAAAAAAATATAAAAAAAATTGAAACATGTCCATAGAAGACTGTCGCTGCCCAAACGACGGGCACTAGCTAGTGATTGATGGTGGCATCTATATTATTAAACTTAAAATTTTGAGATTTACGTAATGAAGTAGTTATTTTTATCACAAGAGCACTAAAAAAGTGCTAAAACATAAAAAATAAAATAAAAAATAAAGTGACAGTCACCATAACTCTGTCACTAAATGACAATCTAATTGATGGAGGTAGCGGTTATTTCTACTTGTTATCTTTTGATAGTGGAGATATGATAGCCGCTATTTTATTTTTAATTTTGATACTCTTTTGATTCTCCATTGATGAAAATAACTATACTATTGGATAGATATCAAACTTTTGAATTTGATGATATAAAGTTTGAGTCAATTCACCACCAATTACTAGTAATTGATTACCATCTAGTAGTGATAGTGGTAGTTACCGTTGATAAGTGGTTGCTATTTTTTTATTATTTTAATTTATATAAATATTTTATTATTAAATTTTATTAAAAAATTAATAATATGGTGAAACATATCATTAAATTTATTTAAGTAGGAGTACAAAAGTACTTTTTATATTTTTTATTATTCGAAAGAAAAAAAATTCCTTATTTGATAGGTTTTTTTTATCATTTTCAAAATTATGAAATTGAAGATTTTTTTTTTAAAAATATTTTAGAGGCTTAGGTATTTTTTTCTTTTTAATGAAAAAAATATGATAGAGATTTGAAATATCATATAAAATTATCAAGTCTTTAATCTTTTTAATGTGTACTCCTGAATAGTAGTTTAGAAAAATAAGTTGCAAAATTATGCATTATCCAATCACCTTTGATAATTATTTTCAACGATTGAAGACTATTGAGTGCCATCATTGAACAACAATCCACCACCACCGATGTATGCCCTAATTTTTTTTTATGGGTTTGTGAATTTTTTTTCCATGACATCGTTCATTTACTTTAATAGTTATATCCACAATTTAACTCTTTTATATGCTACATAAAATTTTCAGTATTATTTTTAATTATTCAATGTTTTCTAAATTTTTACCATATTATGCTATGAATGTAGGTTCCAAGTGATTTAAGATTCATTGAAATGAATTGGCTTTGAGTCAAAATCTAGAGGAACATGTAATAATATTGATAAAATATAAAATTCTAATAATTGAATTGGGATCAAGAAAACATATAATCTATACACCCGTATAAGAAAAATCTTAGTATATATACATTTATTTTAAAATTAATCAATCAATAAAATATGAAAAACAAGTTTATGTCACACGATATTATTGCATTATCACTCTAATACCTTTTCAAATAAAATCTACTTTTTTTGACAAAAAATAAAGAATTTTTTTCATTAAATAAAAGAAAGTTAGTATAAAAAAATGACGCCAAAGAATTTAGAGGAATTTGCACTCAAAGGTGTGGCCTAATGGTAATGGTAGGCTTTATATGTAGATTTCATCTTTCCCGTTAACAAGTAGGTTCCAATTTTAACATTTGTCCAGATGCTCATAAATTTATAATAATAATAACAAGCGAAAAAAAACTTCTATGTTTTTCATACTTAAAAAATAGAACTTTGTGATACATGTTTGGTGGGAGATTTTATTGTGAAAAAAATAAATTTTATTATTTTTTATTAAGAAGGAAGCAATTAAATAAGTAAAATAATTTAAATAATATAATACAAAAATAAATAATTAAAAATTTAGAGAGAGAAATATAAAAAAAATAACACACAATTTACGTGATTCGATAACTTGTCTATGTTCACGAAGATCAAGATCACACTATTTTATTATTGAATTTCAAAGCATGTTTTTTACAAAAAAAAACTTACAAAGAAATCACTCTCTCTTGTAAATAAGGAGTTTCTCTCATTAAGAATCTCAAAGAATGTTATTATCACAAATATGTTTTTATAACCCAATAGAGAGCCTTTATATAGGTTTTAGGATGACCTAAATTAACCTTAAACGTGTGGGAGTTATTTTAGGGAATCCTGAAATAAGTGGAAGACGGAACAAGTTTGATGAAAACGAAAAACTAATTCCCGCTCTGAGTGCTACGATGCTCAAGTTCTATTTTGAGCGTTGTAGCACCTACAACCTGGGCACCACATTTTGCATTTTTGCCTCCTTTCGAGTCAGTCTTCGATCTTTGTACACCCAACACACTTGACTTATTTTCCAAATCATATCCCGATGATTTTTAATCAACTTTTTTACAAATCCCTTAATTGATTCAAAATCATTCATAAATTAATTTGATCTCTCATCTCCGCATCTTTAGTCATCCTTACATAGTAGTGACTTCGGTTAAGTCCTTGAATAGGATGAACGTAACCAAAGGCAGTAGCTTAGTCACCATGTCAGCAGGATTATTAGACAACGCTATCTTCTTTAGACTAATTTTATCACTTTAAACAATCTCTTGCAGGTAATGAAGCCAAACATCAATGTGTTTAGATCTTTCGTGAAACACTTGATGCTTACTTAGGTGTATGACATTCTGGCTATCACAATACACATCGGTGTTCACATCTTCAGTAGCCATTACCTCCGCGCATATGTTTTTCAACCACACGGCCTCCTTAATAGCTTCTCCAACAGCTATGTATTTTGCCTCTGTGGTAGATAGTGCAATCACATATTGTAGAATTGATCTCCAACACACACACTACACCCAAACACTGTGAATACGTAACCCGTCAACGATATTTTCAATCACACAGTCTCCTTAATAGCTTCTCCAACAGCTATGTATTTTGCCTCTATGGTAGATAGTGCAATCACATATTGTAGAACTGATATCCAACACACACTACACCCAAATACTGTGAATACGTAACCCGTCAACAATCTTCTCTTGTCTAGATCACCTACATAATCTGAGTCTACGTATTCTCTTACCATTTCACTCATGTCCTAATCTCTTTTACATATCAACCCGTGATTCGACGTCCCCTTGAGATATCTTAAAATCCACTTCATTACAAGCTAGTGATTCTTACCTGAATTTGTCATGTATCTACTTACCACACTCACAGCCTGTGTTATGTCTGGTCTTGTGCAAACCATTACATACATGATGCTCTCCACAGCGCTTGCATACGGTACTTTACTAATATGTAATTTCTTCTCTTCGGATGTCGGCGATTGTGCTGCTGGAAATTTAAAATGCATGAATAAAGGAGTAGAGACAGCCTTTGCATTGGACATACCAAACTTCTTTAAGATCTTAAGTATATATCTCTATTAAGATAAAAAGATAGCATATCTTCTTTTCCTTATAATATCTATACCTAATATTCTCTCCGCTGCTTCCAAATTCTTTATCTCAAACTCGCCATTTAACTGATTCTTGAGTTTTTTTTTATTTCTTTCATGTTCTTACACGAGATCAACATATCATCGACGTATAGAAGCAAATACATACTCCCACAACTTAAATTCTTAAAGTACACGCATCTATCATACTTGCTTCTACTAAAAGAACAAGCTATCATAAACTCATCAAATCTCCTATATCACTGTTTAGGTGATTGCTTTAACCCAGATAACGATTTCTTTAGCAAACAAGCATGATCTTCTTTTTTGGGCTCCTCAAACTCTTGCGACTGTGCCATGTATATCGTCTCTTTAAGCTCTCCATGCAGAAAAATTATCTTTACATCTATTAGTTATATATGTAAATCAATGTTTGCATACATAGCTAACAAAATCCTAATGGATGTACGCTTGGCGGCTGGAGAGAATATCTCATGAAAGTCAACTCACTTTCTCTGAGTAAAATCTTGTGCAACTAACCTAGTCTTGAATCTTGTAGGCTTTATCCCCAGTATCCCTTCATTTACCTTATACACTTACTTGTACCCAACTAGTTTCTTTTGAGGTCTCTCCACCAACTTTCAGGTATTATTCTTCTCAAGAGAACTAATTTTTCTTACATGGCCTGCTGCCACTCTTTCTTGTTTTCATTCTTCATAGCCCCACCATATGTTTAAGTCCTATTAAATTCAAGAGTATAAGCAGAATTAAAAGCGCAGCAACTAAATTTACTTGTGTATACCTGATTGGTGGGTTAATCGTTCTCCTTAGCCTGTCCTGACTAGCTAGTACTCTTCAAGTTCTATCTCATGAGTCATAGTCTTTCTTTGGGTAGACTTGGAGGAACTCGCTGGTATTCTTGGTTCACTTTCAAGGATCTTCTTGTTGAAATAATGATCTGGGGGCATATCAGATATATTCTCAGGCTCTACTTCAACTTCTATAGACTTGGGTGCTGAGTGTTCATTAGACACAGGTTCTTCTTGCTTGTCTTCTTGGGAGGCTTTCAACATGGTTGTCTCATCAAATGTTACATCACAACTTATGATACTTATTGGTGGTGTCAACTTTTTACACCACACCTTGTATCCCTTTACTCATTCGGGATACCCTATAAATACCCATTTGATAGCTTTAGGTTCTAATTTCTCCTCCTTAACATGGACAAAGGTAGGACAACAAAAAATTATGAGGTGGTCATACTTGGGATGGTTGCCAGACTATTTCTCTTTTGGCATCTTGAAATCAATTGTCGATGAGGGAATTCTATTTATCAAATAGGCTGCAGTCACTACAGCTTCTCCTCAGAATACCTTGGACATCTTTACATTGGTAAGCACGCATCTAATCCTTTCAAGTATGGTCCTATTCATCCTTTCAGCTATGCCATTCTGTTGTGGTGTTTATCTCACCATTCTATGTCTTGCAATCCTATGCTTGACACGAAACCCATCAAACTCTCTATTGCAAAATTTGAGGCCATTGTTAGTCTTTAGCCTCTTCACCCTTTTGTATGTCTGATTCTCAACAAGAGCAAGTTTTGAACGTGTCAAACACTTGATCCTTTCTCTTTAACATATAGACCCATAGCTTTCTTGAATAGTCATCAATCAAATTGAGAAAATACCTAGCACCACCACGAGTACCTGTCTGAGCTGATCCCTAAAGGTCTGAGTGTATGTAGTCAAGAGTCCCCTTAGTCTTGTGCTCGTCGGTACTAAACCTCACCCTATATACTTTTCCAAGCACACAATGCTCATAAAACTCCAATGGTTGGAACTTATCCTCACCAAATGCCTTTTGACTAAATAACTCCTTCAAGTTTCTCTCGCCTAGGTGTGCCAGTCTAAGATGTCACAACTTGATTTGCATATTCTCATCATCTATAGAAAATAGTGTAGAACCACTTATAACTTCACCCTTAAGCACATAAACGCCTTTGTATTTTTCTCCTCTCATTACCACTATAGAACCCTTCAATACTTTCAAAACTCCTTCATCGATCCTGATGGAACACCCATTTTAGTCTAAAGTCCTTAGTGTGATTAAGTTTCTATTGAGGTCAGAAATATGTTGTGTGATTTCTATAACACAAACTAACGAAAGTGCACGTTATCGCAACAAGTAATATATGATAAGTAGAGTGTCGATCCCACGAGGAATTGTTATTACTACTTGCTAAATACTAAAATTGTGTCTTCCTACTCTTATTCAAGCTATTGAAAATTTAATGGTTTTGATATTTAAACTAATTAAACAAGAAATAATAATAATTACAAGAATTGAGCAAAGAGAGCAAACATGATAGCACAAATACTCAAATGCCTAGGATTACAATAATCCCTTAATACTTCACTTGAATCCAACTACTCTTTTTAAAACTATCAATATGAATGTTAACTAAGAACTCTAATATCCTCATAAATATCTTTCGATGCTCAAGTGAGTATATCTCATTCAATCAATTATCTATATTATTATAATAATCAAATTGAAATAAGATTCATTAAGTTTAAATTCTTTAAATGGTCATATATGCCATATGAGTATATTTCTATCTCATATGGAACTCATGCTTTTACATAATGATCATACATCAATTTATCCATGGCACTTTTACACAATGATCATACATCAATTTATCCATGGCCAACGCGCAATTCTTTTTTTCAAGTTCATTAAGGTTCCCAATTCAATCTAATACATTGTCATGTAATTAGAAGCATTAAGCATAGAACAAATTGAATAATTCAATACTAATAAGACAAATAAGGAAAAATAATCAATCTAAGCTACATATGAGTTCACATTGTAATCCTAATAATAAAACTTAGTTCATAATTGAAAACATAAGTTTAGAGCATCTAACAACATCATTATACATGTTGAATCAACAACAAATATAAAATTGAAGAGAAGAAGAAATTTCCCTTAATGCAATGGTGATATTTTTCCTCCAAAATGTAGAAATTCTTCTCATTCCTCTTGATTCTTACCTCTTATTGTTGATTCTTACTTCTAAGACCGAAATGAAGTGTTTATTTTCGTGCTCTCTACTGCTCAACTCCTCTTGGCTCAACAATGAGCGTTTATATAGGTTTAGGGTTAAAAAAGAAGACAAAAATGCCCTTAAAGAATGCCCAAAATCTAGTGCCGCAACATTCGGATTCAATGCCGCGGCATTCGGATTCAATGCCATGGCGTGGAGCTTTTGAAATTGGCACCCCAACGCTAAAATTGAATGCCTCGACATTGCACTGTTCATGCACTATAGAAATTGCACTGTTCAGTCATACTGTTTACGTTTTAAGCATTTTAGTCACTTTTCGGATTCTCATATCAAATAGCTTCATACAAACATCAAGTTTAGGAGAATAAAGTAATTTATACAATTACGCCCTATCAGAATACATCTAACTTCTGTTAACTCTCTCACTAGTCTATCATGCAGCCTAAGTTTAATATTGCCAATTTCCATTATCTGACAAGTAATGTCATTACCCATTAACACCTTAGCACTACTAATGGGCTGAAAATTTATAAACCAATACTTGTGTGGGCATATGTGAAATGTACAACTAGAATTTAGAACCCATTGTTCAATATTCTTACCATCAGTAATGATTAGTGTCTCTGCGTTATCGTAGCTATCATCATAGGTAAGCGCAACATCCGTTTTCTTCTCCGGATAATCCTTTATGAAGTGCCCTTCTTTCTTGTAACAATAATACTTCCTAAGAGTCTTGGACTTCGATCTTGAGCCATTTGACCTTCCATCTTTATATGAAGGCATTCCTCTTACAAATAGACTTTCTGCATTGCCCTTGATCTGCTTTCTTAATAACTTTGAGTTTAATGATGATTTCACATCACTCATCGTTAAACTCTCTCTGCCGTTGATTAACGTATCAATAAAGCTCTTATAACTTTTAAGAAGTAAATTCAACAGAGTAATCGCCTTATCTTTATCTTCTATCTTGATGTTGATAGACTCAAGATCAAGAATGATCTTATTGAAGACGTCTATATGATCTTTCATCGGCGTCCTCTCTGACATGGACAAATGATATAACATCTTCTTTATATGCAATCTGTTGGCCAACGATTTTTGCATATAAAGGGAGTCAAGCTTCTTCCAAAACTTGATCACCGTCATCTCACCTTCTACTTTCCTCAGTACTTTATTACTTAATGATAAAACGATTGTACTATGAGCTCTTTCTTGAATGTCCTTTTTTTCTGCTTCAGCCTTAGATGACTCTGACATTTTTTCTTTTTCACTAGATGAAGCTGCAGGCTCCTCTAATGCCTAGCCTAATCATTGACTCACCGACAACGCTTTAACCTTCATCTTCCACAGATTAAAGTCATTCGTACAGTTGAATTTCTTTACCTCATACTTCGGTGTGACCATGTCTACTCAAAACCAAGCTCTGATACCAGTTTGTTGAAGCGGAAGCAATCAAACAAGTAAAATAACCCAAGTAATATAATACAGAAACAAGTAATTAAGAATCTAGAGAGAGAAAGGTAGAAGAAATAACACACAGAATTTATGTGATTCGGTAATTCGCCTGCATCCATGACTGATCAAGATCACAGTATCTTATTATTGAATCTCAAAGCACTTATAAAGTATGCATTTTATAAGAAATACTCACAAAGAAATCACTCTCTCTTGCAAACAAAGGGTTTTTCTCACTAAGAATAACAAAGAATGTTATGATCACAAAGATGTATTTACAAGTCAAAAGAGAGCCTTTATATAGGCTTTAGGACGATCTAAGTTAACCATAAACGTGTGGGAGTTATTTTAGGGAATCCTGAAACAAGTGGAAGACAGAACAAGTCTGATTAAAATGAGAAACTAATTCTCATACTAGGCGCTGCGACGCTTGGACATTCTCGTCTGGGCTCTGCGATGCTCAGGTTCTGTTTTGAGCACCGAGACGCCCACAACCTGATGTCGCGGCACTCACGCCTGGGCACTACGTTTTAAGTTTTTGCCTCCTTTTGCGTTCGTCTTCGATTCTCGTGCACCCAACATATTCGGCTTGTTCTCCAAATTATATTTTAATAATTTTTAATCAATTTTTTTACATTTCCTAATATTTATAAACAAAAGTAAGAAACAATGAATTTGTATTTAATATTTAAATGATGGGTTTTTATTTTTAAATTAACACATCAATGTAAACTAATGAGAGACCTATTGTATTGTTAATGAGTTTTTATTAATTTATTTTTAACAAGAAAGAGGGGTTTTGAACTTAGAATTTCCATCAAAGTAGGGGTGAAGATGCATTGGCAATAATTTATAATTAATTTATATTTTCTTAATATTTAAATGATGGTTTTTTGTTTTTAAAATAACACTTCAATGTAAACTAATGAGAGGCCTATTGTATAGTTAATGAGTTTTTGTTTTGGTTTTTTTTTTTTTCATATAAGAGAGGGAATTTAAATTTAAGATCTCTATCAAAGTGGAGGTAAAGATATACTGCTAACCATTTATAATTAATTTATATTTTTCTAATATTTAAATGATAATTTTTTATAAAAAAAAATAACACTTCAATGTAAATTAACGAGAGATCTATTATTTAATTTTAATGAATTTTTTTTTTGTACATGAGAGAGCGATTTTGAACTAGCACCTCAACTAAAGTGGAGGTAAAGTTGTATTGCCAACTATTTGCAATGAATTTATGTTTTCTTAATATTTAAATGATGATTTTTTATTTATTTTAAAATATCACTTCAATATAAACTAATGATAGATCTATTGTATTGTTAATGAGTTTTTGTTTATTTTTTTGTTTGACACAATAAAGGGATATAATTTCAAGACTTCAATAAATATATGTTTTTTTAATATTTAAATAATAATTTTTTTCAAATATCACTTCAATGTAAATTAACGGGAGACCTATTATATAGTTAATGAATTTTTTTTTGTTCGACACCAAAGAGATTTAAATTCAAAATTTTATCAAAATAAAATTAAAGATGTATTGTTAACAATTTATTACTGAAACTATTAATACAAGTACTTAATAAATTTAAAAAATAAATTATAATAAATTTAAAAATTCGAATAAATTATAATATACATAAATGGAGGAGTGTTACAGTAAAACTTTCACTCCATTGTCAATTATTGAAAAAAGAAAAAGGAAGAAAGAAAAAAAAAGATAAGAAGCAACGGACATGGAGCTCAATTATTTATGAAGCTCACATGGGAAGGCGAAGGGGACAAACCCTAGAGTGAGCCCGTCGGTGATACCCACTCCGTCAATCGCGCAGTAGCCGGGAACGTGGCATTAAAATAAGCCGCTGATAACGTTCAATGTGGACGTGAAAACAGAGATGGCTGACACGTGTTGATATAACGGATGATCATTTATTGTAGTGCACGTGGCAGGCTATCTGTGCTTCAAGACAAAAGGGAAAAGCAAAAACTTATCCAAGTCTCATTTATGATTTGTATTTTGTCAAATCAACTTCAATCTTCATCGACAGAAAAAGCACATAGGCCCACTAGAAAATTCAAAGCGAACCCCCTTTAATGGCCGAAGGACAATTGTTTTTTGTAAAAAAAAAAATATATCTAATATTTAATTTTATCTTCATTATTTCACTTGTCGTTTGTTTTAATAAAAAAATTTATTTTATTATATGATATATATTTTTAGTTAAAATTTAAGTGGTACAATTTTAATAGATAAATTAAAAATATAAAAATTTAAAATTTAAAAATGTATCGTGCTCTAATAAGTTTAAAATTTTAATATTTATTTTATAATTAAATAAATAATTTAAAAAATAACATTTATCATTATTGTTGGCGATGGTAGCAGAGGTTATTTTTATTTTTACTTATTTATTTTTTTAAAAATAAATATAATTTTATATAAATATTAAATTTTAGTTTTATTAAAATTTACCATGTGTCTTTCTATTTTTTTATTGACTAATTCATGACTAATACGTGAACATAATATATTATGTGTTAGTTTGATATCATCCTTTCATTTATATTAAATTTTCGTGGTAAATTTTAATTATTCTATTTTACAATCCAAATAACCAACAACAGGCTAATAGATTGAGATAAAATTGAGATTTTTAATATAATAGAGACAAAATTGAGCATTAAATTATATTCTAAAAATAAAATTATCCTTTACCCTTATTTAATTATGATAAGTGATAAAGAGCAAAAAATTGATGTCGTGGGAATGTATTCTTTTTTCTTAGAGTTGAAAATTGGTTTTGGTCCTTTAACAAAAACGAGTCATTTAGATTTTAAATGCGATAATATGAAATCTTTTTTCATAGGTTGCACGTCTCTCTTTAAGATTTCAGCCTAAAATTCACTTTTCTCAAAGGTTTAGCTCAGTACATAAAACCCAAATTCATATATCTTGAGGTCTATGACAACAACAAAGCCAATCATAAAGAATATTATAGAGGCTAATCACCCACTTCTGAAAGGCACTATTATGCTAGGTGATACCGGGGCTTGATCACGACTTTTAAACCTCAGAGTTTCTTAGAACTAGATGAGATGTCTTCAATGACCAATATTAGTTGAGTAGATCACTTGTACTCCCAAAAGACTGATCACTCCTCTTTCTTAAATAGCCGAGGGCACCTATTTTACCACCGATCAAGAACTAGTGGACTCGTTAACCATCCTAAAAACTTAGACTATCTTTAATCCTGAAATCCTTAGAATATTGAGATTCTTAGAGCAAATCCTCCTACAATCTTAAAGTGATTGGAATAAGAAAAGAGATGGCTTATTATAGTCCTACAAGAATTTAACTATCTACGATGCCTATAAATAAAGGATTTGAGAAGAGAGAAAATGGACTTTTTTTTTTAAGGGATGGAGGATTTATTTCAAACTTTTTAAGAAAGAGGGGATTCCCTTAGCCCCGAGAGGTTTTTCCTTCAACACTCTTCTCTTAAAGAATTTTTTTGTATAGGGATCACAATAACCCAGTGGCTTCACCAAAGCTTCTAGAGGCTCATACAACCCTAGAGGTTATAAAGCAGTCTATGTTGTAATTTTTGATTTGTAGAGGTCGTGTCTCTTTGTACTCTAGTTGTAAAATCAATTATTTGATAGTGCATCAGCAGTGAGCCAAGGCTTGACAAAGTATGAGTAGGTTCTTATGGAGTTAAACCACTATAATTCTCCTATTTCATGTATGTTTATATATTTTCTTCCTCGTTAAATCAAACACAGCAATCTAAGGGTCTCTCACACGTCGCCTGTTACACGCTATAAATCCTTTAAATAAGAATGAATGGTTGTCTTGGCTAAAGTTTGACTGAAGCCCAATAACAGGTTTAGACATTATTTTCATACAAGTACAATTTTACTTGTTCGCCTAGGATAACCTAAAATTTAAGGTCAACAATTTGACGCCATCTACGAGGAACAAAAAAAGGTCGAGAGCCAATGACGTATGAAGACAACCGATAGATCATCTGTGAATAAGCTCTTAGAGTTTGAGGAGGAACTAATAGAGATATAGTAAACAACCTAGGGAAACCCTTAGGCTTCAACTACAGTCAAAGCAGGTCATAATAGAATACTCAAAAGAACTCGACTACTAGTATACAAATCCAAGCACACGAGATCACTTTCAAAAGACCTAGTAAATATAAAAAAAATATCAGATGATACCATAAACTTACTACTAAATGATTTTCCACTTATACTTATTACTATAATGATTACTTATGAGTGCTTCAATTCTTTTAGACTAGACTATATAGTGATAATCATTTCTCTTTTAAGAAAATAGGTATGAGCGACTAAAAGGGAATTATGAAAGAACCGAGGCAAAAGAATACGAGATAAAAGCCCAAGCGACCCTCATCAGTTGGTTGAAGAGTCAAGGTAAGGGGAGGGGATATCCGGCAAAGGCCCTTACGACGCCCTCGGTTGTTGGAAGAGTTAAGGTGAGGGGATACGAGGTAAAGGCCTCTGTAACTCCATCAGTTAGTGGAAGAGCCGTGCCAAAGGAATACGGGGCAAAGGCCTTTACAACCCCATTGGTCGATTGAAGAGCCGAAATGGTACAGGGAAAAGCCTCAATGACCCTCTTAATCTAATGCCTCAGAAGTTAAGGAAAGATAGAACAAGGTCCTAATAAACTCCTTGGTCCTCTACCTAAACACTAATAGGATGAATTAAGATTAGTATTTTTATCTCCTTAAAAATTATTATTTGTTCTTTAAATACAATTATTTGGATATTTATGCATATTATGGTTGAATTATAGGTTTAAGGACATTTGGAGCAAAACAAATTGAAAAAAGATGAAAAAGTAGCTAAAATAATCAAAATTAGAGTTAACATTGCAACTATAGAAGAGGGCGTTGTAGTGCTAAGAACAGAAAAGAAGGATCTTGAAGACAAAAACCTGAACACCATGATGCCAACAGCCAAGGCCGCGATGCTGAAACATGAAGAAAATTTGCTCTAAGTTAGTGTCTCAGCACTGTAACACCCAAGACTTAGAATCGCAATGCCACTGTAACCCAAAAATTAGTAAAGATTCAGAAGCTAAGCGTTGGAGCGCTATAAAGGTAGCGTCG
Organism: Ailanthus altissimus; assembly: GCA_946807835.1. Taxonomy (NCBI): domain Eukaryota; kingdom Viridiplantae; phylum Streptophyta; class Magnoliopsida; order Sapindales; family Simaroubaceae; genus Ailanthus; species Ailanthus altissimus. Next base: position 16,974,805 of record OX327698.1, read on the forward strand.
CGGTAAGGAACCCAAATCGACCTAGTGCCGCGATGCTAGAGAAAAAAAGTAGCAAATCTTGTCTAGACTTGGACGAGAAGGATGCCCTAATTTAGAGCTTTAAACTTATAACTAGAAGTCTTTTAAAGTTAAAAGTATCAATAAGAAAAAAGCATAAAAAAGAACAAGTTTTAGAGAGTTTAGAATTAATTTTGAAGATAAAAAAGAAGTTTTTGTAGCAAGGAAGAGAGAGAAAATGTATAATCAAGACATTATTCCTTCCCAACTTTCTCTCGCTATTGTACTTTATTTTTCTTCATGATGTTGATTGTTATATACTCTAGAACTCTATTTGTCACCATAAGTTAAGTTTTTATTATTAGGATTACGACTTCAAACTCTATATATAATTGAATTTGGTTTCTATTTTTATTTTATAAACTTAATATCAAAATTGTTAAGTTTATCTGTGCTTAATGCTTTCTATTTATCTGGTCAATAATTGGATTGTTTTATAAACCATAAAGAACTTAAAAAAGTGATTTATGTGTCTAGCTTAGATAAATTGCTATATTATCATAACGTAACAATTATAAGTGTCATATGAGATAGAAATATACTCATATAGTATATATGGTTTTAAAATACATGTTCTTAATGAATTCTGTCTTTATTTGATTACCATATAAATATAAGTAATTGTTAGGGTAAGATATATTCGCTTGACCATTGAAAGAGACTAGTGAAGATATTAGGAATTTTAGCAAACAATTCGTATTGAGGGATAAAATTAAGAAAAAATTATTTGATTCAAGTCAAGTATTGAAGAATAGTTGTAATCCTAGGTTTATTCTATATTGGTGATTCATACTTGTTAGCTTTCATTATCTCTTTTTTTATTATTTATTTTTAGTTTACTTAAATTAGATTAAATTATTTTTAAATTTTAGTCGTCTAAATAGAAGTAAGGAGAAATAATTTTCAGTACTTAGTAAAAATATGATAAAACTTTCTCATAGGAACAATGCTTTAATAACTTTTTATTACTAGTTACAATAATGTGCAATTGCACTTTAAACATACATAGTAAACACTTCTATGAAACATAAGTAATATTTTGATAAATTTTAAAGAGCCAAAAGGGTGCAGAGGCAAAGCCACAAGACCATCTTAGCTGAGATCCTGAGCACTTCCTAACCTAAACCTTAAGCCAAAGTCAAACATGTATTTGTTCTTGAATAGAATTGGTGCTCGAGGAAGCTGAAGTAAGCAAACAAGTTCATTAAAATACAAAAATCACTGAACACATACAAACAGATAACATCCATATAAAAGAGAACACAAGAATGCCAAAAGTCTTTTCATTAAATAAATGGAAGATTATAAAAGAAGAGGTTTGGACTAGATTAAAAATACTATAAGTAAGAAAAATAAAATGCTAAGCCTAAGAGGCAGGGGGTAGATCTTCAGCGGTAAGAGGATTGGGAATGTCCTCGGTCAAAGTGTCCTGATCAATCTGAAAAGCAGCTTTAACTTGAAGGAGGTCCCTGAATTCATCCTCTACAAACCTTGCCTATGTGGTGATCGCTTCCTCCAGCCAAGCGAGATCTAGGTCAAGAGAATGAGCATTGAAGACTTGGACCATCTTTCAAACTTCATGTTAACCCTATCAGTAAAACGACTTTCAGCTCCTACTAAGGCATCAACTCAGATAACTTTAAGCTCTTCAACCAACTCCCCACTCTTCTTCTTGATAGTAGTATTCTTTTTTTGAAAAGCATTGATCAAAGCTTAGGATTTATCGACTACCTCCTTGAGCTAGTGAACCTCTGATTGAATAGCAAAAGCCTTCCTCACATCAATAGCCACCTTGATCTCAATCTTACTTTGGCATCCTGACCTTTAGGCCTTTGGCTCTCCTCATTAAACTTTTTATTAGCCTTTAGCAAGGCTTCATTCAGTATGGTTGACTTAGCCTTAGCCTGTTGCAGCTTTTGCACATCTTTGGCAACATCAAAGAGCTTTTCTCGGTGTTGAGAGAAAATAAAAGCTATCTAAAAGGAAAGCAATGTTGTGGTTAATAATTACAAAAATGATATAACAAGAATAGAAAAATCACATGAAGATTTCTCTTTATTTAAAAAAAAAGAAAATTAGGTAGCTTAAAGGACACACACTCTAATTTCGCTAGTGTTTCACTCAGGCTAAGGATAATATGGCTTGAGGTTGGAAGGATCAAAGCTATAACTTCAGATGCTAGGGTGCCTTTACTTATTTACTGAACAAGAGGCATGTTTATGGTTAGAAAAGGATAAGGAACTTTATCTCATGGATCCACTAAGATAAAAGGTGACTAATCTCAGGGATCTATCAAAACCCTCATCCTACAACCCCACAACTTGAGCCTCATTCACTTAGGCTAAGAAAGGAAAGAAGCCTTAGGGTTTTCTTACTTAAACTAGGGGTCTAAAATGAAAGAAGATGCTTTCGATTGTGCTTATTGGCATTTATTTTTGCTAAAAGAAATATAAGTCGAGGTGAAAATTAGAATGAAAGCATCAAATTAGTAAAAAAAAAAGATTACCTCTTCTTTTTTTCTTCTTCTTTAGTAACTCGACTAGCTTGCCAACTAGGTCCATGCTATCTAAATTCTTTTGGGAGAGAAGTTCCCTTATAGGTCCACCTTACTTCCGAGACTCATTGATATGAACTTTTTCCTTTCTAGCGAGCTTAAGTTTTGATGTACAACTGGTTGTTGCAACAAAAGAAGCAATCAAATTATAAGTTACTTTGTAAGATAAGTACAAAAGAATAAAAACTATAAATGCAAGGACTTGATCTAAAGAAAGCTTAAGGACAGAGTCATCGGCCGAGCACTTCTCTGTGCTCTTGGCTCTACTCTACACTTACAAAAAACCACAAGTATTTTCAATCATGGTTGCTTGAGGGCAAGTCTTGAATGAGGGAGAATTTCTTCTCGCCATCATAAGCAGAGAAGTAGTGGAACCATAATGTCAATCAGTGTTTGCCCTACTGTTCTGTGTATTTTAAATACAAAATTAAGTGCAAGTATATGTTATCGTAACATATAATAAAGAGACTTTTAAGTCGGATGTCGATCTCATATGGATAATTTTTATTTTCTACTAAGTATTAAAATTGTATCTTTTAAATAATTATCCATAAAATCAAATCTCTAATTGCAATTAATTAAATGAACTAAAAAAAAGTGCAAAAAATAAATGACACAACTCAAGTAAATCAAAAAGATAGCAAGGTAAAGAAAGCCTAGAGTTAATTACTATCCTTCAATATATTTTTTAAAGATGAATCCTTTTAGTATTAACATTATTCAATTCTTATAATTAGCCAAGACACTAATATATTCACAAAACTCTCTCAAGGTTAAGTAAATATATATTAATTTACCAAATACTCATATCTTTATGGTAATTGCAATAAATTAAGATTCATTAAGAACAAGTCTTATTAACCACACATGCCAATTAGGTATATCTTTATCCTACATTAGAACTTGTAAATTACTCTATGATGAACACTTGAAATTACACATTTAATAAGAGTTTTACATTATTATTTTGTATTACTAGTATCTTTAGCCCTTCTAACTTAAGTATGTTTACAATATTATACCTAATTAGCTTTTAACTATTTTGTGGTAGGTTCGGTAAAACGGGTATAACATTCTATTTAAAGATTAAATTGGAGTGATTCTTGATCTTGTGAAGAGCTGACTTAATGGGTTAACATATTTTATTTCATAAAGCATTTGAAATTTGAGCGCCTGGAGGGTAAAAATGGCCTAGAACAGAACCGATCTGCAGTATAAGCCTAGTCCGAACAACCATTAGTATTTCCCCCATAATTATAGTAATACGTATCTAATACATATAAGACAATTCAATTTGAAAATATAAGAGACTTATCTTCAACTTTGATGTTTTGAGTGACAGTTAATTCGAATCACATCAATTCTAAATTGGATAATCAAGTGGGTGCATTAATGATAATCAATGTAAATTATTTGCCACCATTCTTGACTTTTATCATCCAAGTGGTTCCCTCTTCATTTGTCTCGATTTATCCATATTTTTCTATAAATAGATAGCATGTTTATGCCTAAAGAATGTAATTAGAGAGCTAGATTTTAGATCAAAACACTTACCTTTTGTATTATCTTTTTGTAATATTATTTATCTTGTTTATTATTCTAAAGTCATGTTATCTCTTCTTCCAATTTTTTACTTTTATTATGTCTAAGTAATTTTTTTTATGCTAAACTCTTATTCATGAATTTAATGCTTCATTCTTAAGTTATGCAAATTTATATATGATATATTTATTTTGTTTGTAATATTAATACACTTTCTTTTAAAGTCATGTTATCTCTTCTTCTATTTCTTTATTTTTATTATGTCTAAGTAATTTTTTTTATGCTAAGGTGAAATGGTGAAACTCTTGACAAGGTAATAAGATATACTTAACTCTTATTCATGAATTTAATGCTTTATTCTTAAGTTATACAAATTTATATATGATGTATTTATTTTGTTTGTAATATTAATACACTTTCTTCTAAAGTGGTGCCTCTTGATTTATTATAGACAATTTTTATACTTGACACAATGAATTCTTGAAACTATTTACAAGATTTGGCGTATATATTATTTCTTGTAAAGTGGTAGTCCTGATTTATTGTAAACAAATATAAAAATTGACATAATAAATACTTGAATCCATTTATAAGATTTGGTGTATAATAATTGAAAGAAATAAATAATAGTTAATATATAAATGTTGATGAACTTTAATTTTTATATCTTCCGGTTGGAACCTCCTTTGTGTAAGGATTCCAATTGAGTTATAAAAGAGTTAAATATATTTTTACTTCTTATGCCAAGAGTGGATCCCCCTAACCTTAACTTTTATTTGAATTGGTTAATTGAATTAATATTTGCAAAGATCTTATACTGCATTAATTGTTTTTAGTATTTATAGTTTGTAATTTTAATTCTACTTCCCTATAGATCAACCTCGTTCTCATTGGGTTATTTATTACTTCGACAATCCTGCACTTAAAAATAAACTCCTATATTCTGGATCTATCAAGTTTTTGGCGCCGTTGCCGAGGAAGTGAAATTGACATTTTTTTTATTGTTTGTTTGTTTGTTTATTTTATTTTCATAGAAGGTTAAGCCTCATAACTTACTTTATTTTATTTATTATTCGTTTTTTTATTTTTATGGAAGGTTAAGCCTCATACTCTTTATTTATTAACTTTTTATTATATAATCTAACATTATTAATCTAACTTTTTATTATTTATCTTTATTTTATTTTAATTTTAGTTTTGCCTATTTTATTTACCTGTGTTTAATATTATTTTTTCTTATTTGTATTATTTATTGTTATTATATTGTGTTTTATTTTTTTATATGAGCGGTTGGTTTCGAGATCCTAATTCTTATTGTTTGGTTAAAGGTAATTTCGAAACTTTCTTTGATAATTTATTGGATTCTCCTTTATCTTCTCATTCTTCACCAATTAACACCATGATCGGAAATCAAATTAAGGGACTCATAAACCCAGGGGACAATTAGTCCCAACATAACGACTATAACCGACCTAGGACATTTAGAGATTACATGAATCCTACACGAACTGGTGCACCATCTTGCTTAATTTTTCCTTCGGATGTAACACATTTTAATTTTAAGCCAAACCTTATTCAACTTTTACCCACTTTTCATGGCTTAGATGCAGAGAACCCTTATCTACATTTAAAAGAATTTGCAGAAATGTGTAACACGTATAATGACCAAAATTGTAGCATGAATATAATTCGACTTAAACTTTTCCCTTTTCCTTTAAAAGATAAAGCTAAAACATGGCTATAAAACCTTAGGCCGGAATCCATTTCTTATGGGATGAGATGCGACAACAATTCTTAAAATTTGTTTTTCCTTCTTTTAGAACAAATTTTTTTAAAAGATAAATTACCACTTTTGTCCAAAAATCAGGAGAGACCCTTTACCAATGTTGGGAAAGGTATAAAGAATTAATTAATACCTGTCCCCATTATTGTTTTGAAATATGGAGATTAATCTCAAATTTCTATGAGGGCTTAACACCCCAAGTTAAGCAAATTGTAGACATGATGTGTAATGGAACATTTAAGGACAAAGACTCAGAAGAGGCAATGAACTATCTAGACTTATTAGCAGAAAATGCTTAAAATTGAGACACTGCTGGTACCTATGAGGCACTTAGTAAAAATCAAACCTCTACATCTAGTAGAAGTATTTATCATCTTAGGGAAGACCATGACCTTTAAGCCAAATTAGCATCCTTAGCTAGAAAAGTCGAAACCTTAGAAATGAAAAAAGGTGATTAAATAAAATATGTTCAAGAAATTGTGTGTCACATTTGTGAAACCCATGACCACTCTATCAATGATTACCCAACTTTACCTGCATTTAGAGAATTTCTCCATGAACAAGTCAATGTTTTAAACACATTCAAGCGGTTAAACAATTACTCATATTCACAAAACTATAATCTTGGATAGAGAAATCACCCAAATTCTAGTTGAAGGAATGGAACTCAAGAACAGGCTTCACAACCACCTTTCCAACCACACCAAAATGTTCAAAACCATCAAGGTTATGCACTATATGTCCCACATGCTAAGAAAAATCTTGAAGACACTTTGCATGCATTCATTGAAAAATAAGAGTCTATTAATTCTCAAAATGTTCAAACATTTACTGATTTGAAATATACTCTTGCTAAATTTGCTTCCGCTCTGAACATTCATGAGAAAGAAAAATTTTCTTCTCAACCACAACCAAACCCCAATGGACAATATAACTCAAATACATGTAGTTCAGGAAGTCAACACATGGATCAAGTTAAAGCGGTTATCACTCTTCGGAATGGTAAGATTGTTGAAAAAGACATTTCTGAACTTCATGAGAACGATGAATCAATCTTTAAGGGTAAGAAAAGCGTTGAACCTACATTTAATGAAAAAAATACTAAACCCTCACCTCCACCCCCATTTCCTTATGCATTACGTAATACTAAGAAGATGAATCACAATCCTGAATATTTTGAAATCTTCAAACAGGTAAAAGTTAATATTCCTTTATTGGATGCTATTAAACAGGTTCCTTGTTATGCAAAATTTTTAAAGGATTATGCACAGTAAAATGAAAACTGAATGTGAAAAAGAAAGTATTTTTAGGTGAACAAGTGCTATTCTTTAGAACAATAATACTTTGAAATATAAAGACCATGCTTGTCCTATAATTTCATATATTATTGGAAGTCATAAAATTGAACAAGCCTTACTTGATCTTGGTGCTAGTGTGAATTTACTACTGTATTCAGTTTATCAGCAGCTCATTCTCGGTGAGTTAAAATTAACTTCTGTAACTCTTTTGCTTGCCGATAGATCAATAAAAATACCAAGAGGGATAATGGAAGATGTTTTAGTTCAAGTTGATAAATTCATATATCTTGTGGATTTTATTGTCTTGGACACAGAACCTATTGATGGATACATAAAAATTTATATTTATTAAGAGATTCAATCACCATTTAATGTCACTAATTTTAGCATTTTTTTTATTTTTAGTTTGAATAAAGTGTTCTCCTTAAATTGTGATTAATGAATGTTATTTGCACAGGTTTAGGTAAAATAGACATAATTCTCAATGTAGAATTCAAAATAAAGAAATTCTTAAACTTGGAGTAACATGACTTAATCTTAAACAAACTTGAAGAACAGTTGAAAAGCCAAATCCAACATGTTATGGGCCAAAAATTGAGATACAACAGAATCAGGCTACAACTTCAGCTCAACTTGACCCAACTCATGTATTTGGACCATATCTCATAAAATACGTACTCAATTGGTATAATTCTTGAAGCTATGAAATCATAACTTAATTATAAACAACTCGTATGTTGATGGTAAAGTCCAAATCAGCCATTATCATGAACCAAATTGTATTGCAAGTGGGTAAAAGGGTTATTGGTTGAAATCTGATGTATCTTTCGAATTTGGCTCATATCTCATTGGATACTCATCCAATTTGCATGAACCTGGTGCCTATGGAAAGAAAGACAATTCTACAACTTTCATTTTAGCCAAAAAGGCTACATTGATCATTTACATTATAAAAAAGGTGCTACAAGTGGGTGAACGACTTGTTGGCCTAAATTATTGAAGATTGATATCACACTTAACATATCTCCATTCATTACTTATAGAAGGACACTCTTAGGACGTTTTTAACATTAGATAATTCTCTCTTATTTTCTTCTCATTAAAATACATTGTAATTTAGGTTAGAGTTCTTGGCAAGGCTAAGAGATGAACTTTTATGTGTAATAAATCTACTTCTATGCTTTGATTCGTTGTCAAGAGCTACAAATATTTGTAAGTTTGGTTTTGCTTAAACTCTTATCTATTTTATTTTCTATAATCCAAAGGCTATAATTCTCATGTTTCATATATTTTCAGTCATGCTTTTCTTATGTGATTCTTGTTGAATTATAATTGTTATTTGTTACATTATTTTATATGTTAATCTTTTACTGTAATATTGTTCATTGATATATTGTCGATCTTGGATAATATGTAAAGACAATAAATGTTTGATATTCAAGTTGATCTTTTATTGCAATATTGTCAAAATGATATATTGTTGATCTTAGATAACTTGTGAAAATGAACATGATTTGTGTTAATATTTGCAAAGGGTTTAGTCACATCAAATACATGTGTTATCAAATGTACTGTATTTTATATATCTTTCGATTGATTGTTTAGGATGTGAAACTTTCAATTGTGTTATAAACATTGAATCAAAGTGTAAAGTAGATTTATAAAGCATAATTGTGATTCTCGAAGCCTTGCTTAAATCATTATAAGATATTTTTCTCAATTCATAGACAATTCTATCTCATCCACTTAAACCAATTAATTAATTTTTTCCTTTGCTACTACTTTAATATTTCACTTCACCAATCTATTTTACCAAAAGCTTCCTCGTGGGATCGACACCTTAATCTATACTACGATAGCTGCATTACATTTTGAGTGTAAACAAAATTTGGCGCCGTTCCTGAGGAAGAACACTAAGCGAAAGTCGGTTGCGTTTATCAATACTAAACCGATAACTTTTTACATTTTATTTTCTTTGTAAAATCTCAGTTTTATTTCCTTTGTTGTAATTTATTTTATTGTTCATAGTTGGTTCTACCACCTAATTCATTTTATTTTTTTTAGTTAATTTGTTATATTTTATATTATTTTAATGGCTGGTTTTGCCCCCTAACTTAGTTCATTTTCTTTTATTTATTTATTGTACTTCGCACTTTATTTATTTATTTCACTTTAGTTTATTTATTGTACTTTATTTATTTATTGATCTTTATTTATTTATTGTACTTTTTTATTTACTATACTTTATTTTTATTTTCTTTTATTTATTTATTACTCTTTATTTTCTTTAGTTAATATGTTATATTTTTATTTTATTTTAATGGCTGGTTCTACTACTTAACTTTTTATTTATTTACTTATTATACTTTTATTTATTTATTATACTTTATTTTATTTTAATTTTTTCTTTTATTTATTTATTGTACTTTGCATTTTATTTTTCTTTATTTATTGCACTTTCTTTTCTTTAATCTACTTATTGTACTTTTCTTTATTTAATTATTGTATTTTTTTTCTTCTTATCATACTTTACAATTTATTATTTTTTATTTATTTATTGTATTTATATTTTATGATTGGTCTTATCACCTAACTCATTTGCTTGTTGTGTTTCATTTCACTTCTTAATTTTTCTTGAGCATTTTCTTCATTAAAAAAAAACAAATTATTAGGATGTATGCATCGACTTACAGATAAACGATAAAGATTTGTGAGAGAAGTAGAACTTGTACCACCACCACAATTTGTAAGGAAAGAGAATTCATCATCTAGTTTATCTTGTAATTTCAACACAATGAGCCACGAGGATAACCCCGTTAGAACTCTAAAAGATTACTTGCATCTTACTCGTACAACCACACCATCATGCATTATATTTCTACCTAACACACCATATTCGAATTTTAAACCTAGAATGATACAACTTTTACCTACTTTTCATGGTCTAGATAGTGAAAATCCTTATGTACATGTTAAGGAATTTAAAGAGGTAATTGCCGCCTTCTATTGCCAACTTGAAGCCATAGACACTGTTATACTTAAAGTTTTTCATTTTTCTTTGAAAGACAAAGTAAAGAGTTGGCTATACTCTTTGAGGCCGAGGTCTATAGGAACTTGGGCAGAAATGACCCAAGCATTTTTTAATAAATACTTTCACAACACAAAACTAATGGCCTGAAAAGACAAATTTCTTCTTTCTCCCAAAAAGATAGTGAAACCTTATATCAAGCATGGAAAAGGTTTAAAGAATTGCTAAATCTGTGTCCTCACCATGGGTATGAAAATTGGCGTTTGGTTAGCGATTTCTATGAGGGGCTTACAATTAGAGAGCACTAATTTATTGAGATGATATGTAATGAGGAGTTCCTTCACAAAGATCTAGAGGAAGCCATAGAATTTCTTAATGACTTAGTCGAAAAAGCCCATATATGAACTGGACCTAGCATGACTGAAAGCACATATAGGTCACGAACCAGTAGAGTTTTTCATCTTAGGGAAGAGGATAACCTTAAAGCCCAATTAGAGATCTTAACTAGGGAGTTAGAGGCCTTGAAAGCCAAAGATAGAAGGGTTACCCACACGGTTGCTAAGGTTGAGTCACACGATGTTTGTTTTATCTGTAAAGGAGTGGAACACTTAGCTCAGGATTGCCCCTCTTATAGTGAGATGAGAGAGATATATGAGGAACAATGTAATGCCCTAGAGGTATACAAGAAGCCTTATTCACCCTACTATGAAACTTATAATCCTAGTTGGAGAAACCACTCAAACTTTAGTTGAAAATCTGACCAACAAATTAATAGCCATTAGAAACAAGAACAACAAGCACTCAAGTCTTATGTTACACCTCAATATAATGCACGACCAACTAGAAGTCCTTTAAAGGATACATTATAAGCATTTATGGAGGCACAAAATAAGACTAATCAAAAACTTAAAAAAGTTCTTGCGCAGGTGATAGACGAAAACAAAGAAATCAAGAGTCAAATCACAAAGCTGACTAGTGCCTTAACTGTACAAGAGCGAGGTAAGTTTCCATCTCAACCTCAATCCAATCCAAAAGGATAATTCATGGCACAAACTTCTGCTTCTGATGCACAAAATCTAAAAGAAGTCAATGCCATTACTACTCAAAATGATAAGATTGTGAGTGAGCCTACTTCTCCAACTAACACATTGATAAGTAGTAAAGACGCCCCCATTGAAAAAGAGGCCATAGTAGAAAAAGAGCTCGAAAATAAGTTTTCAATCACAGTGCCTTTTCCTCAAGCTCTTCAATCGGTTGGGAAAAATTTAAAAATTCAAGGTAAGATTTTGGAACATTTGAAATAAGTTAAGACTAATCTTCCCTTATTGCATTTAATTAAGTAGGTTTCAACTTATGCCAAAGTCATCAAGGATCTATGCACTATCAAAAGAAGATACTATATAAAAAAAAATGCATTTTTGATAGAACAAGTGCAGTGATTGAACAAAAGACACCATCCAAGTATAAAGACCCAGGATGTCCTACAATTGCCTGTCAAATTGGGACATATGAGTTTGGTTAAGCTTTGTTAGACTTAGGAGCAAGTGTAAATTTAATGCCTTATTCTATTTACTTGCAATTGGGACTTAGTGAAATTAAACCTACATCTGTAGTCATACAATTAGCTAATTGATCAATCAAGAAATCACAGAAAATAGTAAAAGATGTTTTGTTGCAAATTGATAAATTTTACTACGCTGTTGATATTCTTATTTTAGATACTCATTCTGTTGTTAACATGGAGTCAAAAAGCCCTCTTATTTTAGGGAGACATTTTTTTGCCACTGTTAACGCTCTTATTAATTGCAGAAATGGTCTAATGAAATTATATTTTAGGAATATAACTCTTGAGATGAATATTTTTAATATTAGCAAGTAGAAGACGAATGCTATAATTCATATATGATAGACACACTTATAGTGAAGGAAGCTTATAAAAATCATGGCTCTAATTTTTTGATAAACCTTCTCAATTTTGATTTTGAAGAATTGTATCATCCTGATGTAATAATTGATATGTTTAGTATTTTTGACTCACAGGATAAATGGACTCGATTTTGGCAGCTAAGCTTTGAAGAGTTGCCACGAGAGAGAGAGAGACCAAAACCATCAAACCTCAAGACACCACAAGTTGAGCTTTCTTCGCTGCCCAAAGGTTTGAAACACGCATTCTTGGGACCAAGTGATATCTTTGCTTTCTTCATTTTTTCTGAATTTAGTGCTGAACAAGAGGAAAAAGTAATGAAATTGTTAAAAGAACATAAGTCTGCACTAGGTTGGACCACCCGTTAAAGGATGTAATCCGATACCTGTTATTTTGGGTCAGCCATTTTTAGTAACTTTTAACGCTTTGATTAATTGCAGGAATGGAGTAATGAAGCTTTCATTTGGAAACATGACACTTAAGCTCAATGTTTTCAATATGTGTAAGCAACCACATGAGGGGGAGGATGAAAGTGAAGAAACTGACATGATTGAAACGATTGTGGAAGATTATATTCAAAAAGGGAGTTCTACCGATCCCTTAGAAATGTGTTTAATAAATTTATTTGAGTCAAATATATAATTAGATCTTAAAATCTCTGACATATGGTCTTTACTTGAATATGCACGGGTGATTGAAAATAAAGGATGAAAACCAAAGTTTAAAGAATTAGGAGAAAATGAGGATAAACAGAATGAATTTTAAAGTTGGAGTTAAAACCTCTGTCTTAAGGATTGAAATATGCATTTTTTGGAGAGAAAACAACTTATTCGGTGGTAATCTCTTCTACACTCATAAGTGAACAAGAAGGTAAGTTGATTGAATTATTAAAAATGCAATTGGGTGGACTTTAAAAGACATAAACGGCATTAATGCTTTGATTTGTACACATAGAATACACCTAGAGGATAATGTCAAAACTTCATAACAACCTCAAAGGAGATTAAATCCATATATGAAAAAGGTAGTGAGAGCTGAAGTTCTCAAATTACTTGAAGTAGGAATTATCTATCCTATCTCAGATAGTAAGTGGGTAAGTCCTACTCAGGTAGTACCAAAACAATCTAGAATCATAGTCATTAAAAATAACAAAAGTGAGTTAATACCAACTCAAGACTCATCTAGTTGAAGGATGTGTATAGATTATAGGAAGTTGAATTTAGCCACTAGAAAAGACCATTTTCCTTTACTATTCCTTGATTAAATTGTTAAAAGAGTAGCAGGATATCCCTACTATTACTTTCTAGACAGTTATTTTAGCTATTATCAAATTTCTATAGCATTAGAGGACCAAGAAAAGACTATATTCACATGCCATTTTGGGACTTTTACTTTTAAAAGAATGCCCTTCAGACTTTTTAATGCCTCAGCAACATTTCAGATATGTATGGTAAGCATTTTTAGTGACATAATTAAGCATTATTTAGAATTTTTCATGGATGATTTAACTGTGTTTAGAAGTTCTTTTGATAATTGTCTTGAAAACTTAGAAAATGTCTTAAAAAGATATGAAGAAAAGTGTTTTGTGTGAATTGGAAAAAATGTCATTACATAGTTACTTTTGGAATTATTTTGGGACATGTAGTGTCTTCTAAAGGAATTGAAGTAGATAAGGCAAAAGTTGAACTCATTACACATTTGCCTCCATAAAAAATAGTCAGAGAAGTCTGATCCTTTTTAAGACATGCTGGATTCTATAGAAGGTTCATAAAAAAATTTAGTGCTATATCTAAGCCTCTTTGTAACTTTTTAGTAAAACATATTTCATTTGAGTGGACTCAAGAGTGTCAAAATTTGTTTAAAAAATTAATTGACCTCTTAACATCTGCTGTTATCATACAATCTCCTGATTGGTCTTTACCTTTTGAGCTCATATGTGATGCTAATGACTACGCTGTTGGTGCTGTATTAGGATAAAGAAAGGAAGGTAAATCCTATATAATTTATTACGCAAATAGAACTTTAAACAGTGCACAAATGAATTACACAACAACTGAAAAAGAACTACTTGCTGTAATATTTGCATTAGACAAATTTCTTTCTTACTTAATTAGTTCTTCAATTGTTGTGTTTATTGACCATGCTTTTGTAAGGTATTTAATGTCAAAACAAGATGCAAAACCATGACTAATTCGATGGATTCTATTGCTTCAAGATTTTATTATCACTATTAAGGATAAGAAGGGAGCTGAGAATGTTATTGCAGATCACTTATCAAGACTCGCACCAGATTCATCAACAGAAATAACACCTATTAATGATTCTTTTCCCGATGAATTTTTATTTTCTAATGTTACAATGCCTTTGTATGCTAATATTGTTAATTTTCTTGTAACAGGAGAAATGCCACCTCAATGGAATGCTCAAGACAAAAAGAATCTTTTAACTGAGATAAGAAAGTTTTATTGGGATGATCTTTATCTCTTCAAATATTGTTGTGATCAAATATTTTGAAGATGCATACCCGACAATGAGGTAAGTAAAGTTGTTGAATTTTGTCATTCTGAAGCATGTAGGGGACATTTTTCATCAAAGAAAACAGCTGTAAAAATCATGCAGTGTGGATTTTATTGGCCCACTTTATTTAAAGATACACATGCATTTTGTATTACGAATGAAAACTTTCAAAAGTTGGGATCAATTTCAAAATGAAACATGATGCCTTTGAAGCTCATTCTTGTTATTGAAATGTTTGATTATTGGGAGATAGATTTTATGGGAGCATTTCCACTATCATTTGGATTTACGTATATCTTAGTCGCAGGAGATATATCTCAAAATGGATTGAGGCTATTCCATGTCGAAATAATGACCATAAAACAGTCATGAAATTTTTGAAAGAAAATATCTTAAGTTAATTTGGAATCCCTCGATGCATTATGAGTGATGGGGGTAAGCATTTTTGTAATAGGCCATTTGAAATATTAATGAAAAAATATGGTATTACTCATAAAGTTGCCACCCCTTATCATCCTCAAACAAGTGGACAAGTTGAATTAGCAAATAGGGAGATAAAATAAATTTTAGACAAAACTGTAAACCCAAATCACAAAGATTGGTCTTTCAGACTTAACAATGCACTGTGGGCTTATAGAACTGCTTCTAAACTTTATTGGGTATGTCTCCTTATAGGATAGTTTATAGAAAACCTTGTCACTTGATGCGATATTTCTATATCATAAATTAAGTGCAAGTATACACTATCGTATGCAAGTAATAAAGAGACTAAATAAGTCGGATGTCGAACCCACAGGGATAATGTTTTCTTTTTAACCAATTACTAAAATTATATCTTCCTAATAATTATTCAGAAAAATAAAAATCTAAGACTGAATGTAAGAAATATAAAACAAAAACACAATGTAAAGAGATTTAAAGATATAGCCACGTAGAGAGAACCTAGGATTAATATTATCCCTCAATATGCTTTCTAATGATTAACCTTCTAATATTTAACTCACTTAGTCTTTATTATTGATCAAGACGCTAATATATTCACAAGCCTCTTCCAAGGTCATGCAAGTATACCCTAATTTACCAAATACCTATATTCCTATGGTACTTGTAATAAATTAAGATTCATTAAGATTAGGTCTTATTGATCATACATGCCAATTAGGTATATTCCTATCCTAAGTTGAAACTTGCATATGCAACATTGAATGTTACTCTACAATCATGCATTAAATTACCTAGGTCTAAATATTATGATTCCTCTTCCGAGTTTATCAATAATATTACCAATTCATTCACCATATATTGGCCAGATATATTGAAGCATTAAACACAAGTAATTTAAATAATAAATGACTAAGTTTATTAAATACTAAAAGATATGGCAATTTAAGCGCACATATTGAGTTCAAATATTAACCCTAGAAAATAAGTTAGCTCATGGCTACAAGAGAACAGCAGTAAAAATAATTATAAATCATGATACAATCAATCGCAAACCGATATCGACGTCGAATTGCTCTTAATTGCGCTGCCTAGGAACTCTTGATGCCAAAGAACGTCTTGTATCTCTCTCTAAAGTTGCTTCAATTAAGCTCCTATTGCTCTCCAAGACTCGTGCTCTGTATTCTTGGTGCTCTTGGGTCGTCTTGGATTCCTTCTTGAAGGCTGGGAATGAGTGGCTTTTTATAGGGATTGATATGAGCTTGAAAATCTCATTTCTCATCGGACTAGGACTCGCACTACCGCTGGCGCGCTATGCATTTGTCGCTGGGGCGACACGTGAAAAAGCTATCACCGCTGGAGCGGTGGGATCCCGGCGCTGGGGCGCTGCATGAAAACGGCTTCACCGCTGGGGCGGTATTTTTATAGCGCTGGGGCGATGGATCGTCGCTGGAGCGGTGACTCTTCGGCGCTGGGGCGCTAGACGCGACTTAAGCAGGTCGTTTTTCTTATTTCGATCACTATTTCAGCGCTGGGGCGACAATTCCTGTGGAGCTGGGGCGATGGACACAAATTTTGAAAACTTTGCATTTTAGTCATTGTTTTTGCTCCTTTTGCGTTCTTTCTTTAAATTTCGTTCAAGTCCCTATAAATAACAATAATGCACATAAATAGCCATCTATTCTCATAAAACAATGAAATATCAAAATAAAAGCATGAGAAAATATATGACAATTTTACCCTTATCAAATTCCCCCAAACTTAAATATTTGCTTGTCCTCAAGCAATAAAATAAAACTAAGAGAGAAACAAAGGGTTATACTTGACTCATTTAACAAAACAAAACAAAATATACTAATACTAATAAGATGATCAAAATCATTGTCTCAAAGGCTGACGAAATGATACTAATCCTTAAGATCGATAAATAGCTATTAACAATTCTAATTATCTTCATTTAGTCCCTCATTCTTCCTCATAAATAATCACCATGTGTGTGTGTGCAAGCAGCAAGCAAATAGCGAAAACTATACTTTGATTTACTTTATACTTTAGTTTGTACAGAAAAGATGATGTCTCGGCATTTTATTTGTATAATGACACTTCCATAAGCTTGTCTTTATTACCGCTCTCCACTAATGTAGAAAATCACATGTCTAGGGATCTATTTAGGACTTTCTTTAGCTTGTAACGTAAGGCTAGGGTCAAGGTGGGATAAAAGGATAAATATATGAAGTTCAAATTACACCATGAACACTTAGATTTTACCTAGAAACCTCTTGATCTTCTTTTTCTTGTATTATCTCTTCCCCCAAACTTATTGTGTTTCCCATCCTTCTTTTCAACCTTTTATTTTTCAAAAACTTTCTTCTTTTTCTTAAGCTGGGGGTATTTTTCTTACTCTTTTTATTTGATTGATTTTTTTTTTTTCAATACCCCCAAACTTAGATTGACAAATACCACCCAAACTTATTTTTCTCATATCACCTCAACCTTTTCCTTTCACGAGTATTTCTAAGCAAATGCAAAGTTTATGGTGTTACGGGTAAATTTTTAGATAAGTAAACTTAAAGTCTTGGGCTTGTAATGTGGTTAAACCAAAGAATGGGTAATTAGGCTCAAAATAGGGTACTAGGGATAAATATACTCTAAAAGGTAGGCTAGAAAGGCTCAATCGGTCCAAAGATGGCCTAATGTCATTTCCCTATTCATGTGTTTTCTAGAATTTCGCCTCAAGTAGTAATTAAAGACAAGTTCTAGAGTATCGGTCTTCGAGACCGTGGTGTACTCTCTAAAACATAAGTATCTCTAAGTAATAGTTATAACTATTCATGCTTATAAAGTGCTCAAAATATTGGTGATAATAAATAAGGTCAAATTTGTTCCTAAACTTAGATAATCAAAATTGTCTCAAGTATCTATCATTCCTTAGGGATTTGTAAAAAATAAATTCAACCATGTATTCTTTTTCTTATCATAGACTAATGATCATCTTATCAAAACCTAATAAAAATGAATTAACTAAAAAAAAATTAAGTAACTAAAAAAAATTTAACCCACAAGAATGACCTCCCAAATCATGCAGCAAAATGAACATAAGAAAGTGTTTCTCACCCCCAAACTTAATTTAGACATTGTCCCCAATGTCAAAAAATAAATAAGTGAAAGTAAGAGACTTCCCTGGTCAATTTTCGCTGCCACGCTGACTCTCCGTCGCTGGGGCGACGTTCTGGGGCTGCCGCGGTAATAGTCGGTCGCTGCAGCACTGAAGGCTGATTTCTGCACAGTTACTGGAATTTGCGTTGGCGCGATGTTGCGTGTACCGCGGGGGCGGTGGTGTCTCGATTTTTCTGTCGCTGCCGCGCCATATTATGCCGCTGGAGCGCTGAAATTCTTGTTTTTATTTATTTATTTTTTTTTATTTTTTTATTTATTTATTTATTTATTTTTTTTAAATGCTGAAAAAAAATAAAAAAAATGATAATAATAATAATAATATTTTCCTTGGGTTGCCTCCCAAGTAGCGCTTGATTTAACGTCATCGGCTTGACGGGGCTTCCTTTTCTTTTATGGTGGGTCGAAGATGCTGATGGAAGCATTTGTGTAAGTGATCTTGCTGGCTTTCTTCTTTTTTGGCTTCCATATTTTTGCAATTAAACCTCGGGCAGTATCTTTTGCTGCATTCTCGTTATGTCTCTCCGGAAAGACTTTAATCTTAGACCGGGGAGATGGTTCTTCCTTTTCTTTCTCTTTGCTTGCTTCGTCGTGATGCTGCTTTTTCTTCTTCTCTCTTGCCTTCCTATGCTTCGATGTTCTTTTTCGGATGTGAGGATCCAATGTCTCCATATCTTCAATTTGCTTAACGCTTGGATGCACCACATTAATGCAAAAACAGTCTTAATTTTCAGTTGGTAATTTGATCTCCTTGAAGACCTTAAAAGTGACTGTATCCTCTTGTACCCTCATAGTCAACTCCCCTTTTTGCACATCAATAATTGTTCTTCCAGTGGCTAGGAAGGGTCTTCCAAGGATGATTGGGATCTCCTTGTCTTCTTCCATATCCAAAACAATAAAATCTGCAGGGAAGATGAATTTATCGACCTTAACCAACACATCTTCAATTAATCCCTTAGGATAGGTGAGAGAACGATCCGCTAACTGAAGTGTGATATTTGTTGGTTTGGCTTCTTTCAGTCCCAACTTTTTATACACGGACAGTGGCATAAGATTGATGCTAGCTCCCAGATCACAAAGTGCTTTCCCAAAATCATAATTTCCAATTGAGCATGGTATGGTGAAGCTCCCAGGATCTTTGAGCTTTGGAGGTAGCTTCTTTAGAAGGATGGCGCTACACTCTTCTGTCAGGGCCACAGTCTCGAAGTCATCTATTCTTCTCTTCTTTGATAAGATGTCCTTCATAAATCTCACATAGCTTGGCATTTGCTCCAGTGCATCTGCAAAAGGAAGATTAATATGTAATTTCTTAAAAACATCAAGAAATTTAGAAAATTGCTTATCTAGTTTCTTCGTTTGCAGCCTCTGAGGAAATGGAGGTGGTGGAGTGAATGACTGCATAGGTTGCTTCTGTGGGTTGTTACTAGTATCTTCTGCTGCATTTTCTCTTTTCTGTTCTTGCACTTGAATACCATTTTCTATACTTTTCTGCGTCTCAGCACTCTTCTCTTGGTTTCTTAGCTGCTGTAATCTCTGAGGAAATGGTATAGGTGGTCTATATGGTTGCACGTCATCTTGCTGGACCACTGGTTCTTTTTCCTTCTCTATCATTTCCGAAAGCTGTGGTTGAGGAGTGTCATCATGTAAGACTTTACCACTTCTTAGGGAGATGGCTTGGCACTGTTCTATGCTTCCTTTTGGATTGACTTCGGTGTTGCTTGGTAGAGTTCCTGGAGGACGATTGTTTATTGCTGTTGCGAGCTGCCCTACTTGATTTTCCAAGGCTCTAAGTGAAGCTGCTTGACTTTGGAAGAGTGCATCTGTTTTCTTCATGTATTGCAGGAGCATGTCTTCAATGTCTGGTTTCTTCTCTTGTTGATTTTGCGGTTGGAAACCAGGAGGAGCTTTAGAATGCTATCCTTGATTATTGTTGCTCCATGAGAAGTTAGGGTGATTTCTCCATCCGGGATTGTAGAAATTTGAATTGGGGTTGTTGCGGTTGAAGTCCCCTACATATTGAGCAGTCTCCATGCATTGTCCATGAGCATGATTGCTTCCACAGAAATCGCAAGTGATGGGTTGACTCTTGATAGCATTAACTCCCAAGTTGCTTAATTGTTTGGTCAAGAGGTTGACTTGGGCAGATAATGTAGACAAAGTGTCTACTTCATGTAATCCAGCGATCTTTCTTGTGGTTGACCTTTCGGTGGGCCATTGATAGGCATTGGACGCCATCTCATCTAGTAGATCATAAGCTTCATCGGTGGATTTATTCATAAGTGCTCCTCCAGCTGCAGCATCTACTATTGTTCTGAATTGACCGGCTAATCCATTGTAGAATGTTTGTACAAGCAACCACTTCGGAACTCCATGATGAGGACATTTTCTTTGCATATCCTTGTATCTCTCCCATGCCTCATAAAGAGATTCTCCATCTAGTTGTAGGAATGATGTGATGTCGTTCCTCATCTTGGCAGTTTTAGCAGGTGGAAAGAATTTGGCGAGGAACTTTTGTGCAAGATCATCCCATGTCGCTATGGATCCAGATGGAAGTGATAGTAGCCAGCTTTTTGCTTTGTCTCTCAAGGAAAAGGGAAACAATCTTAGACGGATTGCATCATCGGACACCCCATTGTACTTGAATGTATCACATATCTCCAAGAAGTTGATGATGTGCATGTTTGGATCGTCATTGGGTAGTCCACTAAATTGTACCGAATCCTTGAGCATTTGAATCGTGCTTGGCTTGATCTCAAAGTTGTTAGCTTGAACAGTTGGTCTTTGGATGCTCGAATGGATTCCATTAACTAAGGGAACAGCATATTCCCTTAGTGGTCTTCCTTCATTATTGGGTGCAATTGGTACTTGATCTTCCATGGTGTTGACTTGATTTTGCTCTCTTCTAATTCTTCTTAAAGTTCTTTCAATCTCTGGGTCAAAAGCAATCAAGTCTTCACTTTTCGATCTTCGCATGTACCTCGTAAGAAAGAAAGTAAAACTAAATTAAGAAAAATAAAAAAAATTCTGAAGTAAAAACTAGAAAGATTGGTATTAATATTGGCGAAAAAGTAGATAATTATCCCCGGCAACGGTGCCAAAAACTTGATGCGATATTTCTATATCATAAATTAAGTGCAAGTATACACTATCGTATGCAAGTAATAAAGAGACTAATTAGTCGGATGTCGAACCCACAGGGATAATTTCTTCTTATTAACCAATTACTAAAATTATGTCTTTCTAATAATTATTCAGAAAAATAAAAATCTAAGAATGAATGTAAAAAATATAAAAGTAAAAACACAATGCAATGAGATTTAAAGATATAGCAACGTAGAGAAAACCTAGGATTAATATTATCCCTCAATATGCTTTTTAATGATTAATCCTCTAATATTTAACTCACTTAGTCTTTATTATTGATCAAGACACTAATGTATTCACAAGCCTCTTCCAAGGTCATGCAAGTATACCTTAATTTACCAAATACCTATATTCCTATGGTACTTGTAATAAATTAAGATTCATTAAGATTAAGTCTTATTGATCATACATGCCAATTAGGTATATTCCTATCCTAAGTTGAAACTTGCATATGCAACATTGAATGTTACTCTACAATCATGCATCAAATTACCTAGGTCTAAATATTATGATTCCTCTTCCGAGTTTATCAATAATATTACCAACTCATTCACCATATATTGGCCAGATATATTGAAGCATTAAACACAAGTAATTTAAATAATAAATGACTAAGTTTATTAAATATTAAAAGATATGGCAATTTAAGCGCACATATTGAGTTCAAATATTAACCCTAGAAAATAAGTTTAGCTCATGGCTACAAGAGAACAGCAGTAAAAATAATTATAAATCATGATACAATTATTAGCAAACCGATATAGACGTCGAATTGCTCTTAATTGCGCTGCCTGGGAACTCTTGATGCCGAAGAACGCCTTGAGTTTCTCTCTAAAGTTGCTTCAATTAAGCTTCTATTGCTCTCCAAGACTTGTGCTCTATATTCTTGGTGCTCTTGGGTCGTCTTGGATTGATTCTTGAAGGCTGGGAACGAGTGGCTTTATATAGGGATTGATATGAGCTTGAAAATCTCAATTCTCGTCGGACTAGGACTCGCACTACCGCTGGCGCGCTATGCATCTGTCGCTGGGGCGACGCGTGAAAAAGCTATTACCGCTGGAGCGGTGGGATCTTGGCGCTGGGGCGCTGCATGAAAACGGCTTCACCGCTGGGGCGGTGACTCTTCGGCGCTGGGGCGCTAGACGCGACTTAAGCATGTCGTTTTTCTTATTTCGATCACTATTTCAGCGCTGGGGCGACAATTCTTGTGGAGCTGGGGCGATGGACACAAATTTTGAAAACTTTGCATTTTAGTCCCTATAATTAACAATAATGCACATAAATAGCCATCTATTCTCATAAAATCATAAAATATCAATAATAAAAACATGAGAAAATATATGACAAATTTGCCCTTATCATCACTTAGCTGTGAAACTTGAGCATAAAGCTTACTGGGCTATTACAACTTTCAATGCAAATCTTGATTCTGTTGGACACATACATAAATTACAAATAAATGAACTTGAAGAATTGAGAAATGATGCATATGAGAATTCAAAAATTCATAAAGCTAAAATCAAAGCTTTTCATAATCAAAAAATTCAAAGAAAAATATTTGATACTGGTCAGAAGGTTTTGCTTTATAATTCTCGACTTCACATATTCTCTGAAAAATTAAGATTAAAATGAAGTGACCCTTTATTGTGAAATATGTGTACCCTTATGGAATAGTTGACATTGAAAATTTTAAAAATGAGAATGTGTTTAAGGTAAATGGGTAAGGATTTAAGCGGTTTCTAAACAATTATGCTTTTCATGAAGAATTGTGTCCCTGTCTGACCCTTGTTACGAGACTAATTAATCTTTGTTTAACATATTTACATATTTACATATTTATATATACATATATATATATATATTTATTCTTCTTCTAACTTTATATTTTTCTTACTTATAGGTTAATTTAGTATTTTTGTTTTGCACTCCGGTTAACTGGCCAATAATGGTACTCCATGACATTTCAAGTCGGTTTTGTTAGTTTTTCATAATTATTGATACATTCTCTTCTTTCTTATTTCAAGTCGGTTTTGTTAGTTTTTCATAATTACTGATACATTCTCTTCTTTCTTATTTCTAAAAACAAAATGGATGACATTCTAAAAAATTTAAAAAAAGCGTTTTCCCTCATTACCTCAAAATTTATTAAAGAAAATTTACCAAAGCAAGATGTGAAAGATTAAGGTTATTAATGATTATGAATATACCTGTTGATTTACGTTGGTTAATTAAAGCCAAAGTTCGATTGATAGGTGAATTCAGACTCATTAATTTCCTACATGCCTGGCTTAGGTAAAAGCTATTTTGCAAAAAAATGAAGAGCAAAACGATTAAACGTTTGTTATAAGTGTGCACGTATAACTTACAACACACGTTGCCGCACTTTAGGAATGATATCTGTAAATCGCGAAGATAAAATTAGGTTCATTAAGAATGACCTAAGTAAGGAGTCTTTAGATGATATCTTATCGACTCTTGAGATGCATCCTAATGGATATATGCATATTACAATTCGTGAATTATGGGATATATTATTAAAAGAACATGAACGGTATAGTCTCAGGAATCTGACATTAAAAGACCATGTTTGCCAATTTATAAGAAAATTGGATGGGAAGCCTATCCTCGACCCATAGAGGGCGTTTAAGCCATTACTGGATGTAAAACCAAAGGAAGATGTGAGCCACAATTAAAACTACTTGTACATATTTATTGTAGTTGTTATTTTTAAATGTTTTATTTCAAACTCAAACGTCTTTTTCAACAACCAACCACCCATGTGACTTTTTCAGCTAACAATTTAAAAATAGGTTGAAAAAGTGTTAAAACTTTTGTATTTTAAGCCAACAGCCCATGTGACTTAACTTTACAACACCTTTTGGCTCTATAAATACATTACATTATTTATGAATCTTTATACAAACTCAAAATCATTCAAGAGAGAAGGTGAGTGTAATAATGGAAGGAATATCAACTTGTAAATTCACAAAAAATTATGTCTTTTATGGATCCAACATTGGAAAAACTAAAGAGTTTGTAGAAGCAGCAAAAACCCTTGGTAAGGTGTTAGCTGAGTTAAATATTCATTTAGTATATGGGGAGGCAGCCTTGGATTAATAGGATATGGGGCAACATCTGCACTAAATAAAGGCAGTTAAGTTTTGGGTATTATACCAAAAGCTCTAACTGTTGAAAATATTGTAGGAAAAATAATTGGGGATGAGTTATAGGTATCATCAATGCATGAACGAATATCTTTTATGCTTTGAACTGTTGATGCCTTCATAGCCCTTCCTGGAGGTTTTGGAACTTTGGAGGAAAATTTTCAAATTGTCTCATGGACACAATTGCAAATCCATCAAAAATCCATTAGTTTGTTAAATGTTGATGATCTTTATACGGGTTGTTATTTTTTCTTGACTATGCGGTGGAAAACTAATTTGTCTCATCTGTAGCACGACAGATCCTCATTTCTGCTTCAACTGTTGATCAGTTACTTGATGAATTACAAGTTTTTACACCTCTATCTGATCCAACAATAAGTTAGATAAATTTGACACTTCGTCTGTAGCTTATCTAGTTTTATGTATTTTTAAGCATTTTGTGTGGCTTCTTTTATTTTGTTGCAAGTTTAATTTTCAATAAAAGGTGTTTCAGATGATATCTTGTATACTTTACTCTTTCTGTATTTTGATATTGAGGACAATATCTCAATCTGGTTGGGGGTGGGGAAGAGAATAGTTGGTATATAATGGTAGTGTTATTTATTTTTTTGTCATCACTTTGTTCTCTAAAAAAAAATCATCATGAATGGTGTGAGTAAAAGGTTTATTTATGCATTCTTGAGACGCATTCTAGTTCTAGAATGACAGAATAAAGAGTAAATTACTAAACTTTTGAAACACATTCTAATTGGTTTATTTTTAATGCATTTTACATATATTTGTTTGTTGCTTAAGTTGTTGGTAACTCTTGGTAAATAAGTTTACTTTATTATCGATGTATGATTTTAAAATTGTTTAATTTAAATCACTTTTTCTATCTAGGTTACTAAAGAATAACTTTCAAAATTATTTTTTGAGCACAATACTAAACCTTATAGTAAGATGGATGATTCAATATTTATAGCCAATAAATATTTCATGTTTAAGTATATATTTTTTTTCAAAACTCACATATCTTTTGTAAGTAAGTGGAGAGGTTTGAGATAACAGCTTACGAACTTTTATTGATATTTTGAAATGGTTAATTTTTGTTTAGAATGATATTATTTAGGATGAGGAATGATTTAGTTGCTTAGCTGAAGGATGATTAAAAACAAATTATGGTGAGAAATTATTCTTATTTGTAATGATTATTTATGTCTTTAAAAAAAACACAAAAAAAGCAAAAGTATATATAAAAAAGAAAAGAAGTCAATTAAGTTCAATAAAGTTTTTGTTCAATTTTAGAAGACAAAAGTTATCAGGAAGCAATCTTATCACTAGACTCTCTATTCGTAAGATTCGCATAAAATAATCAAAGTCATGAAGTTAACATGTGGCAAGAATGGTTTGACTATAAATAATTGATTTTTTCTATCTTTGGATAAATGTTCGTTTATCTGTCTGTCCTTAAATGTAACATTTTCTTAAGTGATTATCTAATTTTCAACTCCATGAGTGAAATCCTAACCCGTTAAACAGTTATTCACCTGTGAGGATATGGAGTTGAGGCTTTACTTGAAATTTGTTTTCAAGGCTATATATATTGTGATTTGTGGTAAGAAGGCTTTGGCTTAATTCACACACACACACACACACATACACACAATTTTGGAAGTTATGATTGAAATAACCTTTATAGCGATTGTGATCTTGAACTGACGTTTTGTTTGAAATACTTAGGTAGTATTCAAATTTTATTTATGCTTGAATTGCTAGGGACTAGCAATAAACTGGTTAGGAGGTGTGATGAACACTTGAAATTACATATTTAATAAGAGTTTTACATCATTATTTTGTATTACTCGTATCTTTAACCCCCCTAATGTAAGTATGTTTACAATATTGTATCTAATTAGTTTTTAACTATTTTATGATAGGTTCGGTAAAATTTGCATAACTTTCTATCTAAAGATCCAATTGGAGTGGTTCTTGATCCTATGAAGAGCTGACTCAATGGGATAATATATTGCATTTTACAAAATATTTGAAATTTGAGCGTCCAAAGGGTGAAAATGGCCTAGAACAGAATCAATCTGTAGTACAGGCTCAGTCCGAATAGTCATTAGTATTTGGCTCATAATTATAGTAATACGTATCTAATACGTATCAGATAACTTAACTTAAAAAGATAAGAGACTTATCTACAACTTTGATGTTTTGAGTGACAGCTAATTCGAATCACATCAATTACAAATTAGATAATCAAGTGGCTACATTAATGATAATCAATGTCAATTATTTGCCACAATTATTGACTTTTATCATTCAAGTGGTTCTCTCTTTATTTGTCTCGATTTATTCATATTTTTTTATAAATAGCTAGCATGTTTATACCCAAAGAATGTAATTAGAGAGCTAAATTTTAGTTCAAAACACTTACCTTTTGTATAATCTTTTTGTAATATTATTTCTCTTGTTTATTATTCTAAAGTCATGTTATCTCTTCTTTCAATTTTTTTCTTTCTCTTTATTTTTATTATGTCTAAGTAATTTTTTTTATGCTAAGGTGAAATGGTGAAACTCTTGGCAAGATAATAAGATATACTTAACTGTTATTCATGAATTTAATGTTTCATTCTTAAGTTATGCAAATTTATACATGATGTATTTATTTTGTTTGTAATATTAATACACTTACATCTAAAGTGCTGCCTCTTGATTTATTATAGACAGTTTTTATACTTTGCACAATAAATTCTTAAAACCATTTACAAGATTTGGCGTATAAACCCTTTATTGTAAAGTGAGAGTCTTGATTTATTGTAGACAAATATAAATATTGACATAATAAATACTTGAACCCATTTATAAGATTGGTGTATAATAATTGAAAGAAATAAATACTAGTTAATATATAAATGATGATAAAATTTAATTTTTATATCTTCCGGTTGGAACCTCCTTGGTGTGAAGATTCAAATTGAGTTATAAAAAGAGTTAAATATATTTTTACTTCTTATGCCAAGAGTGGATCCCCCTAACCTTAACTTTTATTTGAATTTTTTAATTAAATTAATATTTGCAAACATCTTGTACTGCAATAATTGTCTTTAAAGTATTTATAGTTTGTAATTTTAATTCTACTTACCTGTGGATCGACTCCGTTCTCACCGAGTTATTTATTACTTCGACAATCCTACACTTGAGAATAAACTTCTATATTCTGAATCTGTCACTCCACAATTATGCATTAAATTATTTAGGTCTAAATATAATGATGCCTCTCTCGGGTTTATCAAAGTATTACCAAATCAATCACCATGTTGATAAGATATTTTGAAGCCTTAAGAATAAATAATTTGAATAATAGAGAATTGAGTTCAAATAAATATTAAAAAAAATCTAACAATTAAGCTCATATATTAAGTTCAAGTAATAACTTTAGAAAAAAAATTAGTTCATGATAACAAGAGAATTATGGTTAAAAAATAAAGCAAACATAATATAACCAAAAGTAAACCAATACAAATGTCAATTTACAGTTGGTTGATATGCCAAAGATTTATCAATAATCTCTTAATTCCTTGAATTTCCTTTATTTCTCTCTTTAAAATTGCTTTTCTTTTATGTGTTATGCTCTAAGAGCCTTATTTTTTAGGTTTAAAACAAGTAGCCTTTATATAAGGATTGATTGAAGTATTAAAGTTGTATTTCTTTTTACTGTAGTGTAATCACTATTTATATGACTGTTTGTGGTGCTGTTCACATGCACTATTCACCACTGGAGCGAAAAGTTTTGGGCACTGAATTTTTTGTTGAGGCGAAACATTGTTCATTGTTGTATGATTTTAATGTACAAAAAGTTAAGTTTCAGAAATGGTAATTGTGGACTCAATGCTAACAAAAGATTTGTAGTGATCCACTGTAGCATGTTACCATAGCAATTTTGATTAGTTTGCCTTTTTTCTTTAGATTTACATTTCGTTTGCTTCATTGACTTCAAACTTACAAAAGATTAATAAAATATATAAAAAGCCTAATATTTTTATGAAGATGAGTAATTAATCAAATTAAGGGAGTGAAAATAACATATACAATTTACGCTTATCACCTATATTATTATAGTTGTTGAAACTTAGGGAAAATAGGCTCGTTATACCCAGCCTTTATCTACATTACCATTAAACAGACTAGTATTCTCCATACATTTAAACATACCTGACATGATGCTAAATTTAAGAGTGCAAGCATGTAGACAAAGAAAGGTTGTAAGGGTAGCCTCAATCTTTAGTCAGAGAAGGTAAGATTAAAGCTACCTTTCCAGCAGGTGGTACACGCACGTACTAATCTTCTCGAGGAACCCTAAGAGTGATAATGGTCGATATCATATATTTTACCTTCAATTCAATAAGATGCTCCTCCCACATGTGTGAAAGATGGTAATGAGAGATAGTCTAACTCAAAAGGAATCTCCTCGTCAAGCCACAAAATTGGATTCTTCTTCTTAAGTGTGTTGGGTTGACATAAAGATTGAAATTTTCCTAAAAAACCATTCTTAGGCATGTTGGGTTAACATAAAGATTGAAATTTCCTTAAAAAACCATACTTAACATTATATCACTATAAGTCCACTTGAAGTCACTAGGTGTTTTTAATGGTTTTACAGCGTCCTCTCCTTAAGATAGCCCCATAACAACAAGACTGAGTCCTTAAACTTCCAAAGCACCCGCATTGTCTATTTCTTGGGATAAGCTACTCCTAACATCTAAGTCCCCATAAATGCCACTGAGTTCATGACTAGATATATTATAGGAGTTCTCGAAAAAAGACATAGTTTTAACACATAGATAAAGGGAGATACATAACCTATTAGACAAATTTATTCAACCGACCACTCAAATCGAGTATTCAAGCATTGAAGTGCATAATCCAAAAAGATTTATTCAATACAAGAAAGTGCCAAAATACTAAAAACATTAAAAATAAATGGTTTTAAATAACAAGTAAAGGAAAGAATTACTTGTCCAAAAATTCTTTGAAGAAAAGTTATAGAAATTTAAAGATGTAATATTAGTCTCTCTTTAAAATCATAATAGCCCCTATCTCTCTCTCTTCAATTTCCTAATGAAGGAAAAAAAATCAAGACTTAAAGAGACTCTTTTTATTTATAGATAGTCATAGGTCTCATTGAATCCATCGATTCGAGATCTAAGGGCTAATATGTTCTCACAAATAAAACGTCTTTTTAACTTACCCGACCCTTTAAGTACATTTCTTAGCCGTTCGATTAGTATAAGTGATTAGATTTTACCATGTCATCATTAATACGAAGGGATGCAATTATTCACCTAGCTGCATATTAATGCACACATCTCGAAGGGTCATTAAAAATAAATTTTTAGTGCCAACTTTAAGTGACAATTTTCACCAATGGCACAATTTTGACAACCATGTAGACTTCCACGTCACGTGGGTTCTCAGGAAATGCATCAAGTGCATTTCACCATAGAAGATTCAATGTTCAATTTTAAGGATCATTTGTGACGGAGAGCTATTATAAAGTTCATAGTATCAATAAGTTAATACTGAAAATTAAGGGACCACTGTTCCTTCATTCCCGGGATTTCAGCCCAAAGCTTACTTTCCTAAAGGGTTATGCACGGGTGATTGAAAATAAAGGATGAAAAGCAAAGTCTAAAGAATTAGGAGAAAATAAGGATAAGCAGAATGAATTTTAAAGATGGAGTTAAAACCTCTGTCTGAAGGATTGAAATATGCATTTTTTGGGGAGAAAAAAACTTACCCGGTGGTAATCTATTCTACACTCATAAGCGAACAAGAAGGTAAGTTGATTAAATTATTAAAAATGCAATTGGATGTACTTTAAAAGACATAAACGACATTAATCATTTGATTTGCATACATAGAATACACTTAGAGGATAATGTCAAAACTTCATAACAACCTCAAAGGAGATTAAATCTATATATGAAAAAGGTAGTGAGAGCTGAAGTTCTCAAATTACTTGAAGTAGGAATTATCTATCCTATCTCAGATAGTAAGTGGGTAAGTCCTACTCAGGTAGTGCCAAAACAATCTAGAATCATAGTCATTAAAAGTGACAAAGGTGAGTTAATACCAACTCGAGACTCATCTAGTTGAAGGATGTGCATAGATTATAGGAAGTTGAACTCGGCTACTAGAAAAGACCATTTTCCTTTACCATTCCTTGATCAAATTATAAAACGAGTAGCAGGATATCCCTATTATTGCTTTCTAGACAGTTATTTTAGCTATTATCAAATTCCTATAGCATTAGAGGACCAAGAAAAGACTATATTCACATGCCCTTTTGGGACTTTTGCTTTTAAAAGAATGCCCTTTAAACTTTGTAATGCCTCAGCAACATTTCAGATATGTATGTTAAGCATTTTTAGTGACATAATTAAGCATTATTTAGAAGTTTTCATGGATGATTTAATTGTCTTTAGAAGTTCTTTTAATAATTGTCTTGAAAACTTAGAAAATGTCTTAAACAGATATGAAGAAAAGAATCTTGTGTTGAATTGGAAAAAATGTCATTACATAGTTACTTTTGGAATTATTTTGGGACATGTAGTGTCTTCTAAAGGAATTGAAGTGGATAAGGCAAAAGTCGAACTCATTACACATTTGCCTCTATAAAAAATAGTCAGAGAAGTCTGATCCTTTTTAAGATATGTTGGATTCTACAGAACCTCATATTTCATGTATGCTCATATATTTTCGTCCTCATTTGATCCAACATAATAATCTAGTGAGGCTCTCTCACGTCGCTCGTTACATGCCATAAACCCTCTAAATAAGAATGAATGGTTATTTTAACTAAAGTCAGACCGAAGTCTAATACGAGCCAAAATGTTACTTCTATACAAATGTAAATTCAACTCATTGACCTAAAATAACCAAAAATCTAGGGTCAATATTGATAAAAAGATAGAACTTATAAGCATTTGTTATTTGGAGATTTTACATTTTGGAATACTCTCTAAGTAAGGATTATATTAAATTTTTTATTCTTGAGAAATGCTAGAAAATATTGTATTATCCATATTATAACACAAGTTTATTGAAGTAAAGATGTGTCTAATAATTAATACTATTTTCTTAGCATTTTCATCTGATCTATAAAAGTGTTATTTTTACTCAATTGTTTTAGTGTTTCAACATATTAGAGAACTTGCAATTATTTGAAGATTAAAAAAAAAACATTCTACGGTAAGTGGTAGTTTATTTAATTAGTAAGATAAAGGGTTGTTAAAAAACAAATTTGAAGTTTAAACCCCCTTTAATCTTTTATAGAAAATAATTTATATATTATTTAAAAAAAGCATATAAAGGTGACCTTTTTTTTAAAAAAAACTTTTGACTAATGCCAAAAAAGTATGTGAGAATATCAGTGACATTCTATCATCTAAGTTGTAGTCTCAATTTCTAAATTTCAAATTCCTTTTAGAAGTGGAGAGGAAGGTAAGTTATGGCACAAAATGCCTTTAAAAAGGTGAGAATTAACTCCTCTGTAATTAGAACTTAAAAAAAAAACTTCATTGTCATCCCAGATAGAAGTTTAGCAAGAAGTTTATTAGTTATTGTTATTTGTATTTCTCTCAGTAATTAGAATAAGTTTTGTTTTTTTTGAGAAACAATATATAAAATATGCTTATTGCTTAGAATAAGAATAACCAAAATCCTAACATTTCCGAAATGATATAAACAGTTTGTTAGTTTATTGTTATTGACTAAAAAACTAGTTTATCGGACTAACGAGTTTTGAATTTATTTGTTGTAGGAACAGTGTTAGGCCTCGATTAGACTAAGCTGTGATCTTCGGTTTTGAGTTTTATCTGCTCAAGTTTTTTTCTACAAGAATTAAACAATGACACATTATGATCTATCTAGTGGTGGTTTTGATGACGACCCTTTATGCCTAAGTCAGTTTTTTTTAGAAAGGTTTGTGTTTAAATTATTTGGGTTAAGAAGATGAAATTACCTTTTTCTTGTTGCAGGTTTCCTTTTATATAGCATCGATCCCTTTATGTAAACTTTGAGATTTATTGGTGGACGTTCAGGTCTTTACTCTCTTGATTACAGACATAATCAAGCGTAATTATATCCTAAAATTAGGGGCACTACCTTAAGAGTGATATGTTTTAGAAGTCGTGATTACCTGCTTTATGGGGACATATTTTGACTCTCTTTTTGAATTTTCGGGATCGCTTCCTAAATGAAAAAACTGACATATGAGGTTATAAGCTGCTCGGGGTATTAGGAGGTTCTGACCAGGAAAAAATAACTTGGGAGAGTATAAGCTGCTTGGAATGTTTAAAGATTTCGAGCAAGTTATGTTCAATTTGGGTTGCTTTCCATAACATAACTTATTTATGATGATGAGCTATTTGGATTGGATTTTTCAAGGCTGAGGTAGGGTCTAGGGTTGGTAATCCTTTAAAGGGGTCTTGGGAGCATTAGGGTTATACTTATACCGACCCGAACATTGTTGGTGATTTTGGGCCCGTTTTTTAAGAGTAACCCAGCTTATTCTGGCCTTGTGGGCCTGGGCATAAGGTCTGTGGGGTTTCTAAGGAGGAATAGGGCTCATCAGTTTCTAGTTTCAATTAATCAAGATTAGAAACTAAGTTGTTCTTCTACACGATGTTGGGTATATGTTCTAGGAAAGACCTGAGCAGGTTATTTATTCCTTGAGCAATTTACTCATTGATCGTTTAGAATCTTCACTTGTCACTTCATATTTTGAGTATTTATGAGCCACCAGAAAGCATAAGGTTTGAAATGTTACGTCTATTCAGCTAAAGAGACGTCTGGTGGTATGGAATAATCTAGTCTATTAGTTCTTGAATTGAATAGTAGGGGTGGGATTCAAAGCATTACATCTGTTTAGTTGAAGAAACGTCTATTGGTATGGGGTGATACTGTTTGTAGATATTTAGATCGAACGGTAGAGGTTTAAAAATAGGAGATAGGACGGGCATTTATTGCACTTGTAAATATGAATTAATGTGTTTGCCCATATGATGGGATGTTCACTTTTGGAAGTGAAAAGATCGGGCCTATTTATTTCAAATAGGCGATTAAGATCGAGCTACATCTAAAGGCTATAAAATCCCTTTGTTAGTGTTTTTTTGAATTTTTTTATTGCCATTTTCATCTTCTTCATCTAGCAAAAGTGAGAGAAAAAAAAGTTATTTTTTTTATGCAAGAAGTTCATTGATTTTTCTGTGCTTCATCAGGCTAGTGGCCTATTCTCCTCCTCCCTTTATCTGAGTCTCATTGTATTTTTTTTTTTGTTGCTGCCATGCTTTATTTTGTATTTGTTTATATTGTACTTCTATTTCATTTTACGGCTGCAATGCTTTATTTTGAGAAGTTGGATCCTAAGGCCTTCAAGTTTAAGTTAGAGCAGATATATAAGAGATCTTGAGTGACTCAATAGGGCCTTAATGCTCTAAGGGTTAAGTACAATATCCTTGAGATAGTTGTTAAGGCTTCCATCTCTTAATGATTATCCAAGCAGGCCTTTACACAGAGAGGTGGCCATTCGCACTAAGTTCTTCTGGCTAAGGCTTAGACTTAGGTTTCCAATGCAACCATACTTTTCTCGGATGTTGGCTCATTTAGGGAAGCTCATCCCCAGTTAAGGTCGAACTCTTAGAGAATTTTGGCCAGTACTATGTGTTGTGGGCAGGGATAAGGCTATCCTTATCCACTTTAAAAAATTACGACATCTGTACCATTTTAGTATAACGCTGAGGAGCATAAGGTTTTTTTTTTATTACTTCTCCTACCATGGGGTTCACAATCCCGTCCCTGGTCATTATTCTTCTAACAAGGATTAAAATGGGAAATAGTTTTTGCTAGAGGTCAATAGGGCCAGGAAGTACCCGACCAAGAGCAGAGGTTAACTGGGTCATTCCTACTAAGTTTACCTTGAATGCAGGTTCTTTTGTGCCGTTATCTCTTATCTTTCTTATGTGAATTCTGACACGTCCAGAATATATGAGTTTATTCTCAAGTGTAGGATTGTCGAAGTAATAAATAACCCGATGAGAACGGGGTCGATCCATAGGGAAGTAGAATTAAAATTACAAATTATAAAAGCTTTTAAGATAATTAATACAGTATAAGATGTTTACAAATATTAATTCAATTAACCAATTCAAATAAAAGTTAAGGTTAGGGAGATCCACTCTTGGCATAAGAAGTAAGAATATATTTAAATCTTTTTATAACACAATTGGAATCCTCACACAAAGGAGGTTCCAACCGAAAAATATAACAATTAAAGTTCATCATCATTTATATATTGATTAGTATTTATTTCTTTTAATTATTATACACCAAATCTTATAAATAGGTTAAAGTATTTATTATGCCAATCTTTATATTTGTCTACAATAAATCAAGACTCTTACTTTATCAGAAAGGTTATATACACCAAATCTTGTAAATGGTTTCAAGAATTTATTCTGCCAAGTATAAAGTTTGTCAATAATAAATCAAGAATCACCACTTTAGAAGAAAGGGTATTAATTCTACAAACAAAATAAATACATCATATATAAATTTACATAACTTAAGAATGAAGCATTAAATTTATGAATAAGTGTTAAACATATCTTATTACCTTGTCAAGAGCTTCACCCTTTCACCTTAGCATGAAGAAAATTATTTGGACATAATAAAACTAAAGAAAAAGAAGAAGAAATAACATGACTTAATAGTAAACAAGAGAAATAGTATTACAAAGAGATAATACAAAGGACAAGTATTTTGAACTAAATTCTAACTTTCTAATTACATCCTTTAGACATAAAAAAGCCACCTATTTATAGAAAAATATGGATAAATCGAGACAAATTAGGAGGGAACCACTTGGATGATGAAAGTTAAGAATGGTGGCAAAATAATTTGCATTGATTATCACTAAGGCACCCAATTGATTATCCAATTTGGAATTGATGTGATCCGAATTAGCCATCACTCAAAACACTAATGTTGTAGATAAGTCTCTTATATTTTCAAATTGAGTTGTTTTATACGTATTAGATAGGTATTTCTATAGTTATGAGCCAAATACTGATGACTGTTCAAACTGGGCCTGTACTATAGATTAGTTCTGTTCTAGGCCATTTTCACCCTTTAAACACTTGAATTTCAAATACTTTGGGAAATACATTCCATTGAGTCAGCTATTCACAGGATCAAGAATCACTCAAATTGGATCTTTAAGTAGAAAGTTATGCCTATTTTATGGAACCTACCACAAAATAGTTAAAAGATAATTAGATACAATATTGTAAACATACTTGAGTTAAGAAAATTAAATACTCTAGTAATACAAAATAATGATGTAAAAATCTTATTAAATGTGTAATTTCAAGTGTTCATCACACCCAACTAGCTTATTGCTAGTCCCTAGCAATTCGAGCATTAATAAAATTTTAACACTACCTAAGTATTTCAAACAAAACATCAGTTCAAGATCACAATCGCTATAAAGGTTATTTCAATTATAGCTTCTAAAATATTTTGTCTGTGTGAATTAAGGCAAAGACTTCTTACCACAAACCACAACATATATAGCATTGAAATTTTTTTTCAAGTAAAAGCCTCAACTCCATATCCTCAAAGCTGAATAACTTGTTTAATGGCTTAGGATTTCACTCATGGAGTTGGAAATAGATAATCGCTCAAGAAAAAAGTTATATTTAGGGACAGACAGATAAACTAACATTGATCTAAAGATAGGAAAATCAAATATTTAGAGTCAAACCATTATTGCCATATGCTAGCTTCAAGACTTTAATTATTTTATGCGAATCTTACGAATACAGAGTTCGGTGATAAGATTGTTTCCTAATAACTTTGGTCTTCTAAAATTGAATGAAGACTTTATTGAACTGAATTAACTTCTTTTCTCTTTTTTTTTATACTCTTTTTATTTTTATTTTTTTAAAGACATAAGGAATCATTACAAAATAAGAGCAATTTATTTCCATAATACTTTTCTATTTTTTTTATATCCTTCAACTAAGCAACTAAATCATTCCTCATCCCAAGTAATGTTATTCCAAACAAAAATTAACCATTTCAGAAGATCAATGAAAGTTCGTAAGCTGTTATCTCAAACCTCTCAACTCACTCACAAAAGATATGTGAGTTTAGAAAACATTATGTGTACTTAAACATGAAAATTCTCTTGGCTATATATATTGAATCATCCATCTTACCACAAAGCTTAGTATTGTTCTCAAGAAATAATTTCAGAAGTTTTTCTTTAGTAACCTAGATAGAAAAAAGTGATTTAAACTAAACAATTTGAAAATCATACATCGATAGCAAAGTAAATTTATTTACGCAAGAGTTACCAAAAACTTAAGCAACAAACATAAAATACATTAAAAATAAACTAATTAGAATGTGTTTCAAAAGTTCAGTAATGTACTCTGTACTCTGCCATTCTAGAACTAAAATGCGTCTCAAGAAAGCATAAATAAACCTTTTATTCACACTATTCATGAATATTTTTTTTTACAGAACAAAGTGATAACAACAATAAAATAAAATAATTAACACTAACATTATATATCAACTATCCTCCCCCCAACCAGATTGAGACATTGTCTTCAATGTCAAAATATAGAATGAGTAAAGTATAGAAGATATGACCTGAAACATCTTTTATTGAAAATTAAACCTGTGACAAAATAAAACAAGACCCACAAAATGCTTAAAAGTACATAGAAGTAGATAGGCTACAGACGAAGCATCAAATTTATCTTGCGTTTCTTTTCACTGTTATCAGTATACCAATCTATCTGACCCATTATTGGATCAGATAGAGGTGTAAAATCTTGTAGTTCATCGAGTAACTAATTAATAGTTGAAGCAGAAATGAGGATTTGTCGTGCTGCAGATGAGACGAATTATTTTGCCACCGCATAGTCAAGAAAAGATAACAACCCATATAAAGACCATCAACATTTAACAAACCAATGGATTTTTGATGGATTTGCAATTGTGCCCATGAGACAATTTGAAAATTTTCCTCCAAAGTTTCAAAACCTCTAGGAAGAGCTATGAAGGCATCAGCACTCCAAAGCATAAAAGACATTCGTTCATGCATTGATTATACTCGTAACTCATCCCCAATTATTTTTCTTACAATATTTCTAACAGCTAGAACTTTTAGTATGATACCCAAAACTCAACTGCCTTTATTTAGTGCAGATGTTGCCACACATCCCATTAATCTAAGACTGCCTCCCCATATACTAAATGAATATTTCACTCAGCTAACACCTTACCAAGGGTTTTTCCTGCTTCTACAAACTCTCTAGTTTTTCTAAGGATGGATCCATAAAAGACACAAATATTTATGAATTTACGAGTTGATGTTCCTTCCATTATTACACTCACATTATCTCTTGAATGATTTTGCATTTGTATAAAGATTCATAAATAATGCAATGTATTTATAGAGCCAAAAGATGTTGTAAAGTTAAGTCACATGGGCCATTGGCTTAAAATACAAAATTTTCTTACCTCAGTTAAAATTCAACAACTTTACAATACAGAATGACAAAATTCAACAACTTTACTTACCTCATTGTCGGGTATGGATCTTCGAAATATTTGGTAACGATAATATTTAAAGAGATAAGGATCATCCCAATAAAACTTTCTTACCTCAGTTAAAAATTTCTTTTTGTCTTGAGAATTCCATTAAGGTGACATTTCTCCTGTTACAAGAAAATTAACAATATTAGCATACCAAGGCATTATAACAGTAGAAAATAAAAATTCATTGAGAAAAGAATCATTAATAGGTGTTATTTTTGTTGATGAATCTGGTGCGAGTCTTGATAAGTGATTGCAACAACATTCTCAGCTCCCTTCTTATCCTTGATAGTGATAATAAATTCTTGAAGCAATAAAATCCATCGAATTAGTCTTGGTTTTGCATCTTGTTTTGACATTAAGTACCTTACAGCAACATGGTCAGTAAATACAACAGTTGAAGAACCAATTAAGTAAGAATGAAATTTGTCTAATATAAATATTACAGCAAGTAATTCTTTTTCAGTTGTTGTGTAATTCATTTGTGCACTGTATAAAGTTCTACTTACGTAATAAATTACATAGGATTTACCTTCTTTGTTTTGTCCCTATACAACAGCAACAACAATAGTGTAGTTGATAAGGGCAAATTTGTCATATATTTTCTCATGTTTTTATTATTGATATTTTATTATTTTATGAGAATAGATGGCTATTTATGTGCATTATTGTTATTTATAGGGACTTGAACGAAATTTAAAGAAAGAACGCAAAAGGAGCAAAAACAATGACTAAAATGCAAAGTTTTCAAAATTTGTGTCCATCGCCCCAGCTCCACAGGAATTGTCGCCCCAGCGCTGAAATAGTGATCGAAATAAGAAAAACGACCTGCTTAAGTCGCGTCTAGCGCCCCAGCGCCGCAGAGTCACCGCGCCAGCGACGCTCTATCGCCCCAGCGCTATCAACATACCGCGCCAGCGGTGAAGCCGTTTTCATGCAGCGCCCCAGCGCTATCATCACACCGCTCCAGCGGTGCAGGCTTTTTCATGCAGCGCCCCAGCGACAGAAGCATATCGCCCCAGCGGTATCACGAGTCCTAATCTGACGAGAATTGAGATTTTCAAGCTCAAATCAATCCCTATAAAAAGCCACTCGTTCCCAGCCTTCAAGGATCAATCCAAGACGACCCAAGAGCACCAAGAATATAGAGCACAAGTCTTGGAGAGCAATAGGAGCTTAATTGAAGCAACTTTAGAGAGAGATACAAGACGTTCTTCGGCATCAAGAGTTCCTAGGCAACGCAATTAAGAGCAATTCGACGTCTATATCGGTTTGCTAATAATTGTATCATGATTTATAATTATTTTTACTGCTGTTCTCTTGTAGCCATGAGCTAACTTATTTTCTAGGGTTAATATTTGAACTCAATACGTGTGCTTAATTGCCATATCTTTTTAATATTTAATAAACATAATCTTTTATTATTTAAATTACTTGTGTTTAATGCTTCAATATATCTGGCCAATATATGGTGAATGAATTGGTAATATTATTGATAAACTCGGAAGAGGAATCAATATATTTAGACCTAGGTAATTTAATGCATGATTGTAGAGTAACATTCAATGTTGCATATGCAAGTTTCAATTTAGGATAGGAATATACCTAATTGACATGTATGATCAATAAGACCTAATCTTAATGAATCTTAATTTATTACAAGTACCATAGGAATATAGGTATTTGGTAAATTAGGGTATACTTGCATGACCTTGGAAGAGGCTTGTGAATACATTAGCGTCTTGATCAATAATAAAGACTAAGTGAATTAAATATTAGAAGATTAATCATTAAAAAAGTATATTGAGGGTTAATATTAATCCTAGGTTTTCTCTACATTGCTATCATCGAATTTTCTTTGCATTGTGTTTTTGCTTTTATATTTCTTACATTCATTCTTAGATTTGTATTTTTCTGAATAATTATTAGGAAGATATAATTTTAGGAATTGGTTAAAAAGAAAGAATTATCCCTGTGGGTTCGACATCCGACTTATTTAGTCTCTTTATTACTTGCATATGATAGTGTATACTTGTACTTAATTTATGATATAGAAATATCGCATCAGTAGTCATTAGCATCACACATGAGCTCAAAAGGTAAAGACCAGTCAGAAGATTATATGATAGAAGCAGATATTAAAAGGCTAATTATTTTTTCAAACGAATTTTGACACTCTTGAGTCCACTTCAATAATACATATTTTGCTAAGAGGTTACAAAGAGGTTCAGATATAGCACTAAAATTTTTTATGAACCTTCTATAGAATCCAGCATGTCATAAAAATGATCGAACTTCTCTGACTGTTTTTTGTGGAAGCAAATGTGTAGTGAGTTCAACTTTTGCCTTATCCGCTTCAATTCCTTTAAAAGATACTACATGTCCTAAAACAATTTCAGAAGTAACCATGTAATGATATTTTTTCCAATTCAATACAAGACTCTTTTCTTTACATCTTTTTTTGACAATTTATAAGTTTTCAGGACAATTATCAAAAGAATTTTCAAACACAGTTAAATTATCCATGAAAAATTCTAAATAATGCTCAATCATGTCACTAAAAATGCTTAACATACATATCTGAAATGTTGCTGGGGCAGTACAAAGTCCAAAGGGCATTCTTCTAAAAGCAAAGGTTCCAAAAGGGCATGTGAATATAGTCTTTTCTTGGTTCTCTAGTGCTATGAGAATTTGATAATAGCCAGAATAACCATCTAGAAAGCAATAGTAGGGATGTCCTACTACTCTTTCTAATTTGATCAAGGAATGGTAAAGGAAAATGGTCTTTTCTAGTGGCCGAATTCAATTTCTTATAATCTATGCACATCCTCCAACTAGATGAGACTCGAGTTGGTATTAACTCACACTTTTCATTTTCAATGACTGTGATTCTAGATTTTTTTAGTACTACCTGAGTAGGACTTACCCACTTACTATCTGAGATAGGATAGATGATTCCTACTTCAAGTAATTTGAGAACTTCAGCTCTCACTACCTATTTTAGATGTGGATTTAATCTCCTTTGAGGTTGTTGGAAAGTAATGGCATTATCCTCTAGGTGTATTCTATGTGTACAAATCAAAGAATTAATACCATTTATGTCTTTTAAAGTCCACCCAATTGCATTTTTATGCATTTTCAATAATTCAATCAACTTACCTTCTTATTCGTTTGTGAGTGTAGAAGAGATTACCATTGGGTAAGTTTGTTTCTCTCTAAGAAATGCATATTTCAGTCCTTTAGGCAGAGGTTTTAAATTCAACTTTGAAATTTCGTTCTGTTTATCCTCATTTTCTCCAAATTCTTCAAAATTTAGTTTTCATTCTTTATTTTCACTTACCTGTGCACGGGCAAGTAAAGAACATATGTCATAGACTTCAGGATCTAATTGTATTTTAACTCAAATAAATTTATTAAATACATTTCTAAGGGATCAATAGAACTCCCTTTTTGAATACAATTATTTTAATCATGTCGCCTTCTTCACTTTCATCTTCTCATTCATATGGTTGCTTACACATATTAAAAATATTGAGTTTAAGTGTCATATTTTCAAATGAAAGCTTCATTACTCCATTCTTGCAATTAATCAAAGCATTAGAAGTTGCTAAAAATGGACGACCTAAAATAAGAGGTATTGAATTATCTCATTTAACAGGTTCTGTGTCCAAGACAATAAAATTCACATGATATATGAATTTATCAACTTAAACTAAAACATCTTTCGCTGTTCCTCTTAGTATTTTTATTGATCTATCGGCAAGTAAAAAGGTTACAGAAGTTGATTTTAACTCACCGAGATTGAGTTGCTGATAAACTAAATACGACAATAAATTTACACTAGCACCAAAATCAAGTAAGGCTTGTTCAATTTCATGACTTCCAATAATACATGAAATTGTAAGACAACCAGGGTCTTTATATTTTAAAGCATTATTGTTCTGAAGAATGGCACTTACTTGTTCAGCTAAAAATGCTTTCTTTTTCACATTCAATTTTCTTTTTACTGTGCATAAATCCTTCAAAAATTTTGCTTAAGAGGAAACCTGTTTAATAGCACCCAGTAAAGGAATATTAGAATTTACCTATTTGAAGATTTCAAAAATTTCAGGATTATAATTCATCTTCTTAGTATTATGTAATGCATAAGGAAATGGGGGTTGAGGTGAGGGTTTGGTGTATTCTTTATTAGGTGTAGGTTTAACACTTTCCTTACTCTTAGAGATTGATTCATCACTCTCATGAGGTTCAGAAATTTCTTTTTCAATAATTTTACCACTCCGAAGAGTGATAACTGCTTTAACTTGATCCATGTGTTGGCTTCCTGAACTATATCCATTTGAGTTATGTTGTCCTTTGGGGTTTGGCTGTGGTTGAGAATGAAATTTTCATTTCTCATAAATGTTCAGTGCAGATGCAAATTTAGCAAGAGTATCTTTTAAATCAGCAAATATTTGAGCATTTTGAGAATTAACAGACTCTTGCTTTTCAATGAATGTATGCAAAGTTTCTTCAAAATTTTTCCTAGGAGATAGGACATATAGTGCATAACCTTGATGATTTTGAAAATTTTGGTGTGGTTAGAAATGTGGTTATGAAGCTTGTGCTTGAGTGTCATTTCTCCAACTAAAATTCGGGTGATTTCGCCATCCAGGATTATAGTTTTGTGAATATGGATTATTATTTGACCGCTTGAACGTGTTTAGAACATTGGCTTGTTCATGGAGACATTCCCTAAATACAGGCAAAGTTGGGCAATCATTGGTAAAGTGATCATGGGTTTCACAAATATGACAAACAATTTCTTGAATAGATTTTATTTAACAACTCTTTTTCATTTTTAAGGTTTCGACTTTTCTAGTAAGGGATGCTAATTTGGCTTGAAGGTCATAGTCTTCCCTAAGATGATAAATACCCCCACTAGATGTAGTGGTTTTATTTTTGCTAGGTGCCTCACAGGTACTAGCTGATGCGATATTTCTATATCATAAAATTAAGTGCAAGTATACATTATCGTATGCAAGTAATAAAGAGACTAATTAGTCGGATGTCGAACCCACAGGGATAATTTCTTCTTATTAACCAATTACTAAAATTATGTCTTCCTAATAATTATTCAGAAAAATACAAATCTAAGAATGAATGTAAGAAATATAAAAGCAAAAACACAATGCAAAGAGAATAAGAAAATAGCAATGTAGAGAAAACCTAGGATTAATACTATCCCTCAATATTCTTTCTAATGATTAACCTTATAATATTTAACTCCCTTAGTCTTTATTATTGATCAAGACACTAATGTATTCACAAGTCTCTTCCAAGGTCATGCAAGTATACCTTAATTTACCAAATACCTATATTCCTATGGTACTTGTAATAAATTAAGATTCATTAAGATTAGGTCTTATTGATCATACATGCCAATTAGGTATATTCCTATCCTAAATTGAAACTTGCATATGCAACATTGAATGTTACTCTACAATCATGCATCAAATTACCTAGGTCTAAATATTATGATTCCTCTTCCGAGTTTATCAATAATATTACCAATTCATTCACCATATATTGGCCAGATATATTGAAGCATTAAACACAAGTAATTTAAATAATAAAAGACTAAGTTTATTAAATATTCGAAAGATATGGCAATTAAACACATATATTGAGTTCAAATATTAACCCTAGAAAATAAGTTAGCTCATGGCTATAAGAGAACAACAGTAAAAATAATTATAAATCATGATACAATTATTAGCAAACCGATATAGACGTCGAATTGCTCTTAATTGCGCTGCCTAGGAACTCTTGATGCCGAAGAACGTCTTGTATCTCTCTCTAAAGTTGCTTTAATTAAGCTCCAATTGCTCTCCAAGACTCGTGCTCTGTATTCTTGGTGCTCTTGGGTCGTCTTGGATTGATTCTTGAAGGCTGGGAATGAGTGGCTTTATATAGGGATTGATATGGGCTTGAAAATCTC
This sequence comes from Ailanthus altissimus, assembly GCA_946807835.1. Taxonomy (NCBI): domain Eukaryota; kingdom Viridiplantae; phylum Streptophyta; class Magnoliopsida; order Sapindales; family Simaroubaceae; genus Ailanthus; species Ailanthus altissimus. Next base: position 17,019,070 of record OX327698.1, read on the forward strand.
AATTCTCATTGGATTAGGACTCGTGATACCGCTGGGGCGATATGCTTCTGTCGCTGGGGCGCTGCGTGAGAAAGCCTGCACCGCTGGAGCGGTGTGATGATAGCGCTGGGGCGCTGCATGAAAACGGCTTCATCGCTGGTGCGGTATGTTGATAGCGCTGGGGCGATGGAGAGTCGCTGGTGCGGTGACTCTTCGGCGCGGGGGCGCTAGACGCGACTTAAGTAGGTCGTTTTTCTTATTTCAATCACTATTTCAGTGCTGGGGCGAAAATTCTTGTGGCGCTGGGGCGATGGACACATACTTTGAAAACTTTGTATTTTAGTCCCTGTTTTCGCTCCTTTTGCGTTCTTTCTTTAAATTTTGTCTAAGTCCCTATAAATAACAATAATGCACATAAATAGCCATCTATTCTCATAAAATCATAAAATATCAATAATAAAAACATGAGAAAATATATGACAAATTTGCCCTTATCACTAGCAGTGTCTCAATTTTGAGCAGTTTCTGCTAGTAAGTCAAGGTAGTTCATTGACTCTTCTGGGTCTTTGTCCTTAAATCTTTCATTACACATCATTTCTATCTTTGCTTAACTTGGGGTGTTAAGCCCTCAGAGAAATTTGATACTAATCTCCATGTTTCAAAGCAATAATGGGGACAGATATTAAATAATTCTTTATACATTTTTCAACATTGGTAAAGGGTCTCTCCTAGTTTTTGGATAAAAGTGGTAATTTGTCTTTTGAAAGAATTTGTTCTAAGGGAAGGAAATTGTTTTTTCAAGAATTGTTGTTGCCTCTCATCCCATAAGAAATGGATCCCAGCCTAAGGTTTTGTAGCCATGTTTTAACTTTATCTTTTAAAGAAAAAGGGAAAAGCTTAAATCGAATTGTGTTTATGCTACAATTTTGGTTATTATATGTGTTATATATTTCTGCAAATTCTCTTAAATGTAGATAAGGATTCTCTGTATCTAAGCCATGAAAAGTAGGTAAAAGTTGGATAATGCTGGCTTAAAATTAAAAGAGTTGCATTCGGAGGAAAAATTAAGTAAGAGGTGCACCGGTTCATGTAGGGTTCATATAGTCTCTAAGTGTCCTAGGTCGGTTATGGTCATTATGTTGAGACTGATTGTGCCCTGGGTTTATGAGTCCCTTAATTTGATTTTCGCTCATGGTGTTAATTGGTGAAGAATGAGAAGATGAAAGGAGAATCTACCAAATTATCAAAGGAAGTTTCGAAATTACCTTTCACCAAACGATGAGAATTAGGATCTCGAAACCAACCGCTCATAAAATGACATAAAACAAAATACAATAACAATAAATAATACAAATAAGAGAAAAAAAAAATAAAATATTAAACACATGTAAATAAAATAGGCAAAATTAAAAGTAAAATAAAGATAAATAATTAGAAGTTAGATTAGTAATATTAGATTATATAATAAAACGTTAATAAATAAATAGTAGGAGGCTCAGCCTTCCATGAAAATAAAAAAACAGAATAATAAATAAAGTAAAGCAAGTTAGGAGACTCGACCTTCCATGAAAATAAAAAACTAAAATAAAAAGTGAATAATAAATACAGAGTAGAAGGCTCAGCCTTCCATGAAAATAAAAAGCGAATAATAAATAAAGAGTAGGAGGCTCAACCTTCTATGAAAATAAAAAATAAAAATAAAAAGTGAATAATAAATAAAATAAAACAAGTTAGGAGGCTCAGCCTTTTATGAAAATAAAATAAACAAACAAACAATAAAAAAAATAATGTTAATTTCACTTCCCCAGCAACGGCGCCAAAAACTTGACATGTCCAGAATATAGGAGTTTATCCCTAAGTGCAAGATTGTCGAAGTAATAAATAACCCGATGAGAATGGGGTCAATCCATAGGAAAATAGAATTAAAATTACAAATTATAAAAGCTTTTAAGATAATTAATACAGTATAAGATGTTTACAAATATTAATTCAATTAACCAATTCAAATAAAAGTTAAGGTTAGGGAGATCCACTCTTGACATAAGAAGTAAGAATATATTTAAATCTTTTTATAACACAATTGGAATCCTCACACAAAGGAGGTTCCAACCAAAAAATATAACAATTAAAGTTCATCATCATTTATATATTGATTAGTATTTATTTCTTTTAATTATTATACACCAAATCTTATAAATGGGTTCAAGTATTTATTATGCCAATCTTTATATTTGTCTACAATAAATCAAGACTCTTACTTTATCAGAAAGGTTATATACACCAAATCTTGTAAATGATTTCAAGAATTTATTCTGCCAAGTATAAAGTTTGTCAATAATAAATCAAGAATCACCACTTTAGAAGAAAGGGTATTAATTCTACAAACAAAATAAATACATCATATATAAATTTGCATAACTTAAGAATGAAGCATTAAATTTATGAATAAGTGTTAAACATATCTTATTACCTTGTCAAGAGCTTCACCCTTTCACCTTAGCATGAAGAAAATTATTTGGACATAATAAAACTAAAGAAAAAGAAGAAGAAATAACATGACTTAATAGTAAACAAGAGAAATAATATTACAAAGAGATAATACAAAGGACAAGTATTTTGAACTAAATTCTAACTTTCTAATTACATCCTTGAGCCATAAACAAGCTACCTATTTATCAAAAAATATGGATAAATCGAGAAAAATTAGGAGGGAATGATTTGGATGATGAAAGTCAAGAATAGTGGAAAAATAATTTGTATTAATTACCACTAAGGTACCAACTTGATTATCTAATTTGAAATTGATGTGATTCGAATTAATTGTCACTCAAAATATCAAAGTTGTAGATAAGTCTATTATCTTTCTAAATTGAGTTATACATCAAAGTTGTAGATAAGTCTATTATCTTTCTAAATTAAGTTATCTCATACGTATTAGATATGTATTGCTATAGTTATGGTCCAAATACTGATGACTGTTCAAACTGGGTCTATACTGCAGGTCAGTTCTGTTCTAGGGCATTTTAACCCTCTAAACATTAGAATTTCAAATGCTTTATAAAATATAATATGTTAGCCCATTGAGTCATCTCTTCATAGGATTAAGATTTACTCCAATTGGATCTATAGGTAGAAAGTTATGCCCATTTTACCAAACCTACCACAAAACAGTTAAAAGATAATTAGGTACAATATTGTAAATATACTTAAATTAAGAAAATTAAATACACTAGTAATACAAAAAAATGATGTAAAACTCTTATTAAATGTGTAATTTCAAGTGTTCATCAAATTCCTCTTAAATATTTTCTTGGAAAACTTCTTCTTGAAACTTGAGCAATCAACCAATAAGTATATGAATCATGTTAGGCTTAGATAGAGGCTGCGCTATCACATATAACTTCTGTCTAAGACCTCCTCTCATTGTTTAGTCTTCTTCAATCCTGATTAGTCCCCAAGTTATCACGTGATATTTTTCGTAGGTGAAGTGAGTTTCATGACCCCTATTCTAGTTCGCATATTGATTTATTGCCTTCATATATTAACTTGTTATACTTGTGCAGGATGTTTAACCAAGGAAGGGGTGATAGAAAGAAGATTGGTTGTTTTGAGAGCCATGGTTTGACTTCTATAGGTTAAGATGATCTAGACCTAGATAGGGTTATGGGCCTACTTTTCTCCCAGAAGAAGGGGTCGGGGTAGAACCCCTGCTCATGGTGGTCGTGGATGAGACTACATTTATGCTATAAAGGGTCGGGGAGCCCTCAATGAGGTAGGGACCTTAGAACCCTAAGAACGATAAAAGTATGAAACGTAGGCCTGCTCATGAGCAGGTCTAGAGTCAGAGTCTTAGAGGTAGGGACGGTGCGCAAGTGACTCTATTTAGAGGGCCGACTCATACTCTACCCTGTTATCCCCAAAGACCAACTGGGGCATCCAGCTCGAGAGCGCTATTACTAAGAGAGGGTCTTTTTTTTTTATAGTGACGCCTCAAGTTTTGGTACTTGAGAGACATGAGGGCTTAGCTTTTCTTATCCCTGTTATGTAAGGGATGAAGTGGTACATTGATCCTACCTAGGCTAGACGGATAATAAAGCAGGACCCGATCACAGGCCTCTATGTTGCTATAGGGACCGCCAAGGATGTAAGACCCACACTCACCTCATAATCTTATTTTCTTGCTTGTACATTCCTAACTTCCTTTTATTTTGCCTTTAGTTAGCTTTCGCTTTATCTCAGTTTCGAAGTAAAATTATAGAAATGATGATGGGTACCCAGTGGGTCAAAGAGAGCCTTCGCCAAGCCAGGTTGGAGGCATAGTAGGCCTAGCATGAGGTAGATTAGGAGCATGAAAGCGTGCGGGACCTGTGGGTTCAATCAGGGCCTCTAAAATAGGATATACAGAGGGTAAGAGTAAGGTCTTTGAGCTTTAGTGACGATTTTTGAGATTTGTGCCTTAAAGTTTTTTCACTAAAATGATCTCTTCGAGGGGCAGCTGGCAGTGGCTTATAGGGAGCGAGAACTATTGGAACAAATTAGGTCTGAACTAGCTGATCGGATCGAAGAATTTTTAAGGTCTCGGTCTACAGGCTACGGTGTGAGATTCTGCTCAGGGATAGTTGAAGGATTTTATAGGTTTATGGGCCTTTTCGAAGAAGGCTACCTTGAGATAGACTTTAATGGGACATGATTTCGTGAAGGTCTAAGGGGAGACTTCAAATGCCTAAGGTACCAATGCTTTGAGGCCCTAGGATCCTCCTACTAATCTCTCAACTACTGGTCCTTCTCATGACTCTTTCGGTCGCCGTTCAAGACCAAGCCACCTTTTGACTAGCTCAGAGGCTCCTGCCCCACCCATCAAGGCCGGTGCTCTTACAATCGTAGAAGGCTTTCCTCTTATAAATGTTTCTCTTGAAGAGGATGGTTCGCCTATTATTGCCATAGAGGACGAGCCTTGATACTACCTGTGTTACTTAATACTTAGTCCTCTGTGTTCTCTCTATCTCTGTCTCTCTCTTTTTTAATTTTTGAAAAATGCCTCAGGCTGATGTGTCATTGTTATGAAATATAAATCTTTTTACTCTTTTTTCTCTTACCTTATATGTACTTTGCATGTTGTTCTTTTTTGAGATATGGAGTTATTTGTAATGATTTTCCCTGTGTTGCTCGACTTATAAATTTAAAACTTAGAGGTCATGTTTACCTTAGAAAATCTTATTTGGGCTGTACGAGTTTAAATATTGTTAGTTTTAGAATTTGTACTTATGTGTCATCCCATTTTGTATAAATATTTTAGTTTAATATTTATACAATAAATATTTCATTAAATCACTAATTATATTTATAAAATGGTAATATGCTTATACATTATATGATCTAAAGGAGTTCAGATCAGTGCTAAGAGTTAGCAAAATTTAAAGAGTTAGAGCCTTGTCAAAAATGGGACAAAGACTTGAGAATATATTAATAATGATATAGTTACAAAAATTTATAAATGGTGCTAGAAAATGTAATTATGCAGTCTGTGCTCAAACATTATGTTTTTGATCTATTTCACCGATGTGGGTTTATCAATAAAATATTTTATATATATTAGTGTATGTCTATATCTGGATGGTTCAGATGGTTAGTCTTAGCAGACTATGAGCTTAATTGAAGCATATAGGTATACAATTATTCAATGAGGACTGGGTGCTAAACAAACTCACGAGGACCTCCAATAGACATTTTATAAAGCTGTTAATGGCAGGTCCTCTCAAGTTGAGTAGTATTCGTAGTCCTTTAACTTGAGCACCACAATGGGCTTATAAGTGATCCATCATACTTTGGTTCTATAAATGCTAGAGATCTTCCGTGGTCTAACTACTGTGTATCACTAGGTATAGGTCGATGCTCATGGAGTTTGGTGTGCATAGATATAGGATCCGTCATCTCATATAGGTGAGTTGTATATCCAGATGCTTCGAGATTATATCTCAGAAACTCTTATAGCTATAAGTAGTAAACCCAAAAAAAGAGTTTTTCACAGGGTTGAACAATATCGTAAAAGTGTTTTTGTATATTATTTATTGAGATACGAATCTGAAGATAAGTTCATGGATAAGCAAATAGAGATATGATAATCATGATCTATATCTCTGCTCTTTCAAGATATAGACAACAAAAGGATTATACTTATATGTTATGGCCTCAGCCTGTATAGTGTAACGCATTAATTTATAATATCCGTGACGTGTGCATAGACATTATTCACGAAATCATGGAAGAGTTCCATTTGACAAACTAAGTATGGATCTAGAGAGTACCGCAATATAAAGTGTACGTGTTGTGCACTGGAGTAGCATATTGGATTGAATAGTTCGATCAAGTAAATTCTAACAAATTAGGTATTTGTTTCGAGATCCCTCGAGTTGTGCACTTGTCAAGACTTAAGTATTAAGTACATCAATTAGTTAACAAAAATTATTAACTAATAGAATGATGACAAGTGGCACATTTTGAGCTATTTATTGTTTGACTAAGAAAATTACATAAGTACCATTGCTTGTTAGACAAACAACTTCTATTCAATAAACAAAGAATTTTTTTTGTTTTATTTAATATTATTAAAGTCAAACAATAATATTTTAATAGAATAACACACGTTTAATTATTATTAAATAAATAAAGGGAGACAATTAAACAAATGAGAATAGGTTATGTATGGCATGTGGGGCTCGAATATTGACTTTTCAAAAGTAAGGGAAAATTACTTATAAAAGTGTGTTTTTCATTTTGGAAAATGGTAAAGTTGGTTCATCCATTTGAAGGAGGGGGGAGGGGTTGCAGAGAGAGAAGAGTTTTACTTTATGTATTTCAAATGTTGAAATAAGAGAAAAAATTGTTTAGTTTTTCAAGTGTTGAAAGACGACTATTCATCTCATTGTTATTCATATTTTGGCTGGTCAATTGTTTCAAGTGTTCAAGAGTTGATCAAATGGAAAAAATTCTTTATGTTGAAGCATACTAATCTAGGCTTAAGTGTTTAGCTTAGTGTTATTCTGATATACAGCAAATATTTCATTAATAATTGTTAAAATATAATTATATGGTAAGAAACTTGTAAATTTTTTAAACATTGTAGATTTAAAGGAGTTTAGATCTGATCTAAAAGAGTTTAGGTTAATGTTAAAGTTACCAATTCTAAAGAGTTAGAATCTTGTCTGAAATAGGGACAAAGACCCGAGAATAATATAGTAATGACGTAGCTGTAAAGAGTTGCAAATGGTGCTAAGAAATGTCATTACGCAATATGTTCTCGAAAACATCGTTCCTGATCCATGGTTACCGATATGGGTTGATCAGTATTCATTCTGGATTAGTGTATGTCTATATCTAATTGTTCAGATGGTTAGTCTTAGAAGACCATAGACTTAGCGAAAGCTCGTATAGGCATGCAGGTATTCACTAAAGACTGACTACCGAACAGACTCACGAGGACCTCCAATAGACATCTCACAAAGTCGTCAATAGAGGTTCTTCTCGAGTTGAGTAGTATTCGTGATCCTTTTACTTGAGTGCCATGGTGGACTTGTGAGTGATCCACCATACTTTGGTTCTACGTATGTTTCATGGTTTGACTGCTAGGTATCTCTAAGAATAGTTCGATGCTCATGGAGTCCGATGTGCATAGCTATGGGAGCTGTTAGCTCATATGGGTGAGTTATATATCTTGATACTTCGATATTGTGTTTTAGGAAGTCTTGTGGCCACAAGCATAAAACCCAAGAAATATTTTTCCATAGGGTTATATAATATCGCAAAGGAGTTTGTAGATATTGTTTACGAAAATACAAATTTAGAGATAAGTTCATAGTTGAGTATACAAATAATTGACGGTGATGATCTATATCTCTGCTCTTCTAAGGATATAGGTGACAGAGGAATTATATGGATATGGTTGACCTTAACTTATATGGTTCAATATGTCGTTCTATAATATCTGTAATGTGTGTGTGGGGCATCGTTCACCGACTTGCGAAAGTATTCCGTAAGACAAACATGTGTGAACTTAGAGAATCTCACAATATGAAGTGTACTCGTTGAGCACGAGGATAGTGGTACAAATTGTATGAATCGATCTGGGAAGGTTTCAAAAAGTAGGATATGTTTTAGGACCTATTTGAAAAGTGGAAAACATAGTTTGCAAATATTGTAAACAAGTCCTTATTGCATGGAAAAGTGAAAATGTACATATGGCATCCATGCATGGCCATTTATGTGACAAATAACAGCATGCATGGACATGCATATGACAAATGTCAACCATGCAAAGTGTTTATATGAATGAGTGACATTTGTCACTCATGCATGAGCTTACATGCATTATATGGCTATATGTAAGACATGTGTGCACTTTAAAAGTCTTAAACTTAACAAAACAAATATAATGAGTTACATTTGTATAGAATTGAATTACTGAATGCAGAGAAAATGCAAACTTTGAAAAGTTACATTTAGGTCCCTAAACACCATTTTAAGCATTTGATACTTCAACTAATTCAAGAGTTGAGTTGTTTATTGATTCCTGCATGAAATATACATCATTATAATCCCACTAAATGTTAGACTCTAGAATTGTTGAAGAGATGACTTCATTATGTGCTCAACAGATTTTAAAGTTCAATAATCTTTACCGAATCGTCTACAAAGGTATGTATTCGATTTTAGCGTTGTTTTTGATTCAATTGTATTGTGTATATGTTGATTATATTATATTCTGCTGCGTAATATATGTTAGACATGTATTTGAAACAATTTAACATGTACACAATCACATGCATGCACCATTTAATGTACTAACAGTATGCACCTTAGGAAACTAGCACACTTTCAGTTGGGGTTTGAAACATTTGCAAGATATAATATATTTTGTTATTGACTTTTAGATGGTAGAATAAAACCCTCGGAGGGGCAACCCTATTAGTGTTAAACTGATGCGATATTTTTATATCATAAAATTAAGTGCAAGTATACACTATCGTATGCAAGTAATAAAGGGACTAATTAGTCGGATGTCGAACCCACAGGGATAATTTCTTCTTTTTAACCAATTACTAAAATTATGTCTTCCTAATAATTATTCAAAAAAATAAAAATCTAAGAATGAATGTAATAAATATAAAGCAAAAACACAATGTAAAGAAAATTAAGTGATAGCAATGTAGAGAAAACTTAGGATTAATATTATCCCTCAATATGCTTTCTAATGATTAATCCTCTAATATTTAACTCACTTAGTCTTTATTATTGATCAAGACGCTAATGTATTCACAAGCCTTTTCCAAGGTCATGCAAGTATACCCTAATTTACCAAATACCTATATTCCTATGGTACTTGTAATAAACTAAAGTTCATTAAGATTAGGTCTTATTGATCATACATGCCAACTAGGTATATTTCTATCATAAGTTGAAACTTGCATATGTAACATTGAATGTTACTCTATAATCATACATCAAATTACCTAGGTCTAAATATATTGATTCCTCTTCCGAGTTTATCAACATATTACCAACTCATTCACCATATATTGGCTAGATATATTGAAGCATTAAACACAAGTAATTTAAATAATAAATGACTAAATTTATTAAATACTAAAAGATATGGCAATTTAAGCGCACATATTGAGTTTAAATATTAACCCTAGAAAATAAGTTTAGTTCATAGCTACAAGAGAATCACAACAATGAAAATAAAAATAAAATATGATACAATCAATCGCAAACCGATGTAGACGTTGAATTGCTCTTGATTGATGTTGCTCTGGATTCTTGGTGCTCTTGAACTGCTCTAAGTTCTCTTTTTCTTGCTTTAGGTCCTTCTCTGGTCCTCTTAAAGTTTGGGAACGAGTGTCTTTTTATAGGGATTGATATGAGCTTGAAAATCTCAGTTCTCGTCGGACTAGGACTCGTATTACCGTTGGCGCGCTATGAAGTTATCGTTGGGGCGACGAGTGAAAAAGCTATCACCGCTGGAGCGGTGGGATCTTGGCGCTGGGGCGTTGCATGAAAACGGCTTCATCGCTGGAGCGGTGGGTTGATAGCACTGGGGCGCTGGATTGTCGCTGGTGCGGTAACTCTTCGGCGCTGGAGCGCCAGACGCGACTTAAACAGGTTGTTTTTCTAATTTCGATCACTATTCCAACGCTGAGGCGATAGTATTCTTGGCGATGGGGCGATAGTATTCTTGGCGATGGGGCGATAGTATTCTTGGCGCTGGGGCGATGGACTTATATTTGGAAAACTTTGCATTTTAGTCCCTGTTTTTGCTTCTTTTGCATGTTTTGTTTAAATTTCGTTCAAGTCCCTACAATTAACAATAAAGCACATAAATAGCCATCTATTCTCATAAAACAATGAAATATCAAAATAAAAGCATGAGAAAATATATGACAATTTTGCCCTTATCAAATTCCCCAAAACTTAAATACTTACTTGTCCTCAAGCAATAAAATAAAACTTAAGAGCGAAACAAAGGGTTATACTTGACTCATTTAACAAATAAAGAAAATAAAAGAAAATATAATAAACTAGTAAGATGATCAAAATCATTGTCTCAAAGGCTGACGAAATGGTACAAATCCTTAAGGTCGATAAATAGCTATTAACAATTCTAAATTATCTTTGTTTAGTCCCTTATTCTTCCTCATAGACAATCACCTTGTGTGTGTGTGCAAGCAGCAAGTAAATAGCTAAACCATACTTTGATTTACTTTATACTTTAATTTGTACATAAAAGATGGTGTCTCGGCGTTTAATTTATATAATGACACTTCCATAAGCTTGTCTTTATTACCACTCTCCACTAATGTAAAAAATCACATGTTTAGGGATCTATTTAGGACTTTACTTAGCTTGTAATGTAAGGCTAAGGTCAAGGTGGGATAAAAGGATAAACATATGAAGTTCAAATTACACCATGAACACTTAAACTTTTACCTAGAAACCTCTTGATCTTTCTTTTCCTTGTATTATCTCTTTCTCTAAACTTATTGTGTTTCCCATCTTTCTTTTCAACCTTTTATTTTTCAAAGAATTTCTTCTTTTTCTTAAACTAGGGGTATTTTATTTTTATTTGTTTCTATTTTTTTTTTCTTCTTTGAATACCCCCAAACTTAGATTAACAAATACCACTCAAACTTATTTTTCTCATATCACCACAACCTTTTCTTTGCAAGAGTATTTCTAAGTAAATGCAAAGTTTATGGTGTTACGGGTAAATTTTTGGATAAGTAAACTTTAAGTCTTGGGCTTGTAATGTGGTTAAACCAAAGAATGGGTAATTAGGCTTAAAATAGGGTACTATGGATAAATATAGGCTAAAGGGTAGGCTGGAAAGGCTCAATCGGTCCAAAGATGGCCTAATGTCATTTCCCTATTCATGTGTTTCTTAGAATTTCGCCTCAAGTAGTAACTAAAGACAAGTTCTAGAGTATCGGTCTTCGAGACTGTGGTGTACTCCCTAAAGCATAAGTATCTCTAAGTAATAATTATAACTATTCATACTTATAAGGTGCTCAAAAAATTGGTGATTATAAATAAGGTCAAACTTATTCCTAAACTTAGATAACTAAAATTGTCTCAAGTATTTATCATTCCTTATGGATTTGTAAAAATAAATTCAGCCATGTATTCTTTTTCTTATCATAGACTAATGATCATCTTATCAAAACCTAATAAAAATAAACAAAACACATAAGAGATAAAAATATAACTTTGTTTTTTACATAAGATTTTAACTAAAACATATAAAGCAATACGAACATAAAGCGTAGAAATATTCCCCCCCATATTTAAACTGAAACATGGGCCCCATATGAAGAAATAACAAACAAAATTAAGAAACTTCCCTGTGGAAACAAAATAGTCATCCAAGATCGTTGGGGTCAAAGATAAGGTCCTCAAAATCAATGTCTGGCGATGGTGGAGGTGAAGGGATCACCAGAGGCTGTGGTAGAGTCGAAGGATTGAGTCCAAAGGATGTGGCAATAGCCTGGGTCCATTGGATTAAATACCTCTAAGTAGCGTTGGAAGTACGCTCCATAGAAGTCATGCGGGCCTCTAGTTGAGCTAGGCGCTCATGGATAGGTAACGGGCGAACGACAACAACAGCAGGACGACGGGGAGCCTCAAGAGGGGGTGGGTTAGCAGCAATTATCCTGCGGATAATAGGAGTAGATATAACAGCAGCTGGAGCGTGTCGCTTCTCTCGCTGGTTCCAAGTAACGCCGACTCGTGCACATAAATCTGTAATCAAGGAAGGAAAAAATAATCTGTTGTTAAGGCGGGAACATGCCAAAATTTCTGCATAAATGATCCTACCAATGTCAATTGGGCGATGCGTCATGATGGCAAAAAGGTAGATGGCGCGGAGTTTGGTGATGTCACTGGTATGAGAAATCGGCATGAGTCTTGCTGCAAGGAAGCTATACCAAGCTTTGACTTCTAAATGCATATGGCGAGACATGAATGTCATAGGTAGATCGTTGATTACATGCCACTGCATCCCTGGTGTACATAGAGTAGTAATGATTTCCTCGTAGTTTGGGTTATTTCTGAGTTCTGCCATATTATCCTCAATCTCTGCTGGTAACCCAAAATAAGCATTAATCGTTGCGGGATCAAATGCTACTCTCTTATCTCGAACAAATACCTGCCCATAGTTGTCTAGTTCACTTGCATTGGCGTAAAATTCTCGGACAATGGGAACTATGCTGTGTCTTGGCTGTGTACAGAACTGTTCCCAATGATGCTCTCGGATCATGTCTCCAATGCTGGGAATATTCAAGTTTTCTAGATCAAACCTCGTTCTACAATGAAATCTTTCTTGAGAACCATATCTGTATACCGGGCTTGTGTTTTGATAGAAGTGAATCGAGTCCTATCGTAGGCATTACCGCTGCTGTTTGCTGTACTACGTTGCCTTTTTGGTTCCATGATTTTGTTCTTTACCTGATTGATCACAAGAATATAGCAAGTGAAGCGATTGTAAAGTAATTGGCATGGATTGTGTACCTGTTTCACACTCTTGTTATTTTTGAATCAGTCGTAGCGCTGCCGCGGTACCTGTCCTACCGCGCCCGCGCTGAATATCGCTGCGGCGGTAAATAACGTGTCGCGCCCGCGCTGTATATCACTGAGGCTATAATAAACACGTCGCGCCCGCTCTGTTCATCGCTGAGGATATACTCTACGAATCGCTCCAGCGCTGTATATCGCTGAGGCGGTAAATCATGTGTCGCTCTCGCTCTGAGTAGCGCTGCGGCGCTAATCTTCTTGTCGCGCCCACACTGAATATCGCGGAGGCGATAATACCTGTATCGCTCCTGCGCCATGATGGTATCATAATTTTTCAAAACTGTATGGGCGCTGGCGCACCACGATATGTAGCACGGGGGCGGTGAGCTAGAGTAACGGCTTTTTCATCTTCTGTCTTTTGCTGCCGCGTTGAGTTCCACCGTTGGAGTGACATACTGGCGCGCCTGCGGTGATATGATGTCGCGCTAGTGCTGAGGCAATTTTTGGGACAGATACTGGAATTTGCGTTGGCGCGATGCTGCGTGTACCGCGGGGGCAGTGGTGTCTCGATTTTCCTGTCGCTGCTGCGCCATGTTATTCTGCTGGAGCGCTGAACCCTTTTTTTTTTGTTTTTTTGTTTTTTTAAAGATACTGGAAAAAGAAAGGAGAAAAAAAATGATAATAATAATAATACTTACCTTGGGTTGCCTCCCAAGTAGCGCTTGATTTAACATCATCGGCTTGACGGGGCTTCCTATTCTCTTATGGTGGGTCAAAGATGCCAATGGAAGCATTTGTGCAAGTGATCTTGTTGGTTTTCTTCTTTCTCAGCTTCCATATTTTTGCAATTAGACCTCGGTTAGCATCTTTTGCTGCATTCTCCTTATGTCTCTCCGGAAGGACTTTAATCTTAGACCGATGAAATGATTTTTCCTTTTCTTTCTCTTTGCTTGCTTCATCGTGATGCTGCCTTTTCTTCTTCTCTCTTGCCTTCCTATACTTTAATGCCCTTTTTCGGATGTGAGGATCCAATGTCTCCATATCTTTGAATTGCTTGACACTTGGGTGCACCACATTAATGCAGAAACAGTCTTCATTTTCAGTTGGTAATTTGATTTCCTTGAAGACCTTGAAAGTGACTTTGTCCTCTTGTACCCTCATGCTTAACTCCCCTTTTTGCACATTAATGATTGTTCTTCCAGTGACTAGGAAGGGTCTTCCAAGGATGATTGGGAGCTCCTTATCTTCTTCCATATCCAGAACAATGAAATCCGCAGGAAAAATGAATTTATCGACTTTAACCAACACATCTTCAATTAATCCCTTGGGATAGGTGAGAGAACGATCTGCCAGCTGAAGTGTGATATTTGTTGGTTTGGCTTCTTTCAGTCCCAATTTTTTGTACACGGACAGTGGTATAAGATTGATGCTAGCTCCCAGATCATAAAGTGCCTTCCCAAAATCGTAATTTCCAATTGAGCATGGTATGGTGAAGCTCCCAGGATCTTTGAGCTTTGGAGGTAGCTTCTTTAGAAGGATGGCGCTACACTCTTCTGTTAGGGCCACAGTCTCGAAGTCATCCATTTTTCTCTTCTTTGATAAGATGTCCTTCATGAATCTCACATAGCTCGGCATTTGCTCCAGTGCATCTGCAAAAGGAAAATTAATATGTAATTTCTTAAAAATGTCAAGAAATTTAGAAAATTGCTTATCTAGTTTCTTCTTTTGCAGCCTCTGAGAAAATGGAGATGGTGGAGTGAATGATTGTATGGGTTGCTTCTGCCTGTTGCTACTGGTATCTTCTGCTGCATTTTCCCTTTTCTGTTCTTGTACTTGAATACCAGATTCTATGCTTTTCTGTGTTTCAGCACTCTTCTCTTGGCTTCTTAGCTGTTGTAATCTCTGAGGAAATGGTATAGATGGTCTATATGGTTGCACCTCATCTTGCAGGACCACTGGTTCTTTTTCCTTCTCTATCATCTCCGAAAGCTGTGGTTGAGGAGTGTTATCATGTAAGATTTTACCACTTCTTAGGGAAATAGCTTGGCACTGTTCTACGTTTCCTTTTGGATTGACTTCGGTGTTGCCTGGTAGAGTTCCTTGAGGTCGATTGTTCATTGCTGTAGCAAGTTGTCCTACTTAATTCTCCAAGGCTCTAAGTGAAGCTGCTTGACTTTGAAAGAGTGCATCTGTTTTCTTCATAAATTGTAAGAGCATGTCTTCAATGTCTGGTTTTTTCTCTTGCTGGATTTGCTGTTGAAAGCCAAGATGAGCTTTGGAATGCTGTCCCTGATTATTGTTGCTCCATGAGAAGTTGGGGTGATTTCTCCATCTGGGGTTATAGAACTTTGAGTTGAGATTGTTACGGTTGAAGTCCCCTACATATTGAGCAGTCTCCATGCATTGTCCATTAGCATGATTGCTTCCACAGAAATCGCAAATGATGGGTTGACTCTTGATATCATTAACTCCCAAGTTGCTTAATTGTTTGGCCAAAAGGTTGACTTGGGCAGATAATATGGTCAAAGTGTCTACTTCGTGTAGTCCAGCGATCCTTCTTGTGGTAGACCTTTCGGTGGGCCATTGATAGGCATTGGACGTCATCTCATCTAGTAGATCATAAGCTTCATCAGTGGATTTATTCATAAGTGCTCCTCCAGCTGTAGCATCTACTATTGTTCTGAATTGACCGACTAATCCATTGTAGGATGTTTGTACAAGCATCTACTTCGGAACTCCATGATGAGGACATTTTCTTTGCATATCTTTGTATCTCTCCCATGCCTCATAAAGAGATTCTCCATCTAGTTGTAGGAATGATGTGATGTCGTTCCTCATCTTAGCAGTTTTAGCAGATGGGAAGAATTTGACGAGAAACTTTTGTGCAAGATCATCCCATGTAGCTATAGATCCAGATGGAAGTGATAACAGCCAACTTTTTACTTTGTCTCTCAAGGAAAAGGGAAACAATATTAGTCGGATTGCATCATCGGACACCCCATTGTACTTGAATGTGTCACATATCTCCAAGAAGTTGATAATGTGCATGTTTAGATCATCATTGGGCAGTCCACCAAATTGTACCGAATCCTTGAGCATTTGAATTGTGCTTGGCTTGATCTCGAAGTTATTAGCTTAAACAGTTGGTCTTTGAATGCTTGAATGGATTCCATTGACTAGGGGAACAACATATTCCCTTAGTGGTCTTGCTTCATTGTTAGGTATAATTGGTACTTGATCTTCCATGATGTTGACTTCATTTTGCTCTCTTCTAATTCTTCTTAAAGTTCTTTCAATCTCTGGATCAAAAGCAATTAAGTCTTCACTTTTTTGATCTTTGCATGTACCTCGTAAGAAAGAAAGTAAAACTAAATTAAGAAAAATAAAAAATAAAAACTCTGAAGTAAAAACTAGAAAGATTGGTATTAATATTGGTGAAAAAGTAGATAATTATCCTCGGCAACGGCGCCAAAAACTTGATGCGATATTTTTATATCATAAAATTAAGTGCAAGTATACACTATCGTATGCAAGTAATAAATGGACTAATTAGTTTGATGTCGAACCCACAGGGATAATTTCTTCTTTTTAACCAATTACTAAAATTATGTCTTCCTAATAATTATTCAAAAAAATAAAAATCTAAGAATGAATGTAATAAATATAAAGCAAAAACACAATGTAAAGAAAATTAGGTGATAGCAATGTAGAGAAAACCTAGGATTAATATTATCCCTCAATATGCTTTCTAATGATTAATTCTCTAATATTTAACTCACTTAATCTTTATTATTGATCAAGATGCTAATGTATTCACAAGCCTCTTCCAAGGTCATGCAAGTATACCCTAATTTACGAAATACCTATATTCCTATGGTACTTGTAATAAACTAAGGTTCATTAAGATTAGGTCTTATTGATCATATATGCCAACTAGGTATATTTCTATCCTAAGTTGAAACTTGCATATGTAACATTGAATGTTACTCTACAATCATGCATCAAATTACCTAGGTCTAAATATATTGATTCCTCTTCCGAGTTTATCAACATATTACCAACTCATTCACCATATATTGGCCAGATATATTGAAGCATTAAACACAAGTAATTTAAATAATAAATGACTAAGTTTATTAAATACTAAAAGATATGGCAATTTAAGCGCACATATTGAGTTCAAATATTAACCCTAGAAAATAAGTTTAGTTCATAGCTACAAGAGAATCACAGCAATGAAAATAAAAATAAAATATGATACAATCAATCGCAAACCGATGTAGACGTCGAATTGCTCTTAATTGATGTTGCTCTGGATTCTTGGTGCTCTTGAACTGCTCTAAGTTCAATTTTTCTTGCTCTAGGTCCTTCTCTGGTCCTCTTGAAGGCTGGGAACGAGTGGCTTTTTATAGGGATTGATATGAGCTTGAAAATCTCAATTCTCGTCGGACTAGGACTCGCATTACCGCTGGTGCGCTATGAAGTTGTCGCTGGGGCGACGCATGAAAACGGCTTCATCGCTGGAGCGGTGGGTTGATAGCGCTGGGGCTCTGGAGAGTCGCTGACGCGGTGAATCGTAGGCGCTGGAGCGCCAGACGCGACTTAAACAGGTTATTTTTCTAATTTCGATCACTATTCCAGCGCTGGAGCGATACTCTTCTTGGCGCTGGGGCAATGGACTTATATTTTGAAAACTTTGTATTTTTGTCCCTATTTTTGCTCATTTTGCATTCTTT
Organism: Ailanthus altissimus; assembly: GCA_946807835.1. Lineage (NCBI taxonomy): Eukaryota > Viridiplantae > Streptophyta > Magnoliopsida > Sapindales > Simaroubaceae > Ailanthus > Ailanthus altissimus. The sequence continues at coordinate 17,036,847 of OX327698.1, forward strand.
GTTTAAATTTTGTTCAAGTCCCTGCAATTAACAATAAAGTACATAAATAGCTATCTATTCTCATAAAACAATGAAATATCAAAATAAAAGCATGAAAATATATATGATAATTTTGCCCTTATCATAAACCCATCCATACAGCCATTTAAAGTTTAAATGCTTTATGGAATCACTCTGGGTAGAGACTTTTTTGTGAGAGTCAAACCCTCTATACAGGACTATTATTTTACCCTTGACTTGCAGATGGTACAACAAATCCCTCAAGGGGGTGACCCTATGAGTGTCGAATCCACAAATATAGTTCTTCAAAGTTTAAATGGTTCGAGGAACCACTCTGGGTGGAGACCTTTTTGTGAGAGTCAAACCCTTTACACAGAACTATTATTTTACCTCCGGTTTGCATATGGCATAACAAAGCCCTCAGAGGGTGACCCTATAAATGTCGAACCTACTCATACAACTCTTTAAAGTTAAAACAGTCTGTGGAACCACTTTTGGTGGAGATATTTTTGTGAGATTCGAACCATTTACACAGAACTATTATTTTACCCCCGACCTGTAAATGGTAGAACAAAGCTCAGGTGAGGGGGACCTTATGAGTGTCAAACCCACCTATATAGCTCTTTAAAGTTTAAATAGTCTGGGAACCACTCTGAGTGGAGACCTATTATAAGAGTTAAACCCTCTGCAGATGACTATTATTTTACTCCTGACCTGTAGATGGTAGAACAAAGCCCTTAAGGGGTGGCCCTATGATGTCGAACCTACTCATATAGCTCTTCAAAGTTTAAACGGTTTGGGGAACAACTTTGGATGAGACCTTTTTGTGAAAGTCAAACCCTTTGCATAGGACTATTATTTTACCCTCGATTGACATGTGGCGTAACAAAGCTTTCAAGGGTGAACCTATAAGTGTCGAACCCACTTAGACAACTTTTTAAAGTTAAAACAGTATGAAGAACCACTTTGGGTGGAGACATTTTTGTAAGAGTCAAACCTTTTGCATAAGACTATTATTTTACCCCCGACCTGCTAATAGTAGAACAAAGCCCTAGAGAGGGAAGGGGGCACCTTATAAGTGTCGAACCTACTTATACAGTCTTTCATGAGAGTTGAACCTAGGTGGAGACCTTTATATGAGAGTTTAACCATCTACACAGGACTATTATTTTACCCCCGACCTACAGATGGTAGAACAAAGTCCTTGGGGGGGTGACTCTATAAGTGTCGAACCCACTTATACAGCCCTTCAAAGTTTAAATGGTTCGAGGAACCACTCTAAATGGAGACATTTTTGTGAGAGTCACAACTTTGTACATGACTATTATTTTACCCCTGACTTGCAGATGGAAAAATAAAGGCCTCATAGTAGTGGACCTTATGAGTATTGAACTTACTCATACAGCCCTTCAAAGTTTAAACAGTCTAGGGAACCATTCTAAGTGTAGACCTTTTTATGAGAGTTAAACCCTTTTCATAGGACTATTATTTGACCCCTGACCTGCAGATGGCAAACAAAGCCCTTAAAAAGGCGAACCTATGAGTGTCGAACCTATTTCTACAGCTTATTAAAATTTAAACAGTCAGGGGAACCACTATAGGTGGAAACCTTTTCGTGAGAATCGAACCTTCTGCATAAAACTATTATTTTACCCTCCACTTGGAGATGGTAGAACAAAGCCCTCGGGGGGAAGGGGAGGGGTGACCCAATGAGTGTCAACCCACTCATACAACCCTTCAATGTTTAAACGGTCTAGAAAATCACTCTAGGTGGAGACCTTTTTGTGAGAGTTGAACCCTCCATATAGGACTATTATTTTACCCACAACCTGTAGATGGCAAAATAAAGCCCTCGGAGGTGACCCTATGAGTATTAAATCCAATCATTTCGCCCATCAAAGTTTTGGATCGAGCCCTGATCCGGCATGTATAGATCCCTAGGTTTGTTTATCTAGTGCTTATGCAAAAATAATAAATTTTCATCAATAGAGTCATTGAATTTCTTTGACAGTGCTCATGGGTTTCATTTTCATAATAGATTTAATTTTGTTAGGGTTGGCTTCTATCCCCCATTTTGCTAACCATGAACCTTAGACATTTCATGGACTTCGTTTCAAAGGCACATTTTTTAGGATTTAGCTTTATTTTGTGTCTCCTCATGGTCTTAAAACTTTCTTTTAAATCTTCCACATGATCCCCAAACTTGACAGATTTAGCAATCGTGTCATCTACATACACCTCTATACTCTTTAATATTAATGGCTTAAACAGTTTATTTACTAATCTTTAATAGTTGGCCTCTAATGTTTGAGGCTAAACAGCATTACTTTGTAGTAGTAGGTCTCTTGGTGTGTAACAAATGATGTTTTCTCCTAATCGAGGAGAAATATTCAAATTAATTGTATCCCAAGAGAGCATCCATGAAGCTTATCAGCTTGTATCCCTATATAGAATCGACTAACTGGTCTATTTTAGGAAGATCGAAGTTATCTTTAGGGCACGATTTGTTAAAGTCTGTGAAATCAACACACATCCTCTACTTCATGATGACTTTTCTCACCATTATAATATTAGCCAACCATTTTGGGTAGTGTATCTCCCTGATGAACCTTTCAATTAATAGTTTCTCCACCTCTGCAGCTATCATCTTATTCATCTCATAATTAAAAAAAATTTCTTTTTTGTTTGATCGGCTTGAAGGTAATGCTGACTGTTAGTACGTGGGATGCTAATGATGGGTTAATTCCTGGCATGTTTTTATGTGACCATGTGAAAATGTTTGAGAACTCCTGTACTAGTACAAATAATCCCTCTTTAACCTTAGGCTCTAACTGAGATCCGATCTTAACCACTTTCTCAAACACATTGGATTTAACCTGAATCGAGCACAACTCCTCTTTAGGTCCAAGTGACTCCTTGTCATCTTCTTGTAGGTTAACAATTATGATACAATAAGTTCTTTTGGCTGATATAGTATAACAGCTTCTGGCCATCTTCTGACACCTGATACAACCTTAATCCCTTCCCCAGTAAGGAATTTAAGCTTTAAATCGTGTATAGACAAGGCTGCATTGTTGTTTCTCATAAAATGTCGTCTGAGCAGGATCTTGTACGAAATGGTTAATCCACTACCACAAAGCTAGTCATCACGGTCTTCATATACGACTTTTTGCCTAAAGTCATAGGAAATTCACAATCCCGAGCGATATTACACACATTTTCCTAAACACTTGTAGCGGGGTTTGAGTTCTCTCCATCCTCATGTCTTTGATTTTTAGTTCATCTATGGCTTCCTTGAATATTATGTTGACTGAGCTCCTGAGGTCAATGAATCCTTGATTAACTTCTATACCTACTACCTGTATGGGTGCCACGAGAGTATTATCATATGGATAACTCACTCCTTTGGTATCTTCCTCGATAAACATGATAGGTACTTCTTATATCTGTGACTTCTTAGTGACCGAGATGTTGCACATGACTTAATGCCCCACCATCAAGTTTCGCGAATAATTCTTCTTCTGTCAGTTGGAGTCACTCGTTAGTGTTAGTCCCTAAGAGATAATTATAGTAATGTTGCAGGTGGATTCACTGGGGTGGTCAATGGGTTAACTTTTACATTGTTGGTCTACCTGAAACTCCTCTAGGTACCTATTCCTTATTAAAGAATCCACCTATTTCTTTAGGTCGAGACATTCGCCTCTGGCATGTCCCAGGCTTTGATGAAATTCACACCTACATCCTAGGTTTGTTTATTGCTCCACTAATTTGTTTTTATGTGAGACCTTAAAGTATAGGCCCCATTAGAAGGAAGCCATGGATTTAAACAACCCCACATTGCATCTCAGCTGGATGTTCTGACCTTGGGTTTCCCAGGTTTCAGTACTGGTCAAGTTGATTGGCCTAAAAGCAAGGTCTGCCTTGCTTATTAAGGTGGTTTTCCTAAGAGCTAGACCTGTTGTATTGGATTAGGTAACTTACCTCATGGCGAGGCCTATTCGATCTTTCAATCTTTGGGTGTTTAAAGAATTGTAGTGGTGTTCTCCCCTTCTCCTTAGATATATTTCATTCTCTAGTATATGGATTTAACCCTAAGCTATGTTTGTATGTGCAACTTTTTTTTGCCTCTTCTATAATGATATACTTGGATAACTTATTATAAGTAGTAATATAATTTGGGACATGGTTCTCGGACAAGTAGTACCATAAATGGTTTAACTTCAATCTGGCCCTGAGAGCTTTTAGGGCTATTAGTTAGTCAAATGCCCCAAATGAGATTTCCTCCTATGGAATCTTTCCATGTACTCATTTAGATTCTTATTCCTCCCTTGCTTGACCTCCTTTAATTATCGGGGATCCTTTGCCACTTTGCAGGACTCGCAAAAATGCTACGCAAACTTCTATATGAGCTTGTAGTAGTACGAGATGCTTTGCTGCTTTAATCTGTGATACCAAATAAGGGTTGGACCTTCAAGGTTCATGTGGAATAGTTTTCACATCACATCTGCTCCTACCTTAAACCTGCTATGGATAGTAGGTTGGATACCTGATCAATGTAGTGATTGGTATCTGTCACTCATCATTACATTAGGAGGCTTGACAATCTAAATCCGCTCGAAAGTTCTGTATCTCTCAGTTCATCCATCAATGGGGATTTCTCTCTCTCCGTCTCTTTGGGGAGGATGGTCTTTTTTCTCATTTTCCTCGGACAAACTTCGTAGCCGCTCTTCTAATCCCCAAACTTTATCCTTAAAGGGAGGCTCGACATGGGGCTATTCTCGGCTCTTATCCTCTCACCTTCTCATCTACTTTGAATTCCCGATTCGAGATCCATCAAACTCGTCTGGCATATAATTCTGTATTTTCCCTCAACTAGATGATAGTGGGCTTCCGATCCCCTTTCCTTAGTCTGATGGAAGCAATAAATGTTATTATTATTTTAAAATTAAGTGATTTAATTTTAAAAAAATTAAATAAAAGTAACACAAAGTTCATAATAATTGAGGCGACAAATGGTAATCAAATATTAATAATAATATAAGTATAATACTACGTATATAAATATGAAATTATTATTATAAAAAAGAACTTTTGATATAAAATATAATATATTATAAAATGAAGAATTGAAATAATAAAAATACATATTACAAAAGTTTATAATTTAGTCTCGTAAAACATCAACTCACCTAGTCTAGAAAACAAAGCTCCCACTTTATAAAAAAAAAGTTCTAATTGTATTGGAGTCACATATTTTTTCCCAACACACTAACTTATGAATACAAGTCCTTAAATTTTGACTTAAACTAACTAAGTTGTATTTTAAGAATATAAAATATGACACATCAAGTCTAGAGAACAAAGTTTTTACTCTTTCATTGAAAGTTTTCACTTTATCAAATAGAGTTCTATATATATTCTAATAATATATTTCTTCCCAATTTACTAACTTATAAATACAAGTCCCTCAAGTCTTAATATGAAGAACAAATTTGTACTTTAAGAATCTAAAATATCAACTCACTAACTCTAGAACACAAAGTTCCAACTCTTGTATTAAAAATTTTTATTTTGTCAAATTAAGTTCTAAGTATAATCTAGCCAAATATTTTTTCCTAAGTCACAAACTTATAAACACAAGTCCCAAGTTTTGATATGAAATAATCAAATTATGCTTTAAGAATCTAAAAAATCAACTCACCAAGTTTAGAACACAAAGTTTCAACACGTGTATTAAAAATTTTTATTTTGTCAAATTGAATTTTAAGTGTAATGTGACCACATATTTCCTCTCAACTTACTAATTTATGAACTCAAGTTTTCAACTTGATATGACATAATCAAATTATACTTTAAGAATCTAAAATATCAACTCATTAAATTTAGAAAATAAAGTTCCCAATCTTTTATTGAGTAAAGTGTTTGCACTTCTTTTTTATATTCGTATAGCATAGCAACATCTAATTACTTTACTTAATATATAATAAAGAAATTTATAATACTACTTTACTCAAATTTGATTTTTTTTTTATTTAAAAAGATTTTAATTATTATTTTATATAATAAAATTATTTTTTAACTAAAACTTTAATTTAAAATATAATAAATTCATGAAGGGATTAAAATAATAAAGAACTTATCAAACTGGCTCGCCAGTTTAAAACTACCTTACAACAGACACAAATTGCTTAACTGATTATCAATTGATTTGTAAATACCTCGTGGCAATAAGATTTTACTATAAAACCAGCTGGCCGATTTTACAAGGCGGCAAGCCAGTTTGTACTTGATATTTTCTTTATGCAGCATAGTTTATTTGAGTTTAAAATATGTTAATATAATTTAAAAAGTAATGAAAAGAATAATACAATGTTCATTTATACTTGAAATATAAAATAAGAAAGTGATATCTAAAAATATTTCAATAGACAACTTCCATTTGTAGATATAGTCAAATTTGGTAATATTATAAGTGAAACTGATATTTTCTATATTTTTATATAGTTAGTGATATTTCTATCCATGATTTTTAATGCAACATTAGGAACACTTCTTTAAAAAAAAAAAAAAAAAAAGAAGATAAGCTTAAAGTAAATTTGAACAAAAATTTTTAAACATCAATAGGACATATGTATTTTTTATTGTAAGTGAATTTAGGGTTTATTAATTTAAGATTTTATATATAGTGAATTCTGTGCGAACAGTTTTCACAGTAAGATTTTTTATTATTAATTACAATAGGACACGTGGCTTTTTGATATTTAAATAATTTTTGAAATACTTTTTGATAATCCATATAAATTTTAGGAATCCAAAACATAATAAATATAAATACTAATTGATTATTTTGAAATCTAGTATTTATAAAAATATTGTACTTATATTTATCTAATGATAATAAATTAATAATGTTATTTATTTAATGTAAATTCTTTTTAATATTTTACATATCTAGTAATATAAATATTAAATTAAATATGTAAATATTTAATTAATTTTGAATGAATAAAAAATTATATTATTTATCTAATAATATAAATATTATAATTAATTGTATAAATATGTAATTAATAACATAAAAATATAAATTAAATAATATATTCAACATAAATATTGAATCTTATTCAAAAAAAAAAAAAAACATAAATATTGAATTATGCATGAAACAGATGAATATTTATTATCAAAATGTGTTTAAAATTAACATTAATGTCACATTAAGTTTTTATTATTAATATAACAATAATAGTATATTGCTAATAATTTTTTTTGTAATTAATATATTATTTTTAATTTATTAATTTCATAGGGGGAGTCCTTGTTAATTATTTTATCATAGATAGTATATATATATTTACTTATATTTAATCAAACAATAAGGGAAAGATTTTCTTGTTAAAAAAGCCGACCCTAATTTCTCTAAAACTCTCTCAACCAAAGAACCATAGAGTCGTCTACTACACTCACTCTTCTACTGGAGAGGGGCCGTTTTGGCCCAAACAGCCCCTCTCCGATAGACCCTCCTTCATTCCTCTTACCTTCAGCTTTTAGTATAGACTTTGTTTTGTTTTTCTGTTATTTTTTTGCCAATTTTAAGTTTTCATTTTCTTTTTTTGTGTGTTGCTGGCTAGCGAGCATCCTATGCAAAGTTAGAGAATCCTTTAGCCACCGTCATATTTCCTTGGCCTACGCCAAGACTCTTGGCCTCGACCAAGCTTCTTCAACATCATCGGGTGTTCTTTTGGCTTTTTTTGGTTGGGCTCCGATTGATTTGTATCATGTGACTGCCAGATACAAGTTATGTTGTGCCTATCTTCATTTTCTGAGGGTCTTGTTGTCCCTCAGATTTAATCCGATCCAGCCATACCACTAAAGATGTGTGCTCTCCTCTGGCCATCTTTTGAACCCATCACCGAGCTGACCACCACCGAGCATTCAGCCTCTGCATCTGAGCAAACACCATTAATTGCAACCCACAGTCTCTTCCAATCTGGTGCATACCAGCAGCCTTTAAACTATCCTGTCATCGTCGCGTAGAATAACCTATTACACTAGATTATATTATCTTGTTGTTATATTATGTATATTATTGGTGAATGTTGGGAGATTGAAAGGGTTACTGGATTGTAATTAGGAAGAATGTTATGTAATATGGTGGTTATTTGCGTTTTCCTCTTGCGTGAGGGTGATTTTTGTCCATTTTCTATAAGTGTGTTTTGGTCCCTCTTCTATAAGGGTGTTTTGTCTCTCTATTATGAGAGTAATTTGTCTCCTCCTCATGAGGGAAGAACTCTCAGCCTTTAATAGGACGAGCAGTTATCCCTAATTATAAGGATGGTCTTTTTTCGCTCCATAGTTAATTTATATCCTTTTTAAGAAGAGTTTCAGGTCTAAATGTTGGTCAATAAACTTATATTGTATTACTATAGTAATTCTCTACTTATATGACAATAATCCCTGTAGTACCTTAATTTAATCAATGATACTAAAAGTTAAAAAAAAAAACTATACTAGTTATTGGTTTAAAGTATAACCAAATTTGAACCGTTGAATTTAATCTAACGACCAAATTTTAGGCTACAAAGTGACTAGAGAATATGTTTTTTAACTAGTATATTTGTATAAGTTTTCACGCTATCAACTCATTTTTGTCTTAATATCTATGGGTGACTAGAGAGAACAACCATCCTTCATCATTATGGATCCCTCATCATCTGAGTCATTCATTCCTCTCACAACCCTTTCTCCTTCTCCAACTACACTTACTCCCTCTCCTTCACTCTGATTCATTCCTCAAGAATGGACCATCTGTACGAAATCACTTACTTACCAGAGGAAAACAAAGTACCTGTGGCTGACCCCCCCATAATCAACCCTTACCATGCCTTTCTCAAGCCCCAAAAAACTCTTTCTACCTCTCTTAAACAATTGATAACACCAAACTGAATCAAAACTAGAGAATATGTACAAGCAACCAAATTTGACAAACACCTCCTCCCGGCTTCAACTGAAGAACAAGTAGTAACCCTCAGGTTCCCTGAGGACCTTCTTCCTCACTGGTTAAAATAAGGCTACACTCATATGCACTTTGGTGCTGTTCGATTTTCCTTGACCCTCCATGGCTGAAAAGGGCTTGAAATTGTTGCCTGCATCACTTTGCTTGATGGATGATTCTTCAGGTACAAAAACGCTTGCATCGGCAAGATGAAAATTACATTAAATGCAAGCACAATACTAGTTACTCTTTATCCCAACTTTTGCATGCCCCTTACAGATCCCAACATATTTTTAACCCTAAAAGCACAGATCCACATTACGGGGGCAGTACCAAAAGGAAACACATATTCCGCCACACTTTACTACTAAATAGTCTACCAAGTCCAAAACCATGCCCTGGACTTCAAAACACCCTATATCAGTCAAGATGTCATCTTGCTCTCCATAGAATCCAATAAGGTGCTAACATGCACCTATGTGGCAAGACAACTCTCCAATGAAGAACTGGTCAAACTCCTTCCAGATACATGGATAACCAAGTATGAACAAGTTCATAAACAATCTCAGCCATCCAAACCACTACAAACCACAAAACACAGTTTCTTTCAAAGATGGGACGGACAAACCAAAATTTGTTTTGAAAAATCGAGTCTTTCCGCTCCACTCTTTCCAACCCAGTTCACATTTAACCCAGTCAACTATCCACAAGAAACAGTCCCCATTGTCTCTTTTTCAGGACAAGGGAGACCCATTTACCAATTCAAGATAGAGGATGGCCACTGCCACTAGGACCCCTTTTGCAATTGTCAGTCATGTCAAGATGACAGATCGGACGATGAGAACTTTATCAAAAGACAAAGACAGAAAAAGAAAAAGCAACACTCTCAGTGTACCATCGAGAAAAGATATCATAATGGTGATCCAGATGTTGGGCTCCTAGGACAACTGTCTAGAAAATTTGATTATTATGTCACCTATTCTGCCCCACATCACAACCCGCTTCTAAACTGTAAACCACACAAAAGGAACACACAACCACCACCGACATGCAAACCGAAACCCCAATCCCTAAATCTCTCAAACCTTATTCCACAAATTTGTATGTTCTCACCTGCAGACTTTCCTCTATTAACCCCCCAACATAACCCTGAGGAAACTACTGTCCAACAATAGAAAGTAAAACAGCCAAACACTAGACGGGTAGATGGCAATTTTGAACAAACAAGTCCTACAGATGCAGTTCTCAACTGGCAGTCACAGAATGCTGTAGCCCAAAATAATGCTTTTAAAAGAATTGAAGAATCTCAGACAAGGATAGAAGCCAAAATTTAAAATGGCTTCATAACCCACCAGATATTGATAGACAAACTCAAACTTGAGATTAAAGTGCTGTACGAACATGCTAAAATCTGGTTCAACACGGTCTCCCCTTCCAAGAGCAGGAAAAGAAAATCAATCATTTGAAAACCCAACTACGAAGGCTCGAACAAGACATTTTTCAGCCGTGGTGACTAGTAGATATCTTGCCCAAGGCATCACAACCCTTACCATGTACCAAGCTTCCTTCCATCTTTGGTGACAGTTCTACACTAATCCCAAAAAAGAAGGACAAAAAGAAAAAAACATGCCTCCGAACCATCCACTACATTCACGGCCTCAGCTCCGGGCACAATCACAGAACCCATCTTTAAAACCTTACCAACCCTACCCCTAGAATTCTACCGGAACCCGAACCCTATGACATTCATTTTTCCTTCAACTACTATGAATCAACTATTTACCCTCACCAAGACACCAATACCACAAATGGCCTCAGAACTTGAATCCATCTCTGCGTCAACGACCTCCCTCATCCCAACCCAATACATGAACACTACACCTCTAGACCCACTGACATCAAGACCACAAACAGAAGTTCATGAACTAGATTCCTCCATAGATGAGGCAGAAACTCCCCTGCGGAGATGAGCTCAATCATCACGACCAGACAACACAGAAAAAATATTGGCTAACTCTCGATAACGTCAGCCCTCATAAATGGGTTGATTGTATTTTTGAGTTCCAAGTATGGTGCTTAGCTGAGCAACAAAAAATTGGGGTTACCATCCATGAAGTTATACAAAAGGCCATTGCTCGATTTCAAGGAATACTAAAATACTGGTACCTCCATTTGGGAGAATATAGACAGCGCATGCTACAACAAAATGATTCAATCGAACAATTCATTGGAATTTTATTTAATGAATTTATCAGAGAAGAAGGCCAAATAACAGAGAAAGCTCGCGAAGAATTCTTTAAGATGAAGTGTTGTTCATACAAACGAAAAGATCTTGAATTATATTTCAAAAAGGCTACAGCTAGATATTACATTCTGGAAATTGATGACCCTAATCTGAAACAAGCCTATCTTAATTCAGTCCCGGAACCATTGGGACAAGAGGCTTTAAGACTCATTGGTTCAAAGAACAAAAACCTACAAAATTCCTCTATATGAGTAATCCAACAGGCAGTCTTATTAGCCCTAGACAAGTTATGTGTACGTCGTAAATTCTTCAAGGATTTTAATCTCACGGGCAAAAGGATTCAAAAGGCTTGTGAACGATGCGATCTGCAGATTAAATGTCCAGGAAAAGAATACTCTTGCAGAACTCAGAAAAAGCACTATCACCAGAAGTTCAAAATCCGGCAACCATTCTCCCGGCCACCCAGGTCAAAGAAAAGATTTTTTTGAAGAAAATCAATTTTTCCGAAGAAAAGGAACAAATGTTTTATTTGTGGGCAAAAGGGACATTTTGTAAAATAGTGTTCTGAGAAAGACAAAAGGAAAAAGATGCTGTCGGCCATCAGCGCCATCGTAAAAGACGAACCCATCAACTTAGACCTAGAATCACTTTGGTCTGAACAAAGCTATGAGGACAGTGACACAATCCTTGTTTACTCAGAATCTGAATCAGAATCCACTTCAAGCTCTGTCTCAAAGTCACTAAAAATCCAAACAGAACCATTACAGTCACTTATACCATCCAGGCCACTACACACAATATCTGTCTCGATGTTAGAACTCCAGCTATACCCATCTAAATACAGTAAGCCAATCAAAATAATTAGACTACTTGACACTGGCGTTGCAGCTTCAATCCTCAACCCAATCATCCTCCCCGAGTCCTACTGGAAATCCTATCACCAAACCTTCCAAGCAGCCAATGATGAATTATTTACTGTATTATTTACTGTATCCATGATCAGTAAGATAATTTATCTATAGTTCTTTCCAAACCTCAAAATCTGTCATAAACTATTAGGCTTGGACCCCCCAAGAAAAGACTTGATCATAGGTTTTGATTTGATCCAAAAACTCTTAGAAAAAAAAGTTTTACCAAGCTCAATGGATTAAAATTTAAAGTCCATTTTTTACTATGGTCAACCATTCCAAACTATTTTTCCATTACCCCTCTCAATGCTGTCTTTATACAAATCAAAACCCACTCTGCGTCAAACAGTCACTTTGAATTCGTCCTCAAATGTCCCCATCCGTTGTGGAAAAACTAAGAATATTTTGTCCGACTGCCTTTTCATATGAATGAAAATATCAACCCAACCAAAGCTAGCCACCCTGGCATGCCACCGAACCATGTTGAAATAGCCAATACAGAACTCACACAACTGTTACAGGAGGGACTTATAAAACCCATTTCCTCACAGTGGGACTGCCAAGCCTTCTACGTCAATAAACGCAGCAAGCAAATTAGGGAAAAATTAAAAGTGGTCATTAATTATCAACCTCTAAACTCGTTTTTGCAGGACGATAAGTAACCCAACAAGCAGGCGCTATTTTCAAGGATTGCACAGGCAAATGTATTCTCGAAATTTGACTTAAAGACGGGATTTTGGTAATTAGGAGTCCACCCTGATGACCGACACAAAACAGGATTCTATACACCTCACCACCACTACTAGTGGACCGTCCTACCTTTCGGACTAAAGGCTGCTCCATCTCTTTTCTAGAAAACAATGATGAAAATCTTTGAACCAATTTAAGATCAGGCCCTCATCTACATAGATGATATTCTGCTCTTCTCGAAAAACGTTGATGAACACTATGATCTCCTTTTAAGATTTGGCAGCATTCTCTAAGAAAAGGGCATCATGATCTCACCCATCAGGTGCCACACGAGTCTTGAAGAAATAAATTTCTTGGAAATGCGAATAAAGAATGGCTAATACGAACTTCAACCCACATTGTGGAACAGCTGACCAGATTCCCTGACGACAACTTGACAAAAACCCAAATCCAATAATTTCTCGGCATTGTAAATTACATGTTAGATTTCATACAATATCTCTTACAGATCATGAAGCCCTTGCTTCACATGCTAAAAAAGAATCCTCCACAGTGGCAACAGCAACAGACGTCAGCTGTAAAACTGCTTAAAGAGAAAGCAACATGTCTACCACCTTTACAGATCCCATCACATGGAAAGAGAATACTACAGACAGATGCAAATGACTACCACTAGGGGGCCATCCTCCTGGAAGAAACCAACGAAAAAAGACAAATATGCGGGTACAAAAGCAGGGCCATTTTAGACTCAGAACTCCACTACCACAGCACCTTCAAAGAAATATTGGCAGTAAAATGGGCAATTGAAAATTTTGAATTTCACTTGATTGGACACAAATTCATGGTCGAACTAGACATGTCGACATTTTCTCACATGCTGAAGTTCAAATAGAAACGCATTCCAAACCAGCAACTGTTCAGGCCACCAACAGTGGTTCTCTAATTTCTCTTTTAAAGTAAAACACATTAAAGGCAAGGACAACACAGTGGCAGACTTCCTCTCCCGCAACCCTATAAATACCGACAACCCACTCACTAACCACATCACTACCAAATACACGGTCAAAAAGCCAAAATACAAACCCTATTCCACCATCCTCCTAATGGCAGCCTCCTCATCCTCTGCCTCCTCCCTCGCTATTCCTCTCAAACCTTTCATCATCCATCCACCAGTCCCGTTTGCTCCTCCAGAATTTGAAGAAAGAATCAGGACCAGAACCATCAGGGCAAACCCCACTAAACTCATAAGACAGTATGCCATCTAAGCTGTTGAAGAGATTGGATGGGGCACTCTAGGTACCCCACTATTCAAACTAACCTACCCATTTTTCTACTTATTCACTGTCACCCTTTTCGAAGCCTTGTCCAAAAGTGTTCTTTACCTGTTATGGTACCTGTTGGATTCATACACCAATGCAATGGAATTCCCTATCTTGAAGATAAAAAAATGGCTCGAAACAGTCTCCTCTAGCCATAATGCAATCACATTCTTACAATGGTTCCTCCCCCATGAACAATGGCTAGTCAAGTTTAAAAGGTTAATACATCAACACAGTCAATCAAGAATGTCACCCAGAAGATTTCATATCATCATTCTCTTCCAACGTAAAGGAATGATTATATCCGATCATGAGGTGCATTATTATCCTATTATCAAGGACTACTCTATGTTTTCATACCCTCTTCATCTGTTTCAAGATAACCACAGAGCAAAAATGAGAGAACTAAAAAGAGTCCTTGTAGAAAAAAAATCAGATCATCCCACCAGCCGTATGGATAGACCTTGAAGATTGTGCCCCTTGAGAAACCACAGATGAAGACTTCTCATACAAACTCCAATAAGCATCCAACATCCACAAACACAGACAGAGTGAACAACACCAATGCTACGTCCAACAGTACTACTAGTACAATCGAGCCAGGATTGATCACGAAAACTCTCTTCCCATAATCATCCCATTAGAACCCCATGAGACAGACACACAGATGCATGATGTCCCATCTACCCCTCCAGGACAACTAGACCTATCTTTCTCCCTGTACCAAGATGCTCAACCCCCACCTACAGAGTCATAAGTCCAACAAGAAGTAAGACTGTTATCCTGTGAGTTAGCCCCACAAGAAGCCGAAATTTGTTATAAAAGCAATGACGACATCAAGCTCCTGAAAGAATTCGTGGAAGAATATGAAAGCAGACTGGCTAAGCGTGCCTGGAAACAATTCAATGATGACGGAAGCCTCAGTGGGTCCAACTGAACAAGCTTCAAAACCTAAGCCACGTGATAAAAATAATCCTAAAAAGCAGAGCCTCTGTGCTCACAATTATCATGTGGCCCAACATTATGTTTCTTTTACGCGTGTCCTGTTAATAAGCAAAAGTTTGTTCTTTTTAAGTTATTTTTCTTGTATAGTGGTCTGCGTGCCATGTCAAAAGTTAGTTTCTTTGTTTGTATTCGAAGTCCCAGACTATATAAAGCCACTCCTTCCTTTTGTAAGGATCAATCGGGAAAAACAAAATAAAAAACTCTGATTTCTCTTATCCTATGAGCTTCTAAATCTCCCTCCAGTAGTTCTCTAAAGTCTCTCTTAGTATAAAGAGTATAAAATGAGTTGATCATTTTTTAAGTTTTAAAAGAAACTTACCCAGTCAAGTATGCTTTACAGTTGTCCTTTCTTATGGGATCCTCTGTATCAGAAAGACTGAAATAAAAAAAAAGTGTTATTTTCAATCCAATTTACAATTTTTGATTCTAGATTCTGTTCGAGAGTTGTCACTGCGTTATGTAAAAGGTTAGGCAATGTAAACCCACTAAGGCAAAGGGCCGTTTACGGTGTTATGCCAGTGCATACCTCATAACTAGTTAAACTCCTCAACTGGTATCAAAGCCATTAAGACAATCAACAACTAGTAATCATGGCATTCCACGTCACTTTCCATTATTAGTATTATCAATGACAACATCTTCATTTGTAGATCAAGATAGATGATAATGAATAGGTTGAATCGGCACTAAAGCTAGCTAATATGGTGATATGCCTACTTGCTCAAGTTGACTGCTGATGATGCAAGTCCTGAGAATGTGATTGCAAAGATGATGTGAATGATGATCCAGAGGAGAATAATAGAGAAATTAATGATGGAGCATAATAGATAAAACAAAGATACCCCAGATGGTGTTGTGAATATAGAGCCCATTCAAGGATCATGGCAATGCTTAAGAAGAATGTGGCACTGCTGCTAATGACCAAGAGTCTAAAGATTCTTGGGTTCGGTAGGTGAAACAAGGTAAGCAATATTGGTCTTCCATGATGATGATTCAGTTTTATGACCAAATTCTAGGCTCATTTTGATGTGAGTGCAAATTCAAAGAGGAGACTTCAATAAGCAAAAAGATAATAAAAATTTGAGAGAATTATAGCTGGCAACGAGGAAGATTAGGGTGGGGATCACATTCCTCATCCCTATATTTAAATAGGGTGAGATTTTTCATATCCGTGCATATTCGATTTATATAATTCGGATTCGAGGTAGGGAATCTCAAACAAGGATGAAGATCCTCATGAGTACCCATATCTAATTTGTTTTTATTAGTATTTTAAAATACTCTTTACCTGATACTAATTTAATTTTGTAAAATAGTATTTCACCCCATATAATCATAATATGCTAAAAAAAATATTATCCTAAATGAATAATCTTGAAATTCTACGTTTATTTCACAAACTTTAAATTCTTATAATTAAAAAACTCATAAAGAAAAAATACCAACACCATAAAACTTCTACAAGTAAATTTTTTATTATTTTACTTAGAGTCTTATGTGATAATAAGTCAATTTTTAATAAAAAATTAAATTAATAAAACACTTATCAAGAGGTCAAATATGATCAGGTAAGTTTCTTTGTTCTTCGATTAAATTTTTTATATAATACTAAATAAATAAGTTTAATAAAAAAAAAAAATTTTAAAATGTTTATAATTTATCAACATTAAAGAAGGAAAGTTTCTTTTTATTTTAATAACAAAGAATAATTTTTAATTTTTAAAAAAATAAAGACTATTATTAAAGTTTTATTTTAATTGTGCTATTAAATCAAGTTTTCAAGTTAGGTTTAAGAAAATTAATCCATCTCCATCCCTAACTCGAATTTGATTTGGGGATGGATTGACTTCTTCGTATTTATCTAATCTCTAAAAAATAATAAAATGTAACTCAAAAATTGACCCATTCAAAACCGGTCTCTGCGGATCCCGATCTCGTGAAAAATTCTACTGCCCCGATGCAGAATTGAGTTTGAGGAAGGCTTGAGGGGTAAGCTTCGAAAACAGACTATATTTGTGACTGCAACTCTCTTAAAAGTTGCAAGCACCTTCCAAATATCTTGCCATGCATGGATCCTAGTTGCGAACTTTGGACCAAGCACAAAATAAGTCTCTTTGTTTATATGTTTAAGTCTGGTTCTAGTGGTTATAGATTTCAATTTTTTTTTTTTTTTTAATTCAGACAACATTTCAATCAATCCAAACATTCAAATACCCTTTAACCTGTAAAATATGCTACGATTCAACCAGATGATTAGCTGAGGCCAACACATTTTGGCGTGTGTGCTAGAGTCGACAAATTCTCATGAACAAATACAAGTCATTGTATAATTGGCAATGGAATCATGTTTCGCATGTTTATTCACATTCCAAAAAAAAAAAAAAGACACAACACCTCCATCCAAATCCTGCAGTTACTTCTGGCCCATGGAAAGTAACCACCAGTCTAGATGGATGTTTGCCACGTGGGATTGCGATAAAAGCTGGGGAATTATGAATTCTGAACAACAGTAGTTCACAAAACTTACCTTATATTGGGATTAATGTCTTCCGAGTACAATTACAATGGTCTGTCAACAAAAGAAGCAAGGAAGCACTTCCAATCAAAAGCTTCATCTTGCTTTCAAACTACTCAGCCACGTTTGCTAACAAATACCAGCCAAATTTAAAACCATAAAGGAAACGTACTCCCATCAAATGGATCATGTGTAAACTACTTGATGGTAATGTAGCGATTTGTTCCATGTCTGGCCCAGTAGTTCTTCAGATCAAGTGCAACTGATAGATCATGACCTTCTGCTGCCAGACGACTAAGTAATTTTGTAAAGACACTCCCACTCATCTTTCGGCCACCCATGCGGGCATGGCGCTTGTTTGGCATCTGTGGCAGTGGGTATGATGACAGGGAGGTAGTGCAACAAGATGACTGCCACCCGCCATTTCCCCATTTGTAGCATTGGTGGGGAGTTCCTGTGCATGAGCAAACTGGCACTGGCATTGTTGTTTCATCAAAATTAACCAGGTTCAGTCCATCTTGACTATCCCACTCAGACTTTATCTTCTTCCCATCAGAAGCAACTTTCTTATTCAAATCCTCACCCACTTTCTTCACCTTTTGCAGTGACACAGATGGCTTTGGCATAACTGCTTTGTTATCTTTTGTTCGCTTTGCCTGATGTGATTTGGTTGTTTCTGAAGAAATGACTGTTATTGGCGAAGCATCAGTTATCTGCATATCCCTTGCATTAACTTCTGCTACATCACCTGAATGGTATGTGGGGTGGTGCAAACGCTTTCCTCCACGTTGAAATCCACCACCTGAGGGGAAGTTAACACCAGTTTCACAATACTGCAATGCGGCTAGGGCATTGTCTCGTGCCATCAGGGCATCATCACGTTCAGCAAGGGCTTTATCTCGCTCCTCAAGTGCTTGATCACGGGCAGCCAAGGCTTCCCTCTTTTCAGTTATTGCAATGTTTCGCTCTTCAATAGCAGCATTCCTCTCAGCAAGGATAGCACAGATCTTCTTATTCATCACTAAAGCATTAGTTGGTTCCTTCATTTGATGCTGGGGCATCATATTCCACTGCACAAGTCATTTGTTATCTACTTAGATTGATCTCAGTTGCATGTGAAACAAAATAAATTCAAAAAGTATCGCAAAAAAATTGTTTGCTTTCTAACCTGTGCATGTGCCCCTCTGTAGTAATCCATCTTACATCTCCCATTTTCATGTTGCCCATCATCCATCTCAGATCCACACTGTTGGAAGGAAGGCATATAATGATCTCAAGCTGCTTTTAAAAGTTCACAGTTCAAATGTTGGGAATCCACATGTTTTCCATATAAAGAATGTGTCCCAGAAAGCAAACCAAAAGCTAAGTTTTAACAGAAGCGCAAAGAGCTATTGAATAAAGGATTATATAAAATGTTAGGAGCAAGAAGACAGAGATCAGAGAGGCAAAAAAAAAAAAAACCACATAGGAAAAATAACCTAATTTATTGCAAAAATACCAGCAGGAACCATGCTTCAAATTTCAAATGCATCACAGAAGACCCCAGACTTGTCATGGAACAAATATGTACTCCATGATTGTGCAAAAAAGATTCCCAGTCTTATAACAGAAAATCCAGTGGGAAATATTTGATATTGAAGAAAGAAAACACATTTTCTCTCCTTATTCAGTATATTATCACTAACAAATAAGCATCTTATAAAATTAGTCAAAAGAAAAGACACATGTAGAAGCTTATTAAAGGCAACTAAGTTTTCATACTGATTGCCTTCAATTTATAAACGCTTATCAACAATCTACACTACAATTAAAGATATACAAGTGTTAAAAGATACCTTGATTTCAATTTGAATAAGGAATGTTACAGTGATATTTATTTATTTATTAATACAGAATTCAATAAATCATATCAAAAGAAAATGTTTAATAAAAAATACTACTTATAATTTTCTACTGATCACATTGGATATTTGAAATTTATGAAAATTTATTAAGTAAAATTTCTAATAGTTGGTATACTTGGAAAATGAGTATGGAGAGTATTTTGTTAGGTTCAAAATAGCCTCACCTTATAAGCAAACAGCTAAAGGATTTCAACTATTGTGCTTCGAAAGATCGTCCATATCACAAAAGTAAATAGATGAAAGTACTAGATTTGCAAGACAAACAACCATAAGGCGTCTTCCTTAAATGTTCTGGGCAGATGATATTCCAAGTAACTTCAGATCCTCTAGGATTTTTGGGCACCCAAACTAAGGTGCGGGTAATGTGATATTTGAACTCTTTCGATAATGAGATGTGAGCTTCTTCACTTAAAATGAAGTAATAAACATGATATGGATCTACGATAATATTTGTAAAATGAACAGACCATATGGAGTGGGAAATAAGTTAAAATAATAAGCTATAATATACTTTAAAAAAATGCTAAAACCTTCTGAACATAAGCTAAAAAAGTGAATGGTCACCACTATGGGGTTTTCTATAAAACTTGTCATATCTGTAAATAACATGTTTATTTAGTGGGTGAGGTTTCTCATCCCCATCCAAACTTTTTTTAGAAAAAAAAAAAAGAAAAACATTCGTGTTTCACTAGCAAGAGGTAAACTTTACACTATGTATTGGCTATAGTATAATCAAGCAATTTCATAAGAATAGATCTTGACAAAAATGCATTTAGAAATGCCTGAACAGTGCATCCAAATACAGACCAGATATCTCCAACTGCATGCCTGACAGATAAAAGGAATATGTGGTTGTCTATCACCTCATTCTTTTTCTCTTTCATTTGGGTTGGGGGGTTTTGACTAATGATGTACTTTACTTAAAAATACAGTAGTGATATCCCACAGAATTCAGTGGTACATTTAATATAAATTGTTCCAGGGCACACAGCAAAAGAAGTTCTGTTGCAGCTGTTAAACCCTTGAAACATAGAAACATCAATGTAGACAAGCAGGAAGTATTTCAAAGGTGAAATGGCAAAGAATGATACCAATTCATGATATATGGAAACCATTGAGATGATATCACAACCACTAGCCCCACAATCCACTGTAATAATTTGACAAAATACAGAAAGCTCCTATGAGCAAGCTTATTTTGTTGAATTGTCAACTACCCCATGAAGGCCATGGTGCACAGAATGTCTCTCAATCCAATTACAGAAAAACTGAGTCAAGTATTCAAATTATCATGGTGCACTATCTGCAGTTGCTCACAAAAAAAAAAACCAAGAATGCCAGTTAGATGCACTGGATCCCAATGAAAATAAAATCTTTCTGATACAAGAATGACATACGGCCATAAACTAACAACAAAGTTGTTCAACATCAATAAAGGGACGAGGAAGTATTTTCAGCCATATTTACAACAAATTATGATACTTTGATATTAAGGTTTTGCTAATCTCATTCCCATTACAGACATCATGCACTAGACATGAGCAACTAAGTCAACACTAAAATCAAAATTGCTAAGAAAAATCACAAGAAATTTAACAAGTATACCAAAAATTCATCAGTTATGCTATCAATTATTAAATTTAATCTCTGCATTGGAAATGGAGTCGAATCAAACAGTTAAGTTAGGAAATTTTAACAACATACCAAAGAAAAATATGTTCTCTATCAAATGAACTTATATTACCTTCTTTACTGCAACAAATGGAGGTGCTATTTTATTTTATTTTTGTTCTCATAATGAATAATTTTTTAAACTCACATTCAGTGGCATAGACGTAAAACTAACACACACTATGATTAGGGCTAATCTCAAACTAACACTAATTAAACACACATTCAAACACAAAAATCTCTCAAATAAACACAGCAAAACTTCTTTTTTTCTATTAACTATAGTAAATTAACTAAATTTTCACGGAAACAAAAACTTTGTTCGAATTATACTACAATTCGAGGGTAAAATGGGAAAGTTCTAAGTAGAGACTTTGAATTTCATTGAAGCTAGGGTTTTGTGTTTGTTTTTATAGACCTAGGGACATAATTATGACACGAATAAGCGGAGATCTAAGCAAGAAGGGTACTTACGAACAAATCTATTCAGGAGATGGCATCGTTCTGAAGGGAAACGTGCTGCTTTGAAATATTTTTGAGGATAAACAGAAGAGCGAGAGAGAGAGAGAGAGAGAGAGAGACAAACGGATGATGGTGGTGTGGTGGGCGGAGACGAAATTATTCTCCACTTCAACGCATCGTTTCATCTATCTCAAAAACGCAGCGTCTTGGTTTCTTAGTACCGCAGCACCTGTTGGTTCAAATGGGACAAAACTTTTTAACGTCCCTTCCTTTATTTTCCCCCCTTAAATCACCATTAAATTACAATTTAATAATTTAAAAATCAATAAGTTGAAAATTTTTTTTGAACCACAATCAAAATTTGAAGGAACTGCATTAGATTGGTCTGTTGAAATTTTGCAATTAAAGAAGAAGATAAATAGACCCTTCAATACTTAAGTTAATAATAATAAAAAAAAAAATTTAAAGCCAAAAAAAAAAGTTAATGAGTGGTGGAGTGGAAGTTTTACTAAATATTTAATAATTAAGAAGGCTCCAAATTTTGTAGAATAATTTATGTATATAGGTTTAGACGTTGATGTCTAAATATGTGTAAATGTTAATATTGTTTTTCTTTTAACTCAATAATTTAGATCCTATTTATAAGGTTGTAATGTGAGTATAGTACGTAATTTTTTAATCCTTAAGGTTCAAAGTCATCAAAAATGTTCTTTTTTTATTTATTTATTAAAGTTTTACTCAAATAATGTTAGATCTATCTTATCTATGTAGGACTTATGTTGAGATTATGGAGTCGTATTTATAAAAGATATATCGAGCCTGTTATTCTCAGTGGCAAGCCCATTTTAGGATACCGTGCACGACTAATGTGGTAGATTAGCTCGATGGGGTTACCCGATGACCAAGGATGACGTTGGCGAGATGAGGACTGCAAGCCAGCTAGAAGACATCTATGTACCATAGTAATGTTTGAGGTTGGGTTCATGGGCTCGTGCTTTATAGGTTATAGTAGATGGGTTAGGCTTTGTAGTAATTAGACTTGTAGGTCAAAATCCTGAGGGAATAGCGGTCCCTCAATTTTCAGTATTAACTTGTTGATACTTGAAACTTTATAAGTACGGTCACTACGGAGACCTGTGTTTTTGGTAAACAGTCGCCCGGGCCTGGTCACTGCGACCCCCTTTGTGAGGAGGCACCCCTTCTCTCGAAGTTACGGGGCTATTTTGCCGAGTTCCTTAGAGAGAATTGTCTCGCGCCCCTAGGTATTCTCTACCTACCCACCTGTGTCAGTTTCGGGTACAGGTACCCTTTTGTTGAAAGGTCGTTCGAGCTTTTCCTGGGTGTCCCCTAGATTAAGTAGTCTTTGGAGTGTCTTTTTAATGTGATCAGTCAGAGTCCCTGACTTTTCAATTTGAGGAAGTGTTTGGGATTAGGTATTATGTCTTTGTAGGAGAATGGATGTACTGGTTAATGAGATTTTTCCTTTATAAATGTCTTTGTAGGGGAATGGATGTTCTAGTTAATGAGATTTGTTTTTTGTAAATATTTTTGCAGAAGAATGGATGCATTGATTAGTGATATTTTCCTTTAAAAATGTTTTTACAAGGGAATAGATGCATTGATTAGTGAGATTCCCCTTTACAAATGTCTTCACAGGGGAATAGATACAGTGATTAGTGAGATTCCTACTTGTAAATGTCTTTATAGGGGGACTGTAAGTATTGGTCAGTGAGATTCCCTTTTGTAAATGTCTTTGCAGGGGAATGAATGTACTGGTTAGTGAGATTCCCTTTTATTGATGGTCATTGGGCCGCATTCAGTCGTATGTTCACAACGATAATGAGACTGATTTTTTAAAGCTAGTGATATTTAATGTTTGATAGTGTTTTGAAGGATGTGCAATGTTAGGCAGCTTATTAAATAGTTACCCCTTAATTTTCTTTGAATTTATAGGGATATAGTCTCATATAAGAGTAGCAGTGCTGACCGAATGGCTAAGGTGTGCCCTTCAAGGGAATACATCTATTCAAAGAGACATTTCACATTTGGAGGTGCTTTAGCCTTTATATCTCAAGTTATGACTATGATTGATTCTAAAAACCATGTTTATAAGATAATGGTCTCTTTTACTCAATCCCTTTGGTTTTACTTGACAATTTTCCAAAGAGAAAGGCTTCAGTATCAAAATTCTTGCATATTTCGCACTCTATTTTTATTTACAAATTCCTTTTCTATATCATAATTTTTGCACAAGTAAGTATTTCAGTGCTGACTTCCTTATCTTTTAATGTTTTGTTGTTTTGGTATATTTCTGTGTTCAGTATATTTCTAGATTTGTCATTTTAGACTTGAGTGCTCATCTTGAGTTCTCAACTTTGAGTGTTTATTTTATTAGTCTGTCTAGCCAAACTTTTAATAGAGTGCACTCTTTATTTCTTTGGGTGTGAAAATCATATCTTCAATAGATCACTCGAACATATCTGATCATGAGCCAGGTTGATTTAGTAAGGATTGGCTACTATGAGTAGTTCAGCCCAAGAAATAGTTAATGAGTGCTTAGAAGGGGGGAGGGGTGAGTTCTGAGGATTTAGATTGAAAGTAAAGGGACCTATTTGAGTAGAGGATGTGGCAGAGCTTCTTGAAGGTTCTAGTGATCGGATGCCCAGTGGCATGATGCCATATCAATTTTCTCGGGAGCTGGAAAGGACCTCTAGTTAAATGACCAAATCCAAGAAAAAGAAGAAGAAAAAGAAAAAGTTTGCTCACTGGACCAATGATAAAAGTCTCTTTTGAATTAGATTGCCCGCCTTATCATCCCTCGAGTGTGTGCGAGAAAGATCTTATTGAACTGAATAAGTAGTTTGATATTTCGAAGGCAGTTACTTTAAAGGTTTCCTAGGAGGGTGAATATGTAAGTGCTTTACTAGCTGGGGAGGTGTCCTTCAATATGTGTTTTTCCATCTTAGGGTTAAGGTTGCTTCTTTAGCTCTATTTTGCAAATATACTGGCTCATTTGAACTTAACATTGTACCATCTAAATTTAAACTCCTAGAGGATACTGGTCAGCCTTTATGTTATGTGGCATAAGGCTTTTTTTTGGTGACTTTATGTTCTCTAAACTTAAACACCTGTACTAGACCTAGGTAACACCAATTAGCAGAGGAATTTTTACTACTTGACTACTTGTAATGGTGAGAAGAAGATCGTCTCTGTGAAAGATTTTTCTTCAAACAATTCTAGGTGGAAACATCTGTGATTCTTTGTTGGTAAGGAGTAGGGGCAAGAGCGTAAGGGATTATTTAGTCTCCAATCATGTCATTGAGTCTTTTCTAATAAAGGTCTTTTATCTATCTATATTCTTGAGTTTTGATGTCTTACTTTTTTATTGTGTTATTAACAATTTTTGTCACGCCTCAGACCCAAAAGATCCAACACACGATATCACTTACATTCATTCAATAATATTTAAACATTCATTTCAATTTCTTTCAGAATTATAACAATTGAATTATGACTGGGACAATCAGTAAACCGAAGATACGTAGAGTTTTCTCAGAGATTAACACTCTACTACGTCACCAGTAGCAACTTTGTTACCGGAAGCCCATAATATATTCATTGAAAATTCTTACTTAAAATCAACCAATAACCACACTTGGTGAAACTTAAACCAAATCCAACCACACACAATAAAATAATACATAAGTATTTATTCAATAGGGACAATTCAAATATCTTATCCCACGTGTCCCCAAATGAAACACTCAGCAACCTAGCAACTTAGGAAACCCAAGGAATAGCAGAAGCCTTGCCAAATCCGCTAAGCACACATGTATCTTATTTACCTGAAATCACCATAAACTATAATGAGTATAAAACTCAGTAAGCATACTAGTTTTTCATATATCAAATACAAATACATATATGTACACAATGCATATGTATGATATGCTGTGATCAATCAAAATTATAATTTTATCAAATCACATGTCATGTAAGCGCTTACACATTCTTTCAAAACATATAATAGGAATATCATCACTCAACTACTACTTAGTAGGACTTACATATCACATATCACATAATGAGCCAAATGTCACTCATAGGTAACATACCGTATGAGAGGAATAGTACAAGTGAGGTTTTTAAATTACACATATATAATGCTCATGCCCGAAGGTAAAAGCCAAACCCTCACCCTGATCACCGGTGAATCCTCTCACATGCACCAATACGCCACCACACAAATGTGATGACTCACTTTTCCTTTAGGTACCAATAGGATCCTCCTTACATATGGAACACATAACATATACCAATCCCGAAGAAAAGGCCACACATAAAGGCTCCACAAATCACATAAAATGCCTACTAAGTCAACAGTGAGTTCAAATACCCTCAAAACACAAAATATTTCTCATGGACATATTACACTTCAAAAGCTTTCTTTGTTAAACACATCTTATTTTGAAAGTTCACTTTCAAAAACACATGTATGTCCATGTTCAATGTCAATGCTCACATTCATAAATATATTTATTTCACATTTCATATCAAATATACTTTGACATAACATAAACATATTTCTAAGCACATTTAAAATGTCATACATAGACAATTACTATGTTTATTGTGATTTCAGTAAAAGTCTAGTATACTTACCTCTTAGCACTTTCGGGTACAATGCTTAATTCTTCTTAACCTATCAATGAAGATTAATCCTTTCATAAGCCTCAAAATTTATACAAAACACTTTAAATAGCTTACAAAATTATACATATTGCACTTATCACATCAAATTGGTCTAATTATTTAGTTTCTCAAAACCTATCATTCTGACCACTTACAGTTAACAAACTTTTCTTATATATCAAATGATGTCTAATTACTCCAAAATTAGAATATATCATTCTTAACTTATATATTCTTCTTATGTATAAATATTATATCATAATTCCTACACAATCCATTCTATAAACACCATCAAATCCAAACTATTATCCTGACAGGATCAAGATATTTACTGAACAGTATTCAATCTCTCAACTAGAATATATCATTCTTAAGAAGAACAATATTCTTCTTATAAAATTATATACTAACTCAAAAATTATAAAACTATCATAGAAATACTCTTGGCATATATCTCAATCCATAATAAATATTTCACTTCAAAATCACTGCCAAAAGTATTTTAAAACTATTTTATTCTATAGCTTTGAAAATTTGTTAATCAAATACTGCAATGAGCGGACACTCTTTAGAAAATCATAACAATTTAACCACATTGATCTAGATTCTCAATTCTGAGTATATCATATTAAACATATAAAATTATCATATTCCATAAATTCGTAATTTTTAAAGATCATTAAGCAGATTAGAAAGTGTTTGTCACTGTATTATACTGTTTACACAGGAAATTTTCAGAATTTTAGGGTTATTTTGGTAAATTCACTACAAATTCAATTTCTAGAATTTTCAATCAATTCAAAGTCTCAAATAATTCTAAATATGTCTAATTTTATATACTCAAAATTTAAAATCAGAATCGAATCACAACAATTTATAAAATTCCTGGATCAGGAGATTATCAAGTAGAAATTCTGCAATTCATCATGATTTATCAAGCTATCTACATAGATCATCATCAATTCTCACAATATCTTGCAAAATACACATCAAATCCTCAATTATACATATTTTAAAAAATCAAAACTTAAAGGAATTAACTTAATTAATACTAATAAATTGAGAAATAATTGTGATATACCTCTTAAAATCTAAAAGTCCAATTTCTTCTTCTTTTTCTTCTTCTTCTTCTCTTTCTCTCCCCTCTATTTCTCTCTTTTCTCTCTCTAAAGGGGTAGCTCGACCCAAAAATGAATAAATTAGGGTTTCAAAAGTATATTTTTATACTAAGAGGCTAATTTTTGATATTTATGAATTTTCCCCTAAAACTTTTAAAGTATTACAATTTGGTCTCTAAAATAAATCTAAAGTCTTATAAATAAACCAAATACTAATAGTATGTCCTTAACCTATACAAACATTACTAATAACAATATATAAATCAAGTATCACCCACATACAAATAAAATATGTATATAAATACTTATTCTTACCGATTATGGATATTGGTTACTATAATTTTTGTCCTTTTTTTCAACTACATACTAGTCAACCAAGCCTAAGCTTACCAAGGAGGAGAAGAAACAAATTGATAAAGCTTGAGTGTACGGTGCTTCGTATAAGAAACTCATCTATTAGGCCAATGTAGAAAGCATCAGTCTTGTTCATGAGTTACCCAGCTCGCCGTCTAGAGGTAATTTCTTTAGTTTTGTAGTGTGTGAAGGTCTTGTTTGCTCTAGTCAAATAATCCTTTTTTTTTTTTACAGAAATGAGAGAAGACGAGAAGTATGAGTATGCCCCATCTTTTAGGGACTTAAATAGAAAAAAAGAAGCTTTTAAACCTACTAAACTATGGTGACAAGGGATGAGCAAGAGTTCTAAGGGAAGAGTTGGCTCAAAGGGCTCATCTACTGACAAGAGTTAGAGGCTATCTGAGGCCTCAAAAGATGATAAGGGGTCAGCTGGCCGAGGCTTCAACCTTTGTTCCTACTAATTCAATACCTTTTAATGTAGTCACACTACCTTTTCCTCTTTCATCGTTTCAATCGAGTGAGGCTGGTCTTGTAGTAGGGGCCTAGGGTGGGTTTTCCATCCTAAGACTATAGTCGAGGCATGAATTAATGTTTATTTATCAATCTGACCTCCAATTTACAAAGAGATTGAGGTAAGAGCACCTAGTGCCCTTGATGAGGGAGGTAAAGCATGCATTGCCCCAAGAGCGTTATGTTCTGATGTTGACAACAGAATATCCTATTCCATTGCTCATAACTTGGGATGCATTTTGGAGATGAAAGAGCTCAAGGCCTAAAAAATGGCTCTTTGAGAGGGGGATATTGGCATCGTAAAGGAGAATTAAGAGTTCGTAGAGAGACTCGAAGCTTCAGAGGGCCATCTTGTTGAGAAAGTATCTGAGGCTTTTTCAAGGTTGTGAACTTGTTCAGAGACCATTATGCTGACTTAAATCTTTCTTGGTGGTTAGATTGGCTACTTGCTGGCTAAGAGGAAAGTTGATAAAGAGACTGAGGTCTTAGCTACTCAGAGGATCGAAGAGGTCCCTCCCTTGCTTCTTGATAAGTGTGTGCCATTGACTAAGGAGGATTCTCGAATTGAAGTGTTTTTACTCTTGTTATTATTGTTAGAGATCGGCCTCTTAATCCTTAGACTTGAGTTTTCTTCCCTTTTTCTTTATTTGTTGTTCTTTGTACTCAACTTTTATTGTAATTTTTACTATTAGTGAAAAACTCTTCTCTTCTTCAAACTTGCATGTCTTTGATCTTGTTTGGTTGTATTTTGTTTAATTTTACATATATGTAATATGCTTATGGGTGTTTTGAGTGACTTTTACCTAATAATGCTTGGATAAATAGCTTGAATTTTGAACTTGAATTTCTTTAATATTTTATCCAGTGACTATTTGTACTCTTCATAGAGGTTTCATGATAGGTTATATGATGCTTAAGTCCTTAGAATTTTGCCTTAACACAAAATTTAAAAGTTAGTTTTGAGAACTATTTTAGGAATCTTGTTTGGGAGGTTGTGGTGGCCTCATTTATTACCTTTTTTTTAACTCTTTATTAGATGTTTATGGATGCTTAAAGACCTCATTAGCTCAAGAAGGTCATAAGGTGAGGCCTTTAGACATCTTTAGGTAATCATTTTACATTAAATGCAAGTTGCACTTCTCCCATTAGTTATACTTCAAAGGTGACTTAAGTGACAAGGAAGCCTTCTTAACCCTTGGATCTCATGAAAACCGAACAACTTTCGGCTGTACCTAATAATTGAAAAGACAACTTTAGGTAGGATTCTATAAAAGCAGTTGGATTTAATCTACAACTCAAATTTATACAATAATCTGAAAGCTTATTTTGATTTCTCAAACTAAATTTTGATCTTTAGTGCCCGTCTTTTTTCAATTTTCTTAGAGAGGAAGAAAACACTTATATTTTCTTGGTAATTTCCATTTTCTAACTCTGAACTTTATTTTCACATGTGATTCATTTTTTCTTGGCTTGTTCTCTAATACTAGTAGGTCGTTGCTTTTGATAACTTTGTTTTTATGTTTACTCTTTTTTTTCTTGGGTCATTCTTAAGATTATTTCTAGACTTTTAAGATTCTGTGAAATATTACAAACATTTCGTGTGCCTTGTAAATCGCAATTTCTTGTCTGATGATGATAGTTTGTTAATTATTCTTCGTCTTCGAGTTATAGTGATTGACTTTGTTTTTGAAATCAGAGTAAACCAATTTTCTCTCTTTGTTAAGAATCATGTTAGTCTCAAGTCAATATGGGTTTTTTGTTTGAGTGTTTAGATAAGATTGGTAATCAAGAATAGTCGAGGTGGTCAACCACAAGAGAACTTGGGGAAGAGAGTTAGTGTTTGCTTGCATCCTTTAACCTTTTCATTTTAACTTTACAATGCTAATCTAAACTTTGTTTGCACTTTTGTAGCTATGTAAGGCAAGAACAATAGTAAGAAATTTGCTTGACATAAGAGACACTTTACAAAACTTACTACTTGAAGAGCCGTTAGTAACCTACCCATGTGGGTCAAAGGATCGGTACTACTACTATTACTACTCATGTGAGAAGTGTGAAGGTTTCGAGAACATTAGCTTAGAAGGCTCATTCAATAGCTAAGAAAGGGAAATAAAGGGCTAGCTCTTTAACTCCAACTAGTGGTACTCCACTTTTAATGCAATACCACGCTCTATTTAGGGGTCATCAATCCTCTCTTGGAATCATCTCTTAAGAGATGAACCAGTTAACTAGATGGTTATTTATAAACTAGTAGTTGGAAATCCTCTTACTTTCTCCCTGAGTAATTTGCCCACTACATCTTAGAGCAAGTTTGAGCACCTAATCCTACTTATTAGGGAATGAGAGAGGTCTGTTGGCCTAGCTCATGCTAATTAGATATAGGATTAGGATGCTTTTACTACTTCTTACTCGTCACAAATGAATGTGGTAAATGTGAGTCTTTTTTTCTTCTCATTCTTTTTAAAGTTAAATTCTCCTCATCTAATTGCCTTAATCTTACTTCTTAATTATTTTTTAAGCAGTGTATGGCCTATCTCTTTACCGAAAAACTATTCTTAAGGGTATCTATAAAGGTTTGAAAGCTCCATGCTCAGAAAGGATTTAGCTTAGGTAAGGGATCAAATCAAGCTTAAGGGTAAAAAGGTAAGAGTTTTTATAGTAGAAGCTAGAGGATGGCCACCAAGATGGCTATAACTAAGGGTTAAGTTTCTAAGCTTAAGCAACAAAGTAAAGTTAGCCAGGACTGAGGCTACTAAAGGTCCGATCTTTGTTGAAAGTAGGATATCAAATCTGATAAGATAAAATATGTGCCTGGAGGAGCGAATGAAGAACATGAAGGTGTTGGTCAATGTTTTAAAAGAGGATTTTAATCAACTATAGGATAGGGCATATAAGGTTGAAGAGTAAGTTGATAAAGCTAGGATGGCTAAGGAGGACCCCTTTATCAATCTAGAACTCTTAACTTTTACAAGTTTAAGGAGTACAACAAGGATAACTATGGATAAGATTTTTTCAAGAGCTTAGAATTCCAGGGTCTTTTTGGAAAACCATTTTATTTATATGTTGGAGCTTATATGCACTTGGTTAGATCCTTCTGAGTAGTTTGTAAGAGCCTTCCTAATTTAATCTAGGAACTCATTTAGTCTGGTCTTTGTTGGTAGTACTTTTATTAGGACCAGATCTTCTTCTTGGAATGATTGGGCTTGGATTCTCTTATTGTAATATCAAGCAATCTTTTACTAATAAGCAACAGTCAAAATTTTGGATAGTTCTTTTTTCTGCTCATTTAAGTCCAAGCTCTCCTATATAAGCTATTCGTTCTTGTTCCCATTAAAGCATTGTACTTGGTGGGTAGGAATTCCTACTTTTATTAGGATTATAGCTTTACATCTAAAGACTATGGAGAAAGGGGTCTCACTAGTGGCTGTTTTACTAATAGTTCTTAATGTCTATAGTATTTTAAGCAACTCATCAACATAAACCCCTTTCTTCTTTGCTAGTTTCTTCTTCAACATCTTTTTAATGAGATTGTTAGATGACTTTATCTGTCTATTCATCTTTAGGTGAGTTAAGGAGGTAAACAAAAGTTGTATTCTAAGTTATTTACAAAAATCTTTGAAGGTCTCATTGTTGCACTATTTGCCATATTCCATGAGATAGTATGTGGTACTTTAAACCTATAAATTAAGATTTTGCACACAAAGTATTTCACCTTTTTGGTAATGACAGTTGCTAGAGGGTCAGCTTCTATCCATTTGGTAAAGTAATCGATAGCGACAATGACGTACTTGGCTAAACGTCTTCTTTGGGTTAATGGGTTGTTCAAGTCAAGTCCCTACTATATGATGGGCTAGGGGCTAGTTGTTGTCTTTAAGTTTTCTAGTGAAACATGAATGTTATTAGCATATTTTTTACATGTATCACATTTCTTGACTAGCTCATTTATATTATAGAGTGTGGTAGGCTAATAGTAACTCATCTTGAAAGTTTTATGAACCAGTGCCTTAACTTTGGAGTGATTTCTATAAATTCCTTCATGAATTTTGTGAAGCACATATTCCACCTCCTCAGTTGTTAGACATCTCAGGTACAAAATGGAATGTCCTCGTCGATGGAGGACACTATCAATAAAGGTGTATTAAGCTTATTTATACCTCAACTAGCATGCTTTGAAATTATCTTGTAGTAAGATTCCATTCTCTATATATTCTCAAATAGAATCTATCTAATTCAAGCATGGGTCAATCATCATAATCTATTCATCCTTTCTTTCTTTGATGCTGGGTTCAGGGATAAACCTAAAGAGGACTAATTGTTGTTGTATTGAGCTTCCTTAGTCGAAGTTATTCTCATTAATATGTCTACCTTGTGAATTTTTTGCCCTTGGTATTTGCTATATTTCAACCTTTTAAAAACATTTATCTGCTTATTGACTTTTTGAAGATAGACGGCCATGCAATCTCTTCGTGCCTCAAATCTTTTATTAACTTGGTTAACAACAAGTTATGAGTCACTTTTGAAGATGAGTCTTTTCACGAGTAGTGATCAGGCAATTCTTAATCCATCTAAGAGGGCTTTGTACTCGGCTTTGTTGTTTGAAGCAAGAAAATCGAATCTGACAGAATAACTAAGCTAGTCTCCTTCTAGACTAACAAGGACAATGTCAGCCCTATATCCATTAGAGTTGGAAGCTCCATCAATGAAGAGTGTCCAAGTTGAGGCAGAGGTTTTGTTATTAGTTTATACATTTGAAAGCTCTTCATAGAAAGCTTTTTGCATAGCCTCGTCTCCATCGGTGCATTATATGATGAAGTTTGTAAAAGTATGTCCCTTGATTGCTACCCTTAGTTTAAACTAAATGTTAAACTCACTGAGTTTGATTGCTCATTTAATTAAACTCCCAAAAAGGTTAGACTTGTGAAGGATCTGTCTCAGGAGTTGATTGGTCAGGACAACTATAATATAGACCTAAAGTACGACCATAATTTTTGTCATGACATGACTAGTGCTAATGCAAGCTTTTTTGTCAATGGGTAGCGGATCTTGAGATCTGTGAAGGCCTTACTAGCAAGTATACAAGTTTATGGATTTCTAATTCATTCTTAACCAATACTGCTCTTACTACTTATACTAAGAACCCTAAATATATGACTAGTTGGTCATTAGTTTTGGTACGTTGAGGTGAAGTGGTTAGGCTAAATATGTTTTTAGCTTCTGAAAAGCTTCCTCGCACTAAGGAGTCTACCTCGTTCTCTCTTTGCTCTTGATAGCTTAAAAAAATTTAAACCACTTATTAGTGACTTTAAAGATAAATTGGCTAAGAGAAACTATTTGACTTGTTAGCTTTAGTATTTCTTTGACGATGTTCAGAGATTTCATTTTTTTAGGCTACTTGAATTTTGTTTGCATTGGCCTTGATTCTTCTCTGGCTCACTATAAATCCTAAGAGTTTTCTTGATTTAACACCGAATGAACACTTTTTAGGGTTCAACTTAATGTAGTATTTTCTTAAGATCTCGAAGGTCTTTCTCATGTTGTCCATGTGGTCCTCAGATCGAAATGACTTTACAATAATTTCATCCACATATACCTCTATGCTTTCTCCGATCAATGGTTTAAATCGTTTATTTATGAGCCTTTAGTAGGTGGCACATATATTTTTTAGTTCGAATAGCACAACCTTGTAATAGTAAGTTATTTAATGAGTACTAGATGATGTCTTCTCTTAGTTAAAAGGGAACATCTTAATTTAGTTGTATCTTGAGAAAGCATCTATAAAGTTGAGGAGAGCATACCTAGCATAGAGTCTACCAACTTGTCTATCTTTAGAAGTGGAATGCTATCTTTGGGGCAAGCTTTTGTTCAAATCCGTGAAGTCTAAACATATTCTCTATTATAGCTTTCTTAACCATCATTGCATTAGCCAACCATAGGTAGTGAACTTCTTGGTTGAATCCTTCTGTTAAGAGTTTCTCAACCTCTATTACGAAAACTTTATTCTTTTCTCGATTGAAAATTCTTCTTTTTACTTGATAAGTTTGAAGGATGAATCAACGAGCGTATATGAAATAAGAGCGGGGTCTATTCTCAGCATATCTTTGTGTAATTAGGCGAAGATATCGGAGAACTCCCTCATCAGTATACTTAGTTCTTTTTTTTATCTTTAGCTCTAATTGTGAATCTATCTTGATTACCTTTTCAGGTGCCTATGGTTTAGTATAAAGAGATTGAAAAATTCACCACTGATTTTTTTTGAACTCTTCAAAATCAAAACCTGTTGAAGTGAAACTTGATGACAATTCTAATAATCAATAGAGTAGGCTTGACTAGCTAAAATAGCAACTTGATCTAGCAGATTTTGATTTAACTCCTTAAACCTATGCTATATATTTACCACCGATCAACATTTGATAAATAAACCAATAGCCAGTATTGCTGTAGTGGATTAATTACTTGAGAGAGATGATGAATAGTGAAGAGAAATAATTTTTCTTGCACTTTCTCTTTCTAGAATATAATTTTCCAAGAGGTTCTCTCTCTAAACCTAATTTTCCAACAACTATTTACTCATTTCTATTCATAATTACACACACACATATATATATATTTATTAAATATTATTTATATATATACTTGGCCATTAAGTATGTATATATATATTTATTAATATAATATTATATATAATATAAAATAATAATTATCTTGATTATTTAACTATTAAATAATCAATATATGCTTTTACCAATTTGCCCATTTTTACATGGTTATCAAGTGTACCCGTAGTGGATCTTACCATACTACACACTCGGGTAAACTCAACCAAAGGCCCCCCCATGCCCTACGTGTTAATATACTATTAGTCAACAACAACTGTCAACTAATTAATATATTTAACACTTAAATATAGACACGGGTACATCCTTGTGGTCATGCTGGATATTACTAGACTGAACAATTTAATCAAGTATGTTGCCCCAGTGTACAATTGTTAGGGGTGTGTGATTCGGGTCTACAGTTTTACAGTATATACACATGCCATGTGATCATTATACAAAATATGTATCTCATACATATTAAATCATATATATATATATATATATATATATATATATATATATATATGCATCACATACATATATTATCATCAGAGTGGTGCAGCGCAAGCATAAAACATAATAAAATTATATTAATCAAATTAATACAAATAAATCAAAGAATTCACAACTATTTTTTTTAACTATTTAAAATTTAAAACCGCCTGAAGTAAAACTCGTTAGCAGTTCTAGAAATTAACAACGTACGTAGGCTTAACTATTTAGAACAATAGCTTTATATCTAGCACTGGATTTAACACTTTAAACTCTAAATAATTTGATTTACCCTTAGTCAGTATTTGATCAATAAATCAAATACTTATATTGTTAATTAGAAGCTAGTATAGATAAATGAAAAAAATCAATTTCGACACTTGAAATTAATTTTTTAAAACAAATTTCTTTTCTTTCTTACTTTGGCCGGCCACTTTTTAATGAACAACAACAACAATTTCATTCAAAAAATTTGCTTATCACGTTTCACACACACATATATATGTAATACATAATATAATATGATTAGATATATATGT
The DNA here is from genome assembly GCA_946807835.1 of Ailanthus altissimus. Lineage (NCBI taxonomy): Eukaryota > Viridiplantae > Streptophyta > Magnoliopsida > Sapindales > Simaroubaceae > Ailanthus > Ailanthus altissimus. The sequence continues at coordinate 17,072,862 of OX327698.1, forward strand.
ACTCGGCCACCAAGTATATATATATATATATATATATATATATATTATAATAAAAAAAATATAATATAATAATAAGATATTTTGATTATTTAACTATTAAATAATTAATGTATAAAATTACTATTTTGCTATTTTATATGGTTATCAAGTATACCCCTTAATGAGTTCCACCATACTACACACTTGCGTAAACTCAGCCAATGGCCCATAATGCGCCACGTGTTAATATATAATTAGTAAATAATAATTGTTACCTAATTAATGTATTTAATACTTAAATATGGACATGTGCGCATCCCATGGTCATGCTGGATATTACTACACTGAATAATTCAATTCGATACACTGTCCCAGTGCACAACGAGTACATTTTATATTGCGAGACTCTCTAGGTCTACGCTCAATTCGTCAAATGAAATTATTTCGTGGGTCCGTAAACGATGCCCCATGCACACGTCACAGATATTACAATCAGCGCGTTATACCATACAAGCTGAGGTCATAACACACACGTATAATCATTCCGTCATCTATATCCTGGATATACAAGAACATAGATCAGTACTGTCAAATCCCCATAAGCTAATCCATAAATCTATCTCCAGACTTGTATCTCACTGAACAATATATGCAAACTCTTTGCTATATTGTTTGACCTTGTGGAAACTCATTTCCTGGGTTTATTGATTATGGCCATAAGACTTTTTGAGATACAATCTCAAAGTATGTAGATATACAACTCCCTATGAGAGATGATGGATCTCATATCTACGCACACCAAACTCTATAAGTATCAGACCATACCCAGCGATACCCAGAGGTCAGACCATAAAAGGTCTTTGACATGCATAGAACCAAAGTATGGTGGATCACTTACAAGCCCACCGCGAGGGTCAGGTCAGTTGACCACGTATACTACTCAACTTGAGATGACCTTTTATTGACGGCTGCATATGAAGTTTATTGGGGTCCTCGTGAGTCTATTTAGTATCCAGTCCTCACTGGACACCCGCATACCTATATATGCTCTAAGTTTATAGTCAGCTAGAAACAACCATCTGTACCCTACAAATATAGACACTGATCTATATAAAGAGGTATTCATTAACAGACATGCATTGTGAAAATAGATCAGAAACAGTGTATTTGAGAACATACTTGTATAATGACATTATCTAGCACCCAATTGTAACTCCTTACAACAATATCATTATTAGTATATCCTGAGATCTTTGTCCCGTTACAAATAAGATTCCAACTCCTTAAAATTTACTGATTCTTATAACATACTAACTCTTAGTAGTTGTAATTGTCTAAACACTTTCAGATCATACAATATCCGTAGTGTTATAAGCATAGTACCATATAATTAAAAGTAATTAGTGATTTAATAAAAAGTACATCGTATAAATATCAAATATTTATACAAACAAGGATGGCACGTAAACATTACCGTAACAACAACGAGTACACTTTATATCACAGGACTCTCTCATGAGTAGAACAAAAGTATGGTAGATCACTTATAAACCCGCCGTAGGGCTTAGGTCAGATGATCACGTATACTACTAAACTCGAAAGGACCTTCCATTTACTGTTATATAGAAAGTCTATTGGAGTCCTCGTAAGTCTATTTAGTATCTAGTCCTCACTGGACACCCGCATGTCTATACAAGCTCCAAGCTCATGGTCAGTTAGGAATAACCATTTGTACCCTATAAATATAGACATACACTGATCTATCTAAAGAGGTATTCACTAACAATCCTACGTTGTGAAAATAGATCATGAACAATATATTTGAGAACATACTTGCATAATGACTTTACCAAGCACTCGATTAAAACTCCTTGCAACAAAATCATTATTAATATATTCTGAGGCCTTTGTCCTATTATAGATAAGGTTCTAACTCCTTAAAATTCACCGATTCTTATAATATAATAACTCTTGGTAGTTATAATTGTCAGTGTGGCTAACTCTTAACTCTGATCTAAACTTTTTTTATATCAGATCTAAAGTCCTTTAGATTATACAATATCTATAGCATATAAGCATAGTACTATATAATTAAAAGTAATTAGGGATTTAATAAAAAGTACATCGTATAAATATCAAATATTTATACAAACAGAGATGGCATGTAAACACTACCGTAACAATAAAATTCTTCAATCTTTAGTAGATGGGATAAAACTGATTACAAATCAGCGCGTTGACCATAATGTATATGTATAATCCTTCTATCATCTATTTTCTAGATGTACAGGGACATAGATTATCACTATCAAATCTCCCTATGTTTATCCATAATCTATCTCCAGATTTGTATCTCAATGCACAATATATGCAAACACCTTTGCTATATTGTTCAACCCTGTGAGAAACTCCTTTCCTGGGTTATTACTTATGACCATAAGATTTTCTGAGATACAATCTTGGAACATATAAATATACTACTAACTATGTGAGATGACAGATCTCATATCTATACACATCAGACTCAATAAGCATCAGACTATACCTAGCGACATTTAACGGTCAAACTATAAAAGGTCTCTAATATGTATAAAATTAAAATATAATAAATCACTTACAAGCCTACTGTGGTGCTCAAGTTAAAAGACCATATATACTACTCAAATCGATAGGACATTTCATTAGCGGCTTATATAGAATGTCTATTGGGACCTTTGTAAGTCTGTTTGATATCCAATTAGGATTAGATACCTGTATGTCTACACGAGCTCCAAGCTCACAGTCAGTTAGGAACAACCATTTATACCCTATATGTATGACATATGTTGATCTGTATAAAAGGGATCCACCAACAAACTTGCATCGGTGAAAATAGATCATTAACATAATGTTGGAGAACATACTTAGGTAATGACATTTTCTAGCACCCGATTGTAACTTTTTGCAATTATGACATTACTAGTATACCCAAAGGTCTTTGTCACATTACAAACACGACTCCAACTTTTAGATATTCGCTGACTCTTATAACCTACTAACTCTTAACAATGCTAACTATTAGCAATTTAATTCAAAACGATGCTAACTTTTAGTACTGACCTAAACTCCTTTAGACCAGATCTGAACTCCTTCAGATCATACAATATCTGTAGTGTAACAAGCATTATACTATATAATTAAGTAATTAACAATTTAATGAAAATGTATACTTGTATAAATTATAAATATTTGTACACACATGGATGACACATAAGCACCAATCCTAATAATCTCTCACTTGCTCTAGTTTCATTCATGATGATATATAATACCCATAGATTCGACGTATTTCTCAAACACCTTTGGACTCAAGGCCTTAGTAAGTGGATCTGCTACATTATTTACAGAATCTATTTTACAAATAATTACATCTCCTCTAACCAAGATCTCTTTAATTATATGGTACTTTGGCTCCTATGCTTAGACTTCTGGTATGCTCTTGGCTCTTTAGCCTATTTAATGGTCCCATTATTATCACTAAAGAGTGATATAGGGTCCGTCGAACTTGGAACTATTCTAAACTTGACAAAAAACTTGTGAATCCACATAGCTTCCTTTGTAACTTCTGAGGCGGCTATGTACTCTGCCTCTATGGTTGAATTAGCTATGGATCCCTGTTTGGTGCTCTTTCAGCTCATTGCGGTATCATTAAGAGTAAACACATACTCAGATGTAAACTTTCTATCATCTAGGTGAGACTGAAAGTCCGAATTTATGTATCCTCTCACCTGTAAATCATTGTCTCTATAAAGGTATTTAAGGGTATGTTTGATTGTCATCCAATGGCTGTCACCTGGATCAGACTAATATCGGCTTGTAACACTTATAACTATACTGATGCTAGGTCTCGTGCACATCTTAGCATACATCAAATTCCCCATAGTTGATGCATATGGTATGTTAGACATTCTAACTTTTTCATCATCTGTCCAAAGAGATATTCTCCTCGAAAGATGAACACAATGTCTAAACCCAGCGCCACAATGCTAGAATTCAAGGCCTCAACACCCAGTGTCATTCCACCCTTGATATACCCGTTTCAACACTTGAAACGCACCACTTAACACTGAGACTTTATCAACAACACTTTCCTACTTAAATTTTTAACTAAATCAATACACAGTGCTCGATACCATTTTTGTAGGGGCGTGTGATTCGGGTCTACAGTTTTATAATGTATACATGTGTTATATGTGAAAGTGTCAATTATTCTATAGTGTATCCATGTGGTATTAGTGTTCATATAGCATATATACACATCAAATATATAAATTTATGCATCAACTATGTAGCAAAAGTATTAAAACAATAATATGAACACAATTTATATTTTTAATCATATTAAAATAATGATCGAGAATTAATCATCTCTGAAGCCTTTAGATTAATGTATTCGAAAATCCATCAGAAGTGAGGTTCGTTGGCAATTTTAGTAATCAACGTTGTGGTTTTGATCAGCTAGTATAGCAGCCTAATCCAATAATTTTAGTTTAACACTTTAAACCCTCGATTAACACTTTAATCTAAAAGTTCAATCTTGAACTATTAATACAATTACAAAATAATTAATGTTTTTCTTCTAATTCAACACTTGAACAAAAAAAATAATTTTCTAACTACTTGTAACTTGATCGACCAAAATGAAGAAATGATGAAGATGGAAATTGGTTTTTGTTTCTAACAATTAAAACCAAGAACAAAAGACATTTCTTTCAAAACTAAAAAACCAAGTGTTATGGCCGGCCAAGACTTTTTATATTTTTATATGAAATAAATTGATTTCAATTCATTTAATATCTATTTCATCATTTTAACTTAACAATGTTAACATATTAATACTAGTTTAGTTAAGTAAACTTTAACGTTAAAGTTAAATAAGATATTTTGTTTAATAATTATTTAATATTTGTTTCATAAAAGTAACTACACTTAAATTTAATCAAAGTCAATAAATTAACTTTAGTTAGTTAATTAGACCTAACAATTAAGTAATGTTAGATATTTTACTTAACTAAATTATAGTTAACTATTAACCCTAATTTAGTTTATAAAATATCTTAATTAACTCAATCTTAATTAGTAAACTAATCTAGGTTAGATTAACAAATATCCTAATTAACTAAATCTATTAGTTAACACTTACCATAATTTAGTTAATTATTTATTTAACAATTAAATATATAAATTGATTATTCAACAATTAAAAATCAATTAAGTGATATTATTCTTAAGCCTTTATTTAACCCAATTAGGTCCTACCAAACCCTAGACTTGAGCTAATTTATTCGAAGACTAACTATATGTCACGTATCACCATTTAATTGGTCAATAATAATTATTAACTAATTAATGTACTTAACACTTAAGTATAGACACGTACACATCCCAAGAGTTTTTGACACAAATAATAGATTTTGTTGAATTTTACTGGATTGAACTATTTAATTATGTACGCTACTCTAGTGTACAATAAATACACTTTATATTGCAAGACTTCCTAGGTTCATGCCCAATTCATCAAATGGAATTATTCTATTAGTCTGTGATCGATGCCCCACGCACACGTCACTGATGTTACAAATCAGCGCAATAGACCATACAAGTTGAGGTCAAAATGCATACGTATAATTATTGAGTTATCTATACCCTAGATGTGCAGGAGCATAGATTAACACCGTTAAATTCCTATAAGCTTATCCATAAGCATATCTCCATATTCATATCTCAATGAATAATATACGTAAACACCTTTGGTATATTATTTAATCCTATGAAAAACTCTTTTCTTGGATTTATTACTTATGGCCATAAGACTTTGTAAGATACAATCCCGGAGCATCGGACTTACAACCCACTTATGTGAGCTGACGAATCTCATATCTACGCACACCGGTCTTCATGAGCATCGGACCATAACTAGTGACACGTAGCGATCAGACCTTGAAAGATCTCTAACATATATAAAACTAAAGTATGGTGGATCACCCACAAGCTCATTGTAGCGCTCAAGTCATAGGACCACGAATACTACTCAACTCTAAAGGACCTACTTTTGACGAATTCATAGGATATCTATTGGGGTCATCGTAATTCTGTTCAGTATTTAGTTCTAACTGAATACCTACATATCTATATGAGTTTCCACTAAACTCATGGTCAGTTAAGAACAATTATCTATACAATACAGATATAGGCATATACTAATCTATATAATAAGGATTCACCGATAGACCCGCATTGGTGAACATAGATCAAGAACACTGTGTTTGAGAACATACTTACATAATGATATTTCTTTACATCTATTGCAACTCTTAACAACTATGTCATTACTAGTATACTCTCAGGTCTTTATCCCATTATAAACAAAATCTAACTCTTTAGATTCTGATTTGTCTTATAACTTGCTAACTCTTAGCATTTTTAACTTTCAGCGTTGCTAACTCTTAACCCTGTCTAAGCTTTTTTAGACTAGATCTGAACTCTTTCAAATTATACAATGTCTAGAATGTTACAAGCTCTAGTACCATTTAATAAAGGTTATTAGTAATTTAATAAAATATACATTGTATAAATATTATAAAATAAACATTTATACAAATAGGGATGACACGTAAGCACAAACTTCTACTTGCTCTAATGCCATTCATACTAGTATCTAATACCCATAGATTTCGTGTGTTTCTCAAACACTTTTGGAGTTAAGGATTTAATAAGTGGGTCTGCTACATTATTTATAGAATCTACTATACAAATTATTATATCTCCTATTACTAAGATCTTATTAATTATGTGGTATTTCCTTTCCCTATGTTTAGATCTCTGTTGTGCTCTTAGCTCTTTTACTTGTGCAATGGCTCCATTATTATCGCAAACTAATGGGATAGGTCATTGTTGTGCTATAGTAGCTAAGCGCAAGTGCACACTATCGTATCAAGTAATATAAGATTTTAAGTCCAGATATCGATCCCACGGGGACTATGCAATCTAATTCTATAAATTAAGTACTAAAATTATACCTACTTAACTTTTATTCAGAAAATCACAATCTGAAATTTATTTAACTAATCTAATTCTCTCAATTAACTAAACAAAAGCAAAGAGTAGAATTCATAAATAAAGATAATCTAGGGTTTTGACTTGTCCCCTAGTATTTCATTGGACTCATTAACCACTTAGTTAATCCCTTAATACCAATTGATTGGCTTAGACACTAATCTCATAACAAGCCTTTGTCGATGGTCAAGTAACTATATTACACATTCCAACAATGACCTATATGTCTATGGTAATCAAATCAGAATGTAATTCATTAAGATCAAGTCTAAATTATACCATACATGCCACCTAAGTATATGTCTATCCTAGATGGAACTCATAGTTGTTACCCTATAATCATACATCAAACTACCCTAGGCTAAACAATGAATCCATCTGTCGAGTTCATCATGGTTCCTCAATCATCCAAAATATTGATCAGGTATAATAAAAGCATTAAACACAAGATAGAATGAATCAATTGAATTTATCAAGTTCATAAACTAAAATTAACACAATCCAAATCTATACTAGGTTCACATAGTCTAACCTTAGATGAACAAATTAACCCATCACAAAACTAAAAGTATCAAACCAATTCATAAATATCAACAAGAACAAGAACATAATAATAAAGAAAGAGAAGAAAAACTAATCAAAGTGACTCATTGATATGTTTCTCCCTTAATCTTGGCTTGAAGCTTGAATCTTGATCTTGATTCTTCAATCTTTGGCTTTAATATTTGATTTAATGTTGTGAATTCTCTCTCTAAGTTTTTGCCTCTTTTCTCTCTTTTTCTTCTCCCTTTTCTTCTCCTCCCTCTTAGAGTTTTTGGCCTTCTATTTATAGGTTTTTGTCTTCAAAATACTGTTTACGAGTTACTATAGCAAAATACTATTTTCTGATACTGTTCACCGCCTCGAGCGCCGCAGCACTGGGTTGTGGGCGTCGCAGCGCTCAGTCGTTGGACGGTGCGGCACTGGGTTGTGGGCGCCGCGGCGTTCAGTCGTTGGGCGGTGCGGCGCTTAGCCCTGTGCCCCTTTCGTATTTTAAGCGTAACTTCTTCGTTTGACGTTTGATTCACCTCCTGTTTGTTCCTATGCATCACATTTTTCATCATGCATCTATTTATGATTAAAAATCACAATTAAATAGCCAAATAGTTATGATTTGGAGTAAAATATAAAAATTGGGTACAAATAATAATAGTACTTTTACGCCCCTATTAATAGGATCTTTAAACTCAGGACTATTCCAAACTCGGTGACAAACTTATGTATCCATACTATTTCTTTCGTTGCTTCAGAGGCGGCAATGTATTCTGCCTCAGTGGTAGAATCTATCGTGGTCCATATTTGGTGCTCTTTCAACTCACTGCAGCACCATTGAGAATGAACACATACCTAGATGTAGACTTTCTATCATTTAGGTTAGAATAAAAGTCTGAATCTGTGTATCCTCTCGCCTGCAACTCACTATCTCCAAAAATGAGAAACTTGTCCTTTGTACCTTTAAGGTATTTAAGGACATGTTTGATTGCCATCCAATGGCTGTCACATGGATTAGACTAGTATCGATTGGTAACACTTACAGCTATGTTGATGTCAAGTCTCGTGTACATTATAGCATACATCAAGCTGCCTACAGCTAATACATATGGTATATTAGACATTCTAACTCTTTTATTTTTTGTCTGAGGAGACATTCTCTTCGAAAGATGAATGCCATATCTGAATGGTACACTAGTTGTCTTACAGTTAGTGAAACTGTACCTTTCTAAGACTATTAATATACGATGATTTGGAGAGTCCTATCAGCTTCATAACTCTATCTCTATAAAGCTTTATACCTCGAATATAGGAAACCTCTCCCAAATCCTTCATAGAGAAGTTCTTACTCATATAACTCTTGACTGATTGTAACATACCAATATCATCCCCAATTATAAGTCTGTCATCCACATAGAGAACTAAGAAAACTATCATGCTTCTACTAACCTTTCTGTACACACAAGCTTCCTCTTTGGTGTTTATGAAACCAGACCCTTTGATTACTTCATCAAAATAAAGATTCTAGCTTCATGAGGCCTGCTTAAGTCCATATACGAACTTCTTCAGTTTACATATTAGACTAGAGGTTAAACTAGATGCAAAATCTTTAGGCTATTTTATATATATCTCTTCTTCGAGATATCCATTTAAGACCATCATCTTTACGTCTATTTACCATATCTCATAGTTATAGTATGTAGCAAATGTCAATAATATTCAAATTGACTTAAGCATTACTATTGGTGCAAAGGTTTCCTTATAATCAATCCTAAATAGTTGAGCATAACCGTTAGCTACTAGTTGAGCTTTGAAGGTTTCAACATTTCCATCGTGCCCATGCTTCTATTTATAAATTCATTTACAACAAATAGAAACTATTCCTTTGGGAAGCTGAACCAAGTCCCAGACTTGATTCTGATGCAAAGAGTCAATTTTGAATTTTATGGCATCTTGCTATTTTCCTAAGACGATGTCCAACGTCAATGTCCAACATCACTTCCCTATAGGTCAAATGATCATTTTCTTCAATTAAGAAAACTTCAAGGGCACCTTTAGGCATTTGACCATACTTAATAGGTGGCCTTGACATCTTTTTTAACCTACATGGAGAGTATGTTAAAGGTATCCTGATCGATCGAGCCTGAGTTTCTATTCGTGGTTTATCTTGATTCTAATTGATTTCATTAAGTTCAATCTTTTTACAATCCCTCTGATCCATGAGAAACTGTTTCTCAAGAAAAGTGGCATTACGAGCAACGAACACATTTCGTTGCTTAGGATCATAGAATTAAAATCTCATTGAATTCTTGGGATACCCGATGAACCAATACTTATACCCATTGGGTGCAAGTTTATTCTATTGCACAACATTTACATAAGTAGGACTACCCAAAATCTTAAAATATTTAAGACTTGGCCTCCTTCCAGTCAATATCTAATATGGAGTGAAGGGAACAACTTTAAATGGAACTCTATTCAACTTATGAGCAGCAGTTTCTAGGGCATGACCCCACAAATAATCAGGAAGATTGATAAAGCTCATCATTGATTGGATCATATCTAATAAAGCTCGATTCCTTCTCTTTGAGACACTATTGTGTTGCAGAGTACCTGGAGGACTATATTGAGAGAGAATCCCATTCTCTTTTAAATAATACAAAAATTCACTACTTATAACTCATCGCTTCAATCTGATCGCAAGCATTTGATGTACATGCCGATTTATTTCTCTACTTCAAGTCAGAACTCTTTGAACTTTTCAAATATTTTTGAATTGTATTTCAAAAGAAATACATATGTGTATCGTGACAAATCATTGATAAAGAGTACAAAGTATTGAAACTCACCCATTGCATTGTAATTTATTGAACCGTATACATCGTTATGTACTAGTTCTAATAAATCTGATGCACGGTGTCCAACATCAGTAAATGGAGATTTAGTCAGCTTTTCTTAAATACAGGATTCACAAACTGGATATTGCTGTATAGTCAGATCGGGTCTCTGACCATCTTTAACTAGACGAGTTAGGCGTCTCACACCTATGTGACCTAATCTCATATGTTATAATTTCATTTTATTTAAATTTTATGAACTATTACTTGTACTAGCTTGCACATTCATGATATTTTCAGTTGTATCTAATATATAATGTTCATTCACTAACTGACACTCAACTAATAAAATACCATACATATCATATAAACATAAGGAACAGTTCTGAATATAAATATGATACCCTTCACTGTCAAGTATAGGAAGGGATATTATTTGTCTGATGATACTAGGAACATAATAAAAATTATACAATACAACTATGTTATTACAAGGGAGAAGTAAATCTAAATGACCAATAGCTTCAACTTGCAAGAAATCGCCATTTCCAGCTCAAAGCTTTACCTTTCATCACTGTAGCAATCTAACTTCCCTCAGACCCTGTAACACATTACAAATGTGAGAAGGACATGCATTATCTAATACGTAGCCTAAACTAGCATCAAATGCTAAAGAAATGTCTATGATAGGAAAGAAAATACCTGAAGGAGTTTCTTCACGCTAGTAAGATATTTTGGGTAGTTGCATTTCCAGTGCCCTTTCTCACTGCAAAAGAAATATTTTCTTTTCACCTTGCTCTTTTCTTGAGGCTTGGATATGGGTCGCCTCTAAGGTCCCATTCAGAGTGTCTGCTTCGCTTTCTTTTTTTTCTTCCCTTTGGACTTCCTAGAAACCCCCAAGGTAGACGATGAATCACCTTGAATGAAGAGCGCTGAGCTATATTTATCCATGTCCTCATCTGTTGTCTTCAATATATTATGAAGATCAGTATAGGTAAAAGTCAATCCCTGCTTATATAAGTTTATGATGAACTACGTGAAGGACCCCGAAAGCGACTAGAGAATCAAACTATTCCCTAAGTTATTATTTAGTGATATTTGTATAGTCTCAAGCCTCTCGATGCATCTAATAATCTTGAGGACATGTGGACTGACAGGACTGCTCTAAAAAAGTTTAGCCTAAAAAAGGGCTTTAACAATGCGGTATATTTCAACCTGAGGTCTATCACCAAAAAAATCCTTTAAGTGGAGCATGACGCTGTTAACATTATCCATATGGAGATGCTCTCTCTGCAACTCATTAGAAATAGAGATATGTCACCCTTTCTTCTGGGGTGGTATAATTAGAAACACCTTTAGGCATAGGCGAATCAATTATATATCCAAACTTTTCAGAATTCAGAATAATTTTGAGATTTATTAGCATCTAAGTAGTTTTTAGCACCCTTGAGTTGGTTAGCATCAAGTATGTGCACCAAAGGGTTATTTGAAGCCATTGTAATATTCATAATACAAAATAAAATAGAAGATGTCAATGAATTTTAAATTGATTAAATCGCTAATAAAATATTTTAAATAATGGGTATAACAATTATACAATGTTTAATTTAAAATTTTCATCCCACTACATTACACAATCTCTCAAATGGAATAATAACAGTTTAAATTTTAAACTCTACAGTGAGAAGTGGACCTCATTGGCATTTTACTCCAACTTCACACTAAAGTAATATTGGCCTTTATAAACCCCACAGGTAGACAACTCTTACCAGTTGCATCTTATGCAACTCTTACCTCTGATCCTAAATACACCTTATCCTCACAATAAAGCAGTATTAGGTAAATGTATTTCAGATTAACTTGTCAATTATCAAATATATATTACTGACACTACCCTCATGCTAAAGCAATATTAGATAACATGTTCGCATATATTTGACTTATCTCATATTTTACCAGCATTAGACCAAGTCACACCGATCAAATCCCTCACGCTACAGCAATATTGGAAAAGCCCGTATTGACAAGATAAACCATTTAAAATATTATCTCATAATATAATAAAATTCAATCTGATTAAGAGAGATTTGTAAATATATGATCTCATCACATAAGAAGGTTATTCTTAATCAATTATTTATTTATGTGTAAACACAACTAACCTCTACTAGTAAGGCTCCCATTGTGGTTACCAACAAAAAAAAAAAATAATCTTAATTTATAATACAGACTAATAACTCTTATCACTATATCTCATAAACCCCTACATTAATATTTAATTATTAAAATTTTTTTAATTATATTTTATTTTATTCTAAGTTTACAATGCTAGCGCTGCAGTGCTGAGCTCTCAGCACTGCAACATTGAAGGCAGAGACTTCAGTACAAAGGCGCCCCGCCAATTTATGCTACTGCGCTAGCCTGTCAGTTTTATAGCGCTAGAGGCAAAACCTCTTATGTTATGGTGCCAAGCCTTAAGTGTTGCAGCGTTGAGGCTTGGAAACCTTAGCATCGTGGCACTCCTTATCCAACGCTACAGCGCCAGGGCCTGAAAAGCCCCAATGCTACAGCGCCAGATTCTGGGTTGTAGTGTCCCACTGTCATCCACCTTGATATACCCATTTTAACACTTCAAATGCACCATTTGACACCGAAACTTCACCAGCAACATCCCAAATCACTCAAATAACACCAAATCAACACAAAAACTATTCTAATACCATTTAAAAGTGTTAATTATTCTATGGCGTATACATGTGCTATTAGTTATCATATAGTATATATACGCATAAAAAACATACATATATGCATTAAATATACAGCAGAAGTATTAAAATAATAATATGAATACAATTTATATTTGTAATTATATTAAAACATTGATTGAGAATTAATCACCTCTAAAATTTTTAGATTAATGTATCTGAGAATCCACCCGAAGTAAGGCTCGTTGGTAGTTCAAGTAATCAATGGGGTGGGTTTGATTACTTGAACTCTTGAAATATTAATGCAATTACAAAGTAAATAATATTTTTCTTCTAATTCAACATTTGAACAAAAAAAATAATTGTCTAATTACTTATAACTTGATTGGCCAAAATGAAAAAATGATAAAGATGGAAAATGATTTTTGTTTATTTTGTTTCTAACAGTTAGAACCAAGAACAAAAGACATTTCTTTTAAAACTAAAAGACTAAGTGTTATGGCTGGCCAAGACTTTTTTGTATTTTTATATGAAATAAATTGATTTCAATTTGTTTAATATTTGTCTCATCATTTTAACTTAATCAATGTTAAAATATTACCACTAATTTAGTTAAGTAAACTTTAACACTAAAGTTAAATGAGATATTTTGCTTAATAATTATTTAATATTTATTTCATAAAAGTAACTACACTTAACTTAATCAAAGTCAATAAATTAACTTTAGTTAATTAATTAGACTTAACAATTAAGTAAAGTTAGATATTTTACTTAACCAAATTATAGTTAACTATGAATCCTAATTTAGTTTACAAAATATCTTAATTAACTCATTCTTAGTTAGTAAACTAATCTAGGTAAAATTAATAAATATCCTAATTAACTAAACCTATTTGTTAACATTTATCATAGTTTAGTTAATTATTTGTCATTATTTAATTAGTCAACAATAATTATTAAATAATTAATGTACTTAACACTTAAGTAAGGACACATGCACATCCCGAGAGTTCTTGAAACAAATAATAGGTTTTGTTGAATTTTACTGGATTGAACTATTTAATCTTGTACGCTGCCCTAGTACACAACGAGTACACTTCATATTGCGGGACTCCCTAGGTCCACACTCAATTCATCAAATAGAACTATTCTATGAGTCTGTGATCGATGTCCCACGTACATACAAATCAACGCAATTGACTATACAAGTTGAGGTCAAAACACATACGTATCATCTTTTTTGTTTTATATACCCTGGATGTGCGGGACCATAGATTAACACCGTCAAATCCCTGTAAACTCATCTATGAACATAACTTCAGATTCATATCTTAATGAACAATATAAGCAAACACCTTTGGTATATTATTTAACCTTATGGGAAACTCTTTTATTTGATTTATTGCTTGTGGCCATAAGACTTTGTAAGGTATGATCTCAGAGCATCGGATTTACAACCCACCTGTGTGAGCTGACAGATCTAATATCTACGCATACCGGACTCTATGACCATTGAACCATACCCAACAACACGTAATGGTCAGACCATAAAAGGTCTCTAACATACGTGTACCCAAAGTATGGTGGATCGCTCACAAGCCCACCATGGCGCTCAGGTCAGAGGATCACAAATACTATTCAACTCTAGAGGACCTACCTTCGACGGATTCATAGGATATCTATTGGAGTCCTCGTAAGTTTGTTCAATATCCAGTTCTTACTGAATACCTGCATATCTATACGAGCTTCCACTAAGTTCATGGTCAGCTAAGAACAATCATCTATACAATACAGATATAGACATACACTAATTTATATAATAGGGATTCAGCGATAGACCCACAGTAGTGAACATCGATCAGGAACACTGTGTTTAAGAACATACTTATATAATGGTATTTACTAGCATCTATTGCAACTTTTTGCAACTATGTAATTACAATTATACTCTCAGATTTTTGTCTCATTATAGACAAGGTTCTAACTCTTTAGATTCTATTGACTCTTATAACCTACTAACTCTTAGCATTTATAACTCTTAGTGTTGTCAACTCTTAGCTTTGGTCTAAGCTCTTTTAGGCCATATCTAAACTCATTTAGATCATACAATATCTAAAATCTTACAAGTTTTAGTACCATTTAACAAATATTATTAGTGATTTAATAAAATATACATTGTATAAATATTACAAAATAAATATTTATACAAACAGGGATGGCATGTAAGTACAATTTCTAACAATGTATTGATTATATCAAATATGTATCTCAAACATATTGAGTGGCACAGTAGAAGTCATAAAACATAATGAATACAAAAAATTATATTAATCAAATTAATATAAAAAGATTGAAACATTCACCACTGATTTCTTTTGAATTATTCAAAATAAAAACCCAACTGAAGTGAAACGCGATGGCAGTTCTAGTAGTCAACATAATGGGTTTAACTAGCTAAAATAGTAGCTTGATTTAGCAAATCTTGGTTTAACTCCGTAAACCTTTACTATATGTTTATCACTGGTCAACACTTAATTAGTAAAACAATAGCCATTTTTGCTAAGTAAGTTAATTACTTGAGGAAAATGATGAATAATGAGAAATACTTTTCTTACACTTTCTCTTTCTAGAAAATAATTTTTCAAGAATTTCTCTCTCTAAATTCAATTTTTCAATAACTATTCATAATTTCACATATATATATATAAATATTTTTTTATTAAATATTATTTATATATATACTTGACCACCAAGTATATATATAATAATATTATATTTATATATATATATATACTTGATCACCAAGTATATATATAATAATATTATATATATATATTCTTGGCCACCAAGTATATATATAATAATATTATATTAAATAATACAATATTATATATAATACAAAATAATAAATATCTTAATTATTTAACTATTAAATAATTATATATAAAATTATCATTTTATTCCTTTTTAAATGTTATCAAGTGTATCCCTTGTGGGTCTCATCATACCATACACTCGAATAAGCTCAACTAAGGGTCCATCATGCATCACATGTCAATATACTATAAGTTAACAATAATTTTCAAGTAATTAGTGTATTTAACACTTAAATACAAACACGTGTGCATCTTGTGGTCATGCTAGATATTACTGGACTAAATAATTTAATTTGGTACGCTGCCTTACATGTCCAGAATATAGGAGTTTATTCCCAAGGGCAGGATTGTCGAAGTAATAAATAACTTGGTGAGAACATGATCAATCCACATGGAAGTATAATTAAAATTACAAATTATAAATACTTTAAAGACAATTAATGCAATATAAGATGTTTGCTAATATTAATTCAATTAACTAATTCAAATAAAAGTTAAAGTTAGGGGGATCCACTCTTGACTTAAGAAGTAAGAATATATTTAACTCTTTTTATAACTCAATTGGAATCCTCACACAAAAGAGGTTCTAATCAGAAGATATAACAATTAAAGTTCATCACCATTTATATATTAACTGGTATTTATTTCTTTCAATTATTATACACCAAATCTTATAAATGGGTTTTAAGTATTTATTACGCCAATCTTTGTATTTGTCTATAATAAATCAAGATTCTCATTTTACAAGAAAGGGTATAAACGTCAAATCTTGTAAATGGTTTTAAAAATTTATTGTGCCAACTACAAAAGTTGTCTATAATAAATCAAGAGGCACCACTTTAGAAGAAAGTATATTAATATTACAAACAAAATAAATACATCATATATAAATTTGCATAACTTAATAATAAAGCATTATATTCATGAATAAGAGTTAAGTATCAGTGCCACGACCCTTACGCTTGGAGATTCCCTCCTCTTGTACTTTCATGCCTTTCTTTGCTTTTTGCTCTTTCTATCCCTTTCTCATAAGTCTAGCGCGTACTCGACCTCATGTCGACTCCTTTTAGGTCTCAACCACAAAATTAAACTCAAACTTAATTTTAAATCATTAAATTCTAAAAATTCTCTCCTTAATTCAAAATATCTCCAAGAAACTTTCCAGGATCTACCCCCTCCTCAGCTAACGCTTAATTACACTAGCATTGATTACAGTTAAGTTTATGCCTGACTTAAATCCTTTAAAGCTCATGAATTTGGTTTTCAAAGATTATGAATGTAGCTTCCTTCAAGTAGTCATCATATTATAATCTCCAATGTCACTTTTGACACCATCACTATACTTCTGTGGCTAAATCCTCTCTTGTCATACATTATCTTTTGACCATTACCATCCCAATGAGATAATCTTCAATGCTGCCTCTTGGTATGCATCTTCTTAATAAACCTGTTAACTTTCTAGTCATATATATTGATATTTTAATGATAACAAATCACATGTTTAGGCATTGAAAAAATTAAATGCAGAAGTAAAGCAAATTGGGATCAAATAAAATAGAATAGCACACTCAAAATTGCACAGGTACTATATGAGATAGAAAATGTTCACAAACTTGATAAAAATAGAAAGATAAATGTGTTAACTTTTTTAAAAAAAATTACAAAAGTAAATTTAGAGTTGTCTACATAAAGTTTTGATCAAATCATTTAAGTATGCTGAAGTTGGATCAAAGTGCAAAGTTTTGAAAGTTTCAAAAAATGGACTAAAATGAAAAAGATCACTGTAGACTGTAGCACAATAATGACATTGTAGCAACGGTTATGCTACTGTATAACAGTCAAGTACTGTACCAACGGTCAAAAACTGTAGCAAGTACTGTAGCAACGGTAAAATTACTGTATCAACGGTTATTTTTCACTCCTTATAAATACCTCACTCATTTAAAGTTCAATAATAAGAGAATAAGATAAAATCATTATATATTGAAATTGAGAGCTTCGTTGTCTTACAACTTTATATTTACTCATTTAAGAGTTTAAATTATTTTATTTATAAATCTTGTAATAGATTATTTAAGTGTTTGTGGAAAACACTTTGAGAGTAGATTGATTATTATTTTATTGTAAGGATTTAATTAGTACCTTCGAAACTAATTTATTATAAAGGTTTATTGACACCTTGAAAGTCAAGTGTATCAATTCTTGACTTTGGTTTCAAGTAAGCTAGTGGAATCTTTAAGGTAAGTTGCTTGAGGCGTGGACGTAAGCCGTGTGAAGTGCCGAACCACGTAAACATTCGGGTGCTATTCTCTCCATCCCTTACTTTATTATTTATTGCAATTATTTGTTATTAAATTTATTTATGTATTAATAATTGCATCAATTATTGATATTAGTACATTAATTTTTAAATACCTAATTCACCCCCTTTTTGGTTGCCTATCTAGAATTTTTAAAACTCATGTTGAGCCACTAGTATTCTCATTAAGTACATAACCTTAACTGTGTTTCTCATTCATAAACCCTTTAAATATCTATCGAATTGAATCTACAACTTCAAATCCTATTCATAGACTAATTGTAGCACCTCCACATATTTCTTCCTTTTTTTTAATTGTTCTTCAATCTCTATTCTCAACCATTTCCCTTGCAATTTTAGGTTTTCTTCATCCATGACCTCTACACAACTAGGCTCTTGATCTTTTTCCTATTATTTCGTTTTCATACTTGTAAGACATCGTAGTTTAATAACTTATACCTAGTAATTGACATCAACTATAACTCTGACACCAGTTTGTTAATGAATCAGCCTTAACATTAATCCCACTCAAGAATTAGATTTTTTACTAATACCTCTTGTTGGAAATTTTCCCCAAGACCAAATATCTTATAGATCGGTATTTAGTACCTTAAAACACTAAAAGACTTACAGAAGACTTCCCTCATAAGTAAAACAAGAATAATAATATTAAACACACAATAAAGATAAAAAAATCAATCACATAAGACACAAGAATATACGTGGTTCAACAATAATTACCTACGTCTACAGTGGATCACAGATCCTTATTTCTTTTATTAATTAGTTCACAAGGAAGTTTAGGTCACAAAGACTTAATACAAGAGATTCTTAATGAATACAATAATAAGCGGGCTCCTAAATAATCTACCAGTGTTATCTTGTGTACCACAGTGCTCAAGTACTTTCATGGCACTCTCTCACGCTACTGTAATCCTAACCTAGGGCCACGGTGCTCAGTGTTCAGACTTTAACGTCATGGCACTCACACTTGGAGATTCCCTATTTTTGTGCTTTTATGTATTTCCTCACTGTTAACTCTTCGTTTTTGTCTCTTTCTCATCCGTATAGCGTGTACTCGATCTCATGTCAACTCTTTCTTAGTTTATAAATCAAAATTAAACTCAACATTGATTTTAAATCCCTAAATTTCAACACATAACGATGTAGGTTAAAATCATACTTTCAATGAATAATATATGTATTTGAGTTACAAAATTTTTAACTTTTGTAATATTGAAAGAAAATCTTCAAAAACATTTAAAGAATAGAGAGAGAGAAAAATATTGGTATCTTATAATATGGGTAAGATTTATTTTGATAACCCAATTTAAGAATTTTTTTTTTTGGTTAAAATTTATTGAAATGTATATAGTATTTTGTATATATTTATGATCAATATCATAGAATAAAAAATAGATTAATAACCTTTCAAATAAGACTAATTGACCTTCCAAATAAGGCATATAACTTCACTTATATAATAATGTATTTTTTCTATTATTAATACACAAGAATTCCTTTTCTCTCTATTTCTTCACAAAATTCTTCTTCACTCGATTTCTTCACAGGGTATCAGAGCTAACACTTGACTTCTGACTTGTTTTTTTTTTCCAGCAGTACTACTTGTCTATTTTTGGGCCACAATGCTCTCTTTTTTTAGTGGCAGTGCCCTCAGAAGGATCTCACTGGCAAGGCCCAAGAAATCATCGTCAGAGAATCATCGGACGCGCCTCCACATACCAGTAATAGTAGCACTCTCCGATGACCATATTGTTCTCCAGCAACCGTACCATTCTCTAGCCACCTCCATTGACCTCAAAAGACGCCGACACTAGGTCTACGACCGTTCAATCATCACTGACCGCTAAATATGGCTCTACGGACTGGTAACAATCTTGTTCTCCGGTGAACTTCAACCGTCGATCTACTTCTTTTTAGCAGGCGTACAGCCTTATTGCCAGTGTCTTGGTCTTCAGACATTGACGATGAGCAAAACCATCACCTGACCATTGTCATCGTCACTGAAAAATCACCACCATCTCAAGAAATTGCCACCACTGCCAGAAAATTACCCCCTGAAAATCACTTGTGTTATTAGTCAATTTCTCTTATGACTTCTGAAAGCTTCAAAATAAGTTTTGTCTTTTCCTTTAATTCATTTTCTGTTATTTCTACTAAAAAATTGGTATGAAGTATTAATTATACCTCATGGGCCACTTCTATTGAATTATGGTGTTTGAGACACGGTCTGGATGATCATTTAACTACATATATTATAGAATTAAAGGACAAAGATATAACTGAGTAGAAGAAAATTGATGTCTAACTGTACAATCAGTTATGACAAACAATAAATCCTCAATTGTATCCCATTTATAAAGTTTACAAAACTTGTTTTGATATCTAGAATCAGGCTAAGCTGTTACACATTAATGACATTCAAAGGTCATATTATGATGTCTCAACTTTTGTCAATCTCAAACAACAGGGTATAGATATATCTGAATTCTTTGGTCGAATGACATCTCTTAAGACTGAATTCAATTCTCTCATGCTAGTTGGTAAAACTGTCGCTGAAGATCTTGCATAGAGGGATAAGTTTTTTTATAGTTCTAACTTTAGCTTCTATCAATTCTAAGCTCTCACCAATTCGAGATCAGATTTTTTCTAATAAAGCTGTTCCCTCTCTAGATGAGGTATTTGCTCAACTCATTCGTGTTTCTGCTCCAGGTCATATTTTCGTATCATCTACGGTTGAATCCTCAGCTTGGCCTCCTATTCTCAGTCACAGAGTTCTTTCAAATGAGAATAAGGCAATTGCAGCAAAAATCACCTCAAGTGTAGTTATTGTCATCTTTGGGGCCATATTAAAAAAAATGTTACAAGTTGCATGGCCGACCTTATCGAGCTGCTAATCTTGCTCAAAATGATCAATCTAACCCTCTGAACAATCAGTATCCATCATTGACTATCACTGGTACTGACTATGAGGACTACCTTAAGTATCAAGCAGCTAAACAGTCTACCATTTTTGTTGCTTTTATTGCAAATAATAGTAATTCCATTGCCGATCGTACTCAGTCCTCCTTTCTAGGTCTATAAGTTATTGATTCTAGTGTATCAGATCATATTTTTAATAACTTTCAATTACTCTTTTGTATTTCTGAGTGTAAATCATTACCATCTGTCACTTTAGCAAATGGATCCAAAATCATTACTAAAGAAATTGGTCGTGCATACCCTTTACCTTTTTTATCTTTAGATTCCGTTCTCTATATTTTACAATGTCCTTTTAATCTTATCTTTGTCAGTAAACTTATTCGTTCTTTAAATTATGCAATCACTTTTGTTAATGAC
Source organism: Ailanthus altissimus (assembly GCA_946807835.1). Classification (NCBI taxonomy): domain Eukaryota; kingdom Viridiplantae; phylum Streptophyta; class Magnoliopsida; order Sapindales; family Simaroubaceae; genus Ailanthus; species Ailanthus altissimus. The sequence continues at coordinate 17,094,544 of OX327698.1, forward strand.
TCTGTTCTTATACAAGATCGTAGTACGGGATAGATGATTGGCACAAATTACGAGTCACATGGGCTTTATCACTTGAGAATTCCTCAACTATCTATTGCATGCACTATCACTGAATCACCAACACATTTTCATAATTTTTTAGGGCATCCAAATTTGTTAAAACTTTAGAAAATTGTTCCAAGTCTCTCTAGTTTATCATCTTTCAATAGTGAGTCTTGGTAACTTGAAAAAAAACTCTCATGGATCATTTTCCAAATAGGCCAATAATCGAGCTGCGTCCCATTTTGAATTAATTCACTTAAGGACCTAGTTAAGTTTCGTCTAGTTTAGATTTTAAATACTTTGTTACATTTATTGATGATTATTTGCATCGCACTTGGTTATTTTTAATGAAAGACCGTTCGTAATTATTTTCTATCTTTGAATCTTTTTATACTGAAATTAAGACATAATCCTCTATTACTATTCGTATATTACGTAACGATAATGCATGCGAATATTTTTTTACTCTTTTTACTCAATTTATATCTTTTTAGGGCATCTTATATCAATTTTTCTATATCTATACTCTATAAAAAAAATGGAGTTGGCGAGCGTAAAAATAGACATCTCATTGAAATAGCCTATACTTTACTTATACACAATAATGTTCCTCTTTATTTTTGGGCTAATGCTATTCTTACTGCTTGCTTTTTGATAAATCGAATGTCCTTCTCCATGTTACAACATCAGGTCTCTTATTCTGTTATGTATCCTAATCAATCATTGTTTACTATTCCACCACGTGTCTTTGGTTATACATGTTTTATCCATGTCTTCTCTCTTAGTCAAGAAAAATTATTCGCTCGATCCATCAAATGTCTTTTCCTTGGCTACTCACATTTTAAAAAAATGATATATGTGTTATTCTCCTGACACTCGACGTTATTTCCTTTCTACTAATGTCACTTTTTTTGAGTCTTCTCCTTTCTTTTCTTCATCTACTTCAAAAAATACATCCATCACAGAGGTTCTTCTAATTCTTTATATTATTCCTCCACCTGAGTCAAACACTGAACCTGTCCATATCCCACAGAATAAGCCTTCCACTGGAGATTCTCTCTCTTTGGCTTATGATAGTCATGTTCCTTTTAATCCTTCAAGTGATGACAATGATACCGCTCCTGAAGCTCTTGAGGTTCTTGTTGACTTACTTCTTGCTCCAAATTCCTCTCCTATTGAGGTCCTGTCACCTACTAATCAATTTTACATTGTTGTTCGTTGAGGTATTCGCTCCACTCGCAACTCTCATTCTATATATAATTTTCTTAGTTATCATCAACTATCTTCACCATATTATGCCTCAATGCCTATGTTATCTCTTGTCTCTGTCCCTACCAAACTCTGTAATGCTCTTTCTCATCTTGGATGGTGACAAGTAATAGTTAAGAAAATAACTATTTTACACAATAATGGTACATGAAAATTAGTCAAGTTGCCTTCCAGCTACTCCACCGTTAGTTGTCGATAGGTTTATATTGTCGATGGGTTTATGATGTCAAGGTTGAACCGAATGGTCAGATTGATAGGTTGAAAGTAAGGTTGGTTGTTGATGAGACTTTTTCTCCTATGGTCAAAATATCGTCTATTCGATTGTTCTTATCTATGGCTATCATTCGTCAATGGCCTTTGCATCAGTTCAACATCAAAAATGCATTTCTTCATAGTGACCTTTAAGAAGAAATCTATATAGAGCAACCGTCTGGCTTTGTTGCTTATAGGGAGTCTGGTTTGGTATGTAAATTTCGTTGCTCCTTATATGGTTTAAAACAGTCTCTTTATGCCTAGTTTGGTCGTTTTGGTACTGTTATCTAGGAGTTTGGCATAATTTGAATTGAGTCAATCACTCTGTTCTCTATAGGCATACAGCACAAGAATACACTATATATAAAGTAGTCTATGTTAATGATATTATTATTATAGGGAGTGATCATGATGGTATTAAGCACTTGAATAAGCACTTGAAAAATCACTTGTACAATCATTTTTTGACTAAAAATTTAAAATTGCTCAGATACTTTCTTAGTATAAAGGTTGCTCAGTCTAACTCTGGGATTGCTATCTCCCAAAAGAAGTATGCTTTAGATATTTTGGAAGAAACAGGGATGTTAGACTGCAAACCCGTAGACAATTCTAATATTAAACTCTTACCTGAACAGAAGGAGTCTCTTGCAGATCCTGGAAGATATCAGAGACTAGTTGATAAGATTAATTATCTCACCATCACACGGCCTGATATTTTCTTTTCGGCCAATGTTGTTGGTCAATTTTTACAGTCTCTATATGATAGTCATTGAGATGCAATTATCCGAATCTTACGGTATATCAAGGGTGAACAAGAAAAGATTTGCTATATGAGAATAAAGGTCATACACAGGTAGCAGATATTCAAAACTGATTAGGCAGATTTTCCATCAGATAGACGTTCTACTACTGGGTATTGTGTTCTTGTTGGAGAAAACCTTATATCATGAAAAAGTAAGAAGTAAGAAGTTATTGCCCGATTAACCACAAAAGTAGAATATCGTGTCATGACCTTAGCAACATGTGAGCTTATATGGTTAAAACAATTGATTCAAAAATTAAAATTTACAGACATATCACAAATGAAGTTATTTTGTGATAATCAAGCTGCACTTCACATTTCATCCAACACAGTATTTCATGAAAGGACTAAGCATATAGAAATTGATTGCTACTTTATTTGAGAGAATATTTTGTTTGGCTGTATTTTTACAAGTCATATTTGCTCAAGCGACTAGTTAGCAGACATTCTCACTAAATCTCTCAAGGGTCCTCGAATTGATTTTATTTACAATAAAATTGACGCATATGATTTATATGCTCCAGTTTGAGGGGGAGTGTTGAAATATATATAGTATTTTGTATATATTTATGATCAATATCATAAAATAGAAAATAAATTGATAACTTTTCAAATATGATTAATTGACATTCCAAATAGAACACATAGTTTCACCTATATAATAATGTATTTTTTTTCCATTATCAATACACAATAATTCTTCTTCTCTTTATTTCTTCACAAAATTGAATTTAAATAGTGCTAGACTTGAGTTGAGAATTATTTAAAGACATTTTAGACTTTTAATCCTATTTTGAGCATAAGACTTTTACATTATTTCGTGAGTAAAGTGCTATAACTTGATTTTGTTCGAAGAATATTTAAACAAAGACCCATTTTCTAGTCATTGAACACATTTTTTTTCAAGTTGTTCTAAAGCATATTTAATGCAATGTTACATGCACATACTGTCCCAAACAAAACCCAATAAATGCTTTTGAGTTTTATTAAACAGATTTTGATTCAAGCATAACATCCATAGAAGAAGATTAATGAGATCAATAAAAATCACTTATATATATATTTCAAATGAATCGAGCTTTAAAAAATTTAATATAATTATAATTGCGGACTTTAACATATCATATGTAATTATAAATATCTTTTTTTTCTATAAAAAAATTTCAAATATGACACAACAATCACTATTAAATCAGATAAAAAGAGATTTTATTATTAAGAAAATGCGATAAAATTTTTTTAAAAAAAAATATTTAAAATTTAAAAAAAAATATAATTTTTAATTTTTAAAAATCTCATTAATATCCTTGTTAATTAAACAAATTTTATTAATTTTAACTGTAAAAAAGAGAAATTAGTCTTGTGTTAATATACAAATTAATATTCAAATAAATTAAAAATCCCTGTTGTCTTCTTGGTTTTGTTACTCTGCTCACTAGTTTAGGAATAAGGCTTTGCTCTCAAAGAGTGAAAGACGGTAAGAATCAGATTCTCTTTGATCTCGTTAGTGGAGCCGGTGATTTCACCAATTTTAACCTCTAGGCTTTTATCAATCAGCTACTCTTCATTCTCTCTTTCTCTCTCTCTCTCTCTAAAAAATGGATGTACATGGTGGGGGCAGTAATGAGATTTTCTAATGTCAAAAATTTCATGGTGGGGCAACTTCTGGGTATTTCATAAAATTATTGGTTGTTGCTGCTTTGGATATGGATGGGTGTTTTCAGCGTTCCGAGAAGTCTTTGTTTGATAAAAGGCGAATCTTGAGCCCTCCAATCAAATTTGTGATCAAAGTTTGAAGCTTTCGGTGAGCTATATTCACCAGACATGCCTCCATTATCCTGAAATATCATATATAATTTGGATTTTTGTTTGTTAATCCTCTCGCATTAATACTATAAATACTGATTTAAAAAATATGTAATAATATTCAATTATTAAAAATAATTAAAAAATATTAATTATATCATTTTAATTATATGTTTAATTTTTTGTGTTCAAACATTCATTATTCCTTTTTTTAAACACTCTTTTTTAATATTAATGCTAAAAAAAATTTCTTTTTTTTTTTTAAAACGTAAATTTTCTTTAAAAAAATAACCAAAAGAAAAAAAAGGGTTGCGGGCAACGCTTAGCCGCTGACTGCAGTTTTTGTTCTGTGAGGCTCTTTACTCAGTTTTTAATTCTAAAAAATGTTTGCGAGCATGATCAGTTCATATTTGTGTATTCATGTGGGGGAATTCAAATTTATTGCTATTTTCTTTTTATTTATTTAATTTTTTATAAGCATAATCTTAAGATTATGTTACTGCAATTGGTGGTGATGAAGATGGAGGTGTCGGATTTTTAGTGTCTTCATGTGGGAAATCAAAAAAAAAAAAAAAATTTGCAACCGATCCAAGTGAGGGTGGTGTCGGATTTTTAGTGTGTATTTTGAGTTATTATTTGAAAAGTATTATATTTTTTTTTATTATTATGTATGTATGTATAAGGGTAAATATGTAATTTTATTCAAAATAATAAAAAACAAATTTGATTAATTTTGAAAAGGTAAGGGTAATTTTATAAATATACAATTAATAAGTTTAAATAATATAATAATTTCATTTATCATTCGCTGATATTGATATTAACAATAGAGCATAAATGGTTTTAAAATAAAAATATAATAGTACTTTCACTAATTTTATCTTTTTTTAATTAAAATTAATAGAAGCCGTTAATTGACAAATGTATTGATAAAAAATTTTTAAAATATTAAAATTCTGTATATCTCTTTTTTAAAATCCTAAAATATCATTTTTGATTTCTTTTTATCCCGAAAATATTGACAAACTGCAAAACACACATTATTTTTACAGCCATCAATCCATCCTCAATTGCTAGCATATGCCATTAAGCATAACTCGGAGACAACGGCTGACCAGCACAGAGACGTTTCTGGCTTTAGTTCAATGACATGTTAATGCAAAAAGGATCAGAGATTTCTGTATATCGTCACAACAGCTCCATGCCGCAATAAAGCTGCATTTGACAAAGTTGGCTCCAATAACCAGCATTTCCAATTTTAAGAGCAATAATTAGAGCATAAAGCTCCGCACAAAACGTAGCCAAACGAGTGAGAATTAGTTCCATACTGGTAATCTTTTCATTTTGAATTGCATGGCCTGGTAACCATAATGTCAAACAAAAAAAAAAAAAAAATTTATCAAGTTTACAAATTTGTATCACATTAATGATAGTATAAAAGTCAACAACTTTATTGATTGATGTCAAGAATGTGATACCACCAAAATGGTTCAGAAACCGATCGACATCAAGGACCTTTCACTGCTCTTACATAAAATACCGAAGGATACTTATGCATACAGATCAATGCCCCAAAATTTGGCTGGTTGGTTGGTCCGATATTTCCTGTCCACACTCTTAATCAAGTCAATGTCCTCCTTGGTCAGCTCAAAGTCAAAAACTCGAAAATTCTCTTCTAGCCTCTCAAGCTTTGATGTCTTTGGAATAACAACTGTGTTCCGTTGGATGCCCCACCTGAGAACAATCTGTGCCACAGTCTTCTTGTATTTCTCAGCTAGACCCTGAGACAACATTGAGATGGAAAATGTTGGCTAGAAAGTGCTACTAAGGAAATCTGCACATGGTGATAATAACAAGAACTCAAAACTGATTGATGAATTAAAGGAAAAGTTCACTCACTTTGAGAACAGGATCATCCAAACATGATACCGTTCCAAACCATTCAGTGTTGCCCGCAGCACCTCCTAGAGGAGTGTGGGCAGTAACACAGATCCCATGCTTCTGACAGAACTTGACAAGAGAATCACGTTGGAAGTATGGGTGAGTTTCAATTTGATTGACTGCAGGCTTCACTTTTGAGTACGCTAAGCAATCTCTTGTTAGAAAGATGTCATAATTGCTGCAAACAATTTTTCATCATACGACCACTAGAAATTTCTAAGAAAAGAATACTCAAGAATAATAAGATAACAGGAGAAAAAAAGCTACTTCTAGAACTCGTTGCACATATTGCATTGGGCTAGGACATGGAAATGCAAATAATCTTACACATTTTGCACTGAATGTTTAAATTTACAGCCATCACAACTCATACCAGCAGAGTTTGCTTTTGAGCATAGGTCAGAGAAGGTAATTTTCTGAAACCTAAAATGTTTCCCGGTCATTTTTTTCATTTGGATGAAACCGAGCACAATAATATAATACCTCTTGTCACAATAAAAAATTTACAGCAGTCACAACTCATACCAGCAGAGTTTTCTTTCGGACTTCCATGCCTTGTAATTTCATACTCTAAAGTGACACTGTGGCTGAGGTCAGCTAAATTATAGTAAACAAAAAAATTGGTTTCCTCTCATCAAATTAAGTTTTTCATACTTGTCGTCTATCATGTTTAAGTGCATGTGTTACAACAATTGCAGCAAGAGGAAGTGACAGCTAAAAGGAAAAAAGGAATAAAAATATACTTAACAAAAGTGAAGTTCAATAGAAACAGAAACATAGGCAACTTTTCAACACACATGCAAACACCTACACGTACCTGCACATCTGAATATATAAATGACATTCCAAAGATTGCATACATGCCATCATACAAATCATCTGGTTAACTGAACTTTGGAATAGGAAAAATATAACACCTATGTGTAGCATGACTTCCCTTTTTCGGCATCTCATGCTCATAATGTTAACTTAATATAGCAAAATTTTCTCTTCCAAAATAAAATAAGAATTATCATGTCGTCCATGAAATGACAAAAATAGAGTTTTTACTCAACAGAAAGTCACAAGCAACTTATATTCATTTGTATAAGAACTTATAGGATACAAAGAAAGGTTCACACTGAAATTTAAAATGCCAGCATACCTGATCCCAATGCTGCGAACTAAACCCATGGAAGCCAGATCTTCCATGGCACGCCAGGTGGATTCCAAGGATATAGTTGTGTCTATCTCCAGCACTCCATCCTCATCTAATGCACTATCAGTTGTACCAACTCCTGCATGTATGTAGAACATAACAGACTGTTCAAAAAGCCAATTTTGCAATTAAGGAAGAGTGGATTGTCAGTTGATGTTAAACACTGAACAAGTTACTATACAATTTTAACGATTTCTGAAAAACTAGCAAAGGAATGCTATATGTACGTGACAGAAAAGCAACATATGAAAAGTCTGCATCTCCCATCTCACAAATAAGGTTAGTTTCATACATCTAACATTAGTTAGCAACAGTATGCAGAGGCATACGGCCAACTTATCCTTGATAAGGTAGTATTTGCCTAGCACAAAAACCCCTTCAGCAAATTCAACGTTCAGATATTACACCAATCTAGAAGCAGAATAGATACTTTTTCCCCCTCTGTAAGTATACTATTTGGCTTTATAGTCATCTCATACTCTCATTTTATTATCTTCTAGTTAATCAGGCTATCAAGCTATTTATAAATTTCACAGCATGGACTAACATAGGCATACAATCATAAACGCACAGAAAGGAAAACATATGTGCACCCCTTCGTGTGAAAGATGAAAAAGATAGGCTGAAATACCAGTGTGTTTTGTGGCTACAGGAAAGTGCACAAGGTAGAGATCTAGATAATCTAGTTGAAGCTTCTTTAGACTGTCTTTACAGGCCTCAATAACATGTCCATGGTCTGAATTCCAAACCTGCAATTAGGATGAAAATCAGGAGAAAAAGAACTGTCATTATCTGTATAATGTTGAATTTCAAATGGACAGTCAATCAAAGAAATTAAAAATTCGCAATTGAACTAACTTTGGTGGTAATGAAAAGATCCTCCCTCTTAACAAGCCCCGTCCTTAATGCTCCTGCAAGTGCCTCCCCAACTTCGGCTTCATTCTTGTAATCAGCTGCAAACAGCACCAACTTAATATAAATCATATAACTCAAAAGAGACATTACAAGCACCACATAAGAACGTTGCCAAACTACACAGAGTACCAAGAAGTTATCAAGTGGAACTAAACTTCCAATACATGACGTTCGTTGATTTCTTCCCCATACAGCTGAATTTGGGACACCTAATTGCAGCAAAAAATTGGGTATGGTAATAAAAATAATTTCCCCGCATTTCAGGTCAAATAACCATAAACGGCGAGCATAATTTGAGTAGCTAGATATAGACTCTCTTGAAATGTTGTTCATCAACTTAAATTAAGACAAGAGAGAATTTTTCAGCATCACCTAAATAAACAACAGATTAATTCTTTAAAACGGCTTACACGCATAAGACTCAAGCAACATACACCTATTAGCTACAAGTAAATTTAAATGTAAAATGTTGTAAATTTTGCAATATTTATTTAAGATGTCGTGCTAAAAAGAAAAGGTGAAGTATCTTCCAAGAGCACCTTTATATAGAACACAATTATTAAACACTTGCAAGCTAAGAAAGAAACCAAATTCATATGGCAAAGTTCTAGTAAGTAATAAATTACCGTGCACAAAGCCGCAAGAGAAAATTAGAAAGAGGAAAAAAATGAAATTGTTTTTAAGAGAAAAGGTTACCAGCACAGTCAAAATGGCGATAGCCAATCTTGATGGCATTGATGATGAGGTCTCCGATGTCATTTTTTTCCATGCGCCAAACACCCAGTCCGAGTATTGGCATTTTGAAACCATTGTTCAGTGTTATTGCCATTGTTGTCACGTTTTCTTGATCTGGGTCTTCAACTCTTTCTCTGGTTCTTGCTCGAGTTGCTAACAGGGAGTGTATCACGAAGAGGGTTTTCTTGTCTGGTTCTACTTGGCTCTTGTTTTATTGGCTCTTGTTTTATTTTATTTAATTTTTTTTAATGTTTATTGGATTTTTTCTTGATGACATACAAAATACTTGCGCCTCCGCTTTGTGATGATAAAGCTGATCTAATGGAACACTAGGAACCGTCTGATTTGATTACTTCTGAGTCAATATTGACCATAATTTGTCTCTGCTCTAAATGGAATTTTATGATCGTGTCCTTTTGTTAGTTATTGATCAGATGGAGTTAATTCTTATTTTCATTTTGAAGATAGATGCTTTTTCAGTCGGATTCCTTCCGGAATTCTAATTCTAATATCCTACCTCCTTTATAATATTTTGTATACTCTAGTCTGAGATTTCCATTTTTTAAAGCTAGCCTGAGATAATTCTACAAAATACTATACACACTATCAAATAATTAAATTATTTTTAGATTTTTTCACAATATTTGATTGAGAAAGTTACACAACATTGATTAATCCAAACAGTCCACTAAAATGGATTTTCTATTCCAAGAAGATGAATATTCTCCCTTTGCTAAGAGCTCCATTTAGTATATCCTTGGTTTCTTGCCTTTCTTCCAAGATTAAAATGTTAAATCAAAGCCAAGAATTTTATAGTAATTGTAAAGATATTGATTGAAAATTATCGGAATATGATTTGGAGATCAAGTCAAGTGCGGAGGGTGCGTACGAATCGAAGGACGCGAAAGGAGACCAAAGATACTGAGAGTATGCAAACCAAGTTGTGGCATCTTAAACTGGCACACCTAGGCGAGAGAAACCTAAAGGAGTTATATAGTCAAAAGGCGTTTGGAGAGGATAAGTTCCAACCCTTAGAGTTTTGTGAGTATTGTGTGCTAGGGAAAGCACATAGAGTGAGGTTCAGTACCGGCGAGCACAAAACTAAGGAGACTCTTGACTACATACACTCGGATCTTTGGGGACCAGCTCAGACAGCTACTCGTGGTAGTGCCATGTATTTTCTCAGCTTGAGTGATGACTATTCGAGAAAGCTGTGGGTCTATATGTTGAAGAGTAAGGATCAAGCCTTTGAAGTATTCAAGACTTGGAAGGTTCTTGTTGAAAATCAGACTGAAAAAAGGGTAAAGAGGTTTAGGACTGACAACGGCCTCTAGTTTTGCAACAGAGAGTTTGATGGGTTTTGTGCCAAGCATGGGATTGCAAGGCATAGAACAGTAAGATCAACACCGCAGCAGAATGGGGTAGCTGAGAGGATGAACAGAACCCTACTTGAAAGGGTTAGATGCATGCTTACCAATGCGAAGATGTCCAAGACATTCTGGGGAGAAGCTGTAGTAACTACAGCTTACTTGATTAATAGAAGTCCCTCATCAGCAATTAACTTCAAGACGCCATAAGAGAAATGATCTGGCAATCCTCCAAAGTATGACCACCTCAGAATATTTGATTGTCCTGCCCTTGTACATGTTAAGGAGGGAAAGTTAGAACCTAAAGTTATCAAAGAGGTATTCGTAGGATATCCCGAAGGAGTAAAAGGATACAAGGTGTGGTGTAAAGACTTAACACCACCAAGGAGTATCATAAGCCGTGATGTGAAGTTCGATGAGATGACGATGCTGAAAACCTCCCAAAGAGATGAGAAAGAAGAACTCGTGCTTAAGGAAGACTCAGCACCCGAGTCAATAGAAGTTGAAGTAGAGCCTGAACATGGATCTAATATGCCCCTAGATCAACACTTCAACGAGGAGAACCTTGAAGATGAACCAAAAACACCGGCAAGTTCCTCCAAGTCCACCCAAAGGAAGACTATAACTCCTAAGTTGGAACTTGAAGAGTACCAACTTGCTAAAGACAGGCTAAGGAGAACAATCAACCCACCAATCAGGTATGCACAAGCAGACTTAGTTGCTCATGCTTTTAATTCTGCTTACACTCTTGAGTATGATGAGCCTATGACATATGGTGAGGCTATGAAGAGTGAAAATAAGACAGAATAGCAGCAGGCCATGGAAGAAGAAATTTATTCTCTTAGGTAGAACAATACCTGAAAGTTTGTGGAGAGACCTCAAAAGAAGCTAGTCGGGTGCAAGTGGGTGTATAAGGTGAAGGAAGGGATACCGCGGATTGAGCCTACAAGATTCAAGGCTAGATTAGTAGCACAAGATTTTACTCAGAGAGAAGAAGTCGATTTTCATGAGATATTCTCTCCAGTTGTCAAGCACACATCTATTAAAATGTTGTTAGCCATGTATGCAAAATTTGATTTACATCTAGAGCGGATGGATGTAAAGACAGCTTTTCTACATGGACAGCTTGAAGAAACGATATACATGGCACAATCGCAGAGGTTCGAGGAGCCCGAAAAAGAAGATCATGCTTGTTTGCTAAAGAAGTCATTGTACGGGTTAAAGTAATCACCTAGACAGTGGTATAGGAGATTTGATGAGTTTATGATGGCTTGTGGCTTTAGTAGAAGCAAGTACGATGGATACGTGTACTTCAAGAACATAAGTTATGGGATGATGTATTTACTTCTATACGTCGATGATATATTGATCGCGTGCAAGAACATGGAAGAAATACAGAAGCTCAATAAGCAATTGAGTGGCGAGTTTGAAATAAAGGATTTGAGAGCAACGAAGAGAATTTTGGGTATGGATATTGTGAGGGAAAGAAGAGATGTTATCTTCTTGTCCTAATAGCGATATATAGTCAAAATTTTGGAGAAGTTTGGTATGTCAAACGCGAAGGTTGTCTCTACTCCTTTGGCCATGCATTTTAGACTTTCAGCAGCACAGTCACCGACATCCGATGAGGAGAAACTACAGATGAGCAAAGTATCGTATACAAGCGCTGTGGGGAGCATCATGTATGCAATGGTTTGCACAAGACCAGACATAGCACAGGCTGTAAGTGTGGTGAGTAGATACATGGCGAATCTGGAAAAAGATCACTGGCTTGCAGTAAAGTGGATTCTGAAATATCTCAAGGGAACGTCGAATCACGGGTTAATGTATAAGAGGGATGAGGACAGCAATGAAATGGTAAGAGAGTATGTAGACTCAGATTATGCAGGTGATCTTGACAAGAGAAGATCGTTGACAAGCTATGTATTCACAATGTTTGGATGTAGTGTGTGTTGGAGATCACTTCTACAACACGTGGTTGCACTATCTACCACAGAGGCAGAGTACATAGCAGTTGGTGAAGCTATCAAGGAGATCGTGTGGTTAAAAGGCATATACGCAGAGGTATTGACTAGTGAAGATGTGAACACCGGTGTGTATTGTGATAGTCAGAGTGTCATATACATAAGCAAGCATCAAGTGTTCCACGAGAGGTCGAAACACATTGATGTGAGGCTCCATTACATTCGTGAGATTGTTCAAAGTGGTGAATTTAGTCTAACAAAGATAGCATCATCTAAAAACCCTACTGATATGTTGACTAAGCCACTACCCTCGGTTAAGTTCGTCTTATGCAAGGACTTAACCAGAGTCACTACTTTGTGAAGGTGACTGAAGATACGGAAATAAGAGATCGAGTTGCTTTGTTGATGATTTTGAATCAAGGAGGAGATTTGTGAAGATATTGATTGAAAATCATCAGAATATGATTTGGAGATCAAGCCAAGTTCGTAGGGTGCGTACGGATCGAAAAAGTACGCGAAAAGAGGCAAAAAATTAAGAAGAGTGCACCGAGCGCCAACACCCAGCGACCAGGCGTAAGTGCCGCGGCGCCCAGTCCAGAACCTGAGCGCAGCGGCACTAGGAGGCCAGCGCCGCAGTGCTCAACAGAAGCGCGCCAGCGCCGCGGAGCTGGAGACGGGAATTGTATCCCGAAATAAGGAAACTTATTTATTTCATCTCTCACTCATTTTAGGACTCCCTAATACGACTCTCACACGTATAGGGTAAACTTAGGTCGTCCCAAAGCCTATATAAAGGCTATCAATTGGCTTGTAAACACATCTTTGTGGTCAACTAAAAATCTTGGTAATCTTTGTGATCAACAAGAGATCTTTGTAGTTCTTTGTGAGAGAAAATCCCTAGAGTGCAAGAGAGAGTATTATTTGTGATCTTTCTTGTAATAGGCATATTTTGTGTTTGCTTTGTGATTCATAATAAGAGAAGAGTGTGATCTTGATTCGCTGTGGACGTAGGCAAGTTGCCGAACCACGTAATTCTTTATGTGTTCTTCTTCTACCCGTTTCTCTCTTTATTTCTTAATAACTTGTTCTGCATTATTATATTGCTTGGGTGAATTTTTTGCTTGTTTGTGTGCTTCCGCTTCAACAGTAGTAAATATCATAAAGCCAAAATCAATGTAAAAGTTGGATGGTCAATCGTATGTTTTCCCAACACAAAGAAAAGAAGTTAGGAAACCATGTTGGCAACTTATCGTGATGATCTTATTCACTATTGAGAAAGGCAGAAACTACTCTAAACGTTCAACCGAAGCTGGCACACTTTATTCATATTAGGCACCATACATTAATCTAATATAATTAAGCATTAATAAGAGTCGGGATGTGTTAGGGGAGGAAACGTCTTTCTCCCTCTCAAGGTTATGTTGAAGCGAAGAACCCAAGATTCATCCTAGAACCCTAACCTCCTTGTGCATCGGAATAACCTATCAATCAAGCAAACACAACAAGAATTCAAAGTAGAAAACAAAAGAGCACAACACAATCTTACGTGGTTTGGCCAATTACCTACGTCCACGGTAGATCCAAGGATCCTAGCCTCTCTTATTATAACTCCCTAAAGATTTTATAAGGAAAACCCAATGAAAAACCCTCAAAAGGACCTAGACGTTTAGTGAACCTTTACTCTAACACGAACAATGATCACCCAAACAACAGTTCCACCCTAGCACACACAAGCACTTAGTGTCTACCCAGTTCTTCCCCTCTCTTAGAGTCTCTCTTAATGCTTAATCTAAAATCAAGGGTTTACAAATGTTTATATAGAGTGTATTTCGTGCCTACTAACCCTATTCCTTATTAGAGTAAGAGTCCACTTGTTTTGGAAGTTCAAAACTTCTCAAAACTAGAAATTCCGAAGAAAAACAGACTTCTGACTCGTCTGGCGCTGCGGCACTCGTCCCTGGGCACTGCGGCGCTAGACAAAATCACACCCAGCGCTGCGGCGCTGGGTTGCTGTCCTGGGCGCTGCGGCGCTCAGCCATTGGCGCCACGGTGCTGAGACCTGTATACCTATCCGCATTTTCTTGCTTTTTTCACGTCTTTGAGTTCCGTTTTACTTTCTCATTCGTATCCCACACGTCTTAGACTTTTTTATACGCGTCCTACATGTTTTAAATTTATTGTAACTCTTTACTTTAATATTCAACTCAACTCTTATTCAACTAAAATTATTAAATTACCAATTTTATAACAAGATGATTGATTCTACGTTTTCTTTCCTGGCAAAGCCATTGATAATTTCCACATCCTATTCAACTACTTCAAAATCAGAAACGTGGAAATTCTGTCTCAATCTCTCAACTGATGAAGTTTGTGGAATCACAATAATGCTCCTCTGAATTCCCCACCTCAGAACAATCTTTGCCATACTTTTCCTGTACTTCTCAGCTAAATCCTGTCACATAAACAGCCCAGAACAAACACTTGTAAAATTATTAACAAATTAAGACCTAATCAAATGCATAACAGTGAGAAAGGATATTGAACCAAAGCGCTTGGTGTTGGCCAAAGCACCACCGAGAGGAGTGTGTGCAGTGACATAAATTTCGTACTTTTGACATAACTTGACAAGAGAGTTGCGCAGTCAATTTGATTAACAGCAGGCTTCACTTCGGAGTAAGCTAAGCAATCTCTTGTCAGAAAGACATCATAGTTGCTGCATTTTAGTTGTAACAAGTTTCAGTTTCAGGGTATTGAGCATTATTATTAGACTAATGAGCCTGAAAATTAAATTTGTGAAGGATTCTAATGCTCTGTATATTATAAGAGTATTTTAAATTAATTATATATATATATGTTAAAATTTTAATAGAGAGGAAGGATAAAATGAAAAGAAAAGAGAAAGGAGATCCAAAATTGGGTGTTGCAGCGGCCATATGGGCTACCACCCTTTCATTTATTAATATTTATTATTTTTATTATATGAATTATGATATTAGAGTTGAAGATATGACTTATTAAAAAATTATTTATCTCTTTAATAAATTGTATTTTTTTAAAAAGACACTAATTTAAATTAAAGATTATGACTTTATAAAAAGATACATAACTCTTCTTAAGGTCATGATTCTTTAAAAAGGCATGTATCTAATTCAAAGAATGTATTGATCTGAAAAGATATTGTATTCTTTTAAAGAAGCATAAATACTTTTATAAATAAAAAATCACATCTCACTCTTAAAATAGACATGAACTATTGATCTTTCTCTTCTTTATTCTCTCCATCTATCAACTCTCGTCTAAGTTATCTTGTTATCTTACGAAATTTGTAATTAGTGTGCACTATTACAAATTTAATAGTTTTTGAATCTTAAAATTATATTATCACACAATCTATTTGCATTTTAATTATTATCATTATAAAGATAAAAATAATTTAAAAACAGTGCCTTACACGTCTTGCTTATACAATTTATTAGTATCTATTCCAGCACCCGTCTCCATTTGAAGCACTTCCAGTTGTTCCAACTCCTGCGAACATTCGTATTTCCTCTTAAGAAAAACCCAAACCAACAATTCTTTGTACAGGTTAATTGCTGAAGAACAAAATATTCTCGATTTCTGTATACAAAATTTGAGTACATTATTGATAAATTATAAGGTTAAAGTTTGATTTTGTGTTCATATTATATATTCATTCATTCATATATACATTGTAATTATTAAATACAATGTTTGCACGTTTTAAGCTGTAAATTGTTTAGTTGAAACTTAATAATGCTTCTGCCAGCGCTTCCCCAACTTCTCTCTTACTCTTACAGTCAGCTGTAAGCAGTGAGAAATTTATCGTAGGCATTAAGAAATTTTAGTTGAAAGACAATTTGACCTCTTGTAGTTTTATGGAAATGACTCGAAATTTTTTATGATATGCTAATTTTAAGCAACAAAAATGTAGAATGCTTCTATTATTATAGAATTTATATGTCATGTAAAATATTTTAGGTGATACAAAAAATCTGAGATTTAATTCCACTCATTCGCACATTAAGGATTTGATTTAAATTTGTATAATAAAATAAAAAGGAAATTGTCTTATTATTTAAGAATGAAGATCTTTTACTTTGATGATAATTTGAGATACAAATCATCATCTAGAGTTCTATATAATTTAGTGATAAAAATTCAAAGTTCAAAAAAAAAAACAACAACAAACATGTAGTTTTTTTAAAATTCAATCGTTTTCTTAATTACTAATTGAATGCAATAAATGACTAAAATTTGTGTCATTATTTGTAATTAAAATTTAAACCCATTATTAGAATTTGAGGAAAAGATTTTCAAATTCATCATTACCAAAACTATTTTTGAGAAGCCAAAAGCATTTTTTAAGACTAAAAAGTGCTTATAAGAATGTTTGGCTAATTTCTTTTTATAGCAATTTAAAATTATTTTGAGAGACAATAGATTATATGATATTTTTCTCATAAATATGGAGTAATGCTTTGATATTTTAATAAATAATACACTACAAATTCTTTACTAGTGGTTTATTTAAATAAGTGCGATAAGATTAGATCTTTTAATAATAGGAACTAAGGGGCAAGATTCCTCTATCATTTAAAATTTAACAAAATCCAAACTCTTCAACCAGGTGGGGTTATATGTTCCAAATCTTAAAACTAAAAAAAAAGTGTTTAAAAATATATTTATATTATTTAATAGTTATTATAAAAATATTTTTATAATATTTATTTAAATATTTTAAAAAATATTTTATAATTTGACACCGATACACTTTACAAAATGTTAAAAGCAATCTAAAGTGTTTTTATAATTTATTATCCAATATAATTTTTTTTTTTACAAAGATTTTATGGGGTACAAACAGTTAAGGATGATAAATTACCTCGCGAGGCTCACCTTAAATGGTGTAGGATTGAGATAATTTTTGTGTAAATGAAATGAAGTGTGAGAAAAATTATTTATTAAATTACTAATGAGATGGGAATAGGGTGAAGCGTCTCGGCCATTTTTTATGAATATATTAAATATAAGTTCTTAGTATATATTTATATGTTAAATAATTTATAAATTTTTTATTTTATAATTTATATTTAACTAGAATATACTTTAATAATATATTTTTATAAAAAACAAAACATATATAATAAAAAAACTCTAAAATACTTTTTTTTCTTTTTCTTTATTGATTTTAATTAGAATATAAGGTAATTAACAGAAAAATCAATAATGTTAAACACTAAAATATTATTTAATTTTTTTTTATTTGTTATTTTATTTATTATTTATTTAAAAAATTATTTACTAATATCTATTTACATTATTTAAGGATATTGTTATATTATTATAGTTTATTAGTTTGATATTTTTTAAATCATAATATAGATTAGATTTTTATGTTGTTAAAATTTGTAAATATGAATTAATTTTTAATATTAATAAATAGAAAGTTGAGAAATAGAATGGGAATGAAAAAGACATTCTCCACATAAAAATTCACCATCTCTACTCTTATAAAAAAATTTATGAAATAAAATTAAAAAAATGAGGTTTAAAATAAAAAAAATAAGTTAGAGTACAAGAAAGACCTCCTTATCCTAACTTGGCCGGCCCTACCGGCCCATTATCATTCCTATAAACAGTATACAAGAAGTGTCATGAGGTAAAAACTAAAATGCTTTGTTAAAAGCATTTCTAAACGAATCTTAATAATAAATTTTAGTTGCTTTCGGGTAAAAGAAAATAATTTGGCCTTCATACTTTTGTAGGGATTGGGAGAGGCGAGCTACTGAATCCCCACTTTTGTCTCTTCAAACTCTATTTATAACTATAAATCATTAAATAGGTTTTTAATTATCTAAATTTATTAATTTGGCATATTATTTATACACAATCGAATGTGTATCTCTATAGCTAAATCTAAGGAGAGCAAGATAAGACAACTTAAAATAATTCGAGTATTCAAATTATATAGAAGAAAAAATAAAATACATATACTAAGATCCAAAATTTAATTTTAAAACGCTAAAAAAGAAAAAAAAAACTTACGTGATATTAGAATCGAAGAGTTAGAGCGAATTCGTACATAAAAAATGGACAAATGATCCTTAAACGAGAAAAGTTTCTCTTATTAAATTTGCTACTTTCTCTCTCAAGCCAATTTTGAACAAACACAAAAAATATAAAGAGTAGAGGGTGGCTCAATATAAAGAGGACGCCAAAGACAATCTCAGCCATTAAAGAAAAAAAAGTAATGGTCGAGAATAACCCATATACAAAATATCTCTCCGTCTAACAAACATGTCATCTCGAGAACGATCTCAACCATCAAAACAGATATAATGATTTAAAATAAAACCACGTCTATAATAACTATATCGACTTGACCCTTAGGTGGCTAAAAAGTGAAAGCTAAAATAATTCGAATTTTTCAAAAAATTACTTTTATTTAATGTTTGGCACTAATTTTAAATTTTCAAATTGCAAAGTTTATTATCACCATTAATACCATGCAGGCTAAGCACTACATTTAGTTCTTATTATTGACCAAAGCTCCCAAACTCTTAGGTCCAACCTGTTAAAGCCCAAAATAGTCGAGCCCGGTCCATAACTCATTCATGCCTAACCCATGGACATAAGCACAACTTTTCACCAGGTTGTGCCTAAACACCACAGTTACTTGATTAATATTGAGCTTAGCAAGGTACTCAAAAATGTAGGGCTCAAGTCAACGAGTGAACTTATGGCTCACTACTAACTAATGACTACTTATTAGACTATAACAGTCCAATGACCATACACGATGCATAGAAGTGATGCCACTTAACCCATGATACTGAAGAGTTTGGACTGCACGTTACCCATGTCATCCCATAAACATTAAGATGCGAGGCAACTGACTCATGATCCCTAAAATCTCAAGCTACACGTGTGACCCTATGTAGTAATCAGCATCCACAACCGGTAAGAATAAGTATGTATATATATATATATATATACGTATTTTATTTGTATGTGGGTGATACTTGATTTATGTATTGTTATTAGTAGTGTTTGTATAGGTTAAAGACATACTATTAGCATTGGGTTTATTTGTAAGACTTTAGATTTATTTTAGGGACCAAATTGTAATACTTTAAAAGTTTTGGTGTTAATTAAGTTAATTTCTTTAAGTTTTGGTTTTTAAAAATATGTATAATTGAGGATTTAATGTGTATTTCGTAAGATATTGTGAGAATTGATGATGATCTATGTAGATAGTTTGATAAATCATAATGAGTTGTAGAATTTCTGCTTGATAATCTCTTAATCCAGGAATTTTATAAATTGTTGTGATTTAATTTTGGTTTTGAATTTTAAGTATATAAAATTATACATGTTTAGGATCATCTGAGACTTTGAATCGATTGAATATTCTGGAAATTGAATTTGTAGTGAATTTACCAAAATGACCCTAAAATTCTAAAAATTTCCTGTGTGAACAGTATGATACAGTGGCAAATAATTTTTGGCCTGCTGAATAATCTTTAAAACTTACGAATTTGTAGAATATCATAAGCTTATATGTCTAATACGATATACTCAGAATTGAGAATTTAGATCAATGTGGTTAAATTGTTATAATTATTTAAAGTGTATCAGCTCATTGCAGTATTTGATTAACAGATTTTTAAAGTTATGGAATAAAATAGTTTTAAAATAATTTTGGCAGGGATTTTGAAGTGAAATATTTATCATTGGTTGAAATATGTGTCAAGAGTAATTATATGATAGTTTTGTAATTTTTGAGTTAGTATCTGATTTTATAAAATTACGAAACTGAATACTATTCAGTAAATATCTTGATCCCGAAAAAAAATAATAGTTTGAATTTGATGGTGTTCATGAAATGGAATGTGTAGGAATTATGATATAATATTCATATATAAGAAGGATATATGAGTCAAGAATAATATATTCTGATTTTGGAATAATTGGACATCATTTGATGTGTTAGAAAATTTTGTTAAGTGTAAGTGGTCAGAATGATAGATTTTGAAAAACTGAGTAATTAAACTAATTTGATATGATAAATGCATTGTGTATAATTTTGTAAGCTATTTAAAGTGTTTTGTGAGAATTGTAAGGCTTATGAAAGGATTAATCTTCATTGATAGGTTAAGGAGAATTAAGCCTTGTACCCGAAAGTGCTAAGAGGTAAGTATACTAGACTTTTTACTAAAATCACAATAAGCATAGTAATTGTCTATGTATGATTTTGTAAATGTGCTTAGAAATATGTTTATGTTATGCCAAAGTATATTTGATATGAAATGTGAAAGACATATGTTTACGAATTTGAGGCATTGACATTGAACATGGACATACACGTGTTTTTAAAAGTGAGCTTTCAAAATGAAATGTGTTTAACAAAGAAAGCTTTGAAGTGTAATATGTCCATGAGAAACATTTTGTGTTTTGAAGATACTTGAACTCACTGTTGACTTAGTAGGCATCTTATATGATTTATGGAGCCTTTATGTGTGGCCTTTCCTTCAAGATTGGTATATGTTATATGTTCTGTATGTAGAGAGGATCCTATTGGTACCTAAAAGAAGATTGAGTCATCACATTCATGTGGTGGCGTATTAGTGCATGTGAGAAGACTTACCGATAATCAGGGTGAGGGTTTGGCTCTTACTTTTGGGCTTGAGCATTATATATATTTAATTTAAACCTCACTTGTACTATTTCTCTCATACGGTATATCACCTACGGGTGACATTTGACTCATTATGTGATATGTGATGTGTAAGTCTTACTAAGTAATAGTTGAGTGATGGTATTCCTGTAATATATTTTGAAAGAATGTCTAAGCGCTTACATGACATGTGAATTGATAAGATTATGATTTTGATTGATCACAGTATATCATACATATGCATTGTGTACATATATATATATATATTTGTATTTGATATATGAAAAATTAGTATGCTTACTGAGTTTTATACTCATTATAGTTTATGGTAATTTCAGGTAAATAAGGTACATATGTGCTTAGCGGATTTGGCAAAGCTTCTGCTGTTCCTTGGGTTCCCTAAGTTACTAGGTTGCTGAGTGTTTCATTTGGGGACACATGGGATAAGATATTTAATTTGTCCTTATTGAATAAATACTTATGTATTATTTTATTGTATGTGGTTGGATTTAGTTTAAGTTTCACCAAGTATGGTTATGGATTGATTTTAAGTAAGAATTTGCAATGAATATATTCTAGGCTTCCGGTAACAAAGTTGCTACTGGTGACGTAGTAGAGTGTTAATCTCTGAGAAAACTCTGCGTATCTCCGGTTTACTAATTGTCTCAGTCATAATTCAATTGCTATAATTCTGAAAGAAATTAAAATGAATGTTTAAATATTATTGAATGAGTGTAAGTTATATCATGTATCAGATCTTTTGGGTCTAGGGTGTGACACCCTAGACAAGAAAAACCTATGACATGGGCTAATTGCTTGAGAGGCCTATATAAAAGATAGACATGGCTCACGCCCAATAGATAAGTATGTGCTTTTTTATAAAGACACAATCTAAAAAATGATTAATTGAATTCTTTTCCAACCAATCCAAATTTTAATTTAAGCATTAAGAGATTTTTATCAAAAATAATCACCGACACATTCTTAATTAATTTTTTTGATTATAGCAATAGAACTGAAGTGTCGAGAAAAGATCATAAAGAATAGGGTTAGCTCGGCCCCAAACTAGACTATTATTTTGAGATAGTAAATTTCAAGAATAATAATTTAGCTCGAATTTGAACTCAGGTCTAAAAAAACTCAAATACTCGATTTAGTTCTGAATTTTGTCTTTTTTTTTTTTTAAAAAAAGGTCCTATATTAAATTTTAAAATTTTTAATCTTTAATTTATATGAATAATAATTATTTTACATATAAATATCCTAAAATTTTAAATTGAACTTAAAAATTAAAGATATAAAAAAAAAATAAGACCCGAGTTTAAACCCAAATCTAGATTACTCAAATTCAGCCTAATCTAAAAAAATTTAAATTTTTTTATTTATAAAAAAAATATCGAATTGACCAAAAATCAGATCTAAATATTCAATTGAGAACTTAACGTCTAGGTTAAAAACCACTGTTAACAACAACAAAAAAAAGAATTTCTGAAAACAAAAAAGTCAGTTGAATGCGCCGTAATTTATTAATAAAGTTGTAAATAAGCACCGTAATATAGTGGTCTCCACTCGGCATGCGTCTGACTCACACTAATAAGCACCGTAATTTATTTATAAAGTGGTAGATAATTATAATATTAAAATAAGGGTTTGATGAGACAATTGTGGGTTTCCACTTGGCATGGGACTCCATCATTGGCCCAACGGGCTTTCTGAATCAAATAGGGCCTCACTTTAATAGTTGCTCTTAGTTGTCACTGTAATAATACGTCATAATTTGTACCTCTCCGACAATTTTTTTCTTATAAAAAATAATGAACGACTTTTACAAAATCGAATCACAAAATATACTTGTTATAACGTCTGTCTCTCCATAATACTTGGCATTTGATTAGCTAATTTATTTGCCGATTGGCAACAATACAGTAAATTTCACGAAATTTCCTTTTTGGATATAAATAAATTGCTTTGTAAGACTGGGATAACCGCTTTGAATATAGAAAAGAAATTAAATATTTAGAATAATGTTATCCCTTTTAAGTAATAATATGTTAAATAATTATTAAAAAATAAAATAATATAAATTTTAAAATTATTTATTATATTCAATAATTATTTAATACATCATTATTTATAATATAACTTGAAATATAAACTTACATATGTAGCATTATCCGAATACTTATTTGCTTTCAATTTTTGTTTTTTTTTTTGATTTACTTTAATTTATTTCCATTCAAATAATACGTCATTAGTATGTGGACTCTACTCCAAAAGTATCCTACAATTATCCCTATTATAAGTATGCTTTATAATTATTATTAAATTGGATCTTCTACATTAAAAAATAAATGATAAATTTATATATTTTATTATATTGTATAGCATCTGTATACTTTCTTGAAATTTCAGAATTATGTAGAAGAAATTGAAGACTACATTAAGATGTCTAGCATCACAAAATTTGAGTTTAATATCGTGAATATCTTAATAGAGAACTATTATCTTAGTCCTTAGATGCTAAAACCTACCTAGATGCTAAAGGGCTCAGCGACACAATTAAACTTAGAAACAACACATCATTATATAATCACACTTAAGTCATGATTTTCCTTTTCCACCACATTTATCAAGTATTGAAAAAGGAATACTTCATTGTAAAAGACCCATGTCTCCTTTAAAACAACTTGAACGAAAGATTTGGTCACCTGAAGTCAATGATACTACCATAAACTTGTAATGAATGAATGCATCTGCGTTTACAGAATTTTAAATCAGTCAATGAATATAATTTTACACTATTTAAGATTGCTTCACAGTTAACATTATTTGAAAGAAAAAAAAAAGTAATAGATGAAGATTTACTAAAAAAGACATTTTAACTTTTTATGTCTCAAATATGGTTCTATAACAACAATATCAAGCATGTGATAATAAGAAATATTCAAATCTAATTTTATATCTCCTTTTTACTAGAAAGAATAGCGAGCTTCTAATAAAGAATCATCAGTCTTATCCTATTGATATTGCACCAATACTTGAAGTAAATGTTGTCTTACAAAATCATAAAGCAAAAATGGCTTCACATAATCGTTGTGGTAGTCATTGGTGTGACTGTGATCATGGTCATAGATATGGCCTAGGTTAAGGTCAAGGTCTTGGTCATATAATTATCAACATTATAATAATTATAATAAAAATAAATTCAAGTATGAGGGCAATAAAGGAAGACAATAAGAAAAGAAGTGCAAGATAAATACCTTATCTTTGATATAGAACAAAAGGTTAGTTTTTGCGTGCTTATCATATGCCCAAATATTTGGGTGATTTATATGAATCATTTTTGTGAGAAAGGGAAAGAATATTGAGATCAATTATTTTGACAACATAAATCCAGGGAATATTACAAATCTTAATGTCTTTAATTTCTTTGGAGATACCAATCTAAGGAATAATCACTTAGTTGGTGATAGAAATATTCATACTAATTAAGTTTTAATTATTTATCCTTTTTAGTTGTATCATAATATGAATATATGTTATTATCTTTGTTAGCCTAGACGACTTTAAAGATTTTGATGATTTCAAACAATAGAGAAAATATATATGGACTAAAGCACAAAGTTTTGAAAGTTTTAAAAAATGGACCAAAATGTAAAAGTTCAAAACATTGGTCACTTTAGCATGGTCCTATATCAACGACACTGTTCTATAATTGTTAAATCACTGTACAATGGCTAGTTACTGTGTTAATAGTTGTAACAGTTAAATCACTGTAGCTGAACTATAGCAACGATCAAAACACTATAGCAACGGGCAAGATAATATAACAACAACGAAAAATAGCTAGTTTCTCCATCTCTATAAATCAACCCTCATTCAAGCTCAACAACAATAAAGAAGTACTCTATAATTTTCATATTATTTAAAAGAAAAGAAATATCTATATTTATGTTAAAATTATTATATCTACTTTTTAAGAGAGTTTAAATTGTAAGGGTTTAATTAAACCCTAAATCAATCTTTGTAAGGGTCTAGTTGGTACCCAGTAAAGTTAATATACTTGATGGTTTGATTAGTACTTAAGAAACTAATCAATGTTTGATTAGTACTTGAGAAACTAATTAGAGTTTGATTGGTACCTGAGAAAGCCAATTTGTAAAGGTTTAATTAACACATGGGAAGTTAATCAAAGGATCTTAAAAGATAGACCGAACTAGTGGAATTCAAGCACGGTTAGCTTCAAGGCATGGACGTAAGTCGGGATAAGGGTCGAACCACGTAACCATCTAGTGTTAGCTTTCTCTTTCCCTACTCTATTATTTACTGCAATTATTTGTGTTTTAGTTTATATATATTATTAGTAATTACATAAATTATTTTATTATTTTTTAAATACCCAATTCACATCCCCTATTGGTTTGCCTACCCCACCTAAAATTTTTAATTGGTATCAGAGCCTTGTACTCTAGAAAATGACTTAACCATTTTAGAGTGATCTATGACAACCATTAGTGGACCTAGTAATAATGAAGGTCAATCCACTACTAGACCTCTGTTCTTTGATTAAAATGATTATAGCTATTGAAAATTAGAATGAGAACTAATTTGCAAGCGTTTAATTATGATCTTTAGATTATTGTTCAAAATGGTCTTCATGTGTCCATAAAAAATAATAAAAATAGCAAGCTTATTCCCAAACTCGAAAATGAGTGAAATAAAAGGGATTTAAAAAATATTTCTTTAAATACAAAAGCCATGAACCATTTATTTTATGCATTAGATAAAAGTATGTTCAATAACATTTGTAATTTTAATTCTGCATATCAAATTTAGCATGCATTAGAAGCATTATATGAGAAAAATGTAGCCAAGAAGAAGAATGCAATGATGGCATCAACTTCAACATAGGATGATTTTCCATTGGAAGATGATAAAAGAGAAATAACCAATCTTACACTTATGGCTATTAACAATGCCAAATCTGATAGTGAGGTAAGTGATGATGATCCTTCTATTAAAGAACTTTATTTATAATTCATTGAAGAAACAAAAGCCATGAAAAAAATTGAATAAAGAAAAGAAATAGTTTCAAGTAGAAATCAAAAGTCTAAAATTGAAAATTGATGAGTTGCAAAAAGATGATAAAATTGTGAAAGAGAAATTGATTAAAGAAAAGAATTTGTTGCAAGAAGAAATTAAATATCTAAAATTGAAAATAGATGAGTTACAAAAAGAAAATCAAAATTAAAAAGATGAAAAAGAAAATCTCATGAAAAATACTCATGATTTGAATGAAATTGTTTCAAATTTACGCATAGACAAAAGAATTTTGATGAGATGACTTGTATTAAAACACGTGATTTTTGAAAAATGTAATTTGAAATACAAACCAATTCTAAAACAAAAAAAAATTAAATCCTTCTTTAAATATAATCCTTATTCACTTTGTCATTATTATAATAAAAATGGACACAAAGGTTTTAATTGCCCTATTAAAAAATTTAGAGAAAAATATATTTGAGTTCTAAAAGGAACAATTACTTACATTGGAAGACCCAAGAAATGTTGGATACCAAAATATATAACTTGATTTTATTTTATAGGTATCAACATCAAGATATGTAAGAGACATTAAAAAAAATTATGAAATATTGTGATGCATGTATTTAATTTTATATTTGTCTTAATCATATCATATCTTGATGCATGTATTAAAAAGGCTGTATCAGTGAACAATAAAAAACTTTATTGTTCATGTGCTACTGTTCAAGTGAACAGTACACTATCGCGACGCCAGATATCACCGTTGGCGCTGCAGTGCCCAGTTCTTTCTCTTTGCCATACCCGTTTCAACATTTGAAATGCGCATTTTTTACTCGGCCAAATGCATCAATTCACTCAAACAACACCCAAATATACCATAAATGGCTCTGATACCATTTGTTGTGTAAGATCTAATATATGTGAGTGTATGCACGTGCAATTGTGTCTATTGTCTAAAATACATATCAAATACAAATTTAACGCGGCGGAAGCGTAAATTATACAATAAACACAATAAATAAAATATATTAATTACATTAATATATTAGTAAGGTTAAAAATTACCTCAACGTGTAACGTTATACACGTATTTCCTTGGAGTACGCATGGAGACCAACTCGTGGACAGTTCTAGTCACCAACACTGTGGGTTTGGTGAGCTAGAACAGCAGCCCTATATCTAACATAGGATTAACTCTTAACCCCAAAATGACTGAGTGTGTGTTTTCTTCATTTTCTCTAAAAGGAAACGAAATAGATATTGAAACAATTCACAATTACTTCTCTTAGTTTCCAAAATAAAAAAAAGATGAAACAATTTCATTTGCTTCCATTTCTTCTTCTTCTCCATTTCTCTCGAGCAATTTTTTGCTCAACACACCAAAATCACTTTTTTTTTCTCTCTCTCCTTATATATATATAATAAAATATTAATATAATATATTATATAATAATAATATAATATTATTAATGGATTCCAACTAATTGGCACCATTAAATAAAATAATAATATAAATATAATATAATAATGAGATATTTTGATTATTTAACAATTAAATAATTAAAGTGTGAAATAACCATTTTACCCCTCATAAATAGTTTTCAAGCCAACCCCTAGTAGATCCCACCAAATCTCATACTTGGGTAAACTCAACCGAGGGTTCACAATGCGTCACATATCATTGTACAATTAATAAATAATAATTATTAACTAATTATTGTATTTAACACTTAAATATAAATATGCACGCATTCCCGTGGTAGTGTTGAATATTACTGGATTAAACATTTTAATCCGGCACACTGTCTTAGTGCACAACGAGTACACTCCATATCACAAGACTCCCTAGGTCCTATACCCGATTCGTCAAATGGAACTATTCCATGAGTCCGTGAGCAATGCCCCCCCCACACATCACAGATATACAAATCAGCGCGTTAAACTATACAAGCTGACGTTACAATGCATACGTATAGTTCTTCCGTCATAATATCATGGATGTGCGGGAATATAGATTATCACCGTCAAATTCCCTAGTGCTCATCCATGTCTTATCTCCAAACTAGTATCTCACTGAACAATATGCGCAAACTCTTTTGCCATATTGTTCTACCCTAGCGGAACTTTTTTTCGGGTTTAATGCTTATGGCCATAAGACATTTTGAGATATAATCTCGAAGCATCTAGATATCAAACTCCCTATGCAAGCTAACGGATCCCATATCTGTACACACTGAACTCCATAAGCATCGGATCATACCCAGCAACACCCAGTGGTCACACCATGAAAGGTCTGTGACATACGTAGAACCAAAGTATGGTGGATCACTTATAAGCCCACCTTGGCACTCAGGTCAAAGGACCACGTATACTACTCAACGCAAGAAGACCCTCCGTTGATGGCTTACATAGGGTGTTTATCGGAGGCCCTCATGAGTCTGTCTCATATCCAATCCTAATTGGATACCTATATGTCAATATGAGCTTCAAGCTCACAATCGGCTAGGAATAACCATCTATACCCTATAGATACAACATATGCTAATCTATATAAAAAAGTATCCACCGACAGACCCGCATTGGCAGAAATAGATCAGGGACAATAATTTAAGAACATACTTGCGTAACTAGCATTTCCTGGCATCAGATTACAACTTTTGTAACTATACAGTTACTGGTATATTCCCAGGTCTATGTCCCATTACAGACAAGGTTCCAACTATTGGATTTTCGCTGAGTATTATAACCAGCTAACCCTTAGCTGTGCTAACATTTAGCATTTATATCTCTCAACATGGCTATCTATAAGCCCTTATCTAAACTCCTTTAGATCTGATCTGAACTCCTTCAGATCGTACAATGTCTGTAACGTTACATTGCATAATACAATATTAATGGGTATTAGTGATTTAATAAGAATGTACGCTTTTATAAATACACAAGTATATGTACATTCAGGAATGACATGTAAGCACTGACCCCAACAGTAACGGGGCAGGATACTGTAGTAACGGCGAAAACGGCTAGTTTCTCCATCTTTATAAATACAATCATCATTCAAGCTCAACAACAACAACAATAACAAGGGGGAGCATGGTAGAAATTATCTTTACAACTTGTGAGTTTTTTTTTTTATTTTTTAGGTTTTGATGATTTTTTCTTTATATGGCTATGATTATATCAGTATTTTTTTTATGATGCCAAAGGAGGAGAAATATGTGTATACAATTTAGTTTATGATTCATTCTTAAACTGCTTAACACGTGCACTTGAATTTTAGAAAAAAGGTTTGGTAAAAATATGAATGTATAAGGAGCACAAATTGAGGGGGAGACGTACTTTTCAAATAGAAGATATTGCATACTGATATGGGCATAAAAATATTAGTATAATTTGTACCCAAATTTTGTATTTTACTCCAAATAATAAATATTTGGCTATTTAATTGTATTTTTTTATATCATAAATACATGCACGATAAAAAATATGATGCATAGGAATAAACGGAAGGCGAATCAAGCGTCAAACAATGAAGTTACACTCAAAATACGAAAGGGGCACCAGGACTGGGCGCCGCAGCGCCCAGCGACTGAGCGCTGCGGCACCCATGTCAGTAGCTGAGCACCTCGACGCCCACAACCCAGCATCGCGATACTCGTGGCAATGAACAGTGTCATAGAACAGTAACTCGTGAATAGTATTTTGAAAACAAAAACCTATAAATAGAAGGCCAAAAATCCGAAGAGGAAAAGATGAGAGAAAGGAAAAAAATAAGAGAGAAAAAAATGAGAAGAAAATAGGCAAAAACTTAGAGAAAGAATTCACAACACAAAATCAAATATCACACTCAAAGATTGAAGAATCAAGATCAAGATTCAAGCTTCAAGTCAAGATTGAGGGAAAAGCACATCAAGGAGTCACCTTAATTAGTTTTTCTTCTCTTTCCTTATCATTATATTCTTGTTCTTGTTAATCTTTATAGATTGATTTGATACTTTTGGTTTTGTGATAGGCTAAATTGTTTACCTAGGGTTAGACTATGTGAACCTAGTATAGATTTGGGTTGTGTTAATTTTTAGTTTATGAACTTGATACATTCAATTGATTCATTCTATCTTGTGTTTAATGCTTTCATTATACCTAATCAATATTTTGAATGATTGAGGAACCATGATGAACTCGATGGAGGGATTCATATGTTTAGCCTATGATAGTTTGATGCATGATTATAGGGTAACAATTATGAGTTCCATCTAGGATAGACATATACCTAGGTGGCATGTATGGTATAATTTAGACTTAATCTTAATGAATTACATTCTGATTTGATTACCATAGACATATAGGTGATTGTTAGAATGCGTAATATAGTCACCTAACCATCGACAGAGGCTTGTGATGAGATTAATGTCTAAGCCAATCAATTGGTATTAAAAGATTAACTAAGTGATTAATGAGTTCAATGAAATACTAGAGGACAAGTCAAAACCATAGATTATCTTTATTTGTGAATTCTACTCTTTGCTTTTGTTTAGTTAATTGAGAGAATTAGATTAGTTAAATAAATTCTATATTTTAATTTTCTGAATAAAAGTTAAGTATGTACAATTTTAGTACTTAATTTATAGAATTAGATTTCATAGTCCATGTGGGATCGATACTTTGACTTAAAATCCTAAAATTACTTGATACGATAGTGTGCACTTGCGCTTAACTAGTAAAGCAACAATCACATACATTGTTTATCACCATAAAAAAGAAGAGATTATTGGTCTAGCCGACTTTGAAGATTTTGATGATTCCAAACAATAAAGAAAACAAAATTTATGGACTAAAGCACAAAATTTTAAAAGTTTCAAAAAAATGACCAAAATGCAAATGTTCAAAACATTGGTCACTGTAGCGACGGTCTTGCAGCAACGACATTGTTATGTAATGATTAAATTACTATACAACAGCTAGTTACTATGTTAATAGTTGTAACGGTCAAATTACTGTAGTTGAACTATAACAACGGTCAAAATACTGTAGCAAATGGGTAGACTGTAGTAACGGGGTAGGATACTGTAGCAATTGTGAAAAAGGCTAGTTTCTCCATCTCTATAATTATAGTCCGCATTCAAGCTCAACAATAATAAGGGGGCACTCTATAATCTTTATATCACTTGAAAAGAAAAGAAATATTCATATTTGTGTTAAAATTGTTGTATCTACTCTTTAAGAAAGTTCAAATTGTAATTAAGAGTTTAGTTGGTGTTGAAATTTGTGCTCATGTGCCATTCTATTGTTGTATGAATATTTTATTTTATAATATTTATACAGTACATTATTTGTTAAATCATTAATTATTATTATTAAATGGTTCAATACTTGTGACGCTACATACATTAAATGATTTGAAGGAGTTCAGATTTTGTTTAAAGAAGTTTAGATTAATGCCAAGAGTTAGCATCACTGAAAACTATAAATGCTAAAAAGTTAGCACGTTATATTGATCGATGAAGTCTAAGAGTTAGAATCTTGTCTGTGACAGTACAAAGACCTGAGAATACATTAGTAATAACATAGTTGCAAGAGTTGCACTTTATGCTAAGAAATATTATTATGTAAGTTTATTATCAAATTATATGTTTCTGGTCTTAATT
Organism: Ailanthus altissimus; assembly: GCA_946807835.1. Lineage (NCBI taxonomy): Eukaryota > Viridiplantae > Streptophyta > Magnoliopsida > Sapindales > Simaroubaceae > Ailanthus > Ailanthus altissimus. The sequence continues at coordinate 17,126,224 of OX327698.1, forward strand.
CACCGATGCAGGTCTGACGGTGGAATCTTTTTACATAGACCAGTGTATACTATACCTAGACGGTATAGATGGTTGTTCTTAGCTGACCATGGACTTACTGGAAGTTCGTATAGCATACAGGTGTTCAGTAATGACTGAATACTGAACAAACTCAACGAGGACCCTATAGACATTCCATGAAGCCGTCAATGGAAGGTCCTTTCGATTCGAGTAGTATATGTGGCCATTTGACTTAAGTACCACAGTGGGCTTGTAAGTGATCCATCATACTTTACTTTGGTTTCACGCATGTCACAGACCTTTCATGGTGTGACCGCTGGGTGTCACTGGGTATAGTCCGATGTTTACAGATATGGTGTAGTAACCATTATCCACAACCAGTAAGAATAAGTATTTATATATGTATAAATATATGTATTATTTTTATATGTGGGTGATACTTGATTTATGTATTATTATTAGTGGTGTTTGTATAGGTTAAGAACATATTATTAGCATTGGGTTTATTTGTAAGACTTTAGATTTTTTTAGGGACCAAATTGTAATACTTTGAACGTTTTGGGGATAAATTTGTAAATATCAAAACTTAGCCTCTTAGTATAAAAATACACTTTTAAAACTTTAATTCTCTCATTTTGGTCGAACTACCTCTTTTAGAGAGAGAGAAGAGAGAAAAAGAGGGGAGAGAAAGAGATGAAGGAGAAGAAAAAGAAGAAGAAATTGAAATTTTGGATTTTAAGAGGTATATCACAACTATTTCTCAATTTATTGGTGTTAATTAAGTTAATTTCTTTAAGGTTTTATTTCTGAAAATATGTATAATTGAGGATTTGATGTGTATTTCGTATGATATTTTGAGAATTGATGATGATCTATAAGATAGCATGATAAATCATGATGGATTGTAGATTTCTGCTTAATAGTCTTTTGATCCAGGAATTTTATAAATTGTTGTAATTCGATACTGGTTTTGAATTTTATGTATATGAAATCAGACATATTTAGGATCATCTGAGACTTTGAATCAATTCAAAATTCCAGAAATTGAATTTGTTGTGAAGTTACCAAAATGACCCTAAAATTCTGGAAATTTCCTATGTAAATAGTATGATACAGTGACAAACAATTTTTGTCCTACTGAATGATCTTCAAAAATTACGAATTTGTGGAATATGATAATTTTATATGTTTAATATGATATACTCAGAATTGAGAATTTAGATCAATGTGGTTGAAGTGTTATGATTTTCTAAAGTGTATTAGCTCATTGCAGTATTTGATTAACAGATTTTTAAAGCTAGAGAATAAAATACTTTTAAAATACTTTTGGCAGTTATTTTGAAGTAAAAGATTTATCATGGATTGGAATATGTGTCACGAGTATTTCTGTGATAGTTTTATAATTTTTGAGTAAGTATATGATTTTATAAAATTAGGAGATTGAATACTGTTCAATAAGTATCTTGATCCTGTCAGGTTAGTAGTTTAGATTCGATGGTGTGTATGGAATGGATTGTATATGGATTTTATTATAATATTTATATATAGGAAGGATATATGATTCAAGAATGATACATTCTAATTTTGGAGTGAGTGGACATCATTTGATGTATTAGAACATTTTGTTAAGTGTAACTGGTCAGAATGACAGGTTATGAGAAACCAAGTATTTAGAACAATTTGATGTGATAAATGCATTGTGTATAATTTTGTAAGCTATTTAAATTATTTTGTGTGAATTGTAAGGCTTATGAAAGGATTGATCTCCATTGATAGGTTAAGGAGATTTAAGCCTTGTAGCTGTAAGTGCTAAGAGGTAAGTATACTAGACTTTTTACTGAAATCACAATAAACATAGTAAATGTTTTGTATGATTTTATAAATGGGGTTAGGAATATGTTTATGTTATGTCAAAGTATATTTTGATATGAAATGTGAAGCTATGTATTTATGAATGTGAGCATGGACATACATGACATATATGTGTTTTTGAAAGTGAGCTTTCAAAATGAAATGTGTTTAACAAAGAAAGCTTTTGAAGTGTAATATGTCCATGAGAAATATTTTGTGTTTTGAGAGTACTTGAACTCACTGTTAACTTAGTATGCATTTTTATGTGATTTGTGGAGCCTTTATGTGTAGCCTCTTATTCGGGATTGGTATATGTTATGTGTTCCGTATGTAGGGAGGATCCTATTAGTACCTAAAGGAAGAGTGAGTCATCACATTCGTGTGGTTGCGTATTAGTGTATGTGAGAGGACTCACCGATGATCAGGGTGAGGGTTTGGCTTTTACCTTCGGGTATGAGCATTATATATGTGTGATTTAAAAACCTCACTTGTATTATTCCTCTCATACGGTATGTCACATATGAGTGACAATTGGCTCATTATGTGATATGTGATATGTAAGTCCTACTAAGTAATAGTTGAGTGATGGTATTCCTATTATATGTTTTGAAAGAATGTGTAAGCGCTTACATGACATGTGATTTGATAAGATTATGATTTTAATTGATCACAACATATCATGCATATGCATTGTGTACATGTATTTGATATATGAAAAACTAGTATGCTTACTGAGTTTTATACTCATTATAGTTTATTGTGATTTCAGGTAAATAAGGTACATATGTGCTTAGCGGATTTGTCAAGGCTTCTGCTGTTCCTTAGGTTCCCTAAGTTGCTAGGTTGCTGAGTGTTTTATTTGGGGATACGTGGGATAAGATATTTGATCTGTCCCTATTGAATAAATACTTATGTATTATTGTATTGTGTGTGGTTGGATTTAGTTTAAGTTTCACCACGTGTGGTTATGGATTGATTGTAAGTAAGAATTTACAATAAATATATTCTGGGCTTTCGGTAACAAATTTGCTACTGGTGACGTAGTAGAGTGTTAATCTCTGAGAAAACTCTGCGTATCTCCGGTTTACTAATTGTCCCAATCATAATTCAATTGCTATAATTCTGAAAGAAATTAAAATGAATGTTTAAATATTATTGAATGAATGTAAGTGACGTCGTGTGTCAGATCTTTTAGGTCTAGGGCGTGACATATGGGATCCTTCAGCTCATATGGATGAGTTATATATATCTAGATGCTCAGAGACTGTATTTTAGAAAGTCTTATGGCCATAAACAACAAACCCAAGAAAGAGTTTCCCACGGGGTTAAACAATATTACAAAAGTGTTTGTATATATTGTTTATTAAGATATGTGTCTGGAGATAAATTCACGGATGAGCACATAGACACCGGACTCTATAAGCATCGAACTATATATATCCAGATGTTCAGAGACTGTATCTTAGAAAGTCTTATGGCCATAAATAACAAAGCCAAGAAAGAGTTTCCCACGGGGTTAAACAATATTACAAAAGTATTTGTATATATTGTTTATTAAGATACGTGTTTGGAGATAAATTCACGAATGAACACGTAGGGATTTGACGGTAGTAATCTATATCCTTGCTCTTCCAGGATATGATTGGCGGAAAGATTATACGCATTCACTATGACCTCAACTTGTATGTTCTACTGCATTGATTTGTAATATCTGTGACATATGCGTGAGGCATCGATCTCGGACTCACAGAATAGTTCTGTTTAACAAATCGGGAGTGGACCTAAAAAGTTTCGCAATATGAAGTGTACTCATTGTGCACTAGGGTAGTGTATCGAATTGAATAATTCGATCTAAAAATTTTCAGCTGACCGGACATTTACTTTGGTTTCCCTTTGGTCATGCACGTGTCAAGACTTAAGAGTTAAGTACATCAATTAGTTAACAATAAGTTAACACATGGCACATATGGGCCAATTATTGTTTGATTTAAAAATTATCAAAATGACCTTATTTGTTGGACAAATAATATTATTATTTTATTTATTAAAATGTTTATTGGATAAAATAATAATAATAATATATAATATTATTATTTAAATTAAAATCAAACAATTAATTTTTTATTTAAATTAGCATGTGTTTTTACCATGATTTAATATGATTAAATCATTTGTTTAATATTAATTAAATGATAAGATAAATATAAATGGGTGGCATTTGTTAATGGTAGGCCTTAAGATATTTCTTAATAATGAGAAAGTATTTTCTCATTTGGCTTAGATTAAGGCCAAGCTCATTTAAATGATTTTCCATTTTTTTTTGTTTTCATTTGGTTTATTGTTTATAATAATAAACAAAACACTAATGGCAAATCTTGACCTAGATAATGGATACCATTATGTGAGAAAATGGAAGAAAATAATAAATAAATGAGAGAGCAATATTTTGCTCAATTAATGATCGAAAATTCATACAAGGGGGAAGGGAGTGAGAGAAGTGAATTTTGCTAAGTGTTAGAAAATTCTCTCAAGTGTTGAGAGTACAAAAACACACCTCTTTCATTTTTTTTCTCTTCTATTTTGGTCACCCATATTACAATGTAGAAACAAGGATTTAAGAATTGAATCATTTGCTGAAAAAGCTGTAATTCTAGCTTCCTCAAACCCACATTGTTGAAGAACTAGAATTGTAAATGGGTTGCTTCAAGGCGGGTACTCCAATTCGACTATATACCAAAGGCTTGACAAGGTACTATTTCTCAATCTTGATGAATTTTACATTTATAAGATAACATGTAAAAGTTTATTAGTGTTTATTATGAGTAATTTTGTATTTCGCTCATTCGTTGCGCTTATATGTATGTGATACATATGTTATTTTGTATAATAAACACAAACCCACATGTATACACCGTAGGTTTCAAATCACTCACAGTTGGTACCTAGTAAAGCCAATATATTTGACGGTTTAATTAGTACTTGAAAAACTAATTAGAGTTTTATTAGTACCTGAAAAACTAATTAGGGTTTAATTGGTATTTAAGAAAGTCAATTTGTAAAAGTTTGATTAACATCTGGGAAGTTAATCAAATAATTTTGAAAGATAGACCGAACTAGTAGAATCCTTAAGCATGGTTAGTTATGAGGCGTGGACGTAAGCCGAAATAAGGGCCAAACCATGTAAACATCCAGTGTTAGTTTTCTCTTTCCCTACTATTTTATTTACTGTAATTACTTGTGTTTTAGTTTATTTATATTATTAGTAATTTCATAAAAAAAAAAATTTAAATACCCAATTCATATCTCCTCTTAAGTTGCCTACCCCACCTATATTGCATTTTCAATCTTTATATGTTATATAAATGTTCTTTTCGTTATATGCTCTTAAGAAAGACGAGGAAATATGTTTGTATACAATCTTTTAAAATAAAAAGTGTTTCTCAAATTTAACATTAATTGAAGCAAATGTGAATGTTCTACCAGGTTATGCAGAATTGACAAAAGGTTCTAAAAGAGTTATGATCTTAACAAATTACATTAAATTATGCATCTTTGATGTCTTGTATTCACTTACTTTAAGAAAATCCCTACTTAGCTTCAAAGATATTTATTGTAATGATTTTCATAACTACAAATGAAAATAACGTGGAATATCTTTATATTACTTTTAAAGTCTTCGACCAGAAGCAAACTTTGAAAAAGATTCCTATTTTCTCGTCTAGCTTATAATATATGACGATCAGAGCATTTGAGAGCTATACAACCATGAATGAGAAGATAAAAGATCCAGAGAATTTTATGCTTTGGCATGACCATTTTAACCATCTTGGATCAATAATGATGCAAAATAATTATTGAAAATTCTCATAGACATACATTGAAGAATTTGACAATTCTATTATCCAATGAGAGCATTTGCACTGCTTGCTCACAGGGTAATTATCGATTGGTCCATCTTCTTCTAAAATTGGTTTTGAATCTCTATAATTTTTGTAGATAATTTAAGGAGATACTTGCAAACTAATTAACCAACAACAACTCTATAATAGTTCAATATTCAATTTCACAATACATATCCAACTTCTAAAATCCTAAAATAGCCAACTTCATGACCATTAATGATCAACTCCAATCCAAAAAACTAAAAAATCAACAATTATAAGGAAAAAACACTATATAAATGAACTATAAATTATAAATATAATATAAGAAACATAATAAATTTTAAAATTATTACCTCAAATAAAAATATCAATCAGTGATCATAACGTGCTTTGATGCTTGCATCAGCTTGAAATTTTCTACAAAAAAATATATACAAAAGATAAGTAAAGAACAAAGTTGAAAAAAATAATTATCATATTACAATATAAATAATTATTATGCCTACTTCAACCCTTTTTCAAATTTCAATATCCTTCATGTTTGGAACGTCTATGTAGTCTCCGAGTATATTAAAGCCAATTCTAGGTGTAAATCAAGGACTCCACAGTTTTAGGAGTCAAACAACTCCTAATGAATCAAGAATGTGCCCTCACATACCAAATGTAGACTCAGAGGCAACAATAGATACTGGAATTATCAAAATTTCTTTGGCAATTGAGGATAAAATTGAATACTTTGTCCAATTTAATTTTCATTAACTTAAAGTATCAAAATATACATTTCTAGACTTTTCTCTATCAATTGATAAATATCTCTCAATCTTATGTTGTGATTCAACTTTAATTCTTCTCTTTTTTTGCTTTATTAAATTGGGACAAAGTATCGTAAAACTGTTTTTCTTCACCTACCTCATCTACTCTATTTCCTAACTACATTATTGCAAGACTAACTTTGAGTAGTACTAGATTCATTCTCATCATAATATGATCGAAATGCCTTATAGTTTTCAAGCAACCTAAATAATAATTGTCTAATAAAAGCAATCATATCATCCACATTTATGCCATCAAATAAAGTGCTAAAACATCACTCAACAAATTTCGTTTTGCAACGAAGATCAAGTATTAATGTCACAATCAAGATGTTGTTGATTTTGTCCAGAGATCCCTAGTACTTGTCAAATTTCTTCTTTATAGTAGTAGCCAAAAACTCCCCCCCAACAATATCTCTTTACTATCAATAAGTGACTTCGAATATAATTGTATCTTCCAAATTTCATTCTAATAAAGATGTGAAGATACTTTGAGGATGAACTGAATTTCAAAGTCACATCATAAAATATATTAATAAGCTTGATCAATCTTTAGGCATTATCCCAATCCTCATCTATTGATGGACCCACCCTTCTTTTTCTAATTTCATCCTCTAAATAAGAATGATAGAAACCATCATCATCCTTTATTTGGTCAAATACTTTTTTAATTTCAAAGCACTATCTAACATTAAGTATGTTAAAATTGTAATCCTAGACAAAGAAATTAGCTCATGATGATATAATGAGTTTTATAGCACATTAGGTTCAACATCTTAAAGATAATAAATAAACTAAGAAAGGTAAAGAGAAAATAAGCAAAGTTGTGATGCTCTGAATTCTTCAATTTTAATCTCCCTTTATTGTGATGTTCTTCTCTTTGATTCTCCAAAATTCTAGTCTAAACTCTCAAAGAGTTGTTCTCTCTATTGATCTTTTTTTTTTTTACAGTCTCTTGAAATATGCTTTTCATCTTTTTTATATAGACTTTCGTCTTCTAATTAGGGCAATACTTCAAATTTAAGTTAGAATATGGTTTTCTTTTCTAGTGTCCAATATTGTGGCCTTGGCTTTCCAACACTACGATGCTGGCCTGATAGTCACATTATCGTTGTGGTCGCGGCGCTCACTTTCTATCGCTCCTAGCACTGACATTCTGTCAACACTGTTGCAGGTACTGTAGTATGACTAATCCAGCACTGTAGCGCTGATTCCTAATGTTGCAACCTTGAGTTTATGCCCAATTTTGCTTCTTTTGGCATCTCTGGCACTGCAGCTTCACTTTTACAACTGTGGTACTGAGGTTGATCCCACATATTTTTACTTTATTTTCTTTGAATTTTCATTTAAATCTGTAACTACAGTTTATTCAATAAATTAGTTTATTTAATAATAATATGTATTTGTAAAATTATATACAAATATAAACATATTAATAAATGATCATTAAAAAATTCAGTGACTTATAGACAAATAAGTAATTAAAGAGGCATTACATTTTATAATAGTCTAACTTTAATTACGACATCATATAGAGGGTTAATTAAGTAGCTATTATTGGTCAATGAATTTATTTTAATTAAAATTTAGATTTATTTATTACATGGGACCAACTAGAGTGCAACCTTAGACTTTTAATAGAATAGCCCAGTGTTAACTTAAAAGATCTAATGGGTCATAAAATGACTAGAATTTAGAGCTAGAAAGCTCATGAGTCTTTAGTCCCTTTACTAGCTCAAATTACCATTTTATCTTTTACCTAAAATAATGACTATGCAAAACATAATTATAAGTGTTTTGGCTCATTTTATTTAAATAAATCATCATTTAATTTTATATAAGAGTGCAGTGGTTGAAAAGAGGAAACAAAATTATAATTATTTATGTCTTTTGATTTAAATAAGTTGTGACCTAATTTCTACTTTTCCATAAAAGTGGAATGGTTTAAAATGAGGTATATAGTTGGAATCCTTAAGGGGAATTAAGTACCCACACACTTGAAATATAGAATTTTGAGAATAGTAGAAAAGATTAGAACCAAAGAAAATTCTCTCTACAACAAACAAATAGAATATTGGAGTTAAGGAAATTTTCTCTACATCAAATGTTCTAAGATAATTTTCTTCCTTCAACTATTTAATTTACAGGTAATATAATTAATATAATCATCTTATACTTCCAACAAAAATAACCTATTGGCAATTGTGGTAGTCAGACTGTAAATGACAACAACATTTGGTGCTTTGTAGTAATGCACAAGCAACATCTTTTGGCTAGTAAAACTTGATTGCGGCTTGCATTGTACAAGGAGGCAAGTTATGGACTTCTGGCTAGAAAAACTTGGCACTAGCGTGGTGGAGGCAGCTTATTCTGGTGTTGTGTAATTTGAAAACACACGTACACGTTATCGTAAACAAGTAATTAAATGATAAGTAGAGTATTATTCCTACAAGGATTTATTATTAAATCTATTAAGTATTAAAATTGTGTCTTCTTATTCCTATTTAAATGATTAATAACTCAAGCAATTAAAATCGAAACTAAGTGAATGAAGAAAACAATAAGAAAATAGAGTAACGAAAGCCATTATTAGTTCACTAATATGAAAAGGCTTAGAATTACAAATATATCTCAATACTTCACTTAAATCTAATTACTCCCCTTAATTTATTCCATCAATATAAATTATTAACCAAGAAATTGAATATCTTCACAAGTCTCTTCTGATGATTAAGTGAAAATACCTTACCTAATTAATTATTTATATTCCTATAATAATTAAATTAAAGCAAGATTCATTAAGAATAGGTTTACTAAATGGTTATATATGCCATGTAAGCATTTTTTATCTTACACAAAACTCAAAACTTTTACATATTGATCATACATTAATTTATTCAAGGCCAAACAAAAAAACTCATTTTTCAAGTTAATTAAGGCTTCCCTAATCAATCTAATTAGTGATCAAGTAATTATAAGCATTAAGATTGAACAATTCATCATTGATTTTATAAACTAAGAGAGAATAATAATTCAAGCTACATATTGAGTTCAAATTATAATTCTTGATAAAGAAATTAGCTTATGATAATATAATGAGTTTTAGAGTATAGTAGGTTTAACATCATAAAGATAATAAATAAACTAAGAAAATTAAAAAGAAAATAAGCGAAGTTGTGATGCTTTGAATTCTTCAATTTCAATCTCCCTTTGTTGTGATGTTCTTCTCTTTGATTCTCCAAAATTCTACTATAAACTCTCAAAGAGTTGTGCTCTCTATTGATCTCTTTTTTTTTTTTTTTCAGTCTCTTGAAATATGCTTTTCGTCTTCTAATTAGGGTAATACTTTGAATTTAAGTTAAAATTTGGTTCTCTTTTCTAGTGTCCAACATTACGGCCTTGGCTTTCTAACACTACGGTGCTGGCCTAATAGTCATATTACTATTGTGGTGTGGCTCTCACTTTCTACCGTTCCTAGCATTGACATTCTGTCAACACTGTTGCAGGTACTGTAGCAAGACTAATCCAGCACTGCAGTAATGATTCCTAGTGTTGCAACTTTGAGTTTATGCCCAATTTTGCTTTTTTTTGGCATTTCCAGCGCTACAGCTTCACCTTTATAGTTGCAGTGTTGAGGTTGATCCCACATTTGATATTTACCTTATTTTTTTTAGAGTTTTATCCTAAATAGTTCTGTTGACTTTAAATTTATAAAATAATAATAAATCATATAAAAAACCAAATACATATGCTTAAAATAAACAAATGCTAAGTCTAAGAAAGTAAAAGTAATAAGTATAAAATGTATCCATTATTTGGATGGAAGTGAGTTGTCTCACTGACAAGCAGTCCAATGAATTAAAGAAACTTTATATTTTAATTTTAGATTTAGAGGACACTATTAGTGTTAGAGATTTTTTTTATTTTATATATAAAAAATTAGGTACGAGCAATCCCACAATAACATTTCATGTTATCTAATTACATACTGCCATGTGGTATTTTTATTTTATAAAAAAATTTAATTTTTTTTCGATTCGATTTGTAATGAAATTGTATTAGATCGTTTTATTTTATACTTTAAATAATCAAATTATTATTTATTAAGGCAGAAATTGAACCAAGTTAGTCGGTTTAATTTGAACCAGTCCAATTTTACCAATTTTTAGTTTTTTATGCCCACTCTTAACAAGGACTTGCTAGATTGTAAACCTACCGAAAATTTCAATAGCTTCCTAACTTGCTAATTTCAATAGAAGCAGTTGTAGTAGGGCCGCCTTTGCCATTACTTTTCAGCCCTCACTTTTGGCTTTCTGAATTCAAAATCAGATCTACCAAATTCAAAAATGTGCTTCCTGAAATTGCGTTCAACAAAGTTACTTTTAGAAATGTATTCCTGAAAATCTGTATTCTTTTCATTCATGGTCTTTGATTCGGCTCTTAATACTTTATAATGGACTGTTTCCCTGCTCAAAACAATAATTTCTTGTTTCTTTTCTCACGTGAGGGGTTATCATTTCAAATAAGAATAGAATTACGTGACCTGTTAACCTTCTTTTAGCAGCTTTTCAGCCGTTACAAATTATTACTTTAATGATTGTATAAAAAATTAATAATTATATAATACGTAATAATTATTATAATTTAAAATACAAATTATGTATCTTAATTTATAAGTTTAAAATACTGATTGCTAAATTTAAAATTTAAAAAAATACTACACTTCTTGTATATTATCTTAAAATTTTATATTTTATAATAAAATTTATGTCACTTATTATATTATTTTATTATTTACTAATTACTTAACACATTATTTAAAATAAAAAATTTAAAATAACATTTAAAAAAATATAACACTATTATAAATTTGAAGGTTTGATTTCTAAGTTTGGCCTATTAGTAGTTGAGGAAAGAGATGCCATTGCTGTTGAAAACGAAGGGTAACATCAAAAGCCAAATAGTGTAAATACCAACTAATTAGTATCACTAACATCTGTTGAAAATACATATGCTCTTTTTATATATGTAAATAAAAGACATTATTTTTCTTGAGACGAAAGTTATTTGATCACACCCGAACTCTTGAGGTTCTTTAAAAGGAATTGATCGACTCTCAACGTTTCAAAAGAGATAAAAAGACCTTCATTATGTAATAAATTTTATCTTTTTTTACAATAAAGATAGATAAAAAGTATTATTATGCCCTTATATTTAAAATAAATGGAGAGTAAAAAGTACTACTATATCTTTATATTTAAAATAGAGGGATAAAAATACACACATGCCCGATGGAACTCAAAGTCGATACCTTTGATTAAAAATCAAACACCTTAACTATTATACCACTGACACTTTATTAACACTATGATATTTATTTTCTATATATTAAATATAGTATAGCAGTCTATATAAAATGAATTAAATATAAATTTAAAATATAAAACAAAATTAAATTTAATAAATAAAATATAAAATACTAAAAAAGAATAAAGTAGCCACCAGTCACCGATGATTGCCAATAGTCTCTAAAATTCAAGATTTATGCTATGGTGTGGTTATTTTCATCAATAAAGCACCAAAAGAAAGTCAAAACTAAAAACAAAATGACAACCACCATATCTCACTGCCAAACGACGGCAAGTAGAGGTGCACCGCCACCTCCATCCACTAAATTGTTGACTGGCAATCTAGTGGATGGAGGTGGTAGTGCATCTCCACTCGTCACCCTTTGGCAACAAAGATATTGTGATCGATGGTTGTTCAAATTGTTGTATTGAATATATAAAAAGTTAATAAATTCAATGTCAGCAAAGTACTTATAGCCTAATAGTTAGGTGCTTGACTCTAATCAAATGTCTTAGTTCGAGTCTCACCGTGTCCATTGTTTTTATTCCCCTATTTTTAGCTCATTAAAAGTAAAATAGGCATATCAATTTTAATACAGAGGTATAAAAGTATTATTTACAATTTAACCCTTTGAATTATTAAAAAAGACGGAATCTGTTACTTAACAAATGTCTTTTTGACCATTTTAAAATATCGGAGGTTTATCAGTCCCTTTTAAAAAACCTCGGAGATTCAAGTATCTTTTATTATTTAATATTTGAAGAACACAAAAATAAATCAATCTAATCTCATATTAGAAAAAGCGGGTGGGAAGAATTTTTATCCTACATTTTGAACAATGATGCAAAATTGAGATTGATGATCATCCTATGTCAGTAAAAGCATTCCTATTCCTTCTTGAGATTTCTACCTAAAGCCTATTTTTCTTTGTGGCTCAGCATAGCCCATAAACCTCAATCCAAATGCCCCAAGGTCCTCAACCGATCACGATTATGCCTATTATGTAGAATATCACAAGAAATAACTATTATTATTGAGAAGTTCCAAAATTATATAAAGAGATGACTTCAAAGACACAGTCAAAGCCTCTAACCCTTAAGAGGTTATCAAAATAAAATGGGGTATCCTCAGCAACTATCATAGGCTGAGCAGACTGTCTAAGCCCTCCACATGAGACCGACCTCTCATGTCCCTTAAACGAACAAGAATACACTTATTCGCTATCGATTGAGAACCAAGGACTTAAGCTAATCATTCTAAAGACTCGAACTTCTTTTATTTTTGAGATCCTCAAAATTCTAAGATTAACAAAGCAAATCTCCCTATAATTTTGAAGCGTGACCAAAATAGGAAAGCAATAGTTTACTCTAATCTTACAAAAATTCAACTATCAAAACTCAATAACCTATAAATAAAGAGGGTTCAATCACATAGAAAGGGAGGCTTGCCAAATGTCTCATCAAATTTGAGGCTCTAAGGCCCAACATACGCATTGCAAGCTCAATAAACACTCGCAAATGGTGGTTTCGATTTAACCCATCAACAAGTCCATTAGTTGTTTATATTAAAATACAAATCTAATTCATTGACATATGATAATCCAAAATTTGAGATCTAACATTTACTTTTCCTGAGACACAAGTAAATTGAACATAAGCACACGACAATTGACAATTTAATTATTTGACAAGCCTAGTAATGTTTTGTACAAATTCTTCCTATATTTGACGGAACAAACGAGATCAATTCCAAATCCTGATTATTCAGAACTTGATTTGAAATTGACATTGCAAAAGGTTACGAATTGCAGCCAGAAAATCCAATGGCTAAAATTGAAACTGGAATGGTTCGATGTTAGTTCCATCGCTCAGCTGTGGATCAACGCTATTGCTGCTAGCTGTAGATTAGTGAATTTTTAGAATAAACTAATAATATTAAGAATCAATATGACGGCTTCCAAATGAAATTTATGGGATGTCAAATTTCGATCAAATTCTAGACATTATCGAATCATGAAGACGACAAGGTTTATCCTCCACAAATGTGAAAGAAGAAAATATCAGTGGATATATTTTCTTGCTTCTACATTTATATTCTCAGAGATAAATTATGAAGTTCAAGGTGGCAGACACAGACATAAAGCTCACATATGCTGTTGTCAAGAATGGAACATTGCCTACAGAATTATCATTAACCTGTTTAAAGAAAATTAAATTACTTTGGAGGAAGAGACATGATGATCCACTGAAAAATAAATATGCATTATTCTAAGAGAATCTTAATTATTTATTGTAAAGCTCCACTATTTAGAATTTAGAATAGAGGAATGTAGAATTTAGATAGAGAATAATAAGAACCGACTTGTAGATTCACTTTATAATATAACTAAATCTATATTTTATTTATAGAATTGTAATATAATAATATGTATAATCTAATACTATAAGTTACGTCGAAAATGCCTTTCAACAAAATCTGAATTAGGTTAAAAAAAAGGGATTTCAAATATTATTTTAATTTTCTTATAAATTTTTTTTATTATAAAATAAACACCCACAACGTCATTTAAATTAGAGTTCAAAAAAAAAAATTAAATCTTATTATATAATTAATAGTAAGATATTTATTACTGATTAATGAAACAAATTTCTATGATATGTATTGTAATATTCTATTAGTACCAATAATGTTTTCCAATATATATATATATATAGAGGGAAAGGGCGGGGGTAGAAAAAATTATTAGGCCGAAATGAATCAATACGCCCAATTTAGACATCATGATCAAGATTATGGTAAATGTATTTAATTGAAAGTCAAGTGTTGCGTTTTCTATCGAATAAAAATTAGGCGAATTTTGAGTATATAAAAGTAAGTATATAATATTACTTAATAAGTTAGTCTTTTGGGTCAATGATAAGTATTTAATTTGTGATGAGTGGTATCAGAACAAATTCAAATTCTTATTTATATGTGAACCCCTAAAATCGTCCTAATATAGATTGTCACGTGGAATGTGAGTCCTCCATACCGCCTGAGGGATTGGTAATACAGGCTAAGAGGGTCTTAAAAATTTTGTATCTTGAACTCCAATAAAAATTACCACGTAAGTAGTGAGTCTCTTAATCCCGAAGAATGAGCAATACGAGTCAGGTTGGTCATTGAATTTGAGTCACACCGTGACAAGGACATCACGTAATTGGATAGAAGAGAATATCACATTTCACATTAAATAAAAATTAAATGAATCTTGAGTATATAAAAATTAATATATAACATTATTTAACAGGTTAATATTTTAGATCAATGACAAACTACTAACCTATGATATAAGTCACATGTAGGTCATTGAGCTCAAACTGCCAAGTTTTTTTTGGGCAAAGCTACACAGTCCTATAGCTTAAACGACTTTTTACTACCCCCTTTTCAGAAGTATTTTGATATATATATATATATATATAAATATATTATCCGTCGGCGGCCATGTAACTTACTAAATATACACACTGAAAGATATTATCCATCGGCGGCCACGTAACTCATTACCTTAGACTGTGTGGTTAAAATTCATAATGTTGCATTTGCTTGAGATGGCCCAATGATTTTAGGACTTACAGTGCATTCCTGAAGTCTTATGTTTGATTCCCTCCTCTCCCATGTATAAAAAAAAATCCGCAACATATTACTTATTAAAACAAAACTATTCTCTTTTGAAAATACACCTAAATACGAGTCTGCATGTTCGATTCACTCCTCTCCCATGTATAAAATGTGGCTTTGTTGCTTACAAGAGAGCGACATTAACGTTTTCTACCGACTCAAGACACTGGACTAATGCTCGAGCCCATTTTTTAAAGCATTGCTCGGAGCATAAAATCCCAACAATCCCTTTAGCCAAACACCCCGAGCAGGAATAATGTCGAAGCTGCGAGTACCCCTCAACTCCATAGTACAAGTAACCCCATTTAAACAGATTTAGAGAATCACCGAATTAGGTCAAAGCCTTTCATAGACAAGACAAGAGGTAAAGTCTCCCTGATTTAATCACCCGAAACATGTCCGATCAAGGGAAAGATATCCCTAAATCCCAATCGTGATCTTCGGGATTGAATTAAATAAAATCAACTATAAAAAGATAACTCAACCATGCTAAAGGTAATGACTTTCTTTGTTTACAAAATATTCTAAGCACGATTCATAATAAAAGTACTGACTTAGACTTCTAAAGGTCTTCTCCCAAATAACTGCCGTCGAGATCATTCCGAAACCATTTTTGCAAAAAGAGTGAAAGAAATCCAATTTGAAGTATAAATCTGGCGCAACCCAACCTAATAAGCCCACGTTCGTTAAAAGAAAAATACAAATTTAAAGGTGACTGTCACATAAAAGTCAAATTTTCCGGTCAAAAAGTACATATTTAGTCCTAATTCTTCGATCACTAATTACGCAACCAAATTGCAACCTTAAAACAAATCTATCATTCTGCAACACCCCTCACTTTCATCTATCACATAATCTTTTAGCAGTCCGCCCCAAATCTCGGCCTCAAAGAGGGTCTTGAGGCTAAAGATAGAACAAGCCCACAAAATTGTGGTCAACAAAGTGGATACCATCTCAAAGAACTCTATTGAAGCATCAAAAGGCAAAATCCACACATGCTACAGGAGCAAATCTTATGATCCCAAATAGCAATAATTTTACCAACTGATGAACAACAAAATATGCAAAAATCATGGCTTGGTTTTCCTAAATTTTCACACTACATAGACCCACTTGGCAAGCCCAGCCTTTTAACCCAAGACAGAGTATAAGTCAAAAAGACCCCCACAAGACATAATCTCGCAACCGCGTTATCTGACCTTTCATACAAAATCCTGACCCCATTTGCATCTCTTTTCTGCAAAAACACAATCCAACACAACTAATCTAACAAGAAAAAGGCCCTACACAGGATCAAAATTGAATAAAGAGCAAGCAATTCTGATTCAAAAAGCAAGCAACCCATCAGTAACATGAACATTATTATATGCCCATATATTATTAAATCATGCATGCTACTTTAAAGATTTAAAAATGTAAGCAACAAAGCCACCAAATAAGAAATTAGTTGAAACTAAAAGCTGACTGAAGTCTTACCAATGTTGACACAAAAGAGAGGGAATGAGATCCTGAATTTACATAAGGCTGGATTCAGTACCCATCCCCCCCTTTTTCACTAAATGCAAAAGATAATATTCAACTGTTTCCACCTTTTGCAACGAGAGAAACTACGAATCCAAAATCAACAACTAAAATTAAGAACAAAAGGCTGAAAACAAGACAACCTCAAGGACAGACAAACCATTTGATAAAGGTGACAGGTGACTGATAAGTCTCAAGCATAGCAGTATGACCAGTGCTCATCCTCACCAGAAGGGGAATCTACAACAGCATTGTAATCCTCGTTGCAGTAGTAAATCCCACCACCATTATTGATAGCAGTCAACGAACAAGAAGATGGCACCACAAGATAAGGCATGTTGTGGAAGGAGCGAGCAAGGCTGCTAGCTAAAGCAGAGTTATCAGCCATGCCGTGATCATCATCGTCAGTATCACCATCACCACTACCATGTTCCTGTCCACAATACTCCTCAGCACGATGCTTGAGGGTCTCAAACATGAGCTCGGGCTCGTGCTGCATCACCCGGAGGACATCCCCACAAGATGGGCCAGGCATGGCACGAGTCACGGCAAAGCTATGTGGGCCATCGCTCTGCGAGACACGTACAACGCTCGGACCACCAAACAAGTTGTGGACTCCACCGAGGGCCTCCTCATAAGCCCCGCCCAAGAACATCCCCAAATAATAACCGCCACGCACACCGCCACCACCACCACCCCCATCACCACCACTGGAAACAACACTGCCCTCCATCTCATGTAAAGGCAAGCTAGAGTCACCACCAACGAACTTATCAATCTTGCCATCACTATCACAAGTTAAGTCCGATAAAATCCCTCTAACTCTAGGCCTCTCATCCAAACGATGAATAGGGACTATAGGAAACAACTGACCAATACCCCAAAAATCAGGAATCGAAGTAAAAACAGATAAATTCACATGATAAGTGCGGATTGGATCAGTTGCACCTATTTCTTTAGCTACAAAGTCACACAACTCATCAACAGTAGCCAACCGCTCAATACCTAGAGACCCTTCTTTAAACTGTTCAACGCACCATTGTTTCAACTGATCAGCATAAAACAAACAGGTCTCAAACTCACCTCTCATAGCTGCAGTAGTCAACTTTGCATAATCCGAACGAGCTTCCTCAGTCAACCCTTCAACCAAATACTGCAAGCCAAGCGGGTTCATAGTAAATGGGGCATTCGGGACACTAGCAGAAACAGCTTCAAAGATCAAAATCGAATGATGAGACACAATAGCACGGCCACTCTCGCTGCAAAGCACAGGATGCTTCACATTTTTCCTATCACAAACATAGCGAATCGCCTGAACAACAGCAGAGGCATATTCTTCCAGGCTATAAGCCACTGAAATATCCGAATCGGCTGATTTGGATCCGTCATAATCGATTCCGAGCCCGCCTCCGATATCAATAACTTGCATATTAGCACCGAGGCGGACTAATTCACAATAGATCTGAGCAGCTTCGACAACACCATCAGAAAGTAAAGCCGTTGAGGGGATCTGAGACCCGATGTGAAAATGCAATAGCTGAAAGCAATCAAGCATTCCAGCCTGTTCAAGTTTCTTTACGACCCGCAAGATCTGGATCGTATTCAACCCGAATTTCCCTTTCTCCCCCGAAGTAGACCCGAAATGACCAGAATGCTTGGTCCTCAACTTGGCCCGGGCACCAACAACGGGTCGAACATTAAGCTTTTTGCTTATCTCAATAACCAAATCGAGCTCTTCTTCTAGTTCAAGCACAATCACTGTGTTCAAAGCTAGCTTCCTTGCGAGTAAAGCAAGAGTAATATACTCCGCATCTTTGAACCCATTACAAATCAACAGAGCTTCTGGGCTACCTTTACAAAGGCAATTCATAGCAAGCAAGAGCTCGGGTTTCGACCCGGCTTCTAACCCGAACCGGAAAGGCGATCCGAATTTCACAATATCCTCCACAACGAACCGGTCCTGGTTGCATTTCACGGGGAACACGCCCTGATAACGGGCCTCATAAGCGTGCGTCTGTATAGCAAAGTCAAAGGCCGACTGAAGAGACTCGAGCCTATCCTTGAGCACGTCCGGCAGGCGGACAATGAGAGGGAGCTGCAACCCCAGTCCGCCAACAGATTTTGGATCCGAAACTTTTTTCACAATCTTGAGCAAGTCAATCTCCTGGTGGGCCAGCGTGCCCCGGCCGTACGGACGTACGGAGATGTTGCCGGAGGAGTTAACGGTGAAGTAGGGTGCACCCCAGGCATCGACTTTGTAGAGCGACGCCGAGTGAGACGGCGACCAATGCGAATTGTCATCGGCTGCGGCGGATGGGGGCAAGGGTGAAGAGAACGGCGGCCACACTGAGGCAGCAGCAGTGGGAAGGGAGCCATCCCAGGGAAAGGAGTTGGCGTAGGCAGGAGGCGCGACGGCAGCGTCTACGCAACACCCAAGGGCCGGCATCGTCCTTCTTCCGCGGAGGTGGTGATATTAAAAAAGAAAAGTTTTGTTAGGGGAAAAAAGAATTAAAAAAAAGGGTTAGTGAGGATGAATTATTTTACGTATTTTTTTGTTCAGTTTGTGAAGGTGGGGGCTTTAGAACCCGCCGAGGCCGAGGCCCCGGCTACCCCCTCAAAAGACGACAGTAGAAAAATATCTATCACAATTAATATACAGCCCTGCTTTTTAACTACTTATGCGTGAAACTTCCCACATCAACCCTAAGGAGAATGAAGAAACAGAAGATAGTATAGATTTATGAAACGTAGGACCAAGAAACCATGCAGATCTAAGAACAAAAATGACCCAACAAATCAAGATAAAGTTTAGGTAAATGGGAAGAAGGCGAGTGTTTTTTATGGGGAGGAAATCTGGGAATTGGGTTGTTGAAATGGGAAGGGTGAGCGAAAGAGTTTAGGAGATTTTTCCGGAAAGTGAGGGAAAATAGGAAGGAAAAAACGAGGGAAAACGGAAAGAGAGAGGGTAAATGGGCAAATAACCAGAGCCTCGGCTAGGGTTTGGTGTCTTATCTTCAAAGAGGACGTCTAACGAAGATGGATCTGCGAGATTTGCATGGAAGACGGAGCTCCTTTATATAAGGGCGAGGAGGAGGATGTGCCGAACCTTCATGGGCCCTGGCCCAGCCCATTTCCGCCTTCCCAAATATATTTTTATATTTTCTCCTCAAAATTTTAACCAATTTCTAAAAAATAATTTTTTAGCTCATTTTGTTTATTTTATTTTTTTAAGATTCCTATCCTAAGTAACTATCAGCGTCGAGTTGCCGCGTGGCGATCCTACTGTGGGACCCGATTCTAAGTGGGTTTTGCTCTCGAGGCTCGCTAAGGCGTCCGACTCAGATGCCGATAAATTGGGTGGGGATGGAACGCGATTATTATTAAATTCATAGGAAAGTGGCAGGAAGTTTCTTGCGCGCTCTTACGGATTTCCAGTAAACGGATAGGATTTCGCCGCGTC
The DNA here is from genome assembly GCA_946807835.1 of Ailanthus altissimus. NCBI lineage: Eukaryota > Viridiplantae > Streptophyta > Magnoliopsida > Sapindales > Simaroubaceae > Ailanthus > Ailanthus altissimus. Next base: position 17,146,761 of record OX327698.1, read on the forward strand.
ATCACCGGTTAGTTGCGGGTGTGAGTTGGAGCACAGAGGTGGAAAAATTAATTGGCTTCTTCCTGAAATAGAGAAATATAAATACATAAGAGCACATGCTATTCACGTGGCGTCTAGTCCATTCTATTTCTACTCGTGAGTTTCACGTAACGTCCCAGGTCAAATTTTCACACATTTGAAATCTGAATTCAATAAATAAATAAATAATGAACGATAATTTTATATTGATGACGCCGTGAGAGTTAACTTATATTAAAATAACAGTCCTACTTTATTCAAACTTACGTTACTTAACTTCAATAAAATAATTAAAAAAAACTTAACATAATATAATTTAAAAAATAAATATAAAAGTTTAATAAAATAAATAGTATAATAATATTTCAATTATTTTATCATGACAATTGAGTAAATTTATATGATTTAATATTTATCTATTATTTTATTCTTGTTGTTGAGTTTTTAAAAATTAAATTTTTGAAAGTAGAGATTTTAAAAAATAAAATTTTAATTAAAAAAATTATTAATCGTTTAGTTATTAATTAAAAAATATTAATAGTAAATTATTTGATTACATGTTATTAAAAAAATTTATTTATTATTAAATTAATAAGAAATATACTTAATAAAATTTATATTTAAATTTTAAATAATTTTATTTTTTTTATATAAAATAAATTATACAGTCTATCCCTTAAAATTTCAGTAACGTACTTTTATAGATAATACAAAAGTAATTTATGCTAAAATTTAATTTTGTGATTATTGTTAAAATAATAACCAAGATAATTAGAACTCTAAACATTAATAAATACAAATTTATAAGGATTTAAATAAATTAATATACTATATAGCAATCAATAAATTAAATAAATTACTGTATTTAGTATAAAAATTAAAAAATTAAATTAAAAAAATTAGTAGAGCCTTGCTAAGATATGATTGTTGTAAATATGTAAAAATATAATGACTTTTAACAAAATATTAAAAATATATTAGATGAATAGAGTTTAATTTTATTAAGAATATCCTATAGAATTAAAAAAAAATATTATTAGGTTTATTTGTGTCAATATACAAATATTTAAAAAAAAAAATGCACTTCTAAAAGCTTGAATTTTAAGTTTTTGTAAATAAAGATAAAATAATTTTTTTAATTTTCAAAATTATTTTCTAATTGCAACTAAATATTATTTAAAAAAATTGAAAAGTGTTTAAAAAATCACTTTTTTTTTCGTGAGATTAAGTTAAAGTGAAGAATTTTAGTCAAGTTCAATATTGAACCCTAATCTTTTTACGCAGCGGAATAACTTATATATTAAGTAAAATAACAAGAATTTAAAGTAAAAAATAAATAGTACAACGCAATCACTTACGTGATTCGACCAATTGCCTACGTCCACAGTGGATTCGATGATTCTAACCTTTCTTATTAACTCCCTAGATATTTTATAAGAAAAACCCAATAATAGACTTCAAAATGACCTAATGTTTAGTATACTCTTATTCTACCACAAGCAATGAACACTTAAACAATGGTTCCACTATAGCAGACACAAGCACTTACTGTCTACCCAGTTTTTCTATTTTCTTAGAGTCTCCTTAATACTTGATCTCAACTAAATGGTTTACAAGTGTTTATATAAGAGTTATTTTATACTTATTAACCCTATTCCTTATTGTAGTAATAATTTACTTGTTTTGTAAGTCCTAAACTTTCAAAAATTCAAAATCTAGATTAAAAATGTACTTTTCTCCGATTTAGCGTTGAGTCTTGATCCGTTCAGTGCTGCAGCGTTAGAGTTTTGTTCTGGGTGCTGGCCCTTATTCCAGTTCTATATTTTGTTTTGCTTTCTTCGCTTCTTCGAATTCTATTTCGCTTTCCCCTTCGTATTTCACACATCCTAAATTTCTTATAACTCTCTTCTTTAATATCTATCTTAATTTTTATTTAAATAAAATTATTAAATCACTAAATTTTTAATAAAAAAAATTTTAATATAAAAAAACTCTCATTGCCACCGGAAAAAAAAAAGGCAACCAAGTAAGCACAAAATATAATTCATATCTATAACTAAGGGTTGTTTTTTTTAAATCCAAAATTTCAATAAAAACAATTTAAATTATTCAAGCGTTTAAGATGTTGGTATTTTTATCTGAATACTAAAATTAGATTATTTATATTGAACCGAAATTAAGCCAAAAAAAATTTGATGTATTACTAAAAAAATTCAGTCCACCAAATACGTGTTTATGATTTTGGGGGAACTTTTACCAATATTGAGCTTGTATATTCATTAGTCTGTCATTTGTTTCTTTGAATAGCTAGACGATACTGAATTGTGTCAATCTTATCTGTGTATATTACTCTAATTTTGTAGCAATTTGCTTTTCTTGCTTTGAATTTTGGACTAATTTCAATAGATATGGCAGGATTTAAGTGATACGTAAGGTTTATGATAATGTATTAAACATGGGTTCTACATTCATGGTAAGTATAGATGGGAAAAAAAAAATGCCCTTGAAATAGGGTGGAAATAGAGCGATTTTTGTGAAAAATAATACGAAGTATGAGAAAAAATATTTCCAAAATAGAGAATGAAATTAAGCCCTGTCATCTCATTTTATGTGAATAAATTAAATATAATTTTTAATATATATTTATATATTAAATAAATTATCAATTTATTATTTTATAAATATATTTAATTAAAAAATATTTTAATAATATAATTTTATATAAAAATAAAATTTTCATCTCGTAACTTCTAACGAGAGAAGGTAAAATAATTAATAGAAAAATCAACGATACTAAATATTAAAATATTATTTTATTTTATTTAAAAATTTATTTAATTCACATTATTAAAAGATATTATCATATTATTCTAATTTGTTAGTTTATTTTTAATTATAATATCGATTAATTTTTTATAATGTTAAATTTTGTAATTATAAATTAATATTTAATATTAATAAATAAAAATAAAATAAAATAGGATAAAAAAATTATTTTTCATATGAGAATTCGTCAGCCCCACCTCCATTAGATTTTTAAAAAATAAGATGAAAATCAAAGTTTAAAATAAAAAAATAAGACGAGGTATGAAAAATACCTCCTCTCCTCAATCCGACCCTATTACAATTCCTAATTATAAAGCCACAAATGAAGTGAAAATAGGAAGTAAACTATTGTTGTTCAAAGAATTAAAATTAACTTATTAATCAATAATATCACATTGATTATTATTATTTTTTAACTTGTTAAAATTCGTTCTTAAAAATACGCATCAATCCAATCTTTATAATATTTAAAGAAACTTTATTATAAACAATGACAGAGTCAGAAAATTTATTTAGTGCGACTATTTTTATAAACTGTTAATAAAATTAATATCAGTAGGATCATGCTCAAAAAATTAGAATAAAATTTTATATTTTAATTAATATGTCATTAAATACTAACTATCTAATATCAGATAATTATTGACCAAAAATATTTTAGTAATTATTTTATAACAAGATGACTTTTTTAATTCTAAAATCAATTAAACAAGTAAAAAAAAATTATTTGATTGATATAATTTTTCTTCTTTTTTTTTCTTTCACGAGGGGCTTCAAGCAATACTTTTAAAAAATTCACTTAAATATCAGATAATTATTATATTTTTTATATCACAGAAAATAATAATTATTATTTTTTTTAAAAATAATATCAGATAATTAGAGGAGGACCGTGGATGGGATACAATTTAAAACCAAACGATGGGTTCAGAAAAAGAGCATTGCCACTTGCGAGACATTAAATTTATCGCGAGAAGTTGTGGCCTCGAAAAGATAAATTGAAGCGGCGGTCACGTCCTTTAGCTGATCCTGATTCCTGAAGCCCAAGCCGATCTAATCTACATTACAACTTTGACGCAACTAATTTTTCGAAAACGACGTCGTTGACATCTCTGACCAGCCTCTTTATCTGACGCGCATCCTACACGTAAATAAATAAATAAATTATAGCAAGAAAAATAAAATCAACAATTTAAGAAAAATAAAACAAATAAAAAAGGATCTAAAGAATTAAAATATTGTTGCGGAATATTGAAGTAATAATATTCAGATCCGTAAGTAGTACATCTTTTAAAAATAAGTCACAGTTTCTTCATTTGAATAAAAAAAAAAAGTCCACAATTTCTATTGAATAACCAAAATACCCTTACGATATCGCCTTTGAAGTTTGAACCCCCAAACAGAAAAGGTATCTTAGTCATTGCAGAAGGAAAGTACCCATTTGGTATAAAATTGACAAATTATGTCCTCAAATAAGAAATTTGGAGAAAGCAAGGACCAAGATATTATTATTATAATCTCAATTATGATTGGACTGAAATAAAGGAGAAGAAGAAAGATCTAAGGGTGGTTGATAACTGGGTCAGGTTCATTTCGTCACCTAAATTAACAAAATTTTCTTACACAACGACGCCACAGCTTGCGTAATTAACATGCATGAAGTTGCCAATTTAGCCTTTATCTTTTTTATTTTTGGGAGTTTCCCCAATACACTTCAGATTCTCAAGGATTATGGAGGGCTATACATGGCAATAAAATTATCTTCGTATAACGTAGTGATGGATGCGCCGGCACTAATAAAATGTAAAACTAATGCACCCTTTTTTACTTTTATGCCCTCGTATCATGTAACACTTATCTTTATTTATTTATTTTTTATAACACTATCTTTATTTTTATAGCTTCGAAAAAAAATTAATATAAAAAATAATTTTTTAATTATTTCAAATTTCTCGAGTTTATATTTTTGCTCAAATTTGTTTCTATTTTCAAAAATAATATGCTTCAAAAATTTTATATTTCTTATTTTTATAACATACAATTAATTTATACTATAAAAATAAACATAACATTGTAATAAAATATTTAAAATTTATTTCATTGAAGTTATTTTGTTTGTGTGTACTTTTTCTAGCACATTCATATATATATATATATATATATATATGTGTGTGTGTGTGTGTGTGTGTGTGTGTGTGTGTTTTAAAGTGAATTTAATCATAATGTTTAATTTAATTTATTTGTAATAAAAAATTAAAGAATTAATTCATTTGTGCCGATATTTTGAATTTTTACGTCAATAATAGAATATGCTTTGTAACAAAATAACATGAGTTTATTACAAAATTCATAATTTTTTATATTGGAAGAGAACTTGTCTAGTTTATTAATTTTATATTTTGAGGCAACACAACGTAAATATCATATTTCTATTACAGTTTTTTTTTTCTTTATAAGTACGATTTACTATGATTTTCCTATATACAATTTTTTTTTTCACGCCGTTCAAATTTATAAAATGATATTAAAAAAATTTAGCCCAACCAAAAAAATATATATATTTGGTTACGTGTATATATATATATATATAAAGAGAGAGAAGGTAAGGTTATTTTAACTAAAAATTTTAATTACTGATCTCATGTATTTTTATAGTGTAGATTTAAAGTTAAAAATAGTATTTATTATTATAAATTCTATACTATTAAATTGCATAAAATCGGTAGATAAAATTTTAAGTTAAGAACCCTACCCTTTATATAGAGGAGAGAGAGAGACAATTTTATTCTAATAGACAACTTAGCTCACCATATGGTAAAAATCTAAACATCTAATATAATTTTGTAGCGCATTATAAAAAGTACAAAAATTATTAATTAGCCGGATGGTGCTATATTGCTTAATCCACTAAATTATATTGAATATATAAGTGTGGAATTAAAATTTAAAGTGAGAATGGATAGATGTTAAAGTTAAGAATTATATTAAATTAAAGTTTGATTATATTAGAAATTTTATTTTTATTTTAAAAAATTAAGTATTAAATATTTATCTTCTTTCATTTAATAATTAATTACTCAATTTTACAATACTCATGGCAATATAATTGCAAATAAAAGTGTGAGGAGTTTTTTGTGTGCACTTTAAAAATCTTCTAAATGCGTGCAGAATATTTTATCTACAAGTAAGAATAAGAAAGATTATAATAAATAGATAAAACAATCATACATGGTTCAGTAACAAATTTCTACATCTACAGTAGATCACGGGATCTTAACTTTTTTTATTCGTTCACAAAGAACATAAATTACAAAGATCTCTCACAAGAGATCATTAAAAAATATAATCAATAAAGAACTCTCAAATGATTTATTAATACTATTTTGATCACTCAGATCTTAAACACTCTCTATGACACTCAATACTTAAGGCTATTTAATTCTCTACTTTCTTTGTTGGTGGTTCTATTTTTAATACTTAATTAATTTTAAATAATTATAAGAATTTTGTACAGTGTTTATAATATTTCTAAAAATTCTATTTTTAATTAGAATAAGAGTTTACACATAATAAGAATCTAAAAACTAATTTTAGAAATTACTTCTCTAAGGCTTGCAAATGTGCAACCCTTTTTTCTTGTCTTATGTTTCACTTTTCATTTTTGACTTTTATTTTTGACTTTTATTTATTCGTTTAATATGTCATTAATTCTTATATTAATTTTTTATTAATTTATAATTTAAAATTATGTCCGAATATAATTTTAAATTATTATAATTTCAAGAGAATCCAAACGATCCACGGAAATATTGTTTTGTTGAACTCGTAAAACAGTTGTAGTCCTCTCTTTAAATAATTAAATTTGAGTAAACAAATATTGGAGGGTGAGACTCATACATATATAAATAAAAATATGTTCCATGTGCAAAGACTAATGGTTGAGCTTATATTGACCAAATACAAGCATATTCTTCTTCTTCTTCTTCTTCTTTTACCCGCAACTCATTTTGGTTGACTAGTCCACCGTCTGACCCTGTGTCCGCGAGTGGCCTCTTGAGTCTATTTTTGTTTTGTTCTTCCTTTGAACGATCGATCGATGTTGATTTCTAGTGGCAATCGCTAGTTTATTTAATTCTTAACACCTAATTATTTACCCAATCATTGGCTTCAACGAAGCTCAAATTCCTTTTCATTGCCACCCTTTTTGAAAATGCCAAGTCTTTGTAAGGTGTGACATTGTCATCACATGAACTTTTTCAGAATTAACACTATTTAAAGGATTAGGGTTTCATTTCCATTCACACATTAATCATATATTATTGTATCATTTACATACATAATCTTTATAAGACGAGCAACATATTTATCAGAGTGAATTTAATTTACGAGTAATATCCTTAATAGAATTATTTTAACTTCTGCTAAAAAAATAAATAAAAATGATTTGAATTATATAGTTCTTATAACTAATTTCTTAATTTTATCATTCCAAAGACGGAATTAGAACGTAGAAGGTCGGGAGTTAAATTGTTAAAATTAAAAAAAAAGGATAAAAAAATTAACTATAAATCTGATCGAGACAAAAAAAATTTTAAAAAAATTTAACAAATAAATTTCTTTTTTTTTTTAATAAAAAAATTAATGTATTGTTGTCTAACACATGCACATGACTACTAGCGACGAGTCAATATCTAAACGTATGGACCAAAATCTATATAAATTCCTGGTTTGAAAAACACCTCCACGAGCTTTTATATATATATATATATATATATATATATATATATATAAACTCATATCAATCATTTAAGTTTTAAAATATTTGCACCATTTAAGTTTTAAAATATTTGCACTTCGAAGCGGTGTTCAAGTGTCCATGCCTGTGCACCCATCAGGACTTCAAATCATAATAGAAATCAAGAAAATTTTATTTTTTTTAATTTATCATTTGACAACAGTTTATAATCTAACTTATTGACAGTTGTATAATAGAAATTATTTGAACTATTTATAGTTAATTGAGATGTATAATCAAATTTTTTGTATAAAAAAAGTTTCTAAAATATTTAACTAATCACACTAGTACTTAAATTTAAGTTTCTAAGAAAAATAATATTAATAGATAACATAAAATATATTATAATAAATTTAAAAATATTTTTAAGTATAATTAAATAATTAAAAAGAAAGGCAACAAAATCTCTCAGAGTTTTTTAAAACGAACTTCTACACTTTACTAGTTATGAAAAAGATAAAAAGACTCCGGATGAGTGATGGATTCCATCTATTTAAACGCTCAAAAAAATAAAATATGTAAAAAATACTTTTTTTTACATATTTAAATAAATTTAATAACACATGTTACTATATTATTAACTTTTAAAAACTTTTTAAATTAATTTTTATAAATAAATTAAAAAGAAAGTAAAAAAAGAAACTGGCAACTAACAATCAATGATGACCGTTGTAGCCTCTTTTAGATGATAAACAATTTTTGGTGACAAGCTGCGAAATGACTTAAATTTTATGTTATTAAACTCAAAATTTAAAATTTACTAGTATGTTAGAATTGGTACTTATATATTATTTTAATATTATATAAATATTAATTATTTAATATTTATATAATATATATTTTAATAAAATTATTAATATTAATTATATATGATATTATACTTATAACGCTACAGACATTGTATGAATCGAAGGAGTTTAGATCAACACTAAGAGTTAGCATCACTAATAATTATAAATGTTAAGGAGTTAACAGGTTATAATAATCAGTGAAATCTAAGGAGTTGGAGTCTTTAACGTGACAAAAGATTTGAGGGTGTATTAGTAATGACATAGTTGCAAGAGTTGTAATCAAGTGCTAAGAAATATCATTATTCAAGTATGTTCTCAAACACTATGTTTCTGATATATTTTCATTGGTGCGGGTCTGTCGGTGAATCCTTTTTATATAGATCAGTATATGTCTATATTTATAGGGTACAAATAGTTATTCTTAGCTGACCATGAGCTTGGAGCTCGTATATGCATTTGACGAATCGGGCGTGAAATAGTTTCATTTGACGTATATGCTTAGAGCATGTGTGAGTGGAGTATCGATCACAGACTCATGGAATAGTTCTATTCGACGAATTGGGCGTGGACCTAAAGAATCCTGCAATATGAAGTGTATTCGTTGTGCACTGAAACAGTATACCGAATTGAATTGTTTAATCTAGTAAATTTTAGAAAAATTAAATATTTGTTTCATAAACCCTTGAGATGCGCACATGTCAATAATTAAGAATTAAGTACATTAATTAGTTAACAATTATTGTTAATTAATTAATTAATGACATATGGTGCATAATGAGTCTTTAATTAAGTTTACTCAATTGTGTGATATGGTGAGACCCACTAAAGAGTTTACTTGATAACCAAATAAGGGCTTAATGATAATTTTATATAATTAATTATTTAATTATTAAATAGTCAATATATTAATTTATTTAAGAGTTAAATAAATATTTAACTTAAGTATAGTTAAGAGTTAACTATATAGTTCAGTTAAAAGGATATTTAATAATTTAATAATATTTAATTTAATTTAGGTTAAATGTTAACTTGAGTTAGGTTAATTGAATATTTTATTAATTATTTGGTGGCTAAATTTTGCTAATCTAACCAAAGTTAATTATTAACTTAGGTTTGATTAATTAATAAATTATTATAATAACTAAGATTTTTTATTATTTAATTATTAAATAATAAATTAACTTAACTAAGGTTAATAGTTAACTTTAAAATTAAGTTAAATATTAATTATTATAAAAATATAAAATTGAAATAAATGTTAAGGTTGTTATAATTTTGGTGGCCGACCATTTTGATGGAAAAATGATAAGTTTATGTTTTTAGCTTTTAAGTGTTAAAAACAAAGAGTAAAAGTTTTTCTTTTACTATTTATCTTCTTCTCTTACATATTAGGTCACCATTGTTGTATAATAATTTATTTTGATAAATTTAAATATCGAATAAATCAAAAATAAATTTATAGTTTAAGTGTTAAGATATAGATTAAGAGTTAATTTAAATGGTTTAAGTGTTAAACCAGTGTTATAAATTAAGGTACTATTCTAGCGACTCAAGTCTACCCTATTGAGTTTTAGAATTGCCAACGGGTGTATTTCAGACTATACTCCAGCTTGAATCATTCCAAATGCTTGCGAAGTGATTAATCTCAATTGTGGTATTAGTGTAATTATACATATTTTAATTTATTCATTATTGTAATAGAACAAAATTTATTGTGTTCATTGCTTTAGGAAATTAGATTTCCAATTTTCGTTAAGAATATATTTGTGTATGAGATGCATGAATTACATATATACGTGAATTTTATGTGATGAACCACATACATTTTATGTGATGAATGGCCACCTCACCGTCCGTGGGACTGCTCGGGTAATCATCCTTGGAAGGCAGCCTTAGGGTAACCGTCTCGGGAATATCGTATGAGTGTTTGATAAGAACTAAGTCGTTCTCATTCAGGTAAGAGGCGCGGTATCTTGCATTCATCTTATACTCCACTACCTCCACGCTCCCCTCCCCCCCGCCACTGGGCCCTTGGGACCGTTGCCCTCCCCCTCATTGACATTCAGGATTGGCTCGGTCTCGCTTAAAACTACCTCGGATGAGGAGGGAACTCCACTTACTGACGTGGACGCCCCCTTACTCGCCCCGGTTCCCATACTTCTCCTAACTAGAGGGAGCTTTGGGGACTACTCCCCATCCTCGTCCACCATATCCATGATTGGAAGGTCTAAGCTGACCCTAGAGGCCATTGATTAACAGAAGACACTCCCTAAATGAGACTACGTGTTACTAGGCAAGGACAGTGACAAACCAACCTGTAGTAACCAGTATCCATAATCGGTAAGAATAAATATTTATATACATATTTTATTTGTATGTGGGTGATACTTGATTTATGTATTATTATTAGTAGTGTTTGTATAGGTTAAGGACATACTATTAGTGTTGGGTTTATGTGCAAGACTTTATATTTATTTTAGGGATCAAATTGTAATACTTTAAAAGTTTTGGGGGCAAATTCATAAATATAAAAAATTAACCTCTTAGTATAAAAATATACTTTTGAAACTCTAATTTACTCATTTTTGTGTCGAACTACCCCATTAGAGAGAGAAAAGATAGAAATAGAGGGGAGAGAAAGAGAAGAAGAAGAAGAAAAAGAAGAAGAAATTGAAATTTTAAATTTTAAGAGGTATATCACAGCTATTTCTCAATTTATTGGTGTTAATTAAATTAATTTCTTTAATTTTTGATTTTTTTAAATATGTATAATTGAGGATTTGATGTGTATTGCGTAAGATATTGTGAGAATTGATGATCTATGTAGATAGCGTGATAAATCTTGATGAATTGCAGAATTTCTACTTGATAGTCTCTTGATCCAGGAATTTTATAAATTGTTGTGATTCGATTATGGTTTTGAATTTTGAGTATATAAAATTAGACATGTTTAGAATTATCAAAGACTTTGAATCGATTAAAAATTTTAAAAATTGAATTTTTAACGAATTTATCAAAATAACCCTGAAATTCTAGAAATTTCTTGTGAGAACAATATGATACAGTGACAAATAATTTTTAATCTGCTTAATGATCTTCAAAAATTAATAATTTATGGAATATGATAATTTTATATGTCTAATATGATATAATCAAAATTGAGAATTTAGATCAATGTGGTTAAATTGTTATGATTTTATAAAGAGTGTTAGCTCATTGCAGTATTTGATTAATAGATTTTCAAAGCTATAGACTAAAATAGTTTTAAAATACTTTTAACAGTTATTTTGAAATGAAATATTTATTATGGATTTATATATGTGTCAAGAGTATTTCGGTGGTATTTTTATAATTTTTGAGTTAGTATATGATTTTATAAAATTAGGAGATTGAATACTATTCAGTAAATATCTTAATCCTGTTAGGATAATAGTTTGGATTTGATGGTGTTTATGGAATAAATTGTGTAGAAATTATAATATAATATTCATACATAAGAAGGATATATGAGTTAAGAATGATATATTTGGATTTTGGAGTAATTGGATATCATTTGATATATAAGAAAATTTTGTTAAGTATAAGTGGTCAGAATGATAAGTTTTGAGAAACCAAGTAATTAGACCAATTTGATGTGATAAGTGCAATAAGTATAATTTTGTAAGCTATTTAAATTATTTTGTGTGAATTGTGAGGCTTATGAAATGATTAATCTTCATTGATAGGTTAAGGAGAATTAAGCCTTGTACCTGAAAGTGCTAAGAGGTAAGTATATTAGACTTTTTACTGAAATCACAATAAACATAGTAATTGTTTTGTATGATTTATAAATGTGGTTAAAAATATGTTTATGTTATGTCAAAGTATATTTTGATATGAAATATGAAGATATGTATTTATAAATGTGAGCATGAACATACATGACATATATGTATTTTTGAAAGTGAGCTTTCAAAGTGAAATGTGTTTAACAAAGAGAGTTTTTGAAGTGTAATATGTCCATAAGAAATATTTTGTGTTTTGAGGGTAATTGAACTCACTGTTAACTTAGTAGGCATTTTATGTGATTTGTGGAGCCTTTATGTGTGGCATTTCCTTCAGAATTGGTATATGTTATGTGTTCCGTATATAGGGAGGATCCTATTGGTACCTAAAGGAAGAGTAAGTCATCACATTCGTGTGGTGGCGTATTGGTGCATGTGAGAGGACTCATCGATGATCAGGGTGAGGGTTTGGCTTTTACCTTTGGACATGAGTACTATATATGTGTGATTTAAAAACCTCACTTGTACTATTCCTCTCATACGATATGTCACTTACGAGTGACATTTGGCTCATTATGTGATATGTAAGTCCTACTAAGAAGTAGTTGAGTGATGGTATTCCTATTATATATTTTAAAAGAATGTGTAAGCGCTTATATGACATATGATTTGATAAGATTATGATTTGGATTGATCACAGCATATCATACATATGCATTGTGTACATATATGTATTTGTATTTGATATATGAAAAACTAGTATCCTTACTGAGTTTTATACTCATTATAGTTTATGGTGATTTCAGGTAAATAAGATACATGTGTGCTTAGCGAATTTGGAAAGGCTTCTATTGTTCCTTGGGTTCCCTAAGTTGCTAGGTTGCTGAGTGTTTCATTTAGGGATACGTGGGATAAGATATTTGATTTGTCCCTATTAAATAAATACTTATGTATTATTTTATTGTGTGTGGTTGAATTTGGTTTAAGTTTCACCAAGTGTGGTTATTGGTTGATTTTAAGTAAGAATTTGCTATGAATATATTCTGGGCTTTCGGTAACAAAGTTGCTACTGGTGACGTAGTAGAGTGTTAATATCTGAGAAAACTCTGCGTATCTCTGGTTTACTAATTGTCCCAGTCATAATTCAGTTGTTATAATTCTGAAAGAAATTGAAATGAATGTTTAAATATTATTGAATGAATGTAAGTGATGTCGTGTGTCAGATCTTTTGGGTCTGAGGCGTGACACAACCACACCAAAAAAAGGGTAAAAATAAGTGACAATTATTAGGACCAGAAAACATAAGAAAATCAAAACAGGAAAAATGTCAACGAAAGGCCTGAAGCAAGTTCTAAAAATCTAGGTACTCGAAAAAAACGAAACAACTGCAGGCACAAACAAGGCAAAAGAAAAAGAGGCCAAAAAAGAAAATAAAATGACGTACCCAGAAGGACTGAAGAAGGTTGAAGAATTGAGTACGACGGAGATGGAATCACCAAATCAAGAACGTACCTTCAACAAAAGAGAAGCAATGACTACACAACAAGATAATAGCATGAAGTGAAATGCGTGATAAAAGGTACAAAATGGAGAAGAAAATGACTACTTATAGACAATAGTGAAGTGATCTAGACCGTTTAAAATTAAAATGAAAAAGGAAAGATTGACCAAAAAAACAAAAAGGCACTTGGTACTAGAGACGCAATGCCTCAGATTCTTAGGCACAATAACTACGCGTACCCAAGCCATCAGATTCAGACAACTCGAACAGCCCGGGAGACTCTCATCAGTTAAACCTCACTTGGGAAGAGGGAAAGACACGATGTTTGGGTTGCAACTACTATCAACAGCACGATACCAGAGCATTAACGACTGACAATTAAAGACTTTAGCGAGAATCAAGGACGATGTTTGTGAAAACCTGCCATTAAATTTGTAAGTTTTGAAAAAAGCCGCCATTACGTGGTAGTGACTCTTTGAATCACCATGACATCACTATGACAAGCCGACCTATTCTGACGTCCCTAAAATTTAGACTAGATCACGTGATTACTTTCAGGGAGCAATATAGATCGACTCGGTCGAGAAAAACAACAAAAGGAAAGATAAAGGTGAGGGCTTGAGGAGAGATATAAGTCGCCCAAACTGGAATAGAGTTTTCAGTTTTGATAAATCAAAACTAAAAACTGGCGGACCCCTGTTCTCTCCCCTTAAAAATCCCCTCTTTTTTTCTTTGGGCCCGAGGCCTCTAAAATTTGATCAAGACCAGCCCTTGGAAGCCCAACCAAATGCTCCCTTTCAGAGGCCTCTCTTTTCTTAAAAGATTCACCAAAGCTTATACAGCGAATCCAATTTAGAGATAAGCCCAAGAGCAATGACTGATGGGGAAAAACCCAACAGAGAAATGACAGAGAACTAGTTTGGACTCGGAGGGTCTGGTCGGTAAAATGAGAAAACCTATCCGGCCTTTCTAACCCAAACACGACCACGACCTAGTAGGTACTGACCATTTCCTACTAGCATCGCCCTTAGAAATCCTACGTCTATATCGAACTAGTTGGGGAGAGCCATTCAAAATCTAACTCAACCAGTTTGAAATAAGCCTCAAACCAAAACTGCTGATGGAGATAAACCCAAGAAAGATGCTTAACACATCAGAAGGAAAAGCTGATATGCGACAAGAATAGGGTCAAAATATGCAGAATGATATTTGGCGTGTGTCAGAAGTGTAATAAGAAATATTCAATGCAAGACAAAAATACTGCAGAGAAAAACCTAAAAAAGCCCCTGAAAAGCCATCACTATAAAAAAGAGAGAGAAAGACAATTGAAGGGATGATGAAAAAAAATTCTAAAAGAACAAAAATAAAAAAAAATAAAAAAGAAAGAAACACGCCATCTGGTCCCCTGCATTAGAGGGATTTATTCTTGTCTTATTATTTTTTAGAGAAAAAATCTCTTTCTGACTTAAGTATCGGAGTATCTTTGCCGGAACCCTCTTTGCCGGAACCCACCCCGGCAAGACCTTCACCAAGCTTATGTATATGTTCTCTTTGCAGGCCCTCCGCAACTCACGATAAAGAGGAAACCCTCAAGCCCGCATTAACCGCTCCTATTGAGATAAGGCCCAAGTTTGATTCCCCTTCACAAATAAAATTAAGGCTCGTTGACCCGAGGAACCATTTTTTCAGGTCAACAATTATAATTTTATTTAAAATTATAATATTTCTTTGTTGACCACAATTTTTAGACTTGTTGGTCAAAATCTCGATGTCAAACCCAAAAACCTTTGGACAATGGTTAGATTTGTAATTTGAGAAATGGTTCTTGCAATATAACTAGATCGATGTTGCTTTTTTTGGGGATCTTCTTGATAGTTGGAGCTATTTGGTTATAAAATAAAAAATAAAATCGATTATGGTTAGACTGATGGTGATATTGAAGATCCTTTAATGTTTAAGTTAGTAAAAAGTATAAAAAAAATCTAAAATCATTGTAGAAAATCAAGAAAATTGATTACCCATTTATGAAATATACCACCTTTTACATAGGCGTTTAAGCTTGTTTAAGTTATTCTCGTATTAGGAATACTATTTCTGCTTGAACTCTCTTTATGATGTCTCATATATGCTTTAAGATTCCTAAGCATTATTGTTTTATTTGGATTCAGATTTTAGGATGTCGTGTCCTCTCATACAAAGCCTTTGTAATTAATCTGAATATAAACTCTCTGGAGCCATCCTCAAACTACTATTGGTGCTTGTCCTAAATGGGTGCCTTCATGAGAAGTGCTCGGCCTATTAGGGGAAGTCCTCAACAATCTTCAATTATGGGCCTTTGTATTTTATGAAGAGGAACTCCTTAATATTAAGTTTTGTGAGAGGAGAAGGGGGGTGCTCGTCATATAATTAGGAGAAATGGCTGATCTGGGGCCTAAATTCTTCAAAGATTGGTCAAACTTACACCTTTCTGGGCTAACCGCAAACTAAAATTTTGTTGAGCCTTGTTGGGAGTGCTTAGCCACTTTTAATCTCAACAGTTTAAGAAGACTAATTCCACCATAATTTTGAGTTAGGCTCAACATTATTTAGCCTCTAAGGGTTGAGCCTAAATCTTATAAGACAATATCTTTTTAATGGCTTAGCATAAGATCATAAAAAGAAATGAGGATGATGTGTTTGGAAGGGCATTAAACTTTTTAATGGTTGACGAATATGCATGTTATATGTCATGTCTCACTCATCAATACTAAAGAAACTAAAATTATATAATAATAAGCTTGAAGCTAATATGCAGTCGAAGTAAGTGTTAATGCATTAAAAGGTGCATGCATGTAATTGTGTACATGTTGAAAATTTCAAAATGCATGTCCAACATACATTGTGTAGTAGAATAAAAATATATAATCAACATATACACATTATAATTGAATTAAAAATAGTATAAGAATCGAATACATACCCTTGTAGATAATTCGGTGAAGATTGTTGAACGTTGAAGCCATTTGAGCTCACAATGAAGTCCTCTCTTGAACAATTATAGACTTTAATATTTTGTGGGATTAGAGTAACTAGAATGGTAACCTTTGATGTATATTTCATGCAGAAATCAAAACAAGTTCAACACTTGAACTAGTTAAAGCATCAAATGCTTTAGAATTATGTTTAAGAACCAAAATGTAACTTTCTCAAATTTTCTATTTTCTCTCAAATGCTTTACACGAATTTTGTATTCAACAATTAAAATCTTCAAAAAAAATGAAATTGTTTCATTGTTTTATTTAGTCTGAGACATTTTGTGGACACATGTCTATGTCTAACATGTCTCTATGTTTGGCCAAGAATGAGTGACAAATGTCACTTATTTTGTCAATGCAAACACTTTGCATGGATGACATTGTTACATGCAAGTCCTTGCATGCTATCATTTGTCATACAAATGGCCATGCATGGACATCATGTGTGCAATTTTCTTTTCCATGCAATAGGGACTTATTTGTAATATTTGCAAGCTAAAGTTCCATTTTTCAAATAGATCCTAAAATAAGTGTTGCTTTCTGAAACCTTTCTAGATCGATCCGTATCGCTACCAAATGCTCAACGAGTATACTATATATTGTGGGACTCTCTAGGTTCACTGAGTCTATAGGCTGCTAAGAATAACCATCTGAATAATTTAAATATAGACATACACCGTTTCGGAAGGAATACCGATCGACTCGTGTTGGTAACTATGGATTAGGAATGATATTTTCGAGAACATATTGCATAATAGTTTTTCTTAACACTATTTTTAACTCTTTACAACTACATCATTACTATATTATTATCGAGTCTTTGTCCCTATTTCAGATAAGGTTCTAACTCTTTAGAATTACTAACTTTAGCGCTGACCTAAACTTTTTTAGATCAGATCTAAACTTCTTTAGATTTACAATGTCTAAAAGAGTTATAAGCTTCTTACCATATAATTATGTATTAATGATTAATATTGAAATGTTTACTGTATATCGGAATGGTATGTAAGCACCATCTTCAATAGTAAGAATGCTGCTGAAGAGATCATTATCAATGAAAATTGAGAGAAGAAGAAAGCACCGTGTTAGGAGTGGCAACTGATAAAGCTAGTTTTTTTTATGACTAACTTGAATTTCCATGCTTATTTCAAGAACAAATGATGGCGGAGTCACAAGTAATTGGTTAGAGATATGAAGTAGTGGGGTTACAATAGTCAACCAAAGAATCACTACTTATAGGTTATAAATGAATCCATTTGTCTTGGCAGTGGAACCAAAAGGTTAAGGAAAAAGTTAAATGTTGGGTGTAAGTAGTATTGTGTGTAAAATAACGAGAAAGTTGGTGTAAGAAAAGATAAAAAAGTTAGTGTGCATATGTCATTTTAATAAAGTGTTTAGTATTTACAGTCAACAATAAGTGTCTAGTGTTTACAATCAACAATAAAGTGTCTAATGTCTACAATTAACAATTAAGTATTTAGTATCAATAATCAATAATTAAGTGTCTAGTGTCAACAATCTATAATTAACACTTAAATAATATAGTCATCGTAATTCGTACAACCAAAAAAAAAGAGCCAACAACTTGCAATGGTATATATTATATGCCCACTTAAAGGTTTGTCAAATGCTAAATATACTCAATAATTCTCGAAACTTATTAAAACTTACATTTTTTTAGTTTGAAAAGTTTTACCTCATACATAGATCTAACAAATCAAACGAAGGATGTACAATGTAAATATGATAATGTCATAAAAAAACAATAATGTAGTATATAAAAAAATAAAAGTTTCTTTTATCTATTTTAATTTCAAATATTACAAAAAAGTATCTTGACATAGAGTTCATGATGTATATTAATAATAGATAGTCAATTTGGCGATGAATTAAAAAATATTGACATATAATACGAACAAGTACAAAGGTTGAGTAATGGTTTAATTAGAAAAACTCTTTCGGGTAGATTAAGAGGTTTAGAATTCAAAATTCACTCACACTCAAGATATTATAGAGTCTACTGTTATATAAGCAGACAATTACCAGGATAACACAATTCATACATATTGACGCAAGTCCGACCTTAAACCTCTCTTAAAGAAGAGAAATAATTAGACCCTAACATTGGAGTCAAGCCCTAAAAGGCACATCTGCCATCTTAAAGAGAGACCTACTACCCTCTTAGCGAGAGACAAACTACCCTTCTAATGAGGGACTTACTACCTTTATAATAAGGAACAAAAATTCTCACATAGGATGATTATTACACAAAACCCCTTAAAATGAAGAAATTACCAAGTATCCCTACATTTATCTATAATTATAATTCGCACCAAAACCTATCTGACCAACCACTACACAGTCATAATAGATAAATCAAAGATAGGTACCGATGGTGAAGCTGCGGTGGTCGGAGCCAGTAGATAACGATTGGGTCTAGAAATAGAAGGGGTAAGACAACATATGGTTGCTTAATGCTAAAGTTTGGCAGCTACCCAATACAAGCCTTTATGCATCATGACATTTATAGCGGTTTCTGGTGAGTTACATGGTCGTCGGGGGGGATAGCAAAAATTTGCTTTTGCACATTTTTGTCGATTCTCTGCAAACACCAGTGTAGGGGAGTGATGGTTCAGCGAGGAGGAAGCTAGCTTTGCATAGTGAAAACTGGCTCTGATTCGCTGGTGAAGGCGATTGAGTTACTTGGCTGCCAAAGGGAAGATAGAAAAAAGGGTACCTAGCTTGTCAGAACCCTGCACTCGCTGGCGAAGTGAGTCCTTGGCCACCGAGGATGTCGCAAAACCAGTTGAAAAAAGAAAAAACAAAAAGCAAAAGAAAAACAAGGGGAAAAAAAAGCAAAAGAGTAAAACTAAAGCTACATAATTTGGCCGCCGGAAAAGAAGCCAAAGCCCCATCTTCAGTGGCTATTTGGTGTTAAAGACTTTGGCAAATGTATTTATGTGGTGAGAGATATTTTACTTTTAGGGTTTTGTCAATTTTTAATTAACCTTAAAACTCATTTTAGTGTTTTATTACAATTTAATTATTAATTTTTTTTTCCATATCATTGAGCTTTGAAAGAGGTTTTTTTTTAAAAAAAAAAATATTCACCATATCATTGAGCTTCTAAAGATGTATTGTTTTAATATTACAATAATTTATTAATATTTATAATAAAAAAATTATTGAGATATCCAATAATAATTTTATTTGGATATACAACAATAATATTATCCATTGAGACGCAAATAAAAAATTTATTAAAATATACAACAATAATATCCGTTGAATCACAATTTGGGATGTACAATAATAATAGCTAAATACATACAACAATAATAGCCAAATTTATTCTATTAATTTTTTTTTAAAAAAATCTATCTCTATCCAATATATGAAAGGGAATTCGAACATTTCTCTCAAATTAAGAGTTAAGACTACCTACTACTCGATCAAATGGTAGTGGACACTTTAAAAGATATGTTAAATTAATAAAAAAATATAATTTTTTAAAAAATAATATCTTTATTGAAAAAATAATATCTCCAAATTAAAATACTTATTTTAATTACTTGAATTCTTTTTTTATATTAATTACTTAAAAAAGTTTTGGACCAATTTTATAAATATTCACCACACTTTGGTTAATGCAATCAAATTTATTGACATAAAATTTCATCGTACACTTATTTGATACATTAAAATTTTAGTAATATTAAATTTACACTCTTAAATTAGGAAAAAATTTACAAATAACCCCTTTAATTTTTTATTATGCCTTTTTAACCTAATGAAAATAAAATATACTTTATTAACCAAACATTAATATTTTGGACACATTTGCCCATATATCATATTAACGATCCTCTTACCTAAAAATCACCGAAATCATAAAAAATTATTACATCGAAAATTTTGAAGTTATCATTGCATAGATCGGAGCTTATACAACATATTTCTCACTTCAAACAAAAGAAATGGCCGAATTTTGGTGAGTTTTGTTTAACTTTTGAAAATTTTAAATTTCTTTATAAAATTGTTAGAAATTTATTAGAATTTGTATTTGAAGCTAGAAATAGATGAAATTATTGAATTCTATATGAAAAATGGGTTTGAATGGTGTAAGAAACGTTGAAATGGGCAAAAAATGAGATTTTTGGGTTGATATTCACGATACAGACGGCGGCCGGCCGCCGTTGCCAATCTCGGGGTTGAGATAGCCCCACAATGCGCCTTAGGGCGCATTTTGGGAGCGCAACACAGACCCAAGATGGCCTCGCGATGCGCATCGCAGACGTCTGCGATGCCATACTATTCACCACGTGGCGCGAATTTTTTTTTTGAATTTGATTTTTTAAAATAATTAAATTTAATGTTATTTAAATTAATTAAATATATTAATAAAATTACATTAATAGAATTTAGATAAATGTAATTTTATTTAAATTAAATAAAGGAAAATTTTCATAAATATTAATGTATTTTGTTTATTTTTTTTTATTGTTACAAGAAAGAGAACATATCGAAAAAATATAGAATTCCAGAGCATATCTTTTTTCGTGTATCAGTGACGGCTTATGCTAAGATGTGGGGTCTAAATTGTATAAAAGATAAAATGACAAAAAATTAGAAAATATTATTTAGGCAGACGTGTATGGGACATTTCTTAGATATGCCAGAGTAGACATTCTCTGGTATTTTGGTGCATGAGTTATTGTTGCGTAAGATGCATACCTCTAATTTAGAAGATGAGATATGGTTTTACATAAGGAGAAAACGCATCCGATTTAGCTAGCAGAAGTTTGTACTAATCACTGGACTACAAATGCAAGATTACCCTCCCGCTCAACAGCTGAATAGAAAATTGGGCACTCGATTATAGGATACATATTTTTCTGGGGTAAAGAAATTATCTTACATATTTCTTGATCAATGGTACGCACGTCTGAATTTGGAGAAAATGGACGATGTAGATGCAGCAAAGTTGAGTTTATTTTATTTTGTGCATCGTGTTTTGATCCCACGTGACGAGTGTAATGGGATTCAAAATTTTGTTCTATGTTTAGTGGATGACCTTGATGAGTTTAATAAGTATCCATGGGACAATATTGCATGGACCGTGCTTCATAACTCACCTAAGAAGGCTGCATTCCAAAAACTTGAGAAAATAAATAGGAAAGGGTTTGCACAGAAGAAGTTTGAGAGTTACAACGTGTATGGCTTTTCGCACGCATTTCTGGTACGCCATAATTTTCTTGTACTTAACTTTTTTATCTTAATTATATATTTATTTTGTATACGTCAAACTTATATTTTAAAACTAATTATATTAGGTATGAATTTTTGAGACAATTTCAATGTGCGGAGAGATTTTTGGTTATCATAATAATGATCGCTTCCCTCGTATTTTGAATTGGATGACTCGAGGGACTCCATTGTTCTATGAGGTTCAGGATACAATATTAGGAAAGGATTTGGTATGTGTTGATATGAATGAAAAATATATATATTGGTTTATAACTTTTATTTTGTTTTAAGCGTAACTTAATATGGTTGGTTGATTTATAGGTTATTTCGGTACATCGTAAATTAGTACTAAAAGACCATGAGAAGAAAGAGGCAATTGTGCGCCTGGTTAGACGTGTATGCATTCCAAGCGGAAGTTATGTTGGGGACTTACCAAATATGTCTAATTACAGCGAGAGCAAGCGCCCCAGAACCTATGCCTATTTCAGCAACCCTAACGATGATGTTATGGATGTGGAGGGGGGTGGATATGAATGGACAAACCCACAAATGTCAACACCAGTGGCAGGAGAGCCGGTATATTACTTATTACATGATTAACTAAAGAGAAATTTTCATATATTTCTAATATTTCTAAATAAGTCATTAACTATGGTTATGTTTCTTGTAGTCTGTACACAGTGCATCTGCAGACCATGGTGTAACACATCAGATTGAGCAGCTGCGGGAGGAGATGATTAAGAGATTTGAGTGTACTGAAGCTGCACTTCTACAAAGAATGGACAAGGATAGAGATGAAATTTTAACAAGTGTTAATCAACTCCGGACCCATCTTACACAGTAGATGCAGCAAATGATGATGTGGTTTAGGCAGTCATGCTTATTCCAACAAAATGAAAGCCATAATATGGTAAGCAAAATAAATTTTAAACGCAATAATTTTTCGTTACCTTAATTGTAGTTTGATTTATTTTAATATATACATATATTTTAGTTTGGAGAGGACACACTGGCAGACTGTCAATATGATTTTCAAACCCCAGCTACTGGTCATGATATATTGCCCCAGCCACTGATTGACAGTCCTGTAAGTGTTGAGATCTTGCATGCCCCACATAAGGGAGTGAGTCAATTTAAGAGACCGTATAGGCCTATATGGTATTTGCACACCCCATATACAAATCCATTTCCATAAAGGATACATGAGAAGAAGAAATTTAAAATTGAAGTACAACCTCAAGCAGACATGAATCCATTGCAGCAGATAGACTCGACTATCATGGTTGAGTTTCAGGCCTGGATGGACAAGGATAAGGGTATAGTCAGCTTACCTGGGCTAGACGCTAACCCGGCATAGTTTCGAGAATTGCTACACAGCTGGCTGGATGACTTTGTAAGTAAATTATTCAATAATTATCTCATTTTATTTTTTTCTAAATTTACACATTCACTTGACAGTTATTGTTTCTTAATGCAGCATATTAATGAGTATTTGAAGGTGATTCGGTTTAGGCAATACGATTGCACTAATGTATTGCCTGAATTGTCCACTTCTGTGGATTCGTTCTTCTTTGTGAGTGATGAATTAAATTAATTATATTTTTTTATTTCAATTTTATTGATTATTCGATGGCCCTGCATTTGTAGGAGACTTTTAGACTCCTTTATAAGCAGCACAAAAATGACATGACTGGTATTGTATGGAGTAATGAAGTGATGGCATATGCTCAATGCGCTAAAGAAGATTTACTCGGTACACGTATATGGATTGAGGTTAATAAGGTAAAATATAATATTTTGTGTGAATGTTGTTATTTTTGTTTATAACTTGTAGTACTATTTGTAAGACTTATTTGAATTTTATGTAGGTTTATATTTCTGTCAACTACAATCAACAGCATTGGGTGACGGTTGAGGTGGACATCTTGCATCGGCAAATATTGATCTATGATTCTAGCATCAAGGGATTTGCCAATGGCGTGGTTGAGAATCATGTCCTGCCATTAGCTACGTTGTTACCCCATTACCTAGATGCTTGTAGATTATATGAGCAATGACAAATTACACCTGACTTAACCCATTTTCAATTAATTAGATTAAAGGATGGAGTGCCACAGCAGACAGTGAATAGTGGGAATTATAGGGTTTATGTTTGTATGTTTATAGAGTTTTTAATGTGTTGTCATCCCCTAGATTTTGGTCCTGAGCATGGGTCATTTTTTAAGACCAAAATGGTGATTGACTTATAGAAATATGCAAAAAAAATAGTAAAAGCAAATTAAATTTTGTATGTTTATAAATTTTTTTTTATGTATTTTATACATTTTATTGTAAATTGTAAAAGGATGTTGATTGATTTAGGTAGGGACGGGAGGTCCCATTTACAGTTAAGAGACGTAAAAAATATTTGAAGTGTATTTTCTGCAGGTTTATGAAATATAAATTTTGAGAAAAAATAGGGAAAACTCTGTCCGTTTTAATCTAGGAATTTTAGAAAATAAAATAAATTTTCCATGTTTATAAGAATATATCTAAAAGAAAATTAAGAAACATTTTAGGGTTTGCCTCATGGAATTTCCCAAGGTTGATAGTGGACTTTGTAGGATTCTGGGTCGGGTTTAAAATATAATTAGTCAAAGCATGCATTATTAACGACATTGGGAAAAAAAAATATAATAAACTTATCAATTAAACGCAATCGTAAAAAAAATACAAATTAACTAGTCAAATAAGGCCCATAACTACATGACTTTAAAATACAAATATAACTCATAAAGAACACATCAACTACCATGTAATGAAATTGGGTTTCGACAAGTTTGTCGATTATGTCCATGCTGCTTACAGCGACTGCATACATTCTTCGTGGGAGCCTCACCTTGCGATAGAATTCAATTTTTCTGACGTCTTCCTGATTGCCGACGTACTATAAGAGGCTGGATGTCAGCAGCTCTCAACTCCTCTGGAACAATCCAATCTAATGGATGACCAACCGAATTTACTGGTTCACTGTATGCATGCAACAAACACTCAGTCGTGTAATATCATGAACAAAGAGTCTGGTACTGGAATCTGACTTGCCTACATACTGCAAGTGCATGAGGACACGGTAGTTGTCAAACTTTCGACAACTACATGACTTCCCCGGGATATCCACTATTCCATTTCTTTTTCCGTCCTTAACAACAAAACAAGATCGATCTATTGCATGCACTATCATGCGAGAGAAATCATCATTGTGCTTTCAAATCTTGTTATGGGTCCAAGTGGTCAAAAAGTTTGACATATTTTCTGCAGCCTCACGTCTCTCAACAAACTATTTTTGCATTAACTCTCGGATCCACTCAATTAAGGCAGTCACCGTCATGGCACGTGCATCCTTCGCAACAGCGTTAATGCTCTCTGCAATGTTGGTGGTCATGATGTCATATCTTCTGAATGCTCCCATTGATCGAGCCCATTTTGAAAAACCAACCTCCTTCTCCAAGTATCTCGTTGCCTCCGATTTTATTTCTCGCATTTTATAAATTTCCCTTTGAAAGTAAGCTATGCGATACGCCTTGACAGCAATAAAATAGAAGGCCAAATATCCCCCTCATTTTGTTGTCTGCGATGGTATCTTATATCATGCTACCAAATTACACTTCAAGTGATGGATGCATACACCATGATATACATTAGAAAATACCTCTTTAATGGCCTTCTCGATACTAGCATGTCGATCAGATATAAATACAAGGTTCTCAAGATCGCCAATAACTCCTCGGAGTTTTTCTATAAACCACTTCCATGAAGCATCATTTTCAGAGTCAGCAATACCCCATGCAAGTGGAAAAAATCAGGTTGTTTCCATCCTTGCAAACAGCCACAAACATTGTTTCCAAGTATGCATTTTTTAAAAATGTACCATCAACTGCAATAACCAGTCGGATAGAAGACTGAAACCCTCTAATACATGGTCAAAGAGCCATGAAGAAATATTTGAAGTGCTTGCAATCGTTAATCTCTAAATGCGTGACTGTACCTGGGTTCTGTTGTTCCAATATATGACAGTATGCAGGAAGTAATTTATATGAACCCTCTGGAGTACCATGTATTAACACCAATGCATGCTCCTTAAACCGCCAAGCAGTAGGGTAAGTTATGTCCACACCAAACTCCTCACGTATGTCTGCTTGGATTTCCTTCAGCCTATAAAGTCGACTCGCAGATGCAAACTTATTTTTTTATAAATTTGCCAATAATCCGAGACTTTGCTTGTCGATGACCATCGCGTAATCGATCTAATTGGCACACGTGACTTGAATCAATTCTGCGCACAATAAAATGTTTCCTTGCATCTGTCGATACTGTACGTAATCGCCATCGACATCTATCATCATCACATTTGATCTCAAAACGATCTTTTGTTGACCTTGACACTTTAAAGCTCCAATTACCTTTAAGTGCTACCATACTAATAGCCTGGTAAAGTTCGTCTTTGCTATCAAACAACTTTTCTACAAATACATCGCCAATTCCAATACTCGATATCTTATCCGAAATGCCCAAGTCTGATGGTGGTATTGGAGGCATAAACGCAAAGGGGTTTTCCGCTTCACAAAATTTTTTTTCTTCTCGTTTCAACATTTAGGGAGCTTGTCGAAACATAACAACGTCCGCCTTCTGCTAAATCATCCCCTTCTAAATTATCAACATTCCAACATCATCATAGTCCCCTTCCACATCCCCAACATTTCCAATGTCATCACAAGCATAATGTGTATAGGCTGGGTCTTCATTAAAGGGTATAGGAGAAACATTGTGATACTCGTTCATTGTGTTTGCAGGAACCACTGCTGGAACTGATAGAGATGTATGGCTCACTTGGTTGCTACTGCTAGCTGACATAAAATAAGCATGAATTGATGGTGGATTTTGATTGAGGGGCTGTATATCATCTTTATAAACGGGAGCTCTAGAATCCAGTGTTACACATAAAGGACAGTACGATCTTCTATTGGCGCTAAAAACAAATCAAACATCATTGTCGTTTCTAATCTCAATAGGCTTTAGGTTATACCTCGTTGCATCAATTTTGAATTTCAAAGTCACTTTACAGTTCACATTGTCGACTCCCAAGGTATAACATACTTCATTTAAAAGATCTTCAAAATTAATATCTTTCGGAACCGAAATTCTAAAATTACTATAATCAACATAACTTTCTTCCCCGTCACTAGAACTCTCCCACTTTCCTCCAAAACAAATAACTATTGCATCATACTTCATATGACCTGAAAAAACAAAAAATAAAATTAGTAAAATTATTATTTAAAAAGATAAAATATTTAAAAATAAAAAAATGCGCATTGCGGGGGTACATCTCGGGCCCGAGATGCGCACAATGTGCGTGCTGCGGGGCCATCTCGGGCCTGCGGCGCGCACAATATGCGCATCTCGGGACACATCTCGGGCTCACATCTCCGACCCGAGATGTGCCCCCGCAATGCCTAAATTGACGGCCGCCGCACCGACCGCCGTCTGATTTTTGCCAAACACACTCCAAAACTTATTTTTTGCCGGATTTCAACGTCTTTTATACCATTCTAACTCATTTAGTTCGTTAATAACAACTACTTTTAACTTTAAATGTAAATTTTATCTAATTTTTAACAAATTAAAATTTTCTAACAAAGTTTAGAAAACTTATCGGAGTTATTTTTTTGATTTCAAGCGATCCTTGGCAACACTTGATTTTTGCAAGGGCTATTAATAAATTTTGGTTCAGTATATCTCTGAAGTTTTGTAAAAAAAAAGAGAAGGAAGTTATAAATTTTATATAAGAATAAATGTGTCCAAAAATAAGTCATTTGGCTAATAAAGTATAACCATTTTACATTTGAATAAAAAAAATAAAATAATTAAAAGGTTATTTGTGAACTTTTTTCCTTAAATTATAATATATTAAAATAAAAAAAATAATTTTTACATTTTAAATTATATTTTAAAATTTTTAGTCTAAATAAAATAACATATGATAATTATTAATAAAGTAGAATGTGAGATTTTTCAATTTTTAAAATAATTTATTATATTATTTTACTCGCCACTTAATGAATAATTGAAATGTGGACTATTATTTGTAAAAGTTGCATTACAATTTTAAATTTTTTTTTTAAAAAAGTACATTCAAACTCGTAAATTTTTTTTTAAAATATAAATTTTAATAATTTTAAAAATTTTATTTATATATTTATCAAATAAAAAAATATTTCATTAATTTTACTTAAAAAAAGGGTAAAAATAAAAACTCAAAATTTAAAGTTAGGGACCAATGTAACACGCTGCGATTAAGTTGACTTTTAAAATTCTAATATTAATGTAATTTTTCTTTATTTTTTATTTTCTCTCCTTTTCTCTTTCTTTAATCTATTTTCAAAGTCCAATAATCCCCTCCTTGGCCAGCTCCCACACCAGCTCCATGCTTATCCCAATTCAAATACCAATTCCTCCTCCACGGCCCTCACCTGCACCTCCGCCTACACCCCCTTCATGCCCAGTGGCCACCACCTGCAAATACACTTGACAACAAATAAAGAAGAAAATTGGACAAAGAAAACGCAAGGCGCAAGTTAGTGTCTATCAATAAGCAAAAATAAATAAATAATTAAATTAAAATTTAAAAATCACATGTTTAAATATATTCTCTTATATCTAGCGATAGCAAAATGCTCTACAAGAATCGGACTTTGTAGAGTCTCGTCCCAAATAGATTGAAAATAAAATAAATTTTATAAAAATAAGATAAGATATAAAAAAAAATTACTTCTTAAATTATTAATGGGATGAGAATGAGATTAAGTTTCTCTGTTTTGCGTTCTATTTTATATTAATATATTAAATATAATTTTTTTTGTATATAATTATATAATTTATCAATTTTTTTATTTTATAATTTATATTTAACTAGGTTATTAATTTTTTTAATAATATAATTTTTTTAATAAAAAATAAAAATATTTAATAACAAAACATAAAATTTAGCATTTAATATTTTTATTTTTAAGTTAAGCCGTCAATTATTAGTAATTTTATTCTCTCGAACTCTCATCAAACTTACTCAGTTGCTTGCTTTGTCCTCTCATCAAATTTGCTCTCTCGTCTCTAATAAAAAATTTAAAACTACAACAAAATCAATTATGATAGCATCTAAATGTGCATTTAGTATAAATGGTAAATTTTATAAGTTCTTATTGTAATAGATTACATCCAAAAATATTAGAAGTTTTAATATTTTCTCAATATTGTTTAGGAAAAAAAATTAAAGATATGATATATAATTATTTATTATTTGTAAAAATTTAAATTTTTAAATTTTATTTGATTTTAACAAACTAGTTTCTATATGGTTTATTTTTATTATCTAGTTTAAATTCAAGTTCTTTTACAAGAATTCAATGTCACACATTTATTGAAGATACTAATAAAGATAAACTTTAGTATAGTCTAATTTCTTATAAGTTTAATTGTATTAAACTATTTATTATATTATCTTAAATAAATTAATAATAAGCTAAAAGTAGTTTATTTATTTTTAGGAATGAAGTCTCAATCTCATTACTTTTAATGAGAGAAAATGAAATAATTAATAGGAAGATCAATGATATTAGACACTAGAACATTATTTAATTTTTTATTTAATTTATTATTCATATTATATAAGGATATTATCATATTATTCTATCTTGTTAGTTCGATTCATTTTTATCATAATATAGATTAATTTTATATTATTAAAATTTGTGAATAAAATTAATATTTAATAATAATAGAAATAAAAAATATGGCGAGAATTGAGAAATCATTTCCCACATAAGGATTCCTTATCCCCGCCCTGCTAAATATTTATGGAGAATGAAATATGGATGGGGCTTAAAATAAAAAATAAGGCGGGGTACGGAAAAGGCCTCCCCACCCCTACCTCACCCCATTGGCATCCCTCCACATCAAACAGTTTAGATAATTTTGACACATAAAACCTTTCTCTCTTAACTCTATCAGTTAAACAAGCAAACACCTCGTTCTCTCTTTAAAAATTTCTCAAACAATTTTAAAAATTTAATTTTTTCTTTTAAATTAAAAATTATTATTACATTAGAGTTTATAAAAAAAAATTTAATTATTTTTATAAAACATTTTTCTCTCTCTATATATATTCTATTACTTTGAAACTACCTCATCGAGAAAGAAAGAAATATAGTTTCATAATAATAAATCTATCAAATTCTTCTAAATTTGATCAGTTCTTTTTTTTAATTTATAAAAAAAAAATTAAATTTCTATCTTCTAAATCACATGTTTAATTAGAGGGATTAGGTTCGCGTTATTGATTTAAAAATTTCATTGTTTTGGTTTGTTTAGAGATTTTTGTTTTTTGCGATTAAGGTTTTTTTATTAGCAAATGTAATATTATTGATAAAATTATTAATATTACAATAAAGAACTGTTGATAAAATTAAAGGATTATTGGAATGTCATAATACATTAATCCATTTATGTACACTTAAACCTAATCTCTTACAAAGAATATATACGATCTAAACCCCATATCAACGAACTATCCCTACAATTAGAGATCATTGCCCCTATTATAGACAAAGAATCCTAACCTCACACAGAGGGATTTAACTATCCTCACATAGGAGGAAAAAAAATATCCTTCACGCAAGAAGGACAATACAAAATATACCATCACAAGATTACATACTGTCGAAGATCTAATATACGTGGGTGTATGCATGTGTAATTGTGTTTATTACTTAAAATATGTATCATTTACATATTAAACGCTACGGAAGCATTAAAACACAATAAATAAAATATACTAATCTCATTAATATATTAGTAGTGTTGAAAAATCACTTGAACGTGTAACATTATACACGTATTTCTTCGGAGTCTGCATAGAGACCAACTCGTTGACAGTTTTAGTTACCAAATCAGTGGGTTTGGCGAACTAGAACAGTAGCCCTATATCCATCACTGGGTTTAACTCTTAAACCCATAAAATGACCGGTGGCGTGTATTCTTTATTTTCTCTAAAAAAAAAGAAAATAAAAATTAAAACAATTCACAATTTCTTCTCTTGGCACCATAGAAAAAAATAAAATAATTTTATTTTTCTCTTTTTTTTCTTTTCTTCTTCTTCTCGGCATTTATGGAAGAAATGAAATTTCTTTACCATTTTCCCGTATCACAAATAGACACACTTACACTTTCTCACACACATCTCACTTATATATATATATATATATAATAAAATAATATATTATATAATATTAATAATAATATAATATAATAATAATTGATGTCAACTATTTAGCACCATTAATAAAATAAAATAATATTATATAATAATACATTATAATGAGATATTTTAATTATTTAACAATTAAATAATTAATGTGTGAAATGACTATTTTATCCCTCATAAATAGTTACTAAGTATATCATTTAGTGGGTCCCATTAAATTTCACACTTGAGTAAACTCAACCGAGGGTTCACAATGCGCCACGTGTCCTTATATAATTAGTAAATAATAATTATTGAACAATTGTTGTATTTAACACTTAAATACAGATACGCACACATTCCCGTGATAGTGCTGGATATTGCTGAATTAAATAATTTAATCTGACACGCTGCCTCAGTGTACAACGAGTCCACTTCATATCGCGGGACTCCCTAGGTCCATGCCCGATTCGTCAAATGAAACTATTCCATGAGTCTGTGAATATTGCCCCACACACACGTCACAGATATACAAATTAGCGCGTTGAACCATATAAGTTGATATCTTGGATGTGCTAGGGATATAGATTATTACCGTCAAAATCCTTTACCATATTGTTTTGCACATATTGTTCTACCCTAGCGAAAACTCTTTCCTGAGATTAATGCTTGTAGCCACAAGACTTTCTAAGATACAATCTCGAAGCATCTGGATACCAAACTCCCTATGCGAGCTGACGGATCCCATATCTGTACACACCAAACTTCATAAGCATCGGACCATACCCAGCGACACCCAACGGTCACACCATGAAAGGTCTGTGATATACATGGAACTAAAATATGGTAGATCACTTACAAGTTCATCGTGGAACTTAGGTCAAAGGGCCACGTATACTACTCAACTCGAGAGCACCCTTCGTTGATGGCTTACATAGGGTGTCTATCAGAGGCCTTTATGAGTTTGTCCTATATTTAGTCCTAACTGGATACCCATATGTCAATACGAGCTCCAAGCTCACAGTCGGCTAGAAACGACCATTATACCCTATAGGTACGACATATGTTGATCTATATAAAGGTATTCACTGACAAACTCGCATCGACAGGAATAGATCAGTGATAATTATTTGAGAATATACTTGCGCAACTGACATTTTCTAGCACCCAATTGCAACTCTTGCAACTATGAAGTTACTAATATATTTCGATGTCTATATCTCATTACAGACAAGACTCCAACTCTTGAATCTTCGCTGAGTATTATAACAAGCTAACACTTAGCTGTGCTAACATTTAACATTTATATATCTCAGCGTGGCTAACTATGAGCCCTTATTTAAACTCATTTAGATCTAATCTGAACTCCTTCAAATCATAAAATGTCTATAATGTTACATTGTATAGTATCATATTAATAGGTATTAATAATTTAATAAGAATATACACTTGTATAAATATATACGGATATGTACATTTAGAGATGACACGTAAACACCGACTCTAACACAAATATCCTTTACAAATTACAATAATATAACCAAATAGGACCTCAACCAAATACCAACATCAAAGAAACACAACTATCATGCTTAGGTGGCCACGAGAAGACATGAAACGCCACCAAAGTTTGCTTTTCTACCGATTTTAGCTAAGTTTTGGTTGCTAATGAGCAATGTGAGCTCAGGAAATGCTGCTATTTGCCTGACGGTGGTTGGTGGCGATGGCAGGTTCTAGAGGCTAGCATGAGGGAGATACGAGTGGCGACATTCGGCGAAGACACAGTGAAGGCCAGCAGAGATATAGCTAAGATAGACATAGTCAATGTAAAGGGTAGGTGAAGGCTCAATGGCGAAGACTGATAGAGATTGAAAAAGTCTCAATGGCGAAGACTAGTAGAGGTAAGTGCAAGACTGCCTTGCTTGAAATTAAAATGAAAAATGACAAGGAAAAAGGAAATAGAGAAAAACGAAATAAAAGGAAAAGAAAATAAAGAGGAAAAGAAAGAGAAGATCGTGAAATAAAGAGAAAAATGATGTTGGCAACAGGTTAAGTTTTTTTTTTTTCCTTATTGAGTTGGGAGCATTTTTCTTTTTAAAGAGAGTTAAGTTGTTGGTTCGTAAATTTGCGATTATGGTTTAAAATTAGGGGATTTTGATTGAGTGTGGGAATTTTGAATTGTAAAAGCGGCATCATTTGTTTTAATTAATATGGTTGATGTTTATCCGATGAAGATTACAAAGTACTTATATAATTTTTTAAAAATATTTAAAATGAAATTCGATAAATTTTATAATAGTAAAGGTAATTTTGTAAATGCATAATTAATATATAAATGACTTTAAGTATAATCGTATTTTTATTAATTTTACTTTTTTATTAATTAAAATTAATAAAATTTACTTAACAAAAGTATAAATAATATATTTTTTAAAAAATATATAAATTATATTTTAAAAAATTTTATATATATTTTTTAAATATATATATAGTTTTCACATTTTTTTATAAAAAATTTAAGATGTTATTTAAAAACTATTAAAATTTATAAATTTTAACACTTACTTAAATAAATAATGTTATATTTTTTAAATTATATTTTAAAATTTAAATCACAAATAAAGTGTTAAAAATAAAAAATAATATAAAAAATAATTAATTATTTAATAATTTATTAATATATCATTTAAAATTTAAAATATATAACATTATTATACTTAAATAATCCAATAATAAAAACTTAGGAATACATTTCTTTACGCGTTCCTTTCCTCAACAAACTAGGTCAACGTGTTAAACGAGATTCCTAACAAAACACAGGTAGGCACGATCTTTTGAGCAGTTTATGAGGTGGCAGCATCTACGAGGAAGGATTACGTTGCAGGAATCTTACTGAAAGACAAGCGTTTATTACGGAGTTTCTGATTAAAATTTATGGGGTCCATCAATTGAAGTCCACTTGAGTAGGGCTCATTCAGCCCAGATCTTGACAGGGTATCTTTTGCCTTTCTTTTCCTTTTGTTTTGAAAAATAAAAATCCGGTTTGTACTGTAGTTGGCAAAAAAAATCTGAATCATAAATATCAAATTAAATCGGGCCGAATTTACTATTTGATTTGGTATTAAAATATAAAAATTAATTAATTATTTATTTTTATTTCGGTCCGATGAATTAAGTTCATTTTGATTTTATTTAAAATAAAAAAAATCAAAACCAAATTATAAAATATAAATAAAATTTTATATATAATTTATTTGATAGATTTTAAATTTAATAATTTTTTAACTTATTTAAGTTTTAGGTGAATTTTAATTTGTTTAGTTCATATTTTTTATTTTATTTAATTTTTAAAAATTGACCCACACTTTTTTTCTTTATTTTTTTTTAAAATATTTAAAAGATTGTACCAAATTGAATCAATTTGGTACAATTCAATTTTTATATCTCATTTAATATGATTTGATTTTAAAAATAAAAAATTAATTTTTATTTAATTCTAAAAAATATTGAATCAAATTGTATCACGTCCAACTTTAATGCCTATATATTCAATATTTGGGTTTTTGTATAAAATGTTTTTTAATGAAAAATTAGTGGCCGTCTATATTTGAGCTTGGGATCACGATGTCCATGAACTAAAATTACTGTGCTACGCTGCACCTGCTTGTTCTTTTGTTTTTGCGTCCACCATAGACACACCCCCGATATTGGGAAAGAATGCGAGTCCTCCGCCAAATCAGCAAATTATGTAGACATCTACTACCCCCCTCATTCTTTTATTCTATTTCTTTTTATATCCATCATTTTTTTGATTCGAGATAGAAAATTTTTCATTCAAGTAATATGACACTATTGAGTTGATTTTAATATATTCGATAATGATCACGATGATGATGATGATGATGATCATCGTGTTTTAAAACATGGAGAATCATGTGGCCGCCGTTAAATATTGACTTTGATATAATTAAGATATGTTGGAATCACCATCAATTGGACTTTGAAGACACCGAACAATTTTATTGCAAGGGGAGGGGGAGAAGAATCCAATGCCTGCCTGTACTATGATATATGATTCATCGTGTGTATATGTTCCTTCCTTGTGGAGCCAAAAATTTAATTAATTTACTGAGGATAGATTCTTATCTCTTTCTTTTTCTTGATAAGAATAATCAAAAAACGACAATTCCGTTAAAAATCACCTTTCTTTAATTATTTCATTTTCAGAATATACTAACATTTGAATCTGACTCTGTTCTATGATTATTCCTGTGCCTTTCTCGGTCTTGAAAGACCATATATATATATATATCGAACCCAACAACATAATAATTAAGGTGAGCTTTTACAAAGAGAGTGACTTGTCAACTCAACAAGCATTTCAAATTTTCCCGGAATGAAGTAGGATGAATTCTATAAAAATTGAGCGGAGATGGATTTATGACTCTCTGCACTTTCCTGTCCTAATATATATACAAATATATAAATATATTTTTATTATATATTTATATAATTATGTATCATTTATAAAATTTAATTATTTTATTTTATTTTATTTGTTGTTAACTAATTAGTTTTTATATGATTTATTTTATTATCAAATTAAAATTTAAGTTCTTTTATAAAAATTGAATGCTACACATTTATTAAAGATACAAATGATATTAATTTCAATATAATTTATTATAAGCTTAATTATATTGTTAAATTATTTATAAAATATTATCTTAATGAAATTGAAAAAAAAAATTAAAAGTAGCTTATTTGTTATGTAGAAATGAAGTTTTAATCTCTTATATTTTAATAAAAGAAGATGAGGTCAATAATAGAAAATCAGTGATGTTAGTTAGCACTAGAATATTATTTAAATTATTATTTATTTAAAACTTTGCTTAATATTGACGTTATTGAAGAATATTTCATATTATTTTAATTTATCAATTTGATACTCTTTTTAATAAAAAATAGTTCATTATTTAATTTTTATATCATTAAAATTTATAAATATAAATTAAAATTTAACATTAATAAGTAGAACATGGAAAGATTGGGTGGGGATGGAAAGGTCACTCCCTGTATGAGAATTTTTCATCCCTATTAATTTTTTTTTGGAGAATAGGACAATAAACAAAGTTTAAAATAAAAAAGGTCAGATACGAGAAAGGCCTTCTTGTCAACACCTTGTCTTATTGTCATCTTATTTAAGAAATGATCCTTTAGCTCAACGCTTTGGTAGGACTCAGGCTTTGATGATTCGCTTGTACTTATAAAACTCAGTTAGAGTATGTCAGTGGTTATTTCAACAATAATCCTTAAATGCCTAAATTAGTCTTTTTGATATGTAAAATAAGAAACGGAGGATTTTAAGAGAGTTTTTGATGTTCTTGCTTGGAAGTGTTTTTTTTTTTAGTGCTAGTTGCAACCTATATGTTATGTTCATGCGTGGAACTCGCATTTGTCTTTTATAAGTTTTGGGAGTTGGTTGGTCACACTTTACTGTCCATATCATCTCCTTACGTCTAAAACTGGGATGTGAAATCTGGGAGTTTTAATGAGGTCTTATATAAGGCATTTATAAGATAGTTATCTCGTGTTTCCTAAAGAAGGTAGACTTAATGGCACTCGACAATTTCTTATGCTTCGTAGATCATTCTCAGGTTTGGAAAGACTCCTCAGACGAGGGGATTGTAGGTGCTTGTTGGTTGGCTTCCTTTTTTGAAAAGGGGGAACTTCGAATGTTTGGGTTCTCAATTTGTTTCCCTTTAAGAATTCTTAAGCCTAACATTAGAGATGATGTTTAGGGTACTTTAAATGTTTGGAAAGGACTTTGGTAAGCTGACGCTTTGGTGGGTTGGATTTGTTCTCAAACCTAACCTTAAAGGTCTCTTCTATTTGGACTTTGTGCCTAGTGCACTCCTTTATTGCACCTTGGATGGGTCAGATTTCATTTTTGGGGCGTGCTTTGACCTGATCCCCACCCTTATTTGGGCCTTAATAGTCTGAGCTCGTGATTGGGCCTAGGCATCGTGCCTGGTAAATCCCTTAACTAGACCTTGGACTAGTCAAATTCGTGTTTGGGTTGGGCACTTCATGATTGAGCTTTGGCTTGGTCCTCAAAATCTAGGGGCAACACTAGCTCTTCAGTTTTCAATGTTAACTGGTTAGTACTAGAAACATATTATAGTTCTCAGTATTAATAGGTCTTCGGAGGTGGTGAGTTTAGTAGTACCTTTGTTGTATGGTTTTTTTACCTAAGGTGTAAGTGTTGGTTTTCACAGACGGGAATCTTTTTTAAATTAGCACCTAATCATTTAATGTGTGTGGCTTTTAAAAAATTGTTTGTTATCTCAACGGTCACCTTTTAGCTTCTCAATGTTATGGGTCTACAGTATTTAACGAAGTGGATTTATCTAGTGCCCTTAGATTCTTTTTCAAGGGTTGAGATTCCTCGAAAGCCAAGTCTATTAGATCAGATGATGTTTTGCATGCGATGGAATCTTAGCCTTTGAATCTCTTTCATTGGTTGAGATCTCCCTTAATGATAATTATAAATTAGGTAGGCCTTAGCATCTTCTTAGTATTTTCAGAGTTGCAAAGAGAGAAGAACTTGAGTTTAGTAGAGGTGGGCAACTTGAGTTTGGGTTGGGTTCGAGAATTTTTGACCCATTCTTATTCTTGATCGAGACAAAGAAAGTTGTCCCGATTAGGACATCCTTCAGATCGGGATGAGTCGATTGGGAATTTTTGATACTTTTTTAAAAATTTCAAAATGGCGTAGTTTTGATTCGGGATTGAATGGGTCGGTTCAAAAAAATTTCAGGATGGGTTGGGTTGAGAATTTTTTATTTTTTTAGAATTAAAAAAATTTAAATTCGATTTCAGTTATGTTAAATGTTATAATTCTAATTCCAATTACATTAAGTGTTATAATTCTAAATCCAATTTCGATTTTAATTACGTTAAATATTATAATTTTAATTTTATTTACATTAAATATTATAATGCCAAATCTAATTTTAATTCCGTTAAATAATATAATTTTAATTTCAATAATAAACCGTATATTCCAAAATAAATATAACACTACTTATATTATGAAGATAAAGATTCTCTTTTAATAATAATAATAATATCAAATAATTCTTCTTGACCAATACTAGTTGAATTTGAAATTGGCTCTTTTATTTTTATTTTTAAAATCTTTCAACTAATAATATATTTAAAATAAAAAATTACTCTTTATGTTAACATATAGTAATACAAAACATTTATGATTTATTATTATAACAATAAATATTATCTTTTGTATTATTAAAATTAACATTTCTTTCTAAAATATATATTTTTGACAATGACATACATTCAGACATGTAATTTAATAATCTGCAACAACCATATTTTAGAAAATGATTATCATGATCTGTATTAATTTGTTTTCGAATAGAATATTGCAAAGGCAATATTCTTTTATAAATATAAGCAGGCATTCATTATAACCATGCAATTCTTCGAGGTTCATAAGTACCGTTTTGTATCTATGACAATTCTAATACAAATTAATAAGGGAGATTTTCATAAATAATTATAATTTTGGGGCACTTAATTAATTTAGCTATTTACAAATTTTTTAACTATTTTGATCAAAAACTTAATGAATAGATAAAAATATACTTTTATTATTTTAATAATAGCCGCTATAATATACAGTATCCGCTACATGAATAATATCTACTACGATAACCTAATTTTTTTATAATTTTGTTTTGTTTTGTTTTATTTTATTTTATAACTAATTTAGTTATAATTTTATTTTATTATGTATAGTATAATTAATTTATATTATTTATTAAAAATTAAACAAAATAAATAATATAATTAACTTAAATAATTAACAAACAATACAATTCAAAAATAAATATAATTAAACAAACATAAATTTAAATTTAGAAAAATATAAATATAATTTTTAATAAATAATATAAATTAATAATTATTATACATTATAAATAATAAATAAATATAAATTATTTGTTATTATTTATAATAAACAAAATTAATTAAGTAAATAAAATAAAATAGATAATAAAATTTAAAAAAAAATAAAAAGGAGGCAAGATCACGCCCCATTTCTATCGCGCCCAATTGGGCACGATAGTTTCAATGTCCTAATTTTTAAAAAGGAAATTAAGGGTTTGAGTAATTCATTAGTGTCATCCTTGGAGTCTCTTGAGTACTTGTTTCTCCTTCAAATGGGAAAGGGATAAATCCTTCTATTGTATCTTTTTATTGGGAAGCTTCTCTTGTTGCTTGTTTATTCCTACGACAGATGCGTTCTATTTTTGAATCAAAAGGTAGCAAACCTTCAGTACTAGAGCTACACATGCACATGAAAGCAACACAAGAAAAACAAAGAAAATCAAGGGTTTGAGTAATTCATTAGTGTCATCCTTGGAGTCTCTTGAGTACTTGTTTCTCCTTCAAATGGGAAAGGGATAAATCCTTCTATTGTATCTTTTTATTGGGAAGCTTCTCTTGTTGCTTGTTTATTCCTACGACAGATGCGTTCTATTTTTGAATCAAAAGGTAGCAAACCTTCAGTACTAGAGCTACACATGCACATGAAAGCAACACAAGAAAAACAAAGAAAATCAAGTGGACAAAATAAAAAAAAATCAAACTAAAACTGAAATATTTAGTTTAATATTAATAAAAATCAATTTCTTGCAACAGAGCTAAAAACTTATTCGTGTGAAAATTGCAAGTACACGATATCAAAACAAGTCATATAATAATGAGTAAGTTATCGTTTCCATGAGGGTTGAATACTAATTACTAAACCTATTCTAATTCAAGTTTTATTTGAATGATGAAAATTAATGGCAATTTGATGAACTAACTTAAAATAAAATTTATCCACAAATACCGAGAAAAATAAGAAGTATGATAAAGATTGAATTTCAAATTATAACAACAATATATGAAAACTCTAGGGTGGTAGATTTCACGTCAATTTATCTACTCTAGTTATTAAATCCAATTACATCAAATATTTATTCCTATTGTTGCCAACCGATTTTACTAATTTAATTGTTATTCTTTCTCAAGCAATAAAAACATGTATTGATAGATTAGAATCACATCTCTATCTCATCTATTTCACTACCAATACCCATTAAGACAAGAAATCAACAAGGTTGCACAAATCATATTCATATCTCTATCACATATGATTTATGGTAAAGTAATTAAGGGCTAACATGAATATCACTTCTCAGTCTCAATTCACATCTAAAATCATACAATCATTGACCAGAAAATTGCAAGCATTAAGCACATAATTAAATTACTCAACAATATTGGAATAATAATATTGAATTTAAATAACTAGAGTATCAAATTTTGGCTACATCTTAACCTTAGAAAAGAAAACTTAGCCACACATAATTGAAAGATTACACATATAATAATCAAACAACATAATAAATTCTTAGTAAAGAAAAGAAGAACTTAGCAATTTTACAAAATTCTTCAAGTTGATGAATCTCCCAAGATTGTAAACTCCTTCCTCCTTGCTAAGAACAACTAACCTAATTTATTCTAAAGAGTGATCAATGTATTTCATGCTTAAGTGCCTTATGATCTAAAGGGTGTCTATATATATATATAGACACACACACACACACACATATATATATATATATAAATGAATGAAACTATTCAGTGTGAACCTATATTTTTTCACATAACTTACAACACATTTTTGACTAGTAAAATAGCCGAATCAATGTTTAAATTCAACATAAGAGTTTTAGATCCTTAAATCATATTTTATAGTCACCGATTTTGTGTATTTTGGACAAGAATTCAATGGTCTATTGGCAAAATACCGATGTAAGTTTAAATTTCAGCAGCCATCAATTTTGACAATTTGTGACATTCCTTTTACTGGCTTGCAACACGTTTTGGATGGATAAAAAGGCTGAATTGATTTTTGTAGTCAATATAAGAGTTGAAGTTTCTTGAATTATCTTTTCACAGCAACAAATTTTGTATTGATTGGATATTTTGTGAAATACGGCCTAAATACTGCATGTGGATCAGGCTGAGTGGAAGTTGCAATCTATTTAAGTTGATCTTAATTTAAGCCTAGCAAATGTCAGATCTAGGCTTTGGCTCCTTCTTCAATTTTGTGGAGGGTCGAGTCATGGTTCTTCAGGTCTAAGAATCTCTACATTTAGAATTTTATATTAAGAGTTACGTTCATTTTTCTAAACCTGTGCAGAATGTCCATTTACTGCAATTTAAGGACAATACTTTATGAAAACTTACAATCATCAAAACAACACAAAAACATAAAAATACCAAGGAAAATAACAAGCAAGCTTGGATGAAATAATACAAAATAATATGTGACTAATTACTTATTAAACACCTATCAAATTCCAATGCACTTACCCTTTGCTTGTCCTTAAGCAAAGAAAGAAAAACAATAATATAAAAACAAAAAGCTTGAATATTCAAGTAGCTTGAATTGAAAATATGCCTCAAGGATTGCATAAAAATATAACTCAAAGAAAAATCAAAACTTTGCATTTGATCAAGATTTCATCACACATGTTAGTTTCGCTTCGCCTTAATTCCTCGAGTGTGTGTGTAGAGCCAGTCTCACTTCATTATTTGTAACTTGGATGAGTTCATACATAAAAGTGAATCACATTTGAGAATGTGTACAAATAAATTTCATGGGCTTGCTTTTTAAGTCACTCTTAACTAATATAGACAAACACAATTGGCTTATAACGTTTGGCTAGGGTAGGGGTATGATAATGGATAATAATTTAGCTCAACTTTACTCATAAACACATAATCATTCAAGACTATGTAGAGCTCACCCCATAACAATTTACCAAGTAACTCCCCTAAGCTTATTTGCATTCTCTCTCTCTCTAGATTCTAACGCGTGTAGAATATAGGAGTTTATTTGTAAGTGCAGGATTGTCAAAGTAATAAATAATCCGGTGAGAACAGGGTCGATCCACAGGGAAGTGGAATTAAAAATTAAAAATTATAATTACTCTAAAGACAAATAAAACAATATAAGATGTTTGCAAATAATAATTCAATTAACCAATTAAAATAAATACTAAGGTTAGGATGATCCACTCTTGGCATATGAAATAAGAATATATTAAATTCTTTTTATAACTCAATTAAAATTCTCACATAAAAGAGGTTCTAATCGGAAGATATAACAATTAAGATTTTTTATCATATATATATATATATGTATTTATATTTATTTCTTTCAATTATTATACACCAAATCTCATAAATGGGTTCAAGTATTTATTGTGCCAATATTTATATTTATCTATACTAAATTAAGATTCTCACTTTATAAAAAATGGTATCTACACCAAATTTTGTAAATGGTTTCAAAAATTTATTGTGTCAACTGTAAAAATTTTATATAATAAATCAAGATATATCACTTTACAAAAAAAGGTATCAATATTGCAAACAAAATAAATACATTATATATAAATTTGCACAACTTAAGAATGAAATATTAAATTCATTAATAAGAGTTAAGTATATCTTATTACATTGCTAAAAGTTTCATCCTTTCACCTTAGCAACAAGAAAATTACTTGGATATAATAAAATTAAATAAAAAAAAAGGATGAAAGAAGAGATACCATGACTTTAGAATAGTAAACAAAAGAAATAATACTATAAAGAGATAATACAAAAGATAAATATTTTAAACTAAAATTTAACTCTCTAATTACATTCTTTGGGTATAAACAGGTCATTTATTTATAGAAAAATTTAGATAAATCAAGACAAATGAAGAGGGAACCGCTTGGATGATAAAGGTCAAGAATTGTGGCAACTAATTTGCATTGATTATCTTTAATGTACTCACTTAATTATTCAATTTGGAATTGATGTGGTTTGAATTAGCTTCAAATAAAAAATAAAAGTTGTAGATAAGTCTCTTATCTTTCCATATTGAGTTGTCTCATATGTATTAGATACATATTTTTCTAATTA
This sequence comes from Ailanthus altissimus, assembly GCA_946807835.1. Taxonomy (NCBI): domain Eukaryota; kingdom Viridiplantae; phylum Streptophyta; class Magnoliopsida; order Sapindales; family Simaroubaceae; genus Ailanthus; species Ailanthus altissimus. Next base: position 17,190,048 of record OX327698.1, read on the forward strand.
TGAGCCAAATACTGATGACTATTCGAATTGGGTCTGTACTGCAGATCAGTTCTATTCTAAGACATTTTTGACCCTCTAAATGCTAGAATTTTAAATTACTTGTAAAATAATATTTTACCTTATTGCGTCAGCTCATCGTAGGATAAAGAATTACTCAAATTAGATTTTAAAATAGAAAGTTATGCCCATTTTACCAAACCTACCAAAAAATAGTTAAAAGTTAATTAAGTACAATATTATAAATATGCTTAAGTTAGAGAGATTAATGACACTAATAATAATAAAAATTTAATATAAAATCCTTATTAAATGTGTAATTTCAAGTGTTCATCAGATTATTTTTTTTTAATTTTAAAATTTTGCCTTTTTTGTTTCACTTACACTTGACTAGGTAGTATCGCTTCAAATATTCAGTGTTCCAAGGGTGTTTTGACAACCCTCTCATCTAGATTACTAATCTCATAGGTTCTTAATCTAACACTTCTCAGGACTTTACAAGATGCTTCCTAATTTTAGTCCAGAACTTCTGCATTGGGGTCCTTAGTGTTTTGCAAAACTTTTCTTAAGGCTAAGTCATCTTTTGAAAATTCCCTTACTTGAACTCGTGTGTTGTAATACTGAACAACCTTCTACTGATATGCAGTTGTTTTACAATTCCCTTTTTTGGTCAATGAAATTCAATTGATCTTGCAATTGATTTTAGTTCTGAAATCCATCGAAGTGAAGAACTTGGTGCGTTGGCATTCTTATCTCGGCTGGAATGACTGAATTACACTTAAAGGCTAAAGAAAATGGTGCTTCTTGGCTGTCAGTTTGGCAATAGTTCAAGGGCCCATAAGACCTCAATTTAGTCCTCTACCCAAGTACATTTCCTTCCACTTAGCTTTTTCTTTAGTAGTTTCTTAAGTAACTTGTTAGAAGATTCAACATCCCTGTTAATATTCGAGTGGGTTGGGAGAGAAATATAAAGCTGATATGGAGACCTTGGAAAAAGCTCTTGAATTGCTTATTATCGAACTGTTTGCCATTATCGGTGATAATGGCACGTGGGACACTAAATCTATAGATGATATTTCTTCAAATAAAATTTATAGTCTTCTTTTTTAGTGATTGTTATGAGGAGCTCCACTTCTACCCACTTAGTAAAGTAATCCACAACAGTAACAGCATATTTTGCCAACCCCTGCCCTTAAGGTAATGGTTCAAGTAGGTCTACCTTTCATTGCATAAAAGGCCTGGGGCTAGATATCATCTTCAAGTTTTCGAGAGGTAAAAGTATGTGGTCAACATGCCTCTGGTAGGCATCGCATTTTTGAATGAGTTTTAAGCATCATATTGGGTTGTAAGCTAGTATTAGTCTAACTTGATGGGTTTATATGCTAAAGAATGAACACCTAAATAGTTTTCACAAAACTCTTTATAGATTTTCCTAAGTGTATAGTTAGCCTCCTTGGGTCCTAAACACCTAGATGGAAATGCTTTAGCTATAGAGAATTTCGTCGATCACTATGTACCTTGCTAAGGTTTACCTAAGTTTTTGGGCTTCATGTCTATCTGAAGGTAGTATATGCTTTCTATGTAATTCTTGGTTGGATTAATCTAATCGATTCAAGGAATCTCTTATGCCATTTTTCAAATATTGGTTCCAAGATTATTTCAAGTGGCATAAATTGAGGGATTCTTATGTCCTCAAACGAATCTAGTTAAGCTAATACATTAACTCTATAATTCTCACTCCAGGGGATTAGCTGGTTCTCCACCTCTTCAAATTAGGCTTATAGCTCCTTCGCCTTTTTCAAATAAGCAGCCATGTTTTCACTTTAGGCCTCAAAAGCTTTCCTTATTTGGTTTAATACCAATTGAGAATAATTTTTTATGAGAACTTTCTCTATTGATAGTGTTGTGGTTGCCCTAATCTCAATTAAAAGGTTCTTATACTTAGTTTTATTATTAAGTTCTTGAAAATCAACCTGACAGCGTAGCTAAACTCGTTGCTATTTAAAAGTTCTATTTATAAAAATGCATTGAAAAATTCTACCATACATAATATTATCACCTTCTGACCTCATCTCTTATTGGTTATGAATTACATACTTTCTTTAAAAAAAATTCTAGCTTCACAAATAAATTAGCATCTCACCTCACTCTTATCGATATATGATAAAATATAGTTTTTTTTTCTTTCTAAATAATAGAAAACAAATTGGACAATCTTTAAAACCCCTCTTCATAAAATAGAAAATATGAGAAAGCACTTATTTAATAAGTGTTTTTTAAAAAGAAAAAAGATACTTGAATTTTAAAGTTTGGAATAAATACATGACAAATCTGGTACAAATCTCAGACATTTCAAAAGAGATAAATAAATCTTTATTACAAGATAGATATTGTCTTTTTTAATAGTAAAAATGACAAATTTCTAGTTTCACATACAAATACAAATAAGTAAAAATAATTAAAAAATTAAACCAAACTAAATAGAATTGGCCAGTTCAATTCGATTTTCTTACTTAATTTTTTTTCACTAGATTCACTCTCTCCAAAGTTCAAATCCTAAAACTAGAACTCGTCGTCTCTCTCACTCATCGAATTGTTCTTCGGCGAGACAACCCACTTCCCGCCTAAACAAGCTGCCCCACCATGCCAACGCCAAGTGTTGTTGGCCAAAATCCTAAAACCCATCGCCTTGCACAACGCAAGTTACCGCCGAGTTTTACCGGTCAAAACACGCTAATGCTGCCCCGCGCGTAGCTGCCAAGTGCCAAGTGTTGTCGTTGTTGGCGGCCCGTCTACCACAACAACTAGCAGGTTGTTTCTTTCAACTTATTGTCATTTTATTTTTATTTAATATTTTTTTTTCATTTAGTAATTCTTTTCTTGACTTGTTCTAATTTTCAGCCGCATCCAAGCAACAGCTCCACCATGAATTCGGGCCAAAATAAACAAGAAGGCCACCAAAAAGGATAGGTTCTTTTTCATTGAATTTCAATTTGTGTTGGCAGCATAACCGTTTGTTATGTATTCTCCACAATTCATCATGATTGCGATTGGCCTTGGTTTTGAAATTGACAAGCACGTCCCAATTCCCATTCTTAGATTTTAACACGCACTTAGTTTGGCATAATAAACTAAAAATGATTCTATTCGATTCCATTAGATCATGACATGTGAAAGAAATTCACTATAACTTGATACTAACCCATCCTTAACCAAAATTATATTTTTGGTCCCATTTTGAATGTGTTGAAATGCTAAGTAAATACCTATTTCTTGCACTGCTTGCTGTGAAACGGTCCTTGTCGAGCCAGCCATCTTATAAAATTTGAATTCAATGTTTGATATAATGCCCAAAAAAAAACTGTTTAATGAGGTCATGTCTTGATTTGCCATATGTTGGCATCATGATTATCAAGCTTAGTTGTCCACTGTATTCCCTGAAAGAAATTTTCACATAATTTTAGATCTATATTGGCTACGCACCCAAAAAAAACCCACAATTTTTAGGTGGCTTAATTGTCTCAAATAATTATAAAAAAAATCAGACTAAACTAAAAAAATAAAAAAAATTTAATTCAGTCCAATTCAATTACTGTACTAATTTTAGTAGGAAGAATCCAAAAATCGTAGGCTGATTTGATCTCAACCAAAATCAAACCAGATCTTACTTACAAATGTGTTAAATCATAAAGAGTATTGTTATATTATTATATTTAAATTAAAAAGATAAAAATATATACACATTTAATAGAATTCTAAGTCGAGACATTTGATTAAAAGTCAAACACTTTAACTATTAGATCACAGGCACTTTATTGACATTGAGTAATTTACTTTTTATATATTAAATATAACTTAAATAACCATTGGCTACCATATTAAAAAATGAAGTAAACTAAACTAAATAAAAAATTAAAACTTAAATTCAATTCAATAAGTTAAATTTAAATAATTAAAAAAAGAATTAGATAGCCACTGGTTATAGGTGACCGCTGTTGCCACTGAGCACTGGTAATCGGTAGCGGATGGATTTAAAATTTATATTATTAAACTCAAACTTTTGAGATATACGCAATGATTGTGCTTGTTTTTATTAATGGAGTATTGAAGGAGGGCCAAAAATAAAAATAAAAATAGCAATCATTATATCTCTGTCGCCTAAAGATAACGAGTTGAGGTGCATTGCCACTACTATCACAGTCACTAATCTACAATCTAACGGATGGAGATGGCAACCATCATATCTCCACTACTAAGGTGATTGTCCAAATTATTGTATTGAATATATAAAAAAATAAATAAACTCAATATTAACAAAAGTGCTCATAGCTTATAGTTAAGGCATTTGATTTTTAATTAAAAGTTTAAGTTTTGAGTCCCAAGTGTGCGTATTTTTATTTTTAAATTTATGAAAGGTAAAATGAGTATAACAATCCTAATACAAAAATATATCAATATTTTTTTATGATTTATCCTTTTTAATTGATAAAAGAGATAGAATCTGCCTTTTGATAAGGGTTTGAATTGCATTTTTGATTGATAATTCTTGAACCCTACAGAAAAGAATGAGCCAAAATAATTTATGCAGATAACCTAAAAATTTTTTGGACATGTATTCTATTATGACACGTTCAAATTTTTGTGCCCAAACGAACAAAAGCTTTGCCTCTAATTATTAGAAGAAATTGACCTCGTTTAAGACTTGGAGAAGTAAGAAGTAAAAACCCTCTTGATAGAGAGGAGAAAAGAGTGCAAAAACAGCCAACTAATATTAATATAGAATAGGTATTTCTCACACAACAGACATATTTTCAAATACGCAACAAACCATCTGTGCACTCTGGAAGTTTTAAAATGATACAAGGCTTTGATCACTTGAATCGGTGCTTTTAATTAATTTATTTGTTTGTTTGTTTTTCTTTTATGCTTCTTTGGAGTTGCTTTTGGTTTATAATTCTTGACCCTAGGGCCACAAATAAAGAAAGAATAGGCCAAATTAGCTTGTGCAAATGACCTAAAAAATTGTGATCATTTGAAACTAATGAGTGGCAGTTATCAGCTAATCTCTTTTCTTAAACTAAAAAGTGAAAAAGCAAGTCATATATATATTGAAACAGAAAAAGAAAAACATCTTCAAAATGGGTTCCTACGCAAGAGCTGAATATTTTATCTATCACCATTCATTTTCTGTTTTCTAAAAAACATATAAAACTGTTTTTTGAAAACGCAACTCCCTAATTGGGTTTATCTAATTCATAATGCATGCTGACAAACTATACCAGAAAATAGAATCACAGGTCGATGAGGGTCACATCTCTTTTCCTAACTTGTGATTTTGTTAAAGCAATTTTAATATAATTGTACTCAAAAGAGCTTATCATTAAAGTGGTTTCAATTATAGTTGATGAAGATGCACATTCTGACATCTCAATCTACCTAAATTTTGGCACGCCAGATAAGTGTTTGAAATACAAAGACTTTGGTATTTTAGTGCGTTCGTTAAACCAAATTACAATTTGGCTAGAGCTAAATGGGGCCAAAGGAAGAAAGCTATTGAAAATATTAATATCAACAAAAATCGAAAGAAAGAGAAAGCGGCACATTAGGAGCAACAATTGACAAACTCGGTTTTTGATGGCTGGTTGCAATAGGCGTGTGCAAGTGACAATAATAAGTGGTAATCAAGTCACAATTAATTAGTTAAAGCAATTGAGTAGTGGGATTACAATAGCAAACTACAGAATAATATTTGTGGGTTAAAATTGATTAAATTTGTTTTGATAGTGTAACTAAATAGTGAGAAAAGAAAGTTAAACGTCAAGGGTAAGTAATAGTATATAAGAAGTAACGAGAAAGTTGATGTAAAAAGAAACAAATACTCGTCACAAGTGTCCATTTTATTTTTTAAAGTTTATTAATTACTCATGTCATGATTCACTCTTTTTTTTTCTAGTGTACAACATATACATACCTACAGTACACATATACACTTATAAATCGTAACATATGAAATTGAACTTTTAATCTGAGTGAGCATTCAGGAGGGGCTAGCCAATTCGGCTAGCACCCTCTGCTCGCCATGATTCACTCTTGTTCATGATGATTTGTTGATATTGATGGCATCCCATTAATTTGATACACTAAGGCTATCTTTTTACTATTTACTAACTGACTTTGCTAATTTTAATGTATAGTTGTATATTGGTGTTTTAAATGATTTATATTACACCTTGGTAGTACAATATATGATTATCGAACAATTTTGGATTGGTTACACATACCAAAATTTTTAATTACAAACATTACACTTTTAATTCTAAACACTTTGGTTGGGTGGATATACATAAACTTAAGTCAAAATGTGAAGTTTGTAATTAATGTCTTATTCGTTCAAATTAGTTTGTATTTCTGTTTATAATATTCGTGTAATAACGAATGATAAAACTATGAATTCTTGACAATGACTGTAATTCATGTTTTCATTTCGGAGGCTATTATATTAATTTCACATGTGGAGTGTTCAATACTTGATTATTGACCAACGGTTGACTCCATTATGAGTGATTATAATACTTCTAATATTCTACAACCTACAATTACTTTACATCCAAATTTACTTAATCTTTAAATGAATTAATCCAATTTAGTTATTCAAATAGTAGCGCATCATAAACGAATTGACAAACTAAAATATTGAAACACGAATTCAATGAAATTATTAAATGAGTGACATTAATTCAACCCATTTAATAATTTTTTATTTTTTTCAATCTAAATTTAGTTTATCGGTCAAACGAATTTATGTTTTAAACGAATTAGCCTAATTTAATTATTTAAATAATAGTGCATCATAAATGATTAATGAACCAAAATATCAAAAAAAAAAAAATTCAACATAATTATTAAATAAGTAACACGAATTTCACTCATTTAATGATTGTGCCATTTTTTCTCAATCCAAATTTAACTAATCTATAAATAAATCCGTAATGTAAAGAAATGACCCATTTTAATTATTGAAACAGTAAGGCATCAAAAACAAATTGATAAATCAAAATTTTTGACATGAATTCGACACTATTATTAAACTAGTAATATGAATTATACCCTTTTAATAATTGTGTCAATTTTTTCAATCCTTTGGCTAGTCCTTAAATAAATTTATATTTTAAATGAATTAGTTCAATTCAATTATTCAAATAGTAATACATTATAAACGCAAATCAAAACATTCTAACGAGATTTGAATTTATGTCGAATACAAGTTGTATATAATAAGATTATAGTAAATTTTCATTTGTTTTGCACAATAATTTGAATAAGGAATTCAAATTCATATTTTTTTTAAAAAAATATTTAAATTCTATTCTTTTTATTCACATTTGAAATAAATAATATTATTTTCATAATTCAATTCTAATTTGATCGACAATTTGGTCCTTTCTTTTTTTTAATTATAAAATTAATAAATTGTAGATTTTAAAATATCTTAAAGCATATATTTTACACGAATTCTACACAAATTTATGTCTTATTTGAATTTGTCTAGTTTTTTTTAATGTAAAATATAGTAAATCATAGGCGAATCAACAAATTAGAAAGCTAAATCACAAACTCAATTCTTGTAATTATTTTTAAAAATTTGAATTTTATTTGAATTATTTCAATCAATATTTTTATCATATTCACAAATTTCGAATTTAATGTGTGCTTATAAATGTATCATGATTTCAATTGCCATATCTGCCTAATAGAATCTTATTGATTTTGAAATTATTATGATGTATTAATCTATTTTCTAAAATTTTAAGGGTCTAACTATTTTTTTGTTAGAATTTGTGCTTACGTGTCATCCCATTTTGTATGAATATTTTATTTTTATAATATTTATATAGTACATTTTATTAAATCGTTAATTTTATTAATTAAATGGTATAGTGTTTGTTACGCTTCAGACATTGTATGATCTGAAAGAGTTCAGATCTGGCCTAAAGAAATTTAGACCAACGCTAAAAGTTAGCAAAGTTGAGAATTATAATTGTTAATAGTTAGTACTACTAAGAGTTAGTAGGTTATAAAAGTCAGCAAAATCTAAGAGTTAGAACCTTACCTGTAACGGGACATAGACCCGAAGGTACATTAGTAATAACATGATTGTAAGGAGTTGCAATAGGTGCTAAAAAATGTTATTATGCACGTGTATTCTTAAACATGATGTTTCTGATCTTCACCAATGCAGATCTGTCGGTGAGACCCTTTATTGTAAATCAGTGTATGATCATATCTAGATGGTTTAGATGGTTGTTTTTAGCTGATCATGGACTTACCGAAAGTTCGTATGGCATATAGGTATTCAGTGAGGACTGAATACTGAATAAGCTTAACAAGGACCCCAATAAACATCCCATAAAGCCATCAATGGTTGGTCCTCTCCAATTGAGTAGTGTATGTGATCCGTTGACTTGAGCGCTACAGTAAACTTGTGAGTGATCCACCATGCTTTGGTTCCACATATGTCAGAGACCTTTCATCATCTAACCGCTATATATCAGTGGGTATGGTATGATGTTCATGAAGTTCGGTGTGTGCAGATATGAGATTTGTCAGCTCATATGGGTGAGTTGTATATCCGAATGCTCTGAAATTGTATCTCAAAATGCTTATGCCATAAGCAATAAATCAGAAAAAAGAGTTTCCCACAAGATCAAACAATATCGCAAAGGTGTTTGGGTGTATTATTTATCAAGATACGTGTCTAGAGATAAGTTCATGGATGAGCGCATAAAAATTTGACGGTGATGATCTATATCCTTGCTCTTCCAAAATATAGATCGAAGAAGGATTATACGTATACGCGATGACCTCAACTTGTATGGTCTACTGTGATAATTTGTAATATCCGTAACGTGTGTGTGTGAGGCATCGATCTCAAACTCGCATAATAGTTCTATTTGACAATCGAGCGTAGACTTAGGGAGTCTCGCAATATAAAGTGTACTCATTGTGCACTGGGGTAACTTACTGGATTGAATACTCCAATCCTGTAAATTTCAGCATATTAGACATTTGCTTCAGTTTTTCTTGGGATGCGTACGTATCAAGACTTAAGAGTTAAGTACATCAATTAGTTAACAATAATTATTGACCAATAGGATGATAACGCGTGAAACATTATAAACCAATTATTATTTGACTTTAAAATTATCAAAATAATCTTACTTGTTGGACAAGCAAGATCATTATTTCATTTATTAAATTATTTATTGAATAAAATAATAATAATAATATTTGATATTATTATTTTAATAAAGTCAAACAACTATTGTTTATTAAATTAAATAAGTATTTGTAATTAATTTAATATTGATTAAATTAATACATATAAAACACTAATGCATGGCTTATTTTTTGTGAGGTCAAAATGTGTTGAATAAGCAAGTGAAGAAATTGTTTCTTCACTTGGATGCTTGATTCGACCAATACTCCTCCAAGTTTTTCATTTGATTTGTTTTGTATAAATGAATAAAAAATAAGTGCAAATGGATAATCCAAGATAGGACCAAAACTTGCAAATCACATTTTGTTCTAATTTACACCATATGGCTGGCACATGAGTTTCTTTTTGTTTCAATGAATAAAAGAAATAAGGCAAATATTATTGGAATTTATGCTCATGTGCATCCCAATTTTGTATAAATGTTGTATTTTTATATTTATGTAATAAATAAATATTTTATTAAATCGCTAATTATATTTATTAGGTAAGGTGCTTGTAATATTTCGGATATTGTATTAATCTAAAAAAGTTTAGATCGGGTATAAAGAGTTAGAACCTTGTCTGAAATGGGACAAAGACCTAGAATATACTTACAATGATATAGTTACAAATAGTTGCAAGCGTTGCTAAAAAATATCATTGTGTAAATATGTTCTCGAATTGTCTATTCATGATCTATTTCTACTGATGCAGGGTCTGTCAAGTAGAACTGTTTTATATAGATCGATGCATATCTATGTCTGGATTGTCCATATGATTAATCTTAACAAACCATGAGTTAGTGGAAGCTTGTATAGATATACATGTATTAAGTGAGGACTGGATATTGAATAAGACTCAATGAAGACCTCCAATAGATATCTCATAAAATCATCAATGGAATGTCTTCTTGAGTTAAGTAGTATTCGTGGTCCCTTGACCTGAGCACCACGATGGGCTTGTGAGTGATCCATCATACTTTGGTTTCACACATGTTAGAGACCTTTCAAGATCTGACCGCTGCGTGTCGCTGGGTATGGTCCGATGCTTATGGAGTCCGATGAGTGTATATATAGGATCCTTCAGCTCATATAGGTGAGTTAAATATCCATGTACTCTAAGATTATATTTCAAGAATTTTTATGGTCATAAGCATTAATTTCGGAAAAGAGTTTCTCGTGGTAAAAATAATATTGTAAAAGAATTTTTGGATACTATTTATCGGAATATTAATTGATGAGATAAATTTATGGTTGAGCAATAAAGGACTTGGCGGTGTTGGTCTATGTCTCCGCTCTTCTAGGATATTAATGACGAATGGTTTATACGAATATGGATTAACCTTAACTTGTATGATTTAACTCGCCATTTTGTTTTATCCATAATGTGTGTGGGGGGGGCATCGGTTATGAACTTACAAAAATATTCTGTAAGACAAAATAAGTGTGAGCCTAGGGAGTCTCATTATATGAAGTGTACGCGTTGAGCACGTGGGTAGCGCACCAAATCGAATTGTTTAATCTAGGAAGTTTTCAAAAAATATGAGTTTATTTCAAAGTCTTTTGGGGAGTAGTTAATGTTTAAGTGTTAAATCTAAAATTGTGTTAAGTAAGACTTGATACTTTTATCTATTAGTGTATGTCTCAAATTGTGCCAATAATTTGTATGGATACTAAATTTTGCATTAGTAGATATAGCTATTATTTAAATAAAATAATTATTATTTTATTTAAATTAATTCATTAGGTCATAAATTATTTAAGGATCTCTCGGAGAGTTCGTAGGATTTAAGTGTTAAGCTCAAGATCTCGTAAGTAGAACTTAACACTTTTATCTTTCTATTAAATGTCATATATTCTGTCATTAATTTGTTAAGATTTCATTAGCTTAATTAATAATTTATAAATATTAAATAAATTATTTTATTTAATAATTAAGAAATGAAATAAGTTCCGTCAATTCTTTACAAGGTTATTATAATAACAATTATTTGTAATTAAAGAAACAGATGACAATACATTTAATGAAGTATTTTGCCACAAATTAAAAAACTATTTGATAATTAGGCCACAAAAATACTTTATTCAATCGGTCAAAAATACTTAGCCACCATCTTTATTATATTCAGCTAAAATAAAATTATTTTTATGGTGTCTCATACTTTTTATTTAGTGTGAGGTGGCTTGATTTGATGAATTATACTATTTTGCTACTAATTCTCTTTTCCATTCAACCAACACACTTAGTACGTTGCCATCATTTATTTTAGTTAAGCATGAGGTGCAATTTTAGTTTTCATATTATTAGCACCTCATGTTTGAATGGTAAAGACATTAACCTTTTTTTGATTTAGCATGATGGCGGCAATATAGATTATATATATGTGCTTTAATTCATTCATTTTAGTAGAGATAAAATAAAGGCGAATAGAAGGTGAGTCGAGAGATAGAAATTTAATAGAAGCAAGTGTTGCTTCAAATATTTTAAAAAGAAAAGTTATTATTCTAGTTTTAAGAAGCCCACCATGTCTCTAATTAAAATTATTCAAAGCACGATTCGAGAGTAAGTCTCCTAATCTCATTAGTGTAATGAGATTAAATTAATGAGTATTAATTTCGCTGTGTAACATGTAATATATGCAATTTATTTTAAATTATTTAAAATATACACATTCACCTGTGGCATATAGTATATGTACACAACACCAATAAAGATGACATGGTAAGTGTTGCCAGGCTTGGGGGCCATATGTTGCTTGTGTGAGAGAAAATGAGATGAAGCAAATAAAAGAGTAAAAAGTTGCTCATTTTGTAGTAAATATGTATCGGCCAAGTGAGAATAGAGAAAATGAAGTTTTTGTTTTAAGTGTTGAATGTCAAAATAAATACTTCTCCTTACTTTCTTTTGGCTATTGGTACAAGAGTAAGAATTGGTTCATAAAGGACTCAAGAGTTGAGCTTTCAAGACTAGTTCATTATTTTTTTAAAAGCTTAAGGAGTTATATTTTTAGTTTAAGAGTTAAACTAGGGTTCAAGTATTGAACTCTTTGTTAAAAAAGAGGCTGTTATTCTTGACTTTTCAAGCATACCAAGTTAGGAGCTAGAATTTACAATAAGCACATTTCAAAGCGGGACTTTGGCAACACAAAACTAAAGACTTGCCAAGATAATTATCATTAAACCCTTTAATTTTATTTATAAGATAACATGAAAATTTTATTATGTTTATCACTTAGAAAATTAGATTTTTGGACTTCCGCATGTGCACAAATATATATATGATGCATGTTTTATAATGATGAATACAATCTCACATATATACACCCTAAGATTATTAACACTCACACTTTTTTCTTTATCGTTATGAGTTCATTACCTTAAAGGTTTATTTTATAAATAATTTTAAGTTATTTTGTTTCAAAGCAACATAATGTAGATTTATTTTTCTTTATATTCATCCCTAAGGGGGTGTTTAGTGCCTTTGCAGTCAATTGGATAATGAAATTTGGAGTAGATTATAATAAATGGAATGAATTGAAATGTATTAAATTTAGTGCAATACTATGTTTGATTTTGTTATAGGATTATTGAATTATTTAATATTAAAATTAAATTATGTTATTTTTATTTTTATTATTTTTATTTTTATTATTTCATAATTATATGTATATATATATAATGAAAGGCATACATAAAAAGACTTGGGCAACTATTCGCCATAATTACCAAAAATTATTTATCGCCACCACTATCATGGTCGTCCTTTGTACTCCATCAACAATTGATGTCATTGTTAATATTTTTGGAATCCTCATTGTTCGATCTACTCAATTATACAATCATCATCAATATTGGATTGTCTGTTTACGAAAAAATGAAGTTGAAAGTTTGATCACCTAAAATTCTTTCAATAAATAAGGATGAATGAAGCTTCATCCCTCTCATTATCATCTTAAACTTTTTTCAATCTGTAGAATGATGCAGCCATGTCTATTTACTTGCCTTTTTTGGTAGTTAATTTCACATGGTTAGAATTTCTTTTTTCATTTTTTAGCAAACTATACATCCAATGTTGACAATGATATAACCGATTGTGTAGATCGACCAACAAGAAAATTTGTTTTCTAGCAAACTTACACCCATCCCTTTCACTTCAAGTCGACTTGAGTAAATTTATAACATTCTCTTTTTGAACTCTAAGAGCTCTTTAAAAATTTGTTAGGCTTTACTTCCAAACTCACGGGAGTAAAAAAGCTTAGATATAATGTTTAGGCTCAAGTGATATTTTTCACACAACTTACCATATAAGCATGAAATTACTTCAGCTAGTGACATTTTGCCAAGTTACAATCACCTAAAACCATCCAAAACAAATGATAATTTTATATTTTTACTTATAAAAGATCATGTTAGCAAATTTGTAATGATTTTTATTTTTTTATCATTTTAATTTTTAATTTAATCAAAGTGACACGTGTTATAATATAATTAATTTATTTTTTAATTTAAATTAAAATATAAAATAAAATAACATGTTTTGTAATAGGATATGTTATAATAACACGCGTCATCATATAATTAATTTCTTTATTTTTTAATTAAAAATTCTTAAATAAATTTATTATAAATAAAAAAATTATTAAACTTAAAAAAAAGAGCAACCCGCCACCACTACCACCACGTTAGTTGACTGACCACCGGTGATTGACAATGAATTGACTTAAAATAGATGTCATCGAGGTCTACTTTAATAGTTGGATTATTTTCATCAACTATTAATGAGTTGGGGATGAGGTAATATTATTTTTAGAATAATACTCTTGGTCAAAGTATTATTTCATCAAAATTTAAGGGGGTGATATGTTAATTTTCACCCAATTGAGTGTGTTAATTCGTGATTTGTCGTCTCAATTTTTTTTAAAGAGAAAATAATTCCATTAAATAACCAAATTAAGATGAGGACAATCCTCTACAACCAAAGACTCTAAGAAACTTAGGATAGAGTTGCTACCATATGCATTGGAATCCATACGAAGAGTAAATTGAGCAAAGCCATGAGCAACTTTGTTCGACTCCCTAAGTACATACAAGAAATTAAAAGAATTAAAGTTCTTTAGGCATTTGAAAATATCCTAAATTACGCTGCCCAGTTCCGAAGCCATTGGCTTATTGGACAACAAAGCGTAGGCGTCCGACTCAATGTCGACGTCCAAATAGCCCAAGTATTTGATGGATGATAAACCAATGAGAATAGCTAGAGCTTTAGCCTTAGGTACTCGAAGTTGACAAGCAGTTTTTTCAGCCCCAGCAAAAGCCATAGATCCGTCATTTGTTCGGGCAACAAAACCTAGGCCAGTGCAGTTAAATTTCCTGTCAACAGCGATGGTCGAATTCAGCTTTATCCTGCTACCAATTGGGGGTCTCCAAGAAGCCGATCGATCAACAATGGGAACCACTGGATTTACCTTCGCTCTAGCTGTTTGAAATTCAATTAAAAAGCTTTGTGCCTATGGAAGAATAGACCCAGCTTCCACGACAGCACCCTTAGCATGTATAACTTGATTTCTACCATCCCATATCCTCCAAAGGATGACACATAATAGCTCCAATTTTTCTGTACTCAGCATTTGCATACAAGGGATAAATAATTCACTCATGGGCGTTTGTTTCAAAATAGGCTCCAAAAAGCTACAGTCCAATCTTGCCTTTTTCAAACATCACAAAGCATGCAGTGTGCTTTCTGGTTCCCTACCACACCACTGGCAGACTTTCTCAACTTGTACATGATAGTGTTTTAGGTAGGTTTCCACTCATAAGAAGCCTGTCACACAACTTTTACTTTCGGAGGGATGTTGAGAGCCCACAGCCCTGCCACCAAGCTTCTAATTTTGACTTCTTCAAGCAACTGGCAATTCCTTGGTGGAGCACAGCCAGCCACTAGCCACTTTTCATAGTGTAGTGACCAAATTTATCGAAGTGCCACGTCGCTGTATCTTTTCGTAGGGATGCATGCTTAGAAAGAGGGGCTTGAAGGATTGTCTGTGCTTCCTCAGCCGAAAATGAATTTCGGATCAAATTTGAATGTCAGGCACACGATAAGGCAATCAAACAAGAAACGTTGGCATGTTCTCATAGTTTATGAGGATGAGTCGCTCGAAAGAATAAGCTCCAGGAAGCTAGGGATCATGATAAACCGAAATTGATACACTATTACCCACCTTCCACCTGTAGCCTTGTAAGAGAAGTTTCCTTCCCCCAACTAATACTCCGTCAAATAAAAGAGGGAGCACCCTTCAATTTAACCTGCAAGAAGGAATTGTTTGCAAAATAAAGACTATGAAGAACCTTCGCCATAAGAGAATTTGGTTGGGTTAGTATTCTCCACCCTTAGCTAGCATATCTTTGTTAAAAAGAAACAAGCTTCGAAACCCTAATCTGTCAGCCTTTTTGTTTCTACATAAAAGTATCCTACGTGCACTGGTGCAATTTCCTATTCTCATCAGTTCCTCCCCACCAGATATGAGCACATAACTTATGGAACTTATTGGTGAAAGATGAGGGAAGTCTGAAGAGGTTCATGGAGTGAGTTGAGATAGATTGAATGATTGCCTTGAGGAGAACCTCTCTTCCCGCCACTGAAAAAAATTTCATCTCCAACCCTTTAACTTGCCCCAAATCTTGTCCCTAATGGAAGAAAAGAGACTTTTCTTTTTTCGTCCAGTGACAAACTACAAGCCTAGATGCTTTGCATGGCAATCAACTCTTTGAACACAAAGGCCTCGTATAATTTGGCATATCAATTCTTTTGAAACTCTTTGGCCAAAACATACAATTGATTTATGAAAATTTACCAACTACCCCGAAGCCTTTTGTATACTGATTTAACATTGTCTTTTGTGAGAAATATAAAATGTGTATATTTAACTGTTAATGTAAAATTATATAATAGAGTTTTTATATAGACTGTAACTTAATACAAAATAAAAAAATAATATTATATATAAAAAAATAATTACATATTATAAAAGATAAAAATATTATATTATTAATATAATTGATTTATCAAATCAAATATATTAATAATATTACATTAATACCCCCCTCAAACTCAAGATGGTGGAGTTGAAGTAAGTTTGAGTTTGAAGACTAGAGTTTGAAAACGACCAAAAAGTGAAGATTTGGTGAAAATATCAGCAGGTTGATCTTCAGAAGAGATAGAGTGGAGAGTAACTGTTCCCTGAGAAACATGTTGCCAAACAAAGTGACAATCTGTTTTAATATGCTTAGTTCGTTCATAAAAAACATCATTGTGAGTAATTTAAATAGCACTCTGATTGTCACAATAGAGAGGTATAGGGTCAGTGTGAGAAATACTCATATCTTCAAGAAGCCAGCGAAGCCAAATAATCTCTTGGGTAGTATCAGCAAGAGCGCGATACTCAGCTTCAGTACTTGAACGAGCAGTAGCTGTCTGTTTCTTACTTTTTCAAGAAAGAAGAGAATCACCCAAGAAAAGACAAAATTCAGTAGTTGATCGTCGATCCGTAGGATCACCTGCCCAATCCGAATCAACATAAGCTCGTAACATGAGAGAAGAATGAGTCGAAAAATGGATAACGTAAAAAAGTGTACCTTTGAGATAACATAGAATATGAAGAACTGCTACATAATGAGAGGTACGAGGAGCAGCCGTAAACTGACTGACAACATGAACAGCATGAGCAATGTCTGGACGAGTGACTGTAAGGTAGACTAAATTACCAACCAACTGACGATAAAGGGTAGCATCAAGAGTACCATCAGAGGATTGGAGTTTAGCATTAGGCTCTAGAGGAGTAGAGGCAGTCTTACTGTCTGTCAACCCAGCTTTTGCAAGAAGATCGGATGTGTATTTAGCCTGAGAGAGATAATACCCAGTAGAGTCAGATAGTACTTCAAGACCAAGAAAATAGCTAAGGTTGCCAAGATCTTTCATCTCGAAATGTTGTTGAAGAAAGTCCTTGAGATTAGAAATACCAAGAAGATCATCACCCGTGATAATCATATCATCAACATAAAGAAGTAGTAAAACACAACCATGATCTATTCTGCGAATGAAAAGGGCTAAGTCATAGGGGCTGGACTAAAAACCATGTTGAGAAATGGTGCTATTGAATTTTGCAAACCAAGTACGAGGAGCTTGTTTTAGGCCATACAAGGCTTAACAAAGCTTGCAGACTGTGCCAGGCGGATGTGGATAACCGAAATGAGGCTTCATATAGACTTCTTTAGAAAGATCACCATTAAGAAAAGTATTTTTTACATCCATCTGAAATAATGTCCAACCATGAGCTGCAACAATAGCTAATAAACTTCAAACAGAAGTAAGGCGAGCAATAGAGACAAAAGTTTCTTCATAATCAATGCTATATTCCTGAGTAAATCTTTTTGCAACAAGACGAGCTTTATATCGCTCAATGGATCCATCAGACTTGGTCTTAATCTTGTATACTCATTTACAACCAATGGCATTTTTATTGGGTGGAAGAGGAACGAAATCCTAAGTGTGTGATTTCTCAAGAGCCTGTAATTCTTCTGTCATTGCTTACTGCCAAACAGGGTTAGCACTAGCCTCGAAATAAGATTGTGGTTCATATAATGAAAGAATGGTGGAAAAACAGTGATAATCACGAAGTTTAACAGGAAGTTCTCTTACCCAAGAAGAACGACGAAGAGAGGGTGTAGGAGAGGCCTCAGAGATGTCGAGAACAGATTCTTCAGACAAGATAGGAGGCTCAGAAGCAGGCATTATATCAGCAAGATCACCTATATGAAACTCAGAGGAAGTATCAGGAAACAAGTCAATAGTATTGTTAGTGAAAAATTGAAAAGCGGGTGGAGACACTAAGTGAAAGTTTGACACGGAGGAGAACATTCTATGTTTAAGAAATATAACATGACGAGAGATGTGAAGACATTTAGAGATGGGATCCCAACACCTATAACCTTTATGTTCTATCCCGTATCCCAAAAAGCAACACAATCGTATGCGTGGTTCAAGTTTGGTATGTTCATATTTTTGAAGTAGAACAAAACAAACACAACCAAAAACTTTAAAGAGACTATAATGAGGAGGGATTCCATATAAACGTTCATATGGTGACTTGTTCTCTATAATAGGAGAAGGAACACGATTGATTGTATAGACAGTAGTTAAAGCAGCTTCACCCCAGAATTCTTTAGGACAAGAAGCAGAGATGAGAAGAGCACGAACTGTATCGAGAATATGTCTGTGTTTTCATTCGACTCTCCCATTCTGCTGAGATGTACCAAGACAAGATCTTTGACAAATAGTACCATGTTCTTGTAAAAGATTTAGAAAATCAGAATCTCAATATTCTATGGCATTATCTGTGCGAAAGATCTTAATAGAACAAGAAAATTGTGTTTTAATCATTTGAGCAAAATCACGATAAATTTTGGTAAGTTCTGATCTCTGTTTCATAAGAAACAACCATGTATATCGAGAATAATCATCAATGAAAATAACAAAGTATCGAGATCCGCCTATAGTAACATTAGAAGATGGTCCCTAAATATCAGAGCATATAAGATCAAAAGGAGCATGCGAAACAGTAGTACTATTATTAAAAGGTAAAGCTAGTTGTTTTGCTACAAGACAAATCAAACAATCATCTTTATTATCAGAAATATTTTCTAAACAACCACTAGATATTAAAGAACGAATATGACTTATGGAAGCATGACCCAAACGAGCATGCGAAACAGTAGTACTATTATTAAAAGGTAAAGCTAGTTGTTTTGCTACAAGACAAATCAAACAATCATCTTTATTATCAGAAATATTTTCTAAACAACCACTAGATATTAAAGAACGAATATGACTTATGGAAGCATGACCCAAACGAGAATGCCAGAGATGTAATGATGATACTGAAGAAATAGATGCAGCAGACGAAAGGGATAAAGATGGCAAGTGTAAAAAGATAAGTTCATATAGACGACCCACTTTACGGCCTGTCCCAAGTGTCCGACTTGTCTTCGGATCCTGCACATAACACCCAGAGACAATAAATAAAATGTTAAGATCAAGTTCACAAATTTGACTAACAGATAAAAGATTTAATGTGAGTTTAGGTATAAAGAAAGTATCAGATAAGGAAAGACTAGAGCAGGACACCTGACCAATGTGACTAACATTCATGAAAGAGCCATTAGTAATTTGAATAGAAGGTAAATAAGAAGTAAGAGATTTGGAAGAGAAAATAGTGGAATCAAAAGTCATATGATTGCAACATGCAGAATCAAAATACCAAGAGTTATTTAAAAGGACAGAAGAAGCAGTAATGGAAGGGTTACCAGAGTTTGATAGAAGTTGACGAAGTAAAGATTCAAGATCACTGATTAGGTTGGAAGAAGAGTTAGCAGTATCTTGGGCAGCAGTAGCGGCAGAGAATGATCGAGGCCTTATAGAAGTAGTACCCTAAGATTGTTTGCTTTTAGGACAATCTCTTTCAAAATGACCTGGTCTAATTTTTTGACATTTTTTGCATTTACGTGTCGGACAATTGAGAACTGAATGTCCAGATAAGTGGCAATAATTATACGTCATATATTGAGTGGAGCTGTCAGATTTGTGTTGTGAGGTGGCAAGTACTGTATCTGTACGAACTTGCTGAAGAGTAGCAAACCTTATTTCTTCAGAGATGAGATCAGCAATAACTTGATCCAAAATGGGTAAGGGCCTTCGATGAAGTAAAGAAGCACGAATTGATTCAAATTTATCTTGCAGAGCCATAAGAAACTGAACCAAACGTTGATGATCTCGGTAGACAATAAAATCTTGAGCATCATCGTTATTCTTTCAAACTGGTTCTGAAAGAGCTAATTGATCCCAAATAAACTGCATCTGAGAATGAAAATCGGCAATGGATTGCCCTGGTTCTTGTCGAAGATGATGCAAATTTTGCAGGAGTTAATATTGATGAGAGAGATCTGTGACAATGTAGCGACGTGCAAAAAAATCCCAAAGTGATTTGGCAGTATCAAATCGACCATAATGAAAACTGATGGATGAGGTGGATGTATTACGAAACTATATAATAATCTGATGATAATGAAAGCCTCCACTCTCATTATCCCGCTGCTGGGGTAGAATAACATCACCAGTAATATAACGTAAAAGTCTCCTATTTTAAAGAAAATTACACATAACTTATGCCCATAAAACATAATTATGTCTGTCAAGGATCATATGAATAGGCTAAGAAACATTAGATTTATCCATTGAAAAAATAAATTCCTCTCTTTAATTTTTATTAATTATAATTTGACCCAATACTTTTGATAATTGAAAATTCACCCTTGAACTTTTCAAAATTGCAAAATAACCTTTGAATAATATAATAATTACAAAATAGTCCCTAAAATTTTTAGAAATTACAAAATGGCCCCTAAATATTATGATAATTTCAAAATAGACTTGTAACTATTAAAATTTTCAAAAATGCCCCAAAAGAATAAAAAATTATAATCTAACCTTAAAATATTGAAAAGTTTACAAACAAACCCTTAAAAGAAACCAGTGAACTTCAGGTGGCGCGTCCGGCCTGTTCTAACCTCCAATTGACGTAATCTTGACGGTGTTTGAACGGTCGGTGACTGAGGATGATTTTGGTTAGGGCAGTGTCGGTCACATCGCCATATAACGGCCGAGATTTGAAGTAAAAGCGATCGGCAGCAGTGGTGTTTCGACGGCGCGTACGACGATTTGTGATCTCCGATTGGCGCATTGTCGACGGCATTAAAACGGTCGAAGGAGTCTGAGTAGTCTGAGGTGGGCAGTGGCTATCACGACACGCGTTCGGAGTTTTTCGGTGATTTTTTGAAAAACTCCGGTAAATTTTGACGGGTTTTAAAAAAAATTTCGACAAGTCTCCAACTAAACAAAGTGACAATGAAAAAACTAAAACTCTAATACCATGTAAAAAATATAAAATGTGTATATTTCACTATTAATGTAAAACTGTACAATAGAACTTTTATATAGACTATAACTTAATACAAAATAAAAAATAATATTATACATGAAATAAAAAATTTACATATTATAAAATGTAAAAATATTATATTATTAATATAATTAATTTATCAGATCAATTATTATTAATAATATTACATTAATAGTCTTTATCGTATGGCAGCCTGTCAAGGAAGCTCGAGATAAAATGAGACTGTCATCTATAAATTACTAGTAAGATATTATTGGCCCATTCCGTCTACATTGAAACCTCGTAAATTGTCCTCGTTGTCTCAATCCTCAAGACGATTTTACCATTCCAAATTGCTTCCCTTTAACAAGAATGAAGTATGTCACTAAGGATATACAATGGAGGACCATTCAACACCATTTGTCTGAAAACCCAACTTTCTACATAACCGCTTCTAGGAAGGGCCATTTCACTTTGACATAGGCCTTCGACATGTTCAGCTTGAGTGCCGAATGTCCATTAGATGATCTCCCCTGATGTTTGATCTGGTGGATGCATTCGAACCCTACAATGGTATTGTCAGTAATGAGTCTCCCCAGAACGAATGCACTTTGCAACTCTAAAATAATATCACCCAGTACACCACGTAGCATGTCAGTCAAAACTTTAGAAATTATTTTATACAACATATTATAAGGACTTGTGGGCCTGAAATCGGCTGGGTGCTGAGGAGTGTCACACTTAGGGATAAGAGCAATTGTCATTCAGCAAAATTAAAGTACCATCACCATTTAGGAAGTCTAAACAACCCTCTACAACATCTGTAATAGTGTCCCAAAATTTTTTATAAAAAAGTGCTGGCATTCCGTCCTTTCCCAGGGCATTTGTAGGATCCATCTAAAATAAATCCTTCTGAATCCCATCTCTAGTAAAAGGAGCATCCAACACTCAACAACCTATTTCAGATAGTCGAAGCCCAATACAATCCACCATGACATTAATATCATCTTGTGTAGGTTGAGAAGAAGTGAAAAGTTCTTGAAGATGATCGATGAGTATTTGAGCCATATTTTCATCTTTGTTCTGCTAACAATGATCCGAATCAAACAAACCAACTATACGGCTCATTTTCCTGAGACTAAAGGCCTGCAAATAGAAATATTTTGTATTGCGATCATCATGTTTTAACTAAGAAACCCGCAAACGTTGTTGCCAATATTTCTCCTGCTTATACATCAAAGAATCCAGGCACTTCTCTACTTGTCTTAGTGGAGCCCAGCTCTAACATGTAACATGCTGATTAAGAGATGCCAACTGCCTTTTAGCTTGGGCTATATCATTGGAGAGGCGTCGATAACTAGTTCGGTTCCATTGATGATGCTTTGAACCCACTCTGGCCACCTTCAGTTGCACAGATGACAAAGCATGGTCATCTCGATTCCAACTATTGCGAATTATATCTGCACACTTTGGCTCTTCAACCCATGCAAACTTAAAGTGAAAACGTTGAGGAGCACGCCGTGATGATTTAAAATCAGAACATTGTTTATTAATAAAGGACTCCAACAAAAGTGGTATATAATCCAAACCCTAGTAGTCGAGATGCCACACTTCTGAGAATGGAAATTAACCACCCCAATCCTGTGAGAAAGCCATGTGATCAAGTCTCTCTTTGATAAACCAGTCATCTATTTGACCATTACACCAAGTAAAGAGGGGCCCTGCAAAATCCAAATCCATTAGTCCACAGTCACTTAAAGCCACCCGAAAATTTTGCAACAAATAATTAGGCCATTGTTAACCCCTACTTTCTCCTGATGACTTAGTATTTCATTAAAGTCTCCCCTATATAGCCATGGCAAAGGAATCATAGCATGTAGCCACAGTAATAATATCCAGGCATGAATTTTCTGTGAAGCATCTGGATGTTCATAAAACCCCGTAAACCTCCATTGTTTTCCTTGATGCGAGACAACCTGAACATCAATATGAAATCTAGAAAATGCTAACTGAATATATATATTATCTAACCATAGTAACGCCAAACTACCACTTCTACCAACTCTGTCTACCACTAATTTACCCATGAAATATAGCTTAACTCTAAGCTTTTCAATGCAGTTATTAGTAACAAGTGTTTCGCTAAGAAACACAAAATCTGCGCAATGTTCCTAGATCCTGTTGCACAGGATTTGGAATGTTCGGGTATTACTCTAGCCCTGAATATTCCAAAAAATGATTCTCATGGCAGTAGGCAGCCCTGCTCTCGCATTGGGACCGCCATTGAAATTTTTTCAGGACCAGTAGATGAACCAACAATTGGTTTCCCAACTTTACCGGATGTGGAAACATCCCCATTGCACTTCTCCTCAAAATCCAACTCAAGAACTCTTTTACCCCTCACTCCAACCCTTCCCCGTTTTTCATTATCTTCATACAGTAGAGAATTATCATTTTTTTAGTGGGTTTCCAAGTGGAGATAGCAATTGCCAGCTTATAGGGAGGCTTAGAATGACTTTGTCGTTTTTCGTGTCGAAGACCCTTTTGTTTCGGTGGACAATCATTACGACCTTTGACTACTTTCCTTGTAGCCTTACCACTATCTAAAGCTGGCTGCTGGCCCTTGGTTTGAATGTAAAGGACGTGAAAAATTCAACAAAAGTTAAAGGGCTAGGCCCCTCCTTTTAGCTATTTGGACCAATGGTGTCCAAAATATTATCATTTCGCCCCTCAAAAAGCTTGTGTGAAATCCGTAAACTGATTAAACTCTAATGACTCAGAAGGAGCTATCCAATCCTCGGCTAAACCAGAGCAGACACCCTCTATCAAACCCTGGGTAAGGATTTCCTTAGAACTAGGGTTGCGAGTACCCTCAAAATAGTAAAAAATAATTGAAACCATCCCAACCATCGGTTCCTTTCCTTTCCGATGATGTGAAATATCTAAGCCTTTGGCCTGCGAACTTGGTAAATCGTCTTCCCCAAATGGAACAGGCATGTTCAAACTATCGAGACCTCCCCTTTTGCCAATGAACCTGGGGAAATTTTGGAGCCTCCTTAGCTAGGGTTTTGGGCAGCCGTTCAGAAGAGTCTCGTGGTCGCTTGTAAGGCCCGTGCTCCTATTGACTGGCACCCCATCATGTATCCACTCATATAGGTGCCCCCCCCCCCCCCCCCCCCCCCCCCCCCCCCAATTGGGGGGCTCCTTATTTGCTGTGAAGGGCATTCCCGAACAAGGTGGCCAAGACAACCACAATCAAAGCAGAAGTCCGACAACTGTTCATAGTGGAGAAGGACTGTAACTTTTGCTCACCCCCCACAATCACCTGAAGAGCTAGCTTGAGTGGTTCTTGAATGTTAACCCTAACACGCACCTCAAAAAAAAATTTATCCACTCTTTGGATGCCCCCTTGTCAATTTCTTCAACAGCTCCTATTAAAGAACCTAATTTTCGACCAGCCACAACATTTATGAAATACAGTGGGAGTCTATGCTTCTGAACCCAAAAATCCCTATTGAACGAAAGTTCAGACAGTTTTCCAAGGCCCATGGATTCAGCAAAGACAATCATATTGTTATCAAACGACCCGGGTCTGCATGATAAGACTCTCTTCTTATTATATGTTAAAAAATTAGTGATTCAATAATTTTGGTTAAATAAAAATTTGATGAATATTAAAGTAGAGAATCATAAGAAGTTTAGAACGTATGAAAAAGTTTAGGACATATGAGATACGAAAGGAGAAGTAAAATGAGACTTGAAGATGTGAAGAAAACAAGAACACGCAGGATAGGCGCTACAGGGTTGAGTGCCGCGACGCCCATGGTTGAGCATCGCAGCGCCCAGGATAGCAACCCAGTGCCACAGCACTGGGTCCTCAGTGCCCCAGCAATGGGCGCGATAATGACCAGCGCCGCGGCGCCCAGGGACGAGCGTCGCGGCACCAGACGCGTCAAAAGTTTGTTTTTAATCCGAATTTCTAGTTTTGAGAAGTTTTGGACTTCCAAAATAAGTGGACTCTTACTCCAACCAGGAATAGGGTTAGTAGGCACGAAATACACCCTATATAAATATTTGTAAACTCTTGTTTAAGATTAAGCATCTAAGGTTTCAAGATGTAACCATAAGAGAGAATAAAGGAGTTAGGTAGGCACTAAGTGCGTGGTGCACTAGGGTGTAACCTTTAGGGAATATTTTTTCTTTAGGTTCTTTGAGTGAATAAAAGAAAAACACCATAGATCCTTTTAACTTAGATGCTCGGGCTATTCTTGTGTTTCTTGTAAAAATCTCTTATGAAGAGATACTAAGAAGTTTTAGGGAGTCATAGTGATTAAGGGTAGATATTTAGAGGTCTGTATGGGAGATACTAAAGGGTCTTATGGAATCATTGATGATGTAAGAAGATACTTAGTGATCTATTTTAATAATAAGAAGCTGGATCATGGATCCTCCGTGGACATAGGCAATTTTGGGCCGAACCACGTATATCTTGTGTCTTGCTGATTGGTTTGTTTTCTTTATCTTTATTAGTGTGTTAATCTTATATGTTCTTTTTTATGGTATCGAGTTATGGTTTTTCGCTGCGCATAGAGTTAAAAGGGTATCAAGGTTGTGGCTTAATTGATGCTATAGGGGTATCAAATTGAAGTGCATTGCATGATATCCGCAACATCATACTTAGCATAAAAAGGGAAAACAAAGAGATTCTGGCCTGGGTGAACCGCCTCCATCGAGAAATCCTTAGTGGTAATCCAAATCTTCTTCATACTGCCAATGAAAGCTTCTCTATTCACCGGTCTCGAACACAAAATTTTTCTACGAATGAAAGCGAGATACATTAATCACCCACGTAACATGCTTTACGAGACAATTGAGAAATTAGGACTTAGTATTTGTTAAGTGCCGCGCTCGGTTGGTTTTCTCTGCTGTCAAAAGAATTTTTTTTAATATTAAAAGATTTTTTTAAATTTTTTAACGAAGTTTAGTTATAATTAAAGAAGTTTTTAAAAATTAAAAAATATATTTTACTTCTACTTCCAAAGATTCAAATTTTGAACTTTTAAAAATAAAGTTTTTTTAATATTTATATAATGTCATATAAATCTTAATAATATTTTTTTTATTTTCATATTGTACCTTTAATAAAAAAAGAACTATATTCAGTTAATATATTTTATTATTTTTTTAAAAATTATTATACTTCTAATTTTTCATATCTCTACAACTGTTATATTTTTACAAGAATCTATCAAAATTTCTTGTTGATATTTTATTTTTTAAATAAAAAAATATTATTTTATTTTTAATTTGTACAAAATATAATAATTATTATTTTTTTAATAAATTAAATTTGAGAAAATACATAACAAATTTAAACTTATATATAAAAAATATCAAATTATTTCGAATTTGAATATAAATTTTATTAAGTGTCTTTTTTGGTAATTTAATAATAAATAAGCACTTTTAACAATGTATAACTAAATGATTTAATACTTAAAATGATCTTATTTTTAATTGACAATCAAACGACCAATGGCTTTCTCTTAAAAATTCTACTTTAAAAAGTTTTACTTTTAAAAATTATATTTGAGAAACTCAACCAAACGAATTCTAAATCTAAATTCAAAAATTTGGAAATAATGTCGTCAAAACCTATGATGTATGTAGATACACCGGAAAGTGATTGAAATCGCGGTGAAAATATCAACTGGCACTAACTTCCATTCCTAAGTTTGCAGAGCACTCGTGAAATGGACTTTTAAAGGAGTTATTGTTGTCTTAATTTTTGTGTGGCAATTATTATAGAAGATTATCGATTCACCGATTACCATTTAATATAATAATGAAAAAAATTTGTATTTGACCACTATTTAAGAGAAGAAATATTTTTTAACCCAAGTCAAATTTTTTAATCTTTGTTAACCAAATATAGTACATGCTAACTATTTTACCCTTATTTGTAATTTTATTATTTATTACTTAATTTTTTTCTCTTTTTTATTTTTTCATTTTTGATATAAATTAACTAAATATTTAATTTTAAAAATAAATAATTTAAAAATAAATTGTTTTTAAAATAATTAATTTTTTTAATTAACTATTAAAAAAATCAAAGATGAGGTGCAGGGCATGCGCTCCAAGCAAAGCTAAGCCTTGCTTTTTTTTGTTTTTAAAATTTAAAATTTTATTTTTCAATTATTTTTACATTTTTATTTTTTAATTAATTAATAAAAATTTATTTATTTATTTTATTTAATCAAATATTATTTTTAACTAATTTAAAAAAAATCTTATTTTTAATTTTTTTACTAACTATTTTAGTTTTAAATAAAATTTAATTATAAATTTATTTAAATTTCTTTTAAGTTAAATTAAAAAAACAATTTAATTTTTGGTTACAACGCACACCAAGTGCGTGTGGTGTGTTTTTAAAATTTTATTTTTAAATATATTAAAACAAATCAAAGCCAAGCTTTGCTTTTTATAATTTTTTTAATTTTTAATTTTTAATTTAAATTAATTGTTTTTAATTATTTATATTTACAAATCTATTTTTTATTTTAAGTTTAATTTATTTATTATTTATTTTTTATTTATTAATAAAATACTTTTTTATTGAATTATTTATTTTAATATAAATTAAAAATACATATTTTTGTAAATTATATAAATAAGTGTAAAATGGGTTAAGTATTATATTTTTTCTTTATTATTTATATTAAGTTTTACTAGTTTTTTTTATATTTTTATATATTTATATTTTGTATCGCTTTTAATTATTATATATATACACTAAATTAATAATTACAATTTTTTTATAAATTAATTTAAAAATAAAATTTCATTCAATAAAATAAATCAATTGTTAAAAAATAAAAGCCAAGCTTTGAATTTTTTGTTTTTTATAAATTTAAAAAATAAATTAAAAATAATATGTTTTCATTTTTATTAAATTAATTAAAAATGATAATATTTTAATTAAATAAAATAATTAATTATTTAAATTAATTAGTTTGTTTATATTTTTATATTAATTAAAAATAATTAATTTAAAAATAAATTAAAAATAAAAAAAGAGTAAAGTTTGACTTTGCTTCGAGCACATGCCTGAAGCGCACATTATGTGCCTATTTTTGCGCCTTATTTGCGCTTGGTGAGCGGTGTGGGGCGTATGTCTGCGCCATGCCTAAGGCACATTGTTGCGCCCATTGCGCACACTAAAAAATTAATTAATTATGTATTTTTTAATTTAATTTAAAAGAAATTTAAATAAATTTAAAAAATTTAAATATTTTATTTTATTTACAAATAAAATAATTAGTAAAAAAATAAATTAAAAAAATATTTTTTTCTTTTATATTAAATTAATTAAAAAATTATTTTAATTAATTAAATAAAAAAATTAATTATTTAAATTAACTAATTATTTTTTATAGATTAATTAAAAATAAATTTTAAAATTAAAAAAAAAAAAAAAGAAGCACCAGCATGCATCCCAAACAAAGCCAAGCTTTGTATTTTCAATAAAATTATATTTTATTTTAATTATATTAAATTAATTAATTAAATATTTATTTATTTATTTATTTTTAGAAATTAATTAAAATAATTTATTTAAAAATAAACTTTTAAAAACAATGTAAAAATTAAATTAAAAATTAAAAAAACAAAGCCTTCGCTTCGCCTACGCCCCAGCTTTGATTGTTTTAATAGTTAATTAAAAAAATTAATTATTTTAAAAACTAAATTTATTTTTAAATTATTTATTTCTTAAATTAAAATTTTAGTTAATTTATATCAAAAATAATAAAATTATAATTAATGATAAAATGATCAGTATATAGTATATTTGGTTAACAAAGATTAAAAAATTTGATTTGAGTAAAAAAAATTTAAACCCTCAAATAGTGGTTAAATATAAAAATTTCCCTATAATAGTTGACCTCTCTCTCTTTAGCAATTTGATCAAATCTAGTGGCTATTGGTTATGCGTTGTAATATTACCGTTGCAGCAACATAGATCAAGCCAAATTGTCATCAAGTGTAAGTGTAAATATGTCATCAAGTATATAATTCTAACATGATCAAAGAAAATAACAATGTTTTTTGGTACCAAGGAGGTCAATTAATTGAGTAAGAAATCAAGGGATCCATCAAATCCTTCTCAGATTAATTTTTGAATAAAAAATTATTTTATTTAATTTGTATTGAAAAAAAAAATAGTAAAAATAGAGTGGATGTGTTGAAAAAAATTAAAAAAACAAAACTTAGATACAAAAGAAGAGTGTCCAAAATTTGTGTTCTAGGCCATCATTTTTTTTCATTTAAATTAGAATTTTGCGTTATTTCTTTTCACCCATGATAGTTTCATATAAGATAAACAAGAAGATGCTCAATAAGTATTTTGGGTGATTCGGACTTAAATTTGCAAACACACACTTTATATTTTGTTATTATTTTGCTTTTGCTTAATTTTAAAATCATAACAGTTAAAATCAACAAATATTTATTAAATCTTCACATATTTTTATTTAGCAAATAGTGTTCCACATCATACCAATTGTTCGGGAGTTTTCGTTTCCTCTAATTGAGAAGTAAAAAACTTTGCTCTTTGTGTTTAGGGAGTCCGCCCGTGCTAAATATTTTAAATTGTATTTTAAAAAATAATATATTAAATAAACATTGAGTATAATATATTATTTTAAAATTTATATTATTTCACCACATAATATTTATTTTATACATCACTTTTTAAAATATAAATATAATTTAAAATATATAACATTACTCGTTACAAAGACCACACCAATACAAATTATATATTTTTAAATAAATCACCCTTAAATTCAATAGACAAAGATTGACAATTCTTAACATTATATATATATATATACATATATATATATATAAATAAGAGTATACCGAATATTAGGTCATGTCATTAATCAAAGACCTAATTAGAAACATTATATTAAGTGATATAGAAACTCAATCCTCAAATGATTCTCAATATAGATGACAAGATATAGCATTAAATCTTGGCTCATCCTAAATTGCATTAATGTAACTTATCTCTATATTTCTTTAAACAAAGCAGTCGTTCAAATTGTTGTACCAAATTGTTATTAAATTGTTAAAAATTGATGATTGGAGATCTTAGGGGAAAAAAAAGGGTTTGTGCTGGCAACATTTGATAGGATTAGCTGCTTGGCTTATTCTAAATCACAAACTATTATATATACCTCATGTGATATTTTTTATGTGACAATTTTGGATTACTAATTCATAGTATCTCATCATCATAGTAATAAAATATTTTAAAAAATTAAATTGTTTCAGCATTGCAGTAACAGGGGATATTCTGTTACTTTCGTTGTGAATCATGAGACTAACATTATGTTCCCATGTGATATTTTATTGGAATAAATTTTGTATAAATCTATATGAATCGTGTCACTTGAGTTTTACTATAAATTGGATTCGATGAAATATTAATTGTAATATTAGTAGATCTCATATAATATTTTAAAACAATATTAAAGGACTTCATGCCCATGTAAATAGTTCCAATTCATTGGATTTGAGTTTATATTGATAATAACAATTAATAAATAAATATTAATAACTTTGTTAATCTTTTCTATTAATAATAATGCTATGTAAAATGATTTAATTCGAATTGGATCAATCGATTATTAAAAAATACAATTGAGAATCAAACTGAAGAAATGTCTAATCAAACTGAATTAAATCAGTTTAATTTAATTTTTTAATTTGAGTTTTTTTTTTTACAGTTGATAGATTTAAATTAATCTAACTTTTAACATTTAGTATGATTCAATTCAATTAGCTAACTTTTAACATTTTGTATGGTTCAATTCAGTTTTTAGTTTGATTCCATTCTTAAATTACCCCTTGTATTTTCTTTTTTTTTTTAAAAAAAATTTCAATTTGATTCTCAATTCAAAAGTTTAAAACCGAAGATCAAACCAAATTTTTAATTTTTTTAAAATATAAAATTAAAAATCACACCATTAATTCAGTTTTTAATTTAAGTTTTTTTTTATAATTTATAGGTTTAAATTAAGCTAACTTTTAACATTTAGTATGGTTCAATTCAATTAGCTAATTTTTAACATTTTGTATGGTTCAATTCAGTTTTCATTTTGGTTCCATTCTTAAATTATCACTTGCATTTTCTATTTTTTTTATAAAAAAAAATCAATTTCAATTTGGTTCTCAATTCAGAAGTTCAAAACCGAAGATCAAACCAAATTAAAAATCACACCATTAATTCAGCTTTTAATTTGAGTTTTTTTTTATAGGTTTAAATTAAACTAACTTTTAACATTTGGTATGGTTCAATTCAATTAGCTAATTTTTAACATTTTGTATGGCTCAATTCAGTTTTCAGTTTCGATTCTATTCTTAAATTACCACTTGTATTTTCTTTTTTTTTTAAAAAAAATCAATTTCAATTTAGTTCTCGATTCAGAAGTTAAGTTCAAAACCCGTAGATCAAACCAAATTTTTAATTTTCTAAAATATAAAATCAAAAAACACACCAACCAAATCAAAACAAAACCAGACCAATTCGATTTACTTAGTCCAATTTAGTTGGCCCATTTTTCTATCCATCCCCAACTACAATCTCATTAGTCAATTAAAATTGACATCAAATACTTCAAAATCAGAATATAATACTCAAGCTCACAAGTCCAACATTAGCATTCTTATAAACATCTTATACTAATTCAACCAGAAGTATTTTTTATTTTCATATATATATATATATATAATTGAAAACAAGGGATGGAAAGAGGGATCATTATGCCTGTTTGAGTAACTCTTGAGTGCGTTCCCGCTTAGGCCCGAAATGTTGGGCATCTAAGAAACAAGAACACCAATAGCTCATCCAAGTTCCAACTTTCCAAAATTAAGACGTAAAAGAAGATCATCGTCACAACTTTGTATTCCCAATGTCACATTACTAAATCATACAACGTGGAAAAACATTCACATTATTGATATTTAAGGTCTCAGAAGTTTAGGACGGCATATATAAAAACAACAGTAGTCAAAATTAAGACTGAAATCAAGAAAACGTGATAATAAGAGACTGAGCAAACTTCTCAAGTTATTCAGCCGAGTAACAGAAAGAATGATAAACAAGTCACAATATAACCAGAAGTCACCCAAAAAGAAAAATCAACATCCAACAGCAAAATCACAGGGATAGAAAGAAATATGGAACCAAAGTTTTGACGGTAGCAACCATCCAGAAGCTTCAATAGAATACAATGTTGTGGTGATGCCAAAGTTGAATGGATAATAAGATAATACATGCACTGGTTTACTGAATAAAATTCCTTTTTAACAGTTTGAACTTCTGCAAAATACACAGACAAATGTAAACAAACATGAAACTTTATTATGCAGAGAAGCTCAATCCTACTTCCAGAAACATGGAACAACATACAAATGACCAGCAGAGTAGCAACTTCAACAAGGGATCCCTGCAAGTGTAGTCCACTCATTACTAACCTGACAATAAGTAAAAAATCTCCCTTGAATAGCAAGAAGTTATAAAAGAATACTAGGCAGCACAAACTCCCATCTTAGTCTGCTCTGGACTGGCCAGATCGAGAAGACAAGATGATGCCGACGATAAGCCCATAGAGTGCAAGAGCTTCAGCAAAGATGAGGATAAGGATCATTCCGACAAAGAGTTTTGGCTGCTGTGCATTAGCTCTGCCAAAAAATTACATACCATGATATAATCCTTCCACACAAAAACCATATTGTTTATTTGAAATCGCTATGACCAAAGAATATATAATATTTAACTCAGGGATAAAGTAAACTAACACAAAACTGGATTAAAATCAGAGATAAAGTATGTGAGATTGCAATAAGAGATAAATTAAATTAAAACAAAAAAAGAAATAAAATCCTCAACCACATAATCTTTTCACTTTTTCCATATGTTGAGAGTTAATGCCAAACTATTGCCAAATGTCATATTATTGAGTTGCCAAGTTCTCTACATCATCTACCAAAAATTGATCCATTATATGGTAAAGTTGAGCAACAAAATTCTCCCATCAATCTTGTTTCAAGTTATTCTCTTCATCATTAAGGGCACATTTGGTGCGTTGTATAATATAATATTAAGTTGACTGGATTGGATTGGATTGGATTGTATTGGATTGTAATTGGATTGTATTGTAAGGGCACATTTGGTGCGTTGTATAATATAATATTAAGTTGATTGGATTGGATTGGATTGGATTGGATTGTATAATACTATATGAAATATTGTATTGTGTCGCATTGTATAATACTATATGAAATAACATAATATGTTTGTGACAACATTGTATAGTATTATTAGACTATATAAAAAATCTATATGAAATATTGTATTGTGTTGCATTGTATAATACTATATGAAATAACATAATATGTTTGTGACAACATTGTATAGTATTATTAGACTATATAAAAAATCTAAATTACACTATGTTTGATTTAGGATTGTATTGAATAACATACTAACTTAATATTCATTATTTTATCCTAAAAGAGAGAATTTTAATAATATGTCAAGTTGGGGTTCGGGAGGCCAAGCCCCTGAGGTCCTGGTGTTGGGGGATCAGGTCTTAGCATCAAATCCAAGTCTAAGGGGTTATCTTGGGTTCTTGAAGTCAAGTCAGAGTTTAGGGGGGCATGGCCTCCCTGATCTCAATTTTGGGGGAGTGAGGTTTTAACATTGGGTTCCCAGGTCTAAAGGGTAATTCTAAGTTCTGGAGAACAAGTTTCAGTTCATGGGACCATGCCAACTCCACTCCCCCCACAACAACCCCCCCCGGCGGCGTTTCCCAACGTTGTGGGGTCAAGTCTTAGTATCAGATCCCAAGTCTAAGGTGGCAAGGTTCAGGGGCCAAGTGTCGGTTTAGAGTTAGATGTTGAATGTAAAGTGTTTTAGTTTTTATTATCAGTAAATGTCGACCAAAATAAATGGTATTGCACTATTTTAACCCAACATTTTATTATATATTATCTGATACTGTAGATAATGCCATATTTTATTAAAGGGATTAAATAATACAATATAATGGTCTTGCCACATACATGTATAACAATTTATACTGTATTATAAGCATACCAAAAGCTCCCTGAATGAATATCACAATGCAAAGCAATTTGAATCTGCACACATCCTATATCTAGATACTCCTACGATCTTCCAATCTACAATTGCAACAGAACCAAAGCTAATTCAAAAGTTGAAAATTAAAATTGATAACATGCTTCGTGCAAACAGAATAGAACAACAAAAGAACTGGTGCATAATTTACTATATTTCTGGCTTACAACCAAAAAGGTTTGGTGATGAAAGCAGAAACATGATAGTCAAAAGTGCAAAATGGGTCAAGACACCTATAAATCACAAATTGTTGAAGAAACAACAAAACTTGGTGAAGCGTGTCAAAAAACTGTGATTGTCACCAAGAATAAATAACATTAATTAGATTAGTCTACATAATACCACACGTCACTATTTGCTAGCCAAATGGATGATACTTTGCAAATAACATACACAAAATTGAGCATCAGTTAAAACAAATGAACAATTTAGCATATATGCTGTGCACCTGCACATAAAAGATGAAAATTTTAATACCTGACACCAGCATCACCGACAATTCCAATAGCCATTCCAGCAGCAAGCCCAGAAAGACCACAAGCAAGACCCGATGAGAGATGAGCATAGCCATCGAAAAGGTAATACGCTTTGGCCTTGGGGTTAATCCCAGTACTGATAATAACAGCAATAATCAACCCATAAATACCCAAAACACCAGCCATAACAACTGGCACAATGGACTTCATCACAAGCTCAGGCCTCATAACACCCATTGACGCAACTCCAACCCCACTCTTGGCTGTTCCATATGCAGCTCCCATACCTAACAAACCAGAACATTCTAACATTTATAACCCAGAAAAAAAGACCCATCATTCTTAAAAATCTAAATCTCTAAGAGTTCAACTTGTGTTTGTATCATAAGATGACATGTTTGTCCGTGTTAACTGACCATAGCAGATATCTAACAATTTATGCCTTTTTAAAAAAAAAAATGAATGACTAAAATCCAAATCAACTAAGCCAAATGGCTCTTTCAATCTCAATGATTGTAAGCTCTGAGTTAAGGAAACATATAAAAACCAATATAATTCACAAATTCTAATAGATCTACACTAGAATATAATACCCAAATGAACAATAATAACAAACAAATAAAAACTGGCACAAAAATAGTCTCAACACTAAGAAAATGAAAATAAATTTCCCCTAGTATTTATTTAAACTGCAAGAGAAAAAATATATATCGGGTTAAATAAGTATTAGTGACAAGTGCCAATTGAATAAATAATAAAGACAGATCAAAATTCACTCATGTAAGATCCATAATAAGCACGTTAAACCCCTTTTAATTGCCAAAAGAAACTTGAATGAACAAACGGAGAAATGAATACCTCGTGATTTAATCCAGTTAATTTTAAACATAGCATAAGGATCTAAAGTAAAATTAAGAATGTAAAGCTAGGGTTAGGGTCTGATTACAGGAGAAGACGAGCGCGGCAGCAGCGCCGAGGAAGCCGAAGAATGGTGCTGTTTCATCACCGCTGAAAGTCGAAGACATTTTTGGTTATGGATCGGAAACGACGTCGTTAAGATCTGAAAATTATTTTCGGATCTGTGATTTTTGGGACAGAGGGTGTCGATCTCTCTGGTTTTGTGGGTTTTTTTTTTTTTTCGGGTTTGAAGAAAAGGTGTGGCAAATAATCAGCCAGCTAATTTTATAACGTCATGCGGATACGACTATTTTATTTTTTGAGCTTGAGTAGAAACTTGGGTTGGGCTAGGCTTGTTGTAAGGATAGCCCAATTTCATTCAGATTCGAACTTAGCTTTTTTTAAATCAATGAATAGTGACAATTTAAATCAATGAATAGAGACAATTTCCTTGCACAAACTGGGACGTTGTGTTTGGGCCGCGGCCAGTATGGCCCATAAGTACGATACTTCGTTGTGTTGTGCTCCGTTGGCAGCTTAGTGGATTACGCATTGGGTCATTGTTTTTCTGTTTTTTTAAATAATAAAAATTTTATAAATTCTTTACAGGCTTGAAGCTTTCATATTAAAAAAATAATTTTTTTAAGAAATTGTTGTGATCATTAATCAATGATCATATAAATTTGTGACAGTAGATACTTATAAAATGGCACCTATAAGAGCACGGGAGTTCAATTAAGTTGGTTGAACCCCTCAAAGTCTCATATTTTTACTTAGGTTCGACCCCCTTTTCCTTTAGGTGGTGCGAAAATGAATATATATGTTGTAATCCTCCCTTTAAAAAAATAAAATAAAATAACACTTACAATCCTCCTAAATCTCTAAATTTCTCTAAACTTTTTAAAATATTTTTAAATTATTTTAATTTTTAAAAAAAATTATAATCTCTCAAGTGATTTTTTAAATTTTTTTATCTTATTACAAATTTTCAATGCACATATTTATTATTAATGCAATGGCAATTTTAATACTCTAAATGAATTTTGAAGAAATTACAATGTCATAATTAATTTTTAGTTGTCAATCTACTTTCACAACTAAAACTTTTGAAAGTATTCAAAAAATAAAAAAGATGTCGAACATTAGATGTTTGAAATTATTTTATGTTGGAGACTCGTGCAATTTCTGTAAAAATTGAAGAAAAAACTATCTATAAATTTTGTGGTAAATCTTTAAAAGGTAAAAGTGGATATAGCACCAAGTATTTAAATCGACATGTACTTTGGGCAAGTTCAATTTAAGTTAGTTCCTTTGAACTATATTAATGCAACACATGCCAAAATTAATCGATGAAATCTCACAATTTAAAGAATTATTTGTTGTTACTTCTAATTGTTAGACGTTTGGGTATATCTGTGTTGTGCTATATTATCTTGATAATGAATAATTTTTGCAAAAAAAAAATTATTACTTTTCGTAAATTGGAACATCCACACATTTTTATTTTTATTTTTATTTTTATTTTTGTAATAAATAATTTTAGAGAATTTTAAATTGTTGAAAAATTTATTAGTATCACTTTTGATAATGCAAGTACAAATATTGTTATTACAAATTTGTTTTCAATTCAATTTTTTTTTAAAGTTGTTAATTCAGTTGACATCTACGCATGGTTCAAGTTTTTAAAAAAAAAACTTGAGGTATTTTTATTTAATTTAATTGTTTAAGATAGTTTGAATATAATTAATTATCATATTAAATAATATTAGAGAAGTAGTAAAATATATTGTTTCATCATCGTTTAAACGAGAAAAAATTAAAGCTGTGTTGAATAATTGTGGAATAGATAGTAAAGGGTTTAAACTTGATATAAAAATTTGTTGAAATGCTATATATATAATGATAAAATTTTATGTAGGTTTTAATGATTATATAACATATTTTTATAAGGACAAAATAAAAGAATCTATACTAACTAATGATGATTTAGAAATTACATTTTACTATAAGAATTTTTTGGAAGTATTAAATAATGTTATATTAGCATGTTCATGTATGTATCAGTTTTCATCTTCTTACTTTAACTCGTATATATAATATTAGTTGTATTTTTATTAAATATAGTGGTAATCCTATATTTTATGATATTTGTACTATTATAGAGATTAAATTTTAAAAATATTAAAAAAAATTCATATGTTATTTATTTGTTTAGCCATAATGGATCTCAAAATCAATTGATCTGGTATAAAAATTTTAATTGTTGGGATCTCAAAAAATTTAAACTCTAAACTTTTTTTATAATTTTGACTAAATTTATAATTTTATCATACAATTATTTTTTATGAGAATAAATTTGAATCAGTTGTAATTATAAAAGAAACAAATGAGCAGTGTATTTATGATCAGTTTGTTTGAACTATTTTGTTAAAAAGTAATAAAAAGGTTGGTTTTAATTCTGCTATTTCTACTATTTTTGAATTGAAAATTTTTATTGATATTGACAATTTTTTTATGTTGAGTACACAACAATAATTTTTTTTTATATTTATATCATTGTAAAAATCAAACAAAAGGGTTTACCCTATATCCATCATAATTCGAGATCTACTAACATTTTTGGTATTCACTGTAATATCAAAATTTATTTTTAATGCAATGAGCAGGATATTAGATGAAAAACGATTAAGATTAATATAAAAAAATTTGAAAGCTTTAGTGTGTGTGTAAAATATTGGGAATATAAGATGATCAAAAGTAAATATCTAATAATTTTATATTTGAAATAATATAAATAAATTTTTATTTTTAATAAAATTATAATTTCAATTATAAATTTATGGTTATAATACAATTTCAATCTAATATAATTTTAATTGTTATTATAATTAACAATTTTAAATTTTATTACAATATTTATAATTACAATTAAAATATTATAAAAAAATAATTATAAATATTTAAAAAAAATTAAAATATTTATATAAAATTAAATATTTTAAAAAATAAAAATTTAAAAAAATTAGCACGGCCATAGCTTGTGCTATGTTGAGGCGACGATAAGCCATGCCAGAATGCACCGGGCCATGCCACCCGTTTGCTACTTTTAATTAAAAAGTATTTTTACTTTTTAAAACTAGAGCAAGCTTTATAGAATTAATATTTCTTTTTTCTTCTTAACTTTTTTTCTATTTTCATATAGAAAACTAATAAAAAAGAAATGATCTCCCTCCGGTACAAAATAACTCTTCTTCTCTATCTTTTTCTAATTTTGTTATATGTGTTTGGTCTTCCTTTTTATGGGAGGGTATGTATCCACCAAATTTTGAATTCTTGATAAATTTTATTCACTCAATTATATTGTGATAGTTAATTTTTGTCAATCATAGGTTTTTTATTTTTATAAATGATTTGTTTTTTCAATTACGTAGGGCTTTTTTTTTAGTTTAGATCTAGAATCTATAAATACAAATAAAATTTTGTAGAGTATTTATTATAATAGAGTAATATTATACATTTTAAGTTGTATTTCAAGTTGTATCTCAAATAATAATATATTAAATAATCAATAGATAGTAAAATAGTATAAATTAAAAAATTATTAATTACATTCAATAATTACTTGATACATTATTTTTTTAAATATAACTTAAAATATGATCTTAGAATGTATAACATTGTTTATTACGATATCAATATTAGGGACCAATAATCTAAATGCTCCACTATGTAGTGTGCGATGTAGTTGGAATGTATCCCTTATTCTTAATACCTATAACACACAAATATATATATATATATATTACTCATATGCATGTTTGTACTACTCAATTTAAGTGATTATTATAATTGTTTTTTTGCAAATTTTAGTTTTGATTGTACTGAAAATATTGATATATTGATACAGTGTATTAAAAATATTGCATTATTCTTTTGTTCTATTTGTAAGTATTTTGAGAATATTTTTCAAATAAATTAATGAAAAGCAAGCAATAGAATATAGAGAATGAGTTTAGAAGAGAAAGAAAGATAAGTGGAAGCGCCTAAGATTGAGCGTTGCGACATTCAGTTGGGCGCCAATAGCATATAGCCGTTGGGCTCGTTGCTCTCAGAATGAGTACCATGACACCCAAGCCTAAAAAAATGTGATTTTTCAAAGAGTTACTTATCTCTTTCAAATAGTGTGACATTTTAAAAAGGTATTATATTTTTTTATAAAAATATTTGTACTCTATAAATACTGCAGATACACTTAAATTAAGAGTATGAGCTTCTCTTCTCGTTCTTTGATCTATTATTCTCTCATATCAATTATTTTTAAAATAAAATACCTGTTGTTTAAAAAAAATATATTTAGTGTGCACTTTTATATTATCTAATAAGTCATTGAATCTTAAAATTATTTAACCTCTAATTTAAGTGCACAATTAATTATAATTAATAATAAGAATAAAAATAATATTAAACACGCATTGACTTCACATTATTCTTAATAGTATATTTGTGTTACTTCCCTCGTACAGCACATTTAACCAACACTATTTTAGTAGAACCAGGGATTTACGTGGATTGAAATTTTACATAGCATTGAGATTGAACCAAGTTCCGTTTTATGATGAATTAAGAGTGACAACTGGATTTTTCTTTAGAAGACAATCCACCAACTGAAGCTTTTGACGATGGCATCCATGATTTCACACGGGCCTAATGTGAGCCTGTCTTGGGTCATTTACTAAACCCAATAATGGGAACAAAATTTTGTCATATTTAAAATGAGATAATAATAATAATAATAATAATAATAATAATAATAATAATATCATATATAAATTATAATTAAGACCCCTTCTCATCACTATTAACTTTTTTTTTAAAACAACGATTTGGCTAATCGTGAAAGATGATACATTTTTTAAAGTATTATTTTAATTTTTTATTTATAATACTTGATTTATTAATAAAAAAATAAATCGTTTATTTATTTTTTACTTGAGAGAGGAAAAAATTAAAGTTGTGACCTCTACTTTAATTAATAAATGCATTACAAGTCTTTTACTACTAAGCCATTTAATCAAGTAAAAATAAATTGTTTATTAGTATTAAATAATGATAGGATGCTATTTTTCTTTTCTTTTAATCTTTCTCCTCTATTTGATATGTCAGACAAGTTTTAACAAAATTCTGAATATTTTATTTACAAGTACAATATTTTAAAAGAAAAAAATATTTAAATCCATAAAATTTTAAGAAAGGGTAAACAAACCCTAACAATTTTAAAATTTTTAGTTTCACCGCTGACAAATAAAGTTGTCATTCATTTTAATTGAAAAAATAGTAAAAATAGAAAAAGCAATTTTATTATATTTTTTGTCAAAAAATATCAATTTTAAAATATTAAAGGATTAGGGTTTCAAATAACCATATGTATCAATGATTATACCAAATGTGTCGGATATGATCTTCCCCCATTTCTTCTTCTTTTTCATCATCATCATCTAATTTTAAATTAAATTCAAATTATTTGAATCTCCCCTATTTTATGTCAAATAATAATGCACTCTCGATTTGAGAGAATCTATTAATAAATAATAAGATATCACCTGTACACATTGGAAAAGCTTTTCTCTTAATTGAAGGAGATTGTCTAGTCACTCAAGCCAGTTAGTGGTGCATCCCTATTGCTGAAAAGTAAATTTAGACTTAAAAAATTAAGATTGGAAGTTTATATTTGTGACACTTGACATATTATTTATTGGCTGGCCCTGCATAATTACTGCACTAATGATGGCATATGTGGTAGTCATTTATTAGTATTATATTAATTAAAATACAAAATTTATACTTTAATTTATAAGTATGATATTGTTAACTAATTAATTTGATATTTCAAGTTTAGTATCAGCTTTGGCCTTGCTGGTATTTCAGCAAAATGAAAGGAGACCGCTACTGCCGAAAACAAGGTGTAACATCAAGACCGGATCCAGTAAATTTCAATCAGTTGGCACACTAGCATCTCGGTGACTAAGCAGAAAATACAGATGCCGTTTTTGTGACTATAACGGCATTTTTCTTGAGATACGAGTTATATGATCATGACAACTCTTTTGATATTTAAGAAACAAAAAAAAAACAGGATCAATCCCATTCCCATAATAGAAAGCAAGTTGAAGATTTATTCTGCATTTTGAATGATAATGCAGAACCTGGATTAATCATTCATCTCAGCGAGTGTTTTGGGAATATTTTGTTCGTCGTCTTCCTATAATAGCAATAGCAATAGCAAAAGCAAAAGCATTACTTTTCTTGAGACACAAGTAAAATTAAACATACGGGACGTGACAATACGAGAGAGATAGGTTAAGTCTAGTAATGCTACACTCGGCTGATATCTGAGAATACAAGCAGAAGGATCCATTGCAAAAGCTTACAGTTGGCTGTGTTGAAAATTTGCGTATACAAATAAAGGATATTGAAGTAATAATTGAATATTAAAAGAGGTTAGGTAACGACCTTAAAATTATTTTTACTTTTATAATTATTAAAATTTATGATTATGTGTTATTTTAAATTTTGTATGAATATTATATTTTTATATTTATGTAATAAATAAATATATCATTAAATCGTTAATTATTTTTTATAAAGTAAGATATTTATAATAATTTAAAAATTATATTAATCTGAAGGAGATCAAATTAAGTCTAAAGAGTTATAATCTTATCTGAAATAGAATAAAGACCTAAAAATATATTAATAATGACATAGTTGTAAAGAGTTGCAAGTGTTGCTAGAAAATGTCGTTGTGCATGTATATTCTGAAATTATAAGTTCCTGACCTATTTCTACCGGGGCAGAGTCAATCGAGTGGAGCTGATTTATATAAATTAGTGTATATCTATATTTATATCGTCCAGATGATTAATCTTAGTAGTTCACGAGCTTAGTGGAAGTTCGTATAGATATACAAGTATTTAGCGAGGACTGGATACTAAACAAGACTCAATGAAGACCTCTAATAGATATTCCATATAACCGTCAATGGAGGGTCTTTTCGAGTTGAGTAGTATTGTGGTCCCTTGACCTGAGCACCATGGTGGGCTTGTGAGAGATCCACCATACTTTGGTTCTACAAATAGTAGAGACTTTTTATAGTTTGATCGCTGGGTGTTGCTAAGTATGGTCCAATGCTTATGGAGTCTAGTGTACGTAGATATGAGATCCGTCAGTTCATATGAGTGAGTTAAATATCAAAATACTCTAAGATTTTATTTCAGAAAGCTTTATGACCATAAGCATTAAACACGGGAGAGAATTTCACATGGTATAAATAATATTGCAAAGGAGTTTGCGGATATTATTTATCGGAATACGAATTGAGGAGATAAGTTTATGGTTGAGCAATAGAGAACTTGACAGTGTTGATCTATGTCTACGCTCTTCCAAGATATTAATGACAGAGGGATTGTACAAATATGGATTAACCTCAACTTGT
Source organism: Ailanthus altissimus (assembly GCA_946807835.1). Taxonomy (NCBI): domain Eukaryota; kingdom Viridiplantae; phylum Streptophyta; class Magnoliopsida; order Sapindales; family Simaroubaceae; genus Ailanthus; species Ailanthus altissimus. The sequence goes on from OX327698.1 coordinate 17,233,368, forward strand.
ATAGTTCAACTCGTCATTTTTGTATTATCTATAATGTGTGTATGAGGGGCATTGGTTATAGACTTACAGAAATATTCCGTGACACAAAATAGGTGTGAACCTGGGGAGTCTCACTATATGAAGTGTACTCATTGAGTACATGGGTAGCACACCAAATCGAATTGTTCGATTTGAAAAATTTTCAAAAAATATTTATTTATTTCAAGGTTTCTTGGGGAGTAGTTAAGGTTTAAGTGTTAAACCTAAGATTGTGCCAAGTGAAACTTGACATTTTAATCTACTTAGTATATGCTTCAAATTGTGCCAATAATTTATATGAGTACTAAATTAGGCATTGGTGAATAAAAATATGAAATAATTATTGTTTCATAATATTATTTCATTCGGCCATTAATCAAATCAAATGAATTTGATTCATTTGATTTAAAGCTTTGCCAATTGTTGTATTTTAATAATGATAGCCATAATTTTCATTGGTTATTTAAGCATAATTGAATCAATTTGCAAATGAAAATCAAAGAGGTGGTAGTGTTTTAAGGTGTTAAACAATGAACGGCCACCAATTTGAATCTAAACTAGGCCATTGAATTTCAGTAAGTCATTAAGCTCTTCGTCTATCTTGTTATCCCTTAATATGTGTTCAACATGTTTCTTTTTATTGGTTGATTTAACGGCAACCATTTGCTATAAATTTGGCCAAATGATGTGAATTCAAGTGAGTTCATTTTTGAGTGAAATTAAAATTGTTTTAGTTTTTTTCAAAGGTTAAAGAGTTAACCTCAAGTTCTTCAGAGAGACAGAAATTCAATAGAAGCAAAGAGTTATTTCGGATATTCCAAAAAGGAAAGCTACTATTTTAGTTTGAGAAAGCCTATTGTAGTAACCATTTATCCAACATCGAAAAGAACAAATATTTATATATATATATATATAATATTCATATTTTATTTGTATGTGGATGATACTTAATTTATGTATTAATATTAGTATTTTTTGTATAGATTAAGGACATACTATTAGTATTGAGTTTATTTGCAAGACTTTAGATTTATTTTATGGACCAAATTGTAATACTTTAAAAGTTTTGGGGATAAATTTGTAAATATTAAAAATTAACCTCTTAGTATAAAAATACACTTTTGAAACCCTAATTCACTCATTTTGGTCGATTTACCTTTTTTAGAGTGAGAAAAGAGAGAAAGAAAGGGGAGAGAAAGAGAAGAAGAAGAAGAAGAAGAAGAAGAAGAAGAAAAAGAAGAAAAAAGTTAGAATTTAAGCTTTAAGAGGTATATTATAACTCTTTCTTAGTTTCTTAATGTTAAATTAGTTAATTTATTTAAATTTTAATTTCTGAAAATATGTACAATTGAGGATTTGATGTGTATTTCGTAAGATATTGTGAGAATTGATGATAATCTATGTAGATATCTTGATAAATCATGATGAATTGCAGAATTTCTACTTGATAGTCTCTTGATCCAGGAATTTTATAAATTGTTGTGCTTCGATTCTAGTTTTGAATTTTGAATATATGAAATTAGACATGTTTATAATCATTTGTGACTTTGAATCAATTAAAAATTCTAGAAATTGAATTTTTAGTGAATTTACCAAAATGACCCTGAAATTCTAGAAATTTCCTGTATTAATAGTATGATACAGTGACAAATAATTTTTGGTCTACTTAATGATCTTCAAAAATTACGAATTTATGAAATATGATAATTTTATATGTCTAATATGATATACTCATAATTGAGAATTTAGATTAATGTGATTAAATTGTTATGATTTTTTAAAGAGTGTCAGCTCATTGCAGTATTTGATTAATATATTTTTAAAGTTATAGAATAAAATAGTTTTAAAATACTTTTAGCATTGATTTTGAAGTAAAATATTTATCATGGATTGATATATGTGTTAATAGTAATTTTATGGTAGTTTTATAATTTTTGAATTATTATATGATTTTATAAAATTAGGAGATTGAATCCTGTTCAGTAAATATCTTGATCCTATTTGGATAATAGTTTGGATTTAATGGTATTTATAGAATGGATTGTGTAGGAATTATGATATAATATTCATATAGAAGAAGGATATATGAGTTAAGAATGATATATTTTTATTTTAGAGTAATTGGACATCATTTGATGTATAAGAAATTTTTGTTAAGTGTAAGTGGTCAGAATGACAGGTTTTGAGAAACTAAGTAATTAGACCAATTCGATGTGATAAGTGTAATATGTGTAATTTTATAAGCTATTTAAAGTATTTTGTGTGAATGTTGAGGCTCATAAAAGGATTAATCTCCATTGATAGGTTAAGGAGATTTAAACCTTGTAGCCGAAAGTGTTACGAGGTAAGTATACTAGACTTTTACTGAAATCACAATAAGCATAGTAATTGTCTATGTATGATTTTGTAAATGTGCTTAGAAATATGTTTATGTTATGCCAAAGTATATTTGATATGAAATGTGAAAGACATATGTTTATGAATGTGAGCATTGACATTGAGCATGGACATACATGTGTTTTTGAAAGTGAGCTTTCAAAATGAAATGTGTTTAACAAAGAAAGCTTTTGAAGTGTAATATGTCCATGAGAAACATTTTGTGTTTTGAGGATGCTTGAACTCACTGTTGACTTAGTAGGTATCTTATGTGATTTGTGGAGCCATTATGTGTGGCTTTTCTTTCGGAATTGGTATATGTTATGTGTTTCGTATATAGGGAGGATCCTATTGGTACCTAAAGGAAGATTGAGTCATCACATTTGTGTGGTGGCGTATTGGTGCATGTGAGAGGACTCACCGATGATCAGGGTGAGGGTTTGGCTTTTACCTTCGGGCATGAGTATTATATATGTGTAATTTAAAACCTCACTTATACTATTTCTCTCATACGGTATGTCACTTACGAGTGACATTTGACTCATTATGTGATATGTGATATGTAAGTCCTATTAAGTAGTAGTTGAGTGATGGTATTCCTATTATATGTTTTGAAAGAATGTGTAAGTGCTTACCTGACATATGATTTGATAAGATTATGAATTTTGATTTATCACAGCATATCATACACATGCATTGTGTACATATATGTATTTGTAATTTGATATATGAAAAACTAGTATGCTTACTGAGTTTTATACTCATTATAGTTTATGGTGATTTAAGGTAAATAAGGTACATGTGTACTTAGCGGATTTGGCAAGACTTCTGCTGTCCCTTAGGTTCCCTAAGTTGCTAAGTGTTTCATTTGTGGACACATAGTTTAAGATTTTGATTTATCCCTATTGAATAAATACTTATGTGTTATTTTATTAGGTGGGGTTGTATTTGGTTTATGTTTCACCAAGTGTGATTTTGGGTTTATTTTAAGTAAGAATTTGCAATGAATATATTCTGGGCTTCCGGTAACAAAGTTACTACTAGTGACGTAGTAGAGTGTTAATCTCTGAGAAAACTCTACGTATCTCCGGTTTACTAATTGCCCCAGTCATAATTCAATTGTTATAATTATGAAAAATTAAAATGAATGTTTAAATATTGTCAATCAATGTTTATGTTTATATTTTTAAACATAAAACTAACCCGTAAATAAGAATTTAGGAATATACTAGAAACAATAAGATTGTATGTGTGCTCATTATTGAATGAATGTAAGTTATGTTGTGTGTCAAATTTTTTGGGTCTGGGGCGTGACACCTATCACGTTCCCAACTAGAATTGTTCAAAGTATACTTCGAGGGTGAGTCTCTTAATCTCATTAGAGTAATGAGATTGTAATGTGTGTATATTTATTCCGCTGTGCGATATTACATGTAAAACATGCCATATTTAAATTATTTAAAATACACATTCACCCATAAAACAGCGCACACACATACAACACCATAAAATTTAGTATCAAAGCAGCTTAAATGGAAAACCTTGAGTAAGGGTTCTTATAGTATGACCTATGACGAAGCATTGGCTCTTACCTTACCAAGGCCTATGAGATAAGTTCGCCATTGTCAAGAGGCACGGGGTAAAACTTGCTTCTAAAAGACAGTTGGATGTCACACCGGTACTGATACCTCGGTGAAGATCCGTCAAATTGGTATCAAAGCATTGTGTTATATATCGTATGTGCTTAGATTTGGAATGTTTGTGGCGTAATTAATTTCATAGTGCTATTAATTATGTGTTTCAAGTGTTGAAAAAAAAATTATAATTGGGACGTAGTTGAAAGGGATGCCACAGCACTGTAGGCTGAGTGCCGCGGTGCTAGGATAGAGACCTTAACACCGTAGTGCGTTTAGGTTTATTTCGTTACACCAGAGGCTGGGCATTCAATGTCGCAGTTCTTGGAACTTAAGAAAGTCAAAATTATGCTAGTTACTCCAAATGTTTATTCTTAAAAAATTTAATAATAAATGATTTATTTTTTTTACAATTTATAATTGTTATAAATGTTATAAATATTGTAGTTCATTTGTTTGTGCTGGTAGCTATAATGTGAGTCTTACTGGTGGGGGTTAGTTGTATTTGCACAAAACAAATGTGTGATTGAGTATAACATTCTCATGAGATGAAAATAGAATTAAGTAATCTCTTTTAATCAGATTAAATTGTGTACGATTATAGGATAATGTTACACGTTGATCCATCTTGTCAATTCGGTATTAGTCAAGTCATATTGGTCTTTCTCAAGATTGCTAAAGCATGATGGATTTGGTTAGTGTGATTTTGACTATGCTAGTTAAACATGAGATGAGACAAATATATAAAAACGTATTACTCAATATTGCTAAAGCGTGAGGGAAATATCAGTAACATATATTTGATTATTGACAAGTTAATCTAAAATACACTTACCAAATATTGCTAAAGCATGAGGATAAGGTGTATTTAGGATTAATTATAAGAGTTGCATGAGATACAATTGACAAGAGTTGTCTACCTTTTGGATTTTACAATGGTCAATATTGTTAAAGCGTGAGGTCGGAGTAAAATACCAATGAGGTCTACTTCATGCTGTACAATTTAAAAAGTTTAATTTTTATTTTTTCTTTTTGAGAGATTTAGAGGATTATGTAAAGCAGTGAGATGGTGTTTTAGATTTAAATATGCACAATTTGATTATATCCTTAATCTAAAACGAAAAATTAGCGATTGAAATATTTATTTTCTATTAACATCTCTTATTGTCTCTTGTGAAGATAAAATAGCCTCATTTAATTTATTGATATGTATATTGGATGCGAACCAACTTAAAGGCATAGAAAATTATAAGGACTGGTTGATGAATCTGAGAATTGTTCTCGATTCTGAAAAACTTGGATATGTGATAGGTCAGCACATGCCCACAGAATATCTGATGAAGCTATCCGTGGGAGAGAGTGACTTATCAAAAATAGTTGGATGGTAATTTAAAAGTTAAATCTTACGTCATTGCCTCTATGTATACAGATTTATAGAGAGAGCACACTCATATGGGTGTTGCATTTAGCATTATGCTCCATCTGAAAGAGTTGTTTGACGACCGTCCTCAGGTTGAGACATATAGGGTTGTCAAATCGCTTTTTCAGTGTAGACTTTCTGAGGGCAGTCCAGTGAGTCTCATGTCCTCAATATGATTTCTATAATTAAGAGGTTGAAGACGATGGACATTATTCTGAATAAATATCTTGGGAATAGTTTGATTCTTCAATCACTTTCGGGGTTTTTTAGACAATTCATAATAAATTTTAATATACAAGGTGTAGTAACCAGTATCCATAACCGGTAAGAATATGTATATTTATATATATAAATATACGTATTTTATTTGTATATGGGTGATCCTTGATTTATATATTGTTATTAGTAGTGTTTTTATAGGTTAAGGATATACTATTAGTATTGGGTTTATTTGCAAGACTTTGGAATTATTTTAAGGACCAAATTGTTATACTTTGAAAGTTTTGGGGGTGAATTCGTAAATACTAAAAATTAGCCACTTAGTATAAAAATACACTTTTAAAACCCTAATTCTCTCATTTAGGTCGAGCTACCCCTTTTAAGAGAGAGAAGAGAGAAATAGAGGAGAGAGAAAGAGAAGAAGAAGAAGAAGAAATTGGAATTTTTGGATCTTAAGAGGTATATCACAATTATTTCTTAATTTATTGGTGTTAATTATGTTAATTTCTTTAAGTTTTGATTTCTGGAAATATGTATAATTGAGGATTTGATGTGTATTTCGTATGATAGTTTGAGAATTGATGATGATTTATAAGATAGTTTGATAAATCATGATGGATTGTAAAATTTCTGATTGATAGTCTCTTGATCTAAGAATTTTATAAATTATTGTGAATCGATTCTGGTTTTGAATTTTTAGTATATGAAATTAGACATATTCAGGATCATCTGAGACTTTGAATCGACTGAAAATCTCGGAAATTGAATTTTTAGTGAATTTACTAAAATGACCCTGGAATTCTGGAAATTTCCTGTGTAAACAGTATGATACAGTGGAAAATAATTTTTGACCTGCTGAATGATCTTTAAAAATTACGAATTTGTGGAATATGATAATTTTATATGTCTAATATGATATACTCGGAATTGAGAATTTGGATCAATGTGGTTGAAGTGTTATGAATTTCTAAAGTGTATCAGCTCATTGTAGTATTTGATTAACAGATTTTTAAAGTTATGAAATAAAATAGTTTTAAAATACTTTTGGCAGTTATTTGGAAGCCAAATATTTATCATGGACTGAGATATATGTCAAGAGTAATTATGTGGTAGTTTTATAATTTTTGAGTTAGTATATGATTTTATAAAATTAGGAGATTGAATACTGTTCAGTAAGTATCTTGATCCTGTCATGTTAGTAGTTTGGATTCAATGGTGTGTATGGAATGGATTGTGTAGGAATTTTGATATAACATTCATATATAAGAAGGATATATGAGTCAAGGATGGTATATTCTGATTTTGGAGTAATTGGACATCATTTGATGTATTAGAAAATTTTGTTAAGTGTAAGTGGTCAAAATGACAGGTTTTGAGAAACCAAGTATTTAGACCAATTTGATGTGATAAATGCATTGTGTATAATTTTGTAAGCTATTTAAAGTATTTTATGTGAATTTTGAGGCTTATGAAAGGATTAATCTCCATTGATAGGTTAAGGAGATTTAAGCCTTGTAGCTGAAAGTGTTAAGAGGTAAGTATACTAGACTTTTTACTGAAATCACAATAAACATAGTAATTGTTTTGTATGATTTTGCAAATGGGGTTAAGAATATGTTTATGTTATGTCAAAGTATATTTTGATATGAAATGTGAATATATGTTTCTGAATGTGAGCATTGACATTGAGCATGGACATACATGTATTTTTGTAAGTGAGCTTTCAAAATAAGATGTGTTTAATAAAGAAAGCTTTTGAAGTGTAATATGTCCATGAGAAATATTTTGTATTTTGAGGGTACTTGAACTCACTATTAACTTAGTAGGCATTTTATGTGATTTGTGGAGCCTTTATGTGTGGCCTTTCCTTTGGGATTGGTATATGTTATGTGTTCCGTATGTAGGGAGGATCCTATTGGTACCTAAAGGAAGAGTGAGTCATCACATTCGTGTGGTGGCGTATTGGTGCATGTGAGAGGACTCACCGATGATCAGGGTGAGGGTTTGGCTTTTACCTTCGGGCATAAGCATTATATATGTGTTATTCAAGACCTCACTTGTACTATTCCTCTCATACGGTATGTCACCTACGAGTGACATTTGGCTCATTATGTGATATGTGATATGTAAGTCCTACTAAGTAGTAGTCGAGTAATGGTATTCCTATTATGTGTTTTGAAAGAATGTGTAAGCGCTTACATGATATGTGATTTGATAAGATTATGATTTTGATTGATCACAGCATATCATACATATGCATTGTGTACATATATGTATTTGTATTTGATATATGAAAAACTAGTATGCTTACTGAGTTTTATACTCATTATAGTTTATGGTGATTTCAGGTAAATAAGGTACATGTGTGCTTAGCGGATTTGGCAAGGCTTCTGCTGTTCTTTGGGTTCCCTAAGTTGTTAGGTTGCTAAGTGTTTCATTTGGGGACACGTGGGATAAGATATTTGATTTGTCCCTAGTGAATAAATACTTATGTATTATTTTATTGTGTGTGGTTGGATTTAGTTTAAGTTTCACCAAGTGTAGTAATGGATTGATTTTAGTAAGAATTTGCAATGAATATATTCTGGGCTTCCGGTAATAAAGTTGCTACTGGTGACGTAGTAGAGTGTTAATCTCTGAGAAAACTCTGCGTATCTCCGGTTTACTAATTGTCCCAGTCATAATTCAATTACTATAATTCTGAAAGAAATTAAAATGAATGTTTAAGTATTATTGAATGAATGTAAGTGATGTCGTGTGTAAGATCTTTTGGGTCTGGGGCGTGACACAAGGAATGGCCTCATCTTATGTTAAACTTCATAATATGTTGAAGACACCAGAAGAGGACATGAACAAGGTGAGATTATCTCTTTTTGTTCAGGGTGCTTCATCTTCTGCTCCAAGGGTTTCTGAGAAGTCTAAAGGTAATAAGAAAAATAAGGTGAGGCAAACACCCATGATTAGTCCTCAAAGGTGACCCATATCCAAATCATAAAAGAAAGATAAAAAAAAATGTTTTCACTATGGCAAGGAAGGACACTAGAAGAGAAATTGCAGAAATACCTTACCTCAGTAAAGAAGACTCCCCTAGGTATATGTTTACCTATTATTAATATTTATTTAGCATATAATGCTATTTTTGACTGGATGTTTGATACTTATTATTCTAACATCTGCAATATATTGTAGGGTTTAAGGAAAGTTAGACTGTTGCAGTCGGAAGAGATTCAGTTTTGTGTTAAAAATGGAGATTTTCTTCAAGTTGAGGCTGTGGGACATTTTGATTTACATCTCTCATGAAATAGAACTATGTTGTTGTATAATTATCTTTATATACCTAGTATTTTAAGACAAATAATATCTCTTCATGCACTTGACAATGAGGGTTATCATATGTATATACAGAATCGATCCTTATATTCATATGATATGCATAATATTTTGATAGTCGAATGTCAGTTAATTAATGGTCATTATGTATTGAATACAACACAAAATATTATGAATATACATGTAAACACAGCTAGTAGTTCGAGAACTTTAAATGAAATAGAATTATAGCATATGAGATTAAGTCATATAAGCATTAGACGCCTATCCCGTCTGGTTAAGGATAGTAGAATACCTAATTTGACCATAGAACCTTATCCAGTTTGTGAATCATGTATTAAAAAAAAGGACCAAATCTCTTTTTATTGGTGTTAGACACCATGCCACTTGTTTCTTGCAACTTATACATAGTGATGTATGTGGTCCAATGAATCACTCTGCTATAAGTGGATTTCAATACTTCGTAACCTTTATTGATGATTTGTTATAATATGGTTATGTGTTTCTTATGAGACACAAGTCTGAAACCTTTGAAAAGTTCAAGAAATTTAGACTTGAAGTAAAGAAACAAACCTGTATGTATGTCAAATACTTTCGATTAGATCGATGCGGTGAATATATAGGTAATGAAATTTTGAATTATTTAAAAGACAATGAGATTCTCGCTTAGTGTAGTCCTCCAGCTACTAAGCAGCATAATGGTGTTTCAGAGATGAGGAATCAGACTCTATTAGATATGGTCCGATCGATGATGAGCTTCACCAATCTCCCTAAATATCTTTGGAGCTATGCTCTATAAATTGTTGCTCATATATTGAACGGAGTTTCGTCTAAAGCTGTTCCCTCCACTTCGTATGAGATATGGATTGGAAGGAATCTGAGTCTTAAATATTTTAAAATTTGGGGCTCTCCTACTTATGTAAGAGTTATACAACAGGATAAACTTGCACTCAGTGGATACAAGTATCGGTTCATTGGATATCATATGAATTCAATAAGATACTGATTCTATGTGTTAGGGTCAGTGCTTATGTGTTATCCCTGAATGTACATATACTTGTGTATTTATACAAGTGTACATTCCCATAAAATCACTAATACCCATTAATATGGTACTATGTAATGTAACGTTACAGACATTGTATGATCTGAAAGAGTTCAGATCAGATCTAAAAGAGTTTAGATAAAGACTTATACTTAGCCATGGTGAGAGATATAAATACTAAATGTTAGCACAATTAATTGTTAACAGGTTATAAGACTCAGTGTAGATCTAAGAGTTTGAGCCTTGTCTGTAATAGGACATAGACCTGGGAATATACTAGTAACTGAATAGTTGCAAGAGTTGCAATCATGTGCCAGAAAATGTCAATTGTATAAGTATATTCTTGAATAATTGTCTCAGATCTATTTCTACTGATGCGGGTCTGTCGGTAGATACCTTTTTATATAAATAAGCATATGTCGTACTTATAGGGTATAGATGGTTGTTCTTAGCCGACCGTGAGTTTGAAACTTGTATTGACATATAGGTATCCAATTAGAACTGGATATAGGACTGACTCATGAGGGCTTTCGATAGATACCCTATGTAAGTTATCAACGGAGGTTTATCTCGAGTTGAGTAGTATATGTAGTCCTTTAACTTGAGTGCTACGGTGGGCTTGTAAGTGATCTACTATACTTTGGTTTCATGCATGTCACAGACCTTTTATAGTGTAACCGCTGGGTGTCGCTGGGTATGATCCGATGCTTATGGAGTTCGGTGTGTATAGATATGGGATCCGTAAGCTTGCATAAGAAGTTTGATATCCAGATACTTCGAGATTGTATCTCTGAAAGTCTTGTGGCCATAAGCATTAATCTCGAAAAAGAGTTTCGTCAGGGTGGAACAATATGACAAAAGAGTTGGCATATATTGTTCAGTGAGATACAAGTCTGGAGATAAGACATGGATAAGCACTAAGGGATTTGATGGTGATGATTTATATCCTTGCACATCTAAGATATCATCACGGAAGGACTATACGTATGCGTTGTAACCTCAGCTTGCATGGTTCAACACGATGATTTGTTTATCTGTGACGTGTGTGTGGGGCATTACTCACGGACTTATGAAATAGTTCCATATGACGAATCAAGCGTAGACCTAGGGAGTCCCACGATATGGAGTGTACTCGTTTTTCACTGAGACAGCGTGCCAAATTAAATTGTTTAATCCAGCAATATTCAGCACTACTACGAGAATGCGTACGTGTCTGTATTTAAGTGTTAAATATAATAATTAGTCAATAATTATTATTTACTAATTGTATAATGACACGTGGTGCATTGTGGACTATCGGTTGAGTTTACCTAAGTGTGAGTTTGGTGGAACTCACTTGAAGATAGACTTGGTAAATTTTTATGAGGGGTAAAATGGTCATTTCACATATTGATTATTTAATTATTAAATAATTAAAATATCTCATTATTTTAGTATATTATATATAATATTATTTTATTTAGGTGAGAAATAGTTGGCATCCATTATTATTATTATATTATTATTTTATTCTTATTAGATATATATATATGTGTGTGTGTGATTTGTTATAATATAATTGAAGTGGTCATTTTGGAGATTAAGAGTTAATTTCGTGCTGGATATAGGGCTGTTATTCTAGTTCACTAAGCCCACCAAATTCATGACTAGAACTGCCCATGAGTTGGTCTTCTTGCGGACTACGAGAAAATATATATATAATGTTACACGTTGAGGTGAGTTCTTTATCCTACTAATATATTAATGTGATTAATATATTTATTTATTGTGTTTATTGTATAATTTTATGCTTTCGCCGTGTTAAATATGTATATGATATGTATTTTAGGCAATAGACACAATTGTACATGTATACACCTATATATATTAGATCCACAACACTATGATCCCAAGGAACGAAATGTGTTTGTAGCTCGAAATGCTACTTTCTTAGAGAAATAATTTCTCATAAATCGTGGAGATTATAGAAAGATTGATCTTGATGAAGTCAATTAAAATGAACTAGAGATGGAACCTAAGGCTTAATTGAGCAAATTACCTTTTACACACCTCTTTGTAGGTCACAAAAAATATTGAGATAACTTGAAAAGTATGGTATGATACCTGAAGTTACCTATGAGGTTTTCTTAGTTGAAGAAAATAATCTTTTAACCTATATATAGACAATATTAAATATTGATTCAAAAAAATTACAAGATGCCATGAAATCCGAAATTGACTATATGCATCAAAACCAAGTTTGGGACTTGGTTGAGCTTTCAGAAGAAATGATTCATATCGATTGTAAATGGGTTTACAAGCGAAAGTGTGGGCTCGATAGGAATGTAGATACCTTCAAGGCTCGTCTGGTAGCAAAAGGTTATACTCAACGATCTAAGATCGATTTTAAGAAAACCTTTAGACTAGTTACAATGCTTAAGTCAATTAGGATATTATTGGCAATTGCTGCATACTATGACTTTGAAATTTGGCAGATGAATGTAAAGATGACGTTCTTGAATGGATATCTTGAGGAGGAGATATTCATGGAACAACCTAAAGGTTTTGCATCTAGTTTTACTTCTAGTCTTGTATGAAACTGAAGAAGTTCATTTATGGACTTAAACAGGGTTTTCAAAGCTAGAATCTTCATTTTGATGGTTTGGTTTTATTAAAAATGAATATATGGCATGTGTGTATAAAAAGGTCAGAGGGAGTATGGTTGTCTTCTTAATTCTTTATATGGACGACATACTGATCATTAGGAATGATATCGGTATATTACAGTCAGTAAAGAGTTACCTAAGTAAGAATTTCTCCATGAAAGATTTGAGAGATGCTTCCTATATATTTGGTATAAAGTTTTATAGAGATAGAGCTAGGAGGCTGATAGTACTCTTCTAATTTTCGTACATTGATAGTGTCTTAGAAAGGTACAATTTTAGTAACTGAAAGATAGTTAATGTACATTTTAGACATGATATTCATCTTTCCAGGAAGACATGACCTCAGAAGGAAGATGAAAGGGTTAGAGTGTCTAACATTCCTTATGCATCAGCTGTTTGACGCTTGATATATATCATAATGTGTACAAGACCTGATAACAGTATGGCTGTAAGTGTTACGAGCCGATACCAGTCTGATCTAGGAGATAACCATTAGATGACAGTCAAACATATCTTAAGTACTTTAAGGGTACAAAGGATAAGTTTCTTATATATGGAGAAAATGAGTTAAAGTCTATATCTGGATATGTGTTTATACACTGACTTAGACTTAAAGTCTGATCCGGATAATAGAAAGTCTATATCTGGATATGTGTTTATTCTCAACAGTGCCACTATAAGTTGAAAGAGTGTCAAACAAGGATCCATAGCTGATTCTACCACAGAGGCAGAATATATTGCAGCTTCAGAAGCAGCAAAAGAAGCAGTGTAGATTAGGAAGTTTGACGCTGAACTCGAAATAGTCTTAAGTTTCGTAGATCATATCCCATTATATTACAACAATAATGAGGCCATAGCACAGACGAAAGAGCCAAGAGCACACCAGATATCTAAATATGTGGAGAGAAAATAACACATTGTTAGAGAGATCTTGACTCGAAGAGATGTTATATTTTATAGAGTTGATTCTATAAATAATATAGCAGACCTACTAACTAAGACCTTAACTCTTAAGATGTTTAAAAAATATGTGAAGTCATTAGGTATTAAATACCACTACGAATAACACTAGAGCAAGTGGGAGTTGTTAGGATTTGTGCTCATGTGCCATCTCAAATTTTGTATGAATATTATATTTTCATACTTATGTAATAAATAAATATTTTATTAAATCGCTAATTATTTCTTATAAGGTAAGATACTTTAACATTTCTGACATTATATTGATATGAAAGAATTCAGATCAGGTCTAAAGAGTTAGAACCTTGTCTGAAATAGGACAAAGACTTATGAATATACTAATAATGACATAGTTGCAAAGAGTTGCTAGAAAATGTCATTGTGCAACTATGTTCTCGAATTATAAGTTCTTTACCTATTTCTACGAATGCAGAGTCTGTTGAGTGGAACTGATTTATATAGATCAATGTATATCTATATATGAATCATTTAGATGGTTAATTTTAGTAGACTATGAGTTTAGTAGAAGCTCGTATAGATATACAGGTATTCAGTGAGAACTGGATACTAAATAATACTCAATAAAGACCTCCAATAGATATTTCATAAAACTGTTAATGGAGGGTCTTCTTGAGTTGAGTAGTATTCGTGGTCCCTTTACCTGAGCACCACGATAGGCTTATGAGTGATCAACCATACTTTGGTTCCATATATGTCAGAGACCTTTCATAGTCTGACCGCTGGGTGTTGCTGGGTATGGTCCAATGCTTGTAGAGTTTGGTGTGTGTAGATATGAGATTCGTCAGCTCATATGGGTGAGTTAAATATCCAGATGCCTTGAGGTTGTATTCCAAAAAGTCTTATGGCCATAAGAATTAAACCTGGGAAAGAGTTTCCCGTGGTATAAACAATATCACAAAGGAGTTTGCGGATATTATTTATCAGAATACGAATCAAGAAGATAAGTTAATGGTTGAGCAATAGAGGACTTGAAGGTGTTGATCTATGTTTCACTTTTCAGGATATTAATAATGGAGGGATTGTACGAGTATGGATTAACCTCAACTTGTATGGTTCAACTCGCCATTTTTGTATTATCCATAACGTGTGTGTGGGTGTTGGGAGAGAGGGGGAGGGGGGGCAGGGGGGCATCAATTATGGACTTAAAAAAATGTTCTGTGAGATAAAATGGTTGTAAACCTAGGGAGTCTCACTATATGAAGTGTACTCGTTGAGCATATGTGTAGCGCATCGGATCAAATTGTTTAATTTGAAAAGTTTTTAAAAAATATTTATTTATTTCAAGGTCTCTTAAGGAGTAGTTAATATTTAAGTGTCAAACCTAAAATTGTGTCAAATGAGACTTGACATTTTAATCTACTTAGTATATGCTTCAAATTGCACCAATAATTTGTATAGGTAATAAATTAGGCATTGGTGAATAAAGTTATAAAATAATAATTATTTCATAATATTATTTCATTCGGCCATTAATCAAATCAAATGAATTTGATTCATTTAATTTAAAGTTTTGCCATTTGTTGTATTTTAATTGGCCATAACAAATGATAATGGCTATATGTGTTAATTTCTATTGGCTATTTAGGCATAATTGAATCAATTTATAAATGGAAATCAAAGCAAGAGGTGGTAGTGTTTTAAGGCGTTAAACAATGAATTGCCACAAATTTAAATAAAAAACAAGCCACTAAATTTGAGCAAGCCATTAAGCTCTTCATTTGCCTTGTTATCCCTTAATATGTGTCCAACATATTTATTTTTATTGGTTGATTTAGCAGCAACCATTTGCTATAAATTTGGTTGAATAATGTGAATTCAAATGAGTTGATTTTTGAGTGAAATTAAAATTGTTTCAATTTTTTTGAAGTCAAGAGTTAACCTCAAGACAAAACTTTAATAGAATAAAGAGTTCGTTCGGATATTCTAAAAAGGAAAGCTATTATTCTAGTTTGAGGAAGCCCATCACATTCCTAACTAGAATTATTTAAAGCACATTTTGAAAGTGAGTCTCATAATCTCATTAGAGTAATGAGATTGTAATGTGTGTATATTTATTCCATTGTACGATATTACATATAAGACATGCCATATTTAAATTATTTAAAATGCACACATTCACCCATAGAATGGCGCATACGCACACAACACCCACAATAATGATATTAATCAAGGTGCAATTGTGTTGAATGGTAGTATAGTTCCAGGATTCAATGATGTTGAGTGCTATTATTCTAGGGTAAATACATATGTAATGTGTTTATCATAATGTATTAAGTATGTCATACATACAAATTTTGGCAGTGGAATAAGAAATTAAATTTCTCAATATGATAAACACATCAATTTAAACCAAATCAAAATATTAAGGTAATTCAAAACATATATTTGTCGACGATTCGGTGATGATTAAAACTTCCCGGAGCTTACCTGAAGTGATTCCTTGAATAATTCTAGTCTCCAACACTTGGTGGGATTAGAGAAGCTAGAATAGTACCTTTAAGTATAGTGTAAGATTTTTGTTCTTGTGTTTACTCTTTAAGCAAATAAACATTTTATTTTTACTCTTGAAACAAAATTATTTTTCTTTTGTTTTTCCTACCAAATCTCACTTGAAAGAAGAAGAATGAAAAGTGTTTAGCTTTATTTGAATGTCTTTCCAAGAGAATTAATTTTTGGCCGAATTTTTACTCTACCCATTACATAACCCTTATGCAATTTTACTTAAGTGAAACATACACAATGAATGTCTTTCCAAGAGTACTAAAAAATGCTTGGCTGAATTTTTACTTTACCCATTACACAACCCTTATACAATTTTACTCAAGTGAAACATACACATGTCATTTCCTTTTCATTTCATAAGAGAATTATAAAAAAATGCATTTATTTAATTTAATTGGACAATGCTTTGCAAATGAATTAATAAATACCAAAATAATATTTATTTCATTAAATAGACATGTATGGTTGAATTTGTCTCTTCAAAAATAATAAAATGAGATAATTTTCTTATTTTACTATTTTAATAAATATTAAAAATATTTCAATGCAAATATTTTTAAATAAATAATTCAAACCAAGACAAATGTTTTCATAATGGTCTAAGCACCATTTAAAATAATATATTAAAATATATATTTTATTTTAACAATGTAAGACAAAAAGACAAACTTTGATTATTTAATTAATCCATTAAAATAAGTGTCAAACACATATCACATAAAAAATAATATAATAAATATCATATGTTTATTTAAATAAAATAAATTTCAATTATTACAAGAGCCAATGGTTTAATGATATGTGTCAAGAATACATTTTCTAATAAAAGAGGGACTTATTTGTAACATTTGCAAACTATGTTTTTCACTTTATTAAGTTCTTAAAACGAATTTTATTTTCGAAATTCTTTCGAATCAAACTGTTCGACCCGGTTTGCTACTCTAGTGCTTAACGAGTACACTTCATTGTGAGACTCCCTAAGTTCACGTCTATTTGTCTTACAAATTTTTTTCGCAAGTCCATGAATGATGCCCATATACATGTTATGGATATTACAAACGACGCGTTAAACTATACAAGTTGAGGTTAACCATA
Source organism: Ailanthus altissimus (assembly GCA_946807835.1). NCBI lineage: Eukaryota > Viridiplantae > Streptophyta > Magnoliopsida > Sapindales > Simaroubaceae > Ailanthus > Ailanthus altissimus. The sequence goes on from OX327698.1 coordinate 17,250,633, forward strand.
TCTATATAATCTTTCCGTCACCTATATTCTAGAAGAGTAGAGATATAAATTCTTATCGTCAAATCTCTATTTGCTTATCCGTGAACTTATCTCTAGATTTGTATCTCGATAAATAATATATGCAAATACTTTTACAATATTGTTTAACCTTGAGAAAAACTCTTTTCCTGGGCTTACTGCTTATGGCCATAAGACTTTCTGAGATACAATCTCGGAGCATTTAGATATACAACTCACCTATGTAAGTTGACGAATCCTTTATCTACGTACACCGTACTTCATGAGCATCAGACTATACCCAACGACACATAGCGATCAGACCGTGAAAGGTCTCTAACATATGTGGAACAAAGTATGGTGGATCACTCATAGGCCCATTATGGCGCTCAGGTCAAATGACCACGAATACTACTCAACTCGAGAAGACCTTCCATTGACGGCTTCATAGGATATTTATTGGAGGTCTTCATAAGTCCAGTATTCAGTCATCAGGAATACTCGTATGCCTATACAAGCTTCCATTAAGCTTATAGTCTGTTAAGATTAACTATCTAGACCATTTAGATATAGACATACACTGGTCTATATCTATAGGGTTTCACTGATAGACCTGCATTGGTAAAATAGACTAGGAACAAAGTTTTTTAGAACATACTTGGATAATGATATATCTTAGCATCATTTGTAACCCTTTATCACTATGTCCTTACTAATATATTTTAAGCTTTTTGTCCAATTTTAGACAAGACTCTAACTATTTAGATATTGCTTAATATTAACACTGATCTAAATGCTTTTAGACTAGATCTAAACTCTTTTGAATCATAAAATGTCTGCAACGTTCCAAACATCTTACCATTTTAATAAATATTATTAGCAATTAAATGAAATATTAATTGTATAAATATTAAAATTAAATATTCATACAAAATGGGATGGCATGTAAGTACAAATCTTAACAAATAACAATTAGAATTTGCAAATGTGCACACTAAATACAAATTTCTTAGACAAGTAAAATTTTATTTGTAGATGATATGTAGAAAGAATCTTTAATCAAAGATGAACAAGAGATGTCAGATTGTTTAAATGAAATGTGTCTGCAGTATTTATAGAGATAATGTGTCTATTTGGCGAGAGACACTTAGGAAAGAGCACAGCTAAGATGAGAGCTACAAATCTTCCATGGGTTTGGTTTGTAAGTCGTATTTCTTTACATTTCTTCAAAAGGCCACATCCATTGGAAGGGGTATTTAAGTCTTCCAAGAGTCACTTTTTTAGGCTTAGCACCGCGACGCTCATCTATAGGCACTGCAGTGCTTAACGGCTTTTTTTCAAATAGGCCAACTGGGCGCTGCGATGCCCATTCCTTGGCACTGTGGTGCTTAAGCCTATTCTAGCTTGGGCGTTTCCCCTTCACTCTATTTCTCTTATTGGCTATTTCTCTTTACTTTAATGCTTTGATTTATATTTGTTTATTTGAAATACATTCATAAATACTAACAATCCCCCACATATTTCAATCAAATTAATATAATCAAATCATCAACATATCAAAGTAGAATTTAAATTATATGAATTAGTGCTCTTCTAAGCTATGAACGAACAATTGATTAAGTAATCATATTTTACAAGAGTTAGGTGAAATCAAGTTTTTATCAACCTTAATTTCTTTGGGTGTAAAAGAAAGGATTAAATGATCAAGTTAAATCCTTTAGTAACTTTTTTTTATCCGCGGTTTGATACTATTAATGGTCTTGTGCCGTCCTGGTTTTATGAGTGCTCTAGAGATGCCTACCTAACTCTTATAGGAACTAACCAATTTTATACTCATATAGGTGACATTATATTAAGTGTGTTTTACAAGTTTAACACACCACCAAACTGTAAACGGCTGTAGAGATTATTAAGAGTATTACTTACCCTTATCAACTGTAAATTCACTACTTTATCATAAGCAAGGACTCATAAAATATAATTGTTAGTACAACAAGACAATAAGTGACTTGTTCTTACCCTTATGTACCTACTTCAATGAGATCGCTAATCACATAGGTGGAGTTACTATCACTCTTGTCTCATACTCTAGGCAAAAGTCTCTTCCCTCTAGAAGTTTATTCCATTAATCTCCTATTTATTGGCTTAGTTAAAGGATCAACCAAATTCATCTTTGACTATTGGGATTTGTTCTTACGTGCCATCCCTTTTGTGTATAAATATTTGCTTTATGTTTATATAATTATGATTTCAATATATCACTAATTATATTATATACAAACAAAGTAAGATGCTTGTAACATTTTAGACATTGTATGATCTGAAAGAGTTCAGATCTGATCTAAAGGAGTTTAGATCAGAACTAAGAGTTAGTAAAATCTAAAGAGTTAGAGCCTTGTCTGAAATGGGACAAAGACCTAAGAATATATTAGTAATGACATAGTTGCAATGAGTTGCAAATGGTGCTAGGAAATATTGTTATGCAAATATGTTCTTAAATTTAATGTTCCTGATCTATCTTCACTAATGCGGGTCTGTTAGTGAAGACCTTAAAATATATAAATCAGTGTATGTCTATATCTGGATAGTCCAGATAGTTAGTCTTAGCAGACCATGAGTTTAGTGAAAACTCGAATAGAGATATAAGTATTCAGTAAGGACTAAATATTGAACAGACTCACAAAGATCTCCAATAGACATCTCATAAAGCAGTCAATGGAGGATCTTTTGAGTTGAGTAGTATTCGTGGTCCTTAGACCTGAGTGCCACGGTGGACTTATGAGTGATCCATCATACTTTGGTTCCACACATGTCAGATACCTTTTATGGTCTGACCACTGGGTGTCATTGGGTATGGTCCGATGCTCATGGAGTCCGGTGTATACAAATATGGGATTCATCAACTCAATTGGGTAAGTTAAATATCCTGAAACTCCAAGAGTGTATTTCAGAAAGTCTTATGGCCATAAGCAGACATATCCGAGAATTAATTTTATTCTCGGGAAAATAATATCAAAAAGTGTTTACGGGTATTATTTATTGAAATACAAATCTAGAGATAAGTTTATGGTTGAGCACATGGAGACTTGACGGTGTTGATCTAGATCTCCGCTCTTCTAGGATATTTATGATGGAAGGATTATACGAATATGTTATAACCTCAACTTGTATGGTCTAATGCACTGTTTTGTAATATCCGTAACATGTGTGTGGGACATTGTTCACGGACGTGTGAAATAGTTTCATATGACAAATCGGGCATGGACCTAGAGAGTCTCACAATATGAAGTGTACTCGTTGTGCACGGGGGCAGCAAATTGGATTGAACAATTAATCCAACAATTTTTAGCAAAGTGAAAAATGTTTCAAGTTTCCTTTTATTATTCATTTGTCAATAATTGAATGTAAAATACATTATTGGTTTACAAGAGTTGTTAACCAAAAAGAAATTGACAAGTGGCACAATCTTGCTCCATAAATAATTTATCATGTATTAACATATTTACCTTGCTTGGTAAATACATATAAGGTAAATGTAAATAATCAAAATAGTTTTGAATTATTAATATTTTATATATTAATCAAATTATTATTATTAATTAGAATAAATGGCAAACACAATTTAATAATGAAGTAAGCACTTGTTATTAATAATAAGCAATGTTGGCCACTTAGAATTTGTTAAATGGTGCATTTGTGAAGTGGTGTGACCACTCAATATTGATTAATAGCCATTTGTGCACTAACAATTGATTCATATGGATGAATCAATATGTTGAGTGAAAAATATGATTGATTAATGTTTGTAATGGCAAACATGGCTAAGTGGTGGTGGAGCACTAAGAGAAGTAATCATTCTTTGCACTTAATTAAGAATTGAAAGAGTTCAATTTGTGTAGTAGAAGGAGAGAATTTCGTTCAAGGAGAAAAAAGAGAGAATTGAGAGCATTTCCTAAGTGTATTTCTCAAAGTGTTGAGAGAATATGCAAAGGCTTACTAAGGTTCAAAACAAAGAGTTGTAAAGAACTAAATAAAACAATTAATTCTTCTCATCTCTTGGTAGTAATAATTCATAAGGACAAATTGTTTTAAATGTTAAAACAATCCTTTGCTAGAAATTCAAGGCTGCCATTCTAGCTTCACAATCCCACCGAATTTAGTTGTGAACTAGAATTGTGCAAGGGAACACTTCAAGGTGAGCTCAACAAATTGAAGATTGGAGTTCTTGAAGAATTGTAAAGCTACCTTCATAACCGGGTAGGTTATTGATTTACAATTCATTTTATATCATGCATGAAAATATATATGAGATATATATGTGCTTGAATGATCATACATGTGATTATATGCTTGAGTTTGTTACATAGTGTATTACATGTATGATTACTTCCGTTGCGTATTTAATTTTTGAAATTATATGTATCTATACACATCACACACCATATCACAACATTGACTTCATATAATCTAGGCTAACTACCCCAGATTTTAGCAGCTGCTTAATAATTTCATATCTTAGATGAATATGTCTATTTTTTCCATTATAGATCTTACCATTTTCTTTAGTAATAGCTGCTAGGCAATCATAATTTATAGAAATTAATGTAAGAGGGTGAGTACTAATGAGAAGATTAGTCATGAGTGTTCTTAACCATATAGCCTCAGAACAAGCTTTTTATAAGGCTATTAATTTCGATTCCATAGTAGATCGTGCTATACAAGTCTGTTTAGTGAATTTCTAACATATGGCTCATCTACTTAAGGTGAACACATATCCATTAGTAGACTTTGCCTAATTGGATTCAGATATTCAATTTGCATCACAATTACCTTATATCACAAGTTGTGATATACCATATAAAAGTACATAAGTTTTAGTGCCTATAAAATATTTGTAACTCCAATCCTTTTTTCATAGATTCTGAGTATACCTACTCTGTCTCCCTACAACATATGCTATATCAAGCCTAATATTGTTTATCAAGTACATGAGATTACTAATAATCTGTACATAACGATTCTGATTATCATTATACTTAATATTCTTTCGAAGTTTAACATTAGCATCATATAGTGTTGCCACCGATTTACATGTTGCGTACCCAAACTCTCTAAAAACTTATCTATATAGTGCTTTTATGATAAAATGAGACCATTAGATGTTCTCATTATATTTATCCTAATAATGACATCAGCTTCCCCCATATCTTTCATATTAAATTTAGTTTATAAAAATCTCATAGTCCCATCTATTACTTCTATACTATGACTAAATATAAGCATGTCATCTATATAAAGACATATGATGACATAATTATTAGCATCAAAGGTTTTATAGTACTTTTTAAATACCACTAATTTGGTGCTTGTTTCAATCCATATAGAGACTTCACTAATTTACATACTTTATGCTTTGTACCAACATTAATACAACCTTGTGATTGTTCCATGTAAATTTTCTTTTCTAAATCTCTATTTAGAAAAAGCGATCTTTACATCTATTTGATATATGAATAAATCATATATTGCAACTAATGCAATCAAAATTCTAATTGATGTAATTCTAGTTATATGAGCATAAGTATCAAAATAATTCAAGTCTTTCTTTTGTGTGAACCCTTAGACAACTAATTTTACCTTATACTTCTTAAATACCATCCGCTTTTATTTTCTTTTTGAAGATCTATTTACAACTAATAAGATTGGTACCCAGAGGTAAATCAACCACTTGCCACATATGATTACTCATGATTAAGTTGATTTTATCAGTAATTACATTTCCCCATAAAGGAGTATCATGAGAAGTTATAGTCTCACAAAATATTTTAGGGCCATTTTTCATAAGAAAAACATAAAAGTCATTACCAAAATTAGTGGCCTTCCTTATTCTCTTATTTATTCTAAGTTTATTTTCAGAGCTTTCTGGAGGGTCATCATTAACTTTTATATGAGTCAAAGTTTTTTCTAAATTGGTTTTTTTAAGGAAAAATAGATTTAAAAAATTCTTCATTTTTAGATTATATTATATTATTTACATCAAATAATTCAGTGGTATCCTTTAACATTAAGAATCTATATGTAACATTATTTTAGGCATAACTTATAAACATACAATTAATTGTCTTAAGTTTTATCATTTTCTTTTCAGGGTCAAGAATTAGAACCTTTGCAAGACACCCCCACACTTTAAGGTATGAAAGGTTAGATGCATAAAATTTTCATGACTCGTAGGGTGTAATTCTCATTTTCTTATAAGAAATTCTATTTTGTATATGGTAAGCAGTCAAAATTGCTTCCCCTCACAAGTTCATAGGTGCTCTAGAATTTATTAACAGGTAATTCATCATATCCTTTAATGTTCTATTTTTTCTTTCAGCTACTCCATTAGATTCGGGTGAGTATGGTGGTGTAACTTTATGAATAATTTCATTCTTTTCATAAGAAAAACTAAACAAGTTGGAAATAAATTATTGTCCTCTATCAGTTCTTAATCTTTTTATTTTCCTACCAAGTTGATTTTTAACTTCTTGTTTATAAATTAAGAATTTTTCATATGACTCATCCTTATTTCGTAATAAATATACTTTAGTATATTTTGAGAAATCATCTATAAAAGTTATGTAAATTTTCCTTCCTCTTATCATGATATTCTTAAGATCACTTAGGTCATTATAAATTAAACTTAGTAATTCAGTTTCTCTAAGAGTTATTAGTTTACAAATTTTCTTAATGGATTTACTTTCCACACATAATTACATTTATGCAATTCATTTAAGCTTATGCTAGAAAGTAAACCAACTCTTTTTATCTTTCTTAAGTAAAGATAATTCAAGTGACCTAATCTATCATGCCATAAATTAAAAGACTCAATAATGTAAATTAAAGAAGAATTCTTATTAATAGTAACATCAAGTATATTGAATTTGAACAATTCATTAGAAGAATATCCATTTCCAACGAATGTTCCATCATTGGTCATTACAACTTTGTCCTCTTCAAATGAGACTTTTACATTTGCCTTTTCTAGTATAAATATAGAAATAAGATTGTATCTAATATTTGGAACATGAAGTACATTATTCAACACAAGAGACTTCTCATATGTTAATTTAAGAAGAACTTTTCTTTTCTCCATCATTGGTGTAGAACGAGAATCACCAAGATAAACTTGTTCCTTTCCTTCTCTTACTTGGACAAAATCATTAAAAGCTCTCTTATCACCATATATATGTCTAGTGGCTCCAAAGTCAATGACCTACTCTTTGTTGCCACTTACAACCATGTTCACTTGAGAAACAATTGTAGCGGCAATTATCTCATCTCCTTCAACCAAATTAGCTTTAGAATTTTTATTATTTCCATTCTTATTTTTGTACTTACACTGATATGTAAAATAACCGCTTTTTCCACAAGCATAACACTTACATTTATTCTTAAATGAAGGTTTATTTTTCTTATGATAAGAGTTATTTGTGGACTTTTGATGTTTCTCATCATAATTTTTACCCTAAACCAAATTAGCCTTAGAAACTAATTCTTTGATTTTCTCTATGTTCTCTAGTTGGTAGTTTTTTTTTTAAATATATACACAATAGAATCCTCCAACGTTAAGTGTGTTCCTTTTATGCTTATTTCTTTTATTGTAATCTTTTTAAAAATCTGGCAACTTTTCTATCAATGAACCAACCACAAAAGGTTTTAGAAGAACTATTCCCTCATATTTTAAATCATTGATTAAGAGGTGAAAATAATATTTTTATGTTGTAACATCATTTTTCTCAAATATTTTAAAGTCTAAAAAATTAGTTATTATATAATTTTAGGTACCAACATCTTCAATTACATATTTTTCATTAATTGTGCCTAAATCTCATATGCATCTTTATATATGGAATACACATTATACAACTTATTTGATAAAGTATGTAAGATAGTGCTTCTGCATACCTTATTTGCTTTGTTCCATTTTAGAAAATCCTCTTTATAATTTTCAGTAGTAATGTTCAGAGGAGGAAGAGTGAGATGTTTTGCAAGGCCCATAACATCTTACGTATCAAAGACTTAATCTTACCATCTCTTGAAGTGTTTCCCATCAAATGGTGGTATCTTTATAGCTTCGGAGAGTGATTTGACTATAGCCAACAAGGAAGAATCACTTGAAGTATTTATAGGAAATAGTTTTAAAATTGTTGAAAATTTGTGTATATAAATAAAGGATACTTAAGTAATGAATTGAATGTCAAGGCGTGCTAGGCATTGTCTTTAAAATTATTTATACCCCCACAATAATATTAATCAATGTGCAATAGGATTGAATTGTAGTATAGTTTTAGAATTCAATGACAATTGAAAATTTTAAAGATGCACTCTAAATGCAACTTCCTTGGACAGCAAGTAAAACTTTGTATGTAAATGACATGCAAAGAGAATCTTTAATCAATGATGAAGAAGATGTTGTGTGATATGGTGTGTGATGTGTATAATTTCAACAATTAAATACGCAACGGAAGTATTCATACATATTCAAACATGTATGATCATTCAAGTACATATATATCTCATATATATATTTCATGCATGATATAAAATGAATAACAAATAAATAACCTACCCGGATATGAAGGTAGCTTTACAAATCTTCAAGAACTCCAAGCTTCAATTTTGTTGAGCTCACCTTGAAGTGTTCCCTTGCACAATTCTAGTTCACAACTAAATCCGGTGGGATTGTGAAGCTAGAATGGCAGCCTTGAATTTCCAGCAAATGATTGTTTTAACACTTAAAACAATTTGTCCTTATGATTACTACCAAGAGATGAGAAGAATTGGGTGTTTTCTATAGTTCTTTACAACTCTATATGTTGTAGCTTGGTAAGCCTTTGCATTTTCTCTCAACACTTTGAGAAAAACACTTAGGAAAAGCTCTCAATTCTCTCTCTTTTCTCCTAGAACGAATTTCACTCTCTCTTGCACACATTGAACTCTTTCAATTCTTTCTTAAGTGCAAAGAATGATTTCTCTTAGTGCTCCACCACCACTTAACCATGTTTGCCATTACAAACATTAATCTATCATATTTTTCACTCATCAATTTGATTCAACCAATTGAATTAATTTCTAGAGAGTAAATGGCATTTAATCAATGTTAAGTGATTTTACCACTTCCTTAGTGCATCATTTAAGAATTACAAAGTGGTAAACTTTCCTTATTATTAATAACAAGTGCATTCTCCATTAGTAAATGGTGTTTGCCACTTATTCCAATTAATAATAATAATTTGATTAATATATAAAATATTAATAATTCAAAACTATTTTGATTATTTACATTTACCATATATGTATTTACCAAGCAAGGTAAATAGGTAAATACATGGTAAATAATTTATGGAGCAAGATTATGTCACTTGTCAATTTCTTATTGGTTAACAACTCTTGTAAACCAATAATGTGTTTTACCTTCAATTATTGACAAGTGAATAATAAAAGGAACCTAGAAACATTTTTCAATTTGCTGAACATTGTTGGATTAATTATTGAATCCAATTCGCCGCCCCAGTGCACAACGAGTACACTTCATATTGTGAGACTCTCTAGGTCCATGCCCGATTTGTCATATGAAACTATTTCACACGTCCGTGAACAATGTCCCACACACATGTTACAGATATTACAAAACGGCGCATTAGAACATACAAGTTGAGGTTATAACATATTCGTATAATCCTTCCATCATAAATATCCTAGAAGAGCGGAGATATAGATCAACACCGTCAAGTCTCCATGTGCTCAACCATAAACTTATCTCTAGATTTGTATTTCAATAAATAATATCCGTAAACACTTTCACGATATTATTTTCCCAAGAAATTCTTGGATGTCTGCTTATGGCCATAAGACTTTCTGAAATACAATCTTTGAGTTGCAGGATATTTTACTCACCCAATTGAGTTGATGGATCCTATATCTGTACACACCGGACTCCATGAGCATCGGACCATACCCAGCGACACCCAGCGGTCAGACCATGAAAGGTATCTGACATGTGTGGAACCAAAGTATGATGGATCACTCACAAGTCCACCGTGGCACTCAGGTCTAAGGACCACGAATACTACTCAACTCGAAAGATCCTCCATTGACGGCTTTATGGGATGTCTATTGGAGATCTTTGTGAGTCTGTTCAATATTCAGTCCTTACTGAATACTTGTATCTCTATACGAGTTTCCACTAAACTCATGGTCTGCTAAGATTAACCATCTGGACTATCTAGATATAGATATACACTGATCTATATATATATATATTGATCTTCACTAGCAGACCCGCATTAGTGAAGGTTGATCAGGAACATGAAATTTAAGAACATATTTGCATAACAACATTTCTTAGCACCATTTGCAACCCATTGCAACTATGTCATTATTAATATATTCTTAAGTCTTTGTCCCATTTCAGACAAGGCTCTAACTCTTTAGATTTTACTAACTCTTAATTCTGATCTAAACTCCTTTAGATCAGATCTGAACTCGTTCAGATCATACAATGTCTAAAACGTTACAAGCATCTTACCATATTTATAAATAAAATAATTAGTGATATATTAAAATCATAAATGTATAAACATAAAGCAAATATTTATACATAAAAGGGATGGCACGTAAGCACAAATCCCAACAACTCCCACTTGCTTTAGTGCCATTCACGATGGTATCTTATACCCATTGACTCCACATGTCTTTCAAATATTTTTGGAGTTAAAGCCTTAGTAAGTGGGTCCGCTACATTATTCATAGAGTCTACTCTACGAACTATTACATCTCCTCTAGTCAAGATTTCTCTTATGATATGGTATTTTCTTTCCACATGCTTAGACTTTTGGTGTGCTCTTGGCTCTTTTGCTTGTGCAATGGCTCCGTTGTTATCGCAGAACAATGGTATAGGATCCATTGAACTCGGAACTATTCCAAGTTCAGCGATAAACTTGCGTATCCAAACCGCTTCTTTTGCTGCTTCTGATGCTGCAATATATTCTGCCTCTGTTGTGGAATCAGCGGTCGATGACTGTTTGTTACTCTTCCAACTGACTGCAGCACCATTGAGAATGAATACATATCCAGATGTAGACTTTCTATCATCTAGATCAGATTGGAAATCTGAATCTGTGTATCCTCTCAACACTAGGTCATTTTCTCCATAAATCAAAAACTTGTCCTTAGTACCCTTAAGATATTTTAGGACATGTTTCACTGCCATCCAATGGCCTTCGCCTGGATCAGACTGTTAGCGGCTTGTAACACTTACAGCCATACTGATATCAGGTCTCGTACACATCATGGCATACATCAGACTTCCCACAGCTGATGCATAAGGTATACTAGACATTCTAACCTTTTCATCTTCACTCTGAGGACACATTTTCCTCGAAAGATGAATGCCATGTCTAAAAGGTATGTTAACTGTCTTACAGTTACTGAAACTATACCTTTCCAAGACATTATCTATGTACGATGATTGAGAGAGTCCTATAAGCCTCCTAGCTCTATCTCTATAAAGCTTTATACCTAGTATATAGGAAGCCTCTCCCAAATCCTTCATGGAGAAATTCTTACTTAGGTAACTTTTGACTGATTGCAACATACCAATATCGTTTCCGATAATGAGTATGTCATCCACATATAGAACCAAGAAGACTACCATTCTCCCACTGCTCTTTTTATACACACATGATTCTTCTTCGTTCTTGATGAAACCAGACCCTCTGATTACCTCATCAAAACGAAGATTCCAGCTTCGGGAAGCTTGCTTAAGTCCATAGATAGACTTCTTCAGTTTACATATTAGACAAGAAGTTTGGCTGGATGTAAAACCTTCGGGTTGTTCCATATAGATTTCTTCCTTAAGATATCCATTTAAAAACACTGTTTTCACATCCATTTGCCAAATTTCATAGTCATAATATGCAGCAATTGCTAGTAAAATCTGAATTGACTTAAGCATCGCTACTGGTGAGAAGGTTTCCTCATAGTCGATCCCAGAACGTTGAGTATAACCTTTCGCCACCAATCGGGCTTTGAAAGTCTCCACTTTTCCATCGAGCCCACGCTTCCGCTTGTAGATCCATTTACAACCGATAGGAACAATTCCTTCAGGAAGCTCAACCAAGTCCCAGACTTGATTGTGATGCATAGAGTCAATTTCAGATTTCATGGCCTCTTGCCATTTTCCCGAATCGATGTCCAACATCGCCTCTTTGTAAGTTAAAGGATCATTTTCTTCAATCAAGAAAACATCAAGAGCACCTTTAGATATGGAACCATACCTTTCAGGTGGCCTTGATATCCTTTCTGACTTACGTGGAGGGTGTGTCAAAGGTATTCTGCTTGATTGAGCCTGAAGTTCCATTGTTGGTTCATTTTCATTCTGATTGAGTTCATCTAACTCAATCTTTCTACAATCTCCATGATTCAGAAGAAACTCTTTCTCTAGAAAAGTGGCATAACGAGATACAAACACGTTTCGTTCCTCTGGATCATAGAATTGGTATCCCATTGAATTCTTGGGATATCCAATGAACATTCCGGTTTGTTTAAGAACATATTTGCATAACAACATTTCTTAGCACCATTTGCAACCCATTGCAACTATGTCATTATTAATATATTCTTAGGTCTTTGTCCCATTTCAGACAAGACTCTAACTCTTTAGATTTTACTAACTCTTAATTCTGATCTAAACTCCTTTAGATCAGATCTGAACTCGTTCAGATCATACAATGTCTAAAACGTTACAAGCATCTTACCATATTTATAAATAAAATAATTAGTGATATATTGAAATTATAAATGTATAAACATAAAGCAAATATTTATACATAAAAGGGATGGCACGTAAGCACAAATCCAAACAGATAATATGTTAGATTGTTTAAATAAAATGTGCCTGTGGTGTTTATAAAGATAATGTGTCTCTCTGGAGAGACATATGATATGAGTTAATTAGATCAAATATTTTCATATTCTAAACTTAATATTTGTTTGTTTAAATTAAGATTATTTAATTTTTTATATGCTTTATTGTTATTTTATAGATTTGGAGTCAATGGAGTAAATGAGAATGAAAATTCAAGAAAAATAACGTAAAAACATCAAAGTATTACAATAAATTGCTACAAGATAATACAAAAGGTGAATGATTTTTTAGCTAGTTGTTTTCGAATTAAGGATCTTGGTCATTTGAAGTGCTTTTTTGGAATAGAAGTTACTATATCCAAAGTATGAATTTCTATCAACTAACGAAAATACACATATAATATACTAGAGGAAGTTGAACTTTTAAAAACTAAGGCTCGTAGGTGAAGTCGAACAAAAAAGCAAGCCAGTAGAGGTGCAAGTTCTTGCTCTAGTAGTGGGATAGGGGTGAGAGTTCCTTCTCCTTAAGTCATAGGAGAAGCAAAAGCATGGTCCATCCTCCCTCCCTTTTCAGAAGAGAATTATAATTGCTTTATAAAACAAGCTTGTTTTATGGCCTGCTTATTAATATATAGGGTCTTATTGTTGACAATCCGTAGAGCCATAATAGGTTGGTTAGAGATACAATGCTATAGTACCTTCATAACTAGCCCAAGTGCGTCCATTCCGAACCTCACTAACTCTTCGCGTGGTTGTACAAAGAGCATGCCCGAGTGGGCTACTACACTCACTGTTCACTTGCATCACTACTTGAGATTCGCTACTGCTTTGCTTAATACTAGATCAATAAAGATTCTCTCTAGATTCTACTTTTTGATAATTTTTTATTCATTAGCCACTAGACCCATGGATCCTAACTTATTCTCAAACTTGGTTCCTTTCTCACATCAGAAATTGCGGTCCGAGTAAAGATACTACCCTTACCTTCAAGTTTTCAATGCAAAAAAATCTAAAGCTTGCATCTAACAAGGGAATGTTACTTAATAATTCGAGTAACTATCGTAAGTTGATTAGGAAGTTGCTTTATCTTACTATCACTAGACTAAATATTACTTACGCAGTTAACATACTTAGTTAATTTATATAACAACCTAGAAGACCATGTTTTAAAGCAGTACATCGGGTGTTAAGCTACTTGAAGAATGCTCTAGGATAGGTTTTTTGTTTCTTCACATGGGAAGCTTCAATTAACAGGTTTTTGTGATATAGATTAAGATGGATGTCCAAATACACATATGTCAATTACTAATTATTGTATTTTTTTCAATAATTGACTCTTTTCATAGAAAGTAAGAAATAAGTCACGATATCATAGTCTTTAATAGAGTTCGAGTATAAGTCCATGACGTTGATTACTTATAAGTTAACTTTATTACGATATTTTTTTACAAGATTTGTAAGTGCCTCACTTAGAACTAACTTAACTTTTTATGTGACAACTAAGCAGAAATCTATATTTTAGCTAACTTATATTTTCATAAAATGATGAAATACATTAAAGTAGATTGTCATATAGTTCATGAATGAATACAAAGATGGGAACTTAAAACTTCTTTCATAGAAAATGAAAAGTAAGTTACGAACTCTTTTACCAAATTATTGGGTTAAGATGCTTTCTTTTCTCTATTTACTTAATTGGGAGTTTTTGACATGTACTCTCCAACTTGACGAAAAATATTATTTAGTCTCTACATATAGTTTCCATTTGTATGTAATTACTTAATTGTAATTTTTTTCTTTCCTTTACAATATATGGGCAAACTTTATATATGTAATACTTTTCTTTATAATTAGTAATATAACAATACACAACTTTTAACAAATCTCTTTCCTTTTCTTCTCTCATTTTTCATGTAAATTAATTCTTTAACTTGTCCACCATGTCAAGATTGTTGTTCTTCTCATACTTCCATCTGGGATTTTCAACATTTTGCACACTGTTATGCACTTCTTCATAACCATTTTATTCACAACAGTTTTTTTTTTAAATATTGAATATAATTTTACTTTTTAAATTTATATTCAATTTTTTTTAAAGAAAAATTATTGTGAATAAAATAATGATGGAAAAGGGTTGACCTTATACTTTAAAAAAAATATTGAATATAATTTTACTTTTTAAATTTATATTCAAATTTTTTTAAAGAAAAATTATTGTGAATAAAATAATTATGGAAAAGGGTTGAACTTATACTCGGCAATAAATATTGCATCCATTAATCCATATTCTCTAAGGAATCGAGGTACCTCAGTGAACAGAACATCAAAGACGCATATTCTCTAACAACACTAAATGAGTGCTCTTACCATTTAAGGTCAATCTTTTAAGGTTAAATTGTATTGTTAAAAGATGTAGTTAAAAAAAGAATTTAATAATAATAATTTATAAAAAATAAAATCTGAGTCATTTGATGTATCAAAATCCCTATTGAATAAAAAACATGTTTGATTTTTTTTTAGGAGCCCTAATACGAGTTCTTTTTAAAAGTGCATGTCAAGAGGATCAATAAGAATAGCATGACTTTGCATCTATTAAATTGAAAAAAAAAATCAAAATATCATATATAAACAATCATTTTTTTTAGATCTAAAAATATTGAACAATTATAGACTATTCATGTATAGTTCGCAAATAAATGTGTTGTATCAATGGATTAAAAATAATATATAAATTTTTTTGGCTATGGGATAAATAGTACAAATTCCTTGCACGATGTATCGGTAAAAATAGCATGCGTATAAAGACCACATTGAATATAAATTTAATTTGAGATTATGATTGGAGTTGTCAATAATGAAGCAAGTTGGGTTATGATAACAATTTTTTATATTCATATTTAAATAAGATGAAAATTTTATATCTACTTTATATTTAAATTAAATAATTTAAGTTTAGAGATGGAGATCTTTTGAATAAGAATGAGATTTTTGCGATTTATTTTTTTATATTTTAAAAAATATTTTTAAAAATTATAATAATATATTTTAATTAAATAAATTTATAAAAATAAATTTTTTAATTTAAAATTTTGAGGCGGATTCGAAGGTAATAATCCATCCTATACCCTTCTGAATATAATTTAAGAATGACAACTCATTTTTATACTTGCCCTAAAACTAAAAAAATCGCAAAAATCTCTTCTCATTTATTTTATACAGGGTCACGACCTGAATGAAATTTTTTGCCAGGCCTGGTTATGAGATAGGAATAATTCTAAAGCGCCCCCGTTTGTTCTCTGGATAACACCCCATTCTGAATTAGGTGCAGTCCTTATCTTCGTTGCGTAATGTAATGCGTGGTGTAAACAGAAGCCTTACGTTACGTATGGATTGCATTTAGTTTGACTTGTATGTCAGGACGTGTATGTGTCTCCAATGGGGGTGGTTCGTGACAGGCCCAAGCCCAAGGAATACAAGTTACACGTGTCAAACGGCGACATGGCGTGCACAATACGCACAGTTGCGCATCTCAGACCGTCTCCATAAGCAATCAGATTCACTCCTACCATCGTCAGGACTAGTCTTCTCTCGTCTGTTCTCAGATCAAACACTAACATCTAAGACAGTTTCTCTTTCTGTCTCTCCGACTCGGTAATTACTATTTCCTCTTTATTTTACTACTAATTTTTTTTTAATTTATCTAGATTTATACGCTTACTCATTTATTTATCTTCTAGTTTGGATTACGTATACCGAGAAAATTCCGTGAAGTTTGAAGAAAAAAAGAGAGAAAAATAAAAAGGAAAGCAACGAATTTTTAAAATTTTCAGTTTTCCCATTAGCTTGTTACCTTCAAGTTTTTGAAAACAAGAAAATTTCTTAGTGGCCAAATAGGGAATTTTCTAGTAGTTTCGTGAATATTTATTTGGATATTGGTGTTCTCACTGATGCTTTTTTTTTTTTTTCGAAATTTTTTCTTGCTTTGTAGAATAAGACTGTTGTTTCTTCGTTTTTATAGGAAGCTCAAAGGTTTGATTTATCTGGATTGAATACTCATACACGGTGTAAAAATGGTATGTTTTTTCTTTTTATTAATAGCCTTTAAATTGAATGTTCATGATATTAAATTTAAGAGTTACATGTATTAGATGTGATTAGATGCTGTTGCTGATGTATATGCTGATTATGAACTTCTGCATCCTGCATTATGTAAAACTGGGCACTGAAATTCTTTGGCATTCATAACTAAGTCAATTTATTGTACTTGGAGTGATGCATGAAGTTCTGATGATTGGGCTTATTTCGCTTTACCTTCTCTTTTCTGTGAACTACCTAAGCTAGTTTAATCATTGATGGAGCTTTATGATTGATATAGTTGTTTTGGACCTTGTGATTGTATGTGCACATAAATGGGTATTCATTGTCTTCATTACTTTTTTCTGTTAGTTTAATGCAATTGTATGTAATATGTACATGCATACTAGTTGCTAGTTGCAATTTCAAAATTCATCTACGTGAATATTTCCTTTCTTCCCCATTCAATCATTTCTAAACCATATTCATTCTTAAGTCCATGGTAATAATGTACTTTTCTTACCATCTCTACCCTTGTTGTGGCAGGACTTCCCCTTTTGTTTTTTCCATTTAACTTAAATGAAAACTTGCTTCTCCATAGGTTATGCATTTCAATGTCGGGGAATTTTTTGTTTTCCTGGTTAAGATTCCAGTTGAGAACCAAACCTTAAGAGTTAGATACAGTAAACTTTTGTCCCCTTGTGCTACTCGAGTCAAGGCCTATAGGAAAACCTTACTTTGGATTGGTTCTGATTTTATGTTTTGTGAATCTTTTTAGCTAAAGCTCATAATAATTCCTCATTATGTTTTTATCCTTCTCATTTACTAGTTTATTTAATATTCAATGCTTTATATGATGAAATCAGCAGCCAACAGCTTTAATTTTTTTTATTAAAAGAAATTTAGAGATTGATATACATTCTTCAGGAAGCATTTGTAGATCCAATTAGAGTGAAACTTTAAACATATGAAACGATATTACTACATTTGCAGCTGTATTTGACTTAGAATTATTGTTTGCCACAAAATAAAATTTGTTGAGCAGATAGTTTAAGGAATTGTATTTTAGTACGTCATGTGTTATTTATGAAGCACTTGGATATGCGTTATTTTTTATGAGGACACCCATGGATCACTAATGCACTATTATTGGTTCTTTTGCTATATTTATTCACTCTATTGGTGGTGATGGTGCAGTTTTTTGACGGATATGGATATCATGGGACATCATTTGAGCAGAGTTATCGATGTTATCCTGCATCTTTTATTGACAAGGTCTGAGTTTCTTTTTCATTTTATGCATGTTGAAATGAGATTACAGACTTTCTACATTATTTGTTTTTAAATCATCCTCTATTAAGTGACCTGGGTTGTGACAAGGATCTATGATTGGTTCATATATAGGTTTTTAACTGATTGCTTAAGACTTTTGATTAATTTTGTTGTTTTATTCTCTCTACACCTTTTCTTTGTGATTCTAATTTCCTTTTTACCTAACTATGATGCAGCCACAAATTGAAAGCGGTGATAAAAGTGAGTCTTTCAATTCGTGTTTTAGCTTTTAGATTTTTTATTGCTAATTTTCTTATCTCCTCTCTTTTCTTTTTTCAGTTATAATGCCTCCCTCAGCCCTTGACCGCCTTGGTTAGTTAGTTAATTTCATTTTTAGTTTGGATTTGATTACCATGTGGTCTTGTCTAAATTTCTCATTGACCTTAGATGAAGAATGCTAATGTTAGATAATATCTTGCAGCATCTTTGCATATCGACTATCCAATGTTGTTTGAGCTTCGGAATGATGCTGCTGAGCGGGGCTCTCACTGTGGAGTTCTCGAGTTCATTGCAGAGGAAGGCATGATCTATATGCCATACTGGGTAGGCATTAAAAACCATCTGTGTATTTGCATGGGATTTTTGGAGTCGTAGGTCATTTTAACTGAAAAAACATCTTCAGTGAATTGATTCCTGTTGTTTTGGCCTGAATTATTTTTATTCAGATGATGGAGAACCTGCTCTTACAAGAGGGAGATATTGTGCGAGTGAAAAATGTGACCCTTCCAAAGGGAACATATGTTAAACTTCAACCTCACACAAAGGACTTTCTAGATATTTCTAATCCCAAAGCCATGTGAGTTCATGAATTCTATGTTCAGTTGTTATTTAGGATGACCAGTCAAGAAACTCAATAGCTAATGTTTGATGATTTTGCAAGAGAACAGATTATTGAACTGAAAGTTATATTTTCTTCTCCTGATTCTGCTGTGTGATCTTGTCATGTCTACTTCCTGTTTCCTTTAATGTACTGTTTTTGTGGTGTAATTTGCTGAATTCATCCAATTGTGATGTCTCTGCTTTTGCCTATTTTATCGTTTAAATTATATGATATCATACATATCATTTGCGTATTCTCATGCAGTTTGGAGACAACACTAAGGAATTATTCATGCTTGACCACCGGAGACAGTATTATGGTGGCATATAACAATAAGAAATATTACATTGACATTATAGAGACAAAACCTTCAAATGCAATAAGCATCATTGAGACAGACTGTGAGGTTGATTTTGCACCTCCTCTGGATTACAAGGAACCTGAAAAACCTGTTGCGTCTGGTCCAAGTAAGGCATCATCACAAGGTGAGAATTTTTTGTTCCTTCCTGTGTTAATTAGGATTGAGTGTTGGTGCAGGTCTGAATTTTTTAAGCTTCTGTTGTGATTTTCCTTTGAGGAAGTGATTTTTGTTTGCTGTCTAAGCCCCTTGCTAAACAGGAGGTTTATTTTCACCATAATAATCGTATGTAGAATTGTGACTACAATTGATTTTTGTGTTTTGCTCATACATCCACTTGGTACAGACCATGGACCTATTCTGGGGCTTAACATATCTTTTCCTGAAAAAGGAGATATTTACTGTTGAAACTTGTTATGATTCCTCTCTTTTGTTCTTGTAGTTGAAGAGGCTTCAGTTGAGACTGAACCAGAATTCAGCCCTTTTACTGGAGTAGGTAGACGGTTGGATGGAAAACCTTTGACGTATCAGCCTCCACCAGTTTCTTCCTCAGGGTCCAAAGACAAGCAACGTGCCTCTGCTAATGGTACTGGACAGCCATCTGCAGGGTCTAGTTCACAGAATACTGCACGGCAGTCTCAGGGAAAGCTTGTGTTTGGATCAAATGCAAGCCGCACTCCTGAGGAAACTCAAAAGGCACTCTAGTTTTGTCATCCTTCATTTTTTTTTATTCTCAATCATTTTGCTTAGCCCCACACAGCCTTTAATTGAAAGCTTAGAAAGAAAAGCAGATACAAACTTTCAAGTAATTTGTTGTTTCATTGGTACTGCAGGAAGCCGGAAAAGAGAAAAAGCAGGAGGAGCCTAATAAGAAAGAGGAGCCAAAGTTCCAGCCTTTTTCGGGGAAAAAGTACTCATTGAGGGGTTGATTAATTTATTTGACATTCAGTGCTGATTGTCTTTAGGTTATCAGTGCCTTTTACCTCTCCTTGGTGGATCAAGAAAAACTACAGAACTAAATCATCTGGGTGTGTATTATGGAAAATGAAACTTTAGGTTATCATGTCAAAATGAAGAAAAGAGAATTATGTTATAACTATTTTTCTTTGATGTGAATTGTTAAATACCTGTTTAAAAAAAAAGGCAAAGAAGGAATATGGAAAAAGCACCTTAAGAGTCCTTGCAATTATGTTATTTTGCGTAGTTGCATGGAGAAGCTTTAGAGTCCTTGCAATTATGTTATTTTGCATAGTTGCATGCTTCTCCGTGTTTTTGGCTGCTGAATGTTTGCTTTCCCTGAAAATAATGACTTGTTAATTGTAACTGGATGATGGCAATGGCAATATTTAGGCCCTGTTTCGTGTGAAGTTCCAGTGCTGTGACTTCTGTAATGAAAGTATTAGTTGTCTAGTGAAAGTGATGGCGTTTGCAAAATATGATTTTTAAATTGAGCAGGGACAATTTTAAATATTTAAATTTATATGTATATTGATCAAATAGCTATGGAGTAATATCAACTTAAATTCGAAGGTAAGGTTGCAAATGTTTATTGAATATTCTAGATGATGTACTATTAAACTTGAGTGGATATAACAAGACTGAAAGGAGCTACTTGCAATTGAATTTGCTCGAAGAAGCTCTGCCTGATCTCTTGTGGAAGAAAGGGCAAAATGACTATTCTCTCTTCTTCTTTTTTTATATTGTTTTCTAATCTTTTGTGTGAGGGTAAGTTTTTTCTTATTCTTAATAGGGATAGTAATTTATGATCGATTTGTCTGTATCTTTTCATAAAAGAATAGTAGATCCAAATGATTTAAAATAGATTTATCTTTGTATAATATTTTAATTTTATATATTAAGAGCATTACAATGTAATATTATTAATTTAATTAATAACATGAATTAATAATATTATATTTGATAATGTTTTAAAAGAAAAAGTATAGGTAAGCACATATTTCTACATTGTTAGTAAAATGTATAGTTGTAGACTTGCTTCTAGGGTCCCTTATATCATTCTCTCTCTTTGAACATTTGTAGAGGAGTAATAATTTCGGTATGAGAAATTAGAAAATTAAACGCGGTAGATTTTCATTCCACCTGATGTTGGTAATGTACAATGCTTTGATTTATTGTTGGAATAATAGTAGTTTTTCTCTCAAATCCTAGAGTGCCAAATCTTTTTTTCTTATTGCCTTCATGTCTGCCGAAGCAGATCACTGATACCCTCAGAACAAAACCCACCATTATGACATTTGGGATTTTGAGTTAATTTGCAAAAATAATCAGTTTCTAACGTGGGAGTTTATATAGAATTTTAGAAAGGAAAAAAAGGGCATGTTTATTTCTTTCCAACATCTGATAGCAACAACATATATAGAACCATTTGCAAAGCAGATTTTTGCTAATGCTTCTATAAGAATCAATCGACAAAAACTACAAAAAGAAGCAACCTCCAGCTCCTGTGCAGATGACAATTTAACTTGATCTGATGACTAAAACCTCTCCTTTGATTGATGTTGGCAGAAGCTTAATATCCTAAATCAAAAGAATTTGATAGCATATGTGCTATCAATGACACATGATACTTTCTATTTAAGAGAGAATGGCTTTAAGTGCATCTTTCACGTAGGGGTACTTGTATGGGAATCCCAACTCTTTTGCCCTTGCAGGCAGCACCCTTTGCCCTTCAAGAACCTGCAATTAGTTTGATAACTCGTTTTCAGGAAATTATAGTTATGCAGGAGCAAGCATATGGAAAAAAAACATGAGAACGATGATATTCTTACCACAGATGCACCTTCACCGAGAACTGCTTTCAGGGCAAAGTCTGGAACAGGCAGCCATGATGGTCGGCCCAAGACATTGCCCAGATGTTCACACATCTCAGCCAATCGAACAGGGTTCGGTGCAGTACCATTGATGACTCCTAAAATTTAGCCCACTAATATTGAGCTCCAATTTTTTTAGTCTTAGAAACCAAGCATCTCATACCAACAGGATGCAATTCCCAACAAAGAGAATTGAGATGAAGATAGAACAAAATGATTTTATGATAAACAAAATTAATCAAATCATCAGGTTTTGATAGGTGAGTAGTCTACATGTGAGAAGCGGAGTAAAGAAACCTCACTTGAACATTTCCCATCTCCAAAATCTTAAAATGGAAAACTGAGGCTATATGATCAAAGCTGGTTTACAGAAATCAAGCACCATACCAAAATTATCAAGATGTTCAATGAACAATTAGGTAAATGACATATAATCTAGAATGTTCGACATGACTGACATTTAAAATGTAATCTAAGATGGGAGTCGCAGTTATCTATGCACATTTTGCAAGTGCTAGCCAAACATGATATCTAAAGCAGAAAGCATGGACTATAGCACAATCAAGCAAGTTGATTAATTTCACTCTCACAATTAGCCCTTGGTGGAACATTACCTTTATAAGACGGGTTGGAGAGAGCTTCATATATGAGGCTCACTATATCGTCCAAGTGAATCCATGAAAACCTATGCAATTAGGAGAGTGAGAAATTATTTGTAGTTCTGAGAAGGAATGTAGGAGGAGCAATTCTCCAGACCGTTTCTACATATATTTTGACATGTTCAGTGGCTTCCGATATCTTAATTTAAAAATTATATAAATATTATACCAAGGAACTGTATGATCAATACTTAAGGATGACTTTGTGGAGCAAACTCAGTGAAAATTTTCCTCCGTGATGCCTAATTGGATGGGGCCTACAGGGATAGAGTAACATACCATTGTTGACCAGAGCCTAAGGGTCCGCCAGCAAACAGCATGAAGATAGGGATCATCTTAGCTGCAGAGACCAAAGTTGTAAGAATGAATATAGCACCAAAAGTAAGCCTTCACAAGAGAATATTATCTAAAAATGTATATGCATCTATACGTCTTTTCTGTTACTTAGAGATAAATTCAAATCCACTTGATTGAGATTAAGACTGACTTGAGTTGACCAAATAAACTCAAAATTCAGAAATTTGAGTAGCATCTTCCTCGTTATATTAAGTATTCGACACAAGGAAACTTGAATGTCAACGATCATTTTGGCAATCCTCTTCCAAGTTTTCTAGAATTCTGGTAAGCCTGATTCGATTGGTCATAAATTTGATTATCAATTGAAATTTGGAAAATAAATAAACGAGATAAGAACTAAAGTTGACTTATACCTAAAGCACCACCATCTTTACCAAGAACGACACCAATGCGGATACGAGCTAACCTTACATCCTTATTCACTTTGAGGGCTGTTGCTTCCCATTGTCTACAGACCTGGC
This sequence comes from Ailanthus altissimus, assembly GCA_946807835.1. Lineage (NCBI taxonomy): Eukaryota > Viridiplantae > Streptophyta > Magnoliopsida > Sapindales > Simaroubaceae > Ailanthus > Ailanthus altissimus. The sequence goes on from OX327698.1 coordinate 17,274,431, forward strand.
AAGATGAATTATATTAGTGGAAGGCAAGGGCACTACAATATTTCATGTTTATACAAGTGGAAATTAATAGATGATTCTCATGGTTTTAAACAGTTCCACTATGTCTGATTTTATTATGCCACTTCATTTACTGCTGTAAGCAGCTAACCACTTTGTTGTATGTGAAGGACTTCACCTTAAAAAGCAGATAGGACTATAAATGACCTTAATGTTTTATGATCTTCAAATATAAAACATCCTTTAATATTCATTTTTAATGCCATTACCTGCTTTTTCCTAATCAACAGATGACAATTCACAAACAAACAACACAATGATGTTACCAGAACCCCTTGATTGAAATGACCAAAAAATAGATTGTAAAGTGACATAATCAAACTATCTTACAAAACATTATTGTATTCGATAACACCATGGAAAATAAAGGAAGTCTAGAGGACCCATTTGGGACATTGATGCAGATTACTTTTACAGAAATTATACTTTTACCTCAGCCAAGTAATCATTCCCTGATGGGCTGTTCTCATCAAACACTTTTGTTTCGCTAGTTCCTAAGCATTTAAGAAAAAGTGAACATAAAGAAGTTAAACCTATTATGTGGAGACGATAAATAAAACAAGTTGAGAGAACTTGAACTGCAGAATCAGCAGATTGAATGGTGGATGGGATGATATGTCTTAAGATTATCTCACATTGGTTAAGCTCACTGTATGTTGGAGCTACTTGTACTAAAGTTGCAGTTCTATCTCTCAGCTTAAAGTCTTTAGTTGACTAATATGATAAATTGATAATTAGATCCAAGGTTTAAATGTTTCGGAACTCAGTATTGTTGCAGTCCCTGTTCATGTACTTTCGGGATTTCAAGTCTGGTCTTGGGTTCCATTTGCAGGAATATTTTACATTGGAGATTTGGAGTTATTGGATAAAATGAAACTTGAAGTTAAAAATTTGTGTTAGAAACAAACCATAGTAACCAACAGCTGTTGCGCTAACCAATACAGAGGGGCGAACTCCTTCTGGTGACTCATTAATTAAATCTACAACCTTCAAGATCAGTTAAATGTTGGGTGAACAGACAGGAAAGAAAAAAAAATGTTTATAAACCAATGCTCTTTTCTGCTCTAGAAATAATCTTTTAAGAAATAATAATAATAGAAATAAATTTCTTCCAAATGCCTGTGTATGCAGATAAAGGCATATAGGAGACATTCTAACCTTTGAGGTGACTCTGATCCTGCTTTGCTTGATCTCCTTCTTGATCTGAAATATAATATATGATTAGTATCATGCAACTTTAGGAAATTATAAATTTATCATTTACTTGAGAATATGCTGACATGTGTGCCTCATTCTTTAGGCCTAGAACAACAGAGCAGACAACCATGAACAAAGAGAGGTGCGAGGAAAGTCAATTGGCTGGTGACTGCGTAAGGTTAAATTCTTGTGAAGACAAAAAACCTTCACATTTTTCATCTCTTGGGTAGAAATAGGCCTCCATAGTACGGTTCATTTCAAATTCTATACACGAATGCCCATGCATGTATCATCAATTGATCACACCATAACAACATATTGGTCAACACTCTGTCAACTTAGTTGGGTCCTACCTTTTTTTCAATATTCTACAACTATTTGATGCAAAATCATGATGACAAATTCACACAGGCAACATTTTGCATAGCCTCCTAAAGATCCTTTATAGTTGGCAATGATTTATATTTGAATTTCTATAAATTATTCTAACAAAAGTACGGCCAGTCCATTCTGAAACACTACATCTACAAGGCTTAAGCAAGATATGTATGGACAACACATCATACAAACTGGTTCCAAAAGAAGAGGTGAACTCAGATGAGAGCAATATAAGAAAATGGCATTTGGTGTAACATGCAACTTCTTATTCTGACCAACAAATGCAGCATAATGTTGCACATGAAGAGTAGAACAGGATGAATTAGGAAATTCAATGAGTTTGCAATGCTTACCTCGGAGGACCATCTTGTACTTATTGGCAATCCAGCCAAATTTACGACAGCAGTTGAACCCTGAATGCAGTCTTTCCACTGTGGCTCCTCCGCGAGCACAAGTCCCGGATAAACCTTGTCTACAAATTCAAAAACACAGTAGAAAAAGCAAAGGGAAAAAATTCTAACAAAAGAATATAGAAAACTTACTTCAGAGTTGCCAGAAAAATAAGAGATTTACAATCCTAATTTTATTAGAGGATATGTTGAAATTGACTTCAGAAATTCAAAGTGGATATGAATGCAATAGAAAATATAACTAATGGAAGTCAGAATTTCCCTGAATATGAAAGTTGACAAATACATGTGATTAAAAGATGCAAAAAAAAAAAAATGAACCTTTCTTTCTTGACAATGAATTCAAAATGTTAACCTTTGTAATTAGTAGTTTTCAAAATTTCTGTAGATAATTGAAAGCATTCATTACCTTCTTACCGGGAAAAATTAACTGAGCTTTAGATCTTGAGCGTGTCAAGACACGAACTTGATGATTATCTGCACTCCAAGTTACATTAAGAAAATCTACCTTAGTCCATATAATTTACACTTACTTCTTGAGATGTGTGGTCAACAAACACACCACATATAAAATTTCATAAATTTTAAATTATGGCTAGAGGGAGAGCAATTAACCTGCTTGCAGTCTTTGTACCAGTCTTTTACCTATGAAACCTGTAGCTCCTGTTATTGATACAGTCATCTGATTTGCCTACAACAATGAGTAAAATGTCAACAAAATGTCCAAGAGTAAGAAAAATAAAAGAAACCTAATGCCATATTGCACGAAAAGAGAATGCTGTTCCCCATTCATATGAACCCTTTTTTACCAAAGAAAACACTATCCTTCACCTTTGATACCTACCATATTGCATGCATAGCCAGAAGTTTAAGCCAAGAGCCATTATTGAGCACCCCTATTAATAAGAAAGAAAACTAAAAGGAAAATAAAGAAGCTTTAATGAGCTTCACAAGGTTAGCAAATTTAACGGGCCCTGTCTACACAACTTGACACTAGAACATTACAAGAAAGTGCCTTTGATGATAAAAGAAGGGAAGTCGAGACTGTATTAACTTAAACCAGCTTGGAGCCTTAACATACCTAACACTAAGGATCATAAGATTCCCCAAGATCCCAAAAGCTTAACAAATAGCAGTAGCAGCGCGTATACAAATATTTCTAGAGAAGCATACATAGTGTACATAGATTACACATTTCTCAAACAAGGTGACTGTGAGAGCAAGAATTACACATTCTCTAGCACATTAAGCAGTGTAGTTGATCAATTCAAAACAAATTTGTGGAGAAAATGTATTGAGAATGCATAATAATCATCGCAGTAAATTAACAACTAGCACAGACTCACAGAGGGACAATGTTAAACTCCAAAAGAAACAATTTGTACCTTCTGGGTTTGAGCAGAGGCACACCAAACTCTAAATCGCCTTGTCTCAAACCTCTAAAAGAAGGCCAAAAGAAAAAGAGATATTAGCATCCCATATGAAAACCATTTAAGAATAACAAAGCTCAGAAAAGTAGCAGTAAAGTTGAGAGGAGTTGGCACTGACAGAGAAGGGCTGAGAGCTGTGAAGAGAAGTAGAGAGGGACTGAGACCATGTTAATATACCCACTCTGCACGACAGTTCCATTGTTCTGGTTACAAGCTCTCACTCTCTCACTGTGTTTCTGAATTAAAAGAATGTATGTTTGTGGGTGGGTGATAGAAGATAATGAAGGAACGATTATGAATAGAGTACGTTGATTGTGTCTGATTCAGAGCCACGCCTACTAATTGCGTCTCTGTTTGTATTTGTATTGGGGTTTATATACCCTTTTTGTTGTGTCTGATTCAGAGCCACGCCTGCTAACTCGCCATATCCGTCACCCATTTCTTTTGGGTTCCTTCGACCCTTGTTCCAACTCGGCTAGAGTCATTTGATTAATATCTGCCGTTAGATCAGATGGTGTTTTAAATTAGGACCGTCCGATGACTCCCAACCTGCGTCTCTTAAGTTTATTACAAATGAGCACTTTAAGATAATACATAACATGTGTCTTAATAATTAAAAGTTCGAAAAGATAATTTTAAAAAACCAACAAAATTATATTTCCTAAAAAAAAAAACAACATAATTATAAAAAATAAAATAATTATAAAATAAATATTCTCCATACATGACTACGTTAAACGATTCTTAAAAATTATGATTAAATTAATAGAAGATACTAATTCAATTAATTAATAAGAATCAATTAATAAAAAAAGTTAATAAAAAATTAGACAACCACCGGTCACTGGTAGTAGCCGTTAGTGATTGATGCCCACTTACTATTTTTTTCAATATTTTTTCAATGTTGCTCCAACACTTGGTTTACATTTATATGTACGTGTAATTAGATTATTCTGTTTTAATTAATTAATAAATAAATAAATAAAGATAATAGTGGGTATTTTAAATTTAATTAGAATGAAATTGTCTACTAAATAAAACTCATAGAATAAATTTTTTTTATCCCATATTTAGATTAAATATATTTATTATTTTAATAAATATATAATTAAAAATACAGATATAATATCATACAATTCTTTGAAATGAAATATAGTGTGTAATATAGATTAAACGGTGACATTTCTGAGTATAAACAGAAGAGAAAACCCATAAAAAATCAAACATGTCATGGGGTGCATGATGTGTCGTGAGTGGAATGCCTCATGCGATAGGTCGTGTAGAGTGTGTATTATGCAAGGTAATCCTTGCATGGTGGGTGGCACAACATTGCACAACTTATCGTGCGAGACAACCTACACGATGGGCATATCATGCTGGATTTAAGAATTTTTTTTTGTAATTTAAGAATTATATTTAATAAATTTTATTTTTTATAGGTATTATGGGCATAGAGCCACTTTTTGTGTGTTTTAAAGAAAGGTGAGAGTGCGAATAATAGTAAAAAAAGATATATTGGTTATCAAAGCATCGATATTTTAATTTCAAGGGATATGAATTATCAATAGTTTTATAATATTGTGTGTTATAGATTTGGAGTTAATTTTGATTAGTATAATTTGACTATGAGAATCTTTTATGCCTATAATGATAGTGATAGTTAAACTATAAGAAATCTAAAATAACGAAGATGTGCAATTCTTTGTAGTGATTAATAGAAGAGGTTAAGTACTTATATGTGTTACTATGGCTCTTGGATATCCTAGAATTAATGAGATTTCAAAAGCTCTTATTGAGAACCGACAAACCTATCATAACAACTTTATATCCTCAAGTGGTAGTAATCAAGCTAGCAGAATAACTCCAATAATACTAAATGTAGTATTTTCAACCAACACCACAGTTCAATGCCAATGTTTACTATTGAGATATAATGATGAGCCAACTTATACTCATTATGATGATAGAAAAGAGGGTGACCAAGGCTATTTGTCTAAAAGTGAGATTGATGATGTGTATAATTTGCATACCAGAGAAAGAAAAATAGTTCGTGATGTATGTCCAACTTTTTAGATGAACAAGGCAACATTGTTGAACCACATAAATCATTTTAATTTTTCCCTCTAATACCCATTTCAAACTTGAATTTATCTGATGAGGCATCGTGCTTAGAAATAGGCAAAGTTATTGTTGGAAAGTTGTTTACTAATAAAAATGCACTATATGCTTTTAGCTAACTTGCATTGAAAGGCAATTGAAGTTTCAAAGTTCATAAGTCTACAAAAAATTAGTTTAAGGCAAAAATATAATAATGAAAGATACAAGTGGTAAGTTTATGTTATATTAACTAATGCTAAAAAATACTTCATCGTGCAAAGAATTGACAAGGATCACACATGTTAGTTAGAGCGATTGTGTGATAGTCATCGTAAAGGTAAGAGTTAAATTATTATTAGAAACCAAAGAGATCCAAATAGATATGTGTGAAGAATTTAGAGTGACTTTAATATACATGACAACTTACCAGGCTAAAAAGCATGCTCTTATTGATAGCTAGTAACTATATGATTCATTCAAATTATTTCTTACACATTACCATTTATTGTGACTTATTTGAAAATAGATGACAAGGGACACCTTTTGTACTTTTTTTTACATTAGGTTATTATATTCAAGGTTTTAACTCTTCCATTAGATTGATTACTGTTGATGATGGTACTTTCCTAAAAGGTCGATACCTTAGTACTATGTTTGTAGCAGTTTATAAAGATGAATACAATCAAAATTTTCTATTGACATGAGATATTGTTTGATTCAAAAAATGATGCATCTTAAGAATGATTTATAGAGAAAATATGAAAGTTATTGGTAATATCAATGATATAGTCTTTGCATCATATCGATATGTTCGCATTGAGAATGTTATTCATAAAGTGTTTTCCAATGCCCACCATGAGGTGTGCATATATCACTTGAAAGGAAATTTAATATCAAAGTACACGCTGCCAGAAGGAAAAAAAGGAAGAAAGACAGATTTATAGTTATATATCTTATTACTGTAAAGATGTATTAACTCTTTGATTTTTAAAACCAAATGAATAATATGTGATATATGAACCTCAAGGAAAAAAAGTATTTGAAGGAGGAAGTTAGTTACATTAAATAAGACAGATTAGTTGACACATTTAGGAAGTATGATATAATAACCACTAATATTACAAATAGTATTAATGTAGTTGCAAAAGAGGTATGGTCCTTGTCATTACTATATTAATGGAATAGATACAAGAGTTCATACAAATTGGTTTTATAATAAAGGAGAGATTGCAAAAATATGGTATCTTACTTACTACTTGGGCAAACCATAAGGTACAAAAGCATAATGATCAATTTATTATAATGTCAGTTCATCCAATTAACAATTCAAATTTTGTTATGAAGAACTAGAGTAGGAATGAGATAGTCAACATAGTCGCGATTATATATAGTTATTAGAAAATTCAACTTTTGTCAACTACCATGTGTTCATGCTATTGTCATATGTAAATATTGTTGGAGTTGATGCTTTCGTGTCATTCTAATATTGTATGAATATTAATTATTTAGTATTTATACAATAAATATTTCGAATATAAATCGTTAATATTAATTATTAAATGGTACGAAACTTGTAACATTACAGATATTGTATGATCTGAAAAAGTTTGGATCTAGTTTGAAAGAGTTTAGACCAGGGTTAAGAGTTAGCATTGCTAAGAGTTAGTAAGTTATAAGAGTTAGCAAAATTCTAAGAGTTAGAAGCCTTGTCTGAAATTGGACAATGAATTAGGAATACACTAGTAATAACATAATTACAAAGAGTTGCAATAGGTGTTAAGAAATGTCATTATACAAGTATGTTCTCAAACATTATATTCATAATCTATGTTCACCAATGCGGGTCTATCGGTGAATCACTATTATATAGATCAGTATATGTCTATATCTGACTGGTGTAGATGGTTGTTCTTAGCTGACTATAAGCTTAAAGCTTGTATAGGTATGCGGGTATCCAATCAAGACTGGATACTGAATAGACTCATGAGGACTTCAATAGATATCCTATGAAACCGTCAAAGGAAGGTCCTCTCTAGTTGAGTAGTATTCGTGGTCCTTTGACCTGAGTGCTACGGTGGGCTTGTGAATGATCCACCATACTTTGGTTCCACATATATCAAAGACCTTTTTTGGTTTGACAATTATGTGTCACTGCGTATATCGTCTGATGCTAATGGAGTCCGATGTGCGTAGATACGGGATCCGCCAGCTTACATAGTAAGTTGTATATCCGATGCTTCGAGATTGTATCTTAGAAAATCTTGTGGCCATAAGTAATAAACCCAGGAAATGAGTTTTTCGTAGGATTAAACAATATCGCAAAAGTGTTTACGTATATTATTTATTGAGATATGAATCTAGAGATAAGTTTATGGATGAGCAAATGAGGATTTGACGGTGCTGATGTATCTCCTCGCACATCCAGGTATAATGACGTAAGGATTATATGTATGCGTTCTAACCTCAACTTGTAAGTTCTAACATGCTGATTTGTAATATTTGTGACGTGTGCGTGGGGCATTGTTCACGAACTCATGTAATAGTTTTATTTGACAAATCAGACGTAGACCTAGAGAGTCTCAATATGAAATGTACTTATTGTGCACTTGGGCAGTATACCGTATTGAATAGTTTAATATAGTATAAAATACAACAAATTACTATAATTAAGTTAACTAAAGTATATAGTTATAGTGAGACCCACTTTGGACTAACTTGGTAACTTAGTAAGGGTATAATGATAATTTTAATTTATTAATTATTTAATTGTTACGTAATCAAAATATTTATTTAAATAATAATTAAATAAAAATATAACTTAACTATGGTTAATTATTAATCAAAGGGTTAGGTTAAAAGATATTTTGTGTTTAACTAAATCATGGTTAATTATTAACTAAAGTTAGGTTAAATAAATATCTAGATATTTTATTTTTATTATTAAATAAATGTTAACCTAATTAGGGTTAATGGTTAACTCTAGAGTTAGGTTAGTTGGATATTTATTAACTTAAGGGTTAAGTTAATTTAACTCAACTAAGATTAAATGTAAACTTTAGTTAAGTGAATAGTTAAATTAAATGCAAATGAAATTCAAATTTATTTGAAATTTATGTATTAGTATATAAGTGGAATGAAATTAAAATTTAGAAGTTTTAATTTTACAATTAGAAGTGGCTGGCCATTTTTTGGTGAAAGAGAGAAAGAAACTTGTTCTTGGTTTTTAATTTCAAGTGTAGAAATTATTAGCTCTTCATCTACTTTTATTTTAGGCTACTTATTGTATTAACTAAATAGATTTGTTTTTAATTGTTCAAGTATTGATCAATGGTAAAAATAAATTAATTTAATTAAAATAAGAGTTAATCTAATTAGTTTAAGTGTTAAACAATTGTTGGATTATACTGTTATTCTAACTAATCAAACTCATCCAAGTTGATTACTAGAATTGTCAACAAGTTCATTTTATGTGGACTTCAAACAATTTAATCCAAAGGCTTTAAAGGTGATATTTCTCAATTCTGTAATTAATTTAATTAATTGTATATAAATATTTGTTCATTATATAATTTTTAATCTTTTGATGTGCTTGTATACGTATGAGATATGTATATTTATATGATGAACACATACACCACATGCATACACTCTAAAATAATCAATACCCAACAGATATGTCAGATTACAGTGTTAAGGTTTTTGTTCTTCTTATTACACATTTGAGAACTTAGTGACCACAAATGCTAATTCAGTCAATCTTATTGGTTATTTATAAGATTTGATAGTTTTGGTCAAGATACGAAATATTAAGGTCTCGCCTTTAATTGCACATCAACAATTTGGTTAATGTAAGAAGAAGCATATAGTATCAGAAGGGAAAGAACCATTCAAGAATTTTTGTAGTTGATGCAAACAATATGGTCACAATTAGTAAACTTGTCAAAACCTTATTGCTTTACCAAGCAGATGATGTTGCTTTAGATTTTTTTTGTTTATTTTTTATTTTTTTAATCATGTGGATGTTTGTTATGTATAATCATTTGGATATGTGGATATTTGTTACAAATAATCATTTAGATATATGGATGATTGTTATATATATTTGTCATTTAAACATGTCAATATCATTAAATTGTAGGTGCAATTAAATCGGCTTTTATACATGTGATAATTATGTCCATTATGTCAATTCATACACATTACATACATACATATATATATATATAAATCTCATATATACATATACGCATCATATAGATTATTATATGCAGCGAAAGTATAAAAAATAAAAATGAATATAATAAAATTATTTTAATCATATTAAAATAGAGATTGAGAAATTTCACTTCTATAACTTTTAACCAAAAGTTACTTGACCGCCTTGAATTGCACTAGTTGTCAATTCTAGCATTCAATGATGGTGAGTTTGAGTATCTAAAATAACAATTTATGAACCAACAACTGATTTAACACTTAAATCAAATTTAAGATAACTCATCATCTAGGATTTATTATTCAAATTTGTTCAACTCTTTGAACAATTGAACAAATTAACTTGCTTTAATTTTTTAAGCAAAAGAGAGATAAAATAACAATATCAACACTTGATATTGATTCAAGAAAACAATTTTTATTTGTTAAATGGCCTTTCTCTTTGTTTTTCTTTTTCTTTTGATTCTCTATAAAAATTTGCTCTAATTTCTTCTCTTACACAACCAAATACTTATTTAACTTCTATATTCACACAACCATTTTTTTTAAACCTTCGGCCACCATGCATATATCATATATTTATATACATATGCAATGTATTGTGTTTAACTTGAAATGCATAAAATAATTAAAATAATGTAAAAATAAAATAACTACTTACAAAAGACCACTTGGCCGAATAACATGGAGAGAAAAAGAGATTTTTCTATTGATCTTATCACATTTGGCCGGCTATCTCTCTTTGTACTTATCCAAAATATTGTTCAAATTAAACACATGTTAATTTGATTTTTCCAAGCATTATCTAAGCATGTATTAATTTTATATCATATGTATTTCACTTAATCCTTATCTACTTTAACTTTAACTAAAGTTAACAATTAACTTTAGTTTAGTTATGTTAACATATCACATAAATAAATTAGACATTTACTTAATCTAACCCTAGTTAACTATTAACATAGGTTAGGTTAAAGTTTATTTAATAATTAAATAACTAAATATCTAATTAACCTAACCTTATGGTTAACGTTTAACCATAGTTAAATTAATTAATTATTTAAAAAATAAATAAAAAATATTTTGATTATTTAATAATGAAATAATCAGTTAAGTGAAATTACCCTTAAACCTTTTATTAAATCAAAGTGGGTCCCACCATACTACATACTTGAGTCAATTTATCCGAGGCTCACTATACACCACGTGTCATTATTTGATTGATCAACAACAATATTTTACTAATCAATGTACTCAACTCTTAAGTATTGACACGTACGCATCCCCGAGGGTTCCTAAAATAAATATTTAGTTTTGTTGAATTTTACTGGATTGAACTATTTAATTCGGTACATTCCTCAGTACACAACGAGTACACTTCATATTACGGGACTCTCTAGGTCCATGCTCGATTTGTCAAATAAAACTATTACATGAATCTGTGATCAATGCTTTACGCACACATCACAGATATTACAAATTAACGCGTTATACCATACAAATTGAGGTTAGAACATATACGTATAGTCATTCTGTGATTTATATCCTGGATGAGTGGGGACATATATCAGCACTATCAAATTTTTATGAACTCATCCATATCATATCTCCAGATTAGTATCTCAATGAACAATATATGAAATTTCTTTTTACTATATTGTTCAACCTTATAGGAATCTCCCTTCCCGGGATTTTTATTTATGGCCATAAAACCTTCTGAGATATAATCTCTAAGTAGTGGATATATATAACTCTTCTATGTGAGTTAACAGATCCCATATCTATACACACTGAACTCCATTAGCATCAGACTATACCGAGTGACACGTAGCGGTCAATAATGTCAATTCATACGCATTACATACATACATATATGCGTCTCATACATACATATACGTATCATATACATTATTATATGCACTGGAAGCATAAAAAAACAAAAATGAACATAATAAAATTATTTTAATCACATTAAAAATAGAGATTGAAAAATTTCACCTCTATAACTTTTCACCAAAAGTTACTTGAGCCAGTCTTGAATTGCACTAGTTATCAATTCTAGTACTCAACGGTGGTGAGTTTGAACATCTAGAATAACAGCTTGTGAACCAACAATAAATTTAACACTTAAATCAAATCCAAGATAAACTCTTCATATATGATTTATTTGTTCAACTCTTTGAACACTTGAACAAATTAATTTGCTTTAATTTCTTAAGCAAAAGAGAGATAAAATAACAATACCAACTCTTGATATTGATTTAAGAAAATAATTTTACTTTGTTAAATGACCTTTTTCTTTGTTTTTCTTTTTTTTTTATTCTCAATCAAAATTTGCTCTCATTTATTCTTCTCTCACATGGCTAAATACCTATTTAACTTCTATATTCACACACAACCATTTGTTTTTTCAAAACATTCTGCCACCGTGTATATATCATATATTTATATACATATGAAATGTAATGTGTTTGACTTGAAATGCATATAATAATTAATATAATGCAAAAAGTAAAATAACTACTTACAAAAGACCACTTGGTCGAATAACATGGAGAGAAGAGAGATTTTGCTTTTGATCTTATCATATTTGGCCAGCTATCTCTCTTTGTACTTATCCAAAATATTGTTTGAAATTAAAAACATGTTAATTTAACTTTTCTAAGCATTATCTTAACATGTATTAATTTTAAAGCATTATCTTAACATGTATTAATTTTATATTTTATGTATTTCACTTAATCCTTATCTCATCTAACTTTAACTAAAGCTAACAATTAACTTTAGTTTGGTTATGTTAACATATCACATAAATAAATTAGACATTTAGTTAACTTAATCCTAATTAACTATTAACTTAGGTTAGGTTAAAGTTTATTTAACAATTAAATAATTAAATATCTAATTAACTTAACCTTATGGTTAACTTTTAACCATAGTTAAATTAATTATTTATTTAAAAATTAAATAAATAAATATATTGATTATTTAATAATTAATAATAAATTAAGTAAAATTACCCTGAAGCCATTTATTAAATCAAAGTGGGTCTCACTATACCACATACTTAAGTCAATTTATCCGAAGCTCACTATACACCACGTGTCATTATTTGATTGATCAATAACAATTGTTGACTAATCAATGTACTCAATTCTTAAGGGTAATTTCACTTAATTGATTATTTAATTATTAAATAATCAAAATATTTATTTATTTATTTTTAAATAAATAAATAATTTAACTATGGTTAAAAGTTAACCATAATTTAGGTTAATTAGATATTTAATTATTTAATTGTTAAATAAACTTTAACTTAACCTAAGTTAATAGTTAACTAGGGTTAGGTTAACTAAATGTCTAATTTATTTATATGATATGTTAACCTAACCAAATTAAAGTTAATTGTTAACTTTAATTAAAGTTAGATTAGATAAGGATTAAGTGAAATACATAAAATATAAAATTAATACATGTTAAGATAATGCTTGGAAAAGTTAAATTAACATGTGTTTAATTTGAAACAATATTTTGGATAAGTACAAAGAGAGATAGCTGGCCAAATATGATAAGATCAAAAGAAAAATCTCTATTCTCTCCATGTTATTCGGCCAAGTGGTCTTTTGTAAGTAGTTACTTTACTTTTTGCATTATATTAATTTTTTTAGGCATTTTAAGTCAAACACAACACATTTCATATGTATATAAATATACGATATATACACGGTGGGCGAATGTTTTGAAAAAGAAAATGGTTGTGTGTGAATGTAGAAGTTAAATAGGTATTTGACCATATGAGAGAAGAAAAAATGAGAGAAAACTTTTATTGAGAATAAATAAAAAGAAAACCAAAGAGAAAGGCCATTTAACAAAGTAAAATTGTTTTCTCGAATCAATATCAAGTGTTGATATTGTTATTTTATCTTTCTTTTGCTTAAGAAATCAAAGCAAATTAATTTGTTCAAGTGTTCAAAGAGTTGAACAAATAAATCATAGATGAAGAGGTTATCTTGGATTTGATTTAAGTGTTAAATTTATTGTTGGTTCACAAGCTGCTATTCTAGATACTCAAACTCACCACCGTTGAGTACTAGAATTGACAACTAGTGCAATTGAAGGCTGGCTCAAGTAACTTTTGGTGAAAAGTTATAAAGGTGAAATTTCTCAATCTCTATTTTTAATGTGATTAAAATAATTTTATTATGTTCATTTTTTTTATGCTTCCGTTGCATATAATAATGTATATGATGCATATATGTATGTATGAGACGCATATATGCATGTATGTAAGGCGTATGAATTGACATAATTGACCGCTATATATCACTCAGTATAGTCTGATGGCCATAAAGTTCGGTTTGTATAGATATAGGATCTGTCAATTCACATAAAAGAGTTATATATATCCACTACGTAGAGATTGTATCTTAGAAGGTCTTATGGTCATAAGCAAAAATTTCAAGAAAGGAAATTCCTACAAAGTTGAACAATATAGTAAAAAAGCTTATATATATTGTTCATTGAGATACTAATCTAGAGACACGTATATGGATGAGTTTATAAAAATTTGACGGTGCTAATCTATGTCCCCACTCATCCAGAATATAAATCACAGAAGGACTATATGTATACGTTCTAACATCAATTTGTATGGTTTAACATGTTGATTTGTAATATTTGTGACGTGTGCGTGGAGCATTGATCACAGATTCATGAAATATTTTCATTTGACAAATCGAGTGTGGATCTAGAGAGTCCCGTAATATGAAGTGTACTTGTTGTGCACTGAGGCAACGTACCAAATTGAATAGTTGAATCCAGTAAAATTCAACAAAATTAAATATTTGTTTCAAGAACCCTTGGGGATGCTTGTGTGTCAATACTTAAGAGTTGAGTATATTGATTAGTTAACAATTGTTGTTGACCAATCAAATTATGACATGTGGTGAATAGTGAGCCTCGGATAAATTGACTCAAGTATGTGGTATGATAGGATCCACTTTGATTTAATAAATGGCTTAAGGGTAATTTTACTTAATTGATTATTTAATTATTAATTAATTAAAATATTTATTTATTTAAATTTTTTAAATAAATAAATAATTTAAATATGGTTAAAAGTTAACCATAAAGTTAGTTTAATTATATATTTAGTTATTTAATTGTTAAATAAACTTTAACTTAACCTAAGTTAATAGTTAACTAGGGTTAAGTTAACTAAATGTCTAATTTATTTATGTGATATGTTAACCTAATCAAATTAAAGTTAATTGTCAACTTTAGTTAAAGTTAGATTAGATAAGGATTAAGTAAAATATATAAAATATAAAATTAATACATGTTAAGATAATGCTTGGAAAAGTCAAATTAACATGTGTTTAATTTGAAACAATAAATTGGATAAGTACAAAGAGAAATGACTGGCCAAATGTGATAAGATCAAAAGAAAAATCTCTCTTTTCTCTATGTTATTCGACCAAGTGGTCTTTTATAAGTAGTTATTTTATTTTTGCATTATTTTAATTATTTTATGCATTTAAAGTCAAACACAGCACATTTCATATATATACACGGTGGCCGAATGGTTTTTTAAAAAAATGGTTGTGTGTGAATATAGAAGTTAAATAGGTATTTGGCCGTGTGAGAGAAGAAGAAATGAGAGCAAATTTTAATTGAGAATAAAAAAAAGAAAACCAAAGAGAAAGGCCATTTAACAAAGTAAAATTGTTTTCTTGAATCAATATTAAGTGTTGATATTGTTATTTTATCTCTCTTTTGCTTAAGAAATCAAAGCAAATTAATTTGTTCAAGTGTTCAAAGAGTTGAACAAATAAAACATAGATGAAGAGTTTATCTTGGATTTGATTTAAGTGTTAAATTTGTTGTTGGTTCATAAGTTGCTATTCTAGATACTCAAACTCATCACTGTTTAGTACTAGAATTGACAATTAGTGCAATTCAAGGTTGGCTCAAGTAACTTTTGGTGAAAAGTTATAGAGGTGAAATTTTTCAATCTCTATTTTAATGTGATTAAAATAATTTTATTCTCTTCATTATTGTTATTTATGTTTCCACTGCATATAATAATGTAAATAGTGCGTATATTTATGTATGTGATGCTTGAATTGATATAATGGACATAATTACCACATGTATAAACCCGATTTAATTGCACTTACAAAACTAAGCTCAAGTTCAATTAAGAACAACATTCTATACTATATAGATATAGACATACATTGATTTATATGAGAATGGATTCACCGACAAACCTGCATCGGTGAAAATAGATTAGGAATATTGTATTTGAAAATATATTAGTATAATGACATTTCTTAGCACCTATTGCAACTTCTTAGCACCTATTGCAACTCTTCACAACTATGTCCTTACTGATATATTTTCAATCTCTGTATCGTTACAGATAAGACTCTAATTTTTTAGATTTCACTAATTATTAAAACCTGCTAACTCTTTACAGTTATAATTCTTAGTGACGCTAACTTTAAACCTTGATCTAAACTTCTTTAGATTATATAATATTTGTAGCATTACAAGTATTGTATCATATAATAAGAATAATTAGTGATTTAACAAAATATACATTGTATAAATATTTAAAATGAATATTTATATAATTTTTGTGGTAGCACATAAGTATAAACCCTAACAATCTTTCAATTGCTCGAGTGCCATTCATAGTGGTATTTAATACCCATAAACACCACATGTTTCTCAAACACCTTTGGAGTTAAGACTTTAGTAAATGAGTCCGCTATATTATTCGTAGAATATATTTTACAAATGATTACATCTCCTCTAGCAAAGATATCTCTAATTATGTGGTATTTTCTCTCCACATGTTTAGACTTCTAGTGTGCTCTTAACCTTTTGGCTTGTGCTATGGCCCAATTATTGTTGCAAAATATTGGGATAGAATCTGTTAAACTTGAAACTATTTTGAGTTCAGCAACAAATTTGCATATCCACACTACTTCTTTTGCCATTTCTGAGGTGGCTATGTATTCTACCTCTGTAGTAGAATCAGTTATAGACCCCTGTTTGATGCTCTTCCAAATCACTACAATACCATTGAGAGTAAACACATATCTAGATGTAGACTTTCTATCATCTAGGTCAGACTGAAAGTCTGAATCTGTGTATCCTTACACTTTTAAATCATTATATCCATAAATGATAAACTTATTCTTAATGCCCTTAAGGTATTTAAAGATATGTTTGACTGTCATCCAATGACTATCACCTAGATTAGATTGGTACCGACTAGTGACACTGATAGCCATACTAATGTCAGGTCTCTTATATATCATAGCATATATCAAGCTTCCTAAAGCTGAAGCATATGGTGTGTTAAACGTTCTAACTCTATCATCTTCTGTCTGAGGAGACATTCTCCTCGAAAGATGAACACCATGTCTGAAAGGTACGTTAATTATCTTTACAGTTAGTAAAATTATACATTTCTAATACACTATCAATGTATGATGTTTGGGAAAGTACTATCAACTTCCTAACTCTATCTCTATAAAGCTTTATACCTAGTATATAGGAAGTCTCTCTCAAATCTTTCATAGAGAAATTCTTACTCAGATAACTTTTGACTGGTTGTAACATACCGATATTATTTTTAATGATCAGTATGTCATCCACATAGAGAATTAGGAAGACCATCATGCTCCCACTAACATTTTTGTAGACACAAGCTTCCTCTTCATTTTTTATGAGATCAGACTGTCACGCCCCAGACCCAAAAGATCCGACACACGACATCACTTACATTCATTCACTGCATGTGCACTCATAAATAATTTTACACAAAATTTTCAACTTTCATTTCAATTTCTTTCAGAATTATAGCAATTGAATTATGACTGGGACAATTATTAAACCGGAGATACGCAGAGTTTTCTCAGAGATTAACACTCTACTACGTCACCAGTAGCAACTTTGTTACCGGGAGCCCAGAATATATCCATTGCAAATTCTTACTTAAACTCATCCAATAACCACACTTTATAAAACTTAAACAAAATCCAATCCACACACAATGAAATAATACATAAGTATTTATTCAATAGGGACAAACCAAATATCCTATCCCACGTGTCCCCAAATGAAACACACAACAACCTAGCAACTTAGGGAACCCAAGGAACAGCAGAGGCCTTGCCAAATCCGCTAAGCACACATGTACCTTATTTACCTGAAATCACCATAAACTATAATGAGTATAAAACTCAGTAAGCATACTAATTTTTCATATATCAAATACAAATACATATATGTACACAATGCATATGTATGATATGCTGTGATCAATCAAAATCATAATCTTATCAAATCACATATCATGTAAGCGCTTACACATTCTTTCAAAACACATAATAGGAATACCATCACTCAACTACTACTTAGTAGGACTTACATATCACATATCACATAATGAGCCAAATGTCACTCGTAGGTGACATACCGTATGAGAGGAATAGTACAAGTGAGGTCTTTAAATCACACATATATAACGCTTATGCCCGAAGGTAAAAGCCAAACCCTCACCCTGATCATCGGTGAGTCCTCTCACATGTACCAATACGCCACCACACGAATGTGATGACTCACACTTCCTTTAGGTACCAATAGGATCCTCCCTACATACGGAACACATAACATATACCAATCCCGAAGGAAAGGCCACACATAAAGGCTCCACAAATCACATAAAATGCCTACTAAGTTAACAGTGAGTTCAAGTACCCTCAAATCACAAAATATTTCTCATGGACATATTACACTTCAAAAGCTTTCTTTGTTAAACGCATCTTATTTTGGAAAGCTCACTTTCAAAAACACATGTATGTCCATGCTCAATGTCAATACTCACATTCATAAACATATATTCACATTTCATATCAAAATATACTTTGACATATCATAAACATATTCTTAACCCCATTTACAAAATCATACAAAACAATTATTATGTTTATTGTGATTCCAGTAGTAAGTCTAGTATACTTACCTCTTAACACTTTCAGCTACAAGGCTTAAATCTCCTTAACCTATCAATGGAGATTAATCCTTTCATAAGCCTCACAATTCACACAAAATACTTTAAATAGCTTACAAAATTATACACAATGCATTTATCACATCAAATTGGTCTAAATATTTAGTTTCTCAAAACCTGTCATTCTGACCACTTACACTTAACAAAAATTTCTAATACATCAAATGATGTCCAATTACTCCGAAATCAGAATATATCATTCTTGACTCATATATACTTCTTATATATGAATATTATATCACAATTCCTACACAATCCATTCTATACACACCATCGAATCCAAACTACAAACCTGACAGGATCAAGATACTTACTGAACAGTATTCAATCTCCCAATTTTATAAAATCATATACTAACTCAAAAATTATAAAACTACCACATAATTACTCTTGACACATATCTCAGTCCATGATAAATATTTGGCTTCCAAATAACTGCCAAAAGTATTTTAAAACTATTTTATTTCATAACTTTAAAAATCTGTTAATCAAATACTACAATGAGCTGATACACTTTAGAAATTCATAACACTTCAACCACATTGATCCAAATTCTCAATTCCGAGTATATCATATTAGACATATAAAATTATCATATTCCACAAATTCATAATTTTTAAAGATCATTCAGCAGCTCAAAAATTATTTTCCACTGTATCATACTGTTTACACAGGAAATTTCCAGAATTCCAGGGTCATTTTGGTAAATTCACTACAAATTCAATTTCCGAGATTTTCAGTCGATTCAAAGTCTCAGATGATCCTAAACACGTCTAATTTCATATACTCAAAATTCAAAACCAGAATCGAATCACAACAATTTATAAAATTCCTAAATCAAGAGGTTATCCAGCAGAAATTTCATAATTCATCATGATTTATCAAACTATCTTATAGATCATCATCAATTCTCACAACATCAAACGAAATACACATCAAATCCTTAATTATACATATTTCCAGAAATCAAAACTTAAAGAAATTAACTTAATTAACACCAATAAATTGATAATTAGTTGTGATATACCTCTAAAGATCCAAAATTCCAATTTCTTCTTCTTTTTCTTCTTCTTCTTCTCTTTCTCTCTCCTTTATTTCTCTCTTCTCTCTCTAAAAATGGGTAGCTCGACAAAAATGAGAGAATTAGGGTTTTTAAAAGTGTATTTTTATACTAAGTGGTTAATTTTTGGTATTTACGAATTCACCCCCAAAACTTTCAAAGTATAACAATTTGGTCCCTAAAATAATTCCAAAGTCTTGCAAATAAACCCAATACTAATAATATATCCTTAACCTATAAAAACACTACTAATAACAATATATAAATCAAGGATCACCCACATACAAATAAAATACGTATATTTATATATATAAATATACATATTCTTACCGGTTATGGATACTGGTTACTACAATTCTCCCCTCCTTATAAGAATTTCGTCCTCGAAATTCATAACTTAAGCACATAGATGAGGATACTTAGATCTCATTTCTTCTTCTCATTCTCAATTTTCCTTTTCAACTGTATAGTTTATTCATAAAACATTTACAAAGCAATCTTCCATGTATATAGGATTTGCTCATTGTGGTCTAAAATCCTAATAAATACTCATTCATATGTTAGATTATCTCTAAGTTGGCTCATAGCTGAGTATACGAG
Organism: Ailanthus altissimus; assembly: GCA_946807835.1. Taxonomy (NCBI): domain Eukaryota; kingdom Viridiplantae; phylum Streptophyta; class Magnoliopsida; order Sapindales; family Simaroubaceae; genus Ailanthus; species Ailanthus altissimus. The sequence continues at coordinate 17,294,960 of OX327698.1, forward strand.
AGGAGTACGAAACATATATCCATAAAATAAACATATGACACACATTATGGACTTATAAAATTATACACACATATTTTTATTCTTTTTTTTTTTTTTTTTCCATTCGTTCAATATTTAATGGGTATCTATACACTTCACCTTTCATTCATTAAAGAATAACATAGATGTAGAATACCCATACTAATCTCTTACATAAAATTCTTAACTCCTTTAAAAATTTTAATCCCTTCAACATATACTCATACGTCATAATATCATTCACTACCTTGATATCATTCAAAAAAAAAAAATGTAGTATTTCTACGCAACTAAGTTGTCATTCAAATCAGAATATTAAAAGCATTATCTTAAACGATCAAAAATCAACTTCAATAAAAAGACCTTTAGTTCAACTGATTCTTAAACTATAGATCTTAACATTATATCTCTTGCTTTAACTCTTAAAAAAAATAGTCCACCTTATTGGACATCATTTTCTCATTGAGATTGACATGTCTGCTTATTCTAATATGCTCGATTTCAAATAGAAAAGATTCTACTAGCACAATTACTGCGATGACAAATATGATTCTTTTAACTATTCCTTTAACGTCATCCACGTAAAAGGAAAGGACAAAACGATTATTGATTTTCTTTCATAAAACTCTATAAATAGCCTAAACCTCATAATCACTTTTCTAGCAATAAATAAAACCAACCTTCTTACCATATTCATAATGCATCCCATTATCATAACTCCTCCTGTTCCTTTTTCTCCACCACAATTTCCAGACCTAATCAAAACCAGAACACTCCATTCCCGTGCCAAAGAATTCATCAGACACTACGCCATCTTAGCAGTCCAAGAACACGGCCTCACAGTTCTTGGTGGCCCTTTGTTCAACTTAGAATACCCTTTCTTTCACCTGCACTCTTTTTTCCCATTTTCCCAATGGTCCAAACCTGTCCTTTACTTGTTATGGTACCTGTTGGATCTGTATACAATCGCCATGGAATTCCCATTACTTAGAACCCTCCAAAAATTAGAAAAATGTGATGAAGATCATCCAGCCCTGATTTTTCTCCAATGGTTTTACCCAAAGACATGGTGGATAACTAAATTTCAATACATGATTGCAAACAACACAAATGCTGCAGTCCCCAGACAACATCTTTGGTCAGTCTTACTTCTCCAACGGAAGGGTATGATTATTTCAGATCACGAGATTCATTATTACCCCACTGTTAAGGATTACTTCACATTTACTCTTTCACTAAAGGGATCAATTAAGCTCTAGCCTGAAGAAGTAATTCAGCAAAAGAGAGAACTTGAAAGAATTCTTGCTCAGGAAAATCAAATAATTCCTCCGTCTGTTTGGATCTCCACAGAAGATGCTGCACCTTGGGAACAAGTTGAAGCTGACTTTACAGAAGACCTGAATTTTGCCAATATACTCAAATTCCAACAAAGACAAAAATATCATCTTTCACATCTCAGAAATACAGATTACTCTACTCATCATCACCATATCCCAAACATGACTTATTATGCCAGATACAGACAAGCAATGGATAACCTTCACCACTGGCCTCAGCTAACTGTCCCGACAGAACCTACCCAATCTCAGCCAGTTGTCCCGACAGAACTTGACCAACACCAACCCAATCTTGACTTATCCCTCTTTCAAGACTCCCAACCTTATCCAACCGACACCCAAATCCAAGAGGAAGCCAGCACATCCCTCATCCAGACCAGCTCACCTGGAGAAGATCAAGATATGGTAGACCCACATTCCACTCCGCCAGAGCCCTCATTCAATGTATGGGAACAACAACTCCATAAGTTCCTCTCTCACGGATACGACACAGATGAAAGCGACCAAGGAGACTCATTTTGACCTACATTGTTGTTTCTATTTTCACAGAAACTAGATCCGTGTTGCTCTATCACATCAAGGAGAGACTGATTACTACTTTATCTTTATGTCAAGTGTGCTTTATCTTTCTTCATATCTGCTTTTAATCTATCGGCCAAAAATTAATGTTAAGACCACAAAATCTTTGTAATTAATAAAGTTAATTTGGCCTCATGTCCAAAGTCCAATTGTTAGCTCAAAAAGTCTTCAAGTCATTGATGTATTGTCGACCATTAGTGCCAAAATGGCTAAGTCCCTAAATCCATGAAATAGGCCTTTATTGACTTTTCTTAATTATCTTACCTAACTTATCACACTTCCGACACAATTTTTATCACACTTACATATCAACATATATTTATTCAAGATTTTGCGACCTATTGTCCCTTATAAAATGATAAAGTAAAACTCATTCTTTTTTTTTTTTTTTTTACCTCACAAGAATCGAGAAAAATATATACTTGAACATACTTACACATATGCTCCATAACTATTATCAATTTGTTTCTCTATAAATACATTATTATTGCATCCTTATACAAACTCAAAAATATTCAAAGATTAGGGTGAGCATAACAATGGAGGAAACCTCAGCTCGTCGATTCACAAAAATTTGTGTCTTTTGTGGATCCAACCCTGGAAATACTGAAGAGTTTACAAAAGTTGCAGAAAATCTTGGTAAGGTATTAGCTGAGCGAAATATACATTTAGTATATGGAGGAGGTAACCGAGGGTTAATGGGGTCTGTGGCAAAAGCTGCACACAATAAAGGTAGTCGAGTTTTGGGTATCATTCCAAAACCTCTAGCTATTGAAAATGTTGTAGGAAAAACAATTGGGGATGAGTTACAAGTCTCATCTATGCACGAGCGAATGGCTCAAATGCTTAGGCATGCGGATGCTTTCATAGCTCTACCAGGAGGTTTCGGGACCTTGGAGGAAATTTTTCAAATTGTCTCATGGGCACAATTACAAATCCACCAAAAACCCATTGGTTTGTTAAATGTTAATGGTTTTTACGACGGGTTGATATCTTTTCTTGACTATGCAGCGGGAACACAATTCATCCCACTTCTAGCACGACGGATTCTTATTTCTGCTCCAACTGTTGATCAACTGATTGATCAATTGCAGTCTTTTATTCCTCTGTCTAATCCAACATTGCATCAGTTAGATTGGTCTACTCATGACAGTCAGAAGAAGCGCAAAATAGACTTAAATCTCACTCCGTAGCCTCTACTGTATTTTTGTTGCTGCTATTGTTGTTGTGTTGTTGTTTTCCTTTTCAATAAAAGTTGTTTCAATTGATGTCTTCAATACTCTACTTCTCTATATTTTGTCATTGAGAAAATTATCTCAATTTGCTCTATCACATGCAAATTATCATTATAAGATATTCGACATCATTCTTGTTAAGCATATTAGTCACAACTTAAAAAAAATTCTAAATGGTAATATAAGATCCACAAGGTACCATTATCCACAACAACAACAGTCTTAGCAGCTCTTGGATACTGTGTCATCTTCACAAAATCATACAAAATTTAAGGAATATGTCAAACTTTTACACAACAAAGCTACAAATACAATCCTAAGGATTTGGCATCTGCTCGGTTCCCTTGACTTGACACTTAAAAGTCTACAGAATCATATCTTAGCTCTGATACCAATAAAAGCTGTCACGCCCCAGACCCAAAAGATCCGACACACGACATCACTTACATTCATTCACTGCATGTGCACTCATAAATAATTTTACACAAAATTTTCAACTTTCATTTCAATTTCTTTCAGAATTATAGCAATTGAATTATGACTGGGACAATTATTAAACCGGAGATACGCAGAGTTTTCTCAGAGATTAACACTCTACTACGTCACCAGTAGCAACTTTGTTACCGGGAGCCCAGAATATATCCATTGCAAATTCTTACTTAAACTCATCCAATAACCACACTTTATAAAACTTAAACAAAATCCAATCCACACACAATGAAATAATACATAAGTATTTATTCAATAGGGACAAACCAAATATCCTATCCCACGTGTCCCCAAATGAAACACACAACAACCTAGCAACTTAGGGAACCCAAGGAACAGCAGAGGCCTTGCCAAATCCGCTAAGCACACATGTACCTTATTTACCTGAAATCACCATAAACTATAATGAGTATAAAACTCAGTAAGCATACTAATTTTTCATATATCAAATACAAATACATATATGTACACAATGCATATGTATGATATGCTGTGATCAATCAAAATCATAATCTTATCAAATCACATATCATGTAAGCGCTTACACATTCTTTCAAAACACATAATAGGAATACCATCACTCAACTACTACTTAGTAGGACTTACATATCACATATCACATAATGAGCCAAATGTCACTCGTAGGTGACATACCGTATGAGAGGAATAGTACAAGTGAGGTCTTTAAATCACACATATATAACGCTTATGCCCGAAGGTAAAAGCCAAACCCTCACCCTGATCATCGGTGAGTCCTCTCACATGTACCAATACGCCACCACACGAATGTGATGACTCACACTTCCTTTAGGTACCAATAGGATCCTCCCTACATACGGAACACATAACATATACCAATCCCGAAGGAAAGGCCACACATAAAGGCTCCACAAATCACATAAAATGCCTACTAAGTTAACAGTGAGTTCAAGTACCCTCAAATCACAAAATATTTCTCATGGACATATTACACTTCAAAAGCTTTCTTTGTTAAACGCATCTTATTTTGGAAAGCTCACTTTCAAAAACACATGTATGTCCATGCTCAATGTCAATACTCACATTCATAAACATATATTCACATTTCATATCAAAATATACTTTGACATATCATAAACATATTCTTAACCCCATTTACAAAATCATACAAAACAATTATTATGTTTATTGTGATTCCAGTAGTAAGTCTAGTATACTTACCTCTTAACACTTTCAGCTACAAGGCTTAAATCTCCTTAACCTATCAATGGAGATTAATCCTTTCATAAGCCTCACAATTCACACAAAATACTTTAAATAGCTTACAAAATTATACACAATGCATTTATCACATCAAATTGGTCTAAATATTTAGTTTCTCAAAACCTGTCATTCTGACCACTTACACTTAACAAAAATTTCTAATACATCAAATGATGTCCAATTACTCCGAAATCAGAATATATCATTCTTGACTCATATATACTTCTTATATATGAATATTATATCACAATTCCTACACAATCCATTCTATACACACCATCGAATCCAAACTACAAACCTGACAGGATCAAGATACTTACTGAACAGTATTCAATCTCCCAATTTTATAAAATCATATACTAACTCAAAAATTATAAAACTACCACATAATTACTCTTGACACATATCTCAGTCCATGATAAATATTTGGCTTCCAAATAACTGCCAAAAGTATTTTAAAACTATTTTATTTCATAACTTTAAAAATCTGTTAATCAAATACTACAATGAGCTGATACACTTTAGAAATTCATAACACTTCAACCACATTGATCCAAATTCTCAATTCCGAGTATATCATATTAGACATATAAAATTATCATATTCCACAAATTCATAATTTTTAAAGATCATTCAGCAGCTCAAAAATTATTTTCCACTGTATCATACTGTTTACACAGGAAATTTCCAGAATTCCAGGGTCATTTTGGTAAATTCACTACAAATTCAATTTCCGAGATTTTCAGTCGATTCAAAGTCTCAGATGATCCTAAACACGTCTAATTTCATATACTCAAAATTCAAAACCAGAATCGAATCACAACAATTTATAAAATTCCTAAATCAAGAGGTTATCCAGCAGAAATTTCATAATTCATCATGATTTATCAAACTATCTTATAGATCATCATCAATTCTCACAACATCAAACGAAATACACATCAAATCCTTAATTATACATATTTCCAGAAATCAAAACTTAAAGAAATTAACTTAATTAACACCAATAAATTGATAATTAGTTGTGATATACCTCTAAAGATCCAAAATTCCAATTTCTTCTTCTTTTTCTTCTTCTTCTTCTCTTTCTCTCTCCTTTATTTCTCTCTTCTCTCTCTAAAAATGGGTAGCTCGACAAAAATGAGAGAATTAGGGTTTTTAAAAGTGTATTTTTATACTAAGTGGTTAATTTTTGGTATTTACGAATTCACCCCCAAAACTTTCAAAGTATAACAATTTGGTCCCTAAAATAATTCCAAAGTCTTGCAAATAAACCCAATACTAATAATATATCCTTAACCTATAAAAACACTACTAATAACAATATATAAATCAAGGATCACCCACATACAAATAAAATACGTATATTTATATATATAAATATACATATTCTTACCGGTTATGGATACTGGTTACTACACAGACCCTCTGATTACCTCATCAAAATGATGATTAAAGCTTCTAAAGGCCTGTTTAAGTCTATAAATGGACTTCTTTAGTCTGCATACTAAACCGAAGGTTTGGCTAGATACAAAATCTTCTGGCTATTCCATGTACATCTCTTCATCGAGATATCTATTTAAAAATGCCATTTTAACATCTATATGACATATCTCAAAATCATAATATGCAACAATCGCATTAACCTTTACATCACTACTGGTGCAAAGGTTTTCTTATAGTCGATCTCAGATCGTTGAGCATAACCTTTTGCCACCAATCAGATTTTAAAGGTTTCTACCTTCTCATTGAGCCACACTTCCTCTTGTAAATTTATTTACAACCAATAGAAACTATTTCTTTAGGAAGCTTAACTAAGTCCCAGATTTTATTCTGATGTATATAGTCAATATCAGATTTTCATGGCTTCCTGCTACTTTTTCGAGTCAATGTCTAACATCACCTCTCTACAGGTCAAATGATTATTTTTTTATACTAAAAAAATTTTAAGTGCACATTCAGGCATCTGACAATACCTAATAGGTGATTTAGATATCTTTTTCGACCTATGTAGAGTGTGTGTCAAAGGTACCGTGCTTATCTGATCCTGAGTTTCTATCATTGGTTCATTTACTTTCTGATTGACACATCAAATTCAATCTTTCTACATAAATTATGCCGTTGAGGTAAATATTTACAAATATATTATATCTATATATATACAATTGTAAATTTTTAGGGTAATGCCTGAGGGTATTTGTATTAATGTAAACAAATCAGTCTTAGATATTCATTGATGAACTACAATGTAAGAAAATAACATTAAACTAATATGTTAATTTTCTATTACAAAAAAGAGTAAGTAATTAAAAATAATAACCTCTTTATAAAATCGTCCCGCCAATGTTGTAGAGTGTTTGAAACTATGTATAGTTAGCATCAATACCAACAAATTGACACATTTAGTTCCCTCGCAAAGCTACTCCTAATATCCCACTTAGAGTGTTAAGTCAATTGGACACATCAAATCAACATCAACCTTTGTGTCTTGATATGCCTACTTGACTTTTCACTGTTATTTTTTTCTTTTCTGTTTCCTAAAAAAAGAATTTATAAGAGGTATATACATAACTCCCGCAGGTTTTTATTCTTGTCCAAACATACTTGCCCTCTTAGGTGCTTCAAGTAACTAACACTCATACACTAACATCTCTAACATCAATACTTTATTAGAAATCTTTGTCTACTTAAAAGTCAATATCCATATGATTCTTAGAAGTATTAACATTATATGATTCTTAGAAGTATTAACATCATGAGTCCAATCCATACCTATTTGAGGAAACTAAACAACAGATGCATATATTCAAAAAAATAAGTTTACAAAAAATTTTCAGTTGGATATAAAAAAATATAAATTAAACATTTTTAATTTACTTTATTTTCATATCTATACAAAATATAAATGATTGCTATAACTATCTAAATATTTTAATCTCTTACATAAACTTTTTCTAACACTCAAGCTCAATAACCAAGTAGGTATTATTTGCTTTGAGCTTTATGCACGCGTCTTTCACCCTTAAGGATTTATTTTTGGGATTCACGTATATATCATTTACCAAAAATGCATCTACTTAGTTAAAATAACCCAAGCTTTATAAGTTATACCAAGCTCATCTTCACGAACAATATGGAATGTGACACTTTTGTTTTTGTGATTGTCACAATCGATCATGCACTTTGCATCTTTTTTCTCATCAACATAACCTCATTATGCAAATTATCAAATTTCTAACACTAGTAATTACTTGGATATGTGGATATTGTGTATTGTTCAAGTTATGCCTAATTAGATAAATAAATGTCAACTAAGCATTTGATGCAAATACCATGAATAGGGAAATTTCGTACCAAATTATATACCTAGTCTTCATGTGGCTTGAGGAGATCTTGATTATGGCTACCAGACTCTATTGTAGGGTCATTCTCAAGTTTAGTAACGTCACATAGACAACATCATAATCCATGTTAAGGTATCTATCATACCTTCTTACCGATTGCTTAAATTGCTTCAATGCCTGTACAAAGTCTTCTCCTTTCTTATTATCTTTTGTAGACAACTTTCATTTTAGATCTAACTCATACTTAACAAATAACAAACTGAATGAGCTATTGCCACTTATATTGTTAATTCATTTTATTATTATTCAAAAACTCTAAGCGTTGTGAAAATAACTTGCAATGTCTTTATTAAAGACATTTGACATTAAATTTTTTTGTGTTACATTCTTTTTAAACATCCATTTTAGCAAACAATGGCTGTAAATGAGGTTTATTGTACATGTACAATCCCACACAATAAGATCGGTTTATAGATTCATACGTGTAATAAAAATTTTCATAACATAATTAAACAACAATATATCTATATTCACGATTAATCCATGTCAAAAGTAATCACTTCTAGAAGGCATAGATAAATTTATATAAATTATATTTCTCTCTCTTATATGATGAATTGTTTGCTAAAGTGTCTTTATATATTTTTTGTTCTTGTCGCTCATTGTCTTTTGTTAATTAATTATAAGTGGACTCCTACAAAACATTGCCCCAAGGAATCTTTATTGAATTCTTTTTGATTATCTACCATTTAAAGTATAAATTCATTTATACGACTTCGTTCTCTATAACACAAAAATACACAATAAATGAAATATAATAATAATAATTTCACTACATTTTCATCATTTATTTTCATGAAGCTATACTTTGCAAACAATGTATCAAATTGTTTAAATAATACATTACTTAGCAGTAAATATTCTGTCCATAAATGATAACAAAGATTTTTTGGATAACTATTTTATTGATGGATAGTCTTCAATTTTTAAATCTGTTATAATGCATACTCTTGTCATCTAAAATAAATGTGTTTATTATTCATGAGATATCACAATTCATCATCAAAACCAGTAGTTTGCATTTTCCTAAGTCGTAAATAATGGGCCAAAATTCTTTAAAATTTAATCCTATGTATATTGAGAAATTTACTCTTACAAGTGGCCTTTAATATTACTATTTGATGTTGCATTAACTTTAATTATAACATCCAACTCCCGTCGAACAACATGATGTTGTTGCTAAAAATAACATGTAAGTGAAATTTTCAATCTCTTAAAAATTATATCTTTCTTATAAAAAAAATAAAAATAAAGTGCGTAATATATCAATATTAGATAATTATAATAATAATAAACTTGTAACAACATAACAAAGATAATAAAAATTAAAAAATTACAATATAAAAAAAGTTTATGAAAATAAATAAATAATATTTTAAAAAAAGTATGTATCAAACAAATTTAAAATTATTTCTTATAACAAGAATTCACAATAATAAGGAAGTCCAATAATAATAATAATAATAATAATAATAATAATAACAACAATTTTTTTAGAATAAAAAATAAAATAAAATTACATATCTAGATATTTAAATAATTATAAATTAATAACAAAATTAATAAATTATATAAAATAAATAAATAATTTAAAATACCAATTTAATTGAAAAAAAAAAGAATTAAGTGGGCGAGTGGGCAACAATCGCATTGTCCACTCATCCATGGCGATGTGCCGTGCAAATGTATCATCTTGCACATTGTCTGGGCGAATGGGTCGTTGCCCAAGGCAATGTGCAACGAGGCAGTTTGCTCCTCCAATCCGTCGTGCCACCAATATTTTCCTCAATTTTTTTTTCATTTTTTCATAAAATATTATTATGTAATCTTTAATTTCACAAAATTTTAAAATTTTTAGAAGAAACCCTAATTTTCTAATACCCAATAATTGAAACTACTAAATTCAAACTCACCACATATTCTCCGCCAAGCTACAAAAATCAAACAAAGCTATGCTTAATCCTCGTCGAATTGACAGAGAAAATGGGTTATAGTTTTAAGGAAATAATTCGATCACTATAGTAAGAATAGGGTGGAAAATTAGGATATTAAATTCTTTGAAGGTATTTTTGTTCATTTTGAAATTATGTGGCTACAAAATTTGAATTTCTTTTATTGAGATAATTTAGAAAATTTCCAAAATATTTGGGCCATCACAAAAAATTTTCCTTTTTTTTTACTTTTCTTTTTTAAATTTTACCTTTCTCTAAATTTTACTTTAATATAGTTTAGCCTCAGTTTCTAATAATTAACTTCACCGCACTAAAGCTTTCTTCTTTTTATAAATCTTCTCTCTTTTTTTAATCTTATCCATTTTTTTTTGGAATATCACAATATTATTTAATCTAAATTTTAATTGACGACTTTCCAACTTATTTATTTTATAATTTTTTATTAATTTATTAATTTATAATTTTTTATTAATTTATTTCTTATTTTTATGCTATGAGATGAATTGTTTGTTTGTAAAGCAGTTGTGATTACAGAGCGGTGATAAAGAGAGTAATTTTAATATTTTTTTAACTTAAAATTTTAAAATAAGAAAATTTTCATTTTTAAAGTTTGAGTTAATTTTTAATTTTATCCCATAATTAAAAAAATTTAATTTTATTCCCATCTGTTAATTTGTTGTTGTTATACTTAATTAAAAATCTCTTTTAATAACAAAATATATTTATTCTTAATTATTAAATTAATTACACAGTCATTTAAGTAGCAATACATGTCAGAAAAATATTATTATTTAATAATTTAAAAAACCTCACAATATATGAATTTGTGGGCATCTTTATAGGCAAGTAAATGATATTTTTACCTTTGCAGTAGCTATTTTTATAGCCCTTTTTCATTAAGCGTTGTGTTTGTTTGTAAGCAAAGACCAGTTGTCCTTGAATCTAGGCATATATAAATAGTCCAAAAGCATTTTCATAACACTGAAAAGCAATCCAAATTAATTCTAGCAAGCTCAAAAACTCTATCCATTGAATCTAGTGCAAAATATTGTTTACCAGCCCTCCAAAGTACATTGTTTGATATTAAAAATTATATTTTCAAGTGACAAAATCTCTTAATAATCAACACATTCTATCATTTCAGCAATACAAAGTCACAAAATTAACCATGAACCAGAACTCAAGTCCAAATCATTTATTAGGTCTCATTGCGGTTGCGATAAAGTCAATAAATACCTTATAAAATTTAAAAATAGAATCTATCAATTCAACGAAAGGATTTATATTAAAATTTCAAATAGAAAAAAAATCTAAATAAGCTATATTTAAAGTACAAACATAAAAGATGCAAGTTTTATATGTTTTGCAACTCTAGATCAAAGGAGTTCAATGCAATTGAATTTTTTATTATAACATCACACACCTTGTGCATGAGAAAGTGTATTTAATTCATATGCTCCACAACAACAAGTGCATATAAAAATGCATGTAAGTAGTGATGTAGTTACTAAACAATGACTTATAGTTTAACAATTATAATTGTTTTCATATTAGGGTTTTAATTGGGAATGCCAACATATATTGTAATTAGTATGAAAGTGTAATGTAAATGAGAATGTAAAATAAGATTACTAATAAAATACAAGAGAGTTTGTTTCAAGATTGATTTGTTATACTTCTACCCATCCTTTTGAATATTGCAGTATGCCTAACTTCTCCTAATAATTGCGAACGTCTTCTAGAGATGTTCTATATACCCTCTAAAACACTTGTTAGCGCGTCTGCAATTTCTGAGGTTTGTAGCACATTGGAATTCCCTTCAACATTGGCTGCATGATCAGGTCCCTACCAAATGCAAAACTAGATAATGTATTGCTAATAATTGAAGTTATATTATTCGGCCAATCAATTGAAAAAATAACTGGACTAAACAATTGAAATCAAATTACCTAGCTAGTAAAGGTTGGAACTTGCAACTCCATTTATTGTGAACGAATTGATTGCACTTGCCACATCTGATATAGCCTCTTTAGCTAATATTCCGCTTATTCATCTTTTCATCTACTTGCCTCTTTCTACTAATCTTAGGCATCCTAGACTTCTTCTTAATTTAAAGTGGTTCAATTTGAGGGCCTTCAACTGTTTACCAATCAAATTAATCAGATATGAAATGAATTACACCAATATATGTTTTCAAATAAAACCATATTTTGGATCCACATAATCATTTACTTTCTCTTTTCTATGACTAATACAATGCATAATATGCCTACTTGGGAAGCCACTAAGTTGGAAAGCACCAAAGTTGCATGTCCACTTTTCGAAATCAATAATAAAGGAATGATAGCCATCCATAACTTCAAACTTAGTCCCAGTAGCATCTATTACCTTCACAAACCTCTTATTTTTTCTTGATTGATCCAACATTTTCTTCACTGATGGTGGCAATGATCCCTTACATTGTAATGCTTGTTGATACCTTTTTCACAATCTCTTCATTATTTTTTTTTAATGAATTTCAGCAAGTCCAAAAGGGTCTAATCCTGTGAACAATTAACTAACTGTTCTATAATTCTGTCACGTTGTTGGTCACATGATCACATTTGACTTCATGCTCAAATGTATGTCTACATTATTAGTTTGGCTCAATATCTATTATTATAGGCTTCCACATTAGCCCTCTTAATTTTACACATCACTTCATCAAAAATTGATTTCTTAGTGGCCCTTTATGCCTCTCTAAATAAAAGCCTGAATATTTGATCTAGCCATTATTTTATTAAATTGAAGATGATACCTTGGTTGGGGATCTAGGCCAACGATCAAATAATGCTTGCAATATCTGTTTTTGTTTGTTAGTCATAAAAGTAACTGACTGCTCATTTTCAATGTCAAGCCACTAACTAAAGTTTTCCATAAACCAATCCTATGTATGTCCATTCTCAATCTCAACCATATATACTACTATTGAAAAAAAATCCATTATTTACATACGAACTCATTGTGGATAATAATACTCCTTCATAAGGACCTTTCAAATGACATCTATCTAGTCATATGAATCTTCTACAACCTTAGAGGAAACCATCTCTTAAAGCTAGAAAGTTGTGCATAAACCTCTTTGTAGGGGATCTACTATATTCAAATGGATGCATGTGGTAGTGCGTTAATTAAAAAAATACGCATCTAATACATATTTTAACGCAGCGAAATTTAAAACATACAATTAACATACTAATCATATATTAATCAAATTAATATATAAATGATAAAAATAAAAAATTACCAACACGTGTAATGTTTTACACGTTTGATTCCGAAGTTCGCCTGGAGGTATACTCGTTCTCAATTCTAGTTATCAACTTTGGTGGACTTGATAATCTAGAATAACAGCTCTTATTCCCAACGTATGATTAACTCTTAATCCAAATGGCCAGTTCAAAAACTTGCTCTTGTCTCCCTCACGGTGAAGGAGAAAATGAAATAGAAGCAACAATTACTTCTCCTTTTTGTTGAGCAAGAAATGGAAATGGTTAAAGAAAAGAAATAACCTTTTATTTCTTCTCATTTTGTTTTTGAATTATATATATTATATTATTATAAATAAAATATAATAAAATAATATATTTTATTAAAGATATTTAATTATTTAACATTTAAATAATCAGTATGTGAAATGACTATTTTACCTCTCATAAATAGTTACCAAGTATACCCTTTAGTGGGTCCCACCAAATCATACACTTAGGTAAACTCAACCGAGGGTCTACAATGCGTCATGTGTCACTTTACAATTAGTAAATAATAATTATTGACTAATCGTTATATTTAACACTTAAATACTGACACGCACGCATTTTTATAGTTACGTTGGATATTACCGGATTAAACAACTTAATTCAGTACTCTGCCCCAGTATACAATGAGTACACTCTATATCGCGGGACTCCTTAAGTCCACGCCCGATTCGTCAAATGAAATTATTCCATAAGTTCGTGAGTCATGCCCCACGCATTTGTCACGAATATACAAATCGACGCGTTGAATCATACAAGTTGAGGTTACAACACATACGTATAGTCCTTCCATCATATATATCTTGGATGTGCGGGGACATAGATCCACACCGTCAAATCCTTATATGCTCATCCATAACCTATCTCCAGAATGGTATCTCAATTGAACAATATGAGCAAAACTCTTTACCATATTTTTTAACCCATGGAAACACCTTTCCGGGCTAACTGCATACGGCTATAAGACTTTTCTGAGATACTATCTTGGAGCATCTAGATATATCACTCCTTATGAGAGCTAATAGATCTCATATCTGCACGCACCGGACTCCATGAGTATCGGACCATAACCAGTGATACTCAGCGGTCAGACTATGAAAGATCTCTGACATGCATGGAACCAAAGCATGGTGGATCACTCACAAGCCCACCGCGGTGTTCAAGTCAGAGGACCACATATACTACTCAACTCGAGAGAACCTTCCATTGAAGACAACATAAGATGTCTATTGGGGTTCTCATGAGTCAGTTCAGTACTCAGTCCTAACTGAATACATGTATGTCTATACAATCTCTAAGATCCTGGTCAGCTAGGAACAATTAATTGTACCCTACAGATATAGGCATACACTGATCTATATAAATTAATAGGATCTATTAACAAACTTGCGTTAGTAAAAATAGATCAGGAACTATGTATTTGAGAACATGCTTGCATAATGACATATCCTAGCAACCTATTGCAACTCTTGCAGCTATATCATTATTAGCATATTCTGAGGTCTTTGTCCCGTTACAAATAATATTCCAACTCTTAGAATATTTGCTAACTCTTAGCACCGGTCTAAACTCTTTTAGACTGTATTTGAACTCCTTCAGATAAAACAAAACCTATAGCGTAACAAGTATTAAACCATACAATTAAAAGATAATTAGCGATATAACAAAATATACTCTGTATAAATATCAAATATTCATACAAAATTAGGATGGCACGTAAGCACAACCCTAACACTCTTAACTCACACCGGACCATTTTCAATAATTACATCAAACTACATCTTAACTAGCATATTACGGTTTCTTTCCATCAATACATTAGCATAATCCCCCAGCCTCTAATATGATAGCCCATGATCCCTATTTGGCTTCTTTTAATGCTCAAACTATAGCTTTTCTTATCTTTTTCATACTACAATATACACTAAACCTTTACTTTAACTCATCCCTCATTGCGTTAGCTGGCATTTTTAGGTTAATCTTTAGGGCACTATAAAACTGTGAAGCAATTTATGCTGAAATTGCTTCCTTTGATTTGGACACCCTATCATAAGCATGGCATTTTTTTTTTGTAATTATTGTATTCTGAACAAAAATCTAGATTTCAACTTTGCTGCATAAATGAACTATAGGCATCCTGAAGACTTACACCTACCCCTAAACCTTTGTAAGTTATTGTTAATTTGAATTACCTCAAAACTTTTTCTGAGGCAATGTTTCTTCAAAGTAACTTTAAAGTGCTCAACTCTATCAAACTCTTATCCAACATGCAAATTAGCCTCTTGTTGTTCGCTTTTTCTAACATAATCTCTATCCATTATCCTTGTTGTATCTCCGAGTGCATTATCTTTATATAATTAGGAGACTATGAGACTCTCTCTATCATCTCACTAATAGCTTGGGAGTGGATGGTCAGTTACATTATCATTGTCACTCAGCTGTCCATTCCCCTATTTTTGGTCAATGTCTTTAGCATTAATATCATATAAATACACTCCCTTTTCTTGGTCATTATCTGACTAGAATGTCTCATCTTCTGAAAAGCTAGGGTTGCGCTGAGTTGGTAGGCTAAGATTGTGCTGGTGTGGTGGATTTGGTTTATGCTGCTGTGGTGGACTTGGGCTATACTACTGTGATTGTTGCATTAGAATATATTGTTGTAGTGGTTGCTCAAATAGTGGGCTTGGTTGTTATGGAGGACTTGGACTATGATGGTGTGGCGGACTTGGTTGTTGTGGTTGCTAAAATAGTGAGCTAGGGCCTAGTTATTGTGGTTGCTAGACTGATAGGCTTAAGTTTGACTATTGTGGTTGCTGAACTAGTAAGCTTAAATGTTGTGGTTGGTTAAGTGGTTGGCTTAGACTATGATGATGAAGAAAAAATTTAATTGGTGAAAGAATCATCATAGCCAAAAACTCATGTTAAATCATCAAGAAGAATAAAATCAGAAGCATACCTAAATCCATAGAGATGTTAAAAATTGGGATTGATAGCCTTCTATATCTAAACCCTTTTTTTTAGAGAGAAAACTGTCATTTACTCAATGGTATGATGTAAATGAATAATACGTTAAGGTTTAAATTAGGAACCTCAACCTATTATTTATAATTTTTTTAATTTTATTTTAACCCATCATGAAAAATAAAAATAAAATAATTGAGTCTGTACATATTAAAATCCATACCAACGAGCCCTA
The DNA here is from genome assembly GCA_946807835.1 of Ailanthus altissimus. Taxonomy (NCBI): domain Eukaryota; kingdom Viridiplantae; phylum Streptophyta; class Magnoliopsida; order Sapindales; family Simaroubaceae; genus Ailanthus; species Ailanthus altissimus. The sequence goes on from OX327698.1 coordinate 17,311,708, forward strand.
AAAGCCTAATAACAAATAAATTTTATTTAATTACTTTTAATGGATAATAAAATAGATAGTCAATAATGTACAATTAATTAATATATACACGCCCACTTTATATAGTTTTCCAACATATGATGCTGTGGAGGACTACCTTGGTACACTTAAGAGCAAGGGTCCTCAATTTTTGTGTCTTATGTTTAGACAGTAGCAAAGGCAATGTCATGCTTATAGGCAGGATCAAAAAACAACTTCATTCTCATGTTTGTGCCACTACTAAATCAAACTTTGGCACTCCTTGACTTTTATATTATAGGGAGTCACTGACTTTAGTGGTAACCCCTCCAAGTCAACATTCATGTAAAACTACTTTCTTCGTAAACATTCATTAACTAATCCCATAAATTCATCATCCTTTTTTAGTTCTAATTTTTGCTCCGTCCAAGAAATAGTTGCAACCACCCAAAACTTATCTCTTAGAAACAATGGCTTCTCAAATAATTTCTCATATACTTTACTCTTCAGCGCAATAAGACTACAGTAGTCAATCTCGACGTAGTACGTGTAGTGATCTACTCTAGCACTCTAATGGTGATGGTAATAAACTCTTTATCTTTAGATGCCATCTGCAGTCATATCATCAACAAACACAAGTCTTTTTTAGAGTACTGTCCCAACAAACATAATAACAACATTTATGTTCAAATTCATAAAGACAAATCTTTATGTTTGGTATCATCCTTGTCCTCGTGTTATAATCCCAGTAAATATAACTCTAAAATTTTTCCATCAACAAACATTTCAGTGTTGAAATTCTTACACAATTCTATGAGGAACAGTCCCAACATTTCAGTGTTGAAATTTTTACACAAGCACATAATGGCATCTATACACGATAATCATAATGGCCATTGATAGTACAAACTTTCCAACCCATGAAACCTTAGAATTTTGCACTCATAATGGCCACCTAAAAAAACCTTTGAAATTTTGGTTCAAACAAACAACAACCAATATTGTAAATGAATGAAATAGAATGAAATCTTGTAAATCACAAAAAAAATTAAACAAAAGATCATAAAAAGATTGAAACCTATCCATAAAATATATATATATATATATATGATGAAACCCAAAAATTAAATCATTTAACACCCATAAACAATTTTAGAGAAATAATGTATTCAAAATCCAACAATTTTTTGTACTTTTTTTTCCCCGAAAAATAATCCTATAACTTATAAATAGTTGACAGTCGTGGAATTGGCCTTTGCAATCGGCCAATTATAATAGACTTTGTTTGCTCTTTTTGATAGAAGATGGTTGAAATAGATTTTAACATAAACATATTTTAAAGAGTAGTTCAGAGAGAGGAGTTCGAACTAAAAGATGAAAAGCTCAACAAAGTCTTTGAGCGTAAAAAATATTATTTTTTAATAATCAATCACTAACAAATATGGGGACATAACATGACTTGTTACTTGTCAGTTTACATCAGCTCATCATGTCGAGTTATAAATTTACCTTTTCACCATCAAATTTAATTGCTACATACTAACAAATTGGGATAAAATAGTCATTTTGAAACTAGTAGGATAAAGTTGGATATTAGCCAAACTCCGAGGATAAAGTTGATCTAATTCCAAAATTTTTAATTAAAAGGGGGTGTTTTTCACATTGAGACGGGTGGAGTGGAATTATGGGCCTTTGGCCACCCGGGCTCACATTTAGCCCAAATTTGGCACTCGATACTGGCGTTCTTCTCCTGTTTTAATAATAGTAGAAAACTTCCAAGCAGCGAAAGAGAAGAGAGAAATATGGCGATGCAGTGGTGCGGCGCAGTAGCAAGGCGGGTGCTGATGACACCACCACCATCACCAGCTCTAACGTCACCTCTAACATCCTCGCCATTGGCGGCTGCCGTGGCTGCTGCTCCGATCGTGTGCGGGCGGGGCGACAAGAAGACGAAGAGAGGAAAGAGATTCAAAGGATCGTACGGAAAAGCAAGGCCCAAGAAAGAGAAGATGATCGAGCGTATCAAGGACAAGGTTGAGGTCCCCAGGTCCACTCCTTGGCCTCTTCCTTTCAAGCTCATTTGAATTCTTTTGTTTTTTTTTTAAATAATCTTAATTAAACCGAAAAAAGGAACTTTTACTTGGTTTCTCTCTCTATAAGTAATCATAGATTTTAGTTGTTAGTGAAGCTAGAGTTTTATTCTCATGGGTTTATGTGGGATTAAAGTAATGTGTAATTTATGACGTATTTTGAATGAATTTTTGTTGTTTTATTTCGCATTCTGTTTTGTGTTCTTTATTGTTATTTTTGCATAAGCTAGCGATTAAATTGGAACTTTGGGTTACATTATGTTAAATTTTAAGAATTGTTTTAGAGTTTAATTGTTATTATCATTAGCTATTGGGTTTTTTTTTCTTTCTGTTGTGCATTTATTCTGCTTTATTGGGAAGAAAATGTAAGGCATATTTAGCTTCAGAGAAAGAGTAATGGGGACTTCTGTGAAGATAGTTATGTGATGGCTTAATGTATGTGCAGCTAAGGACAATGATAGGAGTGTTTTTTTTTTTGCTGATTTCTGATCCATCAAAAGGATTGTCTGGCAGGGTTAGCAATGTACTGGGAATTTACAATGTTAGTGCGTATTGGTGAAGTTTAAGAAGGTCTCTGTTGAATGGTCTATTTCAAAGACCAGATGGGGGCACATCTAATGTTTAAGGCCATAAGCTGAAATATTAAGAAAGACTTGAATAGTTTATTAATATGCATGGTTTGAGATATGAAAGTGGTAACACAGGAGTGGGTCATGGTTTGCATAAGATATGGTAGAACATCCTGCATTGATATGGTTTATTCAAATAGTTATAGAAACTGATATGGTTCGTTCAAATAGTTATAGCAACTGAGATGGTCAATCTATTGATTTAATTAGGTTCAAATTTCAGTTTACTGCGGCATGGATATTTGTAAAGTATTGTCATGTTTGCTTATTTCTGTACTGATTGGTCTGTTTGTATTGTGGTTATTGTATTTCATTATGAATAATTAGCATGTAATGAATCAGAAATTGATGAGAGAGGAGAAGATTGTGAGTGTTTAGGATGGACACGAATGTGCCATTAATAAGTATACTTCCTATCTTGTAGTAGTGATCTGACAAATACAACTTCGATAAGTGGAATGAGTATTTCTTAGAGGTTCTTAAGGGCTCACAAAATTATGAAAATAATGAGTAACTTTTTTGATCATATTGATGAATAACAGTCCCTGAACCAGGATTACTTTTTTGGGCAATTTGAAGGAAAATATCAACTTGTCAAGTACAGGGGGCTAAACTCTCCTATTAGCACAGCCTTTTACATAAAAAGCAAGACATGAATACAACTGCAGTGTCAAACAAAAGATTTTTCTCCTGTGTCACAACTCTGATGATTGCCCATTCCCCTTTTCTCTTTCTGCTGCCAATGTTGATACAGTTCCAATGCCAGCTCCAAAATTACGGCAAGTCCAATGATGAAATAAGTTAAACCAAAGAGGATACTGAGAACTCCAATGGAGGTTGTCAGGAAATAATACTTGCTATCTCTTCTGGATTCAGTTACAAGCTTATATCCAGTGTGAATGGACCATAAGAGCATGAACATTGTGATTACAGCAACTGTGATGCGAGCAACAACTTTAAATATAGCTGCCGTTGCCTTTGCTGCTTCATCGTCCAACTTAATGTGAAAACTAGATGGTAAATCTGAAAAGGAAAGATAGAGAGAGAGAAACACAAATGAGAATTGAGAATATGTAAATTTAGCAGAGATGGAAGTGTGGATAACACTTCAGCTCCAAAAAATTTTAGACACAGCCTTGATCTTCTGAGATCTAAGCATAATTTTTTTTTTTTATCTGAAATCTAGATGGTAAATCTGAAAAGGAAAGATAGAGAGAGAAAAACACAAATGAGAATTGAGAATATGTAAATTTAGCAGAGATGGAAGTGTGGATAACAATTCAGCTCCAAAAAAGTTTAGACACAGCCTTGTTCTTCTGAGATCTAAGCATAATTTTTTTTTTTCTTTTGTATATCTTGCTCTTATTATTGTTTAAGGTATTGCTCTAGTTAAAATTCAGATTACTCCTGTAAATTACTTAAACTAGATTTTCCTTAGAAGGTTTGGTGGAAACACAGAGTGACTAAGAGTTAGTAGTTTGCAGCTCTGTTTCTAGACTGCTTTTACCCCACTAGTCCCTCTAAGCTTAAGAATTGTGTAAGACATGGAAACGATGCATCGAAAAAGAATATCACCAAGGTAAACTGTTAAACATCCATGTTTTTGCCTTTAGGTATGCGGGTGTCTTCTTGCACCTGGTCTGGCAAATTTAAGCACATGTCTGCTAGTATGGGAAAGATGAGGATCAAACCCAAGAAACCGGAAAGCATTGTTACAACTCCGATATGGAAAGCCAAGGATGTTCTGATTTGGAAAGTCCAGGCAGCAAATGCAGCAAGATTTTTAGGTTCTGTTGTCAATTTGAATATGCTGTGCATAGTACATAAGAAGATTAAAGGAGGAACCAGGAGACGCAATGATATTGCAAGGAAGCCTCTCTTGTTCATCTGCCTCACCATCCATGTTTGCTGCCTCATCATCTTCCTTGGCAGTCACGAGAGACAAAGAGTTGTTCATATTTGATAAGTATAATCATAAGAATAATAATTTCAAATTGAAAGTACCCTATACTCTAAGATACTCAGAAAAATAATTATATTAAATTGAAATTATAAGAAAATTAAATACTTGGCCCAACCTTGCTCCACAAAAGTTGCATTTGGAATCTATTCTGTTTTCTTCTATGTTACTAAGCATCTTTACAAGTTCTTGCAGAAACTCTTTCGAGAGAAAACAAGCAAGCAATGTTTTGGGTCGGCTTCTTATAAAATATAAAGTGAAGCAGCTTAGCTGAGGAGTGAAAATAAACAGGTATTTAATAATCATAGGTCTGAAAATAAATGTATTTTAATATAATTTTATAAAATAATTGTAGATACAATCAACTTAATTTTATAAGTTAAAGTTATAAGATTTTTTTTTATAAGAATTTGACATAGAGTGGGGATTTAATTCAAATCCGAGACATTCACTTTAGTAAAGATATAAATACACTATTAATTATTTAACATTAAACTGTTAACACAAAAATAATTATAAGTGTCAAAATTAAACAAAAGCATAAGAATTTTAGACATAGACTAAGGCATAAAGAAGGCCCACTCTCATTGAAAATGAAACGGGACCTTTTTTCTTAGGCAATGATTATGAATAATCCCTTTTGGAGTTCTGTCCGTTCACCATGTTTTTAATAAAGGGCTTTTATCTCAGGTTTTGACTATTAGTTTTTTTTATATAATTTTTTTTAAAGAATAATTAGTATTTGACAAGTAATTATAATAGCACTTCATAATGTTTTATAGATATATATATATATTTTATAGTGTTTGATCATTTAACTGAACAATACTTTTTTCTATTATAAAAATATAAGTAAATATTATTAAAAAAATAAATATATGTTATAAGAATAAAAATAAATGTCATAAGAATATATTTTTTATTTTCACTAGTAATTTTTTTCTTAATACTTAATTTATTTTCATATTTTAAGAGGGTGGCGGGGCATAGGACCCTACAATTTTTTATGTTGGGTCTTAATGCCATGTCCGAGATTTAAGAGGTCATCATGGTTCTTGAGGCCAAGTTGGGATTCAAAGGAGGCACGGATCTCTTAGGTCTTGATAGTGGTGAGTTGAGTTTTAGTGTCGGGTATTAAATTTAGGAGATCAACCCTTAAGTTATCGAGAGTAGAACAAAGTTTGGGGGAATAAGGACTCTTAAAGTCTTTTAAGTGTTAGGTTTTTGGGTCTCAACGTCAAGCTTCATGTCTAAAACTAAAATATTACGCTTTAAATTCTTAAGAATTCTTGACACATAACGTAAAAATTATATATCACTAAAAGAATGTAAAATTTGAGACTAGCACTTTTAAATAATTTTTAGAATGAGTATATAATTTTAAGAAATAAATGTAAATAGCATAAACAAAAGACTTATTTTTCGAAATAAAAAGTAGTAGTGATTCACAACGACCTTCGTTTTATCATTGTAGATTTACTGTGATCTTGAAAAATAAAAAGGTCCTCTCTCTCTTTTAGGGCAGTACAATAATTAAAATATTTAACCTTATAAAATACAATTCAACTTTCTTCAAAAATCAAAATTACCTATATATATATATATAAATACTGATTTCATGTTCTTGATTAAATCATACCTATTTTTTTCTTTAAAAAAAAAAATTCATGCCTATATTTATATAACGTACAATAGAAGTTCATTTTTGTAAGGTATTTTTCCAAATATATAGTCTAACTATATAATAATTCTATAATAAACAAATTCCTGTGACCAAAAAAAAAAGATGACTAAAATAAATAGAGGTTGTTTGCAGTTATTATTTTTTTGTAGGTAATTACCCTTTTGGTCTCCTTTATCTTCATCGTTGGGTAGCATGAAGATAAATGTTGGTGTTGGGGATCATGAAGGAGGGTAGGTTGTTCTTGTTCTTGTGATGACTAACGATTCTTCTTTTATAGTTATATTGGGTGGGGAGTGCATAGTGCTTGAGGCTCTGAAAGACTTAAATTTGCCTCTTTCAATTGTTGAAACAGGCAATCTGTTGTTAGGTTTTCACCTCAATCTGCATTTTCCAAGCTTAGTTGCAGGCATGTTTGGCGTGAGGGAAATATGGCAGCACGTTGCTAGCCAAATTTGCATTTGCTTGTGTGAATAGTGTTTAATCTGTCTAGTTTGAGGCATTGCCTTGTTTGATTTCTCCTACTGTTTGTTATCCATCATCTTTTAATTTAATAAAAGCCTGCTACTTTCGTTTCAGAAAAATAAAAAATAAAAAAGGAGAAAGAAATAAACATAACCATGTCAATATGCATAAAAGAGCTAAAGTTCATTTTACAGCATGTTCCAAAGGATAGTAGTTTTAAATAGAAATACTTGATTCTCTTAAGTACTAGTAAGGATATAAATACTTAACGAACTGAATAATAATGGGAATAATTGTTTACAACTCTCTCTCTCTCTCTCTCTCTCTCTCTGGGCTTCATTTTTGCCAAATGAGAATTTGAGATATTTTTCATGCTCCCAGGGCTTCTCGGAAGAACACAATCAGCTCACTGTGATTTATTCTGAATTCAGTCAGTTCTTTAACTCTCAAGAGTAAACAAATATTTAACAATGCAATTTATTTCCCGTAAAAATGATATTCTCCTCTTGAAGGATTCATAATTTGGTACCATGTCACCACACTTGGGTAACTGAGTCAAAACATTCATCTTAAAGGAAAAACCAGATACGCAGGTAAAGGAGCAACTTAACATCTCAGAAAGTATTAAAGCTACAGCAATTGGATACTTAAAAAACAGAAACTGGATGCTGGCCTTGATCATCTTCGGCATCATCAAAGTCATTGATCATGTCAACCTGCATCAGTCAGAAAGTTGGGATTTGAAAATAGGAGTTAACAAAATGCATTTAATAAGAGTCCTCATCCTCACACAATATACCATGCAAAACTTCTTGGATCTTATTGTTAAGATTATAAAGACAAATGGCCTAAAAATACTCAAAACAAATGTAGCAACAGCAGGTCATATGACTTTTACAACATATCTATTCCTGAAAAATCAAACACCTACAAAGAGAACTACTAGGTCAAGAACTCATCCAAATTGACTAAACATGTTTAAACACACTTCTGGTTGCAAAGCAAATGACCAAAAAGAGGGCAAAACCTTTTTGTGGCAAATGGCATCTAGTGGCCATTCAAAATTCAGCAACAAGCTACAACTAATTCCATTTAGAATGTGCCCATCATCACACTCGTTAAACAGCCAGTTATAGTACAAACCTTTTATTTGTTGTCATGGTAAAGAAGCAATTTACTCATTATCTTCTTTACCATAGTCATATACTATCTCAATCTGCATCAAAAACAAAACATAAAAATTGGGTAAGAGACAATTTGCAGAACCACCGATGGATCAGTAAAGGATTAGCCATGTCTATAAATTCATTTAATTTTGGTTAGAAGACTGCACAAATACGATGTACAAGTCTATGAGTACCTGAAAAGTGATAGAACTGAAGCACATGTAAAGGATTAACCATGTCTCTAAATTTATTTAAATTTGGTAAGAAGATAGCATAACGGTAAAATATACAAGTGCTTGCAATGCAGTAAATCGCAATACATTATAAGCCATGCCATTGAAACAATTGAATTAACACGAGATAAAAGACACTGAGAAATGATAAACCAAAATAATGAATTATCACAAATTACCCCAGCAGGTGGTGTTGGGTTTCTACAAAATTTGGAACCACCAGGAGCCCACGGAACTGCACAAAGAAAACATAGTTAAGCTTCAAAAATCACTGAGGAGATCTAAAACTGAAAAGAGCACCACAGCCGAAAGCATTGCGCATTATCAAAATCACATGAATCAATTAATTCCATACCCATTAATAAAAGTCAAAACAGACCAGAGACAAGTGCAACATAATTTGGAATAAAGATATTCACACAAATATTGTAATCATTGACATTGTCCTCACACGATAGCTTCCTTTTCTTTTGTTGGTATACTTTTGATCCAGCACACTCCACCTCTCTTTTACCACTTGGTCACAAAACCATTGAGCATCACAAAATTTCAGAACTTACTGCCACAAAGCTACAGAAAATAATGAGTTTATTACCCAAAAGAGTATATTGTTTAGAGTGATGTCAATTAGCATCCAGAAAACACCACTAACTTTGACAATAAGGTGACAGCTTTATATAATTGCCTTCAAAGATTGATCTAATTCTCTTTCCAAGGTCGGACAATTTTATGCAAACTTTTGAGGGCAACAACCTACAACAGAACTGTCTAATTCCAACAACCTTCAAATCACCTTTGAAGGTGTAAGCTAAATGATGGACATAAATACTAAAGGCGAGGTGAAGAGAAAAAAAAACAAGTTGAAGAAAATGAACAACTGGGCTCAAAGGCTGGCACACAAAAAATAGTCATCGAAAATAATGTCTCCAAGAATAATGGAAGCACTTTTACTTAAAACTCTCCTTTCCCACCAACTTACCAAGTTCAAAAGAAGAAAGAAAATAAAAACTCCCAAAACGATTTTACAAATTCCTAATGTTAGCTTAATAAGTGGTCTCCTCCAATAACTTCTACACTTTACCAAGAACTTTGATGTGCAAGCAAACAATTTTATCATTTCCTACTGAGGTGATCCGCTAAAGCTTCCCTAAGTTCAGGCCTAAGTTCTCATAAAATATCAACTGTAGTCAATATATCGATTCGTAAGTAGTTGAGCTGCTAAATCAGCACTTACCAATATAAGGATCAGGGTGCCGCCACTTGTTATAGGTTGCTTCAGCATTATCTATCATTCTATCAATTGCATCAAGGTCCTCCTGCAGATCACCGATAGAAAACATTACCAGATAACCTTTTCACTTACAGAACATGATTTGGCACACCATTGAACTTTCATAAGAGTATGCAACTGAAACAAAGTTCAAAGCCACAACTGCTACAAGTTTACGACAACATTTTAACCAAGATTCATAAAACATGTAACTATCATGTATGCTGATTAAACAAGAGAAAGATGATATTCCACCATTAGTCTACAAAAAGGGTAACAAAAGAAAATAAATAAATGACAGACCAAACATTGACTATGTGACTTTATCTAATCCATAAAGCAGTGCGATTTATGATATTCAAGCAATCATTCACAGCAATTCATAACAAGATGAATTTCACAATGTCTTTAATAAAAATCCATAGTTATATTATATTTTTTTGTCTTTTTAATTTTTGGGTAAATCTAAGACTACGTTTACATTGTTTGCTTGAATATCATAAATCATTCACAGCAATTCATAACAAGATGATATTCAAGCAATCATTCACAGCAATTCATAACAAGATGAATTTCACAATGTCTTTAATAAAAAGCCATGATTATATTATATTTTTTTGTCTTTTTAATTTTTGGGTAAATCTAAGACTACGTTTACATTGTTTGCTTGAATATCATAAATCATTCACAGCAATTCATAACAAGATGATATTCAAGCAATCATTCACAGCAATTCATAACAAGATGAATTTCACAATGTCTTTAATAAAAAGCCATGATTATATTATATTTTTTTGTCTTTTTAATTTTTGGGTAAATCTAAGACTACGTTTACATTGTTTGTGTGTCAACAAAATGAAGACCAGTCAATAGAGCTCCAACTGTTGGCACAAGTAGAAAAATTCCTCCCCCCCCCCAAAATAAATTTCCTTCACAAACGCATAAATATTATAAAATGCATTCTAATGCTGAAGTAAATTCTACCTCATTCCTATATTCTAGTAATGAAAGACCTTCACTCTTCACTTTTTCTTTTGTTTTCCCATAATATTTCCATAAAAATTAAAAAAAAAAAGATAACTACTAAATATAGCAACCAGGTACATCAATATTCAGAAATTAAAAAAAGAAATAAATAAATAAAAGGAGAAATCTGAAACATAAAGAATCAGAAATTAAATGGAAATGTACCACGTGTTTGTTGGCCTCAAATCTCTGGCGTAGGTCGTCGGCCTAGGGTAGAGAAATCAAGAATGAGAGGTTATAAATTTGATTAATTATTAAAGTAAGAAAGAATTAAAAATCATAAAACAAAAATGAATGAAGAGATCGGAGAGGTGGGGCGTACATCTTTGTAGAAGAGATGGCGATGGACGGCCCAGGTGAGAGTGTCTTTGAGAGCGCGGCGGTAGAGGATCCGAACCCTCTCCTTCTGCGCCGCTCTCCTTATTAGGTACCCTGCTGTTGTTACTGCTCCGCTCATCTCTATTCTCTCGTCTCTCGCTGTCCTCTCTGAGAATTTCCGATCTTCGCTTACTATTCTTTTGGTAAATATTATCAAATTACTATCATACCCTGTGCAACGCACCGTTTCCCCTTTTCTTTTATATTTTAAGAGGAGTTATTTATCTATTTATTTTAATACGGAGAAATTCAAACTTTAAGAAAGACTCCTTTCCAGTTTCCCCTGACTTCACTATTTCACCATCTCTTTTTTTTTTTTTAAGTATATTTTACAACTATTATAATACAGAAAAAAGTCAGAGGGACTTGTCACTTTGACTAAATGCTCGTATATCTATTTCACCATCTCATTAGCCTTATTTAAGAAAACATTTCTTTCATAAATAAATAAAAATAAAAATAAAATTTACCTCTGTAATGTAATGTGGTCTCTAATATTGTTTTCTTTAATTATAAAATTATGAGGATCTTTTGATATAAAAATGTTATTAACTTTCGAACTAATAAGAAGCTATAAAATGAAAGTAGTGTTTATTAATTATTATAAGATAAAGAATAACTGAATTTCTAAAGTGTTTTAAAAGTGATAATTTAGTTCCATATTATTATAAATACATAAATACATCTCATCTATTAAATTTTTTTATTAAGTTAAATAATAATTATTACAATTATTATAATACATTTAATTGTCATTGATTAATATTGACTGATGGTTGATCATTGTTAATTAATATTGACTAAAGTTGATTGATATTAATCGTCGTTGATTAATTGTTGCATCGAACTATCTCATCATAGACACCGTCAAACTTCAAATTTCATCATCAATGCAAAAGTATGACTATTTTTATTAATGGAGTATCATAGGAGTTTGAAATTAAAAAAAAAAACAACAACGACCTCATTATTTTACTTGTTAATTTTGGTTTTCCTTTAATACTTTATGGTGAAAATAATCTCATTATTATGTAAATTACGAAATTGGAGTTCGATGGTGTCCATTGTAAATCGATCTAGTGCCAATCAATAGTTAATTAACATCAGTCAACATTAGTCAATATTGATAGTACCCATTAAATAATGTCATGTGTCTTTTATGAGTAAAATATTACATTGTCATTATTACCGTTTAAACTAACAAAAAAATTTAACGAATGGAGTGTATTTGTGTATTTTTAAAAATATGGTAACTAAATTATTATTTTTAAAAAACTTTGGAAGTCCAATTATCCATTACCTAATCTTTTAAGTACAATATAATTTAAACGCACAATAAAAATATCTCTACACCAAACAACTCAAAATTAAATCAAATTAAGTCATTAATTTTACTAAGAATAATATTGCCCTAAGATTGGATTAATTAAATTTAGATTAATAATAGAATTTATGACTTTTGAATTTCTATAATTTAGTAAAATTGACTAAAAAATCTCTTGATTTTAAAAAATTCTAAAACGCTCCCATTCGTTAATGTCTGCCATTTGCTTTAACAGAAGTATGGGCAATTTAATACTTTGACATACTAAGAATGAGAAAAACATGCTAGAGTTCAATCAAATTCACGTGACAGCTTGTAATCTGTGGATTTGATTTAAATAATATCATATTTATTTTGGTAGAATCCACGTGGTAGCTAGGGGTGGAAAAAATCGATTTTGGTTTGGTTCAGTCCCAAACTAAACCGAACTAATTTAGTTCAATTTTGTTTAGTTTTTATTTGAATTTTTAGTTTATTAGTGTTTTTTTTTTAATTTAAACCTAATCGAACTGAACTAAAAGTGAATTAGAACTGAACCGATCAATCTCAACTAAATAGAACCGAACAAGATCCAAACTCTAAATCGAATCAAAAGTTTTCGATTCAACCAAACTAATAGCAACCCCCTAGTGGTAACCTCTACCACTGTCGCCGGTAAGCCACGACAGCTAACGATTGATGGTCGCCCTTTTTTAGAGACAGTGATAATTATAAAAATGACTAAATTTTATATTATTGGACTCTATTTTTTTAAATCTATACAATAATGGTGTCATTTTTTACAAAAAGACCAAAAAATTAGAAAAAAATAATAGAGAGTAGAGGCCATCACTGCCCCGGTGTTAAATGGTGGGCTAGTAATTTGCATAGCTGCCACTATTAGTCAGATTGGATGCCAATTTGTCTAATAACGGCAGCAGTGCAAGTCATCGCTTCACCATTTGACATTGAGACTACGATGATCGCCACACTTTTCATAATTTTTTACCACCTCTTAATCTTTTTTAAGGGTAAAAAATGACCCCACCATGTGTTGATCAAGAAAAAAAGTCCAATGATATAAAATTATGTCATTTTTATAACTACCAACATCGTCGAAAAATGGCAGCCAACTATCATCTTCTGCTTTTTTTTTAAAGTTATGTGTCACGCCCCAGACCCAAAAGATCTGACACATGACATAACTTATATTCATTCAATAATGTGTAGTCATAAATAATATTGCATAAAATTTTAAACTTTAATTCAACATAAGAATCCTTAGCAAGTTGCTAGTAAGTTCAACACTAAAATCAACCCATAACCTAAAATATAAACATAAATATTTATTGACAATATTTAAATATTCATTTCAATTTTTCAGAATTATAACAATTGAATATGACTGAGGCAATTAGTAAATCGGAGATACACAAAGTTTTCTCAAAGATTAATACTCTACTACGTCACCAATAGTAACTTTGTGATCGGAAACCTAGAATATATTCATTTCAAATTCTTATTTAAAATCAACCCATAACCACACTCAATAAAATAATATATAAGTATTTATTCAATAGGGACAAATCAAATATCTTAAACCACGTGTCCACAAATGAAACACTCAGCAACCTAGCAACTTAGGGAGCCCAAGGGACAGCAGAAGTCTTGCCAAATCCGCTAAGGACACATATACCTTATTTACCTGAAATCACCATAAACTATAATGAGTATGAAACTCAGTAAGTATACTAGTTTTTCATCTATCAAAATACAAATACATATATGTAAACAATACATGTGTATGATATGCTATGATAAATCAAAATCATAATCTTATCAAATCACATGTCAGGTAAGCGCTTATACATTCTTTCAAAACATATAATAGGAATACCATCACTCAACTATTACTTATTAGGACTTCCATATCACATATCACATAATGAGTCAAATGTCACTCATAGGTGACATATCGTATAAGATGAGTAGTACAAGTGAGGTTTAAATTACACATATATAATGCTCATGCCCTAAGGTAAGAGCCAAACCCCTACTCTGATCATCGGTGAGTCCTCTTACATGCACCAATACGCCACCACACGAATGTGATAACTCAATCATCCTTTAGGTACCAATAGGATCTTCCCTACATACGAAACACATAATATATACCAATCCCGAAGAAAAGGCCACATATAAAGACTCCACAAATCACATAAGGTGCCTACTAAGTAAATAGTGAGTTCAAGCATTCTCAAAATACAAAATGTATCTCATGGACATTTTTCATTTCATAAGCTTTCTTTGTTAAATACATTTCATTTTGAAAGCTCACTTTCATAAACACATGTATGTCCATGCTTAATGTCAATGCTCACATTCATAAACATATATCTTTCACATTTCATATCAAATATATTTTGACATAACATAAACATATTTCTAAGCACATTTATAAAATCATACATAGACTATTACTATGCTTATTGTGATTTCAGTAAAAGTCTAGTATACTTACCTCTTAGCACTTTTGACTACAAGGCTTAATTCTCCTTAACCTATTAATGGATATTAGTCCTTTCATAAGCCTCAATATTCATATAAAACACTTTAAATAGCTTACAAAATTACATATATTGCACTTATCACATCAAATTAGTCTAATTACTTAGTTTCTCAAAACCTGTCATTCTGACCATTTATACTTAACAAAATTTTCTTATATATCAAATGAAGTTCAATTGCTCCAAAATCAAAATATATCATTCTTGACTTGTATATCCTTCTTATATATGAATATTATATCATAATTCCTACACAATCCATTTTATAAACACCATCAAATCTAAACTATTATCTTGATAGGATCAAGATATTTACTAAACAGTATTCAATCTCTCAATTGTATAAAATCATATACTAACTCAAAAACTATAAATATATCACAGAATTACTCTTCACACATATCTCAATTCATGATAAATATTTCACTTTAAAATACCTACCAAAAATATTTTAAAACTATTGTATTCTATAGCTTTAAAAACATATTAATCAAATACTGAAATGAGCTGATACACTTTAGAAAATCATAACAATTTAATCACATTGATATAAATTCTCAATTCTGAGTATATCATATTAGACATATAAATTTATTATATTCCAAAAAGTAGTAATTTTTAAAGATCATTCAGTAGATCAAAAATTATTTGTCACTGTATCATACTATTAATACAAGCAATTTCTAGAATTTTAGGGTTATTTTAGTAAATTAACTAAAAATTCAATTTCTGAAACTTTCAATCGATTCAAAGTCTCAAATGATCCTAGACATGTCTAGTTTCATGTTCTCAAAGACGAAAACCAGAATCAAAGTATAATAATTAATAAAATTCTCGAATCAAGAGACTATCAAATAGAAATTCTACAATTCATCATGATTTATCAAGTTATCTACATAATCATCATCAATTCTTAATATATCTTACAAAATTCACATCAAATCCCCAGTTTTTCATATTTTCAAAAATTAAAACTTAAAGAAATTAACTTAATTAACACTAACAAAATGAGAAATAGTTATGATATACCTCTTAAAACTCAAAATTTCAATTTCTTCTTCTTTTTCTTCTTCTTCTTCTTCTCTTTCTCTCCCTTTTATTTCTCTCTTTTCTCTCTCTAAAGGGGTGGATCGACCCAAAAATGAGTAAATTAGGGTTTAAAATGTGTAGTTTTATACTAAGAGGCTAATTTTTAATATTTATAAATTAACCCCCAAAACTTTTAAAGTATTATAATTTGATCCTTAAAATAAATCTAAAGTCTTGCAAATAAACCCAATACTAATAGTATATCCTTAATCTATACAAACAATACTAATAACAATACATAAATTAAGTATTATCCACATATAAATAAAATATGAATATTATACATATATATAAATATTTATTCTTTTCGGTGTTGGATAAGTGGTTGCTACATTATGAATATAATAGTTATTGCATAAATTCCAATTAGGTGCAAATAATATATGTACGTTTTAATGAAAATTATATTAAAACAAATGACATGCACTAATGAATGAGATGTTTTAGAATTTTTTAAAATTATGGAGTTTTTCAGTCAATTTTACTAAACCACGGGGTTCTACAAGTCACAAACCTTAAATAATATTACTTGGCATGAGAGATCGATTTCAAAATTTAGTTATGGTTAATTAAAGATGTTGTTTTGTTAACATATACATTAGATCTATAAGGTGATACCATGCATTAGGTCCAATAGTGCAGATTGTTAAGTTTGTTGAAACTAAAAACTACTTAATATTTTACAAAATTAGGTTGGTGAAAAAAAGATCTTATTAGAGCTACAACTGAAGTTTAGAGAACCATTTTGGATGAGATTTTGTTCTCTGCAATCCTTATAATCTCTAGTTCTCTTGTAACCTTTGTTTCAATGATAAATGAGTAAGTTTGACTTTGTTTTCCTTTGTTGATGTAGGTCGTTGGTTGAACCAAGTAACTATGGGTTATTGGTTCTATTCTTGAATCTTTATTTTGATTTATTGTTTCATTTTAGTTCTTTGATCATTAAAAAGAGTTCTTTCAATCCTAGCAAATTGGTATTAGTGCAATGTTATAAAAAAAAATGGCCTTACACAAACTCAAAGTTGAGTTATTTAGTTGTCATAGTGATTTTAACCTTTTAAAGGTTTTATGGAAGCGCTCTTAGTGAACTAAGGGCTTGAATCTACCATTGAGGATGTTCTAAAAGGCAAGAAGTCGATTCTTCAAAGATAGATGTAAAAACAAGCAAATATCAAAAGGAAAGCTCTAAGCTCAATTATCTTAAGCCTTGGAGATGAGATACTAAGAGAGGGTATTGGTAAGAAGACAATCATTTGCTTATGGAAGAAGATGAAAAGCCTGTACATGACTAAATCTCTTGTAAATAGGTTGCATCTCAAAAAAATTCTATATCAATTAATAATGAGGGAAAGTAACTTTGTTAAATATCATATTAATACCTTTAATAAAGTCATCATTAATCTTGAAACCATTGATGTTGAGATTGATGACGAGGATAAAGAATTAGGGAACAAATTATGAGCATTTTGTTGATATAATATTATGTGGAAGAGATTCTTTAACTATGAAGGTTGTTAAAACCTCTTTTAACTTTAAAGAATTAGGGAAGAAAACTAAGAATAGAGATAATTTTAGATAGGGTTTTGACAATACAGGGTAAATTTGATAATAATGAATTTAAAAGTAAGATTTATAGTAGAAATAAGTCTAATAAAAGGCTAAAAGTGTTTTTTTTGTGAAAACAATGGTCATTTTAAAAATGATAATCATAAATGGGAGGCATGTGAAAACAATGGGCATAATGAAAAAGAAGCAAGAAAAGGAAGGCATGATGATCCTGGCTATGAAAGCGTTGGTATATTAAAGTTTTAAATCATAAGTTGGATGGTGAATGGATTCTAGATTTTGGATGTTCATTTCACATGTGTCCAAATCTAAGTTTGATCATATCTTATCATATAGTTAGTAATGGAAAGTTATTACTATGGAATAATCAAGCATGTACTATTGCTAGTATTCGGGCTTAAAATGGATGATGGTTCTGAATTTGAACTACAACATGTGAGATACATATTTAATCTTAAGTGAAATATGACTTCTCTTAGTATGTTAAACCAAAGTGGATGTATTATAAAGGCAGAGAATGTCAAATGAAAGTGCTTAAAGGATCTTTGCTTATAATGAAAGGAATTAAAAGAAATGGCTTGTTTATTTCGCTTATAGTACATGTAACATCTAGTTTTGATAGCACACGAGGCTTGGTCACATTAGTGAAAAGGGTTTGAAATAATTAAATAGTTAGGAAGCTTTTGGATCTAACAAGATTGGATTACTATAAGTTTATCAATAATGCACTTTGGGTAAAGCACATAAGGTTAAATTCAGTTTAGCCATTCACAAAATAGAAACTACTCTTGATTATATTTATTCAAATCTATAAAGCCTGCATAATTACCTATACTAGGTTGGCCCAAGTATTTTGTAACCTTCCTAGATGATGATACTGAGAAGGCTTAGGTACAAGTTTTAAAGTAAAAGTATCAGGCATTTGAGGCTTTAAGGAATTAGAAGATAATGATTAAAAATCAAATTGAAAATTGTCAAAAGGTTAAAAAAAACAATGGCCTTTAGTTCTGCAGTGTTGTGTTTAAAGATTATTACAAAAAGGTATAACATTGTAAGACATAAGATAGTTAAAACAACTTTTCAATGGAATGAACTTATAGGAAGAATGAATACGTTATAAAGGGTCAAGTGTATGCTTCTAAAATGCTAGACTTTTCAAGAATTTTTGGGGTAAAGTTGTTTAATCAATTATTTATTTGATTAATAGAAGCCATTTGCACTGTAATAGAGCTAAAGACCTTTAAAGAAAAATGGTGAACTATGTACCAAACTACTAAAAACTTAAAGTGTTTAGTTGTATAACTTTTGCACATATACAGTATGGAAAACTTAAACCAAGAGCTTTAAAGAAAATCTTTGTAGGGTATCTTGAAGGTGTTAAAAGGTATTGAGTATAGTATCTAGATTTAAACCCACTTAAATGCATTAATAATTGAGATGTTATATTTAATGAGCGTGAAATGTTTATGAAGCCATCAAAGAATAAGGATAATTAATTATAACTGAAGAAACTTACTTTGAAGGGTGTTCAGTTTAAGTGACACCTATAAAGATATCTAATAGTCAAGTACCAGTAACTAAAGACTCAATTGGTGAGACTCCTAAGTCATAGCTATTGGGCGCGGTGTTTCAATTCTAAACCATATTGGGTGTGTATGCATATGCGCATGTCCATTGCTCATTAATACATATACATACATCTCATATATAATATGCGCAATGGAAAACTGAAAATCAAATTTCTTAAAACAATGAACACATTTAAATTTTGTTTTATTACAGTAATGAACAAATTTAAATAGATATTAATCACATTACTATCAACATTGAGAATAATCACCTTGCAAGTCTTAGGAACGATTTAAGCTAGAGTACCACCCGAAATGGTCGCCGTTGGCAATTCTAATAATCAACAGCGGAGTATCACCCGAAATGAATACACTAAATTTTATTCAATTACACTAATGAATAAAATTAAACCATATTAATCATATTAATACAGAATTAAGAGATACCACCTGGCAAGCCTTTAGAATAGTTTTATTATGGAGTACCACCCGAAGTAGACCCGTTGGCAGTTCTAAGACCCAACATAGTGGGCTTGAGTCGTTAGAACAACAACCTTTATTTTCTAGAACCTGCTTTAACTCTTAAACTGTGGGATTAACTCTTAATCTTATAATCATTTATTTAACCCATGTTCAACTCTCGAATATTTAAATAAATCACTATTGTTGTTGTGTTGAATAGCCTAAAATAGAAGTAAGAGAAGAGATGTTTGTTTCAATACTTGAAACAAAACTCAAGAAACATTTTCCATCTTTATTTTTCTTCCATTGATACCGGTTATTCAATTTTGCAACAATAACAAATTTTGTTTCCTTTTTGCCTCAACATTTGAAAGAAAAGAGAAACAAAACTATCATTCTCCTATACTCATGGCTGAGCACCTTGATGAACACTTAAAATTACATATTTAATAAGGGTTTTATATCATTGTTTTGTATTACTAGTATCTTTAACCCCCTTAACTTAAGTATGTTTACAATATTGTACCTAATTAGCTTCTAACTGTTTTGTGGTAGGTACGGTAAAATTGGCATAACTTTCTACCTAAGAATTTAATTGGAGTAATTCTTAATCCTGTGAATAGCTGACTTAATGGGCTAACATAATATATTACAAGGTATTCGAAATTTGAGCGTTTAGAAGGTGAAAATGGCCTAAAAAATCTGTAATACAGGCCCAATCCGAACAGTCATTAGTATTTAGCCTATAACTATAGAAATACATATCTAATATGTATGAGACAACTCAATTCGAAAAGATAAAAGACTTACTACAACTTTGATACTTTGAGTGACAGCTAATTCGAACCACATCAATTCTAAATTAGATAAGCAAATAGGTGTATTAATGATAATCAATGTAAATTATTTGTCACAATTCTTGACTTTTATCATCCAAGTGGTTCCCTCTTCATTTGTCTCGATTTATCCATATTTTTTTTTATAAATAGGTAGCATGTTTATGCCCAAAACATATAATTAGAGAACTAGATTTTAGTTCAAAACACTTGTCTTTTATATTATCTCTTTGTAATATCATTTCTCTTGTTTATTATTGTAAAATTATGTCCAGGTAATTTTCTTTATGCTAAGGTGAAAGGATGAAACTCTTGGTAAGGTAATACTTAACTCTTATTCATGAATTGAACATTTTATTCTTAAGTTATGCAAATTTATATATGATATATTTATTTTGTTTGTAATATTAATACATTTTCTTCTAAGTGGTGTATCTTAATTTATTATTAACAAACTTTACACTTGGAACAATAAATTCTTGAAACCATTTATAAGATTTGGCGTATATACCCTTTCTTGTAAAGTGGGAGTCTTGATTTATTGTAGACAAATATAAAGATTAGCATAATAAATACTTGAACCCGTTTATAAGATTTGATGTATAATAATTGAAAGAAATAAATACTAATTAATATATAAATGATAATGAACTTTAATTATTATATTTTTCAGTTGGAACCTCCTTTATGTGAGGATTCCAATTGAATTATAAAAAGAGTTAAATATATTCTTACTTCTTATGTTAAGAGTGGATCCACCTAACCTTAACTTTTATTTGAAAATATTAGCAAACATCTTATACTGCATTAATTGTCTTTAAAGTATTTACAGTTTGTAATCTTAGTTCTACTTTCTTGTGGATCGACTCCGTTCTTACCGGGTTATTTATTACTTCAACAATCCTGCACTTGAGAATAAACTCCTATAATCTGGACGTGTCACACCTCATTGAGTAAACAAGAAGAATTCTTTTTATTTTGTTTCAAGCATAAAATGAACTCTAAAAAGACATCACCACGGCCGGCCACTCCCTCTCCCTTTTATCTATTCATCACATGAATATACATATATATAATAATAAGAAATATCTTATCCTTTGACTTTATATTATTATTAAAGGATTTTAGCTTATCAAATAAGCTAATTAAGTGTCCAACAATTCGACAAAAAAGAGATGACCGGCCATCACTTGTCTTTGATAAGGAAAAAATCATTCAAGCCCTTAAAGTTTCATTTAATTTTCCTTTTAAGTAATATTTACTTTAACTATATCATTGCTTCATAAAATCTCATTTTATTTAGCATTTGTAGCATTTACGTCCTTAATAAAATATTTACTTTATTAATTTAATCTTGAGCTAATAATTAACTTTAATCAAATTAACTAATCACTTAACTCTTAAATGATAAAAAATATTTAGATTATTCAATACATAAATAATCGATTGAAAAATAATCCTTAACCCTTTAATTAACCCAACGTAGGTCCTACCATACCCAATACTTGAGTCAATTTAATCGAAGGATCGCTATGCGTTACATGTCACTATTTAATTAGTCAACAACAATTATTAACTAATAATCGTACTTAACACTCAAGTACTGACACGTGCGCATCCCGAGGGTTCCATGAACAAAAATTCAATTCTACTGAAAATTACTAGAGTGAACAATTCAATTTAGTATATTGTCCTAGTGTACAACTAGTACTTTTCATATTGCTAGACTCCCTAGGTCTATACCCAATATGTCAAATAGAACTATTCTATGAGTCTGTGATTAATGCCCCATGCACATGTCACAGATATTACAAATGAGCGTGTTATATCATACAAGCTAAGGTCACAATACATACGTATAACTCTTCTATCATCTATATTCAGGATATGTGGGGACATAGATTAGCACCGTCAAATCCCTGTAAGTTCATCCATGAACTTATCTCTAAATTTATATTTTCAAGAATAATGTACGCAAACACCTTTGCTATACTGTTCAACCTTTTGAGAAACACATTTTTTGGGTTTGTACTTGTGGCCATGAGATTTTTGAAATATAATCTCGGAACATCTGGATATACTACTCCCCTATGGGAGTTGATGGATCCCATATCTGTATACACCAGACTCTATAAGCATCGGACCATACCCAGCAGTCACACCATTAAAGGTCTGTGATATAAGTGAAATCAAAGTATGGTGGGTCACTCACAAGCTCACTATGGCACTCAAGTCAAAGGATCATGTATACTACTCAACTCGAGAGATTCACCATTAATGGCCTCATAGGATGTCTATTAGCGTCCTCGTGAGTCTGTTCAGTTTTCAGTCTTGATTGAATACCCGTATGCATATACGAGCTTCCAGTAAGCTCATGTTCGGCTAAGAACAACCATCTATACCATATAGATATAACATACACTAATTTATATAAAATAGATCCACCGATAGACCTGCATCGATGAAGCAGATCAAGAACATAGTGTTTGAGGACATACTTTCAAATGACATCTCCTAGCACCTATTGCAACTCCTTGCAACCATATCATTACTGGTATACCCTCATATCTTTGTCCTATTACACACAAAGATCTAACCCTTTAGATTTGGCTGACTCTTATAACCTGCTAACTCTTAGTAGTGCTAACTGTTAGTATATATAACTCTCAGCTCTACTAATTTTTAGCACTGGTCTAAACAATTTTAGACCAGATTTGAATTCTTTCAAACCATACAATATCTGTAACGTAATAAATATTGTATCATGTATTTATATTGTATTAACGATTATATAAAATATTTACTATATAAATATTAAATAATTTAATATTCGTACAGAATTTCAATGGCATATAAGTACCAACTCCAATAAGTATTTAGGTCAAAAAATTATGAATACTACTAAACTCGAGAATACCTTTCATTGATGACTTTATGAGATGTCTATTAGAGGTCTTTATGAGTCCGTTCAGTACTCAATTTTCACTGAATACCTGTATCTCTATACGTGCTTCCACTAAACTCATGGTTTACTACGATTAACCATATGGACCATCCAGATATAGACATACATTAATCTATATTAATAGGTTTCCTTAGTGATAAACCCGCATTGATAAAATTAGATTAGGAACATAATGTTTGAGAACATATTTATATAATGACATTTTTTAGCACTATCTGCAACTATTTACAACTATATCATTACTAATATATTCTCAGGCCTTGTCCCATATCAGATAAAACTCTAACTTTTTAGATTTTGCTAACTATTATAACCTACTAACTCTTAATACTGCTAACTCTTAACATTTATAACTCTTAATGTTGCTAACTTTTGGCACTAATCTAAACTCTTTTAGACCAGAATTGAATTCATATAGATCATATAATATTTAAAACATTACAAGCATCTTACCATTTAATAATCAATAATAATATTAACAATTTATTAGAAATGATAATTGTATAAATACTTTTATTAAATATTTTTACATAACAGGATGGCGCATAAATATAAATTCCAATAACTCTCACTTGCTTTAGTGCCGTTTATGATGATTTTTAATATCCATTGACACTATATGCTTCTCAAACACTTTAAGAGTAAAGGTTTTAGATAATGAGTCCACTATAATATGTAAGAATGTTTTCTAGATTCTTTTACATCTTCAATAGCCAAGATATTTCTAATTATGTAGCATTAGAAATTTACGTAATTAGATATTTGGTAATTTTTATGATTTCTTGGCTTGAGCAGTTATTCCATTATTGTTGCATTATAGGATTTATTGAGCTTGTAATTTATTCTGAGCTCAACAACTAACTTGAATATCTATGGAGATTCCTTTGTAGACTTCTTAAGCTGCAATATATTTTACCTCTAAAGTAAAATTAAATGTGGACATTTGAATTGCCCTTATTCTACTAGTTGTGGTGCTGATGGGAAGAAATATATAACTAAATGTATATTACCTATCATCCAGATCATATTAGAAGTCTAAGTCTATGTATCCTCTTATTTGTAAGTAGTTTTCTCTATAAGTTAGAAACTTATCCTTCATAACTCTCAAGTATGACTGGATATATTTTATGTCCATTCAATGGTCATTTTCTGAATCAGACCGATCATGACTTGTAACACTTACAGTCATCAAGATGTCAGTCTCGTACATAACATAGTACTCATCAAGTTACCTCTAACTTATATAAATGGTATGCTAGACACTATAAACCTTTCATCTTCTTTCTAATGGTATTTTTTTCTTAGAAAGATGAATGCCATGTCTGAAAGGTACATTAACTATCTCACAATTATTAAAAATGTATACTTCAGAACTTAGTCTATGTACAAAGATTTAGAGAGTCCTATTAGCCTCCTAACTCTATCTCTATAAAGTTTTATACCTAGTATATAAGAAGTTGATAAGGGCATAAAAAGTACTAGTATAAATTTTACCTAACTTTCTTATTTTGCTCTAAATCGTGAATATTTAGTTATTTAATTATGTTTTTAATCATAATTAGGTGCGCGACAGAAAATGTGATGCATAGGAATAAATGGGAGGCAAAACAAACGCAAAATAAAAGAGATGTACTTATTTTACAGAGACTGTGAAATAAGGTTGGGTATTGCAGCACCCAAGGCTGGTGCTATAGTGCTCAACTCTTGAATATGTAGCACCACGGCGCCTACTTCCTAGCGCTGTAGTACTATAGCAAAGAAATAAATTTTGCGATTCCAAGGTCTTGGCACTATTGTGCCCATGCGATTAAGTGTCAGAATACCTTTTTTTAGTCCTATTTCGACTTGGATTCAAACCCCCTCGCCTCTAAGGTTTCCAATACCTATAAAAATACTATTTTAAGAGCCAAATCGAGGATTTTTAGAGAGAAAAAACCTAGCAAAAGAATTCACAACGCAAAACTAAATATCAAAGCCAAAGATTGAAGAACTAAGATCAAGATTAAGTTTCAAGTTACAGAAGAGCGAGAAGCACATCAAGGAGTCATTTTGATTAGTTTTTCTACTCTTTCTTTATCATTATGTTCTTATTCTTGTTCTTGTTCTTGTTCTTGTTCTTGTTCTTGTTCTTGTTCTTGTTCTTGTTCTTGTTCTTATTCTTATTCTTATTGATCTTTATTAATTGGTTTGATAATTTTAGTTTTGTGATGTATTAAATTATTCATTTAGGGTTAGACTATGTGAACCTAGTATGGATTTGAATTTTGTTAATTTTTAGTTTGTGAACTTAATACATATAATTGATTCATTCTATCTTGTGTTTTATACTTTTATTATACCTGATCAATATTTTGAATGATTAAGGAATCATGATGAACATGACAAAGGGATTCATGTATTTAGTCTATGATAGTTTGATGCATAATCATAAAGTAATAACTATAAGTTCAATGTAGGATAAACATATACTTAAATGGCATGTATGGTATAATTTAGACTTGATCTTAATGAATTACATTCTAATTTGATTACCATAGACATATAGGTGATTGTTAGAATGTGTAATATAGTCACTCGACTATTGACAAAGGCTTGTGATGAGATTAATGTCTAAGCCAACAATTAGTATTAAGAGATTAACTAAAATATTAATGAGTCCAATGAAATATTATGAGATGAGTCTATAACCTAGATTATTTCTTTTGGTGAATTTATCTCTTATTTGTTGCTATTTAGGTTTAATTTAATTTGATAGAATTAGGTTATTTAATTAAATTTTAGATTTTGATTTTTTTTAATAAAAGTTAAGTAGATATAATTTTAGTAATTGATTGAAGAATTAGATCACATAGTCCCTGTAAGAACGATATCTGGACTTAAATCCTATATTACTTAATATGATAGTGTGCACTTGCGCTTAGTTACTATAGTACCAACCAGAAGCCTTTGCCAAATCTATTATAGAGAAGTTCTAAATCTATTATAAAGAAGTTCTTACTTAGATAATGCTTAACTAACTAATTTGTAATATACCATTATCATTTTTGACGATGCGTAGGTTATTCATATAGAAAATTAAAAAGACAATTTATACTCTCGCGACCCTTTCTGAACACACATGCTTTCCCTTTTTTTTTTAATGAAATCAAACACTCTGATTGAGGCAAAATGAAGACTTTAGCATGCTACAATATCCAAAGCAATTCATATTAACTTTAGCATGGGTATTGATGAAAAAGTTTCTTCATGAACAATCCCAAATCGCTAAAGGTAATCTTTTACACCAATCGGGCTTTAAGGTTTCTTCTTATTATTGGGCCCACACTTTTGGTGCGTAAACTCATTTACAATCAATAGAAACAATTCTTACAGGGAGCACAACCAAGTCTTAAACTTGATTATTTTGCTTAAAGTTAATTTTAAATTTTATGGCATCTTGTCATTTTTCCTAAATGATGTCTAACATCATTTTTTTATAAGTCATAGTATATTTTTCTTCAACTAAGAAAACACCAAAAAGAACTTTTTAGGTATCAAATATACCTAACAAATGACCTTGATATCCTTTCTTACTTACAGAAAGTATGTTAAAAGTATTTCACTCAATTAACTTTTAGGATCTATCATTGGTTTATTTTCATCTTGATTAAGTTTATGAAATTCAATCTTTTACAATCCCCACAAACCATGAGAAACTATTTCTCTAGAAAGTGGTATTACGAGTAATGAACAAATTTTATTTTTCTGGATTATAGAATTGATATCCCATAGAATGTTTTGGATATTCAATGAACCGATACTTGTACCCCTTAGGTGCAAATTTATCCTATTGTATAACTTTTATACAAGAAGGATAACCCTAAATCTTAACATACTTAAAACTCAGTTTCTTTTCCGTTTATATCTCATATGTTGTAGAAGGAATGAATTACGATGGAACTTTATTCAATAAGTGAGTAACAGTTTCTATAGTATTACCCTATAGATATTTTTAGAAGATCAGTGAAGCTCAAAATTAATCAAACCATATCTAATAAAGTTCGATTTTTTTACTTCAAAATACATTTGTGTTGAGGAGTATCTAGAGAACTATATTAAGCTAAAATCTCATTATCTTTAAATAATCTATGAATTTACTGCTCACATATAAACAGCTTCAATCTGATCGAAGGTGTTCAATATACATAATGGTTTGTTTCATTACTTCTAGTCAGAAGTCTTTGAATGCTTCAAAAAATTTGACTTGTATTTCTTAGAAACACATGTTCATGTCATGACAAATTACAAAAAAGACAGCGAAGTATTAAAGTCCATTAGTGGCAGTATGATTCATTAGATTATATACACCATTATGTATTAGTTCTAATAAATCAGTGGCCTGGTGTTTAACACTTACATAAGAATTTAGTCAACTTTTCTTGAATATAGGATTCATAAATTGGACAAGATTCTATGGTCAGATCAGATATTGGACTATCCTCAATCAGACAAGATAGTCGTCTTATGTCTACATGACTTAATTTCTTATGCCACAATTCGTTATTATTCAAAGTTCCCGAACTACTATTTATTTTGTTCACCCATACATTTTTATACATTTCTGGTTGTATGTTAGATATAATGACCATTAATTAATTGACACTCAGTTAGCAAAGTATTATCACTATCATATAAACATAAGGAACTATTCCTAATGTATTTATGATAACCCTATCTGTCTATTACATGGAATGATAGTGATAATATTTTGCTAACTGGGTGTCATATAAACATAAGGAACTATTCCTAATGTATTTATGATAACCCTATCTGTCTATTACATGGAATGATATGTTTTGCTTAATTATTCTTAACATAAAATAACAATTATACAACATAATACTTTTTACTAGAATGGAGAAGTGATTTAAAAGACATAACAACTATTACGACTAAGTAACTCCATTGCCTACGTGAAGCTGTACTTTGCTTTTCATAGCTTTCTAGCATTGCTTAAATCATGCAATATTTTGCAGATGTGAGAAGGACAAATGGTATCTCATACCCCTACACTTCTTTACATCATATGCATATGAAATGTCAATTATTGGTAAAACATATTTTTAAGAGATTTATATTTTCTAAATTAAGGTTCCTTAAACAGCAACGCTTATAATTTTAAACCTTACTATTATAGAAATACTTTCCATTATGAAAATTCTCTATACATGTTTTAGATATATTAAATAAATATCGAACAGAGTATTATACTACTTGTACATTTCATGTACATATGCTCCTACTAAAGATCATTAGAAAGGTCAGGATATATGATTTGACTCTCAAATTATTCTTAATCCTTTTCTGATAAGCTTGCGTCTCTTCTCAAAAGACATTATCAAAAACACCTCTTATATTATCTTTTGATCAATGATATATCTTAGTATTTTTATTAATCCAGAACAATTCTTAAATTTATAAGCAAATTTAAGTATTTATCAGTACCATATAGTTTGTGTGCCTACATCAAGTATACTAACGGGTTGCTTATAGCCATCTTATCTATATAAGACACTAATCTTATCATTATAAGATAAAATATGAGATGTTTTGCGAAACATTTCTAATCATTAATTAATAAAGCTTTAGATCATAGGTATAACATTTATACATTTTTTAATCTAAAGACTAACCCACCACCACCACTACTTCACATAATTCCTTTAATCTCTCAAATGGGAAAACGAAAGCTTAAATGTTTTAAACTTTACAATGAGAAGTTGACTTCATTGGCGTTTTACTCCAGCCTCATGTTGCAGTAGTATTGGCCTTTGTAAACCCAAAAGATGGACAATTATTGTCAATTACATTTGTTACAACTCTTACCACTGATTTTAAATACACATTATTCTCATGCCGTAGTAACATTGGATAAATCTATTCTAAATTAACTTGTCAATCATCAAATATAGATTATTAGTATTACCTACACGCTGTAGTAATATTGAACAATACGTTTGCATATATTTGCATCATCTTATATTTAATCGGCATAATCCAAATCACATTAATCAATCTCTCACTCTATAGTAATATTAGAAAAAATCGAAGTGACCCATCTAACACCGTATTAACAAAATGGATCATTGTGTAATATTATCTCATAATACAATTCAATTCAATATAATTAAAAGAGATTTTAATAATTTTTTTAATTATTATTATAATTTTAATAAATTTTAGCCTCTTATACGGATCTAATTTATAATTAAAATATTTCGTTTATACAAGTACAACTAACTCCTACCAATAAGACTCACATTATAGTTAATAACATAAACTAATATTTATAATTTATAATACACTTATATAACAGTTATAA
Source organism: Ailanthus altissimus (assembly GCA_946807835.1). Taxonomy (NCBI): domain Eukaryota; kingdom Viridiplantae; phylum Streptophyta; class Magnoliopsida; order Sapindales; family Simaroubaceae; genus Ailanthus; species Ailanthus altissimus. Next base: position 17,341,320 of record OX327698.1, read on the forward strand.
TTGCATTAAATAATAAAAATAAAAATTTCACACTTAAAAATATAAATTAGAATGCATAGTTTAGAACGATCAACTTGAAAAGTTGAACAATCTTGCATTATACAATATAATGCTTCGGAAAAAAAATTTGTACTTTTTGTTATTTTTTTCCCTTCAACCCAAATGCCCCAGCAATATGCATCTGAACACTCCTACATTAATAGACTTAATGCCCCGGCGTTCTGCATTAGACTCTCCAGTGTTATGCATATGAATGCTTTAACATTGTTCATATGAACACCCTAGCGTTCTGCCTATCGAACGCCCCTGCGTTTAACACTTGAATGCCACAACAAAGCCTCATTGAGGCTATATGGGCCGCTGAAGCTGATCATGGGCTGGCTTTTAGAAGACCCGCTGACATAGGTGAAGATTGAGGCTAAGCCCATAACTTATTAGAGTTGTAAACCCCTATTTGGAATGAGAATATTCCATAGCATATATGATTGCATTTAGGAATATTCAATGGCATATTATTCCATCTTGTATGTACATCGTTAGATCGTTTAGATCTCAGTTGTCGATTGTATAGGGTTGTTAGTATTTAAAGGGAAGACCCTCAGTTGTACAACAAAATCTCATAGCTTGTAATCTCTTCAGTAATATAGAGAGCTTTTTCTCAAACACCTTGTTAGTGTGTTTCTTCTCTTATTTGTGTGGGTTTTTAAGCTGCTTAGTGCACAACGTGTCTAAGGTTGCATGATTCTCGAAAGGTCCGTGATATTTGGTATCAGAGCAGGTTTAAAGAAGACGGGGAAAGACGCCACAATATTGTCAGAATTGACTGAAGAGAGGGATAGAGACTCCAAAGCTAAGAGGCATGGCGGTGTACCTTGTGACAAATCCATTGATCCAAGCCATGAGTTTAGGAACATGGTGAAAACGTTCAGTGGGGCTGTGGGAAAGGCGACAGATCATCTTGGGGAGTTAAAGCAGCAATTAGAGAAACTCGAGATAAGACTTGACCTTCAAAAGGACAAGCTGCGCTCCTTCATCGACACATCCATCGATAGTTACGCTGATCGGCAGCGTGACTTGATTAAGGCTTTTCAAAAGAAGGTATATAAAACCATGGACAAAGTTCAAGCCCAAGTAGATGAGCTGCGTAGAGAGTTTGATGCTATCAAAGAAGATGTGGTACTGTGTAAGTGAGTGGTAGCAAATAGAGTTGTTGTTGCTCAATGAGAGCCCAGAGTTGAGGCTCCTAAACCGAAAGAGTTTAGCGGCAAGCAGAATACCAAAGAGTTCAATAACTACTTTTGGCAAATGGAAAGATACTTTGATGCCATGGGTGTGCGGGACGAAGACAAGATAAATACTGTGTCACTTGTCAATATCTCATTGGTTAACAACTCTTGTTAACTAATTAAATGATATACTTAACAATTAAACTTGACAAATATACATCTTGAGGAATCCCGAAATAATTATTGATTGGTGCAATACTAGCTAAGCGCAACGCTATCGCATCAAGTAATATAGGATTTAAGTCTAGATATCATTCTCACATGAACTATACAATCTAATTCTATTAATCAATTACTAAAATTATACCTACTTAACATTTATTTAGAAAATCAAAATATAAAATTTTATTAACTAACCTAATTATATCAATTAAACTAAAACTAAATAATAAATAAATAAAGAGATAAATTCACTAAAGAATAATAATCTAGGTTATAAACTCATTCCTTAATATTTCATTGGACTCACTAATATCTTAATTAATCATTTAATACAAATTAATTAGTTAGACTCTAATCTTATCACAAGCCTTTGCTAATGGTCGAGTGATTATATTACACATTCTAACAATCACCTATATGTTTATGGTGCTCAAATCAAAATGTAATTCATTACGACCAAGTCTAAATTATACCATACATGCCATCTAGGTATATGTCTATCCTACATGGAACTCATAGTTGTTACCCTATGATCATGTATCAAACTATCATAAGAAAAATACATAAATCCATCCGCTGAGTTCATCATGGTTCTTTAATTATTCATCATATTGATCAAGTATAATGAAAGTATTAAACTCATATTTTTCGCACATAACAACTCATCAAATTTCTTATTACTAAAGACTCATTATTACAACTATAACCTCTCATTACATTATTATATACCTTATGTTACATCTTACTTTACAACACACCATTATTCTTAACAACAAAAATGACTTATGTTTTGTCTCGCATCCTTTCAGGTCTTACATATCTATCATTACTTATGTTATGGGATGTCAAATAAGCATATTTTTCTCATTGTTAACTCGTTATATAGTGAGTACCTATACATATGGCACAATTCTATAATTAATCATGAATAGTATTAAAATTATAGATTAATTAGAAAGCGTCATATGATAGCGTTACTCACTATATAGTGAACTATAAAACCCAATATATATATATATATATATATATACACATTGATCTGGTGGGTAATTTAGTGCAAGACTCTGTGAAAAGTTAGTGCTTGATTTTAATTGAAAAACTTTTCAACTAAAGTCAAGTGCTGACTTTTTATAAAGTCGCACATCAAATGGTGAGCAACTTCGCCCACCTAATTAAAATTGTATGCACACATACATATAGTTTCACACACATATAGTTTCTAATAAGGTACAAAGTTATATAGTTTATAATAAGGTATAAAGTTACACATATCAAATAAAATATTATTAGAGATGGCAGCGGATCGAGTTTAAAATAGATCTCTTAAACCTCGCATTTATTTTTTTTTTAAATATTAAATTCTTTCCAAACTCATTGCGTGTTTAAAGTTTCATTAGCAAACCTATTATAGCAGATATGTACTCCATACTAAACTCGCGATGGGTTATCCACTGATTTTAAGCGGATTGTAAAATAATATAGTAAAAAAATATAAATTTATAATCTTAATTTTAAAGAAAATCTTAAAAATACATCAATCAAATTCATATTACAAATTTAAATTCATAATTACTAGTTTGATTATAATAATACTAGTTTAATTAATATTTAAAATAATCTCAAAGGAATAAGTAACAAAATACATAAAATAACCAATACAATAAAAACTAAACTAAATTTACAATCAAAGTCCGATAAGTAAGACCATTATTAATATTGTTTTAAAATAAAATTAAAAATTCAATACTAAGTTCATACGTCTCCATCTTAGTTAGCAATAATTGCATCGCTCATCCAATATGAGGGGATGTTAATGAAAAATTAAATATGTAAATTTTTTTATAAATAAAATAAATAAACATGTTAATATTCGTAAATACCAACAACAAGTATTCGTGGATATTTCATTAAATTTGTATCCATTCTAAATTTATTGTGATTACTTTATGTATCAAAACTTATCCTAAATTTACTTTAAGCCTTATTAAATTATCTAATTATTTTTAAAATACAAGGTAAAAATATATAGACCCCTTTTACATAATAAAAATAATAAACATATCCCTTGTTTTGAAATAAGTGATAAATTGAATCTTATTCGTTACTTTTTTCATTACAATTGTGGTATTATTAACTTTGAAAAATTACTCATTTACTCATACTATAAAACTAATTAAAAATTTATAAATATTAATTAATGGTTGATTGACGTAGATCAACAATTAACCAAACGTAATTGGAGCTAATTAATTGTTGACCAATTTTATTGATCGGCATTAATAATCTATGCCACGCGCTTCAATTGTATAAAGTTAACAAAATATCCTTATTCTTTAGATTTTTAGCGAAAACAATAATTAATAAGAATTCATTTATCACTTATTTTAAAAAGAGAATGTGTTTGTTATTTTTACTATATTAAAGAGTCTATCCGTCCTTTTCTATTAAAACAAATATATATTTAGCATCATATTTTTAAGGTAGTTGTATAAATGACAGGGCACTTTTATGTACCATAGATTTTTTTTCTTAATGGTTACTACACCTCTCAATTAATGTTAAGTTTCAAGTTCAAATAATCCCTGTCAACGTTTTTATATGAAATATTAAACGATAATTAAAAATATTATTACTTATTCATATATTATTTAATACAATATGTTAATAAATGCTAAAAAAAATTATTTTGTTGATTTGATATTATAAAATCATCTACATTTCATAAAGCCTCCAAGATTGATGTTTTGTTAATAAGCTTGCCAATTAAGTTTATTATATTCGGAGTGCAGTATTAAGATAAATATGATTTTTGTTCAAGAAAAAATAAACAAATTTAGGTTTCACTCTGCCAAGTGCCTAGTCAAATGTAATGTGAGATCACCAAGCCTTTACTTTACGGCAAAAACGATGTCATTTTGATTTTTCTAATATAATTTAAGACTTTAGTTTTTAATCTCTCAAAACCACATTATGCTCTCCAATAGTAAGTTAGAGGGTGAAGTGGCTTTAGCTAATTTTTTTTTTTAAAAAAAAGAATATAAATTTTTTCAGTTGATTATTTGATCTCATTATTTATTTCATAAATCCTCATTTTTCATTGTCTTCCCATTAAAAATTTTAAAATAATTTTCCTAAAACTAAAATGAAAGGCCTACTCATAAAAATAATGTTACAATTTAAAAGAAAAAAAAAACTATGGTAGATTACATTAATGATTTTACTATTAATGTAGTTGTAATTAATTCTCACTTTATCGATTTCTTTTGTTTATGAAATATTATAATTTCAACAGACTTAGTAAAAATGTTGTTCCACAAGAAAAATTGATTTAGATAGTTAAATAGTGACTGCAAAAACTAATATATTATTTATTGTCTTTTCGAGTTCTTGAGCATGTTATTCTATAACATTGTGTTTATTTTTGAAAAAAAAATAAACGAATAGGCATAATTAAAATTAAAGGCTGATGAAACAAATAAAAGGGTCAAATAGTGCCATTTAATTTTTTTCTCTTAAAAATTGTAGGAGGAAATCTTGTTCATTTTGTTCTAAATCCAAGCTTGACTAGTCTTTGATGATTCAATTGTGATATAAATAGACTTATATTATTAATATATTCAAAAAAAAATCTCAAACCACAATTTTATTTTGGTGATATTTCCCTTATATTTTATGTATTAACACTATTCTCTTAAATTTTTGAAAGATCATAATTTTCACCTTCTATGAAATAACTAATTAAAGACATAAATAAATACTACTTTGATAATTATTTACATTATTTTAAAGAATTTTTTATTATATAAACCTTTTTTATGTATCTTGAACTTTTTCTTGAATTAAAATATATTTTTATGTTTATAAAATATTATAAGAAAAAGATATACATAAAAATAACTTAAAATGAAAAAGTAAATTAAATATTAATTGTTTTTTCTTTTACCAAAAACAGTACTTAATAAAAACCTACAAATGATGAAGGGAAATTATTAGCAATACTCTTGAAGTAAGGTTTTATGTGAAAAATATCTACAAGTTTTAAAAAATTGGCACAAAGACCCAACCGTTTAGGAATCCTTATAGAACCCTTTTCATCAATAACCATTAAAACAAATAATGGTTTAAATGAAAGAATACTTACCAGTTTCTCAACATTATCAAGATTATACTTCCATACCAGTAAATAGTTTGATAGATGACATTAAATGGCATAAAACAAGCTTACAAAAGATGCATACGTCAATTGAGCAATCTCTATTATTTCATGCAGCTTTAACAGATATTACTTCAGTTAAGCAATCATCTCACAAATTCTGCGAAACAATGATGAATCAAAACCAGAATCCCACATTTTCATAACCAATGAGATTTATACAATCCTACAACAATCATAGATGATCAGTTACAATCTTTCAATCATGAAAAGAATGCTTGATGATGCTATCTATGTCAACGATACCTTATAATCATATATGTATATTTGGCATAAAACAAGCTTACATAAGGGATGCCCTGCTGTTTCTCCAGCGTAACGATCTTCGCCTTGGGGTTGTCATGGGAGTGAAGGAAAGCCCAAACATTTCCTTGAGGACATGCCCCTGTTCAACAAATCTTATCAGCTTTGCAACAATGGTGACGCTCTCTGTGATGTGGTACATATCCTTGGCATTGCTCCACAACTGGTTTGCTAGCTGTAGCCTCCTGCGCTTTGAGTCCAATGCAATACCCCATCTCTGATAGAGTTTGTTCCTCTCTTCTTCTGAAAGCCTTTTTCGCATCAGTTTGCTTAGTGTCTGTCTTTCACGACAAAGTGCCCGCTCACTGTTTCCAGAAAAGAAAACACTTACAACGGGATGAAATAATCAATAATAGAACATAGGAGCTGCATATGTTACACAATACCCATGCTGCAAGAGAACAAATATATATATATATATATATTCAGGATGCGAGAAAACAAAATGCACAAGAACTATTCCAGGAAATGATAATTTTTTAAATTAGTCCAAAAACATCAAATAAATTAAATTGAATCTTCCCATGCCATTTATCACATGACCACAGCTTAGAACCCCATCTGCCTTTTCTCTATTCTGATATTCATGAATTAAAAATTTTAACCAAAAACAAATGAAGCATGCATCGCTTAACACTAGAGACAATTATACACTTTTTGAATCTGAACACCCTAACTCCTGGGGACATATTGGAATGTAAAGAAACATTTTGAACTCCGTGACAGTTAAAACTGTGAACATAAAAAGATGCATATGCACAAAGTGGGATATAGAGAGAGAAGGAACCTTGAGGCCAAAGATAAGAGTCGACCATCTTCCACAGCTGTATTTCCACGAGAAAATTTTTCCTTAAGGAAGGAGAGTCTTCTCAGCTCTACCCCCATGTAAATGGAATCCGATGGATCACCTCTAAAGAGCAAGAAAAAGTATGTCCTGTGGACCAATGAAACATTGCAAGTTTGCCAAAGTTCAATTAGCTCTCTTTGCTGCCTCTCAAATTCCACAGGCCAGTTTTGAGGAGCTTCTGATGCTTCATTCATTGGATCCAATCCTACATCTTTCACATTCTTTTCAGAGTTATCAGTTTGTTGTCCTGTCTCCTGAACCTCGCATGCATGTTTAGTACGCATCAAACCATGTCAAAGGAAACAAAATTCACTAGGGATATTGATCAACTGAAAATGATAAAGAGTTCATAGAAAGACAAAGTAAATAGTTCTCACCTGATTTTTGGCCATTTTCTTCAACCCAGCAACAAAAGTTTGAATGCTAGTTATATCATCATCTGCAGAGGTTTTGATGGAAGCACTCTCAAGAGAAGACAAAGAATCATTTCTGGACAAACTTGAAGTGTTGGTACCATAATTAAATGGAGGAAACTTCCTTCGGAAACCTTCAGGCCTTCCGGGAAAGTTTTTCTCAAACCCATTGGGCGGGGTGCTCTCAACTTGTTCGCCCTTTTTTAAGCTTGGAGAAGATGAGCCATCCATGAGATTAGCTCTACAACTCCAGCTCCTACCTAATGTCATGCTTCTGGAACTCAACATATCTGCTGCCAATGCTGGAGAGGGTTCGTCGGTATCAGGATAAGGACTGACAAGGGATTCAATGGTCCTTTGTACATTATTGAGTCTCTGCTCCAATGCACCATATGTAAAACCATTTTGTATTTGACTCCCTTCTCTATCTCCATTCACTGGGATTGATGTCATTTCTTGTCCTGTTACATCTCCATCCCTGTATGCTGTCAAAGCCAGTGTTCCTTCACTTTCACCATTTGACAAGGCATGAGATTCAAAGTTCTTGACTCCACTTGACTCTTCCATCTCAATACATTGAACTTCCTTGCAGTATTCATCAGAATCTTCTGCATTTCCAACCCCATTCTCCTCTAGACTCTTACCTGAATAGGTTCTTGCAAATTTCTTTCCAAATGCCAGAGGTGACGAGGTACAATCAGACAAAGAAGGTTCTTCATTATTTCCCTGGTGGTAGAGATCCTCAGAATTGCTCCCACTCTCCGTGTCGTAGAAATGAGTTGTTTGTAATTTTTTAACACCTGCGCCCCTACGGTGCAAATCAGCCACACTGGATGACTGTGATACTGAATATTCATCTTCCCACATATCACTTGGTTGATGATTAATACCAGCCTGAAGAAGAAAGAAATGTATAGTTAGTAGTCTAACAATAAACCAGACCCTCTAATAAGTTGGCAAAAATATGCACCTCGTGTCTTGAATCTTGCTCATGCCCAATCATTCTCAGTAAATCCTCAACCCGAGATTGAGCAAGATCTCGTTGCTTGGTCAACTCCCTAATCTCCTTCTCCATCTGCATGAAATGAAACCAAGAAATTAGCATTAGCAGTAGAAACATGGCACTAGCTGTATAAACTAAGTTTTTGCTCATCCTAGAATAAATGCATTATGCTGCATCTCATGTAATTTGGAACCAGCGAATCCGATGACAGACGAGAACATAAAAACATAGCTTTGTTCCTTTTCCGAGTGGTTTAAGGAATGTTCAACCACCTAAGCTATTTAGGTACCTTGCAAACTGACAAGTATGGGACCTGAGGCAATACACATAGTTATATGTTTCGGCACTGATTGGAAGTTTTTTAGTTTGTGCCAATAACTTTATCATGTTAACTATGTGATCTATCTCCAGGTTTATGCTTGAGGCACACTTTAAAAGGAGTGTACTGCTGAAGCCACAAGGACAAACCATACAAATGGCACATATGCATCACCAAGCGGGAATTGAAAGAAAAAGGATTTTAAGGATTTTGGAGAAAAATTGCTTTAGAATCTTTCAACCATTCATATATTTCACATAAAATTCAAATAGATTTCAAACTATAACATGCTTACTCAAAAAAGCGCACAAAATGTAATTTGAACAATGAGAGGTCAACAGTATGTTGGGTGCATACATGTAACACATTAACACGTACATATATTTGCAATCTATTATTAAAAGCAAATCCTAACCTTTTGGATCAGGAGATCTTTCTTTCTTAGCAATGCTGCATAATCACAAGTTGAGGAAGTGGGGACAGGACTTCTCAGCTCACTTTCCAATCTGGCCAACTCTTTTTGCAAATGCTTAACCAGGGCCTTATCAGACATGACCACATTGACCTGTGCTTTTGTAGTAACTTCTTTTGCAGCACAAGCAAACAAAAGTGTGTTTCTAGTTTGCTCAACATGGCTTCGTGCAGGGCTCAAAGTACAAATGATGGCAGTTCTGGCATTGCCACCCAAGCAAGGCTGCAGCATGCGAGTCAGCTTAGAATCTCTATAGTTGATGTGTCCATGTCTTCCTTTACTGCATCAATCATAGCACAATGATGGTGAGCAAGTTAGTTAGCTCAAATAACTAACAATTAAAGAGAAAAGGAGGAGAAATAATAACAAGCAAGGGATTCTAGGGAGAAAAGGTAGAGCTTGGCATCAGTTATAGGAATCTCTATCTCAGACAGACACACACTTCAACAAGTAATGAATAAACTAGGAAGGTCAAATACTCCTTACCTCAAGTGAGGTATTAAACAGATAAGGATGCAAATGAACCAAGTTTTATCAAATTATTCAAATGTGCCTTGTACTGGAGATTAAGAACCAGATTATTAGTGCAACATAATATGGTAGTGAGTTCACCACAATGTGAACAATGTAGCCCACTATATTATTCCATTGTCTTACGTATGATCTAATTATAATATATATACGTTAAGAATATTATCTATCATTTAAAAGGAAAAAAAGAAAAGTTTATTAACTAGGCACAAAGTCTCACTTAATGGCTCAATAACCTGAAAACAAATTTGCCCAAGCTTGCTTTCTAATTACAATATCTGCGTGGTGCTTGAGCTTCAAGCGGGCTTGAATAGCTCAGTATAACTTGGCTCTATTTATTTGCGTCTCTACAAACAAATATGCCTGATGAAACTGACTTTGTTTTATCATGCCAGTTCTTTTCCATATTAATTTGCATAATTCTATAAAGTCCAGTAATTTAACAAGTGAAACTAACTAGAATCAAATATGCAACTCAAAATTTCCATCTTCAGTGTTTTGCATTTGATAAAATATCTGATAGCTCTCATTAACACAAATGACATCTCAGTGTTTTAAGTTAGCCGTTACTGAAAAAATTGATCAGTTCTGGATCCAGAAAAGTGAAAATTTACTAACCACCAATACACTATATATCCATAAACTTTGGCTAAAACAAGCTACATGTTTCTCAGGAAGTCAATTTAAGTACCAACCTTAGCTTGCGAATGACAGTGCTCAGAGTCAGTAAACTGCGGTTAATGTGGCAACCTTCTTTCAATCTTGCCCCAGTTGATAATGCCTGGGATGCACGCTCACTCCCTGCCAAATCAACAAAATTCTGCACAAAATATCAATTTAGAGTTCAATAATTTCACAAACTAAAATCAAATAACAATTTATCCAAGCAAATTTCTATAGACTTATTGCTCCTTACCACACTGGCAGCAAGAGTTGTTGAATTTTCTTTGCCTAAGAATTCTCGAGCAGAACTTTCAATCGTCTAAACAAATTAGTACATAAAGAAGGTGTAAGTTGAAAATTCCTGAAGCACTGCAAATGACTGCATGTATGAAATAGCTAAAACCAGAAAAGATAACAGATGAAGACGCAAACCAATCTAATGATTTGATGAGATCTGGAGCTTTTTTCATTGAGTGAGGTCTCCCCTATCCGTCTTTGAGCTGCAGAATAGAATGAAATCATAAACATAGAACATCATGCAGTAATAAGTAGACTCTTTAAGATGCTTTACCTTCACAAACTGAAAGGAGCTCCTTTAAATGGTTCCAGTCCTTCAGAGTTTCTTCTGTAACTTTCTCCACAATAGTTCCTCTCTGATGAAAACATAAACTTATGACAGAGAACTTGGACACTCATTGAAAAACTAATTGGGATCATGGCATTCACCTCTGGATCATCCAGCAGCCTAAGAGGAGTATTATCAGTGCTCATGAGGTCTCTAATAGCTTCATTGTAGATCTCCATAGCCGAGAATTTGAGAACAAATGCTCTCTCTTCATGCTGGAATTAAATCAACCATACTTTTAACAATATTCAAGAACAATAATTATGAAGAAGTGAAAACAAAATCAAGAAAAACTAGATTGGAGATTTTGTTACCCTATGTATATAGTCAAATATATCTGCTACTGCATACTCAGTTATTCCAGTCATCGTGTATGTCTTTCCGCTGCTTGTTTGCCCATATGCAAAAATACTTGCTGCGAGAAACGAAACGTTGGTGATTTTCTACTCAATTATTACACTGATGACAACGGAAAAGTCATAATAGTCCAAGAACATACTTACAGTTAATACCAGTAACAACTGAAAGAGCAATTTCTCTCGCTCCTTCTTCATATACTTGCCTTGTAGTGCAGTCGCCCCGAAATACTCTGTCTATCATCCCAAAAATATGAAAAAGCAAAGGAAGCAATATAAATTGATCTCAATGAATTTACACAAAACTACTAAAACCATCTTTCTGTATCAACTGCTTCTAAATCTAAGGACATGATTGGAGTACCTATGTTATGGTACGATGCATCATCTCACTAATTTTTAAACTAGAAACAATAATGCAAGCTACAGCCATACAAGGACACAATAATCAAATCATAGATTTCACCTAGGTTTTTAAGCATAAAACTACAAAGTATAACCGAGTCTAGGCTTTTGCTTTAACAATGTACCCATGAAATTGATAATTGCAATGAAACTCAATACCATCTAAAGATCACCATCCAACACTATCAAAATGCCACCAGAAAGTTGAAAGAATTGTCTTGGGTATTCACAAATCCAGCAGATCACAGTAAAATATGAACAGCTAATCCTCAGTGATATTTACTGAAGTGACTTATAACGTGAAGTTTAAGCACCAGACATCATATGCAGAGAAAACAGCAGGCAAACATAGGAACAATCTCCTTACCAAATGCATAGGCAGACGGAAATGTGGATCCTTCCCGAAGGGTATTCCGATATAAGATGGTAGTGTCATTGATGCATTCCCAATCAGCTGCTTCACTTGCTGCAATCTCCTTTTCACTCAAGGGCCTCAACCTCACCAAAACCAGAATCTTCTCCTCACGAGCACTAGCCACTTGCATCTTCTCCATCTTCATTAGGTCTTCTCCGCCAACAGCCCCCATTTTTCACACTCCAACCTTTGTTCTTCGTCAAGAGCAGCCCATGATTTACAAATCTTCAAAGTCGAAGATCAAACTCAGTTGTGGGTCAAAACATACTCGCACAGTCAATCTTGCTTTCCCAAACTGCAAAACAGTTTTAGTTGTGGTTAAAAAGCAAGGTCGTTACAATTGCCAAAAATATATCCCTTCAGTACCAAAGCCCCTGCAAAGCTAATCATTGGTATTAACCAACCAACACAAAGATAATGAACTATAAGTAACCAGAAATTAACCACGGGTTCCATCATCAACAACAAGCTAATAATGAACTATTAGTAATCATGGGCTTTAACCAACCAACCGAACAAAAAGGACATTATTAAAAACTATAAAACAAAAAAAAAAATGGTATGCCAACGAAGTTTTGTTTCTGGGGCAAAAAGACACTCCACCCATAAACAAAAATGAAAACGAAATTAAGGTTTAATCAATTACTGAAAGGTAGTTAAGACTAAAATCCCCTGGCCAATCTTCAGTCCTAAGCTTTCTTTCAAAAGGAAACGGCCAAAAAAATTACATTCTTTCCTTCAAAAGTTATCCGCAGTGGCTAACAACCATGCTTGAAAGCCAAGTAATGGAACTCCATAAAAATGCTGATACATATCTATATCTTCAATTTGACTGGCAATAAGCTGAATATTTACCTTCAGGTCTCTGAGTCCTTGTCAAGAAACCGTTACTGAACAGCTTCAGCAATGAAGTTCATATAGTTGAGAGATATTCTACTACAAAATGTTGCAGTGTTTTGTTCTTTCCTCCTCCTCCTTTGATCTGAATCACTCTCTATTTCCTATTCGAAAACTGTGCAACAAAAACACAATAATAAACAAATAAATGCTTAAACAAAACCTGTAACATTTAATGCAACGTTTGCGAGATCCCGATTTTCATGGAGTTTAAACGTTAGTGTTAAAAAAAACAAATTTAACGGTAAATTTGTACGTATAAGCACATAATCACAAGCGAATATTTCCCATAAATCTCATTAATCTTACCTTCAAAGCACGAAAACCATTTTCAAATTCAAAACCTAAAAGTTTAAAATAATAAAAAAAAATCAGTTAAGTGAGAAAAGCAGCCAAGTCATGAAGTTTGTAAAACGCGACTTGAAAGAGCAGATATGAAGCGAGTTTCCAGAAAAATACTACTTCACGGGTAGAATGAAGGCTAAAGGAGGGATAAAATGGAAAACACGGGAAAAATGAAGGGCAAAATATGATAAAAGACACCAAAAAAAAGGAACCAGAACTGTACTGAGTTTAATGGAACAGAAAAACTCGGCGATTTTTCACGCTCCCACGATCTAAAGTCTAAAAGACAAAAACACAGAGAGAGAGAGAGAGATCAGAAGTCGGTTTTAACGAAAAATTAATAATTTAAAAAAATAAAAATGGGAAAAGGCTCCCCCCCTCTGGCTCTCTTTCTCTCTTTAAGTTTTTCTCATTGGAGCGTGTAAGTGGACCAACAGCTTAGCAATGAGTATCTGATGCGGCGTCAACGTCGTTGAAATTTCTCTTCGTCTACTACAGCAATGGAGGATAGAGTAGTTAGAATTACTGTTTTGTCCTCCCTTTTGTTACGGATTTGGGAAAAAAAGAAAAGGAGAAGCACGTGAAATAAAGAGATTGGTCAGTAAACTCTCCCGCCGCGTGGATTCTTTGCTTTTGTCAGGTACCTTTGCTTTGGATCTCATTGGTTGATCGGTTTTGCTTCACCGTTTGATTGTTTGACTTTTTGACTATTTACTGCTTTTATCCAATAAGATTTTATTTCCTAATTTAAAGCTTTTTTTTATTAAGAAATAATTTTGTAGGATTATTCTTTAATATTAGGAAGTTTTTAACGGTGTTAATAGTGCAATTATTTATATCTGTTAGATTTAATCTAATAATTTAAATTAATTTTGATATTATACTATAACTATAATTTCAGTACAATAAAATGATCCAATTTTATAATGGTAGAGGTAACATTGAAGTAGAACGACAACCAAAAGTAATGCTTTCGTAGAACAATGATATTATATCATTTCAAAAAAATAAAAAATAATTAAGAACATTATAATTTAAGATAAATATAAAATGAATAATCTCAAACTTATAAAATTATGATATAAGTATAGTTTAATTGATGTAACATTTGATTTGTGGTGTGTTAATTGTTATTATATAACTACACATTAATAAAATAACAAAGTCAACTATTTAATGGACAGTAATTACTAAGTAGTAACATGTTAATTGCAATATAAATACGTATTATTTCTTAAAAATATAAACATGATAGTTGGATGATGTTTTTTTTTTTTTAAAGCACTTAGTTGATTATTATTATTATTTTGAAGTAACTTAGCTAAAGAAAAATGGTTAATTTTATTTTTTATGTTTAATAAATAAGTAAATAGAGCAAACATTGATAGAAACTCAATTTCGGAAGCGCGAAACCTGCAAGTTTTATCTTTGTGTGAGTTTTGCTAAAGTAAAGTGGAGAAAAATGTTAGTTTGCATTTATGTAATATTTAAAAAACAAATAAAATTACAGTCCTCTCAACAAAAAAATAAAAATACATAAATATAAATTCAATGATGATATTAACTAAATGAATAATGATATATTTTTTAAATAATATTTTAAATTTTTTCAACTCAAATTATGTATTATACAATCATTAAATAATAAAAATGATATAATAAATTATTTTAAAATATACACTATTTTATCACCTAATAATTACTTAGACATCGAATTCATTTATTTTGTCCTAATGGCTAAACATATACACCCTTTGACTTAGGTTCAAGGTTTGAACCCTAGCAAAGGTTTCTTCAAAAACGCTGACAAAAACTAATAAATTTAGAGAATTTTTATTTTTTAATTGTTGAAGATAATTAGTGTTGTAATTCAAAATTTCAATTAATGTTATAATTTAGAGTTTTACTTAATATTATAATTCAGAGTTTTAGTTAGTGTGCTAGAAAATTTAGAGAATTTTCATTTTTTTAATTATTGAAGATAGTTAATAATTCAAAGTTTTAGTTAATATTGTAATTTAGAGCCGTTGTAGTCATCTAGCATTAATTAAACTAACTTTGAATTCAATACTTATATTATAGTCAATTTTAGTTTCAGTGAATGCAATAATGATTCTTAACGAAAAAAAAAAAGAAAGAAAATTTAAGCAAACTCTATGATTCAAATTTCAATAAACATCGTATCAAAATATGACTTAGATTTTGAAATAGGAAAAGACCAACTTACACTAATTATTGTTTAAGGTACGAATGAAACAATGGGCTCGGTATGTGCGGTGTGTGGAAGGCATGTTGTTTATTTTACTAAAAGGATCAATTTTTTTAGATTTTTTCAGAATATTCTTTTCGTCACACCAACCGACTTAACCGACAGATTTTTTTAAAAAATTTGGCACAAGCATCAAAAGTCACAATTTTTTTCAATCCCAGGCTCAGCATTAGAAATATCAAAAGTCACAAATTGAATCATTCATTTCGATCGCAAAAATAAAATTAATTTTTAAGAACAAAAACATTTTAATATTTTCATCTTATTATTATTGTTCCCTAAATTTCCGCATACAAAGTCTAAGATCTTCGACTATAAAACATTAAAATTTTAATTTATAAAAGTTTAAAGAGAACTTCAGTCTAAAAAGAAAAGTGTTTATCCACTAAATATCTTCGACTCAAGGGCATGTTTTTTGAATTAATTAGAATAATGATTTAAGGTCTGATTACCTCGTTCTGTCAAATTTTCAAAGGAGAAAAATTAAATCTACATCTTCTGAATTGATCAGAACAATAGTCAAAATTTGACTACCATGTTTAATCAAACTCTTAAAGAAAAATTACGCTCTCTTTAAACTGATTAAAATAATGATCGAAGCTTAATTACTTTGTTCGATCAAACTCATCATTCATAGGGCCAATCAAAAAAAAAATCGAACATCGACTACCTTATTTTATTGAGCACTAAATATAATTGTAATTACCATTCAACTTTGATGAATTTGGCAGTGCTTTTAAAGTTTTTACAATTGTCGATTTGAAAAAATAATTTTCTAAGTCAACGAGTCTTAAATTTGTTTATGAGGGGGAATCAAACTTGACCCTCGTCTCGACGAGAGCGGTTAGTATAGTCTTGGGCTTCCTTTTTGTCGCGAGTTGTGGGGAGCCTGCAAAGAAAATACGAATACAAGCTTAATGGTGGTCTTGCTGGGGTGAATTCCGACGAAGACGCTCCGATGCTTAAATCAAAAAGAGAATTCTCTCTCTTAAAATATAACAAGACAAGAACAAAAAATGATGCTGGGGAATGGGGGGTACTCCTTTCCTTTTTTCTTGTTTTTTTTTTATTTTTTCGGGGTTTTTCATCATCCCTTCAAATGACTTCCTCTCTCCGTTTTATAGTGATGGCTCTTCAGGGGCCTTTTTGGGTTTTCCTCTGCAGTGTTTTTGTCTTTCGCCGAATATTTTTTTGTTACACTTCTGACATACGCCAAATATCTTTTTTATGTGCCCCTCACATACGTCAAATATCTTTCTGCAAATTTCTGACCTCGTTCCTATCGCACATCTATTTTCCCTTTAATGTGTTAAGTATATTCCTCGAGTTTGTCTCCACTGACGGTTTTAGTTTAAGTGAGGCTTATTCCAAGCGGCTTGGGTCAAATTTTGAACAGCTCTCCCTTACTAGTTCAATGTTGACATGGGATTCCTAGTAGTGAAACTTGTGGAATGTGTTCAGTACCCGATCAGCCATGGTTTTGTTCGAGTCGGCAAGGCCAATCAGGTATTCTCATTTGCCAACCAGATCTTTCTGAGTCCGAGCCAGTTCTCTGCCATTTGTCTTTGTTGGGTTTTGGCCCGTTGACCGTTGCTCCTAGGCCTGTCTCTAGATTGGACTCACTGTGCAAGCTTTGGTGAACCTTTTGAGATGAAAGTGGCCTCTTGGAAGGGAATATCTGGTTAGGCTTCCAAGGCTGGCCTTGGTTGTATTTAGGGACCTCGGGCCCAAAGGTAGAACGAGGGGGAAATAAGGGTCTGCCAGTTTCCAGTTTTGATTTATTAAAACTGGAAACTCTATTCCAGCCCGGTTGGCTTATATTGCTCCTTGGTCCACTAGTTCTTGTCATCTTTCTCGCCCGAGCTGACCTCAATTTCTCTCTAAAAGCAATTGTGTGATCTGATATAGATTTTGAAGATGTCAAGAGCGGGCAGGCTTGCAGTAATGACATCATGGTGACCCGAAGAGTCATTGCGACATAATGGCAGCTTCTCTCAAGACTTACAAATTAAATGGCAGGTCTCCCCAAACGTCATCCTTGATTCTCACGAAAGACTTTTTGTTGTCAGCCGTTGATTTGATCATACTGTTGATAGCGGATGTGACTCAAACATCGTGTCTTTCTTTCTTTTTTAGTAACGTTTAACTGATTGAAACCCCCTGGACCGTCCGATCTGTTTGCATCTGACGGCTTGGGTTATAGTTTTCTGAAAAGGCATATTCACTACACCTGGGGATCCGAGGCGTCACGTCTCTTAGCTTTAGGCATTTCTTTTTGATCTCACCCATTCATTTCAATTTTGAACGGTCTAGAACACTTCATTACTACCTATAAATAGTTATCTTCTTCTTCATTTTGTACATTTTATCACACATTTTGAATTTTCTGCTGTCACCCTGATGTGTTATCACTGATTCTCCTTTGTCGAATGTGTGTTCTTGACCTGGTGTTTTCGTCTCCGTTGTTCTCGACTCCGATTTTCTTCAGTTCTTCTAGGTATGTCCTTTTATTCTCTTTTTGGCTTCTTTTCTTCTATTTTTTTTTTAGGGTCTTGGAGTTTTGGGCTTCGCTTCTAGCCTTTTGTCTGTGTTTTCCTTGTTTTGGTTTTCCTTGTGCTTTCTGGTCCTGACGGTTTCCGCCTATTTTACCATTTTCTGGCGTGGTTAGCTTGTCGTTATCCTTACCGAGTAGCTCATAACCTCATTTAATAAGTGTCTTCTATTAGTTGATGGCCTTCAGGGTCAATCTAGACCTCCCAGTTATGGATATAACAGTTGAGGAGGGGGAACAGTCCCTAAAGCCCCCACTGGTTAGGAGGAGTAAGGGGGCCGGGGCGAGTGACGAAGCATCTATCTCAGCAGGTAAAGTTCCCTTCTCATTTGAGGTGGCTCTAAGCAAGGCCATGCCAGTCATGAATACCAGGAAAGATAAAGGCAACGATCCTAGGAGTATGAGATGAATGTCAGATATTGCGCCTCTTGCCTTAGTGAGGATGACTTACATCTCATCAAGCATTCCTATGACATTCCTGAGACAGTCATCCTCATGTTGCCTTCCAAGGAGGATTACCCGAGCAGCCCTACTAATAGCGAGGTAGTCATTCACATCGAGTTCTTCAGGCTTAGACTCAGGTTTACCATGCAGCGGTATTTCGCTAAAATGTTGGCCCACCTCGGGATAGCCCCCTCTCAGCTAGGTCTGAACTCATAGAGAGTGCTTGCAGGCCTATTCGTCTTGTGGCCAAGGGCAGGGTAATACCCCCCAATTTTAAGGAGTTATGCTACATGTACCATTTCAGGAGCAATATCAAAAGCTAGAGGGGCTTCATTACCTGTCGTTTCATGGCCTTTAAAACCCGGTCCTAGGTTGACCGACCTCTATAAAGGACTGGAAGAGGGAATGGATTTTTTCCTGGGGAGAGTGGGGTCAGAGGGTCCCCAAGATGGGTGAGGGGGAGTGGGTCTTCCTTGCTACCTTTTTTGAGGATGTAAGTCCTAATTCTCGTATATGTGTTGATTTAATTAATCTGCTTGGCTCGATTAACTTTTCTTTGTTTGCCCCTTTTTCTGCAGTTACCTGGGCTACTGACATCAAAGTTTTCGAGCAGACCCTTAATCGGATAGACGCCACGCTTTAACATATCTGTTCAGTTCAGGAGCTGTTATCCCCGTCTAGCCTTATCAAATCGAGACTAGTTCCTTCAGTTCCATCCTTGCCTCAAACTCGAAGTGAGTTTCTATTCTTTTGCTCCAAGCTTCTGCTCCCCCCCCCCCTCAAATTTTTGTTCTTACATTGTGCAAAACGCAGGAATGTCTGAGCAATGTGCTGGTGAAAGGAGAAAGAGGAGCCAAACTGAGGGCTATTCCTTAGGAGTTCGGGGGCCTCTAAACCCTAACAGTGCCATGGGGTGGTTGTTCGGTTCCGGGAAGAACCAGGCGAGGAGGCCCTCTCAGGGGAGGGGCTCTGCTTCATCATTTGCTAGTGATCAGGCTCGTGAGGATAGGACTACTAGGAGTCTAACTGTCCGGGAGAGGGGTCCGGCCCAGAAGGGTTCTTTTAGGGAATAGGCTTCCACTGAGGCTCGGCCAAAAGACTCCCCCACTGCCCGAACCTCAAGCAGGGGCAGGGCTCTCTAGCTCATCCTTCAATATATGTTACTCAGGTCGGGCAAGCCGCAGCTTCGTCGAGCTTCCTGAGGCGGGAGAGGCGATCTTCCTGCGAGGGGCCCTTCCGAGTGTTCTCCTCAGTTCTAATCCTAGAGGTCAGGGAGGACTTGAGCTTTTTGCTCTCGGTGATGCGAGAGCTAAAGAGGTATGTAACCCCCACCTGGGTAGGTCAAGTGTCTTTCCTGGATCCTGCCATGGGCTTCAACGTCGTGCTGGGATATTCTCTGGACATAAGTTTCTTGGTACTTAGACTCACTTCTCCTTTCATTATCTACTTATTCTGACCCTCTGTTTCCCTATAGTCTATTTTTCTGTTTATTGGTTTCGAACCAAGATCATGGGTTTCGTTACCCGTGCTCAAAAAGCGAAGGATGACCTTGCTCGATCCAAGGCTAAAACTTAGAGGGCGATGAGGATAGCCAAACAGGAGAGGAATGTGGTTGATGAGGTGGGGAGGCCAAGCTCGAGGAAATAATGACCGCCAAGGTCGAGGCGGAGAGAAATTGTCTGAGCTCAAGCATTAGAAATGGTTGGTCAAGCAGATGATGACAAATTCTCTGGCAGTGGCAGGGGCAGGGGCCTGAGTTGTCGAGCTGACGCGTCAGAGCAAGGAACTTAAAGCTTAGCTCGGCACTGCCCAAAGGAAGAATGAGTTGATTAAGCAGAGTCAGATCTCTCTAGCGGCCCAACTTGAGCAGCAGATGAATCAATGGTCGGCTGGTCATAAAAAAGGCTTCCGCCAAGGCGCAATATAAGGATTTCAAAAGTCCATCGCCCTTTTTGAGGAATACTACCCAGAGATTGACCTCCAGTGGCTGTGGTCCTTAGCCACTGGCGGCTCTTTCCATGAAGGGAAAAATTTTGAGGCTCAAGATGATGAAGCGTCAGTGCCCGCTAGTGCCAGTGGCAATGATGTCCCCTCATCCAACGTGCGTGCCCTTGTTGGGGGTACTGCTGTTGTGAGTAGCGGCGAGGTTACTCTTTTTGTCGACCAGAGGTAGGCTAGTGGCGCTACGCTTGCTGAGCCACAGGGGATCGTTGATGTCCCAGCCGACCCTCCTATTATTACGGTCCCTCTGGTTAACCATGCTCTTGAAACCGTTCCCCTCGTGGATCTGGACATACCTAACACCGTTTCTGCAGCCTGAGCGATCCCTTTCTTTTTGTAGGATTTATTTTTTGGAATTCCTTATAATTGGCCCATATAATCATCTTTAATGAATGGATAATTATATTTCTTAATATCCGTGTTTGCTCTTCTTTGCCTACTCAAAAATAAGTTTGTTTCGTCGCAGCAAAAACATGGTAATTCAGTCGAACCACTTATAAAACATTGATCTTGTTACAAAAGCCACATCGTTAGTTAAATAGGCTGACCATTTTACTGAATAGCTTTAGTCAGGACCAAATAGTAGTCATCGTTTCCAACAAACTCATAATACTGAGGCCGAACAACTTTAGCTGGGCCGAACATTTTTTTCGTAATCGGCACAGTTGTGGGGATGCTTTTATTAATCGCGAATATGAATAATTTGAAATAAGAACTGCTTGGGGCATCATATAGTGATTCCTGATCCAATTGAGCAGCTGAGTCAGCTCTGGTGATACGTCGGTCATTGGTGCAGTCCAATGAGAGTAGATTGGATAGCGTCAGGTATGAAAACCTTCAATACCTTCGGGAGACCGGCTCGGTGTAATAACACTGAACAATATGTCATGGGTGCTGTGAAAAGGCCACAGTGATATGTGGTAAAGCCACAGTCAAACCATCTTCAATGGGCGCCATGGTGTAATGTATGGTAATGCTATAGAAGCACCACAAACCTCGCCTCACCAAACAGTCCAGGTTTTATGCTATAGAATAAGTGTTGAATCGGTCACAGCGAAATGCTCCATGAGCATTTAACTAGTGACTGTGAAATAAGATGAGCGTCAAACTGATCACAATGAAATGCTCCGCGAGCGTCAAACTAGTGACGAAAATTAGAGTGAAGGTTGAACCGGTCACGGGAAAATGCTCCGCGAGCTTCAAACCAGTGACGGTGAAATAGAGTGAAAGTCGAACTAGTCACGATAAAATGCTCTGTAAGCGTCGAACCAATGACAGAGAATATGCAAACAATGCGTGGCCTGGACTGGACTGACTATTGGATACAAGACCCAACAATATCTTTGGGGGACTGACTTAACGTAATAACATTAAACCGTGTGCCATGGGTGCTGTGAAAATGCTATAGTGATACCGTAGTAAAGTCATGGTCAAACCCTTTTCAATGGGCGTCATGGTGTAACCCACGGTAATGCTGTGGAAGCGTCACAGCCCTCGCCCCACCGACCCGTCCAGGTGTGATGTTGTAGAACAAGCGTCGAACCGATCACAACGAAGTGCTCTACGAGCGTCTAACCAGTGACAGTGAAATAAAATGAGCGTCGAATCGATCAGGGTGAAATTCTCCATGAGCGTTGAATCGGTCACGGTGAAATGCTTTGTGAGCGTTGAACCAATGACGGTGAATAAAGTGAAAGTCAAACCGGTCATGGTGAAATGCTCTGCAAGCGTCGAACCAGTGACGGTGAAATATGTGAAAAGCGCGTGGCCTGGACTGACTGTTGGGTATGGAGCCCATCAATATCTTTGAGCGACCTGCTCGGCATAATAACGTTGAACAACGTATCATAAGTGCTGTGGAAAGGCCACAGTGATACCGTGGTAAAGTCACGGTTCAACCCTCTTCAATGGGCATCATGGTGTAACCCATGGTAATCCTGTGGAAGCGCCACAGCCCTCACCCCACTGAGCCATCCAGGTGTGATGATGTAGAACGAGCGTCGAACCGGTCACAACGAAGTGCTCCGTGAGCGTCTAACCAGTGACGGTGAAATAAAATGAGCGTCAAACCAGTCACGGTGAAATGCTCTACGAGCGTCAAACCAGTGATGGTGAAATATGTGAAAAGCATGTGGCTTGGACTGACTATTGAGTGTAGAACCCATCAATATCTTCGATGGACCGGCTTGGCGTAATAACGCTGAACAGTGTGTCATGGTTGCTGTGAAAATGCCACAGTGATACCGTTTCAGGCGGTTTGATGCAAGTCCTCTTGTCAAATAATCCGAGGGCGTCTGCGTGGGCGTCTCATTCTGCGTTCCAGTCAATTTGCTTCTCGCGAACGTTTATGCAAAAAATGGATGAGTTTTTATTCAAACACGATGTTTATACATCGAATGATTACAAACAAAAGCTTAGAGATAGTATTTTTTTTAGCAGCTCGGTGTTCCATAATTTTCTGGTGGTTCGCCCGCCTGTCCTCGAATCTCCTCACGAGACTCCTTCTTGCGATTTCTTACTTTCAGTTGCTTATTCCTAATTAGTTCAATCATGAGCTATCTCAGTTCCTCCCTTTCTTCCCTTAGGGTTCTCAATTCTACCCGTATTTTAGAGTGCAGAGAGCTTTCTATTCGAGGGAGGGGTCGGTTTGGATTTGGGCTTCGTTCTCTGACGACATGATTCTTGTTGGCGGATGACTGTTTAGCCATTGTGGGCGGTCGCTCTTCTAGACAATGCATTTTGCACGATTCTCACAAACAGTGCCAAAAATTGTTAAATTGAAAAAATAGTTTTCTAGGTCAATAAGTTTTAAATTTGTTTATGAGGAGGAATCAAACTTGGGTCTCGTCTCGATGGGAGAGGTTAGTATGGTCTTGGGCTTCCTCTTCACCACAAGTTGTGGGGGACCTGCAAAGAAAATACGAACACAAGCTCAATGGTGGTCTTACCGGGGTGGGTTCCGGCGAAGACGCTTCAATGCTTAAGTCAGAACGGGGGTTCTCTCTATTACAATATGACAAAATAAGAATAAAAAAATGATGCTGGGGAACGGGGGGTACTCATTTCCTTTTTTCTTGTTTTTTTTTCTTTTAGGATTTTTTCATCATCCTTTCAAATGACTTCCTCTCTTTTTTTTTTATAGTAATGGCTCTTTAGGGGCTGCCTTTTTGGGTTTTCCTCTGCATTTTTTGTCTTACGCCGAATATTTCTTGTTGCACTTCTGACATACATCAAATATCTTTTTGATGTTCTCGTGATATACGCCGAATTCTTTCAGCTGATTTCTGACCCCATTCCTGTCACATCCTTTCAAATGACTTCCTCTCTCTTTTTTTTATAGTAATGGCTCTTTAGGGGCTGCCTTTTTGGGTTTTCTTCTGCATTTTTTCTGTCTTACGCCGAATATTTCTTGTTGCACTTCTGACATACATCAAATATCTTTTTGATGTTCTCGTGATATACGTCGAATTCTTTCAGCGGATTTCTGACCCCATTTCTATCACATGTCTACTTTCCTTTTGATGTGTTAAGTATATTCCTCGGATTTGTCTCCGCAAGCGGTTTTGGTTTAAGTGAGACTTATTCGAAGCTGCTCGGGTCAAATTTTGAACAACCCTCCCTTACTAGTTTAATGTTGACGTGGGAATCCTAAGAGCGAAATTTGTGGAATGTGCTCAGTATCCGATCGACAGTGGTTCTGTTCAGGTCGGTAAAGCCGATCAAGTATTCTCGTTTGCCAACTAGATCCTTCCGAGTCTAAGCTGGTTCTCTGCCGTATGTCTTTGTTAGGGTTCGACCCGTTAACTGTTACTCCTGAACCTGTCTCTGAATTGGACTCGTTACACAAATTTTAGTAAACTTTTTGAGAGAAGAATAACCTCTTAAAAAAGAATGTTTGACTAAACTTTCAGAACCGACCTCTGTTATATTTAGGAGCCTCAAACCCAAAAGTAGAACGAAGGGGAAACAACAATAATAAAAGTCCTTATTTAAAAGTACTTTACTATATCCGTATTTCTTTTATGGTCGATATGTATTATGCTTATTTTGAGTTTAACAAATCATGATTTATCAACTTAAACTTTCAACGATGGCAGTGACGTAACGTTACATTAAAATGATTGAAAACAACAAAGCAAACAAAGTATATGAAATTTGAAATTAAGAAAAATACACACATATTTAATGGGATATTAACACTGTCGACCCCTGAGGTTTACATAAATTATATTTTTTTATTAAAGACTTTGGTTTTAACTACACTATTACTCTTTTTACTTAATTTAAAAGATAAAAATACTCTTGCTATTTAAAAAAATTTGTAGTGATTTATGTGTTAAAAGAAATATAATTTTGAAGATTTTTTTTTAAAACTAAGTAAAAGAAATGACAGTATAACTAAAAGTAGGAGTAGGCATTTTTAATTTCGATTTGATTCAATTTAATTGAATTTTTTATTTTTAGTGTATTTTTCAATTTGAACTAAATCGAACCGAATCAAATTGAATCGAAAAATTTGACAATTTAATTCGATTCGATTTGATTTTTAGTTAAACTGAACTGTTACCCAACCTATAATCAAAGTGTAGTTTATGCAAATGTCACGGGGTGACAGTGTTAATACCCCATATTTAACATATGTTTCATTTCAATCAATATAAGAATTAAAAACCTATCTTCCATAAGTAAGGGGAAAAAGTATGAACATATTCATGTATTATACAAGTTAAATTCATATGTCTTGTTGTATTATACAACTCAAAATAAAATTATAAAAAAAAATTAATGTACTATACTTATTAATCATCCATTTGTTTTTAATAAAAAGTAATTGGTGTAACTTGTATAAAAATTTTAAATTTTGAATGTGGTTTACAGACGAAGATGCTGAAAAATTAAATTTATTATAAATATACAATATTTAAAAAAAAATAAGCATTCAAATTTGTGATTTATAAAATTAAAATATATTAAATTTATTTTGCGGGAGTAGTTTCATCAAACAGATAGCTTGTCAGAATTATAAAACTTCCGATTGTAAAGCAGTAGCTCCTTAGACCAACTCGTTCAACTATCCGAACGGTTTCCTTATAAAACAGAATATAGGGAAAAGTTCACAAATAGCCTTATTATTTTTTTATTATAATATTTTAACCAACTTAAAATTAAATATACTTTATTAACCAAACATAAATATTTTGGACACATTTGCCCATTTTCTCTATTAACTTTCACTCACCCGAAAATCAATCAAAAAAAGCAAAAATTATCAAAATTCGTTAGATCGAAAAATTTGAAGTTATCACTGCATAGATCGGAGCTTTTACAACAGATTTCTCACTTCAAACAAAGAAAATGGCCGATTTTTGGTGAGTTTTGTTTAAGTTTTGAAAATTTTAAATTTGTTTATAACATGATTAGAATTTATATTTAAAGCTAGCAATAGATGAAATTATTGAATAATATGTGAAAAATGGGTTTGAATGGTGTAAGAAACGTTGAAAATGAGCAAAAAATTGTGATTTTTGGGTCATATTCGCGATGCAGACGGCGGCCGGAGCGGCGGCAGCCACCGTTGCCAATCTCGGGGCCATCTCGGTCCCGAGATGGCCCCGCGATGCGCGTTAAGGGCGCATCGCGGGTGCGCAACGCGGACCCGAGACGGCCCCGCGATGCGCATTTAACAGGCGCATCGCGGGGCCATCTCGGGTCCGCGATGCGCCCTTAACGCGCATCGCGGGGCGCACAACGCGGACCCGAGACGACCCCGCGATGCGCGTTCAACAGGCGCATCGCGGGGCCATCTCGGGCCCGCGATGCGCTCTAAGGGCGCATCGCGGACGTCCGCGATGGCGCGAATTTTTTTGAAATAGGTTTTTTTTTAAAATTAAATTTAATTATATTTAAATTAATTAAATATATTTTACATTAATAATTTAGATAAATGTAATTTTATTTAAATTAAATAAAAGATTTCATAAATTCTATTTAGAAAGAATATTATTGATCTAATAGATGGAAAAATTTGCTTAAATGACTCATTAATTTTGGTTTGTAACATTTATTATTATTATTATTATATATGATTATTTTGATTTTAATATATAATTAATGTTGATTAATATTAATATGTTAGTAAATTAATTATTAAGTTTGGTTTGATTTTATTATTATAATATGTTGATTAATATGTTAGTAATTAATTATTTTAATGTATTATGTATGTTAAATTAATTGTTTTTGTAAATAATCTTTCTCTGATTAATATTAATGTATTTTGTTTATTTTTTTTTATTGTTACAGGAAAGAGAACATATCGAAAGAATATAGAATTCCAGAGCATATGTTTTTTCGTGCATCAGTGACGGCTTATGCTAAGATGTGGGGTCTAAATTGCATTAAGGATAAACTGACAACAAGTCAGAAAACATTATTTAGGCAGACGTGTATGGGGTATTTCTTAGATATGTCAGAGTTGACATTCTCTGGTATTTTGGTGCACGAGTTATTGTTGCGTGAGGTGCATACCTCTAATGTAGATGATGAGATGTGGTTTTACATAGGGAGGAAACGCATCCGTTTTAGCCGGCAGGAGTTTGTACTAATCACTGGACTACAAATGCGAGATTACCCTCCCGCCCAGCAGCTGCATAGGAAATTGGGCACTCGATTATGGGATACATATTTTTCTGGGGTAAAGAAATTATCTTACATATTTCTTGATCAATGGTACGCACGTCTAAATTTGGAGAAAATGGACGATACAGATGCAGTAAAGTTGAGTTTATTTTATTTTGTGCATCGTGTTTTGATTCCACGTGACGAGCGTAGTGGAATTCAAAATTTTGTTTTATGTTTAGTGGATGACCTTGATGAGTTTAATAAGTATCCATGGGGTAATATTGCATGGACCGTGCTTCATAACTCACTTAAGAAGGCTGCATTCCAAAAACTTGAGAAAATAAAAAGGAAAGGGTTTGCACAGAAGAAGTTTGAGAGTTACAACGTATATGGCTTTTCGCACGCATTTCTGGTACGCCATATGTACTTAACTTTTTGATCTTAATTATATATTTTGTTTGTATACGTCAAACTTATATTTTAAATATAATTATATTAGGTATGGATTTTCGAGGCAATTCCAGTGTGCGGAGAGATTTTTGGTTATCATAATGGTGATCGCTTCCCTCGTATTTTGAATTGGACGACTCGAGGGACTCCATTGTTCGATGAGGTTCAGGATACAATGTTAGCAAAGGATTTGGTATGTGTTGATATGAATGTAAAATATATATATATTGGTTTATAACTTTTATTTTGTTTTAAGCGTAACTTAATATGGTTGGTTGATTTATAGGTTCTTTCGGTACATCGTAAATTAGTACCAAAAGACCACGAGAAGAGAGAGGCAATTGTGCGCCTGGCTAGACGTGTAGGCATTCCAAGCGGAAGTTATGCTGGGGACTTACCAAATATGTCTGATTTCAGCGAGAGCAAGCGCCCCAGGACCTATGCCCATTTTAGCGACCCTAACGATGATGTTATGGATGTGGAGGGGGGTGGATATGAATGGACAAACCCACAAATGTCAGCACCAGTGGCAGGAGCAACGGTATATTTACATGATTAACTAAAGAGAAATTTCAATATATTTCTAATATTTCTAAATAAGTCATTAACTATGATTATGTTTCTTGTAGTCTGAACACAGTGCATCTGCAGACCATGGCGTAACACATCAGATTGAGCAGCTGCGGGAGGAGATGATTAAGAGAATTGAGCATACTGAAGCTGCACTTCTACAAAGAATGGACAAGGATAAAGATGAAATTTTAACAAGTGTTAATCAACTCCGGACCGATCTTACACAGCAGATGCAGCAAATGATGATGTGGTTTAGGCAGTCATGCTCATTCCAACAGAACGAAAGCCATAATATGGTAAGCAAAATAAATTTTAAACACAATTACCTTAATTGCAGTTTTATTTATTTTAATATATACATATATTGTAGTATGGAGAGAACACACCGGCAAGTTGTCAATATGATTTTCAGACCCCAGCTACTGGTCATGATATATTGCCCCAGCCACTGATTGACAGTCCTGCAAGTGTTGAGATCTTACCTGCCCCGCATAAGGGAGTAAGTCAATTTGGGAGACAGTATAGGCCTGCATGGTATTTGCACACCCCATATACAAATCCATTTCCACAAAGGATACACGAAAAGAAGAAATTTGAAATTGAAGTGCAACCTCAAGCAGACATGAATCCGTTGCAGCCGATAGACTCGACTATCATGGTTCAGTTTCAGGCTTGGATGGACAAGGATGAGGGTGTAGTCAGCTTACCTGGGCTAGAAGCTAACCCGACATGGTTTCGGGAATTGCTACACAGTTGGCTGGATGACTTTGTAAGTAAATTATTGAATAATTATCCCCTTGCAGTTTTTTTATAAATTTATAGAATCACTTGACGGTTATTGTTTCTAAATGCAGCATATTAATGAGTATTTGAAGGTGATTCGACTTAGGCAATACGGTTGCACTAATGCATTGCCTCAATTGTCCACTTCTGTGGATTCGTACTTCTTTGTGAGTGATGAATTAAATTATTTATATTTTGTTATTTCAATTTTATTGATTATTCGATGGCCCTGCATTTGTAGGAGTCTTTTAGACTCTTTTATGAGCAGCACAAAAATGACATTACTGGCATTGTATGGAGTGATGAAGTGATGGCATATGCTCAAGGCGCTAAAGAAGATTTACTCGGTGCACGTATGTGGATTGAGGTTGATAAGGTAAATGTTGTTATTTTTGTTTATAACTTGTAGTACTATTTTGTGTGAATGTTGTTATTTTTGTTTATAACTTGTAGTACTATTTCTAAGACTTATTTGAATTTTATGTACGTTTATATTCCTGTCAACTACAATCAACAGCATTGGGTAACGGCTGAGGTGGACATCTTGCATCGACAAATATTGATCTACGATTCTAGCATCAAGGGATTTGCCGATGGCGTGATTGAGAATCATGTCCTGCCATTAGCTATGTTGTTACCCCGTTACTTAGATGCTTGTAGATTATATGAGCAACGACGAATTACACCTGACTTAACCCCTTTTCATGTAATTAGGTTAAAGGATGGAGTGCCACAACAGACAGTGAATAGTGGAGATTGTGGGGTTTATGTTTGTATGTTTATAGAGTTTTTGATGTGTTGTCATCCCTTAGATTTTGGTCCTGAGCATGGGTCATTTTTTAGGACCAAAATGGCGACCGACTTATGGAAATGTGCAAAAAAGTAGTGAAATGATGTTGATTGATTTGTATGTTTTTATGTATGTTTATAAAGATTGTAAAATGATGTTGATTGATTTGGGTAGGGATGGGAGGTTCCCTTTACAGCTAAGAGATGTGAGAAATATTTGAAGTGTATTTTCTGCAGGTTTATGAAATATAGATTTTGAGAAAAAATAGGGGAAACTCTGTCCGTTTTAATCCAGAAATTTTAGAAAATAAAATAAAATTTCCATGTTTATAAGAGTACAAATAAAGTCCATAACTACATGACTTTAAAATACAAATACAAATATAACTCATAAAGAACACATCAACTACCATGTAATGGAATTGGGTTTCGACAAGTTTGTCGATTATGTCCATGCTGCTTACAGCGACTGCATACATTCTTCGTGGGAGCCTCACCTTGCGATAGAATTCTATTCTTCCGACGTCTTCCTGATTGCCGACGTACTATAGGAGGCTGGATGTCAGTAGCTCTCAACTCCTCTGGAACAATCCAATCTAACGGATGACCAACCGGATTTACTGGTTCACTGTATGCACGCAACAAACACTCAGTCGTGTAATATTGCGAACAAAGAGTCTGGTACTGGAATCTGACCTGCCTGCATACTGCAAGTGCATGAGGACACGGTAGTTGCCGCATATCAAACTTTTGACAACTACATGACTTTCCCGGGATGTCCACTATTCCATTTCTTTTTCCGTCCTTAACAACAAAACGAGATCGATCTATTGCATGCACCGTCATGCGAGCGGAATCATCATTGTGCTTCCAAATCTTGTTATGGGCCCAAGTGGTCAAGAAGTTTGACATATTTTCTGCAGCCTCGCGTCTCTCAACAAACCATTTTTGCATTAACTCTCGGATCCACTCAATTAAGGCAGTCACCGTCATGGCACGTGCATCTTTCGCAACAGCGTTAATGCTCTCTGCAATGTTTGTGGTCATGATGTCATATCTTCTGAATGCTCCCACTGATCGAGCCCATTTTGAAAAACCAACCTCTTCCTCCAAGTATCTCGTTGCCTCCGGTTTCATTTCTCGCATCTTATATATTTCCCTTTGAAAGTCAGCTATGCGATACGCCTTGGCAGCAACAAAATAGGAGGCCAAGTATCCCCCTCCTTTTGTTGTATGCGATGGTATCTTATATCGTGCTACCAAATTACCCTTCAAGTGATGGATGCATACACCATGATATACATTAGGAAATACCTCTTTAATGGCCTTCTCGATACTAGCATGTCGATCAGATATAAATACAAGGTTCGCAAGATCGCCAATAACTCCTCGGAGTTTTTCCATAAACCACTTCCATGAAGCATCATTTTTAGAGTCAGCAATATCCCATGCAAGTGGAAAAATCTGGTTGTTTCCATCCTTGCAAACAGCCACAAACATTGTTCCCAAGTATGCATTTTTTAAAAATGTACCATCAACTGCAATAACCGGTCGGATGGAAGACTGGAACCCTCTAATACATGGTCCAAGAGCCATGAAGAAATATTTAAAGTGCTTGCAATCGTCAATCTCCAAATGTGTGATTGTACCAGGGTTCTGTTGTTCCAATATATGACAGTATGCAGGAAGTAATTTATATGAACCCTCTGGAGTACCACGTATCAACACCAATGCATGCTCCTTAGACCGCCAAGCAGTAGGGTAAGTTAAGTCCACACCAAACTCCGCACGTATGTCTGCTTGAATTTCCTTCGGTCTATAAAGTCGACTCGCAGATGCAAATTTATTTTTTATAAATTTGCCAATAATCCGAGACTTTGCTTGTCGATGACCATCGCGTAATCGATCTAATTGGCACACGTGACTTGAATCAATTCTGCGCACAATAAAATGTTTCCTTGCATCTGTCGACACTGCACGTAATCGCCATCGACATCTATCATCATCACATTTGATCTCAAAACGATCTTTTGTCGACCTTGACACTTTAAAGCTCCAATTACCTTTAAGTGCTACCATACTAATAGCCTGGTGAAGTTCGTCTTTGCTATCAAACAACTTTCCTACAAACACATCGTCAATTCCACTACTCGATATCTTATCTGAAATGATCAAGTCTGATGGTGGTATTGGAGGCATAAACGCAAAGGGATTTTCTGCTTCACAAAAATCTATTCTTCTAGCTTCAACATTTAGGGAGCTTGTCGAAACATAACAACGTCCGCCTTCTGCTAAATCATCCCCTTCTAAATTATCAACATTTCTAACATCATCATAGTCCCCTTCCACATCCCCAACATTTTCAATGTCATCACAAGCGTAATGTGTATAGGCTGGGTCTTCATTAAAAGGTATAGGAGAAACATTGTGATACTCGTTCGTTGTGTTTGCAGGAACCACTGCTGGAACTGATAGAGATGTATGGCTCACTTGGTTGCTACCGCTAGCTGACATAAAATAACCATGAATTGATGGTGGATTGGGGGGCTGTACATTATCTTCATAAACAGGAGCTCTAGGATCCACTGTTACACATAAAGGACAATACGATCTTCTATTGGCGCTTAAAAAAAATCGAACATCATTGTCGTTTCTAATCTCAATAGGCTTTAGGTTATACCTCGTTGCATCAATTTTGATTTTTAAAGTCACCTTACACTTCACATTGTCGACTCCCAAGGTATAACATACTGCATTTAAAAGATCTTCAAAATTAATATCTTTCGAAACCGAAATTCCAAAATTATTATAATCAACATAACTTTCTTCCCCGTCACTAGAACTCTCCCACTTTCCACCAAAACAAATAACTATCGCATCACACTCCATATGACCTGAAAAAACAAAAAAGATTAGGAAAAGTTCACAAATGGAAAATTTAGTAAAATTTTTTAAAACGATAAAATATTTAAAAATAAAAAAAATGCGCATCGCGGGGTCACATCTCGAGCCCGAGACGTGCCCCCGCGATGCCCACAGATTGCGCGCCGCGGGGCCGTCTCGGGACCGAGACGTGCCCCCGCGATGCGCACAGATTGCGCGCCGCGGGGCCGTCTCGGGACCGAGACGTGCCCCCGCGATGCGCACAGATTGCGCGCCGCGGGGTCGTCTCGGGCCCGAGACGGCCCCGCGATGCGCACTATGTGCGCATCGCGGGGGCACGTCTCGAACCCGAGATGCACACAATGTGGGCGCCGCGGGGCCATCTCGGGCCCGAGATGTGTCCTGACCAAATCGACGGCCGCCGCAGCGACCGCCGTCTGGTTTTCGCCAAATACACTCCAAAACGTATTTTTGGCCGGATTTCAACGCCGTTTATACCATTCTAACTCATTTAGTTGGTTAATAACAACTACTTTTAACTTCAAATGTAAATTTATCTAATTTCTAACGAGTTTAGAAAATTTACCCGAGCTATTTCTTTGATTTGATTCGAAGCGATCCTCAGCAACCCTTTGATTTTTAGAATAATAACTTCAAAAATATTCGGTAAGCTATTTCTTTAAAGTTTCTTTAAATTTTAAAAAAATACGAAGTTATAAATTTGATATAAGGATAAATTTGTCCAAAATTAAATTATTTGGCTAATAAAGTATAATAATTTTATATTTGGTTAAAATAAAATAATAAAATAATTTAAAGGCTATTTATGAACTTTTCCTAATATAATACTGCTGTATAACGCGGTAATTAAAAAAAAGATTTGTCTCCACTTTACACTAACGGTAACGGGGAATCAAACTCTTTTTTTTGTCAAGGTGATTTGGGACAAAATGCACTTAAAAATTATTTTAATTAGAGGGAGAAAAAAAAATCAATCTCATTTCTATGAGATGGATACCATACTGTGAATTGAAGGACAGAGCTTTAACATTTTCCTCTACCCAGGTTTCAAAAAATGATAATTTAATGGTTTGAACTACAAAAATTGTACTGTGTTTTTTTTTCCCCCTAACTAACATCCGTTATAAAACGTTATTTTTTCACCGTTAGTCATCAAAATAAAATGACTTATATATCCTCAGATTTGATTAAAATCTTTTGCAACTGCTAGATGTCTAAGTTTTTAGAACTTTGGAAACTATATTACTCATTTTGTTAGCATTAATTTACAAGAGTATGAGTCTAAAAAAGTAAAATTTAGTTTACAAAATATCATATATTTGTTGAGAGTGTGTTATAATTATCAAGTGTAAATGAGAGTCAATAAAAACTGTTTAAATTATGAGTTTGGCATAATTTTTTTATATTAACCCCAAATGTCATTGCTTGATCTTGGTTTTTACATTTTGTAAGTTGAAACCTTTAAAACAATATATTTTAAATATTAAATATGAAAAAATCTATATGTTTTAAATATTAGAATATTACATTTGTTGGTTCATAAATTATATTTGTATTTTGCATAATAACAAAATTTATACATGTATAATTAATTAATAAAAACCCCATCATCATCACCATTGTGTTTTAGGTGAGAAAATAAGTGCCATTTTAGAGTCTCGTAGCTTATTTTTATAATAATACCCTTTTATAACTTATGATAAAATATAAATAAATAAAAAAGAGTAATTAATATTAGTTAAAGAAAAGCACAATGATAATTTTCCAATTTAAGTCCTCAAATTGTTATTTTTCAAAACCTCATGAGAGAATTGATAACAAAATTAAATATTTCAAATATTCACTCATAGAAAAGTAGATTAAAGTCCCATCTCCTTTTTATCACAGCTATCACAGGTTTCCTTCTTTTGTTGTTTTCACCATATTTTCTGTTGTCTTTCCATTGTTTCTTTACTAGTTTTTCATTCGACGATCTATCCCGTGCAAGTTTCAGTCGTGCTCCTTAGCCACTATTGAGCCTATTTGACCTCGTCGTATCTCCAAGGATCCCGTCAAGCCTCCTCAAATCTGTCAGTGATCTTTGGTCTCCATCGTGTTTACTCGGTTTCTGCCAAGCCTCTAGGACCCCGACTGAACCTCTTCAACTTCTGTCGAGCATCCTCGGCTTCTGCCAATCTTTCTCAGCCATCGTCAGGCCTCTGCCGAATGCCGCTACCCATGTGTCCCTCATGCACGTCTATCTATAGGGCCTGTTGTAGAGTGTAAAGCATGTCTTTGGAGTTAGTGTATAACAAATATCGATGGCATTCTTACTTTTCTCAACCTCCAAAGTCGAAAATTTTCATCGCCAAATGTGGCGACCAAAGTGAACTGTTACATCTTTTTTTTTTGTTGATGTGGTGTTATCGGTGTTGCTTTGTTGTTGGCAAATAATTGACTTTGTTGGAAGAGGCTCTTAGTTTTTGTGCAGTGTTATTTTTTTAATTTGAGAATATTTTATGTATTTTATGTATTTTTTTATTTTTAAAATATAATTCTTTTGATTAGGGTTTAATAATTTCTCTCCTCCTTTGTGAAGTTTGCATTCTTTTTTTTTTGAAAGAGTCTGTCTTATTTTTAGAACTTACTTTCTCTTATACGGGATATGATTAATTCTCTTTTTTTTTTGTATAAGAGTTAGTGTTTATGATTAATTCTTTTTTTTTTTAAGAGTCAATGTTTAAGTATGCATTAATGTGTAAGTATAATGCTTAATTTTCTATTTGTAATATCAAATGTCTTCTGATATTTTATTTTTAATGTTATTCAAAAATATAATATCAACATTTCAATAAAAAAAATTTCAAAAGAGAACAATATTGTGTGACGGTAAGAAAAGAAAAGGGAACAAATTTAGAGAAAGGATAGCAAAAATGTTGGCATCGATTTGTCAATTAGATTAACTACCAGCTATGATAAGACGGGTCTCAAGATGCCAAGTCATTGTATTAAAATAGAGATCTTTTATTAAAAATAAATTGGTCATATTTTTTAAATAATATTTTAAAATTTTTCATCTTAAATAATGTGTTAAAAAATTATTAAATAATAAAATAATTTAATAAATAATTTTAAATTAAATTTTTTTAATAAATGACGCATAATAATTTTTTAAGCTGTTTATATTTTTAATCACAAATGAATAAATTAATATTTATTAACTACAAAATGAATAGTTAAACAATTATGCCTCTTGAACTATATTTTTTTCCTCATTTTCTTTCTTCATCAAAAATTGAAATCATCTCTCAAGAAATTTAAAGTTTTAAAATTTTTTGTGTTTATTTTTTAAATGAAAAAATGTAATGTGATAAAGTATAAGAAAAATAGGAAGAATCTAGAATGAATTGAAAAAAACTAGGGTGAATAAAAAAAAGGAAACTTTTCTTTTTTAATTTAATTAATATTTGTTTCTTTTATTTCCTTTTTATTTTCCTTTTAATCAATTCAACA
Source organism: Ailanthus altissimus (assembly GCA_946807835.1). Lineage (NCBI taxonomy): Eukaryota > Viridiplantae > Streptophyta > Magnoliopsida > Sapindales > Simaroubaceae > Ailanthus > Ailanthus altissimus. The sequence goes on from OX327698.1 coordinate 17,377,452, forward strand.
AAATATTTTTTTTCTTTTTAATCATAAACAAATATATAATTAAATAAAAATGTTTATAAATAATTTATTTAATAATTTAAATAAATAACAACTAATAAAAAATAATTTATTAATTGTTTTAATAATGTAAGTAAATTTATTTATTTAATATGTAAATAACTATATAACTTTTTTTTTTTAATTAATTAATTAATTAATTAATAATAAAATAAAAATATATTTCACATAGGATTATTAAGGATCTAATATACGTGAATATATACATGTACAATTGTATTTATTGCCTAAAATACGTATCATATATATATTTAACGCTGCGGAAGTATTAAAATATACAATAAATATAATAAATAATATATTAATCACATTAATATATTTAAAGGGTTAAAAAATCACATAAACGTATAAAATTATACACGTATATCCTCGGAGTCCGCATGGAAACCAACTCGTCGACAGTTCTAGTCACCAACTCAATGGGCTTGGTGAGCTAGAACAACAGCCCTATAAATAGCACTGAATTTAACTTTTAAACCCCTAAATGGCCGATAGTGTGTATTCTTTCTTTTCTCTAAAAGGATTAGAAATAAAAATTAAAGTAATTCACTATTACTTCTTGTAACACTCTAAAAAAATAAAATAATTTTCTTTTTTCTATTTTTTTTCTTTTTTCTTCTTTTCGACGCCACCAAAGAAATGAAACATTTTCATTTCCTTTTCATTTTTCCATTTCCCATTTCAAACACACACTCTCTACCTTTTTTTTCACACACAATCTCTAAATATATATATATATCTAATATAAATAAAATAATTGGTGACAACTATATGTCATCATATAATATAATAATATTATATATTAAAATAATATATTATAATGAGATATTTATAATTATTTAATAATTAAATAATCATAATGTGAAATGACTATTTTACCCTTTATGAATAATTACTAAGTCTACCTCCTAGTGAGTCCTACTAAATTCTACACTTAGGTAAACTCAACCGAGGATCCATAATATGTCACATGTCATTATACAATTAGTAAATAATAATTATTGACTAATTGTTGTATTTAACACTTAAATACAGACACGCACGTATTTCTGTGGTAGTGTTGGATATTGCTAGATTAAATAATTTAATGTAGCACAGTGCCTCAGTGCACAACGAGTACTCTCCATATCGCGAGACTCCCTAGGTCCACGCCTGATTCGTCAAATGAAACTATTTCATGAGTCCGTGAACATTGCCCCACGCACACGTCACTAATATACAAATCAGCGTATTAAACCATGTAAGTTGAGATTACAACACATATGTATAGTCTTTCCATCATGATATCCTAGATGTGCTGGGGATATAGATTATCACTGTCAAATCCCATGTGCTCATCTATATCATATCTCTAGACTTGTATTTCACTGAACAATATGTGCAAACTCCTTTGCCATATTATTCTATCCTGGCAGAAATTCTTTCCCGGGATTAATGCTTGTGGCCACAAGACTTTTCGAGATATAGTCTCGAAGCATCTGGATATTTAACTCCCTATGTGAGCTGACGAATTTCATATCTGTACACACCGGACTCCATAAGCATCGGACCATACCCAGTGACACCCAGTGGTCACAGCATGAAAGGTCTGTGACATGCGTGGAACTAAAGTATGGTGGATCACTTACAAGCCCACCATGGTACTCAGGTCAAAATACCACGTATACTACTCAACTCGAGAGGACCCTCAGCTGACGACTTACATAGGGTATCTATCAGAGGTCCTCGTGAGTCTGTCCCATATCCAGTCTTGACTGGATACCTATATGTCAATACGAGATCCAAGCTAACGGTCGGCTAAGAACAACCATTTATACCCTATAGGTATGACATATGCTGATCTATATATAAGTATCTACCAACAGATCCGTATCGGCAGAAATAGATCATGAACAATTATTTGAGAACATGCTTGCAACTATGCAGTTACTAGTGTATTCCCAGGTCTATGTCTCATTACCGAGAAGGCTTCAACTCTTAGATCTTCGTTGAGTATTATAACCAACTAACATTTAACTGTGTTAACATTTATTATTTATATCTCTCAGCATGGCTAACTATGAGTTCTTATCTAAACTCTTTTAGATCTGATCTGAACTCCTTCAGATCATACAATATCTATAATATTAAATTATATAGTACTATATTAATGGGTATTAGCGATTTAATGAGACTGTACACTTGTATAAATACGCAAGTATATGTACATTTAGGGATGACACGTAAACATCAACCCTAATAGGGGTGCCCCCAATAAATATCTTGCTCTTACACATTGTGTGCGCAACACATTATTCGCAACATGCCAATTTGTTAAATAAATTTTATTTTATTTATTATTATTTGTAAAATTGTCATTTCAATTTTTTAATAAAATAATATTTTAAATTAAATATATTTATACTTTAATTATTTTATTGTTTATTTATTTATTTTAATTATAATTGCATTGAAAAAAAAAATGAGTTGTTATTTATTCAAAAAAAGAAGAAAATGATAAATAATTAATTGACCAACTTAATTAGTTGATTAGTTGAAAAGAATATAAAAAAAGAAATTGGTTAAAAAATAACTGCGAAAGCCGGTGCTTGTTCACAACGGCTTTTCACGCTAGTCTACACATTGATTGCTTGTTGGGTACTTAATAAAAAAGAAATTTTTGTAATTAGTACATGCTTTCTTTACCCGCCGATAAGAACTATATTCTAACTTTTATCTGGCGAATATCCAATAATAACTTCTATTAAATGAATAATTGATTTGGATCTTAAAAACGTCAAACTTTATAATTAAAAAAACGAGCATCGTGAAAATACATGTGACTCAGCCAAAGAAAAATGATGGAGAGTTGTCTGAAATTAATACTAAATACTTTTCGAGAGATCTCCTTCAATTTATTGCTATGATTATTGAAGTCATGAGCATCAATATATATTTTTTTTTAAATGAAATGAGTTGATGTGACAAAAAAAATTAACAATCATGCGCCTTATTCGTGCGCGCAAATCAATTCACATCATATGAATAGGGTGTGTGAATTTTTTTAAAAAAAAAATCAACTCACTCTTTTTTTTTTATTCATCATATTTTTTATCAAGTCACCTTATTTTTTTTGTATTTTTTTTACATTACACTCTGATACTCATATATTTACAAAATAAACACAAAAAACTTCAAAACTTTCAATTTTTTTTAAAAAAATAGTTTGAATGTTTGAAAAAGAGAAAATATAAGTTAGAGATATAATTGTTCAATTGTCAATTTCTTAATTAATAAAGATTAACTCATTCATCACTCAATGAATGCTTAACACATCAATTTGGGATATTATTAAGAAGTGTAATATTACTCAATTTTATATCAGCAATGCTACACTTTCCAACCGCTATCTAAAATTTTTTATTTTAAATTAATGTGTTAAGTAATTATTGAACAGTAAAATGATACAATTTTTAAAATCACCAAATACACTACTTTACCATCAAATAATTACTTAACACATCATTTAAAATAAAAAAATTTTAAGATATTATTTAAAAAATATAATATTATTCTTTTTATATACACTTCTACATATATAATACAATTATAATTACCTATAATTAATTCAGCTGCTTTAATTGATTAATTAATTAATTTATTCTTTCTTCTTGTTTCCATCCTTCAACTCTGAGGGTTATTTATCCCAACACCAAAACTTTTTGGAGCTTTTTTAACACTAATTGCAATGATAATTTAATAGGAGATTCTATTGTTATATGTTATTAAATAATATAATGTAGAATAGAGTAATAATACTATATTTCTTTTATATATATATATATTTGTATTTAAATTTTTATATCACAAATAATATAACGTTATCTTGTGGATGTAAAATAACATGACTAGATATGTAAACATGAACTTAGAATTTAAAGGATGAGATCAAAATGTTAAAGTTAAAATATTATAGAGTTAAAATTTTATTATATAAGAGTCTTAGTATAAAAATAAAATATTGCCTAAAATAGAAAACAATTTATCTTAGGAGCGAAATAGGAAAAAAAATAAATCAGTCTTAAATTTAAAATTTTTCTAAGGCTTGGAGCCATAGCTCCCTTAGGCATTGTTTTAGGTCCAACCCTAATTATATGATAATACTCAAATTAGTACTAAATAATTTAGTTATATTTTTTAAAAATTACTAATTTCATCTATATTCTTATCTTGATTTATCCATTGGGTTGTTGTTTTTTTTTAGAATATATAGTTATCTCTTTTCTATTACTATTTTTATTATTAATAAATGACCAATTTACCTCTCTAAAAAGTGATAATTAGCCCTTTTAAAAAAAAGAATTTAATAGATAAATATAAATAAAATGAAAATAACAATTTTTTTTAAAAAAAAAACAATGACATAATAATCAAAATTAAAGAAAAAATTTGACAACTTTCATATACTTTTGTAATTTTCTTTTTAAGTATTCAACTTTGTATCCCATTATTTTGCAAGAAACCTCTTCTAATTTGTCTTTTCACCGAATTGTTTTGTAGAGTTTGGATATATTAAATATACCAATTTTGTTAAAGAATAACTCAATTCAATTTTTTTTTAACAAAATCAATAATTTAAAGCAAAATTGAAATACATCATCTTAAAAAAAAATGGATATCGTGGTTATTGGAGGATCAAGGTCTCCATAATTCATGAAATTAAGAAGTTTGGTAAAGAGAAAAATGAGAGAAAATAATACATCTTTTATTAAAGAGAGAGTAATTTTTACATAAATGAATAAGATCCTTTCTTACTCAATAAGTCTCTTATTTATAGTTAGAGATGGTTTATGAACTTTGTTCAATTTACAAATATGCCCTAATGGGTACAATAATGATAGGTAATAATTTTACCCTTAGTGTAAATAATTGTTCCTACACTTATCCCTATCTTTGAATAGTCTATTTCATAGAATTATTTTATGAAATAGACGTAATACAATAAATTAGTATTCTAATATTACAAGAATTTTTTTTAAAATATAATAAAAATTCTTTAGCCTAAAAACTTTCTTCATTTGGCCTAAAATTTTATTGAGCTTGATCTTTTTCTTTTCTAAGAAAGCTTATCTTTCTCTCCTCATTCTTCATTTATCTTCTGCCTTTTAGAGTGCACTTAGTTTGACTAGTTTGTTCGTCTTCTTTGATTCGCTCTTCTTTGTTTTTGCATTGTCATGTTCTCAATAACCAGTTGGTGGTGTTTCTTTTAGAACTACTTCTTTGTTGAGCAACAAACAAGCTATTTGATTTTAGCAAGGGGGTGGTTAGCTTTTTTCTTTCAATCAGTTTATTATTTTTTTATACTTATATATGTTTTTCTTTTATTTTAGAATGTTTTGTTTCTTCATAAGCTTTAATTGAGACATAAACTTGCTGAGACTTCTTCTAATAAGTCTATTAGTTCATTGAATCAAATATTCGCAAATCTTAAGTTAAAGTTCACGTATATTCAACTTGTTGCCAATCAAATGGATGTTTTATTAAAGGAGGAGAGCACTCGTGCTGATAATTTGAATGCTGATTTGGGATCTAGTCTATGCGAATTATTTGTTGCTTTTATTAATGTTGCTACTTTGACTGAGGAAAAAAAAGCTTGTTAATGATTTAGTATTTTGACAACTCGTCGATCTTGCTGCCAAGGATTTTGAACTCATTATGAGTCGAGAAGATATAACATATTAAGTTAGAGCTTTAAGAGTCACAATAATGTTATGACCGATTGTATAACAAGAAGAATGTTCAAACTTGTAGGCTGAAGGACTTTCTTAATAGGAAGGTTGATCGATATCAGCATTTTGCCCTTGTTTCCTTTATTAAGGGATATGAAAAAGGTTGGGAGATTCGAGATCAGAATCTAGATTTATAAGGCAAGTTTATTATTAGGCTCAATTGTCTTTCACTAATGATGATCTAAATCACAATGGGTGGATGATTTGAATCTAGAGTTTGAGTATGATGATAATAATAATTCTCCTAGACAATTAAGAGCTAGCCTCGAAGTTTGTCTTTCACTAATGATGATCTAAATCATGATGGGTGGATGATTTGAATCTAGAGTTTGAGTATGATGATAATAATAATTCTCCTAGACAATTAAGAGCTAGCCTCGAAGTTTGTCTTTCTGGATTATCATTTCAGGAGGTAGTGGTGAATCTTTTTGTTTATTTTATATTTTATTTTTGTTTGTTTGTTATGGTTATTTTGATATTGTATTTTTCTCTTCTTTTTCATGATTTTAGAAAATAACAGAAAGGGAAAAGTTCTGCTCCATAAGATGTTCATACTGAAGTCGACCCATTAAAAGATATTTCTTAGATTTTTCATTGGTCTCCCTTTTTTGTACTTCTTAATTTCAAACTTTGTTATTTCTAGATTTGCTAGTATTCCTCATAGCGAGTAAATGTTTACTTTGATTGATGAATGTATTTTGAGATCCTTTTAGATTTCGTACTTATTAGTTTATTTTGAGGTATATTTTTAGAATGTATTTAGATGATTTCATACTTAGCCCAATAAAAGTATACTTTGGATATATTTTGAGACATATTGGACAACTTTACATTTGGTTTGACAAGGATATACTTATCGAATGTCACTTTAAGTATATTTTGAGATGTATATTTAATCAGATGTGAAACCATCTTTTTTCCTTTTAGGAAGTATCTGAAAGACTTTTCTAACTTTTTGCTTATTTTGTTCTTCTTTCTCTTTCTTTTTTTTGTGTATGGATAGAAATAGATATTTATATATAAATATATATATTAAGATATGCATACTAGGCATACTTTGTATATTATTTGGTATTGGATGAATAAAATATGATAATCTTTTATTAGTTGTTATATTTGAGATTGAAAATGTGTTATAAGTGTAAGTAGATAATAAATGTTTTTTTCACTCCACTTTTTTTTATCTTATGATACGATTATTTGCTTTTTGTCCATGCGACTTATTTAGTCACTTTTTAATTGAATTTTATTGTACGACTATTTGTCTTCTTGAATGTATGATATTATTTATCCTATTCTTAATTGTGTATGTAGTATGATTTGATCGCTTGTTAATTGTGAGATTTAATCATTTTTTTGGCTTTGAATATGTGACATGTCTAGTTATCTTTTAACTTTGAGTCTGCAATATAATTAGTCATCTTTCAATCATATAACTTGTTTATTCATCTTTCAATCATGTAACTTGTTTAGTTGTCTTATGGTTCTGATCATGCAATACGATTAGTCATTTTTTGATTTTAGGTAAGCGCCATAAATTACTGTCTTTCGACTTTGAATGTATGACATACTCCGTGGTCTTGTAATTATAAGTATGCAACGTGCTTGATCATCTTTTGACTATGAATATGTGACATAATTAGTCATCTTTCAATTATAAATGTGCAACATAATTAGTTGTCTTTTGACTATGAATATGCAACGTGAGTAGTCATCTTATAAGTATGAATATGCGATATAATTAGTCATATTTTGATTATAAATATACAACATAAATAGTTATCTTTTGATGTGAATGTGCGATGTGATTAGTCGTCTTTATGAGTATGAATATGCGATATAATTAGTTATCTTTTGATATGATGATGTGACATGATTAGTCATCTTTACGAGCATAAAAATGAACATAATTAGTCATATTTTAATAAGATAGTATGACATGATTACTAATATTTTGATTATAAGGATGCAATATACTCAGCCATCTTTTAATTATAATAGTACAACATACTCAATTGTCTTTTGATTATACGGGTGCAACATACTTATTCATTTTTTAATTATGATAGTTCGATATACTTAGTCGTCTTTTAATTATGAGAGTGCGACATATTCAATCGTCTGCTGATTTTGAATGTGGGACATAATTAGTCATCTTTTAGCTTTGAATATGTGACATAATTAGTCATCTTTTAATTGTGCGACTTATTAAGTCATCTTTATAACCATACAACGAGTTCACTGTAATATAATTTACAATTTTATTGTTTGCTTTTAATTACAAAATTTTATTGTCATGATATGATTGTAAAGAAAATAGTTTGCATCTTGTGCAAATAATTTGCTAATAACTTTTATTTAAAAGATTGCGTAAACAAGTACTTTGCAAGACTTTAACAGCTAACAATTTGCAAGATTTGATAACTTGCGTAAGTCTATTTGCTTTTTTTTCCTATTTCTTGTGATTCTTTTTCTTCTTGAAACCCTCTGAAACTGGTCGTAACTATTATTTGGCAATGTTTTGCATCTTAATTGATGCAGAAGTCTTTGTATTAGGCCCATGTTCTTTTAGTTATGTGCTTTTTAGCATTTCTCTTTAATCTTTCAAGTTTACTTGATATCATTTTCTTGTAACTTACTCGTCTCCTTTAATAGTGGCAATTCCCATGCCATTCTTAGCTTTATATCTCAAATTTTAATGTAATGTAGACACTATCCCGGAATCCAATCTCTTCTTATAATGTCATGGAATCCTGACGAAGCATCCACTACTAAGAAATTTACTATTATAGCCCTTTAAGCTGCGACAACTTGCTAGCAAATTAATCTTACTGGTACTGTTTCAGTGCCATTAAAGTGACTACAGGTTACTTGCTTGTGACAATTTTTTTGTTTCTTTCAGCCTTTTTTTTAAAAGTACTCTAGAATCTAATGTCTACACTACTTCCACCATCAATTAGGACTTTTGAGATGGAATAATTAAATATTTGCAGAGTAATGACTAAAGGATTATTGTGTGGGTAAATGATGTTGATTAAATCTTCATCCAAAAATTAATATAATTAGAGCCACCTATTGTTGATTAGAAGATAGCCTTAGTAGTGACTACTGGTGACAACGCCTCGTTTACTTGCTTAGCTTGGGCAAGCTTTCTCTCCTCATGTCTCATTTCATTTTTTGTGAGGCTTTCATCATTTGGTCGACTGAAGATAATAAAACTCGCAGTTGGTTAAAGACCTTGTCTTCTGGCTCTTCATAGCAATTTTAGGAAGACTCACATCTTAATTAAAATTACTTCTCTGAAAGATTCAAGTACTCATTCTAAAATATCACCATCATTTTGGTTTTTTAAAATCTGCACTACGTCTAATATTTTGGTCCATGTCATCATCATTGTTAAGTCAACCATGTATGTATAATGTGTTTAACGACAAGGAAGTTATGATCTCTGCTTCTCCAAGAGTAATATTAGGATTGCGACTTGTTGATGAAGGAGACACATCATTTTTAAGGATATATTTGGCTAGAACACCACTTCGTGCCAAATCTTTAATCTTTCTTCTTAATGTTTGACACTCGCTTATATTGTGTCTATAGTCATTATGGTATAGGCATTTCTTGGTTCTATCTCGTTGATTAGCTGGAGTCCTTATATGTAGAGGATCACGAAAAAGCTTTCTACGTTTGTTGTCCATCTATATCTTTTTCATGTAGGTATTAAAAGGGAGTTCAAGTGTTTGAGGAGTGTTAGAACCTGGTCTTTTTTCGCGACTGCTGGAAGAGTGGGGGATTCGTGTCCTTTTTCTATAGTCTGTTTTAGTGTCAGTATGTTGATCCTAGATTTTAATATGAATAGACTGGGTAGTGGTCTTTTCAGATGCTTTGCAACTTTTACTTAATCGATCTTTTTTTTCATATGAATACAAAACTTTGCGCATTGAAAAGATTCTTCGATACATCTTAAGGGTTATCACTATCTTCATATATCTGGGTGTTAGGCAGTAATTCCTTAAAAAATGTGATTAGACGTGAAGCGTCATCTGAATTCTTTATCTATATGTACATATCTTGAACGTGTATATAATCCTTCAAAGTATCTTTTGGTCCCTGCTACATAGTAGCCAAATCGAACACATTGACTTGCTGCAGATAAGATGTTTGAAAATGGCTAATAAATAACTCACAGAAATTATCAAAAGTCTTAATTGACTTTGGTGGTAGGTTCTGAAACCATATCATAACAATGCTAGTCAAGGTTAAAGGGAATAGCTTACATTTGAGGGCATTATTGAATTCTCGAGGGATAAAATTTGTTTGAAGGAATATACATGGCTAATTTGATCAGAGTTACCATCAAAGGATCTGAAATGGGGCATGTGAAAATTGGGTGGTTTTTTCTAACTTTCAATCTCGTTTAGGATAGAGATTTTTGCAGCTTCTATGTAGTAAAGGAATAAGAGGTACCATGAGTGTGAATTTGATGACTTTGCGGCCGCTCACTGAATATTTCTTACACGCAAGCTATCAATACCTCTTCTAGCAAACATGTTGCGGGAGACAGCTTAGCAGTTGGTGAAATAGGGACAGTAAGAGTAATAATAGCTGGGGGAACTTACAGAGAAGTATTATGCACCAGTGATTTATTAGATAAATGCACTTGTAGTTATTATGTTGTATGCAAATTTAGACTTGATGCGTCAATGGTAATGGGACTATCTGTAGAGGCATAAATTATGGTGGTACATATGGATGCAAAGTTAGGTTATCATCATGAAGAATGTTGATACTTTCAGGGGACTCGCGGTGTTATGCCATCCAAACTCGTAAATCTTCATTTTGTTTCAGAACTTCTTGTAAATAATTATGTTGTTGAGCAAAGGCTTTGGTGAACTGTTCCATCTACTAAGCTTGTGCATCAAGCTTCTGCTGCATGGTTGCAATCTAATCTGCTACTTATGATCAAGCTACCTATGACAGAACACCTTGAGGTGCAACGACTTACTAATTGTAAGTGTCATCTCAAGACTCGAGGGTTTGATCATACTGTTAGAAGTATATCTCATTTACTTTAGAAGTGGCGCGAGTTTGGTGTTTCTCCATAACTTTGTTGTACAAATAGTCAAAAAAATATTGAAAAGATGTGATAAACGAAGTGAGAGTCTAATACAACCAATCTAAACTTGAAAAATCATAATCATCTTACTAAATAGTTCAAGATTGTTGAAAAAATTACAATCAACAATTCTTACAGACGGCGCCATATAAAGGATCAAGGTCTCCATTATTCATGAAATCAAAATGATTGATAAAGAGAAATGAGATAAAATAATAGTTTTTTTTTATTAGAGAGTCATTTTTATATAAATAAATAAAGATTATTTCTTACTCAATAAGCCTTCTATTTATAGTTAGAAATGGTTTATGGACTTTATTTAATTTACAAATATACCTTTAATGGTACATTAATAGTAGATAATAATTTTATTCTCAGTGTAAATAATTATTCTTATAGTTATTTTTAAAAATATATATATATATTAAGATAAAACTTTATTAAAATATTATTAATCTTAAGAACATAAGTAATTCAAAATTGTGTATATTATTTGGTCGTTAAAGAAAATTATTTTCATCAGTGATATTTGAAAACATTTGAACCTCCAACCTTAACCCTTACCTTAAAGCAAGAGATGATTAGCGAATGAAGCTCTTGTGTAAATGACTCTTCATTTGTTTTATTCATTCAACTTAGATAATTAATTTAAGATCCTATCCGATCATCAAGTAGGGTATTTACTTTATAAATCTAGCATTCCCGAATCATGGCGTGATGTGTGGTGGTGGCATTATAAATTAAATGCTGACAAAATTAACAAGAAGAAAGTAGAAATTCTAGAAGCAACAACTCTATTAAAACCAAAACTACTTTTATGTTATGGTTAGTAGTTATAATTAGGTGTGTCCACACCCACACCCAACAGGCCACAGTTGTTGAATCATTTTTATTTACATTACTATAAGAAAATGAAATTGATTGTTAACAATCACAAGGATCGCACTTGTGTAAATAGCTTAATGATAAAGAAATCATAATGTATAACTTTATTAAACAAAATAATAATCACATGAGATGTTACTCACAAAAATGAGTTCAAGAAAAGCAACTTGTAGTTGTAGGTTCACACAGACAACACATGCCAACACAAGAGAATTGATGATCATGAGCAGCACCGCACCCATAAAAGAAGGCCAACTTCATCTTACTTACTTACTAACTACCCCTTGATTTGCCCCTCTGGCTCCCCCCTCCATTACTTGAATCACCAAATCTAAAGTGATTAATCTCTAGAATGAATGAACTCATCTTCTCAACGGCATCAATATATGTTATGACATTTTAATGCAAGAAGGTGATTATGGTATAATTTTTTTTTTATATTAATTTGAAGGGAGTGTAGTGCACCTCTTATCGGAGATTAGGGTTCGAATCTCTCCTCTCCATAAACATAGAATATTTCAAAAAAAAAATAAAGAGAGTGTAGTTGGAAGTTAGTGACTTATTGTTTGGGTTTGGTTCAATTAGGGACCCTACATATTTATATAACTTGAATTTCTAAATAAACCAGAAGTTGAAGGGACATTGACAATCAAAATTAATTAATTAAACTTTGTTAAGATTTTATATATGTTGCTTCATAGCCACGGGAAAACACTTCATGACTTGACTAAAAAGTGTAAAGCCAAAATTATAAATAGCTTTGGACCAACCACGATGTTGAAGTGCCATGAACCTTTTCGTTTCTTGTGCACTTACTTTTCTTCTCATCCTTCCTATTCATAGCATTTACGTTTTAACAATTCTTCGTAAAATAATAACAATAATTTGCATATGCTTATAAATAGTAGTTGCATATGCTTTTCAGGTTTCCATCACAATTATGATACCTTAAATTTTGAGAGATCTTAATCATGCTTTAATCAAATACAAATATTTGAGTAGTCAGTCATCTACATTTTTACTCTTTTAAGTCTTAAATTTCTAGTCTCATTCTCAATGATATATGCATTTACATTAATTTTGCAACACCGCGGCGCATGTATTTAGTCGAAGGTGACACTGCGGCTTGAATTGATTTAGGCCATGGCACCGTTTCATACCTCTTGACTATTTGTTTTATCTTTTACTTGTCTTTAATTTATTTATTTTAAAATACCCTTTAAATTTCTAATAATAATATTTTTAAAAAACATGTAATTTAAAAAGTCAAATATTATCTATTTAATATATATATATATTGAACAAAAGAATGTCTCAAATATTATTAATTTAATAAAATTGTATAATCCAACTTATGTTGATCTTGCCTTCCCACCACCGACACTCTATTAATTGTCAATGATATAATCCCTTAACACACCGCCCACTTCAATAATCAATTGTTAATTTTTCACAACTGAGATAATACATATATAGCCAATAGCCTTTAAGCACTCGTTGAATTCCATGTATAGAAAATTTGTAGTCAAAAGAGACATTTAGAAAGTTTATAATTACTTTTTATTTTTTTATCTTAATTTTAAAAATAAATGTGAGCATGGCCCATGGCCCATGACCCATGGCCCATGACCCATGGCCCGTGGGCCATTGCTTAGAAGTTTATAGTGTTGTAATTGGAATGGGCTCTCCCGTTTGGTCATTATGGATAATTATCTGCAAAATAAATATGTGAATTAAGGGGAAAAAACATGGTACCATATTTTTCACATAAATTATAATATTCAAAATATATAACTTATGTATAATAATAAATATTTATGTGACATGCAATTTCAACTATTCAAAGTGCTTTAATCCAGTAATGTAAAAATGTTGTGTGTAGTCAATTTTCTTTTATTAGAAAAAAAAAAAAAGAAGAAAAGAAAAGAAACTCAGCAATTAAATGTAACTATTTATTGGTTCTAAATAAGTTCGATGTAAAACTATGTCTCACTTCATAATCACTCCTTACCGGATGATCATTCATCTACTTTGATGAATAATTTTTGTAATTAGCTTGGAAACTCTAAATCTTTTGATAAGAGTAGGTACCTTCCCTTTTTTTTCGTCTTTTTTATATTTATACTTCTAATTAAAATATACAAGTAAAATTTAAATATAATACTTGCTTGTTTCTTATATAAATCTGTTGGGCCTATATTATATAAATGATCCAAATAATTTGTATAACTTTTAAGAAAATTTAACTAAATTTTAGATTCAAGATGTTAGGTAACCTGGCTTGTCAACTCATAAATCTCATATAAATAAATCGTGTAAGTAATAAGGATTAAATTTTAATTAATTAATTATTATTCTCCGCAAAAAATAAATTTTCACAAATGGATAAATTTCATTTAAATAATTTTATTTAATTGATGATTCTAAAATAGATTAAAAATTTTAATTAATTTATATTTAATTAAATTTCTAATTTGATGAGAATGTAAATTCATGCATTCGTACTTTAACATGGATTAGAATTCATGCACTATAAATAAGTAGGCAACCTTGTTTATAATTCCTTCAATTTATGATCTTTTATTTAGTCTTAATTATTTAATCATCATTAAGTTCTGAGCATATTTCCTTGTCTTTGAATCACTCCACATACTGAGCAGTATTATTCTTAAAAAAATTATTAACTTGAGTGTTACAAGTATATTCTTTTTTTTCGTAGAAGAATAGTACTTTCCAAGTAAATTCGTTGAATATTTTGGATAAAGAGGTAAATTCGTTGAGTTTCAAACTTTAGAGCTTTTAGTGGTGTCGTCTATAAAAAAATTTACACGTCATTGGAAATCAAAGTATGTAAAACACCTTTTTTAGAAGCATCGTGAATCTTAAAGAATATTCATACTTTCTCAAAAGCCAAAATCTTCTATAGATTGTTGTGGTCTGAGGGTCCATCCCTTTTTTGGGAGTATAAATAAAATTTAAAAAATTTTAAAATATAAAACAAAAAAAATAGTATATAGTTCTCGTTGATTAGAAAGAGAAGTGTGATTGAATGTTTCTGCACACTCATTCACTTATGAGAAGATATTTATTAGGCTTATTATTTAAATGACCCAAATAGCTTATGCAAAACATAACCGGCGAATAAACTAAACATAGATTTTAGATTTGCATATCAAATAACCCAAGTTGTTAGCCTATAGACCTCACAAAATAGGTCACGTAAGTATGAAAATGTGAAAACGAATTAAACTTTAAATAATGTCAAGATTTTAATTAATTATTATTATTTTATACAATTTTTTTTTCAATTTAAATCATTCTCCCTTAATTGATAATTGTAAATAAAATTAAAATTTTTAATTAATTCATATTTAATAAAATTTATAATTTAATGAGAATTTAAATTCATACAATTATACTTCAACACATAATAAATTTTATGCATTATAAATAAATAAGCAACCTTACTCGTAATTCATTTTATCATATTCTATTTAGCTTGATTATTTGATCAACGTTGAGTTTTGAGCATAATTTTTTGATTGTCTTTAACGGAAGTACTTCAACACACAAAATACTATTTTTCTTTGAAAATAATTGATTTAAATGTTGAAAGAAGAACAACGCTCTCTAGATAAATTTGCAAAATATTCAAAGAAAAGAGATAAATTCGTAAAATTCCAAACTTACCTTTCGAAACCAAAAATAAGAAATTAGAATTTATAATTTATCCGTTTGTTTGGAATTTGTATTTTCCCTCGTTATACCACACAAACGCTCAAAAACACTTGTGTATTGTTATTGAAGGGGAGAAGCTTCTAGGGCCATGCAGAGACTTTAATTTTTAAATTTTTTTTTTTTAAAAAAAAAGCAAAAAAGCAAAAAGGAAAAAAAAAGGCATGAGAAAAGCAATGGACTTGAAACAATGAAGAGTGGGTCAAGGCAGTATGAAATTGGTGGCTCATAATTAATTGGAAGCACCTTTCATCACACATCATCTTTCAAAGCTAGTGGCGATAGGTAAAGTGGGTGTACCACATGACTGCACATATTTCAATATCTTTAATCTATTGGATAATGACCCCATTTATTAATAATTCAAATTTTAATAAAATCCTAATACGTTAATCTAATTTTTAGATCATATAAATCCTTAAAAATCAGAAAAAAAAATCAAAAATTAAAATTAAAAAACTATAATAAAAAAATTAAAATTAGCCAAAAAAAAATTGAATTCATACTTAAATTACTACTTAAGAGTTCAACATATTAAAGATATATATATGAACAAATAACATATTTTTTTTTTCTCTTCTTGGATTTTTGGGTCCACCTTTTAACAGAGTACAATTATAGGTGCCAAGTCCACCACCCATTTTCGAATCTCTCACATGGACCCACTCATTTTTTAATATGTTGCCAATGTTAGTATAATTTGGTTAAATTTATCAACTTAAGAAGTTTCATTTCTATTTTTGAATTAAGTAGATAATTTTTCTTCCATCTTGAGTCTGGGTTCTAACTTGTGCCAGAGAAATTTGTAGTTAGGGCAAATGTTTCTTCCTCTTCATTTATTTTTTTTTACATTTATCATATTACAAATTTTAAATAATTATAATGATGGCCCAACAATATATTATAAATTTATCAAATAATCTCTCAACATTAAAGAAATAAAAAAATAAACTCTTTAATTTCTGTTAAAACTCGAACTTTAGGTCAAGATGTGCGCAAATTGTACCAATAAAGCAAGCATTGTTGCCTCTTCTTTCCTTTTTAAAAGTACACAATGACTAAAATGGAAGCATCCAGTATTCAAGGATTTTTTTTCAACAATAAATAAATAAAATTAAAAAAGAAGGATAATTAAATAATAAATAGTAAGGAAAATAGATATGCTAATTAAACATATTTGATAAAGAGACAATAGAACATCACTAAGACCACTCTTCGTCAAACGGAAACCAACTTGCCCTCTCAGCTGAGTGGACCCCACCGACCAATAAAGACAAGGATCTCGCCGCATCAACATCGAACGTGCAATTCAGAGACAGTCAGAACGCGTGGAATTGTATCTCTTATCGAACTCACCAGCAACAAAGATGGAGCAAATTACAGATCACAACCTTAACAGCTCAGCAATAGAGCAACCCTACTCGCACACAAAGTAAAAAGGACCACGCGCGGTACTGCACTAATACTCGTTATTTAAGATTTTCTTTTTTAATATTAAATCACATTTTGAATCTTAAAAATTACGTAGAGTTTAAGGATAATATCAAGAATTTTTTTTTTGGAAAATGGAAGAGATAAACAAGGTTGCCTATCTTCGTAAGAAAATGGAAAAGGTCATGCAATCTTCCCCTTCTCCCCCCCCTCCCATATTTTATGAATGCAGATTCATCAAACAAAACTGTGGTCAATATCAAAATTAATTTAAAAAACAAAATTAATAAGAAATTAACCAATGATAATTATTTTCAACATAAATTATATCGATAAAGAATTAAATTTGAATATAAATCAAATTAATTGCAAATGGAATTTAAAAATGCCCATCCAAATAAATTGAGGGAATGATGTACATTAGTTTTTGAAGCATTAATTTTTTTTTTTAGGATTTGTGAAATATTTAATATTTGTTTGATAACTGTTTTTTATATAGAAAAAAGGAAATTCGAATTTAAATATTCACTTTAGTAGAAGAATAATATATTATAAATTTTTTATCATTGAGTCATTTAAATAAGTACTATTTCATAACGTCTTAAGAAGTAATTTTAGAAGAATGAAAATAACAAAAAGTTATTTTAACTATTTTCAAAGAGTAATTTTAATAACATTATTTGAAGTTTAAACGATATTATATATATTTAATTTCTTTTTTAATATATTTATTTAAATAAGAATATCATGACAATAGATTGATACAATGTTAATAAGAATAACATGAAAATAGGGTGACAGAATGTTATTTTTTTTATAAAAATATTTACTTACAATTTATTAAAAAGACTAATATATATGTTAATTAGTTCAATCATTCATTTTAAATAAAAAAATTATAAATTGAAGAAAAAATAGTTAGAGAAAACCTGTTTGACAAACCATAATGATTTATCATTTACATATATTGTTGAAAGAAAATATTTTGTAGAGCAATTTTATTTTGAATTAATTAATGAAATTATTAAAAGTTCAGAAATTATAAAACATATTTTGAAAAATAATTTTTTTTTAATCCAAATGAGAAATCCGGGGAGTGGAGCGGGCAAGCGAGTGAGCACAGAGCCACGGACCGGTTGCCTTTCTCACTTAGTTTCTCAAGACAGATGTCAAAAGTACAAATCAAATGAAGCAAATGGGTTGTACGCCAAGTAATTAACTTTAAAAAAATTTATGCCTCAAAATCTCGGAGTCTATATCCTATGTAAAGACTAAGATACCCTTATTGCTTGCAACAAATCAATTCTTAATTATTTTTCATTCTATACAACATACCAATAATAGAAAACACTATGCTTCGAAAGAAATACGAAATTATACAAAAACTTAAAAAATTCACTTTTGTTTTTTTTTTATAAAGTAAAACTTGTTTGAATAATTATTTAACTTTGATCAATAATGGAAAGTTAATGATAGGGTAAAATAATTATTTAACTTTTTTCAACAATAGAAAATTAATATGGTAAAATTTTGAGTTGCTTGAATGTATTGGTTATAAAAATTTGTATTAACAATTTGAAATCCATTAGAATTTTTACCTAGTTGCATGTAAATTGAATAATAATATATTAACAAAAGAGAGAATAGAGAGTTGAGGCAATTTTAGGGTATTGAGTACGCGAAACAGTATTATAGAAGTGTTTGAATATTAGGTATGCAAGATAACATTGATATATTCTTTGTGAGAGCTCGTCTATCGATGTATTTTTTAAGGGTCTCTTGTGTAAGATTTTTGTAATCTTGAATTTTTCGTGAATTGAATAAAAAAAGTTAGAATTTCGTGATTTATTGTGGACGTAAACAATTATTGCTCATCACATATTTTCTTGTGTTATGTGTATGAATTATTTATCTCTATTGTCTTATTTATTTTATTTATTCTTGTTTTACTTATGGATGAAGTAACTCGCGTATGCTTAAGGTCTTAAGGTGATAAACACCAGTTGTAAAAGTATTATGACGTGTAAAAATTCAACAAGTAGTGTCAGTACTATGGTTAAAATTGATACCTAAATAGTATCGGACTGAAAAGCTTAACTTGATTCTGTAATTAATGGTATCAGAGCCTAATTGAGATCTATTGTAGAACATATGTTGTAGAGTCAGATTACAGAGTATAGGTTATTCAACCATGATAATTCATAAGTATGAAGATAAAAAAATTGGGGTAAAGATCAAAGCCTAGTTGTACAGCGGTTATGACTTAGGCTGAGAATAGAGGTTGAATAACAATCAGAGCGAAAGGCAAAGAATGGTGAAGATGTTGCAATAATATAAAAAAAAAGACCTGAAGTTATAAAATCTTCGATATCTTCTAAAGAAGGAATACTGAAGGTATTTAAAGGTTATGTGCTTTAGAAAAATATTGTGAGAGCGTAACATGGGTTGTTGAGGGGATACATATCAAGATGCAACATTAAAAATTCATTAAAGTGACAATGGTCAAAAAAAATATATGGTAAAAATAGTTACTGTAAGGGATAAGATCTAGTCACCGAGATATTATAGTGGAGTCAAGAGTGACTCTATAGATCACATTACGAAGGTTACTCGAGATGAGTTGTATTCAGAATCTTTAGAGACCGAAGTCAGGAGCCTCAGTAGAGTTAGGTCGATGCAATGACTTAACTCAATTAATGCTAAAGTAATTGAGTGTTAGTTGAGGAGTGAATAGATTATTGAATAACTTCTTAAGAGATTTTGAATCAAATAGGGAGTTTGTTAGAATTGGCAATTTAAAATTATTTGAGTATGATTTGAGTTGAAAACTAATGAAGAGTTAACATGAGGTTGAGTACGCATTAAACGTACGTAAAAGGGACGAAAATGCAGAGACAAAAGTGAAAAGGGGAGAGAAAGGGTAAGAGAAGACATTGTCAAAGTCTTATCATCGCAGCGGATCACACCAATACCTTGAGAAAGTGTGTTTTAAGAGTTTGAATTAATTTTAAACTTCCCTTACATATAAACTCTTATTCTAACTAAAAATATGAGTTATAAGGATAATTTATAATCTATATAAATTATTGTAACCCATTAAAATAACAATGAGTCAACAAGAAAGAGAATAGAGAGCATAAGCAACTCTAGGGTATTAATTACAGAAAATTATCATAAAAGTGTTATGAGAGTGCATAATGTCACGCCCCAAATATTCTCAAGTAATTACTCGAGTATTTGGCGCGCGACAAAACCACCAAGGGGGTGTCTTAGTCCATTTTTGGTTAAATGGGCTAGAGCTTCTAGAAGGCCCATGGAGTTGGGTTGAGGCCACATTAATGTGGTAGGTGGGAGAATAATCTAGAAAAAGCATATTCCTTTGGATATACTTTTGGTAGTTGGCATCTTTTAGAATATTCCTTAGCATATTCTCCTCTTTAGATTTGGACCCTTGGATTAGAGTTAATCCTAGCCGTCCATTGTATATAGCTTTAGTTATAAATAGGTGGAGTTCTCATTTGAGAATTAATCCTCCAAATTGTAGAAATACTCTTAGCTTGTAAGTGTATAGCTTTGTAATCCCTCTTTAGTAATAAAATCCGAGAGCATTCTCTCAAACACTTGGTGTGCTTCTTCTTCATCTCTTTCTTTGGTTAATTGGGGTCTTGTAGGCTGCTTAGCACTAGCAAATGTCTAAGGCCGCACGGTTTCGAGAAATCGGGTCGTGACAATAAGTATTAGATTTATAAAATAGCACTGATAGATCTTTTGTGAAAATTTATCTATTAATATATTTTTTAAATTTTTTTTGTATAATATTATTATGATTTTGAGTTTTATGTGAACTTAGTAAAAAAAATAAATATCTCATGAGCCACTGTAAATATAAATATTTATTATTTAATTATATATATTATTATATTTTGTGTGTATAATTATTTATCTTTATTATCTTATTTATTTTTTAAATTTTTATGTTTATTTGTTAGTGAATATTTCCTAACAGTGAATGTTCATTAAAATATTATTTCAGCTGTTAATATAAAGTTATTTAGGATCTCCCGAACACTAAATCTTGACTGCTAACGAGCACAGGGCATGAGTAGGAATCGCCCCGACGGCGTGGGAAGGTGGAGAGGACGGATATGACATACGTGGAGTGGGCCGGGAGAATAGGTTGCTTGACCTTTAAGGGTATTATAGACATTTCAATAAATATTGTCATGGCTTATGGATTTAGGGAGTAGAGACTAGGGACGGGTCACGGACTCACACCTCACCAACTCTCTTCGTTTTCTTCTCTCTTTCTGTTTTAGTTTTCCATATATTTCCACGTTCCAATCAGATAATAAAATTAACTAATTATGTATTTCTTTCTGCCTCGTTCTATCAATCCAGCTATCTGTTTCTGAACTTGATTGATCTTACATCAGTTTTTGTTTTTGTTGCTTTTTTTTTTCTAAAAAAAAAACGATGTTGTTTCAGAGACGGAAATAGCTTGAATGAGAAGCGGGGATTAGTAAAATAGTTACCAAAAAAATAAATAAATAAAGAGAATGCGTACGCTTTGCGACGGGTGTGAGAGCGCCGCTGCGATTCTATTCTGCGCCGCAGATGAGGCCGCTCTTTGCCGCTCCTGTGACGAAAAGGTGAAATTGAAATTTAATTTGTTGATTATTCTTCGATTTTTTTTATGAGATATTTAATTTTTGACCTTTTGTAGTTGCAGGTAATTTTTTTTATAAAGTTAATAGTAGAGTTTTATCTGCTTTTTATTCATTGGATATTTTTTGTGTAGAGAATAATTGGACTTGTATTTGAAACAGGCCTAAAATGATTAAACAAGAAAGCAAATGTTTGGTGGCTGAAACAGTTGATGATAGAAAAAGGAAAGTAAGATGTAAAATCCCTTTAAGTTGAAAAGAAAATCAACTATTGAATGAAAAATAATGGGGCTGAAGAAGTAAGACTAATTTTATGTTAAATACGGGGTTAGTGTTACTGTGACTAGATATTTTTAAATATTATAGCTCTATCCAATGATTAATATATATACATATCACTTTGACATTGTAAGGCTATAATGGTTAACACTGTAGTTGTAAGTCAAAGTTTTGCTAAGTTTTTAAGTTACTATATCTAAATCTTATAGATAAATTTATGTAGCTTCGATGTATAAGGGTGTAATGGCTACTAATAGAATATTGTAAAAAATTTCTTGCAAAAGTTTCACATTATTTTTTAACTAAGGATTGTTCAATTTATGCTAGTTGCAGTCCTGATGGTAAAGATATTATGGTCTTGCCTATTATGTTTCATTCTTGTGTTTTGAAAGAGTTTTGGTTGCAACTTATATCCATTTTCACGTTGAATTTTAGGTCCACATGTGCAACAAGCTTGCTAGTCGCCATGTGCGTGTAGGGCTTGCCAACCCCAGTGATACACCGCGCTGTGACATCTGTGAAAATGCACCTGGTATGTAGGGTTTTGGTAGTATATAAGTCTGTTGAGGATTTCATTTTGAGCTTTCGTATGTGGCGTTTGAAGTTTGTTTTTCCCTTGAAAACATGTATGTAGCTTTCTTTTATTGTGAGATAGACGGTAGTTCCCTCTGCCTGCAATGTGATATGACTGTTCATGTTGGGGGGAAAAGAACCCATGGGAGATATCTTCTATTGAGGCAGAGAATTGAGGTTTGTGTCTCTGGACTGGAGAGTTCCATTCCTCTTTCTGGAAATATTTTTCTGAATTCATATTTTCTTTGATATGTTTTTTTTAGTTTCCAGGGGATAAGCCTGGTCATTTGGAGGAATTATCTCTGCAACCCATTGATCCAAATAAAGTAATGAGGGACCAGACTCAACAACTTACTGTTAGAGAGAACCAGCAAAATCACAGGGTCTCTCCAGTTCCAATGCTAGATGATAATGCTGATGCTGATGGAAAGTTGGAGAACAAATTAATTGATCTCAATGCGAGGCCTCAACGTGGGCAAGCTTCAAGTAATCAGGTCTTTACTTACCTCGGTTTTTATCTTGTTCTTGGTTCTTTGGTATAAGTGCTGATTGTGCAGTAGAGGTAGGCATGGTTCGGTTTTTCCCAAAATCGGACCGAACCGAACAGTAATCAGTTTTTTAAATTAAAACCGAACTCCATATAAATGAAAACTAAGACCCAACCAGTTTGGTCTCCAAATTTCTGGGCTGGCCTTTTAAAAAGTGATGGGCTGAAGCCCACTTAATGAAATCATATTTATTCCTTAATCCAATAAGAAAATTCCGTAGTTAATTAATATCTACAACATGTTAACAACTTATAACCATTATGTAAAATCAAATAACTTAATTGTCATGGATTCATTCATGCAAAAAGTTTTTTTTTTAAAAAAAATTAAGTGTCAAGACCCCAAATTAGTTACAATCTATAAACAACAATTTAGAAAGCTAAAAAGATATTAAAAGAAATTACAACTTTAAATATAAAAGAAACGAGCAATAAAACAAGTCTTCCCAAATTCAAAATTCAATAGCTGAATCTCTCAAACTTTATCTTCTTAAGCCACAGCAAAATCTATACAACATAATAAAAAATCCTAAGAATAATAAATAAGAAAACAGATATTAAATAGTTTCCATTGAACTAAGTATTAGTTAGTTGAATCATTATGCCATTGAAATAATTAAAAAAAGATGAAATTGCACATATATGTCTTGATATTAAAGCTTGAGTAAAAGCAAGAGTGGATAAAAAGAAGAATCAAATTGATTTAGGAAGTTGGTCCATAAGATCTGCTGAAAATATATTCCTATCCAAATTTTGGTTGACTTTCCAGCAAAAAAAATGTGAATGATATATAGAGCCTACAACTATTTGGAAGTTCATTCTCGTTGGCTGTCATATATATATGGTTTGATAAAAATTCAAAATGTTTCAGTACAGTGCCTTCAACAAAAATTACTATTGTTAAGTGACTGAAAAAAATAAAATAAAAAAAGAACAACAATAAAACCAACCAGAAAGGAGCTCAATCATGGCTGGATGATGCTGGGATTTTGGGTGGTGAAATCCATAGTGGCCTGTGTTGGCTTGGTTCTATTAGTCTTCACAGTTGAAGCCTTGAAGGTTGAGAGAAATGTGTTTGGGGCTTTGGGCAAATTAGGCGGTCACAGAGATGAGAGTGAGAGTGAGGCACAACTAGGTTATAAATATTTGGTATATATATTAAGGTTCCTGTGAAACCAATCTCATTGTAAGTGTTTATTTCAACTAATAAAATCGTGCCATGTGTAGTATTATGATTAAAAGACTAATTTAACTTTCGGTTCGGTTTGGTTTTCGATTATTTTAGCACACAACGGAACCGAACATTATTAAAACATTAAAATCGAATTGAACCAAACTGGCTTGGCCAGGCTGGTTCAGTTTGATTTTAATGTTTTAATAATGTTCGGTTCAGTTCTGTGCTAAAATAATCGAAACCAATGGTTTGGTTTTTTGGGTTTCGGTTTTTTTTTCCCCACCCCTATTGTACAGTTAAACCTTTATGGCCAGACTTGTTTGCATGTTAAGAACTTACACAAAATCTTTAACTCAATAACGTATTGGTAACTAGTTTCATTTTCAAGGTACAGGGTATGGATGTTCTCAGCGGCACTAATCACGAGTCTGCTGGTGTGGTTCCTGTTGGATCCTTCAAAAGAGAGCCTGAAAAATGAATGAGGTATAATCAATATCTCTCATTGATCCTTGCTGAAATTGTTTCATTTGCTCATAATTCTGTCATGTGATTTATGAAGTTGTTTAATTTCATGGTGTAGGAAAATATTTATGCTTCTACTGAGCCTAATTTTTCAGCTATTAAACCACCTCATACTGGTTCTGTAGTGTGTTTGATATGGTTAGTTATTCAATGATTGGGCTTTTTACATTATAACTTAAAGTTTCTATATACATCATGGATTGTGCATCCTTATTTAATTTAAGTTGAACCAGATGTCTAAAGTACCCAGTTACATAATATAACCTGTTAACTAGAATAGTGGCTGAACAGCATTAACTTGTAGTAGACTAAAATATAGCTGTAGATTTATTGCAATTTGATTCTAAAATTTCTAATCCTGTATCTTTGTTAGATAGTTAGTTATCATTGATGTGGAGTTGAAAAGATCTTAGCCTTTCTTTTTTGGAAAATTTTAATCTTCTAGACTTCGCAAACACAAAAGAGAAAAAGATTATCGTGAAACACACATGAATAACTAGTAATGTTATTCTTCCTACTGAATGGATTAGTTAGTTTCTCTCTGGCATGCACTAGGAAGTATGTGTTTACTGGAAAAGTAAATGCTTAGACTGTTGTACACAAATTTAAGATGAGGTTTTTGAAATTGGAACATCAAATGGAGCTAGTTTTGGTATTTGACTTGATGGATAGAGGTATTAGGTTATAGTTCTAGCATCTTTTCATCATTTAACATGGCATGAGTGAGTTAACTGCATGTCAAACTGTGCAGGGCGAGTGCTGGCTCTCTATAAGTCAACGTTTCTGGACTGGGGAATTGATTATCCCTTGTAAGTTTTTAGATTGCTGAGTTTTCAGGATTTAAGGAGACTTAAGTTGGAATTAACATAGACCATGATAGAAGCAGAGAAATGATGTTGATATGTTGGCTGCTCTTTGTGGACTGTAAACTATGCTTTGTACAAAAGTAAAGCACATTTCTTAAGAATTTCCTTCATAAGGGCCAGTCAAAATACTCATAAACAAACTCCCAAAAATGAAGGACTCACTACACAACACACATAGCCTTACAACAATCATGAACCGATTTACAAATGATGAAAACACAAATTTATAATTAGTTGCTGCATAAAATTAGGACACATTTTTTGCATTAACATTCACAGAGAAGGTACTGTTGCATTAAAAATTGAATCTCCAAGTATGGTTATGCTATATTTCTGATTCTGAACCCACACTTGGAGATTCAATTTCTGCATGCAACAGTGCCTTCTCTGTGAATGTTAATGCAAAAATGTCTCCTAATTTTATGCAGCAACTAATTATAAATTGAATGCAACAGTTGATCCTAGGTTTATTATTGTGGTTGTATAAAAAGATTCTTATGTTTATTTGAGGTGAGCATTGTCTACATTTCTTTGGTTTGTAAGTTCTAGTATGTTGCTGTGGATTTCTAGCAAAGGGAGGCTCAATTATGCCATTGATTAATTAAAGTTCCATTCTGCACAGATTTTTCCTTGAGCATTAACGTAAAAGAAATATAGCATAAATGCAGAATAATATTGCTCAAGTGATGCATTTAAAAGATTATTTCCATGGAAATGCATCTTTCTTTTTATCATTGAAGTTGAATATTTCAATAAACCACCATTTCCCAATGTCAATTTGGTCTCCTTAGGCACATGCCATCTTGAGGTTTCAAATTTGGCTTGCAAAAATGGCACAAAGAATCACTAACCCATTCCATTGCATCATTTGAGCTTCAGTTATACTTGTTAGACAGTAGGAGTAGTTCAGTAATTCAAATAATTACTACTTCCAAATGTATTTTCTCATATTTCGAAAACAATATTTGTTCTTTGTTGATGATCAATAGTAACATGGGGATGTTCTTTGTGGCTGCAGGTGCTCCGGGAGATTTCTTCTTCAACCCTTAGATTATTGCGTGCAATCAGTGTCCCGAGTTCTTCCTTAGAAATTTAGGGTATGTTTGGGAGTACATTTGATTCCCAAATAACCACTTCTAACTTAGATTTTTAAATAATTAGCTCTACACACAACGTGACTGGTAAATATATTATTAGAGTGGGTTAAAATGTATAATTATCAAAATAGACATGGATATTTAGTATTTTATTTTTCAAATTTATTTACGATCATATTATTTAAAAATTTATTTATTTTATATATATTAACAAAATACTGTTATAATTATAATTATTTGATATTTTAAAAAGAATAAACTATATTTAACAAACAATATTTCTATATGAATATATTTATTTAATATATTTTTTGTTTCGATAAATAAATAAATATGTATTCTAATATACAATTTAAAAAACTTGAAACGATACAAATGGCCACACCATAGATATTATTAAAAACGAAAAATTTCTATTCACACAGCGGTGGTGCTTAGTTAACAAAACAAAGTTAATATGTGGTGCTACCGGAATGAGACAATGTAAAGTGCTCCGCAACAGTAAATTATTGGGCAATCGTTTATTTATTTCTTAAAATGAGTTTATCAAATATCTCTCGTGCTAATTCCAGACATGCACTGTTTCTTTTTGTCTATTCTTAACCATTCTTGATTTCTTGTTCAGCGAGATGGATGGATGAAGAGAATTGTAACAGCGTACCAAAATTATTAAGGCTTACAATTACTCCGTATATATATATATATATATATATTACCTATTAGTACTTTGTACCAAAAATAAGTTTAAAGAAGAGTTGGTCCCGGAGTGCTATTTAGGTGCTAGAAACGTTTTTTAAGATTCAAATTGCGTTAATAAAGATGTCCCAAGGCACAACGGTCGTCGAGTCGTAATGCATCTACAATAATTCGAATTCAAGTAAGATTTAAAAGGGAGAGATTGAATATTTTAATAAGCCAAAATTTTCACTAAGTGAGAAAAACCAGATGAAATCCTAGTTTATGGTTTTTTTTTTATCGCACACTAGTTTATGGTTTTTTTTTATTGTACACCCAATTCTTTTACCTATTTTTTTCGTTGGTTGATTCTGCTTCATTACTTTTTGTTCTTTTCTTATAGATCTCTTGAATCAAAATTAACGGTAATTTTTATGGATGTTCCTCGTGTTTGATTTAAAATTAAAGGTGTTTCTGACGTTTAAGAAATAGCCTCTAATGTCTTTATTATTGAGAGATGCTATAAAATATTCTAAATTCTTTATAAAATAACTATTATATCCTTATTCATTATCTTTTTAATTTATTTTAAATTATTTTGAGACTTTTTTTTTAAATATAGTACTAAAATAAAATATATATTATTTTTATTTTTATCATTTATTTTAAATAATTTTTTTTTCTATTTTTGTACTTTAATTTTTTTTATTTGAGTACTAAAATAAAAAAATTAAACAAAATATTTTTTTATTTCTATTTTTTAATATTTATTTAAAATTTTAAATATTTTAATCTTAATTGAAATCTACAATAAAAATAAAATTTTAAATAAGTCTTAAAAATTATAAATAATAAACATTTTGTAAAAATATATATTTTTTATTTTAGTAGTCAAATAAAAATAACACATCCTCTTCAATTTCAGGACATTAGTTATGTAAGATCATCCAATGATCTGATCATCCATCTCATGTAAATGTATAATTAAATTGGGTAATCAAGTAAAAACAAAAAAAAAATACAAGAAAATTTTATATATTTGTTTAATAGATAATGAAATCTATTGATTTGGATTGTTAACATGATAATTTTATATATTTATTCATAAAAATCACATTCCACAATATAATTAATTGTACTTATTTCAAAATATAAATTATAATTATACATTTGTTAAATTTTTTATTTTAGTACTCAAGTAAAAAAGAAAAAAATAGAGTACCAAAATTGAAAAATATTATTTAAAATAAATGATAAAAATAAAAAAATATATATTTTATTCTAGTACTATAGTTAAAAAAAGTCTTAAAATAATTCAAAATAAATTAAAAAGATAATGAATAAAGGTATAATAGTCATTTTATAAAATTTTTAAAATATTCAATGACATCTCTTAATAGTAAAGGCATTGAAAGCTATTTTTTAAATGTTAAGAGCACCCATGATTTTAAGCTAAACGTCAGGGGCACCCATAAAAATAACCCTAATCATATATAGATAAAAAGTAAAATTATAGTAGTTCAACTCAATAGAGGTCTACATCTATTTTACCGAACTTGATAACCATAAATTGAATAGTATTGGGCCAACGTGATAGGTCACTCAACGTTAACACCTTCTGCCCTTTATTTGAATGATGATTTCTGTTTTCTTCTCTATACTATAGAAAAATATAAATTCACTCATATGATACTATTAAATAATACTTTTATAATTAGAATTCAAAAAATCACAATCATTACAGATGGGCTTTTAATAATAAAGCCGTAGGTTTATTTATTTATTTTTAAATGAGAGTGAGTAGAAGAAGAAGTAAAAAAAAAATCATTTTTTTCGTTATATAGTCTCTTTTTATAAGTTTATTGTATTTGATTATAAAGTTCTTTATAATTAAAATATGTAATCACTTTCTTAATTAAAATTCATCTTGAGATTATAGTAATAAGATTATTTTTAAGATTAATATATCTTATTTGAAATCCAGAGGTAACTGAAAGAAAAATAGTAATAACACCACATTTGCTTACAATGATTTGAATCCTGTCCTTAAACAAATCGATATACAAATTTGAGACTTCATTAAGTGTAGAAGGGAAGAATTGGAGAGTCTCTTAAAATTATATTAGGTTTTATAAAATTTTTAAGTTATTAAATTAATTCTTTATCTCCAATAAAAATAAATTAAAATTCTTTTTTCTCTTCATTCATTCTATCTCTCTCTTAACAGTATCGTCCCCTTCCATCCATTTGTTATAAATTTTTTTCCTCTCTCTTTCTTTAATCACATCATTTTTTTTATATTTTAATTGTAAGTCATCATCATATTATGAGTAATGTTATATTTATATGATTAGAATAAAAAATTTATATCTCAATTAATATAATTTTTAATGTATTTATATTTATTGATATTGTATAACTATTATATAAATAAAAAGTAAAAAGTTACAACTATTTAACAAATAATAGTTCGATTAGTAACACATAAATGATGAAATAAACTTTATATTTTAACAATGTTTTTTATTGAAAAAAATTAATTTTTTAAGTCAATAAATTTTAAATTTGTTTATTTGAGAGAACGATACCAAGTCTTGCTGAATTGGACTTATACGGTGTGGATTTTTGACTTTGACTATTCGAGTTTCTTCTTGCAAAAATAATAGAAAACACGTTATGATCTCATTGGTGTGTTAGAATTTGTGCTCACGTGCTATCAAATTGTTGTATAAATATTTTATTTTATAATATTTATACAGTACATCTTTTATTAAATTGTTAATTACAATTATTAAAATAGTTCAATGCTTGTGACGTTACAAACATTATATGATCTGAAAGAGTTCAAATTTAGTCTAAAGAAGTTTAGATCAATGCTAAAAGTTAGTAACACTGAGAACTATAAATGCTAAAGAGTTAATATGTAATAATAATCAGTGAAGTCTAAAAGTTAGAACATTATCTGTAATGGTACAAAGACCTAAGAGTACACTAATAATAACATAATTGTAAGAGTTGCAATAAGTGCTAAGAAATATTATTATAAAAGTCTATTATCAAAATTATATGCTCTTGGTCTTAATTCACCAATGCAGGTCTATCAGTAGAACCTTTTATCATAAACCAGTGTATAATATACCTAGATAGTTTAGATGGTTGTTCTTAACTGACTATGAGCTTACTGGAAGTTCGTATAGCATACAAGTATTCAGTAAGGACCAAATACTGAACATACTCAACGAGGATCTCAATAGACATTCTATGAAGTCATCAATGGAAGGTCCTTTCGAGTTGAGTAGTATACGTAGTCCTTTGACCTAAGTGCCACAATGGGCTTATAAGTGATCCACCATACTTTGGTTTCACGCATGTCACAGACCTTTCATAGTATGATTGTTGAATGTTTTTGGGTATGGTTTGATGCTTATGTAGTTTGGTGTGTACAGATATGAGATTCTTCAGCTCACATGGATGAGTTATATATCATGATACTCCGAGACTGTATCTTAGAAAATCTTATGGCCATAAGCAACTAACCTGAGAAAAAAGTTTTCTACAGGGTTAAACAATATTGTAAAGGTATTTATATAAATTGTTTATCAAGATACATGTCTAGAGATAAGTTCGCAGATAAGCATATAGGAATTTGACGATGATGATTTATATCCCTACTCTTCTAGGATATGATTGGCAGAGGGATTATACGTATGCACTATGACTTAACTTGTATAGTCTACTGCGTTGATTTGAAATATCTGTGACGTGTGTGTGGGGCATTGATCTCGGACTCACATAATAGTTCTGTTTGAAAAATTGGGAGTGGACCTAGAGAGTCCCACAATATGAAGTGTACTCATTGTGCACTGGAGCAGCGTACCATATTAAATAGTTCGATCCAGTAAATTTCAACAGACTGGACATTTGCTTCAATCACCCTCCGACTGTGCACGTGTCAAGACTTAAGAATTAAATATATTAATTAGTTAACAATTACTTGTTGACCAATAGAATGTTGACACATGGCACATTATGGGTCAATTATTTTTTGACTTAAAAATTACTAAAATAACATTATTTGTATTTGTTGGACAGATAAGATCATTATTTCATTCATTAAATAAAATAATAATAATAATATATAATATTATTATTTAAATAGAAGTCAAACAATTTATTTTATAATCAAATTGGTATACGTTTCTACCGTGATGAATCACAAGTATGAAGATAAAACCGAGTAGGTTATTTACTTGTAATTTATTTGTATGATATATATGAACATATATGAGATATATGTATTTGAGTATGCTATATTGAGTATAATATGTATGAAATATTTTCGCTGCATATTTATAAATTTTAAAATTATATATACCTCTACATATCACACACTAAATTCAATAAATAGAGCTCTCTAGGTCGATGAAAACTTGATTAACTTATATACCTGCTATTTGTACTGTCACCACCAGCGTATAGTCACGTGGATAGCTTACTCCTTAGGCATCTTCTTTTATAAACATGATGGGGACCTCTTGTATCCTTGACTTTTTTGCCACTAGGATATTGTACATGACCTAGTGTCCCATCACTGAATACATCGAGAATTGTTTCTCTATTTGTTAGAGTCTTCTGCTAGTGTTGCCCCCCCGAGATAATCATTGTTGAGTTCGGGGGTGCGGACCACTCGAATTGTTAAAAGCATGGCCTTCATTCTAACGGTCTATATGGAACTCATCCAAATACCCGTTCTTCATCAAAATGCATACTTGCCTCTTTACATCGTTACATTTACTCATTGTGTGCCTAGTACTTTGGTGATATCACATTGGTTCCTTGGGTTGGTTTATTGTTTCACAAATTTCATTTTAGGTGAGGGTTTAGTAAGTAGGCCTAGACCTTTAACAACCTCATATATGTCCTCTAATAGGGCTACTAGGGGAATAAAATTATCTATTTGAGTGACCCTATGCTGCATATTAAGAAGGTTGTTATATGCTATCGACATAGGTTTGATATGGCAGCCAACTCATGTCATCTGTTTAGAAAGTTACTTCAATTAACTTGTAAACAACCTTCGTGAAAGTTGAAAATTATGGTCATCAAAGAGCAAATCTTGTACTAGAATTAAAGGGAGAACAACCTTCATAAAAATTAAAAATTGTGGTCATTAGAGAGCAAATCTTGTACCAAAATTAAATAGAGAATTGAAAGTAATGTCTTAACTTTTTGCAATTCAACCATTAATGTACCATGATTCTTGATATTTATATGTTATTGATGTCTTTAAAGTATGTATAATAATATTTTTTAATTAAATATAATTTATTTAGATATATTTTTTGGTATTATAATTTTTTACTTTTTATAGTTTAATAATTTATATGAATCATTGAAGTAGATAAGTAGAAAAACTGGTGTACATTATATATTGATTTGAACTAATGTGAATTTTAATCTAGTTAACAAAATATCATTGATCTTCATTTATAAAAATTTTAAAAACTTGATTAACCTTAATCCTGAACATGTAATGAACTTACATTTATGTGTTGTATCTTTTGGGTTATCATAAAGTGAGATCTATATAAATAGTCAAAACTTCGATTACTTGTAGATACAATTTATGAGTCGTGGTAATATATACTTGTAACATGAAATATATACTTAGTGATGTTTATTTAAATTGTTTGAAATATTTGATCATTTAAATTTGTGTCATCAATTTATTTCATAAATTATTTATTAAATTATAATATTTATTTGTAAGTTTATTTAAAAATATAGACATATAAAAAATGATTATTAGAGCATTCAATAACTTAAGGATAAAAAAATAACTAAAGATGTAATATTTTTTTTTCATAGCCTAGATTTAGTTATGAACATTAATAAATGGTCAATTAAGTAGTTAAACATAATTTATTTAAGAGAGTATTAATTAAAATAGGCTTTAATTATATTAGAGTATAATATTTGACTTTTAGTAGAATAACTTGAGTTAACTTAGAAGATCTGTTAGGTTATGAGATGATTTAGGTTGAGTCTTTTAAATTGAAATAAGAAAGTCTATGAGTCTATTAATCTATTTGTTAACTTAAATTATAATCAAACTTAATTTTTTAAAAATAGTGCCTATATATAGAAGAAGGAAGGATTATTAAATTGAAAGATTATATATTATACGTTAAAAGAAAGATAATTTAACTATTTATTTTCTCTCAATTTATAGTATTGTCTACGAAAATTCACATGCCCATTCACGTGAATTTGATAGTTATTGAATTTGAAAATTTGAGATACTTTTTTAACTCTCTTTCAAGATTGAAGACAATAAAAAATATAATAATTAATCAATTCAAGTTTAATAAACATAAAATTAAAATAACTCTCTAACTCTATAATTTTAATAACGAACAAGAAGATTTAAATTACATATTAATTTTTATTAAAATAAAAAAATTACTAACAAATTAGATTATCCCGAGTTAGTCGCCCTCACCCATGAATGTAGCTGAACCACGTAAAGCTTTTACGTTGAATTCTCTTTGGCTTCAAACGCTCATTCTTGTTTTATTGCTTTTTCTCTAAACACTGATTCTTGTTTTCTTTTTATCAATTTGCTTTGTCTTAGAACTTTTAATTGATTTTTGGTTTCTTTATTGAGCTCGTAAACACTCAATTCTTATTTTGTTTTTTTGATCAATTTGCTTTGTCTTAGAACTGTTAATTGATTTTTGGTTGCTTTATGGAGCTTAATTCAACAAGAAGAAATATGCATAATAAGTGTTACAAATTGAGTGCTTATTATTGAATTAAAATACTAGCACATTGGTAATATTATTTACTTGCTTATTTATTCTCAAGACCTATCTAATTTTTATGGGACTTGATATTTTCACCCACTAAATTATGTGATGCGTTCATCATATCTAACTCAAACTATAAAATTAACTTAGCTCGCATTTCTTATCCCCACTATTTTTAAAGGACTCACATCCCATATGACAATCTCTAATATGACTCAAGACATGATTTTATATTCAAGATCCTTCTAATTTCTATCTGATATAGGATGTGAAATTCTCACCCATTCAATTATGTAACGCCTTTGTTATGTCTGGTTCAAACTCAAAGGCTAACATATCCCACATTTTCATTCTCACTATTCTTGGAGAATCCACATCCTATGTAACAATCTTTATTAGGGTAGGTTGAACTTTTTTCATTGACTAAAAAGACTAGTTTATTAGGTAATGCTACCTACCCGCCTATTTATACCTAATGCCTATCTAATTTCTATGAGATGTGATATTATCACCCATCCAATTTGACGCTCTCATCACGTCTACCTCAAACCTAGGGGCTAACTTAGCCTATATTGTCAATCCTCGCTACTATTAAAGGACCCACATTTCACGTGGTAATTTATATCTAAGATCCATCTAATTTCTATAAGGCGTGACAATCTCAGCCATCCAATGTGATGCCTTTGTCACATTTGACCAAATAGAAGGGCCAAATTTGCCAGCATTACTTATCTCCATTATT
The DNA here is from genome assembly GCA_946807835.1 of Ailanthus altissimus. Classification (NCBI taxonomy): domain Eukaryota; kingdom Viridiplantae; phylum Streptophyta; class Magnoliopsida; order Sapindales; family Simaroubaceae; genus Ailanthus; species Ailanthus altissimus. The sequence goes on from OX327698.1 coordinate 17,412,389, forward strand.
CTTGGAGAACTCAAATCTCACGTGACAATCTCTATTATGGCTTAAGATACCACATCTCACATGTCATATTTGCCTTAAACCTAAGGGGTAATTGGGCATGCATTGCCTATCTCTACTATTTTTGAGAACCTATATCTCATGTGAAAATTTGTATTAGAACTTAAGACATCACATCTCAAGTGTCACATTTAACCTAAACTTAAGAGCCAATTTGGTCCGCATTATCATGTCTATCACTTTAGGTAATCACAATCTATGTGTCAATCTCTATTGGGGCACAAGACACCACATTTCATGTGACAATATCTATTGGGACTCAAGACATAGAATTTTATACCTAAGACATGACATTTTTGCCTAACCAATTACATGGGGCCATCATCACGTCTCCTAAATTTAAAGACCAATTTAGCCCACATTGTCCATCCTCACTACTTTTGGAGGACCCAAATCTTTTGTGACAATTTTTATTATGTGGGACATGATATTCGTCATGTCTGACTTAAACCCATGGGTCAACTTGCATGTCCATCTCCACAACTCTTAAAGGACCCACATTCATTAGGGCTCAAGATAAAGGTCTATTTGGCCCATATTTGTTGTCGGGATCTAATGTATGTGGGTGTATGCATGTGTAATTGTGTTTATTGCCTAAAATAATTATCGCATACATATTCTACTCACCTCAACGTATAACGTTATACATGTATTTTTTTCAAAGTTCACATGGAGATCAACTCGTGGGCAGTTCTAGTCAACAATACGGTGGGCTTGGTGAGCTAGAACAACAGCCCTATACGCAGCACTAGATTTAACTCTTAAACCCTAAAATGACAAAGTGTGTGTTTCCATCATTTTCACCAAAAAGATAAGAAATTGAGAATTTAAAACAATTCTCAATTGCTCCAATTGGAACCATAAAGAAAAATGAAATAATTTCATTTTTTCCTTTTTTTTTTCCCCGCAATTTTTTCTTCTTCTTCTTTTCTCCATTTCTTTCTTTTTCTTCTCTTCGTGGACACACACACCAAAAAACTTCAATTTTACACTCACTTATATATATGTCTAATATATATATATATATATTAAAATATTAACATAATATATTATATAATAAAAAAATAATAATAATGAGTGCCAACTATTTGGCATCTAAAATATAATATTATTATATATAATATAATATAATATAATAATTAAAAATATTTTAATTATTTAACTATTAAATAATTAAAGTGTGAAATGACTATTTTGCCCATCATAAATAATTATCAAGTTTACGCCCTAGTGGATCCCACCAAATTCGCACTTGGGTAAACTTAACCGAGGGTCCACAATGCACTATGTGTCATTATATAATTAATAAATAACAATTATTAATTAATAGTTATATTTAACACTTAAATACAAACACGCACGCATTCTCGCAGTAGTGCTGAATATTGCTAGATTAAACACTTTAATCAGGCACGCTGCCCCAGTATACAACGAGTACACTCCATATTGCGGGACTCCCTAGGTTCACGCCCGATTCGTCAAATGAAACTATTCTATGAGTCCGTGAGCAATGCCCCACGCACACGTCACGGATATACAAATCAGCGCGTTGAACCATGTAAGTTGAGGTTACAACGCATACGTATAGTCCTTCCGTCATGATATCTGACACGTCCATAATATAGGAGTTTATTCTTAAGTGCAGGATTTTCGAAGTAATAAATAACCCGATGAGAACGGAGTCGATCCATAGGAAAGTAGAATTAAAATTATAAATTATAAACACTTTTAAGACAATTAATGTAGTATAAGATGTTTGTAAATATTAATTCAATTAACAAATTCAAAGAAAAGCTAAAGGTAAGGGGATCTACTCTTGAAATAAGAAGTAAGAATATATTTAACTCTTTTTATAACTCAATTGGAATCCTCACACAAAAGAGGTTCTAACCGAAAAATATAACAATTTAAGTTCATCATCATTTATATATTAATTAGTATTTATTTCTTTCAATTATTATACACCAAATCTTATAAATAGGTTCAAGTATTTATTATGCCAATCTTTATATTTGTCTACAATAAATCAAGACTCTCACTTTACAAGAAAATGTATATACACTAAATCTTGTAAATGGTTTGAAGAATTTATTATGCTAAGTATAAAGTTTGTCAATAATAAATCAAGATGCACCACTTAGAAGAAAAGATATTATTATTACAAATAAAATAAATACATCATATATAAATTTGCATAACTTAAACATAAAACGTTAAATTCATAAATAAGAGTTAAGTATTACCTTATCAAGAGTTTCACCCTTTCACCTTAGCATAAAGAAAATTATTTGGACATAATAAAACTAAAGAAAAAAAAATGGAAGAAGAAATAACATGACTTAATAGTAAACAAGAGAAATAATATTACAAAGAGATAATACAAAAGACAAGTGTTTTAAACTAAATTCTAAATCTCTAATTACAAACTTTAGGCATAAACAAGCCATATATTTATAGAAAAATATGGATAAATTGAGATAAATTTGGAGGAAACCACTTGGATGATGAAAGTCAAGAATAGTGGCATATAATTTGCATTGATTATTATTAATGCACCCACTTGATTATTTAATTCGGAATTAATGTGGTCTGAATTAACTGTCCTCTAAAATATTAAAGTTGTAGATAAGTCTCTTATCTTTTTAAATTGAGTTTTCTCATACATATTAGATGCATATTTTAATAGTTATGGGCCCAATACTGATGATTGTTCGGATTGTGCCTGTACTGCAAATTAGTTATGTTATAGGTCATTTGTACCCTTTAAACGCTCAAATTTTAAAATACTTTGTGAAATAAAATATGTTAGCTTATTGAGTCAGCTATTCACAAGATTAAAAATTATTTCAATTGGATCTTTAAGTAGAAAGTTATGCCTATTTTACCAAACTTACTACAAAACAGTTAAAAGATAATTAGGTACAATATTGTAAACATATTTAAATTAAGAAAATTAAATACACTAGTAATACAAAATAATGATGTAAAACTCTTATTAAATATGTAATTTTAAGTGTTCATCAATATCCTGAATGTGCGAGGATATAGATTATCACCGTCAAATCCCCTAGTGCTCATCCATGTCTTATCTCCAAACTTGTATCTCACTGAACAATATTTGCAAACTCTTTTGCCATATTGTTTCACTCTAGCGGAACTCTTTTCAGGGATTAATGCTTGTGGCCACAAGGCTTTCTGAGATATAATCGCGAAGCACCTAGATATCAAACTCCCTATGTGAGCTAGCGGATCCCATATTTGTATACATTGGACTCCATAAGCATCGGACCATACCCAACGACACCCAACGATCACACCATGAAAGGTCCGTGACATGCGTGAAACCATAGTATGGTGGATCACTTACAAGCCCACCGTGACACTCAGGTCAAAAGACTACGTATACTACTCAACTCGAGAGGACCCTTCGTTGACGGCTTATATAGGGTGTTTATCGGACGCCCTCGTGAGTCTGTCATATATCTAGTCCTAACTAGATATCCATATGTTAATACGAGCTCTAAGCTCACGGTCGGCTAGGAATAACCATCTATACCCTATAGGTAAGACATATATTGATCTATATATAAAGGTATCCACCGATAGACCCGTATCGGCAGAAATAAATCAAGGATAATTATTCGAGAACATACTTGCGCAACTTGCATTTTCTAGCACCCGATTGCAACTCTTGCAATTATGTAGTTACTGGTATATTCCTAGGTCTATGTCCCATTACAGACAAGACTCCAACTCTTGGATCTGTTGAGTATTATAACTAGCTAACACTTAGCTGTACTAATATTTAACATTTATATCTCTCAGTGTAGCTAACTATAAGCTCTTATCTAAACTCCTTTAGATCTGATCTGAACACCTTTAGATCGTATAATATCTATAACGTTACATTGCATGGTACCATATAAATGAGTATTGGCAATTTAATGGGAGTGTACACTTGTATAAATACACTTGTATAAATAGGTACAGCTTATTATTTTATTATATTATATATTCTTATGTTAAATCCCTAGCAAAAATGGTATCAAAGTCATTTAGGACATATATGGGTGTTGTTTGAGTGAATGGATGCAAAAGGCTCAGTGTAAATGACGCGTTTCAAGTGTTGAAACGGGTATGCAAAAGGGGTGCACTAGGCGCTCTAGCGCTGCAACGAGGTGACTTGGCACCGCGGCGCTGGGGTTTGACCTCTTAGCGCTGTAGCAGTGCCATTCAACGCCGCGACGGGGTACCGTTCACTTGAACAGTAGCACATGAACTGTGAATTTTTACAGTTCATAGCTACAATAATTTTGAATAGCATTTTTGAACAGTCTTTCAAAATTAATTTTGTATGTGTAGATTTATGAGATGTAGTAATAAAAGTTATCAGTCTACATTATAAATCGAGTTTTATAAGATGCAGTGATAAAAGTTATTGGTCTGCATTATAAACCAGAATTAATTTTTCTGTATTGGTAACAACAATGAGAGCCCTACTGATGGAGGTTAGTTGTGCTTACATATAAAAATTAACTAATTGATAATCACCCTCCCTAAGAGAATAAAGACCAAGGTTAGAAACAAAATTTCTCTTAATCAGATTGAAGAATATTACATTACGAGATAATATTTTATTCTGATCCGCCTTGTCAATACGGTGTTAGACGAGTCACGTCGGTCTTTTTCTAATATTGTTACAGCATGAGGGACTTGGTCGGTTGGGCTTGAACTATACCAGCTAAACATGAGATGAGGCAAATATATGCGAAAGTATTGCCAAATATTGCTACAGCGTGAGGGTAGTATCGGTAGCATACATTTGATCATTGACAAGTTAATCTGGAATATACTTACCCAATATTGCTACAGCGTGAGGATAAGGTGTATTCAAGATCAAGTGGTAAGAGTTGCATGAGATGCAATTGAAAAATGTTGTCTACCTGTTGGGTTTACAAATGCCAATATTGCTACAGCTTGAGACCCGAGTAAATTTTAATAGGATCTATTTTTCGCTATATAGTTTAAAAGTGTTTAAACTATCATTTTTCCATTCGAGAGATTACGGGGATTATGTAAAGCAGTGTGAGAGCGTTTTAAATCAAAAATATATAATTAGATGTAGTGATAAAACGCAATGGGTATACTGATTATACAAATATATGCTAATTAGGTGTATTCAGCATGTATGTGGGTGTATGCATGTGTAATTGTGTCTATTGCCTAAAATACGTATCTCATACATATTCTACGCGGCGAAAGCGTGTAAATTATAATAAACACAATAAATATAATATATTAATCGCATTAATATATTAGAAGGGTTGAGAACTCACCTCAACGTGTAACGTTATACACGTATTTTTTTCAGAGTCTACATGGAGACCAACTTGTGGGCAGTTCTAGTCACCAACACGGTGAGCTTGGTGAACTAGAACATCAGCCCTATACGTAGCACAGGGTTTAACTCTTAAACTCCAAAATGATCGGGTGTGTATTTCTATCATTTTCTTCAAAAGGATAAGAAATGAAGAATTTGAAGCAATTCTCAATTGCTCCAATTAGAACCATAAAGAAAAATAAAACAGTATTATCGATTCCCACTACTTATATGACAATTCTCATTGGAGCGATTTTAAGGACCTACATGCGAATTGAAATTTGGGTATACTTTATAACACTTGTTATGATCGAAAACTTATCATTAACTCAAAAAACTAATCTATAAAATAATATTATTTACTCATTTATTTATATTCAAGACCTACTCAATTTTTATCTGATACGGAACACAATCAAGGCAATCACCTATTGATTGAATAATAGCGGATAAGGCTCTCTTTATATAAGAGTAAATATCACCTAAAAATTGGTGCAAAATTTCTAGTTTTGTGGTATAAGAATACTACCATAAACAGGAATCGATAGACACCTAACCATTAGTTCACGAGATCGGTTTTGATTATTTGTAGTTCAGGCAAAATTTCGGAGTTATAGAGGTACATTCTAACAGTATGGCATATGATGAACATATTAAAAAAAGAAAAAGACAACTTTATCTCAACATGGCTACACACTAAATCATCTCACCAGCAAGTAGTTTATTAAGTGGCTAAAAGTACATGTAATCATGAACAAAAATAGTCTCCAAGCATGGCTATAACGCATTACACTTTCAGAGAACAATTCATTTCAATTGCTTGACTTCACCATCCTTATCTTCTCGTCATCTATTGCTTTGGTGCCACCAATCTAGTAGACGTAGCCCTTGACGAACATTCCTTGCTTGGCCTCGTCTGACTCTCCCTCACCTGTGTACTTGCCAAGCTGAGCAAGTGAGTTGGCCTTGGCACGGATGAGCAGAGCCTCCTGAGCCTCCTTGACATTCTCGGGCCTGCCGCCCCACTTCTTCAGGCAGGTGTTTTGGAGAGCTCTGGCATAAGAGAATGACACGTGCCATGGGTTGGGACCTTGGTTCATGGCGTTCAAGTTCAAGGTAGCCTCAACCTCAGATTGCCCACCAGACAAAAACTGCAAAAGCACAAGAAATTTCAATGCATTAATCGATGATTTGATGTAAAGTTAGGATTAGAATTGGGAAACTCAAGGTTTTCTATGAGAAACTTGCCATGATTCCGGGGACGGCAGGGGGGATTCTCCTGTGGAGGAGCTTGAGTGTGTAGTCGGCAACCTGTTCAGGAGTGGCCCTGTCCTTGCATTCAGCACCAGGAGTGACCATGCTAGGCTTAAGGAGAATACCCTCAAACAGCACATTGTTCTCAGCTAGGTAGAAGAAAACTTCAGCCCAAACCTTCAGAGCTACTTCGAAAGTCCTGTCAATGCCATGGTCACCATCAAGCAAGATTTCTGGCTCCACGATTGGAACCAATCCGTTGTCCTACAACATCCAAGTAACAAAAATTTCTCAATGATGAGAAACAGGTCTTACTCAGCACTAAAAACTTTTTGCAGTTGAGTTCAGCTATCTTACTTGAGCGATGGCAGCATAGCGAGCAAGACCCCAGGCAGCTTCCTTGACTGCCAAGGCAGAAGGGCCATTGGGAATGCTCACAACGGTACGCCTAATCAATCAAATTGAATCAATGTTAACATGTTACACTGGAAAATAGGTGAAGACACAAGTTTGTTTTCTCATATTATAGTTAGGAGCTCTACATACCATTTGGCGAAACGAGCTCCCTGTTGATAGTAAGCAGCTGTGCGAGAAGCAAGGCCATCAAGACCCTGGCACCATGATTCATCATTGGAACCAGCAAGGGGCACCAAACCCTATTGTTTCCAATATCCAAGAAACATATTAGAATATCATTCTTGTTACAATAAAATACAACAGTACGCGACTTTAAGTACAACTTCGAATCTTATGATAATCTTAATCACCTTGTCAACTTTGATACCGGGGACAATGTTTTGCTCTACGAGCACATCAACCATCTTTTTGCCGTCAGTTGTGGATTGGTAGAGGGTCTCCTCAAAGAGGATGGCACCAGAAATGTACTGACCAAGGCCAGGGGCTGTGACAAGCAGGGTACGGTATGCCTGGCGGTTAGCCTCGGTGTTCTCTTGCCCAATTGAGGCAAGACGTTTTCCACAGGTTGCATTTGACTCGTCCATGGCCAAAATTCCACGCCCTGGTGATGCAACGGTTTTCTATAACCACAAGAAATTGATTCACATAATCAGCATGGCGTGTTGGTTGCCAAGTCAATCTTCTACTTGCAAAACTATATCTAACATCATAATAAAAGATACGTTTTTTATACGCCCAAGATAGAGAAGCAGTATTTAACGTTACGTATGAATTAGAGTTTTTCTTTTGTGTCTATTTTTAGTGCTTTTTTAGTTTTTTACATATATTATGTTGACATGCAAGTTGTTTTTACATAATTACTTTGACCATGTTTCAAGAAACTTAGTTGGCGTAAGTGCAAGCTACTTTTTGCTTAGCATACGACTTTTTAATTACCCAATATATATGTTTCAGTAGTCTTAAAGTTGATATAAAGCACAACATATTCATGGGTTCATCTGAAGTATATATGTGACAGTACAAACTGCTTAAAATACCAACTAAAGACAAAAAGTTCCTTGCATATTTCGGTATTTCCTATTAAGAGTCTAAAATCTTATCATAAGTGGAAGATTTGACCGAGGCTATGGTGATCAAAATGATGTAAAACATGAAACATACCGCTGTCTTGACAAGCTCATCAGCATAGGAACCAGCCCGGATGGTGAGAGCAGATGAGCCGTTGGGGTGGCAGCGTACGACGGAGACAGGGGACTGGCGGATGGCCTGGCCCTTAACCCACTCAGACTTGTCAAGAACTGGAGATGACTTGAGCAAAGATGCTGAGGTTGAGGCCATTTTTGCTTCTTCTCGTTCTTAGTTCTGAGCTTGTGAGGCCTTAGCTTCTAGTACTTATAATCTTATCTCCACTAGCTATCTTCTGCCTCGTTACCACACATGCAAATCACTTCACTGTATTTATAGGTGCCCAGGACTCTAGTGTATTATCATAAGAGGTCTCATTTGAGGCTGTCATGCACCAACCAATGAGAGTTTGCCATGTGGGTGATAATTATTTGCTTACTTGGCAGCATGCATGGGTGGTTCAAATGGATGGTTTCACGCTCACCTCTTAAAAAATTTAAAATTATAGCTTACGGGGTCTGAAAAAACCCTGATATTTTAGCTGGTGTTGATGGAATTGACAGAAGTGTCCAAGTTCAGTCCGAAAGAATTTTGTTTGGCAGTTTCCTTGGGAAAGTAAGTATGAGGCTCCAATGTAATATAACCTCTCTTCTTAGTTTCTGGCTTCAACTTTGATTAATGGCCATGGTTTGATCACAGGATTTGATGAGATTGCAGACGGAAAAAAATTTGCCAAAAAGACTGTTCGTGTGATGGCTGTAGATTTTCCATTCCACCTAGACTCTTGTCTTACATATCATCGAGTGTAAGGTTGGCAAAATTCAAGAATTCGTATTTTTTTAGTTGTTTTAGAATTCGGGTTGCATTCCAATTTTTATTTATTTTCAAGTGTACACTAAATTTGGGGATAAAGTCGGGGCTAAATTTGAATTACTTAAAACCCAAATTTTAACCCAGACTATTTATTTTTATTTTTTCAATTATTCTTTTAAAAACCTTTCTCCTCATCATATCTTCCTCTTCCAAAAGCCTTTTCCATGACATCATTCATGATAACAACTAAACTAAGACAATCAGTATCAACTTTCCCCAAATCAACCATCGCTCCACAATACTTAACTTTTAGCTTGTATTACCCCATCCGTGCATATCATTTGTGGTATCCTCAAATCATTTTGAAAATTTTTCATAAATAGCCCCTATATTTTGTAATTATTCTTTTTCAACTAATTTTTAATTCATTCTTTTTTATTAACCAAACATCTAATAATAGGACATTTTTATCCTTAAATCAAAAATTTAAAACTCTTTCGTATCTCTCTACCAAATTAAGAAAAAGTTATTGAATTAAAATTTTTAAAATTATCATTGCATAGATTGGATCTTACATAACATATTTATCACTTCAAATTAAAAAAAAAAAGTTGATTCTTATAAGTTTTTCTAAACTTTTGTGAAAATTTGATATTTGCTAGAAATGACTTAGAAATTGCATTTGAAGCTAGAATTAGGTGTTAATGATGAATTAAATGTGAAAATTGAGTTAAAATGATGTATAAAATGTTGAACTCCGACCAAAAATATAATTTTTAAGTGTATTTGGTTGAAATCAGATGACTGTCGGTGCGGCGACGGATAGCCGTCTGGTTTGGTAAATCTTGGGCTCGAGATGCGTCCATAGGTGCATCTCGTTGAGCCACGTGGCACCTTCATAGGCTGCCACGTGGCGTAACAGTAATATAAAAAAAATAAAAAGTTATTGAATTAAAAATTTTAAAATTATCATTGCATAGATTGGATCTTACATAACATATTTATCACTTCAAATTAAAAAAAAAAGTTGATTCTTATAAGTTTTTCTAAACTTTTGTAAAAATTTGATATTTGCTAGAAATGACTTAGAAATTGCATTTGAAGCTAGAATTAGGTGTTAATGATGAATTAAATGTTAAAATGATGTATAAAATGTTGAACTTCGACCAAAAATATAATTTTTAAGTGTATTTGGTTGAAATCTGATGACTGCCGGTGCGGCGACGGATAGCCGTCTGGTTTGGTAAATCTTGAGCTCGAGATGCGCCATAGGTGCATCTCGTTGAGCCACGTGACACCCTGGGCACATCTCGTTGAGCCACGTGGCACCTTCATAGGCTGCCACGTGGCGTAACAATAATATAAAAAATAAAAAGTTATTTTAATTGTCTTTTTAAAATTTAATTTAAGTAAATAATTATAATTCTATTAATTAATTAATTTATTTATTGATAAGTTTGTTAATATTGTACAATTTTTATTATTTATGTTTCTTAGATCTAGGTCCCGTGCGTATCTGCATCTCTGGTATTGTAATTTCACGGGGTTTTTTTATTTATAATTTTAGGTCCAAGGGAGTATGATATAATTATTATTTATTTTGAAAGAAAGTGAGAGAGTTCTAGTGATGGAAAAGAGAATTATGTTAATTATGGTAACTTTGGGAATTCGGTTCTAAAAAATATTAAATTTGAATATCTTCTAAATACAGTGTGTTATGCCTTGGGAGTTGACAATGTGAAGTATAAGGTAACTTTCCAAATCAAAATTGATGCAATGAGGTATAAGTTAAAACCTATAGAAATTAGAAATGACAGTAATGTTCGATTTTTTTTTAGCGCCAAAAGAAGATCGTACTGTCTTCTATGTGTAATAGTGGATCCTAGAGCTTCCGTTTATGAAGAGGATGCACAGGCCCTTAATCAAAACCCACCATCGATTCATACTTATTTTATGTCAGCCAGTGGTCGCAACCAAGTGAGTCACACATCTCCATCAATTTCAATAGTGGTTCTCTCAAACACAACGAATTAGTATCACAATATTTTTCTTATACCATTCAATGAAGACCCAGCTTATACACACTACGATTATGATGACATTGGAAATGTTGGGGATGTGGAAGGGGACTGTGATGATATTGGAAATGTTGATAATGTAGAAGTGGATTGTCACGTGGAAGAATATTGCGGTTTGAATGATTTACTATAAGGCGGACGTTGTTATGTTTCAACGAGCTCCCTAAATATTGAAATTAAAAGAGGAGATTTTTATGAAGCTGAAAACCCCTTTGCATTTATGCCTCCAATACCACAATTGGACCTGGGCATATCCGATAAGATGTCGAGTAGTGGAATTGGGGATGTGTTTGTGAGAAAGTTATTTGATAGCAAAGGCGAACTTCACCAGACAATTAGTATGCTAGCACTTAAAGGTAATTAGAGTTTTAAAGTCTTAAGGTCGACAAAAGATCATTTTGAGGCAAAATGTGACAATGATAGATGCCAATAGTGATTGCGTGCAGTGTCAATAGATGCAAGGAAGCATTTTATTGTGTGCAGATTGATTCAGATCACGTATGCTAATTAGATCGATTACACGATGGTCATCGACAAGCAAAGTCTCAGACCATTGGCAAATTCATAAAAAGATAGTTTGCATGTGTGAGTTGACTTTATAGACCGAAGAAAATTCAAACAAACATACGTGAGTAGTTTGGTGTAGAGATAACTTACCCTACTACTTGGAGATCTAAAGAGCATGCATTGAGGTTGATATGTGGTACTCCAGAGGCTACATATAAATTACTTCCTGCATACTGCTATTTGTTGGAACAACCATGCATTTGGAGATTGACGATTACATGGACTTCAAATATTTCTTCATGGCATTTGGACTATGTATTAGACGGTTCCAGTCATCCATCCGATCAGTTATTGCAGTTGATGATACATTTTTAAAAAGTGCGTACCTGTAAATAATGTTTGTGGCTGTTTGTAAGAATGAGAACAACCAAAATTTTCCACTTGCATGGAGTATTGCTGACTTAGAAAACGATGCTTCATAGACATGGTTTATTGTAAAACTCTGAGAAGTCATTAGTGATATTGAAAACTTTGTATTTATATCTGATCAACATGCTAGTATCGAGAAGGCCATTAGAGAGGTATTTCCTAATGTATATCATAAGGTATGCATCCATCACTTAAAGGGTAATTTAGTCGCAAGATATAAGATACTGTTGGAGGCAAAGAAATGAGGGGGATTTTTGAATTCCTATTTTGTTGATGCATTACATACTAGTTGATATATGCTTTATGTATTGTATTTGTATTTATACTTTGTTGCTATTGTTCTTATTTAACTAATTGACTAGTTTGTATTATTCTTTTAACTATTGCCGTTAAAAATGCATGCATTGACTAATTATACATTTACCATTTTTGTTAAAGAAGAATAAAAGTACTAAAATACATTAAAAAAAATTATTAATTAATTTCATTTACTTTGTTAGCTAATTTTCATAAATTAATTGCCATTTTGGTCCTAAAATTGACCCTTACTTAGGACCAAATTTTGAAGGACGTCACAACGTCAAAATTTTTATAAATATACAAACATAAATCCCACAATCTTCACTATTTACTATCTGTTATGGAACTCCCTACTTTAACCTAACTATATAAAAATGAGTTAAGTCAAGTGTAATTTTTCGTTGCTCATAAAATTTATAAGCATCTAGGTAATGGGATAATAACATAGACAATGGTGAGACATGATTCGCAATCACACCATCGGTATATCCCTTGATGCTGGAATCATAGATGACTATTTACTGATGCAATATATCCACCTAAGCCGTAACCCAATGTTGTTGATTATAGTTGACAGGAATATAAATCTACATAAATTAGTCTCATAAATAGTATTATAATTATATAAAAACTCCTTTAAAAAAATATTATATTTTATCTTGTCAACTTCAATCCACATCCGTGTACCGAGTAACTCTTCTTTCACATCATGGGCATATAACAACATGTCATCGTTCCATGCAATGGTAGAAATGTTATTTTTATGTTGTTCATAGAAGAGTATAAAAGTCTCTTAAAATTGTAACAAAATGAGTAATCAATAATGTGCACATAAGAAAGCGAATTTAATAGAATTCAACACTTACAAAGAAGTACGAGTCCACACTAATAGATAATTATGGCAATACATTAATATAGTAGTTTTACCTAAGCCTGACCACCTTCATATACTCATTAATATATTGCATTAGCAAACAATAAAGTTATAAATTATTTAATATATTTCAACATTTATGATTACTGTCAACTAAATGTTTAAATTCAAATAAATTTTACTTACAAAGTCATCCAGCCAGTTGTGTAGCAATTTTCGAAACTATCTCGAGTTAGCTTCAAGGCCAAGTAAGATGACTACACCCTCATCCTTGTCCAACCTCGCCTGAAACTCAACTAAGATGGCCGAGTCTATCTGCTGCAATGGATTCATGTCTGCTTTAAGTTCTACCTGAAGTTCAATTTTCTTTTTCTCATGCCTATTTTATTGGGATTTGTGCTCATGTACTATCCTAATTTTGTATGAATATTGTATTTTCATACTTATATAATAAATAAATATTTTATTAAATTGCTAATTATTTTTATTAAAGTAAGATGTCTATAACATTTCAGACTTTGTATTGATCTGAAGGTGTTTAGATCAGGTCTAAAGAGTTAAAACCTTATCTGAAATGGGACAAAGACCTGAGAATATACTTGCAATGACATTGTTGTAAATAGTTACATAGGACAAAGACTTGCCAAGTAAGATGACTACACCCTCATCCTTGTCCAACCACGCTTGAAACTCAACTAAGATGGCTGAGTCTATCTGCTGCAATGGATTCGTGTCTGCTTTGGGTTCTACCTGATTTTTAATTTTCTTTTTCTCAAGCCTATTCTGTTGGGATTTGTGCTCATGTATCATCTTAATTTTGTATGAATATTGTATTTTAATACTTATGTAAAATAAAAATTTTATTAAATCGCTAATTATTTTTATTAAGGTAAGATGCCTATAACATTTCAGACTTTGTATTGAACTGAAGGAGTTTAGATCAGGTCTAAAGAGTTAGAACCTTATCTAAAATAGGACAAAGACCTGAGAATATACTTGTAATGACATTGTTGTAAATAGTTGCATGCGTTGCTAAGAAATATTATTGTGTAAATATGTTCTCAAATTAAATGTTCTTGATCTATTTCCACCGATGCAAGGTCGATCGAATGGAACCGATTAATATAGATCAGTGTATGTCTATATCTGGATAGTCCAGATGGTTAATCTTAGCAAACAATGAGCTTAGTGGAAGCTCGTATAGATATACATGTATTTTGTAAGGACTGGATACTGAACTAGACTCAATAAAGACCTTTAATAGATATCCTATAAATCATTCAGTGAAGGGTCTTCTCGAGTTGAGTAGTATTCGTGATCCTTAGACCTGAGCACCACGGTAGACTTATGAGTAATCCACTATACTTAGGTTCCACACATGTCAGAGACCTTTCATGATCTGACCGCTGGGTGTCGTTGGGTGTCGTTCGATGCTTATGGAGTTCGGTGTGTGTAGATATAAAATCCATCAGCTCATATGGGTGAGTTAAGTATGGTACAAGCGCACACAGTGTAGATAAAATATACATATTCACCCATAGCATGGTATAAACACACACAACACTAACAAAATTGGTATCAGAGCGTTGTGTTAGATATTTATATTTAGAGTGTACGTGGCATAATTTAATTACGCTGGTTACTCCAAATATTTATTTTTAAGAGTTTAAAAATAAATAATTTATTTTTGGCAATTTATAATTGTTATAAATGTGATAAATATTGTAGGTTATTTGTTTGTGTTGATAACCACAATAGGAGCCTTACTGGTGGGGTTAGTTGTGTTTGCCTAAAACATATGTGTATTTAAGAATCACAGCCTCATGAGATGAGGATAGAATTAAGTAATCTCTCTTAATCAAATTTAATTGTGTACCATTATGAGATAATGTTACATGTTGATCTATCTTATCAATACAATATTAGTCAAGTTATATCGGTCTTTTCTAATATTGCTAAAGCGCGAGGGTTTTGGTCGATGTGATTTTGACTAACGTATTGCCCAATATTACTAAAGCGTGAGGATAGTATTAATAATATAATTATTGACAAGTTAATATGAAATATACTTATCCAATATTACTAAAGCGTGATGGTTTTGGTCGATGTGATTTTGACTGTGCCGGTTAAACATAAGATGAGGCAAATATATGCGAACGTATTGTCCAATATTGCTAAAGCGAGAGGGTAATATTAATAATATAATTATTGACAAGTTAATCTAAAATATACTTATCCAATATTGTTAAAGCGTGAGGGTTTTGGTCGATGTGATTTTGACTATACTGGTTAAACATAAGATAAGGCAAATATATGCGAATATATTGTCCAATATTGCTAAAGCGTGAGGGTAATATTAATAATATAATTATTGACAAGTTAATCTGAAATATACTTATCCAATATTGCTAAAGCGTGAGGATAAGGTGTATTTAGGATCAGTGATAAGAGTTGCATAAAATGCAATTGACAAGAGTTGTCTACCTTTTAGATTTTACAATGGTCAATATTGCTAAAGCGTGAGGTCTGAGTAAAATGCCAAATGGATCTACTTTCGACTGTATAATTTAAAGAGTTTAATTTGTTGTTTTTTCTTTTGAGAGATTTAGGAGATTATGTAATACAGTGAGAGGGTGTTTTAGATTTAAAAATGTATAATTTGATTATATCCTTAATCTAAAACGAAAATCAGCGATTGAAATATTTATTTTCTGCTAACATCTCTTATTTTCTCTTGTGAAGATAAAATGACTCCATCTAATCCGTTGGCACGCATATTGGATGCAAACTAACTTAAAGGCGCAAAACACTATAGAGACTAGTTGATGAAACTGAGAATTGTTCTCAATTCTGAAAAACTTGGATATGTGATAAATCAGCGTATGGCCACAGGAATTTCTAATGAAGCCATCCCAGATGAGAGGGTGACTTATCAAAAATGGTTGGATGATGATTTAAAAGTTAAATCTTACGTCTTTGCCTCTATGTTTACAATTTTATAGAGAGAGCATGCTTATATAGGTGATGCTTTTAGTATTATGCTCTATCTGAAGGAGTTGTTTGGCGACCGTCCTCAAGTTGAGGCATATAGGGTTGTTAAATCACTTTTTCAGTGTAGACTTTTTTAAGGCAGCCCAATCAGTCCCCATATCCTCAATATGATTTTTATAATCAAGAGGTTAGATATGTAAAGTCCCTCGAGTCGTTCAATTTAAAATACGAGGAAAACGATCATTGGAGTGAATACCGAAAACCCGACCGCACACCGAAATTATCTCAAAAATCTATACCTAATATAATCATTTTTAAAATATAAGTTTGGCTTATATAAAAATAATTAATTAATTAAGATCAAAATGTTAATTATAAGAAAATTATGACGTACCAGAAATATGTGCGAAAATTCATACACATAACTCTCAACCTTACTCTGTCCAAATCTTTTCGTATTTATTTTCTTAAGTTTTTAAAATGTTGCATTGTTAAGTGAGTTATAAAATACAGTCTATACAATATTGCCTCGTAGATACTTATTAAACTCATCAAGGTTGTCTACTAAATATAGTACAAAATTTTAAATTCTATTATGTTCGTCGCTTGAGATTAAAGCACGATGCACAAAATAGAATAAAAATCAACTTTACTGCATTTTCATCGTCCATTTTCGATACTTTCACACATCTATACCAATTATAAAGAAATATGTACGACAACATTTTTAGGCTTGAAAAGTACGTATTCCACAATCAAGTGCTCAATTTTCTCTTTAGTTGCTAGGCGGAGGGTAATCTCGCATTTCTAGTCTAGTGATCAGTATAAACTCTTTCCAGTTATATAGGATGCGTTTCTTCCCTATGTAAAATTATATCTCATCAATATAAATTGAAGGTATGTATCTCACAGAATAATAACTCGTGCACCAAACAATACTTTTTGATTCTCTATTAGTTTATCCTTTATAATTTTCAGACCTCATATCTTCGTTTAAGCCGTGACTGATGCACGAAAAAATATATGCTCTGCAAGTCTATATTTTTTCGATGCGTTATTTTTTTTGTAAGAATTAAAAAAATAAATAAAATTAATATTATTAACAAATAACAAGCATAAATATTAACTAATATACAATATTATTTTTAACAAAATTTTACAAATAATATTAATACATAAATCAAAAGAAAAAAGAAAATTATTAATCAATATATTATAATAATTAATTAAATTAAATTTATTTAATATATAATTAATTACAAAAGGTACTCATTAAATAATAATGTAATAAAAAATTAAAATTATTACTCAATAACACATATATAAATTATTATATTATTAGGTAAATTAATCAATTAACAAATAATAATATGGTTTAAAAAATAAATATATAATATTAATTAATTAATTGATTAATAGAATTAAAATTAATTAATTTACTTTAAATAAAAATTAGACATAATTAAAATAATTTTAAAAATTATAATTGCACCACGTGGTAGCCTATAAAGGCACCACGTGACGTAACAGTGTAACATCGGAGACTCAAAGTCAGTGATACTACAATAAGATGCGCCCAAGGGTCATCTTAGGCCTGAGATGGTCCCAAGATTAGAGATGATAAAAAAATTTGCAAACCCGTTAAAATCCGTCCGCATTAGAAAAGATTTAGTAAGGTTTTAAGTAAGTTTGATATATAAAATTATAACACAACGAATTTGGTACGGATATGAGTTTGATAAAAAATTCGCAGATACCCGCAATGTGTATTCACAAACTACATTTTTTAAAAAAAAATTAAAGAAAAATAAAAATATGAGTTAATTATTTTTGTATTTATTTTTAACTCACATCAAAAAATTTAGATTTAATTTGATGTTGTTTATACCATTCAATAAAATTAGTTCGAATAAACTAATAATTATAATTGAAATTAAAAATAAAATTTTAATATTTAATATAATTAAAATTAAAATTAAAATTAAAATATTTAATATTTAACGTAATTAAAATTAAATTTAAAATTATAATATTTAATATAATTATAATTATAATTACATTTAAATCGTTCTACATACCATAGATTCTCGTAACTCTCTAAATTTTGCCACTTCCCTCTTTTACTGTGGCATCGATGTGGCATCTATGAAAGGATGAGATGAAAAGGTTTATATGGTTATTCCAAAGGATGGTCGTCCTCAAATAAACCTTCCCCGCTCACTGAGAAGCAATTATCAAAATGCAAAAGTTTTACCTAAATGCCTCATCTTATCTGCTTGAGTTTTGTTTCACACAGAAACAATATGTCTGGCTTATTTGTGTGGAGAATTCTGCCGAGTGCTCGAAATGTCCAAGGATTTCCCAGTCCGCGGACATTCTAGCTTATGATTTTTATGGTTCGTGGCGGGGCTGAGAGTCAGACACCGCCAATTGCTCATGAGTTTTATCTGTTTGCGGCTGGTTCCCGTTGCATTTCCAGCTCTGGTTGACTAACTGTTGAGATTCAAATTTTCGTTTCTTTTCTTCTAGACAGTTTATCTGAAGTTGTTGGGTCCTAGGCCTTCCTTTTGCCTGTTTCTCCTTCTCCCTTTAGCATTCTAATTGGACTTGGCCCCCTGGCTTTACTTTTCTAGCTAATCTTCTTTTTCTTTTGGGCCTGTTGTTTCTCGGCACAGGGAGTTATTTGGGCTTTAGTCATGTTGCACAGATTTCGGCCCAAATCAACTTTTTTCACCTAAGTTAAAAGTAATGGCGCCATCTGAACTGGGACTATAATTCACGTTTCCTGTCATATCCCCCTTGTTTCTAGCCCATATAGATTGGAGGAGTTCTAGCTATTTTCTTTCTAGGTCTATGTCCATCAAGGCCTTATCAATGTCTTCATTAATGTGGTTTTGGTGGATCGCCCTACTCTCTTTAGTCACAATTCTCGTTGGGGTTTACCCCTTGCCATTGTACTTATTCCCCTGTTTCTCATTTGTTAATGGATTATTTGATGTTGTTTTTTAGATTTTGGACTGCTGCTTTGCTTCAGATTTCTGCATCTTGTCTTGGTCTTTTTTTCGCGCTTTTCTTTGTGTGTTCTATGTAGTCCCCAGGAGTTCGACTGCAGTTTTTTGTCGACATGCTAATGGCACATTATGAATTTAAATCTAGAATGGTGTGTACTGGAAATGGAGATTTGAAATTGCCCTTATGCTTGAGCTTTTTGAGATTACTATTAATGCTTTGTCAAAATGCCATGACTCACCAAGGAGGACATTTCTTTTTATCTCTCTGGGTTTCAAAGTGACAGAGAAGTTGTTATCACCCAGGCTCTCTATCTTCACCGGTTCTAATGGTCTCCATAACATTAGCATAATGGCCTTGATGACTTCTTTGTTTACTGCCTCGTTCGAGAAGACTATGACCATTAGACATACAGCTCTCATCTTCTCTCCTTCTGCCTTCAAATCTCTAGATATTTCAAACTTTTCACTTTCCTCTCTTAAGATTGTTTATGTACATTTCTTTATTAAGGCATGCTTTGTTGAGGTGTTCA
This sequence comes from Ailanthus altissimus, assembly GCA_946807835.1. Taxonomy (NCBI): domain Eukaryota; kingdom Viridiplantae; phylum Streptophyta; class Magnoliopsida; order Sapindales; family Simaroubaceae; genus Ailanthus; species Ailanthus altissimus. Next base: position 17,432,155 of record OX327698.1, read on the forward strand.
AAAGAACATAACAGAGATCAGTTTGCAAATATTTTAAAGTTAAGATCGTCAATACGCATGCTTGTATTTTATTTTGGAGATGTCAGCATACTCCTCAATGCGGTTAAAGTTCATGATTAAGGGCATCAACAGGGTTAAGCCAAATCCAGCGTTCAAATTTTAGAAAACCTGTGAGTCCTATCTCAATTCGTATACAAAACACAGCATAGAAAAATGGTTTCAATGAAAAATCTAGCAGCCTCAATAATGTTAAGAGACTGGTAAAACTTGAACCTTCGCAGAGAACCAATTTAATTAGATACAATAGTAGTATTATAAACAAATAACTAAGAATTTTGATCCAGTGAGAGATCTGCTATGCCAGCAATCAAGTTATCAATTGACTCATCTTTCAAATCTTTCCACGTCCCTGAATCATCACTAGATGATGGTTGTATTGACTCCAGGGAAGTTTCTGCTAGGGCCTTGTTCAATTGCGTAAGGAACTCATCTCCCTCATCTGGAACACCCAATTCCCAGACCTTGAAGATCTCCTCAGACAAGGGCTTAATCTCAACTCCTAAAGAATCCAAATCAGGTCCCAAATGAATGGCTTCACTCACTCTCCCGCCTTCCTTGTAAGTTGGCCGAAATGGATTTCCCACAAAAGTCTCTCTAGTATCCTCAGACAAGGGCTCACTCTCAACTGCTAAAGGATCCAAATCAAACCCTAAATCAATGGTTTCACTCACTCTCTTGCCTTCCTTGTAAGTTGGCTGAAAAGGATTTAACAAAAAAGTTTCTCTAGTATCCTCAGACAAGGGCTCACTCTCAACTGCTAAAGGATCCAAATCAAGCCCTAAATCAATCGCCTCACTCACTCTCTTGCCTTCCTTGTAAATTGACCGAAAAGGATTTAACAAAAAAGTTTCTCTAGTGTCACCACCCTCAGAAATTTTTGAAAGTGGCGTGCTAGTCTTCTGGTTGATTGGATGACTATCATTGTTTATTTCTGATCCTACATTCATTTGAACATCATTATAAATTTTTCCTGACTCTACAGTTTCTGCCTCTTCACTAGGAATATGCATCTCAATGTCAGTTCCTTTCGACAAACCATCATTTCCTGATGAAGAATCAGAAATTGCTGCGGGCTGGAAATTGACAATTTCTATTAAGGCATCTTTCAGAGCATTCCAGTTGCTATCTGAAATTTCAGGATCTTTTATCAAGCATGAATCAACCCAGGCTAAATCTTCAGCGGAAAGCACATCACCACGCCCGTTGGACTCCAAAGATTCCACAATAAGAGAAGAAACAGAACCTTCCATCTTCTCATCAACTACAGCCGTGGCTGCAAATTTGTGGAGAATGTCAGTGCAAAGAAGAAAATGCAATGCCTGGCATTGTAGGAAAATTTGATGTTTTCTTTTCGCAGGGACAAAAAAGTTATCCAAAACAACCCAGCCAGTACTAGTAAGACCTTTGACTATTATATTTTTTTTTCTTGTAAATATTTTTCTTTACAAACAAACAAAAATCAACAATAACTAGAACATCAACACCAGTGCTGCTGAATGGACAGCCAGAAGTGATGAAAACGAATCAAATGACAGCAAATAAATATGGTTCATCAAAATATATACAGCGACCTTGGCCAGTAAACCAATCAAAGACTCCATTAGAAGAAACAATAGATAATATATACAAATCAGCATGTAAATGTTCTCAAGAAGCAGCACATTCAGGCACTGGCAAATGAAGATTAGATAATTAGGTATATGATATGAAATTTATGCACTCTGGTTGCTTCACCAATATATTATTTACAACTTTAGACATCCAAGATATTTAGTTAAATATTTCAATGATTCAGATTACCATCACAGTGCTATAAAGCATTAGAACAAAATGTTGACAGACCATATGTAGTTTCCCTATGCCTGATCCAGATGACTACTTCTCACATCTCGCTAGATCAACAGAATATGCCTCGCTAGCAAGACGGAAAATCCTCCTCAATCTTAATATATAATCTCAAAATCATTTACACTTTTTCATCATATAGTTTCATCCTTGCAGTAACCTTGAGTTCTAGTACCAACTTCATAACTAGATTTGGAAACCGGTATACATACAACAAGGTCTCTCTCTCTAAAGTTCTTTCCTTATTTATTTTCACAATATCGGATACAGCGTGATAACAACCGAATGTAAGAGATTGAACTGGGCAGCAGAAGTAGTTTACTGAACGCATATTTATACTCACTAGCATTCATAAGCTTAAAAATTATGTACATCACAGGTGCCCAGCTTTCGTCAGCATAGGCCCAAAAAAGAACATATGAGTTCAGTTACTTGTTAACTAGACCAAGAGATGCAACTCCTAACCTGGGAAGAAAAAAACCGAAAAACCAGGAGCCCATAACAGAAAAGAGCGTGAAGTATACCACACATATATTGGATATAAAAAAACACAGTACAAACTGAAAATATATTCCACCAATAACATGGGCGAGTTTTTTAGGCATCCAAACCGAATAGGATTCTCAGCCTCAACAAGAAACTTTACATTGCCTATCAACCCACCACAATCCTTATTATTTAATTGGGTCCATAAATGTTTGGTAAAGTTATATGACACATAAGCATGAACAGACAGAGCTATAACAAACCGACCAACTTGTAGATAAGAAACTATCAGAATTAGAATAAAAGGGCCCAAGGTTGAATAAAAATTTGACAATCATAAATTTTCCTTACTTTGTTTCCCTACTAAATGAACAATTACCAGCACTCGTGAAAACCCTGCAACACGATCCAAAGCTCAGTACGAAAAACTTTGCATGAACCAACAATATCAATCGAAATTTTGACTGCACTCGTATCAGAGGTCATGTTAAGAACAACAATAAAGGAATCTAATCCAAACAAGTTTTCAGTCGCAAAAACAGAACTGCTTTTGAGTTCAAAAAGCTGTTCGAAACATGGAACAAAACATCCCCTATAATACTTCTCAGTTTAACACTGACATTTAAAAAATTCAGTGTATGCAAAACAGTGTCACAGACATGAGTATGACTCATATTAAGTCGCAAAAATCAACCTGAATGGCCATAATTTTAACTGTTTTCGCAGGCAACATATTCCAATCACAAAAAAAAAAAAATCTAATAAAAATTGCCTAAAAGCAAGCTAGAGGATAAACCCATATATCTAACTAGAAAAAGATAAGAATTGAAGCAAGCAAACATTGATGGAACAAATAAACCGAGCGAGTGAGCGAAAGAATTCTACCTTCTAGAAATTGGAAAACCCTAATATCTGCGTAAAGGTCAACAAAGTGGCGATTTTGAATTGGGTGGACTAATTGATCGAATTCGAAAGAACTTTCGAGAAAATTGCTTAGGCGGTGGCGCTTAAAATAGAAGTTAAAACGTCATCATTATCTGGAAAAAGGCAAAAATAAATTTAGAAAAACAAAAAAATTCCGTTGCCGGGAATCGAACCCGGGTCTTTCGGGTGAGAGCCGAATATCCTAACCGACTAGACTACAACGGATTACGATATATTGCTTACAATATATATTATAAAAACAATTTGAATAGTAGTCATCTCGAAATTCAACCACGTCTATTTTGATGACTGTAAATTAAAACACAGAGTCTATATCACAACCGAAACGTCACCAAATAATTAATAATTGATACTTGTCATATTATTATTAATACAATAATTATATAATATTAATTAATAAAAAATATGTCAAATACCATATAATTGAATACAATTTTTATATTATAATTTTATTAAATATAGCATCGTTCTTAATTTAATAACTATTTTTAAATATATATTTTTGTATTATTTATAGATAATGATATCTGTATTAGCTTACAATTATCACTTGATTTGTCGCGTAATTAACCAGATATTAGCATGACAATGATGCATCTTTATTAGGGACGATCAATGTCATAGGATATCTTGCACAATATTGGAAAATTCTCTCTCTCTCTCTCTTTTTTAAAAAATAAAATCAATAAATATATACATATACACAAAGAGGGAACTCATAGAAAAATAATTAATAAAATGACAGCGGCTTTGCTTAAACATTAAAAATTAATCAATATTATTAAGTAAATGTAAAACATAATAATATGATATTTTTATTGTTCTTACATAGTCTAGGTTCTATTATAATGTTATTGTCAAACTCACTCAATGAGTGACGGTCCATTATTATTACTATTAGAGTTGTTGACTAGTGATTTATTTGATGATAGTGACAATACATCTCCGTTTACTATTATTTAATGACAATATTATGGTAGCCACCACCATTCTTTTTACTTTAAACATTTCTATGTTGTTTTATTAAAAAAAATTACTATTACATAAATCATGAAATTTCAAATCAAATAATATTAATTTTAAATTAATTTATCATCAATCACCGATGTCGCTCGACCAACAGTAGCAGTGGCTAATCGAACTATTGGTTAGTTACCCCTTTCAATTTTTATTTTATATTTTATTTAAAAATATCTTATTAACATATTTAAATCTAGTTATACGATGATATGTGTTATTCAATTATTAAATTTTATTTAAATTAAATTAAATTTATTATTAATTTTAAATCATAATAATTAATCAACATAATCAATAAAATTTGATTGTATATTAATTTGAATTCAACTATTTATTTAAGTAATAAAATACAAATATTGTATGTTATAAAAAAAAATTTGGCATAATATCAAATGTATATATAATAATTATGTTAAAATTTTATTTTATTTATTAAATTATAATAAAAAAAGGATGAGATTGTGTCACGTATTTAAATATAATAAATGAATGAAAGTTTGCCATGTATTCTAAGTTAAATTTATTATATACCTAAGTTAGGGGTAAATAAGTAATTTAAGTTATAAAATAGTATATTACATTTAAATTAACAGAAAAATTAATAAAATTAAATAAAATTAAGTATTCTTTGATGAAAATCAAGGTAGCAACAATAAAAGCAACCATGATTTATTGCACATTAAGAATGATCCAATTACGAGGGCTAAAGTTAAGAGTGCGTCAAGCTTTGCAGTGGCTTATTGAAGCTAGTTGGGCCAAGACACAAGGAGTTGTATTTGCACAATAAGAACAAGGCCTAATTAATTTAATTCAAGATCAATATTAAAGTATATATTTGTACTCAATATTAATGAGCTAATATTAGTAATAAAGCCTAATTATGTTATTTAAGATATATTGGGCGTGCCTATGCTATTTAAGGCTAGGAAAAAATCTTATTTAAGTTTATTAATTTTATTTCCTTCGAATTTGTCAAAACTGCACAAAATAAGAATTAGGGTTAAACCTTCCTTATTAAATTTAATCCTTATTTGGTAGGGAAAAATAGATTTTCTTCTGATTTTAGAGTTTCTAAAAGCTATAAATACTTTGTTAAATCCTTAGAAACAGCACACTTGATTATTTTGAATTTGAGAGAGAATAAAAACTATCCAACTTTGTTTTTTTGAGAACTTGTGAATTTTTTTATCCAATTTATCTTGTTGTGCATAAATCTAACTTATCACTCATTATATAACCTTGGTTCTTGTCTCTTTATTAGACAACGGGTCTTGGTTCTCTTTCTTGAATCTGATTTAGCATTCCTGGGTTTGTTAACAACGTATTGGTATTGGGTTTCACATTTTTAGGTGTGGTTCGCATCAGTTGGAATCAGAGCTTGGCTCTAAATCAGGTTTTACTTATACTTTGTTCTCTCAATTATGCAATTAATTGTTTGTTAAGTTTTGCGCATTTTAATTACCTCCAGTATTTTTTTTTCACATCTTTATTAATTTAGTTATGTTATTTGTATTCCCTACACCCAAAAGAAAAAAGAGAAAAAAAAAGCAAAAAAAAAAGTGTGTGTTGAGACAGATCTTGCTTGTATTAGGTTTACTTCCTACTTTATAAATCATAATACTTGAAGGTAACCTTAGCCTAAAGAAAAGCTGACAGTGTAAATTTGCTATTAATGCATAAAACTTCTTAATTTGGTTGATTTGCTTTTAATGTGTTTCCTTGTGCAAAATTGATTATGTGTCCTCTCAAATCACCTTGATTCTTGTAATTTCTTCTTATCCTTGTCTAATTATTATTCCTTTACTTCTAAAATCTTGTTCCTTTCATTTTCTTGGTTTCGTTAATTAATATTTTATTATTTCATTTTTCTTGTTTCATTTGACCCTTGTCGAATTACTGTTTTTCAATTATGAAATTATGTTTCTTGCATTTCCTTGAAATTCTTGCCTGATCACTCTAGGTTTTATGAATTGCTAGACTGATTTTGGTTCAAAGAGTCCTTAGTTCAATAAAAAACTTAGTCAGGAAAGTTAGAGAGGTAAAAGGCAAGAGTGTGTGAGTGAATTAGAGGGTAAAAGCCAAATTTAATTGAATGTTAAATACAAGAGTTAAGTGCTATTTACGAGGGAGTAAGGTTAAACATGTGAGGTAGTGTTTGTGAGGTGTTCTAACCTTTTGTTTAAGTCTTTTGTTTTCTTCTTTTTTTCAATCATATCACAAAACCAAGAGAAGCATTTTCGATAGAGAAAAAAATGAACAATTCACCTTGCAAGCAATGTTCAAGCATTTTGAACGTCTGGATATTGTTCTCAATAATGTTAATGACAAATTAGATAAGTTGGAGAAGCAAGATGGTGTGAATGCTAATTTTCTACAAGAACGACAAATAAGGACTCTAGATCTGCATGAGGATGAAGTTGATGATAATGGTGCAAATTTAAGAGATGATGAGTTTGATAGACCTTATAATGTCAATCTGGGGAGATATCTGAGAGGCCGTAGAGGTGGTGGTAGAGGCGGTCATGGATATAGGCGACCTAGGTTGGAAAGAGACTTTGATATATGGGAAGATAGGTAAGATAGGGATTTCGATAGTATCAAAATAGAGATTCCATCATTCAAAGGGAGGTTAAATCCTAATGTGTATTTAGAATGGGAGAGGAAGGTAGAATTGGTGTTTGAATGCCATCATTTTTCTGAGGAGAAAAATGTGAGGTTAGCAACCTATATATTTGTAGATTATGCATTAATTTGGTGGGATCAAAAGGTGCAAGAGAGAAAGAGAAATCGTGAGAGGCCAATTAACACTTGGGATGAGATGAAGGCAAATATGAGAAAACGATTTGTTCCTAACCACTATTACCATGAGCTTTATCGTAGGTTACAAGTGCTTACTCAAGGCAGTAAAAGTATAAAGGAATATTACACGAAAATGGAGATTACCATGTACAAGGCCAACATTGAGGAGGATAGAGAAGCAACAATTGAGAGGTTTCTACATAGGCTAAATAAGAACATAGCTGATGTAGTCGAGTTGCACCATTACATGGAGATGGAAGACATGGTTCACATGGCAATTAAGGTTGAAAGGTAGCTCAAAGGAAGGAGTACGACATCAAAGTATAGTCCAAATTCGAATTCTTCCTCAACATGGAAGCAAAAATGGAATAAATGAGAGGATAAAGCACCAAACAGATTCACGTTCGATCAAAACAGAAGCGAGGCTGGGAGTAGCCAAGAGAAGGTTACGAATGATGTGTCACAAGGTTGATCTATGGATATTAAATGCTTGGAAGAGGACACGTTGCTAACCAATGCCCTAATAGACGTGTAATGATCTTAAGGGAGAATGAAGCAATAGAATCAAAATCTAATTCATGTGAGAAATCTGTGCCACCTTTAGAGGATTGTAGTGATGTTGAAGGAAAGTATTAGTATCCTAAAGAACAAATTACACTTGTGGTGAAGCGTGCTTTGAATATGCAAGTTAAGGAGGATGACGAAGTGCAACGCGATAATATTTTTCATAGTAAATGTGAAATCAAGGATAAGGTATGTAGTTTGATTATTGATGGTGGTAGTTTTACTAATGTTGCTAGTACTTTACTTGTACAGAAATTGAACCTGCTGACTTTGAAGCATCCACGGCCATACAAATTGCAATGGTTCCATGATTGTGGAGAAGTAAGGGTAAACAAGTAAGTACGAGTTCCGTTCACCATTAGGAGGTATAGAGATGAGGTCTTGTGTAATGTAGTACCAATGCACGTTGGACATATGTTGTTGGGGCGTCTTTAGCAGTATGATAGGAGAGTACTGCATAATTGGTACAAAAATAGATATACACTCACCAAGGAAGGGAAAACATACACATTCATTCCTTCGACACCGCGACAAGTTTATGAGGATCAGATTAGGATTATAGAGAGTGAGCAAAAGTATTAGAGTGAAAAAAAGAGATTTGAGAGTGAGAGTACTAGTGAGGCCAAGAGCTTGAAAGAAAACAAAATTGAGAGTGTGCATGAAAAAGATAAGAGAAGTGCAAAGAAAAATGAGAGCTTGAGTGAAAATAACAAGAATGAGAAAAAAAATTGAGTGGTTATGTAAAAGAGAGTAACATGAGGGCAGCCTATGCGGCTAAGCAATCTATGTATTGAAGTAGACGAGGAAAAGGTCAAGGCGATCAAGGAATGGCCGACACCTCAGTCAGTTGGGGATGTGCGTAGTTTCCATGGTTTGGCAATCTTTTATAGAAGGTTTGTAAAAGATTTCAGCACCTGAGCCGCACCATTGACGGAGGTGATAAAGAATAGTGTCAGATTCAAGTGGGATAAGGCACAAGAAAATGCGTTTAACTTGCTTATGGGTACACTTTGTAATGCACCATTATTAGCTTTACCTGAATTTACTAAAACATTTGAGATTGAATGTGATGCTTCAGGTGTAGGTATTGGAGCTGCTTTGATGCAGAAGAGATGACTGTAAGCCTACTTTAGTGAAAAGTTAAGTGGGGCAACCTTGAATTATCTCATCTACGACAAGGAGCTATACGCATTGGTTCGAGCTTTAGAGACATGGAAGCATTATTTATGGCCCAAGGAATTTGTCATTCACACTGATCATGAGAGCTTAAAGCATTTAAAAATTTAGGGAAAACTCATCCGAAGGCATGCTAAATAGATTGAATTTATTGAGACATTCCCTTATATAATCAAGTACAAACAAGGGAAGAAAAATATTGTGGCAGATGCATTATCTAGAAGGTATATTTTACTCACTACTTTGGATGCAAAATTATTAGGTTTTAAGTATATTAAGAAATTGTATGCTGAAGATCATGATTTTGCTAATGTATTCAACGCTTTGTGAGAAAACTGCCTTTAATAAGTTTTATAGGCATGATGGATTCTTATTCAGGGAAAACAAGTTGTGTGTGCCTAAATCATCTTTACGAGAGTTGCTTGTTAGAGAGGCTCATTGAGGAGGTTTAATGGGGCCTTTTGAGGTTAAAAAGACTTTAGATGTTTTAGGAGAACTTTTCTTTTGGCTATGTATGAAATCTGATGTAAAAATATTGTGTGAAAGATGTGTTACTTGTAAACAAGCTAAGTCTAAAATTATGTCTCATGGTTTGTATACACATTTGCCTGTATCTAGTGAACCTTGGACTAACATTTCTATGAGTTTTATATTAGGTTTACCTAGATCCAAACGGGGTCGAGATAGTATTTTTGTTGTGGTTGACAGGTTTTCAAAGATGGCTCATTTTACACCATGTCACAAGATTAATGATGCGATGAATATTGCTGATTTATTCTTCAAAGAAGTGGTTAGATTGCATGATGTGCCAAGAAGCACAGTATCCGACCACGATGTTAAATTTCTTAGTCATTTTTGGAGAACTTTATAGAAAAGGCTAGGAACTAAGCTGTTATTTTCAACAATATGCCATCCACAAGCAGATGGACAAACTGAAGTAGTGAATAGGATATTATGAGCTTTATTGCGTTCCATCATTCAAAAGAACTTGAAGAATTTGGAGGATTGTCTGTCGCATGTGGAATTTGCTTGCAATAGAAGTGTGCATAGTACCACTGTGTTTTCACCATTCGAGGTTGTTTATGGTTTTAATCCATTAACACCATTGGACTTACTTCTACTACCAATTGAGGAAAGGGCGAATCTAGATGATAAACAAAAGGCAAAATTTGTAAAACAACTACATGAGAAAGTTAGGCAGCATATAAAAAAGTGTAATGGGGAATATGCTAAGCAAGCTAATAGAGGGCGCAAACAAGTGGTATTTGAACCTGGTGATTGGGTATGGTTGTATATGCGGACGGAAAGATTTCCTACACAAAGGCGTTCCAAGTTGCATTCTAGAGAAGATGGTCCATTTCAAATCATTGAGAGGATCAATGACAATGCTTATAAATTAGATTTACCTGGTGAGTATAGTGTTAGCGCTACTTTTAACGTTTCTGATCTTTCTCCTTTTGATATAGGTGATGGCGATTCGAAGATAAATCTTTGTGAAGGAAGGAGAAATGATGAAAATCAAGGTAGCAACAATAGAAGCAACCATGATCCGTTGTACATTAAGGATGGTCCAATCACGAGGGCTAAAACTAAGAGGGTGCGTCAAGCTTTGCAAAGGCTTATTAAAATTAGTTGGGCCAAGACACAAGGGGTTGTATTTGCACAAGAAGAACAAGGCTTGGTTAATTTAATTCAAGCTCATAATTAAAGTATATATTTGTACTCAATATTAGTGAGCTAATATTAATAATAAAGGCTAATTATATTATTTAAGATATATTTGGCGTGCCTATGCTATTTAAGGTTAGGGAAAAATCTTATTTAAGTTGATTAATTTTATTTCCTTTGAATTTGTTAAAACTGCACAAAATAAGGATTAGGGTTGATTCTTCCTTATTAAGTTTAATCCTTATTTGACAAGAAATAAGTAGATTTCCTTCTAATTTTAGGGTTTTTAAAGGCTATAAATACTTTGTTAAAGCCTTAAAAACAACAAACTTGATTATTTTGAATTTGAAAGAGAATAAAAACTATCCAGCGTTGTTCTTTTGAGAACTTGTGATTCTTTTTATCCAATTCATCTTGTGGTGCATAAATCTAACTTATCACTCATAATATAACCTTGGTTCTTGTCTCTTTATTAGACAACAAGTCTTGGTTCTCTTTCTTGAATTTGATTTAGTATTTTTGAATTTGTTAATAACGTATTGGTGTTGAGTTTCACCTTTTTAGGTGTGGTTTGCATCATTCTTTATCTAGAGAAGGCAAAGTTATTAATTAGAAAAAAAAAATTGAGAGACTAAAAGGTCTCTATTCCTACAATGTAATGTAAATTAAAATATTATTTCGTTTTGTGAAAGCATAAAAGGATTACATCGATAGCACTCCACATCAAATTAGATAAAAGGCTTATCATGTACTTAAAAATATGATGTAATGTTTAAAAGAAAAGTCCATGGATGAAAACCACAACATATGTAAAGAAAATGTATCTACTTAATTATGTTAATCACGAATATTCAACCCAAGAAATTATCGACCAATGTAGAATTTATGAGACTCAACATTTTATACGATGCCGTTTACTTCGTAATCTATCACACTACCTGTAGTAACCAGTATCCATAACCGGTAAGAATATGTATATTTATATATATAAATATACGTATTTTATTTGCATGTGGGTGATCCTTGATTTATATATTGTTATTAGTAGTGTTTTTATAGGTTAAGGATATACTATTAGTATTGGGTTTATTTGCAAGACTTTGGAATTATTTTAGGGACCAAATTGTTATACTTTGAAAGTTTTGGGGGTGAATTCGTAAATACCAAATATTAACCACTTAGTATAAAAATACACTTTTAAAAACCCTAATTCTCTCATTTTGCTCGAGCTACCCATTTTTAGAGAGAGAAGAGAGAAATAAAGGAGAGAGAAAGAGAAGAAGAAGAAGAAAAAGAAGAAGAAATTGGAATTTTGGATCTTTAGAGGTATATCACAACTAATTAGCAATTTATTGGTGTTAATTAAGTTAATTTCTTTAAGTTTTGATTTCTGGAAATATGTATAATTAAGGATTTGATGTGTATTTCGTTTGATGTTGTGAGAATTGATGATGATTTATAAGATAGTTTGATAAATCATGATGAATTATGTAATTTCTGCTGGATAACCTCTTGATCTAGGAATGTTATAAATTGTTGTGATTCGATTCTGGTTTTGCATTTTGAGTATATAAAATTAGACATGTTTAGGATCATCTGAGACTTTGAATCGACTGAAAATCTCGGAAATTGAATTTGTAGTGAATTTACCAAAATGACCCTGGAATTCTAGAAATTTCCTGTGTAAACAGTATGATACAGTAGAAAATAATTTTTGACCTGCTGAATGATCTTTAAAAATTATGAATTTGTGGAATATGATAATTTTATATGTCTAATATGATATACTCGGAATTGAGAATTTGGATCAATGTGGTTGAAGTGTTATGAATTTCTAAAGTCTATCAGCTCATTGTAGTATTTGATTAATAGATTTTTAAAGTTATGAAATAAAATAGTTTTAAAATACTTTTTGCAGTTATTTGGAAGTCAAATATTTATCATGGACTGAGATATATGTCAAGAGTAATTATGTGGTAGTTTTATAATTTTTGAGTTAGTATATGATTTTATAAAATTGGGATATTGAATACTGTTCAGTAAGTATCTTGATTCTGTCAGGTTTGTAGTTTGGATTCGATGGTGTGTATGGAATGGATTGTGTAGGAATTTTGATATAATATTCATATATAAGAAGTATATATGAGTCAAGAATGATATATTCTGATTTCGGAGTAATTGGACATCATTTGATGTATTAGAAATTTTGTTAAATGTAAGTGGTCAGAATGACAGGTTTTGAGAAACCAAATATTTAGACCAATTTGATGTGATAAATGCATTGTGTATAATTTTGTAAGCTATTTAAAGTATTTTGTGTGAATTGTGAGGCTTATGAAAGGATTAATCTCCATTGATAGGTTAAGGAGATTTAAGCCTTGTAGCTGAAAGTGTTAAGAGGTAAGTATACTAGACTTACTACTGGAATCACAATAAACATAATAATTGTTTTGTATGATTTTGTAAATGGGGTTAAGAATATGTTTATGATATGTCAAAGTATATTTTGATATGAAATGTGAATATATGTTTATGAATGTGAGCATTGACATTGAGCATGGACATACATGTGTTTTTTAAAGTGAGCTTTCCAAAATAAGATGCGTTTAACAAAGAAAGCTTTTGAAGTGTAATATGTCCATGAGAAATATTTTGTGATTTGAGGGTACTTGAACTCACTGTTAACTTAGTAGGCATTTTATGTGATTTGTGGAGCCTTTATGTGTGGCATTTCCTTCGGGATTAGTATATGTTATGTGTTCCGTATGTAGGGAGGATCCTATTGGTACCTAAAGGAAGTGTGAGTCATCACATTCGTGTGGTGGCGTATTGGTACACGTGAGAGGACTCACCGATGATCAGGGTGAGGGTTTGGCTTTTACCTTCGGGCATAAACGTTATATATGTGTGATTTAAAGACCTCACTTGTACTATTCCTCTCATACGGTATGTCACCTACGAGTGACATTTGGCTCATTATGTGATATGTGATATGTAAGTCCTACTAAGTAGTAGTCGAGTAATGGTATTCCTATTATGTGTTTTGAAAGAATGTGTAAGCGCTTACATGATATGTGATTTTATAAGATTATGATTTTGATTGATCACAGCATATCATACATATGCATTGTGTACATATATGTATTTGTATTTGATATATGAAAAATTAGTATGCTTACTGAGTTTTATACTCATTATAGTTTATGGTGATTTCAGGTAAATAAGGTGCATGTGTGCTTAGCGGATTTGGCAAGGCTTCTGCTGTTCCTTGGGTTCCCTAAGTTGCTAGGTTGTTGTGTGTTTCATTTGGGGACACGTGGGATAGGATATTTGGTTTGTCCCTATTGAATAAATACTTATGTATTATTTCATTGTGTGTGGATTGAATTTGGTTTAAGTTTTATAAAGTGTGGTTATTGGATGATTTTAAGTAAGAATTTGCAATGGATATATTCTGGGCTCCCGGTAACAAAGTTGCTACTGGTGACGTAGTAGAGTGTTAATCTCTGAGAAAACTCTGCGTATCTCCGGTTTAATAATTGTCCCAGTCATAATTCGATTGCTATAATTCTGAAAGAAATTGAAATGAATGTTTAAATATTGTCAAGAGAAGTTTATATTTATATGTTAGGTTATGGTTGATTTTAGTGTTGAACTTACTAGCAACTTGCTAAGGATTTCTGTGTTGAATGAAAGTTGAAAATTTTGTGTAATATTATTTATGAGTGCACATGCAGTGAATGAATGTAAGTGATGTCGTGTGTCGGATCTTTTGGGTCTGGGGCGTGACACTACCACTTGAGTTTTAATCAATTGAATCCTTTTATCATTCCTCAAATACCAAAATACAATCATTTTAATCAATTTTATCATATATTATGTTTTTTTTTCCACTTATCTCTATCTATTAGAATAAATAAAATAAGGATGGACTATCTGAATCCATCATAATACCTTATATATTCGGTTTTTTTTTTTAATAAATCCATCATTTAAATTAAAAATTTTAAGTATTACTTTATAAACCTATCTAAATTTCCGTTATAACCTTACTCTATAAACCTACTTTCTTAATAAATCCGCTAAAATATTTTATCATTTTTTATACTAATAACTTTTCATGAAAAGAAAATTTATCCATCTTTGTTAATTAACAGAATATTTTAGCCAATAAATTTACAGTTTCTTATAATTCTAATAAGTTTTGAGAACATGGTGTTAGTACTTGTACATTTAAACCTAACATCACCACACTTGGCATTGATCTTATTCTTACACCATAATTTGCTATCTGTTATCTTTGATTGTTCTTATTTGAGAACATGGTACCAATTCAGCAAAATTAGGCATGGAAAACTTTCTCTTTTCCGTTAATTTTAGTGATGAAATTATTTGAATATGCTAGAAACTATATGATTTTAATGCAATTATTGATCTGAATATGACATAAACAATATGATTTTTATGTAATTAATGATAGGCCTTTTTAATTTTTAGGGATGGAAAAGGACTATCTAAGTGTCCAAGCCTCGATAAGTAATTTACATTATATAATAACAACTCTACGATTCATCTTAGGAAATACTCAATTGTAAGCTTACTTAGATTGTTCTTAGACTGCCTGCAGTTCTCAAATCAATTCAAATAAACAAAAATTAATAGATTTTTTGTTTTTCAAATAACACATCTAAAATTACAAGATATAATGATATCTCTGTGTGAGAATATTGATTAAAAATCATTAGAATATGATTTGGGGATCAAGCTAAGTGTGTAGGGTGCACACGGATCGAAGACAGACGCGAAAGGAGGCAAAAAATGAGAAGGCGCACCATGCGACCAGCGCCGCGGCGACCAGGAGTGGGCGTCGCGGCCAGAATAGAACACTCAGCGCCGCAGCGCCATGAATCCAGTGCCGCAGCACTCAGTAGAAGCGCGCCAGCGCTAGAGCGACGAGATCCCAGCGCTGCAGTGTTGGACGCGGGAACAGTATCCCAAAATTAAGAAACTTCCTAATTTCATCTCTCACTTGTTTTAGGACTCTCTAATACGACTCCCACACGTATAGGGAAAACCTAGGACGTCCCAAGGCCTATATAAAGGCCATCAATTGGCTTGTAAACACATCTTGACAATCTTTGTGATCAAGTTAGTGAGATCTTTGTGATCTTAGAGAGATCTTGGTGATCAACAATAATCTTAGTGATTATTATTAGTGGTTCTTTGTGAGAGAAAATCCCTAGAGAGTAAGAGAGAGTTTTCTTTGTGATCTTTCTTGTAATAGGCATACTTTGTGGTTGCCTTGTGATTCATAATAAGAGAAGAGTGTGATCTTGATTCGCCGTGGACGTAGGCAAGTTGCCGAACCACGTAATTCTTTGTGTGTTCTTCTTCTACCCTTTCTCTCTTTTATTTCTTAATAACTTATTCTGCATTATTATATTACTTGGGTGAATTGTTTAGCTTGTTTGTGTGCTTTCGCTTCAACAAACTGGTATCAGAGCTTTGGTTCTAAGTATGAGGTAGAGAAATGCAACGGTACGAATGACTTCAATCTGTGGAAGATGAAGGTTAAGGCGTTGTTGGTGAGCCAAAGACTTAGTTCGGTATTAGAGGAGATTGCAGCTCCATCTAGTGATGAAGAGAATACGCCAGAGTCATCTAGAGCAGAAGAAGAAAGAATGGACATTCAAGAAAGAGCTCATAGCACAATCGTTTTGTCATTAAGCGATGAAGTACTAAGGGAAGTAACAGGTGAGACGACAGCAATAGATCTTTGGAAGAAGCTTGACTCTCTTTATATGAGAAAATCGTTGGCCAACAGACTACATATAAAGAAGAAGCTGTATCAGCTGTCCATGTCAGAGGGGACGCTGATGAAAGATCATATAGACACCTTCAATAAGATTATCATTGATCTTGAGTCTATCAACATCAAGATAGAAGATGCAGATAGAGCAATTATTCTGCTGAGTTCACTCCCCAAGAGCTATGAGAGTTTTGTTGATACGCTACTCTACGGCAGAGAGAGTTTAACGATGAGTGATGTGAAATCATCATTAAACTCAAAGTTATTAGGAAGGCAGGATGAAGGCAATGCAGAAAGTTTATCAGTAAAAGGAAGGCCCTCATATAGAGATGGGAAGAAAAAAGGCTCAAGGTCAAAGTCTAGGACTCTTAGGAAGTGCTATTGCAGCAAGAAAGAGGGGCACTTCATAAAGGACTGTCCTGAGAAGAAAGCACAGGACAAAAAGAAAGCGGATGCTGCGCTTGCCTATGATGATAGTTATGACAGCGCAGAAACACTCATCACTACTGATGGTATAAACTCTGAACAATGGGTTTTAGATTCTGGTTGTACTTTTCACATGTGCCCACACAAGTCTTGGTTTACAAATTTCCAGCTATTAGTGGTGGTAAGGTCTTAATGGGTAATGACGTTGCATGTCAGATGATGGGAATTGGTAGTGTTAAGCTTAGGCTGCATGATGGGCGAGTGAGAGAGTTGACAGATGTTAGGTATGTTCCTGACTTGAAGAGAAACTTGATCTCACTAGGGAATTTAGACCAAAATGGGTGTTCCATCAGGATCGACGGATGGATTTTAAGAGTTTTGAGAGGTTCCATGGTGGTGATGAGATAAGGGAAGCACAAAGGTGTTTATGTGCTTAAGGGTGAAGTCGTGAGTGATTCTGCACTATTCTCTATAGATGATGAGAGTATACAAACCAAGTTATGGCATCTTAGACTGGCACACTTAGGCGAGAGAAACCTAAAGGAGTTATATAGTCAAAAGGCATTTGGTGAGGATAAGTTCCAGCCCTTGGAGTTTTGTGAGCATTGTGTGTTAGGGAAAGCACATAGAGTAAGGTTCAGTACCGGCGAGCATAAGACTAAGGGGACTCTTGACTGTATACACTCGGATCTTTGAGGACCAGCTCAGACAGCTACTCGTGGTGGTGCTAGATATTTTCTCAGCTTGATTGATGACTATTCGAGGAAGCTGTGAGTCTATGTGTTGAAGAGTAGGGATCAAGTATTTGATGTGTTCAAGACTTGGAAGGCTCTTGTTGAGAATCAAACTGGCAAAAGAGTGAAGAGGTTGAGAACTGACAACGGCCTCGAGTTTTGCAACAGAGAGTTTGATGGGTTTTGTGCCAAGCATGGGATTGCAAGGCACAGAACAGTAAGATCAACACCGCAGCAGAATGGGGTAGCTGAGAGGATGAACAGGACCCTACTTAAAAGGGTTAGATGCATGTTTACCAATGCGAAGATGTCCAAGACATTCTGGGGAGAAGCTGTAGTGACTGCTGCTTATTTGATAAACAGAAGTCCCTCCTCATCAATTGACTTCAAGACGCCAGAAGAGAAATGGTCTGGCAATCCTTCAAAGTATGACTATCTTAGAATATTTGGTTGCCCTGCCTTTGTACATGTTAAGAAGGGGAAGTTGGAACCTAGAGCTATCAAAGGGGTATTCATAGGATATCCCAAATATACAAGGTGTGGTGTAAAGACTTAACACCACAAAAGAGTATCATAAGCCGTGATGTAACGTTCGATGAGATGACGATGTTGAAAACCTCCCAAGTAGATGAGAAAGAAGAACCTCTGACCAAGGAAAACTCAGCACCCGAGTCAATAGAAGTTGAAGTAGCGCCTGAAAATGGATCTGATATACCCCCAGATCAACACTTCAACAAAGAAATCCTTGAAGATGAACCAAGAACACCGGCGAGTTCCTCCAAGTCCACCTAAAAGAAGACTAGAACTCCTGAGTTAGAACTTGAAGAGTACCAGCTTGCTAGAGACAAGCTAAGGAGAACGATTAACCCACCAGTCAGGTATGCACAAGCAGACTTAGTTGCTCATGCTTTTAATTCTGCTTACACTCTTAAGTATGATGAGCCTAGGACATATGGTGAGGCTATGAAGAGTGAAAACAAGAAAGAATAGTAGCAGGCCATGAAAGAAGAAATTTGTTCTCTTACGAAGAACAATACCTGGAAGTTGGTGAAGAGACCTCAAAAGAAGCTAGTCGGGTGCAAGTGGGTGTATAAGGTGAAGGAGAGGATACCGGGGATTGAGCTTACGAGATTTAAGGCTAGGTTAGTAGCACAAGGTTTTAATCAGAGAGAGGGAGTCGATTTTTATGAGATATTCTCTCCAGTTGTCAAGCACACATCTATTAGGATTTTGTTAGCTATGTGTGCAAACCTTGATTTACATCTAGAGCAGATGGATATAAAGACAGCTTTTCTACATGGAGAGCTTGAAGAAACAATATACATGGCACAGCCGCAAGGGTTCGAGGAGCCCGGTAAAGAAGATCATGCTTATTTGCTAAAGAAGTCATTATACGAGTTAAAGCAATCACCTAGACAGTGATATAAGAGATTTGATGAGTTTATGATGATTTGTGGCTTTAGTAGGAGCAAGTATGATGAATGCGTGTACTTCAAGAACATGAGTTGTGGGATGATGTATTTGCTTCTATACGTCGATAATATGTTGATCGCATGCAAGAATATGGAAGAAATACAAAAGCTTAAGAAGCAGTTAAGTGGCGAGTTTGAAATGAAGGATTTGGGAGCAGCGAAGAGAATTTTGGGTATGGACATTATGAGGGAAAGAAGAGATGTTATCTTCTTGTCCCAACAGCGATATATAGTCAAAATTCTGGAGAAGTTCGGTATGTCAAACGCGAAGGCTGTCTCTATTCCTTTGGCCATGCATTTCAGACTGTCAACAGCAAAGTCGCCGACATCCGAGGATGAGAAACTGCAGATGAGCAAAGTACCGTATGCAAGCGCTGTAGGGAGCATCATGTATGAAATGGTTTGCACAAGACCAGACATAGCACAGGCTGTGAGTGTGGTGAGTAGATACATGACGAATCCGGGTAAAGATCACTGGCTTGCAGTAAAGTGGATTATGAGATATCTCAAGAGAACGTCGAATCACGGGTTGATGTATAAGAGGGACGAGGACAACAATGAAATGGTAAGAGGGTACATAGACTCAGATTATGCAGGTGATCTTGACAAGAGAAGATCGTTGACGGGCTACGTATTCACAGTGTTTGGGTGTAGTGTGTGTTGGAGATCAGTTCTACAACATGTGGTTGCACTTTCTACCACAGAGGCAGAGTACATAGCTGTTGGTGAAGCTATAAAGGAGGCCGTGTGGTTAAAAGGCATATGCGCGGAGATATTGGCTCATAAAGATGTAAACACCGGTGTATACTGTGACAGCCAGAGTGCCATACACCTAAGCAATCATCAAGTGTTCCATGAGAGGTCGAAACACATTGATGTGAGGCTCCATTACATTCGTGAGATTGTCCAAAGTGGTGAAGTTAGTTTGACAAAGATAGCGTCATCTAAAAACCCTGTTGATATGTTGACTAAGCCACTGCCCTCGGTTAAGTTCGTCCTATGCAAGGACTTAACCGGAGTCACTACTTTGTGAGGGTGACCTAAGATACGGAAATGAGAGATCGATTTACTTTGTGAATGATTTTGAATCAAGGAGCGGATTTGTGAGAATATTGATTAAAAATTATTGGAATATGATTTGGGGATCAAGGCAAGTGTGTAGGGTGCACACGGATTGAAGACGAACGCGAAAGGAGGTGAAAAACGAGAAGACGCACCATGCGACCAGCACCGCGGCGACCAGGAGTGGGCGCCGCGGCGCCAGAATAGAACACTCAGTGCCGCAGCGCTCAGCAGAAGCGCGCCAGCGCTGGAGCGACGAGATCCCAGTGCTGCAGCGCTGGACGTGGGAATTGTATCGCGAAATTAGGAAACTTCCTAATTTCGTCTCCCACTTGTTTTAGGACTCCCTAATACGACTCCCACACGTATAGGGAAAACCTAAGACGTCCCAAAGCCTATATAAAGGCTATTAATTGGCTTGTAAACATATCTTGACAATCTTAGTGATCAAGTTAGTGAGATCTTTGTGATCTTAGAAAGATCTTGGTGATCAACAATAATCTTAGTGATTATTCTTAGTGGTTCTTTGTGAGAGAAAATTCATAGAGAGTAAGAGAGAGTTTTCTTTGTGATCTTTTTTGTAATAGGCATACTTTGTGGTTGTCTTATGATTAATAATAAGAGAAGAGTGTGATCTTGATCCGCCGTAGACGTAGGCAAGTTGCCGAACCACGTAATTCTTTGTGTGTTCTTCTTCTATCCTTTCTCTCTTTTATTTCTTAATAACTTATTCTACATTATTATATTATTTGGGTGAATTATTTAACTTGTTTGTGTGTTTTCACTTGAACACTTTGAAATGTTGTATTCAAATGATGAAGTCTCCTACAATAGGGTAATGATGGGCAAATCACTTCTTTGCTATAGATGGAATAAGATATCCTGACACTAAAATTACCTATTTAAAAAAAAGAAGTTATATTATTAAGTAATAAACATAAGTTAAAAAGGCTTGAATGAGTTTATTAAAAGATAAAGATTCAACCTCAACAAAAATATTGCCATTATAAATTTAATAGCAATATTCTTACGAGGTAGTAAGAGTGGGTAAAAAAAAATTGAAAACTAAAAATATCAAATTATTGAAATTAAATTGATTGGCTTGATTTGATTTTTGTCATATAAAAAATTATTCAATTTTTATGAATAAGATAATTGAATGGTCTAGTCTAATTATATGTATAACCACAACTAAATCAAAAAAATTAATTTTTTAATTACTTATATTTTAAATTTTGAATATAAAAAATTGAATATGTTTTACCTTTGAAACCTAATTTCAACTCATTTGGTAGAGGGAGGTAATAACCACTCTCACTTCTTTAGTTCAAATCCAATTGGTTGTTTCTTTTTTTTTAATTATATTAATATTTTATCAAATATAAAATATCTAAATATAATTTAATTTAGAAAATAGTTTTATCTAATTGATAGAGCGGAGGTAAAAGCTCTCCCAAGGTCTCAAGTTTGAATCCATCAGTTGAATTTTATTAATTATTAATATCTTAAAATTTAAATATAGTATAATTGAATGTGTATTAAATTAAAAAATAGCTTCAACTCAATTGACAAAACGTGCATAAAATTCTCCTCAATCTCGCAATTAAATTCAATGGGTTAAGTTTATTAATTATTAATATCTTAAAGTCTAAATATCACAAAATTGAATGTGTTTTTAATTTATAATAGCTTTAAATTAATTGATAAAGTGGAGGTTACAGTTCTCCCCAAGTCCCTTTTAATTATTAATATATTAAAATTTAAATATAGTAAAATTGAATATATTTTAAATTAAAAAATAGCTTCAGCTCAATTAACAAAGTAAATGACTTAACAGTATAATTTATGCATAAATTTACGTATTACCTTTTCCTTAGATTGTCCTCTATGTTTTGGCTTGAGCTTTGTCATGCATGTAACCAAATTATTTGTAAGATTAAGCAAACAACTTCCTTAGCCAGATTGTACTAACTTAAAGGCAAATAGGTTGCAATGGGTAGAAGTATCAAATTTTATAACAAGCAGACCGCGAGTTTTTGCCCTAACCGTTGGCTTTGAATGTCGATAGCATTCTCTTGAAAACGCTTGGTAATTAACTCAAACTCTGGTTGGCAATTCAACTCCACCTTTTGTTTCTTTATTTCATATACTAATTTAGGTTTCCTTTAATGATGATCAATGCTCTCAAGTGGTATAGGCCGACCTTCTCTTATGTACTCCGCAGCAATCTCATAAGCACGTGGTAAACTATGTGTACAATGAACAACATTCTCGCTAATATGCCATCTATATAAGAAATGTTTGGCATTAGGAAATACTCTCTCAATGGCATTCATTAAATTTAACTCTCAGTCACAAAGTATGGCATTAGGTAAAGCATTATCATCCATCAAAATTCACAATACTAGTCTTATCATATGTAACACCTATGCACTCAATGTAATTGTGTTCAGATTATTGGCTTAAAAGTTGTTGCATTTGTGATCTCTCAGCCATCTCAACCACTTTATATATTTGTCCTGAATTATATATTGTCTATTCATAGTGGAAACATTACATGCATATCTCTTTTTCAATCTAACTAAAGTATCTATTGGTCGTGCCATGTTCTTAGACATAGCAACTAATATTGATGTTTCTTTTGCAGATAATTGCCCTGCAAATGAGTATCCTTTGAGATGTGTAATTCGATGATTATTCACTCTACACACTACCTTTAACATTCAATCATCATCAGTATTCAACTTTTAACCCTTTAATTTGAAAGGGCATCCATATCTTTTTCTGCTAATGATTGTGATTTATCATATTTTTTATTGCCTCTATTATTTTTTTTTATATTGTCCACTTTTTTAAAAAAAATTTAAATGTAATATTATAAATAAATCACAATATTATATGGATAGGGTTATTGATATACATCATATAATTACCAGGACACTTCACATAGGCAATATAAGACTTTTGTAGTCCTTCCGAACCTACTTCTCCAACAATGGAGATATAACAAGATCCCGAAATTAAACCAATCTCATACAGGATATCTACTCCAATAACGGATTGGAAGAATCTAACCCCTACACACGAGAGATTTAATCTCGTGAAGAGGAATGCTCCCTCACATAAGAGGAAAAACTACCTCACTTATAAGGATTATTACATAAAATTACCTAAATAAAATTACAAAAAATACCCATACTACAATACATTCAAATACATCCTACCCTAACCCACCACTGTACACAACACACAAAATAACCAACCGCAGAATATAATTTTAATAAATGGTCGACGGCTGAACTTATGATCAGAACAGTAACAACGAGTTTGGAACTAGAGCTGAGGAACATGAAAAGAAAACCTCAACGATGGAGCCAGTCGACAAACAACCCAAGATCGGGATCCGACCCGGTACGATATCCATGGCTGAAGTGCCATGCATCTTGGCTACTAAGGGGGGAGGGGGCAGCAAGGAGACGCAATGTCGGCCGAACCCATGTCAATGTCGACTGAGGAGTAAGCCGCAAAATCGAGGAAGAAAGCATCTACATGGTGGCAGAACAGTGAACTGACGGGTCGCCAAAGGATACGACGGCAAGGGTGATGACACAGCGACGTCGCGACTTCTTGACCAGATCATTGCCGAGTGGCCACCGGAGGAAGAAGAGAGACATCGAAAAAAAAAACAAACGAAAAGCCCTGAAAAACAAACATAAAACAAATAAACAAGCATAAAACACAAAATTTAAACTAATTTGCGGTGAGGGTTCACCGGAGATGAGGCAAGTGCCCCCTCTCCGACAAAGAATGGATCTGGAAGGGGGGCAATTACTGTTTAGGTTGAGAGCTTTTTCAAATTCTAGAGTTTTTTGTTTACAACCCAAACAACTTTGAACTTTGCAAAACTTGCCAAGATTTAATACTTTTTATTGTCCACTTCTTTTACAACTAAATGTAATCTTTAGTTTTCTACCACCAACACCCATATCAGATCACTTGATGATAATCATCATACTATTTTTCTTTCCAACATAGCAAGTTCAATGAATTAATGCTTCTTTACTATCGAATGCCTACGAATAAATCAATCCCAAGTTAGTCAATGAGCAGTTAATAAATTAATTATCATTTAATTGTAAATATACTTACTTCGTAAGTAGTGAACTCATTGTTATTATCCATAACACATTCATAATTAACATTGGCATAATGAAAGGAAACATCATCCTGCAAATAACAAAAGTCTCTAATTTACCTCTGATGTGAAGCAGTGAGTAGATGTATCTTTATATTGTTAGATATTTTATGTTATTTTATGTCTTTAAAATATGTATAATAATATTTTATTTTATTAATAAAATTTATTCATATATATAATTAAGCATGCAATGATGAACCCATATTTATAAAATATGTGATCTATGTATTAGACATATGATGCTAATGCAGATGGTATAAATCGTAAATTCTTTATAAATTAAATTTAATTTACAACCATTAATTAATATGGCATTTCATTATGTAAGATTGTAGTTTTTAGTGAATTATTTATCTTGATAATTGAAGTAGAGACTTCAAATAGAAAAACTAGTGTATATGTTACATTGAACATGATTATTGTGAATTTAAATCAGGGTAACTAAATGTATCATTGATTTTAATTCGCAAAACCTTTAATAAGCTTGATTAATCTTAATTCTGAGCAAATAATAAACTTGTATTCATGCGTTATATCTTTTGAGCTATTATAGAGTGAGAACGATCAAAACCTCAATAATTTGGAGATATAATTTTATAGGTCATAGGAATATATATTTGTAAGATGGAATCTAAAAAATAATGTCTACCTAAGCTATTTGCGGTACTTGATCATTTGAAACTGTGGCCGCAATTTATTCAATAAATTATTTATTGAATAATAATGTTTATTTGTAAATTTATTTATAATATGCACATATTAAAAGTGATCAATAGAGCATTTAGTGACTTGGGGACAAATAAGTAATTAAAGAGATAAGATATTTTTTCATGACCTAATTTTAATTACAGACATTAATTAGAGTGTTAATTAAGTGGTTATTATTGATCTAAAGACTAAGTTCAATTTAATTAAATAAATTTTAATTAAATGGGCTTTTGTTGAATAATATGAGTTATTAGAGTATAACCCTTAGTTTTTAGTAGAATAGCCTAAGGTTAACTTAAAAGAAATGATGTAAAGATTGGGCCTTTTAAGTTTAAACTAGAAAGTCAATGAGTCTTGTAGTCTTTCTATTAGCTCAAATTCTAATTTTCTAATCCTAATCTAATTCTAAATACTCAAACGAAATTTTTATATTTATGGAAAGTAAGAGTAATAGAAATAATAATAAAAACAATAACCATAAATTTTTTTTACGTATTCTTATGTAAAAAAAGAATTTGGTTACTAATCTTCTCTTAGATTTATGTATTAGTAAATTTAAAAATTAAAGAAAAATTCACGTGACCACTCGCGTGAGTTTGAAAGTTGAGGATAATAGAGAAGATTGCAAACGTCAATTCAAGATTTACCAAAGCGAGGATTAAGGTAATATTCTATCCCTATATATGTAATTATGAATTAGACGATCTAGGATCTGCTGCATTTATTTTATTAAACAAAAAAAAATTATTTCCAATAAACAATTGGTATCAAAGTCGCCTTATTTTATATTACATGTATAATTTATTTTTATATACGGTATTAATTGTTTATTGTGGCACCAATTCCTAATTTAATCTATATTTGTTATTTTTATTAATTATGTGATGAATAGTTATGCCCATAATAATTAATATCTAGATATTTGTATTTTTTTATATTAAAAATTGTAATAAAAAGGACTGATGAAATAATATCACAATTTTTCCTTTTAGTAAGATTAATTCTTGGTAGTTCTTTAGATTTTATTTGTAAGCCAAAGAAATGGTTTAGGTTTTTATTTGTAATTTTTTTTATTTATATTGTAATTTTTTAAAAAAGAATTGATATTGAAGAGTTGCGCACGCTGTCACTCGTTTGTCGTAGCGGCGTGTGTGGCGGCTGGCTACCAGTGCGTCAAAGATGACAATCTCTGGCAATGGGCAAAAAGGCGATGCAAGCAAGGCAACGCGTTCCGTGCTGATGGGCTTGCTAGATCGCCAATTGGCTTGCTGCCAGTGGCGGCATTCGGCGGCAACATATGGAGGAGAGAGGAGAAGCTGTTAGCAGAGTCTAGCCAATTGCTCCCGATTTTTACGGCAACAGAGTGGCGACAAATTGCGGTGGCAATGACGGCTTCCTCTTTTGCCGTCAATGATAAGCATCAACCGAAAAGGACTGCGGCAATATCATAATTAGAATTGAGCTAATTGTGAATGAAGCGACACAGTGAAAATAAGATGAATTATGGTTCTTCTGGCAATTCTTAGATAGGCTCCTCCTTTCTACAAAGAATTCTGTTTTTGACCGAGTTAGTTAGCATTTGTTACAAATTGATCTTTAAAAGTTTATAAATCGTACAAAAAGCTCATAATAAAGTTGATTATTCTCATTCAATCTCTCTAATATCGGGTAATTCAAGTTTGGCTGGAAATTTTAAGATATTTGCAAATATGTCCTAAAGTTTAATCCATATTTGTTTTGGACTATCTTTTAGGTATTTACAAATTCAAAGTTAGCCCAAATCCTTTTAATTTTGGTCTAATTTTATAAAATTTTATTTGAACTATTTTATTAAAATTATTGGGTATAAAAATATTTTTTATTTAAATTTTATTTTAAGAAGGCTTAATAGAAATTTTAAACCTAAAATATGCCCAATTTATTTTTAAAAATAAGTGGACTAAAGAAAATTAAAAGACCTAAACTTTTAGCTCATAAAAAGAGACAAGCAAGTGGAGATACACATTATGGAATAGCCCAAGTTAACTTTAAGGAAGATTTTGAAAAATTTAGACTTAGTTTTGATATTTTATTTCTTGGAAAAGTCATAAATTATGGGTATTTATTTATCTTATTAATTGATTAGATGAATAATATGTCATATAGATTAAGGATAACACATTCATATATCCACGTATAAAATATAATCATGTATAACATTAATATTCTAATGTGATTATAATAAGATTATTGTCATTGTTTTAATTTATATTAATTTATTATTTGACGTAATCTTATTAATTATTTTATGAAGATAAAATTAGATATTAACAAGTAGAACATCATTTTATAAATTAATTGGTATATTAAAATTAAAAACTCAAAGAATTAAAATATTGAGTGAGAGAAGATTTTAGGCATAAAGTCTACGGCCTCCACTATTAGTCATATAGTAAAGTTGATTAATGGCTTACCTCAAACATTGTGAGCTTTTTATAGAAAGTACTAATTAGAACTGGTTACTATATAGGACTTCCCTAAAGGATAAGATCCTATATACAACCAATGAATAATATAGTTAAAGGGTTCTACATAAATACATTTTATGCATTTATGCAAAAGTTTCACATGCTATCAAATAATGTATACTCATGTATAAATTTATTTTTCAAAATCATGTATTTATTTAGCCCACTAACATTAATTCTAAACTAAAACAAGTTAACTTGGGAATAATTATATCGATTTGAAGAGAAATTAAGACATTATTCTCATAGCTAAAAAGCACAAATATATTTTAATTAAAAAATGCCCTCTTGAACCTAATTGAAATGCATCTCAAGTTGAAAAAGATGCATACAAAAAGTGGCAACAATCTGATGAAATGGCCAAATGTTATATATTAACTTCTTTGTCCAGTACTCTAGCAAAGTAGCATGAGACTATGAAAATAGTTGTTGATATGGTATTCAACTTTTCAAAGATGTTGGTTGATGAAAATATGACTCTGAGGTAAGCTGATTTGAAAGAGATCATGAATACTAAACAAGTCGAATGAACTCCTGTGTAAGATCACATGTTAAAAATAATTGTATTGTTCTAACAAGTTGAGGATTTGGGTGGAGAATGCACTGACCAATTTAAGGTCGAGATGGTCCTGAAAACCCTAACACCCTCATTTTAGACTTTTTTTTGTTGAACATATTAATAAATCAATTGAATTTTTTATTAACTAAGCTAATGAGAGTACTAACTAATTGAGCTTGCACCCTAAGCTCTAGTTTTTCACATTTTATTAAATAGTCTATGTTGTTAATTACTTTTTTTAATTTATTGATTATAAACACTTATTTATCTGGTTCTATAATAAAGGACTTACAATATATTTCTTTATTAAAATAGAAGTTTCAAATTTAAGTCCTCCTTCGCAAGTAGAAAAAAATATTAATAATAGAAAATTATTTTTTATTGAAATAATAATTAATAGCTAAAATTCAATTGATAAAACAAAATAAATTAAATTTGTGAAAAAGAATTACTGAAGTTTAGCAAATTATGTGCGTGCAACTAAAGAAACTTATTAATAAACATAAAAATAATGTGATACTTTTGTCTCGCTTAAGACTCTATATAATTGGATTATTTCCTAAAGCAGTCATAATTTTTTTTATTATTAGCACTATATCATTTTTCTTGTAATGAAAAATAGCTTAATTGTTGAGAAGTTACAGCAAATTGCAAATCAGAGAATTATATATATATATATATAATCATATATATTGGTGCATGTGTGAAGATTCACTAATGATTACGGTGAAGGTTCGACTCTTATCTTCGGACATAAGTGTACTATATTTGTAAAATCTAAGCTTTACTTGCGCTATTCTTCATATATAGTATGTTGTCTACATGTGATTTTTTGGACTCATTTTGTAAGTTATGAAAGTTCTATTAAGTAATAATTAAGTGAAGGAATTTCTAGTATAAGTTTGAAAAGAATTTTAAAAAATATAATATGATATATTTTTGAATTCGAAAGTGGTTTCTTTGATTATGGCACGTTCATGCATAGTCATTATATAGATATTTTTATTTTTTTATATGAAAAACTAGTTTACTTACTGAATTTTATACTCATTATAATTTATTATGATTATTAAATGACTGAAGGTTTATGTGTATAGTAAATTTGGTGGGGCATTTTTTGTCTCTTAGTTTCCTGTAAATCATTAGTATTTTTAAGAATAGACTTTATTTAGAGTGTTGTTTTATTTTTAAAAGTTTATTTATGCACTTTTGACTTTGAGAATTATTATAATTAAATCTCTCGTGCCACATCGATCTAACATGACTATTTGAGTTACATTCCAATATGATTCATGGGCATGACACGAAGCTATGGCCTCATTAGTTGTGCTCGTGGGTAATTTTTTTAAACTAATTTTTTAATTTAAAAAATTAAAAATAATAATATAAATTTAATAATTTTCTTTTATGCATATATGAATCATAATTCTATTTAAACTATGGTTAATACACATTATACGCTTATTAATGCATTCATCTTTTATTATAATTAATAAAATCATTTTTTTCATATTAAATTATAATTAAAAAATTAAAGTGATAACAAAAATAAATAATTTAATCCACTTCTATTTTTTTTATGATGTCCACAATCGTTTATAGAACCTGTGGGTCAATAAATTTTAATTTTAAAAATTGGATCTGATCCCAAAATTAAACCGAATTGCATTCTTCATCAATTGGACTGAATCTCCTTCAATTCGTATAATTAAAAAAAAAAAACATCTATGATGCAGATTAATTATGGTGTTAGAAATAGGTTCAACAAATGTGAAGAAAGTTTATAAAATTTAAATGAGGACGTTGGGGTAGAAACTAGAAAGCCAGCAGGCAAATTGGTTAATACAAGTTGTAAAGAAGATGGGTGACCAACATTTGTGGCTACATAAAATAAACACTTTATTACTAAATTATAAATTTTTAAGTTGAAAGAGTTATTGCAGCACCCACAACCTATTTTTGTTTGTGACCAAATTTATATCTCCTTTCCTTTTTTTTTTTTCTTTTCTTTTGCAGCTGTATATAGGTTGATTAATAGCTATATTAATTAGGTTTCGATAATTGGGGGATTTCATTCTCAAGATAGGGATAGAAGTTCCAAGTCTACCCTTGAATAAGGATAGATTTTTTTAAATTTTAGAATACAAATCGCTTTAAAAATTTAGATAAAACACTCTAACTTATATTTTAAAAAAAAGTAATGTTAAATATTTTAAATTATATCTTAAATTATATTTTTAAAAATAATATGTTAAATAAATTTTAAGTGATATAAATAATTTTAAAATTTATATTATTTTATTATTAAATATTTATTTAATAAGTCATTTTTTTAGTGAGAGTGGTTATGACTTTGTCATTATTTCAAATAACTTGAAGATCCGTACCACTAAACTCTTTTCAGCTGCCCCATTTTTCTATTTATACTGTTTTTTGAAGAAAAAGAAAAAAAAATGAATTACTTGAGATTTGTGAAAGTAAAAGTAGATCCAATTATTTGTGAGGATGTATATATATTATTTCTGAAATATATGGATCATATTTATACAATAAAATAGTCTATTTTCTATATTGAAATCTCATTGCAAATAAAAGGAGGGAGATGTGATTTAATTTGTATTTCTTATCCTTTTTTTTTTTTTAAAAGGAGAAATTATAATATATATATTCATTTCTACACTACTTAAAGAAGAGAGGGGTCGAACCCAAATAAAAATATGAGACTTTGAAAGACTCAACCAACTTGACTGAGCCCTATACTCATTTGTACTTCTTATTATTAATATGGGATGGTTGAAAGAGAATAATTCTCAAAAACAAATATGAAACACGTGATGAGGCCTGAGGTAAAAAAATTTGACCGAATAAGAGCTTGAGAGAAATATAAGTGAATGCTTAAAAGGTTTTAAGTTAAACGTAACGAGAACTTGGAGCTTGAGTCGTAAGCAAAAAGATTTGAGTGAAATTTTATTGATTTATTAATATATATATATATTTATATTAACCAGAGCTTGCGTGTTTATTAAACTCAAAAGACTTCATCTTGTTACAAATATTTTATTTTATAAATGAGTCAACTAAAAATAAAAATGTGATATATATATAGTAAACAACTTGCTCATCATACGATAAATATTTAAATACATG
The DNA here is from genome assembly GCA_946807835.1 of Ailanthus altissimus. NCBI lineage: Eukaryota > Viridiplantae > Streptophyta > Magnoliopsida > Sapindales > Simaroubaceae > Ailanthus > Ailanthus altissimus. Next base: position 17,463,340 of record OX327698.1, read on the forward strand.
ATATAATTTTGTTATACATCATAAATAATATAAAATTAAAGATAGTAAAATTTAAAACTCTGTTCATCTTTTTTTATAATATAGAACTTGAGTTTAGCTTTTCTTTTTTATCTGGCCGGATTTGGATTGAATTTAATTTTTTTTTTATTTTGATAAAATTTAAAATTTTAGAGTATTTATTTTATAAAATAAATATTAGATTGTGAAACTTGTATCGTATATTTTGTATTCATAATTTAATATTTTTTTAATTCTTATTTTAATTTTTTTAGATTAAATTTAAATTGTCGAGGCATTTATTTTTTTAAAATTATTATTAGATTCATATATATATATATATATCAAAGATTAGTAATTAATTTATAATTTTTTTAAATAAAAAAAGTAAAAAAAAATGGAGATCCAACCTGGATCCAAATATCTTTAAAAAAAATTAATTTAAATTTAAATAAAAATTCAATTTTTTTTAAATTGAAATCCAAATTTGGCCAATTCGCTAACTCTATATAAAAGTTATAAATTAATCAATAACATAATATAACATTATTACTCTATGATAAATTGTGTAATTTATTACATTATTTTCTTATATATATATATATATATTTGATTATATAAGGTTTTAAAAAATTCATAGTCATTTTGAAACAAAGTGGACATTACATTTACTGAACTTGTAAATATGATAATACGATCTCTATGTATAATTAAAAAATTTCTCTATCATTCAAGAATGGAAAATCTTAAATTTATTGCTAATCTACGACCAAATTTGGTAGTTTAAAAATTTTAAAGTCAAAGAGCAACTGAGATTCATAACAAGAGCTATGTAATTAGGAATATCTTGAAGGTGCACTTGTGTAAATGGCTTAATTGTTAAAGGTTTTTAATGTATTTTTGCCTCCAGGAAAATGGAGTCTCGAATCCTCCCTCAATATATAAAATAAACACACTACTTAATAGTCATAGATGATAACAAGGGGACTCCTAGAAGATAAACGCAGTGCATTTAGCATAGAGGCCTCGATATTAGCCCTCAAAACAACTATAGATAAGAGTAAGAGTACGACACCCTCAAAACAAAGGTTCTAAGTTAGCCCCACACTTTTTTTTATCATTCTAGACCTCGATATTAATTTTTAAAAAGAAAGAGATTCGGTGACTTGTGGTTGAATTTAGGGTGTAATAAAAAAATAGTACGGGGCTTCTTAGTACTACGGTCCACAAATTATTGAATAGCTCGGCTTAATGGACTCTTTGGCCCAAAATGTGGGCCCATATGAACTTAAATAAAGCTCTGTTGGGCCGGTCACTTACTACGTCATCGTTTTCGCTTATAAGTTACAACCAGAGCGGTTCTCTCTGACCGTACTTCGAAAACACAAATTCCGTTATCGGCTGCTCATCTTTTTCTTCCCAAAATTGAAATCACAACAGTTTCAGATTGTCTGTACAACAAATTTATTAGCTCATTTTTCCTCCACAAGCTGACTCATTGAGCCGGATATATCAGGTTCGTTTCACTGTTGATACAATACATATTGATTCTGCTTTCAATTTGTTGCTTTTGTATTAGGGTTAGCTTATTAGTGTTCAAATTATAACCCGTATTTATGACCTAATTATACCGGATGAAATATATTTAATTTCCATTTCTTTCTGTTTGTATTGCGTAAGTCTTAGTTTATGAGTTTCTTTTCTTATTCTTTTTTAAGATTTCGAAATTGGCCCTGGAATGATTATTGGGAATTTGTGTTTGTTTTGGTGTCTATTAGATTTGAATGTGAAAATTCAGTTGTTTAAATTGTTTTTCTGTTTGAGCTTATGATAAGAATCGTGATTCTAGAGATTATATTTGTGTAAAGGGTACAAAAGAAATCTCATGAAAGAAATTTGAGTTTGTTTGTTTAAGGAAATTAAATGTAGATGGATTTGTCTGGTGACAATTTGATTCAATATGTAGAGAAGTGCTGGAAAAAGTAAATAGAAATCAGGTTGGCCTGGGACTATCTGGATCATTATTAGCAGGTCTCTGATGTAGTAAAAAAGCTGACAACTTGCTGCTATTTGCCTTTATTAATGCAGATGATATTTTCATGTGTCTTTCATTGGAAAGGCTTACTTATCTAAGGTAGCTAGTCAGAATATTGCATAGTTTCATTGGTATAAGCCGTGATGCTTAGCCTTCTTTGTGTTGTGAAAGGACTATATTAGTTGGGTCCCGTTACCTGTAATCATTATATGACTACTCAACGATGTATAAAGCTTTAAGAAATAAAAAGCGAGTTAACTTTGGTTCAGTAGTTAATTTTCTTTTTTGACTTTGCTGGAAAGTTATAACTGTGATTGATGGTAATATGGTTTTGCTTGATTTGGTTTGGAATTAAGCAATTGAATTTTTTGTGTGATTGGGTTAAAAAGTTATGGCAAAAATATTTGTTCTGTGTGAATGATAGAAGTGCTTTCTGCGAAGGAGTTTTGGTTAGTAGGGAATCAAAAGATTTTTCCAATGAATTTTTTTTTTTGCGTGGGGCATATAAAAATAGGTTGATTCCACTAATAGGTAATCCTGCAACATTCCCACAAATGCTGCAAAAAATAATCAAATGTTGGAAATTCCTGTGCAGTCCTAAAATTACAACTGACAGTTTGTTATTTTTGTCTGCATTTCAGCAAGCAAGCTATGGTTTGCTGTAGATTAGCTATTTTGTCATGCTGAATCCAATATTTGACCTTTCTCACCTCTGATAGCTGTTTATACTCGCACTTGTTGTAAAATCCTCATCAAAAGAATATAAAGGAGGAATGAACAATGAGGTACCACATGATCTCACCGCAATAGTTGTTTGCATCATGTTGTGCTGTGACACAATAGCTATGGTAACACTGCAGTATTGCTTTACTTACTTTCTATTAAGTTAGTGCATTTCACTAACTAGCTTTTGTTTTTTGTATTAATTGCTTTTCCCTAACGTGGATTATTGAAACTCTTGCATAAATCTTTTTTGATATTAACCATATATGACTAGTTTTTTGTTGTTCATCAATTCTGTGCTCTTCGAGGAAAGTTTGGCTCTCTTTTATTTGCTAACAGCATAATCTTTTGCATTTAGGGATGGTGACTAGGAAAGACATCACTCATCTATATCTGTCCTTTTACCTTTGGGCATTTGTTTTTCTCAATAGGATTGAGTTGATGCAGTTGGATCGACACTTGACAGTTTAGCATGGATAACCCAGTTTTAGTACCGCCATGCTATATTTTTTGTTGCAAAAGAAACGTGTTATTTTCAAGTGTCATCATGGTCTCTATCGTTACGAGGCTTTTTGAGGAAAATATATATGGAATAAATGATTATATTCTTTTCTAGGAACTAATGCATGGGTTGAAGAGTACACAAGAAATGAGGAGACTGATCAATGTATTTTTAAATTTAAATGCTGTTATATTGCACCAAGATCATGTGATGTTGACGTACGGTCGTGCATCTTGTTGTGCTTTTTATAAGGTACTATATCATGTGATATCATCAATTAGAAGGCAACAAGTTTTCCTCAATCTTCCAGAGTTGTCAGGCTTCTCAGAGCTACTTTCATTTTTATTTGTTCCTGAAACATTTGGAATTCTCTACATGCTCTTCGATGCCCAAGTGTCTTTTGCTTTATTCATCTATGAAATTTTTTGTGATGAATTAGGAGCACATTTTTAATGATAGCTGATTTCCCCTTGGTGGACATAAGCAGCTAGATTCTGTATCTTTCTTTCCTATGAAAACACACCTTTCCAGCTTGTTCTTTTGAGAGTTCTATTATTTTCTGGAGCTAAATCCTCTCTTACAAACCATACCCACAGCCCATTATCCACGTAATTCTTTGTGTGTTCTTCTTCTATCCTTTCTCTCTTTTATTTCTTAATAACTTATTCTACATTATTATATTATTTGGGTGAATTATTTAACTTGTTTGTGTGTTTTCACTTGAACACTTTGAAATGTTGTATTCAAATGATGAAGTCTCCTACAATAGGGTAATGATGGGCAAATCACTTCTTTGCTATAGATGGAATAAGATATCCTGACACTAAAATTACCTATTTAAAAAAAAGAAGTTATATTATTAAGTAATAAACATAAGTTAAAAAGGCTTGAATGAGTTTATTAAAAGATAAAGATTCAACCTCAACAAAAATATTGCCATTATAAATTTAATAGCAATATTCTTACGAGGTAGTAAGAGTGGGTAAAAAAAAATTGAAAACTAAAAATATCAAATTATTGAAATTAAATTGATTGGCTTGATTTGATTTTTGTCATATAAAAAATTATTCAATTTTTATGAATAAGATAATTGAATGGTCTAGTCTAATTATATGTATAACCACAACTAAATCAAAAAAATTAATTTTTTAATTACTTATATTTTAAATTTTGAATATAAAAAATTGAATATGTTTTACCTTTGAAACCTAATTTCAACTCATTTGGTAGAGGGAGGTAATAACCACTCTCACTTCTTTAGTTCAAATCCAATTGGTTGTTTCTTTTTTTTTAATTATATTAATATTTTATCAAATATAAAATATCTAAATATAATTTAATTTAGAAAATAGTTTTATCTAATTGATAGAGCGGAGGTAAAAGCTCTCCCAAGGTCTCAAGTTTGAATCCATCAGTTGAATTTTATTAATTATTAATATCTTAAAATTTAAATATAGTATAATTGAATGTGTATTAAATTAAAAAATAGCTTCAACTCAATTGACAAAACGTGCATAAAATTCTCCTCAATCTCGCAATTAAATTCAATGGGTTAAGTTTATTAATTATTAATATCTTAAAGTCTAAATATCACAAAATTGAATGTGTTTTTAATTTATAATAGCTTTAAATTAATTGATAAAGTGGAGGTTACAGTTCTCCCCAAGTCCCTTTTAATTATTAATATATTAAAATTTAAATATAGTAAAATTGAATATATTTTAAATTAAAAAATAGCTTCAGCTCAATTAACAAAGTAAATGACTTAACAGTATAATTTATGCATAAATTTACGTATTACCTTTTCCTTAGATTGTCCTCTATGTTTTGGCTTGAGCTTTGTCATGCATGTAACCAAATTATTTGTAAGATTAAGCAAACAACTTCCTTAGCCAGATTGTACTAACTTAAAGGCAAATAGGTTGCAATGGGTAGAAGTATCAAATTTTATAACAAGCAGACCGCGAGTTTTTGCCCTAACCGTTGGCTTTGAATGTCGATAGCATTCTCTTGAAAACGCTTGGTAATTAACTCAAACTCTGGTTGGCAATTCAACTCCACCTTTTGTTTCTTTATTTCATATACTAATTTAGGTTTCCTTTAATGATGATCAATGCTCTCAAGTGGTATAGGCCGACCTTCTCTTATGTACTCCGCAGCAATCTCATAAGCACGTGGTAAACTATGTGTACAATGAACAACATTCTCGCTAATATGCCATCTATATAAGAAATGTTTGGCATTAGGAAATACTCTCTCAATGGCATTCATTAAATTTAACTCTCAGTCACAAAGTATGGCATTAGGTAAAGCATTATCATCCATCAAAATTCACAATACTAGTCTTATCATATGTAACACCTATGCACTCAATGTAATTGTGTTCAGATTATTGGCTTAAAAGTTGTTGCATTTGTGATCTCTCAGCCATCTCAACCACTTTATATATTTGTCCTGAATTATATATTGTCTATTCATAGTGGAAACATTACATGCATATCTCTTTTTCAATCTAACTAAAGTATCTATTGGTCGTGCCATGTTCTTAGACATAGCAACTAATATTGATGTTTCTTTTGCAGATAATTGCCCTGCAAATGAGTATCCTTTGAGATGTGTAATTCGATGATTATTCACTCTACACACTACCTTTAACATTCAATCATCATCAGTATTCAACTTTTAACCCTTTAATTTGAAAGGGCATCCATATCTTTTTCTGCTAATGATTGTGATTTATCATATTTTTTATTGCCTCTATTATTTTTTTTTATATTGTCCACTTTTTTAAAAAAAATTTAAATGTAATATTATAAATAAATCACAATATTATATGGATAGGGTTATTGATATACATCATATAATTACCAGGACACTTCACATAGGCAATATAAGACTTTTGTAGTCCTTCCGAACCTACTTCTCCAACAATGGAGATATAACAAGATCCCGAAATTAAACCAATCTCATACAGGATATCTACTCCAATAACGGATTGGAAGAATCTAACCCCTACACACGAGAGATTTAATCTCGTGAAGAGGAATGCTCCCTCACATAAGAGGAAAAACTACCTCACTTATAAGGATTATTACATAAAATTACCTAAATAAAATTACAAAAAATACCCATACTACAATACATTCAAATACATCCTACCCTAACCCACCACTGTACACAACACACAAAATAACCAACCGCAGAATATAATTTTAATAAATGGTCGACGGCTGAACTTATGATCAGAACAGTAACAACGAGTTTGGAACTAGAGCTGAGGAACATGAAAAGAAAACCTCAACGATGGAGCCAGTCGACAAACAACCCAAGATCGGGATCCGACCCGGTACGATATCCATGGCTGAAGTGCCATGCATCTTGGCTACTAAGGGGGGAGGGGGCAGCAAGGAGACGCAATGTCGGCCGAACCCATGTCAATGTCGACTGAGGAGTAAGCCGCAAAATCGAGGAAGAAAGCATCTACATGGTGGCAGAACAGTGAACTGACGGGTCGCCAAAGGATACGACGGCAAGGGTGATGACACAGCGACGTCGCGACTTCTTGACCAGATCATTGCCGAGTGGCCACCGGAGGAAGAAGAGAGACATCGAAAAAAAAAACAAACGAAAAGCCCTGAAAAACAAACATAAAACAAATAAACAAGCATAAAACACAAAATTTAAACTAATTTGCGGTGAGGGTTCACCGGAGATGAGGCAAGTGCCCCCTCTCCGACAAAGAATGGATCTGGAAGGGGGGCAATTACTGTTTAGGTTGAGAGCTTTTTCAAATTCTAGAGTTTTTTGTTTACAACCCAAACAACTTTGAACTTTGCAAAACTTGCCAAGATTTAATACTTTTTATTGTCCACTTCTTTTACAACTAAATGTAATCTTTAGTTTTCTACCACCAACACCCATATCAGATCACTTGATGATAATCATCATACTATTTTTCTTTCCAACATAGCAAGTTCAATGAATTAATGCTTCTTTACTATCGAATGCCTACGAATAAATCAATCCCAAGTTAGTCAATGAGCAGTTAATAAATTAATTATCATTTAATTGTAAATATACTTACTTCGTAAGTAGTGAACTCATTGTTATTATCCATAACACATTCATAATTAACATTGGCATAATGAAAGGAAACATCATCCTGCAAATAACAAAAGTCTCTAATTTACCTCTGATGTGAAGCAGTGAGTAGATGTATCTTTATATTGTTAGATATTTTATGTTATTTTATGTCTTTAAAATATGTATAATAATATTTTATTTTATTAATAAAATTTATTCATATATATAATTAAGCATGCAATGATGAACCCATATTTATAAAATATGTGATCTATGTATTAGACATATGATGCTAATGCAGATGGTATAAATCGTAAATTCTTTATAAATTAAATTTAATTTACAACCATTAATTAATATGGCATTTCATTATGTAAGATTGTAGTTTTTAGTGAATTATTTATCTTGATAATTGAAGTAGAGACTTCAAATAGAAAAACTAGTGTATATGTTACATTGAACATGATTATTGTGAATTTAAATCAGGGTAACTAAATGTATCATTGATTTTAATTCGCAAAACCTTTAATAAGCTTGATTAATCTTAATTCTGAGCAAATAATAAACTTGTATTCATGCGTTATATCTTTTGAGCTATTATAGAGTGAGAACGATCAAAACCTCAATAATTTGGAGATATAATTTTATAGGTCATAGGAATATATATTTGTAAGATGGAATCTAAAAAATAATGTCTACCTAAGCTATTTGCGGTACTTGATCATTTGAAACTGTGGCCGCAATTTATTCAATAAATTATTTATTGAATAATAATGTTTATTTGTAAATTTATTTATAATATGCACATATTAAAAGTGATCAATAGAGCATTTAGTGACTTGGGGACAAATAAGTAATTAAAGAGATAAGATATTTTTTCATGACCTAATTTTAATTACAGACATTAATTAGAGTGTTAATTAAGTGGTTATTATTGATCTAAAGACTAAGTTCAATTTAATTAAATAAATTTTAATTAAATGGGCTTTTGTTGAATAATATGAGTTATTAGAGTATAACCCTTAGTTTTTAGTAGAATAGCCTAAGGTTAACTTAAAAGAAATGATGTAAAGATTGGGCCTTTTAAGTTTAAACTAGAAAGTCAATGAGTCTTGTAGTCTTTCTATTAGCTCAAATTCTAATTTTCTAATCCTAATCTAATTCTAAATACTCAAACGAAATTTTTATATTTATGGAAAGTAAGAGTAATAGAAATAATAATAAAAACAATAACCATAAATTTTTTTTACGTATTCTTATGTAAAAAAAGAATTTGGTTACTAATCTTCTCTTAGATTTATGTATTAGTAAATTTAAAAATTAAAGAAAAATTCACGTGACCACTCGCGTGAGTTTGAAAGTTGAGGATAATAGAGAAGATTGCAAACGTCAATTCAAGATTTACCAAAGCGAGGATTAAGGTAATATTCTATCCCTATATATGTAATTATGAATTAGACGATCTAGGATCTGCTGCATTTATTTTATTAAACAAAAAAAAATTATTTCCAATAAACAATTGGTATCAAAGTCGCCTTATTTTATATTACATGTATAATTTATTTTTATATACGGTATTAATTGTTTATTGTGGCACCAATTCCTAATTTAATCTATATTTGTTATTTTTATTAATTATGTGATGAATAGTTATGCCCATAATAATTAATATCTAGATATTTGTATTTTTTTATATTAAAAATTGTAATAAAAAGGACTGATGAAATAATATCACAATTTTTCCTTTTAGTAAGATTAATTCTTGGTAGTTCTTTAGATTTTATTTGTAAGCCAAAGAAATGGTTTAGGTTTTTATTTGTAATTTTTTTTATTTATATTGTAATTTTTTAAAAAAGAATTGATATTGAAGAGTTGCGCACGCTGTCACTCGTTTGTCGTAGCGGCGTGTGTGGCGGCTGGCTACCAGTGCGTCAAAGATGACAATCTCTGGCAATGGGCAAAAAGGCGATGCAAGCAAGGCAACGCGTTCCGTGCTGATGGGCTTGCTAGATCGCCAATTGGCTTGCTGCCAGTGGCGGCATTCGGCGGCAACATATGGAGGAGAGAGGAGAAGCTGTTAGCAGAGTCTAGCCAATTGCTCCCGATTTTTACGGCAACAGAGTGGCGACAAATTGCGGTGGCAATGACGGCTTCCTCTTTTGCCGTCAATGATAAGCATCAACCGAAAAGGACTGCGGCAATATCATAATTAGAATTGAGCTAATTGTGAATGAAGCGACACAGTGAAAATAAGATGAATTATGGTTCTTCTGGCAATTCTTAGATAGGCTCCTCCTTTCTACAAAGAATTCTGTTTTTGACCGAGTTAGTTAGCATTTGTTACAAATTGATCTTTAAAAGTTTATAAATCGTACAAAAAGCTCATAATAAAGTTGATTATTCTCATTCAATCTCTCTAATATCGGGTAATTCAAGTTTGGCTGGAAATTTTAAGATATTTGCAAATATGTCCTAAAGTTTAATCCATATTTGTTTTGGACTATCTTTTAGGTATTTACAAATTCAAAGTTAGCCCAAATCCTTTTAATTTTGGTCTAATTTTATAAAATTTTATTTGAACTATTTTATTAAAATTATTGGGTATAAAAATATTTTTTATTTAAATTTTATTTTAAGAAGGCTTAATAGAAATTTTAAACCTAAAATATGCCCAATTTATTTTTAAAAATAAGTGGACTAAAGAAAATTAAAAGACCTAAACTTTTAGCTCATAAAAAGAGACAAGCAAGTGGAGATACACATTATGGAATAGCCCAAGTTAACTTTAAGGAAGATTTTGAAAAATTTAGACTTAGTTTTGATATTTTATTTCTTGGAAAAGTCATAAATTATGGGTATTTATTTATCTTATTAATTGATTAGATGAATAATATGTCATATAGATTAAGGATAACACATTCATATATCCACGTATAAAATATAATCATGTATAACATTAATATTCTAATGTGATTATAATAAGATTATTGTCATTGTTTTAATTTATATTAATTTATTATTTGACGTAATCTTATTAATTATTTTATGAAGATAAAATTAGATATTAACAAGTAGAACATCATTTTATAAATTAATTGGTATATTAAAATTAAAAACTCAAAGAATTAAAATATTGAGTGAGAGAAGATTTTAGGCATAAAGTCTACGGCCTCCACTATTAGTCATATAGTAAAGTTGATTAATGGCTTACCTCAAACATTGTGAGCTTTTTATAGAAAGTACTAATTAGAACTGGTTACTATATAGGACTTCCCTAAAGGATAAGATCCTATATACAACCAATGAATAATATAGTTAAAGGGTTCTACATAAATACATTTTATGCATTTATGCAAAAGTTTCACATGCTATCAAATAATGTATACTCATGTATAAATTTATTTTTCAAAATCATGTATTTATTTAGCCCACTAACATTAATTCTAAACTAAAACAAGTTAACTTGGGAATAATTATATCGATTTGAAGAGAAATTAAGACATTATTCTCATAGCTAAAAAGCACAAATATATTTTAATTAAAAAATGCCCTCTTGAACCTAATTGAAATGCATCTCAAGTTGAAAAAGATGCATACAAAAAGTGGCAACAATCTGATGAAATGGCCAAATGTTATATATTAACTTCTTTGTCCAGTACTCTAGCAAAGTAGCATGAGACTATGAAAATAGTTGTTGATATGGTATTCAACTTTTCAAAGATGTTGGTTGATGAAAATATGACTCTGAGGTAAGCTGATTTGAAAGAGATCATGAATACTAAACAAGTCGAATGAACTCCTGTGTAAGATCACATGTTAAAAATAATTGTATTGTTCTAACAAGTTGAGGATTTGGGTGGAGAATGCACTGACCAATTTAAGGTCGAGATGGTCCTGAAAACCCTAACACCCTCATTTTAGACTTTTTTTTGTTGAACATATTAATAAATCAATTGAATTTTTTATTAACTAAGCTAATGAGAGTACTAACTAATTGAGCTTGCACCCTAAGCTCTAGTTTTTCACATTTTATTAAATAGTCTATGTTGTTAATTACTTTTTTTAATTTATTGATTATAAACACTTATTTATCTGGTTCTATAATAAAGGACTTACAATATATTTCTTTATTAAAATAGAAGTTTCAAATTTAAGTCCTCCTTCGCAAGTAGAAAAAAATATTAATAATAGAAAATTATTTTTTATTGAAATAATAATTAATAGCTAAAATTCAATTGATAAAACAAAATAAATTAAATTTGTGAAAAAGAATTACTGAAGTTTAGCAAATTATGTGCGTGCAACTAAAGAAACTTATTAATAAACATAAAAATAATGTGATACTTTTGTCTCGCTTAAGACTCTATATAATTGGATTATTTCCTAAAGCAGTCATAATTTTTTTTATTATTAGCACTATATCATTTTTCTTGTAATGAAAAATAGCTTAATTGTTGAGAAGTTACAGCAAATTGCAAATCAGAGAATTATATATATATATATATAATCATATATATTGGTGCATGTGTGAAGATTCACTAATGATTACGGTGAAGGTTCGACTCTTATCTTCGGACATAAGTGTACTATATTTGTAAAATCTAAGCTTTACTTGCGCTATTCTTCATATATAGTATGTTGTCTACATGTGATTTTTTGGACTCATTTTGTAAGTTATGAAAGTTCTATTAAGTAATAATTAAGTGAAGGAATTTCTAGTATAAGTTTGAAAAGAATTTTAAAAAATATAATATGATATATTTTTGAATTCGAAAGTGGTTTCTTTGATTATGGCACGTTCATGCATAGTCATTATATAGATATTTTTATTTTTTTATATGAAAAACTAGTTTACTTACTGAATTTTATACTCATTATAATTTATTATGATTATTAAATGACTGAAGGTTTATGTGTATAGTAAATTTGGTGGGGCATTTTTTGTCTCTTAGTTTCCTGTAAATCATTAGTATTTTTAAGAATAGACTTTATTTAGAGTGTTGTTTTATTTTTAAAAGTTTATTTATGCACTTTTGACTTTGAGAATTATTATAATTAAATCTCTCGTGCCACATCGATCTAACATGACTATTTGAGTTACATTCCAATATGATTCATGGGCATGACACGAAGCTATGGCCTCATTAGTTGTGCTCGTGGGTAATTTTTTTAAACTAATTTTTTAATTTAAAAAATTAAAAATAATAATATAAATTTAATAATTTTCTTTTATGCATATATGAATCATAATTCTATTTAAACTATGGTTAATACACATTATACGCTTATTAATGCATTCATCTTTTATTATAATTAATAAAATCATTTTTTTCATATTAAATTATAATTAAAAAATTAAAGTGATAACAAAAATAAATAATTTAATCCACTTCTATTTTTTTTATGATGTCCACAATCGTTTATAGAACCTGTGGGTCAATAAATTTTAATTTTAAAAATTGGATCTGATCCCAAAATTAAACCGAATTGCATTCTTCATCAATTGGACTGAATCTCCTTCAATTCGTATAATTAAAAAAAAAAAACATCTATGATGCAGATTAATTATGGTGTTAGAAATAGGTTCAACAAATGTGAAGAAAGTTTATAAAATTTAAATGAGGACGTTGGGGTAGAAACTAGAAAGCCAGCAGGCAAATTGGTTAATACAAGTTGTAAAGAAGATGGGTGACCAACATTTGTGGCTACATAAAATAAACACTTTATTACTAAATTATAAATTTTTAAGTTGAAAGAGTTATTGCAGCACCCACAACCTATTTTTGTTTGTGACCAAATTTATATCTCCTTTCCTTTTTTTTTTTTCTTTTCTTTTGCAGCTGTATATAGGTTGATTAATAGCTATATTAATTAGGTTTCGATAATTGGGGGATTTCATTCTCAAGATAGGGATAGAAGTTCCAAGTCTACCCTTGAATAAGGATAGATTTTTTTAAATTTTAGAATACAAATCGCTTTAAAAATTTAGATAAAACACTCTAACTTATATTTTAAAAAAAAGTAATGTTAAATATTTTAAATTATATCTTAAATTATATTTTTAAAAATAATATGTTAAATAAATTTTAAGTGATATAAATAATTTTAAAATTTATATTATTTTATTATTAAATATTTATTTAATAAGTCATTTTTTTAGTGAGAGTGGTTATGACTTTGTCATTATTTCAAATAACTTGAAGATCCGTACCACTAAACTCTTTTCAGCTGCCCCATTTTTCTATTTATACTGTTTTTTGAAGAAAAAGAAAAAAAAATGAATTACTTGAGATTTGTGAAAGTAAAAGTAGATCCAATTATTTGTGAGGATGTATATATATTATTTCTGAAATATATGGATCATATTTATACAATAAAATAGTCTATTTTCTATATTGAAATCTCATTGCAAATAAAAGGAGGGAGATGTGATTTAATTTGTATTTCTTATCCTTTTTTTTTTTTTAAAAGGAGAAATTATAATATATATATTCATTTCTACACTACTTAAAGAAGAGAGGGGTCGAACCCAAATAAAAATATGAGACTTTGAAAGACTCAACCAACTTGACTGAGCCCTATACTCATTTGTACTTCTTATTATTAATATGGGATGGTTGAAAGAGAATAATTCTCAAAAACAAATATGAAACACGTGATGAGGCCTGAGGTAAAAAAATTTGACCGAATAAGAGCTTGAGAGAAATATAAGTGAATGCTTAAAAGGTTTTAAGTTAAACGTAACGAGAACTTGGAGCTTGAGTCGTAAGCAAAAAGATTTGAGTGAAATTTTATTGATTTATTAATATATATATATATATTTATATTAACCAGAGCTTGCGTGTTTATTAAACTCAAAAGACTTCATCTTGTTACAAATATTTTATTTTATAAATGAGTCAACTAAAAATAAAAATGTGATATATATATAGTAAACAACTTGCTCATCATACGATAAATATTTAAATACATGATATAATTTTGTTATACATCATAAATAATATAAAATTAAAGATAGTAAAATTTAAAACTCTGTTCATCTTTTTTTATAATATAGAACTTGAGTTTAGCTTTTCTTTTTTATCTGGCCGGATTTGGATTGAATTTAATTTTTTTTTTATTTTGATAAAATTTAAAATTTTAGAGTATTTATTTTATAAAATAAATATTAGATTGTGAAACTTGTATCGTATATTTTGTATTCATAATTTAATATTTTTTTAATTCTTATTTTAATTTTTTTAGATTAAATTTAAATTGTCGAGGCATTTATTTTTTTAAAATTATTATTAGATTCATATATATATATATATATATATATCAAAGATTAGTAATTAATTTATAATTTTTTTAAATAAAAAAAGTAAAAAAAAATGGAGATCCAACCTGGATCCAAATATCTTTAAAAAAAATTAATTTAAATTTAAATAAAAATTCAATTTTTTTTAAATTGAAATCCAAATTTGGCCAATTCGCTAACTCTATATAAAAGTTATAAATTAATCAATAACATAATATAACATTATTACTCTATGATAAATTGTGTAATTTATTACATTATTTTCTTATATATATATATATATATTTGATTATATAAGGTTTTAAAAAATTCATAGTCATTTTGAAACAAAGTGGACATTACATTTACTGAACTTGTAAATATGATAATACGATCTCTATGTATAATTAAAAAATTTCTCTATCATTCAAGAATGGAAAATCTTAAATTTATTGCTAATCTACGACCAAATTTGGTAGTTTAAAAATTTTAAAGTCAAAGAGCAACTGAGATTCATAACAAGAGCTATGTAATTAGGAATATCTTGAAGGTGCACTTGTGTAAATGGCTTAATTGTTAAAGGTTTTTAATGTATTTTTGCCTCCAGGAAAATGGAGTCTCGAATCCTCCCTCAATATATAAAATAAACACACTACTTAATAGTCATAGATGATAACAAGGGGACTCCTAGAAGATAAACGCAGTGCATTTAGCATAGAGGCCTCGATATTAGCCCTCAAAACAACTATAGATAAGAGTAAGAGTACGACACCCTCAAAACAAAGGTTCTAAGTTAGCCCCACACTTTTTTTTATCATTCTAGACCTCGATATTAATTTTTAAAAAGAAAGAGATTCGGTGACTTGTGGTTGAATTTAGGGTGTAATAAAAAAATAGTACGGGGCTTCTTAGTACTACGGTCCACAAATTATTGAATAGCTCGGCTTAATGGACTCTTTGGCCCAAAATGTGGGCCCATATGAACTTAAATAAAGCTCTGTTGGGCCGGTCACTTACTACGTCATCGTTTTCGCTTATAAGTTACAACCAGAGCGGTTCTCTCTGACCGTACTTCGAAAACACAAATTCCGTTATCGGCTGCTCATCTTTTTCTTCCCAAAATTGAAATCACAACAGTTTCAGATTGTCTGTACAACAAATTTATTAGCTCATTTTTCCTCCACAAGCTGACTCATTGAGCCGGATATATCAGGTTCGTTTCACTGTTGATACAATACATATTGATTCTGCTTTCAATTTGTTGCTTTTGTATTAGGGTTAGCTTATTAGTGTTCAAATTATAACCCGTATTTATGACCTAATTATACCGGATGAAATATATTTAATTTCCATTTCTTTCTGTTTGTATTGCGTAAGTCTTAGTTTATGAGTTTCTTTTCTTATTCTTTTTTAAGATTTCGAAATTGGCCCTGGAATGATTATTGGGAATTTGTGTTTGTTTTGGTGTCTATTAGATTTGAATGTGAAAATTCAGTTGTTTAAATTGTTTTTCTGTTTGAGCTTATGATAAGAATCGTGATTCTAGAGATTATATTTGTGTAAAGGGTACAAAAGAAATCTCATGAAAGAAATTTGAGTTTGTTTGTTTAAGGAAATTAAATGTAGATGGATTTGTCTGGTGACAATTTGATTCAATATGTAGAGAAGTGCTGGAAAAAGTAAATAGAAATCAGGTTGGCCTGGGACTATCTGGATCATTATTAGCAGGTCTCTGATGTAGTAAAAAAGCTGACAACTTGCTGCTATTTGCCTTTATTAATGCAGATGATATTTTCATGTGTCTTTCATTGGAAAGGCTTACTTATCTAAGGTAGCTAGTCAGAATATTGCATAGTTTCATTGGTATAAGCCGTGATGCTTAGCCTTCTTTGTGTTGTGAAAGGACTATATTAGTTGGGTCCCGTTACCTGTAATCATTATATGACTACTCAACGATGTATAAAGCTTTAAGAAATAAAAAGCGAGTTAACTTTGGTTCAGTAGTTAATTTTCTTTTTTGACTTTGCTGGAAAGTTATAACTGTGATTGATGGTAATATGGTTTTGCTTGATTTGGTTTGGAATTAAGCAATTGAATTTTTTGTGTGATTGGGTTAAAAAGTTATGGCAAAAATATTTGTTCTGTGTGAATGATAGAAGTGCTTTCTGCGAAGGAGTTTTGGTTAGTAGGGAATCAAAAGATTTTTCCAATGAATTTTTTTTTTTGCGTGGGGCATATAAAAATAGGTTGATTCCACTAATAGGTAATCCTGCAACATTCCCACAAATGCTGCAAAAAATAATCAAATGTTGGAAATTCCTGTGCAGTCCTAAAATTACAACTGACAGTTTGTTATTTTTGTCTGCATTTCAGCAAGCAAGCTATGGTTTGCTGTAGATTAGCTATTTTGTCATGCTGAATCCAATATTTGACCTTTCTCACCTCTGATAGCTGTTTATACTCGCACTTGTTGTAAAATCCTCATCAAAAGAATATAAAGGAGGAATGAACAATGAGGTACCACATGATCTCACCGCAATAGTTGTTTGCATCATGTTGTGCTGTGACACAATAGCTATGGTAACACTGCAGTATTGCTTTACTTACTTTCTATTAAGTTAGTGCATTTCACTAACTAGCTTTTGTTTTTTGTATTAATTGCTTTTCCCTAACGTGGATTATTGAAACTCTTGCATAAATCTTTTTTGATATTAACCATATATGACTAGTTTTTTGTTGTTCATCAATTCTGTGCTCTTCGAGGAAAGTTTGGCTCTCTTTTATTTGCTAACAGCATAATCTTTTGCATTTAGGGATGGTGACTAGGAAAGACATCACTCATCTATATCTGTCCTTTTACCTTTGGGCATTTGTTTTTCTCAATAGGATTGAGTTGATGCAGTTGGATCGACACTTGACAGTTTAGCATGGATAACCCAGTTTTAGTACCGCCATGCTATATTTTTTGTTGCAAAAGAAACGTGTTATTTTCAAGTGTCATCATGGTCTCTATCGTTACGAGGCTTTTTGAGGAAAATATATATGGAATAAATGATTATATTCTTTTCTAGGAACTAATGCATGGGTTGAAGAGTACACAAGAAATGAGGAGACTGATCAATGTATTTTTAAATTTAAATGCTGTTATATTGCACCAAGATCATGTGATGTTGACGTACGGTCGTGCATCTTGTTGTGCTTTTTATAAGGTACTATATCATGTGATATCATCAATTAGAAGGCAACAAGTTTTCCTCAATCTTCCAGAGTTGTCAGGCTTCTCAGAGCTACTTTCATTTTTATTTGTTCCTGAAACATTTGGAATTCTCTACATGCTCTTCGATGCCCAAGTGTCTTTTGCTTTATTCATCTATGAAATTTTTTGTGATGAATTAGGAGCACATTTTTAATGATAGCTGATTTCCCCTTGGTGGACATAAGCAGCTAGATTCTGTATCTTTCTTTCCTATGAAAACACACCTTTCCAGCTTGTTCTTTTGAGAGTTCTATTATTTTCTGGAGCTAAATCCTCTCTTACAAACCATACCCACAGCCCATTATCCACAATTTCTTCCTGTCTTTCACGTTTCATTTTTGTTTTGTTTTGGTTTTTTTTTTCCCCCAAAAAAAACCTTCTTGGCTAACTATCAATGAACTAACCTCTATCTGGCATTGATGGCTAGTTGAGATCTTGGAGTTTTGTCCTACCTATGCTTTTGTTGTCTATTTTAATGCTATGCTGGGGAAGGTGATTATCTAGAGGAGATCCTTGAACTTCCTTTGAAGGATATTTTATGGAGATGATGTTAAATGCAGTGATATGTAATCTGGTGTAATTGGTGCTTGTTGACGTGCTGTGTTCTTTTACTTTTGGGATTTGGTATTTTCTGTTTTGAAGGGTATGGTGGGGCTTGGTTCGTATTTATGGATGATGATTGGTGTATGGTTGTGCTGTGGACAGGGAGGAGGCAGCAGCTGTTGTGGTGTTAGGTGGTGAAGTGATTGCAGATCAGTGGTGGTAGGTGTTCATAGGTATTAGTTTGAAAATGAGCTCTGTCAGCAGGAGCCGAAGCAGGAGCCGGAGCCGGAGCCCAATAGATCGTAAGATCCGGTCTGATCGCTTCTCCTATCGTGATGCACCTTACCGGAGGGGGTCACGTCGGGGTTACAGGTTTTCTAACTTTTGATTATATGCTTGTTAATTCTTTCTCTGTTTGACAATTGGCTTCTGGGGGTACGGGGTGAAGGAATCTGTTGATGTCTTCAGTAGAGGTTGTCTTTTGCTGCTGGAGGCTCCCTGGTTATGTTGGATGATTCTAGTTGATTTTGTCATTGAAATTCTTTAGAGTTGTTTCTAATATTTCTGCATATGAATGTTCACATGCTGATTACTAGGTTAACTATTGTCTTAAAACTGTTGTAGAGTTTCCTGGAATAGCATCAGTTACCTTGACTGTGTAATTGATATGCTTACCTAAGGTCATAGTTGTGTAGATATTTTTTTCATTGCCTGATGTGATGTGTTTTGTCCTCTACTAGTACTGAATATATAAGGTTTTAAGTTTTGAGTTACCTTGTGGCAAGTATATATGTCTAAAATTCCTTGACATCAATTGCATTCAAGACTTAATATATGCATAAAAAGTAACATATATTGTTGCTATGCGTAGTCTTTCATGTTTTGTCTTTTATTCTTATCAGCAATCGCTTCTACGCAGTATTTTTTTCCCATGATTTCCCAACTGTTTTGGTACTTTTTATCTTTTATAAGAGGCACACACGCTCCCCAAAAAAATGATGAGAAAATTGAGAGAGGTGAAAGGTCAATAAATTCTGGTGGTTCTTAGTGTTCAATTAGATGAAAGGTTCTGAAGGGCTCATGTTTTTTTTTTTCTTCCTCACATCCCTGCAAAATGATCTCATTTTGTTTCATTGTCTTCCAAAATCAGCTTAAACATGGGATGCTGACTTTTTAACATTATATGGTTCTAGATTTAGGATGTCTCGCAGAATATTTTCTTCTTAATGATTAATCATTTCTGCTTTTGTTGTCAGCCAAAGCAATCTGTGCAAGAATTGCAAACGGCCTGGTCATTTTGCCAGAGAGTGCCCTAATGTGGCAATTTGTCACAATTGTGGCCTTCCAGGGTAAGTAATCTCTTTCATCTTGTGCAAATAAAAGTATATAAGTTAATGTTTTATCACTTGCACACACTGAATGAGGAAGTGTATCCGTGAACAAAGTTCTATACATTGTACTTTTGAATTTGTTCACATTTGGTGGTCTAGAGGGTATGCAAGTGCAGTTTGCAGGTGGTTGTTTGGTATCCCTTTCTTTTCTGTAATTTCCGTTTTCAAAACAAAAAAGGATTTAGAAATTGTGTTGATATGTTTTTTCAAATGTGTCTTGTCGAACTAAAACTTTGTTCTGGGGTTGGCTTAAAAAAGGGGAGGAGAGCTTTGGGATATACTCACTTATGCATTTTTGTTTAGGTTATCGAGATTATGAATCGCTCCTTTTGGTGTTAGTGGGGAGTAGTCAAAATTATGGTATGAGAGAAATTTTTTTTTTTTACAGTTTTTTGCTAACAAGTTTGAGTTTTGCTCATTTGGAATCTCAAAAATATCATTGGGAAACACTTACCAAAAAAACCATTTTCATTGTCAAATATAGTTCTGAAAAAATACCATTTGGATAATGATACCAAGTTTCATGCTAATTTTTGTGTAGAAAGTGAAGTCTCTAAATGATGGGGGCTTAAGCAAGCAACTGTCATTCAAGCATATGCTTATTTCCACTGTCTGGTATTGAGATCTTGTTGATTAGTTTGCTGTGGTATTCAAAAACATTACAATCCCCATTTCTTCTTCTATATAGTTACTGTAGCTTCTGCCAGCACTGCAAAGCCACCAAAATAATGGACATATTGCAAACTAGTAGATAGTATGTTGTCTCCACACCATGTGAGACTTTTATATTTTTGGCTTGACCACTAAACTTCTGTTCCATCATCATATCTCTATGTCTTCACTCCTAACCTCCACCATTAGATTCCGATCTAATTTTTTGGTCCTCTTTGCATCAAAACTAAAGTTATCATTTTTGGTTCACTGTTCTCTGCCTCTACTGGACTAGTGCATTTATTCTCATTAGTTTTGAAGTTAATATTCTCCAAAGCAACTTTACCAATAGCAGGCAAATGCACACTTACTTACATGGTCCTTCTGTCTTAATTATTCAAGCAAGTTGAATTGTGAAATTTTAGATAGAGAAGATCTTCAAGTTTCTTGATTTCTGTAATTGTCAGTAACTGAACGGGCATGGGGGAAGTGTTGAGGTTATAATTTCCTTTCACCTAACTTTAAGCTTTAATGTTTTAGTATTTTAATGATAGGAATGGAACTCACCCCTTGTGAATATGTTTATATTCTTTTAAATTTTGTATATGTTTGAGGTCCATGGGGAGCATTGATGTATTTCATGTAATTATGCCTGAAATATTTGAGCAGCCACATTGCTTCAGAATGCACCACAAAGGCGTTATGTTGGAACTGTCGGGAACCAGGCCACATGGCTGGCAACTGTCCGAATGAGGGTATCTGCCACACATGTGGCAAAGCTGGACATCGTGCAAGAGAGTGCACCGCTCCCCCAGTCCCACCTGGGGACTTGAGGTTGTGTAACAACTGCTATAAGCAAGGTCATTTTGCTGCTGATTGTACAAATGAAAAGGCGTGCAACAATTGCAGGAAGACAGGTCATCTGGCGCGGGATTGCCCAAATGATCCCATCTGTAACTTGTGCAATGTTGCTGGGCATGTTGCCAGACAGTGTCCAAAAGCAAACGTTATTGGAGATCGGGGCAGCAGTGGCGTTCGTGGCAGTGGTTACCGAGACATTGTATGTAGAAATTGCCAGCAGTTGGGACATATGAGCAGGGATTGTATGGGACCTCTGATGATTTGTCACAATTGTGGCGGACGAGGACACCTTGCATATGAGTGCCCTTCAGGGAGGTTTATGGATCGCTATTCCCGAAGGTACTGATAGATGGCATATCGTGTTTGCTATCAATTATACTATTAAGTTTCGCATGAATGGAGATTAGTCAGTGTATTTCATATTCAGGTTGAGACTGAGTAGAGCCAAGGAGTTGGTTTGAAATTTTATGTGGTAGGATTGCCTTCTTTATGTGGAGCATGTATTTTCCTATCAGAACCTAATTCTCGAATTCCATTTTACTTTTTTTCTCTAAATAATAGGTTCTTATTGACAAGGATCTGAATGCTTACGGTGTTGTTTGATCTCCTGAGGTTTACTTTTGTCTCACTAATTATCTAAACTTCCTACAAATCATGCTTGTGAAGATTCATTTAGAATTTGTAAAGGTTATTAGATCCATGCGTGCACCAACAAATTGATCCAGGATAGTGCAGCATCCCAGTTTAAAAGCTCTGGTCTTTTTGATGAACATACTATTTGGGGCTTGTCTGCTCTGGGATTCGGCGTTCATTCGATGCTAGGTTTTGTGGTTGTTTCTGCAGAGCGGAGCTCCTTGCCAACTCCCTAGGCTCTCCCCATCAAATTGAATGTGTGATAATTTCGTGGCCCACTGAGACACTTCATTATCCTAATTTGGTGGTGTTCTTGATATGGGCAGAAAGCCGAAAAGAATAGCATTAGTCCGCATGAGCATGACAAGCTGGTGGTCTTGTTTACCAAAGTCAATATTGCTTATAATACAAGTAATCAAAACTTAATTTTGCCACGATGTCTATTTTTCTTTAGTGTTGTTTTTTTCCCCCCTTTTACATTCTTTTTTCAATGTCCCAAGATTTTTTTTTTTTGCAGTATTATGTAAGAAGAATAATAATATAAAACGAGTGTGTTTTTGACTAAGGAGATTTTGTTCTCCATAAAATTTTCACCGAGGAGTTTTCTAATTCTTTTTGGG
Organism: Ailanthus altissimus; assembly: GCA_946807835.1. Classification (NCBI taxonomy): domain Eukaryota; kingdom Viridiplantae; phylum Streptophyta; class Magnoliopsida; order Sapindales; family Simaroubaceae; genus Ailanthus; species Ailanthus altissimus. The sequence continues at coordinate 17,485,914 of OX327698.1, forward strand.
GAATTTGGTAACTTATGATCGTATATAGAGAATTTTCTTTTCAAGTTAATTTAAACATGGTTGTTAAAGAAATATATTTGTGCCAATTATTAGACGAGTGCACTATTCTTAGGTTCAACTCTCTCGAAAAAATTTGTCAAAATAATTTTGAAACATAAAGAGTTTTAGATTGCATTGTAATAGATTCAATTTAAAAGCTGGGATTTTGGTGGGTTTCGATACAATATTTGATTGGAATAATAATAAATCGTAATTTTAGATATAATACTAAAACAATATTGGAACGAAAGCTGCTATAAACAGCTATTATTTAGTCAACCAAACTTACCACGGTGCGAAAAGAAATTTATACCGAAAATTGAATACCCATTGCCTTTGCCCTTGCCCACACACTGCTACATATGAGAAAACAAAATATTCTGATGGAAAATGACATAAAATTACATCAAAATAATGGTTTTTTTTTCTTAATAGACGTGTGACTGTGTGATGTTAGTGTCCCATGATGTAAATGTCATTAAATACATATTTACTTAATTTATCATTACAAAAGATTTTGATCAAGGATCCCGTATTAAAAGTTACTACGAGAAGTCAAAATCGCACGTAACTCGAGAGGAATCCATGGACGATGGGCACGTGGCTACCGCAATTAAGGGCTAATAACGTCATCAAAGCATCAGTTTTTGGGACAATATCGTCTTTTCCATCATTCACTACGCATCACAACAACGACGATCTTTAGGCAGTGTCTATTTCATTTCATATTTCTCTCACCGAACTCTCTCTATCTCTGTCACACACGCCTTTTACAATTTTATTTTTACGTAACAGATAAATAAATAAAATCCACAAATAACGCAAAACCCTAAGGGTTTCAATCTCTAGGGTTTTCTTAATTTTAATCCAAATCTCTGGAATGGAGAACGAAGGCGAAGAAGCTTCTCAATTAGCAATACCTCCTCCTGTTCAATTAGAAGTTGATTCCATGGATATAACCACCACAACGACAACAACGGCGACTACGGGAACGGTTATGGACTCGCACGAAGAGGTTCAGCGAAACACCGAGCCGCAGTGCGAACCCGACTCTGTCACCGAGTTGAGCGAGTCGCAACTGCCACCGCAAGAACAATCGTTAGGTGAAGGAAAAGAGAGAGATGAGGATTCGGTTGTGGCAGATAGGGAGGATGTGGCCGAGGTCGACGAGTCGAAGCTTGCTGGTCGAGGAGATGAATTACGTGATTCGCAACTAGTTGTGAGTACGGTGGTTGGTGAGGAGGACGGGGAGGAGAAGAGAGCTGTTGCTAATTCTGAGGATGTGGTGAGCGGCGGCGTTTTGGTGGTTCCGGTGCCGGTAGTTGGTGGTGAGGCCGAGGATGGGGATATGATTGACAAACAGGAGAGGGGCATGGGTGATGGGGCCGAGGAGACGAAAGAAATGGCTCATGTGGGTGACGTGGTGGTGGAGGCGGAGGTTGCGGAGGAAACTAAGCCGGTTGACGTGGCAGGGGACACCGACGAAAGGGTTGGCATGACAGAGGAGACAGAGATTACGGATGAAGAAAAGGGGGATGACGTGGTAGAGAGGACAGAGATTGAGGATGAAACAACGGGTATTGTGGATGACTTGGTCGGCGAGATGGAAGAAAGGGATGAAATGGCTGAGCATAAGGAGACTTTTGATGAAAGAAAGGCAGTTGACATCCTGGAGGAGGTGGAGATTGTGGATGATGAGGTGGACGAGATGCACGAAAGGGTGGAGATGGTAGAGGATAGGGAGATTGCGGGTGAGAAGCAGGTGGTTGATGTGGCAGAGGATAAGGAGATATATGTGGGTGACTTGGCAAAGGAAACTGTGACTGTTGAGAATGGGAAGGTAGCTGATACGACAGAGTCAACAGCAGCAGATGAGATGGAGGTTGGTGATGTGGCAGAGGGAACGGGGATGCAAGAGGATGAGAGGGAGCTTGCTGATGTGGAAGGGAGAGAAACGGAATTAATGGAGGAAATTGGGAAATCAGAGGAGGAAACTGAAGTGCAGGAGATGACTGAAACTGATCCTGAGATGGAGACGGAGATGGCTGATGGGGGGGAAGAAACAATGGAGGCTGGAGCTGACTTAGTAGAAGAAACCGAGAAGGCTGAGGAAATAGAGACAGGTGAGGAGGTGGAGGATGTGAGTACAAGTGTTGGAGGGAAGAGGAAGCGAGTTGGGAGGAATTCTAAGTCTACTGGGAAAGCTCCTTCCAGGAAGAAATCGGAGGAGGATGTTTGTTTCATTTGCTTTGATGGTGGTGACCTTGTCCTCTGTGATCGCAGGTAACATTATAAGGCTTTTCTCAATATTCTGCTTCTGTTTATTTTTTTTTGCAGTTGTTTCTACTATTGATCATGATTGATGAATGTGTCTTTTGATGTTGGATTATAGGGGATGCCCGAAGGCCTATCATCCTTCATGTGTTAATCGTGATGAGGCATTTTTTCAATCTAAGGGTCGATGGAATTGTGGTGAGTTTTTGCATAATTGATTAATTTTCTTTTCTTTTTGCTCAGTAATCTGTTGTTTACTTATTATTATTTTTTATCATTATTCCTTTTGTTTTCTGATTTGTGGCATTTGGCATTTGTATGGTCTTCTGTGGTCAGTGACTTCTTTTTGATGCAGACTTTTGCTTTTACGGTATTTGATACATTTTGTTTTGAAATTGAATTTCTTCTACTCACCATATCTTTTGCTAAAAGCAACAAGTATTAGCAGTGTTTTCCATGCGACGACTTCAATACCTTCATCCTGGCAGTTCCTTTATCCTCTTGTTTCTTTTTCTCTCAAATTCTTTTACAAGTATTGAAGTAGTTGCTTCCTCTTTTCTTTGCAAAAGGTGTGATCTACTCTCGACAGCAAAGCTTGCAGGAGTGGACTTGTGTGAAGGGACAGGAAGTAAAATCTTCAATTTTGCCCAGCACAATGTTTAAGTTTTGCAAGCTCATGAAGTTGGTTAATTGTGCATCATGTGGAGTGTAAAATATTCTTCTGTGACTAGTTTTTAATTGTCCGGAGTTCCAAGGCGGTTGTGGGTACTGGCAATTTTTCCAATATCAAGTAACAATTCAAAGTCATGATTACTAGCTTGGACTGTAATCATTCTCAATGGTTCATTGTTTGGAGATTCATAAAATATTGAAGATCGAAAGTCAATTGTTAACCCACAAGCGACTCTTTGTCTATATTTTTTAGACTACATGCTAAATGAGTGGGAAGATTGAAAATACCTGATTTTTTGAACTACATTGTGCATGTATTATGAGTCGATGAATATTTTCTAACCTTGATTTGGTTTGTAGTTTGTTCTCGAGATTATTTGTTAACAAGATTAACTGCAACCTTGTGGAAGAGAGTGTTCAATATATGCCTTAAATGCCTTCCATTTGAACTGAGAGGATAGATGTATGTTTCATTTGTTTAATTTTGCATCCTGCCTCCATAGAGAATGAGTAAGCACCTGCCGTTTGATGTCTAGATCAACTAATTTAAGGATAATTCACGCACTGAGGATTTTTTCTTGGCTTAAAGTTTCCAGTTTCTTTGTTTTCAAATAAAGTGTCAAATAATATTTCCATCAAAGTGATAAAATGAAGAAAAATTTTGAACTTTATATTACTTAAACAGTAGGCTATAAAATATGTAATATTTGTGTAAAGAACAACAAGAATGTGAGGAAGGCAGAGGAGATGGCACTAAAAGAACTAAACGATTTCTGGTGCGGGATCGCTGAATCAACCAACCAGTGGATCCTTCCACTGCACCTACTTCTCACTTGGTATTTTGACTTAACTAGCAACTTCATCTTGACATGAAGTAAACATAATGCTACTAGAATAATCCAGTAACAGCTCTTTGGGCCACAAAAGAATTTTTCTTCTGAGATTGTTCAGACTAAGTGTGGTATTGTTGTGATCACTGTGTTGAAGATTATTCATTTTGGACTAAGTCTCCCATGGCACAAACAATTAAACAAGGGATAAAGGTGGTCTTGGTAACATCCACTATAATTTATATTAGAGGAAGCAAGTACAGTATCTAAGGCTTAAACTTCTAGTCCATCTACAAACTTTCTGTAGCAATGAGGACATTCAGAGTCCTTATTCCAAGGACTAAGAAATATGGTCAAGATCATATTGTGGATACCGTCTTTTGTGCTTTGTGTTGATCCTTTTCCTCTATTTTGTATGAAGTGATGGATTATCCTTATATATTCAATACCAGTTGGAGGTTTCTTGCATGTATATCTCTAATGAGTCTTATTATATCTATGGTCTTTTACTTGCTTCCTTACTATGTTTGATGCATGTGGCTGCTGGTGCATCCTATTGTGAGCAGTTACCACTTTTGTTCAAAATTTAACTCGAGGAACTTAATCTTTGTAGTCTTCTACAATTTTTAGTTTCCTTTTGTGGAAATTCCAACTATTATCTTGCATTGTTTGCCTCTATCTAATTGGAGTATTGTTATTATCGTTGTTCTTTTCAGGTTGGCATCTATGCAGCATTTGTGAGAAGAATGCCTACTATATGTGCTATACTTGTACATTCTCTTTGTGCAAAGGGTGCATCAAGGATGCTGTCATCTTATGTGTGAGAGGTAACAAGGGGTTTTGTGAGACGTGCATGAAAACTGTGATGTTGATTGAAAGGAATGAGCAAGGAAACAAGGAAGTGGTAATATACCATTTTTTTTTATCAAAAAGCAAATAAATCTTCTCATTGCTGCTGATTCTCTAATGGGTCATTCTTATCATGAAGGCTGTAAAGAATAATTATAGCAGTCTTTTGGGATGCATATGCATTTGTTGCCAACATGGATTTTTCACCCCCCTAAAATTGTATAGGAGAATAATTGAGTATCATATTGCTGAATTCCTATAATTTTTAATAGCTTGGACTATATTATTTGATACCTGTATTCATAGGTTTTAACATTTTATTAGGATGTGATGGATTCTGAATGATGCATCTATGATCTCACTTAAGTTGGGGTCCTGGAACTCCCTTTCATAATTCTGATTTCATCAGAATTATTTGAATTACACTCTTGGTTTGTGGCAGTGTTTCTGCACTCACAGGGTACAGTTGGTTCAACAGTTATGTTGAGACATCGAAACTCCTTTTGGCATGATGATGCTCACATTTAAAACTTTATATAACTAGCACAGAAGCTGACTAGAGTATGGCAATAAGTCTGAATGTTGTAACAATGAACTATTTTGTCTCCTTTCATTGAGAAATATTAATTTTTTAATCATGTTGATTGTTTCTTGTAATGAAAATGATGCACCTATAATCTATCGAAGTCACTGATATCTGTGTTTTCCACAATCTTGTTTGTTGTAGTGCTGCTATCTTCTTCTATTTTTACTTTTGTTCATTTTGGAGTTGGTCTGATAGTCATTTACAAAAATTTTGTGCATGTCTATATTTTTTGGTTTATTTGCTTTCTTTTTCTTATGTATATCTTCCTTAATTTTTTTTCCCCCTAATTCTGATTTAACATTTTATTTTTTTTCTCTCTCTCTCTCTGGATCTTTTGTTTCTTTTAGGACCAAGTAGATTTTGATGACAAAAATAGCTGGGAGTATCTATTCAAAGATTACTGGCTTGATTTAAAAGGGCGGCTTTCGTTGAGCTCAGATGAACTTGCACGCGCTAAAAATCCTTGGAAGAGATCTGATATGCGTGCTGGTAAACAGGATACACCTGACGAACCTTATGATGCTAATATTGATGGGGAACAAGGTTCAGAGAGTAGTTCTGGTAATGCTGAAGCAACTGTTTCTAAAAGAAGAAAGGCAAAGAAACGGTCAAAATCCTCTGCCAAGGAGAGAGATTCACCAGGAACGGTGAGAATGATTAGTGGTGAGGGGATGTCTACTGATGAAAGTGTTGAGTGGGCATCAAAAGAGCTCCTGGACTTAGTAATGCACATGAGAAATGGTGATAAGTCTGTCTTATCGCAGTTTGAGGTGCAGACCCTCCTTCTGGAATATATAAAAAAATATAAGCTTCGTGATCCTCATCGTAGAACTCATGTTATTTGTGATTCACGGCTTCAAACTTTGTTTGGGAAACCTCGTGTGGGGCACTTTGAAATGTTAAAGCTACTCGAATCTCACTTTCTAACAAAAGAGGATTCTCAGGTTGATGAACTTCAGGGGAGTGTTGTTGATACTGAAGGAAATCAGTTGGAAGATGGGAACTCGGATGCCCTAATAAAGGGGGTTAAAGATAAGAAACGCAAAACACGTAAAAAGGGCGATGACAGAAGACTTCAATCTAATCTTGATGATTATGCTGCAATTGATATGCACAACATCAATCTTATTTATTTGCGGCGTAATTTGGTGGAAGAATTGCTAGCAGATTCTGAAACATTTTGTGATAAAGTTGTTGGTACTTTTGTGAGAATCAGAATATCTGGTAGTGTTCAAAAGCAAGATTTGTATAGGCTAGTCCAAGTTGTAGGTAAATATCTATATAACTCTGTCATCCATATTACCTTTAGAATGTAAGATTAACAATTGTTTGGTAATATTATGATTTTCTGTACAGGTACAAGCAAAGTTGGTGAACCATATAAAGTGGGCAAAAGGATGACAGATATCCTGCTAGAAATATTGAATTTGAATAAGACGGAGTTCATATCAATTGATATAATTTCAAACCAAGAGTTCACTGAGGTGACTAATAAAGATTTTATTCATGTTATTTCTCCTTTCAGTTTCTTTGTGTGGCTTCATGGCAAGAGAGGAACTAGAGTTTGCAGTCCTTTACTGTTTGCAGTCACTTAACTGTTAATAGAAAGGAGTCTTCTGAGTTGAACAACCGCCAATTATGTTTTGGAGGGTAGTCCTAGCTAATATGGTTCTGAGATGTGCAACATACCTGTTAAATTCTAATTGAAGGAAACAGAGTGACAGATTTATTTATTTAATTATTTTCAATAATTGCATTTTTAAAATCCTAATGGCTAGTTTAGTAGGCTTGAATAGCGTATTACGGGGATATAAAAAAGAGAAACAATTATGCTTCATTATCAAAGAGTTTATTAAATAAATAAACGAAATAGTTAGGCCTGTCTATTACAGCAGTATAAAGGAAAAGATTAATGCTACACATTCAAAGTTGTGATACAGAGTTTGTATCCCGACTGATGATGCAAATGTGTGGCATTCATGATAGAATAAAAAAGTCAATAACCTCCTTTACATATGTTAGTTATTGATTGGTGCCATGTCAATTGGATATAAACTTTGTATCCCAATTTGGTAAGTGTAGCATTATTGAAAGATAAAGCTATATTATGTAAATTTGTTGTGTTTAAGCATCCATGGTTTCATTATACGTCTTTGTAATTTCTTTGTACATTCATGTTTCTTATTTTGATCTGTTAGGATGAATGCAAGCGTCTGCGCCAGAGCATAAAATGTGGACTTATCAATCGTCTAACTGTGGTAATGCTATATTCTGAAACTCCTACTTTGCGTCAGCCATTAATATTTACATGATCTTTCCTGAGAAAGTCAATTGGTTCCTTGTAGGGTGACATTCACGATAAGGCCATGGCACTCCAGGCAGTCCGAGTCAAAGATGTAAGTTTATTGTGTGTTAACTGTGGTTACTGGTTTTGATTTTCCATCATGGTGGATGACAATTATTTCAGTACAAAAAAAGTCATGTAGATAATTTTGACTAATAAGATACATCACCAAAGGAAATTATTTGTGAGAAATAGTTGAAGAGTGTAAATTATAGATGCTAAGAAAGCATCTCTGAATATATTCAGAAGATCGAAATAAGAAATTAATACTAAACATTTGAAGAATAAATTATCTAAAATGCGAATATTTTCAAAATCTTTTCATTCACCACCATTGCAGAATTTACCTCTTGATGTCTTGTCCATATAATGGCAAGAAGTCTTGTTTAGCCAACTTTCTGTGCCTTTTCCTTATTTCTATTCTCCAAATATTGAGGAAAGTTTGTATGCAACCTTTGAAGAGATGATGCTGGATTGGATGTAATATTAAATCATATCTGGATTAAGAGGACAATGAATAAGAGGTTTAGAAAAGCCATTTTTCCATAGTCAAGTGATGTAGTCTAACATTCTTGTTTTATATTGTATTCCAGTACATAATGTTCTTTACGCATGGGAACAATATGAGCACTACTTCATATTGTTTTTCCTTGTCTCAAAACGTACTGCCCTAAGATACTATGTAATTATCATGATATTAATGATTAGGATCAGGCTCATGCCTCATTGTATGTTGGTTTTAGGGACAAGCAAGAATTAGTAAAACCTGATTTAGGTTTTGAGGACTGCTTCATGTTTGCTTTTTGGTAGGCTTATAAGACGGATAAGAATGGATAATCATAGAGAAGATGCAAGGAATGAAAATTGGGCAGAGAAAAGTAGATCATCAGGAGGGGCGCCAAAGTCATTTAAATTTTCATTTCTTTTCTATGATTCCATTTTCCAAAGCTAACCATTAAAACTTGAGTAAAGCCAACAAAAAAGAAATTGTAAAAGAAAGAAGCTAACAGCTTCACATTACTGTTTTAACTCCTTGTTGCAAGAAATTATGGAAAACATTGACAATGTAGATATAACTAGGCATTGAACGATCTACATCATATGAGAATACTTCTTTTGCTTACTTTTCTATTGTAATGTGCTTCTTGTCAACAAAGGTTTAACTTCTCCCCAGCCTTTCCATGTTTTTTCCTAAAGAGAATATAAGCAATCTTGCTATACAAATTTTTAAATAAGAAGATGAGGATGCAATTCATATTAGAAGGAAGGAAGAAATAGACAATGCATAGTAACAGTTCTCCACAATTAGGACTGAGTTGATACCTAATGCACTCTGGTGCGCAGAAGAGGATCTGATGTGTGGAAAATGATGCCTAAAATCTTGAAAACTTGGCTATTGTGTTGCTAATATTGAGGTTTTTGTTCAACCACCTTTTTAATATAATCTAGATATTTGATAAATCTATGTTACAATTTTCTTTTATATGGTGTGTAATACTCCTTGTTCTAATGCAGTGGATGGAAGCAGAGATATTGCGTCTCAGTCATCTACGTGATCGAGCTAGTGATTTAGGGCGTCGAAAGGAATATCCTTGACTTTATGAGTTACGTTAACAACTATTATTATCTTTGATGCAGTTGGGATTTATTTTTTTAAGTTCTATGGTAGATTCTCAACATCTGCAACAATGAGTTTTTGAGTGTGTTCGTTATAATCTTTTCCTTTTTTTTTTTAACATCATACAATTTTGCCACCTGAATATGTGTTTTATATATTTCTAGTATAACTTACACCATAGTATTCAATGTGCCTTATTATGATTTTTGACATGAACATACATTTTGTCCATTCTGGCTTTCTTTATTGGTAAATAATTTTTCATATTGGACAAAATTTGATTTATTAAAGTATGAGCAAATTTAGATGTTGAGAAGACGGTTGTAGCTTTGTCTTTTATTTTGGGAAAAAAAATAACGGAACATTCTTTGAAACTTATTCTCCTGTTTTAGAAGTTCACAAGGTTATTTTTTCTACACCGAACAAAAAAGGACTAATACTTGCTTAAAACCGTCTTATTCCTTCTTCCCAAAGCTTTTGAATTTAAGAGTATGTCACTAAGAGGATGTAATATAAATTCCAGCTTGATCATAATTAAATACTGGTGCAACTCAACCTAAGAGTTAAGGTGATTTTGCAAAAAACTTCTGTGTGCTCCTTAACTTCAGTGCACACTTAGAGAATGTGTGGAGAAGTTGCAGCTTCTAAAGACACCAGAGGAACGTCAGCGTAGACTAGAGGAAATTCCTGAAATACATTCAGACTCCAAGATGGATCCAAGTTATGAATCTGAAGAGGAGGATGATGAAACAGATGACAAGAGACAAGGTTTTGTTTTGTATTCTTTGAATTTTGAACTTATTCTATATCACACTTCTTTACATTGCTCTTGTAACATTCTGTGATATGCATGCAGAAAACTATATGAGAACCAGAGGTAGTAGCTTTAGCAGGAGAGGGAGGGAGCCAATTTCTCCTAGGAAAGGAAGTTCTTTTTCAAATGATTCCTTCAGTGCAACAAGAAGTTATTCAGGTGTGAATAAAGAATTAAGTAGAAGCATGTCTAATAAAAGCTTCTCAAACAGAGGGGATGATTTTGTTGGAGCTGGTGAGATGGTGAATGAAAATTTATGGAGCCAAGCAAGAGATAAAGAGACGCAGCACTTGAACAGTTGGGAGAAGCCAAGAACTGCTTCAAACATAGAAACTGGTGCAAGAAATCCTCATTCTGTGGTATTATCGGAATCAATATCCAGGGTTGTTTCAGAAAATTCACCAGCTTCTGCATCTACTGGTGTAACACAATCCACTGCCACAGTCAATGAATCAGAGAAAATGTGGCATTACCAGGATCCATCTGGAAAAGTTCAAGGACCATTCTCCTTGGTGCAGCTGCGAAAGTGGAACAACACTGGATATTTCCCTGCTAATCTGAGAGTTTGGAGATCAACTGAGAAGCAAGATGACTCTATACTTTTGACTGATGCATTGGCTGGCAGGTTTCATAAAGATCCTCCTTTGGCAGACATCCATATGTCTCAAACAGCCTCGTACTCTGGGAAGCCACATGGAGCTCCTTTGCAGTCAGGAATGGAGACTCCAATTGGGGGAAATTCAAACTTTGATCAGAATCGTACAGCTTGGAATCTGCATGGTACTCTAAGTGCTTCAGGGCAGTCTGTGGGAGGAAATTGGAAACTTCAGACTGAAATTAGTTCTACTGGTGGGGCTGTACATTCAGTTGATCTTCCTAAGCAACTTAGTGATGGGTGGGGTTCTGAGACAAGCCTCCCTTCTCCAACTCCAACTCCAACTCAAAGCACTGCAGCCCCTGCTGGTGACACTAGGGAGAAAATGTTTGAAAAAGAATGGTCTCCCACACCTACCAATCAATCTGGTTCTCTTATGACAGCCAATCATTTTTCAGGAGGCAATGGAGGGAAACAATCTCCTACAGTAATTTTTCCGGAGAGTGGTCAATTGAAACAATTTTCGTCTCCATCTTCTACATCCAAATTAAGTGGTAATATAGATGCCTTACATGTCGCTCATGGAGTGACTTCAGCATCTAAGACAGAAACAGGTGAATCCCATAGGGTGCTGGCCAGTCCTCATCAGCTACCTGGATCTGACTCGGTCGTTGTATCCATGAATCCCAGTGTTGATTTGAAAAATATTGGTGCTACTCTCCAGAGCTTGGTTCAACCATTGAATACTCATATCATACCTGTTGAAAGTCATGGATGGGGATCTGGTTCGGCTGCAAGGCCAGAGATGATTTCTCCTTCTCCAAAACCTGGGGGTGGATCTCAAGGCTGGGGAAGTGCTTCATCTCAGAATATAGAGCCAAATAATCAAGTTTCTATCCCTACTCAATCTCCTGCTTATGTGCAACCTTATGCTTCATCCTTCAGCACAGGTAATTCATCTGGTGTTTTCCCTGCTTCAGGCCAATCTGGTATGCCACCATCTGATCCTTGGAGACCTCCAGTTCCTGGTCAATCAAACGTCCAGCCTCCTGCTCAACCTATCCCTACTTGGGGTATGGGTGTTACAGGTCATCAAAATGCTGTGCCAAGACAGGGGTCTGAAAATCAGAATACGGGTTGGGGGCCAACGCCAGGAAATCCAAGCATAGGTTGGGGAGGACAAATACCTGCAAATACGAATATGAACTGGGGAGCTCCTGGAAATGCAAATTCAGGTTGGGCTGCTCCTGGACAGGGCCAAGCTCCTAAGAATGCTATTCCTGGTTGGGTACCACCTGGGCAAGGACCATCTCCTGTAAATGCAATTCCTGGGTGGGTTGCACCTGGACAAGGTCCGCTGCCTGGAAATGCAAATGCTGGTTTGGGAGCACCCACCGGGAATCAAGGCATGTGGGGAAGTGAACAGAACAATGGCGGAGACAGGTTTTCAAGTCAGAGAGAGAGGAATTCTCACAGCGGAGATTCTGGTTATGGAGGGGGTAGACCTTGGAATAGACAGTCGTCATTTGGCAGCAGAGGAGATTCATCCAGGCCTCCATTTAATAAAGGGCAGAGAGTGTGTAAATTCCATGAAAGTGGGCATTGCAAGAAAGGATCTCAATGTGATTATCTACACACTTGAGTTTTGGGCTTTGGGGTATTTACAGCAGCATAGAGCAGTTAGATATGTACAGTAATTTTTTTTAAAAAGTTCATATTTACATGTTTCTCAATGCTTTTTATACATAAATAGTATAACCTTTATGCAGTTTGGTAGCTTATTTTCTTAAACCATGGCAAGTTTTGCAGTTAACCTTCTTTTACAATTTTTTTTAATTATCCTTATTGAACACTATTCTCATTCAAATGGGTATATTACTGAAGGTTATTTTAACAAACTGTATATTTATGCGGGGCCAAGGTTATGATAATTCTTGGTTTTGTACTGATCTCAGCGAGTAGGAGTCATTTTATTCATTGCTGAGAAAGTTACTGAAACAGATCAAGGAATTCTATGGAGGGTTTGAGTAAAGATTCGTTTTGAATCTTTATGTTAACAGTTGCCATCGTATTTCATAGTTTGTGATGTTGTATTTGTAGGGGATTGAAAAGTTAGGTGAAATTTCCAAGTCTTGAGTAATTTCATCGAGATTCATAAACTATGTTGCCATTTCTGAAGGCGAAGGTTTCTGTGAAATTCTTTTAAGTGTCCGAGTAATACTACGCATTTATAGTTAAATATAAAGCTTGTATTTCTAAGTAATAATATTTATTGTGTTAATTATTAACTATTTGATAAGTGATAGTCACTTATTGATCTAAGATATAGAATTTGTATTTTAATTATATATATAATACTACTTATATTTATTTAATCTTTTATTTAGAAATAGACTTGTTTTAAAACAAATTTTACTAAATTTATAAAATTTTAATTGATTTTTTTTTTTACTTGCAACACACAAGTTGTGAATATATATTTTTATAGTAATAAAAATAAGTTTAATTTATTGTAAAACGAAATTGTACAAATTTAAATATTACAACTGAAAATACATTTTTCTTTTTATTTTTTTCTTCTAAAAAGTAATTTTGTATCCCGAATTTCGGTTAGAAGTGTTGAGTGTTCAATTCCCATATTCTTGATATATTGTTAATGAGACGAATACAATTCAATAAGATTTATATATATATATATATGTTTGCTTATTAAATTTATGTTATGTGAATATATATTTAAATATGTATATTTTTTAATATAAATTTTACATCTTAAATCTCAAATATTACCCTCAAGTATCAACTAATTACAATAATATCATTTTAATATAATAATTTAAAACAATCTTCTAATAATTGAAGGAAAAATTTTAACTTAAATCAAAAGTGCACAAACTTTATCACTAAAACAAGTAATTGGATATAAATATAATCCTTAAAAGGCCAAATTTTTATCTAAAATATGAAGTTAATTTTTTTTTTTAAATATCAACACCAAATTTTAATATTGCCTATGGCACTTGAGAATGATTTTATAAATAAATATAATATATATTTAATTTTTAAAAAATATCATTTTAAACATCTTTAAATAGTATCATAATAATGTGTCACTAATTAGTGATTATGTCATTTAGTTGTTAATATTTTATCTATTATTAATATCATAATTATATAATACCAATTAATAATTGACACATTAAATATCATATTATTTTAAATATAAATTTTATAATCTAACTATATATAACATTATTCAATAAATGCCGATATTTTTCATTTTTGTCCGAAAGTGTTAGTATTATTAAATAATCAATACAATACAATATAAAATGGCAGCAAGAAATTATCATTTGTATTGAGAGAGAGATTCATATGTCATTATATCAAGTAGTTTTGACATATAGAATATAGAAACAATGTAATAGAAATTTCATTTTGCATTATCTAATAAGTGTGTAAATAAAAATTTAAAATTACGGAGTTTACATGTCCATTTCTTTAAAATTACGGGTTTAAATGTCTTATTATTTCCTTCAAACTTTCGGTGTCTTGTGTAGCCATCAGAGAGATCAATCTTTCACTAAATTCAATGGTGGTACGTAAAGAAGAGCAAAGAAACGAGCTGCAGAATCAAAACCCTAACAACGTCAATAGTAATAATGATGATAAGGATACTAAAAGGCTGAAAGGGAAGTCATGCAAGGGATGTTTATACTACTCTTCTGCTCTCAAATCCAATTCCCGTAACCCCATTTGTGTTGGCATCCCCAGAGCCCTCCATCAAGGTTTCTCTATCTCGCTCCATCTTTTATCTTTTTTTCATTTATCTGTTGGGGTTGTTTTATACCCTTTTAATTGCTTTGATCCTTTTTGTTTTAAAGCTTAGAAATCATGAAAAAGCTTAAGTTTGTTTTTTTGAAGATCTCAGATTTGGTCCTAATATATATATATAGTTATCATTTCATTAGTTATAATTTCTCTGCTTTATTTGTCTAAGTGATCATCGCATTGTTGATAATTCTGTCACGTTAGCTTCAAAATTGGATAATCCGTTTAAGTTTGGGATTAAAAGTGATTGAAAGAATAGAAATTTAAGCTGTACGTTACTCTATTTTGGATGCCTTTTCAATTGGATCATTTAGTTTTATGCTTCTATGTTGATTCTCATTTGATTCTGTGTTATAGGATTACCGGCTCATTAATTATTGCATGCTCTCTACACCAATGTGTTTCGAAAAATGAAAGAAAGAAAAAAGATTAAAAAGATTTCTTATTTTTCTTATGTTTCTAAACAGTTGCCATGATTGTATTTCTAAGCTCGAAGTTCCTTTGAACTTCTTTATTGGATTTCTATGCTTCCGCAATCATGGTTTTGAACCATAAACTTCTGATAAGTAACATACTTTCCTGTAGACTGATTTTATTCATTGATGGCACTTTAGGATATAGAATTTTATAATATTAGCTATAAGTTGCTGCTATTGGTGCTTTTTTTTAAGTGTGTTACAAATGTTTCTCATATTACACTGCAGCTTATTTTTTAGACTCCATTAACAAACAATGATATTGGTGTTTATCTTCATTCATAGCTCATTTGACTTCTTTGCACACAAACATGAAAAAGGATGCTACTGGTTTTTGTTTTTGTTTTTTTTGAAACTTTAGAAAAATATGACTGATTTTAAGTTGTACGAGCAGTCCCCAGGTACATTGTGGGTGAAACTGAGTTGGAAGCTTCCAAAGAGGGCCGTACTCTGAAAGATTTCAAGTATGGTTGTGTTGGTTACTCAGTGTTCCTGGACAATAAGGATTCCTCAACTACTAAGGTGGATAATAAACAAGCAGAACTGCCATTCTGTGTTGGTCTCGAGGTGATTCATTGTGATGTCAACTTTTGATTCTTTCATTGGATATCATGCTCCAGTAAAAACTTTGAGGACCACTTGACATAAATTCTTGTTCAATTTTTAGGATGCATTTTTAGGATGTGGTCATTATTAGCAGAAGCTGTTAAGGCTTGTTATTGACTTCTCTTTCTCAACTGAAACTCTTCAAGATTCTGTAAAATTTATTGAAGGAAAACAAATTTCAGCAATTCTGATAAGGATTCTGTAAGTCTGGACAAAGTGGTCCTATTTCTTTTTTCTTGTGTTGGTGTG
This sequence comes from Ailanthus altissimus, assembly GCA_946807835.1. Lineage (NCBI taxonomy): Eukaryota > Viridiplantae > Streptophyta > Magnoliopsida > Sapindales > Simaroubaceae > Ailanthus > Ailanthus altissimus. Next base: position 17,501,697 of record OX327698.1, read on the forward strand.
TGTGTTAAGCAAAGGGGTTTACTATTTTTGTTGTTCTTGAAGTGAATTCATTTTTAGAGCTTTACAAGAAGAATGTTTGAAGTTAAGAATTGTTTATGTTCTCGAAGTGGTTAAGACCAAGTGTTGGTCAAATTTCAAAGACCATATTACTTTTTCCAGAATAGCTATTTTTTGCAATTTAATATATAATCTTTAAGAAATAAGCTCAAATTTATTTGTTTGTTATTTGGCTTCAGGTATTGTTGGACAGAAGCCTTTCAACTGCTAACCATGTTCCTTCCCATGTTCATAATGGTGAAGGTATGCAATTCTTTCCTTTTTTCTTTTCAGTGGAGCAAAGGCATTGCGCTGTCCACATATTCGTACTTATAACTTTTCATTATCATGGAGTTGATGTTGATTTTTGCATCTGCATGCTAAATATGTCTTTGTGTTGCTAAATAAACTCAACCTGGTAGACAAATATAGAGGAGGATTTGAATATGTATGTATGTTGGTGGTTGGTGAATTTAGAAATCTGTGATCATTTTTGTGTTATGTGAAAGGAAAATTTTTGTTGCAGCAATTTGTCATAATATGTCTGTAAATTAACTATGATAGTTATTGCTTTCGTTTGGCTTTAAAATACCCTTGGTTCTCTACTGAGATGTGGAGGTTTGTTCTTATAGATGTGAAATGATACTAGCACTGTTTGCTATGCGATTCCTCTACCAAAATGCGGCATCATTGGTTTTTCTTTTCTTCCTTATTTTTCCCTCTTTAATAATTATTTTATTCTAAATGTTTGGTTGGTATAGAGGTGTTGTGGCTTTGAAGCCATAACTATTATGGAGTACAAGCACTAACTTTGAAATGGGAGAAGGTGTTTGGTAAACATCTAATTGTGAAATTGAAGTTGTGTTTACTAAACACTTTCTGCTGTGCTTTGAAAGTATAGCAGAAGAACCTCTTGACCAAACGGACCTCTACTAGGCTGGCTGTTTGTTTGTCTTGGATTTCAAAGGGTCATTCATGCCAAAGTGATTTAAATCTTTTGTAATGAGATTTTCCTTTATAATATGCATCTCTTGTTTCTTTTTGTTTAATAAAGCTGGTTCTTGGTTTTCTCCTTCATTAGAGAGTCGCACTCTTCCTCAATCACGACCCTACAAGCCAGCACCTTTTCCGGGAGATGAGTACTGGAACAGGTAAGACAGCAAAGTTGATTGAATTTATTCATTTTCATTACACATCATTCATTGTGCCTTCTGATTTTGACTTTCCTGTGAAGTTCATAGCACTAACTCCCAGAACCTAAGTCAAGTGGTTAACTAAATGTGCAGGTTTAAAAGGAATGCAGGGCTCGTTGCATCAGGTGTGGCAAAAAATGTGAATAAAGTTGGCAATCACATAAAAGAGACATTGGAGGATATTTTATATCCTTACAGAAGGAAGTAAAGATTTGCCTGCTTACTGTGCAATAAGAAGGATCAATGTGCGATAGCAGTCATTTTTCATGTATTTCAACTTTTTTTTTATATAAATATTTATAATTCCCTCCTGTTTGATTTGTGTTAACAGTTCGATAAGGGGGAAGGTAGCTGTTTGCACTTGATTCATTGTCACGATGGATAAAAATTAGATGGGTTTCGAATATATATATAGACGGATATGTAGTATTACTTAATAGGTTAGTTTTTTAGGTCAATAATAAGCATCTTCTATGACAAGTGGTATTAGAATAGATTCAAATTTTTATTTATATGTGAGTTTTTAAAATCATCATAATAGGGATTGCTGCGTGAGTAGTGAGTTTTATAAGATTAGTTGGGATAGGCAATACGGGCCAAATAGGTCTTAAAAATTATGTGTATTCAACCCTAATAGAGATTGTTATATGAGATGCGAATCTCTAAAGAGTAGTGAGAATGAATAATACGAGTTAAATTGGCCTAGACGTGATGAGTGTATCACGTAATTGGATGATGATTATGTCACATTTTACATAAAATTGAAAGTGGGTGAATGTAAATATATATTAGTAGATATATAGTATTACCTCGAGAATACCTTGGGGGTGCCTCATGATCGTGATGGTATTAGAGCCAGGTTCTCTTTTAGTATATAGATGAGAATATCACAAATAAGTTTTAGAGGCGATTTCGAGTAGATGTTAGTCTGGCCTGCATTTGTGGTTTAACAAGTCATATACCAAAGAGACAAAAGAATAGCTCATTTCAACATATTTCATTGATACTTACTGAAGAGATTAGTTTTTTAATTATGGAATCCTCTAGCATTCAAATCCCACTTCTGAGTTACAACATTCACCATCATCATTACAACCTTCTTCTTTCTTTTGAATCTCTAATGCCTTAAAATCAGACCATGTCTACGAGATAACTTACCTTCCCGAGGGCAAGAAAGTCTTTGTTACTAAATTACCAATAATGAATTCATACTAGGCTTATTTGAAACTTGAATGGTCTTTCACCTCAATTGTTCGTAATTTTGTTTCACCCTCTAAAATCAAAGTTAAAGAGTACATCTAGGTCATCAAATTTGACTAGCACTTTTTACCTGCAATTGGGGAGGAACAATTTGTGAACCTAGAGTTCTTTTTAGAATTTTCACAAATCTAGAAAAATAAGGGTTTTATCCACCTTTATTTTGGAGTTGTTCGAATTGCTTTAACCTTTCATGGTAGGAAAGACTTTCCTATTGTAGCCAGACTTGCTTTACTAGATACCAAATTTGCGAGCTATCGACATGCATGTATAGGCACAGTTTAGACAACTTTGAACGCAGGAATTGTTTTGGTAATCTTATTTTCAAACTTTTATATGCTCATTTCAGACTCACAATTATTCTTTGCTGGTGCAAGTCTAAATAGTTAGTGCCATTCTAAAAGTCAGCACATGTGTGGCAACATTACATTATTAAGTGGTTTATAGGGTTCAAAATTATGCTCTTGATTTTGGAACCCTTCATACATTAGAAGAAGCTCTTCAAACATGTACCCACATGTACATATGTCCCTAGACAGATCTCTTATAAAGAATTAATTAAAATTCTTTCAGACAAATGGGTTACCACATATGAAACTAACCATAAGTTGTCTCACCAACCAAAACCCATATAATTCACTATCCAACTTTTTTCACAAAAGAGCAACCAATGAGGTAGAAATATATTTTTCAAAAGAAGATTCAGAGTCTCCAAAACCAGAATGTTTCTCAACCCAGTTCATGATTCAGCTTTATCCATAGACAGAATCACTTTTTATAAAATTTTTGAAGGAAGTGGCAAATCGGTTTATATCTTTAGAGACCAAAAAATTGAACATTGCTTCTGGGATTCTGATTGTACTTGCAAAGAATGCCAGACGAGTCCTCTTTAATGATGAAGAAGAAAAATCGAAAAGAGGAAAAAAAGAAATCTTCCTAAAAGAGTCTTCAACAGAGATATGAAAAGGGGGACCTCGGAGTTGGTTTGTTGGGAAAACTGTCCGAAAAGTTTGATTATTATGTCTTATACTCAAATGAACCAGATTACATCAAACAACCTCCTTCAACATGCAAACTACCTCAAAAATCGTTTTCTCCAGGACTTGAAAGACCCCAATCATCTCCTTTACAACCTTATTATAAAAGGCTCTAAAGTGGATTAAAAAGAAAAAAACCACCAACTACACACCAACTTGCTCATATCTTTTAAATTGTAATGTTTAATCTTGCATCTTTGACTGATTTTTCACCATTGACCCATCAAGAAAATAAAGAAGAAAACACTAAACGAGCTTGGAAAATCAAAAACCCAAACAGCCAAAAGCTAGATGGCTCTTATGAATAAATCTCTCAAGTTGAAGTGGTTTTAAACTGGCAATCTCAGAATGCGATGGCACAAAATCACCTGTTACAAAGGATTGAAGCATCCTAACAAAGGCTGGAAGAAAAAATGAGTGATGGTTTCTTTACCACACACCAAATTATTGTCTCTCTTTCTCACAAGGAAAGAATTGGAAGGCTCCATGAGCAAATAATGTCCCTTCTAAGAAAGAACCTCTCATTTTTCACACAAGAACAAGAAATGAAAAGCCTCAAAAACCAGTTTAGTAGTTTGGAATACTTCGCATATGACACGTGGCATCCCCCAATTAGCCTATTGTTAAAAGCTTTGCAACCACTAAACCCATTAAACACTTTTTCATCTATATTCGGGGATTATTCCTTGCTGATCTCTAGATTTAAACAAAAAATTCAAGACAAACACAAAAAACGTCTTTCCTCTAAAAGCTTTTCAAGTAAAGAATCTTTTGCCTTTGTTACGGCAACAACCCACCTAATAATTCCATCCACTAAACCCCCAAAATTTAATCATTTGAACATAAAATGAACATTTGGCTCCAATTTTCAATTTATGGTCTCAAGATGGCAAAAGGATAGTGACCTATAAAATTCCTTAATCCTTGAAACTGCAACAATAAAGATCTAAGCTCAAAATTAGAAACAGTCATAAGTGACGAATCTACAGAACTAGTCATTTACATGAATGACTCATAAACATCTACCCCACATTTTGCTTTAAAAGAAAGCTATTCATCACTTGATAAACCTTCAGAGCATTCTTTTAGACATTCTCATGCCAAATTTCATGAGTTTGATAAAAAGCATTGGTTCACCCTTGATGATGTCCCTCAATCAAAATGGTATAACAGAATTTATGAGTTCCAAGCATGGTGTCTCCCCAGCACCAAAGGCTAGGCATGATACCCCGAGAAGTAATTGCAAGAGCAATTACAAGGTTCCAAGGAATTCTTAAACAATGGTACCAACACCTGGGAGACAAAAGACAGATTCAACTCCAAAATTCTTCAGACATCAATAACTTTTTGAATGTAAAATTTGTAGAATTTATTGGAGAAGCAAGCCATCTAATAGATCAAGAAAGGAGTTCTTTAAACTCAAATGTTGTTCTTTTAAAAGAAAGGACTTGTAAACTTATTTTAAAAGAGCTTATCTAAGGTATTACCAACTCGGTATTGATGACCCAAATTTGAAATAAGCCTAGGGCAAGAGGCCCTTAAAATTCTGCAAGCCCAGAACCTAACACTACAACAAGCCTTTCTAGGCCTTATTCACCAATCAATTTTAAAAGCCCTTGAAAAGTTTAGTGCTAGACATAAGTTCTTTATGGAATTCAAAAAGACTAATAAGCAAGTCAGTAAAGCATGTGAAAGGCTTGATCTTCTGCTTAAATGCCCTTGCAATGAAAATTCTTGCTAATGTTCAACAAAGAAAAAACATCACCATTGCGAAGTCAAGATTTTAAAAAAGTCCTAGTCTAGTTTCAACCAAAGAACTAAAAGGTTTTTCTGAAAGAATAAACCATTCTAAAAAAAGACAGATCGTTGCTTTATTTGCAAGAAATAGGTCACTATGCAAAAAACTGCCCTTATAAAGCCAAAGCCAAAGTGCTCAATCAGATATTTGCCACAATCTTATTTGATGACTAAGAAGATGTCGAATTACTGCTCTTTGAACAATCTGACCCAGATGAGTCAACAATTCTGAAGTTAAAATATATCCCTAGAAAGGGACACCTACAAATTAAGCTACCATAGTGATAACATTGGATCTTTCTCTGAATCTTCTTAGAACAACATCCAAGCTGTTAGTTTTTCTACCTTATCAGTACCCATGATGTTTTTTTTTGCATTATCGGTACCCATGATTAAACTAAAGATCCTAATATCCAAAAATAATAAACCTATTCCTGTGTCTGGTCTCCTTAACACCAGAGAAGCTACCTCAGTTATCAATCCAAAAATCCCCCCAAACCACATGTGGAAACCCTATAACCAGATTTTTAAACTAGCAAATGATGAATTGTTTACTATCTCCATGATTAGTAAACCAGTCCGTCTTACATTCTTCCCTAGTTTAACTATAACCTACAAACTTCTTGGTTTTAAACTTCCTAAAAAAGATATTGTCATTGGTTTTGATATCATCTAAAACTTACTTCAATAAAAAGTTATCCCCAAAGCCAAAGGTCTGCAACACAAGAATCATTTCCCTTATGGACAAGAATTTCTAACTTTTTATGGTAAAATCTCTATATAGTATTGCAGAACAAATCAAACAACAGTCAGCTACTAAGTCCTGCTTAGAGTTTTTTTAAAAAATGTAACAATCAATTGTGAAAGAACCCAGATTTCTTCATTTCCCTACCTTTTAAAAAAATGAAGATATCAATCTCATAAAAACAAGCCATCCTAGTATGAATCCAAAACATTATGAAATAGCTACCTAGGAAATCACCTAACTTTTAAGTGAAGAGCTCATCGAACCAATAAACTCTCAATGGATATGCCAAGCCTTTTATATAAACAAACAGAGTGAACAAGTCCTTGGAAAGTTAAGGTTAGTAATTAATTACCGACATTTGAATTTGTTCCTCAAAGATGACAAATTCCCGTGGCCTAATAAAACCATCCTGATTTCAAATTTAGCTAATGCAAAAATCTTTTCCAAATTCAATTTAAAGGTGGGATTTTGGCAACTTCGTGTTCATCCAACAGACAGACCTAAGATAACTTTTTGTATTTCAAATCACTATTATCAATGAAATGTTATGTGATGAACACTTAAAATTACACATTTAATAAGAGTTTTACATCATTGTTTTGTATTACTAGTGTATTTAATTTTCTTAACTTAAGTATGTTTACAATATTGTACCTAACTATCTTTTAACTGTTTTGTGGTAGGTTCGGTAAAATGGGAATAACTTTCTACCTAAAGATCCAATTGGAGTGATTCTTAATCCTATGAATATCTGACTCAATGGGCTAACATATTGTATTTCACAAAGCATTTGAAATTCGAGTGTTTAAAGGGTGAAAATGGCCTAGAACAGAACTGATCTGCAGTACAGGCCCAGTTTGAATAGTCATCAGTATTTTGCCCATAACTATAGCAATACATATCTAATACGTATGAGACAACTCAATTTAAAAAACTAAGAGACTTATCTACAACTTTGATGTTTTGAGTGACAGCTAATTCGGATCACATCAATTTTAAATTGGATAATCAAATGGGTGCCTTAGTGATAATCAATGCAAATTATTTTACCACCATGCTTGACTTTCATCAAAAAAGTGGTTCCCTCTTAATTTGTTTCGATTTATCCATATTTTTCTATAAATAAGTGACTTTTTTATGCCTAAAGTATGTTATTAGAAAGTTAGAATTTAATTTAAAATATTTATCCTTTGTATTATCTCTTTATAATATTATTTATCTTGTTTACTATTAAGTCATGCTATTTCTTCTTCCATTTCTTTTCTTTTTCTTTAGTTTTATTATGTTCAAATAATTTTCTTTATGCTAAGGTGAAATGGTGAAACTTTTGGTAAGGTAATAAGATATGCTTAACACTTGTTCATGAATTTAATACTTCATTCTTAAGTTATGTAAATTTATATATGATGTATTTATTTTATTTGTAGAATTAATACCCTTTCTTCTAAAGTGGTGATTCTTGATTTATTATTGACAAACTTTATACTTGGCATAATAAATTTTTGAAACCATTTACAATATTTAGTGTATATACCATTTCTTGTAAAGTGAGAGTCTTGATTTATTATATACAAATATAAAGATTGGCATAATAAATAATTGAACCCATTTATAAGATTTGGTGTATAATAATTGAAAGAAATAAATACTAAACAATATATAAATGATGATGAACTTTAATTGTTATATTTTGCGGTTAGAACCTCCTTTGTGTGAGGATTTTAATTGAGTTATAAAAAGAGTTAAATATATTCTTACTTCTTATGCCAAGATTGGATCCCCCTAACCTTAACTTTTATTTGAATTGGTTAATTGAATTAATATTTGCAAACATCTTATACTGCATTAATTGTCTTAAAAGTGTTTATAATTTGTAATTTTAATTCTACTTTCCTATGGATTGACCCCGTTCTCATCGAGTTATTTATTACTTCGACAATCCCACACTTGGGAATAAGCCCCTATATTCTAGATGTGTCATTATGTATTTTGGACTTAAGACGATACCTTCTTTATTTCAATAGGCTATGGTTAAAATTTTTGAGCCAATCCTTAGTAATACTCTTATATACATCGACAACATCCTCCTTTTCAATACAGATGAAGACTCCCACAAAACACTCTTAACTTAATTTGGCAAACTCCTAACAAAATATAGCATCATGCTATCCTCAAAGAAAATGTAGATAGGCATCACAAAAATTAATTTTCTGGGGATGCACATACAAGACAGTAAGTATTCCCTTCAATCTTATGTGGCCAACTAGTTGACTAAGTTCCTAGATGAAAATTTATAGAAAAAAGAGATCCAACAATTCCTCATAATTGTTAACTACATATCTAAGTTTATCTAGAACTTATCCCAGTTCACAAGACCCTTGCAGCAAATGCTTAAGAAAAACCTTCCAAGTTGGTTCCTCATAATTGTTAATTACATATCTAAGTTTATCTAGAACCTATCACAGTTCCCAAGACCCTTGCAGCAAATGCTTAAGAAAAACCCTCCAAGTTGGTCCACTGCTTAGATCGATGCTGTCAGGACACTCAAACAAAAAGCACTCCAACTTCCCCTACTTAACATTCCAACAAAGGGAAGGAGGATCCTATAAACAGATGCGAGTGATCTCTATTAAGGAGCTGTCTGACTTGAAGAACAAAATGCTACTAGAAGTATTTGTGGATACAAGGGTGGTAGCTTCAAGGAATCTAAAGCCCACTATCATTCCACTTTCAAAGAGATTCTGGTGGTGAAAAAAAGGAATTGAAAAGTTTGAGTTCCATCGAATTGGCCACCATTTTTTAATAGAGATCGACATGTCAGCCTTTCCAAGAATGCTTGAATTCAAACAAAAGAAGATCTCTCATAATTAACTTTTAAGGTGCAAGATTGGTTTTTTAACTATTCTTTTGAAGTCAAATATTTCAAAGAGTCAAACAATATACTTGCAGATTTCTTCTCCCAATCACATAACCTTAAAAAAGCCCAACCTTTCTCTATTTATTTCATATTGACCCCACTCATAAATCCTCTTGTTCCTATTTACCTACCAGAATTACCCCACTTAGTTCTGACCTATACACTTTATCGTAAAGCCCATGAACTCATGATGTTTACCTAGTTCAAAGTTATCCAAACAAAGGGCTCAACAGTTCTAGAAAGCTTAGGAGTTTATCATGAATATCCTTTTATGACACTATTAATAATAAAAGATTCAAAAAATTGGACTGATAAAGTCTTGTATTTTCTTTGGTATCTTCTTGACCAATACTCAATTACAGTTAAATTTTATGTGTCAGCTATGATAAAATGTACCGAATCTATGAGTCACTCAAGAAACTATCCACCGAGTCATGAATATGTAAAAATATTCCTAAAATGTTTTTACCATATTTCTTGGTGGAACCGAAAATTCCAAATAATCAAAAACCATTTTCCCATACTCTAAGTCTCAAGGCAATACCTTAGAACTATTTTGGTCATCCAGAGAAAGGGGATAATTACAGCATCAAGAACAATCCACTACTATCCAACCATAATTGATGTTACAGTTAACCCCTATTCATTGCATAAGGATTTACTCCAGCCTCCAATGGAATTCCATGATATCCAAATGAGACTTGCAGAGATAAATGGAGTTATTCCTCTACAAATATGGCCACAACATAAAGATGATGCCCTATGGAAACTATTTCCTTCTGAATATAGCGAGACTCAAATAGGACAATGAAATTTATATGGTTGTACGATATTGACCTTCGTTAAGCAGCTAGAATCAAGAACTGTCAAACATGGACCTTGATCTCTCATTGCATAATTCATCACTATTTTAGGATGCACAAGACCCAGCAAATGACGATCTAGGCCTAATAATAGAAGCTCTCCTCAACAACCAAACTCAACTGCTAAATCCTTGGGATCTAGCCACGTACTCCCACTTTTCACAGCCAATTGAATCACCTAATGACTCAATAAAGAAATATGATTATCTCAACAGAAATTATAATAGAAGCCTTGATGAAATAATTGAGCCAGACTTTGACAATGATTGATTCTGCAGACAACCTTTATCATTTTCCTAAAGTAGAATCTGATATAAATGGACATATCAGCATACATGTTTTTACTTTAGCTCGTGAACACTGAAAAATGTTAGGGGATCTACTGTGCTCAGGTGTATGCATGTGGTAGTGTGTTAATTGAAAAATACGCGTCTAATACATATTTTAACGCAGCAGAATTTAAAAAATATAAAATTAACACACTAATTATATATTAATCAAATTAATATATAAATAATAAAATTGAGAAATTACCAATACGTGTAACATTTTACACGTTTTATCCCGGAGTCCGTCTAAAGGTATTCTCGTTATCAGTTCTAGTTATCAACTTTGGTGGGCTTAATAATCTAAAACAGTAGCTCATTTATCTAACATAGGATTAACACTTAATCCAAATGGCCGGTTCTTAAGCTTGCTCTTGTCTTTTTCACGGTGCAAAATAAGAAGGAATAGAAGCAACAATCGCTTCTTCTTTTGTTGAGCAAGAAACGAAAATGGTGAAGAAATGAAATAGAAGCAACACTTACCCCTATTTGGTACTCTTCCAGCTCATAGTGCTACTATTGAGAGTAAACAGATATCCAGATGTAGACTTTTTATTATTTAAATCAGACTGAAAGTCTGAATCCGTGTATCCTCTCACTTGAATATCATTATCTCCATAAATAAGAAACTTAACATTCGTACCCTTAAAGTATTTCAGGACATGTTTGACCGCCATCCAATGGCTGTCACCTGGATCAGATTGATACCGGCTTGTAACACTTACAACTATACTAGTATCAGGTCTCGTGCACATCATAGCATACATCAGACTGTCAACAGCCGATGCATATGGTATGTTAGATATTTTAACTCTTTCATCTTCCATCTGAGGAGACATTCTCCTAGAAAGATGAACATCATGTCTAAAAGGTACATTTACTGTCTTATAATTAGTAAAACTGTACCTTTTTAAGACATTATCAATGTACGATGACTAAGAGAGTCCAATTAGCCTCCTAGCTTTATCTCTATAGAGATTTATACCCAGTATATAGGAAGCTTATCCCAAGTCTTTCATGGAGAAATTCTTACTCAGATAGCTTTTTGTGGATTGCAACATACCAATATTATTCTCAATGATCAGTATGTCATCCACATAGAGAACTAGGAAGACAATCATGCTCCCACTGACCCTTTTATACACACAAGCTTCTTTCTCATTTTTGATGAAATCAGAATTTCTGATTACCTCATTAAAACAATGATTCCAGCTTCGGGAGGCTTGCTTAAGTCCATAAATGGACTTTTTCAGCCTACATACCAGACCAAAAGTTTGATTGGATGTAAAACCTCCAGGCTGTTCCATGAATATCTCATCATCGAGGTATCCATTTAGGAACGCTGTCTTTACATCCATCTGCCAAATCTCAAAGTCATAGTATGCAGTAAGTGCCAACAAAATCCTGATTGACTTAAGCATCGCAACTGGTGCAAAGTTCTCTTCATAATCGATCCCAGACCGTTGAGAATAACCTTTTGCCATCAGTCGGGCCTTAAAGGTCTCTACCTTTCCATCAGGCCCTCGCTTCTGTTTATAAATTCATTTACTACCGATATGAACAATTCTTTCAAGAAGCGGAACCAAGTCCCAAACTTGATTCTAATGCATAGAGTCAATTTCAGATTCCATAACTTCTTGCCATTTACCCGAGTTGATGTCTAACATCGCCTCCCTGTAAGTTAAAGGATCGTTTTCTTCTATCAAGAAAACCCCAAGTGCACTTTCAGGCATCTGACCATACCTAAGAGGTGTCTTGGATATCCTTTCAGACCTATGTAGAGGGTGTGTTAAAGGTACACTGCTCTTTTGGACTTAATGATCCATCTGTGGCTTATCAAATTCCTGACTGACTTCATCAAGTACAATCTTTCTACAATGTCCACGATCCTGAAGAAATTGTTTCTCAAGGAAAGTGGTATTCCAAGAAACGAATACATTTCGTTCCTCTGGATCATAGAATTAGTATCCCATAGAATTCTTGGGATACCCAATAAACCTGTACTTGTACCATTGGGTGCAAGTTTATCTTGTTGTGTAACTTTTACATAAGCAGGGCAACCTCAAATCTTAAGATACTTAATACTCGGTTTCCTACCTTTCATCATTTCATGTAGAGTGGTAGGAACAATTTTAAATGGAACTTTATTCAAGATATGAGCAACAGTGTCGAGAGTATGACCCCACAGGTATTCTTGAAGATTGGTAAAGCTCATTATCGATCGGACAATATTCAATAAAGTTTGATTCCTCATCTCTGAAACACCATTGTGTTGCGGAGTACTTGGAGGACTATATTGAGCGAGAATCCCATTCTCCTTTAAATAGTCCAAAAAATCACTACCCATGTACTCATCGCCTCGATCTGATCGGAGGCACTTAATGTACATGCCGGTTTATTTCTCTACTTCAAGTCAGAATTCTTTAAACTTTTCAAAGGTTTCTGACTTGTGTTTTAACAGAAACACGTAACCATATCGTGACCAATCATTGATAAAGGTTACAAAGTATCGAAACCTACCAATTGCAGTGTGATTCATTGGACCACATACATCACTATGTATCAGTTCTAATAAACCAGTGGCACGGTGTCCAACACCGATAAATGGAGATTTGGTCATCTTTCATTGAATACAAGATTCACAAACTAAATAAGGCTCCATGGTCAAATCAGGTATCTGACCATCATTAACTAGACGGGATATGCGTCTCACACCTATATGGCATAATCTCATATGCCACATTTCGGTTTCATTTAAAGTTTTCGATCTTTCACGTTTGTTACTAGAACTAGCTTGAACGTTTATGACATTTCTCACTGTATCCAATACATAATACTCATTCACTAACTGACACTCAGTTAACAAAACATCATATATATCATATAAATACAAAGAATGATTCCGTTTATTTACATGATAACCTTCACTGTTAAGCACAAGAAGGGATACAATCTGTTTGATAATATTAGGTACATAATAACAATTATACAAAATAATTGTTCTATTACAAGGGAGAAGCAAATCAAAATGCCCAACAGCTTGGACCTGCAGGAACTCTCTATTTCCTACCCTAAGTATCACTTCTCCTGGCTTTAGCATCCTAATTTCCCTTAATCCCTACAACATATTGTAGATGTGAGAAGAGCATGCGGTATCTAATACCCAGCTAGTACAAGCATCAAATGCTAAAGAAATGTCAATAATAGTTAAGCACATACTTGAGGGAGTCTTCTTTAGAGTGGCAAGGTACCTCGGGCAGTTGCGCTTCCAATGCCCGACCTCGCCGCAAAAGAAACACTTTCCTTTGGCTTTCTTCTCACGAGGCTTGGATAACTGCTGCCTCTGAAGAGCCATGTGGGGTGGCTTCTTCACTATCTTCTTCTTCTCTTTGGACTTTCCAAAAGCCATTGGGGTAGAAGATGAGGCACCCTAGACCAAAAGGGCCGAGCCCCCTTTACGCATATCCTCCTCTGCTGTCTTCAACAAATTATGAAGCTCAGTATATGTTAGGGTCAAAGCTTGCATATTGAAATTCATAACAAACTGGGCAAATGACTCTGGCAGCGATTGGAGAATCAAACTATTTTTCAAGTTATTATTCAAAGAAATGTCCATAGTTTCTAATTTCTTAATGTACCCAATCATCTTAAGTACATGGGGGCTAACAGGACTGCCTTTACTGAGTTTAGCCTGAAAGAGCGCCTTGGCGACCCTATATATCTCAACCTGAGGTTGATCGCCAAAGAGCTCCTTCAAGTGCAGCATTATACTACTAGCACTATCCATACAGACATACTCCCACTGCAACTCTGTAGACATTGAGGCGAGGATGTACGATTTAACTCTTAAATCGTCATCCAACCATTTCTGATATATCTCATTTTCTTTAGAGGAGGCATCATCGTAAACACCTTGGGGCATCCTCTGATCTATAATATATCTTAGCCTCTCAAAATTCAGAACAATTCTGAGATTCATGAGCCAATCTGAGTAATTCTCGGCGCCTTTAAGCTGGTGTGCATCCAGTATGTGCACCAAAGGATTTGTAGAGGCCATCAGATCAAATCTAGCATAAACAAAACAAATAGGAGATGTCAACGGAATTTGTTAAATCGCTAATATAACATTTTAAATCATGGGTATAACAATTATACATTTTTTAATTTAAAATGCCCCCCACTGCTTTACATAATCCCGATAATCTCTCAAAAGAGAATACGATAATTTAAACTCATTTAAACTATACAGCGAGAAGTAGGTTCCATTAGAATTTACTCTATACTCACGCTGTAACAATATTGGCATTTGAAAACCCAACAGGTAGACAACATTTGCCAATTGCATCTTATGTAACCCTTACTTATTGATCTTGAATACACCTTATCCTCACGTTGTAACAATATTGGATAAGTGTATTCCAAATTAACTTGTCAATTATCAAATATATGTTATTGATACTACCCTCACGCTGTAGCAATATTAGGCAATACATTCACATATATTTGCCTCATCTCATATTTAACCGGTATAGTCCAAACCTAACCGACCAAGTCCCTCACGTTGTAGCAATATTGAGAAAAGGCCGATGTGGCTCGTTTAACACCGTATTAACAAGACAGATCAAAATATAATATTATCTCATAATATTATATAATTTAATCTGATTAATAGAGATTTTTGTAAGTTAATAGATCCTCATCTCATGAGGAGGTAATTCTTAATTAAAAAATATTTCTATATCAGCACAATTAACCCCCACCAGTAGGGTTTCCATTGTGACTCTTAATACAGAAAATTAATCTCGGTTTATAATGTAGACCGATATCTCTTATCACTGCATCTCATAAACCCTACATATGCAAAATTAATTTTGAAGCACTGTTCAAAATTATCGTAGCACGTGAACAGTACACAATTACTGTTCATTAGCTACTGTTCAAGTGAACAGTTCCAGTGCCACGACGACAACTACTAGCGCTACAGTGCCCAGTGTACCCATTTGGTATATCCGTTTCAACACTTAAAATGCGCCATTTACACTGGGTTTTTTTCATTTCGTCCACTCAAACAATACCCAATTTTCACAGAACCAGCCCTGATACCACAATTTGTTGGGGATCTACTGTGTTCAGGTATATGCATGTGGTAATGTGTTAATTGAAAAATACGCATCTAATACATATTTTAAAGAAGTGGAATTTAAAAAACATGAAATTAACACACTAATCATATATTAATCAAATTAATATATAAATGAAAAATTAAAAAATTACCAATACGTGTAACGTTTTACACATTTTATCCCGAAGTTCGCCTGGAGGTATTCTCGTTATCAGTTCTAGTTATCAACTTTGGTGGGTTTGATAATCTAAAACAACATCTCCTTTATCTAACGTAGAATTAACACTTAATCTAAATGGCCGGTTCTAAAGCTTGATCTTGTCTCTCTCACGGTGCAAAATGAGAAGGAATAGAAGCAACAATTAGTTCCCCTTTTGTTGAGCAAGAAACGAAAATGGTGAAGAAATGAAATAGAAGCAACACTTGCCTCTGTTTTTCCGAGAACAAAACGGAAATGCTAAAGGAAAATATGCCTTTTTTTTTCTTTTCTTTTCCTTTTGTTTCAATTCAAATTCATCACCCATTTTCGTTCACCAATTCACACTTATATATCTCTAATCATTAAAAAATATTAACATAATATAATATTCATATAATATACTTTGTTGGCAACAAATAAATAATAAACGAAAGAAAAAAATAATATTAAATATATATAATACATAACAACTATCATGCATTATATATATTATATTATTATAAATAAAATATTATATTATAGATATTTGATAATTTAACATTTAAATAATTAAAGTGTGAAATGATCATTTTACCCATTATAAATAGTTATCAAGTATACCTCTTAGCGGGTCCCACTAAATCTCACACTTGAAATTTAACACTTAAATACTGACATGCACGCATTTTCATAGTTACATTGGATATTACCGAATTAAACAATTTAATCTAGTACTCTGTTCTAGTGCATAACGAGTACACTCCATATTGCGGGACTCCCTAGGTCCACGCCCGATTCATCAAATGAAACTATGCCATAAGTCCGTGAGCCATGCCCCACGCACACGTCACGAATATACAAATCGATGCGTTGGACCATACAAGTTGAGGTTACAACGCATACGTATAATCCTTCCATCATATATATCTTGGATGTGCGGGGACATAGATCCACACCGTCAAATCCCCATATGCTCATTCATAAACCTATCTCCAGAATGGTATCTCAATTGAACAATATGAGTAAAAAATTTTGCCATATTGTTTAACCCATGAAAACATCTTTCTGGATTAACTACTTATGGCTATAAGACTTTCCTGAGATACTATCTTAAAGCATCTAGATATATCACTCCCTATGAGAGCTGATGGATCCCAAATCTACACGCACTGGACTTTATAAGTATCAGACCATATTCAACGACACCCAGCGGTCAGACCATGAAAAGTCTTTGACATGCGTAGAACCAAAGCATGGTGGATCACTCACAAGTCTATCGTGGTGCTCAAGTCAGAGGACTACGTATACTAATCAACTCGAGAGGACCTTCTATTGACGGTAATATAGGATGTCTATTGGGGCCCTCATGAGTCTGTTCAGTACTCAGTCCTAACTGAATACTTGTATGCATATACAATCTCTAATATCCTGGTCAGTTATGAACAACCAGTTGTACCCTATAGATATAGACATACACTGATTTATATAAATTAATAAGATCTATTAACAGATCTGCGTTAGTAAAAATAGATCAGGAACAATGTATTTGAGAACATGCTTGCATAATGACATATCTTAGCAACCTATTGCAACTATATTATTATTAGCATATTCTGAAGTCTTTGTCCCGTTACAGACAATGTTCCAACTCTTGGAATATTTGCTAACTCTTAGCACTAGTCTAAACTCCTTTAAATCATATCCGAACTCCTTCAGATATAACAAAGTCTGTAGCGTAACAAATATAAAACAATATAATTAAAAGGTAATTAGTAATATCACAAAATATACTATGTAAAGATATCAAATATTTATACAAAATTGAGATAGCACGTGGGCATAACCCTAACAAAAGATTCCCTGCAACGTTATTTGTCATTGACATGTGAAGACTGCAAGATTCCTAATCGATGTTTTGTCCATGTAGCCATGTGATAATTAAAGTGCGTTGTACTATGTTTGTTTCTTTATCAAGAGTATGTCCTAGTCTGTTTGTTTATATCGATAAAAAAATTATTTTAGTCTTTTTGTTATTCGAGTGTTAGTGTGTTAAATTATTCTATCTTTTCCCTCTCTATATAAGGAGGGAAAACCCTTTGTAAGATATCATTAGAAAATCTAAATAAAATCTTCTTATATTCCATAAAATTATGATCCATTAAAAAAGCTCTCTAATTTCTAAGGTTTGTTGATTTGAAATATGTTGAAAATGAGTTTGGGCTTCACAAGAATGGTATAGGTTTGAAAAGTATGATTTGTGATTGTTATTCTAAGGATCTTTCACATCAAAACTCCAAATTTATGACACTGTTTCGATCATCGATCAACACTTCCCATAAGAGTTATAATTTCCTAAGATGGCTAAGAGGGCCGAAGTTTTTGAGTTAAGAATCATTGATAGCATTAATATAATTAGGAAATTAATAACACAACATTTAATGACGTCTAGACTCTAAAACTAAGTTTGGAGCTAAATTAAATTGTTAAATTTATAATTTTTTTAATAATAATTTCTCCCTTTTTAATATATAAAAATAACTAAATTTCTTCTCTTAATGTGAGTGAAGTTCTAATTTTGACACTATTTTATTTATTTATTTTATTTAAAAAAATATAAATTTTACGCTCTTCTGCTTCGTCTGAGTCAAAGTTAAACCTTAAGCTTCTTGAATCAACTAAAAAAAGATTACTAGTTGAACCGTTTTTAATCAATGGAGCATAAGTTTAAATGGGACCATAATCATATAAAATAATACTAAAATCAAAATGTTTTTATTTCAAGTAATATAGATATGGTTTTTTTTAAAAAAACTAAAAAATAAATAAGTTTTAGAAATATAAATATATATGATTTTTTTTTTATCCTTAAAAATTTCTCATATGCTCTTTTAAATTTGACATTTTATCGTAAAGAAGTCGTTAAAATATCTTCTAATTCAACGTTAAGTGGACTATTTTAATTTAATTTTTATTTAAATGATAATTGATATATTTTCAGTTCTTAATTACAAAAATAAATACTTCAATATCTCATAACTAGATCATTAAAAATAAGTTAAATTCAAATTAAGTGACAAAAAAAACGTAGTGTTGACAAATTGGATTTCAAAATTTACTTTAAATTAAAAAAAATAATTGAAACTATATATAATAATCATCCATCTTTGGTGCAAATGTATGTGTTTTTTTAAAAAAATATAAATATTTATTTTTCAATTAAAATTCAACCTTAGATTTTAGTCAAACTAACTTTTATAAAGATGTCTACCACTGAATTTTATTTAAAAAAAAGTTAATATTTGCACATTAAAAAGATGTAAATGTCTGCACTTAAGAATCATTATATATATAAATGGCTTTTTTTTTTTAAAAAGAGTATTTCAGTTCAGAATCTTAATATTGATCGATAGATGTGATTACTAATTATTACAAACAAACGAAGATTTACTTTGATAATCTTGTTTAATAAATAAAATATTTTCTCCGCAAAGCAAGTTGGTAGCATATTTAGATTCTCTAATTTATTCAATAGGTGAAGCAGTCTCCAAGATGAAAAATAGTATAATAACTTTTAAAGTTAGGATGTTTTATGTCTCTTATATAAAATTTTTGTATTTTTTTTTATATGAGAGTAATTTTTTTAAGAGATAATAAATTTTTTTCGTATAAAAATAAATATCTTTACTCTTAATAAAAATAATAAAATTCATTGATAAATAATATAAATTTTAAATTATTATATTTTTATATAAAAAAATATTAAATTCGAGTATTTATTAATAAATTTATATTTATGTTATTTTGATGGTTGATTAATTAAAAAATTAATAAAATATATTGATTTTTTATTAATGATATTAAAAATTATTTTAAAAAAATGGAAAAATGGTATGTCACAATTTGCCCTTAACTTTTTTTTTTTAAATATTAAATAATAAAGACAAAAATTCAAATACTAAAATCTTACCACCTAAACTTTTCAATTATATTTCAGTTTATTATTATTATTATTTTATTTTTTAAAATAAACTCGTTTAAGGAGGTGCTAAGCGTTGGGAAGAAAGAAAAGGAAGGTTTGCGAGCTAGAGCCAAGAAAGCAAGAACAAGAAGAGAGCTTTTCGGGCAAGCAACCATTCAAACTAAACACACAACGAATTTATTTACTTATCCTTCCATTCAACTAATTTTTCGCAGTCCTTCCTCTTTTATTAAAATCTAATTTCGACTCCCTTATTCCATTTATTAAAAAAAAAAGAAACAAAAATAATCTGATTGACTGATTTTAAGGTTTCGAAAAAAAAAAAAGGAAAAATGATGGATAATTCGAATTGTTTCGTTTCCCTGTAGTGATTCGTTGATATTGTTGGGCTTTTGTAGAGATTCTTTTAAAAGAATAATTTGATTTGGTTGATTGATTGATGGCTCTCTGCAAGCGCGCGGTTCGATTGGTTACTGATCCTGGTTTTAGCGTTAAGAAATTTCAAGCCTTGAATGTGAATCAGTCGAGTGAGTTCGGTTATCATCGCCAGATTTCTCAGCTTGTTAAATCTAATGGAAAGCGCGCCTTTCTTGTCGATACATTGCAGCTGGTACTTTGTTTTCTCATTTTCTTATTATGATTTTATTAATTTTTCTTTTTTTAATTTAAGTTTCTATTCTGCTCCGTATTTGGTACGGAAAATGCTGAATTTCAGGTTAGGTTTCATTTATTTTCTCGTCGTCCAAACAGGATTATGTCAAAATCCGACTTAGAAGGATACTAAAGATTCTTATTGTTTTAATTGTAGGTGAGGGGTTTGGAAGCCCAAGGTGTGCCATCAAAACAAGCCGAGGCAATAACAGCTGCAATTACTGAAGTTTTAAACGACAGTTTGGAAAATGTGGCTCATTCGTTCGTCTCAAAGGCTGAAATGCAGAAAGTAAGCCTTGGTTTTTTGGTTGATTTATTATGCTCACCAACTGTTTGATGGATTGACAACGAGTTGTAGTTAGTGGAGAGCTATATTTGTTTTGAAGAAATGTGATTTGAATATGAATTATGATATGGTTTTGATGTATTTTCTTTTTCTTGCGTGTTTTTGGTGGTGTGTAGACTGTGATGCTTCAGGAAGCAAATTTGTCAAAGTTCAAATCTGAAGTGCAAAGTTCTCAGGTAATATTTGGTTTTAATTATTTCTTATTTATAGTGTGGCAGTTGGTAGTTCTTGTTTATATGATATCATTTGAAGTTGAATCTGAGCATGGGTGCTAGTTGGCATTTGGGTGTCTTTCTTTTTAATAATACAAATAATTTGATGATGGAATGGTTCCATAGATGAGGATGTGTGGTAGTTGTCACTTTAATTGAATATAGATGAAGGAATCTCCCAACTATTGAAATAGAATGATTTGGTGCATTAAAACCATTGTTCAGGAAGATGTATGAGTGGGCGTGTCGTTGAGGAAGTGATTATTCTTGCCTCAATTGTGACATAGTGAAAGAAGAAGTTTTAGTTAGGAATCTCGCGTTGAATTTTCATATATATTTGTGATCAAGTTTGGCATGCTTATTAAAGCCTTCCCTCCTATTAAAGGTTTTACTGTTCATATAGAAGACTATCAAACTCTTAAAATAACCTCTTCCTTTATTTTGGGTTTAAACTATGGATGATGTTTCAGTCAATCTGAGTTTTGTTGCCCTCTTTTGTATGACATGCATGCTGGAGAAGTTCATATGGGTTTGGTGGAAAGGGAGGTAGGGCATTTTGGAAGTCTTCTTTGCCAGCTAACTTTGGTGTATTTGATTTCTAACAAATATTGTCCTCCTGTGGTTTCAGCTAGGCTTGTCGGGGTGAAAAATATTAGTTTTCATCTTTGTGGGCTTCTCTTTCCAGTGATTTTTGGAGCTTTTTGCTGTATTAAATCGCGAACCAACATCTAAAATGAGAAAATTGTGCTCCGAAATGCACATTTAGTGCAACTATGGTCATTTGATTTTTGTCAGTGCATTAAATTTTACTCAAAATTTTATCGCTGTTGGAGAAGTGTAGTATTTGAGGCTTTACATATAGCAGCAGTGGCAGTACCTATACATAACGCCTTCCGGTTGTGAAGTACTTAAAAGCTAGGATTTAGAGTCTTTTGATTGTCTCCAGATATGTAGAGAGACTTGGGGATGTTGCATCCCACAGAAAATTCACTGAGGCTTAGTTTCAGGAAGGTTCAGGGATTAGTGGAGTTCTCTTCTTGAAGCATTATAAAAGTTGGTCCATGAAAGTGAAGGTGGGCTCCTTGGTGAAGGATGGAAACTTTCTCTTCTTTAGCTACACTTGCTTGTTTTTTCAGTATCTTCTGCCCTTTGTTTCTCAGCTCTTGATTGTTTAGGAACAGTAGCTTGTCATTATTTCAATTTTTGTTGATAAACTTTGCTCCATCCAAAGTGCTAGAAAGAATGAATTCCTAAGTGTGAGCAAATAAGAGAGGGAGGGAGAGAGACTAGTTGCCTTTTTTCCCTACTTCTAATCTCGGTAGTCTAGCATAGAGGTTTGAGTTTATTTCTCATGATCTTTCAGAGGATGCAATAACGTCCATTGCCTCATCACATCTCTGTTAATAAGCTTACTGTTAATGCTGATTTATCGTCTGGCTCAGTTGCAATTTTTCCACTTAATGTTGTCTTTTTGTCGTAACAAAATTTTCTGGGAGGACATGTCTGCGCAGAAACAGTCATAAAAGCCTAGTTCAATTGTGGCCTACTCAAATGTTTTTTTACCTTTTTTTTAAGTGGACCAATGTTCTTTTTTTTCCCCTTGTGTTGGGGTGGGATTGCAGACAAACTTCCAGTTAGAGTCCACATTGGATGGAAGAAAATCAGATTGTACGGAGAAGACTATAAATGGTGCTAGAGGACTAAGAGGAAATCTGATTTGCATTTTGTTGGTGGATAATATACAAATTCTCCTCTAATTATTTGGAACCAATAATTCTACCCTACACATGAGACCAACACCTATAATCTGGCGATGCTCGTCCTAAAATTTGATGGTGTCGAGAGCTTCAGGACACAATAACATGTCTGCAAGATGCAACTTGTAGAAACAGTTATAGGAAAATGCACCTTTGCTTCATTAAATTGTGTGCACGATTTTGAGGGTGGTATACAAGTTTTATGGAACTTCTGCCTACTTGCTAGGGGTGGGGGAATAACCTGCCAAACAAATGAACCTGATTTACCCTTGGGGTTGGGTTGGGTTTGGATTGCAAAGAAAATTGAGTTGAAAGAGTTGATTTTTGTGAACCTGAAATTGTGATGTGATGGCTTAGATTACTTAAATTTTAACCTGTTAAATCTAACCTGACTGTATGATTTTTAATAAGAAATTAAATGGACATGTAGGTTATTTGGTTCACTTTCTCTAACCTCATTTGAAAAAAAAAATATTATGTCTCTACTTTTTGAAATAAATTTTAATTTATCCTAATAGACTTTTTTTTTGGGTTGATTTAATTCATGCTATATTGTTATTATTATTTTTTTAACTCACTGCACTGATCCTGGGTCTATCATATCCAAAATGATGCTCTTGATTTGCTTTATGTGGAAATGAACAGACTACAAAACATAAAAAATAGGCTTGGTTTATTTTTTTAAAGGTTGGGCTTTCATTTTTTTGGATTAAGCCCAATGCAATCAACCTAATCCGATCTGGTCCAACCCAAGACTTATTAGGTTGGGTTGGATTGGATTGAGTATAACTTGACCTTATCGACACATGATTCCCTAATTACTTGCAAAGCTTTACAAATACAATTGCTTACTTATTGTACAAGTAAAAGAGCATGCAATGATAAATAGTAGATATGATTAAAAGTTGCATAAGCAAAGTGGTGGATCTACAATAGGGCCTAAAGGGGCCACGGTCAAAACCCCACAAAAATTTTTAGATGAATCATGGTTTTTCTTATTTTTTATACTGTCTTAAAATAGGAATATTGCTGAATATCTGAAGTTTTTCTTATTTTTTGGACATTCTCGAAACTTGCAGCTTGGAGTAGACATTTCTATATACTTCACACTAGTTTTTCTCTCTAAAATAAGATGCACTTCAATTTCTTTTAAATAGGAAAAGTCCCAATACTGTAGGGTTCTTAATAATTCCCAAAACCTCATTCACAACTCAATGTATTAAATATAAAGTTAAAATAAGCACAAATGAGTTTCATGAAATAAAAGTGCCATTCACCTCTACTTCACGTCAGCTGAACTTGGCTTCTCAAAGTTAATTTCTCCACCTTTGTTTTTTCTTTTTAAGGTTTTAAGAGATTAAGTTTTGGGTTTAGTAACGACTAGGCTTAAATAAAAGAAATAAGGTGCCTTTTGGGCTTAACTTAGGGAACATTTAATAGGAATAATTTTTCCCCTTATAAAAATTTCATTCTTGAAGTTTATAATAGTTGACGACAAAAGATGTGGATATTGCATCAACATTAAGTCCTCGCACTCTTAAATAGCCTTTTCTTTTTTTTTGTGATTTGCCAAAATATCTTATATAGCCTCTTTTTTTTTTTGTGATTTGCCAAAATACCTTCACTATGGAAATAATTTTAGAACGTAGAACTTATTGTGCTTCCACTCCAATCTTTATTGCTTCCTCCTCATAAGTGGAATTTACCCTTAATTGAAAAAGTTGTTGCTCTAACACATGGCTTGGACGTACTTTCAGAGCATAGAGATGTGAAACCCATTGTGGATTCTTAATGACTTGGGTAGTAGAGCTAGAGGATAAGCAACAACACTAACGCACTCCATAATCTTGTATAGGTTAATGTATTATGGGCTTAGCTTTCCACACTTCCCAAATCATAGTACACCTGTTTAAGGAGAGTTTTGTAGAGATACCCTGTTGCCAACATTGAACTCAAGTTCTCTTCTGTGCTTGTTAACATAACTCTTTTGTCTATCTTGAGCCATTTGCATTATCTCCCATATCATTTATATCATCTCTTTAATATCTTGTACTAATTCTAGAACCAATAATCTCCTCTCACCTATTTCACCTCAACACACTGGAGTTCTATATTTTCAACCATACAAAGCCTTGTAGAATGCTATCTTAATATTGACTTGATCATTGTTATTATATGTAAACTCAATGAAAGGCAAGCAAGCATCCTCACTACCTCTGACCTCCATCATACAAGTTTGTAGTATATCATCCAAACACCAAGAAACAAACTTTGCAATCTCCCTGTTCATACCCTGTTATCAATAATAATGTCTCAAAATGTGATTGTACTGCTTGGATGCATTGTGTAAACAAAACAATGAGTTTCTATCATACTGATCTCTTTTTTCAAATCCCTTATGCTGGGCACACAATCTACTGCCCATGGCCAAAGTCCCTTTGATCTTTCACCACAAGGTCAGCTTGCAAACCCTTTTTCACATCCTTCATGAACTCATTAACTGAGAGTCTTAAGCTTGCATTTCTTGGACTTGGTCAACTAAGGTGGTCTAACCTGGAAATTAGCTATCAAAGCTCGAGAATCACTAATTGTTAGTTCAACTCCTAGAGATCTCAACCAATCAACAAAGACATTTGTGTTACCTTTAAATGAGCTATAGAGCTGTAGGATTTCTACTAAGTGTCTTAGCTACTATGTTTTCCTTGCATGGATGGTAGTCAATAGTGCGTTTATAATTCTCAATCAACTCAATCCATATCTTCTATCTCTAGTTTAGGTCCTTTTGAGTGGCAAGTACTTGAGACACTTTTGATTGGTGAAAATTTGACATGTTACTCGTAAAAGTAATGCCTTCATGTTTTTAGCGAAAATACCATCTCGACAAACTCTTAATCATGGTGTTGGGTAGCTTAGCTTATGCTTCTTTAAGTTTTCTAGAAGCCTAAGCCATTAGCTTACCATGTTGCAATAACACAACCCAATACTTGTGGAGAGGCATCATTGTATACAACAAACCCACAGTATTGGATGGGAGGATAAGTATTGGTGTTGAGGTTAATCGTGCCTTGAGTTCTTGAAAACTCTTTTCACAATTATCATTCTGGTCAACCATGTCAATTTTGGCTAATTATAATGCCCGATTAAACATCTCCCCAAGTTAAGCCATAAAGCACCTCATTTCTTTCATTTGGGCCTATTCTTTACAAGCCCAAAACCTAATCTCTCAAAACCATTAAAAGAGAGAGAGAGAAAAAAAAGGGTAGGGGAAAATTGGCTTTGAAAAGTTGAGTTTAGCTAGAGAGGTGAAGGAGCGGTGAGTGGCAATTTTCATTCAAGGACCTCATTTATATCTATATTAACTTAGATTTTAGTAAATTGAATTGTGGGTGAGGTTTTGTGAATGATTAAGAACCCTAATGTGTTGATATTTTTCTCAAAAGAGGTAAATTGAAGTGTATGGTATTTTAGAGAGAGAACCTAGTGTGAAATATATAGAAATGTTTATTCTTTAAATTGCATCTTTCAGGAATGTCTGAAAAATAAGGAAAACTCTGCCAGATTTTCTGTAGAACTTGTATTGTATTAGGATAATATAATTTTTTCTAGTTGCTAAGATTTGCCTTAAAGTTTATAGGAAATTATGGGACGGCATTTCATCCTGTCATGTCAAATCATGGCACTGGTGTTCATGCCTACATTTATTGACAAAATTAAGCTTTTGGATTTTTCTTTGGTTGAAGCATTTTGGAATTTATTCTTGAGAGTCGATCTTTCTTGTGTAATATATTACCCAAAAAAAAAACATTATTCATTTTGTACTCTGATGTAGTTTACTGAGACAGATTAGTAATGAAATGCTGTTTTGGATTCTGGAAGATGCTATTTTTAAGCACCATATTGTATGTATGTGCTTTTGAAAGAAAATTATAGTTTTTTGATAAAATGTCGCCGAATAATTCTTCATGGTGGGATATTAATTTAATGCCTGCAAGGCTGCAAGTATCACTGTTCATTGTTATTTTTTCTGAGCAAGCATATATATAATTTGCTTGCAGGAGCATCATTTTTCTATGTTGCAACGTGAAACTGAGAAACTTCGAAGTGACATAGAGAAAATGCGCAGTGAATTGAGGTTTGTCTTGTAAACTACTGGCTTTAGGCAATTTCATATACCTTTTTCTGTGTCTTTTCAGTTCTAGACTAATTTACTTTGAAACAGGTATGAGATTGACAAGGTCACCGCTGGGCAGCGTTTGGACTTAAATCTTGAAAGAGGGTACAGAGATCAGTCATATTTAGTTCTCAATGATGATATTTATCATCATTTATACTAGTAAGATTTAATTTCTTTTCTGCTGCTTTACTTCTACCCTTAACTGAGTGCAGGCGTATACGTGATGAGCTAGCAAACCAGAATGCAGAAACTACAAATCTTACAAATAAACTAGACAGGGTGAGTTTTATGATTCATATGAGAAAATGTCTACTTTATTTACTTTGATTTAGGGCAATTAAACTTGGATGTTTTAAAATTGTCCACAGGAAATTCATGCATTAAGAGCCCAGTTAGAAGCAGCTAAATATGATGTGATCAAATACTGCATAGGTACCCTTGTTTCCATATCTGCGGTTGGACTTGCTGTAGTCCGCATTTTGATGTAGGGTTACATTTGCCGAGGCAAATCATGTGAACATTTTCTCAGAAATACTAATTTTCATTCTTTTCTGGCCACTTGTCGCCTGAAAAAACAACTGGATCACTGTCATTGTGGTGATATAACTCATATTCCTGTCTGAAAGAGGCAGTTTCAAGTTGGTCAGAACAGTTATCAGTTGTTAATATGTGGGATAAGCTTAATTTATGTTTGGCTAACTCTTCCACTTGATATATTTAAGCCGTATAAGTCTACTATGCCATTTGAAGTTCATTTACAGTTATCAGTCTACTATGCCATGTGATTGAAATATTTGTTTTCAACTGTATTTTTCTGTCGATTATTTTATGATTTGAGCTTCAAGTGGTTCGATTAAAGCGTCAGCTGATAATCACTGGAATTCCATCACTCTCAGTGTGCCATCTTTATCTCATTCATCTACTTCCTGACAAACATATTTGTATCGCACTAATGACATAATAGTCATTGCCCAAATCTCAACTGCTTCATTTTGATTAGATCATATTTTCACTGAAATCTCAACTGCTTCATTTTGATTAGATCATATTTTCACTGAATCTCTTTATATATGGCCATAAGTTAACAAATAGAAAGTCTTTAAACATCTATCCTCTCCGCCTAGGTGTTGGAACTGGAATTATTTTTGGCTTTTACAATCTTTTACACGTTTTTAAGTATGGAAAGACACAGCTGGGGCTTGTGAGTTTGATGGGGATGTGGGTGGATTAGTTGAGAAGTTAAAGTCTTGAAAATAGGAGTATATGGTGGAAAGTGTAATGACGTGAGAGTTTTGAGGATAATCCATCCACACTGATACGGGTCATCAACATGCTTCCTGTTGGCCCGTTCTGATTTCAGGATAATCACAACGAATGCTGCTTTCAAGGAGTCCAATCATCAAGCGGTTTTATCATACAGATACAGTCCTATAACACTTAGGTTGGGATGCACTCTTGATAATGACCGGTGCTAGTTTACTGTTCTTACACAAAAATGAATTAAATATCAAATATATTTTTATTTTTTATTAAAAAAAGAACAAATAAGAAAATAACAGAAAGAAATAAAAATAATTTTGGAGCTGTTTTCTTCTTTTTTTTTTGTTTTTTTAAATAATTATTGTACTACATTTAATTATTATAAAATTTTACATTAGGATTCTAATATTTTTTTAAAAAAAAATATTGTAGCAGTAATTTGTAACCACTATTACTCTTTTGGTAAAATGTTATTATGTGTTGCATTAAATTTGTCTTGACCATTGTTTTAAAACACATGTAACGGTAATATATTTGAAACTTGTGTCGTATGATTGTATTAAGAATACTGATCACTATCGCATATATAGTTATATACGAGTGAAAGAACATAACTTATAAATTAATTTTGACACTGATATTAGGTATATAAACTCTTCATCTATAAATTAATGTGACATTAGCATATCATATCACATATGTTCACTAAGTTAATAACTTTCGTGACCACGTATTATTCTTATACGTTAATAAAAATATGTTAAGGATTAAATGTTGATACATATTCTCATCTTAAATTCTTGTCCTTATTCAAATATGATCAATACATTAATACATATTCAAAATCTACAATTTGCTTGCTATTTTACGGCCTAAGTTTATTTTAAGTTTCGCTGCTTATAAGTTAAATTTGGATTTACTTATTTTGATGAATCCTAACCTCAATTCTTTGAGAATTCGAGGTACTTCATAGTTCTAGTAGGACGTTAAACATACACGAATCTCTTTAATAAATTTTATCCACAAACATTTTTTTTGACACACCTAGTAGGACTGCTCTTTGTATGCTAGTAACAACTAGAAGTATGACAAAGAATTCAAAAATTACCGAAAATACCTTTGCAGAACCCTTCAGTGCGCCAAGAAAAGGCGATAAAATAATTACTATGCCTATCAGAGACCTTTCGAACTTGACGCATCATGAAGAAACAAGTTTAACTAGAAATGTCGAATATGATATACTTAACGTCAATTGGACGACATACACAAGAATTCTCTTCCATCTCATAGGTTAGTTTTCACGGCCAACATCTAGGGATTAGTTTTCCATATCTCATTAGTCAACTAGCAATTGGGCATAATGCTCATCAATCAGATAGTTGCAACTTTTAAACTATTGATTGAAGACAATTATAATATAAGCAGGAGCATCTCAAAGAATTTGAATACTATGAGACAAAATCGAATTGAGCTCAAGACTCTTCTTTAAGGCTGACTTAGTCTAGAGCTTTAAGAGCCTCGCAGACGTCAAAATTACGATAAAGTCGACATCTAATATGGCTCGGTTAACATCTTAAGGCGACTTGAGCAAGTAGAATCTATAAACTCCTAAGTTCAATAAAGTCAACCAAGATATATTTTTAGTTATGATTCAATTGGAAATATAGTAAACTAAAACAACTTACACCAACTAGCTCAGAAGGCATATAAGCAAGTCAGCCAATCACAAACACGATCGATCCAATTTGGATCTATAGAACCACAAAAACAAGCTAAAAGCTAACTATCAAAAGCATTAGCTTGACAAGAATATGTTGGTTGAAGCTTTACAGAATATAAGGGTTAACTTAAAGCCGATGGCTAAGCCTTCTTATAGGAAGCTGTATCCTTATAGTATAGACTCATTCTTTCCTATTCCTAAAGGCTACAAAATTCTAGAGTTCTTTTAGTTTTTAGGGAATGAGAATATCACCATCTTCGAGTTTATCTCAAGGTTTATAGGGCAGTGTGGAGAGGCCAGTTCTTCACCCTTCTAGAAGTTAAGATTGTTCAACAACTCCTTAACGATGGTTGCTTTCACCTGGTGCACAAACTTAGTTCTAGAATCTATTGCTTGTTGGGAACAAATGGAGGATAAATTTTATGTCGAATTTTATAGACCACCTTCAGTAGTTATTTTGGCTGACCTCACTAGAGTAATGCAGATGCTAGGTGAATCAGTTTCTAAATACATGGCCCGCTTTAAAAAGCTTAGAACACAATGCCACACTCAAATCACTAAAGCTAATTGTGTGCTCATAGTTGTTAAGAGGATGTTCTTCGCAATGAGGGATCACTTTAAAGGACACTGATTTAGAGATTTATATAAATTGACCGCTACAATGGCTAGTTATGAAAGGGTCCTAATAGAGAGAGACGAGAAGAAGGCGTCCTCCAAAGGTACCTACTACAAAGATCAGCTTGATTTAGTTGTTATCTAAATAAAGTCAAAAAGCAACTCTGATGATATTGGATGAGGAGGTTTGCTTAACTAAAGTAGTTAAAGAAGTTCTATACGAATGTCATGTTCTTAAGAGGTTAACTTCCACCAAAGAAAAGAAAAAATTTGGCAAGAATACTTAGATTACCAAGGAGTATTTGTTTAACTTGAGGAAAGCCGATGAAATATTTGATTAGCTCTTGAAGGATAAACAGATCAAGCTCTTTGAGGGGTACACTATTATGCCACTTAAATAAAGAGCCAACAAAGATTACTACAAATGGTATAAATTTTAGAGAGACGGTACAAATAATTGTATCGTGTTTAGAAACAAAATTCAATAACTAATCACAGAAGGCTGACTTTTATTTAACTTTAAGGGTAAAGCAACTATTATTGAAACTGACCCCTTTTCTATTATAAGTATAAATGTGATTATATCTTCCAATAAGAGGAAAGCTCTAAGAGTAGGGTCTTTAGCTTAAATATGAACTTCTACAAAGTCAAGGATAAAAATTCATATGGGGGATACAATTGAAGATTCCTAAAAAAAAAAAAGGAACATCACGAAGGAGTTGGCTTCGTGTGAAGAGCTAATTTCTAAGAAAGCTTGTTTGGTTTGCCCACAATACCAAACAACTTTTGAACAAGTTCCTAAGGATGGTCATATACCATTTCAGTCAGTATTGACTCCACAGCATTAGCACCAAAGAACATTTAAGCTTAGGGCGTCGACCAATGAGAACCTTATATTTAAAAAATAAGTGTCTTTGATCAACTAGAAGGTCATTATGAGAAAAGTTATACATCAAAGTCAACCAAGACACAAAAATGGTATATATAGAGATGCGACCAGTTGTGATGATTAGAGGATGCTCTTCAAAGTTATAATAATGAAAAGAGCTAGGAGATTAAAGAAAACTCGGCTAGAATAGACAATCTTCATAAGAAGCTCTATGACAATAAATCTGGGGTGAAACAGCTGATATAAGAAATTTAAAAAGAAATTTTCAACGTGGTTATCATGCTTCCCGAGTTATTTTAACCCAAGCCTGGATAGGCTTCAACTCTTGACGGAGATGTGATTGAGATATGCAATGCCACAAGTGATGAACCTCAGGAATCACAAGTGATGTGGTTGAGATATGCATGTTGACCTTCTCTTAACCACTCTATGTCAAGGCCAATTCTTGAGGTTCATCACTTGTGGCACTATAAAAAGATACTTGAGAGGTTTCCTCAACAAAATGTAAGTCTTTGAAGACGACTTTGGTTCTAAAGTATTGGTTGGTTGAGAACAGATTTGGATGAGGGATGGCCTGGACACAACAAAGTTATCGACATATCTACTGTAGGTGGCAGGTTTCTGTCCCACACTTGTTATTGTTATCTGCTGATAACGGCTTCATAGTGCAAGTCTTTAGCCGTCAAACAACTAATCTAGGACCTATGTCACTCAACATTAGGATCAACCGCTCTTGCATTTAATAGATGGCCTTTGTAGGACTATATCATTAATTGGGGACCAAATATAGCCAGTCTAAGCTAACAAAAATCTTTATCATCGAGGTAGGTAGTGGTATAAAAGTATTTGAAAAAATCTTCAAATTTGTCTTGCTTAAGTTGCCATTAAATTAGTTAGAGGTCACAACAGCTAAGCTGACTTGGAATTGGTTACGAAATGGTTTTAAAGAAGTATAGATAGTAGGTCGACACCTAAAAGTAGAATATGTAAAGAGGGTCGCCGACATTAAGGAAGGTTTTTTTTAACTTTGATTAGAATAATTTCAAACATACTTTTATAAAGGTGAGACAAGAAAAATAGTCCTAAAGCTAATACAGAGCCATCTGCAAGGGCAACTATAACCTTAAGGTACTCATTGGTTATATTTTGAAAAAGGTTGCAAAGGCTGTATAATCATAACCAGCATAGAAGAAAAGTGATATATTCTAATCTTGAGGGGTTTGCCGAGTTCTAACTAAATTTACCCATAAATTTCTCAAAACTAAGCTTAAGTTTGGTAACATTTAAGTCGACCTCACTCACACTTAAGGTGACATTGACTTTTACCCCTTAAACATGAAGGTTGAATAAGACGGATAAGTCGTATAGAGTTGGGGGTCATATAATTGAACCTAAAACAAAATGTATTACATGCTCTGGACCAAAAAAATGGTAAGATTGATATTAGTCCTTTAGGCAAGGGGATTTGATATCTAAAAGGTTGGATGAGATCATACACCTCGGTTGATTTCCAAATAGGGGTGAAATGAGGCTCTAAGTGATTTAACCACCTTCTAAAATAGGTTGATGATTTAGGCCAAGACCTAATAGTCCTAGAAGTCGATCATATGGCATGTTATATTCTTGACCAAACCTCATGGGATCGACTTTGTGATCAGGAAAGAACCTAAGGTATTTGGGAATGATGGGCGTGTTATAAGGATCTAAGATGTACTGTGAAGAGTCAGCTACAAAGGAAAGTACTTTAAAAGCGACCTGATCACCTTCTGAAATATCCTGGGATGTAGCAAGCAAGGATAGAGGGTTTCAACAGCTTCAATCAAGTTTGATTTCTTGGATCTTGCTACCAGGGAAGCTGATTTGGATGCCATTAAAGTTGATATTAAACTGATTAAAACTGCAAAAGAGGTGTTGAGTTAAGATTAAAAGTAAAATAGAAAATCAAGGATTAAAATAAAGATTGGAAATAAAAAGATGTAAAGTTTAAAAACTTACCAATGATAGTTTGAAGATTGTTGAAGAACAAGATCAATGCCTTAAAGATTGGCTTGGAAAGTCGAGAGAGAATTGCTTTTGCTTAAAAAGTAAAAGTAAAAAATAAATAAGTGAAACTTGGGTCTTATAGGCAAATTTTTGGCGGTAAAAAGAAAGATTTAAAAATAGGGATCAATTAATGCAGGAAGGTGAAAAGACATCCTTGAATAAGTCATTTAAGGCAAATCGGTCTTGATTCCTAAGGAAAGTAATATCGATTTAAATATAGCTAATAGAGAAGTTTAATTTATCAAGATTTGAAGTTGACTATGATATAATCAGTTGTATTGATTTTAAATAACGTAGATTTTCATAGGCATCTTCTGTATTTCCTTGCTTAAAAGCTAACTTGCTCCAAGGAATGTTGTATGAAGCTGACTTTTTTCTAGGATTACTCAATTAAGTTAACCTTTTCCTATGGTTACCTTCCTAAGCTGACTTTTTCTTAAGATCACTTTGTTAAGCCAATTTTATAGTTTGCAGGAAGTACACAAATAAAAGCCAATTTTTTCTCTATAAATTCATATGACGATCGACTTTGAAGAAGTTGACCTAGTTCGACATTGAAGATGTAGAATGTAAGGCTGACTTTATTATAATACAATCCTTAGCAAAATAATTCTTTTTTGATCAACTTGTAGGGGGCATTGTTGATGCTGGCATAAAATTATACATAATAGGCTAATTTGGTTTCTTTCTTTTTATATATTTTAATCTAGGCCCAGTTGGGTACTAAGCCTATTTGGGTGCCTATTAGAATATGAAGTTTTATTTTGAATAAGATTCTTTGTCTTTGAAGAATTAAGATTGGGTACGGTTTCTTGAGTTTATATAAAGGCATAATAAATCATTGTAATTCATCATTCACTCATTCAATATAACAATATAATTTTTCTCTCAATTTAACTTTTCTCTTGTTTTTGGCTTTTATCCTAGGATCTCACGCTTGCGTGTTGATCTTTATAGCCCAATTGTCGAGTTTTACTTGTTTTTCTCTGTGAAGTAACCTAAACTTTACAATTTGCTCGCTGTTTTACAGTTAAAATTTATTCTAACCTCGCTCGTTGTTACTCGAATTCGGCTTTGCCTAGTTTGATGAATCTTAACTTCAATTTTTTTTTTAGAATTTGAGGTAACTTATAATTCTAGCAGGACACTAGACATACATGAGTCCCTTCAGTAAATTTTATACGTAAAAAATTTCATAAATATAGGTTCTCTCTGTGAGAAATTACATTTTTTGAGATAGTCATCAAGTTAAAAGTTAAGTTATAGAGACACCAATTTTTTAATGCCAATCACTAGCTCCCAAGTTTGGGGCTTAGGTTTTGGTACGAACGAAGGCATGAGTTATTAGTGATTTAACTAAAACTTATAGTCATCAATTTTTTTGTAAATGTATTCAAGTTCCTTTGTGGAGGCATTATATTTTTCATGACGATATCCAAGTCTCAAGTTAAGTGATACAAATACCAAGCTTTTCGTAAGATTCCCCAAGTTCTACATTTTTGTGCTAAGAAACAACTTATGTTACCAAGTTTTTAAGGCATTCCTCGGGTGATTTCCTGCTTTTTTCTGTGGATTCACTACCTCTTTCAAGGAAAAGGCCTTTTTTTTTCTCCTTATATCGTGCCTATCTATACAGCTCCCAACTTTAGTTCTATCATTTAAAGGTTCTTCTCGATCTGGCAAAAGACAAATGTGCTTTTGATATACTAAATGATGATGGTATTTGATTGAAATAGTGCGGTACCAATGACTTTCTTTAATGAAACCTATCTTAATAAGAAGAATATATTATATTAACTTATAACTTTATTCAATCAACTTCGTAAATGTCTCAACGTTCATTCATGGAGACACTATTGTGACGGTCACCTAATTCTAAGTTAAATGGTATAGACACCATTTTTTTTTATGTACATCTTTAAGTTTCAAGTTTTTGTGGCAAGATCTAACTTATAGTCATTGAGTTTTTTTTTTGTAAAAGTGTATGAGTCCCTTCGTAAAGGCCCTAAGTTTATCATGATGATCTCCAAATCAATAGTTAAGTGATGAAGAGAACATATTTTTTGTGATGATATGCAAATCTTAAATTTAATGGTAAAGATACCAAGTTTTGTGTGCAAGTTCCCAAGTTCGAAGTTTTTGTGCCATGACAAGTTTCTGGTGCCAAGGCCTAACTTTTAGTCACCAAGTTTTTTTGTAAAAGTTTCTAAATTTCTTCATGGATGCATCACATTTTTCAAGATGCTTAATAAGTCCCAAGTTTAGCAGTAGAGACACCTAGCTTTTTATCATGATAACCGAGTTCCAAGTTACGTTGTAATTATACCAAGTTTTTCATGAGAGTCCCTAATTCTCAAGTTTTGGTAACTTGACTTATAGTCACCATATTTTTCGTAAAGTCTCTAAGTACTTTCGTGGATGCACTAAGATTTTCATGACGATCATCAAGTTCTTAGTTAAGTAGTAGAGACACCATGTTTTTATAATAATCCCTAAGTCCCAGGTTTAGTGGTTGAGACACCAAGTTTTTTATAAGAGTCCTTAAGTCTTAAGTTTTTGTTGTAAAGATCTATTTGTTTGGTGCAAAAACTTTAACTTTTTGGTTACTAAGTTTTTTGTGACAATCTCCAAGTTCCTTTGTGAAAGCACCAAGTTTTTCGTGATGATATTCAACTTAAGTGGTTGAGACACCAAGTATTCTTGATGATTACAAGGTTATTAATAGAGACACCAAATTTTGCATATGAGTATTAAGTCTTAGGTTTTTAGTCTAAGACCAAAGTATTTGATGCTAAGTCCCAAATTTTTGTCCCCAACTTTTTTATAACTATCTTTAAGTTCCTTTATGAAAATAAAATGTTTTTCGTGATGAATTCCAAGTTCCAAGTTAAAAAGTTGAGATACCAAGCCTTTAAATTTTTGTTACCAAATTTTTTATGACAGTCTTTAGGTTCTTTTATGAAAACACTTAGGTTTTAGTGATGATCTTTAAATCTCAAGTTAAGTGGTTAAGGCACCAAGTTTTTCTTGACAATCTCCATGTCCAAAGTTCATTAGTAGAGACATTAAGGTTTTTGTAAGACTTCATAAGTGCTAGATTTTAGTGCCAAGACTCAAGTGGTTGGTAACAAGTTTTTCATCACTATCTCTAGGTTATTTTGTGAAAGCATTAAGTTTTTCATAACAATCTCTAAGTCTTAAGTTAAGTGGTTGAGACACTATATTTTTTTTCTAACAATTTCTAAGTCCCAAGTTTTTTGTGAGATTCCCTAGTCCTAAGTTTTTCATACCAAGACCTAACTTTTTATCACTAATTTTTTTCGTGATGATCGCCAAGTTACTTCGTGAATGCACCACGTTTTTCGTAACAGTCTCTAAGTCCTAAGTTAAGTGGTTGAGAAATAATAATTTTTAGGACGATCTCTAAGTCCCAAGTTTAGGGGTACAGACGCCATGTTTTCCATGAGAGTTTTATAATCCTAAATTTTTAGTGCCAACACACAACTTATAATCCTCTAGTCTTTTATAACATTTGTCTTTAGGTTCCTCAGTTGAGATACCAATTTTTTCATAAAGCTCACCAAGTCCTTAGTTAAGTAATAAATACACCATATTTTTCTAGGCAATTACCAAGTTTAAAGTTTCTGGGTAGAGACACCAAGTATTTCATAGAGTCCTTAAGTCCTAAATGTTTGGTACTAAGACATAACTTTTCATCCCAAATTTTTTGTGAAAACTTTTAAGTTCCATTGTGGAAGCACTAATTTTTTCATAACGATCTCCTAGTCACAAGTTAATTGGTTGAGACACCAAGTTTTTTGTAACAATCTTCAAGTCCTAATTTTAATGGTAAAGACACCAAGTTTATCATAAGAGTCCTTAAGTCTTAAGTTTTTTTTATGCCAAGTCCTTAGTGTTTTGTGCCAAGCCTTAAATTTTTGTCACCAATTTTGTTGTGACTGTTTCTAGGTTCTTGCGTGAAACCATCAAATTTTTCTTGACAATCTCCAAGTCCTAAGTTAAGTGATTGAGACACTAAGTATTTTATAATGAGCTCCAAGTCCCAAGTTCATTAGTATAGACACATTTTAAATGAAATTTCTCAAGTTCAAGTTTTTAGTTCTAAGACCCATGTTTTTGGTGCCAACGCCCAACTTTTTGTCACTAAAGTTTTTGTGATAGTCTCTAGGTTACTTTACGAAAAGACCAAATTTTTCGTGATAATCTCTAAACCTCACTTATATGATTGAGACACCTAGTTTTTCCTTATAATCTCCAAGTGTCAAGTTTATAGGTAGAGACCAAATGTTTCATAAGAGTCCCATGTCCTAAATTTTGGCAATTAAAACCTAACTTTTTGTCAATACATTTTTTGTGATAGTTTTTAAGTTGCTTCATAAAGGCACCAAGTTTTTCATGACAATCTCTAAATCTTAAGTTAAGTGGTTAAGACACTAATTTTTTCTTGACAATCGTCAATCCCATATTCATTGGTATAAACACTAAGCTTTTTGTGATCATCCCTAACTCTTAAATTTTTATGCCAAGACCCAAGTTTTTTGTTCCAAGACTTAACTTTTTGTTATTGCATTTTTCAAGTTAATTTGTGAAGGCCCCATGTTTTTCATGACAGTTTGCAAATCTTAAGTTAAATGGTTAAGAAACCAAGTTTTTCTTGATAATCTCTAAGTCCTAAATTTATTGGTAGAGGTATTAAGTTTCGTGAGAATCACTATATCCCAAGTTTTTTATGCCCAAACCTAAATTTTTGGTTTCAAGACCTAACTTATTGTCACCATGTCACCAGATAAGGCCACATTATCATAAATTAAAAAAAAAGGCAACTATTCAATTAGTAACCTAACAATATGCATTCTTTAAAAAGTTTCCGAACATTAAATGCACATTTGGTGTTAACTTCAAATAATCAATTCATCACCACTATGAACAAACGGCTACGTCATGTAGGCCCAGAAACTACTAGCATAGAGGAATCTCACTACTTAGTGCTCTCATTCCTCTACAAAGCCATCGACACAGGGAAATCTCATTACTCAATTCTTTTATTCCCCTACAAAGCCATCGACACAGGGGAATCTCACTACTCAGTGCTCCCATTCCCCTACAAAGCCATCGACACAGGAGAATCTCACTACTCAGTGCTTCTATTCCCTTACAAAGCCATAAACACAAGGGAATCTCACTATATTTTCCTACAAAGCTATCGATACAGAGGAATTTACTACTCAGCGTTCTTATTCCCCTACAAAGCCATTAGGAGAATCTTACTGATTAGTGTATCTATTCCTCTATAAAAGAAAAGTACTTAGTCTTAAACACCGCCTGAAATTGACAAACTGAGGATTAGTCGATTATATCAAAAAGTACTTCGAAGACTATCTAATCCAAGAGACTAGATTAATAAAGTTTTTAGTGTTAACAAGTTAACATTAAAAACTAAGGGACAACTATTCTCCCATGATTTTAGCCCATAAGCCCAATCATTATAAAGCCTAAACCATCTATTGTAATTTACTGATAAGGGCATGCATGCACTAGTATATTTAGTCTTCAAATTTTGTATTTTTCTCTAAATCATAAAGTTTTGGCTATTTAATTGTGTTTTTATTCATAAATAAGTGCACACAAAAAATGTGACGAATAAGAACAAACGGGAGGTAAAACAAACGCGAAATGAATGAGATATGATGATTTTACAAAACTCGGCCATAATAGGTTTGGATGCCACAGTGCCATGTAGCTCCATCAAAAAATAAGGTTTCACGACTTCTAAGTCTGGCACCGTAGCACCCATGTGACATGAAAAATATCGACTTGGATTTGAAGCCCCTCGCCATTAGGGTTTCTCAGAGCTATAAAAGCACTCTTTTAAAGGCCAAAACACAGACTTTAGAGAGGCAAAACATGCAGAAAAATAATTCACACACAAAATTGAGAGATCAATGCAAAAAAATCAAGATTCAAGTTTAGGATTGAATATTCAAATCAAAGAAGAGAGAGAATCACATCAAGATGTCTTCTTGATTATTTTTTCTTATATTTCTTTATTATTATGTTCTTGTTCTTACTATTCTTCATGGATTAGTTTGATACTTATAGTTTTGTGATGAACTAAATTTGTTATTTTAGGATTAGACGTTTATGAACCTATTATGTAGTTGAATTTGTTAATTCTTAGCTTATGAACTTAATATATATAATTGATTCATTCTATCTTGATTTTATTTCTTTTATTATATTTGGCCAATATTTTGAATGATTTAGGAACCATAGTGAACTTGACAAAGGGATTCATATGTTTAGCTTATGATAGTTTGATGCATTATCATAAGGTAACAATTATGAGTTTCATGTAGGATAGACATATACCTAGATGCGTAATATAGTGACTTGACCATCAATAAAGACTTGTGATGAGATTAGTGTCTAAGCCAATCAATTGGCATTAATGGATTAACTAAGATATTAATAAATTCAATGAAATATTAGGGGATGAGTCTATACCTTAGATTAATATTATTTTGTGAGTTTAACCCTTTGTTATTTGTTATCTAGGTTAAGTTTTAGGTTAATTAGTTAAATTTCATATTATAGTTTTCTGGATAAAAGTTATAGTAAGTATAGTTTTAATAATCTATGATAGAAATAGATTGAATACTCCATGTGGGAACGATATCTGGACTTTAAATCCTCTATTACTTTATACGATAGCCTGCGCTTGCGCTAGGCTACTATAGCACTAATCAAGTTTTTGGTGTCGTTGCCGGGGACTATTTCTTTCTATTATTAGATTAATATTAATACTAAGCTACTTGCTTTTAATTCATATTTTGTTTATTATTTTAATTATTGTTTCAGTTTAATTTTTTTTACTTTGATTTTCTTTTATTTTACTTTGACAGTTCATGCGAAGGGCGAAAAGTGTTGCTTTGATTTCTTTTGATCATGGGATCAAAAGAAAATTACATAGACTTTGACGTGAACAATGCCAAACTTTAAACATGAAGGAGAACAATGATCATATCAATAATCTAGTGTTTGAATCCATACTACCATAGAAAGCTTTGAAAGAGTATGCTACGCCAATTACCAATTGTTTGCAATCTAGTATTTGGCAATTAACCTTCAATGCCAATAACTTTAAGATTAAGCCGAATATTAGTCAGAGGCTAAAAGCGACTGTATAGTTCAGTGGAGCTTCAATGATGATCTTAACATGCATATTATAAATTTTTTAAAAATTGGTGATACTTTCAAGTACAACGAAGTCTTAGACGATGACATCTAACTAAGATTATTCCCTTTCTCCTTAATTGATTGAGTTAAGAGTTGATTGATGTCATTCCAGTCAATATCTATATCAATATGAGAAGATTTAGTGCAGAAATTCTTAACCAAATTTTTTCCACCAAAAAAGACTACGAAGATGAGAAATGACATCACCTCATTTAGTCAGATAGATGGTGAATCATTATATGAGGCATGGGTGAAAAGAGCATATTTGTTATATATTTTTTCATACTTTTATTTTGATGTTTTATTATTTTATGAGAATAAATGGCTATTTATGTACATTATTGTTATTTATAGGGACTTGAAAGAGTAAAAATATGGACTAAAATGTAAAGTTTTTAAAATATGAACTTGTCGCCTTAGCGCTGTTAGGGTCGGTGCTTATGTGTCATTCCTGAATGTACATATACTTGTGTATTTATACAAGTGTACATTCTCATTAAATCGCCAATACTCAATTTATATGGTATTATGCATATAACATTACAGACATTGTAGATCTGAAGAAGTTCGGATCAGATCTAAAGAGTTTAGATAAGGACTCATAATTAGCCACGCTGAGACATATAATTGCTAAATGTTAGCACAGTTAAGTGTTAGCTGGTTATAATACTCAGCAGATCCAAGGGTTGGAGCCTTGTCTGTAATGGGACATAGACCTGAAAATATACTAGTAACTGCATAGTTGCAAGAGTTGCAATTAGGTGTCAGAAAATGCATGTTGCGCAAGTATGTTCTCGAATAATAGTCCTTGATCTATTTCTACTGATGCGGGTTTATCGGTGGATACCTTTATATATAGATCAGCATATTCGTATCTTTCAGGTATAGATGGTTGTTCCTGACCGACTATGAGCTTGGAGCTCGTATTGACATATGGGTATCCAGTTAGGACTGGATATAAGACAAACTCACGAGGGCCTCCGATAGACATTTAATGTAAGCCATCAACGGTGGGTCCTCTCGAGTTGAGTAGTATACGTGGTCCTTTGACCTGAGTGCCACGGTGGGCTTGTAAGTGATCCACCATACTTTGGTTCCATACATGTCACAGACCTTTCATGGTGTGACCGCTGGATGTTGCTGGGTATGGTCCGATGCTTATGGAGTCCGATGCGTACAGATATGGGATCCGTAAGCTCCTATATGGAGTTTGATATTCAGATGCTTCGAGATTGTATCTCAGAAAGTCTTGTGGCCACAAGCAATCTTCCCGAGAAAGAGTTCCGACAGGGTAAAACATTATAGCAAAGGAGTTTGTGCATATTGTTCATTGAGATACAAGTCTGGAGATAAGATATGGATGAGCACATGGGAATTTGACGGTGATAATCTATATCCCCGCACATCCAGGATATCATGACGGAAGGACTATACATATGCGTTGTAACCTCAGCTTGTATGGTTCAACGTGCTAATTTGTATATCCGTGACGTGTGCGTGGGGCATTGCTCACGGACTCATGGAATAATTCTATTTGACGAATTGGACGTAGGACCTAGGGAGTCCTGCAATATGGAGTGTACTCGTTGTGCACTGGGGCAGCGTGCCGGATTAAATTGTTTAATCCAGCAATATTCAACGATTCCACGAAAATGCGTGTGTGTCTGTATTTAAGTGTTAAATACAACAATTAGTTAATAAATGTTATTTACTAATTGTATTATGACACATAGTATATTGTGGACTGTTAGTTGAGTTTACCTAAGTGTGGGATTTGGTAGGACTCACTAGGGGGTAAACTTGGTAACTATTCATGAGGGGCAAAATGGTCAACTATGATTATTTAATTGTTAAATAATCATTCTCTCTCTCTCTCTCTATTTTTATATTATATATATATTATAATATTATTATTATATTATATTATATTATATATATATATATAAAAAACAAAAGCAAAAGAAAGAGAGAAGCAAGAATTGGCCATTCGGCTGAGAGGGAGGGAGAGGAGAAATGGAGAAGAAAGAAAAGAGAAAGAATGAAGAAAGAAAGAAGAAGAAAAGAAAAAGGAAAAAAAAAAAGGAAGAGAGGAAAAATGAAATTTCATTTTTCCTTCTGCTTCCAATTTGAGTAATTATGAATTGCTCCAAGTTCTCCATTTCTTATCCTTTTTTAGAAAAGGATGTAAATTCACTCCCGGTCATTTTGGGGATTAAGAGTTAATCACAGGCTGAACATGGAGCTGCTGTTCTAGCTCACCAAGCCTACCGAGTTGGT
The DNA here is from genome assembly GCA_946807835.1 of Ailanthus altissimus. Lineage (NCBI taxonomy): Eukaryota > Viridiplantae > Streptophyta > Magnoliopsida > Sapindales > Simaroubaceae > Ailanthus > Ailanthus altissimus. The sequence continues at coordinate 17,544,351 of OX327698.1, forward strand.
GACTAAAACTGCACGCGAGTTGGTCTCCATGTGGACTCCAGAAAAAATACGTGTATAACGTTACATGTTTGGTGAGTTCTCTAGCTTTATTAATATATTAATGTGATTAATATATTTATTTATTATGTTTATTACAAAATTTATATTTTCGTTGCGTTAGGTAATAGACACAATTTTACATGCATGCACCCACGTGCCTAGATCCTGTTGCGCTAATAAGCGCTACAAGAATTTTCGCCCCAGTGTTAGAACAGTGATCAAAATAAAAAAAAATAGAAAAACCCACCTGTTTAAGTCATAATTTAGCACCTCAGCGTTAGCTCGCCACCACGCCAGTGATAACCCAGCGCTTCAGCGCTAGACCTTCACCGTTCCAACGATGAGACATTTTACATGCAGCGCCCCAACGGTAGTGCGATTCCTAATTCAACGAGAATTGAGATTTTTAAGTTCAAATCAATCCGTATAAAAGACCACTTGTCCCCAGCTTTAAGAGATCATCTTAGAACATAAAAAAACACATAACACAAGTCTTAGAGAGCAATTAAAGCTTAATTGAAGCAGGCATAGAGAGAGATTCAAGGCGTTCTTCTGCATCAAGAGTTTCTTAGGCAGCGTAATCAAGATCAATTCGACGTCTATATCTGTTTGCTATTGATTGTATCATAATTTCTTATTAGCTGTTCTCTTGTAGCCATGAACCAAATTTTCTTTCTAAGTTTAATACTTAAACTCAATATGTGCGCTTAATTGTCATATCTTTTTAATATTTAATTAACTTAGTTCTTTGTTATTCAAATTACTTGTTCTTAATGCTTCAATATATCTTGCCAATATATGGTGAATGAATTGGTAATATTTTTTATAAACTCGGAAGAGGAATTATTATATTTAGACTTAGGTAATTTAATGCATGATTGTAGAGTAACATTTAATGTTGCATATGCAAGTTTCAAATTAGGATATGAATATACCTAATTGGCATGTATGATCAATAAGGCTTAATCCTAATGAATCTTAATTTATTACAAATACCATAGGAATATAGGTATTTGGTAAATTAAGGTATACTTGTATGACCTTGGAAGAGGCTTGTGAATACATTATTGTCTTGATCAATAACAAAGACTAAGAGAATTAAATATTAGAGGATTAATCATTAGAAAACATATTGAGGGATACTATTAACCCTAACTTTTCTTTATATTAATATCTTCTAAATCTCTTTACATTGTGTCATTACTTTTATATTTTATACATTCATTCTTAGATTTTTATTTTTTTGAACAATTATTAGAAAGACATAGTTTTAGTACTTGATTAAAAAGAAAAAATTATCCCTGTAGATTCGACATTCGACTATTTTGTCCTTTTATTACTTGCATACGATAGTGTATACTTTCACTAAATTTTAAGATATAGAAATATTGCATCAATGGGAGCGCTTTAAAGACATGTTGTATCCTTAACACGGTGTCCCTAAATGACTGTTAGTCCAAATGTTTTATAATGAATTAGTAGGCCATTTGAAGACCATTATAGATGTCATTGCTAGAGGAGCTACAATGAATAAGTCAATGGATAAGGTTTATGATTTATTGAAAAAAATAGCGTCAAATAGTTAACAACGGCCAACAGAGAGGATTACACCAAGAAGAGTCACTGGTGTGCATGAGATCGACATATTTAATGCATTGGCAACACAAATCAATATGTTATCTAATAAGATTATTGCAATGAACATTGCTAAACCTCAGCAAGTAACTTGTGATTTTTGTAGTGATATCCACATGAATGGGCGATGCATGGAGTCAGCTAATTATGTGGGTAATTTTAACAGACAACAACCTAACCCACAATCTAGCTTCTATAATTCGGGGTGGAGAAATCATCCAAACTTCTCTTAGTGTAACAACTAACAGGATCCATTTAGACTAATGAATCCCCTAGGATTTTAGCCACCGCAAGAAAAAAAGTCAGGATTGGAAGACGTGCTCATGCACTACATGAAGTCTAATGATGCCATCCTACATAACCATTTGGCGACCTTGAAAAATTTAAAGGTCCAAATTGGATAACTGTTGCCATTAATAGGAGACCTTAAGGCACTCTACCAAGCAACTCTAAGATAAATCCAAGAGCAAATATAGAGCAATACCAAGCCATTAACTTGAGAAGTGGTAAGAGCTTACAAGAGAACACATTCATACCACCACCATCAAGTATAAAGGAGAAGAAAGTACAAAAAAATAAAGTGCAACTATATAGACCACCAATTCATTTTCCTCAAAGGCTCTAGATGTGCTAACTAAGTGCTGGAATAGAAAATCAGCAGCATTTTACTCTACAACGAAGTGCAGAAACTAAGAATAGTGCAAACAATTCAGCAAAAGATAGTGCAGAAGCTAGTATATTAATGGAGAAAAGTTTAAATGCAGTAGAAAATATTAGTACCAATATGCAATATCAGCAGTTCACACCTCATCCACTATTCCCACAGAGGCTGTAAAATAAGAGATTATATAAACAATTCTCTAAATTACTCAATGTTTTTAAGAAATTACATATTAATCTCTCTTTTACAGATGCGCTTCAACAAATGCCTAGCTATATCAAATTCATTATGAGACTGTGATATTGACAGAAGAGTATAGTGTTATTCTTCAAAAAATGCTACCTTTTAAGCTCAAAGAATTTAGGAGATTTACCATACTGTGCTCTATTGGGAATCATAATCTTAGTAAATCTTTATATGATCTATGACGAGTATCAATCTCATGCCCCTCTCTATCTATAATAAGTTAGGTTTAAAAGAAGCGAAATAAATCAATATCACACTTCAACTTGCTAAATACTCTTTTGCCTACCTAAAAGGAATTATAGAAGATGTGCTAGTAAAGGTGGATAAGTTCATCTTCTCTCCATATTTCATTGTTCTAGACATAGAAGAAGACAAAGAGATCCCTATTATCCTTAGAAGACCCTTCTTGGTCATGGGACATACAGTCATTGATGTTCAAAAAGGAAAAATCACCATAAGGGTATAGGATGATACTGCGACATTGAAAGTCTTCAAAGAGATTAAGTTGCCATCGAAGAGTAAAAGACTGTGGTAGTATTAATGTGATGCATCTAAACTCCAAAGAGCTCAAAGACATGAAGATGTTGAATCTTCACATACAAAAGAAGGCATTAAAGTATAGGAAGAGAAGAAAGAGAAAGAAGCAGTAGCAGTGGGATTAGAAGATTAAAGATTTAGGCACAAAAGAGACACTTCACTGGCCTAAAATTCAAATCTTTCCAGAGAAGCACAAAGAGAATAAGGCTAAAGTTGTTGCCCAAGATCTAAATAAAAAGATGTGGAAACCAAAAGAAAGGTTAGTGTCTTTATGTTTCGGTCGTTACGTTGTTCGATGCTTAAACTCTCTTTTTGTAGCCTTATTTCAACTCCAACTTAGACCCATAGTAGCTCTATACTCAGTCAACTTGACTTTTAAGAGTCTCTCTATGAAGAGTTGATAATGGAGAGGGTTGAGTCTGAGAAGAATTGAAGAACAAAGATGTATGCCAAACTGAGTAAAGAAAATCATGTGGAACGAGTTAACTCGTCCATGTCAGCTCCTGATATTCGGTGGGTGTCTTTCATTCCTTTTGACTTTTGTGAATATAAAGTTGAAATTTGGACTTTTAGTTAGAATATTTGATTTATAAGAGTAAAATTGACTGCTTTGAAGCATTAAACAATTATTTTGTGAGAATTAATTTTGTTATTGTTAAATTTAATTTATATTCTAATTATGCAAAAAAATTGATTTTAGCGTCGATAATAATGGCGTTAGTTTCTTTAATTTTTAATTATTTATTTAATTCTGAAATAAAATTTTAAAAATAAATATTAAATATGTAAATGTTAAAAAATTGGTGATTCAACAATTTTGGTTGGACAAGAATTGAGATGAATACCAAAGTGGAGAGTCACAAGAAGTCTAGAACGTGTGGGACATGTATGGAGAAGTCTATGACGTGTGGAACACGAAGGGGGAAGCGAAACGGGACTTAAAGATGCGAAGAAAGTGAAGAAAATACGAGATAGGCGCTGCCAGGGTTGAGCGCCGCAGCGCCCAGGATAGCAACCCAATGCCGCGGCAATGGGCACGATTATGCCCAGCGCCGCGGCGCCAGACGCGTTAGTTGTCCATTTTGGTTCAAGATTTTGAGTTTTGAAAAGTTTTGAACTTTCAAAATAAGTAGACTCGTACTCTAACAAGGAATAGGGTTAGTAGGCATGAAATACACCCTATATAAATACTTGTAAACTCTTTAGATGAGATTAAGTATTAAGAGAGACTCTAAGAGAGGGAAAAAATTGGGTAGACACTAAGTGCTTGTGGGCGCTAGGGTGGAACCATCGTTTGGGTGATCATTCTTCGTGGTAGAGTAAGGGTTCACTAAATATTAGGTCCTTTAGTGGGTTTTCCTTGTAAAATCTCTAGGGAGTTAATGAGGGAGGCTAGGATCCTTGGATCCACCATGAATGTAGGTAATTAGCCAAACCACGTAAGATTGTGTTGTGCTCTTTTATATTCTGCTTTGGATACTTGCTATTTTACTTGATTAATAGGTTATTCCGCTGCGCAAAGAGGTTAGGGTTCTAGGTTGGACTTTGGGTTCCTCGCTTCAATATAACCTCAAGAGGGAGAAGGGCATTTCCTCCCTCAACAAACTGGTATAAGAGTTAAAAGTTTGATAATACACACTTGGGGTATTTAAACCATGGTTACAATCAAGCAAAAAATAGAGAAGTTTAATGGGATGAATGACTTTAATCTTTGGAGGAAGAAGGTTAGGGCTCTACTAGTGAAGGAAGGGCTAGACTCAACCTTGGAGGAAGCCAGCTCCTCAACTAGCGATGAGACGACAACCTCAAAGTTCGGGTAGAAAGATTAGGACACGATTCAAAAAAAGGCTCACAGCACCTTATTCCTGGCATTGAGCGACGAAGTATTAAGGGAAGTTGGTGATGAAGAAACCGCTTTGGGGCTATGGAAGAGACTCGAGGCATTGTACATGAAGAAGTCTCTTGCAAATAAATTTCTTGTGAAAAAGAAACTACATCAGCTAACAATGCACGAGGGAACTTCATTGAGAGTTCATATTGACAAGTTCAACAAGATCATCATAAGTCTTAAGCAACTGGGCATCAAGACTGAGGATGAAAACAAGGCCATTATCCTGTTAAGTTCGTTGCCAAAGAGCTATGAAAGTTTTATGGATACGCTGTTATATGGTAAGGAGTCTTTAACGATAAATGACGTCAAGGCATCATTGAACTCAAAAGAATTGACAAAGAGATCTAAGTCCGAGAGTGAAGCAGCATTGCTTGCACAAGAAAGGAAGAGTAACCAATCAATAAAGAGATCTAAGATGTGCTTCCTTTGTAATAAGGAATTGCACTTTATAAAGGATTTTTCGAAATCAAAAGGCCAAGGATGGTGGGCTGCAATCGGTATTAAGGAAGATACCAAAGTTATAGACACATTGGTAGCCTCAAGGGAAAAGTACACTGACAAATGGATACTAGATTCGGGATGCAGCGTCCATATGTGTTCCGATAAATCGATGTTTACCAACTATAAAGCCAAGATAGGTAAAGCTCTAATGAGGAATGACATGACTTGTGAGATCATGGAGTTGGTGACATAAGGCTGAGGATGCAAGGTGGAGAAACTAGGGACTTACATGGTGTAAGACATGTTCTTAAATTGAGGAGGAACTTGATATCCCTAGGCAAGCTCGATGAGGAAGGGTATTCGGTTAGAGCAAAAAAATGAAAACTAAGGGTAGAGAAAAGACCTACAAGGGTGCGAAGTACAATAGGGGACTCTATGTGCTTATTGAGATGGCCATGAGTGGCCCAACGTGGGCTGTTAGGGTAATGCAGACCACTAGGCAATATCTAAACCGTGCTCACTGAAGTGATGAGGGTCGGAAAGGAGTGCAACACATCCATACCCTATGCAAGGTGCACGAATGCCTTTGGAGACCAAAATCACTAGTCCGGGGAAAGTTAAGTCTTGGTGGAGACTTAACTGGACTCAACTTTAGGTGATAGAGTATTGGTGATCGGATCCCGAAACCTTCTTATTTGGAAGATTTTGAATCAAGGAAGTGTTTGTTAAAAAATTGGTGATTCAAAAATCTTGGTTGGACAAGAATTGAGATTAATACTAAAGTGGAGAGTCACAAAAAGTTTAGAATGTGTGGGACATGTATGAAAAAGTCTAAGACGTGTAGGACACGAAGGGGAAAGTGAAACGGGACTCGAAGACGCGAAGAAAATGTGGGATAAGCGTTGCCAGGGCTGAGCACCGCGACGCCCAGGACAGCAACCCAGTGCCGCAGCGCCACGACGATGGGTGCGATTATGCCCAGCGCCGCGGCGCTAGACGCTTCAGTTGTCCGTTTTGGTTCAAGATTTCTAGTTTTGAGAAGTTTTGAACTTCCAAAACAAGTGGATTCTTACTCTAATAAGGAATAGGGTTAGTAAGCACAAAATACACCCTATATAAACACTTGTAAACCCTTTAGTTGAGATTAAATATTAAGAGAGACTTTAAGAGAGAGGAAGAATTGGGTAGACACTAAGTGCTTGTGGATGCTAGGGTGAAACCGTTGTTTGGATGATCATTGCTCATTGTAAAGTAAGGGTTCACTAAACATTAAGTCTTTTAGAGAGTTCTTCATTAGGTTTTTCTTGTAAAATCTTTAGGGAATTAATAAGAGAGGTTAGGATCCTTGGAGCCACCGTGGACGTAGGCAATTGGTCGAACCACGTAAAATTGTGTTGTGCTCTTTTATATTCAGCTTTGTATTCTTACTATTTTACTTGATTAACAAGTTATTCTGCTGCGTAAAGAGGTTAGGGTTCTAGGTTGAACTTTAAGTTCCTCGCTTCAACATAACCTCGAGAGAAAGAAGAGCGTTTTCTCCTTCAATAGTAAATTTATGAGATTATGCCACATATCTTTTTTTTTTATTACTTTTATTAATAATCAATTTATAATTAACAAACATATATTATATGATATGTTGCATGCTAATTTACAATTCTCAGTTTGTGTTAAGTTATAATTTTACCTTCTATTATAAAAATAAATGATAACAAGTTAATAAATTAGAATAATTTAATTTTTTTTATTAATTCATAAGATAAAATTAAAAAGTAAACGAAACTCCTAAAACAAAGATATTTTTATATAAAAAAAATTAATAATTATAGAAAACAACATCATAAACACTTTACTTTTGTCAACTTAATTTATTTATAATCCCGGAGACACCACCAAGAAACTTCATTTACGAGGATGCTATGTTTTTATATCATTTATTTGCCTCGTACTAACGTTACCTTCTCCTACTGCTTAAAACTACTTACAGTGGACAACTCAGTCGGTAACTCGGCACGGCAACGAGGCGACTCGCTTTAGGCGCCGTGAGTCCAAACATATCATCCATGTCAAGTTCACCAGAGTTCATTCCATCGGGCAAAGTCCAGTTAAAACAATGAAGCAAATGAGCCACGGACAACTCCAATGCATACAACCCGAGTTGCATTCCGGGGCAGGACCTTCGACCCGACCCGAATGGAATGTACTCAAAATTGCTCCCTTTAAAATCTGGCGCACCATCATGCAGAAACCTACTAGGGTTAAACTTATCCGGATCTTCCCATGCCGTTGAGTCTCGCCCGATAGCCCATGCATTGATCATGACACGCGATTTAGCTGGGATGTGGTACCCAGAAACGACGGCGTCGGCAGCAGTCTCATGGAGGAGTAGAGGGATTGGAGGGTGAAGGCGTAGGGTTTCTTTGATGCAACACTTGAGATAGGTGAGGTTGTCAAGATCGGATTCGTGGACTAATCGGGTCAACCCGACTTTCTCAGCAAGCTCTTGTTGCACTTTGATGAGGTCCTCAGGGCTCTTCAATAGCTCAGCCACCGCCCATTCGATTGCAGACGCTACCGTTTCAGTTCCTCCAAACATTACGTCCTATAAAATGAAGAAATGTTATATTAAGCTGTAATAGCTGCATGCGTGATTTCTTCCTTCACTTTTATCAATACAAAATATCCAATATGATCATTATATAATAAAAAAATTATATAATATATGCTATGCTTTCAGGATAATTAGAATAACGTTAGATATTTTAAATAATATTTTAAAAATAATAAAATAATATAATAAATAATTTAAAATTTAAATAATTTTATCATCCGATAATTATTGGACACTTTAATTTAAAATTTAAAATTTAATATATCGTTTGAAAAGTATAATATTATTTTATAAATTACGCTATGCTTACATTATTTATACTCTAACAAATGACATCTTATATGTCTATTATTAATTGATATTATATATTTATTATATTAATAATAAGTAAAAAAAATTAATAATTATTTAACAAGTGTTGTTCACTAGTTGATAACATATTAAATGAGATATAAATTTTATATTCAATTAAGCAAGTGTAACACCACTAGTAATAAAAATATATTTTAAAAAATAAATTCATTTTAAATCCTTAAAATGGTAGAATCACGTTAATTATAATTCATAAATTTGTATAATATGTATAAATATAGGAAAAATATTCTGTTGTTAATCAATTTAGTCATAAATTTATGCTTGCGAATGATTATAAAACAAATAATTTTCAAAGAAAATGAAAAAACGTATGCATAATTCATATTTTCAAATTATATCATAATTCTAGCAACCATATATATAAATATTAGTATTACCATGATGATGGCTTTGATATGATCTCTAGTGAGCTTAATAGCAGACTGTGAATCATCCCCATCGCCATTCTCAGCATTATCTTCACTATAAAAAGCCATTAATTCATCAACCATATCCGTATCTGCTTCAACATCATCATTTTTGCCCTCTTTACCGATACTCTTCTTCTTCATATGCTCATCGATAATGCTATCGATGAACCCATCTAACGACTCTCGAGCCCTAGTAAGCCTCTGATTAAATTCTCTCGCATGAATCCACCCCATCCATGGTATAAAATCGGCAATATTAAAAGCTCCAAAAAGCTTGGAAAATTCTTGCATAATCTTCACAAACTCATCTTGCCCTTCATGGGAAAACGATCCAAAAGCAGCCCTATAAGTTATATTTCTTGTCAAAGAAAAAACCAATTCGCCAATATTAATTTTAAACCCATTTTTCTCCATAACGGACCTCACCGTTGAATCCACTTCTTCTCGTACTGACGCCCAAGACTCTGCACGTCTACGACTAAAGAGCTTGATGACGCATATTTTACGCATTTGACGCCAAAATGGGCCATAATTGGCGAACGCCATGTCGGCTCTGTTGTAGGTTAAATATGCAATCGCAACGTTTGCTGGGCGGTTTGAGAAGATGCCGTCTTGCACTTGAAGCACTTCTTTTGCCATGTCCGGTGTCGAAACGGTGATGACATGAAGGGTTCCCATTTGGAGGTGGAAGAGGCCGCCGTATTGCTTAGCTAGCCGGGCGAGGCCGCGATGAGTCAGTTGATCCACCATGGTCATGTTGCCGATGATCGGATAACCTTTTGGGCCAGGCGGATATGGGAGTTTTCGACTTAGCTTTGTTAATAATGAGAAGAAGATGAAAGCTAAGAGAGGAAGTATGATGAAAGAGATGGATGAAGATCGGAGGATTTGCAGAGAATCCATGGCTAGAGTTGCAGAGAATTTGGTTATGGTGAAGGTTTACTTGGGTGAAAAAGCGAGTAATATACTTTGTAAAATGCTCAGTTGTTCGTTTGTTAGGGGCTTAGGGTTGATAAATGGCGAAGGACAAATATGGTTGTATTAATAAGCCTGTAAGTAGACAACAGCTGCACACAAAATGATAAGAGGATTCTTTTCCTTATTTAGTGCTTCGTTTCATTTCTTAACAAAAATAATTCAAATTACAACACAGCAATTATGATTTTCTATTAATGTTATCATTTCATCATCTTAAGACTCTTCATGGTAATGGCATTGACTCTGGGCTTACGTTTTTTTTTTACTCTCTGCAAATATTACAATAATTTAAAATACCCAGATTTTGTCCGGTTATTTAGTAAGAAAAATTCCCTTATTTTTTTAATTCAAGTTTTTTTTTATATTACTTTATTACTGTTTTTTCTATTGTATTAACTATAAAGGTATTTTTAAGAGGACAATCTATTTTGATTGAGGTACCACATTAATTGCTTGTCAACTTTTAATTTAAATATTAAACATATTTTTTTTAATTAAAAAATATCAAAAATATAAGTATTTTATAAACTCAATACTTTTTATAATAAGACTAATTTTTACATACATATCAGAAATAAGGGTATAAATATAATTAGACATTTATTTTCTACCTGTTTTAATTTTTGGCTTAATACTAAATATAGCTTAATTTTATTTATTTAACCATTAAGTTTATTTGTTTTTTAACTTAATAGAAATTTAAAGTTAATTTTGACTGAATTAAAAAAGTGATTTTTTTTTATTTTTTAGTTGAATATAAAAAATCTAAATCATTTAATTAATTTCTTCTATAAAATATCCTTAGTTATACGATATAATTACATTCTATTTATATAAAATTATTTATTTAATATTTTTTTATGTCTATACATATATATGTATTTCATCTTTTTTTTTGGTTAAAATTATAAATCGATTGTTTGAAACATATAATTAATATTGTTTTTAACTTTGATTATTTTGATAAATTTTATATTAATATTTTTTAACTTATATTTAGAATATTCTCCCTTTTTGAGTTATAAATTAGAACTATCATAATTGTCTTACAACTTTAAAAAAAATACGTTATAAAAAATTATAATGACATGTTTAAATTTACACTATTATAAGATTAATTTGTATAAAGCATATTATTTATTCAACATTTATATTTTTTATTATTAATTTAACATAAAAAATTTATAAGGGTACAAATATAAAAGAGTTAGTTTTCAGTTCTTTTTTAATTAAAAAAATAAATAATATAATATTTATATTGAAATATTAAAAAAACAAATAGGTTATTGAAATACAATCAAATATTGGTAATTTTTCTTTTACCAATAGATCGAAGTTGTCATCAATAGTTTCATATACTGTATTTCATGACTAAAAACGACGGTGTAATAAATTGAAGGTACTAGAAAATATAAAAGTAAAATCTGAAAATTAAAAGTAAAATATTTTAGGGGAAAGGGACCACTTTATTCACGCACTTGTTCGATAAGCCTCTCAACATATATTTTTGTTTTAAAATTAACTGATTAAGTTTAGGATTGGACATTTGTTGGGTTCAGTTCTGTTCAACTTGAACCAAACCAAATTCAGTATTTTTTAATTAATCAATTAATTTTTAAAAAAATATATGTTTAGAGATTTATCAAACATGTGCGTGAATAAAGTGGTCCGTTTCCCCTAAAATTAATAGAATAAAAGAGGGTGAGCACCCATTTAAAAAAAACAAAAATCTTGTTAGAATACACACGAAGAATAAATTAAAACCGTTTAGTACATAACTAGTATATTCTAAAATAACCCTTATTTGGACATAAAACTTTTGGGTCCATAACTAATAATTTGGGCCTAAAATTAATACTTTTATAAAATTTTATGTATTTTGTAGTTTGTAATTTTGTAAATTAGAATTCAATTATAATCTTAAATTAAATTAAATAAATTTAATTGTATTTTTTTTAATTGATTTATATTCATGATAATATTAATTATTCAATTGAGTATATTAAAGTTAAATTAATTAATTGACTTCTCACTAGATTGTTGAGAAGGCATACTGCTAATGGCATTAATTACTTTCTTCTTCAACTGGTTTTTCATACCACCAATTATACTCCTCATATATTATACATAACAAATCTTTGGTGAATCTTTTTATTTCATCCACTTTTGCATCATCCTCCTCGAACAACATTTCAAAATATAAGCCTACAAAATTTATTTGTATCATGGGCCAAGTAGGATAGCTAAAATCAATATCTTGTTTATTTTTTCGGAGGATTCTCAATATTTATTATATTTCAACTTCATATGTCATGCCATGCCATATCACCCAACAAAAGATTATTATTAGTTGTCGCAAGGGCCAAGTTGGAATTGACTTTACAAATTTCATTAAAAGTGATGTTCGATGTCACACTTAAAGATACACTAAATTTATTTGTCGCAACATAAAAAGTCTTTAAAAAATTAACAAATCTCTCTGCATTATCCCAATCCTCACTAAGGGGTGGCCCTAACCTCTTCTTCCCATTCTTTTCATCCAAATAATATGTCTCATAGCCATCATCTTTATAAGACATACAGTCTAACGCTTTTTAAAACTTCGAAACAACTATTAAAATCAAATAAGTAGAATTCCACCTCATTGTCACATTTAAGATCACGCTACTTTTAGACTAAATCTTTTCTTATTGGATTCACTTCTATAAATCTACAATCAATAAGTCAAAAACCTCATATACTTCACAGTACTCTGAATTTTGATTATACTCTCATTTAATTTCTTTGGCCCATCACCCACAATTCAATTTAGAATATGTGTACAACAACTCACATGTAAGAACTCACCTTCTAACATTATGGAATTTGCCTTCTAACTCCTAATCTTCCTCTTCAAATACTTAATAACAACTTCGTTTACACTAGCATTGTCAACTGTAACAGTGAACACTCTCAATCCCCTAATCAACTAAACATGACTGCAAAATTCTTCTAATTGTATCTCTTTTATGATTAGACACTAAACTAAAACTCAGAATCCTTTTATGCGATTCCTATTTACTATTTATAAAATGATTTATGACAACCATATAACTAGCATCCTGAATGAAAGTTCAAATGTCAGTAGTCAAACAAACTCTCTGACTACTCTCACTTAACATACTCTTCAAAATTGTCTTATCATCAAAATACATCTGCAAGACATTCCTGGTAATCATTCTATGTAAGGGGACATCAAATCGAGGGATCGTTATAGAACAAAAATAAAGAAACCGCTCATGCTCCATAAATTAAAAAGGCAACTCATCCACAATGATCATTTTCACAGCTACCCTTATACAAGTCTCTTGATCAAAACCCATTCCTTTCATTACAAGACTAGCATCGCCCCCCTAACTTCACTACCTTCTATAGCTATAATATTTTGATTTCATCTTCAAGTACTTATCACACTTCTTCATGTGTGTATTCATATTGTTTGTCCCATGGTTTGTAAAACTACTTTGATACACCTTCTTATACTACTTGCACTCCGCCTTATTTAGATTATCAACACATTTAACAAACACTGTCCAAACCTTGAATCTTAATCTTGAAGATTTTGCCATTAACGATGAAGTTTTAACAATTTTGTGCACTTGTGAAGGAGGTGGTATCATATTTTGTGCATTTTCTTGGTTTTTTCTCTTATTTGACAAAAATGTAGCACTTTTCCCTTTTAACTACCAATGATAGGATACGCGGTGGTTGTGTTTCTTCCAATTCAAGCTCATTAGATTTAGGTGAGCTCCTCGAATCTTCACTCATCTAAAAGTAAATATAAAAATAATCATTCAAAAGAAATAAGTAAAAAATGAGAAAGAAAATTTTATTATTTTTGAGTTAATTTTTTTAGTTTGCATAGAGTGGAAAGTTTAGTTTATGACCAAGCAAATTAATATTAGAATCAACTAATATTGGAATTTGGAACTTTAGTATTAACCAATAATCACAATCATAATAATGTTTTTTTAGAATTAATCAATTCCCAATTATTAATTTTTTTTGTGAATAATGAGACTACTAAAAATTATTTTTGTGGATAATATGAAACTTTAGTATCACAAATCATACTACAAATTCATATGTCCTAACGTCCTTCAAATCTTAATACAACACAAAATAGAAAAAATTTATGGATAGACAACAAATTACAATTATTGAAATTATTTTCATTTTCAATTACAGTATGGATAGACTATACAAAATCACAATTCACACTTTAATCAAATAAATAAATATAATACAATTATACAAATACAACAATGCATTATATATATTCAGATCAAATTACCAAATTAAAATCAATAAACCAACTTAACAACAAAAATATTATAAGCAAAAATAACACAATAAAACAATAACAAAATTATAAAACTATTTTTTTTAGACAACAATAAAAAAAAAAAACAAATCCACAAAATAAAATGATAAGCAAAATAAAACTATATCCAATCCTATTGGTTATTGTTGAAAAAGAAGAATTATGAATGTAGAAATTAGTCATAATAGTTAAAGTATGCTAGGTACGGTCATTAAAATTATTTTCGCCCCCTCAAGATTTATATTCTTGATATAAATAGGTTGAGTGACAATATAACATTTAAGATTTAATGACTAAAAATGATTGTCATAAGAGTGCACACTACAATAAGTTAAATCATCTGAAAAATATTAAAAGGTAAAACAATTGCAAAAAAAAAGAGCAAGGAAGAAAAATTGATATCTTAGTGACTTTGACAAGCAATGATTTAAAGGTTAATGATTAATTCAATGACCAGAATTAATTATTATAAAAGTACACACTCAAATGCAATAATAAGAACAAGAAGTTAAATTATAATAAAAGTATAGAAAGATGGAGCAATTATAGAGAAGAGTAAGAAAGAAAATTTGATATCATATTGATTTTGACCAACCAATTTTGATATTGACCTTAATATTCCTATTGTTATTAAGAAAAGTGTTAAAGCTTGTACTAAACATCCCAAATTATAAAATATTTTACAACTAACTTGTCTTTAGAAATTATCCTAGAAAATGTAGAAGAAGCTCTCAAAGATGCCAAGTGGAATGAGGTCCGCATCTAATCGAGAATAACTTGGTAGCAAATTTTGATTGGCCATTACAATAACTAAATGTGAAAATTGTATTCTTGCATATAAATTTAGACAAAGAATGTACATAGATTTGCCTCTGAGATTTAAAGATAGTTATGGTGGCAACAAAGTATGTAAATTAAAAAAAAAAATTTCTTTATGGACTAAAATAGTCTCCCCAAGCATGGTTTGAGAGATTTACTAAGTCCTTGCTTAAATTTGAATATTGTTAAAGCTAAGATTGCCACGCCCTAGACCTAAAAGGTCTGATACATGACATAACTTACACTCATTCAATAATATTTAAACATTCATTTTAATTTCTTTCAGAAGTATAGCAATTGAATTATGACTGAGACAATTAGTAAACCGAAGATACGCAGAGTTTTCTCAGAGATTAACACTTTATTACGTCACCAGTAGCAACTTTGTTATCGGAAGCCCAGAATATATTCATTGCAAATTCTTACTTAAAATTAATCCATAACCACACTTGGTGAAACTTAAACTAAATCCAACCACACACAATAAAATAATACATAAGTATTTATTCAATAGGGACAAATCAAATATTTTATCCCACGTGTCCCCAAATGAAACACTCAGCAACCTAGCAACTTAGGAAACTCAAGAAACAGTAGAAGCCTTGCCAAATTCACTAAGTACACATGTACCTTATTTACCTAAAATCACCATAAACTATAATGAGTATAAAACTCAGTAAGCATACTAGTTTTTCATATATCAAAATACAAATACATATGTGTACACAATGCATGTGTATGATATGTTGTAATAAATCAAAATCATAATCTTATCAAATCACATGTCAGGTAAGCGCTTACACATTCTTTCAAAATATATAATAGGAATACCATCACTCAACTACTACTTAGTAGGATTTACACATAACATATCACATAATGAGTCAAATGTCACTCGTATGTGACATACCGTATGAGAAGAATAGTACAAGTGAGGTTTAAATTACACATATATAATGCTCAAGCCCGAAGGTAAGAGCCAAACCCTCACCCTGATCATCGGTGAGTCCTCTCACATGCACCAATACGCCACCACACGAATGTGATGACTCAATCTTCCTTTAGGTATCAATAGGATCCTCCCTACATACGGAACACATAACATATACCAATCCCAAAAGAAATGCCACACATAAAGACTCCACAAATCATATAAGATGTCTACTAAGTCAACAGTGAATTTAAACATCCTCAAAACACAAAATATTTCTCATTGACATATTACACTTCAAAGCTTTCTTTGTTAAACACATTTCATTTTGAAAGCTCACTTTCAAAAACACATGTATGTCCCTATTCAATGTCAATGCTCACATTCATAAACATATCTTTCACATTTCATATCAAATACACTTTGGCATAACATAAAAACATATTTCTAAGCACATTTACAAAATTATACATAGACAATTACTATGCTTATTGTGATTTCAGTAAAAAAATCTAGTATACTTATCTCTTAGCACTTTCAGCTACAATGCTTAAATCTTCTTAACCTATCAATGGAGATTAATCATTCCATAAGCCTCACAATTCACACAAAATATTTTAAATAGCTTACAAAATTATACACAATGCATTTATCACATCAAATTGGTCTAATTACTTGGTTTCTCAAAACCTGTCATTCTGATCACTTACATTTAACAAAATTTTCTAATACAACAAATGATGTCCAATTACTCCAAAATCAAAATATATCATTTTTGACTCATATATCCTTCTTATATATAAATATTATATCAAAATTTCTACACAACTCATTCCATACATACCATCGAATCCAAACTACTAACCTGACAGGATCAAGATACTTACTGAATAGTATTCAATCTCCTAATTTTATAAAATCATATACTAACTCAAAAATTATAAAAATACCACATAATTACTCTTAACACATATCGCAATTCATTTAATAATATTTTACTTCAAAATCACTACCAAAAGTATTTTAAAACTATTTTATTTCATAGCTTTAAAAATCTGTTAATCAAATACTGCAATGAGCTGATATACTTTAGAAAATTATAACAATTTAACCACATTGATCTAAATTCTCAATTCTGAGTATATCATATTAGACATATAAGCTTATTATATTCCACAAATTCATAATTTTTTAAGATCATTCAGCAGGCCAAAAATTGTTTGCCACTGTATCATACTGTTCATACAGGAAATTTTCAGAATTTCAGGGTCATTTTAGTAAATTTACTAAAAATGCAATTTCTAGAATCGTCATTCGATTCAAAGTCTCAGATGATCCTAAACATGTTTAATTTCATATACTCAAAATTCAAAACTAGAATCGAATCATAACAATTTATAAAATTCCTGGATCACGAGACTATCAAGCAGAAATTCTACAACTCATCATGATTTATCAAGTTATCTACATAGATCATCATCAATTCTCACAATATCTTACGAAATACGCATCAAATCCTCAATTATACATATTTCAAGAAATCAAAACTTAAAGAAATTAACTTAATTAACACCGATAAATTGAGAAATAATTGTGATATACCTCTTAAAATCTAAAATTCTAATTTCTTCTTCTTTTTCTTCTTCTTCTTCTCTTTCTCTCCCCTCTATTTCTCTCTTCTCTCTCTCTAAAGGGATAACTCGACCCAAAAGAGTGAATTAGGGTTTCAAAAGTGTATTTTTATACTAAGAGGCTAATTTTTTATATTTACAAATTTACCCCTAAAACTTTCAAAGTATTATAAATTGGTCCCTAAAATAAATCTAAAGTCTTGCAAATAAACCCAATCCTAATAGTATGTCCTTAACCTATACAAACATTACTAATAACAATACATAAATCAAGTATCACCCACATACAAATAAAAATACGTATATTTATATATATAAATACTTATTCTTACCGATTGTGGATACTGGTTACTACAAAAATAATTATACTCTTTTTGTGAAGCACTTATCTACGTAATAGTAACTAGAAATGATTTGGAAGAAATGAAAATCCTCAAGGTCCTTTTAGTTAGAGAATTTGAAATTAAGGATTTGGAACCTTTATATACTTTCTTCGTATAGGTTGCAAGATAAAAAGTGGGATTTCATTTCACAAAAAAGTATGCATTTGTTCTACTAAGTTAAACAAGTATGCTATGATGGAAACCTATTGATACTCCCATAGATCAAACCCATAAGGTAGGTGTTATTAGAAAAAGCAATCTAGTTAAGAAAGATACTAAAAATTAGTTGGTAAGCTAATCTATTTATCTCATCGTGACTAGATATAACTTATGCAATGAGTGTTGTTAGTCATTTTATGCACTCACTGTTAGAAGGTCACATAGATGCAGTTTAAAGAATTTTGTGTTATTTAAAGGAAACTTTAGGGAATGGTCTAATGAACTTTAAAATGAACATTTAAGAGTTGAAGCCTTCTAGATTAGTTATAGATAGATCTACATTTGGATATTGCAATTTCATACGAGGTTGGTGACTTGGTGAAGCAAAAATAATTTGTGGTGATGAGGTTAAGTGTAGAAATTGAGTTTAAGGCAATGGCTCGTGTAAGAGCCATAAAATTACCTAAAAGATAATTTAGTAAGTCAATTTTTAAAAGGCCTATTAAGAGCATAATTATAAATATACGCAACCCGTGGGCTTTTTTTCACTATAAAAAGGGACCATAGAAACAAAATGGAATTTAATGAATTCATTTTGCAAAAATCTCTTTGTTTATAAATTCAATTTCTCTCAAACCTCTTTATAAATTTTTCTTAAGATTATTGAATTTATAAAGACTAATAATCCTCTGTATAGCACCGTCTATAAGAATCCATAATTATTGAATAGGTGATTCATGTCTCAAGAAAAAATTGGTACGATTCTATAAATTAATTACTATTTAACTGATTTAATTTTGTTCATTATGCCATTAAATGTTCATCATCTTCAAAGTATGATTTAATCAACCACTCATTTGCTAATCCTGATTAAAATAGTATAATTGAATTGTTTGATTGATTCAATTACAAACAAGTTTCAATTTCCAAAATTTTACCAGCTAATTCATGGTGCTTGGTAAATACTTGCCTTATTGATTCGCGTGTCCATTTTTCGAAGAATAAATTACTTGATCTCATGGCTATTTAGCCGATCAACTATTCCGGTGATATTTTAATATTATTCTTGCAATCATTTAAATCATTCAAATAGGTTTTTGTGTTTGTTTCCTTTGAAATCCATTCATTATAATTTATTATTTGAAAAAACTTGTTCTTGTAATTTATGTTAAAATTTGTGTTTATGTGTTATTCTGTTTTATATGAATATTTATTATTTAATATTTACATAATTAATATTTCGTTAAATCATTAATAATATTTATTATATGATAAAATACTTATTATATTTTAGACATTCGTATAATTAAAAGAGTTTAGTTTAACGCTAAAGAGTTAGTAATTATAAGAGTTAGCAAATTTTAAAAATTAGAACTTTGTCTAAAATAGAACAATATCCTGAGAATGTATTAATAATGACACAATTGCAAAGAGTTACAAATTGTGTTAAAAAATGTCATTATACAATATGTTCTCAAACACTTCGTTCTTGATCTATCTTTACTATTGTGGGTTGATCAGTGACCCCTTTCTAGATTAATTTATGTCTATATTTATATTGTCCAGATGGTTAATCTTAGCAAATCATAAGTTTAGTGAAAGCTTATATAGAGATGCAAGTATTTAATAAGGATTGGGTACTAAACAGATTCATGAGGACCTCCAATAGACATCTCATAAAGCCGTCAATGAAATGCCTTCTTGATATGAGTAGTTTTCATGATCCTTTGACCTGAGCGCCACGGTGGGCTTGTGAGTAATCTATCATACTTAGACTTCACACATGTTACAGACCTTTCATGGCCTGACCTCTAGGTGTTGTTGGGTATGGTTCTATTATCATAGAGTCTAGTATGCGTAGATATGGGACCCGTCAGCTCATAAGGTGAGTTGCATATCCTAATACTCTGAAATTGTATTTTAAAAAGTCTTATAGTCATAAGCTGTAAACTCAGAAAAAAGATTTTTGTGGGATAAATAATATCGTAAAAGTGTTTGCGGATATCATTTATAGAAATACAAATCTAGAGATAAGTTCACAGTCGAGCAAATAGAGAATTGGCGGTAATGATCAATATCTCTACTTTTTTAAGATATAGGTGACGGAATGATTATATGGATATGATTAACCTCAACTTGTATGGTTCAACGCATTGCTTTGTAATATCTATAATGTGTGTATGGAGCATCATTCACGAACATATGAAGGAGTTTTGATTGATGCTATACTAGTTAAACGCAAACGCATGCTATCGTATCAAGTAATATAGGATTTTAAGTTCAGATATCGATCCCACGGGACTATGCGATCTAATTCTATAAATCATGTGCTAAAATTGTAACTACCTAAATTTTATTCAGAAAATCATAATCTAAAATTTAATATACTAATCTAACTATATCAATTAAACTAAATAAAAGCAAATGGTAGAATTCACAAATAAAGATAATCTAGAGTTTTGACTCGTCCCCTATTATTTCATTGAATTTATTAACCTCTTAGTTAATCAATTAATACCAATTGTTGACTTTAGACACTAATCTCATCACAAGCCTCTGTCGATGGTCAAGTGACTATATTACACATTCTAAAAATCACTTATATGTCTATGATAATCAAATTAGAATGTAATTCATTAAGATCAAGTCTAAATTATATCATACATACCACCTAGGTATATGTCTATCCTAGATGAAACTCATAGTTGTTACCCTATAATCATGCATCAAACTATCATAGGCTAAACACATGAATCCCTTTGTCAAGTTCATCATGGTTCCTCAATCATGCAAAATATTGATCATGTATAATAAAAACATTAAAACACAAGATAGAATGAATCAATTGAATGTATCAAGTTCATAAACTAAAAATTAACACAATTCAAATCCATACTAGGTTCATATAGTCTAAACTTAGATGAACAATTTAGCTCATCACAAAATCAAAAGTATCTAACCAATTCATAAAGATCAACAAGAATAAGAATATTTATTTTTGTGTTGTGACTCCTTGATGTGCTTCTCTATTTTCTCTGACTTGAATCTTAATCTTGGTTCTTCAATCTTGGGTTTTGATATTTAATTTTGTGTTGTGAATTCTTTCTCTAAGTTTTTGTCTCTTTTCATTCCCTCTCCTATTTAATTAGGATTTTTGGCCTTCTATTTATAGGTTTATGTCTTTAATTATTGTTCATGATTTACTATATCAAGAATTGTTCACCGCCACCGTTCATGGCCGCGACGTTGAATCATGGGCACAACAACGTTGGTCACTGCAAAATTTTGATATTTTTGGCTTATTTTCTTTAGAGTTTCAACTCTATTTACTCTATTGACTCCAAATCTACAAAAATAACAATAAAATACATCAAAAGTTAAATAATCTTAATTTCTACGAAAAAATATTAAGTTTGGAAGATGTAAGTATTAAACTTAATGAACCCTAACAAGTGGCATACGACAAACTGGTCGAGGACCTAAAAAGTCTCACAATATTAAGTGTACTCATTGTACACTTGAGTAGCAGACTGAATTAAACAGTTTAATCTAAGAAATTTCAATAATTCAAAAATTTATTTCAAGATCCCTTGGTATGTGTATTTATCAAGGTTTAAGTGTTAAGTACATCACATAATTAGTTAACAAATTTTTTTAACTAATTAATAATGACAAGTGGCGCAATTAAAACCATAGATTGTTTGACTTTGAGTTAACAAAATTTACCTTGTTTGTGTGGCAAGCAAGATCTATTAAATAAGCAAAAATAGTTTTGCTTTATTTTATTATTAGTAGTCAACAAACAAGTTAAACGAAGATGCATAGCTAGGCAATGTACGGTGGGGGCAAGTATTTGACTATTAAAAGTGAATTGTAATAAAATGAAAAATGCTTCATTTATTAATTCACTTTTTAGCTTGGCATTTTGAGAGAAAGAGAGTTTAGTTTTGCTTTTCAAGAACAAAAAGAGCTCTTCATCATCATCTTCATTGAGTGGCCGATCATTTACAAGAAAAAGAGAGAATTGATTAGTTTTATTTTTGCAAGAGTTGCAAGTTCTGAAAACACCAATTTCATTTATTTTTGAAACAAATCCAAAGGTTAAAAAGTTTAACCAAAACTATAGTGTTTAAAGGGTTGAACACTTAGTTTGCTGAAAATTAATTGAAGCTGCAATTCTAGAAATCTAAGCCCACCAAGTTGAATTCTAAAATCGCTAAGAAGAACACTTCAAGGTGAACTCCGAATTTGAAGAAATAAATCCCAAATGCTTCCAAGGTAATTTAGTGTAATAATATTTAAATTAAGTGTGTTTGTTGTATTAGAAAATTAGATTTCTATTTCACAGTGCATTATGTGTGTATGACATGCATATTTTAATATAATAAAAATATTTGACATGCATACACCCCATTAGATTAGCACATATTCAATTAGTATTATAGCATATTTGTGTGCTTTTGTGGGATATTGAAGTGTTTTTGTGTTTGAGGGAATGTCTCAGAGCTGTGGATGATGTATTTCAAATGTTGAAAGTGCAAAATCGGGCCATAACTCAATGGGACTCTGCGACAGTGATATCTCTATAGCGCTGAGGATTCCAGTCTTTAGCACTGCAATACTAAGGAAGTCCAATCCTCAATGTTGTAACGTTGGAAATCTGGCATTATGGCATTTGGATCTCTAACCCCAGCACCATGGCGTTGAAGGGCATAGTGTTGGGGGCTCTATCTCCAGCGCCACAACATTGGGAGGCTGGTAGCAACGCTAACACTATTTCATTCTAATTTTTTTTTAAGGGTTTAAAAATGTATGTGAGGTTTATTTGAGTTATATAATTGTTATATAACTATCTTATAAACTGTATATCATTTGTTTGTGCTTTTAACCATAATAGGAGCTTTATTGGTAAAGGTTAAATATGCTTGCACAAAATAAATATGTGATTGAGAATCACATCCTCATGAGATGAGAATAAGCATATTAAAATCTCTCTTAATCAGATTGAATAGTATTTTATTATGAGATAATATTATATAATGGTTCATCTTGTCAATACAGTGTTAAATGAGTCACTTCGATCTTTTCTAATATTGCTAAAGTTGAGGGATTGGTCAGTGAAATTGAACTATACCGATTAAATATGAGATGAGACAATTATATGTGAAACTATTGTCTAATATTGCTAAATCGTGAGAGTCGTATCAACAACATATATTTGATTATTGATAAATTAATCTGAATAATTTGAAATATATTTACCCAATATTGCTAATGTAGTAACCACTCATCCATAACTGATAAGAATAAATATTTATATATATAATATTTTTATTTTATTTATATGTGGGTGATATTTGATTTATGTATTGTTATTGGTATTATTTGTATAGATTAAGGATCTACTATTAGTATTAGATTTATTTGTAATATTTTAAATTTATTTTAAGGACCAAATTGTAATACTTTGAAACTTTTTGAGGCTAATTCGTAAATACTATAAATTAACCTCTTAGTATAAAAATATATATTTGTAACCCTGATTCACTCATTTTGATCGAGCCACCACTTTTAGAGAGAGAAAGAAAGGGAAGAGAAAAAGAAGAGGAAGAAAAAAAAGAAGAACTTAGAATTTTAATATTTAAGGGTATATCATAACTCTTTCTTAGTTTCTTAGTGTTAATTAAGTTAATTTCTTTAAGTTTTGATTTCTAAAAATATGAAAAATTATATATTTGATGTGGATTGTATGAGATATGTTGAGAATTGATGATGATTATATGGATAACTTGATGAATCATGATGGATTTGCAGAATTTCTACTTGATATTATCTTAATCCGAGAATTTTGAAAAATTTTGTACTTCGATTCTAGTTTTACTTTTTGAGAATATAAAATTAGACATTTAAAATCATTTGAAACTTTGAATTGATTAAAAATTTTATAAATTGAATTTTTAGTAAATTTATAAAAATGATCCTGAAATTATGAAAATTTTCTATGTTAACAGTATGCTAAAGTGATGAACAATGTTGAACTACTAAATGATTTTAAAAAATTATAAATTTTTAGAATATGATAATTTTATATGTCTAATATGATATATTTAAAATTTAACATTTAAATCAAAGTGGTCAAATTGTTATAATTTTTTAAAGTGTATCATCTCATTGCAATATTTGATCAACAAATTTTTAAATATATAAAATAAAATAATTTTAAAATACTTTTGGCATGTATTTTGGAGTAAAAACTTTATCATGGATTTAGATGTGTCAAGAGTAATTCTGTAATAGTTGTATAATTTTGGAGTTAGTATATAATTGTATAAAATTGGGAGATTGAATGTTATCCAGTAAATATCTTGATCTTGTCAAGATAATAGTTTAGATTTGATAGTGTTTATAAAATAGATTGTGTAAAAATTATGATATAGTATTCATATATAAAAAGGATATATGAGTCAATTATGACATAGTCTAATTTTGGAGTAATTGAAAATCATTTGATATGTAAAATTTTTTTGTTAAGTATAAATAGTTAGAATGATAGGTTTTGAGAAACCAAGTCATTAAACTAATTCGATGTGATAAATGTAATATGTATAATTTTGTGAGCTATTTAAAGTATTTTGTGTAAATGATGGTGCTTATGAAATGATTAATCTCTATTGATAGGTTAAGGAGAATTAAGTCTTGTACGCGAAACTATTGAGAGATAAGTATACTAAACTTTTACTGAAATCACAATAAACATAGTAATTATTTGTGTATGATTTTGTAAATGTGCTTAAAAATATATTTATGTTATATCAAAGTATATTTTGATATGAAATATGAAAGACATATATTTATGAATGTGAGATTAACATTGAGTATAGATATACATGACATACATGTGTTAATAAATTGAGCTTTTCAAAATAAAATATATTTAACAAAGAAAACTTTTGAAGTAGAATATTTTCATGGAAACGTTTTGTATTTTAAGAATTCTTGAACTCACTATTTACTTAGTAGGCACCTTATATAATTTGTGGAGCCTTTATGTGTAGCATTTCTTTCGGGATTGGTATGTGTTATGTGGTTCGTATGTATGAAAGATCCTATGGGTACCTAAAGAAAAAGTGAGTCATCACATTCGTGTGATGGCATATTGGTACATGTAAAAGGACTCACCGATGATCAGGGTGAGGGTTTGGCTTATACCTTTAGGCATGAGCGTTATATATGTGTACATTAAACCTCACTTGTGCTATTCCTCTCATACAGTATGTCACCGACATGTGGCATTTAACACAATATGTGATATGTGATGTAGAAGTTCTACTAAGTAGTAGTTGGGTGATGGTATTCCTATTATATATTTTAAAAGAATGTGTAAACGCTTACTTGACACGTGATTTGATAATATTATAATTTTAATTTATAATGGCATATCATACACATGCATTATGTATATATATATTGATATATGAAAAACTAATATACTTATTGAGTTTTATACTAATTATAGTTTATTGTGATTTCAAGTAAATAAGGTATATGTGTGCTTAGCAAATTTGACAAAGCTTCTGCTGTCTCTTGAGTTTTCTAAGTTGCTAGGTTGCTAAGTATTTAATTTATAGACACGTAGTTTGAGATATTTGATTTATTTTTATTGAATAAATACTTATGTATTATTTTATTAAATGTGATTGTATTTAGTTTATATTCCATTAAGTATATTCATGGGTTAATTTTGTGATGAACTTACTAGCAACTTATTAAGGATTTCTATATAGTATTCAAGTTTAAAATTTTATGCAATATTAATTATGAGTGCACATTATTAAATGAGTGTAAGTTATGTTATGTATCAGATCTTTTTAGATCTGGGGCATGACAACTAAAGTGTGAGGCTGAAGTAAAATGTCAATAAGGCCTACTTCTCACTCTATAGTTTAAAATGTTTAAACTTTTATTTTTTTTCATTTGAAAGATTAAATGGATTATGTAAAGTAATGTGAAGGCATTTTTAGATTAAAAAAATGTATAAATTTTATATCCATGATCTAAAGTATTATATATTAACGATTGAAATGTTTTGCTAACATCTCTTTCTTTTTATCTTGTGAAGATAAAAATAGCTTCAAGCAACCAATTGGTACGCATACTTGATGTATACCAACTCAAGGGTGCCGAGAACTATGCTAACTGGCTTATGATCTTAGAATAGTTCTTGATTTAGAAAAGTAAGGGTATATGATTTATCAAACCTTGCTCCAAGGTGTTTCTGACGATGCCACTCTAAAGGGGAGAGAGAGAGAGAGATTAACAATGAATGAATGATGATTTGAAAGTTAAATCTTACATCTTCGTCTTAATGTCTACGAAGCTTCAAAGAGAGCATGTTCACATAGACAGTGTTAGTAGTATCATGCTTCATTTGAAAGAGTTATTTGGCAACAGACAAGTTAAGATATACTGGGTTGTCAAATCTCTGTTTCAAGTTAGACTTTCAAATAAGTCCTATTTGTCCCACGTCTTTAATATAATTTCATACATTAAAAGGTTGGAGACCATAGATGTAGTTCTAAACAATTCTTCAAGGAATAGTTTGATTCTCCAGTCACTTTTGAAATCATTTGCACAGTTTATAATAAACTTTAATATACAATGATTGATTCCTACTTATACTGAGCTGCACAACAAGTTAAGGATTGCTCAAGAGGACATGAACAAAAAAGATACAACCCTCTACATTCAAGGTGCTTCATCTTCTACTCCAAAGGCTTCTAAGAGGTCTAAAGAAAATAAAAAAAAAGAAGGTGAAGTAGACACCCAACATGGGTCCTCAGAAGCGACCTATATCTAAACCACAGAAGAAAAATAAAACTAAAGAAAAGTGTTTCAATTACGGCGAGGACGAGCATTGAAAGCATAATTGCTCGAGGTATCTTGCTACGATCAAGAAGAACCCCTCAAATATATGCTTACCTATCATTGACATATAAATCATAATTATTATTTCTTTTATCTCTCAACTTGTTTATAATTTTATTATTCTATAATAAGTTAATCATATATTACGATGAGATTTGAATTTTTATAATGACTAATCTTCACAATCTCAGTGATGCTGATTTATCATGCACATTAATCCATGGTACACAACGATCCATGATATGTATGCAATGATCTGAGCGACTCGCTAGTTTGCATATAAAATTATCTTTTGATTCAATTTCCTAACACTCCTCACAATTAATGCATTCATCACATATAACAACAGCATATCAATATTCTCTTTATTCAATTCTTGCACACATTCGGATATAAATTCATTAAAATAATTGTTTTAAATTTATAATAATACCCGAGCAATTGATATATTGTTTATAGCAAACACAAATTTCAAAAAAATTAACGCTAGTATCATTGTCAAGAAATTAACATTCAATTTATTTTCTTATCCTCTCCAAAACATCTCAAGCAAGCAATGCAAACACAATATGAATAAACGCCAAACTCGTACCTTTTCCAAGGCCAATGCAATCTCATTTTGGCAACATAAGCAAACTTTCAAAATCCTAAATATATTTACAATCCACAAATCGCAACATCCCTAAACACAGTACAACCAACAACTTCACCTCAAGTCATTGATTGAGTCCCAACAATGTAGCAAAGACGCGATACACAAACCCTACAAATGGAGCAATTCTCTAAGGCCTCTGTGCAATAGTAAAGCTACCTACAAGAAGTTCTAAAATCGAACGAGGCTGCAAGTCCCCTGAGAGCATTATCCTGCACAATGATGACCCAACTTTGCAATAACATATACCACCTTCAATGATGTCGCCACAAGTAGTCCAACTGACAAAACATCCAAGCCCAAACTTACAAGTAGCACAACAACCTAAAGTTAGCTTGACCACAAAGTTGCCAATTCGTAATACATCACCACAAGTCCTCCATACTACTGTTACACCAAATATCTCTACTACACTAACTGCTAAGCCATTTCCCACAACTTATTCGCCAGAGGAAGCACTAAAAGCTCGAGCACATGAAATATTTAATGAACGCTTACAAAGTCATCAAATCCATACTCCTAGTGCATCTTACTCCTTTGCAACCTAGAAGCTGCAAGAATCTCCATTCATAGAGGAGATTGAAAGTAATAATAAACCACTCAATTTCCATATGCTTCACTTCAGAACATATAAAGCCAACACCAATCAGATAAGTCATGTACTTATTCAAATAGATTGTATCTCTTGAAGACTATAGTGATGCCCTTAAGTGCAACTTATTCCCTCTCACATTCACATGCATTGCTATGACATGGTTTTAAAATATGGCCCCAAGCAATCAAGTCATTCAATAGCTTTTGCGAGTTATTCATTAACCACTTTCAAACAACTCACTAGTAGCAAATCAATGCATTTGACTTAGTTACTGTGCAACAAAGACCTACGAAAACATTTAAAGATTATGTTAGGCGTTTCAGAGAAATGTACATGTAAATCAAAAACCCTGACAAGACGTATCCTTCAATTGCATTCTTTAAACGACTACTGTTAAGACACTCATATTTATAAAGATCTTCTACGACAATCTTCTACAAGTATAAAAAAAGTAATATCACCGTACGAAGTCTTTCATTCACGTGAAAGATCAGCTAAGAAAAAGTCACAGAATGATCATAAAGACTATCACTCAATTTGTACCTTTCAAAGTCCAAGAGCAATAGTCTAATACCATAATAGATTATAAAAGCAAGATAAGATATCCCTATTCACCTAAAGTCGCAAGAAAAGATTAAGTTTCAATACTCTACAAACATTTAAGTTGCCTCGCAATTCTCTATTAGAGAAGATTTGGATGGACAATAAGCACAATAGACTATTTCGCAATCCACCACCTAAAAGAAACCTGACCGCTCAGCGAGATAAAAACTAAAAGATTTTTGTAGCATAATGATCACAAGCACAACACAAGCGAATGCAAAACATTAAGAAGAAAAAATGAAGACTTGACACTCAAAAATGTTTTGGCCAAGTACATCCTAAAATACAATGCATCTCCTCCATCAAAAAGTCGCAACAATGAGCGGTAAGTTACCTCCACTTTAAATATTGCTCCTAGAGAATTAGAGATCACAGCTCCTCCACCAATAAACACGTTACGCATACATTGCAGACCTGATCATAATAACGATGCTCATCTAAGCAATAGCTATGAAGAAGTCCTTGATGAATACAATGGTGATGCCATTGTATAAAAAATGTTAGGAATTTTTAAGAAAGCAGTGTTGACTAATATTAACATCTCCTCAAAACAATTTTAAAGAAGTAGCAAACGAAGTGTTCCTATAGCCAAAAACTCTTACTATCAGCGGTAAGCCTAATCATGAAAGCCTCACCAAGAGTGAAAAAAGGCATGAAGAGAGAAAACTTATCCATGCTAAACAAATGAATGAAGTATTATCTCCAGCAGCCATTGTCATGTCAGTCTATCAAGCAACAACAAATGGTTCCCAACTATATCAAGTACTCAAACGAAGATTTACTTGGCATCGTCTACCTACACAATGATCCACGAGTTATTATTGTATAAATATCCAACTACTCTATCTCAAAAGTCCTAATTTATTGTGGAAATAGCAAAGATATCACATTTTGGAGTACTTTTCAAAAAATAAGCTTAAAGGAAATGAAGATTATTACAAGTAAATCACTAATGGTTACTTTCAAAGGCATCAAAACAGTACTCACAACAACTCAAAAAACCTTGACAGTAAACTTCTTAATAGTAAATGCTCCCTTCGGATACTATGCCATCATAGGTAAAGAGTGGTACATTAGATGCATAGAATAGTGTCCATCTTACAGCAAAAAATAAGATGCAAAGTTAAAAACAACTTGAAAATTAGTACCATTAAAGGAGATCTGCAAGTAATGAGAAGGTGTTATCAGATGAACCTAAAAGACAAAAAGAATGCGAGTACATCTGCATCATCATCTGCATCAATAAAGATGTATAGTTCTACTAAATAGTAATTACAATTAGGTTTAAAAGGGATTCGCCAAAGGAAAAAGATAAGGCACAAAAAGGCATAAAAAAGCAAAAAGATAAAGAATAAATATTAATGAAATTACAAAATCGCAAACTCAGATCATGGAATCACAAATCGAAGAATTTACTCCTCAGAACAAAAAACAACCCTCCAAAACAAGGCAGGCAAGGCTAGTTGAGATACAAGCCTACATAAGAAATGCCTTTAAACCCTTTAAAATTAGAGAACAAGGTTCTTATAAGAACCAAGTTGCAAAAGAAATACGTCGATGAACTAGTTAAACTGCTAAGAAAAAAAAAGGCAATGTATTTGCTTGTAGCCATGAAGATATGCCAGAAGTAGACCCAAGCATCTTGTCATTATTTGAATTCCAAGAGTAAGCTCGTGCATTTTGTCATTCTTTGAATGTTGATTTAAAAATCACTCTAGTGAAGTAAAAGAATAGGCACTTTGCTCCTGAAGGGAACAAAATCATAAATGAAGAAGTTGAAAGGCTATTAAAGATCAAATTCATCAAGGAAATCCACTACCCTAAATGGCTGTCAAACATAGTTGTTGTAAGAAAGAAGAATTGAAAGTTGAAGGTCTACATTGACTTCATACACCTAAATAGAGTCTATCCCAAAGATTCATTCTCTCCCAAAAATCGATCAAATGGTTAATGCTACTACTGGGTACGAGTTGATGACATTTATCAATGCATATTCAAGGTATAATCAAAACCTTATGAACCCAGCTAACGAAGAAAAGACAACCTTTATCACTGAACAAGGACAAATTATTATCAGGTCATATCTTTTAGCTTAAAGAATGCTGGAACTACTTACCAATGGTTGATGACCAAAACTAGGTCAGGTTGTAGAAGTTTATAATGATGATATGATCGTCAAAAGTAAAAAAAGATAAGATCACTTTTAGAACTTACAGATGTGTTTGATACCTTGAAGAACGACAAGATGAGGCTCAACCCTGCAAAATTTTTGCTTGGCGTGACTTCAAGAACCTTTCTAGGGCATATGGTCAGTCAACATAAAATTGAAGCCAACCCTGCTCAAATTAAAGCTCTCCAAAAGATGAAAGAACCTGTGAATGCTAAAGTGCAGATGTTAACAAGGCAAGTGGCGTTATTAAATAAATTTATATCCAAGATGTCAAATCGATGTAATCCTTTCTTCGACAACATCAAGAAATCCTCTAGTAAGGAATGGGGACTTGAGCAATCGAAAGCCTACCAAGAATTAAGGAAATATCTAACAACTCCATTAATTCTAACTACAATAGAGCATAAAAAATCGCTCTTTCTCTACATAACTGTATTTGATGTTATAGTAACTATAGCCTTGTTTGTTGAAAGAAAGAATTAGCAACACCCCATTCTATTATGTTAGCAGAACTCTCATAGGTGTAAAAATTCGCTACAACATGATCAAAAAGTTGATAGTTGCTTTATCACATGCAACAAAAAAATTAAGACATTACTTCAAAGCTCATTAAGTAATCATCTTAACATCTTACTAAATTATAACAATCTTGTCGTAGCCAAACCCAATTGAGAGAGTAACCAAATGGGCGACGCAATTAAGCACCCTTGATCTAAAATACAGACCAAGAATAGCATAAAAAGGGCAAATTGTAGTGAATTTCTTACTAGAGTTCGAACGTAGCTGTAAGGAGATACAAGATTTAGACAAAGAAGATGCTAAGCTTGATCAAGTGCCATGGAAAATCTTTGTTGATGGATCATCTAATCAATTTGGTGCTAGAATTGATATTCAAATAATAACACCAGAAAGACTCGTGTTAGAAAATGCCATACGACTTGAATACTAAGCATCAAATAATGAAGTTGAATATGAATCTGCAATTAATGGGATGATATTGGCATTGAAATTACATGTCATAAAGAGCCAGCTAGCTCATAATAGATTCTCAATTGGTGGTTAAGCAATTTCTTAGTGAGTATGAGGCCAAAAAATGAAAGGATAAAGCTATACTTGAAAAAAAATTAGAAAACTCATAAGCAAATTTCAATCTTTTGGCTTATCTCAAATTCCACAAGAAGCAAATGAACATGCAAACAACTTGGAAAATAAAGCATCCAACATGAATGAGAAAAGGACCCACAAGACAAAAATCGAACTACTATACAATCCAAGTATTGGAAAACAAATTGAAGTATTCAAGGTAAAGGAAAGTAAAGATACTTGTATGACCCTATTCATCAAATACTTGGCTTCAAATGAATTATCAAGAGATGCCAACAACACTCACAAGATAAAAGTTTGAGCCTTAAAGTTCTCAATGATAGATGGGCAACTATACAAGAAGTCGCTAAACAAACCTTATTTGAGGTGTGTGGGCCCAAAACAAGCAAAATCAATCTTAAAAGAAGTGCATGAGGACAATTGTAAAAATCACACAAGTGCAAGATCTATGGCTCATAAAATTATGTTGCAGGGATATTTCTAGACATACATGATTGCAGACTCAGAAGCATTTGTCAAAAGATGTCACCAATGCCAAATACATGCATGCACATACTTCCAACAAAAAAACTTCATTCAATTATAGGCCCTTGGTCTTTTGCATAATGGGGATTAGCCAAATAAGGAAACAAATACGTGTTGTTGCTTGCTACAAACTACTTCACAAAATGAGTAAAAACAGCCACGTACATAAATCTTACTAAAAAAAAGTTGAGAAGTTTGTCCATCACAACATTATCTATGGATTTAGAGTTCCTCAAAGTAATTGTATCAAACAATGGTAAGTAGTTCGACAACCAATTGATGAAAGAATTATGTCAAAAGATGAAAATCGCTCACAAGTTCTCTTCCAACAAGTATCCACAAGAGAAAGGTCAAGCTAAATCAACTAACAAAACCATATTCTCCACTCTAAACAAAAAGCTAGAAGGGAAGAAGGAAGAACGGTTAGAAGAACTTCCTATGGTTTTGTGGGCCTACCGAACAACTAAAAGAAATGCCACTGATGAAGCCCTATTTACGATGACTTACGACAGTGAAACAGTAATCCCTACAAAGGTAGAATGGCCTACTTTAAGGTCAAAATTTGCTAAAGATCAAACTCTGAATGAATAACAATTAATTGTAAATGAAGACTTAACTGATGAAATTCGGGAATTTGCAGCTATTAAAATTGCAGCTTACAAGCAACAACTCTGAAAATAAAGGCACAAGTCTGAGACCAAGACAGTTCAATCAAGGTGACTAAGTTATGAGGAAAGTAAAGGAGAATACTAAAGAGCTCAATGCTAGCAAGTTTGCCTCAAATTAGGAAAGACCTTATCAAATCAAGGCAATAGTCGAAAAAAGTGCTTACAAACTAGTGAGCATTGAAGGGAAAGAAATGATCAAGCCACGGAATGCTATTCATGTCAAAAGATATTACATGTAGAAAAGAAAAGCTAGTATCTACATAAAAGTAAAGAGATGATTTATTCTCTATCTCAAAAGTTGTCACAAAGCTTTTTATCTTTCTATCATCATTTCTATATAAAAAAAAAAGGAATGGAAGTCCACGTTTCTGTTCATAAAATTATGTGACAAAGTTGTCCAATAAAACAACCAATAACCGCAAGTTGTCATAACACACGAATTACTGAAAGCATACAAAAGAATACGAATCGTCAAAAATACAAGTCAACAAGATTTCTAAAAAAAAAAAGAATATAATAATATACAATTACAAAGATGACTAAAAAATGGAAAAAAGGAGTTACATAATCAGAAGACGACCAACATATGTCGCATCATTCATGATTAAAAAAGGCGACTAAATGCGTCTCACAATTGAAAGCCGACTAACCTATGTCGCGTTATTCATAATTAAGATAAAAATCTAGTAAGGTGCATAACCCAAAAACAACTAAAAAATGTCGCGTCATTTCTAATTGAGAAAACGATTAATCATGTCGCATTCTCACAAATTAAAGGACTATTAAATAAGTCACATCCTTATAACTAACTATATTGCATCATTATAAATAAAAAGACGACTAAAATAAGTCGCATAAATCAAAAAAATGATTCAACAAATAACACAATCAATTGAAAAAAAAAACCCAGCAAAATAAGTCGCATCATCAGAAAGACAACTAACTATGTCGCACATTCAGAATCTAAAGACAACCAATTATGTCTCACTTGCATACCAAAAAGACTGACTAAATACGTCACATCCTCATAATTGAAAGGTAAACTAAACAAACCGCAAGACCTAAAAGACAACTGAAAATGTCACACCTTCAAGATCAAAAGATAATTAGGCAAAGTACAGAACCAAAAGACAGACTCAATAAATCACGCAACAAAGGAAAAAGAAACGGAATGACATAAATGATAATTGATCAAAGTTGTGAAACACTAGATGACTAAAACTAGCGCATAATTAACGAAGTAAAAAGAAATGGAATGACATAAATGATAATTGATCAAAGTCGTGAAACACTAGATGACTAAAACTAGCGCATAATTGAAAAAGCAACTAAAAATATCGCTCAAAATAAAAATAACCAAATTACATAAAATTCATCATGATTATATGATATATATATATATAAAGGAGAAAGTATAAAACGAAGAAGCAAAATAAAAAAAAAATGGAAAGGTAATGCAAATAAGCATCCAACACTCACTTTCCATTATACAAATCACTATCCGGTAACAAATTAGCTATAGTCTCTATCTCGTGACATGAGTTGAGATGAGTTGAGATAATAACTCAAGAAGGAAATAAAATTCTGAAAGACGGAAAAGTCTTTTACATAATAAATAAAAAAAGCCAAATATAAAGGCAAAATGGACTTCAAGTCACATAACAAATTTTCCCATCATAAAAAGATATAGCTACAATTGCAAAATTGCGAATTGCATATCACATGCAAACGACAATTTCAAGGCATGCAAAAATCATAATCACATATAATTAAACAAATAAACCATTATAAGTCGATAGAGAGACCAATATATAGCCCAAAATCTCAATCATCATGTTCAAACAGTAAAATAAATCTATCTTAGCAGGCAAATATAATATACTATGTAAAACAATAAAATATATACATCCCAATAACATATCCCGAAGTATGCCTAGATAGGCTCAAACAAACATATCATTAGGAAATAAATCCCAAAAGTCATCCATCAGCTAAAAAGAGTAAACCTTTGCACAAGGCAAAGAGGATATCAAGTAAAAACATCATATCAATATATGTACCAAAGTACCAATGACCAACGCTGGTCATAATATGAAAAGTATCTACAGGAAACGTAAAAAGGTGATCCCAAATCATGAATCCTTAGGAGAAGTACCCGCAATAGGTACATTTTCAAGAACAGAACACCCTACTTTCCAAAATCTTGAAAGAAAAACAAAGAGTAAGATACAAGGCTTACTACATAAAAATATAAGTAAATAAATACATAACAAAACCAACATAAAACAAAGCATAAAAACAGAAAAATTTTACCAACCATTGCTTCAGAAGCAGGAACATCAGCATCAACAGCATCACGAACTGGCGAAATATCACCATCATTAGACTCCATATCATAATCATCAGCCTTATTGCTAGTAAGATCACTATCACTAAAAGAAAACTGAGTCTGATAGTAAAATTTGCCCTGCATATCTACTCTGATCTTGGGTTTCCCAACCCTTCTAATACCCCTTGGTGAAAGAAGTAAGGGAAAAATGTTGATAGCGATCAACTTTCCTCAGATGACTGTCTTTTAATTGAAGAGCTTGAGCCTTCTTCCTAGCAAGCAATTTCTCATAGCACTACTGTGACTTCGCGAGTTCTAAATGACTGGCAGCAAGCTTAGCATCTTTAGCCTTAAAGCTGTTTAAAAACCACATCATCCACCAACTACTTTTCTTTAGCTAATAAATCAACTTTCACAAAAACAATAGACAGCTCCCGACGGCAAGATAAATCGCGGGTCAAGATAACAACGAGATCTTCTTTTTCCTTAAGCAAGGAATCCTTTTGGGCAACCATAAGCTGAGAAGTTATTAGTCGTGACTCAAGATCTATGACTCTGTTTCAGTAAATCAACGGATTCCTTAGTAGAGCTTCCGGCAAGCTTTTGCCTCAACAAAAGTTCTTGAAAAGACAGAACATTCTAAAAATAAAAATAAAAAAAAGAAGAAGAATATTTTGATCAGTATCAACTACATGTCATAACAATATGAAAACAAAATAAATAAATCTGATAAAAAAGTGACTACTTACTTGCATTGACTTGGCTAAGACATGAGAAAGTAAATCATAATAAGAGAGTAAAGATAACTTCACCTTATCAGCCAGAGTGCGTAGAGCAGAAGCTACAGCCAAACTAGCTCGACCATCAAAGAAAATCAAATCACTAACCCTAATAGGATTCAAATCCTTCATAACAAACAAAGGACTCCATTTTTTCCATAATAAAGCATCCTTTAATAAAACATGGTTGGAGAACCATATTCTTCACAAAAGAATTACAGGCAACTCGTAAGCTTACACACTGAAGAGCACTAGTACTCGCTGTGGGAGCAGGTTTACCCTGAGTGCCAGAATGTATGGGCTCACCTTGGGAGCCTGCATCTAAATCTGCAAACAAAAGAGAATGAATCAATAAGAAGTACATATGACTTTTAAATAAAGAAAAGAAATAACAATAAAAAAAATTCACTGGGATCCTAAAATAAACCTTTATCATCAGAAACTTTCTTCAATTTCGCCTTTATGAAAGAGTCAGGCAAGCAGAAGAAAGTACGCTCAATTTTCTTCTTGGGAGAATTAGAAGAAACAGGAGAGGAAGAATCAGGAAATTTTCTCTTTAAAGAAACTTTTTTAAAAGTTTTGCCTGCACGACAAAAACAATATTAATTACAATAAAGAGAGAGGTCACAAAAAAGAATAATAAAATAATAAATACCCAAAGTGGCCAGTGTACCTGAGGCTGCCACACCAGCATTAGCTGTCCCAACATTAGAAGCCGCAGCAGTCTCATCCAAAGATGGAGTTTGCCTGTGGAACAAAACCTAAACCAACCTCCTTACTAGCAACCTTGAGTTGGGCCTTCTTTGCAAGTCTAGCCTCCCGGCTCTTAATAAAAGGATTCTCTTTAGGAGGAGACTTCCTCCTTGTAAATGGAGGACGACCAGAAGAAGAGGAAATACCACCCACTTTCTTACCCTCTTTCTTTTCTTCACTAGGGCCTGAGCCCTTAGTAAGATCCACAACCGAAGTAGATCTGATAACATCACAAAAAATAATAAATAAAATGCAGTTTTTAAGCTTCAAATGCAAAATTATAAACAAAGGTAATTAAAAATAACCATTAAAAATATGGGATATACCTAGCAGCAATCAACTCAATAGTGGCACTAGGGTATGGGGTATACCACCGTGGAACTCCTTTCCAACAAGGTCGCTCCTTGGAAATCTTGAGAAGATACTTGCAAGTAACTAACATCTCCTAGGAAACAGAGAAAGACTTGTACTTCTCCTTCAATAGTGGCACTAGGGTATGGGGTATACCACCGTGGAACTCCTTTCCGACAAGGTCGCTCCTTGGAAATCTTGAGAAGATACTCGCAAGTAACTAACATCTCCTAGGAAACATAGAAAGACTTGTACTTCTCCTTCAAAGATAAGAGAGTATCATCACCAAGGCTAGGGTAATAAGTAGAATTCACTGAAAGTAAAAAAAATAATAATAATAATATAAGTTAAAAAAAGAGAGGAAAAGAAAAAAGAAAGATATCATTTTCCTAAAAAATAATGCATGAATAAAAAAAGAACATAAATACAAACAAAACAATGAAGAAAAGTAATAAAAAAGAATTACCAGCATGATTTTCATTTAATTGAGGAAGGTGGAAGCGTCACATCTCCTCACAATACCATTTCCCGCAAATAACGATTGGCTTATCACATCAATTAGCACTAGAACCAGGAATGTCAGAAATGAAATTTAAATTTGTCACACGAGGAGCAAATCCAAAAGTGCCATAACCCATCCCTTTTCAGCAAAATAAGGTAACAATTTCCCTAAAGGAGAGGGCCAAACAGGATGACCAAATCCTAAAGAAACTAGGGTTCACTTTGATAAATGGAAGACAGTGAACATAAAGAAAGAAATGGATTGCAAGGTGAAGAGGGAATAAGATGGCAGAGAACTGCTCCTCATATACATAAATCTCCTTATTACGCAAACCCCCACCCTTCATATAATCAATACTTGAGTCAGGAGTGCACTTGTATACCCCCTCGAAGAGATCAAGCATAGCATACTTTTTACTACTACTAGTCGCCATAGACACTACTAAAAAAAGGTAACAAATATAAGAAAAGACAAAATAAATCATCAAAAGCAAATTTCAAACAAAAGACATTCAAATGAAGAAATACTTCTATGCACACGTGAAAATACCTAAGGCTTCATAACATTACTTGCCTCTATAAACAAAATATACCAAGAACAAATACCAAAGTACGCATCTTTTGCAAAGTCTTGGTAAACGAATATGTTTCCACAAAACAAAGAGTTAAAACATTTCAAATGCAACAGAAAAGTCCAAGAAAAAATTGCTCCATCAAGGCTCAAACCGAACTATTTCACCAAACCTCCAAACAACCAAACAAACCCCAAGAATAAACATTCTAATAAAGCAAAAGCCCCAAATATGATATTAAGAACATAAAAAATGATGGTGTAGGCCAAGTTATCACAACACTAAGGAATACACAAAAATCATAGTTTCCTCGATAAAATTCATACTTTTCCCGGCCAACATGACCAACATCCATATAACAAATATTGTTCCAAAATGTTCAAACAAAGCGTAACGCAAAAAACAAAGGAACCAATATATCCATAACACCAACGACAAGCTCATTACAAAAATTATCTATCCACCATTATTTCAGATCTCATCACATGGCATATGAATAGCTTGGTCACTACTCATTACACAAACTAAGAGTCAAAATGTTACATGGTGTAAAACAATCAGTTAGGGTTCAAACAAAGCACTTGATATACCTAAATTTGTATGTTTGGCACATAAGACATTAGACATTCCCAAAACAAAGAATAAACACCAAATGGAAGAAAAAAAAAACTCTGAAACACAAAAAGTTTCTGGATTACAAGCTACAACATCACAAATCCAAAAATATATTATCTCATATCACACAAATAACACTCCTAAAGAATACACAAAACAACTTGGTTGGGCACTACACTGCCACCAACCCAAACACGTTACTCCGTATTACACCAAACACAAAAATCCATCATCTTGACTGAACAATAACAAGTTCCTTCAAAGAACCCCAAATCGAACAAATCTAGCAACTAAAAACATAACACCACAATCACATTACAAGTCTGAACGAGTATCAACAAGATATAGATAATAATAATAATAATAAAATGATAAAAAATTAAAAAAATAAACAAATAATATAAAAAGAAAAAAGAAAAAATGTTCATAGTTTTAAGATGATCGCCGAAAAAAGGAGGTGAGCCGACCAGGGGGCGTTGCTTACTCAAAAAAGGCACCACCATCATTCAAAAAAAGTGAGCCGCAAAAATAAAATAACCAGGAAGCCGTGCGCACCTGCTCACAGTTGTCGGAGTTCGTCGGACAAAATCGTTCACCGTCTCGCAACCGCCGTCTCATATGGTCCCCGTTCGTTGGAAGAATAGGAACGCGAAGAAACAAAATGATCTCAGTGTGAACATGGAAGGCTAAGAAACAAGCAAAAATGGCTATGAAAACAAATGTGTTTGTTCATACAGGCAGGTCGGTTTGTAAGATAAAGGGTCCAAAGCGAAAAGAAGCAAGAAGAAGCTTCTGACACAAAGAACGAGAAGAAACGAAAAAGGAAAAAGAAAGAAAAATTACGTCTTCCTTGAAATGAATTTGGTCTCCTTTCGGGGAACTCTTAATCTTCTCAATCGAAATATCAAATTTACCCTTAACAAATAAACTCCAAAAACAGTAAAGGAAAGAGAGAGAGGTACTAGGCCAAAAATGGAAAGCAGGTCACAGGCCGGGAATTTCAAGCAAAGGTGGAATCACACTTGAAGAAGAATTAGACCGTAAATACTTAAAAGCTTGAAGGACAAATGTTAAGCCTCGGAAGTCTGGAGACGAGCTGGGCCGAGATTAGAAGATTTGGGCTAAGAGACATGGAAGATTACAACTTTTCAAAAATCCAAATAGATTGTTTATAAAATTTATTACAATTTCTTGCATTTTCCTTATAAAATTAAAATCCCAATTTGTTGTATAAATTCTATTTCACAAAATAATCTTATCAAATAAATTATTTAATAAAGAAATAAGTGTAGGAGCAATAAAATTATCTAAAGGATAATTTAATAAGTCAATTTATAAAAGACCCATTAAGAGCATAATTATAAATATACTCAAACTCATGGACTTCCTTTCATTATAAAAATGGGTCCATAGTCAATTTGACAAAACTCTCTCATTAAAAATTTAAATTCTCTCAAATTTCTCTCTAAATTTTTCTCAAGATTATTGAATCTATGGAGCCTAATGATCTTCCAACTCAAGAGATTTGTAAACTTCTATGATTTAAGATTCTTTTAAAATATTTGTGTGTTCAAAGTGAAGAATTTACGAGGCTTTATTGTGACAACAATATTGCTATTAACATTGCTTACAAATCTAATTTATCATGTTGAGGTTAATATACATTTAATAAAGAGAAGATTGATACAAAAGATATTTGTACACCTTTTGTTTCTACTGAAGATTTGTTGGCAAATATCTTCACCAAGGTTTTGTCAGTCCTATGTTCAAGTTTATTACAAGCGAGATGGGAATAGAAAATATCTTTGAACCAATTTGAAGGGAACTATTAAAATATTTATATTTGATTTATGTATATCCTTCTTGCTTATTATATTTGTTTTTTAATATTAGAATCAGTCAATAAGTCTAGCCGTAATATTAGGTGTTAGAATTAGCCATTAATTATAGCAGTAAAACTAGGTGTTAGAATCAGTCAATTAGGTGTACATTAGTTGTCCTTTTTTTTTTTTCTTTGACAACAACCATGCTATTAAAGAATTTCATAAAGAAGTTGACATGATTTGTTCAAGTAATTAGGTAAGTGCCCAATATTATTCGGATGAAATAGAAGAAAAGTGAGACAGGTTGAGTAAAAATTAGGACAAACAATGATAACATTATTAAAATAGATAGTAGTATTAGTTGAGAAATTATTTTTTGAAATTGATTTATTGAATTCTCAGAGAATACAAAAGTGAAGAAAAAAAAACAATAGTATTAATTGAGATGGGCAGTGGTAACAGTTGACAAATTTTTCTGCAATTGATATATTGAATACCAATTGCATTTTTTTCTTTGAAAATATAAAGATTTTTTTTTTTTTTTTTTTTTGGTTTTCTTGAGTCGTACAGCTCTTGCAATTTTACACTTATTGGTTTCTACATTTTCTCTTCTTTTTTTTCCCTACTTTTTTGCTTGGTTGCCATAAAGCAACTAGTAGGGTTGATTAGTATTTAAATATTACAAAGATGACTTTAGAGATATTACACTGGTGATATTTTTAGTATTATAAGAGAGACTTTGAATTTTTATTGGTCGTTCTTGGTTGAATTGCAAATCTTTGAGAATTCTTCTTAGCACAACAGCTGCATACTATGAATATATTAATGTAGATGCTTTGCCTCTACTGAGGATAAAGCTAACTATTTTACTTCTTTTACTCCATGAATTCACATTTAAGTCAAGATAGGTTTTCTTTATCATCAACGGAACGTACCCAATTACTATCTGTAAAACCAACCAGATTGCAGTTTTCTTCTTTGTCATACTTATGCTATGTTTTTTGATTCTTTCAAGATACTTTAGTATCTTCATTGCTACAATATAATGAGATTTGTTAAGATTTTTTTTTTAATAGCTGTTTGTAACTAGCCTTTCATGGTATTTTTGAATTCTCTTATCTCTATTTTTACTCGAATAAAATGGGGTGAGTATAAAATATATTCACGACCAACTGAGTTATGCTTAGAAGGCACCATCTTACTTGTAATTGATTTTTGAATTGCACCATCTTCTTTTCTTTAGGTTAGTTCACTAACTTTGAAGTTTATTTTTTCCAAAGATGGTTATTTCTTCATTTATTACGTCAACCCAAACTTTGTTATTTTTTTATGCCTTCTCGTAAGTCTGAGACTTGCAAGAGAAGAAAAGCAACATGGCAAGCTTCATATATTTCACTTGATAGCTTTATTTTTCTTAGAGGACTTTCATCATCTAATGCATTATTTTTTTAGACCCCCATAGCAAAATTTGAGATGTTTGATTAAAAAAGTTTAGATATCTGATGCAAAATTTTGTAAAAAATCATTCTCTTTTGAAGTTGCAGAAGATATAGCAGCTTCATATACTCTAGAGACTTGAGAATGCACATTTTTTTCCACTTCCAAGATAACGATTTTCATCAAATATAATATACCTGGAAATAGCTGGCACCCTTTGAGTCATCACTATAGCCAAAAAAACACAAAATTTTCTTCTTTCTTTATCAAACTTCTCTGTATGAACCAAGATATGCCAACCTAAGAGGGGTGAATTAGGTTTTAATAATAATTACAAATTTTAATAGATAGAAACTTAAATTCAAACCATAAACCCAACCTAACCAAATAATGATTAAAAGGCTATTCTTTATGTGCTTACTTAATTTTGAGAACTTGATTATTAATAACCCAAATGAATATTATCCTTATAGAAAATAATTACCTTTTTATTAACAACTTAGAAACAAAATATTAATCAAAATCACTAACAAATAATCAAAGTATTAGTTTCAACACAATAATGAAGAATGAAAAAATAATTATAATAAAAATACAATGCTGAAAAATAAAAGAGGAAGGGAAAAAGGAATGTGTCTTTGACTTTAGAATAATGCTACATGAATGTCTCTCTGTTGCACAAGTCAAATTTTATTTCTTGTTTATAATTCTGTTAGTTTTATTAATTTATTTGTACAATTAAATTTTCTATGTTATATTATTTTATAATACGCCTAAAAAATAAAACCACCATACATTAACCCCTTTTTTTTTGTTATGATATGCATTAAACCATTTACTAATTTTGGTTATGAAAACTTGATAGCTTATACTCTAGTTTTAAAAAAAAAAATCAAACATGAAGAATTGTAGGTTGCAAATAAATTTATAATGTTAAAGAGGGAATAAACAGATTTGAACCTTCAAGGTTCAAAGACAAGTTGTTAGCAAGAGGCTTCACTCAAGAAAGAGGGTGTAGATTTCAATTAGATTTTTTCACCTATTATAAAACACGGCTTTATAAAGGTGTTGTTATCTTTGGCTGTTACATTTAATCTTAAATTTGACAAATAGATATCAAGATAACATTCTTACATGGTAAATTTGATGAGGAAATCTTTATGGAACAACTTGAAGTTTTTGTGAAGTCGAAGAAAAAAGATTATGTACATTTGCTAAAAAATTCTTTATGGTCTTTAACAATCCCCAAACAATAATATAAGAGGTTTGATGATTTCATATTAAGACATGAATATGTAAGAAGTAATTGTGACAATTGTGTGCATCTTAAAGGTTTGGCATCATGTGGCTATATTTAATTATTACTTTATGTGGATGATATGCTTGCGATGAAATTACCACACTTAAAGATCAATTGAATTTTGAGTTTGAAATGAAGAATTTGGTGTATGCAAAGAAGATTTTAAGAATGTAACTTGTAAGAGACAAGCAAAGAAGATTTTAGAGTTATAGTTTATAAAAAGACAAGCCCTTAGGAACCTTATTTCATAGTCAAAGTGAGTATATCAAAAGAGTGGTAAATGAGTTTGGCATGGGTAATTTTAAATCAGTTGCTACTCATTTGGGAACACAATTTAAGTTGTCAAAATCTCTTACACCTAGCACTAATAAAGAGAAGGAATAAATGAGCAAAATACCTTATGAAAGTGTAGTGAAATTGCATAAATAGCCTGATGTATGC
Organism: Ailanthus altissimus; assembly: GCA_946807835.1. Taxonomy (NCBI): domain Eukaryota; kingdom Viridiplantae; phylum Streptophyta; class Magnoliopsida; order Sapindales; family Simaroubaceae; genus Ailanthus; species Ailanthus altissimus. The sequence goes on from OX327698.1 coordinate 17,588,604, forward strand.
AATGATCTATTCAAACTTGGTATTGCTAAATCAATAAGTGTGGTAAGCAAATGTATGGGAGATTACAAATTTTGAACATTATAAAGTTGTTGAATGGATCTTAAGATATTTGAATGAAATTGATAAGATTGGTTTGCTATTTAAAAAGACCAATTAAGAACCCTAATAACTTACTGAGTTTGAAGATGCTAATTATATAAGAGATCTTGACAAAAGAATATCTCTTACAAGGTATGTTTTTACTTTGTTTAGTAGTATAGTAAGTTAGAAAGCTACATTGCACCATGTAATAGCACTTTCAACAATTGAAGGTAAATACATAGTCATGACAGAAGCTATTAAAGAGTCTATATGGTTAAGGGATTTGATCATTGAGTTAGGAGTTCGACAAAAGTGTTACAATTTACTATGATAGCTAGAGTGAACTAATGCAAAAACCTAATGTACTATAAGAAAATTAAACACATTGGTGTTAGATTTCACTTTGTAAAGGAAGAAGTAAATAAAGGCTCTACTAATGTGGTGAAGATTAACATTGAATATAACCCAACATATATGCTTAGCAAGAGTTTAATTGTTGTTAAATTCAAGCATTGCTTAGATTTTGATTAGAGTTGCTGAAAATTGAAGATTTGAAGAGTTGAAACAATTCTTGTCATATTTGATTTGTCAAACAGATAGAGAAATGTAAAGGAAAAATGTTTCAAAAATCAATTAAGGCTATTTAGAGTTAGATTTATTGAGGTGCTAACGTGACATCTCAAGTAAGACTGAAAACTTCTAAAGTTTGTTACCAACTAAAGAAGTCATTTGAAAAAATACAAGTTTAAAAGCTTATTAATGGGAAATTTTGAGTGAGAGAAATCTTTGTACTCATATAATTATTTTGAAAGGTTAAAGGTGTAGAGTTTTAGAGAGAAAGAAAAATATTGCATTGCTTATTGTATTCTCATTGATGAATGCTCATGTGTTTATAGAGTTTACAATAATAAACTAAAATAGGAAAAGGGTAAACTAAAAAAAGAAATAAACCTAATAGGAATACACCAAAATAGAAAAAATAAACATAATAAGAATAAATCAAATTAGAAAAAAGAGAAATAAACATAATAGGTTGATAAGTCAAAAAGGATAATTTCTAAAACAAATAAATTTAAATTAAACTAAATCTTTTTAATTTTGTTTATCATGCCTTTACAAGATGGAGCTCTGGGAGAAGAATCCAATCATTTTCGTCAAAAGGAGAATGTTTGATGGAAAATATAATCTTATTCTTTAAGAGGAGAATTGAGTACGCAAAAGAAGGTGTCTTGCTCAGAGAATAAATCATTGGAATCAGAAGAAATTATTGAACAATAACTAGAAAAAAATTGAAGAATTTTGTATCATTAGTGATTCTTCTTCATTGAACAATAGCCTAGAAAAATTTATTGAACAGTAACCCAAAAACAAATTGAAGATGGTAAAGGAAGTTTGAGAGTAACTCTGATTATTGAGCTTGAAGAATTTTGAAATTAGAAGAAGAAAGAAGTAAAAAGAAAGAAACTTTTTTTATAATCGAAGGGGGAAACACTTAAAATGAAATAGAAAATAAAAGACCTTTTTAACAATGAAAAAGAGTTAACCCTTAAAATAATATAGGAAAATAAAAGATTTGTTTGAGAATGGAAGAGAGTTAACCCTTAAAACAAAATAAAAAAAAATAAAAGATCTGTTTGGTAATGAAAAGAAGTTAACTCTTAAAATAAAGCAGAAAAATAAAAAGACTCATTTAGAAGAAAAAAATAAGAAGGAGAGAAAGAGTTTATAAGAGTTTAATCTCATAATATAATTGAAAGGAAGAGAGAAAGTTTATAAGAGTTTAATCTCATAACAAAATAAAATGGGAGAGAAATAGTTTATAGGAGTTTAATCCTATAATAAAATAGAAGTAACTTACAAAAATAGAGAAAGAATGCATTTTTTTTTTATTAAGAAGAGAATAATGGTTGGCCAAGGCAGATGGTACTATTCACGACACAATACTGTTATACTCATTGTTTACACATACTGTTTATAGGAGAAAGAAACATATTGATAGAAAGAAATTGAATATGGTATTAAGAAATTGGTTAATCTTTAAAATTTAAAAGAAAATATAAAAAAAAAATTGATCATGAATTTATTTAGTTGCTGCGAAGTAACCCTTGTTTGGCAACCTATAGCTTCGTTTGGTCTTTGCGTAACGGTTTGGTGAAATGAAGATTAATCCATGAGAGACTCTGATACCATGTGAAGATTTAAAGAAAAAGAAAAATATTGTATTATTTGTTGTATTCTCATTGATAAATGTATTAGTATTTATAGAGTTTACAATAAATTAAAATAGAAAAAAGATAAATTTACAATAAATTAAAATAGAAATAAGATAAATCTAAAAAATAAATTAATTTAAATTAATTTAATAAATTAATAAGATAAAAAAGATCATTTATAAAATAAATAAATTTAAATTAAATTAAATCTTTTAAAGGGCTTCGTTTAAAGCTTATAACTTCTTCTTTGTAACCTTGTCATTCTCCATAGATACAGGTCAAAACTAAAAGTTGTTTCAACGACGGAAGTAAGCATTACTATCAAATCACACGTATATGTTTGAGTTCATTGTATTTTTACATTTCTTTTTTAAAATTCTCTTCTTTTTATAGTGGATTAGAGTTTTCTTGCTGAGAGCGGTCTGTGTAATCTTGTCAAACTTGTTGCATTTGGTTTGCTTGATTATTAATAACATCAATAATATTTGGAGAACCTGCCTCTTCTTAGACAAGATATATCAAAAAGACTGCCAATAATTAATTAAGTGAAATAAACCCATCAATAATCAATCAAGTGATTAATTCACTGATGAAAGATATTGTAATTATTTTTTTTTGATTGGATAATGTTATATTACAAAGTTGAGGTATAAGTTAATGGCACGTATCAATGACTATTATTAATTATTAATAATAGATATTATTTTAAGTTAATTAGAACAGTTAAATAAACTGATATTTTAGTAGAAGAATTCTAAAGATAGAATCAAATTTTCAGGGTCACGTCAAAATCAAAGGGAGCCAACCCACATTGAAAATTGGGTCAATTGGCATGCCAAAATGTTGATAATGTTTTTGTAGGGCCAAAGAAAGAAATTGGCGTTGACCTAGACCTTCCATGTCTAGTTAATGAACACCTGGGGGCAGGCTCATGCTCATGCTCGCTCTTAGTCAGCAGCCAATAACGAAATTCATTTTTAATAATTTCCGTAACCATTAGGACACACAACATGACAAACACAATATGCCTACACCTATACCGCACAATTTTGCTGAATTTCAATGGTGCTGATTGCTTTCGCTGCCCCACCATTTTCTTTGCCTTTTTCAAAGACACCATCAATATTCAAATCTTCTCTTTTGAACACTTCAAAGCCTCTATATTCTAATCAAATTTAAAACAAAAATCCTCCATAAATTTCAGTACTTTTATTTATTTAAAAAATAAATACTTAAAATTTATGAATTATTAGTAGATTAAATATTTGCTTATATATTAATGGGTACTTGAGTTAATTCGAATATAAGATGTTTAAAGTTCGATTTGTGCCCATATTGATTTCTTTTTCTTTTTCTTTTTAATGAGTACCCATATTGAAATTAGAAAGGGATTTTACACCCAAATTAGAAAGTGATTTTATACCTAAATATTTGTTTTAGTGGTACAACACGTGCTTCTTCTGATTTGAGTAAAGTTTAAACTCTAACAAAGATTAAAGAGTTTACTTTTCATTCTTTACATATTAAGAGGTTATTATTATTTGTTAGTTTAATTTTCATTTCTCTAATATTGAGAGTTAATTATTATTTTTTAATTTAATTTTTATTTCTCTAATATTGAGAGACAGTTATTAATTGTATTGGCAAATAATTGATAGATTTACAATTTATAATGTGTTTCTGATAGTTATTGTAATTATTTAAAATTTGTAATGTAATAAATATACCAAAAAAAAAAAAATTAGAAAGGAATTTTAGATTGAAAATCCTAAACCCATTTTGGCTCTAAACGATCTAATAGATTGAGGATCTTTTGTTACATAAATATAGATATATATATATATAGCTATGATCTAAAACTCTCTCCTACAAATGAAAATGGTGAATAGCGACCGAGTACAAACAAAATACTAAAATTAAAAACCTCCCTATTATCCGTGACATGCCATTAACTACCTATAGCCTTAGTCATACCAAAATTATATACCTCTAAACCAAAACCAGCAGAAAGCTTCAAACTGGTTTCGGTATCATTAAACCCGGTTCCACATACCTAACTTCTTTAATTTCTTCAAAAACTTTGAACCATCTGGGTCAAATCGATTGCCGGTCCAGCTGATTCCTTCTTCCTCCTCATCTCCAACACTTTCCTATGACTATTTGAGTGAATTTCTAACGAAAATGTCGGGCTACAAGCCGGTCTATACTCCGGGAAAAGCCGACCGGATTTATACCGAACCCCGCAAGCATTACAAAGAGTTTTTGGACCGAGCGGACCGGCTCTCCACTGGGGAGTCTTTTGGATCTGGCAGTGGCTGCACCTCCGCTGAAATAACCCTCCACCTTGAACCGCTGGTTTCTTCTTCGGCTTCTTCGCAGCCGGTTCATTAAAATTAATAAACCAATCTGTGTTTTGAATCGTGTTAGTGAAAACAAGAGAAGATGTTGGACTTAACCCGGAAGAAGAAGATGAGGATATTGTTGACTCGGTGGATGACGGCGAACCGAGCGGCCAAACCCGGCTGCTCCGTCTGCTTCGCTTGGTTCTTGCCTTTGAGGGAACTGGTAAAGGAAAGCATGGAGTTATGTTCAGAAGCTGTTTTACCACCGGTTCAGACCTGGGTTTTGCATAATTAGGGTACAAAAGAGAGAGTTCTGAACACGGAGAATCGTCTACGAACTGAGATACCCATTCAAGTTCTGCAAAATCATCAACCTGCAAAAATAAACAAAAACACGGAAAGGATTTTTATTCTCCAACGTACGTAAAACCAAAAATACTTCAAAAAATTCTTACATACAAGACTAAAACTTACCGGTTCAACGAGTTCATTCGTGAGAACAGATTGATCAGAAGAAAAGCTACCATAATTAGAATGACTATCAATATCATCTGCACGGCCTCGTGACGAAGAATCAGAAACAGAGTCCTTTTCATCTTCTTCTTCAACAACGGACCCATCTTCAAATTCTCCATTAGAGAAATCAAAAAGATCATCAACCGAAAAATCTTCATTAGAAACCCCAGAAATCGCAGCACCGCACCAAATATCATCCAAAAAAACTTGCTGATGTTGGGCCGACTTCAGAAACGAAAGTTCCCTGCGTAAACTCGGCTTCAAAGCTCTTGCCTCCATGCAAAACTCCATATCTAAATGATATAAAATTATTCCGTTTTGGTTCAAAATGTTTTTTTATGGTTTCTTTTGAGAGACGGAGAGAGGAAGATGGAAAGAGAGAAGTGAAAAACTGTTGATGGGGTTGAAGGGAGTTAGTTGAGAATACAAAGTGCTCGGAAATGAAGGCTGGTTCGTGGGAGAAACTGATGCGGAGTTAATGGCTTGTCTTTCTTTTTCTTTTTTTTATCTAACCTTTTTATTGTTCCTATATTTATTTATAGCTCTTCTAATTTCGTTCACTTTGATTTTTTTATTTTTCTTTTTTCATACTCTAACCATTATCCCTGTCTGCCTTAACCTTAATGCTTACTTATGCATGGACCAGGGCTAACGTATCAATAGCTGACTATTCTATTCATGGCATGGATTGCCCTTCTAAATTCTAAGCTGGACTTTATACTTGATCCCATACATTTCCTCCCGTCATGCCTTTGTCTTTTTCCAAACACAGAAATTAAAATTTGACAAATTAATTTCATTAACCATTACAAGAATTTTAGTTTTTAATCATAACAAATATTGTGGTTAAAAATTAAATTTTAGTGGCTAAATTTATTTATCCACGAAAAAATCCATGGTGACCTTTGTCACCTATAATGCGATGCAAATTATAATTAATTATAAAATATAAATTTTGTGATTAACAACAAAAAAAATTTATTGATTAAATATTATTTGATATTTGATTCCTTTGTTATTAGAGATAAAAATTTTGTTATAATTTTGTGATTAAATCATATTCGTAACTAAAAATGTATTACTTAGCCATAAAATTTTTTTGAGGTTGAAAATACATTCCAAGATCGATCAAGATTAAGAATGAATAAACAAGTTGGTTTTTTATAATTTGATCTATCACTAAAAAGTATGACTTTGTTAAAATATATTCTCAAAACATATATTAGCATATTATATGTCATATAAAATAAAATTAGAACTCTCAAAAGGCACGGTCTGAGTCGTTAAGGCATAATGTGTTTACAATCACCGTTGAATAAAATTTAAGAGTAAGAGATTAGATATTTTAAAATTAAAATATAAATTGCATTCTCAATTAGCCAATTTTATAAATTGTATTAACATTATTTGTTGTCAAAGTGAGATTATTTGTACCGTAGTGTGGGACCGACAAAGAGACCAAGTCTAATTGCGTAGATTTAAGAAGAGTAGGTATTATTTTGCCGAATGGTGGCGCTAAGATTATTCAAAGAGTGAAACCACCCATGAAACCGCGGTCGTTCAGACATTTCGTATGTTCCAAAACTGTCCCTGGACATCTAGTAGTTTTATAAAAAAAAAAAAACAGGAACAATGCTTTGCCGCGTTAATCTCGCCGTTTCTGACTAATTTTGCAAAGTCCATTCCCGCTGGGTTGATTCTAATTTTGGAACATCTATCCTACTTCTACACGCCAGGTCTCGGAGTAGAAAAAATCGGACGGACAGAAACGAAAGCTTAGTTTAATGCGGTGGCTTTTCGATTGGTCTCTTTACTTTAATCTTTATAAGTTATCATCAAAGTGTTGCACTTCCACGTCAGTTAAAAGCATACAACGCGTGGTTCAAGTGCCAGCTGGCCACCACAAAAACACTTTTTTTTCTTCGTATTTATCAAATCATGCAACATGATTAGACTGCCACTCTTTTTCTAATTTGTAATTAATTATAATTACCTCTGCCTCTTAATTCATTTATTGTTTTCGGTTTTTTTTCCCCTACCAATATGTCAAAACGATCGATATTATTTATTTAGTCATTTTGATTTGAGTCAAAATGTTTTTATTTTAAACCAAATCAAAATAAATGATGTTGTTTTGATAATATTCGCGCAAGTTTTTAATTCTAATGTCTACACTTAACAATTTTTTTCTTTTTTTATTTACTTGAGGAGCATAATTTTACCTTTTAAAGGTTCTCCTCTTAATGAAAAGAAAATATGATATTTATTGCTAAGATCATGTCAATATTTTTTTAAAAAACTTATCATATATTTTATTACATAATTTTATAATTGATAAATTTTCTCTTATTACATTTTTTTTATATAAAAGTTTTAGGTGAGGGTGAGAAATTTTATCTACTAAAATATTCAATTTCTTACCTCCAAATATTACTCAAACTCAAATGAATGTGAACACACTGCATTTTGATGACCACTTTTTAATAATTATTTTAATTACTAAAATGCTCATAAAGTAAATTACTATTTTAAGTTCAATAATATAATTAAAAGAGTTTTATTTATTATACCATCTTTAAACTCATTTGCAGAATATATTCAACGTGCAATTATCTTCTTCTTTTTAAGTTTTTATTTTTTATTTTATATCATTTTATAGTAATATATATTAATTTTATAAAAGATAGAATTAATGTTTATGAGAATTTTAACAACAAAAAATATGTTTTCTTTTATTTAAACTTTGATCGTTAAAGATAAAAGAAAATTTTGACTTTTATAAAACTTTTGATGATTAAAATATATATATATATATATATAAAATTTTAACTATCTAAATTTAAGAAGTTAAGACAACATATAATAATCAGTATCCACAATCGGTAAGAATATGTATTTATATATATATATATATAAATATACATATTTTATTTGTATGTAGGTAATACTTGATTTATGTATTGTTATTAGTAGTGTTTGTATAGGTTAAGGACATACTATTAGTATTGGGTTTATTTTTAAGATTTTAGATTTATTTTAGGGATCAAATTATAATACTTTAAAAGTTTTGAGGGTAAATTCGTAAATACTAAAAATTAGCCCCTTAGTATAAAAATACACTTTTGAAACTCTAATTCACTCATTTTGGTCGAGCTACCTCATTTAGAATGAGAAAAGATAGAAAGAAAGGGGAGAGAAAGAGAAGAAGAAGAAGAAAAAGAAGAATAAAGTTGGAATTTAAACTTTAAGAGGTATATTATAACCCTTTCTTAGTTTCTTGATGTTAAATTAGTTAATTCCTTTAAGTTTTGATTTTTGAAAATATGTACAATTGAGTATTTGATGTGTATTTCATAAGATATTGTGAGAATTGATAATGATCTATGTAGATAGCTTGATAAATCATGATGAATTGCAGAATTTCTACTTGATAGTCTCTTGATCTAGAAATTTTATAAATTGTTGTGATTCGATTCTAGTTTTGAATTTTGCGTATATGAAACTAGATATGTTTAGAATCATTTGAGACTTTAAATCGATTGAAAATTTCAGAAATTGAATTTGTAGTGAATTTACCAAAATGACTCTGAAATTCTAGAAATTTCCTGTGTTAACAGTATGATACAGTGAAAAATAGTTTTTGATCTACTGAATGATCTTCAAAAATTACAAATTTCTGAAATATGATAAATTTATATGTCTAATATGATATATTAAAAATTAAAAATTTATATCAATGTGGTTAAATTGTTATGATTTTCTAAATCGTATTAGCTCATTGCAGTATTTGATTAACATATATTTAAAGTTATGGAATAAAATAGTTTTAAAATACTTTTGGAAGGTATTTTGAAATGAAATATTTATCATTAATTGAAATATGTGTCAAGAGTAATTCTGTAATTGTTTTATAATTTTTGAGTTAGTGTATGATTTTTTAAAATTAGGAGACAGAATGCTATTCAGTAAATATCTTGATCCCTCCAGAATAATAGTTTGGATTTGATGGTGTTTATGAAATGAATTGTGTAAGAATTATGATATAATATTCATAAATAAGAAGGATATATGAGTTAAGAAAGATATATTCTAATTTTGGAGCAATTGGACATCATTTGATGTATAAAAAAAGTTTGTTAAGTATAAGTGGTCAGAATGACAAATTTTGAGAAACCAAGTAATTAGATCAATTCGATGTGATAAGTGCCATATGTGTAATTTTGTAAGCTATTTAAAGTGTTTTGTGTGAATTTTGAGACTCATGAAAGGATTAATCTCCATTGATAGGTTAAGGAGATTTAAGCCTTGTAGCCGAAAGTGCGAAGAGGTAAGTATACTAGACTTTTACTGAAATCACAATAAGCATAGTAGTTGTCTATGTTTGATTTTGTAAATATACTTAAAAATATGTTTATGTTATGCCAATGTATATTTGATATGAAATGTGAAAGACATATGTTTATGAATGTGAACACTGACATTAAGCATGGACATACATGTGTTTATGAAAGTAAGCTTTCAAAATGAAATGTGTTTAATAAAGAAAGCTTTTAAAGTGAAAAATGTCCATGAAATACGTTTTGTGTTTTGAGGATGCTTGAACTCACTATTTATTTAGTAAGCCCCTTATGTAATTTGTGGAGACTTTATGTGTGGCATTTCTTTCGGGATTGGTATATGTTATATGTTTCGTATGTAGGGAGGATCCTGTTGGGTGTTGTATTATAGAGTGTGTGATAATCCGAGTGTATGCGTAATTTTAAAAATTACCATATGCGCAGCGGAAGCATGTTACAAAATACACCCATTGTAACAATTTCAATATATCACATATATGCATAAGTATAACAATTATACAATAATAAGTGATGAACAATATGGTATTATAACATAATGTAAAATACTTACTTAATGAAGGTAGCTTTACAAATTCTTCAAGTATTTCACCAATCCATGTGAAGAGCTCACCTTGAAGTATATGTTGAACAATTCTAGTCTATAACATTTGGTGGGATTATGGAGCTAGAATGGTAGCTTTAGAATTTTTTAGCAACTTGTATTCAACTTCTTTGAATATATATTCTTGTTTCATAAACATTAATGTAGTTTGGCCATTCATGGAAGGAGAAGAAGATGATCTTTATTTTGTTCTTGTTGGTAACTCTTTACAAACACAACAACAATAAATTCTCTTTGTCATTGCTAAGTTATCCAAGTGTGTAAAATTAATCAAACCAGAAAAATTTTCACACTTATCATTCAACTCCTTGAAAGAAAAATAAGACAAAGTATTTCTCTCTCCCTCCTCCTCTCTTGGCCGAGACCTTCACCTTGTAAGAATGAATTCAATTCATTCAATTCTTGTTTTCTCAATTGATGGCCAAGTAAAATGAAGTGCTTTCCCCACCATCATTTTAGTTGGTCTCCCACTCAATATTATTAATAATATGCCTAGGTCCCTCCACTTCCTTAATGCTTAAAAGAATAACAATAAATGAAGAAGTGTTCCCTCCATTAGCCAAAACATGACCGGCCACTTCAATGAATGAAAATGAATCAAATTCATTTAATGACTTATTTTAATACATGTAATATAAAGAAATCCTCCACCATTCATAATGACCAAATATTAAATTCATTTAAATAACATTAATGCAATAAACTATATAATAATATTTAGTGCATTAAAAGTATATAATAAATAAATCAAAAACTATTTTTGGTTATTTAATTAATATAATAAAATAAATCAAAAAAATTATTTTTGTATTATTTTATTAATATATCATGAAACAAAATGAAGGGCTTAGATCTTGCCATTTGTCATCATCCTATTGGTTAACAACTTTTGTTAACTAATTATTACTACCAAAGTTAAATGGTAAAATGGTAAAATTAAATCATGGAACAAATTTTACCATTTGTCAATATTCTATTAATTAACAACCCTTGTTAATTAATTAAGTGATGTACTTAACAATTAAGTCTTGACAAATGTATAATCCGAGGGATCCCTAAACAATCGTTCTCTTTTGCTGAAATTTATTGGATCGAACTATTCAATCCAATCCGCTACCCCAGTGCACAACGACTATACTTCATATTGTGAGACTCTCTAGGTCCACACCTAATTTGTTATATAGAGCTCCTCCATACGTCCGTGAACAATGTCCCACACACACGTTACGGATATTACAAATTAGCATGTTAGACCATACAAGTTGAGGTTATTACATATTCGTATAATCCTTCCATCATTTATATCCTTGAAGAGCAGAGATATAGATCATCACCGTCAAATCTTTATTTGCTCAACCACGAACTTATCTCTAGATTTATATTTCATAAAACAATATCCACAAACACTTTTGTGATATTATTTATTCCTCTGAAATATCTTTTCCGAGGTTTATGCTTGCGGCCACAAGACTTTTTGAAATACAATCTCAGAGCATTAGGATATACAACCCACTCATATGAGCTGATGGATCCCATATCTACACACACCGAACTCCATGAGCATCGGACCATACCCAGTGACACCCAGCGGTCAGACCATGAAAGGTTTCTGACATGTGTGGAACCAAAGCATGGTGGATCACTCACAAGCCCACTGTGGCGCTCAGGTCAAAGGACCACAAATACTACTCAACTCGGAAGACATTCCATTGATGACTTTATGAGATGTCTATTAGATGTCTTCGTGAGTTTGTTCAATATCCAGTCCTGACTGAATACCTGCATCTCTATACGAGCTTCCTACTAAGCTCATAGTTTGCTAAGACTAACCATCTGGACCATCCAGATATAGACATACATTAATCTATAATAATGGGTTTCACCGATAGACCCGCATCGATGAAATTAGATCAGGAACATTATGTTTGAGAACATACTTGCATAATGACATTTCTTAGCACCATCTGCAACTCATTGCAGCTATATCATTACTAATATATTCTCAGGTCATTGTCCCATTTCAGACAAGGCTCTAACTCATTAGATTTTGCTAACTCTTAGTACCACTAACTCTTAATGTTTATAACTATTAGCGTTGCTAACTCTTAGCCCTGGTCTAAACTCTTTTAAACCAAATCTGAACTCCTTCAGATCATACAATGTCTAAAATGTTACAAGCATCTTACCATTTAATAAAAATAATATTAACGATTTTATTAGAAATAATAATTGTATAAATACAATCACTATATATTTATACATTATGGGATGACACGTAAGCACAAATCCCAACAGATTCTATTGATACCTAAAGGAAGATTGAGTGAGCACATTCCTGTAGTGGCGTATTGGTGCATGTGAGAGGACTCATCGATGATCAGAGTGAGGGTTTAGCTCTTACCTTCGGGCATGAGCATTATATATGTGTAATTTAAATCTCACTTGTACCATTCCTCTCATACGATATGTCACATACGAGTGATATTTGGCTCATTATGTGATATGAAAGTCCTACTAAGTAGTAGTTGAGTGATGGTATTCCTATTATATGTTTTGAAAGAATGTGTAAACGCTTACCTGACATGTGATTTGATAAGATTATGATTTTGATTTATCATAGCATATCATACACATGCATTGTGTACATATATGTATTTGTATTTTGATATATGAAAAATTAGTTTGCTTACTGAGTTTCGTACTCATTATAGTTTATGGTGATTTCAAGCAAATAAGGTATATGTGTGCTTAGCTAATTTGGCAAGGCTCCTGCTGTCCCTTGGGTTTCCTAAATTGCTAGGTTGTTAAGTGTTTCATTTGTAGACACATAGTTTAAGATATTTGAGTTGTCCCTATTGAATAAATACTTATGTGTTATTTTACTAGGTGTGGTTTTATTTGGTTTATATTTCACCAAGTGTGGTTATTGGTTGAATTTAAGTAAGAATTTATAATAAATATATTCTGAGCTTCCGGTAACAAAGTTGCTACTGGTGACATAATAGAGTGTTAATCTCTGAGAAAACTCTGCGTATCTCCTGTTTACTAATTGCCCAAGTTATAATTCAATTGTTATAATTCTGAAAAAAATTAAAATAATTTTTTAAATATTGTCAATAAATGTTTATGTTTATATTTTAAACATAAGACCAACCCGTAAACAAGAATTTAGGAATATACTAGAAACATTAAGATTGTATGTGTGCTCAGTATTGAATGAATGTAAGTTATGTCGTATATTAGATCTTTTAGGTCTGGGGCGTGACACAATATGTAATAATTGATATATTTATTAAGAAGTGAGTTTATACAATAATGTTATAATGAGAATTTAGATAAGTTTATAATGTAAAATTTAATTATTTAAATTTTTATAGTGGTTTCATTAAGAAAATAAGTTTATACAATATTGAAGCTCTTTGAGTCAGAACTTTTGTGATAAATTATGTTTGAAACTTTGCTCCTTCAAATGATTAATTCACTGCCTATTCTCATACAAAATAAAATACTATAATGTTCAAGTTAGTATGTCAAAAAAAGAGGGTGCTCATGTGTGGAGAAGTATATACACGAACAAGTAAGGTTAAATAATTAATTTCAATAGATTGAATGGTGAATTAATAATAGTGAATAATGATGATTTGAATAATTTTTAAATGAATTGTTTTTTTTTCATTCCTACTATGTAATAATATGTAAGTGCTATGCATTTAGGGTGCTAGCCGAATTGGCTAGATACCTCAAGGAGCACCCCCAACTATTAGGTTGAGGGTTCGATTATCTCCCACGTAATATGCGGTAGTAATTGCGTGTGTGTGTGTATATATGTATAAAAAAAATGCAAGTGCCATTTTATTTAAACTATGATTACCATACTTTATGTTCTTTTGATGTAATATTCTATTATTAATGAAAGTATTTAAGTGAGATTTGTCCATTTTTAAGAAGTCATTCTTTATATAAAACTAAAATTAAACAATTAAAGTTAGAGTAAAATTTGTAATATGATCCATTCCCACATTTCCGTGATACCTACAGTCCATTTGTAGAATCTAAGGGTTAAAGGATTCAAGTTACCTATATTTGGAGGTTGAATCTGGTTTTGAAGAAGAATTAGGCTTATATCCATTAATCGGGCTCATATTCTCTCGGCCCATTTGGTAAATCCTAAGGGAATATATACTATTAAGATGTAGGCTGGTTAGACCTACTAGAAATAAGCCTAATAGTCTCCTCAGAAATGAACGGTGTGTCATTTTAAGGGGTAACTTATAAGGCACATTTCTTCACTTTCTAATTAGCAAACGCCACATGTCCAGTTTAGACTTTTTAAGTTTCCCACTTATGTCTAGCATTATTGTTCTAGAGGTCATGTCCTTTAAATAAGGATTAGACTTCCATCTTTATGAATGGATAAATGGATGGTTATTTCCTTTTGTTTTGTAAATATCAACACCATTTTCTTCTTTATTCTTTTCTTCTTTCTAAGTCAAGAATCCTAAAATTCATTTGTCAACTCGCTTTCTTGTATTTTATACCTATAAAACCATCTCCAATAAGTTTTCAAAAAAAGAGAAGAATGGTAAGATGATTACATAACATTTTATAGATGAACTGAAAATGGCCTTTCATATCCCCTGAAAATCTTTCCTCTTATGACTCACACTGAGATTCCCCTTTTATATGATATTGGAAACTCTCATTGTTTTAAGAACATCTTATATACATTCGCTTTCTAATTCCTCATTTAATCTATGAATTCTTTCATGTCACCAGCCTTTTCTCTCTTTAAATAAACCCTAATATTTTTTACCTTCTCCAAGATGTGGCTCTCCTAAACTACATGATTATTCCTCTATACTCTCTCACATTATCTGACATTTTTCTTACTTATAATTTTCTATGCTCTAAGATAAATTATTACTCGACCCTAAAGGATGAGATAAGATTTTATTATGATTTCGAGGATAAAAAGGTTTAAAAAATGTGGTAGTTAGCAGAGCATGGAAGAGAAATGGCTTCCTTTACATAGTGGCTACTACCTTCAGTCATTACGATTATAAGACCAATATGACCTTTTCCTCCATTCCAAGGTAGGAAAGGTTCCTTAATAATTATTTATGAAAGAAGCATTCTTCCTACCGCTAACTAGCATTTTAGAGTTGTTACTAAAATACTCTTGGCTCTTTATAGTTTACCACATTCCATGCGTACTCATGGTGGAAGATAAATTGCAAATTTTGACTCTTCCAGATCTTAGAGTCATGGAGAGGTCTTTTATTTTTTAGGTCAACACCTTTCATACTCGGATTATGTTCCATTAGTTCCTTCCAAATTATATCCTGTTTTCTTTGGATAACGAAGAATGTGATAGTGAGGATTTTTTTAGACATTATACTTATAGGGTTCTTCTCTAACATAAATGAGTTCTTTTTAACCTTTTCTTTTCTTTACTGGTTCTTATAGTTCTTGGGTTCTTGATTATTGTTTTTGCACATTTGTAGGTATTAGGACTATTCATATTTCTTCAAAAGGTAAGATTCTAGATTTCTCCTTTAATAATGCTTCCTCAAATTATAACAAATTCCTTGATGTAGGTGAGAAAACCAAGGATGTCACTGAACCCTAAACTTTAACTCTAAAAACTCCCTACCTACTTTCCCCAGAGTGCTTGAGCCTGTCTGTCCTTCTGGCATTGCTTCTCTTGCTGGTGATCCTTTCTCATTCGCTCCCCCTAAATTATCATAATCGGTTCTTTCTACGTGAGGGATTAGGTCCATCGATGTTGTTGCATAGGCATCTGCCACTCTAGTCAACACTGCTTTTTAGAAGAAAGGTGAGTTGAATATAGATCGTGGCTTTTTATTGACGATTGTTCTTTTAATTCTAATATATATATATATATATATATATATATATATATATATACCTTTAGGCTTTCACAGAGGACCTTTTAAACATGTTTCTGAACTTTTTACAAGATGGGGTAAAGAAGGTAAAGATACTGAAAAAAAAAAGAAAAATGTGTTGAAAGACGTATTTGAGGCTAGTGAATCGGAAACATCCCCTACTTGCAAAATACAAAAGACCTCTGAAAAATTATCAAGGTTTGAGTTCTTGAGACTATGCAATGACTTGTTAAGGATAGGGGTTTGGTGCTCGAGGTTGTATACGAGCCTATTGCTAGGAATCTTATTTCTAGGGTAGAACTAGAACCTACTAATGTTGAAGGTTCGATTCTTAAGAAGCCGTCAATGGAGGGTCTTCTCAAGTTGAGTAGTATTTGTGATCTTTTGACCTAAGTGCCATAGTGAACTTGTGAGTGATTCTCCAAGATTTTATTCCACGCATATTAAAGACCTTTCATGGTCTGACTTTTGAGTGTTGTTGGGTATGCTTCAATGGTCATGGAGTCTAGTGTGCGTAGATATGAGATCTATCAACTCATATGGGTGCGTTGTATATTTGGATACTCCGAGATTATATTTTAGAAAGTCTTATGGCCATAAGTAAAAATTCTAAAAAAGAATTTTCTGTAGGGTTAAAAAATATCGCAAATGAGTTTGCAAATATTATTTATGAAAATAAAAATCTGGAGATAAATTTATGGTCGAGCATATAGAGATTTAATAGTAATGATTTATATCTCTGCTATTCTAGGATATAAGTGATGAAAGGATTATACATATATAGTTGACCTTAACTTGTATGTTTCAACGTGCCATTAATGTATGTGTGAGGCATCATTTATGGATTTACGGAAGAGTTTCGTAAGACAGATAGGTGTAAACTTAGAGAGTCTCACTATAAGAAGTATACTCGTTGAGTACTGGGGTAGTGGACTGGGTCAAATAGTTCGATTCGAAAAAATTTCAAATAACAGAATTTGTTTCAAGATCTCTCGTGAAGCACACTTGTCAAAGGCTTAAAAGTTAAGATTTTTATTAAATAAATAATTATTGTTTATTTGAAATCTTGAAGAGTGGTATGCATGACTTTAATGTGTGACATTTGGTAAATGTATAGAAAAGTTGCATGACACATGGCATCAAGTTAACTTGTTAACTTGACAAATAACTTATGCATAAAATGCATACATAAAAAGTGTCAAGCATGCAAAGAGTGAAAGACAAACAAAATGAAATTGTTTTATTTTATGCATACATGTGTGTGATTCGGCCAAAATGGGATAGAACTTTTTAAAATCTTGCACTTTAGTCCTAGTTTTCATTTTGGCCATTTTTTAGAGTGAATAAGTTCAAGAGTTGAACTAAGCTTTAATCTTGCTAGAAATTAAAAAAAAAAAAGCTACTATTCTAACTTTGTAATCTTACTGATTGTTACGTACTAGAATTGTTTACAAGATCACTTTAGTGCGAGACTTCAAAATCGAATTCTTCACCAAATCATCTTCATGGGAAAGGTTTCTAAACTTGTTAGTATAATAAGACTTAAATTTAGAGTGTATTTATTAAATAGGAAATTAGATTTTTATTCTTTTGTGCATTATATATATGACATGCATCTTATGATCAATGAACATATTCGCATGCATGCACCCATTAGGCACTAACAAAATGGTATCAGAGCATGTTTGTGTACTTTTATGGGTTAATGAAATGTGTTTGAGTTGTTTGGGATGCTTAATAACAATAAGTATTGCATTTTTAAATGTTGAAATTGTAGAACCAGGTTATTGTTTGGGGGAATGCCGGGGTGTTTCATGCTTGGTGCAGAGGCATTTATAATGCTTAGATGAACGCCAGAGTATTGAGTATGTAACACTGGGGTGTTCAAAGCATAAGAATGAATGCAAGGCCATTATATGTTTGATGTTGGGGGATTAGTGACACTAGATTAACATCAAGGCATTCACTTCTGGCATTGAGGCATTCCAAGCACTAGAATTGACATTGGGGCGTTTCACTTTATCATGCTAGGGCTTTATGTGATAATGTTTGGACAGTGGCAACTTGTCACATTAGGGCATTCTAACTTATAACGACATAACATTCAAAGTAGTTCACTCTATTTTGTATTCCTATGCATGTGATGTTTAATTTATGCAATAATATAATTGTTATATGATTTTTTTAATAATTATAATCATTTATTTATATTGTTAACCATAATAGGAGTCCTACTGATGAGGCTTAGTTATGCTTACGTTAAACAAATGTTTGATTATGAATCATATCCTTATGAGATGCGGATAGGATTTCAAAATCTCTTTTAATTAGATTGAAAATGCATTTTATTTTGAGAAAGTATTATTCATGGTTTGTCTTGTTAATACAGTGATTTTTTCTAATATTGTTAAAGCGTGGGGGATTAGTTGATGTAATTTAGACTATGCTAGTTAAACATGAGATGAGACAAATATAAACGAACGTGTTGCCTAATATTGCTAAAGCGTGAAAATAGTATCGGTAATTTATACTTGATTATTGATAAGTTAATCAGAAACACACTTACCCAATATTACAAAAGAGTAAGGATAAGATGTATTTAGAATCAGTGATAAGAGTTGTATGAGATACAATTGACAAGAGTTATTTTCTTTTTGAGTTTTATAAAGGACAATATTACTAAAGCGTGGGGCTGGAGTAAAATGTCGATTGGGTCTACTTCTAATTGTAAAGTTTAAAGTATTTGAACTATTATTTTCTCCGTTTGAGAGATTAAAGGTAATAGGTAAAGTAGTATGAGGGCGTATTTAGATTGAAAAATATATACTAGTTATATCCATGATTTGGAGTGTTATTTTAATGATTTTAAAATGTTTTGCTATTTTGTCTTGTGAAGATAAGATGATTTTGAATAATCCGTTGGTTCGCATACTTGATGTACACCAACTGAACTGTGTCGAGAATTACTCTGTTTGGATAATAAATCTAAGAATTATTTTGGATTCAGAGAAGTTTAGATATGTGATTGATCAAAAGATACCCAGATGTGTTTCTAATAAACTACTTTAGAAGAGCATGAGACTTATCAGAAATGGGTGGATAATGATTTAAGAGTAAAGTTATACATCCTCACCTCGATATCAACTAAACTTTGGAGGGAGCATGCATACAAGAATAGTACAAGTAGTATCATACTCTATTTGAATGAGTTATTTAAAGACAGACCATAAATGATCTGTACAAGATCTTAAAGATATTCTTGCAATTCAGATTAGTTAAAGGCAATCCAATTAGTTTCCATGTACTTAAGATGATTTCCTATATTGAGAAGTTAGAGACTACAGTATATCTCTAAACAATAACTTAGGGAATAGTTTGATTCTTCGGTCTCTATCGGGGTCATTTGCATAATTCATCATGAACTTTAATATGCATAGGTTAACTCTATATATGCTAAGTTACACAATATATTAAAGACAACTCAAGAGGATATGAACAAAGAGGGTACAATCTTCTGTTAGGGTCAGTGCTTATGTGCCATCCCTGAACGTACATATACTTGTGCATTTATACAAGTGTACAGTTCCATTAAATTACTAATACCCATTTATATGGTATTATGCAATGTAACATTATAGATATTGTAGATCTGAAGGAGTTCGAATCAGATCTAAAAGAGTTTAGATAAGGGCTCATAGTTAGTCATGTTGAGACATATAATTACTAAATATTAGCACAGGTAAATGTTAGCTGGTTATAATACTCAGCAGATCCAAGAGTTGGAACCTTATCTGTAATGGGACATAAACCTGTGAATATACTAGTATGTTGTGCAAGTATGTTCTCGAATAATTATCCTTGATCTATTTTTGTCGATGCGGGTCTATCGGTGGATACCTTTTTATATAAATCAGCATATGTCGTACCTATAGGGTATAGATGGTCGTTTCTAGCCGGCTGAAAGCTTGGAGCTCGTATTGACATATGGGTATCCAGTTAGGACTGGATATGGGACAGACTCACGAAGACCTTCGATGGACACGCTATGTAAGCCGTTAACGGATGATCCTCCTGAGTTGAGTAGTATACGTGGTCTTTGACCTAAGTGCCACGGTGGGCTTGTAAGTGATACACCATACTTTGATTCCATGCATGTCACAGACCTTTTATGCTGTGACCGCTGGGTGTCGCTTTCGATGCTTATGGAGTCCGGTGTGTACAGATATGGGATCCGTCAGCTCCCATATGGAGTTTGATATCCAGATGTTTTGAGACTGTATCTCAGAAAGTACTGTGGCCACAATCAATCATCCCGGGAAAGAGTTCCGTCAAGGTGAAACAATTTGGCAAAAGCGTTTGCACATATTGTTTAGTGAGATACGAGTTTAAAGATAAGGCATGGATGAACATCGAGGATTTGACGGTGATAATCTATATCCTCGTACATCCAGGATATCATGATAGTAGGACTATACATATGCGTTGTAACCTCAACTTGCATAGTTCAACGCTCTGATTTGTATATCCGTGATGTGTGCGTGGGGCATTGCTCACGGACTCATGGAATAGTTCTATTTGACGAATCTGGCGTAGGACTTAAGGAGTCCCGCGATATAGAGTGTACTCGTTGTGCACTGGGGCAGCGTGCCGGATTAAATGGTTAAATCCAGCAATATTCAACAATACCACATAAATGTATGCGTATCTGTATTTAAGTGTTAAATACAACAATGAGTTAATAATTATTATTTATTAATTGTATTATGACACGTAGCATATTGTGGACTCTCAGTTGAGTTTACCTAAGTGTAGGATTTGGTGGGACCCACTAGGGGGTAAACTTGGTAACTATTTATGAGGGGCAAAATGGTCATTTCTCACTTTAATTATTTAATGGTTAAATAATCAAAATATTTCTCTTATTATATTATATAATATATTATTATATTATAATTTATATTATATAATATATTATAATTATAATTATACTATATATATAAAGAGAAAGAGATAAAGAGAAAGGGTGTGTGTGGCCATTTGGCTGAGAAAGAGAAGAGAAGAAATGGAGAGGAAGAAGAAAAAGGAAAATAAAAAAAGAAAATAAAAATAAAAATAAAATTGTTTCATTTTCTTTATGCTTCTATTTGGAGCAATTGTAAATTGCTTCAAATTGTCCATTTCTTATCTTTTTGGAGAAAATGATAAAAACACACACCGATTATTTTAGAGTTTAACAGTTAAATCCGGTGCTGCGTAAAGGGCTGCTATTCTAGCTCACTAAACCCACCATGTTGGTGACTAGAACTGCTTGCGAGTTGGTCTCCATGTAGACTCCAGAAAAATATGTGTATAACATTATACGTTGAGGTGAGTTCTCTACCTTTCTAATATATTAATGTGATTAATATATTTTATTTATTGTGTTTATTATTTAATTTCATGCTTTCACCTCGTATTATATGTATAGGATACGTATATTAGGTAAGAGACACAATTACACATGCATACACCCACGTATATTAGATCCGCCGCCAATACCTTCTACATTTAAAGTGGTGCTTCATCTTCTTCTTCGAAGACTTATAAGAAGTCTAAGGGTAAAAAGGAGTAGCAAACACCACATGCTGGTCCTTAGATACAAATAATATCCAAAAAGTAAAAAAAAAAAAGGTAAAGAAAAATATTTCCATTGCGGTGAAGACGGACATTAAAAGCGTAATTGTCCGAGGTACCTTGCCACAGTTAAGAAGAACCCTTCAAGTATATATTTTCTTATCATTGACATTTCATTACCATTTGATGCTCGTAATAGGTGGGTATTAGATATCACCTGTCTTTCTTACATCTGTAATATATTGTAGGGTCTGAGCAAAGTTAAATAGTTATAATGTGGAGAAGTAAAGCTTTGTGTTAGAAATGGTAATTTCTTATAGGTCATGGTTGTTGGACATTTTGAATTATTTGTCCCTTGTGGTGGAACTCTAATATTGTATAATTGTTATTTTGTGCCAAACATTAGCAAAAAAATTTATATCTCTTTCTGTATTAGACACTAAAGGTTACCGTATATTTATTCAAAATCGTTCCTAGTAGTTATATGATGTGGACAATGTTTTGCTAGTTGAGTGTCAATTGATGAATGACTATTATATTTTAGATACAACAAGAAATATCTTGAATGCACAAGTGAACACAAGTATGTACATTAAATGCCTTTGATCAAATCAAGGTGGTGAATACATGAACAGTAAATTATAAATTATTTGAAGGAGAATGAGATTCTCGTTCAATATAGTCCTCTATGTACTCCTTAACACAATGGTATTTTGGAGAGAAGAAATCAGACTTTATTAGATATAGTTTTATCGATGATAAATTTCACTGATCTTCTAGATATTTATGGGGTTATGCTCTAGAAACTACTACTCACTTGTTGAACAGAGTTATATAAAAAGTCATTCCTACAACTTCGTATGAGATATAAACTGGAAGGAAACTGAGTCTTAAGTATGTTAAATTTAGGGTTGTCCTATCTACGTAAAAGTTACGCAACAAGATAAATTTGCACTCATTGGATAAAAATATCGATTCATTGAATATTCTAAACATTCTATGAGATATCAGTTCTATGATCCAGATGAAAAAAAATGTGTTTGTTGCTTGTAATGCCACTTTTCTTAAGAAAATATTTTTCATGAACTATGGGGATTACAGAAGGATTGAACTTGATGAAGTCAATCAAGAAGCTTATTAATCGATGATAAAACCTAATGCTTAAACCAGTGAGATACCTTTGACACACCCTCCACGTAGGACTAAAAGTATCTCAAGGCTACGAGTTAGGCATGATATGATGACCTAAAGATGCCTTTGAGATTTTTTTAGTTGAAAAAAATGATCATTTAATTTATAGTGAGGCGATGTTAGACATTGATTCGAAAAAATAGAAAGAATCCATAAAATCTAAGATTGACTCTATGCATGACAATCAAGTATGAGACTTGGTTGAGCTGCCTAAAGGAATTGTTTATATTAATTATAAATGGGTTTATAAGCAGAAGCATAGACTTACTAGGAATGTAGTGTTAGAGTTAGTGCTTACATGTCATTATAATATTACATGAATATTAATTATTTAATAATTATTAATATTTATGCAATAACTATTTTTAATAAAATTTTTAATATTAAAAGTATACAATATAATGCTTGTAACGTCATAAACATTGTATGATCTGAAGAAATTTAGATCTAGTTTAAAAGAGTTTAGACCAGGGCTAAGAGTTAGTAACATTGAGAATTATAAATGCTAATAGTTAGCAAGTTATAAAAATTAACAAAATCTAAAGAGTTAAAGCATTGTTTGTAATAAGATAAAGACCTAAGGGTACACTAGTAATGACATAGTTGCAATATGTGCTAGAAAATGTCATTATTCAAGTATGTTCTTAAACATTATGTTCCTGATCTATTTTAATCGATACAGGTCTGTTAATGAATCCCTTTTAAATAGATCGGCGTATGTCTATATCTATAGGGTACATATGGTTATTCTTAGCTAATCATGAAGCTTAGAGCTCGTACAAGCATGCAGGTATTTAGTTAAGTCTGTATACTGAACAGACTCATGAGGACCCCAATAGATATCCTATGAAGTCGTCAATGGTAAATCCTCTCGAGTTGAGTAGTATTCGTGATCCTTTGACCTGAGTGCCACAGTGGGCTTGTAAGTGATCTATCACACTTTGGTTCTACAGATGTCAGAGATCTTTCATGGTCTGATCGCTACATGTCGTTGGATATGGTCTGATGCTCATAGAGTTCAGTGTATATAGATATGGGATCCGTCAACTCTCATATGACAGTTGTATATCATGATGCTCCGAGATTGTATTATGGCCACAAGCATATAACCCTAAAAAAGAGTTTTTCATAGGATTAAAATAATATCGCAAAGGAGTTTGCGGATATTGTTTTATAGAAATACAAATCTAGATATATGTTCATGGTTGAGCACATAGAGATTTGACAGTCATAATCTATATCTTTGCTCTTTCAGGATATAGGTGATGAAAGGATTATACGTATGCGTTCTGACATCAGCTTATATGGTCTAACGCACTGATTTATAATATCTGTGACGTGTGCATGGGGCATCGATTATGGACTCATGGAATAGTTATAGTTGATGAATTAGGCATGGACTTATGGAGTCTCGTAACATAAAGTGTACTCGTTGTGCAATGGGGCAATGTACTGGATTGAGTTGTTCAATCTAGTAATTTTCTGTAAAATCGAATATTTGTTTCAAGAACCCTGGAATGCACATGTATCAATACTTAAGAGTTAAGTATATTAATTAGTTAATAATTATTGTTGACCAATAAATGTTTACATGTGGCGCATAGTGAGCATTCGGTTAAGTTTACTCAAGTGTGTGATTAGGTGAGACCTACTTTGGGTTAACTTAGTAACCTTAAAAAGGATTAAGTGTAATTTTACTTAATTGATTATTTAATTATTAAGTAATCAAATATTTATTTATTTAATTGTTAAATAAATATTTAACTTAATTATGATTAATTGTTAACCATATAATTAGGTTAAAAATATATTAACTTTACTTAATTGTTAAGTTAAAGTTAACATAACCTAGATTAGTTAGTTAATTAGAATTAGGTTAGTTTAGATATTTAAGTTGCTTAAGGGTTAAATAATTTATTAACTTAGTTAAAGTTAAATATTAATTAAGGTTAAGTTAAATATCTAAATAAAATTCAAATAAAAGCTAAATGCATATTAAATGTTAAATGAAATGGATGGCTTATATTAAAGTGAAATGAAACCAAAAAAAAAATTGAAAAGAGATTGATGGCTTACTTGATGATTTTGGCCATTTGGAAAAGTGAGTGGAGAGAATTGTTTTTTATTCTTGTGCATGTAGGTTCATCTTTGCATTAAAGTGAAAGAAGTATACTTTTGAATTTTCAGTTCTGTCGTACATTTAAAAGTTTGGTATAGTGACCTTGTAAGACTTCTTCACTCGTCTAATGAATTCTACAAATAAATCCTAGATTGCTTTCATTACTAAGGACATTGGATCTCTGGTGATTTATGGCTTCTCGATCTTTTGTATATTTCTATACTTCTTTTATGATAAAAGTTCTTATGTCATCTTCATTCGCAATCCCTTATTCTCTTCAAGGTATTTTATTTTCTCATTCTTTGAGGTATGTCTTCTTTTGTCTCATTCTTTAGCTTTCATCTAAGTTGAGTGCATCTCGGCCCTTCTCTTGGTGTTGAACATCTTCGAGGTCATCGTTCAGTTCTTCATATCCTTTCATCTCCATTAGTTTTTTCCTTAATTCATAGTTCTTTCTTTATTTTTTTAAGTTGTTTGAGAATCTTCGTTAGCATATCTATCATTACAGCAAGAATCTCTCTTTCCAAAGTTATCATGTATAAGTTGCTTGTATCATTTCTTTCTGTGTTATCTAACAATTTTAGAAGGTATGTTTGGTTCTTCTTCTACTCCACCATATTTTATGCTTTCTTCGATCATGTTTTGTGTAGAAATTCTTCATTTTCTCAAAGATTGCACCATTAAACCTTCTTGATCCGAACTTTCACAATTAATTATCTTCTTGCTTTGTGTTACTTTTATGAATGATCAATTCATCCTCCATTCTCTTGTAAAATAAAATATTTCAATATTTAAATTAATATTTGTCAAAGAAAAAAGGTGCTCTTGTGTAGTATATATATAAACAAATAGAGTTGAATTATTAATTTTAGTAGAATGAATGGTGAATGCATGAATGATAATGGTGATTTTAAAAAAAAAATTTAGTTCTTCCTAATATGTAATAACATGTAAGTTATTTAAATTATTATTAATGTATTTTATGTTCTTTTGATGCATATCCTCTTTTATTAATAAAAAAAAGGTTTACGTGGTATCGTCCAATTTAGGGAAGCTTTTTTCATATCAAATTGAATTAAAATAATTAAAGCTTGAATAAAATACGTTATTTAATATGTTTTTGTCTTTCGTAGGTTAATGGGTTCGAGTTTTTCTGCATTTAAAGACTGAATCTAGTAATGAATTAGAACTGAGCTTATGTTCATTAATCAGCTCAATTTCTTTCGACGCGTTTAGTAAATTCAAAGAGAATATATATTACAAAGATGCAGATTCATCGAACCAGCTGAAAATATACCAACAAATATTATGATAACTCCAAATAATTTCACCTATTTTATAATCATTTCATTCTCTTTTATTTATTTTTTATTTTTTAAATCTCCGTAAACGTGTAAATGTAATTCTCCTTTTTATATATCAAAAGTAACTAAATGATTTTTTCAAAAAAGGAAAAGTAACTAAATGACAAACAATTCTTACTATTTGTGACTTTGTCCATGTAAAAGAAGCCGTCTGTATCATTGTATTGTTTTGAATTTAAAATCTGAACTCTCAATGCTTTTGTAAGAAATGACTCTAAACAGTGGTTAGTCAAATCAATCATTGATTCACTGCTGTAGTGAACTTGTGATCCGTTAAAACACGTATGGCCCACTTCAAAAATAAAAACAAAAACAAAAACAAAACCTCTATGATTAAAACTTGAGAAGTACTGAATTTGTGATAGTATGGGCAAAATGGGGTAAGTTGTGTCCCAAGTTTTATGTCTGTATAAAAATTATTAGTCAATGTCAAAGGGGGTATTTGTCCTCTAAAATCGCTCAATTAAAAGAAAAAAAAGATTTTAAAGTAAAGAGAGGCAATGACTTTCTCTTCCTTCGAGGACAAAAGTTCGTATTGGAATGACTGCCTCTTGTGTTCAAATTCCTCTTTTTATCCCCAGATATTCACTGTTATAGTTTAAGCGATTCAATGTGTTCCGAATAAATTCTTAAATATATAATAATTTATAATATATATACATAATTTTGTTTTAATAAAAAATGTAACTCATTATATTTATTAAATTAATTAGTCCACTAAACTATATATATATATATATGAATGATATCAGTGAGGTTTTCTTAATATTTTAATTTAAAATAAGGACTTTTTATATCCATCCATCTCATATAACAATATTAAATATTACTTTTGATTTTAAATTCACGAATTAATGGATAAAAATTTAAGAAATTATTTTAAGTCATAATTTAAATTAAGCAATCTGATCCTATATAATGTATTTATAAATATATATATATGTACATATTTGCTATTGTTGAGTCTATTTGCAGCAAGCCAATTAACTCGTGCCTTAGAGATCTTTTTCCTATGTTTTTCAAATTGGGTTGAAGGAAACCAAGCTCGAATGGTGAAAGATATAAACTCGAAGGTTTCATGTAGCTTTCAAACATAAATAACCTAAGTTTAATGACTCACGGATATTTATAAACGAGTAAGAAAATTTACGAAAAATTAGGAACGTATCAAAATGAGTTTTATTCTAATTTTGATTGTTTAAATAATAATTTTTGCATGAATAAGAATTTTTTAAGAGTGAACGAATTTTACTTAAATCTTTTTATTAAATTAGAATAAAAGGTGAATACATTAATGTGGGTATAATATATATAGTGTAAATTGAATTCATACATGCATACTTTAAAAAATAATTAAACTCATACTTTATAAAAATAGACGATTATTCATTTATGAGGATTCATTCATTGATTAACAATTGTTCATTAATTCATACAACAAATAATATAACTATACTTGTTCATGCAGACACTCCACACATAAGTATCTTTTTTTTTTCAATAAATACTGATTTGATCATCAGAATATTTTTTTTCTTGTAGGAGGATGGATGGTGAATTCATTAATTTATGGAGTAATGTAGGTGTTGGAGATGGTGCTTACATGCCATTCCAATTAACAGTAATCATTTTGATAATAATCGTTAATTCATAATTATATAGTAAGAAACTTGTAACATTTATAGACATTGTAGAGTTAAAGGAGTTTAGATTTGATCCAAAGAAGTTTGGGTCAACGCTAAAAGTTAACAAGTTTAGAAATTAGAACATTGTTTGAAATGGGACAAAGATCTGAGAATATATTAGTAATGACATAGTTGCAAATAGTGCTAAGAAATGTCATTATGAAGTATGTTCTCAAAAACATCACTCCTGATCCATGGTTATTGACACGAGTCGATCGGTATTCCTTCTGGATCAATGTATATATATATCTAGATTGTTCAGATGGTTAGTCTTAACAAACCATGGGCTTAGCAGAAGTTCGTATAGGCATACAGGTATTCAATGAGGACTAGATATTGAACAGACTCATGAGGACCTCCAATAGACATCTCATAAAGTTGTCAATGAGGGGTCTTTTTGAGTTGAGTAGTATTCGTGATCCTTTAAATTGAGCACCACGGTGGGCTTGTGAGTGATCCACATGCTTTGATTCTACGCATGTCAGAGACCTTTTATAGTCTGATCGTTGGGTATCGTTGGGTATAGTTCGATGCTCATGAAGTTCGGTGTGCATAGATATAAGATTCGTCAGTTCATATGGGTGAGTTGTATATCCCGGTGCTCTAAAAATTATATTTCAGAAAGTGTTTTTTGGCCAAAAGCAGATATCCCAGTAAAGAGTTTTTCATAGAGTTAAAAAATATCGTAAATGTGTTTGCAGATATTATTTTACGAAAATATAAATCTGGAGATTAGTTTAAGGTTGAGCGCATAGAGATTTGATAGTGATGATCTGTGTCTCAGCTCTTCCAGGATAGAGGTGACAGAAGGATTATATGAATATGATTGACCTTAACTTGTATGGTTTAACACTTCGTTCTGTTATATCCGTAACGTGTGTGTGAGACATTTCTCACAGACTTTGTGAAAGTGTTCCATAAGACAAACGAAGGTGAATTTAGGGAGTCTCACAATATGAAATGTACTCGTTAATCATTAGGGTAGCGAGATGGATCAAACGGTTCGATCCAGGATGATTTTGGAAAGTAGGATATGTTTCAGGACCTCTTTGAAAAATGAAAAACATACTTTGCAAATGTTACAAAGATGCCTCTATTGCATGCAAAGGGTAAAGTGGCTAAAGGTTTACAAATGTTGCATTTAGCCCCCCAAAATTTTGTTAACTATATAAACAAGTTTTGAACATGTTTTCAATGAGGTCCCCATTTCCAAGTCAACAACCCCATTTTGATAGGATTTCGAAATTGAATCCTGCTGAAAATTGATAAAACATGCTGTCATTTTAGAGTTTTAATCCTACCACTTTTTTAAAGCCTAGAATTATTCAAGTGTTAACTTCAATGTGAGCTTCAAGAAAAGAAATGTCCAAAAGCTTTAAAAGTATGATTTTTTTTGGACTTGTTAGTGTAACAAGACTTCAATTTCAGTATGTTTATTGCTTAGGAAATTAGTTTTCAATTTCGCTGCGTAATTATGTATGATTGTCATGCATTGGATAAAATGAGCAATGAACACAATCACATGCATGCACCATGAATACACGTTAACAATAGGGACAAGAAGATAATTGATTGCGAATGTTTCAAATAAAGAAACTTTAGTGGCGTCGTTTATGAGAATGTAAATAATTTTCTCACAAAAAAGAAGAGAGAGAATAAAGGCAACAATTCAAAAACTAATGTAACAAAAGAGATAATAGGATAAAGACATAATACGATGTACCTTTAAAAGCTTTTAGTCAACACACAGAGAGAGAAAATTAACAACCAAAATGCAATAACTTTGGGAAAAGAGATTCCCTCCATGATGATAGATATACTAACAAAAATCCTCAAACAACTTGAGGGAATAAGGAAGAAAAACTAAGAATTAAGAGATATACTAATAAAAATCCCCAAACAACTTAATGAAAAGATTTATAGAATTGAATGGTGACCTGGAAGTTTATCAACATCAAGAGAATGGTCCAAACGTACTCTGCATGAGCAAATGCCAGATAAAGAGATAGAAAGAGATGTACCCAAGAGACATGGAGAGAGAAGACATTGGATAAAATAAGAAAGATCGACAAAAATGACATAAGGGCTTCCATTATAAAGGAAGTAGGAAAATTATATAGAAAGATGAAGAATCTCGAGTTACTGAAGATGCACTGTCCTAGGTGTTATGAATTTTAGAATGCAAGTGCATGTTATCACAAACAAGTAATATAACGGTGAATCAAACATCGTCCCATAGAGAATTATTATTAAATTTATTAATTACTAAAATTATATCTTCCTATTTTTATTCAAACAATCTTTGATTCAAGAAAATAAAATCAAACAAAATAAACAAAGAAAATAAAGGCAAAAATAAAATAAGAAAATGACTGCAATTATCTCTCAATATTTCACTTG
The DNA here is from genome assembly GCA_946807835.1 of Ailanthus altissimus. NCBI lineage: Eukaryota > Viridiplantae > Streptophyta > Magnoliopsida > Sapindales > Simaroubaceae > Ailanthus > Ailanthus altissimus. The sequence goes on from OX327698.1 coordinate 17,618,996, forward strand.
GACCTAATTAATTTATCTTAATTTAATTCATCAATATTTGCTAATAAAAAAACCTAATGTTACAAGCATCTTCCGATAGTCAAATAAAAATATCTTAATTAATTAATTATTTATATTCCTATGATAATTAGGTTAAAGCAAAATTAAGAGCAGGTTCTTTAAATAGTTATATGTGCCACACAAGTATATTCCTATATTACATGAAACTCAAAGCTAAATGCAGTGATTATACATCATTTTATTCAATATCAAACATAAAATTCCATTTTTTAAGTTTATCAAGATTTTTCTCATCAATCTAATTAGTGATCAAGTAATTAGAAGCATTAAACATAGAATAGAATGAATAATTCGATATTAATTTCAAAACTTAAGGGAAATAAATCAATTCAAACTACATATTGAATTCAAATTTCAATCCTAGAAAAATAAATTAATGATGATGGAATAAAGAAAAATCAAATATAAGAATTCTAATATCCTTATAAAAAAATACAAAGAATTAAGAAAAGTAAAGAAAGAAGAAACAAAAACTATTAAAATAACTCATTTTATTCGTACAAATTTTCAATCTCTCTTTTTTTTTCTTCTTTGCACTCTTTTTAGGTCTTTTCTCTCTTAAACGGCTCTAAAATCTGCTTTCTCATTTTCTTTCTTTAAAATATGCCTTTTGTCCATATTTTTTTATAGGTTTTCCTCTCTAACCTAAGGTAAAATTTTGAGTTTAAGTTAACTTTGAATTCAAATTCCAATGGCCAGTACTGTAGCATTGACTTGATACCGTTCCAATGCCATGACCTTGATTTTTAGTGCCGCAACGCAAATTTTTAACCACAACGGGTACTGTAGCACTACAGCCTTGAGCTTTTGACTTCAATTCAATTTTTCACCTTTTCTAATGCTGTAATTTACTATTAAGGCTGCAGTGTTGAGCTTTGATCCCATCTTGCTATTCTTGACTTATTTTCCTTATAATTGTAACATAATAACGCTATTGTCTTCAAATCCATAAAATAAAAATAAAACATGTAAAAAGCCTAATAACTATGCTATGTTAAACTTAAGGAAACTAAAATAATAAATGTAAAATACACTTATCACCTAAAAAGGAAAGCAAACTAGGACATGTTCATGGAATCCATTCGACGAGAGAAGAATCCTTGTAAGTTTGCTATATCAAATTTCTAGATGTACGATAAGATCGAGGATCTAGAAGAACACATTTCCTACTTCAATGTAAAGATGATCATGCATGTAATAGATGGCTGCAAGCACTGACATTATCCCACACTTAGTCACTGTAGGCCATTACAACAATAGATTTTGCCTGGGTTACTGTGGTTCATCATAGCCTAAAAATGTGTCGATGTTAACTTGGCTTAATCTGTTGTCCTTATAAGGCATTTTGCCTTCACTCGCCCGAGCAATGTAGGATATCACAATCACTTCTACTTAGGGAATTAACATCCTCGCTGGGAGTAACATCCACACATATCCGGTCGAGCTCCAACTTTGATACCAAATGTAACAAACGGCCCCAAACAATGATAATTATCCCATACTTAATTGTTGTAGCCCATTATAGCGGTGGGATTTGTTTGGATTACTGTGGTCCATCACAGCCTTAAAACACATTGATGTTAACTTGGTTTATTTCTGCTGTCCTTATAAGGCATTTTACTTTTACTCGCCTGAGTGATATGGGATATCACAATGCATGCACTAGATAAACCTCTAAAGTGTACCACTTTCCCATAAAAAGTCTATAAGGACTCACTCAAGCATAGTTTCAAGGATTAAAGAAGAATTTAATAGCCTCTTTCAATGAACTAACAACTCAGTATATTGCTTAATACATGTGAAATCGTATAAAGAAAAAGACTGTGTCAAACTTCTTTTTTTATGAAGAATAGAGAGAATGAGTTTATCATAAGTTTCCTCAATAGATTTAATTGAGGACTCAATAAGCTAAGAAGGTATAACACTAAAATAGCCGCCCAAGCTTATCAAAAAGTAGTGAAGACGTCTACCCCTTATTACTATTATCTCATACAAAATAACTTTGTTTTGTTCAAGATAATTAACAAAAGTTAAAGTAATGGATCAAAGAAGAAGAGGATGAAGCAGCTACAATAAAAGAGTCTTTTATAAGAACTAACACAAAAGAAAAAATGCTCATTTTAAAAGGAATGATATGGGAAGCGGCCTTCAACTAGTGAATATGATAGAGATGAAAAGTGACAAAGGCAAATGATTTAGCCTTTTATTTCAATCAACATTAGATCGGCTACCGATTTATCCACCTGTGGTGGCAGTGCAAGTCACCGCCCTATCATTTTACAGTGGCTGGCGGTGGTCACCGCCACTCTTCACAATTGTTGATCATTTTTTGGTTTTTTTTTTACAAAAATGATTTCACCATTGTGTAGATCAAGAAAAATGAAATTCTAAATTTAATAAATTTTTGTTGTCAATGTATCGCCGAAAAATGGTCGCCAGTGGTCGGCTGGCCGTCGTTTATGGCGATAGTGTCAATTTTTATTTTTAATTTTTAAAATTTATTTACAAATTATTTTAAAAAAATAAATCAATTACATAGTGACACATGTCTAAAAGTACTAATCATATTTTAACACGTGTCATATTATTAAAATTTATTTTTAAAATTATATTAAATTAACTTAATGGATGAGATTGTGCTACGTACTCGAAAAGACAATGAATGGATAAAATTGTACCACATGTCTAATGGATAATTTATTTATATGACTAGATTATGTTTTTACCCTTCCACCATTAAAACTAACGGTAAAAATTAATAAATTAAAATAAAATTAAGTATTTTATATCTAACGGGGTAAAATTATTAATTAACCTAAAATATTAGGATAAATTTATCTTTATTCCATTTAATTATTATCTTTAACTTCTCTCTTCAGGGAGTTCAAATAATATGTTTATAAATAGAGCTTCCATATATCTTATGCTAATAAAATTTTTATTAATAAAACTTATAAATATAACTTTTATAAATAGAACTTTCAATGAAAAGTGAAATAATTGATTGTTAGTTGTTAATTACAAGTTTTAATGAAAATTAATAAATTTCTTAATAAAAAATTAATTTTGAAAAAAAACCTTTATAATAAATAAAATATTTTAAAAATTTTAATATTAAAATCCTAAATTTTGAGCTTCGCTCGTTAAAGGTAAACTAATTTTTTAATTTCTCTTTCTCATATGTAATTAAATGACAGAAATATTTCAAATAAAAAAAATAGGCATTTAAAAAAATTCTTTAGTAAGTAGGGTCACTTATCAAATTTGCCCTAAGTTATAATAGTAAAATTAAAATTTAGAATCTCAATTTCTTTAAAAAAAACAATTTTAAAGAAAAAAAATCCAGGCGAGCATTGACAATAGGAAGCCTAATAATAGACGATGTAACAGCACGTGGCAGCGAGCTTAAAAGAGACGCAAGAGGCCAATGGGGGGCCATGTCGTTTTGTGGTAAAAATAAAAATATACATGGAAACGACAAAGCATGATTCGGTGCAGTCAAGTGCTTGGCCCCCTGCTCAGATGTTTTCAACACTGAAATTAACAAACTGTTAAATGGATAATGGATCACCCTCTACTTCTATAAATAAACTGCATCTGAATTATTTAATACATTTGAAAAGTGTGGCATTCCTCCATTTAAAAACCATGCAACAAATTCAAAATTCAAAATCCAAAATTCAAATGGTGACGAAATTGCCGGCAGATATAAAAAATTTCATCATGTTTAAAATAGAAAACTGGAGCACTTTTAACCCTGCAAATGTATGAATGGTAATGCATACACTTTTAGGATATAATTTAAGATATAATTTTAAATGTCTAACATTATTTTTAATTTAAGAGTAATATTAAATATTCTAAAATTTAAAGCTAAATGGTGGTATATTATTTTGAGTTATATTTGCCAGTAAAGGGGATGAAGCAGGTGACCAGGAGGCCAAGATGTTAACCCCAGGAGCTGCAATGTCCGGCTGCACAGTACATTCAAACATGCTGGTCAAAAGTACATAAGCTTAATTATTGAAACAAGATTGCCAATACCTTCAATACTGAGGGAGAGAGAGAACTTGGTCCTCGAGAAGAAAAGAAAGCCATTTCTGGTGATATCTGTTGCCCAATTGCTGTCTTTGTGAAGCTAAACTTGACTACAGGATTTCTGTTGCATAAAAAATTGTCATTAATCTGGATTCAGCGGTCCTTGGAGAAAGTCACGCTACCACTCGTTTGCACAACCATAAACTATTACTTTTCATCTGAGTTCTTCATGCAAGAATATGTACATGTATTAAGAACACTCTTGGCAACAAACAGAAACACAAGGACCAGCTCAGTGCATAAAAATCAAAACAAACCAATTCCTACCACTGAAAATTTTACCCGCTTGCCTCCATGTAGGTGAGCAAAGTTGTTCCAATTACGAAGTCCACTTGGACACAGGGAATACCAAAGGAAAAATGAACGTCCGTAGTAGGAAACTTAGCAAATATGAGACCAGCACCACCAGCTTTCAGTACAGTTCTTGCAGCAGTTGTAGCTGACCTCTGAGATGGTGATTGGAAACAAATAACTACTTTTCCCTTCACTAAGGTCACATTCAGGCCTCCTGAATCACAACTTCTGTCAAAAGCACATGTTATTAGAACTTTATCCTTTACAGTAGTAGACAAGGGTGTTCGCTCAGATATTCATGTCAGCAAGAAGCAAAAGAATAGGTGTTTTACCTTGCACTATCTTCATCTGCATCAAAAGCAGCGACATATGTTCCCCATTGACAATAAGGTGGAACTTGTTCATATCCTCTTTTCCTGTATAAAAAGCCTGACCCTGTTTGAGAAGATCAAATTTAATCTAGGCTTATACAGAACAAAGATGTATGCACGTAACAACCAACTAAAACAATAAGAAAGTAGCTTCATATCAAAGCTGAATGCAAGCAAGGATGTTACATAGATTGCCATAGCAATCAGAAGCAACAACCGTCGATGATATCAATATACTTGTTCTGATGATATCCCATAGCTATAAAATTTTGAGCAAGGCTAGATGTTTCAGAGTGTGAATATTTTTATCCAAGTGATAAGGATAGTATGTTCTTATTTCCATAATGAGAAGGCACATCATCAAAATTAATGTTTTTATTCTATTATATACATGTTTCTCTTGGTCTTTTCCTTCATTTGTTTCAAGTTATGTCACTAATAGTGGCTGAAAAGGAAGTCAGATAGTACCACAACAGTTTGATTGTTTCCCATTGTAATAGCAGTAGGGAAAGCTTTATCAATGGTGCTTGAAGCAACAGTTATAACCCAGGGAGTAGTATTTATGACAGTTTGAGGATAAGGACCAGAATTCCCAGCAGAGCATAGTACAGAAATTCCTTTTGCTAGGGCATGGAAGGATATATTATATATCGTCAACATAAGTGGAAAGTGAAGGTGCTGAACCAAGAGATAATGAAATCACATCCACACCATCAGACATTGCATCATCAAATGCAGCAAGAAGATCAGCTGAACTACAGCCAACTGTAGCCCAACAGACTTTATAGAGAGCTAACCAAGCTGATGGAGCACCCCCTCTGGTCAGTCCTTGAGCTAGTCCCATAAAGTCTGCATTTTTTACTAAAGCACCAGCTGCAGTTAAGATGTGAGTTCCATGGTCTACAGCATCTCAGGGATATAAAATTTCAACTCCATCGCTTGTATTTAGCTTTCCAAATTCAGCTTCATATCCTTTAATATACCAATGTGCACCTATAATTTTCCTTTTAAAAATTTCTCAGCATTAATCATTCAAATGTATCCAACCTCAAAAACTAGTCAGTTCGTAAGAAAAAAGAAAAGAAAAAGAAAAAGAAAAAGAAAAAGAAAAATCTTAATCTACTTAAATACAAATCTGAAAATCCTTGCAATTTGACTTGACTATTCCTTGATAGAATTATCAAGTATTGAATGTATGATGATCAGGCTGAAATGTGATTGCATAACATGAATTTACACTCCAGTAACCATGACAAAATATTGACTGCAAGTTGACAATTATTGTACCTGATGACAAGGCACTGATTCAGCAAACTTAATATCAATACGAGGACCAACCTTGTTTGTTCTCAAGTTGATAGAAACCAGATAAGCCTCACTAAGTGTCTACGGCTTCCATTCACGCATCCAGATACTTGGCAAAATATCATGCAAGGTTTTGCAAGAAAGAAGGAAGCTTCCTGACTTAGAGGTGTCATTCCAAGATTTTTCCTAAAAAATGGTGCAGAAACATTTTGAAGGTACCTGTTTGTACTGAAGGCAGTTCTCAAACTGTAGAGTAGGTTACTGCAATCAGTCAAAGTTTACAAATCCATGGCGCTTTGAGAAAGCTGGAAACCATGAAGAAAACTAAGGAATGATGTTCATAACTAATTCATACTCTGTGCAGTTAACTAGAATTATATTCAAGTCAGAAAAGAAAGTAGTATGTTGGTGTCAACCATAAGATTTTGCTTAAATGTAAATAATGAGAGCAGAAAATGAATTAGACCTGTTGCAGTGGGAGTGATTAAATCCTTCTCCTTCCTGGCATATCCTGTTCCAAGGAGATGGAATTTCTCCAATGCCCTCATATTTGAAGCTTTCAGACTCCGACCATATGCCTACACAACAAGCAATAAGAACAAGCTTAAGATGAATTTTTCAAATCACACGAGAATGCGCAGCGTTTCTGTACCAACCAGTATCCATGACACCAATGATTGACCCCATGCCTGAATGACTCTTTGGAAGAACGCCATCAACTATTTGAGGCTTTACTTGCAGAAAATCCCAACTCCTAGTTGTGTACAAACTAAGTATCCTATTCGGCACCACACAAACAACACCAGGGAGATCTGCACCAGTATGTTATACAATATTATCAACTGCAAGTGTTGTCTAAAAAACAAAATTTGCTATTGCAACAGAGTTCGTTCACCAACATTATAACACCTGCAATTAACTTGGCTTGAGAAAGAGTTAAAACTGCAGCAAATCAAGAAAACCATGCTTGTAGCTGTACAGTATTGATTCCTTTGCAGCTTCTTTGCTGCCAAATTGAGAGTTGAAGATGTTACTTTGTGTTTATTGCTATGATTAGAACCCTTCTGGATTTTAGAGGTGGGAAGAGAAAGTGAAGAAGGCAATTGATGCATACAAAAAGCATAATACAAATTCTATATATATAATGCATCAAACAGGTCTAGTTAATAATTGAAACACAATAGACTTAATGAAACTTCAAGATGCATTGGAAAGTAAATAAATAAATTCACAGCAATGCGCAAATTGAGCATATAGATTCAGCATAGATTAGCAATAGTACTAGATATCTAATTCATGGAGATGGCAAATTCTTCATCTTAGAAAAGAAATTATATGAATATAGTGAAAGCAGAACAATATATTTTTTTTTATTTTCCAGTTTTCACCATAAAGTTTATAACAGTAATAATATCAAAATAGAAAAGTTTTGCTAAAGAGAAGTGAAATATAAACCGTCCAAGAATATATGTAAGAATATCATGATGTGAATCCTTAACCAGCTGGGGCTCATCATGCATTCTCTCTCCCATATACACAATGTAAACCTGTAAGATAACCCAAAAGCAACAACAACCCATTAACCAAAATGATCAAAAACACCTGAACAAAAGCTAACACAAAAAGAAAACCCACATTGCTTGAAGCAGTTGCTAGCTGAAACACAGCAAGAACATGAAGGATGACGATGCCAAAGAGCCAAGAGGAAGCACCATGGATGATCATGAGAAACTTGAAAGATCAAAAAAGAATAATCAAAAAAGATAATTTGATCACATGAATTATCTCCAATGATGACGAGAGTTAACGGGGCGTGTATTATAAGCTTGTGGTGTGGGAACCACTGTGCATACCTGCTCCGCTGCTAATAGTTAAGCTATCATTTACAAACCAGCGGTGAACCCACCGTAAGAAGTTTTGTTATGTTTAGATAGTATTTTGTTGGAATGTGTTTATAATTGTGTTCGAAGTATATAATTTTAAAAGATAGAAGTGTAAAAAAAAAATATAAAATAGATTTTTTTTATGAGTTATGATAGAGTTTTTTTTGTTATATTTACAATAATAGTTAAAATATTTATTTATAGTTTTCATGGAGTTTACATATTCAAAGTTGTTTTCTTAAATATCAAATGATAACTAAGATATATTAGAACATACATAACAATATGTAATCAAATATATATTTGTTGTCATTTACTTAACAACTAAGTATTTACTATTTTTGAAAATTTTACACTTTCATACTAATTGTTACCATTGTAGATATGTGTAGAATACTGTGTAAGTTGTAGAGAATTTGAACTAAAACTTTTCATAAAAAGTTAGAAGAGAAATTTTGTATTTATATTGTCTCCATTCTAAAATTGTATGGAAGTTTGAAAAAGATGTTGAGTTGTAAAGAGTTGTGGAGAAGTTGAATTAAATTTCTAACACTTTTTTTTTAATTCATTTTCTTTCTAGTTTTTATTCTTTCTCTTAGATAGCAGAATTTATCTCTTAGAAGTGCCTTAGTCAGAATATCAACTAATTGCTCCTTTGTTCTGCAATATTCTAATTGAATATCTCCTTTTTCAATGGCTTCTCTAATAAAATGATATTTGATCGCAATATACTTAGTGCGATCATGATAGACTAGATTTTTGGCAATAGCTGATTTATTGTCACAATGCAGTTCAGTTGGTTTGCATTGCTTCTCTCCAAAATCTTCAAGAATTCTTCTAAACCAAATGACTTGAGAAGTTGCTTTGACAGCTGCAAAATATTCAGCTTCTACATATAATTTTGCCATAATCTTTTGCTTCTTGAAAATCCATGAACATATTCCAGAGCCAAGTGCAAAGACATAGCATGAAGTACTCTTCATATCATATAAGCAACCAGTATAATCACTGTCTGAATATCACATTAATCTTGAGTCTTTAACTCTCTCGAATAGGATAGAATTCTTTTTGTTGCTCCATAATGTGTCTGAATTGGTTCATGCATGAATCGTGATAATAAACTTGTTACAAACATAATATCTGGCCTTGTTGCAGTGAGATACAAAAGACTTCTAGTAAGACTTCTGTATCTTGTTTTGTCAACCTTCTTTTCTCCATCTTCCTACTTCAATTTTTCATTTGTAGCCAATGGTGTAGCTACTGATTTATAGCCCAGCATGTTGAACTTCTTTAACACATTTTGTGCATATTTCTCTTAAAAAATGAAGATCCCATTTTTGGTTTAAGATACTTCAATTTCTAAAAAATAATTAAGCAAACCCAAGTCACTCATTTCATCAGTGTTCATCATATCCTTTTTGAATTCTTGAATCAAGTTTTCATCGTTTCCGGTGAAAACCAAATCATCAATATATAAGGAAACAATGAGAGCAACACAATTTTTATTCAACACATAAAGTATTGGTTCATTTTGGCTTATTTGAAAGCCTTTGATCAAGAAATATTTATCAATTTCTACATACCATGTTCTTAGAGCTCGCTTTAGCTCATAAAGAGCCTTTCTCAACTTGTAGACTTTATCTTCTTCTCCTTCAATTAAGAAGCCTTGGGGCTACTTTACGTAGACTTCTTCTTCAAGGACTCGATTTAGAAATGTTGATTTAACATCTAGTAGATATAATTTCCATCTTCTTTGAGCAGTATAAGCAACCAAGATTCTTATAGTTTCTAACCTTACAATTAGAAAAAAAGTTTCATAAAAATCAATACTTAACTTTTGAGTGAATCATCTAGCTACAAGCCTTGCTTTGTACTTTTGTATACTCCCATCTTAATTTGCTTTGTCTTGTAAATCCATTTGACTCCAATGACAGCACGACCTTTAGGTCGATCAATGATCTCCCAAGTTTAGTTTTTCTCTATCATATTTATTTTTTCCTCTATGGCTTTCGTCTAAACTTCTTCTTTTTTTAGTTTCTTTAAAACTTTCTGGTTCAAGTGCAGAAAAAGTGTAGGATTCATATATTTTGCTTAATAATCTTATTCTTATTGGAGGAGAATCTTCATTGTTATCTGGAGTCATTTTTGGAATAGGTTCTTCTTGAATTTTTGGTTGTTCATGTAGAACAACTTGTGGCGGCACTTGATTTTTGTTTTCTTTTCAATTATGGGAAGCATTTTTATTGAAGATAACATCTCTACTCACAATTAATTTGTTTAACTCAACATCATATAATCTATACCCTTTGGTCCTAAGACTATACCTCGTAAAAATATTTTTTTTTTTTACTTTTTTCATCAAGGTTTGGTTCTTTTTTCAGTAGGAATATAGACATAACATATTGAGCTAAAAATTTTAAAATGCCTTACTGAAGGCTTGATTCCACTCCATGCTTTAAATAGGGTCTTGTTCTTCATTGATTATGTTGGACAACTATTAAGGATATACATTATTGTATACATAGCTTCTACTCAAAATTATTTTGGCAAGTTTTTCTCGCTTAACATTGATCTTACCATCTCCACGATCATTTTATTTTTGAGTTCTGCAATGCAATTCGGCTATAGGTTATAGCTTGTTATCATTTGCTTCCAAATTCCTTTATTTTGACAAAAATTTTCAAATTTTGCTGAGGTGTCTTCTCCCCTTCTATCACTATAGATAATTTTGATCTTGCAACCACTTTATTTCTCCATAAGTGTTTTGAATTTTTTAAACACTGTGAAGGTTTCTGATTTTTCCTTCAAGAAGTACACCAAACTTATTCTTGAATAATCATCAATAAACAGAAGGAATTACCTATTCTGACTGACTGATGGGGTTTGCATTTGACTGCATATGTTGGTGTGAATAAGCTCTAATGGTGCTTTCACTCTCCATGAACTTTGTCTAGGAAATGAGTAACGATGTTGCTTTCCTATAATACACCCTTCACATGACTCTGCTGCCTTATAAATTTTTGGTAGTCCTCTTACCATTTTCTTTTATTGTAGAAGTTTTATGTCATTAAAATTTAGATGACAAAACCTTTTGTGCCACAACCACTTGTTTTCAACAATATCTCATTTCATTGCAATAATTTGATTATAATGAAGATTAAGTGCAAAATTTTTATTTCTCTCAATCTTGACATGTGTAATCACATATCTCTTATTTTTCTTGTCATAAATGGTATAGCCATTATTTTTAAAATATAGGCAATAACCATTTTCAATAAGTTGCCACACACTGAGTAGATTTTGATTTAAATATGGAACCAACAATACATTATTGATGATCTTGGTTCCCATTTTGGTTTGGACGACAAATTTTTCTATCTCTTTTGATTGCATAATTGCTTCATTACCCAGCTTGATTTTAGGTGTGAAAGAATGATCCATCTTTGAAAATATTTCTTCATTTCCTGACATATGGTTGCTGCATCCACTGTCAATATACCAAGAGCTTCCAATTAAATTGAGGGCTGTATTTGAGTGAGAAAAATCAGCATTTGAAAATTTTGATGTAGAATGTTTAGTTAGCGCTGCAGCAGTGTCATTTAGACACCGCAATGTTGGGCATAAATTTTTCCTGAGCTATGATTTTTGCTTTCTAATGTCGTGTCTATTTTTTTTTGAAGCTGCATGTGCTTGATTTACATCTTCCATGATTGAATGAGAAATATAAAATATGTTCTTATCATGTTTATCTTTATTTTGAGAAAAAATTTGCTTCATTGATTATTTTAAACTTGCATACTTTTTCTATATGCCCATATATTTTGCATGCATAACATTGGGGCTTTCCTTGAAACCAACAATTTGAAGTTGCATGGTTGGTCTTTTTACAAATTTTGCATGAAGGTTTTATCTTTATTTTTGGCATTTCTTTTGCTTGATTTTCCCTTCCTTAATTTCTTGTCTTTTTTTAAACTTTTTTGTGAGTTCAATGAAAGCTTTGATTGGAAGTCATTCTCATTAAATTGGTCATTCTATCTTAATCTTCTTTGCTCATGAGATTCTGAAGATCCCATCAATTTTTCAATTGATAAGGTGGTTAGATCTTTAGACAATTTCTATCACAGTAATAATGTGATCAAATTTTTTTGGCAAGTTATTCAATATCTTCTCAATAATCTTTTGGTCTTCTAGTTCTTCACCAAAAGATCTTAATTTGTTTAATACTTCAATTACTCTTAAGAAGTAGTATCTAACAACTTCTAAATCTCTCATCCTCGAATTTTTAAACTCCCTACGTAAAGATTGGAGTTTGACAATTCTTGGTTGGTTGTCTCTTTGAAATTCTTGCTCAAGAATTTTTCAAGCTTGCTTTGTTGTTATAACTCTCATAATCCTTGGAAATATTGTTGTCGAAACTGAATTTTAAATTTTTGAGAGGACTTCTTCATCAATCCTCCTTGTTGCTTCAAGAATTTTCTTTTGTATCGTTGTAAGTTGATCTTTATTTTTAGGATCATTGAATCCTTTATTAACTATACTCCATAAACCTTCTGTCATAAGTAAGGTCCTCATTTTCACTTTCCAAAAATCATAATTCTCTCCCTCAAAAATTGAAAGGACAAAATATGATATTGATGGATTTTCTGCTGCAGAGGAAGACATCACTTGAATACTTTATATTGCTGAAATGCCCAGATTTTGATTTTCAAAACCTGCTCTGATACCAATTGTAAGAAATTTTAGTATGTTATGATACCACTTTGTTGGAATATGTTTATAATTGTGTTTGAAGTATTTAATTTTGAAAGATGGATGTGCAGAAAAAATAACACAACAATGAGCTATTGAAGAGCCATTTTCTTTCATATAATTTTCTGCATTTTTTATTATGCTTACAACAATGGTTAACACACCTATTTATAGCCCTCATGGAGCTTACAAATTCAAAGTTTTCTTCTTAAATGTCAAATGACAACTAAGACATGCTAGAACATATATAATAACTTGTAACCAAATATAAATTTGCTATTATTTACTTAACAACTAAGTATTCACCATTTTTGAAAATTCTGCATTTGCATACTAGCTACCACCATTATAGAAATGTATAAAATGTTGTGTAAGTTGTAGAGAATTTGAACTGAAACTCTTCATAAAAAGTTGTGGAGAAATTTTGGATTCACATTGCCTTTTCTTTGAATTGTGTGGAGGTTTAGAGAAGATGTTGAGTTGTGGAGAAGATGGATTAAATTTCCAACAATATCATGATTAAAAAAAATACTAAGTGTAGGTAGTTCTGACCTTGTTTAATTAGTTGGAGAAAAGTCACAACAAACAGATGGACACTTAGATTAGATTGTCATTTGTGTATGTGGACTCTAGATGGATGTCTTTTTGAAAGAGAAATATTATAGTAAAGTACTTAAGCCTTGACTTAGAATTTTAATTTTCATAAACGGAACAGTAGCTTGTTAAGTGATGTCACTTTCTTTTTGTTTTGTTATGCAATTTTTTTTTTATAATGTGTACAAGTAATCCATAAATGAGATTTGTGAATATATCATAATGCAAATTTTATATATCGTAGTAGCAATTTCTACAAAGAATATCCTTACAAATTAACATTTAAGTAATGTTTGGTGTGCTTGCCTGATAAGGGTGTCTCCCCGACCACAAGTTGAGGTTCTAATTCTGGGTCATCTAAGGTTGTGTAATAAAAAAAAAATTCTTATAAGACCATTCTTTTTTTTTTCTTTCTATAAAGGTCTTCTTTCCCGTCTTGAAGTATACTCCTTTTTGTAAGAATCCTCCCTTCTATTGTTGAGCAAATATCCTCCTCATATAAAACTTGTATCTTCATGCATAATGTCATGTACTGTTGTGTAATATTAGATAAAAATTAACATTTAAGTAAAAATTCATTTTAGTCTTTTAGATGGGCGACACACATTTATAAATAGGAGTCTTTGGGTCTTTATTCACTAAATTAACAATGCATAAATTACTCCATCTTTATTAAAGATCTCGTTATTCTTCATATAATATCTCTCAATTTATAGTTGTGATAACAGAGATTATAAAAATTCACGATCCTCTATATAAGATGACTTTGGATGAGCCATACCTACAAATAGAGACCTTCGGGTTTCCCATTCATTTCATTCACGATATATCAAAAATATTCTTTTTATTAGTAAAAGCTCTCATTATTCTTCATGAAAGTTTTCTCAATTTTGGCGTACAATAGCTTCATATTATGGAGGTTCATTATCATTATAGAGATATGATGCCTTTGAATATTATTCTAGTTGTTGAAATATTTAATGTTTGAGGTATTGATTTTATGGGATCATTTCTTAACTTTTTTTTTATAATTTTTACATCTTTATCGTTGTTGATTACATATCTAAGTGGGTAGAGGCATGTGTATGATGAACAATTGATCACAAAGCTGTGGTAAATTTTTTGAAAGAGAATATATTTTCTTATTTTGGCATATCTCATGACATTATTAGTGAAGAAGGGAAGCACTTTTTTAATAGGTCTTTTGAACAATTAATAAAAAAAATATGGTATAACTCATAAAGTTGATATTCCTTATCATCCATAGACTAGTGGTCAAGTCGAAATTTCAAATAGAGAAATTAAGCGCATTCTTGAAAAAAAAAATAGTAAACCCAACTAAAAAAAATTGGTCTCTAAAAATTTTAGACACATTATGGGCATACCATACAACTTTTAAAACTCCCATCAAAATGTCTCCTCATTGATTTATTTTACCTGTTAAGTTAGAATATAAAGCGAATTGGCAAATCAAATAATTTAATTTGATATGGATTAGGTAGATAATCATAGAAAACCTCAAATTAATGAATTAAAGGAAATTATGAATGATACATATGAGTAGCAAAATAATATAAGGAGAAGATGAAAGCCAATCATGATAAAATTATTTTGAGAAAATTTATTTCTTCCAACAAAAAAGTCCTCTTATACAATTTTAAGTTGCATTTATTTTTAGGAAAACTTCATTCAAGATGGTCAAGACTTTTTCTTGTATGTCACATTTATTTTTATGAAGTTGTTGAAATTGAGAATTTAAAGAATAATGACATTTAAAATTAATGGCAAAAGATTAAAGTCATACTTAGAGTTTCAATCATAAAAAGAGGAGGAAAAGATAATTTTGGATAATCTTATCTACCGAGATTGAGTCTATGTAATGTTATTCATATTTTCATATATTTAGTTTTTTAAATTTATTTTAATATTATAGTGTCATTTTTTTCTCCTTTCTTACTAACGTCTTTATTTTGTTTTATTTGTATTTTTTTAGGTTAATTATATTATACAAGCTATTTAGGTGAACTCTTTATTTATTCTTTTTTTTCTCTCTTTTATGTATATATATATATATATATTTGCATAAGTATAAGTGCGTTTCATTGGGACTAAAAAACATTGAGGACAATATTTCAAATAAGTTTTAAGGGTGAGGTTGAGTTATTTTAAAAAGGAAAAGGTTTTAAAACATTATGTAAAAACTTTTGAAATTGAATGAAATAATGACTTTCTTATTTTAGTATTTATATTATCTTTTGCTTAGAATGAACTAACATCATGTTTACTAATTTTCATATTAATATTAATGACAAGTGTAAATGGAAAAGTTAAATGAGTGAAACTAATTTAATCATTAGAGAGATTTGCATGTAATCAATGTGTGAATAATATCAAAGTAGGTTTTGCGCCTTATGTTTTTCTTGAAGAGTGAATCCTATTTGCACAAAAATTTTATATAGCTCAGTGATTTATTTATTTTTAAATATTATTGTATTTGAAATCTTATAATATTAGTGTCTTTGGATGACTCTTTTATTCTCTATAAGATGATAGTGAGACCATCTTTAATTTATTTGAGCCTTTATAGCCTATGCATAAAATATCTTTTTTTAGTGAACCATTTTAAACCTTATAAAAAAAGAGAAAAAAAAAATTTAAATATGTTTTGTTACCCAATTGACTATAACATACACCTTATTTTTATTAATCCATTCCCTTTTATGTTTGACAAATTACCAAAAAATTTTAAAAGGCGGTTCTTTAAGAAAAAAAAATTCATCCAAATAAAGAAGAAAAAGAGAAATGCAAGTAAATTAAAAACA
Organism: Ailanthus altissimus; assembly: GCA_946807835.1. Classification (NCBI taxonomy): domain Eukaryota; kingdom Viridiplantae; phylum Streptophyta; class Magnoliopsida; order Sapindales; family Simaroubaceae; genus Ailanthus; species Ailanthus altissimus. The sequence goes on from OX327698.1 coordinate 17,635,172, forward strand.
ATTTGAGTATAATATTTGCATCAACTTATTATAAAAAAGCAAAAAAAAAAAAAGAACACCCTCAAGATTTAAATTCTCTATTTTTTCATTCATATTTTTATTTATCTATTTTTCCTATTCTTTGAATAATCTTGTCCTCAACCTACATTACGTCATAATAGAAAATCCCTCTATATTTTAGAGAATTATATATATAAAAAATTAAGATGGTATATATATGTTTTATATTTTATGTAATAATAAAAGGAAAAAAAAGAGTTAGATATAATCAATTATGTTATATATTATTAGAAAATATTGGGGCAACTTTTTGAAACCAAAATATAGATAATAAAATTGGTTTGGTTTTACAAAAAGGTAACCCAAAATACAAATAAATAACGCATAAACTATCTAAGTCGAACTTTGATGAAGCACGAAGCTTGTCCTTTTTTGTGAACTATTGTCATCCTTCCCATTTGGTCGGCCTAATTTTAATACTTTATTTCATTCTAGAATGTTATAAGTATCTTTTTTTTTAAAAAAAAAGGAATGTTGTAAGTTTGAAAATATTTTCACTTACTTTTTTAAACTGATTTACAATGCAAAAATGAACCACTATATTTATATATATATATATATAATTGATCTGGTAATCAACGGAGCTCACCATTCAGTGAGCTTTAAGACACGTGTCAGCATTCTATAATATATTGGTACTGTTTCAACAGTGCCAATGAGTATGTTAGAGGTCACTAAGTGATGAGCTTTGTCACCCACTAAATCAATTATATAAATATATATCTAATTAGTAAAGTTGATTAAGAGACAACCAATCAGTGTTATTAGAATAATTGCATTGTTTTCTCTCTTAGTGAGAGCATGATTAGTCAACTTAGAAAGTTTACGAGCCCACATACAATGTAATAGTTTGAAATTGTTATTAAAATGAGTTCAAAGCAATTTTAATAATTAAAATTTATTTTACATGTTTATTAATTATTTGGGGAGGATTTTTGGCTAGGAGATATCCCAAACGTATAAGGAGTGCATAATAAGAAAAAAACAATTGAGTTAATGGTGTTAAACCAAGACTGAGTGGTAGTCAAGATAAGGACCAATTATGAATTGGGCTTGATGAACACATGAAAATGTATATTTATTAAGAGATTCAGTCACCATTTAATGTCACTAATTTTAGCATTTTCTTCGATTTTAGCTTGAAATAAAGTATTCTCTTTAAATTGTGATTAATGAATGTTATTTGGACAAGTTTAGGTAAAATAGACAGAATTCTCAATGTAGAAATCAAAATGAAGAACTTCTTAAGCCTAGTGCAACATGACTCAATCTTACACAAATTTGAAGAATAGTGAAAAGTCAAATCCAACATGTTATGGGCCAAAAATTGAGATACAACAGAATCGGGCTACAACTCCTGCCAAGCTTGACCCAACTCATGTATTTGGACTGTATCTCATAAAATACGTACTCAATTGATATAATTTTTGAAGCTGTGAAATTCTGACTTAACTATCAACAACTCATATGTTGATGGTAAAGTCCAAATCAGCCGTTATCATGGACCAAATCGCATTGCAAGTAGGTAAAATAGTTGTTGGCCGAATTCTGATGTATCTTTGGAATTTTGCTTATATCTCGTTGGATACTCATCCAATTTGTATGAAATTGATGCCTATGGAAAGAAGAGTCAAAATTCTATAACTTTCTTGTCGACTGCAGAAGTTAAATCGATCATTTATATTATCAAAAATATGCTGCAAATAGATAAATGAGTTATTGGCTTAAAATTATTAAAGATTGATGTCATTCATGACATATGCCCATCAATTGCCTATATAAGGAGACTCTTAGGACGTTTTTAACATGAGATAATTTTCTCTTCTTTTCTTCTCATTAACATGTATTGTAATTTAGGCTAGAGTTCTTGGCAAGGCTAAGAGATGAACTTTTATGTGTAATAAATCTACTTCTATGCTTTGATTCGTTGCAAAGAGCTACAAATGTTTGTAAGTTTGGTTTTGATTAAACTCTTATCTATTCTATTTTCTATAATCCAGAGATTATAATTCTTATGTCTTATATAAGTTCAGTCATGCTTTTCTTATGTGATTCTTGGTGAACTATAATTGTTATTGGTGACATTGTTTTATATGTTAATCTTTTACTGCAGTATTGTCAAATTGATATATTGTCGATCTTGGATAACATATAAGGGCAATAAATGTTTGATATTCAAGTTGATCTTTTACTGCAATATTGTCAAAGTGATATATTGTCGATCTTAGATAACTTGTATAAATGAACATGATGTGTGTTAATGCTTGCAAAGAGTTTAATTACATCAAATACATGTGTTATCAAATGTGCTATATTTTACCTATCTTCCGATTAATTGTTTGGGATGTAAAACTTTCAATTGAGTTATAAGCATTGAATCAAAGTGTAGAGTAGATTTATAAAGCATAATTGTGATTCTCAAAACCTTGCTTAAATCATCATAAGATATTTTCTTCAATTCATAGATAATTCCATCTCATCAATTAATTTTATCCTTTGCTACCTCTTTAATATTTTACTTCATCAACCTATTTTGCCAAGAGCTTCCTCGTGGGATCAATACCTCAATCTATACTGCAATAACCGTGTTATATTTTGAGCGTAAACAGGGCTAACTAAGGGGATGTGAAGAATGCAAAAAATACAAAGCTAGTGGTAAGTATCGGTGGGTAGTTGGTGATGGCCCTTCGATGCTTAAACTATATGGTGGTTCAGTGGTGGTTATATTTCTAGGGTTTTCATCCCTAAAGAAAGTGTAGAGTTTATAGAGAAGATGAAGATAGTTTTTTTTCTTACTAGAATTATTGTCTTAGTTCAAATTCTTCTCTCACCCTCATTGAAAATTGGAGATAAACTTAAACATAGAGGGAGTCAATCTAAAGATTACACCTCAAAGATGACATATGATGATATGCAATTTAAGAATTGTCCTTTTCATAAGGGGTATTTTGGAGAACTTATCTAGATGGGATATGATGGTAATTATACTCCTTTGACATTTGGAGTACTGGGTATCTTTTGATTGAGAGATTTTGGAGTAGTCAGCTCAGATAACTGAACTTAGGAGCATTGAGTGGTTAGCAGAATTTATCACATTAACCTAAGCGAATTTAGTGCTATATCACCCCAACAACTACAAATAACTCTAATCCGTGTGTTAGCAAGGGATAAGATGCTTGGTGCTTACTGACGTGAAATCCTGCCATTGGCTCTTTGGAGATTTCTTTTTTCATGCCTTATCTTTTGGTCCAGTCACTAATTGACGTTGCTTTAGCTGGGCTAGTAGTAGGACCTAATGGTGATGCATAGAGCTTGAACTTTGTTGACATGGACACTTATTGCTGGGCTCAATGATGATATGGCAAGTAGCTTGTTCGCGATGATGTGTCTTTTGACAGTGACAGTGAGTGCAACACAAGTCTTGGCATAAGTCCCACCGATGTTATTTATGGTTTAAGTTATAGAGGCCCAATATCTTGATTCATACTTAGTCTGTTAAGGTAGTTTGGTTTTAACTAGGCTACTTATGGAAGAAGTTGAACTTCAGGACTAAGTTAGGCCTTTGTAAGTGGGCTAGGTGTAATAACCACTTATCCATAATTGGAAAGAATAAATATTTGTACTTGTATAATATTTATATTTTATTTGTATGTAGATGATACTTAATTTATGTATTGTTATTAGTATTATTTGTATAGATTGAGGACATATTATTAATATTGAATTTATTTGCAAGACTTTAGATTTATTTTAGAGATCAAATTATAATACTTTAAAAGTTTTGGGGGTTAATTTATAAATACTAAAAGTTAGCCTCTTAGTATAAAAATACATATTTTAAACCATAATTTACTCATTTTTGGTCGAGCCACCTCTTTTAGAGTGAGAAATGAGAGAAAGAGAAGGGAGAGAAAGAGAAGAGGAAGAAGAAAAAAAAAGAAGAAAATTGGAATTTTAAGCTTTAAGAGGTATATTATAATCCTTTATTAGTTTCTTGGTGTTAATTAAGTTAATTCTTTTAAGTTTTAATTTCTGTAAATATGTACAATTGAGAACTTGATGTGGATTTTGTAAGGTATATTAAGAATTGATGATGATTATATAGATAACTTGATAAATCATGATGAATTTACAGAATTTCTATTTGATAGTCTCTTGATCCGAGAGTTTTATAAATTATTGTACTTTGATTCTAATTTTGGATTTTGAGAATATGAAATTATACATGTCTAGAATCATTTGAGACTTTGAATTGATTGAAAATTTCAGAAATTGAATTTTTGGTGAATTTACAAAGATGACCCTACAATTCTAGAAATTTTCTGTGTTAACAATATATTGAAGTGGTGAATAATTTTCGGTCTACTATATGATCTTCAAAAATTACAAAGTTTTGAAATATAATTATTTTACATGTCTACTATGATATATTCAAAATTAAGAATTTATATCAATGTGATAAAATTGTTATGATTTTCTGAAGTGTATCAGCTTACTGTACTATTTGATAAACAGATTTTTAAAGCTATGGAATCAAATGGTTCTAAAATACTTTTGGCAGGGATTTTGAAGTAAAATATTTGTCATGAATTGAGATATGTATTAAGAGTAATTCTATGATAGTTTTATAATTTTGAGTTAGCATATAATTTTATAAAATTGGGAGACCAAATAATATTCAGTAAATATCTTGATTCTGTTAGGATAATAGTTTAGATTTATTGGTGTTTATGAAATGAATTGTGTAAGAATTATAGTACAATATTTATTTATAAGAAGGATATATGAGTAAAGAATGATATATTCTGATTTTAGAGTAATTGGATATCATTTGATATATAAGAAAATTTATTAAGTGTAAGTGGTTAGAATGACAGATTTTGAGAAACCAAGCCATTAGACCAATTCGATGTGTTAAGTGAAATATGTGTAATTTTGTAAGCTATATAAAGTGTTTTGTGTGAATGGTGAGGCTTATGAAAGGATTAACCTCCATTGATAGGTTAAGGAGAATTAAGCCTTGTAACCAAAAGTACTAAGAGGTAAGTATACTAGACTTTTATTGAAATCACAATAGACATATTAATTGTTTATGCATGAATTTGTGAATGTCCCTTATAATATGTTTATGTTATGTTAAAGTATGTTTTGATATGAAATGTGAAAGACATATGTTTATGAATGTGAGCATGGACATATATGACATATATGTATTTTTAAAAGTGAGCTTTCAAAATTTGTGTTTAACAAAGAAAGCTTTTGAAGTGGAAAATGTCTATAAGACAAGTTTTGTATTTTAAGGATTCTTGAACTCACTATTTACTTAGTATGCATCTTATATGATTTATGGAGCCTTTATGTGTGACATTTTCTTCGAGATTGGTATATGTTATGTGTTTCGTATATAGGGAGGTTCCTATTGGTACCTAAAGAAAGAGTGAGTCATCACATTCGTGTGGTGGTATATTGGTGTATGTGAGATGACTCACTGATGATCAGGGTGAGGGTTTGGCTCTTACCTTGGGGCATGAGCATTATATATGTGCAATATAAACATCACTTGTGCTATTCCTTTTATCGACGGGTGACATTTAGCTCATTATGTGATGTGAAAGTCTTACTAAATAGTAATTGGATAATGGTATTCCTATTATATATTTTGAAAAAAGTGTAAGCGCTTACTTGACATGTAATTTGATAAGATTATGATTCTAATTTATCACAGCATATCATATATATGCATTGTGTGTGTGTGTGTGTATATATATATATATATTCGTATTTTGATATATGAAAAATTAGTATGCTTACTGAGTTTTATACTCATTATAGTTTATGGTGATTTCAGGTAAATAAGGTACATGTGTGTTTAGTGAATTTGATAAGGCTTCTGTTGTTCTTTGAGTTCCAAAAGTTGTTAGGTTGCTGAGTATTTTATTTGTGGACATGTAGTTTAAGATATTTGATTTGTCCCTATTAAATAAATATTTATGTATTATTTTATTATGTGTCATTATATTTGGTTTATGTTTCACCAAGTATGGTCATGAGTGAAACTTTGTGTTGAACTTACTAGTAACTTACTAAGAATTCCTATGTTAAATTTAAGTTTAAAATTTTATGCAATATTAATTATGAGTGCACATTATTGAATGAGTGTAAGTTATGTCGTGTGTAAGATCTTTTGGGTCTGGGGTGTTACCTAATTTTCTCTTCAATATTAACCCCTTAGTTCTTAGTGTTGAGGTGAGGAGACAATAGGAACTACATCTCTTTGGTGAAACTGTTGAGCTTTTATTAGTTCTCTCTTCACTTTTTTCTTTTCTTCATTCTTTTTCTTCTTTCCTTTTCTTTTTTTTTTTTTTTTTGGATTTGGATTTTGAGTTTTGGCAAGAAAACTCTCGTCCTTTCTTTTATTTTTTAAAACTATTTGAAGACAGTTTTGCTCTTTCATATAGAGAGTTAGGGGGGATGAAGATCATTTCGCCCTTACCCCATTTATTAAAGAGGATGGGGTAGGGGCTCTGTCATGGCCTCTACCATGTCAGAACGTGGCACATGTTATTCCTTTAGTGTTAGCCATATGACAAAATCTAGAAGGGCGGTTAAGGTGGATGACTTGGATCTTTGCTCTTTTCTCTCCCTTAACTCCTTTTCCCATCAAATTTCTAAGTAATGTCTTTGGTGCACAGTGTGATAAGCCTCTTTATTTTCATTATGTCCTTCCCTCGCCTGCCTACTAAGTTAGCCCTATCCATTTCCCAGTAGGACTCATGAGTTTCATGAGTCTTTCTTACGAGCTAATTCTGACTATTTCCCCTTTATACTGGTTCTTGTCTTATGTTCTTTTGTGTTATTTCATTTACTGTTATTAGCATATTCTCTATTACAGGCTACCTACATTTGGGGGAACACATGAGATATTGGAGAGGGCTCTATGGACTAATGAGAACTTAAAGATCTTGAAGGTCGCTGCGAGGGAGAGAAAGAGGTTTTGAGGACTAAAAAAGACAAATACAAGTAGAAATTTGCTTTGGTAAAAAAATGAGCTTATCACTCATTTACAATCAAAGGCCAATAAAGAAGGATCGAGTTGACACTCCCCTAATATTGACATTCCCTATGACTTTACCACTTATTAAGCTAAGGGACAATAATCCTAAGTCCAAAAGATGATCATTAAACTTATTTGACTTAGCAGCCTTGGGGCACTAAGTACAAGTGCCGTTAAGAGACTTTAGTAATCTTCTTTATCGAAAGCAAGATATTTAGAAGGGAAGCACAGTGTTTCATACAGAGATAAAGATGTTATCATATATCTATGCCTTTGAAGCTTAGCATGCCTCCAATAAGGTTCAAGTCTCCTTGATCACTTTCTCTATGTACAATTGATAGGTGTTTCACTCTAGTTCTCAGCTTAGTACTACTAAGGAGAATCACATCTGACCAATTCAAATTAAACTTAATTTTTTAACCTTCTATGAGTGATTTTAAACCTAGGGTGCATTCATGTGGGTTTGTGTCTATCATTTACATTTGCATACGTATCACATATATATAAGCACAACGGAAGAACGGGATACTAATTTCTTAATGATAAACACAAATAAGTTTTACATGTATCTCATAAATGTAAATTATATAGGGATTGAGAATTTATTACCTTGGTAAGCTTTTAGTCTTTTGTTGAACTAGAGAACTGCGATGAAGTAACCTGTTCATAATTCTAGTTCCCCAACATAGTGGACTTGGGAAGTCTAGAATGACAGCCTCTTTTTCAGCAAAGGATTCAACACTTGAACCCTAGTTTAATTCTTAAACTTATATGCTTAACTCTTAAGCATTTGAACTACTGCAAGCTATTAATTTTTTGTTCAAGTTTAACACTTAAACAATAAAAACCATCTTTGATATTGCAAGTAGTGTGTTTGGCCAACAAGAAGAAAAAATAGATGAACAAAATTGAGAGAGTTTGCTTACTTTTCAACACTTGAAGAAAAACAAAAGGCTTTCTCCCTCTCTCAATGGTCGTGTAATTCATTATTAGTAAAATGAGCAACATTGCTCTTTTTATTTGCTTAACTTTATTTTCCTTCAATGGACAACACTTGTCTCACAAAAGATGGCACATTGCTTGCCCATTTAGCTTTCCATTTGTTTACAATAAATAATGGAGAAGAAGAACAAAATGGGCACGTGTTTTTGGATAAATATGGCTAAAATCTTGACCAGATAAGAAACATTTTCTCATTTGCAAAAAACACATCCGGCCCCATCAATTGAGAAGGCCATCCATTTGTGTTTTGTTTCATTTTTTTTACATTAAACAATTAAAACAAAAGGCATGCGTGTGTGTGTCCATGTAAAGCAAAGACAAATGAAGAAATAATTTCTTCATTTGCTTGTAACACACATCTTGGTCTCACCTTACTTACAAACCCATGCATATATATTTTATTATTTTATTTAATCAATATTAATTACTACAAAACATAGGCCATATGCATTATAATATTATTGTTTGAATTAATTATAATATCAAATATTATAATTATTATTTTACCTAATAAATAATTTAATAAATAAAATAGTGATCTTGCTTGTCCAACAAGCAAGGTCATTTTAGTAATTTTTAAGTTAAACAATAATAGCCCTACAATATGCCACGTGTCAATATCTCATTAGTTAATAACTATTGTTAACTAATTGATGTACTTAACTCTTAAGTCTTGACACGTGTACAGCCCAAGAGAAACTAAAGTAAATGTTCGGTCTGCTAGAATTTACTGAATTAAACTATTCAATTAGATACGCTGCTCTAGTGCACAACGAGAACACTTTACACTTTATACTATTCTGTGAGTCTGAGATTGATGCCCCACGCACACGTCACAGATATTACAAATCAGCGCAGTAGACCATACAAGTTAAAATCATCGCGCATACGTATAATTATTTTGCTATTTATATCCTAGAGGAGTGGAGATATAGATCATCACTGTCAAATCCCTATATACTCATTCATAAACTTATCTTTAGACATGTATCTCAACAAATAATATACGTAAACACCTTTGCGATATTGTTTGACCCTATTGAAAACTTATTTTTTGGGTTTGTTACTTTTGGCCATAAGTCATTCTGAGATATAGTCTCGGAGTATTCGGATATACAACTCACCCATATGAGCTGACAAATTTATATTTGTGCACATCAGACTCCATAAGTATCGGACCATACCCAGTGACACATAGTGGTCAGACCATGAAATGTCTCTGACATATGTGGAACCAAAGTATGGTAGATCACTTATAAGTCCACCGTAGTGCTCAGGTCAAAGGACCACATATACTACTCAACTCGAGAGGACCTACCAATGATGGCTTTATGGGATGTCTATTGAGGTCCTCGTTGAGCCTGTTCAGCATTCAGTCCTTATTGAATACATGTATGTTATACAAACCTTCGGTAAGCCATGGTCAGCTAAGAACAACCATCTAGACCATCTAAGTATAGTATACACTGGTCTATTAGAATGGGTTCCACCAACAGACCCACATCGGTGAATAAGACCAGAAACATCAACTTTGAGAATATATTTGCATAATAACATTTCTTAGTATCTATTGCAACTCCTTACAACTATGTTATTACTGATGTACTATCGGGTCTATGTCTTATTACAGACAAGGTCCTAACTCTTAAATATTGCTGATTTTTATAACTCATTAGCTCTTAGTATTGCTAACTATTAGCAATTATAATTCTCAACGTTGTTAACCATTAGCGCTGATCTAAACTCTATTAGGCTAGATCTGAACTCATTCAGATCATACAATGTTTGTAGCGTAACAAGCACTATACCATTTAATAAATAAAATTAGCTACGTATTGTATAAATATTATAAAATAAAATATTCATACAATAATAGGATGACATGCAAGTACAAATTCCAACACCTTTACCCATGGCAATAGCCCATTAGGCGTAAGGAGTCAACGCTCATCCTTTATTTGCATATAACCATATACAATAGGTATAAAGAGAGTAATACAACATGTATTCTTATAAAAATAAGTAGAGAATTGTACATTTCTATATTTTCATAGGCTTTATTCACCTTGTTGTACTCTGAGCCCTATTAGACCTCTTCATTCATTGAACGAGTACTTTTTCTATTAAGGGTTCTTGAGGTCTCAACATAACACTATTAAAGAGATCTCTAGAGGCCTTCCATAGAGGTACAATCCTTAAGATTCTACTCTTGACAATTGCATAAGGAATGTATAGAGACAATACTTTCCTTAGGAGATATATAACTTTATCTTAAATTAGGATCTAAGACATCCTTACTCTTCTTCACACAATGAGAATAGGGTAGCTTAGTGGTACAAAATGCATATAATGGCCTAACAATCATTAGAGATACAAAAACACCTTTGAAGAACATCTTTTTATTTCATTAGAATATATTAAGAGTATAGTGAATACAATCCTAACATCCTATTACATACTAAGTAAGTGAAAAATAAGTCCTTTACTCTGTCTACAAAGACTTCCTAGAATTATCACAAATAGCTATGATTACTAAAAGCATCATTGAGCTCCGAGCAAGGGTTGGAGATAACAATTGTCAAAAGTTTGAAAAGGAAGCTAAGTGAAGAATAGATACGCTTACCCTTCTTTAGTAGCACTTGTGAAATTAAGTTGCATTCCAGAGGTGTTTCACTTGCTTGTTATCCAAGTATGTTAACTTGTAGGTCTCGGGCCTAATCATCCTATCCATATAATAAGGGCCCTCACAATTGGTGCCAAAGACGCCATCAGAGGATTTTTTGTTAGTATTTAGGTTCACTCCACGTAGGACCAAGTCATATTTCTTGAATTGTCTGGGTTTGACTTTTTGGTTGTACAACTTGGCTATCTACCACTAATAAACTGCCAGTTTGATGGTATTGAGGCCCGCATCTCCTTTAAGAGATCTATATTAATTGCAATCAAGTTAGCATTCTCATCTTTACTAAAGTTAGCAGTCTTGTATATGGGCATTCCCAGTTCGGCTAGTATGCTTGCCTCATATCTAAAAGATAAAGTAAAGAAGGTTCTTCTAATGTTAATGTTAGACGTGGTCTTGTAGGCTTACAATACACTGAAAAGCATATCTACCCAAGCCCTTTTGTTATTCTCGGGCTTTTTCTTTAAGATGGTCTTGATTATCTTGTTCATTGCCTTCCCCTATCATTATATTGGGGGTGAGCTGGTGAGGTATACTAGTTGTTAATCTTTAAATTTTTGTATAACTATTTAAACTTTTCATTGTCGAACTAATTCCCATTGTCTATCATTATGACCTAAGGTAGACCAAAGCAGCAAATTATTACACGCCGTATAAATTCAGAAGTCTTCCTTTTGGTGACCAAGGCCAAGGGCTTTGCCTTCGCCCATTTGGTCACATAATCCACTGTTATAATAGCGTACTTAGCTCTTCCCCTTCCAACTGATGTAGGACCGATGATATCTACTCTTAATATGGCAAAGAGCTAATAGGAGCTACCTCAATAATTTTATGAACCTTTAACACTTATGCATCTTACTTTATATTAAACTAGAAATATCTCTGCCTCAGTGCCTTATAAGCAAGAGCTCTGCCTCTTTTGTGATTTTCACACATCCCTTTATGTATCTCTCTAAACATATATTATCCCTCATGAGGGTATAGGCACCTCAAGTAGGGTAGACAGGCTTCTCTCTTGCAAAGCATTACATTAATTAGGCAGTATTTAATTGCTTGATATTTCAGTTTTCTGACCTGAGTCCTATCTTTATGGGTGAATCTATCCTTCAGGTATTAAACGATGGTATCTATCCGACAAGGTTTATTATCAACGAAGTTGACTTTTATAAGTTTTGTAGCATGAATGCTTGATTTAGGTACAATCTCTACTAGCACTGTCTTAGGCATCTTTATGGTACCAGTAGAGGTTAACTTCGTCAGTAGGTCAGTTTTGTAGTTGTCTTCTCTTGAGACTGGCTTAACACAGATTTCCTTAAATGTGCTAATCAGTTATTAGGTCTTCCATAATTAGGCTTGCTTGTTCTCTTCTTTGATCGGGTACTTATTGTTGATCTAGCTGACTACATGTTAGGAGTTACTATTGATTACTTAGTGTTGAGCTTTCCAGGTCTTAGCCATTTTCATCCCTACAATTATAGATATGTACTTAGCTTCATTTTTGGAAACCTTAAAGCCATATTTTAAGGTGTAGCTCACCTTCACTTTTTCAGGGCTAACTATGATGATACCAACTTTATTTTCTTAAGCATTTGAGGCTCCGTCTATATATATATAATCTAATAGATCACTATTTACTACTTGCTGGGCTCGCATCTCTCTTATAATTATTCCTCTAAGTCAGAGCAAACTCAGCCATAAAGTCAGCAATGGCTTGTATTTTGATAGAAGAGCATGGCTTGTAGGTAATATCAAACTTATTCAACTCGTATGACCACTTTATTAGTCGTTCTGATGCGTCTATCTTCTGAAAGATTTGCCTCAGTGGCAAATTAGTAGCACAAGTGATAGTGTAAGCTTGGAAGTAGAGACAGTTTCCTTGCCACGACCCACTAAAGCTAAAGTATACTTTTTAATAGCTTGATATCTTTTCTTGGCATTGACTAGAGTTTTACTGATGTAGCAGATCAGAGACTTTAGACTCCATCACCTTCCTCCCTCACTAGCATTAAATTTATTGTAGTTTCGAACACGACTAAGTACAGAGGAAATATATCAACAGGTTATAAGTTAGTGAGCAAGAGAGGCTTTTCCAAATGTTGCTTTAACTTTTTAAACATTTAGGATTTTTTTTAAAAAAAATGGTAGCTATTGATAGCCTTATAGATAAACCAACTCAGTGTAGCCATTTATTTTGCCAAGCTCTATACGTCATTGACTGTCTTGGTATCCTTATTTCGCTTCTTGCTATGATATTCTTTGGGTGTGATCAAATCCCCTCTATTATATATCAAATCCAAGAAATTTGATAGTCCCACTAAAGGCACACTTCTCTAGATTTAACTTCATGAAAGCTTCTTCAGCATCTCGAATATTCTCTTTAGGTCTAATACGTGGTCAACAGTAAGCGCGATCTTAAGGATCATGTCATCGATAAAAATCTTCATGGTTTTATCAATCTAGTCTTTGAAAAACTTATTCACTAAGCGTTGGTATATTGTTCTAATGTTTTTAAGCCCAAAAGGCTTTACCTTGTAGTAATATAGGCCTCTATTTGTAATAAAGGTGATCTTCTCCGCATTTGAGCCATACATCTTGATCTAGTTATAGCTTAAGAATGCGTCTATAAAGCTTAAAAGCTCACACCCTAAAGTTACATAAACAATTAATTTATTCGGTTTAAAAAGAAGTTGGCTTTGGGGCAGGCCTTATTGAGGTCTATGAAGTCCATGCACATGTGCCATTTCTCATTTACATTCTTAATTGGTATAACATTATAGACATGTTCTGGGTATTAAGCCTCTCAGATGAAATTGGCAATGAGTAGTTTGTCCACCTCAACCTCAACGGCTTCATACCTTTCTTGAATAAAGGGTCTTCTCTTCTACTTGACTAATTTATGATTGGGATCCATATTCAGCTTGTAGCATGCTAGTTTTGGATTAATCCAAAACATGTCCTCATGGGACCAAGTAAAAACATTTGCATACTTCTTGAGGAAGGTTATTAGAATTTCCTTAACTTTCTTATGCATCAAAAGCCTACCTTGATAGTTCTACTTGGACCAGTCAAGGAGATTGAGACCAAGATGAACTCCTTAGTGAGTTTACCTCACTTATTCTTACTCTTTTTCCTCAAGTCTAATGTGACGATCTAGTAGCTTGGTTTCACAACAGTTACATAACATTTTCTAATTGCTTTCTGGTCACTTTTTATAGTGACAACCTCTCTACTCATTGGGATCTTTATAACTAGGTGATATATAGAGACAACAATTTGGTTAACCATCAAGAAAAGTCGACTCGAGACCACATTTATGTTAAAGTCGGTGCTTACATATGTACATATATTTGTGTATTTATACAAGTGGACATTCTCATTAAATCGCTAATATCTATTCATATGGTATTATGCAATGTAATATTACAGACATTATAGATCTGAAGAAGTTCAAGTCAGATATAAAGAAGTTTAGATAAGGGTTCATAAATGCTAAATGTTAGCACAACTAAGTGTTAGCTGGTTATAATACTCAGCAGATCCAAGAGTTTGAGTCTTGTCTCTAATGAGACATAGACCTGGGAATATACTAGTAACTGCATAGTTGTAAGAGTTACAATCGGGTGCCAGAAAATGCTAGTTACGCAAATATGTTATCAAATAATTGTTCCTGATTTATTTTTACCGATGCGGGTCTATCGATAGATACTTTTAATATAGATCATCATATGTCATACCTATAGGGCATAGATGATCGTTCTTAACCGATTGTGAGCTTGTGGCTCGTATTGATAAATGGGTATCCAGTTAGGACTGGATATAGGACAGACTCATGAGGGCCTCTCGAGTTGAGTAGTATACGTGGTTCTTTGACCTGAGTGCTACAGTGGGCTTGTAAGTGATCCACTATACTTTGGTTCCATGCATGTCATGGACCTTTCATGGTGTGACCGCTGGGTGTCGCTGGGTATGGTCCGATGCTTATAGAGTCCAGTGCGTACAAATATGGGATTCGTCAACTCGCATAGAGAGTTTGATATCCAGATGCTTCGAGACTGTATCTCAAAAAATCTTATGGCCACAAGTATTAATCCAGGGAAAGAGTTCCGTCAGGGTAGAACAATATAGTAAAGGAGTTTGCACATATTGTTCAGTGAGATACTAGTCTGGAGATTAGACATGGATGAGCACTAGTAGGGAATTTGACGATGATGATCTATATCCCCACACATCCAGGATATCATGATGGAAGGACTATATGTATGCATTGTAACCTTAACTTATATGGTTCAATGCGCTGATTTGTATATCCATGATGTGTGTATGGGGCATTGCTTACGGACTCATAGAATAATTCAATTTGACGAATCAGACGTAAGACCTAAGGGGTCTCGCGATATAAAGTGTACTCGTTGTGCACTGGGGCAACGTACCGAATTAAAGTGTTTAATCCAACAATATTCAGTAATACCAAGGAAATGTATACGTATATGTATTTAAGTGTTAAATATAATAATTAGTCAATAATTATTATTTATTAACTGTATAATGACACGTGGCGCATTATGAACCCTCAGTTAAATTTATCCAAGTGTGAAATTTGGTAAGTTCTCTATCCTATTAATATATTAATGTGATTAATATATTTTATTTATTGTATATTTTACGCTTCCGTCGCATTAAATTCGTATATGATACATATTTTAGGCAATAGATACAATTGCACATGCATACACCCACATATATTAAATCTCCGGCAACAATTTAGGCACTTGATTGATCTGCAACCAGAAAGTTAATCAGACAAATTGTGGAGTTTAGAGTACTATCAATGGATATAATAAAGGTGATGGATCTGAAGAGCAACATTTTCCCTTATGAATCCCACCAATAGAGTATAGACATATGATAGTTTAGGGGACTCGATCCTCATTAAATCCAGCGCATCTTTTGATCACCTCTACTAAGATTCCAGTGTCTCTAATCACACGAGTAACCTTACTGGTGCCTATTTTTAGAGTGACTATAAGGGCATCATTATAGGAAAACATAACTCCTCAACTGTCCTCATCGATGAATACATATGAACAACATGTATTTGCATCACTTTTATAATGTTTTCCCCTATTTCTTGGGCATAGTTCCTTACTTCCTTCTTAGAGGTCCCTGCTTTAGTAGAGCATTATGAGATCACATTGGTTTAGGGCCAATTTTGACATCATCTTTTAGGCATACATCCTTCACCTTCAAACTTATCTCTCTGCTTAGTGCCTGACTCACGCTGAGCATTTCTCATCTTACTGAGGAATTTCATCACTAAGTTATTTTGATTAGGGCTTTAATCTGCTCCCTCAACTCGAAGTATTCAATAGTGCTATAGCCATACCATTCATGGAAATTATATTACTTCCACTTAAACCTTTGATCTAGGCTCTCTTTCATAGGTGTAGGTCACAAGAGGGAAATTATGAAGCCTAGATAACCTATTGTGGGCTTGGTTGGTTGAACTTAGGCAATAAGGAATATAGCCTTAGAGAAGTTAGGTTCTCTTGTTGGTATGGCCTTTTAGGTGTAGGCGGCAGCATTAGGGTTTTTTTAAGCTCTCATTGGTCTAAACTTAGGTCGAGAGCTTCTTGTCTTTTCATCTAAGACTTCGTATTTATCTCAATTTTCTTTAAAGCCCGAGCATAGGCATCATTATAGGTTTTTGGCTTTAACTCTTAAAAAGTAAACCATAACATCCTAAACCTGATGTTTTTCTAAAAGTTAATTAGTGTTCCCTTAGAACCAAAACACTTATGTTAGTGACCTCATTATGGAACCTCTGTATAAAGTCTTTGAGGTACTCAAACTCTTTTTGTCTAACATACATCAGGGTGAATGGGTCTTTAGGCCAATGTCATGAATACTGGAACCAGAAAATAAAGGTTTTAGACAATTGGTCGAAGTTGCATATTTACTTAGACTCTAATTTACTAAACTAAGCTCGAGCTATCTTGCACGAACTATGGAGGAATATGTGACACATTGCATTCTTTTTCACTCCCTAGATCGGCATATAGTCTCTGTAAAGCTCTAAGTGAGCTATTGGGTTGGTCTAACCTTTATAGTTCATGAGTTGAGGTATCCTAAACTGGAAAGGAAAATGTGCATTTTTTATGTCTTCAATGAAGGGAGATCTGGTCTCCACCATAGAAAAAGACCTGCTATAATTTCCTTTGCTCGATGAATGTCCTTAAAATCTTGTTGAAGCTTGTTAACCTTGCTAAGTAGCTTGGTTGTATTGTTGTCTACATCGATGTCCTCTATCTCCTTACAGACTTGGCATTTGGTGTTGCGTAAGTCTTTGGTGCTCCTTAACCTACTCTCAATAATAGATTGAAACTCTCTATTAAGTAGATTGGGAGATTTACTCTTACTAGCTTATCTGTCATGTTGGGGCTCTCAAGAGCTTTGGCTCCTAGGTCCGTCATAATATGAGCAAGTAAGAGCAGGTTGAGTCGACCCCTAGGTCTTTTTCTCTTCATTCTTTGACCTCTAGCTATATAATAGTCACTACATGACACAATGCCTTGTAAACTCTTTAAACTGCTTATGGGTGACCAAAGCATCCTCGTTGAATGGACCATTAAATAACCTCAAAGTGCTTTGCTAGGCGTGTTTGAAGAAATGTTCCATCGATCCTTCTAAATCCTCAGTTACTTTCTTAACTAGTGGGTTTTTAATCAATGTTCTTGTTTCCTTTAACATTCCAAACATGATGAAGGGATTTTATAAACCCTTAGCTGGTCAAACTTGGTGAGGCATCTTAAATCAAGCTTTTCTTGAAATTTTCACAGATGACACCAGATGTTTGGGGATGATTTTCGACTAAAGGGCCACTCCAAACTTGTAAGGAGTGCGAAATTAGAGATAAACTTAAGCATAGATGAAGCCAGCTTGGAGATTACCCCTTAAGGACGACATGCGACGATACGCAATTAGAGAACCATCCCTTTTATGATGGGTATTTTGAAGAATTAATTCAGATGGGTATGATGGTAATTATACCCCTCTAACATTTAGAGTACTATGTATGTTCTTGATTGGGCACTTTTGAAGTAGTCAGCTCAATTAGGTGAACCTAGAAGTACTAAGTGGTTAGCAGACTTTATCCCCTTAAGCTTTACAAATTCAGTGGTGGATCACCCTAACAACTATAAATAGTTTTAATCTGTGTGTCAGTAGGAGACATGAGGGTTTGGTACTTGCTGACATGGAAGCCTATTATTGGCTCTTTGGAGATTTTTCTTATTACATCTTATCTTTAAGTTCAGTCATCGACTAATATAAATTTAGTTGAACCATTGGTAGACTTAATGGTGACTTGACAGAGTCTGAACTCCGCTGACGTGGACACCTATTGGTGGGCTCAATGATGACATGGCAAGTAGCTTGTCCGCGATGATGTATCATCTGACGATGTTATTGAATAGTGATACATGTTTTGGTACGAGTTCTACTCGATGATCTTTTTAGACCAAATTGTCCAAATATTTGGACTCTAGTACTTAATTCCTTGAAGTAGTATGTTTTGAATTAGGCTGCTCATAAAAAAAGTTAAACTTGAGGGCTAAGTTAAGCTTTTGTAAGTGGTTCAGGTGTTAATTAATTTTCTTCTCAAACATTAATATATTATTAATATTACTTTAAACAAAAATCATCTTTTTTTTTTATAGAAAGCCTTGAAAGAAAAAAAAAAGTAGTGAAGAAATCATTTTTTTAAATCAAAATTTAGGAATCAGTTTTTTTTATATATTTAATATTTTTTCATAATTATTTTGATATAAATTATGTAGAGTAAAATATATTTTAATACGTAAATATTCTCATTTACGGATGTCCATATATTTTTTAAAATACAAATATTCATATGTTGTTTTGAGATTTATTTTAAGTAAATTTGTCTAATATAACTTAAAATAATGTTGTTTTTATTTAAAATAGTCTCATTATAACTTTTGAAATATTCACATTTTATAAATGTCCGTATTTAAGACGAACAAAAAGTTTGAAAGTCTCTTAACAAAAATTTATTATAAATATAAATTATTAAAATAATTATTTTAATAATTATATTTAGTCATAATACTTTAACAATGAACTTTGCTAAACAAATTTTTTCTATCTGAAACTCATCCCATTTTTAGAAGTATAATTTATCAAACATTACCTTATTGTAGATGGCCAACAAGAGCCACGAGTGCAATAATGTTATGTATGTATATATATAGCAGTGATAGTGAACTGTGAATCTACATTACTTCACAAAGCAAAATAATAAACCAAAAGTAAGGTTTGATAATATGTTAATTAAGTTTTAACAACTTTCTATCACACACATCAAAAAGCAAACGTAATATGCAAGCGTTGAATGTTTTAAGTATTGAATTCTGGTTGCTTCTTAATTTGCTAAGCTTACAGCAAATTTTGAGACTACTTTAAGCACAAGTGATTGAATTTTGAAACCAAAGCTGAAAAATAAAAATAATAGGCTTCATCAAAATTTCTCTTCTTCTTGAATCATAAGGAGTTGTTGGCTTGTCATGTTTTTTTGTTGCAATAAGTTTTAAGTATCCTATTCCTCTCATCTTTAAACGTTGAGGGAATTTCGGTCTCACTCATAAAAGCTTAAGATCAACTCATTTTCCTTCGTTAAGGTACCACATTACTCTTACCTTTTTTTTGGTTTCTGTACATGTTTTCTCTCACCCCCCACCATTGCATTTTTATGTTATATTCGTATTTATTAAAATTATAAAAAAAATAATTATTAGGCTTTTTTAATTTGGCTGACCGTCTTAATCAATTTCTTATTTTTAAAATTATCTAAAATTACTCATTTTTTTTAATGTCAACATTTGATTTTAAGGGTGTTGAAGGCGTAAAATATTAACAAAAATTTTTTTTAAAATAATTTTAAAATTAAAAAAGTGTTTAAGACATTCGAACGAAACTAATACAATTTAGCAATCTTTTACTCTAAAATTATTTAATTAATAAAATTAAGTTCTAAAGTTAATTTTTCAAAATAAGATTTTAGTAATCTTTGTAAAAAAATTTTAACATATTTAAAAAAAATTAATACAATATATATAAATTAAATCATACAAATTTATTTAATATTATTTATTTTATTATTTAATTATATTATATTACGTCAAATAATATAAATAAAATTTGCATAAAGTAATAAGTACTGCTGTTAAAGTTAAAGAACACAAGGAGCGGATTTTTTTAATAAAAAAATAAAGACCCGAGCTCATGAATGATAGAATAAGAACGGCATATCATAACATATGCCTTCTCCAGTTTCCAATACGGAAAAACCAAATAGTCCTGGTGACGAAACAAAATAAAAAATAAAAAACAGTGGAACAACTCTCCAAACAGAAACTGAGTGCCCAAACACAAACACAAAATTTTTAATTTTCAAATAAAAAACCCTCTCTCTCTCTTCTCTCATTCTTCACAGAATCGATTCGAAGCTCCCAAAATCAAAATCATAAAACAAAAAATCACTTTTTTTTTTTTGTTTTTTGATTTCTTCTGAAAGTGAATGGAAGCTATAAGGAAACAGGCCACAAGGCTCAGAGAACAAGTCGCCAGGCAACAACAGGTACCTCTCCTAATATCTCTCTATCTACACGAAGAGAAATTTGAATGCAATATTTATTTATATTAATACATATGTTTGATGGAACCCTACGTTTCTTCTTTAAACTTCAATTAGATCCAGGTCCAGTTCTATTATTTCTTAGCTCAACTACGCTGATCTCATGAATTGATTTGATTCTTTTTAAGTTTTAATTTTAATTTTTGGTTCGGACTCTGATTGATGTTCGGTTATTGCGGATTCTAATTGTGTAGTTTTTTTTCATAGTTTTGAAATTTTGTGACTTGTGAAGTGGTTTTCAGTTTTGTTAATTTCGGTGATTATTGATTAGGTTTTGTCTGGCAGTAAAAAATATATATATATATATATATTTTAAAAAAGAATATTTTCGGATCTGCTAAAATGTGTTTAGATTAAAAGAGTGGGGATCATTCTATTGGATAATTCTATTTGTACCACAATTATGTGAGAGATGTAGAATAGGAATAGAATGCATGCCAAAATCAGTCATGGCGTAAATCACTCCCATGCATTTGGGAGCATTTTGCGTGCTTATGAAGAGTTGGAATATTTAATCATATTATTATGCAATTATGGCATTATTTTTTCTTAACATAGTATGATTTGCTGGATTATATTTTGTATTAATGACTGAACTTATTAGATTATTGTCAGTTTTGTGAATGTGAAATGAATTAGCAGAAGTCTTGTTTGCTACTTGTAGACTAGTAATTGAAGTATCTTATGAAGATTAGAGAAACATTAATCAGTTAATGGGACTATGGGAGTATTTATTTATTTACTATTTTTTTTTTAATTTTTTACTTAGCACCATTGAGTTTTGGCCTTTTTTTTCTTTTTATTTTTTTAATGTAGTTCTGGAGGATCAAATAAAATTAGTAGAAATTCTTTTTTCTACTGCTGCTGTTATGATATTAAGATTTGTGAATCCCACAAGAAGTGATACAATCAAAATAGTTGGGTACCACTTGTGGTGATCTAGTGGATGCTTCATTATCACTGGGCTTCATTATCGCTTGGAAATTATTGAATGGTTTTGTTGTGTGTTGCTTGAAAGAAGATAATCCCATTTATTTCTTATCCATTTAGCAAGATTGGGACAATGCTAGATATTGATAGGGATTTGTTTAAGACTTAATCATGAATTGTTATTCTGGAATTACTGTGGCGGATACCATTATTTTGAATAACTAAATTCATGTAGATGCTTGTGTACGTAAAAACCATGTAACAAGCATGATAAGGTGTATCATTTTACATCAAACATCATCTTTTATAGTGCTAATAAAGGTTATTTTAAATTATGCTTGATAGTGGTGCTTGCAAGCATATATTTTGCACCCCAAATATAAGTTCATATATTTTCTTTGCCGCTGACTGATGCTACATTATACTTAGTATCTTCACTTTGATTTTCTCTACTATCAACTGTCTAGTCTGTGATTAATTAAAGGGCCTGACTTAGTCTTTTGTTTTTTCTTACTCACAAAATAAGTGTATTAATTACATGGACTCTTTGTTTTAGGCTGTCCTCAAACAATTTGGGGGTGGGGGATATGGTGGTTCAGACAATGTTGTAACTGATGAAGCAGAGCTCCAGCAACATCAGAAACTTGAGAGGCTTTACATCTCAACACGTTCTGCGAAGGTTGCCTAGTCTATGGTTTATCTCTTTTCCATGTTTACTTCTCTTTTCTAACTTCTGAATGTTCACTCTTATTTTCAGCATTTCCAAAGGGATATTGTTCGTGGTGTGGAAGGATATATCATTACTGGATCCAAACAAGTTGAAATAGGTGATTGGTGAAACTGTTATGCCATTTCTTGGTGTTTTAATGTTAGTTTTATGGATTAACATCATTCTTCCTTATTATGTACTTTGTTTTCAACAGGAACAAAGTTGTCAGAGGATAGCAGGAAATATGGTTCCGAAAATACATGTACCAGTGGTAATACATTATCAAGAGCTGCTCTAAATTATGGACGAGCCCGTGCTCAAATGGAAAAGGAGCGTGGGAATATGTTGAAAGCTTTGGGCACACAGGTTTGATCAATATACTGATAAGGAGATTAGGAGTTATTAAATTTAAAGTTGCATGCATGAATAATTCCTTTACTCAATGGCACAAGGCTTTTGATATTTGCGTAGCCTTATTATCTTCTGAAATTTTCGTACTTAATTCCCTTTAATTGTATTTAAATTATAACTTTTCGAGATTTTTAAACATTGTTACTTTCCATGAGTCAATTTCTTGATGTTATACTATCTTTACTGTTCGGACTATGCATTTTTATAAATATTGACGTCGATTGCCAAACTCACAAGGAAGGTTTCCCCTGTTGACTTTTCTTAGATCATGGAAGCAAATGATGTGGATTTGGACTGCCAATGTTTTATTTGGTTCTTCACAAGAGTGCACTATGTTTGTTTTGCAAATAACGAGTGCAGTTAATAATTGTTTTAAGGCAACCGATACAAAGTTTGCTGAGTCAATGTAAAATACATTGTGTTGACTCACTTTTCAAGATCATAAACATTTAGAATAGGTGTCATTGAGCCTTAACACACTTGGTTTGGTAGACCTTCTCAATTTGTTCTTCTTGTGGTGGCTGCTCTGATTTTTAGGTGGCAGAGCCACTGAGAGCTATGGTTATGGGAGCTCCTCTTGAGGATGCCCGGCATCTTGCTCAACGATATGATAGAATGAGGCAAGAAGCTGAAGCTCAGGTATTACGTAATACAGTGTTTAATTTAATTTTAAAATGGGCATATCCTTCCATTTTAAAATGGTTGTATTAATTTCTTTGAAATTTTATATAGAGGAATTCTATGTGATGTAAAACATATTGGACAGAAAAGCTGATCAATTATGTTCAGTGCCTAATGAAAGGTGTCTCTAAGCTTGGTTTAACAATTGATTTCCCTTTTTCAAGTTTGTAATTTCATCGTCTCTTCAACCTAGTCAGGCTATTGAAGTTTCCAAACGCCAAGCTAAAGTGAGGGAAACCGCAGGCAATGCTGATCTTCCTATGAAATTAGAAGCTGCAGAAGCAAAGCTGCAAGACTTAAAGACGAACATGGCAATATTGGGGAAGGAAGCTGCTGCAGCAATGGCCGCTGTTGAATCTCAGCAACAGAGACTAACTCTCCAGCGACTTATTGCTATGGTAGCATACATTTCCATCTATTTCTGTCATAGCTTCAATCTATTATGGTCTTGGACGTATTTTGTAGGAAGTCATTCTGAAACTATCGTGTATTTTAATTTTGACTAAAGGTTGAAGCGGAACGTACTTATCATCAGAGAGTCCTTCAGATACTCGATCAGCTCGAAGGCGAGGTATCCAATCAAGTTGCCTTCTACTTTTTTGTTGTCACGTAACTAAAGCTGATTACGATTAACTGACCCCAGTAGATTTCTTTGTCAGTTTATGATTATGATCCGTGTTTTCTGTAACTATTGATAGATGTTATCAGAGAGACAACGGATTGAAGCAGCCCCTCCACCTCCCCCAAGTGTGGAAAACACCATGCCTCCACCTCCATCATATGAAGAATTTAATGGTATATACGCTTCTCAAACACACAATGGGTCAACAGACAGCTTGGATTACTTTTTGGGAGAGGTTAGTTATGATGTCTAGTCTGTCCTACATATGAATATGGCTGATATTGGCAGTGATCCTACAACTGTTTTAACTTTTTTCTTTTCCTTGTATGTAACTTATTTGGCCTTGTTGTTGCAGGTTATGCATCCATATCAAGCTGAATCTGATGTCGAGCTAAGTTTATTAGTTGGGGACTATGTGGTGGTTCGGAAGGTTCGCAGCTTACTTGAATTAAACTTATGAAAATTACTCTGATGTTTGAATTGCAAGGCTACTCTTCTATATTTACTTTATCCAGTAGAAAAAGTTATCAATGTTCTGCAACTTTAACAGGTGACAAATAATGGCTGGGCTGAAGGGGAATGCAAAGGAAAAGCAGGATGGTTCCCATTTGGATACGTTGAAAGAAGGGACCGTGTTCTTGCAAGCAAGATGGCTGAAGTGTTCTGACATTTTCTGGTGGGTCGGCTTCCATATGTGCCGCGGATTGTGTACGTGTGTATTTTCTTCTCTGGTTGTACTCAAAACATGGAGCTTGTGTTGTGGCAAATAGAAGAATACCCCTATCCTTTTGACTGTTTCCTTTTCTTTTTTTTTTAATTATTTGACATGTGATATAGTTAGTAAATTATTCGCCCTTTGTTCCCAATTGATATATGAACGCTTTTCATATATTATTTTATTTATTTTTTGGGTGCAAAAGGATGTGATCAGAAATTTATGATTTTGTTGTTAATTGATGAGTGAAGACTGAAGTGAAGTAGCCTTGTGTTTGGAAAACTTGTGACATTTTACTTTTTGAGGAGCAGTTACATTATTCCAAGTTCTACTTTTGTGTTCCAGTTTGACTTCAACTGCGATTCGTTTTCTTATTTTTAACAGATGATTTGTTGATTAATTTGTTAGTACTTGACTCGTACAAATTTGACTTCGAGCGTGTGTCCAATGACAGCCGCAGTGGCAAAAGTTATAGACTTTTCGTTGTTATTTTATTTATAGAAGATTTCGAGAACACCATGTAAATGTTCGTTTTTTCTACCGCACAAGAGGATCATATCCCCCTTTGGTAATAAAAATGAATAGAATAGAATAAAATAAAATAATTGGATTTTAAATTTTTATATGTTATTAAATGTATGTTGTGTAAATTTTAATTGTATTCGCAAGCAAGTGTATGAGTTTATGCGAATATTAAAAGGTGAGCAATGAGATTAATTTCACAGAATCTGTTTAAAATTAAAGAAGATTAATTTAATTTAAGTAAATATAATTATAATTTAATGTAAAAAAATGGTTTAATAGAAATTAAACTAATGAAATTAAAATAATTAAAATTTTAAAATTCAAGTAATTAAAATTATTAAAATTTTGGGATTCACTACAATATAGTAACAATTCTCTTATTTATCAATTAATTCTTCAAAATACAGTTTGATATGTCAAATTAATCTATTGTCATCTCATTTGTATGACGTTGAACATAAATTAATTAATTTTAAATAGGTTCTTTTTTGCTTCACATAATTGTATACTTAAATATTCTATGTACCAATTCAATGAAAAGAAATATAAAAAAATCAAAAGAAATCACATTAATTATTAAAGTTTAAAGGGGTAAAATAATTAAATAAGTTCTTAACTAAGAAAAATACCTAATATTAATGATAAAAAAATTTTAATTTATTTATTCTTAAAAAGTAAGACCAATAGACATTAAAAATAAACAAAGGGAGTTAATTTAATAAAAAGAAAACTACTTCATCAAATGAGGTATCAGACTGAAGACATGATTAAATTAAGAACAACAAAATAAATAAAACTAATCATAAAAATGAAAAAAAACTTGAAAGCTTTCACGATCCAAATTGTGCCCTCTTTTTTTTTTTCTTCTTCTTTCTGCATGCCCTTTAATTGCTTATGCAACCACTTATTTATAGGAATTTGGACTCCAATTTGGAGAAGAAAACCGTGTTGAACTGTAGTTTCTAATTAAAGAAAAATTAAACTCTTTTTTTTTCTTTTTTCTTTAACTTCCAATTTAAATAGGGAAATGACATTTCTAATTTCATAAGGTTTTATTTATTTGTGGGCACTTTCTAAAATAAATTATAAGTCTTCACTCAACTTTCCTAAATAGCTTGTCTTTAAGCCATTTCCCTTGCATCCTTATTTATTTTTCTGTTTAATGAAAATATCCTAACAAAATAAAATAAACAACTAATTATTTTAAGAGTTATATAAATAGTATAAATAGACATATCAAATATTTTTAAACTTAGATTTTGTTAGTTCTCGAGTAAAAGAAAATAAATAAATTAATAAAAATAAAAAATAAAAATTTTAACTAAATCATTTTTATAGGCGATCACGATTGCATTTAGCATATGCAACAAGCTTTTAAATTCTTAGACGGTTCTAATAAAAATTTTCAACAATGATCCACAAACACCATGAAGATTAACAAAAATTAAAAAAAATATAAAATAAAAAAAGGAAAACATAAATTCTTTTTAAAGGCAATCTACATATACTTCTTGTATCAAATCAACGATAACAACAAAATAAGAGTATCTATAGCTTAAAAAAATATTAGCCATACATCCACCATTTTGTACATATCATTAAGGTGAACTTAGCAAAAAGATCAAATTTCAAAGCTACACTAATTAAATCAATTTTAAACCCCCCAAAACTCACATAATATTGGTAAAAATGACACTAAAAATAAAATAAACCTTATATATTGTCACTCACATAAGATGGTCAAGTGAGCAAAAACTCAAATAAAAATAATATCTCACACCAACACTAAGATGAAAGAACAATGTTCACAACTTAAGAATAAGCAAAATAATTTTTTTCAAGTATTTTTACACTCTTCAGTCTATATTAGTAGTATCTTCTTTAAACTACAACTCTTTAAATTAAGTGAAACTTTTCATTAGGACGTAATGTAAGTTTAGGATAAAGATAACCAAAGAATGAGAAAATGGATAAACAAAAATATAAATGAGAAAAATAGAGATTTCAAAAATTAAGGGTGTACTTTTTCTTCTCTCTCTGTTTTGTAAAGAGATAACGTGCTCTTTTTTATTCTCTCTTTTCTTTTTTCTCAATAAGTTGTAAAACGCATTTCTTTCAAATTTCTTATTCACCTTTCCTTTTTTTTTTCCTACTTTTTATTCTTTATTTGAATGAACTTCTCTATCTCTCTCTAAAAAAGTATCATTTGAAAGTTTTCTCAAACATAAAAGGGAATGAAATAAAAAATATTAAGTTGTATAATATGGTCAATTGGTTAACAAAGAAAGTCTAAATATATTTTTTTTAACAAAAGGGTTTACTATAGATAGATGTTCAATAGGTAAGTTAAAAAGTTCAAACGAATTGTAGATAGCCTCACTATCATCTTTTAAAAAACTAATAGTCATCTAAAGATAGCAATAATATAGGCTTTCAAATCTAATAACATTTAAAAAGAATAAAAACAACTAATCACTAAATTGTAAAAAATCTTGAGCATAGGGTGCACTTTTTAAGAGAAAACATAAGGCTCAAAACTCACTTGGATTTGTTCACATGTTAGTGACATATGAATTTAAAGGTTAAATCAGTTTTATTCATCAAACTTCTCAATTTCACTTGTTATTAACATTAACATGAAAACTAGCTAATGTAACGTCACTTTATTTTAAGTCAAAGATAATACAAATACTAAAATAAGAATGTCATCACTTTATCCAATTTCAAAAGTTCATTTATATTGTATAAATTTTATATGTTTGTCAAGGTATTTCATTATGTAAGGTTATAGTTTTTTTACTTCTTATAATGGATGATTTAAGTTAATCATTAAAATAGAGATGTCAAGTAAAAAAATTAGTGTACATAATATATTGAATAAGATTAATGTAAATTTTGATCTAGTTAATTAAATATCATTAAACTTAATTCACAAAAGTTTTAATAAGCTTGATTGACATTAATCCTAAGAAAGTAATAAACTTATAATCATATATTGTATATTTTGAGTTATCATAGAGTGAGATTCATATAAATGATCAAAACTAAGATAGTTTGAAGATATAATTTCATAAATCGTATAAACATATACTCACATATTAATAACATGTAAATCTCATTAATAGTTAAATCAGTTTTACTCATCAAACTTCTCAATTGGCACTTGTTATTAACATTAACATAAAAACTAGCTAATATGGTATCACTTTATTCTAAGCTAAAAATAATACAATTATTAAACTAAGAATGTTATCGCTTCATCCAATTTCAAAAGTTCATACATAATGCCTTCACATTTATTTTAGCAACTCAATCTCAGCCTCAAACCTATTTTAAAAATTGTCCTCAATATTTTTTAGTCTCAATAAAGTTCACTTTATGCTCTATGTAAAGGCAGGAAAATAAATAGAAATAAAGATTTAAACATTGTCCCCAATATTTTTTAATCTCAATGAAGTTCACTTTATGCTCATGTAGAGGCAGAAAAATAAATAAAAATAAAGAGAGACAAAAAATAAAAGAATAATTGAGTACACTTAAATTGCTTGAAGAATTATGTAGTACATAGTTAAATTTTCTATTTTTTAGTTTCTTAATTAGTTCTCTACTATTATTTAGTATTTTCTAATTTAATTAATTTCTACTATTATTTGGTTGATTTTTTTAAAAGCATGTATTAGTTTCTTAATTAGTTCTCTACTATTATTTAATATTTTATAATTTAATTAATTTCTACTATTATTTGGTTTATTTTTTTAAAAGCATGTATATTTGATTGTATTCAAAACTCATTACAAAGTATTCAGAAATAATAATTTGAATTTCATCACAAAACTTGTGTTCTCATTGAATTTCTTTGTTTCGTTTCGAACATTAAATCTGCTGCACCAAAATTGGTGAAGGTGGGTTTGTAGCTGTTGATGGAATTCGTGGAGCGAGGACTGTGAACTTAGATGAAGAATGTGATTTCCCTCTGAATTTACTCGACGGCAACATTCAATACCATCGGCCGTGAATGGGATATCAGCCACAGGACCCTCAGCATCTCAGTGATTTCATCCGGTGAAGAAGACAACATTAATGTGGGCAATAATACTCTTGGGTTTGGCCAAGATCGACAACATTTTAAGATGAGAATGAATTTACCCAATTTTGATGATTACACGTTGAAGATTTTCTCAATTGGGTTCATAATGTTAGAATTTGTTTTTTTGATTATTTCGAGATTCCAGAAGATCACCAAGTTAAATTGGTAGCGTACAAATTAAAACGTGGAGCATCAACTTGGTGGGAACAACTACAATTTAATCGACTAAGACAAGAAAAGCAACGTGTTTGTACATGGGCAAAGATGAAAAGATTACTTCAATACGATTTTCTTCCTCCTGACTATGAACAATTTTTTATATTAACAATATCAAAATTGTCAACATGCAAATCAAAGAGATTCAGATTATACTAAGAAATTTTACCGATTAAGTGTTGGATGTAATCTTTCAGAAACTATAGATCAACAAGTGGCGTGCTACATTGGAGGCTTGAAATTGACAATTTAGGATAGATTAGCTCTCTAGATCACTTGGACTTTAACTGACACAGTCAACTTAACCTTAAAGATTGAAGCTCAATTGAACTTGCCAAAGAAGCCACTCAAAGAAGCACGACAACTGGCAACAGTAAAGGCAATTCTAAATTTTTTAAAAAGGGTACTTCATCAAATAAGGTATCATCCTCAATATCAGTACAAAAAAAATTATAAATGCATTATTGAATTAAGAGCAACAAAATAAAATAAAACCCATCATGAAAAGAAGGAAAAACTTGAAACCTTCCAAAATCTAAGATGAACTCTCTCTCTTTTTTCTTTCTAAGTGCCCTTCAATTGCCCATGTAACCGCTTATTAATAGAAAGTTGATCCTATTATTCCAATTTCGAGAAGGAAACTGTCTTATACAAGAATTCTATTTCGTAATTAAAGACAATTTGAATTTTTTTTTTAAACTACCAATTTAAATAGAAAAATGGCATTTTTAGCTTCATGAAGCTTTTCTTATTTGTGAATACTTTTAAAAATAAATTGTAAATCTGCATTCAATTTCCCTAATTAACTTGTCTTTAAATCACTTCCCTTGCATCCTTATTTTTCTATTTAAAAAAAATACCCTAATAAAAATAAACTAAATTAATTAATAATTATAGATGTAAGGTTTATAAAAATAATATAAATAGACTTCAATATCCTCTCAAACGTCACCGACTTCAGTGGGAAACTAGTTTTTAATTTTTGTTTTGTATAGATCGAATCAGAAGCCAATCCATGCCTTAAGATGAAATCTTTCTTATCTAAAATCAAGTAGGTTGTACATAAAAGTCTTATTCAATAAGAGTATGAATGGAAGAAAGAAATAGTAATCTTTGAAAAGATCCTAAATGTTGGAATAATCAACAAAGTTGTAATCGTGTAAAATAATAGAAAAGGATAATATCATATTAGCTCATCTGCGCATGCTCCATTTGGATGCAATGATACGACTAGATATGAACATGAGAAAAGTTTATGTAACATTAAAAGGAAGCATCAGCATCAGGTGCACACTGAATATCATTAAGCAAACATGTTTTAAGGCATACACAAAGATATATATATATATATATATTAATTTTGCTTAACAAACACTGATTGATTTAATATTCTAGCCTTAATTGTTTAAGTCTCTACTGGTATTCTACTTCAACCCCCATGCTAAATGTTAAATGAACTAAACGGTAAATAAGAGACTGCTTAATGACATGGATGCGTTTGGAATTGTGAATCTTTATCTTGGATATACAAACAAATCCAGCATTGCAAATCAGAGTTTTGTATGCATTATATAAGAAAAATACGATAAACTAATGCAAAGCACTTGCTTGGCCACCATTAATGGCTCAAGGAATAAGTTACAAGACCGTCACGACCAAAGGAAGAAAAATGAGTTTGACAGCGAAGGGGAAATGTGAGTATTTCCTGATAGGCAAATATGTAGTACTCCAGTAACAGAACTTACACTAGTTAGTCAGTCGGTTGGAGGAGAGATAAGAGAAAATGATGGCTAATACGATGAAAAATATGACGATCTGCATGAGTAAATCATAATCAATAGATAAGCTTGGAATAGGGATATCAGGTTGAAAATGTAGCAGAAACTTAAACTTACCATGGCTGAATTATATCTTGGCTCACTTTTAATTATGTATGATTTCCTGCAGGAACCCAATCAAATCTGTCAAATAAAATATTAAAAAGATAGAATTTACTGTTCATGCAACTTTACTTTGACAAACCTTTTGTTCAGGACTCCAGAGTCCACGCAAGCTTTCTGTATCGCTTCCACCCTGCTCAATGTTTTTGCTGCATTTGGATCATTCTTGTTGATCTACAATTGTCAAGAGCATATAGTAGTTTGTGATGCAAAGTACAAGAAATTTTGCAAAGAAATGCTAAGAAAGAGAAAATCAGTGAAAAATTGAAAGCACCATCGCTTAAAAGTTGCTAGCAGCACTACAAACATTCTTCCCATCGCTTGTAAATTGTAACTGTTATAGCCAGGATTAATTCACTATGGCAGAGAGTGATTCTTAAAAAAAAGATACCAAAGCTTATAATAATAATTAAGCTCTAAGTTCAAACTTAACAACCCAAGCATATACTCATAAAAGTCCTTAACATGTTCAAGGAAAAAATCCTTTTAAATATAAAATATTCCCATTAAAAAGTCTACTAGCATAAATAATGAATTTTATGATGCCCAAAGAGAGAAACTAACAAACACCAAGAGTTTAATTCACCCAAATAAATTTTTAAACAACTTGTAACTTAGTACATATTGTTGGAGACATACCTTGGGTTTCAGCATACAGGAAAAGTCATAGAAGGCACCATAGACATCAGCCATTTTGTTTGTTCGGTCAATGACTTTAGCGGTGAGTCCTAGAAACACAATACCAATAACAAGGAAAAAAAACACAAAATAAGGAAATATTACATGAACCAATAAAATAACTAGGTAGAGGTGCATATCAATATCCACTTGATTATTATTCCATTACTACGGCAATCCATGAATCTATGCTCAATGAACTACTATGTAATGAAGACGTCTTCCAATATCCATGCAACACAGAGCCATGCACCAAGTTATTTTTCTGTTGCACATGTGAAGTACCTCTAGTTTCATCTCTAAAGAAACTATATATTATATATTCATGATTAAGATCTTACCACGCCTCATTTTCACTACGCCTCTGAAGACTTCAATGTTGTTGTAGCATAATCCTAAAGTTCCAATTGCCATGATCTATTAAAAGTAGCATGCAGAAAATGAGATAAAGCTCTTAGACAAATGATCATAATCATTACAATAATAGATGCCATCAGTAGAAATCTGCATATGATAAACTCATGATATATAATACAATTCATTCTAGACGGAATAATGTTATATAGATAACTTATAGGAAACATTATCCACAAGTGAGAAGATGAAAAACACAAGAGTTTTGGCTTTGGATAGAAGTAGCCTTTGAAATAATCAAAGTTTTTCACCAGAACATTTTAAAGTAAAAATGTGATTCAAGCAAAACATCCCAAGTCTAAAATATAAAGACCGAAAGGGAGCAAGAGCTCATTCTAAACAAAATTATAAACTTTAATTAGACGACAAAGTTTGGATGCATCAAGGACTGATGCTGCAACTCCAGCAAATGCAACCAGCCACTGAGTCAATACAAAAGTCTGTTGAAATACTAATACCACCGGTCTCAAGACGAATTCTCAAATCGCAAGATACT
Source organism: Ailanthus altissimus (assembly GCA_946807835.1). Lineage (NCBI taxonomy): Eukaryota > Viridiplantae > Streptophyta > Magnoliopsida > Sapindales > Simaroubaceae > Ailanthus > Ailanthus altissimus. The sequence goes on from OX327698.1 coordinate 17,668,104, forward strand.
AGAAGCAGCGCACCTGAGGGATAGCACAGAATCGGAATATAGCAGGATCCTGTAAAGCAGCCAGGTATTTCAAACAATCTTCTGCATGTATCAAAGCATTGGTAACCATATCATTCAAGCACTGTACTGCCTTGGCCGAGTTCTCCTCATATTTTAAGTCCTGTGGGTGCAAAGTTTCAGAAAAGCCAATTTGAAAAAGAAAAGCGAAACAAATAATGGGATATATGCTCTTGCTATAAGTTCAAAGTCAGCTCTCCAGTGAGGGATGAAGTAAATCAGGTTTACATCATTAAAAGTTACAGTGAAAGGAAAATAAGATATGACTAAAATTGAGATAAAACAGGTAAGAGAGACACACCTCAAGTTTGTTAACATATTTACTCCAGATCTCACGAGGCCAAAACATGCGTGACTTTGGTATCTCATTAATATCTTCCAGGTAATCACGAATGATATTTGTTTTCTGCGATTTGTTGATCCATATGCTCAGGCATTAGCATCAAATTGGAAACCAGAAGTTGAGACTGGGGCATAAAGATTATTGGTCACAGGATGTATGATTGCAGTACCTGAAGAAATAAACCCATTGAATTGGAGAGATTATCTGGAGCCAGATCTTCCTTCCCAGAGGCATGGAAAAGCTTTGACAGACCTAATCCAACAAGTCCTGCTACATAGTGGCAATATTCATCATAGTCATCAATTGTTTCTACCTGCAAGATAAGAAGAAAACTTATTGGCTCACCAACACATTTGGTCTATCTGCACTTTGTGTAATTGACCATGGAACTATGAATTTCTAATGCATAGCGAAGTAACTTGTTAAAGATCACTAGCTTTCATCACTTCACAAACTAAATATTTGATTCCCTTTAAAGTTACAGGCATGAGCCCCATCTACTCCATTACATGTGTTCGCACAATCACACACACACACAAAACACAATTTTTATGAATAACAAGTTGAACTTAGACATGATAGTAAGATAAATAATTTTAACTGTGGGAAAAATCAGGGCATATTCCTCAACCTGTTTGATGATCTGCTGAGGAATTTCATCAAGTTCTTTCTAATTTTCCAGATTGGAGAATTGATCATCTCATAACCCAGATATCTCCGTCACATGTTACCAGCATGCAGAAAGAATTTCCACAGTATATTCAATCAACCATTACCATTTAATATAGTATGAATTGACTTTTTTTTTTCTTTTTCTTTTATTTTTTTTAGAGTTAATGAGGTTGAAGTTTGACACTGAATAGAGGCATGCAATTAGAAAGTACGGCAGAAATGACACATAGATATCAAGAATGCATTGACTGCTTACTCCTGCATAATCATGATTCACATACCTCTTTGCAAATAAATTTTGCCATCCCTGCACCCATTCTTTTGGTTATATCCTCAATTGCCTCCTGATAACTGCACAATGAATGAAAATGCAACTTTAAGGACAATAAGGAAAAAAATAAAATTGCAAATTACATGTATGAGATAAGGCGGCAGATGTAGTGACGTTGTTAAATGTAGTCAATCACACAAAGAACCTAGATTGCCCAAATAATAATTCAGCACAAAACCATTATAAGACTTGAGCCTGAACCTTTAAAGTCTATATCTTTTTACTAATTATTTAATCTTCAGACTTGAACCTGAATTTCTGAACCCTATTTCTAATTTTATCAGAATACAACACTAAGGAACTCCTCTTTATAGTAGTCAACCATGCACTAAAGACTGAGCCCGATTCAAAACCTTCAGTCACCTTGATCCAAGGCCTAGGTATTTATGCAACTGAATTGTCCCAGAACATTTAAACGGGAATTTAGCATCTAAAAACCCAAGAGGAAACTCACTTATATTCAAGAGACTAACAATAGTTTACTAGATTAACAAGAAAATTTCATCCTTAGATTGTTTATATTTAGTCACATTGACTGCTTTTGAAGTTAATTTGAATTACAATTTCCAGAAGCTTTCATATAATCTAAAATATTTCATAAAAGCAACATTCCTTTGGATAAGTAATACCAAAGAGATAATTAGCAACAAGGGGAAAGAGGTGTAAACATAAGCAAAGCTATTATTTCCTATCAGCTTGCAATTAGGAAAGCAAAAAAAAACATAAAGAATGGGTTTTTATCTCATATCCACATATTATCTTTCCAATCAACTCTATTGAGGAGAAAAGTGAGGACAAGAAACTAACCCTTTTCCAAGCTCCAGAAAAGCAGTTGAAACAAGATGAAATTGGTCCATTAGCACTTTGTATTCCTTTGTGCCACCTTAAATAAATAAAGAATTACAATAACTAGAGTGAGCTAAAATTTTAAGCAAGAAACTTAACATCTGAAAACACATTACACTACTCCAGATACAAAAATTTCAGTAACTTCTTCTAAAGAGAAATGAAATCCTGTCTCCAGTAAATAACAGAAAACTTAGTAGAAAACTCAAGTTCTTATAGAATAACCTGACGCATGAATGTCAAATGATAGTTCAAATTGTGTCCAGTAAATTGCTGTACAGCATAACTTACAGAAGACTGAGCAAGTCTCTAAAACTGCCCAAGTTAGAAAGGGAGAAAAAAGAAGAGAAGGGAAGTTTCTTAAGTAGTAATGCAACCCAAGCTTTAATTGTGGACTTGAACAAATTACAAAATTAGTTTGCATTAAATATAACTTAATGAAATGTAGAAAACCATAACCACATGATTTCTGGGCCAAATCTTAACAGATTCGCTCAACTGTTCCTTGAACCAATCTCTAAAGGATATATTAGATTGACATGTGACAACACAAATTTAGCAAATCAATTTCTATATAAAAATGAACAGTATATTTAGCCTTTTATGCTATGAATGATCAAGGGTAAAAACGAACAAGATAGGGCAATTCATGATATCAGGACACTCACATGAAAAATGCCAATCACAGTCATACATATGACGATGAAAAGCGATCAGAATAGGCACTTTGACATCTGTAAGTATGCTGGTATCATCCTCTGCAATAAAAAGACCATCACAATAGAGAAGCAGTTGGCAATATTAGAAATGAAAAATATAACGGCAGTAAAAAGAGAAGACATACAAAAAAGATTTGGCATCTGAATTCTACTAGTCTAAAATAGAGATTTTATATTCAATAAAGCAGAATCAGTAGACAGCAAATGATGAAAGTCACTTAGAAAACTAAAAATATTTTATTAATAGTTAGAAAATAAAAAGGTTAATAACAACAGCAACATACCAACAGTATCAAGGGCTCGAAGAACCAAATAAAATATGCAAACCTGCATAACAACAAATTGTATCATTAGAAATTTTAATTAAGATGTTGCAAGAAATAAACATAAAATGAAAATTTGACCAGAGACAAGAAACACATTAGTCTATAGGCATCTGTCACTATAAAGAAAAGTAGCAGAAAAGACAAATAAGCTTTCTTGATATTATAGCTATAAATTAGAAACTCAGAACAGCTAAATTTAGTGGTTCACGACCATAACATAAGTGCTTACTAGTGCTTGACCTCTTTATACACTACATTTGAAATCAAATAAGCTTTCAAACTAGTTTCCAGTCATCCTAAGAAATAGAGAGGAAACTTGAAGAATCTTGGAACATTATTTTCAGTAAACATTCTCAAATTTCTCATGCAGCCCTGGAAATTTGTTTACAAAGAAGGGGAAAAAAATTAAAGACAGGTGGTGCCATATAACTTCAATTTCTGCTTATAATAGAAAGAAAACACTCCTTTCAGCTGATTGAATTGCACACTCTTTGCAAGTTGATACAACAGAACCGCACGTCCCAGTGGAAGACTATCCTAAAACCAACCTAAGCCTCATGTACTAAAAAGCTCAGCATCACAATCAAATACACAACAATTGCAAAAAATATTTAAAAAAATCCTTGTCAAACAGAGGTGCACACTAAATCCAGCATACCAACTTGAAATTTTTTGTCAACATAATCATCTGATACTTTTGAGCTTCTAAAGATCTAACTTCTCTTCTAACCCTTGAATCTGAGCTTCTAAATACCTAACTTCTCTTCTAACCTATGAATCTGCATGAAAGCGCGTGGCAACACAAATTTCACCAATGATCCCACTTACACAAATTCCAAAATCAATCTTAGTAGTACCCACAGTTAAAATCAATAACACCAATCAAAAGACCATTCAATTTAATCATCAAATAAAATCAACAAGTCTCCAAACAATGACATAAAATCATTCTCCAAACAATCATATAAAATCCAATCACCACCCACCAAAAAAAAATCTCACATGCATTATCATGAAAAAGATCCAAAATTAGAACACACCCCATGGCAACCAAAAGCAAGCACGTACGAACAAAAAATCATAAGACATTACAAGCAAAAGAATATCTCAAAATCCTTAACAACCCACCACTGATCACAATCCAAGGAACATAAATATCTCGGAAAATCGAAACTTACAGCGTTTCTGAGGTCAGTTCCGAGTTGTTGAATAACGAGGGCGAAACTTCGAGAGACTTTATGAAGCATACTGTAACAGAATCCCCAGTGAGGCTCTTGTGGGATCTGCTTCTCAGCGTGCCTCACCGCCATTTTCAGCTTCAGTAACGGGTAAAAGTCATCTGGGTGCTTCAACATCGCTCCCAAACTCCCCATAATTTTTTTTGTTCTCTCTCTTTCTGATCTCAAAAACCCTAGTAGCACACGTTCACAGGAAGCAAAATATCAAAAGGGTATTTGTAGAGGACGAGGAATTGTGCTTGGATTTGGTCTATTATGGCGTGCGTAAAACTAATATTAAAAATAAAATGTGAGTTTCAACAGATAATTTATTACTGTTTGATTGAAAATAATCATACAAAAAGGAGAATAGAGCTGCAATGAAAGCGATGGGATCTTAATTAATTTATTACACTTGAACAGGTGGAGAATGGATGAAGCATCTGCATCTGTATCAGTTGTGGTTATGGCCAGGAATATACTGTGCGTTCCGTTGTTTGTCGTTTTATAGTTTCAATATATATATATATTTATAAAAAAAAAAAAGATTTTTAATTAATAAATAACTGCCTAACTTGATTGACCAAGAAATAAACCGAACCAAGAGCTGGAAGTGGTGGTTCTCGTAGACTCTCCCTCTATATTCTCGCCTCTGGCGTTAAGCTTCTGTTTCGATCTCTTTCTTTATTTAATGAAAATTATGAAATCTCTTAAATCTTATTGTATATTCAAATAATAAATTGAAATAAAGTCATTTAAACTATTAAAATTAAAATTTAACGTAAAAAATAATTTCACCGATTATTTTTAAAATTATCTAAAAAGACATCTTTTAATAACAGCGATAACAAGATTTTGCTTTATTAATAACATTATCGTATTAAAAAATTTATGATCTAAAAATAAAAATCTTAATAAAAATAATTATTTTAAATAATTTTAAAAATGAAAAAATAAATTTTTATGATCTACATTATGATAATATTATTTCATCTAAAGAGCATCGTAGAAAGACAAAAATTAATGAAAATAATAAAAAAAATTAATAAAAACAGTTGTTTTGGGTAATTTAAAAAATAAATAGATAAAATTATTATTTAAATCAAATTTTAAGAGTTGAGATATCTTTTTTTTTAATAAATTTAAAAACAACTCATAATTTTTCATTCTCTTTTTTGTTGCACACCAAAAAAGCCTACACTTAATTTAGTAAAAAAAAAAACAACTAATAGCACTCTATATCTTCTCTTTTAGTTAATTTAATTTATTTATTTTTATTTTTTATTTCAAATAATGTATTAAAAAATTATTAAATAATAAAATAATAACTTTAAAAGTTAATATTATTTTAATTTTATTTATTTACCTTTTTATACAGAATAACCAAAAAAGAAAAAAGTTAGAACTTCTATTTTTTAAATAAATTCAAAATTCGAATTCCTACCTCAAAGAATTTTTATATGCAGAAATTTTAACAAAGAAAATTAATAATTAACAAAAGAAAATTAAACTATATTCAACTTGTGTAATTGTACTATTTAAAAAGAGCTTTCTTGTAATTCAATCAATAAAAAGGACAAGAATTAATAAAAATCTAGTATTAGTATTGATTTTTTTTATAAAAAAAAGTCAAATAGCACATCTAATTTAAAGTCATATAATATAAAACCGAGTGTATGATTAATGAATAATATAATCAATACATAGCAATCTTTCGTAAAGATTGAAAAAATAAATAAAATAAGATAATATTTATGGTTAACAGATAAATTTTGATGAATAATACATCTACATTATAGATCTGAGAATTTTAATTATTATATTGAATATAGTTTAAAAGATTTTATTTTTATTATGGTAATAAGAAATAATATTAGAATACATTTGATGTTACAAAATTTTAAAAAGCTCTATCTCTAAAGTCTTAAATTTTAAGTTTTTGCTATTAAAAGAAAAATAATTTTTTTTAAACCCTAAAACTCTTCTTTAAATACAATTAAATACGATAAAAAAAAATTAAAAACATCAATTTTGTTATGAATTTTTTTTTAAACTAATAAAAAAATCTAACCAAAGACGTTTTTAATAATTAATACCAAAATATATTTTATTGCGCCTTATGATATTACAATTTGAAATTTCTTTGAATTATATTATCATCTAACCAAATTAAGATTTTAAGGCTATTTTAATATAAATTTTTTTTTAAAGAGTATTTTGATACGAAATTATTAGTTAAAAAAAATCAATTTCAATTTTCAAATATGCTGCTTTGACATGTTCTGAAAGAGTATTATTATTAACAATATCCTTATAGTTTATTAAAATGTTAGTAATAACCCTATTCAAATTTATTGTATTATAGATATTTCTATTTTTCGTCAGAACATTGTAATACCTTTTAGCTGTCATCATTGAACTCATTATAATAGTTAAATTCTCGAGTTTGAAATATCTACGTCAATTATTGTTTTGTCTTTGTGTATTTGTCCAGCAAAACGGTGTTGTATTTTTGTTTCTCAAAAGGGAAGTGGAGAATCTGTTGCAAGGGAAGAAGGTCATGTTTGCTGAGGTTGTGGAATTACAAGAGAGTAAAGGTTCCCTCGAGAGTACAATCTGCCGGCTTCAGCAGCTCTCTACGATGAATGTAGAGCTGCGCGAGGTTTTCGTCAGGGTTTCTGTTCAGATCGTGATCCTGCCGCCTGTGAAGAGCTTCCGGGGGATGTCAACATTACTAATGGGTTTTAAAGAGGTTAGTCCACCGAGCATTTAGATTAATTATGGCTATTAATTATTAATTATGACTATAGAGGTTATGGATGATAAACGTGTTGGAGTTATTATTTACATGTCATTTTAATATTATATAAATATTTATTATTTATATAAAAAATCTTATAAATAAAATCGTTAATATTAATTATATGATATTAAGTTTATAACGTATAAATATTGTATGATCTGAGAGAGTTTAGATCTGATTTAAAGGGATTTAGACCCGTGTTAAAAATTAGAAATGTTTAAAGTTATAAATGTTAAGAGTTAACACTACTAATGGTTAATAGATTATAAGAGTCAGCAAAATTTTAAGAGTTACAAGTCTTGTCTGAAATGAGATAAAAATCTTAGAATATATTAGTAATGACATAATTGTAAAGAGTTGCAATAGGTGCTAAGAAATGTCATTATGCAAGTATATTATCAAACACAGTGTTCCTGATCTATGTTCACCAATACGAGTTTATCGGTGAATTATTATTAAATATATCAGTGTATGTTTATATCTGATTGGTGCATATGGTTGTTCTTAGTTGACTATAAGTTTAAAGCTTGTATAGACATGCGGGTATTCAGTCAGAACTGGATACTGAACAGACTAATGAGAATCCTAATAAATATAATATGAATCTGTCAAAGGTAGGTCCTCTAAAGTTGAGTACTGTTCGTGGTCTTTTGACCTGAGCGCCATAATGGGCTGGTGAGTGATACATTATACTTTGGTTCTACATATGTCAGAGACGTTTCATGGTCTGACCGCTATGTATCGTTAGGTATGATTTGATGCTCATTGAGTCTGGTGTGTGTAGATCGGTATCCATTAACTTACATAGATAAGTTGTATATTTAATGTTTCAAGATTATATCTTAAAAAATCTTATGGCCATAAGTAATAAACCTGATAAATAAATTTTTTGTAAGGTTAAACAATATTGCAAAAGTGTTTGCGTATATTATTTATCAAGATACGAATTTGAAGATAAGTTCATGGATAAGCAAATGGGAATTTGATGGTACTGATTTATATCCTCGCACATCCAGAGTATAATAATAGAAGGATTATACGTATATGTTCTAACCTTAACTTGTATGGTTTAACGTATTAATTTATAATTTTGGAACGTGTGCGTGAGACATTATTCACGGACTCATGAAATGATTCTGTTTGACGAATCGGGTGTGGACCTAAATAGTCATAATATGAAAATAAAGTATATAATTATGATGGAACCTACTTTGGGTTAACTTGGTAATCTAATAAGGTTCTAATGATAATTTTATTTTATTAATTATTAAATAATCAAGATATTTATTTAAATAATAATTAAATAAAAATCTAACTTAACAATGGTTAATTGTTAATCAAAGGATTAGATTAAAAGATATTTTGTGTTTAACTAAATTATGGTTAATTATTAATTATGGTTAGGTTAAATAAATATTTAGATATTTTATTTTTATTATTAAATAAATATTAACCTAACTAGGGTTAATAGTTAACTTTATAATTAGGTTAGTTGGATATTTATTAACTTATGAATTAAGTTAATTTAACTCAATTAAAGTTAAATACTAATCTTAGTTAAGTAAATAGTTAAATTAAATGTAAATGTAAATGAAATTCAAATTTATTTAAAATTTATGCATTAATATATAAAGTGAAATGAAATTAACAAATTCATAATTTTTAATTTTTTTTACATTTGTGAGCCATTTGGAGAGAAAGAAAAGAAAAAAAATTGTTTCTTGTTTATTATTTCTAGAGTTGAAATTAATAATTTTTCTTTTATTTTCATTAAGGTTGTTTATTTTAATAATTAAATAGATTTATTTTAATTGTTTAAAAATTAAATAAAAGATAAAAAATTAATTTTTTATTAGATTAACCGTTAATCTAAATAATTTAAAAAGTTAAATTATTACTGGATTATATTGTTATTCTAGCTAATTAAACCCACCAAAGTTGATTATTAGAATTGTTAATAAGTTCATTTTATGTGGACTCCAAACAATTTAATCTAAAAGCTTTAAAGGTAATATATCTCAAATTTGTAATTAATTTGATTAATTGTATAATTATGTGTTCATTGTATAATTTTTAATCTTCCGCTGTGCTCATATATATATGAGATATGTATATTTGCATGATGAACATATACACCACTTGATACACCCTAGAATAATCGATACCCAATAATTGGTATCAGAGTAATTTTGTTTTGATTTGTGTCTTTTTAGTGTTGGACATGTTGTTAAATAAGTTTCAAAACTGTTATGGTGCATTTCAAGTGTTGAAAATGTAAAACCAATAAAAACAGCAATTAGAACACGCAACGTTCATGTCTAACACCGTAGTGTTCATGTCCAATCCTGTCGCATTGGGCATCTAAGCTCGAACATTGCTACTTTCACGCTTGACGCTGCGGCGTTGGGGCAATGCCCTTGAACGCCACAATGTTGATAAGCCAATGCCGCGGCGTTGGCACTGTTTAATAAAAAATTATTATTATTATTATTATTATTGGATTAAAAGATATGTATTTATTTAATTGTTAAATAAATTATTAAGTTAACTATGGTTAATAATTAACCAAGTGATTAAGTTAAATTAAGATATTTATGTAAACTAAACTAGAGTTAAAAGTTAGCTTTGGTTAGATTAAGTAAAATATCTTACTATTCTTAATAGTTAAGTTTTTTGTTTTTAACTCAACTAAGGTTAATGGTTAACTTTAATTTGGTTAAAGTTAAATTACAATAATAAATGAATAAATATTTTTTAAAATTATTTAAAAAATAATATATGCATGTAGGGGTTTATAAGATGTAGTGATAAGATTTATTATTCTGCATTATAAATCTAGATAAGTTTTTGTTGTTGTAAGAGTTAGTTATGTTTGCGCAGAAATAAATAATTGATTGAGAATCATCTTTTCATAAGATGAGAGTCTGTGTTTAAAAATCTCTTTTAATCAAATTGAATTTTATTATATTATGAGATAATATTTTAAATGATCTGTCTTTTTAATAAGGTGTTAGACGGATCACTATGGTCTTTTTCAATATTACTTTAGCGTGAGGGTAGTATCAGTAACATATATTTTATAATTGACAAGTTAATTTAAAATACAATTACCCAATATTGCTTTAGTATAAGGATAAAGTGTATTTATGATCAATGGTAAGAGTTGCATGAGATGCAACTGACAAGAATTGTCTACCTATTAGGTTTACAAAGACCAATATTGCTTTAGCGTGAGGCTGGAGTAAAATACCAATTGGGTCTACTTCTCACTGTATAGTTTAAAAAGTTTAAACTGTCATTACCATTCAAGAGATTAAAAAGATCAAGTAAAGCAGTGAAAATGCGTTTTTAGATTTAAAAATATACAATAGTTATACCTATAATTTAAAGCGTTATTTATTAATTAACGATTTAAAATGTTTTACTACACATTTCTTAATTTGTCTTATAATGATAAGATACTTGTCTTATAGTGATAAAATAAGTACTGAGCAATTTGTTAGTACACTTGAATAATATACACACCAACTATAGAGTACCGAAAAATATTTAGACTTACTTTTGAATATGAGAATAGTTCTAGATTTAAAAAGGTTTGGATATATTGATGATTATGAGATGATAAGAGATGTTTATGAAAATAACTTTTTTAGAAAAGGTAGAATTTTTTTTCAAAAATGGATAAAGAATGATTTGAGAGTCAAATAATATATCCAAACCTCAATATCGAATGATCTTCAGCACGAGCATGTGCATGTGAGATGTACAAGCAATATAGTGAATCATTTAAAAAATTGTTTGATATATCCAAACCACGCATAGAGAATAGTCATAATGAAAAGTGTTTCCATTGTAATAGGATTAGAAATAATAAGCATGACTATTCAAGGCACCTTGACTTAAGAAAAATTGAACCATTAGATATCTATTTACCAAATATAGATATTTCATTAGCATATGATGCTAAATATGCAAGGGTACGAGATACCACTTGTCATTCTCATATCTGCAGGGGCTCACAAGAAAACCTCTTATCAATTCACGAAGTTGGCACTCTAGGACATCAAGGAATCCCCTTTGACTAACGAGATCATGGCCCGGGCTCTACTCTCGAAGTTCATGATTTAAGGTGTTGCATGATTTGAGAAATGCTACGATGCTTGAAAAAATAAAGGTTCAACTTTACGTAGGAAATGGAGATTTCCTATATGTGGTAGCCGTTAAGACTTCTAAGTCACTTCTCCATCCTAGTAGAAGCATTAATGTTGTATAATTATTATTTTGTGCCAAATATAATTAGGCAAATCATATCACTCCATATAGTAGACGAAGTGAATTATCATAAAAACATTAGGAATAGTTCTTATATTTATGTGATAATGTTAGAGTTTTGCTAACTAAGTGTCAGTTAATGAATAGCCGCTATATCTTAAATACATTTGGAAATATCTTTAATGTATAGATGAACATAATAAATAGTAGATTGAGAACTTTGAATAATTATAAATAGTGGCACATAAGATAAGGTCACTTAATCGTGAGACGACTATCCCGTCTGGTTAAGGATGGTTAGATACTTGATTTGACTATAAAACCTTGACCAGTTTATGAATTCTGAAATCAAGAAAAATAACTAAATCTTAGTGTAGGTGTTTGTCACCAGGCTACCGATTTATTAGAACCGATACATAGTAATGTATTTAGTCTAATAAATCTTACTATCATGGGTAGTTTTTGATACTTCATTGTCTTTATAGTGAATTTTCATAATATAGACGTATTTTTGGGAAATGCAAGTCAGAAAATTTTGAAGTGTTCAAAACGTTCTCACTATAAATGTAAAAAAAAAACTTTTATATATATTGAATGCCTTATATTAGATCGAGATAGTTTATACATGAGTAGTAAAATCACAAGTTATTTAAAAAAGAATGTGATTCTCGCTCAAAATAGTTCTCCAGATATTCTTCAATACAAATGTGTTTTGAAAAGGAGGTATCAGACTTTGTTAGATATGGTTTAATTGATGTTGAGCTTCACTGATATTCTAGAATATCTATGGGATTATACTTTAAAATCTGCAGCTTACTTGTTGAAAATAGTTCCATCGAAAGTTGTTCCTTCTACTCTGTATGAGATATAGACTAAAAAGGAACCGAGTTTTAAGTATGTTAAGACTTTATGCTGTTCTTCTTGCATAAGAGTTATATAACAAGATAAACTTGTACCCAATGGTACAAGTATTGGTTTATTGAATATCCCAAGCACACAATGGGATACTAGTTCTATGATCTAGAGGAATAAAATTTTTTCGTTGCTCATAATGTTACTTTCATAGAGAAAGAGTTTCTTATAGATCGTGTGGATTATAGAAGGATTGAACTTGATAAAGACAACATATATATATGAACTGATGGTGGTTTTTTTATGTCAATTGAATGGAATGCATTTAACACATTTTTTTTATAGGTCAAAAAAGATATCAAGGTCATCATTTAGGTATGTTTGATACTTGAAGATGCCCTTGGTGTTTTCTTAGTTGAAGAAAATAATCTTTTGACTTATAAAAAGGTAATGTTTGATATCGATTTGGAAAAATGACAAGATGTTATAAAATTCAAAATTGACTCTATGCATGACAATAAAGTCTGGGACTTGGTTGTGTTTCTCGAAAAAATTGTTCTTATTTATTATAAATAAGTTTACGCAGCAGAAACATGGGCCCCAAATAAAGGTAGAGACCTTTAAAGCCTAATTGGTGATAAAAGGTTACATTTAGAGATCTATGATCGATTATGAGAAAATTTTTTCATCAGTAACTATACTAAAGTCAATTCAAATTTGTTGGCTATTGTCGTACGTTATGATTTTGAGAACTGGCCAATGGATATAAACGCGACATTCCGATATATATATCTCAAGTTAGAGATATACATGGAACAGCTTGAAAGGTTTTACATATAGCCTAACTTTTAATCTAGTGTGCAAATTGAGGAAGTCAATTTGCGGACTTAAGCAGTTTTTCTAAAGCTGAAATCTTCGTTTAGATGAGAAAATCAAAAAGTCTGATTTCATCAGGAATTATAGTGGGAGCATAATTACCTTTCTAAGTTCTCTATGGCAAGACATACACAATGTCAAAAACGACGTTGGTATGTTTCAAGTCAAATCAGGTATGTGTTATATGAGTAAAGAACTTCTTCATGAAATTTTTTGAGAGAGACTTCCTATATACTAGGTATAAAGCTTTACAGAGATATAGCTAGGACATTGATGGGACTCTCCTAATCTTCGTACATGGAATAAGTCCTAAAAATATATAACTCTATTAACTGTGAGACAATTAATGTGCCTTTCAGATATGACATTCATCTTTCTAAGAGGAAGTGTCATTGAGAAAAAAATGAAAGAGTTAGAGTGTCTAATTTATCATATGCATCAGGTAGAAATAGCTTGATACATTTCATATTATGTACAAGATCTGAATTTGGATGGTTGTAAGTGTTAGGAGCTGGTATTGGTCTGATCTAGATCATGACCATCAGATGGCCATGAAACATATCTAAAATACCTGAGAGGTACATAGGATAAGTTTTTTAAATATGAAGAAATATTTCTTACAAGTGAAGGGATGCACATATTCATACTTCCCATCTGATTCAAATGACAGAAAATCTACATTTAGTTATGTGTTTCTCTTCATCGGTATCGGAACTAGTTAAAAATGTATAATTTAGAAATCCACAGTTAATTCTGTCTTAGAGGTAGAATATGTTGGAGCTTGAGAAGCCTGCAAAGAAAAGTTTGTGGATAGTCAAGCCAGTTGTAGAGCTTTGAATAGTTCTAAACTCAGTGGATCCTATCCACTATATTGCAACAACAACATAATAATTACTTAAGCTAAGAAGCCATATGACACATCAGAATTTTGATCATATGGACTCTGAATAACACATAATTAAAAAGTTCTTGGCTACTGAAGATGTAATAATATCTAAGATACATTCCCTGGATAACGTAGCAAATCCACTCAGGCCTAAACTCCTAAGGTGTTTGAGAAACACGTGGAGTATATTAGTATAAGATACCAGTACGAATAACACTAGAGCAAGTGAGAGTTTGTTGGAGTTTGTTCTTATGTGCTATTCTAATATTGTATGAATATTAATTATTTAACATTTATATAATAAACATTACAAATAAAATCGTTAATATTAATTATATGGTACTAAGCTTATAACGTCACAGATATTATATAATCCGAAGGAGTTCAGATCTAGTTTAAAGGAGTTTAGACCAGTGCTAAGAGTTAGCAATGATATGAGTTATAAATGCTAAAAGTTAGCACTGTTAACAGTTATCAGGTTATAAGAGTCAGCAAAATTCTAAAAGTTAGAAATCTTGTCTGAAATGAGACAAAAATCTGAAAGTATACTAGTAATGATATAGTTACAAAAAGTTGCAATAAGTGCTAGAAAATGCCATTATGCAAGTATGTTCTCAAACACAGTGTTCCTGATCTATATTCACCAATACGGGTCTATCGGTGAATTAATATTAATAGATCTGTGTATGTCTATATCTGACTGATTGTTCTTAGCTGACTATGAGCTTGTATAGGCATACAGATATCTAGTCAGGACTCGATACTGAACAGACTCATGAGGACCCCACTAGATATTCTATGAATTCGTCAAAGGTAGGTCCTCTTGAGTAGAGTAGTGTCTGTGGTCCTTTGCAATAAGCGCTACGGTGGGCTTGTGAGTGATTCCCCATACTTTGGTTTCATATATGTCAGAGACCTTTCATGGTCTAACTACTATGTGTCGTTGGATATGGTTCGATGCTTATAGAGTCCGGTGTACGTAAATATAAGATCCGTCAGCTTACATAGGTAAGTTGTATATCTTATGCTTCAGGATTGTATCTTAGAAAATCTTATAGCAATAAGTAATAAACCCGGAAAATGAGTTTTCGATAGGGTTAAACAATATCGCAAAAGTTTTTGCATATATTATTTATCAAGATAAGAATCTAGAGATAAGTTCATGGATTAGCAAATGGAGATTTAACGATGCTGATCTATCTACCCGCACATCTAGGGTATAATGACAGAAACATTATATGTATGCATTCTGACCTTAACTTATATGGTCTAATGCGCTGATTTGTAATATTCGTGTCGTGTGCATGGGGCATTGTTCACAAACTCATGGAATATTTGATGAATCAGGCCTAGACCTAGAGAGTCCAAATATGAAATGACTCGTTGTACACTTAGGTAGTATACTGATAGGGGTATAAAAACATTAGTATGATTTGTATTAAACTTTTGTATTTTGCACCAATTCATGAATATTTAGTTATTTAATTGTGTTTTTAATTATAAATAGATGCATGATGAAAAATGTGATGTATATGAATAAACGAGAGGCGAATTGGACATAAAACGAAGAAGTTACGTTCACAATACGAGAGCGACTGAAATATGGCTGGGTGCCGTAGTGCCCATGGTTGGGCGCTGCAGCACCCATATCAGTAGCTGGGTGTTAGGGCGCCCAAACCCAGCATTGCGGTGCTCCTCGAAGTTACGTTTCTAGGTCGCTCCAAGCCCCTAGCATCGTGGCGCCAATGCGACGTATAAAATTCCCTCTCAACTCTTCTATTTTGACTTGGATTCGAAAGCCCTCATCCCTAGGGTTTCTCATACCTAAAAAAAACACTCTTTTAAGAGCCAAACTAGAGACTTTAAAGAGGCAAGAATTTAGAGAATAATTTTCAATACAAAATTAAATATTAAAGCCAAGAAATCAAGATTCAAGATCAAGATTCAAACTTCAAGTCAAGATTGAGAGAGAAGCAACTCAAGACATCTTCTTGATTAGTTTTTCTTCTTTTTTCTTATCATTATATTTTTGTTCTTGTTGTTCTTCATAAATTGGTTTGAAAATTTTAGTTTTGTAATGAGCTAAACTTGTTATTCTAGGGTTAGATTATGTGAACCTAATATGTAGTTGGATTTCATTGATTCTTAGTTTATGAACTTAATTATTATAATTGATTCATTCTATCTTGTATTTATTGCTTTTATTATATCTGGCCAATATTATGAATGATTGAGGAACCATGATGAACTTGACGAATGGATTCATGTGTTTAGTCTAGGATAGTTTGATGCATGATCATAGGGTAACAACTATGAGTTCTATCTAGAATAGACATATACCTAGGTTGCATGTATAGGATAATTTAGACTTAATCTTAATGAATTATATTCTGATTTGATTACCATAGATATATAGGTGATTGTTAGAATGCGTAATACAGTCACTCGACCATTGACAGAGGCTTGTGATAAGATTAATATCTAAGCCAATAATTGGTATTAAGAGATCAACTAAGAGATTAATAAATCCAATAAAATACTAGGGGATGAGTCAAAATCCTAGATTATCTTTATTTATGATTTCTACGCTTTGCTTTTTTTTTAGTTTAATTGATAAAGTAGATTAGTTAATTGAATTTCAAATTGTGATTTTCCGAATAAAAGTTAAATAGGTACAATTTTAGTACTTAATTTATAGAATTAGATCGTATAGTCCCTGTGGGATCGATATCTGAAATTAAAATCCTATATTACTTAATACGATAGAGTTTGCTTGCACTTAGCTACTATAGCATTAATTAAGTTTTTGGTGCCGTTACCGAAGACTATTTCTTTCTATTCTTATATCAATACTAATACCAAGCTACTTACTTTTAATTCAAATTTATTTTTTTTATTTTTGTTTCAGTTTTTATTTTCTTCTTTTTACTTTGATTTTCTTTCCATTATACTTTGACAATTCATATGAATGGCGAAGAGTGCTGACTTGACTTTTTTTGATCCTGAGTTTGAAAGAACATTATATAGATTTCAACGTGAACAGTGCCAATAATCTTTAAACATTGAGAGAAACAACGATCACATCAATAATCCAATGTTTGAGCTTATGATACCACAAAGAACTTTGAAAGAATATGTTATCCTAACTACAAATGGTATTCAGTTTAGTATTTGATGACCAATCGTCAACGCTAATAACTTTAAGATCAAGCTGAATATTATTCAGATGCTGAAAGAGATTGTACAATTCAGTGGAGCCCCCAATGACAATCCTAACATGCATAAGATAAATTTATTGAAAATTTGTGATACCTGTAAGTACAACAGAGTCTTTGACGATGCCATCAGATTAAGACTATTTCCTTTCTCTTTAAGAGATAGAGCCAAGAGTTGGTTGATGTCATTGCCGTCAGAATCCATATCGATCTGGGAAGATTTAGCATAGAAGTTCTTAGTCAAGTTTTTCTCACTAACAAAGATAGAAAAAATGAGGAATGACATCACCTCACTCAGTAAGATTTATGGAGAGTCATTGTATGAGGCATAAGAGCTCTTTAAGGACATGCTGAGGAAATATCGTCACCATGGAGTTCCTAAATGGCTATTAGTCAAAACATTTTATAATAGATTAGTAGGCTATTTAAGGACCATTGTAGATGCCGCTGCTGGAGAAGCTTTAATGAATAAATCTATAGATGAAGGTAATGATTTATAAGAGAAGATAGAGTCTAATAGTTACCAATGGCTAAAAGAGAGAGTTACACTAGAAGAGTTGTTGGTATACATAAGATTGACATATTTAATGTATTGGCACAAATTAATTCATTATCCAAGAAGTTTGATGTATTGAATGTTGTCAAAATTCAACAAGTGACATGTGGCTTTTGTAGTGATAACCACATGAATGAGCGATGTATGGAAGCAGTGAATTATGTGGGCAATTTTAATCGTCAACAACCTGACCCACAATCAAACTTCTATAATCTGAAGTGGAGATATCATCCAAATTTCTTTTGGCTTTACAATCAAGAGAAACCATCTAAACTAATGAATCCCTAAGGATTCCCACTATCATAAGAGAAGAAGACGATGTTGAAAGACATGTATATGCAATATATGAAGTCCAATGATGCCATCCTCTAGAATCATTCAGCATTTTTGAAGAATTTAGAGGTTCAAATGGGACATTTTACTGTTGTAATTAATAAGAGACCTCAATGCATTCTATTAAGCGATACTGAGACAAATCCAAAAGGGAATGTAAAGCAATGTCAAGCCATCAACTTGAGGAGTGGTAAGATCTTACAAGAGAACACATCCACACCACTATCATTAAGTATAAAGGAGAAGGAAGTGCATAAACATGAAGTACAATCATATAAACTGCCTATTTCTTTTCTTAAAAGGCTACAGAGGTGTTAAACAAGTGTTGAAATAGAAAATTAGCAATATACCAATCTAGAAAATAGTGTAGAATTTTTAACAATAGAACATGTAAAAACTGTTATTAAAGTGCAACAATATTTTAAGGTGTAGAAAAGTGATAACACAGTAGAAAATACTAGTAACAAAGAGTAAAATCAGCCCATGCACACTATATTGCTTATTGTTGTAGCATTAATGTGGTGCCATTAAACACCAAAGAGCTAAAAGACATAGAGATATTAAATCCTCACATAAAAAAAAGACATTAAGGCATTAAAAAAGAAGAAGGAAGAATAAGAAGAAGAAGAAGCGGTACGATGACAAGATCAAAGAGAATGGCACAAGAGAAATACTTCACCAATCTAAGATTCAAGTCTTTCCAAAGAAGCACAAAAAAGAAGAACAAGTTGTTGTCCAAGGTCTAACTGCAAGAATGTGGAAGCCAAATGAGAAAAAGCCTAGCAAGCTCACATACAAAGATGCTTTCACCATTAAATTTGATCCTTTATAAGAATTGAAAAAAAACTCTGTCAAGCCGACGACGTTAAATTAAGTACTTCTTGGGAGGCAACCCAAGTAATTTTTATTTTTATTTTTGTTTAGTTTCAGTTTTAGTTATGTTAGTTTCTTTTCTTTGTAGGAATAAATTAGCAAGTCAAACATTCAAGGAAGCAGTACAAGCAATTTCAAGCGTTAAGAGCAAAGGAATACCGCAATGTAATCAATAGACAACAATGCTACATTACTTCAATTTCATCTACCAGAAGAGTTTTTCTTACTTTTAAGTTTATTTTTCGACATTAAGGATAATGTCTAATTTAACTTTAGGGGTAGAAAACACATAACTTGTATTTATTTTTGCTGCATGATTTGATTGGTTGTCTTGTGGAGTAATTTTTTTTAAGTGTTAAGTTTTGGTTGAGATGATGATCATTAGTTCATGATAAGAAATAAAATATTGGCTGAATTAATTTTCACAAGTCTCTAGGAAATAATAAACACTTAATATAATTTTTATATAATGAATCTTGAACGGAGTTCAAGCTTATTTTTTATCGCTTACTCTTGAGCACATTGAAATAAGTATATATTAGTTGATTTTTTTTTTTTACTTAGAAATACTTTATGCTTAAGTAGTACATGACAGTCTCGAGGATCAACACTCCAGAACTTGCTTAATTACTAATTGAGGCAAAATCTTAGGATTTATATGAATATAGAAATGACATTAGGCCATCTTTGGACCGTTTGAGCCTTTTTGAGCTTATCTTATATGTATATTATCCATACTTACCCCTTTTGAGCCTAATTACCCATTTTTTTTGTTTAACCACATTACAAACCTCAAGCCTTTGAATTTATTTATCCTAAAATTAACCAGTAGCACCATTAACCTTAAGTTTACTTAGAAACATTCTATTAAAAAAAAGGTTGTATGTGTGAAAAGAATAATACAATGAAACGCAATAAGTTTTGAAGGTACATATCAATCTAAGTTTAGGGGTATATTAAAAAAGAGAAAAAAAAGTGTTTAAATGCATAATACCCCTAGCATGAGAAAAAGAAGAAATTATTTGCAAAAGTGATTAAAAGAAAAATGAAAATATCATAAGTTTGGAGGAGAAGATGAATAATCAAGGATGAGAAGGAATCAAGAAGTTTCTAAGTAAAGTCTAAGTGTGCATAGTGTGAGTTATGCTTCATATTTATCCTTATATCCCACCTTAACCTTAGCTTTACATTACAAGGTAATTAAAGTCCTACATAGATACCTAGACATATGTATTTCTACATTACTGGAGAGTAGCAAGCTTATGGTAGTGTTATAATTAAAATATGTCGAGACATCATCTTTATGTACTATCTTAAGTATTGAGTAAATCTATATTATATTTAACTAATTACTTGCTTATCACACATACACAAGTGATAATTTATAAGGGAGAATGAAGTACTTAATGAATGATATAAGAATTGTTGAAAGTTGCTTGTCAATTTAAAAAAAGTCATGTGCCTTTTAACAGCCTTTGAGAGCATGAGAATGATTATCTATCTAAACGGAGCTTTTTTTTTAGTTTTAATTTTTGAGTCATGAATAATTTTTGGATGATTTCTTTTTTTTTTTACTTGAGGACGAGCAAAGTCTTAAGTTTTGGGGTATTTGATAGATGCATAAAAGCATTAGTATGATTTGGATCCAACTTTCGTATTTTGCTCCAAATCATGAATATTTAGCTATTTAATTTTGTTTTTATCAGAAATAGATGCACGACGGAAAATGTGACCTATAGGAATAAACGGGCGGCAAATCGAACGTAAAACAAAGAAGTTACGCTCAAAATACAAGAGCGATTGAACCATGGCTGGGCGCTGCAGCGCCCAAGTCAGTAACTGGGCGCCGGGGTGCCCACAACCCAGTGTCGTGATGCTTGGTGATGCTCCTCGAAGTTTTATTTCCAGGTCTTTGCACCATGGCGCCAAGCCTTTAACGTCATAGCGCTCGTGCGATGTATAAAATCCCCTCTCAACTCTTCTATTTTGACTTGGATTTGAAGGCCTTTTCCCTTAGAGTTTCTCATACCTATAAAAGCATTTTTTTTAATAGCCAAATCAGAGATTTTAGAGGGGTAAAAAATTAGAAAAAGAATTCACAATAAAAAATCAAATATCAAAGCCAAAAAATCAAGATTTAAGCTTCAAGCTTTAAGTCAAGATTGAGAGAGAAGCAACCCAAGACGTCTTCTTGATTAGTTTTTCTTCTTTTTTCTTATCATTATGTTCTTGTTCTTGCTGTTCTTCATGAATTGGTTTAATATTTTTAGTTTTGTGATAAGCTAAACTTGTTATTCTATTGTTAGATTATGTGAACCTAGTATGTAGTTAGATTTCATTAATTCTTAGTTTATGAACTTAATTATTATAATTGATTCATTTTATTTTGTATTTATTACTTTCATTATATCTGGCCAATATTATGAATGATTGAGAAACCATGATGAACTCGACGGATGGGTTCATATTTTTAGCCTATTATACTTTAATGCATAATTATAGGGTAACAACTATGAGTTCCATTTAGGATAAATATATACCTAGATAGTATGTAGAGTATAATTTAGACTTGATCTTAATGAATTACATTCTGATTTGATTACCATAGACATATAGGTAATTGTTAAAATGGGTAATATAGCTAGTCGACCATCGACAGAGGCTTGTGATGAGATTAATGTATAAGCTAATAATTAGTATTAAGAGATCAACTAAAAAGTTAATAAATCCAATGAAATACTAGGGGATGAGTCAAAACCCTAGGTTATCTTTATTTGTGAATTCTACCATTTGCTTATATTTTGTTTAATTGATAGAGTAAATTAATTAATTAAATTTCAAATTGTAATTTTCTTAATAAAATTGAAGTATGTACAATTTTAATACTTGATTTATAGAAATAGATCGTATAGTCCCACTGGGATCGATATCTGAACTTAAAATCTTATATTACTTAATACAATAGCGGTCGCTTGTGCTTAACTACTATAGCACCAATCATATACCGTATTAAATAGTTCAATACAATATAAAATATAATAAATTACTATAGTTAAGTTAACTAAAGTATATGGTTATGGTGGGACCCACTTTGGGTTAATTTGGTAACCTAGTAATAGTATAATAGTAATTTTACTTTATTGATTATTTAATTATTAAGTAATCAAGATATTTATTTAAATAATAATTAAATAAAAATCTAACTTAACTATGGTCAGTTTTAACCAAAGGGTTAAATTAAATGATATTTTGTGTTTAACTAAATCATGGTTAATTATTAATTATAGTTAGGTTAAATAAATATCTAGATATTTTATTTTTATTATTAAATAAATATTAACCTAGCTAGGGTTAATAGTTAACTCTTGGGTTAGGTAAGTTGGATATTTATTAATTTAAAGGTTAAGTTAATTTAACTCAATTAAGGTGAAATGTTAACCTTAGTTAAGTGAATAGTTAAATTAAATGTAAATGAAATTCAAATTTATTTGAAATTTATGCATTAGTATATAAAGTGAAATGAAATTAATAAATTCATAATTTTTAGTTTTTTACATTTTTGAGCCATTTGGAGAGAAGGAAAAAAAATTGTTTCTTGTTTTATTATTTCAAAAGTTGAAATGAATAATTCTTCTTTTATTTTCATTAGGGCTATACATTGTAATAACTAAATAAATTTATTTTAATTATTCAAGAGTTGAACAAAAGATAAAATAAATTAATTTTTCATTAGATTAAGAGTTAATCTAAATGATTTAAAGAGTTAAATCATTATTGGATTATGCTACTATTCTAATTAATCAAACCTATCAAAGTTAATTACTAGAATTGTCAATAAGTTCATTTTATGTGGACTCCAAACAATTTAATTCAAAGGCTTTAAAAGTGATATCTCTCAATTTTATAATTAATTTCATTAATTATATAATTATATGTTCATTGTATAATTTTTAATCTTCTGCTATGCTTATATATGTATGTGATATGTATATTTATATGATGAACATATACACCACATGCATACACCATAAAATAATCGATACTCAGCAAGGGGTGCAACGAAAACAAATCCAAATGTGGTGAACCTTCCTCTTCAATCCCCTCATGAATCCTCTTGATTTTATTCTTTCTTTCTTTTTCTTTGGATTTTTGCAATTTTTTTTAACTTTATGAACTTTTGTACAGATTGATGAAGAAAGAATTGGTGTAGCTATTTTTGGTGCCTTTTATGGTTTTGATATTTTGTTTTAATGATATTAATGATAAATTGCCAAGTTTTGGCTAAGTGTCATTTGTCATGAGAATTAGAATTATGGTGTCATATTAATAGATGTGTTTGTATTGTTTCATAATATTTTTATGCTTCTTTGTCCTTGAAAGTAGAGGAGGAAGTTTTGATTTATTTGTTTTGTAGTTGCTCATTGGAGGATTATGAAGTATTTTGGTTATTTCCCGACTGAGCTAGGATTGGCTCTCTAGTTTAGGCATAGTGGCTTCTGGGATTTTTTTTTCTATGTGGAGAAATTTTCAAGTATTATCTTGTCTGGTTGCTACATAGCTCTTGGTTGTGATTTATCTTTCTTTTATTTCCCAAGTATCTTGTTACACAAGAAGTTTTTTGGGTAAGAACCCTTAAGCTCTAGCTTAATGGCATTTTTGGAAATCCTTTTAGTTTAGATGCTTTGTCTCGTCTCCGTTTAACAGGACTTTGGGCTTCCTAGGAAGCTAGGTGAAGTTTAGATGCTTTGACATTTTTTTTTACGGTATCGTTGCTTCCTAGGAAGTTAAGGAAAGGTCTAGATGCTTTGATCTATCTTCGTTTAACGAGGTTGTCGCTTTCTAAGAAGCTAGGCAAAGTCTAAATGCTTTGATCCGTCTCTGATTAACAAGGCCATTGCTTCTTAAAAAGCTAGGCAAGGTCTAGATGCTTTGACCCATCTCCATTTAACAGGGTTATCACTTAATAGGAAGCTTGGCAAGGTCCTAATGTTCTGACTGTCTCCACTTAACAGGGCCATCACTTTTTAGGAAGTTAGGCAAGGTCCGAATACTTTGACCCATCTTCGCTTGATGGAGCCGTCACTTTCTAGGAAGCTAGTAAGGTCCAAATGCTTTGACCCGTCTCTGCTTGACGGAGTAGTCGCTTCCCAAGTTCAGGCTCAATGTCTCTTACAAGGGAAGTGTTGGCGTTATTCATAGAATTTCAAAATTGTAATTACGATTTTATTGAGAAAAATGAAAAATGAAAAAGAAAATATTTATACATAGAACCTTTTAGGTTTTGATATGTTCCAAGGTGTTATAATGGAATTTTTTACTATGTTTTGTAATAAAAAGGCACATTTATGTTAACTTCTTCAGGAATTTGTACAGGCTTTCCCATGTTTTAGCCATCTTGCCTGTATTCTATTCTTTGTTGATGTTAAGTGCTTCTTGTCGAACTAGGTCGCCTTGGTTATTTCTCTCTTGTAGATTTTGTTGTTATATTAGCTTTGCTTTCTTGTTTTGTATATTATTATATAGATGGCTACCAGATCGCATGCCTCATCTGTGAAATCCTTTGCTATGGCCAAAGCTTCGTCCTTGAGCTTGAGATGTGTTGTCTTTGTCTTTAGAGTAGGAATGAATGCTTCCATAGGAAGTATTGCTTCAGTCCCATAAACCAGTGAGCAAGGCGAGATTCTAGTTGATTTATTTTCTGTTTTCTTGTACGTTTAAAGTACTCTTGGAAATTCTTTGAGCCATTTGCCTTTCTTTCATTCCGAATGTGTCCTTTGTATTATAAAGATTGTTCATTTTGTGACTTCTGTTTACTTGTTTCCTTGGGGATACTTGCGAGAAGAGAACAACTGTTGGATTTTAAATTTGTTATAGATGAAAATGGCCACGAAACTCACAAATTACTTCTCGTTGTCTGATAGCAACATTTAGGGCATTCTATATCTTATAACTATGCTTTGCTAGATGAATATTTGTACTTCTATCCTATGATAGTGCTGTAAGCTTCTACTTCTACCTACTTAGTGAAATAATCCATGGCCAGAAGGATGAAATGCTTCTCTCTTACGGTTAGAAGTAAGGGACCTACTTTATCCATTCCCCATTGAATGGATGGCTAAAGGTTAGAAATAATGTTTAGATCTCCTAAGGTTAGTGGACAAATATGGTGTGCTTCTGGCATTTTTCATAATTTTTTACGTATGCTAAGCATTTTTTTCATTGAGGGCCAAAAGTATCTCTAGCACTTAGTTTGATGTGTGAGGATGCCTCCCCTTAAGTGGTTCCCACATATCCCTTCATCGATATCCTTGAATATTTTCTTACCATCCTCAACGGTTACACATCTGATGTAAATTTCAGAGAAGGATCGTTTATAAAGATGGTTGTTTATAATGGTGAAACGTTCCAATTTACTTTATAGATTTCTTGCTTCTTTCCTATCGTTGCAGAGTTTTCCATCCTTCAAGTATTCCATATAAGGTATCATCCAATTGTCTGTAGTTGTTATTTATATGGTGCCATGTGTTTCTTTGATGCTATTGTCATCTGCTTTTGTCTTTTTCCTTTTTGTAAAGGGGATTGTTCTTGTTAGAGGAAGTTTTGCGATGGAGGCTTTTTTGCAAGGCTGTCTGCATCTGCATTTTCTTATAGAGGGATTTGGGTGATGTTAACATTTTGGAAGTATTTCACCAGCTTTTGTAGCTTTGGCTAATAGGTTTTGCATCCATTCTTCCTTGATGGTATATTTTCCAATCCATTAGGAAGTGATGGGTCTATAATCAGTATAAGTAGACAAGTTAGATAGGGATATCAACTTGAATATTTATGCATAGGATCTAATTTAAATCTTGAGAAAGGTAATGAGATTAATTTTAAAATCTTGATTAATGAGTTGAAATGGAATTAGTAAACAATTACTGAATAAGAAGAACATGGAAAAAATAGAGTAAAGTCAAGACCTTAGAATCCCTTATTATATAGATTTCTTATTTCGTGAAATTGTCTATTCTAATTATTGTTTTGTTAATCGCCTTAATTATTTTTGCTATTTTAATTTTCTTACAATTAGTTTAAAACTAAAGTTGCCTAAATAAAATTAAGCTGCGAAAACCTCTAGTACTTAACGTAAATATGAAAAAAATAATCCTCATGAGATTATACTCTACTTATCACTTTATTACTTAAGCACGACCAATACACTTGCGATTTATGTACATGTGTGTGTCAGCAAACAATAGGTTTTTATTTGTCGTTTTTGTTTTTGTTTTTATTCTTTTTCATTTATGATTCTAACTCTTTCTACTCTTGTTTTTGTAGATGAGCCAATAAACATTGAGAACAACTTGGAGGGTCTTATTTCCCCCTAAGAACAGGAGTAGGAAGAGATAGTACGATGCCACCTCCTCGGTTGGGAGTGAAAGTTGGAAGGGGAGAGAGGTCTTGCTGAAGGTCATCATGAACTTCCTTTGAATGAACCTTTAAATATAGTGTCTCAGTTCCTTAATAAGGGAGTTTATCACCCTCTGCATGGATGGCGAGAGCTCTGCTACTATACTTGGAAGTCTCTTTATTAGGGGAGATATGGAGTTTCTTTTAGTGATAAGTGGGGTATACTAACAGTGAAGGAGCTCCTCATTAATAATCATGGTGTGTTTAATTTTAAGTGTGTTCTAACTTGAAATATTGGTGGTTAATTTCTGATTTAATGTATTTTTATAGGCTTTGCAAGATGGGTTGTGTATGGTTGAGACATAAAAAGATAAGTTGGCGGCGTAACACTGACTCTCACGTTCTTCTATCACCAACTGGTTAATGGGCATGACAGCCTTAAAGTTCTAACTTATCTTCCTTTCTTCTTTCAAGCATCGTGGCTTCAAGATCTGAGGTTGTAACGTTGGTCTGTTAAATGACCATTTTTTCTTTTTTTTTCCTCATACTTTACTATGTTGTTGCACCGTCAACTTAAAATCTACAAAAAAATAATAACAAGCATAAAAAGCCAAATATTCATATTCAAATTGAGAAAGTACTAAGTTTAGGAAGTCCAAATAATAGGTATAAAATACACTCACTAAACTCTTTTAAACTTAATAATTTGCTCGTCCTCAAGCAAAAAGACAAAACTAAAACAAAAAACTAAGATAAATTAAATGAACACCTTGAGTTGGTAAAAGATTTATAATTTTTCTCAAAGATTGCTCTCAGTAATGAGTCTTAGAGAAATTCTATATGCCTTGAGAATTCTACATATTAGTCTAATACTCACTCTACCCTACAAGTAGCTCACTTAGTTTGTTCTTTGAAATTAAGATTATTTAGATTTTTATATATTTTATTGTTATTTTTTAAATTTAGAGTTAATGAAGCAAATACAAATGAATATCCAAAGAAAATAAACTAAAAATATCAAATTTATTACAATACCTTGCTATAGTGACAAGCAACAGTATTTTTACTATAGTGTTGAGCATTGTGACATCTAAGACAATGTGTTCAGTGCCACGGCACTGCGTGAATAGTAATGCATTAATAATACTCATGAATAGTAAATTCTAATATGACTTATATTCGATATTTACCCTAATATAAAGATATAAAACTTATAAATAGAAGATCAAAAAGTATATTTGGAGAATTAAGAAGAGAGAAAAGAAGAGATAGAATAATAGAGAGAAAGAGTAATTTTTAGAGGATTAAGAAGACTAAAAAATTAAAGACTGCAACAAAATTAGTTTTATTTCTTCAAATTGTTATCTTTCTAGTTTTCTATTATTTTTATGATGTTATTCTTGATAAGCTCTTCACCTCTTTATTTCACCATGAGCTAAGTTTCTATTCTAGGGTTATAACTTTGAACTTGATATATGATTGAATTCAAATTCGTTTCTTATTTTTATGAACTCAATAATAGAATTGTTCAATTATTCTATGCTTAATACTTTCTAAGTACTTAATCACTAATTAGATTATTGTGGAAACCCTAATAAACTTGACAAAGGAATTTAGGTATTGGCCTTGAATAATTTAAGGACCATTATAGATGCAGCCGCTGGAGGAGCCTTAACGAATAAATCTACAGATAATGCTTATGATCTGCTAGAAGAAATGGCATCAAATAGTTACTAATGGTCAGCTAAAAGGGTTACACTTAAAAAAAGTCGCTGGTGTTCATGAGATTAGTGCATTCAATGCATTGACAGCTCAAATAACATGTTATCCAAGAAGTTTAATGCATTGAATAATGTCAAAACTCAGCATCTAACCTTTAATTTCCATGGTAATAATCACATGAATAGGGCGATGCATGGAATTAGCAAGTTATGTAGAAAACTTTAACCGATAGTAGAATAATCCACATTCAAACTTCTACAATCCAAGGTTGAGAGATCATCCAAACCTCTTTTTGACTAACAATTAAGGGCAGCAAGCTAAACCAATGAATCCCCTAAAATTACAGCCACCATAAGAAAGAAACCAGCCTTGGAAGATATGCTCATGCATTACATGAAATAAAATGATGCTATTATGCAAAATCATTTTGCAACTTTAAAGAATTTAGAGACTCAAATGGGACAACTTGTTGCAGTCTTGAATAGGTGACCTCATAAAACTTTACCAAGTGATACTGAGACCAATCTTAAAAGAAAGTGTAGAACAATGTCAAGTTGTCTCTTTAAGAAGTGGTAAGGACTTACAAGATAAAAAATCTTGACCACTATCATTAAATATGCAGAACAATAAAGAAAATAAGAAGGTAGTACAAAAAGAAGACGTGCAGCCCTACATAATTCTAATACTTTTCCTCAAAGACTATAGAGGCATAAAACAAGTTCAGAAGTAGAACATTAGCAACAAAATAGTGCAGAAACAAGTGCAAAAACTAGAACTTAGTAGCAGAATAGTGTAGAAATAACAGTAGGAAAAAATGTAGAAATTGGTGTTCAAGTGTAGAAAAATACTGAAGAGTAGAAAAACGCATCCTTACAATTGACAACAACCTTTGCATTTAAGGTAATGGAAGAAATGAATCCCTAGATAAAAAAGAAAGCACTAAGGTATAGAACGAAAAGAAAGAAGAAGTGTGAGCATCACTTTCATGAAAAGTTAAAAGAGAAGGCAAAATAGACTTTCTCTCTCAGTCTAAAATTAAACTCTTTCTAGAGAAGTATAATAAAAATAAAGAAGAAGCTATTGTCCAAAGCTTGATCTCAAGACTATGAAAGTCCATAAAGAGGAGTGCTAGCAAGCACACATTCCAACATACCTCTACCATTTATTTTTATCCACTATAAGAATAGAGAAAGCCCAGTTAAGCTGACGTCGTTAAATCAAACGCTTCTTGGGAGGCAGCCCAAGTAAATTTTATTTTTATGTTTGCTTATTTTTATTTTTATTTTCATTTACTTTATTTTCTTATTCTTTTAAGGTTGAAACAATAAGATAAGAATTTAAACAACAGTAGAAGTAATTCCCATCGTTAAAAATAGAAAAATACAGCCACGTCAAGACAAAAACACTGCAATGCTCAAACTTTATTTACTAAAAATGTTTCTTACTCTCAATTTTATTTTTACTATTGGGGACAATATCTAATTTAAGTTTAAGGGAGGGAAACACTACTTATCTGTGTTTATATTCTGGTTTATGAATTTTTCTTACTGTTTTTCATGTAAAATTATTTTTCCTCTTTAGATATTAGTTTTAGGTTCAGTTTGATGTTTATTAGTCAATTATAAGAACTTGATTAATGATAAATATAACTCTTGAGAAATAATAGATATTGCACTTGTTCTTATGTTTAATCTTTGTATCAAGTTTTTTTCTTATTTATGATTCCTTGAACACATTGAGCCATTGTGTACATAGTAATAATCATTTAAGTTTATATATTATTCAGAGAATATTTATGTATAACAACGACACTTAGAAGTCTCACACATTTTAGAACTTGTTTAATTATCATTTGAGGTGAAATCTTAGATTCCAAATGATTAAAGAAATAGTTTTAGGCTATGTTTGGATCGTTTGAGCCTTTCTAAACTACCTATTATATTATTTTTATCCTTAATCACCCACTTTGAGCCTAGTGACTATTTTTATTTGTTAACCACATCTACACCTTAGCTTTTAAATAAATATTTCTTCATAACACCCTTCACAGTATATGTATAGTAATCTTGTTTAAGGGCTATGTGAAAATTATTGAGCTTATTAGAAGAATGAGTGGAACGAAGAGTGGTAGTGGATTTTGATTGTTTAAAAAGAGGTTATAAAAATTTGGTTTGGGGATATAGTGGCTTTCACTAAAAACAAGTGGATAAAGTTTACTATACCCCTAGCTAAAAAAAAGAGTTAAAAAGAATGAAATGATTGAACAACAAAGAAGACAAAGAAAGTATGAAACAAGTTTGGGAGAATTTTGGAAAAATAGAGGAAAGGTTTGGATGAACTAAGAACAAAAATATATGTTTATAGTGTGAATTGAACCAAAGAATATCCATTTTTATCCTAGCTTCACCCTAGCCATACATTACAAACTTAACAAATACCTATTTGATCATTAGTTATGTGTAAACCTACATTAGTTGAGAGTGGTATAAAAAGGCCTATAGAATGTAGATAAAATAAAATTTCGTAGACACTATCATTCGCATTCTTGTATGTATAAACTAATTCGAGTGTAAATGATTAGATGAGAATAACTTACACACAAACACCGAGTGAATCATATATGAGGTAAGATTAGTGCATAGATTGGCATTTTAACTTTTGTGATATCTATAATTTTTCATGAGTTATAGACTATATGCAATCTTTGAGATATATTGTTAAGCACCAATTAATCAATCTTTTTATTTTTCTAGTTTCTAGATTTTAGATTTCTCTCTTCGCTCGATTTTTCTAGTTTCTAGATTTTAGATTTCTCTTTTTGCTCGAGGGCGAGCAAAGAGAGAAATCTAAAATCTAGAAACTAGAAAAATAAAGAGCAAACTCTTAAGTTTAGGGCTATTTAATAGATGTTAATTAGATCTAATATTTTCATCTTCCAACCTTAATATTTGTTTGTTGAAATTAAAATTATTTGACTTTTTATGTATTTTATTATTATCTTATAAGTTTAGAGCCAATAGAGCAAATAAGGATGAAAATACAAAGAAAATAAACCAAAAATAAATTTGTTATAGTACCTTTCTACATTGACGAGCTATAATATTTTTACTATAGTGCCCAGCATTGCGGCACTGCGTGAACAGTATATATGAACACTTATGTAACCTTAGAAACAGTAATCCTAATCTGACTTATATTTGATGTGTTACCCTAATTTGAAGATATAAAACCTATAAATAGAATATCAAAAAGGCTGTTTGAAGAATCAAGAAGAGAGAAAAGAAGAGAAAGAAATAGCAAAGAGCCTTATAGACTATTGTTTAATGATATGGCCAACTGGCCCACTTGAGTCTCCAAAGTCCTTAAAGAGGTTTCTTGATTTTGTAGAAAATTGGCTTGACTTTGAAAAAGGCCTTCGATCTATTTCATATACTACAAGAACATCTATTCTAAGGTTAGTTTCTTCTCATGTTGTTACTGAGTCTGTGTTGGAAATCCAAGTGGGTTTATTATCTTTGAAAGTTGTCCTTGGTTATTGCACTAAAAGAAATTCAAATAATTCCTCCACCCCAGATTATAGATTTTAGAATTGGTGTTTTATTGTTACTTATTATAGTTGCTAACATACTATACAGTCTTTATTTATTAGCCATTTGAGTGGTTGGTACCACAGAAGTCATAGGTAACAGGTTAACTCTTTACCGCATTTATCCCAATGGCATCAAACACCTTCAATAATAAGTTGACCTATGTGGTCAATGTGGTGAGTGCCTCTATATATATCCTAAATACCTACAATCTTTCTTGGGGTAACTCTTTCTGCTAGCCACTAGTAGTTAGCTATTGGACGCCATCTCTTTAAGCAAGTCATATGCTTCATCAGTTGACTTGCTCTTTAAAGTTCCTCTTGTTGCAACATCCACTATAGTCTGTAGCGCCCTACCAACTCATTGTAAAATATCTAAACTAATAGCTACTTTGGGATCTCATGATATGGACACTTTCTTAACATGTTTTTGTATTATTCCTATGCTTTAGACAAGGATTTTGCATTGTACTGCACAAATGATGTTATATAATTTTGCATTTTCATTGTTTTTATTAGTAAGAAGAACTTAGCCAAGAAGTTTTACACTAAATCGTTATATATCACTATTAATCCAGATGGTAATGGCATCAACTAGCTTTTTACCTTATCTCTAAGCGAAAAAGGAAAGAGTCATAGTCTCATGGCATAGGTAAAGACTCTGCTATACTTAAAAGCATCACAAATCTTCAAGAAATTTATGATATGCTCATTAGGATCGTTGTTTAATAGCCCATTAAACTGTATAAATTCTTTTAGCATCTGAATTGTACTCAGCTTAATCTCGAAATTGTTAGCATTAATTACTAGCTTGCATATGCTGGAGTGAATGTCATCAACCAACAGGGCTGTATAGTCCCTTACAAATCTTTATTCTTCAGTTGGGTTCTGAATTTTGTTAGCTATATTGTCTGTTTGTTATAAAGCTTAGTTTCACTTTTGACGCATCCTTCTAAGTGTTCTTTTGATCTCTAAATTAAAAGCAACGAAGTTAACACTTTTTGAACATCGTATAAAACACTGAAGAATAAGCAAAAAAAAGTTTGAAGTAAGAGTAAGATAAATTGCTATAGTATCAACAACCCTAAAGAGATCTCTATATACTAGTTTAAACTATAATCACATCAATTATAATCCAACTAATATTAAATTTCTACACATGAGAAGTCTATATCAAATTAGATGTCTTTAAAGTCTAATAAAAGATAGCCTAAATAGATCACTTAAATCGCCTTAATTTAAGATAACTTATAATGTATAATTATTATTAATATGTGACCCCAGAAAAAGGAAATAATAAAACCCAATAATCTTTCACTTGGGCCATTTATGTCATTTAGAGATAACTATACATTATAAATCTTAGTATGCACAATAAATACTATCTTATTTTGAAACATCTCCTATCAATGGTCACCATACTAACATAATTAATGACATAGGTCAGATATGGATGTGTAGTATAGAAAATACATAAAATGTGATCTCAAACATGTCTATTTCTAACTGGTTCTATTTTATAACTCCAATAAATTGTATACTTTCTAAACTTTATGCAAAGCACAATAAAAAATACCAAACACTTCTAAACTTTATGTGAAACTGCGGTAGAAAGTGCAACCTTATTTCAGATTTTTATTAAATAATCCATCAAACTTTATTCTATAAAAAAATAAAACATAAATGTGTCATAACCAAGTGAACACTAAATAACAAAATCTCACTATTCATGCACATCATCAAATAATACAACATCCACATGAGCAACATGCTCATAAAATACCTTGGATGATAACCTTTTAGTGAGCGAATCTATAATCATAGAGTTTGTACTAATATATTCTATCAACACTTGTTGACTTTGAACTCTATCTTTACTAATTAGAAACTTGAAGTGATGCGCTTAACGTTAAAGAGCTTTTGTTTTTATGAGAATACATTGCTACGACTTTATTATCACTATAAATTTTTAATGGTTTTTCAATACCATTAACAAGCGCCCTTGTGATAAAGTTCCACAACCATATCCCATGATCTGATGCCTTAAAATAAGCTATAAACTCGATCTCTATAGTAGAATAAGCTATGAATGTTTACTTAGCACTCTTCCAAGAAAAAGCTTCGAAGTATATAGATAACCTGATGTAGATCTTTTATTATCTAGGCATCTAATAAAATCAGAGTAAAAAATACCCCATGATTTCCAATCTTCATGATCTCCTACATGTAAGCATGTACTCTTTTATTCTCTGTAAATACCATATAACTCATTTTGCTTATTTCTAATGATCCACCCTAAGGTTACTTAAATATTTACTTAGAATTCTAACAATGTAAGTGTTGGGATTTGTGCTTACGTGCCATCCCTTTTATGTATAAATATTTGCTTTATGTTTATACATTTATGATTTCAATATATCACTAATTATTTTATTTATAAATATGGTAAGATGCTTGTAATGTTTTAGACATTGTATGATCTGAACGAGTTCAGATCTGATCTAAAGGAGTTTAGATCAGAACTAAGAGTTAGTAAAATCTAAAGAGTTAGAGCCTTGTCTGAAATGGGACAAAGACATAAGAATATATTAATAATGACATAGTTGCAATGGGTTGCAAATGGTGCTAAGAAATGTTGTTATGCAAATATGTTCTTAAATTTAATAATCCTGATCTACCTTCACTAATGCGGGTCTGCTAGTGAAGATCTTAATATATATATATAGATCAGTGTATATCTATATCTAGATAGTCCAGATGGTTAGTCTTAGCAGACCATGAGTTTAGTGGAAACTCGTATAGAGATACAAGTATTCAGTAAGGACTAAATATTGAACAGACTCACAAAGATCTCCAATAGACATCCCATAAAGCCGTCAATGGAGGATCTTTCGAGTTGAGTAGTATTCGTGGTCCTTAGACCTGAGTGCCGCGGTGTACTTGTGAGTGATCCATCATACTTTGGTTCCACACATGTCAGATACCTTTCATGGTCTGACCGCTGGGTGTCGCTGGGTATGGTCCGATGCTCATAGAGTCCGGTGTGTACAGATATGGGATCCATCAACTCAATTGGGTGAGTAAAATATCATGTAACTCTAAGATTGTATTTCAGAAAGTCTTATGGCCATAAGCAGACATCCAAGAATTTCTTGGGAAAATAATATCGTGAAAGTGTTTACGGATATTATTTATTGAAATACAAATCTAGAGATAAGTTTATGGTTGAGCACATGGAGACTTGACGGTGTTGATCTATATCTCCGCTCTTCTAGGATATTTATGATGGAAGGATTATACGAATATGTTATAACCTCAACTTGTATGGTCTAATGCGCCATTTTGTAATATCTGTAACATGTGTGTGGGACATTGTTCACGGACGTGTGAAATAGTTTCATATGACAAATCGGGCATGGACCTGGAGAGTCTCACAATATGAAGTGTACTCGTTGTGCACTGGGGCGGCGAATTGGATTGAATAATTAATCCAACAATTTTCAGCAAAATGAAAAATATTTCTAAGTTCCTTTTATTATTCACTTGTCAATAATTGAAGGTAAAACACATTATTGGTTTACAAGAGTTGTTAACCAATAAGAAATTGACAAGTGACATAATCTTGCTCCATAAATTATTTACCATGTATTTACCTATTTACCTTGCTTGGTAAATACATATATGGTAAATGTAAATAATCAAAATAGTTTTGAATTATTAATATTTTATATATTAATCAAATTATTATTATTAATTGGAATAAGTGGCAAACACCATTTACTAATGGAGAATGCACTTGTTATTAATAATAAGGAAAGTTTACCACTTTGTAATTCTTAAATGATGCACTAAGGAAGTGGTAAAACCACTTAACATTGATTAAATGCCATTTACTCTCTAGAAATTGATTCAATTGGTTGAATCAAATTGGTGAGTGAAAAATATGATAGATTAATGTTTGTAATGGCAAACATGGTTAAGTGGTGATGGAGCACTAAGAGAAATCATTCTTTGCACTTAAGAAAGAATTGAAAGAGTTCAATGTGTGCAAGATAGAGTGAGAAATTCGTTCTAGGAGAAAGGAGAGAGAATTGAGAGCTTTTCCTAAGTGTTTTTCTCAAAGTGTTGAGAGAAAATGCAAAGGCTTACCAAGCTACAACATATAGAGTTGTAAAGAACTATAGAAAACACCCAATTCTTCTCATCTCTTGGTAGTAATCATAAGGACAAATTGTTTTAAGTGTTAAAACAATCATTTGCTGGAAATTCAAGGCTGTCATTCTAGCTTCACAATCCCACCGGATTTAGTTGTGAACTAGAATTGTGCAAGGGAACACTTCAAGGTGAGCTCAACAAATTGAAGCTTGGAGTTCTTGAAGATTTGTAAAGCTACCTTCATATCCGGGTAGGTTATTTATTTGTTATTCATTTTATATCATGCATGAAATATATATATGAGATATATATGTACTTGAATGATCATACATGCTTGAATATGTATGAATACTTCCGTTGCGTATTTAATTTTTAAAATTATATACATCTATACACATCACACACCATATCACACAATAGTAAGCAATATCTGGATGTGTACATACTTAAGCTTACATAAAACTCCATACTATTGATGCATAAGAAAATTTTTGCACCTCTTTCTATTTAATCTCATTCTTAGAGCACTAACTGAGACTCAACTTATTATCATTAAAATAAGTGTATCTCTTGGAGCACAATCCTTTATGTCACATCTGTTAAGCACCTTATCCATATAATTCTTTTGTGCTAACCCAAGGATACCTCGAGTGCGATCATAATATATCTAAATTTCTATTATAAAAGATGCATCCCTAAGATTTTTTATTTAAAAGATTTCTTGGTAGAAATCTCCTAACTTCATGCAATAAATCTATATCACTGCTTGCTAGTAGTATGTCATTGACATACAAAACCAAAAAGATAATCTTACTTATATTGAACTTGTGATATATTCATCAACTGCATTTTTTTCAAAACCAAATGAGGTAATCACTTGATGAAACTTATGATATCATTGACTATTGACGGGATACTTGTTTAAGATCGTAGATGGCCTTCTTTAATTTGTAAATAATATTCTTTGAGTTTCTAGACAATAAAGTTTTCTGCCTGTACCATATATATTATTTTTCCAATATTACTATTAAGCAGTACAGTCTTTACATCAATTTGATGTAGCCTTAGATTAAAATAAGCTACAAAATATGAAAATTCTAAAAGAGTATTTCATTAATACTGGAGAAAAAGTTTCTTTATACTCAATGCCTTCCTTATGAGTGAAACTCTTAACAATGAGATGTGTCTTATATCTTTCGATGTTGCCTTTTAAATCTCTCTTGGTCTTAAATATTTATTTATAACCAATGAGTTTCGCACCTTTAGACAACTCGATAAAATCTTAAACATAGTTGGCTTTCATAAATTTCATCTCATCCTCCATGGATTTAATCTACTTATGAGAATTAGAACTTTGTTTGTCATGACTAAAATTGATTGGATCACTTTTTAGTCCTATATCAAACTTATGTTCTTGGCGATAAATGATATAAGTATCCAAAATTGCATTTCTCCTTTCTCTAGTGAATTTTCTAAATGGCAGTTGTTATTAAGGTTGCTGAATATATTCTTCGTGGACATGAGAAAATTCTTCATTTTAGATTAGGAGCTCTTGTATATTACATTTTATTTATAGATCTGCTTATTAAATAATATCAAATAAAAAAGTTTGACCATTATCAATAACAATGTAAGAAGAGAAATAAATTCCTCTTTAAAGACAATATCTCCAACCTTATCTTCCTTTCAAACTTAACATTCTCAAGAAATTTAGCATTGCCCGTCTTGAAAAAGAATTTACTTGAGGGATCAATAAACTTGAAATCTCTCGATCTTTCAAAGTATCTAATAAAATAGCAGCTGATTGCTCTTGAGTCCAGCTTCTTTTCATCAGGCCTATATGGCCTAGACTCAACTTAATAAACACAGATATGCAAGTTCTTAATACTAGGCTTCTTGTCAGTCCACAGCTAGTATGGGGTTTTAGATACTGCTTCACTTGAAAATCTATTAAGTATGTAAACTGCAGTCTTTAGTGCTTCTTTCTAAAGTAATTTAGGTAAATAAGAATAACTATTCATACTTCTCATCATGTCTTTAAGTGTTCGATTTCGTCTTTCAGTAACACTATTTATACTTGGTTTCTCAGGCATTATGTATTGTGAAACGATTCTACACTTTCCTACGAATTTCACAAAAGGTCTTAGATGTTGTTCACTTAGTCTGTCATAGATTTTATAGTATTACTACCACGATTAGATATGACAACTTTAGTTTTCTTGTCAAGTGGATTTTTAACTTTAGCTTTAAAAACTTTAAACATATTCAGAGATTAAGACTTTTCATGAATCAAGGTACCTAAAACAAGAATATTCGTTAATGAATGTAATAAAATATTAATGGTCATTCCAAAAATATTACGGAATGGTTCACAAATATCAGTATGTATTTGTTCTAAAATGATATTGCCTCTGTTGGCACCTAACTTTCTTTTATTTGCCTGTTTTCCCTTAATATATTCAATACAAACTTTAAATTTTGTTAAATTAAAGGAATCAATAATTTCATCTGATAAAACTCTTTCTATTCTTTGTTAAAGATATGTCCTAAACGCTTTTACCACAACATAGCAGAATTCTCATCATTTAACTTTTACTTTATACCACGTTTATTAACGTGCAAGAATTCATTAAAAAAAGTATAGGTATCCAATTTGTAAAGATTATCAATTTGAGAACCAGTACTAACAAGATTTGAATTTTGATAGAGATTGAACTTCTTGTTTCTGAATGAACAAGAATATCTTGATTTTTCTAAGCTAGATACAAAAATTAAGTTTTGTCAAAATAATGGCACATAATAAAACTTATCTAAATCCAAATATTATCCAGTCTCTAATTGTAATCTAAACAATCTTATGGCCTTTATAAGAGTTATGTTGTCGTTTTCCACATAGATGCATCTTTTAGCATCAATTGGTAACCTTCTTCTCAGATAAACTTACATAGACACACTTATATAAATAATTGCACATGTATCTACCCACCAAGTGCGTTTAGATATAAAAGCTAAATTAAATTCAAAATAAATGAAGTTAATAGATGTACCTTTCTTAACACACCATTTTGTGTATTAAGACAATCATTTTTCACATGACCAGCCTTCTTATAGAAGAAATTAGTAATGACCTAAATCTTGTTTCTTTTACACCTTATTATGTGAAGTTCTCATTTTAATTTCATTATTAGTAACCTTATTGTGTGAAATACTTGCTAAGTGAGCACTTTCAATCTTTTTCTGCTTTAATATGTCTTATTCTTACACATAATGAGAAACAAGCTCATTAAGAGTCTACTTATCATTTTGGGTGTTATAACTCACTTTAAATTGACTATATTGTGCAGGAAGAGATATCAAAACTAGATGCACAAGTAAGTCATTAAGCAACTCTAACTTTAGTGCCTTTAGTTTTAAAGCAGGATTAGACATTGCATGATGCACTACCTACCTTAATATTCTATTTATCATTATACCTCATTGAAACAATGTTGCCTAGTAGTGTAATTGTTTTAGCCCTTTTATTTTTAGCAAAGTATTGTTTAGTTTTCTCAAAGGCTTTCTTAGTATTTCCTTTTTAGAAATTGTGCCATTAAACATATGAATGGAATTTATATTGCCAGATATATTTGAAGCAGAAGAAAATTATAAAGAGCACATAATAAAGCAACAAGCTTATAATTATGTCATTATCTTAAGCATATATATGCATGACATAAGTATACATATAAAAGTGGGCCCCATCACGAGATACTTAGTATAATATTAATATTTAATTTTTGGATAGAAATATCATTTGTAAATGGTACTTTCAATGCAATAATCAAATATGATAATAAATCTTACTACTAATTAGCTTTTCTTTGAACCAACTTATTGCATACATGAGAAACTTGATAATTATTACACATTTATTATTGTAAACATGCCTATTGTTTGGCTAAAAAATAATCTTATTTTAGTTTGATTATTGTTTATAAAAATAATTAACATATGCATCTTAATATCCTAAAATAAATAAATCTACACAACAGAGGTTACTTCAGCAATATGTTATTTTAATCAATTTATTTTAAAATATAAAATAAGTAGTTCAAAGTAAAACAACCAAAATACCTATAAAATAGAAAAATTAAGTTTTTCTTATGCATTGAAGTTATGCAAGGTGCTAAGGCCACTATGGTTATAGCATTACTAATGGTCCAAAATATGGTCAAATTCAAATTAGTCAAATTTTAGGCAGAATCTCCATGAATTGGGTCAGGTAGACCTAATTCTCTCAAAATTAAAAAATTCATAAATTTAAATTCTAAATTTGTCAACTTTAAATTTGTAAATACCCAAAAATAATCCACAAACAAATTTAGATCATAATTAAGACTTATTTGTAAATTCTTTAAAATTTTTAAATTAAATTATAATTACCTAAAGTTAGAGGGGGTTGAGTGAGAAAAGCTATATATTATGACCTATTTGTAATTATTTCAAATTTTTTTGGTCAAAATGTAATCACTCAAAAATTAAGGAGGCTGTATAAAAATAGCCAATATTATAGGGTTTATTTGTAAATTTTTTAAACTTTTATGGCCAAAAAATAATTAACTAAAACTAAAAAGAGTCTATATAATATTTAATCAAGTGAACCCCGATACATTTTTTCTCACCTACGCCGTTCCGTTTGTCGGTTGCACTTGCATTTCTAAATTGTCAAATAACACGAAAAATACTAAATGGAAGTGAATTTTAATGTTTTCATCTTTAAATATTTAAATAAATAATTCTTAATTATATTTAAATCATCGAATTACAATAAAAATTATAAGTTTAATATTTTTCTTCAACAAAATTATAAAAAATATATGTATATTATATATTTACCTTAACAAGCTATATTAAAAAAAGATATTCAAAACATAAAAATATGCATAAACAATCTTAATAATTTAATATGATTTTCACTCACATACTATTTGTTAGAAATAACTTTAATTAAGATTTATATTCATATAAATATAATTCAAAATTTATCGTGTTAAATTATCAAGTAGATGTTAAGAAAAATACACATAAGAAATTCATGGTGATTAGAATTTAAAAATTAATAACATAGAATCAAGAATATAATAATTTTTCACAATCAAATCTATGTAGGTTCAATAAAATTCTCACTATAATGAAAAAGAGTAGAATAATTCTACATATATTGATTTGATTTTATGATCAAAAGTGTAAAAAGGTTTTTATATCTTATTAATTATAATTCAACTAGTATTAAATTTTTACACATTATATTAAATTAAATATCTTTAAAATTTAATAAAAAAATCAAATAAATTACTTAAATTAAGTCTTTAAAATAATCTATAATATATCATTATTGTTAATACACGAACTCAAATAAAGAAAATATAAAACTTAACACTGTATTTTTAAGCAACCAGAATATTTGTGAGGCAGAGGCTTAGACCACTAATCAATCATTCACGTGAATTTAAACAATAAAACAATTTTGTTTTTTGGTACAAGACACCCTGCAATGCGAACAAAATTAACCACCATATATATATTCTCTTTTCCTAATGCTTTTTCTTGAATTACAAATGAGGGTTGTTTAATCCTTAAATCTGCTGCTTTTATTAGTTTTATGTTTTTTTTTTAAATTTTGTTTGCAAAAAAAATTAAAAGCCCATGAATCCTAGAAAATTTACCAAAAAAGACTAAACTCTATAACTACACAATGCATTGAAAATAACTATTTAAAAGTACTTTTTACTTTAAGTATATCTCATATTCTGACAAGCATGTACATGTATAATTTTGATTATTAGCTTAGAATTATGTATTTATTTTATGGTATAGGTTTTTTTTTAAAAAAAATTATATACTTCCAATCCTTTTTGTTACACATTTTTAATTTTTTATTATAAATTCAAATATAACATATAAGTTGGAGTATATAACAAAAAAAAATTAATGTGTAACAAAAACAAATTTAAAATATAGGGGAGCTGTGCTATAAAAAAAATTAAAAAATTAAAACACGAGTTCCATGAAGTAGGATATAAAATAAAAGCCCGTCATATTTCAAGACTCAAGAGTCAAAAGTAGCTAGCACTCATGTGCATATTTTAAAACACAGAATCTTAAGAATAAAATTAATTAGGAAACTAGTTTATTTTATAAAGAGAAAATCTTCTCAACTAAATAATGTATTTATTTATTTATTTCACTTTCGTAAATCTTCAAGATCGATTACTCTAATTATTTATTTTTATGGATTGTTGTACAAGTTTATAACAAGATCAATTAAATTGTAACTCTCCTTAGATAATAAAATTTTACTTATTGAGATGATTACTGATAGCAAATATACATGCCAATTATACAATTCTTCCTACAAATGTGGAAGAGCATTTGGTTTATATTAAGCCTAGATATTTTGACCTACATCCCAACAAATTAAAAAGGAAGAGCGAGAATATAAAGGTAATAGTACATGGAGGTTTCGATGTAGAAAATTTTAGTGGTATCATATGTGGAAATGTTATTATTGGAAGGTTGTGAAAACTTCCACCCTTTATTATTAGTATTTCATCTATAAAAACTTCATTTCATTCAAGGTAATCAATTAGAAATTCAAACAATAAATTTGTGAGGAAGAAGATTAGGTGGTAATAATGTAAGAGACTTCCATCATCATAGTGTTAAAGGAAAGAATGATACCTCATAAGGAAGATTATGGGAAGCAATCTTCTACCAGAGAAGATGATAGAGATGACAAATAAAAGAGATGTTCATTTTAACTATTAATCATAATTAATATGCTGATAGAGAATATTTGGATGAAGTACAAGACTCTTTAAGAAATTGAAGGCTATACAAGCATCGGACGACTAAATGAACCATTCCAAACTTTGTGCATTCTGTGATGAGCCCAAACATCACATCAGTAGCTACCATTCCTTATAAAGACATATCAACACCTTAATGAGAAACAACCACCTTAAAAAATTTAGGTTATAAACAGAGCCAAAGATCCTTTAGAGCTATAAAAAGACTTGGAGATGAATGAAAAAGAAGTTACCACTACAGAATAAATAACGCCACCCCATATTAAATATGATCCAATGATCACTATTTAATTTTGGCTACTGAGGAAAGAAGAAAGGAAGCACAAAAGAGTGAGAAGTAGATGAAGAACATGAACCCGCTGAGGAAGTTCCTATTGAGTCTGAGAACACTGAGATGGAAGGGGGGAAGGATTAGGGAAGCAAAGAATGGTCTCGAAAGGACCCTAAAAGTTCAAAAACCTACTAAAGAATCCGTGGAACCCTTATCAGCAAGAAAGGTTATAAATCAAATCTTCATAGCAATATTACAAGAAAAGTCCCTAGATAAAGAAGAGAGAGACAAGAGATAAAAGCCTTTATTCAAAAGGACAACTAAAGTTTAAAAATGCGGGATTAGAGAGACATTCACTACATCAATCATGTTGTTCGAGTAGGAGTTAGAGGATATCACTTTCTTTTTTAACGATCTAACATATTTGTTGCTTCCTCATCTGGACCCACTGCAGCAAGCATAATCATTATAGGAACACTGGTCCAAAGAGTGTTAGTTAAGGGGGGAAGTAGAGTAGTCATCTAGTTCTAAAAGAAGTTCCAGCACATAAAATTAGACAAGAAAGAAATAAAGAGGTGCAACATCAAACTCATT
This sequence comes from Ailanthus altissimus, assembly GCA_946807835.1. NCBI lineage: Eukaryota > Viridiplantae > Streptophyta > Magnoliopsida > Sapindales > Simaroubaceae > Ailanthus > Ailanthus altissimus. The sequence goes on from OX327698.1 coordinate 17,711,846, forward strand.
ACATTTAGAGGGAAAAAAATGTGTTAAGGGGATGGTCATATTACTTATGGAAACAGTAGGAACGCTTTTGGAAATGGACTACCTAGTGGTTGATGCACCCTCCTTACAGCATCGTAGTTATAAAGTACTAGCTATACTATATAGAAGTTTTTCCTTCTACTTTACACTAGGTGGTAAGGTGCTTCTTGGCTAACACAAATGGAATAGAAGACATTAAAGGAAAGCAACTTCAAACCAAAAAATGCTATGCTAACTTACTTAAACCATCGAAATCAAAAGGATCTGCAACATTAAAGAGAACCCCTAAAATGGCTAGAAAAAGAAAGGAAAATGATAATAGGAACCGAAAGAATGGAAGATGCCCTCATTAATGCATAACTTTTACCTCTACCTAATGTGAAGCATTTGAAAAAAAATGGCAATTATAGAATCGATGGTTAAATGGACTTACTCGAGAAGAAGAAGAGTTTAGAGCTCCATGCATTAAAAAATAAATGAAGTGCAATTAGACCCTTTCACGATTGATAGGGAGGTGTTGTTAGGCACCAACATGACCAAAAAAGAGAGAGCAGATATGATCAAGTTACTTAAGAGAAACCAAGCTATTTTGCTTAGTCATTTAGAGATATGGTCGGTATAGACTCCAAAAGTAATATGCCACAAGTTAGGCATCAACAATGATTACATCCTTGTAAGACAAAGGCAAAGAATTTTGAACTAGAACAAAAAAAATGAAGTAGACCAATTAATGGAAGTTGGGTTTATCTAAGAAGTCTAAAACCCAAAGTGGCTCTTTATCATGATAATAGTTGGAAAGAAGAATAACAAATGGTGAGTTTGTGTAGACTACATGAACCTCAACAAAAGTAACTCCTAAAGATTCATTTTTGCTTTCTAAAATAGACCAAATTATAGATGCTATTATTGGGTTTGAAAGATTATCTTTTTTGGATGCGTACAATGAGTACAACTAAATAAAAATGAATCTAGAGAATAAAGAGGAGACAAGCTTTATTATTGAATGCAAGACCAAATTGCTACAGAGTAATGTCGTTTGGATTTAAAAACATCGAGGCCACCTTCTAAAGGTTAGCCAATAAGATCTTCAAGAAGCTAATAAGAAAGAGAATAAAAGCATACATAGATGACACAATAGTCAAGAACAAAAAAAAAAGAGCCGTCTAAAAGACTTATAAGATGTGTTCAACATGCTAAGAGAATTCAATATGCACTTGAACCCATATAAATGAACCTACGGTGTGTCATTTGGAAACTTCATAGGACACATTATAAGCAGAGAGGAATCAAAGCTAATCCCTCTTAGGTTCAAGCTTGAAGAAATATTACAAATCTCATAACACCAAAGAAAGTGCATATCTTGAAAAAAAAAAGAGTGGCAATGCTCAACTAATTCATCTCCAAAATGTCTAATGTTTACGCTTAAAATGTAATGCGGCTATCGCAGTATAGATTGAGGTGTCGATCCCACAAAGAAGCTTTTGACAAAATAGGTTGGTGAAGTAAAATATTAAAGCAGTAGCATTGGACATTTTAGAGATGAACTAATTCTCATAACACCAAGGAAAGTGCATATCTTGAAAAAAAAGAGTAGCAATGCTCAACTAATTCATCTCCAAAATGTCTAATGTTTACGCTCAAAATGTAATGAGGCTATCACAGTATAGATTGAGGTATTGATCTCACGAAGAAGTTTTTAGCAAAATAGGTTGGTGAAGTAAAATATTAAAGTAGTAGCAAATAAGAAAATTAATTAATTGGTTTAAGTGGATGAGATAAAATTGTCTATGAATTGAGAAAAATGTCTTATAATAATGCAAGCAATTCTTCGAGAATCACAATTATGCTTTATAAATCTACTCTACACTTTGATTCAATATTTATAACTCAATTGAAAGTTTCACATCCCAAACAATCAATTGAAAAATATGTAAAATATAGCATATTTGATAACACATGTATTTAATATAACTAAATTCTTTGCAAACATTAACATAAACTATGTTCATTTATACAAGTTATCTAAGATCGACAATATATCATTTTGACAATATTGCAGTAAAAGATCAACTTGAATATCAAAAAATTATTGTCTTTACATGTTATCCAAGATCGACAATATATCGATTGACAATATTGCAGTAAAAGATTAACATGTAAAACAATATAACCAATAACAATGATAATTCAATAAGAATAACATAAAGAAAGCATGACTGAAAATATATGAAATATGAGAATTATAACCTTTGGATTATAAAAGATAAAATAGATAAGAGTTTAGGCACAACCAAACTTATAAACATTTATAGCTCTTGACGAAGAATTAAAGCATAGAAGTAGTTTAATAAATATAAAAGTTCATCTCTTAGCCTTGCCAAGAACTCTAGCCTAGATTACAATGCATGTTAATGAGAAGAAAATAAGAGAGAATTATCTAATGTTAAAAATATCATAAGAGTGTCCTTATATAGGCAATGAATGAAAATATGTTAAGTGTGACTTCAATCTTCAATAATTTAGGCCAACCACTTGTTCACCCACTTGCATCACCTTTTTGATAATGTAAATGATCGATGTAGCCTTTTTGATAGACATGAAAGTTGTATAATCTTGTCTCTCCTTTCTATAGGCACCAGTTCATGTAAATTAGATGAGTATCCAATGAGATATAGGAAAAATTCCAAAGATATATCAGATTTTGGTCAATAACCCCTTTATCCACTTGCAATACAATTTGGTCCATAATAACGGCTGATTTGGACTTTATCATAACATAAGAGTTGGTGATAACTGAGTTAATATTTCACAGCTTCAAGAATTATACCAATTGGGTACATATTTTGTGAAATACAGTTCAAATACGTGAGGTAGGTCAAGCTAAGCGGAAGTTGTAATCAAATTTTATTGTATCCTAATTTTGACCCATAAAATGTTGGATTTGTCTTTTCAACTATTCTTAAAGTTTGTGTAAGATTGAGTCATGTTACTCCAAGTTTAAGAATTTATTTATTTCAATTTCTGCATTGAGAGTTACGTTCATTTTACCTAAACATGTGCAAATAACATTCATTAATCATAATTTAAGGAGAACACTTTATTTCAAGCTAAAAATATAAAAATGCTAAAATTAGTGACATTAAATAGTGAATGAATAACTTAATAGATATGCATTTTCATGTGTTCATCATCCAATAAATGTGGACCCTTTTTTTTAAGCAATCACAGATAAAAATGAATATATAGACTGAAGCAAATTGAAGCCCTTCAACACCTGAAAGAGTATCAAAGGAAACCACCCATTTTGTTTATAACACCCATTGACAAAATATTAATTCTTTATCTTGCAGTTTCCAGTGCATCAATTAGTGTAATTCTATTCAGGGAAGAAATAGGCTAGCAAAAACTAATTTTCTACACAAAGAAAGTGTTATTGGATCAAAAAAACAAGTATTGAATGGCAGAAAAACTAGTCCTCTCCAACATATAAGCCAAAGAAAATCTTCATTACTTTAAAGCACATTTTTAGTGGGTAGTGTACATCTTTTACCCATTAAAAAACATTTTATCTAGATCAAATGCAATAGGAAGGGTTATCAAAATGCTAACGGGACTGATTCACTTCGACATATAGTATTGTTATAAGATTATAATCAATGGAAAAATGATGACAAACTTTATGTTAAAAGATGACTTTGTTATCAAAACCATCGGACAAAGTAAAAGCCTGACAAATGCACATTAATGGATCCTCTACTTATAGTAGTTTGGGTCTAGAGGTCTAGATTAAAATCTCATAAGGACTAAAGTTTAATACACAATGAAACTACAATCCCCAACATCAAACAACAAAATAGAGTACAAAGCACTGGTCAAGGGATTAACAATAGTGCAATTGATGATTAAAAGGTTGAAAATATAAACAGACTCCACTTTAATAACTTGTTAATGGAACAATCATAAAACAACGAAAAAGAGGCGAATGAAGAGTTACTTAAGCAAAGCAAAAGAACCAGGCAAATGATTATAAGAAGTCATGATCACACAGATTCCTTTAAACTGGAACATGAAAATAGACAAACTTGCTAAAGAATGCTCGAAAGTAAAACACTCTCTTCAGAGGGTGGTTTCACTCGCCACAAGAGACAAGACGACAATAAAAGAGAAAAATACACCATCAGAAGAGGTAGACATAAGAAAAATAATAGAAATCATAGATTCAACTAATTATGTGATATTATATGTTACTTTATTAGATAGAAAGACGCTAGAAAAGTCAGAAGTAAAATATGGAGGTTTGCACTCATGGAAGGTATATTGTACAAAAGAGCATTTATTAGAGTATACATGTGATGTGTTACTAAAGATAAAGAGACGAAGGTAATAGAAGAAGTACACAAGGGAGCATGCAACAACCACTCTAATAGGAGGACCTTTATATATAAAATCCTTTGACATGAGAACTATTGGCCTAGTATGCAATGAGAAGCCTAAGACTACGTAAAACAAATGCAAAAAGTATCATAAATATGCCTCACTCATTCATCTTCCAGTTGAGAACCTAAATGCTTTCACTAGCAGATGGCCTTTTCTCCAATAAGGGATGGACATTGTAGGTTATTACCTCTGGCAAGATGTGATTCATCTTCTTCGCAATGGACTATTTCACAAAATAGACGGAAGCTGAAGTTTATAGTAACATAATTAGGGCTAAAGTAAAGAATTGTCTATAGACTAACATTGTCACTATGTATAGAATGCCACAGGTACTGATCTTAGACAATAAAAAGCTGTTCATTAGCACTTCTTGCCAACGTAAAAAAGTCATCTTTGAACTTTGAAGGAACGAGATTTTAGTAGGAAGGAGTTTATGAAGCATCATACAAATGCAGTCAGCAACAATGTCAAAAATAGTATAACCTTCCAAGACCTTAAGCACAAGGTGTGAATAGGTTAAAAGTCACCAAACCCTCTTCTGTAGTTAGAGTGCACGGGAAATGGCACACCTTAAGAAGTCAAGCATACTTCCAAAATAAATCAAGTCTGAATAGGTGGCAATGAGAAGCTTATTTCTTCTAAAAATTACTTTTTCAAAAACCTTTCTCTTATTGGGATAGAGGGAAAAATGGTTCGGTGGTTGAAATGATCGAAGGCGGTCTGTACCACGTAGAGAAGGCCAAACCTCCTCCATTCCCCACTCATTACAACAAGGTTCCTTTTAAAGCCAATCTTTTTTTTAATCTTTGAAATAGTAGAGAACTTCTTCTTATCTTATTGAGACCGGTGGTAATTAGTCTTCGTACACAACAGATTATAACTTAAAAATATATCATAAAGAATGACAATGTCAGGGGCAGAAATCATATGGTTCATGAGAGACACGTTTTGAAGTAGGTGAAAAACATTTAGATGTACTTGAAGATAGGAAAGGTCAGCAACATATAAGAATTCAAGTATTTGGCAATATAGAGAATCAAAAGCATTCAAGTTGCTTTCGAAACAACGAAAGCTTCCCAAAGTCTCACCGATGGTGGATTACAATATGGATCACCAACATAAAGCAATTGAATGTTTACATCCCGAGGGATGAATATACTAACTTGAGTTCCTCCATCATAAATTGTATAGTCCTCTCACTATTTTTATTTTCAATGTTTTTGCCTAATGAAAGGAGAAAAGTTTTCTTTTTATCACAAAGGACAAAAACAAGAATGAAAAAGTAAGAAAACTTTGAAGTTTTGAATTCTTAAAATTAAGAGTGAATTGAGAATATGGTTGTTAGGGTATTTAAAGGGGTTATAACTTTACACACTTTAATTTGCAGGAAAAGAAACGTTGCCAACATTTAAATAGACATGATATATGGAACAAGATCTACAATAAGATAAGCAAGAAAGTTAAATTGAAAAATAGGGCATATGATACTCGTAGATTAGGTTAAAGTGAAAAAGCATATTCTACAAGACTTTTCACTCAACAATTATAATCTTTCACTTATGAGGAGACATTTGTTAGCCCAATCAACCCAACACCAACCTTATTTTAACTTTATAAATAAAACTCATCGAAGCAAGCCTGCCCATTTGCTTGAGAAAAGGATCTGATTTTTCTTTTTACTACTATTTACACAGGAAAGTACCCATTCCTTCGACCTGCGGCATTCATGAGTTAGCCATAGATGTCGCGAAAAGATGAGATGTGATTAACTATATGAATTCCTATATGATTTAAATTATAAGATCGATTTAAATGGATTAAAAAGTCTTCTAAGAATTAATTGGTTCTCTTTAAAATCTCCTTTAAATGTGAATAATATTAAAAAAAAAATACTTTAAAACTAACTCATATTCTTAGGAATTACTTTTAAAGTGAACTAAATATCTATTATAATACATTTTGAGAAGAAATTAAATTTTTATTTTATAAAATTATTAACTGTCTATATAAAGGGGGGATTTACATCCATTCATAAATATATATTAATTTATTTTTTTATATTTATTTGTGCATATACTCCCCTTTATATGCATAAATATCCATTCATCCACATAGAATATTTTTTTTTTAAATTACAATCTTAATTGTTAAAATATTTTTTTTAATAAAAGATTGATGCTTAGTCAATTTGAAAAAATAGAGCCGGGGTGAGGAGGTAATCGCGCATAAAAGTTCTGACAGGAGAGCTTCTAGTATTAACTAATAATAATTTTAAAAAAAATTAAATGTTAAATAAATAATTTATTACTTGTATGAGAGCTTAAGGTAACCAGATCACGCTTTAATCTAAACGTACGGTCAATGGAAGGTGAGATATTTATCCCGTAATCATATAATATTCCATGCAAAAGCCAAATGACAGTTACTTTTCCATGCAAAAACTATATGATAATTGACAGGTAGTATTAGTAATTTGAAAATTCATTTTATAAGTTGTTTTTTTTTTCAAAAAAAAAAAAAAAGAAGGGAAGAAAAGCGGTTGTATAACAAAAACTTTCAAAATTGAAAATTAGTTAATCTCCCACTGGCTTTGACGATGCTGATCTAAGCGTCTCCTGATGGCGCCATTTGGAATTACCGGTAGTCACGTGCTCTTAGGATCCTAGCTCCCGCAGACTTATCGTCTGGTTACTGGTTAGTTAGATGCCAGAGAAATTAGTTGGAATGGGTAAGTATCAACGGCTAGCGAGCCAACCGAAGCCACAAGCTAAGCCGTTTTGCCTACTCTTGCCATTTTTTGGAAAATAAGAAATCTAGTCTTTTTCACTTTATTAAAAAATTATTTGAAAAACAAAGATCACGTAGCTTTGATTGAAAATGGTGATTCGTGACTCGATGAAAATTGTGTAGTTTTTGTATTTGCAAAATTTTTAATCGGGGTATTTACTTTACTAATAACTAAATGCTTAGCGTTATATTATAGTGTTTTGGCACAATAAATTATAATTTTTAAATAGATATTATTGAGTTAAATTGTCTTAACGTTGTTTATGTCCTAAATAAGTAATTCTTTTTTTAGAGTAGAAGGTGACATTTTTGCTTCTATTATTTTATTTCTAAAAGATATAAAAAATGTGTCTTGCATGTTTGTTCATCAAAATGGGAATATAGTTACTTATTTTCTAGTAAAGTTTTCGTTGGGTAATGATGTTGATGTTGCACGAAAGCATTCCATACCTATATTATTGAATCATTGTATTCATTCTGACAATATGATTTAATAATACTCATTCTTGTTTGAAAATTTAAAAATTTAAAAATTTAAAAATTCACAAGTGCATTGATGTTATCTTTTGAATATTATTTTTTAAAATAAAAATTACTCTTTTAATTTTGTAAGATAAAAATGAAAGCAATGAAAATATATTAGGTAGAATTAAATAATAACCATTTTCATTAAAATTGCATTATTTAATATATATTATATTCAATTACAGTTTTAAGATTTAATTAATTAATATAAAATTCAATTTAAAAATAATTATATATGAAAATAAAGCAATTTAAACAAATTTATTTTATTTTATTTTTCAGTTTTCACCTTAGAAAGTAAAAAATATATAAATCTCATTTTACATGTATTTCAAGTGAATTTATAAAGTTTTTGTCATTTTTTTAATACATAAAAAGAAATGACTTCCAAAAAAATAAAAAATAAAAGCCAAAGAGAAGCCGCCAACTATCGTTTGCAGCTCAAGCTCTTTTCAAATTAAATTTCACGACCAAAAGTATATAAACTGCTCAGTCTCCACTTTCCTCCCTCATTTTCCTCTCAACTTACTCTTCTTCTCTTCAATCTCAAAATGCAAATCAAAGCATTAGCTCGTTCTTCATGCACTCCTCTGCAAAACCCTAATTTCAAAAATCTCCACAAACCTTCATTTCTCTTCAAAACCCCACCATCCTTACCATCTTCACTAACTGCACGCCGGTTTCCCACTTCTTGTTCACCTCCAACTTCACGCATTTCACAACAAAATGCCCGCAACAACCAGTTCCTTACTTCTTGCATTGGCTCGAGCAAAGAACTTATAGCGAATGAAACAGAAATTTCCGTTGAAGATGGTAGCAATGGCGCTTTAGAGTTGTCAGATGAAGAGAAGGCAAAAGAAGTGGAAGTTGTTGGGTCAAAGAGTGAGGATTTGGCGAGTAAGAGTATATGGACGCAAATGAAGGAGGTTTTGATGTTTTCAGGACCAGCTACGGGCCTTTGGATCTGTGCGCCATTGATGAGTCTTATATCAACCGCCGTGGTTGGTCAAGGGAGCTCCACTGAGCTTGCTGCTTTAGGTATATTGAGTTTCTAGTTCTCAGTTTATGAAATTTTCATTTGTGTCAGGTTGCTGGGATTCATTCGAAATCATCCTCGCTAATGGTGTTCAATTTGTGTGATTAACTTCAAAGTTACTGTAGATGTTATTCGTTGGTTCAATTGGGAAATTTTTTTAACATATCTGATCTCGTTAGTAATATTTTTTTTTTAATTTTCTTTTTTATTTTAAAACTATAAGGTTATGTGCATTCTTGTATCCTTATTCTTCATTCAAAACATAAAATGCGAGTCTTTAAAATATATCCTTATTTTCAGTGATTCAATAGCAATCAAATTGAGGATGATGTTTATATGCTATTTAAGTGTGGGGTGAATTTTGTGTTGCCTTTATTGATGGACAGGTCCTGGGACAGTATTTTGCGATAATATGAATCTGTTGTTCATGTTTCTTTCAATTGCTACTTCGAATATGGTTGCGACTTCACTTGCCAAAGGGGTTAGTTTCTTAATCTTTTCAAGGTCTTTTATTTTAGAGCTATAAATGTAATTAACTTTGAAAATATGGAAGTGGTTTGTTTTTATCAATACCAAATTTTCTCTCCATCATCTCATCTTTCATGGACAACTAATTAGTATGAAAAAAATTAAAAGACTGCCTGATCTTAATTTTATGATTCTATGCTCTGTTAAATGCTTATCAATATCGAAATCTCTTTTTTCCCCCCTGTAAAAATCTTCTGAAAATAATGTCTCTTCTTGATGCAGGATAAAAAAGAGGTGCAGCATCAGATATCTGTGTTGCTCTTTGTTGGGTTAACTTGTGGTGCTTTGATGCTTCTGTTTACTCAATTCCTTGGTTCATGGGCACTAACTGGTAAGAAAGACTACCGGATTTTTTAATCGCTTCTATTAAGTTGATTTGCACCACTGTCATCAGTAATGGAGCAGGAATATGAGAGGCTATCTACTGACTGATGAAATTTTCAAATCTTCCTTTCTAAGGTTTTGCTGGGGCAAAGAATGTACATCTTGTACCTGTAGCTAGCAAATATGTTAAGGTTTTCTTTCTTCATCTGTACTTTAATCTGCTCTTTTTCCTTCAAGAGTTTAAAAATTGTTTTTTTCCCTTTTGCTTGTAATAGCAATAGTTTCTGTTTTTTGAAAAGGTAATGTTAGAGAAGCCTTCAGAATTCTTCTGTTTTGGTTCTTTTGATCAAAATAATTTGGAAGGTAAATAGTAGCACATATGCTAAAAAACTTTCTTAGCTTACTTCTTATGGTCTTGCAGATTCGGGGCTTATCATGGCCAGCAGTTCTTTATGGATTGATAGCTCAAAGCGCAAGGTGAAGTAACTGCATTGCCCCACATGCAGAAATACACATACTTACTATGTTTTCTTTTCTTTCTTTTTTTCCCCCCAGTAATGCCTAATACTAGTTGCCTTAATGAACTCTATTAATATGAGGATTGGGTGGAGCCAATCTCTTTACCGGTTACATTTCCCCACCATTTGTGATTTGGGGCTAATATATCAATATCTCTCTTTGTCACTCAAAACTTGCAACGATCAGCTTGGTCTGCTCATAATTTCCTAACCAGAATTTGCAAGAAAGGGAAGAATTGAAGAAATAAAAAAAATATATTATAAAAAAAAAGAGGGACACAGTTTTCTGCTAGAAATGTGAGGAGGAGCTTCTCCCTGCTCATCAATTTATAATTGCTATATACATTATGCGCTGCATTAAATGATGCCAGCCAAAAAGACTTTCGATTCCCTTATGAAGATCCAATTCTTATCACAGTGCACATTTGATAAAGTGCAACCAAAATACATTTAGTGTGATCATATTTGACAAGACTTTGCTAGTGGGAAATGTGTTATCAGTGAACATTCTTAACATTTATCGAATAATTATTCATTTTCCTGCCAGTACCTAAAACATTGAAGAGGTGCAAAATTCAATCTCCTTACTCCATTAAACTATTGTTTGTTGATATATATATTTTAAGTCAATCCAAGACCTATGAAATTACCAACTACAGAGAATTCTTATTGCTGAGAAAGACATAATTAGGAACAATTCTTAGTCAATAGCATCAAATTCTGAAGTCTATTCTTCTTGTTATTAGTCTCGGCATGAAAGACTCTATGGGCCCTTTGAAGGCTTTGGTGGTTGCCACTGCTGTAAATGGCATTGGTCATCTGATCTTGTGCACTTTGTTAGGCTATGGTATAACCGGGGCAGCATGGGCAACAATGACATCACAGGTTAGTTGAACGAGCACTTCAGTAGTTATTGCATATGGCTATATACTCTTTTACATATGCATACTCGTTCTTCTTGTGTTGCTACTAATGATAACCTGATCCAGGTTATTTCAGCTTATATGATGATTCAAGCTCTAAACAAGAAAGGATACAACCCTTTTGCCATCTCTGTTCCTTCACCGAATGAGTTTCTACAAATATTTGCAATTGCTGCTCCAGTATTTGTGACAATGTTCTCAAAGGTTTATTTCATTCTACTTGATTTCACATTTGTATCTTCCACATTCAAATCATAGTTATGCAATATAATAGTGTGATATTTCAGGTGGCTTTCTACTCTCTTATTACATACTTTGCTACAGCTATGGGAACATTTACTGTTGCTGCTCATCAGGTTTGTTTTACTTCCACTGGTATCGTGGTTACTTCTTCCATGCTTTAGATTTCTGTTTCTGAAACTGACTGAATTGGCAACTTGCTGTTTGATCTAGGTCATGATTCAAACATATGGCATGTTTGTAGTATGGGGTGAGCCTCTCTCTCAAACTGCACAATCATTCATGCCTGAGCTATTATATGGAGTTAACCAAAGTTTGGAGAAGGTTAGTGATGTTCATATCTAATAGTACCACCATTAGCATATGTTACATCCCCCAGAAAACACATGTTACATCCCACAAGTAAAATTCCTTTCTTTGGGATGTATTGATGGATGTCTAACTACTACTTTCATAAAATTCATGTTGATAGATATTTCATAAAAGTATTTATGATTTTAAACAGGCCAGAACTCTCATAAAGTCGCTTGTGATTATTGGAGCTATACTGGGGTTGATAATAGGGGTAATTGGTGTGTTTATTCCTTGGTTTCTCCCCAATATGTTTACATCTGATCTTATGGTCATCAAAGAGGTTGGTTTTCGTTTGAACTTTTTCAGGCTTTCGTTATCTATCCAGAGTATACTTATTAGAATTTGTTACAAACCTCATTCTTTTCTTCGTTCTATGCAGATGCACAAAGTGTTGATTCTGTTCTTTTTTTCATTAGCAGTTACACCATGTACTCACAGCCTTGAAGGAACATTGCTGGTAAGTTGCCTACTTGGGTGTTTCATTCTATTTAAAGTATTTTCTTGTATGCCTTTTGCCTATGTTCAGAATTGGAAAATGATGAAGACTTAATGCGAGAATTATCTTGATGGTATACCACATCAAGGTGTTATGAGTTCTCTTCTTGCATATCTTATACCTCTGTATAAGAAACATTCACTTGCCCGATGACATACCAAAATTTGTTTTCTGGCATCAGGAAATCTGTTTTTTCTTATGCAGGCTGGACGGGATCTTAAGTTTATTAGCTTGTCGATGAGTGGATGTTTTTCTTTGGGCTCTCTTCTGCTGTTGGTATTGAACTATAGCTTGTATTCAGTCTCTGTTTTCATAGTCTATTAGCCCACCTTTGTGCAGAGATATCACTCATTTTGTTTTCTTATTACCAGCTTGTGAGCAATAGAGGATTTGGTTTGCCAGGCTGCTGGGCTGCACTTGTAGCATTTCAATGGGTAAAACATATATCCCCATAACTCATATGCACAAACTCTGTTTACTTTACTAAGCAGATTGCACAAGTTTTCTTTCAGGCTCGATTTGTTCTCGCTGTCTGGCGCCTTCTGTCTCCTAATGGCATGCTTTACTCGGAAAGTTCAAGCCAATATGAATTGGGCAAGCTAAAGGCTGTTTAAATGCCAGATCTACATCAAAATATGTCACATGAAAATACAATTTAAAAAAATTGCGAGGATGCTAATTTCACCATTATTATTCAACAATCAGAGTTTGTTCTATCCTGGCTGCCAAGACAAAATTGATATTATTCTTTGATGCCTCCAATAGGCCAGGAGCATAAGCAAAAGGCACTATCACAAGCTGCATCTGTTTTCCCCCCTGGCACGTGGTATCTGCTATATATATCCATGAATTCTTGTAATTTGTTTTCATTCTGTATTCAAAGTGGAAGTTTTGCAATGTATGAGGCTTTTAGCAAATAGTTTCCTCTGCAATTAAGTGATTCAAAATGTAGCTTATGATTGTTTTATAACAAGATATTAGCTTAGACGATCAGCAGCTTGTGTGAAAAAAAACACAATTCTGCTTGCCTTATTTTTTTTTAATGTATCAAAACAACTTCGTGAATTGACAGTTCGCTGTCACAGAGTTGAGTTTATAAAATTATTGCAGCATTTTCATTACTTCATCAATCTGATTTCTGAAAGAAAAGAAGAAAAGAAAAAAATTCCTCTGATTAGTGAAGACACTGACACCGAAGGCAAGTCATCTTCATGGGTGCGTTATTGGAACAAATTTGGAGAGTGAGGCTTCAAATGCGTATCGATAGCAAGGGAGAAAGTTTGTTTTTGTCACGTTTTGCAAGGTGTTTCTGTTGAATTAGAAGTAGAAGCCAAAAGCATATGGGATAGCAATCAGTGGCTTTTCAGTAGAGGGTTCATTAGCTTCTGAAGTTTCTTTGTCTCTCAGTAGTACCACTTGGAGCTGCTAAAATCACATGTTACTTAGAAGCATCAATTTGTTGCCATTCTCAGTCGTTTGAGAGAAATTAGTTAGATTAATGAACACGGCTTTAACAATCAAAACATCCTACTTAACACCAGTCACCAGTCACCGGCTGCCAGCTTTTGGGCTTCTCTCTAGAAACTCTTCTCTGATTGCTTGCAACAATAGATTGCCTACCATGGGCATGGCTGATAGCTTCATCTTGATTTTATTTTGAACTAAATATGTGATGTGAAAATGAAAATATGTTTTATGAGTCTATAATTTACAGTTATCCCAGAATTTTAATTTTCATTTTGGCCCTAATGATTATTGTTTAAATTGGTAGCCTACAAGACATAAGTTCATTGAAAATGGTTAGAGGTGTAGAATGAAATCATTAATCGAATTGAATTGATTGGCATCATTGATATGCCAAAATTCACGTAGATATGCCCTAACAGTAAATTTTACAAGCATATGCTTAATTGAAGTAAGAAAAGTCTACAATACCCTCGTTCGATGGTTCAAACTTCAAAGAGTACGCAAATCCAACGGTTAAAAGACAGACAATCGGTACTCAGACCTCTGCAGCTAGCCGTTTGTAGACGTTATATTCGTTGCTGATTCTGTAGGTTTCAGTTATCAGACGGAGAAATTAGCCGCCACCACCTTTTCCATTTGCATATAAACAAACAACTCTTTCCAGTTTCAAATTTTGAACAAAAGAGGAAGAAGAGAAAATGCAAATCAGAACCCTAACTCATTCATTTCCTCTATACTCTCAATCTCTAATCATCTCCAACAAAACCCCACCTCTGTCTCGCTCTTTTAGCTCCTTTTCCCCTCCAAGTTTACGTCTTTTTACATCAAAATCTGTTCAGAGAGGAGTTAAAACGAGTTGCATTAGTCCTGGCCAAGAACTCGTTTATGAAGAAACTGGTGACGAAAATTCAATTTCTTTATCTAGAAATGAAGCAAAAGAGGAGTTGGAAATGGAGGTGAACAGAGAAAGATTGGAGAATCAGAATATATGGAATCAAATGAAGGAGATTATGATGTTTACAGGACCTGCAGTGGGGATTTGGATTTGTGGGCCACTCATGAGTCTCATTGACACTGTTGTTATTGGTCAACGAAGCTCCATTGAGCTTGCTGCTTTAGGTATTTCTTTTAGACTCTTAGCTTTTTCTCTCAAAACATTTTGTGTTGGGTTGACTCAAAAGATAAATTTTAAGTATTTTAAATAAGTTTGTCTAATACAAAAATATCTATTGAGCTTGCTACTTTGGGTGTTTCTCAGATTTGGTTCTGTGTTTGGTTCCTGAGAAAACGTAGAAAATGGATGAATTTTTCCTTTTTCTTTTCTCTAGTTTTAAGGTTTCCTTTTTTTTTTTTTTTGGTTAAAAGAAAATTTCTCAGAGAACACATACTGTTGGTTAATATGCAATTTATTGAACCTTCATTGAGCTGGGTGCTTTGGTTATTTCTTGGAAATCTGTATTTGGGGTTCTCTATAATTTCCTGTTTGACTGCTGAGAAATTGTAGGAAAAGAAAGACTAGAGTTTGAATTTAAGTTTTTAAATAGCAAATGCCAGAAATTATGGTTCAATTAAACTATAGTCAATACAAAAGCCAAAGAAAGTAAATAATTGGTTGTTTAGTGTGTTTACTTTTCCTTGGCTTCTCTCAGCAACTGTATGTGGTGGGGGTTCTCCTTCTTCTTCTTTCTGAGTAGAGTGATGGATTAATGTGATTGTGACTATGATGAGCAGGTCCGGGAACTGTTATTTGCGATTATATGACTTACATCTTCATGTTCCTTTCAATTGCTACTTCGAATATGGTTGCCACTTCTCTTGCCAGGCAGGTTAGTTGCTTTTGCAGTTGGAGGGTATTATTGCTTATATGGTAGAGCTGATGTATGAATAGGTGTAAGCTTGCAAAGTATTGTTTTTTTTTTTTTTTTTTCTGAACCAATTTTGACTCCCCAATTTGGAGATGATCCAAATGTACATAAGGTTGCACTTGGACCTTTTGTTTCAGCAGAATGGTCTGAGTCATATCTCACTGGAATTCTCTACCATTGCATAGGGTAGTTGGTGCCCTAAACCAACCATGAATGAGATGACTATATTGGCCATTTATCAGGCCCTGTTTATATCAATATCGGCTGTCCAATGTACCCTGTATCATATATGGTCCAATATAGCTTTCAGCTAGACATGGTTGATAGCCCCAAATAAGGACGGGAACCAAAAATACATGCATCAATGCATTCATGGAAATATGTAGTGGTTGGATCATTTATATATTCAATTAATAGTTGCTCCTCTACATTTTAGGCTGTATAACTTCTACATATTAGTGCAGGATAAAAATGAAGTGCAGCATCAGATATCAGTTCTGCTCTTTGTTGGGTTGGCTTGCGGCTTCTTAATGCTTTTGTTTACAAGATTCTTTGGTTCATGGGCACTAACTGGTAATAAAGACTGGTAAAATGTTTTAATTAATTCTATGTTCTGGAATTATGCAATGCTTGATCATTGTTTAGTGATCAGTAGCATAATTCATTTTGTCATTTATGATAGCAAAATTGAATAAGAGAGAAAAAATTGTCGTGGAAAAATGATGAATTTGTTATTCTCACAGCTTTTACTGGGCCAAAGAATGTGCAAATTGTACCAGCAGCAAATATATATGTTCAGGTTGACTTCTTGCTTATGAATATTCAAGTTTTCCTTTTTTTTGGCTGTTACTCCATCGTTCCCAAATTTCTTTCTTCTCCCTTATTTGGTAATTCTTCAAATCAATTTGCAGTAGGGATAGGAGATATCAGAAATTCTTTAAATCAATTAACAAAATGGGAAAGACAAAAATATTATTGCAGCCTTCTTACTATAGTGAAACTCACATCTGCTTGAGAATGATCTTTTATTCTAAACCCTGAGAACACTAGTCAACTGGTTGGTGAAACTATACCCAAAAGAAAAATGGAATTTATCTTTCTATTTCATTACTTGTATTAAGTCATACACAGGTAAAATTATGAGCATTGTCTTACATGTATTTGGCATGAAACAATTTTTGTTTGTGACTCATCATTAATGTAACAACTAGTAGTGAAGGAAATTTGTTTACTTTTCTGCAACTTTAGATCATTATCACGAAAATGTCGATAAAAGCTATTCCTGTCTGTTGGGGAGAACTGCATGAGAAGAATTTATATTATTACTTGACTGTTATCCCATATCCTTCCGGTTGCTTTTTCCCATCACTACTAGTTGAATGGCACTTGGAGTACCACTTGATTCCTGTACAGCTTGCCTTTGTTTATTTGTTCCAGAAGCTTCTTAATATGAAGAACCTTTTTCTGTTGGTAGATTCGAAGCTTAGCATGGCCAGCAGTTCTTGTTGGATTGGTTGCTCAAAGTGCAAGGTGAAAATACACTATATTCCTTTCCACACACTATCTACCTAATACACTGTCAGCATATTTGTTAGCTGTTAGAGCTATTACATCAGTTTATATTATGCATTTGCGTCCATAGGGCATTCTCCTTACCCATTTCACATCTGTTAATAAAATTGGGGATTACATTATGTAGACTCTTTCTGTTGAGTTGTCATTGGCAACCTTTAACTAATAGTGCAACTAGTTGTGCTTTCTAGTCTAAGATACTTGCATCTTGGAAGAGATACTGGCTGTATCTTAATTAGTTTGAGGAGTGAATATTGTGGCTCCCAAATTCTGGAAAGTATTTTTTTTTCTTTTATTGTGATAAGAAGAAACTCTTTCTATTCAATGATACATTTCATTGTCGAATTTATCTAAACTGCAAATGATATTACTTTATTAATTCCATATTCTATCTGTCGTTTCAGTCTTGGCATGAAAGATTCTTGGGGACCTTTGAAAGCTTTGGCAGTTGCCAGTGCCATAAATGGGATTGGTGATGTAGTCCTCTGCAGCTTTTTAGGCTATGGTATTGCTGGGGCAGCATGGGCAACAATGGTGTCACAAGTATGATCAATGAGCTTTTCAATACTTATGAGATACAGATTGAATTTCTCCTTATCCTACTTTCTCAAGAAACATTCTTACTGTTAGAAAATCACTCACTTTTCTTTTGTTAATTTTTCTTAGTGTCGCTACTAACCAATATATATTTTAGGTTGTTGCAGCTTATATGATGATTCAATCTCTAAATAAGAAGGGCTACAATGCTTTTTCCTTCTCCATTCCAACTCCCAATGAACTTGTGACAATACTTGGACTTGCCGGTCCAGTGTTTGTCACTATGATGTCAAAGGTGATATATAATTTGATTTATAGTCATATCAGGTACCACATGACTACAAATAATTAAATGTGAGATGTTTTTATGTTTTTTAGGTGGCTTTCTACTCTCTCATTATATACTTTGCTACATCTATGAGCACGCAGACCGTGGCTGCCCATCAGGTTAGACTCAATCATATGTGTAAACTTTGTTATTTCTTGTTTGCTTCAGCTTGATATTGTCAAAATGGATGGTCAATTACATTTAATAAAACATTTTACTGTGCACTTTAGGTCATGATTCAAACATATAGCATGTGCACAGTGTGGGGTGAGCCTCTTTCTCAGACTGCACAATCATTTATGCCTGAGTTGATGTATGGAGTCAATCAAAGTTTGGAAAAGGTTAGTTATATTAATTTCCAATTATGTTACAAAAATCTTATATTACGCCTTGCTTACATCACTTGTTGCTAACATATGAGACTTCCAAACAGTTTTTGTGTGTTTTGTATAGGATATGAAAATCATGTGGAATCCCAATATGTTGAGAGTTCATAGTTGCAGTTTGTTGCTGCTTTTTTTTTTTGGGTCAACATATTCTGAATGCCTTGTCTTCAAATAGGCTAGAATGCTGCTAAAGTCACTCGTCATCATTGGAGCTACAGCTGGATTGATATTAGGGACCATTGGGACATCTGTTCCTTGGTTGCTCCCTAATATCTTTACACCTGATCTAAATGTGATACAAGAGGTGAGTCCTTTTTTTTTAGGTTGCCATATATTATAATTTTGACGGTCGAATCATGAGATAGGGAATAATCAAAAGTTGTATCATTCTGTTGTAAATAGTACAATCCTTGCATCTCTAAAGCCTTGCATAGAACTATACACATCACAAGTGAGAATTCAACCTTTATCTGCTGCTATTACTTATCTTCTTCAGCTCTATTTATAATTTGAGCTCACATGAAAAGTGAGAATGAGTGGATTCAAGACCATATTAATATTTCATTCCACACTATCAAACAATCTAATGGATAATAGATAAGTCCAGGAAATTCAAAAGAGATTACCATTCTTTTGTCTTGATGATGTCTTTGATTCAATAATATCTGGACAGTTATTTACCAGTAGCTCTTTTTTTTTTAATCTTTTTTTTAATTTTTACAATGATGCATATTGTAAATCTTCTGTCAGATCTCAGGTAAAGGTGGGGGTACAGTGAAGTTGTAAATTGTAAATGTTTCATGAATGCCCTAATTACCTCCTTAATCTTTATCTACATGGCAATAAGGTTCAAGTGTCTACTTTTTGATATATTATCCTTCTATCCTTGCAGATGCACAAAGTGCTAATACCATACTTCCTTGCGTTAGCTGTGACGCCCAGCACTCATAGCCTTGAAGGAACATTGATGGTATTTCAATCTCTATCCCAAGTCTGTCATATTTGTTATAGACTCGAAGAAATTGGCAGGATGTAGAACCCTCTGTGATGGACTTAGATCTATCTTCTACTTAGTAAACATAGTAGAATTTAGTAAACATAGCCCTCTTCTTTGGCAGGAAACAATCCAATATTTATTTTGGTAAACAAAACGTC
Source organism: Ailanthus altissimus (assembly GCA_946807835.1). NCBI lineage: Eukaryota > Viridiplantae > Streptophyta > Magnoliopsida > Sapindales > Simaroubaceae > Ailanthus > Ailanthus altissimus. The sequence continues at coordinate 17,731,342 of OX327698.1, forward strand.
CCCGTTTTGGAGTTAGATTGTAGATGTGATTCTGTTGGCATACATATCATCCCCTTTTATCTTGCTCAATGATATATAATATTCCTCCATAAAGGATGTTGCCCCCCTCCCCTTGGCCAAAGAAGGAAAAAAGGCATACCCACAAAATTTTCCACATTAATGTGGCACATAGTGTCATTCACTATCAACATTGGAGTACTTTTGAAAGAACATGCACAAGGTGATATTCTAGCTTGTATTCTAGCATCAAGATATCTATTTCTTTACACAGGCTGGGCGAGACCTTAAATTTATTAGCTTGTCAATGAGCGGATGCTTTTCTTTGGGAGGACTCGTAATGTTGGTAAATATTTATTTATTTATTTTTTTTATGTTTATTCGGAAAGTTATTTGGATTTCCCTTGCATTATTAGCACTTGCCTATTTCTTTTCTCGCCAGCTTTTGAGCAGCAGAGGATATGGTTTGCGGGGGTGCTGGTATGCTCTCGTGGGCTTTCAATGGGTAAGATTAAGATTTCCAGCTCTCACATATATTCAAACAACAACTTGGCATTTAGATTCATATCAATTAATGAAGTTTAAATTTTTTCAGTCTCGATTTCTCCTTGCACTATGGCGCCTTCTTTCTCCTGATGGCATACTTTACTCTGAAGATTTAAGTCGACATGAGATGGAGAAGCCTAAAGCAGCTTAGTATCAGCTTTCACATTTGAGTAGAAAACAATAGCAAAATTCTTGACAGCGGACCAAAAATCAGGTTTCATACTTCTTACCAACAAAATGAAGCGTGTAAGCGTCATGCTGCCCCAGTGTCTATTTTTTCACCACAGCAAGCAGCAGTACTTGAAGATCAATTTGTTGTAATTGTACATGATTCTTTACACAACTAGAATGTAGATTCTCGTGTGAAATAATCTAGGGAAATTTTAAGGAGAATCCCGGGATTTGAGTAAACAGTAGAAGCATAATGTCTACAAAACCAACAGCGATAGGCACATGCAAGTCATAATCACACATGCGACACTGTCCTCAGATCAAAGCCACAGGTACACGTGTAAAATCCCAGTTCTCTCAGTTCAAGAAATAGTTTATCCTTGTGTTTGACAACCACCGCATAAAGTCACATGCATCATTAGAGAGAGGGGCCTCATCACTTCCACTTATGCATGTGGGTGTTCGACAAAACAAGAACCCAAAAGGCCAGCAGAAGTTATGAGTGACAAGTTGGAGTTTCATCGCCATCAGTACTTGATGAGTTCGGTCATTATAAAGTAAAGGGTATCACAACGTAACTGTTGTAACATAAAATGTTAAATTTAAAAATCGAATCGTAAAACTTGTAGCATAGAAAATTTACAAATCTAATCTCCTATGCTGAGAACTGCCGCTTGGTGTTACTTCCCAGCTCGATGAAACGGGTCACTTTTCCCTTTGTTAATGTACGTTAAATTTCTTCATAATTTGTTGGAGCATCGTTATTATGTCGATGAAGATGGGGTTTGATAGATTTTTTTATAATTGTAATCTTAATAAATTCTAAAGAAATTTGGAATATGTTCATCATCTGAGCCGCCAAGCTGTTCATGTGGGCCAAGTTGTTCAAATTCCAACTCCAAAACTCTTATAATATAGACCGCTCGCATACTAATTGACACTCACTCAGCTTTTTTAATCTCAATTGTTGCTACTCTTTCAGCCTTTTTATAAGTTTACGTCCTTAAGTTCCGTTCTATCACTTTCCTTGAATCTCTCCTTCTTCGCTTTTAGCTTCCTTACAAAAAAGAAGAAGAAGGAATATGCAAGTCAAAACTCTACCTCACCACTTTGTATGTTCACCAAACTCCAAACTCAAACTACACTACTCGCAATCCTTAACCTCTTGTTGCACCAAGCCATTTCTCTTTTCAACCATACCCCACTTTCGCAGCAGCTCTCCGTTACCTTCAAAGCTGTGCTTTTTTTCACCAAAAGATCATCGCAAAAGATTAGCAGCAGCTTGCAGTTTTAGCTCAAGCCAAGAATTTGCTAGTCAAAATGATGATAATAGTACTTCAGTTTCTTTGTCAAAAGAAGAAGATAAGGAAGAGAAAATTGTGGAGGTGAAGAGAGAGGGATTGGCAGATCAGAGTTTATGGGATCAAATAAAAGAGATTATGAAGTTTACAGGACCAGCCACGGGGCTTTGGATTTGTGGGCCATTGATGAGTCTCATTGACACTGCTGTTATTGGTCAAGGAAGCTCTCTTGAGCTTGCTGCTTTGGGTACCTCTTCAGCATCTTTCCTTGATCTTGAATATTAATTTGTTCGACTGCTGGGAAAATAAACAACCAAAAAGGAAAATCTTTAAGTTCTAAAGTTTAGATTTTGCTTAGTCCATTGCCACAATAATGCAACTAGATGAAGTAGTTAATTCATTTTTTTTTCTATTTTCTTATATATAGTGGGAATGGATTAGTTTTGATTCTGTTTTTTGGGTGAGCAGGTCCCGGAACTGTATTGTGTGATAACATGAGTTATATATTCATGTTTCTCTCTATTGCAACTTCAAATATGGTTGCCACTTCCCTCACCAGACAGGTCAGTTCTGAAAAGTTTGAAGGTTGTTTCGTTTCTGATGAATTGAATCACGGTTGTCAAGTGTGACTTTGACAGTAAATTCAGTTGTTTATTCTTACCGAACTTATCTGATATGCATAGTTTTAAGGCACACAAACACAGAAATTATAGTATGTGATGGGTTTATCAGAAAAGGTAGAAAAATGAAAAGGGATTAGTGTTTACTGTGTTGACACCAACGTTCCCAGGTGGCCTTCTTTTTGCTTCTGTAGAAGGACATGTCTCCTTATGTTAAGTTATTACTTGCTCCCTAACATTGCATCACTGTATTAAGCAACTTTACAGTTTTACATCAAAGTTTGGTTTGTAAATTTTCTTTTTGGTGTTTGCACTGTCTATCTTCTGTTTTCTGGTTTTTATGTTGGCTATACCATTTCTATGATTGGTGGCATTAGGCTTTTTATGTTGCATGCTGTCTTGTTTGACATTATGGAACTGGTGCAGAAAAATGAAGTGCAGCATCAAATATCTGTCTTACTCTTTGTTGGGTTGGCTTGTGGCTTCTCAATGCTTCTGTTTACAAAATTTTTTGGAATGTGGGCGCTTACTGGTAATAGCAACTGGTAAAGCTGTTTTTTTTTTCTTATTCCCATATATTCAGATGGTGCTCAGTAATATTTGGATTGTGTCATTTTTTTTTTTCAAAACAAGATGATAGATAGTGAGACTCTGCATTAGCAAACTCTATCTAGTAACCAACAAATTTCCTATTGTTGGTTTTTTTTTCCAGCTTTTGCAGGGTCAAAAAATGTGCAAATTTTACCTGCAGCAAACACATACGTTCAGGTTTGTTAATTTGCCTTTCCATAAATTTTACATGCGCTCCTCTGTATGAAAGATCGTTATCTATTCTGTTGACCAATAAGAATGAATACAATTCTGCCCTCTATTCTTGTTTCCACTTCTACTTTTAATTGTTATGAGATTTCCTTAACTTTGATAAAATTCCTCAACTGCTTATTGAAATGATTTTTTCCCCTATTCATTTTTTTTACATTCTCCTTTGCTTAATTTGTTACAACAATTTTTTAATCGAACAGACTATTTTCTGTTCGTAGATTCGAGGCTTAGCATGGCCTGCAGTTCTTATTGGATGGGTTGCTCAAAGTGCAAGGTAAAATATATCTTTACTCTCCATTAAGCATCAACTGAATTATCTGACAGCTCATAAGTCGGGCATTTTTATATTTTGGTCCTGATGCAATAATCATTAGCAGGTCCCTATACAGCAGTTAGAAATACGTAGAGCAATCACGAGCACACAGGATACTAACATGAAATTTTGACAAGAAAGAATTAAAGAACTGCAATGAAATCTTTGCTTAGTATGATGCGTCAATATGATCCTGCATGTGCATTTTGCTACAAAAGGATTCATCTGACATAATTAAATTTTACTTAGCCAAGTTTTCATTCTTTGCTCTTCATGTTTCACCAGTCTCGGTATGAAAGATTCCTGGGGGCCTTTGAAGGCTTTAGCGGTTGCCAGTGCTGTAAATGGCATTGGTGATATAGTCCTGTGCAAGTTCTTAGGTTATGGTATAGCTGGCGCGGCATGGGCAACAATGGTGTCTCAAGTACGCTGAATGAGTATTTCAATATCATTCATTCTTTAACCAAATCAAACATGTCTGTTCTCTTTTTGGTATTGCCGCTGACCAGAAAACATCCCAGGTGATTGCTGCTTATATTATGATTATTAATCTTAATGAGAAAGGATACAACGCGTTTGCAGTTTCCATTCCATCACTCAATGACCTTCTGAGAATATTTGAGCTTGCCGCTCCAGTGTTTGTAATGATGATGTCAAAGGTTCATAACAACTTACCTAAGAGCTTTTTTTTGTTTAAAATTGAAATTTTTGATGCATCTGAGGAATTTTGGGTAAACTAGGTGGCTTTCTACACTCTTCTTATATATTTTGCTACATCTATGGGAACAGTCACCTTGGCTGCTCATCAGGTTAGTTAAACTCACTCTTGTATTTTCAGCTACTTTTTCTTTTCCTTCAACTCCATGTCTAGGAAATGTGATTATCATTGTTATTGACAACGTATCATTTGCTCAGGTCATGATTCAATCATTCATGATGTGTACGGTATGGGGTGAACCACTCTCTCAAACAGCGCAATCATTTATGCCTGAGTTTTTATATGGAGTAAATCGGAGTTTGCCAAAGGTCATTTCTCATTTCTAGTCAATGTTAGGAACATCTTGATCATGTCTTTTACTTCTGAAATCAGGACCAGTTTCCATGCGTTTGCAAGGGGTATAAGAAACTTGTGAAATTCAAAACTTTCACCTTCCATGTAGACAATGTTGGTGAAATACTTGGAAGAAAATTCCTGTTATGAAATCTGTTTTTACTTGAATTTTTGTTTATTCAATGTTCAATAAGTTTATGATGTTTAACAGGCTCGGATGCTTCTTAAGTCACTTGTGATCATTGGCGCTATACTTGGATTGTCATTGGCAGTTGTTGGAACATCTGTTCCTTGGTTGTTCCCCAATATTTTTACACCTGATCAAGTGATCATCCAAGAGGTTAGATCTTGCTTTTTTTTTTTAACTTTTGAAGGCCTTTTTGTGTCCTAATAATTTGTTTGTTTGCTTATATTAATTACAATTGGCTCAATGATTGTGTGAGAACAAATAGTAGAACATTAGTTGTATTAGCATCATGAGTAGCATCCATTGTCATGCAATTATTGCACAGCTTTGCGACAAAACATATGCTGCATAAGTGGAAATCTGAAAGTGCTTGGAAGAATAAAATGTCACTAATAATTTTAAATCAGCTGCGTCTGCTGCTGGATTCAATGTTGAGTAGACCAATTAGGTGATTCAATTGTTTAGTCCCTCATTTCAAAAATTACAAATTGTTTAGCTCTGTCACGAATTTGATTGCTCATCATTTACAAATGTTTATTTGAAGGTGGAGAGAATTAATCAGTGAATTGCAAGTCCTTTTATCTAGGTACCAATGAAATTGGGTATCTGATTCTGCTACATATATTTTTCTTGTGTCCATGCAGATGCACAAAGTAGTGGTACAATTCTTTATAGCGTTAGCTGTGACACCCTGCATACTGAGCCTTGAGGGAACATTACTGGTTTGCTTGATTAAACTCATTTTGATTCACATTAGATTGTTCTTTGAGCCAGTTAAAATGGTTCACTCCAGTCGATATAGTCAGCCTAATTCAAAATATCTGTCTTTTCAGGCTGGACGAGATCTTAAATACATTAGTTTATCAATGAGTGGGTGCTTTTCAGTGGGTGCTCTAGTGCTATTGGTAGAGATCAATCTCAGTTCCCTAGCATTACACCAGAAGTAGTTTAAATTTCCCAACTAATAATGTTCCCCTGTTTTCTTATTACCAGCTTGTGAGAAGTAAAGGATATGGTTTGCCTGGCTGCTGGTATGCACTTGTAGGATTTCAGTGGGTAAGTTTTAACACTGCACTTTTATTCGGAGCAAAAATTGACAAATCAGCTGAATGCACGAACGTTTTCATTATCTTCAGGTTAGATTTTTGCTTGCCCTCCAACGCCTGCTTTCTCCTGACGGCGTACTTTACTCTGAAAATGTAAGCCAACACAAACTGGAGAAGCTGAAAGCTGTTTAGTAAAGGAATCTCTGCCAAGGATCAATTTCAGGCTTCTCCGTGAATTTGACGAAATTCTTGCACACTTGGAATATAATTTTTTCCAAGCTGCCAAATATAATGTTATGTTAATTCCTTGATGCCTCAAATGAGACTAAGTGCACAGGTAATGCACCATCTAAAGCCGTAATGTGTTATTCTCAACGGCAAATCGTAACTGCTGGATCAATATCTATAATTGCATGTTACACTTTTCAAATAAACGAATGCGTAACCATGAATCCTCGTTGAGTAATAGAAAGGAAAAATGGCTTTTGTTATTTAAAATTTGTGCTTGCTTTCTTTTGATGATCAGCAAATGTTTAATAAATTTGTCTGTCTGGCATCGGAGCATAAAACATACTAGTGCCAAAGCCGTTAATGCTTTCAAATATGTTTAACACTCTTCAGTCATGCCAGCTTCTCTGCTGCGAGCTAGCAGGCATGGCACTGTTCTGGAAGACTCGGCCAGGTTTAATTGTTCAAGAAATCACAAGCACAAAACCATGCCGTTAATTCTGGTTTCTTTGACCATAATTGATTGATGCAATCAAAATGCTATGTCCCATACTAATGGGTGAATGAAATGCGACTTTGATGAACTGAAAGAGCCATATATAGATTTTGAATTAAGATTGTAATATAACACCTCATATGCTCAATTTAAACAAAATTCTCGATTATCTGGGGGAGTACGAGAACAAAGACTAGAAACAACATCTAAGTTAACATATTCTCAACCAAAACAAACTCTAAAAGCTAGCCCACTGTACTTAAAAGATGCCAAAGATTAGGGGTGGAAAATAAACTTAATTGACCGAACTGATAAGTTTTTGTATCGGTTCGATTGGTTTTAAGGTTGGCTTTTGATCAATTTCATTTATTTAGAACCGATCAGTTTAGCTCAAAACTGAAAAATATACTTAAAATAAATCAAAATTTTAAAAAATAAAAATAAAAAACTAAACCAAATCAGTTTGATTTGGCTTCTATAGCTTGAATCGATCGGTTCCATTACAAATAGAACCGATCAGTTTGGTTTCAAGTGAATTCGGTAATGGAACCGGTTCAGTTTAAGGTCAGTTTGGCCCGGAACTGACCTAAAACCGAAATTCCCCACTCCTACAAAAAATTCTCAAAGCAGATGAAATTTAAGGTTTGACACATGCTTCCTAGTCCTTTTGATTACCTAGAGACTCTAGATCCCATCTTAACTTCACTGAAGCTCAATTAAAATCCCAGTACTCCAGGATGAATATTTAAACATATAGCTTGCCAAAACATAAGCAAAGGCCTTAATTGAGTAGAGCAAGAGATCCATCTGTGAGCACTAGGGCTACCCTCGGTAAATTTCCAGGAATGAAAGTCAAGAAAAGGCTAGAGCCAAGAACCAGCTGCTTCCCCGACATCCACATCCAGATAGTTGGAATGAGAGTCAAGAAGAGGTGAGAGACGAGAACCGGCTGCTTCCCCGACGTCCACGCCCAGATAGTCGTGGTACTTCCGCTTGCCTCTGCATTCACATATTAAATCGACATTAGTAATTAGAGACATTGCAAAGCAGGAAACAATAATTTCTGCAACAAAAAAAAATATATATCTAAAGGAATTCTAAGAAGAGGGGTTTTCTCTTCTTTGTTCTTTACCTGCAACAGAGGCTTTACTTTTGAGCCTTTTCTCACAAAAACTCTACGGGCTTGTTTCTTCTTCTCCTCCAACTTCAATTTCGTCAGACTGGGCCTGTACACAATTACAGTCCGACCAATTTGACCAACCACCACAGAACCAGTTGCTTCCTCCAATTGCTTCACCACATCTTCCAACTCTCCTGGACAGGTCCCGAGAATTTTAATCTATTTAGATCATTTAAATAGACAGTAATGGTTAGCCTGTCACATCAAACAGCTCTCGTCTCTTCACTAGGACAACGAGATGGTGTATTGTTAGACGATGAATTGGAATCAGAAGCAGACATAGCAGCAAACACATGCATGTAAAGAGGAGATGCATAGCCTTGAAAGTAAAAAGGATGGATAAAATGTCGTAAAAATTTGATTTATTAGCTCTTAGCAGCTCTCTAACGCAAGCTCATCATGTAGCAGCTGTGCCAACCCACAGAAACAAACTATTACAATTCAAGCAGCGTATCAAAAACATAAGAACCTGAAATCAGGCAAGGAAAGAATCTCCTAGAAGAGCCATTTTTATTTAGTAGGACTTCTTAAACACCATAAAGGTTTAGGAACAAGAACTTGCCTCATTTGTTTTAGAAACCAAAAGCTCTACAACTTAGAGGGGTTGCTCACAAGTTCAACATAATAGTCTAACTAAAAAAGCATACTAACTCACATTCTTAACAGAGTCAAAATTGGCTGACCAAATTCTATATCACAACCAGCCACGTGGATTCTCTACAAAAGGAAGTAAAAATGAGACTAGCATCTAAAAAGCCAATGTGGGCTTTTAATCATGAGAGCAATTTTCTCGTGTTGATGACTAAGATTCTACAACACAAAAAATTTCTTCTAATTTATGTACCAAATCTCTTATTATAAGTTGTTTTTTGCTTTACCCAAGAGCACAGACAACTCAGTTTTAGAAGCATAAGATCCGATACTGACATGCTTGATACACTAAAACAACTTGAAATAATCCAATTGGCTTCAACTTATGCAACTGTAGATTCATACATAAAAGATCCGACCTCGAAAATTATAACAAATCCATAAATGGGTTCATTCACCAATCCTCATTTTCTAAAGCAAGAATCAGCTCATCATCATTACATCGAAAAAAACACACACATAGACAAAATTGAGCTAATTGAATCGCAAGTCTGCAACTTTACAGAAAAACAATCCAGGGCGACATAAACTGATGCATAAGAGATAAATTCCCAAATGAAAAGAAAAAGACAATCTAATAATTAAAATGCTAACCTTCAAAAGCTCATTGGATTCAAGAGTCTCAATAAAACAAGCCACAACGTTATCAGTGACACCATTCTTCCCCACTATTTGACACACCAACTTCTTCCCCAAACTGTGGGCATAAGACGCCAGCTCCTTCTTTTCTTTTACCGTCAACTCCGGTAACTTCACCTCTGCCGCGCCACTTCTACCCACACTCTTCTTCCTTTTTTCCTCTCCTTCAACATTCTCCATTTCCTTTTTTTGTTCAGCTTCGGATTCTTGAATTCCATTTTCAACGACTTGGCCTTGTTCTTGTAGTTGTGGGAATGAAAGAGTTGGAGTGAGGGCTTTGCGTTTGGGGGGTGTCAGAGAGCGAGAGAAGAGTAGATAAGAAGGGTTGGGAAGAGAAGAGAAGTGGGGTTTGCGAAGTGGGTATTTGGAGAGGATTGTGGTTGCTGTGGAGATGCAGAGAGGTCTCCACAAAAAACTGATTGTTGTCGTCATCGCTGTTGTGCCTGTATTTGCTAAGATTTTTTTACAGGTGCGAGTTGGCTGCTTAAAATCCAACTGATTTTTGGGAGACGGCCAAGTTTTCCTGGTCTAAGAAAATATTAAATGAATAGATAACTTCCTTTCCCAAAAAAAATTGGGTAACCCTATTTTTTATAAAATAATAATTGAAAATGAATGTAAATTATCGAAAATGGCTAAAAATTGCCAATTTTGGCCGACCACTGCATCTTGCCCACAGATCATAAATCTTCTTCTCAAGGTGATTATGATGCGATGACGTGTCCGTTTAAATTATACATAAATAATTATAATTAATTTTATAATATAATATTTATTAAAATTATATAATAAATTAAAAAAATATTATATTATTATATTATTAATTAAGAGATTGACAGGGTTTTAGAGGGGTTGTCACGCTAAACATTTATATATCTTTAAGATTGGTGAATTAAATATTCGACTTTAAAATATGTTCGAGTTTCAAAACTCTTTTGCATGCTTTTGATGGAATATCTAAATTTAATGTTGTGTGTTGTCCTCATTCTTTTAATATATTAAAGTCACTAACTTTCTGTTTATCTTCGAAGTTTACACAAAATTTTAGAAATGTAAATTATTAAAATAAAGAAATTATTTTTAAAAAAATATAGATATATTTATTTTATGTGAAAACTAACCAAATCTTCATATTTTTTTTAGAGAATGTTTTCAATGTTTGTATATATTAGGGTATTTTTGTTATACCTATTTAGGAGATGAAAAAAACAATCACATTCTTTACACGTAAACATTGATCTACATATTAAGATTGTCTCGTAAATTTAAATTTAAGATAATAATAAAAATAATAATTTTAAATAACACCATTTTTTAATATTCTTTAATACAATTAAAAATAACTATAGATTTTTTTTTTTATATTTTAATACAATTATGAATAATAATAAATTAATAAAATTGTTCATCAAGAATACACGGAAAAAGGCATACACATAATATGCTTCTCTTCGTGATTTCTCTATAATTTTTATTTGTTGAATGTAATACCATCTGGCTTCGTGTAAGTGCCATTATGCTGCAAGAGTGCCTTATTGCCTGACGAAACTTGTGGTTATGTGTAGAAAAATATGTTTGGAAGAATTTGTATGAAAAAAATAATATATGTTGTCGGTGTTAATAGAAAAAGTTTAGAATACTATAGTAGAAACGGGAATTTTATTAAGAAAGGGAAGATATTACAAGATTTTATTTGTAAAGGGGACTTGTTAACTATTTTACAAGTTTGAATGAGATGGCCCTATTTATATTTGCATGAACCACTTTATACTTCTAAAATATATCACCTAACACTCTATTTATATTTGACTTATTACATAATATCTTTTAAACTTTTCTAGAATTGTTTTGATTTTTATTCAAATTTTTTTCACACATTTCAGATATTGTAGATTTTTCTAAACTTATCTTGGACTTTTATTTAGATATTTTTTTCAAGATTTTCAAAATTGCATTAATTTTCATACTCCTCCTTAAGCATGGTCTCAATAAATAATTACAACGGTGCATTATCCGCGGCTATACAAACCAATGGGAAATGATTTCATAATGAAATACAAGAAAGGAGGTAAGGATGTTTTCTCGAAGTTCTAAGGAGGCTGAAACCATTTCAGGAACTACTTGCTTTTTCCCAATGAGTGCCTCAGTAGTCGTTGGCTATCAAAGAAGAGATTGCCACATATTCTACTTCAAGCTTTAATTTACACAAAAGAATTCAGCAAGGCAAAGCGATGGGGGGCGTGGAATGGAAAATAACCGATAAGCTTATCTTGTTCAAGGGATAAGATGACTTCATCTCTCAACAGTCTAGATCTTATACCAACTATCATGCATATTCATTGGCGAGTTTCCCGAAAGCACACAACTTCCATGAAGGATATGTGAAGACCCTCCAACGGATTAAAGCCATTTTTCACTAGAAAGAGATAGGACTCATGTCAAGGAATTCATACGCAGCTGTGATATTTGTCAAAGGTACAAGGTGGAACAAATGGCTTCGGGGTCTGTTGCGGCTACTTTCTATTCCTCACAAATTTGGGAAGATATTACAATAGACTTTGTTGAAGGATTGCCCCCCTCGTGTAGTAAGACAACTATTTTTGTAATTGTTGAAAGATTGTCGAAATATGTCTATTTTACTTCCCTTCTTGGCCATATTCGGCTGTGGGTGTAGCGAGGTTATTTTTAATAATAGTGCATGCTTTACAAACTGAAGTCGCCCTCTGCATTTCGCCTTCATTTTGTATTCCATGTCTCTCTACTTAAAAAAGAAAATTGGCGACGGATGGTTGCTATTAGAAACACGTCCTGACATAAATCAAGATGATCAATTTGTTCCAACACCACATGAGATATCATATCGGACCAACAAGTTCGAAAATGCAAAAAAGAGGTTTTGATTCATTAGAAGGTTCGTCCCTAATACAGGCTCCATGGGGCAAGAACGTTGCCCTGATTTCATCCTCGAGGACAAGCATATTTCTTAAGGAGGTAGAAGTTATTACATGCGTACACAATGACAAATGTACAGTTACTCATCACATGGCAAAAACCACTTCTAAAACAAACTGTTCTTACTTCTACAGATTTATTACTGTGTTGTACCTATTTCCAGCAAGCCCAACTAGCCTACACGCCAATAGTCCAAACTCTCTCGTTTATTTAAAGTTGACTGTGTAAGTGAGTCTAGTGACTTAAAGCTCAATTCACCTTCAAACCCAACTTTCAAGTAAGTAACTCATTTTCATTAACTTGTGATTTTCACGAACAGGCTTTAGTCATCACGAAAAGATGAAAACAGATTAAATTATGAATTTGAGTTATATTTTAATTAATTAATTTTAATTCAACATAAAAAATAGTTTCATTAAAAAATAAGTGATTCCCACTTAAACCCTTTTATTAATTAATAATGTGACGAAATCCATTAAATATATCATAAAAATCTAAATTAAATAAAACTTCTATGATATTACATATTAGGAAGGATTAAAATTCTTACCCTATAAAAATTATTCAACCCTCCATTGCGAGAATCATTCTTCATTTAGAATTCATTATTCAAAATTCACAATTGATTGAGTCACCCAAATTATATACAACCTTAGCAAGTTATTTTTGTTTGTGCATATACTCCTACATACACAATACCTTCTTTTTTCTTCGAATGCTAACTTGAACGTTAAAGTATTTTCTTTGCATGTAGACAGAAGACGTTTTTGCCATCTAAAGAATGGTGTGAGAAGAAGGTAATTGATCTCGAAAATTCCAAATCAAGGAGCTTAAATTTGGATAATTTAAAATAGCTTCATTGTTTGGCTCATTTTTTTTTTCTAATTTTCCTTTATTTTCTATTTAGTTATTCCATAAAAAATATTGTTAGTATTTTTCATGCTTTAATATGTGTTGGAAAATTTTCAAAACAAATGAATCTTTAAGTAGACACCATTCAATATGGGTTGTCTCTTGAAAAAAGCACAAAAATATCTATTGGAGAGACACAAAAGTGTCTCTTGAAAGAGACATCGCAGATGACACACAATGACTCCTATTAAAAATGACACAATTTTACACATTTTTTGAATGGACATAACCATTCATGGCATTGATTATAAAAGGACATAATTGTTCATGTTAATGATAATGCTTTAAAAGCATATACTTATACAGTTTTTATAAAATTAATAAAATTATAATTTTATGCTTGAAAAGTGTTTATAATTTTATAATATAAATATAAAAAAAAATTATTTATTTATATGACCATAAGCTTACTTTATAATTGTTATATGTAAGAGAATTAAAGTTATGGATAATAAATAAAAAAGTCAGTAACAAATTAATTAAAATTTGGGATATTTAATTAAATATTACTAGTGCGGTCCATAAACATTAAGAATGTGATGATTTTATTCGAATCACTAATGTAGTGACATTATGGTAAATGCACTTTATATAATATAATTATATAAGACTGGATCAAAACATAGTTTGAATTCTTATGTAAAATATTATTGTTAATTAAAAATTTAAATAACGTCAGCTGATGATCATATGTAAATTAACCTTAATCCTACGTGATTATAAACTTCTATTTGTGTTATTGAATCATTTGAAATACTCGTTGCAGATTGTCTAAAAACACTAGCTAAAAACTTATATTTTGGTGGCATAATGAGATAAACGGCTGGGAATATGATTTATAGATATAGAATTCATTCTTTCTTAATGGAAGTTAGAAAGAATTTTTTTTTTTTAAGGATTAATTCTGGAACTAAACAGTTAGAACACTTAATTTGTAAGATGATTACAAATTAATTATTCACTGGTCAATTAATGGTAAGGATAAAGAAGTAATTAGAGAGATAAAACGGTAATTGACCTAACTTTAATTATGAGCAATTTATGGATGGTTGAATTGCATGTAGTGATTAAATCAACAGACTGCTCTAAGTTTAGTAAATTATATCTACAATTTCAAGAGTGTGATTATAGGTTTTTAGTCGAATAACACTTGAATTAATTAATTAAAGAGTTTAATTTATTATTCAAAATTTATTGAATCTTAAAATTATAAGCCCATAGGTTCCAAATACTATCTCTTTCGTTATTATAATAAACAATTAAAAAGAAGATTGTGTTATTACACAAATTATTTGTGTCTAAAAAATAGTTTTCAAACTATGTATGTTTTATATTTGGATAAAATAATTAATAATTAATTAAAATAGATAATATCTTATCTAAATATAATTAAATGAATAAAATCTTAATGATAATATTTGAAATTCTCAAAAAGATTTAATTTTAATTTTAGTATTTTTCTTTTTTCTTTTATTTGTTTAGGCCATTTAATCATCTCTTGAGACTTTTTATGTCTCTCTTTTCTCACACCAAAGAGCAAAAGCTAATTTTACATATTTTCTTCATATTTTTCTACATTAAAACTCCAGTATTTTATTTCCTATAGAAACAAACATTGAATCTTGGTAAGCTTATAAAATTCAAGAGTATTTGGGCTTGCTTACGTCGATGCACAATGCAAGCAAACACAAATAGTGCTTCATTATATCCTCGGGGTGCATTTGCTTAATTCATGTGCATCTCTCAATTGGTAAGGACAAATAACGTTTTAAGGAAAGCAACATCTGTAACGTGCCTTGAAGCACACATTTATTTCAACAATATTTACCATAATTGTTTCTTAGTACATACAAGTTTTGTACACATATTTGATCATATAAAGTTTTCACCATTAATTCTTCATTTTCCAACATTTATTATATTTTTCTCAACAATCTTAAGATTTTGTTCTCTAAGAAATGGCACCAACTTTATCACTTTGAGATTTCGTTGCAGATTTTGTCAAACTGAAGCATTTTGATGGGGGTAACTATTGATGTTGGCAGAAAAATTTACATTTCCTATAAGCAAGCATGAATGTGGTCTATGTTATCACTACTCCATAACCTGATGCAACGTGAGAATGAGACATTGGCAGAGACAAAAGCACAATAGAAGTGGGAGCAGGATAACTATGTATGCAAGGGACACTTTTGCAATTCAATGACTAATGCTCTTTTAAAAACTATCATACATGCCTACAACCAAAGAAATATGGGATACAATGAAAGCTTAGTACATGAAGGAAGACGCAACAAGTAAGAAATTCTTAGCTTCTAAAATTTCTAATACAAAATGGTTGATAACAGGTATGTGGTTGAGCAATATTATTAGATCTTACACATTCTCGATAAGTTCAACCACTATGAAAATGGATGAGTCAATTATTGTTTCTTCTATTATTGATAAACTTCCTCCCTTTTGGAAAGACTATAAGAAAAATCTTAAATAAAAAGGAGGAAATTAATCTTAATGACTTAGGCCAACAATCTTCGTATTGAGAAAGAACTTAGACTTAATAATCTAAAGGAACAAGCCACAATGTCTTCTAAGTTTAATATGGTAGAGGAAGGAAAAGAGTTTAAACAACTTCATCAACTCAAAAGCAATGAAAAGAGAAAGTTTGATTCTAACAAGAATCAAAACGATAAGAAAAAGAAGGGTGTCTACCACCATTATAGTAAACCTGACTATTACAAAAGAGATTGTCGACTCTTAAAGAAACAAAATGGAAGTTCGATAATAAATTTCATGACCATGATATTTAAGATCAATATTCTCGAAGTTGATAACGCATGGTGGATAGATTATAGTGCAACCAAGCACGTGTAGAAGGATTATAGCCTCTTCACATGTTATAAATCAATAAAGGAAAAAGTGTGCTTTACATGGAAAATTCTCTCATTGCTACAATAAAAGGAAAAGGCAATGTGCAACTAGAATTCAAATTTAAAAAGTCTCTAACTCAAGTTAGAAAAAATATTGTGTCAGGTAGCCTTATTAATAAGCTTGGCTTCAAACTCGTATTTGAGTTATAAAAAAAAAATTGTATTGTCTAAGAGTGGTACCTTTGTTTTGGAAGATGATATATGTACAATATAATATTTAAACTCAATATCAATAAAACTAATGTTTCTTATGTTTATATGATTGACTTAAATCGTCTAGAATTGATTCTTAAGCATGATAAAGATATGCATGGAAAATATAAAGTATGTGCACAAACAAAATCACAAAAATATTTTTTTCCAAAAATTGAAAGATCGTCTTTTTTATTGCATTTAATTCATAATGATGTATGTGATATACATAACACACCTACTAAAGGAGATAAAAAAAAATATTTTATAACATTCATTGATGATTTTCTTTTTTAATTCATAGTGGTGTATGTAATATACATAGTACACCTACTAGAGGAGGTAAAAAAATATTTTGTAACATTTTTTTTATATTTTTCAAAATATTGCTATGCATATCTATGGCTTTCTACAATGAAATATTAAATAAATTTAAGATTTATAAAGTTGAAATTGAAAACTTGTGTGATACTAAGGTTAAATGCCTTGGAAGCGATAAAGGAGGTAAATATCAAATTTCTGAATTTTGAATCTATTGGCATTGTGCATGAAACAACTGTTGCATACATACCAACAAAACTGCATAGCAAAAAGAAAAAAAAAATGGCACACTAATTGGCTATGTTATGTAATTTGGGCCTTAAGCTATGCTAAACATGGTAAGGCTTATAGATTTCTAGTAATAGAACCTAAACAACTCTATTAATATCAATACTATCGTAAGATCTATAGATGCCATATTTTTTTTAAATAGATTTTCTACTATACCAAAAAGCATTGATTCTAACAAGCTTGAGAAATCTTTAGAAACTAATAAAAAAAAAACATAATGACACAAATGAAAATAATGAACTTAGAAGGAACAAAAGAATAAAGATTGAAAAATCTTTTGGAATGAATTTAATTGTTTATTTAGTAAAAGGGACTAGACTCACATTATAAATAAAATCCCCTCACCTTCGAAGAAGCAATGAAGTCCCAAGATATTTCCTTTTGGAAAGAGACAATTAATGATGAAATGATTCTAAAATAGGTTAATAAAATTTAGAAACTAGTTAATCTACTACTTGACTCTAAACTTATTGGTGTAAACGGGTCTTCAAAAAGAAGAAGAAAATTAATAAAACAATTGAAAGGTTCAAAATATAAAAAAAAAAAAAATAGTAGCAAAAGGCTTTACTCAATAGAAGGTTTGGATTATTTTGATATATATGCACCTATTGCAAGAATTGCTATTATTAAAATCTTGATGGCTTTGGACTTTATTTATCATTTTGAAATCCATCAAATAGATGTAAAAGCAGCTTTTCTCAACAGAGTATTAGATAAAAAACTTTATATGAAATAGTCGAAAGGATTTATTATAGAAGGGCAGGAACATAAAATGTATAAACTAGTTAAGTTTTTATATGACCGAAAACAAGCTCCAAAATAGTGGCATGAGAAATTTGATAAAATGATCGTTTTTAACAGTTTTAGAATATATTAATCTAGTAAATGTACCTATAGTAGATTAAATGAAAATAATAATGTTATTATTTGTTTATATGTAGATGGCATGTTAATTTTTGGTATTGGTAATGCAAGTATTGAATTTACTAAATCATTAATTTTTTATATGAAAGATATGGAGCTTGCTAATGTGATTTTGGGTATTTAGATTATTAAAAAAAAAATAGTCCTATATTAACCCAGTCACATTATATAGAGGAAATATTAAAGAAATTTAATTATTTTAATTGTACGCCTGTGGTAACACCTTTTGATTTTAACATAAGGTTGTACTCTAACACTTAAAAGAACGATATCTCAATTAGAGTATACTCATGTTATTCGATGTCTTACATTTATTATGACATGTAAGAAGCCTGACATTGCTTTTATTGTTGGAAAACTAAGTAAATATACTAGTAATCCTAATCAAATACAATGACAAGCAATGTATAAAATCTTAAAATATTTGAAACATACAATAGATTATAGTATACACTACATTGGATATCCTTTAGTTTTAGAAGTATTCTTAGATGCTAGTTGCGTAATGGACTAAGATGATCATATACCTACAACTGGATAGATATTTATACTTGGTGAAGAAGCTATTTCTTGGGCTCAAAGAAGAAACCTTGTATAAAGAGCTCCACTATGGCTACTTGAAGCATTGGCTTCATAAAGCAAAGAAGTAGAATGGTTTAGAAATTTACATTTAAGACTTCCTATTTGGCCCAAACCAATGCCTCTTGTATCTATACATTCAAATAGTAAGACAACTTTGTCAAGGCCATATATTCATATCTATAATGGAAAGTCTAGACATATTACCTAAAATATAGTTTTATAAGATAATTATTTACTACCGGAGTTATCACAATTAATTTTGTGAGATCATGCCAAAATTTGGCAAACCCTTTAACTAGAGGCCTTACAAAGGATATTATTATGAAAATGTCAAAGGAGATGGGACTAAAGCCAACATCAAACTATCACCAATAATGAAACCTCAACCTAACACTTGAAACATCAAGATCTTAGGTTCAATGAGTAAAGCACACCATAAGTATGTTATTGCAAGCACTATAATAATTTAACATGCATTTTAAAGGTGAAAATATTTGATATCTATAATGGAATAGAAATGATAAATTGTTTAGCTTTTAATAGACTTCTAACAAGTTTCTCTTAGAATATTTTAGTTATAAGGGCATTCTTGATAAGTTTACCTATGTGAGTGTTAGAAGTGATGCTATAGAATTCATTTCAACAAGATCCATTTACATTATATGGCTTTTGCACCATTAGACAACTCAACAAGATCCCAGACTCTGTTAGATGCCATAGAATTCATTTCTTCTTTCATTACATCAAACTATAAATTTGATTCTTTATAACTCATGGTTTGTGAAAACGTTTTAGGATCATTTTGGGCTCCAATATTATAGTTCGATTCTTATAGATATACAACATAATCACTAGGAATTTGTGATTTTTTAATCTAGTAAATCTCTTTAACATTGTACCAACATTTTTCTAAGAAATATATTGTTCAACTAGTTGTTCAACAACTTCTTGAAATTCTTGAATAACTTGATCTACTGGATTGATATCAACAGCAGTTCATGGATCTTTAATGATTGGTTATACAACATTCGGTTAAACTTGAAGAATGTTGTTAATAACAATTAATCTATCACTTGAGATGGAAGGTTAAAGATTAATATGATCTTTCTCAGAAATAATGTTTTGAGATTGATTGCTCTCATTGATCAAGTCATTTTTAAGAAACCTTGCATTTCTTGATTCCACAATCCTAGTGATATGAGATGGATAATAGAATCTGTAACATTTGGGCATTTTAGCATATCCTACGAAATACCCACTAATGGTCTTTGGGTCCAGTTTTTTTTCTTGTAGGTTGTAAACTCTTACTTCAGACGAACATCTCCAAATGCGTATATGTCGCAAACTCTATTTCTAATCTTTCTATACTTCAAATGGAATCTTTTGGATAGTCTTTGTTGAAACTCAATTCAATATATACATTGTCGTTTTAATAGCTTCAGTTCATAATTGTTTAGGAAGTTTGGAGCTAATTAAGCATATTCCACACCATATCCATTAATGTTTGATTTCTTCTTTATGCTATACCATTTTCGTCAGGTGAACCAAACATGGTGTATTGGGCAACTATCTCATGTTCTTAAAAAAATTTACAAATGGACCGGTGCTTGCACATCTTCAGTATATCTACCATAATATTCTCCACCTCTATCTGTTCTCACGATTTTAATTTATCTTCCACATTATTTCTCTACCTCAGCTTTAAAAATTTTGAAAGCATCCAATGCTTTATTCTTATTATGAAGAAAGTAGAGATACATGTATTGTGAACAATCATCTATAAAAGAGATGAAGTATTTCGAACCATACGAGTCCATGTCAGGACTACAAATATCTGAATGTATGATCTCTAATATGTTTGTACTCCTTTTGGCACTTTTCTTAGACTTGTTAGTCTACTTTCCTTTAATGCAGTCTATACAAGTGTCAAAATTAGTCAAATTTAAAATACTAAATACTCCATCATTTACTAATCTTTTAATCCTTTCAACGAAGATATGTCCCAATCTCTAGTGACATAACATAAATGAATCTTCATTTATAACAGATCATTTAGTACCAGTGTGAACATGCATAGTACTGTAAGTAGTATTATCTTGTAAATTAATGGAGAAAATACCATCAGACAATATACCATTCCCTACACAATTAGATTCATAAAATAAATTGAAAGAAGTTTTTAAAAAGTTAAAGAAATAACCCAAAAGCTCAAGTTTTAAAACTGAAATTAAATTCCTAAAAAAACTAGGAATATAGAAAGTCTTTTTCAAATTTAAAATAAAACCACTGTTTAAAATTAAATTGCATGTTCCAATAGCTTCTACATGTGAAAGCATCTTGTTTCTAGAATAGATGCACTGTTCACTACCCACTGGTTTTCTTAGATTTTGCATACCCTATAAGGCATTTGAAATATGGATTGTAGAACCAGAATCAATCCACCATCTATTATATATAACATCAATCGTATTAGATTCATAACAAAAAATTGAGATTAGATTACCTTTCTTCTCAAGCTATTTCTGAAACTTTGGGCAATGTTTCTTCATATGTTCATTCCTTTTGTAGAAGAAGCACTTGGATTCCTTTTTTATTTCAATTTAAGGAGGAATTTTATTTTTCCTTTTCTGTTTAGCTTGTTTCTGGTTCTTTCCTTGTGTTGTAATTAAAGCACTTTCATCCAATTCCATTATCAGTCTCTCTTTCTCTTGAACACACATGGTCATAAGTTTATTTACTGACCATTTATCCTTATGCATGTTGTAGGATATTTTGAAAGGTTTGTATTGTTATAGAAGGGTGTTCAATATATAATGCACAAGAAAAGAATAAGACATCTCAATATCAAGTGTTTTTAATTGAGCCGCAATGTCCCTCATTTGCATAATGTGCTCACATACACCTTTTACACTAGTAAGCCTTAAGAATGAAAACTTCATAATTAGGGTGCTGGCAAGTGCCTTAACTGAAGTATCAAATTATTCATCAATAACCTTCAATAATACTCGAATATTGTTATGTTGATCGACTGAACCACAAATATTATCAGAGATCTTAGTCTTTATAAACATTACACTGAGGCGATTAGATCACTCCCATCGTTCATAAAAAGAAACTTCTTCTCTAGTGCTAGTAGTAGTAACAGATGGTTCGTCTTTCCTAATAGCATAATCAATATCTATCCACCCTAAATGGAGAAGAATTCTCTCCTTTCAAATTTTATAATTATCACCCTTAACTTTGGGAATGTCTCACTTAATATCAGAAAAATTCACAGTTTGCATAACTGCATAAAAATTAAACAAACATGCTTACAATTAAATATTGAGACTAACAAACATATATCATGTTTTACCAATGTAAACCATGTTATAAAAATTATGAATCTAGTGACATAAAACTTGCTTGTGGGTTAAAGTTCTAATTCAATTAGATCCATTTATTTTTATAATAAAAACTATCAAATTATGTTCTTTTTCCTAATTCTTGTGGGTAAATTAGAATATATAATTTGATATTCATCTTAATTAATCATACAAATGTAATAAAAATTCATGTGGGATAAAATCTACTACACTTAATATGATTAATCACAATTAATGTCATTTTCTATATATGATCAAAATATATAATTTTGTATAATTAAGGATGTTGTGGCTTCTCCTTAATTAATTAAAGTTATATGGATCACTAGACATTTAATTTTATTCACAATTGTTCATATAAAATAAATGAAAAAATAAGCATTATTTATAAATATGAACATAATTTTAATTTATGTACTACTCAAATTATATGTATAATGAAACAATAAATTATACATACAAAAATTAACATAATTTAAGCATATAAATATCTAAAATTTTAATTCTTAATTTGATCTTTACAAAATGCCAAATTTATAAATTATTCATACAAAATTTGCATGTATCAATACATAACTAGAATGATACTTACAAAATTAAATATGAAAGTAATACATAAAGACACTAAAATTGAGTAATATAAGAAGTTATTTACACATTTTATAAAATTTTATAGTCAAACTATAATTATACATAAAATTTTAGAGTTTGACCTAAAATATTCAAGTTTATTGGGTCTATATGTAAAACTATCAAAGTATTATGGCTAAAATATAATTACTGAAATATTTGAAAAATAATTACAATTAACCAAATCTATAGGGATATATTAGAAAATATTGTATATTATAGGGGTCAATTTAAAATTAATAAATTTTGTAGGGGCAAAATTAAAATTATGTAATACTTTAGAGGTTAAATTATAAATATCTATAAATTTTGGGATCAAAATATAATTTATAAAATATGAAGGGCTTGATGAAATTAACCAATCCTCTAGCCAACTCTTTTTTACCCGACTCAATTCACGACCCGTATTTGACTTGTTTCAATATTTTGATTATATATCTCTCATTTTAGCTTCGATTTTGACGTTTTAAATAGTAAATTGCTCAAATTTTAATTTTCTAATGATTTATAATATTATTTTTCTTCATACAACGTCAAAATAATGAGTTTTGATCAAAACAAAATTCGGTCATCATTTTTAAATTTTTTAGATTGCATATCATTCAAAGTAAAGGCAATTATAACTCTGATTCCAACTGTTAAACTAACTTAAGGTGATCTAAACATATTTGAAGTAACTTTAAAAGCATATAAATTAATGCAAAATTTTAAAAACGGATTAAACATACTTTTTACTATTGAAGTCATTTTTTAATAATCTGGATAGATAATTAAACTATTCTAAATCTTTCCAATCTCCACTAATAGTATGTATGTGTCTTGAATAAAATTGAATAATTTAGTGGCCTCACTAAGTGTTGTATTTATAAGTATTTTTTGTAATAAAAAATATTATTTCATATTTGGGTTAATTATTTTACAACTAATGAGCATTATCTTTAAATAATGAAGGATAATAAAATTAGTGAGATTGATAAAAGATATTAATCTTAATGTGTTTATACTTAATATTAAATATTATACCTAATACACTTATTACAATAAACTTACAATTGCATCACGGCTTATTCTGTGAGTTGAGAGGATCTTCTCAACAAGAGAACACGCCACACCATCCTGCTCTTTATCTCCAACCAGTCCATCCAACTGTAACTTAGGAATAACTGACCCAGATAAATATATTAATTCAAAAAAAATTGTGATTTATATTGAGAATCTGCCTTAGTCGGCCAAAAGAGAAGAATCCATGGCTAAATAGGATTACACAACTTAAATACACTCCCCTTTATTTGTTGGCGTTTGGAGAAAAAACACCTAACCCTAACCCTAGCGTAAAACTAACTTATTTGATGGCCGCTTTGTTTCAATGGTTATTGTTGCTTTTTTTAATAAAAGGCTATTTATAAAAAAGAAAGTGGAGTGCTCTTGAGCTCCCTTCCTAAACGTAAAAATAACACGATATAATATACAAATTCACAAGCGAACATATTCGTATATTTTTCTTCATCTAAATACATCTACATTTTAAAACCGTACAAACATAAACATTAAAAAAAAAAAA
Organism: Ailanthus altissimus; assembly: GCA_946807835.1. NCBI lineage: Eukaryota > Viridiplantae > Streptophyta > Magnoliopsida > Sapindales > Simaroubaceae > Ailanthus > Ailanthus altissimus. The sequence goes on from OX327698.1 coordinate 17,755,247, forward strand.
AACTCGTTACATAGGAACAATATTCTTTCCTTTTTCTTGTACATAGGAAAGAGTTGCACTAGCTCACAATATTCTTCTTAAAATATATAATAAAATATAATAATATTATGTTTATATATGTAATACAAAATTTAGTTAACATCATGCTTATTATTAATTAATATTTAATAATTATTCCATTAATATGATAAAAAAAATCAACTAGGTAATAAATAATAACCACCAATGAGTACCACGTCATCATGAGTTGGATGCAAACTTAGCACTGCTCGATAAAAATTCATGTCTAGACATACATCAAATTAAGTATAAAACCTATTTGTCGTCCGCTTAATTAACAGAAATACTGCAAGACAACATGGTTCATCTATTACAACAGTGAAAATAGAGAACTCCGGCAAAATAGCATAAGTGTTAATATATCTTGAACACAAACTGCATCAGCAAATTACAACCATACAATCTGGAGGTGGAACCCACCACCCGCCCTTTCACAGCCATCAACTAGTCCAGGTGGCAAGCTCCACCCACGCTCGTCATCATCTCCAAACTACTACAAACAACATTACAATCATGGCGGCTCCCTCCGAACTAAACTGGAACAGAAGAAATGAAACCAAACTAAACTAAGGAACATTACAACACTTAGCTAAAATAGGAGTTTTTCAAACACTGACCTCCATAAATTATGACAATGACTATATCAACAATACATCATGGTGTCATGTCAAAGCCACCAAATCTCTTAAGTCTGAGCTAGATTTGGCTTCGTACGGGGTGTCTCCAGAATCCCAGTGCCTCTACATCTGCCAACAGTGCGTGGATTCACCTTCTCCTTTGAGCCATTCCGCGGTGGGCTAAAACAAACAGGCAAGTACTCTTGTTTGCCTTCAACTTGATCACAAGGAAAGTCAACACTCTTAAAGTACCTCACCAGCTCTTCCTTTCCCTATATTATTATAAAAGCAAATCGCTTTTTTATAAATCAATCAAATCCCAGTGAGTAGAAGATATGCTTACTTATACAAGGAAATGGATCATTAATGGTGACATGCGCGGGCTGTAATTTTATCAAAGATAATGATTAGGTCTAGTTAGAATAATATAATTGCAAACCTGAAGTCTAGCATAGGCTATTTCACGTATCTTGTTGGATTGAAAAGCGTCCCATCGCATATTGTGGCAAGCCAAGTAAAATTTCCAGACGGCTCTTGGGTCGGTGAAGTTAACAAAAGCATAACCCTTGTTCACACGATTTCTGCACCACCATATATAAAAACCCAGAAAAGAGAATAATAACCCTTAAAAAGAGTGATGTATGATTATTGATTATGCATATGGCTCTTAAAATCCCAAAAGAGAAAACATTAACGCCCGCCTATTAAATGGAACTCGAGTGAAATTAATATGGAAGCTTCTGATTTAACTGAGTCAGGTAGAACATACTTGAAGTCAATAGGCAAATACAAGAAATCAAATGCTGAAACAACTGCTTCATCTTTCACTCCGGCAGAATCCTGCACCTCTGCCTTTTGATTCTGCACCATGCAATGATCATCGAGGAAGTCCACCAACATTTCCCGACTACCAAAGAAACATTCAAAGTATTAAGAAATTTTTTTCATAATTTTTAAAGAAAATATCCAGGTGTAATAAATTGTTATAATTTTTTACACAAATACACAAAATATTGCACCAGTCCATGAATCTGTAAACATAAAAGAGAGAGAGAGGTTAAATATAATTAGGTAAGACCAAATTCAAAACCGTAAAAGAATTAGCAAATCCGACATGCATGTTCATCGCCAATTTGCAGAAACTCAACAAGTCTTCTTTCCCCCTTCCTCGTGATTAAGAAAACTAAAACATCCTAAAAACAAAATGAGGTCACATAACCACAAAAGTCGAGGAAAAAGTTTTTAGAATCAAAACCGAACTAAAACACCCCAAAATTTGCTCCCAATCATTTATTGAACAAAAACGCATTGCTCGATGACTATGAAAATTGAAATGCATCACCGTTAGAAGAAAGAACCCATATGCAGATAGAGATATAGAGGAGATAGGAGGATCGTACGTGAATCTATTGGGTATATTTCTGATCATAACAGTGGTATTTTCACCATCTTTTCTAACAGGCAAAACAGGATGTTTCCGCTGAGGCGGCGTAGCCCTGTGATGCAAATTTCTTGGGAACCTAGAGAAATCTTGCTTATGTCTAAGATAATGATACTCCCCATTATGATTAGTATAAAACTTGTGCCTCCATTCCTGCTTCTTACTATAAGCTTGGTTATCATCGCGCCCCTTAAATACTTGTCTCCCCCAAAGAAGCCTATTCCTGTACTCAGCTCTTCTTGCTGCTCTTTGGCTATCATTTTGCCCAGCAACTTCAGCCGGCTCCATCATCAGAGGAGCATCTGGTTCTGTCAATGGAGCCACAGTAGCCGTTGACGGCAAGATATCATGGGGCTGTAATACAGGCTGAGTTGGGTAAGGGTTTGTGTAAAAAGAACAAGGGAAAAACAGTGCCGTGTAAGTTTGGAGAAGTGGAGATGGTGGGTTATAGTAGTCATGAAATGAAGGGTTTTGGTTTCGTTTAGGCAAGAACTCTGGGGCTTCAGGGTTCAAGCTCCTCTGCTGCTGCAATTTTATTCCAGCCATCATCGATCGAGCAACTTAGGTTCAAGTTTTAAAATACTAGATGTATATACATATACAGAGAGGGAGAGATGCTCATGAAGAGATCACAAATAATGCTTTCAATTGAGAAAATATATTTAGTTTTTAAGTGTTTTTGGGTTACTGTGAAATAGAAGAACCACAGCCAAGAAAGCAAAGCGACTTGCCCTAGTGTGGGCTTAAATCAGGGAAATACGGTGGCGATGCCAAAGATTTGAAAGCTGCAGTGTTGTGGTGGCTGCATCTTGCACATTTAGAAATTTATTATATTTTAGAATTTTCATTTTGGCTTTCTGTAGAAATGACGTCGGGTTTTTTTTTTTTTTGGTTACAACAGAATGACAAGTTTAAAAGATGAAATATTTCTCGAATTATTACATTGTAAAATTTCAGAAAAATATTGATAATTGAGAAATGGTTTTAAAATGAGAGAGAATGGATCGGGAAAATATATTCAAGAAATGTACGGAAATAGTTTTTATTCTAAACTCGTAAATTTTTATAACTATAAAATTAAAATGTAATTTTTAATATCACAAAATTTAAATTTTAACTATTTTATCTTTTTAAGTATATTTTATATTTTTTTCAAAATTCACTGATACGATACTTAAATTTTAACACTCAAATCTAAGTTTAAAAATAAATAGATGAGTATTTGGACACTAATATTTTAAATATTAAAAATTAAAAAGAATAATTGAGAAGTGAAAATTTAAAAAATATGTGAAAATTGTTGAATTTTTAATTTAATTTTTTTTTGTATTTTTTTTAGGAATGATTGAAAATAAGTAAGTTTGAAGTAATATAAATTAAAATTTGATAGATTTAATTGAAAACAATTGGAAAACAGTAAAAAAATAGATAAAATTTGGCAAAAATACTAGAGAAGATGACTAAGAACGGGGAATAGAACGTGCGCCTTACATCACATGTCTCACACTACGAAAAGGGGTTACACGGCACGAGGCCGAACGCGTGAGGTCACGCATTGCATAAGGAGTTTTGAGTTTTGTTTCTTCTTTATTCTCAAATTGTTTTTTCCTCATTCATTGTGTGCCAATACGAGGCAGGGGGAGTTCTAAGTTTTGTTTCTTTTCCATCCTTAATTTTATTTTTTCTCTCAAATCACCGTATTTTTTTATTGATACATTTTATTTCTTTTCTATTTCATTATAATACATTATCACCGTATTTTTTTATTGACACATTTTATTTCTTTTCTATTTCATGACACATTTTATTTCTTTTCTATTTCATTATAATACATTATCATTGTATTTTCATACTTATCTTTCTACAAATTAAACACAAAAATTTCAAAATGCATTATGAAACAATAAAATTTTAAGTTATATTATTAACAAAGGTAATTCTATTCATTTATTTTTTTTCTTAACTAATAAAAATTAGCAAAATAGTTTTTAACTATAAAAAATTATAACTTTAAAATAAGGACTATTTATGTACATTTCTCATATGTTTATAGAGATTAATTAGTTAACCTATTGATGATAGATCCTTCAATTTTTTTAAAGAAATATTTCAAAAATGATCCGTATTTTTTGGGAAAAAATGTAGCCATAAATTAATAAGTTAATCTTTATTAGTCAAAATAGTGAAAAATAGACAAAATTTCTTTTTAAAATCTATCTGAAAACACATACCCAACAAGTGGTGATGAAGATCTTAAGAGAAATAGAGTGAATAGAGAGAAAACAAAATCTACAAACATGAAGAATTAAAGAAAATTTTGTAACTTTTTTATGAAAATATAACGCCCCAAGAAATTCACACATGCAAGAATGCACGCGCAAACTAATTCGCTACGAATTACTCACGTGATCATTTTTGGATTTATTTAATTAAATAATTAATTATTTAAAATATCAATCTACAAATATTTTAACGTACAAATACTTTATTTTGTCAACCTCAACACATAATTTTCCACTAGTAATTCTTCTTTGTGTTCTAATCCTTACAACAGCAAGCCTCATCCCATGCAATGACAAATAAGTTTATGGTGTGCTACGTATAAACAACCTATAGGACTCCTAAAATTTTAACGAAAAAAGTAATCAATATATGTGATTTAAAAATGTTAACAAACTAAAAAAAAACTTACTATAGAGATAATATCCACATAAATAAACCCTTGTGGCAATGCGTTATGATGTTTACATTGTCTTTATCAGACTAACTTCATGTACTTATTAATGTGCTACAAAACCCAATAAATAAAGTTAAAATTAGGTGATTTATAAGCAAATAAAATCTAATATATTTGTAATTTTTACTTACAAAGTCATCCAACCATTTTTTTAATATCTCTTGAAGCTAGTTCAGAGTAGCATCAAGCCCAAGTAAGTTGACTTCACCTTCACCACTACGAAGCCAGGCCTCAAGCTTAGCTTAGACAACCAAGTCTATCGACTACAGTGAATTCATGTCCACATCTAGCTCCTCGCATTAAGACTGTACCTGAAGCTTAATCTTCATCTTCCTGATCATCCATATAATAGTATTGGTATATAAGGTGTGTTTAATCTATGCATCCTTGTACTATCACCCATATATACTCACACATTTACCAGAATTATGTAAGATCTGAATGCTTGTGGAACTGTCAATTGGGTATTGTATGTTCAGCTTCATGTCATACCCAACAGTTAAAGTTTGAAAGTCATCCATTACATTCTCTTTAAATTGAAATAATACATATAAGTAGATAAGTCATGTAACCTAAATTTATTTTTTTGTAAGCAATATTTATTTCCTTACCATATTTTGACTTGCGTCAACCTGAAAAGAGCATAATTGTTGTAAATTCTGCATCATTTATTGCATCCGATGTACAAGATAAGTCTGGACCAAATCAGCTCTCTAAAAAACTATCTCTCAATCTGGTCTATTCTTTGCATTATTGCAACTTCAACACGATCAATTATTTGAATCATTTGTTCTCATAGTTGCTCAATCTCTATGCAACATCATAAATTATAGTTGTGCTCTATTTACATTACATTGAAAAATAACCATAGTCAATAACTTATTTCAATATACTAATTAAGCTAATTTTGGTGAAATATATCATTGCTCTAGAGACTTGCAAGGCTTCTTCATCATAGCAACCCTTCTCAACATCTATAACATCATCTCCAAGGTCAGTGAAATGAACAAAGTCCTTCTGACTCTAGCTCTATGCAAAATCATGAAGATTTGGCAACTTTCTAGAGTAGCTCATGACTGAAATTCTCAAATGTCTAATCAATTAGATGGTCTCCTCCTCTTTCTCATGGTATTTGAATACTAACTTACGATGTGCTTTCATAACTTACAAATATTTTTAAATTAGGTAACACATATTTGCGAACAAGAATTATATAATTATATGTGAATGCATTAAAAACATACCAAAATCTTTTCCAAAATTCTTTTCTCAATTCTCTTGCTCTACTAATTCAAAATACAAAAGAAGCGGCAACAACTACAAATATGAAAAACCTCAACCTATGGCCCCATAAATTCATACCTGAGATAATTAAAAAAATTATTATCAATTAAAATAATTTATTAAGATTAATTATAACCAACAAATTATTTTACATTCAGAAAGGCGAACACAAATTCATACATATTATATTTCTCCATCCCCTTTTTTGCAAAGGCTTTTCTTATCTTCTCTGATTTTTTAGAAGGCCGCCTTATTGAGTAAGTTATGCAATACACTTTATGTAATATTTCTCCATGGATACTTATTAAACTCATCAAGATCGTCTACTATACTTAAAATAAAATCTTGAATAAACTCAATTTCATCGCTTCTTGATTGTCAAGATACTTTAAGTCTAGAGAAGTGAACTAGTTATCAACAAACTTGTAGGTCGAGTTCTTTCTACTCGGAAAAAATATCTCCCATAAGCGATTATCTAATTTTATCCTAAACTCCTAGACATATGTGTAATCTCTCATCTTTAACCCAATAATTATAACAAACTCCTTCTGGAATCAAATATGTTTATTGCCTATATAAAACTACTTCTCTTCGTATAAAATGGCAATCTCCATCTCCCGCATCAAAACTCATTAACCAAAATACCTGATAAAGAGAAAGTGTGCATATCCAAATAATGCCCCATACAAGTCCTCATAAACAATTTCTTCTAATTACGAGTTAATTTTTGTCTTTTAAAATTAAGGGTCCACATTTTTTAATAACATGTAATCGACGTATAAGAAAACTTATTTTGAAGAATTCGATATCATTTGGAGATATTATTCTTTTTTGTAAAAATAAATAACAAATAAAATTAAAATAATTATTAAATAAATTAATATATTAATTAATTAAAATAATTACTAAACAAACAAAATATATTAATTAAATAGTTAATTATTAAAATAGCTATTAAACAAACAAACATATTAAATAATAAAAATAACTTAAAATAAATATATATATTAAATTATTAAAATTAAAATTAGATAAATTAAAAAAATATAAATATTAAACAAAATAGAATTAACTCAAATTGTTTTTATTTTTAGAAAATACAATTTAAAAAAAAAGGCGCATACTTGATTTTTTTTTTTTTTTGAATTTTCATACTTGATAGTTAGTTAGCTAATAGTTACAAGCACTCTGTGTTACCCCCACTATATTTATTTAACATAAAAAGAAAATTGTAAAATTTTATTTACGAATTACTTGATATTAATATTTTTTAAAAATCACAATGAAAATAATTTCCGGAGGATCTAGCCGTCAACTTGCACTCGGTTCAATTAAGTATTGAAAAGATAAAAACAAAGTTTAGAGAGCACATATCACTAGGCACCGTAGAAATTAGAATGCTGGCTTGGCCTTGGCGTGATGGACGATCAAGATATCACTAGAAGATTCTGATATCGGCATGGGATTCTAAAAGAGTTTTTTGTATACGACGCGAGTGTAGGGCGATCTGGCATCTTTCCCCGTTGATATGTACTGATTATGTCTTGGTAGCGATCCAACGATCAGAAACTTAGAGGGTATTTTATCATCACTGGTAGTAGTTAGCATACATGGGTAATGTTTAATGTTTTTACCGAGAAAAGCATCCTCATAATAATTGCTGCCATTAAATTCTGTGCGATGCATTGTCGACTGGTCGGTAACTTGGATGAAATTCTTTTCTGTATTTAAAACAAAAGGGGAGAAAAGATTAGACTTGAGGACATATATGATAAAAAAATATTTGTGTCCCTTTGATCTAATACTGGTATTTGAAAGTCTTATACAGATTTTTGAGTAAAATGCATCTATAATATTGGACAGTACTAAAATAAAATCTAATCAAATTTCGGATCTGATCCAATGGTCAGATTTTTTTATCTATACAGTAAGTTGGCTGTACTATAATAAAACCCAAATAAAATAAATATATATCTTAAAAGAATATGTACATATTTTTCTTTAAAAGTTATTACATTTTTTCTCGATCTCTTACTAAAAATTGTAGATAATATGACTAGTTAAATCAGATTTTTTTGTTTACAATAAGAAAAAAAACAGATCTATTTAGCAAAGTTAGTATATTTGGTATATATGATTTCTAAAAATAATCCTAATTTTATTAGATTAGATTTATTTTACTACATATAATATAATATTCGAATTCAAACTAGTACGTTAATTTAGAGTATATTAATAATTAAACTATACATAAAATTTAGAATAAGGTTAAATTATGATTTGTAAGATGATATTTGGTTAGATAGAAAGTAAGTAAAATGAAAAAAAAAAATTATATTATAATTATTTTATTTGAATGATAATTTTGATCAATAACAAATATTCTTTAGAAGTCTCCATTCTTTGATAAATATTTTAAATTTTTTCAAAGAAATAAGAGGAAGAGTAAGACAAGGTGGACGCTATAATGTGAGGAGGCTTTTTAACAACTGAAAGATATTGATGATTTAATATATGTGGGTGTATACATATATAATTGTGTTTATTACCTAATGTACGTATCATATATGAATTTAATGTGGCGGAAGCATTAAAATACACAATAAACATAATAAATAATATATTAATAACATTAATATATTAGTAAGGTTGAGAAATCATCTGAACGTGTAACGTTATACACGTATTTCTTCGAAGTCTGTATGGAGACCAACTCATGGGCAGTTCTAGTCACCAACACGGTAGACTTGATGAGCTAGAACAATAGCCTCATATCCAGCACGGGATTAACTCTTAATCCCAAAATAACTGGTAATGTGTTTTCTTCATGTTCTCTAAAAGAATGAGAAATAGAATTTGAAACAATTCACAATTACTTCTATTTTAGAATCAATGAGAAAAATGAAACAATTTTATTTTTATTCTTTTTCTTTTTCTTCTTCTCCTTCTCGGCTCCATTTCTTTTCCAATTTCCCATATCAACCAAAAACACACTCTCTATCTCTTTCACACACATCTCATATATATATATATATATATATAATATAATATAATATAATATAATATATAATAATAATAATAATAATAATAATGAGTACCAACTATTTGGCATCCAAATAAAATAATATTATAAATATAATATTAATAATATAAAATATAATAAAATAATGAGATATTAACGATTATTTAATAATTAAATAATCATTATGTAAAATAATTATTTTGCCCTTTATAAATAGTTACCAAGCCTATTTCTAATGGATTATACTAAATCTCACACTTGAATAAACTCAACTGAGAGTCCGCAATACACTACGTGTCATTATACAATTAATAAATAATAATTATTGACTAATTGTTGTATTTAACACTTAAATACAGACACGCACGCATTCCTGTGGTAGTGCTGAATTTTGCTGGATTAAATATTTTAATCCGGCACACTGCCCCAGTGCACAACAAGTACACTCCATATCGTGGGACTTCCTAGGTCCACGCCCGATTCGTCAAATAGAACTATTCTATGAGTCCGTGAACAATGCCCCACACACATATCATGGATATTACAAATCAGCGCGTTGAACCATGCAAGTTGAGGTTACAACGCATACGTATAGTCCTTCCGTCATGATATCCTGAATATGTGGGGATATAGATTATCACCGTCAAATCCCCTAGTGCTCATCTATGTCTTATCTCCGGACCAGTATCTCACTGAATAATATGTGCAAATTTATTTTCCATATTGTTCTACCCTGACGGAACTCTTTCTCGGGATTAATACTTGTGGCCACAAGATTTTTTGAGATACAATCTCGAAGCATTTGGATATCAAACTCTCTATACAAACTGTCGGATCCTATATTTGTACGCACCGGACTCCATAAGCATTGGACTATACCCAGCGACACCCAGCAGTCACACCATGAAAAGTTTGTGACATGCGTGGAACCAAAGTATGGTAGATCACTTACAAGTCCACCGTGGCACTCAGTTCAAAGGACCACGTATACTACTCAACTCGAGAAGACCCTCCATTGACGGCTTATATAGGATGTTTATCGGAGGCCCTCGTGAGTCTGTTCTATATCTAGTCATAACTGGATACCCATATGTCAATACGAACTCCAAGCTCATGGTCGACTAGGAACAACCATCTATACCCTATAGATACGACATATGCTGATCTATATATAAAGGTGTCCACCGACAGACCCGCATCGACAGAAATAGATCAGGGGTAATTATTTAAGAATATACTTGCACAACTAGCATTTTATGGCACCCAATTGCAACTCTTGCAACTATGCAGTTATTAGTATATTTCCAAGTCTATGTCTCATTACAGACAATGCTCTAACTCTTGGATCTGCTGAGTATTATAACTAGCTAACACTTAGTTGTGCTAACATTTAACATTTATATCTCTCAGCGTGGCTAACTATGAGCCCTTATCTAAACTCCTTCAAATTGTACAATGTCTGTAATGTTACATTGTATAATACCATATGAATGAGTATTAGCGATTTAATAAGAATGTATACTTGTATAAATACACAAGTATATGTACATTCAGGGATGGCACATAAGTACCGACTCTAACAAAAAGATTACCTTACATACTCACTCAATCTTAAAGCATCGAGAAGGAGGGACTAACTATTCATATATTTGGGTGTCTCCTCCGGCATCATGAGCTCAATTATTGTTAAAAAGGAAGAAGGCATCCAAGACCTATCTATTTGGCTAGCAAGGCCTACATTGACCTATAAAGCTAATACCCGCCAATAGATAAGCTTGCTCTTGCACTAATAGTGTCAGAGAGGAAGTTGAGACCTTACTTGCAAGTGCATGCTATGATCATCTTAACCAACTAGCTCTTTAGAAAATATTACAATAGCCTAACCTATTAAGAAGACTAGTCAAATAGGCAATAAAGCTCAGGGAGTACGACATCTAGTACTGTCACGCCCCAGACCCAAAAGATCTGACACACGACATCACTTACATTCATTCAATAATACTTAAACATTCATTTTAATTTCTTTCAGAATTATAGCAATTGAATTATGACTGGGACAATTAGTAAACCGGAGATACGCAGAGTTTTCTCAGAGATTAACACTCTACTACGTCACCAGTAGCAACTTTGTTACCGGAAGCCCAGAATATATTCATTGTAAATTCTTACTTGAAATCAATCCATTACTACACTTGGTGAAACTTAAACTAAATCCAACCACACACAATAAAATAATACATAAGTATTTATTCAACAGGGACAAATCAAATATTTTATCCCACGTGCCCCAAATGAAACACTTAGCAACCTAACAACTTAGGGAACCCAAGGAACAGCAGAAGCCTTGCCAAATCCGCTAAGCACACATGTACCTTATTTACCTGAAATCACCATAAACTATAATGAGTATAAAACTCAGTAAGCATACTAGTTTTTCATATATCAAATACAAATACATATATGTACACAATGCATATGTATGATATGCTGTGATCAATCAAAATCATAATCTTATCAAATCACATATCATGTAAGCGCTTACACATTCTTTCAAAACACATAATAGGAATACCATCACTCAACTACTACTTAGTAGGACTTACATATCACATATCACATAATGAGCCAAATGTCACTCGTAGGTGACATACCGTAAGAGAGGAATAGTACAAGTGAGGCCTTTAAATTACACATATATAATGCTCATGCCCGAAGGTAAAAGCCAAACCCTCACCCTGATCATCGGTGAGTTCTCTCACATGCACCAATACACCACCACACGAATGTGATGACTCACACTTCCTTTAGGTACCAATAGGATCCTCCCTACATACGGAACACATAACATATACCAATCCCGAAGGAAAGGCCACACATAAAGGCTCCACAAATCACATAAAATGCCTACTAAGTTAACAGTGAGTTCAAGTACCCTCAAAACACAAAATATTTCTCATGGACATATTACACTTCAAAAGCTTTCTTTGTTAAACATATCTTATTTTGAAAGCTCACTTTCAAAAAACACATGTATGTCCATGCTCAATGTTAATGCTCACATTCATAAACATATATTTACATTTCATATCAAAATATACTTTGACATAACATAAACATATTCTTAACCACATTTACAAAATCATTCATAACACTTACTATGTTTATTGTGATTCCAATAAAAAGTCTAGTATACTTACCTCTTAACACTTTCAGCTACAAGGCTTAAATCTCCTTAACCTATCAATGGAGATTAATCCTTTCATAAGCCTCACAATTCACACAAAATACTTTAAATAGCTTACAAAATTATACACAATGCATTTATCACATCAAATTGGTCTAAATATTTGGTTTCTCAAAACTTGTCATTCTGACCACTTACACTTAACAAAATTTTCTAATACATCAAATGATGTCCAATTACTCCGAAATTAGAATATATCATTCTTGACTCATATATACTTCTTATATATGAATATTATATCAAAATTCCTACACAATCCATTCCATATACACCATCGAATCCAAACTACAAACCTGACAGGATCAAGATACTTACTGAACAGTATTCAATCTCCCAATTTTATAAAATCATATACTAATTCAAAAATTATAAAACTACCACATAATTACTCTTAACACATATCTCAATCCATGATAAATATTTCTCTTCCAAATCACTGCCAAAAATATTTTAAAACTATTTTATTCCATAGCTTTAAAAATCTGTTAATCAAATATTGTAATGAGCGGATATACTTTAGAAAATCATAACATTTCAACCACATTGATCTAAATTCTCAATTCTGAGTATATCATATTAGACATATAAACTTATCATATTCCACAAATTCGTAATTTTTGAAGATCATTCAGTAGGACAAACATTGTTCGTCACTGTATTATACTGTTCACATAGGAAATTTCCAGAATTTCAGGGTCATTTTGGTAAATTCACTATAAATTCAATTTCCAGAATTTGCAATCGATTCAAAGTCTCAGATGATCCTTAACATGTCTAATTTCATATACTCAAAATTCAAAACCAGAATCGAATTACAAAAATTTATAAAATTCCTGGATCAAGAGACTATCAAGCAGAAATTCCACAATTCATCATAATTTATCAAGCTATCTTATAGATCATCATCAATTCTCACAACATCAAACGAAATACACATCAAATCCTTAATTATACATATTTCCAGAAATCAAAACTTAAAGAAATTAACTTAATTAACACCAATAAATTAATAATTAGTTGTGATATACCTCTAAAGATCCAAAATTCCAATTTCTTCTTCTTCTTCTTCTTCTTCTTCTTCTCTTTCTCTCTCCTTTATTTCTCTCTTCTCTCTCTAAAAATGGGTAGCTCGACCAAAATGAGAGAATTAGGGTTTTTAAAAGTGTATTTTTATACTAAGTGGCTAATTTTTGGTATTTACGAATTCACCCCCAAAACTTTCAAAGTATAACAATTTGGTCCCTAAAATAATTCCAAAGTCTTGCAAATAAACCCAATACTAATAGTATATCCTTAACCTATAAAAACACTACTAATAACAATATATAAATCAAGGATCACCTACATACAAATAAAATACGTATATTTATATATATAAATATATATATTCTTACCGGTTATGGATACTGGTTACTACAAGTACAAACCAAAAATATCCATCAAAGGATAAGCATTGGCTAACTTTGTAGTTAAATTCACCAATAGGGAGACCACGGTGCTGAAGGAAAGTGATGTTAAAGCTAATCACATGATAGAAGACCCAAAATCTCCTATTTGGGTCTTCTACATCGTTGGGTCATCAAATTTCAGTGGATGCAGAGCAAGGGTAATTCTTATCAACCCTAAAGAAGACGAACTCAACTATACCATCAGATTTAGATTTCAAACCACCAATAATGAAGCATAGCATAAAGCTTTATTAGTTGAACTCAGAATTGCCTGAGCATTATTAGTTAAAAGAGTCCTTATCAAAAGAAACTCTTAGTTAGTGGTTAGCTAGGCCAAACAAGACTTTGAAACTCAATGAGAAAATATGATGGGCTATCTCAAAAGGCTAAGGAATTAATAGCCATATTTGATAAGGTAGTCATATAGCAGATTCCTCGAAGTGAGAACTATCAAGCAAACATATTAACACTACTAACCTCGATTGAGGATGCCAGGATTCCCTAGTCAATACCCTTAGAATGTTTCCCAAAGCGCAACATAAAGTCCAGAAAAGGACCTTTAAGTTATGTCAAACTCAAGTTAGATGGACCTAATTTGAGGATACATCGAGAATAAAGAATGTTTGAAAATAATTTAGAATACTGCTAATTTAGATGCACCTCAGTAAGATACACCTTGATCAACAAAGTCCTCTATTGCCAAGGACACTCTCATCCCTATATAATATGCCTAAACCCTAGTAAGACTGATCTAATCGGCCTTCTACCCTAAGGAAATGGTTTAACAAATATGTTATAATCATAGTTGACTATTTCACCAAATGAGTCGAGATTGAGCCGCTTACTAAAATTGTTGAGAAAAAGGTTAGAGACTTCACATGGAGGAATTTCATTTTTTTATTTAGAATTCCATATGATATTCATTACCAACCATGATAAATAGTTTGATAATAATAGCTTCAAGAATTTTTGTCAAGGATTCTTCATTTAATTGTGGTTCACCTCTTCTACTCACCCTAAAACTAATAGGCAAGCGGAATCCTCAAATAAGTTGATCAAGTAACTATTAAAAATGAAATTGGAAGATAGAAAATGAGCTTGGGTCGAGGACCTACCTAATGTATTATAGGCCTTAAGGACTATCAACAAGACTGCAACCAATGCAATCTCGTTCTCATTGGCATTCGACTATGAAACAATCATCCCTATTAAAATTAGAATGCCAACTCACAAAGTCTCATACTTTCAAGAGGGTGAGAGTGAAAAGCTACTCAAAGGATAACTGGACTTAGTTGACTAAATAAGGGAACGTGCTCGGGTTAGAGCAATATCTTACTAGTAGAGGATTGCCTAATACTACAATCAGAGTCAGAGCTCAAGAATTTGAAGAATGAGACCTTGTTCTTATGAAGATTTTATTGTACACCAAAAATTGAACTGATAGGGTCCTTAGTTCGAACTAAGAAGCCCCTTATAAAGTCCTTTAAAGAATCAAACTAGGAATATATGAGACCAAACATGCAAAGGAAAGCAGTAATAAAACTATGGAACTTGAGCTCCTAAAAAAATATTATCCCTAGATTTTTCCATCTATTTTTTTTTCTTTTCAAACTTGAGTTATCTAAACTCATTGTAATAAGCAAGCACTCATAATGCGCTGAGTTCTTATCCAATGCATCTCAATGGTTATTATTCAATTCTTCTAAAAACTTTTCAAGATCAGCATTTAGAATAAACTCAAATTTTTTGCTATAAAATCCCCGAGAATAACCTAGGTTCCTTTAGAACTTGGAAAAAATTGTGTGATTATCAACAAAGTAATAGTGGCCGAACATACAAAATACTAGGAACCATCAGTGTCCCTCTAGAACTTGGGAAAAATCTAGTAATCAACATTAACTATACAAATACTTTGAGACCTGATAACTTGAATTTTAACTCATTAATAATTATCTTCAAGCTTGGCATTTGTTAGTTTTTAGGTATTTAATTCAGAATTATTACTTGTTTTAGTCTTATTTTGTAGTTTAGAAGCTTAGAGGAAGTTTTCAAGAATTTGTAGAACAAGTTAGAAAATTGTTAATTTAGAGTAAAAGATGTTGAAGCAGCAAGTTGTCATCACAACGTCAAATTCCTGGCATCCCCATGCCATAAGAGGAAAAATTAATGCATCAAGTAAGCAACTTGCCACTGCAGCACCAGATTATGGTGTCAAAGCGCCAGAATGGAAAATTTCAATATCAAGATAGCAAGTTAGCACTGTAGCGCAAGCTTTCAGGAGTCGTAACACTAATCACTACTAAAATTTTGGGAAATCGATCTTATTTTCCCAATATCAAGCAAAAGAACTATAAATAGAGATGTCTAGGGTATGTTGAGGGAGGGCCGTATAAGGGAGAAAACACCCAAAAAGAGTACAAAGAAGAAGAAAAAAAAAGAATAAGATAAAAGATTGAATGAGCTACCTTAATAGTTTTTCTTTCTTCTATCTACTTTTCTTAATTCTTTGTGTTTTTTATGGCGATGTTGGAACTCTTGTATATAGTTTTCTTTTATTTCATCATGAGTTAATTTATTTTTCTAGGATTACAATTTGAATTCAATATGTAACTTGATTTATTTATTTTTTCTTAGTTTATGAAATCAATAATGAATTGTTCATTCTATTTTGTACTTAATAATACTTCTAATTACTTGATGTCTAATTAGATTGATTAAGAATACCTAAATGAACTTAAAAGGGAATTTTTTGTGTTCGGCCTTCAATAGATAGATTGATAGATTGAATTCTAATAATCATTGGGATTGAATAATATTTCAAAGATTGATGTTTTGTCACTTGCTACTGAAACTGAAATTGATGAGTGATAAGGGCAAACATATACTAGTATATTTAGTCCCCAAATTTTATATTTTACTCTAAATCATAAATATTTAGTTATTTAATTATTATTTTTATCATAAATAGGTGTGTGATGAAAAATATGACGCATGGGAACAAATAGGAAGCAAAACAGACATAAAAACAAAAGAGATAGAACAATTTTATGAGACCCGGCTGAAACAGGCCTAAGCGTTGCGGCGCCCAAGGCCTCACACTGTAGCGCCCAATTTCAAAATGTGGAGCATCACAACGCCCAAAGCCCAGTATCGTGGTGCTCCGTCGAAGAACACAAGAAGCTGTTTTTCCAAGTGTTGGCGCCTAGCAAGATAATCAATAAATCCACTATTTTGAGTTATACTTCAACTTGGATTCAAAGCCCCTCACCCCTAGGGTTTCTCATACCTATAAAAGCACTCTTTTAAAAGTCAAAACATAGACTTTATGGAGAAAAATGTAGAGAAATAATTTACACACAAAATTGAGATATCAAAGCCAAGATTCAAAGATTCAAGTTCAAGAACTCAAGATTCAAAGTCAATAAAAAGAGAGAGCCAACCTAAGACGTTTTCTTGATTAGTTTTTCTTATCTTTTCTTATTATTATGTTCTTGTTCTTATTGTTATTCATGTATTAGTTTGATACTCTTGGTTTTGTGATGAGCTAAATATTGTTTATTTAGGGTTAGACTATTGAACTTAATATATGGTTGGATTTTGTTATTTCTTAGTTTATAAACTTAGTACATTATAACTGATTCATTATATCTGAGCTTAATGTTTTCATTATACTTGATCAATATTTTGAATAATTGAGGAACCATAATAAACTCGATGGATTGATTCACATGTTTAGCCTAGGATAGTTTAATGCATGATCATAGGGTAACAACTATGAGTTCTATATTGGATAGATATAAACCTATATGGCATAATTAAAACTTGATCTTAATGAATTATATTCTAATTTTATTACCATAGATATATAGATGATTGTTAGAATGTGTAATATAATCACTTGACCATTGACAGAGGCATGTGATGAAATTAGTTTCTAAGCCAATCAATTAATATTAGGTGATTAACTAAGATATTAATGAGTCCAATGAAATATTAGGGGATGAGTCTTTACCCTATATTATTATCTTTTAGTGAATTTAACTTTTTGTGTATTTACTGTTTAGGTTAATTTAATTAATAGACTAGGTTAGTTAATTAAAATCCAGATTTTGATTTTTTGAATAAAATTTAAGTAGGTATAATTTTAGTAATTGATTGATAAAAATAAATCGAATAGTCTCTTTGGGAATGATATCTGGACTTAAAATCCTATATTACTTGATACAATAGCGTGCTTTTATACTAGGCTATAATAATACCAATCAAGTTATTGGTGCTGTTGCTGTGGACTATTTCTTTCTATTTTACGATCAATACTAAACCAAGCTACTTTTAATTCAAATTTTATTTTGTTTTTATTTAAGCTATTTCTTCTTTTTCTTCTTTGATTTTCTTTTATTTTACTTTAACAGATCATACTGATAAGGGCAAATTTGTCATATATTTTCTAATATTTTTATTATTGATATTTTATGCTTTTATGAGAATAAATGGCTATTTATGTGCATTATTGTTATTTATAGGGACTTGAACGAAATTTAAAGAATGTGTCCATCACCCCAGCGCCAGGATGATTATAGCTCCAACACTGGAATAGTGATTGAAATTATAAAAATGACTTGGTTAAGTCGCATCTGGTGCCCCAGCGCCATCAACCCACCGCTCCAGCGGTGAAGCCTTTTTCACGAGTCGCCCCAGCGGTAACACGAGTCCTAGTCCGACGAGAATTGAGATTTTCAAACTCAAATCAATCTCTATAAAAAGTCACTGGTTCGCAGCCTTCAAGAATCAACCAAGAGAGCACCCAAGACACATTCAAGAACACCAAGAATACAGAGCACGAGTCTTGGAGAGCAAGAAGAGTTTAATTGAAGCAACTTTAGAGAGAGATTCAAGACGTTCTTGGGCATCAAGAGTATCTTAGGCAACACAATTAAGAGCAATTCGACGTCTATATCGGTTTGCTATTGATTGTATCATGATAATTATTATTTTTACTGTTGTTCTCTTGTAGTCATGAGCTAAATTATTTTCTAGGGTTAATACTTGAACTTAATATGTGTGCTTAATTGCCATATCTTTTGAATATTTAATAAATTTAGTTCTTTGATATTTAAATTACTTGATCTTAATGCTTCAATATATCTAGCCAATATATGGTGAATGGGTTGGTAATATTATTGATAAACTCAGAAGATGAATCATAATATTTAGACCTAGGTAATTTGATGCATAATTGTAGAGTAACATTCAATGTTGCATATGCAAGTTTCAATTTAGGATAGGAATATATCTAATTGGCAGGTATGATCAATAAGACCTAATCTTAATGAATCTTAATTTATTACAAGTACCATAGGGATATAGGTATTTGATAAATTAAGGTATACTTGCATGACCTTGGAAGAGGCTTGTGAATATATTAGTGTCTTGATCAATAACAAAGACTAAAGAAGTTAAATATTAGAAGATTAATCATTAGAAAGCATACTGAGGGATAGTATTAATTTTAGGATTTCTCTACATTACTATCACCTAAATCTCTTTGCATTGTGTTTTTATTTTTATATTCTCTACATTCATTCTTAGATTTTTATTTTTCTAATTAATTATTAGGAAGATATAATTTTAGTAATTGGTTAACAAGAAGAAATTATCCCTGTAGGTTCGACATCCGACTTATTTAGTCCCTTTATTACTTGCATACGATAGCGTATACTTACACTTAATTTTATGATATGAAAATATCGCATCAAGTTTTTAGCACCGTTGCTGGGGATAATTAAACTACTTTTTCACCAATATTAATACTAATCTTTTTAGTTTTTAATTCAGATTTTTTTTAATTTAGTTTTACTTACTTTCTTTCGAGGTACATGCGAAGATCGAAAAGTGAAGACTTGATTACATTCGATCTGGAAATTGAAAGAACTTTAAGAAGAATTAGAAGAAAGCAAAATCAAGTTAACACCATGGAAGATCAATTACCAATTGCACCCGACAATGAAGCTAAACCACTAAGGGAATATGTTGTTCCTCTAATCAATGGAATCCATTCAAGCATTCAAAGACCAACTGTTCAAGCTAACAACTTTGAGATCAAGCCAAACATGATTCAAATGCTCAAGGATTCGATACAATTTAGTGGATTGCCCAATGAGGATCCAAACATGTACATCATCAACTTCTTGGAGATATGTGACACTTTCAAGTACAATGGGGTATCCGATGATGCAATCCGACTAAGATTGTTTCCTTTTTCCTTAAAAGACAAAGCAAAGAGCTGGCTGCTATCACTTCCATCTGGATCCATAGCTACATGGGATGATCTTGCACAAAAGTTCCTCACCAAATTCTTTCTATCTACTAAAACTGCCAAGATGAGGAACGACATCACATCATTCCTACAACTAGATGGAGAATCTCTTTATGAGGCATGGGAGAGATACAAATATATGCAAAGAAAATGTCCTCATCATGGAGTTCCGAAATGGTTGCTTGTACAAACATTTTATAATGGATTAGCCAGTCAATTTAGAACGATAGTAGATGCTGCAGTTGGAGGAGCACTCATGAACAAGTCCACTGATGAAGCATATGATTTACTAAATGAGATGGCGTCTAATGCCTATCAATGGCCCACCGAAAGGCCAACCATAAGAAAGATCGCTGGATTACACGAAGTAGACACTTTGACTACATTATCTGCCCAAGTCAATCTTTTTACCAAACAATTAAGCAACTTGGGAGTTAATGCCATCAAGAGTCAACCCATCACTTGCGATTTCTGTGGAAGCAATCATGCTAATGGACAATGCATAGAGACTGCTCAATATGTAGGGGACTTCAATCGCAACAATCCTAATTCATATTTTTACAATCCTGGATGGAGAAATCACCCCAACTTCTCATAGAGCAACAATAATCAAAGACAACATTCCAAAGCTCCTTCTAGCTTCCAACCATAGATCCAGCAAGATAAAAAATCAGACATTGAAGACATGCTCTTACAATTTATGAAGAAAACAGATGCACTCTTTTAAAGTCAAGCAGCTTCATTTAGAGCCTTGGAAAATCAAGTAGGACAACTTGCTACAACAATGAATAATCGCCCTCAAGGAACCCTACCAAGTAACACCGAAGTCAATCCAAAAGGAAATGTCGAGCAGTGTCAAGCCATCTCCCTAAGAAGTGGTAAAATCGTACATGACAACACACCTCAACCATAGCTTTTAAAGATGAAGGAGAAGGAAAAAGAAATAGTGGTCCAGCAAGATAATGTACAACCATATATACCACCTATACCATTTCCTCAGAGATTACAGCAACAAAAAGTCAAGAGAAAAGTGCTGAAACACAGAAAAGCGTAGAAATTGGTATTTAAGTATAAGAATAGAAAAGAGAAAATGCAGCAGAAGATACCAGTAGCATCCCGCTGAAGAAACCTACACAATCATTCACTTCACCACCTCCATTTCCTCAGAAATTGCAAACAAAGAAACTAGATAAGCAGTTTTCTAAATTTCTTGATGTTTTAAGAAATTACATATTAATCTTCCTTTTGCAGATGCACTGGAGCAAATGCCGAGCTATGTGAGATTCATGAAGGATATCCTATCAAAAAAGAGAAGAATAGATGACTTTGAGACTGTGGCTCTAACAAAAGAGTGTAGTGCCATCCTTCTAAAGAAGTTACCTCCAAAGCTCAAAGATCCTGGGAGTTTCACCATACCATGCTCAATTGAAAATTATGATTTTGGGAAAACACTTTGTGATCTGGGAGCTAGCATTAATCTTATGCCATTATCCGTGTATAAAAAGTTGGGACTGAAAGAAGCCAAACCAATAAATATCACACTTCAGTTAGCAAATCGTTCTCTCACCTATCCCAAGGGATTAATTGAAGATGTATTGGTTAAAGTCAGTGAATTCATCTTCCTTGTCGATTTCATTGTTCTGGACATGGAAGAAGACAAAGAGATTCCTATCATCATTGGAAGACCCTTCTTAGCCATTGGAAGAACAATCATTGATGTACAAAAATGAGAGTTGACCATGAGAGTACAAGAGGATACAGTCACTTTTAAGGTCTTCAAAGAGATCAAATTACCAGCTGAAAATGAAGACTGTTTCTGCATTAAAGTGGTGCACCCAAAGGTCAAGCAAATCAAAGATATGGAGACATTGGATTCTCACATCCAAAAAAGAGCATTGAAGCATAGAAAGCCAAGAGAGAAGAAGAAAAAGCAGCATCACGACGAAGCAAGCAAAGAGAAAGAAAAGGAAGAACCATCTCATCGGTTTAAGATTAAAGTCTTTTCAGAGAGACATAAGGAGAATGTAGCAAAAGATACTGCTCGAGGTTTAATTGCAAAAATATAGAAGCCGAAAAAGAAGAAAGCCAGCAAGATCATTTACACAAATGCTTCTATCAGCATCTTCAACCCACCATAAATGAATAGGAAGCCCCGTTAAGTCGATGATGTTAAATCAAGCGTTATTTGGGAGATAACCCAAGGTAAGTATTATTATTACTATTATCAATTTTGTTTTTGCAGCATCGTTAAAAAAATTTTAAAAAAAAGGGTTCAGCGCCACAGCGACAGGTTGTAGCGCAGCAAATACAAAAAATTCGAGTCATCACCGCCCCCACGGTATACACTCTACCGCGCCCACGGGAATTCCAGTAACTGTCCAAAAACCAGCCTCAATGCTGTAGCGACAGACCATTACCGCGCCTGCGCCAGTCCATCGCTCCAGCGGTATAGACTCAACTCTGCAGTGAAAGATAAAAGGTTTTGCAACCGTTACTTCAGTTCGGCGAGGCAGAGATATGATGTGCCTCGCTCCAGCACTAGCACAATTAAAAATAATTAATGACAAACATCATGGCGCTGGAGCAACGAAGGATATATTGCCACAGCGATATATAGCGCTGGTGCGACAAAGGGGATTTCGCCTCAACGATATTTAGCGCAGGCAGGATAACAAAATTATCGCCTCAGTGATAGTTGGTGCGGGCGCGATGCGTAGCTCACCGCGGCAGCACTACGATGAATTCAAATTAAAAATGAGGTGAAACAGGTACTAATCCATACCAATTTGCTTCTAACGTTACACTTACTATTTTCTTCGTAATTCAGTCTTAGCAAAAGAGTAATTCATGGCTCCAAAAAAGTAACATACTACAGCAAGCAGCAGTAGCAATGCTTACGATGTTACACGGTTCACTTTCATCAAAACACAAGCCCGATATACAAATATGGTTCTTAAAAAAGATTTTATCGCAGAAAGAGGTTTTGACTTAGAAAATTTGAATATTCAAAGCATCAGGGACATGATCCGAGAATGACATTGGGAGCAATTCTGCACACAGCCATGACACAGCATAATTCCCATTGTACGAGAGTTTTACGCCAATGCAAGCGAACTAGACAACTATGGGCGGGTCTTTGTTCGAGGTAAAAGAGTAGTATTTGATCCCCTAACAATTAATGCTTATTTTGGGTTGCCAGCAGAAATTGAAGACAATATGACAGAACTCAGAAACCACCCAAACTACGAGGAGATCATTACTACTTTATGTACACCGGGCACATAATGGCATGTAATCAATGATCTACCCATGACATTCATGTCTCGCCATATGCATTTAGAAGTCAAAGCCTGGTACAGCTTCCTTGCAGCAAGACTCATGTCGATTTCTCACACCAGTGATATCACAAAACTCCGCGCCATCTACCTTTCTACCATCATGACACATCAACCAATCAATGTGGGCAGGATTAGTTACGCAAAAATTATGGCATGTTTCCACCTTAACAATCGATTATTTTTTCCTTCCTTGATTACAGATTTATGTGCATAAGTCGACGTCACTTGGGATCAACGAGAAGAACGACACGCTCCAGCTGCCGTTATATCCACTCCTATTATTCATCAAATGATTGCTGCTAACCCGCCCCCTCTTGAAGCCCCTCGTCATCCTGCTGCTGTCGTTCGTCCTTTACCTGTCCATGAGCGTTTAGCTCAATTGGAGGCTCGGATGACCTCTCACGAGCGTACTGCTAATGCTACTTGGAGGTACTTAATCTAATGGACACAGGTGACTGCCACATCCTTTGGCATCAATCTTTCGACGTTACCACAGCCTCCGTGATCCCATTACCTTCGCCTTCGCCAGACATTGATTTTCATGACCTTCTTTTTTACCCCAATGATTTCAATAACTAGTTTCACAGAGAAGTTTCTTAAGTTTTGTTCTTTCTTCACATGGGGGCCATGTTTCATTTTAAATATGGGGGAGAATATTTAGTGCTGCTTTCTGTCTTTATGTTTAATGCTACTTCGCATGTTTTAGTTATTACCCTATGAAAAAAAAAAGTAATGAAGTCATATTTTTGTGTTTATTTGTTCATTTTTATTAGGCTTTATTAAGATGATCATTAGTCTATGATAAGAAAAAAGAATACATGGCTGAATTTAGTTTTTACAAATTCATAGGGAATGATAGATACTTGAGACAATTTTGATTATCCAAGTTTAGGAATAAGTTCAACTTTATTTATAATCACCATTCTTTTTTAGCACTTTATAAGCTGAATAATTATAACTATTACTTAGAGATACTTATGCTTTAGAGAGTACACTCAAGTCTCGAAGACCGATACTCTAGAACTTGTCTTTAATTACTACTTGAGGCGAAATTCTAGGAAACACATTAATAGCGAAATGACACTAGGTCATCTTTGGACCGATTGAGCATTTCTAGCCTACCTTTTATTGTATATTTATCCCTAATATCCTATTTTAAGCTTAATTACCCATTCTTTGGTTTAACCACATTACAAGCCCAGGACTTAAAGTTTACTTATCCAACAATTTACCCGTAACACCATAAACCTTGCATTTATTTAGAAATACTCTTGAAAGGAAAAGGCTGTGGTGATATGAGAAAAATAAGTTTGGGTGGTATTTGTCCATCTAAGTTTGGGGGTATTTAAGAAAAAAAAAGGGTAAATAAAATACCCCAGCTTAAGAAAAGAAGAAATTCTTTGAAAAAATAAATGTTGAAAAGAAAGATGGGAAACACAATAAGTTTGGGGGAAGAGATAATACAAGGAAAAGAAAATTCAAGAGGTTTTTAGGTAAAATCTAAGTGTTCATGGTGTGAATTGAACTTCATATATTTATCCTTTTATCCCACATTGACCTTGGCCTTACGTTACAAGCTAAGTAAAGTCCTAAATAGATCCCTAAACATGTGATTTTCTACATTAGTGGAGAGTGGTAGTAAAGACAAGCTTATGGAAGTGTCATTATACAAATTGAATGCCGAGATACCATCTTTTTTGTACGAACTAAAGTATAAAGTAAATCAAAGTATGGTTAGCCATTTGCTTACTGTTGACACACACACATGGTGATTATCTTTGAGGAAGAATGGGGGACTAAATGAAGATAGATTAGAATTGTTAATATCTATTTATCTATCTTAAAGATTTGTACCATTTCATCAGCCTTTGAGATAATGATTTTGATCATCTTACTAGTTTAGTATATTTTGTTTTGTTTTCTTTATTTGATAAATGAGTCAAGTATAACCCTTTATTTCTCTCTTAGTTTTATTTTTGTTTAGTTTTAGTTTTAATTATGTTAGTTTCTTTTCTTTGTAGGAATAAAACAGCAAGAGGAGTATTCAAAGAAGCAGCATAAGCATTTACAAGCGTTGGAAACAAAGGAGACTATAGTCAAATTATTAGACAACATCGCTGCATTGCTTAAACTTCAGTTACCAATGGAGTTTCTCTTACTTTTAAATTTATTTTTAGACATTGAGGACAATGTCTAATTTAAGTTTTTTAATGGGAAACACATAACCCGTGTTTATTTTTGCTGTATGATTTGAGTGATTGTCTTGTGAGAATTTTTTTTAGTGTTAAGTTTTGGTTGAGAAGATGATCATTAGTCCATGATAAAAAAAATAAAATATTGGTTGAATTTATTTTCACGAGTTTCTAGGAAACAATCTTGAACTAATTTTGATTTTATTTTTTATCACTTATTCTTAGCACATTGAGATAAGCATGTATTAGTTGATTTTTTTTTTTTTTGCTCAGTGATATTCATGCTTAAGTAGTACATCACAGTCTCAATGACCAATACTTTAGAACTTGCTTGATTACTACTTGAGGCAAAATTTTAGAAATCACATAAATATAAAAATAACATTACGCCATCTTTGGACCGATTAAGCCTTTTTTAGAGTACCTTATATATATTTATCCCTAGTTATCCCGTTTGAGTCTAATTAACCATTGTTTTCTATTTAACGACATTATAAGTCACAAGACTTTTACTTATTTATCCTAAAATCTACTAGTAGCACCATAAAATCTTGAATTTATTTAGAAATATTCTTAAAAGAAAAAAGGTTGTATGTGTGAAAAGGGTAATGCAATGAAAAGTAATAAGTCTTGAAGATGCATATTAATCTAAGTTTGTGGGTACACAAAAATATGCAATGAAAAAAAAAGTGCTAAATTGAAATACCCCTAGCTCAGAAAAAGAAGAAAATTCCTTGCAAAAGTGTGATTAAAATAAAGATTGGAATATCATAAGTTTTGGGGAGCAAATAAATCAAGGAGAAGAAGATCAAGAGGTTTTTAAGTAAAGTCTAAGTGTTCATAGCGTAATTTGAACTTCATATGTATATATTTATATCCCACCTTCATATGTATATTAAAGTCCTAAATAAATTCCTAGACATGTGTATTTCTACATTAGTGGAGAGTAAACAATAAGCCTCTGGTAGTGTTATAAATTGAAATATGCCGAGACATCATCTTCATATACTTTCTAAAAGTATTGAGTAAACTTATGTTTCATTTGGCTAATTACTTGCTTATTACACACACACATAAGAGATCATTTATTAGGGAGAATGAAATATTTATATTTAAGACAATGAGGATGATCATTTAATCAACTGGAGCTTATTTTTAGATTTTAGTTTTTATTTTTAGAGTTATAAATACGCTGTGAATGTTTATCTTTATTTTGCTTATACATGTACTAGTATATTTAGTCCCAACTTTTGTATTTGCTTCAAATCATAAATATATGGTTATTTAATTGTGTTTTTTTATATCATAAATAGGTGCGCAATGAAAAATATGATGCATAGAAACAAACGAGAGAAAAACGAACACAAAACAAAGGAGATACGATACTTTTACGAGACCTGGCTGAAACATGCCTGAGCATTGTAGCTCATAAGGCTGGGAACTGCAACCTCTTAATTCCAGAATGTGGAGTGCCACAATCCTCCATCAAAGAACACCAAAAGTCATTTTTAGGGTGCTAGTGTAGTAGCGTCAAGCCCTAATGCCGCAAACCTAGCGTGATAATGAAGAAATCCACCCTTTTGAGTCCAACCAGTGCCACAGCACTTAGCGCGATAATAAAGAAATCCACCATTTTGAGTCCTACTTCGACTTGGATTCAAAGGCCCTCACCCCTAGGGTTTCAAATACCTATAAAAGCTCTCTTTTAAGAAACAAAACACAGACTTTAGAGAGAAAAAATGAAAAGAAATAATTCACACATAAAATTAAGAGATCAAAGCCAAGATTCAAAGATTTAAGTTCAAAACTCAATATTTAAAGGCAAGGAAGAGAGAGTACTAACCCAAGACATCTTCTTGATTAGTTTTTTTTATCTTTCCTAATTATTATGTTCTTGTTCTTGTTATTCTTCATGTATTGGTTTGATACTCTTGATTTTGTAATAAGCTAAACATTGTTTATCTAATGTTAGACTATTGAATCTAGTGTGTAGTTAGATTTTGTTAATTCTTAATTTATGAATATTACATTATAATTGATTCATTCTATCTGAGTTTAATGCTTTCATTATACCTGATCAATATTTTGAATGATTGAGGAACTATGATAAACTCAATGGATAGATTAATGTGTTTTGCCTAGGATAGTTTGATGCATGATCATAGGATAACAACTATGAGTTCTATGTAGGATAGACATATACCTAGATGACATAATTTAAACTTAATTTTAATGAAATATATTTTAATTTTATTACCATAGATATATAGATGATTGTTAGAATGCGTAATATAGTCACTCAACCATCGACAAATGCTTGTGATGAGATTAGTTTCTAAGCCAATCAATTCGTATTAAGTGATTAACTAAGATATTAATGAATCCAATGAAATATTAGAGAATGAGTCTATACTTTAGATAATTATCTTTTATTGAATTTTAACTCTTTATTTATTTACTATTTAGGTTAATTTAATTGATAGATTAGGTTAGTTAATTAAATTCTAGATTTTAGTTTTCTGAATAACAGTTAAGTATGTATAATTTTAGTAATTGGTTGATAGAAATAAATCGAATAGTCCCTCTGGGAATGATATATAAACTTAAAATCCTATATTACTTGATACGATAGAGTGTGCTTATGCTAGGCTATTATAGCACCAATCAATAGGCCATAATGTAAAATTGAAAGGTTTACCTTAAAAATAAAAACATAAAGACTAGAAAAAGCAACTGTAAAATTAAAAATAAAAGAAAAGTAACAATAAAATAAATTTTGAATAAAAAACAAGAAAGATTGGTATTAATATTGACAAAAATAAATTAATTCTCTAGCAACGGCACTAAAAAACCCGTTGGTGTATTTTTTTTCTAAAGCATAAAATTAAATGGAAATATACGCTATCATAACAAGTAATAAAGGGATTATAAAGTCAGATGTTGAACCTACAGAGAATTATATATTTTTATGAAAGTGCTAAAATTAGACTTCGTATTTTTATCCAGAAAATCAATACTTCAATGGAAATTCAAATAAACTTAAATTTATGAATGTAAATAAATTAAAATATCATAACTAAACAAATTCTAAAGGTCACAAGATAGATAAAGTATAGGATTATAACTATCTCACAATATGCTTTCTAGAAATACCACATTTTGATATTAAAATTCCTCAATTTTTATTGTTGACCACGACATTAATATATTTACAAACTTCTCTCAAGGTCAAGTAAGTATATCTCTATTCACTGAATACATATATCTCTATAGTAATATCAATAAATCAAGATTCATTATGGTCAAGTCTTATTGACCATACATGCTAATTAAGTATATTTCTATCCTAAGTTGAAACTTGCAAATTTCTCGACAATCATGAAACAAATTATCAAGGTCTAAATACAATGATGCATTTATCAAGTTTATCAAAGTATTCTAAATTAAATCACACTATTGATCAGATATACTAAAACATTAAGAATAAATAATTTAAATAATAAAAAATTGAGTTAAATATTAAAAGATCAAATAATTAAGGACACATATTGAGTTTAAGTAATAATCTTAAAAAAGAAATTTAATTCATGATCACAAAATAATTATGGCTGAAAAATAAAATAAATATAATACAATTAAAAGAAAACTAATATAAATGTCAATTTGTAGTTGGTTGATACGCTAAAGATTCGTTAATAAACTCTTACTTCTCTTGATGTTTTCTCTCTAAATTATTCTAATTATGTTCTAATTGCTCTATTGGCTCTAAAGATCTTTAAGTTGTGTCTTCTCTTTTTCTCCTAGAAGCTAGGATGAGTGGCTTTTATTTAAGGATTGATTGGAGTCTGTAATGACCCAAATCCTACATCGGGCAGACTCGTCCAAAGTGAAGGCCTTATAAAGAGAAATTTCTCCTACCTTTGTGAGGCGCCTTTTGGGGATGGCGATGCATTCCGCCCATAAAGGACAAAACTGTGAGGGGGAAGGACACGTGTGTGAACCTCAAAGCGGATAATACCTTATACAGGGATTCGGGTGGGCTTTTTCATTTAGTATCAGAGTCGATGACGACTTTGTTTTGATGATGAGGGGTATTGTAACGACCCAAATCCCACATCGGGCAGACTCGTCCAAAGTGAAGGCCTTATAAAGAGAAATTTTCCCTACCCTTGTGAGGCACATTTTGGGGATGGTGATGCGTTCCACCCATAAAGGACAAAATCGTGAGTGGGAAGAACGCGTGTGTGAACCTCAAAGCAGACAATACCTTGCACAAGGATTAGGGTGGGCTCTTTTAGGAGTTGTATTTCTTTTTATTATAGGAAAAGTTGCACTACTGAGGTGGATACTCTTCACCGTTGCAGTGCCCATGCTTGGTTGCTCTATAGCTACAGCGCTACACCTTTATCGTCGCGGCACTTTTGTAACTAAATTAGGGCTTCTTGATTACTCGTGTCGATAGGGTGATACCTATTTTTATTATAGTGTGTTTGGCTCAAGAATCGCTAGGCGACATATACTTTAGCGCTAGGGCGATGGATCAACAACTTTGAATTCATTGCATTTTGGCCTTTTTTTTTATCATTGTTCCCAAATCTTGCAATTTTGCTTTAATTTCTTTAGTTTTCATTTTTTTAAGTTCAATCCTTACAAAATAAACATTTAAACACATAAATAGCCATTTAATCTCATAAAAATATACAATCCTTAAGTAAAAAATGAGGATACATATATGACAATTATACCCATATCATAAATCTCATTCAACTCATTAGGGAAATTGAGAACATCACTAAAGCTCATATAGCTGAACTCAAGTCACTGTCAAAAGTGATAAATTATAAAAATTTAGAATGATCTGTGTCTTGTAATCATGACTTTGAATCTTGATGTTTTCATTTTTCCTTAAATCAATATCTTAACCATAAGTCTAAACTATATTTAAATTCTTAGCCAAGCTTATAACTATTCAAGTTTCATGCTGGAATTTTGCAGTTCAACCAAAGACTTAAATAATTAAGAATTTAAAACCAATAAGCAAAAAATAAAATGTAAAAATGAGAAAGAACGCCAGAATTTATAATGGTTTAGTTTTTATGAACATACATCCACTTTTTGAGCTGAAAAACAATCAAACCCAGAACTGGACTATATCTTAAAATATTACAATGAGTAATTATACAGAGATTCCCAACCTATTCACTCACTCTCTCTCTCTCTCTCTATGTGATTTTTCTCTCTCTAAAAATACCTAGTTGTTTCTCTTTCTATGCCTCTCTCATTTCACTCTATACCAATGCTTAAAGAAAATGAGAGAATTGATGATTTAAAAACTCCAAATTGAGGCCCATTTATAGTGTTTGCTTTAAGCTTCCTTTTGGTTTTCTAACCTTGAGTTGGATTTAGATTTGTCTTAAAAAGGAGAGATGTCAACTTATTTGTTATATGGGATATGAGAACTTTATTGTTTTTATTCGAAAAAAATCAAATCTCGAAGAAATTCGAATCAAATTTAGAGCATGAGATTTTTGGAAACAAAAATTCAAACTAACCTTGAGGAAGAAGAAGGACATGGATGTCGTTTTTTAATTTCTTTAAATTTGTCCAAAATTAAACAAATTGTACCATTAGTGATGCTATGCATTTTGGGCATTTATTTTGGAAAATTTTGATTAACTCCCTTTGGCTCTTTCCTAATTGCTTTAATAGCCAAACTTTACATATCTATCTTTTGGTCATAAAGTAATTTTGTACTTGTATTTAATGCAGATTTTTTCTTCTTCTTCAGCTTAAATTTTATTTTTGCTACTCATCCCTTATCAACATGTAACAGCCTCAAGCATAACTTAAACTTATTTACTAACAGAACCCTAGTTCTCAAATATGCTAGATTTGTATCAATATCAATCTTCTTAATTGCCTTATCTTCATTGAAATTCAAATCATTGATAAAGTGATACTTGATGTCAACATAGTTCATTCTGTTATAAAATGTATGGTTCTTATTCAAGTGAATAGTTGACTAGTTGTCTGGGTAGATTTTCACAATTTTTTTAAAGAAACCCAGTTTCCTTAACCAATCCTTGAAGCCACATTGCCTCATTGAAAGCTTATGTGGTAGCTATGTTCTCTGCTTCTG
This sequence comes from Ailanthus altissimus, assembly GCA_946807835.1. Classification (NCBI taxonomy): domain Eukaryota; kingdom Viridiplantae; phylum Streptophyta; class Magnoliopsida; order Sapindales; family Simaroubaceae; genus Ailanthus; species Ailanthus altissimus. The sequence continues at coordinate 17,787,085 of OX327698.1, forward strand.
CATTGGACAGAGCCACAATGGATTATAGTTGTGCTTTCTAACTTATGCAATTCTTGCATAATGTAAAATAATATGCGGTGAATGATCTCTTTTTATCCCTGTCCTCAACAAAGTCTGAATCTATAAACCCAAATTAATTGGATGCCCTTTATATCATGCCCAAATACTAGTCCATATTCCAGTGTACATCTTAAGAATCTCAAGATCCACTTAATCCTTAGTTAATGTTATTTTTCTATATTTGCCATATATTTACTTAAAACATTGATTGAATGAATTAAGTCTGGTCTTATACAGATAATGGCATATATGATTGATCTTATAACACTTGAGAATGGTACCTTAGACATGTATTCCTTTTAACTTTCAAATGAAGGATACTGTATTGCAAAAAACTTGAAATGTGTTGCCAGAGGTAAGTTGACTAGTTTTGAGTTGCCCATCCTAAATCTGTTAATTACCTTCTTCAAGTAGACTTATTGTGATAGTACCAATTTTCTTCTTTTCTTATCTTTTAGGATTTCTATGCCTAGTATCTTCTTGGCATTTCCAAGGTCTTTCATCTAAAATTTAAATTTTAACAGTCCTTTTACTTTATGCAATTCTTCTTGACTTTAACTTGTTAGCAACATATCATTTACATATAGTAGTATATATACTTCATCTAATCCTCTTGTGCCTCTAAAGTAATGACTTAAGTCATAACTACTATTAAACCTTTTTCCCATTATCTATGATTGTTCCTATAGAGAGACTTTTTCAGCAGGTATACTTGATATGGCTTACTAGTGTCTTCAAATCCTTATTGTTGCTTCATGTAAATAATTTCTTTTAATTCACCATTCAAGAAAATAGTCTTGATATTTATCTGTTGTAGTTCTTAGTCAAAGTATGAATATAGCCCTTATGAAGTTATGGTTTTGTATTTAACCACTAGTGAGAAAATTTTCGTGTAGTCTATCTATTCTCTTTATGAGAAGCCTTTAGCCATAAGTATTGCCTTAAATCTTACTAACTCTTTCAGTGTGCTTCCTTCTTTAACCTTGTAGATCCATTCACAGTTTACCAATTTTTGCTTCAGAGGCTTTATGACTAATATCCAAGTTTTGTTACTGATAAGAGAGGTCGTTTCTTCTTACATAACAGATAACCATTTTTCTTTGTATCTACTGTTGATGGCTTCTATGTTTATCTTTGGTTCTGTTTTAATAATTTCCTAAGCTATCATTAAGGAAAAAGTAATTTATCTAAAATTTTAGATGAGAGTTTTATTTTCCTTTTCTCTCTATCTCTAGCAACCCAGTAGTTTGAAAAATCTCCTGATTATTGTGTACTGGTTTCGAGATTTGCTTTAGATGGCATATGGCTAGATGAGTCTGATAAAGTGTATTCATGGTTCATGCATGTGATTGTGTTCATTGTTAATTTTTTCTAATGTATGACAATCATATATAATTACGTAGCAGAATTAGAAACTAATTTCCTAAGCAACAAACATAGTGAAATTAAAGTCTTGTTACACTAACAAGTCCAGATAATCATACCTTTAAAGACTTTGGACATTTCCTTACTTGGAGCTCACATTGAAGTCAATTCTTGAAAATTTCTAGGCTTCAACAAAGTAGTGGGATTGAAACTCTAGAATAGAAGTATTGTTTGATCAATTTTCAGTAAGATTTAATTTCGAAATCCTCTCAAAATGAGGTAGTTTGTTGTTTAGAAAATAGAGACTATATTGAAACAAGTTCAAAACTTATTATTTATAGATAATAAATATGTGGCGCTAAATGCAACATTTTCAAACCTTTAGCCACCTCATTCTTTGCATGGTTGACACTTGTCACTCATGCATCTCATGCATGTTGTAAGTGTCAATCATGCAAAGCCCAATGTGCTATTTGTCAAACAAGTGATCATGTGTCAAGATTTTCTTAGACATGAAATAGGGACCTCTTTGCAACATTTACAAAGTATGTTTCCTATTTTTCAGAGAGATCCTAAAACGTATCTAATAAGCCTAAATTATATCTATTATTTTCCTTCCTTTAGCTTAATTAATTGCTCATTTTAATAAAAATATTAGACTTTTTATGTGTTTAATTATTATTTTGTAAGTTTGGAGTCAATGGAGCAATTGGGTATGAAAATCTAAGAAAAACAAGGCAAAATTTTAAAATGCTACAATAATTCGCTACAGTATTTGTGAAGCTGTGATTTGCTACAGTACCATCACCTCAGCGAAGTTCCAACGCCTCAATGCCCAATGATTTTCGCTCCCGCGATGAACAATCCTGCATAAATAGTAACACGTGAACAGTGCACATAACAGTACCTATGAACAGTGATTGTACTACAGTAAAACCGAAATACAACTCAAATACTCCAATAAATCCCTATATAAAAGCCTCTTATTTCAGACCTAAAAGCGAACACAACTTAAGGCTCTTAAAGCCATAATAATTGTAGAAAAGTAATTTTTAGAGAGAGAAGCAAGGACAATTCAAGGAAGCAAGAGATTATTGGCAAATCTTTTGTGTATCAACCAACTGCAAATTGACGTCTATATTGATTTGCTTTTGGTTGTATTATGTTTATTTTATTTTTCAACCATAATTCTCTTGTTATTATGAGCTAAATTTATTTTTTTTTTGTTATTAATATGTGAGCTTAATTGTTGGATCTTTTTAATATTTCTTTGAACTCAATTCTTCATTATTCAAATTATTTATTCTTAATGCTTCATTATATCTGATCAATATTATGATTGATTTGGTAATACTTTGATAAACTTGAAAGAGGCATTATTGTATTTAGACCTAGATAATTTGATGCATGATTGTAGAGTGACATTCAATATTGTATATGTAAGTTTCGAATTAGGATAGTAATTTACCTAATTGGCATGTATGGTCAATAAGATTTGTTCTTAATGAATCCTAATTTATTACAAGTACTATAGAAATATAGGTATTTAGTAAATTGAGATATACTTGCATGACCTTGGAAGAGGTTTGTGATTACATTGGTGTCTTAATCAATAATAAGAATTGAGAGATATAAATATTAAAAGGATTAATCTTTAGAAAACATATTGAAGGATAGTAATTAATCATAGGTTTTTTTTATATTGCTATTTTCTTATTTTATTTGAGTTGTGTCATTTATTTTTTGCACTTTTATTTTACTTAAATTTATTACAAAATTAAGATTTGATTTTTTCTAAATAGTTACAAGAAAGATATAATTTTAGTACTTGGTAGAAAATAAAAATTATCCTTGTGGGTTCGACATCCGACTTTATAAGTCTATTTATTACTTGTTACGATAGTGTATACTTGCACTTAATTTTAAGATATAAAAATATTGCATCAGTATCCTATTTTCTGAAATCATCTCGGATCAAACCATTTGATCCGTCTCCTTACCTCAGTGCTCAACAATTACACTTCATATTGTGAGACTTCCTAGGTTCACCTCCATTTATCTCTATATGCTCAACCTTGAACTTATCTCCAGATTTATATTTTTGTAAAATAATATCCGTAAATACCTTTGCGATATTGTTTAACCCTATAGAAAACTCTTTTATGGGGTTTTATACTTTTGGCCAAAAAACTTCATGAAATACATTTCTTGGAGCATCAAGATATACAACTCACCCATATGAGCTAACAGATCCTATATCATACACACCAGACTCCATGAGCATTGAATCATACCCAACGACACCTAGCAGTCAGACCATGAAAAGTCATTGACATGCATGGAACCAAAGTATAGTAGATTACTCACAAACTCACTGTGGCACTCAGGTCAAAGGATTATAAATACTACTCAACTCGAGAAGACCCTCCATTGACAACTTTATAGGATGTCTATTAGAGCTCCTCATGAGTCTGTTCAGTGCCTAGTCCTTACTGAATACCTGTATACCCATATGAACTTTTACTAAGCCCATAGTCTACTAAGACTAACCATTTGGATAATCCAGATATAGATATACACTAATCTAGAAGGAACATCAATCGGCCCATGTCGGTAACCATGGATCATGAACATAATTTTTTTAGAACATACTACATAATGACATTTCTTAACACCAGACTCCATGAGCATCGAACCATACCCAACGACACCTAGCAGTCAGACCATGAAAGGTCCCTGACATGCATGGAACCAAAGCATAGTAGATTACTCACAAACTCACTGTGGCACTCAGGTTAAAGGATTATAAATACTACTCAACTCGAGAAGACCCTCAATTGACGACTTTATAGGATGTCTATTGGAGCTCCTCATGAGTCTGTTTAGTCCCCAGTCCTTACTGAATACCTGTATACCCATATAAACTTTTACTAAGCCCATGGTCTACTAAGACTAACCATTTGGACAATCCAGATATAGATATACACTAATCCAGAAGGAACATCAATCGGCCCATGTCGGTAACTATGGATCATGAACAATATATTTTTAGAACATACTACATAATGGCATTTCTTAACACCATTTGTAACTCATTGCAACTATGTCACTACTAATATATTCTTGGGTCTTTGTCATATTTCAGACAATGTTCTAATTTTTAGAATTGCTAACTTTTAATGCTAACCCAAAATTCTTTGGATCAGATCTAAACTCCTTTAGATCTACAATATTTATAAATGTTACAAGCTTCTTACCATATAATTATAAATTAACGATGATTATTAAAATGATCATTGTTAAATAGAATGGAATGTAAGTATCATCTCCAACAACTCTCACTTGCTCTAGTGTCATTCACGATGATATCTAATATCTATCGTCTCCACGTGTTTCTTAAACACTTTAGGAGTTAAGGCCCTACTGAGCGGGTTCGCTATATTTTCTATAAGATCTTTTCTAGATACTATCACATCTCTTTGAACCAAGCTTTGTTTAATACATGGTATTTGATCTCTATATGTTTAGACTACTGGTATATTCTTGGCTACTATACTTGAATAATTAACCCGTTAACTGTCGTAATTTAGTGGGATAAGATCCATTGAACCTGAAACTATTCCGAGTTTAATGATTATTTTACGTATCCACATTGCTTCCTTTATAGCTTATAAAATCGCAAGGTATTCTTTCTCCAAGGTAGAATTAGCTGTGAACACCTATTAAACACGCTACTAACTGATTGCGGCACTTATTGAGAAGAACACATATCTAGATGTAGACTTTTCTATCATCATGATTAGACTCAAAGTCTGAATCAGTGTATCTTCTTACTTGTGAATTACATTCTCCATATTTCTAAAACTTATTCTCTGTATCTCTAAGATATTTTAGGATATGTTTCACGAATATCTGATAGTCGTTACCTGTATCAAATAGATGCCGGCTTATAACACTTACAGCCTTACTGATGTCAAGTTTCATATAGAACATTGCGTACATCAAACTACTTATAGCCGATGCATATTTTATGTTAGACATTCTAACTATTTCATATTTCATCTAATGAGATATTTTTCTAGAAAGATGATTGCCGTGTTTGAAAGATACATTAACTGTCTTATAGTGTTTAAGGTTATACATTTCAAGAACATTTTCCATGTACAAGGATTTAGGAGAGTCTTATCAGCTTCCTAACTCTAACTTTATCTTCATAAAGCTCTTATTCCCAATATATAATAAGCCTTTTCCTAATCCTTCATGGAGAAGCTTTTACTTAATAATTCTTGACTAATTATTACATACCTATATTATTTTTGATATTAAATATGTCATCCACATAGAGAACCTAAAAGATAATCTTGCTCCTACCGCCCTTTCTAAACACATATGCTTCCTCTTCGTTTTTTTTATAATAACCAGACTTTTTGATTACTTAATAAAAAATGAAGATTCTTGATTTAGGAGGCTTGTTTAAGTCAATAAATGGTTTTCTTTACTCTGCATACTATATTAGAAATCCAACTGGATGTAAAACCTTTTTAGGTTGTTCCATGTATATCCATTACTCAGAACCATTCCTTTGGGAAGCTTAATCAAGTCCTAGACTTGATTGACATGCTTTGAGTCAATTTAAAACTTCACGACTCCTTACCATTTTCCCGAATTAATGTCTAACATCACCTCTTTACAAGTCATGGGATCTTTTCCTTTAACTAAGGTAACCCCAATGACATCTTCAAGTATCAAACAATACCTTACAGATATTCTTGATATTCTTTTTTACTTACGTGGAAGGTGTATCTAAAAGATATTTTACTCACTTGAGTATAAAATTCCATCATCGGTTCCATAAATTTTGGAATGACTTTGTTAAGTTTAATTTTTCTATAATCTGCACAACCCATGAGAAATTATTTCTTTAGAAAAGTGGCATTATAAGGAATGAATGTTTTATTTCTCTTGGATCGTAGAACTGATATCCCTTAAATCGATACTTGTACCTATTAGGGGCAAGTTTATCCTGTTAGGTAACGTTTACTTAAACAATACAACCCTAAACCTTAACATACTTAAGACTCAGTTTCCTGTTAGTCTATATCTCATATGGAGTAGTAGGGAAAGATTTTGATGGAACTCTGTTCAATAAGTGAATAGCAGTTTCTTGAGCATAACCCCATCAGATTATTTTAGAAGATTAGTGTAATTCATTATCAATCGGTTCTAATCTAATAAAGCCTGATTCCTCATTTTCAGAAATACTATAGTGTTTTAGGAATACCTGAAGGACTATAGTAAGCAAGAATTTCATTCTCCCTTAAATATTTTAGGAATCCACTGCTCATGTATTTATTGCTTCAACCTAATCAAAGACATTTAATAAATTTAGCGGTTGGTTTCTCTACTTCATGGTTGAAAGCCCTTTGAATATTTCAAAAAGTTTCCAACTTGTGTTTCAACAAACACATGTCCGGATCGTGACATTCATCAATGAAGACAACAAAGTAAGGAAACCTATCTATAACAATGTAATTTATTAGATCACGTACATCACCATATACAAGTTTCAATAAATCTGTTGGCATGGTGTCGTACATTAATAATGGAGACTTGGTCATTATCTTTTGAATACAAGATTTATAAACCGGATAGAGTCCTACAGTAAGATCAAGTTTTTGACCATACCTAACCAGATAGGTTAGGTGTCTTACGCCTGTATGTCCTAGTCTTATTTGCCATAATTTCATACTATTCAAAGTTCTAAAACTTACTACTTTATCTGTTCATCAAATTATTCAAGACATTTCTTATTGTATCTTAATTATAATGGCCTGTTGTCAAGTGACATTCAGCTGACAATACATTATCAATATCATGTAAATATAAGAAATAATTCCTTTTATGTAAGTAATTAACCTTTAGTGTCATACACAAGAAGTGATATTATTTATCTGATAATGTTCGGCATAAAATAATTAGTATACAATCTTATGCTTCAGTAAGATAAGAGAGGTGACTAAAAGTCTGAACAACTTAATTATTCTGAAAATCTCTATTTCCTACATAAAGATGAACTTCTCCTTACAATAGCTTTTAGCATATCTCAAATCATACAATAATTGTAGATTGAGAGGAATAGACAGTATCTAATACATAACCTTTTCTAGTATAAAATGTTGATGAAATGTCAATGTTTTAGTAAACATTCATTTAAAGGGCTTATATTGTCTTTTTTAAGATACTTAGACAATAATAATTACAGCGTCGAACAATGTTGCAATAGAAATAATTTCATTTACACTTACTGTCATCTTGTGAATTTTAGATATATTAAAATAATTCTTTTAGTAAGGAGCATAATAGTACTTACATTATTTTTGTGCACTTGCTCCCACTGAGTATCAGTAGATATTGAGGTCATGATATATTTATGAATTGACTCTCAAATTATCTTTATCCCTTTTTTTATAATTTAAACCTCTTCAGAAGAAGTATTATCAGAAACACCTCTTATTATCTATTGATCTATGATATATTCAAATTATTCCAAATCTAGAATAATTCTAACATTCTAAGTCAGTCATAATTATTATTCTGATGCCCTTCAGTTCGTGTATGCCTAATATGTATCTCTAACGGATTACTCGTATTTTACTTATCTTATCTCTATAAGACAAGACAAGAGATGTTTAGCGGATTCATTTCTAATTGTTAATATTAACATTTTTAGATCATGGATATAGCTAGTATATGTTTTCGATTTAAAGACGTCATCTCACTGCTTTACATATTTCCCATAATCTCTCAAACAAGATAACGAAAACTTAAACATTTTAAATTTTATAGTGAGAAGTAGATTCAATCAGCATTCTACTCAGGCCTCACGCTTTAACATTATTGGCATTTGTAAAACCCAAAAAGTAGACAACTCTTTTCAATTGCATCTCATACAACTCTTACTTTTGATCTTAAACACACTTTAGCAATATTGGATAAATATATTTCAAATTAACTTGTCAATGATCAAATATAAGTTACTGATATTATCTTCACGCTTTAGCAATATTAGATAACACTTTCGCTTATATTTTCCTCATCTCATGTTTAACGGCATATTTCGAATCACACGACCAATTCCCTCACACTTTAGCGATATTAAAAAAAACCGAGTTAACCAGATTATTACTGTATTGACAAGGCAGACCATGTACAATATTATCTCATAATGTAATACATTTCAATCGATTAAGAGAGATTTTTTTATAATAATAAATTTTTCGCATCTTATACAGATCTGATTCATAATCAGAATATTTATTTACGTAAGCACAACTAACCCTCACTAGTAGAGCTCCCATTATGGTTAACAGCGTAAACAAATATTAACTGTTTATATAACACAATAATATAACAATTATATTTTCATTAATAAAGCTCACATGCATATAATGCAAAATGTAGTGTACTGTATAGAATGCCCCAGTGATATAAAATTTGGATCGCCTTGGTGTTCAACTATTTGAACACCCCAGAATATGTTGTGTAATGCCTTGGCAACAGAAAAATATAGAAAAAATTAAAAAAAAATTACTTGTTTTTACTCTTATAACGCCCCTGCGTTCAAGACTTGAACACGTCAACAAGTAACCACCAACGCCCCAATGTTATACATTATAACGCCCCCGACATTTGTTGCTTTGAACGCCCCAGTGTTAAACTAAGAAACCCCATGGCATTCATAAAAAAATGAATGCCCTAATAATCCAAGCATAACGTCCCAGCGTTCATCTGGGCAGAACCCAGAATCCTGCATTTTCAATACTTTAAAACACGATTTAACACATTCTGGGCATTCTCAACACTTACAACACGCCACATTAACCCAGAAACATACAAAATTATGCTCTAATACCACTGATAAGGTGTATTCATGGTGCATGCATGTGATTATGTTCATTACTCATTATTCTAATGCATGACAGTCATACATAATTACATAACGAAATTATAAATTAATTTTCTAAGCAACAAACATACTGAAATTGAAGTCTTGTTACATTAATAAGTTCAAATAATCATACCTTTAAAGCCTTTAGACATTTCTTTACTTGCAGCTCACATTGAAGTTAACTCTTGAACAATTCTAGTCAACTCTAGTATGATAGCATTGTTTGATCAATTTTTAGTAGGATTCAATTTCGAAATCCTCTCAAAATGGGGTGGTTTGTTGATTTAGAAAATAGAGACTATATTGAAACAAGTTCAAAACTTGTTATTTATAGATAACAAATGTGGGAGGCTAAATGCAATATTTGTAAACCTTTAGCTACCTCACTCTTTGTAGGGTTGATACTTATCACTCATGCATCTCATACATATTACCAAGTGTTAATCATGCAAACCCCTAATATTCCATTTGTCAAACAAGTGGCCATGTGTCAAGATTTCCTTTTACATGTAATAGGGACCTCTTTGGAACATTTACAAAGTATGTTTCCTATTTTTCAGAGAGGTCCTAAAACGTATCCTGCTTTTCAAAATCATCTCGGATTGAACTATTCAATTTATCTCGCTACCATAGTCCTCAACGAGTACACTTTATATTGTGAGACTCTCTAGGTTCACCTTCGTTTTTCTTACAGAACACTTTCGCAGGCCTATGAAAAATGCCTCACATACACGTTACGAATATAACAGAACGGAGCGTTGAACCATACAAGTTGAGTCAACCATATCCATATAATCCTTTCATCACCTATATCTTGGAAAAGTAGAGATATAGATCATCACCGTCAAATCTCTATGTGCTCAACCTTGAATTTATCTCCAGATTTGTATTTTCGTAAAATAATATTCTTAAACACATTTGCAATATTGTTTAACCCTACATAAAATATTTTTTCGAGGTTTTATGCTTTTAGCTAAAAAACTTTCTGAAATACATTTCTTGGAGCATCAAGATATACAACTCACCCATATGAACTGACAGATCTCATATCTATGCACATCAGACTCTATAAGCATCGGACCATACCCAACGACACCTAGTAGTCAGACCATGAAAGGTCTCTGACATGCATGGAATCAAAGTATGATGGATCACTCACAAGCCCACCATGACACTCAAGTCAAAGGATCACAAATACTACTCAACTCAAGAAGACCCTTCATTGACGGCTTTATGAGATTTTTATTGGAGCTCTTCCTAAGTTTGTTCAGTACCCAATCCTTATTGAATACCTGTATGCCTATACAAACTTCTTTTAAGCCCATAATCTACTAAGACTAACCATTTGGACAATCTAGATATAGACATATACTAATTTGGAAGGAATACTGATCAACCCGTATCAGTAACCATGGATCAAAAGTAATGTTTTCGAGAGTATACTACATAATGACATTTCTTAGCACCATTTGCAACTCTTTGAAATTATGTCATTACTAATATATTCTCGGGTCTTTGTCCCATTTTAGACAAGTTTCTAGTTTTTAGAATTGCTAACTTTTAGCTTTAACCCAAACTTTTTTGGATCAAATTTAAACTCCTTTAGATCTACAATGTCATAAATGTTATAAGCTTTTTACTATATAATTATGAATTTACGATTATTATAGAAATGATCACTGTTAAATGGAATGGCACATAAGCACCATCTCCAACAGAGTGATCATCTTATGCTTCCAGATGTTGGCTCTTCATCTCAATCTGAAGCTTCTTTTCTTTTTCTAGCTTGTTGTTTCATTTCTCTTCCAGACATGGCATATTTGATTCATTAAACACGACATCTTTACTGACAATGATTTTGACCCTATTTGATTCCTTCAACCATAGCCTATATCCCTTTATTCATTCTGGATACCCAAAGAATATACACTTTTAGGATTCGAGCTCTAATTTACCAATGTTTTGGTGTGCATAAGCAGTGCACCCAAATACTCTTAAATGGTTATAACTCTTGAAATTCCTCAGGTCTCTTGAAATTCAAAGCACTTTAGGGACTTTTGTTACTCATATAGCAAGTTGTACTTACTACTTCTCCCAAAATTGTTTAGATAGTTTTAAGCTTGAAAGTATGTATCTAATTTTGTTGAGGATTATTCTATTTATTCTTTCAGTAACTCCATTTTGCTGAGGAGTGAACCTAATTGTCCTGTGTTAAACTATTCAAAATGTACTTCGAAATAATCATCAAATAATTTATTGCAAAATTTTATACCATTGTTAGTCCTTAATGTCTTCAATCTCTTGCCTAATTATATCTCAACAGGTATTTTCCAACTTTTAAATTTATTAAAAGTTTTATCCTTAGATTTGAGTTAGAAAATTCTTACCTTTCTTGAGTAGTCATCCATCAAAGAAAGGAAATACTTGTTGCCTCTACGGGTTATTGAGTTTGTAGGTCCTTATATGCCAGCATGTATATATTCTAATACTGTAATTGCTCTGTTTGTGCTTGACTTGAAACGCAACTTGTGCTGTTTTTCCAATACGCAATGTTCATAAAAATCTAGCCTTATGATTTTACCAATACTAATTAATTCTTGATTGCCTAATTTTAGCAATCTTGTCTCATTGATGCGCCTTAGTTTTTTGTGCCACGGCTCAACTTTCTCATACCCCTTATGTGCAATAATTATAGTGCTTTCAGTGATTGTTTCTCCTTCTAAAATGTAAAGGCCTTTTTGTTTAAGTTCATCTTCATAGTTTCTAACATATATTTTAATATGTTTCAAGGTGAAAGGGAAAAAGGAAAAGAAATTTATATAAAAAGAGTGGATAACCTTCATTTCTACCAAACTTAAGTATTTTTTAGCACTAATACCACAATTTTTTTATATATATAATTATTTGTTTCATTAATATATTTATATTATTATCTTTTCATAAGACCGTTCAAGGGTTTGAAAAGAAGATATAAGTAATACTATGATGGTTAGGCTAAGCATTTTGTTTACTAAACTTAGTTTATTAGTTGGTTGCCATAAACTATTTATGTTTAATTTATCTTGAACATTATTGGTTAGGTTTGTACTATGTTGGATTGGTGGAACAATGTTAATATAAATGAATAATTTTGGTTAGGTTAATTGTAGCTTATTACTATTATTGTAAACAAAGTATTAATTAAGGATGTAATTACATTATGAGTAATTATATTTAATACATTAATTTAGTATTTAAAAATGAAAATTATATTATTGAATTACAGATCAGCAAATATAAATGTATAATATACGTACCATTATAAGGAAAATATTTAAACAGCCATTCAATGTTATAGATTATTGATGCAAAATATCATAATTTAATGTTGGCTTCTATCATAAATTGTGATAGAAATTTAATTATAGCCATTCATAAATATAGATTATTGACATAAAATGTCATAATTTATCGTTAATTTTTATCATAAAATTGTGACAATATTTTTACCACGTCATTTGCCATGACTTGTCACATCATCTACAAACAATAATTTTATTTTTTATGTGATAAGTGCCATGTCAACAACTACTTATATGAGAACTCAACTTCCCCTATCACTTAATATTACCACGTGTTGTCATTTGAGTTTTTTTACACTAAAATTCTATAACAAATTTATCAAATATATTATATCACAATTATAGTTACATTTTACCTCATATATGTAAATGGATTTTAAGTGATAGAACAAATTTGTGATAAATCATATTTTATGACAAAAAATTTGTCATAAAAAGCTTCTTTTAGTAATATATATATCATTGTTACGTAAAATGTGAATATTATTATAATGTGAAGTGAATGGTGATGTAAACAAATCAATCTAATCCATTGCTTTAACAATATCCGGCCACTATTTATTTAGTCACTATTTTTACCGTCAAATAGTTTGCAATGTCACTACACACCAAATTGATAATATTTCTTTTTTTTTAATTATTTTTTTGCATCTCATAAACGCTTGTTTGTTAACTCGTACATGAATTTTAATATCAGTATTGTATTTTCTATTTTTTTTATATATTGATTTAGGCCTACATTTGTTAAAGGTGTGTTTCCCTTGTTCACAAATTTTCACATGATGCATTGTTGCATTTTATCCATGTAATATTAATGGTGTGTTTGAAGATCGTGACAAGTATTTAGCCTATACTTCATTATAAAATATATTCAGTTCCATATCACCCACTAGTGTATGTATCCACATTCAACTATTTAAAGTTTGAAATTACACGAACGGACCTTCCAAAGAGTAGACCACGCTATAACTTGGGTAGCCCATAAAAGCTTCATATATGTATTTACTAAAATGCCACTGAAACATTTTATTTTAATTTAATTTAATTTAGTCTCGTCCTAAAAAAAATCATTATATATATGTTTGTGTGTATGAAAAATGGCAATTCCCAACCCCATCATTTTATTAATCAAATTCTCTCCTACCAACTAGATTCACATAAAGACATTTATAATTAAATTTAGTTTAGACCGTTCTAACTTAAAATTCTAAGAACGCCCACAAAACAAGGACTCTAGCTTTCTATTTCCATGTATTTTTTTTGTATAAATATGCAATCTACCAATGTTATAATCTTTGTCACACTTTCAAAACAATGTGTCAATATATTCTTATTCTTATGTATTGTCACATGCAAATATATATATATATATATATATCTTTAATGTAACAACAACTTCGTACACGAATAGTCATTATAAGAATGCATTATGCCACATCATGTGTTCTACGCAAATTGGCCTTCCAAGTTAAAAGATCAACGAATATAATAGACCTCTTAATAATGGAATATACATAGTTTTAAAAAACTACAATCAGATTATATTTCCATGAAACATGGTTAACACATACTCATTCTGCATTCAAACACATAATTTTTTGTACAAACAACTTACATCTAAGTTGAATGACGTGCTTAACATGAAAGTTTATGAAAAAATACTCATCTTCAAATTTGCACATGAATTAGTATGCACAAGACAATTTTAAACAAACCCACAACAGCTGAATATGTTGCATAAATGCTGAATAGATGAAGAGTTGTAACATCATCTTTTACTCATCCTGCATGGTGATGATTTCCCCAATAAATTTTCGTCCTTTTACTTCTAATTTTACTTCATACTGGCAAATTTGCTATGTTCATTTTTTTTTCTCAACAACTTAACATTCAATGTGCTTACTAATCCTCCCTAAAAATGCTGCAAATCCTCAAAACCCGAATACCATAAGGCCACATTTTTATAATATTTGTTATTGCTTCAATAACTTCCCTAGATAACCAATAATTTTGTCTTCCTTAATAAATTTTGCTATGAACCATACTTCTGTCAACAATTTCATACATTTGTATGGATTGCAAACTTGTACTCAAATATTTCAAAATTGTGCAAGTTATTAGACAAGAAATTTCTGAGAAAGTTAAATGTTTGAGTTAAGTGTTTTTAAGTCAAATGTTTCAACCGATGCCTGTCAGCATATGTATCATCTATATGTCAAGGTACCTAAATTTGCAAATGCCCAACCTTCTTTCTTATCCAACTTTCAATATAGTTGTAGGTCCATCCTACATTACATCAAACAGGTTAAGCGTCTACAAACTGCAACCCCTCTTTTATAGATGCAAACATGCACCTCTTCCGACCCATTGACTCTCTAAATAATCTACACTCTCTTTCATCATGTAACTGTAACACTATTTTTCAATCCTATACTTCTTAAATCAACTTTCTGATTTGGCATACTATTTTGTTGTGCTACCGTGAAATATACTCCTCCAAATCCTGTTGTATGTGCACAAAATTTACCTCCAGCTACCCACAGAATGCCTGAATTACTTCATTTGTTGAATGTTTTACAAGGATGACTATTTCTAATATGCCCTACAGGTATGGCAATTAAGTTAATATTGCAACATAAATTAGTTGTCCTAAGTTGCCATATGCAAATGCTACATGACAGTCCATTGCACTTCTGATACTAAAATTACTTTAAATAACATATTAGATACTTTGTTCCAACCTGCATCAACTGAAGCCAACAATTAACATTGCCAAAATTATATAGCAATAACAAATTACACTTATCAACCAATTAATACACCACATATTTCATATATCACTATTACAGTTTTCATTCAACCTTTTTTCCATAATTGCTTCGATGTTCTGATAGTTTGTGTTAATTTCCAGTTCTTAATATGCTACATATGCTTGACTTTCGATCATGCATGTCAGCTTTCTATATCCTAATCACATTCACACTCCTTCAGTTCCTCTCCATCACAATAATTTTATACCACTCATGTACTGTCTCTCTATATAACGAGTTTATGGTGACATTTACACATATCTAAAACATATTACAAAAAATCAATCATAACTATTTGTTCAAATATCAACTTACCAACTTCGTTCCCTTTTTAACTATGGACAATTTATTTCACTACAAAACAATTAAAAGCTCTCACTTCAATTCCTTCTCCAACGAAAACCTTTTACTTTTCCACTTATTTATGCGCGGGATTATGTCCTCCTCAAACAACTTGCATACAACTTACCATCTAGCGGCAATGCTTAATATATCTATATTTAAATTTATTTTATCGAGTCGTTAGCTTACATAATATTTTCAACAAAAAAAGAAACTTGTACATAAAATAATTAAGAGTTTCCTATCAAAAATACCTATCGAAATCCATATAGATTGTACTTCTCCTCTCTCTATGAATCCGATTTTTCTTCCAAAATTTTAAAGCATATTTCTTAATGCATATTATAGAGATGAGAAAGTTTGTTGCCAATAAATACTTTCCCACATATGTGAATTAAAATCATTGATGCTATCCACCATGTAATGTTGAGTTGAGTATGTGATTTATCAATGTACATATAATTTCAAAATTTTACAACATCTGACTGAAGTATGTTAACAAAATATATTCAATTAATAGAATTAAACATATATATCATATACATGCATATGTATAACTATTATACCAAATTTATAAATAATAAATAATTGTGTAATAATAACATGTAAAGAACACTTATCTAATAAAGGTAATTTTATAAAACTTCAAGTTTTTTAATTTTTAATTGTAGAGCTCACTTTAAAGTTTATTTTAAATAATTTTAGTCTATAACAGTTTGGTGGGATTATGAAGTTAGAATAATAATTTTGAATTAGAATTTCCAATAAATTTTTGTGTTCAAACTCTTTGAACACAAATATATGTTTTCATGAAAATGAATATGGTTTTGTCATCCATGAAAAGAGAGGAAGATGAAGTTTTCTTTTTGTTGTATCAACACTTGAAAATAATGCCAAAAACATTCTCTCTCTCTCTGCATTGCCTCACATGTCCGAATTTTCTAAGTATGGAGAGTGAAAAACATTCTTCATTTTTAGTCTTTCAATACTTGAAAGAAAACCTAGACAAACTCTTTCTCTCACCCACCTCACATGGCCGAATTTTTTTCATTAGAAAGAATGAATCAATTCATTCCCCGAGTGGTTTCCACACTTGAATAATTAATTTCAAGTGTTCCCACCACTAAACAAAAAATGATCCATTACTTGATTATTTTTCTTACAAATGCTTCCACCACTTGACAAAGAATGAGAATAATAATCCATTATTCTCTTTGGTGGTAGAGATGGCCGGCCAACATACCAAAGGTAATGGCACACTTCTTTTTAATCATTCTCCATATTTCAATATATATATTACTTTACTTAATATATTAAAATCATTTTAATTTATAAGTATTTTCATTTGAAACACAATGGTTCACTACCATTACATGTGTTTTCACTTTGAAAGTAATAATAATAATAACTAAATTAATTATTCAAATACTTTTGAATAAATAATTTACCATACTAGTTTTTACTACCAAGGTTAAATGATAAATTTAAGGTAAAAATAATTCATTGGCAAAGTGCTACTTGTCAATATCCCACTAGTTAACAACTTTTATTAACTAATTAAATGATGTTCTTAATAATTAATTCTTGGCAAATGTATATCTTGAGGGATCCCGAAAAAATAATTCGATTTACTGAAATTTCTTGGATCATATTATTTAATCCAATCCGCTTTCTTAGTGCGCAATGAATACACTTTATATTGTGGGACTCTCTAGGTTCACGTCCAGTTTTTCATATGAAGCTCCTTTATATGTCCGTGAACGATGTCTCACATACATGTTACAGATATTACAAAGTAGTGCATTAGACTATATAAGTTGAGGTTATAGCATATTCGTATAATCCTTTCGTCATTTATATTCTAAAAGAGTATCGACATAGATCATCACCGTCAAATCTCTATTTGCTCAACCGTTAACTTATCTCCAGATTTATATTTTTAAAAATAATATCCACAAATACTTTTGCGATATTATTTATCCCTATGAAATATATTTTTTAAAGTTTATACTTGTGGCCACAAAATTTTTTGAAATACAATCTTGGAGCATCAAGATATATAACTTACTCATATAAACTGACAGATCCCATATCTACACACACTGAACTCCATGAGCATCGGATCATACCCAATGACACCTAACGATTAGACTATGAAATATTTCTGACATGTGTGGAACCAAAATATGGTGGATCACTCATAAGCCTACTGTGGCGCTCAAGTCAAAGGTCCACAAATACTACTCAACTCAGAAAACCTTCTATTGACGGCTTTATGAGATGTTTATTAAAAGTCCTCGTGAGTCTGTTCAATACCCAGTCTTTATTGAATACATATGTCTCTATACGAGCTTCTACTAAGCTCATGATTTTTCAAGACTAACTATCTGAACCATATAGATATAAACATACATTGATCTATATAAATATATTTTACCGATAGACCAGCATCGATAAAATTAGATCAGAAACGTAGTGTTTGAGAACATACTTATATAATGACATTTCTTAGCACCATTTGCAACTCTTTACAACTACACCATTACTAATATATATTCTCATGTCTTTGTCCCATTTCAAACAATGCTCTAACTTCTTATTTTTCTCTAACTCTTATAACTTGCGAACTCCTAATGCTGCTAACTCTTAATACTTATAACTTTTAGCGTTACTAACTTTTAGTACAGATCTAAACTTCTTTAAACCAGATCTGAACTCCTTTAGATCATACAATATCTAAAATGTTACAAGTATCTTATCATTTAATAATTAATAATATTAACGATTTTATTAGAAATGATAATTGTATAAATACTATAATTATATATTTATACTTAATGGGATGGCACATAAACACAAATACTAACAGTGTCATCATCTTTGGTTTATCAAGTTACCTTAGTACTTTTCATTTATTACTCTCTCAACAAAATACACCATAGCCAACTTTACAATATCCCCCATTGCCTCCACAATTAAACCTAATTTTATCAAACTTATTATTCAAATCTCTCGTGTCAACGTCTATTTTTTCACTGAATAAAATCTTAATGGACTTTCACACTTATATTTCCTATCAAACTCACAGCTTAACCTAAAACACAGTCATATTACTACGTTAATTCCACAAAATTTGAATATGATTACCTCCAATCATTAAACACATCTCATCCTCTATCTCTCTTGTTTTAACCTCTCCTAACAACATGTTCTCACCAATAGCACTTGACAATTTATCCTATCAATATCCATCAACTTTCCAAAATATGTTTTCCTAACTTTCATAGTCTAGTTTATATTATGTTATTCTTTGTAGAAAAAAATAAATTCTTAACCTAAATATAATTCTTTGTTGGTAATCATTCTAATGGTTGTTTGTTGACAACCATCCCTGCTAGGTTTCCAATTTTCCATAATGTTTCTTGATGTTTCCATTGTGTTTATGTTTATTTTCTTTTTTGATAAATACATATACTTATGGTCTCAGTTTTTTTTATTTATTTGGAAAACTTACAGAATAATTATTAGCTTTCTATATCGAGGCAGGCATATAAGAAGTGACTAATGATTGTTGTGATTCCTTTTGCCTCCCAATTATGATTTTTTTAGTAAGATAAGGTGTCTTTCTTTGGTTGATGTTTTGATGTTTTACTGGCTTAGATATGCTGCAAATTTTGGAATCTTGCTAAAGCAGTCTTGCCTGTTAGCCTCCAAATCCTTGGACAATTGGCAATATTTAGTTTGCTTGCTAACAATTATGCATTGCCAAATTTAAAAATGAATCTCAATTTTGATATTGAAGTATATAAAAGTTGTTGTTCTTTTTCAAATTATTATCTCCTTGTTATTGCATCTGATTGTGAAAAATAAGTTATTATCCTAAATAGAATTGGTTTTCTAAGTTAGAATATTAACTAAATAAAAGTTGTCTAACTTGTAAATATAAGGTTCCTATTTGTATAAGGAATATTTTTTGTTCTTGTATAGGTTATATTTATAGTCTATAAATACTTGTAATTCTAAAACGAGAACTAACAAGATATTAAAAATTATTCACTCAAGTTTTCTTCATGGTATTAAAAGTATAGGTAGTAGTAGTTTTTTTCAGGGAGAATTTTTTACAGCATGACTAATGACACACAATAAATTTTCAACATCAACGGTGACATGTAATTTTTTTTGCCATGAATAGTGATTAGTGATTTTTCGGTGTGAATAGTAACTCAAGGTAACAGGTACAGTGTAAACAGTATATATGCACCACCGTAAAAGTTGCTCTTTTTTCACTGTCAACCTTACCAGGAAGAGCATCCATTGATCTACTTATCAAACCTGGGATTATCGTAATTTGAGGCCTAGTTTGGTGTCATACACCTATTGGAGTTTCGATAATCAATGTTTCCCCACTGCCATGTATCTCCTACGAGTGAAGTGTCACCACCAGGCTCATTCAATCCCTCTCACATTAATCTAATACTCTAGGTAATTATCGAATCTCTGATAAGCCCTTACCAATTTAGATTTTATATTTGAGGATATTTGTCATTGTCTCAAAGTTTTAAGGTAGTTTAGTAATGTACTAAAATTATTAGAAAATTTTGATATTTTTTAAAGTTTAAAGGTAATTCTATAATTATAAAAATATTTGGTGTTTCTTTGATATTTTTCAAAGTTTATGGGTAATTTAGCAATTTACCAAAAAATTTGGAGTTTTTTTTTTTTTTTAATATCAACCCTATTTTTAACTATTAACCTATTGACTTACTAGGAAATGCAAAAATAAAAACAATTGATGATTTGATAAACACCATCAAAACAACTTTCATATCAAGCATTAATTCATTGTGCTACTGACAATCCATCTTTAAATATTACTATATTTAGATTAAACAAGCAAAACTTTCTCCAATAATTTTAGTCTATGGAGTTGTTTATTAGAGGAAAGGGAATACTTGGCTATTTAAAAGGCTCAAGAAAGGTACCAGAAGAAGATGACCAAACATATGCAACATGGGATTTAGAAAATTTTCATAATTACGTCATGGTTGGTGAACTCAATGGAATTAGAGATTGGCCAAACTTATCTTTCTCTAATAATAGTAAAAAAAATTTGGGATCTTCACAAAGACATGTTCTAATTTAGGGAGTTATGCATAATTTTTTTAATTAAAAGTAAGATCCGAGAAACTAAATAAGAAAATTATGGTATAACAAAAAATTATAACGCTTTAAAGGTCTTTAGTAAGAATTGAGTTATTTTATGAGTTTAAATGGGGATGTCCTACTGATAATGCCCTATATAAGAAGATGTTGGAAGAAGATCATGTGTTTGAACTTCTGGCAAGTCTAAACAAAGAATTTGATGATGTTCGTAGTTATATACTTGGAAAAATACCACTCTCATTCATTTAAAAAGCCTTTTCAAAAGTAAGAAGAGAGAAAATATAAAGAAATGTTATTATGGGAAATCTTCTATACTACTAAAACTTCTACATTCACTAATACTACAATAAAAATTACAGCCTCAATAAATAATCAAAGAAATCAAAAAAGGTGATAAAAAAGGGAAAATATATGTGACTACAGCAATAAACCACAACATAATCAATAATCTTGTTCAAAATTATATAGGAAGCTTCAAAATTGGAAGAAGAAATTTTCTAACAAGAACAATCGCGAAATACAAATAGTTGCAGAATTCATAACAAAACAAATGAGAGCTGAAACACCTCTAATTAGTATTGAACAATTAGACGAATTGTACATGTTCTTAACCCAAACTTAAACCTCTCAAAATCCTACATACTTTTTAGCTTAAATAGATAAGTTTTTAATTGCTTTAAACACCTTTTTCTACACTCAAGTACCTTGGATTATTGATTCAGGTGCAACAGATCATATGACAAGTATTTATCATGTATTTTCATTTTATACTTTGTGTCCTAATAATTTAAAAATTAAGATTGTTGGTGGTTCTTTATCATCTGTAGTAGGAAAATTATCAATTTTGATTTTAAAAAAAATTTAATTAGATTTAATTCTCTATGTTCTAAAACTTTTCTATAATCTTTTGTCAATCAGCAAAGTTATAAAAGATTTAAATTCTAAAGCTAACTTTTTTCCCTCTCAATATAAATTCCATGACTTATGTTCGGGGAAGATGATTGATAGAGATAAAGATGTTGATGGCTATATTATTTTAACAGTGATGCCAACACAAATGGACAAGCTCAAGCCACAAAAAGTAAAACCTCTCTTTCTGTCGAAGATGAAATAATGTTATGGCATTGTAATTAGCACGTTTTCCTTAAGTAATATATTCCCTTTGTTATTTAAAACTAAAAGGCCTCCATTATTTCAATATGAAACTAGTCAATTGTTTAAACATCATTGTGTTTATTTTCCTTCACAATTATATCAGGAATCTAAACCATTTGTCCTTATACATAGTAACATTTGAGGACTTTCCCGTGTAAAATATATTATAAAAATCAAGTAGTTTATCACTTTCATTGATGATCACACAATAGTATGTTAGGTGTACCTATTAAAAGAAAATTTTAAAACTAAAAAAAAATTTAAAAAAATCATGCAATGGTTAAAATACAATTCCATACTAAATATACTCTCTTATAATGGACAATGAAAAAGAATAATCAATTTTACCCTATGAGATTTTTTAGTAGAACAAGAATTATTTACCAATCCTCTTATGTTAATACTCCTTAACAGATTAGTATTGTTGAAAGAAGAAAATGGTGCTTGTTGGATGTCTCTCAGGCCATCATGTTTACATTTACATTTCTTAAAGTTTTATGGGGTTAAGTTGTCCTCACAACAACTTATTTGATTAATCATATGCCAACTAGAATTCTATAATTCTAAACACCTCAATATATTCTTGATTTCCAACATTTACAGTCACACCAAGATTTCACATATATTAATCCTAAAGTTTTTGGATGTTTAGTATTCATTCATATCCACAAGCACAACAGGCCCAAACTGGATCCTCAAGTATTAAAATGTATTTTTCTATTGTTAATTATATATGTGTTATAATCTTACTATTAAAAAATTCTTTGACGATATGGATATTACTTTCTTTAAAACTCAACCCTACTTTCCCAAGAATTTTCTTCGGGAAGGGAATGGTATAAAAGAGGAATATCGATTTTGGGAAATTCTATTACCATTATCATTACTTGTTCCTAATCCTAGTCTTATCAGTCTTCTATTAATTTATTAGATTCCAATTCCTCACTTCTCTCTATTGTGCCAAACAATGACCCATCACCGAGGAGGGAGATCGATTATTTATTGAACCTCAATTTGAGTTACATGTTTACATAAGAAGGTGAAATTATCAAGTTATAGAACATCAACCATCAAACCAAGAGTCAACACCAATCATTGTCAATCTAGAAGTTACAACTATTTATAATCCTTCTTGTCCTACTCTATAGTCAAATATAGATGATCTTATTCTCCCTATTGCTTTAGGAAAGGAAGTAGATCCCATATTATGCATTTTATTTTTAAATGTGTCATATGATAGTTATCTCCATCATTTAGAGCCTTTACCACTAGTTTATCAAATATTAAAATTCCAAAAATTATACACAATGCTCTAATTATTCCTAAATAGAGATAAGCTATATTATATTAGGTGGAAGCCCTTGAAAAAAGTAGCACATAGAAGCTTGTAAAGTTGACAAAAATAACAAAACTTGTAGGTTGTAATTAGTTATTTACTGTTAAATATAAGGTAGACGGATCAATAGAAAGGTAGAAGTAAAACTTATTGCAAAAAGTTTCACGCAGATATATGGTATTGATTACCAAGAAATATTTTCCTCGGTAGTAAAGATAAATATAATTTGAGTTTTATTATCTCTTGTAACTAACTTATATTGGCCGTTGTAACAACTTGATGTCAAAAATAGTTTCTTAAATAGAGAAGAAGAAGTTTATAGAGTCGAGAAAGCCTCAAATTGAAAATGTCTTTATATAACATAAAATAGTCTCCTCAGGTTTGGTTAGATCGATTTACCAAGTCTATCCAAAGTCATAGATATTCTCAGAATTAGACAGATCATACTATGTTTTATAAATATTCTATTAATGGGAAGATTGTAATTCTTATAGTATATATTGATGATATTATCCTAACAGAAGATGATGTTGTTGAATTAGAAAAACTAAAAGCTTTGTTGGCTAAGGAATTTAAGATGAAAAACCTTTGATTATTTGAGGTATTTTTTAGGTACAGAGATTGGTAGGTTCAAGGAGGGGATCTTTATGTCATAAACAAAATACACCTCTTTGTTAAAGGAAATAGGTATGTTAGGACGTAAACTTGCTAATACCTCTGTTGATCCTAACCAAAAAATACTCAAAACAAAGACCAACACCATAGTGGACAAAGGACGTTACCAAATGTTAGTAGGTGAATTGATCTAGCTATCACATATTCCAACAGATATATCTTTCGCAATAAGTGTAGTTAGTTAATTTATATAATGCCCAAATGAAAGGAATTTTAGAAGCTATTAACAAAATCATTAAATACCTTTAAAAAAAATTTCCAAGAAAAGCTTTAATATTTAAAAGGAGATAGAAGATCAACTTTAGGTTACTGTACTTTTGTAGGAGGGAATTTGGTAATCTATGGAAGTAAAAAATAATTTGTGGTTACTAGGAGTAGTGTTGCAGGTAAGTTTTAAGTTATAGCACAAGGAATTTGTAAGCTTTTATGGTTAAAGATACTACTTGAAGAATGAAAATTTTCATGTAAAAATCGTATCATAATAATAAAGCAACTATCTATATAGCTCAAAATCCAGTATATGATAGGATTAAACATGTTAAGCTAGATTTTTCAAAGAGAAATTTGAAGGATGATTAATATGCATGCCTTTTGTACCTATTGAATAACAACTAGCAAATATTCTCACGAAAAGTCTTTAAAAGCAAGCTTTCGAGTCTTTGATAAGTAAGTTGGGAAATTTAGATATTTTTAAACTAGGTAGAATGGGAGTGTGGAAAAATAAGTTCTTAACCTAAATAGAATTGGCTTTCTAATTTAGGATATTAACTAAATAAGAGTTGTCTATCTCATAAATATTAAATTTTCTATTTGTATAAGGTTTTTTTTTTCTTGTTCTTGTATAGGTTGAATTTGTATCTAATAAATATTTATAATTCTAAAGAGAGAAATACATGAATTGAGAATTATTCCTTAAGTTTTTCTTCATTCTTCATTGCTCCAATTGCTCTCATTTTCGATATATAAGTTATTCTTCCTGATTACCATAAAGGCTCTATCTCCAAATACAAGGCATGGTTAGTTGCTAAGGGATATTACAAACTCTTAAAATTGATTATCTTGAACCTTTAACCTTGTGGTTAAAGCATCAACAATGAAAGTGGTCTTAAGTTTAACAATTATGAATCATTGGCCAATAAGACAAATTGACATCAATAATGTCTTTCTAAATGGAGATTTGGTTAACGATGTATATATATATATATATATATATATATATATCACAGCCTGAGGGATTTGTCGACTCAAATTTTCCTTTATATATGTGTAATTTTAGAAATGCACTTTATGGTTTAAAACAAGCCCTAAAAGGCTGGTATAAGAAGCTAAAGATTGGTTTAATATAATAAGAATTTGTAAACTCTAAATCAAACTCATCATTATTCATTAAAAGTTGTCAAGGCCATATGATTTTAGTGTTAATTTATGTTGATGATATCATTGTGACAAGTCAATCAAGCTCCTTTCAAGAACAGTTTATCAGAAATCTTACTAAGACCTTTGCTTTGAAAGACCTGGGTACTTTTAACTATTTTCAAAGGGTTGAAGTCACTCAAACTGCTTCAAGTATTCTTTGTCTCAAACAAAGTACATAAATAAAAAGAGCAAACATAAGTAATTGCAAGAGATGTGAAACTTTAATGAGCACTAATCAGAAATTGCTTAAGCATAGAGATGAGAGCTTTGTTAATCCTTCAACTTATAGGAGTATAGTTAGAGCATTACAGTATGTAACATTCACCAGGCCTAAATTATCATTCTCAATTCATAAATTGAGTAAGTTTTTGTCCAATCCTTCAATTAAACATTGGCAAGCTTGCAAACGTGTGCTAAGGTACTTAAATTCAAGTGCAGATTATATTTTAGAAATAGTTCATATAGGAGATTTAAGATTAATAGCATATTCAGATGCTGACTAGGGTTTTGACCCTAATTATAAAAGATCCATTAGAGGCTATTATGTGTATTTGGGAAATAATTTAATTTTTTGGTCATCTAAGAAACAAAGTGTTGGAGATAGATCATTAGCAAAAGTAGAATGTACATCGTTCTCCTCGGCATGTTTAGAAATCATATGATTAAAGTCATTGTTGTCTAAACTACAAATTGATCTCTCTCATTCTGCAATAATTTGATGTGAAAATCAATCGGCACAAGCTCTAACTCTTAATTCTATTTTTCATGCGCGAACAAAATATATTGAGCTTGATATACATTTTATTAAAAATAAAATAGCAGCACTAAAGGTTGAAGTCATGTTTGTTCCAAGTGCTGATCATACAGATGATATATTCACCAAACCATTAGACATGGACAGATTTCTAAGTCTTCGAACTAAGCTTCATATCTCGACGCTGAGAGATATTAGACAATTAATATGATGCATTACTAAAATTGAAGCTGCAATGATGATGGTGCAGGGTAGTGTTCTGATGATGATGATATAGAGCAATGCTCCCGATAAATTGATAAAGCTGAATTGTGATGCTCATATTTTGGTGAAGTAAATATGTAGCTGGTTCATATATGTGAGAATATGTGTTCATGTCAGCAAGGTTGTTATGCTGACTCAGCTCAATTTGTTTTGTTATATGTATTCCCGCTAAAATACTGAATTAATTAGTTATGTTGAGCAGTATAAATTGACTGCTTTCTTTGTAAATTTATTATGTGAAATTGCTCTTGAATCTTGAGTAAATAACAAGTCTTGAGTTTCCCTTTCATTTTCTTATCCAAAATTTATTTTCTTTCGTTTTCTTATCTGCCAAACAAGATCAAACACTTTTGTTATACCCACAAACTATTCCTTTTTTTTTAACCTTTAACTCTTCTTATAGAAGTAACTCCATAACCTTATTATTCTCACCACATACCCGTGACAGCCAACCAATTACTCAAAAGAGTTGACTTGATTGCCTTATTATATGCTAACTCTTAACACAAAAGTCCTGACATTAAACCATTAGTTCTTTCATTTTTCTTATATCTTCTCCATCCAGCCACGGTTACTGTTTCCTCGATCTTCGCCGATGGTGGCATAATCAACTGCTTCGTTATAGTAGTTGGATGTTAATATGCCCTTTCGATCATATAAGGTTAAAAAAAAAAAACCGAAATACTTTCGTTTTAACTTTTTTTTAGTACTGATATTTTTAGTCACAAAGATGAGACAACGTTGTTTAGATTAGATCTATTTTTAACAGAGTTGGTACATTTAGATTTCAAACCCAAAAAGAATTCTTATCTACTCCATTTTGCACGTAAGGGTATTTAACTCCTTCCCTTGAAAGTGAGCAAATACATTTCCTCGAGTTATTACATTTAGCCACTAGCCACTGGGGGTATCCAAGTATCACAAGAATAAACAACTAGATGAAGATTTTTGTTCAGAAGTTGGTTTCTTTAGTGCAATTTGCCTAGGTTTTCCAGTTTCTGGCCTTGTCTCATTGAAAGTTGTATTATGCTTGTGCACCCTTTAACGCCAATAAGGCAGCTCCATATGCAGCCTCTGTTTGAATTGCTCGCCTCACGGGCAAACCAAGCACTCTCTCTCGTATCTTCGTCCATTTCTCATTTTTGGCACCACCTCCTGCTGTAAACACTTCCTCAACTTGGGTAGCTCCCATTTCCTTCAACAAGCTATAAGCCTTTCCCTGAATATCATACAACCCACAGCGTTCGTGTCATTCTGTTATGTAGATGATGCTTTTGAAAGATAAGTGAAGAATTCAATTTTACACCTCTATACGAGCAATGGACTCTAAAATGCCATGCAAGTATTCGACATCACTTTGAGGGCGTGGATATAACCTGCGCAAGAATGTAAATTGCCAGTTATTTAGAATGTCAGAACGGGTATGATTGCGTCATCTCTTCTGTTATATTTGGGAATGATACATTCAAAAAGGTTTAATATGACCAAATCTGAAGCATATAAACTAAACCGAAACTTAATAGTGAAGTTTCAGCAGTAAAATAGATTTACTAGCCTAAGTAGCTACTCTACATTGACAACATCGCTCTCATATTTATAATTATATTTAGGTCATCAAATGATCGAAAACCTAAGACCGTTTTAAGCCTCACATGTTAATCTAACTTTTGCTTAACAGCAACTTCAACAAGTTAATGGTGAAAACAATGACACGAATTGCTCAACAAGCAATAGACCTCATATCTTGCTCTCAAATTCTACTGATTTTTCCATGGAGCTCCTTAATTTATCTTCTCAGATGAAAAAAAAAATAGAAGAAGAATACCTGGGAGCCATCTGTGGATCTGCCACAGGGAATCTCTCCCCTACTGCATGCAGAGGATAGTAGTCTAGAGGAGAGGCTTCCAAGGGATTAATATGTTCACTTAATTTCTCCAACTGCTCATCAGTAAAAATTTGTCTAAGAACAGCTCCGCCAGTATTTGAAGCACCTCCAACAAGCCACTTATCATCAAAGCGATGACTGTACACCCCGAATCGTGAATCCTCAATACGACTGGTGCTCAGCAGCTTAATAGCAAGGGTTGAACCTAGAGAAGTGACCTAACATAGAACATTCTGATCATAATCCTGAAAAAAACTCTGGGAACACCAATGCATTTAATCGGGATGGAAAGCAAACATTGTCATGAAAACTTTTTTTCTTTTTTTGCATCAAAACAAATTAAACGGTAGAAATTCAAAAGTGGATGTCCCTGGGAAGGCAAGATCTGCATTATCTGGCCACTGGAACGAGAGAAATAAAAGCAGAATTTAATAGGATGTTTCATGTTTTTAATGAGGAAATAATGGGATATATTGGATTCCTTCAAAGAATATATAAAGCTATATCTAGTAGAGTGCTCACAGCTTTTCCAGGTTCTGTTGCACGAGCTGCTAGAAAGGCAGCTATACTATCAGTAGTTCCAGTGCATACAACACAATCTTTTGGAAAACCTGCAAGGATATATTTTAAGCATAGTTTCAGAAATGGGATTCCCTCCCACTGAGAATAGATTCATCTCTTCAGATGCAACAGAACAAAGCAGATAATCCAACGAAGTCATAAAATAGAAAACAAGGCGGGGATGGGAAAGTTATTTCCCGCATGGGGATTCCCCATCCCTGCCCCATTAAATTTTTTGGAAAATAGAGTGGGGAATGGAGTTCAAAATAAAAATAGGGCAGAATATGAGAAAGGCCTCCCAACTCTCGTCCCGCCCTATTGCCATCCCTACATCTAAATTGCCATCCAGGAATCATAACTTCAAGAATTTGCTAAACAGCTTATTGATACCTATGTAAGTGTATGCATCATCCAAACATAGTTTGATGCTCTTTTTAGCTTTTACTACTGGCAAACAAAAAATGCAACAGAAACATACCAAATTCAGTTCTGATGTCGTCTTTTAGAAAGCCAATTGAAGTTCCAGGAGCTTGGACAGAAGGTAAGAGTTGGGAATATGGTTGAGAGAGCAGCCAAGGTGGATAGGATTCAAGTTCTGGATCATAACCAACCTACGACACATAAAAGAACTCGTGAGCAGAGAAACTTAATCTTGAACAGTGGCCTAGGTGAAAGATAGGAAATGCAAACAAGACTGGAAATACCTTCAGGGCATTATTGTAATCAGACACTCCAATTTTTCCATGAAGTAGCCACAACAACCAATCTGCTTGATGTAGCAACAGAGCCGATTTTCTATTTGCACCCTCAATGTTCCACCATGAAACAAGCTTGCAAAGGGTAGATGTGGCAGAGCAAACTGTGTGGTTTGAAGGTGCAATAGATTTCACCACTGGTAAAACATCAGGACAACTCTCATTATAGAGAAAAGGTCTCCATAATGGTTCGCCGGTATTGCTGCAGTTACAAACTCAGATTATGCCTGATATACAAGAAGTCTTGACATGACTAAAAAACCAACAGGGTAATCAACGAGTCTCTAAGGTACCTACCTGTTGATAATAATAGTTGTTGCAGAAGTGCCATCAATAGAAATGGAAGCTACAAATGGGCGGAGATTAACAGGAACATCTTCAAGCTGTGAGAAAAGTGTTGTCTTCCAAGAATGTATCCAATCTATTCTTTCTTCACTCTAACTAGACAACAGAAAAGTTTCAACTTTCCTGCAGAAAGTAATTTTCTGCAATAACGCATCCAACATCACAATCTCCTAATCAAGGTCTAGAATTATTCTATTGAAATTGGAAGCCCCACTTCGAATGCACTAAGCAAACTCAATGAACCACTCCATTTTTTTTTCTTTTCGTTATTATACATGCAATTTTATTTTACAAAAACAATCAGCAATAATCTCTCTCCACAAGCCTGTAATTAATTAGAATATCACCATAGTAAAACTATTTTATACAAAATTAGCACATGAATTAAAACACCTATCAGCAACATCTGTAACTCACACTAAAAAGCACACGCAAATGTATACCATACATGAAGTTGAAATTTATCTATTGTGACATTTTTTCCATTAATACTAAACCATTACAAACATTCAATTTCATCAAATTTTTAAAAACTAATGTCTTTCTTACTCAACAACTTTCAATTCTAAACTTTAAACATTCAGTGGAACTTTTGCCAAATAATCTCACCATATATTGCGGATACTCCTTCTTTCCTTCAGAGTAAATTGTGCCATGCTTGTCAATCAGAGCATACCTTGCTCCAGAGGTACCAAAGTCCATTCCAAGATACAACCGTTCACCCACTTCAAGACTCACTTGCCCACGGGCGCCATCATCTTTACTACCACGACTACTCATCATCAAGCTCATGTTTCTTGCTCTTGCTTTGTTCACAAGCCCTGTTTCTGACATTAGCTTCCTTAATGTAAAATGCCCTGATGCATTAAGGTAACATGTTATTAACTCAACCCAGAAGCAGTAACACTATAACAGTTATGATCGTTAACATACATGATCAACATGCACAGAACTTAAATTGTTTATTTTTGCTTTAACACAATTTAGCAAATAAGATTTAGAAAAGAGTGTTTGTAAAGAGAAAAAGTACCATGTTTTGATGGTGGCGGGCAGAGAAACAGAGAAGAGAATGTAAGATAGTGGGCTGAACCTGAGACGGGCATTATGTATTTGTTAGTGAGCTTGTTGTGCTCTGTCCACGGATAAGGGGGATGCCTCGTGCTTATATGTAAGAAACGTGTAAGTTGTAACCATATCTTTAAAACGACTCGTCGTTTTTGATTTGTTAGCTAGTGGTGGAATGCAACCGGAGCTTCATCATATTGGGCCATCTCGAGCCAAATTGTGAGCTTGTTTAAGAGTCCTGCTTGTGCACTTATTCCGGTCATGACTCATGAGAATTGACTCACTTATTCCGGTCATGACTCAAGGTTTTTTTTTTATACTAATATTACACTGTAAATCAGGGAATTGACTCTCTAGGCTCTAGCCACCCAATATAAACGAATTCTCCATTAAAATTTAAGTTTATACTCGTGCCAATTTTAGACGTATATATGATGATTGTCAAGCTAGTTGCTTAGGACAGTCAGTCCTTTGCGTTTAATTTTTTTTTTTTAATAAGTAAGGTAGTTCCCTTAGATTTGTGAAAGATTAGCATCCACTTCCTACATTAGATAATTTTAAAAAAAAATAAAAATAGAAACTATCTAAAAATAGATATTTAATTTTGAATTGTGATTTAACATAAATCTTATCTCACCGTCCCAAGGATTAGCCCAAATTGGCTAAAATGGGCTTGGGCTGCGATTTCACCTGCTCTAGCTTAGAATTGGAACAATTGAGTGTTCATATGAAGGATCTTTTTAGTATTAAAGTTTTGACCCTAAGGAGATCATAATGGATCTCTCGAGTATAATGGACACCAAGAATCTCGAGGTTCACATTAACTAGGAAAACCCCATGAATCTCGAGATCCATATTAACTACTATTCAATAAGAAAAAATTTCAAAGATTAAGGAACTAGCGTTAATTATGGATTAATCTCACAAAGCCTAAAATCACTGTTAATCGAATGACAAGAATAAATTCCATATTTCTCAAGATTGACAGTAATAATCACGACGAGCACCTACTATAAAAGAGAAGGTTACTGTGACTAAAAGGGTAAGTTTTTACTTTACTTTCTCTTTTTTTTACAATCCTTAAAAACTTTTCCTACATTTTTCTTGACACATATAATTTAGCTAATTTAATCATCAAAAGATCCTCACCGAAAAATCACTGCTGAGACCTAACTTTTTATTTAACTATGATTGCAAAAAAATTGAGCCTCCAAATCAGAAGCCATCCTCAGCACAGCCTATCAACGAAGATCCAGTTTTCATTTATAAAATGCAAATTTAAAGGTTGTAAACCCAAAAAATAAATTTTTCTAGTCAACAATTTTTAACAATGTTTGTAGTAAATGATACAAAAGGCCTTAAAGAATTAAGCAAAGTCAAGATGGCAAAGCAGCACAAATCATAAACTAAATCGATGGTTGTCTAAGCATCATGAGCAAAATAACAAGATTTAGATAGCATATCCCTAGTAGGATGACCTAGCACCATATACTAGAGTAACAACATCCTGACAAGCATAGATTGAAGGAAAACTTTGAATGATGAGGCAAGAGAGAGGGGAATTAAGAAAATTGCTTATAGAAATCCTGAAGGAGCGCAGGAAATGAGCGAAGTGAATGAACCTCAGGGTATTGATTGGTAAGATGGCTCCTCTAAACCAAAAGAACTGAACACATAAAGAGAATATGATGGACATCCTACTCGAGTTTTTAAGAAGGAAAATTGAAAATGAATGCAACGGGATTTGCTCGAGGACCAATCAATAAGCTAGTTAAGATCTAACCACACCAAAAAAGAATGCACCTGATTGCAAATTAAATTTCAAAGTATGTGAGAGACTACAATGTGAGGAGAGACTTTGATCTCCCATATAGGGAAAAGAAGAATTATAGATACAATAGCACCAAAGAGCTCACTTGCAAAGATACCCTAGAAAGAAAAAGGTTTATGGATTAGAGGAACAGATACACAACCTGCTCGATAAATGGGATAAATGGGACTTTCCTCCTCCGAGAGCAATAGAAAGGGAAAGAAGATCCCCCATTTTAACCGACAAGCTTAAGGATATGAAATTATTGATAGGTTCAGACTATCTAGCCTCCCCACTTATAGGGGCATCGCATACCTAAATCACTAGACAACTAGGCTACAAACCTATTATCCATTGCAGGCTTAAGGCAAGATCAAATATGCCATTTATTTCATAAAAACCTAAAGGGACAAGCCATCTTCTATTATCAAAGTATAAAATAGATGAGTATTCCATCCTACGATGACTTTATAAATAAATTTGTGTAACATTTTTTATGGTCTTGCAAGGTAACTAAAGACCTCTAGCAATTACAAAAATCTAAGTAAGACTAAACTAAAAGCTTGAGTGAGTTTATAAAAAGGTTCCATATGGAAGTAATCCAGCTCAAGCCTTCGATCTACCCATTGCATTGAAAGTCAGGTTGAAGTTGAACTGATTTTGGTACCACTTGTTCAAGAGCCCTATCCCGAGCTACGTATTTGCCTACGACCAAGTACTAAAGTATATAGCCATTGAAGAAGAAGAAGAAGAAACCAAGACGGCAGCATGTGTGGACAATGTTCAAGGATAAGTACACCTCCGAAAAATGAGGAAAGTGAGGTCCTCAAAAAGGAAGCTCCTTGAAGGTAGGAGAAATATAATGCCCTCGTATATTATAAAACATCCACAAATGGACTAACTTGAGAGATGAATCAAGGGGATGGAGTGATGGGATCCCATTCTCATTTGGTAAGGATCAAGAAAAAGTTCATTCCCTTGGTCACTTCCTTAGAAGTAGTGTTCGATGCCATAAAGAATCAAGCTCATTCGAAAAGCCTCTAGCCTTGAAAGTGCCTATGAAACGATGCAACCAGACCAAAAGGTGCAATTTCCTTCAAGACGTAAGGCACACAATCAAGAAATGTTATGATTTGATGAAGCAGGTAAACCAGCTGGTTAGAAATGGATACTTGAATGAGTTTTGAGCTGATCACCCCAGTTAAAGCAACTATGATCATCTCGGGGGATCCCACACTAGCAAGAAATTCTAAATGGCAAATGAAAAATTATTACCAGTACTCTATGGTGGGGCATCAAGTGATTTAAAGAGACACTCGTATTTAATGCATAGGTTTTGGAAAGACAATGAATGAACAATTATATTGCCTCAGGGTGAGGCCTAAGGATGGATGTTAGACCACAAACAACTCCAAGTAAAATTTGAGAACTAAGGAAATGTTACCAGAGCACCCGATCTATCTCTTGGGGATAACAAAAAGAACCCAAGCCAAAGACTATTAAAGTTTTCAATATTGATCAGTCAATACAAAAAAAAAACTGGGAAACCTTATTCCCTTCTCCTTTCCCCTCTAAAGAGTCAACCTAGGTCAAATGCTCAATCTGGCTCAAATAGGCCTGGATCAAGATTTCACTTGCTTAAGCTTAGAATTAGAACAACAAAGTGCTCACATGAATGGTGTCTCCTCGGTATTAAAGTTTCGACCTGAGGAGATCATAATGGATCTCCCAAGCATAATGGGCCTCGAAGATCTCGGGGTTCGCATTAATGAGAGAAACCCAACAAATCTCAGGATTCATATTAATTACTATCTAATAAAGAAAAATCACAAAGATCAAAAAATCAATATTGACTATGAATTAATCCCATGAACCCCGGGATCGTTGTTAATCTTGAGATAAGAATAAACTCTAAATTTTTTATGATTACTGATAACAACGATAATAACCTATTATAAAAGAGAAGGTCACAATGACAAAAATAGTACTTTTTTAATTGACTTTCTCTTCTTCTTGCAACATTTAAAAAAAAATTCTATAATTTTCTTGACACACAATATTTAACTAATTTAAGTATCCCAGTATTTTTATTGAAAAATTATCAATAAAATCTAATTTTATTTGATTGTGATTACAGAAAAATTAAGCCTTTAAATAAAAATTATCCTCAACACAGCTTATCAAAGGTTCAATTTTCATTTTTAGAATATAAATTTAAAATTTGTAGATTTAAAAAGCAAAATTTTTAAATCAACACTTATTATCAGAGTCTTGATGGATATTTGAATAAAATATTAATGTTATGCGAAACATTAATAAAAAGAAAAAGATATGATTGTTAGGAATGGACAATTTATAAAACAACAATTGAAAAGTAGTACAAGGCCATCGCCATGTCCATCTTACATCCAAACTTGAAAGTCGAAAGCACATCTCGGCGTAGGGAAAAATTGAAGAGGCCCAAGCAACTTTATAAGAAAGGAATATGATTCGTGGCACCCACTTCACATGCCAAATAAGAGCACGTGAGCCACACAGAAAGTGAGAAGTGACAGCTAATATTGCCGATAGCTTCCTTTCCAGTCTTGCCCTTCTAAATCTGCCAATCCAATCATATACCATCAGCAATTCAGCAATCAGCATGACAGGATAGCATAGCAAAGGTCATAGGACCACCAGCCCACCAACACCAATCTTATAAATAAAGGCCTTGCATCTTCCATTTGCCTATCAAAAGGAACACGGTAAAATAAATTATTATTATCTAATCACCACCCCCCACATTTTTTTAAAAATTTTGCTCCACATTTTTTTTTTTTCATTTGGAACTCAAGTTTGTGGTAAATGCAACAGGCAATTATTTTTTTGGGTCACTCTTTCTACCTTCGTATAATGTTATATTTAGAGTAATATCAGATAGTTTAAATTATATTTTAAAAAATTATATATTAAGTAAATATTAAGTGATAAAATAGTATAAATTTTTAAATTTATTTATTATATTTAATATTTATTTAACACATCACTTTTTAATATATAATTTAAAATACTTAATATTACTCTTATATTTATAACTTTATAATACTAAAAATCAAATAATACACTTATATCTCAATGCTAGCTAATAGAAGTATTATTTCAGTAACCTTATCAAGATTTTACTATCTTGCAGCAAATGCTTATTGATTAGAATTGGATGATTCTCACTTCTTTTCTTTCAACATTAATAAGATTAACATTGTTTTCTATGAATTTTATTCCATAAAGCTCAAGCTCAAATATTTTAAGAACACATTATTTAGAGTCCATCATCCTCGATAAA
This sequence comes from Ailanthus altissimus, assembly GCA_946807835.1. Taxonomy (NCBI): domain Eukaryota; kingdom Viridiplantae; phylum Streptophyta; class Magnoliopsida; order Sapindales; family Simaroubaceae; genus Ailanthus; species Ailanthus altissimus. The sequence continues at coordinate 17,823,457 of OX327698.1, forward strand.
ATCCAATAAGAAGTGTCTTTGAGTTGGCTCTTAATTTTTGATCTTTTTAATAAGAGTCTTTGACATTGAGTGTCCTTAGCATTAAGTATCATTTTCAGTCAAGTTGACCACCTTAATCACACACTAGTGACTTAAAGTAAATTTGTTATTGAGAATTTTGACAACCGAGATGCACTCTACAACTACAACTTTTATATTCTCGATAAAAATCTTGCAAGAATAAGAAAGATTTATCATTATTTTGATAAAATTCTAATGAATGAATTCAAAAATGAAAAGTTTTGATGTTTTTTAATTTTAATATAATTCTACGATTATAAATTAAACTCACATCATAATCTTATAAATACGATTCAAATTGTTAAGCTAAAGATTCTTTAGACTCTGCCTTTTCTTGTTCTTCTATTCTTTTTTAACTTTTTTTTTTTTTATCTTTGTTAACTTAAACATTGTCATTGCAAAAAATATTTACAATGTGACTTAACTTATTTTTTATTATAAAATTCTTATTAAACTCAACACTTTTAGAGTGATTCAATTTAACCCAATTTTAATAAAGTACAATTGCTTTATTAATTATTGTTTCTAAAAAATAAAATTCAACTCATTAATTTAAAAATTGTCTAAATTTTCATATCAACAAACATAAATTTGAACTAGACACAATTTAAAAACAGGATTCAGTAGACATGTGACTTGCAATAATAATATTCCTTCCAATGATAAATATTTTATTAAAAATGATAGACTTTATATTTCTCTTAGTAGTGTTGATTAGTTAAAGAAAATCTGTCTGTAGGATTGTGTTACTGTTGGACCCATTACAATTACATCTTACCTTTTTTTCATTTTTTGTTCTTTCTATTTTTAAGGTTATCAATCGATGTCATTGGTTGGATTTGGATAAATGGGTATTGGTTATCTTGCTTTGAGCTTCATTCTTACCAACCTCATCGGTTTTCTTTTCCTTAAAAAGAAAAGGTAAAAAAAAAGTAAAATATTAAAAATAAAAGATTGTTTTGACACTTGTGAGTTTTACATTTCCCTATAAATTAATTCATGACTAAATGGTTTTCCTTTTTTATTTATTGTTTGTGTGTGTTTAACTTCTCCCTAAAACACAGTGTATGGAAATTATAAGCAATGATTATCTAAGGATGCCATTTTCTTGGGCAAACCAAACAAATTACACTTTTTAAGACTAACAACAAAAGCCAAAAAGATAATATAGCTAGCCTGCCCACGACTATCAATTATCAATTAGGGTTGCAAACATCTCTCCTTTTCACTTGCCTTTCAATCTTTTGACTTGTTTTCGGGCTAATTTTGATTGGAGAGTCATATTTTCGAGATTACTTTATCACCTATATTTGTCACTTCTCCATGCATGGCATCGAGTAAGAGCTTTATTAGTTGGGGGAAATCTTAATTCTTAGGTGCAACATGTATGCCTGCTATAGATTCCAATACGGAGTTTGAGTTTTTTTGTGTGTACACAGAAGTAATTTTTTTTTTATAAAAAATGAGAGAGTTGATATCTTATTTTATAAAAATAAAATTACCACTTTAGTCACCACGTTTTTATTAAATTACTCATGATATTATTGATATTTTAAAACTTACTAATTGAGTTTCCTCAAGAACGAAAATGATTATATATCAAAGAAGAAAATGATAGTAAAAAATATATATTTAAAGGATAAAAATGATTGAAAAAATTCTTTTAAATGATGTAATTGATAATTTTTAAAATATTAAAAATCAAGTAAGTAGTTCAATAAAAACACAGAGACTAAATTATCAATTTTTCTTTATAAATTGAGCTGATATATAGGCTCGATTATAATAAGCTCAATTATATTTAGCCTTATTTTATGCGAGTTTTAAAAGATATTTTATCATGTAATATATAATATATAAGTATTTAAAAATTAAAATATAATAATTTATTTTTAAATTAACTAATTACAACAATGAGAATAAAATTTAAAAGATGAACTATATATGACCCCATATTGTGTTGAGCATTATGTTAGGGTATGTGCTTATGTACCATCCTTATTTGTATAAATACTTATTTGATAATATTTATATGGTGTATCTTTTATTAAATCGCTAATAAACATTCTTTATATGGTATTAATGCTTGTTACATTACTGACATTGTATGATCTAAAAGAATTTATATCTGACTTAAAAGAATTCAAACCGAGAGTTAAAACCTAACATAATGCTTAACACAAAGAGTAATATAGCAGGTTATAAGAGTCAGCGAAATCTAAAAAATTAAAACCTTGTTTATAATGGAACAAAGACTTGAGGGTACACTAATAATGACATAGTTGCAATTGAAGCTATAAAATGTCATTATACAAGTGTATTCTCAAACACTGTGTTCCTGGTTTATTTTCACCAATGCATGACTGTTAGTGAATCCTTTTTACATAAATTAGTGTATGTTTATATCTGTAGGGTACGGATGGTTGTTCTTAGCTAACCATGGGCTTAGAACTCGTATAGGTATATAGGTATTCAGTTAGGACTAACTACTAGACATACTTATGAGGACCTCAATAGATAACCTATGACACCATCAATAGTAGGTCCTCTCGCTTAATAGTATACGTGGTCATTTGTCCTGAGCACCATGGTGGACTTGTGGGTGATCCACCATACTTAGGTTCCACGAATGTCAAAGACCTTTAATGGTCTAATCATTACGTTTCACTGGGTATGGTCTGATGCTCATAGAGTTCGGTGTGGGTAGATATGAGATCCGTCAGCTCACATAAGTGGGTTATATATCCAATGCTTTGAGATTGTATCTCAGAAAATCTTATGGGCATAAGCAATAAACTCGAGAAAAGAGTTTCTTATAGGGTTAAACAATGTAGTAAATGTGTTTGCGTATATTATTCATTAAGATACGAATCTAAAAATAAGTTCTTGAATAAGCACATAGAGATTTAACGGTGCAAATTTATATCTCTGCACATCCAGGGTATAAGTGATGGAAGAATTATATGTATGTGCTTTGACCTCAATTTGTATGGTCTAATGCGCTAATTTGTAATATACGTGACTTATTCATGGGACATTGTTCACGGACTCATAGAATAATTTTATTTGACGAATTATGCGTGAACCTAAAGAGTTAAGTATAATAATAGTTTTAATTCAGTAAAAATCCAACAAGAACCAAATATAAGTTTCGGGAACCCTCGAGATGCACACATGTCCCTACTTCAGTGTTAAGTACAATTATTAATTAACAATTGTTGTTGACTAATTAAATTGGGACACATGGTGCACAATAAGCCCAAAGTTGAGTTCACCCAAATGTATGATTTGGTAGGACCCATTAGGAGTAACTATGTAAGGGCACTTGGTAATTTCCATATATGATTATTTAAAGAGTTAAATAATCAAGATATTTTAAATATTATAATATATATAACTTAACCATAGTTAAGAGTTAACTAAAATTGAGTTAATGATTATCTAATATTTATATATATGTAAACTTGATAGCTAAGTTTACTTGATCCAATCATGGTTAAGTGCTAACCATAATTAGGTCAATTATATATATTATTATATTTATATGCTTGGTGGCCAAGCATGTTACCTTACCATGGTTAGGTTAAATAATAATAATACATATAAATGTGAATTAAAATAAAATTATGGTTAATTTTTTTGCTCAAAGGTGGCCAGCCATAGAGAGTGAATTTAGTGAGAGAAAATTATTTTCTTTGAGTCAAAATTTAAGTGTTGAATTATTGCTCTTCATCTTCTCTAATTAAGCCTAGCCGTTAAAGCAATTAAGCATTTGTTTTTTTTATTTATCAAAAGTTGATCAATGAGAGGACAAATAACTATAGGTTTAAAGGGTTAAACGAAGCTCGATTAAGCTGTTGTCTAATTGATCAAACTCACCCCGTTGATTACTAGAACTGTCAACAAGCTTTACTTCGGACAAATTCTCAAAATTTATAGTCCAAAGGCTTCAAAGGTGAATTTTTCATTTTTTTTAATTTGATTAAAAATGTAATTTAAATGTGTTCATAATATATTTTAACACTTTCGCTGCATATTTGATGCGTATATGTATGTATGTTGTATGAACACAATACTACATGTATACACTGTGGAATAATTGGTACTTTCACATTACCCACTTACTCCCTCGATGTTTCATATTACTTAAAAAAAAAATTCTTATGTTACAAAGATTCTATTAAATTTTAATTCTTATTATTTTTTTTACTAATCTACTCTTACATTATTAGTGGCATTCTTTTATTAATTTTTCATAAATCATTAATGTAATTTTTTTTAAAAATAATAAAAATCATAACATATTTATGTTATGATGGAAGAATAAATATTTTGGTTATTTTTTATTTTTTTTCTTTTATTTTATATTTAAATACATTAATATTTAATACTTTTGAGAAAGAATAAGTACGTTATAATTGTTTAATATTTTTTTATACAAAATTACTAAAAATTAATTAAAATAATAAAATCGTAATATATTTATTCTTTCTCAAAATTATTAAATATTAATATATTAATAAATGTGAATATAAAAAATAACTAGAACATTTATCCTTCTGCCATACATAAATATGTTATAGTTTTTATTATAATAGTATTTTAGTTATTTGTTTAGTTTTTTTAATAATAATAAAAATCATAACACATTTATTCTTTCTAATGATCATTAAATATTAATGTATTTAAAAAATATTAAATTTTAATGAAATTATAAAATATAAAATAAAATAAAATAATTAGAACTGTCACCCATCTATTTATGTTATAGTTTTTATTATTTTATTATTATTTTTTAAAATTATATATTATTAATTTTTTTTTAAAATAAAAGGATAATGACAACAATAATGTTATCAATATAAGGGTAAATTAGTAAAAGAACAATAAAAATTAAAATTTAACAGAATTTTTATAATAACAAAAGAGTTTTTGGATAATATAATATAAGGGAGATAATTGGGTAATACTCCAAATAAGAGTAGGGTAATTGATCGTTACCCAATTTAAATATATAACATAAATTTATTGAATGATCTTATTAAAAATCAATTTTTAGTTAAATTTTCTCTTGTTCGTTTAAAAGACTAGTATTCATGTGGACTCTAAAATAAAATTGCATCAAATGTCAAAATTTGTTAGAATGGGATCTTGGACTTACTTCAAATACTAATTTTGAAATTTAAGTGTCCTAAAATCGAGCCCAACTAAAAATTGGTCCGATCTTAATTTTTTCAATTGAACTTTATTTTTCAATTCTAGTTTGATTTTAAGTTTTTTTTTTCAAAGTTTATTATTGACTTTCAAATGGGTTAGTGGCAAACTTTTATTTGAAATTATTGAAATTGATGATTCAAAATTATATTTGAGTGTCATTTTGAGTTGAAGATTGAGGAGCTGACACAAGAATGAGTACACATTAGATGTATAAGAAATGGAGCGAAACAAAAAGTTAGAAGCAATGAAGAGCTCAGAATGCGCAAGGGCCACTTTTCAGGGCGCATCTTTGGTGGCGTCGTGGTGCCAAATCGAGATCGTAGCAGCGTCGTAGCACTGGCCCATGTCGTCGCGACGCCTAGTTTTGGCAATTTTTCTTTTTAATCTGATTTAATTTGTTTGAGTCGGTTTTAGACTCCCTTACACACGGACTCTTATTCTAATAAGAAAGTGAGTTTCTAAGGACGTTGAAGTCTATATAAACCCTTGTAACCTTTTAGAATAAAAATGTATTAGAGAATAAACTCCAAGATAGATAATAGAGAGCTAGAGAATGCTTGAGTGTTAAGTGTATAAAGAGAGTGTCATAAGAGTACTTGAGTACTGTGTGTACAAGTAATTATTGATAGATCTTTTGAGAACTCGTCTATTAATATATTCCTTGGTAATCTCTTATAAGAGATCTTTGTGATATGAAAGTTCTTTATGAACTACTAAAAAAAGTTAGGATCCTGTGATCCACCGTAAACGTAGCATTTTTGTCAAACCATGTAACTTTCTTATGTCTTGTGTGATTATTAATCTCATTTTGTGATATTTTCTTATTCTTGTTTTACTTTTAGGTGAAGTCTTCCACACACACTAAGAGATTTTTAGAGTGCATGTTTAAAAATATCAATAAACTATTATCAGAGCCAAAGTCAATACCTAAGTGTTATAACAGAACATAGGTTGTCAACCATGGTAACTCACAAGTATAAAATTGAGAAGTTCAATTAGTAAAATTATTTTAATCCGTGAAAGATGAAGGTTATGACTCTATTGGTGAGTCAGGTGTTAAATTTAACTCTAGGAAAGACTCAAGCAATAACCAGTGAAGATAAGAATTTTGCGACATCTGGATCCAAATTTAATAGAGAAACCATTCACAAAAAAAGCCTATAGTATCATTGTTCTATCATTAAATAATGAAGTTCTAATAGATGTGACTAGAAAGAATAATGTAATTAGTCTTTGAAAGAAGCTTGATGAGTTATACATGATAAAATTCTTGGCAAATCGTCTGTATGTCAATAAGTTGTGTCAGTTATCTATGGCTAATAAAAATTCAATTAAAGACTACATCGATGTTGTCAACAAAATCATCATAGATCTTGAGACAGCTGACTCCAAGATTGAAGATAAAACAAGTCAATCATCTTGTTATATTCTCTACCTCTAAGTTATTAGCACTTCATAAATACATTCATGTATAACATATAGACCTTTAATGATGAGTGATGTTAAAACTTTGTTAAACTCAAAAAAATTGATAAAAATATCTAAGTCTAGTAGTGCAATAGGTTTAACTGTAAGAGGAAAAGATTGGAAGAAAATTAATCAAGAGGTAAATTCAAGAAGTGCTATCAATGTAAAAAATAATGGCACTTGATAAAGGATTGTTCAAAAAGAACGAAGGATGGAAAATCTAAAAATGCAGCAATATTAAAATGTGCTTGTCCCAAAGATAAAGCTTGTGCACCCCTTGGACTACGTCAGGGGTTTAAACCCTAGCAGGGGTTAGAACAGTTTTATTTCATCTAAATGTGGGAGGTAGATATGTGGGAGGTAGATATTCAGTTATTGGCAATTATTCTAGTTATGGTTAGCAGTTTTTTTAGATATCCAATTATTGGAAGTTATTCTAAATATCCAATTATTGGCAGTTATTCTAAATATTTAGTTATTGGTAGTTATTCTAGATATCCGGTTATTGATAGTTATTCTAATTATGGTAGTTATCCAATTGTTATTCTAATTAGTTGATATTTAAGATATAATATTGAGAAATTTATATCTAATCGTGATAGCTATAAACATTTGTTATAATTAGTTAATCTTTAAAATTTAATATTGATATTTATTTATTTATTATAATTAGTTAAATTTTTAGATGTAATATTGATATTTGAAATTTATAATGTAATATTTTTTTAAAAAATTTATTAATTTTTTTAATTGAATAGGAATATATAATTGGGATTTTCATCAAAATGGAGGTATATTATAAACCTTTTATTATTGGAGCTACAGTTGCAAGTGCGTCAAATTTTTTTATTTTTTCCCTCATGTTTTTATTATTATTTTTTTAAATTTTTGAATGAGGATAAAAAATCTTATTCATTAAATATCAATTTTTATTGAATTGTCCTTTACTTTTACTTCAACTTATGTGATTAGAGTACAAAGCGTATTCACGATCTACGCCTATGCTTTGAGGGCACACTCATTATATTCTTTCAAGATAATTTAATGAATATATATCATTAAAAAAATGTATGTTTTTTTAATCACCATTCACCTCTCTTAAATTTTTATACATGTATCACTTTGCTTCTTGAACTTTCTGAAACTACCAATTACCTATTTTGAGAATTTTTTTAAAAAAAAATGATATTAAAAAAAATATCAATTACTCTCCTAAGATAGGGTAATGGGCAATTTTAGAAAATTTGAGAAAGAAAGTAGTAGTATAACAAAGGTGATAGTAATTTTATCTTTTTTTAAAAGCCAAAAAATAAAAAGGATTTAGTACACTAAATTAATACAAAGATTGATATATTATTCACTATAATTATTTGTTTTAATTTTAGTAACTCATGACAAAATTTTCAAATTCACACAAATGATAATATTAATATCCATGCACATATTTCGAGTACTTTATTTTTAATATTTTTTAATTTTATATTTTAATAATTATTTTTTCTAATCAAACATTGCAGTACGTAGATTATAAGAAACTACAATACAAATAAATAATTACTATCTAAATAAAATATAAACATATCTTAACAATACCTATAGTTTTATAAATAATTAAAATTAATAACATAACCACTTTAAAATTAGATCTAAGTGACACAATACATATAATAAAAAAATAAAAATCTAACAAATACAAAATTTAAAATAAGAATCAAATTGAAAGGTCCAATGTAAATATATATATATATTTAAAATAAAAGTTAATATAATCCTTTTAATTTCAAATACATTATGATATATATATATATAGGTCAATTGTCTTCCAGACTGTTATGCACTACTTACATCATTGTCGCAACAACAATGTGTAAATTGACTACACATATTCTTTTAGTGGGACATAATTATTTCTGATTTTGAAAACATAGTTAGAGTTTTAACGACATGGCCACAGGATTCCAGCATAATGCTGGCTACATTGAAAACATATAATAATATAAAGTCAATTCATTAATCACAATTCACACACTTAAATAAAGCTAATACTTTGGAGGTCACAGTCGGCTTAATTAGGAGCTGAATCATTACAATGGTTTATTTTAAAAACGAGATGGACAGATTTTTGTATTTTTTTTTTTAAATTCTATTGATATTTTTGTTGTTGATCGATTTTGTTGGTTTTGGATTTATTGGTCAAGATCTTGTTCTGCGCCTTTTTTTTTTTGTTTTTGTTTTGCTACTCAATTTCAAGCTCCCAATGTAAAGTTTGCTTTAGTGATTTGTAAGAATTTGTTTTTTTTTTTATAAATGTTTTCGTTTCGTTTCTCTACAAATGATGAACGAGAGAAGAAGATGAACATATCATGCAATGTTTCTAACTTCAGATTTTGATTTTATGCTAAATTTTTATTTTATTTTTTATTTTTTGTTATTAAAATAGATAAAAACTTTTTGCCAATAAAGGTATTATTTTTCCTAAATTTCAGCTTAAGACTCAATCTATTAAAAAATTAAAAAAAAAACTCTTAAATTAATAAAAAGACAACAATTTTTATTATAATAAGACTTTAAAAGAAAGTCTTAAATAAATAAGGTAATTATTATTTTTACTTTGTCAAAAATCTAATAAGTGAATCTTAATTTATTGTTATATTCTAATTTTATTTAAATTCTATAATTTATACTTCTATTATCTTATAAATAAGGTGTAAATCATAATGGGGCATTAATTTTTTTACTATCAATTATTTTTTTTTATATAAAATAATTTCACCCTATAAATAGGGTGGGAGGAGAGGATGACACATCTATTATTTCTTTAGAGTGACTATCTCTTTGAATTTATAAAGGCTTTGTTTTTATATATTTTTTTTGTAAAATTATTATTTAATAATATTATATAAATAAGTTCATCAAATTTAATAAAGTGAATGTATACTTAAATTAAATTGAACTATTATAAATTTGATGTTTTATTATTTTTTTATTTTAGACCAAAATTTTAAATTTAACAAATATTATTGAAATTTGTCTGTCTTTTTTTTTTAAATTTTAGGAGTCTGATGTCATTTTCTTACAAAATATATATGGTCTAAATTTGAATATTAAATGTGATTTAAATCAATAATAAATTAATGTGTTTGATTCGAAAATTGTGGGTTTTTCTTGCATCTGATTAGAATTTAAAAAATCTCTCTTGTAAAGTAATGTTTGTCTTGATTCTTACTTTTAAAATATTCTTTGCCGATACCTGTCTCAGCCCTTTTGTCGTTGATTAAATGTAGTATTTATTTGCCAACCATCTCGATTTGGATGCATCTTCAGCTCATGCCCATAAATTCGAATTTCTCCGTAATCCGATCGAGTAGACTTCTTGTATTAATATTACCAACGGGAGTAATAAAAAAAAAAATTATGAGTGGATTTCAACAAAAACATTAAAAAAGTTAATTATTGTCGTTGAAACAAGTAGTTTAATGTTAAAGCGACTTAAAACGAGGATCGGCGATACAAAATTAAGAGTTCGTTTGATTGAATTTTTTTAAAATTAAAATTTTTAAAATAGAATTTTTAAAAAATATATTATTAATTATTAATTTAATTTTTTTTAATGTATTACATTATTTAGTTATATATTATTAAAAATATTTATTTATTATTAAATTATAAAAAATATTCAAATTCTAAATAATTTAATTTTATATATATATAAATTTAAATTTATCATATATTTTTTCAAACTAAATTTCTTTAAACACAAGAATAAAATAAAATAAATAAATAGTAATCAATGAATCAATATAAATTATTGTATTTGGTATAAAAATTAAAAATAAAATAATCAATAAAAATTTTTAGTAAATTTTTGTAAAAATATTATAGTTGTGGAGATATAAACAATTGGAGATATGGTAACTTTTAAAAAAATGTTAGTTGAATATAGGTTTTTTCTTTTAAAAATATACTATAAAAATAAGAAAATATTATTAAAACATACATAATATTATACAAATATTAAAAAATTTTAAAAAATTCTACTCTTAAAAATTTAAAATTTAAACTTTTGTAAATAGAAGTAAAATAAATTTTTTTATCTCCAAAAGTTTTTTTCAAATTACAACCAAACGTATCAATAAATTTAAAAAGAACTTTTGACATTAAAAGAAAATCTTTTTTACTCAATAAAGAAGATCAACCAAACAGATACTAATAGTATAAAAAATCGAAACATTAAATTGAAAAGTTAAAAAGTTTAAAAATTTATGCAGTTAAAAAAAAATGTTAAAATTAGAAACTAATTATAAAAGTAAAAATATAAAAATCTCAATTATTATGAAGTAGAATCATAATTATGTGTATTAACTTAAAAGTTTTTGTTAGAACAGGTGTTAAGACTCTCGAACCTAAACATAGTTCCATTACTAAATATTAGTTTAGTTTATATTTGATATAAAAAAATTAAAAATTATAGTTTCAAGAGATATTTAATTACAAAATAATATTGTACTTCTCAAATTTTGATCTCAAAATTTACATTGCAAATCACGTGTTCAATATTCATTAGATGGTAAATTTTATAACTTCTAAAATTATTAATTTTATCACTTAATAATTATTTAACATATTATTTTAAATAAAAATATTATGAACTATCGTATTACTCTTAATTAAAATATATAATTTATAGAATACATTCCTAACAAAATTACATTAATAAAACCTAATTTTATTTGTTCTGTAATATGTTACAATATGTTACAATGCCATTCTGATCTTAGATGTCAAGAGTTGAAGCCTCTGCCTCACAATTAGTATCACAATTAGTAGGTAGAAAAAAATAGACATTGTATACATTCATCTAAAATAACACGTTTGTCTTTTGATATAGGAACTTTTTAAATTCAAATATTTTAATTGAGAGTTTAGATTTTTAAAGTATATTATTAATAATGTTTTTGGGTTGTGTTTACGTACCATTTTTATTTGTATAAATATTTGATATTTATACGATGTAAATTTTATTAAATCTTTAATTACTTTTAATTATATGATATTATACTTATAATGCTACAATTATTGTATGATCTAAAAGAGTTCAGATTTGATTTAAAGAAATTTAGATCAGTGTTAAGAGTTAACAACACTGAAAATTATAACTGCTAAGAGTTAGTATGTTATAAGAATCAGTGAATTCTAAGGAGTTAGAACATTGTCTGTAACGGGACTAGAACATTGTCTGTAACGGGACAAAGACATCATAATATACTAATAATGACATTGTTGCAAGGAGTTGCAATTGGATGCTAAGTAATGTCATTATATAAGTATGTTCTTAAATATACTGTTCTTGATCTATTTTCATCAACGCATGTCTGTTGGTGAATACCTCTTTATATAGATAATTGTATGTTTATATTTATAGGGTACAGATGGTTGTTCATAACTGACAATAAGCTTAGAACTTGTATAGGCATGTGGGTGTCCAGTTAGGATTGGATACTGAACAGATTCACGAGGACCCAATAGACTACCTACGTAGCCGTCAATGGAAGACTCTTTTGAGTTGAGTAGTATATATGGTTCTCTGACCGGAGCGCTACATATGTCAAAGACCTTTTATGGTCCGACCACTGGGTATCGCTAAATATAGTCCGATACTTATGGAGTCCGATGTACGTAGATATGAGATTCGTCAGCTCACATAGGGGAGTTATATATCCAGATACATTGAGATTATATCTCAGAAAGTCTTATGACCATAAGCAATAAACTTAGAAAATGAGTTTCCATAGGCTCGAACAATATAGAAAAGAGTTTGCATATATTATTCCGTAAGATACAAGTCTGGAGATAAGTTTATGGATAAGCTTATGGGATTTGACGGTACTAATTTATGTCTCTGCACATCTAAGATATAGATGACGGAAGGACTATACATATGCTTTGTGATCTCAGCTTGTATGGTCCAACGCACTGATTCATAATATTTGTGACGTATGCGTGGAATATTATTCACAGACTTGTGGAATAGTTCTATTTGAAAAATTGAGCGTGAACTTAGGAAGTCTCGCAATATGTAGTGTTTGTAAGACTGTGGTGGAGCCCACTAACCCTTTGGTCCACCAATGAGACCCCAAAGTCATTGACGCACCACCAACAGCCCTTGCAGGTTACCTACGCCGCTAACTAATGTCGAACCTGGGATCTCATCCCTTATAGGCCTTTAAGGTTAGATGGTTGTACCTATGACGGGTACAGCTATCGAACCTTAAAGGCCTATAAGGGATGAGATCCCAGGTTCGACATTGGTTGGTGGCGTAGGTAACCTGTAAAGGCCGTTGGTGGTATGTCAGTGGCTTTGGGGTCCTACTGGTGGACCAAAGGGTTAGTGGACTCTACCACAATCTTACAAAAATGGCGACATTTAAGGTTCAATGGTTGTACCTATTAGGTTGGTCTTGTATGAGTGATTTTAAACCTAGGGTGCATGCATGTGGGTTTGTGTCTATCATTCAAATATAGCATAGGTATCACATACATACATGTGCAGCAGATGAGTGAAATACAAATTACTCAATAATAAACACAAATAAATTTTACATGTTATCTCATAAATGTAAAATAGTTTAAGATTGAAAAATAATACCTTGTCAAGTCTTTGGTATATTTGGTCGAAACAGAGTACCCGCCTTTGAAGCAACCGTTCACAATTTTAGTTCCTTAACACGGTGAGCTTGAAGAAGCTATAATAGTAGCCTTTTCAGCAAATGGATTAACTCTTGAATCCTTATTTCTACCTTGTAATATGGGTGACCAAAATTAGAAAGAAAAATGGAATATGTGTTTTTGCTCTCAACACTTAAGAGAACTTTTGAGAGATTTTCTAACACTTAACCATTCAAAAGTCTCTCTACAATTCACTTAACCCCTTGCACGAATTTTTGATAATTAATTGAGCAACTAATTACTCTTTCATTTTTTTATTATTATCTTTTATTTTCTTACCTAATGGTAACCATTATGTTTGCCATTAGTGTTTTATTTATATTATCTTTCATTTTCTTACTTAATGGTACCTATTATGTTTGCCATTAGTTTTTATTTATTATTATCTTACAATAAACCAAATTAAAATAAAATAAAATAGAATATCATTTAAATGAACTTAGTTTTAATTTAGGCCAAATGAGAAAATACTTTCTCATCATTAAGAATCATATTAAGGCCTACCATTAACAAATGTCACCCATTTATATTTATCTTATCGTTAACAAACACATGCCAATTTAAAGAAAAAATTAATTGCTTGATTTAAATTTAAATAATAATATCATATATTATTATTATTTTATTCAATAAACATTTCAATGAATAAAATAATGATATTATTTGTCTAACAAATAAGGTCATTTTGGTAATTTATAAATCAAACAATAATTGGCCCACATATGCCATGTGTCAATATCCTATTGGTCAACAACTAATTATTAATTAATTGATGTACTTAACTCTTAAGTCTTGACACGTTCACGACCGGAGGGAAATCGAAGTAAATGTCCAGTCTGCTGAAATTTTCTGGATTGAACTATTCAATTCGTTATGCTGCCCCAGTGCACAACGAGTACACTTTATATTGCGGGATCTCTAGGTCCACTCCCGATTTGTCAAACATAACTATTCTGTGAGTCCGAGATCGATGCCCCACGCACACGTTACGGATATTACAAATCAGTGCAATAGACCATACAAGTTGAGGTCATAGCGCATACGTATAATCCATCCACCAATCATGTCCTGGAAGAGTATAGATATAGATCACTACCGTCAAATCCCTATGTGCTCATCCGTAAAATTATCTCCAGACATGTATCTTAATAAACCATATATGCAAACACTTTTATAATATTGTTTAATCCTATAGGAAACTCTTTTCCTTAGTTTGCTGCTTATGGCCATAAGACTTTCTAAGATATATATAACTCATTTATGTGAGTTGACGGATTCCATATCTGTACACACCGAACTCCATAAGCATCGAACCATACTCAACAACACCCAGCGGTCACACCGTGAAAGGTCTGTGACATGCGTGGAGCCAAAGTATGATGGATCACTTACAAACCCACCGTGGTACTCAGGTCAAAGGATCATGTATACTACTCAAACTAAGACGACCTTCCATTGACGGCTTCATGGGATGTCTATTGGGGTCCTCGTTGAGTCTGTTAAGTATTCAGTGCTCACTGAACACCTGTATGCTATACGAACTTCCAGTAAACCCATGGTCAGCTAAAAACAACCATCTAGACCATATAGGTATAGTATACATTAGTTTGTGTAAAAAGATTCCACCGTCAGACCTGCATCGGTGAATTAAGACCAGGAACATATAATTTGAGAATAGACTTGCATAATAACATTTCTTAGCCCTTATTGCAACTCTTGCAACTATGTTATTACTAATGTATTCTCAGGTCTTTGTACCGTCACAGACAAGATTCTAACACTTAGATTTCACTGATTAATATAACATGCTAACCCTTTAGCATTTATAGTTTTAAGTGATGTTAACTCTTTCAGATCATATGATGTCTGTAGCGTCACAAGCATTAAATTATTTAATAATAGTAATTAGCGATTTAACAAATAATGAACTGTATAAATATTACAAAATAAAATATTCATACAACAATGAGATGACACGTGAGCACAAATCCAAAAAATGCCATTCATAGTGGTATCTTATACCCGAGACTCCACGTGTTTCTCAAACACCTTTGAAGTTAAGGCCTTAGTCAATGGGTCCACTATATTATTTACAGAGTCAACTCTACAAATTATTACATCTCCCTTAGCTAAAATTTCTCTAATTATGTGGTATTTTCTCTCCGCATATTTAGATCTTTAGTGCGCTCTTGGCTCTTTTGCTTATGCAATAGCTCCGTTGTTGTCACAGAATAAAGGGATAAGATCCATTGAGTTTGAGACGATCTTGAGCTCGACGACAAACTTGCGTATCCACACTACTTCTTTTGCTGCCTCAGAGGTTGCAATGTATTCCGCTTCAGTTGTTGAATCAGCTGTAGATTCTTTTTTGGTGCTCTTCCAACTCACTGTAGCACCGTTAAGGATAAATACATATCTAGATGTAGACTTTCTATCATTTGGATGAGATTGAAAGTCTAAATCTGCGTATCACCTAACATGCAAATCACTTTCTCCATAAATGAGAAACTTGTCCTTTGTACCCTTAAGGTATTTAAAGACATGTTTGATTTCCATCCAATGGCTGTCACCTGGAGCAGATTGATATCGACTAGTAACACTTACAACCATGTTGATCTCGGGTCTCATGCATATCATAGCATACATCAGGCTGCCTACAGCTGATGCATATGGCATCTTAAACATTCTAACTCTTTCATCTTCTATCTGAGGAAACATTCTCCTCAAAAGATGAATGCTATGACTGAAAGGCACATTAGCTGTCTTACAGTTAGTAAAATTGTACCTTTTAAAGACACTATTTATGTATGATAATTGGGAGAGTCCTATTAGCTTTCTAGCTCTATCTCTATAAAGCTTTATACCCAGTATATAGGAAGCCTCTCCCAAGTTCTTTATGGAGAAGTTTTTGTTTAGATAACTCTTAAGTGATTATAACATATCGATATCATTCCCAATGATCTGTATGTCATCCACGTAGAGAATTATGAAGACAACCATGCCCCCACTAACCTTTTTATACACATATGGTTCCTCATCATTTTTTATGAAACCAGGTCCTTTGATTACCTCATTAAAACAAAGCCTAGAATGGCAATGAAGTAACCCGTTCATAATTCTAGACTTGGGAAGCCTAGAATGGCAGCCTCATTTTCAGCAAGGGATTCAACACTTGAATCCTTATTTCTACTTTGTAATGTGATTGGTTAAGATGAGGAATAATAGATGAAGTGTTTTATGCTCTCAACCATTGAGAATGTTTTCTAACCCTTAGAAACAAAACTCCTTATTTATCTTTCTCTCTTCACTTGTCTTTGCCAAGTGTCCCCTTAGTAAAAATGAGTAACTCTTTGCTTTTATTTGCTTTATTTCATTTCCCTCCAATTTGGACAAACATGACTCACAAGCATGTCAACATTTGCCATGTCAACTTTTCCTTATTTCTTTTATTCATTCAAACAATGAAGAAACCCAAGGGTGAATGAATGTGGCCGACCATATGGAGCATATTAGAACAAATTGAATTTGTAAGTTTTGGCCCCATCGTGCATGGTCTTCTTTTTTTTCACTTTGTTTAATCAATATTGAAATAAATTGAAACATGCTTTTGATAAAATTATTTACAATAAACAATTGATGAAATCTTAACAGTATGTGTGTGTGACCGTGTGAAGCAAAGCCAAATGAAGAAACAATTTCTTCATTTGCTTATAACATATATCTTGGTCCCACTTTGCTTACAAACTTATGCATGCATGCATGAATGTTTTATTGTTTTATTTAATCAATATTAAATACAATAAAACATGTGTATTATTGTAATAAATAATATTTGTTTCACTTTCATTTAAACAACAATATCATATTATTATTATTATTATTCAATAAATAATTTAATGAATAAAATAATAATATTACTTGTCCAACAAGTAAGGTCATTTTGGTAATTTTTAAGTCAAACAATAATAGACTTACAATACGCCACATGTCATCATCCTATTGGTAAAAACCATTGTTAACTAATTGATGTACTTAACTCTTAAGTCTTAACACGTGCACAGCCCGAGGGAAACAGAAGCAAATGTTCGGTCTGTTAGAATTTACTGGATTGAACTATTCAATTTGGTACGTTGCCCTAGTGCACAACGAGCACACTTCATATTGTGTGACTCCCTAAGTTCATGCCTGATTCGTCAAACAGAACTATTCCGTGAGTCAGAAATCGATGCCCTATACATACGTCACATATATTATAAATCAGCGCAATAGACCATACAAGTTGAGGTCATCGCGCATACGTATAATCCTTTAACCATATATATCCTAGAAGAGCGAGGATATAGATCATCATCGTCAAATTCCTATACGCTCATCTGTGAACTTATCTCTAGACACGTATCTCGATAAACAATACATTCACGTAAAAATCTTTGCGATAATGTTTGACCCCATTGAAAACACTTTTCTCGAGTTTGTTGCTTATGGCCATAAGTCTTTTTGAAATATAGTCTCGGAACATCTAGATATACAACTCACCTATATGAGCTAATGGATTCCATATCTGCATACACCAGACTCCATAAGCATCGGACCATACCCAACGACAAATAGCAGCCAGACTATGAAAGGTCTCTAACATATGTGGAACCAAAGCATATTGGATCACTTATAAGTCCACCATAGTGCTTAGGTCAAATGATCACGCACACTACTCAACTCAAGAGGACCTACCATTGATAGCTTCATGGGATGTCTATTGGGGTCCTCGATGAGCCTTTCGGTAAGCTTCATGGGATGTCTTCAGTATTCAGTCCTTACTGAATATCTATATGCTATACGAACTTTCGATAAGCCCATGGTCAACTAAGAATAACCATCTATACTATCTAGGTATAGTATACACTGGTCTATTAAAAAAGGGTTCCACCGATAAACCCATATCGGTGAATAAGACTAGGGACATATAATTTGAGAATAGACTTGCATAATAATATTTCTTAGCATCTTTTGTAACTATGTTATTACTGATGTACTCTCATGTCTATGTCCCGTTACTAACAAGGTTCTAACTCTTAGAATTTGCTGACTCTTATAACCTACTAGTTTTTAGTAGTGCTAATTATTAGTAATTATAATTCTTAACGTTAGTAACCTTTAGCGCTGGTTTGAACTTCTTTAAGCTATATCTGAACTCCTTTAGATCATACAATATCTGTAGCGTAACAAGCACTGTACCATTTAATTAATGAATTAACAATTCAATAAAATTGTATTGTATAAATATTATAAAATAAAATATTCATACAATAATGGGATGATACGTAAGCATAAATTCCAACACTACCGAAATTCACCAAGCAGTATTTCAAATACTAGATATAAAGGCTCTTGATGTTGATAAATATTGAGGTAATTCTATTAACATTTTTGGCTCAATGATGGTCCATTGGTTACACAAGCTTGCCTTCAGATTTTAAATGGTAAGACATCTCTGAAGGCTTTCAACAACACCTTAATTACTTTGCTGCTAAAAGTTAAAAGATTTTAGCTATTTTATGACTACTGACTTATAAGTTTATGTAATTTCTCTTACAAGATTATTGCTAATGTTGTAACCAACATATTAAAGACCACCCTGCATTTGGCAATTAGTGAGATTCAAAGTACTTTTAGCTCGGGTCAATTAATAATGAATAATGAAATTGTCAGTTTCAAATCTATGAATGCTAAAACTCGATATGTCAAAAGCATACTATAGGATAGATTGGAGTTTCCTTTACAATATGATACTAAAATTTGGTTTCTCAGAAAAGTTTACAGCATGGATTATAAAGTGTGTTTCCTCGATATCCTACTCATATCTAATAAATGGCATGCCTATAAGAAAGTTGCATCATTTTCGTAGACTTTAATAAAGGGGTCCTTTGTACTCGTACCTATTTATTATTTTCGATGAAGGTTTATCCGCATTAATCCAAGATACTGAGGAGAAGAAGCAGATTCAAGCGATGAGATGCGGTAGGAGTGGTCTGATAATTTTGCATCTTTTTTATATGGTTTTTTTTTCCTGAAGGCTAGCCAATCATCTTGCCTTAAAATTAAAAAGATCCTAGAAATCTATTAATTTGCCCCAGGGTAGCTTGTTAATTTTCATAAGTCAACTATTTACTTTAACAAAGGATTGCTACAACAACTTTGTTAATCTTTGGTGGCTATTTTGAGGGTTAAACATGTGGCTTCACATGTGAAATATTAATGGTTGCCAAGTATGATGGGTAGAATTAAGTTTGAGACTATTAACTAGATAAATGAGAGAGTTTAAAAGAAGTTACAAAATTAGAAAGGAGATTATTTTTGGCAGCTCATAGAGAGGTGATGGCAAAGATTATAATCTAGGCAATTCCAACATATTGCATAAGTATTTTTTTGTCTCCCTAGTGCCTTTGTTAAAGATTTTCATAGAATGTGTGCAAGCTTTTAGTAAAGAAGGGACGACGACTCTTGGAAGCTCCACTAGTACAGGTAGACGAAGCTTTGCTACCCCAAGAAATTAAGAGGTATGGGTTTTAGAGATTTTGAGTTGTCCAACAAGGTTATGCTTGCTAAACAATGTTGACGTGTAATGATTGTTAGAAATATAATGAGTTATATATTTTACTGTGAATCAAAACTGTACAATGGGAGCCTCTATATAGGCTTTAGCTTATTACAAAATAAGAAAATAATAATTTACATGAAAAAAAATAATTACTGGTTCTAAAAGGTAAGAATATTATATTATTAATATAATTGATATTATATTAATTATATTAATAATACAATATCATATATTAATAATAATATCACACATTAATACCCCATAAAGTCAAGATGGTGAAGTAGAAGCAAGCTTGAGTTTGGAGGCTAGAGTTTAAAAACTGTTGACGTATTTTAGGGTGTATGCATGTAATTATGTACATATTGAAAAACTAAATACATGTATCATATACACAAATTTGGCAGCGGAATTTATCATGTAATCAATATATACACATGTATTTCAATTCTTAACAACTTAAGAATACATAAATATACCTTTGAAGACCTTCGATGAAGATTTAAAATTCGAATTTCTTTGCTCCAACTTTGAACTCACCTTAAAGTGCACTTTTGTTCAATTCTAGTTCACAACAATCCGATGGGATTGTGAAGCTAGAATAGCAGCAGTATAATCTCTAGCAACAAGGTTTGTATTACTTGAAAGAAAAATAAGAATGATTTATTTTTCTTTCTCCTTTGGTTTTTCTCACAAGTTTTTATTCAATGAAAAACTCTCTCAAAACCAATTCTTCTTTTTTCTCTCAATCCTTGCACGAAAATTAATTCACACACTTGTTAACACACATGAAACTCAACTATTTTTAGTGCTCTCAACACTTTACAAGTGCTCCACCAAAATTAGATTAAGTGGCCAACTACCAAAATAATTTTTTGTGACCATTTTAATGGTCTAATAAAATTAACCATTAATCACAAAATGGTGCTTTACTTAATTTAATTTATATTTCTCAAATTAGTATGTCTTCCATCTAAGAATAAAATATTAAATAAATAAAATCATATTTTATTTATTTAAATAATATTTATTTAATTATTCAAAAACTATTTGAATAATTAATATTTACCTTATTTGATTTTACTAACATGGTTAATAGGTGAATTTATGGTAAAACAATTCATGGAATAAAATTGTGCCACTTGTTAACATCTAATTAGTTAATAACTCTTGTCAAATAATTAAATGATATACTTAACATTTAAGTCTAAATAAGTGCACAACCCGAGAAACTCCAAAACATATTTTTGGTTTGCTGGAATTTCTAGGATAAAACTATTCAATCCATTATGCTGCTCCAGTGCACAATGAGTACACATCATATTGTAAGACTCTCTAGATCCATGCATGAATTGTCATATGAAACTCATCTATACGTCTGTGAACGATGCCCCCCACACACGTTACGGATATTATAAAGTGACGCGTTAGACGATACAAGTTAAGGTTATAACATATTCATATAATCCCTCTATCATTTATACCCGATAAAGTAGAGATATAGATCAACACTGTCAAATCTCCATATACCTGACCAAAAGCTTATCTCTAGAATTATATTTCAATAAATAATATTTCCAAACACTTTTGTAATATTATTTATCCCTAAGGTTAAACTCTTTTATCAGAAATTACTGCTTATGGCTATACGACTTTTTGAAATACAATTTATAGAGCATTAAGATATAATACTCACCCAAATGAGCTGATAGATCCCATATCTATACACACCGGACTCCATGAGCATCGGACCATACCCAGCAACACCACGCGGTCAGACCATGAAAGGTTTCTGACATGTGTGGAACTAAAGTATAATGGATCATTCACAAGCCCACCGTGGCACTCAGGTCAAAGGACCACGAATACTACTCAACTCGAAAGACCCTCAATTGACGACTTTATGGGATGTCTATTGGAGATCTTTGTGAGTTTGTTCAGTATTCAGTCCTTACTGAATACATGTATCTCTATACGTGCTTTCACTAAACTCATGGTTTATTAAGACTAACCATCTGGACCATCTAGATATAGACATACACCAATCTATATATTTATTAAGGTATTCACTGACAGACCAGAATCATTGAAGATAGATCAGGAACATAATATTTGAGAACATATTTGCATAATGACATTTTTTAGTACTATTTGCAACTCTTTGCAACTACGTGATTACTAATATATTCTTAGGTCTTTATCCTATTTTAGACAAGACTCTAACTCTTTAGATATCGCTGAATTTTATAACCTGATAACTCTTATCAGTGCCAACTCTTAGCATTTATAACTCTCAGCATTGCTAATTCTTAGCACTGATCTAAACTCATTTAGACCAGATCTGAACTCTTTCAGATCGTACAATGTCTGAAATGTTACAAGCATCTTACTATATATAAATATAATTAGCGATTTAATAAAATAATAATACTAATATAAATATTAAACAAATATTCATACATAAAAGGATGACACGTAAACATAAATCCCAACAAAAACAACCAAGAAGTAAAGATTTGGTGAAGATATCAGCAGGTTGATCTTTAGAAGAGATGGAGTGGAGCATAACCGTTCTCTGAGAAACATATTGCTGAATAAAGTGACAATCTATTTCAATGTGCTTAGTTTAGTCATAGAAAACATCATTGTAAGTAATTTGAATAGCACTCTGATTATCACAATAAAGAAGTGTAGCTTCAGTGTAAAAATACTCATATCTTCAAGAAGTCAAAAGAGCTAAACAATCTATTGGGTAGTATCAGCAATAGCACGGTACTCAGCCTCAATATTAGAGCGAGCAGTAGCTGTCTACTTCTTACTTTTCTATGAAAAAAAGAGAATCACTCAAGAAAAGACAAAATACACTAGTTGATCATCGATCCGTAAGATCACCCACCCAATTCGCATTGGCATAAGCTCATAACACGAGAGGAGAATGAACTGAAAAATAGAGGCTATAAAAAAATGTACCTTTGAGATAACGTAGGATATAAAGAAATGCTGCATAATGAGAAGTACGAGGAGCCACCATAAACTGACTAACAACATGAACAACATGAGCAATGTATGGGCGAGTAACAGTGAGATAGACCAAACTATCAACCAACTGACGATAGATTATGTCATTATTGAGGAGAGTATCACCAGAAAATCGGAGTTTGGTATTAAGCTCTAGAGGAGTAGAGGTAATCTTACTGTTTGTCAAGCTAGATTTAGTAAGTAGATTTGATGCATATTTAGCTTGTAAGAGATAAGACCTAGTAGAGTCGGACAATACTTCAAGGCCAAGGAAATAACTAAGGGTGCCAAGATTTTTCATTTCAAAATGTTGCTGAAAAAAATCATTAAAAGTAGAAATACTAATAAGATCATCATCCGTGATAATCATGTCATCAATATAAAGTAGTAGAACACAACCACGATCTGTTCTGCTGATGAAAAGGGCTAAGTTATAAGGGTTGGACTGAAAGCTGTGTTGAGAAATAGTGCTACTGAATTTTGCAAACCAAGCACGAATAGCTCATTTAAGACTTTACTTAAGGGATGTGGATAATTAGGAAGAGGTTTTAAATAGACTTCTTCAGAAAAATCACCATTAAGAAAGACATTTTTTACATCCATCTGAAATAATGTCCAATCATGAACTGCAATAACAACTAACAAACTCCAACGAAAATAAAGTGAGTAATAGGGCAAAAGTTTCTTCATAATCAATTCCATATTTCTGAATAAAGTCTTTTACAACAAAATGAACTTTATATCGCTCAACGAATCCATCGAACTTGGTATTGATCTTGTACACCTATTTATAATCAATAGTAGTTTTATTATGTAGAAGAATAATAAAATTTGAAGTATACGATTTCTCAAGAGTCTACAATTCTTTTATCATTACTTGTTACCAAACAGGATTAACATTAACCTCAAAATAGGAGTGAGGTTCATATAATGAAAGAATAGTAGAGAAACAGTAATAATCACAAAGTTTAAAAGAAAGTTCTCTTACTCTAGATGAATGACAAAGAGATGGTGTATATGAGGCCTCAAGGTTAATATTTCCCTCTCATGTCTCTATTGCAGGTGTCAATTCCTAACTCAGCTTCCTAAATTTGGCGTAGCTTAATGTGGAGCAGGGAGCTAATCATTCAGGGATCTCGATGGCGGGTGGAAAATGGAGAAAACATTTTGATGAAAAGAGATTGGTGGGTGCCTCGAGGATATTGGATTAGCGAACCTGAAGCTACCTTCAGGTCACTGAAGCAAACCTTTTTATTCGGAGATGGTTTTTGGATGAAGATTCTATGCTAGGCATGCCATCTGCAACAAACACGACTGAGGACAAACTCTTGTGGCACTATTATTGTTGTGGTTTCTATTCGATAAAAAGCGGATATTTGGTAGCCCTTCAATTTCGAGAAACCCCTAGCGTGTCTTAACATGATAGGCTACGACGTTTGTGGCTCTTCCTGTGGAGTTTGAATATTCCGAATAAAATCAAAGTTTTTATCTGAAGAGCTTGGCATGGTTGGTTGCTGACAATGGATGCCCTTCATCAACATCAAGTTCCTATTGAAGTTCTCTATTCGTATTGCAAAACAGAAAAGGAATCAACTTCCACGCTATTTGGGCTTGTAAGAGATTGAGAATCATCCGGAAAGCTAAGTTGAACTGGAGTAATATAGCACAAGAGGTCTATGTTGAATTTAAAGATTTCATCATGTCATACATGGAGGTGCTGTCCCATTAAGAATTTATCAGGCGGTAGCTATGTTAAAAAATATTAGAGAGCTAATAAACCTGCTAAGACTGTAGGCCTACCTTCCTATTGCTGTCACGACTAGATGGAGTCCCCGCCGCCAGATGCGTACAAGATTAACACATATCCTGCATTTGATAAAGATCCTAGGTGCTATGATTTGGGAGTTGTTTTGGCCGCTGGGGTCTCGAGCTCCCTAAGAAATTTTTTGGTGGAAATGGCTGAGGCACGAGCAATACAGAAAGACATTTAAAATGCAGTCGCTCTTGGCATGGTTCCAACAGTTCTTGAATTAGACTCCGCTCGAGTCATAAAGCTACTTCATGATAGCAGCATATCACTAGCGAAGATTGATTTAATAATTGTTGATATAGTTTCTTATTTTTCTCCCTCTTGTATAAGGATGGTTGAACACATTTGAAGGGAGGCTAACCAGATAGCTCACCACTTTGGTTGAACACACAAGGATGGCCAAATTTGCTCTTTCTATAACCGAGGAGCGGGTTTGAGTGACGGAGATATCTCATTCTCTTCTTTTTTTTTAAAAAAACACATCATTAATAACAAGTGAATAATGTTACAAAAATTAATTGTATATAGCTTGACTTGATGCAGTGATATCATTGTCTCGCATCTATTTTAATTATTTAAACCATTAATTAAGCAACGACCCCTTCCTGATAAATAGTGTCAGAATAATTATGTTAAACTTTCAGCATCTATACTTATCTTACCCATTTTGATTTTCAAATTTGAATATTTCAAATATTTTTAATTAAATTCAAGTTCAGTAATACCTTGCGTATGCCTTTAAATAACAATAATAATAAATTTCCCAATGGTGTCTAGACTCTAGAGATGAGAAGTTATGAGCCAGAGCTGACAAATTTATTATGCTTCATATGTTAGTGGATGATAACCAATTGCCATTCACAAACAAAACAAGATCCTCACCATTATCACTCAAGTGAAGGTTTTTTTGTCTCTTAAGTAACCATTTGGGGCATAATCAAGATTGACCAAATTTAAATTCTACTACTATGCTTTAAAATTCTTTTTTTCTTGGGTCAAAATTTTAAAATAATCTGCTTTTGTTTTCGTTTGTTCATAAATACTAACTAAATCTATCAAATCAGAATACCTCCGAAATTAACAAATAAAATTTCTCTTACCAATTTATTAAATTGCACCAATTAATCAATTAACAATTTGTATAAACGGATCATATTCATATTGTATTAATATAGGATATTAACAAAATTTTATTTTATTTGCATATGATTAATATTTAAATTATACAATACGATATGATTAGATACGTTTAAATAAATAGATCAAATTCAATTCATGTATACATAATATTTGATTCATTTATTTAATGTAATTTAAATGAATAAATATATAAATAAATATAAATATTATTTATTTATTAAACGTAATTTAAACGAATGAGTGAATCATAAATTTTAAATATGTATTTGACACGATTAATAAATTAGTAATACGAATTTGATCAATTTATTAATTATATTAATTTTTTTACTTATATTTACTTAAAATATATTAAATAATCGTATCATAATTTATTTTATTATTTTTAATTAATATTTATCAAATACAATTTTTATATGTGCTACCACGTAACAGCTTTCTTTTCTTTTTTCTATTAAAATAATTACGGAAACTATGTAAACGAGTGCATCATATTAAATGCACCGGGGCAGGTAACGGTGGTTGACCCATCCATCTATCCTCACACACATTCACTGGTTGATGATTGCGCCCCGATGGGGATGCGGAAAGACGAAAATGGCCCCACGGTTGTTAGTCACGTCTCCTACAAAATTTTGATGTAAAAAGCGAGACACAGAAAGCCACCCATCACATGGGAAAGTATCTTCCATCCCCACCGTTCAATCACCGACTCTTGTTTGGATCTGAAACTGTGCGCGTCTATCACACGCCCCAGTTTTCTTTCCTTTTGTCAGTTCTGATCATCATACAGATGTGTTTTGATGCCTTAATAATCACGATTTGCACTAATGAGTTTGTTGCGTATTAATTTAAGTGTGATGATGTTGCTATGTACATTATCATTAAATGCGTTTATTAAACTTTAAACGAATGTTTATTCTAATACAATAGATTGAATTTTGAGATTAAATTTTATTAAAGTGAAGACTCGAACTTGCAATAATGTTTCATTTATAAAATACCTTTTATAAATGTCTTTTTTCTTTTTCCTTATTTTCCCAACACATCTATATAAATTGAGCGTCGTTTGCATACACTTTGAAATAATTGAATGATTTTAAGAAATTAATAATAATAATACCTCCATTTGAAAAGAAAATATTTTAAAAATCTCTTAACTAAAAATATTTTCAAAAATGTGGGTCCTGGGAACTTTGTAAAATTAAATTAAATTAACTATTTAATTTCATTATGTGCCGAAATATCGTTTTCTCTTCAAATACAGACAACACTTAATCACTCGCTCTCTTCTTTCCGCACGACGCTCCCCGCGCCACACATTTTTCCCCTTTCAAAATTTCTGTCTCATCTTTGTCAAAGACAATTCCCAATTTCTCGCCCCATTATTTAGGGCATTTCCGTAAATTATCACCACAATTATACACAACATTCAAACATGTCTGCATACGAAAGCGAGTACAAATAATTTATCTACTTGAGAAAGTTTTTAGCCTCAAAAACCAAATTATAATTAATTTCTGTTTTGTCGTAATTAACACCCACTGTTATTCCCGCTCATTTTTAGCATTTTATTTTTCAAAACTCTCCCCCTTCCCAGGTCCATTCTCACCGTCCACGTCAGCAGAAAAGCCACGTCAGCAGCACAGTATTTAATTCCTAATCTCTCCCCTCCAATAAAAAATTAATTAAACATTCAAACTGATAAAAATTTATAATTTTTTTTTAAAAGAAAAATATTCGTCGGTCTCAATCTCTCTTGCTCTCTCACCAGTTATTAGAGAAATCCTCTTTACGTCTCTCTGCAACTCTCTCTTTGCCTTAAAGAAGAAGGAACAATCTCGCCATTGCTAAATCTATAAAGCGAAAAAAAAAATTATAAAAATAAATAAGTTAAAAATAGGAACAATGTTATTCGCTTTTGTGTATCAAGCCATGTGAGTTCACTGACACATTCTCTTCTCTCCTCCTCCTCCTTCTAATTCTTTTCTTCACTCGTTCTCTCGACCGAGGCGCTGGCCGACTCGTGGAGTCAACTAAAGTCAACTCACCTGAATGGCGTCCTCGTCGCGAGCTCGAAGCAGTTCGCCGTTCTCGCACCGGAAGTCTTCGAGTCCGTACTCGTCGACGTCGTCGTCGTCTTCGTTCATGAACAATCGGCTCATGCCTCGCTCATGCTCCTCCTCGGCTTCCACGTGCTTCAACTCGGGTAACGGACTCAGTTCCCGATCCATGACACCGAGCCGGTCCCGCGCTGAATCAATGTATTACGGTCCTCGCGGTTACAGTGCAAGCGCAACACCACCGGTCAGTTATCCGTCCGAGGACTTGATTACCGACCCGTTAGATGTGCAGCAAAGGTCCGGCGATAGCATCTCCGTCACTATTCGGTTTCGGCCGATGAGGTAAAATGATAGATCTGAGATTGAGATATTAGATCTATAAAAGGAAATTGAATAGTTTCAGTTTAGCATTTATTTATTTCGATAATGTGATTGATTGGTTTATTTGTTATTTAATTTATTAAAATTCAGTGAGAGGGAGTTTCAAAGAGGAGATGAGATAGCGTGGTACGCGGATGGGGATAAGATTGTGAGAAACGAGTATAATCCAGCTACAGCTTATGCATTTGGTGATTATTAATATTATTGTTTTTTAATTTTTAATTTTTGAATTTTACGCCAATTTTTTTCTTTTGAATTAGTGTATTTTGAATATGTAATTTATTTATAAATGCAAATTTGTAGATAAAGTTTTTGGACAGCATGCGAATTCACAGGAGGTTTATGATGTAGCTGCTAAGCCTGTAGTGAAGGCTGCGATGGAAGGCGTCAATGGTGTGTTTTAACAATTGATAAAATTTTGAATTTTTTGACAAATGAATTGTCATGTAGTGTGCGCATATGAATGATGGGATTGAAACGTTGCAGGGACTGTTTTTGCTTATGGTGTTACAAGTAGTGGGAAGACGCACACTATGCATGTAAGCCTCTAAAGTTTCTAGCATGTTTTCTTTAATTAGTTCATTAAGAGTTAAAGTTGATGTGGGTTTTGAAATCATAAATGATTGATGAGTTTTTGGTGGCAGCTAGCACTTTAATTTTATTGAACATGGCAGTAAATATTTCAAACTTGCTGTTTCCAGCTCCATTGTTAGTACACATTTTTGTTAATTCTGTTAGATTGAAGTTTGAACATCTTTTTTTTTTTTTTGTGTGGAGAGACCCTTGAATTTTCTTAAGTTATCCTTTTCCCTTATTTGGCTTCAGAGATGAACTATGAGAATCTCTAAGTATTTTGATTTATTACTTTGAACAAATCAGTACTATTACTGCTTCCTCACTTATCCAAATTATTGCCAAGTGGCTTTCCATGGTGGTTGCTAGATGTGATTTCTACTATTTCCAGTGTTCTATTGGTGTAACTTACATCTGTTTATGATTAGTAGTACATTAATACATGGGGATGTTGTAGTAAGCTTTGTAGAGGTTTCTAGGTATGCTTTTACTTATCACATACAAATATTATAATTTTTTTTTGTTATCTAGTATCTGACGTTTCTTATGAATTGTGTACAGGGAGATCAAAATTCTCCTGGAATTATACCATTGGCCATAAAGGATGTCTTCAGCATTATACAAGATGTAAGTAGTTTGCAAAAATCTTGTACATGTAAAATATAAGAAACAAAATTATGTTGCTTCCCTCCCCCTTCCACGTTTTCTTCTTGTATAACTTTCACAAAGTGCTGTTTTTCTTTTAGTTTCATGAGTTATCCTATGCTTTAGACATATGTACTCTTTCCTCCTCTCACTTGGTCATTTAGACAATTTCAGTCTTGTATATTTTATTTATGTGGGCAACGAAAATTGTTGCTGCTCTTTTCCTAGAGAAACTACGTAACTTTCCTTATCTCCTGTTCTCTGATTATATATAGCACTCTTATGATCTATTGGTTGTTTGTTTGCAACACATGGGCATTGCAAAACTATGGAAGCTTACATTTAGTCTTGATATGTAATGAAGTTTGGATCACTAATTGAATTTTCACATCAGTCTCCAGGAAGAGAGTTCTTACTCCGTGTGTCATATCTTGAAATCTACAATGAGGTAAGTGGCACTTTACAGATGTCATTTGCAACTTAACATATGCCATCAAGAATTACCACTTTTGGCACTTCATGGTGTCTGAAGTCATTCAAAAAAATTTCATTCAGTTATTGATTGCAACAAACATGATTAGATTTCCAGTCTTCTGTTTGTATGCTGTATTTTTCTGAAATTTTAATGATCATCCTTAACCATATAAACCTGGTTACTTTTATATTTTATGGAAGTTCTTTGTTAGAGCTAGTTACTCTTAATAGCATAACATTTGACTTATGGTGCTAATTCGGCTTCTTGTATCAGGTGATAAATGACTTGCTTGATCCAACAGGTCAAAATTTGCGTGTTAGAGAAGATGCCCAGGTTTTTAACCTTCTGAAATATAATCTCTTTTTTACCTTTTCAATATTCTCGCTTTATCTCTGTATATATATATTTCCTTAGTGACTTATGAGAATGCTAAATATTATTTACAAAATTGATGGTTTATTGCTGCAAATTGAACATAGAAAATTCCCAGCAGAATATTGGTGACTGAAGATATTTGACTTGCTTGTCATGTAGTGTAACGAGTTTTTTATGTGCACTAATTTGTTATAGTTGATATAGAGCTTGGAAATTAATTTGATCATCAATCTGTAACCTGAGTTGTCTTCTATCTGTCTTCTCCAATGTGGAAAAGTTCTTAATATTTGATTTCTCAATGTTGACTTTACTTATGCCAGCATTATGTTTTCAGGGCACCTATGTTGAGGGTATAAAAGAAGAAGTGGTCTTGTCCCCCGGGCATGCACTTTCTTTCATTGCTGCTGGGGAAGGTATTCACTGTGTTCACTCTGTAGCAATCTTTATTTTTTTAATCTTCTTCACCTTTGCAGATTTTCTTACTATTAATCTTCTAACTAATCTATCTTACTGGCAGAGCATCGTCATGTTGGTTCCAATAATTTTAATCTGTTGAGTAGCCGAAGTCACACTATATTTACCTTGGTAATCATTCTTCATTCATTCTACTAAACTCTACAGACCCCTAATTGGACCGGTTACTACATTCAATTTTCTGTGCTTTACAGATTCTTGAATGCTTTCTATTTATTACCTTGTTTGCAGACTGATTTGTGTGCACATTCTCAAATTCATATATACTCACACGGATTAGTCCCATGATTAAGCTTGTCAATATGTTGATACACGCTTTTCTAATTGTTGGTAAGCTTACTGGTTGCATTTTTGTGAGCACCACCATTTGAATTTGCAGAAGACTGCAGTTGTACTTTACAGAGTTGGAGTATGTAAGGTTTTTAGTTTCTAGAAACTAAGGAACTCAAAAGGAATATAACAGCTGGTATTGCATCATTTACAGTGTTGAAACTTGCTCTTACTTTTGTAGATGATCGAAAGTAGTGCCCATGGTGACGAATATGATGGAGTGATCTTCTCTCAACTTGTATGGTGATTTCATTTTGTCAAAATAGTAGTCTTTTGAATTATATGGTTTGTCTTACTCTTCATTTGATTTTTTCTCATTTCTGTTTTCTGTTTAGAATTTGATTGATCTTGCTGGATCTGAGAGTTCAAAAACTGAAACAACTGGACTAAGGAGAAAGGAAGGATCTTACATAAACAAAAGTCTTCTTACTCTTGGAACAGTGAGTTTCTTGTAGTTTTATATTATATTAATATTTTGGTGAACTTTTCTTATTGTTCATTCTTCTGTGTTGATCACAAATGGCCTTCTTTCTTAAAATAAAGGTAAAACCAAATAAGTCTTGACACTGTCTATCTACCGACATAAGTATAGTTTCTGAATTATTTGCTTTATTGATGCTAGGTTGGCATACAGATCCAATAGCTAATTACTCATTGGATTGGATGCTTAGACTTAAATGTGCGATTACTCACATTGTTTTTTGGGAGGAAATGGCATGTATTGTTAACTTTCTTTTCTAAATGTGATTTATTTTGATGTTTATAACTTTATTATATGGTTGCAATATGAAGGTAATAGGAAAGTTGAGCGAGGGGAAGGCATCTCATGTTCCCTACAGGGATTCCAAGCTAACCCGTCTTTTGCAATCTTCATTGAGTGGGCATGGACATGTTTCGGTGAGTTTGAGACACAGTCATCTTATTATTTATGAGTAATGGGTTAATCAAACCTTGTATATCATTGGGGGAAATTCTCCAATTTATGGGTGCTTGCCTGGCATCTGTACAGAAACTGAATTGCATTGTAGATTTTTATTGGCTTAATGCCGTAACTTGAATTGGGTTGTCTTATTTATCCATTTGTAAATGATTGTCTATTTAATTTTTTTTTTCATAAGAAGCAGAAGTAGACATTCTTCCATATTTGTAGTGAAGCTTGATTTCCTTTTTATATTTAATATTTTTCAGCTAATATGTACGGTTACTCCAGCATCAAGTAGTATGGAAGAAACTCATAATACACTGAAGTTCGCAAGCAGGGCAAAGCGAGTGGAAATTTATGCCTCACGGAATAAGGTGTGTTGTAATCTCTAAGGTTTATCAATTGCAATATCCAATGATTTACCTTTGGGGACCATCTGACCCTACCCGTCCCTGAGATGCTCAGCACTTCACTGTTACCACTCCATGCCCCAATTTTGGCAGCCTTCTATCTTCCATCAGTGAGAAATGCACTCCCTATGTCGCCCTGTGCTGCTTGAAGAAACAGATGAAGATCTAAGTGATTAAATCACTGCTTCAATCAACTTAAGCTACATAACTCCAAAAGCAGCTGGCAGACCCTTGCTGAGATTGCATTTGGCTCACCTTATCAACAACATTCACTTTCTGACCACTAAAAAGTGATTAAATCACATCCAGATCTGTTCTTAATCTCTTTGTTGAAATGGCTTCAAATCACCATCACCACCACTAATTGGCCCATCACTTTCTTCAACACCAAATGAGACTGCATTAAAAGCTGTGAAAAGACACTACTAAGGCCTCATCACCTCTTTAAACTGAGGCCATTAAGGCAAAGGAGCCTAGTAAAGCCAGTCTCCGGAAAACCAAAATGAATTCTCCCACCATGCCCTCTTATTCCAACCTGTCAAAAACCTTAATTAAAATTTACTAAATTTATCAAAAAGGAATTTTTGATGGAGATAGGGAAGAGGAGGCTTTGTGTGTGGTGGATGCTCATGTCTACAGAAAATAAATAAGAAACCCAAGCATTGATTTGAACGGTAAGGTATAAAAAGGGTTATATAATAAACTGAGGTAAGCCAGTAATAAGCTCCAGGTGGGTTGGGTAATCAAATCCATTTACCGACCTAAGTGTGACACTAGTGTGGTTGCATTACCTGTCTATGTTCAGTTACCTGTTTCTTGAAAAAAGAGACCTGTACTTGGTGTTGGGTTGTGCTGGATTGGATTTTCCACCCCTAAGTCTGACTCTTTCTGAAATTTTGTTCAGATCATTGATGAGAAATCATTGATTAAGAAGTATCAACGAGAAATCTCAAGCCTTAAACAAGAACTTGATCAACTGAAGAATGGCCTGCTTGTTGGTATCAATCATGAGGAGATTATGAGCTTAAAACAAAAGGTTTTTGTTTTTGCCTTCAATTTTTTTAATATTTTTTTTTATAATTGATGTTCTGCTAGTTTGTAGTTTGATCATCAACATTCAGCAATATTGTCTGCTATTCATTTAATAGTTAGAAGAAGGTCAAGTGAAAATGCAGTCCCGGTTGGAGGAGGAAGAGGAAGCCAAATCTGCTCTTATGAGTAGAATCCAAAGACTAACAAAACTTATACTTGTTTCTACCAAGAATACAATTCCTGGACTGACTGAGGTGCCTGGTCACCAACAAAGTCATTCTGTTGGCAAGGATGATGTAAGTTATATTCATTTTAATCATGTGAGCAAAATGTTTTGTATATTTCATATGTTATCTCACTCCAAACTTGAGCAAAATGCTCAATGTTTGAATAAGGTTTGCAACAAATGAGAATTTGAAGAGAATTAAATATGAGCTGAATACTTTATGCTGAAAATTGAATGTTATCTATTGCTTTGTGAAACTTATATAGCTACAATGACATATGTGCTTGGTTAATGCATGATTGGTTAGTCAAGTTGTGTTATAATTTCTTTTACTCTGATTCATCTTTTCTCATTTTGAGGACATAATTATCTCTTTTCAGAACATTTTCATCTTTCTTGAATGAGTGCATAACTTGTTTTATTTGATGTTTTTGTAAATCTTTGATTTGATTCTTGGAATATGACTGATTTATTTCTTTCATGCATTCTCTTTCCCTGTAGTTGGATTTGTTGCGAGAGGGTTCTTTGCTTTTAGATGGTGAGAATCATCAGGACTCAACATCTACTACTTCAGATCTGCCTTGTGATTTTAAACACACAAGATCTTCAAGCAAATGGAATGAAGAACTCTCACCGACTAGCAGTACAGTAACTGAATCAACTCAAGCGGGTGAATTTATCAGTGGTTCAAAACTTCCAGCAGTATGTTTTTCCATTTGTCTTCTAATTCCTTCCGTTACTGTCTATTTAGCATGTAGCCAAGTAATTTTCTTGTTTATTTATGTTCTCTCACATGGATAGCTTTTAATTCTGTGGAATGTGATGCAAGAAGGGCCGGCCACCCATATTTTCTCGGGCCTTTTAATAGCTGTGGAAAATAATGTCAGAGATTTTGTGTAGTTTGCAGAGCTGAGAGTTATTTGTCTGCATTTTAAAAAGTATTGATGCCCTTATTTTCTCCTTGGTTTTGCACAAAAAGATAATCCTGCAGATATACACGAGAACATCTTTTGGAATTTCCAGATTTGGACTAATTACCCTTGCATTGCTTCCATCACATACAGTAGTTGAACCAGGAAATTAAAGTTCTCTACTTCAAACTTTTGATTGACATTTTATTCTCAATGAAACCTAGCAGCACTGTATTTTATTTCTTCGTATTGCTTTAATAATCCAGCTTTCCTTTTTAATGCATGGCCATAGTTTTGTACTTTTGTTATTCTTTCTTGAAGTAATGATTGCTTGCTGTATTTTTTCATAGGGTGGGATGACATCTGATCAGATGGATCTTCTTGTTGAGCAAGTCAAGATGCTGGCTGAAGAAATAGCATTCAGCACCAGTAACCTAAAACGCCTAATGGATCATTCAGTTAATGATCCTGAAGGCTCAAAAGTTCAAGTATTTTCTCGTCACATATTCAATCTACAAACCTACTTTAGTAAATTCAGTTTAAATGTGCTGTCAATGGTTTGAAACTTCTGGAACCAGCATGATGAAGAGGAAACACTGAAATTGTCTATAATCATTATGGAGTTCTGCTGTCTGTGCTAAGGAAACTGTATAATAGCTTGATGATTTGGCTGACACTTGATCTATGTTTCAAATAACATCCGTTTTTTGGTTATTTTCTCTACTTCTAAACATCAAGTATTTTAGTAGTCAAACCACCTGATTAATTTCCAATTCTACCTTGTGCTCTACAAAGTTCGGTTTAGACTCTAGATGGATCTACACAAATGAGAATCCAATGCATTTCAAACTTTTCATGCTACTTCAATATCCAAAATCTTCATTGTTCTGGTTCTTGAGTAAATGTAGGAGCACTCATATTCTTTGCCAGCTCTGATTAACCTGTGCATGCTTTCTACCATGCAGATCCAGAATTTGGAACGAGAGATCCAAGAAAAGAGGAGGCAAATGAGGGCTCTAGAACAACGTATAATTGAGAGTGGAGAGGCATCTATGGCTAATGCATCGATGGTTGATATGCAACAGGTGTTTTTTACGTTTATTTTTATCATGGTTTCTATTCGTTTTTTTTCTTTATAATATATATTTTGTTTTGCATCTGTTTAGTAATTAGTAATTCTGTTATTATTGGTTAGTGCGTCAATATTTCATAATCTGTTTTCTTTTGCAACAGACTGTTATGAGGTTGATGACCCAATGTAATGAAAAGGCTTTTGAGCTGGAGGTGGGTACATTATATTGATGTAATAAAGTGTTCAGAGGATGTTGAACTCAATGTCTTTCCTAAAGCTATATTGGGCATGCTATATATTTGTGCAAACTTCCATTTCTCCAATGATGATAAAAATTGTATAATATCTTTAGATGTAAAACATCAATCATTTGATTAAATTGATTTTGTCAAATTGTTGCAGATAAAAACAGCAGATAACCGTGTTCTTCAGGAACAACTGCAGAATAAGGTATGTGCCTTCTCTGGATTTCTTCTATTCCTTTTGATCAACTTATTCTATTTTAATCTGACAAATTGAAGGTTTCTATCCTTTTGGTAGAGAATGATGCTAATGGATTTATTACTTCAAGTTATATTCTCTTTGTTTAAGGTCTAAACTACTGTTACATATATGTTTGGTTATTGTCAGTGTTCTGAGAACAGGGAATTGCTAGAGAAGGTGAATCTCCTTGAGCAACGCTTGGCTTCTCTAACTGGTGATAAATCATCAGCATTTTCTGAACAGGGTACATATGAAGAATTT
The DNA here is from genome assembly GCA_946807835.1 of Ailanthus altissimus. Lineage (NCBI taxonomy): Eukaryota > Viridiplantae > Streptophyta > Magnoliopsida > Sapindales > Simaroubaceae > Ailanthus > Ailanthus altissimus. The sequence continues at coordinate 17,860,123 of OX327698.1, forward strand.
GCCGATGAGTTGAGAAAGAAGGTTCAGTCACAGGTGATTATTTATTTATAAGAATTGTGTGGCTCTTGAATGGGCAAACCTGAATGGAGTCATAGCTATTGGTCATTCCCCTGCTAGGCATCATTAACCTTCAGATTACATCTGTTTGTTGACTTTGTGCTGTTCCCTTAGTTGTTTCATACATCTTTGGACTGTTTCTTTGTATGTGTTGCCGTATTTAGGTGTGCCAAGCTGTTGAACCATTTTCTATTTCAATAAACTGATTACGAGCTCCTATTTACACCCTCATTGGACTCTGCATTTCTGTCATTGTAATTATAATCTTAAGCTCAGACAGTAAAGGTAATATTCTTATGGGTAAAAATTTATGAATTTTTATTTTAACTTTGTTATCGAGATTAGGGATGCCAAAATGCCCTGCGGGTATGGGGCCCTGTGGGGATGAGATAATTTTTGTGAAAATGAGATGGGGCATGGGGAAACATTATTCCCTAAATTATTAATGGGGCGGGGATGGGATTAAACCTCTCAAAATTATATAATTAAAATATTTCTTAGTAACCTAGTGAAAGATTTTAGGTTACCAATTTTTTTATACGAATATATTAAATATAATTTTAGCATATAGTTTATCAAATTTTTTAATTTTATAATTTGTATTTCACTAGGTTATTAAGAAATATTTTAATAATATAATTTTATTAATAAAACTAAAAACTTTTAACAAAAAATTAAAATTTAGTATTAAAGATTTTTATTTTTTAGTTGAGCTCTCAGCCGTCATTAATTTTTATTTTCTCAAACTCTCATCAAATTTAGTTGTTCTCTTTGTCCTTTCATCAAATTTACTCTTTCGTCTTGAGTAAAAAATTCAGAACTACAATAAAATCAGTTTTGGTAGCATCTACATGTACATTTAGTACAATTTGTAAGTCTTCATTGTAGCAGATTACATCCAAAGACATTAGAAGCTTTGATGTTTGCTCAAAATTGGTTATGAGATGAAATTAAATGTATAAAATATAATTATGTATTATTTGTAAAAATTTAATTTTTAATTTTATATGATTTTAACCAACTAGTTTCTATATGGTTTATTTTTATTATCAAGTTTATATTCAAGTTCTTTTACAAAAATTCAATGTCACACATTTGCTAAAGATATTGATTAGGTAAACTTTAGTCTAATTTCTTGTAAATTTAATTATGTTAAACTATTTATTACATTATCTCAAATAAATTAATAAGAAGCTAAAAGTAGTCTATTTGTTTATAGGAATGAAGTCCCTATCTTATGACTTTTAATGAGAAAAGATGAAGCAATTAAAAGAAAAATTAATGATACTAGACACTAAAACATTATTTAAATTTTTAAATTTTTTGTTTTATTTATTATTTACTTAAATTTTATATACTATTCACATTATTGAAGGATATTATCATATTATTCCAGGTTATAGTTTCATTCTCTTTTATCATAATAGATTAATTTTATATTATTAAAATATGTGAATATAAATTAATATCTAATATTAATAGAAATAGGAAATGGGGCAAGGATGGGAAAGTCATTCCTCGCATGGTAATTCCCCATTTATGGGGAATAGGGTGGGGACGGGGCTTAAAATAAAAAAAATGGAGCGGGGTACGGAAAAAGCTTCCCCGCCCCTGCCCTGTTCTGTTGCCATTCCTAATCAAGATGTCTATGGGTTTATTTATAGACTTAAAGCAATCTAGCATTAAATCATTATTTCTTGTTTGCCCGGGCTTTTGCTTCCAAACTGATTTAGATGTTTATGTTGATTTGAACAGGAGATTGAGAATGAAAAACTAAAACTTGAACATGTTCAACTGTCGGAGGAGAACAGTGGACTACGTGTACAGAACCAGAAACTGGCTGAAGAAGCTTCTTATGCTAAGGAACTGGCATCTGCTGCTGCTGTTGAGCTGAAGAGTTTGGCTGGTGAAGTGACCAAGCTCTCATTACAGAATGCCAAAGTAGAAAAAGAATTATTGGCTGCTCGAGAGATGACACACTCGAGAGGTTCTGCTATGCAAACAGTTAATGGTGTTAACCGCAAGTACACTGATGGTCTGAGACCTGGGAGGAAGGGCCGTCTCTCTGGAAAATCTACTGAAATTTCAGGAGTGATGTCTGATGACTTTGATTCATGGGATCTTGACCCAGATGATTTGAAGATGGAACTTCAGGCAAGGAAACAGCGGGAGGCAGCTCTTGAGGCTGCCTTAGCTGAAAAGGAATTTTTAGAAGATGAGTACAGAAAAAAGGTTGAAGAGGCCAAGAAGAGGGAGGAAGCTCTGGAAAATGATTTAGCGAACATGTGGGTGCTTGTTGCTAAGTTGAAAAAAGAAGGGGGTGCTGTCTCTGACTTAAATACTGAAGAGAGACATAATAATGGGGAGGATCATGTCGGTGATCCAAAAGCAAGTGACAGTGATGGTAATGCTCTCCTGAAAGATAGACAAGTTTTGGACGCTTCAAAACCAGCTGATGAAAATTCAGTAGAGAGACAAGTATTGGACATGCCAAAACCAGCTGATGAAACTCCCAAGGAAGAACCCCTTGTGGCTCGTCTGAAGGTAACTTTTTATTTTTTTTGGTCACATATCCATGCATTTTGCTTTTTCAGCTTAATTAAAAACTTGAAGCTGAGGGGCTGTGTGGTTAAGGTTTGTGGTTTAAGAAATTTCTATTCGTATTTCAAGGAAAAACAAAATTTAAGAAAAAAGAAACCATGTGAAAAACAGTGATACAACTTTTCATCACAATCTCATAAAATTCTGCAAACAAATGGCTTTAAGGAACACCATTTAACTTGTAAATGCTTTTAGGCACGAATGCAAGAAATGAAGGAAAAGGAGCAAAAATCCCTGGGAAATGGAGATGCCAACTCCCATATGTGTAAAGTTTGTTTTGAATCACCAACTGCTGCAATTCTTCTCCCTTGCCGACATTTTTGCTGTAAGTGTTCTGATTCTTTCACACATTTGAAAATTTTCTATATTTCATGCTCATATTCTCACTTGTAAATGGGCCTGCTTTACTTTTGCAGTGTGTAAATCTTGTTCGCTTGCTTGTTCCGAGTGTCCAATATGCCGTACAAAGATTGCAGATAGGCTTTTTGCATTCACTTCTTGACACTGCAATTTATGTCTTTCAAATGAAGGTAATTCAATTTTGTTCAATTTTTTTTATGGGTGACAAAAGTTATGATTAATGAATTTTGATATATCTGTTACATTTTTCTCCTTTCAGGGTTTGTTATCCTTTTTACTTTGGCATTTTCCGTGCAATAGCGGGTGCAATTCTTTTATTAATTTCTCTGTATGTAGCTGTCTAAAAGGTATATCTATAGAACGTTTGTGGACTTCTCGTCCTCTTCCCTGCAGTTGTAAAATAAGGAGTGATTAAAAGGCAAAAGAGTGGTAAAATGAATACATTCTGAAGTTTTTGATATACTATGTTGCTGGTAAAATGAATACATTCTGAACATGCAACAGAATGTTGTGATCCCTTCTCTAAACTTGGTTGTTATGTATAGAAGAATCAAAAGCCTTTTTTTTTTTTTTTTCTCTCCTTTTTCTCTTTGTACTGCATAGATCTCAATTCCTTGATTTCTGTTTTTTTTTTTTTTATAAATTTTTTCAATTTCTCCAAGAATCTTAATTGCTTCTCATTAATGTGCCATAAAAATGCAACAGCACACTGCTCAATTAATTGAGGACAATTTAACCAGGAACATAGCAGTCACCTATTGCTATTGAATACGTTGATTGACCATTCAACGGTTATGCTATTTCTTTCAAGAATAAAAGCTTTTGTTTTCTCTTGAACTTGGCTGAATTGGTTGAATCTGAACGCTTTTGGTTGAATCCATAAGCTAATTATAAAATCAGTTTACTTATTTGTATAAAAAGAGGTCGGCATAGAAGTACGGATACTCTTTATCATTCTAAACTAAAGAGGGAAATGTACTCAAATGACTTTTATATTAAGTCATAATTTTTTTTGTAGTTAAAAATTATTTGATTAATTTTTATTAGTTAAGAAATTAATAAATAAGCGAAATTATCTTTGTTAATAATATAATACAAAAACTTGTTATTTTACATTGTATTTTGATTGTTTTAGTGATAATATATTATGATGAAATGAAGAAATAAATTGTGTCAAATATAGTGAATCAAAAAATAAATAAATAAAATTGGGGGCAAAAGAAAAATGAAACCTATGATTTCTTATGCTTTGCGAGGCTTGAGGGGGGGCTACATAGCCTGGTGAGTGACTTATTCGCACATTATTGCACATTTTCTAAGGGCAATGAAGTCATTGTTGCGCATTTTTAATATATATAAGGATAATGAAGTTATTTCATGCTATTTCACACAAAACTTGTTATCTTTTGCAAAAGGTTTTCTAATGGTTGAGTATTGCTGCACAGTTTGTAAATCAATGAATATTAGTAGAATTAAGCCTTGAATATGTTTATAATAATATTCCTTATTTTATTTGTTTCTAATTAAATACAAATATTAAATCTTATACTAGTTAAAAAGTTTAGCATAATATTAAATGTAAATATAATAATTAGATTATATTAAATAAATGAATGAGATTATACCACATATTCAAAAATAGTGAATGAATAAGATTATGATGTGTTAGATTTATTATATATTTAAATTAAAGGGTGAACAAGTCATTTAAATGACAAAAGAGTGTATTTTATTTAAATTAAAAAAAAAAACTAATAGGTTAAGATAAAATTAAGTATATCAAATTTAATTAGGATAAAATCATCCATTTAATCAATTTCAAGAGACTAAATTATTCTTATTTCAAATTTTGATTTCTCTCGTATAATATTGGTTAAGCTATTTAATGTAAAAAAAATCATATTTATAAATATTAAAGTATTAAATAATATATATTACAATTAATTGAATGAATATTTAATTAATAACATAAAAAATATAAACATGCTAATTTACGAACGTTCAATCATGCATAAAAATTATACTTAAATTAATATTTATTTGAACATCATTAAATAATTTTAGTTAGTCAATAAAATATCCTGAAATATTTAATAGTTAATTTAAATGAATATTAATACATATAATTATTTGATTTTTAAAAAAAATAATTTTAATTAGTCTTGTCTTATTTTATATGAGTAGTGTTGTACTTACATAATTAGAATAAAAAATTTGATGCATTACTAATATGTAATTACTATTTGTTAGATAGTTATTGATTTTTTTTATTGCTATTAATATATATTTGTGTAATACTAATTAAAAATAGACACATAAGTTGGAATACAAAATTTGTATTTTCACTATGTAAACACAACATTATTTAATCTAATATTTATATTACCTTGGATACCAAAAAAAAAGTTATAATTAATCCAATACTATCCTATTCAAATTGACATTATTAAAGGTATCCTAATCTTGAGACCTGATATCAGGGTGTGATTAAGAATGTCATTAGAAAAATTTGTCCTCATATAATATTAGGTAAGATAATATATAACTCTATTTTGTTGTTTTAATTTTAGTACTAACATTTTTTTTTTTTAGAAAAAAAATACTAACACCTAAGGGTTTTTTTCTTCAAACTCGAAGGATAAAAAATTAAATTTAAAATCTCTATTTTAATAAATAAATAAAATACATTACAAACCCTTTACCGCAAATTAAGTAAGTTCATTTAAAACCTTGTTTTAATGATATAAACACCCCCGTTAGCCTTTTTTAGCATTATTGTTAATAGGATGAGTGGCTTCTTGGAGGATCCTAGAAGTTAATTAGGATCCACAAGTTTATGTTTCCTTGGTGTTTCTTTCAGCACGAAGAGTCTCTGACTTTTTCCACCCGTTGTCATTGATCACCGAAAGCAGAAAAGAAAGATGAAATTTGATTTGATTTTTGTTAAAATTACCACAATGCAAAAAACAGGAGTAACCCCATTGTGAAAAGTCAGAATAACCATCCTATTTTGAACTACTCAGCCAGAGAATATTCAAAGTTCATTAAACAAATTGACCAAACATTTGATATCAACTTTCTAGCAAAAGTGCTGGCCTTCTAGACAGATTGAGGGCTGATGAGGAACTGTGAAGCCATCATCATCCCATTTCCGGCCAACTTTCAGACTTTTAGCTTCTGTTGATTCATTGAGTCCTTTTAACGCACCATTTTGGGGAAAATATGAAGGAACTTGAGGGGAAACATCAGGTACCCAAATTGCTAAATCTTCTGACGAAAAAGAACCCATGTTGTTGCTTTCAAGATCTTGATCTTCAAATGGTAAAAAATTATCACATGTCTGCATTAAAAAAATTAACATAAATTAGCAGAAATTTCAATATGTTTGAAAAATGATACCCCGAAAAAGTCTCTCTCTCTCTCTCTCTATTTTTTTTCCTTTTCTTGAAAGTGTATGCAAACCTTACAGAAGACATTGGCAGCAGTAGCAGATGATGAGGGATCAAGAAAATCTTCTACTCGCCAACCGGGTATTGCCTCCATCAAATACTCCGATATGCTGCTTGTTGAAATGGAACCATTGTCGCTAATACGATAATGATCTTCGTAAGTTGTTGAATTAGAGCTGAAGATGTTATTAGAAATTGTAGAACTAGTGGCCTGCTTTACAGATGAATATGGGGACGAGAATCTATTGTCATGAGTTGCATTACAACAAGAAGCGGATGATGGGCTTGGAATGTTTAAAGAAGAATGAGAAATCTTAACGCCTGTGAGAAGAAATCTGTTGTGGTTCTTTGTGTATTCATTGGCTTTATGAATTGGCAGGTCACATTCTCTGCAAAGAATTGCTCTATCTTCTTGACAAAAGAGCAAGGCACGTCTCTCCTAGAGACGATGAAAATGAAAATAAATATTGTTAAAGCATCACTATGCATCATAATTCATGTATCATATTCTTTGATTTAAGAAGAAGTGAAGAAACTTTTTGAGTACCTGACAGATATCACAAAGTGGGGATTCTTTGAAACTGGGGTTGACAAGACTGAAACGCAAGTGTTTGCTGGCTAATTTATTAGCATCGTGAATCCGATGATCACAGCCATCACAGAGAGTAGCTTCATCAGCTGAGCAAAACACCGAGGCCTCTTCTTTGTCACACACATCGCACCAAATCTTCATCTCTTTTCTATTGACGTCTCTCCAGAATTTTGATAAACACAGTACAAAAACAAAATCAAATAGAATAAAATAAAGATTGATATATAGTTGTGAGTTGCAAATATTGAATGAGGGAAACTGACAAAGGTTAATATTATGGGAGTATGGGCAAATAGAGGCAAAGCAATAGCTCAAATGCAGGTTGCTTAACAGTTTCTGACTTTAAAAGAAAGCTCTGGAGAGAACATATATAAATTAATAGATCTATGTAAAGTTTTAGGTTTCTGGGTTTAATTTCTTTTGAGTATTGAGGAGAGAGAGCAACTTGGTTTTTCTGCTGGGCTGTGTTTATTATTTTCTTCTAAATTGCTATGAAGCTTTCACCATCAATCTGAATTGTGTCTGAGATAGGGGCCATGGCTAGCATTTATCCTTTCTTTTATTGAATTGACCCCAAACCTTCTCTATTTAAAAATTATTTTTAAAGTGAGCAATAATAGAATTATAAAAATGAGAGAGCTGGAATAATGTTGCCTTTGGATGACCGGGCCAAGATGGAGTGGTTGCTTAACTTTCTTCCATTGTTATATTTTTTAAGGGAAATTTCCTTTTTTACCACTAATTTCCCCTATTAAACTATTTTGACCAAGTTAAAATTTGATTTTTTTATTAATAAAAGAAATAGTATTTGAACCATTTTACTTTTAACTGTAATTTTAAGCATCTCTCTCAAAATATATTAGCAAGACGCCACGCGGCTAAAAATATTTATTTAATTTTCTTTTTTATTGAAAATTTAATTTTTATTATTTAATTTAAATTTTATTTAATAAATAAAATATTATTTTTAAGTAAAAAGAAACAATGAAGAATTCCCTCTCTTGCCATTTTCTCTTTATCTCTCCCAATTAAATTCATTACTAAATTTTCTCCATAATTTATAGATAGATTTGAGACACGTGATATTTTAAAGAATAGAAGTGAAATAACTATTTGCGGAGTTAAAAAATTTAGAAATTGACCAAAATTAGTGAGTTTTTGTTATTAGTTTGTATTATATTAATTCAAATGTGTAAATTTAGTATTAAAAATATAAAAATATAGTTAAAAATGAGTGTAAAAAGTCAAAAAAGACAACAAAAAAAAGAGTTAAAAATAATGGATTCAATGTCGAAATTGCGTCCAGCTCATGGTGTGCGTGCCGGCTGCACGCGTTGGGCGCAGAGCACCACGCGCCAAGCGCACTTTGGGCGTGGCATGCAAAGCGCAGGCCACGTGGCACCAATTGGCAATTATTTTTCTTAATTTTTTTGAATTTTTTATAAAATTAATTATTTCTTTTTATTTTATCATTAATTAATTAATTTTTATTTCTTTATTAGTTATTTTTGTATTGTATATATTGTTCAATATGTTTTATTTTTTAATTTTTAATTTTATGCAATTATACTAATAATTATTTTAGTGTTTTTTTTCAAGTGCTGTTGATATTATTGTAATGCATATTTCAACCATTGTATGCTTTAGAGGAAGGTGGAAGAGTTCCAGTGATAGTGTTAAAAGATACACTGAATTTCAAAATATGTACATGTTAGTTTCGAAAAATATAAAATATGTAGTATTGTTGAAAAAAAGTTGTCATATTTTTAAAATTGATTAGGTGCTGTATAAAGTAACTCTTAGGTTCGAGATTCCTTCAAATACTGTAAAGTTGATACTTATTCCACTTGAAAATATTGATGATGCAATATTTTAGTTGAGCCTACATAAAAAAAAGTAATACACCTTTATGTGTAATAGTAAATATTTGAGCTCCTAAATGTGAAAATAATGTAAAATCATCTATGAACAGAAATAAGGCTATGCTAATCAATTCAAGTTTGCAACCGGTAGAAACTAAGTAAGTAATATAGCCCTATTAATTCCAACCATTGTGTATGTTATAAACCTTCTAGAGGATTATTATTATTCTCTTCCAATGTTTAACGAACAACCAACTTATACATATTATGATAATAAGATATGTGAAGATGTGGCGTTAATCTTGATTATGATATTAATTATAATATGGGTAATGATGATCGCAGTTATGATGTTGGTAATGATGATTATTATTATGGAATGGAAGCTTATGGAGATGATGATGATTATGTTTCTAAAACTTTTGTTCATAGGTTACATAGTAAGTATGTATATATATAACAGAAGAAAGGTGAAATTGTATAACTTACTATATGAATGTGAATTTTGATATAATTAATTGGTTATGGAATTGTAATTAGAGGTGGGCAAAAAAAATTGAGAACTGAAAAATCGAACCGAACCGGTCGGTTCGGTCCGGTTCAATTTTTTTCACCCAAAAAAATCAAAAAAACTGATTGAAAATTAAAAAATTTCATAATTTAAAATAAAAAAAATTGGAAAAATCGAACTGGACCGAAAAAAATTGAACTAAAAAAAACTGGTTCGATCTGGTCTGATTTTTCTCATTAAAAAAATTAGTTTCGATTTTATTTTTTCAAAAAATCGAACCGGACCGGTTCAGTTCGGTTTCGTAGAAAATCGAATTGAACCGGACCGTGCCCACCCCTAATTGTAATTGTGATTATTGGTGCTTATTGGAGTTAGTTTGACGTTAGAAGGTGAAAACAAAGATTTAAAAATTATTTTGGAGTGTTACAATTTTTGGCAAGTTATTATAATTTAAGGGAATATTCAAAATTGAGGGGAGATTCTGTTAAATTTTTTATAAATTATATTATTATAATATGTCAAGTTTAATTAAAAAATAAAATTTAATAAAATTAGAATTGAAATTATAAAATTTAATGAATTTGAAATTATAAAATTTAATAGAATTAAAATTATAAAATTTAATAAAATTAAAATTATAAAATTTAGTGTTTTGTTATAAATTTAATCATTTATATTTAATTATTTTAATTTTTTGACGTGTTATGTGCATTGTAGAGTTTAATACTATTATAATTTAATTTAATATTTAAAAAAATTAATTTAATTAAAATTTTAATTCACTTAATTTAATTCAATTATGATTTAAGAGAGAATTGGAGAATTTTGTTTTGGGTTGTTTTGTGAGTAGGACAAATTTAAGATTACAGACCGTAAAAAATCCTAGCCTAAAAATAAATTAAAAATTTGTCTCTTGAATTTGTCTAGGGCTTTTAGGTGTTAATTCTTTTGTCTAGGGATTGACATTTATAAAAAATTGATACAAAATAAAAAGAGGAGGACAAAAGACAAAAAAAAAGCCCGTAGAGAAATAATAGAAGTTTGGAATATCGTTTTATTTGCTCAAGTAATAAGTAACAAGAAATTTTTTATTAATAATCCAATCGATTCTTAAAAAATATTTTCTAATACCTTTATTAATAATAACTAAAAATATTATTTGCATGCTATTATTCTAAATTTTCGAATGGTGCGTTATGAATCGAAGGAAACAACAAAGAGAATGAATAAGGGATAAGGGGTAAGGTTATGCCTGGGTTATGCCTGTTTAGTAATATAATGACAATGGTTGTATTTTACGTGTAAATTGATAATTTATGTGTTAAGATTTTATACTAAGTTAAAATTCTTGTGTGGTTGATTATTTTTTTGAAAGTATAAATTATTTAATGAGTTTTACCTTAACAAAAAGTAGAAAACAAATTTATTAAATAAAAGTGATAGATACCAAATTTATTTTGAATAAACATTATTTTGTTAGTCATTTACCATATCAAATAAGGATTTTATCTTTTCATATTTTAAAAGAATTTTAAAAATGAAAAAGTGTTTTTATTAGGTTTGTTTTTCTCTATTAGCTTTAATTATAAGAGCTTACTTATATTTAAGTTGAGTTCCTCACAAGTGGCCTTAATTTAAGAGTCCTCACCTTTTAAATCTTACCTTAATGTAATTTTATACGTATGAAACTATGATCTACAGATTAAACATTGTAAAATGATTTAGATTCACCTTTTAAGACGTATGCATGGGTTTAAATTTGAGCTTTTAGACTTTTGTACAACAAAATGGCCTAAAAGAGTAACTTTCCAAGCATAATTTTTTCATAAAAAAATGTGTTTTGATTAATGTAATACTAGTTAACGATTGTATTTTTTTATGTATTATTTTATAATTAATGCTGATAAATTTATAATACATATCAATAATAAAAAAATGTTAAATATCACTTCGATAAATATATATATATAGTATTATTTTATTGTAAATATCATAACTAATGCTATAGGATTATTGTTATTGTTGTTATTATTATAATTTTTTTAATAAAACATAGATTATATTAGAAATCAAATATAAGAAACAAAAATATCTGTTACTTCAAAAGAAATGAGAGAAGGAGGCACCCTCTACATTCAAACGTGCTTCGTATGAGACACAAGAATGTATTTAACAGATATACGAATATGCTCAACCATCAAAATACAAGATGGAAAAATAAAACTTGTTAGTATTAAGTTACAAAATTTGGTGTATTAATAACAATACATCTTGCAGCAAACTTATAATGAATGTGAAAATGAAAGGAAAGGCTAAGAGACAAATAAGTGGGGATATGCCAACAGATCAATTGAAGATTGTGGGGGCAGTTTTATTTATTTATTTATTTATTTATTTTAGGTTTTGGCTTCATGCTAAAAAAAATTGTACATAAAAGCAGAATGGAAACAAAGCACCATACCATTTGATTCATACAAACTCTTTGCAAATTTGCCGAGTCTTTAATTCATAGGTGGGGTAGTTGTCAGTTAATGTTAATTAAATTATATTTGATCCTTCAAAAAAAAAATACAAATACCACCTAAATTATTTGTAGAACTAAAAATAACAACGTTTTAAAAAATAATATAATTTTAGAGTTTTATTTTTAACAAAATTGACATATGTTATTTTATGCTAAACAATTTAAATGATGTCCACATTTTAAAAATATCTCAAATATTTTCATTTATGAATTTCTAATAAACTATAAAGGTAAAAAAATGTTGATCTAAGTTGTTTAATATATGTTAATTTATAGATTTAAAAACATAATGTCATGATTTGTGTGATATTATAGTTCCTATATAACTCATTTATTTTTTTGTACATGATTAATTCTACTTAAGTAAGTATTTTACTCACAAAATTAACCATAGAATTTCAATCTATGGCTTTATCATCAAGTTGTTACTTTACTTGTATCATCAATTCGTTTGACTAACAGCAAGCTGGGCAATATTTTATTACCAATAGATAATAAAGAAAAATATTTTAATCTCAGGTCTAATTGATAATTTTATTTTATGTAAATTTAAAATATTTAATTTGATCTCAAATTGTTAACTTTTTTTATTAATTTAGATAGAATAAAAATATTTTAATCTAATTACACATACAACACATGAGAAAGGGACTATCGGGCATCGATCTGTGGTTGTTGCCACTGCCGACCAACCAGCTAGTCATTAGTGCTCATAAGATTAACTCAAAATTGATGTTATCAGACTTAAAATTTTATAATATACACAATATTAAAATTTTTTCGTTAACAGAGCATTAAATATATGCCAAAAATAGAGAAAAAGATGATGATCACCATAATATTGCTATTAAAAGGTGACGAGTTGAGATTCACCGCCACCACCATTCAATTTATAGACCAACAATTTATTGGATGGTGGTGGTAATGCACATCTATTCATTGTCATTCGACAACGGCCTTATGATAGTCGTTACTATTTTCTCTACTTTTGATACCTCTCTCATACTTCATTGATAAAAACACTTAACTATTATGTAGATCATAAAACTTTTGCTTCAACTATGTTAATTTTGAGTTATTCTGCTACTATTTATCGAGCAATTTTTGTAAAAATAGAATAACATAAAAAATTTATTATTTGAATTATTAATAGGACTAGGATAGGATTAAGCCTTCCACCTCGACTCCACTTTATTTTTTATAAATATATTAAATGTAATTTTTTAGTATATATTTATATATTAAATAATTTTATAATTTATATTTAACTAAGCAATACTTTAATACTATATTTATATTAATAAAAACAATATATATATAATATAAAAAACCCTTAAAATCTACTTTCTTTTTTTTTATTATTGTAAACGACAAAAAGACTTATTTTTTTAGTTAGGTGGTCATTAATTTAATGAGAATATGAAGCAATTTAAAAAAAATTAATGATACTAAGCGCTTGAATATTATTATATTCTTTTTTCTATGTTTTTTATTTGTTATTTGTTAAAAATTCATTGACTAATTATTATTTACGTTATTAAAAATATTGTTATAATATTCTAATTTTTTAATTATATATATTTTAATTATAAAATAAAATTTTATATAATTAAAATTTATAAATATAAATTAATATATATTTATAAAATTAAAATGATGAAAAGGGATAAGGATGAAAAAGATATTTTTCTCGTAGAGATTCTCCATCCCTATTCCTGTTGCTCTCTGCTATCCTTAATCTAAGTATATTAAAGTTGTCTATTAAGTCAAATTTAGAGACTAAATTATCCGGTCTTAAAATAAAACCCCAAAGAATAAATAACAATTAAGTTTTTTTTATATAAAATTATTAATTATTGAGAGAATTCAAATTCTTTACAATCACGAATAGATCATTAGACTATAAACGTGTGAAAGGAGAAATATCCACGTACAATTCACACTATAGTTTATAAAAATTCATCAATTTTCGTGCAGAACCGTTTACCTAACTAAGTTGGTTTTGACAAAATCATATGAACCAATCCCATTCCCACTTTCAAATTTCAATAATTTTAAATAAATAGTTTCTTCTTGACATTAGGCTAATTTGTTAAACCAACGAACTAATTCTGAAATATTTGATTATATGTTTCATTCTATATGTTATACAGTCGAATTTTAATAAATTAATATTTTAAAAACTAGAAAATATATTAATTAATTACTTATTTATATATTAAAATATCTAAAAATATTATATGTAATATCCTTTTATTATAATTAAATAAATTAAATATTTTATTTTACGAGCTAACTCTATTTCATATATTAATTTATATAGACACAATATATAAAATTTAATTACATATTAACTTATATAATAAGTAGATTTTATATGGAGCGGTAAGAATTTTTTTTATTTATAATGTTAACTTATAAATTAATTGAATATTAAATTTAACATGTTTACTTTAAATCGAGATTGATACAAAAATTATTTAATTCTCAATAAAATACATATAAAATATTTTAAAAAATTAGAAATTTTAGGAGAGGGTAAGAAGGTGGCAGTAGATGACAAATAATACCTTTTAGACATGGGTATTGTGATCTTTTAAAGAATCAAAAACACGAAAACATTCAGATTTGCACGTTGTCAGCTTCGAAAAGGGTAAGAAGATAAGGGAAAAATATGTGTTGCGATAAAATTGATTATTATAATTAAAAGTGTGGACTCTGGATTTCCTATTACTTCTCACATGGGAGGAAGAGATTTTCGGGGAATAAATAAAGAAATTGTTAATGGGACCTTCACGTTACCAACAATTTAAGTGTTTTCAGAACCACGTGGAAGCACTTCTTCTTATGAATGTTTCTCAACTCAATCAAGCATCAAGTGGGTGTGATAAGCATGGAAGTCCCATGTGCTAAAAGCACTTTTTTGGACATAGGTGAAGTAAGCAGCAATTCTGGTGGTGGGTTTTAAACGAAGAGCAAAGACTAATTTAAGAATCATGAGGAAATTAAAATAGTGATGAGAAATTGGGTCAAAAGTTGTGCGCTAAAATTTGAAGTTAAAATATTAAAATTTGAAGTTAAAATATTAAAATTTGAAGTTAAAATTGGGTTAATATTTGAAGTTAAAGTTGTGCGCTAGTTATTGTCAGTTTCATATTGATTTTGTATTGGAGTTTTAGATCGTAAAATTAAAATATTATAATATTTATATTTTTTATTTTTAATAATAAAATTTTTTTTGTCTTATTTGTAAATTAAGATAAAAGTTGAATTATATAAATTTTTGTGTTTTATTTTATTTTATTTTATTATTTTTTTTAATTTTATTTTAACTGTGACTTTACATTATTTTTTAATATACTAACAAGTGGTATCAGAATTTTTAATTAAAAGAAGTTACTATTTATGTATATAGTTACTATTTATATATACAGATACTGTTTACGTATACGGATACTATTTATACATATAGTTATTATTCACATGAAACAGTAGAAGCTGATCCTAACAGAAAGCAGTTCGTGGTGAAAAGTAATGGCGCAAAATACGAAGTTGAAAAGTTAAATAGAGGTAATTTTATATTGTGAAAAATAAAAATAAAGCCGATTTAAAAAAAAAAAGTATTTAGAAGCAATTGATAAAAGACCCGCTAGTATCACTGATGATATCAAGTGGAATGAGATTGACAGTAATGCAGTTGCTGATCTGCATCTAGCACTTGTTGATAATGTGTTATCCAATGTGGCGAAAAAGAAGACAACAAAAGAGATCTGTGATATTCTCATAAAATTGTATGAGGCCAAATCTCTACACAACAAAATCTTCTTAAAAAGAAGATTGTACACCATTCGAATGATAGAATCTACTTCAGTGATATAGCATATCAACACATTAAATACTTTATTTTCCCAACTCACTTCCTTGGGGCATAAAATAGAGACAGGTGAACGTGCAGAGATTTTACTTCAAAGTCTACCTGATTCGTATGATCAACTCATCATCAACTTGACAAATAACATCCTAACACACTTCTTAGTCTCCGATGATATTACAATTGTTGTACTGAGAGAAGAACGAAGACGAAAAAATAAAGAAGACAAATAGGAATGTTCGTAGCAAGCAGAAACTTTGACAATGATGAAATGTAGATTAACAAAACGTAGCCTTAGTGGGAGTCAAAACCATAGTAGACCAAAATCCACATAACTCTTAACAATAAAATCTGATCCTCCGTAACATAAAGCAAAATTTGAGGTACCCTTAATGTATCTAAGAATCCTCCTAACACAACCTCAATGCTCTCTACCAGGATTCGCCATGTATCTATTAACTACTCTTACTATTTCTGCAATGTCTGGTCTAGTACAAATCATAGCAAACATTAAACTTCCCACTGCTGATGCATACGATACTCGAGACATATCCTTCCTCTATGCTTCTTTGCTAGGACACATCTTAGAGGATAACTTGAAATTAACAGGGAGTGGGGTACTAATTGGCTTACAATCTTGCATGTTGAAGCGCTACAAGATTTTCTTTAAGTAGTTCTTCTGAGAAAGCCAAATCTTCCTGTTATTTCTGTCTTAGTGAATTTGCATCCCTAGAATCTTGTTTGCTGGTCCCAAGTCCTTCATATCAAATTCCCTAGCCAACTGTGCCTTTAATTCTTGGACTCGATCTTTGTTGGGGCCTGCCACCAACATGTCATCCACGTACAATAGCAAAATAATGAAATCATTATCATCTTCAAACCTTTTGTAGTATGTACAATGGTCTGAACTAAGTCTGTTGTATCTAAGGCTAATGATATAGGAATCAAATCTCTTGTACCAACACCTCGGTGCCTATTTGAGACCGTACAGAGATTTGTTCAACCTGCAAACCAAGTTCTCTTTTCCTTCTTCTTTAAAGCCTTCTAGTTGGAGCATATAAATTTCTTCTTCAAGTTCTCCATGAAGAAAAGCTGTCTTCACATCTAGCTGCTCTAGATGTAAGTCAAATGTAGAATACATTTCCAGGACTATATATCCTAAGTAGTAGGATCCCACAGGGGAGACCCATTGACTCCATTAGCATATCCTAAAAAAAGGCATTTTCTGGATTTTGGATCTAGTTTCATTATTTCTTGGGGATTATATATTACGTACACAGGACTTCCAAATGTATGAAGGCGAGAATAATCAACTGGTTTTCCAGTCCACATCTCTATCGGTGTCTTCAACTCGATTGCTATTAATGGTGACCGATTTACCATATAATATGCGGTTTTGACTGCTTCTGCCCAAAATGCCTTGGCTAAACCTACAGTTCTCAACATAGCTCTTGTTCTCTCCAACAAGGTTCTGTTCATTCGCTCTGCTACTCCATTTTGCTGAGGCGTATAAGCTGTGCTGAATTGTCGCTTGATGCCTTCTTGTTGACAGAATGCAATAAAGTCCTTACCAGTATATTCTCCTCCATTATCTGTCCTTAAGCACTTGATCTTCTTTTCTGATTCAAGTTCTACCCGCGCTCTAAATATTCTGAAAGCTTCAAACACATATGACTTCTTCTTGATTGGATACACCCAACATCTCTTGGAGTAATCATCTATGAATGATACAAAATATCTCGCTCCCCTAAAGGACATCACCGGTGCTTGCCAAACATCAAAGTGGATCAATTCTAGAATTTCTTTACTTCTAGAACTAGATGTGCTGAACTTTAATCTGTGCTGCTTACTTGTGACACAGTGCTTACAAAAAAGGTAAATGAATCGATTTAAGCCCAGGAAGTAAATTTTGATTAGAGAGAATCTTCAAACCTCGTTTCGACATATGGCCCAGTTTGCGATGCCACATTATCGTTGACTCTTCTGCTGAACTAGTTGATGCAACAGATGCATCTCCTTCATGCAGTGTTTCTCCATTAAGCATGTACAAATTTGCAGCAACCTTTTTTGCCTTCATTACTAAAAGCTCGCCTTTGAGAATTTTCATTGTCCCATTTTCAATTTGGGTTTTACACCCAGTGTTATCTAATTGTCCAAATGACAAAAGATTCTTCTTGAAGCCTTTCACATATCGCACCTTATTGATAATACGAATAGTACCATCGTACATCTTCATCTTCATCTTGATGGATTCTATTCTAGCGATTTTCAAAGCATGATTGTTCTTTTTATATACAGATCCTCCAGAGTTAGGTTCATATTAATGGAACCATTCTCTTTTAGAGGTCACGTGCCATGTAACTTCAAAATTCATGAGTCATACATCAGAGAATCATTTTCTACTTTTAACAACTGTTGCTGCCTTGCTGTATAAAATTTCACCATCATCTTATGTGCTTGCAATATTTCCTTGAGATTTATCATCTGCATTTTTCTTCAATCCCCAACAATCCTTTTTCAGATGGCCTTTCTTGCCACAATGGTAGCACTTGACGTTCTTCTTACTTTTTGATTTTGGTCTACCATGATTTTGACTCCTACTAGGGCCACGTTCTGTTGATCTACCTCTTATCATTGTCAAAGCTTCTGCTTGCTACGAATATTCCTGTTTGTCATCTTTATTTTTTCGTCTTCGTTCTTCTCCCAATACAGCAGCTGTAACATCATCGAAGACTAAGAAGTCCGTTAGGATATTATTCGTCAAGTTGATGATGAGTTGATCATATGAATTTGGTAGGCTTTGAAGTAAAATTTCCTCACGTTCACCTGCCTCTATTTTATGCCCTAAAGAAGTGAGTTGGAAAAATAGAGTATTTAACGTGTTGATGTGCTCTGTCACTGAAGTGGATTCTGCCATTCAAAGAGTATACAATCTCCTTTTTCAAAAGATCTTGTTGTGCAAAGATTTGACCTCATACAATTTTATGAGAGTATCCCAGATCTCTTTTACTGTCTTCTTTTCCGCCACACTGGATAGCACATTATCAGCAAGTGCTAGATGCAGATCAGTAACTGCATTACTGTCAATCTCATTCCACTTGATATCATCAGTGATACCAGCGGGCCTTTCATCAATCGCTTCTAAGCACTTATTTTTTCTTAAAATCGCCTTTATTTTTATTTTTCACAATGTAAAATTACTTCCATTGAACTTCTCAACTTCGTATTTTGCCGCCATTGCTTTTCACCATGAACTACTTTCTGCTAGGATCGGTTCTCCACTGTTTCATGTGAATAGTATCTATACGTATAAATAGTACCCGTATGTATAAACAGTGACTATATACGTAAATAGTCACTGTATATATGAATAGTGACCTCCTTCAATCAGAAGCTTTGATACCACTTGTTAGAAAATTAAGGGGTGATGCAAGGTCACAGTTAAAACGAAATTGAGAAAAAATAATGAAAATAAAAATAAGACAAACACAAGAGTTTACGTGGTTCGACTTTTAGCCTACGTCCACGGGCGAAGACAGAAGAATTTTTTACTATTAGAAATAGAGAATACAAGTATTGTAGTGTTTTAGCCTTATAACCCAAAACCTCAATACACCCAATTTTCTCAAATCACTCAAAGAATACACAAACTCTCTAACAAATTGAATTTTAGAATGAATCATAATGAATTGCTAAACTCTCCCATTTATAGGGAGAGTTTAGTGTGGTGGACAGCCAAGAAATGGTTGTCCACCATAACTTGGTTATTGGCTGTGTGTCAGCAATTATATAGCTGGCACACGGTGCCAGCTACCAACAGTAATTTAGTTACAAATTCTAGTAATGTTGCCGAATTTTCACTAATTACGGGTAAATTGTTTTTGAAAAAAAAAAGATGGAGAGAGAAAGAACGTGAAAAAGGACTACCTCCCTCAATTTTCTCTCAATTTTCTCCCCTATCCAAACAAATGATTCAATAACTATTTTGATTTTTTCCCTTTTCTTACTACTTCAATACTCCTCCGTTAAGAGTCCATGGTCGTTGCATATCGAGTATTCAAGTTTCGACCGCGTTGTTTGTATCTTTTCATGCGTCACCCAAGATAGATGCATTTGTGAATCACGTGAGACCAGATTAATTTGATTTCAACTAAAACTTGACCAAATAAGACTTAATGCCGGCAACAAAGCAAGGTTGGTCGTTGTGCATGACCAAGCAAAAGATGCTGCATGCAGCCAAGTAGCCAAGCAAGGTTGCTGCCCTTGCTTGGTCGCTGTTTCAGCAGCCCTTGGCAATGGTGGATGTGGTGGGTGTGGCTGTCGTAGATGCAGTGACTGTGGCAATGATGGTTAGCGGTGGTTAAAAGAGGTTGGGATGAGTTATTTAGGGGTGTTATGGTTTGTAAAATCTAGAGAGTAAAAAAAAAAAGAAAAATTTAGAGTTTTTAAAATTTAATAATTTTAAAATATTTACTTAAAATTTAAATATTGAAATAATTTTATTATTATTATTCCATTAATTTTGACATAATAATTTTTAACAGTTGTGTATTATTACATATTATTAAATTTGTAATTGTTCTTAATATTAAGTCATACTTTAAATATATTTATAATAATATCAATAAAAAATTCAAACTTATCTATAATTTGTATTTTCCTAGTTCAAACAGACTCAGAAAAAAAAAAACATATATTGCAATGTCTTTCATTTTATTATGTGTTAAAACGTTTTGTAGCTAAAATAGGAACTTTTGATTCTTCAATGTCTTTTTGAAACGGTTCTGTAACAAGACATTAACTCATCTAATTGCTCTTGAAATGACCATGTGTCATCTGTTCGATTTGTGCTTACAAAATGGAGAAGACGTAGGGTTATTTTTGCTTTTGACTTTTGAGGAGACAAAATAAATGAGCTGTCTTTTGTCTTTTCAAATGTACTGTAACTTTCACTTTTTTATTTTAAAAATTAACTTTAATATTAAACATCATAACGATAAAGACTAAAGAGATTTTTTTTTTTAAAAAAAAAGGACTAAAATAATAAATTCCAATTTCTTTTAGGGGACTAAAAGCCATTTCCCTCTTAATATTGTGCCAAACATTTTACGCTAAAAATTGATCTATTGGGGAAGTAACTAGTAGTTAGTGGGGTGTGTTAAATGTTGAATTAGGTTGATGTATATCTACATCTACATATACTCAATAATTTTGTATTTCAAGTATTGAGTTAATTTTTTTTTCAAAACATTATAATGGTTGTCAAACAAGCATTTCTTTCACCGTAATATTCGATAAAATTAAAATTATCATTATATTTGATTTAAAATTTTGTTTTATACATGAGAGAATAATCGAACTTCAAAATTTTTTAATCCAATAATTTTTGACAAAATATTATATCTAAAATTTGTTATTTTGATGTCCATTTCCATCCTTATCTCATTCATATTTTACACGAAGAGCATGTTAGGGTTCAATGATTTTACTAACTATTGTCATCAAGCAATTGAAAGCATTTGTCTTATTGTGTTTGACCAAAATTTATCCAAAATATGAAACAAACTCCAAAACATTGAAGAGCCAATGAAACATGTAACAAAATTATTAGCCAACGGGCGATGAGTCTAAAAAACTTGATGACTCTATGAATCAAAATTCTAAACCTCATGAATCAGGCCGAAGCTTGGAGTCGCAATCAGCCCATGAAAGCACCATCATTCATCACTATCCACTCATCAGAGGACAAGTTGTTTCAACAATTATATTCTTAACACTTAGATCTGATATGATTTGGGTGCCAATTGCCAACTACCCATTCCCATTTCACGTGGGCATTTTTGTTCCTAGACTGTAGGCTGAATGTAAGTCACCTCATTAACTGTGGGCGCTTGTGTTTTCCACTTTCTTGAAAACTACACTTAATTTCCAACGTTTGCTGATGGTATTGGCTTTCCCCAAGATGCTGACACTTTTGGCTCTTTTAAAGATATTTTTAATACCCGCGGCTGTGATATTTTCACTCACATTTTATATAATAATATCCAATTTAATTGTCCGTCTCATAATTTAATTACACATAACATATATTTATAAAGACGCCAACTAAAACAGATATTAATTGGAAATTTACTTAAAAGATTTTGCCTAATGTGTCATTATTGAGAATTTATCTAAAGACTTTTGCTTAATACGATGGGTCAAGCGCAAGAAGCCAATTAAAACATATATTAATTGAAAAATTACCTAAAGATTTTATTTATTATTAAGGACTAGGTGCTTGCTATTATTAAAAATTTACCTAAAAATTTTATTTAATGTCACAGGTTAAGTGTGTGTTATGCATTTGTTATTGATTCTATTATTATAAATTTACCTAAAGACTTTGCCTATGGTCACGGGCAGACAATTGTTATATATTTGTTATTAACTCAAAAAATTACTTTGTTATGAAATACTATTTATCCACTTATATATATTAAAAATTCATAAATTTTTTATTTAAAGTAAGACGTGATATTCTTCTCCATTTAATCACATAATGCCCTCATCACAATCTTATATATAGGCCGGACACTTGTCATATGCTTATCATTGATTTAAAAGATTAGTCTATTAAATAATTCTACTTATTCACTCATATATATTCAAGATTTACCAAATTTTTATTTGATGTGAGATGTGACATTCTTCTCTACCTAATTAGCAACATTCTCATCACAGTCTTTATTTATACCAAAATCTACCAAATTTCTATTTGATATTCCACCCAATCACATGGCGCTCTCAGGACAAATTCAATAGCAAACCTTACCCACTCTTTGGGTTAAGGGACCTGCTACCCACAATGTCTATTAGGGTTCAAGACATAGAATTTTTAGAGGTCACTTGGCCCATTATGCCTATGTGGGGGATATGACATTTTCCTCCATTCAATCATATGACACATTCATCACAAACTAAAGGGCTAACCTTGCCTATCCACTAGGAATAAAATACCTACTACATATAATATCTACATAATTTGACCAATTACCTTTGTGGCAATCTTTATAGGGGCTTAAGACACGAGATAATATCACGTCCCCCGACATAAGCACAATGGGACGTGATATTCTTCTCCGTCCAATCATATTATGTACTCATCATGGTTTTATATATACCTAAGATATACCAAATTTCATTTAATGTTCCATCAAATCATACGACCCTTTTATCACAGTTTGACTTGAATTTAAGGACTAACTTGACCCGTATTATTCATTCTCTAAGGCTTGGGGATCCACAACTCACAATATTCACCTAATTTAACCAACTATCCATGTAATAATATCCACCTAATTTGACATACTACTTATGTGGCAATCTCTATTGGGACTAAAGACACGAGATTTTTAAGACTCATTTAGCCTATTATGCTTATGTAACAATCTCTATTGAAACTCGAGAATTTTCAAAGCCCACTTTGGCCATATCTACTATTTTTGGGGTACGTATTCCACGTAGCAATCTCTATTGAAGTGATTTGAGAATCCACGTATAAATAAAAATTTTGGATCTATTTTAATACGATTTATTATAAGTTAAATGTTTACTATTGATAAAAAAAAACTAACTTGTTAAGTAATATTATTTATCTATTTATATATATATATAATTTATTAAATTTTTATTCGATGTAGAACGTCGTATTAATATCTCACACTAATTATTCAATTTTTATTCGATAACGTCCCACGCTAATTATTCACTGATAAGTCGCACTAATTATTCATGGATCTTAATTGAAGGAGATTAATAATCATATATCTGTCGTGAGTCTACTAAAATGAGATATTTATGGAGAGTTTTTCTTTGAATTGCAGGCTTATGAATATAACAAAAGTACAGTCTGGTCTGGATCACACACATGAAATGAGAAAACAACTAATTACCTTTTTATTCGAATAGTGTACAATAATGCCACATCGTCTAAATCTAATACTTGTAGTCCGATTCCATTTCCACATCTTATGATTCACGTCAATTCTTTTGGATGCAGTCAAAAGCATAATAAATAAGTTGACGAGACGACAATTCCTTTCAGGGGAGTGAGGACTTGAATTTCTGTTCCTTCTTCACGAATGACAAGTCGTTTTAATTGATAAAAACCGATGACAAATCGTTTTCATTCGTAATGAGAAGATTATTAAGTAGTAGAAGGAAAGCACTACGGCCCAATACGACACAGCCCTTTAACCCCTTAAATGGATCAATATCATTTATTTAAAAGGCACTCTCAAACTTTGCAACAAAAAATTAGACCTCACTCAGGTGCGGAGTCTAGTTAGAAAATGTTTTAGGTTAACAGAGTAATACTGATTAAAAAAATCTGTACTCGGCCCAATTTAAGATCTTCAATTTCTGTTATCATTTCATTTTCGTTTATCAGCTTCACGATATTTCTTTTAATTGGATATGAAAATTGAACGGTCGTGAATTAGCCCGTCTCCCGCCATTGTCCGTACAGAACAGCCGCCATGGCCACGCTATTCGCTGCTACGTCTAACGTCCCCAATTAGCACTCCTCTTAAACATCCTGTACTTTCAAAATACCATAATTTACAAGAATCTTTCACCTCTGATTATCCATGTATTTATCTGTTTATTTATTTATTTTATATATTTACTTGATTGCTTCATTTTTTTACTAAGCAAAAATGCCATAAATGAAATAGACTTGTGAGTAGCTAAACATATAGAGCTAAATGATATGTTTATGTATATACTTGAAGCTGTTTGGCTATATTTTCCGTTCTGCCCAGTTTATTTTATTCTATTTTTCTTATCTTGTAAATTTTCAATTATTGTTATTGTTATAATTATTTTGTAATGCAGAGTTCATTTGATCCAGAGAAGATGGAATTTTAGGGCTTTCAGGATGACGAGGTTCAACCTGTTTACTTTGACCACTTTCTTAGAGTGGAAGAGGGAGTATGCTCTGGCATTCTTGTTTGTGTGAATTAACTTTCCTTTCTAAATTCTTGAAAGGAAAAAAAGGTTATTCAATAGATGGAGCTCGTTATTGAGCATATTACCAGAGAATTGATGATAAATGAAGCTTCGGTTGAGTGGTTTAAGTTGTTTGATTACTGCAACTTGTATAATGCAAGTTGGCAAGAGATTGAACTGACATGGGATATACACTCAGTGTGCGAGTTGGGGAATGGGGATTTGGTAGATGGGAGTAGGGATAATAGAAAATGAGGTGAAATGGCTTGACTTTGATCCATTTTGGATTGAATTTCTTGTTTTTGGAAGATTTGATGTCTTAAATATATGACACGTTATCATCTGGATGGTAAGAAATAACTGATTTCACTATTTCTTTTTAAAAATATTTATTGAGGGTTTGGGTTGTCAGCTAGTAGCTTAGGATATGTTACTGAAAGCTCACGGTGTAAATTAATTTTTGCATCCTTGTACTATATGATTGGATCAAGTTTTCATATTCATGTGTATGCTGTATTGAGTTGATGGTAAAATGGGCTGTTTGTATCTAATAAAACAGGAGAAATTTGATCTGTGCAGTCAGTAAAGATGCTGAGGAAGCATTCAGAAAGACTGTAGAAGTGGATACGCTGATTGATATGCTCAGAAATGCAAATCCAAAAGAAGTAAGCAGATCTTGCTTCACAGTTTGTTTATTCTTGTTTTATAAAATGAACCCTGAATCCCCTTTTCATCTGTACATAAACTTTAATTTATTACTTGCTGTTCTCCAATATGATAGCATTGTCAATTATTCTTGGTTTGCTTGTTTCATGCGTAAATAGAGCTGTTGTAGGGGCATTAATTGTCTGACTGTTAAGGAGATATTATTGAAGACCAGTAAGTTCTTTTTGCCAATTTTGGGGTGGACTTGTGCTAAACACATAAATTATCAATTGGGTGAGGCTATTAGCACCCTAAAATATACGTTGAACACCCATATTTTAGTAAAGTTTTTATGTTACTGAAATACCCTAAATTAAATTTACTTTTAAGGCAATTTAGTTAAGTGTTTATTAGGAACAACTGTTCTTGTAAAAGAAGAAAATGATTACTGCAAGATAAAAATTTTAACAAAATATGGCAATTGTTGAAAGAAAAAGGAGCGAAAATCTGTAGTTGCTTTAACAAAATAGCAAATTAGGCGGCTATATATGAATTGTAAGTTGCAGCTGAAGAAAAGGAAAAGCCTAAGTAGCAAAAGGATGATGCTGCATAAAAAGAGTAGATGGTCAAGTTGGGGCCTCTTAAAACAAAATTATATCTTTAAAAGTCAATAATTTTAAAATAATAATTCAAAAAAGTATTGCAACAGCTGAAAATGAGAATGTATTTTCAATACATAAGAACTAGCGGCAAGCAGTAGATGTAAAATAAAGAAACGGATGCAGCTAAATTTGATATGTCGCAATATTTTTTGGATCCAATTTGTATTAGCATACAACAAAAAAGATTTCATAGATAGTATTCTTTGGATCCTATCAATATTATCATGTTTGTTCTATTAAAAATTCTTCAGTATTAGGAATTAATCAGATTTTGTGATGAATATTTTTACAGCATTAAGAAAGAAAAAGATATGTATTGAAATGGGTGTTTAGAGTAAACACCTATTTGTAAACTTTGTAAATGGGTGTGTAGAGTAAAAAGGGTGTCATACTATATTTTATGGTGCAAATATCCCAACCTTATGATCTTTGAGATGTCACAAAACTTTTACCTTTAAATATGATTACAATGATTATTTGTGTAGGATCTTCAATAATTTTATTTCAATGGGACAGAATGTTTTATGAAGCCGATGATTGAACCCAACTTATCTTAGAAAAGTTTTTACAACAAATAGTTATCTATCAAATTTGAAAAAACTTCTCTCTGATTTTTCCACTTAGTTTGTCAATTTATCCTTCTCAGCATGGGTAGCAGTATGAAGTTTTCTCCGAAGGAATGTGGATTTTAGTACTTGAAACAATATATTGGCTATACTTGAGTTTTGTACGTATAGTTATGTAAACTGGTTTTACCTAATTTTGTTTCTCTGAACAGCTCCAGCA
This sequence comes from Ailanthus altissimus, assembly GCA_946807835.1. Lineage (NCBI taxonomy): Eukaryota > Viridiplantae > Streptophyta > Magnoliopsida > Sapindales > Simaroubaceae > Ailanthus > Ailanthus altissimus. Next base: position 17,887,034 of record OX327698.1, read on the forward strand.
GCTTGTTTTTGAAAATGTCCTTGCTTTCAATGAGGGTTTCTGGATATGACTTGCTGCGAGAATTGATACCAGCCAATGGGAGGATGATAAAGCATGGTTTTTCACTTGGTTAATTCTTTTTTGTTTTTTTTTATGTTTGAAGTTGATTTCTTGCTGTCACTTTATTTTTATAATAATATCTTCGGCATAAATTTTGCATTCTTGCAGAAGGATTATGAGGAATTGGCAACATCTATCATGAGCATAGTGGATCGCCTTGTTCATAAGACCCATTTATCCCTCTCTCTGTCCCACGATCAGTTGAACACTGTTCCGTCTTAGATCTTCATCCATGTCAAACACTCTCCCTCTTCTAGCAAAATTTTTCTTTTCTATTTGTTGATAATATCTTTTACCCATGCAGGAAAAGATAGAATCATCAACTGATGTTCTCAAGGCAATTTTAAAGCCTGTAGTTGATGAAGAAGTAGAGATTTCCTGGCCTCCAAGAGATCCTCACGCTTTCAAACTAATGGAGCAAGTAAATATATGTTCTAGTTCGGTTTAATTTTATTAATTTCTTCGTTCAAAGTTTTCAATGGGATTTGGGCAGAATGACTTCCAACTTCTAATGTTTCCTATGTGATCCATTGAATATTTGTTATATATGCCAAACAAGAGAGGTTTTATTTGCCACCTTTCCCCTGCCTTACCCTTGACAGATGATTTGTCTGCTTTGCAACTCAGCTTCAACTAGTATTACTACTTACTTTGATTCTGTTTCCTAATTTGAAAATTGAATACCGCTACTCAAGCATGCAAAAGAAAGAAGTAAACAAGTTTTTGAAGATGGTAGATCTTCCTTTTCAACTTTATCATGATCGAATTGTCCTTTTCCTTCATCCTAAATAAAGCAGGAATGGTCCTTTTGATTTATGTTTGAGACAATTAGTTAGGAGTTTAGCATTAGTATATGCACCTAGTTTACATTTAAACACTTCAGTAATGCAATTTGAAAGATGACATATTCATTGATCTGTAGTAGATTTACGAAACTCTTTCTAACTCTTCTGATCTTCAGGAAATTTTCCAAAGAGAGAAAGAAGGGCAACTGGATGAAGGATTCCTAGCAGAAGTTAATGCTCAACTACAACAAGTGAGATTGTTAGGTCTTTTCTACGGATCTCCATAAACATTTTGTTGTGTCTGTAACTGTGCCCCGCATTGTGAACTAATATTCAAAATTGTCATAATATGGTACATGTACTTATACATCAAAAGATGTTTGTTGCAAAACAAGTTGTAGCATGCTACTGCAATTTATCTTCCTTTACATGCTTTGACTATCGAAATTTAAGATATTCAAAAACTTAGTGACTGATTTAATTTTCAGTCAAAAGAAGATGGTTATAAGCCAGGGCTTGAGCCTATGTTGCAAAAAGTTTTGCAGCTCTATGCATCAAGAATTCTCTCTAAGCGTAGTTATGCAAATAAAGGTAATATCATTGCCCTCATTTGGTTTATATATCACTCCACTTGGGATATTTGATTTAAGCAAAACATGGTTTAGAAAGTTGGAGAATTTTGTTGTCTCCTTTTTCAAGTTCTTGATCTTTAAATTTAACTTGATCATTCGTTTAGTAGTAGAATTTTTCAAAATTCAACTCCCTGGTTTGGCTGTATATATGTACTAGCACCTTTTACGCTACTTTACCAAAGGTCGTTACTGTATCTTCATCAATGTATTTGTTGTGGCTTGTTTCAGTTCATACTTTGGACACCTCAACAACATAATCACTATCTTGTTTCTGACACAGGGAATGAAGTTTTGAAGGCTGGGCAGTTTCTTGAGGCTGAGATCAAAGGTGTAGGCCATCTGCCCAGTTATTATCCTTCTGAGAAGATAGGGGAAATATATGTGATTTATGCTATGCTGCTGGTTTTTGATGAAAAATTTCACGTTGCTTAATCTTTTTTGGCATTTGGTTTGCCTAGCTCTGTCCTTGTTGTACCCCTATTGGCCTATTAAATGAGATCATTCTCTGGATTTCTCAATATCTATATGTACATTTCCAAATTTGCGGTTCATTTGAGGGTGCTTCATGGATTGTTTGAAAGTAATACCTTATGCTGCATGTATGGGATATTCTGGAACATTGCAGACCTAGGTGTCTTCGTCTAGAATGGCTAAACCCTAAACCTTGATAAGGCAGATGTAAAACTACAAAATGCTTTGTCAGTTGAGCTTAGAGAATCATGTCTAAGCTCTGTTCATTCTTTGGTTACTGGTCCTGGTTCAATTTTGATTTAAGTGCTGGGAGGAAATTATGTTCTCTTGCTGTCTTGGCATGTGAAAGACTAAAGATTGTGGTTTGGCTTTTCCAGCGCATATTTGTTTTACTTTTCTTTCTCTTGTTGTAATCTTGCAACTATACATCAATCATAGATTCAAAAACAGAGGACTGGTGTTTCATTCGAGCACACGGGATATTTAAGTGCAAATATTTGCTTGAGGGAACCCTTTTCTATGGTCTTAGAGACGTTGACTTTACTTGCATTTTTTGTGAAGTTTCTAGGTGATCCAAAAGGGATTGTCGGATTAGAAACAATGGATCATTTTCTTATGACTTGCAATTGATTGGCAAGTTTCCTTAGAGACCATACTAGGTTTTGGACCTTTTATCATTCATATTAGGTGTTCTGTTTCACTTACAGACATTTTATGTGCTACAGCTCCCGAGGAAAACTGGAACAAACATCTGATTGATGGATTGACAATCGGTAAAGGCGAAATTTCACCTGAGGAATTTTATGCTGTCATTAAGAAACTTAATGAATGGACTCTGATCCGAACAGTAAGACACACCTTGGCATCAGACCTCTGATGTTTACAATTTCATTGCTTCTAATTACCAAATGCTTATCTTTTTTTTTCTTTTTTGTTCTCTCTCAGGAGGGAGGTTCCTACCAGCAGCGCATTCTCGCTGAATATCTCAAAGGCATTGAATCAAGAACAGAGGAGCTTGTACAGTTCAGGGAAAGCCACAATAATCTGTACAGAATAAGATGCATTCCATATTATAAGGTACACTTTAACTTGCAACTGCAGAAATAATTTTTCCTGTGATTTAAGAAAATGAAAGACAGAATGACTCAGAATATGAGAGTCGACTTATGTAGATATTTTCAACTCTCTAAGAACCAGTGCCATGCAAAACAGCCAGTGAATTAGGTACTTCAGCAAGTGTAGCAAAATGTTGGATGATATTTGTGCTCTCATGGCAGTTAAAAGTACGAAGAAAATTTCTTACCATGTGAAACACACAGGGTTTCTATGCCATGGCATATGCTGGCATATACAATTTTTTTTTTGTGCAGAAAACAGCCATTATTTCTATGTTTATTTTGTACCTTTTGATCAGTTTCATAACTCTGCCAAAATAACTTAAATTTATGTACTTAGTGGTAGATATGCAGTCCTGTTTAGCTACTAAACATGTACAAGTTCTAATTTTGTTAAAAAAAGAAAGACATTCTTATTGGATAATTTTTTTTATGTATCTTTTTTTTTAAAATAAAAAACCCCAATCAATAATCATTGCTCTTTTATGTCTAATCAAACCAACTCCCAATTCACTTGAAGTTATATTGGATTTTGTTATTTATTTGTTTTTTTTTTTTTTTTGAAAGAGTCTCCACGGTATGGAGAAAGTTGACTGAAGAAAGAAAATAATTGCACGTAATAAGAGAGGTCATAACGAAGCTTAGAGAGTGAGGGTCAGTTTAATTTGTATAGTTTCTTGAGTGAAATTAAGAGGTTTGGGGTTTAAATTTTCAAAAAAAAAAAAAAGAGTTCTGAAAGAATGTTTACATAAAGAGGAACAAAATTTATATAAAGATTAATGGAATGAAAGATCCATGACATTGATTCAGTGAAATAAGCAAAATTAAAATCGGGGTTCTGGTTATTGGATTTAGATTTGAGTTTGTCTAAGTTAATTACTTTTCTGAGAATTCTTTTTTGTCTAACTTGATTTGAATACAAATAATTATGCACTCAATTTTTATTCGTACATGAAAAATGCATTTATTAGTGGATTAGCACACAAATTTTCACGGGTTTTGGTATTTTCTTTGAAAATGAATTTCTCAATGTCCAAATAAACAGGTGCTTGATCGTCACAAAGAGGATTTGACGACGCCTAATAAAATATCTAATCTTGACCGTTGATTGACTTCTCCCGTTCCTTGCACTTTGCTTAAGAGTTTCGGGCAACGTGTACTAATAGGGTTATACGTGTGGCGTCACCTGTCCAATCAGAATTCAGAACCATCAAATCTCAATCTAACGGTCGTTACTATTGTGGATGATACATGTTTATTTCACAAAAGGAAACGTAATTATTCATTATTTGGCGAACAGCCTAATAACAGTTTTAATCTTGACCGTGAATTGACTTCTCCCCAATTCATTGCCACACTGCTTAAGATTGATTTACTAATAAAATTTGAGTAATGTTATATTTTTAAAATAATATTTTAAATTTTTTATCTTAAATAATACATTAAATAACAAAATAATATAATTTTAAAATTATTATTATATCATATAACTAATTAATAATTATTTAAAATAAAAATTTTAAAATACTATTTAAAAGTGTAGTATTATTTATAAAAATAACTCCTCTGGCATCATCCAACAAATTAGAACCATCAAATTTCAATCTAACGGTCAGTATTGTTGTTGATGACTATATAGGTATTTTCACAAAAATTAAATGTAATTATTCAATATCTTAAAATATATCCTTTATATTTATGACAAAAACAACAAAAAAAATAAAATATATCCTTTAAATTTATCACAAAACATTTCAGATAAATGAAAACAAAAATCATTTTGTATTTTCAGATATTAAACTAATTTAGGAACTGAATTAAAAAATTTATTCATAAAAAACATACTATTATGACATAGGATTTCTTTTTTAAATATTTGATTCCCATTTTTAAAAAAAATTAAATGGATGGCGAATTAAATTTCTTACGTAACAAACACACTCGAAATTTTTTTTTCTTTAAGAAGAAAAAAAAATTAAGATTCTCGACCCCGATGATGCCCTCAAGAATAATAACAATACCCTTTCTGTCCCCGCTCTATAAAATTATCGCACAAATGCAACCATTTTATCGTACTCATCAGATCTAAGAGGGCAGTGAAAAAAGAAAAAAAATATATACATATATAAAAGAAACCCTCGCGCTTTCTCTGTTTCGATCTAAACAATTTCTCTCTTCTTACACACATCACGAATTCGCAAATCTTCTCTCTTTGATCTTTTGCTTACGCAACATCAAATCACATGCCGCTGATCTTTTATCCTTTTGGCGCTGATCAGATCTGAGGTAAAATTTCATTTTTGTCCTTTGTATTTTTTGTAATCAAAATCTCTCGATCTCTCTAGATCTAACTATAATTCAATTCCACTGTTTGGTTGCGAGTAATTCCGTATCCCCAATCTTCATTGCTCTTTAGTATTGTCGACATTACTTGAAGATCTGTTCTAAATTTTGTAATTCCATTGGTGAGAGTAGATAGTCATTTTAGGAATTGTATATGTTTATAATTATATGCTAATCCGAATATAAGTAAGAGATATTGTTGGTATTATTTAGTTGACAATTGATTAACGTTGTTGTTGTGGTTTTGTTTCTTTGATTAGATTAGATTTAGGTTATTTTTGTTGGTGTTGATTTGATTTGGAGAAGAAGATGTTGACCAAATTTGAGACGAAGAGCAATAGAGTTAAGGGACTGAGTTTCCATAGTAAGAGGCCATGGATCCTTGCTAGTCTTCACAGTGGTGTGATTCAGTTATGGGACTATCGTATGGGAACTCTCATTGATAGGTTTGACGAGCACGATGGCCCTGTGCGTGGTGTGCATTTCCACAAATCTCAGCCATTGTTTGTGTCCGGAGGTAAACTTGATTTGAATTTCCAATGATGTTGTTTGATTAATTTTATGTGTAAAGTATAGGGTACTGTTTGTTTTGGTGATTTAATGTTGAATTTCATTAGATCTTGGGAAATTAACATCTGTTTTGATGTTGAAAGAACTTGGGTCATTAAAGAAACATGTAAATCATGTTATTTGGGATTGGTTGAGTGGAGCTTTTATTTTGTGAATGATGGTAAACTTGGAGGACTGTATATTTGATTTTGTCTCTGGCTCTTACTCTGTAACCTAGCATAGTCGAATATAATAATAATTATATAGTTAATTTCTCTTTCTAGATCTGATATAAGTGTGTAATTCAAAGAAATTGAATATGGTTTATGGTTTGTTTATTATATCAAGTAATGAGGAAAAAAATAAGGCCAAATCATAAGATTGGACTAGTACTTTCGTAACTCTCTCTCATGGATGGCAATTAGTTTTAATGTTGCTGGTATTTTGATGAAGGGTCTTCATCCTCTAAATTGGTGGCTTCTTTCATTATCAATTGAATTACAAGTTTTGGGTAAATTTTTCTGGTTGGAACTTTTACACAGTGCTGGAAATATTAAAAATGGTTAGACCATGAATAAAAATTTCTGGGTTCGTAGATCTTGTTTGTTGAAACTGAAGTCCTTTCAGATTTCTGACCTTCTGATTGTGACAATCATGTTTAATTACGGTTTTGTATTTGGGGTGCATTCTGTTATTTATAAATAATAATGCAGTGCATGTAATTTAACTTGCTGGTTTCTGTAGGGGATGACTACAAAATCAAAGTGTGGAATTATAAACTGCATAGGTGTCTGTTCACACTTCTTGGACACCTTGATTACATCCGCACTGTGCAGTTTCATCATGAGTACCCATGGATTGTGAGTGCCAGTGATGATCAGACTATCCGCATATGGAACTGGCAGTCACGTACTTGTATATCTGTATTGACGGGCCACAATCATTATGTTATGTGTGCCTCATTCCACCCTAAAGAAGATCTTGTTGTGTCAGCCTCTCTGGATCAAACTGTTCGTGTTTGGGATATAGGTGCCCTGAGAAAAAAGACTGTGTCTCCTGCTGATGACATTCTGCGGTTGAGTCAGATGAACACTGATCTGTTCGGTGGTGTTGATGCTGTTGTTAAATATGTCTTGGAAGGTCATGACCGAGGAGTCAACTGGGCTGCATTCCATCCCACCCTCCCACTGATTGTCTCAGGAGCAGATGATCGCCAAGTGAAATTATGGCGCATGAATGGTAACTAGCTATTTCTTCATCTGTCTTTGCTTGTTAAATAGTAGTTTAACTGGGCCACTCTGACAATCAAGTCCGTTGGCCAATTGTGTTGTGGGTGTGCATAAAATATGGACTACAATGTACTAAATGGTCCTCAAAACTGTGTTCATCTGAATTTGAATTATATATTACAATGTTCAAATAGTTGATTGCAGGTACATCAATTTACTTTTGATGACCAAAATTGTGAAAGCTCCTGACAATGCATTGGCTTTTGTTTTTTTTTTAATTTTATTACTAATGATAGAGCCAGTTATTTAACTAATTTTTTCCCCCAGAAACTAAGGCTTGGGAAGTGGACACTTTGAGGGGGCACATGAATAATGTGTCATGCGTAATGTTCCATGCCAAACAGGACATAATTGTGTCTAATTCTGAAGATAAAAGTATCCGTGTATGGGATGTAACAAAGCGAACTGGAGTTCAAACTTTCCGCCGAGAGCATGATAGGTTCTGGATTCTAGCATCTCACCCGGAGATGAATCTTTTGGCAGCAGGTCATGACAGTGGCATGATTGTCTTTAAGCTGGAGAGAGAACGACCTGCCTTTGCTGTGAGCGGCGATTCTCTGTTTTATGCCAAAGATCGGTTTTTGCGGTATTATGAGTTTTCAACTCAAAAAGACACTCAAATCATTCCAATTCGACGACCTGGTTCTACGAGCTTGAATCAAAGTCCAAGAACTCTTTCTTATAGTCCTACAGAAAATGCTGTTCTTATCTGCTCAGATGTTGATGGGGGATCTTATGAGTTGTATGTCATACCTAAAGACAGCATTGGTAGAGGTGATAGTGTGCAAGATGCAAAGAAAGGTCTTGGAGGTTCAGCCATTTTTATTGCTCGTAATAGGTTTGCTGTGCTTGACAAAAGCAGCAACCAAGTACTGGTCAAGAATCTAAAAAATGAAATTGTTAAAAAAAGTGTCCTTCCAATTGCTGCAGATGCAATTTTCTATGCTGGAACTGGTAACTTGCTGTGTCGGGCAGAGGATAGAGTGGTTATATTTGATCTCCAGCAGAGGCTTCTTCTTGGTGATCTGCAAACCCCTTTTGTCAAGTATGTTGTGTGGTCTAATGACATGGAGAATGTTGCCTTGCTCAGCAAACATGCCATTATCATTGCTAACAAGAAGCTTGTGCACCAGTGTACTCTTCATGAGACAATCCGTGTAAAGAGTGGAGCCTGGGATGATAATGGTGTTTTCATTTATACAACATTAAATCACATCAAGTATTGCCTTCCAAATGGAGATAGCGGGATTATTAGAACACTTGATGTCCCAATCTACATAACGAAGGTTTCTGGAAATACCATCTTTTGCTTGGATCGGGATGGGAAGAACAGGGCTATAGTTATTGATGCAACAGAATATATTTTCAAGCTGTCACTACTGAGGAAGAGATACGACCATGTCATGAGCATGATAAGGAATTCACAGCTTTGTGGTCAGGCAATGATTGCTTATCTGCAACAAAAGGGGTTCCCTGAAGTTGCTCTCCATTTTGTCAAAGATGAAAGAACTCGATTTAACTTGGCTTTAGAGAGCGGAAACATTCAAATTGCAGTTGCATCAGCTAAGGAGATTGATGAGAAAGATCACTGGTACAGATTGGGGGTGGAGGCTCTTCGTCAGGGTAATGCAGGTATTGTGGAATATGCTTATCAGAGAACCAAAAATTTTGAGAGGTTATCTTTTCTTTATCTCGTAACTGGGAACATGGAGAAGCTTTCCAAGATGCTTAAAATAGCTGAAGTTAAGAATGATGTGATGGGTCAGTTTCACAATGCCTTGTATCTGGGCGATGTCCAAGAACGTGTAAAGATCCTGGAGAATGCTGGTCATTTGTCTCTTGCTTATATTACTGCTTCTGTGCACGGGCTACATGATGTTGCTGAACGACTAGCAGGTGAGTTGGGAGACGATGTTCCATCCTTGCCAGAGGGAAAAGCACCTTCCCTTTTAATGCCCCCAGCCCCTGTTATGTGTAGTGGTGATTGGCCGCTTCTGAGAGTCATGAAGGGCATCTTTGAAGGTGGGCTGGATAATATTGGAAGGGGTGCTGTGGATGAAGAGGAAGAGGCCGTTGAGGGTGATTGGGGTGAAGAACTGGATATGGTTGATGTGGATGGTTTACAAAATGGTGATGTTGCAGCAATATTGGAAGATGGGGAAGTGGCTGAAGAAAATGAAGAAGGAGGATGGGACCTTGAAGATTTGGAGCTTCCTCCCGAGGCAGACACACCCAAGGCTCCTGTTAACGCTCGATCTTCAGTTTTTGTTGCACCAACTCCTGGCATGCCTGTAAGCCAGATTTGGATCCAGAGATCTTCCCTTGCGGCGGAGCATGCAGCAGCTGGCAATTTTGATACTGCCTTGCGGTTGCTGAACAGGCAACTTGGGATAAAAAATTTTGCTCCTTTGAAATCCATGTTTCTTGATCTTCACACAGGAAGCTATACATATTTACGTGCATTTTCATCTGCTCCAGTGATATCGCTGGCAGTTGAACGAGGATGGAACGAATCTGCCAGCCCGAATGTGAGGGGACCACCGGCACTTGTCTTTAATTTCTCTCAGTTGGAAGAGAAGCTGAAGGCTGGTTACAAGGCCACAACAACTGGAAAATTTACTGAAGCCCTTCGACTCTTTCTCAGCATTCTTCATACAATTCCTTTGATTGTGGTTGACTCGAGGAGGGAAGTTGATGAAGTCAAGGAGTTAATTACTATAGTCAAGGAATATGTCCTTGGTCTGCAGATGGAACTTAAGAGGAGGGAAATCAGAGACAATCCCGTACGTCAGCAGGAGCTTGCTGCCTACTTCACCCACTGCAACCTTCAAACGCCTCACTTGCGGTTGGCCTTGCTAAATGCAATGACTGTTTGCTACAAGGCAAAGAACCTTGCTACAGCTGCAAACTTTGCTAGGCGGTTATTAGAAACAAACCCCACGATTGAGAACCAAGCAAAGACAGCCAGGCAAGTGCTGCAGGCTGCAGAGAGGAATATGATAGATGCCACACAGCTGAATTATGATTTCAGAAACCCATTTGTCATTTGTGGAGCAACATATGTGCCAATCTACCGAGGACAGAAGGATGTATCTTGCCCATACTGCACCACCAGATTTGTGCCTAGTGAGGAAGGGAGGCTCTGTACGGTTTGTGATCTTGCAGTTGTTGGGGCAGATGCTTCAGGCTTGCTCTGTTCTCCCACCCAGATTCGATGATCCAACCTCTGAGTCAGGAGCATTCAACCATTTTTCCGCTCATCCTTTGGCAGCACAAGGTGGTCTTGTCAATTGATTTATATCTGCAGCTAAAAGGTAAGATACAGAGGAAGACTTAAGTTTCCAATTAATTGTTTGTGCTGGTTACTTTTCTTGGCTTTGTGCCTTTTTCTTTTTTGCTTTTTTTCTCTTCTTTTTCTAGTTGATTACGAGTTTCAATGTAATAACAGTTCGAGAATTTTGACTTGGGCTATTCTTGTTAGTTGTTTATAGACAAGAATAGTCAAAGGGGCTTTTGTTAAAATTAGACGATTGTCATAGGCGGGAAGACTTGTATTGTTGATGTATGCAGACGACCGTTTGGCAAATTTGCTTATTGCTATTATACTTGGGTTTTCATTGGTTGGCAGTAAAAATAATTTGTTCTGCTATAATATTCAATTTACGTTTTTCTTTTAGCAGCAGTAAGCAAATTTCATGAGTGACTGTCCTGTTCATGTTTGCTTTGCTTATGAAGATGTGTGCTGTTATATTGTTAATTCCTTTGTGATAGAATTGAGTTGTTACTTGGAAAGGCTGCGATGGATGAATTTTCATGTTAGGATCGCAGCCATTAAGATGCCAAGTGACCTTGCCTTTTGGTATTACAGCCTTGTTTTGATATAACAAAATCAATTTTGTTGCTGATTTGAGATTTTTGCTTGTAGGTCTTATGGCTATAAGTTAATTATAACTCCAGGTGTATGTAAAGTATTTGCTGCGTGAATTTTGGGTAGAAAGTATGGGAAAAGAACGAGTAGACAGAAACTTGTAATATATATATTTGAATTACAAAGAACAGCTTGACCTTTTTATGAGTAACAACTTGACCTTTTTATGAGTACCAAGTTGTAAATTGGCGACTAACATTACAAAAACCTTGGCAAACTTGTGTGGCTTGTATTAGATTCCAAGTGCCACCCCGATTAGTGGTGCAAAGAATGTGTCTATCTTATTTAGTGAAAATCTTTTAAATGCATAGAACCTAATCTTGTATGGAGTGGAGACTGGAGACTGAGAGAGGGTAATGCTCAATGTGGGGTGGGGATATAAAATTTTATCCTAATGCATGCATGGACACTGACAGAGAGGATCATACAAAAGCATTGGATGGATGTGAAGTAAAAGGTGTCATTCGATAAACGATAAATTAAACGGAGCCAAAAGGGAACTACAAAAATTGACTATCAAATCTTTTGCTTTATATAAGCTTCTGAGTACTAAGAATGTGGCAAAAATGATCATACAAAAGCATTGGATGGATGTGAAGTAAAAGGTGTCATTGCGAAGATAGCGATATGTAAATGATAAATTAAACGGAGCCAAAAGGGAACTACAAAAATTGACTATCAATTCGTTTGCTTTATATAAGTTTCTGAGTACCAAGAATGTGGCAAAAATAATAATCATTAATAGATTGTTATTTGTTGCCGGAAGAATGGTTCGGACAGGTTGAAAACTCCTCGTATAAATACTAGTTTAGGGATGGTAAAATACCGTGAAAGTGGCTCCGACCCGAGATAGGAATGAGGTGGTTTTTTGTAAAAATGAGGTGAGATATAAAAAAAATTATTTTAAAATTATTAATGAAACGAGAATGATATTAAATCTCGTCATTCTATCTCTACTCTGAATCTTATTTAATATGAATATATTAAATATATTTTTTAATATATAATTTTTTATTTTATAATTTATATTTAATTAAATTATTAAAAAGTATTTTAATAATATAATTTTATTAAAAAAAATTACAAATATTTAATAAAAAATTTAAATTCTAATATTAAAGGCTTTTATTTTTAGTTGAGCTATTAGTCGCTATTAATTTTATTTTTTCAAACTCTCCTCAAAATTTACTTAGTTGTTCTCTTTGTTCTCTTATCAAAAATTTGCTCTCTTGTCTCGAGTAAAATATTCATCTACTAAAAAAATCAGTTTTGATAGCGTCAAAATCTGTATTTTGTACAAGTGACAGATTTGTAAGTTCTCATTACTATAGATTACATCTAAAGACATTAGACCTTTAATGTGTGGCTCAAAATTGGTTATGGGATGAAATTAAAGGTATAAAATATAATTATGTATTATTTGTAAAATTTTATTTGATTTTAACAAATTAGTTCCTATATGGTTTAGTTTTATTATCAAATTTAGATTCAAATTTTTTTGTAAAAATTTAATATCACACATTTATTATAGATATTGATAAGGTAAGCTTCAATTTAATTTCTTGTAAGTTTAATTATATTAAACTATTTATTATATTATCTTAATTAAATTAATAAAAAACTAAAAATAATTTATTTATTTTAAAAATGAAGTCTTAATCTCATGAATTTTAATGAGAGAAGATGAACAATTAACAGAAAGTTCAATGATATTAGACAATAAAATATTATTTAATTTAATTTATTATTTACTTAAAAATTTATTTATTATTCACATTATTAAAGGATATTATCATATTATTCTACCTTGTTAGTTTGATTTCTTTTTATCATAATATTTATTATTTTTATATTATTAAAATTTATAAATATAATTTAATATTTAATATTAATAAAAATAGAGAATCGATGGGGATAAGAAAGTCATTCTTTGCATGATAATTTTTCATTCTCGTCCTATTAAATTTTATAAGAAATGAAGTAGAGATAGAGTTTCAAATAAAAAAATAAAGCGAGGTATGACAAAGGTCTCCTTATCCTACTTTGCTCTATTATTATCCATAGTGATCAAATTCGAAAGCGGCAACTTATGTGCTAAACTCTGGATAATTTTTTTATTATTATTTAAAAGCATAATTTTATTGAGTTACAGTCTCAACATGAGATGAGATCTCCGGCTATCATTTATATTATGGGCTACAATTTTAGCCTAAAATTAGAGATAAAAATTGGCCGTTGTCCAGCACAAAAGCCAACGAGTTAGGCCGACACAGTCATGGGCATGACCAGCGAGCCTCATTTGCCTTACTCCACGAGTAAAATTAGTAGGTTTATTAAAATTTTTTATTTATTAAATATTATTTTATGAATTACAAATTTAACGTTTTTGTAAAAATTGAGTTCAACTATTTTTTTTTAATCAAAAATCTCAGCCCATACATAAATTGAAATCTAAATAAATCTTCCTTCAAAGTTAGTACGAAGAGGATCAATTTTAAGACCTCTTGCTTTCAAAGGAAAAGACTAACCAACTAAAATATTCTCACGAGGACAAAAATCTTGTTTTTGACACAATTGTGTAGTGTTAATTTTTAAAAAAAAAAAACTTAATGGAGGGAATTTGAACTCAGAGATTTTAGAATAGAAGTACAGATGCACGTTTATTCTTTACCGATTAACTGGATTATAATGACTCGGTGCTATTTAACCTTTCAACCAACTAAAATGCTTGCAAAGTATTTATAACTTTTAATATATACGGAAATGCCATATGTTAAATATTAATTTAATAATGAATTATTTTATTAAAATTTTATAAATATAAAAAAGTCATACTTATTAATAATTATTTTTAAGCTTTAAATAAACATTGATATTTTAATCTAACATTATATTACATTTAAATATAAATATTTTTATAATTAAAATTAAAATTAAAATTATAAAAATAATCACAATTACAACAGAGACAAATTTAATTATAATATTTGTAATTACAAATGTAATAATTATAATTATTATTCTCATTCTAATTATCGTTATAATGTTACAATCATAATTAAGACTTTCGTTACGACTTCAATTAATTGTATTTTACACTTACAATTATAATTACTATTATTATACTTATAATTCTACTTATAATGATATTTTTAATTATAATTAAAATTACCATTAAAATTACAACCATGATTGCAGTTGTAATTAAATTTAAAATTATGAATGCAATTATGATAATTATAATTGTAATTTTGATAATTATTATAAAATGATAATTATGATTGTAAATCCAATATTATTTTGTGTTTTTGTAATTAATAACAATTATAATTGTAAATCCAATATTATTATGTGTTTTTGTAATTGATAACAATTGTTATTAATTACAAAAACACAAATTGTTATGAATTACAAAAACACAAAATAATATTTGATTTACAATCATAATTATAAATGTAATTTTAATTCAATAACTATCATTGAAATTGTAATTATACTTGTTATTATTATAATTAATTATAATTGTAATTCTAGTTTCCATTATAATTGTAAATAAAACTATAATTACAATTATAATCAAGAGTATGATTGCACCTATAATTACAATTACGATACAATAAACTTAATGGCAATATAATTATAATGACATTACAATGGATGCAATTTCAATAATAATAAAACTACAATGAAACTGTAATTACAATTATAATCACAATCACATTGATACTAAGTAATTACAACTACAATTTCTATAATTGTAAACTTATAATAGCTATTTTCGTAACTATATAATAATTATAATTATAATTGTAATTATAACTGAGAAAATGATTATTACAATTGTAATTATAATTCTAAGTTTATATTAAAATGTAATTATAATTATAATTATAAATTCAATAATAATTAGAATTAGAATTATAATTAAAATTTAATATCAATTATCATTATAATAAGAAATAAGGATATTTTTATTTTAAAAATTACTTATTTCATGAGTTTTAAAAAAAACAAAACTGCTCCAATTTATTAGTCTGTTAACATTTGTTTTGACGAAAAAGTTTATTTTACTAAATAATGCCATATTTATTTATTTTTATTGTGTTAAATGATTAAATTGAAAAGATATGTTAATAAATTGTAATAATTTAATAAAAATATTAAAATTTGATTTTTTTTAATATTACAAATTAATATTATAAATTTTATTCACCACCACTTCCATCAAACCTTAGGTTCTCACCCTGCCTCTCCCTCCTACCATGGCTTACCGGCCCCCACGCCATCCCCTCTACCCCACCGCATTTTCTCTCTAGACCTGTATTTTTTCCCTTCTCTCAAAATCAAATTATGCCCAATAACCCACAACCCACAAAACTTTAAGAGAATTCAGGAATCAAAATTATGCTTAACATGTTTTGCATATAAATCAAATCATCACGTAACTGGAGGAGTTCTGGTTCATTGGACTTCTGAGACAATTTGACATTTTTGTTGCTAATATTATTGCTCTGATCTTTGTTGCTGTTGTCACTTCTGTTAGCGTTCTTCGTGTTGCCTCCTCTACTGCCATTGCTGTCATCGCCATTCATTTGAGTACAGTCGTTCTGGTGATTGTCATGTGTGGGTGGGGGAGTGGAAGACTTTTCAACAGGAAGACGATTTAGCAAATTGGATATCATATCAACAATTTATTGAATTTTCGAGTTCTTGACAGGATCATTGGGTTGCGTGGGTGGAGTGGAAGACTTTTCATCATAGTAAATTGGAAATCATATCAACAATTTTCTGAATTTTCGAGTTAACGAATTGGAGAAAACTTGTTTGCTAGTACAGATGAGCAAACAAGTTAATCAAAATTTTAGTTTACTAGTACTGATTTACGCGCAATGTAACAAATGGCAATTTGTTTGCTCCCGTTGTAGTTCATTGGCCAGCCTAGAAGTTGTGGGTATACGTTTAATGAATTTTTGTATTTGACATGAGTCACGAGCTTAATTATTTCATCGTCCATTTGAGATTATAGATGCTATTTTGAACCTGTTATTTGGCTCATGGGTCTTGCAGTCGTGTATGATCTCTTTGGACACAGCTAAAGTAAGGCTTCAACTCCAAAAGAAAGCAGTTACCGTAGAATTTAAGTGCAAAGATTTGTTGGGTATAATTGCTCGAAAAGAGGGTTTCTCAGCTCCCTGGAACGACATATCGCGGGGTTACATTACTAGTTTGTTTACGGAGGTTTAAGAATTGGTTTGAATGGTTCAGCAGGTCTCATATGTATTCCACATTCATTGCTTTATGGCCTGTCGTCGCGGGAATAGTAATTATGACAGTGGTTGTTTTTTAATTTTTAATTATTTATCTAATTATAAAATAATTTTTTTAAAGTAAATATTAAATATTTAAACCTATTAAATTGTGGCATGAGTTCTTTTATTTTTATTAATGTCTAATTCGTGATTGATTTAAATATAACATAATATATTGTATCAATTTGCATCTCCTATTTATATTGAGTTGTGATTTTATTTATTAAAAAAATAAAATAATAGACTATTACTTTGGGACAATTTATCTTTTTTGAAACTTGTGAGGTAATATTAGAAATTAGGCCAAATTCTTAAATAAGGATGTCCTTATCTTTTATAATAAATACCATTACAATATTTTTAGTTAAAATTATAATTGCTTAGAAAAAACAATAATAATTAGCACAATTAAATGTTCAATGTATATGAAAATGTTTTACAAAGAATTTATTATTGATTTAATCATTTTTTATCTATAACAATATTAAAGTTTGCAAAAGATCCATGAATATTTAACTTGGTCTAGTGCTACTCTAAGCTCACTAAAACTTTTGGCCACGAGGTCTTGAACCCAAGACCTCGTGACTACAAAATTTGAGTGTTTATGAATAGGCCATGCTAGCTTTAATGGGTTTAGTTTGCAAATTAAGCCCATGAGCTCAATTGTATCAGACCCATCATGGACTTGTATTTATCTGGGCTCGTGCAAATGGCCGAAAATTGAGCCTAACATGACATGAGTTGTTAGATTGTGTTGTGCTTGGGTGGTCGACACAATTGCCATTTCTATATGAAGTTTTCGGTTTCAGGGAACCTCTAGAAATTACTTATGCACCGCACCCTTAGATCTCTAAAGGAATTTTAAAAAAGGTCTCGTGCTCACTTTCAATTGGTTCCAAGACCCTTTTTATGAGACAAGGCCATATTTTTGCAAAAGAAAACATTCTGACGCTCAAGTAAGAATGGTGCTTGGATTCTTACTTATGCTGCGTTTCTCAATGTGTTTTTGAATGAATAATCATACAATATGTACTCTTTGATAGTGCAATGTAATAAAGTTTAATTAGTATGCAAATAACTTTGTGAAAGATGATCTTCAATATGTTTCAGGATTAAAGTGATTTAATTTGTCATGGGATGAATTATCTTCTCTGAAGAGAAGTTTTATTTTGATTCTAATTAAGAAGTTGATTCAATGGTGAGACAGAATGTGGTCTCAATTCCAGTCAAATACGTGATATGCTAATAATGTATATAATCTAATCAGTCATGCAACAATTATAATTGAATAAGTAATTGTGATAAGAGAAATCAATAAGAGAAGAGATGTTCGAACCTGATTCAAGTTTCACATCCGTTTTTTGCTAGGAAACGTAAGGGAAGCTTGAGTTTGTATGGAACTCTTTTGCGTACTCGAACTCGGGCTTGCTTTTGTGCGAGATGGTATTTTGATAATTTACGATCTTAGCGGGCCTAATGTTTGGGTCTGATAGTCTTCTAGGTTTGTCAATTCCTCTATTAGTCTATTGTCAGTTCCTATTTTAAATCCTTTTAGTCGAGTCCAGTTCCTATTTTAAATCCTTTTAGTCGGGTTTAACCCTACTGTGAATGGTACTTTAATTGGGCCTTACACCAGGTTGGACTTTACTAGTTATGAGCTCAACACTAACCAAAAAATAAAAAGTATGATGTCAAAGTTCCCTTTTATTATTGTAGTAGTAGTTGTTGTTGTTGTGTTAAGAATGATGTGGTAAAGGCTTGAAGTTGAGGAATCAATAAAGTATATTCATATTGATCCTTAAAGAAGGAAAAAACGAAGGAAAAAATCATTGAATTAGCATGCCTCAAATCTATTTTTGATAGAAAATTTTGTAGTCGAAGTTTTGAATGCCAAATCATTTTAAGCTCTTAATTTGTTGTAATTGTTTAATGTTCAACGTGATAGAGTTAAAAGAGGGATCTCTAATAGCCTAGAATTTTTTTAATAACCACCATTAGTTTTGTAAAATAAGGTAACTGTAACTTCATTAAGACGAAAAAACTCACCAATATTTGCAAAACCAATGAATTTTGGTAACATCATATGTACAAACTTTGATAAGACATTACTATATATGATGTCAAAGTTCTAAATCTAGAACTCTATAGAAATTACGTCTTAGTCATTTTTATCATCTTGAATAATTTCAAAAGAATGCCGTTTTCTTATAAAAAAGAACACTCCGATACTTAAATTAGTAAATGTTCAATGAATATGTATAGTGTGTGAGAGTGTTTCAAACAAAAAGATTTTGCTCTTATAATTTTTCTCTTAATGCAATAATATATTATTTTAATGCTCTATAATAGTGATTATCACACTATTTCTGAATGAATATAGAACAAATAATGCATGCCTTTTATAGTATAGATGTGATAGAGTCTAATTCATATTTAGATGAGATAATAGACTTTCTCCTTATGTGATAACATTTATTATAAGTGATAACTTTTATCATGATGTGATAATATGATAGGTTTATCTCACATGATTTATTTAGACTTTATAATCTGAATAAAATATAAAGTTTGATCCATTCTAACCTCTTCATGACTTACAATACCCATTTTTGGGCCTATAGGTTGGCGGGTTCGGTTACCTAGCACATTGGATATGGATTTAGGCTTTGTTAATTATTCATTGGCTCTTTTTAAAAGACACAGTAGAGTGGGCTACTGAGCTTATTTAATAATAAGCCTAATAGATATCCCTCCACAAGTGAAGAATAAGAGTCTGTTTCTAAGTCTCAAAGTCTTGAAGGATGCATTTCTTCACTCTCTAGTTTAGCATATGACACGTGCTTTTTTAAATGGTATTTTCTTGTATATCACTATTATTGATGGACAAAATTCTTTAATCTTCACTAATGTTTTCGGTATGATGAGCAGATGCATAGGACTATATGCTAGTGTCTATATAATCTGAGTAAATAAGTAGAACGGTGCGCTTCGATGCTTTCTGGACTTTTCTGAGACATTTTCATCACGGTCTCTCTATTTTTGCCAAATTGCTCTGGAAGCGACAACATTTCCTTTTTTTTTATTTTGGTCTCTGAATAGTGTCAGATAAAAAGAAATGATTTCATGTACAAGATATGATCATGTGATCATGTATGCAACAATTCATAAATTCAGAAAAAATTTTAGTCGGTTTTACTTCCCCATTTTTTTACTCTTCATTTGGTTTCATCTTTTCAAGGGTTCTATTACTTTTAATAGTCCCATTTTTGTACAACTTTAGAAGGTTTTGCTTATTTTGGAAGGCTTTATTCCACCTCCCTTTTTAAAAAAAAAAAGAGCAAAAAGAGAAAAGCGTATCTAGTGATCTGTGTTACTTCATATATTTTGATTCATGTTATAAACTATATCCAAAGACTTGATAATAATTCTAATAGAATGTTACATCTTAAGATGCAAATTAGATGTAGCAATTTGAATATATCAAGTAAGATAAATGATACTTCTTATCTCTAGATGCAATTCCAAATCAATATTTTTAAAGAACCTTTCGATGTAGGTGATTCTTAGTAAAGGTATTAGACTATTTCAAAAAGTCTTTCAAAGCTTCCAAATTTTTTTTAAGATATATAACTATTTCTTAACCGTAATAACTTTAAAGTGGGGGCCTCATACCCCCATTCTATGATGCAATCTAACTTAATCTAGATCTTTGTATATCTATCTCATAGTAATCTATTACATTTTATCTCATCATTTCTCTAGAACTTTAGCACTTTGTTACCGGAAGGAAGATAATAAGTACTCCAATTCTTCCAGCCCTGATTTTGTTTCTGGTTTATTCTTTTTCTGGATTTTATTTTTTCTCGTGGAGGGAAGGTATTTTCTACTCCAATCCCTTTGAGTTTTCATTGTATTTTTTTTCCATTAATCACGCTATTGCAAGGAAGGTACTAAGTACTCAAATCTTTCTCGCCTTGAGTTTTATTCTATTTCACTTTTGTTACTTGAGAAGTAGATATCATGCCTCATTTTCTTCCAAGATGTAGGCGGAAGGTAGTAAGAACACCTGTTTGCTTGACCTTTGTATTTCTAATTCTGGAATGATAAAATCTGTGCTATTTTATTCTTTAAAGGAATAAGAGCAAGATGGCAGGAACCGTTATCTTCTCAATCTTTTACTTTTTGATTCTGAAACTCTAGCATTTGATTATTTTGATTTCTTCTAACGAGCAAAAAGAAGGCTGTAGGAACCTTTGGAACCGTTTTGTTTCTAAAACCATACAATTTGGATCTTCTTCTTTTCTAATGGACGAGATGAAGGTGGAGGGAACCTTCTCCATCTCTGACCTTTTTTAGAACTCTGGATCTTGAATCTTTTGCTCTCTTTTTTGAGAGGTGAAAGAGAGATGGTGGAAAATTTTTTTGAACCCTTTGCCCTGCCTTTGGAACTTTGAATTTGGTATTTTTCTTTTCTGAGGGGGTGAAAGGAAGGTGGTGGGAACCTTCTTCCTCTCAGATATTTTCTATTTCTAGAACTTTGGAATTCTAGTTTTGATTTTTTTTTGAAGGGTAAGAGGAAGGTTGTGGAAACTTTTCTCGGACCATTTTATAGAATTTTGGATCTAGATCTTTTTCTTCCAAGAAGCTAGAGGAATATGGTAGAAACCTTTCTTAGACCCTTTTTTTCTATATATAGAACTCTGAATTTTTTTTCTCTTTGCTTTCTTTTAAAGGACGAGAGGAAGGAGGTGGGAACCTTCTTGCTCTCGGACTTTCTCTATTTCTAGAATTCTGATGCTTTTGCTTTCTTCTAAAGGGTGAGAGGAAGGTGATGAGAACCTCTCTTGGATCCTTTTCTTTTATTTTAGAACTTCGATTCTTCAAAAGGGTGAGAGGAAGGCAGTAAAAACCTTCTCACTCTCGACCCTTATCTTATTTTTGGAATTCTGAATGGTACCAGGGGGTGAGAGAAGGACGGTGGAAACCTATTCCCTCTCGAACCTTTTTCTGTTTTTGGAAATTTAAATGTTGTTAAGGGATGTAAAGAAGGCGGTAGGAATCTTCTTCCTCTTGAATCTTTTCTCTTTCTAGAACTTTTAATATTGTTAAGGGATAAGATGAAGGTAATGGAACTTCTCTTCTCAAACCTTCTGTTTTTAGAATTTTAAATACTGTCAAAGAATGAGAGGAAGAGGTGGGAACATTTTTCCTCTCGAACCTTTTTCTGTTTTTGAAACTCTGAATATTGCTAAAGGGCGAAAAGAAAACAATAGGAAACTTTTTCCTCTCGAACCTTTTTCTGTTTATGAACTTTGAATACTGCTAAGGGGCGAGAGGAAGGCAGTAGAAACTTTCTCCCTTTTGAACTTTTTTTTTGTTTTTGAATTCTAAATTTTTTGAACTCTGAATTCTTCAAATGAGCGAGATGAAGTTGATGGGAACCTTCTCTCTCTCAATCCTTTTTCTATTTTTAAAATTTGAATTTGTCTAAACTCTGAATACTTTTAAGGAGCAGGAGGAAGTTGGTGGGAACATTCTCCCTCTCGATCCTTTTTCTTATTTCTAAATTTTGAATTTTTTAAACTCCAGATGCTTCCAAAGAGTGAGAGGAAGTTGGTGGGAACCTTCACCCTCTTGATATTTTTTTTTTCTTCTATTTTTGAACTTTGAATTTTCTGTTAAGGAGTGAGAGAAAAGGTGGTTGGTACCTCTTTCCTCTTGGTCCCTTTTTGATACTTGATTTTTGTTTTGAAAGTAAGGTGCTAAGTACCTTAATCCTTATAAGTTATTTTTCTTGCCAAGGGAAGATACTAGGTGCTCCAATCCCATCGGGTTATTATTTCTTCACGAATGGAAGGTATTAGATACTTTAGTCCCTCGAGTTATTGTTTTCTCGCAGAGGGAAAATACTAAGTACTCTAGTCCCTTTGGGTTATTTCATGTAACATTTTCCTTGTGGAGAGAAGGCACAAAGTACTCTAATTCCTCTGAGCTATTTCATATAACTGTATCCTCGCAGAGAAAGGTAATAGGTAATCGAGTCCTTCTGAGTTATATCATGTAATTGTATCCTCGCAAATAGAAGATACCATACTATAGTCCCTCCGGGTTATATCATGTAACTGTATCCTTACGGAGGGAAGGTACTAGGCACTTCAATCCCTCTGGGTATATCATGTAACTGTATTCTTGCAGACAGAAGGTACCAAGTACTTTAGTCCTTCAGAGTTATATCATGTAACTGTATCTTTGTGAAGGGAAGGTACTAGATACTCTAATCACTTTAGGTTACTTTATTCAATCGTGAGAGGAAGGTACTAGGAACTCCAGTCCCCTCACACCTATTTCATTGTTAGTGCTGCAATTTAATTAAGAAATTTTTATTGAAAATATGAAAATTATTCTTACACATAGAGTCTTTTTGCAATGTTCCATGTAGTTGGTATGTCTTTCCCTTCTATAGTTTGTAGCAAGCATGCTTTTCAATCTAATTTGTTTATGACTCTATAGGGTTTTTACTATGTCTCGAGTATCATTCTTAAAACAAGGTTCAAGAAGTGGATTTTTAATGAGCACAATTAAAGTTATAAATAAACTGGAACTTGAAAAAAAGAAATATATATATTTTGTTCTTCTTTTTCAACATGAGGGGGATTTTAGGTTCCATGATATTTTTGCTCTCTTTTCAGTGATTCCAACAATTAGATGATAGCAGGAACCATATAGAAGTGTTGGATAACCTTTTATGAGGTTTTTAGAGGCTTCGTTGACGCTTAACAATGTCTAAAATAGTGAAATGTAAATGGGTGGTGGCCAATCGAGTTTTTGACTTGTTTTCGGTGATTCTGGCAACAGAAGGTTTTATGTCTTGGCGGGTCTAATACTGAAAGATAGGATTGTGTCATGTAGGACCTGATCGTGGCTTCTTATTTAATTTTCATCCAACTCATAAGTGCATTGATCCACGAGCTTTGCATGAACTACTTTTCCTATTGTTTCACGGCTTTATGTGTTGGTAGCTGACTGATGCGATATTTCTATATTATAAAATTAAGTACAAGTATACACTATCGTATATAAGTAATAAAGAGACTAAATAAGTCGGGTGTCGAACCCACAGGGATAATTTTTTCTTTTTAACCAATTACTAAAATTATATCTTTATAATAATTATTCAGATAAATAAAAATCTAAGAATGAATATAAAAAATATAAAAATAAAAACACAATACAACGAGATTTAAGTGATAGCAATATAGAGAAAACCTAGGATTAATACTATCCCTCAATATGATTTTTAATGATTAATCTTCTAATATTCATCTCTCTTAGTCTTTGTTATTGATCAAGACACTAATGTATTCACAAGCCTCTTCCAAGGTCATGCAAGTATACCTTAATTTACCAAATACCTATATTTCTATGGTACTTGTAATAAATTAAGATTCATTAAGATTAGGTCTTATTGATCATACATGCCAATTAGGTATATTCCTATCCTAAGTTGAAACTTGTATATGCAACATTGAATGTTATTCTACAATCATGCATCAAATTACCTAGGTCTAAATATTATGATTCCTCTTCCGAGTTTATCAACAATATTACCAACTCATTCACCATATATTAGCCAGATATATTGAAGCATTAAGATCAAGTAATTTAAATATCAAAGAACTAAGTTTATTAAATATTCCAAAGATATGATAATTAAGCACACATATTGAGTTCAAGTATTAACCCTAGAAAATAAGTTTCGCTCATGGCTACAAGAGAACAACAGTAAAAATAATAATAATAAATCATGATACAATCAATAGCAAACCGATATAGACGTCAAATTGCTCTTAATTGTCCTGCCTAAGGTACTCTTGATGCTGAAGAACGCCTTAAATCTCTCTCTAAAGTTGCTTCAATTAAACTCCTATTGCTTTCCAAGACTCGTGCTCTGTATTTTTGGTGTTCTTGAATTGCTCTATGTTTGTCTTGGATTCTTCTTGACGTATGGAATGAGTGGCTTTTTATAGGGATTAATATGAGCTTGAAAATCTCAATTCTCATCGGACTAGAACTCACGCTACTATTGAGGCGCTATGCAGTTGTCGCTGGGGCGACGCGTGAAATAGGCTTCACCGCTGGAGCGGTGGGATGATGGCGTTGGGGCTTTGGACTATTGCTGGCGTGATGAATGTTTGGCGCTGGGGAGCCAAATGCGACTTAAATAGGTCGTTTTTCTAATTTCAATCACTATTCCAGAGCTGGGGCGATAATCCTCGTGGCGCTGGGGCTATGGACACATACTTTAAAAACTTTGCATTTTAGTCCCTATTTTCGCTCCTTTTGCATTCTTTCTTTAAATTTTGTTCAAGTCCTTGTAAATAACAATAATGCACATAAATAGCTATTTATTCTTATAAAACAATAAAATATCAAGAATAAAAATATGAGAAAATATATGATAAATTTGCCCTCATCAAATTCCTCCAAACTTAAACACTTGCTTGTCCTTAAGCAATAAAATAAAACTAAGAGAGAAACAAAAGGTTATACTTGACTCATTTAACAAATAAAGAAAATAAAACAAAACAAAATATACTAATACTAGTAAGATGATCAAAATCATTGTCTTAAAGGCTGACGAAATGGTACAAATCCTTAAGGTAGATAAATAGCTATTAACAAGTCTAAATATCTTCATTTAGTCCCCCATTCTTCCTCATAAACAATTATCATGTGTGTGTGTGCAAGTAGTAAGCAAATAGCTAAACCCTACATTGATTTACTTTATACTTTAGTTCGTACAGAAAATATGATGTCTCGGTATTTAATTTGTATAATAACACTTCCATAAGCTTGTCTTTACTACCACTCTCCACTAATATAAAAAATCACATGTCTAGGGATCTATTTAGGACTTTACTTAGTTTGTAAGGTAAGGCTAGGGTCAAGGTGGGATAAAAGGATAAATATATAAAGTTTAATTCACACTATGAACACTTAGATTTTACCTAGAAATCTCTTGAATTTTCTTTTCCTTGTATTATCTCTTCCCCTAAACTTATTGTGTTTTCCATCCTTCTTTTCAACCTTTATTTTTAAAAGAATTTTTTCTTTTCTTAAGCTGGGAGTATTTTTCTTACTCTTTTTTTTTTGAATACCCCCAAACTTAGATTGAAAAATACCACACAAACTTATTTTTCTCATATCACCCAAATTTTTCCTTTCAAGAGTATTTATAAGCAAATGCAAGTT
This sequence comes from Ailanthus altissimus, assembly GCA_946807835.1. Taxonomy (NCBI): domain Eukaryota; kingdom Viridiplantae; phylum Streptophyta; class Magnoliopsida; order Sapindales; family Simaroubaceae; genus Ailanthus; species Ailanthus altissimus. The sequence goes on from OX327698.1 coordinate 17,912,806, forward strand.
TTATGGTGTTACGGGTAAATTTTTAGATAAATAAACTTTAAGTCTTGGGCATGTAATGTGGTTAAAATAAAGAATGGATAATTAGGCTCAAAATAGGGTACTAGGGATAAATATACAATAAAATGTAGGTTAGAAAAGCTCAATCGGTTCAAAGATGGCCTAATGTCCTTTTTCTATTCATGTGTTTTCTAGGATTTCGCCTCAAGTAGTAATTAAAAATAAATTATATAGTATCGGTTTTCGAGACTGTGGTGTACTCCCTAAAGCATAAGTATCTCTAAGTAATAGTTTTAACTATTCATGCTTTAATAAGTGCTAAAAAATGGTGATTATAAATAAAGTTAAACTTGTTCCTAAACTTGGATAATCAAAATTGTCTCAAGTATCTATTATTCCCTATGAATTTGTAAAAAATAAATTCAGTTATATATATATATATATATATATTTTTTTTTTCTTTCTTATCATAGACTAATAATCATCTTAACAAAGCCTAATAAAAACTAATTAACTAAAAAAAAATTAAGTAACTAAAAAAAATTAACCCACAAGAATGACCACTCAAACGACGCAGCAAAATGAACACAAGAAAGTATTTCCCACCCCCAAACTTAATTTAGACATTGTCTCTAATGTTGAAACATAAAGAAGTGAAAGTAAGAGACTTCCCTATTCACATTTTGCTGCAGCGCTGATTCTTCGTCGTTGGGGTGACGTTTTGGCGCTGACGCGATAATAGTCTGTCGCTGCAGCACTGAAGGTTGATTTTTGGGTGCTTACTGGAATTTCTGTTAGCGCGGTAGAGTGTATACCGTAGGGGCGGTAATGACTCGAATTTTCTACTGCGGCAGCGTTGAAACCTGTCTCTGCAGCGCTGCATTTCTTGGGGTTTTTTTTTTGAAAGGAGCTAAAAGAATAATACTAATAATAATATTTATCTTGGGTTGCCTCCCAAGTAGCGCTTGATTTAACATTGTCGGCTTGACGGGACTTCCTATTATCTTATGGTGGGTTAAGGATGCTGATGGAAGCATTTGTGTAAGTGATCTTGCTGGCTTTCTTCTTTTTTGGCTTCCATATTTTTGCAATTAAACATCGGACAATATCTTTTGTTGCATTCTCCTTATGTCTCTTCGAAAAGACTTCAATCTTAGACCAGGGAGATGGTTCTTCCTTTTCTTTCTTTTTCTTTGCTTCGTCGTGATGCTGCTTTTTCTTCTTCTCTCTTGCCTTCCTATGCTTCAATGCTTTTTTTCGAATGTGAGGATTTAATGTTTCCATATCTTTAATTTGCTTAACGCTTGGGTGCACCATATTAATGTAGAAACAGACTTCATTTTTAGCTGGTAATTTGATCTCCTTGAAGACCTTAAAAGTGACTGTGTTCTCTTGTACCCTCATGGTTAACTCCAATTTTTACACATCAATAATTGTTCTTCCAGTGGTTAGGAAGGGTCTTCCAAGGATGATATGGATCTTCTTGTCTTCTTCCATGTCTAGAACAATACAATCGGCAGGGAAGATGAATTTATTGACTTTAATTAACATATCTTCAATTAATCCATTGGGATAGGTGAGAGAACGATCTGCCAGCTGAAGTGTGATATTTATTGGTTTGGCTTCTCTCAGTCTCAATTTTTTGTACACGAACAGTGGCATAAGATTAATACTAGCTTTCAGATCACTTCTTTAAATTTCATTCAAGTCCCTATAAATAACAATAATGAACATAAATAGCCATTTATTCCCATAAAATAATAAAATATCAAGAATAAAAATATGAAAAAATATATGACAAATTTGTCCTTATCACTGGCACCATGTGCCAGCTACATAATTGCTGGCACACGGTGCCAGCATGGTGCCAGCGATGGTGGACAGCCATTTCTTGGCTGTCCACCATGCTAAATTCTCCCTATAAATGGGAGAGTTTAGCAATTCATTAGACATTGAAATTTAGAGAGAGTTTTAAAAGCTTTAAGAGATTTTTTAAGTGATTTGAGAGAATTGGGTGTATTGAGATTTTGGGTTGTAAGGCTAAAATACTAAAATACTTATATTTTCCATTTCTAATAGTAAGAGATTCTTCTGTCTTCGCCTGTGGATGTAGACTAAACGTCGAACCACGTAAACTCTTGTGTTTGTCTAATTTTTATTTTCATTATTTTTCTCAATTTTGCTTTAACTGCGACTCTGCATCACCCCTCAATTTTCTAATAAGTGGTATCAAAGCAACTGGTTAAAAGAGGTCACTATTTACGTATATAGTTATTGTTTATATATACGGGTACTGTTTATAAGTATAGTTACTATTTATATAAAACGGTGGGAGTCGATCCTAGCAGAAAGCAGTCCGTGGTGAAAAGTAATGACGGTAAAATACGAAGTTGAGAAGTTCAATGAAGGTAATTTTACATTGTGAAAAATGAAAATAAAGACAATTTTAAGAAAAAACAAGTGCTTAGAAGCAATTGATGAAAGGCCCGCTGGTATCACTGATGATATCAAGTGGAATGAGATTGACAGTAATGCAGTTGCTGATCTGCATCTAGCACTTGCTGATAATGTGCTATCCAGTGTAGCAGAAAAGAAGACAGCAAAAGAGATCTGGGATACTCTCATAAAATTGTATGAGGCCAAATATTTGCACAATAAGATCTTTTTAAAAAGGAGATTGTCTACTCTTCGAATGACAAAATCCTCTTCAGTGACAGAATACATCAACACGTTAAATACTCTATTTTCCCAACTCACTTCCTTGGGGTATAAAATAGAGGCAGGTGAACGTGCGGAGATTTTACTTCAAAGCCTACTAGATTCGTATGATTAACTCATCATCAACTTGACGAATAATATCCTAACAGACTTCTTAGTCTTTGATGATGTTATAGCTGCTATACTGGGAGAAGAACGAAGATGGAAAAATAAAGAAGACAAACAGGAATGTTCACAGCAAGCAGAAGCTTTGACAATGATGAGAGGTAGATCAATAGAACGTGACCCCAGTAGGAGTCAAAATCATGGTAGACCAAAATTCAAAAGTAATAAGAACGTTAAGTGCTACCATTGTGGCAAGAAAGATTATCTGAAGAAGGATTGCTGGGGATTGAAGAAAGGTGCAGAGGACAAACCTCAAAGGAATATTGAAAGCACCTCAGATGATGGTGAAAATTTATACAGCGAGGCAGCAACAGTTGTTGAAAGCAGAAAACAGTTCTCTGATGTATGGCTCATGGATTCTAGAGCTACATGGCATATGACCTCTAAAAGAGAATGAATTCATTAATATGAACCTACCTCTGGAGGATTTGTATATATGGGAAACGATCATACTTTGGAAATCGCTGGAATAGGATCCATCAAGATGAAGATGTACGATGGTACTGTTTATATTATCCAGGAGGTGCGACATATGAAACACCTCAAGAAGAATCTTTTGTCATTGGGATAATTAGATAATACTGGGTGTAAGACCCAAATTGAAAATGAGACAATGAAAATTCTCAAAGGCGCGCTTGTAGTAATGAAGGCAGAAAAGGTTGCTGTAAATTTGTACATGCTTAATAGAGAAACATTGCAGGAAGGAGATGCATATGTTGCATCAACTAGTTCAGTAGAAGAGTCAACGATAATGTGGCATCGCAAACTGGGCCATATGTCAGAACGCGGTTTGAAGATTCTCTCTGATCAAAATTTACTTCCTGGGTTTAAATCGGTTCATTTACCTTTCTGTGAGCACTGTGTCATAAGTAAGCAGCACAGATTAAAGTTTAGCACATCCAGTTCTAGAAGTAAAGAAATTCTAGAATTGATCCACTCTGATATTTGGCAAGCACCGATAATGTGCATCATGAAGGTTCTAAATCAATTCAAGAAGGTGAGCTGAGCGTAAAGGAGATTTCAGATGGTCCAATAACAAGGGATAAGGTTAAACAGCTTTAAAGGGCCATAAGTAGTCAAATTAGAGCCATTGAAGCTTCTGTGGGATTAGAAGCTTGCGATCTGAATGGAAATGAGCTAAATGTGTTTATTTGTCTTCAATTAGAGATTGAGACGTGATTTAGAGACGTTTGGTGACGTTGGGCTTAAAGAAGCAGTTGAGGGCTTTCTTTCCATGCTATTAGGCTTAATTTACTTTTTATGTTGCTAATTTTTTTTATTATGTATTTGGGCCATTTTGAACTTGTTTAGCTTTATTTTAAATTGTTAAGTCATATTGGACTTATTTGGGCTTTTTAAAGTTAATTAGGTAACATTAGAGTTTCCCCTCATTTTGTAAGCCTATATAAGGCATGTTAAAGTCTTATAGAGGCAGTTGCCTCATTTTGGAATTGGAAGCACGAAATAGAAGAGCTATTTCTCTCACAAAATTGTCTTCTCAAGTTTTATAGCTCTTGAAGACAGTTGGTGACTTATCACTCTTTGATCACCAAGAGTGTGGCGTCAAACCCTAAATTGATCATTTTGACGTCCATATGACTTATCAAGGTATCTATTTAGTTATATCCTCCATCAACTTTACTATTTAATTTTGTTATAATTCAGCCTAAACACTTAAAGAAAACTAACCAACAAAAGAATTAGATTTTATTAGAATTTTGGAATAATCTATATTTCTGGAAATCAAGGCACATCATTTAGTATCAGAGCATAGGATTTCAGTGTGTAAACTAATGTTTCAGCTATTTAAGGTGTCTTGCTATTTTTGTTTTATATAATTTCGTGGGATTATTCATCAGATTGGGTCTTTAATATTTGAATTACAACTCTGAAGCATTAGAATTAATTCTTAGTAGTTTATGGGCTGAAGATGATTTGACTGAGTTGAGTTGTTCTTGAACCTTAAAATTTTAGTCAATTGTTGCTATCTGATTTTATTTACTAAATTGGTGAAAAAAAAAAATTTAGTTTGAGAAGTGTGTTTTTAGCTACTGGTTGTGTTGTTCATTGTTTATACTTGTTTGGGGTTTTTGTTAATAATGGCTGAAGATGATGCAAGTAGAGTGCCAAAGGGATTGAGTTTAGAACAAGCTCAACTCATGGGCTTACAACGTGCTCATGATGAATTTCGAGGTGAGATTACTAAAATTCGTGGACAACTTGCTGCAATTATAGAAATGATGCAAAGAAATACTTTGCAATCTCAACAAAGGCAAGTAGGGCGTAGGGTACCTCGGAATGACCTGGGGGATGCTGGAGATGAGTCAAATCAGGGTGATGAGACTGAAGATAGGAGTAGGATAAGGAGGTAGCAAAATGACCTTACTAGTGGTATCAAACTTAATATACCACCATTTAGAGATACTAGTTCTCCCGAGGAGTATCTTGAATGGGTTCAGAAGGTAGAAAGGGTGTTTGATTGGCATGAGTACCCTGAGGCAAAGAAGTGTAAGGTAGCAGCACTTGCGTTTACCGATTATGCACTTTTGTGGTGGGAAAACTTAAAAGCTCAGCGAAGAAGGGATGACGAAGAAGAAGTTATGAGCTGGCCACTTATGAAAAGATTAATGAAGAAGAGATTTGTTCCGGATTACTATAAACAAGAATTATACATCAAACTCCAGACTTTGCGGCAAGGTTCCTTGAGTGTGGAGGAGTATGTGAAAGAATTTGAGCTGTTGTTGATTCGCTGTGATTTGAATAAACCTCAAGAGTAAACAATAGCTAGATTCCTTGATGGATTGAAGAGGGACATAGCTAATGTTGTTGAGTTACAACCCTTCATATTTCTTGAGGATGTCATAAAACTTGTAACTAAAGTAGAAAGACAGCAGAAAAGAGGGTGTATCCATATGAGGTCAACTACAACATGTAATACAAAGGCTGTTTCTTTACCTTTGCGAACATGGAACACATCTAAACGTGATGAGAAAGTGGAGTTCAGTAAGAGAAGTGCTAGTTTAGGTTCGTTGAAAGGAAATGAGAAGGTATTTGAACCTCAATTTTCTAGGAGGTCGCGAGATATCTAGTGTTTCAAGTGCTTAGTGACACGTCCAGAATATAGAAGTTATTCCCAAGTGCAGGATTGTCGAAGTAATAAATAACCCGATGAGAACGGGGTCGATCCACAGGGAAGTAGAATTAAAATTACAAATTATAAACACTTTAAAGATAATTAATGCAGTATAAGATGTTTGTAAATATTATTTCAATTAACCAATTCAAATAAAAAGCTAAGGTTATGGAGATTCACTCTTGGCATAAGAAATAATAATATATTTAACTTTTTATTTTTTTATAACTCAATTGGAATCCTCTCACAAAGGAGGTTCCAACCGGAAAATATAGCAATTAACGTTCATCATCATTTATATATTGATTAGTATTTATTTCTTTCAATTATTATACACCAAATCTTATAAATGGGTTCAAGTATTTATTATGCCAATCTTTATATTTGTCTACAATAAATCAAGACTCCCACTTTACAAGAAAGGTTATATAAACCAAATCTTGTAAATGGTTTCAAGAATTTATTGTGCCAAGTATTAAGTTTGTCAATAATAAATCAAGAATCACCACTTTAGAAGAAAGGGTATTAATTCTACAAACAAAATAAATACATCATATATAAATTTGCATAACTTAAAAATGAAGCATTAAATTCATGAATAAATATTAAACATATCTTATTACCTTGCCAAGAGCTTCACCCTTTCACCTTAGCTTAAACAAAATTATTTGGACATAATAAAACTAAATGAAAAGAAAAGAAATGGAAGAAGAAATAACATGACTTAATAGTAAACAAGAGAAATAATAGTACAAGAAAATGGATACAAAGGAAAAGTATTTTGAACTAAATTCTAACTTTCTAATTACATTATTTAGGCATAAACAAGCCACCTATTTATAGAAAAACATGGATAAATCGAGACAAATTTGGAGGGAACCACTTGGTTGATGAAAGTCAAGAATGGTGGCAAAATAATTTGCATTCATTATCACTTGGGCACCCACTTGATTATCCAATTTGGAATTGATGTGATCCGAATTAGCTGTCACTCAAAACATAAAAGTTGTAGATAAGTCTCTTATCTTTCCAAATTGAGTGATCTCATACGTATTAGATACGTATTTCTATAGTTATGGGCCAAATACTGATAACTGTTCAAACTGGGCCTGTACTGCAGATCAATTCTGTTCTAGGACAATTTTCACCCTCTAAACACTCGAATTTCCAATGCTTTGTGAAATACAATATGTTAGCCCATTGAGTCAGCTCTGTACAGGATTAAGAATCACCTCAATTGGATCTTTAGGTAGAAAGTTATGCTCATTTTACCGAACCTGCCACAAAACAGTTATAAGATAATTAAGTACAATATTGTAAACATACTTAAGTTAAGAAAATTAAATACACTAGTAATACAAAACAATCATGTAAAACTCTTATTAAATGTGTAATTTCAAGTGTTCATCACTTAGGAAATGGGCATATTGCTTCTGAATGTCCAAATAAAAGGGTGATGATTTTACATGGGAAGCATGGAGAGCTTGTAAGTGAAGATGAGGCTAAAATGGAAGAGGAATCTAAAGTCGAAGTGACTGAACAAGAAGAGAATCTTGAGCTAATTAAGGGAAATTTATTAGTTATTCAAAGGATTTTGAGTGCTAAAGTTGATATTGGTTTGGAACAGTGCGAAAACATCTTTCATACAAGATGTCAAATCCGAGATAAGTTTTGTGCCATGATCATTGATAATGGTAGTTGTACCAATATTGCATCCACTACTTTAGTGGAGAAACTGGGATTAACTACCGTTCCACATCCAAAACTATACAAATTGTATTGGCTTAATGACAAAAGAGAGATTCAGGTTACAAGACAGGTTCGGGTGCCATTCTTCATTAAAACCTTTCATGATGAGGTTTTATGTGATGTAATTCCTATGACAGCTAGTCATGTGTTATTAAGACTTCTATGGCAGTTTGATAATGATGTGACTTATAATGAGCGAATGAACACTTATTCATTTGTGCTGAATGGAAAGAAAGTGAATTTGATGCCATTGAGTTCTCAATAAGTTAGAGAAGATCAGTTGCGGAATCAAAAGAAGATGATGGAATCTAGTAAAGGGTTAATGTTAACCAAAAAGGGAGATGTTGAGAAAGCACTAGCTTCTGTGGGGGTTGTTTTCATGACTTGGGCAAAGCCTTTATTGCAAGTAGAGGGTTTGAATTTGCCAAGGCAGGTTGTGGAGTTGCTTGAAGAGTTCAGAAATGTATTTTCAGAAGAGCTACTATTGGGATTACCACCTATTCAAGGGATAGAGCATCAAATTGATTTGGTGCTTGGAGCTTCACTTCCAAATAGACCAGTATATAGATGTAATCCGGAGAAAGCAAAGGAGATCAAAAGGCAGGTTGGTGAGCTCTTAGAGAGGGGCTTTGTGTGTGAGTTACTTAGTCCTTGTTCAATGCTTACTTTGCTTGTTCCAAAGAAGGATGGTACCATGAGAATGTGTGTGGACAGTCGGGCTATCAATAAGATAACGGTTAAGTATCGATTCCTTATTCCTAGACTTGATGATATGCTTGATGAATTGCATGGTGCTGTTTATTTTTCTAAAGTTAATTTGATGAGTGGATATCACCAAATTAGGATGAAAGAAGGTGATGAATGGAAAACAGCCTTTAAAACTAAGCATGGATTGTATGAGTGGATGGTGATGCCGTTTGGGCTTTTTAATGCACCTAGTACATTTATGAGACTTATGAACCATGTTTTGAGGAAGTTTATTGGGCTATTTGTTGTGGTCTATTTTGATGATATCTTGATCTATAGTAAAACTTTTGATGATCATGTGAAGCATCTTATGGCTGTATTTAAGATCTTGCGTGATGCTAAGTTGTATGAAAACCTTAAGAAGTGCTATTTCTGTCAAGATAGTGTTATCTTTTTGGGTATGTTGTTTCTGGTGGTGGAATTAAGAAGGTTCTAAATCAATTCAAGAAGGTGAGCTGAGCGTAAAGGAGATTTCAGATGGTCCAATAACAAGGGATAAGGTTAAACAGCTTTAAAGGGCCATAAGTAGTCAAATTGGAGCTATTAAAGCTTCTGTGGGATTAGAAGCTTGCGATCTGAATAGAAATGAGCTAAATGTGTTTATTTGTCTTCAATTAGAGATTGAGACGTGATTTAGAGACGTTTGGTGACGTTGAGCTTAAAGAAGCAGTTGAGGGCTTTCTTTCCATGCTATTAGGCTTAATTTACTTTTTATGTTGCTAATTTTTTTTATTATGTATTTGGGCCATTTTGAACTTGTTTAGCTTTATTTTAAATTATTAAGTCATATTGGACTTATTTGGGCTTTTTAAAGTTAATTAGGTAACATTAGAGTTTCCCCTCATTTTGTAAGCCTATATAAGGCATGTTAAAGTCTTATAGAGGCAGTTGCCTCATTTTGAAATTGGAAGCACGAAATAGAAGAGCTATTTCTCTCACAAAATTATCTTCTCAAGTTTTATAGCTCTTGAAGACAGTTGGTGATTTATCACTCTTTGATCACCAAGAGTGTGGCGTCAAACCCTAAATTGATCCTTATGGCGTCTATCTGACTTATCAAGGTATCTATTTAGTTCTATCCTCCATTAATTTTACCATTTAATTTTGTTATAATTCAGCCTAAACACTTAAAGAAAACAAACCAACAAAAGAACCATATTTTATTCAAATTTTGGAATAATCTATATTTCTGGAAATCAAGGCACATCAACCGGTGATGTCTTTAGGGGGAGCGAAATATTTTGTATCATTTATAGATGATTACTCTAGGAGATGTTGGGTGTATCCAATCAAGAAGAAGTCATATGTGTTTGAAGCTTTCAGAATATTCAAAGCACGGGTAGAACTTGAATCAGAAATGAAGATCAAGTGTTTAAGGACAGATAATGGAGGAGAATATATTGGTGAGGATTTTATTGCATTCTGTCAACAAGAAGGCATCAAGCGGCAATTCAGCATAGCTTACACGCCTCAGTAGAATGGAGTAGCAAAGCGGATGAACAGAACCTTGTTGGAGAGAACAAGAGTTATGTTGAGAACTGCAGGTTTAGCCAAGGAATTTTGGGCAGAAGCAGTCAAAACCGCATGTTATGTGGTAAATCGGTCACCATTAATAGCAATCGAGTTGAAGACACCGATGGAGATATGGACTGGGAAATTAGTTGATTATTCTTGCCTTCATACATTTTGAAGTCCTGTGTACGTGATATATAATCCCCAAGAAACAACGAAGCTGGATCCAAAATCCAGAAAATGCCTTTTCTTAGGATATGCTGATGGAGTCAAGGGGTCTCGCCTGTGGGATCCTACTACTTACAAGATCGTCATCAATAGAGATGTGATATTTACAGAAGATAAACTACAAAGGAATGATAAAGATGATAGCACAGTAAAGGAAAATAATCAAGTACAAGAAGATTCAAATTCTTCTGAAGCAGCACCAGAGCATGAAGAACAAGAACTAGTAGAGTCTAAGGCTACAGATGATCGTCGATCAACTCGTGAGAGACGACCACCATCATGGCACTCAGAGTATGTCATGGAGGCTCATGTTGCATACTGCCTTCTAACAGAGGATGGAGAGCCAACAACTTTCTAGGAGGCTTTTAAAAGTCAAGATGTTTCTCTATAGATGACAGCAATGCAAGAAGAAATTGAAGCCTTGCATAAGAACAAAACATGGGAGCTGGTTGCACTACCACGTGGAAGAAAAGCCATTGGTAACATATGGGTCTACAAGATTAAACGGGATGGTAATGACCAAGTAGAGTGGTATCGTGCGAGATTGGTGGTGAAAGGTTATGCTCAGAAAGAAGGTATTGACTTTAATGAGATATTTTCCCCTGTGGTTCGACTCACGACAGTCAGAATAGTTCTGGCAATGTGTGCTACATTTGACTTACATCTAGTGCAGCTAGATGTGAAGACAACTTTTCTTTATGGAGAACTTGAAGAAGAAATTTATATGCTCTAACTAGAAAGCTTTAAAGAAGAAGGAAAAGAAAACTTGGTTTACAGGTTGAACAAATCTCTGTACGGTCTCAAACAGACGCCAAGGTATTGGTACAAGAGATTTGATTCCTATATCATCAACCTTGGATACAAGAGACTTAGTTCAGACCATTGTACATACTACAAAAGGTTTGAAGATGATAACGATTTCATTATTTTGCTGTTGTACGTGGATGATATGCCCCAACAAAGATCGAGTCCAAGAATTGAAGGCATAGTTGGCTAAAAAATTTGATATGAAGGACTTGGGACCAGCAAATAAGATTCTGGGGATGCAAATTCACCGAGACAGAAATAACAGGAAGATTTGGCTTTCTCAGAAGAACTACTTAAAGAAAATCTTGTGGCGATTCAACATGCAAGATTGTAAGCCAATTAGTACCCCACTTCCTGTTAATTTTAAGTTATCCTCTAAGATGTGTCCTAGCAAAGAAGCAGAGAGGAAGGAGATGTCTCGAGTACCGTATGCATCAGCAGTGAGAAGTTTAATGTTCGCTATGATTTGTACTAGACCAGACATTGCACAAGCAGTGTGAGCAATTAGTAGATACATGGCAAATCCTGGTAGAGAGCATTGAGGTTGTGTTAAGAGGATCCTTAGATACATTAAGGGTACCTTAGATGTTGCTTTATGTTACGGAAAATCAGATTTTATTGTTAAGGGCTATGTGGATTCAGATTTTGTAAGAGACTTTGATAAAAGAAAATTCACTACTGGCTATATGTTTAAACTTGCAGGAGGAGCTGTAAGCTGGGTTTCAAAATTGTAAACTGTTGTGGCATTATCTACTACAGATATAGAATACATGGCAGCTACGCAAGCTTGCAAGGAAGCAATTTAGATATAAAGATTACTGGAGGAGCTCGGGCACAAGCAAGAGAAAGTTAAATTATTTTGTGACAGTCAGAGTGCTTTACATATTGTAAGGAATCCAGCTTTTCATTCAAGAACGAAGCACATCGGTGTTCAATATCACTTTATTCATGAAGTGGTAGAAGATGGAAGTGTGGATATGAAACAAATTCATACAGATGATAACCTAATAGATGTATAGACCAAGCCAACTAATACCAACAAATTTGTATGGTGTAGATCCTTACATGGCCTAGCAGATATGTAGGCAACATGACTTTGGCAAAGAAGAAAGAATGGTGTGGAGACTTGATTAATTCTAAATCAAATCTCCAAGTGGGAGAAATGTTGGTAGCTAGCACCGTGTGCCAGCTACATAATTGCTGGCACACGGTGCCAGCAATGGTGGACAGCCATTTCTTGGCTGTCCACTATGCTAAACTCTCCCTATAAATGGGAGAGTTTAGCAATTCATTAGACATTGAAATTTAGAGAGAGTTTTAAAAACTTTGAGAGATTTTTCGAGTGATTTGAGAGAATTGGGTGTATTGGGACTTTGGGTTGTAAGGTTAAAACACTAGAATACTTGTATTCTCCATTTTTAATAGTAAGAGATTCTTCTGTCTTCACCCGTGGATGTAGGCTAAAAGTCAAACCACATAATCTCTTGTGTTTGTCTTATTTTTATTTTCATTATTTTTCTCAATTTTGCTTTAGCTGCGACCCTGCATCACCCCTCAATTTTTCAACATTATGTACGTCACTTTCATTCCCTTATCTTTTTGCTTTGATTTCATTTTTTTTTCCCAGGTTGCTTTCAATTTTTGCTTTCTTGATTTCGTCCCTTGCCCATAGCTATGGCGTCAATTTTTCCTTTCTCATTCGTTTTTCTGTAACTAGTTGAAAATTTTGGTTTTTCATTTAAATTTCTCATAGATGGCGTGATTAAAAGCTCCAAATTTGGAGCTCTCCAGAAATTACACTCATTTTTATCATCTCGAATTATAACAAAAGAACACTATCCTATTATAAAAAAAATACTTCAATGTTCAACTAACTAAATGTTCAATGAATATGTGCAATGTGTTGTGTGGGAGTGCTTCAAGCAAAAGGATTATGCTTTTATGATTTTTCACTCAATATAACAATATATTGTTTAATGCTCTGGAATATCACACTATTTTTGAATGAATATAGAACATATAATATATGTATTTTATAGTGTAGATATGCTAAATTTTAATTCATATTCTAATGAGATAGTAGACTTTATCCTTATGTGATAACCTTTGTCATGATGTGATCACTTCTATCGTGATGTGATAATATAATAGGTTTATTCAAATAATTTATTTAGACTTTATACTTTAAATAGAATATAAAGTTTGATCTATCCCAATCTTTTTATGATTTACCCAATCCGTTTGTGAGCTCATAGGTTTGGTTATTTGACACATGAAATTTTGATTTGAATTTAGGTTTAATTAATTATTTATGAACTCTTTTTAAAAAATACAATAGAGTGAGCTGTTGGACTTATTTAATAATAGGCCTCACATGAAAAATAAAAAATTTATTAGTTTATTTTTAATGAAATTAATAGTTTTATTAATAAATTTATAACAGTTAAAAACTGTTTTTTAGAAATATAATTAGTCAATTTTTAAAAGGGAAAATGGTAGCAAGAAAAATATTGAAAACTTTTTTCACTGAAAATGTGTCTCAAGTAGATGGTGGGGTCGAAATGACTCCGACTTTCTTTCGTAAGACAACGGATGAAATCAACCAAGACTGATTATAGTGAGTTATAATATGCAAACGGAAACTAGACTGAAAATGTAGACCGGACTTCCTTCGATTCACGTGGGTGTAGCCCTTTTCTTTCAATTTAACCAGAGCTCTTACTTCATTAAAAAAAAACTTTTACAGTGAGTAAGAGGTTGGTAGAATGGTGACAATAAAATTAATACGAGTAGTAGTACTCTGACAACTAATAAGAAAGAGAGGATATTGTTATTATAAAATGTAGTTTAAAGGAAAAAGGAATTGAGAATGTTGCTGATGGGGAAGGTCACAAAGCCGCTAAAGAGGAGAATCACGGTGAAACCTCAAAACTCAGATGTTGAAGTTATTATGCCTATTAGATATAAAAAATTAGTAGACTTTTGTTAATAGCGAAAAATCGGGGCATACTTAGAAAGTGCAGCAAGTATAAGAAGTGGGAGGATGAGAATACAGGGAACACAAAACAAGTGTTGTTGTATGGGTTTTGGATGAGAGCGAATGCACAAGTGGCTATGACAAATCATCATACAACAATACTTATTTCCAACAGAGCGAATGTTATGCCCGGGTATTTATGGACATCCAGAGATGGCCAAAAGGAAACATACAGGGAATCTTCTGAAGAGGAAAGCTAACTGCTTCATTCTGCCATATGTATGTAGAGGCAACTTTAATGAGATCATAAATGGTATATGGAAAAAAAAAAATGGTAGAACGCTACGAAGTTCTGATTGTATCATCGATTTCAAGGATGCAATTTCCACACGTAACCTATTTGATATAGGATAGGCCGGGTTTCATTTTACGTGGTCCAATAAAAGAGAGGGTTTAACCTGATTAAAGAAAGGTTGTATCATTTTTTGTTGTAGGACTCAATGGAACAATAATGTTCAGAGTTTTTGGGTGAGTGATGTTGAAAATTGGACATCTGATATCTGCCCTCTTTTATTGGAACTCAAAGATGAAAGAAGCAGTTAATAAAATGTGAAGCATAGGGGGAGCATATTCTTTTATGAATATATGGGGAGTAGCCATATGAAGCACGCAAGGAAGTTGTTTAGGAAGGTGGGGTGGGAGGGAGGGGTTCAAGGATTCCAATCTAATTTAGTTTTTCAACAAGAAGATTGAGTGGGTGAAAACCAATTTAAAAGCTTGGAGCTCAAAGGAATTTGTGGGGAGGGAAAAATAGTTGAATCAATTAATTTTGTAGTTTAAGGATTGCAAGCTGGACCATAAGCATTAGAAAACCTGGAACAACTTAAGAGTGCTAGAGAAACAAATAGATGGGTTACTGCAAGAAATTAAAAGGGGTCTATTGGGATAAATATCTAGAATTGCTTGGTTGAAGAAAGAAAATGGAAATACTAAATTCTTTCATGCCAAAGCTACTGCTAGGAAGAGAAAAAAAAATGAAATTAAGGGCCTAGCGTATGCTAATGGAGAGTGGATTGATGATGCGATAGGTTTGGAGGACATGATATGCAACTATTTTACCAATTTGTTTACAATAACAAATCAAACAACTGTTTAAAATGAAGGAGCGTTGAGGGAAGTTTCCAGAAGATTGGCAGAGGAAATGAATGATGATTAGATAGAGAATTCACAAGGGATGAAGTTAGATTGGTGCTCCAAACCCAGATGGTTTCCCGCCGGCGTTTTATCAAAAGCATTGGCAAGTGGTGGGAGAGAATGTAATTCAAACTTATCTCTAAGTGTTAAACTAACATGGTGATATTTCTTTTCTCAATAACATTATGATAACCATGATCCCAAAAATAAATGGCCTAAAGAAAATAAGTGATTATCAGCATGTAATGTAATATGCAGAGGGATAGAAAAAGTTATTTTGCTAATAGGTTAAAAAATATTTTAGCCCAGATTATGTCCCCGCATCAAAGTATATTTTCCTAAATAGGCTTATCACTAATAATATCTTAATTGGGTATGAATGCTTACAAAAATGAATAAAAAAAGGATAAAAATAACTTTATTGCTCTTAGGTTTGATATAAAAAGGTTTGCAATAGAGTAGAATGGATTTATTTTAGGGCATTTATGTTAAACTTAGTTTTTTCTAATTAGTGGGTAGAGCTAATTATGAGGTGTATTGCTATACTAATATTTTTGCACTTATAAACGAGGAGTCAAAAGTCAGAATTCAGCCCTAAAAAAGATTTAGGCAAGGATTCCATTGTTCCTTTTTAATTTATTACTTTTTTTAAAAAAAAAAGTTTGGATGGAGATAAGAAATTTATAGATTAAGTAACAACCATTATCTCTTATTTTTACTTGAATTTAGATGGCCCTAAATGTAAAATATATTTATGACTATTTAAGCTACGCTTGTGGGGATTACTGTTAACCCTCACCCTAAGGTTTTCTCTCAACTTAGAAAACCTAAGTAAAGTCCGCCACCACCGTCCCCTCTCTCCACTAGAGAAGGGGTTTTCCCTTCTCTAGTGGATCTGAATCTAAATACTAAAGTCACTCAACTCCTCTGTTTTATCTACGTTTCCTCTATTTTTCTTCATTTTTTTTGCTTTTTTGTTTTGCTTTTTAGGTGGTTCTGTCAGCCCAGCGCCTTCCTCCGACCACCATGCCTCTGTTGAGGCTTCCTTGGTCGCGTCGCGCCGTCGGTGTCTTCGATGAGGTTCTCAGTCTTGGGCACTATCTCTAGGGTAGTTATGTCAATCCGGCGTCTCCGACTACCATGCCGCTGTTGGGGCTTCCTTGTTGGCGCCACGCTGTCGGTGTCTTTGGTGGGGTTCTCTAACTTGGGTGTTGTTTCTGAGGCGTTTTGTTTGCTACCGGTTCCTCATTCAGCTGTCGTTGTGGTTTCTTCAATTGTGGAGAGGTGATTACAGCCTTGGGCCATATCTTGCAGAGGTTCTTGGCTACTGCCGGTAGTTACTCTCATGAATCACAAATGTCGTCCTCGCCGTGTTGGGAACTCCTCCCAACCACAACTCAATCCTCTCCCACCAAAAACTCCAACCCTTACTGCTATGGCCGACCATCGTGTGTGAGTTGCCGTTATTAGCGAGCGCGCCTTGCTCACTGGTAGCCGCTCTGACCCTGTTTCAACCTACTGTTGTTGGGTTTTCTTGCATTAGTTTGAATAAAGTCTGGGATAATATTTTGTCCCATCTGTATTTCTTTCCTTAGCAAGGTCTGTTATTCTCTTTCTTCGAAAAGGTCAATTCTTTCTTTTTTCGAAAAGGTTGATTTTCCCCCTCTTGTAAGGGGTTAATTTTTCTTTTTGGGATCTTGGTTCAGGAAGGTCTTAATGTGTTATTATATCTATTCCTGGTAATCATTGGATAATTTTATCAAAGGTCATATGATGTAATATCTTGATATTTGTCAATGATATGAAACTAATATTTTTCAACCAAAAAAAAAAAAGCTACGCTTGCAAGACCTACTTGCTTATTATTTGTGTTAAAGTATTTCTCATTTCTTTTAATAGAGGCTGAGATTTGAAATCACATTCATAAGCTTTGGTTTGATATAAACTTCTCCATAACTTATTTTCTCTTTACTAATTATAGTCTAATATTTTGTAAAGCTTTAATGGATGATTGCACCAGGTTATAGGCTAAGTTTAATTACTATATGGTAGCTTCAGGTCATATTTTTAACTATAAGAAAGTCTTTCCTATTGGTTTAGTCCAAATGTGAAATAAAATCATGTGTATATGATCAAGGGTGTTCTCTAACTGAATGTGGTGTCAACTCATGAGAAGTATCTAGGCTATCTTCAATGGTTGGTAAAATCAAAAGATGATTTTTTTTAAAGACATAAAATTCAATATTAGTAGTAGAGTGGGTTGTTGAAAAACTAAGATGTTTTTAAGTGGAACCAAAGAAATTCACATTAAACCTGTGGCTTAATCCATCTTATCTTTTCAATGAGTGTGTTTAAAAGTTCTCTTACAATTATGTAAGGATATCCATAAGATGTCGACAGCTTTCTGTTGAAGTTCTACTATTTAAAAAAAGAGATCCACTGGTTTGGGTGGAGGAGAATGTATATATCTTGCTTTATTAATTGCAAATAAAAAGAGAAGGCTTTTATATGGATGACGTGTAACTTTACTTTCTGTTGCTTTCAAGGCCTAATCAATGGTCCCACTCAAGCAAATGGATCTATCCCAAAAAGATGAGAGAAGGACTTAGTTTTAGAGACTTGAATTGTTTTAGCCAAGTCTTACTAACAAAGTAGGGTAGAGGATTCTTCAAAACCTTGATTCTCTAGTGGTTAAAATGTTGAAAACTAGATACTTTAGACATAGAGATTTTATGGAGGCAAAATTGAGCAATGAAAATATGGAGACTATGTTATGAGGGAAGAGAGGTATTACAACATGATGTTAAATGGAGAGTAAGTAAGGAAAATAGTTTGCAAATTTATCAAGGGAAATTTTTAGAATTAGCCTAAATTGTGGGCCTATTTGTAAGAGTATATGATGACATAAGTGTAAATATAATTTAAATTTTTTTTAATACGTAGCAAAACCAGTGGATTTATATTTATAAATCAAGATGTGTCTTTTGACCCTAGAATATTAGCTTATTATAAATTTGTAGGATTTTTTTTTGTTTATCTCAAGTGTTAGTATTTTTCTTCTTTTTCAAAGAGAGAACTCATTTTTAACACTTAGTCAAAACTCTCAAATTGGCAAAAAATAACTCTCTCATTTTTTAATTTTTCCTTACGTATATCATACACCTTAACATATTTATTTTTATTTTACTTTATTTAAAAACACAAAAGCCAAGAGTTCACAAACGCTTTTGTTGAAAATGCATAACAATTATACATTTATGTTTTCTTATCTCCCATTTAGTCTTTGAAAGAATTCAAAACTCCATTAGAAAATTATCATTAGTAATATAAGACTTTATAAGTTGAAATGACTAATGACTAATGTGTCAATATTTGATTATTTTAAAAAACACATGTTAAATAAATTTTGATTCTCAAAATCAATCCAATAATTTTCTAAATTCAAATGCATAACATTTATGCATATTTTAAACAAAATCATGAGAAGGATCGTACTCTTGTCAAACTGTTAATTAAACAAATATATATGAAGTGTTATGGTACACCAACTAGGTGTTCATTTATATTGTGACATGTGTTAAATTCTAATAGTTAGAATTCGACACGTGTCATTCCCGAGAGATAATAAATTCAAATCTTACTTATTCGAATTTTTTTTCCAGATCAAACTCTTCGATCCTATGTACTACCCTAGTGCTCAACGAGTACACTTTATATTATGAGACTCCCTAAGTTTACACCCATTCTATTTTTCTTATGGAACTTTTCTATATGTACGTGAATATTGCCCCACACACATGTTACGTATATAATAAAATAGGGCGTAAAATTGTACAAGTTGAGGTTAACCATATTCGTATAATCATTTTGTCACTTCTATCCTAGAAGAGCAGAGACATAGATATACCGTTAAGTCTCTATCCGCTTGACCTTAAATTTATCTTTATATTTGTATTTCAATAAACAATATCCGCAAACTCCTTTGCGATAATGTTTTACCTTATGAAAATATTTTTCAGTTAAATGCTTTTAGCTAAAAGACTTTCTGAAATATAATCTCGAAGCATTAGAATATACGGCTCTACCATATGAGTTGACAAATCTCATATTTACACACACCAGACTCCATGAGCATAGGACCATACCCAACGACACCTAGAAGTCAGATCATAAAAGATTTCTGACATGTGTGAAATCTAAGTATGGTAGATTACTCACAAGCCCACCGTGGTGCTCAGGTCAAAGGACCACAAATACTACTCAACTTAATAAGACCATCCATTAACGACCTTATAAAATATTTATTAGATGTCTTTATGAGTCTGTTCAGTGTCAAGTCTCTACTTAACACCTGCATACCTATACGAGTTTTCACTAAGCTCACAGTTTGTTAAGATTAATTGTTTGATCATTCCAGATATAAATATACATCAGTTTTTTCGATTTTAACAATCGACTTATGTTGTTAAACCTATGACTAGGAACCAATTTGGAGAATATACTACATAATTACATTTCTTAACACTATTTGCAACTACTTACAACTATGTCACTATAATAAATTGTAAGACTATGTGGGGCCCACCAATTACTTTGGTCCAACCAGTGGCTGACATCTCAGCACCTACTAGCGCACCCATATAATATGCCTCATGCATGACCCCCAACCGTGTTGAACCCAGGATCTCATCCCTTATAGACCTTAACAGTTCAATGGTTGTACCTATTGAGCTGATCATTATTGGAATTTGGGATTACGTGCTATCCCAAAATGTATAAATATTTAATAATAGTATTTATACAATTATTATTATTAAATGGTAAGATGCTTGTAATGTTTCAGAAATTGTATGATATGAAAGAGTTCAGATCTAATCTAAAGGAGTTTAGATAAGTGCTAAGAGTTAGCAACGCTAATAGTTATAAGCACTAAGAGTTAATGATACTAAAAGTTAGTAAGTTTATAAAAGTTAGCAAAATTTAAAGAGTTAGAGCCTTATTTGGAATAGGACAATGACCTGAAAATATATTAGTAATGACATAGCTGCAAGGAGTTGCAAATGGTGCTAAAAAATATCATTATGCAAGTATGTTCTCAAACACAATGTTCATGATCTAAGTTCATCGATGCGGGTCTATCGGTGGAACCCATTCATATATATTAGTGTATATCTATATCTGGATGGTCCAGATGGTTAGTCTTAGCAAATCATGAGCTTAGTAGGAAGCTCGTATAGAGATGCAGGTATTCAGTAAGGACTAGATATTGAACAGACTCACGAAGACATCCAATAGACATCTCATAAAGCCGTCAATGGAAGGTCTTCTGAGTTGAGTAGTATTTGTGGTCCTTTGACCTGAGCGTCACGGTGGGCTTGTGAGTGATCCACCATGCTTTGGTTCTACACATGTCAGAAACCTTTCATGTTCTGACCACTGGGTGTCGTTAGGTATGGTCCGATGCTCATGGAGTCCGGTGTGCGTAGATGTGGGATCCATCAGCTCATATGAGTGAGTTGTATATCCTGATGCTCCGAGATTGTATTTCAGAAAGACTTGTGGCCGCAAGTATATGTTGTGATATGGTGTGTGATGTGTATAGATGTATATAATTTCAAAAAATTAAATACGCAACGGAAGTATTCATACATATTAAACAATATGTAACATATTCAAACATGTATGATCATTCAAGTACATATATATCTCATAAATATATTTCATGCATGATATAAAATGAATAACAAATAAATAACCTATCCGGATATGAAGGTAGCTTTACAATTCTTCAAGAACTCCAAGCTTCAATTTGTTGAGCTCACCTTGAAGTGTTCCCTTGCACAATTCTAGTTCACAACTAAATCCGGTGGGATTGTGAAGCTAGAATGGCAGCCTTGAATTTCCAGCAAATGATTGTTTTAACACTTAAAATAATTTGTCCTTATGAATGATTACTACCAAGAGATGAGAAGAATTAGGTGTTTTCTATAGTTCTTTACAACTCTATATGTTGTACCTTGGTAAGCCTTTACATTTTCTCTCAACACTTTAAGAAAAACACTTAGAAAAAGCTCTCAATTCTCTTTCCTTTCTCCTAGAACGAATTTCACTCTTTCTTGCACACATTGAACTCTTTCAATTCTTTTTTAAGTGCAAAGAATGATTTCTCTTAGTGCTCCACCACCACTTAACCATGTTTGCCATTACAAACATTAATCTATCATATTTTTCACTCACCAATTTGATTCAACCAATTGAATCAATTTCTAGAGAGTAAATGGCATTTAATCAATGTTAAGTGGTTTTACCACTTTCTTAGTGCATCATTTAAGAATTACTAAGTGGTCAACATTCCTTATTATTAATAACAAGTGCATTCTCCATTAGTAAATAGTGTTTGCCACTTATTCCAATTAATAATAATAATTTGATTAATATATAAAATATTAATAATTCAAAACTATTTTGAATATTTACATTTACCATATATGTATTTACCAAGTAAGGTAAATAGGTAAATACATGGTAAATTATTTATGGAGCAAGATTATGTCACTTGTCAATTTCTTATTGGTTAACAACTCTTGTAAACCAATAATGTGTTTTACCTTCAATTATTGACAAGTGAATAATAAAAGGAACCTTGAAACATTTTTCATTTTGCTGGAAATTGTTGGATTAATTGTTCCATCCAATTCGCCGCCCCAGTGCACAACGAGTACACTTCATATTGTGAGACTCTCTAAGTCCATGCCCGATTTGTCATATGAAACTATTTCACACGTCCGTGAACAATGTCCCACACACATGTTACAGATATTACAAAACGGCGCATTAGACCATACAAGTTAAGGTTATAACATATTCGTATAATCCTTCCATCATAAATATCCTAGAAGAGCGAAGATATAGATCAACACCGTCAAGTCTCTATGTGCTCAACCATAAACTTATCTCTAGATTTGTATTTCAATAAATAATATCCGTAAACACTTTTACGATATTATTTTTCTGAGAATAAAATTAATTCTTGGATATGTCTGTTTATGGCCATAAGACTTTCTGAAATACAACCTTGGAGTTTCAGGATATTTTACTCACCCAATTGAGTTGATAGATTCCATATTTGTACACACCGAACTTCATGAGCATCAGACCATACCCAGCGACACCCAGCGGTCAGACCATAAAAGGTATCTGACATGTGTGGAACCAAAGTATGATGGATCACTCACAAGTCCACCGTGGCACTCAGGTCTAAGGACCACGAATACTACTCAACTCGAAAGATCCTCCATTGACGGCTTTATGGGATGTCTATTGGAGATCTTTGTGAGTCTATTCAATATTCAGTCCTTACTGAATACTTGTATCTCTATACGAGTTTCCACTAAACTCATGGTCTGCTAAGACTAACTATCTGGACTATCCAGATATAGACATACACTGATCTATATTTATTAAGGTCTTCACTAACAGACCCGCATTAGTGAAGATAGATCAGGAACATTAAGTTTAAGAACATATTTGCATAACAACATTTCTTAGCACCATTTGCAACTGATTGCAACTACGTCATTACTAATATATTCTTAGGTCTTTGTCCCATTTCAGACAAGGCTTTAACTCTTTAGATTTTGCTAACTCTTATAACCTGATAACTTTTATCAGTGCTATCTTTTAGCATTTATATATTTTAGCATTACTAACTTTTAGTTCTGATCTAAACTCCTTTAGATCAGATCTGAACTCTTTCAGATCATACAATGTCTAAAACGTTACAAGCATCTTACCATATTTGTATATAAAATAATTAGTGATATATTGAAATCATAATTGTATAAACATAAAGCAAATATTTATACACAAAAGGGATGGCACGTAAGCACAAATCCCAACAGTATAAACCTCAAAAAATATATTCTGGAAGAATAAACAATATCACAAAAGTGTTTGTGGATATTGTTTAATGAAATATAAATTTGGAGATAAGTTTATGGTTGAGCAAATAGAGATTTGACGGTGATGATCTATATCTTTGCTCTTCAAGGATATAAATGATGGAAGGATTATACGAATATGCAATAACCTCAACTTGCATGGTCTAACACATTGATTTGTAATATCCGTAATGTGTGTGTGGGGGACATCATTCATGGACATATGAAGGAGTTCCATATGACAAATTAGGTGTGGACCTAGAGAGTCTCACAATATAAAGTGTACTCGTTGCGCACTGGGGTAGCGGATTGGATGGAATTAATTGGATCCAATAAATTTCAGCAAAAGAGAACAATTGTTTCGGGATCCCTCGGGATACGCATTTGTCAAGACTTAATTGTTAAGTACATCATTTAATTTATTAACAAGAGTTGTTAACCAATAAGATGGTGATAAATGGCAAGATCTAAGCCCTTCATTTTGTTTCATGATATATTTATTAAATAATACAAAAATAGTTTTTGTTTTATTTGATAATATTATTAACAAAAATTGTTAACCAATAGAATGGTGACAAATGGCCAAATTTAAACCCTTCATTTTGTATCATGATATATTAATAAAATAATACAAAAATAGTTTTTGATTTATTTTATTATATTAATAAAATAATCAAAAAATAGTTTTTGATTTATTTATTATATACTTTTAATGCATTAAATATTATTATATAATTTATTGCATTAATTTTGTTTAAATGAATTTAATATTTGGCCATTATGAATGTGGATGATTTCTTTATATTACATGTATTAAAGTAAGCCATTAAATGAATTTTATTCATTTTGTTTCTAATAGTTGGCCGGCCATTTCTTAGTTAATGGGTGGAGCACTTCTTAGTGCAATGATGATGTTTCATCCATTATGAAAGTGGCAAAGGAAATTGAATTTTTTATGGTGAAAATTGAAACAAAACAAATGAAGGCAAAATTCATTCTTGGTGAGAATGAAGCATTCGGCTATGAGAAGAAGGGAGAGAGAGAGAGAGAGAGAGAGAGAGAGAGAGAGAGAGAGTTTTTGGTCTCATTTTTCCTTTCAAGGAGTTGAAAGAATACAATGTGAAGTTATTTTGTAATTGTTCAGATTTCTACATGTTTAAAAAAATTGTAAATGACAATAGAGAAAAATAATTCTTGTTGTGTTAGTAAGGTGTTATTAACAAAAATAAAATAAAACTTCATTTTCCTCTCTTCTTCCATGGATAGCTAAATCATATTCATGTTTATGAAACAAGTATATATATTCAAAGAGGTTGAATACAAGTTGCTGAAAATTCTAAAACTAAGCTACCATTCTAGCTCCTTAATCCCACCAAAAGTTATGGATTAGAATTGCTCAACATATACTTCAAGGTGAGCTCTTTACATGGATTGTTAGAGGACTTGAAGAATTTAAAAGCTATCTTCATTAGGTAAGTGTTTTACATAATGCTTTAATACAATTGTTCATCATATGTGTTTTGTATAATAGTTATATTTATGTATATATGTGATATATATGTTTAATTGCTTAAAATGAGTGTATTTATTAACATGCTTCCGCTGTATATAGTAATTTTTAAAATTACGTATACACTCATATGTCACACACTTGATATCCAACATAAATATCCTTGGGTCTTTGTCCTAATTCATACTAGGTTCTAAATCTTAGTATTGATGTAAATTGTATAAAAAGAACAAGATTAATACCCTATAATAAAATAACAATTTATAGGCATACATATTTTATAAATATAAAAAAGATTTATACAAAATTAGAATGACGCTTGAGCACTAACTCCAAAACTATTATCTTCTTTGCCATAAATCAAGTCTCTATTCTTTTCTAGCCAAAACTTTACAAGATATATACAATCGCTCTTGATTATAAAATATAATTAAAATATTAAAACAAAATCTCTTAAATCATCACTGTTAAATCACTTTTAAATATATACTCTAAATATATTCAAATTTATAATATATGAGAATTCAATCTTGCATTTGTAAAAAGTTATGATTATTTTCAATCATTGAAATATAAATGGTTTATTCAACGAAATATGAGTCCACATTATATGCTAGAAGTTTTGCGTCAACATATATGTATGTATATGGATAAATGGTCTAGTGGGCTATATAGCTTACTATATAGTGAGCAACACTGCCACATGTCACTGTCTAGTAAATTCGTATTTTTTTATAATTTTTACATAGTTTATAATGTGCAATAGAATCCTATCACGTGTCCAGGAGCTCACTATATAGTAAGCTATGTAGCCCATTAAATCATTTCTCTATATATATGCATGAAGTTTTTATATTTATATGCAAATATATAAGTAGAGAAATAAAGATGTAGTGTAATGTAGTATATTGGAGAAGAATTAGAATGCATGGGAAAACCTAGAGTTTCTAGCAACAAAGAGTGCATGCAGCCATCTAATGTCTTTTTAGCAATAGATGGCTACATACACCCTTCTCGCACTGGGAATGGACGTATGGCATGCTACACGAGTGGAACCTATTTTTTCACTACTTCACAAAACTTTTTTTTTTATGTTTTTAAATAGATTTTTATATCTATTTTTTATTATAGGTAAAATGGAGCAGAGTCAATAATTGTATACTTTAGAGGAAGGTGTGAGAGTTTTATTATGAGAAATATTTTGGATACAAAAATAAGAGTATTTTAGTTTTGAATTATGTAAATTATGAACAACTTTTGAATACCATGTGTAGTGTAATTGAAATTGATAATGTGTAGTATAATGTGTTTATGAGAATATCTATTAATGCAATGAGATTGAAGTAAAGACCAATTGAAATTAGAATTGATAATGGTGTACAATTCTTTATGGGCCTTTACATCGATACGTGTAAAAGTAGATCTTAGAGCTCTTGCATGTCAGAAGGATGCACAGACGTCCATTAAGAACTAATAACTCTACTATAACTACTTCATGTAAACAAGTAGTAACTACTAATATTATAGCACAACCCAACAATACCAATTGTTATGCTTCCCGCAAATACTACAGTAAATTATTATTATTCCCTTACAATGTACAATAAGAACTAAACTTATATGCATTTTAATGGTCAGATAGATGGGGAATGATGATGGAAATGCTGATGTCATTAGGGGAAGCTGATGGTTTAAATGATATATATGAAGGCCAGCAATGTTATGTTTCTAAATAGTTCAGTCATGCAATGTTATGTATCTAAATAGTTCTCCAATGAGGCATATGATTCACATAGATGAGAAGATGAAGGTAAAGTAGAAAATATTTTTTAGTTTCTTCCTTCAATACTATCATTAGACTTGGCTATATTAGATAATGTATCATGTTATAGAAAGAGACGTGATTGTGAGAAAGTTATATAATAATAAAAATAAACATCATCAGGCTATTAGCTTTTCATCACTTTAAGGTAATTGAAGTTTCAAAGTTTTAAGGTTCACTAAAGATCATTTGAAGCAAAATGTGATGATAAGAGATGCAAATGACAAGTATATGTAATGTCGATAATATGCAAAAATACTTCATTATCTGAAAAATTGATGAATATCACACATGTTATTTGGACCAATTACGTAATGGTCACCACCAAATAAAAATTCAAATTATTGGTAAATTAACCACAAAAAAAAAAGTTTACATTAGTCAGTAGAATTTATAGATTGAAAAACAAAATCTAAGTTGAACGTGAAAAAAAGATTTATATTCTATACTTTTGAGGATTCATTTAAATTACTTCTTACCTACTACTACAAAATCTAAGTGAGGTTACTCATTTAAAAATTGACAATAGCAAGCAATTTTTGAACTTATTTATGGCATTGGAACCTTACACTATGAGTTTTTAATTTTCTATGTGATCGATGATTGCAGTTGATGGAATATTTTTGAAATGTATATATTTGGGGTACAATGTTTGTGGTTGTATGTAAAGAAGAAAACAATTAGATATTTTCATTAGCATGAGGGGTTGCTGATTTTAAAAATAATACTTATTGGGAATGATTTCTGGACAAATTGCAGGGATATTGGTGATATGGAAGATTTAGTATTTGTGTGTGATCAACACAATAATATTGAGAAGGCCATTCAGAATGTATTTCCTAATACATACCATTAGGTTTACATTTATTACTTGAAGAATAATTTGGTCACAAAATATAAGATACTAACAGAAAAGGAAAAAAAAAAGAATTCTTAGCATCTTATTTTATTTTTTCAAAAGCTTATTGCCTTTTTGACTAGCGAAACTATATTGATAAGAAGTAAAAGATGAACTCTGAGGTAACAAAGTATTTGAAGAAGGATTTTGATTTCTTAAAATTGTCTCAATTAGTGGGTGCATTCAAAGTATATGACATAATAACCATTAATATTACAAAGAGAATTAATACAGTTGCAAATGTTGTACAATCTTTTTTTGTGACTACTTTAGTTCAGTGGATATGAGAGTTGATGCAAATTTAGTTTTTTAATAGATAAGAGATAACAAAAAGTATGATATCTTTTTTGACGACTTAGATAAATTATAAGGTTTAGAAGCACAATAATTAATCTATGAGAATGAAAGTTTACCATATTAATAATTCATAATTTATAATGAAGGATGAAAGTAGAAATGACATAATGGATATCAATAAAAGATATATAATTGTCCAAAGTTCAAATTTTGAGAACTACATTGTGCCTATACTATGGTCATATATAGACAGACAAAGTTATAGTATCAGTGTTTTTGTTTGCCTTATTACACATTAGGAAGCTTATTTTATACATATAGTGAATCATTAATCCGGTTGGCCATTTGTCAAATTGGATAATTTTGAATGAGTTAACAAATGTATATATTTAGCCACCTATAACATATCAACAATCAGGATGACATCAGAAGAAGTGAATTCTATTGCAAGAGAAGGAGGCAATGAAGAATGTATGTAGTTTCTGTAAATAACATGAACACCACCAATAGACTTGTTAGAACCCATTTGTTTTACATAGCAAATGATGTTGTCTTTTGTTATATCTTAACAATTGATTGTAACTTTGTTCAACTTTTTTGTTGAACTCTTTACATATATATATATATTTGTAGAACTTTATTTTCAATATAATGTCATTAATGCTGGTTTTGTCTTTCATGTCATTATAAACTTAAAGTAATTATTTTTTTAATAAAAATTAATACTAGTTTTGTCCTTTAATGTCATTTATGCAAAATCATATACTTTATAAACTTATTGTAATTTATAATGTTTTGTCTTTTAACGTTGTTGACCGAAAAAAATAGTCTTTTAGGTCAACGAGATTTGAATTTGTTTTGATGTGAGAAACAACACACTGGACTTTGTCGTACTGGGCCTAAAAGCTGAAGCTTAAATCTTTCTCTCTCTACTCGTGACGACGGAGCATCTGTAAAACACTTGAAACTGTCGTTAAGTCCTCATTGGGGTAGGTTCTGGTGAAAGCCCTCTGATGCTTAAGTCAGAAAAAAAGTTATTTTAGTGAGTTTAGAGAGAGCAATAAGAAAAAGTCAAAAAAATATGTTGAATGCAAAAAATTGTTGAAGCCAAAATGTAGACTTCATTATCAAAAGAAGTCTCTGAAATCCCCCAAATTGTGGTTTTCTCACTTCTTTATAGCATCGACCTTCAGGGAATATTCATAATGTTTATCTTCATCGGTGTTGTGATTGAGTTGGGTAAGTCTTGGTAATTTTAGATTATCTTGATCTTTTGGCGTAATTTAGGCAATTTTTCCCTAAAGGCATCATAGTTCTTCTCCTATTATAATTTTATTTCCTTTATAATGCTAGTTTTCATCTTTAAATTCGTTTCCATAACAAGCCTGTTTGCTTTCTACTTGGCCCGAAGGTAGTCTAATTTGATTTTTGTTGTGACAGGGTTTGGCATCTCTTACTAAGCTGGTTTATCTTATAATGTGATTGATCCCTACTAGCCTATCTTGTTTCTATTCCCGTGATAGTATTTGGTCGGGATGAATAAGCTATTCGGCTCTGGCTAACCTGGTACTTTTACCGAGGCAGTTTCTTTGTTCATCTTATTTGTGTATAAGTTTTCTTGGTCAGTTTGGTTAGAGTATACAGGGCTGATGTTCAGGTGGTCCGAACAAAACGCGACCCAAGCGATTGAGCAGGTTTCATATTTGAAGTTCGTTATTTGTTGGGTTTTGAGGCTAGCCCATAAAGGACTGCCTTGAAGTGTTGATCTTCGTAGGCTTGTTAGGCTTGGACCTTGTGGAGAATTTTAAGGGAGAATAGGGGGTCTACTAGTTTCTAATTTTAATTTATCAAAACTAAAAAATCTATTTGTTATGTCTGCTTAGAACCTTCGCTTTTCATATCTGCTCGGAATCTTTACTTCTTAAACTTGCTCAGATTCTGTGACCTTAAAGTGCTCCTGATTTATCCTAATATGTTGAATGAGCAGAATCGAACAGGTTATCTTATGATTATTCTAATTATAAACAAATGAGGTGTTGAGCAACTAGGTTCGATTCTACTGTTGTAGCTTTTTTTTAGAGTACTGAGTTGATTGTTACTTTCTATGATTTTTTAAGATCTGTACAACTAGAAATATTCCTCACATTTTGATTTTGTCAGATAATGATGATAAAGTTTTCAAAACATCATCCTTGATCCATGTGAAAAGACGTCTTAAGCACGAAAATTGATCTTAGCCATGGATCTATTTCTTGATCGTATGGCTAGGGGTAGTTGAAACCAGAGTGTCACATCTTTTCTATTTTTGAGTGATGTTTTAGTGACTGAGATGACCTAATTCATTAAAATTTTAAATTTTAACTGGTCTAATTAAATTTTTTGAAGAGACATGTATTTAACATTCGGAGAACCCGAGGCTTGTGTCATTCTGTTTAAGAGGGTATCCTTTGGTTTCTTTTGATGATTTTACATGTTCATTTAATCTGAACAGTTATAACTCTTCAGCTCTGATAGCCATTAAAATCCACCCTATATACCCATTTTTTTTTGTTTACTTTGCATTTTTTTTTATTTCATCTTCTTGGTGTGAGTATTCTCGAATAATCTCTGGTGATCATTACTTTGGGTTTTTAATTTCTGTGTTCCATATGATAAATTTTACTCTATTTTGATCTCATTTTCTTAGTTAGTTCTCTTTGTATTTGCGTATAGTGTAATCTTTACTGTATATATGCATACTTTTTTTTTTGTTTCAATTTCTTGGGCTTTCCTTGTTATTTCTGGGTTTTTACTGCTGTTTCTTGTTTAAATGGTATTTATACCACTTTTGGATGCTTATTGTTTCCTTCTTTTTTCTAATTTTTTTTTGGCATGATCGTCTTATTCTTGTCCCTATGTGTCATCCTTAGTTTTTAAGAAAATCTTTCTTTTAGTTGTGTCTCGTAGAAGAAACCTAGTCTTTTATGCCATTAATATGGATGAGAAATAAAAAGAAGTTAGTCCAGAGGTTCCACTTGTTGGGAGGACTAGCAGGACTAGTGGTAGTGGAAGGGCGTCTACCTCAGTGGGTGATGTGCCCTCCTACTATCTGGCAATAATTACTAAGGCTGAACTAATCTCAATTATTAGGGAAAACCCAGAGGACAACCTTGAGGATCCTGGTCAGGACTTATAGGTCGTTGAATTTGAGCTCGATGTCAAGTACCGAATGTCTAGTTTAAACGATATCAACTTAGAGTTCATTAGATCAACTTATAATATCCTCGAGTCAGTTACACTTAGGCTACCATCCCTTAACTATTTTTCGAGCACTAGAGGGCGTGGTGGCCATTCACGCGGAGTTATTGAGGTTGGGCCTTAGACTTTCTATGTAGTAGTATTTTACTAGGATGCTGGCTCATTTAGAAGTAACTCCATATTAATTAAACCCCAATTCTCGGAGGGTTTTAGTTGATCTATACGCCCTTTGGGTAAGGGCATGATTGTCCCCCCTTCATTTTTAGGAGTTGTGTCACTTATATCATTTTAGGAGTAATGCTAAGGGCCATAAGGGCTTCTATTATCTCTCATTCCACGGCCTCCAAAATCCTATCTCTGGTTAACCTTCTTCTATCAAGGATTGTAATGGGGAATGGTTCTTCGCTGGGGGGAGAGTGGGGTTAAGTAGTCCCAAAAAAGAGAGAAGGAAACTAAATCGTTCCACAAACTTCTTTTTGAGTGCAGATTTTTCTTCTGTTCCCCTATTTGTACTTTATTCTTCCTCTTATTCTTCTGTTCTTCTAATTTCTTGGTGTATTACAGTGACTTGGGCTAGTGATTTTGACATTTTCAAGAGCAGACTTGCTCGGATCACAGTCGCCTTTGCACATATATGTCATATTCAGGATCTTTTCTTACCGACTAGTCTTATTCAATCTGGTCGGTGACCTTTATTCCTCATGAGCCTCAAGTTCGCCATAAGTATCATTCTTCCTTTTAAATTTATTTCTTTCATTCTTTTATTCTTTACAGACTTTTTTTTTTTGTGAGCAAGAGGTAGCGAGAAGAGAAAGAGGAGCCGTATAGATGGCTCTGCTTATCTTCTGGAGGTCGAGGTACTCTTAACCCTAACAATATTATGGGGATGCTGTTCGGTTCTTATGGAATGAGTCGGAGCAGGGATCCTGCTCGTAGACTGGGGTTAACCGACCAAACTAATGGTTGGCATAGCCTTTAAAGAGGAAGAGTGTTTACTCCACTGCCCACGGTAAAGGGCAGGTTCAGGCGAGTTCCTAGGGGAGGGGACAATCAACTACCCAACACTCCCCTCAAGTAAAGCTAGTAGGTAGCTACTCAGATCTGGGCCTTCTCTTTTAGCTGTTTTATCGAGTCTAGTTGTCCCTTGATTAGCTCATTATTGGTCGTCTCAAAGAAGTACAATACTTTATGCGTTGAGTTTCGATCTCAGCAAGAATTACCGCTTTACAGCCAAAAGCTAGCGAGAATGGAATTTTGCTAGTTGCAATTTTACTGGTCGTCTGTAATGCCCAGAGTACCTCTGGAAGCTTTTCTACCCATCCTATCTTTTTGTTAGTTAACTTTTTCTTGAGTAGCTTCTTGAGCGCTTTGTTGAAAGATTCTACCTAGCCATTTATTTTGGGATGAACCGATGATGATAATAACAGTTATACTCCTAACTATTTGCAGAAGTTCTTAAAGTTATTATTATCGAACTTCTTTCCATAATCAGTAATGATAGTGTGAGGAATTTCATATCGGTACATCATATTTCTCCAAATGAAATCCCATATGCTCTTCTTGGTTATCTTTGATAACAGTTTGGCTTTGATCCATTTAGTAAAGTAATCATTGTAGTCATTTTCCTCAGGGTAAAGGGCCTATTAAGTCAAAACCCCATTGAGTGATTGGCCAGCGTCTGCTCATCATAATCAATTCTTTAGTTGGTGCTTGGATCTTATAGCAAATATTTGGCTGATGTCATAATGTCTGACCAGGTTTCTGGCATCTTAAAGAGCAGTTGGCCAATAGTATTTGGTTTGAAATACTTTATGAGCCAGTGCTTTCTATTTCCGAATGATTGCTACAAATTCCTTCATGAATTTCTTTAAGAACCTGTTTTGCTTCCTGTGGTCCCAAATACCTCATGTGTGGGTAACATAAGCCTCGTCTATATAATACCTCTTCTATTATCGAGCACCTAGTTGCTTGGTAATTAATTCTATAAACTTCCTTTTTTATCAGTTAGGAGGATCCTGTTCTAAATATAATTTCTGATTGGATCCATTTAGCTAGGACTAAAGTTAATCGGCATAACTTACTCTTCTTCTTGTATGCTAGGCTCAGAAATGAATTCAATAGGGACTGTCCGAGGTAATCGAGCTTTTTCACCCAAAGCTATCCGTGTTATAACTTCTGCTCGGTGGTTTTTGCTTTTCGGGATTAGCTCTACCTTCACCTTATTGAATTAGCTGATCCAATTCCTTACTTTTGCTAAGTAGGCTATCATTTTTTCTTTTCGAGCTTTGAGACTACCATTCACCTAGTTTACTATCATCTAGGAGTCTTTTCTTACCGGTACTTTTTCTACTGTCAGTGCCTGAGCTACTCTCAATCCAATCAGAAAAGCTTCATATTCTGCTGTGTTTGTTAGAAACTTTAAACCCAAGGCAAATAACACAACTGAATTTATCTCCATTCGAACTAATAAAAATGATTCTGACTCTACTCCGTTGTAGGTTGGATGCCCCATCTATATAGCGCAACCATAACGCCCCTTTATTTGGAGCTTGCAGGTTTGGAGTTTGTGGATTTGACTCTTCAACTTCTATACAACCATGCATACATTCAACTATGAATTCGGTTAAATCCTGCCCTTTGATGGTTATTCGAGGCTTGTACTATAAGTTAAACTCACTTAATTCTACGGCCCACTTGACCAATCAACCAGATAAATTTATCTTGTGTAATATTTGTCTTAATGGCTGGCTGGTAAGAATAATGATTGTGTGGGCTTGGAAGTAAGGCCGTAGCTTTCTTCTTGAATTTATCAAGGCCAGAGCCAATTTCTCAGAGGAGAGATACCGACGTTTCTGGTCAATAAAAGCTTTATTGACGTAATATACTAGTCGTTGAACCTTTTCTTCTTCTTTGACCAATACTAAACTTACCACCCGATCTGAAATTTATAAATAAAGTAGTAACTTATCACCCTGGACTGGAACAATGAGATGAACCAGTTCAGAGAGATAGGCCTTTAGCTGCCAGAAGGCTTGCTCACATACTGCGATCCACTAATTCTTATCCTTCTTTTTTATTGGTTGGAATAACTTAAAATATTTGTCAGTGGCTTGGGAGATGAATTTGTTCAGAGTCGCGACTCTTCCTGTAAGTCGTTGAATCTCTTTA
This sequence comes from Ailanthus altissimus, assembly GCA_946807835.1. Lineage (NCBI taxonomy): Eukaryota > Viridiplantae > Streptophyta > Magnoliopsida > Sapindales > Simaroubaceae > Ailanthus > Ailanthus altissimus. The sequence goes on from OX327698.1 coordinate 17,946,905, forward strand.
ATAGTGGTCGAAGACTTCATCTCCATAATGGCTCAGACTTTATCTGGGTTGGCCTCTATCCCTCTCTTGCTAGCCATAAAACTCAAATATTTTTTTAATTTTACCCCGAAAGCACACTTCTTTCGGTTCAGCTGTTGCCGGCGGATCTAATACATGTAGGTGTATGCATGTGCTATTGTGTCTATTGCCTAAATACATATCAAATACATATTTAAATCTGACAGAAGCGTGAAACTTGTAATAAACAAAATAAATAAAATATATTAATCGCATTAATATATTTATAGGATAGAGAACTCACCTTAACGTGTAATGTTATACATGTATTTTCTTGGAGTTCACATGGACACTAACCCGTGGGCAATTTTAGTCACCAACACGGTGGACTTGGTGAGTTAGAACAACAGCCCTATACGCAGCACTGGGTTTAACTCTTAAACCCCAAAATGGTCAGTGTGTGTTTTTATCATTTTCTCCAAAAGGATAAGAAATAGAGAATTTGAAGTAATCCACCATTACTTCAATTAGAAGCATAAAGAAAAATGAAACAATTTCATTTCCTCCCCTTCGCCTTTTTTTTTTTCTTCCTCTCCATTTCTTCTCCTCTCTTTCTTAGCCAAAATCGCCACCAAATTCACACACTTATACTTACAAAATTCACATCTCTCTCTCTTTATATATATATATATATATAATAAAATAATAATATAATATAATATATTATGAAATAATAACATAATAATATAAATGGGTGCCAACTATATGGCACCCAAAATAAAATATTAATATATATAATATTATATAATAAAATAATATATTATATAATATAATAAAAGAGATATTTTGATTATTTAACCATTAAATAATTAAAGTATGAAATGACCATTTTGCCCTTCATGAATAATTACCAAGTCTACCTTCTAATGAGTCTCACTAAATCTCACGCTTAGGTAAACTCAACTGAGGGTCCACAATATGCTACGTGTCATAATACAATTAGTAAATAATAATTATTAACTAATTATTATATTTAACACTTAAATATAGACACACGTATTCCTATGGTATTGTTGAATGTTGTTGGATTAAACAATTTAATCTGACACGTTGCTCCAGTGCACAACGAGTACACTCTATATCGCGGGACTCCCTAGGTCCGTCCGATTCATCAAATGAAACTATTCTATGAGTCCGTGAGCAGTGTCCCACGCACACGTCACGGATATACAAATCAGTGTTTTGAACCATGCAAGTTGAGGTTACAATGTATACGTACAATTCTTCCGTCATGATATTCTGAATGTGTGGGGATATAGATTATCACTGTCAAATCCTCTAGTGCTAATCCATGTCTTATCTTCCGTCATGATATTCTTTTGCCATATTGTTCCACCCTGATGGAACTCTTTCCCGGGATGATTGCTTGTGGCCACAAGACTTTCTGAGATACAGTCTCGAAGCATCTAGATATCTAACTCCATATGGGAGCTAACGGATCCCATATCTGTGCACACCAGACTCCATAAGCATTGGACCATACCCAGCAACATCCAGCGATCACACCATGAATGGTCTGTGACATGCGTGAAATCAAAGTATGATGGACCACTTACAAGCCCACCGTGGCACTCAGGTCAAAAGACCACGTATACTACTCAACTCGAGAGGACCCTCTATTGACAGCTTACATTGGGTGTCTATCGGAGACCCTCGTGAGTTTTTCCCATATCCAGTCCTAACTGGATACTTATATGTCAATACGAGCTCCAAACTCACGGTCGGCTAGGAACGACCATCTATACCCTATAGGTACGATATATGCTGATTTATATATTAAAGATATCCACCGATAGACCCGCATCGACAAATAGATCATGGATAATTATTTGAGAACATACTTGCGCAAGTAGTATTTTTTGGCACCCAATTGCAACTCTTGTAACTATACAGTTACTAGTATATTCTTAGGTCTATGTCCCATTACAGACAAGGCTCAAACTCTTGGATCTGTTGAGTATTATAACCAGCTAACACTTAGTTGTGCTAACATTTAACATTTATATCTCTCAGCGTGGCTAATTATGAGCCCTTATCTAAACTCCTTTAGATCTGATTTGAACTCCTTCAGATCGTACAATGTCTGTAACGTTATAAGCATAATACCATATTAACAGGTATTAATGATTTAATGGGTATGTACACTTTTATAAATACATAAGTATATGTACATTCAGAGATGGTACGTAAGTACCGACCCCAACACCAGCTTTATTATGTTCCTCAATATTTCAAAAACTTCTCTTAAGTCTTGCCCGTGGTTCTAAGCTCTCATAGATTTAATTATCATGTCATCAATGTACACCTCCATATTTTTGCCGATCAGGTTCTTGAAGAGTGTGTTCACCAACCTTTAATAAGTAGCCCCTGCATTTTTTAATCCAAACAACATTACTTTGTAGCAGTATGTTCCTTAGTAAGTGATGAAAGATGTTTTCTCCTGGTCTGGAGGAAACATCGGGATCTGGTTGTAACTAGAGAAAACGTCCATGAAGCTAAGTAACTCATGCTCAGTTGTAGTATCCACAAGTTGGTCAATCTTTAAAAGTGGGAAGCTATCATTTGAGCATGCTTTGTTCAAGTCGGTGAAATCTATACACATTCTCCACTTCCTATTGGCTTTCTTTACCATCACCGCCTTTGCCAGCCAGTAAGGATAGTAGATCTCCCTAATAAAATTTTGCTGTCAACAGTTTCTCAACTTCAAGCACTATAACTTTGTTTCGCTCTTGGTTGAATATTATTCTTTTCTATTTAATTGGGCAAAATGTGGTGTTTATAGCTAACTTATGAGAGGCTAATGCAAGATCTATTCTAGGCATATCTTCATGAGACCAGACAAAGATATCAAAAAAGTCTCGAACCAGTTTAATCAGCTATTTTCTTACTTTTTATTCTAATAGGGACCCAATCTTGACTTTCTTTTTTGGTTTCCCAGTTCTAACCTGCATTGGCTAAAGTTCCTCTACCGATATCGTCGACCTGGTTCCTTCTTCCCTTAGATCAACAGTGAAAATATAAAAGGCTTTCTTTGCAGATACTCTATAACAGCTCCTGGCCATTTTTTGATCTCCAGATACCAGCTCTATACCTTCTCCAACTGGAAACTTGAGCTTTGAATAATGGATGGACAGAGTTATGTTTGTATTCCCTTTAAAGGGTTGTCTAAGGAAGATTCTGTATAGAAAGGTCTGGTCGACCACTACAAACTTGGTCATCATCATTTTTTATATGGTTTCTACCCTATGGTCAGAGAAAGGGCTACTACCTCCATTGGCACTACAAAGCTTTCTCCAAACCCCTATAATGGTGCTTGGGTCTATGTGTAAGTTCTTAATTTTTAGCTAATCTAGGGTTTCTTTGAAAATAATATCGACCTAGCTACCCAGATCGACGAACAGTTGGTTTTTTTCTTACCAGTTACTCACACTTCTATCACTAGTGCGTCATCATGGGAATAACTGACTCCTTGAACATCCTTCTCGGTAAACATGATTGGCACTTTCTGCTACAATCTCGATTTCTTAGCCAAATGTATGTTGCATATAACCTAATGCATTACCATTGAGTACTTTAAATAGTTCTTTCTCTGTCTGTTAGAATCTTCTGCTAGTGTGGGTCTACCAGATATAATCATGGTGGGATTAGGGTTCGATCCACTAGGCCGATTAGTAGGTGAGTTATAATACTTTTTAGCTCAGAATTTTCCTAAGTAACTATTTCTCATTAGAGCGTCCACTTGCTTCTTCAGCTATAAACATTTTTCTATGGCATGCCCCATCTTTCTGTGTAGGTCACACAACTTTTTGGATCCACTTGCTCCTGTACTTTTTTACCCTTGAAGTTCCTATTGAGCAATCGTATACTTTTAATGGCTTCATAAACATCCTTTAGCGGTACGGCTAAAGGAAGAAAAATTTTCACATGAGCCATCTTTCTTTCTTTTGCAAAGTGCTCATGGGGATTCCTAGGACTTTTGGGTTACTTAAGGTAATGGTAAGAGCAAGACTTGGTTTTCCTACTATATCTCCAAGTGTTCGGCGTATTACACTAATTTGTTAGGCTTCCCTTTTGTTAAGTTCAGTAGTTATTATTTTTCCTCTAGTTTTTCTGAGAGGATGAATGTAGTAATCAGTATCCACAACCGGTAAGAATAGATATTTATATATATATATAAATATACATATTTTATTTGTATGTGGGTGATACTTGATTTATATATTGTTATTAGTAGTGTCTATATAGGTTAAGGACATACTATTAGTATTAAGTTTATTTGCAAGACTTTAGATTTATTTTAGGGATAAAATTGTAATACTTTAAAAGTTTTGGGGGCAAATTCATAAATATCAAAAAATCAACCTCTTAGTATAAAAATACACTATTGAACCCTAATTTACTTATTTTTGGGTCGAGCTATCCCTTTAGAGAGAGAGAAGAGAGAAATAGAGGGGAGAGAAAGAGAAGAAGAAGAAGAAAAAGAAGAAGAAATTAAAATTTTAGATTTTAAGAGGTATATCACAACTATTTTTCAATTTATTGGTGTTAATTAAGTTAATTTATTTAATTTTTGATTTCTAAAAATATGTATAATTGAGAATTTGATGTGTATTTCGTAAGATCTTGTGAGAATTGATGATGATCTATGTAGATAGCTTGATAAATCATGATGAATTGTAGAATTTCTGCTTGATAATCTCTTGATCCAGGAATTTTATAAGTTGTTGTGATTCGCGTCTGGTTTTGAATTTTGAGTATATGAAATTAGCCATGTTTAAAATCATCTGAGACTTTGAATCAATTGAAAATTTCAAAAATTAAATTTGTTGTGAATTTACCAAAATGACCCTGAAATTCTAAAAATTTTGTGTGAACAGTATGATACAGTGGCAAATACTTTTTGGGCTGCTGAATGATTTTAAAAAATTATAAATTTGTGTAATATGATAATTTTATATGTCTAATATGATATACTCAGAATTAAGAATTTAGATCAATGTGGTTAAATTGTTATAATTTTCTAAAGTTATCAGCTCATTGTAGTATTTGATTAACAGATTTTTAAAGCTATAGAACAAAATAGTTTTTAAATACTTTTGGCAGTGATTTTGAAGTGTAATATTTATCATGGATTGCAATATGTGTTAAGAGTAACTCTGTGGTATTTTTATAATTTTTAAGTTAGTATATGATTTTATAAAATTTTGAGATTGAATACTGTTTAGTAAATATCTTGATCCTGTCAAGTTAGTAGTTTGGATTCGATGGTGTGTATGAAATGGATTGTGTAAGAATTTTGATATAATATTCATATATAAAAAGGATATATGAGTCAAGAATGATATATTTTAATTTTGGAGTAATTGGACATCATTAGATGTATTAGAAAATTTTGTTAAGTGTAAGTGGTCAGAATGATAGGTTTTGAGAAACCAAGTATTTAGACCAATGTGATGTGATAAATACATTGTGTATAATTTTGTAAGCTATTTAAAGTATTTTATGTGAATTGTGAGGCTTATGAAAGGATTAATCTCCATTGATAGGTTAAGGAGATTTAAGCCTTGTAGCCGAAAGTGCTAAGAGGTAAGTGTACTAGACTTTTTATTGAAATCACAATAAACATAGTAATTGTTTTGTATGATTTTATAAATGTGGTTAGGAATATGTTTATGTTATGTTAAAGTATATTTTGATATGAAATGTGAAGATATGTATTTATAAATGTGAGCATGGACATACATGACATATATATGTTTTTGAAAGTGAGCTTTCAAAGTGAAATGTGTTTAACAAAGAGAGCTTTTGAAGTGCAATATGTCCATGAGAAATATTTTGTGTTTTGAGGACGCTTGAACTCACTGTTAACTTAGTAGGCATTTTATATGATTTGTGGAGCCTTTATATGTGGCCTTTCCTTTGGGATTGATATATGTTATGTGTTCCGTATATAGGGAGGATCCTATTAGTACCTAAAGGAAGAGTAAGTCATCACATTCGTGTGGTGGCGTATTGGTGCATGTGAGAGAACTCACCGATAATCAGGGTGAGGGTTTGGCTTTTACCTTCGGGCATGAGCATTATATATGTGTAATTTAAAAACCTCACTTGTAATATTCCTCTCATACGGTATGTCACCTACGAGTGACATTTGGTTCATTATGTGATATGTGATATGTAAGTTCTACTAAGTAGTAATTGAGTGATAGTATTCTTATTATATGTTTTGAAAAAATGTGTAAGCGCTTACATGACATGTGATTTGATAAGATTATGATTTTGATTTATCACAGCATATCATACATATGCATTGTGTACATATATGTATTTGTATTTGATATATGAAAAATTAGTATGCTTACTGAGTTTTATACTCATTATAGTTTATGGTGATTTCAGGTAAATAAGGTACATGTGTGCTTAGCTGATTTGGCAAGGCTTCTGCTGTTCCTTATGTTCCCTAAGTTGTTAGGTTGCTGAGTGTTTCATTTGGGGACACGTGGGATAAGATATTTGATTTGTCCCTATTGAATAAATACTTATGTATTACTTTATTGTGTGTGGTTGGATTTAATTTAAGTTTCACCAAGTGTGGTTATGGATTGATTTTAAATAAGAATTTACAATGAATATATTTTGGGCTTCTGGTAACAAAGTTGCTACTGGTGACGTAGTAGAGTGTTAATCTCTGAGAAAACTCTGCGTATCTCCGATTTACTAATTGTCCCAGTTATAATTCAGTTGCTATAATTCTGAAAGAAATTGAAATGAATGTTTAAATATTGTCAATAGAAGTTTATGTTTATATGTTAGGTTATGGGTTATTTTTTTTGTGTTGAACTTACTAGCAACGTGCTAAGGATTCCTATGTTGAATTAAAGTTTGATATTTTATGTGATATTATTTATGAGTGCGCATTATTGAATGAATGTAAGTGATGTCATGTGTTGGACCTTTTGGGTCTGGGGCGTGACAATGAAGGTCTCTCATTTCTTTCATACCTTTCCTTTTCCCTTAGCCTGACCTATCCTTTAGAGGGATCGATGAGGGATCTTTTTGTTTCCTCTTTTTATTCTATGGTAATATACTTTGATGCCTTGTTGTATGCTGCTACATAGTTTAAAATGTTGCTCTCGGACAGGTAATACTAGAGCCTGTTTAGCTTTAGTCTTAACTTAAGAGCCTTTAGGGCGATGAGCTGGTCAAAAGCTCCCAATAATATCACATCCTTATGTAACCTTTGAACAAAATATTTTAGGCTCTCTTTCTGAGCCTGTTTAACTTGCTTTAATTATTTTGGGTCCTTGGCTACCTCATAAGAGCCTTGAAAGTGTTGAGAGAAATTTTTGGTCAGCTTGTGGTAAGATGAGATGCTCTGATGCTTTAATTCTCTATCCCACAAAAGGGCTGGTCCCTTTAAATTCATATGAAAAAGCCTATACATTTGATCATATATTAATCCTACAATTGAGAGTAGGTCACCAACCTGGTCCATATAAGGTTGAGGTTTATAACTCTTCAGTAAATTGAAAGGCTCGAAAGTCTAAACCTGTTCGAGAGCTCTATGTCCATCAGCTCGTTTGTCAATGGAGATCTCCCTTCCCTATTAGTTTTTTTTTTAGGATACTGCTCTCTCTTCTCCTTCTCCTTTAGAAATCTTTTTAGCCTCTCTTCGAAATTATGAACCTTATCCTTTAGAGGCGGTTCGACATTATTGTGTTATTCAGTTTTGGGCTATTTTCTCATTATTTGATCAGAATCGCCAATCTGTGATGCCTTTCTCTCAAGAGGCGTTTGGTTCTGTTTGGCTACCTCGACCAAGTCGTGCTAAGTTTCTGACCTGTCCCTTCATTCCAGCTGCTCTTGAATTTGTACCTCTATGGCTTAAAATTCTCTTATGCTTTCATTCTTGCTTCTCCTCCTTTTTTTCCTCTGTTTCTGATCAACTCAACCATGAGCTGCCTTAATTCTTTCTTTTCTTCCTTCAACGTTCTTAATTCTTCTTGAATTTCTACGGGTAATGAGCTCTTCAATTAATGTGTGGGCCTATTTCCATGGCCTCCATTTTTGTCCAGGTTTAAAGCTCGCTCATCTAAAATTGAATTATGGTTGATAGACAATTATTCTGCCATCTTGATTGTTATTGGATGATGAAATGCCTTTTGACAAAGTTTTTCATCCTAATTCCTACAGATAACACTAAATTGTTGATCGAAAAAATGGTTTTTCAGGCCAACAAGCTTTGAATTTGTTTTGATGCCAGAATCAGCACGATGAGTTTCGTCGTATTGGGCCTGAAAGCTGAAGCCTGAATCTTTCTCTCTCCACTTGTGATGGTGGAACACCTGCAGAACACTTGAAACTATTGTGAAAACCTCGGTGGGGTGATTTTTGACGAAACTTTCTAATGCTTAAGTCAGAAAAAAAAGTTATTTTGGTGAGTTTGGGGAGAGAAAAAAAAAGTCAAAAAAATATGTTGAATGCAAAAACACGTTGAAGCTAGAATATAGATTTCAGTACCAAAAGAAGTTATTGAAGTCCCTTGCTGTTGTAGTTTTCTCACCTATTTATAGTATCGATCTTCAGAGAATATTCTTTGTGTTTATCTTCATCGATGTTATGGTTGAGTTGGGTAAGTTTTGGTAATTTTGGATTATCCTGATCTTTTGGCGTGATTTTGGGGATTTTTTCCTAAATGCATCATAGTTCTTCTCCTCTTTTAATTCTATTTCTTTAATAACATTGTTTTTCCTCTTTAAACTCGTTTCAACAACAATCCTGATTGCTTTTTACTTGGTTTAGCAGCAGTCTAGTTTTACTTCTACTGTGATAGTGGTTCACACTTTTACCGAGCTTGTCTCTCTTATAACGCGTTTGATCCTTACTGGTCTGTTTTATTTTTATTCTCGTGGTAGTATTTGGTCAGAATATATAAGCTGTTCGACTCTAGGCTAACCTGGTACTTTCATCGAGCCTGTTTTCTTTATTTATCTTGGTCATGTGGAAGTTTTCTTGATCGGCTTGGTCGAAGTATGCAGGACTGATATTCAAGTGGTCGAAAAAAACTTGGCCCAAGCAATCAAGCAAGTTGATGACCACTTAAAATTACACATTTAATAAGGGTTTTACATCATTGTTTTGTATTACTAGTGTCTTTAACCCCCATAACTAAAGTATGTTTACAATATTGTACCTAATTAGCTTTTAACTGTTTTGTAGTAGGTTCGGTAAAATAGGCATAACCTTCTGCCTAAAGATCAAAATAGAGTGATTCTTGATCCTGTGAAGAGTTAACTCAATGGGCTAACATATTGTATTTTATAAAGTATTTGAAATTTTAGCGTTTAGAGGGTGAAAATAGCCTAGAACAGAACTGATTTGCAGTACAAGTTTAGTCTGAACAGTCATTAGTATTTGGCCCATAACTATAGTAATAGGTATCTAATACATATGAGAAAACTAAATTTGAAAAGACAATAGACTTATCTACAATTTTGATTTTTAAGTGATCGCTAATTCGGATCAAATCAATTTCAAATTAGATAATCAAGTGAATGCATTAATGATAATTAATGTAAATTATTTGCCACCATTCTTGACTTTTATTATCCAAGTGGTTCCCTCTTCATTTGTCTCGATTTATCTATATTTTTCTATAAATATATAGCATGTTTATGCTCAAATGATGTAAATAAAGAATTAGATTTTAGTTCAAAACACTTGTATTTTGTATTATATCTTTATAATATTATTTCTCTTATTTACTATTGTAAAGTCATGTTATTATCTCTTCTTCCATTTTTTTTCTTTTGCTTTAGTTTTATTACGTCCAAGTAATTTTCTTTATGCTAAGGTGAAAGAGTGAAACTCTTGGCAAGGTAATACTTAACTCTTATTCATGAATTTAATGTTTCATTCTTAAGTTATGCAAATTTATATATGATATATTTATTTTATTTGTAATATTAATACACTTTCTTCTAAAGTGGTGCCTATTGATTTATTATAGACAATTTTTATAGTTGATACAATGAATTCTTGAAACTATTTACAAGATTTGGAGTATATACATTTTCTTGTAAAGTATGAGTCTTGATTTATTGTAGACAAATATAAAAATTGACATAATAAATACTTAAACCCATTTATAAGATTTGGTGTATAATAATTGAAAGAAATAAATACTAGTGAATATATAAATGGTGATGAACTTTAATTGTTATATTTTCCGATTGAAACCTCCTTTGTGTGAGGATTCCAATTTAGTTATAAAAAGAGTTGAATATATTCATATTTCATATGCTAATAGTGGATCCCCTTAACCTTAACTTTTATTTTAATTGATTAATTGAATTAATATTTGTAAACATCTTATACTGTATTAATTGTCGTTAAATTATTTATAGTTTGTAATTTTAATTCTACTTCTCTGTAGATCGACCTTATTCTTATCGGGTTATTTATTACTTTGCAATCATGCACTTAAAAATAAGCTCCTATATTCTAAACGTGTCGCAAGTTTCATGTTCGAAGTTTGTCTTTAGGCCTAGTTTTTGATATCTCCTAGTGATCCCTATTATCTTGGGCTTAGGCCTTTGAAGTTGGCCTATAAAAGATTGCTTTGAAGAGTTGATTTTCACGAGCCTGTAAGAGTTGGGCTTTGTGGAGATTTTTAAAGAGGAACAAATATCATTATGCAAAATTAATCATCAATAACAATAATATAATTAATAGCAATTCTAAATTGTTACGCAAAATGATATAAATAAGTAATTGTGCTAATCATTGCATTGCATTTACTTTCGATCTATGGCCTTTTTTATTTAAAAAAAATTATTTTGACTCTGAAATTAAATGATTTACTTAATATAAGATACTCTATAAATTTATAAACAAAAACTCCATAATCATAGCTTTTATTGAGATACACCTTCTTTTAACGTAATTATATTGAAGAGCAACAAACCTAAAATAACATCACTCCTTAAAACATAAAAGGGAAAATTTCACAAATAACCCCTTTATTTTTCTATTATAATTTTTTAACTAACTTAAAATCAAATATACTTTATTAACCAAAAATTTACATTTTGGACACATTTGCCCATATATCATATTCACGATACTCTCACCCAAAAATCACCCAAATCACCGAAAATTATCAAAAGTTTTTAGATAAATTTTTTTGAAGTTATCACTGCATAGATCAGAGTTTATACAACATATTTTTCACTTCAAATAAAGGAAATGGTCAAATTTTGGTGAGTTTTGTTTAACTTTTAAAAATTTTAAATTTGTTTATAAAATTGTTAGAATTTGTATTTGAAGCTAGAAATAGATGAAATTATTGAATTCTATGTGAAAAATGGGTTTGAATGGTGTAAGAAACGTTAAAAATGGGCAAAAAAACGAGAATTTTGGGTCGATATTTGCGATGCAGACGGCGGCCGCAGTTGCCAATCTCGGGGCCATCTCGGGCCCGAAATGGCCCCGCGATGCGCCCTTAGGGCGCATCACGTGCAGCATCGCGGATGTCCGCGATGCCGCACTGTTCGCCACGTGGCACCTGTATAAGATGCCACGTGGAGCGAATTTTTTTGAATTTATTTTTTTAAATTAATTAAATTTAAATTAATTAAATATATTAATAAAATTAAATTAATAAAATTTAGGTAAATGTAATTTTATTTAAATTAAATAAAGGAAAATTTTCATAAATAGAATTTAGAAGGAATTGATCTATCTAATAGATGGGAAAATTTACTTAAATGACTCATTAATTTTGGTTTGTAACATTTTTTATTATTATTGTGAGTACCTTATGTAATTATAATTATATATGATTATTTTGATTTTAATATATAATTAATGTTGATTAATATTAATATGTTAGTAATTAATTATTAAGTTTGGTTTGATTTTATTATAATATGTTGATTAATATGTTAGTAATTAATTATTATAATGTATTATGATTTTTATGTATGTTAAATTAATTATTTCTGTATATAATATTTCTCTGATTATTAATTTTCTTAATATTAATATATTTTGTTTATTTTTTTTATTGTTACAGGAAAGAGAACGTATCAAAAAAATATAGAATTCCAGAGCATATATTTTTTCGTGCATCAGTGACGGCTTATACTAAGATGTGGGGTCTACATTGCATTAAAGATAAATTGACAACAAATCAAAAAATATTATTTAGGCAGACGTGTACGGGACATTTCTTAGATATGTCAGAGTTGACATTCTCTAGTATTTTGGTGCACGAATTATTGTTGCGTGAGGTGCATACCTCTAATTTAGAAGATGAGATGTGGTTTTACATAGGGAGGAAACACATCCGTTTTAGCCGGCAGGAGTTTGTACTAATCACTGGACTACAAATGCGAGATTACCCTCTCGCCCAGCAACTACATAGGAAATTGGGCACTCGATTCTGGGATACATATTTTTCTGGGGTAAAGAAATTATCTTACATATTTCTTGATCAATGGTACGCACGTCTAAATTTGGAGAAAATGGACGATGCAGATGCAGTAAAGTTGAGTTTATTTTATTTTGTGCATCGTGTTTTGATTCCACGTGACGAGCGTAGTGGAATTTAAAATTTTGTTCTATGTTTAGTGGATGACCTTGATGAGTTTAATAAGTATCCATGAGGCAATATTGCATGGACCGTGCTTCATAACTCACTTAAGAAGGCTGCATTCCAAAAACTTGAGAAAATAAAAAGGAAAGGGTTTGCATAGAAGAAGTTTGAGAGTTACAACGTGTATGGCTTTTCGCACGCATTTCTGGTACGCCATAATTTTCTTATACTTAACTTTTTGATCTTAATTATATATTTTGTTTGTATACGTCAAACTTATATTTTAAAAATAATTATATTAGGTATGAATTTTTGAGGCAATTCCAGCGCGCGGAGAGATTTTTGGTTATCATAATAGTGATCGCTTCCCTCGTATTTTGAATTAGACGACTCGAGGGACTCCATTGTTCGATGAGGTTCAGGATACAATATTAGAAAAGGATTTGGTATGTGTTGATATGAATGAAAAATATATATATTGGTTTATAACTTTTATTTTGTTTTAAGCGTAACTTAATATGGTTGGTTGATTTATAGGTTCTTTCGGTACATCGTAAATTAGTACCAAAAGACCATGAGAAGAAAGAGGAAATTGTGCGCCTGGTTAGACATGTAGGCATTCCAAGCGGAAGTTATGCTGGGGACTTACCAAATATGTCTGATTTCAGTGAGAGCAAGCGCCCCAGGACCTATGCCCATTTTAGCGACCCTAACGATGATGTTATGGATGTGGAGGGGGGTGGATATGAATGGACAAACCCACAAATGTCAGCACTAGTGGCAGGAGCAACGGTATATTACTTATTTACGTGATTAACTAAAGAGAAATTTTAATATATTTCTAAATAAGTCATTAACTATGGTTATGTTTTTTGTAGTCTGAACACAGTGCATCTGTAGACCATGGCGTAACACATCAGATTGAGCAGCTGCGTGAGGAGATGATTAAGAGATTTGAGCATACTGAAGCTGCGCAAGCTGCACTTCTACAAAGAATGGACAAGGATAGAGATGAAATTTTAACAAGTGTTAATCAACTCCGGACAGATCTTACACAGCAGATGCAGCAAATGATGATGTGGTTTAGGCAGTCATGCTCATTCCAACAGAACGAAAGCCATAATATAGTAAGCAAAATAAATTTTAAACGCAATTATTTTTCGTTACCTTAATTGCAGTTTTATTTATTTTAATATATACATATATTTTAGTTTGGAGAGAACACACCGGCAGGCTGTCAATATAATTTTTAGACCCCAGCTACTGGTCATAATATATTGCCCCAGCCATTGATTGACAGTCCTGCAAGTGTTGAGATCTTGCCTGCCCCGCATAAGGAAGTAAGTCAATTTGGGAGGCAGTATAGGCATGCATGGTATTTGCACACCCCATATACAAATCCATTTCCACAAAGGATACACGAGAAGAAGAAATTTGAAATTGAAGTACAACCTCAAGCAGACATGAATCCATTGCAGTAGATAGACTCGACTATCATGGTTGAGTTTCAGGCTTTGATGGACAAGGATGAGGGTGTAGTCAGCTTACCTGGGCTAGACACTAACCCGGCATGGTTTCGGGAATTGCTACACAGCTGGCTGGATGACTTTGTAAGTAAATTATTGAATAATTATCTCATTTTATTTATTTCTAAATTTACACACTCACTTGACGGTTATTGTTTCTAAATGCAGCATATTAATGAGTATTTGAAGGTGATTCGACTTAGGTAATACGGTTGCACTAATGCATTGCCTCATTTGTCCACTTCTGTGGATTCGTACTTCTTTGTGAGTGATGAATTAAATTATTTATATTTTGTTATTTCAATTTTATTGATTATTCGATGGCTCTGCATTTGTAGGAATCTTTTAGACTCCTTTATGAGTAGCACAAAAATGACATGGCTGGCATTGTATGGAGTGATGAAGTGATGGCATATGCTCAAGGCGCTAAAGAAGATTTACTCGGTGCACGTATGTGGATTGAGGTTGATAAGGTAAATGTTGTTATTTTTGTTTATAACTTGTAGTACTATTTTGTGTGATTGTTGTTATTTTTGTTTATAACTTGTAGTACTATTTTGTGTGAATGTTGTTATTTTTGTTTATAACTTGTAGTACTATTTCTAAGACTTATTTGAATTTTATGTAGGTTTATATTCCTGTCAACTACAATCAACAACATTGGGTAACGGCTGAGGTGGACATCTTGCATCGGCAAATATTGATCTACGATTCTAGCATCAAGGGATTTACCGATGGCGTGATTGAGAATCATATCCTACCATTAGCTACGTTGTTACCCCGTTACCTAGATGCTTGTAGATTATATGAGCAACGACAAATTACACCTAATTTAACCCCTTTTCATGTAATTAGATTAAAGGATGGAGTGCCACAACAGACAGTGAATAGTGGAGATTGTGGGGTTTATGTTTGTATGTTTATAGAGTTTTTGATGTGTTGTCATCCCCTAGATTTTGGTCCTGAGCATGGGTCATTTTTTAGGACCAAAATGGCGACTGACTTATGGAAATGTGCAAAAAAGTAGTGAAAGAAAATTAACTTTTGTATGTTTATAAAGTTTTTTTTATGTATTTTATACATTTTATTGTAAATTATAAAATGATGTTGATTGATTTGGGTAGGGACGGGAGGTCCCCTTTACAGCTAAGAGATGTGAGAAATATTTGAAGTGTATTTTCTACAGGTTTATGAAATATAGATTTTGAGAAAAAAATAGAGGAAACTCTGTCCGTTTTAATCTAGGAATTTTAGAAAATAAAATAAATTTTCCTTGTTTATAAGAATATAATAAACTTATCAATTAAACGCAATCGTAAAAAAAAATACAAATTAACTAGTTAAATAAAGCCCATAACTACATGACTTTAAAATACAAATATAACTAATAAAGAACACATCAACTACCATGTAATGGAATTAGGTTTCTACAAGTTTGTCGATTATGTCCATGCTGCTTACAGCGACTGCATACATTCTTTGTGGGAGGCTCACCTTGTGATAGAATTCTATTCTTCCGACGTCTTCCTAATTGCCGACGTACTATAGGAGGCTGGATGTCAGCAGCTCTCAACTCCTCTGAAACAATCCAATCTAACGGATGACCAACCGGATTTACTGGTTCACTATATGCACACAACAAACACTCAGTCGTGTAATATCGCGAACAAAGAGTCTAGTACTGGAATCTGACCTGCCTGCATACTGTAAGTGCATGAGGACACGGTAGTTGCCGCATATCAAACTTTTGACAACTATATGACTTCCCCGGGATGTCCACTATTCCATTTCTTTTTCCGTCCTTAACAACAAAACGAGATCGATCTATTGCATGCACTGTCATGCGAGCGGAATCATTATTATGCTTCCAAATCTTGTCATGGGCCTAAGTGGTCAAGAAGTTTGACATATTTTCTACAGCCTCACGTCTCTCAACAAACCATTTTTGCATTAACTCTCGGATCCACTCAATTAAGGCAGTCATTGTCATGCCACGTGCATCCTTCGCAACAGCGTTAATGCTCTCTGCAATGTTGGTGGTCATGATATCATATCTTCTGAATGCTCTTATTGATCGAGCCCATTTTGAAAAACCAACCTCCTCCTCCAAGTATTTCGTTGCCTCCGGTTTCATTTGTCGCATCTTATATATTTTCTTTTGAAAGTCAGCTATGCGATACGCCTTGGCAGCAATAAAATAAGAGGCCAAGTATCCCCCTCCTTTTGTTGTATGCGATGGTATCTTATATCATGCTACCAAATTACACTTCAAGTGATGGATGCATACACCATGATATACATTAGGAAATACCTCTTTAATAGTCTTCTCGATACTAGCATGTCGATCAGATATAAATACAAGGTTCTCAAGATCGCCAATAACTCCTCAGAGTTTTTCCATAAACCACTTCCATGAAGCATCATTTTCAGAGTCAGCAATACCCCATGCAAGTGAAAAAATCTGGTTGTTTCCATCCTTGCAAACAGCCACAAACATTGTTCCCAAGTATGCATTTTTTAAAAAGGTACCATCAACTGCAATAACCGGTCGGATGTAAGACTGGAACCCTCTAATACATGGTCCAAGAGCCATGAAGAAATATTTAAAGTGCTTGCAATCGTCAATCTCCAAATGCGTGACTGTACCAGGGTTCTGTTGTTCCAATAAATGATAGTATGCAGGAAGTAATTTATATGAACCCTCTAGAATACCACGTATCAACACCAATGCATGCTCCTTAGACCGCCAAACAGTAGGGTAAGTTAAGTCCACACCAAAATCCTTACGTATGTCTGCTTGGATTTCCTTCGGTCTATAAAGTCGACTCGCAGATGCAAACTTATTTTTTATAAATTTGTCAATAATCCGAGACTTTGCTTGTCGATGACCATCGCACAATCGATCTAATTGGCACACGTGACTTGAATCAATTCCGCGCACAATAAAATGTTTCCTTGCATCTGTCGACACTGCACGTAATCGCCATCGACATCTATCATCATCACATTTGATCTCAAAACGATCTTTTGTCGACCTTGACACTTTAAAGCTCCAATTACCTTTAAGTACTACCATACTAATAGCCTGGTGAAGTTCGTCTTTGCCATCAAATAACTTTCCTACAAACACATCGTCAATTCCACTACTCGATATCTTATCTGAAATGCCCAAGTCTGATGGTGGTATTGGAGGCATAAACGCAAAAGGGTTTTTTGCCTCACAAAAATCTATTCTTCTAGCTTCAACATTTAGGGAGCTTGTCGAAACATAACAACGTCCGCCTTCTGCTAAATCATCCCCTTCTAAATTATCAACATTTCTAACATCATCATAGTCCCCTTCCACATCCCCAACATTTCCAATGTCATCACAAGCGTAATGTGTATAGGCTGGGTCTTCATTATGTTTCTCTTCGTTCGTTGTGTTTGCAGAAACCACTGCTGGAACTGATAGAAATGTATGGCTCACTTGGTTGCTACCGCTAGCTGACATAAAATGAGTATAAATTGATGGTGGATTTTGATTGAGGGGCTATACATTATCTTCATAAACAGGAGCTCTAAGATCCACTGTTACACATAAAGGACAATACGATCTTCTATTGGCGCTTAAAAAAAATCAAACATCACTGTCATTTCTAATCTCAATAGGCTTTAGGTTATACCTCGTTGCATCAATTTTGATTTTCAAAGTTACCTTACAGTCCACATTGTTGACTCCCAAAGTATAACATACTGCATTTAAAAGATCTTCAAAATTAATATCTTTTGGAACCGAAATTCCAAAATTACTATAATCAACATAGTTTTCTTCCCCATCACTAGAACTCTCCCACTTTCCTCCAAAACAAATAACTATTGCATCACACTCCATATGACCTGAAAAAATAAAAAACAAAATTAGGAAAATTTCACAAATGGGAAAATTAGTAAAATTATTTAAAAAAATAAAAAATTACGCATCGCGGGGGCACATCTCGGGCTAGAGATGTTCCCTGCGATGTGCACATTGTGCGCGCCGAGGGGCCGTCTTGGGCCCGAGATATGCCCCCGCGATGCGCACATTGTGAGCGCCGCAGGGCCGTCTCGATACCGAGATGCGCACAATGTGCGCGTCGCGGGGCCATCTCGGGCCTGCGGCGCGCACAATATGCCCATCTCGGGGCACATCTCTGACTCGAGATGTGCCCCGCGATGCCTAAATTGACAGCGGCCGCACCGACCGCCGTCTAATTTTTGCCAAACACACTCCAAAACTTATTTTTGGCCGGATTTCAACATCTTTTATACCATTCTAACTCATTTAGTTCGTTAATAACAACTACTTTTAACTTCAAATATAAATTTTATCTAATTTCTAACAAATTTAAATTTTTTAACAAAGTTTAGAAAATTTATCGGAGCTATTTCTTTGATTTGATTCAAAGCCGATCCTTAGCAACACTTTGATTTTTACAATAACAACTTCAAAAATATTCGGTCAATAAACTTTGTTCAATGAAGTTTCGTAGAAAAAAATGAAAGAAGTTATAAATTTGATATAAGGATAAATGTGTCCAAAAATAAATTATTTAACTAATAAAGTATAACTGTTTTATATTTGTTTAAATAAAAATAATAAAATAATTAAAAGGTTATTTGTAAACTTTTTCCAACATAAAATTTATATGATTGAAGAATGAACGGCATCAATATGCATATACGGGCAACATGTGCCTCTATTACATCGTCAACTAATCGTTAATTCTAAAATTATAAATAGTAATTTTTTGGTGTAGAAAATCAATCTTTCTTGCAATCCAACAGTTACCTTTATAGTTAATCAATAAATAAATCTAGATGGGCAGAAGAACTTAATCATAATCATGGCAAAAAATAATCTATAAATAAAAAAGAAACTCATACAATAATTACCTCATCAACTTTAATCTACAATTTGCCTTCAAGAAAATATTCTCTCTGTCCAAATTCATAGGACAAAAGAACTGGGTCTCATATAATGGTAGATAAATTATAGGGAAATTGATTGTACAAATAATTATAGGCCTCCTAAAAATGCAATTAGTAAATATAAAAGCTACTAATTATCACACAATGTCAATTAAATGACAAAAATAATTACAAAAGTATATGTATTTGTGATTGTGCATCATTATGAAAATGCTTGCTGATAGTTTTGATATTTGTGTTAATGTTCATAAATTCACTTCAAATAATGTAAAATTAAAGGTGATAAAATAAGTTATGATATGATTATTTAATATAAATTTAATATATTTTAAATAAATAAAAATAAAAATAAATTGATATAAATAATAAATAAGTTAAATTTATATTATTTATTTATTAATTGTATCGAATATAAATTTGAGTTCTAAAGTACAATTTAAGTTGTTGTGTATATTATTTATCTTTTTTTATTTTTTAAAAAAAAATTTATAATATTTTAAATTGTTTTAAAAAAAATTATATTATTTTAAAGAAAAAGTAGAAACTTTCAGTGATATTCCACCGAAAGTTTTACTTTTTTTTTCTTTTCATGGTTGTTTTTTAAGAAATGTACTCATTTCATTTACTTTTTCTATTCCAGCAAAAAGCCAAAAACAAATCATACGAGACCCAAAATCAAAACATTTGTTCTATTTTTTGTCTTTTTCAATTTTCTTCTTTGCAACCCTCATCTTCGGAGGCGTCCAAGGTCAAATCTCTCTCATTGTTTTCCCTCTTTGATTAATCTTATGTGCTTAGATTTGATTATGTAAATAAAGTTTTCATTTTTTGTTTTTTGGTTTCTGCATTTTCTCCGTTTTTTTTTTTTTAAATTTCTCATGTAAACCTATCATCATTTTTTTTTTTA
Organism: Ailanthus altissimus; assembly: GCA_946807835.1. Taxonomy (NCBI): domain Eukaryota; kingdom Viridiplantae; phylum Streptophyta; class Magnoliopsida; order Sapindales; family Simaroubaceae; genus Ailanthus; species Ailanthus altissimus. Next base: position 17,966,943 of record OX327698.1, read on the forward strand.
GATCTTAGTTGAGTTTATAATTAGAAGTGTGATGTTTTTAGATCTTAGTTACTTAAGTTTATAATTAGAAGTGGGGTGTTTTTAGATCTTAGTTAGTTGAGTTTATAATTAGAAGTGGGATGGTTATAGCTTTGGTTCAGTTTTGCTTGAGCTTTTGACTGGAAGGAGAATTCATGAATTTTCCTTCCTTGCCACTCAACTCTCGGTCGGCGTTTCTCCAACTCTCGATCCTCTACCACGTCGCTCTACGTTTCTCGTCTTCCTCGACTCTACGTTTCTCGTCTTTAATAGGTAACAAACCTAAACTTAGTTGATGACTCTTCTTGTGTATGTTGTGGATAAAGATTACGAAGATATTATATTAAAAAAATTGTTTAACAAACCTAATATTTTTTTTTTGGATTGAGCCAAGTAATTTGCTTGTTGGAATACTTGAGATTTTCTTATCATATTGGTCTGATGATCATTTTTTTTTGTTTTATTGTTAAAAAGAAGAAATTTAAGAATGTAATTATTGATAATTGTAAACAAATTAAATTGCTAATAAATAACGAATATATTTATAAATGAATTGAATTATCAACAACTAGAATAATAAACGAATCAAATAAACAAACGATTCAAATTGTAAACAAATTAAATAGTAATCGAATCGTAAATGAATCAAATTATAAACAAATTAAATAGTAATTGAATCGTAAATAAATTGAATTATAAATGAATTGAATAGTAAATAAATCAAATTATAAATGAATTAAATAGTAAACGAATTGAATAGTAAATGTGTCTAAGCATGTCGTGTTGTATTATTTATTTATTAAACAAATCAAATATGTGTTTGGAGTATCTAATTCGTTTAATAAATGAATTATATATAAATTTAAAAAATATTTATTAATACTCTATATTAACAGGACACGAATACTACTTGTTTACACGAATTGTCACCCCTATGTAAAACAAAAAAATAATAATAATTTTAACAAAACCGTAGTTTGATTTACTTTTGCAAAACTAGTAATGACTATAAATACTGCTGATTAGTGTCATCTGATGCATAATATTTGCTTTATCCCATTCCATCTTTTGCATCACCTTTACTTTGTCTAGCCTTATTTGTTCTCACAAGTCATCAATTTTTTTCGCAAGGACATCATAATTTAATGACATGTTCTATTCAAACTATATATAAATTTAAAAAAAAAAGAAATCAATCTATAATTCAATACATTCATCAAGATCAATTTTTCAATAAAAGAAACAAGAATCCAATAGTATATCATTGCTTCATATGCTTGAGGAGCTTGTTCATCATGGCCACACTCAACATCCATGCCATTCCGAAAGTTAGTAGAATGGACATTTCATACAACATCGTCTAATTTAAAGTCCCTTGTATAACTTTGTCCAATATCAACATAATAACCTCCTTCTCTTTTTTATAATCTTTTCGCATTAACTTGTAATGTAACTCTCGAATCTATAAATAAAATATATACATTAAAGAATAGTTAGCCTTTAAAATTTTTGTAAGCTTTATATACGATGGTGGTAATATAGAGTAAAAGCATACAAGATTGTCTTTGAAAACTTAATTTTCAATTTCTTTGTTTAATGAAATCCCTTTGGTGTGCCAATTTAGAATACATAAGAAATTATCACCAATTTGATGTGTAAACCTCTCACTACAAACCATTATTGTTTTGTAAATCCGAATCTAAGATAATAAGAATAACAATTAACCTCAACAAAGGATGAGTTGAATATTTTCTCTTTTAACCAATAATAATGAATCAATAAAATTATACACTTGGAAGTTATATAAAAATCCATTCACATTACATTTCTTTGAATTGTTGTCTTTAGGAAGGGCTATTATGACTTCCTCTAACTTTTTTCATCATTATTATGCTAAGTGAGTTATACATCACCTTTCATGCGACGTTGTCTTATAGATACTTATTAAACTCATCTAAATCATCAATTATACTTAACACAAAATTTTGAATACATTTATGATCATCACGTGGCATTAGAACATGATAAACAAATTAAGACAAAAAAAATTTTGCTGCATCTTTATTGTTTTCTTCATTCAAATCTAATCCATTGAACCAATTATTTAGCTCCTTACATATGAACTTTTTTTTACCATCAAAATATTTTTCTCGCAGTTGAATACTAAGTTTTTTTTTGTCAATTCTTAAAAGTGGAAATAATTTCTTATCTTTAGCCTCGTTAAGAAAAATTCCTTATGAGAGAATTGGATACATTTCTTCAACAATAAAAAACTACATTTCTTCAAATAGAATTTTAGTTTGAACCTGCCTTAATAAGGCTTCATGCACCAAAATTCCTATAAATTAGGACTGGCCAATGATCAATTTTGGTTCGGTTTGGTTTTTTTTTTTTCTTAAAACTTTTAATATTTTTCTTTAATTTGAGCTGAACTACATCGAACTGAAACTGAATTAAAACTAAACTAATCAATTACAAATAAATTAAATCGAATTGTAACCAAACCAAACCAAAAAATTTTGTTCGGTTCGATTTCAATTAACAGAACCAGATGCCCACCCTACTAAAAATAAAATATTCTACAAATCTAAAAATCTACACATATATGTCACCCTAAATAGATTTGTTTGAGTGGGTATCAACTTATATCATATAAGGTCTAATTGCGGACATCTTTGAGTAGGATGTTACTAATACTAGAAAGTAAGCCTGCGCAGAATCAGTTTCAGTTTGGTTCAGGTTCGAGCCAAAGTTGGTTCTACCCTTTAAAATCGAACCATTCAATTTGGTTTGATTCAATTTTTTTAAAAAAAAATTAGTGTACTTTTTTGTTGAAATTATTAAACAAATTAATTAATTAATACAATAATTACATAAATTAAATATACTAAGCAATTATAAATTAATAAACTAATTAATTAAAGATAAATAAATTTAAAAAATGAATATAACTTTTTATATATAATAATTGCATAAATTATATACACTAACTAACAAATATAAATTAATAAACTAATTAATAAATACAATTAAATTAATTATTTAAATAAATAAATATACTGAATATATTAAATAAATTAATTAAACAAATAAATAAATACACTAACTGTACAAAATCAAATAAATAAACCAACTAAATAATTAAAATATATAAATATTAAATATATTTTATTTTATTTTTGTGCATAGCTCCCAACAAGCACGACCTATGAGCGCCGCACATAGGATCGTGGAAGGAAGCGTCACTGCTTATGCCACCACCAATCGCCATGTTTCACATATTTTTCTCACATTCTACTCACATTATGCTATTTTTCCTACATTCTACTCATATTATGCCATTTTTCTCACATCTTGCAAAAATTCTCACATTTACTCGTATTATTGTACTATTTATTAAATTTAAAATCTTACCACGTGTTAACCATGTTTTCCAATGTGTTGTTGGTTTCTCAATGTCGTCAATCTGATCTCTATCAATACTGTAATTTGAAGTGTTTAGTTTTGTTGAGGATATCAAGTCATGCACTTCAATTTGACACCCCTATAGCATCAACTAAGCCACAACCTTGATACCCCCTTTTACTCTATGCGCAGTGGAAAACCATAACTCACACCATAAGCAAGAACACATAAGATTAACACACTAATAAAGATAAAGAAAATAAACCAATCAGCAAGACATAAGATATACGTAGTTCGGCTCAAAATTGCCTATGTCCACAGAAGATCCATGATCCAGCTTCTTACTATTGAAATAGATCACTAAGTATCTTTTTACATCATCAATGATCCCATAAGACCCCTTAGTATCTCCCATAGAGACCTCTAAGCATTTACCATTGATCATCATAGCTCCCTAAGACCTTTCAGTATCTCCTCACAAGATATTTTTACAAGGAACCCAAGAATAGCCTGAGCATCTAAGCTAAAAGGATCTATGGTTTTTCTCTTTTATTCACTCAAAGAACCTAAAGAAGAAAACACCCTCAAAGGTTACACCCTAGTGCACCACGCACTTAGTGCCTACCTAGCTCATCTATTCTCTCTTATGGTTACATCTTGAAACCTTAAATGCTTAATCTTAAACAAGGGTTTATAAGTGTTTATATAGGGTGTATTTCCTGCCTAAAAATCCTATTCCTTATTGGAGTAAGAGTCCACTTGTTTTGGAAGTCCAAAACTTTCCAAAACTTGAAATCTCGAACCAAAACGAACTTTTCCACGCGTTCTGGCGCTACGACGCTCGTCCCTGGGTGCCACGGCGCTGGCCCTTCTAGCATCCATCGTCGCGGCGCTGGTCTTCTATTTTGAGCGCCGTGGCGCTGGAAGCTCTCGCAATTTCTTCATTTTCTTTGCGTCTTCAAGTCCCGTTTCACTTCCCCCTTCGTGTCCCACACTTCCTAGACTTCTTCATACGTGTCCCACACGTTCTAGAATTCTTGTGACTCTCCACTTTGATATTCATCTCAATTCTTGTCCAACTAAGATTGTTGAATCACTAATTTTCCAACAAGTTTTAATTTTTCAAGTTGCTATTTTTTAAGTGTGGGGATGGTTTTGAATAGAGGAAAAATATAATACAAGGAAAATTGTGTTCACTTTTAAAAGGTTTGGCTAGAAAATAATAGGGACTTCATTTATAGTTAAAAAAGATAATAGGCCTAAAATTTGAGCTAATTCTAAAAATTTTCTATTTATAAAGTAACTAGTTGCTTATGCAATTACCTTTCAAATCTATAATTAAGGATGACAAAATTTAAGTTTGGATTTGGATTTACCTCAACCCCAACTTGACACACATATTTTTTTAGATTGCTCGGAACCCAAGTTGCACTTAGTTGTTTTGGGTGCGGGTTAGGTATAGGTGCCTAGAACCAAAATTTTATTTTATTTTTATTTTTTATGGTCAAATTTGGAGTGTTTATTTTATTAGACAATTTTTAATTTGTTACTTATTAGATTGTATTTATAATTATATGTTTTAAACTTTAATAAGTTTTTTCCGTTTATGATTATTAAAATTTTAAATTTATTTTCTTACCTTCTTTGATCTTTCTTTTTCAGTGATTTTTATATTAATTTGGAAACATGTACTAATCTATTGAATTGAATTTAATACTAATAATTCAAATTAATAAGTCTATCAATCAATAATTAAAGTTCTTTTATAAAAAAAATAATATTTTACTATAAAAGTGAAAATTTTCTATATTAGAACTTTGCAAATTAGAAGTTAAAGCTCTTAAGTCATACAACCCATTCATGGAGGAAAAATTGTTCAAAAACTAGTTAGAAGTTAGTTATAATAGAGATGCTGACATGGCAAGTAGACCTCAAAGTTAATTAAAGTAACTAATTGAATTATGGGAATTCCAAAACTATAAAAGGTTGGTTCTCGATCCATCTTCACAGATTGATTTCTTTGGGATTTCTTAATGAAATTGAGTTTTGTAAACAGTAAGTGCTTCTTGTAATCTATACTAAAAATCTCTATGAATAAAGTTTCTTGGTGGTGGTTGCTTTAACTGTGGATGTAGGCTTCACAGTTGAACCATGTAAGCTTGGTCTCTCTATTTTTTATTTTTGCAGTTTGTTTTTTATTTATTTACTTTTGCTGGTTGATTCTTGGATGCAATCTTGGTTTTGTTCTTGACTTAATATTTGATCAGAATTAATCTTAGGATAATTTGACTTAACAAATTGGTATCAGAGCTTAGTAATCTCTAAAAAAGGCTAATACAAAGACTGAAGTTAAGAAATTTAATGGTGATAATGATTTTATTGTGTTGAAGCTAAAGATGATAGCAGTTCTTGTTTCACAAGGTCTTGAGTCTACTTTAGATGAAGTTGATGACACTGAAGTCAGTACTGGTGATGATTGAAAGCTTGCATCATCTACTGGTAAGCTATTAAAAGAAGATAAAGGAAGAAAAGATATTGATAGAGGGCCCATAGTGTCATTGTTCTTTGTCTTGGTGACAAAGTCTTAAGATAAGTGTCGAAGAAAACTACTGTAAGAGGAATTGTGAATATGAACCCTTTAACAACGACAAAACTCCTAAAGAAGTTTAATCTAAAAGTGCACCAGACCTATTACATTAGAGAATTTTTTTACTGTCCCTCTTATTCACATATTAATCAAGGAAAGCTTGAAATAAGAGCCCTTAAAGGCATCTTCATTAGCTATCTTAAAGGTTTGAAGGATTATAAACTTTGGTATACATAGTTAACAGCTCTTAATTGCATAACAAACAGGGATGTGGTGTTGAATAAAGAAGAAATGCTACATCAGCAGAATAAGACAACAAAAATGATTGATAGCTCAACTACCCCAAAAGATAAAATGAGTTTTGAGTTAGACAAGAAAGAGTCTGATGATCAAAAGACTCAAAATGATAAGAGTAAAGAACTTGCAACTTAATCAGCTTTGAAAGACTATAAATTAGCTAGACATAGAGAAAGAAGGCATATCAAACCATTTACAAGGTATGGATATGTTGATCTCATTGATTATGCTTTAATAGTCTCAGATTCAGTCATTGGTGATGAACCACTTAACTTTAAAAAAGCAATGTAGAATGAATATACCTTAGATTGGTTACAAGCCACGAAGGAGGAAATTACTTTTTTAAATAAAAATTAAACTTGGATATTGGTTCCAAAACTTGATAACATGAAGGTGGTTAACTGTAAATGGGTGTATAAACTTAAGCAGGGAATACAAGAGGGTGAACTTACCAAATTTAAAGTTAGGTTAATAGCAAAAGCTTTTACATAAAAAGAGGGGATAAATTTTAATGATGTGTTCTCACTAATGGTGAAACATACCTCCATAAGGGTGCTTTTTTCAAGTGTTGCTGTTATAGATCTAGAATTAGATCATGTGGACGTAAAAATAGCCTTCTTTCATGGTGATTTGGAATAAGTATCCTAATGCAACAACTAGAAGGTTTTGAGGTTCTAGTAAAAGAAAATCATGTATGCCTACTTTAGAAAAGTTTGTATGGGCTCAAGCAATCACCTAGATAATAATATATAAAGTTTGTTGACTTCATGATCAAGCATGAATATTGCAGAAGTAGTTATGACAATTGTGTTTATTTTAAAGAATATTCAACTCAAAAATTTGTCTACCTACTATTTTATATTGATGATATCTTGATTGCCAGTCATGATAAAGTTAAATTGATTAGATTAAAGGTACAATTGAAGTTAACCTTTAAGATGAAAGATTTGGACAATGCAAAGAAGATTTTGGGAATGAAAAACAAACGAAACAGAGTATAGGTAGTTTACTCCTCAGCTAAGAAGAGTATGTCAACAAGGTGCTTAAAAGATTTGCTATGAGTGATTCAAAGAAGGTATCAATTACACTAGGTGCTCAATTTAAACTGACCAAGGCTATAGTACCAGAAATTGATGAGGACATAACTCAAATGAATAAAGTTCCCTATGCAAGTGGAGTGGGTTGTTTGATATATGCAATAGTTTGCATTAGACCAAACATTGCATATGTAGTTAGTGTGGTCAGTAGATTCATGGGTAATCCTAATTGGGAGCACTAGAAAGCAATCAATTAGCTATGGATTGACGTTTAGACGGAGTGACCTGGATAAAGATTGGTTACTTAACTTTCTTGATGCTAATTTTGTTAGTGATTTTGACAGAAGAATATCCACACAGGTTGTGTGTTTAAGCTATTTGGTGGATATGTCAACTAGAAATCAACACTATAGCATGTAGTTACCTTGTCAACTATTGATCATAATATATAGCAATCACAAAGGCTTTGAAAGAGGCAATTTGGCTAAAGGGACTCATCTCAACTTTGGTTTTGATCAAAAGTCAGTATATATGCATACTGATAGTCAAAATGCTCTTTATCTATACAAGAATCAAATATTTTATGAGAGAACTAAACATATTAATGTTAGGTTCCATTTTGTCAGAGATGAAATAGCCAAAGGGTTAGTTATTATAGAGAAAATTCACACTAAAAATAACCCTGTTGGTATGCTTGCAAAGTCTTTGCCACTCACAAAGTTCAATTTATGTTTGGACTTAGTGGAAATTGAAGAAGCCAGGTGATGCAGTAAATGTTGAGGCAACCTATACCAAGGAGAGATTTATGAACTAAGTGGAGATTTGTGGAGAAAAGATAGTTCAAAAATTAGTTAGAAATTGCTTATAACAAAGGTGCTGACGTGGCAAGTGGACCTTGAAGTTGGAGTAACCAACTAAATTCTGGGAATTCAAGAACTATAAAAGGCTGGTTCTCGATCCACCTTCACAAATTAATTTCTTAATGAAATTGAGTTTTGTAAAAAGCTAAGTGCTTCTTGTAATATGTACTAAAAATTTCCTTTAGTAAAGCTTCTTGGTGGTGATTGCTTTGACCATGGATATAGGTTTTACAGTGGAACCACGTAAGCCTGTTCTCTCTCTATTTTTCATTTCTGCAGTTTGTTGGATGCAATCTTGTTCTTATTCTTATTCTTGACTTAATCTTTGATCTGAATTAATCTTGGGATAATTTGACATAACACAATTACTGTAGATTTCTTCAATAAGTACAACAAACTGAAACTAAATTGACGTCATATTAAACACTACTTCTAAATTTTATATAGATTCAATACTACAACAACAATGAAAATTGATTCAATGCGGGTCTGAGCTGGGTTAATCCAGATTCAAAAAAAATCTAGACCTAGTACGGACGAAAAAATAAAATAAAATGTATTTAGCATAAAAAAAAAACTTGAATTTTTCTGATTTTTTCGGGTTTAATTTTTTTTTCATCCCTTCCTATAACCCCTCGTCTCTTCTATTAAATTGCATGGTTGCTGAAATTATTGGTGATCATAGCAATTGGAATAAAGAGATGATTGAACGTTGTTTCATGGACGACAATGTTGATCAGATCCTGAGAATTACTCTTCTGAGGGCTATTAGAGATAACCGGATGTTTTGGTAAAAGAAGTTTACACTGCAAAGAGTGGTTACCAATTTGATTTAAACCTCAAGTTTCAGATTGTTGAAGCGGAAGCATACAAACAAGCAAAATCACCTAAGCAATATATGCAAAACAAGTTATTAAGGAAATAAAGAGAGGAAGAGTAGAAGAAGAACACATAAAGAATTGCGTGGTTCGGCAACTTGCCTACATCCACGGTGGATCAAGATAACACTCTTCTCTTATTATGAATCACAAGGCACTCACAAAGTATGTCTTTTACAAGAAAGATCACAAAGAAATACTCTCTCTTTCAATCTTAGGGATTTTCTCTCACAAAGATTTCTTAACCTATCACAAAGATTGTTAATGATCACTAAGATGTGTTTACAAGCCAATTGATAGCCTTTATATAGGCTTTGGGACATCTTAGGTTTATCCTAAACGTGTGAGAGTCGTATTAGGGAGTCCTGAAACAAGTGAAAAACGAAATAAGGAAAACTTAAAATGGGAAACCAATTCCCACGACCAGCGTCGTGGCACTTAGCGCTCACCTCCGCGACACTGGTGCGCTTGCCTGGGTGCCGCGACGCTCGTAGCCTGGTGCCATAGCACTCAGATGCTAGATTAGGCACTACGACATTGGCGCCTGGGGCGCCCCTTTTTGTTTTCTGCCTCCTTTCGCGTCCGTTTTTTATCCTCGCATACCCTATACACTTGGCTTGATCTCTAAATTATATTTCGATGATTTTTAATCAATTTTCTTACAAATCCCCTCATTGATTCAAAATTATCCATAAAGCAACTCAATCTCTCATTTTCGCATACTCAGCCACCTTCACAAAGTAATGACTCCGGATAAGTCCTTGCATAGGATGAACTTAACCGAGGGCAGTGGCTTAGTCAACATATCAGCAGGGTTTTTAGGCGATGCTATCTTTGTTAGGCTAACTTCACCACTTTGGACAATCTTTCGAATGTAATAGAGCCTCACATCAATGTGTTTCGACCTCTCATGGAACATTTGATGCTTGCTTAGGTGTATTGCACTCTGGCTATCACAATATACACCGGTGTTGACATCTTCACTAGCCAATACCTCCGCGCATATGCCTTTTAACCACACGGCCTCTTTAATAGCTTCACCAATAGCTATGTACTCCGCGTCTATGGTAGATAGTGCAACCACATGTTGTAGAACTGATTTCTAATACACATTATACCCAAACACTGTGAATACATCTATCAACGATCTTCTCTTGTCTAAATCACCTACATAATATGAGTCTACGTACCTTCTTACCATTTCATTGCTATCCTTGTCCCTCTTATACATTAACCCGTGATTCAACGTCCTCTTGAGATATCTCAGAATCCACTTCACTACAAGTCAGTGATCATTTTTTGAATTTTTCATGTATCTACTCACCACACTCATAGCCTGTGCTATGTCTGGTCTTATGCAAACCATTACATACATGATGCTCCCCACATCGCTTGTATACGGTACTTTACTCATCTACAGTTTCTCCTCATCGGATGTCAGCGATTGTGTTGCTGAAAGTCTGAAATACATGGCCAAAGGAGTAGAGACAACCTTTGCGTTGGACATACCAAACTTCTCCAGAATTTTGACTATATATCGCTGTTGGAAGAAGAAGATAACATCTCTTCTTTTCCTCACAATATCCATACCCAAAATTTTCTTTGCTGCTCCCAAATTCTTCATTTCAAACTGGCCATTCAACTACTTCTTGAGCTTCTATATTTCTTCTATATTCTTACATACGATCAATATATCATCGACGTATAAAAGTAAATACATCATCCCATAACTTATGTTCTTGAAGTACATGCATCCGTCATACTTACTCCTGTTAAAACCACAAGCCATTATAAACTCATCAAATCTCTTATACCACTGTCTAGGTGATTGCTTTAACCCATATAACGACTTCTTTAGCAAACAAGCATGATCTTCTTTTTCGGGCTCCTCGAACCCCTGCGGCTATGCCATATATATCATCTGTTCAAGATCTTCATGTAGAAAAGCTGTCTTTACATCCATCTGCTCTATATGTAAATCAAAGTTTGCACACATGGTTAACAAAATCCTAATAGATGTGTGCTTGACGACTAGAGAGAATATCTCATAAAAATCAACTCCCTCTCTCTGAATAAAACTTTGTGCAACTAATCTAGCCTTGAATCTTGTAGGCTCTATCCCCAATATCCCATCTTTCACCTTATACACCAACTTGTACCCGACTAGTTTCTTTTGAGGTTTCTCCACCAATTTTCAAGTATTGTTCTTCCTAAGAGAACTAATCTCTTCTTCCATGGCCTGCTGCCATTCTTTCTTGTTTTCACTCTTCATAGCCTCACTATATGTCCTAGGCTCATCATACTTAAGAATGTAAGCAGAATTAAAAGCATGGGCAACTAAAACTACTTGTGTATACCTGACTGGTGGATTAATCATTCTCTTTAGCCTGTCTCTAGCTAACTGGTACTCTTCAAGTTCCATCTCAAGAGTCTTAGTCTTTCTTTATGTAGACTTGGAGGAACTCACCAGTGTTATTGGTTCATCTTTAAGGATCTCCTCGTTGAAGTACTAGTCTGTGGGCATATCAGATCTATTCTCAGGCTTCACTTTAACTTTTATTGACTCGGGTGCTGAGTCTTCCTCAAACACAGGTTCTTCTTTCTCATCTTCTTTAAAGGTTTTTAGCATCGTCATCTAATTGAACGTTACGTCACGGCTTATAATACTTTTTGGTGGTGTTAAGTCTTTACACCACACCTTGTATCCTTTCACTCTTTCGAGATATCCTAAGAATATCCCTTTAATAGCTCTAGGTTCCAACTTCCCCTCCTTAACATGTACAAAGTTATGGCAACCAAATATTCTGAGGTGGTCATACTTCGAAAAATTGCCAGATTATTTCTCTTCTGGCATTTTGAAGTCAATTGTTGATGAGAGACTTTTGTAATCAAATAAGTTGCAGTCACTACAGTTTCTCCCTAAAATACCTTAGACATATTTGCATTGGTAAGCATACATCTCACCCTTTCAAGTAGGGTCATGTTCATCCTCTCAGCTACGCCATTCTGCTGTGGTGTTGATCTCATTATTCTATGCATTACAATTTCATGTTTGGCACAAAACCCATCAAACTCTTTGTTGCAAAATTCAATGCCGTTGTCAGTTCTCAACCTCTTCACTCTTTTGCCAGTCTAATTCTCAACAAAAGCCTTTCAAGTCTTGAACACATCAAATGTTTGATCCTTGCTCTTCAACACATAGACCCACAGTTTCCTCGAATAGTCATCAATCAAGCTGAGAAAATATCTGGCACCACCACGAGTAGCTGTCTGAGCTGGTCCCTAAAGATCCGAGTGTATGTAGTCAATAGTCCCCTTAGTCTTATGCTCGCCGATACTAAACCTCACCCTATGTGTTTTTCCAAGTACACAATGTTCACAAAACTCTAAGGACTAAAACTTATCCTCACCAAACACCTTTTGACTAAATAACTCTTTTAGGTTTCTATCGCCTAGATGTGCCAGTCTAAGATGCCATAACTTGGTTTGCATACTTTCATCATCTATAGAGAATAGTGTAGAACCACTCACGACTTCACCTTTAAGCACATAAACACCTTTGCACTTCTCTTCTCTCATCACCATCATGGAACCCTTTAAAACTCTTAAAATCTCTCTGTTGATCCTAATGGAATACCCATTCTAGTCTAGAGTCCCTAGTGAGATCAAGTTTCTCTTCAAGTCAGAAATATACCTAACATCTATCAACTTTTTCACTCGCCCATCATGCAGCCTAAGCTTAACACTACCAATTCCTATCATCTGACATGCAACGTCATTACCCATTAAGACCTTACCACCACTAATGGGCTGGAAATTTGTAAACCAAGACTTATGCGGGCACATGTGAAAAGTGCAACCAGAATCAAGAATCCATTGTTCAGAGTTCTTACCATCAGTAGTGACGAGTGTTTCTACACTGTCATAGCTATCATCATAGGCAAGCGCAGCATCCGCTTTCTTTTTGCCTTGTGCTCTCTTCTCAAGACGATCCTTTATGAAGTGCCCATCTTTTTTGCAGCAATAGCACTTCCTAAATGTCTTAGACTTCGACCTTGAGCCCTTTTTCTTTCCATCTCTATATAAGGGTCTTGCTCTTACAGATAAGCTTTTTGCATTACTCTCGACTTGTTTCCCTAATAACTTTGAGTTTAATGATGATTTCACATCACTTATTGTTAAACTCTTTCTGCTGTAGAGTAGCGTATCAACAAAGCTCTCATAACTCTTGAGGAGTGAGCTCAGTAGGATAATTGCTCTATCTTCATCTTCTATCTTGATGTTAATAGACAACTGATACAACTTCTTCTTTATATGATGATCTTATTGAAGGCGTTTATATAATCTTTCATCGGCGTCCCCTCTGACATGGACAACTGATACAACTTCTTCTTTATATGCAATCTGTTGGCCAACGATTTTTTCATATAAAGAGAGTCAAGCTTCTTCCAAAGACCTATTGTCGTTATCTCACCTGTTACTTTCCTTAGTACTTCATCGCTCAATGACAGAACGATTATGCTATGAGCTCTTTCTTGAATGTCCCTTTTTTCTGCTTCAACTTTAGATGACTGTGGCATTTTCTCTTCATCACTAAATGGAGCTGCAATCTCCTCTAATGCTGAGCCTAGCCTTTGGCTCACTAATAACGCCTTAACCTTTATCTTTCACAGATTAAAGTCATTCGCACCGTTGAATTTCTCTACCTCATACTTGGGTGTGGCCATGTCTGCTTAGAACCAAGCTCTGATACTAGTTTATTGAAGCGGAAGCACACAAATAAGCAAAATCACCCAAGCAATATATACAGAACAAGTAATTAAGGAATAAAGAGAGAAAGGGTAGAAGAAGAACACATAAAGAATTACATGGTTCGACAACTTGCCTACTTCTACGGCGGATCAAAATCACACTCTTCTCTTATTATGAATCACAAGGCACTCACAAAGTATGACTTTTACAAAACAGATCACAAAGAAATACTCTTTCTTTCACTCTTATGGATTTTCTCTCATAAAGAACAACAAAGATTTCTTAACCTATCACAAAGATTGTTAATTATCACTAAGATGTGTTTACAAGTCAATTGATAGCCTTTATATAGGCTTTAGGACGTCTTAAATTTACCCTAAACGTGTGGGAGTTGTATTAGAGAGTCCTAAAATAAGTGAGAGACGAAATAAGGAAAACTTAAAACGGGAAACCAATTCCCACGACTAGCGTCGCGGCGCTCACCACCGCGGCACTAGTGTGCCCGCTTGGGTGCCGCGGCGCTCGTCGCCTGGCGCCGTGGCACTCAGGTGCTGGATTGGGCACCGTGGCGCCCATGCATAGTCTCTGCAGCGCTGGCACCTGGGGCGCTCTTTTTCATTTTCTGCCTCCTTTTGCGTTCGTCTTCGATCTTTGCGTACCCTACACACTTGGCTTGATCTTCAAATTATATTTCGATGATTTTTAATCAATTTTCTTACATAGATCAAATTAGCTCCTTCGAATATGCTTCTTGATAGTGGAATCTATATGGAATATCTTAGTTTCTGCCAAGGCAAAGATTTTTCTATAGAGAGCATCTTTAAATCTCATGCCTACTGCTAAAGATATTGCATAGAGAAATGTAAAGGATGGTTCCGTTTGTATCAAATTCAAGAAAGCAACAGAATGTGTCCTTTCATGCTCTAGCAGATTGCAGGGTTACCAGAAAGGTACAAAAACAATCATCTTTAGTTGGATTTTTCCTTATGAACTATGAGAGGGTGTTTAACAATTTTTTGCAAATGGCTTTTTCACAATCTCAAAGGAAAATTTAGAGTTAGTTGTGATTGTGATGTGGGTGAGCCAATTGGTGTGCTACAAATAAAGCACTCTTTGTGGGTATATGAGAAGCCCTTGAGAAAATATTAATAAAAACTGATTCTATTCTAGAAATTTTCTAAAAACCTTCATTTCCGTATTTGAAATCCAAGCAATAATTGATAGTGATGAAAAAGCCACCTCATGGATTGCTTCTCCTAGAAATTGGTTTAAGCTAAATATGCATGTTATAATTGATAGTTTGTGAAAATAAAGTTGGGTTGGTTGCTATGGTGAGGAACTACAAGGACAACAAATAATCAAGAGTATTAAGGATATTAAGGAATAATTCTTAAATGATTCCAGAATAATTCCTTTATACTCTCCTATCATATATACATGTTATTAATGTAAAATATTATTTCCTTATGTATGTTATTTTTCTATTTTGTAATAAGTTTACAGCCTATATAAAGGCTCTATTGTACAATTTATATTTACAATGAAATATATTCTCTTTATATTTCTCACATGGTATCAAAGCTTTAGTTTTTTTTCATTGTCATTTTGTTTAGTTAGGGATTTGTCGAAATTTTTTTCAAAACCCGATAGAATCCACTGGAGTTTTTTGAAAAGTCACAGGAAAATTCTAAAATCTTGCTATCTTACCACCGCCCCATCTCAAATTACTCAGAATCCTCCAGCCGTTTCAACGCCGTCGACGACGCGCCAATTCGAGGCAAGAAACCGCTGGACGCGCCGCCGCCCACTGTCACTTCAGATCTCGACTGTTCTACGGTGACATGACCGACACCACCCACACCAAAATAATCTTCAGTCACCGGCCGTTTCAACCCCGTCGATGACGCACCAATCCGAGGTTTGAAACCGTCAGCGCACCGCCAGAATACCACCGCCGCTGGTCACTTTCACTTCAGATCCCAGCTGTTCTACCGCAACGTAACCGACACAGCCCATACTGAAAGAATCCCCATTCATAGGTAGTTCAAACGACGCCGAGTTTACATCAATCGGAGGTCGGAGTAAGCCGGACACGCCACCTGAAGTTTACTGTTTCCTATTAGGGGTCTGTTTGTAAACTTTTCAGTATTTAAAGGTCAGATCGTAATTTTCTATTTTTGGGGATGTTTTGAAATTTTCAATAATCTCAGGGTTATTTTGCAATTATAATAATTTTTAGAAGTTATTTTGTAATTTTTAAAAAGTTTAGAGGCTATTTTGAAATTATATTATTTTATAGAGGTCAGTTTATAATTATTCAAATTTAAGGGGTCAATTTGTTATTATTAAAAGTTTAGAGGTCAACTTGTAATTAATATAAGTTTAGGGACTAAATTGTTATTAGTTAAAAAAAGGAAAAAGAAAGGAGAGTTTTGAAATTTATGGATAAGTGTGATACTTCTTAGTGTTATTCTACTAGTTCTGCTCTATCTAGGTCATGCCACATATCTGGGCAATCTCAAGGTGTTGTTTTTACAAGACTTACTATTACTCTTGCACAGGATAGTGTAAATTGTTCCCCTAATAACCTTGAATCGTTACTCCGTCTACTCCTTTCTAATTCTGGTAAACCCTTAATTTCTACCTCTTCTAATTTTTCAGGTAAATCTTCTTTGGTATTTTGACTCTGTATGTTGTAATCATATGACTTCTGATTCTACAATTTTTTCCTCTAAAAATTTTAATTCCTATTTACCATCTATTCAAACTGCTAATGCTTCTCTCATGAAAGTTAACCATGTTGGTCAAGTGTCTTGTCATAATCTCTCTGTATCTGACACTTTTTTTATTCCTAACCTTACATTAAACCTTTTGTCTGTTGGTCAATTATATAAACTTGGTCTTAATGTCTTGTTTACTGTTTTTTGTTGTTGTGTGCAGGATCCAAAGACCGGTCGGACGCTTGGGATATGCCACAAAGTTGGACATTTGTATGAACTTATTTCTTTAGATCTATCTTTTCTATATCCTCCTCTGCAGCATCTACCTCTTCAGTGCCTTCATTACATCTTTGGCACTCTCGTTTGGCTCATGAGTCAGTCAATCGCATTCAATCACTAGTATCAAGTGGTCATTTAGGTATTGTTTTCGATAATAAAAATGATTGTCTTACATGTCTTTTAGCTAAACAACCAGTCTTACCTTTTGATAACAATACTACTGTCTCCCATGCTCCATTTGATCTTGTATATTATGATATATGGGGTCCTTCTTCGAATCCCACAATTGGAGGATTTAAATATTTTGTGATCTTCGTTGATGACTATTCTCGGTATACTTGGTTGTTCCTTATGAAACAATGATCAAAATTTACTAAACTTTACCGAGATTTTGCTCAGATGGTTAAACTCAGTTCTTATGTCTTATTAAGGTTTTCCGCACTGATAATGCTAAGGAGTATAGAGATTCTGATTTTCTAAATCTTTTACAGGAACGCAGTACTATATGTCAAAGGTCTTGTCCTAGTACATCTCAGCAAAATGGGAGAGCTGAACGTAAACACAGACACATTTTAGATACTACTCGTGCTCTTCCTCTTGTCCTAAACGTTTTTGGGGAGAAGCTGCTTTAACCGCTATCTTTACCATTAATCGTATTCTTTCTCTTGTTATAGAGAACAAGTCACCTTATAAGCGTCTTTATAGAACTTCATCTAATTACAACCTCCTCAAAGTATTTGGTTGTGTTTGTTTTGTCCTACTTCAAAAATATGAGCACCCTAAACTCGAGCCACGTACTCGATTATGTTGCTTCTTGGGATACGGGATAGAACATAAAGGTTATAGGTGTTGGGATCTTATATTTAACAGTCTTCGTATTTCTCGTCATGTAGTCTTTCTCGAGCATACGATGTTTTCCTCTGTATCTAACTTTAAATCTGTGTCTCCTTCTATGTCATAATTTTTTACAGATAATTCTGTTGATCTTTTTCCCGATACTTTACCTACAGATATTTCTTCTGAGTTTCATATAGGTGAATCTGCTGAAACGACGCCTACTTCTGAGCCTCTTACCTCGTCTGAACGATCCGCTCTCAACATTCTTAATGCCTCCTCTACTCCCTTTCTTCGTCGTTCATCTCAGGTAAGAGAACTTTCTGTTAAACTTCGTGATTATCACTGTTTATCTACTACCCTTTCTTTATATGAGCCTCAATCATATTCTGAGGCTAGTTCTAATCCTATTTGACAGCAAGCAATGACAAAAGAATTGCAGGCCCTTGAAAAGTCATATACTTGGGATTTTGTTACTCTTCCATCTAATAAAACTGTCATTTGATGCAAATGGGTGTACAAGATCAATACCAAATCGATGGATTTATTGAGCATTATAAAGCCCGCCTTGTTGCTAAAGGCTTTACCCAAGAATATGGAATAGATTATGAAGAAACTTTTACCCCAGTTGCTAAACTTACTTATGTTCGAAGTTTATTAGCTGTTGCTGCAATTCGTGGTTGAAAATTATTTCAGATAGATATCAAAAATGTTTTCCTCAATGGTGATCTCACTAAAGAAATGTATATGAAGCCTCCTCCGGGTTATCCACATCCTCCAAGCAAAGTCTGTAAATTTCGTCATGCTCTGTATGGTCTTAAACAAGCTCCTCATACATGGTTTGTAAAGTTTAATAGGACTATTCTTCAGCATGGTTTTCAATCTAGTCTCTATGACTCAGCTTTTTTTGTCCGCAAGACAGCACAAGGTTGTGTTCTCCTTCTTATTTATGTTGATGATATGATTATCATGGGTGATGATCTTCTTAGTATTTTCACTCTCAAGAACTTTCTTCAGCAACACTTTGAGATGAAAGATCTTAGCAACCTTAGTTATTTTCTGGGCCTTAAAGTACTATCCGACTCTACTGGGTATTATCTTTCTCAGGCTAAATATGCATTCGATCTACTTACTAAAGCTGGGTTAACAGACAGTAAGACTACCTCTACTCCTCTAGAGCCTAATGCCAAACTCTCATCCTCTGATGGTACTATTCTCAGTGATGTTACCCTATATCATTAATTGGTTGGTAGTTTAGTTTACCTTACAGTTACTCGCTCAGACATTGCTCATGCTGTTTATGTTGTCAGTCAGTTTATGGCCGCTCTTCGTACCTCTCATTATGCAGCAGTTCTTCATATCCTATGTTATTTTAAAGGTACACTTTTTCACAGTCTCTATTTTTCGGCTCACTCTTCTCTTGTGTTACGAGCTTATGCTGATGCGGATTGGGCTGGTAATCATACGGATCGACGATCAACTACTGAATTTTGTCTTTTCTTGGGTGATTCTTTTCTTTCATGAAAAAGTAAGAAATAAATAGCCACTGCACGCTCGAGTACTAAAGCTGAATATCGTGCTCTTGCAGATACTACCCAAAAAATTATCTGGTTTCGCTGGCTTCTTGAAGATATGGGTATTTCTCACACTGGATCTACACCTCTTTATTGTGACAATCAAAGTGCTTTTCAAATTGCCCACAATGATGTATTTCATGGGCGGACTAGACATATTGAAATAAATTGTCACTTTGTTCGGCAACACGTTTCTCAAGGCACTATCATGCTTCACTCCATTTCATCTGAGGAACAACCTGCTGATATTTTAACTAAATCTTTACTTCCGTACTATTTTTATGCTCTAACTTCCAAACTCAAACTTGTTTTTACTGCGTAATCTTGAGTTTTAAGGAGAATATTAAGAATATTAAGAAATTATTCTAGAATAATTCTGAAATAATTTATTTATACTCTTCTATTATATATACATATTATTAATATAAAATATTATTTTTTTATGTATATTATTTTTTTATTTTATAATAAAGTTACAACTTATATAAAAATTTCATTATATAATTTATATTTATATTTAAATATATTCTTTTTATATTTCTCATAAATAATATAACTTTTTAACGGCGATGTTGAATGAGACCGAAGATATAAGGTTTGAAGTGTCTACGGCAATTGAATCATGCTTAGTTCCCTTAGTCGTGGAATCTGATGCTAAGAATGTTGTGATTTTGATTAAAGGGCAAGTTAGCTCTCTAAAGCAAAATTTTGGGTGGCGAATGATATCTA
The DNA here is from genome assembly GCA_946807835.1 of Ailanthus altissimus. Taxonomy (NCBI): domain Eukaryota; kingdom Viridiplantae; phylum Streptophyta; class Magnoliopsida; order Sapindales; family Simaroubaceae; genus Ailanthus; species Ailanthus altissimus. The sequence goes on from OX327698.1 coordinate 17,986,913, forward strand.
TGAGTTAGTTGAGGATAAGCATCTGTTTGTAGTTAAATTTATCTCTAAATTCTTCAACGAAGAAGTTTCTAATCTTGCTAAATTAGTCTTACATTTCATAAATTCTGTAATTTAGTTGGAAAATTTTTGGGAACTTTTAGAAATCATCATATAATTTTATAAATATTTTTTATTAGCCATCTTTTAATTGCTTACTTTTTAATAGCTAAATAAACTATAAATTTATAAATTTACTTTTGTATGCATAATATAGTATTAAATAAATAATATAATATTAATTAAAATATATACATGTCAGTTCTAATAAATTTAAACTTAATTGAGTTAATTTATCTTTTAGAACACATAGTTTAAAATTTGAAAAAATAATGAGGTTGAATGAAAAAAAAAAGAGATAATAAGGAGAAAAAGCAACTGTCATGGATTTACGATTGTCATCCTTTTTTTTTTTTTAAATTTTATTATTATTTAAATTTTAAATATTGAATTATATTATTAAAAATAAATTAATTTAAATTTAGTTTGAATTTATTAAATTTGGTGTTCATATATTTTGTTTAATATTATATTATATATACGATAACATATATGTATATTTATTATTTAATTAATTAAAAAAGTAATTAAGGTGATTAATAAAAAATATTAGTAAAATTACAGGATTATTTTTAAAATTTTTCCAAGATTTTTCAACGGCTACGTATCTTTTTTTTTAGGTTTTGTTATTGAAGGTTTTTATTTTAAAAAAAATAAAATGATAACAAGAAGAGGATAAATGATAAATAGAAATTTACCAATAGAAATTTAGTATATCGAGACTACACGAGAGGGCAAAATAATAAATTTTCTAAAAAAAATAATTACTTAAATATTTGTACAACAACTTTAGGTGCATTATTATTGCGATGTGATGCATATATATATATATATGTACATATGAGATAGTGGAAGAATAATCTAAGTTTCTTTCTTCTTCTTTTAACAAAAAAATAAGGTTCTTTCTAAATCAAAATTTATGGATCGCGTTTAAGAGGTTTTTTTTTTCTTTGGGTGAAAATAATATTGAAAAGTTTGTAAACATAACGTGGATTATCATATCATTTATTACATTAGACTGTCGTTAATAGTAATTTTATGTTAATATTATTTTTAATCTTAATTAAAATTATTAATGACCTTTATAATCTAGAATGAACTTCATTTATTGTTAAACTTTATTTATTGTTAAACTCGGATATACTAAATTTCTCTTAATAAATTTATATTAAATAATATTAGATATTTTAAATTGTAATATGTTAAATAATTATCAAATAATAAAATAATATAAATTTAAAATTTATTTATTACACTTAATAATTATTTAACATATTTTTTAAAAATATTTAATATTATTTATTTATAATATAATTTAAAATACTTAACCTTACTCATTTATATTTATCATTTATCCTCTTCTTCTTGTTATTTTATTTCTCTCGGTAAATCGAGAGATGAGGATTTCTTAACCCCAGAGAATATTGACATAAAAGCGTTATCTCGTGGAATTTTATTTAAATGTGAGGAGATTTTAATTCGAATTTCAAATACAACATCGTAAATGTAAATAAACCACGTCTTTACACGTGGCTCAAAATGACTGGTGGTTTCACGTGGACCAATAACGATTCTCGCGTCTGAGCCACGACGTGAATCCGATGATATAAAAACAAAAGCCTCCATAGCCTAAATGGAAGGCAACTCCCGTACATTTTTTTCGACAAAGCACAACTCCCATACTTTAGCCTAAAAATAAAATCACAACACCAAATAGCAAAACCAAATGGCAAGGAAAGATCAGATCTTGCAACAAGAGACTGAAGATTTCTTGTGTTTATCATCACATGAATCAGAAGAGAATGATCTCTCGTTCTGGGAATTCATCAATCAGTCTGATGCTGATTCAGATGATCATGTTGATGTTGACGAACTCTCTGTGAACAGCCTCAATAATGATGATGGGTTGTTTGTTTCTTGGCACTCTTCACTTTCTTCCTCAGCTATAACCCAAGAAAAATCTTATTTTGATGAAGAAAAAAGTGTTCTTCATGTTGGGTATGTTGAGGAGCATGTATATGACGTGGGCAATCAGTATCATGAGGATGAGGATGAGGGTGGGTATGATGATGGTGGTGATGATGAAGATGATGATGATAGTGGTGGTGGGTACGATTTGGATGATGAACTTGTGCCATTGGCAGTGAGTGGGAAGTTTGGGAGGCAGAGGATGAGGAAGTTGGGGAAAAGGGCTTTTGCTAAGATGAATTATTCAAAGAGGTCTCCTTTTTCTTATGTGAAGCCCGGTGCTCTTCATGGGAAACACGGGCTGGGTTTGAGGCACAGTTGTTAGAAGGAACAAAAAAAAGGTAAATTGGGGAAATTTGTGGAGAAATTGGCTTCAAATATTTGACCTTTAATTGGGTATTGCTTAGAATTTTATCTGGGTCGATGTAATTAATGTAGTTGGACTAGGGGTTCTCAGTGATTCGTTAGGTTATGTTTATTGAACTTGGTTATGTAGTTTTTCCGGATGCTTTTAACCCAATTATCTCAATTATTTAGTTTATAAATGTTGGTTATTTATTTTCTCTGGATCCTCAATTGAATTTTATCTGCTATATCATAGTCTGGCAATGGAGGTTTGGTAAATAGATGTGCCAAATGGCAAAAATGGAGACTCAAAAAGATAAAAAATTTCCCATTTTAGTTGTTGGTAATGGGCAAACTTGCTCTTTTTATTCATTTTCTTGAAGAATTATAGTTTATTCGTGTATAGATGAATTAAGAGTGACACTAGAACTGAGTAGATGTGCTTTGCTTCAGTTCTAGGAAATCGCTGATTCTGGGGGATTTTATTGCAATTTTAGGAAAAACTCTGAAATTGGAGTCCGAAATTTAGATTGAGCACAAAAACTTGGAAGTTGGATATTGTTCTCTTTCTTCAAGGAAATCAAACATAAACATTTGTCAACTTACCAAATATATATGTGTTATGTTAATTATTGACCATCTCACCTCCAAATCATGTCCCCTCAAACAACCAAAATATATATAAAAAGAAAAAAAAAATCCAAAATTATCACAATCACACCTTTTTTAGATTTGCTACAATGAACCCATAATAACTAGGTTGATTCTGATTGATGGAGTTATTTGTTTGTTCATTTATCATGATGTTTTAGAAAATGACTGCAAATTGAAGGAATGAAATTTGTTTCACTATTGATTCTTAGATATTCTCCAGTTTCATATCTCAAATGTTTTTCTGAGTACCGTGTTAACATCTTCTCCTGTAAAGAGATGCACAAAAGCTTAGATGAAAATTTGGGTATTTGGCAGTATTCAGGATTTGCTTTCTTGCGGAACTTCCTGTGGGTCATGGTTGGTTGGCTTTCTCAAACTTGAGGGAGCCCCCATTAACATTTATGTCTCAATCATGGCTGCCACAATCAACACCCTTTATCACATTCCACTGTGATCACCCACTTGTTGTCTTGTTAATATTGCTGCCTTTACCTGCATTTTGGCACCCTTTTACATGCAACCGTTGCACAGAAAATTCTATAGATGCACACACAAATCATTTCCTCCTGCTCCAGGAATTTACATGTTGTGATCTCTATATAACCCAGGACTGTGTGAGCATCTGCCTCTAGGGCTGTGAAAAACCTTTCTCATTCTTTATTATGTCTTGATTCTAGAACACATTCCAAACTTTTGTGATAGCCCTGCTCAAAAGATTTAGTGTTCAAGAACAATCAGTTTGAATGAATGATGTGAGAACTTTTAAGAATACTTCATGAAGAAGAAATGCTTTTTGCCCACATTTATGAACTGTTCTTACTTTTTATAACTTTTTACCAATGTCCTTGCTTGGATATAAATTATTCTATGGCTAATAAATTGATTATCAGGAGGCACTGATTTAGCCTTTACAAAAGAAATTGATCGAGTAAAATTTACATCTTTAGGATATAAGAATGTGTGCAATACGTTAATCCAATAATATATATTTTTTTTGGGGGGGGATGGGATTATTATTAAGAAAATATCCCTAATAATTTACCATTAAGGGCAGTGTATAATATATATGAATTTGTTATTCAAACTTATGGAGTATTATTTTCATAAATTATTTGCCAAGACTTCTTGTCGGCTAACATTACCATGAATTGTTTTATTCATACTCCGATGATTCCATTTTTCTTTTAGTTTACTTCCTATTCTTCTATTAAATAAAAAAAATATCAAGTTCCCAATCTTAAAGTTAAAAAAAAAAACTTTTTTAAGCAAAAAAACAAAAAATGAGCCTTAACTTTTTTATAAAAAAAAAAAAGCAAACTGTTGTTGCTTAAAAAAAAAAAAAAGAAATTGCCACTTTTTTGGGTAGTTTTTCATATTTATTATTTATTATTTATTATTTAATTATTTATATTTTTTTATTTACCTCTATTATTATAACACTAATTGAGAAAATGTTTGGGTTAATAATTTTTTTATATGATTATTTTATATTTTTAAATTTAAATTTGATAAAATAGTTTAAAAGAAGTGTATTTTTGGCTTTGAGTGAATCGTGACATTTAGTTTTTTTTTTACTTTTAATACATTTTAGCTTTTATATATAATTTTCAATGAATTTGTTTTTTGTCTTTTAAAGAAAAAATATTTTATTTTTATGATTGTAATTTTATGACATTTATTTTTAATTTCAAGTATAAATTAGAGGCATGCCGTACTCCCAATTCACATCTATCTTGATATCAAATATCGTTCACATATTACATTAAAAAAAAAAAACCAAAACAGTAAAAGAACCTTGTCTCCATATCGTTATTTCACTCATGTTTTAAACAACAAAGAGGTATTAAAATAGTAAGAAAAATTTGTAGGATAAATAATGATTTAAAAACTTTTAAGAGAGAAGTGTCAAATTTCTCAAAAATAAATAAAAGACACAGCAGACTGCAGCTAAAGAAATGAAAAAGAAATTGTAGTTGTAAAATAAAAATGAGCAGCAATTTGTTGAATCTGGAATAAAACAACATATTGCCGTTCAAAAAACCATAAGACAGAAACTATAACTGTAGAAAAATAATCAACATCAAATTGGAAAAAAATATATATTCAATTGGAGATGCTTTAACAATAAGAATTAACTTTCGCCAGAATGTAATAAACGAGTGTGCAGAAAAGTTTCAAACCTCTTCATTTTTTCATGTTACATATATATATATTATGATATTTTATTATATTTTGGTACATTTTATGATATTTTGCTTTTTAAAACTTTTTAATTTGGTTATTGAAGTTCCTGATTCTAGGAACTTCCAAAAATCACTCCAACACTGTTAGGTTTCTGAAGAAATTTTGAGAATAGTCTTATTCTCTTCCAATTAATTTCAGGAGTCTTTTCTTGAGACAAGGTCGTCTTGCTTTAAAAGAAAACTCTTCAAAACTCAAATCAATAACAGTAAAAGAATATTGTACTGTATGTGAAGAGTGTTTATTTATCTAATAAGAGGACTTTTGTGGGTACTCTCATAAATTATTTAAAGATCTTTAGAATACTTGAGTTCTTGTTTATGCAATATTTTTTTAATTGTACCTTTTTATAATATAATGTGACAGAGTTTAATCATCGTACAAATAATTTTATAATAAAATAAATTTTAATATGTTTTAAGATTAAAGTAGTTGAATCTATTATGAGATGAATTATTCTTTTCAAAAAAGAATTTTAATGTGATTCTCTTTTAAGAGTTAATTTAATCACGAGATAGAATATAGTCTCATTCTTAGCTCAATACTTGATATATTAATTTTAAAATATATTTTAATCAATTGTGAACAATTATCATCTATTAAATAATCATGATAAGATAAATAAACAAGATAAGATATTTTCAAATTTAACTCAATTCTTATTCATTTTTTGTTAGAAAATATGATGAAAACTTGAGTTCAAATAAAACTCTCATGCGTATTTGAACTTGAGCTCTTTTTTGTTTAAAAGGTATTTTGATAATTTTGTGATTTCAGTAGGTCTATTTTTTTTAGATCTAACACTCTTTAAGTCTTGTCAATTTCACTATCAATCTTTTGTCAATTTTATTATTTAGACATGATAGACGAGTCTAGTCTTTTTAAAAAGAAGGCTTTAATTAGATTTTTATACTTTGTTGGGCTTCATTAAAAATGAGCCCAATAATTACTATTCAAAATAATAATAATTTGACAGTTAAAGAAAGTTTTCTAATATTTTAAAAGTTAGTATTTCAAAAAAATTAATAAAAGTGATAGTTTAAACATATTATTTGAAAATTGGGTAACATTTTCAAGATTATATTTTTAAGGAAAAATAATTTGTAGATGGTGTTTTAGGAGCCATAAACATATTTGTTAATATTTGATATAAATAAATGATAGTTGAATACTATGTTGTATGTTTTATTGTACTTTATTGATGAATATATATAAGAGCAAGTGCAAAATATTTCGGTATATCTCGTAATTATAGTAATAGAAGATAATGCGGTGATCTTGTCAATACGCATATGCTACAAACTTAATTACCAGTTGACTTGTTCTTTAATACTCTTATCTCATCTCAAGTTGAAGTATATATTCATAATATCCAACTTGTTAAGTAGACGATGAAATTGTGCTGAGCCAAGAGGTTCGGTAAAGAGATTTGTTGGTTGTTGAGTTGAATGAACATGTGCTGTCTAAATGATGCCAGCTTGAACTGCCTCACTGAGAAGATGATAGTCTATTTCAATATGTTTTGTCCTAAGACAGAATTTGAAGCAATATGAATGGTTGCTTGGTTTTCGCAAAGCAAAACGATTGGTTGTGAATGTTTAATTTTTAAATCATTTAACAATTGTTCTAACGAAGCAATTTCACAACAAGTAGCTACCATAGATTGATATTTTACTTCAACTGAAGAACGTGAAATTGTTATTTACTTTTTTCTCTTCTAAGATACAGGCGATTGCCCCAACAATATATAATATCTAGTGATTGATCGTCGAAGATCCCTACATCGTGCTCAATTTACATTACAAAAAGTTTTTAATTGTATTTGACTGTCAGCTAATAAAGATATACTTTGACCCGATACTTGTTTAATATATCTCAATAATGTATGTGTTAAGTGAGACATGTAAGGTTTATTCATAAATTGACTTAACACATGTATAAGATAGAACAAATCTAGTCTTGTAAAGGTTAAATAAATTAAGCGCGAATGAATTTATGATATGAAGAAGGATCTGTCAACCTTTCCAAGCCTTAAATTTTGCTCTACGGGACATTTTGATGGCTTTGCATCTAAGAGTCCTATATCCTTTAAATTTCAAGAGCATATTTTCTTTGTGACAAATAAATCTTTTTGCTAAATGAGCAATCTTGATCCCAAAAAATACTTTAATTTTCTAAGGTCGCTAAGCTTAAACCTATCATTTAAAGATTTTTTTGGGATCTTGAACCTTATTGAAATCATTTCTTGCTAAGATGATACCATCTATATATTCCAAACAATAGTAAAACTAGCTCCTTCTAATTAAACGAATAACGAATAAATTTATATCCAGCACCACTAAGAGTCGATGCAAATTTAACAAACCATTATCTTGATACTTGTTTTAGATTATATAATGATTTGTTTGTTGAAAAATTTTTAAAGTATGTTGAGAGATGCTACACAAACATAGATCTTGCACACAACGGATGGAGAGCCAAGGCATGTAAAAGTACATTGTACTTAAGGATAGATTTTTACCCCTCGAAGACAATATCCTGGGGTAATCAAGTTATATGATAGTTCTAACCCCAGCATTTAATAGCTTTGGTTCTGTATGGGTGCACTCACATGATACAGAACCCTAGAACAACTTTGGTGACATTATTGTTGGGCTGGTGCTCACGTGCCATTCCAATATTGTATGAATATTAATTGTTAATATTTATACAATAAACATTTCGAATAAAGATTGTTAATATCATATTAATATGGTAAAATGCTTGTAACATTACAGACATTGTTTGATCTAAAATAGTTCAGATCTGGTTTAAAGGAGTTTAGACCAGAACTAATAGTTATCAAAGCTGAGAGTTATAAATGCTAATAGTTAGCACTGTTAATAGTTATCAGTTTATAAGAGTCAGAGAGGTCTAAAGAGTTAGAACTTTGTCTATAATGGGACAAAGACCTGAGAGTATACTTGTAATGATATAGTTGCAAAGAGTTGCAATAGAAGCTAAGAAATATCATTATGTAAGTATGTCTCAAATATAATGTTCCTGATCTATGATCATCAATGTGGGTCTATCGGTGAATTCACAATATATAGATTAGTGTATGTCTATATCTGACTAGTTCAGATGGTTGTTCTTAGCTGACCATGAGCTTAGAGCTTGTATAGACATGCGGGTATCCAGTCAGGACTGGATACTGAACAGACTTATGAGGACCCCAATAGATATCCTATGAAACCGTCAAAGGAAGGTCCTCTCGAGTTGAGTAGTAATCGTGGTCCTTTGACCTGAGCGCCACGGTGGTCTTGTGAGTGATCCATCATGCTTTGGTTCCACATATATCAGAGACCTTTCATGGTCTGACCGCTATGTGTCGCTGGGTATGGTCCGATGCTCATGGAATCCGGTGTGCGTAGATACGGGATCCATCAGCTTACGTAGGTAAGTTGTATATCCGATGCTCCGAGATTGTATTTCATAAAGTCTTGTGGCCACAAGTATAAACCCGGGAAAAGAGTTTCCCACAGAGTTAAACAATATAGCAAAAATGTTTGCGTATATTATTTATCGAGATACGAATCTGGAGATAAGATTATTGGATGAGCAAATGGAAATTTGATGGTGCTGATCTATATCCCCGTACATCCAGGGTATAAATGATGGAAGGATTATACGTATACGTTATGACCTCAACTTGTATGGTCTGACACGCTGATTTGTAATATTCATAACGTGTGCGTGGGGCATCGATTACGGATTAATGGAATAGTTCCATTTGACAAATCGAGTGTAGATCTAGAGAGTCCCAATATGAAATGTACTCTTTGAGCACTTGGGCAGTGTACCGTATTGAATTGTTCAATACAGTATAATTCAGCAATTACTAAGGTTACGTTAACCAAAGTATATGGTTAAATGGTGGGACCCACTTTAGGTTAACTTGGTAACCGAGTAAGGATATAATAGTAATTTCACTTTATGATTATTTAATTGTTAAATAATTAAAATAAATATTTATTTGTTTAATTGTTAAATAAATGATTTAACTTAACTAGGGTTAAAGGTTAACCATAAGGTTAAGTTAGTTAACTTTACTTAATGGTTAAGTAAAGGTTAACCTAACCATGGTTAAGTTAGTTAACTATGGTTAAATTAATTAAATATTTATTAACTTAAAAGTTAAGTTAAAATAATCTAACTATGGTTAAATGTTAACTAAGGTTAGGTTAAGCCAAATGAAATTCAAATTAGTTTGGAATTTATGCATTAGTATATAAAGTGAAATGAAATTGAAAATCATTAATTTTTGAAATTGGTTTTAGATTTTAGGTTTTGCATTTTGGGAGCCAATTCAATTTGAGAAATTGAAATTGTTTATTTTGTGTTTTAAGTGTTAGAACAACAAAACAAACTAGATAAATGGTTACTAAATGTAATAACTAAAAACAAGATTTGTTTTATTTATTCAAGAGTTGAATAAAAGAAAAAACAAATTTGATTAAGTTAAATTGTTTAACTTTGAAAAATGTTTAAGAGTTAAACATATATGCTGGATTAAGATGCTGCTATTCTAGACAATCAAACCCACCCTTGTTGATTGCTAGAATTGATCAAAGATTCATTTCATGGTGGACTTCAAAGAAAATTAATCCAAAGGCTTCATTGGTGATATTTCTCAATTTCGAATTTCAGTTTAATCAAATGTTATTTTCTGTGTTCATTATATTTAATCTTCCGCTGTGCACATGTATGTATGAGATATGTATATTGTTTGTATGATGAACACAATCCACATGCAAGCACCCTAAGTTTTATTTGTACACCCCATAACCCAACAATTATATCTTTATATTGTGCATTATTGTGTTCTCTCTTACACTATTGTATTTTCTTGTATCATATGCACTATTGTGCTCTTTTTTATACTCTCTTATATATTCTTATGCATAATATTCTCTTCTTCTATTTTTTGGTATCAACATATATTTATAAGCAATAAGTACCATTTCATTTTGAACATAACCCTTCACATATGCCTCTTAATTTATAACATTAGATCAAATTTAAATTTGATCAATGGTTTTAAATGAACCATTACCATTTTCAAACTAAATGGTGTCTCCAATGGTTATATCCTTTCATACTAAATATAAAAGGATACAACCTTATGAAAAGTCACAACTCAATTGTTCTAAGCGGACAATCACCACTTTCAAATCAAAAGGTTTCTCTAATAGTTGTATTATTCTCAATGGCGTTGCTATAAATTAGAAGAGTGTTAAATAGGGATCCACAACTGATTCTACCATAGACGCAGACTATAACCATTAGAGACACCTCTTGATATTCTGCCTCTGTGGTAGAATCATTATATCTTCTTACCTGTAAGTTTTCTTCTTCATATATCATAAACTTGTCTTTTGTACCCTTAAGGTATTTAAGAATATATTTGACTATCATCCAATGGCTATCACCTGGATCAGACTGGTATTGGCTTTTAACACTTATAACCATATTGATATCAGGTCTTGTACATATCATGGCATACATCAAGCTTCCAATTATTGCTGTATAAGGAATGTTAGATATTATAACTATCTCATCTTTCTTTTGAGGACATTATATCATGGCATACATCTTCCTTAAAAGATAAATGTCATGTTTAAAAGGTACATTAACTATCTTACAATTATTAAAACTGTACTTTTTTAAGACACTATCAATGTATGAAGATTGTGAGAGTCCTATTAATCTCCTAGCTCTATCTTTATAAAGTTTTATATCCAGTATATAGTAAGCCTCTCCCAATCTTTCATGGAGAAATTCTTACTAAGGTAACTTTTTACTGACTGTAACATATTGTTATCATTCACAATGATTAGTATGTCATCCACATAAAGAATTAAAAAGATAACCATACTTCCACTAATCTTTTTATATACACATGCCCCATCTTCATTTTTTATTAAACCAGACCCTTTGATTACCTCATTAAAATGAAGATTCTAGCTTTAGAAAGCTTACTTAAGTCCATAAATAGACTTCTTCAGTTTGCATATAAGACTAAAAGAAATGCTAGATGCAAAACCTTTAGATTGTTCCATGAATATCTCTTCCTCGAGGTATTTGTATTTAGGAACGCTGTCTTTACATCCATCTGTCAAATTTTGAAGTTATAGTACGCAATAATTGCCAATGATATCCTAATTGACTTAAGCATCACAACTGGTGCAAAAGTTTTCTCAAAATCGATTCCAGATAATTGAGTATAACTTTTTGCTACCAGACAGGTCTTAAAGGTCTCTACCTTTTCATCGGGCCCACACTTCTACTTGTAAACCCATTTATAGCTGATAGAAACTATTCTTTTGGGAAGCTCAACCAAGTCCCAGACTTGATTTTGATGCATATAGTCAAATTCAGATTTTATAGCATCTTGCTATTTTCTCGAATCAATATCTAATATTACCTCTTTGTAGGTTAAAGGATCATTTTCTACAACTAAGAATACCTTAGAGGTTACCTTCAAGTATCATATCATACCTTTCAAGTTGCCTCAATATCCTTTATGATCTATGTAGAGGGTGTGTAAAAGGTAATTTACTCAATTGAGCTTGTGGTTCTATCCGTGGTTTATTCTAATTGACTTCATCAAGATCAATCTTTCTACAATTCCCATAATCCACGAGAAACTATTTCTTTAAGAAAGTGGCATTTCGAGCAATGAACATATTTCATTCCTCAGGATCATAGAATTGCTATCCCATTAAGTTCATAGGATAATCAATGAACCGATATTTGTACCCCCTGAGTGCAAGTTTATCCTATTATATAACTCTTACATAAGCAGGATAGCCCTAAATCTTAAAATATTTAAGACTCAAATTCCTTCTAGTCCATATCTCATAAGGAGCGGAGGGAATGACTTTAGACAGAACTCTGTTCAATATATGAGCAACAATATGTAGAGCATAACTCCAAAAATATTTAGGGAGATCGGTGAAGTTCATTATTGATCAAACCATATCTAATGAAGTTCGATTTCTCTTCTCCAAAACACCATTGTGCTGTAAATTAGTGGAAGGACTATACTAAACGAGAATTCCATTCTACTTTAAATAATTCAAAAATTCACTCCTTATGTATTCATAGCCTTGATCTTATCAAAGGCATTTGGCATATATATCAGTTTGTTTCTCTACTTCAAGTCCAAATTGCTTGAACTTTTCAAAGGTTTCAGACTTGTGTTTCATAAGAAACACATAACTATATCATGACAAATCATTAATAAAGATTACGAAGTATTAAAATCCACCCATAGCTGTGTGATTCATTGGATCACACGCATCATTTTGTATAAGTTCTAATAAACTAGTGGCATGATATCTAACCCCAGTAAAGGGAGATTTAGTTATTTTCTCTTGAATACATGATACATAAACTTGATAAGGTTCTATGGTCAAATTAGGTATTCGACCATTCTTAACTAGACGAGATAGATGTCTAACGCCTATATGACCCAATCTCATATGCCACAATTCTTTTTTATTTAAAGTTTCTAAACTACTTGCTATGTTTACTTGTATATTCATGACATTTTGTATTGTATTCAATATATAATGACTATTAATTAACTGACAATTAGCTATTAAAACATTATGCATATAATATAATCATAAGGAACGATTCTATATATACATATAATAACCTTCACTATCAAGTACAGAAATTGATACTATCTGTCTCAAAATACTAAGTACATAAAGACAATTATACAACACTATAGTTTTATTACATGAGAGATGTAAATCAAAATGTCCCACAGCTTTAACCTGAAAAAAATCTTCATTTCTAACACAAAGCTAAATCTCTCTCAGCTGCAATAGTCTAATTTTTCTCAGACCCTATAATAATCTAACATTACAGATGTGAGAAAGACAAGCATAATCTAATACCCAGTCAAAATTAGCATCATATGCTAAAAAAATGTCAATAATAAGTAAACATATACTTAACGGAGCCTTCTTTACTGAGGCAAAGTATCTCTGGTAGTTTCTCTTTCAATGTCCTTCCTCGCCACAGTGGAAACACTTTCATATTTTTTTTCTTTTGTGGTTTGAAAATGGGTCGTCTTTGAGGACCAATCCTAGGTGTTTGCCTCACCTTCTTTTTCTTGTTTCCTTTAGGCTTTCTAGAAGCTCTAGGAGTAGAAGAAAAAAATTGGGGTCATTCCTTGCATATTAAAATTTCGTTAGGCAAGGTATCAAACTATTTCCCAAATATTTATTTAATGTAATGTCTATCATCTCCAACCTCTTTATTATAGAAATCATATGATGACATACATAGGGACTGATTTGATTGCCCTTAGAAAGTTTACACTGAAAAAATAATTTAGCAACCTTATAGGCCTCAACCTAAGGACGATCGTCAAACAACTCTTTGAGATGGAGCATAATGCTAAAAGAATCACCCATATGTGCTTGCTCTCTCTGTAAGCTTGTAGACATAAAGGCAAGGATGTAAGATTTGACTTTTAAATCATCATCCGGCCATTTTTTATAAGTCACCATCTCCTCTAGGGTAGCTTTATTAGAAATTCCTCCGGGCATATGCTAATCTATAACATATTTAATTTTTTCATAATCGAGAACAATTTTCAGATTCAGCAACCAGTCTCTATAGTTTTCTTCACCTTTAAGTTGATTCACATCTAATATGCATGCTAACGGATTATATGAGGATATTATATCTTCACACGAGAAAATAAGAGATGTTAGAGAAAAATAAATATTGCAATCGCTAATTTTTATTTTAGATTAAGATATAATCAAATTATACATTTTTAAATCTAAAATACTCTCCCACTACTTTAATAGTCCCATAAATCTCTTAAAAGGAAAAATGAAAAATTTAAACAAGTCAGAGTAAAATGTCAGAGGGATCTACTTCTTGCGGTACAATTTAAAGAGTTTAAATTGTACGGCAAGAAGTAGATCCCTCTGACATTTTACTCTGACCTTATGCTATAGAAATATCGATCATTGTAAAATCCAAAAGGTAGACAAATGTTGTCAATTGCATGTTATGCAACTCTTACCACTGATCCTAAATACATCTATGTCCTCACACTTTAGTAATATTGAATAAGTATATTTCAAATTAACTTGTCAATGATTAATATATGTTACTGATACTACCCTTACGCTTTAGCAATACTGAGCAATACATTAGCATATATTTGCCTCATCTCATGTCTAATCGATGTAGTCTAAATCACACCAACCAAATTTCTTATGCTTTAGCAATATTAGGAACAATCGATATGACTTAATACCATATTGATAATACGGATCAACGTGTAATATTATCTCATAATGGTATACTATTCAATCTGATTAAAAGATATTACTAAATTCTATTCTCATCTTATGAGATTGTAATTCTCAATCACGCATTTATTTTGTGTAAACACAACTAATCTCTACCAGTAGAGCTTCTATTATGGTTACCAGTACAAATAAATGACCCATAATTTTATATTGCATTTATAACAATTATAAATAGGAAAAGATAAATTATTTATTTTTAAGCTCTTCAAAAAAAATATATTTAAAGTATGGAGTAATTATAGCTTTCATAGGTTCGAGGAATTGCGATATTGAAGACCCAGCCTTTAGTGTCGCAGAACTAACCTAAACATGTTGCGGTGCTAGGGTCTCTACCCTAGCATCGCGGCACTCAATCTATAGTGTTACCATTGGGTTTTATGTTTATGTGTCATTCCCTTTGATATATAAATATTTATTTTTATATTTATATTATCATCATTTCATTAAAATCGTTAATTATATTTAATATATGATAAGATGCTTGTAACATTTTAGATATTGTATGATCTGAAGAAGTTCAGATTTGGTTTAAAAGAGTTTAGATCAGTGCTAAGAATTAACAATGCTAAGCGTTATAAATACAAAGAGTTAGCGTTGATAATAGTTAACAAGTTATAAAAATCAGCGAAATCTAAGGAGTTAGAGCCTTATCTTGGGACAAAGACCTAAGAATATATTAGTAATGGCATACTTGCAAAGAGTTGCAAATAATGCTAGGAAATGTCATTAAGCAAATATATTCTTAAATACTATATTCCTAATTTATCTTCATTGATGCGAGTCTGTCAATAAATATCTTATTATATATAGATTAGTGTATGTCTATATTTGGATGGTCCATATGGTTAATCTTAGCAGACCATGAGTTTAGTGAAAACTCATATAAAGATACAGGTATAAGTAAGACTAGGTACTAAACAGACTCACGAGGACCTCTAATAAACATCCCATAAAGTCATCAATGAAAGGTCTTCTTGAGTTAAGTAATATTCGTGATCCTTTGACCTGAGCACCACGGTAGGCTTGTAAGTGATCCACCATACTTTGGTTCCACACATGTCAGAAACCTTTTATGGTCTAACTGTTGGGATTCACTGGGTATGGTCTAATGCTCATGGAGTTCAATGTGTGTATATATGGGATCCATCAGCTCATTTAAGTGAGTAATATATTCTGATGCTACAAGATTGTGTTTCAAAAAATCTGATGGCCATAAGCAATAATACCCAAAAAAAGAGATTTTTTTCATAGATAAATAATATCATAAAAGTGTTTGTAGATATTATTTATTGAAATACGAATCTAAAGATAAGTTTATGATCGAGCATATAGAGACTTGACGGTGTTAATCTATGTCTTTGCTCTACAAAGATATACATGATAGAGGATTTATACAGATATGTTATAAATCGAATATTTGTTTTAGGTTCTCTAAGGGTGTGTACTTGTTGAGACTTAAATGTTAAGTGTATCACATAATTAGTTAACAATAGTTGTTAACCAATAGGATGTTGACAAATAGCACAATTTGGTTCATGAATTATTTTTACCATATATTTACCATTTAACATTACTAGTAAAAATAAGTGAGGTAAAAGTAATTATTCAAATTATTTTAAATAATTAATTAAATATTAGATAGAGTTTGTGTATTCTTGACATGGGCCAAGTGTACATGATGTGTAATTAATTGTGTTTACCTTAAATAAAATATATTGATGATAATATGTAATGGTAGGACATTGATTTTGTATTGTAATTCAAATTACACAAATAAAATCACATGCCATGATAAAAGGTGGTGGATTAATATGGTGAGTGTCATTAATATTTTCACTTAAGCATATCCCTTGGTAGCTCATATACAGCATTATGTGTTGGGGAGAGAATGGAATCCATTCATTCAATTTGGTGAAAGAAAAATACGTAAGTGAAGGTTGAGAAAGAATTGGTATTAAATTTTTGACAAGTGTTCTAAACAAAGTGTTATAAAGAACAAAACCAAAAATACAAAGTATTTATACTATTTTTCACTCTAAACATAAACACTTGTTATTGGAACAATTTTGTAGCTGCTATTCTAAATTCACAATCCCACTAATTTGTTGTGAACTAGAATTATACAATAGTACACTTCAAGGTGAGCTCAAAACTTGAATATTGAAATTCTTGAAGAATTAAAAGCTACCTTCAATCCAGGTAAGTTTTACTTATTTGTTATCTAATATAATTTACATATGAACATATATGAGATATATTCATATAATTATATTAGATTGAGTGTATTTTGTATATGATACTTCTGCTACGTGTAATAAAATTTTAAAAATATATGTACACTCAATTAATCACACACTCACTTAACAAATAGTATTAGAACAAGTTAAATTGATTGTGTGATTTATAATAATGTTTAAATTTGTGCATGGTGATATTTTAAATTTAATCATAGTAGTGTGGTTATGTTTATATTTTTTTTTAACATGTTAATGTTTGAGAAATTAAACTTACTAATATTTAATTTTGAACATGATGGTGTTTATAAGTTAAATATATTGTTGTTGAATATTTTGACAAGTGATGTTATATATATTTGAACAATTTGTTAATATTTAATTTTTGACATAATGGTGTTTATAAGTTAATTATGTTGTTAAATAATTTGACATGTGATATTATATATATTTGAACAACTTGTTAATATTTAATCTTTTAACATAGTTATGTTTATAAGTTAAATATGTCCTGTTAAATAATATGACATGTGATGTTATATATATTTGAACAACTTGCTAATATTTAATTTTTTGACATAGTAATGTTTCTAAGTTAAATACAATGTTGTTGAATATTTTGACATGTGATGTTATATATATTTGAACAACTTGCTAATATTTAATTTTTGACATAATGGTGTTTATAAGTTAATTATGTTGTTAAATAATTTGACATGTGATGTTATATATATTTGAACAACTTGCTAATATCTAATTTTTTGACATAGTGATGTTTATAAGTTAAATATGTTGTTAAATAATTTGACATGTGATGTTATATATATTTGAAAAACTTGCTAATATCTAATTTTTTTGACATAGTGATGTTTATAAGTTAAATATGTTGTTAAATAATTTGACATGTGATGTTATATATATTTGAACAACTTGTTAATATTTAATCTTTTGACATAGTTATGTTTATAAGTTAAATATGTATTGTTAAATAATTTGACATGTGATGTTATATATATTTGAACAACTTGCTAATATTTAATTTTTTGACATAATGATGTTTATAAGTTAAATATAATGTTGTTGAATATTTTGACATGTGATGTTATATATATTTGAACAACTTGTTAATATTTAATTTCGAACATGATGATGTTTATAAGTTAAATATGTTGTTGAATATTTTGACATATGATGTTATATATATTTGAACAACTTGCTAATATTTAATCTTTGACATAGTAATGTTTATAAGTTAAATATGTTGTTAAATAATTTGACATGTAATGTTATATATATTTGAAAAACTTGCTAATATCTAATTTTTTGACATAGTGATGTTTATAAGTTAAATATGTTGTTGTTAAATAATTTGACATGTGATGTTATATATATTTGAACAACTTGTTAATATCTAATTTTTTGACATAGTGATGTTTTTAAGTTAAATATGTTGTTATTGAATATTTTGACATTTGATGTTATATATATTTGAACAACTTGCGGATGTTTGATTTTGAACATGATGTTGGTTAAACTAAATAAATAAATGATATAAAATTATCATCCTCATAAGATAGGGATATGTTTATAAAATCTCTTTTAATCAAATTGAATAATATTTCGCTATTAGATAATATTATTATATGATCCGTCTTGTTAATATAGTGTTAGACAAATCACTTAGATTTTTTCTAAGATCGCTATAGTGTGAGGGATTGATCGGTGTAACTTGGGCTATGCCAATTAAACATAAGATGAGACAAATATATGCAAAAATATTACCCTAGATCGCTAAAGTATGTGAAAAATATTGGTAACATATATTTGATTATTGATAAGTTAATCTGGAATACACTTATCTTAGAACGCTAAAGTGTGCTGATAAGATGTATTTAGGATCACTAGTAAGAGTTGCATAAGATGCAATTGACAAGAGTTGTCTACCTTTTGGGTTTACAAAGGCCAAGACCGCTAAAATGTACGGCTTGAGTAAAATTCCAATGAGATCCTCTTCTCACTGTATAGTTTAAAGAAGTTTAACTATCATTTTCTCATTTGAGAGATTAAAAGGGATTATGTAAAATAGTGGGAGTGTGTTTTTAGAATAAAAATGTATAACTGTTATACTCATGATCTAAAGAGTTATGTATTAGCCATTGAAATATTCTGCTAACATCTTTTTTTTGTCCTGTGAATATCAAATGGCTTCAAGCAACCCACTAGTTCATATACTTAATGTGCACTAACTCAAAGGTGTAGAAAATTATGCTGACTAGCTTATGAATCTCAAAATAGTTCTAGATTCTAAGAAGCTTAGGTATGTAATTGATCAGTGCTTGCTCTAAACTATTTCTGATGATGCTTCTCCAAAAGAGAAGAAGACATATAAAAAATAGTTGAATGACGATTTAAAAGTCAAATCGTACATTCTCGGCTCAATGTCTACGGAGTCGTAAAGAGAGCATGTCTATATGGACAATGTTGGCAACATAATACTCCACTTGAAAAAGTTATTTGACGACCGACCTCAAGATGAAATATATAGAGTTTTTAAATCTCTCTTTCAAGCTAGACTACCCGATGGCAGTCCAATGAGTCCTCATATTCTCAAGATTATATCTCATATTGAGAGGTTAAAAATTATAGATATCTCACTGAATAATACATTGGGGAACAATTTGATTCTTCAATCTCTTCCAAGGTCATTTGCATAATTCATCATGAACTTCAATATATAAAGATCGACCTCTACTTATGCTGATCTACATAACATGCTAAAAATGACTCAAGAGGACATGAACAAAGTGGGCACAGCCCTCTATGTTTAGGGTGGTTCATATTCTGCCTCGAAAACTTCTAAGAAGTTCAAATAAAAGAATAAAAAAAAAGTAAAATATACACCCAAAAAGGGTCCTCAAAAGTAACATATGTCTAAGCCCCAACATTAGAACAAAGTAAAAAGGAAAATGTTTCCATTGCAGCGAGGATAGGCATTAGAAGCGTAACTGCCCAAAATACCTTGCCACGATTAAGAAGACCCCCTCAGGTATGCACTTACCTATCATTGATATTTTTTTAGCATTTGATGCTAGTAATAGCTGGGTATTAGATATTGCTTGTCCTTTTCATATTTGCAATATGTTGCAGGATCTGAAGGAAGTTGGATTGTTACAGTCTAAAGAATTACAACTTTGTGTTGAAAATAGAGATTTCCTACAAGTCGAGGCTATTGGACATTTGAAATTTACTTCTTCCATGTAATAAAATTATTGTATTAGTAATTGTTATTATGTGTCAAACATTATTCGGCAAATTATTTTCATTCCTATATTGGACAATTAGGGATATCATATGTATGTTCAGAACCTTTCCTTATATTTATATAATTTGGATAATATTTTATTAACTGAATGTTAGTTGATTAATGGTCATTATATATTAGATACAACAAAAAATATCAGGAATGTACATGTGAATACTAATAATAACTTGAAAATATTAAATAATACAGAATTGTGACATATTAGATTAGGTCATATAGGTGTGAGACGCATAACCCATCTAGTTAAGGATGGTCGGATACCTGATTTAACCATAGAGTTTTATCCAATTTGTGAATCTTGTATTCAAAAAAAATTACCAAAGCTCCATTTACTAGTGTTGGACATCACGCCACTAATTTATTAGAACTTGTATATAGTGATGTATGTAGTCTAATAAATCACACTGCAATGAGTGAGTTTCGATACATCGTCATCTTTATCGATGATCTATCACGATTTGGATATGTGTTTCTAATAAACACAAGTCAGAAACTTTTAAAAAGTTCAAAGAGTTTTGACTTGAAGTAGAGAAACAAACTAGAAAATATATCAAATGCCTTTGATCAAATCGAGGTGATGAATACATGAGCAGTGAATTTTTGAATTATTTAAAGAAAAATGAGATTCTGGCTCAGTATAGTCCTCCAAGTACTTCACAACACAATAGTGTTTTAGAGATTAGGAATTAGACTTTATTAGATATGGTCAGATCGATGATAAGCTTAACCGATCTCTTTGAATATCTATGGGTTATGCTCTAGAAACTATTGCTCATATATTGAACAGAGTTCCATCGAAAACTGTTCTATCTACTCCACATAAGATATAAATTGAAAAGAAACTGAGTCTCAAGTACATTAAAATTTGGGTCTATCCTACTTACGTAAAGGTTATACAACAAAATAAACTTGCACCCAGATAATAGAAGTACCGGTTCATTGAATATCCTAAGAATTTAATGAGATACCAATTCTATGTTCCAGGCGAACGAAACGTGTTTGTTTCTCGTTATGTCACTTTCTTAGAGAAAAAGTTTCTTATGGATCGTAGAAATTGTAGAAAGATTGAACTAGATAAAGTCAATCAGGTTGTAAATGAAATAAAGATGGAACCTCGGGCTCAATTGAGTGAAATACCTTTGACATACCCTTCACGTAGGTTAGAAAGAAAATCAAGGCCACCTAAAATGTATGATTCAATACCTGAAGGTGCTACTAGTGTTTTCTTAGTTGAAGAAAATGATCATTTGACTTATAAAGAGGCAATATTAGACATCGATTCGAAAAAATGGCAAGAGGCCATAAAATTCAAAATTGACTCAATGCATCAAAATCAAGTCTGAAACTTGGTTGAGCTTCTTGAAGGAATTGTTCCTATCGGTTGTAAATGGATTTACAAGCAGAAGCGTGGGCTCGATGAAAAAGTAGAAACTTTTAAAGCCCATCTGGTGGCGAAAGGTTATACTCAGCAATTTGAGATCGATTATGAGGAAACCTTCTCACTAGTAGTGATGCCTAAGTTAATTCAAATTTTTTTGGAAATTGCATATTATGACTATAAAATTTGACAAATGGATGTAAAAACAGCATTCTTAAATGGATATCTTGAAAAAGAGATCTATATAGAATAACCTGAAGGTTTTAAATCTAGCCAAAATTCTGATCTAGTATATAAACTAAAGAAGTCTATTTATGGACTAAAACAGGTATCTTGAAGTTGGAATCTTTATTTTGATAAGGAAATCAGAGTGTCTGGTTTCATCAAGAATAAAAAGGGATTGTATGTGTATAAAAAGAGCAGTTGGAGCATGGTAGTATTATTAGTTCTTTATGTGGATGACATACTCATTATCAGAAATGATATTGATATGTTACAGTCAGTCAAAAGCTACCTTAGTAAGAATTTCTCTATGATAGATTTGGGATAGACTTTTTATATACTGGGTATAAAGCTTTATAGAGATAAAGCTATGAGCCTTATAGGACTCTCTCAATCATCGTACATAGTTAATGTCTTGAAAATATACAATTTCAGTAATTTTAAGACAGTTAATATACCTTTTAGATATGATGTTTATCTTTCGAGGAAGATGTGTCCTCAAAGTGAAGATGAAAGAATTAGAATGCCTAATATACCATATGCATCAACTATAGGAAGGTTAATGTATGTCATGATATGTACGAGACCTGACATCAGTATGGCGGTAAATGTTACAAGCTGGTATTAGTCTAATCTAGGCGAAGGCCATTAGATGATTGTGAAACATGTCCTGAAATATCTTAAGGGTACTAAGGACAGGTTTCTGATGTATAGAGAAAGTGACTTACAAAGGAGAGGATACACAGATTCAGATTTCAGTTTGATCCAGATGATAAAATGTCTACGTCTGGGTATGTATTCATTCTCAATGATGTTGCAATGAGTTGAAAAAGTAATAAACAGTCATCCACAGCTGATTCTACAACAGAGGCAGAATATATTGTAGCCTTAGAAGCAATAAAAAAAGTAGTGTGGATACAAAA
Source organism: Ailanthus altissimus (assembly GCA_946807835.1). Lineage (NCBI taxonomy): Eukaryota > Viridiplantae > Streptophyta > Magnoliopsida > Sapindales > Simaroubaceae > Ailanthus > Ailanthus altissimus. The sequence continues at coordinate 18,009,685 of OX327698.1, forward strand.
AAATTTCGTTGAACTTGGAATAGTTCCAAGTTCAATGGATCCTATACCATTATTTTGCGACAACAACGGAGCCATTGCACAAGCCAAAAAGCACTATAAAAGTCTAAGCATGTGAAAAAAAAACCATATCATTAGAGAAATCTTAGCTAGAAGAGATGTAATAGTTTATAAAGTACACTCTATGAATAATATCACAGACTAACTTACTAAAGCCTTAACTCCAAAAATATTTGAAAGACATATGGATTCAACGGGCATTAGATACCATCGCAAATGGCACAAAAGCAAGTAGGAGTTGTTGAGTTTTGTGCTTATGTGTCATTCCCTTTGATGTATAAATATTTATTTTTGTATTTATATTATCATCATTTCATTAAAATTGCTAATTATATTTAATATATGGTAAGATACTTGTATTGCTGCAGACATTGTATGATCTGAAGGAGTTCAAATTTGATTTAAAGGAACTTAGATCAGTGCTAAGAATTAGCAACGCTAAGAGTTATAAATTCTAAGAGTTAACACTGATAACAGTTAATAGGTTATAAAAGTCAGCTAAATCTAAGGAGTTAGAGCCTTGTCTAAAATGGGACAAAGTCTTAAGAATATATTAGTAATGACATAGTTGTAAAGAGTTACAAATAATGCTAGAAAATGTTATTATGCAAATATGTTCTTAAATACTATGTTTCTAATCTATCTTCACTAATGCGACAAGTCTGTCGGTGAATACCTTATTATATATAGCTTAGTATATGTCTATATTTGGATGGTCTAGATGGTTAGTCTTAGCAGATAATGAGTTTATTGGAAACTCGTATAAAGATATAAGTATTCAGTAAGGATTGGGTACTGAACAGACTTACGAGGACCTCAAATAGACAGCCCATAAAGTCATTAATGGAGGCTCTTCTCGAGTTGAGTAATATTTATGATCATTTTACCTGAGCACCACGGTGGGCTTATGAGTGATCCATCATACTTTGATTCCACACATGTTAAAACCTTTCATGGTCTAACCGCTGGGTGTCACTGGGTATAGTCCGATGCTCATGGAGTTTGGTGTGTGTAGATATGGGATCCATCAGCTAATTTGGGTGAGTAATATATCCTGATGCTCTAAGATTATGTTTCAAAAATTCTTATGGTCATAAGTAATAATACCCGAAAAAAGAGTTTTATCACATGGATAAATAATATTGCAAAAGTGTTTGTGGATATTATTTATTGAAATACGAATTTGGAGACAAGTTTATGGTTAAGTATATAAAGACTTGACGGTATTAATCTATGTCTCTGCTCTACAAGGATATACATGATGGAGGGATTATATGGATATGTTATAACCTCAACTTGTATGGTCTAATACGCCGCTTTATAATATCCGTAACATATATATGGGACATTGTTCACGGACGTATAGAGAAGTTTCGTATGACAAACTGGGTATGGACCTAGAGAGTCTCATAATATAAAGTGTACTCGTTGTGCACTAGGGCACCATAGTGGATTGAATAGTTCGATCCAAGAAATTTTAGCAAACCAAAAATTTGTTTCAGGTTCCCTAAGGGTGCGTACTTGTCGAGACTTAAATGTTAAGTACATCACATAATTAGTTAACAATAGTTGTTAACTAATAGAATGTTGACAAGTGGTACAATTTGGTTCACGAATTGCTTTTATCATAAATTTACTATTTAACCTTACTAGTAAAAACAAGTGAGGTAAAAATAATTATTTTAATTATTTTGAATATTTAATTAAATATTAGATGGTGTATGTGTATTCATGACATAGGTCAAGTGTACATGATATGTAATTAATTTTGTTTGCCTTTAACAAAAAATATTGATGATAATATGTAATGGTAGGGCATTGATTTTGTATTGTAATTCAAATTGCACAAATAATATCACATGCCATAATAAAATGCGGTGGATCAATATGGTGAGTGTCATTAATATTTTCACTTAAGTATGTCTCTTGGTAGGTTATGTATAGCATTATGTGTTGGGAAGAGAATATAATTCATTCATTCATTCAATTTAATGAAAGAAAAATATGTAAGTGATGGTTGACAGAGAATTGGTATTAAGTTTTTGGCAAGTGTTCTAAACAAAGTGTTGTGAAGAACAAAACCAAAAATACAAAGTATTCATGCCATTTTTCACTCTAAACATAAACACTTGTTGCTGGAACAATTTTGTGGATGTTATTCTAGATTCACAATCCCACTAATTTGTTGTGAACTAGAATTGTGCAATAGCATACTTCAAGGTAAGCTCAAGACTTGAAGATTTGAATTCTTGAAAAATTAAAATCTACCTTCAATCTAGGTAAGTTGTACTTATTTTTTATCTAATTTAATTTGCATATGAACAAATATGAGATATATGTATATGATTATATTAGATTGAATGTATTTTGTATAAAATACTTCCGCTGCATGTAACAAAATTTTAAAATTACATGTACACTCAATTAATCACCACTCACTTAACAATTACGGCTTCTCTTTCAACTACGTCCTAATTATGAATTTTTTCAATATTTGAAATACATAATCAATAGCACCAGGAAATCCAATTACACCACGTACACTTTAAATCTAAGTGCAATCATTACACAATACAGTGCTTTGATATCAAATATTCTTGGTGTTGTGTGCATATGCATCATGCTACGGGTGAATGTGTATATAATTAAATAAGTTTAATAACAGTATATCACATATGCAATGCAGTGGAATAACACATTTTATCTCATTACTCTAATGAGATAGGCGTACTCACCTTTGAAGTGTGCTTGAACAAAACTAGTTGGAGACGTGGTGGACTTTCTTAAACTAGACTGATAGCTTTTCTATTTTAAAATATTTGAAGCAACTCTTACTTTTATTTATTTTTATTTTATTTTAATTTTTTCGGATGGAAAGGTTAACACTTAACCTACGAAAGCAGAAACAGCAACTAAATTATTATTATTATTTTTTTTTTTTGCACTTTCTCTCGACCATCTCTTTCATTTATGGGCAACCATTACCGTTATATGAACCAATAAAAAAAAAATTTTAACAAGTGGTGCTTGATGAGAAGGCAATCTCATTGCTTGGTCATAACACCATTTTCATTGGCCAAATGTGAAGGGAATTAGTGGCAACTGTCTCAAAACATTGCCAATAATTGCTTATCAAGATTGAATTAAAGTCAATCTATTTACTTCAATTGCCTTTCATAGCCAATTGTTATGCATTAAATTGCAATTACCTTTATTCCATCAAATGGAAACATTACAAATGGCTTAAACTTTGATAAATCAAATGAATTTGGTGCGCTACCCACGTGCTCAACGAGTACACTTTATATAGTGAGACTCCATAAGTTCACACCTATTTTGTTTTATAGAACATTTTCTCAAGTCCATAACCGATGCTCTACACACATACGTTATGGATAATACAAAATGGCGAGTTAAATAATATAAGCTGAGGTTAATCCATATTTGTACAATCTCTTCGTCATATATATCCTAGAAGAGTGAAGGCATAGATAAACACTGTCAATCTCATATTGGTCAACCATAAAATTATCTCTTCGATTCGTATTCTGATAAATAATATTTGCAAACTATTTTGCGATATTGTTTATACTACAACAAACTCTTTCTTAGGTTTAATGCTTATGGTCATAAGACTTCCTAGAATACAACTTTAGAGCATTTGGATATTTGACTCACCTATATGAACTGACGGATCCTATATCTACACCTATTAAACTTTATAAGCATCGTATCATACCCAACGACACCTAGCGGTCAGACCATGATAGATCTCTGACATGTGTAGAACCTAATTATATTGGATTACTTATAAGCCCAACGTAGTGCTCAGGTCAAAGAACCATGAAGACTACTCAACTTGAGAAAATCATTCATTGATGATTTTATAAGATATCTATTGAAGGTCTTTTTTTAGTCTTGTTCAGTATCTAGTCCTCACTAAACATCTGTATATCTATACGAGCTTCCACTAAGCTCATGGTCTGTTAAGATTAACCATCTGGACGATCTATATATAGATATATACTTATCTATATTATTTGGTTCCATTCAATAGACCATGTGTTGGTGAAAATAAATGAGGAATATACAATTCAAGAATATATTTACACAATGACATTTTCTAGCAACGCTTGTAACTATTTATAATTATTTCATTGCAAGTATATTTTTAGGTGTTTATCCTATTTCAGACAAAGTTTTAACTCTTTAGACCTAATCTAAACTCCTTCAAATCAATATAATGTCCAAAATGTTACAAGCATCTTACTTTATAAGAAATAATTAACGATTTAATAAAATACTTATTTATTTTATAAGTAAGAAAATACAATATAAATACAAATTTAGGATTTGTATATGAGCATAAAACCCAATATTTTTTCATTAATGTTAGGATTTGTCCTTCTCAACATATAAAAAATCTAAGTTTAGATCAATCTGTTGTAGTAACAGAAAATCCAAAATGTGATTATTAGCTTAGGCAAGATCAAAGTTTGCTTGGTTGGCTTTTTTCAACCATTAATGAAACATATATTAAGTTTGGTGATCGAAAGTAAAAAAAAGTAATGAATTGTGGACTGCAATTGAGTAGCAATTTGGATCTCAATCTAAAGCTAAATCACCTAACTTAAAATGCGAATTTTTACTATTTAAAAAGGATCATTGTCAATGTTAGACAATTTTCTAAAAATCAAAAGCATAATTTATGAACTTGCAATTGCTGGATTCTAAACTAAAGACGATGACTTCATAAGACACTTAATTTCTAGATTATAAATTGATTATAATTTTACTGTGGCAATTATTATCAGCAAAATTGGTTTTATTGCAATTAGTGAAGTTTATGCAATGTTATTAGGTTAATAAAATAGGAATATAGTGCTATGAGTGCAAACGATACTAATTTTTAGGTTCATTTTTCTTATAGATGAAAAGAAAGAAACAAGGGTTATGATGAAATTTTTTCTAGAAATAATAATATGAATATGTTTGATATAGGAAGACTATGTTCTTGTAGAGATAGAGGACCTTTTAAAAATTCACATAGTGTTGGTATAGGTGTTTTAAATAATCATCAGTTTGGTAGATTTGGTGGCAATGCTAGAAAAGGTTATTTTTAAGGTGGCAGATCAAAATAAACAGCAAACTCATCCACTAAATATGTGGAAAACAAGGCATTTAGCCTCCGAATGCTACTATAGGTTTAATAAAGACTATGTATCTAAGGAGAACCTTGGTTATGGCAACAACAATTATAATGGTGGTTTTAACTCTGAAAATAGACCTAGAAATGGTCATAATAGTTTTGGAAATCCTAGAAATAAAAATTCTAGTTTAGTAAGTGGAAATAAAACTGTATGAATAATTGGACACGATGATTCAACAAGAAATACTTGGTGTGCTCTAAAAAAAAACTCAAAGTTACCATTTGATCCAAGTTATTTGGATTTAGGAGCAACTTATCATCTCACATATGACATCAAAAATCTTGGTATAAAGGTAACATTCTTAAGGGAGGATAGGCTTATTATTAGAAATGGTTTTAGTTTAAGAATTCTTCATATCAGTAACTCTAGTTTTAAATCTAAAATTACAACTCTTATTCTTAACAATTTGTTACTTGTGCCTCAAATCGCAAAGAATCTTTGTAGTGTTTCTAGTTTAGTCACTGATAATAATATTTTTATTGAATTTCATGTAATCAGTTCACCTCATCCTTAGTTAAATTAGTCTTGGTCACGTACTTTCATGTTATCTTATTTTTCTTTAAAGGCACTGTGTTTTATAAATAAGAATCAGAATCATGCCTCTAATTTATGTAATAACTTCTATAAAAATCAGATTTGTAGTTATAGTTTCCAATCATTTGTGTCATCTAAATCTTAGAGAGTTAGTAGTATTAACTTGTGGCATATTAGATTAGAACATCCAAATTCTCATATCTTGATGTCTATTCTTCAAAATTGTAAACAACTTTTTAGTTAATTTTAGTGGAAAACAAAGACCTGATTTTTGTACATGTTAAATGGGAAAATTACATAATTACATTTTCCTGCTTATTCAATCACAACTCAACATTGTCTAGACTTTGTTTATATATATATATCTCTATGGGGACTTACTTTAACACTACCTAAAGGAGAATACATTTACTATATTAATTTTATTGATGATTTTATCAAATATTGTTGCTTTTTCTTTTAAAATCAAAATCTAATGCTCTTAAAGTATTCATTTCTTTCAAGATCCAAATTAAAAAACAATTTAACTAGCCTATTAAAGCCTTGAAATTTGATTGGAGAGGTAAATTCAAACCATTTGTAAAGTTTTTGCTGATAATTATGTTCAAAATATATTTATTTACCCACACATTAACTATCAAAATGGTGTAATTGAAAGAAAATATAAACATGTTGTTAAGATAGGTTTTACTCTCTTATCTCAAGCTAAAATGTCATTCAATTTTGGTAGGATACGTTTTACATAGCCTTTTTTTTAATCAATTGACTTCCCACACTTGTGTTAAGGTATTAAAATCTATTTTAAAAACTATTTCAAACCAAACCTGACTATACCTTTCTTAAGCCTTTTAGTTGTGAGTGTTTTCCTCTTCTTAGAATTTATCATTTACATAAACTTAACTTTTATACTGAGTCTTGTTTGTTTCTTGGGTACATTTCATTTCATAAAGGCAATAATTGTGCAGGTTGTATATCACCATCTATGTCACTTTCAATGAAACAAATTTTCCATATCAAACACTAATTCTTCCTTATAAGTGTACCTCAAGCATTAACACTCATATCAAGTTTGTTTCTCTTCATATTCCCTATAGTAGAAGTAATATATATAGCTCTTAATAAGCACAAAATCATGTAGCAACATCAATTCCCATTACTACCATAGACACATTAGAACAAGAAATACCTTTATCCACTTCACAATCAATACATTCCTTCTCTTATCTTCAAAATCAAATATCTTGTTTTCGGAATCAACCTTTAGCCTTAACTTCTCAAGACTAAATTCAACTAGTGCACCATATGCAAAGCAAATCTAAATCTAGAATTTTCAAACAAAAAGCTTTTACCAATCAAGTTAATTCTTTATCTGCTGAACTTCGTACTGTTCAAAAGGTATTGACTGATCTAAAATGGAAGGCAACATTGAATGATGAGTTTAATTCCCTGTAAAAGAATATAACCAGGACTTTATTGCTACATCAGAAGCAACCAAAGTAATTGCAAATAAATGGGTATTTATGGTTAAATATAACTCATAATGGCATAATTATAATAGTATATTTAGTACCTCAACTTGGGTATTTTGATATAAACTATGAATATTTGACTATTTATTCGTTATTTTTTTTATCTTAAATAGGTGCATGAGAAAAAAAATGTGACACATAGGATCAAATGGGAGGTAATTCAGACAAGAAACGAACGAGATGCGCTCAAAATTCAAAAGTGACTCAACCCAGGCCTGGGCACCGTAGGGCCCACTGGCCAGCCCAACAGCGCCCAATTGGGTGACATCCAAGCTCATGTTCCAAGTCTTAGTGCTGCAGCGCTCGTGTGACATATAAAGGGCCCTCTCAAAACTCCTATTTGAACTTGAATTCAAAGGCCCTCCACCCTAAGGTTTCAAAATACATATAAAAGTATTTTTTTTATAACAGAAACAAAGAGAAAGTGAGGTGAAAATATATGCAATGGATTCACATTCAATTCAGGAGATCAAATAAAATTTATTAAAGATTGAAGAACAAGTTCTTGAGCATTCAAGTCAAAACGAATGAGAACAACTCAGGAAGTCACTTGTGTTATTTTCTTTCTTCACTTAAAGAGATGATCTTGTTCATGATGTTTTTGTATTCTTGCTTTGATACTCTTATTTTAATCATGACCTAAACTCTTTTAATCTAGGGTTAGACGTTTTTGAACTTAGTATGAAGTTGAATTTTTATAAACTCTTAGTTATGAACTTAATACAACATAATTGATTCATTCCATCTGATCTTAATGCTTTCATTATACTTGACCACTATTTTGAATGTTTAAGGAACCATTATGACTTTAACAAAAGGGATTCATGTGTTTATCATATGGTAGATTGATACATGATCATAGGATAACAACTATGAGTTCCATCTATGCTAAACATATACTTAGGTGGCATGTATGATTTGATTTAGACTTGTTCTTAATGAGTTACATTTTATTCGGATTACCAAAGACATATAGGTAATTGTTAGGGTATGATATAATTATTCGATCATCAATAAGGGCTTATGATAAAATCAATGTCTAGCTAATCAATTAGTAGTAAATGAGTAACTAAGGAGTTAAGGAATTCAAAGAAATACTAAGGGATATGTTGAAACCCTAAATTACTTCTCAATTAGTACATTCAATCTTTAAGTGCTTTTAATATTTAATTAGGTTTAATTTGATACCGGTAGTATAGTTAATTAAAATCCATCTTTAAAATTTTTTGGATAAAGGTAAAATAGAGTAATTTTAGTAATTGATTCAAGAAATAGATACAATAGTCTCTGCGAGATTGATAATCTAGACTTAACTCTTATACTACTTGATACGATAGTGTGCACTTGCCCTCAATTATTATAGCATACTTCATTAACCCAGATGGTTCAATTTCGAAATATAGAGTCAAGTTGTTGCCAAGGACTTCTTATAAACACTTGGAATTGATTATGATGAGACTTTTAGGTCAATAATTAAGGCTTCAACAATCAAAATTATGTTGAGTCTTGTTGTAATGCACAGATAGCATATTAGGCATATTTATATCAATAATGCTTTTCTAAATGGAGATCTTAATGAAGTTGTTTATATGTCTCAACTTGAAGGGTTTGTCAGCATCTTATTTCCTCATCATGCCTGCAAATTAACAAAAGCTCTTTGTATTCTTAAACAAGCTCCTAGAGCTTGGTATGATAAATTGAAGATAACATTAGAGAATTAGGGTTTCATCTATTCTAAGTGTAACACTTCTCTTTTCTTTTATAATCAAAATGGGCAATTTATTTTGGTGTTAATATATGTTGATAATATTCTTACTAATGGACTAATTTTTACTCATTTAAAGGGTTTCATTTAGAAACTTAATCACGTGTTTACTCTAAAGGACTTGAGGCACTTTAGTTATTTTTTTTTGGTATTGAGGTTAAACCCATTGCCACTGATCTTCATCTCTTTTAATCCAAGTATATAATAGACTTGTTATAAAAGGTAAATATGAGTGATTGCAATAGATGTGATACACCTATGGTTGTTGGTAAAAAATTGTATAAAGCTATATTTGACATTGAAGCAAAATTATTTTTTTTATTAACCTATTTTTTACAAAAGTATTGTGGAACACTTCAGTATATTATTTCAACTAGACCTGAACTTTCATTTTCAAAATGTATAAATTAAGTCAATTTCTTGCTGCACTTATAGTTAAAAATTAGCAAGCCTACAAAAGGGTCTTAAGATATTTAAAAGTTACTCATTTTATGGTGTCAGCATTGAACAATCTCAAGATTTGTCTCTTACAGGTTTTAAGATGCAGGGTGGCCTGTGTTCCTAATGATAACAAAGTCTATAAGAAGTTATTGTATTTATCTTGGTTCCAATTTAATCTCATAATCCTTTAAGAAGCAGCAAGCAATTCTCAAATCAAGTGTTGAAGTAAAGTATAGAGCTCTTGATTTAGCTTGCTCAGAACTGGTTTGGGTATAGTCCTTGCTCTCTGAAATTGTCAATTTTTTGCCTCAGATTGTAGTGTTATAATATGACAATTAAAGTGCACAAACTTTGACTAATAACCTTATGTTTAATGTTCGAACCAAACACATTAAACTTGAAGTTCATCTTATTAGAGATAAGATTGCAAGCAAGGTTTTAGATATCGCCTCTTGTGAGGATCAAATAGTAGATATCATGATTAAGTTACTGTCCATATCCAATTTCTCTTATTTTAGATCCAAGCTCAAGATCAGGGATATTAAGCATATTTTGAGCCGAGTCAGTAGTGTGCCAGGACAGCAGAAGTAAATTGTAAAAAAATGCCATATCAGCAAGCAAATGGCAGAATTTGTTATTCAATTATGCAAGTTGAGGATTTTTTTCCCCCTAAAAGCTATTATCACTTTTTTTTAAATAGCAAAATATGTTGTGTAATTGATAACTCTTATAAAGCATTTATGTTAAGAAAACGACTTAGCTGAATCAACCAAAATACTCAGAGTCGGAGTTAGATATCATGCCACTAGCACCACATATTTCAATAGCAACAACCATCATGCTTTGCATAATATTCATTAGATAAGGCATCAATGTAAAATTTGAAAACTTGAAATAATAATTAAAAAAAATAAATAAATATCAGTAAAATAAGACAGTGATGAAGATGTTGAGGAAAGAAAGATACATTGAACCAAAACATAGCAACTCCCAAATAACTATATAAAGAAACTTTTTGGCTATAAGAACAGCAATTCCTTCCTTTCACATAAATTGTCTTCGTAACATAAATATTTCCATCATAGATATTTTTTAGAAATGAAGTAGTAAAAGAATATTTAACTAAATACAAGTAATAGCATAAAAAATAAAATAAATTAATTATTCTTTTCTTGCATATTTTCAACTACCAAACAGTTGGTGAAAACTTTGTTTCTAACAGAACAAGCACTCATAAAATAGAAAATTTCTTTATTGAGCTCATCTTTTTAAAAAGAAAATTTATCAGAATTTTGTTGGGAATTTTTTCAAAAATTTTTTTTATCAGAATATTCGAATAAGGTATTTAAGAGATACTAATTCCCATATCATTCATCATGATCCATCATGCACGCAATGATCTTGTTTTTTTTTTTTTTAATATTACACATATCAAGATTAAATCCTGTCTAATTTGATGTGAGCGTAATTGGAGCTTCAAATCACTTGTATCATTTTAAGAGATCAATTGAAAACTCCAATTCTATCTTATACCATTTTAAGAGATCGTGAGACTTAATGAGATCAAACCCATTTAAAATCTAGTCAAGGTATTTTTTTTAGTAGATCAGTTCATCGAATTAGATATAGCGGAATTAATCAACAATCTATTATTAAGTGCATTATTAAATTTTCAAATCAATACAATCTATTGAAATGTAAAATTCAATCTAATCCAACCTACTAGAAAAAAAAATCTAATTTAATTTAATATGATCCAAAATAACATAAAATTTAACGAAATTTGATATAATCAACAATATGTTATTTTCCCTTAAAACAAAAATTTGAATTGATGCTAAGATAGTTCCAACAATCAAAAGAAAACTAAACTTTACGAAACTAATTAGTTATATTTTACAAATTAATTGGTTTAATATTATTTTGACTCAAATAATTACAGTTTTTAATTATTTTATTTATAAATATTATGAATATTTTTTTAAAATTGAATTAAATTTTATAGAATTTGTTGAAATAAATCCAAATTTCAAATTTTTTCGTCCAATCCAATCCACAAATATAATAAAAAGTAGAAGGATTTGAATTGGACATAACGAATTAATCAATAAAGTGAAATGGATTGAATTCCGAATACCCCTAATTTGTAGTGTTGACACCTTAGAGATTAAGTCCATTTTAAAACCTAAATTGAGGTCCTGATAAATTAGCACTCGCCTAAATCAAACTCATCTAAATCTCTACTGAAGTCTTGATGGACTGGGACCTGCTCTAATCAAAGTCTTATCTAAAATCCAACTCAAATATATATATGTCGGAAAAGAAAATCTAGCTTTATAAGCATTTGAAGAGACATAAACCTCTAGCCCAAATATTATTAGGATGAAAAGGTAACAAGCAGTTAATGTAGTAGTATAGTAGTTAAATCTAAATCATACTGATTAAAGCAATGAGTGAAATAGAAATAAATGAAAGAGACGGTCACAAGAAAGAAAGAGAGGGGACAGAAGTACAAGAGGATCTAGCCCAATACCCAGAATCACCCTTAAGCCTTGTAGCATAGACCGAGAGTGAAAATTGTCAAGAAGCCGGTTATTTTGGGCATAAGGACGAATGATGTTAGTAAATAGTAAGAAAGCTGGTGTCAGTTTGACTGACTGTGATAATTGGACCATCCCATCCAAATCCACTCCACCACCACCACCACCATAACTCATACCTGACAGTAACTCTTCTTGAGCTTACTGTTGAAATAATGATGATATCTATAAACCTAGTACTAGTTACTATAAACCTCGGGTTCATTTTCTTTTCTTTGCTTTTTTTATTTTTTATTTTCTTAAATTCTTCTTTTTACACTTATATCAAACAAAAAAACAACCAAAATAGTACTTAAATCATTTCAGATGTGATCAGCTCATGTGAAGTAAAAGTCCTAGAATCATTAAAAAAGTTATAAAAAAAAAAAAGAGAGGAAGAGAGAGAATTCACTAGTTTTTTTTTCCCCCTTTAGTTATTGCTTTCTCAGTGTTTTCTGGTATGTGTCTGTGAGATGGATTTTTTATAACTTGTGTTTAATGATGTTTGTCATGGCGGCTTGTGCTGCTGTAATTCTAGTTCTTCCTATTTAAGTGCTTTGCTTTGTAAGAATCACCAAAGAATAACATCTTGTTTAGTTTTTTTAGTAGTTTCTCAAAAAGCTTGATGGATATAACCCCAAACAAATCATCATCACACATGAGCCATGAAACTCAAGAATAAGAGATTACACTACCCATAAACATATAACTTAAAGAAAACAATCACCCACCAAGAAAAAAAATTTCCTTGTTTTGATTTCTATTTTCGCTAAACCAAAAGAAAAGGGTAGTGCTTTATTCTGTTAGAAAAATAGAAGAGAAGAGTGATAAGGGAAATATTGGGCAGTGGTGAAGTGAAGTGTGTTCTTGGTGATGAATGATGATGAATATGAGACAGTTAGGAGCAGAATTAGGAGGGACAAGATGTCAAGATTGTGGGAACCAAGCCAAAAAGAACTGTGTTTACATGAGGTGCAGGACTTGCTGTAAAAGAAGAGGCTTTGAATGCGAAACTCATATCAAAAGCACTTGGATTCCGGCTTATAGAAGGCGCCAGAGACATCATCATCAACAGCTTCTTCCTGTTCATGAACAGCAGCTGCAGCTTCAAGGAGGACTACAGAACCCTAAAAGACTTAGAGAGCATCCTTCTTCAGCAGGTAAAGTTGTTATACTCATCATTTATAGATAGATCTGTTCATTTAGATAGTCAGCAGCAAATTAGATTCAACCAAAGGCTATATCATTTGCGTGTGTTTTGAATATGTGATGATATCAAATAGTAAAGCAAAGATTTTGTAGTAACCCTAACAGATTTTTTTCCTGTTCTTACTGTTTAAGAACAAAAAGCAGTGCATAGAAATAGACTCTTTGCTTGTTTCAAATTTCCTTAAATTTCTCCCATAATGATGGCTTGACTTTACTCCTTGATAATCTGATCTGCAGAAGAGAGACTCCCTGATCCTTATCTTTTTGTGATGTTTTTGGGTTCAATATAGGGTTAGAAATGGGAAAATTTCCAGCAGAACTGAGCTCTGAGGCAACTTTTCGATGTGTTAAGGTGAGTTCTATTGATGATGCAACTGAGGATTATGCATATCAGACGGCTGTAACTATAGGAGGACATGTTTTCAAAGGCATTCTGTATGATCAAGGTCTTGAGAGTTGCTACAATGTGGGTGAAAGCTCCTCTAGTGAGCCGTCACAGCAGCACCAGCATCAACCTTGTTATCCTTTCAATGTTGCAACCCTAACCAATGCCACTACCACTACCACTACTACTACAATTTCCAGCACTACAGCTGCTACTGAAAATCTTTTTCCTACTTCATATGCATTTCCATTCAGCTCTTTCTTATCGCCGGCCGGTACGCAATTTTTCCCACCAAAACCTCAAGGATAGAGTTTGTATCTTGGAAAGGAAAGAGGGAAAAGAAATGCCTAAGAATTACCTATCTTTCTTTCTCAAGCATTTATATGATCATGTCTTTCCAAGAAATTACCAATAAGGTGTTAACACTTATTGGCTTTTGCTACCTGTCTCTTGCACCAACATTGTTGTTGTTGTTGTTGCTGCTGCTGCTGTTGTTGTTGTTGCTAGTAGATTATATAATTGATATGCTGATTAAAGTAGAAAGTAATAAAAGACACGAGGAGAAGAGAGAGCTTATTTCTGTTACATTGTTTTCAAACTCCAAAGCCTGCATTAAATGATCTTCTTTTGTGATATTTAAATTAATGTGATATTCTGACGATAGGCATTGCATTTTGTCTTGTTGATTTCTTTAGTCTAAGTTAATCTCAATTAATTGTTGTTTATGAACTTCAAAGCAGCTTTTTCCCCAGTTTTCCGTTTCTTCGCTGGCTTGAAGCAGGACTATATTTCAGTTTCATATATGTTTTCACGGGCTATTAAGATTTGAAGCCAATTCTTTATGTACTTTCATATTTGTTTCACCAATGAATGATCATCACACCCAAAATATTCAAGATCACACACAAACTCATGCATATATTACACAGCTAGCAATCAAATGCCTGCATATGATCAGCTAGCTGCTTCTTCTTTGTACGCGTTGCAAGTATAAATAGCTGAAAAATGGACAAATTACACCATAATTGCTAGAATCGCCTCTTCATATTTCTATAATTCTACTTTTGAGGCCTTAAAATTGTTACTTTGTTTGATGCCACTTATGTACGATAGCATTTGTCTTTTTATCAATCTTTGCAAGTAATGTAAACATCTGAAACAAGTTATTTCCCTAAACACTTGAGACTTTTTGCATGCAATATAAATTGTTTTATTTAAATGACAGCATTTTGTATATTATAATAAATGTATAGAAAGTTGAGGAGAATCACCCTACAGAGGATATAGGGGTAGCTATAAACAACTTAAAAGAATGAAATTAGCCCTCAAGTTTAGGATATTTTATGGGTTTAGACAGGAAAAGAATGTGGGCATCTTCTGGGATTTTTATTTTTATTTTGATATATTAACTTTAATTGGAAAGCACTGCGCAAGCTCCATGCTTAAGTATTTTATTGCAAAGATGCATTCAATATCACACTCACAATAAAAAGATAGATACCCTCAATTAGCACAAAACCACTAGAATATATCCTTTGTACTTGAAAGATAGAAAATGAGGTACAAAATTTATTGTTCATTGGTTCTGTTTGGTACATTTTTCATCTAAAAAAAGCCTCACTTAGAAAATTTTCATAATGTGGATTCTCTCTAAGAGTGAACTTTTTTCAATGGCTTTCCCTATTTGGTCACAGCGAAAAAAAATCCTTAACTTGTATAGGAAGAGATCCTGCAATTAGGATGATTAGAAAATGGTAATAAATAACCCAAAAGTAAACTTGTAGTGATGTTTTCAAGATCAGAATATGATAATAAACAAGCTTGACTTTATCTGGGTTTGAGAAAAAAAAACTATGCGTGCAGCCAGAAGCACTTCAAAAAGGAGAATGTTGTTCTTTATTAGTCCTTTTTAAATAAGCTTTAATTAGTGAAGGTGGAGAAGGTTATAAATGATGCTTATCTCTAAACCTTAGACACTAAGTTTAGTTTAATTTTAATGAGGTACAAGATAAAAAGAGAAGATGGTTGTTCTCCTCTTATCTTATATGCGTGGAACCTCAAAAGAATAAGGTGATTGTTGTTCAATTATAAGAATATAGAAGTGTGTTTATTGTTACTTTTTCTTGGGTCAAATCTCGAAAGAACAAGGATATTTTTTTAACCCAAAAAAAAAACACTAAGATAGGGCAAATATGTTTAGCCCTTACCACATGTAATTAATTGCCATATCAGCAGCCAATTATAACCAGCTTTTGGGTGCAATTTGTCTATCCAACATATAATACGTTTGTGCCTTAATTAATTACACATTTTCTTTAATCTTCTTTTGCCCTATCACACGTTTGTGCTTGGGATACGATTTTATAACTCAACAACAATATCCCTCCAAGTCATGAGAATAAACTGCTGAAAAGTCTTAGTTTGTTGTTGTTCATGTTAATATTAATACATTGTGTTGCATATTGAACAATGCATAGGTTTGATGCCTTTGGCAATAATAGTTATTTCAATCTTTTTGCAAAAGTATGCTAATGCTAGTGGTGGGTATTAGCCAAATTCTGCATACTTCAATAGAATCCATAGATACCACCTTCACCTAACTACTACTATAAATGTAAATACTCTATTAATTAATCAACTAGTGGAGAATGTGTAAAGTAAGTGCGAATAAAAGGTAACATTATTTAAGCATCAAAAAGATTCCTTATAAGTCCAAGTTCGAGATTTTTTATAGAAGTATAAACCTTCTTTCTTGCATATTTTATATATACCAATTATTGTAAAACATAGAATTTATGTTAATTATCTATCTTGACATGCATCACTTCAAGTTCACCTTTTCAACAACATTTTCAAGAGAGAGAGAGCCTTTAATGCTCTTGGTTTAAACACACTTTCGATTTATACCAATGAGGTATGCGAGGTATAACAATATGTGCACATATATTAAAAGAATAATGGTAGACATCTTAAATTATATTTTAAAAAATTATATATCAAATAATTATTATGTATAATAAATAATTTTAAAATTTTTATTATTTCATTACCTAATTGTTACTTGATAAATTATTTTTTAAATATAATTTAGGATCTAATTTAAAATAATTAGTATTATTCATATTAAAAATGCTACACTTAATATACACATAACACATGAGTAATGTTAACTATCTCAAATAAAATGATAAAATTTGTGAATTCAATAATTGTTTAATATATCACTCAAAATGAAAAATAAAATAAAATAAAAATTATAACATTACTGCTTTTTAAAATGTTTAGGGTTAATTTGTAACAACATTTAGAGAAGAATAAGAAAGAGTGTGCAATGAAGAGGTGGCAGTAAAAAATAGAAAGAGTAAATTTCCATCAAATCAAAGCTTTGCTGGCCGGTTGGCCATTCCAACGCTTCATCCATTACTGCAGCTTTACGCGGTTAGCAAAGTTGAAGTCCGGAAATCAACTCTCTGAATTTATGATGCAAAGAATTTCATTCATCACCTAATTCAATCTAATAGTCGATCTCTCATACAGAGAGATGGACCCAAATTTTTTTTTTCACGAGGGATAATTTTAACCTACAATTAAATAAATAAATATTGATAAAAATAACAAATATGATTAATTTATTATACATGTATTTATTTATATTATAATTATTTTCAATGAATTTTTACACTTTAAAATGTTGTGTGATAATTTGGTTTACATATTACTGTTGTTACAATGAAAACAAAGCAAGATTAGGTGAAAAAATCGTTTTAAATAAAATCAGAGATACTTTTTAAGAAAATGAAAACATTTGGGGTAATCGTCATAATATACAGAGGTAGTTCGAGATTTAGAGGGGGCAATTTGCTTAGATATAAGAAAAAGGGGCATTTTTCCAATAGAGTAATAATTTTGGAGGGTATTACTAATATTTTACACTTGGATTTTTAAAAGAGTGGCTCCGTCCCCTGCGTTCAGACATTCGCATGCCAGCTTGCACATAAACCTTAGCTATACGGCGTTGATTTGATGCCTATTCAGTGCTGGTTTTTTTTATAAAAAAAATTAGCAAATCCTGTTTAATTTTGTATTTATAAAATAAAGAATTTTCATTCGATCTCCCTCTCCCATCCCATTAACTTCAATATACGGCTCGGATTTGCTAACAATTCATTTCTGTTTTTTTTTTTCTTCTAAAGCAGTCAACGGGATGATATTCTAATTTATAAACAAATACCAGAAACTCAAAAGAGAACAAAGGAGATGTTGGCCTTTCAGCAATAATGCTCTAATTATTTCTGTAATTTATGTCAACTCACAGTGTTTTTCTACTCACCATCGAGTCTTCCAACAATAATATCCTAAACGATGTCGTCTTCCAAAATTTTGTTGGAAATTGAACTTTATTTCAAAATATTTTTTAAGGTTATGTTTTTATATAATTTGTATATAAAATTTATATCTCAATTAATATAATAATTAATTTATTTTTTGTTAATTATTATTGTACATGTTGAGAGAGAAATCATATTTTCTTTGTGAGATTAGATTAAAGTGAAGAATTTTAAATTCAATTTTAAATCGTAATTTTTTTATGTAGCAAAATAATTTGTATATTAAATAAAATAATAAAAATTCAAAGTGAAAAATAAAGAGTACAACACAACACAATCACTTATGTAGTTCGATCAATTGTCTATGTCTATTGTGGATCCAAGAATCTTAACCTCTTTTATTAACTCCTTAGAAATTTTATAAAGAAAACTCAATGAAAAACCTTCAAAATAACTTAGTGTTTAGTGTACCCATACTTTACCAAAAATAATAAACACCTCAAAAATGGTTTTACCCTAACACACACAAACACTTAGTGTCTATCTAGTTTTTTCATTCTCTTAAAATCTCTCTTTTAATGCTTAATTTCAACTAAAAGGTTTACAAGTGTTTATATAGAGGTTATTTCGTGCCTATTAACCTTATTCCTTATTAGAATAAGAGTCCACTTATTTTGAAAATCCTAAACTTTCTAAAACTTAAAAGCCCGGATCAAATATGAACTCTCCCCTCTCTGGTGTCGCAACACTGAGTACATCACACCTGATGCCGCGCTTTTCTTTACTTCTTTCGCTTTTTCGAGTTTCGTTTTACTTTTCCCTTCGTATTTCACACGTCTTAAACTTTTCCATACGTGTTCCACACATTCTAAATTTTTTATGACTCTTTTCTTCGATATTCATCTCAATTCTTATTCAAACAAAATTGTTAAATCACCGAATCTTCAACAATATAATTATATAATTAGTATATTAAAATTAACAAATGATGATTAGGTCTACAAATAAAATTTGCCAGCTAAATTGTTAATATGAAATATTAAACGGTTGAGAATATTTAACTTTAATCATATAGTTAAGGAGGAATTTGTAGAAAGGCTGTCTTTTTTCTAAATGTTGCTTATTTTAAAAAAAAAGAAAAAAAGTTTTTATTTTTTATTATTAAAAAAAAAGAATTATTAATTTCGTACTTATTTTTTTAAATTTACCAGCTTATTTTAATCATTTTAAAATTCTATTTTAATCTCTTCTGTGGGTGCATAGTTGTTTTAAATTTACCAACTTATTCTTAATCGTTTTGAAATTCTAGTTTAATCTCTTCTTGTGTGCGTCAGTTATTTTAAATTTTGTTTTTTTAAAATATAATTATTGTTGTAAAATGATTTTTTTGTAAATAATTAATTGTAATTATTTTTCATAAAAATAAATTATTTATTAAACTAATTAATTATAATAAATTAAAAATATATATATTTACAAATTATATCAATAAGAGCAAAATAAAAAAAGTGCCGCTTCATTAATTAATAAACAAATTTTTTTTAACTATGATTAAAATACTTTAATAATTAAAAATTACGATCAATTCAAAAAAATTTCTAATTTTTTTTTTATGAAATACTTACTTTTTTAACTTTTACAATAACATTTTTAATATGACATTTGACTAGTGCTATGATATGACATGTATAATTGTTTAAAAATTAAAATTAAATAAAAAATTTCCATTGATAAATTAAATAATAGCTTTTTTAAAAATAATTTAAAAAATGAATTACAAAAAATCATATATAATTACAAAAATATATATAATTAAAAAGATATATATGTATATATACATAATTACAAAAATCATACCTCTCTTTTCTCTGCCTCGCATCTCTTTTCTCTTCCTCTTACCACCAAATCTAGCAAGCTAGCCTCGCATATTGGCTGGTTGCATGCCTCCACCACCAAATTCATTTATCCATTTCTCCACCACCAAGCAACATCTACCACCATCATTGATTGGCTGAACAACTCTTGTAATTTGCCTTCCTTGATGGATCATTGCTGAGTATTTTTATTTTTTGGGTTTGGAATTCTTGAGTATTTTTTATACAAATTGTTGGAGTTGGAGATTGGTGATGTTAATCGGTTCGGGTACTTTTGAAGCAAATTTTTGGTGTTAGGTAATTTTCATGAGATTTTGTTGAAATTTGATTTTTGCATTACTTGTTTGAATTTGGAGTTTTGGATTTTCAGTCTATTCTTTTTACTGTGAAATTAAATGAAAAATTATTTTGGCGTTTCACGATGCTGGGACGGTGGTGTGGTTAATTATGAGTATTATTGAGATAATGGTTTGGTGATTTGTGGTATTGCAGGTTTTGTGATGTTGTTGGGATGGTGGTGTGTCCTGAATGTTGGGGCGATTCATCATTCTTGAAAGAGAATATCCATATTAAGCATGTCAGAATTTACATTAGAATTTTAACTATCATATAGTTACAAGTATATATTTATATAATATTATAAAAAATATATAATTTTTGTAATTGTATATGTATATTGTAATTTTTATAATTATATATACGTAAAATTAAGTGATATAAATTTTGTAATTATATATATATATATATATATATTTCTATGTTAAAATTAAGATAATAATTTCATTTGAGTGACAGCTTTTATTAATACCATCTAAATTTTGATAAAAGACCTTTTTTTTTGTCTATAAAAAGTGTAATTTAACTATTAATATTATGACGGTAATAACTAAAGTGAATTTTTAAAAAGATTAGAAATTAAATAGATATATTTAAATAAAACAAGGGATGAAACCGGCAATTCCCTTCAAAGAAATCACTTAGAAATGGAATTTTTATTTCGATCTTTTTCGCACTACAAATTTGTTCTAAACTCGATATAATATTTCTTTTATGTTTTATTGATTTATTTCAAAATTTGATAAAGTTCTGACTTTAGCTTAAGAGCATTCTTAACAGGTGCAAAGAGCTATATTCTTAATCATTGGAATGGTCAATTTCGAAATTTCATATTTAAAGTTAACTTGGTAACTTCCAATGGCATTATCTCTTATCCAGTTGTTCTGCAATAAGATTTCTCGGTAGTTTGCAATAAGGCCTAACAATGACATGGAGGGTGACTTGATTTTGTTGATGTATCCCTCGATTATGAGTTTAGTGATGACATTGTGAATAACTCATCTATATGGATGTGGCTTATGACTATTGATGACATTGTGAATAACTCATCTATATGGATGTGGCTTATGACTATGGGGCTTAATGGTGACATAGATCTCTAAGTGGCCCCTACCAAATATACCCTACAACTCAAATGATAGAAGTTGATGAGTTTAGGCTCTTATTGAGATTGGTGGCATAGTCTAGCAAAACAACTTTCTAAAGTAGTATGTATGAGTTGTCAAATGGTTTATTGGTAATGGCCCATGTGTCATCATAATTTCTCCATAACAACACCATCATAGTTTTTAGTGTGAGAATGAAGAGACAGTAGAAACTCATTTGTTCTTAACATGTGGCACGCTCTCGTCCCTATTTAGTTTTCTTGTGTAATCTCTTTTCTTTCCTTTTTTTTATTGTGTGCGGTGGGGGGGAAGGGAGGTGGAATTAAGTAGGGGTTAAAGTGTCATTTTAGTTCTTCTCCATCTATTTAGTGAGCTCCTAATATGAGGCCTATGTTTTTTAGCCTACACACTATCTTATTGGGGAAGCGATAAGTGATGACCATCTAGCGAAGGTAGTTTAGATATATAGTGGAGATTATCGGTCTCTCTCTATTCCAATTACTTACTCCTTCGTGGATCTAAGACTCATTATCCTTATTTAATAGCAAAAGGAAAAAACCGATACTCTTGCTTTACCACTCATTTTTGGTTCATTTGTGGTTTCTCTATTTTCAGTCAAATTTTCGATTGAACTCCACTCACTCTCAGGTAAGGATGGTTCCTCAATGTATTTCTTTTATTCTACTAACCCTTTTAGCTCTCTGCTTGACCGTTGCTATATCTTTCTCAAGGCCTTACTGCTCTGTCATCTTGACCCGCCAATATCGATCTTCTAGTAGCTACGATGGTCTAAATCTTTGAAAGGTAAAAGCCTTTTATTTTTCCATTTCTCTTAACTTTTCTATTTTACTTTAATTAGACATATATGTTTGTGGCAAGTATTTGTGTGAGTGGGTTTTGAGGGAGAGCTTTGATTTAAAGCAAATCATGGAATTATAGGATAGGTAAGGCCGAAATTAAAGACATTGCCGTAAAGGACATTGTGGCTTAGTTGACCTCAATATTAATAATGAATCCATGGAAGTTGAATAGGCAAAGAGCAAATTAAAGGATTCTAGCTTTAGCCCAGAAGAATCAAGACCTTTCAATGGGAGTTTTCTACTAGGTCCAATTCTTCATCCCCCAAGAAAAAGTGAAAGACTTTTGTGGGATAGATTACACATCCTGCCCATAGGAGGCACTCATTTAAAAGTCGAAACTCCAAACCCATATTGATAAGCCAAAATCCCTTGCTACCTCAAAAGCTCACATTCATTTACCGATACATTATAAGATAAAAAGGTTTACATTTTCTCATTTGAGGATGCATTATTCCATTCCTTTTTTCAATTTCTTGAGGATCCCTCAGTCTTTGAATCCCCTACTTCTCTTGCAAAAATAGAGATAGCTATTTTTTAAGAGCTCCTTGTTCTTAGTTTGAGACTCTTATGCAATATTTTTTTAGAGAGTTGTTAGCTACCTTAGATATTGCCCTAACTTAGTTAACTTAAGCCACTTAGATATCGGTGATCAATCACCAAGAGTTGTGGAGAAAGGCTTTTACAACTAACTTTATTGTGAAGAATTTTAAAAATCTATTCCATCTGAGGAAGAATATTTTAGATGAAGGCACATATTACCTGAGCTCTTTGGAAGAGAACACCAATCTTGTTAATGAATACCGATCTCATATTGATTGAAAGGCCAGGTGAATGTATAAAGGTGGAAACTGAGGCTCTATTATTAAAGTAGGTTGTCCCCTAAGAAATTTCAATCTTAATTCACTCTTGAAGTTAAATATCCCATTTTTTCTATATTTACATTGACATCCTGTAGCGTTAAGTTTTTTAGGGCCATTGTGTTGAAATGCTTCTCTGAAAGTGTGAGACCTTATTGACTCCCCATTTTTTACTTTCCCAGTGTATTAATGGATCAAGGACCACAAACTGGTTCAAGCCACCAAAAAATGTGATGGTGAATATGCCAATTATTTTATAGTGTTAAGAGGAAATGGTTATGATATGCTGGATGAGCACCACTTGAAAGAAGTTGGGCTTATAAGCTCTCTACCCTCAGAGACTTCTGAACTTGATGAGTACAATTTAAGCTCTACTCTCATCTATTAATTGGGTGTCAGATTAGTTAAGTTGCATATACATTATAGTTTAGGTTTTCTTTAAATTAGCAATTTGTGTTGCCACAGGGACAAACCTTATCCTTGCTTTCACTACTCATTTTAAATAGTTCAAAAAGTTGGAAAGAAAGATTGGATGCAAGACTTGATGAAAGACTTTCCAAGCTTTTCTCAAGGCCCAGATGCTAGGGCCTCAGCTAGAGGGAGCGCTACTACTTTCTCTCTCCTTACGCAAGAGTGAGTTACCCTTTTTGGAGCCAATAAGTGGAAATTCCTTAAAGCCAGCTAAGCCTCTATGGGTCTTTGCACTCTATTGACTTCAAGTTCTATTTTAGAACTGAGGTCAGGTAGCTGCTGGTGTCATTTGCAGCATGCATACAAAATTCTACCCTTTTAACTGACCCATTTAATTTCTCAGTAAGACTCTATTAGTGCCTTGTCCATAGCTCACGAGATTTCTTTGAAAGACCTATTACCTTATTTGGTTTGCTTTTAATATTTGTAAGTACTAATTCTATTTAATGATTAGTGCCCACTTCTATTCTAGGCTACATTTACCTTAAAGAATATAAGAAAAAGTCTTGAGGACTGCTGAGGACTTAAAGGTTCACCAGGTCACATTCAGGCAAAGTGAAAAGGTTTTGAGGGCTAAGAAAGACAAGTTTAAGAAGAGTAAACACTCACCCCAAACGTTAATTTTTTATTGTTTTTGTCTATTGAAAATTAGAATTAATGTAATCAGTAAGGTTCAGGTCTCTATCTAAATACATAAGCATATAGTTTCTCATTCACTGAATATACTTGAGAGTGCTTCACTATAATCCAGTGAGCCAATCAGAGTTAGATTGATAACAATTGATAATTTTTACTACATAGCAAATGTTAGGCCTCATGCATAGCATACCGACGAAAGTTGCTTAAGTTCATAAATAGACTTGAGCATTATGACCTGGCCTTTTACTATTAACCCTTCTAGTTGCATCACGTAGATACTTTTTTCAAGATAGCTATTCAGAAATGCTAGCTTGACGTCCATTTGCTATATCTCATAGTCAAGATGTGTTGCAATGAATAAGAGTATATGAATGAATTTAAGCATGGCTATTGGTGAAAAATTCTCTTTATAGTTGACTATTTCTTTTTAGGTATAACCCTTTACCATCGTCTTTGCCTTGAAAATCTCTACTTTTACATCCACACTTCTTTTTTTTTCTTGAAGATCCATTTACACTTAATAGACCTAATATTTTTAGGTGAATCTATAAGTTCCCAAACTAAATTAGAGTACATAGAATCCATTTCTTAGTTTATAGTTTCTTGTCATTTTTCTTTATCAGAATCCTCCATTGCATATCTGTATGTCAATAGATCATCTTGGCTTATGATAGACACAACTACTTTTATCTCTCCATCCTCTTAATAACAAGCAGGTAGTCTCACTATCCTTCCAAATGTTGAGGTGCCAATGTGTTCTGATTAGGATCCGTAGTTTTTTTAAACTTTTCATTCACTAATTATTGACAGTGAAGGTTTGATCTTATCAAAAAGTATTTCCTCCAATACAATCTTACTATAAGATTTGAATTTTTGCTATATAGTCATTCTAAAAAAAGTGGCGTTTGTTAATATAATCACCTTCTTTTCTTGAGGATTATAAAACATACCTCTTTTTATTCCTTTTGGATAGCTTACAAATAAACACACTTCTATTCGTGGTTCTAACTTTTCAATCTTTCTTTTTAGTATATGTACCAAAAACTTCTATATACAAAAATAGTGTAAACTAAGTTTACTACTGATAAGGGCAAATTTGTCATATATTTTATCATATTTTTATTATTGATATTTTATGATTTTATGAGAATAGATGGTTATTTATGTGCATTATTGTTATTTATAGGGATTTGAACGAAATTTAAAGAAAGAATGCAAAATGAGCAAAAACATGGACTAAAATGTAAAGTTTTCAAAATATAAGTCCATCGCCCCAACGCCAATAAGACTATCGCCCTAGTGCTGGAATAGTGATCGAAAAAAGAAAAAGACCTGTTGAAGTCGCATCTGGTGCCCCAGCGCCAAACAGTCACCGCGTCAGCAGTAGTGCGAGTCCTAGTCCGACGAGAATTGAGATTTTCAAGCTCATATCAATTCCTATAAAAAGCCACTCGTTCCCAGCCTTCAAGTGGAATCCAAGACGACCCAAGAGCACCAAGAATACAGAACACGAGTCTTGGAGAGTAATAGGAGCTTAATTGAAGCAACTTTAGAGAGAGATACAAGACGTTCTTCGGCATCAAGAGTTCTTAGGCAGTGCAATTAAGAGCAATTCGACGTCTACATCGGTTTGCTAATAATCGTATCATGATTTATAATTATTTTTACTACTGTTCTCTTGTATAGCCATGAGCTAAACTTATTTTCTAGGGTTAATACTTGAACTCAATATGTGTGCTTAATTGTCATATCTTTCGAATATTTAATAAACTTAGTTCTTTGATATTCAAATTACTTGATCTTAATGCTTCAATATATATGACCAATATATGGTGAATGAGTTGGTAATATTATTGATAAACTCGGAAGAGGAATCATAATATTTAGACCTAGGTAATTTGATGCATGATTGTACAGTAACATTCAATGTTGCATATACAAGTTTCAACTTAGGATAGGAATATACCTAGTTGGCATGTATGATCAATAAGACCTAATCTTAATGAATCTTAATTTATTACAAGTACCATAGGAATATAGGTATTTGGTAAATTAAGGTATACTTGCATGACCTTGGAAGAGGCTTATGAATACATTAGTTTTTTTATCAATAACAAAGACTAAGGGAGTTAAATATTAGAAGATTAATCATTAGAAAGTATATTGAGGGATAGTATTAATCCTAGGTTCTCTCTATGTTGCTATCTCCCTATTCTCTTTGCATTGTGTTTTTATTTTTATATTTTCTACATTCATTCTTAGATTTTTATTTTTTTCTGAATAATTATTAGAAAGACATAATTTTAGTAATTGGTTAAAAAAAAAAAATTATCCCTGTGGGTTCGACATCCGACTTATTTAGTCTCTTTATTACTTGTATATGATAGTGTATACTTGCACTTAATTTTATGATATAGAAATATCGCATCAACTACCATTTCACATTTTTAAGTGTGTTATTTGGACAAATTTAAAAGTTACTACATTTAAAATGTAGAGTACGGTTTGTAGTGCATATCCTCGAAATGAGATGGTAGTAAAGATTAGCTCATCATAGACCTAATCATGTTCAACAAAGTTCTGTTTTTCTTTTCTGCAGCACCATTCTACTGTGGTGTTCAAAGTGCTATGAGTTAAGATAGAATACCATGCTCCAACAAGCGATTCTTAAACTCTATGTCAGGTGTTGTGCAAATTTTAATTGTACTTGTAAGCACACGAGTCTATAAGAATATATCAAAGTAAGCAACAAGGTCGAACCCATAGGGACTGTTAAAATTTAAGAATGATTAATATAATCTAAATAAATCTAATTCTAACCTAGTTTTTTTTTTAAATGAATTTGTTTAAGATAAAATTAAACTAATGAAAATAAAGCAATTAAAGCAAATAATTAAAACTTTTAAAATTCAAGTGATTAAAATTACCAAAGTTTCGGAATCCACCACTATTTTACTTATCAATTCTATTTTCTTAATAATTAATTCCTTAAACTAGAGTGATACGTCGAATCAATCTATTGTCATCTCATAGATATAGCATTAAGTACAAATTAATTAACCTTGGATAAGTTCTTTTTTACTTCACTTAATTGTGTACTTAAGCATTCAATTTATCAATTTAATGAAAAGAAAATAAAGAATTAAAAGAAATCACATTAATCATTAAAGTTCCAAGCTTGGAATAATTAAACAAGTTCCTAACTATAAAAAATACTTAGTATTAACAATAAAAAAAATTTAATTTAATTATTCTTAAGAAATAAGAACTATGACATTAAAGAACAAACAAGAAAATTAATTTAACAAAAAGAGAACTACATCATCAAATAAGGTATCATCTTCAGGCTCGGTATAAGAAAATTAAAAAGATATGATTAATTTGAGAGCAACAAAAGAAATAGTACCAACCATGAAAATGATGAAAACTTGAAAACTTCTAAGATCCAAGCGCCTCTAACCCTTTTTCCATTCATTTTTCTTCTTTTTTTTACCTGATTCTTTTTGTCTTTCTCCTTTTCTTCTCATGTCCCTTTCTTTTCTATTTTTCATGTCCAATGCAGACCTATATATATAAAACTAAGGCCACAAATTCACTTCTAATTTGGAGAAGAAAACTACCCATGCAAAAATATACTTTTTTTCCCCTTAAGCTTCTAATTTAGATAGAAAAGTAATATTGCTAATTTCATGAAACTTTTTTTATTTGTGGCTATTTTTTAAAGTAAATTGCAAGTCTTCGTTCTTTTCTAATTAGGTTGTCTTTAAGTTTCTTCCTTTGCATCCTTATTTATTTTCTTGTTTAAGAAAAATAACCTAATAGAAATAAAATAAATAACTAACAATTATAAATTTAAGGATCATATAAGTAATAAAATTAGACACATCAAATACCCTCAAACCTGGATTTTGCTAGTCCTTGAGTAAAAGAAAATAATAAAAAATAAAAATCATAACTAAACCACTTTTGTAGGTAAATTACAAATGCATTTAGTGTATGCAACAAGTCTTTAAACCTTTAAGCAGCCATAGTGGACAAGTTATAGTCTCATGAGGATTTCTAGCAATGATACCCACAAATTGTTGGTATGGTAAATAAAAAAATTCTGTTTATAAAAATAAACGCAGCGGAAGCCAAATCGTCTTGTTTATAATTACATGTATAGGGATAGAAGATTACCTTAATTCCTTGCTATGGCAGATCTTGAATTGAATGGCTGCAATCTTCTCTACTATCCTCAATCTTCAAACTCAATGCGTATAGGCGCGTAGATCTTTCTTAATCTCTAAAACCACTAATACTAAAATATGAGAGAATGGTATTAACTAAAATTCTTTTTTCACGTAAAAATATGTAAAAGAATTTTTCTCTTTATGGTTATGGTCACTTTTTCTTATTACATACCTCCCATATATATAGGGATCTCCCTTGGGTATTTATAATTTGATTAAGATTAGAAAATTAGAGTTTGATTAGGATTTGAAGTAGTAAGGGGACTGCAAGACCCATGGGCTTCCTAACTCCAACTTAAAAAGCTTAGTCCTTATCATCTCATAATACACCAATTCTTCTAAGTTAACCCCAGGCTATTCCACTAAAAGCTAAGGGCTTTACTCTAGTAATCCATGTTATAAAATAAAAGCTTATTTAATTAAAACTCCTTTTAATTAAATTGGGCTTGGTCTTTAGACCAATAATAACCACTTAATTGACCCTCTAATTGATGTCCATAATTAAAGCTAGGCATTGCAAAATGTCTTGCCTCTTTAATTACTTATTTGCCCCTAAGTCACTGAATGCTGTAATGACCACTTTTAATATATCTATATTTATAAACAAATTTATAAATAAATATTATTATTCAATAAATAATTTATTGAATAAACTGTGACCACAGATTCTAATAATCAAGTACTGCAAACATCTTAGGTGGACATTAATTATTAGATTCCATCTTGTAAATATATGTTCCTACGACCCATGAAATTATATCTCCAAGCTATCGAGGTTTTGATCGTTTTATGTAGATCTCACTCCGTGATAACTTAAAAGATACAACGCATGAATGTAAGTTCATGACTTGCTCAGGATTAAGATCAATCAAGCTTGTTAAAGTTTTTGTGAATTAAGATCTACGACATTTAGTTAACCAGATCGAAATTCACTGTAGTCCTGTTCAATGTATCATATACATTAGTTTCTCTACTCGAAGTCTTTACTTCGATGATCAAGGTAAATCATTCATTATAAGAAGTAGAAAAACTACAACCTTACATAATGAAATGCCCTTTTTCATTAATGGTTGTGAACATGATTTAATTTATAAAGAACTTGTGATCTATACCATATGTATTAGCATCATATACCTAATACATAGATCACATACTTTATAAATATTGGCTCATCAATGTATTCTCAATTATATGTATGAATAAACTTTATTAATTTAATAAAATACTATTACACATGCTTTAAGGGCATAAAATAACATAAATTGTCTAACAATCTCCCACTTGTCTTAAAGCATGTCGGGCATCTGTCAAACTCCCATATCATATATATGAGTTTTAAAACACTTTGCTAGTAATGATTTGGTGAATGGATGCACTAGATTTTCTGCTGATGTAATCTTGGATGCCATAACTTCACCTTTTTGTACTAGCTCTCATACTAAATGGTATTTTCTCTCAATGTGTTTTCCTTTGTTGTGGTATCTCGGTTCCTTGGATTGTGCTACAGTTCTGCTATTATCACAATAAATAACAATGAGCATCTTCGTACTAGGTACCACTTTAAGTTCCATAAGGAACTTGTAGAGCCATACAGCCTCTTTTGTAGCTTCTGACGTAGCTACATATTCAATTTCCATGGTAGAGTCTGCAATACATGATTGCTTTACACTTCTCCAACTAATAGCCCCACCACCTAAAGTAAACACATATCCTGAGGTAGATCTCTGAGCATCCTTATCTGATTGAAAATCTGAATCTGTATACCTAATAGATATAAGATTTTTGCTAGAATACACGAGCATATAATCTTTCGTTCTCCGAAGGTACTTGAATATATGCTTTACTGCAGTCTAGTGTTTTGGTCGTGGATTAGATTGATATCTGCTGACCATGCCGACTACATAACAAATATTTGGTCTAGTACATAGCATTGCATACACGAGACTTCCTACTGCTGATTCTTGGATAGATCAATTCCATGTCTAAAAGAAAGTGATCCCTTTTTGGATTCATGCATAGCAAACCTAACAAGAATTTTGTCTATATATACAACTTAAGATAAAGTTAACATCCTATTTTTACGATCTCACAATAACTTAATTCCAATGATGTAACTAGCTTCACCTAAGTCCTTCATATCAAATTGGTTAGATAACCAAATTTTAATTGATGATAATGCTCCTACATCATTTTCAATGAGTAGTATATCATCTACATACAGGATTAGAAAAACCACCAACTACCTATCTATCTTCTTGTAAACACAAGATTCATCAGGGTTTTGATAAAAACAAATGATTTGATTGCATGATTGATGCGATAATTCTATATCATAAATTAAATGTAAGTATACACTATCGTATGCAAGTAATAAAGAGACTAAATAAGTCGGATGTCGAACCCACAGGGATAATTTTTTCTTTTTAACCAATTACTAAAATTATATCTTCCTAATAATTATTCAGATAAATAAAAACCTAAGAATGAATGTAGAAAATATAAAAGTAAAAACACAATGCAAAGAGATTTAAA
Organism: Ailanthus altissimus; assembly: GCA_946807835.1. Lineage (NCBI taxonomy): Eukaryota > Viridiplantae > Streptophyta > Magnoliopsida > Sapindales > Simaroubaceae > Ailanthus > Ailanthus altissimus. The sequence continues at coordinate 18,040,629 of OX327698.1, forward strand.
GATAGCAACGTAGAGAAAACTTAGGATTAATATTATCCCTCAATATGCTTTTTAATGATTAATCCTCTAATATTTAACTCACTTAATCTTTATTATTGATCAAGACACTAATGTATTCATAAGCCTCTTCCAAGGTCATGCAAGTATATTTTAGTTTACCAAATACCTATATTCCTATGGTACTTGCAATAAACTAAGATTCATTAAGATTAGGTCTTATTGATCATACATGCCAACTAGGTATATTCCTATCCTAAATTGAAACTTGCATATGCAACATTGAATGTTACTCTACAATCATGCATCAAATTACCTAGGTCTAAATATTATGATTCCTCTTCCGAGTTTATCAATAATATTACCAATTCATTCACCATATATTGGCCAGATATATTGAAGCATTAAACACAAGTAATTTAAATAATAAAAGACTAAGTTTATTAAATATTAAAAAGATATGGCAATTTAAGCGCACATATTGAGTTCAAGTATTAACCCTAGAAAATAAGTATCATGGCTATACAATAAGTTTAAATTTCGTTCAAGTCCCTATAAATAACAATAATGCACATAAATAGCCATCTATTCTCATAAAATCATAAAATATCAATAATAAAAACATGAGAAAATATATGACAAATTTGCCCTTATCAAATTCTCCCAAACTTAAATACTTGCTTGTCCTCAAGCAATAAAATAAAACTAAGAGAGAAACAAAGGGTTATACTTGACTCATTTAACAAAACAAAACAAAATATACTAATACTAGTAAGATGATCAAAATCATTGTCTCAAAGGCTGACGAAATAGTACAAATTCATAAGGTAGATAAACAGTTAATAACAATTCTAAATTATCTCCATTTAGTCCCTCATTCTTCCTCATAAATAATCACCATGTGTGTGTGTGCAAGCAGCAAGCAAATAGCGAAAACCATACTTTGATTTACTTTATACTTTAGTTTGTACAGAAAAGATGATGTCTCGGCATTTTATTTGTATAATGACACTTCCATAAGCTTGTCTTTATTACCACTCTCCACTAATGTAGAAAATCACATGTCTAGGGATCTATTTAGGACTTTACTTAGCTTGTAATGTAAGGCTAAGGTCAAGGTGGGATAAAAGGATAAATATATGAACTTCAATTCACACCATGAACACTTAGATTTTACCTAAAAACCTTTTGATCTTCTTTTCCTTGTATTATCTCTTTCCCCAAACTTATTGTGTTCCCATCCTTCTTTTCAACCTTTTATTTTTCAAAAACTTTCTTCTTTTTCTTAAGCTGGGGGTATTTTTCTTACTTTTTTTTTCTTTTTTTTTCGTGTTTAAATACCCCCAAACTTATTTTTCTCATATCACCACAAATTTTTCCTTTCAAGAGTATTTCTAAGCAAATGCAAAGTTTATGGTGTTACGGGTAAATTTTTAGATAAATAAACTTTAAGTCTTGGGCTTGTAATGTGGTTAAACTAAAGAATGGGTAATTAGGCTCAAAATAGGGTACTAGGGATAAATATATAATAAAATGGTAGACTAAAAAAGCTCAATCGGTCCAAAGATGGCCTAATGTCATTTCCTTATTCATGTGTTTTCTAGAATTTCGCCTCAAGTAGTAACTAAAGACAAGTTCTAGAGTGTCGGTCTTCGAGACTGTGGTGTACTCCCTAAAGCATAAGTATCTCTAAGTAATAGTTATAACTATTCATGCTTTAATAAGTGCTCAAAAAATTGGTGATTATAAATACGGTCGAACTTGTTCCTAAACTTGAATAATCAAAATTGTCTCAAGTATTTATCATTCCTTATAGATGTGTAAAAATAAATTCAACCATGTATTCTTTTTCTTATCATAGACTAATGACCATTTTATCAAAAAAAAAAAAGCTTAATAAAAACTAATTAAATAAAAAAAAAAACTAAGTAACTAAAAAAAAAAAATTTAACCCACAAGAATGACCACTCAAATCATGCAGTAAAATGAACATAAGAAAGTGTTTCTCACCCCCAAACTTAATTTAGACATTGTCACCAATGTCAAAAAAATAAAGAAGTGAAAGTAAGAGACTTCCCTAGTCAATTTTCGCTGCCGCGTTGACTCTTTATCGCTGGGGCGATGTTCTGGCGCTGCCGCGATAATAGTCTGTCGCTGCAGCGCTGAAGGCTGATTTCTGCACAGTTATTGGAATTTGCGCTGGCGCGATGTTGCATGTACCGCGGGGGCGGTAGAAACTTGAATTGTGCATCGCTGCCGCGCTAAAACCTGTCGCTACAGCGCTGTATTCTTGGTTTTTTTTTTCTTTTAAGATGCTAAAAAAAAATAAAAAAATGATAATAATAATAATAATACTTTCCTTGGGTTGCCTCCTAAGTAGCGTTTGATTTAACGTCATCGGCTTGACGAGGCTTCATATTCTCTTATGGTGGATCAAAGATGCTGGTGGAAGCATTTGTGTGAGTGATCTTGCTGGCTTTCTTCTTTTTCGGCTTCCATATTTTTGTAATTAAATCTCGGGCACTATCTTTTGCTGCATTCTCCTTATGTCTCTCTGGAAAGACTTTAATCTTAGACCGGGGAGATGGTTCTTCCTTTTCTTTCTCTTTGCTTGCTTCGTCACGATGCTACTTTTTCTTCTTCTCTCTTGCCTTTCTATGCTTCAATGCTCTTTTTCGGATGTGAGGATCCAATGTCTCCATATCTTTAATTTGCTTAACGCTTGGATACACCACATTAATGCAGAAAACAGTCTTCAATTTCAGTTGGTAATTTGATCTCCTTGAAGACCTTAAAAGTGACTGTATCCTCTTGTACTCTCATGGTCAACTCTCCTTTTTGCACATTAATAATTGTTCTTCCAGTGGCTAGGAAGGGTCTTCCAAGGATGATTGGGATCTTCTTATCTTCTTCCATATCCAAAACAATGAAATCGACAGGGAAGATGAATTTATCGACCTTAACCAACACATCTTCAATTAATCCCTTAGGATAGGTGAGAGAACGATCTGCTAACTGAAGTGTGATATTTGTTGGTTTGGCTTCTTTCAGTCCCAACTTTTTATACACGGACAATGGCATAAGATTGATGCTAGCTCCTAGATCACAAAGTGCTTTCCCAAAATCATAATTCCCAATTGAGCATGGTATGGTGAAACTCCCAGGATCTTTGAGCTTTGGAGGTAGCTTCTTTAGGAGGATGGCGCTACACTCTTCCGTCAGGGCCACAGTCTCGAAGTCATCTATTTTTCTCTTCTTTGATAGGATGTCCTTCATAAATCTCACATAACTTGGCATTTGCTCCAGTGCATCTGCAAAAGGAAGATTAATATGTAATTTCTTAAAAAAATCAAGAAATTTAGAAAATTACTTATCTAGTTTCTTCTTTTGCAGTCTCTGAGGAAATGGAGGTGGTGGAGTGAATGACTGCGTAGGTTGCTTCTGCGGGTTGCTATTGGTATCTTCTGCTGCATTTTCTCTTTTCTGTTCTTGCACTTGAATACCATTTTCTATGCTTTTCTGCGTTTCAGCACTTTTCTCTTGACTTCTTAGCTGTTGTAATCTCTGAGGAAATGGTATAGGTGGTCTATATGGTTGCACGTCATCTTGCTGGACCACTGGTTCTTTTTCCTTCTCTATCATTTCTGAAAGCTGTGGTTAAGGAGTGTTATCATGTAAAACTTTTCCACTTCTTAGGGAGATGGCTTGGAACTGTTCTACGCTTCCTTTTGGATTGACTTCGGTGTTGCTTGGTAGAGTTCCTTAAGGTCGATTGTTTATTGCTATAGCAAGTTGTCCTACTTGATTCTCCAAGGCTCTAAGTGAAGCTGCTTGACTTTGGAAGAGTGCATCTGTTTTCTTCATGTATTGTAAGAGCATGTCTTCAATGTCTGGTTTCTTCTCTTACTGTACTTGTGGTTGAAAGCCAGGGGGAGCTTTGGAATGTTGTCCTTGATTATTGTTGCTCCATGAGAAGTTGGGGTGATTTCTCCATCCGGAATTGTAGAAATTTGAATTGGGGTTGTTGCGGTTGAAGTCCCCTACATATTGAGCAGTCTCTATGCATTGTCCATTAGCATGATTGCTTTCACAGAAATCGCAAGTGATGGATTGACTCTTGATAACATTAACTCTCAAGTTGCTTAATTGTTTGGTCAAGAGGTTGACTTGGGCAGATAATGTAGTCAAAGTGTCTACTTCATGTAATCCAGCGATCTTTCTTGTGGTTGACCTTTCGGTGGGCCATTGATAGGCATTGGACGCCATCTCATCTAGTAGATCATAAGCTTCATCGATGGATTTGTTCATGAGTGCTCCTTCAGCTGCAGTATCTACTATCGTTCTGAATTGACCGGTTAATCCATTGTAGAATGTTTGTACAAGTAACCACTTCGGAACTCCATGATGAGGACATTTTCTTTGCATATCCTTGTATCTCTCCCATGCCTCATAAAGAGATTCTCCATCTAGTTGTAGGAATGATGTGATGTCGTTCCTCATCTTGGCAGTTTTAGCAGGTGGAAAGAATTTGGCGAGGAACTTTTGTGCAAGATCATCCCATGTAGCTATAGATCCAGATGAAAGTGATAACAGCCAGCTTTTTGCTTTGTCTCTCAAGGAAAAGGGAAACAACCTTAGTCGGATTGCATCATCGGATACCCCATTGTACTTGAAAGTATCACATATCTCTAAGAAGTTGATGATGTGCATGTTTGGATCGTCATTGGGTAGTCCACTAAATTGTACCGAATCCTCGAGCATTTAAATCGTGCTTGGCTTGATCTCAAAGTTGTTAGCTTGAACAGTTGGTCTTTGGATGCTCGAATGGATTCCATTAACTAAGGGAACAGCATATTCCCTTAGTGGTCTTCCTTTATTGTCGGGTGCAATTGGTACTTGGTCTTCCATGGTGTTGACTTGATTTTGCTCTCTTCTAATTCTTCGTAAGGTTCTTTCAATTCCTAGATCAAAGGAAATCAAGTCTTCACTTTTCGATCTTCGCATGTACCTCGTAAGAAAGAAAGTAAAACTAAATTAAGAAAATAATTATAAAAAAAAAATCTGAAGTAAAAACTAGAAAGATTGGTATTAATATTGGCGAAAAAGTAGATAATTATCCCCGGCAACGGCGCCAAAAACTTGATGCGATAATTCTATATCATAAATTAAGTGCAAGTATACACTATCGTATGCAAGTAATAAAGAGACTAAATAAGTCGGATGTCGAACCCACAGGGATAATTTTTTCTTTTTAACCAATTACTAAAATTATATCTTCCTAATAATTATTCAGATAAATAAAAACCTAAGAATGAATGTAGAAAATATAAAAGTAAAAACACAATGCAAAGAGATTTAAAGATAGCAACGTAGAGAAAACCTAAGATTAATATTATCCCTCAATATGCTTTTTAATGATTAATCCTTAATATTTAACTCACTTAGTCTTTATTATTGATCAAGACACTAATGTATTCACAAGCCTCTTCCAAGGTCATGCAAGTATATCTTAGTTTATCAAATACCTATATTCCTATGGTACTTGCAATAAACTAAGATTCATTAAGATTAGGTCTTATTGATCACACATGCCAACTAGGTATATTCATATCCTAAATTGAAACTTGCATATGCAACATTGAATGTTACTCTACAATCATGCATCAAATTACCTAGGTCTAAATATTATGATTCCTCTTCCGAGTTTATCAATAATATTACCAATTCATTCACCATATATTGGCCAGATATATTGAAGTATTAAACACAAGTAATTTAAATAATAAAATACTAAGTTTATTAAATATTAAAAAAATATGGCAATTTAAGCGCACATATTAAGTTCAAATATTAACCCTAAAAAATAAGTTAGCTTATGGCTACAAGAGAACAGCAGTAAAAATAATTATAAATCATGATGCAATTATTAGCAAAACGATATAGACGTCGAATTGCTCTTAATTGCGCTGCCTAGGAACTGTTGATGCCGAAGAGAGTCTTGTATCTCTCTCTAAAGTTGCTTCAATTAAGCTCTTATTGCTCTCCAAGACTCGTGTTCCGTATTCTTAGTGCTCTTGGGTCGTCTTGGATTAATTCTTAAAGGTTGGGAACGAGTGGCTTTATATAGGGATTGATATGAGCTTGAAAATCTCAATTCTCGTCGGACTAGGACTCGCACTACCGCTGGCGCGCTATGCATCTGTCGCTGGGGCGACGAGTGAAAAAGCTATTACCGTTGGAGCGGTGGGATCTTGGCGCTGGGGCTCTGTCTCGTCGCTCGGGCGGTAACTGTCTGGCGCTAGGGCGCTATACGCGACTTAAGAGGTCGTTTTTCTTATTTCAATCACTATTTCAGAGCTGGGGCGAAAATCCTTGTGGCGCTGGGGCGATGGACACATACTTTGAAAACTTTACATTTTAGTCCCTGTTTTTGCTCCTTTTGCGTTCTTTCTTTAAATTTTGTTCAAATCCCTATAAATAACAATAATGCACATAAATAGCCATCTATTCTCATAAAATCATAAAATATCAATAATAAAAGCATGAGAAAATATATGAGAAATTTGCCCTTATCAAATTCCCTCAAATCTGATGTTCCATAATCTAGATGCTTGTTTAAGCCCATAGATAGATTTGTGTAGTTACAAACCATGTGCTCTTGGCTTATAGCTATAAAACTATCTAGTTGTATCATATAGATACTTTCTTCAAGATTACTATTAAGAAAGACAGTCTTGACATCTATTTGTCAAATCTTATAATCAAAATTTACTGCAATGGATAAGAGAATTCTAATAGACTTAAGCATGGCTACTGATGAAAAGGTCTCCTCATAATCGATACCTTCTTTCTGAGTGTACCCTTTAGGAACAAGCTTAGCTTTGAAGGTTTCCACCTTTCCATCTACCTCTTTCTTGCTCTTGTAGACCCATTTACACCCTATGGGTCTTATCCCTTCAGGTTTCTCTACAAGTTCCCAGACTTTATTGGAATACATGGAATCCATTTCTGATTTCATAGCTTTATGCCAATGGTTTGCATCTTTATCAACCATTGCTTCATAATAACTAGTGGGATCTAGTTCATGCTCATTAGAGACTACTTGAAATGACTCTCCAATTAACATGTACCTAGTTAGATGTCTAATAATCCTCATACTATGATGAAGTACCGGTGGTTATTGTTCTGCAACTGGCTCTAGTTGGTTATTATGATCTGGATTGGGAATTAACTCATTGACTATATCAAACACAATATTAGAGTTCCCAAATAACTCATCAAGAATTATCTTACTCCTAAGCTTGAAGTCTTTCATATGATCTTCTTCAAGAAAGATTGCATTAGTGCTAAGTAATACTTTCTTATCTTGAGAACTATAGAAAAGCCTTCCTCTTATTCCTTTAAGATAGCCAACAAACAGACAAACCTCTAACTTAGATTCCAACTTGTATGTCTTCCCTTTTAAGACATGTGCTGGACAACTCTATATATGTATATGAAGTAAACTTGGTTTACGTTCTATCCACATTTTCAGAGGTATTTTAGGGACTGACTTAGATAGAATTAAATTAAGAAGATACACGGTTATTTTTAAGGCATAACCCCATAACAAGATGGGTAAAGTTGAATAACTCATCATTGACCTCACCATTTCAAGAAGAGTTCTATTTCTTCTTTCTACTACACTATTTTATTGGAGTGACCCTGGTGCAATCAACTAGGATAATATCCCATTGTCTAACAAATAGGTCCTGAACTCACTATAGAGGTATTCGCCACCTCGATCAAATCGAAATGCCTTTTTGTGTTTTCCTAATTGCTTTTTCACTTCTGCCTGAAACTCTTTGAATTTATCAAACGCCTCAGACTTGTGGCGCATTAGGTACACATAATCGAATCTAGAATAATCATCAATGAAAGTAATAAAATATTCATAACCTCCCCTAACTTGTGTGCTCATGGGCCCACACATGTCAGAGTGCACTAATTCTAACATTTCAACAGCTCTATTACCTTTAGCATTAAAGGGTTTTCTGGTCATTTTACCTTCTATACAGGATTCGTAGATTGGTAATGGTTCAATATCTAATGAACTCAAAGGTCCATCTTTGACCAGTCTTTGGATTCTATCTAGACTAATATGATCAAGACGTAGATGCCATAGATACGTTTGATTAGTAGGAGTCACTTTAACCCTCTTATGGTGATTAGATTCATTATTCAATTTTGTGTCATGCAGTGAGTTAATTTTAGGATATATGCAGTATAGATTGTTAACTAGTGTACCGGAATATATAAACAACTTATTTCTTTTGATCACCACAATTGAGTCAAAATTAACAGAATAACCAAATTTATTCAAATAACTAACTGAAATCAAATTACGTTTGAGTTCCGGTACCAACAAACAATCATCTAATACTAATGTCCTAAAATCATCAAAATAAAGTGGAACAACTCCCACTGCCTTGGCTGTAATAGTTGCGCCATTTTCTAGCCTTAGATTGATCTCCCCTTCATTGAGTTGTCTGGTTTCTTGAAACCTTTGTAGTGAATTGCAAATATGATTAGTGGCTCCAAAATCTACTATCCATGAATCAGTAGAATCAATCACTACGCATGTCTCAATGAAAATTTTTTTACCAGAGAGTAAAGTTGTCCTTTTAGTTATTGAAAACTTAACTAAAAGACAGTTTATCTTCCAATGCTCTTTAATGTCACATTGGAAATAATTTCCTTTGGGCCTTACTACCTTTTTATGAATTTGCACAAACTCTGAATTAAATGCTTCCTTTGGCTTATTCTTCTTTTTCTTACTACTTTTTCTTCTAGGATTGAGACTAAAAGATGAAGATGTGCCCTTAGTCAATTGACTATTATAAGCATCTATTTCATCTTGGGGTGCATTTTCATTAGGTATTTGAGTGCATTTATCAGTCAGGACATATTTGTACTTTTCAACTGTGAGTTTAATATCTAAGTTCATTTCCCAATCCACATAATTATTTCCGGTTAACTTGTCTTGATTAAGGATGAATGCTAGTGGGCTAAATGAAGACATGATTCTGAAAAATAAATTCATACATGAGCATACATTTTCTAAAAGCATGTGTTACTTTTGCATGAATACATGAAATGCATTTATGTAAAACTCTTTAACTACATTATACATCGGTAATCTAATTTTTATTCGGAATATGCCTTTGTAGGGTAGTCGTATCCGTCATAAATAAAACTAGTACCATACTAATTTATTATTATTATCTAGATATCTCATATCAAATAATAATAAACTACTGATTCTTTAGCCCTTAGATTTAATTGACAAGAACTCCGTAGGGAGGATATCAATCAACCTAAGTTGAGTGCATAACCATTATTTCAATCCTTTATATTTCCCAATTAAAAAGGCCACCGTAGGGTAGTCAGTTTCGCATAAGTCCTATATTGGATATTATTCTTTAGAGAAGTCCTATCTAGTAACCAGTTCTGAAAAATACCCTCCGTAAGGAGCTCACAAGATTTGAGGTAAGGCATTAATCTACCTTACTATGGGATTAATAATGGAGGCCATGGGCTTTATGCCTAAAGCACTCTCTCACTCAATATTTTAATTCTTAGAGTTTTTAATTAATTTATAAAATGACGTTCTACTCATTAATATCTAATTTTATTTTCATAAAATAATTAATAAGCCCACGTCAAATAATAAATTAATATAATATTAAAATTATAACAATAATCTTATCCTAATCTCATTAGAACATTAATGTCATATAATATGATATATTTTATGCATGGAGATGTTAATGCGGCACCCTTAATCTATATAACATGTTATTCATCCAATCAACTAACTAGATAAATAAATAACCCATAATTCATGACTTTTCCTATGAAGAAAAATATTAAAACAAAGCTTAAATTCTTCAAAGTCTTCCTTGAAGTCAACTTAGGCTCTTCCATAATGTTATCTCTTCTTACTTGCCTTCTTTTATAGGCTTAAATTTTAGACTTTTTAATTTTCTTTGATCCACTTATTTTAAAATAAATTGAGCTTATTTTAGGCTTTAAATTTTTTTTGAGCCTTCAAAAAAAAGTTTTAATAAAAAATATTTTTAAACCCAATAATTTTAATAAAATAGCTTAATAAAATTTTATAAAATTGAATCAAAATTAAAAAGAAGTTTGGACCAACTTTAAATTTTGCAAATTCTCAAAATTAATCTAAAAATAAATTTGGGTTAAATTTAAGACCTATTTGTAAATTTCTTAAAGCTATCTGGTCAAACTATAATTACCCAAAATAAGAAGGGACTAAGAGAGAATAAAATAATTCTGTTAGGGCCTATTTACATAATTGACAAACTTTTTGACCAAAATCAGAATTATTTATAACAAAGAAGGGCCTGTGTGATATTTTTCAGTGGAAACCCTAATTCTACATATTTCACCAACGCCGCTCCTTTTTCTTTCCCATCTCAACGGCGCCCGTGATTTCGGCTATGCTTCCAACCGTCGATCGATAATGCTGGCCGGCTTTCAAACACCCCCGTAGCCCTTGCTATCAACAGCCACGAGTTTCACCGCGAACTGCTACCTAGCCTTCAAAACTGCAGTGTGTGCAGCCAAAAGCTGCCGCTTTGTCGCCAGTTGCCTAGCCAAGCCAGCCTTGTTTCCTCCACGACTTGCCACCGCAAGTGTTAAGCGTTGCTGCTGCCGCGATAAGCGGCCATGCACACCGCTACTGCCATGACAAGCGGCCATGCACGGTGCTGCCGTGAACAGTGGCTATGTGTATGGCTTTGTTTGTTTCTTCTTCTTCTATCCGGTTTCTTCCTTTTTTTTAATTACAACAAAAATAATTAAAAAATAATAATCTAACCAAGAGGGGAAATTGTGATATTATTTCATCACCCCCTCTTGTTACAATACCTAAGAAAAAATACAAACAAATATCTAACCATGAATTATTGAGCGTAACCTTATATCACATAATTAATAAAAATAACAATATAGATTAATATGCAATTGGTGCCACAATAAACAATTACTACCATACACAAAATAAACTATACATGTAATATGAAATAAGATGGCTTTGATACCAGTTGTTGGTATGGTAAATAAAAAAGTTCTGTTTATAAAAATAAACGCAGCGAAAGCGAGATCGTCTTGTTCATAGTTACATGTATTGGGATAAAAGATTACCTCAATTCTTTGCTATGACAGATCTTGAATTGAATGGTTGCAATCTTTTCTACTATCCTCAATCTTCAAACTCAACAAGTATGGGCGAGTAAATCTTTCTTAATTTCCAAAATCTGAGAGAATGGTATTAACTAAAATTCTTTTTCCACCTAAGAATACGTAAAAGAATTTTTCTCTTTATGGTTATGGTCACTTTTTCTTATTACACACCTCTCATATATATAAGGATCTCCTTTAGATATTTAGAATTTGATTAAGATTAGAAAATTAGAGTTTGATTAGGATTTGAGGTAGTAGGGGAACTGCAAGACCCATGGACTTCCCAGCTCCAACTTAAAAGGCTTAGTCCTTATTATCTCATAATACACCAATTCTTCTAAGTTAACCCCAAGCTATTCCACTAAAAACTAAGGGCTTTACTCTAGTAACCCATGTTATAAAATAAAAACTCATTTAATTAAAACTCATTTTAATTAAATTGAGCTTAGTCTTTAGATCAATAATAACCACTTAATTGACCATCTAATTAATGTCCATAATTAAAGCTAGGCCTTGCAAAATGTCTTATCTCTTTAATTACTTATTTGTCTCTAAGTCACTGAATGCTGTAATGATCACTTTTAATATATCTATATTTGTAAACAAATTTATAAATAAATATTATTATTCAATAAATAATTTATTGAATAAACTGTGGCCACAGATTCTAATAATCAAGTACTGCAAACATCTTAGGTGGACATTAATTATTAGATTCCATCTTGCAAATATATGTTCCTACGACCCATGAAATTATATCTCCAAGCTATTGAGGTTTTGACCGTTTTATGTAGATCTCACTTCGTGATAACTTAAAAGATACAACGCATGAATGTAAGTTCATTACTTGCTCAGGATTAAGATCAATCAAGCTTGTTAAAATTTTTGTGAATTAAGATCTACGACATTTAGTTAACCAGATCGAAATTCACTATAGTCATGTTTAATGTATCATATACATTAGTTTCTCTACTCGAAGTCTTTACTTCGATGATCAAGATAAATCATTCACTATAAGGAATAGAAAAACTACAACCTTACATAATGAAATGCCATTTTTCATTAATGGTTGTGAACATGATTTAATTTATAAAGAACTTGTGATCTATACTCTCTGTATTAGCATCATATACCTAATACATAGATCACATACTTTATAAATATTGGCTCATCAATGTATGCTAAATTATATGTATGAATAAACTTTATTAATCTAATAAAATGTTATTACACATACTTTAAGGGCATAAAATAACATAAATTGTCTAACACAAACATCATGAAGATTAACCTAAAAGACAATATATAGAAAATGAAAAGAAAACATGAAATTTTTTTCTTCTAAGGCAATATGTATTTACCTTTTCTATCAAATTAGTGACAATAATCAAATAAAAGTATGAGCAAAAATATGAATAAGAAAAATAAAGATTTTAAAATTTGAGGGTGTTTTTTTTTTTATCCTCTCATTTCTTTCTTCTTCTTATTTGTTTTAGTAGTATTTTCGTCAAACTATAGCTCCCTAAAAGCAAGAATGACTTTTTCTTATGACATAATGTAGGCTTGGGACAAGGTTAACCAAAGAATATGAAAAATAGATAAACAAAAATATGAATGAGAAAAATAAATATTTCAAAAATTGAGAGTGTTCTTTTTTTTTTTTATATGTAGATAGATAGTTGCTCTTTTTTTTTTCTTTAATAAATTGATAAGATGCAATTCCTTCAAATTTCTTATTCACTTTTATTCTCTATCTCTCTTCTTTTTTTTTAAAGAACCACCATTTGAAAGTTTTCTCTAATTTCTCAAATATAAAAGAGTATGGAATAAGAAAAATAAGGTATAGGGTACGATTAATTGGTTAACAAAAAAAATCTAATAGTTTTTTTTTTTAAAACAAAAGGCTAAAAAAGATTTACTAAGGAAAGATTTTCAATGGGTAGGCAAGAAATGCTCAAAAGAATAAAAAAAAAACCTCACTATTATCTTTTAAAGAACACAATAGTTATCTAACGATACCAATAATACAGGCTTTTAAATGCAGTAATACTTAAAAAGAAGAAACAAATAATCACTAAGCTGCAAAAAGTTTTAGGCATGGGTTGCGCTCTCTAAGAAAAATATAAGGCTCGAAACTGACTTAGATTTATTCACATATTAATAATATGTGAATCTTTCTAATGATTAAATCAGTTTCACTTATCAAAATTTTCAATTTAATTCAGCACGCTACCCTAATACACAACGAGTACACTCTATATCGCGAGACTCTCTAGGTCCATGCTTAATTCGTCAAATAAAACTATTCTATAAGTCCGTGAACATTACCCCACGCTCACGTCACGGATATACAAATCAACACATTGAACCATGCAAGTTGAGATTACAACGCATACGTATAATCATTCTGTTATGATATCCTAGATGTACAGGGATATAAATTATCACCGTCAAATCTCATGTACTCATCCGTATCATATTTCCAAACTTGTATCTCACTGAATAATATGTGCAAACTCCTTTGTCATAATATTTTACCTTGGCGGAAACTCTTTCCCGGGATTAATGCTTGTGGTCACAAGACTTTTTGAGATACAGTCTCGAAGCATCTGGATATCTAACTCCCTATGCCAGCTGATGAATCCCATATCTATACACACCAGACTCCATAAGCATCGGACCATACCCAACGACACCTAGTGGTCACACCATAAAGGTCTGTGACATGAGTAGAACTAAAGTATGGTGGATCACTTACAAGCCCACCATGGCACTCAGGTCAAAGGACCACGTATACTACTCAACTCGAGAGGACCCTCCGTTGACGGCTTACATAGGGTGTTTATCAGAGGCCTTCGTGAGTTTGTCCTATATCCAGTCTTAACCGGATACCCATATATTAATACGAGCTCCAAGCTCACATTCGGTTAGGAATGACCATCTATACCCTATAGGTATGACATATGCCGATCTATATAAAAGTATCCACCGACAGACCCGCATCAACAGAAATAAATCAGGGACAATATTTGAGAACATACTTACGCAACTAACATTTTCTGGCACCCGATTGCAACTATGCAGTTACTAGTATATTCCCAGGTCTATATCCCATTACAGACATAACTCCAAATCTTGGATCTTCGTTGAGTATTATAATCTGCTAACATTTAGCATTTATATCTCTCAGTGTGGTTAACTATGAGCCATTATCTAAACTCTTTTAGATCTGATCTGAACTCCTTCAGATCATACAATGTCTGTAATATTACATTGCATAGTACGATATTAATGAGTATTAGCGATATAATGGGAATGTACACTTGTATAAATACACAAGTATATGTACATTCAGGGATGGTACGTAAGTAGCAACCCTAACTTAAACAAGGCGGCAATGAGAGAAGGAAGTAGAGCCAGACCGAAGGCTCCTCTAGTTTAGGTGGTCAGGGTTTTCTGAACCCTAACAGTGTCATAGGGCTGCTGTTCCATCCTACCTTAGAAGAAAGCCAAGCGAGAGGGCTGTCCCATGAAAGGGGGGAATTTGGTCATACTGCTAGTGGGCGGGCCCTCGAAGAAAATACCACACGAAGCCCAACTGTCTTAGAGGGGGGACAAGTTCAGAGCGACTTTTCGGGGAAAAGGCAAGTCTCTATTCAGAGTCCTACCCCCCAAACTCAAGGAAGGTTGCGAGGTTCATCGGCTCAACCCTTAACACAAACAACCTCAACTATCCGAGCCATAGGGGCCCTCAGCTCCAGAAGATAGGAGGGGTCGTAATCCAGCGAAGGTCCTCCCCTTTTCATGTCTGCTTTCGTACAGGTCCAAAAGACAATAGAGCACTTAGGCTTCTTACTCCCCGTGATGCGGGAGATTGAGAGGTACGTGACCCTAGCCTGGGTGGGTCAGGTATCTTCCCTAGACTTTATCACAGGGTTCAGTATTATAATGGAGTCTGCTCTTGACGTAAGTACTTCCTACCCTCTGTTGTTCTATTCATCTTGTTCATACATTCACCTATTCTGACTCTTTTAATATTTCGTGCAGTAATCTTCCTTCTTTCTCGGCTCTGAGCTAAGATGCTCAAAATGGCAGCCCAAGCCTAGAGGGTTGAGGATGATCTTGTTTGGTTTAGAGTCGAGACACAACAGGTAAAAAGAATTATCGAGCAGAAGAAGAGAATGACGGATGAGGCGGGGGCCAAGCTAGAGGAGGTGATGACCACCCGTGCCGAGGCAGAGAGCAAGTTGTCAGAGCTTAATCACCAAAAGAGCCTAGTTGAGCAGAAGATGACTAACTCTCTGGCCATTGCGGGGACCTATATCACCGAGCTGACACGCTACAACAAAGAACTTAAAACACAGCTTTTGGAGGCTCTACAGGAAAGAGAGCTGATCGAGCAAAGCAGGAATTCTTTGATGGCTAAACTTAAGCAGCATATGAATCACTGGTCTACTGGTCATGATGAGGGCTTCTACCGAGGAGCGACGGAGGGGTTCCTAAGGTCGATCGACCTCTTCGAAGAGCACTACCAAAAAACGATCTCTAATGGTTGTAGAACCTAGCAATTGGGGGCTTACATTATGTAGAGGAGACCTCTGGAGCTCGGGACGCTTAAGAGGCATTAATTCCTTCTAATGGTGATGTTGCTCTTGTTGATGCAACTACCACTGGTGGTGGTGTTGTAGTTGCAGGTATTAGCAAAGTTGTTCTTCTTGCCATCCAGGGCCAAGCCACTACCACTCAATCTCTTGGGCTAGCTGAAGTTTTAACTAATCCTCTTACCCCAGCCAACCCTCCGGTCAAAGCTAATCTCGAGGTGGTACCTATTGTGAACCTGGAGGTGCCTGACATGGCCCTAGCTACATAAGCCAATGAGTTTCTTTTTTACCTTATCCTCTTTCTCCTCTTTCTCTTCCACCTTTTTTTCTTTCTCTTCCATCTTCTCCTCTTTCTCTTTTTGTAAAGATTGAAATATTTGTAATGTCTGGAACTTCCTGTAGTAGAATCTCTTGTAACATTCTTTGTTAATGAATGTGAGTACATTTTATTCTTCCCATTTTTGTACGAAGTTGTTCTTCTCACAACTTTTTGTAGTGAATTTGTATTCTCATACAAGCAAAAAAGTAATATAGCATAACTAGACAACTCATAATATTGAATTTGCAATGTTAGTATAACCGTTCTGCCAATAATCATTAGTACAGCCAAGTTGTCCAGGATAATAAAACTTGTAATGAAAGCTAACCATAGTGTCAAACCACTTACAACGATCAAGTAATAGTGGCAGTTCATAACTTGGTGAGCTTTTGTTTGTAAAATGAGGAGTTTCTCCAAGGCTATAAGGTATCATACGACGACTCGTTTTGAGCGTCAATGACAACTATACGAACTTGATCTCCTTATAATAAGTAGATATAGAGGCCCGCTCAGAGTGCCTTATGGTAATAGTCGATCCGGCAGGCAAGTGTGGTGAAACAGCCAATAATAAATGTCATATAATAACCGGATCGGTAAAGAGACAAAAGTACGCACCCAAGTATAGGAGTTTCCAAACAATAGTTGGCTCAGCGCGAAAATATGACTAGTTGGTGAAAATTAAAATAATAGCTGGTCCGTCGTTATGATAAAAATCATCCTACAGACTTGGGACTTTGTATGAAAAATAATGCCTTGTTTGGCTAAGGTGCGACTAAGTAGTCGTTAATCAACAGAGCTGGTAAGATATAAAAGTAGGTGGCCAATTTGAGGGACTGCTCAAAATTAATTGCCAGCTCGGCCCAATAATGCTGGGCAAGCAATTTGCAACAGTTCTGAAACCGTAAAAAATGAATTGTCTTGGAGAAATATGGTTGACCGAGTAGCTTACAGTATCTTTGAAAGACTGGCTCGGTGTAATAATGTTGAATAATATGTCATGGGTGCTGTGAAAATGTCATAATGATACCATGAAAAGGCCATAGTCAAACCCTCTTCAATGGGTGCCGTGAAAAAGGCCATAGTGATGTTGTGGAAATGCCACAGTCCACATTTCGCCTAGCCATCTCGATTATTCTCGCCAAGCTAGTAATGGTAATATGCCTCGTAGGTGTCGAACCATGTGGTGAAATGCCTCGTGGGCGTCAATCTGATGACGGTGAAATGTTCTATGAGAGTTTAATAGGTCACGGTGAAATACTCTGTAAGCGTCGAACCAATGATGGTGAAATGCCCTATGGGCGTCGAGTCAGTGACAGTGAAGTGCTCCGCGAGTGTCAAATCGATCACGGAGATATGTTCCATGAGTATCAAACCAATGATGGTGAAAGGCCCCATGGGCGTCGAGTCAGTGACGGTGAAGTGCTCTATAAGAGTTGAACTGGTCACGACAAAATGAGGATGACACGATGATACAATGACAGAGATGACAACATGATGTTGTGATGATGTCATTATGATGTTGATATGATGAGATTATGTGATATGACGTTTTAAATGATCTGGGGCATACCTTTAGAGAGCGTCAATCCACTTAAGTTGACTTAGGCAATTTCTTTCGTAATAATCCTCGCATAGCCTTTTTTAGACGGCCAAAAGGTAGCAATCGTGAGCATCCTATCCCATATTTCGAGCAGTTTATTTTTCACGGTGATACATGTAAGAACTGCAAATGACTTCATTAAGAATGATGTTCGTACATAGAGAATAATTATTGCATAAAAAGTAAAGTAGAGTTAAGAATAATATTTCTTCAGTAGTTCGGCATTCCATGGTTTTCTTATAACTCATCCGTCTGCCCCTTACAGCTCATAGGCTCTTCTGATGTGTCTGAAGAGTCTGTATAGTCATTCTTAGGTTAGGCCGAGGACTTTGTTTGTTGGATTCCTTACGCTAAACACTACTCTTCTCAGCACCATGTTCATTTTTTCAAACTCTTTGGCCTTAACCGTCTTATTATAGTATCTGGTGGTACTCTACTAGCAGGCTGCTGCTCAGATCTAAGCCTAGTCTTTGAGTTGTTCGACTAAATCCAATCTTCCCTGCATCATCTCGTTGTGGATGGCTTTAGAGAAGTTCATCACCCGGTGAGTTAGGGTTCCCATCTCTGCAGGAATTATCGCTTCGCTTTTGAAGGCTAACGAGAATGGCATCTCGCTTATGGCTGTCTTGCTAGTCATTTGGAGCTCCCACAGTATTTATAGTAGCTCTTTTACCCATGCTCTATTTCTTTTGGTCAATTTCTTCTTAAGTATCTTCTTAACTAACTTGTTGAAAAATTCAACCTAGCCGTTGGTCTTGGGACGTGAGGGGGAGATGAATGACAGCCGCATTCCGAGTTGGTCATTGAAGTTCTTGAAGTTGTTGTTGTTGAACTACTTTTCATGGTCGGTGATGATAATATAAAGGATTCCATACTGACATATTACGTTCCTCTAGACAAAATCCCAGACACTTTTCTCCGTTATCTTCTACAGTGGCTCACCCTCAATCCATTTGGTGAAGTAATCGACTGTCATTACTACATATCTACAAGAACCCTTACCTCTAGGCAAAGGTCTGATCAAGTCAAGCCCTTACTGGGCGAACGACCAAGGTCCACGAATTATGGTAAGTTCTTCTGTGAGTGTTTAAATCTTTTCCATGAATCTTTGACACGTGTCGCAGTGTTGAACCAGACTTTTAGCGTCTTGTTGAGTGGTGGGCTAGTAATACTCGATCCTGAGCACTTTGTGAGCCAATACTTCTATCCTCGAGTGATTACCACAGACTCTCTCATGGATTTCCATAAGGACTTGTTCTGCCTCCAACGGGCCCAGGCACCTTATATAAGGGTGTGAGAAATCTCTCCGGTTTATCACTGCGTCGATCACCGAGTATCTAACGGCTTAGTATTTAATTCTTCAGGCTTTTTTTTTTATTGGTCAAAATTATCCCGTTCAAAATGTAGTCCTTAATGGGGTTCATCTAACTTGGTTTTGACTCAATCTGTATAATCTGCTCTTCCTCTTAAATGCTAGGCTCTAATATAAGTTTCACAGGCACCGTTTGAGGTAACCAAGCATCTTCTACTGACATCATTTAGACGATGATATCTACTCGATGATTCTCATTTCTTGAGATTAGTTCCATTTGCATTTCTCTGAACTGGCTAGTCAAACCCCTCACTTTCGCCAAGTTTGCATCTATTCTTTCCTCATTGACCTCAAAGCTGCCGTTGACTTGGTTTACTACCAGCTAGGAGTCGCTTTTTACCAGTACTTCCTTCGCAGCCATTGCCCAAGCTACTTTTAATCCGACCAGGAGAGCTTCATATTCTACCTTATTATTCGAGGCTTTCAATCGAAAGCGGATTATGTAATTGACCTTGTCTCCTTTGGGGCTCACAAGAAAAATTCATACTCCACTCTTTTGCAAGCTGGATGCCTTGTCAATGTAGAGTAGCCATCTTTTTGAAGCTCAATAAGAGGATTAGGCTCCTATCTGCTCTGGCTTCTATTGACCCGCAAGTGTATTTGGTACAAAGTTGGCCAAAGCCTGCCCCTTGATAGCTATTTAGGGCTTATAATGAATGGTCTATAGCCTCCCTAAAAATAGGGCCGCAATTTCCTTCTTAACAAAATCAGGGCCAGTGCTAACTTTTCAAAGAGAGGGTATCGAGTCTCCGGGCTGATAAAGGCTTTACTTACATAATATACTGGCCGTTGCACCCCTTCATCCTCTTTAGCCAGCATCGAGCTTACAACCCGTTCTGAGACTTCCAGGTACAATACCAATGCCTCCCCTTATATAGGGACAGCTAAATGTACTGGTTCGAAAAGGTAAGCCTTCAATTGTTGGAAAGCTTGTTCACATTCTTCCGTCCACTTGTTCTTTTTCTTCCTCTTTATTACCTGGAAAAAAGTAAAGCATTTATCCGTCGTATTGGAAATGAATCTGTTTAAGGTTGCGATTCTTCCTGTAAGCTACTGGATCTCCTTTATCGTGCTTGGGGACCTCATTTCTAGAATGGCTCGAATTTTATCTAGGTTGGCTTCTATCCCCCTTTGGCTCACCATGAAGTCCAAGCATTTCCCAGATTTTACCACGAAAGCACATTTCTCTGAGTTCAGCTTCATCCCGTTACCCCTCAATATCACAAAGATTTCTCTTAGATCGGCCATGTAGTCCTCCACCTTTATAAATTTGGCTACTCATATCATCCACGTAGACTTCCATATTCTTACCAATCAGGTTTTTGAAGAGTTTGTTCACCAGTCTCTAGTAGGTAGCTCCAACATTCTTTAATCTGAACGGTATTACCTAACGCAGTATGTCCCATTATAGGTGATAAAATGATATTTTCTCCTGGTCAAAGGGAAATATTGGGATCTGATTATAGTCAGAAAAAGCGTCTATGAAGCTCAGCAACCTATGCCCAACTGTAGTATCCATAAGCTGGTCAATCTTCAGGAAGGAAAACTATCATTTGGATATACTAAATTCAGATCGGTGAAGTCTACGCACATCCTCCACTTTCCATTGGCATTTTTTACCATTACCACATTGATCAAACAGTCAAGGTAATGGATTTTCTTAACAAAATCTAATGCTGACAGTTTCTCCACCTTTGCTGCTACGGCCTTATTCCATTCTTGGTTAAAGATTCTCTTTTTCTGCTGAACCGGTCGGGATATAGGGTTTATGGTCAGCCTGTGGGAAGCCAGTTTTGGATCGATTCAAAGTATATCTTTATAGAACCAAGTAAAGACATCTAAAAGTTCACGAACCAGCAGAGTCAACCCTTTCTTGACCCCTGGCTTTAACTAGGTTCCTATCCTAACCGCTTTCTCAGGTTCTTCAGTTTTGACCTGCACATCCTGCATTTCCCCGGCTGGCTCTGGGAATTTGTCGACTTCTTCTCTCGAGTCAACAATAGAAATAAAGAATGTCTTCCTTGTTATTACTGTGTAACAACTCCTACCTGCCTTCTGATTCCTTGATGCTACTTTGATTCCCTTACCTGCTGGGAATTTTATCTTTAAATAGTGAATGGATAGGGCAGTATTTGTACTTACCATGAATGACCGCCCGAGAAGGATCAAGTACGGAAAAGGCTGATCGACCACCACAAATTTGGTCATCATGATTTTCTTGTAGGGCTTCTGTCCTATAGTGAGGGGCAAAGTCACTACTCCAACTGGCATTACACAGCTATCTCTGAACCCTTGTAATGGTGTCTGGGTTCCTTCTATGTGCAAATTCTTAATTCTCAGCTCATCCAGGATTTCTTTAGAGATTATATCAACCGAACTACTTAGATTGATGAATACCTTATTTATCTTCTCTCATGCCACCAGTACTTTTATCACAAGTGCATCATCGTAGGGGTAGCTAACTCAATATGCGTCCTCCTTTGTGAACATAATCGGCACCTCCTACTACAACTTGGGTTTCTTGGCCAGAGAAACATTGTATATAACTTGGTATGCCACCATTGAGCATTTGGAGTAATTTTTCTGCTACTTATTCGATTCTTCTACTAATATGGGTCCACAAAAAATAATCGTAACGGGGTTGAGATTCGATCCGCCGGGCTGGTCAACAGACGTGAGCTGTCGGTTAACTCAAAACTCTTCTAGGTACTCATTCCTTATCAAAATATTTACTTGCTTCCTCAACTCAGAGCATTCCCCTGTGGTATGTCCTGGCCCTCTATGCATATTGCACCGCTTCTTCAAATATGCTCTCTACTCTACTTTCTTTCTTTTGAAATTTATGTACAGCAAACCCCAATTCTGGATCGCTTCATAGATGTCTTCAAGTAGCACGGCCAAGGGAAGAAAATTTTCAATAAGAGTAACCCTTCCTTCTCCGACCAGGCATTCATCATGGCCCCTCGGGCTTCGAGGCTACCTGGGAAGGTTGCTCGAATGACACATGTTTAGCCTATGGTCTCTCTAATTTCTAGGCCTTTACTCGGCCTATTACTCCTCCAGTTGTTCGACACATTGCACCAGTTTATGAAATTTACCCTCTACGAAGGTCTGTACTCATCGTTTAGCCTTCGATATTTCTGAGGATGAGCTAGAGGTCTTTCCTTTTCCCCGTACCTATTATCTTCTTTGGTCCTAACATGCTCCCTAGGAGGTTCGGCAAGGGTTTTCTTAGCCTCTTTCCCTTTTTCTATTGATATATACTTCGGACCTTGTTATACACAGCCGCATAATTTACGATGTTGATCTGCACCAGGTAGTACCATAATCTATTTAGCCTCAGCCCTGACTTGAGAGCGTTCAGGGCGATAGGTTGGTCAAAAGCTCCTAAGGCTATTACTTCATTGTGAAATCTCTAGATGAAGTTTTCAAGGCTCTCACTTTTGCCTTGTCTAACCCGCTTTAGTTGCTCCTGGTCCTTAGCTGCCTCGTATAAGCCTTGAAAATATTGCACGAACTTCTCAGTCAGCTTGTGGTAGGAGGTGATACTACGTTGCCTTAAGCCCCTATACCAGAGTAGAGCAGATTCTTCTAAGCTCATGTGGAAGAGTCTACACATTTGGTCATGCCTTAGCCCCGTAATTAATAGTAGGTCAATAATCTGATCAATATAGTGGTTGAGGTCAGTGACCCTCTGTAAGTGGGCAGGTTTGGTAGTTCAAACTCGCTTAAGAGCTTTGCATCTCTCAACTCATCTATCAGCGGTGATCTCCTATCTCTTTCTATCTTCTTTGTGAGATGATGATCTTTCTTCTCCTTCTCTGCTAAGAGCTCTCCAACTTTTCCTCCAAATTGCAGACCTAGCTCTTTAGGCTAAATTCACCCTGGTGATGTTGTTGTTCAGTAGATGGCACTTTTCTTGTCGCCTGCTCGAAACCTTTAATCTGCGTCTCCTATCTCTCGGGAAATGCTTAACTTGGCCTGTTGCTTCGGCCAAATTATACAAGGTCCCTGACCTGTTCCTCTAATATGTCTGTTCCCGAATCTTCGTATGAGATTCCCTCTTGTCGCTGTTCCTTGCATCCCTCTTCATACTTTTGATAAACTCAGTCATGAGCTATCTCAGTTCTTCCCTTTCTTCCCTCAAGGTTCTCAACTCTATCTAAATTTTGAATGACTGCGAGCTTCCTATTTGATGAAGAGGCCTGTTCTCGTAGCCTCCATTCCTGTTTGGGTTCGGGCCTCACTCTTTGGTGGTGAGATTTCTACTAATAGATGACTGCTTCGCCATAGTCAACTGTCGTCTTCTTGGACAAAGCTTTTTGTTTGATCCTCACAGTTGACGCCAAACGCTATTAACACAAAAAAAAATAGTTCTTCGGGCCAACGAGTTTTAGATTTATTTGTTGGCAGGAATTGACACTTGGGCCTCGTCCTAGTTGGGCTTGCGTGCGTGAGCTTGGGTCTTCTCTTCGTTGTCAGCTATGACAGAACCTATAAAATAATAACACAACTATCATGATGGTCTCGCTAGGGTGGGTTTTAGCGAAGACTCTTCAATACTTAAGCTAGAGAGGGTCTTTGTGATGAGAATTTGGTTAAAGAAGTAAAGATGTATAAAAAAAGAATGAAAGGAAACATCTTGTTTTCTATATTCATTTTTTTGCTATTTAGGCATACTCTAAAGTATTGACTGGGTCTTTTTCATCATCCCTTGCTTCTATGTCTTTCCCTTATTTTTATAGTTCTGATCTTCAGAGGACTTTCTGGGCATTCTTATTCTGCTGTATTTTTGTCATACACAAAATATCTTTTTGTAGATCTTCTGACACACTTCTGACTCTGCTCTTACTGTATTTCTGTCACATGCCAAATATCATTCTACAAATCTTCTTCTAACATACATCTGCTACACGCCATGTATCTTTCTGACATCCGTTTAAGCATATTCTTTATGTCTGTTTTCGCCAGTGGATTTGGTTAAGTGTGAGGCTAAGCTTGATCTGTCCAGGATCGGCCCCCTATTAGTCTCTTCCTGTCCGGCTCGGCTATGGTTCAGAGCTGTCCCTAAGGGCTGGTCTTCTGGTAACTTCACTAGTTATACCTAGTCGGCCCATCCATTATAGAGCTGACCCGATCTTCTCGTTGATTTGCAAGTACCGAGAAGAACTAATCTAGTTAATGAGTAAAGGGTGGTCTTTGTGGTATCTTAGCTGGTTTTATCAAGCAAGTACTTTAGGTTGCTGATTCGGTTCTCTAATTCAGAGCAGGTTTTGCACTGTCTAGCCTTTTCAGGACCTGGCCCGATAGCTGTCACTATAGGCCTGTCTACGGGGTGAGTTGTCTTGCAAAGAACGGTGGACTCTGAGAAGGGTTGTCCCTAAAGAAGACCTCTAACTCGGCTCTTAGGAGCCGACTTCTTCTTGGGCTTAAAGGCTTTGGGCTAGAGGAGGTTTTCTGAGGGGGGAACAAAAACGATAACAGTTTAACCACTTAAATTATACATAATAGTATTATAATTATGTAGTTGGAATATAAAATTTATATTTCAATTAATATGACATTTATTTATCTATTATTTATTACTATTATATAACCACCACATTAATAAAAAAAATAAAATAACAATTAATTAATAAATAACAACCACTAATTGATAATACGTCAGTTTAAATATAAATTTCGTATCTTAATTATATAAATTTAGCACTACTCCTATTTTAACTTTTAAAATTTTTTAATTATGCTAATTTGACCCTCCATCTATAATATCAAATTTGATTTTGTTCCTAGTATTGAAAGTAGAGATTATCTATATAGGCACACATTCCTCTTAATATTGAGAGTAGATACTACCAATTTGACATAAAATATTCGGTTTGCACTACAACTATAATCAGTTTAGAGACTAAATCCCACTATACACTTGAGATTCTAAAAAAGAAAAAAAAGCTTAAAATCCCACTTTTATCTCATTATTAATTATTTTTTAGGATGAATCTATTTTAATTTATTGATTTATTTACTAAATCTGTTTTCTTTATAAACCTACTATGTACCTTCTTTAAAATAAACATTGTTTATTACTATTTACGCTAATTACAAAATGCACAATTATTTTTAATAATGTTTCTAAAATATTTTCAATTTTAAAAATCTGAATTTTTATGAATAGATGTAAAGGAGTTAAAAAATAATTAATAATGAGATAATTGTGGCATATCAATCAGCACTGAATTTGAAATCATCATTTGTGCTTTTATTTAAAAAAAAAAAAGAATTATTTAGATCATGCGATTGTGATACATCTACAATGTAGTTTAGAAAATAAATTGCTTTTCTCTTGGCTATGTTTTATGGAGCACATAGCAAAGAGAAGAGGTAATTTAATTTTCTTTTTGCAAGACATTTTTTTTTTCTCAAGGGAGAGGAAAATGAATTTGAGACTTTCACTTTAATGGAGAAATGTACTGTAAGGTGCAAGCCCTTTATCACTAGATCATTTAAATAAGTGCTTTTTGCCAGACTTTTTAAAAGCTTTTCTCTTGTCACCTATTTTACATATATATTTTTAATGAGAATTTGTTATTTTTGACTTGAAAAATAAATAAAAAATTTAATGTAACATCGGTTAAAGTTGTTAAAGTATATTAACCAAAATTTTATTTTTCTTACCATTTTGCCCTTACAACAAAAAAACACACTCAAAAACACTCTTCTCTCTCTCGGCCAACTTGATTTTGTCCTCAAATTCTCCAAAACTTGTACAAACTGAGCACATTTTGAAGATTTGAAGCAAATCAACTATTGTGGAGTGAAAAAATTAAAAATGTGCAAAAATTTGTGAGTTTTTATTCAAAATTTAGTTTTATTATGTTTTTGAATTGTTTTTATATATAGTTGTTAAAAACATATAGATGTAGTATTAAGAAAGTATAAAATAGGTTAAAAATGAGTGTAAATGGTCAAAATTATTCAAAAATAGCCGAAAATAGCAGATTCTAACTATTTTATAGACCAGCCTGTGATACCACGCGCCAAGTGAGCATGACACGCGTGCGGCATGGATGTGATGCTTGTGCGGCGTGTGAGTGATGCACGCGCATCACGCCACTCGCCGCCACATGGTAATTTTTATTTAGTTTATTTAATTTTTAATTGAAAATATTAAAATTGTGCGTAAATTATTTAATTTTAATCATTATTTTTTAATTTTGTTTTTGCCATTATTATATTATTTTTGTTAGTTGAAAAGTTTTAATAATTTTTTTTACAAATAATTGTTTTTAATTTTTAGTAATTATTTAAATTATCTAATAATTGGTTATATACTAATAATTATTTCTTTTAAGGAAGGAGAACGTGTCAAAGAAATATACAATTGCCGAAAATAAATTCTACCGATCGACTTTATCTGCGTACTCGAAGTTGTGAGTTATCAAAAAAATAAAAGACAAATTAACTTCAAGCCAAATATAAATATTTCAAACCACATATTTTGGTCATTTTTTAGATGTACAAGATATTGTATTCTCAGATATTTTAGTATACAAAATTTTATTAAGAAGTGTACATATTAAAATTTTATATGAAGAATTATGGTTCTATATAGGCAACAGGCGTATTGATTCTCTCGTCTAGAATTTTATTTGATTACGGGTTGAGGATAGGGGATTATGCCTCAGTAAAGGAGTTGGATGATAGATTGTGGGATAAATACTTTAGGGGTAAACATGAGTTGACCTACAAAGATTATAATCCGTGGTTCAATAACGTTACATTTGATGATGATATAGATGTAGATATAGATGTAGTGAAAATGTGTCTATTTTATGTATTTTATAAATTGTTGATGCCACGTGATTGAAATAGAGCCGTACAATATTTTGTGCTTCGCCTCGCAGATGATTTAGAAGAGCTTAATGTCTATCCTTGGGGCATGATTGTATGGACTATGCTCTATTATAGCTTAAGTACAATCCTAATTAAAAAGTTAATAAATGTCAAAAATGCTAGCACTCAGAATAGAAAAACATACAACATATAGGCATTTGGTCAGACAATCTTGGTGAATAATTCATTTATTTTTTATTCATTATTGATTCATTATCATATTGAGATGTATAAAAAATTGTTAGTTTTTTTTTTTATTTTGCATTAAAGAAGATTAGTGAATAGTATTGTTAATTTTTTTAGATTGTTAATTTTTTATTTATTATCTTAGGTGTGGAACTATAAGGTGATCTTGAGATATAAGGAGGTATTTGCATGCAAGGATGGTGACCCTTTTTTGCGTCTTCTAAAATTGGTCCAGTATAGGCACCATATTATACAAAGACACTACAAATGTTCTCTTCGACGGTATTGGGGTATGTTTTTACATTTAACAAAAAATATATATAAATTTTTCATAAATTTTGTTGCCTTTTCTATTAATGATTAATAAATTTAAAATTTTGTGTAAGTTTTAGAAGTATTTAGGAAGTTGGTGCCCCATAAATATAAGAAGAATATGAACTGTAGTGTGGTGACAAAATTGTGCATTTTATTGGAAAAATGGGGAGGGACTCTGAAGTTGGAGAAAGTAGAGATTTCGAACACCCAATTTATCGATCGTCAGGTTAATATGGATGTTCAACCTGGGTACGAATTCGAAGCCCCACTAGCGACTGAAGTAATAATGTTATAACTTAATCTTGTTCTTTAAATTCATTACTATATGTTGTTGATGAGTAGTATATTTGGAAGATTGATTATAATCACTTATATATATTTTGAGCCCGACACATCATTATTGCATATCATATCCCAGAGAAGATGATTAATGATCTTCAAGCAGAGCTATTTAATAGGATTAATAAGGTTATCTCAGAGCTTTTCATAAAGATTAAAAGTATTGGCTCAAAGATTCAAACAGAGGTAATGAGTATAATGGATATGGATAAAGAAGATATCTTGCATCAGATACCTCTCATGATGCGGCACATGAAGTCATCCAGGATCTCTGAGGATATAGGGTAGACTATGATATATTTTGAACCTAAATTTCATTGGATACAAAATTTAACAAGTTAATACATTGATTGGCATTGTTTGGTTTTAGGGCATCGAATTCATAGCAGCTGACTTTTAGGCTTACACTCCTGCAAGCAAGTCTCAGCATCAGTCATGCCAATAGATATACAACATGTAGCTGAGAGCTTTGTAAGTGTAAAAATTATACCCGTTGTGTTAGCTTAAAATATAAACAGGTATAAGTGCCACTGCAGGAAAGCGCAAGCCCAATACAATTCTTATACCAATCCATTCAAAAAGCCCATGAAAAATAAACTTATGAAATTAGAAGTAGAAGCTACAGTTGACATAAATGTGCAACTAATTCCTATTCATCAAGAAAAATTTAAGGACATTGTAATTTGGATAAATAAAAATGACCAAACATAGCTTATTGCTTTGCACGGACTCGATGCTAGTAGCACGTGGTTTAAAGAGCTATTGTTTCACTGGTTTGACGATGTGGTGAGGACTTTTATTTTTATATTTTTTTGTTGTGAGTTTTTTAACAGTATCAAAATTTTTATATATTCTATCACAGTTTTGTAGCATATAAATAAATACTTAAAGGTTATGTGTACACGGTAGAGGATGTTGCCCGATATGTACTCACAGGATTGCACAATTGTAATGCATATTTTTATGTGAGTATTTTTTATTCGTCTATTATGCATACTACATTATAATACTATAGGTTAACTATTAATGAGTTTAACATCGTATGTATTTAGGAGTACATTAAACAAATGTGGCAAATATCCTTCACCCTCAATTCAAGTTCTAACGACCAATAGATTGAACCGTTGTTGTCATATGTACTTGGAACAAAGACTGATTAACTTGGTACTAAACAGTGGGCATCGGTCAATAAAGTAGTGGAAGTAATATCTTTTTATTGTTATTAAATACAATAAGTTCAAAATAATACAATAATAGTTTTTGCAAGTATATATTCCGTTGAGTATCAATTGAGAACATTAGTTTACAGCAGAGGTCGACCTTGTTCAAATGAGGATTACGCTGTATGATTCTAATGTGAACAACCACTTCGACAATGCCATTCTAAAATTTATAGAACCTTTGCATGTTACCATGTCGTTTTTTCTTTATAAATGTAGATTTTATAGTTTAAGGGAAATACAAAATCTAGATATGTTCTCTTGGCCAATTATTTGTTTGAGGAATAATGAACCTCAACAAATAGTTGGGAGCGAGAATTGTGGCCCATTTGTCTGTATGTTTATTGAGTATCTTATGTTAGGTCGGTCATTTAAGTTCTTTCTTTAGATTGGTGCCTTTTATAGATAAAAGATGGCCGTTGATTTATAGACTACTGTAGCATCTGCTTTATAGATGTGTAATATATTTTTCACATGTGTATTTGTGACATATTATTATTTTGATGTCTGCGTGTTGGGTGGATGTGTGCAGAGTGATATATAATTGTATAGAAGTGTGCTTTTCCAAAATATAGGTTTGGAAACGTCCATATAATAAGGGAGATTTTGCTGAAATTTCATTAAAATATCATACATCCCACTCCTGTAACTTACAATTTTGACACTTATACAGATATTTCCATAACTTATCTAAAACTGAACATTTTCAACATCAACATAATAAAAAGTATAAGCACATTACAAAATAAGTGCGTTACAGAAGTTACAAAACTCAACACTCTAATGCAAAGTAGCATAATTAGAAAATGGTAAATAATAACCCTTCATACAATGAAATCTTTATACAGAATTATGCCTCAGAATCCAAGTCGTTTCCTCCATCTCATACTTGTCTCAAACAAAAAAAAAGAGGCTTATATTATAGTAAATTTAAAAATTAAATACCAATAAAGTAGTTTTATAAACAAACATACATCACCTACTATGTAAAGCGATAGGGTTTTGATGCGTCTGTCGGTTATGTCCATATTGTCTACAACGACTACAAATCTTCTTCGATGGTTTCTCCCCTTAAGATGGAATCCGATTCATCCGATGCATGCCTACTTGTTGATGTGCTATCGGAGGCTAGATGTCCATATTTTTCAAATTCTCTAAGACAATCCAATTCAACGGATGGCCAACCGAAAGTATTGACTCAATATAGGCACGGAATAAAATCTCGGATGTGTAATAAGTCAAATAAAAACTCTCATGCGATAATCTTATATATCTATATACAACAAGTACATGGAGACAAGCCAATTGTCTATAGTAAAACTTTTGATAGCTACATGTTCTATTAAAAATGTCTACTATTTTGTCTCTACCATCGTCCTTGACCATAAATCGTGAAAAATCAACAGAGTAAATTGTCATTCGACTTACGTCATCATTATATTTCATGAATTTGTGATTTGCCTAATTCATCAAGATGGTCATCATGTTTTGTGCCGCCAACCGTCTATGGTAAAATTACAGTTATGTTAACTTCCGTATCTACTTTACTAAATTGGTCATTGGAAACTTTCTTACTTCTTTTGCAACTGCATTAATACTCTCTACAATATTAATAGTCATGACATCATACCTTCTGAAAATACTAGTTGATCAAGCCTATCTTACCATACCAATATCCTCCTCCAAGTACTTAGTTATATCAGGTCTCATTTCTCGCATTTTATTCAATTGGTGTTGAAAATCAGGGACATTATACGCCTTGGCAGTAGTAAAATAGGTAGACAAATGTACTCATTTTTTAGAATTTTTCATTAGTAACTTATATTTTATCACCAAATTTTCCTTCAAGTGAAAGATAGAGAACCCATGATATGCATTAGAAAATATACCCCGTATAGCTCTTTCAATGTTGGCGTATCAATCAGATATAAAAATAAGATTCTGATGGTTATTAATTACTCCCTACAGCTTGACCATAAACCACTCCTAAAAAGCATCATTTTCTGAGTCAACAATTCCCTATACCAATGAAAACATTTGATTGTTTTCGTCTTTACAAACAGCCAAAAATATTATACCAAGATAAGAACCTTTCAAAAATGTTCCATCCACTGTAATCACCGATCTGATTGATGAATTAAAACTTCTGATGCATGCTTCCAGTGCAAAAATAAATACTTAGAGTGATTGTCTGCATCAGTTTTCAAGTGAATAACCATACCTATGTTATTCTGTTGTAACGTATAGTTATATGCAGGAAGTAATCTGAATAATTTCTCTGGATCACCTCTTATGAATCGTAATGCATGCTCCCTAACTCACCAAGATGTAATATATATTATCTGAACACTGAATTCTTCACGTATGTATGCTTGAATGTCCTTCGGTCTATAATTTCTATTGACCTACGTAAACTTATTTTTAATTACTTTAGCAACAATACTACTCTTGGTTTACCAGTGACCATCCCGCAATTGACCCAAAACACAAGTGTACTCTACATCTACTCATCTCACGATGAAAAAACGCCGTATTTCCATCGATATTGCCCGTAATCTCTATTTGCATCTCTCATAATTGCATTTTAGCTCGATCTTTGGTAGACTTGTAAACTGTAAAGCTCTATTTGCCCTTAAGTGCAACCATGCTTGTAGCCTCATGAATTTTATTTTTGTTATTATACAACTTTTCTATAAACACATCTTCAATTCCAGTACAAGATATTTTTCTAATATGTTCAAGTCAAATGGCGGTATTTCAGACTGGAATTGAAATGAGTTTTTGGCCTGAACCCTTTTTTCTTTGGCATAGTCATTATTATTATCATTATCGTCATCATCATTATTTCTATCCACAGTCGTTTCTCTATAATCAGCATCATCATCATCATCATTATCATTTCCATCATCATTATCAACCTTAGAACCAACATCATAACCACGATCATCATTCTTATAACCTTCGTCATTTCCAATATCATTACCAAAATTTTGACCAATATCATAGTCAAAATCAACACCAACATCCCCATATACCTGACTATCATAATATGTGTAGGCTAGTTGTTTATTGAACATTGAGGGAGAATAATGATAATCCTCAGGGGGATTTAGAACATACACAAAGGTTGTAGACTTGAATTGATTGCCGTAGCCTTATTTATGCTCTATAAGTGCTTCTACTTTATTTTCATATTCAAAAGCTCGAACATTCATTGTTATACATAGAGGTGTAGCAATATTCTTCTGTAGGCTTAACCACAATATCATATTGTCATCATTTTTAAGTAGAATATGTCTCAACTTTATAGTACTTAAAGGAACTTCGAACTTCAGAGTCACTTTATACTGCATCTGATCAACTCTTAGAAAATGATGAACTATTCTCAACAACGCTTCATATTTAATATTTTTTTAAACTATCATGTTTATATTTTGATATCCAATATATCTCTCAAAATAATCACTAGAACTCTCTCATCTTTCCCTAAAGATATAATGGTCGAAATTTGCATCATAATTAATACCAACAACACTTAAAAAAAAAACAAAAAAAATAATTATTAGTTTAATATATATAATAATTAAAAACAATATAAAATATTGAATATATATAAATATAAAATAAATAAAATTTAATATAAATAAAAAATAAAGACAAATTTTGATTTTAAAAAATTAAAAATGACACGTGGCAACACGTAATGCCATGTGGAAGTGATGCATGCCCCGTAGTGCGCACTACAGGGCGCACATCAAGGAGGAGCTCATTGGAGCATGCTCCCAAACGGGCTAATGCACGCACTATAAGGAGCACGTTAGCTTGGCACTTCCAATCACGCGTCAACATGTAGAGATTTAAACCCCGCATGTGAAATACGCTCCAGCGCGTGCGTCATGAGGCACACTCATATTTGGCTCTGAATTTGTTATTTTTAGTCATTTTATTACCTTTTTTTTTTTTTACTTTTTGCACCTATTTTCAATTTTATTTTAACATTCTTAAAACTAAATTTACACATTTTAACTCTATATATACAAAACAAGCTAACGCATGGCTTCGTAGACAATCGTAAAAAAAGGTTGGAATTCATCATTTTTTTGTCATTTTTAACTTCTTACATTCATTTTCAATCTATTTTACACCTTTCTAATACTATAGCTATATATTTTTAACAATTATATACAAAAAAAATTCAAAAATGCAACAAAACTAAATTTAAAAAAAAGAACTCTCTAATTTTTGTTTATTTTTAGTTTTTCCAACTTCATAATTGATTATTTTAGTTCAAATCTTTAAAATATGTAATATTTGAAGCCGATCTATAAATTTTGAAGAATTTTAAGGGAAAAAAATTGAATTGTGGCTGAGAGAGAAAGAGGATAGAAAGAGGGTATAATGACCGAATAATCTTTTTTTATAAAGGGACAAAATAAAAATTATATATATATATTTGGTTAATGTAATTTAAAACCATTGACTAAGATCAAAATAAATTTTTTATTAGTTAAATAAGAGAATTTTTCATTTTTAATTGTGGCATTTATTTGTCTGATGAAATATAAACTAATAAGACTTTAAAGGTGAATTAAAGAGAGATTAAAATTATGATTTATGGTCCAATTGATTTTGAAAATAAATTTTTTTTGTTTGTTTAGAATCTTCTATCCTTAATTATACCTTTGTTAGAATAGAAATTCCAAATTTAAATTTTCTCTTTCATACGTGGAAAAAGAACTATAATTTTAATTGAGGATAATTAAAATAAAATATTTTTATTGAATAATGGGTTTAAAGAGTGGGTTGAAATAATCTCACTCCTGCACTTAGTTAAATGGTCTAGTAATAAAAAACTTCTAATATATTTTTTCATTAAAGTGAAATTTTCTAATTCGATTTTTTCTTTCTTAAATTAAAAAAAAAAAAGAAAAAAGAAATAGCCTCACTCCTTAATCAGCCGTCTCAAAAGGTGCAGCCCACAAGATTCAAAAGGAAGTATTGCAGTGCCTATATTCACTATTTAGATTCTGGCCCCACATTTTACATGATCTGACCCAATTTCCATGAGCAAGACAAGGGTTTTATAAGAAATCATTTGGGGGCTAAATAATAAGATCCGTTTACTACGATTAGGGTTGGGCTCACTTGGGTTTAGTTCGGCCCCTTTACACTTTTACCCAGAGACATTTTGGCGCCAAATTGTGTTCTTTTTCCCGCCAAATCCTCCCAACAAACACTTTGCGCTCCCATTCTCAGTTTCTCACTTCCAAATCTCTCTCTCCATCTCTCTCGCGCGCGCTCCGTAGCCATGGCCTCTGATTCCGATTTCACCAACTTCAACAATGGTCAGTTATTTTAAAATCAAAACACGTATTTGTATTTACACTATGATTATGTATTACTTTTATAAATTTCATTATTCGTTCATTTAATTTGGGTTTTTTTTAGGACCTTCGTCGCCGGATGATTCGATTTCAACTCCGATTGACAACACCTTCTCCTCCCCCGCCGACTCTTCAAGAGCCCGTCGAGGCCGTAGCGGAGGCCGCCGCCACCGATCCTCTACACCCACGACCTTCGCGACCCCGCCTGCGAGCCAATCCCGCTTCGCCGTCTCATCCGAAACTCCAAGCACAACACCATCCCGCTCCCACCGCAGATCCAACGGCCGAAGGCCCGCCACGTCACCATCCTCCACCGACGACATACCACCGTCGTCCTCCGAGGCCGGCGATGACATGGACGAGGCAACGCCGACGTTCGTGTGGGGCACGAACATCAGCGTGCAAGACGTGAAGAGCGCGATACAGATGTTTTTGAAGCACTTTAGAGAAAAAGAAGAGTTGTTGAGTGGGAGTGAGAATGAGATTTTTAAAGAGGGGAAATATATGAGAGCGATTAATAGGGTTCTTGAAATTGAAGGAGAGTGGATTGATGTTGATGCCCATGATGTGTTTGGTTATGATTCTGATTTGTATTACAAAATGGTTAGGTACCCACTCGAGGTTTTGGCCATTTTTGATATTGTGTTGATGGATATTGTTAGTCTAATCAACCCCTTGTTCGAAAAGCATGTGCAAGTGAGGATTTATAATCTTAAGAGCTCCACTTCAATGCGAAATCTCAACCCATCCGGTTAGTTTTTTAAAATTGTTCTTATCGTTTTGATAAATGAGATGTGTTAATGAATATTCTTGTTGATATTGGTATGGTTTTGGTTAGATATTGAGAAGATGGTGTCATTGAAAGGAATGATTATTCGGTGTAGTTCCATCATACCGGAGATTAGGGAGGCAATATTTAGGTGTCTTGTGTGTGGATACTATTCAGATCCCATAGTAGTGGATAGAGGTAAATTGATTTGGCTGTTTTATTTGTTGGTTTAATCTGTAGTAAATGTTGTTTTAGGTTGATTTTCACGTGTTTGTTTGTTATCAGGGCGAATAAATGAACCTGCAGTATGCTTGAAGCAAGAGTGTCTTGCTAAGAACTCTATGACACTGGTGCATAACCGATGCAGGTAATTTAAAGCCTTAGTTCTGTCTGCTAAGCTAATTGCTTGATTGTTTGACATATGTAGTGAGTGTATTTTCACCATTTCAATAAGTTGTAATTGTTTCTTGCCAGTGCCATAGCTAGCTCATTGGATGTCTATTGATTAGACTACAATCTGGTAATAAAGACAATATGCTAATTTGTAATAACTTTTGATTTACCCATCTTTTGTCATAAACCTCTTTTCTTTCAGCTTTTTAGGCCTCCTACTTGAAATCAGTGATTAAACTAGTTCATATTAGCCACATTTTTGGGAAGACCAGGCTTCTTTTTCTATTTACCTTAATGGTTTTTACCCTAAATTTGATCAGTTGGCATTTAATTTGAAGTCAAAGGTGAAAGGCTTTTTGAATAGATAACATAGAATGATCTGAGCCCATAGTTGGAATACGTGGGCTTTATCTATACCAGTTTTAGAAGATTGAAACTAGGTATATAGCAAATTCTTTGGAAATTAAGCTGTAATGCTCAAAATTTGAAAGTGGACTAGTAGAAGGGGTGGGTTTAGTGGGGAATGCCTACAAGTATAAACTGAATCAATTAAAAAAATCAATTTATTCCATAAGGTAGTCACAGAATTTGATATTGAAAAATATTCTGATTTATGGCATAAGAATGAGATGATAATTAAGCGGTCTTGCTTTAAAACACAGGTTTGCTGATAAGCAGATTGTGAGGCTCCAGGAGACACCAGATGACATCCCTGATGGTGGAACACCACATACGGTGAGCTTGTTGATGCATGACAAGCTGGTGGATGCTGGAAAGCCTGGTGACAGAATTGAGGTAAATCCGACCACATAGCAGTCTTTTCTGATCACAAGTTTCCTTATTTTTTTCTTATCTGATTAGTTCCCTTCTCCTTTCTATAGGTCACAGGGATTTATAGGGCTATGAGTGTCAGAGTTGGGCCAACACAGAGAACCGTGAAATCATTATTTAAGGCATATATTATATCTTTTTTTCCACTACATCTGAATCTCCAATATATTCATAGGTCTGGTTGTAAGTACTTTCTCTTGACTGCAGACATACATTGATTGTCTTCATATAAAGAAAGCGGACAAATCAAGAATGCTAGTTGCGGATGCTATGGAAGTTGATAATGGCACACCTAGAATAGAAGAAGAAATCCAATTTGACGAATCAAAGGTATATCACATTCCTCCTTGGGAAAATCTTTTATTTCTTTCATCTGTTATTAACTGTGCTTTATATTGCAGATTGAGCAATTGAAAGAGTTGTCAAAACAACCTGATATATACGAAACATTAACCAGGTCTTTAGCACCAAACATCTGGGAGCTGGATGATGTGAAGAAAGGTCTTCTTTGCCAGGTGCTGTACTAATTTGGCCCACTAATCTACCAACGGCTTTCTTGGTGTTCTGATATGTTAGTTCATATTGCCTCATTCTTCCCTTTGATACTGATAGCTAGTTTATTGATGTCAATGTAGCTTTTCGGTGGGAATGCATTGCAGTTACCATCTGGTGCTAGCTTCCGTGGTGATATCAATATCCTTCTTGTTGGTGATCCTGGAACCAGCAAGTCCCAGTTGCTCCAATACATTCACAAGCTATCTCCTCGAGGCATTTACACCAGTGGAAGGGGGAGCTCTGCTGTTGGCTTGACAGCTTATGTAACCAAAGATCCTGAAACAGGGGAAACTGTATGATACTATTTTGGATGTGATGCTTCTATTTTCTTTCCATCTAGATTTCACCTTTAAATTTGAGAAATTGATTAGATTTGATACTGTTGACCTACTCTGTAGGTTTTGGAGAGTGGAGCCTTGGTTCTGAGTGACAGAGGCATCTGCTGCATTGATGAATTTGACAAAATGTCTGAAAATGCAAGGAGCATGTTACACGAGGTAGATTATATTTCATTTAATTAAAAATTAATTTGACTTTTGTAAGTTGTTATTGCATGTATGCGAAGTTTTTATCAATGATCATGCAAGTTTTTTCTTTACCCAAATGTCTTTAAAGAAGAGAACATCGAGATGTGGTTGTTTCATAGGTTGTGCTTGTTTTCCTCTCAACTCTAAACGTTGGCTTCTTAGGGGTTTCCTTTCCTGTAAAATATGTGGATTTGTTCCAGGACCGAAGTTACCGATCCTAAGATAGGATATAAAGTTGACTAAATATAGTTAACTCTTTTGATTTAGTGTCAAAAAGTGCATTCTATTAATATTCGATTCATCATTCATCATTTTTGTCCGTGTTATCTTCTCATGGTTGAGTTAAATTTTAAATTTGAATTCAATTCTCTCAGGTGATGGAGCAACAAACTGTTTCAATAGCAAAGGCTGGGATCATTGCTTCACTTAATGCTAGGACTTCAGTGTTAGCCTGTGCAAATCCTAGTGGTTCACGTTATAATCCTCGCTCATCTGTGATTGATAATATCCATCTTCCTCCTACTTTATTGTCCAGGTAAGAAGATACCATTTACATGCCATGCAACTAGGATATTGGCGTTTACTAAAGTACCATTAGCTT
Source organism: Ailanthus altissimus (assembly GCA_946807835.1). Taxonomy (NCBI): domain Eukaryota; kingdom Viridiplantae; phylum Streptophyta; class Magnoliopsida; order Sapindales; family Simaroubaceae; genus Ailanthus; species Ailanthus altissimus. The sequence goes on from OX327698.1 coordinate 18,078,781, forward strand.
TTCATGTCCACGGGAAACACAACAGTTAAAACTCATGTCACAATTCTTGATGGTTGATTTCATCAAACCTTTGGTTGTGAATTATTGGCTGTTACAAGTTCATACCTGCTAATGCTAGAATATTTAGTGACACTACTTATGATTTTTGTTAACTAGAACTATTTTGACTGTTGATGATTCTTAGGTTTGATTTGATCTACTTAATACTCGACAAAGCTGATGAACAGACAGACAGACGTCTTGCCAAGCATATTGTCTCATTACACTTCGAGAATCCTGAGGTTTGATGAAATGTCACTATCTCACTTGGTCTAGGGCCTATGTCTGGCGATTTTCTTGTTCATCAGTAAAATCCCTGTATCTACTTGCAGAGTTCTGAGCAGACTGTCTTAGACCTTGCTACATTAACTGCTTATGTGAGCTATGCTCGAAAGCATATTCATCCACAATTATCTGATGAAGCTGCTGAAGAGTTGACTCGAGGATATGTAGAAATGAGGAGGAGAGGAAATTTCCCTGGCAGTAGCAAAAAGGTTTAATTCTATTATGCTATTTTTGAATTTCCTACTGCAGCTTCTCTTTATGTATACTTTTTTGACTGAGCTGATAAATGATACTATACGAAATCCTTGTAATCAAGTTGTTCATTTTCTACAATCACATAATTGAAGGTTTTTGCATTCAACTAAATAATAGTCTTTCATGTGATGACTTTGCTCTCAAGTTAGTTTGTTCTTTTTTATTTTGCAAATTTATTGCAGATTTTTTGCTTAGTTTGATCATTGCCACTTGCAATAGACCTTTACGAAAATTAAAAAAAAAAACCCTGCAATTTGAACTCTGGTTTCTAAATATGTTCTGTAACCAACACTTCTCATGTGTCTGGATTTGTTAACTAACAGGTGATAACAGCAACACCTAGGCAAATTGAGAGTTTGATACGCTTAAGTGAGGCTCTGGCTCGAATTCGTTTCTCAGAATTGGTTAGTATTACATGCCTTTTGAGTTTTGACTGCAACAATAGTTCCCGATGAATAGAGAATGAACTTATGGTCAAACAGGTTGCAAAGAGTGATGTAATGGAGGCATTTCGGCTTTTGGAAGTTGCGATGCAACAGTCAGCTACTGATCATTCAACAGGTAAGTTTTGGAATGCTATTATTCCTGATTTTATTTTCCATCCAGACTAACGGGATCTGATTAAGGCTTTTACCTTTCCATAAAAGGAACTATTGACATGGATCTCATTACTACTGGAGTTTCGGCAAGTGAACGGATGAGACGTGAGAATTTGGTATCAACTACTCGCAACATAATTATGGAGAAGATGCAACTTGGAGGACCCTCAATGCGCTTGTTAGAGGTCTGTTAGCGATGCACTAGACTCAATATTTGTACTTAGTGTTGATCACAACTAACACTTGAATGCTCTGATCTGTAGTTACTGGAGGAGGTGAAGAAGCTGAGCACTGGAAGTGAACTTCACCTTCATGAGGTAAGTCTTCCCTCTTATTCTCTCTCCTCTCGCTCGCTCCCTATCAGTGAAATAATGATCCAACTGATGGGCACTTGTTCTGTTATTTCAGCTGAGAAATGCACTCTCAACTCTTGCAAGTGAGGGATTTGTCGTCGTCCATGGTGACAGTGTGAAAAGAATATGACAAGCGTTTGTTGATAACTTGCTATGCCAAAATCTTTCAAGTTAACTTGCTTTGCATGAAACTGCTGCAGGGTAGTGTTGCAATGTTACCCAGAAGCAATCAAGCTGCAACTTTTCTGATAATCTTTATGTAATATTAGAAGAAAACTGTCAGCACTGTAATTTCATTTGAGTTATGTAATGATTGTATATGATTTTTGTAGTTTATATTAGCTCCCATGTTCAACATTTATTATCTTTATCCCATATCTTTGGCTAAAGAAAACAAGAGTCGCCTTTTTAATGTTAAGAGTAACTGCAAGTGCCCCATAACAAGACCCAGCCAGAGCCAGCTGAACCATTGGATTACACATACAAAGGTTCATTTGTCATGTTAATTCATCGTTCATGTAGTACAGAACCAAAAGGCATTCTTTTAGACGTACGTATGTTTCTATTATGTGAGACTACTCCAAATATGCACTTGTCAAATTCCCATTTTGAGTTTCAACGAGCATGGAAAATTCCTCGTGTGTACGAGCACCTGACTCAATGATAGTGGGGAACATGCTGTCTGTACCCAAATTGATTTCGAAAAATTTTTGCTGGGATGCTTTCCCTTTTTTACCTTAAAAAAAATTTACAACGGAAATCTATTTTTTTTAAAAAAAAAACCATATAGAGCAATTTACTGTATTTGTACCGTCCACAAAATTTGAAATTTTTGTAATTTGGTTTAATGTTTAAAACTTTAAAATGCTTGCTTCTTTGGTTCATTTGAAACTTTTGAGAAATTGTAATTTTGGTCCCACTACAAACAGCGAAGAATCTCACTCCCACCCCTAGCTATGATATGGCTGTGTTGTGTTTCCCGGAGACCGAAACAAAAAGTTGGCTCATCAAAGAAAACCAGAATCATGAGAATTGAGAAATTCTTACCTGTTCCCCATGACTTCTTTATTGTAATCATCTTAGCAAATAGCAATGTTAAGAATCAAATGGAGCATGCACTTGGTAGTAACTAACGGGGAAGAAGCAATTCCTAGCTAATTAATTAATTATAACAATGTTAAAGATAAAATTAAATAATTAGTTATCAAATAAGAAGCATTTATTGATATCGCTTTAAATTGTGTTATTTATAGGTATATATTACAAATAAACTAAACTCCATATACATAATGAATTTTAATTTCTCGGAGTTACTCTTATTTTCTTAAAATCGCAGTTACAGTACTATGGAAAAATGTAAAACAGGTGCCGTAAAATTCACACTTTTTACTGCAGTTGTCATGTTTTAGTGATAAATATTTAGCTTCATCTCGATTAACAGCAAACAATCAAAGTGGCACAGCGGAAGCGTGGTGGGCCCATAACCCACTGGGCCCAGGAACGAAACCTGGCTTTGATATGGAGTGGTGGCCTCCAAAAACATTTTGGCGATGCCCTTTTTACGCCTACTCTGATGTCATCGTCTTCAATTTATATGACATTCATTTAAGGGGAGTTTCATTATTTCTGGCCTACTTGTCCTGTTGGGCCATCAAGGCCTCTAAATTGGCAACACAAAAAAATATTTTTAAAATATGCTTGTATTAGAATTACGGATTTCGTTTTATATATTTCTAACATGTTTTTTTTTTTTAATTTCAAATAATCTTTTTAAACGTAAGCATCAAATTTTTTACGGAAACATTTCAAGTATTTTCTGATTTGAATTTTTTTTTTTTTAAAGAAAAACATATGTTTTATATTATCTATTTGGAGTGGGAGACCGTGAATTTCATTGTTGCAATGATCTTATGATGATGATATGGCAAAATGTATGAAAGATATAACTAGCATCCAAATAATGAATTTTAGTCTCTTCTCTTGTGGGTTAGGAATAAAGTTTACTTTTAAAAAATTTGATGTTGTTTTGATAATTTTAAATAATAATTATCTTCACAGATAAATTTAATCTCAAATTATAAAAAGTGTAAAAGATAGACTTATATAATAAATAATAGATAAACATATTTTTATAATAAATTTTAGAGTTATTATAAGTATTGTAAATATGTGTGAAATGTGTAGCATATGATGTAATTAAGTTTCAGGCATAAGAATCGTATTTTTTAAGGTTAAATGAAACTCATCTTTTAAACCTTTGTGTATATGAACTATACTAAGTTTATGAGGATTTTAGACTTTAGAGTAGACACATAGCTACTAATCTTTGTGAGTTTTAAATGAAGAATATGAAAGAGAAGTAAATAATAAAGAAAATTTTTTTGAGTTAGATCATTAATTTAATATTAATTTTTATTTTAATCGAAGTCAAATATTTTAAATTATACTAATTAAATATATGTTATGTTTATTATTTTACCTTTATTATAATTTTAATAATTTTTGTTGTTATTTAATTTTTTATTTTATTTTATATAAATTACTTAAGAATATAAATTTTTAAATAATTAAATTTTGAATTAATTATAAAAAGATATTATTTATAATAATAATAATTAAAAATAATAATAGTAAAATTAATAAAAACAGAAGAAATGGTTGCTGGGCGCGCCCAACGATCATTTTTTCTTTTTTTAATGAATAAATTTAAAAATAAAATAAATAATTATATATTAAATATTACCTATATATAAATATACATAAACCATCCTAATTTTATATTTTTTTCTTTTATTATCCTTCACAATATCATCTATCGTTTTATTCTCAAATCTTAAATCTGTTGCGTTTTATTCTCAAAACTCATAGATCTGCTCTCAAAACTCATATCATCTCTCATTTCATCTTTTTGTGAAGATCCAAAGATTCAGACCGAAGAAAAATAGCTAAAGTTAAAAAAAAAGAGTAAGTTTTTGTTTATTTTAATTAATAGTATTATTTATATTTATTAAAATAAATGTAATGGATGAAAAGTAATGTATAGATGATTAAACTCGATTATTGAGACAATGCTTGCACATAGAGCTGTTTATGGCTGAGTTGTGGCTGCGCGTGGTTGTATATGTAGTTGTCGCTGGCCGTCGATTGGTGTGCGTCTACGCATGGCTGCACACGTAGTTGTTGTTGGTCGTCGTCTTGTGCACGCACTAGTGGCAACAAGGTGCTCATGTACAACAGTCATGATGAGCACTGAGCACTGGTTGTAACAAGGTGCTCACCACCGCAACACTGTAACATCACCACCAAATAGCTCTCGTTTTTTCTGAACCTGCATATTATATTTATTTTATATATTTAAAATAAAAATATATTATATATATAAATAGTTATATATTCAATTATATTTTTTAATTTAATTTATATATAATAAATTAAAATTATGTTATATTGTTTTCAAGTGACGTTGATTATGTCACAAATTTCAACCATTATATGTTTTGGGGGAAGATGGGAGAGTTGTAGCAATAGTTTTGAAAGATACATTGGATATCAAAATATGCATATGATTGTTCCGAAAAATATTAGATACAAAGTGTTGTTGAGAAGAATTTATCTTCTTTTAGGAGTTAATCAGATGCATTATAAAGTAACTTTGAACTTTGAGGTTCCTTCAAGTATCATAAAGTTGAGACCCATCCCACTTGAAAATGACGATGATGCAATATTGTGGTTGAACTTACAGAATAATATGACTATACTGCTTTGTGTAACAGTAGATGCTCAAGGACCTGAAAGTAATGCAGAAGCATCAATGAAGCAAAAAAAAGGCTATACTAAGCAATTCTCATCGACAACTCCTGTGTATATTCTAAATTCCCCGGAGGATTATAATTATTCTCTTCGATGCTCAACGAATAATAAGGCTACACATATGACCATGGTCAGATATATGAAAATGTTAGAGTTGATCTTAGCTATGATATTGGTGAAAATGATGATCATGGTTATAAGGTTGATGATGATTGTAGAAATGATTATGATGATAATTATAAAGAGAATGAGGATGTAAATGATGATGCTGGTGATGAGGATGATGAGGAGGGTGATAATGATGATGATGATGAGGGTTATGGTAGAGAAAAAAAGGTTAAGATAGAAAACTCATTTCAGTTTCAGTCTGAAATACCACCATTTGACTTGAACGTATTGAAAAAAATTTCTTGTAATAAGATTGATGATGTATTTGTAGAAAAATTATATAACAACAAAGATGAAATTTATGAAGCTATAAGTATGCTTGCATTGAAGGAAAAATGAAGCTTTAGAGTTTATAAATCTACCAAAGATTGTTTCTAGTTGAAATGTGATGATGACAGCTGCAAGTGGAGATTACGGGCAGTGTCGACAGAAAGGCGACAGTTTTTTATTGTTAAGCGAGTAGATACAGAGCACACTTGTGTTTTGAGTCAATTACGGGATGGTCATCGGCAAGCCAAGAGCCGAATTATTACTAAAGTAATAAAAAATAAGTTTACATCGGTCAATAGAAACTATAAGCCGAAAGACATTCAAGCAGACCTATGTGAATAATTCGGTGTTCAGATAACATGTACTAATGCTCGGCGTGCTAGGGAGCGTGCATTAAGATTAATAAGAGATACTTCTGAGGATTCATTTAGATTGCTTCCTACATACAGCTATGTGTTGCAATAAAATAACTCAGGTACGGTTACTCATTTGGAACTGACGCAGATAATCACTTCAAGTATTTCTTTATGGCGTTAGGACCCTGCATCAGAGGTTTTAATTCATTAATCCTACCGATAGTTGTAGTAGACAGAATATTTTTGAAAGGTTCTTATCTTGGTACAATGTTTGTGGTCATTTATAAATATGTAAACAATCAGATTTATCCATTGGCTTGGAGAATTGCTGACTCAGAAAATGATACTTCTTGGGAGTGGTTTATGGTTAAACTGCGAGGAGTTATTGCAGATCATCAGAATCTTGTTTTTATATCTGATCGACATGCCAGTATTGAGAGGGATATACGGGGTGTGTTTTCTCATGCATATCATTGGTTCTGCAGATATCGTTTGAAAGAAAATTTGATGACAAAATACAAGTTACCATCAGATAAGTCTAAAAAGGAGGTATACTTATCTACCTACTTCACTGCTGCCAAGGCTTATCGTGTCTATGATTTTTAATACCAATTAAACAAGATGCGACAAATGAGACCTGACATAACAAAGTATTTAGAAGAAGATATTGGTAGGGTGAGATGAGCACGATCATCTGGTGTTTTCAGAAGGTATGATATTATGACCACTAATATCGCTAAGAGCATTAATACAGTTACAAAAGAAGTAAGAAAGCTTTCGGTGACTGATTTGGTGGAGTGGATGCGGGAGTTAACGCAATTGTGATTTTACCATAGACGATTGGCATCACAAAATATGACCAATGTCTTGACGAACTGAGCACATCATAAAGTCATGAAACATAATGATAAGGTAAGTCGAATGACCATTTCTCCTGTTGATGATTTATGATTTATAGTTATGGATGGTGGAGTAAATTGAATTGTAGACATTGGCGAAAGAATATGCACCTGTCGAAAGTTTGATTATCGGCAACTGCCTTGTTCCCATGCACTCACCGCATGCAGATACATCAGATTATCGCACGACAGCCTTTGTTCAACTTATTACACATCTGAGACTTTATTCTGTGCCTATAGCGAGTCAATACTTCCGGTTGGTCAAGTGTCATATTAGATAGTCTTAGAGTATTTGAAAAATATAGACATTCAGCCTCCGATAGCACGTCGTCAGTCAGGTAAACGTTGAATAAAGCAGATTCTATCTTAAGGAGAGGAACCATCAAAGAATATATGTAGTCGTTGTAGACAACATGGACATAACCGACAAACGTGTCGAAACCCTGTACCTTTACAGAGCAAGTGATGTATATTCATTTATAAACATTTACCTTATTGATATTTAACTATGTATAATATAAGGCTAATATTTAAATATTTTTTATTTTAGACGGATATGAAAAAATAAGGAAAAGAGTTATACCATGAGGCTTAATTATGTATGAGAGTCGAGCTTCGTCACTTCTGTAATTCACTTATTTTGTAATGCACTTATTTTCTAATGCATTTATTTTGTAATTCACTTTTTTGTAATGCACTTGTACTTTGTATTACATACTTATTTATTTTATTTTAATGCACTTGTCTTTAGTATTAATGTTGATAATTTTCACAAAATTTTGACAGAATCTCCTCTATAATATGGACAATATCAAACCTACCATATTGAATAAACACACTTCTATCAAACTGCAAAATCACTTTCGCATACATACACCCAAATCAATGCCCATAAATAATTATGGCATATCCATTATACACCCAAATTAATGCATATTGAATAAATCACACTTCTATCAAATTGCAAAAATACTTCCGCATACATACACCCAAAAAAATTATGGTATATCAATTATATACCTAAATCAATGCATGTAAAAAAATTATAGTACTAAATATCTATGAAGCTGTAGTCTACAAATCAACGGCTATCTTCTGTCTATAAAAGGTACCAATGTCAGGGAACGAGTTAAATGGCTGACCTAACATAAGATATTCAATATACATACAGGCGAAGACGCCACAGTCCCCGTTCCCGACCTCTTGTTGTGGCACATTCTCCCGGATACGAGTCAACGGCCAAGGGAACAAATTTGGGCTTTGTATATCCCTCAAACTATAAAATCTACACCTTTGAAAGTACAAAGGCATTGCAACACACAAAGGCTCTATCAATTTCATGATGGACTCATTTGAATGGCCGTTCACGCTGGAATCATAAAGAATGATTGTAAACCGAGTAAGGTCGAGTTGCGCTACAATCTAATGTTCTTTATTGATATTCAGAAGAATATATACCTACAAAAATAATTATGGTATTATTTTTAACTTAATGTTGTTACATGCACAGTAAAAAGTCATTATTATTATTAAAAAATACCTTATTGACCGATGCCCATGGTTTAGCGCCAAGTAACTCGGTCTTTGTTTCGAGTGCATAAGCCAACAACATTTCGAGCCAGTCGTTGTTATCTGGAGGATTGGCAGCGAGGGACGTTTACCATATTTGTCGAATGTACCCCTAAACACAAATAAAATATACTCGTTAAAGTCGATAATAGTTAATATACACATTCGTTGAGATGATAATGTTATATGCACAATAAATAGGTAATATAATAACTTACGTAGAAATATGCATCTGCAGTTGTACAATTCTATAAGTACATGTCAGAAAACGTTCTTTGACGTAAACACAAAACCTTCAAATATTCATTTATATGCTGCAAAACACACAAAATATGTATAAGTTTTGATATTATTAGACAATTCACAAACAAGATGTGACAAATGTTAAAATAAATCCTCACCGAATCGTCAAACCAATTTTGTAGTATCTCATTAAATCATGTGTTGTTCGGATCGAGTCCGTGCAAATGAACCCGTTGTGTTGGGTCATTATTTTTTATCCAATCCAGAAAGCTCAGTATATTTACTCTGATCAATAGGAATCAGCTGTCCATTTATGTCAATAATAGATCCTACTTGTAATTCCACAAATTTCTTCTTCGTGGGCTATTTTAACGGATTGGTATATGGACTGACTTGAGTTGCTGCCTTCTTGCGAAGGCACCCATACCTATTTATGTTTTCACCCAATAGAGCATGTATAATTTTTAAGCTTGTAGGGCTATCAGCAACATGAGCAAATGACTGATGGTGAGACTCACTGGCAGGAGCAATTGTATGAAAGTTAGCAGCCATGAATTTGGCACCCTACAAAACCAAACAATACCGGTTAATGTATTGACTTATTAAACTTTGTATCCAATATATTTTAGGTTTAAAACGTACCATACTCTACCCTACATCCTCGGAGATCTTGGCTGGTTTAAGCTATTACATCAAGAGAGATATCTAATGCAAGATATTTTTCTCAGCCTTATCAATCTTGGTTGAAAGCTCTACGTTACCCTTATTAATCCTGCTAAATATCTTTTTTTCAAGATCATCCATCTTCTTCTCCAGGATTTGATACTGTGATGTTGACGTGTCGGATTAAAACTATACATAAGTTATTATAATCAATTTTCACAAGCTAATACTAACCAGTAACATAAGTATCAGATAATTCAAGAAAAAAATTAAATTATTATACCATTGATTCAGTTGTTAGCGGGGCTTCAAATTCGTGGAGATGCTACAGATTTTCAGTGAATTGAGTGTCCGGGATATCAACTGTCTCCAACTTAAGACTCCCTCCCCATTTTTTCGATGGAATGCAAAAGTTTATCGTCGCGCGATAGTCCGCAGTCTTCTCATGTTTGCGGGGTACCAACTTCCTATGAACCTCCAAAACCTTTATAATATTTTAGATTTATTAATCATTATTAGAAAATATAACACAAATTATAAGGAAGTTATATATTTTTTTTTGTTGAACATAAAAGCATACTCCAACACCATCGAAGAGGACATCTACGACGTTTTCATATAATGGGGTGCTCATGCCAGACCAATTTAGAATACGAGAAAAATAGTCTCCATTCCTATCGGTAAACAACTCCCCACACCTCGAGATCGCCTCGTAAATCCACACCTGAGATGATAATAAATTTAAATTACAATGCCAACAAAATAAATTTTTCTCTATCATAATAAATCAAAAAGATAGAATTACTTATCAAGAATGCGTGACAAAATGAGTATAAGTTGTATGATTCTTTATTCTCAGCGCCTGTTTTTTTTACTTTCGCCAACTTTTTAATTGGAGTCGTGCATAAACTATTGTAGAGTACAGTCCATGCAATTGTGCCCCAAGGATTGACATTAAACTCATTTAAATTATCTACGAGACGAAGTACAAAATATTGTATGTTTCTATTCTGATCACATGGCATTATCAATTTATGAAATACATAAAATAGACACATTTTTACTGCATCTACATCATCGTCAAATGTAACGTTACCGAACCACAGATCCAAATCCTTGTAAGTCAACTGACTTCTACCCGAAAAATATTTATGATAAAGTCTATCACCTAATCCACTTACTACAGGATAATCCTCCATCTTTAAACCAGTAATCAAATAAAAATCTTGACGAGAAAATCTAATACGTCTTTTACCTATATAGAATCATAATTCTTCATATAAAGTTTTGGTATGTACACGTCTTAATAAAATCTCATGTGTTAAAATACCTGAGAATAGAATATTTGATGCATCCAATAAACTACCAAAACATGTGGTTCTAAATATTTCTACTTGCCTCGAAGTCAATTTATTTTTTATATTTCGTATAACTCATAACTTCGAGTACGTATGTACGTTCGCTCGGTAGAAATATTTTTCGACAATTACGTATTCTTTTGTGACATTCTCCTTTCTGAAAAAATTAAAAAATTATTAATATTAACAAAATAATAATCAACATAATATATAATCAAAATTGAATTTAATTACAACTAACAACCTAGACTATTTACATAATTATTAAATAATTTAAATTATTAAATTAAATAATTATAAATAAACATAAACAATATAAATTAATTAATTTTTTTTTAAAAAATAAGAATTTTTGTGGTCAGACACGGCGGCACGTGCGTCTACGCTTTGTTGGCGGCGCGCGTTAAGGCACACTGCGTTAACGCACACCGCTTGGCGCGCACCCAACAGCTTGACCCTGGCTAATGCGCGCCAAGCTGCGTGCGCTTAACGCGGTTGACGCGTGTGTCTACTCGCCAGCCGCCAGCAGCGCGTAGACGCACGCGCCTCGTCTTATCACAAAAACAAGTCGGATTCACCTTTTCTAGTCACATTTTCAATATACACACATTTTTAACTTTCTACATCTGCATCTACACATTTTTATATATTTTTAACCAATATAAATTATAATACTCAAAAATAAAATAAAATAAATTTATAAATACACTTACCAATTTTGTTCCTCTATGAAAAAATTGTAATGTTAACCGTGTGAGATAGGAGTGTTAGTGAAAGTTAACCGGCGCCATAGGAGAGAGGAGGAGAGTAACCGTGAGAGTGAGAGGGAGAGAGAGAAAAGAAAAAGTGTTGGTGAGGGAAAGAAGAAAATTAAAAGAAAATTTTTATTTTTTTACTTTATTTAATATAAGGGTAAAATAAATATATATATATATATATAATTGGTTAGGGATGTATAAATTATTTTAACTCGGTCAAAATAACTTATACATTAAAAAATAAGATCAAATCAATCAATTTCCTAAACGTTTTTGTATAATTTTTAATGATTTAATTATAATATTTAAGGAATTTTTAAGAACTCAAAGAGATGTATATATATAAAAGATTGAGCTATTTTTTTAATTATTTATTATCGCAAAATGTTACAATACATATGTATTTAGTTATAAAAAATAATTATTTAATTATTGATGAATTCTTAAAGTACTATTTTAAATGTGTAACGTTATTTTGTTAAATATTAAATTGTCAAAAATAATATCATAATAATTGATAATCATACATTTCCTCGTAATCTAAATCTAATTTATTGTTCAAAATTTATGTGTAACAGAATTATATAATTTCTGTCAAATACATAACAACTTTTTGTGAATTGCTTAATAACGCTAGGTAAGAATGAAGTTGTGCTAAAAATTCATGGATTCTTTGACAGAGAGGAGTCGAGGTAGAATTTTTTGTGAGCTGGCTAAAAAGGAAAGGAAGCTCGCAGGAGTGGCTACTTGTTTTATAACTTTAATTTGAGCTTAGTTTAAATCCTGAATCTCCATAAATGGTAAAATTAAAGGAACTAATTTTGTGTGGCAGTTGTAAATTAAAGTAAGATTATTTAAATTTTATTTATATAGTTGAAATTCTTTTAACTTAAAATTAAAATTAAAAATTTAATAAATTATTATTTGAATTAAGATAATTGTTGAGTGAGCATTAAAAATAAAACTATAAATCATCTAATAAACCTCTAAGCTTTTTTTTATGCAAAGGAAACAATTTATTAATGGGGAATATCACATATTACAGCTGATGAAATAAAAGAGGATAAATAATTAACCCAATCTAAGTCAACAAAATTAAGAAAAGCAAATACTACCAAAACGTAAGCCACCATGTTGGCTTCATGTTTGACAAAATTACGAGGAATATCAAATCTAGATATCTCTCAAGAAATATCCTTAAGAATAAAGCGTTCAGGAGAAGTAAAAAATTTGATTGTAGAGCTGTAATAATATTCTGATACAATCTGTTTCTACTTCTGAGATGATCAAAGACTGACGTTTGACAAATTGAATACCTTCGAAAATAGTAACATATTCGAGAGCCGCGAAATGTTCTGACAAAACTAGCAACAACAAAATTGGACTCATCCCAAATGACAACACTTAAAATGAAAAGAGTCTATTTTAACAATAATATTATTGAAGGAATCATTTTTTTTTTATAAAATGAAGTTAAAGAGTGAAATTTTTTAATTAAGTTTAATTTTAAATTTTAATTTTTTTTGTATAATGAAATAACTTGTATATCAAGTAAAATAGTAAAAATTTAAAGCAAATAATAAAGAACACAACATAATCACTTACATAGTTTGACCAATTGTTTATATTCATGGTGGATCTAAGGATCTTAACCTCTTTTATTAATTTTATAGAGATTTTATAAGAAAAATTCAATGAAGAACTTCCAAAATAACCTAATGTTTAGTATACCCTTACTCTACCACGAGTAATGAACACCCAAACGACGGTTCCACTATAGTGTACACAAGCACTTAGTGTCAATCCAGTTCTTCCCTCTCTTAATTACAAGTGTTTATATAGGGGATTATTTTGTGCCTACTAACCTTATTCCTTATTAGAGAAGGAGTTCACTTGTTTTGGACATCTAAAATTTTTCAAAACTCAGAAATTCGGAACAAAAAATTGACTCAGCCTGCTTTAGCGCAGCGGCGATGAGCATGCCACGCCCAGTGCAGCGGCATTGGGAACCTAGTGCCACGACGCTGGGTTTCTGATCTGGGCACCACAGCGCTCAGCCCTGTTAGCTACTCCGCACTTTTTCCTCACTTAACTTACATCTTCGAGTCTCATTTCGCTTCCTTATTCGTATCCCACACGTTCTAAACTTCTTATAACTTTTGTTTTAAATATTCATATCAATTCTTGTCTAAATAAGATTGTTGAATTTCAATCTTTAATAAACTCTTCCTTGATTCAAAATCTTTTAAATAAGAAGGCTTCTAGATCCGATTAACACCAATACTCTATCACCTAGAGTTGAGTCCAGTTAAGTCTCCAATAAGACTTAACTTTTCCCGGGCTAGTGACTTTAGTCTCCAAAGGCATTCGTGTACCTTGCATAGGGTATGGATACGTTGCACTCATTTTCAACCCTTATTACCTCGGTAAGCATAGTTTGGATGTCGCTTAGTGGTCTGTTTTACCCCAACACCCCGCGTTGGGCCATCCCAGTTAACAAATAGATCCCCTCCATTATGCTTCTCACCCTCAAACATTATAGATAATTTCTCTACCCTCAATTTTATTTTTTTTGCTCTAACCGAAGACCCCTCCTCATCGAGCTTGCCTAGGGATATCAAGTTCCTCTTTAGATTAGAAACATGCCTTACATTATGTAAGTCCCTGGTTTCTCCACCTTGCATCTTTAGCCTTATGTGACCAACTCCCATGATCTCACAAGTCATGTCATTCTCCATTCGAACTTTACCTCTCTTGACTTTATAGTTGGCACATCGATCTACCAGGATACATATGGACGCTACACCCCGAATGTAGTATCTATTTTTCAGCGTACTTTCCCTTTGAGGCTACCAACGTGTCTATAACTTCGGTATCTTCTCCAAGAGTACCAATTGTAGAACACCTTTCTTGGCCTTTTAATCTCAGATAATCATTCACAAAGTGTCATTCTTTATTACAAAAGAAACACTTCTTGGATCTTCTCATCGATTAGTTGCTCTTCTTTTCTTGTACAAGTAATGCTGCTCCACTCTCAGACTCCGATCTCTTTGTCAATTCTTTCGAGTTCAATGATGCCTTGTCGTCATTTGTTGTTAATGACTTCTTACCATGCAATAACGTGTCCATAAAGCTCTTATAGTTCATTGACAACGAATTTAATAGGATTATGGCAATGAGGACCTGGCGCCGTGGGGCTAAGCATGCCGCGCCCAGTACTACGGCGCTGGGGTTCTGATCTAAGTACCGCAGCGCTCAGCCCTGTCAACTGCTCCATACTTTTTTTTTTTTGCTTCCTTTGCATCTTTGAGTCCTATTTCGCTTCCCCATTTGTGTCCCATACGTCTTAGACTTTCCTATACGTGTCCCACACATTTTAAACTTCTTGTGACTCTCTTCTTTGATATTCATCTCAATTTTTATCCAAACAAAATTGTTGAATCACCAAATCTCCAATAAACATCAACATTCAATTTAAAAGAATTTGATAAAGGTGTTTTCCAAACACTAGAGAAGGGAGAAACCAAATGAAGAACAACTTTTAGATTATGTTGTAGCTTTTGAAATTCACACAAAAGTTATATAGCATAAGAAAGAATTCTACATTATGATCTAATTAGCCCTTCGTGAATCCAAGAGTTCTGCTCTTTCTAGGAACTCCAAATAAGAATACATGTAAATTTCATATGGAAGCAAACAACAAAAAATCTTCAACCACACTGCCAATAAAGAAAGAAATAAAATGAGAAAATTTACTGGATAGCCATACCTCTTCAATGATTGAACATTTGAAGATGGCATGCAAAGAATATTCCATAGCATCATCTCACTTATGACAATACAAAATAACTAAAATATGATGTACTCAGAGGTTAATAAAAGTCAGTATAAAGTCTAGAAAAACTTGCCAAATGAAGAACTTAAATCTTAGGAGGGATTTTCAGCTACCACAATAGTTTTCATCAGTCAATGATCTAAGATGAAAGATTGGATGAACAAATTTGCTAGAGTTAAGACGTTACCGATAGTTGGATTTAACTGTGCATTTACCACTTAGAGTGTAATGTTAAACTGGTAAATTAAAAATAAATGATGAGTTAATAGATATGCTTAAAATAGAATCAACATCACATGGCAAGAAGATATTAAAAATCAAAGACAAATTTCGCTACTAGAGTTATTAAACAAATCTGAAACACGAAGCAAGTCACGATTAAAAGAAAAGATGATCAGCTTAAAAGACACTAGGCAAGGAAGCCACAAGTTTGAAAACATTGAGATAAAAAGTCCATCCCCTATACTCCATCGAATTCTTGCTTTGAGAAGACTTCTACCCTAATTATAACTTTTTCAGAAAAAAGAACTACCAACCTTACAGTTAGCATTAAAAAAAAGTTAAAGAAAAGAAATACTTGCCTTGTAAGATTCGACCAACAAGAGACAATGGTCGCAAACTTTGATTGGTAATAAATGGTTAACTAAATATATCTATATCCTTAAAACCGAGCCCTCCTAACAATTTTGGTGTACACAAAGAATACCATAGCAATCTGGCAAGCTTATAGGACACAAAATTGGAACCCCGCCAAAATTGTTTTAGCAGCCGAAATAAATCCACAATAATAGTACTAGGTAATTGGAAAAATACTTATAATATAAGTTGGAATGAATTGAAGAATGGCTTTGATCACAACCTCATTCCCTTCAACCGAAAAAAAAAAAAAGTCTGCTCCAAACATTCAACTTCTTCTAAACTTTATCAATGATGAAGGAAAATTTAACCTTTTTATTTCAGCCAACAAAAATTAGGAGACCCAAATACCGAACTAACTGATGAGAATTATTCAAAAGAAACAAACTAAATATGATCTTGAGTGTTTGCAGGCATGTTGGGACTAAAAGTAATAGCCGATTTATTAAAATCAATTTGTTGTCCCAAACATTGTTCATATAAATTCAGAATATCCTTCAAATTAGATCAATCAAAATAATTAGCTCTACAATACAGTAGGCTGTTACCAACAAATCCCTTGAGAACATGAAAAACCACCAATGGAATTATTAAGTTCTACATGATGAAGAAGGAAAAATAACTCTTCAGTATAAATTAAAAAGAAATAATGAGAGATTGGACATTCTTGTCTAAGTCTTCTAGAAGGCCTCACAAAATCAGTCAGAGTATCATTCACAAAAAAAGAAAACAAAAACCCTAATAAAGAATAACTATAGATAATTTTTTGCCAGTACAAGCTGAAACCCAACTTTTGCATAATAAATAGTAAAAAACTATCATTCCACCCAATCATACGTATTTGACATATCTAATTTCAAACTCATATACCTCTCATCGCTACTAGTATGCATATGTAAAAAATGTAAAAAGTGCAAAACCAACAATCAAGTTATCTATTATCTGCCTATTAAGAACGTAAGTGCACTAAGAGAGAGAAATAATATCAAAAAGTACATATTTATCCTATTAGCCAAAATTATTGTAATAATCTTATACAACACATTAGAAAGGCTAATAGATCTGAAATCATAAATAAAATATAGGTTTTGAAATTTAGCAATAAGAGCCACTTGAGTATAGTTAAGAACTTGTAAATAAAAGGCAATAATATAAAGTACACTTTAGCTTTAGTAGAAAGCGAATCAAGTAATTCAGATATAAAATATGAAATGCGTGGAAGTAGTCCATTAAAGGCACTAAACTAATGTGATACATAGTAAAAGAAGAGAACATATCAACAAAATAATTAGAAATAATGTCAGAGCAATCACCCTAAGAGTCATACCACTCTCTGGTCGAAGAAACTAACCCCTCGATCACATTCCTCCCTCTTCGACTAGAAGGCTAATTATAAAAGAACTTAGAGTTAAAATTCCCCTATTAAAGCAAACTAATTTGTTTTATTTGCTACCAATACCAAAACCTAAATATTAATAACCCCATTAGATGAAGAAATGAGATCTTTAAGCTCTTGCTAAAGACATCTAATTCTAACAAGTAAAGGACCCCTTATTATGGTTGCTCCATCTTCGTAACTAGTTAGCACAGGTTAATTTATCTAAACGACCATGATTGTGAATAAATAGCCAGAGATCCAATATAATCAAATGATAATCAGAATCTCAAAGCCAAACACGTTCAAAATGGAATTTGTGAGACTGTAGAGAGTTGAACACATTAATGAAGCTTAGAGGAATAACAACAGAGACCGATGATCTAAATGAAAAAAATTCAAATAATGAAGGCTATTGAAGGAAATAAATTGCACCATTCAGAATATACTAAACATTTATTGAGTCTTTCCTAGATTATTGCATTGCTGGTCATCGAAGATTTCCCATATAAAAGAGGAACCCTGAAAACCCAGATCAATGGGATTACAGGGATGAACCACATTTTTGAATTGCACTAAAGAACTTTTAAACTAAAAGAATCTTCCCCTTCATTCATATTGAAATAAATCTCATTAAAATCCCCAAAAACCAATAAAGGAATACAGTTTTACTATCGAAGACGATGAAGAAGCTCCTAACTAAATTTATATTCAACTGTTACAAGATTACCATAAAAATCAATCAAATGCCATAAGACAAATAAACAAAATGACTGACCCAAACCTAAAATGTCTAAAGAAATAGTAATATCTATATGCCATCGAGAATAGCCATAAACCGTAACTTGCCAATCAAAATTCCAAAGCAGAATGAGATCGCCACTTTGTTTGACACTGTCAATATAAAAATATGAGGAGAACCTAAACCGACGAGCACACTTATCAATATAAGAACCAGAAATCTTAGTTTCCACAATGAAAGTCAAGGATAGGGAATATTCGTAAATCACTATTCATAAATTATTTAATGTGCTGGGATTCCCTTGTCCCTGAACTTTACAACTAAACAAACTCATGGTGATCGGTGAGGCTGATACTCTATTGGAGATGGTGCTTACACACCATTTTAATTTTCTGTATAAATATTTTTTGTTTAGTATTTATATAAGAAACATTTTAGTAAATCGTTAATATTTTATTATATGATACTAAATTTGTTACTTTTTAGATATTGTAGATCTAAATGAGTTTTTTAGGTCATCTCTAAAAGTTAGCATTCTAAGAGTTAGAATCTTGTCTGAAATGGGATAAAGACCCGAGACTATATTAGTAACGACATGGTTGTAAGGAGTTGTAAATGGTACTAGAAAATGTTATTATGTAGTATGTTATTGAAGATGTCCTTTATGATTTATGATTGCTGACAAGGGTCGAATAATATACCTTTTGGATCAGTGTATCTATATTTAGATTGTCCAGATGATTAGTTTTAGTAGACCGTAAGTTTAGTGGAAGCTGGTATACATATGCAAGTATTTAGTGAGGACTAGATACTAAATATATTCACGAGGACCTCCAATAGACATTTTATAGAGCCGTCAATAGAGGGTCTTCTCGAGTTGAGTAGTATTTGTAGTCCTTTAACCTGAGTGCCATGGTGGACTTGTGAGTGATCCACCATACTTTAATTCCACGTATGTCAGAAATCTTTCATGATCTGACCTTTAGGTGTTTTTAGGTATGGTCCGATACTCATGGAGTCTGGTGTGCGTAAATATAGGATTTGTCAGCTTCTATAGGTGAGTTGAACATTCAAATGCTTCAAGATTAGATTTTAGAAAGTCTTGTGGCCATAAACAAAAACCCATAAAAGAGTTTTTCGTAGGGTTAAGTTCACAGTCGAGCATATAAAAAATTGACAATGATAATCTATATCTCTGTTCTTCTAAGATATAGGTGACGGAATAATTATACGTATATAATTGACCTTAACTTGTATGATTCAACATGCCGTTCTGTAATATCTGTAATGTGGGGGGGGGGAGGGGGCGTCGTTCACGGACTTGTGGAAGAATTTCGTAAGGCAAACAAGTATGAACCTAGAGAGTCTCACAATATAAAATGTATTTGTTGAGCATTAGAGTTGCAAACTAGGTTGAACAGTTCGATCTGAAAAAAAATTAGAAAGCATGATTTATGTTAAGATCTCTCGAAAACATACATGTTAATGTATAAGTATTAGACCTATATTGTATTAGTTAAAGTGGTTAATTGATGAAAAATTGATGCATGGCATCCATGCATGGCCATTTGCATAACAAATGGCATCATGGAAAATGATGTGACAAATGTCACCCATATAAATAGTTTGCATGGTTTAAGCTTGACAAATAGCAAATGTAATAGGACACTTATCTTGATGCATGAGATGTATAAAGGACAAATGTCAAGTGTTTATTGCTTAAGGAAAATAAGCTTTAGAAATGTTGCAAAGAGGTCTTAATTTGGTTATTTAGGTGATGCGATATTTTTATATCTTAAAATTAAGTGCAAGTATACACTATTGTATGCAAGTAATAAAGGGATTAAAGAGTCAGATGTCGAACCTACAGGGATAATTTATACTTTTTAACAAAGTACTAAAATTATATATTTCTTGAAATTATTTAGAAAAATAAAAAATTTAAGGATGAACTTAGAAAATATAAAAACAATGACACAATGTAAAGAGATTTAGAAGATAGTAATATAGAAAACACCCAGGGTTAATACTATCCCTCAATATGCTTTTCAATGATTAATCCTCTAATATTTAATTCTCTTAGTCTTTGTTATTGATCAAGATACTAACGTATTCACAAGTCTCTTCCAAGGTCATGCAAGTATACCTTAATTTACCAAATAACTAATTCTTATAGTACTTGTAATAAATTAAGATTCATTAAGATTAAGTCTTATTGATCATACATGCCCATTAGGTATATTCCTATCCTAATATGAAACTTACATATGCAACATTGAATGTTACTCTACAATTATGCATTAAATTACCTAGGTTTAAATCTAATGATTCCTCTTCCGAGTTTATAAAAAATATTACCAATTCATTCACCATATATTGCCAAGATATAAGCATTAAGAATAAGTAATTTGAATAACAAAGAACTAAGTTTATTAAATATTAAAAAGATATGACAATTAAGCGCACATATTGAGTTCAAGTATTAACCTTAGAAGGAAAATTTAGTTTATGACTACAAGAGAACAACGGCAAAAATAATAAGAAATCATGATACAATCAATAGCAAACCGATATAGACATGAATTGCTATTGGTTGCGCTGCTTAAGAAACTCTTGATGCCACAGAACACCTTAAATCTCTCTCTATGACTACTTCAATTAAACTCAAATTGCTCTCTAAGACTTGTGTAATGTATTCTTGATGTTCTTGGATGTTCTCTAAATGCTGGGGATGAGTGACCTTTTATAGGGATTGATTTGAACTTGAAAACCTCAATTCTTGTCAGATTACGAATCACACTACCGCTGGGGAGCTATGCTGCTGTCACTAGGGCACTATATGTAAAAGGTCGTATCGCTGGAGCAGTGAGGGTTTGAAGCTGGAGCGCTAAGTTATCGCTGGCGCGATGGCGAGTTGGCGCTGGGGCGATGAACTGCGACTTAAACATTTCGTTTTTCATATTTTCTTATTTTGATCATTATTCTAGCGCTGGGGCGACAGGTCCATATTTTAAAAAGTTTGCAAAATAATAAACTATCAAAATAAAAACATGAGAAAATATATAACAAATATGCCCTTATAAAAAATTTTCAATATAAAGAAAAGAATGAAATTATTGAATTCAAGTCCTATTTTACATCATAGCTAAAATTGAGAGAGAAATAAGTTCAAAGGTTGAACGAATTTGATTCTATTGAAAATTAATGCTACCATTTTAGCTCATGCAATCTCACTGAAGTTGAGTACTAGATATTGTTTAAGAGATCGATTTTGTGTGAGCTCCAAAAATTGAGTCATCTCTAAAAGTCTTCAAGGGTGATTTTTTTGTACTTGTTAATGTAACAAAACTTTAATTCGGTATATGTTTATTGAATAAGAAGTTATATTTCAATTTCGCTGCGTAAATGTATATATGACATGTATTAATGATTCAATGAATACATTTTCACATACATGCACTTAGTAATCACACTAACGAAATGGTATCAAAGCATGTTTGTGTGCTTTTCTGGATAAATGGATTGTGTTTTGAGTTATTTAAGATGCCTAGGAACAATAGGTACTGCATTTTCAAGTGTTGAACGTGCAGAACTAGGTATTTGTTTGAGGGAACATAAGGGCATTGCATGCTTGGCATAAGGGCGTTCATAGTGGTTGGATGAATGCCGAGGTATTAAGTGTGTGATGCGAGGGCTTTCGGAGCATCATAATGAACTCAAAGACATTATGTGTCTAGCACTGAGGCGTTGATGACACTGGATTAACACCGAGGTGTTCACTTCTAGCACTGGAATTGACATAAGGGTATTTCATATTATCACAATGAGGGGCTATATGATAACATTGAAGGCGGTGGCAAGTTTTCGTACTAAGGAGTTGCAGTTGAACATTGGGGCATCTTAATTTTTAACGCTGAGATGTTCAAACCAGTTCACTCTATTTTGCATTGTTATGTATGTGATGTTTAATTTATGCAATAATATAATTATTATATGCATTATTGCCATTTGTTTATGCTATTAATCATAATAAGAGCCTTATTGATGGGGGTTAGTTGTGCTTGCGTAAAATAAATATTTAATTATGAATCAAATCCTCATGAGATGCAAATAAGTTTTCAAAATCTCTTTTAATCAGATTGAATGTATTTTATTTTGAGAAAGCGTTATGTATGGTCTATCTTGTCAATACGGTGTTAGAGAAATCACCTTGGTCTTTTTCAATATTGCTAAAGCGTAATAAATTAGTCACTATAATTTGAACTATATCAATTAAACATGAGATAAGACAAAATATAAGCTAACGTATTGCCCAATATTGCTAAATCATAAGAATAGTATCGATAAGTTATATTTGATTATTGAAAAGCAAATTTGGAATACACTTACTCAATATTGTTAAAGTATAAGGATAATATATGTTTAATATCAGTGGTAAGAATTGAATGAGATACAATTGACAAGAGTGTCTACCTTTTAGGTATTACAAAAGCCAATATTACTAAAACATGAGGCTAAAGTAAAATGTCAATTGGGTATTCTTCTCATTAAAACGTTTAAAATGTTTGAATTTATGTTTTTCCATTTGAGAGATTAAATAGAGTATGCAATGCAGTAGGAGGGCTTTAGATTAAAAATATATTCTAATTATATTCCGCTAATTATAATTAACGATTTTAAAATATTTCGCTAATATTTACTTTTTTTTGTCTTGTGAAAAATAAGATGGCTTCAAAATATGTTATTTTGCATACTTGATGCACACCAACTGAAGGGTGTCGAGAATTACTTTGACTGGCTGATGAATCTCAAAATCATTCTGAATTCAGACAAGTTTGGATATATGATTGATTAGAAGATGTCCGGTGGTGTTTCAGATAAAGCTACTTCAAAAGAGCCAAACCTTCACCCTGATCATCAGTGAGTCCTCTCACATGCACCAATACGCCACTACACGAATGTGATGACTCACTTTTTCTTTAAGTACCAATAGGATCCTCCCTACACACGGAACACATAATATATACCAATTCCGAAAGAAAGGCCACGCATAAAGGCTCCACAAATCATATAAGGTGCCTACTAAGTAAATAGTGAGTTCAAACATCCTTAAAGCACAAAACGTATCTCATGGATATTTTCTACTTGAAAAGCTTTCTTTGTTAAATAAATTTCATTTTGAAATCTCACTTTCATAAACACATGTATGTCCATACTCAATGTCAATGCTTACATTTATAAACATATGTCTTTTATATTTTATATCAAATATACTTTGGCGTAACATAAACATATTTCTAAACACATTTATAAAATCATACATTAACAATTACTATGTTTATTGTGATTTCAGTAAAAGTCTAATATACTTACCTCTTAGCACTTTCAGTTACAAGGCTTAATTCTCCTTAACCTATCAATGGAGATTAATCCTTTCATAAGCCTCGCCATTCACACAAAACACTTTAAATAGCTTACAAAATTACACATATTACACTTATCATATCGAATTGGTCTAATTACTTAGGTTCTTAAAACCTGTTATTCTGACCACTTACACTTAACAAAATTTTCTTATACATCAAATGATGTCCAATTACTCAAAAATCATAATATATCATTCTTTACTCATATATCCTTCTTATATATATAAATATTATACCATAATTCCTACACAATCCATTTCATAAACACCATCAAATCTAAACTATTATCCTGATAAGATCAAGATATTTACTGAGCAGTATTCAGTCTACCAATTTTATAAAATCATATACTAACTCAAAAATTATAAAACTATCACAAAATTACTCTTTACACATATATCAATCCATGACAAATGTTTAACTTCAAAATCCCTGCCAAAAGTATTTTAGAACTATTTTATTCTATAGCTTTAAAAATTTATTTATCAAATAGTACAGTGAGCTATACACTTTAGAAAATCATAACAATATATAAATTCTTTATTTTGAATATATCAAAGTAGACATGTAAAATAATCATATTCCAAAATTCGTAATTTTTAAAAATCATATAGTAGACCGAAAATTATTCACCACTGCAGCATACTGTTAACACAGGAAATTTTTAGAATTTTAGGGTCATTTTTATAAATTCACTAAAAATTTAATTTCTTGAATTTTTAATCGATTCAAAGTCTCAAATGATTATAGACATGTCTAATTTCATATTCTCAAAATCCAAAACCAGAATCTAAGTACAATAATTTTTTAAAATTCTCGGATCAAGAGACTATCAAATAAAAATTTTGTAAATTCATCATGATGTATCAAGTTATCTATATAATCATCATCAATTCTCAATATATCTTATAAAATTCACATCAAGTCCTCAATTTTACATAGTTACAGAAATCAAAACTTAAAGGAATTAACTTAATTAACACAAAAAAACTAAGAAATGATTATAATATATCTCTTAAAGCTTAAAATTTCAAATTTCTTCTTCTTTTCTTTCTCTCCCCTCTATTTCTCTCTTTTCTCCCTCTAAAAGGGTGACTCAACCCAAAAATGAGTAAATTATGGTTTAAAATGTGTATTTTTTTATACTAAGAGGCTAACTTTTAGTATTTATAAATTAACCCCTAAAACTTTTAAAGTATTATAATTTGGTCCCTAAAATAAATCTAAGGTCTTGCAAATAAACCCAATACTAATAGTATGCCCTTAATCTATACAAAAAATACTAATAATAATACATAAATTAAGTATCATCCACATACAAATAAAATATAAATATTATACATATATATATATATAAATATTTATTCTTTTTGGTGTTGGATAAATGGTTACTACACTTCCATACTCACCTTTAAACCTTTTTATTACCTCATTTGACCATAAACACGACCTCAATAGCCCTCTTCAACCTAGTTTAGCTAAACTATCTCCTCTAAGTAGTTCTTCACTCAGTAGTCTCAAGCTTTGATAATCTCTATTAAGTTATTGCTCTCCATTAGTAAACAAATTCTCACTAGTTTAGGCTCATGTAGCTAGGCCTCTAAGTTCATGGGCCAACCAAATTTGACTCAGACGTATATATAAGTTTTTAAAAAATAGCCTTTGTTGACTAGAAAAAATGATTTCTCGAGCCAACGAGCTTTGAATTTTTTTAATAGTAAGAATCAGTATCTTGGGCTCTGCCTGTTTAGGCTGAGATCACAAATTTGTTGGGCCTTCGATCGTTGCAGCGATGATAAAAATCTAAGAATATAGGGAAACTATCATTTATACCTCACCGAATGTGGTTCCGGTGAAGACTCTCTAATACTTAAATTGGGTATATGTTTTTTTAGAGAGGTTGAGAAAATATTAAAAGAAAAAAAAATTAAATAGATAGTGTAAGTATCAAAGTTTCAAGGTTGAGGCGTCAGAATTTCAAGATGCCCTTTATTTGAGCTTTTTCTCTTCTTTTTATAGCCTTAGTCATTATGGAATATTCTTCTGCTTATCTTCGCCGATTTTATAGTCATTTTGGGTAATTTCTTAAGGTTTTGGGTAAACTTTGGATGTTTTGAGTAATCTTCTGATCCCTTGGCTTAATTTAAGGGATTGCCTCCCAAAGTACACGATTTTGTTTCCTAAATAATCTTGATTACTCTTTTGAGGTTTTACCTTGTCTGAGTCATCTTTTCTTTTTCTTTTTAAGTTGTTGAATATTGCTCGATTTTTGTAATGTACGGACTTGTTCGACCCTCTGACATGTGAAGGTGGTTCGGTATAGTATCTGACCTGGTCTTCTTTATGGTATGCTGATACTAGTTAACTTGGGACTTGCTTTGGTATGTCGCACAGGTAAATATGTATCAATCCATATGGTTATTAACAGTCCGAATAAAATATAAGTCGGTCGGTCTTTAAGTTATTTGGTCCAACAGGTCAAGTAAGTTTTGTACCTTTAGATGTTCTTTGGATGAGATTCAGGCATTCCATTCTTTTGCTTGAGGCCCTTGATATTCTGGGTGTAGTAACCAGTATCCATAACCGGTAAGAATATGTATATTTATATATATAAATATACGTATTTTATTTGTATGTGAGTGATCCTTGATTTATATATTGTTATTAGTAGTGTTTTTATAGGTTAAGGATATACTATTAGTATTGGGTTTATTTGCAAGACTTTGGAATTATTTTAGGGACCAAATTGTTATACTTTGAAAGTTTTGGGGGTGAATTCGTAAATACCAAAAATTAACCACTTAGTATAAAAATACACTTTTAAAAACCCTAATTCTCTCATTTTGGTCGAGCTACCCATTTTTAGAGAGAGAAGAGAGAAATAAAGGAGAGAGAAAGAGAAGAAGAAGAAGAAAAAGAAGAAGAAATTGGAATTTTGGATCTTTAGAGGTATATCACAACTAATTATCAATTTATTGGTGTTAATTAAGTTAATTTCTTTAAGTTTTGATTTCTGGAAATATGTATAATTAAGGATTTGATGTGTATTTCGTTTGATGTTGTGAGAATTGATGATGATCTATAAGATAGTTTGATAAATCATGATGAATTATGGAATTTCTGCTGGATAACCTCTTGATCTAGGAAATTTATAAATTGTTGTGATTCGATTATGGTTTTGAATTTTGAGTATATAAAATTAGACATGTTTAGGATCATCTGAGACTTTGAATCGACTGAAAATCTCGGAAATTGAATTTGTAGTGAATTTACCAAAATGACCCTGGAATTCTAGAAATTTCCTGTGTAAACAGTATAATACAGTGGAAAATAATTTTTGACCTGTTGAATGATCTTTAAAAATTATGAATTTGTGGAATATGATAATTTTATATGTCTAATATGATATACTCGGAATTGAGAATTTGGATCAATGTGGTTGAAGTGTTATGAATTTCTAAAGTGTATCAGCTCATTGTAGTATTTGATTAACAGATTTTTAAAGTTATGAAATAAAATAGTTTTAAAATACTTTCGGCAGTTATTTGGAAGCCAAATATTTATCATGGACTGAGATATGTGTCAAGAGTAATTATGTGGTATTTTTATAATTTTTGAGTTAGTATATGATTTTATAAAATTAGGAGATTGAATACTGTTCAGTAAGTATCTTGATCCTGTCAGGTTTGTAGTTTGGATTCGATGGTGTATATGGAATGGATTGTGTAGGAATTTTGATATAATATTCATATATAAGAAGTATATATGAGTCAAGAATGATATATTCTGATTTCGGAGTAATTGGACATCATTTGATGTATTAGAAAATTTTGTTAAGTGTAAGTGGTCAGAATGACAGGTTTTGAGAAACCAAATATTTAGACCAATTTGATGTGATAAATGCATTGTGTATAATTTTGTAAGCTATTTAAAGTATTTTGTGTGAATTGTGAGGCTTATGAAAGGATTAATCTCCATTGATAGGTTAAGGAGATTTAAGCCTTGTAGCTGAAAGTGTTAAGAGGTAAGCATACTAGACTTACTACTGGAATCACAATAAACATAATAATTGTTTTGTATGATTTTGTAAATGGGGTTAAGAATATGTTTATGATATGTCAAAGTATATTTTGATATGAAATATGAATATATGTTTATGAATGTGAGCATTGACATTGAGCATGGACATACATGTGTTTTTGAAAGTGAGCTTTCCAAAATAAGATGCGTTTAACAAAGAAAGCTTTTGAAGTGTAATATGTCCATGAGAAATATTTTGTGATTTGAGGGTACTTGAACTCACTGTTAACTTAGTAGGCATTTTATGTGATTTGTGGAGCATTTATGTGTGGCTTTTCCTTCGAGATTGGTATATGTTATGTGTTCCGTATGTAGGGAGGATCCTATTGGTACCTAAAGGAAGTGTGAGTCATCACATTCGTGTGGTGGCGTATTGGTACATGTGAGAGGACTCACCGATGATCAGGGTGAGGGTTTGGCTTTTACCTTCGGGCATAAGCGTTATATATGTGTGATTTAAAGACCTCACTTGTACTATTCCTCTCATACGGTATGTCACCTACGAGTGACATTTGGCTCATTATGTGATATGTGATATGTAAGTCCTACTAAGTAGTAGTCGAGTAATGGTATTCCTATTATGTGTTTTGAAAGAATGTGTAAGCGCTTACATGATATGTGATTTGATAAGATTATGATTTTGATTGATCACAGCATATCATACATATGCATTGTGTACATATATGTATTTGTATTTGATATATGAAAAATTAGTATGCTTACTGAGTTTTATACTCATTATAGTTTATGGTGATTTCAGGTAAATAAGGTGCATGTGTGCTTAGCGGATTTGGCAAGGCTTCTGCTGTTCCTTGGGTTCCCTAAGTTGCTAGGTTGTTGTGTGTTTCATTTGGGGACACGTGGGATAGGATATTTGGTTTGTCCCTATTGAATAAATACTTATGTATTATTTCATTGTGTGTGGATTGGATTTGGTTTAAGTTTTATAAAGTGTGGTTATTGAATGATTTTAAGTAAGAATTTGCAATGGATATATTCTGGGCTCCCGGTAACAAAGTTGCTACTGGTGACGTAGTAGAGTGTTAATCTCTGAGAAAACTCTGCGTATCGCCGGTTTAATAATTGTCCCAGTCATAATTCAATTGCTATAATTCTGAAAGAAATTGAAATGAATGTTTAAATATTGTCAAGAGAAGTTTATATTTATATGTTAGGTTATGGTTGATTTTAGTGTTGAACTTACTAGCAACTTGCTAAGGATTTCTGTGTTGAATGAAAGTTGAAAATTTTGTGTAATATTATTTATGAGTGTACATGCAGTGAATGAATGTAAGTGATGTCGTGTGTCGGATCTTTTGGGTCTGGGGCGTGACACTGGGCTCCTAAGCAGACCTCTTTAATAGATCATCTTATGAGTTGATATTTAGGCTTCTAGGTATTATAAATTTTAAAGATTGTCGAAGGAAAATAGAGGTTCACCAGTTTCTAATTTTGATTAATTAAAATTAGAAACTTTATTTCTTGTATATCCTGGTCGGTGTGTACTATAGTACATAGAGGCAAATGGGTTATTTTATCTTATGTTGCTACCGTTCGGCACTGATAATATTGCCTATCTATCTGTTATAGTTGTTTGATATTTGTAGAAGGTTTAAGGTGATACCGAGTAGAACATTTATTAGTCATGCTGATAGGGATCCTAAAATGTTAGCTCTTTTATGTAATAAAAGTCGTATTGAATTCGGGGCCTAATTTTAGTCGTCAATTTATCCTTATCATATGGCTAAGGGTATTTGGAGATAGAAATTCACTTCTATTCATTCCTCAAGTAATGTTTAGGCGGCTAAGAAAATTTGATCTGTTGAATTTTGAATTAAACAACCTAAATTAAGAATTACCGAAGAGAAGTGCATTTAATGATGCCTGCGAATGCAAAATGTTAAGCTAGTCTTTTGAAGAGATGTTTTTTAGGATATTTTTAATGATCGTGATTGTTCTTTCTATATGGACGGTCATGATCATTCCAACTCGGATACTATAAAAGCCTTTTTTGGGTTGCATTCTTTTCTTTACTTCATAATCTTTACTTTTCTTTGAGTTACAATATTTCAAAGCTCTGTGTGGATGTTTTCCGACAACCAGCATTCTAGCATTTTTTTTGTTTTTAATTTATGTGGTTCTTACCGATAAGTCTTCGTTCTTTATTTTTGCTTATGCCATGCTTCTTCTTTTTTATATAAAAAATAGGCTTTTATTTCTGGAAATGATACATCCGTACAAAAATTGCTTACATATATTTTTGTAACCATGTTCTGAAAATGCCTTATGTTTCTTTGTTCCTTTCCAGTACTTCATTGCCTTTTTTTGGATTTTACACTGTTTATTTTTGCTTTCATTTTTCTAGGTGTGATTATCTATCCTTACCCTTTTTTCGTCTTTGTTAGTTCTTTTTAGAAAAAAAAAAAGAACTTTATTGTCATGGCTTCAGAATGTAGAAACCTAGATTTAAGGCTTTCTACCATAAATATGGCTGTTGAGGAAAAAGAAGAACTTAACCCTAAGGTCCCACTTGTTAGAAGTACAGGCGGGACCAATGGGAGTGGAGGTGCATCCACTCCAATTGGTGACATAGCCTCCATATCCCTTATGGTTATTGATGTTGAGCCAATTTCGGCTATCAGCAAGGATGAACTAGAAGCTGATCCTGAGGACCCTAACTATGAGTAATTAGAATTTGTATAGGTTATTGAGTTCGAGCTGGGCAAAAGATATTAAAGGTCCAAGATGATCATTGTCTAGACAAAGCAAGGATCTTCTGGAGAAGCCAACTCAATGAAGAGCGGAATCAACTTTCTGAGCAGCCTTATAAATGGTGAGATGGCCATCCACATAAAGTTTCTTAAGCTAGGCCTTAGGCCCTCCATGCAGCCGTTCTTTGCTAGGATGCTGGCTAATTTAGGAGTGGCCCCCTCTCGATTAGGCCCCAACCCCTTGAGGGTTTTACTGGGTATGTATATTCTTTGGACAAGGGCAAGGTTGTCCTCTCCTTATTACTAGGACCTATGCCACCTTTATCATTTTAGGAGCAAAGATGAAGGGTAGAGGGGTTTTTACTACTTATCCTTCCATGGCTTTCATAAACTTATTCTGGGATGTCCTACTTTTGTTAAAAGTTTGAAGGAGAATTGATTTTTTATTGTGAGTGAGTGAGGTCAGGTAGTCCACAAATAAAGAGAAGGAAATTGGGTTATATCCTTTAACGTTGCTATGAATGCAGGTCTAGCTTGATTCTTTCTTTGATTATTCGTAGATTTCTGTCTTTTTTTTTTATACTAATATTTTATAAATTTCAAAGACTTTTGTGACTAACTATAAAGTCTTTGAGACTAAATGTACTTGATTTGAAATTGGTCTTGCCTACATCTCTCGTGTTTAAGATCTTTTCTCTTCTGCCAGCCTAATCCATTTATACCTGGAGAGCTTCATATTTGTAGTAAATGGATCAAAACTTAGTTTATTGTTTAGTTCCGAGCTTCTTTCTTATTGACTTTGCATTTCTATATAGGAATGGTCAAACAATGAGGTGGCGAGAGAAGGAAAAGGGTTTACCTTAAAAACATTACAATTCTTGGCTAATTATGGATAACCCCTTGAGTGTTGCACCCTTATAGAGTATACTACTAAGGGCGTTAATCCATCTTCAGATTTTTTATATGTTCATTAATTTAGGTAGCCATTTAGCCCGAATTTCGACCATCTATTCATTCATGAGCAGATATAAGGAAAGAACAATCTTTATAAGCAATATTCTATTCTTACATGGCCAATATATGATAAATTATTTCTTTTACAAAAAAAAATATCTTAAGGATAATATTTCTTCAATAGTTCGGCATTCCATGGCTTTCATATTGTCCGTCCATCTGCTCATTTAAACTTATAGGCTTATTTCATGTGTTTTATGACCTTATAAGGGCCTTCTCGTATTGGTTTTAGGACTCTATTCGCTAGATTCCTTGTGTTCAGTATGACTTTCCTTAGCACTAGGTCACCTTTCTTGAACTCCCTTACTCAGACCCTCCTATGATAATATTTGGCAACCTTCTATTGGTAAATGGTTACCTGGATTTGCGCTTTCTCCCTTAGCTACTCAATTAAATAAAGGTATTCTTTAATTAGTTTGTTATTGACAGCCTCAGAAAAATGTAACATTCAGTATGTCGGAGTCCCAATCTTGGTAAGGATCACTGTCTCACAACCAAAGGCCAGTAAGAATGAGGTTTTGCTTGTCACTGTCTTGCTTGTGGTTCGGAGAGCCCAAAGTACCTCGGGCAATTTCTCCACTCATCTTCTTTTTCTGTCAGTTAGCTTCTTCTTCAGTAGCTTCTTAATACTCTTGTCAAAAGATTCTATTTAGTCGTTGGTCTTAGGGTGAGCCAGTGATGTAAATAATAGTTATACTCCAACTGTTAACAGAAATCTTTGAAACTGTTGTTTCAAACTACTTCTCATGATTAGTTATAACTATGTAAGGGATTCTATATCAACACATAACATTCCTCCAAATGAAATCTCGCATACCATTTTTAGTTATTTTGGACAGTGGTTCGACCTCAATCCATTTAGTGAAGTAATTGATAAGGGCAAATTTGTCATATATTTTCTCATGTTTTTATTATTGATAATTTATGATTTTATGAGAATAGATGGCTATTTATGTGCATTATTTTTATTTATAGGGACTTGAATAAAATTTAAAGAAAGAACGCAAAAGGAGCAAAAACAGGGACTAAAATGCAAAGTTTTCAAAGTATGTGTCCATCGCCCTAGCACCACAAGTATTTTCGCCCCAGCGCTGAAATAGTGATCGAAATAAGAAAAATGACCTGCTTAAGTCGCGTCTAGCGCCCCAGCGCCGAATATTCACCGCGCCAGCTACGATCCATCGCCCCAGCGTTATCAACATACCGCGCCCGCGGTGAAGCCGTTTTCATGCAGCGCCCCAGCGCCAATATCCCACCGCTCCAGCGGTAATAGCTTTTTCACGCGTCGCTCCAGCGACAGATGCATAGCGCGCCAGTGGTAGTGCGAGTCCTAGTCCGACGAGAATTGAGATTTTCAAGCTCATATCAATCCCTATATAAAGCCACTCGTTCCCAGCCTTCAAAAATAGAATCCAAGACGAACCAAGAGCACCAAGAATATAGAGCACGAGTCTTGGAGAGCAATAGGAGCTTAATTGAAGCAACTTTAGAGAGAGATACAAGACGTTCTTCGGCATCAAGAGTTCCTAGGCAGCGCAATTAAGAGCAATTCGACGTCTATATCGGTTTGCTAATAATTGTATCATGATTTATAATTATTTTTACTGCTATTCTCTTGTAGCCATGAGCTAATTTATTTTCTAGGGTTAATATTTGAACTCAATATGTGCGCTTAAATTGCCATATCTTTTAGTATTTAATAAACTTAGTCCTTTATTATTTAAATTACTTGTGTTTAATGCTTCAATATATCTGGCCAATATATGGTGAATGAGTTGGTAATATTATTGATAAACTCGAAAGAGGAATCATAATATTTAGACCTAGGTAATTTGATGCATGATTGTAGAGTAACATTCAATGTTGCATATGCAAGTTTCAATTTAGGATAGGAATATACCTAATTGGCATGTATAATCAATAAGACCTAATCTTAATGAATCTTAATTTATTACAAGTACCATAGGAATATAGGTATTTGGTAAACTAAGATATACTTGCATGACCTTGGAAGAGGCTTGTGAATACATTAGTGTCTTGATCAATAATAAAGACTGAGTGAGTTAAATATTAGAGGGTTAATCAATAAAAAACATATTGAGGGATAATATTAATCCTAGGTTCTCTCTACGTTGCTATATCCTTATTCTCTTTGCATTGTGTTTTTATTTTTATATTTCTTACATTCATTCTGAGATTTTTATTTATCTGAATAGTTATTAGGAAGACATAATTTTAGTAATTGGTTAAAAAGAAAACATTATCCCTGTGGGTTCGACATCCGACTAATTAGTCCTTTTATTACTTGCATACGATAGTGTATAATTGCACTGAATTTTATGATATAGAAATATCGCATCAGTAATCTACTACCACAACTGCATATTTGCAAGATCCTCTTATATGAGGTAAAGGACCTATCAAATTCAGCCCCTATTAGGTGAACGGCTAAGGCCCTGCTATAGTAGTTAACTATTCATCTAGTGCTTGTATTTTATCTATGAACCTTGGTAAGTATTACAATGTTTAACCAACTATTTGGTTTCTTGAAGAGTAGTTGGCCAATAATAGTTAGTTTTGAACACCTTATGAGCCGAGGCCTCCATTCTTGAGTGGTTACCACAGATCCCTTCATGAAGTTCCCCGAGAATCTGCTCTGCTTTCTGTGATCCCAAACACCTCATATAAGGATAAGAGAATCCATGTCTGTACAATACTCCATCTATCATCGAGTACCTAGCTGCTTGGTATTTAAGCTTGTGGGCCTATTTTTTATCGATTGAAAGAGTTTTATTCTGGATATAGTCTCTAATCGGTTTATCCAACTGTGCTATTTTTCAACCTATATGACTTGTTCTTCTTCCTATATGCTAGGTTTTAGAATGAATTTGATAGGGACTGTTTGTGCTAATTGAGCTTCTTCGTTAGATGCCAATCGGGCTATGACATCTTCTTGGTGATTTTCATACCTCGGGATCAATTCTATTTTTACTTTATTTAACTGCCCAACCTTGTTCCTGACTTTATCCAAATAAGCCATCATCTTCTCTTCCCGAGCCTCAAAGCTGCCATTCACTTAGTTTACTACCAACTGAGAATCACTTTTTACCAATACATCTTTTTCTACTAATGCTTGAGTTACCCTCATTCCGGCCAAAAAAGCCTTATATTCTGCTTCGTTATTAGAGGCTTTGAATCTGAACCGTATGATATAATTAATTCCGTCTCTCTCCAAGCTAATAAGGATGATTTCTACCCTGCATCCTTGAAGGTTAAATGCTCAGTCTATATAAAGTACCCATGATATATTTTTCACAGGGTTTTACTGATCTGATTCTTCTATTTCTGTACCCCTTTTATGCATTCAACTACGAAATTAGCTAAAGCCTGCCCTTTCATTATTATTTGAGGCTTAAATTATATGTCAAACTTGCTTAATTCCACCACCCACTTGATTAGGTGACCTGATAAATCTAGCTTGTGTAGGATTTACCTTAGCAACTGATTGGTTAAGATAAAAATTGAATAGGCTTGAAAGTATTGCCATAATTTCCTTCCTAATACTATTCGAGCCAAAGCCAACTTTTAGAATGAGATATCTGTTCTCTGGGTCAATAAAGGCTTTTCTAA
This sequence comes from Ailanthus altissimus, assembly GCA_946807835.1. Classification (NCBI taxonomy): domain Eukaryota; kingdom Viridiplantae; phylum Streptophyta; class Magnoliopsida; order Sapindales; family Simaroubaceae; genus Ailanthus; species Ailanthus altissimus. The sequence goes on from OX327698.1 coordinate 18,113,855, forward strand.
CATAATAAATCGGTCACTGAACCCTTTCTTTTACTTTGATCAATACTAAGCTTACCGCCTGATCTGAGACACCCAAATAAAGCATAAGTTCGCCCTCCCGATCTAAAATGGCGAGATAAACAGGCTATGAGTGATAAGCTTTGAACAGCTAGAAAGCTTCTTTGTATTCTGGGTCTACTGATTCTTTTCCTTTCTTTTTATCATTTGAAAGAATTCAAAACATTTATCGGTGGCTCGGAAAATAAACCTATTTAAGGCAATGACTTGTCCTGTAAGTCGTTGATTTCGTTTACTTTGCTAGTAGACTTTTTTTATATAATAGCCTGGACTTTGTCTGGCTTGGCTTCTATTCCTGTCTTGCTAACCGTGAAACCTAAGCATTTACCTGATTTTACCCCGAAGGCACACTTCTCCTTATTCAACTTCATATTATTCTTTCTTAGAATCTCAAAAACTTCTCTTAAGTCATTTTTATGATCATCAGCTTCCCTGGACTTTACTATCATATTATTTACATATGCCTCTATGTTTTTACTTTGAACAACTTATTTATTAACCTTTGGTAGGTGGCTCTTGCATTTTTTAGACCGAATGACATTACCTTGTAGCAATATATCCTTTAGTGGGTAGTTAAGGATGTTTTCTTCTGATTTGGGAGAAATATTAGAATTTAGTTGTAGCTAGAGAAAGCATCCATAAAGCTGAGTAAGTTGTGTCCAGCAGTGGCATCAACTAATTAGTCAATTTTGGGTAGTGGAAAGCTATCTTTTGGATATGCCTTTTTCAGGTCGGTAAAGTCAACACATATTCTCTACTTCCTATTGGACTTTTATACCATTACAACAATGGCTAGGCAATTTGGATAGTTGAATTCTCTAATAAAGCCTGATGCCAATAACTTTCTCACCTCAGCTATCACTGCTTTATTTCTTTCATGATCAAATATTCTTCTCTTTTATTTAATTAGCAGAAAGGTTAGGTTTATAGCTAACCTGTGGGAGGCCAGGCCAGGGTCTATTCTTGGCATATCTTTATGAAACCAAGCAAAGATATCTGAGAACTCTTGTACCAATGCAGTGATTTCTTCTCTAACATTGGGCTCTAGTTGGGATCTAATTTTGACTACCTTTCTTATCTTTCCTATCCTGACTTGAACCGAACACAACTCTTCCACCAATTCAGGTTATCCACCATACTTTTCGTATGGGTCAATAGTGTGGATGCAGAAGGCCTTCTTTGCTGAAACTGCATAACAACTTCTTACCATCTTTTGATCTCCTATTACTACCCTTATCCCTTCTTTAGTCGAAAACTTAAGTTTTAAATAATGGATGGATAGGGCCGCATTGGTATTCCTCGTAATTGGCCACCCAAGAAGAATTTTATAAAGGAATGATTAGTCAACTACTATAAACTTGGTCATGACTGTCTTCTTATATGGCTTCTGCCTTAGGGTTAGAGGAAAGAGCTATTATCCTGATTGGCAGCACATAACCTTTTTTGAACCCTTGTAAGAGGGTTTGTGTTCTTTTTATATGCAATTTTTTTTTATCTTTAGTTCATCTAGGGTGTCTTTAAAAATAATATCAACCGAGTTGCTCAAGTCAATGAAGATCATGTTTACTTTTATTCTAGCAACTTGCATTGCTATTACCAGTGCATCATCATGGGGTAACTCACTCTTTAAACATCTTCTTTTGTAAATATTACTGGAACTTAAATTCTTCCTTTGCTTGTTAGAATCACCAATAAGCGTGGGTCCTTTAGATATGATCATTATAGGGTTAGGGTTTGATCCACTTGGGCGAATGATGGGTGGTTTATGTTATCTATCTACTTAGAATTCTGCCAGGTAGCCGTTCCTCATTAAAGCACCCACTTGCTTCTTCAACTCTAAACATTCCCTAGTGGAATGCCATGAATTCCGGTAGAACTTATACTATCTTTTTGAGTTCATACAATGCTCTGTTCCTTTACCCTTAATGGAGACCTTATTGAGCAAGCCTCTATTCATAATAGTCTTGTAAACATCTTCTAATGGAATGACTAAACGAAAAAATTCCTTCACCCGCACTACTCTCATTTCCTCTGTTGGGTTCCTTAAGACTTTTGAGCCATTCAGGGTAATTCTGGGGGTAGGGTCTATTCTGCTCATTGTTCCTTCAAGTAGGAAGTACATTGTGCCTATTCATATAATTTGCCCTTTGTTGAGGTTGGTAGTCATTATTCATACTTTGATATTTTTGAGGGGGTGTCGATCTTTCCCTTCTTCCCTCATATCGTTTACTTTCCTATAGATAAACTTGGCCTTGAAAGGGATCCGTAGACTTCTTCGCTTTTTTCTCTTCTTCTATAGTACCAGTACTTTGATGTATGCTTTGATGTATGCTATTATATCGTTAAGAACATTGCTCTTAAAAAAATAATACCAGTACTTATTTAACTTTAACCCCGACCTGAGTGTCTCCAAAACTATTGGTTGGTCAAACGTTCCTAATGAGATTACCTCTTTGTGGAACCTTAGAACATAATCTTTTAGGCTTTCATTCTTTCCTTGTTTTACTTGTTTAAGTTACCTATGGTCCTACTTATTTTATAGGAACCTCAAAAGTGTTGAGAGAACTTGTCTATCAGCTCATGGTAAGAGGAAGTACTTTGCTGTTTTAGTCCTCTATGCCAGAGAAGAGTTGGACCCTCGAGATTTATATTAAAAAACCTACATATATGGTCTTACTTGAGCCTTATGATGAAGAGTAGATTACTTATCTAATCCACATAATGATTAGGGCCAGTAACTCCTTGATAAATATGAAGGCTCAGTAATTTGAACCCGCTCAAGAGTTCCATATCCCTCAGCTCATCTATTAGTAAGGATTTCCTTTCTCTCTTTAAGGGGGGGGGGGGGGGGGGGGGATGGGGGCTGTTCTTTCTTTTATTTTTCTTTTAAGAGGTTTTTCAGCATTTTTTTTTTTCTATATTGCAAACTTTATCTTTTAGCAGCAACTCAGCATTGAGCCGTTCAAATTGTCGCTCGTTTTTCATCACTTGGTCGAAGTCTTTAACTAGTGACATCTCTCATTTTAGAGGCACTTAACTATGCATTACTGCCTCAGCTGGGTTATGCAAGGTTTCTGATCTTTCCCTTTGATCTAATCAGTTCTGAATGTGAACTTCTATTGCTTGTGGGTTTTCCTTAATATCGTTTCTTACTTTTCCCCCTTCTTTTCCTTTATTTTTTTAATCAATTCAACCATAAGTTGCATTAATTCTTCTCTTTCCCTCTTTAATGTCTGTAACTCCTCTTGTATTTCTATTGGCAATAAACTTTTCAGTGGGTTTGTCGAGTGAGTTCCACGAGTCTCGTTCCTACCCTCGTTTATTGCTTGTTGTCCAGTAGAGGAATTTTGACTGGTAGATGATTGTTCTCCATTTGTGGTGTGATTGTATGCCTGTGACAGAGCTTTTTGTTTTGACTCCCACAAACGGTGCCAAAAACTATTAACAAAAAAATAGATTATCTGGCCAACGAGTTTTTAATTTGTTTGGTAGTAGGAATCAGTACCTTGGGTTCTACTTATTTAGGCTGAGATCACGAACTTGATGGGCTTCCAATTGTTGCAGCGACTATAAAAATCTGATAACACAGGAAAACTATCGTTAAAACTTCGTCGGGGGATGGTTCCGGTGAAAACTCTCTGATGCTTAATCAAGTATATGCCTTTAAGAGAAGTTGAGAAAATAGTAAAAGAAAAAAGTATTAAATAAAGAGTGAAAGTATCAAAGTTTCAAGGTTGAGGCGTCAAGGTTTCAGATGCCCTTTGTTTAAGCTCTTTTTTTTTTTTTTTTATAACCTCTATCTTCATGGAATATTCTTCTACTTATCTTTGCCAGTTTTATAGTCATTTTGGGTAATCTCTTGAGGTTTTGGATAAACTTTGGATGTTTTGAGTAATCTTTTAATCCCTTGGCATCATTTGGAGGATTGCCTCCTAAAGTAGCCTGTTTCTGTTTCCTAATTAATGTTGATTATTCTTTTGAGGTTTTTCTTTGTCTGAGTCATTTTTGCGCTTTTTTTTTAAGTTGCTAAATGTTGCTCAATTTTTGTAATATATTAACTTATTTGGCCCTCTGACATGTGAAGATGGTTTGGTATATCTGCCAAGTTGGTCTTCTTTATGGTATGCTGATACCAATTGACTTGGGACTTATTTTGGTATACCACGCAAGTAACTATGTATCGGTCCATGTGGTTATTAATATCCCGAATAAAATATGAGTCGGTTAGTCTTTGAGTTATTTGGCCCGACCGACCAAGTAGGTTCTGTGCCTTTAAATGTTCTCTTGATGAGATTTATGCAGTTCGTTCTCTACCTAAGGCATCTTTAATCAAGAATCAGGTAGAGAAGCGTTTTTGGTGAAGAAAGCAAGCAACCAACGAAGCGAAGGATCAAGAGAGGGAACTTTAAGAGGTCTACACAAGATTTTCAATAAATTAAAATGTCATCTATCCAGTTCTAGATGAGATCTTTTGGGCTCAACTACTTAACTAGTACTACGCAACAAAAGCACTTGAAGTACTAAACAAAATAGGTATTAGCTTGGTAATGGTTGGAGTAGCAAACTTGGATTCGGCAAGAATCTCATAACAACCAAATGCCTAATATTCTGGGCTTCTAGGCCAGCCTTTTTAATAGGTTTCTCGTGGACTGATATTTGGGCTCTAGGTGTTAGGTCTCTTGGAGATTTTTGAAGGGAGACAACCTTAAATACTTTTTTATGCTAAAAGTTATTTTTATTTAGATTAGTGGAGAATCTAAAATAGATAAATAAATAATATACTACAAATATACATTAATTAATATTTGAAAGTTTTATATTAAAATTATAAATAATGTTACACTTTTTCAATATTTATATTTTAAATTAATATATTAAATAATTATTAGGTGATAAATTTGTATAACTTTTAAAATTACCCTTTACACTACTTTATTACTCAATAATTATTTAACACATCATTCAATATAAAATTTTTAGAATAACATTTAAAAAATATAACATTATTTTAAAATTATTTCCAAACAAACTGGATGAAATAATTATTGATATCACTTGAAACTAATAATTATTGATATCACTTAAAGAGTTTCAAGTAGTTGAAAGTGCATTGGATTCTATTAAAAAATATAAAATTTTAAGATTAAAGAATTACTTTAACAACAGTTACTTTGATAATTTTGAAATTAAAAAATTCACAAAAGCTTAAGTTCAAGATCACACACTTATAAGTCATTTTACTGGCTCAATTTGTAGATTATTAATTGGTAGGCACAAGGTTACACTAACAAAGACTTAAAGCATGCAATTTTATAAGCAAAAACTCACTTAAAAAATACTTTTGACTGCAAAATAATGGTACGGAGAAACATAAATTGAATAAAGACACTTTTTGACCTTTAAAATTTTTTTAAAAAAATGACTTAGTAACTAATTAGTATAATAATTTTTTATTCACAATTAAAATAAATATCTTATCTCTTTTATTTTTAAAATTTATTTTCTCTTTTAATGGATCGAAAACTTATTAAATAAGATAATATGCCAAATGAAGAATATTAACCTAGTACAATATCTTAACTAGATAAAAATATTTATAATACATATCAAACATAACTTTTTTGCAACCTTTTTCACATTATATTTGTCCTAATTATTTTTTTGCAATCACGACATTTTATTATTAAAAAATTGGTCGATTTAACCTTATTTTTTAGTGTATAAGTTATTTTGACCAAGTCAAAATAATTTATATATTTTAAACCAATTATATATTTTTTTATTATTTTATCCTTATATTAAATAAAGTAAAAAAATAATTTTTTTTTAAAATTTTCTTCTTTTCCTCACCGACACTTTCCCTTTTTTCTCTTTCCCTCTCACTCTCACAGTTACTCCTTCTCTTACTCTCACAGCGCCGGTTAATTTTCATTAACACTCCTACCTCACACAATTAACACTACAATTTCTTCATAGAGGAACAAAATTGGTAAGTGTATTTAAATTTTTTATTTTTATTTTTATTTTTGAGTATTATAATTTATATTAGTTAAAAATATGTAAAAATGTGTAGATGTAGATGTAGAAAGTTGAAAATATGTGTAGATTGGAAACGTGACCGAAAAAGGTGAATCCGGCTTGTTTTTGTGGTAAGACGCGACGACGCATGCGTCTACGCGCTACTGGCAGTTGATAAGTAGACGCACGCGCCAACCGCGTTAGGCGCACATCGCTTGGCGCCAGGGCCAAGCCGTTGGGCGCGCCCGCTTGGCGCGCGCCAAGTGACGTGTGCTAACACGGTGGCTCGTGCGTCTACTCGCCCGCCGCCAACAATGCGTAGACGCACGCGCTGCCGCGTCTGACCACAAAAAATTTCATTTAAAATTTTTTTTTAATTAATTTATGTTGTTTATATTTATTTATAATTATTTAATTTAATAATTTAAATTATTTAATAATTATGTAAATAGTCTAGGTTGTTAGTTGTAATTAAAATAAATTTTGATTATATGTTATGTTAATTATTGTTTTGTTAATATTAATAATTTTTTAATTTTTTCAGGAAGGAGAATGTCACAAAAGAATACCTAATTGTCGAAAAATATTTCTACCGAGCGAACGTATATATGTACTCAAAATTATGGGTTATACGAAATATAAAAAATAAATTGACTTCGAGGCAGGTAAAAATATTTAGAACCACATGTTTTTGTAGTTTATTAGATGTATCAGATATTCTACTCTCAGGTATTTTAACACATGAGATTTTACTAAGACGTGTACATACCAAAAATTTATATGAAGAATTATGGTTCTATATAGGTAAAAGATGTATTAAATTTTCTCGTCAAGATTTTTATTTGATTACTGGTTTGAGGATGGAGGATTATCCTGTACTAAGTGGGTTAGGTGATAGACTTTGTCATAAATATTTTTCAGGTAGAAGTTAGTTGACTTACAAGGATTTGGATCTGTGGTTCGGCAGCGTTACATTTGACGATGATGTAGATGCAGTAAAAATGTGTCTATTTTATATATTTCATAAATTGATAATGCCATGTGATCAGAATAGAATCATACAATATTTTGTACTTTGTCTCGTAGATAATTTAGATGAATTTAATGTTTATCCTTGGGGCACGATTGTATGGATTGTACTCTATAATAGTTTATATACGGCTCTAATTAAAAAGTTGGCGAAGGTCAAAAAAATAGGCGCTTGGGATAAAGAATCATACAACTTATACTCATTTTATCACGCATTCTTGGTAAGTAATTCTATCTTTTTGATTCATTATGATAGAGAAAAATTTATTTTGTTGGCATTGTAATTTAAATTTATTATCATCTCAGGTGTGGATCTACGAGGCGATCCCGAAGTGTGGGGAGTTGTTTGCCAATAGGAATGGAGACTATTTTTCTCGTATTTTAAATTGGTATGGCACGAGCACCCTATTATATGAAAACATCGTAGATGTCCGCTTCGATGGTATTAGGGTATGCTTTTATGTTCAACAAAAAATATATATAACTTCCTTATAATTTATGTTATATTTTCTAATAATAATTAATAAATTTAAAATATTATAAAGGTCTTGGAGGTTCATAGGAAGTTGGTACCTCGCAAATATGAGAAGACTGCGGACTATCGCGCGACGGTAAACTTTTACATTCCATTGAAAAAATGGGGAGGGAGTCTTAAGTTGGAGACAGTTGATATACCGAACACCCAATTCACCAAAAATCTGCAACATCTCCACGAATTTGAAGCCCTGCCAGCTACTAAATCAATGGTATAATAATTTAATTTTTTTTCCCTTGAATTATCTGATGCTTATGTTACTGGTTAGTGTTAGCTTGTGAAAATTGAATATAATAACTTATGTATAGTTTCAATCCAGCACGTCAATATCACAGTATCAAATCTTGGAGAAGAAGATGGATGATCTTGAAAAAAGAACATTTACCAGGATTGATAAGGGTAACGCAGAGCTTTCAGCCAAGATTGATAAGGCTGAATAAAATGTCTTGCATCAGATATCTCTCTTGATGCAACAGCTTAAACCAACCAAAATCTCCGAAGATGTAGGGCAGAGTATGGTATGTTTTAAACCTAAAATATATTAGATACAAATTTTAACAAGTCAATACATTAACCAGTATTGTTTGATTTTTAGGGAGTCGAATTCATGGCCGCTGACTTTCATACATTTGCTCTTGCCAGCGAGTCTCACCATCAGTCATTTGCTCCTGTTGCTGATAGCCCTACAAGCTTAAAAATTATACCTACTCCATTGAGTGAAAACATAAATAGGTATGGGCGCCTTCGCAAGAAGGCAGCAGCCCAAGTCAGTCCATATACCAATTCGTTAAAACAGCCCGCGAAGAAGAAACTTGTGGATTGCAAGTAAGACCTATTATTCACATAAACGGGCAGTTGATTCCTATTGATCAAAGTAAATATGCTGAGCTTCTGGATTGGATAAAAATAATGACCAAACATAACGGGTTCATTTACACGGACTCGATCCGAACAACAAATAGTTTAATGAAATACTACAAAATTGGCTTGACGATTCGGTGAGAATTTATTTTAACATTTGTCCGATCTTGTTTTGTGAATTGTTTAATTATTAAAACTTATACATATTATGTGTGTTTTGCAGCATATAAATGAATATTTAAAGGTTTTGCGTTTGTGTCAAAGAACGTTTTCTGACATATACTTACAGGATTGTACAACTGCAGATGTATATTTCTACGTAAGTTATTATATTACCCATTTATTGTGCATATAACATTATCATCTCAATGAATATGTATATTAACTATTATCGACTTTAACAAGTATCTTTTATTTGTGTTTAGGAGTACATTCGACAAATGTGGCAAACGTCTTTCACTGCCAATCCTCCAGACAACAACCACTGGCTCAAAATGTTGTTGGCTTATGCACTCGGAACAAAGACCGAGTTACTTGGCGCTAAACCCTAGGCATCAGTCAATAAGGTATTTTTTAAGAATAATAATGACTTTTTACTGTGCATGTAACAACATTAAGTTAAAAATAATGCCATAATTATTTTTGTAGGTATATATTCCTCTGAATATCAATCAAGAACATTGGATTGTAGCGCAACTTGACCTTACTTGGTTTGCAATCGTTCTTTATGATTTCAATGTGAACGGCCATTCAGACGAGTCCATCACGAAATTTATAGAGCCTCTGTGTGTTGCAATGTCTTTATACCTTTAAAGGTGTAGATTTTATAGTTTGAGGGGCATACAAAGCCCAAATTTGTTTCCTTAACCGGTGACTCGTATTCGGGAGAATGTGCCGCAACAAGAGGTCGGGAGCGGGGACTGTGGTATCTTCGCCTGTATGTATATTGAATATTTTATGTTTGGTCGGCCATTTGACTCGTTCCCTAACATTAGTACCCTTTATAGACAGAAGATGACCGTTGATTTGTGGACTACAACTTCATAGATATTTAGTACTATAATTTTTTTACATGCATTGATTTTGGTGTATAATTGATATACCATAATTATTTTGGGTGTATGTATGCGAAAGTGTTTTTGCAGTTTGATAGAAGTGTGATTTATTCAATATGGATTGATTTGAGTGTATAATTGATATGCCATAATTGTTTGTGAGCATTGATTTAGGTGTATGTATGCGAAAATGATTTTACAGTTTGATAGAAGTGTGTTTATTTAATATGACAGGTTTGGGATCATTTATATTATAGAGGAGATTCTGTCAAAATTTTGTGAAAATTATCAATATTAATACTAAAGACAAGTGTATTAAAATAAAATAAATAAGTATGTAATACAAAGTACAAGTGCATTACAAAATAAGTGCATTACAAATTAAGTAAATTACAAAATAAGTACATTACAAAATAAGTGAATTACAAAAGTGACGAAGCTCGACTGTCATATATAATTAAGCCTCATGGTATAGCTCTTTCCCTTATTTTTTCAGATCTGTCTGAAACAAAAAATATTTAAATATTAGCCTTATATTATACATGGTTAAATATTAATAAGGTAAATGTTTATAAATGAATATACATCACCTGCTCTGTAACGGTACAGGGTTTCGACACGTTTGTCAGTTATATCCATATTGTCTACAACGACTACATATATTTTTTGATGGTTCCTCTCCTTGAGATAGAATCCGATTCATCTGACGTCTGCCTGCCTGACGACGTGCTATCGAAGGTTGAATGTCCATATTTTTCAAATATTCTAGGACTATCCAATCTGACATTTGACCAACCGGAAGTATTGGCTCGATATAAGCATAGAATAAAGTCTCAGATGTGTAATAAGTTGAACAAAGGCTCTTGTGCGATAATCTGATGTATCTGCATGCGACAAGTGCATGGGAACAAGGCAGTTGCCAATAATCAAACTTCTGACAGCTGCATGTTCTTTTGCCAATGTCTACAATCCAATTTACTCCACCATCCATAACTATAAATCGTAAATCATTAACAGGAGAAATGGTCATTCGACTTACCTTATCATTATATTTTATGACTTTATGATGTGCCCAGTTCGTCAAGACATTGATCATATTTTATGATGCCAATTGTCTATGGTAAAATCACAATTGCGTTAGCTCCCGCATCCACTCCACCAAATTAGTCACTGAAAGCTTTCTTGCTTCTTTTGCAACTACATTAATGCTCTCAGCGATATTAGTAGTCATAATCTTATACCTTTTGAAAGTACCAAATGATCGTGCCTATCTCACCATACCAACATCTTCCTATAAATACTTCATTATGTTAGGTCTCATTTGTCGCATCTTGTTTAATTGACATTGAAAATCATGGACATGATAAGCCTTGGCAGCAGTGAAGTAGGTAGATAGGTATACCTCTTTTTTAGACTTATCTGATGGTAACTTGTATTTTGTTATCAAATTTCCTTTCAAATGATATATGCAAAACCCATGATATGCATGAGGAAACACACCATGTATAGCCCTCTTAATACTGGCCTATCGATCAGATATAAAAATAAGATTCTGATGATCTGCAATAACTCCTCGTAGTTTAACCATAAACCACTCCTAAGAAGTATCATTTTCTGAGTCAGCAATTCCTTAAGCCAATGGATAAATCTGATTGTTTCCATCTTTACAAATGGCCACAAACATTGTACCATGATAGGATCCTTTCAAAAATGTTCCGTCCACTGTAACTACTGGTCGAATTAATGAATTAAAACCTTTGATGCAAGGTCCTAACGCCATAAAGAAATACTTGAAGTGATTATCCGCGTCAGTTTCCAAATAAGTAACCATACATGGGTTATTTTGTTGCAATACATAGCTGTATGCAGGAAGCAATCTAAACGAATCCTCAAGAATACCTCTTATTAATCTTAATGCATGCTCCCTAGTACGCTAAGCATTAGTATAGGTTATCTGAATACCGAATTGTTCACGTAGGTCTACTTGAATGTTTTTCGGCCTATAGTTTCTATTGACTGATGTAAACTTATTTTTTATTATTTTAGCAATAATTCAGCTCATGGCTTATCGGTGACCATCCCGTAATTGACTCAAAACACAAGTGTGCTTTGTATCTACTCGCCTAACAATAAAAAAATGTCGCCCTTCTGTCGACACTGCCCGTAATCTCCACTTGCAGCTGTCATTATCACATTTCAACTCGAAACGATCTTTGATGGATTTGTAAACTCTAAAGCTCTATATTTCCTTCAGTGCAACCATACTTATAGCTTCACGAATTTCATCTTTATTGTTATATAATTTTCTTACAAATACATCACCAATCCTATTACAAGATATTTTTTTCGATACATTCAAGTCAAATGGTGGTATTTCAGGCTAAAACTGAAATGGATTTTCTACCTTAACCCTTTCTTCTCTACCATAACCCTTATCATCATCATCATCATCATCATTATCTTCATCATTATCACCACCAACATCATTATTTACATTCTCATTCTGTAGTAACCAGTATCCATAACCGGTAAGAATATGTATATTTATATATATAAATATACGTATTTTATTTGTATGTGGGTAATCCTTGATTTATATATTGTTATTAGTAGTGTTTTTATAGGTTAAGGATATACTATTAGTATTGGGTTTATTTGCAAGACTTTGGAATTATTTTAGGGACCAAATTGTTATACTTTGAAAGTTTTGGGGGTGAATTCGTAAATACCAAAAATTAACCACTTAGTATAAAAATACACTTTTAAAAACCCTAATTCTCTCATTTTGGTCGAGCTACCCATTTTTAGAGAGAGAAGAGAGAAATAAAGGAGAGAGAAAGAGAAGAAGAAGAAGAAAATGAAGAAGAAAATGAGAATTTTGGATCTTTAGAGGTATATCACAACTAATTATCAATTTATTGGTGTTAATTAAGTTAATTTCTTTAAGTTTTTATTTCTGGAAATATGTATAATTAAGGATTTGATGTGTATTTCGTTTGATGTTGTGAGAATTGATGATGATCTATAAGATAGTTTGATAAATCATGATGAATTATGGAATTTCTGCTGGATAACCTCTTGATCTAGGAATTTTATAAATTGTTGTGATTCGATTCTGGTTTTTAATTTTGAGTATATGAAATTAGACATGTTTAGGATCATCTGAGACTTTGAATCGACTGAAAATCTCAGAAATTGAATTTTTAGTGAATTTACCAAAATGACCCTGGAATTCTGGAAATTTCCTGTGTAAACAGTATGATACAGTGGAAAATAATTTTTGACCTACTGAATGATCTTTAAAAATTATGAATTTGTGGAATATGATAATTTTATATGTCTAATATGATATACTTGGAATTGAGAATTTGGATCAATGTGGTTGAAGTGTTATGAATTTCTAAAGTGTATCAGCTCATTGTAGTATTTGATTAACAGATTTTTAAAGTTATGAAATAAAATAGTTTTAAAATACTTTTGGCAGTTATTTGGAAGCCAAATATTTATTATGGACTGAGATATGTGTCAAGAGTAATTATGTGGTAGTTTTATAATTTTTGAGTTAGTATATGATTTTATAAAATTGGGAGATTGAATACTGTTCAGTAAGTATCTTGATCCTGTCAGGTTTGTAGTTTGGATTCGATGGTGTATATGGAATGGATTGTGTAGGAATTTTGATATAATATTCATATATAAGAAGTATATATGAGTCAAGAATGATATATTCTGATTTCGGAGTAATTGGACATCATTTGATGTATTAGAAATTTTTGTTAAGTGTAAGTGGTCAGAATGACAGATTTTGAGAAACCAAATATTTAGACCAATTTGATGTGATAAATGCATTGTGTATAATTTTGTAAGCTATTTAAAGTATTTTGTGTGAATTGTGAGGCTTATGAAAGGATTAATCTCCATTGATAGGTTAAGGAGATTTAAGCCTTGTAGCTGAAAGTGTTAAGAGGTAAGTATACTAGACTTTTTACTGAAATCACAATAAACATAGTAATTGTTTTGTATGATTTTGCAAATGGGGTTAAGAATATGTTTATGTTATGTCAAAGTATATTTTGATATGAAATGTGAATATATGTTTCTGAATGTGAGCATTGACATTGAGCATGGACATATATGTATTTTTGTAAGTGAGCTTTCAAAATAAGATGTGTTTAATAAAGAAAGCTTTTGAAGTGTAATATGTCCATGAGAAATATTTTGTATTTTGAGGGTACTTGAACTCACTGTTAACTTAGTAGGCATTTTATGTGATTTGTGGAGCCTTTATGTGTGGCCTTTCCTTTGGGATTGGTATATGTTATGTGTTCCGTATGTAGGGAGGATCCTATTGGTACCTAAAGGAAGAGTGAGTCATCACATTCGTGTGGTGGCGTATTGGTGCATGTGAGAGGACTCACCGATGATCAGGGTGAGGGTTTGGCTTTTACCTTCGGGCATAAGCGTTATATATGTGTGATTTAAGGACCTCACTTGTACTATTCCTCTCATACGGTATGTCACCTACGAGTGACATTTGGCTCATTATGTGATATGTGATATGTAAGTCCTACTAAGTAGTAGTCGAGTAATGGTATTCCTATTATGTGTTTTGAAAGAATGTGTAAGCGCTTACATGATATGTGATTTGATAAGATTATGATTTTGATTGATCACAGCATATCATACATATGCATTGTGTACATATATGTATTTGTATTTGATATATGAAAAACTAGTATGCTTACTGAGTTTTATACTCATTATAGTTTATGGTGATTTCAGGTAAATAAGGTACATGTGTGCTTAGCGGATTTGGCAAGGCTTCTGCTGTTCCTTGGGTTCCCTAAGTTGCTAGGTTGTTGTGTGTTTCATTTGGGGACACGTGGGATAAGATATTTGGTTTGTCCCTATTGAATAAATACTTATGTATTATTTCATTGTGTGTGGATTGGATTTGGTTTAAGTTTTATAAAGTGTGGTTATTGGATGATTTTAAGTAAGAATTTGCAATGGATATATTCTGGGCTCCCGGTAACAAAGTTGCTACTGGTGACGTAGTAGAGTGTTAATCTCTGAGAAAACTCTGCGTATCTCCGGTTTAATAATTGTCCCAGTCATAATTCAATTGCTATAATTCTGAAAGAAATTGAAATGAAAGTTGAAAATTTTGTGTAATATTATTTATGAGTGCACATGCAGTGAATGAATGTAAGTGATGTCGTGTGTCGGATCTTTTGGGTCTGGGGCGTGACACATTCTCTTCATAATCATCATCATAATCATTTCTACAATCATCATCAACCTCGTAACTATGATAATTATTTTCACCAATATCATAGCCAAGATCAACGCTAACATCTCCATATATCTGACCATGATTATATGTGTAGCCTTATTGTTCGTTGAGCATCGAAGGAGAATAATGATAATCCTTCGGAGAATTTAAAATATACACAGGAGTTGTTGATGAGAATTGCTTAGCATAGCCTTCTTTTTGCTCCATTGATGCTTCTACATTACTTTTAGGTTCTCGAGCATCTACTGTTACACAAAGCGGTGTAGCCATATTATTCTGTAAACTCAATCACAATATTGCATCATCGTCATTTTCATGTAGGATAGGTCTCAACTTTATGATACTTAAAGGAATTTCAAACTTCAAAGTTACTTTATAATGCACCTGATTAACTCTTAAAAAATAACAAATTCTTTTCAACAACGCTTTGTATCTAATATTTTTCGGAATAACCATATGCATATTTTGATATCCAATGTATCTTTCAAAATTATCGCTACAACTTTCTCATCTTCCCCCAAAACATATAATGGTTGAAATTTGTGACATAATTAACGTCACCTGAAAAAATATAACATAATTTCAATTTAATTATATATAAATTAAATTAAAAAATATAATTGAATATATAATTATTTATATATATATAATATATTTTTATTTTAAACATATAAAATAAATATAATATGCAGATTCAAAAAAAACGAGAGCTATTTGGTGGTGGTGTTACAGTGTTGCGGTGATAAGCACCTAATTACAACCGGTGCTCATCATGACTATTGTACATGAGCACCTTGTTGCGACTGGTGCACGCACAAGACAGCGGCCAACAACAATTACATGTGCAGCCACGCACAGACGCACACCAATCGACGGCCAACAACAACTACATATGCAACCACGTGCAGCCACAACTCAGCCATAACAGCTATATGTGCAAGCACTGTCTCAATAATCGAATTTAATCATTTATTCATTACTTTTCATTCATTACATTTATTTCAATAAATATAAATAATACTATTAATTAAAATAAACAAAAACTTATTCGTTTTTTTTAACTTCGGCTATTTTTCTTCGGTCTGAATCTTTGGATCTTCACAGAAAGATGAAACGAGAGATGATATGAGTTTTGAGAGCAGATCTATGAGTTTTAAGAATAAAACGCAGCAGATCTATGAGTTTTAAGAATAAAACGCAACAGATCTAAGATTTGAGAATAAAACGAGAGATGATATTGTGAGAGATAATAAAAGAAAAAATATAAAATTAGGATAATTTATATATATAAGTAATATTTAATATATAATTATTTATTTTATTTTTAAATTTATTTATTAAAAAAACAGAAAAAATGGTCGCTAGACGCACCCAGCAACCATTTCTTCTGTTTTTATTATTTTTTATTATTATTATAAATAATATATTTTTATAATTAATTTAAAATTTAATTATTTAAAAAATTATATTCTTAAATAATTTATATAAAATTAAATAATAATAAAAATAAAATAATAAATATAACATATATTTAATTAATATAATTTAAAATATTTAATTTAGATTAAAATAAAAATTAATATTAAAATAATCATCAAAACGTTTTTAACTTTACCGGTTAAAATAAAATGATCCAGTGTCCAGCTCTGTGACAGAATCAAGACAAAAATCAAAAGCAATTACGTGTTCGTAAAAGAACAAAACGACGCCACTTTCAGGTTCCTCTCTCTTGCGTTGCGTGTGTGTCAGTCAAATTTAATAATTAATCAAAATATTCGCTAGATAAATCGATCTCAAATTTCAATCAATCACCTGCCCGTGTCCGTGCATGTTGCTATTGAGAGAGGGAGACTAATTGAAGAATCAAAATCGAATCGAATCGGACGGCCAGCAGGCGGAGATGGCGGAGACGCGCAGAGGATGCTGCCCGCCGGTAGATCTATTCCGATCGGAGCCGATGCAGTTGGTCCAAATCATCATCCCTATCGAATCCGCTCACCTCACCGTCTCTTATCTTGGCGAACTTGGTCTTATTCAGTTCAAAGATGTCCGTACACTTCTGAATTCTACTCAATCTTTTATGTGTTTTTTTTTATCAATTTCTCGACTCGTGCTTGATTTTTGGTAGCACTTTATTAGTTATCATAGTTTTGGTTCCCAAGTTGTCTGATGTGTTGTGGACGAGCTAGGGTTTTGCTAAGGTTCTAATTTTGGATTTTCGTTTGCTTTTGTTTTGCTTGTGAGTGCTAATTTGGATGTAATTCTTGTTTTTTCTGTATTTGGAAAAACTGAGTAATGCTGTGGAGTTGAGGGTGGTTTTGTGAATTTTCAATGCCATTGATTTGTCATTTGAATGTTGTAAAGTGGCTTATGATTTTGATGTATTGTTCTTTCAGTTAAATTCGGAGAAAAGCCCCTTCCAACGAACTTATGCTGCTCAGGTTTGTGCTTTGTGCATGTGTTCTGTTTTTTTGTCTCAAAAGATTTTTTTATGTAAATTGAAGAACCATGAAATTTGATTGGTTCAACTGTTTAAAATTACTGACTTTTTCTTCTTTTTTTTTTAATGATTATGATTTTGAATGACAGATGAATTGATCTTTCTAAAGTTGATTTAGTTGTTTTTTATGTTGATTTATCTATTTGTGTAGATAAGAAAATGTGCAGAGATGGCACGCAAGTTGCGTTTTTTCAAGGAGCAAATGCTGAAGGCAGGTTTGACACCTGCAGTAAAATCTACAAGAGTTGACAACAATATGGACGACCTAGAGGTGTGTTTAGATCTTTTATCTTTTTAATGGGAATTCAACCAGTAACTTGGTTGGTTGTATTTGAACCTGTTTCTTCTTTTTCTCTCTTATTGGGTGTGCTAGGTAAAACTCGGAGAGCTTGAGGCAGAGTTGGTTGAAATGAATGCAAATGGAGAAAAATTGCAACGTAGTTATAGTGAGCTCCTGGAGTATAAGCTTGTTCTGCAAAAGGTACTGTTTCTTCGTTGCCTTGGTCTATCGTTTAACTAGTAGTCATAAAGTCTCTTGTGGCATCTAGCAAGAGTCAAGGAAAATCCAATATTTTCTGATAGAAATACTTCCATAGTCTTTGTGTGATAAATTTTTTATTTCATGTGAAGCAAAAACTTCTAGTTTTATGAATAGAAATTTTCCTTGCTAAAAGTAGAAAAATTGATTAGATAAATAATGTTAACGAGTTCTTGATAATATCAGATGTTACTCACTGTGATCCTGGTGTATCATGATTTCTTCTACCAAACTTTGAGCTACTTCTATTCAGTGGCATGCCACAGATGTAGACATAGTACCTTATATATGGGTAAGGTTTTGGCAGAAATAGATATGCTATAAATTGAGATATTTAAACTTGAAATCATTTAGTCATGTGGAATTTTGCAATTACATGTCAAGGGCTGGTAATTAGTTGAGGCATATATTGAGAACATTAACAACAATGTAACTTGTCCTTTTTTCTTTTTCTTTTTCTTTTCCCCACTCTTGCATTAAACCTTAAGTACCCATAAATTGTACTTTACCATGCTTAGTTAACCCAAATATAGCTAATTGCTTTCTTCTATTTTGATTGTTTCATCATTCTTTTTATACTTCTAATTATTCATTATATATCAACATGTAGGCTGGTGAGTTTTTTGCTTCAGCTCTAAGCAGTGCCACATCTCAGCAGAGAGAAATGGAATCACAGCAAACTGGCGAAGCATCCATAGAAACTCCTTTATTATCAGATAAAGTACAAATTCCAATTTTTTTTTCTTTTTATGTGCCATCCGAACCCCCTTCCTTTTTGTCCTGACAATTCCTCTGGATGTTTTTATAGGAAATTGCAGATCCATCAAAGCAAATAAAATGGGGTTTTCTTGCTGGCCTTGTTCCCAGAGAAAAGTCTATGGCATTTGAGAGGATGCTATTTCGTGCTACTAGGGGTAATGTGTTTATAAGGCAAGCTGTCATTGAGGAGCCTGTCATTGATCCCATATCTGGAGAGAAGGTGATTTCATGCATTTTTTATGTGTTCCTGTTTTCAAAAAGAAACAAGAAAATGCTAAGTATAAGCTTCTAAAACACGAGTTCTTATTAGAAAATAGTTTGTTTTGTTGTTTTGTTTTACCATATAGTTGGGTCAGGTATATGTTCTGCTGTGCATTGCATATCTGATTACTGCAATTCAAAATATCTGAGGCTAGTCTTTCTGGGCAGTGTTCATCCCAAGAGAGAAAATCATTACATAAGCCTTTTCAAGAGTGTACGAATTTGTTTCTAGTTTAGGTATAAGGATGTGGTCCATTGTTATTATGCTTGTATTCAGCATTTAATGATTGAAATTTTATGACTTGTGGAATTCCCTGCAGAAATTTTTTTCTCCTTTTTATCTGTGCCTCACTGAGTTTCATCTTGATTTCTGAATGTAAATGTGCAGATCGAGAAAAATGTATTTTTGGTCTTCTATTCGGGAGAAAGAGCCAAGAACAAAATCCTGAAAATATGTGAAGCTTTTGGAGCAAATCGTTATCCTTTCACTGAGGAACTGGACAAACAAGCTCAGGCAATTGCCGAGGTATGCATTGCACTCTTGTTTGTAGCTGTTGTTTCTATGCAAGGTTGTATCTTTTCTTTGAGTTTAAATTTCACTCTTGTTTCTACCCTTGATTAGGAGTTCAGGACTGCTTTCTTCTTGTTCAATAGTGTTTCGTTTGCTTATGACGGGGCATTAATTCTGACATAACGAGTCTGTTTTCTTTTTGTACTTCAAACAAAATCATCTTGGCATGTGTGTTTAAGTATTTTAGCTCTTTAAGAATTATCATGTGTTCAGAACGAAACCTGCATGTTTGTGCTTCAATGAAAGAACCTGTTCACTCACTCATATTCAAATTTCAGGTTTCAGGAAGACTCTCAGAGCTGAAGACTACTAATGATGCTGGGCTGCTTCACCGTGGCAATTTATTGCAAATTATTGGAGACCAATTTGAACAGTGGAATCATTTGGTCTGTCAAAATTTTACTACTTAGTGAATCACTTCCATAATCATTTTTGTATATCATGTATCACGATTTCCTATTAAAAACAAATCTCATATAGCATGACTTTATCTTTTTGTTGTTTTACATCCAGATCAATCAATTTAGTAAGTAAACTTGGAAATTCTACTTAATGGTGATTATGCATCTTCATTTATTTAAATTTTGAACTCATGCAGGCGAAGAAGGAGAAATCCATCTATCACACCTTGAACATGCTTAGTGTTGATGTAACCAAAAAGTGTCTTGTGGCTGAGGGGTGGAGTCCTGTTTTTGCCACAAAACAGGTAATTTCTTTCCCTCTGCGTGACCAGTTCTCAATGGAAATCATTGATGTTCAGCTTAAAAAATTGTGTTGATCTATTTGTGAAATAATGCGTGAGATTGCTCACAAACAAAAATTGACTTCATCTGTGCAGATTCAGGATGCATTGCAGCGAGCTGCATTTGACTCCAATTCTCAAGTTGGATCCATTTTCCAGGTTTTGCATACAAAAGAGTCTCCACCTACCTATTTTCGAACGAACAAATTTACTTCTGCCTTTCAGGAGATTGTTGATGCATATGGGTGAGTATTAATTTAAGATTATGCTCACTTGTACAGTTATACTGCTTGCGAGTTAACTTTGACATTTTGAAATAAGTTAACTTATTGCCCTAAAATTATTCTGCATGAAATTCATGGTGTTTAAAAACTGCATTAAATCTAGAATGTTGTGTCTGTTGCTGTTCATGCATACCATTTAGGTAATTCATTTTTATTTTTTTTATGAGTCCAGTAGCTTCCATTCTCCTGTATGCCTATCCTATATCTGAGGTTAAACACTTTTTAGAGTATTGGTGATGCCCATTATTGTTATCATTTTTTGTTTTTCTGTGGAACTCTAGAATGTGGTATAACAACTATTATGGGTCAATATTATAGATTGCAAAATCAGTGACCTACCAAAGCAATGATTCCTTCAGTTGGCTAGTATTGAAGAATATCTAGACAGTGGAATCCCAAGCAGACAAACTGTGAGTGGAGCTTGACAAGCACAAGAATACAACTTTAACTATATTTCCTTTAGCTTAGAAATATTAGTTCTTTTGAAACTTTTGAGAAATTGTTTTCTATCATAGAAAAACTTAAAAAGTTTTGGTTCATTTGAAACTTTAAAACAGAGCCAAACCGTGAGGATACAACTCTGTTTCAATTGAATGCAGAGCAAGTAAGATCCCTACATCAGCTCTAGCAAATCCTTGTTGAGCCTTGAACATGGTGCAGCATAGGGTTTTATTTTGGTCTCAAATCTTCTGAAAAGTTCAGTGGTCACAGCATCTGTTGAGAACATCTGGACTTCATCAGATAATAAAATAGTTAAGACCTTGTACTTGCCATTTAGGATTGACAAAAAGACCTGCAAGCCCAGAAAAACCTGGAAAATTCGGGCTGGGTTCACCTGGCCTGCGTGGGTTGAAAAATCCTGGGTCTGGGCTGGTGCAGGTTTTATTGTACCCCCATAAACCCGGGTTTATGTATGCCTTTAATTTATTTATTAGGTTTTTTTTTTGTAATAATTTGCAATGGAATTATTCATAAGATAGAAATTTTATTAACAACAAAAAATCTTAATATGGGTGAGTCCAATAACATATTAACATAATCTTAACAATTGGCCTAACAAAACAAACACTCAAAATTTAACAACAACAAAAAAAAATTTAAGTCACAATTACTCAACTTACATCTTGGTTTCGATTACCCGGACTGCACCCAAGAAAAACCCGGGTTTCACCCAGGTTCCGAAACCCGTAATCCGGGTCTAGTTGAGGCAAAACCTTGACTTGGATTTTGCCATCCCTATTGCCATCTACTCCTAATAAAGGGAGAAAAGAATAAATAAGTAAATTTCTTGGGTACAATTAGATATGATGACGGAACTATGTATTAGCCAAGTGTTCATGTTCCACATTAGATAGAAATTGGGTGGATTTTAGGTTTATATGAGCTGATAGCAGCATTACCTAACAGACTAGTTTTTTGGGTCAATAGCAAGTGCTTGACCCGTTATAAGTGGTATCAGAGCAGACTTGAATTCTCATTTGCATGTGGGCCTTCCAAAATTCTCTATCTTAAGCCTAATAGTTATTGCTACGTAGGTAATGGGTCCTCAAGAGTAGTGGGGATGGGCAATAGGGGCTAGATTGGGCCAGATTGGGGAGAATGTCACATCCCAAATTAGATAGAAATTGGGTGGATTTTAGATATATAGACGGGTAGGTAACATTACCTAAGAGGTTGTTAGTCTTTTGGGTCGATAGCAAGCGCTCGACTGGTGACATAAGGCAAAACTGAAGTGCAATCAGAAAATTTGATAGTAAGCACTTTGAATATTGTTTTTGGCTTATGTTGAAATTTAAAGGGAGAATATTTGAATTATGTCTCTGTTTTCTACTAGAATGATATTCTGAATTATAAAGAACAAAAGTTTCTGATTATATTGGAAATCAATTCGACAATGGTTTATGTTTTTAGTACATGATGTGTCTATTTTCCACTTACTATGATGTCCTATTTTTTTTCATAGATAACCTACATGCTGCATGTGTGTGCACCTTCCTGTACGTGCATATCTTTGTATGTTCATATGTTACGTTTTCCTTCCTATGTTTATTTGTGAAATCAAATCAAACTATCTGTGATTAAATGCTGCATGGCATGTTATTGCAGGGTGGCTAAGTATCAAGAAGCAAATCCAGGTGTATTCACTATCGTCACATTCCCTTTTCTTTTCGCTGTCATGTTTGGTGATTGGGGGCATGGAATATGCTTGTTACTTGCAGCTTTAGTTTTTATAGTCCGGGAAAAGAAACTCTCAGGCCAGGTAATCTTGTTGTGACAATGAAGTTTACCAGGTTGCTTCTTATTTATAAGTATAATTCAAGATCTATTCCCACATTTTAGTTCTATGTCAATCGTTGTGTAATTTTTTACCATTGCTTCATGACTATTTTCAGCTGTGTACATACACAATAGTGGCCACACGGCAGTTATGTTCATCTGTCTGTTTTATTTAAAATGTGTTGTACCGAGATCTTTATGATACAATGTCACATTGCCTTTAGATGCCTTGGCTTTAAGTTGATGAACTGAATTTTTCTTAAATTTATCCTATTGCATATTGGATAAAAAGGACTATTTGAACTGCATTGAAGCCTGTATTCTGCAACATATAGGGAAATATGTCGGAGATTTTTAAAGTAACAGTGTGGATTTCTTATCAGATATCTAGATTTCATCTTACTTATATGGATCTTTGCAGATTTTGGGCCATGTTTTGTGGGTATCCTTGTAAGACATGAAGTCACTAATTATTCTTTTCTAGCTTACATATATATATATATATGAGTTGTTTTAGTATGTAGTACCTGAACACGTGGCAAGATTTTGTAGTACATTGTGAATTGTGCTAAAGTTATGGATTAACTAAACAAGTGCTACATGGTAGTGTTGCTCACCATATGGTGAGCTACGTAGTTCACTAGGCCATTTCTCACACTAGTAAATATGTATTTCTAATTTCAGCTTTTTTATATTGAAATTGATGATTTCCTCATTGCTTACTTGTCTGTCAGTTTCCACGTTTTGTTTTGGCATTTTTTTGTTGTCTCTTAACGTCTGTGTAATTACAATGTTTGTTCTTCAAACTACAGAAGCTCGATGACATAACAGATATGACTTTTGGTGGTCGTTATGTTATTTTGATGATGGCACTTTTTTCAATTTATACTGGCCTCATCTATAATGAGTTCTTCTCAGTCCCATTTGAATTATTTGGTCGCTCAGCATATGCATGCCGTGATCTCTCTTGCCGGTATTTCACTAACACCTTTGATAAATGATGTGAACTTTTCTGCACTTGATTACATGCTCTTATAGTTGATAGTGACATTAACTTGCATTTCCTTTGGCAGAGATGCTTCTACAGTTGGTTTAATTAAATTGCGTGACACTTACCCATTCGGCGTAGATCCTGTATGGCATGGCACACGCAGTGAGCTGCCATTTCTCAACTCTCTGAAAATGAAAATGTCAATCCTTATTGGGGTGGCCCAAATGAACCTTGGAATCATAATGAGTTATTTCAATGCAACATTCTTTCGTAATGGTGTGAACATCTGGTAAGTTTGACTTGCTATTCTTGATTTCAACTTGTTTGAGCAACTTCTAAGCTCTTCCAGAATTGTTAGGTGATTAGTAGCATACAACTACAGGATAATAATTTCTCATGCATTATTACAGGTTTCAATTTATTCCCCAGATGATATTTTTAAACAGTCTGTTTGGCTATCTATCACTCCTTATCATTCTGAAGTGGTGCACTGGTTCACAAGCTGACTTATATCACATATTGATATACATGTTCCTGAGTCCGACTGGTGAAGAATTGGGGGAAAACCAGCTTTTTCCTGGGCAGAAAACGGTTCAGGTAGTCCTTTTTTTTTTTTTTTGTGGATCAAGTCTATTACTATTCTTATTTATAACGCGTCACACTTATTCTTGTGCATTTCATTTTCAGCCTGTGTTATTATTGCTCGCTCTTGTTTCTGTGCCATGGATGCTTATTCCAAAGCCTTTTATTTTAAAGAAGCAACACCAAGATGTAAGCAGAAAATTTTATATTTTTCAATTCTATGTTTAATTTGTTTGAGTGTTCTTTTTTCCTTTTCTTTCAATTCTGACAGTCACATTTCCTCAGAGGCACCAAGGTGAATCATACACACTACTTCAGAGCCCAGACGATTCCCTTCAACCAGAGACAAATCATGATTCCCATGGTCATGAGGAGTTTGAGTTCAGTGAAGTTTTCGTACATCAGCTCATACACACCATTGAGTTTGTACTTGGAGCAGTTTCAAACACAGCTTCTTACCTCCGTTTATGGGCCCTGAGGTATCTAGCAATTGAATTTATAAATGAATATCAACCATATTAAAGTAAAACAATTCTATAGTTTAATGGACGTTTAAAAGTCTGTAAAATCAGCTAAACCTTTCATGTGTACACAGGTCCATATTTACATATGATCTTGCACTCCAGTGCTTCCATATATTCCACTTGATACTTGTAGTCACTTTGTTAAATTTCAGTGATTACAGTTATTTGTGTACTTTTTTTCTATGGAGTCTTACATCTTGCTTTGTTAGTGGAGGCTAATTGTGCATTTTTTTCTTTTGACTTTTTGCAGTCTTGCTCACTCAGAACTGTCAAGTGTGTTCTATGAGAAGGTTCTCCTCCTTGCTTGGGGGTACGTCAATACATTTCATGATACTGCTTTATTTCTATGTTCTTCATGCTAGCAGGTTTTGAGAATGATCAAAAGAATAATAATAATAATAATAATAATAATAATAACTAAATCAATAATTAATAATTGTAGTAGCCTGTTTTCAGATAATACTTTAATAACTCTTGGACTTTGAAACTGACCAAATAGCAATAAGTACGTATGCCTTGGAAAATATGACTTTCCCTTATTTCATCTTGAGAACTTAAAATGTATTTATCATTTTCATGTACCCACCAAACAAAGCAACCAAGTTGTTATCTAGTAAATATAACCGAGGATAGCTTTGTGTCAATTAATGTGCTGCAGGTACAACAATGTAATCTTCCTGATTGTTGGCATCATCGTCTTTGTTTTTGCAACTGTTGGTGTGCTGTTAGTGATGGAAACTCTTAGTGCTTTCTTACATGCTTTGCGTCTTCACTGGGTGGAATTTCAGAACAAGTTCTACGAGGGAGATGGTTACAAATTCTATCCATTTTCATTTGCATTACTCGGTGATGAAGATGAGTGATGCAATTTCATCAATTAGTAGTTTCTGTTGAAGGTTGTTAAGTTGTGTGTGCATAGCTATGGTCTTATGCTGATTTTTTTCATTTTGAATGTAATGAAGAGGTCAATTGGGATATGTGTTGTGTAGGGATTGGAGGAAGCTTCTCGTGGCAGCATGAGAAGTGGCCCTTTTCCCTCTCAATTGGTTTATTTATTATGAAGGAAAGGAATAAGTAGTCCCCTTATCAGCCAGCAGCATTGTATGTTTAGCTGCTGGTCCCTTGTGGCACAATTGCATATTTGATTTATTCAGCTACTTTATTTATATAAAATTAAAAATTAGTGAGAATAAATTTCATATGCTGTGGCGTCTGTTATGATTATTTCTATATATGAATCATCTTTGGGCATTTTGTTGTGAGGTTCTATTGATTTTTTTTTGTGCCAATCCATAATGTAACTCTTAAGCAGTATACTGCTTTCTGTGTAGAACTAACTCTATTAGTTTTCATTTTGGTGCGTAATTTAAAAACTGAAATTTGCTGCAGCCCCAAAAACGAAGACTGTAAGATGAAAATTAATGGTAGTGTTGCAATAAGTGACAATTTTTTTTTTTCTATAAAAAATTATTTGGACTTTGTTTTTGAAAATTAAAATATTTAACGCCTTCATTGCAAAATTTAAGCATGAAAATATTTTCTATTTTAAAAAATCTATGGCATGATTTTGAGATGGTAGAGTTCCAAAATTATTATAAGAGTATAGGCGGATGTGCTTCGAGTCAAACCTATCACACACCAAACAAAACATTTTGACTTTTTTTTTAATTAATAATCGACCTCGACATTAATTGAAAAAAGTGACGATGAAGACCATTCCTACTTTATTATTTTAAGAGTGGATTCGTGTGTAAACTGTAAAATCAGAAAAAACCAAACTCTTATGACAAAAGCTGAAATTGCAATTGAAAGACATTGTTTTTGACAGACCCTTAAGCGATAAGAAATTTCAATCTTATGCCTTGGGAGAATTTCACTGGCTGTAAGTTCAACCAAGTTTCAACATAATATTGCACGCCTTATGTACAAACATCCAATGACTGATGTCAATTAGTTTCATAACCTACAGAGAGTCAGTACCAACAGCAGCAGCAACAGTTGAAACCATGGAGTCGACTCCACAGATATTGCGACCCCTGCAGATTTTGTAGTATCCGTTCTCTCCCCAGCTTTCCCCCCATGAATTCTTTATGATCCAGTACGGCTTCTCCTTCATCCTGACTGGAGCATAGCCAGCTGCGCCATAACCCACAAGCAGCACTCCGTGATCCAATCGCTTTGAGCAGATGTATGGGCATGAAACTCCCCCAATGTATGTCTGCATGAACACAGCATTGATGGCCACTGCATTCAAATAAAAAGGAAAGAGTTATAAACAATTACCAGCACTAACCATCTATGAATTAGAGAAATGGAGAGTTATGACATCAAACACTAAACACAAAACAGGCAATTTGAGGAATATTACATGCAACATAAAACTTTTTATAAGCTACAAGAGCCAATTACCTGCAAGAGGACCATTTTTCACAAGGTTGGCAGCAATTTGATCCTCATCAAGAGAGACAACACTGAAGTTGGCCACTGAGGCAGCAATCTTTGTCTTGTCAAATTTGCAAGCACCACGATCTTTACTAGTATAAGGATAGTCTTCTTCTCGCATAAGCCCACCAGATTTGAGTGCATATTCAAAGGCATTATTCATAAGCCCACCATTACATCCAGAATCACAAGAATCTCGTTCCTCTGGATCACACTGCAGACAGATAAAAGATCACTTAGAGTCATAAATGTTAATCTGAGCTTAGCCATTTGATTGGGACCAACATACCACCCTGGTTTGCAGTAATATGATAGAACCACAAATGTTAACCAGCATTAATGTCAAAAGAACGCAATGCAACCAGGTGAAAAAATCCAAAGTGATTGGAAACAATTTTTGCCAATGACCAAAAGGGCTAGTTGTGAGTCTCTTTGTTAGACTCAACAACACTTGAGAAATTGACATCAAAGTTGCACAACCATCAGAACTTCCAATATACCAACATGACAATTTACATTACAGGCATAAAACAATCAGTAAATCCAATAGATAAGTTATCTTCCTTAAATTAGATGGTGTCTTCCTTATACTTCAAACTTTTAACCAGTTACCAGCCATCCACAGATACATCTATAAACTCCTGGACTTATGAAGACATCACCCTGCAACCAACCCAACTTGGAAAGTTGGCAGACTTGCTACATCAAACTAAACATTCTTAGATAGATAATATCTACCTTGTTTCAAAATGTTTAACCAAATAACATATACAGTTAACATTCAGCAACAAATGTGTATCAGAGATAACCATTGGGGGATTAGATACAATAATCTAATTGAAAGTATTAACCAAAAGAGAGAGAGAGAAATAAAGAAACACATTGCAACTATGCCTCCCTTCCCTAGAAGGAGGGCTCTGTTCATTGAGAATTACCTCCAATAAAGGACAATAAAATTGTATCTAATAGCAATTTATAAAATCATAGTTCACCAAAGTTAAATATGGAGCTACATCAATGCAATTCCCTTATAATAGTAAAACAAAAGTGGGTTAAAAAAAGAAATTGGCTAATGCAAATGAAAATTCAAGGTGGTTATATCCCCAGTAATACTATATTTGTTTGATAACAGAGGAAACAACCTAAATCAATTCAGCTGTGAATAAATTCAATTGCGAGTCCTCTTCAAAAAAATTAAGGTAAAGCAAACGAAAAAGAAGAGAAAAAGAAGGGTCAAGGATGAAACCTCGTGATCGCAATCCACAAGCTGTTGCTCACTGAGGCTCACAAGGTTTCCGGTTGCCAAGAAGTGAGCACCTTCCAAAGCTCCAGTGGTGCTGAAACTCCAGCATGATCCGCATGAACCCTAATCAACCCACAAAAAAACAATCATCAATGACAATTATCCAAACATATACAGGATCTTTCAGAAAGTGAATTCCCATTCGAAGAGTGCATAACCGCATGGATAATACAAACAAGTCAAAGGCCAAAATTAATTTCAAAACCATAATCAATAGTTGGTACGTTGAGAAGGGTTGAGAAGGGTATGTTATATATTCATATAGTATTTGCCAAAGTAAAAAAAGAAAATTATGAATCTACTTTCGCATCAAGACATTTTAAAAAAAATACTAACAAAACATCAGTACATAAAACCCAGATCAAAAAGTCAACTTACTGACCTTAACTAAAAAAAATCAAATTGAAAAACACAAATTTTTTTGAAAGAAAATTAAGAAAATAACATAATGAAAAACAACAACAATATATGAAGACAATTTTAAGCCAAAGGAAAATAATTATAAAAAAGATAGGATTTTTTACGGATGTCACGGCTCCCTTCTTTCTCCGATTAACAATTGACATTATGTTAACCAAATCTAATAATAAATTATTATAAAAAAAAACTATGTTTTAACCAAGAAAAATTAGAAATAAGAAAAGGTTAAAAGACCTGATCTTTAACAGGCGTTACAGCTCCCTTTTCTCTCCAATCAAAATCCTCGGGCAAATCATTGGTGGGCAAAATCGGCGCCTTGCTCGCGTCCTTAGGGAATTTCAACTTCTTGAGCCCGAGAAACCTCCGGCGGAACTCGGCCGAGGTCAAATCGGAGAACTGAGTAACACCGTGGGTGGCGCTGGGGTCGACCTTCTGATGACGCGCGGCGCGTCGCAGGTTAGCCTTGAAGACCTTGAACCTGTAGTCGTGCTCCTCTTGCGAGGCGTACGATTTCCTGAACTTGTTCTTGAAGAGCGAGAAGTGGTGCTCTGCGCCCAGAAGCTCGAGCTCGTCGGTGTTATCGTGGTTCTGGTTTAGGATCTCATCTCCGCCGTCCGTCACTTGCCTGATCAGCTGATCGTCGGCAAACGGCTCGGATGAGATCGCCGAGACGAAGAGGAGAGAGACGAGAACCAACAGCAATGTTTTGAGCTCCATTGTTCTTAGACAAGAATTAGCATAATGGCCATGCGCAGTGGTCGGTATATAAATACACGCGCCAGCATATCTTTTGTAGCTTTTTATTGCGGCAATAACATATCGGTCCCTAATCTTTTACGACTTCTAAAATAAGCATATAAATATATATTTATATTTATACAAATACATCCCTAAATTATATTGAAATTTCTCAGATACCCCTTAATATTGAGTTACCTCATTTCAAAAGCAGTTTAGGATGTATTTGATACGAATGTACATAACTATGTCATTATTTGAGAAAATGTAGATAACTAAGGGATGCAAATATTATTACAATTTCAAAAAAAGCTTTTTAAATAGTTAATTAAGTTAGGGTAGGTTTTCTTTCTTTAGAACGTGATAGTATAGAACAAACCTTATCCTTCTTTATTTTTTAATTTACCCATTCATAAAATTCATGATTTAATATTAATAAAATATTAAATATTATTTTTAAATTTATTATAATTAGAAAAATATTAGATTAATCTATCTAAAAAAAAATTGTTACATTGAAATAAAAGGAAGGATAAGAAATTTGTGTTACGTTATAAGTAAACTTTTAAGTTATATTATGGCAACCAACTCCTATTTCTACTAATTATCTAGTAAGTTTAATGATTTGTTATATTTTGAAGGGATATTATCTTAAATATTTTTTTAGGTCTAGTATAATATTCAGAATATTCATGAGTTTGAAAAATATACAATAATATTTCATTATTAAAAAATATTTTATTAAAATTAACAAAAAAATAATAATAAAATCATTTTATTTTGTGTCTAAATTCATTTAATACATGTCAAATGGCACTGTAGTTGTTAACCAAATACAAACCCAAATCTAATAACAATAATTTCAAGAAGGAAAAAAAAAAAACAGATCTTATAATAACACAAACCCTAACCATCGTATAAAAACATCAACAAGATCAGCGTCATCACTGACATCAAATTCATTAATTTTTTCCGTGGCAATTAAGTTAGCCGAGGCTTGCTAAACGACTGGGTGGTGGATTTACAATTTGTAATGCATTATCCATTGTGATATAAAACCTGAAAACATTCTTTTGGACAGTAATTACATGGTCAAGGTATCATATTTTGGATTAGGAAAGCTAATTGGTTGAGACTTTCCATAGCGAACAATTGATGAATTCTCTCATTTCCAACACTTACTGCTACTTTTGCTTCATGTACTTTAACTCCTACCGTCAGTCTTCTGCCATCGGAATCGCCTAGTGGCAGCGATTAAGAATGGCCCAAATCCAATCCCACAAACACTAGTCGTCCCCATTGTAACTGCCTTCTAGAAGATCTAGGAGTGGTCAAAGGTTGTCGCCAGGACAAGTGGAAGACTTTCATCAACAGAATTGAAGTGTAGAGTCAAATGGTGCTCTTACTTCATGGTGTTGATGACAAAAATAACAAAACGAGGTATGGCAATGCGCCTGATTTGACGATCTTCACAAGCAGGCTTCAGTGCTTGGATTGGAGGCAGCTTTGTTTGGGGTTTGGTTCGTTGGTTTCCGGGTAGTGTGAGGGTGTAGTTATTCAGTAGTTTGCTACTAGAACCAAAAAGGTAGTTTGCCGTCAGATTAGTGTCACGCCTCAAGTGCTCTCAAGTATTTTTTTGAGTACTTGGTGCGCGACTAAGCTTGCTGAAGGTCTCTTGGACTATGGAGCGCTACGTGGACCGGAGCTTCTAGAAGGTCCGCTGGTCTCTTGGACTATGGAGCGCTACGTGGACCGGAGCTTCTAGAAGGTCCGCTGGTTAGGATGGAGAACTAGGCTTGGCCCGCAACTTATTAAAGAAGTTAACCATAGGTAGACTTCCATAATAGGTAGGAGAGCATCTAGGAATATTCTAAGGAATATTATCACATCTTGTATATACACTGTTAGATCAAATAGATTTCAGTCATTGATTGTATAGGGCTGCAACTATAAAAGGGGGAGACCCTCACTTGTATTTTTCATCTCATAGTTTTGTTTTCTCTTCAGCAATATAGAAAGCATTCGTGCAAACACTTAGTGTGCTTCTTTTCTCTTCTCTTTGTGTGGTTTTCTAGGCTGCTTAGCACGCAACGCATCTAAGGTCGCACGATCTTGAAAACAGTCCGTGACAGTTGGTATCAAAGCAGGTTCAGTTCGAAGATGGAGAAAGACGGCGTACCATCAGATTTGACTGAAGAGAGGGGTCGGAACCCCAAAGCTAAGAAGCACGACGTGGCGTCTCGCGAGAAATCAGCAGATCCAGGTCAGGATGTGGGGGGTATGGTGAGAGCACTCAGCGGCGTTGTCGGGAAGGCAGCAGATCGCCTTGGAGAGCTGGAATAGAAAGTAGAGAAGATCGAGGGGGGCCTCGACACTCAAAGAGACGAGCTGCGTGCCCTCATCAGCACATCCATCGAGGCTTACGTCGATAAGCAGCGGGACTGAATTAAAGCTTTTCAGGAGAGCGTCCTCACCACAATGGACAGTATTCAGGCCCAAGTAAGGGAGCTACACCGTGGGCTCGAATCTGTCAAGAAGGATGTGGTGCTGTGCAAGCGGGTGGTGGCGAATGGGTCTGTCGCCGCTCAAGTAACGGTGTCTGCACCGAGAGTCGATGCTCCTAAGCTCAAGGAGTTCAGCGGGAAGCAGAACGCCAAGGAGCTCGACAATTACTTCTGACAGATGGAGAGATACTTCGACGCTTTAGGCGTACGGGACGAAAATAAGGTAAACACCGCAACCCTATATCTCTCTAATCATGCAATTCTGTGGTGGCGTAGGAAGAGCGAGGAGATTCGCAAGGGTACCTGCACCATCAATACCTGGACAGAGTTGCAGCGGGAGCTGAAACGCCAATTCTATCCGGAGAATGTGGCGCACGACACTAGGAAGCGTCTAAAGGAGTTGAGATAGAACAAGTCGATTGGCGAGTACGTTGAGGAGTGCTCTCTGCTGATGCTGTAGATCCCCAATATGAGTGAAGAAGACTTGCTGTTCAACTTTCTTGATGGGTTACAGACATGGGCGTCCAATGAGCTAAGGCGGCGTAGAGTGCAGAACATATCCGACGCCCTCACATTGGCAGAAACGCTCACTGATTATCGCAAGGGTGATGCGGGGAAGTCCAAGAATTCAAAGCCCAATCACAGCAAAGGTGGGGAACCAGGGAGTCTCAACCTCCGCAGGATAAGGAGGGGAAAGGTAAACCGCCCACAGGGAGAGAGCAGAAGCGCAACGGCGGGAGAAAGCTGAGATCTAGCTGCTTCCTTTGCGACGGGGATCATTGGGTGAAGGACTGTCCAAAGAAGAAGGCTATCAATGCGATGTTGGAGACTCAGCAAGCGGGTGAACAGAGACAATTGGGATGTCTATAGTTGCTGAATGCCCTCAATACCAAGCGGGCAGCCTGTGCGCCAGCAGGAAAGGCGCTAATGTACGTTGAAGCCTACATTAATGGGAAGAGGACTCAAGCACTGTAGATACTGGAGCTACGCACAACTTTATGAAGTATGCGGAAGCAGTACACTTGGGCCTCAAGGTGGAGAAGGGGATTGGCTACCTCAAGACCATGAACGCCGCAATCAAGCTACTGGACGGGGTCATTCGTGGAGTTGAAATGAGCCTCGAAAAATGGAGCGGTAAGGTAAACTTTTCGGTAGCCCCTCTCGATGATTTTGATGCTGTTCTTGGTATGGATTTTCTGCGGCAGTTTAATGTGGTGCCACTTCCCCGACACAACTATGTATGCATCTTGGAGGGAGGACCATGCATGGTGTCGACAGTAAACAAGCCGACAGGTGGGCAATCCGAGCCCAACGCCCACATTACTCTCCTATCCGCCATGCAACTGAAGAAAGGAGCTAAGTGGGGATAAGAGACATATCTCGCCACAATATGGGAGGCAGATGATGAGGCGTACGGGGGCGAAGAGGAGCTGCCAGCAGAGATCACGAAAGTGCTCAAGCAGCATCAGGACGTGATGCCAGCAGCGCTACCACAGAAATTACCACCAAGACGGGCAATTGATCACGAGATTGAGCTGGAACCAGGGGCGAAACCTCCAGCCAAAGCCCCATACAGAATGTCTCCACCAGAACTAGCAGAGTTGTGGAAGCAGCTCAAGGAGTTGCTGGATGCAGGGTTTATCAAGCCATCGAAGGCGCCTTACGGCGCGCCCGTGCTTTTTCAGCACAAGCACGACGAATCATTGCGGTTATGCATAGACTACCGGGCGCTGAACAAGGTCACTGTCAAAAATAGGTATCCCATTCCTTTAATTGCTGACTTGTTTGATCAGTTGGGGCAGGCAAAGTATTTCTCGAAGCTGAATTTGCGGTCAGGTTACCATCAGGTGCGGATAGCCGAGGGCGATGAGGCGAAAACCACCTGTGTGACGCGTTATGGGGCCTTTGAGTTTTTGGTCATGCCGTTTGGCCTCACCAACGCGCCAGCCACTTTTTGCACACTGATGAACAACATACTCCAGCCCTTTCTTGACAAGTTCGTCGTCGTGTACCTAGACGACATCGTCATCTACAGCAACACTCTCGAAGAGCACGTGGAACACTTGAAATCTGTCTTGAAGGTGCTCTGCGAGAATGAGCTGTATGTGAAGAGGGAGAAGTACTCATTTGCCAAGCCGGAGGTAGACTTTTTGGGTCACAAGATCAAAGAGGGCAGGTTGATGATGGACATGGCGAAGATTCGCGCCATTATAGACTGGGAGTCACCCACGAAAGTTACCGAGCTGCGGTCTTTTCTTGGGTTGGTCAACTATTATCGCAGGTTTATCAAGAGTTACTCCACCACTGCAGCACCCCCTTACCGACCTGTTAAAGAAGACTAAGGCGTGGGAGTGGAGTAAGGAGTGCCAATGGACTTTTGATCGACTAAAGTTAGCAGTGATCGAAGAACCAGTCTTAGCATTACCAAATCACCTGTTACTATATGAGGTACATACTGATGCATCTAATTTTGCTATTGGTGGTGTATTAATGCAGTAGGACCATCCGATCAAATATGAGAGCCAGAAGCTCAATGAGACGGAGAGGTGTTATACGGTGCAGGAAAAGGAGATGACGGGGGTCATCCATTGTCTGCGCACTTGGCGACATTATCTGCTCGGGGCAAGGTTCGTAGTGATGATGGACAATATAACAACGAGTTACTTCCAAAGTCAGAAGAAACTCAACCCAAAGCAAGCTAGGTGACAGGACTTTCTGGCGGAGTTTGATTACGAGCTCGAGTACAAACTGGGAAAGGTGAACGTGGTGGCGGACGCCTTAAGCCAGAAGGTCGAGTTAGCAGCTATCAGCAAGCTAGAAGGTGATTTGCTCGGCCTATTTCATGAAGGAATGAAGCATGATCCCACAGCCACACAGCTCGCCACTCAAGTACAAGAGGGAAAGACTCAGCGATTTTGGGTAGAAGATGGGCTTCTCTACACCAAGGGACGCCGGGTTTATGTGCCAAAGTGGGAAAACCTGCGGTGAACCTCATTAAGGAGTGTCACGACACAAAATAGGCAGGACATCCAGGACAGCGGTGCACACGCGCCCTATTGGAGACAGTTTACTACTCACCACACACGCGGGAGGAGATAGAACAGTTTGTCAAGACCTGTCTTGTGTGCCAACAGGACAAGATTGAGCAGCGGAGTCTCACAGGGCTACTGGAGCCACTGCCCATACCGGAGAGACCTTGGAAAAGCATCTCTATGGATTTTATCGTAGCCTTACCGAAGTTCGAGGGGTGTGGAACTATCATTGTAATGGTAGATCAGTTTTCCAAGTATGCGACTTTCATACCGGCGCCCAAAGAGTGTAATGCGGAAGAGACAGCCAAACTTTTCTTCAAGCACGTAGTCAAGTACTGGGGGTTGTCGAGAGTGATAGTTAGCGATCGTGATACGAGGTTTACGGGGAGATTCTGGACTGGATTGTTCAATCTCATGGGATCGGAGCTTCGCTTTTCCACCAGCTTTCACCCACAAACGGATGGGCAGACCAAGAGGGTGAACGCATTACTAGAGCTGTATTTGCGGCACTTTGTGGGCACAAATCAACAGGATTGGGTCAAGTTACTCGATGTGGCACAGTTCTCGTACAACTTGCAGAGGAGTGAATCGACGAACCAGAGCCCGTTCGAGTTAGCTACTGGCCAGCAGCCTCTTACGCCGCATGCGCTCGTTTCCAGCGATACTGGGAAGAGTCCAGCAGCCTACAAAGCTGCGAAGTCCTGGCAGGAACAATCAGACAAAGCGCGGGTGTGTCTAGACAAGGCGACGAAACGGATGAAGAAATGGGCTGACGGTAAGCAAAGACATGTCGAGTACAGCGTAGGGGATTTAGTGATGGTGAAAATTCTTCCGATGTAGCACAAGTCTATGCGCCCACTTCACAAGGGTCTTGTTCGAAAATATGAGGGGTCATTTTCTATTGCCAAGAGGGTTGGCAATGTCTCGTACAAGGTAGAGCTGCCTTCGAGACTTCGGCTACATCCAGTGTTTCACACAAGCTGCCTAAAGCCATACCATAGTGATGCGGAGGACACGGAACGTGGGCCACAAACCAGGGTACCATTGGGAGTTTCCACATCTTACGACAAGGAGGCTGAACTTATCCTCGATGTGAGGACAGTGCGGAAGAACAACTGTCGTCCAAGTCGTGAGTATCTCGTCAAGTGGAAAGGATTGCCCGATAGCGAAGCAAGCTGGGAACCCGAGAACGCACTGTGGCAGTTTGAGAATAAGGTGCGCGAGTTCCAGCAAGGACGCGACGAGGGCGTCGCGTGAATTTGGTGGGGGAGAATGTCACGCCCCAAGTGCTCTTAAGCATTTTCTCGAGCACTTGGTGCACGACTAGGCCTGCTGGAGGCCTCTTGGACCATGGAGCGCTACGTGGACCGGAGCTTCTAGAAGGCCCGTTGGTTAGGATGGAGAACCGAGCTTGGCCCGCAACTTATTAAGGAAGTTAACCCTAGTTAGACTTCCATAATAGGTAGGAGAGCATATAGGAATATTCTAAAGAATATTATCCCATCTTGTATATACACCGTTAGATCAAATAGATCTCAGCCATTGATTGTATAGGGCTGCAACTATAAAAGGGGGAGACCCTCACTTGTATTTTTCATTTCATAGCTTTGTTTTCTCTTCAGCAATATAGAGAGCATTCGTACAAACACTTGATGTGCTTCTTTTCTCTTCTCTTTGTGTGGTTTTCTAGGCTGCTTAGCACGCAACGCGTCTAAGGCCGCACAGTTTCAAAAACAGTCCGTGACACTAGGCATATTCTGGCGAGACTAGAGGGCCTCGGGTGTGGGTGGGAGAGCCCGACCTCTCAATTGTAGCGAGATTAGAGGTCCGTTTTTGTGTTTGTTTGATAAATATATTTTGTTTATACAAATGAAATATATTTATCTTTCGGACATTCCTCTTTTTCTTATTTCAGTTTATATGGTTTATAACAATAGGTTACAAATTAAGGAAGGGGAGGGGGGGGGGGGGGGGGGGGGGGGTGTTGGAAAAGGAGAAAGAAAAAAAATTGTTTGTTCTTGTATAAATATATATATTTTATTGTTTAAATAATATGTACATGAGCATATTTATAATACCACCACTATTAATTTTGTCATAAATATATTAAATATTGCATAGGAGCAATTGA
Organism: Ailanthus altissimus; assembly: GCA_946807835.1. Lineage (NCBI taxonomy): Eukaryota > Viridiplantae > Streptophyta > Magnoliopsida > Sapindales > Simaroubaceae > Ailanthus > Ailanthus altissimus. The sequence goes on from OX327698.1 coordinate 18,151,305, forward strand.
ATTATTTCATGTGTTTTAACATAGAATTTATTATTTTTGATAGAAAATTTCTTAATGATTGGATATAATTATATATATATATATTCTAAATTTATTGATATTTTTAATATTAGGCAAAACTTTGAGGGTGTTAAAGATAATATTAATAGCTAATTTGTTTATTGATATAAATAAAATAAAACAAAATTGATAAGGTATTACAAAAATGATAAAGACAAAAGTGGGTATAATTTGATATAATTGGAGGATAAGGTATTTCTTGGGGAGGAGGAAAGGAGGGAGCCAATGGGGATAGGACACGTGGAGAAGGTGGAGTGTTGGGTTTCTTGGAACGGTAGTTGCACGGCAGTTGTCGTGTAATTTTAGGAGTCCATGAAAACAGGGAAAGACTTGCAGGTTGGAACGTTAGTTGGTTAGTTAGTTTCCGACTTTCGTTATGTTGTGTCTTTAGACTTTAATCCACCTTCTGTAATAAACGTATTCCAGCTTGTAACTTGTAACCGCAGTGCTAACGCAACGTAAGTCACCGCTTCCCACAAGTAAATTATTTTGTCTATTTTCATTTTCATTTGCTTTTTCTTTTTGTATTTTTAATCTCAATTGACGCAATATTGTTTAACTACCTCATTAATTGTAATTAAAATATTAACGATGTAGTAATTATTAATTAATAACACATAAATTAAAAAAACAAAATTTTATTTCTACTTTATTAAGTTGAAATTATTCTTTATACCTCAATTTTATCAGCATAGCATTACCTTTGAAAAAAAAAAAATTAAGATAACTTTTTTTAAAAATTATTTGAACTCATTAAAATATTATTTATAAGTACTTTTTATTTAATAAAATTTATGTTATAAGAATTTTACAGTTTGTTCTGTTTTACAATTTATTCATAAAAGTAGAAAAATTAACACAAAAATTAATAGAAGTTGTCTTAATTATTGTATTTATTTATTCTAATTGCATCTTAAATAAAATGTGGCAAGCTGTTCTGAATAACAAAGTCATGATATCCTTTATTATATTTTGTCTATATTCATTTTTTTTAATATATCTTTTTTGGAAAGAGTGTTTATATTTTTGAAAGTTTGGCTTTGTGTGCGGTTTACATTGCTTAGGCATATAAGTGAAGCAAACGGATGCATAACATCCAACAATAATTGCCAAAAATAGTCAACAAGGCACATTTCAAAGTAAATATAAATAACTAAATAAAAATTTGAGTAGGCCCAATTTACAAAAGAATTATTGTTCTATTCAGCCCCCGCATTTGCTCTTAACAAACCCTCATATCGATCGCGACATCAAAGATTCAAAATTTCAAGAGCGGTTCTCATTGTCATTGGCCCTAAAAAATCTAAGTATGCTTAACATATATAATCTCTCTTTTTACAAATATAAGATAAATTCGAACATCTTTTATACCGTTAAATCCTTTAAATTTTTTTTAACAACATAAGAAAGCAATTCTCTCTTTTTTAATAAATAATAAATTATTTTAATTATAAATTGGTAATTTCGGATTTATTATTATCTCAATTTATTTAACTTAATAAAAATAAATAAATCTAATAATTAAATTATGTAGAGCTAATTGATGAATATATTAATGATGAATTTTTTAAAAAAAATAGAAATAAGAGGCATGAATTATTAGAAAAAAAAATGTTTGTTCAAATTTGTAAATATTAAACTATAAAAATTATATAAGCGATAATAAATCAAATGAGGAATCAAAATAATATGTTGAGAAATATAAATTATTTTAAAAAATAGAAGTTAAATAAAAAAAAAAGGAAGTCAATTAGTGCCACTCAAGAGAAATAAGCAAAAGGAAAGGCCATGAAATAAGGCCCAAAAATAATGATGGGTCGTACTACAATCATCATCAATAGGGTCATGGATCTTTTTGAAACTTGCAAATTTAGCCACATTGAGTGTCAAGTAGTTTGCAAACACAAAACTAAAAAGTGAGAACAAAGCACACATACCAACTAGGGGTAGGCAGACTTGAGTTTAGTTTGAGTTTGGGTTGACTCAATCTCCGATCGAAACAGAGAAATCTATCTTGAATTGAAACTTGTCCCAAATTGACCCAAAATTTGGTTAGGTTGGTTTAGATATCAGGGCAAGTGAAGTTTACTAGGTGGGTTTGGGTTTATATTGGATTGAGTATCTTGAACGGATTTGAAAATTAAACTGATTTATTTTTGGGCTTGTTTTATTTTTTTTTTGATATGTTTGTATTTCGGGCTTTATTAAGACAAATTAAAATTTTATTTTATTGAATTTTAATTGGATTTGGCATATTTGGTTTTTTTTTTTTTTTTTTGTGTTTTGAAAATTTTTAAGCCATTTTTTTAATAGGATATTATTTTGAAAAATCATATGGACTTGTTTTATTGAGTTAATTGGATTAATTGAATAATTGAATCCTCTTTCCAATCATCATTGAATTGAATTTGAATTTTTTTTAGTGATTTAGAATTTGAATTAAATTAAATTTTAATTTTTAATGTTAAAGTAAATTAAAAAATTTATAATATATATAAAAATATTATAATAAATTATTTATCAACTCCCTTTGTTTTAATTTCAATTTTCAACCACACACCTACCTCATTCCTTCATGATTTTGACGAAATTGTAATAGAACCTAATAATGTAGTTACTCAAAACAAATTACCAATCTCCAATGAGTGCACACGACAGAGATCAAAATAATAAATTCACAACAAAATTCATGTTAAAACTATGAATATATTACCTCATTATTTTAAACATGTAACAAATAAATTTGTGCTAATTGTTTTATATTCATTATGATTTATTACCTCATTTTCATAGTAAAGTTATATGAATTTGTTTTATTGTGTTAATTAGATTAATTAAATAATTAAATCCTCTTTCAATTCTCCAATCCTTTTTTCAATCATAACTAAGTTGATTTTGAATTTTTTTTAGTGAATCAAAATTTGAATTAAATTAAAATTTATTTTTAATATTAAAGTGAATTAAAAAATTAATAATTATGTTTAAATATTATAATATATTAAATAAATTATTGATCTACTCTACTCTCTTCTATTCATTTTCGATTTCCGACCACATACCTACCTTGTTCCTTCATGATTTTGATAAAATTATAATAGTATCTAATAATGTAATTACTCAATAAGTATTATAATTATTTTTTTTTAAAAAAATAATTCGACAGAATCTCCCCTAAATTTGGGATGTTTCCTTAAATTTAATATACATATAAAAAATTATAACACTTCAATATAATTTTCAAATTTTTGTTTCGATCTTCTAATATTAAGTTAACTTCAACAAATACCAATAATCATAACCACAAGTCCATAACTAATTAACCATAATAATGTAATATTCACAGATAATAAGTTAAATAATACATATCCAACATCATATAAACTATAAACATATTAACTATTAAGTCCAAAAGCTAAAAATATAAGTGATCTTTATGTTCTCAAAAGGTAAAATAATATCTTTGACTCTAGCAATCTACAAGGCCGCATCCAAAATAACTTAACATATTATGCTTAAAAAAAATTATACAATTGAATAAAAAAATATTATGCTTGAATATTTAAAAATTAAAATTTTTCCTAAAAAGAAAAAATTGAATAACAAGTTTACTTTTGTTGTGGTAAAAGCTCTTGCATTGAGAGTTCCACAAACTCTACATGAGTGATAAAAAATTTGCATAAATTACAAATTAGATTTGCAAATAATATTTAGAAAAATAGAAGTAGAAACAATTAAAGAATGTTATAATAATTGTTTTTCTTGCTTCAACTTTGTCATAAAATTCAGCATTTTGAAGCAAAACTTTTTCTTTCTTCACTTTATCCTCTAAAAGTAAAGCTTGTATCTAGTTTTATGCACATATCAAGCACTCTATCATCTCTGGAGTCAACAAACTCCGAAATGAATCAAGAATACGTCTTCCGGTATTAAAAATTGACATAGAGGCCATAATAGATTTCATTATATCCTCTAAAAGTAAAGCTTGTATCTAGTTTTATGCACATATCAAGCACTCTATCATTTTTGGAGTCAACAAATTCTGGAGTGAATCAAGAATACATCTTTCAGTATTAAAAGCTAACATAGAGGCCATAGTAGATATGGGAATAACAAATACATTCTTAGCTATACATGCCAAAATCAAATCTCTCGAAACATTTAACTTCAACCATAACAAAAGATTAAAACACGAATCGCGAGGAATCTCAACTTTATTCATCAAGTATCTATCCACCTTATTGGATTCATCTAAATCTGTATCATCCTTTGTAAGTCTAACATATTTTGCCCAAAGGTCACCACTCATCATCGCCCATGACATCTTGTACCCCATCTCAAACTATATATGAGGGGCCATCAAATTATTGTGATTGTAAAAGAAGTATGCTACTTTCACCAATACTAGTATTAGTAGTTGCACCACAATGTGGTTTATTGAAGCGCTTCATTTCATTAACTTTTGCCCATCACCACTAAATAAAATACCAAAATATAATATAACAAACTATATCTTGCATTGTAGATAAAGTAGGGCAGCAATGATTAATAATTTGTTGATCCTCTTCATATATTCTCAATATTTATGATACTTCATTCTCATCTTGGTTGCCATGGATCCTAACGAAAAATTTTCGCTTCGACTTAATGAAGGCAAGTTGGAATGGATTTTTCAAATCTCATTGAAATAGATATTACATGTCACATTCAATCAAGCACTAAATTTTTAATGTGATATCGTAGAATATTTTTAAAAACCTCACAAAATGCTTAACATTCTCTTAATTCAACTGATAGATGGTCCCTTTTTTTTTCTATTTTCCTCCTCTAAAAAATAACTCTCATATAGTCCATCCTCTTCTGCCATCTGAGCAAAAGCCTTCTGAAATTTTAATACAATTACAAACATAAAGTAAATGGAATTCTACCTAGTTGGTACATCCAACTCTACACTCTCTTTGTACTCAATTTTCTTCTTTCTATAACTTATAAAAGCTTGCAATCTCACCATGAAATATTTAATATATTTCACTGCATTGCATATACAAATAATATGTTGAGTGTTGATTTATTTAGGGTGATGTATGTGGTATATGTGTTCATTATTCATAATATACATATCTCATACATATATATGCACAACGAAATTATAAAAATTTACAATAAGCACAAAATATACAAATTAAATAATTTAACTACAAGAATTGAGAATTTAATCCTTGAAGCCTTTGAATTGTTTTTGCTTGAAGTCCATCTGAAATAAAAACGTTGTCAATTCTAGAAATCAACAATGGTGGGATTGATTGTCTAGAATAGCAGCAAGTAATCCAGTAATTAATTTAACACTTAAACTAATTAGATTAACTCTTAACCTATTGAGTTTAATTTGTTTTTTTCTTTGTTCAACACTTGAACAATTAAAAATAAATTCATTTGTTAATACAATGAATTGCCAAAAATGAAGAAGAAGAGTTTTGAGATCAACATTTGAAAAGCTCAAAACTAGAAACATAATTTCATTTTTCTCTCAAAATTTGGCTGGCCATTCAATTGAAAAACAAAACCTATTTATTTTTTATTTTATTTTAACTTATATATTTAATAAGTTAACTAAACCCAAATGTTAACATTTAACATTAGTTTAGTTTAATTTTAATTAACCAAAGTTAACCATTAATCTTAGTTAACTTAGATTTTTAGTTAATCTAACCCTAGTTAACTATTCACTTAGGTTAAGTTAAATAATATTTAATTATTAAATAAAATATTTTAATTTAATAATAAAATATCAAATATCTAAATTAAACCTAACCCTTAGGTTAATAATTTACCAAGGTTAAGTTAAATAAAATATCTTGATTATTTAACAATTAAATAATTAATTAAGTAAAATTACTTTTATGCCCTTACTAGATTACCAAGTTAATCCTAACTAGGTCCTACATTAACCATATACTTTAATTAACTTAATTATAGTAAATTTGCTAATTTACTATATTGAACTATTCAATACGGTACGTTGCCCAAGTGCACAACGAGTACATTTCATATTAGGACTCCTTAGGTCAACGCTCGATTCATCAAATGGAACTATTTCATAAGTCCGTGATCGATGCCCCCCGCACACATCATGGATATTATAAATCAGCGCGTTAAACCATACGTGTTGAGGTTACTACATATTCGTATAATCCTTCTGTCATTATATCTTGGATGGGCGAGATATAGATCATTACCGTCAAATCCCTATTAACTCATCCATGAACTTATCTCCATATTTGTATCTTAATAAATAATATACGCAAACACTTTTACTATATTATTCAACCTTGTGGGAAACTTTTTTTTTGGTTCATTGTTTATGACCATAAGACTTTGTAAGATACAATCTCGAAGCATCAGATATATAACCCACCTATGTGAGCTGGCGGATCTCATATCTACGCATACCAAACTCCATGAGCATCGGATTATACCCAGTAACATGTAACGATCAGACCATAAAAGGTCTCTGACATATGTGAAATTAAAACATGGTGGATCACCCACAAACTCACCGTGGTGCTCAAGTCAAAGGACCACGAATATTACTCAACTCGAGAGGATCTATTACAACTCTTTACAACTATGTCATTACAAGTAGACTCTTAGATTTTTGTCCAATTATAGATAAGGTTCTAACTTTTAAAAACTCACTGACTCTTATTGTAGTAACCAGTATCCACAACCGGTAAGAATAATTATTTATATATATATATATATATATACGTATTTTATTTGTATGTGAGCGATACTTTATTTATATATTGTTATTAGTAGTGTTTGTATAGGTTAAGGACATACTATTAGCATTGGGTTTATTTGCAAGACTTTAGATTTATTTTAGGGACCAAATTGTAATACTTTAAAAGTTTTGGGGGCAAATTTGTAAATCCCAAAAATTAGCCTCTTAGTATAAAAATACACTTTCGAAACGCTAATTCTCTCATTTTGGTCGAGCTACCTCTTTTAGAGAGAGAGAAGAGAGAAATAGAGGGGAGAGAAAGAGAAGAAGAAGAAGAAGAAGAAAAAGAAGAAGAAATTAGAATTTTGGATTTTAAGAGATATATCACAACTATTTTTCAATTTATTGGTGTTAATTAAGTTAATTTATTTAAGTTTTGATTTCTAAAAATATGTATAATTGAGTATTTGATGTGTATTTCGTATGATATTTTGAGAATTGATGATGATCTATAAGATAGCTTGATAAATGATAATGGATTGTAGAATTTCTGCTTGATAGTCTCTTGATCCAGGAATTTTATAAATTTTTGTGATTTGATTCTGGTTTTTAATTTTGATTATATGAAATTAGACATGTTTAGGATCATCTGAGACTTTGAATCGATTGAAAATTCTGAAAATTGATTTTTTTAGTGAATTTACCAAAATGACCCTGAAATTTTGGAAATTTCCTGTGTAAACAGTATAATACAGTGGAAAACAATGTTTGGCCTGTTGAATAATCTTAAAATATTACAAATTTATGGAATATCATAAGCTTATATGTCTAATATGATATACTCAGAATTGAGAATTTAGATCAATGTGGTTAAATTGTTATAATTTTCTAAAGTGTATTAGCTCATTGCAGTATTTGATTAACAAATTTTTAAGGCTATGAAATAAAATAGTTTTAAAATACTTTTGGCAGTGATTTTGAAGTGACATATTTATCATAGATTTATATATGTGTTAAGAGTAATTATGTGGTAGTTTTATAATTTTTTAGTTAGTATATGATTTTATAAAATTGAGAGATTAAATGCTATTCAGTAAGTATTTTGATCCTGTCAGGTTAGTAGTTTAGATTCGATGGTGTATATAGAATAGATTGTGTAGAAATTTTGATATAATATTCATATATAAGAAGTATATATGAGTCAAGAATGATATATTCTGATTTTGGAGTAATTGGACATCATTTGATGTATTAGAAAATTTTGTTAAATGTAGGTGGTCAGAATGACAGGTTTTGAGAAACCAAGTATTTAGACCAATTTGATGTGATAAATGCATTATGTATAATTTTGTAAGCTATTTAAAGTATTTGTGTGAATTGTGAGGCTTATGAAATGATTAATCTCCATTGATAGGTTAAGGAGATTTAAGCCTTGTAGCTGAAAGTGTTAAGAGGTAAGTATACTAGACTTTTACTGAAATCACAATAAGCATAGTAATTGTCTATGTATGATTTTGTAAATGTGCTTAGAAATATGTTTATGTTATGCCAAAGTGTATTTGATATGAAATGTGAAAGATATATGTTTATGAATGTGAGCATTGACATTGAGCATGGACATACATGTATTTGTGAAAGTGAGCTTTCAAAATGAAATGTGTTTAACAAAGAAAGCTTTGAATTGTAATATGTCTGTGAGAAACATTTTGTGTTTTGAGAATGCTTGAACTCACTGTTGACTTAGTAGGCATCTTATGTGATTTGTGGAGCCTTTATGTGTGGCCTTTCCTTCGGGATTGGTATATGTTATGTGTTCCGTATGTAGGGAGGATCCTATTGGTACCTAAAGGAAGAGTGAGTCATCACATTTGTGTGGTGGCGTATTAGTGCATGTGAGAGGACTCATCGATGATCAGGGTGAGGGTTTGACTTTTACTTTCGGGCATGAACATTATATATGTGTTATTTAAAACCTCACTTGTACTATTCCTCTCATACGGTATGTCATATACGAGTGACATTTGGCTCATTATGTGATATGTGATGTGTAAGTCCTACTAAGTAGTAGTTAAGTGATGGTATTCCTGTAATATGTTTTGAAAGAATGTGTAAGCGCTTACATGACATGTGATTTGATAAGATTATGATTGTGATTGATCACAACATATCATACATATGCATTGTGTACATATATGTATTTGTATTTGATATATGAAAAACTAGTATGCTTACTGAGTTTTATACTCATTATAGTTTATGGTGATTTCAGGTAAATAAGGTACATGTATGCTTAGCGGATTTAGTAAGGCTTCTGCTGTTCCTTGGGTTCCCTAAGTTGCTAGGTTGCTGAGTGTTTTATTTGGGGACACGTGGGATAAGATATCTGATCTGTCCCTATTGAATAAATATTTATGTATTATTTTATTGTGTGTGGTTAGATTTAGTTTAAGTTTCACCACGTGTGGTTATGGATTGATTTTAAGTAAGAATTTACAATGAATATATTCTGGGCTTCCTGTAACAAAGTTGTTACTGGTGACGTAGTAGAGTGTTAATCTTTGAGAAAACTTTGCGTATCTCCGGTTTACTAATTGTCCTAGTCATAATTCAATTGCTATAATTCTGAAAGAAATTAAAATGAATGTTTAAATATTATTGAATGAGTGTAAGTTATGTCATGTATCGGATCTTTTGGGTTTGGGGCGTGACACTTATAACCTGATAACTCTTAGTATTTATAACTCTCAGCGTTGCTAACTCTTAGCCCTGGTCTAAACTCTTTTAAACTAGATCTGAACTCCTTCAGATTATACAATGTTTATAGTGTTACAAGCTTTAGTACCATTTAATAAAGGTTATTAGCGATGTAATAAAAATATTCATTGTATAAATATTACAAAATAAATATTTATACAAACAAGAATGACACATAAGCACAAACCCTAACACAATACTCTTATTCATTTTCTTCAACTTATTTGTCACAATCAAATTAAAAATATGTGTAAAATTATGCATATATATAAATTCACCATTCAACACCATTGAATTCTCTTTCCAAATCTTCAACTTCTTCCTCAAATAACTTAAGGTAACATCATTGGTAGTGGCATTATCAAATGTTATGGTAAACACTTTCTTTATGCCTCAATCTAATAAATAAGTTTCTAGCTACTTCTCGATCATTTCTCCTCTATGGCTTGAAATAAGAGAAAAACTTAAAATCTTCCTATTCAAACGCCAATTATTGTCTATAAAGTAAGCAGTTACAACCATGTAATTATGATAATAAATGGATGTATAGATGTCTATTGCCACGCTCACTCTTTACTCATTAACCAAACTCTTCAACATAGTTATCTCTTTAGCAAACAACTAAACTACATCCCAAGTTATGGTTTTACGTGATGGGACATCAAATTTGAAAACTGCCACATTGTAAAAAATATCAAAATCCCTTATTCTTCATAAAATTAAATGCAATTCTTCCATCACCATCATTTTCACAGCTATGTGTTGACATATTTCTTGACTCAATCCCATAGGCACAACATTAGTATCCTCTCTTTCTTTAGTAGGTTCTTTATCAAAAACTTTTTGTTGATCATCAATCAATGTATTTTTGTAATCTTTATATCTTTGAAAGTGCTTTCCCATACCACTAGTTTTGTGATTTGCTGAATTGCTGAATTGCAAGCAAGTATTTTACTATAATAATTACACTTGGCTTTGTCTTTTGTAGTTTTATATTGCATGAAGTGCAACCACACTTTTGATCTTGTTGCAAATTTTATGGTACAAACTTTCTCTTTTTAGGATTAGATGGTGGTAGAAGAGGAACTTCTTCTTAGATGTTCCATTCATCCTTAAAATTTGACAAAGAATAAGAATAAACGTCTATATTATTTTGTGAGCTTAAATTTGAACTCATTTGTAAACAGTTAAATTATTTTAGAGTTTCATCATCAAGATTCAATTCAAGGCCACAATAAACATAGTAAATAGAAAGAAGAGGCACTTGCATATAAATATAAATTCTCAAATCTTTGTCATAAAGCATTATAAAATAAACATATGGAAGTTGATGATTTATATATACGCCAATGCCATATTAAATCAAAGCCAATGTTCATCCAACACAACAATGAAAGCTGCCCCAAAACTAACCTAATTGATGGCTCAAGTGCAAGAGCTAATTAAAATATATCACAGTTCATATATCAGTCACTAACACTATATGAGATTGAGATAATTTTGTATGTATTTGTTCAGTTTCTTTATGAATGGCATAAAGATGTTAATGTGTATATACATAACATTAAAAATTCTTGGATTTATATAGGCTTTAACTTCAAAGTCTTGAAAGAATTTTTACTTCTTAAATTGTAAAATGGGATATTATCAAGAATACTCATGAGGTAAGGTCTAATTACAAAAAAAAAACCCACATATTTAAAAAAGTGACACTAATACCCAATCGTTTTACATATTATGCACGGATGCCTTGTCGTATAAATCTTCTGTTAAAGTTAACAGACTTGAAGGTAAAAAAATTCAATCACCCTTCAAACCCATTTTTAAACACTTTTAAAATTAATAAATAAAAAATTTTAAAAATTTTAAAATAGAGGTCAATTGGCTACTGTGTCGGCCTTGGTTAGCCACTGCTGCAGCAACCAAATCAGGCTGTGCACAATGGCCTTGGCTTTTTTTTATTTTTTAAATTTTGCCTTTTTTTAAATTTTTTAAATATTTTGGCAAAAATAAACGTTTGCATTTTTAAAATTTTAAAATTTTTAAAATTTTAAAATTTTTAAAATTTTTAAAATTTTAAAATATGTTTATTATTATTTTTAGATGGTTTTTTTAATAAGTTTATTATGATATTTAGTTGGTTTATGTTTTAATTGTTTTTGTTCTTTTTTTATTTTACTATTATTATTTATTATTATTATTGCTTTTTAAATTTTATTTTACTTTAAAAAAAATTTTAAGTGTTTTATTTTTCATTAAATATTTTTATTAAGATAAATATTTAAAATTAGTATTGAAAGGGTAATTTAGTCATTAGATGCACATTGACAGAGAATCTGTTAATTTTAGCAGAATATTCCTAACAACAGGGTATCCATGCATAATATGTAAAACATTTAGATATTAGTGTCACTTTCTCAAACACGTGAGTTTTTTTTATTATTAGGCCTTACCTCAGGAGTATTTTTTATAATTACCCTTATAAAATAATAATATAAGATCACAAGTAATACTAATGACGTGTGCTTTGAGTCTTTTGTCCTTGCACAATCTCTAATTTTGCTGAAATGCTTTAAAAACTAACAAATTTTTATAGAGATAAATGACAGAAAAAATTTCAAGATAGTTATAGTTGTAATTTAAAAAAGGATAAGAATAATTTTGTTCTTGAAATTTAGCTCATTAACTAAATTTATCTCTCTTGTTTTAAGTTATCTAATTTTGTCCCTTTTTATTAGGCAACTGCCATTTAAGTTAACAGAAGAAGGGTAAAAGAGTAACTCAATAGGAAGATTGACATGGAAGATATCCATCAGGGCCACGTGTCAAATAATCATTGGTTACTAGTAAAAGGCAAAAATAAAAGGACGTGACACAATGTAATAGCTTTAGCTATTTTATATTTATTTTAAAATATTATATTAAATTTATAATAATAAAAAAAATATTCACCCTATCTCTATCACCTAATTCATTCTCTCTCTTCTCAACTCCTCCATCACCACCCCGTCACCATCACTTGGCTATCCCTCCTCAGACCCAATTGACCACTTCTCCTTTTATTTTTATTTTTTTTGAAAAATTTAGATTCCTCTCAATTTTCATCAATATCAAAATGAATATGGATCATGATCGACCTTTGATAATGAACAAACCAAAGTAAAAGAGTGAAATTAAAAATAAAAAAAAAAGATCTAGATCATGAATAGAGAAGCCACTTAAAAAGAATTCATGAAAAAGAATTAATGAAGAAAAGCCACTAATGATTGTGAGTGGATCGTGAGTTGATTGATTAAATAGAGAAGAAATAAAGAACCAAAATTAAAAGGCCAACAAGAAATTAAAGCCAAAAAAGAATTAATCAAAAGCTAATAACTCATTATTAATAGATGATCAAGATCTCCAATGGACGTTGAGTTCAAAGAAATTAATGGGAATCATATGGGTTTGGATCAACGCAGAAAGAAATGCCAAAAAAGATTGAATTTTTCTCTCTAAAATTTGGGTTGATTTAAAAAGAGAGAGCGAGATAAAAGAGATTGAGGGACTTAACTCTTATTATTCTATTTTTTAAAATTTTATTAGTTTTTAAACCATTGACAAAAGTGATTTTGTTGAATTCATAAGAGTTCTATTGATAAAAGTAATTTTTTTTAGTAGCGAATTCCAATCCTCTATTTGCTGATTTGAAGCACTTATCATCATCGATCTCGATCTAATTTTTAACATGTTTGCAAAAAAAATTAAATTTTAATTTAGGGGTAAGTTTGAGAGACTTAAGAAGAAGTAGAAGGTTTACTTTTTGATAGACATGATGGAATCTAGAATTTGGATTGAAGAAGAAGATGAAGAAAGAGAATAATATTTTTTTCATTTTTGAAGATAAAATTTATAGTATTAATTAATTTGTAATACAAATTAAAGAATATTTTTTTGTTGACATATTTTTTTATCAATGGCTAATTATTGAATGATATGTGGATATAACAGACACAGTTAAATGATTAGTGATTAATACTTAGATTTTAGGAAAGGCAAAAATATCATTATATAGCAAAATAATTTTTTTCGTTAAATCTAAAAGCAGTTGCGTAATGAAGAAGGACAAAGTTGGGTAATTTAAAATAAAAAAGACATTTAAATAATAGGCTAAATTCTAAGGATAAAGTTATCTTCATCCCTTTAAAATAAGATATAGTATTATAATTTCTTTTAGCAAAAGGTACATTTTTATCAAGGCTTAAAAATTATATGGAACAGCTTTTTGTTTTTCTCAAAAGTTCAATAAAAGTTTTTTAAAAAAATAATCGAAGTAATAGCATAGTTTTTTCCAAAGTGATTAAAAGGGATTTGATAATTGTATACCGTGTATATATTAAAAATATCAGTTTACATAAAAATAAAATTAGTTTATAATTAATAAATATTAAATTACTAACTTTTAAAATCAATTTCATACTCATTTTACATTTATGTTCATACATTAAGAAAATATTTTTTAAGAAAAATAAATATTTTTAGACTCCTTATAAGTATTTATACTTTATATTATGCATAAACAAATATATTATTTAGATGTATAAATTCAAATTTATTCAAAAGCATAATTCAAAGCCCAAACTTCAAAAAGAAAAAAAAATGCAACCTAACTCAAGCTTTTTCACCCTTTGTCGGCCTTCTACTTATAACGGGATTTACTATATTGAGGCATGATAACAACTCCCCTTTCGGATAGATGGATTTTTGGATTTTTGATGCAGAAGATCCTCGATGAGGCAACTGCAGAGCATACTATCATTTTTTTTAATAAAAAAAGTTCAGTTAAACAATCCTATATTTAAACTTGCTTTGGAAACTAAAGAAATTCAGCAATTTAGAGAAGACATAACTTTCTTTTTATTTATTGATTTTTCTCTTAATGATTACAAGCTGAAGTTAGACCTCTTTATATAGGGAAAGAAGGCCACTTACAAATGGATCCTATTATGGACACTTATCTAAATCCTAGCAAACTAAGGCATACTAATATTATTATGTAAATGTGGCATGCAGGCCATCAGATAAGGCATACCCAAAAGGTAAACAAAGCACACTTTAATAATTAAACATTGCCAATGTGAAAAGTAGTTTTGGTAGAAAATTAGATTCTTCACATAGGTTGACTGATAGAAGACCAATCACTAGTGTCGCTATCATATCATTGAGAGTAGTACTTGTCAACACTGACATCTCATTTATTAATTGGGTCCCATACATCTGATGGCTCTGGCTGGGTGTACAGGGGAGTTAATAATTGATTAGACTCTGGGTTTAGGTCTTTTATCATGTGGATGGCATTTGTGATTTCATGCTGGATTTCACTATCTGTTGGTGAGGGCTGGGCATCTTGGAATAAGGAGAGAATAAGATTGGATTATTGAGTCATTGATGTTGAACTTTGGTGGGGAATTTGTGGTTATGAAAAAGAGTCTGGGTCCAAGTATCTTTTGTCCTACGAAAGACTCATTGAGTGATGGTGCTGGGTGTAGTTGGTGACTCAGGTATGTTGATTTCTGTTGTGTTCTTCTCAGCAAGTGTTTTTTCTAATATCCTGATTTCTGCTGTGTTCTTCAGCACTATTTTTTAGGGAATAGGGAAGAATAAAATATTCTTTAATGGTAGGATAATATTGAATTTTTGTATTGGGCATTATTATACCTTTTCGTTGAAAGAAAAAGAATAATCATTAGAAATTTTTGTAAGAACTGAGATTCTCTGTTCAGAAGACAAGCAAACTTATGATACCACCAGAAAATAGGGTGAAACCATGGTAGGAATTTGGTTGTTGGGTGATTTGGATTTAGTTGTATACGAAGCCATTCTATCATTCTGAGAACAGGGAATTCTATGGTAATGGTGTATAAGTCTAGTAAATATCAGAGCATATACAAGGCTGGATCAGACCATGTGTAAGGAGGATCGAAACTAAAAATGTTAAAACATGGGTATTCAGGGTAGAAATTTAGACCGCTTAATACGGTTGATCCTTTTTTTAAGGTTTCCTGTTTAGCATAAAATTTGATGAGGCTGAGAGCATGAAGGTGTAAGGTCCTAGTTTTGAGAAAGTCTGGGAGCTCGGGGGGAACAAGTGTTGCAGGTGGATTTATGGTAATGGTATTCATTGTGGAAATTGTGAAAATTTGAAATTGTTTTGCATGGACTTTTGTGAACCGATTTTGTGGGTTGTGGGTATTTATAGGGTTTCTTGAGAGAAAATCTGCCAAAACATTGTCTTTTTCCTTTAAGATGTTTAACTTTAAAAGAATAGTTAGTAAACCGTTATTGCCATCTAAGTAGCTGCTGATTAGGGATTCGTTTTTGTTTGAATTCAAGCATCTTGAGAAAAGAGGACATGTCGAGCTCAATAAAACATTGATGTTCGATGGAGTGGAACTTAAGTTTTTCAATGGCACACTTGAAGCTAAAATTTCTTTGAATGTGCTGTGATAATAGATTTTTGAGCTGAAAAAGGCTCCGCTTTTGTATTTACAAATTTGTCTTTTTCCCTTATTTTCTTCAATCAGAATAGTACCCCAATAAAGATCGCTGACATCTGTCTGAATGATTCGTCGTCCATCAGAGGGGATCTATAAATGAGGCAAAGTTAATGCAAGTTTCTTTAGTGTTTTGATAGCTGTTGTTTAGTCTTCTATCCGGGGGGGGGTGGTGGTTTTTCTTTAGCATAAAATAAAATGACTTTGTCACATAGGCTAACTTTGGAATAAAGTCAGCCATATAATTGATGATGCCGAGGAACTATTATAGCTGTATTTAAGTGAGTTGTGAGTTAGAAAAAGTGAAGAATTGGCTATCAATGTGGGGCTACAAAGCATATGCGCCATCTTAAATGTGCATACCAATGAAATCAATTTCATGATGGCTTACTTGGCATTTAGTGAGTGAAATCATAATGTCATGCTATTGTAGTAAAGTTCCAAACTGCAATAAAAGTTTGTAGTATGAATCTGCATCAACCGAGAATAATAAGATGTCATCAATATAAATCAATGCCCTATGCTGGATAGGGTTAAAGACTTTAATTATAGCTTTTTAAAACAGAGACGAAGCTGTTTTTAAAACCAAAAGGCATAGGTTAACTCACTTGAGGCTAATTGTAAGTGATCTAGGTTCATACCCGGATGATTGGCTTTGGTAGGGTTAACATCAACACTTTTTTTTTAAAAAGGAAGGGTAACAAAGAAGGCTAGGTTAATCTATAAAGAATTGAGATACTTCAGAAGAAATTCAGTATGATTGTTGGCTGCTAACTGAGCTTTTAATTGTTGGAAAATTGGGTTAAATAGGTTAAAAGGAAAAGTAGTTGGGCACTTATGACTAAGGGAGAAATTAATCCTTGAATTTAAGCCCATTGGGCCTGGTTTGGACTTTCCTTTCTAAGATTATTTGAATAAGATCAAATCCGATAATAATGTCTTTACCGAAGAGATCTGATCCAAGGAGTTTATAAGTGATTTTGAGGCCTGGAAAAAATCCAAGATACATTGTTTTACGAATCATTGTCACAGTGAAAAGTTGGTCATTAGCTACACAAAAAGTTTGGTTGTAGGGTTTCTAGTATTTTGGTGGGAGAATGCAAGGGTTTAGAATGGATACTGCTGCACTAGTATCGAGCAATCCTAAAACTTGGATAAGATTGTCATACTTGGATAGAAGGATTGTTAGTTTGACCATAGAAACTGAAATAGCATGTTAAAATGTGTTGTGCAGAGTGTGTTTAGATAGGTTGGATATGAAGGAATTCGGGGATGGACTCATTGTCTGAGGAGTCTGACGAGGAGATAGTAAATATGGTATCACTATCAGGCTCACTCTGTTCAGAGAACAAAGATTCTAAATCATAATCTTTTGGATGATTTTGAAAAATGGTTGTGATGTGAGAGCACTTTATTTTTCAAAGGCTTTTCTGGATATTTTTTTACAAAATGACCTTTCTTTTTACAAGCGAAGCATCAGCTTGATTTTTTGCTGAAAGCAGATTTTCTTTTGAAGTATCGTCTCCTTAGTTTCTTTGTGAAATGAAACTTCCTGTGGTATTTCTTCTTTTTGTGGGATGAGTAGTGACATTCATTCTTTGGATATTTAATAAGAAGATTGGGATGAGGACATCCTTTTTAGATTTTTGTTCCCATCTTATCAAATTTCTTAAAGAATTTATGCCTTGCACATAATTTGTCTAGAGCTGTAAAGATTGATTGCCGTATCGCACTAAGTGTGGCATTGGTTAGTGTGTAACCCTTTACTTCAATAAGTCTTAAGGCCTCTTTACCAAGTGGTTGTGGGACTGAATTGAGATAAGCTTGTTTAAGGTTTGGGCCATTAATTCCAAGGACATAATATTTTGCCACAGCTTTTTTATAGTGTGATTCCAAATCCTTAAATTTAAATGAGCAGCATTTTATCTTAAAGAATTTTTCTCTAGCTTTATATGTGAAATGTGTTTCTTCTCCAATGAATTTTGCGAAAATAAAACTTATAAATTGCACTATAGTGATGGCCTGCTGGATGATCATTTGTCAATACTTGTTAAGGTGATAGAACTAGTGTTTTAAGATACCTTGAAATGAAGTAATTATTCTTTGAATCACTTCTGTGATAGTGGTTTTTGATTTTTATTGCTCAGTGATATACTAGACTTAGAACTAAAAAATTATGTCAATCCACTTAGAGGGTGGAATGTCATCAGAAGTAAACTAATGACATTTTTCAGAATTGTATGGTCTCGTTGGTTTATGGGTTCTTGTTGGTCTGATCGGTGATGTGATTGTTTCATCGAATTTTGACTCGTTAATAACTTCTGTCTATGGTCCAGAAGTCTGAGGATTTAGAGGGATATTCATGAATTGAGGAAGGACAGGTTCTGAGATATGGTTCGTTTAACGGGTTTTTTAACAAAACGTTCAGTTTCTGATGAAACTATTTCTGATGAACCTGAGGTTGAGGAAAAGGTTTTTAATTATGAATCAGTATTGGGAAAAGATTGTGGTAGTGCCGTGAACTGAGATTTTGAAGAAGGAGGAAACATGGTTGGTTTTGGGAATGGTGTTTTAAGGACTGATACTGAAGGTAGAGTATTGGGTAGTTTGGTTTAGGGTTTTTGTGGTTGAGATGGTTCAAGTTCTTTTGCTTTGAATCTATAGGTTTTGGCTAGATCTTTTTTCTTCTTCTGAGGGATTAGTTTGGAGCTATACTTAAAGATGGAACTAGAACATGGGGAAGAAAGGGTTGGTAGTGGTTGTGAGACTTTTAAAAAAGTGTCTACCGATTTTTAGGTTTCTGTGAAATCTGTTTCAAGACTTGCAAGCTATATATTTAAAATTTTAATTTGTTTCTACTATTCAATAAATGGAAGTCTTTGTTGAATCAAGTTGAGAATTTGTGCATGTAATTGTTGGATCTCTTTCTTTAAATCTTTCAAAACTATCTGATGAGTTGATAGTCCTAAATCAATTTTTATTTCTCAGCGATGTTGAGATTTTTCAATCTTTTGAAGGATTTTATTTTGTACAACTGCATTTTGGGATTGCCAATTCAGGACAGCTTCTACTGGAGAAACCCAGTCGTATGAACCATCAGTTTGTCGAGTATTTGGGTTTTTCACTTTTCGTTGTTGGTTTATTTTTTCTTCTAGGTTTTGTTGAGGAGTTAATGAGGGAAACTCTTATGAGAAAAACATACAGATCTGGGGGATTGGTTTTGGTTGGTGTTTTGGAAAAAATTGTTTGGGTTTACATGATGTAGGGGTTTTGATGAGCGGGGGCTTTTGTTTGGAATAGGTGATATAATAGTCAAATTTTTCTGAGGAATGTCCTAACAATCCAACATCTAGATCACCCTTGTCGTATCTTTCTTTCAAAAGCTGTTGAAAAATTTTCTTTTTGTTTTTCCTTTTTTTGCTGAAGTAATATTCATCATCGGAGAATAGATCCTGAAGGCACAATTGATATTGACAATTCATGTCCCAATGGCAGTGTCCTGTCTTGGAATCTCTGAATGGACGTATTAGTTCTCCTTTGCCATTGAATGCAGAGATGGGTAAACCATCCATTGATCTGGGATCATATGTATGTGGTTATAGCATAAACTGTGTAGGGAAATGGTAGGGCGGTGCCGAAGGTCCTGGTTTTTCAAAATATATTTCTACTTGTCCATCTTTTTTTTCGAAGAAAGAATGAGTTAAAGATTGTATAGGTTTTGGTATTTGAGTTTGTTTGTATTATTGCTCATATTTGGTTATTCATGAGTTTGGAAGAAGCTTTGTTAATTCTTCATTGGATAACTATCTCGACACATAAGTACAGGACATGACCTTATTGGACTCAACAGAGAGTAGGAGAGTATTTTGGTTAGCATGGGGTGTACCAAAATCAAGTACATGATTTTATACCCTATAAACCATCTGGTAATAGAGGGTGGTTGCAAAGATGTTGGCTTCCGGTACAGTTCTTGTAATTTAGATTTGTGCCTTGCGTGTTTGTGTGAGGTAAGGGTCTGAAATAGGCATGCAGAAATTTGGGTACAGAGTAATGAGAACTGTTCCAACATTTAGGGTTGTTTGAACGGTTCCTATTTATGCATTCTTGTAAGAAGGAAATTTGATATCAAGAAGAGTTATTCTAGTAACAGTCTCAAGGCCTTTTTGACCATGAAAGGTGAGTACAAAATAAATAGCACCAAAATGTAAGTGGGTTTATCCTTGATGGATCCATTATAGAATTAAATCGTTAGAAAATTTTATAGGTACCAAATGTTCTTCTATAGTAACTGATAAAAGCTGTTGATCAAATCGGTTAGCTTGTATATATTCTTTGATTTTTAGACGTTGAGGGTTGATAATGCTTTTGATTGAGGAGGATAGGGATCTTTATAGTTTAAGGAAGACGGTGTATGGATTGAGAATGAGTAGATCGATTACAGGTATGTGTTGTTTTTTAGAGAGGTATGTAATTTTATATAGATAATCTATCTTGGACAAATTAGTAAATCTGAAAAAAAAAAGAATATGAAAGTGTAGAAGAAGAAGAACTTAGAGCAAAAAGAGATAATTATATGCTGGAGGAAGAGGAAGACTCCATGATTGTAAGATAATTTCTGCTACAAGTTAATATAGTCCATCAAACTCGTAGAATAAGTTGTTTATGCAAATATTTTAATCTTTTTTTTTTTTTGTTATATAGAAGAGAATTTGAATTTATAACTTTTATGTACTGTCAATTTTTTAAATTATTAAATTATTAACAAAAATAAATTTTAATCCAACTTTTAGTAAGGCACAAACGTCACACTTGATAAGAAAGAAAGAAATTAATTAATTGTATTTGTATAAATTTTAATTTTGAGTTTTTTTTTAAAAAAAAAGAGAATAGTGAAAAGATCACGAGACTGGCATTTAAGCAAAAGCACAAAAAGTTAAAGCCGGCCTGCCTGTTTGGGCAAGTCGGAACAAGAATAAAATGAACGAAAAAAAAAAAGGAGATAAGAAAGAGGAGGATGGGCAGTCAAAGTCAGGGGTGACGGTGGGGTTTCTGGTCCAACGCCGTGTCCCGTGCATTCCTTTTACATTCGTTTCACACGCCGAAAAGAACGCTCGTGTGCCACACATTTCAATTTTATTATTATTTTTTTAAATACAAACTTAAAATGCAGTTTTTTAATTAGGCACACGCTCCAGGGAAGAGAGTGGAAGTGATTTTTTAAAAAAAAAAAAAGGCTTTGCTTCACGATGATAAAAGCAAATCTATCAAAGCTTCTTTCTTCGCAATCTATCCATTCTTCCGTGGAAGTGATCAAATGGTTCCAGCACCATACTAATTTTATCTGCAACTTCTATTTTCATCCGTTCATTTCATCTTGTTTAGAATATTCAATAAGATATATTAAAATTTTTAGAATTATATAGGATATGATAAGATTGGATTATATTTAATAATATTTTGTGTTTGATCATCCGAGTAATATAATATTGAATTAGATTATAATTTTGTTATTAAATTATTAAAATATTAAATAAAATAATTAGTTTCTTATATTTATTTAATCACTAATTTAATTAAAATATTTGAATGAAAACCAATTAAATATATAAATAAAAAATTTAAGGATTAAAAAATTTAATAATTTGTATTTATTATAATAAATATTTAAATATACATTATAAAACATGCATTATTATTGACTATTAACTAAAATTTTGTACTATAAATTATTCAAATCTTGTGAATAGAAATTCATAAAATATAATTCAAATTATTTATGAATATTTAACTTAATAATTTATTTAAGTATTTTTGTTAATTAGAGATAGGATTTTCTCTTAGGTTAACCTAGAGATCATATTTTCTTCTCCCCATTATCTTTCTACTGAGTTTCTTCCTATTATTTTTCTGTTTCTTTCTTTGATTTGATATTTTTCTTCCTTGTTTATCTTACGTGGTAATCTTTCTCTCTTACTAATAATTTAAAAGATGATGTCTTTGTGATTCCACAATCACTCGTCTCCACGTTTTGGTTTATTTGTTAAAGTTATCATGCCTAAATCTTACTAACACGATGCCTTCAAATCCATTATTACAACTTAGTGGAAACCGTTTAAAGAGCTTTTTAATAAATGGTTGGTTAATAATTAAAGTGGCGGGTATTTTTATAGTGAGTTAGGACTTATTTATTAGGGATAATGTCTTAAAAGTATATATTTGTATTATTTTTATAAAATTAATAAAATTATAATTTTATATTTGATGAGTGTTCATAATTTTATGATATAAATATAAATTTTTTTTTATTTATTTATGTAATCATAACTTTAGTATATAATTGTTATATGCAAGAGCATTAAAGTTATGGATAATAAATAAAAAAAAGTCTGTAATAAATTAATTAAAATTTAGAATCTTTAATTAAATATTACTAGTGCGATCCACAAACATTTAAAATGTAGTGATCTTATCCGGATCACTAATGTAGTGACATTATGATAGAGGCACTATATATAATATGATTATATAGGACTGGATCAGATATAGTTTGGATTTTTATGTAAAATACCATTATTAATTAAGAATTCAAATAATGTCAACCAATGATCATATGTTGATTAACCTTAATCCTGAGTGATCATAAACTCATGTTTGTGTCATTATGTCATTTAAAATACTCGTTACGATTTGTTTAAAGAACAGACTAAAAACTCGTATTTTGGTGGCATTGTGAGATAAACGTTTAGGAATATGATTTACAGATATGAAATCCATTCATTCCTAATGGAAGTTAAAAAGAATGCCCTCTTAAGGGTTAATTCTAGAACTAAACGGTTAGAGCGCTCAATTTGTAATAATGTTATAAATTAACTATTCATTGGTGAATTAATGATACTTAAAGATAAAGAAATAATTAGAGGAGTAAAACGGTAATTAACGTAGCTTTAATTATGAACTATCTATGGAGGGTTAAATTACATGTAGTGATTAAATCAATGGACTGCTCTAAGTTTTCTGAGTAAATTATATCTACAATTTCAAGAGTCCAATTCCAGGTTTTTAGTAGAATAACACTGGAATTAATAAATTAAATTAATTAATTAAAGAGTTTAATTAATTATTCAAAATTTATTGGAGCTTGAAATTGTAAGTCCATAGGCCACAATATCACATCTTTCGTTATTATAGTGAACAAATAAAAAAGATTATGTTATTATACAAATTGTTTGTGTCCAAAAAAACAATTTTCAAATACGTATAGTTTATATTTAGATAAAATTAATTAATTAAGAATTAATTAATATAGATAAGATCTTATCCAAATATAATTAAATATTTAATTTAAGAAATTAAATAAATAAAATTTTAAGGATAATTTTTAAAATTATCAAAAAGATTTTAATTATAATTTTAGTGTTTTTCTTTTATTAAAAGACTAATAATGTTCAAATGTTGAGTATTATACGTTAACTACAAAGAGTAGGATTCTATGTGGTTTATATGAATTAGGTCTCCTTTTAAGAGATAATAATTTAATTAGTAAATGTTATTAATTAAATTATTATTTTAAAATAAGAATACTAATCTAAATAAAACACAATACACATATGTGAAAAACACAGGATACGTATTTTTTTTAGAGAAGAAAAACAAAGAAAGAAGCCTACTCTTCCTCTCACTGTAGAACAAGAGGCTTGATTTAGAATCCTTTGGTGGAAGAAAATTCTGCGTGGATTCAAAGTATGTTCTTATTAAATTTTATTTACTTTAACATTAAATTCATATATTCATAAGATTCTTAGATAAAAAGTGTTTTTATCTAATGAAAACAAAGATTATAAAATTTTTTATTTTTTATTCCGTTGCGTTATGAATGTCAGAACAATAAAACATTTCAACATTATTTGTTAAATAATAAAATATTGTTTCAATTAATAATTAAGGTGGCGGGTATTTTTATAGTGAGTTAGGACTTATTTATTAAATAATGAAATATTGTTTTAATTAATTGTATTAATATCACCCCAATAAAATGATATAATAGAAAGGAGAAATAATACTCTTCTTAAAATAATGATGTTAAAGATTGAGTTATTTAATTATACCCATCTCATTTTAAGGTTATACTTTAGAAACAACTATATATCTTCTTAACTTGATTTTATTTAAATCAATTTTTGAAACACCTTTGAAAATGTGTATGGGCCGTAAACTTAGTTTAGATCATGTACATATATAAGGGTGTTAAGTACATGTGTTAAAGTAGAAGGCAAATAAATTAAAATCTAAGTTGGAAATTTATTTGTTTATTAGCTATCATAAATGAACCAACGGGAATTTTTTCATAATCTTTAAGATAAGAAAATATTTGTGAACACTAATATAATTTTTCTTGAGGAAGACTATACGAAGAACTCAAGCCAAAAGGTAAGATAGCTCTTAATGAGTTATCGATAAACTTCAATTTTGTGCTTAACAAAGTCAATGAGTTAGTTCCAAATTTAGATCATAATATCTAATTAGAGCCTGTAGTAAAGTAATAACCATCAATATTTCATCATAGTGGAAGGACTATTAGACATCTAACTAGGCACATGTTAATTGGAGAGTCTTTTTAGACAGTTTCTAATAAACATGAATTAGACCCTACTAGCTATGATGAAACAGTTGTTAATAAAAATGAGAATCATTGGCATGAAGCTATAAAATCATAGATGAATTCTATATACTCCAACAAAGTCTAGGGACTTGTAGAAAAATAGGAATTGATAAAATTGATAGAGTGTAAATGGGTCTACAAGAGAAAGAGAGGGGTAGATAGGAAGATGAAAACCTTCAAAGGTATGCTTGTTACAAAAAAGGCACACTCATAAAAATGGTATCTATTATAATGAGACTTTTTCATCATTAGTCAAGCTTAAGTCTATCAGAATTCTCTTATCCATTGTAGCAAATCTTGATTATGAGATTTAACAATGGATGTTAAAACTGTCTTCCTTAATGTCAACCTTAAAGAAAATATCTATATGATACAACCAAATTATTTCATAGTTACAGACTAAGAGCATATAATTTGTAAACTGCAAAAATTTATCTATAGGTTTAAACAAATATCTAGATCTTGGAACATCAAATTTGATAAAGCAATCAAATCATTTGGTTTTAATCAAAATTCTGATGAATCTTGTACTTATAATGAGATAAATAGGTGATTGGTGGTCTTTTTTAGTCCTATATGTAGATAATATACTATTCAGTGGGAATGATGTAGGGGGTTATCATTAAATAAATATATGGTTATCTGACCATTTTAGTATGAATAATCTAGGATAAGTTAGAAACATCATTGGGATCAAAGTATTAAAGAATAACAAGAGAAGGATGTTAGATTTTTCTCAGGCTAAATATATAATAAAATTTTGGTCAAGTCTACTATGCAAGGTTCTAAAAAGGGATTACTTTCTTTTAGATATAAGATTTACCTATCAGTGTCCTAAGACACCTAAAAAGATAGATCGCATAAAAGAGAATCCTTATGCATCAATTGTAGGAAGTCTCATATATGCATGTTGTATACTAGACCAAATATTTGTTATTCAATTGAAATAATCAATAGATATTAATCAAATCTAGAATCAAAACATTAGATTGCAGTAAAGCATATATTTAAGTATCTTCAGCGAATAACATATTATATACTTATGTATTCCAATAAGAATATTATACCTATTAGGTATATAGATTCAGATATTCAAGCAAGTAAGGATATACAAAAATCAATCTCAGGATATGTGTTTGCTTTAAGTGGTGAGATTATAAGTTAAAAATAGTAAAGCAATCATGCATTATAGAGTTACATTTAAGCTGCAAAAGAGATTGTATAGCTTCGAAAGTTTCTCATGGAGCTTGAGGTAGTACCTAGTGCTTAGATGCAGGTTATTCTTTATTGTGATAATAGCAGAACAGTAGCACATTGAGAGGAAATATTATTTGGTAAGGTAGTTTGTGAATAGAGGTGAAGTCATGGTATCTAAGATTGCGTTAGTAAATAATCTAGTTGATCTATTCACCAAGTCATGATAGCAAATATCTTTGAAACTCATATAGATGATATGGGGGTTCAATAGATACTCGACACGCTTTAAGGCAAGTGAGAGATTTTTAGACATGTAATATTATTTTATGCCTTTAAAGGATTTATAATAATATTTATTTGATTAATAAGTTTATTTATATATACGTTTAAGCATACATTGATGAAGCTATATTTATAAAGTATGTGATTTGTGTATTAGGTATATGATGTTAATACAGAAGGTATAGATCACAAGTTCTTTATAAATTAAATTTTATTTATAGCCATTAATGAAAAAGGCATTTCATTATGTAAGGTTGTAATTTTTCTACTTCTTATAGTGGATGATTTACCTTAATCATCAAAGTAGAGACTTCGAGTAGAGAAATTCGTGTATATAATATATTAAACAAGATTATTGTAAATTTTGATATGGTTAACTAAAAACATTGTAGATCTTAATTCACAAAATTTTTAATAAGTTTGATTAATTTTAATCTTGAGCAAGTAATGAATTTACATTCATGTATTATAACTATTAAGTTATTATTGAGTGAGATCTATATAAACAGCAAAACTTTGATAGTTTGGAGATATAATTTCATGGGTCGTAGGAATATATATTTGTAAAATAGAATATACTTAGTGATACTCACCTAAACTGTTTACAGTGCTTGATTATTTAAATATGTGGTTGCAATTTATTCAATAAATTATTTATTGAACAATAATAATAATAATTTTTAAATTTATTTAAAAATATAAACATATTAAAAATTTATCATTATAGTATTCAATGACTTAGGAGTAAATAGGTAATTAAAGAGGTAAATTTTTTTTTTTATGACTTACTTTAATTATAGACATTAGTTATAAGGTTAATAAGTGGTTATTATTGGTCTAAAGCCAAGCCTAAATTAATTAAAATAGTTTTAATTAGAATAGGCTTTTATTTATATTACATGGGTTACTAGAGTACAGGCTTTGGCTTTTAGTAGAATAGCCTGAGGTTAACTCAGAAGAATTAGTAAGTAATGAGATAATTGGGATCGAGCCTTTTAAGTTGAAGTTAGGAAACTTATAAATTTTACAATCCCTCTATTAGCTTAAATCCTAATCAAACTCTAAATCTTTAATCCCAATTAAACACTAAATACCCAAAAGAATATATAAATAAGGAGGAGAGTATTAAAAAGTAACAAAATAATATAAAGATAATTCTTTTATGTATCCTAATGAGCTCTACAATGAGAAGACTAAGAGATGACATGACAAAACAATTGCTCATAGAGAGTTCAAGCCCGGATAATGTGTGTTATTGTTTAACTCATAGTTGAAACTTTTCTCGGGTAAGCTTAAGTCATGATGGTCTAGACCATTTAGAATCACTAAGGTGTTTGCTCATAGAACTATTAAGATTGCATACGAAGAAAACAAATGGTTGTTCAAGGTGAATAGGCACAGATTAAAAATTATTGGAGGGACGATAGACCAGCAAAAGTCTTCCCTTGAGCTAGTCGAGTTGTGAGTCTTAAAAAGTAAGACATCAAGCCGATGACATTAAATCAAGTACTGCTTGAGAGGCAACAGAAATTATATTTTATTTTATTTGAGTATATTTTGTTTTAGTTAACTTATAGTTGTTTTGTTTTTTGTGTGTGTTGAGAACATGAGTAAGGTAAAATCGAGCCAACGCCCTAGCGTTCATCTGAAGAATGCCATAGTGACAATTCCATAAACTTCCAGTGAATTCAGAACTTCTCAACTCTAAGGGCATCCACTTTCAATGATCCTATGTCTAAGTCCAAAACCACAAAATGCTGGGGCATCCAAACTCAACCGATTCCTTGTCCTTAAAGTCATCATTACTTGGGCATACCATTTTCCACCGCCTCAGTGTTCTCCAATAATTACCTTAACGTTACTTTCTCAATGCCTAAGCCTCAATTTTGAAAGTTTCAGAAGTCTCAAAACCACTTCAATGCTAAGGCGTCCTTGTGTCAATGCCTTTGCATTCACAACATGGCTGAACAAGTGAGCATTCAAACTTTAGCATTCCAACGTCTTCAATTCAAAGTTGGGGCGGTATTTTTCCAGTAGCCCTGCATTAATTCCAGTGTATTTTAAAAGTTCCAAAAAATTGTTAATGCCCCTATGTTGAAGTATAATGCCCTAGTGTCCACTGTTCACTTAAAAGGCTGACAGTTTACAACTCAAATAAAGCTGACTCAGCACTTTAAGGAGTCTCTCCGATGACTCATCTCATTTTGTATCTAAAAGTGCGACAGATCTTTTTCACAACATGATCCTCCGCAAATCCATCATATAGAAGAGAGGCTTTAACTTGGTGTTGAAAGAATTTCCAACATCATTCGGATGGTATCAGCAGAGAGACGCCTACTGTTGGGGTAGTACCCGTTATTAAGGAATTCTATAAGAACGCCAAAGAGCATATATGGTACCGAGCGAGGGTTCGAGGGAAGATGGTGCCTTTCGACTACGTTACTATCAATAAGTTATTTAGGCTATCGATTAATTATTTGGATGAATATTTAGATGTTACGAGGGATCCAGACTATGGCTTATCATTTAGATGCTATGCTAGCCGGATATTGAGTGGAGGACTACGCAAGGACTTCCGATGACTTCAGGTCTAGCGCCTTGACCAAGGACACTAAGGCATGTAACGTGTTTATTTCTTCTAGTATTATGCTAGTGATACGCATTAGTGACATCACTAAGTCGAGGTTAATGTTTCTTTATGCTATTCTAACCAAGCGTTTGATTAATATTGGGAGGATCCTGCAGTGGGAGATATTGGCTTGCTCTAGGCTAGCCAAGAATAGCTTATGCCTGTCGTTGCTCATCATAGCTCTCTATGCCCGAGCTAGAGTCCGTTGGAATGCATATAGAGATCTTATCCATCCAGTTAAAGCCAATGACTACAACACTCTTTAGAAGTTGTAGACAGCAAAGAGCCAAAAATAGTTGACACAACAGCCAGCACAACCACTATTGGTAGCAGCCGATCCAGTAGAGCCCTCATCCTTCGCTCATCCAGCAGCAACTGCTTCATCAAAGAGCATAAGAGTTGAGGCTAAATTGACCCGATTAGAGGCCCAGTCTAAAGAGCATAGAAGGGGCTTGGTAGTACTTTATCAAGAGTTTAGAGCTTTCAGGGACTGTCAGTTCTAATGGATGCAGTTATGCGCCACTAGCTGAAAGATGGATATTGGTTATATCTTGCCTACACAGCCAGCATCCTTAACACCTACTCCACTACCAGCAGATGATAATGAGACAACTATGCGAGATGATTTAGGCCTCACCGCCTTAAATCTGGACGACTTGGCCAAAGATACCTAGATCTGCAAGGAAGTGTTCAATTTCATATTTTATTATCGCCATTGGGACAATGCCTGATTCTATGTTGGGGGTATGGAAACACTTCTTATAATTATGTTAGAAATCTAGATTCTTGCCTTGTTTTGTGTTCCTTATTATTTTATGTCTTTTATTTTATGTTGTTAGGTTCTTTTATTTTATGTCTTTTACTTTATGCGTGTTATGTTTTAGTTTACGTCTCATGTAATGAAAAGAATAGCATGAGTAATATGAGTTGTCTTTCATTTAAAAATCTTGTGTTATATTGCCATATTTTCTTCCTTGTGTTAGGTTGTGTTGATGATTACTTGTCTATGATGAAATTTTAATTAAAGCACTTAACTTGTCAACTCCCTAGGAAATGGTTTATACATAAAATGATCCATACATCAATAACTAGATAGAATTCAACCTTAATTGTAGTCACCAACTTTTGAGCACTTATGTAAGCTTGTGTTAGTTGAGTTGTGCCTAGAAAAGCTCATGTTTAAGTATTACACTTCAATCTCGATGATCGAACACACTAAAACTAGTTTGATTACAACTTGAGATAAAATCCTAGGAAATGCATGAATAAGGAAAGGAAATTAGGCCATTTTTTGATCATTTAAACTTTTCTAGCTTACCTTTAATTTACATTGACTTTTAGTCTCCTCATTTGAGCATGAATTATCCTTTTATTGAATAATCGTGTTAAAAGCCTAAGACATGAGTTCAAACCATTAACATCGTGAACACGGAGCTCATTGAGAAATGTTGGGATTATGTTGGAAAAACTTCAAAAAGTGGCAAGTAAGTGCCATATTCAATGAGTATAAACTCTTTGTTTGAGGGAGTAATGCTAGAACTTGGTTGTTATTAAAAAAAAAAAAACTCATGTATTAATAAATAAAAGTAGTTTTGGGTAAAAAGGTCAAACTTTGGCAAAAAAATTTAAAAGTGAAGGTAGAAAATTCAAACTAGTAATTAATAGGGTGTTTTGTGTTCATGGTGTGAAATAAACTAAAATTCTATCTAATTATTCCGCCTTAACCTTAGCCCTATATTACAAGTTGTTAAAAGTCCTAATTGATCTATATTTATGCATATTCCTATATTAATAGAGAGTTGTATGAAAAATTAGCCTATGGTAGTGTCTTGTAAGTAAGAGTATGTTAAGACAAAATATTTCTATGCAAACTTGAGAGTTATTGAGCCAATTTGGGTTAGATTCAATTGACATTTTCCTACTTCACACACACAATTGATCACTTATAAGGGAGAAAGAAAGTACTTGATTACAGTATTTGTGGATTGTTAAGATTTATTTATCATTTTCGAATGAGTTAAAGTTGAGGGACAGTCCCTAAGGCAATTAAGTGAACATCAATTCAATCTAACCATGCCATAGTTTTCTTTGTTTTAAATGTCGATATTTTCTTTTAATTATGGGTTTTGATTAGTTAGTTAGTGTCTTAGTGGTGTTGTTCTTTCTCTGTTATTGCTCGAGGATGAATAATTATCTAAGTTTAGGAGAATTTAATAAATGTGATTTAGATATACATTTTGACCTCATATTACCTTAGATTTTGGTCGTTCTTAAATAATTTCATGCTATTTATGCATCCAAGTGTTAATTTTATAGGATTGATTATAAAATTGCCTAAAATAGAGACATTAGAAGAAAAAACATCAAAATTGGTGTCATAATGTGAAATTTTAGATAAGGGAGTGCAGAAAAGGATGAACTAAAGCATTCATCTAAATGGATGAACGCCTCCGCATTTCTAGAAAAAATGAATGTTGTGGCGTGAGCAGAGGAATGAAGCTGTGTGAATTCCAAAATGTATCAAGATAGCCAGCGCTCCTATGCCATGAAAATCCTAGTGTTGAGATAATCAACGTTGCGGCATTGGTATGATAAATTAGTAGAACGCCCTAGAAGCTTGGATGTTTCATCTTTATTTACCTGCAAAATGGATTGTTCTAAGCCCAAAATCTATACTTTTTAGTGAAAATAAACACAAAATAACACTTGGAATCATTTGCGGAGGATCATTTAACCAAGACCAATGAGCTGTTTTGAACTTCTCTTTCTGCAACCTCTAGGTTTGAACTTGGTTGTATAATGATTTTTTTTTTTTTGGTATTTTGCTATCTATCCTTTATTATGTTGAACTAAACTCATTTGTCTAGGATTGTAGTTGAGAATCCAAACATGTGTTTGTAGATATTTATATCTTTAAATGATATAAACTTAGTTGTTATTTAATTTGTTAGTGCTTAATGCTTGCAATTAACCTAGCTAGTTATTTGATGATTTTTGAATTTATTGAGATAAACTTGAAAAAGGCATCTCAATAAATAGCTATGACAAATTAGTGTATGATTGTATCCACAAGTTTTGACTTAGAATGAGAATATATCTAATCGGCATTCATAGTTAAAACAACTTATTCTTATTGAATTTCGACTTAACTACATTATTATAGGAATATAGGTATTGGGTTAGTTAGGATATGATCGTTCCACCATTGAAAGAGGCTTGCGATGAATCTAGTGCTGTGACCAATAATTAACCAAGGGATTAACATTTAAAGTACATCACAAACAAACACATTTTGAGGGATAACTATAATTCTAATCATTCTCACTCATTGATTTTCTTGTGTTTTTACTTGCATATTTAGGTTATAAATCAGTACTAATCTTAATTTATAATTACTTTTTAAAGAATTGAGTTATTAGGATAAAAGTAAGAGAATCAATTTTAATATTTGGTTTAGGAAAACACTTTAGTTCTCGTGGGATTGACACCTCTCATTATTATATTACTTACCAACGATAACGTGCACTTGTACTTGATAAAATATATACATAGTATATTTTACTTGCGTTGTGATAGATATAACTCTGATACCACTTGTAAGAGGATAATAAACCACAAATATTTTCATATTAATATGTTATTATTCAATTTAGAGCTAAATTTTTATGACTTTACTTTGAACTTTATCTAAAATGCTTTATATTAATAAAAATGTAGTTCATTTTTTATGTACTTATATTTTTCTTTATTTTTTATCAATATAAAATTTTGTTTGCTTTTTTAATATACGTATATGTATATATAATTATAATGTTTTAAATGACATAGTTCTAAGTTAAGAATCCACATTGAGAAAACAACCAATAATTTATCCTGATTATTTTCTGACTGTACAATGTGAAAACTGTCCACGTCATATTATAGTACAAAATCTGGAACCTGGAACACTAAAATGACCTCGTGGATCCTACATCAATGACGAACAAAACCATGCTCTACGAAATGTTAACTACAAATACAAATATAGTATATACCAATCACTTCATAATTTTAATCGAATAAAAAAACCGATCCTATATTAACTACAATGACACCGGAAGCACACTAACGCAGCCAATACTACAAGATAAAATAGCTTTCTTAAGTCTTAACCCTCACACTCACACATGACCCATGTTCTTTCGTCAAGCCTGATGGGCTCCCAATAATTTTTTAAATTTGATAATAATAGGGACTGAATTCAGAAACGGAGCGCTATTAATAGCATCACAACGGCTCCGCAACTTCAAAGTCAACTCTCAATTTCTTATTCACATAAGTTTACGATAATTCTTTCTTAAGTTGAGGAAAACTAACATCTTCTTATCATTTAAAACCGTTGACATCTACTCTGTAGTCTGTATATTCGTTTTTATATTCTGAATATTCCCCGTATTTCACGATAAAACGATAGAGGATCTCTCTTTATAAACAAATGAAGAACAAGACAATGTGTTGAGTTGTTCACAGTGTGTGTTGGGCTGAGTAAGATAAGCTCAAAATGGGTGTTTTAAGATTCTCTTCTTCTTCTTCTTCTTGTTTTGCAAGTTTTTTTGTTGTTTTGTGTTTGCTTTTGAATGCCGCAGTGCTTTGCAATGGAGGCAAAACTAGCAGCTTTGTGAGAAAAGTTGAAAAGACCATTGATATGCCTCTTGATAGTGATGTCTTTAGAGTCCCTCCCGGCTATAATGCTCCTCAGCAGGTATTTTCTTTCATTCTTTTGCTCGGTTCTATTCGTCTTCTTCTTAAGTGAATTAATGGGTATGTTTTTGTGTTCATTTTCTGTTTTAAGTTTTAATCTTGGGTTGATTTTGAATTTTAGGTTCATATAACACAAGGAGATCATGTGGGGAAAGCAGTGATTGTGTCATGGGTGACTGAGGATGAACCAGGCTCTAATACAGTGATTTATTGGACTGAAAAAAATAGTAACCAGAAGAAAAAAGCAGAGGGCATAGTTACTACCTATAAATTCTACAATTACACTTCTGGTTATATTCACCACTGCACCATCAGAAATTTGCAGGTGAATTTTTGTTTTTCATTCATTATCAAACCCTGCTTCTGTCCCTCAAGAAAAATAAAACTGCTTCTGTTTTATATTAACTTTCTGTTACTTTGGTGGGGAATTTGAAGTTTCTACCGATTTTTATTGAAGCAATTTATTTGACTATCATTTTTACTTCCTTGCCTGTGTGAATTCTGAGCAGTTCAACACTAAATACTACTATGTGGTCGGAATTGGACACACTGAACGAACATTCTGGTTTCTAACTCCTCCTGAAGTTGGCCCTGATGTCCCGTATACATTTGGTCTCATTGGTAAGCAAGTAAGAGCTTGTTGAAATTTAGAATTGCTTGGGGATTATGGTTCAAGTTTGTACGTTATTTGCAAGGGTTGTCAGTTAGAAGTCACAATTCGAAATATGGTCTACCAGAATCAATACATAGGGACTAGAAAAAATTTGTTTTCATCTTGCCAATTTCTTATCACAGCTGGGCTAAATTTGGTCCTAACTTCCCCTGGAACGGTCTAATAAGCACTTAATGTAAATGCCGGCAGTATGTAAATCTTTGTGCCATGGTGCTTGTTATATTCGTATGTATGAATGTCTAACCATTGGGTATGGTTTTCAGGGGATCTTGGTCAGAGTTTTGATTCAAATATTACACTTTCTCACTATGAGAAGAATCCAAGGAAAGGGAAGACTGTGTTGTTTGTTGGGGATCTCTCTTACGCTGATAATTATCCAAATCATGATAATGTTAGATGGGATACATGGGGAAGATTTGTAGAAAGGAGTGTTGCTTATCAACCATGGATATGGACAGCTGGGAATCATGAAATTGACTTTGCCCCAGAAATTGTAAGCTTAATCATGAGATATTTGGGAAAAAGTTGTTCTCAGATTTTATTTTCTAGCATGAGATCATCAATTCTATAATTTATGTTTAGTAGAAATTGCTTCTTAGTATGTTTATTTTTCAACTTATTTGCAATCATGTTGTGTCATCATATTTGACAAAGCCAGGAGAAAAATACTGTAGTTGAATTCCTAATTATTATTAGAATCTCTAGTTGGAGCTGAGAATTATTTTGCATCACCTAATTTTGAGAATGGTTCACTTCTTTGGCTTCCTTTGGGGTAAAGGGTCTCAAGTTTACATAAGCTTGGCGAGTCATTCTCAAAGCATATGGTTATTGTTTTTCCTCTATTTTGTGATTGTTGCCCTCAATAATTGCTATATGAATATATGTTTGCCATCTCTCAGAAAGCTATTTTAAGAAGTGCATTTAAGGAAGAGTGATATCATTTTTGCAGGGTGAAACCAAACCTTTTAAGCCTTATACTCACCGTTATCATGTCCCTTACAAAGCATCAGAAAGCACTGCTCCCTTTTGGTACTCAATAAAGAGAGCTTCGGCATACATCATAGTCCTGGCTTCATACTCAGCATATGGTAAGAATATGCAAACATTTGGCATATAATAAGAATATGCAAACATTTATTAGAAAAAATGTCAAACTTGATGAGTTATCATACTCGGCATATAGTAAGAATATGCTTAGCTAGCTGACTAAAAGTTCTAAGAAACTTTTGGTGGTCTAAATATTGTTAAGACAATCTTTTAGGATGGATAGTGATTTTAATGCTCCTAGTTTTTGGTAAATGCAGCTCCACCCCTGGTAGGAAATCCAGTTTTGATTTCTTCTTTTTCCTTTTTCCATTTTGATGCTACTGAATTTTATGTTAAAGAATTTCTATGATCTTGAAATTATTAAAATATGAAATGCAAAATCCTTGTCTTGGTAGAAGGGGGCTTGTGTGGATTATGCTGCTTCTTATTTGATATGGACATGTCTCCTCATACTTCCCTGAATTTTCTGCATCTCTGGTTTCTTTTAGTCCGATCATATTAATTATTTCCCTGACAACTCATCCTCCAGTAATCACTCTATATACTTCTTCCAGTTTTCCTTCCCGAGTCTTGATTATCTCTCTCTTCTTCCGTAGGCAAATACACCCCACAGTATAAATGGCTGGAAGAGGAACTGCCAAAAGTTAACAGAAGCGAGACACCATGGCTTATTGTTCTTATGCATTCCCCGTGGTATAATAGCTACAACTATCATTACATGGAGGGAGAAACCATGAGAGTGATGTATGAGCCATGGTTTGTGAAGTACAAAGTTGATGTGGTCTTTGCAGGTCATGTCCACGCCTATGAACGATCTGTAAGTATTCCTTTTATGATATAAATTGGATTCCCCTAAAATCTCTTCACATAATTATGATAACTTCAAAACTGTTTGAAATGCAAGAAACTTCATTAGGGGAAAATATTGAAGCATGCACAGATTCTTCTCTGTTTGATTTTTCCATTTCTGTTTTCTGTTTCAAATTGTTATGCAACTAAAAGAACAAATCGAAACTCAGAAAGTCTTGTCCAATTCGTCCTGTATTCATTCATTTGTTCATCTCTAGCTTATGGCAAGCATTTCTCTGACCTCTGCTCTTACTCAACAAACTCATTTACTCAAATCACAGGAACGTGTATCCAACATTGCATACAATGTCATAAATGGTCTTTGCAGTCCTGTAAAGGATCAATCTGCACCTGTGTACATAACCATTGGTGATGGAGGGAATCTTGAAGGCTTAGCAACCAAGTAAGATCATTTTACATATAATCAATCTTCTTTCACACAGCACACTTTCTATTTTCGTCTTTTTCCAGCACAGTCAAATATCAACGTCTTCTTTTTGGATGTGTAGCATGACGGAGCCACAGCCGCCATACTCAGCTTATCGTGAGGCCAGTTTTGGCCATGCCATTTTTGACATAAAGAACCGAACTCATGCTCACTATAGTTGGCACCGCAATCAAGATGGATATGCTGTGGAAGCTGATTCAATGTGGTTTTTCAACAGATATTGGCATCAAATTGATGATTCTACAACAGCAGATTCATAAGAGATGCATAAACTTCATTTGCTTAAAACTCCCCTGAATAAATACAAAACTCTGAGTCAATGATAATTTAAATATTCTCTATACACTTCGTTGTTCTGCCCCATCCTCCTGAACACAATCCCTTGCCATTTATTTACCTGGTCATTTTGCACTGATCCAGCAAAATCCGGCTGTTGTAATTCAGCCACTTCTTTTAAAAAATAAGTTTACATTGTAAATTTTGTTTCTCTTCAACGTTTAGTTGGTGTGCCCAAGGAGTTAAATTTGATTTGGTTTCTTTGAAAACAATTTAAACTCTACTTCAACTTTAAAATTGTTAGTGTAGTCTTCACCACATCTCTCGAGACCCCAAATTCTAATTATCCTACGATATATAATCTACCTTAACTGAACTTGTTCATAACCATACCAGTGAGTTTCTAATAAATCTAAAAGATATTATCAGGAATCTTAATTTAAGGGTTGTGACAACAGTTTTGGCCTCTGTTAATGTTTGAGAACGAGATTTTCAACTAAATCAAAGTTGTTGTAAAAGTTGTGTTATTTTTTGGACCTATGTTTTTATAGGATTTATAAGCATCACCATGCGAAGTTCTGTATAATTGTAGACAAAATACCTCGAAAGTGGAATAGTGTAGTATTGTGGTCAACTGGAACCTTGTTAGTTTAATGAAAAACATTTCTTAGGTCGACGTGGGAAAGGTCGCCCACCGCCCGATTTGCCCAACGAAAACTCGCACACTTGCCTCCTCTCATTTTATTTAAGGTGAAAATAGCATCCGGACCCCTAAATTTAATAATAACTATATAGACCCTTAATTATTACTAAATTTTGTTAGTTTAAAGGGAATTTGGCATTTTTAACCCAAAAAAAATTTAAATAATTTAATTTGACCTTAGTCAAACATCTTAAATTATACTAACCAACGAAGTTCATATTGGTCCATTTTGCCCCTCACACTACAAATACACTTATTGTCTTTTCTCTCTAAGTTTCCTCTCGGTCATCACTTAAAATTATCTCAAAATGCTCAAAATTTTGTAAATCGGCCGAGCACATGTTGAATATTTAAAGCAAATTACTGTAGGGCAGAAAAAATTAAAAATTGATGGCCCTTTTTAATGAGTAGTAGATTTTTAATTATTATTATTATATTTATTTAAATATAAACAAATAATATATTGACACGTGATATTTTAAATGTCATATTTAGTAAAGGCTAAAGCATGTGTTTTAAATATTATTTTATCTTTTTTTCTGTCAAAATTAATAAAATGAATTGACGGACGGAGTCTTTAAGGTATTTTTAAAAATAATAGAGTGTTTTAGGCACTTAGGCTTGTTGGATGTCGAGTGTGTGACATACGAGTGTATACGTAATTTTAAAAATTAACTATACGCAGCGAAAGCATATTAAAAATACACCCATTTTAACAAATTTAACATATATATCACATATATACGTAAGTATAACAATTATACATTTATAAACATGATGAACAATTGTATCAATAACATGATGTAAAATACTTACCTAATGAAGGTAACTTTATAAAATCTTTAAGTCTTTCACCAATTCATGTGAAGAGCTCACCTTGAAGTGTATTGTTGAACAATTATAGTCCATAACGATTTGGTAGGATTATGGAACTAGAATGATAACTTTAGAATTTTCCAGCAACTTGTATTCAAACTCTTTGAATACATATTCTTATTTCATAAATATGAATATGGATTAGCCATCCATGAAAGGAGAAGAAGATAGAAGTTTTCTTTTGTTCTTATTAGTAACACTTTACTAACACAACAACCATTATTTTTCTTTGTCATTGATGAATTATTCAAGTGTGTAAGATGAGTAAAACCCAAAAAAATTTCACACACAAGTCTTTCAACTCTTTAAAAGGAAAAACAAGACAAATCTATTTTTCTCCCTCTCTCTCTCTCCCTTGCACTTGGCCGAATCCTTCATTCACCTTGAATGAAATTCAATTCTTATTTTCTCAAATGATGGTCAAGCAAAATCAAGTGCTCTCCCCACCATCATTTTAGTTGGTATCCCACTTTCTTAATGCATAAAACATTATTAATAAATTAAGAAAGTGTTCCCTCTATTTGTAAAGACATGACCAAATCATTCATTCTCTTTAGAATGAATATGCCTTCATATTTTGTTTTTGTTTTAATTTCTTTTATAATAAAATAATATTATTATCTTAATGCATGAAACATCATCATTAAAATAAGAAGTGCTCCCTTCATTTATAAAGAAATGGCTGCTCACTTCCATGAATCAAAATGAATAATGATTCATTTAATGTCCCACATTAATATATATAATGCAAAAAGCTTCTACCATTCATAATGACATAATATTTAAATTCATTTAAATAAAATTAATAGACTAAATTATATAATAATCTTTAGTGCATTAAATGTATATAATAATATTATAAAATAAATTAAAAACTATTTTACATTATTTTATTAATATATCATAAAACAAAATGAAGGGTTTAGATCTTGCCATTTGTTACCATCCTATTGGTTAACAACTTTTGTTAATTAATTAAAAGATGTACTTAACAATTAAGTCTTAACAAATGCGTATCCCGAGGGATCTCGAAACAATCATTCTCTTTTACTGAAATTTATTAGATCGAATTAATTCAATTCAATCCAATCCACTACCCCAGTGCACAACGAGTACACTTCATATTGTGAGATTCTTTAGGTCCACACCCAATTTATCATATGGAGCTCATCCATACGTCCGTGAACGATGCCCCACACACACGTTATAGAATTATAAATTAGCGTGTTAGACTATGCAATTTGAAGTTATTGCATATTTGTATAATCCTTCCATCAATTTATATCCTTGAGGAGCATAGATATAAATCATCACCGTCAAATCTCTATTTGCTCAACTATGAACTTATTTCTATATTTATATTTCATTAAACAATATCTACAAACACTTTTGTGATATTGTTTATTCCTCCGGAATATATTTTTTGAGGTTTATGCTTGCGGCCATAAGACTTTCTAAAATACAATCTCAGAGCATCAGGATATACAACCCACTCATATGAGCTGATAGATCATATATCTACGTACACCGGACTCCATGATCATCGGACTATACCCAGCGACACCCAACGGTCAGATCATGAAAGGTTTCTGATATGTGTGGAACCAAAGCATAGTGGATCACTCACAAGCCTACTGTGACGCTCAGTTCAAAGGACCACAAATACTACTCAACTCGGAAAACCTTTCATTGACGAGTTTATGAGATGTCTATTGGATGTCCTTGTGAGTCTGTTCAATATCCAGTCCTTACTGAATACCTGCATCTCTATACGAGCTTTCTACTAAGCTCATGGTTTACTAAGAGTAACTATCTGGACCATTCAGATATAGACATACACTAATCTTTATTAATGGGTTCTACCGATAAACCTGCATCGATGAAATTAGATCAAGAACATTGTGTTTGAGAACATACTTGCATAATGACATTTTCTAGCACCATCTGCAACTCTTTACAGCTATGTCATTACTAATATATTCTCAGGTCATTGTCCCATTTCAGATAAGGTTCTAATTCTTTAGATTTCGCTAACTATATAAATATGATAACTCTTAGCATCACTAACTTTTAATATTTATAACTATTAGCGTTGTTAACTCTTAGCACTGATCTAAACTCTTTTAGACCATATCTGAACTCCTTCAGATTATACAATGTCTGAAACATTACAAGCATCTTACCATTTAATAATAAATAATATTAACAATTTTATTAGAAATGATAATTATATAAATATTATCATTATATATTTATACATAATGAGATGACACGTAAACACAAATTTTAACAATGCCAAATTAAGAGGGTCCATTAATACTCCTTTTATTTTATCATTTTTAACGTTACAATTATTTCAATATCCTTCTAAATCAGAGTAACGAAATAATAATAAATAATCATTTTATTATATGTTTATGGTCTATCTAGGCATAATATATTTGTTAATAAAATAAATATATAACTATGTTGGACTACCTTTGAAAAGCCACGTGGCCACTAAGCCCATAATTCTAAGAAACAGATTAGGTCATAAACGAGCAGCATGTTAAGTCTTAAGAGGAATATTGGTTAAGTTGAGTTCATTTATACATACAATTTAGTCGAAGGGTCAAAAAGATACTCCAATTGAGTTACTTGAACTACTACGTCATCAGACATGAGTGTAAGAGTATAATTATCATCCTCTCTCTCCCTCTCTGCACTTAAGCATAGTAAGAGAAGTAAAAGCAGATGAAGGCCTTAATGGCCAAAGAGTGTATTTAATTTGAGTGTAGACTGTTCAAAAATCTACTCTTACTTATTAATGTCACTTGGTGCTAATAGCATATACATTTAAGATCATCTCCGTAGGATAACAGAGGTAGTTGGGCTGAACAAGTGAGGTTTTCAAAATGGATACATATAAATTAATCCAACTCTGTAAAGGGTTGAAAATATCGGTTGCAGCAGAGGAGGCAATAGAACTAACAGGCACGTGAAAAATGAGGGGAGAGAAGCTAACATTAAAATGTCTGGTGGAGAAAGTTATGTCAAGTTGTGTTGTTACTAGAGAAGCTTTTACAAGTACCATGAGAAATGTGTAGAGACTAATAGAAAGCATGCAAATTGAAAGTCTTGGTAGTAACAAATTCCTGTGTTATTTCATGGAAGCTAAAGATAAAAGGGAGAATAATGGCAGGGGAACCATGGCACTATGATCAATCTTTAATAGCTCTAACGAAAATCAAAGGTATGAGAAAGGTTAGTAGCCTATCTTTTACTCGTACAACTTTCTGGATACAACTTCATAATATCCAACTAATGTGCATACATAAGAGCACGGTAAATATAATGGGAAGAAAATGGGCAAATGGAAGAGGTTGACATAAATGAACAAGGGTGTTGTATGGGGAAATTTGTTCGGCTTAAAGTTAAGATAGACATAACACAGCCCTTTTCGCAAATTTATAAAGATCAGAGCGCCTAAGAGTAATGAAGAAGTGGTAGTACCAATAATATAATAGAAGCTCCCTGATTTTTGCTATCAATGTGGGAAAATTAGGGCATACGCATAGAGAATGCAGTGTTTTTAGAGATCAAATTCATAAAGTTAGTAAAGGTAAAATAATGGGGAAGGAAAGGGGCAAGGTAGAGTTTGAATATGGAGCATGGATGAGAGTTGGGGCAATGGGAGAATATATGAAGCAAATGAAAATAAATGAGAAAGTGAGCAATAAGGGAACTGGAAAAAAGGAGTAAAAAAGAAAGGAGGATGAATTAGAAGGTGAAACTGGGGAGGGAGAAGGTCAGAACCAGAACCTAAAAAGTGTAAACATTGTGAACCCAAACCAGAAACGAGTTGAGCCCGAATCCAAGAAGAACAGTATTGGAGAACAAGGTGGTTTCTCGATGAGCATTAATGAGGACATGGATTGGAGCAAAATGATGATTAATAGAGGAAAAAATTAAAAAGTTGTTGTCAGTCAGCAAAGCATTAACGGTGATAAGGAGCAAAGAGCGCTGAAGAGAAAACAGAGCGAAGTGAATGTGTAAAAGAAAAGAAGGAGAGTGAAATTGACGGGAAATCTGATTTGCATAAGGAAATAGTTTTGGGCCCTAGGAAGAGGCCCATGAAAGGTGTACGGCAAAAAATAAAAGAAAGACATGGGTTGGGTGGAATATATGGTAGGAGGAT
The DNA here is from genome assembly GCA_946807835.1 of Ailanthus altissimus. Classification (NCBI taxonomy): domain Eukaryota; kingdom Viridiplantae; phylum Streptophyta; class Magnoliopsida; order Sapindales; family Simaroubaceae; genus Ailanthus; species Ailanthus altissimus. The sequence goes on from OX327698.1 coordinate 18,193,929, forward strand.
GATATGAAAATTTAAGGCCAGGAAACAAAAAATCCTAAACCCATTGCAGGGAAAAGAAAAGTAAGTGAGGTGGCATTAGAGGGGCTGAAACTAAAAAAAATGGAGGAAGCAACAGACAAAACAGACTTTCAAAGAAAATGAGGAGGGAATCAGGATGGTGGATGTGGAAGAAATAACTTCTAATGCAACGGCGAAGGCTAAGAGCCAGCCCCGCCGAAAATTATAAAAATCCTAAGTTAGAATATTCGAGGCCTAGGGAATCTTCAAACTTTTCAGTCATTAAATAAAGTTCTGCAGATAAATAAGCATCGAATGTTGTTTATGTGCAAAGCAAAGATGAAGAATACAAGATGAGGTGGGTAGGGAAAAGAGTTAATTTTTATAACTGTTTTGCAGTTGGCAGAGTTGGACTTAATATGGGTGTTGTTTTGTTTTGGAATAATGAATTTAATGTGTCCCTAATTTCCTATAGTCAAAACTATATTGATGTAAGAATTCGAGAGCCAGGAATGAGAGATTGGAGGCTTACGAGGGTGTATAGACCCAGAAGCTGATAAGAAGAAATTCACTTAGGAATTGTTTCAAAGATTGGCCAAACAGAGCAATTTACCATGGGTGTGTTATAGGGATTTTAATGAGGTCTTAAGGATGGATGAGAAATGTGGAGGAGGGAACCGAAGTGCAAGTGTTGTGGAGGGGTTCAGAGATGTAGTGGTTTAGAGAACATGGGTTGGAAGAGGTTCCCGTTTCCTTGGTCAAACAAAAGCAGTGGACTGGAAAGAGTGGAGGAGAGACTGGACCGGTTGTTATGCAATAAGGATTGGTATGATTGCTATGGGAGATGAGATGTGTATCATATTGTAGCCACAAGCTCAGATCATTGTTCTATTCTTTTGAAGCAAACAAAAGAACCTACAAAGATAGAATGAGAAAATGGCAGGCTCTTAGGTTCCATTATGAGAATGCATGGAACTTGCATAAAGAATATGGAAATTTAATCAAAGAATAGTGGATCTTTGGAGAAAGGGTGAACCTCTAAATGCTTTCACTAAAAATGTGGATAGAATTAAAGAAAAACTTAGAAAATAGAGTAAGAAAACGCGTGGAGGAAGAAAAAAGAAGATTAAAGGGCTTCTCAGATAGCTGAATTAGTGCATGGAGCTAAATCAACAATATGACCAGAATAGCAAAGCTTCTAAACTTGAAAATCAGACTGACCAGTTACTAGAAGAGGAAGAAATTTTTTAGAAACAAATGGCGAAAACAGCCTAGCTGAAGGAAAAAGATAAAAACACAAGTTTTTTTTCATGCAAAGGCCAGCCACAGGAAGATGATCAATACCATTCGAGGCTTAATAGATGAAGAGGGCAAGTAGGAAGAAGACCCTGATACGATGGAACAAATTCTCATAAGTTATTTCTTGGATTTATTCAACTCATCTAACCCTTTAAGTATATAGAGAAAAGCTGTCATATGTGGTATTAAAAAGAAAGTCACTGATGAGATCAACCAAGACCTGACCAGACCATTCACCAGGGAGGAGATAGTGGAAGCTGTGTAGCAGTCCTGCCCTTTTAAGGCAATTAGACCTGATGGACTTTCTGCTAGTTTCCACCATCACCATTGGAACCACAATGAAAAAGATGTCACAGCTACTTGTTTATATATTCTAAACTAGGGAGGAAATATAAGAGAATTAAATCATTCTCTGCTAGTGTTGATTTCTAAATGCTCTAACCCTCAAAGGCCAACTGATTTCAGGCCTATCAATTTGTGTAATGTAATTTATAGGATTATTGCAAAAATAATAGCAAATAGACTAAAAAAATGGTTGAATTGTATAATAACCCCAAATCAAAGTGCTTTTACCCCTAATAGACTGATAAGTGACAATATCATACTAAGGTATGAATGCTTACATAAGATTAAGATAAAAAAGAAAAGGAATGAGAGGTTAACTGCCCTTAAACTTGATATTAGTAAAGCATATGATTGCATATAATAGAGCTTCTAGAACTTGTAATGGTGAAACTTGGTTTTGTTAGGAAGTGGATTGATTTGATTCTTAGATGTATAACCTCCATATCTTTCTCTATTGTGCCAAATGAGGTTGTGAAAGGAAACTTCAAAACTGGGAAGGATCTCTTAGACAAGGGTGTCTGATCTCACCTTATTTGTTTATTATCTGTGTTGTGGCACTGTTCACTTTGCCACATAAGTCATAAGCTGATGGTCAGATTAGAAGGATTAGGTTCAGTCATTCTTTATCAAGAACTTATCTATTTTTTGCAGATGACAGCTTAATCTACATCAAGGCCACTGCCCAAAGTTATCAAAACTTAAAAAAGCTGTTTGAGTACTATGCAAATGCTTTGAGGTAGGTCTTTAATTATGATAAGTCATCAGTCTTTTTTAGCCCTAATCTATCTACTGAGCAGGTCACAAGATTAAGGGACATGTGTCAAGGCATGAAAAATACCTTAGACTGCCATCCATGGTAGAGAGAAACAAATAGAATTTCTTTAATAAGGTGAAGCTAGAACTTGCAAGCAAAGTTAAAAAAATGGAATGAAAACCTCTTCTCTAGTAAGGGGAAGAAAATTCTCATAACAATTGTTGCTCAGACAATGCCAACTTATGTTATGAGTGTTTCAAGTTGCCATGGAATTTCTATAAAGACATGCATATGCTAATTACTGGCTTTGGTGGGGAAAAAAGGAACAAGGTGGAAGAAAGATGCACTGGATGAACTGGAAAAAGCTATGTGAAAATAAGTGCAAATGGGGCCTTAGATTTAGAAACTTGGTATGTTTTAATCAAGCTCTTCTTGCTAAACAAGGGTAGAGAATCATCCAATCTCCAAACTCCCTTGTAATAAGAGTCCTCACCAAGTATTTTAATGATAAGCATTTTATAGAGGCAAAGCTAGGATCAAACCCCTCATACATTTGGAGGAGTATTATGTAGAGAATACGAAGTTTGGAAAAGGGTACACGATGGCTTGTTAGGTAGAGAAGTCAGATTAGTATCTATGAGAGTAACTAGATTCTTAGAGTATCTTCTTTCAAACCGATTTTTCCCCAAAGTTTGCCAATAGATAGCAAAATGAAAATTCTATTAGATGATAATAACATATAGAAGAAAGAATTTATTATGCAGCATTTCAACTCAGATGACTTTAGGCAAATCTTAGCAATCCTCTTCTTATAAAAAAAATCAAAAAACTTTCTCTGCTGGCATTTCAAGAAGAGATGAGCATAGACAATAAAAAGTGGGTATAGGTGGCTTGGGAAGGAATGGCAGAGGCATTTAATCCTAATGGTGGAGAGCTCTTTGGAGTACTAAAGTCCTTTTGAAAACCAAAATCTTTCTCTGGAGGTCAGTGTCAAACACTGCCTATAATAGAGAATCTTTACAAGAGGAAAATATTATATCAACCTTTGTATAACATATGCCATAAGACTGTTGAAACTGGATTCCATCCTCTAGTTGGATGCAAGATGGCAAGTCAGTTATGGAAGATGTCCACGTTTGATGATATAGTAAAAAGGCTGCAAGAGATGGATATGTGGGAATTCTTTCAACACATAACAACTATCACAACAACATATGAAAGGAATAGAGTAATCATGCTTATGTGGGCAAGTTGGCAGCTTAGAAATAGTTATGTTATTACTGGGAAAATGTAAACTATTTAGCATCACTGGCTAGAGTGAAGGCTTACCTAGAATCTCGTAGAGGGAGGGAAGAAACCAGAAAGAGACTCAGGCGTGTGACATTGCAGATTAAAGAAAGAAGTGTGATTAGTGTTCCAAATGGAAGCTATAAAATAAGGACAGATGCTGCCATAAGCAGGAATGATGGGTATATTGGCCTAGGAGTTATAATCATGGATTGGAATGATAACCTAGTAGTAATGGCTACTGACTGAATTTTGCTCAACAGTAATGTAGAAAAAGCTGAGGCTGAGGCAATTAAGTTAGCTCTATAGCTTTGATCACAAAGAAATTTAACACTTTAAAGGAGATAAAATAGACTATTAGGGAGATCCAAGACAGTCAAGCTATTGATAGTCAAACTCTGTATAAATTCATCCCTCAAACATATAATGGGTTGGCTCATTTGTTAGCTAAAAAGGCTATTCACTAAAGATGTAGGCAAATTTGGCTATACCACTTTCCTGTGATCCTTTGATCTTTTATGAAAAAATTGCTTATTATTGTTTCAAAAAAAAAAACTACTACGTCATCACTAAAGCCCCACAAACTAATGATCCCTTAAAATCTCTTAAGACATTTTGAAAGAGAAGGAGATAAGATTCAAGAATGTAATCTCGAGGGTCTCTAATATGCCTCCATATTAATGCATGTTAATGCCTTGTCTTTTTTTTTTTTTTATAGGAAGATGAGACCTTCATCGGACTAAAAAGAGAGAAAGTCTACATTAAATAAGACTAAATGCTAGAATTAGAGTCCACTCATTTTTTGCTCCTAAAAGAAAGAAAGTAACCAATCAGAGCGTTGATTATTCTCTAAACTTGAAAATCATAATTATCAATGTAACCTTAAATATGGTATTTCTAAAAAATAACTCCTACTAAAGATAAGGGCTGCCAACTATATATCATCATGTGTTCTAAGTGGGACGTTCTCCAAGCCCTCACTCTCTACGACTCAAAGTATATATATATATTCACTTTTTACACACACAAAGGTTATAACACTAGAAACCTTAAAAAAATAGTTTTCTCCTTCTTCCCCAACTTCCTCTATGACAAAATCTTAAGGAAATGTGTGCCACTAAGTTCTCCATCGTGTTAGAGAATCGTCACCAACTATTTTGTTGGTAACTAACACTAATCAACTCCTTTGCTCGTGCTATGCAAGTTCATCTAACTCGATTCTAGCCCCATTCACACTTGGCTATCTACCAGTTAACTCTCTATATACCAAAACTTAAGAATTCAATTCAGCTCATTTCTTGATAAAGAATTTTTTTCAAAATTAACTCCCTAGTCTAAGTAAATTTTTAAGTGTTTAAGGGTTTGAGGGAGGACTATTTTTTACCCCATACAAATTATATAAAAAAATATAATAAGTAATAGAAAAGAAAAACTAACAAATTTTAATTAAAACAAAACTGTAGGATTAATCTAATTGTATCATTCTTTCAAAAATAAATAAATTTATTATGTTAGTTGTTAGTATTTAAATTGTGAATGTGAGTTAATTACTTCTTAGATTGTTATCATTTATATTAAGATGAGAGATATCTAGTCTGTATTTAATGTAATAAATTTTTTAAGATTTAAATTTGTTGTAAATTTTTTTAATTTAATGTAATTATTTTTTTAGAAAATGACAAATCTTGTAAGTGCCCAAATTAAAAACAAAAGTATCCAAATTAGTGGAATCTACTAACAGGTCGGGGTTTAAATATATATTTTGAGCTTATTGGCTCTTAAATATATATTTCACCAAACGTAAGGGGTCTGAATATACTTTCTCCTTCTTCACGTCAAATACAAAATACCGCTTGGCGTGGTAATTACCGAATTGGCATTTTCATTTCAAAGTTCCCAACCCCAACGGACTTGTCTTTGAATATCCATCCATGCCATCTTCCTTCAATTGCAATAAAATTTAAACAATTCTTTTATACTGAAATTCAACCAAATAAAACACGAACGACTCCACAAAATTCACTTCCTTAGCTCCCACTCATCAAATCAAATCAAATCAATCAGAACCGGCTGATTCTGATCAAACAGCTAGATCTTCATCTTCAGGTCCACCGCTGACATTGATCTCGCGGCGGTGAACGGCCGCTGATGAAGTAACCACAGCGAGTCTGATAGAATGGCCGAGGAGGGGATGCTCAACCAAAGCAACTCCAAAACGACAACAATAGAAGAGAATAACAATACTGACATTAAAAAAAAGTATTTAATAGATCCAGAATTGTTTAGTTGCTTGCTTCAACCGGCGACCGCCGATTCCGATCCCGATTATATCGGCGTTCGGCGCCTTCTTCTCTTTCGCAAAGCCGAGTCCGGTGTCCATCGCCGATTGGTATTTTATTTATTTATCTATTTAAATTTTGTTATCCTTTGGTATATCTATATTCAGTGTAATATTTTGTTATTATGAAGAATTTATCTTTGAATTGGGAATTTTTGATGTTTTAGAGTATGATTTGGACTAATTTTAAAAGTAACGATACGTATTTTTAAATTCAATGTGTGTTTGTTTTGGATTTTGATGCTACATTTTGTTTATATTTGTGAATAGTGAGATGATCTGTATATGTTTTGGATGTTCAGGAGAATTGACGATTTTTTTTATTAGTTCATTTTGTTGCATATTGTAAAGTGTTTTTTTTTTTGGTAAAAATGCTTGGAAGCACTTTATAGAAAAGTGCTTGTCCAGTTAACACTTCATATGCATTCAGGATCTGAAAACTTTCTAAAAGATGCCTGTGAAGTGCTTTTCTTAGAGGGGAAAAAAACTATTGGTTTCAAAAATTGCTCATCTGTTTTAAATAAGCAGTACACAGTACATACAAGAACATATTTAATTATTTAAAAGCGTGTCTTTCACTTTATCTAAAGCATTCCTAAATGTGCCTTAGTGTGAATAAGTGGACGCGAAGTGTGTTAAAAGTCTTTGGTTTTCAAGAGAGTGAATAATAACCGATAATGTTCTCAAATGGAGAGAAGCCTCCGAGGAACCTTTGCCAAATTTCAGAAGTCCTTAAGTTGTCTTAGATTGTTTTGGACCTAACGGAGTTTGTGCTTTCGTCATAATGATAATTCTGCAAATGCATTTCTCATGGAGGGATGAAGCGGGAGATGGACTGCCCTATGAAAGGAATATAGCTCATTTTGGTCATTTCCAGACCCAAGTTTTGTCATTATATTTGATTTTGTTAAATGTTCAGTAAAAAATTTTCAATATATTTTGAAATGATGACGTCCCCCCCCCCCCCAATCTGATGGTTGGAACACTTCATTATTTATTTATTTTTTGACACACGAACACTTCGATTTCTTCTTTCGTTTCATATTGATTTTTTTGGGCAGTAATGTATAAGCATCACCTTTTATGTTTATGAATGTGGTTGTTACATTGCCATCATTGATTTAAAAGCTGTATATTTATTCTAGTAATCTGTAGCATGTCTGTGTATTTAGCTTGTTTCTCCTTATTTTTTTACCCAGTAATTTGTTTTGAAATAAATTTTTCCTTCATTGGTTTGTGTTGAAGGAATGGAGATGCAATGGAAAAGGATATGTGGCCTATCGCAATTACATCTGCAGGCCAAGAAATTGGGAATTGCAAACACCAAGCCACCAGAGTACTCCTGGAAACAGGTTGCTAATATTTTACTTGATGAGTACTGTTTATAACATGATTACTCTAGCTAACCTTGTGAAAACTTTGCATCCTAATTTGAGATAGTAACGACAGTGAGGATCAGGTATAATATTGTAATGTCTGAGAAGGGCGATAATGTGATACTGAGCAAGAACAAAAGCCAACAAAATATTTCCATGAACATTTGAACTTATTTGTGGGAAATTCAAATTGAGAAGTTGCTATCTTGCTTAGTTCTTGAGTTTTGTTTCGGTTTAGCTAGTGAACTTGTGTGAATGTGTTAGGCATGGACCACTTTTTAAGATGAAATATACAACATACTTAATGAAAAAGAACATTCTATTCAAACTTGAAAAGCCCAGTCTTGTATCTATTTTGTCTTAATATTCACAGAATGACGTTATTTTGAGCAAAAGCAATGCTTTACAGTGCCACTTGTAAAACCTTATACTTGCTTATGGTCACTGAAATCATTATACGAAGAAAAAAGGAGGCGTTATAGAAACACGAAGATAAACAAAACAGGAAAAGGAAATTTCATTGAGACATTTAAGCTTTAGCAGCCCCTTTAGTTGCTAAAACCAGTTAACAAAGGCATTTGGCTGAGTTATTTTTTCCCTAGGTATAATGTCTGATAATACATCTAATATTACTATGTTGTTTTGCTGTTATTAGTGATACGTTGAGCTACTCAGGAAACCTCTGGTTTATGTACTCTGTATAGAATGGGCTCAAGAACCAAATTATTTCTGTAAATAGAAATGTTAGTGGTTAACATAAAGAGATGGCACCCAAACTCTTGGCAAGTCTCAAAACTAGGCCTGTGGAATACTGCAGAGAGATACTACTGCCAGATCTGGTGGCCTCTCCTTTCAGATTGTTTATTCTGGTTGCATGTACTTCTAGATTTCTTTCTTGGTGTGCAGATTAGAGATGGGAGACATTTGGTTGCATTCAAAATTATATGCGAACATTTATTTATGAACGAATTGTGTTTGCATATTTGAAGTGCTTCTGTCAGTGTTTAACTTTGACAAGTCACACCGTTGTGTTGACAGATAGCTCTTTCTTTTTGTTTGGCCTGTGTTTTTACCAAGGGAGTAGTTTTGTTTGATTTATACTATTTTTCCTTGTGTTCAAAACAACAAAGAAGTTTTATATCCTTGCAATTTTCTGATTTGTGGGTTGTGTTTTAAATTTATGTTTTCATACAATTCTGACATCAGGATAATTTACTGGTTGATGCATCAGTGGGCGGTGGCTTCCATCTTCAAGTCCACTCTCCCTTTTGTATGAGGTGGACAGCTGGAGTTCTAGCAGGGTATGTGCAACTTATATGATGAATTTCTGTTCCAACTCCTTTGAAGTGTTTGTTTTTATCTTATTTTGCATCTTGTAGTGTTGTTAGAAATCAGTAACAAGGTCTTGGAATGACATTCAATATTCAGGTATATTTTTGAGTAATTTGTGCTGTGTAAGGAGGGAACTGACTATTCTACTAAACCAACCCTCTTCCCTCTATAAGAGGGTATAGTGACATATTTGAAGTTGCAAATTTTCTACTTTAACCCTTGGAGGCACCTCTTTTACAATTTTTTGAGGATGTTTCATGTTTTGCATGTTTTTTACTAAAGGAAAGCTAAGTTCCATGTAGTACATTAATCACTCTTCTTCCACCCACCTGCCTCCTCCCTTCTCTCAGATTTTTTCCATTTATGCTTACAATAGTTTATGTATGCATGTTTGCATTCTTTTTATTCTGTTTGGTTTTTTAATATATATAGAGCATTATGTTTAATTCCATTCATAAGATGATACTCTGGATACCAAATTATGACGTGATGAAAAAGATTCAAGTGTGACTCCTTTGCTGATAGCTTACAATAGTCTGGATCTGAACATTGTTGTGCTGTTTATGATCAACAAAAATAGGTAATTGGATGATTTCCAAGAAACAGAAGTTTGAGTTATTGGTTCTCTTAGTGGGTGTCTGGCTCTTTGTGTGTGCAGACGTTGAGAATTATATCATTTTGGTGCTGCAGTTTTAATCCATTTCACTTGACCTCAGTTGTAGAACAGATTACCCAATAAATGCAGTAGTTGCATTGCAATAGGAGAGAAGCTGTCCAGTTTCATTTTATTTCTTCTCTGTAATTGTGGTAAGTTGCTTTCCTTTCCTGCCAGGACTTGAGGAGTGGCAATCTGGCTTCAAGTCATAGAACAAGTTTCAGCTCAAGCGCAAGTGATAGTGATCAACTACGACGTCAAGGGCCTGAACCTGCATATTCTTTTGTTGGAATGCATTGTATCTTTGATCAATGCAAAGCAGCTGGTACTTTTCTCTCTCTAAGATTCCCTGTCTATCATTAATTTGAGTGATAAGGTTAATCTTTCAGAAGGAACCAACCTAACTGATTTAACATGCAGTTACTGTTGTCAAGTTTGGGCACATGAGTTCGGATTTACTTGCATATGGGGCATCAGATGGAACCTTGACCGTTTGCACCGTCTCTGAACCACCTGAACTCATCAAGCTATTAAAGGGGCATTCAAAAGATGTCACAGGTTGGATTAACTGGTATTGTTTCTGTAGTCGTTTCTTATATCTTAGAAAATAGTATCTGCAGGCATGCCTTGTCTTCTAAAGTGTGAATGTCATCTGACACACCTCTGTAATATTTGATGAAATGAGTGGTGCTTCAGTTTGGCTAAGTTTAAGCTTTGCTTTTTATTCTCCAAGTAGAACTGCTGACACCTGGTACTAGAGTAATAGGTAGACTAAACTTTAACAACAAACAATTTTTTTGTGAACTAAGGGAAATTAATTGGGAAGCATAACATGTAGTACTATTCACATTGTACAATGCAGTTCTATCTAATTTAATAATGTAGTAAATTGTGTTGTGATCATGACAATTCAGATGGTTGATTAAATGTTTGTTTGTGAATACTCAGTCTATCCCATGTCTTCTTATATCGAACAATGGAGTATTTTGGATTTTGTCTTTAGACTGTGCTATTTGTTTCATTGTTATTGTTTCCTCTGCAATTTAAGACTATACCTACCAGTGAGAGGACATATGAGATTATTCAACCCAGACCACCTTTTTAGTCTCTATCTGGGAGGGAGTGTATGGGTTGACTTTCTGCGCATAAATCTCTCTCAAAGCCTGTAGGCAACATTTACACTTACAGCTGTTTTCCTGTGAGGGTAAAGCGTGCAATTTTGAAATTTGGTCTGAATGCTTCATTTTTTTCCTTTAAAGAAACTTCTTCTTTGGGGTGGTCATGCAAAGGCCTACTCTCAATGGCTTTGTGTTATTGTATTTAATATGTCATTGCATAATTTTCTTGCAATGAATGACTTGAAATTTTTTTCCCAAGTATGGTAGAAAAAATCGCTACAATTTGCTCAGCCTAATCTTTATGCTTGGGGGTAAAAAAATGAATGTTGAGCAAACTCATGATTTCTACATAATGCTTGTAAGTCTCTCCATATTTCTGAATAGTTAATATCTTTTTCAGACTTTGACTTCTCGTCAAACAATCACTACATTGCATCATCATCCATGGATAAAACTGTCCGAGTGTGGGAGTTATCAAAGGGCGACTGCATTCGAGTAATATATGGAGTTTCTCCACAATTGTGTATTCGTTTTCACCCTGTAAGTACAATGTCACATTGATTATCTTTATTCACATGAAACCATTCAAATCAATTTCTATGCTAAATGCAACCTGTATTTAATAGTCATGCTTAAGAATGATGCTTGTTATGACCAAGCCTGGTTTCATCTATATCAAATTGCCTGTATTCTTTTAATTTTGTCATCAATTTAATTATTTTGAACTATTCATCTTTCTATGAAAATGATTTTATTATTTTTAACATATTTCATTTCAATATTCATTATTATTAGACTGTGAGGCTTTAGGTTCATCCTATGTGTGTGTGTGTGCAGTGTGCAAACTTGGTGCATATCTTAACCGAATATTCACTGCCTTATTCAGATATTGGCAACTAAGATTTCTCTTTTTTCACTTTTATTATGCAGGTAAATAATAACTTCCTTTCAGTTGGCAATGCAAATAGAGAGATCACTGTAATTATCACATACTTTTGCTTGCTGCTTTTTGAGAAAGAAAATTTATTTTACTTCTCGGAATTGCCTATATGGATTTTCCAAGTTGATTGCCCTGATATTGCTGTATTCTGCTACCTTGTTATGTTGCTCAATTCAGCTAAACAGTTATCTAAATCCAGATGGATAAGCTCATGAACTTAAGATATAGCTTCTGCTGTGAATAGGTAGAATAGATTTAAATTAACTAGGTGTGCTACTGAATTCATACTGTACAAGGAAATCAATATTCCGCTGCAGGTCTATGTATTATGAGGTTAAAATGAATGAGATGAATTGGGTTGTCATATTGCCGAATGTTAGTAATAATTTAGGTCGTATGTGATGCCTCAAGAAAGTAGCTCCTGAAACTATCCTGGGAATTTCCCACTAATACCGCTTTGCAACACAAAGATAAAAGGTGTTGTAAATGCCCTTTCTTTTTATTTCACTCATAAGTTGCTTTTTGAAAATTGATTGAATATAAGAAGTCTGCCATGTATGCAATAATCTGAAATGAAATAGACCTCAATAAAGAATCTTCCCAGCAGCCTATAAGAACTTGGACTTTTTTCTGCTTCTGCTGCTTGAATTTTTCCACCTTTCGGGCTGAAGCTGTTTGATTACTGATAGTTCTGAACTCGCCTACTTTTGTTAACTTCAATTAATTTCATCATCTGATTGGTAACTTAGTGTTATGTCTAAAACCAGGTATTCAATTTCAGCACTGGAAGAATTATTAATAAGTTGGTTGTTGACAGTGAAGTTACTTCTATGGATCACGATCACACTGGTCAGCTCATTTTCTGTGGGGATGGACAGGTATATCTTTTATATACTTACAATTCTTTAGTGTAGATGAACTCATGTTCATATTTGGACATTGTTTAAATGGGGAAATATGTGTAGGGATGCATATACTCAGTAAGTATGAATTCCCACACGGGTGTATTATCTCGTTCTCATCGTCATCGATCTACTGGTAAAGGCAAATCTCCAGTCACAACTGTGCAATACCGGAGTTTCTCTCTGTTAGCTCGGGGGCCTGTGCTGCTGACATGTACTCAAGATGGAAGTTTGTCTTTCTTCAGGTTAGTGAGCAAGAACATGCCTTCTGTTTTTGAATTTAATTCAAAGCACTTACTGGAGGCTGGTATGTTAATGTTTCAGTGTTGCTCTGGAAATACAAGGTTATCTTACTCTACGCTGCTCACTCAAATTAGCTCCACGAGTGCACAGCATTCGAGCATCGTTCTGTCCTCTGCTTTCCCTTGAAAAAGGAGAATACATAGGTTAGTATGCAACTCCATGTTAATACATTCATCATTTCTGTTTCAAGTGTGACCATTTTCACAGTTCTCCTAAAACTGTGTCAAAATAACAAATAAAAAAAATGCATGTATTTTACATTAAATAAAGTACTGGAAATAAAGTCTCAGTTGAATTTACAAATTAAACATCAAAATGTAGTGAGAAGAGATGCATCAGAAATTTCTTTAAAATGAAATTGCAAGGTTTTGTCAAAGACTGGATGCTAGCATACAACTTGTTAAAATCTTTTCTTTTGCCTGAGGGTATATAAAATAGTTGTATCATCTTTGCTGACATTGTAACATGTTGTAACATGAAGTTGCTGGAAGTGAGGATTCAAATGTCTACTTCTATGATTTGACACGGCCAAAGCATGCGTGCGTGAACAAGCTGCAGGTCCATCTCACTTGTGTATCGGCTTTTTAGTTTATTATTATTATTTATCATTATTTACCAATAAAGTGTGTGACTGCAGGGTCACCGTTTTCCAGTTGTGGGTGTTGCTTGGAACCATGGAGAGAACTTGTTGGCGTCGTCTGATCTTTACGGGATTGTTATTGTGTGGAAGAGAGCAAAGAAAAGTTAGAAACAGATTTTTGTATAGTATTAAGGGAAAAGGAAGGTTCCAATATACGTTCATGAAACTGAAGAAAGGATTATTACTGGCTCTGCCTCATCCCTTCATTCTTTTCAGAAAAGTGATGGGTCACTTGTATCGACGGACGTGTATTTCATCATTCATTGTATCAAACCAACAAGGAAGCAGAATAATGATTTTATGAATCAAATTTTGTACTCAAAAACATTTTACCATTTCAATGTGGTTCTCGTGAAAAAGTCTCATGTTTAAGAGCCTTTGAGAGATGACGTGTAATTAATTCCTTTATAAACTCGAGAGTCGAGACAGATGTTAGTTACATTCACATGCAACTGATGATTTGCTGAATGGAACTCGCAAAGTCAAAGCATTTTTCAAATATTCAACTGATGACTTTTTAAAATAACCTGAACGACCATCGCGCCATACTCTCAGCAAATTGGAGCTCCATTAAAAATCTGGGTGTTCCTCTGAAGCTTCAGGAACTAATGAATATTTGTTTGCTGATTCTTCTGACAAGAATCCGTTGTTGTCTAGATGGTTAGGATACTCGGCTCTCACCCGAGAGACCCGGGTTCGAGTCCCGGCAACGGAATTTTTTTGGGTGGGATTTCAGACTCTTAATCAGTTAATCTCAGTTGTTAGCTATATTTTCCAAATTTTGTCTGAGCATGATAACATCCAATAAAAGTTTTAATTTAAAAATATTTGAACAGAATTTAACTCAAATCTGTTCGTAAAAAAAAAAAACAAATCAAATACACTTGTTTCTTTTTTTTTTTAAATATTTTTTACATGAAAAAAAAGGGGGTTAGAACCTAGATCTTCATTTAAGTGGGAAAAAAAAATCAATTATCTTATTTTTTTTGGATTCAAACCAAAACCTTTATTTAAGTAGAGTAGAGAAATCCTTTCAAAAAAAAAAAAAGTAGAGTAGAGAAATAGACGCACTATAAATATTTTTTCACCAGGCTACTACTGCAAACACAAATCGAATACACTTTGCGAAAATACTAGACAAATTGTTACCCCCACTTCCGCATCTCCCTCTCGTAATGCTGCGTCGGTTGACGGGGTCATTCAAGTGGATGGTTGGATAAAAATAAATAAGTAATTTAACAAAATGGAAATAGAAGCGTTGCATTTTCTATTGCGAAGAGAAGATACTGGCGCCTCTTGGGGAGACAACGGGGTTGCTCCTTCAGGCTTCCGCAAAACTGGGATAAAGATTAGCTAAAAGATTATGATTCATAAGGAAGTGGGATCTTTTAAAATTTTACTCTATAGTGTTTAGAAATTAGATAATCGGTGAAGATATATGTACTTGTACCCTCTTCAATAAAAAGATCCAAACCCTAATAGCTTCGCTAAATAGTGATTCAACATAAATTCTACATCCTAAAATCAAGCTAATTTTGAAGCAGCTTTATGATAATGAAATCGATCAGCCAAAAACATTAAATCTGTAAAGATCAATGTATCAGTACAACAAAGTTGTCATTCACTAATTATTTCATAGGCTTGCCATTTTTTTAAAAAAAAAATAGAAGTTATTTATATACCTCCGAAACCACCCATATCACCATTCAATATTTCTTGATTCATTATTGGCCAAATAACCTGTGCATTCAGTCTTACATGAGTAGGATCGCTCAGCCAAACTTCATAATTAAAAAATATATATAATAATGAAAATATACATCACTCAGTTAAAAGAAAAATGACGGAGAGATGTCTAAAACAGGCACTAAATACTTTTCCAGAGATCGCTGATATGGCTGTCGAAGTTATCAGCATCAGAAGATAATGGGGCATCCATCTTGATCCAGCAATGGTGCTAATGCTATCTTGTGATATTATTACTTAATATCCAGACGATAACAAAGTCAGAAAAGAACAGAACCTACAGACAAACAAGGTGGGATATATGAAAAGAACTCTTTTTTATCTATTGCTCTTTCATAAAGAAGTAAAATAGTTGTATTATACACAAACCTATGTTATATTATAAACAGAAAACCAGATGGAGAGAGGAGAGAGGAGGGTGATCTACTAGATTACATAATTACAGACGACCACATACATCACCATTGGCCTTTTTAAAGTAAACAAGTTAATTGTCCGTCAAACAAATATACACGACAAGCTTTCAGACCGGTTTGGTTTGCCTTTCCCACCGATACACAAATCACTAAAGTTTGTCAGGCAGATAGATAGATAGACAGATAGTTTTTTGCCTCCATATCTGCTTCAAGCCCTACCCATAGATGTTTCGGTTCATTATAATTCTACTTCTGCTGCTTGTGATTCTACTATCACCTCCGACGTCGTTTTGTATCCACCTGCAACACCGTGATACACATAAATGCAAGTAATATAGTGAAGATAACTTCATATTCCCAATAGGATGGGATGAATTTTATCCAAATTTTGCTACTTTTCACATTGCAGTACAAATATTATCCAAATCCAATGAAGTTCATGTTGGCAACACTCTGTACATAACATTTATCTTATTTAAAATGTAACTAGTTAACATTAACTATTTATGCTTCATTATTAAAAGTAATTTGATGATATTCTTCTGCCCTATACATGTTATTGGTGACTGGAAAAAAATATAAGTCATAACATTATATGAATAAAAATTCCATATATAAGAAACAGAAAAGATGTGAAGATAGACAATTAATCTTGATAGTTGAAATGAAATATATAATCATATACACATCAATAACTAATTATATGAGAATTTTAATTAGTCAAATGTTATTCCAAGTGTTTAGACATCCAAAATACGAGAAAGTAAATAAAAGATGACAGAAATAGAAAACAACACTGGCACAGGCCAAATAAGTCATAAAAAAGTCATAAACATATTCAATATCATTTCAATTTCAGACAACAGAAAACTAGAGGTCCACATATAGTGATGAACAACAAGTTTCGACACCTCAGTAAACGGGAATACCTTTGTATCTGCATGTCTTCCATTGGCATGAGAATTCTGCAACTTCTTTTGACCTTCAGTAGAACAAGTTTCACAGAAGAAGTGATCAAGTCTCTTAGCTTCCTCAGCAGTCATGTTAATACAAGTAGGATGAAACCTGAATCATAAGTAGCATGCTGAACACTATCATTTTAAAACTCAAAAACTCATTATATTTTGCTCACATAAATTGGACGCATTTGATGCAAATTGGGTACCAGCAACAATCCCATAAAATAAAATAGACAAAATTTTGTATCACTTTCATGTAAGACGTTTGAGTCTGCTGCATTTTGGCCATTTTCCATTTTTTAGCCATGCTCAAGCAAATATCGTAAAAAACATGAAATAATAACAACTCTAATTTGTTAATTCTGCAGCATATTTTAACATTCAGTACGGCAGTTTCTTCACAGAAGATGTGGTTAAATCTTGGTTTTCTTTGTAATCATATTCAAGCAGACAGAGCAAAACTTGAATTGTGAATACAAATGTGTGTAACGTTAATTTTTTTTTTTTATGAAACACAACATATAAAAAGATAAGAGAGAGAAAAAAAAGGAAGAGGGAGTTAGAGCTACAAAACCAATCATGCTTAAGTGCATGTGTGTCTGTGTACATATAAATTAAATAAAAAAATTATATATTCTGCTACCCAGTTCTACTCCACCAAACTTGGCCTGCAAGGTGTTCTCCAGAGAGAGTCCTACCTATTAAATTTTGCATATAACTAACTCAACCATAGATATACACACCCCAAAGCTAAGTCGAATAAATCAACCTTATCATCCCACTCTACTCTAGGGTCATATTGCCAATATTCTTTCTTCTAAATTTGCTCCAAAGTTGACAAAAGTATAAATAGACACTACAGTTTGTCAGAGAAAAGTTATATTGTTTTATGTATAGCTTCAAAGGGATGTGTGGAAGGCTCCACTTTCCAAACAATCATTAATCTCCATAAATACTGCACTTGGACATTCCAACATATGACCTGCCACATTGATATGGGCAGGCTTCAGTATATTATCATCCGCAAAGCATTTGTACAGCAACCGAATAAAGTAGCTAGTCAAGGAAAAATTACATTTTTTTTTTCTTTCTATATGATAAGTCAAATACAACTATTTATAATCAAGGACAGCTAGTGTTGTGCAATTACTCGGCAGGTAGTCCACCAGAATAACTTGTCCAAATAAAAATCACGTGTGCAAGAACATCCTAAAATCGGTTACATATTATTAATACATACAAAATCATGCAACACAAACTTCAAAAACAGAAAAAGAAGGAATATGGAACTCCAACTTGTAATCATAAAAATCTTCAATTATTCACATGAAAGATCATATTGGAATGTCAAGACACAATAGTATTAAAATTTATTCACCATAATTGGTAAAGAACAAGTGAGAGTGGTTCAAATGAATTAGATAGTTTCACAAAAGGAACCATCTTACCAATCACTGCAGCCTTCACACTGAACCATTAGATCATCCGGGTTGTAAGGCATTTCGCATTTGCAATACCTGTCAAACAAAAATCAGAACTTGCCATAACTAGAACAAAATTAGACCAAAAAATCTCACAAAAAAACGAAAATGTAAAACTTGGATACAATTCTTTGTTCTTTAAGATAAAAGGATGCAAAACTCTCAGCGTAAGCAGTTCATCCGGAATGCTTTAAAAAACAGCTTTTAGATACAATCCCAAAAAAAGGTTTAAAATGTGAAAAACAAATGTCTGCATGAATTCTATCCTAGTTTTTGCGAACTGTTACCAGATAGCAAAACTCGTGCAATTATCAAAACTTCAACCACGTATTATTGATAATATATATAAACCAATAAATTTCTTCCATCGGTAAAATAAATAGATAAAAGTAAGAGAAATTTAATCGTTTTCACACAATAAAGCTCCACTAAACCAAATATCATCACTAAATGGCATCAATTTAGCAGTGAATTAATCTACATAAATTAATTGAAAGCAATAAATTAATAGACTAATACAATAATTGAATTGAAAAATTAAAAACTGGCAACATACACGGCGACGCGATCGGGATTGAAAGCGCCGGTGGAGGAGTTGTACTCGAAACGACAGAAGAAGTCGTCGTTACCGACGGCGTCGAGCTTGGTGTAGCTCTTGAAGCTGTGGACCGTACACTTGCCTTCGATGGTGTCGGCGCTCTGAAAGTCGAAGTGATCGGAGAGGAAGACCTCCTTGGAGCCGTGGAACTGACGGCGGCCGCCGATCGACTCCTCAGGCCGGTAGTACCAGCGGACATGCACCTTGACATTGGCTCCACGCGCGTCGGATTCGATCCCCTCGATCTTCGCCACGTAGGACGGCTTGGACGGCTCCGACGGCCGCATTAAAACGCAGTCACCGGCTGAAAATATCAAAATTACTAGAGAAATTAAAAACAATTCAATCAATTCAATTCAATTCAATTTTCGATTTTTTTTTTTTTTGTTCTTTTTGGTTGTCTGTGTGTGTAAATTGACTTACGTCTAACAGTTTTGTTGATGTGCTTGACAGTGTAAGAGTCGAGAGTCCGCTTTGGAGCTTTGGGTTTGGCCATTGAAGAGTAACAACTAACCAGTGATGGAGATTACAAACGACATGAGCAAAGACAAGAGAGAGATTGTCAAAATTAAATTAAATATTAAATTCTAGATACTCGATTCAATTCTTTAGGCCGTGTTTGGGTATACAACTGTCCGCAACCGCCAACAAGGATATTTTTTTAATTTCAACAATTTTATCAATTAATGAGTTTATCATATACGAAAAATAATTTTTTTCGTATCAAAAATAATTTAATAAATTAAGTAATTTATTATACAGTAAATAATATTGTTAATTCATATTCAAAAACTTTTTATATAAAAAATTATATAATTTATTAAATTATTTCTCATCACATATAGTTATTTTACATTTATTATAATGAATTCTCATTTATTTATGATCTATCAGCACTATTCTCTTATATATGTTTACAAACAAAGTGTTCATACTTAATTGCGTAATCATGATTATTCTCAATTTCTATTTTTTATTTTAAAAAAACTATCAAACAACATAAAAGATCTTTAAAATAAATTTCTTATAGTATATAATTATGTGTCACCTTAATCAACATAAATTATTGAAATTTAAAAATGGCCTTTCTTAAAATTGTTTTGGTAATTAATTTATTTTTTTAAAATTCTCTTAAGAAAATAAAATTACGGTTGCCCTTGTATCATTTTTGAAGGCATTAATTGGAGATGTAACTTGTAAGATACTTTGAATTATTTGAACAAAATTTACCTGAAATTGATTATTTGGAGAAAAAAAAAATAACTTGCGTGTAAGAAAATCTCATCCAAACGTGCCCTTAGGCGTTTGATTTTTATTTGATATGGTGCTTCGCGACGTACAGTTTTAAAAAACTGAAGAGGCTTAATCGACCTTCGTTGAGTTTGCAGCGGGGACAGTAAGGGTAGAATAGAAATTATAGAGAATATAGAGGGTTTTTTGGCGGCGAAAAAGAGGGATGGATGAAAATCTACGTCAGCGTCTATGTATATATAGACTCTAGTAAAGCTAAGCTGGAGCCCGCCCGGAGGCGATGGGGAGCGTTCTGTTCACGCTGTAGAAAGTTCGAGTTTCGGATTCTATACAACCACGTGCTGCTCTCTAGTGTCGCCACGTAAGCATTTAAAAAGTAAACAAAGCGTGTTGCATGACGATACAAGCTAAGTACTCTCCTTAGTCCTTCCAATAGATTTTCATTTTGTATTTTTAATTTTTATTATTTTGCAAATATCGTGTTATGTATGTATTGTGTAGTATTTACAGTGATAGATCATGTGTTATGTCAGCTTCGGGTGGGGCCCCAATCTTGACTTCTTGCTAACTTAGCTTGGCAGGGAGCAATCTTGACCGTTGAATCCAGACAAGTCTCTGCTCTGCGCGTTTCTTGTTATCTAAATTTTACTATTTGATCAATCCTTCTTTCCTTCCTTTCACTAGACACTAGCAGTAGCAGTAACAGTAACAGTAGGCAGTAGGCAGTAGCTGCTCTCATTGCTTCTGCTTGATTTCCTTCTGATATCATATGATATATTTATATTAATCACGGTTATATTTGAAAGTAAAGCCTTCTAAGTTTTAGCTTTGTTAAAATAAAGATTTTGAGCTCGGGGTATGAGACATCTGGTGACAGATTTTATATAAGTCATGTTAAATTATTAGAGTTCGAATTTTGGAGGAGGTAAAGGTAAATTTCTTTGACATTGGCCCACCACCCTCTATCTTTTTTTTTAATAAAAAAAAGTAAAGATTTTGAAGAAAAGAAAGAGGTAGGTTGGAAGTAATTGTTACAAAACCAACTATTTTCTGAAAAAGGGCAGTGGTGTATGGTTTCTTGGTGATTACATTGCAATTTCTGACAGTGAGAGGTTATAGGCCATGCTTAGATAAAAAGAAATGAAAATAGGGAACCTGTAAGTAGAAGCCCATTAGCGCTCCCCATTATTTGCATCATGTGTAATCTCAGCCTCACAAAACAACAATTTTGGTATATAAAGAAGAATACCCAACAATGGTTATAAAAAGGGCGATGTCTGTTATAAATAAATAATAAAAATAATAACTTTTAATAGTAGTAGTAGAATACTTCTGTAAAATATTAGGTATATTTAGAAAATATAATTTAGATCAATTTTAAAAGTAGATAGTCTAATTATAAGTTTAACCGATAAATATGTGGTACAAATATTTTTATTAGATAATAATATCTTCAAATTTTTTAACGAATGTTTATAAGAATTCTCAATGATCTTACATATTATCGAGAATTCTGAATGACTAAGGTGGTTAAATTATAGCATAAATATTTTTGAATTATTAAACTTTTTATTTATTATTGTATAGGTTTCAGTTGAATTTATAGTAGTATAATACAAAATAAATAATAAAATAGAAAGTTTTTCAAATATGCATTTGTTGTTTGAAATATTAGAAGTAATGCAGAGATACTTTATACTATTATCACTCAAAGTCTCAATATAATATATATTTTGACGGATGTTTTCAAAATTAAGCAGAATTCTTTTAGATTTGTTTGCATATAATACTTCATTTATATATAATTTTGTTCTATTTTTTAATAAAATTATTGCTCTTCCGGAGTTTTCAATCAGATCTGTAAGACTTGATATAATATTAACTTTTTCTTCAATATTTTTTTATTTTAAAGGATAGTGTATGTAGTTGTACTAACAACCAAACACGCATACCTAACTTTCCTCTATAAAGTGAACAATTTATCTTTAAAATTCATATTAAATAAAAGTTAATATTAGACATTAAGGTAATACAATACAAAAAATTACACTTCTTTATTCATACAAAAAAGACCTAACATATAGATATTATTTAAAACTTAATAATCAGCGTTCACTTCTTTATTCTCAAATAAATCAAAAATATATATATAAATAAGATCTATAAGATCTTAAGTCATCAATAAGATTTGTTTCTACATTCTATCCCTTTACCATGATAGATGCCTTATAATGCACCACATCAATAACAAATATTTTTTTAATACTTATGGTATTTATTCTCTACACCATTATCTTTGTCTTGGTGTTTTTGCCTCTTTTTAGTGCTCCTCTATTCTTGGCATTTATGGCCACTACGTGGGTGATAATGATGCCATCTCCCTTCTCCACGACCACATCTAATGTTTGTTGTATGTATTTGCATTTACTTTTAAAAATAATTGATAAATAGTTTGATGTGATTTACGATTTCTCAATAAAAGTTCATTATTTTGTTCAGTTAGCAGAAAATATGAAATTAATTCTTAGTATCAACATTTGCAATTATTATTACAAAACAATATTAGAGACATAAAAAATAGAGAATGTCGTCTCTAACATGTCTTGTTCTGTAATTGTTTCATCACACGATTTTAACTCTGAAATAATTCTAAACAATGCAGAATTGTATTAATCAATAATTCGATTCATCCAATCACGTCTTGCTTTTAGGAGGAATGCATCTTTCTGATGATCATATCTTTATTTTAAATTTTTTTTCAAAAGATCTAGGGGTCTTCACCATCAAATATTAAACTTTTAAACTCTCATATAAATGATGACAAAGAAAAATCATAACTCTCAATTTATCCTGTAGGGACACATAATTTTTTTTCGAATTATCTTTTCGAAACTATTAGTGTGAAGGTAGATCTTGGTATTCAGTACCCACAATAGGTAATTTTTTAGAGACATTAAGTGCAGGTTTGTAAATTTTACACATACATTTTTTTAGGAGTTTTTGAATATGAAAGAAGGGAATTAAAATTTATATGATGAAATATAAATATTATTGAACAAATTTATAATGCAAAACATAAATATCAAAAAACAATGTTTAGGAGGCATGATTTTTTATAATAATTATGAGGCAAAGCCTTCCATATACCGATAATAATAAGGAGGCATAATTTCTATGTAATAATGGTAATAAGAAGACATAGTCTTTCATATTTCAATAACGAAGAGGCATAATTTTCTATATGTTAATAGTAATGAGGAGTCATAACTTTTTATATAAATAAGTAATTAAAGTAAATATACAAATTTTTTAAAAAAAATTATATAGAACTTCAAGTTCTAATTTAGAATTATAATACAGAACTTCAAGTTCTTAATTAATAAGATTAATTATTAAAACCTCAAATTTTAAGTTATTGATTTGTTTTATAAACTTCAGGTTGTAGATACAATATTTAAATTTAAAAGAATATTATAAATATAAACAAGAGATAACTAATACGTGATATTATCCTTATTTTTTGATGTAAAATTTTCAAATAAATGACAACCTAAGAGTATACTCATAAGAATTATACCATATAATAATATAAACATAATACAAATAATAGTTGAATATAAATAAAACTCATAAAATAAAAGACATAAAATAAAATAAGTCAATAACTTAACATAAAAGTTAATAATAAATTTACCAACAAATTGTGTTAATAACATGTTATAAATCTATAATAAAATAATAACTCTAATATTAGAACACTTCTAAAAAATATTAAACAGTACGAATACATTATATGAAAGCTATACACATATTTATAGGTAAGAAAATAAAATCCATCGACTTATCTACCTAACCGCCTTATAATAACTACCTTATAATAGTGCTTTATTTTTTAAAAAAAAATTATGATAAGCATTTTAAATTGTATTTTAAAAAATAATATGTCAAATAATCATTAAATAGTGAAGTAGTGAAAACTTTAAATTCACTAATTAAACTATTTTAATATTTAATAATTATTTAATATATTAATTTTTAATTTCAAAAATTCCTTTATGATTGAGAGAAGCACTTTTTCACATCATCACATGTAAAAGCTCAATAACTTGCTAAATTTAAGCGTTGAGATCGTGAAGCTACTTAATAAGGGGAATGACTTTAACATTATTTCCGGTCACCAACCGTTCTACTAGAGAAATCTTTGATGCATCTCCATTAATTTCCTTGCACACTATCAATAAATTTTGTTTGGGCTTCAACCAAGATCTGGTAAGATGGGACCTGAAAATATGACATATACGAGAGAAAACATTGGCAAGCAATATGTATTATTTTATTTATTATTACTATTATTATTATTATTATTATTATTATGCATAATTTTGGTTCAGTTTCAGGAATATTTGTTCAAGAAGTTAATACCATTTTTGAGTGGGATTCCCACAACCAACTCTGCAATTTGTAAGTACTAGTATAGTTACATCTACTGCATTTTCCATTAGTAGCAGTAGTCCAATATCTTCCAATATTATGCCTATTGATCAATGCTTGGCCTTTTCTCATGCTACTCATGTCCATAGCTAAGGGCTCATCTCCTTCTGGTGCATCAAAATATGCCTACAATTTGATAAAGATGTTAATGTTTGGGATAACTAAAAGAATCCCAAGTTTAGTGAACTAAAAATTTAAAGTATTAGTTAAGGTCATACGTTGATATTTATATTGTTAAAGATTTAGAGAATTAAGATAATAAATTCTTATTATATTTATAATTATTATTTATATTTTAAATTAATATGTTATATTTTAATTTTTTATTTTAGGTTAACTTTCAGTCTATATAAAGGCGATATCATATGTAACAGTTTTAGCATATCATGTAATATAGTAATAATGTAATTTTTATAGTATTTTTAATGTTTTTATCTTTTTCTAACATGATATTAGAGCTTGTTACAATTCTCTTTTATGTCTTTTTTTCTTTCTCAGTTCGCCGGAATTTCACTGAACAAGTTTTTCTAATTATTGTTAACCTATTGCTAGTTACTGTTCATTAACCGGCGATTACTTTTTTGATTACGACTATACACCACCCTTCTCTTAAGACTCAGCACATTGTGACAGTCATGACCTTACCGAAAACACTTAAATATGAGGTCGGAATCAACCACACACGCCGAATTTCTCTCTCTTGTTAGTGGAACTCCTATTTTTTTTCATGACAAATATTCCGGCGAGTGAATCATCACCACCTATGCTGGGAGACTCATATGACGCCGATCGACTCAGACGTACCAAAATCAGGTCCATAAGAACTTCCATGTGCCTCCACGCGACACCAGAACATCCTACCACCGTTTTCTTCAAACTCCAACCTAGCCATTTTTTAGCGAGTGAGTCAACACCTCCACCACCATTTAACTCCTCATTATCTAATCTCAATCTATGGTGTCGATTCTCCCATTTGACACTCCATTTTTTTGTAGGGACTTTTTTTACAAACATTCTAAAATTATGTGGATAGTTTGTAATTTACAAAAGTCTCGAGGTCATTTTGTATTTTTAAAATTTTTTTGAGTCTTTTGTAATTTTAAATAAATTGGTGAGTGAATCTTTCGATGCTCTTACACTCGTAGTAGTTGATTTTTCTATATTAATATATTTGCACTCACAATAGTTAATTTTTACAAATAAATTTGTAGGAAAATCTCTCTATGCACTTGCACTTGTAGAAGTTGATTTTTAGTTTCTTTATCAACGTATTTACACTCGCAGTTGCTGATCTTCACAATGCAATTGTAACTCTCTGACTACATTGTCTCTCGTGCCTCTTTCCGACAATGGTTGCCTTTTTTCGACAATAGTTTCTTATCAACAATCACTTTTAATTTCCTTTTCAAACTTAAACTTCTACAATCTTGAGTTTGAGAAAAATTTTAAAGATATAGGGAATCAAAACAAGCAATCCCTAATATATTTATAATTATCATTTATATTTTAAATTAATGTGTTATATTTTATTTCTTTATTTAGGTTAACTTTTAATCTATATAAAGGCTCATATATAACAGTTTCAACATATAATATAATACAATAATAATGTAATTTTTATAATATTTTTACTGCCTTTATATAGTCCAAATGTTAACCTAATAAAGAAACAGAATATAACATATTATTTTAAAATATAAATTAGTACGTGAATCTCTTAACATAATTAGGGTATAATCATATAAATTAGTTAACTAATTGATTCAAAAGTTTAAATTATTAGACAATAATCCAATACTAATATTTAAAGTCAAGTGTAACATTTAATAACATAGAAAGCCTTGTACTTGTCTATAACAATATAGGTACTAATAACATAACAACTTGGAAATGATGCCATTCTCACAAATTAAAACATTTAAGATGACATATATATATATATATATATATAATATTGGTCCCCTACCTTATACTATGTTAATGGTTGCTGTTTCTTTTCTACTAAGGAAAATGGTGTTCAATCAATCAATGCAATGGAATTCCTTGAACCTAAACCCATTGCTTCTCCTTTAAGCCCAACTATATAAAAGAAGAACATAAACTTCTATCCAAAAACGCATTGAATAATGTTTTTAAGTCAAGAAATAGTATAGATGGGAGATTAAACAGACCTTGTATGACCATTTCTGCCAGGATAAGTCTCTCCTTCATCTATTCCATGGAGGACAACTGGTCCAAGGACTCTTGTTTTATATAACTCGAGACACGGTTCATTGTTCTTCAACCACAACAGAAAAATCAAAGTTGAATTTGGCTAAAAAAGGAAAATTGAAACACAGAGAGTAATGAAGTTATGCTCTTAAGCTTTGTCATATAAGACAGTGCTAGCACAAACTAGGCTAAACTTGCATTGAGAAAATAAGAATTAGTATTTGTTTAATTGAAGATCAAAGAACTAACCGGCAAACCAACTGCTATACTAAGGAATGAAATCATATTAATCCCAGCTTGAAGGTTAACATTTCCTGTATAAGTAAATCTTTTGTTTTCTCGAGTCTCAGTGATCGAGCCTAATGATTAGAGCATAAATTTTATCAACATCTGAGCATAAGTAATAAGCATAATCAAGTTGTATTTGCTCAAGTATAAGCAATCATACAGTAAACCTGAAAGATGTCCATTGACAAACAAATGAGGGCATCATGGCCTCTTGAATGCACTGTGAGAGTGGGGCGCAGATCTCCATTCAAAAATGATTCTGATGAACCTATATTGACACTAAGTGGAAACATCATTTCGTTGGAAAGTTTGATCGTTAAACATGTCAAACAATATGTTATTCAAGTATGTTGATTCTATCTTACATGGTTGAGTACCAAAGACAGTCACTGGTATCTCTGGTGAAGTTCAACTGCTCCAAGAGTCCAACTGCTGTGATTGTTGAATCAGCTTCAAGTGAAGATATGTCCTCATTGAATGTATCCCATGAGAGCAAATTAACATTTATGGGCAACATTTTCACATGGGATCTTTAATTTGTAACCTGCAACAAGGAAATGGTAAATTAGTTTTCTTAGTGCATATATAAGAAGAATACAGTCTGAAATTTGGAAAATAAAAACTGTTTATCCCAATATTTGATACTACTAAACTGACCATGTTAACAAGAAAATAGGATTAAATTTTGGGTTTAGAAGGTTTGTTTGGAGAGAGAGAGTGACAGTAAAAGTAATTGCATGTATTTATCTGTCACCATGGATTAAATTTTCTCATTAATCATTACTGAAGCTTAAATAAGACTCAAAACAAATATAAAATTCAAACAGCTAAATCAAGAACACATTTGCTTCTAGTAATAAACTAATATATGCAATAGCCAAAAAGGACTAGATAAATTTTAATTGGAAATAATTTGCTTACCACAGGTTCTGGGGCGTCTTCATCCTTGCACATAACCCACGGGACTCCAGTGTTTAATCCAACAACCATCTTTGCAGCCCATTTCATGTAAGCCTGACCAGCACTTTCAAATTCTCTTTTTTCAGGATCATACTTATTCTTAATCTACAGACAACATATAAAACAATTAAATATATATATATATATATATATATATATGTAGAAAGCAACTTACTGGTTTGATTCTCTACAAATGCTTTCTAAGATTTAAAATTTTTAACTAGTTATTCCTTATTCCTTACTTTTTAATATGTACACCCACAATTTCTTAGAGTAATCATCAATGAGTATGGAAAAGTACTTAACTCTACCATGAGTTGTAGTTTACGTAAGTCCCCACAAATATGAATGTATATAACCTAGTGTGCCTTTATTTTTGTGCTCTCTAGTGTTGAACTTGACTCTATGAGCTTTATTAAGTACATAATCCTCACAAAACTTCAATAGTTGAATTTTTTTCTTATTAAGAACACTCCGATCATATAATTCCTTGAGACTTTTTTCTCTCAAATGGCCTAATCTCATATGTCATAATTTAGTCTGCATATTCTCAACATAAGCACCAATAGATGCATAACCAATGATAGCTTCTTCAAGTAATACGTACAATTCATTGTGTTTCTCACCCTTCATTATTACCATAGAACTCTTAACTACACTGAGTATCTCATTATCTGCTTGTTATAAACAATCAACTTGATCTAGCATTCTTAAAGACATTAAATTCCTTTTCAAATCAAGAACATGTCTCATATTCAGCAGCTCTCTCACCTTACCAATATGTAATCTCAACCTAATGCTATTAATCTCAATGACTTGACATGTCATATCATTATTTATTAATATTTTTTCATCATTATAGGTTGATAATTTATAAACAAGATTTTATTTGGACACATATAGTAAGTGCAGTCAGAGTCAAGTATTTACTCATCAACGTTTTTCCTATTAAAGGCAATAAAGGTCCTTGCACTATCATAGTCTTCCTCATAAACAGTTGTAGCATCACCTAACTTCTTCTTGTCCTTCATCTTGGCTTTCTTCTCTAGACAATTTTTAATGAAGTGTCTTTCTTTCTTGCAGCAAAAACATGTCTTAGGTTTGTCCCTTGACTTTGTTCTTGATTTTTTTTCCTTTCTTTATAGTCAAACCTTCCTTTTGCAGTATTGGTCTCCAATCTATTTCTTAGTTCCTTTGAGTTTAGAGAGGCCTTGCAATATCTAGGCTCTATTTAGAAAGAAAAAAAAAACCATATTATAGATAAGAGCATCAACAAAGTGCTCATAATTTAAAGGCAAAGAACTCAAGAAGATTATATCTTTATTCTCATATTCAATCTTAACATCAATTATTTCAAGATCGATGATAATCTTGTTGAATAAATCAATATGATTTTAATTGTGTCATGAATAACTGATACAACTTCTTCTTGAAATATAAACGATTAGCTATGAATTTTGTCATATAGAGATCATCAAGCTTTCTCCAAAGTTCTATTGTAGTCTTCTTTCCAGCAAGCTCCCTCGAAACTTTATCACTCAATGAAAGAATTATTGTGTTATGGGCTTTTTTTTGAATGAATTCATGATCTGGGTCAAGTCTAAATGTCTCAATGTTCTTCTCCTTACTAGTTGAAGCTGTTAGTCTTCTTAATGGCCAAGTCAAGCCATTGACCCACTAGCAATGTCATAACCTGCAACTTCTCAACTTTATACTTAGTGTTGTCATAACTTTAACTCTGATATCAATTGTTGGAATTTTTCACATTCAAGTAATTAAGTGCAAAATTATAAAAGATTAAAGAAGAATAAAAAGCAAGTATCAAAGCAATTAACACAAGAATTTACGTGATTCGATAATTGGTTATGTCCATAGTAAATCAAGATGTTAGCTTCTTTTATTGAATTAGTGATTACAAGAATTACAATAGATACTCTATTATTGATTATATTTCTCAAGATAAAATAAGAGTTTATTTATAACTTTTTACATCCTAAACAAACTTTATTCTGAGTTATAATTAGAAAAGAAAGTTGAAACCTTTTAAAATAAGAGATCTTCGCATGGAATCATCACTAGCAGCAGACGCTCACCTTTAAGTGTTATGCCATTAGATTTTCTAGGTGTCGGTGTCACAGAGCTAAAGGATTTAACTTCAGTGTTGCGGCGTCTAGACTTAGGGAATCTCCTTATCTTTGACCTCCATCTCGAGTTCTAAACTCGTCCATCCAATCCAAACTCGATTTTGTATCATAGTCTTATTGATCTCAATTCAAAATTATACTTCAAAATTATACTTCTACGTGATTTTGAATTATCAAAACTCAACGAGAACAAATGCATGAATATTATATAATTAATTATGAATAGCTCAAGATGTTCAGGCCGACTATTAAAATTTTTATTTCAAATTAAATTTTGATAAATTTTTCACTAAAAGAAGTCGGTATTAAAAAAAAAATTAAGCTTTTACATTTTCTCACTACATAATATTACCAACGCAAACATCCAAATTTGCATATGGTTTTTGCCTTTGAAACATGAACTGAAAAAAATCTAGCTAATTTTAATTATAAAGTTATAGATTTGGTTGCCATGTAATGGAGATATCATCAGTGATAGCAAAATAACTCGCAGAAGCACTCGTTGGTACCTAACTCTATTAAGAAGAATTTGGCGAGGGTTCAACAAGAAATGGGATGAGGTTGGGTACAAAATTTAAACTGCAGAAAGTTTGGGGTGAACTAGAGATTATTTTAAGTTCTTTTTTGTTTAAAAAAAAAAAAAGACCCAATGTCATTATTTTGAATAGTATAGTTGCCAAAAAAAATATCGTATAATTTTCATTACGAATGGATTCTAAAAATATTATATTGATTTATTAGTGTAATAGAGTTAGAATGAAAATTTTATTGTAGAGATATTGTGTGTGTGTTTTTTTTTTAATTATGTCATGTTAATTAAACTAGTATTATTATATTTTATAAAAATTTGAACTTAAACTTATAATATTATACTATTTGATATATCTTTAGTATCTTTTCAAAAAAAAATCGAATGAACAATTTTTACGAAATATTTTAATTTCTTATTTTATTACGTTCAACTCTATATATTTTTCTATTCATGGAGTATATCTCCCTCTCTTTATCCAATCTTATGTTAGGATATGAATCAATTAAAAAACATTATTTTTATAAAAAATCAAAGAAGAATATTCTTTTATTTATATCTCATTTACAATTAAAAGATACATGTTAAGATATGAATCAAATAAAAAATATTATTTTTATAAAAAATCAAAGAAGAATATTTTTTTATTTATATGTCATTTACAATAAAAAAATACATTTATACTTAAAATTTTTTGCGCGAAAGTCTTTACTTACAAATATTCAAAAATATCATACAAAATTAATAGAGAAAATAATCAATCATATAAAAGTTTACATGATTCTATAAATTATTTATATTCACAATGAATTATGAAATTTTAAATTTTTTTTATTACTCAATGATTATTAATGAACTATTCAACGATCATAAAAATCACTCAAAAGATTATAAATAATACTTAATAGACTAAGCTTTTTAATGGCCTATACGATACTTTTTTGCACATTTAGTCCTCAAATGTTCCCTAAGCACTCTCTCTCTCTCTCTCTCTCTCTCTCTCTCTCTCTCTTGATGTCTACTATTTTAATGGCTTACAAGAATTTATATAGGTTCTAAGATGTTCTTAAAAATAATATATCAAGTTAGAATAAGAATTCACACGTGTAAAAATTTAAAACCAACTCAAAAAAGATAAAACGCACTTAAAATGAGTAACCGACACTGTAATGCCTCCATGGCCTAGGCTCTTACAGCAGCCTGGTCGGGCTGGGCCACAACGCCCAACCACTGCCCAGGTTAAGGCAGCGGCCTGGCTTACTTGGGGCTATAGTCCTAAGCTCTAGAGATGTGTACTTCACACATTTTAATTCTCTCATTACTTTTGACTTTTTATTTTTGTCTCAAATTTTATTCATTTATCGCATTCTTAACTTCGTGTCATCTCCTTATTAATTTTTGATTCAAAATTATACTTAAATACAATTTTGATCATTAAATTCCAACAATATAAAAAATAATTCTCATAAATTATGGGTTTGATTTGCATAATTAATTCTCCACAACCAAGTTATGAATTTCCTACTATAACTTCATAAAATTAGTTCACATCTATAACACCATTCAAAAGAAGGAAAGAATCACAATGAGTAATTATAAGAATCAATTATAATCAATCACATATCTTAACACTTTTTTAGGTGGTTTGTAAGCTGCAATTCATTTTTTTTTTTTAAATGTTAATAAATTTTAAAATTCATTTTATCGCCCAATAATAATAATAATTGTCTTTTTTAATAATACCGCTGATTTGTTGCTGAACTTATTCTAATTCAATATTCTCAATAGTTTTTTTTTATTAGTACCTTGTTGATTCGCTGCTGAGCTATTTTAATTCAATTAACATTCTCAATATTATTCTCCTCACTCTTTAGTGTTCCATAGACTAATCTCTTCAAATAAATAACATTTGTATCCTCTATTTTATCACAACTGCTGGCTTAGAGTTGGCTGATGTTCATTTCCCACATACATCATTACTTCTTCTTTAGGAAAAGAAGTGTTTTTTTTTTTTTTTTTAGTTTTATTAATTTGAAAATCGCTTCAAATTTATAAATATCCGTTAGGGATTTGATAAATATGACATATACATTTGAGTAAATTTGATAATTAAACCTTAAACTCTTGCAAGAATTTGAAAAAAAAAATTGGTATTATATTTTTTAAATAAATTTAAATTTAAATTTAAAGATATTTATCTCAAATCCGATGAATACCGTCCTTAGATTTTTGGGCTAAAATAAATGTAATTAAAACAAATAACATATTTTACTAGACTTGCATTGCTTTGAAGATAATTTTTCGTTTATGAAAAATAGAAAAGAATTTAACAAAAATTTTAGGTTATTACGGACTGATTCCAAGTGAGCTATCAACTGAAAATGCAAGGTTTGATGGTCCGACGGTGTGCTGTTGAATTTTTGGTGAAACTGCTTTTGACTTTCTGCTCTATCTTTGTAATTTGATCATTTTTTTTTTTTTTCATAAGATCACATATCCAACGTATTGTTTCCGAAAGTGTTTGAGAAAAGAGTAACAACGTAATATATAAATTCATTCTTATGATAAGATTAGTTCATTTATTATCGTATTATCTTTTTTTCATTTTTTTAATTTAAGAAATTATTATTTTATCTCTGTTTTTATTTCAATTTATTCATTTAATTCCTTTTTTTTAAAAAAAAAATAATCCAATTACATCCTTTTAAGGATGTAAATAATTTTTTTTTAAGATGAAAATAATAACGGAAAGAAATATTTGGATATTTTCCGATAAATGTAGGGATAAATTTGACAATTATTTTTTTAATTTTTAACCATATTATACTACAGAAAATAGTGAATAAATTTATATGATTAATTTGTGCATGTAATGCTGTTGGAGTAAGAAAATTAGTAATTATCAAATAATATTAAATTAGTAAAATTTGAACTAAAAATAAAAGGATATTAAACATATAATTTAATTGAGAATTGTCCCTTGGTTTGGTAGTTGAGGGTAGAGATTCTCTAATGTATTAGATTTCTCTTCTTCTTTTTTTAATTTAGAAGCAGCAATTAATTTTATGATCTCATCTCATACATTAATTTTGTGGCCATTTTCATTTATGGAAAAAGAAAAAGAGAAGAGAAGGTGATATGTAATAGGATTTAGTAATTCGAATTTCTTTGCACTCGTGATATTATTATTGAATAATGTTACATATTTTAATTTGTATCTTATATTATATTTTAAAAAATGATATGTCAAATAACTATTGGGTAGTAAAATAGTGTAATGAAAATTTTTAAAATTTACACCATTTAATGTTATATATTTTAATTTGTATCTTATATTATATTTTTTAAAATAATATATCAAATAATCATTGGGTGGTGAAATTGTGTAATAAATAATTTTAAAATTTATACTATTTCACCACTCAATAATTGTTTAACATATTGTTATTTAAGATACAATTTAAAATATTTACTATTACTCCATTATCATTAGTTAAAGTGAAAATACTATTTTGATCCATAATTTTATGGATTTAAATCAACTTAGTCCTCAATTTTTTTTTAATATATATTATGTTAGTCTTTAAAAGAATTTTTTAATAATTTTTTATTACCATTTTCATCTCTGAACAATTATAAATTTTATACATATAGAGACTAACATAATATATATTACAAAATTAAAAATTAAATTGATATATATCCATAAAATCAAAAATAAAAATAACATTTGTCCTTAGTTAAAGCCATGATAAACAAAAAAAAAATATAGCAAAACCCATGCTATAAAATAAGTTGTCATAAATTGTGATGTTGATATTCTCGTTATTCTGGATAAATACACTATCTGCAAGACTACATTTGATAAGAAACCGATCATATGATATCCATCCAACTTAAAAGAATTATGGTGGTTTTCTCAACTGTTGTCAAATTAGTAATGGTAATAGTCTTGAATTAGTTTTCATGACTTGTAATAGTTAGTTATCTTCATTTTGTACTAGCTTTAACAAAATCCAATTCTTCAAAGCAAGTTCAAAATCATTCTAATATATCAATCTATGGAGGCTAAGCATAACACTCAAAGGCAAAGGCAAATGATGAAGTTCCCTTTATGCAAAATTAACGAACCTTCACGTAACAAACGACCTACAAGTTTCTTAACGGCATCACAGATCAACATACAACAGACAGTAGGAATTAACTAGCCCAAAAATAATAATAATAAATAAATAACTTAATTTGTCAAAATCTATGGCAATTCCATTGGAAAGGATCCCGCCTAAGCTCCTCGGAATAACCTATCATAAAACCTGTAACATATAATTATGACTGGAACCATCTTCTAAGTTGTTTTGAACCTTGGTTGTCACTATCAGCTTTGTTAGAACTTTGCTGTGAGAACTTGTTTCTGTATTTTTCAATCAGCATGTCAAGTTTATCTAAGTCTCGCCCCGATGTGTCTTTATTCTTCTTTTGCCTTTTCCTTTTCATTGATTTATCTCCCTTGGGTCCTTTGGTTTGGTCTTCCAGCTTCCTCTTTTGTGGCCGGAAATTTGCTTGCTCAGAAGAATTTGATTTGGGTGCACCACTGGCTGTCACTTTGGCTGAAGTTTCACCATTGGGCTTCCTACCATCTTGGTGATCCTCTCTCTTCCCTTTCAATCTTTTTGTCTTCCCTTCCGCATTCTCTCTCAAAGAGACTTCTGCTTTTTCACTAGCTGGACTGTGATTCTGCTTCTTGTTAGGTCCAAGTTTACAAGTGGCTTTTCCATAAGGAACTCCATTATTCACTCCACCATCCTCATGTCCCGAATCTTTCACTGCTCTATTGTTACCCATAGGCTTTCGTTTTCTGGAATTCCCCTTTTCGTTTGCATTGACATCAAGAGTGTTTGACTCGTCATTTTGTTGCTGCTGAGTCTGTAGATTAGCTTTTCTTTGCTTCAATGTTTGAACATTATCAACAGCGAACTCCACAATTGGGCGGTGTTCAGGACCAAAAGTTTCTGCAAGTGGCCCAGAGATGATTTTAAAATTAGAATGTAATGAAAATACTGGATTCCAGTCATCAATACATTCCACCGTTGAGCAACAGCACCCTCAGAATGATGATGTTAAAACAGTCACCAACTTTCCTCGCAAGAGAATTTGGGTTAGAATATAATAATGTAATACATTACCTGGGTTATTATTAAGAACCCTTAGAGCAACAAGAGCATGTTGATGCTCCGTGAACTCGACAAAAGCAACTCCACGTGAATAATGCTTTGTATCAACCTGTCCATTCTTCAAACTCTTCAAAAATTTTATCTGCATGGGCAATATCACAGTTAAGAAGAATGTGATCTTATGGGGTAGGAGTTGTAATATATATATATATATATATATATATATATATATATATACACCACCAGTATAGTGAGAAAATAAGAAAGATAGCAAACCTGTCGAATAACAGGTTTTTGCTTTGTAGCTCGCGAGATAACCGCATCAATACAACGCTTTTTCAGCTCTTTCTCAGTCATTGACTTGGGTAAATTGTATATAACAAGTCTTGTCCTTGAAACATGAAAATTGGGGGATTGAAGCTTAGTCATCTTTTTCTCATGCAACCTGCAATGTATCCAAAGAGCATTACAAACTGTTGTGCTGAAATGTAAAATTTAATAATAGCAGCAGATTTATTAGTGTAAATATTGAGAATGTTTGATTTATTTCTTCTTGACTGCATCAAGAATGCAAAAACCATAAGTGAGACGATAAACAAACTTGTGTCACAATTTTCTTCCACGGGAATTAAAAGTGTTTGGCAGCAAGCAAACACCATCTTACAGAACAAAATTCTAAAGCAAGAGAACAGAGAAAAATATATATTAAAAAAATTAGCTGAAATGTTTGTAAATCACGAATTAAATGAGCCGGGAAAAAGATTTACATTTGCCGTTTTGCCATATCATCAGCTGAAACACCTTCAGCAGCTGGAGTCCCCTCAAGAATTAAACCTTCCTATTAAAAATTTGGGAAAAGGGTGAAAAGAGTCAAAAATGTGTTTTTGACAAGTCAACCATCACGATACTTATACTGCACAACAGCATGGATTGGAGATTTCAGATAACAAGTAATGAGAAAGGTCTTCAAGGAAACTAACCTTTGCCAGGTAAAGATTCCGGTGGTCATGAGCCTCACTTTTGGACTTCTGTTCTTCCTTATCATGAGCTGATTTCTTATCCAAAGCCTTCAAAACAGTCAGTTGTCTTCCTTTAAGAAAAATTCCTAAACCAGAAGCAACATTTGCTGCTGAAACTGCAGCAGCAGCTGCGTCTGTTGTTTTGAACTTGAGGAAACCAGTCCCTTTAGGTCGCCTGCATTAAGCACAAGAAGATCATTTGGTTTCAACTAAAAAGAAGACAGAACATAGATGGACATCAAACTGGAGCAAACCCCATACTTGGTGACTTGATGAAGAACTGGGACAAAGGATTCCACTTCCCCAAGTACAGAAAATCTTTGTTTCACTTCTTCATTCACAATATCAAAAGGAAGGTTGCTTATGAAAATTGTTCTTTGTATATCATCTTCTCCCTCTGTCTGTTTAAGAGTCTTTGATTTGCTTTTGCTGGAGCTTTCAAGTTCAAATATGTCAGATACTTTCTCAGACTCATTGGGTGTTTTATTTGAGACATTCACAGTTTTATCAGAATGTTGCTCCTTGTCTTTCTTGAGCAGTGCAGACTCATCACCGACACAGGAAAGAGAGCCTGTAGCAGATGAAGTGATCTTCTGTATAACTTTCCTAGCAAAATCTAGTTCCCCGTCAATATCAATTTTAGAAGGCATGTCTTCTTTCTCTGCTGAATTAAAGTCATTGGGAGCAGTATCGGCATCATAATTGTCCTCCAAATCATCATCACTACTAGTGTCGCTATTCCCATCACTTTCATCCTGCCGTCCTGTAATGCCCACATGCTCTATTTAATTATACAAATATCATTTGCTAACTTACTGACCTAAAAGAATTGCCAATAACATGATCCAAAAGACCAAAACCTCTATACACAAAGTATAGGCACACAAAAAAAAGGGTAAAAAGAGAGAGGTGCATTTTCAAACAAAAACCATTTGATCATGAGTATCCTTAAAAGAAGAAAATGAAGTATGTCAAGAATATTACCAATGAAGAATCTACAACTGCTGTACAGAAAAATATGTATGATGATGATAAGGACCTTGAGCATTTTGTTATGCAAGCTCGTCCTTCCCCCGACAACGAAACATAAATTTTTTTCGTAGCTTTGTGAAGGACAACCAAACATAAAGTTATTATCACAGCTTTGTCCTCTATCCTAACTATTCTTCAATCATTAAGAATATTTCACATTTGAATGATGCTCCAAGGTTTCCAAATCATTTCACCCATGTTTTAACACCTAAGCCTTGAGGTCACGAAATTAACCACTTATCATTCAAATATCATCATTATCATCACACCCATATTGTAAGGTCTTTGCATAAGCTGATCTACTGAACCCTAAACTCTTAAGACTCCTAATCTACTAAACATATTTAAAGGACTAAAAGTCAAGAAAACACCTTAATGATAAAGATGCTATAAAGAATGCAATCTTTAATTAACACGCCAGTAACAATTTATCCCATTGAAATCATAAATTTCACACTTTGCAACTCAGAAGTGACATTGGAATGTCAAAACTTTGACAACATAATAGATAACAGTGTGTTTGAATGTCTTGTCTAATTTTAGTTACATCACTCAGTGTATTTATGTAACCCTACAGAACCACATCTTTATCCAATCCAATGAGTTATCAATTTATACACTCAAAAGAACAAAATAATTAAAGAGAATAATTTGTTCAATATTATTCATGGAGAAAATGTGTTTGATATCGCCCATATTAATTAAGCATGCATTGGCAGATGATTGGGACAACATATTAGCAGAAGATAGCACCTCCAATCCCAAAGAAAAGAATGTTGCCAGTAGCCTAGCAACTGTATCCTGAAAACAAGTATATTCCTAATAATGTTAATCCCAATAACTACTGCAAATTCCAATAACAGTCACAAAAGTCAATAAGCAGCACTATCTCTGAAGCAAGCATAGCATTTCAACCATACAGGAAATTGAAGGTCACTGTTCTCTCTTTGAAGAGAATGTTAAACAATAAACATTTGTGTTAAGTGGTAACTCAACATGATACCAAAGCTATGTCCCAGAAAGGTCTTATATTCAAAACTTCCAAATAACATAAATGGTAGTTGTGTCTGTGGTTATATTTCATCCATAGGCCTCACGCACACTACTATTCGACCCTTAGCGATAAAACTTTGAGGTCTCCAAAGATATCATAGTTCCTTAATTTATCAAAGTGAATATTCTCTGTATTGTCCTCTTGAATGATTCACAAACAGATTATCATGATAATGGTTAGTTTTACAGATGTCTAATAACTTCCTCTCAGCATCACCAGGCTTGATTCTGCAGACCTATTATCTACAAATCCAAGGAAACACCACTAAAACCATCTGAGCTACAGCTCACTGTTTTGACCAATAATTTTATCATCATTGTTCTGTCAGTTAAAAGACAATTCAAAATTTCCTATCTGATACTCTGCAATTCATCCAAAATTTGGGAGTACAAATTTCTTCAAGTTCAGTTGATAAAGACAGGAAGAAAGAGTAACTAGGGATTGTTTGTATCCTTGGAAGAAAGGAATTTAGTTAATAGTAATAATTACCATCCTCAGATGCAACAGCAGCAACTCCACTGCTACTGTAAATTTTCTTTGGAATAGCCCAGTCAACAGCTATTGGTCTTTTGCCAAACATTTTCCCATTTAACTTTTGGATGGCCTGAAAAAGAAATAGCAAAAGATTAAAAACATGCTGTCCTTGCAATAGCCTTAATCTTTCATTAATCTTTAAGTAAAGCATTAATCAGAAGCCATACACTTTCTGCATCCTGTTTACATGTGAATTTGACAAAAGCAAAACCCTTAGATAACCTACAAATGTCAAAATCGGAGTCAAAGTCAAAGGTTATGATATTTTATTGATAGAAGAAGAAATCATGAAAAAGTTAGATTACCCAGTATCAGAATTATGTGGAATATGTACATCCCAGACAAACCCTACTGATGAAAACATGTCTTTTATCTCATTCTCTTTAGCCTGCATTGATTTTCAGCAAACACATTCAGAATTCAAGCACCTGTCTTAAAGATATTTGGTGAAAACTAAAATATTGTTGGCACAGAACAACCTTGAAAGGGATATTTCTGACTATAAGTTTCCACTTCAAAGTCTTGGAGCCCTACTTCACAAAAAAAATAAAAAAATAATTAGATTCCCCATTCACATAAATTATTACATAAACAAATCAACAAAACCTTGGCCAAATGATAAACTAATGCAATTCTATTGGGCAGGCATGTATCACTAGCACAGCACAATCTGAGCAAATTTTACAACTGCAGCAAACATTTCCTTTACCTCTCCACCCAGCTGACGTGCCCAAACTGTTCCCTCCATCTTTTTTCGGTGTAACATTGCAACAGAAGCAGAAGCTGCTTTAACACTTGTATAAAGTACAGCTGAAGCATCCATTTTGCAACCTTCTTGAGCAAGACCTGGAAAATATTGCAAGGGTAAGATTTAACATCCAAAAATGATCAAAGGAACATTTATAAGTGTACTAAAAAGTTTTTAGTTTGTATTAGTAGCCTTCAAACTGGAAACCACCTGCATGATGTCTTT
The DNA here is from genome assembly GCA_946807835.1 of Ailanthus altissimus. Classification (NCBI taxonomy): domain Eukaryota; kingdom Viridiplantae; phylum Streptophyta; class Magnoliopsida; order Sapindales; family Simaroubaceae; genus Ailanthus; species Ailanthus altissimus. The sequence continues at coordinate 18,234,072 of OX327698.1, forward strand.
ACCATGATTTACCGCATCAACTATGTATTTACTGAAATAGAATTGTTGAACAAATATGATCATACTCTACAACTTGATCAGCTTAGTATGACAGGATTAGAGAACCTGTGTTTGAACTTGCACACAAATTAAGCAAATATGCTAGGATGCTACATACATATACCAAAGGCATGAATGTAGAAGACCAACTACAGGGGATTTCATATAGCACTTCAGCTGGGAATACATCCATAAAATAATTTGTTTTCGTGTTTTATGGAAACATAGAAAATAACCAGTTTCAGGCATTTCCTAAACAATCAACGCAGTTGTAAGTGTTAAGCAGTAAAAGGAAATCAGTGATTCCATGCAAAGCTGGTAATGATGCCTCTAGAGATAGTGGAGTCTTAAGATATCAACTGATGTCCAGAAAAGAGTCCATCAAGGCAATGTGGATTCTGACTTGGTTAGAAATTCAACATCAAAATTTGGAAACCAAAATCAATTAGCTAATGCATATGCGTCTATTCCGATTGATCTTAAGTTGCAATTATCTGACCTAAGTGAATGATATAAGAATAATCATTTCATTTTCATCATGCAGTAAGGGTTAAAAAATTGGAATGTCTTTTGCATTGGCATAGATATGCAAAAAGCATTTCAAGTACATAAGATATTCTATCCCATCCCCAGCCAACCCCATAAGAAAATGAAAAATGCCCTTACCGTGTTGTTCCAGCTCTTCTTTTGGAAGAGGATAAGTTATCGAACACACAGTACCAACACTTCTTGCAAGACGGTGAACTTCTTCTGCCATATCAGCATTAAGAAGACCACCAAATATCACAGTTCTAGCCACCCTACACAATATCAACAGAAAAGGAAAAAATGAAACAGGAAAAAAGGCCCTGAGATAGTCTTTTGAATAATTAAATTCCAAATTGACCAACGAATGATATAAACTATACCATAAAGCAGAAGTTTAACTCTAATTCATCAAATAACAGATAGCATAGTCAGAATTTATTTTGTCAGGTGAGAACAAAAATACCAACTTGAAAAATGAATAGAAGAACAAAACAATTTACTTTAGTTTCCTAAATTTCACACAGTATTTTTACACCTGCTAGAAATCCTTTTCTACCATCTTGCCAATGACCCAGAATAGTGTAATTAAGTATGCTATTACAGAAAACAATACCTGTTTTCATCCTATATTTCTCCCACTAAAAATTGCCATCACCATTCTATACGAAATTATTACCACTAACTGCAAAGTGACTTTCACTCTGCAGACTCTTCATCCATTAATAAGAAGCATCCCACTCGAAATCAAGCCAAGGCTTTCTAAACTAGCTTTTGAACCCAAAACTATTCTTCTTTCACCAATGAAGTTATGAGAATATAATAGCATTAACCTTTTTGCCACTTCAAAATTCTTTTAATATCATCAATGTGGGACTGCTTCACTTAAAACATTCAACAACACAAGATGTAGTGCATTTCATTTGCCATTTTCAATTTCTTAAGTATCAAATCAATGTGTCAGCAATCAATTACCAAAGTATAATACAACACATATTCTCTAAGACTTTAAAAGTATTGTTATGTGCTGCAAAACTCAGATCCATTGTTCCATTTATATCCAGATTCAGAACCAAATTCAAAATAGAAAATAAAATCATATAACAAGAACAGCAGAAATCTTGCTTTGTAGAAAATTTAGACGACAGGAAAACATTCAATTATACAATGTAAAATGAAATAGATCCTTGTGGTTATGAAGAAAACAATTGATTAAACAACATCAAATGTATGAATAAATGATATTTTCTTTTATTTGTACTTCAAGGCTATTTTATTTTTAACTAAAAGGTGGATGAGAAAATTGAGTACCTCTGCTTCTCTGAACAGTTCTCTTTATCTGCAAGGTCAATAGCAAGTTTTGCAGCTTTTCTAGGCTTGATTGTTTTCCCTAAAATTTTGTTCAAAATATTATATAAAAATACAATGACTCAAAAATATGAATAAATGATATACTTTTAAAATATTAAATGACTTAAAACCTGATTCCAGCAAGTTTGAAGAGCGGTTCTCTGTCCCAGAGGTTATACCATCCTTGTCATTCTTTGACTTAGTTATATCATCGGACTGAACTGCTAATTGATAGGCAAAAAAACAGGAAATAATTTTAGCAAAAAGTTGAATCATCCATTGACATGTGAAACAACAAAACACAAGATACTAAAAAGTTAATAAACAATGCGAACTAGAGTAACCTTGAATTGCTTTTGAACGGCGCTGCTCTAGGGGGGCACGATGCATGGCATGTTTAACTCCAATTTTTCGACCTCCAACAGATGAACCATTTTTCACCTCAATAGCACGGTTAGCATCTTCCATAACAGCACTGCAAATGAATGCATTTTTTATAAGAATCTCAGAAAGATTATAATAAAAAGTATGATGAGAAAGTCTTCAAATAAATACGAATAAAATATGCGAGTGTGTCTCCAAAGGAGATGATATTAACTATTTTCTGCTAAGAACATATCAAGTGACAAGAAAATCAGATTATTAACATCACCAACTTACAACTGAACATAACCAAAGCCGCGGTGTTCATTTGACCCTGTAAACACAAAAGGACAATTGAAATATTAATTTTACACATCCAAATGGACCGAAAATATATGCCACACTTTATAGAAACAAACAATTTGCTGCCCCAAACTAATCAACCTGGTACCCAAGCCTAATGCAAACTTAAAAAGTTTCCAATTATTGGTATAACAACTGAACTTTGCCTGAAAATTATTATAATAATACTAATAATGATTATTCAACTTGAGCAATCAGAGAACAAAACAACAAATCAAAAAAGAAGACAGAAATCCAGTTTATGGACACTTTTTACTTAATTGAAGCTTCAGAAAGCTACCATTGATCACAACAAATTCATACTCATTTCATCTAATTCTCCTCTAAAGATCCCTAAATCAAAGCAACCTAATGAACATAAAATGCAAAGCCTATCTTGAGGTGATTATGCAAAAGAAACCACGCCATTAGTAAAGAACGGCAGATGAACACTCTTATATAAGATATTTCACCTTAAGTAATTAAGGCACCGAAGCTTCTACTAAGCTGACAGAGAATTTCAAGTTATAAAATTACAAGCAGCAAGCAATGCTTACCTTTCTTTGTAATCATAAAGCATCTCCTGATAGGGCCCACTTCACTGAATGTTTCCTCAAGCTATGCATTCCAAAGAAAAAAGACAAACTTAAAAAAAATATCACAAAAGAAAAAAAAAAATTAAAAACTCTACTAAGCATAACATTCAATGCTTTGTTTGGTTCCTACAGCAAAAGAAAAATGAATTTGACTACAACATATATATATATATATATATATATATAAACGGATTCAGCAAGAGCAAGGCTGAGAACTATAGCTCCCGCTAACACCGGTGTGGACAGCATATACAGAGTAGGTTTCAACCCCAGGGGATCAAAACTATCCTTAGGCTCTAATAAATGTCTTGCAGTCTTGTTTAATGGCTTGCCACAACCACAGGGACTTGGAACCCAATGGCTGCTACAAACATTGTTCTCAAAAGTATCCCAGGCTACTCTAACCACCTCACCGATATCAGGTGAGGAGAGAACCCCAGGGTTTGAAAGCAATTCAAAGGGTGCTAAACAATGCATTATTTTATCTTGAAAGAAAAAACTAAAAGAAAATTTGCATTGTCCAAATATCTAATCATTTGATTATATGCAGAGATGATGATGGTGGAGGCCAAAATTTGCGAGAAGCGAAGCAAAACATGGACTGGATGGTGCGGTAACTCAAGCCACTGTGACAGGCAATGCAAGAACTGGGAAGATGCTAGGCATGGATCTTGCCATGCAGACGGGCTTGGATGGGCTTGCTTCTGCTACTTTAATTGCTAAAAAAAGTCGGACGTACGTTGTGTTACCCGAACTTTGTTGTGTGTTAACATCATGCTAAAACAAAGCTATTTGTTTCTGTTCACAGGTTCTGCAGAATTAACAGCGTGTGTAGTAGCTTAATAAAAGTGTTTCTGTTGAAACAAGTGCTGTGTATTGTGCACTTTGTTGCTGATTGTTCTCTATCAAGAGTGTTCTAAAGAACGGTTAATGTTATATATACAAACCCTAAAAATATATATATATATATATATATATATAAAACGACAAGTTTCCCTTTCTCTGAGCCTTTGGGGGAAATCAAACAGATTGATAATTGTTAAAAGAAAGTACCTGAGAGTTAGTGAAGGAGTAAGGCAAGTTGTTAACAAACAGAGTAGAAGGACAGTGTTCCGTCTTTGCGCCTCCTTCTCTAGCTTTCCCCCTCTTCCCCATCGCTCTGCTTCGCAACCTACAAACTGAGAACTGCTGTGCTTTGAACCTAAACTCTCTAAAAACCTCGCCAAATTTGTGTGGTTTAAACGGGTCGGGTCGGCTCTTGATTGGACTTCATTGGTTTTTGCTTGAACTTTGGGCTTGGGCCGGACATAAGTTTTCAATCTACACAGGCTCAATGACAATTCAATAACAAAATTGCAGAAATGGGTTTAAGTAAAAAATGTTGAATTTTCTGAGGACAAGAACAAACCTTTCGCCTATCACAATTGAACATAAAACCCCACCCCGTCAAATAACTTAACAAGCATTAAGTATGTACCAGAAAAACCAAAGAGGGAACAAAACTCAGAAACAAATCATGACTGATATAAATCACAGAAGAATCCACACTAATGGAATATGGATGCACATAGCAGAAAAGGGGCAAGGACCTCTTGTTCTTCTCATTCATGGCTTCCCTCAACTTTGGTCTTGCTGGAATTACCAGATAAATAAGCTAGCTGAACATGGTTATCATGTTGTTGCCCCGGATATGCGAGGCTAAGGGGACTCTGATTGTCCTCAGGATCCTGAATCATATACTGTTTTTCATCTTGGTGGAGATTTGATTGGCCTTCTTGATGAACTTGGAGAAGAACAGGTAAAATTGATGCGGTTTTAATGTGAAGTTCTTACAATATACTGTAGTTTGAATTGATAGCAATGTTATTGAGTAGTGATTACAATTTTATCGTGGCATGTGCATATACATTTCCATGAGGCTTAAATAAGAAACTTTTTCCTGTAAAGTGTAAACCAAATCCCTCAGTAAATTTGGTGTAAACAGGATTGGAACTCCATATCTTTTATTACAGTTGAACTCATTGGTGCCAAAGAGACTTGATAAGAACTTATGCTCAGTTTTTACAAGATACTGTAATTTGGATTGATAGCAACGTCATAAATAATGTTTCAGAATTTTATGATAGCAAAGGGTTATCCATTTCCATTAGAATATGAACTTAGTGTTGCTCAAATGTGAGATTATAGAAAATAAGAGAATTTTATATATATATATATATATACACACACACATATCTTCTGCATTTTTATAAAAGAAGGAACTGTAGTGGAATAATATCCGATTTGTATAGATAGAGAAGAAAAGCTTCTCTATTGATTTGTTCTAAAAAAGCTGCAAAATTATTTTATTTTGAACAGGCATTTGTGGTAGGACATGATTTGGGTGCACAAATTGCATGGTACCTCTGCCTCTTCAGGCCAGATAGAGTGAAAGCACTTGTTAACTTGGGAGTCCCTTACTTGCCACTCACCCCGGAACTCAAACCAACTCAATTTTTTGCCAAATATTTTGGAGAAGGCTTCTATATTTCCCAATTTCAGGTAGAATGCTAACAATTTTTTGTGGCTATTTGAAAAACTGATATATGAACCACCTAGTTCCTGCACTCTACAGGAGCCTGGAAGAGCAGAAAAGTCATTCTCCAAATATGACTCTGACAATATTGAAGAAGTTTTTACTTGTAAATGCTCCTGATCTTCTTGCTGCTGCTCCGGGTATTGAGATCATTGATTTTCTCGAGACCCCATCCTCATTACCTGAGTGGGTGAATTCGGACGAACTTCAATCTTGTGCTGAAAAATTCAATACTACCGGTTTCACTGGGGCTCTAAACTACTATTGTGCCATGGACTTGTAAGATGACACGCTACATAATTCTCAATTCCATTCCATGTTATGTTGGAAATGTTGCTCAAGTTGTTGTGAGTGCCAGTGGGACTGCCACAGGACGTTAATTGCTATGCAGCGTTATCGTCTCATATTCATGGATATATCATGGGTTAACAGGCAATGATTTTGATGCAGGAATTGGGATCCAAGCGTACCCTGGCATGGGGCCAGGATTTGTGTTCCTACAAACTTCGTAGTTGATGACAAGGATGTAGGGTTACAATCTTTTGGGACAAAGGATTACATAAAGGGAGGAGAATTTAAGGTTCTTGTACCCGAAGTTGAAGTAATAATCCTGGATGGACATCATTTTATTCAGCAAGAGAAAGCTGAGCAAATTACTGATGAAATTCTCTTATTTTTCAGTAAGAATTCACATGTCTGATGAGTGATGACCAGTAATTTGAATGGGTTTCAGTCAATGTGCTCTTAAGTACAATGTGGGATGAGTCCATTCTGATTGAAATTGTTATTAGCTATTGCGTATTTAAGTACAGCTTTTAATAAGCCCATCATGTTGGGTTTTTGAAATTAAAGGCTAGGGCTAGCCAATTCTTCTAATTACCCTATATCCACTTTGGTCAAACATTATACGCTGGTAAAATGATCTTCTTGTTCATTTATTTTAAGGATGTCACTACTTGCCATCCACATATCTACCAGCCCAGGTTAAAGTTCAGTTACAAGTACAACTCGTCCAATTTATGGATTAGTGTTGATTAAGTTTTAATTATAGATTTATAGTTCAGCCGAGGTATATAATATATACACCCCCATCTGATTATCCCATAAAAGGGGATTATCTACTTTTACATTTTAGAAAAATATACTCTCATTAATCAAAAAGTGATTAGAAATGAGAAGGAAGTTTCATGTACATTAATAATTCTCATACAGAAATCAATGGAGGTGTCAATACTTTAGTTTCAGTTAAAAGAGAAATAATTTTCTAAAGAAATTATAAGTTTGAAGTTTCATTTTTGTTTTAAACAGATGTTATTAAAGATCTTCTTTTTTTTGGCCTTGTTCATTTCGCAAGGCTCTCTGGTCTAAATCTTCGATTCCACGAGACGAGATTGGACGATCAAGATTGCTCTGATGACAAACCTAGTGGTATCGTATGTTAGCAAATCTCAACTAACAAAAACAAAATCAGAGGATTGAATTTGAATAGATACAAGAACAGAAGACAAAAATGCCTGCCTAGAGTTATCCCGGCGGGCCCATCTTTGTCATCGCTGATCTCATCTCATCAAGTGGATGCACTCACACAACCATTGGATGATCTAAATTTTAAAAGTTAAAAAATGGGACCCGATCATTTATCACAAATGCCACGTGTCAATAGAATACAGAAATAAATGCTTACTTGTCAACTAGAAAATCTAATTTTTAATGAAATTATTTATGCATACGACACCTCACTCCTCTAAATAAAATAACAGTTGGCAATTTCAATTCAACACATAACTAATTGAATATTTGTATTTTAGTGAGGAAAGCATATTATACTATATTTTTGGATTGTAGGACTTCTACGTGCCGGGCCGGGCTTGGCAAAATTGGCCCACAGTAAGATTTTATTAATTAGAGTTTGGTACAAAACACCAACCTTTTAATATCTTATACTAATATTTAATTAATAATAGGATATTGATTTGGTTTAGGTGCCCACCCAGTATTCCAAGGTGGGCACGCCAGCCTATTTTTAATTTCCCATAATAATACAAGAATAAATAGTTATTTTATATTTATATTTATATTTATATGGTTATACTTTTACTTTTAACATATTTTCATAAATAACCGTCGGAATAAAAGGAGATTTGAAATTTGTTTAAATTACATCATAAAAAAAATTATTTTGTAATGGCCTTACCATTCTTGGATTTAGGGAATATAGAACAAGTACTAAAATTTGACCAGAGGGGAGAATCAAAAGTTATATATATAAGAAAATGGTTTAATCGTAATATACGGTGAATAATATTATTTAATTAATTTATAATTTTTGTATAATTTATTATTTATATTTGAAAGAAGCATGTAGAATATTCAATTAGATGGAGTTGGGTTACTCTCTCCAGTTTAATAATGGTTATTATTTTAGTTTAAACACATAGGCATAGCACACAAGGTATTTGTTGAGGGGATATTTATAAGTTAAGATGCTAATGAAGTATATAATTCATAGTTGGTATACTTGTGGTTTTGATACTCTAATACAGTCGGCCTTATTCTTCAAATTTTGATTCGAAAGTAGCAAGCAATCCCTAATATAATACGGCGTCGTATTCATAGAGCGGGCTTGGGGTACCTTTATTTATATTTTGAGTAATGGAGATCAATCCTTTAGTGCGGATTTAATTATAAACCTTTTTTTTTCTTGTACTATTTACCAGGATTTTTTTGCTTCAAATTACATCAATTAATAGGAAATTTACTATTTACCACCCTTCTAATAAATTCTTTAACTACCAAAAATCTCATAGTATTTAATGATATCCACAAATCTTTTTTGTTATGATTGTAATAATATAAATTAACTTTAAAGTAATAAAATATTTTTATTTAAAAAATTATCAATTACATATATATAATATTAAATAGTAACAATATACTGTATAAATGATAAAATTATAATTGTGTAACATAGTTTCAAATAGTTTAATAATATTATATAAATAATAATTTTACTTTAATGACTTGTATGTATTTATTATATTAATATGACGGTTAATATTGAATATCTGTATTTTAACCCTAAAAAAAAGACATCTGTATTAAATAATAATTATGACATAATATAATGAAGTCTTATATTATTTTTATTAATTATTTGATAATACAAATATATTATTTTTACTGTTTACATAGTATATTTTTACCATTTGATATTGTCAAATACAATTGTTGACTTTTCAAATAAAAAGATTGTTATATCCTTTTAAAATTAATTTATACTATTAGAGTTATAACAATGCAAGAGTTTTTTAATATGATTAAATATTATAATATTTTTTATAATTAACAAATTTAATAGAGGATAAATTGACATTTAAGGCTCGTTTGGTTGAGTTTTTCAAATAGAATTTTTTAAAGTAAAGCTTTTCAAAATATAGTTTTAAAAAAAATCATTGATCATTTAATTGTCAATTAAAAAAACTCATTTGAAGTAATAAATCGTTTGTTTATACATTATTAAAAAGTGCTTATATGTTATTAAATTATCAAAAATAACACTTAATAAAATTTATATTCAAATTCTAAAAGATTCAATATTTTTTTTTACATATAAGTTTAAATTTATTATGTAATTTCTCAAATTCAATTTCTTAAATACAAGAATCAAGTAAAATTAATAGATAGTAATCAACGAATCAATATAAATTATTATATTTGGTATAAAAATTAAAAAAAAAATAGTAAATTTTTGTAAAAATATGATAGTTGTAGAGATATGATGAATTTAAAAAATATATATATTGAAAATATGATAGTTAAATAAGGTTTATTTTTATTAAAGGTATACTATAAAAATAAAAAAAATATTATTATGATATATATGACATTACACAAATATTAAAATAACTCAAAAAACTCTACTCGAAAAAATTTAAAATTTGAACTTTTGCAAATAAAAGTAAAGTAGCTTTTTGAATCTCCAAAAGCTCTTATATAATTGCAACCAAACATTATCAAAAAAATTTAAAAATGACTTTTGGCGTTAAAAATGTTCTTTTGACCAGTAAAGAAGCCTAACCAACAGACATTTACTCTATTAATAATGGGCACTTACTCTTTTAATATTCGTTATTATAATTTGTGTGTGTATATATATATATATATATATATATACCACCTTAATTGTGTCATTTCTTACAACACAACACATGCTACTTTGTTACAATTAATAATTCTAAAACCCTAAGGAGAAAAAACCTCCAAACTCAAAAGAAAAGCCGCCACACCTTAAAATCCCTCTCTATCGGAGAGGGGGCTACGACCTCCTCTCCAGCGCCCCCCTAAAGTCACCATTAGCTTAGATTTGTCTTTTTGTTTTTTCTTTCAATTTTTATTTTATTTTCTCTTTGTTCATTTTTCTTAATTTATGTTTGTGGCGTTGTCGATCTCCCTCGACTCGATTGGGATCCTTCTCGCCAGCAATTGCAGGGTTTTGGCAAGATGCACGTCTTTTCGTTGGCTCCCCCCAGATGGCCAAGCAATATTACTGTCTCAACCAAATTTAGCCTTCGCTGACTAACTGTGGTCCCAAAGCTGGCACTTTGCGAAGATTCGACAGATGTGTGCTCTCCCTTGTCGTCTTCCTCCTTCGGCAACCACGAATCAATTCTGCCATAGAGACTAATTTAAGCGAGTTCAGTTTTGGGTCATTGTCGAACGCCAACAAGTCACCGCCATGTTTTGCCTCGAACCTCCATTGTTTCGATCAAGCCGTTATCCACCATCTACGGTCACTATAAAACAAAAGCCGCCAGCTACTGTTCATATACTTACATATTGCAGTTGTTGCTGTGGGTTATGCGGTATTGGTAGTTTATGGGTTTGGTGTGTGATTTGATTGTTGTAGGGGTAATTTATAATTTTTCTCTGTCGTAGGTGTTTTATAGTTTTTGTGTAATTATCCTTTTTAACCAGGTAATTATCCTTATTTATGAGGTAAGCATTCTCTTTATGAGATTAAATTCTAATTTTTAGAGTTGGACATCGTCGTTCGTAATAGGGGTAATAATCCCTATGGGATAGTTTATAACGATAGTTCTTGTTGTAAGACTTGTTATATCTCTATCAGGAGTAGTAGATTCGAACGGATCATAAATGACTTATTTTATCCCTATGTAGCATCTCGATAATTATTTGATAAATATCATTGGATCTACATTATAATATTATAAACTTATTTATGATATTACAATTTACATTGTTCGTAATAGGGGTAATAATCCAACATGCTACTTTGTTAAAGATTTCGTTTTGACTTAAGGACATAATTCAAAGCTATTTGCTAAATTTGATAAAAAAAGAATAAGTTATTGAGACCGTGTCCTTTGAATATTGAATATTGCACGATTCTTTTCTTAAATTATATATATATATTTTAAAAGAGTTTCTATAGATCTCTTACAAATAATATTTTAAATATATATATACACATAAGTACATTAGTAATGTTAAATATTTTAAATTATATAAAAAATAATATGTCAAATAAATATTAAATTATAAAATAGTATAAATTTTAAAATTATTTATTATTTATTTAATATATTATTTTTAAAATACAATTTAAAATACTTAATATTATGTATATATATATATATATAATCTTTAACATGGATACTTATCAATCATCTTCAATTAATGTAGAGTACTGCCTCCCCAACAAAAATCAACATGAACTATCTAGTTTATAAGTAGCATGGTTCTTAGAGTTTGAACATTGATTAGCAATATTTTCTTTACTATTTATAAACCCGCAAACATAAAATAACCTGAAATTAATTTTAAATTATATTTTTAAGAAGAAAAAAAAAGGTAAATCAAACAAAAAATAAATAAAAAGCATACACGTAGGTTTCCACAAAAGTAGCCTCTCATATGTCATACCGAGGACGTAATGCGTTGCCCAATCGTTCGTACGTTACTGAGAAATAGAGAAAAATGTCATAATCGTGTAGCGAAGATAAAAATGTGTGTGGTCATAAGAATTTATTCTATTTTAGAATAAATCAATTTTTATCTTTTCAGGAAAAAAGAAAAAGAAAAATAATAAATGAAAATTGGTATAAATCTTTCTAGTTAAATTAAACGAGACTGGTCATAAAAGTCAAGTCTTGAGATGGAGGGGAATGGGAGCTGATCCCTAACCTACTCTACGCTCTTTTATTTTGTAAATAGAATAGGGATAGATATGGTTTCGTATCCCGAACTAAGGATGACCAAATTTAATTTTGAATTTGAGTTTTGTTTAATTTAAATTTGAGCTTATTTTTTGGAATTTAGATTTTAAGTTTAGTTTGAGTCGAGTTGGATTCAAGTTTATATTTAGGTTATGTTGGGTTGGGCCAAATTCAGGTTAAACTTAATTTTTTTAATTTTTATATTATTTTGATAAAATTTAAAAATTTAAAATATTTATTTTATAAAATAATTATTCAATTATGAAACTTTTATAATATAATTTGTATTAATAATTTAATATATTTTTTATTCTTATTTTTAATTTTTAATTGTTTAAATTAAATTTAAATTTTTAAAGCATTTATTTTATAAAATAATTGTTATATTCATATATATCAAAAATTAAAAATTAGTTTAAGATTTAAAAAATATAAAAAAATAGATCAAGCCAAATTTTCGATAATCCAAATTCAAATTTCTAAAAAAAAAATAAGAATCTAAATAAAAATTCAAATTTTTTTCGAACCAAATTTTAGATCCGGGCCAAATTGCTAACCCTATCTCAAACCTAATCCAATTAAGGCTAGTCCATGAAATTTTATTGATATAATGAAAAGTTTCAAGGTTATTATTAACCCTAAATGTTATTATTAAATTTGTTGGTTATCAAAAACTATTGGTTGAGATTAATGAAAAATAAAGAAAAAACTCAATAAGAACACCAAATTTATAATAATTCAGTTTAATGTGAAGTTATATTTACATTCATCAAGTATTATTAGCTCACTTGAAAGCACTATAAATCTATCAAATTTTTGTTGTTACAATAAAGATATATATAGGCAATGCCTTTTTAAAAAATTACCCCAACAAATAATAAGTTCACTTGAATAATGTTATCCTTTAAATTTTCCCTTACTTATATGGTAGTAGGAGTATAGAATCATATAATCAAAATTAAATTAGGATATTATAATACTTTATTAATTAGTTTTCTTTTATTAGAGTTTTGCAAAAATAAAGATGGTAGTTTTATTTTTTTATTAAAAAAATTTCTTGTAGAATCCTATTTGAAATAATATAGCTTTCTTTATATTTGTTAATTAGTCTTTTCTAAGCATTATAATAAATTGAACCTGTCAAAATTTCGGATAAATAATTACTATTTTTTATTTTATATAATTATATATATAATAAAAATTATAGTCATGTGCATCACATAAAAATAGCACAAAGAAAGATAAAATAATAGATATAAATTTAGTACAAATTACTGTATTGATATAGCACAATCAATTCATTATAATATAAACATGAAAATAATTGTTACTTACACATTGACAATTATAAAGAAAAATTTGTATATGAAAGGCACTTAATAAATGATCACAACTTTTTTAAAATCGTGCGATCTTATAACACTTGAGGTATAACACAAAGTATACCTTTTGTGACAAATGTTGTGCACTTAATAATTTCGAGTTTATTTTGGCTCTTTTAATATACTCCACAAATTTTAAAGTTATATTTTACCAAAGGTCAATTTAGTAATATTATAATTTTTAAAATAATAATTATTAATTATATTTATTAAATAATTATTTGTGAATAAAATGAGTTAATGTTTAATAAATTATATTTTTAAAAGTATCGTAAATTTTAAAAACAGTTTATAAATATTTAATAGATTTGTTGTTGTAATACTGTACAAATTTATACGGCTAAAATAGACATAATAGTAACAATAATTCAAAATAATAATAATGCATGAAATATTTTTATATAAATGTTATAATCAATAAACTACCTAACATACTTTTGCATATATGTTTAGCATTTGTACGCATATGTATAATATTTATACATTAGAAGTATATTATTAAATTAAATAGAAGAATACTATTAGATTAAATTTTAATGGTTTTATTATTAAATTTTGAATTAAAAAATAAATAAAAGAATAATTTTGGGTTTGTTTGATTTATATGAGGATATATATAGAACAAATTTAATGAAAAAATTAATTCTCAAAATTAAATTTTAAAAAATAACTCTCTCCCCACTTCTTAATATATGTGGGGTGATTTTATCAAAAGTAATTTTTAAAAATAATTTATCAAACACCTCACTTTAAATTTTTGGAATCACTCCAAGCCTTCTCAATAATAACTCAAACCAGTCCAAAATATACTATAACACGGTTACTATTTAAAAAAAATGAATTTATTGAAATCATGTTTATATCTTATCTGCAATAATATACTATTTTGCTGTAAGCAAAAATGGAGAAAATAAGTGTTCAACATAAAAATTCCATATTGGTTTAATTACCCTAAAGTTATACTTATGATCACATAATAGTACACTAAAGAGATTTGGCTCCAAAGTCATATTTACTCTAAAAAAAAAATTGAGAGAAATTTACCCTTTTTAATACCAAGAGGAGTAGAATCTCACATTTTATTTATGTGGTGTTACCAAGTAGTTATTAGTTGCTTATAGATTAAGTATCAATTTAGTTGGTTTTTATTATTGGCTAGGAGAGTTTTTGTTTAAAGAGAAAAAAATATAAACTTTCCTAGTTTGAAAAAAGGAATATGTAAATTTTTTTTGTTTATAGTGTTAAGTGACAGAATCTATTAATTTTAACAGAAAATCGGTTAAAATTAATAAAATTACCATTATTCACCTTTTATGATTGAAAAAAATCTAAATTCAAATGATTAAAATAAGATTCGAACCCTTGACCTCCCAATCTCAATATAAAAAGTAGATACTTTAACCAATTAAACTACTATAAATTTTTATTTATTTATGTGATTAAAAATTTATTAGAGATATTATTCTTAACTAAGTTATTCAATAAATAAAACATTGATTATCATTGACAACGACCATTTGACCAATCGTTAATTGATGCTATTGACTGGTTATTGATTGACATTAACCAATCGTTAATTAATTATTGACCGACGTTAACCAAAATTTCTATCTTGCAACTAAAAGGAGGTGATTTTTTATTTTTATCTTTTTGGACGTTAACTTTAATATATTTCATCACCTGACAAGAGTGTAAAGAGAATTTTTTAAACTATTAAAGTCTGCCTGTCCATTTTTTAAAGTATGAGAGTTCATATGTTATTTTTTCTTTTTTTTAATGTAAAAAGTAATTTTTTTAAAATTTTTTACCGATATTTAGTTATAATTAGAGAAAAAAATTTGTAAATTAAAAAAAATTATTTTATTTCTATCTATGAAAACTCAAAATTTATGTTTTTGGGATCAAAGTTTTTTTTATAAAAAAATAAATTGTGTAATGTGACATATATTGCAATAATTTTTAAAAACTTTTTATGATGTGCCTTTAATAAAAATAAACTCTATTTAACTAATCTATTTTTAATATTTTCTTCAAAATCATTATATCTTCGTATCTCAAATTATTATATATTTACAAGATTCTTTATCAAAAATTATTTGTCGTTGATAAGAATTATTCTATTTTTTATTTTTATACCAAACACTTTATTTGATTTGTTAATTATTATGTATTAATTTTACTTAAATTCTTGTGTGTTTAATAGATTTGATTCGAGGAAGCATGAGATAAATTTAAATTTATATATACAAAAATTGAATTGTTTAAAATTTGGATATAAATTTTATTAAGTATCATTTTTTGTAATTGATAAATATTTTTAACAAAATGTAACAAACAATCTAACATTTCAAAAAATTTATTTTGAATTGATAATTGGATGATCAATAAAAATTTTTTTAATAGTTCTACTTCTAAAGATTCTACTTTTAAAATCTCTACTTCTAAGAACTCTTATCTTTTTGCTCATGGCGGGTTAGCTAAATTGACAATAACCTCTTTGTAAGCGCACCCCCCTATGGATTCAAATTCCCCCTCCCCCATAATTGTAAAAATATCTAAAAAAGAAAAAACTCCTATCTTTTTTATTGCCTATTCCCCCTTTTTTTTTTAAAAAAAAATCTTAATTTTCATATCCATAGACTACAAATTTAAGAGAATACAAATCTCTAAAAAAAATAAATATAATTATAATAAAAATTATTGATTCAAAACAAAAGATATCTAAAATTATCCTATTTTTAATCAAATTTCCGAAATAACAATATTTTTTACTCTCTTGCATGTCGTATGTTTGTTTTCTATACTAAACTTTGCATTTGCAGGTTCTCCGAATTGTAATTAACATTTTAGACTTTGAACATAACCGAATCATAAATAGATATTTCTTAATAACTAAATAAATACATGATAATATGATAATCAAACAATTTCGTTTTTATTTTCTCCTTAAAATTCAAAGCATATATGCCCAATAAATAATCCCGTATCCGGTTGCCTATAGATGAGTCATAGTGGTGAAACAATTACGCAAACTACCTGCCAAAGTTTCAAGATAATAAACACATAAAGCCCTCGTAATTCTACAGTAATTTCCGGTAGATGAAGGCAAGATTTTCTAGAAAAGTACCATATAAACAATCAAAATTTCTCTAATAAATATAACAATTAAAAGTACTTAGAACTTAAAAGAGAATAAATTTAGGTACGATCAGCAAGAATTGAAGAGTTGCTTTGAGATTGAATGGCAACCGACAATGATTGAATGGCGACTAAATAACAACCAAATGACGATCAAACGTGACCGGATAACAATTGATTTTGACGATAGATGAAGGGGCTAAAAAAAGAGAGACAAAATTTTAGGTTAGAGAATATCAAATGAGACTTGTTTTAAATTTTAAAAAGTATTTTAGAAATTGTAAAAAAATCATTGAAGTTCCCAAATGCTAACAAAAAAAATCACCTATTTTGGTAGTTTATCCAAAAAAACACTTCTAGTGCCTCTTAAAATTAAAAAGAAGATTTTAAATTTTTTACAAACATTCCACAAAATACTTTTAACTTTAATAAATTAATACCAAACAGACAATCTTTAAATACAATTTTGAACACCACAATTTAAACATGTGATTTAAAAAAAAAAAAATTAAAGTTTTGTGTCTGTTTGATTATATTTTCAGCAAACAATTTTTTTTTAAAAAAATATTTAAAAAAACACTTTTATTTAAACACTTTTAAGAACTTATTTTCAAAACCAACAAAATATCATTTTCAAATTATAATTTGAAAACAACAATTTCTTTTTTTCCAGGTTTCTAAAAACCAATGTTTTTAACATAAATTTCAATGCTTTTAGCAAAATAACATTTATACTTATTTTTAAGAAATAATACTAAGTACGTTCTCATTATTATTTTAAAATTTTACAACTCTTTAATAGTTTGAAAAAGTATTTTTTTTTTAACAAACCTTACTAAACACATCTAATACTAAACTTCTTAACCATGTTCACAACATAACCCCTCCATTTTTTGTTGTCCAAAAGTAATTTTTATACAAAAAATTTTAAGCTTACCGGTCCTATGACTAGATTCTCTCAAAATAGTACTTTTTTTTTTAATCACCAATAAATATAATATTATTAAAAAATTCGATAACATTACATCTTAGATTTGCTATATAAAATCAGACAATTTATCAAACTTTACACAAGATATCCTTTTATAATATGCCCGAATCTAAACTCTCCTTAAGGAGAAAATATACACTCCATTACGAGGTTATCTCAATAATTGAGATTTCTGCTCTTATTTTAGATGAAAAATTATATCTTTACGTAAGATAGACAAAATCAATACTAAAGAGATACCAATATCCTCACATAAGAGGGACAACATTCTCACTAAAGAGGTAACAACTGTCCTCATATAAGAGGAACAACACAAAACAGAACCACAAATTTACAACACTCTTAATACAATCAATTACAATATTTTACCCTCTTAGAACACACCAAACCACAAAGCATTCGAATTACATAATAAACGCAAAAATCTAATACAGGTGAGCAACAAAGTTGATTGAGTCTAAACAACAGTGTAACTATCGAGGGGCCACTAGGGATGACAAAATCAAAATTCGATTTCGAATTTTTTTAGTGAATTTGGAACTCGAGTTTTATTTGAGTTTTTTGGATTCGGGTTTAAATTTGGATTCGGATCTGGATTTAAGTTTGGATTTGATTTTTTTAATTTTTAAAATTTTAGGTGAAATTTAAATTTTTAAGATATTTATTTTGTAAAATAATTTTTAAATTCACACACACACATATATATATATATTAAAAATTAGGAATTTTATAAATTACTTTATGACTTCAATAAATAAAATTTAGATCCGGGTCCATATTTTCGAGTTCCCAAAAAAACTCGAAACTTGATCCAAATTTTATTTATTTATTTTAATATTTTTAAGTCATAAATTAATTCATAAAATTTATAAATTTTAATATATATGAATCTAACAATTATTTTATAAAATAAATATTTTAAAATTTTAAATTTCAGCTAAAATTAAAAAAAATACAAAAATAAAATTTAAACTTAAACTGAAAAAACTCAGATAAAACTCGAATTCTAAGGCACTAAAAAAATTTGAATCAGAATTCAAATTTTGCCAATCCTAATTTCCGGTAAAAAAAAAAAAGCTAGCGGTAATTGAGTGAGCATGAGTTCAGAGTTGCAGTTCACCGGAAAATAATACTTAATTCATCGTAACGTTTTCCAAAGTACTTTTTTGGGATAATAACATCCAAATCTCTAACTCTACCCATTTTACATTCTTTGGAATAAAGTCGTAGTTTTTTCATTGTGACGAATAAGTCCCTAACTTTTATAAGATGACCAAAATGCACTTGTAATATTAAATTTTAACCATCCCATTTCAAGACTATGCACACTTGACATTGAAGAGTATTTTAATTACTTTGATAATAATTAGAGAATTATTTCATATAATTATATAAAATAAGTTTCCTATACAAGAATTATATAATATAATTTTTTTAATAGTTTATGATGTGGATATTTCAAATTATTTTTATAATATTTTAATGTAAAATTTTAGAGCATGTAGTGAAATGATAGAACGATTGTATCGTAGAGTTGTAAAACTGCTCAATATGAAACATTATGTCGTTAGACGATAAAGTAGAAAATTTTTTGTTAAGGACCTGAATTTTGGTATCAGCATTTTATAACGGGGATATTAACATTGTTACCTCTTGAAGTTTACATAAATTATAATTTTACGGTGGCTTTAGTTTTAATTATCACATTACTCCTTCTATTTCATTTAAAAAAATAAAAATACTTCTAGAATTATTTTTTATCAACTAAATTACTAAAATATCCTTAAAAAGAAAATATTTTTATCTTTTAAATTAAATAGAGAATATAATAACATAATTAAAACTAAAATTATCATAAAATTGTAATTTGTGTAAACCTCAAGTGGTGACAGTGTTAATACCCCTAATGTAAACAAAAATATAAAAAGTAAAAAGTGAAGAGGTGAGCTTAAGTTCAGTTCAGTTTAATTTCTTCTGCTTGAATATAACCGTTCCATTTAAATGAAATTGATCGATTTTAATTTTAGTTCAGTTTGGTTCGTCTTTAAATTGAAACAAAATTGAATTTACTTATCCCTACTAAGTAATAGAGATCGGTAAAAATTATTATTATTTTTTAAATAAAAATAAAGGCATGAGTAGTTTAAAATTTTATAAATTTAAAATAAAAATTTTGTATCACAACTAATATATGTATCCTCAATTAATAATTATCACATGTTAAATAGTAATTAACTTTTCAATTCTTATTAATTAATGATTTTTATATATTAAATAGTTATTGACCTTTTAATTTTTATTAATAAAGTTATTATACAATACCAATTAATAATAGATACATCAAATATCACATTAATTTTTAAATTTTAATTTTGTAAGTCTTAAAATTATTGGTGAGCGTAATAATTAATTTAATTAATGAAATATTTTAAGTTAATATAAAAGAAGAGGTCCAAAATTGACCTCTCACATCAAGAAGAAGAAAAAATCTAATTTGATTTATGGGTTGAGCTGCATTAAGATGGAAAGAAATTTAATTTATGTATCATGTAATTAAAAATAAATAAATGTTTAAAAACACTTTAGTTTATATTTTAACATTAATAAAAAACGCAGTAGTTGCGAACATATCTTTCTAACTATAAAACTAATCCTATCATTGTTTTTTAATCTGAGCTTGAAGCATCGTTGTCTTACTATTACTATTTCTTTTATGGGGTCTTAGGTAGGAAACTGGAAACTGGACTCTAGAAGAGTAAATAAAATATACTCAAGTTCATTGACAATTCAACAACAAAATTGCAGAAATGTGTTCAAGTCAAAAGTGTTGAATTTTCCGAGGACAAGAACAAATCTATCGCCTATCAGAATTGACATTTAAACTCCACCTCGTCAAGTAAATGAACAAGCATTGAGTATTTACCAAGAAAACCAAAGAGGGAACAAAGCTCAAAAACAAATCATGAGTGACATAAATCACAGGAGGATCCACACTAATGGGATATGGATGCACATAGCAGAAAAGGGGCAAGGACCTCTTGTTCTTCTCATTCATGGCTTCCCTCAACTTTGGTCTTGCTGGAATTACCAGATAAATAAGCTGGCTGAACATGGTTATCATGTTGTTGCCCCAGATATGCGAGGCTACGGGGACTCTGATTGTCCTCCGGATCCTGAATCATATACAGTTTTTCATCTTGTTGGAGATTTGATTGGCCTCCTTGCTGAACTTGGAGAAGAACAGGTAAAATTGATGCGGTTTTAATGTGAAGTTCTTATAAATATACTGCCGTTTGAATTTATAGCAATGTTATTGAGTAGTGTTTTAGAATTTTATCTAACATATGCCTATACATTTCCACGAGGCTTAAATAAGAAACTTTTTCCTGTAAAGTGTAAACCAAATCCCTCAGTAATTTTGGAGTAAACAGGATTGGAACTCCATATCTTTTGTACCACTCCTAGAGGTTTTACAGTTGAACTCATTGGTGCCAAAGAGACTTGATAAGAACTTATGCTCAGTTTGTACACCATACTGATATTTGGACTGCTAGCAATGTTATAAATAATGTTTCAGAATTTTATGATAGCACAGGGTTATCCATTTCCATTAGGATATGAACTTAGTGTTGCTCAAATGTGAGATTATAGAAAACAACGTTCTGAATGTAACAGGTTTCTTAAGAAAATTATATATATATATATATATGTAATGCATTTTAGAAAAGAAGGAATAGGAGTGGAATAATATCCAATTTGTATAGATACAGAAGAAAAGCTTCTCTATTGATTTGTTCTAAAAAAGCTGCAAAATAATTTTATTTTGAACAGGCATTTGTGGTGGGACATGATTTGGGTGCCCAAATTGCATGGTACCTTTGCCTCTTCAGGCCAGATAGAGTGAAAGCACTTGTTAACTTAGGAGTCCCTTACTTGCCACGCTCCCCAGAACTCAAACCAACTCAATTTTTTGCCAAATATTTTGGAGAAGGCTTCTATATTTCCCAATTTCAGGTAGAATGCTAAAACTTTCTTGTGGCTATTTGAAAATCCGATATATGAACCACCTAGTTCCTGCTCTCTACAGGAGCCTGGAAGAGCAGAAAAGTCATTCTCCAAATATGACTCTTTGACAATATTGAAGAAGTTTTTACTTGTAAATGCTCCTGATCTTCTTGCTGCTGCTCCGGGTATTGAGATCATTGATTTTCTCGAGACCCCATCCTCATTACCTGAGTGGGTGAATTCGGACGAACTTCAATCTTGTGCTGAAAAATTCAATACTACCGGTTTCACTGGGGCTCTAAACTACTATCGTGCCATGGACATGTAAGATGACACGCTACATAATTCTCAATTCCATTTCATGTTTTGTTGGAAATGTTGCTCAAGTTGTTGTGAGTGCGAGTGGGACTGCCACAGGACGTCAATTTCTATGCAGCGTTATCGTCTCATATTCATGGTTATATCATGGGTTAACAAGCAATGATTTTGATGCAGGAATTGGGAGCTAAGCGGACCCTGGCAGGGGGCCAGGATTTGCGTTCCTACAAAATTCGTAGTTGGTGACAAGGATGTAGGATTACAATCTTTTGGGACAAAGGATTACATAAAGGGAGGGGACTTTAAGGCTCTTGTACCCGATGTTGAAGTAATAATCCTGGATGGACATCATTTTATTCAGCAAGAAAAAGCCGAGCAAATTACTGATGAAATTCTCTTATTTTTCAGTAAGAATTCACATGTCTGATGAGTGATGACCAGTAATTTGAATGGGTTTCAGTCAATGTGCTCTTAAGTACAATGTGGGATGAGTCCATTCTGATTGAAATTGTTATTAGCTATTGTGTATTTAAATACAGCTTTTAATAAGCCATCATGTTGGGTTCTTGAAATTAAAGGCTATGGCTAGCCAATTCTTCTACCCTAACTTTGGTCAAACATTATGAGCTGGTAAAATAATTCTCATACAGAAATCAATGGAGGTGTCAATACTTTAGTTTCAGTAAAAACAAAAAAATAATCTAAAGAAATTATAAGTTTGAAATAGGGGTGGGTTCTGTTCCTTTTTTAATAAATAAAATTAAAATTGATTTTTTTATGAAAAAAATTGAATCAAATCAAACTGATTTTTTTCGATTCATTTTTTTTAATTTTTTTTATTTTAAATTGTGAATTTTTTAAATTTATTTGTTCAAATAATTTAATAGCTTATTTTAAATCATTTATTATTTTTTCATTACACCTTACAAATTACTAAATTTGTTCTTATAAATTATATAAGTATTTAAAAAATTAAATTGATTAAATTAATATATATTACACGTTATATATTATACAATAAAAAAAATTCATTACACATTACATAAATCACTAAATTTATTTTTATATATTATATAAGTCTTTAAAAAATTAAATTCACTAAATTATTATATATTATATAATAAAAAAAATTTATTACACGTTACATAAGCCACTAAATTTATTATATAAGTCTTAAACATTAAGTTGACTAAATTAATATATATTACACGTTGCATTACACGTTATATATTATATAATTAAAATTATATATTAAATAAATTATTAAATTTATTCTTATATATTATATAAGTTTTTAAAAATTTAGATTATTTTTTGAATTTTTAAAATTTTTTATTTTAAATTATAGACTTTTTAAATTTATTTATCTAAATAATTTAATAAATTATTTTTTAACCTAATTTTTTATTAAAAAAATCACATCAAACCAATCAATTCAATTTTTTAATTTCCAATTTTTTTTTACTTACCTTTAATTTGAAATTTCATTTTTGTTTTAAACAGATGTTATTAATCTCGATCAATGTAGAAAATTAAAGATCTTTTTTGTCCTTGTTTGGGGGTTCCACGAGACGAGATTGGACGATCAAGATTGCTCTCTTTCTTTCTGGTATCTGATGACATACTTAGTCATATGTTACAGCTACAAAAACAGGAGGAGGATAGGCAGGAAGACAAAATGCCTGCCTTGAGTCATACGTCCCCCCGTGTGGATCCCACTAGCATTATCCCGCCGGGCCCATACACGCAACACACGCACACTATTGGATGATCTAATTTTTAAAAATTCAAGTGCCACGTGTCAATAGATTACATAAGTAAATGCTTACTTGTCAACTAGAAAATCTAATTTTTAATAAAATTATTTATACCGGCCCAGGTTAAAGATTTAATTATAGATTTATAGTTCAACTCGCCCAATTTATCGATTAGTGTTGATTAAGTTTTAATTATAGATTTATAGTTCAGGCCAGGCATATAATATATACACCCCCGTCTGATTGTCCCATAAAAAGGGATTATCTACTTTTACACACACACATATATATATATACTTTTAAAGTAAAGTTTAATTACATAAATATTTGAGAGTTTTAAATTTTGATATTAATATTTAAAATTTTGATAAAATATGTAAATACCTTATTATTAAGAATATTATATTAAAATTAACAAATTCTCTAATAATATGTATGAAAAATTAAATTACTTTTAATATAGATTTTAAAATTTTATCTTAATAAATTTTTTTAAAAAGTAAAAAATTAAATTAATAATTAATAATAACAACAATAAAATTAAAACTCTTAAAAAATTAAAAAATATAAAAATAATATTAACAATAATAGAAAAACAAAAAATAATTTAAAAAAAGTTCCAACGGCCAAATGATGAGATATTTTTAGTTTTTTTTTTAAAATTTAAATATTTTTTTATTTCTAATATTTAATATTTATTTATTTAATTCGTGTCTTTTTCTTATTACATCACGTGTCATTCTAAATTAACATATTTTAAATTAATTTAAATACCTATTTTTAAAATTCTCAAATATTTAAATAATTATACTTTATTTTAAAAATATTCATAATAATAACCCTATTAAAATATCCTCTCATATATAAAAAATTTAAATTTAAGTTTAAATACATACAGCTACAGAAACAGGAACAGAAGGATAGGCAAGAATACAAAAATGCCTGCCTAGAGAGCCTTATGCGCCCCCAACCCCACTTCTGGGTCCCACTAGCATTATCATCGCTGATCTCATCTCATCAACATTTAAAGAAACACACGCACACCATTGGACGATCTAAATTTTAAAAAGTTAATTGGGACCCGCAATGATCTTTTCTCACAAATGCCACGTGTAAATTGTTTACAGAAATAATTTTGTTAATCAATTTTATGCTTACTTGTCAACTAGAAAATCTAATTTTTAATGAAATTATTTATTCATACGGACACCTCACTCGTCTAAATAAAATAAATAACAGTTGGCAATTTCAATTAAACATAACTAATTGAATATTTGTATTTTCATGAAGAATATAATTGCCAATGGTTTGATTATTGGAAGCATATTATATTATATTTTTGGATTATAGGACTTCCAAGTGCCGGGCCGGGCTTGGCAAAAGTGGCCCGCATTAAGATTTTATTAATTAGAGTTTGGTACAAAACACCACCCTCCAAAAACCTTTTCAAAAGCTTATATTAATATTTAATTAATAATAGAATATTGATTTAGGCGCCCACCCGGTATTCTAAGATGGGCAGGGCACCCCATCCTATGTTTAATTTCCCATAATAATAATAATAATAATACAAGAATAAATGATTATACTATACTTTTACTTGAGCAAATTTTCATAAATAATAGCTTGGAATAAAAGGAGATTAGAAAATTTGTTTAAATTGCAGCATAAAAATATTATTATTTAATGGCTTTTCCATTCTTGGGTTTAGGGAATATATAACAAGAATTGATGAAAAGTCTGAGGGAAAGCAAGTAGAATGTTCGAGTTTAATATCTGGTGAGGGAATATTTACAATGTCAGTGGCACCTTTTTCTTGGCAATAAGTTGAGATGCTAACAAAGTATATAATTCATAGTTAATGTACTTGTGGTTTTGATACTCTAATTCGGCCCGCCTTATTCTCCATTGGAGCATTAATACTAATATTGATAAGGGGATTTAATCATAATCTTTTTGGTCTTGTCCTATTTGTAAGGATTTTTTTTTTTTTGGGTTCAAATTACACCAATTAATAGGAAATTTATCATTTACTCTTTCAACAGATTTTTTAACTATCAAAATCTCTTTTAGTATTTGATAATATCTAAAAACTCCTACTATTATAACTGTAATAATATAAATTATTTTTATAGAGATATAAAAAAAATTTTATTTAAAAAATCAACAACAAAATTTATACAATACTAATATATTGTGTAAATAATAAAATTAACATAGTATAATATTGAATAGAAAAAACAATTTTCTCGAACTAACGAGTTTTAAATTTATTTAATTATAAAAACATGGTTTTGGGCCTTTGTCTGACTTGGGCTGTGATCCTAGGTTTTTTGGGTCTTTCATCTAATTGCTCCTCCTATAAAGATCAAGAAAAATGCACGTTATGGCATCGGCGATGGTGATTCTAGTAAAGACCCTCTAATGTTTAAGTTAGCCTCCAAATGTGTATTGAGAAGGAAATAAAGAGAGTGAAAGTAGATAGAGTATCTAGAAATCAAACCTTGTTCTTTGTTACTCTTGAAAAGTGTTGATTAATTAAGGATGTATACATATGGTGTAAGTGTTTTTATGCAAATATACATATCTCATACATATACATACACAACAAAAGTTTAAAATTAAACAATGAACATAAATTATACATATTAAATAATTTATCTATAAATTGAGAATATAATCCTTAAAGCATTTAGATTAAATTTGATTGAAGTCGACCTGAAATATAACCGTTATCAATTATAAAAATCAATAAAAGTGGGATTGATTGTCTAGAATAACAGCTTATAATTCAGCAATCAGTTTAACTCTTTAAACCAATCTTAAGATGAACTCTTTATCTAAGGTTTGTGTTTGTTTTTAACCTTTGTTTAATCTTTGAACAATAAAAAATAAATAAAAGTTTAATGCTTTAATGGCCTAATATAAAGGAAGAAGATGATAAATAGTGGATTCAAAACTTGAATTAAAGATAAAAGAAACAATTTCTCTCTCTCAATAGCCGGGCACAGCAAAATGCATTAGCCTAATTTTTTTTGTTTCATTTGGCTTATTAACTTAAATGCATTTCATTTAACACTTAAATTCATTTGCATTTAACAATTAATTTCACTTTAAAAGAATTTCATTTAATTTAAACTAATTTAGCCTTAATTAACTCTTAATTATAGTTAGGTTAATCTTAACTTAATCTTTAAGTTAATTTAGATATTGAGCTAATCTAACCCTAGTTAACTATTAACTTAGGTTAAATTATATAATATTTAATTATTAAATATAATAAAATATCTTATTTTTAACCTAATCTTAAGGTTAACTTTTAATCAATGTTAAGTTAAACTTTATTTAATAATAAAATAATATAGTATCTTAATTTTAACTTAACTTTAAGGTTAACTCTTAACCAAGGTTAAGTTAAACTTTATTTAAAAATAATATAATATCTTAATTTTAACTTAACCTTAAGGTTAACAATTAACTTAGATTAAGTTAAATAAAATATCTTGATTATTTAATAATAAAATAAATAATTAAGTAAAATTACCTTTATATTCTTACTAGGTTACCAAGTTAACCCAAAGTGAGTTCTACATTAATTATATATTTTAGTTAACTTAACTATGGTAAATTTGCTAGATTTTATTAGATTGAACTATTCACTCTAGTACGTTACCCTGGTGCACAACGAGTACTTCATATTGGGACTCCTTAGATCCACGTCCGAATCGTCAAATGGAACTATTTCACAAGTCTGTGAACGATGCCCCGCGCATATGTCACAAATATTATAAATCAGTGCGTTAGATCATACAAGTTGAGGTTATTGCGCACAACGCATACGTATAATCCTTCCGTCATTAAACCCTAGATATGTGGGAATATAGATTAGCACCGTCAAATTCCCATAAACTCATTCATGAACTTATCTCTAGATTCGTATCTCAATAAACAATATACGTAAACACATTTACTATATTGTTTAATCCAGTAAAAACATTCCTTTTCCGAGTTTATTGGTTATGGCTATAAAACTTTCTAAGATACAATCTCGGAGCATCAGATATACAACCCACCTATGTGAACTGTCGGATCTCGTATCTACATACATTGGACTCCATGAGTATCGAACCATACCTAGTAACATGTAAAGGTCAAACCATAAAAGGTCTCTGACATCCGTGAAACCAAAGGATGATAGATTACCCACAAGCCTACTGTGTCGCTAAAGTTAAAGGACTTTGAATACTACTCAACTCGAGCGGATCTATCATTGACAGCTTCATAGGATGTCTATTAGAGTTCTCATGAGTCTATTCAGTATCTAATCCTTATTGAATATTTATATGTTTATACGAGCTTCTACTAAGCTCATGGTCATCTAAGAACAATCATATATACCATGCAAATATAAACATACATTGATCTATATAGTATGGATTCACCAATGGACCCACATTAGTGAACATAAATCAAGAACACTGTATTTGAGAACATACTTATATAATGACATTTCTTAGCACCTATTGCAACTCTTTATAACTATGTCATTACTAGTATACTATCATGTCTTTGTGTCATTATAGACAAGATTTTAACTTTTTAGATTTGCTGACTGTTATAATCTATTAACTCTTAACAATGCTAACTCTTAGCACTTATAGTTTTCAATATTGCTAACTCTTAACCCTGCTCTAATCACTTTTATACCATACAATGTTTATAGTGTTACAAGACTAAGTACCATTTAATAAAGGTTATTAGCGATTTAATAAAATATACATTATATAAATATTACAAAATAAATATTTATACAAACAGTGATGACACATAAGCACAAACCATAATAACTCTTCCATTTTATATAGTATTAATCTTTGAACGAATGGTCAGGCCCAAGATTATTGGGGTTTCCTATAATGGTGGTGCAGGCTGTCAGTTATGATGACTTACCTTATCAAGGCTTTGGGAAGTTTCCTTATAAGGATGTGTTATAACCTTCCTTTTGGGACTTTAATTTGTCTTGTAAATTGAATAGTCAGACTACTCGGGTTATTTTAAAGTACAGACTACTCGAAATGTCTGAAATCCTAAGCATTTTAGGACTGGTATATGGGTTGCTTTTGTTCATGAATGAGCGACTCGGTATATTTGTGGTGTAAGCTACTCGTGGTATTTAAGATCTCGACCAGATCGAAGTTCATTATAAGGGTTGTTATTGTTGTTCACGAACGAGCGACTCGGCATAGGCTCCTTAGGCCTATGGAGTTTTTAGGGAAAACAATGGTTCACTAGTTTCTAGTTTTAATCAAAATTAGAAACTTACGCTCTTTTGCTGCCTAGTTTTAAGTTGTATAACTCAAAGAATATTCGAGTAGGCTAATTATTCCTGAACAAGTTGCTTATGGGTGCTTTAGGGTTATCGCACGCTTGCTTCAAATCTTTGGTATTTATGAGCCATCATGATAGGAGTCCTAAAGCATCATGTTGGTTCATTTGAAGAGACGTTTAGAGGTGTAGTAACGTTCTCAACCACTGAATAGTTTTAGATCGTATGGTTAGGGTTTAACGAGACAAACATCTCGCCTATTCGATTTTAAAGTGAAATTATGGCTGCTTGAAGGATTTGGTCCATTGATTTTTAGATCAAACGATTAGGGTTGAGAACAGATGATATGATGGATTTTAATTGTGCATGCAGACGTGAACTAAAGCTTCTGTCTACTAAAGGGACGTCTGTTGGGTTACGAAAAGATTATGATCGTCCATTTCAAATGGACGGCCATGATTGTTATATGTCCAAAGACTATAAAAAGTCTTGGCTGGTGTAAAATATTCCTTTACTGCTTTCATCATCTTCCCCAAGTGTTAACGAGAACAAAGCTTTGGTTTTCTTTAGTGCCATTTCTAGTAGAGTACGCTTTGATTTCAGCACTTCAATAGGTTAGTAATCACCTATTTCCTTTATTATTTTTACCATGTTTTCTTGCTTTTGCCATGCTTCAATGGTTCTGGTTTTTGTTTTTTTACGATATCATGGATATTTCAAAAATTTTATTATATTGTAATTTAATAAAGTATGCAGTGAAATAGCAAAACGATTGTCTCATAAAGTTAGGACTGGACATTTTTTCTTGTACTGTATTGTCCCAGGTGTCTTGTCCCATAATTTTTGGGACAGGTCTCAAAATAAAGGACCTAAATGTCCCAGTCGATCCAGGACGGGACCTAATTTAGACTTTTTTATTATAAAAAAATGTAAAATGCCTTCAAAACAACTCAATTTTACTTTAGGTTAAGTAACAAAAAAAAAAAATTATTATTTCAATGCAAGTGATTCAGCATGTTTCCCCATTAGAAATTTTCAATTTTCTTCATTCGACTTCGATGCTACCATAGACCGTCGTCGTTTACCCTTGCCTGCCGTTGACTCATCTCGTCGTCCACACCATTTCCTTGCATAGTATCAACCATACTCGCCATCTTTACGCCGTTATCTTCACACCGTTGTCTCATCGTCGCTCGCTATCTGCTCATTCTTGTTGTCTGCAAATTAAACTTTGGCTCACCATCGCCGCCACAGTATGGCCTTGTGGTGTGGTTGTGCTAATTTCATATGTGTAAAATAAATTTGAATTTATTTATGGTTTTTGTTAATTATAAATATATAATATTGAGGACAAATTTGCAATTTGATTGTGAATGCGATTTGTGATTATAATATTGATAAAATTTATTCATTTATTTATTTAGGATTTTTATTTGGTAAAATAATAATTTGGTTGTGATATGTTGTGTTAATGTAATTTGTTAATTATAAAATCATTATATTAATTAGATTTGGAATGACAGAATCCATTTAAAT
Organism: Ailanthus altissimus; assembly: GCA_946807835.1. Lineage (NCBI taxonomy): Eukaryota > Viridiplantae > Streptophyta > Magnoliopsida > Sapindales > Simaroubaceae > Ailanthus > Ailanthus altissimus. Next base: position 18,264,551 of record OX327698.1, read on the forward strand.
ATCATCATTATATTGATCGTTGGGTTTATAATAATTTTGTTGTGATTTATGTCAATGTAATTTGTTGATTATTAAATTGTTATGTTAATTGGAAATTAGAATAATGAAAATAAAATTTATTTAAATATCACAATATAAAATCATTATGTTGATTGTTGGGTTTATAGTAATTTGGTTGTGATTTGTGTAAGTGTAATTTATTGATTATAAAATTATTTTGTTAATTGGAATGATGGAATCCATTTAAATATCATAATATCAAATCATTATGTTGATTGTTGGGTTGATGAGAAATTGTATAATATAATATGGGACCTGAATTGTTCATTGGTGAATTTAAAAAGGGATTGTTGGGATTCTAGAAATTAGGATTTGGGAATATTATGTAATGGGAGATTGGCCAATTGGAAATAATTTAATAATAATATTGTAATTATTTATGTATTCAAGAAATAGAATTTAACAAGGTAATTATGTTATGATATTGTACTATTGTTATAGTATTAAATTAAATCTTTAATATTTCATTAATCTTATTTTATCTTTGTATTGTATTACAGATGAGTCATAATTTAAGTTTAAATAAAATTATGAATATCATAGAACCTCAAGAGGATACGCTATGCGGCGCCAAAGATGCATTGTTGCCTCTACAGTATAGAGAAAGTGTTTACCATTATAATTGATAATGCAAGTGTCAATGACGTTGCTATCAATTATTTTAAGAAGAGATTGAGAAGTTGGAAAGATGATACACTTGTTAGGGTTGGTGCTTACGTGTCATCCCTAAATGTATATATACTTGTGTATTTATACAAGTGTACATTCCCATTAAATCGCTAATATCTAATTATATGGTATTATGCATGTAACATTACAGATATTGTAGATCTGAAGGAGTTCGGATCAGATCTAAAGAGTTTAGATAATGGCTCATAGTTAGCCACGCTGATTTGTATATCCGTGACGTGTGTGGGGGGCATTGTTTACGGACTCATAGAATAGTTCCATTTAACGAATCAGGCGTAGAACCTAGGGAGTCCAGCGATATGGAGTATACTCGTTGTGCACTGGGGCAGCGTGCTGATTAAATTATTTAATCCAGCAATATTCAGCGATTCTACAGGAATGCGTGCGTGTTTGTATTTAAGTGTTAAATACAATAATTAATTAATAATTGTTATTTATTAATTGTATAAGGATACGTAGCGTATTGTGGACCTTCAGTTGAGTTTACCTAAGTGTGGGATTTGGTAGGACCTATTAGAGGGTAAACTTGGTAACTATTTATAAGGGGCAAAATGGTCATTACACACTATAATTATTTAATTGTTAAATAATCATTCTCTCTCTCTCTCTCTCTCCTTTTTGTATTATATAATATATTATTATTATTATTATTATATTATATTATATTCATATTATATTATATATATATATATATATAAAGAAGCAAAAGAAAGAAAGAGAAGCAAGAAATTGGCCATTCGGCCGAGGGAGAGAAAGGAGAAGAAGAAATGGAGAAGAGAAGGAAAAAAGAAAGAAGAAGAAAAAAAAAACGAAGAGAGGAAAAATAAAATTGTTTCATTTTTTCCTCTGCTTCTAATTGGAGTAATTATGTATTGTTCCAAATTCTCCATTTCTTATCCTTTTGAAAAAAAAGATGTAAATTCACTCCCGGCCATTTTGGGGATTAAGAGTTAATCTCAGACTGAATATGGAGCTGTTGTTCTAGCTCACCAAGCCCACCGAGTTGGTGACTAGAACTGCACGCGAGTTAGTCTCCATGCGGACTCCAGGAAAAATATGTGTATAACGTTACACGTTTAGTGAATTCTCTAACTTTATAAATATATTAATGTGATTAATATATTTATTTATTGTGTTTATTGCAAAATTTATATTTCCGTTGCGTTAGGCAATAGACACAATTACACATGCATACACCCACGTGCCTAAGATCCGACTGCGCCGACAACACTAATATTGAATGATGAGTTTATGTATGTGCATTGTTGTATGCACATTATAAATTTGATTGTGACTGATAGATTAAAGGAATTACATGAGAACATTATTTATATACGCAATGCTGTGAAATATGTGAAATCCTCCGCAATAAGAATGCAAACTTTTAAAGTTTTGTAGAGTGAGAGAAAATTGAGTATAGAAGGAGTATGGTGTTAAATGTATCAACTAGATGGAATTTCATTTATTTGATAATAGCGGTTGCATTAAAATTTGTAAAGGTATTTGGTTGAATAACAGAAGATGATGGTTTACAAGGGAGTTACTTTTTTTAGGATGAAAATGGAAAGAAAAAATATAAGCCACCAATTAGTGCGAATTAGAAGAATGATTAACAGTTTGCGAATTTCTAAAAACTTTTTTATGATGTCATGTTAAAATTTAGTGTTTCATTGATTATGACATCTAATATTTATTTCAGTGAGATTTGTAAGATTAATTTCAACTTAGCTAAATGTAGATAGAAAGAAGATATCTCAGTGGGTGTCATGATTAACAAGATTAAGGCAAAATACGATAAGTATTGAAAATCTATGGAGAAAATCAATAAATTATTTATACTTACTATAATGCTTGATCCACAATGTAAGATGCAATTTGCTGAATTTGTTTTTTGAATTTTATATGGTGATGATAGCAGCAAAGTTGAAAATATTGAGAGAATAAGTAAAGAATTATTATATAGGCTTTACGATGCCTATAATACATTTCATGGCAAAAGTTTGGTAGGGTAAGTAATAGTGTTGCTAGTGTTGGTGGGAGTAGGACTAGGAGTGGGACTATGTTTCATAGTCACAGCAATCTGGTCCATTAAGTTTTCTTTCAGAAGTCATACAGCTTGATGTAAGGGATGATGACCCTTGGGCAAAATTCGTAGGATATATAGATAATGAAATAGATTTAGCTGGATCCAATTAATTAGATAGATATCTGATAGAGAAAATTGAGAATCCTAAAAATCAACATTTTGATATTTTGAATTAGTGGAAGGTAAATTTTTCAAAGTATCAAGTGTTGGCACATATAACTAGGGATATATTTTTTAATTTCAGTATTTGTTGTAGCCTTTGAATCGACTTTTAATACGAATGGGATGTATTATTGATTCATTCCAGAGAGTGTTGACTTCAAAGATGATTGAGAGTTTAATATGCACATAAAATTGTATACGAGCTTTGTTTTTGTTAGATAGAGAAAAAAGAAGAATTTCTCGAAGATGTTCAGTTTTATAACAAAGTTGAAACAAGTAAAAAAATATATTTATTATACTCTTTAATTATTTCTCCATTTAGTTTTTTTTACTATTATTTACTAATATTCTATATATTTAAAATCAATGTAGAATTTGCACAAACTATGATGCACGCGCCTCCTCCACTGAAATAAGCACCAAGGTTAGGTAATTCTTCAATTCAATCAATAAATATGAATAATCATAAATTTATTCTTTTTTAAGTATTATATTTTTTTTACATTTAATATGTAATATTAATTTTGTTACACTTTTGCAGATTTTGAAATAATCAAAATTACGAAGACACTTTTATGAATATTTTAGCAATTGTCTTTTAGACTTCATTTATTTACTATTTTAGCAATTGCGTTTTGAATTTTATGTATTTATCTAAGTGTTTTACTTTATTTTAATATTGACAAGATGAACAATTAGTTAAAATATTGGTTTATTTTGGACCTATTGGCATTATGGGTGTGTGGTAAATGGTGATTTGATGCGGTAATTTGGTCAAGTGATAAGTTATATTAGAATGTTATAATTTTGTGTAAGTATATGTATATAGGAATATTAAATTTTTAGTGAAGATTCTGTAGAAAATTTTTAAATGTAAATCACTTAGACATTTTATTATGCATTTACTATGATTTCATTATCACAAGTATAAAAAAAATATATCATATGATTTGCATTAATTAATGGTGATGCATATGCATTACCTTATCAATTTGAATGAAATAATTTATTACTCAAGTTAAATAAAATTAAACCAACCACTTCAACAGGTATAGTATATAGACTAATTAAAGATTTTATTAGTTAATTAACAAATTAACGTAATTTTTATAAATTTATTAGAATTAAAATAAGAATTAAAACATTTAACGTAATTGAAATTAAATTTAAAATTATAACATTTAACGCAATTAAAATTAAAATTGAAATTGAAATTATAACATTTAATATAATTGAAATTATAATTTGAATTGGAATTATAACATTTAATTTAATTAAAATCGAAATCAATTAGAATTGGAATTATAAGTTAGAGCATTTAACATAATTGAAATCGAAATTGGAATTGGAATTATAATATTTAATGTAGTTGAAATTGAAATTATAACATTTAACGTAATTGAAATTGAAATTAGAATTGAAATTATAAATTATAGCATTTAACGAATTGAAATTGAAATTGAAATTAGAATTATAATATATAACATAATTGAAATTGAAATTGAAATTATAACACTTAACGTAATTAAAATTAAAATTGGATTTGCCGATTTAGAATTATAAATTTTAATGTAATAGAAATTAGAATTGGAATTGGAATTATAATATTTGCATAATTGAAATTAAAATTAGAATCAAAATTATAACATTTAACGTAATTGAAATTAAAATAAAAATATTTAACGTAATTAAAATTGATATTTAATTGGAATTGTAAAATTTAACATAATTGAAATCGAAATTAGAATTAAAATTATAATATATAACATAATTGAAATTAAAATTGGAATTTGATTATAAGTTGTAGCATTTAAAGTGATTGAAATTGAAATTGAAATTAAAATTATAATATTCAACAATTTTTAAATTAAAATTATAACATTTAATGAAATTAAAAATGAAAATGAAATTGAATTTGCTAATTTGGAATATAATATTTAATATAATAAAAATTAGAATTGGAATCAGAATTATAATATTTAACATAATCAAAATTAAAATTAAAATATTTAACGTAATTAAAATCAAAATTAAAATTAAAATTATGAGTTATAGCTTTTAACACAATTTCAATTTCAATTGGAATTATAATATTTAACATAATTGAAATTAAAATTATAACACTTAACATAATTGAAATTGGAATTGGAATTGGAATTATAAGTTATAGCATTTAAGGTAATTGAAATTGAAATTAGAATTAAAGTTATAATATTTAACATAATTTAATTTGAAATTATAACAATTAACATAATTAAAATTAAAAATTACCAATTTGAAATTATAACATTTAATGTAATAGAAATGAAAATTCTAATCAGATTATAATATTTAATGTAGTTGAAATTAAAATTGGAATAAGAATTATAACATTTAACATAATTAAAATTAAAATTAAAATATTTAACGTAATTGAAATTAAAATTTGGTTGGAATTGTAGTATTTAACATAACCAAAATTAAAATTAGAATTAGAATTATAAATTATAACATTTATCATAATTGAAATTATAATATTTAACATAATAGAAATATAAATTGAAATTAAAATTGAAAATATAACACTAACATAATTGAAATTAGAATTATAACACTTAATGTCATTGAAATTGAAATTGAATTTACCGATTTAGAATTATAATATTTAATGTAATGGAAATTAGAATTAAAAAAGGAATTATAATATTTAACGTAGTTGAAATTGAAATTAGAATCGAAATTATAAATTTAATATAATTAAAATTAAAATTAAATTATTTAACATAATTAAAATTATAATATTTAACGTAATTAAAATGTGAAATTAAAATTAAAATCAGAATCATATTAATAAAATAAGAAATTATTAATAAAAATTATTAAAATCTAAAAAAAAATTCAAAACTAAATATTTGGGTCAAAAATACAAATTTGAAGCAATTAGAGACATACACAAATGGATCCAAAATGTTTTTAGTCAAAATACAAAATTGGAATAAATTAGAGACATAGGTGAAAAATGGCTCAAGTCTCATTTTTGGCCCCGACCCTAACCTGTCCTGATTCAAGTTGAGACATATCTCAAACTGAAAAAAGTCTCAATCGGGATATATTTCTTTCCTGACGAGATGCGGAACCAATCGAGTCCCTTCTTATCCTGTACCCATTTCGATCTCGATTTGCCCCTTTCCTACATAGAGTATATATATATATTGTAAAATTACTTAATATGAAAAATTATGTCCGTAGACGAGAAAGTAGAAATTTTTTGTCAAGGACCTGAATTTCTATATACGATTTTATAACAGGATATAAACACTGTTATCTCTTAAAGTTTACATAAATTATGCTTTGATGTTAACTTTAGTTTTAATTATATTATCACTCTTATATTTAATTTGAAGTGAAAATTGTTGGAGTATCGATTATTCATTACGTGCATGCATGTGTTATGTGTTTATCATGTAAATATACATATCTCATACATATACATACATAATGAAAATTTAAAATATACAATAAACACAATATATATACATATTAATCAAAATAATATTAAATTGAGAATATAACCCTTGAAGTTTTTGGATTAAGATTAACCGGAGTCCGCCTGAAATAGAACCGTTGACAATTTTAGCAATCAACGGAGATAAGTTTGATTAGCTATAAAAGCAACTTATAATCCATCACTAGTTTAACATTTAAACTAATTAAATTAACTCTTAATCTAATAAAATATAATTTATTTTAACTTAGATCAACACTTAAATTATAAAAATAAATTACTTAAGTTATTACACTGAGTAGCCAAAATTAAAAGTATAACAAGAGTTATTAATTTCAACACTTAAAAATAAAAAATAAAAAAAAAATTCTTTTGTTTTTCTCTCCTAAAAATCTACTGGCAACTAAAATTATAAAACTCTATATAAATTTCATTTCATTTCACCATTATATACAAATGACCAAATTTAAATTTCATTTGCATTTCATTTAGGTTTAATTAGACTTTAACTTAATACAAGTTAACAATTAACTCAAGTTAAGTTAACTTAACCCTTAATTATATCTAAATTTAACTTAACAATAGTTATTTTTTAATCATAGTTAAATTTACTTAATTCTTAAGCAAACATAACTATCTTAATTTAATCTAATCCTATAATTAATAATTAATCATAGTTAAATTAAATATTTTTGATTATTTAATTATTACTCTTAAACCCTTTACTTGGTTACAATGTTAACTCAAAGTACGTCTCATCATAATTATATACTTTGATTAATTTAACCATAATTATTTGTTAAATTTTACTGAATTAAACTATTCAATAAGGTATATTGCCCAAGTGCACAACGAGTATATTTTATATTGCGAGACTCCTTAGGCTCATACTCAATTCGTCAAATGGAACTATTTCATGAGTTCATGAATGATGTCCCACACATACGTTATGGATATTACAAATCATTGCGTTAGAACATACATGTTGAGGTCATTACATATACGTATAATGTTTTCGTCAATTATATCCTGGATGTGCGGGAATATAAATTATCATCGTCAAATCCTCATAAATCCATCAATGAACATATTTCTAGATTCGTATCTCAATAAACAATATAAGCAAACACTTTTACTTATATTGTTTAACCTTGTAGGAAATTACTTTTTCGGGTTTTATTGCTTATAGCCATAAGACTTTTTGAGATACAATCTTAAAGCATCAGATATTTAATTAACATATGGAAGCTGATGGATCTCATATCTATGCACGTTATACTTTATGAGCATAAAACCATACCCAACGACATGCAATGGTCAGACTATGAAAGGTCTCCAACATCTGTTGAACTAATGTTTGGTGGATCACTCATAAGTCTACAGTGGCGCTCAGTTCAAAGGACCACGAATACTACTCAACTCGATAGGACCATTATTTGTCGGCTTCATAGGATGTCTACTTGGGTTCTTGTAAGTCTGCTTAGTATCTAGTCCTTACTGAATACTTGCATACATATGCGAACTCTAAGCTCAGAGTCAGATAAGAATAACTATATGTACCATGTAGATATATACATATACTGATTTATATAAAAAGAATTCACTGATAAACCCACGTCAGTGAAAATAGATTAAGAACTAATATTTAAGAACATACTTGTAAAATGACATTTCCTAACACCTATTACAACTTTTTATGACTATATCATTTTGATATATTCTCATGTCATTATCCCATTTCAAATAAGGCTTATAACACTTAAAATTTTGCTGACTCTTATAGTTTGTTAACTCTTAATAATGTTAAATCTTAACACCTATAATTTTTAACGTTGCTAACTCTTAGCACTGGTCTAAACTCTTTGGACCACATCTAAACTTTTCATATTATATAATATCTATAACGTTACAAGCATAATACCATTTAATAAGAAGTAATTTATGATTAAATAAAATATGTATTATATAAAAATTATTAAAAAAATATTTATACAAAATTACAATGGTACTTAATCACGAACCCTAACAAATTTTGTTCAAAATTATATTTTTATTAATTAAAATATTTTTAAAATATGAGATTATTATCTTCTTTTAAATTAAGTAGAAAAAGTAATAATATTATTAAACTAAAACTATTATTAAAGTGTAATTTATATAAACCTAAGGGTGTGACAGTGTTAATATCCTTTTTATAACGTAACAAAAACATAAAAAGTAAAAGTGAAGAGCTTGGCTTAGGTCTTGTGTCAGAAAATCAGAAGCCGATCAGCGCAATCATACGTATGAGATGAGAGCGAGAGTAAAATCTTGGGACTTCACGCCAGTCTTCTTTTCTATTTTTTTAATTAATTATTTTACGTCAGATTTTTCCTTCTACCAATAACACTTGTCGTTCTCTGAAATCCTTTATTCCATTAAGCCCCCTACGTCACGTCGGCTGATCCTAGGCCTGCTTTTTACTACTTGCCCCTGGAATTCACATTTATTTACAAAAACACCCACTTCCTTCAAATTCCAGCTAATCACTAACCAAGGTTTGGTAAATCATAAATGGTTTGTTTATTGTAGCGTTTTGATAAAATCCCCCTTTTTAAAGTTATAATTATTGCCTTTTGCTTTGTCTTGCAAGCTAAACAATGTCCCTTATGGCTAGTGTTTGTTTGGAGTAACAAAAATGGAAACATAAACTAATACCCACATTTTTCAAGTGTTTAGGATTATCATTGATTTTAGTTTTGAAAAATAGTGAGTGATATATTGTACTAGTTAAATAATAAAAGCAACAATTCAACAACCAACCCTATTGAATTTTCATTTTTAATATTTTCTAAAACTAATTCACACTTGGCACTACCAAAATAATAATAACAAAAATAATAAAAAGTATAGTTTATTATACTAGTGGCACGATTCGGTTCAATCTAATTTTTACCGAAATTAAACCGAAGCGATTATATTTGATCTTTTTTAAAAAAAAAATTAAAATAAAAAAAAATCATTTAGTGTAAAAAAACCGAACTGATATTTTATTTTGATTCATACTTAACACTACCAAAATAATAATAATAATCATTACAATGAATTTTTTTATCCATCCAACCCAAATCGAACTAGACAGTTCGATTTTATACATGACAAACTACTTTGATTTATTCTTTAAAATAAATCTGAAAATCTACTTCTAATCAAATCAATTTTCATATATTTAATTTGTCGAACAATAAATAAGGTTGTCGATTTTTACGAAAGTGAACTTTTGTAATTTAATCAATTCAATTCAAAATAATTGATTTTGATCAATTTAGATACTTTTAACCGACTTGATTAAGATTGTATAATAAAGATAAACTGTTCAACTGACGGTTTGAACCAATGAATGATACCATGTAAGTAAAGATTGCCTAACAACTTGAAATTAGACTATATTCCAATTGAAAATTGGATGGGATTTCAATGTATTAATATCGAATTTGTTTAGTTTAATTTTTTTTGGAAAACCGAGCATACTTTTCTTAAATAACCCAATTTCACAATTTTATTTTGATAAAATATGGGTGGTTAATGTTGCTAACTCAATTGGTCTTTTTATGCATATTTGTTTACGGAATGACCTCAAAATGGACCTACACAAAGTCTCCTAACTCTTAATCACTATTCAATAACAATACGATGGGGACATGAAATGATCTTTTATGTGCATGACGCTCTTTGTCATCGTTCATCCTATGCGCCATCTACTTCCATTCAAAATATAATAATTAAAAAGAAAAAAGATTTTGGCATTTTTTGCAAACGATTTTGCCACACAAAATCAGACGATCCCATCATCGTGATCGTCCAATTTGCATCACATTATACGCACTTAGGTTTCTTCTATTTAGGCTTGGCAAAATTCTCCATTGAAAATTAAATGGGAGAGATTTGTATGATTTTTTGAATTATAAGATAAGAATAAAAATGAATTATCTTTCTTGAATTATATTTGAAGCAAATACAGGGATGGATGGGTTATTATCCTCAAACTTGTCTTAAACACTAAATTTAAAAAATTTAAAAAATATTTTTGATTTTTTAAAATTTTGTTTTATTAAGATGTATTATTATAATTTTAAAAAATAAATAAATTCGAGTATGGAGTATCATCTCTATTAGAAGGATTCTATCTCTAAATTAAAATAATTTAATTAGGTTAAAAGGTGAGTATGAAAATTTTTAACTGCTCTTATTGTTGGGAGACAAGCAAGCTAAACCCTCCAGGGTTAATCTCTTACAGCTTCTTAATGCCATTCAACACGAGAAGAAGTCTTTCGTTAATGGGTTAATGTATGTAGATATAATGGTGAACAGCTAAACCCTAACACGTGGAGAAGGGGTGCTTTAAGCTCCACTCCTTTCCTTATGTTTGAAGTTATAAATAAAAGTCTGATTCCAATTGTTAGCAATATTCTCCTTGCTTTGAAATTCGATTTAAAAAAGATGAAGATTACCATCTTCGACCTGACCCGGCTCATCCTGTTCCATTACAAACCTTATTTTCATTGCCAAAACTTCTACTACTTTGTTATTCCATGAAAGAGAAAAATGATTCCTTTGGCCTTTGATATATATGGTGATCAGAGAGAAGGTTGGTGATGCTTCGTGTTAGTCAAAAAAAATTGAAAAGTTTGTGAGAATATTTTGGAACTTAATTTTATATGAAAATCTAAGGATAAGGTACAGACTTTTTTCACTCATATAGCAAATCATATTTGGATAAGAGTAAGACAAATGCATTATTATAAGTGTTTGTTCAATGAATTTATCTTATCTTATACTATTGTTTTTGGAAAATCATTAAATTTGAACTTATGCATTTACCCTTGTAGTTAAGAAGTGAGTTCAAAAATATCTTGTAAGTACTTTGTCTTACAAATAGCAGCACGTTAACAATTGCGAGGTTCTCGTAATAAAACTTGTAATGTATTATTGATATATCAATGTCATTACTGTTTCTGTTTTGATTGCAATGGTGTGTTTATTAACCAGTAATTAAACTTAAGTCCCCATGATTCATGCTAATATTTTATATTAACTTAAAGTAGAACCAAAAACATTTAACAAAGAATAAAACTTTATCCAGTGTTTCATTTGGATGAATAACTAAAAGATTAACATTTCTATGATGGTTTTTCTTTTTAAAGAAAAAGCTCTTACTCTTCTATCTTAAACTTTGATCTAAAAAAAAAATTCACTTTTTACATCACATGCCCACCTTTTTTAATCGAGCGGTGGGTAGTCTTAGTTCGTAATTTAAGATTAACCTTCTTTTATGTACGGATAAAAGTAATTTTTTTTCAATTTTTAAAGAAGTAAATCTGATTTTTTTTTAATGGTAAATTTCTCTAAATTTTAGTATTTTTTGAATTTAAATTTGCAAGCTGTGTTACAATAAACACTATCAGAATAAATACCGTTATTATAATTTTTAATAAATATCTAATTGTAAAGTGATCTACACTTAATAAGAATGTTAATGGTAAATGAGTTTGCCACTCGAGGGCATGCCGTTTTCAATGTAAATAGAGAATGTTAAAAATCAAAAAGAGAAAACAAACAAAAGTGTTGCCATTATTTTCCTTTTTGTCCAAAGAGAAACAAGGGAACATTGCATGAATAATGTGAGTTTAATCATTATTCATTAGTGGGTTAGGCAAAAACCCATAGGTTAGGAATCTCATACTTCTTATGAAGCTTTCTATCACCATACTAGGATTTTGATTATAACCCTCCATCTTAAAAAATAAAAAAAAATTCAAATAATTTTATGGATCAATGCATGTTATCAGTGTTAAAACACATGAATTATATAGTTTTTGGCAGCTTTAATTTTATTCTATTAAAAATAATTATACAACTTTTGACATCCTCAATTTTATTTATGTTAATAAGGACATCTAACTTCATCTTTAAACAGTATTTTATTATTAATATTATATTTATATAATTTGAATATAAAATTTATATCTTAAATGATTTAGAACTTAACGTGTTCATTATTTATTGATATTGTATAATTATCGTACTAATAACAAGTAAAAAGTTAACAATTACATGATAAATGATAGTCACCGAATAATGATATATCACTTAAGATACAAAATTTATATTTCAATTATATAAATATAGAATTATTCATATTTTATTTGCTTAACTGAGATATAAATTTTATATCTAAATTTAGAGGTGTAAATGTAATGCCATATAGGGATGGCAAAGAAAATAGATTCGAATTCGAATTTGAAAAAATTTGAACCTAAATCTAGATTTGAGTCTGGAACCAACTCAAAAAATTTGAGTTTTTATTTAGATCCAAATTTTATTTTTAAAAAAAATTTGAATATAGATTTTTATAGAAAATCAAAAACTCAAACTCGAATTCGAGTTTTATTTATTTTTGTCTTAAATTAATTCATAAAATCTCAAATTTTAATATATATGAATCTAGTAATTATTTTATAAAATAAATATTGCAAAAATTTAAATTTAACTTAAACATTTGAAAAAAATATTAAAAAAATTGGGCTTAAACCTAAATCCAAAAATTAAGTAAAATCTGAATTCTGTGCTCATTGCAAAAATTAGGATTCAAATCTAAGTTAAGTAAAACTCAAATTTTGCCATCCTTAATGCCATATAATCTTTTTAATTTTTTTCAGTGGTTGCTTTTATATTAAAAAATTCTTGCAAATGAGAAGGTTGATTATTTGAAGATTAGAAATATTATAATTTATCATGATAAGAAGGAAAACGACTAATTATTTTGTTCTAACTAATCAAATTGGTTTTTATAATTGTCCATAAAAATTACTTTTTTTTTTGAAACATTTAAACATCTTTTATTTATATCATTATGGTCCTTTCTTTTAAAGAAATTACACCTTAAATTTCTTTTTTATTGGTTTAAATTTTAAAGTAATTATTTGAGGCAATTTTACTTTGTTATCCCTCCACTCATAATCATTCTAAAAGTGGGCAATTATATAATAACAAAAGCTACAGGAACATGTAATATAAATACAGACAAAAGCAGGAGGGTATGAGCAAAAGACAAAGAACAGTGATATGGGCACCTAATGCTAATGGTGGGCCATTCATATTTAAAAATACAAATAAAAATAAATAAATATACAAACAAGAAAGTGATTAAGTAGACAAATAAATAAAATACAAATAGAAATAGAATAGAATAACTTGACACACACACACCAAAAAACAAAATGAAAAAAAAAGAATAGAATATACTTGTATGGTGGATATTGCAGCTAGAGAAAAAACCAGACCTTCCATGCTTAAGGTTAAGGATGAGAGAGACAGACATTGATGAATAGATTGAAGATAGAAGAGAGAGATAAAATTATTATAAAAAAAAAAAATTTAGAAGAAGGAGTCAAGGAGAGGAGGTTTAAGAGAGGGTTTTAGGTCCACCAACTGGTGGTTAGAGATTAAGCTCTTTAACCAAACATATCTTCAACAGCAGCAGCAGCAACAAAAAATTTGTAACAAGAAGAAGAACAAGAAGAAGAAGAAGGAGAAAAAGCAGAAGTTAAAAAGCAAAAAGCAAGTCAAGCACCAACTTCTACAACTGGGTTTTAAGCAAGGACCAAGGAGAAAAAGGAAACTGAAAAACTGTTTTTAAAAAGAGATAGAAAGTTATCATATCTCCAAAAAGACTTTGAACTAGTTCATTGGTATGTATGTCTGTAAAGAGTATTGAGTATGGGGGTGAATGAATCTTTCACGTGGGGATTGATGATATGATGGAAAAATAGTCGAATGATTAGGGAAAAAGAGTAATAAAGTGGGAATTTTCATTGCTCTTTGAATTATTATTATTAGTGTTACTATTACAACCTTTGAAAAAAGAGATTTTCTTTTGGGGAGGGAGGGGGTTTTTTTGTTTATGGTGAATTGTGATTGTTGTATTATGTGGAGTATTTTCAATGAAAAGTGAAGTTTTGTGGTGTTGTTGTTGTTGTACTGGGTTCTTGGGATCGCAAAGTGTTTTGTTTTCTGAAGATTGTGTTATCAGCAGCGGATCTGGTGGTGTCTTGAAGCTTTTCTGTTCCCACAACACCCACAACTGTTGCTTGTTTCCAGGTATTTTTTTATTATTCTTTTCTTGACTTTTTCTTCTTCTATCATCTTAGCTGCTGTTCATACACGAGTCTATTCATTTCTTTCTTTCTTTTTTTATTTTATTTTCTTTTATCATCATCCCTCTCTTTGCCTTTGACGAGATGATGATGGTGATGGTGATCACAAGAAAGTAAACTTTTACTGTTTCTTGAAAATCCTTCAGGATTTACAGATTATGGTTTGGCCTTGTTTACTTTTTACATTTTCCTTTTTCCTTGATGGATGTTTCATATTTTTTCTGGTCATCTCTTTGAGAGATTTTTTGTTGTTTTTTTTTTAAATTTCAATTCTTTTTCTGAGTTCTCTTCTAAAATTAGTTTTTAGTTTGCTCCTGTTTAAATTTGGTTCAGTTGATTGAAAACTAACTTCTGTACTCTCAGATAATTAAAGGGTTATTTTTGTTATTATGTAATTGGAAAATTCTCACTTGATGCTTGCATGCAGTGTTTTCTTTCTCTCAAACTTTGTTAAATTCATGGAAATTTCATGATCATGGATACAGATGATTGAATTTATTTTTATATTGGTTTTTTAGTGACTTAAATTCGTAATTATATATATGCCTGTGCTATTTATTTTGGTGAATTTCTCATTTTTGTATAAATTATGATTTTGGAATGAAGTTGGAGTTGTTCCTCATGTTGAGATATTTGTAATGGTTCTTTGAAGCTTAAATACTTGGCAGAGAAATTATCATCCAAAATCAGATCTCAAAAGTTGTTAATTTGTTTCTCAATACTTATTAAAAATTAGTTGATTACTGTGAATCATTTTAGTTCTCCATTTTCTGCTCCGCGAGTGATTATATAATGTAACTTGCATAATGTTGCAGGATCTCTTGAACTAATACAAATATGGCCACTTATTTCACAACTTCAAATAATCAAAGAGATGGTGCACCAATGATGTATTTAAGGGACTCTTTGTCTGGTTCTTATCCAGAGGCACCGATTCTTCCTGGTAATGTTATGATGTACATGAATTCTGGGTCATACTCAGATACATTAGCTGGAACTTCTCAGCCACAAAATAACTGCATTAATATCCAGTCAGTGGAAGCTTCAGATTCAACCCCACAGCAGCAAGAAATTTTTGCAAACCTTGGTGGCACACGAATTGGGGAGCAGGAGTTCAATGCATGGAGGGACAGTAGAAATGAGATGTTCGTTATGCACCCAATGGGTGTTTCCACTGGCATGCTTCAAGGTGGACAGAACTTGCAGGGTCAGGGATTATCCCTCAGCCTTGGGACACAAATTCCATCAGGAATTCAAATGCCCTCCATCTCATATCGGAATTCCAATTCAGGCTTTGTTTCATTCTTGAGTTCTAATTCATCAATTACAGGTGATGTTGGCAGGAATGGATCTTCTAGGGATGAACAATCAAGAAATGCTGAATATCTACCACCTGGAATTCCTGGGGATAATCAAGATGGTAAAGGGGATTTATCTCCATATGGAATGTCAAGCGTTGCAAGAACCATTCCAGGTTCCAAGTACCTCAAGGCAGCCCAACAATTGCTAGATGAAGTTGTTAACGTCCGAAAAGCTCTGAAGCAGCCTGATGGTGACAAAAACCAAAACTCCCATGAGCAACAGATGAAAAACTCCAAGGGTGGTGATGGGGTATCAAAGGATGCACCTCCAAATACTCAGGAATCTGCCAGCAATACGCCAAATGAGCTTTCACATGCAGAAAGACAAGAATTACAGAACAAGTTGACAAAGCTTTTATCCATGTTGGATGAGGTAACATCAATAAATCACAGTTTTCCTAACATCTTAATGAGACATTCATACTTTTCCAATTTCTGGTACCCTTGAGCACAAAATAGACAATTTTTCATGCAAGTAGACACCTTTTGCTTTAATCATAAACTCGTTAACCAAGTCATTTCAGAATAAAGTAAAACTGATATTTTTTATCTCAATGGATTTGAACACTTAATTGACAGAGTCAACTCTGTGTGCTAGGCACACTCTGTTTGAAGAAGAAAGAAACACAAGGTACAAGTTGCCTGTAAATATTTTTGTTGATTGCTAAAACTGAAACATAAGGTACAAATTCCAAAAATTTTGGTCTTAATTGGGAGATTCTCATATTACATGAAACCTAGTGTTCATTTTGGTGGTAGTGCTCTCAGAAGGCAGCTGAATTGTGTGATGGGTAATTTTCTTTTAGGGCTCTTCAGCAGTTTAGTCCAGAATATTCAGAAAGTTATTGTTTTGTGCTTTATTTTCTTAGTCTACCTATGAAATATTTTGCATCAAATGTGAAACTATGCATACCATTTCTACCAAAGCACACTATCTGCTTCATATTATAGTAAAATTGTTATATTATATCTGTTATTTTATTGTCACAGGTTGATCGAAGGTATAGGCAGTATTATCATCAGATGCAGATTGTGGTATCATCATTTGATGTGATAGCTGGATGTGGGGCAGCTAAACCATACACAGCACTAGCTCTACAGACCATATCTCGCCACTTCAGGTGCCTGCGTGATGCTATCAATTGTCAAATTAAAACGACCCGTAAAAGCCTTGGAGAGCAAGATACTTCAGAAAACAATAAAGGTGTTGGAATAACTCGCCTCAGGTATGTAGATCAGCAGCTCAGGCAACAGCGGGCGCTTCAGCAGCTTGGTATGATGCAACAACATGCCTGGAGGCCACAAAGGGGGCTGCCTGAGAGCTCTGTTTCAGTTCTTCGTGCCTGGCTATTTGAGCATTTCCTTCATCCGTAAATGCCCAACCTTAAACCGTGCTTTTCTTCTTTTTCAATTTTTCCCCCATAATTTCCTTATGCTTGCAAAATATGTTACGTGCCTTTGTTTTACTGATTGCTCATTTTTATGTCTGCTAGTTATCCAAAGGATTCTGATAAAATCATGCTGGCAAGACAGACAGGCTTGACTAGAAGTCAGGTAAAAACACTCTAGTCATCTTATTATCAATTTGCAAGGCTGATATGATGTGTCTTATGCAAGGCAGGCTAGGTTCTCTTCATTTGGTAGAGTTTTGGTTTGTGTATTTTAATTATTTGCTCTCACAGCGGAATCAAGTTATAAAAAAATGAGTAGTGTCAACAAAGATTATACTCAACTTAGTTGGAGAATATAGCAAAGAATGCTGAGAAATGTCAGTGGCTGGACAGATGTATTCAAGCCATTCAAAAGAAAATCACTAGGTTTTTCCAGTATATGTTATATTTGTTTACTTGTTAATCATTTGATCAAATTACGACTTTAAAATCTCTTTAGTTATGTTAAAAATATATTAGTTTAAAGAAAGGAATTAGAATGTTATGATAGTTTCATTTAGTCCTCTTGCATTGTTATCATCAATGATCAAGATGTGCCATCATACAGTATCACATCTGTGCATCTGTCTTAATGTTCCTTCCTTGTAACTGGATGACACATGCTGCCTTGGTCAGGTTTCAAATTGGTTTATAAATGCAAGGGTCCGCCTCTGGAAGCCCATGGTTGAAGAGATGTACAAAGAAGAATTTGCCGACGCAGAGATGGACTCTATTTCTTCATCTGAAATTGCAGCCAAAGCAACCAAAGGTGATATGAGGACCGCTGTGGACAGAGAAGAAGATTTGCAACAAAGTGGGAGTTCAGCTGAGAGATGTAGTACTGGACAATTGACAGATTCCAAATCTGATCATGTTCCTGATGTAGACATGGCAGGGGCCAGTTTCCAAAATGCAACAAATGGAGAAGCTGAAACTGGGTATGGGTTGCTGAAGCTAAGAGAGGAGCAAAGGCATAGTGTTGATGATTGTAGTCTCTTTCCTATTACAATGGCTCCAGATGATGGGGGCAACGATAGATTTATGGCAGCTGCTGCTGCTGCTTACCACATGCAAGAGTTAGGGAGGTTTGGGAGTGGAAGTGGGGTGTCTCTCACATTGGGGTTACAGCATTGTGAGGGTGGTAACCTACCCATGCCTGGTGCAACTCATCAGAGTTTTGTTGCCATGAGAGGAGATGATATATACAATGCTGCCGCATCTTCCGTAGGGACTGACACGGCAGATTATGAATGTATTAATAATGGAAACCGGCAACCCAGGTTCAGTTCTTCCCATCTATTACATGATTTTGTAGCTTGAAGAAGGTGGTTGATTTACACATTTGCTCGATTAGCCTCAAATTACTCTTATGGGAAGAAGAAAAGTCGAGCTGTTGGCTGTTCATCTAGGTGCACTGACCTTGTGAATGGTAAGACAAAAGATTTGTAGTCTTCTGAATGAGGAGACATAAAATACAGTTGTAATATATCAAGAAATTGGTTGGTTAGCAACTTAGCTTATTTGTAAAGATAAGATACATAATTTTTGTTTAGTATGTGGAGGGAAAAATATGTACAATTAGTGACAACTCTGGTTCTTGGAAAAAAAAAAACAAAAGAAAAAAAAGATGCCCTGGTTTGAAATAAAGTTGGTGAAGGTTGGCTTTGTTATTCATTCATTTGAGTTGATTATGACCTCTAAGTTTCTTTTAATCGTGTCTCTGTGGTGGTGGTTGTTCATTGTTGCCAAGTAAATTTCACAATCAACAACAGCAAGAGAGAGAAAGGGAAAGAGTCATTTTGTTAGCATTCTACTAATACTATGATGCTTGAAGCTTCATTTTCAAGGGTGAGGGAAGCATCTTCTAGGCTCTAGCCTTAACTACATGTTAAATTAAAATAATCAGATTCTGAAACTCTGGGAATGAAGATTTGCAAGCTGTCCATATGATATCCCTTGTATCAGTGAAGGTTGTAATATTTTATCATTATTGTGGTTTCTCTTACCTTATCTGGCATATTCAAGAGGGAGGCATGGTCACTTTCAAAGAAAAATATTCTACAGATGATGATGTCCTTTTGGTTTTGGAGAATACAGCATCCCTTTCTACCAGTTCTTGAAAGTGGAGGCTATAAGATAATTTTAAATGAATTGGTTTTGGGTACTCAAGCACAAAAACTGCTCAATACAAGTCAATTCTCAGTGCATGTTATACAAATTTCTCATTTCTAACTTTGGAACACCGGTTTTCTTATGTCTTCTTTTTTCGGTATCTCCCATCTTCAAAACCCAAAACAAAACCAAGGTTAATAAAAGCTAAATTTGAACTACTTTCCTGCTTGAATTTCATGAATCAAGTCTTCAAAAATATTAACAAGCGAGAAATATCTTCCCTTTTTTCTTGGTTCTCAGTCAAATGTCCACCAAGACCCTATCTATAATAGCTCTATTGTAATACAATTCAGAACTTTGTATATTTTTAGAGTAATATCTATTCTTATAAAACAACATAACAAAATATAACTTATTTGGATCAATTCCACGTAATATTAGACATTTTAAATTACATATTTAAAAATAATATGTCAAATAAATATAAAATAAAATAATATAAATCATTTATTACACTCAATATTTTAAAATTATTTATCATACTCAATATTTATTTAATACATTACTTTTTAAAATATAATTTAAAATATCATTAAGAATACTTAACGTTACTTATTAATTCTTCACCTCAGTACCAATTTTAAGCCCCCTTTGCTATGGGACAAATTTGGTGAAATTGAAATTCCACAGTTCATATCAAATTGGATTTGATTTTTTTTCCCCCCTGGCAACGTTGATTTATGTTTATATCATATATTACAAGCGAATCAAATCTATCCAGTAATTTTATTTACACAAAATATTATACATATGCACAACTAGAATGCGGAAGATGACATCTTACGCATTAATCTAATTCCCAATCACTCAAAATTTATTAACCTGAAGGTTAAAAAGAAAATGGTGGTAACTTGTGATTTATTAAATAAGAAGTAACTACTAATCCTGATCCTATAATCCCGAATACAATTTAAAATGATGGGCTTTGCCTGCAGACTCATTCAAACCAACGTATATTCATATAACTTCAAACTCAGACAAAGAACTCCAGCATTACATTTTACCTGAATGCAAAAGCAAAACAACACAAACATTTTAGCAATAAAGGCATGTGATTCAATTCAATCCTAGCGCAGAACTGTAGCAGCTGTATTGCTACCAGCCAAGTATAAGTTGGCATTTTGTAAAATAAGGACATCCACATTGGAGAGAGAGAGAGAGAGAGAGAGAGACACCTGTGCAACTGCAAATTCTAAAATGAGCATACACAGTTTCTATTTACCTATGTTCACCATTCCCTTCCATCTAAACAGACACTTAAAAATTTGCTGTTCACAAGAAAAGCAGCATAAAATGGGAACACTATGGAAAAATATGTATATGTCAACCTAGATGTGTGATGCTGTACAGCTTCCTTGACTCAAAAGGATGTAAATGAGTTCACAGCTATCCAAAACGATCATCCCCAAAAAACAATTCAAAACATGTGTAGCTTTTGCCTAAACTTCCAAACCCCGTTTCAGAATTCAAAGATGCAATATGAACAGATTAAGATCAGTCGAATAAGATGAGAGAGATAGCTTTTGTTGTGCTTCAATCCTACAATGCTATCATCTACCTGAAAAATATACAAAATAGGAGTTCAGACAGAATAGAGAACATCATATTTGAGAACTCAACTGGGATTAACAATAAAATGAATACTGACCTTCTGTACAGAGTTCGTACATCTTCTTTTAAAAGTGAACTTTCCAAAAAGAGATCACCACAATCATTCACATCAACCGTCTCCACTTGGAAATTTTGATATCCACAGTACTCATTCCATTCAAACCACATCCTCGAAATTAGTTCCTTCTTGAAGCATGTGTCATGATCTTCCTCTTCAGGAGAATCAGCAGCAACCAATCTATATGCATAGACTTTCTTTGTTTGCCCTGGTCGGAATGCACGGCCAATTGCTTGGCGGGTCACTGATGGATTTAGGGGAACATCCAGAATAATAATACGAGATGCTCCCACCAAAGAAATTCCCTCTCCACATGCCTTAATTGATCCAAGGAAAACTTTAGAATGAGGAGAATTATTAAACTGCTCCATAGACCACTCCCGCTCCTCAGCATTTGATTCACCTGAGATCACAAAGATTTCCCGCCCTACACTCCAGCCCTTCATTTTCACTGCTAGTCTCTCTACAAATTTTAAGGGCAGGAGGTACTGACTGAAAACCAGTAACCTTTCACCAGCAGCCTCACATAAGCTCAACATATTGAGAAGGAATTTAGCCTTGACTCCATCTTTTATGTCCAATTTCTCTAACAACTCATCCATTTTATCATCTGCTGGGACACTCTTCTCAGATAGGAAATTCAATTTTGGATGCAGATAAGTAGCACTTCCAACAGCAGCAATTTTCATCTTCCTAGCCACCGACTTCTTTATCTTCTGAGTTTCACTCTTCTGTCTGGAACTGAGATTCAGTACTACAGTGAAATCAACAAGTCCAGGAAGCTCATCCAGGAAATCTCCTTTATAATAATGAAGGACCTTGCTAGTCATCTCCCGTAGATCTTGTATGACAGTCACTTTCCTTTTGAAATCTTCATCACTGAGTAAAGAGTGCTCTACCAACTCATAGAAAGTAGCTTGTGCATTTGCTTTAAACTGCTTCTTCATGCCTGACATGTGTACTCTACTCATTATGCGCTTAACAACAGCTCGGGATGTGTCCAATTTTAGAAATTTGGGACGAACAAGATTCAAAATATTAAACACCTCTTTGACATGATTTTGATAGAGGGTTCCTGAAAGTACAACCTTTCGAGGTGTCTGCACTTTAGCAAGGGACTGCAGCACATCAGTGTTCTCATTCCTCGGAGTATGCCCTTCGTCCAAAATTAGAATTGAAGGTTGCTTGAGCAATATCTCTTGACAAGTGGCTGAAATGCTGTTGGCTTCAGAGTCACAAATAATAGCAGAGAACTGTTTGTACCCCAGGAAAAGTATACTCTTCTCCTCTACCCACTTTTTCAACACCTCCAATTGTTGTGCCCGACTATCTGCTTTCACACTGTAAAAATCTAACAGCGGAATATCTTCCACTTGCCATATTTGAAACTCCTTTTTCCATGTTGCCAAGATTCCTTTAGGAAGCACAACAAGCGGCCTAGCCTGTGGATATTTGGCCAAGAAACTTTGGATGAAACTTATTAACATAAATGTCTTCCCAGATCCAGGAGCATGGGCCAAAATGCAGCCACCAGGATTATCTGTCACTAAATTTCTGAGAAGAAAATTAAACCCTTCCACTTGATGGGGTTTCATGTGCTTCCTGTGCCTTGGATGAGCAGCAATGTCAGTTATAGTGAAATCGTCTTCAGATAACTTAATTCCAACTGTATCACTTGATTCTCTGTCTTTGGTATTCCGAGAATCAGATACATAAGTTCTATTGCTCCTTTTGACCTGAAATTAATAAAAAGCAAAATCAAAATCAAAGGCAGAGGCATTTCCAGCAAGACTATTGACTAATAAGACATCAAAATCTATAGACAGGCTCAAGCAAAACTGTTAATATTCTTATTAAAAAGAAAAAAGCTACGGA
This sequence comes from Ailanthus altissimus, assembly GCA_946807835.1. NCBI lineage: Eukaryota > Viridiplantae > Streptophyta > Magnoliopsida > Sapindales > Simaroubaceae > Ailanthus > Ailanthus altissimus. The sequence goes on from OX327698.1 coordinate 18,287,735, forward strand.
CATATTTTGAGAAATAGAATTCTCACTCGATAGAATATTTTAGGCAGTGACAAATTGCAATATCTCATGAAAATTTGCAGCGACAAAGACACAAAGCAGCACAAAAACAAGCAGGTTATTAAATTACCAACTAGAAATCTGAGACCTGACAAGTGACATATCTTTTAGTCCAAAGAACATCAGAATACCAATTTACATGATGGAAAAGGAGAAAACAAAGTGCAAAAACAAAAGGCCAAAGCCCCATGAATTCATATATTATTTATCAAACATCTGTGTTCAGAATTACACTAGACATATTTGTACTCCTTTCTAGCGTCGAGTTAGAAAATGAAAGGGGGCAGTTGTACCCAAAAACAAAAAGTTATAAACAAGCATAACCTCACCTTATTGAACTGGACATCTATTATGGTCTCAATTCCTCTGTCAATAACTCCACAAATGCGGCAGACATAGCCAAGATCATCCTTCAAGACAAATAAATGATCACAATCATCTTCATCTTCTCCCATGTGTTCATCTGATGCATTATCTTCATTTACATCCTACCAAAAGAAGCATAAACTTATAATATATATTGAAGGAACTAGGAAAAAAGTTTCTGGTCAAAAAGCTCGTTCAATAGAGGCAAAAGAATAAAATAGCACAGATAAATTTTAGGAAATAGCATATCCTGCATATCATTCTGAACAGTTCATAAAACAATGATGTTCTATCAAGCACAGTCAGCTGGCTGAAACTTTTTGTTATAAAAAAAGGATATTATGACCTATGTTTCACTGTGGCATATCTTTAACCCAGAGATACAAAATCCAAAATACATTGAAAAAGGAACAGACCTAAATGGCCTTTAACCTAATCTACATGAATCACTTTAATGGAACTTCTTAAAAGTAATGAAATATCAGAACATTAACTATTTAAGCAATGTTGATGAACATTAGTCATATTTTTACCCAACATTATGAGTTCCCTGGACATCTGCAGAACAGATGACTGTTACATAAAGACCAAAAGATTGAGGACCCCCTATCCTTGACAAATTACAAAAATAAACATAAAGAAATTCTCTAAATTGCAAAAAAAAAATGTAAAACATAAATAAATAATTGAAGAAGAAAATAAATATAAACAGTCTACCTTGGAAAGCTCTAATGCCATTGACATCTCTTGCCAAATGTCTCCCAGACCATCATCTTCAATCTTGGTTTGGTTACCATCATCTTCTACTACACCAACATAAACTCCCTTATCTTTCTCAGCCTTTTCTTCCTTTTTAACTGCATTCTTCACATACCCCAGAACCTAGAAATTGGTAAACATGCAATCACTTTCAGATAGGATAAAGTGACAGCAGGAAAATGAAGTAAACTAGTTTTGACACTAAAATAAATCAAAGAAATTTTGCCTCCCAATAAACACCAATAGACATATCATTTCACACTCACAATTCTCCATACTCCCTTCTTTGAAAGTTAAAAATTAAATAAAAACTCATCTCCTTGAACTGAGATCAGCCAATAACTCAAAATTAGTTAGATGTTTTCATTTTTATATCCCTGTCCACATTCTACTTTTATAATGAACTTCAAGATTATAATCTCAAGAAAAACCTACTCACTTTTATATCCTTTGTTATTAAGAGATCAGCGGGTGGCTGCGGTAAGGGAACTTCCCGAAAAAGATATGGAGGTCTCTTGTCTCCCTCATCTTCATCGTCTGAAAGAACTACTACATGCAACGATTTTGATGAAGTCCCAATAGCTTCACAGTCATCGTCCAAGTCAATGATGTTATGACACGCTTGTAGACTTGCAGATCTTGAAGTCTGATCACTCAGGTTCTTTTCAGCATCCACGAACATATTCGAAAGGGAGGGATTATGTGAGACATGAGGACCAAATATCCGGACCTTTCGCTCAATAAGTGCTTTTATCTCCTCAGTAACACTACCAAATCTGCCAGAATTTAAGTCATCCAGCAATCCAGAGATGGAAAATGGATTAGAATAGTCGATGACATTCTTGGAGACCTTCAATGTCTTATCTTTCACACTTATCGGGGGAGTCGCACTACTGCAATTCTCAGTACCACTTGACATTTTTCTTCTTTTATGTCTCTTTGACGACTCTATCAAAAATAAAAAGAAATTAAACATAAATCATATATAAATCAGCAATGACATTTTACAATAAATTAAAAAAAAAATCCTTTTTATCCCTCAAAAGTGAAAGAAGAATATATAACTAACAGAAAAAGCAGAGAGGGAGGAGATTAAAAATCCACAAAAATGAGCACCAGAAAAAAAAAATCCTGAAGGCAACCAATGGTTCCCGTAGCACAACGAAAAACATTGAGAACTACCATGACAACTTAAAGCAGAACAAAGCTGACAAAAAAACTAATGATAGGAATAATTAGAGAGTGCTTTCTTTATGAAAAGTTAATGCCAACAATAGCAAAATTTCACAGCTCAAATGAATGGAAAAATCAAGTGATCATCGAATAAGAAAATCAATTTCTTTTTTTACTTTTTAATTTAAAAAGAGGATAATACATTATGCATTAATTACAATAACACATAATTTCACAGTTGAAAAGGGATATTCTATTAAGTGTTCAATGAACATAAACATAAACTTCACATACACGTGCACAATCACTCGCGCATTGTACAACCATAATGAGCATGCACAAAAGTTCATTACACATATACGATATAGACAGAGAGTACCGTCTGGAGATGCGTAATTTAGCGGCAAAACCATCACTGCGGGCTCCATTTCGAAACCTATTCAGTATTTAGCTGAACACGAAATATAATACAGTTAATTCTTCAAAAGAAAAAATCAAACCCTAAATAAACTCATGAACATACAGAGAAAGAAGGGACAAAATCTACATGTTAAATTAAAAAGCGACTCACCTTCAAGCAAGACGCTTCTCCCTCGTAAAACGGCAAATAGATAGAGAGAGTGAAAGCGAGCGTCTGACTTGGAGCTGCTGCCCGTTTCCTTTGTCGTTTCGGGGACTGGTGAGGGAGAGAGACTGTGGAGAGTGGCTTACATTGAAAGCATCGGGGAGAATGCTTCTGTATTTTGCACTTACCGTGGGTTGTTTACGTGGCGAAGTATGATTGGTGTCATAATGTTTGGTGTGAGCTTTAATGTGCCGTATGTGTAACACGGAGGGCCTGGGGACGGAGAGAAACCGGAGAAAGAGTTGTTTCTCGTGGGAGACTAGAAACAACGTGTCATTGTCATGCGAGGAATAAAAAGAAGCGCTGGTCCCACAAGTCCGTACTCTTTTGCTGTTTGTTTGTTTATATGTTGCAGTATACAACTAGCGCGGAGCGGGATCATCTCGCTCCAAGTTTAGAATTTTGGTTTTTAATTATTATGAATATCTTGAAATAAAACTTGATTATAAAAATACTCACAAATTTAAACAAGTGATACTAATATTTAAATATTTAATAAAATATAAATAAATACTCTGTCGTTAAGAATTTTTAATTAAAATAAATAAATTTAAGGATAATAAAATTATTTTAGTCTCTAAATTTTTTTAAAAAATTAAATTAAATTTAAAAATTATAAAATATTTTTAAAAGCAAATGGCCAACAGGCTTGATCTAGTCGAAATAGGCCAGATCAAACCGCTATAACAATGGCCAGATTAGATTGCTATGCGCGGCCTACCGACCAGTGGCCTCAAGACTTTTTTTAGTTTTTATTATTATTTTATTTTTAAATTTTTTAAATTTTTTATTATATGTTTTTTATTATTTTTAAATTTATTATTTTATTTTGATATTTATTATTATTATTTAGTTCAGTTAAAACATTTAATTGTTTTAATTTAATTTAATTTACTAATTTTTAAAAAAATTAATATTGTTATTATTATTTTTATTATTGTTATTTTTTAATTTTATTTTAACATCATTTAAAAAAAAATTTAAATGTAAAATTTTTTTTAAATGTTTTATTTTTCCTTAATTTTTTTTATTAAAATAACACTTTAAAATTAATATTAAAAAAATAATTTAGTCACTTGATGCATATTAATGGAGAATCTGTTAACTTTAACAATATATTTTTAATTACAAAATATTTGTACATAATTTGTCTAATGTTTGGGTATTAATCATCTTTTGAAACTCGTGAGTGTTTTTATACTTATACCTTATCTCGGGAGTATTATTGATAATTACTTTTTTGTAATTAAACATGCTAATATTTTATTATTAAAATAACAATAACTTGTGCATCAGTTTATCATTTGTTAAAAATAAATAATTCTATAACTTTTTGTAAATGTTTTGTTAAATTATATCTATAATAGTTTGAAAAGGGGAAAAAATTAAAAAAAATAGAAAATCAAATCGAATGAATTATCTGTTAAGGAAGATGTAGGTGTTTTTAGCCTTAAAAAAATAATTTATAAAGTCTTTACAGGTCTAAACATTTAAAAACTCTCTCAACATTTATTAAATAGTAGCCGCTACCTATACCATAAATCCATTGGAGAGGAGGCTCCAACCTCTTCTTCGGTGACTTTTCCTTTCTCAGCTTAGGTTTGCTCTCTTTATTTTCTGTGACTGTTAAGTTTTCTTTTGTTCTTTTTTCGTTTCTTCTGCTTACCCTCTATCGATGATGGTTTTATTGCGCCAAGAAGCGTTCAAATAATAATTAGCACTATTACCAATTGTTATGCGGACAATCAATAATGCTAACCATACTATAACGAGGCAACCAAACATCCAATAATATGCAAAAAAGGAAAGAACACCAAGTTTAACGAGGTTCGGTAATGTTACCTACGTCATCAGGCGCCGCTAGAACAAATCCACTATCTTCAAGAGAAGTTACAAAGTTTTTAGGCCACAATACAAATTCTCTAATTATTGGGTCAAACTGCAAATACCCAAGTAGTATGGCCAATACTGTAATTACCTAAACAATAGGGTATTACTACAAATGCCCAAAAATAAAGGAAAAAATTAAATTCTTACAACTTTCAAAGATTTAAATGTAAAACTCTTAAACTATGAGGTTCTCATAAAAAGATTCCACAAATAAAAGGGGAGAAGATAAATATTCTCAAAGATAATCTACATCTTAAGGAGGACCTTGCCTTATATAAGCCTACCAAAACACTTCCATGCCATCTCCCACCAATGTGGGATTGGCTCAATTTAGCATATAAGCCAATTTTCAATAAATCTCCACCTTGGCGAATATGCCAATCCTCCATAAAGCTTCATTTTTTCAAAAATTCTCTATCAAAAAAGCAGCGCCTCCAAATTTACGCCCAACGACACTATCAAACTCGAACTATATTGATCAAGTCCAAACAATGATTGAACTTGATCGCTGTCACCACTTTAGTCAACATATCTGCAGGATTCTCGGCAGTCCCAATCTTCTGAAATAAGATTCTTCCTTCACTAATAATCTCCCGCACAAAATGATACCGAACATCAATATGCTTCGTTCGAACATGGTATACTGGATTCTTCGCTAAATGAATAGCACTTTGACTGTCAGAATAAACATGAATTTTCTTCTGACTAATTCCCAACTCATCCAGCAATTCCTGTAACTAAATAGCTTCCTTCACAGCCTCTGTAACTGCCATGTACTCTGCCTCTGTAGTAGACAAAGCAACTGTAGACTGTAAAGTAGACTTCCAACTCACAGGTGCTCTCGCAAGAGTAAACACATAACCGGTTGTTGACCGACGTTTATCCAAGTCACCAGCATAATCAGAATCAACATAACCGACAAGACATTGATCACATATATCATCTCTCTCAAATACTAAACCAACATCTACGGTCTTCAGTAAATACCGTAGAATCCATTTCACAGCTTGCCAATATCCTTTACCAAGATCATGCATGTATCTGCTCACTACTCCAACTGCATGTGAAATATCAGGTCTCGTACACACCATAGCATATATTAGGCTACCAACTGCATTAGCATATGGAACTCGAGACATATACTCTCGTTCCTCATCTGAACTAAGAGATAAAGATGCACTAATCTTTATATGAGTAGCAAGTGGGGTACTTACAGGTTTTGATTCCTCTGAAATGCCAAAACGCTGTAATACCTTCTTCAGATATTGCTTCTAAGTCAAACAAATTTTGCCTCTTTCTCTGCCCCTGCTAATCTCCATGCCTAGTATCTTTCTAGCTTCACCCAAATCTTTCATCTCAAACTCTCTGTTCAATTGAATCTTCAATTTTTCAATTTCTTCGACATTCGTTGAAGCTATCAACATGTCATCGACATACAAGAGTAGATAAATGAAAGAACCATCATGTAGCCTTTGAAAATACATACAATGGTCAAATTTGCTTCTTGTGTACCTTTGACCCATCATAAACCGATCAAATCGCTTATACCACTACCTCGGTGATTGTTTCAAACCATAAAGCGATCTTTTTAGTTTGCAAACCAATTTTTCCTTACCAACAACTTTGAATCCCTCTGGCTGAGTCATATAGATTTCCTCTTCCAAGTCACTATGTAAAAATGCAATTTTTACATCAAGTTGAACTAGTTCCATATTTAACTGAGCTACTAAGGCCAATAAAATTCTAATGGAAGAATGTTTCACAACTGAAGAAAATACCTCATTGTAGTCAATTCCTTCCCTCTGTGCATAACCTTTAGCCACCAACCTTGCCTTGCAGCGAACATCTTTCTTATCAAGAAATCCATCTTTCTTTGCATATACCCATTTGCACCCAATTGCCTTCTTACCCTTTGGTAGTTGAGCTAGCTCCCAAGTTTCATTCTTCTGAAGAAACTGCATCTCTTCCTTCATAGCTGTCTTCCACTAATCAACTTCAGAATAGCTGACTACCTCTTTATAAGTGGAAAGAACATCATCATCTACAACTGAAAGTGCGTAGGCCACCATATCAACAAATCGAGCAGATCTTCGAATCTCACGTCTTGGCCTATTTACTGCAATAGTTTCTTGTTGCTGTTGAGGTTCATGAGTAGAACCTTCTCCATCATCTCCCAAAATCACCTCTGTCATAGGAGTACTATTATCTGTCTCTACAGATCTAACCGGGTTCAATGTAGTTGTTTCCAACTCCACCTGCTGTTGAGTACACTCCACCTGTTGCGGAGTACTATTCATTATTGTCTAGTTTTCTGATTTCTTCAACATAGAAGACTCATCAAATGTTACATCTTTACTCGATACAATCTTCCTCGAACTCGGACACCAAAAACGATATCCTTTCACTCCTGAAGAAAATCCCAAGAAAATTGCTTTCTTGGCTCTGGAATCTAGGTTTGATTTTTTTACATGATAATATGCAATGGAACCAAATACATGTAAAGAATCATAATCAGAAACAGGTTTTCCAGACCAAACCTCCAATGGAGTTCTATCACCAATAACAGCTGACGATAGACGATTAATGAAATGACACGCATAAATCACAGCCTCAGCCTAAAACTCTTTACCCAATTTTGCATTGGACAACATACACCGAACTTTCTCCAGCAATGTCCGGTTCATGCGTTCTGCCACCCCATTCTGCTGCGGTGTACCTCTTACAGTAAAATGACGTACAATACCCTCATTTTGACACAATTTCAAGAATTGATCACTGCAATACTCACCACCATTGTCTGTTCTGAGATGCCTGATTTTCCTGCCTGTTTGTGTCTCAACCATCTTTTTCCATTTAAGGAAAGCACTAAGTACATCATCTTTAGATTTCAAAACGTACATCCAAGTTCTTCTGAAAAAATCATCAACAAAAATAACATAGTAGCGCAAACCACCCATAGATGTAGTCTAAGAAGGTCCCCATACATCTGAGTGAACATAATCAAGAATACCCTCGATATTATGAATAGCGGTGCTAAACTTCACTTTCTTCTGCTTTCCCAGAACACAATGCTTACAAAATTTTTAACTTGCAAGTCTTCGCACATTTCAATAAGCCTCTTTTCACTAAACTGAATAAGGCTTTCTCATCTGCATGCCCCAACCGCATATGCCATAATCTAGTGATCTTTGAATCTACATCATTATCAGAAACCATAGCCGCTGATCCAATCACTGTACTACCATTGTAGTAATACAAGCTGTTCCTCTTAGTGCCTTTCAATGTCACAAGAGCGCCTGAAGTGACCCTCAGAATTTCATCTCGTATAGATACAGTATAGCCTTTAAATTCCAAGGCTCCCAAAGAGATGAGATTCTTCCTCAACTTCGGTATATACTGAACTTTTGTCAGAACTCTAGTTGATCCATCATTATTTTTCAATCGGATTGAACCTATCCCAGCAGTATGACAACTATCATTATTGCCCATATACACAACTCCACCATTAAGCTCTTCAAAATTAAAGAATCATTCCCGATGTGGACACATATGATAAGTACAACCCGAATCCATAATCCATTCGTCAGAACGAGACGTGGATGAATGACCACTTAAACAAAAATCTGACAAACTATCATCGCTTACGCTCTCAACAACACATGCATAAGAAATAGACATATCTTTTTCTTTCTTTTTCAACTTTGGACAATCTTTCTTCCAATGCCCTTTCTCCCGACAAAAGGCACACTCATCTTTTCCTACTCTATCCCTCGACTTAAATTTTCCCTTTTTTCCTGGTTTTTTACTCTGGCTACGCCCTCTCACTGTCAATGCTTCTACTAACTCATCTCTATGTTCTCTCTGATCCTTTTTACGGATTTCATAGTTTGTCAAAGAAGAACAAACTTCTTCAAATGACAATTTATCCTTTCTATGAATGAGAGTAATACATAAATGATCTAATTCATCCGGAAGAGAACCAATCAACAGCATAGCCTTTATTTCATCTTTGAAGGTTTCCTCTAAATTTAATAAATCAGCAATTAACTTATTAAATTCATCAATATGAGAACTGATACTTATACCTTGTCTCAACTGAAGACGAAACAATCCTTTCAACAGATACAGCCGGTTCTCATTGATTTTCTTCATATATTTGTTCTCCAGAGCCTTCCATAATGCATTGGCAGACTTTTCTTTGATGAACGGATACTTCTGCTCTTTACACAGACAAGAATGAATCAACCCACAAGCTTTTATATTAAGCTTGTTCCGGTCTGTCTCCTTGATATCTTCTGGTTTTGTTTCTTCCAGAACTATATCCAAGTCTTGCTGACACAATCCATCCAACACCTCACTCTGCCATAAGCCGAAATTATTCCGGCCATCAAAATTTTCCACATCTATTTTTGCACTAGACACTGTCACTGTCCTCATCAATGTAGATGATGATGATGCCATAGCTACCTCGCACAAATGAGCTCGATACACAATATCACAAATAACCAAGCTCCACCAAATAATTATATCCAACAACTAGCAATTCAAAAAATTCACCAACGCAAAATAGTAGTAAGTGCTCAATAAAAAATAGCCACTCACTGTCCTAAACCTGGGGGTCTGATACCACTTGTTTCGCCAAGAAGCGTTCAAACAACAATTAGCACTATTACCAATTGTTATGCGGACAATCAATAATGCTAGCCATACTATAACGAGGCAACCAAACATCCAACAATATGCAAAAAAAGAAAGAACACTAAGTTTAACGAGGTTCGGTAATGTTACCTACGTCCTCGGGCGCCGCTAGAACAAATTCACTATCTTCAAGAGAAGTTACAAAGTTTTTGGGCCACAATACAAATTTCCTAACTATTGGGTCAAATTACAAATACCCAAGTAGTAGGGCCAATACTGTAATTATTCAAACAATAGGGTATTACTATAAATGCCCAAAAATAAAGGAAAAAATTGAATTCTTACAACTTTTAAGGATTTAAATATAAAACTCTTGAACTATGAGGTTCTCATAAAGAGATCCTACAAATAGAGGGGGAGAAGAGAAATATTCCCAAAAGTACTCTACATCTCAAGGAGGGCCTTGCCTTATATAGGCCTACCAAAACACCTTCATGCCATCTCCCACCAACGTGGGATTGGCTCAATTTGGCATATAAGCCAATTTTCAACAGGTTTTTCCTTCGCTTCGATCTAAAATCAATGTTACAAATAAAACATGCAGCGTCAATGTTAGATGTGCGTTTCTTGCTGCCACACCCCCTAGCAGCCAATAAGATCACGACCTCTGCCATTTGAGTCGATGCCTTTTTCTAATAGTGGTTTCTCCTCCGTCGGAGCTCGCTGGAGTTTGGTTGTTGTACGTGTTCCTTCACCGACCTCCCTCTAATGGCCATGCAATTTAGTGTCCTTCCACCATGGACGCCGATTTGACAAGGTCCGGTTGGGTCGATGCCGAAATCCGACAAGCCACCTCCATAGTTTTATTCTTTTGCTTTGCCCCTCCATATTTGGATCCAAGCCACATCTATTCTTTCAGCAACCACAAGCTACTTTGCTGGCGGATTCACAATTGTTTGTGTGTTAGGTATTTAGTAGATTAAGTTTTGAAATGTACTGTAATTATGTAATAATATAGGTGTATTGTTGTAATCTTCCTCTTATATGAGTGTAGACTTTTATAAAATAAATTTTTTTATGAGGTAAATATAAGGTAAACAAAATTTTGTACGAGGATCGAATTTTTTCATCCGTAATAAGAGTTGATATCTTTATTTGAGATATGTTTTATTATAAGATTTTATTTTATTTCTCTTGATTGAAAAAGTAGGTTCAACAAATTACAAAAGTCTTATATAATTTTTGTAAAATATATTTGATAATTGTATGATACATATTAACAAACCTATTATATAATATTATGAAATTATTTATAATATTACATTTAAAATTTAAAATAAAAATTTATAGACTTGTTTTAATTAATTTATATAGTTGTAGTTGTCTTAAAGTAGTCACTTGTTAACTTTTAGCATATTATATTTATAATTTGAATTTAGAGACAAAATTTTATTTTATTTATTATATATTTTAATTTATATTTTAAATAATGATGTGTCAAATAATTATTAAGTAGTAAAATAATATAAATTTTAAAATCATTTATTACATCAAATAATTATACAACACATATAATATACAACTTAAAATATAAACTTGAAATGTTGGCATTATTCTTTTTTATAGTCTAATAATAATATATGTATAAATTAAATTATATAAATTCACTCATATTACATAATATAATATGATAGGATTGATTAAGTTACTACCATATTTTTACTATATATGTTTTTTTTTATTATCCTTTCAACAATGTAATGTACAAACTAAATCATATAAACTTATTTGTACTATTTAGTGTGGTAATAAGATTAATTAAGTTATCATTATTATTATTCTATATATATATATATATTAATTTGCTTATTCTATTAATTATATTATACTAAATTAAATAATATAAATGAGTATATATGATTAATTTGTACATATAATACTACTAATAATTTAATGTAAAAAAAATACCATTACTTAAAGTATTAAAAAAAAAAACAAAACTTATTAACCCATTTACCATTAAACTAAGTGTTTTTTTTATAAAAAAAAAATTCACCTGTGTTGGTGCATAAAAGAAGAGTAATATTAGATATTTTTTAATTTTATTTTAAATTATAATTTAAAAGTGATGTGTTATAAAATTAAATATAATAAATAATTTTAAAATTTATACTATTTTACAATTTAATATTCACTTAACACATTATTTTTAAGAAATCATTTATAATAAAATTTTAATAAATTTAACATTTCTCGTAAAAAAAATCTTTTAAAAAACCCACCATATGTATGTGCGAGGATTAACGATCGCGAGTTGTCCTTTCTCATGCACGAGATGGATTTTGTGATGGTTTTAATTCAGTAATAAGTGTAAAAATGACAATAATGATAAATTAAATTTTATCATGATAACAATTTACAATTAAATTTACATTTCTTCTAAAAATTCAATGAACTGTGTCAGCATTTACAATGCGTACAATTGTTTTATTAAATTCATCTTTGTTTTGGGAATTTAAATACATTGTTGCCTAGCAATTCTTGTCCGTCGTGTAATTTTTTTTAATTAGAAAATCTCTGACGTTAAATGTTTTTTTTTTTTTTTTTGTTTTAAGAACCTCTGACGTTAAATGTTGATAAAGGAACTTTGAATACAACTAAAGCGTAAAAGGGAGAGAGTTGAGGAGTTGTTTGTTGGTGTGGTATGCTTGGATAAATAAATTATTGAGTTCCACAAAATATCACATTCAATTTCAATTTCAATTTCAATTTCAAAGGTATTGTAAGTTTCGTTTGGTTGAATTTTGAAGATAGAGCTCTTAAAAATAGAGTTTTTAAAAATATTTTGTTTAAATTATTAAATATTTAATTATCAATTAAAATGTTTTTTTAAATAGTAGATTATTTAGTGACATATTATTAAAAATGTCTATATATTATTAAATTATCAAAAAATATACTTAATAAACTTACATTAAATTTTTATACAATTCAATCTTTTTTTTACATAAAATAAAATTTATAATTTAATTTTTAAAATTTATTAATATATTTTTTATAAACAATATAAAAGTGATTTGTACTAAAATTTAGTTTGCGATCAGATCATTATGAAGTAATGACTAAAATAATTAGAATTCTAAACATAAATAAATATAAATTTATAAGAATTCAAGTAAAATTAATACATAACAATTAACGAATCAAATAAATAATTGTATTTAGTATAAAAATTAATAAAATAAAATAAAATACTATGTACCTATGACAAAAAAATTAGTATAGCTTTTTTGTTGAGATATGAAAATATAGTGGCTTTCAACAAGAGGTTAAAAATATATTAATTAAATAAAATTTATTTTTATTAAGTATATGTCATTGAATTGAGAAAAGATTAGGAGAGTATATATGTTAATATAATAAAAAAAAATAAAAAAGCTTTATTTTTAAAAGATCAAATTTTTAGCTTTTGTAAATAAAGACAAAATATATTTTTTTTAATCTTTAAAAGTTATTTTTCAATTGCAACTAAATGTCATCGATAAAATTAAATAAAACTTTTGGTATTAAAAAAATTATTTTGTTCAATAGAAAAAGCCAACCAAACATCCATTAAATCTATGCATCTTCAACATTGAGGTTGTTAGTTTACCACTTCACATTATCCGATTCTATTTGCGTTATAAATAATGTTACACTTCTCAATAGTATTTTAAAATTTTCATCTTAAATAACGTGTAAAATAGTTATTAGGTGATAATATAATGAATAATTTTAAATTTTTTATTATTATATTATTCAATGATTACTTAAAATTTTAGTTTGAGATACAAAATTTAAAATATTATTTAAAAAGTATAACATTATTCATGCATTATTATAATACATGACGTTCACATATCTCTCACCCATACATCATTTTCTCTTAATAAATAAATAAATAAATACACACATGTAAATGATTAACAAAAAATCAATCATTTTTATCACTTTGAGAAACATCATGTTAATTTTAAGATCAATTACTTCTTGTATCTTAAAAAAAAGATCAATTATTTCTTTTATATAATTAAATTATATTCAATAGCTACAATAATATATATAATTGTAATTATAGATATATTATAATAATAACTACACCTTTTGATTAATATCATTTTTTGAATTTGAATCTCTCCTCTTATTTATTTATATATATATATATATATATATATACTCATCTTAAAGAAATATCATGTTAATTTAAAGGTCAATTATTTGTTTCATATAGTTTCAAAATAGTGGAGTTAGATGCATAAGTATTATATTTGACAAAGTTGCTATAATATGTGAAAGTAATTTATTTATTTTTGAAGGAAAAAATAAAAGTAATTTCACGGGTTAGGATATCATAATTTAAAATTTTATATTTCAATTAATGTAGTATTTGATGTGCCAATTAATATTTATGTTATATAAGTATAATCTTAATAAAAATAAAAAATTATATGACACGTTACTCAATGATTAGTAACACATTACATTGAATTCTAACTTCGTAAATATAGCAATATTGTTTATTTTATTTTATTTTTTGAATCAACACTGTTGTTAAAATTACTTGAATTTAATGTAAATGCTATTAATAAATGTAATTTTGTTTAATTATTTTAAGTCAAAATTTAAATGAATGGAAGGTAAGTACCAAGAATGTATAAAATATCTATAAAAAAAATCTTAAAATGGTGATTCCCCAACATGGCCTTAAAATGATGTATTTTGTATTTTTTTCTTCGGGCAACATTTTAAAGTTTTTATTGCAATTCTTCCAAAAAACAAAGTGATTATTATAATATTAATAATACTAATATTTTAAGTGCTTGTTTACTCCGGCTTCTCTATTAACTAAATAGTTTTTTTAACGCCATTCGAAAATTTTTGACAGTATTTGATTATAATTAAAAAAAAACTTTTAAAAATTAAAAAAATTATTTTATCTTTACTTGCAAAAGTTTAAATTCTGAGCAATTGTAAGTAGAGATTTTTTTTGAATTTTTTAAATATATGTAGAATGTCATATATGCTTTAATAATAATTTTTTTTTTAATTTTCATAGTATAAACTTGATAAAAATAAACCCTATTCAATTAACATATTTTTAATATTTTTAAAAAAATCATCGTATCTCTAATTCTCCATATCTTTACAATTATAATATTTTTATACAAATTTAGAAATTTTTTTTTGTTAATTATTTTATTTTTGAAATAAAAAAGAAGTATTATTTTATTTTTAATTATTGTATCAAATATAATAACTTATATTAATTTGTTGATTATTATGTATTATTTTTACTTGATTATTGTATTTTAAGAAATTAAATTTGAGAAAATAAATGATAAATTTAAACTTATATATAAAAAAATATTGAATTGTTTAGAATTTGAACAATGTACTTTTAACAATGTATAACCAAACACTCTAATACTTTAAAAATAATTTTTTAATTAATAACCCAACGATCAATGATTTTTTTTTTAAATTTAATTTTTAAAAGTTCTACTTTAAAAAATCCTACTTCTAAAAATTATATTTGAAAAATTCAATCAAAGGAATTCTAAGTTGTATTCTAAATTATATTTTTAATAAAGATGCGTTAAATAATTATTAAATAATTAAATATAATTAATAATGATACACTTCTCAATAGTATTTTAAAATTTTCATCTTAAATGATGTGTAAAGTAGTTATTAAGTGATGATGCAATGAATAATTTTAAAATTTTCATCATTATATTATTCAATGATTACTTAAAATGTCAGTTTGAGATACAAAATTTAAAATATTATTTAAAAAATATAACATTATTCGTGCATTATTATAATACATGGCCTTCACATATCTCTCACCCATACATTATTTTCTCTTAAAAAATAAATAAATAAATACACACATGTAAATAATTAACAAAAATTCAATAATTTTTATCACTTTGAGAAACATCATGTTAATTTTAAGATCAATTACTTCTTGTATCTTAAAAAAAAGATCAATTATTTCTTTTATAAAATTAAATTATATTCAATAGCTACAATAATATATATAATTGTAATTATAGATATATTCTAATAATAACTACACCTTTTGATTAATATCATTTTTTGAATTTGAATCTCTCTTCTTAATTTATATATATATACATATACACTCATCTTTAAGAAATATCATGTTAATTTAAAGGTCCATTATTTGTTTCATATAGTTTCAAAATTGTGGAGTTAGATGCATAAGTATTATATTTGATAAAGTTGCTATAATATGTGAAAGTAATTTATTTATTTTTGAAGGAAAAAATAAAAGTAATTTCACGGGTTAGGATATCATAATTTAAAATTTTATATTTTAATTAATGTAGTATTTGATGTGCCAATTAATATTTATGTTATATAAGTATAATCTTAATAAAAACAAAAACTTGTATGACACGTTACTCAATGATTAGTAACACATTACATTGAATTCTAACTCGTAAATATAGCAATATTGTTTATTTTATTTTATTTTTTGAATCAACACTGTTGTTAAAATTACTTGAATTTAATGTAAATGCTATTAATAAATGTAAATTTGTTTAATTATTTTAAATCAAAATTTAAATGAATGGAAGGTAAGTACCAAGAATGTATAAAATATCTATAAAAAAAATCTTAAAATGGTGATTCCCCACATGGCCTTAAAATGATGTATTTTTTTCTTCATGCAACATTTAAAGTTTTTATTGCAATTCCTTAAAAAAAAAAGGTTATTATTATAATATTAATAATACTAAATATTTTAAGTGCTTGTTTACTCGGACTTCTCTATTAGCTAAATAGAGTTTTTTTAATGCCATTCGAAATTTTTTGATAGCATTTGATTATAATTAAAGAAAATTTTTTAAAAATTAAAAAAATTATTTTACTTTTACTTGCAAAAATTTAAATTATGAGCAATTGTAAATAGAGATTTTTTTTTGAATTTTTTTAATATATGGAGAATGTCACGTATGCCTTAATAATATATATATATATTTTATTTTTATAGTATAAACTTGATAAAAAAAAACTCTATTCAATTAACATATTTTTAATATTTTTAAAAAAATTATCGTATCTCTAATTCTCCATATTTTTATAATCATAATATTTTTATACAAATCTAGAAATTTTTTTTGTTAATTATTTTATTTTTGAAATAAAAAGAAATATCATTTTATTTTTAATTATTGTATCAAATATAATAACTTATATTGATTTGTTGATTATTATGTATTAATTTTACTTGATTATTGTATTTTAAAAAATTGAATTTGAAAAAATAAATAATAAATTTAAACTTATATATAAAAAAATACTAAATTGTTTAGAATTTGAACAATGTACTTTTAACAATGTATAACCAAACATTTTAATACTTCAAAAATAATTTTTTAATTGGTAACTCAACGATCAATAATTTTTTTTAAAATTTAATTTTTAAAAGTTCTACTTTAAAAAATCCTACTTTTAAAAATTATATTTAAAAAATTCAACTAAAGGAATTTTAAGTTGTATTCTAAATTATATTTTTAATAAAGATGCGTTAAATAATTATTAAATAATTAAATATAATTAATAATTTTAAATTTTATATTATTTGATATCTAAAAAAAATTTATATTATTTAATTACTTAATAATTACTTAATATATTATTATTTAAAATATAATTTAAGATATCAGAATTATTCTTCTAATATTATCCATGAACACAATTTCTTCTTTTTATTATGCCTTTTTTTTTTTTTGACGAATCTTTTTAGTATGCTTTTTGAAGTTAGACGTCCTTTCCCCGTTACGACCTTTTAGATTCTCGCTCCATCTTTAACGTCCCGTATTCGAATCCCCACAAAACCCGCATGCCCAATTTCATTTCGTTTTCCCTCTATTATGTATAAAATGTTCACTTCATTATTAAGAATTATAAACAACTAATGAAATTTCCTCTTCTGATCCCTTATTTTTTTCACTTCTCTCTCTTCGAAGTTTCATCTCTAGCTCGAGTCCCATCTCACCCACGATGGCAATGGCTTCCGAGCAACAGTTATCAGCAATAAAGGTACAGTCAAAAGCCAACTCAATAACCCAGTTCCGTTTCTAGTTTAATTTTAGTAAAATTCAAGCTTTTTTTTTAAAAGAGTGTTTTTATTTTTTTGTTAGGGCGCGAAAGTGCTTATGGTGGGAGCAGGTGGTATTGGTTGTGAGCTGCTCAAGACTCTCGCTCTCTCTGGCTTTCAAGATATTCATATCGTTAGTATTTCGCTTTTTTTTTTTTTCTTTCATTTTCGCAGAAATTCGTGATTTATCTTTTTCACTTGAAGCTTACTAGGGCTTTTTTTTTTGGTAAGCAACCAAGTAGAGAATTTACTAGGGCTTTTAAATGGTGGGTTTGTATGTAAATTTTCTTTTGTTTAGTTGTATCTTGGAGGTTTACTACTACGGTTTTTGAATTGTGGGTTTGTATGTCAATTTTCTTTCGTTTAGTTGTAATTTAATTTGCCGGAGTTTATTTAGGTGTTAATGATATTTTAACGATGGGTATCTCGCTGCTGATTTTTTTTATAAAAAATATATAATTGCTTTTTAAAGGATGTGACCCGAGTAGATACTAGAAAGTTAGATTGGTTGTTAATGAATTGTTGTTATGGTGTCTGGATGATTATTAGTAGTTATTATCTTTAATAATTTGTAAAATTCAGTTGGTTATAAGTTGATAGTGGTGGTGCTACTTGTTAAAGCTGGTCGCAATGATGAAGAAGGTTGGACCAATAAAGGTCTGATAGAAAGTGACAATGATGCTGGGCTGTTATTGAAAGATGTAGATGGTGATGGAATGCAGTAGTGGTGGTGGCGGTGGCCATAGTTTTAGTGGTTGTGTTGTGTGGTTTTGGCTGTATAATAGTTAATTATCATCATTTGGGGAGGTGATATTGTTAATTATAAATGTTAAGGGTCGTATAAAAAAAATTGATGCATGTTAGGTTGGTGAAAGGGAATTACTTATGACAAATAGCAATAGATGGTGGTGGTGGAGATGATGACTCACTAATTTTGTTGGTCGTGTTTAGTTGTTTGAGACTGGCTCTGGAGCAGTTGTGACCATTGGTACAGAGGTAGCAAAGTGATGGTGATTGTTAGTCATGAATGTTCCTCAAAGTGATGGCCTATTATTAGTGGTAGTGTTGGCTTCAAGATGTAGCTGCTATTGGAGGTTGTGACTGTAGTGGGCTTGGTTAGTTACTTGCATTAGTTTGTGGTATGACCATTCTAAATCAGTACTTAAGACAATAGGAGGAAGTGGTAGTTCTGATGAGTTGAGCCTGTTCCTGTGGCTATTTTCTTATTTCCCCTCGTCATTTTTATAGGAAGTATGCATGGTACATTCAACCCCCCCCCTTTTTGTTCCTTATATTTCAAGAATTTATTTGCTATTATCATTTCTTGTGTGTCTTGTGTTCCCTTGGCCATGGACTATTTTGTTTAAATGTGTTGAAATTTCTTTGGTTTCTGCATCATGTGCTATTGCTGGTTATTTAGTTGTAATAGTAATTCTAGCAAAATTATGTTTTTTCAGATTGATATGGACACCATAGAAGTTAGTAACCTGAATAGACAATTCTTATTTCGTCAATCACATGTAGGGCAGTCTAAGGCCAAGGTAAGTACATCAGTAAAAATCTTTCTTTTCATGCTTTCAGGGAATTTTTAATTTTTTTCCCTTTAAAGATGTAGACATATCTCTCATCAATGTTGCGACCAGGTTGCTCGAGATGCTGTCTCAAATTTTAGGCCTAACATGAGCATCACAGCACACCATGCAAATGTTAAAAATCCTGAGTTCAATGTGGAATTCTTTAAAAAATTTAATGTTGTTTTGAATGGACTAGACAATTTAGATGCAAGGCGACATGTAAACCGCCTTTGCTTGGCAGCTGATGTTCCTTTGGTTGAAAGTGGGACTACAGGGTTCCTAGGACAGGTAATTCTGATGTAATTTAGTCTTTGGCAACACTCTGTTCATCCTTAGTAGGTTTATACAAATTGTATTTATTATACTAATTGCGTATATGGTTTTCCTGTTCATTGAATTGAGTGTTGTATGATAAAATTTTTCAACCTCCTAGAATTTGATGACCCAAAGTAATTCTAGTAGAACATACAGACTACAGATGGACTACTAGATTGGGCACAGGTTTTTCTCCTATCAATATATCACACTTTCTTTTTCTCTTTTACTATCTTAGAAATAGGAGTATTGTTGGTGTGGTGCTATCGCTCTTGGTAACTCCACTTATGGCTTAATAAGTTATAAATGGACGTTTATACTTGGAAGGCTCTTTATGTTAACTGATGGATATGTTCAGTTGTGGACTTGCTGTAACATAATGTGATGAGCCAATAAAATAGTCTACATAGTTTAGAAATGAGTTCAAATTGCTTGTAGAGATCTTATTGCTCATTTCAGTGCTGACAGTGGGCTCAATACATGTTATTGCTTAGGAGATGAGCTTTGAATATTACAGAAGTATTTTTGAAGCTTGCTAAAGAAAAGAATTATATTTGTGATCAACCACTTCCTCACTCTTTCTTTTGTCAGGCATCCTGTGGACTGCCGATAGCATTGTGTTGAGTGACTGCAAGAGAACTAGGAAGATAGTTACACTGCTTGACATAAGATTCTTGCATGTCTAATTAATCTTAAGTACTTTTGTTCCTATGGAGCTGATGCTGATGTCTCAATGACCATATCATGGAAACTTCAAAGTGTTATAAAACTGTTATCAATTTCAAAATGGCAGGGCATCTGGTGTAACGTGTTCTGTTCTGAACTTTGGATGATTATGCTGACATACTGGTAGACATTTCTCTATTTTTGCAACATCATGCCACCTAATTATCTAAACTATTAAATATCACCAAAATGTTTAAAAGTGAAATTTGCTTGTCTTTCATTCTTTCTTCCTAATAACTCATATTTTTTCTCTTGATTTCCATGTGTCTGTCTAGTTATTCATGCGTGTGAGTGGACTGTGTTTTGTTGATTTGTTCAATGATTCTTATGGTCATGATTGTGATACTTGGCTCTTAACGTATACTGATGGAAGCAGGTAACAGTGCATGTTAAGGGGAAAACAGAATGTTATGAGTGTCAGCCAAAACCTGCTCCGAAGACCTATCCTGTGTGTACCATAACTAGCACCCCATCTAAGGTAAATGATTCTATTTGCTAGATTGATTTGGTGCTAGAAGTTGGAAATCTAGGGTTGTCTATAACTTATTAGGGATTAGAATGTTGTGTTTGTAGTGCACTTAGGTCATACTGCATGATTCTCATTTAAAGGAATAACTTGAATGAAACTAAGGTTAGAAGGAATGAGAGAAAAATCAACAATGAAAAAGTGAAGGAGTATTCTTTAAATCTTTGAAAACACTGATTCCTCTGTTTTCACTTACCAGAAAGTTCTTGTGTGCAGCAATTATGTTATACATTGTTACCGTGTTTTAAGATAGTTTAGTTCTTATTTGCCAAACTTCGCACAGTTTAAGTTTGGATGTTTATGCTATCTGTTTAGTAATTGTGTTTGGTTTGCATTTTCAGTTTGTGCACTGTATTGTATGGGCCAAAGACCTGCTTTTTGCCAAATTGTTTGGAGACAAGAATCAGGAAAATGATTTAAATGTCCGCTCTAGTGATAATTCTAATTCATCAGAACATGCAGAAGATGTTTTTGAGCGAAGAAAAGATGAAGATATTGACCAGTATGGAAGGAGAATATATGATCACGTGTTTGGCTATAACATTGAAGTAGCTTTGTCCAATGAAGAGACTTGGAAAAACCGGAATAGACCAAGGCCTATATATAGTGCAGATGTCCTGCCTGAAAATCTGACCCAGCAGAATGGAAATTTGGATAAAAGTTATGTAGCTGACACTTTGTCAGTGTCTGCCATGGCATCTTTGGGCCTGAAGAATCCACAGGAAACATGGACTCTTATGGAAAATTCAAGAGTTTTTCTCGAGGCTTTGAAACAATTTTTTGGAAAGAGAGAAAAGGTTTGTTTTAATCTCTTGCTTCTAAATGAATATTTGGTTTTGAATTTCTTGACAATTAATTTTCTTGCTTCCATTGAAAACTCAAGGTTATATTTATCAAATTTGTGGGCAGGAGGTAGGGAATCTAAGTTTTGACAAAGATGACCAGTTGGCTGTGGAATTTGTTACTGCTGCTGCAAATATTAGGGCTGCTTCTTTTGGTATTCCTTTGCACAGCCTCTTTGAAGCCAAAGGTATTGCTGGTAATATTGTGCATGCTGTTGCAACAACTAATGCTATTATAGCTGGGTTGATAGTGATTGAAGCAATCAAGGTGCTGCTAAAGGATGCTGATAACTATCGGTGTGGCTAAATTTCCTTTTCATCTGTTGATTTGTTTCAGTTGGTGACTTATGCTCTGCTGAATATCCCTTCTTTATTCATTATACTGTTATGATATGGTGAAGATGTATAACTGATGCTGTTTACTTGATTCAAATAAATGAAAAATTTTCTTGTTGCTGCCTGTGACCTGTTTCTCTAATTCAATTTTACTGTTTCTGGTTTGTTTGCATATATTGCCACTTGAAAAATGCTGAATGTGCTGTAATCTGAATTTTGAATTACTTTTCAGGATGACATATTGTCTAGAACATATTACCAAAAAGATGCTACTTATGCCAGTGGAACCTTATGAACCAAATAAGTCCTGCTATGTCTGCTCTGAGGTAAATTTGATTATTTTCAACACTTTGGCGAATTTCCTTTGTGTGTATTTCAAGTCATGATGATTCTCTGCTGTTGAAAACAGACACCACTATCACTTGAGATTAATACTCATCAGTCAAAGTTACGGGATTTGGTTGAAAAGATCGTTAAGGCCAAGCTTGGCATGAATTTTCCATTAATAATGCATGGATCAAACCTTCTTTATGAACTTGGTGATGATCTTGATGAAGATGAGGTAGCAAATTATGCTGTAAACCTTGAAAAGGTAAAAATTCTTGCTTCGACTGTGATCCTAGCTTGCCATGTTAAAATTGAGGTGTTAATGTTTGCTTTTTCTCCACTTTATTATTATTTATTTTTGCAATGATTCAGATATTGTGTTCCTCTTTTATATTTTCTCCCTTCAGTTTTGAGTTTTTTTTCCCTTGCCTTAGGTGCTATCTGAGCTTCCTTCTCCAGTTACTAGTGGGACAATGCTAACTATAGAGGATCTGCAACAGGAGTTGACTTGCCGTATTAACATCAAACATAGGTTTGTCATTACCTCATTATTGTTGAACATCAAAGCTTTGATAAGTATGTTGGGTTTGTCGATGATTTCTTTTGCACACTGCAGGTTCTTCATTTCATTCTTTTTGGTGTGGGAGGTGTTCTTTCTCTAACAAAAATTAGGCGGTTGTATAAAATGCATTGATGTTTGTGATCTCCCATTGCATCATTCTTGTTCTTAATGGTACCCTGGACTTAAACAAGTGGTATGGGCTTTTGGTATAGTATCTAAAGATTGCACACCTGAGTCCCTCTGTGTTGGTAAAAAGCTTAAATTGTTTTCATGATCTTCTGTTTAGGACTTCTCTTTCTAGGTTATGTTGGTTGCTCTGATGATTGAGGGATCAGGTCTTAATTGGGAGTTGTAGCTGGACATGCAATTATATATCTTTGATAACAAAACCTCAATTTCTTGCATTAGTTATTTAATTTAAAATTGGTAGGATAAAAGTAGATTTCTCCTTTCATTCTTCGACAGATGATCTTCCAAAGGATAACTCTCTGTTGAGAGGCCTTTTCTGTATTGCTTTCGAAGACGCATTGTCAGCTTACGTGTTCATCTGTTGATTGTGTTTTTAATATTGGATCTTGTTGCCATTTTGCTGAAGGCTAAAACTTACAGGGGAATTGGAATATATGTTTCACATTTGATTGGCTACTTAGTATACTGTTTTTTACTCTCTGAAATTTAACAGGGAAAAATTTGACGAGGAAAAGGAACCTGATGGAATGGCTCTCTCTGGATGGAAACAAGCAACTCCAGCTGCCGAGAAGGATGATAACAAGTCTATTGGCAATGGTGGGAGCACATCAAATGCATTGCAAGCAGAACCGGCAGAGCCTGAAAAGGATGGCAAAATGGAGGAAATTTTGGAGCCTTCTGAGAAGAAAAGAAAATTGCTTGAGGTTTCTAAGGCTACTAATCTGGATGCTCCAAATGCTGTTGAAAAGCTTGATGACGACAATGAAGATGACCTAGTCATGTTTAATGATTGGGATTTGGTAATCAACAAGAAGAAAAGATTGCATTAGTTCTTGATTCAGCCTGACTATGGAGGACTGCTCACTTCCTAATTTTGTACCATTAGAGAGAGGACAATGGTTATTCTTTTGGTGCCAATACTTGTTAATGATTAGGTCACACAATCTTCTAAAGGGTTAGATACTATAAATTGTAGTCTTCATTTTCCTTTTGTGTAGCAACAATGTGTATCAAAAATCCAGATACAGGTTAGCCTGACTCAGCGAGTGAGATACTGTAAGTGTGACTGCTGGCATTTTGTTAGATTCAGAGAATGAAACGAGTGATTTAATTTAACGCCCCATAGTACCTTTTAATTATACCGCCCTAGTACCTTTTAATTTGCCTAGGGGTGCAGTTTGGCAACAAGTTAGGCGTTTGTCATATAAGCCGCATAGATTCGATTTTGGGAAGATAAAGGGGTAAAATGAAAGTAAGATAGATAAAATTCTTTGAGCTTCGTCACACTTCTTTACCTTTTGAAAAGGAAAAAAAAAATTATACCGTCAGAGCAATATAATGTTCTTTTGTGCATACAATCCTTAAAAGGAATTATGCCATAATACAACATTGGAACTCGGATGTTTTAGCAAGGCATGTCATTCTTGTCGATCAAGTCATTTATTTGCTAGTCTTATGGTTAATACAGTTTCCGAATGGGGTAATAATATATCTAGGTTCCCACGTCTTCTTACTCTATTAATTAAGAATTTGTATTAATTAGTTTTTAGTTCCCTATGCCCTATTGAAATGATTGAAAGACCTTTAATATGATAGCCAAAGTTCAACATTTTAAGGATATTTCTGCCATTTCAATAGGAATCAGGGACCATTTGTTATAAGTGGACAAACTATGTCTTTATTTTGATAAAATACAAAACTTTTAGGACCTGAATGTTATTATCCCATTTCATATTGGGGAAATTTCCCAAAATAGTCTCTCTAATTAATTAAAAATCTATTTTAACCTTTTTTAATTTTTGATATATTTAATAACCAAATGTGAATTTTTCAGATATTATTACCCTTGAAGCATTTCTCTCCACCTTTAACTGATTTTCAACAAAATTTCAAATAATAAACTTAAAATCAAGTAGATTGGTAATTCTTTTAATGACAATGTAGAGATTAAAAGCTAAATCATTGATTTGAGAGGTGAAAAATAAAAATGGTTCAAACTTAGTAAGTTTCTCAATTTTTTTAATTTATATAATATTTTTGTAGAAATAAGTGAAAATGAATAGATTTTGAGTGGAATAGGTTGAAAATGTGTAAATGTAGCTTAAATTGGCCAAAAATCTAAAAAAAAGTAAAAAATTCGGCAAAAATAGCAGGAAAATACGGTGGAGAATGGTGTTTCCACCGCGTGTGACATGCGTGAACATCTCGCGAGGGATGTGCTCGCGAGACGCACGCATAAGTTCGGCACGTGCGTGAGTCGCACGATATGAATGTGCGACTCACAGTACGCACAACACATGCTGCGAGTGGCAATATTTTATATGTATATATTTTTTAATTTAATTATTAATTAAAAACTTATAAAAATCAAAATAAATAATTAAAATTCTGAAAATAATAATTTACAATAATAATAATAATAATAATAATAATTTTTAAATTGGATAAAACTAATAAAAATTGTTATAATAATTATTAATTTATGGAAAAATAGTTAGTAATATGTAAAATTTTAAAAAATTGATAAGAATTATTTAAATTCCATAAACAATAATTATTATTTATTTATAATGCACAAATATTATAATTATTAACAATTCCAAAAAATAGTTATCATTATTATTTGAAAATGGAAAAAAGATGATTATAATTATTTAAATTTCGAGAAAAATGATAATTATTATTTAACAATTTGAGAAAAATAATAATAAATATTTAAAATTCCATAATAATTATAATAATTATTTTAAATTCCAAAAATAATAATAATAAATATTATTTGAAAATGCAACAAATAATATTTAATTTTTAAAATCCAAAATAATTTACTTTTATAAAATTTAAATTATAGAATAATAATAATAATAATAATGGTAATAATTAAATATATTAATATTATTAATTTTTTTTGAAAAATAATTTAAATTCCGAAATACAATAATTCTATTTACATTTCAAAAAAATTATAGTAATTATTTATAATTCACAAAAAATTATAATAATTATTTTTGGGATATAATAATAATATAAAATTTTGGAAAAAAAATTTAAAAATAAAAAATAATAATTTGAAAAATAATTTTTAGTATTTAAAATTTCTAGAAAAGTAATAATAAATATTTAAATTCCCAAAAAAAAATCATAATAATTTTTTTTATTTTTAATTATTTATTATAATATGTTTATAAAATTACATTAAGCCAACATCATTTCAATCGACCTCGTGTGAAATTATGGTAAGACAATACATATAAAGATTCAAATTTATAAATTAGTTGACTTGCAGATTTTAACTGTTGCATTTTATTATTTTAGAATCAATGTGATATAACTAAAGACATGCATACTCCAAGTCCAGACTCTAATCAACAGCAAACTTGTTATGCATTTCAACCTGACTCTTCTGATAGTATCCAAATTATACCACTTGATGTAGCTCGAGGCATGAGTAGGTTTGGGCGACAATACAAGCCCACATTGGTTCTGAACACCATTTACAAATTTCCTGCCTAAACGAGACAACAATAAGAGAAAGCTTGAAGACGAAGCCTAGCCTGATGTAAATGTGAAGGACGAAGAGTTCAATCCAATGCGTGACATAGACTTGACTGTCCATGCACAGTTTGATGCCTGGCTCAAAACTTCCAATGTTCTTGCTCGTCTACCAAGGGTTGATGCTGACCCAAAATTCTTTATGTAGATTTTACAAAACTGACTTAATGACTATGTTAGTACATTAGTAATTAATTCTTTTGTTATTTATTATCTCAAACATTGTAACCAAATCATTTTGCAACATATCAACGAATATTTAAACTTCATTCGTCAGCGCTAGTGCATCAATAAATAGACGTTGCCCTAACACTGCACAGTTCTGGACACATACTTCTTTGTAAGTTTGTTCATTCTTTTTTACGTTACACTTTCGACCTTAACATGTAGTTATATTTTAGTGTTCTTGTAAATTCATAGATGATAGATGCGATGGTTCATTTGCGAACGTTATTTAGGACACTTTCATTTCTTGCATATGGATGAGGACAAAGTTAGGCCTACAAGACGGAAAACCGTGGGCGTTTGTTGACAAGGTAATATTTATAAAATATTAAATATAATTATTTTTTTCTTCTAAATTTTACATTTCACTAGCATAATAATAATATTTTATATGTAGATCTACATCCCATTTAATTACAGACAACAACATTGGGTTGCAACAGAGATCGACTTGGTATAAAGAAAGGTGACAATATATAATTATAGTATAAAATGATATACTAAAAGGGTATTGGAAGTGCACATAGCACCTTTGTGCATGTTACTCTCATATTATATAGTAGCATATAGAATCCATGATTTTAGACCTGATTTAAGGGGTGATGACCTATCATTCTTTAATGTAGTTACAGGTAAGGGAGATTATGTCATAACAAAGAGTCAGGAGTGGGGATACATGTATGTTTATTGAGTTTTTAATACTAGGTATGCTCTTAGAATTTGGACCCGACCATGGCCTATTTTTTAGAGAAAAGATGGCCATATCTTTGTGAACACATGCACATAAATAAGAAGTATAATTTATTTCGGTATCATTTATATTACGTATTAACTTATATATATTTATAGCAAATTCCAACAAATTAAAATTAATCTTCCACAATTGGAAACTAACAATAGGCACATATAATATAACATGTCAAATATTGAAATCACATATAAGATTCAAATTTAACTTGTAGAAATAAGATGACAATAGATAATATTAATTGCTACGCAACGCAATAGAATTTCAACACGTTGCACAATTATGTCCATGCTGTTTATACAAACTATACATATTCCTTGTCGATTTCTCCCCTTATGATAGAATCCGTCTAGTCCAACGCCTCCCTGATTATTGACGTGCGGTAGGAGGTTGGATGTCGGCATCTCTCAACTTATCAGGAACAATCCAATCTGACTTATTACCAATCAGATTTACTGATTCACTATATGCATACAATAAACTCTCTGATGTGTAACAGGTTGAACACAAACTCTGATAATTTAAATTAGTTTGCCTGCATACCGTGAGAGCATGAGCACAAGGTAGTTGGAGAAACTCAAACTCTGATAATTTAAATTAGTTTGCCTACATACCGCGAGAGCATAGGCACAAGGTAGCTGGTGAAACTCAAACTTTTGATAACTACATGACTTATAGACAATGTTTACTATTCCATTTCAAAGTCCATCATTGACAACAAACTGTGCATTATCCACAAGATGAACTATCATGCGATTGGACTTATTATTATGTTTCAATACCTTATTGTGTGCCCAACTCATCAAGCCAGATGTTATATCTTTTGCTGTCTCCCTTCGCTGACGAAACTAGTTCTGCATTAACTCTCGAATCTACTCAATTAAGGCAGTTACAAGAAGTTTACGTGCTTATTTTGAAACTACATTTATGCTTTATGCAATATTGGTAGTCATGATCTCATATTTTCTAAAAGCTCCCATTGATCTCACTCATTTCGGGAAACTGATGTCCTCCAAGTACTTTGTAGCCTCGGGTTTTATCTCCCCCATCTTATTCATTTGCTTTTGAAAGTCCGCAATACAATATGCCTTTGCAGTAATAAAATAAAAAGTCATAAATCCTAATTTCTTACTCTTTTTCAAAGGTATCTTATATCTACTAATCAAATTTTCTTAAGTGGTAAATACAAATATCATGATAGGCATTGAGAAATACCTCTCGAATAGCCTTTTCAATACTCGAGTGTCGATTGAAGACGAAAACAAGATCACAACATCACCAATAACACCATAGAGTTTAGCCATAAACCATGTCAAGGAAGAATCATTCTCTGAATCAACAATTCTCCATGCTAAAGAAAATGTTTGATTGTTTCCATCTTTGCATATAGTCACAAACATTGTTCTTAGATATGGATCTTTTAAAAATGTTCCATCGACTATAATAACTGGCATGATAGATGACAAAAATCCCTTGATGCATGGACCTAATGCTAGAAAAAAATATTTAAAGTGATTGCAGTCATTAACTATTATATGAGTAATAGTACCTGGGTTTTATTATTACAACATGTAGTAGTATGTTGGGAGTAATCTGAACGAAGCATCTGGAGAGCCAACTATCAACCTATTGCGTGCTCCTTAGATTGCCGAATAGTGGGATACGTTATCTGAACTCCAAACTTTTCCCGTATGTTGGCTTGGATCTCTTTGGGTTTGTAAACTCTATTAACTGATGTAAACTTATTTTTGATATAATTACCAATATTCCGACTCTTCGCTTATCGGTGACCATCATGCAACTGATCTAGTTGACATGTGTGAAC
Source organism: Ailanthus altissimus (assembly GCA_946807835.1). Lineage (NCBI taxonomy): Eukaryota > Viridiplantae > Streptophyta > Magnoliopsida > Sapindales > Simaroubaceae > Ailanthus > Ailanthus altissimus. The sequence goes on from OX327698.1 coordinate 18,317,163, forward strand.
CTTATCAATCCTATGCACAATGAAATGTTGTATCACTTTCGTCGACACTCCATTTACATATCTTATCATCGCATTTTTTTTTTCAAATTGATCTTTAGTAGACCTTGACACATTTGAAACTCCAATTACCATTCAATGCCAACATGCTAATAGCCTCATGAAGTTCACGTTTGCTATCATACAACCTTTCAACAAACACATCCCCAATTCTGGATCTGGATACCTTATTTGATACCACCAAATTCGATGGTGGTATTGGAGGAAAAAATTGAAAAGAGTTTCTGCTTCAACTTCATTTTCTCTTCTAGTTGAAGCATATGCTTATGCATCTTCATTAAGGGAGGTATTAGAAACAAAACAATGCTCGCCATCCTAAACTTCATCCGGTCATTTATCTTCGTCCACATCATTGACAATTCCAATACTATCGATGTCATTCTCTGTTTCACTTCGACGAGGCTCTCCCCCCACGCCCTGTATGCTTAGTGCGAGGATTTTGGTTTTTTCGTTGAATTCAACATTTTTGTCTCATTTTTTATTATCTTTTTACTGCCGTTTTCAATTAAATCTACTTATTCTCAACTTATATACTAAAATCTACTATTTATTTCTTATTTTTTCTAAAAAATAATATAAAACAATAAATAAGTTAAAAACGTACCTTTTTCTAAATTTCACCTCTCCAATACTATTTTTAGACTTCAAATCTTTTAAAATCACAACACAAATTGATCTATTACTATTGAAGATATCATTTGAATAGTTTTGAAAGAAAAATGGTGATTTGAGAGAGTGTTGAGAGTAATGTGGTCCAAAAATTTTTTGTAGTTAATAAAATTTAAGTTTTAAGTTAACGGCTATAAAAAAATTTTTATTTTTAAAATAGGTTATTTTAAGACATTTCCCTTTCATATATCCATTAAACTTAATGAAAGAATTGAACCTATAATAATAATTTTTTTCTTTTAAAAAAAGAAATTTGGGCCGATAAGCAAGTGCGAAATCTATGCACCATGAAGAAATAATATGGAAGAATAGGTCTGCAAATACGAGAACTAAAGTGAAATTCATCAATATCTTATCAATTTTACTATTATTTCGATACAAGTATAATAGTTTTCGACTTCTGAACATTGTTGGTAAAGCCATTACCATACCAATTAGTTATTTGGCCAACAAAAAAATAAAAAAAAGAAAAAATTTACAGAAACTTTGGCCCGTAATTAATGGACGACAGATGAATCAATGCACGTAAGGTGTTGCCAACTGTGTACTACTAGCAATTCTTCGACATGGATACGGAGGCATATTGCTTGGTATGATCTCCTTCCTATTAAAATATTTGAGTTTCCTTTTCTTAGCATCAGGATCCTCTTTTTTCTTTAGATCTTCAAGGCAATGCACATCTGCCATGCACGTAAATGACCTTGCTTTCCCTGAATAATACCTTGACAATCCTCTCTTTCTGTTGAATAAACAGCAAGAAGAAGATTTTGTTACGTGCCTCAATCTCACATCCATTAAATTAATACGTATAAATTCTTAATGGGTATATAATTATGATTATTATCGAATCATAGTCGACAAATCATGCTTCCAACTATAATTATGATAGAATTGAAAAACCAGAACCACAATGACAATGAAATATGTGTTGATCTTACCTTTGAGGAAGATTAGTCTGCAGAGAACCCATGTCAAATGACCTGGTGTCATCTTGGTTCAGATCCATGTCAGATGAATTTTTGAGAGAAACAGCCTGAGTTAAGAGGCTACCAGAGGTTATGTTCTTGAGGATTTTCTACAAGTTTTATACGATGAATTAGGTCAGGGAATTGTGAGAAATAATGAACGAGCAGCTACTGGCCTATCTATAAATGTGGGTTGTTTTGGAGCCTCTCAAATATTTTAAGGAGGCTACATGTTTTTTTTGGCTTAGTTAAAGAATTAGATTGGCTATATATAAATCCATATCAAGTTATCCGCATCCTTATCTAGACCTTCTCTTGTTCATGCAACATTTACCTACTTTAAGCACCACAATGGTATATGAATTTTAGAATTTTTTTATATATTTAATTTCAATTATTAAATTACACATTCAATTATTTGTGTCCCTGTCCCCTAATCAGAGCAGAATTAGCATTCAATGTTAAAATAAAAAAATTATGAATTTAAAGTTTAATTATGTGATTGTATTGGCAGAGTTGAAATTTTGCAGAGATCAAAACATAAAAATATCAATTTTTGAGGTTATATCCCACTAAATGCTACTGTAGCTCTCTCGTGAGTATAATAAAGTTACCAATCTTATATTATAGATTTTTTTTTATTAAGTTAGGGTATTGTTGATTAGAAAAAATGACTTTTTTAAATCAATGAGTTTTAAATTTATTTTTTTTTGTAAAAATTAAAACACTAGGTCTTGCTTGTGTTGGCTAACGTTATGGGCCTGCTTGAGCTTTGGACTTTTATAACACCTGCAAACATAGAGAGAGTTATTATTATGACCTTATCGGTGATAGTTTTAGTGAAGATTCTCCAATACTTATGTCAGGTATTTGTTTTTGGGTGAATGAAGGAAGAGAATGCTGAAAAAGTTTCGGATTAAATGCAAAAGGTTGAAGATGAAGATGGAACCTATTTTGAGCCGTTTTCTCTTCCTTTATACAACATTGGTCTTCTTAGAATATTATGAGCTTTAATGTTTATCTTCGCCGGATTTAAAGTTTTTTTTGGGTAATCCTCTGATTTCGTAGCGTAATTTGAGGATAACTTCCCAAAATAAGACAATTCTCTTCCAAAGTAGTCCAGATTGCTTCTTTTAAGGGCTTGCCTTGTTTTGATTGTTTTACATTTCTCTTTTAGGTTACTGAGTGCTGCTCGGTCTTTTTAATGCGCGTGAACTATGCGATTTTGAGAGTTGCTGTATGCAAGCGACTTGGTATATTTGTTGTGCCGATTTTTTTATAGTTTATGTACTGATCTGACTTGAAGCTCTTTGAGTATGTTGTTGGGTATCGGACTACGTGGCTTTAAATACTATAGGTGGGACCTGAGCAGATTGGCATTAACTCGATAATTTGTCTGAACAATTGAGCAGGTTTTAAGCCTCTGGCACATATTCCTTTGAAGGCACATAGGCAACCAGCCCTACTATTTGAGGCCCTAAGTATCCTAGGCCTTTAGGTCTGTCCTTTATCTAGTGTGCTTATGACCTATGTGCTAGATACCTAGGCTTCTGAGGATTGGGCATTTGAAGATTTTCAAGACGAAATAGATATAAATTGTGTATTCAACTGATGTGATATTTGACATGTCTATTATTGATTGCTATTTTATAACTAATATATTAATGATAATTAAAAAATTAACAACTATTTAATAAGTGATAGTCATCGATTATTGATACATTAATTTAAATATAAAATTTGTATCCTAACTATGTAAATCTTACACTATACATTTAATAATTATGTCTAAGATATAGTCTTAATAATTTTTTTAAAGAAAAATTTGTAGTCTATATTGAAGACAATTTTGTTTTAATTATTTGTATGTATAGTTTTAAAATTATTAAAAAATATAAATTCTAAGTCACAACATCTCAATTCGGTTCTAAATACAATTATCTATTTTAAACTAATCTATTCCGATAATTTTTAATGGTTTTGATAAAATTTATATTGAAAAACAATCCATCTATTGAATTCAGTTGACAAATTAAATTGTGAGTAAACTTTATTAACCTTACGTTATTCTTTGACTGGAAACTAGAATGTAGAAAAAACTGATATGGTTTCATAAAAAACGATGAAGAATTATGTGTCTATAAAAAGGTTAGTGAGAGTATAGTTGTCTTCTTAATTCTCTACGTGGGTGACATACTAATCATTAGGAATGATATCGATATATTACAATTAGTCAAGAGTTATCTAAATAAAAACTTCTCCATAAAGGATTTGGGAGAGACTTCTTATATACTGAATATAAAATTTTATAGAAATAGAGTTAAAAAACTGATAGGACTCTCCTAATCATCATACACCGATAATATCCTAGAAAGATATAAATTTACTAACTGTAAGATAGCTAATGTACCTTTCAGATATGACATTCATCTTTCGAGAAGAATGTCTCATCAGACAGAAGATGAAAGAGTTAGAATGTCTAAGATGCCATATACATCAGCTGTAGGCAGCCTGATGTATGCTATGATGTGCACGAGACTTAACATCAACATGCTGTAAGTGTTACTAATCGGTATCAATTTGATCCAGGTAACAACAATTGGATGGCAGTTAAACATGTCCTCAAATACCTTAAGAGTACAAAGGACAAGTTTCTCATTTATGAAGAAAGTGATTTGCAAGTTAAAGGATACACAAATTCAGACATCCAGTTTGATCCAGATGATAGAAATTATACATCTGGATATGTATTTATCATCAATGATGCTACAGTGAGTTGGAAGAGCACCAAACAGGGATCCATAGCTGATTCAACAACTGAAGCGGAATATATTGCAGCCTTTAAGGCAACAAAGGAAGCAGTGTGGATACATAAGTTTGTTGCCGAGCTCGAGATTGTCCCAAGCTCGATGAATCTTATCCCATTATTCTGTGACAACAACAGAGCCATTGTACAAGCAAAAGAGCCAAGAGTGCACTAGAGATCTAAGCATATAGAGAGAAAATACCATATAATTAGAGAAATCTTGGTTAGGAGAGATGTAATAATTTGTAAAGTTGACTCTGTAAATAATGTAGCGGACTCACTCACTAAGGCCTTAACTCCAAAGGTGTTTGAGAAACACGTAGAGTCTATGGGTATAAGATACCACAATGAATGACACAAGAGCAAGTGAGAGTTTGTTAGAATTTGTGCTCACGTGCCATCCCATTGTTGTATGAATATTTTATTTTATAATATTTATGCAGTACATTATTTGTTAAATCACTAATTACTTTTATTAAATGGTTCAATGCTTGTGACGCTACAGACATTATATGATTTGAAGGAGTCCAGATGTGGTCTAAAGAAGTTTAGATCAATGCTAAGAGTTAACATAAAAAAAATATAAATGCGAAAGAGTTAATATGTTATATTAATTAGTAAACTCTAAGAGTTACAATATTGTCTGTGATGGTACAAAAGACTTAAGAATACATTAGTAATAACATAGTTGTAAGAGTTGCAATAGGTGCTAAAAAATGTTATTATGCAAGTCTATTATCAAATTATATATTTCTGGTCTTAATTCACAGATGCAGGTCTATCAGTGGAATCCTTTTACATAGACTAGTGTATACTATACCTAGATGGTTTTTCTTGGCTGACCATGGGCTTATTGAAAGTTTATATGGCATATAGGTGTTCAGTAAGGACTGAATACTGAACAGACATAACGAGGACCCCAATAGACATCCCATGAAACCGTCAATGGAAAGTCCTCTCGAGTTGAGTAGTATACATGGTCCTTTGACCTGAGTACCATGGTGGGCCCTTAAGTGATCCATCATACTTTGGTTTCATGTATGTTATAGACCTTTCATTGTGTGACCACTGGATGTCGCTGGGTATGGTCGATGCTTATAGAGTTCGGTGTGTACAAATATAGAATTCGTCAGCTCATATGGATGAGTTATATATTCGGATGCTCAAAGATTGTATCTTAGAAAGTCTTATGGCCATAAGAAATAAACTTAGGAAAAGAGTTTCCTACAGGGTTAAACAATATTGTAAAAGTGTTTGCGTATATTATTTATTAAGATACGTGTCTAGAGATAAGTTCGCGGATGAACATATAGGGATTTGACGGTAATGATCTATATCTCTGCTCTTCCAGGATATGATTGGCAGAAGGATTATATGTATACGCTATGACCTCAACTTGTATGGTCTACTGCACTGATTTGTAATATTCGTAACATGTACTGGGGCATCAATCTCAGACTTATAAAATAGTTCTATTTGATAAATCGAGAGTGGACTTAGAGAGTCTCGCAATATGAAGTGTACTTGTTGTGCACTGGGGTAGCGTACCAGATTGAATAGTTTGACCTAGAAAATTCCAGCAGACCAGACATTTACTTCTGTCTCCCTCGGTTCGTGCACGTGTCAAAACTTAATAGTTAAGTACATCAATTAGTTAACAATTAGTTAACAATTAGTTATTGACCAATGAGATGTTGACACATGGCACATGTGGGCCAATTATTGTTTGATTTTGAAATTATCAAAATGACCTTATTGGTTGGACAAATAATATTATTAATTTATTCATTAAAATGTTTATTGAATAAAATAATAATAATAATATATGATATTATTAGTTAAATTGAAATTAAACAATTAATTTTTTTAATTTAAATTGGCATGTGTTTCTACCATAATTTAATATGATTAAATCATTTGTTTAGTATTAATTAAATGATATAATAAGTATAAATGGGTGACATTTGTTAATGGTAGGCCTTAAGATATTTTTTAATAATGAGAAAGTGTTTTCTCATTTAGCCTAAATTTAGGCCAAATTCATTTAAATGATTTTTCATTTTGTTTTGTTTTCATTTGGTTTATTGTAAATAATAATAAACAAAACACTAATGGCAAACATTGACCTAGATAATGGATGCCATTAGGTGAGAAAATAAAAGAAAATAATAAACAAATGAAAGAGCAATATGTTGCTCAATTGATTAAGGAAAAATTTGGCCAAGGTGTGACAAAGAAAGAGAGAAGTAAATTTTGCTAAGTGTAAAAAGATTCTCTCAAATGTTGAGAGCACAAAAGCACATTCTCTTTATTTTTCCTCTACCATTTTGGTCACCCATACTGTAAGGTAGAAATAAGAATTTAAGAGTTGAATCATTTGCTGGAAAAGCTGCTATTCTAGCTTTTCCAAGCCCACAATGTTGAGGAACTAGAATTATGAATGGGTTGCTTCAAGATAGGTACTTTGGTTCGACCATATACCAAAGGTTTGACAAGGTACTATGTCACGCCCCAGACCCAAAAGATTTGACACACAACATCACTTACATTCATTCAATAATATATAAACATTCATTCTTGCTAATTTTTTTTCTTCAGAATTATAACAATTGAATTATGACTGGGACAATTAGTAAACCGGAGATAAGCAGAGTTTTCTCAGAGATTAACACTCTACTACGTCACCAGTAGCAACTTTGTTATCGAAAGCCCAGAATATATTCATTGCAAATTCTTACTTAAAATCAACCAATAACCACACTTGGTGAAACTTAAATCAAATCCAACCACACACAATAAAATAATACATAAGTATTTATTCAATAGGGACAAATCAAATATCTTATCCCACGTGTCCCCAAATGAAACACTCAATAACCTAGCAACTTAGGGAACCCAAGAAACAGCAGAAGCCTTGCCAAATCCGCTAAGTACACATGTACCTTATTTACCTGAAATCACCATAAATTATAATGAGTATAAAACTCAATAAGTATACTAGTTTTTCATATATCAAATAAAAATACATATATGTACACAATGCATATGTATGATATGCTGTGATCAATCAAAATCATAATCTTATCAAATCATATGTCATGTAAGCGCTTACACATTCTTTCAAAACATATAATAGGAATACCATTACTCAACTACTACTTAGTAAGACTTACATATCACATATCACATAATGAGCCAAATGTCACTCGTATGTGACATACCGTATGAGAGGAATAGTACAAGTGAGGTTTTTAAATCACACTTATATAATGCTCATGCCCGAAGGTAAAAGCCAAACCCTCACCCTGATCATCGGTGAATCCTTTCACATGCACCAATACCTACCACACGAATGTGATGACTCACTTTTCCTTTAGGTACCAATAGGATCCTCCCTACATACGGAACACATAACATATACTAATCCCGAAGGAAAGGCCATACATAAAGGCTCCACAAATCACATAAAATGCATACTAAGTTAACAGTGACTTCAAGTACCCTCAAAACACAAAATATTTCTCATGGACATATTACACTTCAAAAGCTCTCTTTGTTAAACACATTTCACTTTGAAAGCTCACTTTCAAAAACACATATATGTCATGTATGTCCATGCTCACATTCATAAATACATATCTTCACATTTTATATCAAAATATACTTTGACATAACATAAACATATTCCTAACCGCATTTACAAAATCATACAAAATAATTACTATGTTTATTGTGATTTCAGTAAAAAATCTAGTATACTTACCTCTTAACACTTTCGGGTACACGGCTTATGTCACGCCCCAGACCCAAAAGATCTGACACACGACATCACTTACATTCATTCAAAAATGTGCACTCATAAATAATATTACACAAAATTTCAAACTTTAATTCAATATAGGAATCCTTAGTAAGTTGCTAGTAAGTTCAACACTAAAAATCAACTCATAATCTAACATATACACATAATCTTCTATTGAACATATTTGAACATTCATTTCAATTTCTTTCAGAATTATAGCAATTGAATTATGACTGGGACAATTATTAAACCGGAGATACGCAGAGTTTTCTTAGAGATTAACACTCTACTACGTCACTAGTAGCAACTTTGTTACCGGGAGCCCAGAATATATTCATTGCAAATTCTTACTTAAAATTATCCAATAACCACACTTATGAAACTTAAACTAAATTCAATCCACACACAATAAAATAATACATAAGTATTTATTCAATAGGGACAAATCAAATATCACATCCCACGTGTCCCCAAATAAAACACTCAGCAACCTAACAACTTAGGGAACCCAAGAAACAGCAGAAGCCTTGCCAAATTCGCTAAGCACACATGTACCTTATTTACGTGAAATCACCATAAACTATAATGAGTATAAAACTCAGTAAGTATACTAGTTTTTCATATATCAAATACAAATATATATATGTACACAATGCATATGTATGATATGCTGTGATAAATCAAAATCATAATCTTATCAAATCACATATCATGTAAGCGCTTACACATTCTTTCAAAACACATAATAGGAATACCATCACTCAACTACTACTTAGTAGGACTTACACATCACATATCACATAATGAGCCAAATGTCACTCGTAGGTGACATACCGTATGAGAGGAATAGTACAAGTGAGGTTTAAATTACACATATATAATACTCAAGCCCGAAGGTAAGAGCCAAACCCTTACCCTGATCATCGGTGAGTCCTCTCACATATACCAATACGTCACCACACGAATGTGATGACTCAATCTTCCTTTAGGTACCAATAGGATCCTCCATACATACGGAACACATAACATATACCAATCCCGAAGGAAAGGCCACACCTAAAGGCTCCACAAATCATATAAGATGCCTACTAAGTCAACAGTGAGTTCAAGCATCCTCAAAACACAAAATGTTTCTCATGGACATATTACACTTCAAAGCTTTCTTTGTTAAACACATTTCATTTTGAAAGCTCACTATCAAAAACACATGTATGTCCATGCTCACATTCATAAATACATATCTTCATATTTTATATCAAAATATACTTTGACATGACATAAACATAATCCTAACCACATTTACAAAATCATACAAAACAATTACTACGTTTATTGTGATTTTAGTAAAAAGTCTAGTATACTTACCTCTTAACACTTTCAGCTACAAGACTTAAATCTCTTTAACCTGTCAATGGAGATTAATCCTTTCATAAGCCTCATAATTCACACAAAATACTTTAAATAGCTTACAAAATTATATACAATGCATTTATCACATCAAATTGGTCTAAATACTTGGTTTCTCAAAACTTGTCATTCTGACCACGTACACTTAACAAAATTTTCTAATACATCAAATGATATCCAATTACTCCAAAATCAGAATATACCATTCTTGACTCATATATCCTTCTTATATATGAATATTATATCAAAATTCCTACACAATCCATTCCATACACACTATCGAATCCAAACTACTAACTTGATCAAGATACTTACTGAACAGTATTCAATCTCCTAATTTTATAAAATCATATACTAACTCAAAAATTATAAAACTATCACATAATTACTCTTGACACATATATCAGTTCATAATAAAAATTTCACTTCCAAATCACTACCAAAAGTATTTTAAAACTATTTTATTTCATAACTTTAAAAATCTGTTAATCAAATACTGCAATGAGCTGATACATTCTAGAAAATCATAACACTTCAACCACATTGATCTAAATTCTCAATTCCGAGTATATCACATTAGACATATAAAAGTATCATATTCCATAAATTCGTAATTTTTAAAGATCATTAAATAGGTTAAAAATTATTTTCCACTGTAACATACTGTTTACACAGGAAATTTCCAGAATTTCAGGGTCATATTGGTAAATTCACTAAAAATTAAATTTCTAGAATTTTTAATCGATTCAAAGTTTCAGATGATCCTAAACATGTCTAATTGCATATACTCAAAATTTAAAACCAGAATCAAATCACAAAAATTTATAAAATTACTGGATCAAGAGGCTATCCAGCAGAAATTCCACAATTCATCATGATTTATCAAACTATCTTATAGATCATCATCAATTCTCATAAGATCTTACAAAATACACATCAAATCCTCAATTATACATTTTTACAGAAATAAAAACTTAAAGGAATTAACTTAATTAATACCAATAAATTGAGAAATGGGTATGATATACCTCTTGAAATTCAAAATTCCAATTTCTTCTTCTTTTTCTTCTCTTTCTCTCCTCTCTATTTCTCTCTTCTCTCACTCTAAAGGGATAGCTCGACCCAAAAATGAGCAAATTAGGGTTTCAAAAGTGTATTTTTATACTAAGAGGCAAATTTATGATATTTACAAATTTGCCCCCAAAACTTTCAAAGTATTACAATTTGGTCCCTAAAATAAATCTAAAATCTTACAAATAAACCCAATACTAATAGTATATCCTTAACTTATTAAAACACTACTAATAACAATATAAAAATCAAGGATCACCCACATACAAATAAAATATATATATTTATATATATATAAATACATATTCTTACCGGTTATGGATACTAGTTACTACAGCTTAATTCTCCTTAACCTATCAATGGAGATTAATCCTTTCATAAGCCTCACAATTCAAAAAAAATAATTTAAATAGCTTACAAAATTATACTTATTGCACTTATCACATCAAATTGGTCTAATTACTTAGTATCTCAAAACCTATCATTCTGACCATTTACACTTAACAAAATTTTCTTATATATCAAATGATGTCCAATTACTCCAAAATTAGAATATATCATTCTTAACTCATATATCCTTCTTATGTACGAATATTATATCATAATTCCTACACAATCTATTCTATAAACACCATCAAATCCAAACTATTATCCTGACAGGATCAAGATATTTACTGAATAGTATTCAATCTCCTAATTTTATAAAATTACATACTAACTCAAAAATTATAAAAATACCACCAAAATACTCTTGATAAATATTTCAATTCATGATAAATAATTTACTTCAAAATCACTACCAAAAGTATTTTAAAACTATTTGATTTTATAGCTTTGAAAATCTATTAATTAAATACTGTAATGAGCTGACACTCTTTAGAAAATCATAACAATTTAATCACATTGATCTAAATTCTCAATTTTTAGTATGTCATATTAGACATATAAAATTATAATATTCCATAAATTCGTAATTTTTGAAGATCATTAAGTAGATTAGAAATTATTTGTCACTGTATCATACTGTTCACACAGAAAATTCCCAGAATTTTAGGGTCATTTTGGTAAATTCACTAAAAATCCAATTTCTAGAATTTTCAATCGATTCAATGTATTAGATAATAATAAACATGTCTAGTTTCATATACACAAAAATTAAAACCAGAATCGAATCACAACAATTTATAAAATTCCTGGATCAAGAGACTATCAAGTAGAAATTCTACAATTCATCAAGATTTATCAAGCTATCTACATAGATCATCATCAATTCTTACAATATCTTACGAAATACACATCAAATCCTCAATTATACATATTTTCAAAAATCAAAATTAAAGGAATTAACTTAATTAACACCAATAAATTGAGAAACAGTTGTAATATACCTCTTAAAATCCAAAATTCCAATTTCTTCTTCTTCTTTTTTTCTTCTTCTTCTCTTTCTCTCCCCTCTATTTCTCTCTCTAAAGGGGTAGCTCGACCCAAAAATGAGTAAATTAGGGTTTCAAAAGTGTATTTTTATACTAAGAGGCTAAGTTTTAATATTTACGAATTTGCCCCAAAACTTTCAAAGTATTACAATTTGGTCCCTAAAATAAATCTAAAGTCTTGCAATTAAACCCAATACTAATAGTATGTCCTTAACCTGTACAAACACTACTAATAAAAATACATAAATTAAGTATCACCCACATACAAATAAAATATATATATAAATACTTATTCTTACCGATTATGGATATTGGTTACTACATACTATTTCTCAATCTTGAAGTATTTTACATTTATGAGATAACATGTAAAAGTTCATTTGTGTTTATCATTGAGTAATTTGTATTTCGCTCATCCGCTGCGCACATATGTATGTGATACATATGATATATTTGAATGATAGACATAAATCCACATGCATGCACCCTAAATTTAAAATCACTCACACCATGTCCTCAAGATTATATCTTATATTGTGAGGCTGAAGACCATGGATATCTCACTGAGCAATACATTGAGGAACAATTTGATTCTCTAATCACTTTCAAGGTTATTTGTATAGTTCATCATGAACTTTAACATGTAAGTAAATACCTTTGCTTATACTGATCTACATAATATGTTGAAAATAGCTCAAGAGAACATTGACAAAATAGGCACGACCTTCTATATTCAGGGTCTTACATCTTTCACCCAATGGCTTCTAAGAAGTTTAAAGGGAAGAATAAAAACAAGGTAAAATATACACCTAACATGGGTTCTCATAAGCAACACATATCTAAGCCTCATTATAAGAATAAAGCACAGAGAAAATATTTCATTTGCAACGAGAATGGGCACTAGAAGCGTAATTGCCCAAAATACCTTGCCACGATTAAGAAGACCTTATCAGGTATGTATTTATCTATCATTGAAATTTCTTTAACATTTGATGCTAGTACTGGCAGGGTATTAGATACTACTTATCCTTCTCATATATACAATGTGTTGCATGGAGGAAAGTTAGACTGTTGCAGCCTAAAGAAGTATAGCTTCGTGTTAGAAATGGAGGTTTTTTGCAGGTCAAAGCTATTGGATGTTTAGATTTGCTTCTTCCGTGTAATAAAATTATTGTATTGAATAATTATTATTATGTACAAAAAAATTATCAAGAAAATTATTTCCATTCTTATATTGGATAGTGAAGGATATCATATGTATGTTCGAAATCGTTCTTTATATTTGTATGATTTGAATAATATTTTATTAGCTAAATGTTAGTTAATTAATGGCCATTGTATATTGGATATAATAAAAAATACCATAAATGTACAGGTAAATACTGGTAGTAGCATAGAAACTTTAAATGAGACCGAATTGTGACATATGAGATTAAGCTATATAGGTGTAAAATACCTATCCTGTCTAGTTAAGGATGGGCAAATACCTGATTTGACCATAGAATCTTATCCAGTTTATGAATCATGTATTCAAGAAAAAATGACCAAATCTCATTTTACTGGTGTTGGACACCACGCTATTGATTTATTGAAACTTGTATATAGTGATGTATATGGTTTAATGAATCGTACTACAATAGATAAGTTTTGATACTTTGTAGTCTTTATCGATGAAATTTTATGAATTGGATACGTGTTTCTTATAAAACATAAGTTAGAAACTTTTGAAAAGTTCAAATAGTTTCGACTCGAAGTAGAGAAATAAACAGGAAAGTATATAAAGTATCTTAAATTAGATTGAGGCAATGAATACATGAGCAGTAAATTTTTAGATTATTTAAAATAAAATAGTAATCTCACTCAATATAGTCTTCCAGGTACTCCACAACACAATAGTATTTCAGAAGAAAGAATCAGACTTTATTAAATATAGTTTGATCGATGATAAGCTTCATCGATCTCTCTCAATATCTATAGGGGTATGCTCTAAAAATAGTTGCTCATTTATTAAACAAAGTTCTATCAAAAGCTATTTTTTCTACTCCTTATGAGATATGGAATAGAAGGAAAGTAAGTCTTAAATATGTTAAGATTTAGGGCTGTTTTGCTTATGTAAAAGTTATGCAATAGGATAAACTTGCACTTATAGGGTACAAGTATCAGTTCGTTGGATATTTTAAGAGTTCAATGGGGTTTCATTTCTATGATCACGAGGAACGAAACATGTTTATTGCTAGAAATGCCATATTTTTAGAGAAACAGTTTCTCATAGATCGTGGAGATTGTAGAAAGATTGAACTAGATGAAGTCAATCAAGATATAAATGAACCAACGATGGAATCTTAGGCTCAATCGAGCAGAATACCTTTAACACACCGTCCAGATAGGTCAGAAAGGATATAAAGGCCACTTAAAAGGTATGGTTCAATACTTGAAGGTGTTTTTGGTGTTTTCTTAATTTAAGAAAAAGATCATTTACCTTTTAGAGAGACGATGTTGGATATCAATTCAGGTAAATGGCAAGAAGTCATGAAATCCAAAATTGACTCAATGCATTAAAATCAAGTTTGGGACATGGTTGAGTTTCTTGAAGGAAGTGTTCTTATCGGTTGTAAATGAATTTACAAGCAGAAGCATGAGCCAGATGAAAAAGTAGAAACTTTTAATGCCTGTCTGGTAGCAAAAGGTTATACTCAATGATCTGGGTTTGATTATGTGAAAACCTTCTCACTAGTAACGATTCTTAAGTCAATTCGAATTTTATTAAAAATTACTGCATATTTTGACTTGAAATTTGGCATATTGATGTAGCAACGATGTTCTTAAATGGATATCTTGAAGAAGAGATCTATATGGAACAATTTGAAGGTTTTACATCTAACCAAACTTTTGGTCTAGTGTGTAAAGTAAAGAAGTTTGTTTATAGACTTAAACGGGCTTTTCGAAGTTAGAATCTTCATTTTGATGAGGTAATCAGAGGGTTTGGTTTTATCAAGAACAAAGAGGAATCATGTGTGTATAAAAAGAGTAGTGGAAGCATGGTAGTCTTCTTGATTCTCTATGTGGATGACATACTTATTATTGAAAATGATATTGGTATGTTACAGTCAGTCAAAAGCTATCGTAGTAAGAATTTATCTATGAAGGATTTGGAAGAGGCTTTTTATATACCAAGTATAAAGCCTTAGAGAGATAGAGCTAGGAAGCTAATAGGACTCTCTCAATTATTGTACATAGATAATGTCTTAGAAAGGTACAATTTCAGTAACTGTAAGACAATTAATATACCTTTTAGACTCGGTGTTCATCTCCTGAGGAAGATGTGTTCTCAAAGTAAATATGAAAGAGTTAAAATGTCTAATATACCATATGTATCAGCTGTAAGAAGGTTGCGATATGCCATAATATGTACGAAACTTAACATCAGTATGGCTGTAAGTGTTACGAGCCTGTATCATTCTGATCCAAGTGATGACCATTGGATGACTGTAAAAAATGTCCTTAAATATTTTAAGGGTACTAAGGACAAGTTTATGATATATAAAAAAAGTAACTTACAAGTAAGAGGATACACAGATTCAAACTTTAAGTGTAATCTAAATGATAGAAAGTTTACATTTAGATATGTATTCATTCTCAACGGTGCTACAGTGAGTTAGAAAAGTAACAACTAGTCATCCACAACTAATTCTACAACAGAGGCAGAATATATTGCAATATCAAAAAGAACGAAAGAAGCAGTGTAGATATGTAAATTTGTCTCAAACTTGGAATTGTTTTAAGTTCAATGGATCCTATACTATTGTTTTGCAACAACAACAGAGCCATTGCACAAGCCAAAGAGTCGAGAGCACACCAAAAGTATAAGTACATGGATAGGAAATACCATATCATTAGAGAAATCTTGACTAGAAGAGATGTAATAGTTTATAGAGTAGACTCTATAATAATGCAGCGAACCTACTTACTAAAACCTTAACCCAAAAAATATTTGAAAGACATGTGGAGTCAATAACCATTAGATACCATCGCGAATGGCATTAAAGCAAGTGAGAGTTGTTGGAATTTATGCTTACGTGCCATTCCTTTTATGTATAAATGTTTATTTTATATTTATACTATCATCATTTCATTAAATCACTAATTATATTTAATATATGGTAATGTTTTAGATATTATATGATCTGAAAGAATTCAGATCTGGTTTAAAAAATGTTTAGATCAGTGGTAAGAGTTAGCAATACTGAGAGTTATAAATGCTAAGAGTTAGCAAGTTATAAGAGTCAAAAAAATCTAAAGAGTTAGAGAAATAGGATAAATACCTAAGAATATATTAGTAATGACATAGATGCTAGAAAATGTCATTACATAAATATGTTCTCAAATACTATGTTTCTGATCTAATTTTACCGATGCGAGTTTATCAATGAAACCCATTTAATTGAAGATCAGCGTATATCTATATCTGAATTGTCCAGTTGGTTAGTCTTAGCAGATTATAAAATTAGTGAAAGTTCGTATAGGTATACTGGTATCTAGTGAGGACTAGGTACTAAATAGAACCACAAAGACCTCTAATAAACATATTGTAAAGACTTCAATCGATGGTCTTCTCACGTTGAGTAGTATTCATGATCTTTTGACCTTAGCGCTATGGTGGGCTTGCGAGTAATCTACCATAATTTAGTTCCACATATGTTAGAAACCTTTAATAGTCTAACCGCTGGGTGTCACTAGGTATGGTTCGATACTTATAGAGTCTGATGTGCATAGATAAGGGACCCATTAGCTTATTTTGTTGAGTAATATATTTTGATACTCTAAGATTGTGTTTTAGAAAATCTTATGACCATAAACAGTAAAACACAGGAAAAGAGTTTTACCCTAGGGATCAATAATATCGTAAAAATATTTGTGAATATTATTTATTGAAATACAAAATTAGAGATAAATTAATGATCGAGCATATGGAGATTTGACAGTATTGATCTATATCTCTACATTTTCAAGATATAAACGATGGAAGGATTATATTGATATGTTATAATCTCAACTTGTATTGTCTAACGCGTCGTATGGAGAAGGTCCATATAACAAAACAAGTGTAGACCTAAAAAGTCTCACCATATGAAGTGTACTCATTGTGCATTGGGGCAACATATTGGATTGAACAATTTGATCTAAGAAATTTTAGCAAACTAAAAATATGTTTCATGGTTCCTCAGGGTGTGCACTTTTCTAAACTTAAGTGTTAAGTACATTACTTAATTAGTTGACAAGAGTTGTTAACTAATAGGATGTTGACAAGTGGCACAATATTATTTATGAATTATTTATTACCTTGAAATGACTTATTAACCTTGTTAGTGAAAATAAGTAAGGTAAAAGTAATTATTCAAAATTATTTTTAAATAATTAATACAAAAGTCGTTTATTATTATTATTACAAAACAAAAAACATTAATTATGACAATTGTATAATTTATATATTGAGAGGTCTTGATGTTGACAATTTGATTACTTAAAATAATTAAAGATATTTCAAGTTAGGTAAAGGAATATTTTGCTGGCCATTATCAAGTGTTTTGGTTAAAATAATTGAGTGGAATGGCCAACTATTAAGGGTGGTGTAAAAAGTACTTTCAATTGCCATCATTTGGACAAAACCAAAAAAGCTCTCAGTTATTCCATTCAAGTGAATGATACTAGTGAGAGAATTGAGGAATAAATTAAGTTATTTTTTCTAAGTGTTGTATGCAAAAGGGTTATGAAGAATAAAGGTAAAAAACAAGTTATTCATCTCATCTCCTATAAAAAAACAAAAACACCTATTGTTGAAAATTTAGGAATTGTTATTCTAGTTTCACAATCCCATCAGTTTGTTGTGAACTAGAATTATTCAATAACACACTTTAAGGTGAGTTCAAAATTTAGAGATTAAAACTTTTAAAGAATTGAAAGCTACCTTCAATCTAATAAGTTTTACTCACTTACTATCTAGTCTAATTAATTCACTTGGATATATTTGTGTATGATTATACTAGATAAGTAATTTGTATGTGATACTTTTGTTGCGTGTAAAACAATTTTAAAATTATATACACACTTTATTAATCGCACACCTACTTAATAATGGTACCTCTCTATAGCCCTCACTTGGTTAAAGTACCCTTGCATACATTCTATTAGCAAGGTAGCCTACATTTAAATTTGGTAGAAATGACAATCTACTACTTTCTTTCTACGTATCTCTCACTTTTGTTGCCACATATTTTTTTTATAAAAAAGGATTCATCGTCAAGTACAACAATCAAAATTCTGAGAAATAACTAAATGAAACGATAACTATGGACTCCCTAAATATGATTATACCCATTTAATTATATTTTGAAAAAAAATAAAAGAAAAACTTACAAATTAAATATAATATAATTAACTTTTTAACAAATTGTGATAAATCAGGAGATAAAGCAAATTTCACTAATAGTATGAATTTCAAAAGAAAATTTGCATCTTTTGTAAATAATAACTATTTCAAAGCTTTGATATATGTCATTGGATATAATTGATAACTTGCAAACTAAATAAGGCAATTAAGTTTTGAGTTTAATAAACTTCATTCTTTTTAAAATTAGTTTAACAAACTTAATTATTTAAGACAAATAATAAGAATTTATGTGCAAATTTTTCTAAATTTATTTTACATGAAAAAAATAGTATGGATTTTTTTTGTAAATGAACAAAAAGTATCTAATTTTCTTTAAAAAAAAAATCTTAGTTTAGTCATGTATCACATGTTCGCATCTAGTAAAACATAGAATGTGAAAAATAACATATCTCACGTAAAAAATTTAAATTACATGACATTAAAATGATTATCAATAATTTTTTTCTTTTTTTTAGCATGCTTAAAAAACAAGGAAGTATTAGATATGAAATTATTGAAACCCTGGTATAATAATGCTTATCAAAGCTTGCCAGACCAAGCTCTAAAAGCATGTTTGAGACTATATAATATCTTCTTTAATTTGCAAACATAAGAAGAGTAAATAGTACTTATAAAGTCTTTTAAGTTATATAATATACAACAAGTTACAATTGAGGAATGCATTATTAATGTCAATATGCTTTATAGGCCATTTATTTACCATTGCCATTTTGAGAACAACTTATATAGTAGATGCTTTAACTACTAGACTATAAGTCTCAAAGTAATTTAAGCTTACAGTTTAAAGAAAGCCTTTTGCCACCAACCAAGCATTGTACTTAGAAAGTGACCTATTTGAATTACATTTAATCTAAAACACCTATTTGTTTCCAATAACTTTAGTAGCTGGCATCAAAGCCCATGTTTGATTCTTCAAAAGTGCTTCATATTCATCAACCAATGCTTGCTTCCATTTTCCATGTGACAAGGCTTTTTGAACTAACTTTGGTTCCAAGTTTAAGGTAATGGATTGACTCATATACATTTTTAGTTTGTGAAGACCATTTTTAGATCTAGTAATCATTGGATAAGTAGACGCTGGTACATATATAAAATTTCATACATGATTAATGTCTTGTAGATTGTTAGAATTTGTGAAACCAATGTTTGCAAGCTGAGATATAAATGAGTGATTATGAGAAGTTAGTGACTGGGCTTATGATACTAGAGGTTGTATTTCAAAGGGTTGTATTGGTTGATTAAAATATAAAAGGTTGTATTGAGTTATTACATGAGTAGATGTACCTACTGTTGAGGTATAAGAGTACTGCCATTGAAGTGGTTTGATACATAATATACAATTTTAGGAATTTGAGATGAAGATGTATATATAAATGTATCATCAGAATGAATAATGTGACTTTTAGAAAGAAATAAATATGGATAGGGAATAGAGAACTCATTAAATGAAACATGCTTTGTAATATAAATCTTTCCAAATGGATGCAAATGTTTATATCTTTTGTGCATAGGATTATATCTTATCACACATTTTTACAATGATAGGTAAACTTATATTTTTGATAAGGTCTGAAAAGGAGAAAACAAATGCAACAAAATGGTTTTAAGAATTAATAATCAAGTAATGTATCATAAAGTTGAAGATATAATGATTTATATTTAGAATCGGTGTTAGAAGTTTCTTGATAAGATAAAAGGCTATATGAAGTGCTTCCCTAGAAGTTTCTTGATAAGATAAAAGGCTGTATGAAGTGCTTCCCACTAGAAAAATAAAGGAAATTTGGCCTATATTAACAAATTTAACCTTATTTCTATAATATGCATATGTTTTGTTCAACACCATTTTGATTATTTGTAAGGGGACAAGTGATTTTTAATTGAACACCAATTTGCTTTAGATACTTAAAAAAGGTCTATACTTTCCTCTCAAATTAGATTGAACAACTTTAACATAAATATAAAATTATTTATCGACTTCTTTTTGGAAAAGAATGAAAACATTCAAGGGTTTAGATACTTTTAAAAGAAAAACCAACTACATCTAGTATAATCATCAATAAAATGAATGAAGTATTTAAAGTCATCTGTGGTTTCAAGGGGTGTTGGTCCCTATACATTAATGTATATCAATTTTAAGGGTTGTTTAAACTTGATAAAGGTAGGAGAAAAATAAACTCTATGCAGTATCAAGATAAGTACAACTTTTGATTATAGTCTTACGTATAACTTTTGATTATAGTCTTAAGTATCAAAGAATTTGGATATCTAATTCTTAGATGCCACAAGCTGCAATCAATTTTACTCAGACTTTGTCAACTTTTGGTAGTAACAAATGAATGAATACATGAATTTGCATTTTGTGACACAAATGAATCAAGATATAAGTCAATAACACTAGGTTGACTCTTATTTGTATTACAATAAGGTGCATCTATTGAAAACAAAGAAAACAAAGGCTCTGGTTTATTGAAAGTAGAAGTTTGAACAAAGTAACTTACTGAATTTATAATGATATCAGTTGGTATTTTAGAAATAGCTTATACAGTCCCTTCACAGCCACACCTGATATAAAAAAAGTTTCTTTCTCCTTATCCTTACTAAAGCACAAGTGAGGTGAAAGTAAAAAAAGATATTGTTGTCTTGTATTAACTTGGAATCACGTATTAAATTCTTTGTGATCAAGGGTACATATAACAAGTTTTTAAGTAGTAAATTATTTCTAGATTTATATTTAAAGCAGGCATCACAGATGAAATATTTAAACCTTAACCATTACCAATTATAAGCTTGTCCATACCTGTGTGCTTAGATTTGTTATTGAAGTTGTAAGCATCATGTGCGAGATTATGAGTGGCTCTAGAATCTAAGTACCATCCTTGATTAATTGGCCTTTTCTTTGCTGACTGAGTTACTTTATAAGTTACTTTACTCATTTGACCTTCAATATCTTCTGATTCTTGTCTAGCAAAACTATGATTGGGATTTTCTATTCCATAATTTGTTTGTTCTCGACGCATATAGTTGTTATTGTATCTATAATAGCATTTGGCAATAGAATGCCATTGTCTTTCATAGATTTAACATATCAGCTTTACATTACATCTTCTACTACAAAAGCCTCTTTTACCTTGTCATTTTGACCTTGTCCTTGACCTACATATGAATCACTTTTACCAAAGCCAATATTAAAACCTCCATTATTAAAATTTATAGTATTTTCATAACCATTGTTGCCAAAATCATAATTTCCTTTGCCTTTAGTATGTACCCCCCTTTTTTGCTCTTTTTGAGCAAAATTTGTAGCTACCATATTCTAATTACTTTCTTTATTAGAGGAGCTTAGTAACAACCTATTCTTATGTTAGAAGCATTGAGTATGCTTCATTATAACTGATAAAACCAATTCTTGCTACGAATAATTTATTAAAGAATCAAAATCTGATGCTATACCTATTCCAATTATCAAGTGAGTCATAAATTCTTCTTCATTAACTACACAACTAGCTGTAGTAAGTTCATCTATAATGCTTTTAATAATCTTTCTTTAACAATGCTAGTTGCATTTTTAGTTGTACATCTTTTGCCTTTAAAAAAGAGCCAAATTATTTTTCTAAAGCAGTAAAAAAACTCAAAAAAAGACTTGCTACCAATGATTATTGGATATCAAGTCACGCTCTTAAGTTTGACACCCTTATGGCATTAACTAAGCCACACCTTAATACATTTTTTTTGACTATATGCACAGCAGAAACCATAACTTACACCATAAGTAATAATATATACAATTAATACACCAATAAAGATAAAGAAAATAAACTAATCAACAAGACAGAAGATATACGTGGTTCGGCCTAAAAATACCGACGTTCACAAAGGATCCATGATCCAATTTTTTATTATTGATATAATCACTAAGTATCTTCGTACATCATCATTGATCCCATAATACCCAAAATATCTCCCATAGACTACTCTAGTATCTCCTACAAAGATCCCTAAGTATCTACCCTTGATTACCATGACTTTCCTTAGACCTTTCAATATCTCTTCATAAGAGATTTCTAAAGAAATACAAATATAGTCTGAGCATCTAAGGCAACAGAATTTGTGGTGTCTCTTTGTTAACACAGAATAATTTTTACATACATAATAATTCTATCCTAGTGCAGAGCTCCTTGTGCTTAGTGTTTACTCGGCTCTTCTATTTTCTTTTATAGTTACATCTTGAATTTTAAATGCTTGTCTTTCTCTTGTGTTTAGAATGGTTTATGTAGTAAATAAAACACCCTTAAAAACTTTAAACCTAGTTGGAATAAGAGCCATAATCCTACTTAAAGAAGTTAATTGAGCAAAAATATGAAATACCTATAAGTTGCCACGTGAACAGTACCTGTAGTGAACAGTACTCCCATACGTGAATAGTACTCGCCATGACAGTGTCACCATGTGAACATTACCCATTCTTCTAGTTTTTTGTTTTGCTCCTCCCTTGTACACTCAATGCTAATTTGATTTCAAATGACTTTCCTTTTAGTATTCATTTCAATTCTTACTCATATAAGATTGTTAAATCACCAACTTTTAACAATGACTAAATTGAATATGTTTTCATGAATAGTTGAGAAAAGCCAATTTAGAATCCAGTTCTCATATTCTGAATTATTAGAAATTTCAGAATTTTGATTTATCTCTGTGCCAAATCCATAACTTTTCACAATCTGATTTGGACACTTACTAACACCATTGACGATCTTCAAGCTGATTTACTCTTATGACCTTAAGAACTTGTAATCTCTATATCACAAGTTAGATCTACCAAGCTTCAGAGTTGAAGAGAAGGTATAAGAAGAAATTTGATTAGAATAGAGATTGATTAAAGTATTAGTAGTGTTTGATGAACCGGAGTTGGCCATTTTTAACTCTAATACCATATAAAGATGTGTTTATATTATGTTTGACTGTAGAGCAAGCAGAGGAAAGTGCAGGAAAATAAAACTGAAGAGAAATGAGAGCTTTCTGGAATATGCTTTTATTATTGAATATTAATACAACTGATGAGTATTTATAGATCAATCAAGAAGAATCTGAAGCCAATAACTTTGGCGGGATAAAGTTGTTACAGCAGCAAAACAGAAATGATAACAAACTGAACCACTTTGCCAGCTTGGGATGACGAATTGCCAGCGTGGCATACAGATCAGCATCATACGCCATCTCCTAATAAGTAAGCAATTCACTTTCACATTTTCTTCCAAAGTCGTATAAAATTAAGTTCCATAGTTAACAATGCCAATCAAACAGGGAAACTGTTAAATAATGGTGAACAATGTGCATGTGTAGCGTAGTAGTATTGCATGTATGATCCGCCCTTTCCAAACATTGACTGCAGCATAAAGTTTGATACAAATCTTTGTGCCCATGAATGAAAATCCATATCCCACGTAAGATAGAAGCTAGAGAATTGACAATCATATTCTACAAAAGAACAATTGGGTAACGTACAACATTGCACAGTATTACTATATCCGAAATTGCTTAGCCATGGCATGGATCTTGAAAATGCTAACTATTATCCCATTTATGAAGAAGCAGCAAAAGCAATCGGTGCTACTCCAACATATTTGGCTTTGTACCGGTATACACAATCCTCAAACACTCAACAGAATTTAGAATTTTATCTACCATTAAGCCCGGAAAATTGGGCAAACATTGCAGTTCCTGAGTGGTCATCCATTGCCTGAGCTTGAGCTGGTCCGGTGTTTGCTTCTGAAGGAGAAACTGGACGACTGTCGACGGCAGATGCTGGAGCATCAACAGTAGTAGGGGAGGCAACAACAATTGCGGCTGTTGTTTTAGACTCTTCCTCAGCTTTTCCTTGTGAGAATGCCTCTTGCAGCTGTAATGCATACTCCAAATTCCATAGCACATCCCCCATTGTAGGCCTGTCCACTCCATGTTCAGCTAAGCATTTCTCCGCAGCCTCAGCAAATTTCTTTAATGATTCAGGATTGATAGTGTTTGCAAGATGAGGGTCAATGATCTTCTCAAGCAAGCCTTTTCTCTTCCATTGCATTGCCCACTCAGCCAAGTTAACTTGTTCTCTTGGAAGCTGAGGATTAATGGCAGGCCTTGCACACAGAACCTCAAGCAACACAACACCAAATGAATACACATCCGATTTCTCTGTCAATTGCTGCCTTCTGAAGTACTCGGGGTCAAGATATCCAAAGCTTCCCTTCACTGCTGTACTTACATGACCCTGCCCCATTGGCGCGTCTTTTGAAAGCCCAAAATCTGCTACCTTGGCAACAAAGGCATCATCAAGCAAAATGTTGGTGGTCTTAACATCGCGGTGAATGATGCCTTGTGCAGTTCCAGTGTGAAGGTAATGAAGTCCGCGAGCAGCGCCAATGCTGATCTCTAGCCTTTGCTTCCATGACAATGGTGGCAGATTTTTTCCATATAAGTGATCTCTGAAAGGCCCATTGGACATGTACTCATAAACAAGGATCATTTCTGAGTTTTCGTCACAATAGCCAATAAGTGACACCAAATGCCTATGCCTAAGCTTAGATAACATCTGAATTTCTGTCTGAAACTCTGTGACCCCTTGTTCGGATTGCGGGTTCCCTCTTTTAACAGCAACTTTGTTCCCATCATCAATCTCGCCAAGATACACATTACCAAATCCTCCGACGCCGATTATTGCACTTGAATCAAAGTCGTTAGTTGCATCTCGCAACTCTTGCAAAGAGAAGTACCGGCCAAGGCCTAGAGCTGAAGAGGTAAAGCCGCTTCTGTGAGATCCCATAGTCTTGGATGTCATGAAGCTAGTATCACCAGTATGCAGAGGAAGCAACCAAGAGGAAAAGCTGTTTCTCCTCTGCCAATCTTGAGGTCTCTTCTGCCATTTGATCACCATTGCACCAAGACCAATAAAAGCACCAAACATCATTGCGAACCCAACTGCAGCAACCGTTCCTCTATTAGACGAACTAGACTTGCTGCCATCAACTCCGAACTCTCCATCCAAACTGTTAACAGAATTGCTCATTTTCATAATCTCCAAGCCATTCAGAATTGCATTTCTTGTACCAGTGTTCTCCTTTGATGGACCAATTTGAACATTAAGTCCATTATTCATGTAAGTAGCATTCACCACAATATCCTTATAATATGCAGTGGACAAGCCCTGTGTGAGGCTAGATAAATCCAACGATGATATAGCCACTTTCCCGTTAATGTACACATTGAAGTAAAGATCATTAAGAGATTTGCTCACGATATCACAAAAATGCATCCTAAGCAGATAACTAAACGTTGGATCAACCTCAAAGTTCCATGTTATGTTGAAATTTGGTGAGACTGTTTGTGCATCAGCCATCTCAGCTACAGAAGCATACACACTTGCTGGTGCAATCAAAGTTGTGACTCCTTCAGGATATTTAATGGCATTGGATTCAACAGAGGAAATCTTAGCCAAATTTTTCTCCTTAAGAAATTGTTCATCAGGAATCCAAGTCCGACCGAGCGTGTCATTCGCTGGAGTGACTAAGGGTCCTCCCATGTTAAGCCTGTAAACATATTGATACGAGAATTGGGACAAACCATTAAAGCTGTTTACAGGGAAAAGCGCACTGCCTTGATCACTGATCAAGTCATCAGGAGCTGAAACAACCTCAATGGCATTGATGAAAGCTACTGAATTTGTCATTGGTGAAAACTTGATGGAAAATGTTTGTTGGGTCAAATTTAGCATAAACTCCTTGACAACAGCTTGAGCCTTCTCAAGTTTGAAGTTATGAAGTAGAACATATTTCTCCGTTGACACGCTGAAAGTTGATTTCTGAAGATCATATTCCTTGATGGGCATTGCAAAGAAATGGAGACGAACCCAATGCCAACCTGGTTGAGTCAATTTAAATGTATATGTTGAATCTTCTTTGAAGACTCTAGCGGTTAGATATATAGGAGAAGGAACATCGGCTGATGGGACAGAAACTTGAACATCTTCTTTGGTTTGTAAGAACTGAACGGTTTGTTGGTCTGATTTGAAAGATCTTCCATCAGGGAGAGGAGAATTAGATTTCCCTCCACAGTCCAGGAGAAAATTGTCTTTAGGAGAGAAGGTGGCTGCGGGGGAGGGGGCCGAAAAAGCAATCCTCGGGCCAGATATGAAGGCATTGAGAAGAATAACCAGGAGGACAGCCATCAATGATGGTGATATTGATGACATTAAGGAGAATAGAAATGGTGATTTTTCTTTTTTTTTTTTTGTGGCTTTTTTCTTGTTCTTTTTTCCTCTCCTTATTTTTCTATCTCCATCATCCCTCCTGGGCGAGGGATGTGTTTACGATTTTGGACTAAGAGAGGGTATTGAAAATGGGTGTCTTCGTTTTTACTATAACGGGGTTCGTGGTGAAGTTTGTTACTTAGTTTTTATTGATTCTAGTTAGAGGAAAAAGAATTGACCGCCAGAATGAACTTTGCATTCCACAAAACATGGCAATGTTTGTGGGGAATGATTCTGGTTGTGGGATTTCCGTTTAAGCCTCTGGCACCTTTTTTTAGTAACTACCAACAGAAAATGGTGTTAATTGACACGCCCATTTGAAATTGTCAAAGACACCATCTTATCTTTCTCTTTGTCATTAGATTCTATTGGTTCTGCTGGGTTTCAGTTAAATCCGACGCGAAAGAATTAGGATTAGTGTTTATTTGTTTCAGTAATTGGGATATAGCCACATTAAACATCACGTTTATCTAAATCAATAATGTCGATTGATTTGATTGGTTGACGGTTGGATCAACATCTTCGCTAAGCCAGGTTGACGCAGAAGTTAAATTAATCACTGAAGAACTTCAGATTTAACGTCCCCGTATTTTGTAATCAGTTTACATAATCTTGGCTGAAGGAATTGCAAATACAACTTTGTTCATACTTGCTTTGTGCGATGGCTACATATCGATGCTCTCGGTCAAACGACTCTTATATGATAACATCATTATATCAAAGTTTAAAATGTAAATGACTATATGATTAAGGTTATAAAACTTGAGATATATTAGATTTTTTAAATTACGTATTAAATTTTTTTAATTAAAATTTTCAAGTTGATGCGTGCGACAAGGATTGCATTGTTATATTTAATAGATAAAAACACCGAAGTAGCATTGGAAAAGTATGATTAGTAATAATTTAATTTAATTGAAATTAACACTAAGAATGAAAAAGAAAAATGGTTTAATTTCTAATATTTTATTGAGAAACTTTTGAACTCACATAATGGGTATGCACAAATTTTTAACGGGAGAGAATGATATTGAAAAATACTTTTAATTTTTTGTTTAATTATATATGTTGCCTCTAGGATTTGCTGAGTCGGGCTCATTAAGGCCCACAACGGCCAAGCTCAGCCCGTAATTAGCTCATGCTCGACCAATGACTATTGCACTCAGCTCACCATTTTTTATATAGGCCACTCAATTAAAATCAAGTTCAATTAAGCACCAGGCCCTTACGAGGACTTGGATCAGAAGAGCACTCCTACATCTTCAATGATGGAGGACTTTTCATAATTTGAGAATTGTCCTAATTTGGAGAGCACTTAAGACACTAAGAAGTTTTGTCAAGAATTTGAGTTAGGTAAGGTATGCCACCCACGTTTTCGTATAAAACGTGGGGCAAGGGCAATTGATCAACAGCTCCCATAATTTTGAACTTCGTGCATGACTCCTAAATAAAGAGAAAACCATGATGTGAGCTAATAGTCTGAAAAACCTATATAATAAAAGGCCATGGCTCGTTGAAAAAAATAATTAATTTTTACATAGATAGATAGGTTAAGAATTATTTTTTAGTTAATACGAAATTTTGACTTAAGCATCAAAAGATCATTTTCAGAAACAACCATCGGTGCAGGTTTACTTAACTATTTCTGTGATTGTAGTATTAAGATTCAATCACAAAGAGAGCTCAAGAAGAATAATCTTAGCTTGACTTCGGACCAAACAACTGTTCACAGAGTATAAATTCATCTTTTAACTAAGGACTTAGCATTTGAGTTGAGAACCAGAGACCATGGCCAACAAGTTGGCACTATTTGACAAAAATGGTATAAAACGTCATTGATACCTTTGATCTTAGGTCAAGTAAGAAGGCTACCTAGGAGAAAGCATGGTTAGATTGAGAGTTGAATCAGAGTACAATATAAAACTCCGCTTTTAAGAATCACGACATAAAAGAATGAGAACAATAATAGGGGGAGAAAGACTTTGACCATTCAGAAAGATCCTAAGATGGTTGGGAAGACTTCGACCATTCGGAAAGATCCCAAGATGGTTGGGACTAGAGGCAAGGCTTGAAGAGAGAATTGGAATTAGCCAAGAAATAGAGGGAGAAGATGAAAAAGCTCTTACAGGAGGTTTTAGATTCCCATCAAAGACTAGATGAGGGCCAAGAACCTAACAGACAAATAGATCAACCGAAAAAGGTGTTTAGTGACCATGATGGTCATTTACCAATCACTGTAATTGAAATCTGCTAGTGATTCACTCATAGAGAGAAACAAAAATAGGTATAAAAGGAGATTGTTAATGTGTTTTAGGGTATATACATGTGATTATGTACATGTTAAAAAAAATTAAATATATGTATCATATACATGATTTCGCAGCGGAATTAAGCATATAATCAACATATACACATGTAATTTATATCATTAACAATATAATATTACAGAAAATATACATTTGAAGAATTTTGGTGAAGATTTTAATTCTGAATTCTTCCTAACTCCAACCTTGAGCTTACATTGAAGTAAATTATTGTACAATTCTAGTTCACAATAATCCGATGAGATTATAAAGCTAAAATAGTAGCAACTGAATTTTCAGCAACAAGTTTTTATTTCTTGAAAGAAAAATAAGAAGAGTTGATTTTTTTTTCTCTTTTATTTTTCTCACAATCCTTTGTTCAAAGAAAAACTCTCAAAACCAAAACTTTCTCTCAAATCCTCTTTACCCTTCACGTTTTTTGCTTCACCCTAGTTAATCAAAATCAATTCCAACCATTTTTGGTGCTCGAAGCACTTCACAAGTGCTTTACCAAAATTAGGTTATTTGGCAAACTACCAAAAATTATTTTTGGTGGCTATTTTTAATAGTTTAATAAAAATGGACCATTAAATTCTACAAATGGTGCTCCACTATTTTATTTATATTCTTTTAAATTAGGCGTGTCTTCCATTTAATAATAAAATAACAAATAAATAAAAATTATATTTTATTTATTTAAATAATATTTATTCAATTATTCAAAAACTATTTGAATAATTAATTTTTACCTTATTTAATATTATCAACAAGGTTAATGGGTGAATTTATTGTGAAACAATTCATGGAATAAAATTATGTCACTTGTTAACATCTAATTAGTTAACGACTCTTGTCAACTAATTAAGTGATGTATTTAACATTTAAGTCTAAATAAGTGCATAACCCGAGGAACCCTAAAATATATTTTTAGTTTGTTGGAATTTCTAGGATGGAACTGTTCAATCCATAATGCTGCCTTAGTGCACAACAAGTATACTTCATATTGTGAGATTCTCTAGGTTCACACCTATATTGTCATATGGAACTCCTCCATACGTCTACGAACGATGCCCCCCCACACGTTACAGATATTACAAAGCGGCGCGTTAAACCATACAAGTTAAGGTTGTAACATATCCATATAATCCCTCCATAATTTATATCCGAGTAGATCAAATATATAAATCAAAACCGTCAAATCTTCATATGCTCAACCATAAACTTATCTCTAGATTTATATTTCAACAAATAATATCTGCAAATACTTTTGTCATATTATTTATCCCTAGGAAAAACTCTTTTTCAGCTTTTACTACTTATGGTTATAAGACTTTCTGAAATACAATCTTGGAGCATCATGATATATTACTCACCCAAATGAGTTGATGGATCCCATATCTATGCACACCAGACTCTATGAGCATCGAATTATACCTAGCGACACCCAACGGTCAAAGCATGAAACGTTTCTGACATGTGTGAAACCAAAGTATGATGGATCACTCACAAGTCCACCGTGGTGCTCAGGTCAAAGGATCATGAATACTATTTAACTCTAAAGACACTCCATTGATGAATTTATGGGATGTCTATTGGAGATCTTCATGAGTCTGTTCAGTATTCAGTCTTTATTGAATACCTATATCTCTATACGAGCTTCCACTAAACTTATGATTTGCTAAGATTAACCATTTAAACCATCTAGATATAGACATACATAAATTTATATATTTATTAAGGTATTCACTGACAGACTAGCATCGGTAAAGATAGATTAGGAATATAATATTTAAGAACATCTTTGCATAATGATATTTTCTAACACTATTTGCAACTACGTCATTACTAATATATTCTTAAGTTTTTATCTTATTTCAGATAATACTCTAACTGTTTAGATATCATTGACTCTTATAATCTGATAACTCTTATCAGTGCTAACTCTTAGCATTTATAACTTCCAATGTTGTTAATTCTTTACACTGATCTAAAATCTTTTAGACCAGATCTGAACTCTTTTAAATCATACAATATTTGAAATACAAACATTTTACCATATATAAAATAGAATTAGCGATTTAATGAAATGATAATACTAATATAAATATCAAATAAATATTCATACATAAAGAGATGGCATGTAAGCACAAATCCCAACAGAGACCCTTATAAAGCTTAAGAGATACGACTTCAAAGTAAGAGGCTGAGAGGAAGGCAAAAAGATCCTGCTTTAGCTAGATCTCAAGTGGATGATTTAAATCAGTTGAGTAAACACGCATGAGAAAGGAGTGAAGATGATGAACTCGACGAGCATGACACTCAACAGATCTTAAAGGCTAAATAGAGGAGTAGAGAAGAGAGTGCAGTTGAGAGTAGATCACAAGATGAAGCCTTGAAAGAGAAAGTTAAAGGTCTAAAGTGAAGGATTGTAGAGCTCGTAAAAGGAAGAAGGTGGTGAGAATCGACTCCACTAAGGGTAACTGAAAAAAAGAAAAAGTCACTGTTCACTAGTGAGCTTATGGACATAGAATTGTATACCACCTCTAAGATGCCCAATATCTCCATCTATAAAGGGACTTTAGGCTCCAACAATTGTGTGAATTAGGTAATTGACTTCTTATCCGTTGTTAGGCTGAGATAAAGATTTGTTGACTATTCTAAATGAATCTAGAAAGGTATGCCTTTTTATGGTACAAAGGGCTTAAACAGAAGAGCACCCCTCAAATAGTGAGCTAACTAATCGGTTTCTAAACGCATTTAAGAAGCCTATGAGTAAAAAAAATACAGTCAATAATTGCAAAAGATCAAGCAAAGTTAAATAGAGAGTTTAAAGAGATTCTTAGACAAGTTTCATAAAGAGGTAATCCATATGTGGCATTGTTATGATTACAATCACCAAATGGGCCTCAAGAACTCCATCAACATAACCTCTAACACTAGAGTCGTATATGGTGACTAATTAACACTAAATTAATCTCCACTGCAATTTAGTGCTCACTATAGTAATTTACTGGGATATGACTAACAATAAAAAAAAGTGTAAAACCGTCTTAATTAACAAATTTATTTATATATACCTAATAAATATATTAAAACAGCTATATACATACATTATCAACATCCTTCCATCCCCTTACTATTATAGAAGTGCTTTTTGTCCAACAGTTGTATATTGGTTCAAATATGGTTCCAATTAATGACTGGTAAATTAAGGGAGCATTGTGTATAAATTTGCTGAAAGGCCTCTCATCATCCATAAAATTTTAATAAAATAAATTAAGCAGAAGTCAATGATATCGTAACCATTAAGCTAATTAATTAAGGTTAATACTTACAAAAAAAATGTATTTGTAGTTGTACATTTTTGAAGTAATGGCTGAGAGTATTTGCATTGAAGTAGATGAATCAATCTAATATACTCATTGATGTGTTATAATATAAGAAAATAACGTTAAATTGTTAATTTTCTACAACTAAAAAGAGTATGTAATTTAAAAATAGTAAATACTTACAAAATCATCCAACTAATATTATAGTAATGGCTGAAACCATGTATAGTTAGCATTAATACTAGGCAGATTTACAAGTTTAATTCCCTTGTGAAGACACACCTCAAATCCAGCCTAGAATGCCAAGTCAGTTAGGTGTATCAGATCCACATCAACCTCTTGATCTTGACACACCTACTTGACCTCTTATAGTTGTTTTCTTCTCTTCTGTTTTCTGCAAAGAGGTTTCATAAAAGGCGTATACATGAATTATACAGGTCTGTATTCTTATTCGAAAATTCTCGCCCTCTTAAGTGCTTCTGGTAATACCTGCGCACTCGCATCTCCAACATCAATGCTTGATTAAAAATTATTGTTTGCCTAAAAGTTATTCTCCATCTGGCTTTTAGGAATATTAACATCATTGGTCTAATCTGCACTTATTTGGGCAATTTGAATAACATATGTATATAGTCAAAAAAGCAAGTTTACAAAAATTTACTAGTTCTACATATAAAACATAAATGAAACATTTTCAATTTATCTCATTTTTGTACGTGCCCATACAAAATATAGATGGTTACAATAAGTGTTTAAGCATTCTATTCTCCTACATCAACCTCTTTTTTAATCATTTTTTTTGTGATTGTTGTAACTGATTACACAAATCATCAAACTTTGGACAGTAGTAATCATTTAGAAATGTGGATGTGGTGTATTGTTCAAATCTTAACTAATTAAATAAATAAATATTAAGCGTTTGATTCAAATACCATGAATAAAGAAATTTTATCAAATGATATACTTGGTCTCCATTTGCCTTGGATACGTCTCGATTATGGCCTAGACACCATTGTAGGGTTATTTCTAAGTTTATTAATGTCACCATGGACAACGTCATCATCCCCATCTTCAAGGTGTTCATCTGTACCTTTCGACTAACTGCTTAAACTACATCAATTCCTATACAAACTTTATTTCCTTCTCATGATCTTCTAGAGATGACTTTCGTGTTAGATCCAACTCCTACATAACAAATAACAAACTAAATAAGCATTTGCCACAATTATTGTTAGCCTTATATTATTATTCAAAAGCTTTAATTTTTGTCGAAATAACTTACGATGTCCATAAGTACGGTGCCTTGGGCATATATAACCCTAGACAATGGGATCACTTGATTGATAAAATTTTTTATAACATAAATTAAACAATAATATATAAAATTTAAGATTAATCAATATAAAAAGTAATTGCATACTTAAAAGATATAAGAAAATCTATGTAAATTATATTTTTCTCACTTATGTATTGAATCGTTTGCTTTATATATATATATATATATATATATATCTTATGCTCTTTTTATATCTCAAGAAAATTTAGAGTATTTGTATCATATACTTTTTTTTTTATTCAATGCCCTTTTCGATGAATTGCAAGTAGACTCTCATAAAATATTGCCTTACAGATATTATGCTCTTTTTATATCTCAAGAAAATTTAGAGTATTTGTATCATATACTTTTTTTTTTATTCAATGCCCTTTTCGATGAATTGCAAGTAGACTCTCATAAAATATTGCCTTACAGATATTATTGAATTCTTTTAAAGTATCCAGCATTTAAAGTGCAAATTATTCTTCTAGATGACTTTGTTCTCTATGATCAAATAATACACAATAAATGAAATACAATAATAATAATTTCATTATATTTTCATCATCTATTTCTTCAAAGTCCTAGTTTATAAATAACTTCTCAAATTACTTTAAGTACATCCCTCCACAATGAATATTCTCTCTATAAATAATAACTAACTTCTTTAGGTAATTGTTTATTGATAGTTATTCTCCAATCTTTAAACTCTTTATCATTGTGAACTCATGCAAATTAAAATGAGTGCGCTTATTATTTATAAGGTACCGTAATTCATTATCAAAACTATTAATTTTCATGTCCTTAAGTATCAAATAATGGGCCAAAAAATTCTTGAAAAATCAACCTCTACATATTAAAAAAAATAACCCATATAAGTGGCCATTTCTATTTTACGTTGCATCAACTTTGATTTTATAACAACCAACGCTTATAGTTTTGAATAAAATGATATTAATACCAAAAAAAGTCTATAATTGAAAATTTTAATCTCTTAAAAATTATGTTCTTTCTGTAAATAAAAAAAATAATTAATTTCAAAGTATATCAATGAAATAACATAGGGAAGTAGAATATTTACTAATAAAAAATACATTCAAATTATATAATTCAGTGTTTATTCATTTCTTGAATAATTATAACAATAACAAACTTATAACATCATTACATAATAATAAAATGCAATCAAATTATATAATTAGATTTTTTTTTTCAAATAATTAAAAATTAAATCATTACAAATTTAACAAATCATATAAAATTTATCATAATATAATTTTATTTTTAAAAAAAAAATTAACTTGAGTAAGTGGGCAAAAATCGCGCGACCTACTTGCCCTATTCATGCTGTGCAATTAGATTATCGTGCTAAGCATATAGCCTAAGGTAATGCTGCTTATCACATTGAGCATAGCCCAAGGCGATGATGCTCAACGTAATAATTTAATTGTCCTGAGCATAGCCTAGTGTGACGCGCAGCAGGGCGGCGCTGCTTAAAGCGTTCGGTGGCTTGGTCCTCCTACCTATTCTCGATTTCACAAAACAAAAAAAACAATCGATAATTTTCAGAAGAAAACATAACTTTCTAACACCCTACATATATTCTCATAATTTCTATATGTTACAACAATAATTAAGACTACCAAATACAAACTCACCACATTCTCCATCAAGAGTCAAAAAGAGAAAAACTCCGCCATTCAATCCTCGCTCATTCGAGAGAAAAATAAAATGAATTTTAGTTCATTTTGAGAAAATTAGTAAGTTACTATTTAGGTGGAAAATTAAGAAACTTAAAACCTTATAGGGTATTTTCATCCATTTTCAAACTATTTGGTTAGAAATGTTGAATTTTTTTTATGGGGCTAATATTAGAAAATGTCAAAAAAAAAATTTGGGCTATTATGAAATTTTTTTCAATATTTTTTAAAAATAAAATGAAAAGCATATTTTTAATAATTAAAAAAGTATTTTTTTTTTTGTAGTTCTCATGTTCGAAATTTCACATGTGCTTTATAAAAGGAAAAGAAAAAAAAGGACATTTTATCCCTGGAATATAACCCAAAATCTAATTTTATTACTAAGATTTCGAAATACCTAATTTTGTTCATTTTCATTAAGCCAATTACAATTAGATTTGATTATTGAATGACAAAATCGTAATTCAATATAAATATATTCATACATTTTGGGGTGTGTTAAATAATCATAGATTATCAAATAAATAAAAAAAATTCTACCACAGTTAGCTCGATAGCAAGCCACTACTAGTCGACAGTCGTTGTCGTTGATCATTGACGATAAAAATGAACAAACCTTATATCATTGAACTTTATTTTTTTTTATCTATATAATGAAAAAATTATTTTTGATTAAAAATACTAAAAGACAACCAAATATGCAATAAAAGTAATGGGAGGCAGTGGCTACGATGGTGTATGTCAAATAGGGCAGCGGGCATGTCATTGCTACTCCGTTTAACAATGATTGTCGTTTCATGGTGGAGGGTAACAGTCATTGGTGGTGAACGTCAAACTGCCATCGCCATCGTTGGATAGATCAGCATGCACGTTTCCGTCGCCCTAGCGATCGTCGTTCTGTGGTGGAGAGCAGTAGCTACCGGCGGTGCACTTCAAATGGAGCGACGATGACGTGCACCACTACCATTGTTGGTTAGATCGGCGACCAATCTACCCAAAGGTTATGGTGGTACACATCACCGTTGTTTCGTTTGATGTGCATCACCGGTGGTCGCTGCCTCCCATTGCGTATTTAACCGCTTTCTAGTCTTTTTTGAGTAAAAAATAACTTAACTATTGTGTAAATCACAAAAAATGAAGTCTAATAATATAAATTTTGATAATTTTTGTCGTCAAAATTCGACGGGCCACCGCTAGATGTCTATTGTTAATGAAAGGTTTTATTTTTTTAAAATAATTTATTTTTAAAAATAAATTAAAAATTTTAAAAATAAATATTAAAATTATTCCTATCTAAATGTGCCGAGTATTCTTTTTATCAATAGTCAATTATTTATTGACATGTAAAAATTCATTATACAAAAAAATAATTTTTTTTATTAAATCTAATGATTATTAACTAAGGGGCAAAATTAAATAATTTAAAACTTCAGAGATAAAATTGTAGATTAAATCATATTCTAAAAACAAAAATATCATTTTTCATAAAAAAAATTTATTATGTGCTTTCTCTTGTAGGACTTTTGGATTGTAGAAGCGTTTTTTAAAAAAAGAAAAATAAAAACTAAATTCCTTTATAAAATTTTGAATCTTAGACAGTGCACTCTGAACTAACCTTTAATAAGATTGTTCTACTTAATCAACTCACGAGTATAAATAAAATTTAAGTTAAAAATGAAAATGCATTACAAACATGCATTTTCTGGTTTTGAACATCGATGATAGCTGGGCGCAGGAATGATTACATGCCTCAGATTTTACTCGTATCAAGCTGGGGTGAGAATTTCATTTAAAGGCACTGTGACCAATTTTTTGGGCCGAAAAGAAAATAGATTACGCCCTAACACGTGTGTTAGAAGGATGTCCAATCATATTCACCACAAATTTTTTTTTCTCAGTAATTACTAGTAATTTAACAGTGGAATTATTGAAAGAGCTAACCTACCCCGATCACATGCTAAGTCAGTTGATATAGAAATTATGTATCCCAATTCTGTAGATAAAGTGTTATTGATTAACAAATGTAATTGGAATCATGGAAAGTGGATCATGTATTCAATATCATAATATGGGATTGGAAGACTGTAATATTAATCAAACAACTGAATTACACTTTTCTTAAACAAAAATCTTATTTATCATAAATAAAAGTACTACAATTGCTTGCTGATATTAACTATCAATACTTGTCTATCTAGCTCCCCACCCGCAGGGACTGAGAATTGTACCATTTTTATGTCAGCTGCTGTTATACAGAGATGCAAATCTTCACTGCCACTGTAATTTGTCCAGAGCTTGTTGGTGAATTTGATTGTCTCCAGCGGCCACCACATTGAAGCCTGGAATAGAATGACATTTGATGGATGAAGGACAAATAGATGCCTCTAGTAAATGACACATTATAAAATTGCAGTCTAATAATCACAACTTGATTCATAAATTGACTTGAGTAACTTGGGATGTAAAGAAGAAAATGGGAAAAAGGAAATCATAAGCAGGAAAAGTTCATAAGAAGGCAAATATACTTGGTGTGGATGACTCTGAAGAAGCCTCCCAGTAAAGTTGATTTCCTCTCCAATCAGTTATTACACCACCAGCACCTTCTATCACAGGTATCAGTGCAAGAAAATCGTATGGCTGTCAAAACAAGTCACCTTTAAATTAGATGAATGCAATGATGTTTAACACAACCATGTGTTTGCATAGGCTAACAAAAGGAATGTGACTTTCACAAGTGGGCTAAGTTAATATCCCAAAATAATATTCATAATGTAGACTTTCGTGATTGTACTTTACCTTAAGACCAGACTCAATGACAAGATCCACATATCCTGAAGCTAGGAGGGCATAAGCATAGCAGTCACAACCATACAGTGGCACCTTCACCTGCATGCAATAAAAGAATCGAAAACAAGAAATGACATTTGGGAATCAATGAACCTGA
The DNA here is from genome assembly GCA_946807835.1 of Ailanthus altissimus. NCBI lineage: Eukaryota > Viridiplantae > Streptophyta > Magnoliopsida > Sapindales > Simaroubaceae > Ailanthus > Ailanthus altissimus. Next base: position 18,355,705 of record OX327698.1, read on the forward strand.
TACTTTATCTCTTCACGTTAAGTACGAGTTCTTGTTACTATAAAGAGACCACAGTATAGTAAAAAGTATCAATTTATTTATTATGTTGACCAATGCCATTGGGTATTTAATAACATGACTAGGTACTGAACAAAACTTTTGTACCAAAAGCTGCAAAATATATCCCTAAAAGAAAAAATGGAAACAAGTAAAATTAAAACAGTGACAAAGAAAAAGCTTCCCACAAGGATCTAACTCTAGAATGCATGGAGTTATATTATGTAATATTATATATTCTAGAATACTGAAAATTGAGCCAAAATATTCCCATAGTTGAACATTGTGATTTCTTTTATTCCTAAGATTATTATCAACATATCACCGAGGTTGATTCCTATTGCCATTTGATCCTATCAACCAATGCATTCAAGACAAGCACAACCTCTTTATGTATTTCGCCTATCAACCAATATATTCACGGAGAAGACTTGACACTTTTCTGACATCAACTTTAAAAGTAGCACAGACCTTACTTCTTACACGAGCAAATGCCTCTTCAGCATCTCCACTGAACAGATGTGGGCTTGTAGTGTATCTAAACAGATAGAAGAAAATGTTAAAGAGAATGAAGAAAATAGGTTATAAATATCAGGGCCAGCAAAGTGCCGGTGTAATTGTAGTTTAACCATCCTTGTCCAAGATTCAGATGCTACACACAACAAGTGTTAAATATTCAAAAGATAGAATAACCATACAAATATGCTTGTGACAGTTTTGCACAAGTGCGTGTAGACACTTCTTGTCCATTCAATGTTGTCCTCTTTTCACTTATTCCAATCCATCTTTCTCTTAGAACAGGCTGATCAATGATGCCAAGAATCTGCAAAAACATGCCAGTCAAAATGTCAATTTATGAAAAAAAAAAAAAGAAGCATGCAATAAAACTCACAGTAAAATTACACACAGAACATAATACGGGTGAAAAATATTTATAATTTAACTTTTTCTTGAAGGGCGGGCACAATCCAAGAGATTCTCTATTCAATCAAACTCACAGTAAAATTTCATACTGAAGATAATAAGGGTGAAAATATTGTATAATTTATTTAACTTTTTCATGAAGGGCAGGCACAATTCAACAGATTCTCTATTGCATGCATTAGCATGTTGGTGACATATTCCTAGCAAAGATTACTCCTGGTTCAGTATATCGCAAAATCTGCTGTTCAGCAATTTCCCAGTCCCTAAAATATTTAATTTCCATGCAGTTAAAAACTTGAAATAACCACAAAAATAAGGCTGATAGGTTGGGTACTGTAGACTGCATGGAAATCAACTTTGTTCCGTCCCTATTTTTCCACTTAAAAGGGAAAAAGAAAAATCATGCTTGTTCCAGATGCCAAAAAAGGAATGTCTTAACTTTTCCTCTATTAAAAAAAAATTGTTGTTAGTAATATATTATGCAGCCAAGAAGCAATTTGTTCATCCTTTGAACATTTGACAAAATGGTAGGTGATCTTACCGGCTTTCCTTTATGTAGCAGAGCAATGAGAGTACCAAATAAGGGTTTTCCTGAAATAAACAGAAGTAGAGAATTACTTCAGCAAAGTAGTCAAAGTTTCATCTCAGTGACAGTAACTGGAAATAGAAAGAAACATACCAGTGATAAAGCTCTTGGTCCCATCTATTGGATCTAAAACCCAAACATAGTCTGCAAACTTCTCTTTACACCTCCAGCCATTCTCCTCCCCGAAACTACAGCAACAACACTCTTCAATAATTTCACAACAAATCAATAATGAAACTTCAAGACTTCACATGCACAATTTAGAATTTGAACATTACACTTTTACACTGTCAATACATGTGATTGCAGAGGAAAGGCAGAAAGAAAAACAGAACAAACAACTTTAGACATGAGATATCACTTTTGGGACTCAAGCAAGCAATTATCCACACTCAGCAAAGCCTTGAGAAATCATTTGGTTTGGTTTGGAAAAATAATCATAAAATGGCATCATGATCATATACTTCTTGGCTCAGCCTTAAATTATTAAATCTTATCGTCCAAACAGCTGTAAACATAATGACTCAGACAGGCGTTCTCATTCACTCAATTTTTCTGAACAACCAAAACAATCTATGATAGCATTTAGATAGATTTGTAGTCCATAGGTATAACTTACATTGCATGAGAAGGAAAAGTCTCCTGTATAATTGAAACCATAGCTTCCTCTGCTGTTCGATCCGCAATTGTTACAGGACCTGTAATGAGTACAACAGAAACAAACCAGTTAAGCACAAAAAGATTACAAGTGAACTGGGAAACAGATATTCACAGTCCTCCCCATCCAACTACACTGCAACACTATTCCCATCCTATTTTTTACAACAGATAGAGGAAACATAACGATAATCATCTTCTTCCTTTAACAAAACTTTCCCTGGTACCAAACACTAAGCTAACATCTCTAGTTCTTGAACTTTCCCTAAATCAACCTAATCATACAATCACGAGATATCTTAATCTTATTTGAAATCTACTACAACAATGCAAAAAACTACATCTAAAGATTTTGTCCTCTCCTTTGCCCTTCATTTATTACACTTAGCTACTATGATCAAACCAAAGGAACAAAAAAAAAAATGCATAATTCCAAATTTTCAAGATTACAAAATAATTCTAACAAATTCTCAAAATTTACCATAGAAGAACTCATTAAAATTAACAGAAATTTCTCAACCACAATATTTTATGAAATATTTTTCAAATATAATTAGGATTAAACAACCTAAAACAATAAAAACAAAGCAATTCATGAATTGTTCTTCCTACATTTTTCAGCAACCAAACAGAACTATATCTGATAAGCATAACCATAACCATAACCATAACCATTACAACAAACAAAAGATGGATACGATAATAGTAAAATAAAATATGTCATTCTTGACTTACCATATTATTTTAAATATAATTTAAAATTTTCCCATAGCAGTAACTCGAACAATTATGAATTTTTTGTTTCAAATATACTAACGATAAAACAATAGAAAAAAAAAAAAAGCTAAAAATGTTTTGTTCCTAAATTTTTTTTCAACAGCAAAATAAGTAACAATGAATGATTATAACAACTGAGAATTTAAAATGGCTCAAACAAACATGAAAGAAAAGAAGCAAATAGAAAAAAATATTCCAATATGTCACTCACTCAAGTCCTCTTTATCCAGAATTTCAAATTTGTTTCGGAAATACTTCCGAATGACTTCTCCAGCGGCGTCGGCGAGTTTGTTGCCGACGACAGCAAAGCGATCGATGTCATGGTCGCTGAAGCCGTTACTGGTAACGGCGTGAGTGGAGAGATTGGAATTTGAAGTCATTGCAGAGATGGTTCTTGTTGGGAGAGCAAGTGAAGGATGATGATTAAGGAGGGGAGAAAACGGCAGGTTGTTATTGTCGTTTTGATGGAGAGTGAGAGTTTGTTGGCTATGAAAGGAAAGGGAAGGAAATGGGAAGTATTTGGAAGATTGAGAGAGGAAGTGGAGTTGAGGCAGCATTTCAAAAAAGAACAGGGAGGATTTAAATAGGCCGGAATTTGGGAGCGGCTGCCAAAGTGAGAGTCTTGAGAGTGAGAGGAAAGTAAAGTGAAGGCCTGAACCGAAAGGGGGAAACAACTAAAAAGTGTTTACGAAGTTGGGACTCTTGCAAGTTTCAAGTGGAAATTAGACGTGTTTTGCACCGTTGGGTTGGTAGCGTTTTAATTGGTTTTCATCATCTTAATATTCTTCCCAGAGCTTTTTTTTTTTTTTTTGAAATGATTCTTGCGAGAGTTTTAATTATCATTATTTTAGAAAGTAAATTATTATTTGAAAATTTTCAACCTCGTAAATAGGTTTTACTATGTGAGCGACATTATCTGTGCTATGCTAATTTAAAAAAAAAACACACTAAAATTTGGTAATTTAAAGTCTAACAAATTGAATTTTTTTTTTTTTTTTTTAGAGAAACTTGACTTTGATATTTAGGATAGGACGAAATTAAACTAATTTAGATCATTTTTTTTAATAAATATTTTGTTTGATGAAAATCTTGCAATAAAAAAGAAAGTAAAATCACTTCGAATATTTTATTTGTACTCTTGTGATCTTGAGGATGGTCATTTTGAGATTCAAATCTTTGGAGAGTATTAGTATCAAAATCTTAATGTATATGATGTCTATGATAGTTGGTGTTTCTAGTATATAAATTTTTTTATATTTAAAGGGTGATGATGTAGATTTAGTTCATATACTTTGTAATCTCATTACAATTTAGAAGTTTTGTGGATATTTTTTTTAAGGATTTTACTATCTGAGTTTTTTCAAAATTGAACTAGATCTTTCCTTGTTGTAGTAGGACTTGCATAATGATTTTAGGGATTTCTCTTGAATTAAAATTTTTTTTTTGATAAATTTGACCTTATCTATAACTTTTTGTAATTCTCTTGACTAGTCTTTCGCTTGACAAAAGTAGAGATTATTCTCTTTGTTTGAAATCTGATCAAATATGATAGTCAAATTGTGACTAATGTTCTTACAAACTCATTAAGAGTGTAAATTATTTTTTTGGAGTCTGATCAAATAGGATAGTTGAGTTCGACCAATATTTTAATTAACTTGGAGGATATAGATCGACTTTATTTTTTTGGAATCTGATTGAATATAGTAGTCAAGTTATAACTAATATTCTGACTAACTCAGAGAGAGTATCCATGACTCATAGATATTTTTAGGTTAATATTATCTTTTAAGTCCTTATAAACCGAGATCTTTAAACTATGTGGGTTGAAGTCTTTTAGATTTAATGGATTAGAGTCTTTGGGCCTTGTAGGTTAAAAGTTAGAAAAAACAATTTTTAATAATTGGTATCCATATTACCCTCACAAATATTTTTTTAATTAATAAAATTATTATCCATCAATCTCTTAATTTACTTCATGATCTTTATCTTTTTTTCACATGATCTATCTAATATTTATAAAAAGAAATTATTAAGAAATTTTCTATTTTAAAATATATATATATATTTGCAAGAGAGAAAATCAGCGAAAGATTTAATTATCAAACGCATATATACATCGTGAAAAGTTGATAGCTAAAATGCCGAATGTGAACTTGCATGTTGTTTCGATGGAGAAAATTTTGATCTATGTGATGAATTGTAATACAAAATACTCCTGCAATGGTTGGTGTAGCATGGGAAGCATATGCCTTCAGTTATTGTGCTTCATAGTATTGAAATACAATAATTTAATTATGTAAAAAAGTGATCTCTTAATCATCATCCATTAAAATCTGAAACTATTGCATCATTGAGCTCAAAAAGTTTATGCATTTCACTTTCTATCTTTCAATCCCATGTTTCATGGGGAAATTTAATACTTTTTCAGAGAGATTATGGCCACTAGTTGTAAGTTGCCTAGTGTACTCTTCGGATAAAACATGAAATTCATGACATGGACAACATTAACATTGATGGTGTATAACATCATCATTTTTGTAAAAGAAAATTATAGAGACCAATCATTTGATTAAATTGCAATTTGGTGAATCTAATAAATTTTATGCCTTAATTGTTTTGATGCCAAGCTCATTGATAAAAGCATTAACCTTCGCAAATTGCAATGGATGCACAATCCAAAACCAACAAAAAAAAAAAAATTATTAGAGTTGTTGTAACTGGTGGCAATTATTTTGAATATATTTTTTTAATTTTTATATTTTTCTATGATCCTTTTCACCTAAATCCCCCTTATTTAAAAAAAAAAATACAAAAGCTAACTTTTGCCCACAAACAAAATATATGGACCACTAAAATTTTAAGAAAGAAATAAATAGACTCTAGTACATTTAAAAATCTAATTGAACGTCTTATCAAGTAATAATTTTTATTAATTTTAATTAAAAAAATAATCAAAATAAAAATTCAATTTAAACCTTAAAGTTTGTAGATCCATATATAAAAGAAAAAAAACACTTTTAACAGAGATTTAAACCTAGTCATCCTCGTGACAAATAAAAATATTTATTATTATGTTATAACAACTTTTATTAAAATAATGTCAAAACATAAAATATGAAAATAGAAATGACAAAACCCTACCACCAAAAAAGCCACTACCCTCATTGCTGTTGGCTACAATGTCAGTCGCTAGTCAACATTTCAATGAACTCAAAAATGCTTAGTCAGTACTCCAATTAATTGGCAATTAGTGCGGTGGCCAAAGAAGGTAGACGATTGCTAGAGTTTTGTAATATTTTGTTTTGCTATTTTCTATTTGATATTATTCTAACAAAATTTATTGTAGCAAAATGGTGAGTACTCTTACTCATCATGCGGGTAATTGAGGTTCATCCCTTTCAATGGTATTTTTAAAATTATTAACACAATTTTGAAGACTATATGTTAATAGATTTGTAGGTCTATAAATAAAAATAAAGCTAAAATAATTCAGTTAGTTAAAGTGTGTAGCCCTTAACCATAAGGTCAAAAGTTCAAACCCTATTTCTAGAATTTAATTAAATTTAGACTCTTTTTTTTTCAATCAAAATGGTGGTATAATCATATTTTTATCAATTTCACTCGTGTTGCCATTAAAATAGATAGAAACCATAATCTAACAAGGGTCTCAATAAGATTTTTAAAAACATTAAAGTTTGCATGTCCCATTTCTGAAATTTAAAGGGTCCAGATTTTTTTTTAAAAAAAAAACTATCTCATAAATCGTTTAAGATTATGATTATATCATCCAACGCTTTGACAATTGGTTGTTAAATCTTTTTATGTAATGGGCCTAACTAAACGTGTATTGTCAACCTACACTTTAAAAGAGGTAGCCTATATAAACAAGTCTAAGGATGTAAAGAAGGATAGTTCAAAATTAGCATCAAGCTTAGCAAAATAGGTAACCCATATCCAATGACCCGCAAACTTTATAAGTAGGCAAAAGACATAGCAAAAAGTTAGGAATGGATCAAATTATGAATTTTATTCTAATTTTAATTGATTAATGATAGTATTACATAAAGAAAGGCTTCCTGTAAAGTGGTTGAATCCCACTTAAATACTTATATTAATTAAAATAAAATATAAAAGCATTAAGAAGAATATGTATTGCATTAATCATATTTTAAATAAAATTATGTTTCATGACATTGCATACTTTAAAATGAGTTAAATTCATACCATATAAAAATAGATAATTATTTAGAATTAAGAGAGGATGATTGTTAATTCATTATTCATAGATACAATAAATAATATAACCTTTAAAAAAGTCTACTTGTTTGTAAAAACACTCCTTTACACACGAACACACTTTTTTTTTTTACTAAACATTGACTTGAGTGTTGGGGTGTTTTTTTTTTAGGAGGTTGGAAGGTAATTTCATCATCCAAAGAAGTAACACAGGGCAAGAAGATACCATGAAAGTTTTAAACTAGGGAACTTTAGTGGGACAATTTGTGAGAACATTAAGGAATTTTCTTACATAAAATATGACCATTTAAAACTACTGCAACAAGCAAAAAAGACGGCAAGACAAAAGTATAATCAGTTATACCTTCAAGAACTTCCAAATAATACTAAAAGATAGGGTGCGAGCAATCCATGCATGATAACTCTAGAGAGTGAGATTCTTACCACTATGACAAATATGCTACCAAAGATCCTCAAACAATGTGAAGAAACAAGGAAGGAAAATCATGAATTAAGGCACAAACTAACAGCAATGGAAGGATTTGTAGAATTGAATGATGACCTGGAAGTTAATCAACACCAAAAGTATGGTCCGAGATGTACTCAGCATGGTCAGACATCGGATAAAGAGATAAAAAGAGACATACCTTGAAGAATGAGAAGAGAAGAGACTTGGAGAGATCAAGGAGAGTTAATAAAGATGACATAAGAGCTTATATCATGAAGGAAGTAAGAAAATTGTATGAAAAGATCAAGAAGCCTGGAGTCACCAAAGATGCAATATCCCTGCTGAGAAAAATAAATCAAGACTCGTTTGTAAAATCTAAAACGAAGAAGCCCATAAGTTCCCTATACCAAGCTTTAAGATGTATGAAGAAACCAAGGATCTAGAAGAGTATATCTTTTATTTTAACACAAATATGATCATGCATGAATGAGACGAACCTCTAAAGTGCATCACTTTTCATAAAGCCTAAAGAGACTCGTTCAAGCATGGTTTTAAGGATTGAAAGAGAATTTAATATCTTTATTTGACAATAGAGGGGTTATTCGAAGATATCACGGAAGCGTTATAAACACAAGGATAGCAGTGAACTAATTTTATATGGTAGTACTCTATGTAAGACAACTAGATAGAGAAGAAAAAGATGATAGATGAAGGCCACTATTTAGGAGGGCAATCAAGGTGTAGAGATATGAGTTATGAGAGATGTCGACTACTTCAGTAATTTCAATTGAGCAAGAACTTGTAGAACCCCAAATTTTTACAAAATTGACTGAAAGATCCCCAAATTTTAAAATAGCCTAAAATACCTTTGTTCATTGGTGCTTGCTGTTTGTTTTAATAGAATTTTTACTAATAAGTGTGTAGTTACTATTTTGCTCTTGATCGATGGACGTTAGTTTGAAGTTGTCTTTTTTTGAAAAAATTAATGAAATTAGTGAAGCTATTCAATGACCATTGGCAATCTTCTAAGTTTTTTTTCTTTTCCTTTTAAGTGTTTTTCTATTTACTTTATCATTTTTTTTTTGTTTTCTCACTTGCCAAACACCACCCCAGAATCTCAATTCCTCTAAAAAGTAAAAGGCCATCTTGATCATCTCATTGGAGCTCCAAACTAGCTCAATTTAAATGGCAAAAATAGAATGAGAGAAGGCTAAGAAGAACAACAATGTTCAAGCTCCAAAAATAATTTTTTCACGGAAAAATCATTACAAACAGTTTGCCCATAATCATCTAAATCAAACCCATCACATTTATTCTCCTCCCCTCAATAATCCACCACTACCCTCCTCAATCCCTTCTTTCTCTAACACCAATTTAAGTGCATCCAACTCGTTTGCACTCCACGTGTCCAGTTCCAAATCACATGTAACATTCACGATCCTGCCCATAAACGGTGACTTCGAGATTGAGAACAACAACTCGTAACTCTCATCGCTATTTTTTATGATGATGTAAAATGTCGACGATTAAAAAATTAGTGATGACATGTAGAGGTTGTTAATGAACTTGACTTTGGTCAGAGTTAACAATGAGTTAACCTCATTTGTTGACTTTGGCAATCTTGTTTGACAAGAGCATTTTGATATTATCTTAGAGCAGCCCTAAAGTTACAAATTCCCAAATCTAAAGATTCTTAAGTTGAACTTTTATAAGACTAATCTTAGAACTTCAAGGGGTTTGGTCACTGTGGGTAAAGTCTAAATTGCTTTATCTAAAGAGATTTCAACGAAGAATTGATTTTGTAAAATTACAAGATATGAGGTTAATTTTAAAGACACAACTTTTAGATTCCTTATGTTTCTCATCACTGCTTGCTTGTATTTTCCTACACTATTCCTATTTCAAGCGCCATAAGATTTTTAAATTATTTAATAAGATCTAACGGGTATTCCATTCAAGCTTATAGAAAAAGGTAAAGGTTTTGTCCAAAGTTTTCTCTTTGAGCAGAGCATTTTCTTAATAAAGTATCATAAAATTCAGAGATAATTTCTCCAGCTCAAAAGCGAAAAGTAAGTTGTTGAATCTAAATCAAGTTTTCTTTTTTACTTTGAATTACACACTACCACTTGAATTTCATTAGTCATCTAGCATGTTTTTATAGTTCTTTGTATGTCAAAGTACTATCATGCCATTACTTATATTAAAATTGTTAAAGCGGAAGCACACAAACAAGCAAAAAATTCACCCCAGTAATATAATAATGTAGAACAAGTTACTAAGAAATAAATAGAGAAAAGGGTAGAAGAAGAACACACAAAGAATTACGTGGTTCGTCAACTTGCCTACGTCTACGGCGGATCAAAATCACACTCTTCTTTTATTATGAATCACTAGGCAAACATAAAGTAAGCCTATTATAAGAAAGATTACAAAGAACACTCTCTCTTACACTCTAGGGATTTTCTCTCACTAAGAACCACAAAGATTATCACTAAGATTTATTGTTGATCACAAAGATGTGTTTACAAGCCAATTGATAGCCTTTATATAGGCTTTGGGATGGCCTAGGTCTACCCTATACGTGTGGGAGTCATATTAGGGAGTCCTGAAACAAGTGGGAGAAGAAATAAGGAAGTTTCCTTATTTCGAGATATTGTTCCCGTCTCCAGCGCTGCGCTGGGCTCTCATTGCCGTGGCGCTGGCGCACTTTTGCTGAGCACTGCGGCGCTCAGGTTCTGTTCTGGGTGCTGCCGCGCCCACACTTGGTCATCGCAGCCCTGGCGCCTGGTGCGCCCTTCTTTATTTTTCGCCTCCTTTCGCATCCGTCTTTGATCCGTGCGCACCCTACGCACTTGGCTTGATCCCCAAATCATATTCCGATGATTTTTAATCAACAATCTCACAAATCCCCTCCTTAATTCAAAATCATCCACAAAGTAACTTGATCTTTCATTTCCGCATCTTCGGTCGCTCTCACAAAGTAGTGACTCCAGTTAAGTCCTTGCATAGGATGAACTTAATCGAGGGTAGTGGCTTAGTCAACATATTAGCAGGGTTTTTAGATGACGCTATCTTTGTTAGACTAACTTCACCACTTTGGACAATCTCACAAATATAATGGAGCCTCACATCAATGTGCTTCGACCTCTCATGGAACACTTGATGCTTGCTTAGGTGTATGGCACTCTGACTGTCACAATACACACTGGTGTTCACATCTTCACTAGCCAATACCTCCGCGCATATGCCTTTTAACCACACGGCCTCCTTGATAGCTTCTCCAACAACTATGTACTCTGCCTCTGTGGTAGATAGTGCAACCACATGTTGTAGAATTGATCTTCAACACACACTACACCTAAACACTGTGAATACGTAGCCCGTCAACGATCTTCTCTTGTCAAGATCACCTGCATAATCTGAGTCTACGTACCCTCTTACCATTTCATTGCTGTCCTCATCCCTCTTATACATTAACCTGTGATTCGACGTTCCCTTGAGATATCTCAAAATCCACTTTACTGCAAGCCAGTGATCTTTTCCCGAATTCGTTATGTATCTACTCACCACACTCATAGCCTGTGCTATGTCTGGTCTTGTGCAAACCATTGCATACATGATGCTCCCCACAGCGCTTGCATACGGTACTTTGCTCATCTGCAGTTTCTCCTCATCGGATGTCGGCGACTGTGCTGCTGAAAGTCTGAAATGCATGGCCAAAAGAGTAGAGACAGCCTTCGCGTTTGACATACCAAACTTCTCCAAAATTTTGACTATATTGCTGTTGGGACAAGAAGATAACATCTCTTCTTTTTCTCACAATATCCATACCTAAAATTCTCTTCGCTGCTCCTAAATTCTTCATTTCAAACTCGCCACTCAACTGCTTCTTGAGCTTTTGTATTTCTTCCATGTTCTTGCACGCGATCAACATATCATTGACGTATAGAAGCAAATACATCATCTCACAACTTATGTTCTTGAAGTACACGCATCCGTCATACTTGCTCTTACTAAAATCACAAGCCATTATAAACTCATCAAATCTCCTATACCACTGTCTAGGTGATTGCTTTAACCCGTATAATGACTTCTTTAGCAAACAAGCATGATCTTCTTTTCCGGGCTCCTCGAACCCTTGCGGCTGTGTCATGTATATCGTTTCTTCAAGCTCTCTATGTAGAAAAACTGTCTTTACATCCATCTGCTCTAAATGTAAATCAAGGTTTGCACACATGGCTAACAAGATCCTAATAGATGTGTGCTTGACAACTGGAGAGAATATCTCATGAAAATCGACTCTCTCTCTCTGAGTAAAACCTTGTGCTACTAACCTAGCCTTGAATCTCGTAGGCTCAATCCCTGGTATCCCCTCCTTCACCTTATACACCCATTTGCACCCGACTAGCTTCTTTTGAGGTCTCTCTACCAACTTTCAGGTATTGTTCTTCCTAAGAGAACAAATTTCTTCTTCCATGGCCTGCTGCCATTCTTTCTTGTTTTCACTCTTCATAGCCTCACCATATGTCCTAGGCTAACCATATTCAAGAGTGTAAGCAGAATTAAAAGCATGAGCAGCTAAGTCTGCTTGTGCATACCTTCTCCTTAGCCTGTCTCTAGCAAGCTGGTACTATTCAAGTTCCAACTCAAGAGTTTTAGTCTTCTTTTGGGTGGACTTGAAGGAACTCGCCGGTATTTTTGGTTCATCTTCAAGGATTTCCTTGCTGAAGTGTTGATCTGGGGGCATATCAGATCTATTTTCAAGCACTACAACTTCTATTGACTCAGGTGCTGAGTCTTTCTTAGTCATAGGTTCTTCATTCTCGTATTCTTGGGAGGTTTTCAGCATCGTCATCTCATCGAACGTCACATCACGGCTTATGATACTTCTTGGTGGTGTTAAGTCTTTATACCACACCTTGTATCATTTCACTCCTTTGGGATATCCTATGAATACCCCTTTGATAGCTCTAGGTTTCAACTTTCCCTCCTTAACATGTACAAAGGTAGGGCAACCAAATATTCTGAGGTGGTCATACTTCGGAGGATTGCCAGACCATTTCTCTTCTGGCGTCTTGAAGTCAATTGCTGAGGAGGGACTTCTATTAATCAAGTAAGCTGCAGTCACTACAGCTTCTCCCCAGAATGTTTTAGATATCTTCGCATTGGTAAGCATGCATCTAACCCTTTCAAGTAGGGTCCTGTTCATCCTCTCAGCTACCCCATTCTGCTACGGTGTTGATCTTACTGTTCTATGTCTTGCAATCCCATGCTTGGCACAAAACCTATCAAACTTTCTGTTGCAAAATTCGAGGCCGTTGTCAGTTCTCAACCTCTTCACTCTTTTGCCAGTCTAATTCTCAACAAGAGCCTTCCAAGTCTTGAACACATCAAATACTTGATCCTTGCTCTTCAACATATAGACCCACAACTTCCTCGAATAGTCATCAATCAAACTGAGAAAATACCTGGCACCACCACGAGTAGCTGTCTGAGCTGGTCCTCAAAGATCCGAGTGTATGTAGTCAAGAGGCCCCTTAGTCTTGTGCTCGCCGGTACTGAACCTCACTCTATGTGCTTTCCGTAGCACACAATGCTCACAAAACTCTAAGGGTTGGAACTTATCATCACCAAACGCTTTTTGACTATATAACTCTTTTAGGTTTCTCTCGCCTAGGTGTGCCAGTCTAAGATGTCACAACTTGGTTTGTATACTCTCATCATCTATAGAGAATAGTGCAGAACCGCTCACGACTTCACCTTTAAGCACATAAATACCTTTGCACTTCTCTCCTCTCATCACCACCATAGAACCTTTCAAAACTTTTAAAATCCCTCTGTCGATCCTGATGGAACACCCATTCTGGTCTAAAGTCCCTAATGAGATCAAGTTTCTCTTCAAGTCAGAAATATACCTAACATCTATAAACTCTCTTACTTGCCTATCATGCAGCCTAAGCTTGACACTACCGATTCTCATTATCTGACATGCAATGTCATTACCCATTAAGACCTTACCACCACTAATGGGCTGGAAATTTGTAAACCAAGACTTGTGCGGGCACATGTAAAAAGTACAACCAGAATCTAAAACCCATTGTTCAGAGTTCATACTATCAGTAGCGACGAGTGTCTCTGCGCTGTCATAGCTATCATCATAGGCAAACGCAGTATCTGCTTTCTTCTTATCCTGTGCTTTCTTCTCAGGACAGTCCTTTATGAAGTACCTCTCTTTCTTGCAGTAATAGCACTTCCTAGGAGTCTTAGGCTTCGACCTTGAGCCTTTTTTCTTCCCATCTCTATATGAGGGCCTTCCTCTTATAGATAAACTTTTTACATTGCCCTCGGTCTATTTTCCTAATAACTTTGAGTTTAATGATGATTTCACATCACTCATCGTTAAACTCTCTCTGCCGTAGAGTAGTGTATCAACAAAACTCTCATAGTTCTTGAGGAGTGAACTCAGCAGGATAATTGCTCTATCTTCATCTTCTATCATGATGTTGATAGACTCAAGATCAATAATGATCTTATTAAAGGCATCTATATAATCTTTCATCGGCGTCCCCTCTGATATGGACAGCTGATACAGCTTCTTCTTTATATATAATCTGTTGGCCAACGATTTCCTCATATAAAGAGAGTCAAACTTCTTCCAAAGACCTATTGCCGTCGTCTCACCTGCTACTTCCCTTAATACTTCATCGCTCAATGATAGAACGATTGTCCTATGAGCTCTTTCTTAAATGTTCTTTCTTTCTGCTTCTGCTCTAGATGACTCTGGCGTCTTCTCTTCATCACTAGATGGAGTTGCAGTCTCCTCTAATGCCGAACCAAGCCTTTGGCTCACCAATAACGCCCTAACCTTCATCTTCCACAGATTGACGTCATTCGTACCGTTGAATTTCTTTACCTCGTACTTGGGTGTGGCCATGTCTGCTTAGAACCAAAACTCTGATACCAGTTTGTTGAAGCGGAAGCACACAAACAAGCAAAAACTTTACTCAAGCAATATAATAATGCAGAACAAGTTACTAAGAAATAAATAGAGAAAGGGGTAGAAGAAGAACACACAAAGAATTACGTAGTTTGGCAACTTGCCTACGTCCACGGCGGATCAATATCACACTCTTCTCTTATTATGAATCACAAGGCAAACATAAAGTAAGCTTATTATAAGAAAGATCACAAAGAACACTTTCTCTTACACTTTAAGGATTTTCTCTCACTAAGAACCATAAAGATTATCACTAAGATTTGTTGTTGATCACAAAGATGTATTTACAAGCCAATTGGTAGCCTTTATATAGGTTTTGGGACGACCTAAGTTTACCCTATACGTGTGGGAGTTGTATTAGGGAGTCCTGAAACAAGTGGGAGACGAAATAAGGAAGTTTCCTTATTTTGGGATACTATTCCTGTCTCCAGCGCTGCGGCGCTGGTGTGTTTTTGCTGAGCGCTGGTGTATTTTTGCTGAGCGCTGCGGCACTGGCCTCCTGGCGCCGCGGTGCTCAGGTTCTGTTCTGGGCGCTGCGATGCCCACACTTGGTCGCCGCAGTGCTGGCACCTGGTGCACCCTTCTTTATTTTTTACCTCCTTTCGCATTCGTCTTCGATCCATGCACACTTTACGCACTTGACTTAATTCCCAAATCATATTTCGATAATTTTTAATCAATAATCTCACAAAAATAAATGACAAACATTATTAAACAAGAGTATTTTAAGCTAATCTGAAACTAAAAAAGTCTTTCAATCAATTCGTAAAATTTTAGGATTCCACGTATTATAAACCCTACTAAATAATAATAAGTCAATATGTCTCTTTTCAACTTCATATTTAAAAAATAAAATTTAACGTAAAATTTTAACTTTTGTCAAAACCTATTATGGCATGAAACTTTTTAAATTTTAAAATAATTTGATAAACAAAAAAAAAACAATTGTTTCCATAAATTATCATTATTATTATTATTATTATTATGCAACTAATTTTTAAAAAATTATGTTACACAAGAAATTATGACATTTAATAATTAAAATTATATGAAATAAGAAATCATAAATATTTTTGTTAAAAATTATTAAAAACTTAAAAATAAGTATTAGTTATAAATATAATTTAAAATGTTATATGAAACACAAAATATTATAATTATGAATATTTTAAAAATATTAATTCATCATATATTTATAAGTACTAACATTTTAGATAGTTTAAATTTAATCACTCATCTAAGTTTTCATGGTTATATATTAAATGTTACAAGACACGTATAGAATTTTGTTGGCTCTCTTCGTGGCTTAAAACTTGCTATTTAGGTTCAATCTAGTCGAGCTTGCAAAAAATAATTTAATACAAATGATAAAAATAAGATGTTATTAGTATTTATTTATGTAAAATATTTTAATGAAATAATTTATTAATATCTTTTGATATTATATTTTTTAACATTTTGTTTGTTGAAGATTTGGATCTAGATCTCTTAATTTTTATATTGTATTTCAGGATTTTGTAGCATGTGCATTGAATTTAAAATTTGGAATTTTTTATTTTGTTATAGTACTTGTGGCTATGGAGAACAACAAACTATAGTTGCTTCAAAGGTCATTAATTCTTCTCTTCAACAACTAATTGATCCATCATCGGACTACAAGAAATGCCCATTATTCGGATACTACCCCACGATCTTGAATTTCAGCCATGCATAAAAGCTTGATGCACAAGCACTCTATATGGAGCAATTCATCTTAAGCTATTACGTAGTAGCTCCAAAAGATTTTCAAGCAAATAAAGGGTTGCCCAACACAATTAGTCCCAAGAAAGTGTCAATAGCGACAACCATGCACCTATTTGTGCCCTGTAAGTTATGCCCACGAGTTGTTCCATCACCAATGATGAATCCAAATTCAATCCCGTGTTCGTAACATGTGCATTTTTTTAATAAAAAAAGTTACTTATAAATAACATTTCTTCGTTAGTTATTATCCATACTGCTTTTATTGTTCCAAGTGTAAAGCTATCTTCTACAACTTGTGTACTAGAAAAAGGAATTGAAAGCTCTTGTTCAAGAAATATATTATGAACAGCTGCATACTTATTAACATCACATTGTGGGTGCTTTCCACTCATTTGCTACATACAAAAGTTAGAAAAATCTCCATTTATCGATGAGATTGATAATTAAGAAGCTACCTAATTTTCAAGTCTCACTTTAGATCTTTCTATGGTGATTCTAATCTTGTGAGCCATATATATTCTTTTAAACAAGATATATTTTATGAAAATTATAATGACACTCTTAATTGCAAGTTGTTTCTTTAACTTTAATTGGAATTGCAGTTACTTGGTTTCAAAACTTACCATTCCAATCTGCTTGAGTTGTTTATTAATTATTTTCAAACAACTCATTAGGAGAAGTTAATGTATTTGATTCAGCAATTATATATTGAAAGGATATACAACGCTTTCAGGCTATGTACATGCGAATTAAAAATCTAATGACACTTCAACACCAATTGCATTTTTTTAAAGGATTACCATCCGACACTCAGATTTATAAGGACCTTTTACAAAAACCATTCAAGTGTATAGATGAGTCTTTATAATGTGTTGAGTCTATCATTCACGTTAAAAAAGATTGGTTAAGTAGAGGTTGAGAGCAACTGTAAAGTCCATTACATAATTTGTTTCTTTTGATGTTCAAGAATAACATATTGTTGTTGTTGCTAGAATAAATTATAAAACAAGAGCATGGCCCCTCATTATTGAAGAGGTCTCTGAAAGATATTAATTTCAACTCTTCTTAAGTACTTAATCTTCCTCTTTATATTTCTATTGAGAAGATACGGATAGACAATAAGCATAGGAAACTTTTTTGCGATCCTCTAATTATAAAGACTCTTGTTGACCAAAGGGATAGAACTAAAAATTATTTCTACCCATTATCATGATACCAATAAACGTTGGACAATGAGAAGAAAAATTAAAGACTTGGTGCAACAAGGAGTTCTGGCCAAGTATATCCTTCAACATGTTACTTCTCCTCCATTTACAAAACTTAGCATTAAGCAACAATTTATTTCCTCTCTCAACCTTGCTTATGGTGATTGCAAAAATTATAGCTTCTCCTTCATTGAACACATTGTGAATTCTTAGAAACCCTTATGAGGATGATAAAAATTCTAAAGATAGTAGTCGTCATCAATGGATTGGAGAATAGAACATTTATGATGTTTTGGAAGATGTTCTTGAAGCTTTTGAAGAAGTAGTCGTGAGAAAAATAGAACATGTTACTCTAGTGGCCTTGAGGAGACAACAGATGAAGTCCTTAATAAATTGTATTTTTTTTTTGTTAGAGATGGTGTTTACGAGCCATTCTAATATACAGTAAACCTTTCAGTTCAATTGTTAATACTTAATTATATGGTACTAAGCTTGTAACATTTACAGATACTGTAGATCTAAAAAAGTTTAGGTCAGAGCTAAGAGATTAACATTCTAAGAGTTAGAACATTGCCTGAAATGGGACAAAAACTCGAGAATATTATAGTAATGACATAGTTGCAAGGCGTTACAAATGGTGACAAGAAATGTCATGGCGAAATATTTTCTCGAAAATATCATTTCTGATCTATGGTTACCGACGCCAGTCAATCGGTATTCCTTTTGGATTAGTATATGTCTATATCTTAATTATTCCAGACGGTTAGTCTTACATGACTGTGAGCTTAGCGAAAGCTCGTATAGGCATGCAAGTATTCAGTAAGAACTGGATACTAAACAAACTTACGAGGACCTCTAATAGACATCTCATAGAGCTGTCAATGGAGGGTTTTCTTGTGTTGAGTAGTATTCGTGGTCCTTTAACCTGAGCACCATTATGGGCTTGTGATTGATCCACCATGCTTTGGTTCTATACATGTCAGAGACCTTTTATGGTCTGTTCATTGGGTATGGTCTGATGCTCATAGAGTTCGATGTGTATAGATATGAGACCCGTTAGCTCATATAAGTGAGATGTATATCTGGATGCTTTGAGAATTATATTTTGGTTCCACACATGTCAGAGACCTTTTATGGTCGGTTCATTGGGTATGGTCTGATGCTCATAAAGTCAGGTGTGTATAGATGTGAGACCCATTAACTCATATAAGTGAGATGTATATCTGGATGCTTTAAGAATTATATTTCGGGAAGTTTTATGGCCACAGACATAAACTCTGAAAAAGTAACATAGAGTTAAACAATATCAAAAAAGAGTTTACAGATATTATTTACGAATACAAATCTGGAGATAAGTTTAAAGTCGAGCACATAGATATTTGATGGTGATGATATTTATCTATACTCTTTCAAGATATAGAAGACGAAGGGATTATACGGATATAATTAACCTTAGCTTATATGGTTCAATGCATCGTTTTGTAATATCTGTAAAGTGTATGTAAGATATTATTCATAGACTTGTGGAGGAGCTTCGTAAGATAAACAAATATTAACTTAAGAAGTCTCACAATATAAAGTGTACTAGTTAAATACTAGAGTAGTAAACCGGGTCGAACAGTTCGATTCGAAAAATTTCAAAAAGCAAAATTTGTTCCAGAATCTTTCAGAAAGCAAATGAGCTTAAGTGTTAAGTTTAGATTAATTAATTAATAATTATTGTTAATTAAATAAATTATGTGACAAATGGTAAGGAGTCATTGGCCTTTAATAACTACATGGCCTTGATGCATGGCTTAATAAGGGGATAAATGATTTTTAATAATGGACATTTGTCTATTTCATGGACACTTAGCTTTATAAAAGACAAATGTCCTTAACTAAAAGCCTAACTCTTATAAAAATGAAAAATATTTGCATTTTGTTTCGAGTAACATTGGGCCATTCTAAATGAGAAAAGATGAAGAGTTCATTTTCAAAGTGTGAGTGCTAGTTCATTTGACCCTTTAATGAAAACAAATGCAAGTGTTGCATTTTGTGAGTGTCTCGGTCATTTGAAGCAACAAGTAAGAGTAGTTTTTGTTTTTTGGTTCACACACACACATTCAGCCAAGTGAGGGAAAAGAAAGCAATTGTTGCATTTTGGAGTCTTAAGCTACATTCGGCCATTAGAGAGATAGTGAGCTCAAGTGTTGAGCAACAAATCCAATTACATAAAATTAACAATGCTACTATTTTAGCTCCAACAATCCCATCAAATATTGTTGACTAGAATTTTGTCAATAAAATCATTTTGAGTAAGTTCTGGAATCGTTTTCTTCACCGAACAGCTTTAAAGGTAATTTTTTCTAATTCTGTTAGTGTAATAAATTAATTTTTTTTTAGTTGAATAGGAAATTAAATTTCCATTTCCCTGCCTAATTGTATATTGGATACATTGAATATTTAAACATATTTCACATGTATGCACTTAGATAACAGTAATAACATTTATTATTAGCAGTTGATCGAAGGATGAAAGCCTTACAAAAATAAGAAGAGGCATTAAGAATGAAAACTAACCTAAGTCAGACAAGTAAATGAATCATTGTCGTTAGTTGCTACGGTGATGGTTATACTTTATTCAACTACAAGTGATACCAAGTATATTGGTTTCTTTGATAAAGATTTGATTGATATTATGTACTTGTACAATGATCCTCGAGTAATCACCTTATAAACATCTAATTACTTCAACGCCAAAGTTTTAATTAACAGCGGTAACAGCACCAACATCATAATCTAAAGAACTTTTTAGAAGATAGGTTTGGAGGAAAGTGAGATTATCACAAGCAAGTCACCAGTGATCGCTTCTAATGGCACTGAGATAACAATAGTGGGGCATATCTCACTACAAGTCACTATAGTACAAAGAACCCTGACAGTCTTTATGATAATTGATGCTCTTTTGGGTATTATGCTATCATAGACAGAGACTACGTACATTGGATGCATGGTATGTTTTCCATTTTGAATCAAAAGATATGTAAGGCTAAGAATGGAATGGAGATTGCCACTATCAAAAGAGATCAACAAAGTGTTACCAAGTAAATTGGAAAGAAGAGAGAGATGTACTAAAAATTGTGCAACTAGGGAACTTTCTATAAAAACATCTGCATCACCATCTACACTTTCAAAGGTACAAAGCTATGCCAAATAGCAATTACAGTTGGTTTTTAGATGATTAAGGAAGAGGAAGAATCATAGGAAGTGATATATTAAAGGAAAAAAAGAAAGCAAACTTTAGAAGTAAATGAAGTCAAATAATCACGAGTTAAAGAATTTGCTCTTAAAGATAAAGAAGTTAGCACACCTAAAAGGGTGTATTTAGCTAAAGCCGAGCCTAATCGATAAGGATCCTTAAATCCTCTGAAACCATATTAAAAGTTTCTTATAGAAACTAAGTTACAAGAAGAATATATAAGCAAGTTGGTGAAGCTATTGTAAAAAACCAAAATGATGGCATATTTTCTTAAGAGTCGTGAATATTTGCCCTAAAGTAGATTCGAAAGCCTCTTATCATTCTTTAGATGTTGATAAACTATTCTTCTAGTTAAATAAAAGAAGCAACGATTTTCTCTTGAAGGGAATAAAGTTGTAGATGAAGAAGTTGAAAAACTACTAAAAGTCAAATTAATCAAAAGAGTTCATTATTCGAATTAATTATCAAACGTGATTGTTGTAAAAAAGAAGAATGATAAATAGAGGATATGTATTAATTTTACAAATCTAAGTAGAGCTTGTTCAAAAGATTCTTTCCCTCTTCCCAAGTTTGATCAGATGGTTAATGTGGCTACTTGATACAAGATGATGATTTTCCTTGATGCATATTCAGTCTACAATCAGATACCTACAAACCCTGTTGATGAAGAAAAAACAACCTTCATTGTTGAGCGAGGGACATATTGCTACCAAGTTATGTATTTTGAATTGGAGAATATTGATGCAACATTTGAAATATTCAAGAAGCTGCTAGGCAAGGAAATGGAAGTTTATATCAATGAGATGGTGATCAAAGTAGAAAGAAGGAAAATTTGACCACACATAAGTGTAAAAAGTCATTATATCTTTATATAATAGTTTGTGATGTCACGATTAATGTTATTTTGTTTATTAAAAGGCAAAGGCAACGAAACCCGATATATTATATGTAAGACACTAGTGGATATTGAGACTCAATACACTAGAAATAGGAAGCTAATTTTAGCTTTCTCCCATGTATTAGAAAAGTTGAGACATTATTTTAAAGCTTACAAGGTGATTGTCTTGATGTCTTATCCCATCAAAACTATCTGATCACAACCTGACTTGATTGGGCAAATAACTAAATGGGCAATACAATTAAGCATGTTGGATTTAAAGTATAGGCCAAGAAAGAAAAAAAAGGCAAGTTGTGGCAAATTTCTTGTTGGAGTTTGGCTTCAACCAAAATGTAGTAGTAAATTCAAGCAGGGAAGATTTTAGACTTTGATTAAATTCCATGGTTTGTCTACGTTGATGGATCATCAAACCAAAATGATATTAGAATTAGCATTAAAATAGTAGTTCGTGAAAGACTTATATTATAAAGAGCCTTGCGACTTGAATTCTAAGAATCAAATAATAAAGTTGAATATGAAACTATAATAAATAGGATATCGAATGGCACTCAAGTTGCGTGTCAAGAAAATTCAACTTATGATAGTTCTCAATTGTTGGTTAAATTTTTTTTTAAGAGAATATAAGGCAAGAGATGAAACAAAGTTATACTTGAAAAGATGAAAGAAATTATAGGAAGATTCTAATACTTCAATCTTACATAAACCCCGTGAGAAGTGAATGAAATGGTTGATAAGTTGGCGAATAAGGCTTCTAACACAAATGAAGAGGAAAGTCATTATTAAAGAATTATTCTAAAATAGTTTTGGAATAATTTCTTTATACTCTCTTACTATATATATATATATACATATATATATACTATTAATATAAAATATTATTTTTTATTATGTATATGTCTTAAGCCTATATAAAGACAAATTTTGTATATTATTTGACACAATGAAATATATATTTTTTTATATATTTTTCACATAGTATCAAAGCTATTGTTTATTCATTATCACTTTGTTTAGTCAAAGATTTATTAAATTTTTTTTTCAAAACCCGTCAGAATTCACTAGAGTTTTTCGAAAAGTCGTCGAAAAATGCTAAAAGTTTGCCATGTTAGCCACTGCTCATCTTAGAATACTCAGAATCCTCTCGCTGTTTCAACACCGTCAACAACGCGTCAATCAGAGATCAAAAATTGCTGGATGCGCCGCTTGAAGACCACTGCCACCGGCCACTGTCACTTCAGATTTTGGCCGTTCTATGGCAACGTGACTGACACTGCCTTGACCAAAATAATCCTTAGTCACCGATCGTTCAAATGCCGCTGAGTTTACGCCAATTGGAGTTCGAAGCCGGCCGGACGCACCGCCTGAAGTTTACTGTTTCCACTTAAGGGCTTATTTATAAACTTTTCAGTATTTGAAGGTAAGATCACAATATTCTATTCTTTTTAGGCATTTTTATAATTTTAAAAGTTTTGAGACTTTTTGCAATTATAATATTTTTAGGGATTATTTTGTAATTTAAGAAAAGTATAGGGGTTACTTTATAATTATTAAAAGTTGAGAGGTCATTTTATAATTAATAAAAAATTTAGTGGCCAATTTATAATTACTCAGAGTTAAGGGGTTAATTTATAATTCTTAAAAGTATAGGGTTAACTTGTAATTAGTACAAGTTTAGAGACTAAGTTGTTGTTAGTAAAAAACAATTTTAATTTATAGATAAGTGTGATACTTCTCAGTATTATTCTGCTGGTTCTGCTCTTCTTAAGTTATGCCATATATCTGTACTATCTCAAAGTGCTACTTTTATAGGATCTGCTATTATTGACACATTCAGAATATAGAAGTTTATTCCCAAGTGCAGAATTTTCGAAGTAATAAATAACTCGGTGAGAACGGGATTGATCCACAGAGAAGTAGAATTAAAATTACAAACTATAATAAATTTAAAGACAATTAATGTAGTATAAGATGTTTGCAAATATTAATTCAATTAACCAATTCAAAAAAAAGTTAAGGTTATGGGGATTCACTCTTGGCATAAGAAGTAAGAATATATTTAACTCTTTTTATAACTCAATTGGAATCCTCACACAAAGGAGATTCTAACCAGAAAATATAACAATTAAAGTTCACAATTATTTATATATTAATTATTATTTATTTCTTTCAATTATTATACATCAAATCTTATAAATGGGTTCAAGTATTTATTATGCCAATATTTATATTTATCTATAATAAATCAAAACTCCCACTTTATAAGAAATGGTATATACGCCAAATCTTGTAAATGGTTTCAAGAATTTATTGTGCCAAGTATAAAGTTTATCAATAATAAATCAAGATACAACACTTAGAAAAAAGAATATTAAAATTACAAATAAAATAAATACATCATATATAAATTTGCATAACTTAAAAATAAAACATTAAATTTTTGAATAAGAGTTAAGTATTACCTTACCAAGAGTTTCACTCTTTCGCTTTAGCATAAACTAAAGAAAAATAATGAAATGAAAGAAGAGATAACATGATTTTACAATAGTAAACAAGAGAAATAATATTACAAAGAGATAATACAAAAGACAAGTGTTTTGAGTTAAAATCTAGTTCTCTAATTACATATTTTGAGCATAAACATGTTACCTATTTATAAAAAAATATAGATAAATCGAGACAAATGAAGAGGGAACCACATGGATGATAAAAATCAAGAATGGTGGCATATAAATTACATTTATTATCATTAATACACTCACTTTCTTATCCAATTTGGAATTGATGTGGTCTGAATTAACTGTCACTAAAAACATTAAAGTTGTAGATAAGGCTTTTATCTTTACAAATTGAGTTGTCTCATACTTATTAAATACATATTTCTATAGTTATGGGCTAAATACTGATGACTGTTCGGATTGTGGCTGTATTGCATATCAGTTATTTTTTAGGCCATTTTCACCTTCTAAGTGCTCAAATTTCGAATGTTTTGTGAATTATAATATGTTTGCCCATTGAGTCAGCTCTTCATATGATCAAGAATCACTCCAATTGAATTCCTAGGTAGAACGTTATGCCCATTTTACCGTACCTACCACAAAATAGTTAAAAGCTAATTAGGTATAATATTGTAAACATACTTAAGTTAGGGGGTTAAAGATACTAGTAATATAAAACAATGATATAAAACCCTTATTAAATATGTAATTTCAAGTGTTCATCAGTTACTACTGCACAGGATAGTACGAATGGTTCCTCTAATAATCTTGAATCTTTACTCCGCCTACTCCTTTCTAATTCTAGTAAATCTTTAATTTTTGCTTCCTCTAATATTTCAGGTAACTCTTCTTGGTATTTTGACTCTGCATGTTGCAATCACATGACTTCTAATCCTACAATTTTTTTTTATCTAAAACTCTTAATTTATATTTATAATCTATTCAAACTGTTAATGGTTCTCTCATGGAAGTTAACCATGTTGGTCAAGTGTCTTGCCCTAATCTCTTTGTATCCGACACCTTTTTATTCATAACTTTACATTAAATTTTTGTCTGTTGGTCAGTTATACGAACTTGGTCTTAATGTCTTGTTTACTGTTTTTTGTTATTGTATGGAGGATTCAAAGACCAAACGGACACTTGGGATAAGCCATAAGGTTGGACATTTTTATGAACTTATTTCTTTAAATTTATCCTTTATATTTTATTCGTTTGCAACATCTACCTCTTTAGTGCTTTCATTACCTCTTTGGCATTCTTGTTTGGGTCATGCATCAGTCAATCACATCTGATCTCTGGTATCCAGTGGTCATTTAGGTATTGTTTTTTATAATAAAAATGATTGTCTTACAAACTAAACAACCAGGTTTACCTTTTGATAATAGTACTACCGTCTCTCATGCTCTATTTGATCCTGTACATTTTGATATATAGGGTCATTCTCCAAATGCCACAATGGGAGAATCCAAATATCTTGTTATCTTTGTTGATGACTATTCTCGATATACTTGGTTGTTTCTTATGAAACAACGATCCGAATTTACTAAAATTTACCGAGATTTTGCTTAGATGGTTAAAACTTAGTTCTCATATCCTATTAAGATTTTCCGTACTGATAATGCCACGGAGTATAGAGATTCTAATTTTTTAAATCTTTTATAGGAGCATAGTACTATATGTCAAAGGTTTTATCTTAGTACATCTCAGCAAAATGGGAGAGTTGAACGTAAACACAGACATATTTTAGACACTACTCGTGCTATTTTTATCTCTTTTTTTGTCCTAAATGTTTTTCGGGAAAAGCTTTTTTTGAGCGTTGTCTTTATCATTAATCGTATTCCTTCTCATTTTATAGAGAACAAGTCACCTTATGAGCGTCTTTATAGAACTCCACCTAATTACAAACTCCTCAAAGTATTTGCTTGTGTTTATTTTGTCCTACTTCAAAAATATGAGCACACTAAACTCGAGCCACGTACTCAATTATGTTACTTCTTAGGATATGGGATAGAACATAAAGGTTATAGATGTTGGGATCCTATATCTAACGTCTTTGTGTTTCTCGTCATGCAGTCTTTCTCGAGCATATAATATTTTTCTTTGTATCTAACTTCAAATTTATGTCTCCTCCTATGTCACAATTTTTTACAGATAATTCTGTTGATATTTTTTTCGATACTTCACTTATAGATATTTCTTCTAAGTTTTATACACGTGAATCTGCTGAAATGACGTCTACTTCTGAGCCTCCTACCTTGTCTGAAGGATCTACTCTCAATATCCCTGAGGCCTCCCTGCACATTCTCTTCGTCGTTTATTTCGGGTAAGAGAATTTCATGTTAAACTTCATGATTATCACTGTTTCTCTACTATCATTTCTTTATATGATCCTCAATTATATTCTGAGACTAGTTCTAATCTTGTTTGGCAACAAGCAATGACAGAAGAATTGCAAGCCCTTGAGAAGTCGCATACTTGATATTTTATTACTCTTCTATCTAATAAAACTGCCATTGGATGCAAATGGGTGTACAAGATCAAGACTAAATCTGATGGATCTACTGAACGTTATAAAGCCCGTCTTATTGCCTAAGGCTTTACTTAAGAATATGAAATTGATTATGAAGAAAATTTTGCCCAGTTGCTAGACTTACTTCTATTTGAAGTTTATTGGCCGCTGTTACAGTTCGTGGTTGGACATTATCTCAGATTAATATAAAAAATGCTTTCGTTAATGGTGATCTCACTGAAGAAGTGTATATAAAGCCTCCTCATAGTTATCCACATCCTCTGAACAAAGTCTGTAAACTTTGTCCTGCTCTATATAGTCTTAAACAAGCTCCTTGTGCATGGTTTGCAAAGATTAGTGAGACTATTCTTTAGCATGATTTTTAGTCTAATCCCTATGACTCAACTCTTTTTATCCGCAAGACAGCACAAGGTTGTGTTCTTCTTCTTCTATATGTTGATGATATAATTATCACGGGTGATGATCTTCTTGGTATTTTCACTCTTAAGAACTTTCTTCAGTAACATTTTAAAATGAAAGATCTTAGCAACCTCAATTATTTTCTTAGTCTTAAAGTACTATCCGACTTTACTGGGTATTATTTTTCTCAAGCTAAATATGCATCCGATCTACTTGCTAAAGCTGGGTTAATAGACAGTAAAACTGCCTCCACTCCTCTAGAGCCTAATGTCAAACTCCGATCCTCTGATGGTACTCTTCTTTATGATACTAACCTCTATCGTCAGTTGGTTGGTAGTTTAGTCTGCCTTACAGTTACTCACCCAGACATTGGTCATACTATTAATGTTGTCAGTCAATTTATAGTCGTTCCTCATACCTCTCATTATGTAGCAGTTCTTCATATCTTACGTTATCTTAAAGGTACACTTTTTCATGGTCTCTATTTTTCGACTAACTCTTCTCTTATGTTAGGAGCTTATGCTGATACGGATTGGGTGGGTGATCCTACGGATCAACGATTAACTACTGAATTTTGTCTTTTCTTGGGTGATTCTCTTCTTTTATGAAAAAGTAAGAAATAGACAGCTACTGCTTGCTCGAGTATTGAAGCTGAGTACTATGCTCTTGCAAATACTACCCAAGAGATTGTTTGGCTCCATTGGCTTCTTGAAGATATGTATATTTCTCACATTGGAGCTACACCTCTTTATTGTGACAATCAAAGTGTTATCCAAATTGCCTACAATGATATTTTTTATGAGTGGACTAAACATATCAAAACAGATTGTCATTTTGTTTGGCAATACATTTCTCAATGCACTATTATGCTCCACGCTATCTCATTTGAGGAGCAACCTACTAATATCTTTATCAAATCTCTACTTCCTCGCCGTTTTCATGCTCTAGTCTCTAAACTCAAGCTTGCTTCTACTGTGTCATCTTGAGTTTGAGGAGGGGGGTATTAAGGAACTATTCTAGAATGATTCATTTATACTCTCCTACTATATATACATATATATATATATATCTCATTAATGTAAAATATTATTTCCTAATTATATGATTAACGTGAATCTATTATTGTTTATTTGTCACTTATGGATAAAGACTTGGCATTGAGGAAGAATCATCCTAATATGCTCACAGATGTTAGTACTACTACTGAGAAAGCGTTTTATGAGGCATAAGATCATTATAATAGGATGTGCCTTAATGTAATGTAGTACACCATTGATGGATTCATTCGGAATAGCATTCCTTCTTATAAGTATGCCAAGAATTTTTTGGATGTTGTTGGTAGATGCTTTAAGAAAATTGATAAGGCTAAAAAGGCCAACTACATGAGATTGTTCTCTCATACAGAATATGTTGGCATTTTTGGGGTCAGAGAGCATATATTGAGAATAACCAGTTATCATAAAAAGTTGAGAGATATGGGTGTTCAATTAACAGTTGATTTTCTTATTTATAGAATTCTTGAATTACTTCCGCCTCAGTTTGTCAATCTGAAAAGTAATTATAACACTCGAAAAGAAGTGCAGAATCTTGATGAAACGACAGCCTATGTAGTTCAGAAGGAGAAATTTTAAGGAAAAATCAGTCTCACACTACCATGATGATTAATCAGGAAAATAGGAGTATAAAAAATTCTCTCAAAGATTACTAGTAAGTCCTTTAAGAGGACAAATTTTTTTAAAAAAAATGTTATACAATCTGATGTCACCACTACTTCTAGATCGAATTTAAAGAGATTCAAAGGAAAGTACCTATTTTGTCACAAATATGGGCACAAGAAATTGGACTGCTATAAACATAAGGCATGGTTGAAAAAGAAAAGTATTTCTTTTGCCCTTATGATATATGAGTCTACTCTTGTTGATGCTCTTTCTAATACTTGGTGGTTTGATACTGATGTGACCATTAATGTTATAAATTCCTTACAGGAATTCAGAAGCAACAAGGAACTCGCTGAAGGGGTGCTAATTGTGAACATGGGCAATAGAGTGAAAGCCAATATTAAATGCATAGGAGTTGTTAGATTACGTTTAGAATTTGGCCATTTTATTGACTAATTAGATACAACTTATATTCCCTCCATTAGGGGAAACTTGATATCTATATCTATTTTAGATAAGTGTGGTTATACTTTTCATTTTGGTGACAAAAAAGTATATTTGTTTTATGATTCTATGCTTGTTGGTTCTGGCACTCTATGTGATGGCTTGTATGTGATTGATATATCTCATGATATAGTTCAATCTTCTTCTAATACTCATGTTATGAATGTTGTTTGCTCGAAATGTGAAAGAATGAATAATAATTCCTCTATATTGTGACATAAGCGTTTGGATCATATTTCGAGACATATGATAAAAACGCTCATTAGAAATGGTATTCTTTATAATTGGAATTTCTCTAATTTTTGCACCTGTATTGATTGTGTCAAAAGTAAGCTCACTGCTAAAACCAGAAGAGATAAAACTAGCAGAAGTTAAGAGATTTTAAAGTTTATACATACTAATATCTATGGGTCATTTACTCCTACTGCTATAAGAGGTTATAGATACTTTATCACATTTATAGATGAATTTTTTTATTATGGTCATATTGAGCTTCTTATTGAAAAATTTAATTTCCTGAATGCCTTTAAAGCTTTTAAGGCTATGGTGGAGTGCCAGAAAGGGAATAAGATTAAGGTAGTAAGATCTGATAGAGGTGGTGAGTGCTATGGGCAATATGATGAAACTGGGTATAATTTTATAACTTTTGCTAGATTTCTTCAGGAATGTGGCATAGTTGTTTAGTATATTATATCTAGGACACCTGAACAGAATAAAATTGTAGAATGCAAGAACCATACTCTTTTAGATATGGTGTAATGTATGCTTAGTAAGTCTACTTTACCTAATTTTATCTAGGGTAAAGCATTGAAGACTGCAATTTACATTCTTAATCAACTACACAGTAACTCAGTGCCTAAAAATCCTTGTGAATTATAGTCAGACAAGAAATCCAGCTTGCATTATTTTCATGTTTGGAACTGTTGAGTAAAAGTGAGATCTTATAATCCGCATCAAGGAAACTTGATTTGAAAACTGTTAGTGGTCATTCTATTGGCTATTGTATAAGCTCAAAAGGTTCTAAGTTCTATTGTCCTTCATATACTAATAGAATCTTTGAGTCAAATCATGCCATTTATTTTGAGGATGACCATAATAGTGGAAGTTCAGAGTCTCATGATATTATTTTGAAAGAAGATCGTATGGTTTTGTCTATCCTATTATCTTCAGCTTCTATAGTAGGGATCACCACATATTGATCATGATACAATTCCTCTTGAGTTAGAGTCTTATTGTGATACAATAGATATGGCTGTTGTCACGCCCCAGACCCAAAAGATCCGATACACGACATTACTCACATTCATTCACTGCATGTGCACTCATAAATAATATTACACAAAATTTTCAACTTTCATTCAACACGGGAATCCTTAGCAAGTTGCTAGTAAGTTCAACACTAAAATCAATCATAACCTAACATATAAATATAAACTTATCTTGACAATATTTAAACATTCATTTCAATTTCTTTCAGAATTATAGCAATTGAATTATGACTGGGACAATTATTAAACCGGAGATACGCAGAGTTTTCTCAGAGATTAACACTCTACTACGTCACCAGTAGCAACTTTGTTACCGGGAGCCCAGAATATATCCATTGCAAATTCTTACTTAAAATTATCCAATAACCACACTTTATAAAACTTAAACCAAATCCAATCCACACACAATGAAATAATACATAAGTATTTATTCAATAGGGACAAATCAAATATCATATCCCACGTGTCCCCAAATGAAACACTCGGTAACCTAGCAACTTAGGGAACCCAAGAAACAGCAGAAGCCTTGCCAAATCCGCTAAGCACACATGTACCTTATTTACCTGAAATCACCATAAACTATAATGAGTATAAAACTCAGTAAGCATACTTGTCTTTCATATATCAAATACAAATACATATATATACACAATGCATATGTATAATATGTTGTGACCAATCAAAATCATAATCTTATCAAATCACATATCATGTAAGCGCTTACACATTATTTCAAAATACATAATAGGAATACCATCACTCAACTACTGCTTAGTAGGACTTACATATCACATATCACATAATGAGCCAAATGTCACTCGTAGATGACATACCGTATGAGAAGAATAGTACAAGTGAGGTCTTTAAATTACACATATATAACGCTTATGCCCGAAGGTAAAAGCCAAACCCTCACCCTGATCATCGGTGAGTCCTCTCACATGCACCAATACGCCACCACACGAATGTGATGACTCATACTTCCTTTAGGTACCAATAGGATCCTCCCTACATACGGAACACATAACATATACCAATCCCAAAGGAAAGGCCACACATAAAGGCTCCATAAATCACATAAAATGCCTACTAAGTTCACAGTGAGTTCAAGTACCCTCAAATCACAAAATATTTCTCATGGACATATTACACTTCAAAAGCTTTTTTTGTTAAACACATCTTATTTTGAAAGCTCACTTTCAAAAATACATGTATGTCCATGCTCAATGTCAATGCTCACATTCATAAACATATATTCACATTTCATATCAAAATATACTTTGACATAACATAAACATATTCTTAATCCCATTTACAAAATCATACAAAACAATTACTATGTTTATTGTGATTCCAGTAGTAAGTCTAGTATACTTACCTCTTAACATTTTCAGCTACAAGGCTTAAATCTCCTTAACCTATCAATGGAGATCAATTCTTTCATAAGCCTCACAATTCACACAAAATACTTTAAATAGCTTACACAATTATACACAATGCATTTATCACATCAAATTGGTCTAAATACTTGGTTTCTCAAAACTTGTCATTCTGATCACTTACACTTAACAAATTTTCTAATACATCAAATGATGTTCAATTACTCCAAAATCAGAATATACCATTCTTGACTCATATATCCTTCTTATATATGAATATTATATCAAAATTCCTACACAATCCATTCCATACACACCATCGAATCCAAACTACTAACCTGATAGGATCAAGATACTTACTAAACAGTATTCAATCTCCTAATTTTATAAATTCATATACTAACTCAAAAATTATAAAACTACCACAGAAATACTCTTGACACGTATCCCAATCCATGATAAATATTTTACTTCAAAATAACTGCCAAAAGTATTTTAAAACTATTTTATTCTATAGCTTTAAAAATCTGTTAATCAAATACTGCAATGAGCTTATACACTTTAGAAAATCATAACACTTTAACCACATTGATCTAAATTCTCAATTCTGAGTATATCACATTAGACATATAAACTTATCATATTCCATAAATTCGTAATTTTTAAAGATCATTCAGTATGACAAAATTTGTTTGTCACTGTATCATACTGTTCACACAAAAAATTTCCAGAATTTCAGGGACATTTTGGTAAATTCACAAAAAATTTAATTTCTGGAATTTTGAATCGATTCAAAGTCTCAGATGATCCTAAACATGTCTAATTTCATATACTCAAAATTCAAAACCAGAATCGAATTACAAAAATTTATAAAATTCCTAGATCAAGAGACTATCAAGCAGAAATTTCACAATTCATCATAATCTATCAAGCTATCTTATAGATCATCATCAATTCTCACAATATCATACGAAATACATATCAAATCCTCAATTATACATATTTCCAGAAATCAAAACTTAAAGAAATTAACTTAATTAACAACAATAAATTGATAATTAGTTGTGATATACCTCTAAAGATCCAAAATTCCAATTTCTTCTTCTTTTTCTTCTTCTTCTTCTCTTTCTCTCTCCTCTATTTCTCTCTTCTCTCTCTTAAAATGGGTAGCTCGACCAAAATGAGAGAATTAGGGTTTTTAAAAGTGTATTTTTATACTAAGTGGCTAATTTTTAGTATTTACAAATTTACCCCTAAAACTTTCAAGGTATTACAATTTGGTCCCTAAAATAAATCTAAAGTCTTGCAATTAAACCCAATGCTAATTGTATGAATTTAACCTATACAAACACTACTAATAACAATATATAAATCAAGTATTGCTTACATACAAATAAAATACGTATATTTATACATATAAAAATATTTATTCTTACCGTTGTGGATACTGGTTACTACAGCTGTAGAGGATAATACTGATGATATGCCATTAAGGAGATCTAATAAGATCAGGAGACTAGCAATTTTTTTATAACTATGTGGTCTATTTACAAGAACATGAGTTTGTTATTAATATGTTCTCAGATCCTGTTGCATTTGAGGAGGCAATCAATAGTTCTAAATCCTCATCTTGGGTATATGTCTTACATGATGAGATGACATCTATATGTTATAATGATGTGTGAGATTTAGTTGATTTGCTAGATGGATGTAAGCTAATTGGTTGCAAATGGATTTTTAAAACTAAAAGAGATGCCAAGGGTCAGGTTGAAAGGTAT
Organism: Ailanthus altissimus; assembly: GCA_946807835.1. Taxonomy (NCBI): domain Eukaryota; kingdom Viridiplantae; phylum Streptophyta; class Magnoliopsida; order Sapindales; family Simaroubaceae; genus Ailanthus; species Ailanthus altissimus. Next base: position 18,389,464 of record OX327698.1, read on the forward strand.
AAAGTCAGACTTGTGGCCAATGGCTTTAGTTAAAGAGAAGGTGTTGATTATAAAGAAATGCTCTCACCCATTTCTACCAAGGACTCATTTTGGATTATTATAGCATTAGCAGTTCATTTTAATTTATAGCTGCATCAAATGGATGTCAAGATAGTTTTTCTCAATGGAAGTTTGTCTGAAGACGTCTATATGGTGCAACCTGAAGGATTTGTTGAAGCTGGCAAAGAACACATGGTATATAAGCTTAAAAGTATATTTATGGGCTTAAACAGGCATCTAGACAATGGTATTTGAAGTTTAATGAGATTGTCACCTTTTGTGGTTTATAGGAGAATGTTGTAGATCAATGCACATATCTAAGGATCAATGAGATAAGTTATGTTTTTCTGATTCTTTATGTTGACGATATATTGATTGCAACTAATGACATTGATCTTTTATTCATGTTGTCCTATCATTCGAGATAAAGATTCTGGGAGAGGCCTATTATATTTTAAAGATCGAGATTCTTCATGAAAAATTTAGAGGTATTTTTGGATTGTCTCAAAATAGCTATATTGAACGCATTCTGAGCAAGTTCAATATACAGTCATGTGCTCCTGGGAAATCACCTATTGTAAAAGGTGACATTTTGTCAAGATCTCAGTGTCTACATAGTGACAATGATTGGACTCATATACAGACAGTCTTATATACATTAGTTGTGGGTAGTTTGATGTATGCTCAAGTTTGTACACATCATGATATAGCTTATACTATGGGTGTACTTGGGAGATACTTGAGCGATCCGAGCATTAGTCATTGGAAAGTCGCGAAGAAGATGGTCAGATATTTATAGAGTACCAAAGATTTTATGTTGACATATCAGCAATCTAACATTCTTGACTTGGTTGGATATTTTGATGCTGATTATCCAAATTGTCTAAATGAAAAAATCCATTTCTGATTATATATTTTTGATGGCTGAATGAGCTATTTCCTAGAAAAGTGTTAAAGTAGACACTTACAACTTCCTCAACCATGGAGGTAGAGTATATGGCATGTTATGAGGTTATATATCATGCCATTTGGTTGCGAAATTTTTTCTTATGGCTGAATTTTATATTATCCATATCGAAGCCGTTGAAAATTTATTATGATAATTCTGCAGTAGTTGCTTTCTTTAGTAACGTTAGGTTTTCCTCACACTCTAAGTATATATTAAGTATTTATTTGTGAGAGAGAAGGTTACTTAATCTTTTGTTATCATTTTGCATATTCTTACAGAGCTTATGTTAGCCGACCTATTGACTAAAGGCTTAGTTCCTAAAGCCTTTAGAGAGAATGTGACTCATATAGGAGTAATACAGTCTTTTGTCATGCTTAAATAGTTGAAAGCTTTAGATTGTGTAAATCAATTGCAACTATAATAAATTTGTGTAATTGTTCACACTTTTATGATTGTGCATGCATATTATGTTAATGATTTGCCATATATATTGTTATGAGTGTATTTTGTGGATATGACATTATGTTGTGAGGATGTTGTAATCTGAGGCATTATAACTCGTTTCAATATGTTTCCTTTTATAATTTAGTCTTATTTTGGTTTTAAAGAAGTAGAGCATCTTAGAGATATTTGTTGTAGTCTTAATTTAGAAAGATGCATGAGTATCTCAGAGACCTTTTGTATTAATCTCATTTTAGTGAAATATAAAGACATTATGAAAATGGACATGTCACTTTATCATGTTATTTTCATATCACACTTGTATACTATTATTATATCATGTGTTTATAAGCATTTTGTTGTATGTTAAGCATCCTGTCAGTGTTCATGTAACTTAATACTTATAGACACATTTTGGATATTGTTGTATTTTAGTAATATGCTCACATTTAACATCTTTTGATGTAGTCATATGGACTAATCTGAATATAAACTTTGTTTTATTAGAATGACTTATATTGTATAAGTGAGAGATTGTTAAAAATATAATTATTTCTTTTATTGTTTAATAAAATCAAATTATTATGTGATTGATATTAAATTATTTAGAATAATTTTATCTTGACTTATTTTATTAGTGATATTATTAATAAATTATTTTGCACACCCATATTTAATAATATCTTATTTACAATCATATATATTATATATTTTTTTTATTAAAAGGAGATCCCTACATTCATCTTATATATTTGAGTTCATAATTTTTTAATTACACAAAATAAAGAATAAAAAATTTTCTTTTTCTTTTTTTTCTCTCTTCTATATCTCTTTCTTTCTCAATTTTATTTTTTAATAAAATTAAACCATTCAAATTTCAACTAAAACTTAAAAAAATTTCTAATGCTTTCAAACTCATTCCAACTAAACTTAAGCTTTAGTATACATTCTAAACTCTTATAAATTCGTATTTTATAAATAAAAATATTAAATATTAAATTTTATATTTATTGAGAATTTAAAGTAGAGAGCCTATTAAATTCATAATTTTTTAATTGCACAGTAGAGTAAAAAAAATTCTCTCTTTCTTAAAATTTTTTTTTTCTTTTTTTTTTCTGTCGTATCTCTTTCTTTCTCAATTTTGCATAAAAACAAATTTTAACCACCCAGATTCCAACTAAAACTAAACTTAAAAAAGGAATTCTAATGCTTTCACCCAAATTTCTTCCTCTTCCGTATCTCTTTCTTTTTCACTCAATTTTCTTTTCAATTTTGCATAAAAACAAAATTGAACTCACCCAAATTCCAACTAAAACTAAACTTTAAAATGCTTTCAAACTCGGGTACATATTCTAAACTCTTAAAAACTCATATTTTGTAAATAAAAATGTTAAATTTTAAATTTATTGAGAATTTAAAATTCTCTCCACTTTCTTCGTTCCAGTAACCAGCATTTCTACGAGTGTATAATTAATAATATTTAATTATTATTTTTATGATTAATTTTTATTTCATTCATTTATCATTTTTTTTTAATTTCCACACTCCTTTTATCTTTGGTAAGCACCTTCCGATACAGCAAACAAACATTTTTAAAACAATATTTGATTACTTATCAAAAAATTTAATTACTTGCAAAATTTAAGATATTCACCATCACCCCTTACATTTTTTCTTCCGCCCGATTTCTCTCCTATATTTTCTAAAACTATCTATAACAGCATTGAAGTAACTCTATTTTCCCCACGAAAAGAGATCATGAATAATACAGATTACAGAGAAAGAAAAAAAAGGTGATATTTTTTCCCCTGAATAATTTAATTAATGGTAAGAGAACACAATGAACAATCTTAGGGAGGATTCTTTGATTACCTATAAAAACTATCAAAATACATAATTCCAGAGTTTTTTTTAGAGAATCCGTGAAGATATCTCAAGTATTTAACGAAACATGCACATACAAAATTCGGAAACTAAATTAATGTCGATTTCAGAAAACACCCACATCCCTGCCTAATGAGTATTACACCAGCCATAAACAGGCTCTTTTTTCTGGCAAACTTATTAAAATTTTTAACACAGAGACTAAACACCTACGTTTAAGCACAAATTAACAAGCTCATAGAATATGGACAACACAATCGCAATCCCATATACACAAGAGAGAGAGAGGTATTTAGATGACTTGATTAATCTAGTGGGTGTGGTGACCAGGTAGTTTCTCCTTGATCTTCTCCATCATGCTCTTCTTCTCATGCTCATGGTGTTGGACTGTGGTTGTCGTGACAGCGGAGACGCTTGTGGACTGCGTCTGTGGATGCTCCTCCTTGTGCTTACCACCAGTTAGTTTCTCTTTTATTTTCTCCTTCAGTCCCTTCTTCCTTCTTCCACCTTGCCCATCATCCTCAGACTGCAACCAGAGAAACGAATAGATAGTTGACAATAACAATAATATTAGGACTAGGCCTCGTACACATCAATTTATAGACCATTTAGCTTGAATGGTGGTTTAATTCACATAATGCAAAATCTTCTTTACTGCGTTAACAAAAACAGAGTTAACGAGTCCTTTTCTATGTTCTTTTTGCATCTAAAAGACAAATTTCGTACAGTTAGACAAAAAACAGTTTTTACTTGTAATTATTTTAATAATTGCTAGGTCATTTTAAAACACTTCTCAACGATTAAAAACAATAAAAGACTTCAATACTAGATAGATTTTTTAATAAAAAAATCCTCAAAATTTGCTTTTCTTCATAAAAGCAGGCTAATAGAAAAATGAACTCTCGCTTGTGTATGTAATTTTTTGTCGTTAAAAAAAGAGAGAGAGAGAGAGAACATTTAAGAGGTAAGCAATAATCAATTTGTCTCACCGAGCTGGAGCTGGAACTGCTGGAGCGCTGAATCTCTTCTCCACCCTCACGCTGTCGCTCCACCGCCAGCTCCTGCTTCAACTCTTTATGCTCACGAGTATGACCTTCACCGGATCCGCTACCACCTGTATGGAGGCCATCCTCACCTATCTGATCACCTGTTGCCGGCGGTGTGCCGTCATACTCGGTTAGTCCGGGAGTCACACCGCCATGAGCTTCTGCAGCAGCTGCTTCCCCACCACCATGCACTTCGGTCACAGCAGCAGTTGTTTTTGTTGTGGCAACGCCAGTAAGGTGAATGGGGTTGCCATATTCATCCGTTAATTGAACTGGGTTCCCGTGTTCATCCGTAAGCTGAATTGGGTTGCCCTGCTCATCTCGTAAATCCGCCATTGTTTATACAAACAACAACCCAGAATTAAGAAACTTGAAAGAGAATAGAACCGCTGTTGTATGCTTCAATAGTGAGAGAGAAATAAGAGAGCTGGGGGTTTAAAAAGTGAATGACTGACGGTGGAATGGAAGAGTGTTTTTGCATGTAATTTTGGTGCTTACACGTGCTGATTGGATTCAAGAAAGAAATACACGATCTTGCCACGTTTTAGAAATGAGGACACGTAAGCTAACTTGTTGGGTCACGAATGGTTTTTTTGGCATGAGTTCGAGATTATCCTGAACCCTGATCAAATTTGTCGTCAAGCATGATTGGCCTTGCTGGATTATCGCATGGATAGGAAAGAAATCCAAATTCCTGTATAAGCCCATCCCTGAAGTGATCATATGAAAACCGCCTCTGTTGAAAGAGATCAGATGAAGAAATTCACCGAGTAGGATTGTAAAAAAGTTTGATTTAAAAATTATCACAGTATAATTTGAAGAGTAAGTTAAATGTGTTAAATATGTACCAATCGAAGATGAATTTAAAAGAAGGCAAAAAATACAAGTGGTGATGTCTAAACGTGAATGCCACGGTACCAGATTGTAGGCGTCGTAGTTCCCAAAACAGCACTTGGGTGCCATAGTGCCAAGTGCTCAACGTTGCGGCGCCTAAACAAAAATGTCCAGTATTAGGGGTGGGCATTATTTCCGAACCTAACCCGACCCGTCCTAAAATTTTAGGTCAGGACGAGAACGGGAATGGGTTCGGGACTCGTTTAGGATAGAAAATTTTATCCCGAACGGGACGGGTCGGGTTTGGGAATTTCCCAAACCCGAACGAGAATTTCTGACCCGTCCCAAACTCGAACCATCCCGAACCCGAACGAGAATTTCTGACCCGTCCCAAACTCGAACCATCCCGAACCCGAACGAGAATTTCCGACCCGTCCCAAACTCGAACCAACCCAAATAGTCTCGAATTATCCCGAACTCGTCCCGAACTCAAACTGTCATGACCCGAACTGTCCTCCCGATCTGAACCGTCCCGACCCGAACCATCCTCCCGATCTGAACCGTCCCGACCTGAACCGTCCCGAATTATCACGACCTTTCCCGAATCAAAACTATGTCTTTTTAAAATAATTTTTTTAAAAAAATAAAATTGGGATTTGTCCCGATCGAGTTCAGGTAGGGGTCAAAAATTCTCGAACCCAAAATTGCCCACCCTTACCCAACGTTGTAGTGCCAAGAGCTGGGCACCGCAGTGCCCAGTGCTGGAAGTTATTTCCTGTTTTGATTCGGCCTATTTCGTCTCCCACTTGTTACAGGATTGCCTAATACAACTCCCAAATAAAACCTATATAAAGACTCTCTATTGGCTTATATACACATCTTAGTGATCTTAGTGACATCCTTGTGAAAATCTTTGTGATCAAACATACTTTGTGATTCTTAGTGAGATAAAATTGCTTGGTTGCAAGAGAGAGTGATTACTTTGTGAGTCTTTCTTGTAAAAGGCATACTTTATTAGTGCCTTGAGATTCAATAATAAGAGTGTGTGATCTTGATCCGCTGTGGACGTAGGCAAGTTGTCGAACCACATAAATTCTATATGTTCTTCTTTTACCTTTCTCTCTTTAGTTTTTTAATTACTTGTTCAGCGTTATATTGCTTGAGTTATATTGCTTGTTTGTGTGCTTTCGCCTCAACAAACTGGTATTAGAGCTTGATTTTAAGTAGACATGGTCACACCTAAGTATGAGATAGAGAAATTCAACTGTACGAATGACTTCAACCTGTGAAAGATGAAGGTTAAGGCGTTATTGGTGAGTCAACGATTAGGCTCGGCATTAGAGAAGATTGTAGCTCCATCTAGTGAAGAAGAGAATATACTAGAGTCATTTAAAGCTGAAGTAGAAAGAATGGATATTCAAAGAAGAGCTCACAGCACAATCGTTCTATCATTGAGCGATGAAATACTGAGAAAAGTAGTAGGTAAGACGACGATGATTGGTCTTTGGAAGAAGCTTGACTTCCTTTATATGCGAAAATCGTTGGCCAACAGATTGTATATAAAGAATAAGTTGTATCAATAGTCCATGTCAGAGGGGACACTGATGAAAGATTATATAGACGCCTTCAATAAGATCATTCTTGATCTTGAGTCTATCAACATCAATATAGAAGATGAAGATAGAACAATTATCCTGCTGAGTTTACTCCCCAAAAATTATGAGAGCTTTGTTAATACTTTACTCTACGGCAGATAGAGTTTAACGATGAGCGATGTGAAATCATCATTAAATTCAAAGTTATTAAGAAAGTAGATCGATGGCAATACAAAAAGTTTATCTATAAGAGGAAGGCCCTCATATAGAGATGGAAGGAAAATGGGCTCAAGATTGAAGTCCATGACTCCTAGGAAGTGCTAGTGCTGCAAGAAAGAGGGGCACTTTATAAAAGACTGTTCAGAGAAGAAAGTACAAGACAAGAAGAAAGTGGATACTACGCTTGCCTATGATGATAGCTATGAGCCGCAGAGACACTTGTCGCTACTGATGGTAAGAATTATGAACAATGGGTTTTTAATTCTAGTTGTACATTTCACATGTATCTGCACAAATCTTAGTTTATAAATTTTCAGCTCATTAGTAGTGGTAAGGTGTTAATGAGTAATGACGTTGCATGTCAGATGATGAAAATTTGTAGCGTTAAACTTAGGCTGAATGATGGGCGAGTAAAAGAGTTGACAGATGTTAGATATGTTCTTGACCTCAAGAGGAACTTGATCTCATTAGGGACTTTAGACTAGAATGAGTGTTCCATCAGGATCGACGGAGGGGTTTCGAGAGTATTAAAGGGTTCTATGGTGGTATTGAGATGAGAGAAGCACAAAGGTGTTTATATGCTTAAAGGTGAAGTTATGAATGATTCTGCAATATTCTCTGTAGATGATGAGAATATTCAAACCAAGTTGTGGCATCTTAGACTGGCACACTTAGGCGAGAGAAATTTAAAGGAGTTATTTAGTTAAAAGGCATTTGGTGAGGATAGGTTCTAGCCATTAGAGTTTTGTGAGCATTGTGTGCTTGAAAAAGCACATAATGTGAGGTTTAGTATCGTCGAACACAAGACTAAGGGGACTCTTAACTACATACACTCGGATCTTTGAGGACCAGCTCAGATAGCTACTCATGGTAGTGCTAGGTATTTTCTCAGTTTGATTGATGACTATTCAAGAAAATTGTGGGGTCTATGTGTTAGAGAGCAAGGATCAAGCATTTGATGCGTTCTAGACTTGGAAGGCTCTTGTTAAGAATCAGACTGGTAAAAAGGTAAAGAGGCTGAGAACTGACAATGGTCTCAAGTTTTGCAATAGAAAGTTTGATGGATTTTGTACCAAACATAGGATTGTAAGGCATAGAACGGTAAGATCAACACCATAGCAGAATGGCGTAGCTGAGAGGATGAATAGGACCCTACTTAAAAGAGTTAGATGCATGCTTAAAAATACATAGATGTCTAAGGCATTTTAGGGAGAAGTTATAGTGACTGTAGCTTATTTGATTAATAGAAGTTTCTCCTCAGCAATTGACTTCAAGACGCCAGAAGAGAAATGGTCTGACAATCCTCCTAAGTATGAATACCTCAGAATATTTGATTGCCCTACCTTCGTACATGTTAAGAATGGGAAGTTAAAACCTAGAGCTATCAAATGGGTATTCATAGGGTATCCCGAAAAAGTAAAATGATATAAGGTGTAGTGTGAAGACTTGACACCGCCAAAAAGTATCATTAGCCGTGAAGTGACGTTCGATGAGATGACAATACTAAAAACCTCCCAAAAGGATGAGAAAGAATAGCTTATGTCCAAGGAAGACTCAGTACCTGAGTCAATAAAAGTTGAAGTAGAGCCTGATAGTAGGTCTGATATACCCCTAGATCAGTACTTCAACAATGAGATCCTTGAAGATGAACCAAGAACTCCGGCGAGTTCCTCCAAGTCTACCCAAGAAAAGATTAGAACTCTTGAGATAGAACTTGATGATTACCAACTAGTTTGAGATAGGTTAAGGAGAAAGATTAACCCATCAATTAGGTATGCATAAGCAGATTTGGTTGCTCATGCTTTTAATTCTATTTACACTCCTGAGTATGATGAGTCTAGAATATATGGTGAGGCTATAAAGAATGAAAACTGTTAGGGTCGATGCTTACGTGCCATCTCTAAATGTACATATACTTGTATATTTATACAAGTGTACATTCTTATTAAATCACTAATACCCATTAATATGGTACCATGCAATGTAACGTTACAGATATTGTACGATCTAAAGGAGTTCAAATTTGATCTGAACGATCAGATCTAAATGAGTTCAGATCAGAGCCTACAGTTAGCTACGCTGAGAGATATAAATACTAAATATTAGCACAATTAAGTGTTAGCTGGTTATAATACTCAGCAGATCCAAGAGTTGGAGCCTTGTTTGTAATGGGACATAGACCTAAGAATATACCAGTAACTGCATAGTTACAAGAGTTGCAATCGGGTGCTAGAAAATGCTAGTTACGCAAGTATGTTCTCAAATAATTGTCCCTGATCTATTTCTGTCGATACGTGTCTATCGGTGAATACCTTTATATATAGATCAACATATGTCGTACTTATAGGGTATAGAAGGTCGTTTCTAGTCGACCATGAGCTTGGAGCTCGTATTGACATATGGGTATCTAGTTAGGACTGGATATGGGACAGACTCATGAGGGTCTCTGATAGACATTCTATGTAAGCTGTTAACGGAGGGTCCTCTTGAGTTGAGTAATATACGTGGTCTTTTAACCTGAGTGCCACAGTGGGCTTGTAAGTGATCCACCATACTTTGGTTTCACGCATGTCACAGACATTTCATGGTGTGACTACTGTGTGTCGTTGGGTGTGGTCTGATGTTTATAGAGTCCAGTGGGTACATATATGAAATTTGTCAACTCGCATAAGGAGTTTGATATCTAGATGCTTCGAGACTGTATCTCAAAAAATCTTGTAGCCAAAAGTATTAATCCCGGGAAAGAGTTCCGTCAGGGTAGAATAATATGACAAATGAGTTTGCATATATTGTTCAGTGAGATACTAGTCTGAAGATAAAACATGGATGAGTACTAGGGGATTTGACTGTGATAATCTATATCCCCGCACATCTAGGATATCATGACGGAAGGACTATACGTATGCGTTGTAACCTCAACTTGTATAGTTCAACGTGCTGATTTGTATATCTGTGACGTGTGTGTGGGGTATTGCTCACGGACTCATAGAATAGTTCTATTTGACGAATCGGGCGTGAACCTAGGGAGTACCGCGATATGGAGTGTGATCATTGTGCACTGGGGCAGCATGCTAAATTAAATTGTTTAATCCAGCAATATTTAGCACTACCACGAGAATGCGTACGTATCTGTATTTAAGTGTTAAATACAATAATTAGTTAATTATTATTATTTACTAATTATATAATGACACGTGATGCATTGTGAACTCTCAGTTGAGTTTATCCAAGTATGAGATTTGGTAGGACCCACTAAATGATAGATTTGGTAATTATTTATGAGAAAAAAATGATCATTTCACACATTAATTATTTAATTATTAAATAATTAAATTATTTCATTATTATATATTATAATATATTATTATATTATATAATATTTTATTTTATTTATATTATTATTTTATTTTGGTGCCAAATAGTTGGCACCCATTATTATTATTATATTATTATTATTTATATTATATTATATTATATATTATTATTTTATTATATATATATATATAAGATATGTGTGTGAAAGTGAATTGGTGCAAGTGTGTGTTTTTTGTCTTGAGAGTGAAACAAAAATGGAAAGGAAATCCATTTCAATTTCCTTGGTGCCGAGAGATGAAGAAGAAAAAAAAGAAATAAAAAAAATAAAATTATTTCATTTTTTTATGGTACTATAAGAAGCAATTGTGTATTGTTTTAAATTCTATTTGTTTATCCTAGTTCATCAAGTCCACCGAGTTAGTGACTAGAACTACCCACGAGTTGGTCTCTATGTGGACTCCGAGGATATACGTGTATAACGTTACACGTTATGGTGAGTTCTCAACACTATTAATATATTAATGTGATTAATATATTTTATTTATTGTACTTTTGAATACTTCCGCTGCATTTAATATGTATATGATATGTATTTTAAATAATAGATACAATTGCACATGCATACACTCACGTATATTAGATCCCCAACAACAAAAATAAGAAAGAATGACAGCAGGCCTTGGAAGAAGAGATCAGTTCTCTTAAGAAGAACAATACTTAGAAGTTGGTGGAGAGACCTCAAAAGAAATTAGTTTAGTGCAAGTGGGCGTATAAGGTGAAGGATGGGATACAGGGATAGAGCCTACGAGATTCAAAACTTGGTTGTACAAGGTTTCACTCAGAGAGAGAGAGAGTTGACTTTCATGAGATATTCTCTCCGGTCATCAAGCATACATCTATTAGGATTTTGTTAGCTGTGTATGCAAATCTTGATTTACATCTAGAGCAGATGGATGTAAAGACAGCTTTTCTGCATTGAGCACTTGAAGAAATGATATACATGGCACAACCGCAAGGATTCGAGGAGCCCGAAAAAGAAGATATGCTTGTTTGCTAAAGAAGTCATTATATGAGTTAGAGCAATAACCTAGACAGTGGTATAAGAGATTTCATGAGTTTATGATGGTTTGTGGCTTTAGTAGGAGCAAGTATGATGGATGTGTGTACTTTAAGAAAATAAGTTGTGGGATGATGTATTTGCTTCTATATGTCGATGATATGTTGATCGCATATAAGAATATGGAAGAAATACAAAAACTCAAGAAGGAGTTGAGTGGTGAGTTTGAGATGAAGGATTTGGGAGCAAAAAAGAGAATATTGGGTATGGATATTGTGAGGAAAAGAAGAAATGTTATCTTCTTATCTCAACAACGATATATACTCAAAATTCTAGAGAAGTTTAGTGTGTCAAACTCAAAGGCTGTCTCTACTCCTTTGGCCGTCCATTTCAAACTTTCAACAGCATAGTCGCCGACATCCAAAAAATAGAACTGCAGATGAGTAAAGTACTGTATGCAAGTGTTGTAGGGAGCATCATGTATGCAATGATTTGGACAATACCAGACATAGAATAAGCTGTGAGTGTGGTGAGTAGATATATGGCAAATCCGAGTAAGGACCACTGGCTTGTAGTGAAGTGAATTTTGAGATATCTCAATGGGACGTCGAATCACAAGTTGATTTATAAAAGGGATAAGGACAGCAGTGTAATGGTAAGAGGATACGTAGACTCAGATTATGCAGGTGATCTAGATAAAAAAAGATCATTGACGAGTTACGTATTCACAGTGTTTTGGTATAATATATGTTGGAGATTAGCTCTACAACATGTGGTTGCACTATCGACCACAGAGATAGTTGTTGGTGAAGCTATTAAGGAGGCCGTATGGTTGAAATGCATATGTGCGGAGGTAATGGTTACTGAAAATCTGAACACCATTGTATATTGTAATAGCTAGAGTGCCATACACCTAAGTAAGCATCAAGTGTTCCATGAGAAGTCGAAACACATTGATGTGCAGCTCTATTACATTCGAGAGATTATCCAAAGTGGTGAAGTTAGTCTAACGAAGATAACGTCATCTAAAAACCCTGCTGACATGTTGACTAAGCCACTGCACTCGGTTAAGTTCATCATATGCAAGAACTTAATACTTTGTGAGGGTGACTGAAGATGCGGAGATAAGAAATCGAGTTACCGTGTGAATAATTATGAACCAATGAGGGGATTTGTGAGAAAGTTGATTAAAAATCATCGGGATATAATTTAGAGAGAAAGCCAAATGCGTTGGGTACGCGAGGATCGAAAATGGATTCAAAAGAAAGCAAAAAACGCAAGTGGCAGTGCCCAGGCGTGAGCATCGCAGCACTAGGTTGGGGGCATCGCAACGCCCAAAACAGCACCTGGGCGCCATAGCACTAGGTGCTCAACGCTCAGACGGGAATGCCCAACACCGTAGCGCCCAGTGTGGGAAGTTGTTTCCTATTTTGATTCGGCCTATTTCGTCTTCTTCTTGTTTCAAGACTCCCTAATACAACTCTCACACGTTTAAGGTAAACATAGGTCGTCCTAAAGTTTATATACAGACTATTTATTGGCTTGTAAATACATCTTATTGATCTTAGTGACATCTTTGTGATTAGAGTGAGATCTTTATGATCAAACATACTTTGTGATTCTTAGTAAGATAAAACCTCTTGGTTGTAATAGAGAGTGATTACTTTGTGAATCTTTATTGTAAAATACATATTTTGTAAGTTGCTTGAGATTCAATAATAAGAGTGTGTGATCTTAATCTGCCGTAAACATAGATAATTTATCGAATTACGTAAATTCTATATATTTTTCTTCTACATTTCTCTCTTTAATTTCTTTATTACTTATTCTTCATTACATTACTTGGACTATATTACTTATTTGTGTGCTTTCACCTCAATAGAAATTGTAAAAGATCATTTTATCTTCCGGATAAAAAAGATGACTGGAATTGTCAAGGTTCCTAATTAATCTGATTTGTTGGGCAAAAAGGTTCAGCTAGGCATCACATAACATTGGACCATCGAGTAGACGGCTCGGTGGTGTTTAGGTACTTAATTCATCTTCTGTTGCGGAGAATAAGCAAGATGGTGAGAGAAGCTCATTACTCCTACTCAACAGTAGCTAAACTGGAGAAATTTCTTGGGCCAGTTCTTTGTAATCTAGGTTTTAAGCTTTTTGAATTCCAGTGAAGTGCTTCACAAAGATGGGAAATTACACACCACCTATTTCCTCTTTTGAACCCTAAGAGGCTTTAAAATTTAAAAGCCATATCTCTCGTAACCTTAAGAGACTTGACAAATTGAACCAACAGTTACCTGTAAGCAAGCATCAATCAAAATCATATAGCAAACTTCAATTTCAAATATTATATGAAAACTCGGAGCTGTTTTTGCTTTTCTACCCGCTAGTCTATCAATTTGCCAAAAGATTACCCTACTGCCCATCATCGCCATGACCACCGCTCCATAATAAAAGACTCAGAAGCAAGGCACGAAATTTGGCAGATCCAGCCATTACACAATCAGTATTACAAATTTTTTGTTCAATCAAGAAACAAATTTCTCTATACAAAATAAGAAAAGAACCAAGTTTCACAATTCATTTCATTCTACTAGCTTCTTTCCTTTTCATAATTACATCATCTGTATATTATTTCTTTTTTCTTGTTTACAATGTGATTCCAGTAACTAATCCTGTCAAAGTTTCAGTCTGTATGCAGATGTGTTTCTTAACATATCTTCACGAAAAATGCCCTGCAATCTGTATCCAACTGAATTGCAGAGAGGATCAACACTGGCATCTGTATACATCAAACATTTTTTAAGATAAATTATAAGCAGGAATAAGAAACCGAATACAGAGTTTTGTCCAACAAATTTGACCTATATTTAAATGAACATTTTTTTTTGTTTTGTTTTGTTCTTTTTGTGTGTGTGTAATAATTTATGTTGATAATTTCCATTCCATGCAGCATCAAGTCCCAAACATATTTGGTGGAGAAACCATTACATAAAGTTACAAAAGATGCAAGATATATCAATAATGCCAAGGCAGGGCAATATACTACTTGGTGATGGAAAAAGCAACAAATATGAGAGAAAATTCTTCACCTCTTTATGGCTGAGAAGCAGCTCATGTCTTACTAGACTTGGCCCAGAAAAACCCCCTCTTCCACGAAGAATGATTTTCTGACAAGGTTCTACTCCCCTTTGATCCAAATGAAAAGTGACGCCTCAAGAAAGGCTTTTCCAAGGAGCTCTTCATGCTGGAACTAGAAGCCATTTTGGGACCCTTACCTTCATTTCCAATACCTTTAAGACGATTCAACACCAAAGAATCACCATCAAGATTGCTATCCATAATATGGTTCCTCAATCTCTTATTACTTTTAGCCTTTGATTCCATTTCTGATTTCAATGCTCTTTCTGACAACTTATGGGTCTTTTTCTCCCCCAAAGTACAAATTGGGCATGCCGGATCATACTTGAAAATATCAGCAGTTATGTTTTCCAAACATTCAGCATGATAAAGATGGCCACAGGTTAAGACTGCAACAACACAGAGCTCAGACAATAGCTTAGAGCAAACCCCACACATTTGCAGATCATCAGAAGAAGAGGCTGAAACTCGGCTACTGGATCTGGTTATCTTCTCATGACTGTTATCAAAAGACCATCTTTCTTTATGAGAAGTGGCCATGAGTTCAGAGAAAGCGTGCATGGACCAAGCATCTGAAGACCCAACATTGGAGCCCCCAGTTGATTCATTACTCCAGGAAGGGATTTCTGGCCTTTCTTCCCTAACTGAGTAGCCATTGAATGACTTTAATCCTGGGATTCGACTATCAGACACTTGTCGTAGAAGTGGATGTCGAGGAGAGTGGCGAGGCCACTTTGGCGCGGTCGAACTGGTGTTGTATGGGTGACCCTGAGATGATAACGATGACGTTGACAAAGATGAAGCTGAAGGGAGGGACAATGATAATTTTACCGGAGACAGATGTGAAACTGCTGGGTAATCTGTTGAGTCCTTGACCTGAAACACAATTCAGAAAATTGATTTATGATAAGGAAGAAAACATAAGTAAAAGAATCATAAAGTTTATGAAAACGGATTTCCACAAGAAAAAGCTCTACCTGTTCAAAATTGACATCCATGGAGATATTCCTTGAAATAGATTGACCTGCCATAAACATAAATAATATAAGGTACATCTCATGTCAAGCCTACAAACAATCCAGAGTCAAAAAACTTGCAAAAAGGGCTCAAGTGAACCAATGTGAAAGTTTGACAGGTAGGTTCGGATCACTGATCTTAAGACAGGCATTACAAGTCTTATTCTCCCATTACCCGTTCAATCTATAAACTTCAGAAACATTGATATGCCCACTGGAAGATGGAGTAAACACAAGCAAAAAGGAGAGCAGGAAAAACATTTAAAACTATATACTTATATGTTCAGCTATAAGCATACCAAGGGTACTATTCCTGGTTTCAAAACATTATACCAACAAAACTGAGCATCAACTGATGTCTTCAATTATAAATTACTGCAAAATGATGGTATATCTAAGGTTCACTCAATCAACAAGCCAGGTCAGATCTTTCATACAACTATAAATTAAAGTTTTGGCATTTCCAAAGCAGGTTCTCAAGTAAAGTACGAGATAACCCAAAATGCTGTAAGAAAATCACACAAATCAAAGCAGTTATAGGTAAAATAAACCATAAAGAAGTGCAAAGAACCAGCTTAGTAGATAAACCACAAGCAACTTGACAGAACAACAATAAAAGATCAATCTTCATCCATAAGCTAACCTGTGAATTACAAAGGGCATTATGTTTCAAAAGAATTGCAAGACAACTGGCACCACAGAAAAAACTATAAAAAAATGTATCCATAATATTTTGTGGAGGTTTGGCATACAATTTCACATTCTGGAATTTTTTTGTTGCATATGAGACTCTGTGGCCTAAGACGACCAAAAGTTGATAAAGTCCATATTTTCTTAAGTGGAAGTATAATCCTTGTATTTTCCAGCTTTTTATTCAAATCAGAACTTATTAACCAGCTTTACTGCTCAAACTTCTTTTAGCTGAGAGGAACTGAGAGGAAAGTAAGAGATGGAAAAGAATAGGGAGCCACTTTACGAAATACCTAAGAAGGTACTAACAGGAAGAAACGGATACAGGAAAACTGACTTGCAAGTCCAACAAAAACCTTCCTATTCATTTTTTTTTTCTTTTCAAGGAAAAAGAAGGAAAGTGGATGGAAAGACAATGACAATAACTTTTACCCTTTCCTCTCTCTCAACCAAATAAAGTTTCATATTACCTTGCACTTGCAAAGGAATGGGTTCAATCTCTTAATATTATGATTTATGGTGCACAAAATATCCTTCACAATTATCACTTTCTTTGCAAGTTATCGCCCATCTACTCCAGAAGCAAAGTCAATTTATGATGCAACCTTAATAACACCAAAAGTTAACTTAAGTTTATGGTGGTCTTACTCTCAGACATGACTGGACTTGATCATTTTCTCCATTCTTTTTCAACATGTATGACTGATCAATTGTTAATTGCTGTCTTCTTGGTTTCATTAGATGCATTTCTGTCTTGCCTATTCCTTTTTGTTTGGTTTGATGTGCTAATGATTAAGGTTCATGCCTTGTTGCCTTGTTACCACAAGGACTCATTCCATGGCAGAACAATAAAAGAAACTTATTCAAATTTTAAACTTCATCTTAAAGTACACAATATAGTTAACAATAAGAGCTGCACCCTAAATGTTTACCTGATGTAGGAGTCCTCACATTTCCAGCAGCATTTCCTTCAGAAAGTGGGGACTTTTGCCACGTCGGTCTCGGGACGTTACCTAATGGGCTGCCCTCCTCTGATGTATATGCTGATTCATATTTAATATCTGTTCCATCATTCCTGGTAATTCCACCAGGAAACCAGGTAATAGAAGTCTCTTCACCTGCTACACGCCCTCGATGATCCCACCGAAAGCTCCATGTCGGTGAATACCGAATATTCCTATGCAAGATCTCAGTAGCCGTTCCATTAGTGATAGTCTTGTCTCTAGCAGCGACACAACAAGCAGATCCCATCCCTTGAACACAACACAATATGCTCCAACTGACAGCCTAAAAGTCTCACTCACCTACTCCAAAGATTGATCTCGAACAATAATCCACTCACCATCACTCTTTGAAGAAAAAGAACAGATATTTGCTCCTCTGAAATTAAAATAACATTGATAATAAATGGCCTGAGCTGATAATCATTTGATGATAATACATTACGAAAAACAATGGAAGAAAACACATAAGACTTTGAGTATCCAGGTGATATCCACCTTATCATCACAGAAAGACATTTAACTTGAAACCATGATACAGTTCATTAAAAGCAAACTCCATTAATCCACAGATGATTAATTGACAGAGTTATCACAAACCAAATAATAAATATTAAGAGTTGCAGTGACTTAGAACACCATCTCCACATAAGAATCACACTTGAACCAGATATAGCAATTGAAAAATCAGCAAAACGAGACCAATTTGAAATGATTTAGGGTTTCATTTGGGGGCACTGCCATTTCCACTTATAAATAATAGTAAAAAGGTAACACTCGAATGAGCCCAGAAACATTTGCAACAAATAGCTGCTTTCAATCAAGATTACAAACACTGACACTCACCGTTGATACCAGCAATCGCCAAAAACAACAAGAAGCCACTGACGAAAGCGGAAAAACATTAACATGTAAAACAGTTTAAACAGAACAAAAACACTTTCTGTAAACGAGATAGTGAGCAACCAACCGTAGATTCAATCTGCTACTGTTAAGGAAACTCCGGTGTGAGTCTAATCTGATTAATCAAAAACAATATAAAAAATAAACAACACTAAAATTAAAAATCCATTACAGAGGTCAAAAGGGATCCGTAATTCACGCCTTGAATACGGTACTTAATCCTAAAAAAAAATTTGCACCCAAACAAAATGAAACTAAAATTAAAATTAAATCTAAACAAAATCGACGCTAAATAAATAGAATCAGTTTACAAATTTCATCATGACAAAGACCCAAAAAAATGGACAGAAAAAAAAAAAAGAAAAAGCTATCGCCGTATACAAACACCAGAAAACCGAACCTGACGTGATAAAACGAACTGAAAACGGCGGCGTCTTAGAATGAGAACGAGAGAGTCATTTTTCTGAGAGGCTTGAGAACTTGAAAGTTTTGATTCTCGGTTGAAGTGAGAAAGAGGGAAGGAGTGAGGTCGTTTTAGACGGTTCCGATAACGACGTTAGAATCTGCTTGCTGGAGATTGTTGCTTTTCTCCGGGTCTTCTGCCGTTATTGTTGACGACGTTAGATACGTAAGTTGTGGCCATTTGTGCCACGTAATTTATTCTCGGGAAATGCCAAAAAAGAGAAAAAGAAAGTTTTTTTTTTTTGTCAGAGAAAAAGAAAAGAAATGAAAATGTGCTGCATGTGGTAGTACCTTCACCGTGGCCGGTCTTCGTGCATTGAATGCGTTGTACTGTGCAGCTGGAACTAACCACTACTGATTTCTTCTATCTTACGCGGAGTGCGTAGTACGCATTCGATGCTTTTGACATTTCCCGAAATATTTTTATTCCCTATATATGATTTTCTTCAGGTAGATTCTTTTATAAAGTAATCCACTTTGATTTCTTATTCGTTTCATATTTGTTTTTCTTTTCTTTTATCATCTTATTTGTCTTACTGTGAACATGAAAGCTTATTGTCAAATAAATTGACATTATTCATCACCATGTTATGATAATATTTTGTTAAATTAATTATGCACTACTTGTTACATTAATTATTATTTAATGTTAATTATACATGATTAGTGTTGTAAAAATAAAAGAAAAAAAATAAAGATATTTGTGTAACATCACATCTAATAATAAAAAAAAACTCAAATGTAAAGTAATAAGTTACCTTTTTTTTTACTTTCAAAAGTAAAAGTTACCTTTTTTTTTTCTTTTTGGGTTGCTTTGAGTCATACTGTTTTTTTTATGGACATGATACTAACAGTATAATTTATTATAATTTTTTTTTTAAAAAAGAGTAAAATATCTTGCCAATAAATAGAAAAAATTGAACATTAAGCAACATGGCTTTGAGTCATATTATTATTTTTTTTATGAAAAAAAATACAACTATTGTAATTCATTATAAAAAGACTAAACTATCAAACTAAATATTAAGTAACAATCTTTTTTTCTTCATTGATTTCAGTCATATTATTATTATTTTTTTATTGAAATGATAAAAATTGTATAATTTATTATAATATCAACCCTTTTAAGAAGAATGATTAAACTATCATTCCAATAAATCAAAAAATCCACTTAAACAATTAAAAGGACTTCAACTTAACCTAAATCCAACATTTCGATGGTCGAAATATTTACATTAACAATTGAGCTAATGTCAATTATCTATTGATCTTAGTAAACTTTTTTTTATTTGTATTTGGTAATTTGATAAGCAAGTGAATTGAAATAAAACAGTGGCAGAACTATTGGACTTAGGTGAGTCATAATCCCTCCCAAGTCATAACATAGTCATTTAATTTTGTATTAAGTATATAATTTTTTAGAATTCAAATATTTATTTTGCCCCTCCCCCTTTAAATTCTTTCAAATTTTTTATATTTAATAGGTTTTTTTTTTGAAGGGAAAGATTACAACATATATTCTTTTTTCCGCACCACTTGAGAGGAGGGGGGATTCGAACTCAGGTGGAGATGTGAGACTTGGAGGTGCTCAGCCAACTAGGCTGAGCCCTCGTGCTCTTATATTTAATGAGTTAAAATGTTAGTTTTTAAAAAATGGTCCTTACTAGTATTAAAAATTTATTTTTTAATATATTATTTAATGTTAAATAATATCTCATCTTTCTCTAATAAAATAATTTTTAAATGGAAAGTGATCCTTATTTCTCTTATTTTAATAAAAATAATTTTATATTTACAAGTGTCTCATTTATAAATATTTTTTTTAATACACAAGAATTTTATACTTTGTCTTCTTTTTTGACCTGAAAAAGAATTTTCTAACTTATGATTATGAACCATACATCGGTGATTTTATCTTTTATTCAATTTATGTCAAATTATTTTTCTTAGTTCAAAGGCCAAAGAAAAAGTTCTCTAAAAAATAAGTTAGAATCTTTTATATATTTTAATAAGTTTATTTACATATTAGTTAATTTTTTAATATCTTATTAATATAATTTTATATATATTTTTTATAGATTTTGTTCTTTGTATTTTTTTCTTTAAATTAATAATTTTAAAATATAAATTTATTTTTATCAATAATACAATAATTATTTATTGTTTAATATTTTTATTATTTTTTTAATAAAAAAATCTATAATTATTCACTTTAAGCTCAAATTCTTAAGATTAAAAAATTCTTAAATTTATACTGAAAATATTAAAAATTCACACATCCTTATAATTTGGTTTAATCTGTAAGATCATGCTAAAATTCTTCAATCTTTACCGTTTGATCTCTTAAAGCTCAAATTGGTCCTTAACTGTAAGAGAAATATATTGGATGTAATGATAGTCCAATTTTGACACATACTCCATATGTCCAATTTTTTTTTTTTTTTTTTTTAAGGAACGATGTGTTCAATTTTAAGGTCAAAGACTATAGCCTACACGTGCCCAATATTGAATTTTTGCCGTGGCATTTCTTTGACTATGTGGCGATTAACTTTCAATGATGCGACAAAAATTTATAGACGTTGAGTTGTGCACGTAAATTGGAAGAAGAATTAAAATTCGATATAATTTATTTGTGGTTGATACTTTGGTTCAACTTTCAACTTAAATTGTATTCTAGCAAGTCAAAAGGAAAGTTGATTGGCTTTGTGAATGTGAATGTTTGTTCTTTTGGATTACCAAATATGACCTCATTTTTTTGCATTAACTTAAGCCATTGGCAAAGGGAGGGAAGTGGAGGAGTTAATTAAGTGTGTCATTGCAAAGCGACATTAATTATTAAGTGAGCTTAAAAGCTTTTTATGTTAATTGGTCTACATCAAAGTGTTGGCGTGTGTTAATTGGAAAACCCCAATCCCTCTTGTAATTTAATTGCAACATCTAAATCAATGAGGATTAGATTAGGTGGATCTCCAACACCAAAATGTAAGTGATTTCTATATATTTTTTTTGGTATAATTGTTATGGGATTTACTATTTTTTTTTCTTTCAATACAAAAGACCTCGTGGTAAATTTTGATTTAGTCGCTTTGATGTAGCTTTGATCTTATGGAATATCGATAATGAGGCGCAAAAATTATGCCTTGGAAATTGGAAATTGATGGATAATGGATTGGACAAAGAGGCCCACAACGGGGGGCGCCGACTGCTAAAGATTAAGACGATTTGAAGAAAAATTGTGTGTCTTTAATTTTAAGACCATCATAACTAATAAGCATTACCCAATCGCCAGGCCCCATATTGGGGCTAATGAGTAATGAGCTTAACCCGTTTCATTATTATGTTATAGGTGGTAATATGCGTTTATCATAAGGTGTCGGCAATCCAATTAAACCATAAACTGTCTGTGTCTGTGTCTGTGATAATGGTTGCGATACGATTCGAGCATTCTTCTTTTATTCCCGCTTCTTTGTTATACGGCTTATGTCAAGTCGTTTTTACATTGTTAAAACACAGATGTCAAAAACGACAATATTTTAAGACTCATTTTCAACAAGTTTATTTTATTTATTTATTTATTTAATGAATCTGAATCTCATTTTAAAAAAAAAAACAGCATCAAAGGTACATTGTGAAGGACTTCTAACGAGTGATCAAAAAAATTAATGAGATATATAAATAAACTTATACATTGACGAACGCTTGATCCCTTATAGTAAAGGGAAAATTATAATAATCCAATTAGGGATATACACCATATAACTAGAGAATTCAGCTTTGTAACAAATGGGAGACAAAAAGAATTGTTCCTAACGCAAGAGAGAGCAATACAAAAATACCGCTACAATATAACATATTACATACGTACATTCTCCACTTTTCAATATTATCAATGCATTTTCTTTACAACCAATAACAAAAGAAACTATCCATATTCAGTTGGTTTAAAAAAAAGTTGCTTGCCAGAGGTAAATTTGATTAAGATGTTCGGCGATGTTCTGGTGGAGGCCGGTGGAGTGCAACGGAATTAGAGAAACTCAATCCAACTAATGGAATCCCTGCTTATGCGGCACTTGAGATCAATCAGCTAAGTCATTCCGCAGCAGTGGATTGACAACAGCTTGGCAGAGGTCAGTGACACAACCTGTTACCTTAATGTCTTGATTGGAAATCGGCAAAAAAAAGGAAGAAGACAGACAAAAATAAAAAAATGATAGTAAAATAAAAGATAAGAAATAAATAAAAGAAATAAAATGAAAAGGTTATAAAAAAAGGAGAGGAAAGAAAGAAGGAGGACGTCACCGGAGAAAAGGCCAAAAGCTCATTCTTTGGCAGAGATAAAGTCTGTGAAATTTTTTTTCTTTAGGGTAAGAGAACTTTTGAGAGAGAATAAGAGAGTGTACCGAGTTGACTTAATTTGATACAATAAGTTTATTTGTTGGACCCATTATATAACCAGGTTATGCATGTTTTGAGTTGTAACCCATCTTTTTGGTCTTATCTTGACTTACATGATCTGCCTTTAAAGTTTATGAGTCAACAGGTCGAGTTATTTAATGTGATGAATCTAATAATAAGCCCCTTCTTTGGCAGAGATAAAGCCTGTGAAAACTTTTTCCTTTAGGGCAAGAAAACTTTTGGGAGAGAACAAAAGAGCGTACCGGGTTGACTTAATTTGATTCAACAAGTTTATTTGTTGGACCCATTATATAGCCAACAACTAGTTTATGCATATTATGCATGTTTTGAGTTGCAACCTATGTTAAAATATGCCTAATTTTATTATGGAAATGAATCTCAATTCAAAATTAGACTCATCACATTAGATAACTCGACCTGTTGACTTATAAACTTTAAAGGCAGATCGTGTAAGTCAAGATAAGACCAAAAAGAATTAAATTTACCATTTTATTCAAATTTGAAATGATTAGTTATTATTTTGCATGAAAAGAATTTTTCATGAAGTGAACCAATCCCACTTAAATTCTTCTTTTTATTGATGAATTATAAATAAGAATTGAACTTAATCTCTTAATTAAAAATGGATTAATTGGTTATGGATGCTCATACATCTTTTGAATATGATTTGAATTCATGCACTATAATAGAGTCAATTTTACTCATTCTGTATTGATCATTCAATTCCCATTGCTACTTGTGTAGAACTTATATCCCACTTGTTTTTGCAACACTCTCCATACAAAAACATGATCTTTTTTGGATAAACACTGACTTGAGTATTAAAATATTTTTTATTGTAAGAAGACGATGTATTCTCGTAATTTAAAAGAATTAGCAAGGGCAAGACAATTTTTTATGAGGTTCCAAACCTAGGAACTTTAGTGGCACCTCTTTGAAAAAGTTCTAAACAAAAGAAAATTTTTTCAGCTCTACGAACAACCAAACATCTAACACAATCATTGTAAGACCCTTATCTTTAGTAGCTGAAAAGAAGCGATTTATACTATTAGCAATAGATTACTTTACAAAATAAGTTGAAGCTAAGGCTTTTAATAACATAATCAAATCTAAGGTAGAAAAAAGTTCTTATAGATTAACATCATAACTAGATTTGGTACGCCACAAGTACTAGTCTTAGATAACGGGAAGTAGTTTGTCAGTTCAATCGTGAAAGCTATCTATAATAATTCAAAATCAAGCTAAGATTTTCTTCCAGATGCTATCCACATAGGAATGGATAGATGAAATTACAAATAAGATAATTTTCACAATATTGAGAAAAAGGTTGGAACAAAAGAAGAAGAAGCGGCTAGAGGAGCTCTCAGTAGTCCTCTGGGCATACAGAATAATAGAAAATAAACAGATCAAAAACTTACTATATTTACTAGTTTATGGAACAGAAACAGTGTTTCTCATAAATTCTCATTCCCTATTTGAAGACCAAATTGATAAACTTGAAATTGAACGATGAATGTCATCCCTTGCAAAGGATCTCACTGATGAGGCATGAGACATCACAACCATCCATGTTGCCATCTACAAAAAGAGGTTAAAGAAGCAAGTCGATTAAAAAGTTAGAAGATAAGAATTAACCATATTGACTTAGTACTAACGGAAGCCCTTGACATTAATAAAGAAAGGAATTATAAAGAATATGGCCGAGACCTAGAAATGACCCAACAAACAGAGAAATTAGATTGTGAAGCTTACTTATTGCAAACTATAGAGGGGGAGCCCATCCCAACTTTATGGAACATATCTAAATTAAAGAGATTCTATGTATAACTATTTCATTATAGTTCAATTATCAATATGAAATAAATGACACATTTTTCATATCTCCTTGTATTACTATCATATTTGAGACTCTTACAGAAAAACAAAACCTTCCTTGGAACTCATCGAGCATCAGTTATACTTCTTTAAAATCATAGATGATAAAGACACATTCTCTAGAAAGTCTTGGAGCTTTGGTTACACTTTCTTGAAGGATGTCTTACTTTGAAGTCATATAGCTTTAACTACACATCGTCAAAAGCATAGACGATAAGATGCCATCCCTAGAAGTTGTGGATATTCGACTACACTTCCTTGGAAACATAGACAATAAGACATCTTCCTTGGAAGTTATGAAGCTTTGACTATATTTCTACAAAAGGACAGATGATAAGATGCATTCTCTAGAAGTTGTGGAGCTTTAGCTACACTTTCTTGAAAGCACAAAGAATAAAGATGCATTTGTGGAAGTCGTGGAACTTTAGCTATACTTCATTGAAAGCATAAACAATAAGACACATTCTTTGAAAGTCGTAGAGCTTCAGCTATACTTCCTTAGAAGGACAAATACTAAGGATGCCTTCCCTAGAAGTTGTAAAGTTTTGGCTACACTTCTTCGATAGACTTCTTCCTTATAAGTCATGGAGCTTCGATTACACTTTTATGGAATCATAAACGATAATGACATATTCTCTAAAAGTCATAAATCTTCGGCTATATTTTCTCAAAAGCAAAAATGATAAGACGCCTTTTTTAGAAGTTTCTCGAAGCTTTAATTATTCTTCCTAGGAAGAAAAAATGATAAGATGCCTTCTTTAGAAGTCATGAAGCTTTAACTATACTTATTTAAAAGCATAGATGATAAAGATGCCTTCTCTGAAAGTTATGGAACTCCAACTATAGTTCCTCAGCAAATGCCTTTTTTGGAAGTTATAGAACTTCAAGTACACTTTTTGGGAAGCATAGATGATAAGACGCCCTTCTTAGAAGTCGTAGAGCTTTAGCTACACTTCTTCAGAAGGACAAACAATAAGCATTTCCTAGAATTCATTAATCTTTGGCTACACTTCTTTAAAAGTATAGACAATAAAACACCTTCTTTGGAAAGTCGTGGAGCTTTAGGTATACTTCCTCAGAAGTATAAATGATAAAACGCCTTCTTTAGAAGTCATAGAGCTTTAGCTATACTTTTTCAAAAGCACAAATAATAAAATGCCTTCCTTGAAAGTTTTAGGGCTTTGGCTACACTTCTTTGGTAAGACAGATGATAAAGACACTCTCTTTGGAAGTCATATAGCTTCGACTATGCTTTTTCGAAAGCATAGAAGATAGGACACCTTTTTCAGAATGGTCGTGAGTTCTTAAGACTACCCTTTTATAGAAGATCAAAACCTTTCTTAGAAGTCATCGAACTTTGGTTGCACTTCTTCATAAGTCTGTAGGACTACCATTTCGTAGAAGATAAAAAATTTCTTTGAAAGTTATGAAGCTTTAGCTACTTTTCATTAGAAGTACATGATGACAACAAACACCTCACTAGAAGGATCATAGATTTATCAGTCACTCTTCCTAAGAAACACATAACAATAAGATTTATATCATGTGATCCAAATCCTCATAAAGACTTCCTCAAAAAGGCCATGTATACCCAAATCACCTTTCTGCTATTAGAATATTTAGAATACAAGTGCACATTATTGCAATCAAGTAATATAATAATGAAATCAGATATCGTCCCATGGCAAATTATTATTAAATTTGTTAACTACAAAATTATATCTTTTTATCCTTATTCAAACAATTGATAATTCAAGAAAATAAAAATCTAAATAGATTAAATAAAGGAAATAAAAGTAAAATAAAATAAGAAAACAAGTACTAGTTCATTAGTATTAAAAAGCCTAGTGTCACGCCTCAGACCCAAAAGATCTGACACACGACATAACTTATATTCATTCAAAAATGTACACTCATAAAATATTGTATAAAATTTCAAACTTTAATTCAACATAGGAATCCTTAGCAAGTTGCTAGTAAGTTCAACACTAAAATCAACCCATAACCACACTTGGTGAAACTTAAACCAAATACAACCACACTTAATAAATAATACATAAGTATTTATTCAATAGGGACAAATTAAATATCTTAACCCACGTGTCCCTAAATAAAACACTCAGCAACCTAGCAACTTAGGGAACCCAAGGAATAGCAGAAGCCTTGCCAAATTCGCTAAGCACACGTGTACCTTATTTACTTGAAATCATCATAAACTATAATGGGTATAAAACTCAGTAAGCATACTAGTTTTTCATTTATTAAAATACAAATACATATATGTACACAATTCATGTGTATGATATGCTGTGATAAATCAAAATCATAATGTTATCAAATCACATGTCAAGTAAGCGCTTATTTATTCTTTCGAAACATATAATAGGAATACCATCACTCAACTACTACTTAATAGGACTTTCATATCACATAATGAGCCAAATGTCACTCGTAGGTGACATACCGTATGAGAGGAATAGTACAAGTGAGGTTTACATTACACATATATAATACCCAAGCCTAAAGGTAAGAGCCAAACCCTCACTCTGATCATTGGTGAGTCCTCTCACATGCATCAATACGCCACCACACGAATATAATGACTCAATCTTCCTTTAGGTATCAATAGGATCCTCCTTACATACGAAACACATAACATATACCAATTCCGAAGGAATGCCACACATAAAGGCTCCACAAATCATATAAGATGCCTACTAAGTAAATAGTGAGTTCAAACATCCTCAAAACACAAAACGTATCTCATGGACATTTTTTACTTCAAAAGCTTTATTTGTTAAACACATTTCATTTTGAAAGCTCACTTTCATAAACACATGTATGTCCATGCTCAATATCAATGCTCACATTTATAAACATATATCTTTCACATTTCATATCAAATATACTTTGGCATAACATAAATATATTTCTAAGCACATTTATAAAATCATACATAGACAATTACTATGTTTATTGTGATTTCAGTAAAAGTCTAGTATACTTACCTCTTAACACTTTCAACTACAAGACTTAAATCTCCTTAACCTATCAATGGAGATTAATCCTTTCATAAGCCTCAACATTCATACAAAACATTTTAAATAGCTTACAAAATTACATATATTGCACTTATCACAT
This sequence comes from Ailanthus altissimus, assembly GCA_946807835.1. Lineage (NCBI taxonomy): Eukaryota > Viridiplantae > Streptophyta > Magnoliopsida > Sapindales > Simaroubaceae > Ailanthus > Ailanthus altissimus. The sequence continues at coordinate 18,417,488 of OX327698.1, forward strand.
CGAATTGGTCTAATTACTTAGTTTCTCAAAACCTGTCATTCTGACCATTTACACTTAACAAAATTTTCCTATACATCAAATGATGACTAATTACTCCAAAATCAGAATATATCATTCTTAACTCATATATCCTTTTTATATATGAATATTATATCATAATTCCTACACAATCCATTCCATAAACACCATCAAATCCAAACTATTATCCTGATAGGATCAAGATATTTACTAAATAGTATTCAATCTCCCAATTTTATAAAATCATATACTAACTCAAAAATTATAAAACTATCATAGAATTACTCTTGATACATATCTCAATCCATGATAAATATTTTACTTCAAAATCACTGCCAAACATATTTTAAAACTATTTTATTTCATAGCTTTAAATATCTGTTAATTAAATACTACAATGAGCTGATATATTTTAAAAACTCATAACAATTTAACGAAATTGATCTAAATTTTCAATTCTGAGTATATCATATTAGACATATAAAATTATCATATTCCATAAATTTGTAACTTTTTAAGATTATTTCAGTAGATAAAAAATTATTTGTCACTGTATCATATTATTAATATAGAAAATTTCTAGAATTTCAAGGTCAAGGTCATTTTGGTAAATTTACTACAAATTCAATTTCTGGAATTTTTAATCGATTCAAAGCCTCAAATGATTCTAGACACGTCTAATTTCATATACTCAAAATTCAAAACCAGAATCGAAGCACAACAACTTATAAAATTTCTGGATCAAGAGACTATCAAGTAGAAATTCTGTAATTCATCATGATTTATCAAGCTATCTACATAAATCATCATCAATTCTCACAATATCTTACAAAATCCACATCAAATCCTCAATTTTACATATTTTAGAAATCAAAAGTTAAAGGAATTAACTAAATTAATAACAAAAATACTAAGAAATGGTTATAATATACCTATTAAAGCTTAAATTTCAACTTTCTTCTTCTTCTCTTTCTCTCCCCTTTGTTTCTCTATTTTCTCACTCTAAAAGAGATGGCTCAACCAAAATGAGTAAATTAGAGCTACAAATGTGTATTTTTATAGTAAGAGGCTAATTTTTAATATTTAAGAATTAGCCCCTAAAATTTTTAAAGTATTACAATTTAGTCCCTAAAATAAATCTAAAGTTTTACAAATAAACCCAATACTAATAGTAGGTCCTTAATCTATACAAACACTACTAATAACAATACATAAATTAAGTATCACCCACACACAAATAAAATATGTATATTTATATATATATAAATATTTATTGTTACCGGTTATGGATAAGTGGTTATTACACCTAGGACTACAGTTATCCCTCAATACTTTATTTAAATCTAATTAATTCTTTTTAAATTAATTCATCAATACAGATTGCTAACTAAGAAACTTAATATCTTCATAAGCATCTTTCAATATAAGGCTTCGTCCATGTTATCCCTCAATATCTTCACTATAATATTCTCGGGTCTTTATCCATGTTTTAGACAAGGTTCTAACTCTTTAGAATTGCTAACTATTAGCATTGACTTAAACTCTTTTAGATCAGATTTAAACTCTTTTAAATCTACAATGTATAAAAAAATTACAAGTTTCTTACTATATAAATAATAATTGACGAATAAAAGAAATGTTTATTGTATAAATATTAAATAAATAAATATTTATATAATAATTTGAATGGTCTGTAAGCACCATTGCCAATAGTATTCAACTAAGTGTCCACTTTCCATGAGGTTTTAAATCTAGCCCTTAGAGATAATTTTATGTTGTGTCCATATTCATCATAGAAAGTACAATGTTTGAATTGGTCCCTCGTTTTAGTATTAGTACAGCCTTTGTTAGTATAAGCCTCGATTTTTTTTAAACTTTTAGAATTTTCATGTTTCAATATTTTCTCTGTTGGTGCGTTTATTAGGATCAATAGTTCAAACATCTATCTTAGTCATTTCTCATCTCTCTCGGCTTTTCAAGTGGAAGGATTATTTTTATATCCATCTCCTCTAGTAGAAGGTTGTTTCCCACTACCTTCTTTTTGTGTTGTAATTATTGAACCTTCTTTTTTTTTGTTGTAATTTTACCTTCCTCCTCTTTAATATATTGTTTAAATTTCTGATTGATTAATTCAAAGTAAGTAAGTTCTTATAGATTAGATATCGATAATAGGGAGTCGTTATCTTTATTGGCTTTTGGTAAGCTTGGACAACTACTTTGGTATCATAGCTCCCAAGTTCATTGAGTTATTAGTTGAATCTGTTAAGTAAGCTTATGATCATTTTGTTTAGGAATAGGTCTGATGCTCTTTTCTTCTTCTTTTAGTTTTGTATGTATTGAGTGATGAATTAGGTTGTTAATTCATCAGAGAAGGATATTGATTGTTCCTTTAACCTTTGGAATCATACCTGGGTTAGACATTTCAAGATCAACAGAAACATGATGCAGTTCAAAGGCTTGTGTATGCATACATGATCATCTTTGCATTAAATTAGAAGATGCACTCTTCTGAATCTTCAATCCTATCTTACATTGGGACAATTAGAATGTAGAACTTATACAGCTTCTGTACTAGCCTTATAAAGGCTACAAAAAGATCTTGATTTACTCTTATTACACCCTCAATTATTCCAGGCTTGCTAATCTTTGTATATACTTTTTCTACTTTTCTCATAATAGACTCTCTTATATTGTCTCCATCGACCTTCTTGTCTACTTTCGGAGTCTAGTATCTTCTCTTTCCTTATAGTATATCTCTATTCGTGTCTCTTTTCGATGCTCATCCATTTTAAATATGTCTCAGCCTATTTTCTCAATGTTGGTTTTCTTTGAGGTCATTATTCAATTCCTTAAATCTCTTAATTATCACTAGTTTATCTCTCAATTCGTAATTTTCCTTCCTCATTTCTTCGAGTTGTTTCAGAATCTTTGTTAGCATATCTATCATTATAGGGGAAAGCTTGGTTCCCAAATTCAGCAAGTTTTAGTTGCTTGTTTCCCATATTTATATATTATCCAAAAGGTTCTCTTAATTACATTTCTACCTTGTCATCTACTTACTTAGTCTGGCCATCTCTTTTATAGTGAATTGGCTATTTTTATTCAAAAATTCCCATAGACTGCACCAATGAAGTTTTTTAATTTGGAATTTTCATATTAATTACTAACTTGCCCTTGCACACTCCTTCAATTAGCGAAAATGCATTGTTTTCCAACAAGAAAAAAATACTTCGACACTCAAGCTAGTGTTTATTTGAAAGAAATGGATACTTGTGTATAGAGAAGTATTTACATGAACAAGCAGGATTGTAATTGATGTAGAATTAACGAATTGGATTGGATAAAATAGAATAAAATAAAATAAAATAGAATTACAAACAAATAATCATGTTTATTTGTTGGAGGAAATTACAGTAACACTTTGGCTACTCCCTAAGGCCCATTGAAGTTCTCAGGCTTAACTTCTCTAAAAGGTCACTCAACCTAAATTTGATACTTGTCCACTAGATTCAGTATGGGCTTAAGCTAATTAGCCTTCAAAATTCAGCTTGTGGGGTTGTTAAGTGAGGACTCATGCATCAGTCCACGACACTATTCTGTCCTATAACCATGGGATATTCCATCATGGCTAAGTCACCTGCCCTATCATCATTGAGCTTCACAATTGATGCATACGTTAATAAAGCCCAATCTTCTTCTACGTTATCACTTGGGCCTTTCAAACCTAGTTATGGAATACATGACATAAGAACTGAGCACAAACATAAGGTTTTGGATATAAAATCTCAAAAAGATCATTACCAAGTTGTTATGTCAACATGTGACAAGCCTCTATCCTTATACTGTCAAAAGGATGACGTTTGTCTAGGGTTGGTGAGCTCGATCAACAAAGTATCCACTAAAACTCAGAAAACAGCACTTATAGCTCACCGGATCTTAAGGCTAATGCTTCTCTATAGTAGCCAAATTTAAAGTTACTTAATACTTCAAGTCTTAGTAGGAACAATTACTTAAGTGCCCTCAGTTGTGTTGTTTCACCAAAATGCCTTTAGAAAAAATGAGACTCTCCAATCATGTGTCACCCCTAAGGAGAATTCTCCAGGCAAGCTCTCTTTATACTCTAAACTCATCTTCAATTTAAAATTTAGTAAGATAGATTTAAATTGATAACACACATTCTAGTATAAGACCACCTTATCTATTTTCTCTAAATTCTCTCTAGGGTAGAAACCCTAGGGAACATCTTGGTCATTGAGCTGCCGTCAAACTTAAACGTTGGAGGGTCATCGGCGGCCACCCACTGACACTTCTTACTAACCTAGTGTTTTTAATATTTTAGAGGATTTTACTTTGAAATTCCACATTTTAACAGTTCTCAACAAATTCTCTACTCATTCTCAGATCTCATATTGCCCACTTCGATCCAAAGCCCACTCTTGGCATTGTTAAGTCTAGCAACACAAATCTTTCCTCATTCAACAAAACTCTTAACTATTTGAGGTGGCCTTAGCATGCTTAACCAGATTTAGCCCCAAACAATATTTATAGTATACAAGTTTACATTTTTTTTTGAAATAAGCATACTAGTATAGTTCTTAGTTGATATTTATTATATTTTTTTAGGTGATATTTAACAGTGTTTAAGATGGATTCTAACCCTTATTTTATGAAATAATAAAATGAATAGAAATAAGAATTATAATTTAATCTGTTTTCATCTATGAAAGTTCTTACCTGTTGTGCATATTTGCAGATTATTGGGTCAAGTTATCTATTTGTTGAACACTGCATTCATTGTATGGGACTTTGAATTGTATAGACCTACCCATTCTAAAGACCTAGTTTGCTTTTTTTTTTTTAAAAAACTAAAAGTATAGGCTTCTTTCATTTGAGAATAAGAAGCAAATAATAAGGGCGTAGTTTTATTGAGTCGTTTAGGTAATAGGCCCAATAAAAATGAATTTAAAATATTTTTGTTTTTGAAAGAAAATCCAATCCTATGCATTATAAATAAAAACATTAAAAGAAAATGAAAAAATTTCGTATTTGACCACTATTTTAGGATAGAATCTTTTTTTGATAAAAGCCAAACATTTTAACTTTTGTTAACCAAATATATGTGATGTTGACAATTTTGCCCTCAATTGTAATTTTAATATTTTTTTATTTAATTATTTTTCTTTTTTTTTTCTTTTTTACTAAATTAAGTAAAAATAATATTTATTTAATTAAATTAATTAATTATTTTTTTATTATTTTCTTTTTATACACTAATTAAAAATAATTAATTTAAATATAAATTAAAAATAAAAATTTAAAAATAAATTAAAATTTAAAAAAACAAAGCTTAACTTGGTGTGCGCCACACGTACACCAAGCCACATGGTGTGTACTACAAGTGCGTGTGGTGCGCACCATATGCACTTGTAGAGCACACCACACGTACTTGGTATGCACTACATGCAAGTGCATGTGGCGCGCACCACACACACCAGATGTACTTGGTGCGCACCAAGCCAAGTTTTATTTTTTTTTTATTTATGTTTCTTTAATTTTTAATTTATTTTTAAAAATTTGCTTTTAATTTATATTTAAATTAATTATTTTTTAATTAATGTATAAAAATTAAAATAAATAAATAATTAAAATATTATTTTTTTAATTAATTTAATAAAAAATGAAAATAGAATAAAAGACAAAAAAATAATTTAATAAAAAATTATAAAATTATAATTGAGGGTAAAATGATCAACATTATATATTTAATTAACAAAAATTAAAAGATTTAACTTTGGTAAAAAATATTTATGCTAAATAATGATCAAATATAAAAAATTTCTTAAAAAAATAAAAAAATTGATAAGAAAAGACTGTATAAGGAACAAGGAAAAGTCCTTTCACAACATGGTTACCATCTCCTTTGTATGTGCACGCAGCCGAAGAGAATGAAAGCATAGAAGCATAAATAAAGACATTGATTGTGATTTTTTTTTTTAATGTGCGCAAAAAGAAAAAAAGAAAACATTAATAATTCATGGGATTTTCCTTATGAAATTTAGCTAGGTTAAAATAATGGAGGCTGCAAATGTTATATATAATTATGGAAAAATTTTACAAATAGGCTCTTTATTTTTTTATTATTCTCTTTTAACCAAATCAAAATTAAATATAATTTATTAACTAAAAATTTATATTTTGGACATATTTGCCCAAATATCAAATTAACAATCCTCTTCATCGAAAATTATCAAAATTTATTAGATCAGAAATTTTGAAGTTATCATTGCATAGATCGGAGCTTATACAACATATTTCTTATTTCAAACAAAAGAAATGACCGATTTTTGATAAGTTTTGTTGAACTTTTAAAAAATTTAAATTTTTTTATAAAATTGTTAGAAATTTATTAGAATTTGTATTTGAAGCTAGAAATATATGAAATTATTGAATTCTATATGAAAAATGGGTTTGAATGGTGTAAACAACGTTAAAGATGGACAAAAAAATGAGATTTTTGAGTCGATATTCGCAATGCAGACGGTGGCCGGCCGCCGTTGCCAATCTCGAACCCGAGATGGCCCCGCGATGCCGCACTATTGCTCCATGTGGCGCCTGTATAAGATGCCACGTGGCGCAAAAAAAATTTTCGAATTTAATTTTTTAAAATTAATTAAATTTAATGTTATTTAAATTAATTAAATATATTAATAAAATTACATTAAATTATTTTTTTTAAAATTTAAATTAAAGGGATAAATGTAATTTTATTTAAATTAAAAAATTAAAAGTTTTCATAAATAGAATTTAGAAGGAATTAATTTAATAGATGAAAAAATTTGCTTAAATGACCCATTAATTTTAGTTTGTAACATTATTTATTATTACAGTGAGTATCTTATGTAATTATAATTTATATATGATTATTTTGATTTTAATATATAATTAATTATTATAATATGTTGATTAATATGTTAGTAATTAATTATTATAATATATTATGATGTTTTTGTATGTTAAATTAATTATTTCTATAAATAATATTGTATGTTATATGTAGCATGTTATTTATGAACTTTTCCCTTATTATTATTTTTTCTAATATTAATGTCTTTTGTTTATTTATTTTTTATTGTTACAGGAAAAAGAACGTATCAAAAAAATATAGAATTTCAGAGTATATATTTTTTCGTGCATCAGTGACGGCTTATGCGAAATGTGGGGTCTAAATTATATAAAAGATAAACTGACAAAAAATCAGAAAATATTATTTATGCAGACGTGTATGGGGCATTTTCTTAGATATGTTAAATTTGACATTCTCTAATATTTTGGTGCACGAGTTATTGTTATGTGAGGTGCATACCTTTAATTTAGAAGATGAGATGTGGTTTTACATAGGGAGGAAATGCATTCGATTTAACCGGCAGGAGTTTGTACTAATCACTGGACTATAAATGCGATATTACCCTCCAGCCCAGCAGCTACATAGGAAATTAGGCACTCGATTATGGGATACATATTTTTCTGGGGTAAAAAAATTATCTTAAATATTTCTTGATCAATGGTACGGACGTCTGGATTTGAAGAAAATGGACGATGCAGATGCAATAAAGTTGAGTTTATTTTATTTTGTGCATCGTATTTTGATCCCACGTGACAAGCGTAGTGGGATTCAAAATTTTGTTTTATGTTTAATGGATGACCTTGATGAGTTTAATAAATATCCATGTGGCAATATTGTATGGACCGTACTTCATAACTCACTTAAGAAGGCTGCATTCTAAAAACTTGAGAAAATAAATAGGAAATAGTTTGTACAGAGGAAGTTTGAGAGTTACAAAGTGTATGGCTTTTCGCACATATTTCTAGTACGCCATAATTTTCTTGTACTTAACTTTTTGATCTTAATTATTTATTTATTTTGTATACGCCAAACTTATATTTTAAAAATTATTATATTAGGTATGAATTTTCAAGGTAATTTCAATGTGCGGAAAGGTTTTTGGTTATCATAATAGTGATCGCTTCCCTCGTATTTTGAATTGGACGACTCGAGGGACTCCACAGTTCGATGAGGTTCAAGATACAATATTAGGAAAGGATTTGGTATGTGTTGATATGAATGAAATATATATATATATATATATTGGTTTATAACTTTTATTTTGTTTTAAGCGTAACTTAATATGATTGGTTGATTTATAAGTTCTTTCGATACATCGTAAATTAGTACCAAAATACCACGAGAAGAAAGAGGCAATTATGCGCCTGGTTAGACATGTAGGCATTCCAAGCAGAAGTTATGCTGAGGACTTACCAAATATGTCTGATTACAACGAGAGCAAGCGTCCTATGACCTATGCCCATTTCAGTGACCGTCAATTAAGGCAGTCACCGTCATGGCACGTGCTTCCTTTGCAACAGCGTTAATGCTCTTTGCAATGTTGGTGGTCATGATGTCATATTTTCTAAATGTTCTCATTGATCGAGCCCATTTTTAAAAATTAACCTCCTCCTCCAAATATCTCGTTGCCTCCGGTTTCATTTCTCGCATCTTATTAATTTCTCTTTGAAAGTCAGCTATGCGATACGCCTTGGCAGCAACAAAATAGGAGGCCAAATATCCCCCTTCTTTTGTTGTCTGTAATGGTATCTTATATCGTACTATTAAATTACACTTCAAGTGATGGATGCATACACTATGATATACATTAGGAAATACCTCTTTAATGGCCTTCTCGATACTAGCATATCGATCAGATATAAATACAAAGTTCTCAAGATCGCCAATAACTCCTCAGAGTTTTTCCATAAACCACTTCCATGAAGCATCATTTTCAGAGTCAGCAATACCTTATGCAAGTGAAAAAATCTAGTTGTTTCCATCCTTGCAAACAGCCACAAACATTGTTCCCAAGTATGCATTTTTTTAAAATATACCATCAACTGTAATAACCGATCGGATGGAAGACTGGAACCCTCTAATACATGGTCCAAGAGTCATGAAGGAATATTTGAAGTGCTTGCAATCGTCAATCTCCAAATGCGTGACTGACCTAGGTTCTGTTGTTCAAATATATGACAGTATGCAGGAAGTAATTTATATGAACCCTCTAAAGTACCACGTATCAACACCAATACATGCTCCTTAGACCGCCAAGCAGTAAGGTAAGTTATGTCCACACCAAACTCCTCACGTATGTCTGCTTAGATTTTTTTCAGTCTATAAAGTCGACTCGCAGATGCAAACTTATTTTTTATGAATTTGCCAATAATCCGAGACTTTGCTTGTCGATGACCATCGCACAATCGATCTAATTGGCATACGTGACTTGAATCAATTATGCGCACAATAAAATGTTTCCTTGCATCTGTTGACACTGTACGTAATCGCCATCGACATCTATCATCATCACATTTGATCTCAAAATGATCTTTTGTCAACCTTGACACTTTAAAGCTCTAATTGCCTTTAAGTGCTACCATACTAATAGCCTGATGAAGTTCGTATTTGCTATCAAACAACTTTCCTACAAATACATCGCCAATTTCACTACTCGATATCTTATCCAAAATGCCCAAGTCTAATGGTGTTATTGGAGGCATAAACGCAATGGGGTTTTCCACTTCACAAAAATCTATTCTTCTAGCTTCAACATTTAGGGAGCTTGTCGAAATATAACAACGTTCGCCTTCTGTTAAATCATCATCTTCTAAATTATCAACATTTCTAACATCATCATAGTCCCCTTCCACATCCTCAACATTTTTAATGTCATCACAAGCATAATGTGTATAGGCTGGGTCTTCATTAAAAGGTATAGGAGAAAGATTGTGATACTCGTTCGTTGTGTTTGCAGGAACCACTGGTGGAACTGATAGAGATGTATGGCTCACTTGGTTGCTACCGTTAACTGACATAAAATGAGTATGAATTGATGGTGGGTTTTGATTGAGGGGCTATACATCATCTTCATAAATGGGAGCTCTAGGATCTACTGTTACACATAAAAAACAGTATGATCTTCTATTGGCGCTAAAAAAAAATCGAACATCACTGTCGTTTCTAATCTCAATAGGCTTTAGGTTATACCTCGTTGCATCAATTTTGATTTTCAAAGTCACCTTACAGTTCACATTATCGACTCCTAAGGTATAACATATTGCATTTAAATGATCTTCAAAATTAATATCTTTCGGAACCGAAATTCTAAAATTACTATAATCAACATAACTTTCTTCCCCGTCACTAGAACTCTTACACTTTTCTCTAAAATAAATAATTATTGCATCATACTCCATATGACCTAAAAAAAGAAAATTAGTAAAATTATTTTAAAAAATAAAATATTTAAAAATAAAAAAAATGCACATCGCGAGGGCACATCTCGGGCCCGAGATGTGCCCTCACGATGCCTAAATTGACGGCAGCCGCACCGACCGTCGTCTGGTTTTTGCCAAACACACTCCAAATCTTATTTTTGGCTGGATTTCAACGTCTTTTACACCACTCTAACTTATTTTTCACATTTAGTTCGTCAATAACAATTACTTTTAACTTTAAATGTAAATTTTATCTAATTTATAACAAATTTAAATTTTCTAACAAAATTTAAAAAACTTACCAAAGTTATTTCTTTGATTTAAAGCGATAAATATACTCAACAACACTTGATTTTTATAATAACAACTTCAAAAATATTCGACCATCAATATACTTTGGTTCAATATATTAATTTTGAAATATCGTAAAAAAAAAATTATAAGTTTGATGTAAGAATAAATATGTTTAAAAATAAATTATTCGGTTAATAAAATATAACCATTTTACTTTTAGTTAAAAAATAATAATTAAATAATTAAAAAATTATTTATAAATTTTTTTCTATAATTATTGATCACACTCATCAAAAAACGCCAAAACACCTTACGTGTTGCTTCTGAGCTCTTTCACACGTACATATTATTTTTATTCAATAAAATCTTATTTGTCATTTACCTAAAAAATTTCTTTCATTTTATCTCAATCATTATAATGATTAGTAATTTATTTAAACAAAATAATTATAAAAAAAAATTAACTAAAAAGTTTATATTTTAATAATATATTTAAAAGAATTTAATTTCTTTCATTTATCCTAATCATTATTTTTTTAATTAAAAGAATACAAGTAAGAGTAAGAAATTTGTTACTTTTGGTCATTAAAAAAAGAATAAAAGAAGAGAAAAAAAAAACTGTTTGAACTTACCTTATAGAGTCTTTACTTCGGAGTTTCTCCAAGAAATCAAATGCACAAGGTATATAATATTGGAGGGATGGAGGCAGTTATTTCTTATGAAATAGATCAAATTAATAGGGGAAGTGATATAGAACACCTTTTATTATTATTATTATTATCTATCACAATTGTTTTTGCAATGAAATTCTTTCAAGAAGGTTGAGTTTTCAATCTCTTTGGTTTTTGCCTTTCGTCAAAAGAGGCTTTGACACAAAAGTGATTTTGTTGGTATACGTACAACCAGTTACGATGGAGTTCTTCATCTAAAAGATTTTAAGCTGCTAATGAAAAAGAACGATCGTACAATATTATTGTTTAGTCCTTAATAGTTAAGGAATTGTTGAGTGAGAGAAAATTTAATTAGGTGAATTTATTTGTGTTAAGAGTTGAGTTAGATTTTTAATTTGATGATGTCTTGAATTGAGTGGAGATTATGTTAAAGATCGGTGACGAGTTGGGTTGTTTTAAGGGATTTGAAGAATACAAAAAATCAGAGGTCAGAGGTAGACAATAACAATATAGTCGGTGACATTTTTCCAACGCTCAAATAAGATGAAAGTTTAATGATAGATTTTTTCTATGGCCATATGTGGTATAATATTAAGGAGAGATTGAGAAATTTTTTTTATTAGAATTAGTGTACTTAATTCGAATCATTTTATCTTATTTTGATTTAAAAGTAGAATTAAGTTTTTTAGCATTGAAAGAGTTGGCTTAGAGAATCTCTATTAAAGGCGACATGTGGTATTGTTTAATCAGCAACCTATCACTTTAATAAGGAGTGCTTTAGAGAAATAACTTAAATGAGGGCTGTTAGGTATTTATGCCCCTTCAAGGTTTAAAGTACTAAATTTATTGAATTGGATACTTTTAAAATGATTAACTTTGTGTAAGTGAATTTCAGATGCTATCCCCTGATCTCAACGAATTTAATGCTAAATTATTTTAACAATTTCAAACAAATTCTACTTTTATGTCAACAAAGAAGTAAGAGATTGACTTATGCTAATGTAGAGGTTTGATATTGATTTTTTTATAAATTTTTTATTTATTTTAAGTCTTATTTTTAAGTTTAGTCATCAAATAATATGACTTTCAAATTAAGTAAATGGCGAGATCATTAGTGATGTGGTAGAAGACTATATTTTATTGATGAGTATGCCAATTGATGAACTCTATGATGATGTGGCTTAATCTTGATTGTAATAACAAGGTTTTTTGTTGAAAAATTGGTGATTCAACAATTTTGGTTGGACAAGAATTGAGATGAATATCAAAGTGGAGAGTCACAAGAAGTCTAGAACGTGTGAGACACGTATGGAGAAGTTTAGAATATGTGGGACACGAAGGAAAAAGCGAAACAGGACTCAAAGACGTGAAGAAAACGTGGGAGGAGCCGCCAGGGCTGAGCGTTGTGGCGCCCAGGACAGCAACCCAACGCCGCGGTGATAGATGCGATAATGCCCAGTGTCGCGGCGCCTAGGGACGAGCACCGCAGCACCAGACGCGTCAAAAGTTTGTTTTTAATTCAGATTTTGAATTTTGGGAAGTTTTGGATTTGCAAAACAAGTGAACTTTTACTCCAACAAAAAATATGGTTAGTAGGCACGAAATACACCCTATATAAATACTTGTAAACCCTTGATTTCAGATTAAGCATTAAGAGAGACTCTGAGAAAGGGGAAGAACTGGGTAGACACTAAGTGCTTGTGTGCGCTAGAGTGGAACCGTTGTTTGAGTGATTATTATTCATAGTAGAGTAAGAGTTTATTAAACGTTTAAGTCATTTTAAGGGTTCTTTATTAGATTTTTCTTATAAAATCTCTATGGAGTTATAATAAGAGAGATTAGAATTCTTGGATCCACCGTAAACGTAAGTAATTAGCCGAACTACGTAAAATTGTATTGTACATTTTTATTTATTTTTATTTGATTGACAAATTATTTCACTATATAAAAAAAATTATAATTTTAAATTAAATTTAATTCTTCACTTTAATATAGCTTAAAAAAAGAATATTTTCTCTCTTAACACCCTTAAATAATGAAATTGAGTGTTAATACGTGTCCTTATGAATCTCGCCTGAGGGCTTTTTTAAATTAGTACTGAGATCGTTAAGGTGATTTAATTTGAGCCAGTTGCTCTTTATAAAAGTCGGGCTTAAAAACTTAATAGAATTATGCATGTGGTCCAAATATCACCTAGTTTTCGCTAACAAATAAATATCCTTCAAAACGAAGTAATTAAATTAAAAAGATATCGATGACATTAAAAGCAAAAGTAACTTGAAGAGGAGACCTAATTCAACGTGCAAAAAAGCAAAAGCACAAGCAACAAAACCTTTCAAAAATACCGCTTGCCTCTTGGGCGTGGCCCGGCCGCATTGGCTACCTTTTCTTTTTCTCTTAAATTAAGACGTTCTCTTAAAGCACTCCAACTCAGATCATATCGGTCGATAATATTAATTTCTTCAACTCGACGGAAAATAAAATCTATTTACTAAAATCTATCCATTATAAATTCATTTCAAATCATTTAAACAAGCGTCCAATATCCAGAAGCAGTCATATTTTTGCTTAAAAAATTAATTATCACTAAGTACACATTAAGTTCTTTTAATTAAAGAAACTATATGATAAGCATATATATTACACATTATTAGGGTTCAAAACTTAGTATTTTTACATCTGAGATTTAATATACACAAGAGTACGTACATGGCTACATATGATATATATTAATACATAAATATAGTAATTAACTGCTACATGCAGCTTCATTTTATTTAAGTAATTACTACTACTGGGACTGCCATATATAAGAGGCTGCAATCAAAGCTTGATAGATCAGTTTGGTATGAGCTTGAAAGGAGGCTTGACAAGAGTTGGTGATGGATCGTATTTCCCATAATCTTTAGTGTTAGCCTTCAGAAGCCTTTCATGGATAACACTCACCTCCTCTTCCTATATATCAAGTGAATTAGCGTTAACCATAAACCGAACCAAATGTTTTATAAAAAAAAATCTTGACATGAAATTTGAAGACTATTTCTGCAAGTGAAAATGAATTTCTTGGTTTTCTTTATTATAGGTAAGTGATGATATAGTCTTTTTTTCCTATGGATGTTAGTATTTTTTTTAAAAAAAATGGAATTAATAAAAAGTTGTTAAAAGATATAATTTTTCTCAGCATTTAACAAATAAAGATTTCTATTCTCTATACAAAAAGTTGAAAATTAATGTATTAAAATTCATGTTTTTTTTTTTCAATTGATAACTCTTTATACAAAGAAATTTATAATTTGAACTTTAAAAAGTATGGATATCCACAACTGAGAATTCTCTGACTCTTAAATCAAATATCATAGCCAGAAGATGTTAAAGCGTCATAGAAATGAGTGAAGCAAAGGGAAATCAAACAGCAAGAAATGATGATGATGATGATCTAGAAGAAGTTAGGCCACCATGAAAATGATATAGTCTCTTTTGGACAAGAAAATATGTGTATGTACTAATACCCCCAAAGACTTTGGTGAACATTTCGTCAAACTAAAAGTAACTTTCAAGATTCAAATGTTATTATGTTTTCAAGTGATTGAAACTTTTTTTCCCACCTTTCATTTTGACATCAGTAAGTTTATGAAACTATATACGAAAGTGTTAACTGGGAGGAAAAAAAAAAAAAGAACCCAACAATGAAAATGGATATTTACAAACCTCAAAAGTTGAGTCCACTTCTTCGGCCAACTTACTCACAGACTTTGATATTCGTCGACCTGCAATGCAAACTCAAAATTAAGCACATAAATGTGGATAATATCTTTTGTTTTCTTCTCATCATAAGCATATAAACGGAAACCAATATCCATTACTTTCTTGAAACCCTAATTAACAAAGGCCTTAAAGATAGAACCATCATGTCTATGTGAACTTAGTTAGGAAGTTATATAGCAACTTGGGTTTCAACTCAAATTTTCTGATAACTAATGTAGGTTAGCTTGAAGCCAATCTTATTAACCATTTCTTTAGTAAAATGACAATGCACCCTTAATTTCTGACAAAGGCAGCAGCAAGAGAGAGAAATAATAAAGAACCCACCTGCAAAAGAAGTTGATAAAAGTGAAGCAGAAATGAGGAGGAAGAGGAGACTAATCTTCTTGAGGAGCAGGAGACCCATATTGTTAAACACAACTTATCTTTCTTTTTGTTTAATTTCTAATAAGCTTGCTATTTTCTCATTCAAGAGATTGATTATATATGCAGATTATGCTTTACTATCTATATTGCGAAACAACCTTATAACTTTACTCAAGACTTGATAATCCCGGAGATAAACAGAAAATTCTTTGTTTATTAATAAAGTATGCAATCTACTAGCTTTATAGTTCAAGTTTTCAAAATAGCTAGAAAAGGTGAAAGTAGACCACTTTACTGTTGTTGGGGCACTAAGTCTTACAAGTTAGTGGATTGATATAGTTATTTTATATATATATAACAGTATTGATTATGACCCTTAGTGGAAATCATCAAAATACCCTTTGATATTTCTACATGTTTTGGAAAGTTTGCTCAT
This sequence comes from Ailanthus altissimus, assembly GCA_946807835.1. Classification (NCBI taxonomy): domain Eukaryota; kingdom Viridiplantae; phylum Streptophyta; class Magnoliopsida; order Sapindales; family Simaroubaceae; genus Ailanthus; species Ailanthus altissimus. The sequence continues at coordinate 18,433,358 of OX327698.1, forward strand.
TTTTTACTTCTAGTCCACTCACATTTGATTTCAATAGTACCTCCAATATATTTTCTATATGGTTGAACTAATTTAATAAATTCAAACATATTATATGATGAATTATGACTGTAGCATCTATTAGTCTTAAGACAGAGCTTAGCTTAAAGCTAAGTAATTTATGTAGTAAATTCTTTGTATTAATAACTATATTTATTTTGCTTTCATCAATTAGTTCATATTAACTTTCTGTAAGTTAATATGAAATAATTTAACAAACTAGATGATCAAGCAGAATCGTATGTGCATGTATTTTAGTCGATGGTACGAGGGATTTTATTACACATAAAAAGAAAACTTGAGCTGCATTTAGGAATTTTAATGACTTGAGAGAATGATCTCTCTCCAATTGTTATTTAATTGATCAAAATCTTAGTTTCAGCAGCCAGTAAAATCAAAAGGGCTGCAAATAATCAATTCGAAGAAATTGCTGAAATGGGTTTAGGTAAAGCATAAAATAACTTTAATGGACGACTGGTGTTTCCAATCATCCTTAAAGACAAAGACAACGCACCAAATACAACTACTCAAAGCAGAGACAGTCATCACAATGGTAGGGAATAAAGATCAAGCACTGTGTGATTTTTTTATTACTCGTTTGTTCCTTCTTCTCTTTTTCTCTAATAAAAGTGGTGTTAGGATAGCATGCACCTCCTTAATTTGAGTTAATAATCTACCTTTGCTCTTAGGAATCAGTAATTGTCAACCTCATCAATTGCACTTTCTTTTCTTATTATTTATATGAAAATATCGATCAGGTTTGATCATAAACTATACTGTTGGACATCCCTAGATTATTGTTAGGTTAAGATATATATAAATCGATTGTTCAATTTTCCTTTTTTTTTTTTAAAAAAAAAAAAAATTTTCAGCAATGTCAAATGATCAATTTCAAGTGCTTTAAGGATACATCATTTGTCAGCGTGACATGTATGTTTCTGGTGATCTTTATATATTCTTATCATGATCAAGAGCACTTCGTGGGGAATACAATAGTCGTGACTTACATTATTGCCGTAATGGTAAGAAAAATAAAGTAGGATAAGACTTCTCGACAGATTTTGTTAAGGGAATTTTTTATAAATAGCTCATTTAATTAATTAATTTTTTTAGTCTTGATTGTATTTTTTTTGTAGTTAAAAAAGTGACACTCGGACAATTTTATCCTCAAATATTTTTTTTCCCTCTCAAACGAACCCGAAACTCTTTTTTAAAAACAATTCAAAATTAATATGATGTGAACCATTAATTTCAGATGTTATATTGTGTAGGTTGGCATATAAAAACAACGGTGCTTGAACATCAATCCGAAAAATGGCCAATAAATTTAAAGTTTTTGAAATATTTGATGTAATTTATAATTTGTGAAAAAAAAAGAGTAAAATTAGTTAGATTGTAAATAAAATAAGTGAAATACGGATAGATTGTGTTATAAATGAGTTAAAAGTATGTAAAAATATAAAACAAATTCGAAAAAGAGAGTGAAAACAACTTGTTGTAGCTAGAAAAGATTTGTGCGCGTTAGTGCATGACGCATGTGAAACGGTTGCCTAAAGCACTAATTGGTTTTTTTGCGCATCCAACCTATTTTTATTTATTTATTCAATTTTAAAATAATTAATTGTTTAATCTAATAAATTTAATTTAATTATTTATTTATTCAATTTAATTAATTGTTTAATTAAGAAATAATTGAAATTTGAAACTTTTTTGTTATCATACTCACCATATTTCTAAAATTGGTAAATGTAATAAAGTATCAAAATATAATAGTAAAATAATATAAAATATTTGACAAATACGGTATAATTTACAACAGAGTATCAAAATAACAAATATAAGTAACATAAAATAATACTTAAAATACACGTTAAAATTAAATTTAAGCATATAAAAGCAAAATATGAGTATTAAAATAAAAAATACAAGTAACATGCCATATTAACTGTATGCAGTGCAATAAGATTTCAACATATTTGGCGGTTATGTCTATGTTGCTTACAGCAGTTGGACACATTCTTTGTTGGTTCCTCATCTTATGATGAAATCTACTTCTTTCAACGTCTCCCTTATTAATGGCCTATTATAGGAGACTGAATGTTAGTATCTCTAAACTCTTTTAGAATAATCTAATCTGACGAATGGCCAACTAGATTGATTGACTTGTTGTATGCATGAAATAAAGGCACAATCATGTAATAGGGTGAACAAAGACCTTGATATTGTAATCTGGTTTGTCTTCATACTACAATAGTATGAATATAAGGTAGTTGCTGAAAATCAAACTTTCAACAATTGCAAGACTTCGTCGGGATATCTGACGAATGGCCAACCAGATTGATTGACTTGTTGTATGCATGAAATAAATGCACAATCATGTAATAGGGTGAACAAAGACCTTGATATTGTAATCTGGTTTGTCTTCATACTACAATAGTATGAATATAAGGTAGATGCTGAAAATCAAACTTTCAACAATTGCAAGACTTCGTCGGGATATCTACTATTTCATTTCTATTTTTATCATTTACGACAAAGTGAGAATGATCTACTGGGTGAACTATCATATGGGTGAACTAATTATTGTACTTCTAAACCTTGCGATGAACCCAATTCGTCAGAAAGTTTGTCATAATTTGTGCAACCCATCTCTTGAAAAATTAATTTTGCATTAACTCTCGAATTTACTTAACCAATATAGTCATAGAAATCCCTTGTGTATCATTGGCAACAACATTAATACTTTTTGCAATAGTGGTTGTCATAATATTATATCTTCTGAATGCTCTTATTGATCTAGTCCATTTGAAAATCAACATCCTCTTTTAAATATTTTGTTGCCTCCAATTTCATCTCTCACATTTATTAATTTACTCTGAAAGTTAGTAAGGTGATACGCCTTCGCAGCAACAAAATAAGAACCTAGTATCCTCATTTATTCTTCCTTCTTAATGATATCTTATATCTTGTGACCAAATTATCTTTTATGTAATAAATGCATACCCTATAAAATGCATTAAGAAATACCTTTCATATAGTTTTCTCGATACTAGCGTGTCGACTGGATACAAATACATGATCCTCAAGATTACAAAGGACTCTCTAGATTTTGGCAATAAATTATGCCTACGAAGCATAATTTTTTGAATCAATTATACCTTATGCTAGTGAAATTTTTTGATAACTTATATATTTATAAACTGCCACAAACATTGTACCAATGTAAACATATTTTAAAATGTTTCATTAATTGTAATAACTGATCGGGTGGATGATTAGAAACTTCTAATGCATGGTCCAAACACTACAAAGAAATACTTAAAAAGATTACAATTGTCAATTTTTAAATGAGTAACTATACATGGGTTCTGTTGTTCTAGCATATAGCAGTATACAGAAAGTAATTTAAACAAAGACTCTGGGGTACCTCGTATCAACTTGCATACATGCTCTTTACCTCGTCAAGCAATGTAATAAGTTATATTCACATCAAACTCTTCATGTATGTCTAATTGGATCTCTTTTGGTCTATAAAATTGACTCACTGATACAAACTTATTATTTATGAATTTTTTAATAATCTAACTCTTTGTTTGTCAGTGACTATCGCTTAACTGGTCTAACTGACATGTGTGATATATATCAATTCTGCATATAATGAAATACTTCATTGCATCCATTGATATTATACATAATCGCCATTTGCATCATCATCATCATCACATTTTGTCTTAAAATGATTATTTGTAGACTTTGAAACTCTAAAGCTTCAATTACCCTTAAGTGCATTCTAATTACTTTGTAAAGTTTATCTTTACTAGCAAACAACCTCTTTACAAATACATCCATAATTTCATTACACGAGATCTAATCAGTTATGCCTAAGTCCAATGCTAGTATTGGCGAAATAAATGTAAAAGAGTTTTTAGCTTTGTAAGTATCTTCTCTTCTATCTTCAATATTAAGAGAGTTAGTTGAAACATAACAACTTTCACCTTCTAGTAAATCATCCAAACTGGTATATTTTTTCACAATTTTAATGTTTCCAAAACCATCAACATCCTTATCTTCTCCACTATCATAGTGTGTATTAGTTTGGTCTTCATTGAATGTTATAAGGGAATAATGATGATAATGACTTGTTGGATTTGTGAGAATTATAACTATTAGTATTATTAGGGCTGTGTGACTTACTTAGTTGCTATTTCTTATTGATCTGAAATGAGAATGACTGGGTGATTGCACACATCACATATAAGTTACATGTTTTTTTCTTTTAAAAGCATTTTAGTACATAGAAGCAAAACAAAGATTGCTTTCATAGTCATACATTTTATATAAGATTATGTTTGATTTTTCTCTCGAACTCACATTTATATATTTTTTTTCATTTATTGCATTCTAGCCGGGTGCTTCTCTGTAAAAGGTTTCTTATGCTTCTACTTCTTTAGAGAATTGTTTATAATCAAAAACCATAACATGGAATTAGTGAACTTGATAATGCATGTTTGCATGCCAAATTATTTGCATGATAATTACCATAAATTGAACCGACAACAAATGAGAAATCTCAAATTTTAATCCTCAACAAATAACTTTAAATCAATATACTAGATAAAAATCTTTAATTAAAAAGTTCAAATTGCAAGTTGAAGAAACTTCAAATCTCAATCGAGAACTAGAGCCAACAAAACAACACAGCTTGTAGAAATTGACTTCACAATTGAAAGTAAAATTAAAAAAAAAAGAAAATCAATTAAAATTTTATTTTATAAGATAAATTAAAAATAAATTATTTAGATAAATGGATAGGAGATAGAAATAAAGATCTGACATGAAAAAAAAGAGAGTAAATGTTTAAGAGAGATTGTTGCCGTCATCTTTGTTATAGAGAATAGAATAGAATTAAAACACAATGACAATGAAAGAAAAGATAAAGAGGTTTTTAAGTTTCTATTTTATTTAAGTTCAAAAAAAAAGTTTCTATTTTATTTTAAAATTTTAAAATTAATTTGCTTGTTAAAACAACACCATATTGTTGTGTCATTTGCAACGGCTAGTTTAATTGTCACAAAAGCCGTTGCAAATGATTATTTTTCTTACAATGCCATGAAGCATATATATATAAGTGACAAATATCATCACTAAGACCAAGATTTTCCTACAATTTAATTTCATGATAAATTTAAGATTTTTAAGACACGTTTGGTGTGCTCTGGTAATATATAGTACTAATTTATATTATTCATATGTTTGGCGACACATTTTAAGGCGTGTTGTATAAAATTAATTATGACATTTTGATTTTTAATTTTTGTGAAATTAATTAAAAGTCTTTCTAATTTCAAAAAAAAAGTCTAAAACACCAATATTTGTTAGTGACCGACATTTGTTTTATTAGAAGTAAGGGCAAAATAATACTTTAACACACAAAGTTTAATTAAATGCAATATAGGTCAGCACCGATCAATATTAGGTCGACGTGGTTAATTGTGATCAATCCTAATAAACTCTAGTCAACACTAATAAATTGTAGTTAATTGTTGATTAATAATGAGTCAACAATTAATTATTAATAGTTAATGATGATCAATTCTGGTCAATATTAATCAACGGTTGATCAACCACCATTAACAGTAATATTTATTATTTAATTTTTGATTCATTTTCTTGGTTAAAGTTTTGTTCCTTGTGTTTTTATATTTTTGTTTTTATTTTTTTCAATGATAAGCCTTCTCATTTAATATATTGTTGATCTAAGTTTAAACTTGATAGCTATGTTTATTGTTTGAATTTTTTTCTTTTGTGATTGGGGTTTTAGGCCTAATGGTTATTGTATAACTTTCAAATTAATTTCATTAAAACTTTCAATTCAAATTTGCTAACGCCAACATTTTTCTTGGTCAATTAGGGACAAAATAATAATTACACATTTTTAATAAAAATTCTATTAAAATAAATAACAAATATTGACGGATAAGAGTATTTTAACTTTTTTTTAAACTATATCAGTCTTAAATTAGTTACTAAAAAAAACTTTGGGTTCAAATATCACAAACCCATAGACTACATTGCACGTGTTATTCAAAGCTTTAATCACTATAACTTTACTAGCGCATGTGGTTAAATCAACAACTGATGACCAAAAAACAGGGCCATTAAGTCTAATCTGGTTCCTTGTGGATCCAATGGTGCCTGCGATTAGAATTTACATCATCGGCGACCAAATACTCACGATGGTCAACCACACTCCGACGAACTCAAATTTTTTATCATTTAAGAAAATGTTTTATATATTAATACTATAATAAAGTGATTTTAAAAATTATATCATAAATAATAAAATTTTTAAAATAATAAATAATTTTATAAAAATATCAATGCAAATTGCAATAATATACCAAACAATAGATGATATTAAAAAAGAATACAATATTATCCTGCCAAGGAATGTCCCCAAATATGAGAAAATTCTACACCACAACTAGAAGAAAGGCACAATAGCACAGGTTGAAGACTTTCTCTTAATGCACAATCCACTCATCTTGCAGCAATTTGAGAGTAGAGGAAAACAATAATTATGAATCAAGAAAATGAGCCATTAAATCTGCTTCAAGCCCAGCCCTTCTTTTCTCTGCACAGTATCATCAGTATTGGTGGATGGATCCCTTTTAGGGCAGTGTCATTTTCAATTGTCAAAATTTCAGACCCTTTTTCTCTATTCTTTTCAATGTCTGGTATGAAGTTGCAACTTGCAAGAGCAAATATTTATCAGCAATGGGAAATTTTGTCTAAGCATAGGAAATTGACAAAGACATGCAAAATCTCTAGGAGTGTTTTCCCATTTGGAGGTTTTGACTTTTGAGTATCATTTGGGTGTTTTCAATTTTTTTTTTTTGTAAGGACAATTTGTACTCACTTAATCTTACTAAAAAAAATTATAATAACTAAATTGAAAATTCTTCATTACATATCCCTAGACGATGATGGAATTCGGTGGAAAAGTCTTTTCTGTAACTCACTCTATTTTTATTTTAAGCTTCATTTCTCACCTCATTCTCCAAAACATTTAACGGTGTGAGAATAGAGAATCCAAATACAAGGAATGTCATTCCCATTGTTGCCCCCATTTTCTTGTTTTTTATTTAAATATTAAATACTAATTTATATTTATAAATTTTCAGAATATAAAAAAATTAAAACTTTACTATAATTAAAAAAAATTAAACTAACAAATTAAAATAATATAACAATATATTTCAATTATGTGAATAATAATTAGTAAAGAAAATTTAAAAATAAATAATAAATTAAATAAATTAAAAAAAAAATCTAGGTAATATTCTAGTATCTAACATCATTGGTTTTCTTATTAATTACTTCATATTTTTATTAAAATCAAGTGCCACCCAATTAAAAAATAAAAAAAAAATTTGTCGTTTATATTAAAAGAAAATTTAAGAGTTTTTTTATTTTTTATTTTTATTAATAAAAATATAATATTAGAGCATGTCCTAGTTAAATATAAATTATAAAATAAAAAATTTATAAATTATATAATATATAATTATATACTAAAAATTACATTTAATATATTTATAAAGAACCAGATGTGAGACTTAATTCCATCGCTGCTCTATTTTTAGTTAAGAGAATATTTTTTTCATACCCCATTTCTCTTTTATTAAAATAACCTATTTTCGTCCCATTCAAAATAAGGCCCTGCAATCTTCATCTTGCATAGCATTTTGTCATCCCTACATATTCCTTTAAATAAATAAAAAAATCTGTGAGAAAGTCATTGAACAATACATACAACAACAATACGTGTGCATGTCCTTTTTCACCTAAAATTCCCTTTATATGTCTTTGTTTTGACATTTTCATGACTTCTTCTCATGGTATCAGAGTAATCTTTACTCTCTTGAGACAGAGACTAATGTTATGGTCTTTTTCTTAAACTGGTGCAACTTTGAATACTTTCAAGTGTTAAATAGTCTAAAAATCAACAAACTAAGAAAGAGATGAAGAAGATGCACACAAAATATTTGAAAAAATGCTCTTATATTATTAATAAAGAGAATTACAAACTAAGAAGTGCGTTATTCTAAATAATAGCTCACTTATTTATAGCAAAATTTATATATAATGAACGGTTAAAATTGAAAATATCTAATAGTCTATAATAAAAACCACTTATTATAAATAATATTCTAAAATAATATTACTATTTTAAAATGTTTTATTAACTATTACATATAAGTGGACTTAGCCTATACACGCATCAAATTCAAATGAACCTTTTAAATCATTGATTTATGTAATATTCTAATGGCCAGAATAACTTTTAAAAAGTCTTGGCTCATACTAAATATTTGATGAAATATTACTTCATCAAACATTTAGGGCATGACACTAATCATAAACAAAAGAAAGCAGTGCTACCTTTGCTCTTAATCGCACTAATCTTATTATTCGCACTCAAAATGTGAGGAACCTGAATTCAAAGAAATTGTCGCCGCCGTTAAAGCCCATAACACAAGGATCACATTTGAGGAAATTTGTCAATTCTGCGAAAAGCATGGCCACACAGCTCGCAAATGCCACATTGCCAAAAAGTTCATGCAGCAATTCCCACCGCCAATCACACCACAACTGGCGGCAATCTTTCCTCAATTTGGTTGATGGGTTCCACCTCTTCTCACTATGTCACCAGTGACTTGAACAACCTCCCCCTTAATACGATATTGTAATTGGTGACGACACTAGTCTCAATATCACCCATACTGGTAAGTCCATTCTCTCCACTCCATCTAATTCTTTTTCCCAATCAAATGTCTTATGTGTACCTTAACTAAGCAAGCCTGCATTGGTGTCAAGACCTCTCTTAGTCATTGACATGATAGACTTTTTTCATCCATTGTTCAAATTTCTCATGCATATTATGTCACATAATCGATTTCTTGTTAAATTAAGTCAGTCCAAGGTTTCATTTTGTGATTCACGTTAATGCAATAAAAGTCGTAGAATATCTTTCGGTGTTTCTACCTTAAAGAGTCGTGGTCCATTAGACCTTGTTTACTTTGGTGTATTAGGACTGCCTTGGATTCGTTCTATGAATGATTTTTCTTACTATCTTGTCTTTGTCGACTATTACAAAAATTATTAATGGTTGTTCCCCATGGCTCATAAATCGGATGTTTTCACCCTCTTTTTCTGAAGCATAAAGCAATGGTTGAAAACTATTTTCACACATCAATTCATGCACTAAATTCCGATGGTGGAAAGGACCAAGGCTAAAAAATTATGTTTCAATCTTATGGTATTCAACGTCTCACCACAACATGTTGCTTTCGCTGAATGTCGTCATCAACACATTATCGAAATAGGTCTTACTCCTTTTTGTTAAGCTTCACTTCCATTGTCGCTTAGATCATATGCTTTTTAAACCGTTGTTTATCTCATTAATAAGCTTCCGATACCTATTCTTAAAAATAAATTTCATACCAAACTCAATTATTCCTAATTCCAGATTTTTTGGTGCCTTTGGCTTCATCCTCATTCCAATAACAAATTAGAGCGACATTCTAAGTCTGGCATATTTTTATGTCATTTCAATCTTCATAATTCTTATATTTGTTTTTCTGGACATGTTCTTTGTTGAAGATAAATTTTTCGTCCTTGTCTCTTCTCATAATTATTGTGAGAAAGATTAAAAAAAAATTGTATACTTCACTCTATTTAATATAGTATAGAGTGAGCCTTTATATAATCTCTAAACTAATGCAAAATAATAAAATAAAATATACAAAAAAGTAAATTATACATAAATTAATTACAATATATATAAAAATAATATATACATATATATATATATGGTCTGAGTTGTCTCACAATTATATAATTGATTGATAATTATATTAATAACTGTTAAGCATTAAATATATGTGGGTATATATATGTGTACTGGTGTTTATTGTATAAAATATTTATCTCATTCATATTTAAAGCAGTAAAATAATTAAAATAATATAATAAATAATATATTAATCATATTAATATAATTGAAGGGTTGAGAAATTACTAAAATGTATAATTTTTTATATGTGTATTTTAAGAATTTGCTTAGAGACCAACTCGTTGATAGTTTTAATCATTAACTCAATAGGCTTGATAAATTAGAATAGCAACTCCAAATTCAACATTGAGCTTAACTCTTAAACACTTTTGAATTTATTTTTTCTTTAATCAACTCTTTAATTAATAAAATCATTTCCTAATTGTTGTAAATTGTAGCTAATAGTAAAGATAATTTATAAACTAATTTTGACATTTGAAATCAATTTACAAGAGATTAAATAATTTTTTTTTTAATTTTGGCCAACCATCCTTTGAAATCAAAAACAATAATTGCTTTCGTTTCAAAACATCAACTGAAAAATGAAAAAATTCAATTTCTCAAATGCTTTCTATGATTTTCACACGTATATATATCTCACATTAATAAACTAATATATCAAAATATTACACTTGGCCATCAAGTTAAATAAATAATGTTATTATAATAAATAATAATATTATAAAATATAATAGATGGCAACTAAATGTCATTATAATATAATAATATTATAAAATAAAATAATATATTATAATATATAATAATAAAATATTTATAATTATTTAACAATTAAATAATTATTGTATGAAATAATTATTTTACCGTTTATGAATAGTTATCAAATCTACCCTCAATAAGTTTTATCATACCCACATTTGAATAAACTCAACTGAAAATCTACAATGCACTACGTGTCATTATATAATTAGTAAATAATTATTATTAATTAATTGTTATATTTAACATTTAAATACAGACACACACACATTTTCATGGTAGTGCTGGATATTACTTGATTAAACAATGTAATCCAGTACTCTGTCTCCGTGCTCAACGAGTACACTCCACATCGCGGGACTTCCTAGGTCCACGTCTGATTCGTCAAATAAAACTATTTTATGAGTCTGTGAACATTGCCCCACGCACAAGTCACAGAAATACGAATCAGTGCGTTGACCAACCAAGCTGAGGTCACAACGCATACGTATAGTCCTTTCGTCGTGATATCCTGGGTGTGTGGGGATATAGATTATCACCGTCAAATCTCATGTGCTTATCCATATCATATCCACAGACTTATATCTCATTGAACAATATGTGCAAACTCTTTTGCCATATTATTACACTTTGGCGGAAACTCTTTCTCGGGATTAATGCTTGTGGCCACAAGACTTTCTGAGATACAATTTCGAAGCATCTAGATATCTAACTCATTATGCAAGCTAATAGATCTCATATCTGTACACACCGAACTCCATAAGTATTGGACCATACCCAGCGACACCCAGCTGTCACACCATGAAAGGACTGTGACATGCGTAGAACTAAAGTATGGTGGATCACTTATAAGCCCACCGTGGCACTCAAGTCAAAAGACCACGTGTACTACTTAACTCGAGAGAACCCTCCGGTGATGGCTTACATAAAGTGTCTATCGAAAGCTCTCGTGAGTCCGTCCTATATCCAGTCATAACTGGATACCCATATATCAATACGAGCTCCAAGTTCACAGTCAGTTAAGAACAACCATCTATACCTTATAGGTACGATATATGCTGATCTATATAAAAGTATCAACCGACAGACCCGCGTTGGTAGAAATAGATCAAGGATAATATTAGAGAACATAATTATACAACTGACATTTTCTGGCACCTGATTGCAACTCTTGCAACTATGCTGTTACTAGTATATTCTTAGGTCTATGTCCCATTATAGACAATGTTCAAACTCTTGGATCTTCACTGAGTATTATAACTAGCTAACAATTACTTGTGCTAACATTTATATCTCTCAGCATTGCCAACTATAAGCCCTTATCTAAACTCTTTTAGATCGGATTTGAATTCCTTCAGATCACACAATATTTGTATTGTTACATTGTATAATACCATTTAAATTGGCATTAGCGATTTAATGGGAATGTACACTTATATAAATAATAAGTATATGTACATTCAGGGATGGCACGTAAGCACCAACCTTAACAATAACATCCTCTCAAACTCAAGATGGGAAAACAACTTAAGTTTATAAATCAAACTAAAAAAAAAACTAAAAAGAAAATAATAAATAACTTAATAATAAACATATAATGGTATACACAAGAGACCGTTGTCAGAGAGAGATAGTCGTTGTTAAATAGTAATAACATTGTTGAAAAGTGAAAAATGTTTTGAGAAACAACTATTGCAAGTGCAAACGCATTGGTAGAGAAACTAGAAACAACTATGGTGAGTGCAAGTGTACTAATAAAGTATTGCAAACAGTTTAGGTGGACATTATTGATTAGACTTTATCTTATAAATATATGTTCCTATGACCCATAAAATTATATCTCTAAACTATCGGGGTTTTGACCGTTTGTATGGATCTTACCCATGATAACTCAAAAGATATAATACATAAATGTAAGCTCATTACTTACTAGGTTTAAGGTCAATCAAACTTATTAAACCTTTTACGAATTAAGATCAATGGTAATAGTTAATCTGATTTAAATTCACTGTAGTCTTATTCAATATATTATATACACTAATTTTTCTATTCAAAATCTCTACTTCGATGATCAATGTAAGTTATTCACTATAAAAAGTAGAAAAACTACAACTTCACATAATGAAAGACCATTTTTCTTAATGGTTGTGAAAAAAATTAAATATATAAAGAACTTATGATCTATACCTTTTTATATTAGCATCATATGCATAATATATAAATCACATACTTTATAAATATAGGCTTATCAATATTTGCTCAATCATATGTATGAACAAACTTTATTAATCAAATAAAATGTTATTATATATGCTTTAATGGCACAAAATAACATAAAATGTCTAACAATCTTCCACTTGTCATAAAGTATATTAGTCATTTGTCGAGCTCCTATATCATATATACGAGTTTCAAAACATTTTACTGGCAATGACTTGATGAATGAATTCGCTAAAGTTTCTATTAATGCAATCTTGGAACCATGACTTCACCCTTTTGTACAAACACCTTTAATTATATTTCCTCTCAATGTATTTTTATTTCTTGTGGTATTTTGATTCTTTAGATTGTGCTATAGCTCAATTATTATCATAATAAATAACAGTAGGAATCTTAGCACTAGATATCACTTTAAGCTCTATAAAGAACTTATGGAGCCATATAGCCTCTTGTGCGATTTCTAATGCAGCTACATATTCAACTTCCATGGTAGAGTCTACAATATATAATTACTTTATTTACTTCTCCAACTTATAACTCCACCACTTAAAGTGAACATATATCTTAAGGTTGATCTCCATGCATCATTATTTACTTAAAAATGTGAATCTGTATACCCGATAGATATAAGATCATCATTGAAATATACAAGCATATAATTTTTCATTCTCTGAAGATACTTGAATATATGTTTTACTGTAGTCTAGTGTTCTAGTCCTGGATTCGACTGATATCTGCTAACTATGACAACTGCATAATAAATATCAAATCTAGTACATAGCATTGTATACATAAGAATTTATACTATTGATGCATAAAGAATTCCTCTCATGCAATCTATTTCTTCTAGAGTTTTAGGACACTGATTCTTAGATAGATCAATCCCATGTTTAAAAGGAAGTGATCCATTTTTGGATACATATATAGCAAACTTGACTAGAATTTTGTCTATATATATAGCTTAAAACAAAGCTAATATCCTATTTTTACAATCTTGTAGTAGCTTAATTTCAATGATGTAATGAGTTTCACCTAAGTTCTTCATATCAAATTGGGTAGATAACCAAATTTTAACTAATGATAATGACCCTATATCATTTCAGTGAGAAGTATATCATCTACATACATGACTAGAAAAATCACTAACTGTCCATCTATCTTTTTGTAAATATAAGGTTTATCAGGTTTTGATAAAAAAAAAATATAAAAAATTTAATTGCCTGATCAAATCTGACGTTTTAAGATCTAGATGCTTATTTAATCTCATAGATAGATTTTTGCAGTTTACAAACTATATGTTCTTGGCTTGGAGCTATAAAACCATTTGATTGTATCATATATAGACTTTCTTTAAGATTGCTATTAAAAGGCAATCTTGATATCTATTTGTTAAATCTTATAATCAAGATTTGCTATAATGGATAAGAGTGTTCTAATAGACTTAAGTATGGTTACCAGCGAAAATGTCTCCTCATAATCAATATCTTCTTTTTGAGTGAAACCTTTTATAATAAGATTAGTTTTATAGATTTCCACATTTCCATCTATCCCCATCTTTCTCTTATAGACCTATTTACACCATATGAGTTTTATCCCTTTAGGTATTTTCACAGGTTCCTAAACTTTGTTGGAGTACATAGAATCTATCTATAATTTCATATCTTTACGCTAATAGTCTGCATCTTTATCAACCATTGCTTCATTATATCTAATAGAATATTGTTCATGTTCATTTGAGATTGTCTGAAAAGACTCTTCAATTAACATATACCTAGTTAGACGTCTAATAGTCCTCTTATTATGATAAAGTACCTATGATTGTTACTCTATAACAAGCTCTGATTGGTTATTATAATTTGGATTGAGAATTAACTTATTGATTCTCTTAAATACAATATTAGAGTTTTTAAATAACTCATTAAGAATTATCTTACTTTTAGACTTGAAGTCTTTCACATAGTATTCTTTAAGACATTAATGCTAACTAATATTTTCTTATCTTGAGAACTATAGAAAAGACTCTCTTATTTCTTTAGGATAGCTAATAAATAGACAAATTTTTAACTTAGATTCTATCTTGTCTATCTTCCCTTTTAGCACATGAGCTGAACAACCCATATATATGTGATCTAAACTTAGTTATGCCCTATCCATATTTTTAGAAGTGTTTTAGAGACTGAATTAGATAGAATTAAGTTTTAAAAAAAAACACATGGCTATTTCCAAGGCATAACAACGAGATAAATAAAGTTAAATAACTCATCATTGACCTCACAATTTTAAAAAGATTTTAATTTCTCTTTCTACTACACTATTTTGATGGGGTGACCTTTATGTCGTTAAGTGAGACAATATCTTATTGTTTGATAAATTGGTCATAAACTCACTATAGAGATATTCACCACCTTGATCAGATCAAAGTGCATTTATGTGTTACCATAATTATTACCTCTTCGCTTTTACCTAAAATTTCTTGAATTTATCAAATGCTTCAGACTTATGGCGCATTAGGTGTACATAACCGAATCTAGAATAATCATCAATGAAAATGATGAAATATTCATAACCTCCTCTAACTTGTATGCTTATAGGTCTACACATGTTACAGTGTACTAATTCTAAAGCTTCAATAGCTTATTACCTTTAACATTAAAGGGTCTTCTAGTCATTTTTTCTTCTATATAGGATTCATAAACTGGCAATAGTTTAGTCTCCAATAAACTCAAAGGTCCATCTTTGACTAATCTTTCGATTCTATTTAGACTAATGTAACCAAGACGTAGATGCCATAGATACGTTTAATTAGTGAGAGACATTTTAATCCTCTTATAGTAATTAGATTCATTATTCAATTCTGTATTATATAATTAGTTTATTTTAAAATATATGTAGTATAGGTTGTTAACTAGTGTATCATAACATATAAACAACTTTTTTTTTTATTACCACAATTGAGATAAAAATAACTAAATAACCAAAGTTATTCAAATAACTAACTGAAATCAAATTGCATTTAAGTTCCGATACTAATAAACAATCCTCTAATACTAAAGTTTTAAAATCATCAAAATATAGCTGCATAACTCCCAGTGTTATAGTTGTAACAATTAAGCCAACTTCTAGTCTAAGATTGATTTCTCCATCATTGAGTGATTTAGTTGTCAGAGTGTGCGGGAGCCCACACCAACTCCTTGGTGTCCACCAGAGAAGAAGATGAAAAACTGGCACACTCTACCAGCTCAGGTTACCTGCGCCCCCAACCATGTTGAACCAAGGATCTCATCCCTTATAGGCCTTTAAGGTTCGATGATTGTACCCATCAGGCTGGCCATTCTTGTCGGGATCTAATATATGTGGGTGTATTCATGTGTAATTATGTCTATTGCCTAAAATATGTATCACATACATATTTAACGTGGCAGAAGCATAAAATACATAATAAATAAATATATTAACACATTAATATATTAGTAGAGTATAAAACTCACCTCAATGTGTAACATTATACACTTATTTTCTCGGAGTTCGCATGGAGACCAACTCGTGGACAGTTCTAGTCACCAACATGGTGGGCTTAGTAAGCTAGAACAGCAGCCCTATAACCTGCACGGGATTAACTCTCAATCCCCAAAATAGTCGGATGTGTGTTTTCATCCTTTTCTCTAAAAAGATAAGAAATGTAGAATTTGAAGCAATCTACAATTGCTCCAATTGGAACCATAGAAAAAAAATGAAGCAATTTTATTTTTTTTCATATATTTTTCTTTTTCTTTCTTCTCGACGGCACCATTTCATTTTTTTCTTCTTCTTTCTATTTTCATTTCTTTTCTCTCAGTTACAAATCACACCCTTTTTTTCAATTCACATCTCTCTCTCTCTCTCTTTATATATATATAAAATAAAATAATATATAATAATAATAATAATAATAAATAATCATAATGGGTGCCAAACAAATAAAATATTATTATATATATAATATCATATAATAAAATATTATATAATAATATATAATAAAGATATATTTTAATTATTTAACAATTAAATAATCAAAGTGTGAATGACCATTTTGTCTCTCATAAATAGTTATCAAGTCTACCCTTAGTGGGTTCCACCAAGTCCTACATTGGGTAAAATTAACCGATGGTCCACAATGCGTCACATGTCATTATACAATTGGTAAATAATAATTATTGACTAGTTATTGTATTTAACACTTAAATACGGACACGCACGTATTCTCGTGATAGTGCTGAATATTATTGAATTTTACACTTTAATCTGGCACGCCACCCCAATGCACAACGAGTACACTCCATATCGCGAGACTCCCTGGGTCTTACGCCTGATTCGTCAAATGAAACTATTCCATGAGTCCATGAGCAATGCCCCACACACACGTCACGAATATACAAATCAGTGCGTTGAACCATACAAGTTGAGGTTACAACGCATACGTATAATCCTTCCGTCATGATATCCTGGATGTGCGGGGATATAGATTATCAGCATCAAATCCCCTTGTGCTCATCCATGTCTTATCTCCAGACTTGTGTCTCACTGAACAATATGTACAAACTCATTTGTCATATTATTCTACCCTGGCGAAATTCTTTCTCGGGATTAATACTTATAGCCATAAGATTTTTTCGAGATACAGTCTTGAAGTATCTGGATATCAAACTCCTTATGCGAGCTAATGGATCCCATATCTATACACACCGGACTCCATAAGCATCGAACTATACCCAACGGTCACACCATGAAAGGTCTGTGACATGCGTGGAACCAAAGTATGGTTGAGCACTTACAAGTCCACCGTGGCACTTAGGTCAAAGGATCACATATAATACTCAACTCAAAATGACCCTCCGTTGACAGCTTACATATGGTGTCTATCGGAGGCCCTCGTGAGTCTGTCTCATATCCAGTCCTAACCTATATGTCAATACGAGCTTCAAGCTCACAGTCTGTTAGAAACGACTATTTATACCATATAGGTACGACATATATTGATCTATATATTAAAAATATCCACCGACAAACCCACATCTGTAGAAATAGATCAGGGACAATTATTCGAGAATATATTTACGTAACTAAAATTTCCTGGCACCCAATTATAACTCTTGTAACTATGCAGTTACTGGTATATTCTTAGGTCTATGTCCCATTACAGATAAGGCTCAAACTCTTGGATTTGCTAAGTATTATAACCAGCTAACACTTAGTTGTACTAATATTTAGCATTTATATCTCTCAGCGTGGCTAAGTGTAGGCTCTTATCTAAACTCTTTTAAATCTAATATGAACTCCTTTAAATCGTACAATATCTGTAACGTTACATTGCATAGTACCATATTAATGGGTATTAGCGATTTAAAGAGAATGTACACTTGTATGAATACACAAGTATATGTATATTAAGGGATGACACATAAGCACCGACACTAATATTAGTTTCTTAAAATCTTTGCAACGAATTACAAATATGATTAGCGACTTTTGGAATCTATTATTCAAGAATCTGTATAATTAACCACTATACATATCTCAAGAAAAAAAATATCATCAATATTTGAAATCGTCTTTTTAACTATTAAAAGCTTAGCTAAAAGATAATTTCTCTTCTAATGCTAAATACTTTCCTATGGGTGTCACTCCTTTATTCTAAATTTACACATATATTGAATTATATGATTTCTTCAACTTATTGTTCTTCTTCTTACTACTCTTTCCTTTAAGATTGAGAACAGGAGACGAAGATAGGCCTTTAGTCAAGTAATTATTGTAAGCTTCTTTAGTGCATTTTTAGTAAGTTTTGGATGACATTTATGAGTCAAGACATGTTTGTGCTTTTCAGCCGTAAGTACAATATCCAAGTTCCATTCCTAATAAACGTTGTTATTCCCAATTAACTTATTTTGGTTAAAGATTGATGCCAGTGGGCTGAATGAAGATATAATTCTAAAAAATAAATATATACATGAGCATACATTCTCCAATAACATGTGAAACTTTTGCATGAATGCATGTATGTAAAATTTTTTAACTATATTATATATCGATAATCCAATTTTTATTTAGAATACGTCTCTGTAGTGTGGTCATATCCATCATGAATTAGACTAGTACCTACTAATTTATTATTATTATTATCTAGATATCTTATATCAAATAATATAAACTATTGATTCTTTAACTCTTAGATTTAATTGACAAGAACTTCGTAAGGAGGATATCAATCAATCTAAATTGAATATACAATCCTTATTTTAATTCTCTATGTTTTCAATTAAAAAGGTCACCGTATGATAGTTAATTTCACATGAGTTTTATATTGAATCTTATCATTTAGGAAAATTCTATCTAATAACCAGATTTGATTAATACCTTTCGTATAAAGTTCAAAAGGTTTGAGATAATGCATTAGTCTACCAAACTATAGGACCAACAATGAAGGCTGGGAGCTTTATACCTAAAGTCCTATCCCACTCAATATTTTTAATTCTTAGAGTTTTTAATTTTTATCATATTAATTAATTTATAAAATGACATACCAATCATTAATATCTAATTTTATCTCATACAATAATTAATGAGGCCAAGTCAAATTAATAAATTAATATAATATTAAAACTCCGATAATAATCTAGCTCTAATCTCATTAGAATATTAATATCATATAAGACGATATATTTTATTTATGAATATGTGAATGCGACACCCTTATTTTATATGATATATTATTTAACTAATCAATTAATTAGATAAATAAATAACTCATAATTCATGACTGTTTTTAGAAAGAAAAAATATTAAAATTAAGCTTAAATTTCTCAAAACTCTCATTAAAGTCAACTTATATTCTTCCATAATATTCATCTCTACTTGCTTGTCTTTTTGTATGGGCTAGCCATTTTGAAGATCTAATTTTCTTTGGTCTATTTATTTTTTAAAAATAAATTGGACATATTTTAGGTTAAAAATTTCTATTGAACTTTTTTAAAAGAAAATTTAATAAAAAATATCTTTAGACCTAATAATTTTATTCAAATAGCTCAAACAAAATTTTATAAATTTAGATCAAAATTTAAAAAGAATTTAGTCAAACTTCAAATTTATAAATACCCAAAAACTAGTCTATAAAATAATTTGGAACAAAATTAGAACATATTTATAAAAAAATTTAAAGTTTTTAGCTAAACCATAACTACTTAAAATTATATGGAGCTTAATAAAAACAACCAATTCTATAGGGCTTATTTACAAAATATGTAAACTTTCTTGGCCATAACAGATTTAATTAAAAGTCAGAAGGGCCTGAATGTTATTTTCTAGAAATAGCTAACATTTTTCTTTCATGGTCCCCATTCCCTTTTCTTTGGCCAACTTGCCAACACCGCCAGCTGCCACTGAATTCGGTCGCCGCATTGCGTTAACAGCATAAAGGAAGCCGCCATTTACATCACCGACAATCTACTCAAATGACGTCAATCGCCTCACGAATCAATGTCCTTAGCCAGTCGCCCCTTAATCATTAACAAAACGAGATGATTGTCGCGGCTATTTGTCGGTCACTAGCCACCGACTACTTGCTAACAATTAGCTGCGCATGCCGTTGCAACGCGCACAGTTGCTAGGCTTACGGCGACTGCTAGCAAGGTGCTGCTGCCTGGCAGTGCTTTTGTTTGTTATTCTTTTAATTTTGTTTTTAAGATATTATTATTAATATTTTTGAGATATGATCTAATTTTATAAAAATATTCACCGATCTAAAAATTTAATATTTTTACTTAATTTTTAAAAAAGAAATCACTAATGCTCAATTATTAATATTTTATTATAAAAATTAATAAATTTAAAAGTAATCAAGTTATTTTATACTATGAACACTTATATTCTTTTATAAAAATAATATAATAAAATAAATAAAATAATAATAAATAAATAAATTTAGCTGCCGATCCGTGACCATTGACTATTAACTGACGATCAAAATAATTACAAAACCAAAACCAACGACTAAAGTTGGTCGCTGATCGACAGTTAAAAATGGGCGCTAGATTGGTGGCCATATTTGGCCGTGAACCAGCAACCATAATATTTATTTTATTTTTTTAAAATTTTTTAATATTAATTTTTAATTTTTTCTTTTATTTTTATTTTTTCAATTTATTTTTTATTTTTTATAGTTTTTAAATTTTTTGTTTTTTATTATTTAATTTATCTTTTATTATTTTTAAAAGTCAAACTTTCGAAATCCGTGAGAAGTCATTGTTACATCAATTTCGTTTAGTGTGTAAATGATAATTTGATCATTTGATGCTGATTATACGAATCTGTTAACTTTAACAAAATATTCTTAATGGTTGAATATTTATATATATTTGTAAAAAATTAGGTATTAATGTTAATTTTTTTAACTTGTGGGTATTATAAAAAAATTAGCTCATACTTCAAGAGTATTAATTATAATATTATTTTTTTAATAATAAAAAAAATTATTTGATTCTTAGATTTATAAATAAAATCCCATGCCAATTAATTGGCTTACAAAAAAATTTAAAAAAAACTAAAAATTAACCAAGAAAGAATATTTGTGATATTATTCTATTGTTCCTTCTTGTTGCAATTAAAAAAAATACAAATAAATATTTAACCATGAATAATTATTATGAACATAATCATTCATTGCATAATTAATAAAAATAATAAATATAGATTAAATATACAATTAGTACCACGATAAATAATTACTCTCATACATAAAAAAATAAATTATACATATAATATGAAATAAAACGGTTCTAATACTAATTGTTGGCATAATTTTTTTTGTTTAATAATATAATGTAGCGGATGCCAGATTAACTTATTCATAATTAAATATATAATGATAGAAGATTACTTCAATTCTTTACTTTGATTAAACTTGAATTGAATAGCTAAATTTTTTTTTTATTATTCTCAATCTTCAAACTCATATGTGTGAGCACGTAAATCTTTCCTTAATTTTCAAACTCACGCATACCCAAATCTGAGAATAAGAATAACCCAATTCTTTTTTCATGTATGAATACGTAAAAGAAATATTTTTATGGATATCTTTCACCTCTCCTATATATAAAAGAATCTTCTTTGAGTATATAGAACTTAAATTAAGATTAAAAATTTATAGTTTAATTAAAATTTTAGTCAATAAAGAGACTACAAAACTCATTAGCCTTTTAGCTCTAACTTAAAAAACTCAATCTAGTCAGCTCATGAGCTATTAGTTCTCCTAAGTTAACTTTATACTATTTCACTAAAAGTCAAGGGTTGTGTCCTAATAAGCATGTTAATAAATAAAAGCTCATTTAATTAAAATATTTTTAATTAAATTAAGCTTGACCTTTAAATCAATAATAACCACCTTAATTGAAGTTTTAATTGATCTCTATAATTAAAGTTAGGCATGAAAAAATGTATTGTCTCTTTAATTACTTATTTATTTTTAAGTTACTCAATACTCTAATGATCACTTTTTAATGTCTATATTTGTAAATAAATATTATTATTCAATAAATAATTTATTAAATAAAGTAATACCATAAATTTAAATTATCAAATATTACAAACTAAAGGTGGGCAACCCGGGTTCGGAACTTACCTGAATGGGAATATTTTTGGGTTAGGCCATGTCCTGACCCGAACCGGTCGGGGTCGGGACATGGGTCCGACCGGGACAAGTTAAATTTCACCCATGTCTCTAATTTATTTAAAATTTATAAATTTTATAAATTCGTTTAACTATTTTGGGTTAATTTGTGATTCATGATCCTCATTGCTATAAATTTATATTTTTAACCTAAAAAATGTAGTTTTGTATTCTTTTAAACTTTAATGAAAAAAAAAATTATTAACTTAATTTCTTATCATTAATATAATTATTAATTCTAATTCTAATAGATTTTAATGTCTATTACATTATAATTCTAATTTTAACGTCTATTACATTAAATCATAAATATTATAATTTCGATTTAGGAAATCCTAATGTGACAGTGACAGCAATTGTTTAAGTGTTATAATTCTAAATTCAAATTTAATTTTAATTCTAATTATGTTAACTTTTATTATCTGAATAAAAAATTTTGACAGAACCTCCCCTAAAAATTAGACATTCCCATAAACATATACCTGTACAAAATTGACACTTCAATATTCACTATATCAAATCAATTCATCCATATCATAATGCCTTTCGCAATGGCCCATTGCCAACCAAACCAATCGGTCCAAAATAATTTCAATAACTAATATAAACCAAACCAAGTTGCTAACATCTTCACAAAATAAAAATAAAGTGCAACATTTAAGTAATAAATACATTAAGTTCATAAGTATAACAAACATTAAATATTACAGATTACAATACAAAAATGTCATCAAAATTTGCATTCTTCATTAATCTGCAAAACAAAAGTATAACAAACATTAAATATTACAATATAAAATTTAATTACTCATATTTATTAATTTAATTGAACTATTGAATAATTACCTTAAAATTGAATTACCCACAAATAATGTAAATAACTTCTTGGTAAATTTAATGATGTAGAGGTAGCGGTTGCATAACATGTACAAATTCTACATGAAAGAAATAAGAAAATAATTTTCGCATTATAAAAACATAAAACATTAAGAAATAATAGGAAAAATTCAAAAGACAAATAATAAAATAGTAGAATAATTTTTTTTTACCTGTTTCGACTTTATCATAAAATTCAATATCTTCTAAAAATTCTTCTTTCTTTGGTCTATTTAGCAAAAGTGAAGCTCTAATCCAATTTTGTGTACATATCAAACTCTCAACCATCTTTGGAGTTAATGAGCTGCGGAATGAATCTAGAATACATCTTCCAGTACTAAAAGCCGACTCAGAGGCCACAATAGATACAAGAATAGCAAGTATATCCCTAGCTATCTGTGCCAACACTGGATACCTCGAGGAATTTACCTTTCACCAACTTAAAATATCAAAACGTTGATTTTTGAAATTCTCAACTTTCTCCATCATGTATCTATCCACTTCATTGGATTCAACCAAATCCATTTCGTCATCTACACACTCCACGAATTTTGCCCAAGGGTTATCATCCCCCACATCAAGTTGTATTATGTCTAAATATAAACTTGATGGATCAGACTGCTATGACTGTGACCCATACATGCTAGTGCTACTCTCAACTCTACTCTCAAACCCACCAACACTACTAACACTACTACTTGGCCCACCAACCACTCTACAATACAATGTATTATAGGTTTCGTAAAGCATATACAATAATTATTTACTTATTCTCTTCATGTCTTCGACTTTGGCGTTGTCATCACCATATAAAAACCCAAAACAAAATCCAGCAAATTACATCTTGCATCTTGGATCAAGCACTGTAGCAAGTATCAGCAATTTATTTATTTTCTCCATAGATTCTTAATATTTATCATATTTTGCCTGCATCTTACTAGCCATGACGCGTAAAGAGACATCTTCACTTTGATTTAATTTTGCTAAATTGGAATTAATCTTACAAATCTCGCTGAAACAAATATTAGATGTCACAAACAATGAAATACTAAATTTTAACGTGACATCATAAAAAAAAATTAGAAACTTCATAAATCGTTTAACATTCTCCCAATTCGCAATAATTGGTGGCCCACATCTCTTCTTTTCATTTTCATCCTCCAGAAAATAACTCTCTTATGACTCATCCTCTTCTGTCATTCGATCAAACATATTTGTAAATTTTAATACAGTCGCCAACATCAAATAAATGGAATTCCACCTCATTGGCACATCTAATACCACACTCCTTTTATAATCAATTCTTTCTCTCTCCACAAAACTTTTAAAACTTTGAACTCTTACTGTTGAAGATCTCACATATTTCATAGCATTATGTATAGAAATAATGCTCTCATGCAAATCCTTTAATCCATTAGTCACAATTAAATTCAAAATATGCGCACAACAACACACATGCATAAACTCACCATTCAATATTAGTGCTTCATCTTTTCAACTCTTCAGTCTCTTCTTAAAATAATTGACGGCAACGTCATTGGCACTTGTATTATCAACTGTAACAGTAAACACTTTCTCTATACCCCAATCCAACAAGCAAAATTCAAGTTACTTGCCGATGTCATCCTCTTTATGGGATAACATCGGAGAGAAACTCAAAATTCTCTTATGTAACTTCCAATCCGAATCTATGAAGTAGGTAGTAACAACCATATAGCTTTGATTATAAACGGAAGTCCAAAGATTAGTTGTTAAGCTCACTCGTTGCCCAGTTACACTAAATAGACTCTTTAACAATGCTTTATCCTCAGTAAATAGTTCTACTACATCTCTAGTTATAGTTCTACGTGACCGAACATCAAATAGAGGACATGCTACACTGCAAAAATATCAGTACCCATCATTCTCTACAAAAATGAATGGCAATTCATCTATAATCACCATTTTTACAGCTACATCTCGACATGCTGCTTGACTCCATCCTCTAGGCACAACATTACTACTATTTTCCTCTTCTCCTCATGTAGGTTCTCTACCAAATATCATTTGTTTATCATCCAACAATGAATGTGGAACCTTCTTACATACCCGTAAGTATTTTCGCATACTATTTGTTCTATCTTTTGTTGAATTATACGCATACAATTTTTCACACTAATTGCATTGGGACTTATCCGTTATATCCTTACACGGGGTGAAGTAACTCTACACCATTGATCTTGTTCTCTTCTTAGTATTAGAATGTGGAGGCAACAATGCATCTCGTCGATGCTGCATTGCGTATCGTCATGAGATCCCTCAATATTCACGACTCATCTGTAATATAATAGTATAATAATACACAACGATCAACCAAAATTAATTTGAATCTTTCACTCAAAAACAAATTAATATAACATGTAAATATTAATCAGAATGCAAACAAAAGTCTTCTTTTCCACAATACAAGCCACAGAATATGAAATACATGAAGTTAAATATTCTAGAATCTAAACGATTTTTTAATTTCTCATGAATTAAACCAAATATTAAAACAATATAACCATCTAAACAAAAAGCCCTAAAAAATAAACTCTTATCAAGTTATCATAAAGCAAAACATATCACAAAAATTAATTGATAAAAATTAAACTTAAAACTGAAAATTTAACATAGGATTTAAAAATATCACATTCCTCAATGAACACAAACAGCAGCAACGGCGGCAGGTGGTAGGTGGCAAGCGGCCAACGACGAGTGTGGAAGATGGCAGTAACGGTGGCAAGCGGCAACACAGAACAGCAAACGTGGAACAGCATAATGGCACAACAATGCGTGGACACGAAACAGCACCAGCAAAATAGCAATGGTGGCAGAACAGCAATGCGCAGATGCAAAATAGCACCAACAGAATAGCGACAGGCAGCAGTGGCAGAACAGCGGCGGCAGAATGGCGAAACAATAGCGGCAGCAAAGGTGGAAGAATAGTAAACGACGCCGAAAATTTTGTGAGGCTTTTTGAAATGAAAATGAAAAATATGTTTTCAATATCTGATATATCAATTACTTTTTTTTTCTTATTAAAATAGCGTCGTTTTAACTTTTAGAAATGGCACCATTTTGATTACATTTAAAAACAAAAACTGATTCTCGTCCCGGCTGGACTGGGACAACTGAGACTCATATTTTTCATCCTGATTCTGTCCCAATTTCAGGTTCCGACCTAATTTTTTCGGGTCGGACAGTCTGAGTTGGGCCGGACCAGGCCAAACACCCACTCCTATTACAAACAATTTAGGTGAACATTATATATTAGATTCTATCTTTTAATATATATATATATATATATATATATATAAAGAGAGAGAGAATTGATTTAGTGGGCTACGTAGCTCATCACATGATGAGCTCCTAAAGACGTGGTAAGATTTTGTAGCATATTATAAACTGTGCAAAAATTATAAAAATTGTAAATTTACTTTACATATATAAATGATCTAGTGGGCTACGTTTTATAATTTTTACGCAGTTTATAATGTGTTACAAAATCCTGCCACGTATATAGGAGCTCACTATATGGTGAACTCCGTAACCCAATATATATATATATATTCCTAAGACCGATAAAATTATATCTTCAAGTTATTAAAACTTGACTGTTTATATAAAATAATTCAAAAAATACAATGCATAAATGTAAATTTATTACTTGTTCAAAATAAAAGTCAATCAAGTTTGTTAAACCTTTTACGAATTAAAATAACAATATTTAATTAACCTAATATAAATTTACAGTAATCCCATTTAATGTATCATATACACTAATTTTTTTACTCAAAGTCTCTATTTTAATGATTAAAATAAATTATCTACCATAAATAAGAAAATTATAATCTTACATAATAAATACTATTTTCATTCATGATTATAAATAAGATTTAATTTATAAAAAATTTATGATCTATACCTTCTATATTAATATCATATACCTAATAAATAAATTACATATTTTATAAATATAAACTCATCAATATATATTTAATTATATATATAAATAAAATATTATTACACATTTTAAAAACTCAAAATAATATAAAATGTCTAACAAAGCCAACCAATTCCGATATGCTACGTATGTAGACGAAGACGAGGACAATGACTATTAACTATGGGAGTGGCTATGACGTTGAAGCAGCAGCGTCAATCTTGTTTTCACCTTCACGACGCAGGCTGTTTTCTCTACTGTAAGCAGCCTTGGCACCCTGACAACAAAGAATTGATGTTAGACGGATACCAACTTGTTACATATACAATGATAGATATAGTCGTTTAAGGACTATAATCAAGCATGTGCAAGATGTCATGACACAAATGCAAATGCAAAGGAAATTAAACTCACTTGAAAGATGGTCCCAAGTTTTTTTAATCCTTTTGCCCTTAGCCTTAGCACATCCTTGGACGCACTAGGGTCTTTCAGCACCTGAAAATGATCGGAGAATTAAGAAATCGGTTCCAATATAAGCAACTACAAGAATTTTGTTACAAGTTCATTTTAATTCGGACTGCATGTCCTGCGTTGGATGAAACACTTGCCAAGTTTCACATGCATCCATAGGATAAAACATCCCGCTAGGCAATACCAAATTATCCATAAAGAAAAGCAGGATTGTGTACGATAATTTAACTCTTAAACCAATGTCAAATTCATTTCAGGTTTCAGCGCCTAACTTATATCCATGCACATCGAGGATACTTGAGGTAAGTTTGCAAGCAGACCTATAAGTTAGTGCAGCTTATTGTTGCTTTAAACTAAATATTAGATGACCAAGATGGTAAACCTACAATATATCATAACTCAAAATTAACTAGAACAATACATAAAGTCATTGGCTTGCTGCATAGATTAATATGTTTAAGCTTAAGAAAAGGAAATATTGCAACTCACAGCTTGGCAAACTCGTGAAAGAGTTGACTCTATATCAACCACGTTGATCTTCCAAAGGGACTGAAGCATGGCATCTTTTTTATCTTCAATGGCTTTCACTAAGTTCTCTTCTTTGTTCTCTGCTTGGTTCAGCTTCTTCAGGTCTTCCTGTATTTGAATTAAAGAAACAGCACCTACAGATTCGAGATGAAATAAGCTTGTTGGGTCCATTTCAAGGCCTGAGCCTAGATTGCACCAAATAGAGACCCCCTAAATGAAGAATTATAGTACCTGATGCTGCCATTACTTGTGATTTTATCATATGGCCTTTATCTCGCACCCATTCTGCTAAAAATGGTACTTTGATATATCGTTTGTCCTTTCCAATTTCTCTAGCTGCTTTCCTGGTGTAAATGTATCCAATTGTGTGTAGCATAGCTTCACCAAAAGCTGAAGAGGGTAGCAGTCCTAGGTTAATGCCGGTTGCAGTAATATTCAATAAAAAAAAGAAGATAACATATGGTTTGAATTTAGAAGCCCTCTACTTGCTTTCTTGAATAAAAATTAAGGACTATATCCTTCGAGAAGTCATACAACTTCTTTCAATACTTAACCAAATTATACCATAGTGACTGAAGTTTTGCCAATATATACTAAGTAGGCAGTGCATAAATTTCCATATCTTAATCCATCAGCCACTTTTTCATTCAGGCTTCCTCAAAAGACATGCTGTTTACAGAGTAAGTAAAGGTTGAAGTTTGAAAAACCAGTTCCCTTAAAATATAGATCCTTCACCAGAGTCAATGAATTTGTATTTGGTGGCCCAGAAACAAGAGTAGTCATCTTTTGAGAGAGAACTTAAGAAGCAGATAAAGTGGCCGCATTCAACACATACAGTAAATGTCATAACTGTTCAGTACCACTGAACTTAACTCGCCAATCCATGTGGTCTAGTTTTAACCATCCACTTAGGATTGATGTCTAGACCAACTTCTGAAGCACGAGTTAAATTGCTTTCTGAATGAATTTGAACAATTTTGATGTATCATGCAGGCATTGGCTTAAAGTCTTGAACTAAAAAAAGAGTTTTGTGGTTAGAAACCAACTACATCTTTTCACAAGATTAGTTCAGGAGGGGTTAAACATGTGTAAAGAAAAGACAACAGAAGAAAAATTAGAGAAGTACTAAATCAAATTTGCTGACATTACAATTGAAATTGCACAGGCTTCTTCAGATACAATAAGAGATTTATAAACAGGGATCATTCACAACAATTGGAAACTGAACTTTTCTGATCAGAGTTAAAATTTAAAGCCTTTTCTATTATGCTTGTGCTTCAGCGCTCTAAACAATTTCAAATTTGATTAAAGTTTGAATATCAGTCTTCATTCGAGGAACCTCATGGGAAGCCATTAATATTTGCTTGTCAAGATAGGTTTCCAGAGTCAGCAATTTCCAAGTTTCTATAAATTTTAAACTAATAGAATATGCTACTTCCTGAGGGAAATAAGGTAAAGAATTACCAGCTGCTGAGAGGCGCCGTGCTTCTGAATTTGCCCATTTCACAAACTCATCTGTTTGGCCTTCAACAAATGGTTCAAGACGATTTTTTAAAACTGTTATGAGCTTTTCCTCCCTCTCTTTCTGCACTGCCTGCAATAATGAACAAAAAGAAGACCAAAAAAATGGACATTCAATTAGGTGTCTTAGAAAGCTTACATTTTGACAAGACAAGTGAAGAAAATATACCCTCATCTTTTCCTGTACTTTCTGCTTATGAACTTCAATGTCTTGCGACTCTTCTTCAACTTCAACGGATACCAAAGTAGCCAGGGCAAGTTGCCCAACATAATCTTCAAAAAAATCACTTCCAAAAAGCATCCCAAACACAGCAGCAGGGTCAAGCATGGAATCCCTGCAAATTTAGAATATTAGACACCCATATACTTATTAAGTTATACTTATTCATCATGTTTTCTTTCTGAAAAAAGGTGATGACATTAAACGTAATAACAAAATTTTAAGAGCTACTATAGTAATCCATTAGTCAAAAATAATTCTAAGTTTATCTTGCATGAGTCTCATTGTCTTTCCAATGCTAAATATACTTATTGAGAATTCT
Organism: Ailanthus altissimus; assembly: GCA_946807835.1. Classification (NCBI taxonomy): domain Eukaryota; kingdom Viridiplantae; phylum Streptophyta; class Magnoliopsida; order Sapindales; family Simaroubaceae; genus Ailanthus; species Ailanthus altissimus. The sequence goes on from OX327698.1 coordinate 18,463,834, forward strand.
ACTGTGGAAAATTGCACTACTGTCCGGTCATTATTTTGTGAAGAATATTCTTACAAACTTCGAAAAGTTTCCATAAAGTGTCAAGAACAAAAGAAATAGCAACTTTTTGTAAGATAAAATAAGCAAACTGATGTTTCTATCACATAAACTTACTCTTGTACTCCAGCCTTTCCATGCTTGTCATATGCTTCACGCTTCTCAGGGTCACTTAAAACCTGATATGCCTCACCAAGTACCTTGCATATGCACAATAACAAGCCATATAAACACAAGAAAGGCAACAAAACAAGAGGGAAGGAAGCACATTTATGATGAAGGATGGATCAAATATGCAGTTTAAGCTAATAATAAATGGCAATAAACTGTGGAGACAATTATTAAGACTTACATTTTCCTTTTCTGAAAGAAACAAACTAGAGATTGAAAGGATAATTAGTTGGTTTTTAGGAAAACAATTTCAGAAGTCAAAACTTATGATAGTCAAGTAAATAATACTACATTACATCAGTAAAATAATAAGATTTAAAATTTATAGAGAATAAAATATATAAGCATTACCTGAAAGTTTTCAGCAGCTTTTGGGTCTCCAGGATTTTTATCTGGGTGAACTAACCTTGCCTGCAAAAGCACACATAAATTTGAAAAAAAAAAAAACCATCTTTAATATATATAATACACATCCATGTAACATATAGCAAACACAAAATGATAAAATAAAGAAGAGAAAAGAAAAAAGCACATAAGCTGCGAGAAAAAGATGTTTTCAATTTACATTCTTAGGCGTTCATCACACAGTTTGGAACAACAAAATTAATAGGAATGAACCAAATTCAGATTACCCAGAAAGCATAAAGCAGCAGAGTTTGAATTGAAATATTACTTTGAGGTAATAAGCCTTCTTGATCTCAGCAGCAGACGCATCAACTTTGACACCCAAGATGTCATAATATGTAGTGTCTTTCACCATTGCTTTACTTTGGCCACAGCTTTTAGCACCAGAAACACGACCAGAATGAATTAGCCCCATGAGCAACATTCAAACAAACAAAAAAATAAAACAAAAAATGAAAAAAAGAAATACCATCACAATTACATGCAAACAATAACAATTTATAAAGGGAATCTCATTAAAGGATAAAGATTGACTTTTGAGTTTCAGTTCCAATAAAACCAAGAGGTAGAATAAAAAATTTTAACTTGAAATCTAAATCGAAAATGTTCTTGATAAAAACAATGAACCCACATGGCATTATTCATCTAGATCATAACTAAATCAAAAACATAAAACAAAATGTAAATGTCCATGTCACCTAGCTGGAGCTTGATCATAGTAATGCAAATCAATAAAACAAAATTTAGAATCTTTGAATCTTGAACTTACGTGTGATTTTCAGCTAGGCAGCTTAGCCTAAGGAGATCGAAGATTGTGAATTCTTGAATGAAGATTGAAAAAAAAAAATGGAAAGAGAGAAGTGAGAGAAACTTACACAACAAACCCAGAAATGGAACTAACGACCAAATTATGTTAATAATTTAAATTATTAATAGAATTATAACTTTAACTGGGATGAAAGTAGCTTCAGTTTTAGATTCCAAGACGGACAGTTTCTATTAAATGTATGTTAATAGATCTGTTGTATTTCACATTTCTTACAAGTGTTCTGTTAAAAGATTTGGCCACATGCACACGTGACCTGACCTGTCATTCTTTTTTGCACACGTGTGAGCAAACATGAAACAGTTTACAAGGCTTTGACTTTTAATAACCAAGCCCAAATTTACCCACAAAAAAGAGGCCCAAATCGGCCCAAATAGTAATGCTATTTTTTTTTTTTGATTTTGTATCCCAATTCCCACCTATAATATGGGCATAATACTAAAATTATCTTATTATTTTTTTCCTTATTTTTTATTCATCTATTTGACAATCTTCAACAAATGGTTGAAGTAATTGAGATCCAAGATTTAGGACACAAACTTTATGAGAATGGTTTATTTGTAAACTAATAAACATCTGTTGCACTTTTCTTTAAAAAAATAATAATAATTTGTGAGAAGCAATTTTAATGGGGTGATTTTTCGTATTCTTTGGAGTTGATATTTCTGACTGATTTCATAGTCATTGTGCTAATCAAGATTAATCTCAATCTCAGATTTTTAATTATAATATTACTGGACTATCATAGTATGAGTGGAGTTTGAATCTCATATCTTTTGTGCTATGTTAATAAATTTTATATTTTTTATTATATTGTGGGAATTGTCTAATATAAAATTTAAACGATTAGATTTTTGTACAAATACGAGGACAAGAACAACATCAAAATTTCCGCCACTACAAAATTCAGGCGAGCTTCATTAATTTTTTTTCTTTCTCATATATATATATATATATATATACACTTATTTAATGTGTGTTCATTGCTAAAAAAATTGGAAAGTTATTTGGCCATACCCAACGGTGGACAGTGATTAAATTTAATCAAGAATTGAACTAAATTAAATCTTTAATTTAGTTCAATTTGATTTTAGAATTCAGTTTGAATTCGATTTATTTTATTTAAAACCAATCAGTTTGGTTCAAATAAAAATAAATATACTAAATTTTTTAAAAAAAATTAAAAAACAAATATACTAAAATTTAAAAAAAAAATCAAAAACCGAACAAAATCAATTCGATTCGAATGAAATAAAATCAATTGATTTCGATTTTGATCTGAACTAAACCAAAACTGATTCTACTCAGGCCTAGCCACACCATTACATCAGTTACTTTTAAAACAATTTTAACTAACTTATGAGCCATTATATTTTGAGATCTTAGAGTGAATCTAAGTGCAACATTAACTTTACCCTTCATAAGGTTTTTAATCTCATTAACTATGCATCTAATTTGTTTCCATGAGTTAATTGATCCCATAACCAAGTCGACCACATTTTTTTGTATCTATTCCATAACTAACTTATTGCAATTTATTCTCTTGGCCAATTCTAATTCAAACTGGATTGCCTTTGGTTCTGCTACCTCCACATCTGTATGATAGTTATTGGGTGAGACAATCATTGCTATGACTCTCCCCTTATCTCCCCTGACCACTTCCCCTAATTCTCTACCAATTACAATTACATCTACAGTCCATCTCATTTACAACTACATCGACATTGATTCTCTACCAATCTACTTTGAAATTTTCCATGGCTGCTGATGTAGTATCTCTACTCTGGTGCTTGGTTAGTTGCCAATGCATGCTATTAGCATTGCTAGATTCATAGTAAGCCTCCACCCTTACAACCAACTATTTTATGCTCTCTGGTAACCCTTTTATGATGAAGTTGTTTCCAGTATTTCAATTTGCCCAAACCAACAACATTACTCTAGCAATTTCTTCTTGAGTGGTTATTGATCCTGTATATTGTACAAAATCGTATAACTCTTTTTCTAGAGCCCTTTGATTAATTCTGAAACTTAAAAACATTTTTATATATGCTGGCTAATTTACAAGTCACTAAAACATGGAAAATGCTTTCTTCCTTTATATGGCATCTTAGGTATAATGAATTGCTTAGAACTTTTTTAATAGCCAAAGTGCAACCTGTTGGTAGTATATTAGCAAGGGCCTGCCATAAGAATATTTTGACCTTTTGTAGTACTCTGAGGTTTCATACATATTCCCATATTTTCCTTCACTTCACTTATGGTCCTAGATTGCTTATATGTCTTCCTTCCAAAGCTAGGTAGTATCCACTCCTCATATAGTACATTCCTCTTTTGTCATAATGTCAATATAGTATGTCTTCGGTTTTGGATAATGGGCGTAGGATAATCTAGATTTATTCAACATCTACATTTCCATAAGTATTGTTGTATAATCTTTTTCTTCCATCTACTTCCTTCATCGATTAACATATCCACTTTGTTGTCTGTTGGTAACATTTGGGGAGTTACTGGTTTTATAAGTGATTCCCTAGGTAACCAATTACTATTATATATTTTCATCTAACTCCCATTGCTAATTAGCATTTGTCTATTCTACAACAAATCTCCCATCTATATAATACTTCTCTATATGTAAGATGTATTGTACCATAAGCTAGCCTCTATAAAGTTCTTCTGTTTAAAGTTTCTTGCTTTAATAACTTTGGCTATCAAAAATTCTAGATTTTAAAGCAGCTTCAAACCTTGTTTTGCCAAAAGACTTTGGTTAAAGTAATAGAATTCTCTAAATCCTAATCCATCATCACTCTTTCTTTGACACATTCTAGCCCAGCTTGCCTAATATATCTTTTTCTCTTTTGAATCCTTGAATCCCCACCAGAATTTACATATTATCCTCTATATATCTTTATAAAGCCCTATTGGAAACTTAAAGATACTTATAGTATATGTTGGCATAGATTGTGCCATTACTTTTATGAGTACCTCCTTTACTTTTATGAGTACCTCCTTTCTCCTACTAGAAAATAATTTTTCTTACTATTCTTTGATTTTACCATATACCTACAGTTTGGTTTCATTAAAGAATTTCCATTTATTTCTCCCTACCATAGAAGGCAATCCAAGATACATCTCATGCACTGACACTCTTTTAAGTTAGAATATTTCTTGGATGGTTATTTTCTGATCAATAGGGAATTAAGGCTTAAAATTATAAATGACTTCTCATAGTTCAAGACCTGTCCAGATGCCTCGACATAACATTCTAGAATTTGCTTCAACCTGTTATAACCTCCAATACTAACATTTGAAAATTTTAAACCATCGTCTGTAAATAATAATTGAGAAATTAAAAGAGACTTGCTTAATCTGATTCCATTAAAAAATCTATTTTTCTGCCTTGTATAGCAAGGATGAGAAAGCCCCAGCACATAATAGAAAGAGAGAATGTGACAGGGAGCACCCCTGCCTTAGCTCTCGTTTAGACATCACCTTACCTTTAGCCTTTCTATTAATTAAAATTGAGAAAGATGATGTAATGACACATCTTATGACTAATTCTGTGCACTCAGTAGCAAACTCCAATCTCTGTATTACATCCTCCAAAACATTTCTACTCAACTCTATCATAAGTCTCGCTAATATATAGCTTCAAGGTAATAAGATCACCCTTTCCTTTTTTTTTTTTACTCCTAATCTTATACAAACACTCATAGCTAATTATCACATTATAACTCATCAATCTATTAAAGAGGCAGGCACTTTGGTTAGGGGATATAATGCTCTTCAACATCTTTTTTAGCCTATTAGATATTGTTTTAGCTATAAATTTATATATAACATAGCATAAGTTAATAAGTCTAAAATCAGTTGTTTTCTAAGGATTTGGCATTTTAAGGATTAGAGTTATCAATGTATGATTTAAGTTAGATGCATCACCTTTGGAATTGAAGATATACAGATATATATTTATGGTAGCCTCCCCCACTGCACTTCAATGCCTCTTATAAAACCCTACTAGTAATCCATTTAGGCCTAGTGATTTGAAGGGACTAGATTGCTACATTGCTTTCATTAACTCCTCTATTGTGAATGGCTTTGTTAGATTCTTATTCATTTTTGCAGTGATTTCCATTAAGTGCTGCCTTCTTACATCTTTTAGAGGTTTCATTGAAGAGAAAATGTTAGAGAAGTATTCATAAATGATCTATTCTACTTTTTGGTCCTCCTCATTCGCCACTCTCTTTTTACCCATAATACCTCTTATCTTATTCCTCTTTTTGTTTAAAGCTATTGCATGGAAGAACTTGGTATTTTTGTCCTCCTCCATAAACCAAGGAATCCTTGATCTTTGTTTCTAGTACATTTCTTCTTTATGTAATAGTATATCAATCTATTTTTCTAGGGTTTGTATCTTATTGTTTGTCTCATAATGCATGCCATTCATCTTACACTACTTAAGTCTTTAGAGTAAGTGGTCCACCTTTCTTTTTCTTCCAACAAATTCATGTTTACTCTATTTTTTTAGTCCCATTTTCACTTTTGAAGTCTTTCCAAAGAAATATTGAATTGGGTTGCTTCCACATTTTTCCTCACCATTCCAAAATATTTAACAACTTCTGCACAACCTCCATGTCCATCCCAAACAGCTTTATAGCAAAACTTGGAAACAATTTTCCTTCTTTCTCTAATCAACACATGTTGTTCCTAGGCCTATAATAGAATTGGTCAGTAATCTGATCCTGTTGTTGTTAAGTTGAGTGTATGATATACGAGTGTACATGTAATTTCAAAATTTTATTATACGCAGTAGAAACATGTTAACAATATACACCCAATTTAACAAATTAAACATATATATCACATGTACGCATAAGTATAACTATTATAAAAAATTTATATGATGAATGATTGTGCTAAAACAATATGTAAAAATACTTACCTAATGAAGGTAGCTTTACAAAATCTTCAATTCCTCCATCTATCCAGGTGAAGAGCTCACCTTGAAGTGTATTCTTGAACAATTATAGTTCATAATAGTTTGGTGAGATTATGGAGCTAGAATGGTAGCTTTGATTTAGAATTCTAGCAATATTTTGTGTTCAAACTCTTTGAACATAAATATATGTTTCCATAAAGATAAGTATAGTTTTGGTCATCCATGAAAGAAGAAGAAAAAGAAGATTTCTTTTGTTCCTCTTATCAATACTTTGTAGCCTTTTAACTCATTGAAAGAAAAAAAAAAAAACAAGACCAAAAACATTTCACTCTCCCTCAATTGCTTTACTTGGCTGAATCCCTCATCCTCCAACAATGAATGATTATCATTCATTATTATTTTAGCCAATAATAATGCTATCCATGGCCTACCATAAGAGATAATTGATCACATTCATCAATTGTTCCACTAATTCACATATGGCCGGCCATGTGCACCAAAATTGAATCAATAAATTCAATTTTATCTTATCTCCATAAATGACAAACATTAGGTCCTATTGCATTTAATAAACACAACACCTAACTTTTTTATTTTATTTTATCAAGTGGCAAAATGACAATATCCATTTAATATAAATGCATGGTCCACTTTAGTATAAATTACTTGAAACATAAATGGTCGAAACATAAATGGTCCACTACCATTTAATATGTTTCAACCTTTACTTTATTAATTTAATTAAATTAATTATTCAAAATACTTTTGAATAAATAATTTACTATACTAGTTTTTACTAGTAAGATTAAATGGTAAAATCAAAGTAAAACAATCCATGGACCAAATTGTACCATTTGTCAAAATTTTATTGATTAACAACTCTTGTTAACTAATTAAATCATGTACTTAACATTTAATTCTTGACAAATGTATATCCCGAGAGATCCTGAAATAATTATTCAATTTGTTTTGAAATTTATTGAATCTAATTATTCAATCCAGTCTGCTACCTTAATACGTAACGAGTACACTTCATATTGTGAGACTCTCTAGGTCTACACCCGATTTGTCATATAGAGCTCATCCATATGTCCGTAAACGATGCCCCCCACACACGTTAGGAATAGTATAAAATGGCATGTTAGACCATACAAGTTGAAGTTATAACATATTCGTATAATCCTTCCATTATTTTTATCCTGAAAAAGTAAATATATAGATCATCACTGTCAAATATCAATTTACTCAACCATAAATTTATATCCAGATTTATATTTCTATAAACAATATCCACAAACACTTTTGTGATATTGTTTATCCCCTAGGAACTTTTTTTTAGGTTTATGCTTGTGGTCACAAGCCTTTTTGAAATACAATCTCAGAGATTCAAGATATACAACCCACTCATATGAGCTCACAAATCTCATATCTACGCATACCGAACCCTATAAACATCGGACCATACCCAACGACACCCAACGATCAAACTATCAAAGGTTTCTGACATATGTGTAACCAAGCATGGTGGATCACTTGCAAGCCCATCGTGGCACTCAAGTCAAAGGACCACAATATACTACTTAACTCGGAAGACCTTCTATTGATGACTTTATGAGATGTCTATTGGAGATCTACGTGAGTCTGTTTAATATCCAATACTCAATGAATACATATTCTCTATACAAGCTTCCACTAAACTTATGGTTTGCTAAGACTAACCATCTGGACCATTCAGATATAGATATACAATAATCTATATTAATGTGTTCCACCAATAGATCCTAATAGTTGCAACAAAGTATTCTACTTGGAATCTTTTGAACAACTTGTTCCACTCTTTATTGTTAAGGCATTTATCAACTCTTTCCTCCATTAATTTTAAACCATATCTTTTATTCGACCAAGCATATGGATACCCATTACACCCCATATCACTCAATCCATACACCCGTATAGTTGTTCTAAAGTTTTAAATTATTGTTGTGCTTTTAGGTGGTCTTTCAATTTTCTCCTCACTTGCTAGGATATCATTGAAACCACCATTGTAAACCCATGGTATTTTGAACATTTCTGCAAGCCTTTTCCATGTGCGTTTTTTTATTTGTTGCTTCTAGTAAGTTGTAAATTCTTGTATATCTATAGGTTTTAGCTTCCATTTCTTTAACAATGACATCCATATAGCCTTTAATATAAGAGGTTATTCTGAGATCTACTTTATCTTTCCATATCAGTACCAATCATCCTCTTAATCCTTCATGCTAACTTCAAAGTAGTCCCTAAACTGCAGTTTGTTCTTAATCTGTTGCATCTAATAGTCATGCAATAGCATATATCTTGTGCATTTGTTTGGAGAATTTTATATAGTGATCTAAATGTTTGAGGTTTCCCCAAACCTCAAACATTTTAGCTGATGATCTTTATGGCTTTTAACGAGGTTGTATTATAGCCATCGCCAATAATACATTCTGAATTTCGATTCCAACCAATTTCCTACCATCTCCATTTTTGTTCTGTATGCTAACTATTGGCTGATCAAGTTGATTGTATGCTTTAGTACCTAAGCACAAGTGATAAGGGCAAAATTGTCATATATTTTCTCATGTTTTTATTATTGATATTTTATGATTTTATGAGAATAGATGGCTATTTATGTACTTTATTGTTATTTATAGGGACTTAAACGAAATTTAAAGAAAGAACGCAAAAGGAGCGAAAATAGGGACTAAAATGCAAAGTTTTCAAATTATGAGTCCAGCGCCCCCGCGCCACAAGTATTTTCGCCCCAGCTCTGAAATAGTGATCGAAATAAGAAAAACGACCTGATTAAGTCGCGTCTAGCGCCCCAGCGCCTAAGAGTCACCGCGCCAGCGACGATACATCGCCCCAGCTCTATCAGCATACCGCGCCAGCGGTGAAGCCGTTTTCATGCAGCGCCCCAGCGCCAAGATACCACCGCTCCAGCGGTAATAGCTTTTTCACACGTCGCCCCAGCGACAGATGCATAGCGCGCCAGCGGTAGTGCGAGTCCTAGTCCGACAAGAATTGAGATTTTCAAGCTCATATCAATCCCTATATAAAGCCACTCGTTCCCAACCTTCAAGAAAGGAATCCAAGATGGCCCAAGAGCACCAAGAATATAGAACACAAGTCTTGGAGAGCAATAGGAGCTTAATTGAAGCAACTTTTGAGAAAGATACAAGACGTTCTTCGGCATCAAGAGTTTCTAGGCAGCGCAATTAAAAGCAATTCGACGTCTATATCGGTTTGCTAATAATTGTATCATGATTTATAATTATTTTTACTGCTGTTCTCTTATAGCCATGAGCTAACTTATTTTCTAGGGTTAATATTTGAACTCAATATGTGTGCTTAATTGTCATATCTTTTAGTATTTAATAAACTTAGTCATTTATTATTTAAATTACTTGTGTTTAATGCTTCAATATATCTGGCCAATATATGGTAAATGAATTGGTAATATGTTGATAAACTCGGAAGAGGAATCAATATATTTAGACCTAGGTAATTTGATACATGATTGTAGAGTAACATTCAATGTTGCATATGCAAGTTTTAATTTAGAATATGAATATACCTAATTGGTATGTATGATCAATAAGACCTAATCTTAATGAATCTTAATTTATTACAAGTACCATAGGAATATAGGTATTTGGTAAATTAGGGTATACTTGCATGACCTTGGAAGAGGCTTGTGAATACATTAGCGTCTTGATCAATAATAAAGACTAAGTGAGTTAAATATTAGAGGGTTAATCATTAAAAAGCATATTGATGGATAATATTAATCCTAGGTTTTCTCTACATTGCTATCTTTAAATCTCATTGCATTGTGTTTTTGCTTTTATATTTCTAACATTCATTCTTAGATTTTTATTTTTCTGAATAATTATTAGAAAGACATAATTTTAGTAATTGGTTAAAAAAAAAACATTATCCCTGTGGGTTCGACATCCGACTAATTAGTCTCTTTATTACTTGCATACGATAGTGTATACTTGCACTTAATTTATGATATAGAAATATCGCATCAACAAGCGCACGTTATCATATCAAGTAATATAGAATTTTAAGTCTAAATATCATTCCTACAATAATTATATGATCTAATTCTTTCAATCAAGTACTAAAATTATAACTACTTAATTTTTATTCAAAAAAACTAAAATCTAAAATCAAGTAATTAACCTAATTCTATTAATTAAACTTAACTTAAATAACAAATAAATAAAGAGATGAATTCACCAATTGATAATAATTTAGGGTTTAGACTTAACCCCTAATATTTAGTCAAAATCTTTAACTTCTTTTTAATCCCTTAATATAAATTGATTGACTTAGACACTAATCTCATCATAAGCCTCTGTCGATAGTCAAATAACTATATTACATATTCTAATAACTACTTATATGTCTATGGCAATCATAATATAATTTAATTCATTCAAATTAAGTCTAAATTATACCATACATATCATCTAGGTATATGTTTATCCTACATAGAACTCATAGTTATTACCCTATGATCATGCATCAAACATATGAATCCCTTTGTCAAGTTCATCATAGTTCATCAATCATCCAAAATATTAATCATGTATAATAAAAGCATGAAGATCAAGATAGAATGAATCAATTGTATATATTAAGATTAATAACTAAGAATCCATAAAATTCAACTATATACTAGGTTCACATAGTCTAACTCTAGATAAACATATTTAGCTCATCATAAAACTAAAAATATCTAACTAATCCATGAAGAGCAGTAAGAACAAGAACATAATAATAAGGAAATATAAGAAAAACTATTCAAGAAGACGCCTTGATGTGCTTTTCTCTTTTCTTTGACTTGAATCTTAATTTTTTTGACTTTGATATCTCAATTTTGTGTGAATTGTTCCTCTACATTTTTTTCTCTCTAAAAGTCTATGTTTTAACTCATAAAAGTGTGCTTTTATAGGTATGAGAAATTCTAGGGACGAGGGACTTCGAATCCCACTCGAATTAGGACTGAAAAGTAGGGTTTTATCACTTATCGCATGAGTGTCGTGGCGCTGAGTCCTAGGAATGCAAAACTGGTGTTCTTTGATTAGGAGCCACGATGCTGGGGTTGGGCATTATGATGCTCCACGTTCTGTCCACGGGCGCTGCAGCGCCCTGCCTTGGCGCCACAACGCCGAGCCTTGGCGCTACAACGCCGAGGCCTGGTTCCTGATGGTTGTATAATTTGACCGTATCTCGCTCTTTTCTTATCTGATTTATCTCTCGTTTATTCCTATTCGTTATATTTTTCATCGCGCAGCTATTTATAATTAAAAAAACATAATTAAATAGCTTAATATTTATGATTTAAAGCAAAATACCTAAGTTTGAGACTAAATATACTAGTACATGTATACCATTATCATAAGTTTGCTTTCTTTTTTCCTCTTTGGGCCTTCTAGATTAAGTCCACTTCATTTATTTTCCTTAACATGGGTCCTTACTTGGCACATTTCTTCGGCGTAAGTTTTCTTGCGATGTATTTTTGCCTTTTTTTCATTTGTTTATTTGGGTTTAAGTTTGTTACTTTAACCATCTATTGGTAAGCCATTTGAACTTTAGCCACTTCCAAGTCCAAGGATTTAGTTAGCTTATACTCCTCCTTTTTGTTGTCTTTTTTTTTCTAGTAGTTGAGCTAATTTTTTCCACCTATATTCCATTCTTTTTCTACTCGTAATTAATCTCTCTGTTGATGTCATCTTTCTCATATGAACTTTCACACAATTCCATGTCTTTTTACATACTAGATCGTACAAATTCATTACTGATCTCGAGTCTCTACCACCTTTTATTAACACGTCGAGGTTCTAGCACCATCTTTTTCTGTTTTGATTCTGGGTCTTATCTCTTTTTAGTGCCATCTAATTAATATTTTCTTTAAAATAAACTAAAAATAGTTATTTGTTGGCTAAATGTACCTGAACATTCTAACTACCAATGAATTTAATATTTTTTAATTATGTTTCTATTGTTTTACAAAATCAATAAAAGGTTGAAGTCCAAACTCGTATCAAACAAGATAATACACGTAAAACCAAACCACTTCATGAGGCTTAATTTTTAGCTTTGTTTTTTTAGGTTATAGTTTAATAGATATTAAAGCTGCATTAAGTAAAATCCAAAAATATAAGAACCTTAATGCTAAGGCCCACTTGATGGAAAACTTAGCCCAAAATAAATAAGCTCATATGACAAGCTAATGGAGAAATATAAGTTTAACAAAAAACTTCTTAACCCTTAGATAATAGAGAAACATAAGATTAATAAAACACTTTTTGGCCCTTAAAGCACTTTTAAAATAAGGAAAGCTAATTTAGGAATTGGTGATTCAACAATTATGTATGTGCATGAATTAAGATGAATATCAAGTAAATAGTCAACAAAGAGTCTAGAACGTATTGGATGTACGAGGGAGAAGTAAGACGGAGAGTTAGAAGTAAGAAAGAGGGCAAAAATACGGGGAGACAACTTCTGGTTGCAGTACCGCAGAGCAGGTTTGGCAATGCCATAGAGCTGAAAACAAAAGCCATAGCACTACAATGCTTGCCATATAGTGTCGTGATGCCAATCCTTAGCATCGGGCACTTCAAAAGCTTCCATCTTTAACTTGGATTTGACTTCTTTGAGAAGGTTTCAAATTTTTATACAAATGAACTCTTATTCTAACTAGGTTTATAAGGACTTTGTAAACATTATATAAACCCTAAGAATTCAAAAGATATTAAAAAATAAGAGATTAAAGAGTTTGATAGACATCAAGTGCTTGTGTGCATTAAAGTGAAATCATTAGGAGCGTTTTTTATTCTTATGTGAACAATAATATGCCAAACATATTCTTTTTAGAGATCTTTCTTCTTTTTTTTCTTTTAATCTCTGAAAGAATTAATAAGAGAGGCTAAAATCCCTTAATTTATCGTAGACATAGGCTTTTACTAAACCACATAAATTGATTATATGTGTTCTGATTTAATCGGGTTCTTATTTTTCTTTCTCTTATATTTGCTTGTGATTATACACTTTCAAATAAATAGGTATTAAGACGAAAGGCCATTTTCAAGGAGATATTAGTACTTAACCTAACTTCCCCCCTTAACAAACTAGTATCAAAGCCAAAGTTATGTAATACACTTAGGTGGTATTTTAACCATGGTAAGTTTCAAGTAAGATATATAGAGGTTCAATGGAATGAATAACTACAATTTATGGAAGGTAAAGGTCATAGGTTTACTAGTGAAGGAATGGTTAGACTCAGCCCTAAAAAAAACCCAATCAATTATTAGTGAAGAGAAGAAACTTGTGAAACCTGGGGTGATAAATTAGAATACCATTCAGATAATAGCCCATAGCATTATAGTGTTAACGTTAAGTGATGAAGTGTTAAAAGAGGTGATTGGAGAGAAGACAACATTAGATCTATGAAAGAAGTTTGACACATTGTACATGAGGAAGTGTTTAGTGAATCATTTATATGTAAAGAAAAAATTACCCCAGCTGTCTATATCTAAAGGGTCTTCAATAAGAAATCATGTTGACATCTTCAATAAGATTATCATAGATCTTGAGACTCTAGATATCAAGATTGAGGATGAAGATAAGGTCATCTTCCTATTAAGTTCGTTACTATCAAGTTATGAGCATTTTATGGATACGATCATGTATAGTATGGAGACTTTTACAATAAATGACGTCAAGGCATTATTCAATTAAAAAGAATTGAGAAAGAGATCTGAATCCAATAATGTAACATATTTGGTTGCAAAATGAAATAATAACAACCAACCTAGGAGGAGACTAAAAAGTGTTTTGTATGTAACAAGAAATGGTACTTTGTGAGGGATTATTCTAAAGTAAAAGGAATGGATAGAGATGCTACAATAGTAAGTCATAAAAATGACATCAAAGTTATAGACTCATTAGTAGTCTCTAATGGAAAGTATGTTGACAAGTGAATACTAGATTCTGGGTCTAATGTCCATAAGTGTCAATCCTTTTTCGTAGATATGCTATCTTATTTAGATTTGGCTCCATGCCAACTGAACTTAAATGGCTGAAGGGTCTTACTAGGGCTATATGTCATATGAAGTAAGGAAAATCTTGAAGGTTCATACTTTTATGAGCTTTAAAGCCTTTACCAAATGATGGCCAACTTTAAGTTATAGAAGGTTTTCATTACCTTATTGTGTATGACAATGAGAAGATAGCTACTCCAAAGAGGGACCTGTTCTTCAAGAATGCTGAATAGAAGCACCTTTGGTTCTTTACTGGAAGCAATTAAGGATAGTTTTATAAAGGTACTTATGGTCCTCGATTATGTCCTCATATTTTTTTTTAAAGAAAAGTTATCTATTTTTTACAAAATAATTTATCGTTTAGTAGAGCTATTTTTTTATCGTGTCTTCTAATATATGTTGTTATTTTGTTTCAGCTACTTCTTAGTCTCTAAAACCAAAGTTTTTTTAGGAAAATGAGAGTCGTGTTTAAGTAGCTCTCACATTCAGTGGTTTTTGTGAGGAGTTACTCTCTTGGGATAACTTAGTCATTTCAAGCCTTATCAGGGACATTCTTACTTCTATAGGCTCTTCTGACTTTTGTAGCAAGGATAAGTTTTATTTTTACTGCCTCAATCTTACGTAGTACCAATTTGTATTGGTAAGTGTTGACTTGTGATTTTGTCTTTGTAGCCATGGAGAAGAGTATAAAGATGCCCATTTTCTGACATTAATCCTTTATTTTTATTGTGGAGAAAATAAATATGCTTCTTAATTTGAGGATGAAAGGTTTATGAGAGTTTTCTGTCGATGATCCTTGTATTGGTACTCCAGTTGCTTTTAAAAAGAGGCTTGAGATTATTTCTTCCCTTTCTTATAGAGTTCGCCTCTCCTAATTACGGAGACTGCTTTTCTGCCTACTACTGGGGTCCTTCCTCCTCTTCCACTTCCTTGATTTGGTGGCGGAGGATCCAATATAAAGGCTCGTAGTAAATGTTCAACTCTAAAGCCCTGGTCGAGGTACAGACCAAGGTCTTTTCAATTGATCTATCTGTTAGAATTTGTGCTTACGTGCCATCTCTTTATGTATGAATATTTGTTTAATATTTATACTAGTATTATCATTTCATTAAATTGCTAATTATATTTTATATATGGTAAGATGCTTATAACGTTTCAGACATTGTATGATCTGAAAGAGTTCAGATCAGTGCTAAGAATTAGCAACGCTGAGAGTTATAAATGCTAAGAGTTGGCACTAATAAGAGTTATTAGGTTATAATAGTTGGCAATATCTAAAAAATTAGAACCTTGTCTGAAATAGGATAAAGACCTGAGAATACATTAGTAATGACATAGTTGCAAAGAGTTGCAAATAATGCTAAGAAATATCATTATACAAATATGTTCTCAAATATTATGCTCCTGATCTATCTTCACTGATGTTGGTCTCTCAGTGAATACCTTAATAAATATATAGATCGATGTATGTCTATATCTAGATAATTCAGATGGTTAATCTTAGTAGACCATGAGTTTAGTGAAAGCTCGTATAGAGATACAAGTATTCAGTAAGAACTGAATACTGAACAGACTCACAAATACCTTTAATAAACATCTCATAAAGTCATTAATTGAGGGTCTTTCGAGTTGAGTAGTATTCGTGGTCCTTTAATCTAAGTATCGTGATGGACTTGTATCGATCTATATCTTCGCTCTACCCAGATATAAATGATTAAGGAATTATACAAATATGTTATAACCTCAACTTGTATGGTCTAATATGCCACTTTGTAATATCCATAACGTATGTATGGGGCATCGTTCACGGACGTATGGAGGAGTTCCATATGAAAATTTGAGCGTGGACCTAAAAAGTCTCACAATTTGAAGTGTACTCGTTGTGCACTAAGGCAACATTATGGATTGAACAATTTCATCCTAGAAATTTCAGCAAACCAAAACTATATTTCAGGGTTCCTCATGTTATAAACTTGTCTAGACTTAATGTTAAGTACATCATTTAAATAGTTGGCAAGAGTTATTAACTAATTAAATATTGACAAGTGGCACAATTTTGTCCCATAAATTGTTTCATCGTACATTCACCCATTAACCATGTTCGTAAAATCAAATAAGGTAAAAAAAATTAATTATTCAAATAGCTTTTGAATAATTGAATAAATAACATTTATTTACTTGTTTATTATTTTAGTTTAGGTGGGAGAAATATACCTAATTAGGTATAATTGCCACCAAATATTATATTTTAGTTTAATAGCCACTTAATCAATTTTAGAAGCACTTGTGAAACGTATAACACATCTAAACATTATTTTGAATAATTGATTAACAAAATGGTGAAGTAAAAACGTGCATGGTGAAAGGGATTGAAAGAGAGTTTGGTTTTTGAGAGTTTTTTTTTTAAAAAATAGGTTGTGAGAAGAATTAGAGAGAAAGAAAAATAAATGTCTCTTATTTTTCTTTCAAGCAATAAAAACCTTGTTGTTAGAAATTCAATTCCGACTATTCTAGCTTCACAATCCCATTGGATTATTGTGAACTAGAATTGAACAATAGTGCACTTCAAGGTGAGCTCAAAGTTGGAGTTAGGAAGAATCCGGAATTAAAAGTTTCATCGAAGGTCATCAAAAGTATGTTTATATAATCTTAAGTTGTTAATGATTTAAGTTACATGTGTATATGTTGATTACATGCTTAATTTCGCTGCAAAATTTATGTGTATGATACATGTATTTAGTTTTTTTAACAGGTACACATCACATGTATACACCTTAAAACACGTTAACATTATCTCCACTTCTCGAAGAGGAAGAGGTACGAGCATGTACTACCTTTTTTAAGAGAATCGAAGCAGGCACTGCTTAAGGATTGTATTATACTAGTGTTGGCGTACAATGCTTTACAAGCAATGTCCCATGGCATTAGGTACATTTTAGAGTTAATGTCTTCGAATTTCTTGATCTTTGTTTTTGTTCCTTTTATTTGTGTAATTGTTAATTATCTTGGTTTCTTTGTTGTTTGTAAAAAATTGTTGCCCTAACCAATCATTATCATGGCATTTATAAGGCTATTATTGATTTTTAGATAGAAGTAGCTAGTGAAGTTAAGGCCACTAGTACCAAGGAAACCTTAAAGGAGAGCAAAATGCATGTGGAAGCTGTTGAGCATAAGTTGAACTCTTACTTCACCAAGCTAAAACATGTTAAAGAGAGAGTATATGCCAAAGTAGGGGTAACTGAAGCTAAGGCTACTTTTATGAAAAGCAAGGTCATCATGCTAGAAGCTAAGGTGAAAGAGCTTAGGGAGTAAGTTAAGGTCCTCTAGAAAAAAAAGCACTTAGCTACAGAGCGCCAATAAGGGACTAGAGAGACAATTGGAGCTCTCTAGTCTTCGAGTTGACAAGCAGGTGTCTAAGGCTCTGACTTAGTTGATGGATATCTTCAAGGTCTGTTATGCTAAGTTGGACCTCTTCTAGGTTTATGAGCTCTTTATGCCTCAAATGACACTATTATGGAGGATGCTACTCCTGATGCTATTCTAACCATTATGGGTCTTCTTACTCAAGATGTTGTTGGCTCTTTAACTGCTCCTCTAGTTAATAATGCTCTTGCTCCTTTTGCGGCTACTATTGAAGGTCATCCCAACCCTCCTGCTGTTTAGTTCTTTTCTTTTCTTTTTTCAAAACTTATGTAATAAACCATCTTTTATTAATGAAAAAATAATTATTTTTCTTCTATGCCTTCTTCTCATTCTTAGATTTGTCTTTATATTTTTAATGCTTGTGGATTGTGTTACTAATTGACTATCTCGTTCAAGTGTGTTGAATCTCTGATGAGCAATATATGAATGCTTTAAGTTTCAAGATCATTATAAGTTAATCTTATTATAGACCACTTTTCTTTTTTCTAGTATAGTGTTCACTGGTGAGGTGATTTATCTCTTTTTTACTTTTTGTGATCTCTTTCTCTTAAGGTCTTGCTTTTTCTTTAAGGAAATGCTTTTTCAGGAATGATTGATCCTGGACTGTGAGATTAGATCTACAGTTGGGTTCTTTTAAATGCTTGTAAGTCTTCTATATACAAAGCCAGTGGTTTTATTAATTCTCCACAATCTATCTTTTGTCTAACTCTGTGCCTTGAGATAGTGTTGTATCATTTTCTTCTTTCTTTTTGCGAGTTTTTTTCCTCGATTCTTCTTTCTACTTTAGCTAATTTCTCTTTTGTCAAGTTTTCTTCCTTTTCCTTTTATAGGTGGCTCTTTTTTGGATTTTTTTGAAGGTTTCAAACCCAAAGCCTTTCTTGTTCAAGGGATTTATAGGTCATTTTTTGCTCTTGACCCTTGTCTCCAGTAGCTTCGATTTTTCTTTAGGAATCATTTCAAACCAAGCTGACCCTCGTAACTCAAAAATTGGTGTGAGAGTGAAACCTGACTTGAGTGAAGGTGAGGAGACTTCATTTGTAAGGAAGAATAATAAGGGTGTTTATCCCCTAAGCAAGTAGTTTTTTAAGAAAAGAATGTTTACCATCTATTTAACGTCTGTTTGTTTTGAGTATTGATATGCATTCTCTTTTTTTTAGTAGATATGAAAGACGATGATTGAAGTCGTAAGTGAAGTCATCTTGAGAACTCTCTTATTGATCGTTCATCTATCTAAGTATCAAAAGGTAGAGATAAAGGCTAGCAGAATCAATTGTCATTTGCTGGTCATGGTCAATCCACTACCTCTGATCGAGGATCTTTTGTTGTCCCTGGTCGTGGCTAGTCTTCTTCGATTAATTTAGGTTGAGGTAGCTTTGGGTCTATTCCTCGGAGGTTTCCCACTACAAATAAGAGGGGAAATGACCTGTGGAGTCTTCTTAGCCAAACCTAAGGCCTTTGCTCCTGAGAGATGAGTATTTGGACTGAGACACGATTCACAAACTGCTCGCAAGTAATTCTCTTGTAATATCTTTGAACATTCTCACTAATGTATATTAGGGTAGATTCTTCCATTTGCTTCCTCTTTTCAGGGAAGATGAGTATTCGATAAGATCTTCTTAGACCCAACAGATATAGAACTAGGACCCTCCCATTGCTTTTCAAATATCTTTGATAAACATTCTTGAGGTAATTTCTTTCTTTGTCTCCTTACTTTCGTCAAACTGCCCCTTTTGTGTTGACTTTATTCTCTTCTTTCTTGTCCTTTTTAAGTTGTATATGGATTGTCCCTTTGTTGACAGTCTATTCATGGTTTGATTCATGATAGAATCAAAGCCTCTAACCTTAAGAAAGACCTAGTTAAGTCTAAGGTGCAATATCGTCTTAAGAAGAAGGAAGTCTAATCTCTGGTGGAGACGGTCCAGAAGATGTCAGCTTGAATAACGATGATTGAGAGTATGTCTATAGAGTTTGAGCACTTAGTATAGTTTGTCGGCGCAGTTGGATCTTAGGCACGTGGGTGTATGCATGTGTAATTGTGTCTATTGCCTAACGCAGCGAAAATATAAATTTTTTAATAAACATAATAAATAAATATATTAATCACATTAATATATTTATACAGTTAGAAAACTCACCAAACGTATAACGTTATACACGTATTTTTTCTAGAGTCCGCATAGAGACCAACTTGCATGCAGTTCTAGTCACCAACTCGGTGGGCTTGGTGAGCTAGAACAGCAACTCCATATTCAACCTGAGATTAACTCTTAATTCCCAAAATGATCAGGAGTGAATTTATATCATTTTCTCCAAAAAGATAAGAAATTGAGAATTTGAAGCAATTCACAATTGCTCCAATTGGAAGGGAGGGAAAATCCCTCCCCTTTTCCTTTTTAATTTTTTCTCTTTCTTTTTTTCTTCTTCATTTCTCTCGGCCAAATCTTGCTTCTTCTCTCTTTCTTTTTCTTTCTTTATATATATATATAATATAATATAATATAATATAATAATATATATTATATAATATAAAAATAAAGATATTTTAATTATTTAACTATTAAATAATTAAACTGAGAAATGACCATTTTGTCCTTCGTGAATAGTTACCAAGTTTACCCCCTAGTGGGTCCTATCAAATCTCACACTTGGATAAACTCAACTAAGGGTCCACAATACGCTACGTGTCATAATTCAATTAGTAAATAACAATTATTAACTAATTATTGTATTTAACACTTAAATACAAACACGCATGCATTCCCGTGAAAGTGCTGAATATTACTAGATTAAACAATTTAATCCGACACACTGCCCCAGTGCACAACGAGTACACTCCATATCGCGGGACTCCCTAGGTCCTAAGCCTGATTCATCAAATGAAACTATTTTATAAGCCCGTGAGCAATGCCTCACGCACACGTCACGGATATACAAATCAGCGCGTTAAACCATACAAGCTGAGGTTACAACGCATATGTATAGTCCTTCCGTGATGATATCCAGGATGTGCAGGGATATAGATTATCACCGTCAAATCCCCATGTTCTTATCTATGTCCTATCTCCAGACTCGTATCTCAATAAATAATAAACGCAAACTCCTTTGTCATATTGTTTGACCCTGACGGAACTCTTTCCCGGGATTATTGCTTGTGGCCACAAGACTTTCTGAGATACAGTCTCGAAGCATATATCTAACTCCATATGAGAGCTGACGGATCCCATATCTGTATGCACCGGACTCCATAAGCATCGGACTATACCCAGCAACACCCAGCGGTCACACCATGAAAGGTCTGTGACATGTATGGAACTAAAGTATGGTGGATCACTTGTTGGATGTTGTCCATTCTTGGGTGTATACATGTGGGTTTTGTGTTTAATCATAATTTATACATATCTCATATATATAATGAAGCAGCGGAAGCTTAAAACATTACAGTAAACACAATCATAATATATTAATCAGAAACGAAATTGAGAAATAACCCTTGAAGCCTTTGGATGGAGATTGTTGAAGTTCACCAAAATGTTGTCTTTGATCAATTCTAGTAATCAACAATGGTGGGTTTGATTATCTAGAATGACAGCTTTTGATCTAGCAGTTGTTTAACTACTTAAACTTGTGTTCTTGATTTTTCTTTTGATTAACACTTAATCATTTAATCAAAAACCTATTTTGCTAAATTAGTTTTAAGCCTTTAAAATAAAATAATGAATTCAACTCTTGAATCCATTAATTAGAAGACAATTTCTCTTTTCTCTCTTTATAAAATGGCTGACCTAATTTTGCAAAATCAAATTAACAAAAACCTTATGAATTTAATTTACATTTGTTTTATTTATACAAATGAATTTAATTTCACTTAATTTCAATTTGAATTTAATCTAACCTAATTATAGTTAACTCTTAACTTTAGTTAGGTTAAACTAACATTTAAATATTCTAACTATAGTTAACACTTAACTCTAGTTCATTAAAAGAATATTTAAATATTTTAACCATAGTTAACTAACTTAACCATGGTTAGGTTAACTTTTACTTAACCATTAAGTATAGTTAATCTAACTTAACTAAATGGTTAACTTTTAACCTTAGTTAAACTTAAATTATTTATTCAACAATTAAATAAATAAATATTTATTTGAATTATTTAATAATTAAATAATTATCAAGTAAAATTACAATTATGTCCTTACTCGGTTACCTAATTAACCTAAAGTGGGTCTCACCATCTGACCATATACTTTAGTTAACGTAACCTTAGTAAATTGCTGGATTTTACTGTATTGAACTATTCAACACGGTATGCTGCCCAAGTGCTCAAAGAGTACATTTTATATTGGGACTCCCTAGGTCCACGCCCGATTCGTCAAATAAAACTATTTCACAAGTCCGTGAACGATGCCCCACGCACACGTTACGGATATTACAAATTAGCACGTTAGACCATACATGTTGAGGTTACTCCATATTCGTATAATCCTTCCGTCATTATATCCAGGATGAACGGGATATAGATCATTACCGTCAAATCCCGATAATTTCATCCATTACTTTATTATCTTCAGATTTGTATCTTTATAAACAATTTACGCAAACACTTTTACTATAATGTTCGAACCTGTAGGAAACTCCTTTCCCAGGTTGATTGCTTACGGCCATAAGACTTTACAAGATACAATCTCGAAGTTCGGATATACTACCCATCTATGTGAGCTGGCGGATCCCATATCTATGCACACCGAACTCTATGAGCATCGGACCATACCCAGCGACACGTAGCGGTCAGACCATGAAAGGTCTCTGACATACGTAGAACCAAAGTATGATGGATCTCCCATAAGTTCACCGTGGCGCTCAGGTCGAAGGACCACAAATACTACTCAACTCGAGAGGAACTTCCTTTGACGGTTTCATAGGATGTCTATTGGGGTCCTCTTGAGTCTGTTTAGTATCTAGTCATAACTGAATACCTGTATGTCTATATGAACTTCAACTAAGCTCATAGTTAACTAAGAATAACCATCTGTACAATACAGATATAGACATACACTAATCTATGTGTATCACCGATAGACCCTCATTGGTGAACGTAGATCAGGAACTCTTTATTTGAGAAGATACTTCCATAATGACATTTCTTAGTCTCTATTGCAACTCTTTGCAATTATGTCATTACTAGTAGATTCTCAGGTTTTTGTGACATTATTGATTAAGTTCTAATTAATTAGAACTCGCTGGCTATTATAACCTGCTAACTCTTAGCGCTGGTCTAAACTTCTTTAAACCAGATATGAACTTACTCAGATCATATCATGTCTATAATGTTACAAGCTTAATTACCATTCATTAAAAGATATTAGCGATTTAATAAAATATGCATTGTATAAATATTACAAACTAAATATTCATACAAACTGGGATGGCGCGTAAGCACATACCCTAACATCACTTACAAGCCCACCGTGGCACTCAAGTCAAAGGACCACGTATACTACTCAACTCGAAAGAACCCTCCGTTGACGGCTTACATTGAATGTCTATCGGAGGCCCTCATGAGTCTGTCCCATATTCAGTCCTAACTGGATACCCATATGTCAATACGAGCTCCAAGCTCACAGTCGGTCAGGAACGACCATCTATACCCCATAGGTACGACATGTGCTGATCTATATATAAAGTATCCGCCGATAGACTCGCATCGACAGAAATAGATCAGGAACTATTATTCGAGAACATACTTACACAACTTACACTTCCTAGCACCCGATTGCAACTCTTGCAACTATGCAGTTACTAGTATATTCCTAGGTCTATGTCCCATTACAGACAAGGCTCCAACTCTTGGATCTGCTGAGTATTATAACCAACTAACACTTAGTTGTGCTAACATTTAGCAATTATATCTCTCAGCGTGGCTAACTATGAGCCCTTATCTAAACTCTTTAGATTTGATCGAACTCCTTCAGATCTATAATGTCTATAATGTTACATGCATAATACCATATAAATTGGTATTAGCGATTTAATGGAAATGTACACTTGTATAAATACACAAGTATATGTACATTCAGGGATGACACGTAAGCACCGACCCTAACATAGTTCACCAAGATGAGGCTACTAAAAGTGCTGCCTCTAGTAGAATTGCTGAACTACAGAAGATGATTAAGTACTTGAAGGATCAAGTAACTACTTTAAGGGATCTACAAAGGCCTTCAAGGAAGAGTCATCTAAGAGCGCGCTCGAGCTAACAAAGCTAATGAAGACCTCATCGATCATGTTAAGAAAAGTGTTTTTACCTTTAGCGTCATAAAGGCCTTTAAGAATTATGTGAAACTCTCTAAGGAGTGATACCTTGACATTAGTCTTTAGTAGCTAGATGATGTTATACATGCCACTGATGATGAAGGCGATTCTAAAGAGAGTGACGCTTTTAATACTCATGATGAAGCTCCCCCTCCTTCTTAATTTGGCTTTCTTTTTATTTTTCTCATTTCTCTTGTAAAGCTTTTACTTATTGATACTCTTCAAGGAGCGATACCTTAACATCAGTTCTATTTTTTTAGGGTACTAGATGTATTATAATTGTGATATATCTTTTTAACTATCAAAAAAGAAAGGGATTTTTATTAATAAAATGGCTCTTTTTAATAATACAACAAACTATGGATGATATTTGTTAAAAGCTTAATGTTCCATGGTTTCTTAATAATTCTTTCATTTGTGTGTTTGAGTCGTAAGCACCTGGGAAAACTCTTTTATGTATTTATAAGGCCCTTCCCAATTGGGTCTGAAGACCTCATCTATGGGATCCCTCGTATTTGACAAGACTTTCCTTAGGACCAGATCTCTTTTTTGGAACTCTCATGCTTGTATATATTTGTTGTAGTATCAAACAATATTTTATTGATAGGTAACTTAATGAATTTTGGCTTTGTCCCTTCTTTATTCAAAGAGGTCCAACTTACTTTTCATAATTTCTTTGTTCTTTTCCTTGTCGAAATGTTAAACTTTGTGAGTGGGTACTCCTACTTCTGCTAAGATTATGGCTTCACAACCAAAGGCTAAAAAGAAGTGAGTTTCTCTGGTTGCTATTTTGCTAGTGGTTCGAATGGCTTATAGGACCTTGGGTAGCTCCCTAACTCAGGTTTTTTTTTATTTTCGATCAACTTCTTTTTAAGTAGCTTTTTGATGAGTTTATTAGAAGATTCCATTTATCCCTTTATCTTGGGATAGGAAGGTAAGGCAAACAAGAGTTAGATTTATTTTTTTTCTTAAGAAGCTTGATCTGGACAACAAGGATGAGACTAAAAAATTGGTTGCTCATCTCCTTATGAGAATAACGGTCAATGAGGACACTGTAATTAAAGAGAACATATAAGACCGCATCGAAGCTTTTCTGGTGTGGGCATTACAATGCTAAGTCAATGAAAACCTAAAAGCAAAAAATTAAAATAAGGTAAGAAAATAAAATAGGGGAGCAAATTATTCGAATATAATTAATTAGCTTGTGCTCAATATAATCTCTTTGTTTGCTTTTAACGTATCGAGTCTCTGCTTTTCAACATCTATGAGTATTTGTATTTGTATGCTCACATCTTTAGTGTTGATTTCTTCCTCTATTTATAGAGTGATGATTTAGGATTCACTTGTAACTCTTTGAACCCTTTTTAATAAGGGTATCTTTATAGATTTACCTCTTTGGACTCTACTTTTAGAGTTTTTCTAACATCGCACTTGATCTTTCTTGCCTTTGTAGGATTATTTATTTTTAGATATTTTTTTATTAATAGCTCTCTATGCCTTTTATAAGTTAATTCCTTTTTAAGAACTTTTTTATTTATTTGAGGCGGTCAATTTTAGACCTTCTCCTACTAAATTTGAGTAGGGGCTTTTTATCCTCGAAGAAGGTTTCTTCAAACAGGATAGTTGGTGTTTGATTATTTTTCTCATTGGCCTTATAATTGGTGAATCTGACCGAGCAAGGTAGCCTATAGACTAATTCTTTGACTAGCTCGTAGAGATCATAGTTCTCTATTGTAAAACTGACTGAACAAAGTAGCCAATAGACTATTATTCGGACCAACTTGAAAGGTGTGAACTCAATCTTCTCTTTTTTAAGAGTCTGACCGAACAG
Source organism: Ailanthus altissimus (assembly GCA_946807835.1). NCBI lineage: Eukaryota > Viridiplantae > Streptophyta > Magnoliopsida > Sapindales > Simaroubaceae > Ailanthus > Ailanthus altissimus. Next base: position 18,489,849 of record OX327698.1, read on the forward strand.
GGTAGCCTGTAAGCCAATGTTCTAACCAGCTCGGAGAAGGTGCCTGGATTCAAGGACATTTATAAGTTGACACTTTATTTTTTTGGGTCTTATTTATTCGAGGTCCTTAGAGGTTCTTTTTAGCACAAAGTCTTTTCGGTCCTGTAGGATAAAGACCTTGGGCCTAGTTTGTCAAAGGGGAACAATATTTTTCATTATCTTCCTAGAACAATGGATTTGAAATTATATTATTCTAATAAGGTAACACAAAATTAAGATATTGTTGGTTATGTTGATGTAGGTAACTTATTTGATCCTCATAAAGCCCACTCATAGACAGAATATATGTTTACTTATAATGGTACAAGAATCTCTTGAAGATTCATAAAGCAAACTATTGTTGTCACTTTCTCAAATCATGCAAAAATCCTTATATTATATTAAGCAAGTGATAAAGGCAAATTTGTCATATATTTTCTCATATTTTTATTTTGAGATTTTATTATTTTATAAGAATAGATGGCGATTTATGAGTCCATCGCCCCAGCGCTGAAATAGTGATCAAAATAAAAAAAGACGACATGTTGAAGTCGCGACTAGCACCCCAGCGCCAAACTTGCATCGCGCCAGCGACAGGCCAGCGCCTCAGTGCTATATCTTTATTGCACCAGCGACGGGACAGTGCTCCAACGCCATCATTCCACCACTCCAGTGGTGTGGCCTTATACACGCAGCTCCCTAGCAACAGCATCCAGCGCTCCAATAGTGCGAGTCCTAGTCCGATGAGAATTAAAATTTTTAATCTCATATCAATCCCTATAAAAAGCCCCTCGACCACATACGTTAAAAATCACCCAAGACACATTCAAGAACACCAAGAATACAGAGCACTAGTCTTGGATAGCAATAGTAGTTTAATTGAAGCAACTTTAGAGAGAGATTCAAGGCGTTCTTCAGCATCAAGAGTATCTTAGGTAACTCAATCAGGATAAATTCAACTTCTATATTGGTTTGCTATTGATTGTATCATGATTTATTATTTTTTTTATTACTGTTCTGTTGTAGCCATGAACTAAATTTATTTTCTAGAGTTAATACTTGAACTCAATATGTGTGCTTAATTGCCATGTCGTTTGAATATTTAATAAACTTAGTTCTTTGATATTCAAATTACTTGATCTTAATGCTTCAATATGTCTGGTCAATATATGGTGAATGAGTTGGTAATATTGTTGATAAACTCGAAAGATGAATCATAATATTTAGACCTAGGTAATTTGATGCATGATTGTAAAGTAACATTCAATGTTGCATGTGCAAATTTCAATTTAGGATAGGAATATACCTAATTGGCATGTATGATCAATAAGACTAAATTTTAATGAATTTTAATCTATTACAAATACCATAAGAATATAGGTATTTGGTAAATTAAGGTATACTTGCATGACCTTGAAAAGGGCTTGTGAATACATTAGTGTCTTAATTAATAATAAAGACTAAGTGAGTTAAATATTAGAAGATTAATTATTAGAAAGCATATTGAAGGGTAGTATTAATCCTAAGTTTTCTCTACATTGCTATCACTTAATTCTCCTTACATTGTGTCATTGTTTTTATATTTTCTGCATTCATTCTTAGATTTTATTTTTTTCTGAATAATTATTATAAAGACATAATTTTAGTACTTGATTAGAAAGTAGGGATTATCTCTGTGGGTTCGACATCTAACTTATTTTGTCTCTTTATTACTTGCATACGATAATGTATACTTATATTTAATTTTAAGATATAGAAATATCGCATCAGCAAGTAAGGGGCGAGTCTAAATATAATCAATTATCCAACATATTTAAAAAATATATGAATTGTCTTCTACTAAAAATACTCTAATAATTACATATAAAGGTAATGCTATTTGTATTTCTAAAGTTAAAAGAGAATACATCAAAGGCAACAAAATTAAATATATATCACCGAAGTTTTTCTATACTCATAATTCTTATAAAAACAAAAAAATTAATATCAAATAGATATAATCTATAACTAATTTTGTAGATTTATTTACTAAAATTTTATCGACGTGCATATTTAAAAAAAATTAATAAATGGCATTAGTACGAATCATTTCAACAAACTATAAATTTGATATATATCATCTTGAGTGGGAGCTTTGAATCAGGGAGCATAATCTATTATAAGAACTTTTATAACTATTATGAATTTGTGCATGCTGAACTTTTAAAAAAAAAAAAAATAGGTTTTATTCTATCAAATTTGATTAGTAAAGATTTTTAACAAGTCAGTTAGCTACTTAGCACTATTTTAAAATGACGAATATCCAAATGAGAGTATTAAGGCTATTACATCTCCACCTTGTTCCACGTAATGCATGCCAAATAACATTTGATTGATTTGTTCACTTGTTGAATGGCAATTCACAAACTTGCTTGCATGCAACTTCCCCTTTGCCTATATACACGTGCTGCTACTTTGTAAAAATTGTGTGATGATTTGAATACAATTCATTATTGCTTTTGTCCCGTCTCTTCACTTGTTCTATTTTTCATTCATTTTCATTTTATATCGTGACATTTTTATTCGGAATATAAAATGTTATTACCATAAAACATTAAATTGATAGGATCGAAGTTCCAAGTTTTATTTTATGTATTGCATATATATGTATGTTTTTATGTAACAAAATATCTTGTTCTTGTCTTTGGCACATGTTGTAAATCAACCGTACGATACACCAATATCTTTTCTTTTATTATATTGCCTTCGAAGCTTTGATAAAAGTGAAGTGCTAGACAGTTGCGTGTAGTTTTCATGCAGCCTAAGTTTAGCTTTCCAACATCTCTCATAAATAAATATTGTAATTCTAGTACCAAAAAATGTCTGTTTTTCCATAAATTTCAGCAGCAAATCAATTACCTAAAGCACTGGAAAATCCACTTTCTTAAAGTCACTTTTGCTACACCCAAAACTATTAAGGTATTCACAACTATACATTCAACATTTTCATTTTTTTTTCCTTTAAGTTAGGGTCTTAATTTTTGTGTTAAAGTTTCAAATTATTATTTCAATTTTATTATTAGAGTTTTCAAATTGTGTAACTTCGGCTCAAAAATTTACATAAGAACTCATTTGAATTCTTTCTTTTTATATATATTAGTTCAATTCTAATTGAGTATTTAACTCATATTAAATATTTATTAGTATAGAAAGTCTTATTTAGTTAGAATTGTTTATTCCTTTAAATTAGAATTAAAATAAAGTTTTGACAAGCTTATATAAAAGCTTAATATTTCATTGTAAATTATCATTCAACTCAACTAATACAATAATTACAGTTTTCTTTCAATGTTTTACCTTTCAACTCAAGATTTTTTATTTTTATTCGTTAATTTTTATAGCTCAATTGTTAAAGTTTTATTTGTTCTTCTCCTCAAAAGTAAGCCAAATTTTACTATTTACTCGTTATCTCACGGTTTAAGTTTTATCCCAAATCTCATTTGTCGAAAGAAGTTCAACTTTATCTTATTTGATGAAACTTAACCTCGATTCTTTAAGAATTTAAAATGTTCATATTTTTAGCATGATATTAGAAATACACAAATCCAATCAAATTTTATATCCAAAAAATAATAAATTTTAAATTTTGCTTTGGCAATTGTAGCATTACATTGGTGCGTAATAACCAAGTCCAAAATTATAAAGCATATTAACACATGCTTTGTCCTTGCACCTTTTTTTTTAATATTTAAAAGTTTTAACTTCTATTCTTACCACCTTCCTTATCTTTTCTTGTGACAATGTGATAGTTTTTGTATCTTCAAAAGTTTTCTTGTGACAATGAAATGCATTTTCGTTTTTTGTTCAGTTGTTAAACCATAAATAACAATAAAGATGCCATTTTCTAAAAGAAGCAACTGATCATCTAAAAATTAGTCTCAAAGCTTGATGACTTAAAAGCATTTTCATTAAAAAAAAATTACTTTTAAATATATCATATTCATGTTGCTTTCACAGAACTAACAATTTTCTTTCTTGTTTTCGCATGCTAAGATTTACATGTTCAGTATTTGCAAAATCTTCAAGCTTTCTTCTTTAAATAGCAAATTGGTCCATTTCAATAAGTGCTGCAAACGTTGTGATTTGTGATTTGTGAACCTCTCTCTCTCTCAATAATGATGATTATAAATATTTAATTACATGTGATTAACAGCGCACCACCCATGACCCATCTGACCAATCTGTGTTCAACAAGTTAATAAAAGCATCATTCTTAATTATCTTAATGTCAATGATGCATTTGCTCAAATTTATATTTAAACAAATAAAATAATTTCATGTTATAAGCAAGCACTCACTATCTCACCATCAATTAAGCAAAGATTCAAATAATTTATACAAGTACAAAGACATCGCCTCTTATTTAATTCAAGTCCTTTAACCTTTTGCTTTTATTAGTATTTAATTCTTTATTCTTTATTCTTTAAGACGCGACAAAGTCCTAGATCACCGCCTGATATATGTATATATTTATTAATATTGCAAAAAGTACTTTTACATTTAATTTAAAAGACTTAGAAAAGAATAAATAATTAAATTTCATGATTTCTAGAGTTAGCATATTAAGAAATTAAAGCTTTTTCCTCCAGAAAACAAAAAAAAAAAATAGAAAATAGAAAATTGTTGGCCCAAATTTAGGGAGCCCAATCAATGAGTGTCATCTGCCCAATTCTTGTTCTTGTAAAGGATTTCGGGTAACTATGTCCGATCGGATCTTTCTCGTTTGAACAGTTTTAACAAATTGATATGTGGTTAGAAGATATTGACGATCTAACGGTTGAAGGAGGGCGCACTCATCTAACAATTACAAATTTTTAGGAAAAACTTTTTTTTTTCTCCAAATCTTTTCATATAAAAAAGGAAGTCCTTCTTCACTTAGATTCATATACAATCTATTTTTTTATGAAAAAATTAAATATATTTTATTTATTATTTCATCAAATTAACTATTTACACACTCAAATAAATTTTCTTAAAAATCAAACATTATTTTTTACTATTTGTACCTAATTTTTTCATTAAACTTATTATTATATTTTTACGAACTTAAGTGTCAAAATGTTCATCACAAGTTGGTGGGAACATTTTAATCTTTTAAAATAAGACGAAGACTTAAAGGTCTTTAATCACTATATCCAAGGCCCTTCAAAAATTTAAATAGTTGTATTTAAGAATTTTTTTTATAAATTATTATTATAAAAAACATCTTTCTCTTTCTAATAATTTATATTTTTTTCTTCTACTTTTTAAGATAGTATATAAATATAAATTAATTATTCTTCAATTTTGCTGTGAATGAGATTCAAACTCTAATTTTTACAATCTTTTAATTGATTATATTAATTGAAGCAACCTATACTTATAAAAATACATATGTATATATATATATATTTCAAAAAACATTTTAAGTTATGTTAAACTAATTACATTGAGAACATGTTTGATTGGATTAATGTGAGCCATACAAATACCAATAGCACGGGCTGGCCACTGCCCACATGCTCTCACCATCTCTTCAAGTAAAATGTGTCCTTCGGCTTTGAGATTTGTTTTGAATTTAATTACCAACAACATGCAATCAAATCCAAAAAGAAAAAAAGAAAAAAGAAGGTAAATTTCAAAGAGATCTCATCATCTTTGTTTCCACTTTTAGGTGACGATGGTCGATGGATTTATTATAAAATACAAAGTACTCTTAACTTCCTTTCTTTAACCTTAATATAAGATTAGAGATCAAACAAAGCACCATACCTAAAGCTCTCAATTCTCACCGACCCCTTTTTATTTATATAATTGTTTGGTGGTTCTCTTTTTGTTCTTCTTTCAAGCATTCATTAGTGAATGGGGTCACGCCCCAACATGATATCTTTAATGTCATTATTAATTGATTGGTTGAACAATGTCAATTTACAAATGTCATTTGGTTTATTGGAAAGATTAATTACTTGCTTCATTAATCATCACTTTTCAGCACGTGTAAAGGTAGATGTGTATCAAATCAATGAAACTGAATTACACGTGTGGAAGCTAGCTAAGTGGCCCTCCCAATGAAACAAATGTATCATAAAATTAGAAAGTAATATTATATATTATAAAAAAATAATGAAAAATAATATAAAATTTAAAATTATTTTATTATTTAACAAGTTATTTTTTTAAAAATACTTAACATTATTAAAAAAGAAAACATAATAGTAATATAACATACTAGCTGCTAATAATACAGTACATTTAAATTAAAAGGTTTTATGTGAATGTGGTGCAAATGTCATGAATTTAATAGATTAATTTTTTTAATTAATAATAAATGTTCGACCGTGACATAAATAAAATTACAAAACATATATTATAAATGACAAGGTAACTTTTTCCTTAATCATGCCACGAAATGTCAAATAGTAAGTATTGTAATCAATGATGGTTAAAATTTAAATAGTTAGACTCACGTGAAAGCACTTATTGTCTTCTTATAGAAACTTCTCATTTTTATTCACAATAGAAGGAATAAAATTATTGAACCAACCTCGAATAAAAAAGAGAAGTTAAAGGGCATTCATTAGCTTAGATGTAGAGATTTACCTCTTCTTGAAAAAAAAACGAAATTAATACAATTATTTAGCATAAAGATATATACAAATGATTTCTAACCTCTTTTAAAAATTATGATGTTTTTTTTATTAAAAAAAAAAACTTTGAAGAGTTTGAGAACCCACCAATTGCTATCATCATGGGTCCATTTAGCAAAAAATATACATATCTCTAAGTTCTGTCTTCTTCTCATTTTAGGTTTTAATTACTTATCAAGAGAAGAAATAGGCAAAAAAGTTATTTAATTAACTTATAATCTTGGGAAGAAATGTATGTATGATTTGTGCTACAATCAAAATATCATAGGTGGAACGAAGTTTGTTAAAAATCACTTTAATTATTTTTTTGTGCGTAGATTACATGTCATGCTAAATTTATGATTTTTTTTTTATGTGAATTGAATGAACTTGAACTATGTTTTTTTTTTTTTTGGTTAAATATAGGAGAAATATTCGGTCAATTTAGATACTAATTCTATTAGAAGATTACTTTAATCTACCAGTATTATCTTATTAAACTAGATTAAAATTTTCAATATTTTTGGATAGCCTAAAACTATATGTAATCAATCCAAAGAAAATGTAGAAACACAATCATGATTAATTTGTATTTATCCGACATAATTATGTCTTCATATTTATAAGGAAAATTTTTGTTAACACCTTATGTATAGCCTAATATCATTAATATTTATAAATTTAAAATTTAACAATAATACCCAACGGTTAAAAAATGGTTTGTGAAATATAATAGAAAAGGATAGTTATGTCTTTTCAAAATGTGTTTGACATATTTTTAACATATATCAAATCAAAATAAATATGTAGCACTGTAGTTGACCAAAAACCGAATATCTTATGTTCAAACAAAGCTCATATCAAGTTTAAACAAATATGTACTTGTGTTCAAACAACTCTTTTTTCAACTATCCTTACAATTAAGTGGGTTTCATTTTTTTTTTCTTTAAAATTTATAAAATAAGAGCAGCATTAATGGCACCTCTTTTTTTAATACAATTTTTGACATAATTTTTAAATCATTAAATTACTTGTCATTCATTAAAATTAAAGTTGAGATGTATTTATTATACTTTTAAAAGTTAATTAATAATTAATAGACCCTACAATAATACTTTATTATTTTCTCTCTCTTCTTTTTATTTTGTTTATTTCATCCAACTCATTTTTTTTTCTCATATTAATGCTTTCATCATTTTTTTTGTACAAATATCATATTTAACTAACTTTAATAATTTTATTTTTTAAAATTGTATTTATAAATTTTATAAATTATATAGGACTTTTTTTTGAAATTATTTACTATTTTTTAAATATATTTAAATTTATAAATTAAAATCATGCCAAATGAAATATGTTTGTATTTATAAATTACTATACAAGTATGTAAAAAGGGAGGTTAGTTTTGCAAAGAATCTGTTTGATGAAATGCTAAGAGGAATTTGGTTTCTTGGAATTGTTTATTGCATTGGAGAAATGGTGCTATGCGTTTGGATTAGTAGATTTAGGATTGGAGGAAGCCATGATCATGTTAATCATGGTTGAATCTGATCTGATATTAATTTTTTTAATTTTTTTATAATTATTTTTAAAAATTGATAATTATAGAATAATTATTCATATTAATGATTTAAAGGAAAAAAAATATAAAAAAGAAAGTAAAAGGATATAATTGTCTAAGTTAATATTATTATTAAGAATAATTGAGTCATTTTATCAGATTTGATATAAAATTTATTAAATTTTACAAAAAATTCTCTAATGATTAGGTATGGTTGTTAATTTGTTAAAATCAATGAATATTTGTGATGTTAAGCCTTATATAAAGGATATTAACAAAAATATCCCTATTTATAATGTTTTTTTTTTTTTGATAATAATCCCTATTTATAATGTTGAATGGGATACTTTTGTCAATTTATGCTATGTAAGACTTTCCTATTATTATAAAAAAAATACCCTCGCGTGCTCCTTTACTTGCTTTGTGATGATTGATTAGCAGTTCACAATTGAATAAATATATATATTTTTTGTTAAAAAGGGTTTAAGTTACTTAATGGCTTACGGAACCATAATTAAATACATTATTAGATTGTGACATTAGCATGATAACCTAATTTTGTCCCTTGCAATGTTTCTCTATAATGGAAGAACAAATGTGGCTTTATGACAAGAACAAATGTGTTGATTGAAACTTTAAAACAAGAATCACTTAATTATTTTTATTGTTTCTTTTGTTTGTTCTCTCTCTCTCTCTCTCTCTCTCTTTGAGATTGGAGTGCATAAGTTATTGGAATCTTAAAGAAAATCGTAGCCTCAATTTTCTCAATAAAATCAAAAGTTGGAACCATTTGCCATGTTGCCATTGGCCTTTTCTTATGATGGTTTCAAGTTGGGATATTAACACTATCTCCCCTTGAGATTTATACAAATTATGTTTTAATATTAATTTTGATTTTAATTAAAAGATAAAAATATTCTAATTATTTATATGATAAAATTATAAAAATATTATTATTTTTTAATTAAATAGAAAATAATAATATAATTAAAATTAAAATCATTATTAAAATATAATATGTACTAACCTTTGGGGGTGACGATGTTAATACCCCTTTCAAACTTCCTTTTTCAAATGTTGGGTGTCCTTTTATAATAAGTTGAGGAATACGGAGGCATCTTAAGACATTAAATTTGTCCTTTTTTGCTATTAAAAATTAAAATATAATATTTAGAGTATCCTTACTTTTTTTTCCCTCTTAACTTTCGGTACATTTATACCAACCTTTTACCATTTCGCAAGCCATGCTTTTATAAAATGTAATATAACTCTTTCACATGCTAAACCAATAGTTAAATTTAGTTGTTTTTATGTGTATTTAAGTTTGAATTCATAATGTTTCAATTTGTAATTACATTTAAAATTTCAATTTAACAAGCTATATGTATAAGTTAAAGTTAACTACTTATGCACACATAAACCTTAAATCGATGAAACCCAAATGATCTAATTTGCATTCCAATTGATCATTCAACTTTTTTTTTTAAATTTTTGACACAAAATATAAAACAAAAATGATAATTTATTTCACATTAATCTTTCTACTACTACTACTATTATTGTTGTTATTATTATAATTATAATATTTATTATTATTATTATTATTGTTACTAAAAATTGAAATTCTCTCTCAATCTAATGTTATTTAATCTTTAAAATGATATTTTGAGACATATTTTTTAGTAATTATATATAGTGGAAATTTATTTTACAAATGTTTATAAATTCCCTCCTTATTTAACTTTTTTTTTTGTTTTTATCAAGCCAAAAAGATGGAGGTAGATAGAAATTTATTGACAAATTTGATACTTTACAATTCGAATCAAACAATAATTTCACAAACAACTTCTATTACTCTTAAATTTTAAACCATGTTAAGAATGATTTTTTGGGAAATCACTTTAGAAATAATCAAAGTCAAAATGTTTTTCATTTTTCTTCTGTACATACTTTAAAAATTAAATAAAAAATTGTTTCAAGATTGTAAATTAAATAAAAACTTTTAATCATACTATAAGAAAAGTTGATTTAAAATCATTGTAAAATAATTTGAAAAACAAATCAAGTGCGTTGGAGGCACAGAGAAGCAAGAAGAAGACGAAAGGTGAAGGTATTGCTGCACAAGCCTGGGGTGCCGCGATGCTAGTGCAGAAAAATTATTTTAAGTCTCTCTAAAACGATTCTCACACGTTTATAGATTAATCTAGGTTGTTCTAAAATCTATATAAAGACTGTATATTAGCTTGTATACATATTTTTATGATCAAAACAATCTTTGTAATTTTTAGTTAGAGGAACTCATAGTTTATGGCAGAGTGAAGTGTGTTCTTTGTGATTACTTGAGTTCTTTTTTTATAAAATGCATATTTTGTGAGTGTCTTGTGATTTAATAATAAGATAGTGAGATCTTAATCCGTCGTGGAAGTAGGCAAGTTACCGAACTATGTAAATTATGTATGTCTTGTTCTTCTTCTTTCTCTCTATAATTTTTTTATTTGCTTGATTGTTGTGTTATATGTTTTGAGTTTATTGCTTGTTTGATTAATTTCGCTTCAAGACATACCTTTACCCAATTATAAGAAGATGTCTTTTATTTGTTTGTTTGTTTTATTTTAAAAACTATAAAATTTTATTTTTATTTAATCAATTATATATTTTTATTTGAAATTATTAATCTATCATTCCATCTAAAAAGTTTTCAAAAAGTTGAGTTATTAAATAAAAGTCTAATATTCATATTAAAAATAAATTTTAATAGTCTCTCACATATAAAATATGGATTTCACGTGAATTTAAGTTTAACAAAGTGAATTCCCAAAAATTAAAATAGAGAAATTAAGAAATAAATTAAAAATAAAGACACAGAATTTTAACTTTGATATCATGTTATTTTATTATTCAACTTAAAAATTTAAACTATTAAATAAAAGTTTAATATTAATAATAAAAATAAATTATGATAAAAAACAGACAAAAAAAATTAAAGTAACTAAGCAAACTCATTTGCATTTGTATCTTTTACTTTTTTTTTTTAATAATAGCACATGTGGATCTAACAAATTAAAATGAAAAACATAGCTAAGCTTTTTTGAATTTCTTTTGAGACACCGTGTGTTTTAAGAGTACTAAGTTCCGAAAACAATGCTCTTTGCACATGGGATTGTTTCTGTTTTACAATAACAATGCTTCTCCTATTAAATCATGTCTCTTTTCCTTTTTAACTTTTTATTTTATTACTTTCGTACTAATACTACTTTTTTTTCTTCTTTAAATCTTTCATTCAACTTTTTCTTTTTAATTTTCATTTTTATATCTTTCTTTATTGCTACGGTTCCAATGTTAGAGGAATATTGTCTCTTGTTTAATTCCTTTTTTTTTTTTTTGTCTGTACATTATTGTTGCTTCTTCTTTGTACAATTATTATGAATCATATGAAACAATTATTAATGTCATTTATCAAGGTAACTTGATATGTTTTGTGATGAATTTTTCTTTGGGGACATGGAAGATATATATACATGGTTGATTTTGCCTTCAATTTATTTTATGAATATGTGATTATTAGACTTAACAATTCTGCAATTGGGGTGTTTTTTTTTTCATATTTTAATAGGTAGGGAAATCATTTTTAAGACAAAGGAAGTTAATTAAATCACAAAAGGTTTTGTAATTAAACAAAATTCCTTTCAAAGTTAAAAAGAAGTTGATAAAGCCGCTAAATGTTTTATAATAAAACATAATTATTGATCTTTGAAGAAGTTTTTGTATTCATAAAGACTTTGTAGAAATTTTTTTTTTAAGATTATCAAGCTTGTAAGCCTGTTGGGTCTTTTCAGTCATTTATGTTAAAGGCATATTGAGACCAAGTCACGCAAGGCTAGAAAAAATTTTGAAAGACCAGAGTATAGAAATCTCTTGATCTCTTCGAGTTAATACTCAGTCTTTTAGATTAGACATAATATCATCATAAGCAACTCTCTAACACAAACTAGTATGAACTTAAAAAAAAATTAAGTGATATTTATTTCAAAAACAAAAGAAGCAATTAAACATAAAGATTCTCCAATGTAAACAATTCAAAGTTGTACTGCTATCGATTATCTATAAAGATTCTCCGATGCAAACAATTCAACGTTGTACTGCTATCGATTGTCTATAAGTCTTTTATTTTGGAAAAGAAGAAATTGTTAAGCATCATCGAGAAGTCTATATGATAAACATCCGCATTAAAATTTGACTAAGAATGTTGTGAAGTATTTTTAAAAGAATAAATTATTAAAATTAGTGATTCAAAATTTATTTTTATAATTTTAAATTAGAAATTAATGAAAAATTAATACAAAGTCGAGTACGTATTAGATGTACGAAAAATTGAGCATGTTGAGGATATCAAGTTATGCACTTCAATTTGACACCTCTATGACATCAATTAAGCCACAACCTTGATACATTTTGCACAGCGAAAAATCATAACTCACACCATAAGTAAGAACACATAAGATTAACACACCAATAAAAAATAAATAAAACAAACTAATCACAAGACACAAGATATACGTGGTTCGGCCCAAATTGCCTATGTCCACGGAGGATCCATGAGCCAGCTTCTTCCTATTGAAATAGATCACAAAGTATCTTCTTACATCATCAATGATCCCACAAGACCCTTTAATATCTCTCATAGAGACCTCTAAGCATATACCCTTGATTATTATGACTCCTTAAGACCTTTTCGTATCTCCTTATAAGAGATTTTTACAAAAAACACAAGAATAGCCCGAGCATCTAAGCCAAAAGGATCTATGGTGTTTCTCTTTTATTCACTCAAAGAACCTAAAGAAGAAAACACCCCCAAGGTTACACCCTAGTGCACCACGCACTTAGTTCCTACCTAACTCCTCTATTCTCTCTTATGGTTACATCTTGAAACCTTAGATGCTTAATCTTTAAACAAGGGTTTACAAGTGTTTATATATGGTGTATTTCATGCCTACAAATTCTATTCCTTGTTGGAGTAAGAGTCCACTTATTTTGGAAGTCCAAAACTTTCCAAAACTTAAAATCCCGAGCCAAAACGGACTTTTCCACACGTTCTGACGCTGCGGCGCTCGTCCCTGGGCGCCTCAACGCTGGCCCTTCTCGCGTCCAGCGCTGGGGCGCTGAGAACCCAACTTTGCGGCTCTGGACCTTCTCGCGTCCAGCGCTACGGCGCTGAGGACCCAGCGCTGCGGCGCTCAGCCCTGGGCGCCGCGGCACTGGAAGCTCCCCGCGATTTGTTTCTTTTCCTTCGCGTCTTTGAGTCCCGTTTCACTTCCCCTTTCGTGTCCCACACGTCCTAGACTTCTCCATACATGTCCCACACGTTCTAGAATTCTCGTGACTCTCCACTTTGATATTCATCTCAATTCTTGTCCAACCAAGATTGTTGAATTACTAATTTTTCAACAGAGCAAAATAAAAAGCCAAAAATAAAGAGGTTCGAAAAGTCATGGTGAAAGATCTGCCTAGGTCTTGGTACCGCACTAAAACAACACACTAAGTCGCACTAGTACCGTGGTACACATCCGAGCAACACCAATACTGTGGCAAATTGAGAGTTGGAGAGCTTTAAATGATATATAAATCCTTGTAACCCTATTAGATTGTTCAAGCAAGCAAAAGTATTAGAGAGAAACTCTAAAAGAGAAAATAGAGAGTTAGAGAGCTTTAAGTGCTGAGTGCGCAAGAGAGAACCATAATAAGTGTTTGAGATCTGAGTGATCAAGTTAGCATTGATAAACCCTTTGAGAGCTCTTTATTGATTGTATTCCTTGATAAGCATTTATTATCGAACTACGTACTTTATTGTGTGATTATTTTATCTTCTTATTATAATATTTTCTTATTTATGTTTTATTTGTGAGTAAAGTCTTTTGCACGCACGTAGAAAGTTTTTAGAGTGAAAGCTAAAAACCTCCACAAAGTGGTATCATAGCTATGGTTGCAGTCCATAAGTTAGATTAAAGAGTATAGGTTGGAGTACTAGGATGCACAGCATAAGTTGTTTCAATCATGGTAACTTACAAGTATTAAAATGAAAGAATGGAAGAAAAAATCAAAGTCTGGTGTGCAGCGCTCTTAGAGAAAGGACTATGAATTGCAAGAGAATGATTGAGAATAAAGATTGAAGAGAAATCAAAAGAGAAGACAAAGAAAAGTAGAGATGCTGCAATAGTCTATGAGTTGGACTTGAAGTTGCAGAATCCTTAAAAGCTTCTTGAAGAAGGAATATGAAAGGTATTTAAAGGATCTATGAGTGAGAAACACAATTTAGGCTATGTGCTTGATGAGAATACTATGAGGGCTCAACATGGATTGTTGAGGGGATGCATACCAATAGACAATATTGAAGATTATTTCACCGATGTGGTAAGGGTAAAAAAAATGTGTGAAAATGGTAGTGTTGGCTATAATTAATTTCCGACATCAAAATTTTGTGGTTATGGTGTCAAAATAGATATAAGAGATCATAATACGAGGCTAATACGAAGCTACCGTATGCAAGAATCATTTGTATATTTAGAGACCGAAACTACAAGCTTAAAAAAAGTTAAGTTTAGACAAAGACTTAATTAGAGTTGCACCAAGTGATAGAGCGTTGGTGTGAATGGATCCTAACACTTGACACCACAACACCAACTTGGCCACGCCGTGGCACTACACTAAGTTGTACCAACGCTGTAGCGAGAGTTTTGACTTATCGTAACGCCACATCTGGGAAGCACTAGCACCACGACACCTATTTTGAAAATTTTTATTTTTTATCAGAAACAACTTCTTTAACTTGTATTTGGACTTCTACACACATAAATTCTTATTCTAACTAAAAATAGAATTTCTAGAAATATTTTAACACTATATAAACTCTTTGTAATTCTATTAGATTATTCAAATATTAAAAAGTATTAGAGAGAAACTCCAAAAGAGAAAATAGATAATTAGAGAGCTTTGAATGCTAGTATGCAAGAGAGTACTATAGTTAGTGCTTGAGATCTGAATGATCAAAATAGCATTGATAGATCATTTGAGAGTTATTTATTGATTATATTCCTTAATTATCTCTTGTGAGATATCTTTATAATCTATAATTCTTTATGAATAAATAAAAGAGATTAGAATCTAATGATTCACCATGAATATAAATATTTATTGTCGAATCATATACTTTTTTGTATGATTGTGTAGTTATTTTATCTACTTATTATTATTTTTTATTTTTATTTATAAGTAAAGTCTTCCACACACATTTAAAAAAATTTTAGATTGCACGTTAAAAATTAACATAAATAAAATAAAAATGCTGCTTATAAAACTTACCAAAATAAACCCTTAAAAGAAAAAGGCAATATCACACAGAATCGGAAATTAGCACAAGAAGTTTTGTAGATAATTGGAGGATGATTTTTTTAGTTGAAATCTGATGATCTCAGGCCTATATTGACTTGAACAATTGCATTATATACCAATAATTTTGAGTGCACCCTTTAAATTCAATGAGCTTATAATACTTATCTAAAATACATCAACCTATATATTAAACAATTCACGAGTCATCACCATCCATCAGCAGCCGCATGGGCTCCGATCCCCATCCAATTTGTCAAACTTATGTATGTTAAAGAAAAGCATATTAATGTGCCTTGCTTACCATCGTAAGAAGACTGCTACAGTCTCTTGTATAAATAATGTGACATATATACTACTATTTATTATTGTTAAAACAAATTAAAATATAGTTCCAAGTTATAAGTAGAATTTGTCAAATAGATGACATAAGTAATTACAATTTAAATATCTATGAGATTTCTATGTGACATCAATCAAACGAAAGCATTCACACAAGTTCAAACAATTAAAAGAAAAGAGGATTTAGCCATGCTAGGAATTTGTAACATTACCTACAAATTAATATATTTCAAGTTTTGTGTTATACTAAAAAATTTAAGGTTTAAACTCTTTATTAGAGTTTTCAAAATACATTTTAATTATTACTTTATATATTTCAAATTTTGTGTAAGAATTTTTTTGTTAAGCCTACAGAGGGAGATAATAAAATATAATATTATGATATAGAAACTAGAGATCAATTACATTTAGTAGATCATGAAGTCCATACTTAATGAAGATCCCCCATTTACAAATTACAAACCATAAAAAAAACCCCCAATAAATTCTTATTCCTTAGCAGTTCCCACCCTCAATAATAGTAATATCTAATTTCTTGGCTAAAAAGCCTAAAACTACAATAACAAGACCCTCTCTCTCTCTTTCTCTCTCTCTCTCTCTTAATTTCTCGACAACTTGCTGACTAAATTCCAATAAATCCAGATGGACAGATCAGGATTAGTACTGCAACAGGCAGTCTGCAGAGGCCATGATAGGCTGATTGAGATATGAGAAGTTGAATGGGTTGATGAAATCATCAATAACAGGCTCAGTGATTAAGCCTGCCGCTGTAGCAGTACTAGTGTAGTGATCCCCGGCTGCAAGCACATGATCAACACTAATATTGTTGCTGATGCTGTTGTTGGTTGCATTCAAAAAACTGATAATCTCATTTAGAGACTCCAATCTGTGGCTAAGCTCATTGAGTTGGGCTCTCAAGACCAAGTTATCAGCCTCAATGGTCAAGTAATGCTGAGTGGTGATGTTGACGCTTGTGATTATCTGATGATTCTCTTTTTTCAGCTGAGCCACCTGCCCCATCAGATCATCCAAATGCTTCTGCTTCCTCATCCTTGACCTTCTTGCTGATTCCCTATTTGATATCATTCTCTTCCTTTTCCTTTGATCCATCAATGCCTTCAAATCCCCCTCAGAACCTGAGTTTTGCATTGCTGATGAACCTGATGATGTCCCACTTGAGGAAGCCATGAACGAACTTGCACGATTGTAATATCAACAGTTACAGTTATTTAACAACAAGAACCAAAGTGAGAGAGAGATTAGCAGGACCCAGATAGTAAAAAAAAAAGAAAAGCTCAAAATATGCGGATAATAATTATTATTGTAGATTATAGATTATATAGCCTAGTTAATCTAAATGAAGCTAAAAATCATGAAACGTAATACAACCAGTAGAGGAAAACAACTGAGAAAGATTGAACAAGCTGGGTCCTGCGCCTGAATGTAGAATATGATATCATACACTCAAAAGAGAGAAGTTCACTGAGAATTGGAGACATGAATCTCAAACATCAATAGCCAAATATTGAGCATTAGTTCTTAATAAAAACCACAGCTTGAGATGGAAAAGAAGATGGGAATTTATGTTTTGAGAGCAGTCTCAAGAACACAAATCCAACATCAAAAAAGTTGAGAACTTGAAGGGAAATAATAGAAAAGATCAGATTTTTTTATAGGTGGGTATTGGATTTTGAAGACTTTAACTGCAATATGAACCAAAACTGAGATGGATTAAGAGCTGAGAGGGAAGAAACTAAATAGCTGAAAAATCAAAGACAAGAAGAACAAAGTGGCTTGAGATTGAAGCTAAGCCGCAGGAGCTCAGAGACATAAACTAGAAACAAGATGCCTAAAGATGGGTGAGGAAGAAAAGGGAAAAGGGAAAAGGGGAAGGGAATTTGAGAGTGAAGGGGGTGGAATTTATAGAGGAAAAGGGGAACAACAAGTTGATGAAAAACTAATCTTTAAAATGTTGAAAGAAAATTCTTAAAATCAAGAAATTAGAAGAAGGAAATTAATAACAATAAGGGGAACTTAGGAATCTCCTCAGAGAAAAAGTTGTTGGGACATGTGAGGTGAGGAACTGGGAGAGAGAAGAAGAGTCCATAAAATGACCAGATCCAGCTGGGAACCAACAATTTCTCACTAGTTTACATCATGAGTGGATTTTTTATTTATCAACTTGTGGTGTAAAGTTAAAATTTTTATTTTTATCAAATTTGATATGATTCTGATTACTTTACTGCCACGGTTACTTTTGATCTAATAAATTATTGTATTTGCAAATTGCAATTCCATTCCATATTTTTCAAGATTTTATGTGATATCGTCACTTTTCCATATCGTCACTTTTTAAACACAAGTTACACCTAAATCTTTTTATTTGTGTTTAAGTGTTTATTTAATATAAAGATATTATGATTTTTAAATCATGATTATTATAAGATCAAGCGTTTGTTTTAAAGAGTAAGCATGTGAGTGTTTAATAAAAATCTAATTATGAAGTAAAAATTATATTTATTAAATATTTTAATCTTACTTTTTTTTATAGACGTAATTAGAAAAATTTTGTTGGTTCGACTAAATTTTTGTTTTTCATATCATTCATAAGTCTTAATAGAATAAAAAAATATATTTATCCATTAAAAATGGACAAATACAATTGATATGGGATGACTTGAAGTTTAATTAAAAGAGTTTAAAAAAATAGACTCGTCAAAAAGCTCAAAATCGAAAGTCCGACACTTAAGAAAAGTCAACAAATTATCAAACGAAAATAAAGGTTTATTGAGATCGCAATATCAAAATGCCCTTCGAAGAAAGTCTAAAACCAAGTATTGAGAAGGAATTCGAATTCAAGCTTCCTTCTCGTTTTCCAACAAGAAACGCACGAAAATTTGAGTCTTGAATTCTATTTTATCTTTTATCTTTTATCAATTAAACTTTATTGGACTATGATTATAATTATTTTTCACCAGATTAACTTCATCATTAATTATGACTCCTGTTACTTTTGGTTATCTCTCATCTCATAATTAATCAAATTTATGGTTAAAAAATAATTCAAACTTCTTTAAAAAAAACTTAATTTGTTAAACAAATAACTACGATCACTTTAATTTTTAAATGAATTAAAATTTACACATTATATAAAGCACACTAAATATACAATTCAACCATCATAAAAGTATAATTAAATCACTTCAATTTTTAAATGAATTGAAATTTACACATTATATAAAGCACATTAAATGTACAATTCAGATCATAATTAAGAACCTTATAGGTACTGTTAAAGTCTTTAAGTAATCTCAAAAAGTACCCGCACATAAAAATAATATCCTCTTGTTTGTTTGATAAATACTTCTATACATTTCATTTAATTTTTTTTATTATTATTAACTTGAGCGTTAGAGTATTTTTTTATTTGTGTAGGAGAACAATTTTAACGTTGAAAAATACTTTTGGAACCAACTAAATACTGAAGGCATGCCATTTTCGAAGATATTTCAAAGATTTAAAAGTGCGGAAGTAAAATTTTTGAGGTTTCAAAAATCAAGAATTTTAATTAAAATAATTAACAATAATAAAATAATAGATAGAATAATATGTTATTTTATCAACTTATCTATTATTAATTTTAAGTTATTAAATAAATTTGATTAATAATTAAAATTAATTTAAATTTAAAATAAATATAAATATAAAAACACAAAAAAGAGTAAAAAAATCAAATATTGGACTAAACCTGCACCCAAAAAAAAAAAATTAAAATCAAAGGGAGTAAATAGAAATCATCATGAAAAATTTGTAAAGTAAAATGACTAACAATCTGTTTATAGTACTTAAATTGTAGCAGTTTAAGAAAAATCATTGTCAAAATCTACATATGAAAATTTCAAAATACAAGTTAAATTTAACCTATTAAGGTAAATATATATATATATAAATTGATACTTATGTTGTTAAAATAATAAATACAAATTCTTTAGAAACTAATTTTTTTTTTAAAAAAAGAGGAATTTTGAGTAAAAGATAATTTTTAGATTGCCTAAATAAATAAATGCAAATAATTATATAATTTTTATATATATATATATATATATATATATAAACATTTGGAAATCGGTTCGTCCTTGGATGTTTTGAGAACACAATAGAAACATGTCTATATAAAACAAACTATAAATTTGTTTATATATCTAGCTCGACCTAATAGTTTGATAATGACTCAATTTCCTTTTCGACAGAAGTTCAATTCAAGCCTTATTATTTAAGTCACCTAAATCGCACCACTAAAAATTTATTCTAAATTGATTTCAATAATCATTTTTAAAAACAAAAAGCCTCTTTATATATATATATATATATATATATATCATGTGGTGGGAATATATTTTTTGCACAATGATAATAAATAATATTTTTCTAAGAGTAAATATTTAAATTGGGCTTTAATTATTAAATAAACATTGAAAAAAATTTTAAAAAGAAAAAAATTAGAAGACCCAAGAGTGTGAAATGATACCACGTTACTTCATTAGTTCAACCAGGAATAAGTTCTTAATATTAACATTAAAGTCAGATCTGTAAATTCATTCTCACCCATTAAAATTAAATAATGTCATTTATTGCTGTGATGAACTAATTTGTTTTTTCCTCATTGGTATAAACCATTTTTAATTGGCATTAACATATTTATGACTTCTATCAAACTTAATATTATCATTTTTAATTATTTATAAATAAGACAATAACCATTGAAAACATTCTCTAGTTAATAAGGTTCTTCATTTTAAAATAATTTCCTCTTCTTATTAGATCTTTTCTTTTTCTCTTGCCAGAAGAGAGTGTGATTGGTAGTGGAAGTTTCCAATACGTAACTTAACATAATTACCTTCTTGTCTTTACTTATTTTTTAGAATAAGAGAGTGCACTGTTTTCCTATATATATATATATATATATTCTAATATTTAAGTAAGTGTTTATTTTAAAAAAGAAGATGCCTTTGCCTATAAGAAGGGTTTGCAATGACAAGCAGAATTGTGGTAATAGTTATTGAATAATGAATGTTGAAGTGGATAGGATTAAAAGAATAATAAATAAAATTTTATGTATATTTATAGTGTATATTCCAATTTTTTTTTAGAAAAAATATGTATACATGAATATCACATTTAATTAATGATTTTTTACGTTTTGTTTTGGAGATATTTAATAGAGTTCAAGATGGATTTTAATCCCTTTTCAACTAAAATTCAAAAATGATAATTAAAATAGAAGTAAAATCACAATTTGATATGTGTTCAACCTTTTACAAATCTCTTACTTATTTATGAAAATTCGTGAGTTATTGGGTTGGATTATATATTTTTGAATGTTAAATTAAAATTTTCAACCTCTAATTTGCATAGGTTTTTTCAATTTTAAAATTTAGATTATTTCTCTTATTGGGGCCACTTTTTTGATTGGGTTTCTTTTTTTAAAAAGTAAATATAGACTTGAAAAGGGCAACAAGTTGGTTGGATTGCTTAAGTAATAAGTTGACATCTGTGTTTTTTTTTATAAAATGGAGTGTGTATTATTAATAGGAAGTATATGAGACACGTTTCTTTACTTTTTAACTAGTAAGCGTTATATATTTAAAATTTTAAAAACTATGCATTTTTTTTTAAAACATTGCTATTTCAGACAAGACTCTTCTCAATCTTAGCAACGTTTTCACTTTTCAAAAACTCGATTGGTTGAACAATTCTCTCTCCTCAAATATTGTATTTGATGAGAATCCTGTAAATAGAAAAGATTTTTATGTTAAAAATTCCACTTGAAATATTTTTCAATTATTAAAGTTCAGTATCTTCCCCCAAATTCATTAATTAGGAAAAATTCATTTGTACATACTAAGAAAAAACAAATTAATCTTCATAAATTCTAAAATATCATCGTAAATATAAAATACTTTTAAAAATCAAAATGTGAGAGAGATAAAAAAAAAAGATGCAAGGGTGTTTATCTGTTTGGCTAGTAAAACATGGGTTAGTTCGTAGATTATTAAACTTCAATTATCAAAAAATTGAAACTTTACAAATAAAGCCTAAGGATTGACATTTCATTACTGTCATTTTATATGTATATGGTTACAATTATTTACGTTCCCAACGTGCTTATGATGTAGCACCCAGTGGTTGTTAGCCAGTGTGTAGCATCTTAATGTGAGGCCGCGCTAGTGGTTTTTTCGATGTAAGCACTTTAATGTTTAAGTTAGTAAGGATCTATAAAAAAAAAAGAGAGAAAAGTAATACAAAAGAAATTAATAGGAGAGCAAATAACTCTTTTGCTTATCTATATGATGATGATAATTACTCTAATTGTAATTTTGGTTATGTCATAACGCTCATGATCTTTAGTGTTAATTTTTTTTTTATTTATAAAGTGATGATATAAGTTTTACCCATATTTTTTAGAATTTTTTTTTTAATGTAGATGTCTAATAAACTTTCTCCTTTTAGGATTCTACTGTTAAATTTTTCTTAAAATTATACTAGATCTTATTTACCTTAATAGAATTGATATCATACTTTTAAGAATATCTTTTGAATTTAGAAATTTTTTTTAATGAGTTTAACTTTATTCATAACTCTTTATGTCTCTTATAAGTTGAGTCTTTTTAAGGACTTTTTTATTTTATTTCTCGAGGTGGTCATATCTAAACTTTCCTCTGTTAGATATAAGCAAATGTTGTTTTCCCTCGTTTGGAGCTTGGTCAAACAGGGTGATCGGTGTTTGACCATTAATCTGATTAACTCTAAGAGTGGTGAATCTAACTAAGTAGGGCAGTCAGGTTTTGACTATTACTTTGACTAACTTGAAAAAAGCATAGTTCTCCTTTAGGAGTCTGGTTGAATATAATTTTTGAATTTTGATCATTGTTTTGATAGCTCAGAGGAAGTAGATTTTTTTTTTTTTCATTTGTGAGTCTAATCGAACAGAATAATTAAACTTCAATCATTGTTTTAATCAATTATGAGAGGATGCCCTTGGCTCTAATATGTTTTGTAGATTGACACTTTCATTTTAAATCTTGTTTCGAGATTTTCTTTAAATTTTAATAGGTTAAAGTCTTTATGTCTCGTGAGTCTCAAACTTTAAGTCTTGTACACCAAAATTTAGAGAGAATTAAATAAAATATTTATTTAAAATATAAATATTGAAATGACTTTGTTATTATTTTTTTAATTAATTTTGACAAAATATATTTTAAAGGTTAAGTATTATTATTATTAATTGTTTAAATTTATAAATGTTACTAAAATTAATTGATTTAAATAAACAAATTAATTTCGAAGTAATCATAAATGGAGGACACAATATGAAACATCATATTTCTATAAATGGAGGAGACGATACGAAACATGATATTTCTTTAAATTTAGTTTATTTTTACAAAAAAATGATTTCCTCTTAACTGAGAAAAAAGAAAAAGAAAAAGAAAAAGAAACCGATGTGCGTGTTGCCTATTTTTCACCAAAATAAAACATTTTTATATCTCTTTGGCGGTTGTTTTAAGTCTCCAATTTGATGATAGTATTCTGACACGAATCACTTGGAAATTTGCAAATCTAAAAACACTTTGGGCTTTGAGCTCGCCTTTCACGATACCTTAAATCATATCACTTCATTTCATTTCATTTCACACCACACACTGCAATCTGTGCATATTGTCCAAAACTGACACTCCATTTTCTAGAGAAAATGCACAAATTTTCTTTGATTATATGTCAATGAGATGCCATTCTCTCTTATGAAATCATATACTAACTCACCGTGGGTACTGCATCCAGCAATGCAGAGGAAGAGGTGGTGCTGGGCTTCTGGCAATTTTGCGAAAGATGATGTTGTGGTGAAGTAACAATTGGTTTGTGGTTGAACTTTAAATTTTATTCTAATTTTAATTAATTATTTATTATTTTATATGAAAAATTATTTTTCCCAAATAAATTATTTTTTACATAAATATTTTTTCTTTGATTGAATACTCTTTACCGAATTTAGATTCTTAATTAACTAAGATTTAATCAAATACATTTATGCATGCATACCAAGAAAATGATTTTAATTTATACACTATAAATATACTTAAATTTGGGCCACCATTTATTTTATTTTATTCTATTCTATTAACACAAATATACATATACATATACACATTCATAATTGATTGATTAGATTCACATTTTATTTGTTCATACACATAACATATTATTATTCTGATTGACTTTGTAAACACTCCTTATATATAAACATTCTTTTTTTTTTTTAAATAAACATTAACTTAAGAATTGAAGTATTTTTTCTTACACTTCTTTTATATAAGTACACTATTTTTTTTTTTCAAACAAACATTGACTCAAGCATTCAAATTTTTTTTAATAAAAAAATAATACATTTTTTGTCATTTTAAGAAATAAGGAAAAAAAGTTAAGAGATTCCATGTTTGAGAACTTAAATCATCATGTGAACAAAGTTGAATGTGCATGCAAGTGCTGCTATAGATAGTGTTGTAAAAGTATATATTTGTACTTTTTATAAAATAAATAAAGTTATAATTTTATACTTGAACAGTGTTTATAATATTATTAAGTAAATATTAAAAAAAATTATTTATTTATGTGACCACAACCTTAATATATAATTATTATATACAAAAAGATTAAGACTATGAATAATAAATAAAAAAAAGTCTATAGTAAAGTAATTAAAATTTAGGATGTTTATTAAATATTACTAATGCAGTCTATAAAAATTGAGAATGTGATGATTTTATTTGGATTATTAATATAGTGACATTTTGGTTGAGACACTTTATATAATATGATTATATAGAATTTAAGAATTCTAATAATATTAATTAATGATTATATACAGATCAACCTCAATCTTGAGTGACATAAACTCCTATTTGTGTCACTGTCTCATTTGAAATACTCGTTACGGTTTGTTTGAAGAATAAACTAAAACTTGTATTTCAGTAGCACAGTAAGATAAGCAGTTAAAAATATAATTTACAGATATAGAATCTATTTCTTTTTAATGGAAGTGATAAAAAAGGTTCTTTTAAATATTAATTCTGGAACTAAACAATTAAAGCGTCCAATTTGTAACAAGTTTACAAATTAACTGTTCATTGATGAATTAATGGTACTTAAAGATAAAAAAATAATAAATTGGGTAAAACGATAATTGATCTAACTCTATTTATGAACCATTTATAGAGGGTTGAATTGTATTTAGTGATTAAATTAATGGACTGCTATAAATTTTTTAAGTAAATTATATCTGCAATTTTAACAGTGTAATTCTGATTTTTTAATAGAATAACACTGAAATTAATAAATTAGATTTATTAATTATTATTTTTAATTAATTGTTTAAAATTTTATTGAAACTTAAAATTATAGGTCCATAAGTCCCAATATCCATTCTTAAAAGGATTGTGTTATACATAAATGCTTTTGTTCTAAAAATAATTTTTAAAATACGTATGTGTTATATTTTGATAAAATTAATTAATTGAGAATTAATTTATTTTTAGAGATAATATCTTATCCAAATATAAATTAAATATTTAATTTAAGAAATTAAATATATAAAATCTTAAAGATAAATTTTAAAATTATCAAAAAATTATTTTATTTTTAGTATTTTTTTTATATTAAAAGACTAACAATTCATTTATTTTGAAATCTTGTAACACCCAATTATTGGGTATTACACATTAACCACAGAGAGTAAAATTCTTTTGTAGCTGACGTGTATTAACTCTATTTTTTAAGAAATAATAATTTAATTAATAAATACTATTAATTAAATTTATTTAATTAAAATAATAAATAGCTTATTATTTTAAAGGTTATTATTATGAATACTTATGAGGTAACACTTAATTACAATAATATCCAAGAGTTTTAAATTTTAACACTAATACCCAAAACTTTGAAAATAAATGTCACTAATAACCTTTGTTAGAGAACCTACAGTGAAAATTAACAAATTTCATGTTATTGCAAATGAAATAACTAAATTATCCCTAATAACTGAATTAACTTCCTTCTACCAATTTTTTTTAAAATTATTTTCTTTAATTCTTTAAAGTTAATTAATAGAAACCACTTCAAGAACACATGGCCAAATTCACAAACACATGACCACAAGAAATAAAATATTGAAGCGAAAGCAATCAAACTAGCAAATATTCCAAGTAATATAATGCAGAAACAAGTAATTAAGAATTTAGAAAGAGAGAAAGCTAGAAGAAATAACCCACAAAATTTACATGGTTTGGTAACTTATCTACATTTACGACGGATCAAGATCACTCTCTTATTATTGAATCTCAAAACACTCAGAAAGTATGCATTTTACAAAAAAAACTTACAAAGAAATTACTATCTTTGGCAAACAAGAGGTTTTTCTCACAAAAAAATCACAAAGATTACTACGATCATAAAGATGTGTTTACAAGCCAATTGAGAACCTTTATATTGGCTTTAAGATGACTTAGGTTAACCTTAAATGTGAGGGAGTTGTTTTAGGGAGTCTTGAGGGAAGTGAAAGTCGAAACAAATCTGATCAAAATGGGAAACAATTCTCCGCGCTAGGATCCGCAGCCCCCAGCCTTTGGCGCTACGGCAATGGGACATTTCCTCCTGGACGCTGCGGCGCCCATAACTTGGCACCGCAGTGCCCACGCCTAGGCACTACCTTTTGGATTTTCGCCTCCTTTTACGTTCGTCTTCTATTCTCGTGCACCAAATGCACTTGGTTTACTCTCCAAATCATATCTTAATGATTTTTAATCAACTTTCTAAAAAATTCCCTTATTGATTTAAAATCATTCACAAAGTAACTCGATCTCTCATCTCCGCATTTTCGGTCACTCGCACAAAGTAGTGACTCCGGTTAAGTTATTGCAAAGGATGAACTTAACCGAGGGCAGTGGCTCAGTTAACATGTTAGCAGAATTTTCAGATGATGCTATCTTCGTTAGACTAACTTCACCACTTTAGACAATCTCTCGAATGTAATGGAGCCGCACATTAATGTGTTTAGACATCTCAAGAAACACTTGATGCTTGCTTAGGTGTATGACACTCTAGTTATTATAATACACACTAGTGTTTACATCTTCAGTAGCCATTATCTCCACGCATATAAGTTTCAACCATATGACCTCCTTAATAGTTTCTTCAACAGTTATGTACTCTGTCTCTGTGGTAGATAGTGCAACTACATATTGTAGAACTAATCTCCAACACACACTATATCTATACACTATAAATACATAACCTATCAATGATATTCTTTTGTCTAGATCACTTACATAATTTGAGTCTACGTATCCTCTTACCATTACACTGCAGTCCTCATCCATTTTATAAATCAGCTTGTGATTTAACATTTCTTTGAGATATCTCAAAATTTATTTCACTGTAAACTAGTGATTATTACTTGAATTTGCCATGTATCTACTCACCACACTTATAGCCTGTGCTATATCTAGTATTGTGTAAACCATTGCATACATGATTCTCTTTACAGTGCTTGTATACGGTACTTTACTCATCCACAGTTTCTCCTCTTTAGATGTTGGTGATTGTGCTGGTGAAAGTTTAAAATACATGGCCAAAGGAATAGAGATAGCATTTACATTGGACATACCAAACTTCTCTAAGATCTTGAGTATATATTGCTATTGAGAAAAGAAGATAGTATCTTTTCTTTCCCTCACAATATATATACCCAATATTCTTTTTGCTGCTCCCAAATCCTACATCTCAAACTCGTCACTCAACTACTTTTTGAGTTTCTATATCTCTTTCATATTCTTGCACGCGATCAATATATCATCGACGTATAGAAGCAAATACATCATCCATAACTTAAGCTCTTAAAGTACACGCATCCATAATACTTGCTCCTACTTAAAATACAAGCCATCATAAACTCATCAAATTTCCTACACCATCATCTAGGTGATTGCTTTAACCCATATAACAACTTCTTTAGTAGACAAGCATGATATTTTTTTTACATGTTCCACAAACCCTTGTAGCTATGCCATAGATGTGTGCTTACGACTGAAGAGAATATCTCATAAAAGTCGACTCTGTCTCTCTGAGTAAAACCTTGTGCAATTCACCTAGCTCTAATCTCGTAGGCTCTATCCTTGGTATCCCCTCATTTACTTTATACATCTACTTGCACCCAACTAGTTTCTTTTAAAGTCTTTCCACCAACTTCCAGGTATTATTTTTTCTAAGAGAACTAATCTATTCTTTCATGGCATGTTGCCACTCTTTCTTATTTTCACTTTTCATAGCCTCACTATATATTCTAAACTCATCAAATTCAAGAGCATAAACAGAATTAAAAGCATAAGCAACTAAATCTACTTATGTATACTTGATTGATAGGTTAATTATTCTCTTTAGCCTATCTCTAGCTAGCTGGTACTCTTCAAGTTCCATCTCAAGAGTCTTAGTCTTTCCTTGGGTGGACTTGAAGGAGTTCGCCGGTATTTTTGGTTCATCTTTAAGGATTTTCTTGTTGAAGTACTGATTTGGGGGGTATCAGATCTACTCTCAAGCTCCACTTCAACTTCTATTAACTTAGGTACTGAGTCTTTCTTGGACACAGGTTCTTCTTTCTCATCTCTTTAGAAGGCTTTCAGCATAGTCGTCTTATCAAACATCACATCACGACTTATGAACTCATTAGTGGTGTCAACTTTTTAAACCACACCTTGTATCCTTTTATTTCTTCGAGATACCCTATGAATACCCATTTGATAGCTCTAGGTTCCAATTTTCCCTCCTTCACATGAACAAAGGTAGGGCAACAAAAATTCTAAGGTGGTCATACTTAGAAGGGTTGCTAAACCATTTCTCTTCTGGTGTCTTGAAGTCAATTACTGAGGAAGGACTTCTATTGATTAGATAGGCTATAGTTACTACAACTTATTCCCAAAATGTCTTAGACATCTTTGCATTGGCAAGTATGCATTTAACCATTTCAAGTAGGGTCCTATTCATCCTCTCAGCTACGCCATTTTGCTGTGGTGTTGATCTTATTGTTCTATACCTTGCAATCCCATGCTTGGCACAAAATTCATCAAACTCTTTATTGCAAAACTCGAGACCATTGTCAGTTCTTAGCTTTATCATCTTTTTATTAGTCTGATTCTCAACAAGAGCCTTCAAGTCTTGAACGCATCAAACACTTGATCCTTGCTCTTCAATACATAGACCCACAGCTTCCTTAAGTAGTCATCAATCAAAATGAAAAAAATAACTAACACCATCACAAGCAGCTATCTGAAACTCACCCTATGTGCTTTCCTAAGCACACAATGCTCATAAAACTCCAATTGCTGGAATTTATCCTCACTAAATGCTTCGTGACTAAATAACTCTTTCAGGTTTCTCCCACCTAGGTATACTAATCTAAGATGCCATAACTTGATTTGCATATTTCATCATCTACAGAGAATAATGCAAAACTACTCACAACTTCACCCTTAAGCACATAAACGCCTTTGTGCTTATCTCTTCTCATTACCACTATAGAACCCTTCAATACTCTCAAAACCCTTCCGTCGATCCTGATGAAACACCGATTCTAGTTTAAAGTCCATAGTGAGACCAAGTTCTTATTGAGGTCTTACTCGCCCATCATGCAGCCTAAGTTTAATACTGCCAATTTCCATCATCTGACACGTAATATCATTACCTATGAACACTTTACCACTACTAATGGGCTGAAAATTAATAAACTAAGATTTGTACGGGTACATGTGAAATGTATAACCAGAATCAAGAACTCATTGGTTAGCATTCTTACCATTAGTAGTGACGAGTATCTTTACACTATCGTAGCTATCATCATAAGCAAGTGCAACATCCTCTTTCTTCTTATCTTGTGCTTTCGTCTCCGAACATTCTTTTATGAAGTACCCTTATTTCTTGCAACAATAACACTTTTTAAGAGTTTTGGACTTCGATCTTAGGCCTGTTTTCCTTCCATCTCTATATGAGGGCCTTTCTCTTATAGATAGATTTTCTGCATTGCCCTCGATCTACTTTCCTAATAACTTTGAGTTTAATAATGATTTCACATTGCTCATCGTTAAACTATCTCTGCTAAGAGTAAGGTATCAACAAAGCTCTCATAACTCTTGGGGAGTGAACTCAGTAGGATAATTGCCCTATCTTCATCTTTTATCATGATATTAATAGACTCAAGATCAAGAATGATCTTATTGAATGTGTCTATATGATCTTTCATTGGCGTCCCCTTTAATATAGACAATTGATATAACTTCTTCTTTATATGCAATCTGTTGGCCAATGATTTTTGCATATAAAGAGAGTCAAGCTTCTTCCTAAAACTAATCGTCATCGTCTTACCTGCTACCTCTCTCAGTACTTTATCGCTTAATGATAAAACGATTATACTGTAAGCTCTTTCTTGAATGCCTTTTCTTTCTGTTTCAGTCTTAAATGACTCAAGAATCTTCTCTTCTTTACTAGATGTAGCTGCAGTTTCCTCTAATGTCGAGCCTAACTGTTGACTAACCAACAACGCCTTAACCTTCATCTTTCGCAGATTGAAGTCATTCATCCCGTTAAATTGCTCTACCTCATACTTAGGTGTGGCTATATCTACTCAGAACCAAGCTCTAATACCAGTTTATTGAAGTGAAAGTAATCAAACTAGTAAATATCCCAAGTAATATAATGCAAAAATAAGTAATTAAGAATCCAGAGATAGAAAGGTAGAAGAAATAACACACAAAATTTATGTGATTCGCCAACTTGCCTACGTCCACGACGGATCAAGATCGCTCTTTTATTATTGAATCTCAAAGTACTCACAAAAGTATGTCTCTTATAAGAAAGACTCACAAAGAAATCACCATCTCTTGCAAACAAGCGGTTTCTCTCACTAAGAACCACAAAGATTGCTATGATCATAAATATGTGTTTATAAGTCAATAGAGAGCCTTTATATAGGCTTTAGAATAACCTAGGTTAACCTTAAGCATATGGGAGTTATTTTAAGGAGTCATGAGGTAAGTGAGAGTCGAAACAAATCTAATCAAAATGGAAAATAATTCCTCGCTCTAGGTGTTGCAGCGCTAGGATATTCTCACCTGGGCGTCGTGGCGCGGTGCTTAAGTTCTGTTTTAGGCACCGCCTCTTGCATTTTTGCCTCCTTTCATGTCCGTCTTCTATCTTTGTGCACTAAATGCATTTGGTTTGCTCTCCAAATCATATTCCGATGATTTTTAATCAACTTTCTCACATAAAAAAATCATCAAATTTATCTTACCCAGATGAGAAAAAATAGAAATTTTTTTCCAATTCAAACAGAGAAACCATCAAGCTTATTTGCAATTCAAACTTCAAAAACCACCAATGCCCACCATAAACCATTCAAACACACTCTTACCCATATTGTCGCTGCCACCATAATTGTCATCGTCGCTCCTCCTCCCTCTTCTACCACTACCACTACCACCACCCAAACCTCCACACCTTTACAAAGGAGTGAGACAGTGTCACCAAAGCAAGTGGGTCGCTGAGATCCGTTTACCCAAGAATCAGACTCGTTGACACCAAAATTCCTCCATCATCAGTCACAGCCTTGCAACGTTCTCTTCACAGCCTCTGCCTTGCAGCCTTCGGAGCTCTTGTGATCTATTTTTCTCTTCTTTGATAGGATTTCCTTCATAAATTTCACATAGCTCGGCATTTGCTCCAGTGCATCTGCAAAAGGAAGATTAATATGTAATTTCTTAAAAATATCAAGAAATTTAGAAAATTGCTTATCTAGTTTCTTCTTTTGCAGTCTCTGAGGAAATGGAGGTGGTGGAGTGAATGACTGCGTAGGTTGCTTCTGTAGGTTGCTATTGGTATCTTCTGCTGCATTTTCTCTTTTCTGTTCTTGCACTTGAATACCATTTTCTATGCTTTTCTGTGTTTCAGCACTTTTCTCTTGGTTTATGAACTGCTGTAATCTTTGAGGAAATGGTATAGGTGGTCTATATGGTTGCACGTCATCTTGCTGGACCACTGGTTCTTTTTCCTTCTCAATCATCTCTGAAAGCTGTGGTTGAGGAGTATTGTCATGTAAGACTTTACCACTTCTTAGGGAGATGGCTTGACACTGTTCTACACTTCCTTTTGGATTGACTTCGGTGTTGCTTGGTAGAGTTCCTTGAGGTCGATTGTTTATTACTGTAGCAAGTTGTCCTACTTGATTCTCCAAGGCTCTAAGTGAAGTTGCTTGACTTTGAAAGAGTGCATCTGTTTTCTTCATGTATTGCAGGAGCATGTCTTCAATGTCTGGTTTCTTCTCTTGCTGAATTTGTGTTTGGAAGCCAGGAGGAGCTTTGGAATATTGTCCTTGATTATTGTTGCTCCATGAGAAGTTGGGGTGATTTCTCCATCCAGGATTGTAAAAATTTGAATTAGGATTGTTACGGTTAAAGTCTCCTACATATTGAGCAGTCTCCATGCATTGTCCATTAGCATGATTGCTTTCACAGAAATCGCAAGTGATGGGTTGACTCTTGATAGCATTAACTCCCAAGTTGCTTAATTGTTTGGTCAAGAGATTGACTTGGGCAGATAATGTAGTCAAAGTGTCCACTTCGTGTAATCCAGCGATCTTTCTTGTGGTTGACCTTTCAGTGGGCCATTGATAGGCATTGGACGCCATCTCATCTAGTAGATCATATGCTTCATCAGTTGATTTGTTCATGAGTGCTCCTCCAGCTGCAGCATCTACTATCGTTCTGAATTGACCGGCTAATCCATTGTAGAATGTTTGTACAAGTAACCACTTCGGAACTCCATGATGAGGACATTTTCTTTGCATATCTTTGTATCTCTCCCATGCCTCATAAAGAGATTCTCCATCTAGTTGTAGGAATGATGTGATGTCGTTCCTCATCTTGGCAGTTTTAGCAGGTGGAAAGAATTTGGCGAGGAACTTTTGTGCAAGATCATCCCATGTAGCTATAGATCCGGATGGAAGTGATAACAGCCAGCTTTTTGCTTTGTCTCTCAAGGAAAAGGGAAACAATCTTAGACGGATTGCATCATCGGACACCCCATTGTACTTGAATGTATCACATATCTCCAAGAAGTTGATGATGTGCATGTTTGGATCGTCATTGGGCAGTCCACCAAATTGTACCGAATCCTTGAGCATTTGAATGGTGCTTGGCTTGATCTCGAAGTTGTTAGCTTGAACAGTTGGTCTTTGAATGCTTGAATGGATTCCATTGACTAAGGGAACAGCATACTCCCTTAGTGGTCTTGCTTCATTGTCAAGTGCAATTGGTACTTGATCTTCCATAGTGTTAACTTGATTTTGCTCTCTTCTAATTCTTCTTAAAGTTCTTTCAATCTCTGGATCAAAAGCAATCAAGTCTTCACTTTTCGATCTTCGCATGTACCTCGTAACAAAGAAAGTAAAACTAAATTAAGAAAAATAAAAATAAAAAAAATTCTGAAGTAAAAACTAGAAAGGTTGGTATTAATATTGGTAAAAAAGTAGATAATTATCCCCGGCAACGGCGCCAAAAACTTGATGCGATATTTCTATATCATAAATTAAGTGCAAGTATACACTATCGTATGCAAGTAATAAAGAGACTAATTAGTCGGATGTCGAACCCACAGGGATAATTTTTTCTTTTTAACCAATTACTAAAATTATATCTTCCTAATAATTATTCAGAAAAACAAAAATCTAAGAATGAATGTAAGAAATATAAAAGTAAAAACACAATGCAATGAGATTTAAAGATAGCAATGTAGAGAAAACCTAGGATTAATATTATCCCTCAATATATTTCTAATGATTAATCCTCTAATATTTAACTCACTTAGTCTTTATTATTGATCAAGACACTAATGTATTCACAAGCCTCTTCCAAGGTCATGCAAGTATATCTTAGTTTACCAAATACCTATATTCCTATGGTACTTGTAATAAATTAAGATTCATTAAGATTAGGTCTTATTGATCATACATGCCAATTAGGTATATTCCTATCCTAAGTTGAAACTTGCATATGCAACATTGAATGCTACTCTACAATCATGCATCAAATTACCTAGGTCTAAATATTATGATTCCTCTTCCGAGTTTATCAAAATATTACCAATTCATTCACCATATATTGGCCAGATATATTGAAGCATTAAACACAAGTAATTTAAATAATAAATGACTAAGTTTATTAAATACTAAAAGATATGGCAATTTAAGCGCACATATTGAGTTCAAATATTAACCCTAGAAAATAAGTTAGCTCATGGCTACAAGAGAACAACAGTAGAAATAATTATAAATCATGATACAATTATTAGCAAACCGATATAGACGTCGAATTGCTCTTAATTGCGCTGCCTCTGAACTCTTGATGCCAAAGAACGTCTTGTACTTCTCTCTAAAGTTGCTTCAATTAAGCTCCTATTGCTCTCCAAGACTCGTGTTCTGTATTCTTGGTGCTCTTGGGTCGTCTTGGATTCATTCTTGAAGGCTGGGAACGAGTGGCTTTTTATAGGGATTGATATGAGCTTGAAAATCTCAATTCTCATCGGACTAGGACTCGCAATACCGCTGGCGCGCTATGCATCTGTCGCTGGGGCGACGCGTGAAAAAGCTATCACCGCTGGAGCGGTGGGATCTTGGCGCTGGGGCGCTGCATGAAAACGGCTTCACCGATGGCGCGGTATGTTTATAGCGCGGGGGCGCTAGACGCGACTTAATCAGGTCGTTTTTTCTTATTTCGATCACTATTTCAGCGCTGGGGCGAAAATACTTGTGGCGCGGGGGCGCTGGACTCATAATTTGAAAACTTTGCATTTTAGTCCCTGTTTTCGCTCCTTTTGCGTTCTTTCTTTAAATTTCGTTCAAGTCCCTATAAATAACAATAATACACATAAATAGCCATCTATTCTCATAAAATCATAAAATATCAATAATAAAAACATGAGAAAATATATGACAAATTTGCCCTTATCAATAGGGCACAACAAGAATGTATCTGCAAGATTGGCATTCTGTTTGAATCTGTTGGTGAGGGATAGTATGAATCACCACTGAACCAGTAATATAGTTTGTCGCTAGACTAGGCGTAGTTTTGAGAGATTAGGGGTTCGAGTGGGAAGACGGATTTCCATCGAACAACATCAAAACACTGGATTGGTGTTTTATTTTTTCTTTACATTTTTCTTTTATTTTGGTTTAAATGGTTTATAGCAGTAAATTATAAATTGAGGAATGTTCTTTTTTTTTGAATTTTTGTTTAAGGATTATGTGGTTGTACATGAAGTTAGACTGCATTTGATGATTATTGTTGAGTTTTATAAACTGAGAGAATTATAGCAAGGTTTATTTTCTGAATTTTTTGGTAGAATTAAGAGGATTGTGATGTTATTCATAAATTCGAGTTGTTGCAATAGATTATGATGTTGTTCAAGAATTAGGGTTGTTGTAGTAAAATCTACTAGAGTAAAGAAGAAAGAGAAATTGAGATTTTTAGAATTTAATATTTATAAAATATTTTGTAAGAATTTAAGTATTAAAATGACTTTATTATCTTTGTTCAATTAATTTTGATGGAAGATTCTTAACAGAAGGTCATTGGTGACTTTTTACAAAATTTTGGGTATTATTATCAAAATTTGAAACTCTTGGATTAATCTATAATTATGCCTTACCTCATATATATTCATGATAATAACCCTTATTTTAAAGACATTATAAAAGATAAACAGAAGGCTAAGAATAAAAATATATATAACACTAAAAGGTAAATATTTTTTTTTTAGAGGAAAAATATTGAAAGCCTACTTTTTCATTCATTATAATACAAAAAGTTTGGTTTAAAATCCTTTTGTAATAAAAAAAAATTAAATGTGAATTCAAAGTATGTTCTTTGTTATTTATTTTTAAAACATCAAATTTATATATTCACAAAAGTTTAAAATATTTTTTTATTTAATGATAATAAAAATTAATTTTTTTTTGTTATTTATTATGCTCTGTTAAGAACGGCACAATTCCAACACACGAGGACAACCATATAATTAGATATGTTACCTTAATCATTAAGTTGGTAGTAAAATATTAAATGTACATAATTAATGGGTTTTGCTTTTAAATACAAAGAGGAAATGATAATTAACCTCTTTGCTTTAATAAAAAAATAATATATTATAAAAAATTTATCATTGAATCATTTAAGTTGGTAGTAAAATATTAAATATACTTATTTGGTGGTTGAATGATATCAATCATTAGTTGGTATTGCGTGAGAAAAAATTGCTTTAAACATTTAAAAGATTTTTCTTTTTCTTTTTTTAAAAAGAAAAACTCTTAATAATAGTAAACAATTTCTTACTTTTGGTGAGGGTAAGAGTTTAAACCTAGTGACACTTATTTAAGATGGCCGATAATGTGATAACTTATTATGATGTGATAATGTGATAGGTTTATCTCATAAAATTTATCTAGAGTTTATAATCTAAATAGAAATAAAGTTTGATATGTCCCAATCTCTCAATGACTTACACAACCTATTTGTGGGCCGATAGGTTGGTAAGTTCAATATATGACATATTGGATTTGGATCTAGGATTTATTAATTGTTTATGGGCTCTTTTAAAAAAGACACAGTGGAGTAGGTTATTGGGCTTATTTAATAATAGGTCCAACAAATATCCCCTCACAAGAAAAGAATAAGAGTTTGTTTCTAAGTCTCAAAGTCTTGAACAATGCGCTTCTTCATTCCTTAATTCAGCACATGACACGTGTCTCTTTTTTAAATTTAAAAATAGTATTTTTCTTATGTAGCACAGTTTCTAGCAGATGAGATTCTTTAATCTTCAGTGATGCTTTCAATATTAAGAGCGAATGCGTAAAACCGTGCGATAGTATCTGTATGATCTTAGTTAATAAATGGATGATGTGTTTCGAAGCTTTTTGCATCTTCTTGAGACATTTTCATCATGGAGCTTCAATTTTTGTCAAATTACTTTGACAGCAACAATGTTTCCTTCCTTTTGTATTTTGGTTCTGGAATAACGCCATATAAAAAGAATGCCTCCATGTACAAGATATAAATTATGTGATCATGTATGTAATAATTCATAAATTCAAAAAACTTTTTGGTTGGTATTTTAATTTTGTTTTTTTATCTTTCTTACTCTTCGTTTGGTTTAATCTTTGTGAAGGTTACTTTTTCATTTATTTTATCTTTGTTATGGTTCCACTTACTCTTCATGGTCCCCTTTTTATATATCTTAAAAGACCCTCTGTTCTCCTGCAGAATATGAGCAAAAAGAGGAAAGTATGCCTAATGATCTGTGTTATTTTCTTTATTTTACTTCTTATGATAAATTGTAACAAGAGACATGATAATATTCTAATAAAAATATCACTTCTCAAGATGTCAATTAGATGCACCAATCATATAAGATAAAATGATATTTTCTTATTTCTAAATGCAATTTTGAATTAATATTTCTAAGGAACCTTCTGATGTGTGTACTTCTTGGTAAAGGCATTAGTCCATTCCAAAAAGGTATTTTAATGCTTCTAAACTTATTCTTAGACATATGACTCTTCCTTAACTATCATAAATCTAAAGTAGAAGGCCCTTTACATTTGTCCTATGATGCAATATAACTCAACTATGGATCTTTATCTATCTTATAACAACATTTGTTTAGTAATATTCTATACGTTTCTCTAATCCTTAAGAATTTTAATCATATTATTGGAAGGAAGGTACCAGGTGCTCTAATGCTTTTCCAACCCTAATTTTTTTTGTTGGAAAGAAGGTACTTAAGTATTCTAATCCTTTTAATTTTTAATCATGTTGTTAGAAGGAAGGTACTGTATACTCCTATCCTTCCAACCTTGAGTTTTATTCTACATCATTTTTGTTACCTGAGAAGTAGGTATCATGCCTTTTTTTTCCTTAGAAAGTAGTGGGAACCCTTGTCTACTTGACCTTATTCTTTTAATTCTGGAATGATAAATCTGTACTATTTTATCTTTTTATAGGATGATAGGAAGATGGTGGGAACCTTTCTTATTTTTGATACTTTTTCTTTTTTTCTTGAACTCCGACTTTAGTTCATTTTTTTTTCCTTTAAAAAAAAGAGAAAAGTGGTAGGAACCTTTCTCAAACCCTCTTCCTCTGCATCTGAAACTCTGAATCTGGTTCTTCTTTTTCTAAAGGACAAAAGGAAGGTGGTGGGAACCTTTTCCTTCTTGGACCTTTTCGTTTATTGTTGGAATTTTAGAGCTAGTTCTTTTTCTTTTCTAAGAGATGAGAGGAAGATGGTGAGAACCTTTCTCGATCCTATTTTTTTTAGTTCTGTATCAATTGGCTTTGTGCCTTTCGATTTTTGAATGAATGAGAGGAAGATGGTGGAAGCCCTTAACCTCTTAACCTTTTTCTTGATTCTAAAGGAAGATAGGAACTATGTCTCTTGTTCCTTCTTTTAGAGTATGGCCGTATGGGTGCTTCCAAGGTGAAGGTATTGGGCCTATTAAAGAAATTCTTACCATATTGGTGCTTCCAAGGTGAAGGTATTAAACTTGTTCAAAGAAGTCTTACAATATAGGTGCTTCTAAAGTGAAGATATTGAGTCTGTCCAAAGAAGTCTTTAGGTGCTTCTTGGTAAAGGCATTGAACCATTTTAGTGAAGTATTTAGGTGTTTCTTGGTAAATGTTTTAAACCCTTCTAAAGAAGTCTTTGGCTGCTTTTTGGTAAAGGTTTTAAACCCTTCAAGAGAAGTCTTTTTCTTATGAGCTAGATAAATGATTTAAAGAATATGTTCTGTTATTATGATAATAGTATAAAAATGGTCAAATGTAAAAAAACTCTTGAATCCGAATATGTCTTATGACATG
This sequence comes from Ailanthus altissimus, assembly GCA_946807835.1. Lineage (NCBI taxonomy): Eukaryota > Viridiplantae > Streptophyta > Magnoliopsida > Sapindales > Simaroubaceae > Ailanthus > Ailanthus altissimus. Next base: position 18,528,803 of record OX327698.1, read on the forward strand.
ATAATCTATTTTTAGTTCCACTTGATTCCTTTACATTCTGCCTCAAATCTAAATTCAACTAAGTGGCCATCTTTTACAAGGGCATTTATCTTACTTCTTAAGGATCGACAATCATTGGTGTTGTGTCTATGTTCATTGTGGAAGACACAATATTTAATTTTGTCCATTTGATCTTCCGATATCTGTATGAGCTTTGGATCTCTGAAAATTTGAGAGTCCTTATATTCAGCCTAGATTTTCTCGATAGAGGTATTAATTGGGGTTATGGATTTAATCGTCTACTTTAGTCACTTTTTAGCCCTATTGTCTTCCATAGCAGCAGGTTGATTCCCATAATTTCCCTTTGGTAATAAGCTTCATTTCTTCTATATTGTGGTCAATGAAGCTTCCATTTTTTGTAGTTGTTTTCTCTTCTTCTTTGCATATCCAAATTTTTAGTTAATTAGTTTGAAAGAGGTGAAATTATTTTGAACTAGATAGTTGTAATAGGCAGTAGATGGTCTTACTGCCTTCTGATATGCCTGAGCTGCTATCTCTGAGTAATAGTGCCTTATTTTGCTTTATTCTTTGTTGAATCGATTTAGAAAGCTCCTGATCGATTCATTCTCTACTTGTCTCATATAAAAAGTTCTAATGTAGTCTTTCTCTTCTTTCGGTTATGAATATATTGCATGACAAATACTGTTGTGAGTTCCTCGAAAAAAAAAGAGATGAAGTTTATTTCAATCATTGAAACTAATTTTAGGCAGGCCTTCTAAGACTAAAAGGGAAGATTATGCACTTCATGGCATCGTCATTGTTGTGTATGATCATTTTTACGTTGAAGTGGAGGACATATTCTTCTAGGTCCCCTAATTTATCGTAAGAAGTGAAGTTTGGCAACACAAACTTCTTTGGTCACTCTGCTTTCTTTATCTCATTCGCAAACAAATCTTGGTTAGCCTTCCTTACCAAAGAGATTACATCTTCCATTCCTTTAATCTTATGGTTCTTTTCATAAAGCTCCCTTATGTCTTTCAAGATCGCGACTTTGAACTCTTGCTCCTTGGTTGATCGAATCCTTAATGCTATTACTTTTGGCTTCTCGAGTGGTTCTATGGTCTCATTCCTTCTAGAGTTGTCAAGTAACTGTTAAGGGTTTCCTGTCAGTGTATCTCGAGATGAAAACTCTTCAAAGTCATCTGGGAAGTCTCCTCCTGTTTCTAAGGCTTTCAAGCGACTTCGGTGCTCCCAGGTTTCATTATGTGATTCTTTTAGCTTATTTAATATTTTTTCCAAGATCCTTTCATGGTTATGAAGGCATTGTCCTCACTTTCGTCTATATTGGAAGGGACAAGGCTTCCTTCTTCACTTGTTTCAATTTCAGTTAATCATATATTGCTGCTTTCCCATGGTGATTTTCAACTTCCTTAAGAATTGGCTTTTATTATAATTTTTCATAGACAGTGCCACTAAAAGCTCCAAATCTAAAACTCGTCAAAAATTATGTTTTAGTCCTTATTAATTGCCTTGAATTACCATAATAGAACACTGTCCTTCAATAAAAAAGAATACTTCGACGCTCAAGTCAATAGCTATCCAATAAACACGTGATGTGTGTGAGAGTGCTCCTAATCAAGAGGATAATGCTCTATATTTCTTCTCATTCTATTTAAAGTTATAATGGTTATTTTATGAATGTTTTATTATTTATATAGAATGACTTGTGCATGTTTTTTTATAGTGCTAATGTGATAGAGTTGAATTCATATTCAGATAAGGTGATAGACTTTATCATAATTTGATAACCTTATCATGATATGATAATGTAATAGGTTTATCTCATAGGATTTATCTAGAGTTTATAATTTAAATAGAAAATAAAGTTCGATCCATCCAATCTCTCTATGACTTACACAACCCGCTTGTGAGCTAATGGGTTGGTGGATTCGATTACCTGAGATATTAGATTTAGATTTAGGCTTTATAATTGCTCATAGGTTCTTTTAAAAAGACACAATATAGTGAGCTGTTGTGCTTATTTAATAATAGGCCTAACAATAATATATAATAACTTTAAAAAAAAAAATTAACCCTTAACAAACTTTGGAACTTTTCTTGGTAGGATCTGTTGTTAACAAGATTAGCAGTCATAAAATGTGAACGAGAACACAATTTTCATGCCTGTATCTTTTATAAAAGGCAAAAAAATAAAAATAAAAAACAATACTTATCTTGGTAAATGCAACTTTATTATTAGGCAAAGTAAAATTTTCTTTTCTTTAAATAAAAAATTATATCATTAATTAAATCACGATATTACATCTTAAAATCTAAAGATATATAATTAGAGGATTGCAAAAATAACACAATATATTTATAAACTGACGTACAAATAGATCTAAATATTCTCTTACAAAGAAGAGATACAAATTAAACCTTATATTGGAGAATTATCTCTATAACTAGGGATCACTTTCCTTATTAAGGATAGAGAATTTTGCCCTTACACAGGAGGGACAAAACTAACATTCACGTAGAAAGGACAATACAAAATATACCATCACATAAATTCTGACTTCTTCTATAAATTATAACAGTAAACTCTTTCAAGTACTTAACCAAATACCCATATTAAAAGGAAAAAAAAACACAAATCAAGTTTAGGTGGCCATAGAAAGGCATGAGTGCCGTCAAAGATTGCTTTCCCATCGGATCTAGGGTTGAGCGACTGCTTGTGAGCAATTTTTGCTCGGGAGGTAGTGGTTGTTTGCTAGGCAATAGATGGTTACGACAGTGAGATACATATGCTTTGTAGGAGGCGAGCATGGGTGGCAGCATTTGGTAGAGACTAACAGAGGCATTGCAAAGGCTCAGTTGAAGTCGAGAAAGCTTGCCGAAGGTTGAGGAGGCTCAGCGTAGGCCCAATTAGCTTAATGAGGCCTAGAAAGTTCGGGTTAACCAAAGAAGGCTCGGTTGAGGTTGAAGAGGCTCATCAAGATCAACGGTGGCTGATGCTTGCACAATCCAAGTTAACAAGATTGAAAAAGTAGAAGAAAAAAAAACAGACAAAAAAAAGTAGTGGAAAAATAGAAGAAAAAAACAAATAAATGTGAGGAAAAGAGATTGTGTCCACTGAAATAGAGAAGGGAAGGCCGAAAGTGATGAGGTAGGCGGCGCTAGAGTTTTGTTTGAGAGCGTATTTGTGACATGTGATTTGTTAAGTAAAAATTGCTTTAATCTATGAACAAATGTAAAAAAGAGCATATGCATTTAACAAAAAGTATCATAGACATATCATTATCAACATAGAAATTGTGTTTTTGCACACTCTTGTATTGTATATTTCTCAACGTTGTGATATAGTGCATTGAATTGTATGTTGTTATCAAATGTATCAAATTGATAGACATATCATTATCAACATAGAAATTGTGTTTTTGCACACTCTTGTATTGTATATTTCTCAACGTTGTGATATAGTGCATTGAATTGTATGTTGTTATCAAATGTATCAAATTGGAATTTGCCTTCCTTGTGAAGAAAACTGAAAACCTATTAGTGGGTAGTCGGCACAATTGGAAAATGAAAGCTGTGATTTGTTTGGGGATCAAATATGCCGAGTCATTTTCAAGAAGGGTCTTCTTTAAATACGGATACCCCACAAAAGTAATATCTTGAATTGAATATACGATTTAGTTTTATTTGGGAAAAAAATCAGTTTCATCTCTAATTGTATTTATATATATATTAATTTAATTTTCATTTTTTTAATATATACATATATATCACGTTAGTCTTTGTAGGGATAAAAATAATAATTGTTTAGAAGTGAAAATGATAATAAAAAATAAAAAAAATATCTTTACAAAGACTAATATAATATATATTAAAACAATAAAAATAAAATTGATATATATATATATCAATAAAATCTGAAACCAAAATAATATTATTTTTCTTTATTTGAATGCACAATTTTAATCTTTAATTTTATTGATATATATTAATTTAATCTTTATTTTTTAAATTTATATCATATTGTAGAAGTGCACTCTTAAATATAACATAAGAAAATACAAAATAAATTTAAAAATAATTTAGATAGTCAAGAAAGCAGAATAAATTGCACAAAGGAAAGGAGAAATGATTTTAATATTTGTGAGAGGCCATCTACTTAAAAGCGCAATGTCTTCTGTTCAAACATCCACCGTACCCTTGCTAATAATCGCCAAAACTGTTACCTGACTCAATTGCAATAACTTTTTAATAATTATTTTTAATTGCTTTTTTAAAAAAAATTTAACTGCTTTGCTAAAAAAAAATTAATAAACCAAGACTATTATCTTGACTCAATTGTAATAATTTTTTTAATCATTCAATTAAAAATAAATAAAAAATATATAAACCCTTAAAATTTATAAAAAAAAGTGCAGACCTCCAAAATTTTAAAAAAATCATAAAAATTTCTATTAAAAAATGAAATCCATCAGACATAATGATCAAAAGGCAAATTTTATTTTTAATTATTAAATAAATTAAAAATATCAAAATTCCTCTATATATATATTTAAAATAGAAAGATAAAAATATATATTTGATAGGATTTAAACACAAGACCTTTACATTAATATCAAGCATTTTAACAATTAAGCCACAAGTATTTTATTACCACAAAGTATATTTATCTTTTGTATATTCAATAAATGATCCTGTATGTATTTTTACTTTACCTCAAAATCAAACACTTTTACTATTATGCCACAAGTATTTTATTACTACAAATATATTTATTTTTTAATAAAAAGATATTATATTTTATTACCACAAAATGTATCTATCTTTTATATATACAATCTAATATGTATTTTTACTTTACCTTAAAATCAAGCACTTTAACTATTAGGCCATAAGCTATTACCACAAAGTATATCTATCTTTTATATAAACAATAAAAGAACCCCAATATTTTATTACCATAAAGTGTATTTATTTTTTATATATACAATAAAGGGACCATGTATGTATTTTTAAAATAGAAAAATAAACCCAAGATCTTTGAAAAAAAATAAAGCACCTTAGCCATCAGGCTGCAAGCACTTTATTGAAACTAAGTGTATTTTTATTTTATATATACTAATAAGAAGTTTGGATAATAAATTAAATAAATTAAATTTAAATTGAATTAAGTAACATAAATTTAAAATAAATTAAATAAATTATATTTAAAATAAATTATAAATTAAATTTTATAAAAATTAAAAAATTAATTTTAAAATAAAATTTTTAAAATTAATTTTAAAATAAAATTTTTAAAAATAATTTTAAATAATTAAATTTAAAATTAATTTGAAATTTAGTTACTTTAATTCATTTTAAAATTTATTTTATTTATTTAATTCATTTTAAAATTTATTTGTTTAATTCATTATCCAGACTTCTTTATAGTATATATAAAAGATGGACATACTTAATATCAAAAAGTGCTAGTAACATAATAGTTAAGATACTTGATTTTGAGGTAAAGGCCTTGGATTCAACTTTCACTAAGTATATATTTTTATCATTTTATTTTAAAAATACATATAGAGGCATTTTGATACTTTCATCAATGTTAACTAGTTGATAGTTAAATTTGACATATTTCATCTTCTAATAGGAGTTTCGATGGCCTTTTTGAAACTTTGGATTTGCATGTCCACTTCTATGAACTTTATGGATCTATGTATCATATACCCTTTAAAAAAAATAATAAACCAAGATTGTTACTTGACTCGATTGTAATAACTTTTTATTAACTTTTTAGAACTGTTTTACTAAACAATAATAAAAATTGTTACCTTGACTCAAATGTAATAACTTTTTTTTAACTGTTTTACTAAAAAATAATAATGGTTTACTAAAACAATTAATAAAAAATATTATTGGACTCAATTGCAATAACTTTTTATAAAAAAATTTAATTGCTTTGCTAAAAAATAACAATGTTTTATTAAAAAATAGTAAAAATTGTTTATTAACTCAGTTGCAATAGCTTTTTTATAACTACTTTACTAAAAAAATAATAAAAGCAATAATTTTTTAATAACTTTACAATAATTTTTTAATAATTGTTTAGGCTTGGGCTCATATATTTTTATGTGGATGGCAAAGTTTCGTGGTGGCCGATGCCATTGGTAGCCAAAAATGGTCAACAGTTTTTGGCAATGCTGGGCGGTGGTGTGACAATAAGAAAAAAATAAAACTCTATATGAATATTCTCATATAGGCCTATTAATGCCAACCTAAAAAAGTACTTTATGGGCTTTTCTATTTTAAGATGTTAGGCCCAACTATGTGTTGAGGCTTGTTTAGAAATTTGTACATAATAGAAAGTTGTGCTAAATTAGGATTCTTTTTCTTATAAAACTAGATTTTGTATAGGTTTTACAGTCTATAAATAAGCTTGATTTCTCATTATTTGTATCATTGAGTTTTTAACACATAATTTACAACCTTCTTAGCTTTTTATCCATTTTTTTTTTCATTTTTAGCATTTAGTATACGACTTCGTGTCCTTGTTGAAAATCTCGCAACCATGTTGTTTAGAGCTTCGCTTTTCTTCTCTATAAAAAACCCAACCTCTGTGACACGCTTACTGCATGACAACCTAAGTCTAACAATAGATCTCCCTTGCTGTATCTCAGCCTATGTTTAGTAATAAACATCATTTATTGGTGAAATCCTCGGTCTTGACTTCTACCAAATTGGGAGCGACCTCTATCTAGCCGGATACGAGATCATACACGAACTTTATTTTTAGAACGCAAAAATCTTTGTGGCACGCCTAGTGGGACAACATCCTTGTATGATAGTAACAATTAGATAAATGGCCAAAAATCATACTGGAAAGAATGGTGTTGAGTAAGCTGCGACCAATCCATTATAGCTCATAGACTTAGCCAAATTTGAGCATTATGGGGCAAGTTTGGCCCATGTTGAAAAAGATTTGTTAAATCAACAACTAGAGGAGATTAACTGTAATATTCTTCCATACCCCAGGCTATTTTCTACAGTTGACATCCAAGGGCTAGTCTCCTAAATCGCCTAAGAAAATCAGCAGCTTGACATAATGTTGACTAATAGATGGTCTTGATGTTTTGGCCTCTGATTGAAGATAATCAAAGCATTAGCTGAAGCATACTCAAGATTCTTGAGAAGATAAAGTAGAATTAAATTGAGTTAACAGCATTACTATAGGGTGACCAAACCTTGTGCTACAAGAGCCTTGCCATAGGTAGCATCACCAGGTCAACCCACAGTATAGTTCAGTCAACCTTCTGAGGCAACCTGAAGAAGCTGGGTCTTCTAATTCTTATATCCATAACTAGTCCAGACAGATATATAATTTAGGGAGTTTACACTATTCTATCCCCCAGAATCAAGACCAAGTCACCTAAAGCCACTCTAGGCCGATTTAATTCGGGTCTTTAGAATCAGTGGAACCCTCCACCAGTCCCGAGCGACTTGAAATAGACTGAAATATATTGACCGACGTGTTATAAAATATAGGGGTCAAGATGAGACCTGTGGCGTGTCATTTGTATAAGAAGCCCTACCCTTATATTATAGATACATTGTTCCATTTCCCGAAGGGATACAAGATTCCAAATTTTTTTCTATTTTTGGGTGAGGAGAACATCACCACTTTTGAGCACATATTTAGGTTTATTGTACATAACGATGAGGCTAGCACATCTTCATTTTGGAAACTAAGGCTATTCGGCAATTTGCTCACAATAACGACTTTCACTAGATACACTAACCTAGTACTTGGATTGATCGCTAACTATGAGCAGGTGGAGGACAAGTTTCATGTTGAGTTCTACAGGCCACCTCTAGAGGTCACTTTAATCGACATGATTAGAGTTTCCCAGATACTGGGCGAGTCGATTTCAAAGTACATAAGCCAATTTAGAAAACTTCAAAGACGGTCTAAAACGCAGATATCATAGGTCAACTCTTTACCTATGGTCATCCTAGGGATGTCCTTTGCAATAAGAAAACACTTTGAAGGACACAACTTTTGTGATCTATATGAGTTGGCAATTGGACCACTAGTTATAAGACACTTCTAATGAAAAAGGATCAGAAGAGGGTATCCTTAAAAGTGACGTATTATAAGAATCAGATAGAGATAACAGTTGTCTAGACCGATTCAGAAAACCAACTATAATAAGGAGATGTACCTAGTTGAGGTTGTCAAAAATAGGCCTTATAAGTGCCTAGTGCTGAAAAGCACGTCCAGCAAAGAAAAGAAAAAGTTCTGCAAAAATACCCAAAGCACTAAAGAATATTATTTTAATTTGTGAAAAGCAGATCAAATCTTTGACTATTAAACGACAAATAGGTCAAGCTTTCTGAAGGCCACATCATCCTCCCAGTTGATTAGAGAGCAGGAAAGGACTACTGCAAATGGCAATATTCCTAGGGCATAGTACGAATAACTGTGTTGTCTTTAAGAATGAGATTCAGTGCTTGATTAATGAGGCCGACTCCTCTTCAACTCTAAAGGTAAAACTCCCTTAGTAGAGACATACCCATTTCCTACAGCGAAATAAACTTGATTATTCCTATCTAGAGGAAAATATTAGAAGAGAAATTGGCAACAACTATCTACATGCCACACAAGCCGAGAACTAAGATCCAAATAAGTCACTTGGCCACTAAAGTAACCAGAACGGATAGAGTGGTCACATTAGAGTCAACTCTAGAGGAACAATCGACTTTAAAGAAGGCTTGTCTAACTTGCCTTTAGTGCTGGACCACCTTCTAGAAGGTCCGAGGTGACTTGGAGGATATAGATACCCATCAACGGCTTTTGTGAACTTTCAAGTTAAAGCCCAACGCCATTGGCCAATAAAAAGTTAATAGGCTGAGATAAAGTGTGTTTTATCATCTAGGAGGGCACATTCCTTCTCAATCTGGGCCAACTAAGACTCAGAAGATGAGACTGCAGAGACGCGAATAACTCAACCATCTTGAATAGGTCACATAGAGCATATAAATGGTCAAGATTCTGAGACCCTATCAAAGATTCAAAGCCTCTACAAAAAGCTTTATAGAAATATGGCTTCAGAGAATCAATAACCTTTTAGGCTGACTAAGAGGGGTAATCAAACCCAAAAAAAAAAGTTTGGGTACCAATCGATAGAAAAATAGACCAACCCAAACCAAAGAATGATCAGGTCGACCTTGACAATCCTGATAATAGTGCTCATAAAGATCAGTCTTACTAAGGGGCAATGAAAGAATCCCTTAAACAGAATATTAATATGGTGGTCATGTTGCTTGAATCATTCCAATCAAAACCAAAGAAATCGTCTACTCTGGATGGCAATGTAGTTGACACTTGCCATATTAGAGATGAGCTGGATAAGCTGGCACGTCTGACACTCCCTAATCTAGCCGACAGCATGGCTAAATAGAACCGGCCACTATATATGAAGGCCGACCTCAACGAAGTCCCGTGTAAAAGGATCCTGATTAATAATAGGTTCGAAGTTAACATCTTGCCCTTACAGATGCTAAGAAAATTGGGCATTAAAAAGAGCGATCTTGAACACTCTAAGAGTATCATAACTAATTTCGCAGGCTGTGAAACGCCAACAGATGGATTCATTTCCCTCAAAGTGACAGTCAACTATATTGAAAAAGATGAACCATTCTACGCAGTTAATATACTAAGTGACTATAACGTCCTCCTCGGGCAAGATTGGATTCATTCAAATAGAACATCACCATCTAGTATACACAAGATGATTTTCAGATGTTAACTATATGGGGCGATTGAGACTATTTAAAGGTGAAAAGCAAGTAGCATCTATCGTACTGTATGATCTGACCATCACAACAACTTTATTGAAATAGGGCAATCCAGACCATCATAGATCAAACACGGTCAAAACTTAATGCCCAAGATATTAAGGGTGATCTAGCTTGCTTCACAACGATCAAAACAGACCGGCCTTTAGTTTATTTTTCTAATGAATAGATAAAAGTATACCTCTGCTTCGGCCGAGTGCATCTACGAAGATGAGGTGTAAGATCCTTAAATCTACCAAGAACTAAAACTAGCTCTAGCTAAATTAGACAATAACACCCCCCAAAGCAAATTGAGAGAATACAACTTGGGGGTAAATGAAGACCACAAGTAGATCTTTATAAGCAAAAGATTGGATCCAACTTACGAAGGTAAATTATTGGTGATTTTAAGGGAGTTCAAAGATTGCTTTGCATGGGACTACATTGAAATGCCTGGGTTTAGATAAAAACTTGGTTGAGCATAACTTACCAATAAAAGATGAATTTCGACCATATAAGCAACATATAAGGAGGGTGTCCAGAGAAGTAGAAGAAAAGATAGCAGATGAGATAAAAAGGCTCTTTAATACGGGATCCATCAGGCCGAGTAATTACTTATGATGATTGTCCAATGTCATCCTTGTAATTAAGAAATATGGCTAAGTGAGACTTTGTATAGACTTTCGTAATCTCAACCTGGCGACCCCAAAAGATGAATACCCAATGTCCATAACCGATATGTTAGTCGATTCGGCTGCTTACCATCAAATACTCAGCTTCCTAGATGAATAGTCAAGTTACAACCAAATATTCATCAAGAAGGCCAACGTCAGTAAAACTGCATTCAGATACCTTAGGGTGTCGATATTTATGAATGGATAGTCATGCCATTTGGTCTAAAGAATGCTAAGACAACCTATGAGCACGCTATGAATGCAATCTTCCATGACATAATCGGTCAATTTTTAGAGGTCTACATCAACGATGAAGTAATTAAATTAACATCACATGATCAACACTTGACCAACTTGCAGACAACCTTTCAATAAATGCGACTACATAAACTTAAGATGAACCCTTTGAAGTGCACATTCAGTGTCTCAGCCGATCACTTTTTTAGATTTTTGGTACACCATCAAGGGCTGAAGATTGATAATAATAAAGCTAGGGTGATTATGAACGCTCATCGACCAAGAATTAATGGAGAACTACAGTAGTTTATTGGCAAAATAAATTTTATGAGGTAATTTATTTTAAACTCTGTTAGACGTCTACATGCTTGGTCCCCCCTTACTAAAACTAAAAAATTGAAAAGAGTTCAAGTAGACTGCTCATTATCAGAAGATCTTCGAAGAAATTAAAAAGTACTTGACATGAGATCATACACAAACCTTGCTTTTAGAACCCGAATAAGGCCCCTCCTAATTATGGATAATTCTGTTTTAGCCAAAAGGTTGGCAAAAGTTATAAATAGATCCTAAAAGTATTTATTATTTTTGTTTAGCCCCTTAACTTTTAATTAATTATTTTTGCCTGAAAAGTTTACAGCTTTTCAGAAAACCCTATTAGAACTGATTTTTCTCTCTCAACCCTCTAATTTGGGTAATTATAGTTGGCCTATAAACTTTTAGGAATTTGTAAATGGATCCCAATTTTGACTCAAATTTGTTTGTGGACTAATTTCTGGGTATTTGCGAATTCGCAATTAGCCCAAAATTATTTTTTATTCTAGTCTAAATTTTATAAATTTTGTTTGGGCTATTTAAATTATTAGGTCTAAAAGTATTTTTTTATTAAATTTTATTTTAAAGAGTCCCAATAAAAATTTTAAACCTAAAATATGCCCACTTTTTTTTTTTTAACAAAATGTCAAAAAAATTAAAAGTCCAAAATGCCAAGCCCATAAAAAGAGGTAATCAAGTGAAGATGGACATTAAAGAAGTGTCCAAGTACACTTAAAGAAAGACTTTGAAGAATTTTGACTTAGTTTTAATATTTTTCCTTCTAGAAAAAGTTATAAATTATGAGTTATTTATTTATTTAGTTAATTGATTGGATGAATAACATGTCATATAGATTAAGGGTGCCATAATCGCATATCCATGCATAAAATATATTATCTTGTAGGACATTAATGTTCTAAAAAGATCATGACAAGATTATTGCCATAGTTTTAATATTATATTAATTTATTAATTTGACGTGGCCTCAATTAATTATTTTATAAAATAAAATTGAACATTAATGAGCGAAACTTCATTTTATAAATTAATTAGGATAATTAAAAATAAAAACTCTACGAAGTACAAATTTTTAGTGGGAGAGGGCTTTAGGTATAAAGTCTGCAACCTCCATTATTGATCTTATAGTAAGGTAGATAATGTGTTGTCTCAAACCTTACGAGCTCTCTATGGAATGTATTAATTAGAACTAGTTACTAGATAGGACTTTCCTAAAAAATAAGATTTAATATAGGACTCATGTGAAACTGACTACCTTATAATAGTTTTTTTAATTGAAAAATATAAAAGATTAAAATAATAGTTATACACTCAACTAAGATTGATTGATATCCTCCTTATAGAGTTCTTGTCAATTAAATCTAAGGGCTAAAGAATTCATTTATTATTATTTAATATGAGACATCTAGATATTAATAATAAATTAGTAGGGTATTAGTATGATTCATGATGGAGACGACCACCTTATAGAAGTGTATTTTGATTGAAAATTAAATAGTCGATGTATATTGCAGTTAAAGAATTCTACAAACATGCATTTCATACATTCATGTAAAAGTTTTATATGATATAAGAGAATGTATGCTCATGTATAAATTTACTTTTTAGAACCATGTCTTTATTCAACCCACTTGCATCCAGCCTTAACAAAATTAAGTTAATCAAGAATAAATTTATAGATTAGGAAAAGAACTTAGATATTTTACTTATAACTAAAAAGCAAAAATATGTCTTAACTAATAAATGCCTTCTAAAACCTAATAAAAATGTAACCTAAGATGAAATAAATGTTTACAGTAGCTACTTGACTAAAGGCTCGTCTTCCTCTTATGGTCTTAATCCTAAGAGAAAGAATAATAAAAACAAGAACAAGAACAAGTCAAAGAAAAGATCTAATTTAGGATCTGTGCAAATTCATAAAAAGGAAGTAAGGCCCAAAGGGAAGTGTTTTAAATATGGCATTAAAAGGTATTATAAGAGAAATTGTCCTTTAGCTAAGTTTTCAAGAGTTAGACAGATAATTTCAACTTCTAGTAACATTCTTTTCATTGAGACGTGTTTAGTGGTTGATTCTACAAATTTTTGAATCCGCTAATCATATTTTCAATTTGTTGCAAAATTTTCCAAGAGACCAAAGCATCCAATTATGGAGAAATCAGTCTTATACTAGAAAATGATGCAACTCTTGTAACCAAAACAATAAGAGTTATTCATCTTTATTTTAATAATTTTAAGACTTAGTATTAGAGGATTGTTTGTTTGTGCCTGAATGTAAACACAATTTGATCCCAGTTAGTTATTTGAGTAAATTTGGTTACTCTATTATCTTTGACTTAATTATGATGATCAAAAGAAATAAGTGGTTTATATGTTCAGGTGCACTTGTTAACAATCTATATGGCACATATCCTAAAATCAACTAAATATATGATAAAGAATTGGATAACAAGTCTAATCACCATATAAAGATCAAAATATCTCTCACTAATTAAACGTATCTATAGTATTTGCGTCTTGGTCATATTAGTCTAGATAGAATCTAAAGACTGGTTAGAGATAGACCTTTGAGTTTATTACAGATTGAACCATAACCAGACTACGAATCCTGTATGGGTAAAATGACTAGAAGACTCTTTAATACTAAAGGCAATAGAGCCACTAAAATATTAGAATTAGTGTACTCTGAAATATATGGGCTTATAAGCACACAGGTAAGAGGTGATTATAAATATTTCATCACTTTCATGGATGATTATCTTAAATTTAGTTATGTGTACCTAATGCACTATAAGTCTGATGCATTTGATAAATTCAAAAAGTTTCAAACCGAGATAGAAAGGAAATTAAGGAAACACTTAAAGATATTTTGATTTGATTGAGGTGGCAAATGCCTCTATAGTGAGCTTAGGACCTATCTGTCAAACAATAGGATATTATCCTAGTTGACTGAATTAGGTCACCAAAGTAAAATGGTATAGCATAAAGGAGAAATAAAATTCTTCTTAAAATGGTAAGATCAATGATGAATTATTCAACTTTACCCATTTCATTCTGGGTTATGTTTTAGAAATAGGCATGTATCTTCTTAACTTAATTCCATCTAAGTCAGTCCCTAAAACACATATGAAAATGTAAGCAAGGCATAAACCAATTTACATCATATACATATATGAGGTTGTCCAGCTCATGTGCTAAAAGGAAATACCGACAAGCTAAAATCTAAGTTAGAAGTTTGTCTATTTATTGGCTTTCTTAAAGGAACAAAAGTGAATCTTTTCTATAGTTCTTAAGATAAGAAAGTGTTTGTTAGTATAAATGCAATCTTTATTGAAGAAGACTATATGAAAGACTTAAACCTTAGGAATAAGATAGTTTTTGATGACTTATCTGGGAACTCTAATATTATGCTTAAGAGAATCATAAGTTAGTTCCTAATCCAAATCATAATAATCAATCAGAGTTAGTTATAGAGCAACAACCACCAGTACTTTGTCAAACTAGGATGATTATTAGACATTCAGCTAAATACATGTTAATTAGAGAGTCTTTACAACTGTCTCTAATAAACATAAACTAGATCTCACTAGTTATGATAAAACAATGGTTGATATAAATACATACCATCGGCGCAAAGCTATAAAATTAGAAATGGATTTCATGTACTTCAACAAAGTTTGGGAACTTGTAGAAAAACTTGAAGGGATAAAACTTATAGGGTGCAAATGAGTTTACAAGAGAAAGAGAGGGGTAAACAAGAAAGTAGAAATTTTCAAAATTAGGCTTGTTACAAAAGAGTACACTTAAAAAGAGGGTATCGATTATGATGAGACCTTTTTGTCGATAGCCATACTTAAGTCTATCAGAATTCTCTTATCCATTACAACAAATCTTTATTTTGAAATTTGGCAAATGGATATCAAGACTGCCTTTCTTAATGGCAATCTTGAAAAAAGTATCTATATGATACAACCAAATAATTTTATAGTTACAAGTTATGAGCATATGATTTGTAAAATGCAAAAACTATCTATGGGTTTAACAAGCATATAGATCTTAGAACATTATATTTGATTAAACAAATTTAGTTTCTATCAAAATCCTGATGAACCTTATTTTTACAAGAAGATAATTAATAGTTGATGTTGTTTTTTTTTTATAGTTTTTTATGTAGATTATATATTACTATTATAAATTATGTGGGGTTGTACTCAAATTTTTGATAATTTAGGAATCTTTTACTAGTGAATTTTAATGATTTGGCAAGCAAGTTTATTAACTTTTTTCCCTTCTTTATATAATTTCACATGGAACTCTTAATGTAATACTTCTAATTCCTTTTTTGTAATTTGTTACCTAGATTTAGTAAAGTAATAATATCTTAAAAAATAATTTTAATTTTAAAAAGAAAGTATATTCGTAAAATTTTGGAATAAACCTTAATTAAGAGAATAATAATTAATTCTATCCCTAAAAGGATTCTACAAGGTATTTCCCAACTTTACTAAGATTCTACAAGGTATTCCCTAATTCAAAAATGATTCTATAAATCAACGTAAAGAGGACCTATAAATAGGGGGCTGATAATGAAGAAGGCATTTAATAAATAAAAAATCTCACCTCTATCAACTTCTGCATATTCTTTTTTCACGTATTCTCCTTCCATTATTTTTTCTTCTTATGGCTATAGCCTCTTGTACTATCATTGTAAAAAAAACATTATTCAATAATGTCACATGAGTGAGCCCATCAAGCTTGGTAAAATGGACGTAAGCTTACACTGAGTTGAACCATTATAATTTTGTATCTTTTTGTGTTTTTTATGCTTATTTTCTATTAATCTTTATTTTATTCTTAACAATCAACAAATTCAACTCATTGACTTTCAATTGATTAAATTTTAAGGTCAACAGTTTGGTGCTATTTGTAAGAACAAAATAGAAAGCCATGAAGGGTAATTAATCCAAAATTGATAGGGGGGTCACTTGATCTGTGATAGCTTCTAGCAATTGACAAAATTAGCAGACAACAGAACATCCCAATCAAGTCAACCAGGACCCATCACTAAGATTAAGGGATTATAATTTAGCTTATCAAACAAGGGTAGTACCCACTTGGTAAACTAAGTTAAGAGAAGAACTAAGGATGGTGATACAAGAGAGAGATGAGCTAAGAGAGCTATTACCAAATGTCCTGAATGGGAACAACAAGTTAAAAGATCAATACGAGCCCTGAGGAAGGTTAATAAAAAAATGGGCCACCTAACTCGAAGGGACCCTCGTGTTGATTAGAAAAAGTAAACCTCTAACCTGACTTAGACAGGCGCAAAAAAGAAAAAGAGTACAAGAGTCATTCGAGGATGAGAGCTGATAGCCAAGTAGCTCACACTAAGACATAATGACCAAGCGCCTGCACATTCGAAAGTAAAGGACTCAGACCAAGTTAGAAATCAAAATGAAGAGATGAATAACAATGGTTTAGACGGGCATAACACTTGTAGACTAGTGAATATGAGAAACAATTGAAAAGGTAACAAACAAAGAAGTGTAAACTTTTAAAGTACCCTTAGAGGAGAAAGTCTGAGGATTAGTAGAGCGGATATACGAGTTGATAAAGGAAAAAGAAAAAAAGCAAACTCTTTCATCGGAGAGCACTTAAGAAGGAGAGAAGTCTCCCTTTATTGACAAACTTAAAGACATTGAACTCCTTGTAGCCTTCAAATTACTTGACCTCTTCACCTACAAAGATGTGACTGACACAAACCACTATGTGGATTAAGTAACTGACTTATTCTCTATTATAAGGATAAGCTAAAATCAAATGTGTTGATTATTCCATATGAACCTAAAGGACAAGCCCTTATTTGGTATCAAAGTTTGAACCAGATGAGTATTTCTTCTTATGGAGAGCTGACTAAAAAATTCTTTCAACACTTTTGAGGAGCCTGTGAGTTAACTAAGGATTTTCAGCAGCTAAAGAAACTTAAGCAAGGCTGAACAGAAAGCTTGAGAGCTTTCATATCCAATTTCATCGAGAAGTAATATAGTTTAGGGCTTTTCATCTACTTATTGTATTAAAGGCATTAAAAGCAAGACTAAGGTTAAATCATCTATGGTACTACTTATCTAAGAACTCGATCATTACTTTTGTGATCGCCTGGCTGAGCATCTAAGTATGTGGCAATAAAGAAAAGGAAAAGACAACGAAAGGATGAAAATAACAACTAATTCTTAGGGAAGAATATGAGGTAAAGAAGTAAGATCTTTTGAAAGGATACTGTACAAAGAAGGGAGTGATCGGATGCCACATAGGGTAGTAAAATATACTCAGAGATATCGTTTATGCGATGAAATTTATAGAGAAAGAACAAAAGGACTTTTCCCTTTAATGGCGGGTATCGAAGAGGAAAAGTTTACCCTCCTTACTATCCTTGTGAAGATTGTATTTGAAGCTATAAAAGATAGAGGTCTACTTGAAGGGTTGATTGCAATAAGAACATAACTTCCAATGAGACCATAGGCACATAACCAATGACTACCACCAACTATAAGAGCAAGTAAACCAACTACTTAGAAATAGGTACTTGTATGAGTTCAAAGTTGATTAAGAGAGTAGTAAACCAAGGCTTTAGATCTTGAGCTCCTAAAAAGAGATCGTCTATGAATAATATACCTTTTTTAAAAAAGATTTTCTAAGATTGTTAAAGAAAGTTCAATAATCATTAACAAATCTTTATTCTCTATATCTCATTTTAGTACTCAACGGCTTAAGAACTTTACATTGATTTGAGATTTAACGAGTCACTAGAAGACTGTGAAGTTAAGAGGGTTGAGAAGATATCCATTTCAAATGACTCATCCCAAAGAGATGAAGGTTTAATGAATCTTCTTAGATGACTCATCCAAAAAAAAGATAGAGGTTTGGAGCATCTTTCCAAATGACTCATCCTAAAAAGATTAGGGTCTAAAACATCTTTTCAAATGACTCATTCCAAAAGAATAGAGGTCTTGGGTATCTTCTCAGATAACTCATTCTAAAGGCATAAAGGTTTAGAGTACCTTCTCAGATGTCTAATCCTAAAGCGATGAAGGTCTAAAGCATCTTCCTAGATGCATCATCCCAAAGTGATATAGGTCTAAAGAATCTTCTCATATGACTATCTCAAAAGGATAGAGGTCTGGAGTACTTTCCCAAATGGTGCATAAAAAATGATAAAGGTCCGAAGTACCATTTCGGATGGCTTATAAAAAAAAGTGGTCTGGAGCACCGAGGCCGAGTAAGCCCTCATTAAGGTTGTTATATGCTGTTGTAAGCTCTTACTGAGGCCGTATATACCCTCTCAAAGGTCAATCATATGGACACTAAAGACCACATTGGTTAACTTTCCAAATAGCCTATGTGATCCTCCTAGCTAAGTTCCTAAGCATACGAAGAATGAGGACCTACACTACTCGAGTACCATTATTTTATCATTGAGTAATAAAATTCTAAGTAAGGTTGCTAGAGAAACAACTGCAATTAGTCTTTGGAAGAAACTTGATGATCTATAAATGACAAAATCCCTAGTGAAATATATACATATCAAGACAAGTCATATTAGTTATCTATGATTGAAGGCATTTTAATTAAAGACCACATGAATACTTTTAACAAGATTATCATTGATCTTGAGATGATAAACATCAAGATAGAAAATGAAGACAAAGTCATTATCTTGTTGAGTTCTTTACCAAACAAGTATTAGCACTTTGTTGATACAATATTGTATGGTAGAGAGACTTTAATAATAACTAATGTTAAAGCCTTGTTGAACTTTAAAGAATTAGAGAAGAGATCAAAACCTATAAATATTGCAGTGGTCTATACTAGAAGGAGAAAAGTTGAGGATAAAAATGGAAAAAATAATCTATTAAATGGCAAATCTATGAAGTGTTATGGTTGTAAAAAAAAAAGGCACTTCATAACGGATTGTCTAAAGAGAATGGCCATAAAAAATGAAAAGAAAAAGAAAGGTGATGCTACAATAATTTATAAGGAGGACTATAATTTTGTAAACACCTTGGTAACTTCAAAAAGAAAGTATTCTAATAAATGGATACTTGATTATGGATGTAGTTTCTCATATATGTCCTAATGGATCTTTATTTACCAATTATAAATTTGTTAATGGTGACAAAGTGTTAATGGGTAATGATATGACTTATAAAGTCATAGGAATTGATAGTATAAGGTTAAGACTGTATAATGAAAAAGTAAGGGAATTGGTTGGTGTAAGACTTGTTCCTAGTGTCAAAAGGAACTTGATATCTCTGGGTATGCTAGATCAAGCAGGATATTCATTCAAGGCAAATATATATATATATATATATATTAAAGGTGTTTAACGGGTCTATGGTGATTATGAAGGGTGAGAAGCACAACTGGTTGTATATGCTTGATGGGAATATTGTATATGGCTCAACATGTGTTATTAAGGGGATGTAGACCAAGAAATAGTATTGGAGATTAACTTATCAAAGTATAAGAGGTCAAAGAGAATATATGGTAAGGGAACTGTTGGTAAGGATTAGTTTCAGTCACCGAGGGATTGTGGTCATGAAGTCAAAAATGACAGAGAAGATCATAACAAAGTTGCCCTAGACAAAATACATTACAATCTTTAGAGACCTAAATCACGATTCTTAATAGAGTTAAGTCTATACAAAGACTTAATTAGGATCACAATTGTGTAATTAAATGTAAGATGATGAGTTCATGGATCCTAGATAACTTTTTAGTGATTTTGAATCAATGAGGGGTTTGTTAAAATTTGATGATTCAAAATTGTGTTTGAGAATAATTTTAAATTTAAGACCAATGAGAAGTTGACATGTTGCAGAGAGCATATTAGATGGATAAGAAAGGGATAGAAACGGAGAGTCGACAATAAGAAGGGATTAAAAATGTGTGAATGACGTATCTCCAAGCCTTGGGGCCACGACGACAAGGTGGCCAGGTTGTGGCACTAATCCTAGCAGAAGCTATATGTCATGGCATAGCTTTAGTGGTGTCGCAGTGCCACCCAAATGATGCAGCGACACTGCGGCTCCAATTTTCAGTGTTTGCCCATTTTAAGTGCGATTTAATTTGTTTGAGTCAATTTTAAACTCCTTTATACATGAATTTCTATTCTAACAAGATTTAAGATTTCTAAGTACGTCTAAGAGGCTATATAAACTATTGTAAAGACATTAGAATGATAATCTATTAAGAGCATCAACAAGAGAGATAATAGAGAACTTATGTGTTGAGTGCACAATAAAGTGCTATCTAGACCTTGAAAGCTCGATCTATTGAACATTTCTTATAATCTTTTAAGAGATTTTGTGATTTTGAGTGATTTATTGATAATTACTTTTGTTAATAAAAAAAATTAGAATCTTGTGATCTACTATAAACATATGTAGTTTATTAAATTACATATATTCTTATATTTAGTGTGTATTTAATTTTTTTTTATTCATTTATGTGATTTCTTTTTACAATTTTTGAATAATTATAAATGAAAACTTCTACGCGGGAAAAATCTCTAACAAATATAAAATCATTACCTTTTTCTCTCTTTAAAGACTCGAAAAGAATTAAGTCAATTAATTGGTCATAAAATTTCTCAAAAATATCACCTGTGTAGATGTTTCATCCATGCTTTAATATCATCTATCTTCTCTATCTTTATGCTCGTTGGAGAAGCTTCTTTCTTATACGTATTAAAGGAGTTTGCCTCGGTCATGAAATTTCTCAAAAATATCATGTGTGTAGATGTTTCTTGTATCCTTTAATAACATTAATCTTCTTTCTCTTTATGCTCGTTACGTAATCTTCTTTCTTATATGTATTAAAGGAGTTTATAATTGCAACATTAGAAGTTAACTTTATAGGGATAAAGTTGTCTATCTAAAAAATTGACTCTTGTAAATTAAGAACTACATTTGTAAAGAAAAAAATAGTTTATTAATAATTTCTAATTACTTATATATTTATTGTATTTTATTTTAATTCCTTTATTTTATTTAAGTCCTATAAATTATTACTATTAGTAGTAAGAAAAAAGGTAAAAGAAGTCAAACTTAAATAATAATAATAATAATAAATTAAGATCTTTATAATAATAATAATAATACATGTTTATTTTTTTAAAATAAAATAAAATTTTATGTTATTCGTATTAATTATTTGATAAAAATATTAATTAAATTTTATATTCATATAAAAAATAAAATAAAAATAATTTTTTTTATAAAAGGCCGCTCCATCTATTTCGTCAAATCCCACTAGTGAAATACATATTTTTTAGAAGTTTAACAAATTAAAAGAATTTTTTTTAATTTGAGAAAAATATATTTTGACCCTCGTAATTTTAACAAAAAAGACATATAAACTTAATATTTTTAAAAATTTTATTTACACCCCTTCAAGTAATGGAATCCGTTAATTTTAACAGAAAATCTGTTAATATTGATGAAATTACTATTATGTCCCCCTTTAAATCGAAGAAAATTTAAATTCAAATGTTCAAAGCGAGTTTTGAACCTTTAACTTTCAATATAAAAATAAACACTTTAACCAATTAAATCATTCTAAGTTTTTGTTTATATATGTGATTAAAAATTTATTACGGATATTATCCTTAACTAAATTATTTAAGAAATG
Organism: Ailanthus altissimus; assembly: GCA_946807835.1. NCBI lineage: Eukaryota > Viridiplantae > Streptophyta > Magnoliopsida > Sapindales > Simaroubaceae > Ailanthus > Ailanthus altissimus. The sequence continues at coordinate 18,550,552 of OX327698.1, forward strand.
AGACATTGACTGGTATTGACCGATTGTTGACTACCTGTTGATTGTCATTGACCACAGTCGTTCACCAACATTAATCGACGCCTATTAATTGGCTATTGATCAACATTAATTAACGTTGACAAAAAAAGTTTAACTTTTAATTAAAATGGGATGATTTTTTATTTTTATCTTTTTGAAAATTAACTTTAATGAATTTCGTTATCTAACAATGGTGTAAATGAAATTTTTAAAAATATTATGATCTACATATCTCTTTTCCTAAATTATCAGATTTAAATATTTTTTTCTCTTTTAATTTTTAAAAAATCATACCTAAACAAGCCTACGCCTAATGAAATTTCAAGATTATGTAATAGTGGACCCTTAACTTGGAACTTTTCTTGATGGGATCTTTTCTTAAAGGGATTAGCAGCCATAGACGTCAATGAGAACACATTTTTCATGGTTGTATCTTGAATAAAAGGCAAAAAAAACTAACAATGTTTATCTTGCTAAATGCAACTTTATTATTAGGCAAAGTAAAAATTGCTTTAATCTATGATCAAAAGTAAAAAAGAGGATATGCATTTAACAAAAAGTATCATAGACATATCATTATCAACATAGAAATTGTGTTTTTGTAGATTCTTGTATTGTATATTTCTCAACGTTGTGATATGGTACATTGAATTGTATGTTGTTTTCAAATGTCTCAAATTGGGATTTGCCTTCCTTGTGAAGAAAACTAAACACCTATTATTGGGTAGTCGGCAAAATTGGAAAATGAAAGCTGTGATTTGTTTGGGGATCAAATATGCCGAGTCATTTTCAAGAAGGGTCTTCTTTAAATATGGATACCCCGCAAAAGTAATATCTTGAATTGAATATACAATTTAATTTCATTTGGGGGAATATGTCGCTTTCATCCCTAATTTTATTGATATATATATATATATATATATTTTTTTTTTTAATTTTTTAATTTATATTATATTAGTCTTTATAGGAATGAAATAATAACAAAAAATAATTTTAAAAAGTTCCTAAAAAAAATTAACATAATATATATTAAAAAGTAAAAATTAAATTAATATATATTAATAAAATTAAAAATCAAAATGACATTTTTTCTTTATTTGCATGCACAATATTTCACTTCAGATTTTTTACAATTTTTTACAGTATGATAGCAATGTTATAAAATATTCGAATGCAGTAATTTGAATTCTTGAAGATCATGAATCTCAACAGTTAAGGTGTGTAAGGCACCGGTTTTAGATAATTTTTGCTTTTTAAAAATTATATTTTTGATGCAAATAAGTTATGTGATCATATAATTTTTAGGATTTAACGATTGAAAATATTGTAAGAGTGTACTCTCAAATATTAAAATAATTTATAAAAAAAAATTTAAAAAGTCAAGAAATTAGAATAAATTACAGAATATATAATTACAAAAAAATCTAATAAGTTAAAAAAAATAAACCAAGACTGTTACCTTGACTCGATGTAATAACTTTTTTTAATCGTTTTACTAGAAAATAATAAAAATTGTTACCATGACTTGGTGTAATAACTTTTTAATAACTTTGCAATAACGTTTTTAACTGCTTTACTAAAAAGTATTAATTTTTTACTAAAGAAATAATAAAATTGTTACTTTGACTCAATTGCAATAACTTTGCAATAACTTATTTTAGCTGCTTTAGTAAAAAATTAATAATATTTTATTAAATAAAATAATAAAAATTGTTACTTAACTCAATTGCAATAACTTTTTAATAGCTTTGATATAACTTTTCTTTAACTGCTTTACTAAAAAAAACAATAAAAGCAATAACTTTTTAGGCTGGGACTTGTATTTTCTCGTGTGCATAGGGATATTTGTGCTTTCCTTGTTACCACACAATAGAAGGTAATCATATAAACCTTTTAAGATGGGTTATCTCTCTTTCATGTGAGATATGATATTTTAAAATATCCTTAATATTGTCTACAATCTCTCACATGTTTCCAAATACACGAGATTGATTTTAACTTCAATTTTAAATAGAATCTAATATATATATATATATATATATATATATAAAAGCAAGTGCTTTTTAATCTATGAACTAGTATTTGAATAATTAATTGTCTTTAGGAATGAGATAAAACATAAAGTTTCTTTGTACCTTTGTTCTTTTAGTGTAAACTATAAATTAATTATTCATTTCTGCCGACTTGTTATTTAATAAAATGACACTTCATAACTCTATTTCATTCTAGTATTTATTAGTGTTTTAAAAGTACCTACTTAACTTTTATAGAAATCGATCTAATTCTATATTTATATAGTTAAACTTTCATTAAATGTGATTTACAGTTAACACACTACCATATAATATTGAACTATGTGATATGAGTAATTATGATCATTATTTTTGTCTCTATAGACTCAGTATTTATTTATTTAACGATAAATATTTGACTTTTTTTTATGCGTTTTATGCTTATTTTATAAGTTTAAAGATATTTGGTGCAAAATGAATTAAAATTATACCCAAAAAAATGGGTAAAATAGTTAAAATAAAAGTCAGTGTCGTAGCCTTGAAAGGCAACACCACAGCATTAGGAAAGGAAAATAAAGATGCAAATTTAGAACTTCAGGACTGGGACACCAAGTAACCAGCACTGCGACGCTAAAATTAATAAAGAACTAGTGTTGTAGTGCCAGAACTTAAGGCCGTAGTGCTGGAACGATGGAGGACCTCCTTAAAGTCAGAATCTAAACACTACGCCGCCCAAATCCAGCGCCGCAATGCCAATACGATTCAAAGAAACCAAGGAAAATATAAGCTCAACATTGCAGTGCTATGAAGGCAATGTCAAGCTAGCGCTGCAGCATTAGGCAGTCAAGGACATGGGGTTGGGTACTTAACTGGAGAACCTAACTTACTTTGGAAGTAAAGATTGCCTTAATTTGGAGTCACAAACTTATAAATAGAAGCCTTTATAACCAATGACAAGGGGAAGAGAGAGAGCTAAAGAAAAGCAACTTAGTCAAATTTTAAAGCAATTTTAGAGATACAAGAAGAAGAATTTCAAGGTAAAGAGGAGATTTGAGACTAAGATTCAAGGCATTATCTCTTTTCTTTTATCTAATTTTTGTTTAGTTTGTTATTTTTCTTATTAATGTCAATTAATTCATGCTCTATATCATGAACTAATTTTTTCATTCTCGGATTACAATTTGAACTCAATATGTAATTTGAATTCAATACGTAATTTGAATTCATTACCTTTTCTTATTTTATAAAGTCATTATTGAATTGTTTAATTTTACTAGGTGTTTAATGCATACTAATTGTCTGATCAATCATTAGATTGTTCTAGGAATCATAATGAACTTAGAAGAGTGATTTATATATTGTGCCTTAGATAAACTGATATATGATCATAGGGTGACAACTATAAGTTTTATATAAGATAATATTATATTTATATGGCATACATGATTTTATAAGACCTGTATTTAATAAATATTGCATTTATCTAATTACCATAGAAATATAGGTAATTATTAGGGTAAAATATATTCACTTAATCATCAAAAGAGGCCGGTGAAGATATTAGGGTTCTTAATCAACAATTCATAATGATGGAATAAATTAAGAGAAGATTATTTAATTTAAGTGAAATATCGAGGGATAGTTACTTAGGTTATTCATTATTGGTGATTTATAAATTTGAAACTTTAAGCCATCTCTACATTGTTTTCTTTTTAATGAGGTTTCCAAGTTTGGTTTATTTCCATTATTAAGTGTTTGAATAAGGGTATAATGACACAATTTTAATACTCAGGAATATATAGTAAAATTTTCTCGTGGGAATGATACTTTACTTTTATATATTACTTGTTTATGATAGCGTGCACATGCACTCTAATCTAACACAACACTATAGAGCTCAATAAAAGTTGTAACATTCATCCTTCTTCATTGTAAATATGTACTACCCAGCTGTAGAGAAGGCACATAATTACAAATCAATAGTAGTACCACACAACAAATGATTTTTTATTATAATTTTAAACCTAATTTATGGGATCTTTAATTACATAGTTAAAGTTATAGTTACCCTTGCCTTATATTCTATGCAAAAGTCTTGCCCCCTCAACTTTTGTGCCAATAACCATCTCTTTAGTGGTTTATTAAGAGAATGAACCAAATTCAACTTTAATCTCACAAAATCTAGGCCCATTACTTCATAATCTAACAGCTACTTAATTATATTATGCCTTAGATATATGTCTATTTTTTTCATTATAAATTTTGCATTTAACTCTTGCTATAGTAGTTTAACTATCTAATAATGTCTTTTACACTTATTATTTTAGTTCCTTAGGCTTGACATTTGTTTATTTTTAAACATGATTATTATACTTTTTATGTGTATTATTATTATTTAGGTTTAAAGCTAATGGAGCTATTTGAGATAAAATTCAGAGAAAAATAGGGTTAAATTATTGAGATGGGATCACGAACTCAATGCCACAGCCCCAGAGTTGGAAGTCGTAGTGGTAGAAAGGATAGAAAATGAGCACTTGGATAAAAACTCAAGGCCGCAACGCTAGGATTTAGTGATGTGGTGTCAACAGAAAACTAACGTAGTAGCACCATGAAGCAAGGTTGTGGAGGTGAGATGATTATTGAGCCAGCGCAGCAGTGCTAGGAAGCAAAGTCATTATACTGGTACTGAATTTTGAATCCTAATCTAATTTGAACTTGAAGTTTTACCCTAACTTAAATATGAAAACCTATATATAAAAGACAAAAAGTCAATTTCATGAGGACATTAGAGAGAACCAGTTTTGAAAGTTTAGAGCAGATTTTTGGAGAATCAAAGAGAAAAAAAATCAAGAGAATAAGATATTGAAGATTGAAAATTTTAGAGCATTATAAGTTTTACTTCTTTTCTCTTTGTCTTTCGTAATTTTATTTTATCTTAGTGGTGTTAAACCTAATGTGTTCTAAAATTATTTATTTCATCATTAGCTAATTTTCTTTTTTAAAATTGTAATTTGAACTAATATGTAACTTGAATTAATTTATCTTTTCTTAGTTAATAAAGTCAATATTAAATTGTTCATTATATTTTATGTTTAATGTTTCTAATTACCTAATCATAATTAGATTGATTAGATAAAGCTTAATGAACTTAGAAAAGGGATTTTTGTACTTAGCCTTGAATATATTTAATGTATGATCAATGCGTATAACTTTGTATTCATGTGAGATATAAATATACTTGCATAACATATGTAATTATTAGAGAATATGTTCTTAATGAATCTTACTTTAATCTAATTATCATAGGAATATAGATATTTGATTAGATTAGATCGTTCCGCTTGACTATCGGAAGAGGCTTGGGAAGACATTAGGCTTCTTAGTTAATAATTCGTATTAATGATTAAATTAAGAGAAGTTAATTAGATTCAAGTGAAGTATCAATGGATAATTATAATATTAAGTTTTTTGATATTGGTGAACTAATAGTTATTTTTATTTTGTATTATTTTGCTTTTATTTTCTTTGTTTATTTAATTTAAATTATATTTTCTCGAATTGCCGATTTTTGAATAAGAATAGGAAGACACAAATTTAGTGATTAACATATTTAATAATAAATCATTATGAGAACAATACTTTATTCATTATTATATTACTTGTTTATGATAACATGAACTTACATTCTAAAATCAACTACATAATCACAATGAATTAAAATGAAATTATGAGGGTGACAATTAACGGAAAGATCTACTATAATGTTCTTAACCACTTAGCCTCTAAGCATGCCTTCTTTAAAGCTATTAACTTATACTTAAGGTTGATTGAGCTATATAAGTTTTTTTAGTAGATTTCCAAGCATAACACTTCCATCTAAGGAAAATACAAATCCACTGGTAGTTTTGATTTCATTACATTCAAATATCAAATTTGTATCACTATAAACCTTCTAAAAAGGTGAAGATCTACTATATGAAAACTTATAACTCGTTGTACTTTTCAAATATTTTATAAGTTTATTTAAGGCATCCCAATGCTTTATGCTTAAATTCTGAGTATATATATTCAATCTACCTACTGCATATGCAATATCAAATCTCATACTATTCATCAAGTTCATAAGGTTATCAATAATTTGGGTATATCAAGTTTAATTAACATGATGTTTATTAGTTTTTAAAAGCTAAGTATTAGTATCATAAGTTGACAACAATTTGCACTCAAAATACCCAATTCTTTTTAAGAACTTCTAAACTTAATTTTTTTGAGATAACATGATATCATCACACATTTTTACAATTTTAATTCTAAGGATGACATTTGCTTCTTCTATGTCCTTTATGTCAAAGTTAGAAGTAAGGAACATTTTGACTCAGTTATACTCACATACTAGGGCTAAATATTAACATATACCATCAACATAAAGACAAACGACGTAATATTTTAGTATCAATGGATTTAAAGTAGATACATTTATATTAAACATTAATCAAATAACAATTTTATACTAAATGTGATCAAACCGTTTGTGCCATTGTTTAAGGGCATATTGTAATCCATATAACTGATTTAACAAGTTTGCTTTATACCCAAACTTATACAACCTTTACATTGTCTCATTTAAATTTCTTTATGTAAATCTTTATTTAAAAAAATGCAATTTTAATATCCATTTGATGAATATACAAGTTACCAATTTCGGCTATGACAATTAAAACTATAATAGATGTTATTCTTATTATAAAAGCATAAGTATCAAAGTAATATATGTTTTTCTTTTAAGTAACCCTTTGACAACAAATCTTACCTTATATATTAGCTTACCATGAATTTTCAACTTCTTTTCAAAAATCCAATTACACTAAATCTGTCACGCCCCGGACTTAAAAGATCTGAAACATGACATAACTTATATTCAGTCAATAATGTGCACTCATAATTAATATTGCATAAAATTTTAAACTTGAATTCAACATAGGAATCCTTATCAAGTTGCTAGTAAGTTTAATGCAAAATCAACCCATGACCATACTTGGTGAAACATAAACCAAATACAACCACACTTAATAAAATAACACATAAGTATTTATTCAATAGGGACAAATCATATATCTTAAACTATGTGTCCATAAATGAAATACTTAGCAACCTAGCAACTTAGGGAACCCAAGGGACAGTAGCAGCCTTGCCAAATCCACTAAGCACATATGTACTTTATTTATCGAAAATTATCATAAACTATAATGAGTATAAAACTCAATAAGCATACTAATTTTTTATATATCAAAATACAAATACATATATGTACATAATGCATGTGTATGATATGCTGTGATAAATCAAAATCATAATCTTATCAAATCACATGTCAGGTAAGTGCTTACACATTCTTTCAAAATATATAATAGGAATACTATCACTCAACTACTACTTAGTAGGACTTTCATATCACATATCATATAATGAGCCAAATGTCACTCGTAGGTGACGTACCGTATGAGAGAAATAGTACAAGTGAGATTTAAATTACACATATATAATGCTCATGCCCGAAGGTAAGAGCCAAACCCTCACCCTGATCATCGGTGAGTCCTCTAACATACACCAATACGCCACCACACGAATGCGATGACTCAATCTTTCTTTAAGTATCAATAGGATCCTCCTTACATACGGAACACATAACATATACCAATCCCGAAGGAAATGCCACACATAAAGGCTCCACAAATCACATAAGGTGCCTACTAAGTAAATAGTGAGTTCAAACATCCTCAAAACACAAAACGTATCTCATGGACATTTTTCACTTCAAAAGCTTTCTTTGTTAAACACATTTCATTTTGAAAGCTCACTTTCATAAACACATGTATATCTATGCTCAATGTCAATACTCACATTCATAAATATATATCTTTCACATTTCATATCAAATATACTTTGGCATAATATAAACATATTTATAAGTACATTTACAAAATTATACATAGACAATTACTATGCTTATTGTGATTTCAGTAAAAGTCTAGTATACTTACCTCTTAGCACTTTCGGCTACAAGGCTTAATTCTCCTTAACCTATTAATGGAGATTAATCCTTTCATAAGCCTCAACATTGACACAAAATACTTTAAATAGCTTACAAAATTACACATATTGCACTTATCACATCGAATTGGTCTAATTACTTGGTTTCTCAAAACTTGTCATTCTAACCACTTACACTTAACAAAAACATTTATACATCAAATGATGTCCAATTGATCCAAAATCAGAATATATCTTTCTTAACTCATATATCCTCCTTATGTATGAATATTATATCATAATTCCTACACAATCCATTTCATAAACACCATCAAATCCAAACTATTATTCTGGCTGATTAAGATGTTTACTTAACAGTATTCAATCTCCCAATTTTATAAAATCATATACTAACTCAAAAATTATAAAACTATTACAGAATTACTCTTGACATATATTTCAATCCATGATAAATATTTCACTTCAAAATCCCTGTCAAAAATATTTTAAAACTATTTTATTCCATAGCTTTAAAAATCTGTTAATCAAATACTGCAATGATCTGATACATTTTAGAAAATTATAACAATTTAATCACATTGATCTAAATTCTCAATTTTGAATATATCATATTAGACATATAAGTTTATCATATTCCAGAAATTTGTAATTTTTGAAGATCATTTAATAGATCAAAAATTATTTGTCATTTACTGCAATGATCTGATACATTTTAAAAAATTATAACAATTTAATCACATTGATCTAAATTCTCAATTTTGAATATATCATATTAGACATATAAGTTTATTATATTCCAAAATTTTGTAATTTTTGAAGATCATTTAATAGATCAAAAATTATTTGTCATTGTATCATACTGTTAACACAGGAAATTTTTAGAATTTTAGGGTCATTTTGGTAAATTCACTATAAATTCAATTTCTAAAATTTTCAATCGATTCAAAGTCTCAAATGATTCTATATATGTCTAGTTTCATAGTCCCAAAATTTAAAACCAGAATCGAAGCACAACAATTTATAAATATTTCGGATCAAGAGACTATCAAGTAGAAATTCTGCAATTCATTATGATTTATCAAGCTATCTACATAATCATCATCAATTCTCAATATATCTTACAAAATTCACATCAAATCCTAAATTTTTCACTTGTCCAAAAATCAAAACTTAAATGAATGAACTTAATTAACACCAATAAATTGAGAAATAGTTATAATATACCTCTTAAAACTCCAAATTCTAATTTTTTTCTTCTTTTTTTTTCTTCTCTTTCTCTCCCCTCTATTTCTCTCTTTTCTCTCTCCAAAGGGGTGGCTCGACCCAAAAATGAGTAAATTAGGGTTTAAAATGTGTATTTTTATACTAAGAGGCTAACGTTTAGTATTTATAAATTAACCCCCAAAACTTTCAAAGTATTATAATTTGGTCTCTAAAATAAATCTAAAGTCTTGCAAATAAACCTAATACTAATAGTATGTCCTTAATCTATACGAACAATACTAATAACAATACATAAATTAATATTATTCACATATAAATAAAATATGAATATTATACATATATATAAATATTTATTCTTTTCGGTATTAGATAAGTGGTTACTACAAAATCAGCTTGGTTCCAAAAGTCAAATTAATTTGCTATACATGATTAATCATAATTGAGTCTATTTCATTATTGACGACCTCCTTTCAGAAAGGTGCATTATGAGAAGCCATAGTCTTTTCAAATGTTTTAGGGTCATTTTTAGTAAGAAAGACAAATAAATCATTTCCAAACTAATGGCTTTCCTCATTCTTTTACTTCTCTTTAAGTTCACTATTTGAATGTTTTGAAAGATTACTATATGCTTATATTTGAGGCTGCAACTTTTCTATTTTAGTTTTCTTAGAAAATATTATTTCAAAGAATTTGACATTCTTAGATTCAATAGTAACATTTACATCAAACATTGTATCTCTATCTTTATTTTCAAATACTAAGAATATATATGCAACATTATTCTGAGCACACCCTATAAATAAGTAGTCAACTATTCTAGGTCTCATCCTATTCTTTTTAGGATATAGTATTCAGACCATAACAAGACACCCCTTGAGGCATGATATATTAGTAGAGGTAACAAAATGGATCACGGTATGATTATTCGATACGCTTTAAGCGAATATGGGTAGAAAAAATTGATACGATTAATAATTGGGTTGAGTTCGTGTTATCCATTTATTAATTATGTTGAATACGTGTTTGAGGTTTACGATTCTCTAATTTTTTTAATTCACGTTTAATAAATAAATCGTATTCATATTTATTTGTTTAAGTCACGTTTAATTAAATTATAAAATAAATAAAATTATAAAATTAAAATATATATAATTGAAAATCAAAACCCTAATGTATCTAAACTCTAAAGACTCTCCTCTTTTAATTATGTTGGATGAATTTTAATTTTTTTTAATTATGTTAGAATAATTTTATTATTAAATACATTAAATACTTGATTTTTTAATATAATTTAAATTTTATTAATCATGACTTTAATATATTTTAAACAAATCGAATATTTTGTGTAAACAAATCGAATTAGGTGTTATTATTCATTTACACAAATATAATCGTAAGCGAATCGAATCGTGTATAATCATATAAACAAATTGAATTCGATCTATTTATTTAAATGTGTTTAATAGTGTTGTGTTATGTAATTCGTTTATTAAAAGAATCGAATCTGTATTTGAGTGTTTAATTCATTTAGTAAATGAATCATAAATGATTACAATAAAAATTTATTAATACTCTCTATTAATACGATACGAATATGTTTCGTTTACATAAATTGCCACCTCTATATATTAGACTTATAGCTTCTCTATAACTTATATAGTGTTCTGCTAATTTTCTTTTAAGATATTCTATTTTGTAAGCGGTAAGTTGTAAGTATAACTTTCCCTACAAATTCATTGATACACTAAAACTTACAAACATTAAGTTTATCGTGTCTTTTAAAGTTATATATTTTTTTTTCTTCCAACAATCACGTTTGATTCAAGTAACTAAGGTGTAACTTCATAAATAATGTGATTATTGTTATAGTAGGTTTTAAACACGTTGGAAACATACTCTCTACCTTTATCAATCTTAATCTTTTAATTTTCTTCCAACTTAATTTTCAATTTCTTGATTATTGATTAAGAACTTTTTCACTTGCTTCATCTTTATTTATTAGTAGATATATTTTGATATATCTAAAAAAATCATCAATAAAAATTGTATAAAAACTTTTGCCACCTCTGGTCATAATGTTTTTCAAATCACCAAAATTATGGTAAATTAAATTGAGTAGCTCTGTTTCTTTTATAAATATTGATTTATATGTTCTCTTTGTGATTTTGATTCGACACGTATATCACATTTATAAAACTTTTTTATGTCCATATTAAAAAGTAAACTAACATCTTTCATTTTTCTTATATAAAAAAAGTTCACATGACTTATGTAATGTTTTTTTAGTAAATTCTTAATTGAACTGAATGTTGAATAAAACTGAATGATTAAATTGAATGACTTTTTTTTTGGCTTAATATTTGAATATAAATATAAATTTTTTATTTTTAAAAATAACAAACTTTACAAGTAATAATTTTATATTTATGACCTCATAAAATTTTAATGTTAAATTAATAAAAATATTATTTAATTATATATATTAATATTGACATAATTGTAATATAAATTTTATTGTAGTTGTTTATAGTTTTGATTTTATTTTTTATTTTTTTTAAGTTGTAAGTACATTATAGTAAACATTAATTATAAAATTTTTATAAATGTGATATACGTGTGGAATCAAATAGATGAATTTTATATGAAAAGAGATGTAATATGTAAATTAGATAAGGATATGTTTTTTAAAAATATTATTTCTATTTTTTACATTAAGCCAAAAAAAAGTCAAAATTTTTGTGTCTTTTTTTATTAAATCAAAATTAGCTTAAAAGTTTTATTAATTCAATAGCTAAATAACTGTTGATATGGCACTAAAAATTAGACTTAAACCCAGGTAAGGCTAATGTGGTATATTGAAATATAAGAGAAAAAAAAAATCGACTCATTTGTATGATCATTGTTTTTTTTTTTTCCTTTTAAACCACCAAAACCTTGACCAACAACCAATTTTCATCAAATAAAAAGTTCCTCCCCCTTTTAGCAAAATTTATTCATGCTTTAAAAAAATAGGTAAAAATATAATTTTTCAGCGAAATTAAGATACATATTATCTTTTACTCCTATGTAAGTATCTTTTAAATTTTGTTTTTTTAAAAAAAATAAACCATTACCAGCAAAATATATGCATTTTGTCAAAAAACTTGAGCAAGGAAACATGTTTCTTTTTCTTTATTCTGAACCTCGAGATAAAAAAAATTATAAAAAAAAAGCTTCTCGACGATCAGATTCAATTCATAGATTGATTAGTTATTGTAGTTTTTCTTTTTCGCAATGATTATTGTAGCTAAAATTAATTGTTTTCCAAAGGGGAAGAGGAGGTTAGTAAATAATGGACCATTCGCAAGAAACATTTTACGATTGATACCGCTCTTGGATTTCATTCTCCAACATTCATTCCGATAATTGTTTTCCAAGAGCTTTCTAAAAGATTATATTGGTCAAGAATGTAGTAATAATACACATGTTATCATCCTAAGCAAAATTTGATAATAGGGATCAAATAGTCACAATTATGAAAATGACAAGTAATTACTGATTGATCAATTGATTATTAATCTCTGTTAGTGCAATATCTTTCATGGTTACAATGACTTTCAGCTTATTAATAGGAAATTGGGTTTTGTATTAGAATATGATATTTACTTATGTCTACTGCACATGCTAACACTTTGTACAAGTTTTTGGCTGCAAAAGAGGCTATGACTTCACCTTTCTTGTTGGGTGTTATTTTTGTTCCATTGGTTTTTGCTTTCATTCAGGTATGGTGATCCATCTGTCTGTTGTTCCTCTTCTTACACGAAGCTGTCTTTTCTTTTTTGTTGCATTTTATGTATTCCTTACAAAGATTGAAATATTTATGGTGGTAGATTCTATTTCCATATGGTAAGATCTCTGTGATGATCTATGATTGCTTGGTGTCAATCATTTTCTGTAGGTTCTATACTTGGATATCATTGATCTTTTCCTCTTGCTGCTATTTATCTTTAAAGCTACGGACAATTGATGACCGCTATCGTCGTTAGAAGCCGACTAGCAACGACAGTTAGGTTTATTTTAATTATCTATTAAATTATAAAATAAATTTTTAAAAGTAAATACTAAAAATTTAGACTTATCAAAATGTGCTACATATTTATTTATTTTTAAATAAATTTTTAATTTTATTTTTGTGCCACATTTTCAATCAAAATTATGTCATTTAAATTTTAATAAAGACAAAAATATTATTATATAACAAAATGAGTTTTTTTGTTAAAATATATGGCAACAAATTAAGCTAATGAATTGAAACAAAATTACAGCAGCAGACTAACAAACTGAGGCGACAAAATATCTAATTTTATCATAGTTATGTTTAGTTTTATCATAGTTATATCAGAAATCTCAATTTTATTTCAACCCATTAGGCAACAAACTAATGAACTGAGGAATACTCAAGCTAATGAATTGAAACAAAATTACAACAGTAGACTAATGAATTGAGACAAAAATAAGCTAATGGATTGGAATAAAATTAAGATTTCTGATATAACTATGATAAAAATAGATATTAGACTATATTCTAAGAATATAATTGTATTAGACCATATTCTTGAGATAAAATTATCCTATAACTCCAAAAATTACACCACTTAAATTTTAATAAAGGCAATAATATTATTATATAACAAAATGAGTTTTTCTATTAAAATAAATAGCAACAAACTAACAAATTAAGCCAAAACCAAACTAATGAATTGAAACAAAATTACGACAACAGACTAATAAATTAAGACAAAAACAAACTAATAGATTGAAATAAAATTGAGATTTTTAATGTAATTAAGATAAAATTGAAGATTAGACCATATTCTACGAATAAAATTATATTAAACCATATTCGTAAGATAAAATTATCTTTTATCCCTAAAAATTGTGTTGCTTAAATTTTAATACAGGCAAAAATATTGTTATATAACAAAATAAATTTTTCTATCAAAATAAACGGTAACAAACTAATGAATTGAACCAAAACTGAGCTAATAAATTAAAATAAAATTACAACAATAAACCAAAGAGTTGAGACAAAAATAGATTAATGAATTGATATAAAATTAGGATTTTTTATACAAAAAGAATAAATTTGAATGTTAGACCATATTGTTGGGATAAAATTATTCTTGACCCCTAAAAATCAGAGCGTGCCCACATGTTTAAATTTTTAAAAAAAAAATTAAGTTTATAATTTTATTTTATGCCACATGTCCTATCAAAATTATGCCATTTGAATTTTAATAAAGACAAAAATGTTATTATATAACAAAATAAGTTTTCTATCAAAATAAACAACAACAAACTAATGAATTGAGTCAAAACCAAGCTAATGAATTGAAACAAAATTATAAGAGCAGACAAATGGATTGGAATAAAATTTAGATTTTTTATATAACTATGATAAAATTAGATATTTGACCATATTCTAAGAATAAAATTGTATTATACCATATTTTTGGGATAAAATTATCCTGTTGAAACGGAAGCACACAAACAAGCAATATAATTTATGCAATATTATGCAAAACAATCAATTAAGAAATTAAAGAGAGAAAAGTAGAAGAAAAACACACAGAATTTACGTAATTCAGCAATTTGCCTACGTCTACGGCAGATCAAAATCACTCACTTTTATTATTAAATCTCAAAACACTCACAAAGTATACTTTTTACAAGAAAGACTCACAAAAAAAACACTCTCTCTTGCAATATATGAATTTTCTCTCACTAAAAATCACAAAGTATGTTTGATTACAAGATTTCTTAGGTTTCCACAAAGATAATCAAGATATATTTACAAGTCAATAAAAGGCTTTTATATAGATTTTAAGACGACTTAAGTTTACCCTAAACTTGTGGTAGTCATATTAGGAAGTCCTGAAATTATTAGAAGATGAAACAAGTTATAACAAATCGAAAAACTTCTCCTGCGGTGGGCACTACGGCACCGCGATGCCCACCTGGGCACCGCTATATACGTCTTTCACCTCTTTTTCTATCTATCTTCAATCTTTACGTACTCTCTAAATCATATCTCAATAATTTTTAATCAACATTCTTACATATCCTTTACTTCTAAAAATTGTACTACTTAAATTTTAATAAAAGCAAGAATGTTATTATATAACAAAATAAGTTTTTCTATCAAAATAAACGACAGCAAATTAATGTATTAAGCCAAAATAAGAATAATGAATTGAAACAAAATTATGGCAATAGACTAAAGGATTAAGACAAAAACATACTAATGAGTTGAAATAAAATTGAGATTTTTGATATAATTAAGATAAAATTGAAGATTATATCATACTCTAAGAATAAAATTATATAGACCGTATTCCTAACATAAAATTATCTTTTACCCCCAAAAATTGTGCCACTTAAATTTTAATAAAGTAAAAATGTTATTACATAGGAAAATGATTTTTTTTTTAATCAAAATAAACGGTAACAAACTAACAAATTGTGCCAAAACTAAGCTAATAAATTGAAATAAAATTATGGTAATAAACTGACGAATTGAAACAAAAATAGAGTAATGAATTAAAATAAAATTAAGATTTTTTATACAAAAATAAAATTAAATATTAGACCATATTGTTGGGATAAAATTGCTCTTTACCCCTAAAAATTCATGCGAAATCAAACAGAACACGATTCGAACCCGTAACGAGCTCTATAACAACCAAACTTCTCTCAAGTCCCGACATACGTCTACATACTTGTTACCATTTGACCAAAGTTTACGAACGCATCACCACTCGTTTAAAATGTTATATGACCATAAGTTTCACAGATCCTCTTTTCTCTAGGCCTCACTTAACGATGGAAAAATACCCTTAGGGGATGGGGTTCGATGGGGCCTTCACTCGAATGAGTAAGGATGTGGTGATTTTTGTGAAAATTAGGTAGGACATGGGAAAAAATTATTCCCTAAATTATAACGCACCCATTTTATATATGAATATATTAAATATAATTTTTAGTATATAGTTATATAGTTTATCAATTTTTTATTTTATAATTTGTATTTAAGTAGGTTACTCAGAAATATTTTAATAATATAATTTAATAAAAATTAAAATTATTGAATAAAATAACCTAAATTCTAATATTAAAAACTTTTATTTTTGAGTTGAGCAGTCAGTCGTCATTAATTTTATTCTCTTAGACTCTCATAAAACTTGCTCAGTTGCTCTTTTTGTCCTTTCATTGAATTTGTTCTCCCTTCTCGAATAAAAAATTCATAACGACAACAAAATCAATTTTTGTAGCATCTGATCTGTATTTAATATAAATGGTATATTTGAAGTTCTCATTATAGCAAATTATATTTAAAGACATTAGAAGCTTTAATGTTTGCTCAAGATTGGTTATGGGATGAAGTATAATTATGTATTATTTGTAAAATTTTAATTTTAATTTTTTTAATTTTATTTGATTTTAACCAACTAGTTCGTATATAGTTTATTTTTGTTATCAAGCTTAAATTTAAGTTCTTTTACAAAAACTCAATGTCATATATTTATTGAAGATACTAATGAAGTAAATTTTAGTCTAATTTCTTATCAGTTCAATTATATTAAATTATTTATTACATTATCTCAATAAAATTAATATGAAGATAAAAGTAATTTATTTATTTTTAAAAATAAAGTCTCAATCTCATGACTTTTAATGAGAGAAGATGAAGTAATTAACAGAAAAATTAATGATATTAGGTACTAGAATATTATTTAATTTTTTTAATTTTTAATTTTATTTATTATTTACTTAAAAAATTTATTTATTATTCACATGACTAAAGATATTATCATATTATTTTAACTTATTAGTTTAATTCTTTTTTATCATAATATAGATTAATTTTATATTATTAAAATTTATAAATATAAATTAATATTTAATATTAATAAAAATAAAGAATGAGACGGAATGAGAAAGCCATTTCTTGCATGGGAATTTCTCATACCTTTCCCATTAATTTTTTTATGAGAAATGGAATGGAGACGGAACTTAAAATAAAAAATAGAGTATGATACGAGAAAAGCCTCCTCATCCCCCGCCCAACCAATTGTCATCCCCTCACTCTCCTGCCCCTCTCTGAAAGCTAGAATACGAAAACCCAACTCCACTTTTCAATACTCAAAACTCTTACTATGCGACGTAAAGGTGTTTGTCTCTTGTTAGTTCTATTTTCTCTGCACTTGACTTGAGTTGTGTATATGATGAAGACTGTAATATTTTTTCTATTATCTTTTTTTGTGGTCTTGTTCTGTTTAATGAGTGATTTTTTTTTCCATATCAGCTTAATTTATGTTGTACATAGAGCGGAATTTGAATTAGAGGACATGTTGTACAATTTTTTTGACGAGCATGTGAAACTTGTGTCATTGAATCTTTAGCTATAAAAATTTTCTTGACAGATTATTACTTTTTCTTCTTCTTCTTTTTTTTCGCAATTAATATAACTAACGTGGGTAAAGTGAAATCTTCTCTCTTTTCACAAATGTAATGTAATACCATTTCATACTTCAAGTATATATGGAACATTAAACCAGTTGAAGTTACCAATATTTATTGTTGTATACAGTGCAAGTTATTCTTAGTTTAGACTGAGCCATTCTCTACTTATTTGATGCCAAAAGAACCCAGAAATGATATTTGAATAAGTTATAATAATAATAATATATTTTTTTACTCCTTTAGTTATATTATATTTGAAATTGTTCGGATTAGTTGGTAGAAAAAATTTATATACGAGTTTCGTAAATTTTGTACATAAAATTTTAAAAAAAAGAGAGGGAGAGAGT
Organism: Ailanthus altissimus; assembly: GCA_946807835.1. Taxonomy (NCBI): domain Eukaryota; kingdom Viridiplantae; phylum Streptophyta; class Magnoliopsida; order Sapindales; family Simaroubaceae; genus Ailanthus; species Ailanthus altissimus. The sequence continues at coordinate 18,568,706 of OX327698.1, forward strand.
TGAAATTAGTCTTTCAAAACACGTAGAACATTCAATTCCCATTCAATTCATTCATCACTACCCATTACACCCTCAACCATGAGTTACTTGAATATTGGATCATTTGGATGAAGGAATTCTAATTTTCTCTCAAAAGGCAAAGAGTGTTTATTAAGCATATGGATGAAAAATTAAATACAAGAAAGTAAATACCGACGTTGGAAGAAGAGGGTGTGGAAGTTGAGAAATTTCGTAAATATAAAAATAAGGGGATTATTTTCATAGAAATTTCGTAATTTATGCAATTCTCTTCTTCTTGAAGAATAGCCCGCTATTTTTCTTATTAAGTTTGGTGTTCTTCCGATACTTTAATGGTGAAGGATGCTTTTTAGCAAAACATAATCAGATATGAATTTTACGCATGGATGACAAAGAAAACAACCGAATCATTTATAAATTAGCAGCTCACATCAATGCCTAAACCCATTGCATCTCGTATCTTTGGTACTTCTCCGCCTATTTCCTGCTAAATTTGATTACATTCCCATGGCACCAACCACTGAATCATAATCTTCTAAGTTTCCCTCCAAACCCTTCTTCACTCTCCATCCTATAACCCTACAAACTAGCATTGCTCTTGTGTCACTTCCATCTTCAACTCCAGCTTTATCAAGAGCTTTGTCACTTGTTGCAGTTGTCAAAATACCACTTCCATTGACTCCTTTGCTGGATTCTTGTGCAACTTTGAAGCCATTCTTGATACGTTGCATTGTGGGATTGAGTTGCCCAAGTAGGATGAGCCTAGAGAGCATGTGAAAGTGGTGTAGTGAAACTTGAGTAGTTCATTGTGTCTGCTATGCAACGCCAATGCTTCTTTGAGAGCTTTGCGAGTGCTTTGATGGAGTCTCTGTACCCTTCAAACTTGGTGATAGTTCTTTGAGTGTTATCAACTTTGAGGATTCGATCGATATGGCAAATGGGCGTTTGCTTCTTTAATTAGCTTAACTGAACATTTAACCCTTTTGTTGAAAAATTGGTGATTCAATAATTTTGGTTAGACAAGAATTGAGATGAATACCAAAGTGAAGAGTCACAAGAAGTCTAAAAAGTGTGGGACACGTATGAAGAAGTCTAGGACGTGTGGGACACGAAGGGGGAAGTGAAACAGAACTCAAAGATGCGAAGGAAACAAAGAAATCGCAAGGAGCTTCCAGCGCCGCAGCGCCCAACCACGGTGCTGGGAACCCAGCGCTACAGCCCTGGTCTTCTGTGTTGAGCGCCGCGGTGCCGTAGCGCTGGGTTCCCAGCACCGCGGCGATGGGCGCGAGAAGGGCCAGTGCTGCAGCGCCCAGGGACGAGCACCGCAGCGTCCAGACGTGTCAGGATATCCGTTTTGGTTCGGGATTTCTAGTTTTGGGAAGTTTTGAACTTCCAAAACAAGTAGACTCTTACTCCAACAAGGAATAGTGTTTATAGGCACGAAATACACCCTATATAAACACTTGTAAACCCTTGTTTAAGATTAAACATCTAAAGTTTCAAGATGTAACCATAAGAGAGAATAGAGGAGCTAGGTAGGCACTAAGTGCGTGGTGCACTAGGGTGTAACCTTTAGGGGTGTTTTCTTCTTTAGGTTTTTTGAGTGAATAAAAGAGAAACACCATAGATCTTTTTGGCTTAGATGCTCGGACTATTCTTGTGTTCTTTGTAAAAATCTCTTATGAGGAGATACGAAGAGGTCTTAGGGAGTCATGGTGCTCAAGGGTAGATGCTTAGAGATCTCTATGGGAGATACTAAGGGATCATTGATGATGTAAGAAGATACTTTGTGATCTATTTCAATAGTAAGAAGCTGGATCATGGATCCTCCGTGGACGTAGGCAATTTGGGCCGAACCACGTATATCTTATGTCTTGTGATTGGTTTGTTTTCTTTATCTTTATTGGTGTGTTAATCTTATGTGTTCTTGCTTTTAGTGTGAGTTATGATTTTTTCGCTGCGCATAGAGTAAAAGGGGTATCAAGGTTGTGGCTTAGTTGATGCCATAGGGGTGTCAAATTGAAGTGCATGACTTGATATCCACAACAAACTAGTATCAGAGCTTAAAGTGAAGTACAAACTAATATCAAAGCTTGAGTTGAAGTCTAAACTGATATTAAAGCCATGGGTTGAAGTCCAGATTGCAGAGCATAGGTGGTAGAGTCAGATTGCAGAGCAAAGGTTGTCAACCATGGAGACTCACAAATATAAGAGAAGAACAATAGAAAAGATGATTATCTGAAAAAGGAAAAGATGATGGCCTTACTGGGGAGTTTTATTTTTGAGTAAGGCTTACTCTTAAAAAATGAGACTACCAAGAAGATGGCGTCATCTAGGTTCTAGTTAGAAGAATCATTCAGATTGGACACAAAATAAAGATGGAAAAAGAAGAACAATCAAGATTGAAGGGCAGATCCAAAAGGTGTCTAGGGCACTCAAATGGATAGTTTTAAGAGGAAGACAAAGATAAAAGGAAGATGGATTTGCAAGTCTGTTGGATGACTAGGCAAAGACCTTGATTGCATGAGAGCTTCTCGAGAAATCAGTGTCTGATGAACGAACTATTTTTGGGATCTAGGGTAGTATTTTCATATGAGTCGTGGAGAATCGTTATTTACCAATTAGAGAAATATGGCTTATGGTAAGTCATAGGGGGATTAGTAGAATAAGATTAAGACTACATAGTGAAAAAGACAAGGGAGGGACTAGGTATGAGATTTCATTCCTCATCTCATGAAAACCTAGAGGACTCGGGATTGCTAGATCGAAATAGGGAGATTTATGGAAGGCATACAAAAGGAACACTAAATGGGGAAGCAAAAGGATCGAGGGAGTGATAAAGCACAGAGGGAGGCTATGTGCTTGTAGAAAAGTGCTTAGAAAGGGATCAACATAGGGATTGATTTGAAACGGACCATAAAGCAGCTTTTAATATATCACTTTGTGGCAGAGGTCGAAAGAGAATGTGTGGGAAGAGTAGCAATGGCGAGAATGAGATTTTCACCATTAAGGGTTATAGTCATAGTGTCTTCGGGACACAGAAGATCATAACATTGAACTACTCTAGACATCAACATTCAGGAATCTTTGGAGACCGTAGTCGCAAGAGCCTTAGTTAAGTCAGGGACTTGACTCATAGACTGTGCTAATGAGCATTGGTCAAGGAGGGGTGACGGTGATTAGCTTCATGGGAAGAGATTTTGAAATAAAGAGGGAATTTGTTAGAAAATTGGTGATTCAACAATCTTGGTTGGACAAGAATTGAGATGAATACCAAAGTAAAGAGTTACAAGAAGTCTAGAACATGTAGGACACATATGAAGAAGTCTAGGACGTGTAGGACATGAAGGAAAATGTGAAACGAGACTCGAAGATGCGAAGAAAACAAAGAAATCGCGAGGAGCTTCCAGCGCCGCGGCTCTCAACACAGAAGACCAGCGCCGCGCGCTGGGTTCCCAGTGCTGCGGCGATGGGCGTAAGAAGGGCCAGCGCTGCAGCACCCAAGGACAAGCTCCGCAGCGTCCAGACACGTTAGGATGTCCGTTTTGGTTCAAAATTTTTAGTTTTTGAAAGTTTTGGACTTCCAAAACAAGTGGACTCTTACTCTAACAAGGAATAGGGTTTGTAAGCACAAAATTCACCCTATATAAACACTTGTAAACCCTTGTTTAAGATTAAGCATCTAAGGTTTCAAGATGTACCATAAGAGAGAATAGTAAGTGCGTGGTGCACTAAGGTGTAGCCTTTGGGGGTGTTTTCTTCTTTAGGTTCTTTGAGTGAATAAAAGAGAAACACCATAGATCCTTTTGGATTAGATGCTCAGGCTATTCTTGTGTTCCTTATAAAAATCTTTTATGAGGAGATACAAAGAGGTCTTAGGGAGTCATGATGATCAAGGGTAGATGCTTAGAGGTTTCTATGGAAGATACTAAGGGGTCTTGTGGGATCATTGATGATGTAAGAAAATACTTTGTAATCTATTTCAATAGTAAGAAGCTGGATCATGGATCCTCCGTGGATGTAAGCAATTTGGGTCGAACCACGTATATCTTGTATCTTGTGATTGGTTTATTTTCTTTATCTTTATTGGTGTGTTAATCTGATGTGTTTTTACTTTTGGTAAGAGTTATGATTTTTCTGCTGCGCATAGAGTAAAAGGGATATTAAGGTTATAGCTTAATTGATGTTATAGGGGTGTCAAATTGAAGTGCATGACTTAATATCCGCAACACCTTCATATATATAGTTTGTATTTTAATGAAATTTTAGAAAATAAAAAAATATATTCTTTGATTTTATTTCCATATGTAAGAGGATGGCTTATTTTGATAATGTTTTAATATAACATATAATGTTATAATTTAACAAGATATGAGGGGGTGACATGTAATATTTGCCTTCCATTCCTTGCTTTACCTTCGCATTCGGTAGCAAAATTTTAAGTGCAATTGATTTTGGACCATTAGATGTTCACTGCACAAATCTAATGGCTAAGACCACCGTCGCTTGACCCTTGATTATGGTATAATTTTTGTGAGTTTGGAACTGTAAAGTTATTTCAAAAACAAAAATAAAAAATTGTAAAGAACCCTAATCCTAAATATCTCGTTCCCTCCATCTCGCGTCTCTCCCGAGTCAATAGCCAGTCCTGACCCGTGAGCCGACCATGGTCACCGTGAAGTTTTCCGTAAATGTCTCCGCCGCCGGTTAGCTGCACCACCGACCTCGTTGCCGCCAGTCCCTCGCCTCTAGCGGAAGAAGTCGCCACCGGTATTTTTTTTATTTTTTTAAGTTAGTTTAATTTCTTACCATTTTTTTAATTTCTTAATTAGTTGTGATTTGTTTTTAATTAAAAAATGTGCTTCCATTTTTTATATTATTTGTAAATTCGTCAACATATTAACACAGTGGATTGATTTATTTCTTTAATTAATATGTTAATGAACAAATTTAAATCAAATTAGGCCCTTTTTGAATGTTAACAACGAGAGGGGATAGCGGACGTATTTGTTGTACTGCAAAACTTTTCATTTACGGAGGTGTATTTGTTGTAATGTAGACATATGATGGTTTCAAAATATTTGGAGGGTTACACAGTCCATTGTTACAAACGAGAGGGGACACCAGAAGTATGGGGCAGTAGTTACAGTCACTTTACGTGTGCCTAATATAAACTTTACTCAGTATTATGGCTTTTCTAGTGGAGGACATGGTACTGTCCCAGTATATAATACAAAGACATGTTCTTCTTTAGGAGTTGTTCTGTGAGGAGTTTATCTGTCGCCTCCGCAAGTAGTGTGGTGACCCATCAAGCCCAAATTGCTTGGAAAAAGCTTTTTCATAAAAGTTATTTCAGTGATCAAATTTTCCCTTGCATAAGTAGGATTGCGCAAGCTTTTAGCTTCGCTTTGACATGTTCACCCCTCGTAGTTCCTGGTATCTTTACCTTCACAACTGGTCAGCTAGCATGGGCACAGAAATTTTCCTATTATCTGTCTTTGTGGTCTTTTTCTGATTAATGAGTGAATTTTTTTTCAAATAAGCTTAATTTATGTTGTACGTAGAGAAGAATGTGAATTAGAGGACATGTACAATTTTTTGAAGAGCATGTGAAACTTTTATGCCACTGAATCTTTTGCTATTCAAATTTTCTTGACTGATTATTATTTTTTTCTTTTTTCTTTTTTCGTAATTGAAATAACTAATGTGGGTAAAAGTTAAACCTTCCCTCTCTTTTAACAAATGTTATTTAATACCATTTCATAATTCAAGTATATATTAATGTGGAACATTAAACCAGTTGAAGTTGTATGCTGTGCAAGTTATTCTTAGTTCAGACTGAACCATTCTCTATTTAAGTACTCTACTTATTTGATGCCAAAAGAACCCAGAAATTAATAGAATCATAAAGGATATGTAAGATTTTAAAATTCCAAAATGAAAATGGAGCGAGGTTTATATGGATCAGTGTCTTATGTATCTCAAAATGTAGAACGTTAAAGAAAATTTCAATTTACTTTGCTATTGTAGTATTTGCGAGATATTCTATAGATTTTGGAACTATGTAGAAGGTCAGTCTTAATGTTTATACTTAATGTGTTGTGTCCATCACTTTTTGCCCTCTCATAAGTGTCCTCATTTTGTAGATAAAGCCAGCACCTTGGACTAGTGTATATACACAATACTGCTGGTAGTAAACTAACTTCATGGATTTTGATGACCTTTTTGCTGATGAACCTCTGCCTGTAGTGAACATTGGTAAGCGATTTTTTGGAAACCAGGCGATAGAGAATAAGCCTTTGTACATGTAAATCTGTGTTCTCTTGGTTTCTTTCTGAATCCTTTGACAGCACGTGGTAGGTTTCAACCCAAAGCCAAACAAAGACCTATAAAGGAAACAACTGCACCTGTTGATGTTACAGTTGGAGATAGTAGATTGTTGGATCCTCTTGGTGTTTCCTTACCAACCTCAGAAGTTGTTGGGACTATAGAACAATTGAAAGAAAATGAGGGCACTGAGCATGCTCATTCAGAGATTGCAGCCTCTGATGGATTTGAAGACTTGCACTTATCCTTTCAGAAAGCTGCAGGGCAGGTAAAAAAGAAAAGTGTTTACCTTCTGAGCTATTGATGTTTTCCATTTTTTGTTGATAAGTTGTGTGATTTTTAGAATGCAGACGTATTTGCTGGTTTGGAATGTCTCAATGATTTTGCTAGTGAACCTACAAATCAGACAGGTGAGTTACAAAGAATTTCTTAAACTGTTGCAACAGCTAATTACAGTCTCTTTTCTCTTTAGTAGTCATTTCATGTATTTCAAAGACTTCAACTTATATTGATTCTAATCACAAAGATGGAGGGGAATCTGCTGTTGAAGGTCTGAGTTCTGAAAACATTGCAGCGTCCACAGTATGTCATGCTCCTGAGGCTCAGACTTGTCCCGATTTACTCATGACCCAAGATCCAGTGCATTGCAAGGAGGCTACTATTTCTGATAATGCTAGAGATGGTCCTTTTGATGATGGAAGATTGGAAAAAGAGGTGAAAGTTATTAAATTACATTGTTTCTTTTTTTTTTTCTTTTGAAATTGTGGTTGAATTAAATTGGTCCAAATATTGAATAGGTTCAGCAAGAAAGAACCTTTCCCGACTTAAACTGTCTAGATTTCACGTCTGAAGCAGCCGTTGCATCTGGTATCAGAAATGATCGACATGCATTACTTTCTTTCCTTATTTTGCATTTCAAGGTTTTATGAAATCTGTTTTTATTTTAGGATGGCGTGCTGGAAAATACAAACCCAAGCCCAAGGTGCAAACTGAGAATGAGAAAAGTAGTAATAGTTTGTCCCATCCTGGTGACGTTGAATCTGTTATGAATATACCAAATGCTCTGTTTGTTTCTTCTGAAACTGAATGCATGCCAGAGGGCTCAATTCCAGTCTTTCCACCTGATGATGTTTTTGATTACTCATCCATAGACTTGGGTGATATTATTCCCCCGGATCCTACTACCTCTGAGTTCTCGATGAATGAAGAACTGACAAATTTCGCAAGAACTCACACTGATACTGCCTCTTCCAGGGATGTACAACAGGAGGATGTTCCTGTGATGAATGAAAACCAAGTAATATTCTTAGTTTAAATTGTTGCTCATGAGTTTGTTTCTTCGTAGTCAAAATTGTTGCTCATGAGTTTGTTTCTTTATAGTTAAAATTGTTTTCTTTATGAGTTTGTTTCTTTCATAGTTAGAAAACTTCGCTGTCTTACATTAACCTGGTCCAATTGACCCTTATTGATGTTATTTTGCGTTACTCTTGAGTGCTATGGGAAAAGCATCTAATTTGTCAAATCTATCTCAGAGGTCAGATAAATCTTGTTTGGCTGGTAAGGAGACTGAAGGTGGCAAATCATCAAGACAGCTGAGAAAGCGAGTAGCTGTTACCAAACTTATTGATGAGCCTGATGAAGCTCATTATAATGATGGCTTTATTGGTGCACCTCCAAGTAGCACAGTAGATGAAGAAGGTCATGCAGATGAAGTTACAGTGGATAATGCATCTCAGAGGAAAAGAGCACCAAGAAAGTCAAAGAAACCCGCAACCGAAAATGGAAAACCTATTCGAAAGCGTAAGAAAGCCAATGAAGCATTAGCTAAATCAAATAAAGGCCCCCCCAAGAAGTTCTCACATTCAACTCGTCGAAAGAGGATTGGTAACTGCCTCCTCTGAGTGTCATATATTATGCTATTTGATAATTCTTTATTTAATTTCTGATGTCCTGTTTATGCTATTGTAGTGTCTAAGGAATTGCTTGAAACCCCAGAGGATGAAATTGACCCTCAAAAGGTGCCTATAAAGGATCTTATTTTGTTGGCAGAGTACAAGGAGCGGTTAGCGGTATGGGTTCCAATGTTCTAATTTTTGGTATTTTTATGAATGAGAGATACTATGACTTTGTATCCATCAATTCATGTTCCCAAAGTCGCTGTTATTGTATGTTTGCCCATTTCAATTTCTCTAGTCATTACCAAATTTCTTTGCTGACTAGGTTCTGCCCATTTTGCAGAGTAAAGAGGCAAAAGCATCAAAAACACCTATGACAAATCAGAGGTGTGTGAATTTTCCACCAGAAGTTGTATACAATCTCTGTTTTGTTGTCTGCGATACTTATATGCTATCCAAATTACATATGACTGGTTAGCATCATTTTAATTGCAAAATGTATTAGGTCATCCTAAGTCTTACAGGGCATATCAACTTCTTTGTTTTTAAAACCTCAGTGTACATGTGAAGGCATTCATGTGCATAATCTTTCTGTGTTCTTGGAGGATTTATTTTTGGTTTTGGTGCTGTTGATGTGAGGGGTTCAGCTTTTGGGGTTACAGGGGAGGGAATTGTAAGTTTTACATGTCAGCCTAAGTCATTTCTGAACCATTGGGACTGGATTAGGATTATCTTGCTCATTTCAGATTCAGATTCATGTTCCAGAGGCTCTTATTTCTGTTGAATAACCTGTTGTTATGTTAGGTCAAGAACCATTTCTTACCAAATTCGTGAATCTACAATTTGGTAAATTTTAAGTCCAGGTCCCTATATGCCTTAAATACAACTAGGTCTCAGAGGGTTGGATTTGTAACAGTTAGATCCTTTTCATAGCAACTTAGATCCCTAATATTAACAAAATAGGCCACTTTCTATTGGTGACTTAGGTACAACAAATCCACCCTTGAAGGACTTAGCTGTATCTAAGCCAAACCTGAAGACCTTGTCGTAAATCCCCTTGCATTTTCTTTTTAAATTCTTTAGGTTGTGAAATTTGATAAGTTGAGTAACATGCAAAACATATAGATGCAGGCTTTCACTTCTCACCATTGTATTTAATGTTAAGAGACATGAACACAGAGAAAATAATTTTTGATCAAGTTAATCGCTTTGGCAAGAAGATTAGAGCTTGGCATGTTTTCTGCTGGGCTGCTATGATTATGAACTGGCTTCCATGAGAGTGAAATCCTTGCTTTTCATTGATTGCCAATGTTGGTTTGATCAATAGAAGGGTACTAGTGTGTTTAGCAATTAAAGTTAAAGGCATGCTTGTTTTTCAATGTAAAATTGCCTTTTTGCAAGTCATGGGGATTAAGCGATATCTAGACCAATTTCAAAATGAAAACACATTCTTTGAGACATTTTATGGTCTTTTTGATGAAGTTTTGCATGGGCTTTCTGACATTGAAAGTCCTAAAATATTTTAGTCTACTTGTTTGGTCAATCTAAATGTTTTCTGTAAAAACTTTATTTGCCTTGAAGTTCATCTTGCAAAATTATTGGGGGTGGCCTGTAAAATTATTTACTAGAAAACTGGTGGGCAATAAGTGATATGTTCATAATCCCTATACTGTATGTTATATATTTCTATCAATAATTTGAATCTTTTGTCTGTACTTAAACTGTATATTTAGAAATTTATAAGGGACTCTTTTTACTGATATTGGAGTCAAGTTAAAATGTACTTCGGTAAGAGAACTGATTTTAAAGCTGTTCCATCTATTATATAGGGATCACAAATCAGTATTAATCTCTGGTTATTTTTATCAGGCTCCTTTTTTGGGAAAACATCCCGAAATCCCAGTTCTTAAAATGCTTTCTTCTCTGATAGCTAAACTCACCACCATAATATGTATGAGAGTTGCGCTATGGCACTTTTAAGAATCCAAACTTCTGAGCACATTTTTTCTTATGTACAATTGCTTCTGGCATAGATTATGGCATGTCTTTTGGCAAATGGAAGTTGAATACCATTTAACTTTGCAGCACCTATCTCTGGAGTCTTATGCAGTTTTTTTCTGGTTACAATGGTTTCTATTCAGTGCTGAAAATTCTATTCATGAGGAAGATTATCACAATGAAGAGGAGACCTTTGCTTCGGAACAAGGGAATGGCCCTATAGGCGATCAATCGACTCCTAGGGTTCAGTCAAGTTCTGTTTATTTCAATTATCAGTCTTTCATGAAGAAAACGCCCACTGTAAGATGGTCAAAACAAGAAACAGAATTGTTCTATGAGGTATGTGTAGCAATGTTTTGCCTCTTTTTACTTGTTCCTCTGCATATAGTGGCCAAAATGCAATGTGAAATGGGGGCACAAATCTCTTTAAAACAACCAATAGAAATCTACCTGAAATAAGGCAAATAATCTATCCCAAATGAAGAAAAGAAATCCTACTCCAACTCTGGTAAGGGAAAGAAAAATAATCACTCCAACACAAAGTAGGGGAAAAAAAGAAGTAACAGCCTGAAATTGAGAGAGAAATTAATCAAAGATAAATGCTAATACTCCACTTTTCTTTAATATGTGCTTAGATTCTTTGGATGTCCTACATCACTTATATATATGTAATTGATGAAAGTTTGTAAAGTATATGTTTTAGCTTAGAGAACCTCTAGGTGTTATTTTGATAGAGCTCTTTAGTTAACATGTTACTTAAGGAGGTGCCTTCTCAGTTTGCTCAAATTAGTTTCCATGATTGCAGATAAAATAGCTAGGTTCTCTTTTTTTGAGACCGTGGTGAGAATGTCAGATGCAAACGGTGGCTGGATAGAGTAGGTTGCATATATTGTAGCTATTACTTTTTCATAGGTTTATTAGGTCTAGAGATTTTCTGGTTGGTGCTTCTAGTCAATTTTAAATTTTGGAACTTGCCAAATGGTCACCACATCAGCACCCATATCAAGGGAGTGTTTAATCCGTATCTGGCATTGTCATGGCTGATCTAAGTAGATCCATTCTATAACTTGGAAGAGAATTTGGGGGTTTTTTATATTTGTCATGCATTTCATAGTAATGGTTATTAGGATTTTTATTGGGAGGGAGAGAATCAGAATTTCACTATGGCCTTCTCAAGTCATTTCACCAATATCTCTCTATTTTGAGCAACCATGCAATATTTAACACTTAAAGTCTGCATTGTATAGGTGGTGTTGTGTATTCCTATCATTCATGAATTCCCTGGCTATTTCCCTAGTTGCAGAATCTTCTAATGATACCTGTAATATATGGATGTTAGGCCATTCGGCAGTTTGGTACTGATCTATCAATGGTACAACAACTTTTCCCTGGAAGAACACGTCACCAAGTCAAACTAAAATATAAGAAGGAAGAGCGGAAATATCCATTGAGGTTAACTGAAGCTCTGACCAATCGTGCCAAAGGTTAATGACATTCTTATCATTGTTACTGTTGGAAGCTTAAAGCTGGTTGTGATGAGTTGTGTGTGCTTCTAAGCTATGGAATGACAATTGAGTTTTTCTCTTGCAGATCATTCACATTTTGAAAAGGTAATTGAGCAGCTGCAACAGGTTGCTGCTCAAGCAGCACAGGACGCTAAGACAGAAAATTCAGTTGACTTGACAGGCGATGATGAGGAGTTGAATCCTGAAGTTAATGTATTGTCTTTTGCCCTCCATTTTTTTTTGCTATTGTTATAGAATTGAGTGTGGCCTTTTTCGGCAAGAAAATTGCATCTCTTTGTCTGTACCTCCATAGTTGTTACTTACTTTGCATGTTGCTTATAACTGTGTAAACTTTTAGATGATTTTGGACTTAGAAACTATGTATTAGTTACCCTGCTGGGAACTCTTAATGCTATCAAAGAACTAAAAATCAGTCAATTAAAAAACCTCTAATGATGCTTATTTGTGGTTTTAACCTTTGATTTGGAGAAATCTGCTGCTGGTGTTTGAGTGAAATTACATGGTGGCTCAATATGCTTGATATATTTGCATTGCACTTATTTCAACTATTATTGTATTTGTTGAGGGAAGAAAATTTGCAGATGCATTTCCCTATATTTAGTCCAACTTTGAATTTGATAACTATGTAATTGTCCTTCCGACATGCTTTGACTATCGCTTTTGTTCTTATAGTACTACTGCATAGTCGTTAAATTAAAACATGTATAGATGTTATTATTTGTGTAAGCATGATGCTGGTAACATCATTTTCTTATGAAGCTTGAATGTATACACTTATTGCAGCCACCTGAGTATTAATGGTCATGTTTTTGTTCTCTTTCGCTCGCTCGACTTATTGGGTTCATATGATTTGTGTGTGTTTAAAGCGAAACAGCGCCATTTAACAGATTTAGCAATAATATACTTTGCATATATGCAGGATAAAGCAGGAAAAGTTGAGCAGGATCCAGATGGGGAAGCAGACGTTGTTGAAGTCCAGGATAATGAAATTGATGGTGGTGATGATGATATTTGGAATTCATATAAAAGTGAATTTTAGTAAAATCAAATATCAAATACTGCTTAGTCGTTACTCTTTATTCCATTATTTATATCTTATATGATCGATCTTATTTATTTTGCTTTGCTGGTTAAAATGGTTCTATCTCATACGTCAGCAATCTCGCTCTAGCAAAAACGAAATTGAAAATCTTAACATGATTGAATTTGTTAGGCCCAAGCTTTTAAATATAGAGTAAAGCAATAATTTTCAAAAGTTTTTTCTTAAAATTTTCTGTTTCAAATTAATGTGTCAAAGAATTTATATTAATTATTGGATAATAAAATAATATAATTTTAAAATTATTTATTACATTTTTTTATTACCGTCTTAAAATTAGGTGCTGTTAAAAAAGAATTATTTTTTATCAATATATTTTTTAATCAATTAAAATTCAATAACAAAGTAAAATTTTATTATACCCAAATCACAAAATTCAAGAAGAATATCATGAATTTAAAATTCGGCGGATGTGGGAGCATAAGATATTGGCAATATTATGTTAAGGTTAGACCCATATACTTAAGAAATTATCATATAGTTTTGTGTTTTTTTGACTTGATATAAAATTATCATATAATTTTGTGTTTTTTTGACTTAATATAAAATTATAATATCTTATAGTTGTTAGAATTGTATTTATGATGTGTTTGAGAGATAGAAAATAAAAATACAGGAAATGCTAACCAAAATGGAACGTAGAGGATGGAAAAATGTTGAGAGAACAGAGTGCCTCAACTCCCATACAAAAAGGGAGGAAAAGACGAAATATGTTAAACAAATTAAACATTAAATATTTTTTATCTAAAGGGAATAATAAATTTGCAAAACAACTCATTTGTAAGCATAGGGGCCCTATGATCTTAAGGGAATAATGCGCTCGACAAAACCGTCAAGAAAAAATGCCTATAATTTGTGTTTAATAATTTTGTCAAGCACAACCATAGCACTTGTTAAAATCATCGAGTAAAAGAGTTCATAAATATTATTTATTTATTTCACTATTTTATCAAGCACTATACATCACACGATGGAATCGTTGAGCGAAAATGTTCATAATTTATTAAGAATGAGCACAGTTCGGTTCGATCCAATTTTTGTCGGAATCGAACCGAACCAATCCGGTCCCATTTTTTATACTGTAAAAATTGAATGATTATTTTGAGGAAAAAATCAAATCGAGCTGATTTTTTCGGTTCGGTATTTTTTTTTTTTTGCTATTTTTTTATTTCAAAATTTGGAATTTTTATTTACATAATTCTTATTTTATTTTAACAATTTTACATAATTCTTCTATAATTGTCCATCAACAACTCAACATAATATTCAAATAGATTATAATTTATATATAAAAATAAAATTATTTATTAATATCTAATTGTCAATCAACACCACAGAATGGGGACTATATATCCAAAATCTAAATTGGTCAACCCTAACAAATAACAATTTCATAGACAAAAACGTATTGTCCAATTCCATCAAAAAAAATTATCCATGAAAATAAAAATTGACCATCAATTTAATATTTATGAAAATAAAATTCGCCATCAACATAATATTCAAAATAAGATTATAATTAATACATAAAAATAAAATTCTCCATCAATATCTAATTATCAATCAATATCACATAATGGTGACCACATATTTAAAGTCAAAATGGCCAACCCTAACAATTTTATAGAAAAAGAGTATTGTCCATCAACATAATATTCATGAAAATAAAATTCTTCATCAATAAAATTATTAATAAAAATGAAAAATGTCTAGCAACATAATATTCATGAAAATAAAAATTGTTCATTAACAATTCAACATAACATTCACGAAAATAAATTTGTTCATCAACAATTCAACATAATATTCATGAAAATAAAATTGTTCACCAACATAATATTTAAAGTAAGATTATGCATAAAAATAAAATTATCAATCAATAATCTAATTGTCCATTAACACCACGTAATGGTGACCATATATTCAAAATTCAAAATGAAAAAAAATTCATGACTATTAATTTCATCTTCAATCCAAAAAAACCAACAAATCTACAAGTATTAGAAGAAAAAAAAACCTATATCAATAAACTATACATTATAAATTAGATATAAAAAATATAATAAATTTAAAAGGCCTCATACCTCCAATACTTTTATCAATTAGTAGCCATAATATGTTATGATGCATCCATTGAAGTGCCCAATTTTATAAAGAAAAAGATAATAAAAAATAAGTAAAGAACGAGGTTAAAAAAATTAATTATTATATGACAATATAAATAATTATTATACTTGTTTTAACGCTTTCACAAATGTCAGCATTTTTTGTGTTAGACACATCCATCTTGTCTCTAAGAAGAGTAGACCGAAGCCAATTCTGAGTGCAAATCAAGGCATTCACAGATTGAGGAGTCAATGAACTCATAAATGCATCAAGAATGCGCCTTCCTGTATTAAATACAGACTCAGAGGCAACAGTAGATATTGGAATTGTAAAAACATCCTTGGCAATTCGAGACAAAATTGGATACCTTATATAATTTTATTTCCATCAACTTCAGATTTCAAAGTATGCGTTGTTGGACTTCTCTGTCTCAGTTAACAAATACCTCTAAATCTTATGTTCCGGGACATCAATTCTTCTTTTTTGTGTTTTATGGAATTGGAACAAAGCATCGTAAGTGTCTTCTTCTTCTAGACCCCCTTTATGTACTCCACCTTTTAAATTACTATCACTAGATTCCCCATCACCATGTGATCCAAATGTCTTATAACTGTCAAATAGCTTAAACGACAATTGTTTAACATAATTAATCATATCACTCACACTTGTGCCTTCAAATAAAATGCCTAAACACCACTCAACAAAAACCATTTTGCAACGATGGTCAAGTATTGTTGTCACAATTAAGATGTTGTTGATTTTTTCAAGAGATCAGCAATATTTGTCAAATTTACTCTTCATAACACTAGCTATACTCCCTAATAACTCATCTCTATCGGCTATGAGTGTCTTCAAATATGATTCGATCTTCTTAATTTCATTCAAAAATAGATGAGAAGACACGTGTTTGGATGAATTAAATTTCAAAGTTACATCATAGAATATTTTTAGAAACTTGACCAACCTTTGAGCATTCTCCCAATCTGCATCTTTTGGTGGCCCTGCCTTTTTGTTGCCATTGTCATCCTCCCCAAAATAAGAATAATACTGATCATCATCACATTCCATCCGATAAAATGCCTTTTTTAGTTTCAAAGCACTATCTAACATTAAATATGTTGAGTTTCACTTAGTTTGTACATCTAGACGGACAAGTGCTTTCGATGAGATTTTTTCTCTTTCTATAAGTTTCTTAAAAAAAATTAATCTTGAAGGGAAGACCTAATGTACTTGACAGTATTACGAATACTAGCAATTGACTCATTCAACTCTTTCATCCCATCTTACACAATCAAATTAATTATATGTACAGAACACAACAAATGCATGAAGTTACCACCTATAACTAATGAACCCTCATTCCAGCTCCTTAATTTTCTTTTGACATAAGTTATTGCAACATCATTTGCACTTGCATTGTCCACTGTAATAGCAAATATATTTTCAATGCCCTATTCAAACAAATAGCTTTCTATATACTTCCCAATAGTTTCTCATTTATGATTTTCAATTGTCCCAAAACTGAGAATCCTTTTATGTAACTCCTACTTCTCATTAATAAAGTGATATGTTATTACCATATAATTATCATTCTAGATTGAAGTCCAAGTATCTGTTATGATCGAAATCCTCTGCTTATTAGAACACAAAATACTTTGCAACAAGACCTTCTCATTTGTATGCAGATCAAGGATATATCTTGCAACTATTCTTTGTGATGGCATTTTAAATCTTAGACAATCTTTTGTCATAAATACATTTCACCCTCTATATTCTTAAAAGGCCACTCATCTTTTATGATGCATTGAATAAGTAATTTTTTGAGATCCTCCTGATTAAACCCAACTGTCACAACATTTGCAACATTTTCCCCCCTACATTCACATTTGTTTTTTCTAATACTAACTCTTGTTGTGTTTCATTAATTTGTGTGCTCAAATAAGCAACACATCTTTTCAAATGAGACCTCAAATTTAAAGTTCCGATATTACTACTGTGACATGCATATGTCTTCTTACAGTAATTACATCTAGTTCTTTTCCCACCCGATAGCTTGGTAAAACTTTCCCAAACTATTGATCTCAAGTGCCTAGTATTACTATTGGTAACACTTTGCTCACCTCCTTCAATTTATGAACTACGATCCATTTTACAACAAAATCACAATTTACAGTTCATAACACTATCATATCACAACTAAATAGTACAACTAAGATGATATCAGAGTATGTAAAATCATGATGCCAAGTTTTTAAGTCAATATAATTGGAAAATAAAAAAAACAGGAACTCAATTATCATATAATACTAAATTTTACTTTCATCACCATGACTAAAAAGCATAAGAAATATCAACAAGAGTATTATGGGTAAATGCTAAGCTTATAAAATTAAGATAAAAATATATATATCTCAAATTATGTTCACTAGTCAATGGTTGTCATGTGAAGCTTAAGGGTTGCATTTGGCAAGTCATGAACCAAATAATAACCTATAGTAGTAGTAATCAATTTCAAAACCAACAATTGATGGTGAAAATATGAACTTTACAATATTAACGCACACAGAAATTAAAAGACTACTAACTGCCAAGTTAAGATAACATCTAGAAAATTCACCAAAATCAACTATTGCAATCTACTCTTAAGATATTGCATTATGATAACAATTAAAAAAAATTCTCACATGCATAGTATAATGATCATTAAAAAAGACCAAAATTAGAAGAATTTGCTAGCAAAAGTACAAAACCGACTTGTTCCAATTACCAGCAGTGAGGACTCGAATTGGCGAAGGGCGACCACCAGCGCAACAGTGAACCATGACACACCAATGTGATGGTAAATAGTGACACACCAACGCGACAGCGAACGGCGCCACACCAACGCAATAGCGAACGACGCCACACCAACGCGATAGTGAACGAAGACACACCAATGCAACTGCGAACGGCCAAGATGAGCTAACGGTGAAATAGCGAACCGGTGAAGTAGAGTAGGTGGCGAAACTGCGATGAGCGAACCGGTGAAGGTCGAACGGCAACCCATCAACGGATAGATAGACGGACGGACAACACGGCAAGATAAGGGCTTTGTCACTGTGTAACTTGTAACGGAATCAAAAAAACAGCGAATCGACAAATGTCAAACGATAACCTACCAGTACCAGCGAACGGACGGCATGGCTAACTGGCTAAAGGCTCTGTCTCTATGTAAGGGAAACGAAAAATTGAAAAATGAGTATTGTCTACTCGTTTCTTTTAGTTTTAGGCTTAAGTTTTTTAATTTTAATTTTATTTTATTGAGTTGGGAATGGGATAAGATTATATGTGACAGTTTAATTTTTTTCTGCTACAACTGTCATGTGTTAATTTTAGTTTAATTTACCAAAATACTCAATTTTTCAATTCGGTTTTATTAAAATAAAAACCGAATTGAAATCGAATCGGTCTGATCAATTTTTTTTTAAAAATTTGATTGATTATTTTTATAAATAAAAATTAAATCGAATCGGCCGATTCTATTCAATTCGGTTTGATTTTTCAATTTTTAATTATAAATGCTCACCCTTATAATTTATGGTCAATAATTTTGTCATACACAATCCTAAGCACTTGACAAAATCATCAAATAAAGTACAAATTTCTGCTTTTATCAAACAACACTAACTTATCTGTTGAGCCATTTTAGATGTGCTTGATAATGTTTAACATATTTTGTCAAGCATTGTCAAACATGACTTGTAATTACACAAAAATAATATTTTTTATTTTATTCAAATATAAAATTCACAAAATGAGAATTTAATCAAACATCATAAACTACATTAGACCTAATAAATATTTTTTATTTATAATTTTTAAAAAACAAACACTATAAAACGCTCAATGAGTAAATGATAAGTTATGAACGTTAATGTGTAAAGAATAAATTAGGATAAACTTATTTTATTTTAACTCTCAAAGTTTTAGGTTATATATATATATTAAAAAAAAGAGGTGCTTTTTTTAGTGTTTGTTTTGTTTTAAATAGACAATTTGTTATTTTGTTTTGTTTAAAAATTTGTTTGTTATAAGTGAGAAATGAAGTTTGTTTGTTATTAGTAAAGTAATTGGTTTCCATAAAAGTACTTTTGTCCTCACAATTTCTTTAATTAAAAAAAGAATTAATAATTTAACTAAATAATTAAAATAATTAATTAATTTTATAGATAAAAAACCCGAATTTTGCAGGTAAGGTAGGGCATTAAACAACAATAAACTTGAGAGGAATCAAAAATCAATGATAAGGATGTAATTGACATTAAATTATACGATATGTTTGACTTTATAAAAATTGGTTGGTTGGATTAGACTTGGTTGTATTTTAAGATTAGGATTAGGTGTAGCAGATGACAATACATGTTAACTGGTGTCATGTCATTCTTAGAAAGTCAACCAAAATCAGAGTCTCTATGTTCTACATGTTGTCAAAGACTAATTTCAACTACCTTTTTTTTTTTTACAAAATTGATATACATTTAACCAAATATTTTATATATTTCAAATAATATAAATTTTATTTTGCTAAAAAGAATAATACTTTATATAATATACTATTGTATTAACACTAGTATTTTTATTCATTCATTATCTTACATCATATTCATTAATTTGTACATATAATATGAATTACCTTTTCAAATACCGGTTAAATTCTAATATTTACAAGTAGAGTAGTGACATACATATATAATTAGAATACAACATTTGTATCTTAAATAATGTGTTATTAATTAATTATTATTATTTATCAAATAATTGTTGATATTTTATTTTTTATTAATATAATAATTATACAATATTAATTAATAATTGACATATTAAATGCTACATCACTTAATAATACATACTTTAACAATATATGCTTACAAGTACACATTCATTTAACAATTTAGAATTAACAAAGCATTTAAGGGTTTACTTCTATAGCAAGTTTTGTGTACCTCTCAGGGGTTCGAGTTTTACCGAATGCTAAGACAATTGATTTATTCTTCATGTATTGTGGGAGTTTTTTAGTTCGAGTTTGAATTTTATCAAATGTCAATGCGATTGATTTATTCCTCATGTCTCGTGGGAACATTCTAATTTAGGTTTGAGTTTTACCGAATGTTAAGATAGTTAATTTATTCCTCATGTTTTGTGGGAGTCTTCTAGTTTGAGTTTGAAATCTATTAAATGCAAAGATAATTGATTTATTTTTCATGTTTTGTTAAAGCCTTTTAATTCGGGTTTGAGTTTTGTCAGATGTCAAGGTAATTAATTTATTCCTCATGCCTTGTAAGAGTTTTTTAATTTGAATTTTATCAAATATTGAGGTAATTAATTTATTTCTTGTATTTTGTGAAAATCTTTTACTTTATATAAAATATGCTTAAAATTGTAGTATTAGTTTTAAAAAAAATTTAATTATATAATTTGATTAATATTAATAGGGTAATAAAATTGATATAATCTAAACAAAATTACAATTAAAAAATAGAAGAGGGACGGAAATCCCTGCAGAAAAGAAAAAGGAAAAGGAAAAGCTTATATTTGGAATTTTTCTAGTAAAGCACCGCCGGTCGACCAAATCATTGTGCACCGAAAACAACAACAAAGTAAAAACAAAAAGAAAAATATAAAATATAAAGAATAAAAAAAAGGAAACCCCATCATTCCTATTAATAATTAATTTTTATTTATTTATGTGTTTTACTTTTTCTGGGCAGAGTGAGAAAGAAGAATAACCAAATCATTGTACAATTACAAAGCTTGGCAACGCCGGCATTCACAGGACACCCCCCTTCCTCCGTCCGCCACGTGGCATCCCCAATAATCCCACTTTCACTGGGCCCCACTCTTACCCTTCCTATAAAAAATCCCTTCGTTTTCTCTCTCTACCCCTCTCTCTCTTCAGTCTTCACACACACACACTCTCTCTCTCTCCCCTCGCCGCCGTTTTAATCGGCGAATTTTAATTAAATTAGTTAAATTATTTATTGACAAAAACTACAAATTTCACGTATTTATTTTCCTTATTATTATTAATATTTTCGCTACATTTACGACCGTCCGATCTCCTTCGTGACGCGTGTTGAAATCGAAATATCACCAATATTCGGTATATTCTTTATTTTTATTTTTTATTTATGTTTTTCACATTTTCTATCAACTGAATTTTAGGTCGAATTTGGCATTCGTTGCTCCTATTTTGACTAGATTGAGGGTTCTGATGTAGTGATTGCTTGTGCATTGGTGCATTTGATTGATTGATCGTCTGATCGATTCGTTACTGAAGCGAAGAAGAGTGTTTGTGACGCGCCGCCCAGAGATGTCGGGTCCACTAGATCGGTTCGCTAGGCCTTGTGAGTATCAGCTCTTCAGTTCCGATCGCTTTTGTTTATGTCATTTCTTGCTTTAATTCGATTTGATTTTTGTTTTTGTGTTGCTAGGTTTTTCTCTGTACTTGATCCTTTTTCTCTTTTTTTCCCCACTTTTTTGTGGGGCTTCTAGTAAGAAGAAGTGACTTGATTGAGGTA
Organism: Ailanthus altissimus; assembly: GCA_946807835.1. Taxonomy (NCBI): domain Eukaryota; kingdom Viridiplantae; phylum Streptophyta; class Magnoliopsida; order Sapindales; family Simaroubaceae; genus Ailanthus; species Ailanthus altissimus. Next base: position 18,590,232 of record OX327698.1, read on the forward strand.
ACATAGTAGGATTAGCTTCAGATTTGATTACGAACTAATTCAGAACTTGAATGAAAAATATTTTATGTGGGAATAAATTTAAAATTATGTTTAGTGGTTATATTTGATTTACAAATAACTTTATAGCTTGAGAGTGCAAGAAACTTGCTTAATATTCAAAGTCTTGTTTGTATTTTGGAGGTTTCCTCTCATTGATAAGCCTTCTTTGCTTTTACCCTCAACAAAATTTAGTTTAAACTACAAAGAGGAAAGGGAAGATTTCATTGGCATTTGTATTGATAATACATTTTTGTTTAAAATGTTTGGAATATATAAGGTGTAGATGGTGTGACTGAAATTTTGTGTATCTTCTCTGTGGGTTGGATTATTTTCTGTGCGACCTATGACTACAGGAGTTCTGAGAACTTTTTCATAGGCACTTGAATCTTGTGGATCAGTTAATTATATTACTTTCTGCACCTCATCAAATTAGGAATTACTCTGTGTTTACGACCCATTTTCATTATTTTGGAAACAAGGATAACAATGGCAACTTTCTGTTATTTGAACATATAAGAAGTCAGTTGGTACAATGCAGTATTGTAGAATTCCTTCAATTTATCCATATTTAAGAGCACCCATTTCTGGATTTATTATATTTGATTTTTCCTGTGGCAGGTTTTGAGGGGTTCTCAGGTAGTGATGAGAGGAGAGAAAGGAAATCGGATTTTGAGAACTCTGAGGATGAAAGGCGGACGAGGATTGGGTCTCTGAAGAAGAAGGCCTTAAATGCATCCTCTAAATTCAAGCATTCTCTAAAGAAAAAGAGCAGTAGAAGGAAAAGCGATGTCCGGGTCAGCTCTGTTTCAATTGAGGATGTCCGCGATGTAGAGGAGCTACAGGCTGTTGATGCATTTCGACAATCATTGATTATGGATGAGTTGCTACCTGAAAAACATGATGATTATCACATGATGTTAAGGTGCTAATATCCTCATTGTTTCTACTGCATGATATTGTATGGGTGCAATTACTTTTTGACTTCCGTTTTCTATCTCTCATGTCTTTCTCCGTGTTTTACCTTATATAAAAGTATTAAATTATGTTAATGTGCCTTATGTTCACTAAAATTCTTCTAAAGTACTGATTAAAAACTTCTATTGTTCCTACCAAGGATCATTGTAGCTATTGTGTTTCATATGTTACCTACTCTGTTTCTTTTCTGAGGATCTAAATATGGATTAAAAACTTCTCAGTTCAATGTTTCTTAGCATTTGTTATTTTTTTTCTTCTGCTTGCATGTTTTAGCACTTTGCATTTTAACATTGATTGACCTTGTCAGCTTCATTTTCACTCGTTTCCTTAATTTGTCTAGTGTGATTAATTCTGGTGTAAATGATCATGTTTCACTGTTTGTATTAACAATCAAGCCTTACATTTCTCTCAGGTTTTTAAAGGCAAGGAAGTTTGATATTGAAAAAGCAAAGCATATGTGGGCTGAAATGCTTCAATGGAGGAAGGAATTCGCTGCTGACAATATTATGGAGGTAATAACAGTTGACAATTTGTCTAAAATTGCATTTTTTAAATTCCCTTATTTACTATGTTTCCTTATGTTATCAGGATTTTGAGTTCAAAGAATTACATGATGTTTTGGATTATTACCCTCATGGTTATCATGGCGTGGATAAGGAAGGAAGACCTGTGTACATTGAACGGTTGGGAAAAGTTGATCCTAACAAACTCATGCAAGTTACTACTATGGATCGGCATATAAGGTATCATGTTCAAGGTTTTGAAAAAGCGTTTGCGGTAAAGTTCCCAGCTTGTACAATTGCTGCAAAGAGGCACATTGATTCAAGTACTACAATTTTAGATGTTCAAGGCGTGGTATGTTTTTGGTGGTATCCTAATGTGAAGAGTTTTGTTGTGTATGTTTAGTTACAATAAAAACTTTTGTCCCTATCATTAATCTTCTCATATTTTTAAATTGTTTAGGGTCTAAAGAATTTTTCCAAGTCTGCGCGGGAACTCATAATGCGACTTCAGAAGATTGATGGTGATAATTATCCTGAGGTTTGTGATCTTGACGTTATATCTGGTCTGAATTTAATTTTTTATATCAATCTTGAATTTTTACACTCTCTTAAATGATGCAGACTCTTTTTCAAATGTTCATCATCAATGCTGGTCCTGGATTTAGGCTTCTGTGGAACACAGTGAAAACTTTTCTAGATCCCAAAACAACTTCCAAGATTCATGTATGTTTCCTTTTCTTATTCATTGGACAATTGTTCATAACTTAGTCAATCTACTGGGTTGTTATTTCATGTCATATATTTATTTAGTTATATTCTTTTTGTTGGTTGTGATTGATGTGCAGGTTCTTGGAAACAAGTATCAGAGCAAATTGCTTGAGATAATTGATGCCTGGTAAAAACTCTGGAATGCATGTTTTAGTGTCTCTCACTTCTCTGCCAATTATTTTCTTTTAATTCATTTTTCCTAATTCTTTTTTATCACTTGCTTATCTGGTTTTGTATCATACGAACCATTTTGCTGCACATACAGTGAGTTGCCCGAGTTTCTAGGAGGTAGCTGTACTTGTGCAGATCAGGGAGGTTGCCTTCGGTCTGACAAGGGGCCATGGAAAAACCCAGAGATATTGAAGGTTATTTATTGAGTTTATTATTGATGAACTTGATGTCAATGCTATTCCGTGTTGTATGCTTTTTGTCACCATTAGTACTTGTTTATAGTTATGAAAACTGGCTGCATATTCACTTGTAACAGATGGTCCTTAATGGAGAAGCAGGGCGCGCCAGGCAGATTGTGAAAGTTTTAAATAGTGAGGGGAAAGTCATTGCTTATGCTAAGCCACCAATGGTATGACCATTTTAATTATTATCTGTTCATGAGGGCATAACTGTACTCAATTATTTCTGCTTTTAGTGAGATTATCACTTCTCTCTTATGGTAATAATTCTGATGCAGTTAAAAGGTAGTGATACATCCACTGCTGAGTCTGGATCAGAAGCAGAAGATATTGCTTCGCCAAAGGCAATGAAGAGTTATTCACATCTTCGATTGACTCCTGTCCGTGAAGAAGTAGGTTTTTTGGACCTCTGTGTTTATGCAGTTATAATTTTAGTTTTGTTATAAAAATTTGAGATGCTTCCTACATGAGTAACCATCTCTTATTTATTTTATTTTTTATAACAATGAAGTACTTTTGTTCAAGATAAAAATTTCAAAGATTTATAAAGAGGTGATATCTCTTGATATATTTTATCTTTAAATTGCTGTTGGTCATATTTTACATAATGTCATTGCAAATTGACAATGCATATTATGTATAGAATATCTATGCAGTGATAGAAAATACTATATATATAGAATATCTATGTGACAATAGAAAATACTATGCAAGATATACCAAGGATGGTACCTGGAATTTATCAGGCTTTATCAAATTATATTGGTTGCAAACAGTGGAAGTTAATTCATTTATTTATTTATCTTTATTTTGGAATTTTCAGGCAAAGGTAATTGGGAAACCAAGTTATGCTGGAAGCTTCTCTGGGTATGATGAGTATGTTCCCATGGTTGATAAAGCTGTTGATGCTAGTTGGAAGAAGCCAGCATCACTTCAAAGGCCCTCATCCAAAGGTTAACAAGTCTACTATTGGATTTGTTGTTTGTTTACTGCAACTCTGAATCTGCTTGTATTTTTTTATCATGTTTGTTATACTTATGCTACTGAAGTAATGCGGATGTTCTATATAAAATAGAGCACCTTCATGCCTATATATTACAAAACTCCACTGAGGCTGGCATGAGTACAATGGCTACTCTTAATCCAGCTATTTTTCTTAAATGTTGCAAAGCTGATGCCTGGAAGTAACACATTCTTATTCTTCATGTTCATTCATCTCAAAATTGGTCTGTGAGTAAAACATGTATCCTTGCACTTTATAACTTTACAACAATTTCAAAGGGAATAACATGTTTTCACTACTTATTATAGTCATCACAATTCATGGAGTAAAGTAGTCTTGTGTCAGTAGAGAAAGAACTATGACAGATTAAATGTTACATGAGCTATATATATTGAACCTAAGGAGTGGATCAAATGAATCCTGGGGGTCTGGATTGAGTGGTTGAAGACTCTTGTATTCAACCAAGAGATCAGGGGTTCAAAACCCCTGGGGCAACCTACTTGGGATATTTATATTCCGCAAGTTTCATAACTATCAAGATGTAGGATCTGGATGTATTACCCAGTTTAGAGCTTAGTGAACTCAGAAAGGGTCAAGGATGATTTCTTGATATCAGAACAGAAGAGTTGGGTCATGATATGTCCACCGAGAGCTCAAAATTTTCAAATTTAAGGGTCATCTGCTTGGTATGTTATATCCAACTGGTTTCCTGACTTTTAAAGCTTATGTGATCTGGTTATAGTCCCCAGCATCAAACTTAGTGCACAAGCAGAAGAAAACAAAAGTTGTATTTAAAGGTTTCAGTATTTGATGGGGAGGTTTGTGCAGTTATTATTATTACTTTTTTATCATTCAATTACTTTTTTATCATTCATGTGATGATAATTAAAGCCAGGCAATTTGCTTTTGGGTGGGAATCTCTTAACTTAGATTTTTCTGCTTAAATGGGACACATTTCATGCATTAATCTTATACAATCAAATGGTTGAAATCTAAAGGACAAAAAAGAACATTTAATGTTGCCAATTCATCAACCATCTTTACCATTTGATTGAATGGAATCAATGGCTCAAAATTTGTATAATCACTTTAAGACAAAATTTAGGTTAAAGATCTGTGTCCTGTGCACTTTATGTAATTTATAGTCAGTAAAATTAAATTCTCTAATGTAGGAAGTCTTCAACAACCTGCTACTATGAAGACTCCAGAAGGGTTTCATGCTCGGGTTTGGGTAGCTCTTATGGCCTTCTTCATGACACTGTTAACTCTCTTCCGCTCAGTGGTGTACCGAGTAGCTAAGAGGCTTCCTGACACATCAACTGACCGTGATCAAAGTATTCCTGAAGTTGCTATTGATACGACTGAAAAAGAGGAATTTCGACCCCCATCGCCTAGCCCAACTTTAACTGAGGCAGATCTCCTTTCATGTGTCCTGAAAAGATTGAGTGAACTTGAGGAGAAAGTTGATATGCTCCAGGCTAAGCCATCTGAGATGCCTTATGAGAAAGAGGAATTGCTGCATGCAGCCGTTTGTCGAGTAGATGCCCTAGAAGCAGAGCTGATTGCTACTAAGAAGGTATGATTACTATAAATTTGGATCATTGAAATAATTGCAGAAACATTGATCATATCATTTCGGCACCCTTAATTTCTCTGTTACTGCTTACATAAATGAAGCCCTTTCATGAATCACTGGGTGATATTTAATTCTGAATGTTCAATGCCAATTACAAATGCATCTGCTTCATCATGGACTAATGCAGTTATCTTAATACACAGAAATTGTGAAACTTGTTGGAGTATGCATCAGTGTTGGCTTTTATTGATTCATTATCATTGTATCTGATGCCTCATTTCTTCACAGCTGTGAAGCATTGGATAATTGATACCATGCTTGACTAACAGAAAAAGGAGAATAATTATATGAAGTGATAGGAAAAAGTATAATTATGTTGATGCCACCATTTCCCCCTGGCATAATTTTGGTATCAGCATCTCATATACATGCTTGGAATTTCTCCGTACTGTTTTTATTTGTTGATTGTTAGATCTACAGTTTCCTTATTTGTGCATATGTCGATTGCTTTCCTCAGTTCTTTTGGTGGTTGTCATGTGTTGATATTCATATATTTTAGGTGCTTTTATGTGTATGTGTTTGTGCATGCATCAATTGTTTCTCTCTTTTGACAAGTTTTTTGGAGACAATGATGTTGATTCTGTATTGTTTCTGGCAGGCTCTTCATGAAGCTTTAATGAGACAAGAAGAACTCCTTGCTTACATAGACAGTCAAGAAGAAGCCAGGTTCAGGGTAGGTTGATTGATAGATCAGTTTCTTACATTTATTGACAATCTAAGAAATAAGTTGTAATTTTAGTCCATTATTTGTGGCTGATATTTCCTATTTGTGTATCAGAAAAAGAAGTTTTGTTGGTAAGATGTGCATTGCCCACCCAACAGAGAGTACTACGCAAACTACTTGGCTGTTACTTAATCGTGCCATACCTATACAAGTGTTTAATACGGACCCGACCAAACGTGTATTGATCTTTGCCGTGCATATATGCCTTTGGACAGTTATAATTTTTGTGTCGAACTCAAGAGTCCATTTGGACAGTTATAATTTTGCTGCAAGGATTTTTATTATGAAACTACTACTTCTCGAGTAATTTATATGTTGAATCTATATCTATCTATGTTATTCTTGCTGTTTGTGCCGCATTACAACTCTCTTTCATTAATAATAATATTTGAGAAAAGTGAACTTCTAGTATTGAAGGACTTCCGTATATAAAATAGCTTTTTGTGTTTTATTTCATATTGTGAAGCCTTGAACCCGCTTTTTAACTGTTGCATCATCGAATATAAACCTTTCCAATCCAGCTAGCTTCTCACGGTGAGAAAGAAACACAGCCCATTGAGTTCAAGTACCCCTCTATCGCCGTTGCGTTTCACTTTCAGTTTAATTTTGAAAGCATGCTTTCAATCGAAATATTTGGTATTTGACTTCATTATTCTATATCTATCGTACTGCAAAGTGTTCAGTTAAAAGTTTTCTCTGAAAGATTGTCTTAGCAACATAAGCATAAGTTATTTTCAAAATAAATGAATAAAATTTCCATTCTTTGATGTTGAAGCTAAACGTTTACTTCGATGGAAATATGAGAAAATGAAGTAACATAATATAAAGAGCAATCCAAGGAAGACCTTAATTTTCAAAAATTAAGCTGGCAGTTTAACAGGTAATAGGAAGGCCAAAAGATTTAGAAAACTAATAAATTAGACGGGAAATTCATAAAGTTTAGTGTGTCAAGCGAAGGAAAATTATTATCTTCTCTGTTAGTAAATGGCAGGCATGTAGCAGCAAGCACTACATCATCATCATCATCAACAACAACAACTTGGGAAGAAACAAAAGAAGACTCGTAATATACACAAATGTGAGAATGAGATAACCGCAAACTTTGTAATATTTTTTACACACGGCTTCGAAATTGAATATCAACACAACAAAAAACCAAAGTTCAAAATGGTCATTTTACCCACTCCTGGGGCTGAAATCAACGTACATCGCCACCAGTCCTTTCACATATTTTTCCCACCAGGCAGATTTGGTATCACCTTACCAACGAAACTGCATTTTTAAAATCCAAAACACTGAAATATATTAACACGTTGATACTATATATAATGAACATGTTAATTATATTCTGATAGATATATGTGTAACTTACAAACTTCTTCTTCTTCTTCTTCTTCTCCTTCTTCTCAATGTAAGATAGGAGCTCCTGTTGTCGAAGAAGGGACTCCTCAAGTGCCTGCTACCACAAAAATATCAAAATGAAGTCATATTTCCAAAACAATATCATTTTCAAAGACAAAAAAGACCAATTATATACATATAAATATATTTAATTACACAAAGAGATACCTTCTTGGTAGCTGATAGTTCCTGCTCCAGGGCATTCACTCGGCTTACAGCAGCATTCAACATTTCCTCTTTTTCTTGGGGCATTGCTGTTGGTTTCGCGGTGAGAATGCTAACCTTCTCTTCTAGCTCTGCCATGCGCTTTGCCATTGACATGTAGTCACTGCTGGCTGCTGGCAACTGCTGAACATGGCCTTTCATCATAGTGTCAGTGTAGTAAACTGGCGTGCCATAGAGGGCAGCTTCGGTTAATTTTCGTGGCATGTTGCGCGTCAAGCGAACCATTGTGACTATGCCCATGATGAAGGTCAAGATCCCACCAATTAACTGGTTGCTTATTCCTTCAGAACCTTTGTATGCACCTTCAACTGGGAAACAATCTGCAGCAAAAGGAAAAAGGAATCATGTCCTTGGGGTTATTAGATTTGTGAATGGTAAACAAAATATAAACATCATAGTCATGTAATGTAAGCAAGTTATGTACCTTTGGATTTGGCAAGTTTATTATTCTGCGTTGTTTTAAGCCAAACAGCATCTACAGTCTTGTCTATAACTGGGATTGTTTTTTCCAATCCATAGGGATCATTGGAGTTTTTGCTAACAGGAGACTGCAATACATAAAGAGAGCTATTTTTAATTATACACTGAAACTAGCGATGAAGCCAAAAAAAAATTGCAGAATCTGGGAATGTGTTGACATGAATCAATATGCATAAACTGTGATTAATCGTTTTGTTTCAGCAACATTACAATGGTCAAATTCTAAAAATCATAACATTATCTGAAACACTTACTTCAGGAACAGGAGAGAGAGAGTGATGCATATGCTCCCTTAGTGCACCTACTTCTGAGTTGAAGGAATCACATCTCTTTAAGTTATGGCAATAAACAAAACAAGAGAGGAAAATTAGATATCAAATCAACACTGAGATACGTTAGTTTCAGAAATAATTCGGTAATCATCGTGTTCATATTACAAAATTAAGGCCATCAACAATTCAAAAATTGCAGGGAGAGTTATGTCAAAAGACTGGATACCCTTGAGAGTGAGTGCTCATTTTCGGAGATCGTCTTCTCCTCAATGCCTGACAAAGTTTTCCTTGTGCATTTTGCATCACCATTTTGAACCATCTGTGTCAAAATAAAATAAAAATTGTGATATCCAATAGATATTGATTTTAAGGCCATAGGAAAGAAGAAGTGTTCTGAAAAAGTGATTGATTGTAGTTAATTACCTTCAGTATATCTGGATCATTCCATGGTCCCTTGTCAGAACGCAAGCACCCACCTTTATTGGCACAAGTACAGGTACCACCCAGAAACTCGGGCAGCTCACTGGTAAATATATATAAACAAGTTAAAATACACCATTACAATGTTCACATAAACTTCCTCAAAAAAATGTTATACTTGATTTACCAGATGATGGATGAACTTACCTCGCGTCAATGATTTCAAGCAACTTGGATTGGTATTTGTTGCCCAGAACCTAATAAACAAAGCATCAACTTGGTTAGTGACATCATAAAATAGGTCAGAGCTAGTTTAAGGTAAACAGAACAAAGTGCATACATGGATTTTTGCACTGGTCTTGGGATCAAGAAATGATTTAATTGTGTTCCATAAGAGCCTGAATCCAGAACCAGCATTGATGATGAACATGCGGTTCAAGGTCTACAATAAACAAAACATTCAATTAGCATCATGATATTTCGATAATTATGTTTCATCCTGAGGAAGCAAACAGAGAATCTCCGTGGCTTATTAATCTGCACACATAGAGATAGAACGAGTACCTCGGGATAATTGTCACCATCAATCTTCTGGAGGCGCTGAATAAGATCTCTTGCAGCTTTGTTGAAGTTCTTAAGTCCCTGACATCATTCAATATTGATTTTAGTGTTATCTACTAATAGAAAAGAATAAATGAAATTCGTTCCAAGAAAATAAAATGGTAGTAAATACTTGGTGGGTGTAAAATTAGGAGTAACTATCATTGTACATACCACTCCTTGCACATCCAAAATAGTAGTGCTCTGATCAATGTGCTTCTTTGCAGCAATGGAGCAGGCTGGGAACTTGTAAACGAAGGTTCTCTCGAACTCCCTAACATGATACTTCACATAACGATCCATTGTTGTGACTTGCATCAACTTGTTAGGATCAACTTGACCTAAGCATTCAATGTAAACAGGTCTTCCATCCTTATCAACTCCATGATGTCCTTGCGGATAGTATTTTAAGACTTCATCTATTTCCTTGAATTCGAAGTCCTTTAACACAAAATCAAATTCATAAGAACATACATGACAGTTAATAAACTGAGTTAAATGAAAAAGCATTCCATTTTATAAACACCTCCATGATTGTGTCAGCACCAAATTCCGCTCTCCACTGGAGCATATCAGCCCACATTTGCTTTGATTTCTCAATGTCAAATTTCCTGGCCTTCAAAAATCTGCATCAATATGCATTAAGTTAACAAATTCACTAGGTCTTCTTCATCACCAAGGAAAAATTAAAGAATCATAAAAGTTACAGTTACAAAATATATATGAAATCATTTTCTTACTTTCATGTGAATAGTTCAAAATAACAGTAGAAAGTAAAGGCTTTCTAACTCAAGAATATTCTGTATTAAGTAATAAACCCTCCAAATTTTCCTGTTCCAGTTTTCAAATAAAACAGTTCTAATGCTTGGATGTTTAACTATTAACTGATATTTTTCATATCATTTAACCATATTGGTGGCATAATAGAACCCAATTTATAGATGTCAAATCTTATAAACAAAAATGAACAAGGAAATAAAAGTGACCGTAGCATCATATGATGATCATCGTGTTTAGAGGGTAGTAGTTCATCCAAGATAAGTGCTTGGCGAAATGTATCGACTGCCTGCATTTCCTCGGCATTAAGGCAATCCTCGATTGAGACAGACATAACTTTACTGTTTCTTCGACCCCTCTTGGTCAAAGAATGCCTAAACTTGGTAGAGGCATTAATTGCCTTCTTCTTTAGAGACCCAAGCCTGGTCTTCCTCTCATCCTCAGAGTGTTCATGATCAAAACCTGAAAATAGATAACAAAAATGAACTTAAAAAAAGCTTTTTATGCAGAAACAAGCCAAGACGGGTAAAAGGAAAAAGCTTTTTGCCATTTATCAATGTTTCATAGTCCATTAAAATAAAGTAGGTACTTGTTAGTTGTCATATTGTTTGAGATCATTCAAGATATTCAATCAGCCTAGACTCTTTATGTTGTTCACGGATCATGAAAAAATTGAACAGAAACATAAAAGGAAGCTTGAAGAGAAACTATTAAAAGATCAAAATGTAGAATGCTTACCTGCTTTGGTATGAAGGTCGAGAGGTCCAGACATGGTGTCAGCCATGATTGAATCTTTCAAGGTCGCTCAATCTTAGATAGCAAAAATGGCAGCAGGAGCAAAATTACTGAGATACCAAATAATGCCTCACCATATAGGCCTTTCTTTACCTACAAACCATATCCACCAAAACACAGAAAATCAAAATCTTGAAAGTGAAATAGAATCAATAAATAAGCATTAGAGACCATCATGACATAAAAACATCCTGATATTGAAAACACTAGCTGAAATGAATGAATAGATGATTAAATAAATAAATAAATAACATGAGGGGCATGATAAAATATCAGGTAATACAATATTATATTTTCAAGAAATGAGATTTTTTTTAATTGAACATTTAATAATACAATCAAAATGGGGAAAGGATTTTCATGTTTATGGAAACTGAAACATATATGAACGATATACAATCTGCTGAAAAGAAGTAATAAAACAAAAAAGAAAAGGTTCATGTTCTATATCTTAGCTATCTAAAGCCTTGATGTGAATAGGGTGGCTACAAGAAATTGAAAAGATAAACAATGAAAAGTAAAAATGAGAGGCTGAATCGACAACAAAACAGTTCATAATAAAGTCCCAAACTGTGTACGCATTTAAGCTCCTGAACATGGAAACCAAATTAACCAACAAAGAACCTTGCATAACATGACAAACATGGTATAAGAAAAAGAACAAATAACATGTGTACATACACAGATTCTAATTCTAAGCCTGTATATGAGTCCAAAGTCGAAAAGGGTATTCATAAAACATAAAGAAGATGAAGAACCAGAGAGGTGTAATGGAAGATTCAATGGAGGAACATAAAGAATGAGACTTTAAAAGAAATTGGTCATAACCTGTTGACAAGAAAGAAACCAATGCTAGCAGACAAAAGAGAAGGGGTACTGAGTTTTATTATATGTCACCCGAATAAAACTCCTGAATTGTAGTATCTAAAGGACAGCCGAAATGATATTGACAGATTTGGAGAATGAGCAAAAGATTTTATTTCTGAAAAAATAAAGAGATATTCTTGCCTTTTTTTTGGGGGGGGGTGTCTTTTTGACGGGGTCATAGGAGGTTAGCTAAAACGTTTTTGAATTTCTGTTATTATTTTAGAATTTAGAGGGAGAATTAGGCGATATGCAAGGCCACTCCTTTCATTTACTTATCCAACGTCTCCGCCACCTGTCCCTACTCTCTTTTTATCACCTCCTTACACCATCTATTTTTCTATCTGCTTATATTAGATTTATAAAAAGGGGAAAGAAATCTCAACCTTTAAAAGTTTAAGAAAATAGACATGTAAAATTTTGATTTTCAAAAATTTTATTTACACCATTATTAGATTATGAAATTCGTTAAAGTTAACAGTAAAAAAGATAAAAATATAAAAATCACTTTTTTTATTAAAAAAATAAAAATTATAATTAATACTAATCAATTATTTATTAATGATTAGTCAATTATTAAATTACGATCGATTAATATTAGTTAACGATCAGTTAATAATCTATCAATACCGGTCAATGTTAATAATGATTGGTCAATATCAATAATGCTTTTTTCAATTATAATGGGGATTTAATGATAATTTTATCAAATTTTGAGTTAAAATTAACAAAATTTATTATTTGACAAGAGTGTAAATTAAATTTTTAAAAATTTAAGAATTTGCATATTCTTTTTTTCAAATCTCAAGAATCCAAATATCTTTTCTTTTTTTTTTACAAAATTAATTGCATTTCAATTAATATTACAATAACTGTTAATTTTTTTTAGCACCAATACCGATATTGCAATAAGTTACACCTACGTCAATTAAAATATAAACTTTATAATATATATTATTGTTTATTCCTTGTGTTTGCATGAAATTTTGATTTACTTCATATGAATTTGTAACTTACTTCATATTCTCTCTTTTACAATTCATATAATGCTAATGCATATATAAGATATTATATGAGAAGATAATAAGTAGAAGCTCAAAATAACTCATATATTCTTCTTTTTTTTTTTCTTTCCTTTCACATGATTTACTAAGAGTGGAATGATTTCTCAAAGAACTTCAATCCCATGTTTTAGTTTTATTTTTAAAAAATACTGGAATAATGGATAATTTGGTGGGTATGATATGTTAAAGAGAATCATGTAGCTCTTGTAGTTGTTGCAATGTTGGGCAAAGTCAATTGGCTAATGCCCTATTCTTGTGTGTTTGTGGTACTCCACTAACTAAATACAGTTCATGTTTTTGTTGCTCTCAACTATTTCTTAGTGTTAGAGATCATGTCAACTTACAACTTTATTCATTTACTCATATATTTTTATATTGAATTCTAAATAATAATAAAATGTCTTTCATGATTCCAAAATGTTGAGTTTTGATAATGTATGTGTGTATATATGTATTCTAAGTTAATAACATTTAGTAATAATAGTTTTAATAAATAAAAAATAGGGGGAAAAAATTAACAAGAATAATGGATGTTGAGCTACCCCATCCCCATCCCCCTCCCCCTCCCCATGTATATGACAACAGCATGTTTCTTAATTATATGTTATGGTTGAGAAAGTTGGACAATTGGAGTAAGCTAATATAAATTTGCATCAACCATTTTGCTTTACTCATCTCTTTGTTTTACTTTTAGCACAAGTGAAAGTTATATTTAAGTGCTGTACATTTGAGGATCTTAGTTTTTTCTTTTTACATTGAAATATATATAAAGAGTGAGAAATAATTTAGTAAATTATATAATTTATTATATAAAAAATTTTTAAATGTGTTAAAATTTTAAATACATTATAAATTGTATAAAAATTATAGATTAATTAAATAATATTAAAAATATTATTACTCATCATATAATAAATTAAAAATTACGTATTTCATTATATAAAAAAATTTTAAATACACATTAAAATTTTATTACACATTATAAATTATACAAAAATTATAAATTAATTAAACAGTATTACATGATAATATTATTCGAATTATATAATCTACCAAAATTATTTTATATATATATATATTAATAAAAATATCCATCTAATGGCATTTTAACAAAAATGGGTGGGTGGTGAACTGGGCTGGCCATTGGACTTTGTGATTCTCAAAAAAACCTTTAACTAGCCCAAGGAAAAAAGCACGTGACTAATACAAAATTGGTGAAAAAGAATATGTGAACGGATATTTATATTCAGATCCCCAATATTTGTGTGATTCTCAATTTAGGACAGTATTTATCCATTTATATCAATCAATTTCCCAGTTCTGTGCAAATTACTGAATCTGATACATAGAGTATAGACTCGTAATATGGTATGAGCAAAAATTTATTCACTTAATTAACGAGTACGCATACAATTGCAGAACTAATTATTCTATTTATGTATTAAAATAAAATTCTAAAACCTTCTCTAAAAATGCAATTGAATTTTTTAATAATGAAAATTTGAAGTCTATCAATTAAAAATATTACCTCTTCTCACAAATCATAATTATCTCATCAATCATATTGTTAAATATGATTTGAATGGAAAAAAATTTTAAATAGTAAAAAAAAATTGACTTATTTTTTTAATTTAATCAAATATGTAATTTTTAATTTTTATAGTCAAAATTTATAGTTAATGGACTAAAATGCTCCTGTTATATATACAATCTCACCTTTCTGACTTTTCAAATTTAAATTTACTGCTTTACTTGTATTAAAAAAAATTAAAACTTTGAATTTATTCATTCAATTAAAATAAATCACATTTTAAAAGTAAATGTGAGGTTATTATGTATTTTTCTCAATTTTTTTATTATTTTAATAAGTCATGCCTATATAAACTAGTTAAATGAAATTTGTTTGTGATTTTAATAAATGTATGACTAAAAAGTGATAATATAGTAACATACAAGTTATTCAAAAGGATTACATTGTCCAATATAAATTAAATACATACAATTTTGGGTAATATATAAACAAGAGAGAAATAAAAAAATCATGCGGCCGAAGCTTGGCCTGCTCAAATTGCTCAAGGTGATTACGGAATAAACTAACAAATTGTCGAGAGTGATTTTGAAAAAATATCGAGCAATGGTTTGATCGGTCAAATTAGACCCTCATTTTTTTTCCCTCAAAATTAGTCGATTTTTTTTCCATCAAATACACTTTTCACCATTCTATAATTTTTTATTTAATCAAAAATTTCAATTTTTTTCTAATTAATTATCTAATTTCAACTCTTAATTTTACAATTAATAACTAATAATTGAAACTGAAAATTTTATACTCATTATATATTTTTCTTCAAGTTGCAAAAACCAAACAATGCCACCATTTCCACCAAATGTCATTGTCCACAACACTTTCTCCTCTCGCCGAAATGAGAGATAAAATAGAATAGAGTGTTGAGAAAAATTTAAATATAATAGTAAAAGTTGATCAAAAAATTATGAAATTAAATTTATTAAGAATATTTTTATCTATTTTTTTAATTATTGACTACAAAAATTTAAAAATTCCTTTTTGGGGTTAAAATAGAAAACGTTTAAAAATTTTAGGCTATTACAATTTCTCAATTTTAATTGTATTGATTGAGTTAAATGTCTTTTTCTTTTGTATATAATGTAATTTTTTAATTGTATAGGTACTCGGATGTTATTGCACACTGAAAAATGAATCCCGACCCCTACTCGTACCTTTACACTATATGAAGCAATTTTAACAGTCAAAGCTGCAGTCTCACAGTCACAGACTTCCTCAAAAGTCATCAATGGCCGCCACTCAGCTTTTCTCTAACTCACCCTCTCTTTCCAAAACCCTAACCCAAAACCCATTTCCCAAAATCTCCATTTTACCCCTCAACCCCACCTTAAACTTCCAGAGAACCCTAAAGTCCTTCACTCTCAGAGCAGTTCTCTCCCAGAACCCCGCCAAAACCCAAACCCAAACATCCCCATTTGAGCACTGTTTCAGCAAGAAAGCAGATGGATTTCTCTATTGTGAGGACGTTAAAGTTCAAGATGTTATCGAGACAGTCGAAAAAAGACCTTTTTATTTGTACAGTAAGCCCCAGATAACTAAAAATGTTGAGGCTTATAAACAAGCTCTTATGGGGCTGAATTCTATTATTGGTTATGCCATTAAGGCCAATAATAACTTCAAGATTTTGGAGTACTTGAGAAAATTAGGATGTGGAGCTGTTCTTGTTAGTGGGAATGAGCTGAGGCTTGCTCTTAGAGCTGGATTTGATCCCACCAAGTAATTTCTGTTATGTACAACTTTTTGTTGTACATCTTTGTCTATATTTGTAAAAAAAAAAATTGTTTCTTTGATGAAAAAAGATTTTTTTTTCTGGTCTAAGGTATTGATGTTGTGTTTGTGGGATTTTTTTTTTATTCATTGATAATGTGATGATCAATAGGTGTATTTTCAATGGGAATGGCAAGCTTTTGGAGGATTTGGTTCTGGCTGCGCAAGAAGGTGTTTTTGTTAATGTTGATAGTGAGTTTGACTTGGAGAATATTGTGGCAGCTTCAAGAATTGCTGGTAAGAAGGTTAATGTGTTGCTTCGGATCAATCCAGATGTGGATCCTCAGGTTTGTAGGCGCCTTGGATTGAGACAAATGAACACTTTGATGCATTACGTTCTGAATGAAAACATCATTTAGGAAGTTTTAGCTTTTGAAAACTCGTAGCTGAGAATTTGTGTGGCATTGTCAATTTGGAGCTAATAGTGTGTTGAAAGTAAGGCTTTTGCTTCTATATAAGTAGATTCATATGAAGTATTATAATGTCTGCACTCAAGGATAAGTGAATATATGCAATGGCCTATGGAAAAAAATTTTGATTGACTCGAAAACTGCCAGAATCAACTTAAAACTTCAAAAGCGATCTTTGACATTTTCTATCATATTTATAATTGTAACCAATGGTCATTATACCATATAACATAGTGCCACCTTACCAGATCAACCATTAGGTTTCTTCACCATCATCATCTTACCATCACCGTTTGAAAAGCTGCCTTATCCCTCCCTTCCATGACAATCATTAAGGTTAATCCTATCCCATTATCCACCCTTCAGTTTACTCTTATAAAATCCATGATACAAGATCTATGCTACTGTTATTAATATCTATCTACACAATTGAGTTTAGGCTCTTATCAGAGGGGGAAACAAAAAGAAGAGAAGAAAAGAAAAGGAAGGAAGAAAGAAAGAAAAATTTACCCTGATTGATTGTCTACAATTATAATGTATATAATGTAATGAATTTGGTAATGATTCAAAACCTTGCTATAAAATTCGCTTACACACTTCACATATGTGTGTGTATTCTTTAACAGGTACATCCTTATGTCGCTACTGGGAACAAGAACTCTAAATTTGGTATTAGGAATGAGAAGTTGCAGTGGTTTTTGGATGCTGTGAAAGCACATCCTAATGAGTTGAAGCTTGTGGGGGCTCATTGCCATCTTGGTTCAACCATTACCAAGGTTTGTTGACAATACTTTGTTTATGTACTGTTACTTCTTGATGTATTTTTCCTATTTAAAGGTTTCTTCAAGATGATTTGTTGACTGTAAAATATTATAGGTGTTTCTTTTGTACTTTCATAGTTTTGTAATAAAATCAAAATTTATTCCTTCTTATCACTCCTTGTAAGTCATTTAAACATGACTTTGAAAATGAACATTTGTTTATTGTGTATACCAAAAAGAATCTTTAAGTGTCAAGATTGTACCTCATTACTATGTTAAAGTCTATGTCATTGTGTTTGACTTGGTAAGTTATATATTGTAGTAACCAGTATCTACAACCGGTAATAATAAATATTTATATATGTATAAATATACGTATTTTATGGGTCTGGGGCGTGACATATATGGCAGACACCCTCTTATAAAGGGATGATTTGAAAGTTTCTGTCATTTGTAATCTTGGAGAACTATCTATTTCCAATATCCAGAGTTGGTGAGGCTTTCCTTCCACAAATCAAATGAAGGAGCATCAGACATCTGATATCTATGAAGTGGGACATACATTTCTAAGGGCCTAATATCAATTGTTACAACACCAGCAATAATATCTTTACTGTTGGCAGTTTAATGTGAATAATGAAATTGAAATTTTATGAATTGATGTAATGTATCCTTCACCAAATAGTCTAATAAAAATGGAGCATCCTTCATCAGATATGTCTCATGCTTTTCATGAGCCTGAGAAAGTTATAATACCCTCTCTCTCTAGACGGGGTGTTGGGAGGTTGTGGTTGCTTCTGTCATAAGGTATGTTTGATTATTTATCTTGACCCAAATGATTAATCAGTGGTATATTCTTTTCTTCGTAATGTTTTTCAGGTGGACATATTCAGGGATGCCGCAGTTCTTATGGTCAATTATATTGATGAGATTCGAGCCCAAGGCTTTGAAGTTAATTACTTGAATATTGGCGGTGGCTTAGGAATAGATTACTATCACACTGGTGCTGTCCTTCCCAAACCCAGAGATCTCATTGACACTGTAAGTAACAAATATCTAATTTTCTTTCTAGTTCATAACTTGTGATTTGTCATTCGTGCTTGAACTATATGATTATTTAATGTGGAAATTTAGAATTCCTTCTGTGTCACATTCATCTTGGACTCTGCTCATATTTATCAAACAGTTAGAAAACGGAAGAAAGAAAAAGAGAAGAACGAAGAAGAAGAAGATGGAGTCTGGACATGTTTAATGGACAGCTTCTTAAAAAGATTATTTATAGTCTACTGACTTGTAAATTTTCTCATTGAGCTTTGACACATGATATATAAATCAGCAGGCTGTAAAGTCAGGATTCTACTTACAGTTTTCACATTTATGTTGCTTTGTAGTGTTTAGTATCAATTTGAGATTTTAAGGGCAAACATTTGGTTTGACCATACTCAATATCATCTTGAGACTATATTTATAAAGATTTGCTTATACATTTTATTGTTGGTTATTTTGTAGGTTAGGGAGTTGGTGCTGTCAAGAAATCTGAATCTCATCATTGAACCAGGGAGGTCACTTATTGCAAATACTTGCTGCTTGGTTAATCATGTCACTGGGGTTAAAACTAATGGCACAAAAAATTTCATTGTAATTGATGGTAGTATGGCTGAACTTATCCGTCCCAGTCTTTATGATGCTTATCAGGTAAATATCCAAATAGCAATTATGCGATTATTATTTGATGTCGTCTAAATAATTGGTTCATTTGTTTCCTTGGACCTTTGTATATTGGTGCACTCTTGGATATCTGCACTGAATCATTATTTTGGTCAAAGTGCTCTTCTTTTGGGCAGCCTTGCCATATATCTAGCAGAAGATGGCATTGATGTCAATATACTTGATTTGCTGAGTAACCCCCTGCTGCCTTGTGGTCAAATATTGGTTTTAGTGAAATATGCTTCAATTTTCACTTAATAAAATATCTAGTTACCTATGGTTGCTTCTCCAAATTGTAAAGGATTTGATTTCACCTTCTTCTTCATACAACTAGTCACTAGTGGCAAAAAGGTTAGTCTGAAGAGATGGGCTATCAGTAAGTCTTCTGTTTTTCAGAGGCGCATTTTGTTAGTCAAATAAATAAAACCATTCTTTCATTGCTGGAATATTTCTTAGACTTGTATTCTTTAATGATTGCAATTAACTTGTTCATATTTGGTTGCAGCACATAGAGCTGGTTTCTCCTCCACCTCATGGCGCTGAAGTTTCTACCTTTGACGTGGTGGGTCCAGTCTGTGAGTCTGCAGATTTTTTGGGGAAGGAGAGAGAACTGCCAACCCCACATAAGGTAATGTGTTAGTCTTTTCATGGGATAATTGGAGGTATAATTTCCCTGGCATTCGTAATCAAGAATTTCACTTACAGGGAGCGGGCCTGGTTGTTCATGATGCTGGCGCTTACTGCATGAGCATGGCCTCAACTTACAATCTCAAGATGCGCCCTCCTGAATACTGGGTAAGGAACTTTGACATCTATCTTAATATTGCCAAATATTTTTGCTTTATAATAACTTACTTTTTCCTTTTATCTTGCCTTCTCCCATTAGCTATTATTTTTTCTCTACGAATGTTTGGTTGCATCTTTTTATTACTCTACCATCGAAATCTTTGCACTTTAATGTCAGGATTCCTTTTAGATTTTAGACGCATTAAAAACACAATTGCCGATCTTTCAAACAATTTCTGTGTATAAAATCAGTTCTGACAATTTTGATTAATATTTCCAGGTTGAAGAAGATGGTTCAGTGTCCAAAATCCGGCACGGGGAGACATTCGAAGATCACATGCGGTATTTCGAGGGTCTCTGATTGCAGATATTCTGTTGAGACACTTGGAAATTGATTAATTTGCATTCCCCATAAAATGGATGTGTATCAAAGTATTTTAGTACGGAATTTAATGGTCGCTGAATTTTATATATCAGCTTTATTTGTCAACCTGTTAGGAGTTTTTGACTGGTACAAGAACAAAACATCGAGTGCTAAGAAATCAGATTTTCACCTAGATATCACTCTCACCGGAAAATTCCACCTGAATGATTAGCCTGCCGAAGATGTTACAAAATGAAATGCAGTTTTAAGTGAAGTGGAGGGTGTATGTTCAATGCATTGTCTAGTTAATTTATCTTGCGTTTCATTTGAGCATGAAGTTGAAGCCTGATGCCATTGCCATTTAGATAAAACAATTTAGATGTCTGCATTTAGAGAGGGTGTGGAACTCATGTTTAAATAATCTTGCAGTGCAACTCGGCTGTTTCATGTTTGTGCGCTATTTGCCTTTGTTATAAGCAGTTACCATCAACTTAACTTGATAAAACTTTATCAATTTCCATTTTGAGGGCCAAGTCGTTGAAATCAGAGAAAGCAACTTTGATATTCATATTCTCATTCGCTCAATTATGTTCTACTTTTACCTTTTACTAATGCCCTACCAATTAACAAATACCAACCCTACCCTTCATAAAACACTTCTTCATCTTATTCCTACTCTTTTACTAGAAAAAAAAATCCATGTTGATTTTAAAATTCATACTTTATAGAGTTCAACATTCAACTCCCTTTCTAGAAATTTAAAAAAAAAAAGTTTATGAAGAGACAAGAAGCCGCACTCACTCTGGTCAAAGCGTGTACGATATGTTTAAAGAGCAGCAGCTATGACTTAAGAGGGCATTGATCAATGATTAAGCCCACTGGTTTTTTTTTCTCCTTGACTTTGTGGCTTTCTGATTGATATTGGAAGTAGTAGACGCAATTCTGTAATTAGTTCATTTGTCAAAACTTTGCTGAAAGGGACATCTTCGAAAGTGAAGTGTTATTAGAATAAATAAATAACCCTTTTTTTATTAACTTATTATTAATCATATTTAACATTAAATATTGATAATAATGTATTCTAATAATATAACATAATCAGTATGGCGTTACATATTCAATCAAATGGAAACTTGTCCATGTATGTATAATCTACTGATGGATTTATGGACTGCTAGCAGATTAGAAAGAGCATAGCATTATGCATCTGGGGTCATTAATCATTTCATTTCATTACAAAAGATGATGCTTTGGGGCCATGAAACTCTTGTTTTTATAAAAACATTAACATGCAAAAAGAGAGAGAGAGAGAGAGAAAAGACATGTTTGGGCACATAATTTAATGAGTGCAACTTGTGAATGTGTCGTAAGATTTTGGTCCACAAGGTTCCATCCACCATGAAAATTCAAAAAGCACTTTTTCTTAAACCCTCCTAAATGAGCATAAGTCAGCAAAAGCACTTCTAGTTCATTAGCAGATAAGAAATAAAAAGAAAAAGCTTCTAATCTATTGCGATCTTAGATAATTATGGGGTCATGAATGAATACAGAATCATGATCACGGGGAGCACCAAAAGCTTTTTAATTAGAATTAGTTCTTCCTACTTTACTGATGCACAAAATTCGAACTAATGAGTAAATGGTACTTCTGCTTTCAACGCAATTACTAATGTTACTCCAAACACTCAAATCGATCACTTAAAACATTTTCTTTTAACTCCTGCATTACATTTTTCTAGTTTTTCAGTTTTGTTAGCACTCTCTGTAAATTTTGACCCAAAGTAGATAAAGTTTCTGACCTGTAATTTTTTTTTTAAGAAAAAAAGGTTGATTAGTAGTTGTTTATGATTTTATTTTGAGAATTTTTCGCAATTGGCCCTTAATTTTAATTCATTTTTTTGTTTTAGCCGCAAAGTAGAATACTACTTTTTATTAGTTAAATAAATGTTAAATAGACATATTTGCCCTTATTAATAAAATATAATAATAAACAAAAGATTTAAAAATCAAAAACACAAAATCGAATCCAATTTTAACAAATTCATTTTTAAAATTACATTTCAATATTCAAAATAAATAAATTGTAAATTGTAAATCATTTACAAAGATAATGCCTTTTTTATTATATAATTTATATATTATTATATATATAAGTCGAAGTAGATATATATATTTTTTTAAAGTTATGTTTATTTTGAAATATATTAATATCGAAATATAACATAAGTGTATTATGGTGAAGTTATGGAGAAGAGAAATTAATGGTAGAGATACAAAGTAATGAGAAAGAATATCTACAAAACTTATGTTGAATTTTAAAAACTAGATCTCTAAAACAATTCACGTAGACATTCTCGAGAGTGCGATATACCCACATTCTCGCACTTCTTGCATTACTCTATAGTTTCACACACTTTTTTGATTTGTATTTTTTAAATAATTTGAATGACTTTTTAATATTTTCTTTTATTCCAAGTCTCGTGGAGTATGATTTAATCGTTGTTTATTTTGAGGGAATGTGTGAGAGCTCTAGTGATAAGAATGAAAGATATGTTTAGTTTTTTAACTTCAGTATTTCTATTCCAAATGATGTGAATTACAAGATTTTTTAAATATTGTATATTATGCAATTGCAATTAACAGTATGGAATATAAGATAACTCTAAAAATATTTATTGATACAACGAAATTTAAGTTGAGACCAATTGAGATTAAAAAAGATAATGTTGTCTGGTCCACTTTGGTGGCCAATAAAAGATCATTTTGTCCTATTTATATAACAGTAGATTTCAGAGCTCTCGTATATGAAAAGAATGGAGAGGCGTCTATTTAGAACCAATTACCTAGTCATATTAATTTCATGTCAGCAAATGGTAGCAACTAAGTAAGCTATACAATCCCAATAATACCAACGATTATGGTTCCCACAAATACAATGAATCGTTATCATTATTCCCTCAACGAAAACTTAATTTATATGCATTATGATAGTGGGATGAATGAGATATCAATGATGTTGAAAATGGAGAAGAATATTCTGGTTTATATGATTTACCAAAAAGTGAATATTATTATATTTTAACTAGCACCGTTAATATTAAAGATAAAAGAATAGATGATTATGAAGATGAAAATCCTTTTGTGTTTATTCCTCCAATACTACCATCGAAATTGGGCATATTTTTATGAAAAAATTGTATGGTAAAACAAATTAATTTCATCAAACTGTTATGCTAGTACATAAGGGTAATTAGAGCTTTAAAGTCTCAAAGTTTACAAAAGATCATTTGAGGCAAAATGTGATATGAGAGATGCAAATAGATATTATGTACATTGTCAATAGAAGCAAGAAAATATTTCATCATGTGCAAAATTGATGCAAATCACACATATCAGTTAGACCGGTTGAACGATGGTCATGGGCAAGTTAAGAGTCGGATTATTAGAAAACTCATAAAGAATAAATTTGTATCAATAAGTCAACTTTACAGACCAGAGGAGATCTAAGCAGACATACATAAAGAATCAAGTATAGATATTGTTGCGCCAAGAAGCGTTCAAACAACAATTAGCACTATTACCAATTGTTATGCGAACAATTAATAATGCTAGTCATACCACAACGAGGCAACCAAACATCCAACAATATGCAAAAAAGGAAAGAACACCAAGTTTAACGAGGTTCGGTAATGTTACCTACGTCTTCGGGCGCCGCTAGAACAAATCCACTATCTTCAAGAGAAGTTACAAAGTTTTTATGCTACAATGCAAATTCTCAAACTATTGGGTCAAACTGTAAATACCCAAGTAGTAGAGACAATACTGTAATTACTCAAACAATAGGGTATTACTACAAATGCCCAAAAATAAAGGAAAAATTAAATTCTTACCACTTTCAAGGGCTTAAATGTAAAATCCTTGAACTATGAAGTTCTCATAAAGAGATCTTACAAATAGAGGGGGAGAAGAGAAATATTCCAAAGGTACACTTAATCTCAAAGAGGGCCTTACCTTATATAGGCCTAACCAAAACACCTCCATGCCATCTCTCACCAATGTGGGATTAGCTCAATTTGGCATATAAGCCAATTTTCAACAAATCTCCACCTTGGCGAATATGCCAATCCTCCACAAAGCTTCATTTTTTCAAAAATTCTCTATCCAAAAGTAGGGCCTCCAAATTTGCGCCCAATGGCACTATCAAACTCGAACTATATTGATCAAGTCCAAACAATAATTGAACTTGATCGCTGTCACCATTTTAGTCAATATATCTGCGGGATTCTCAACAGTCCCAATCTTCCTTAGTAAAATTCTTCCTTCACTAATGATCTCCCGCACAAAATGATACCGAACATCAATATACTTCGTTCGAACATGATATACTGGATTTTTCGCTAAATGAATAGCACTTTGACTGTCAAAATAAACATGAATTTTCTTCTGACCAATTCCCAACTCATCCAGCAATCCCTGTAACCAAATAGCTTCCTTCACAGCCTCTGTAACTGCCATGTACTCTGCCTCTGTAGTAGACAAAGCAACTGTAGACTGTAAAGTAGACTTCCAACTCACAGGTGCTCTCGCAAGAGTAAACACATAATCGGTTGTTGACCGACGTTTATCCAAGTCACCAGCATAATCAGAATCAACATAACCGACAAGACATTGATCACGTGTATCATCTCTCTCAAATACTAAACCAACATCTACGGTCTTCATTAAATACCGTAGAATTCATTTCACAGCTTGCCAATGTCCTTTACCAGGATCATGCATGTATCTGCTCATTACTCCAATTGCATGTGAAATATCAGGTCTCGTACACACCATAGCATACATTAGGCTACCAACTGCATTAGCATATGGAACTCGAGACATATACTCTCGTTCCTCATCTGAACTAGGAGATAAAGATGCACTAATCTTCATATGAGCAGCAAATGGGGTACTTACAGGTTTTGATTCCTCTGAAATGCCAAAACGCTATAAAACCTTCTTCAGATATTGCTTCTGAGTCAAACAAATTTTGCCTCCTTCTCTGTCCCTGCTAATCTCCATGCCTAGTATCTTTCTAGCTTCACCCAAATCTTTCATCTCAAACTCTCTGTTTAACTGAATCTTTAATTTTTTAATTTCTTCGACATTCGTTGAAGCTATCAACATGTCATCGACATACAAGAGTAGATAAATGAAAGAACCATCATGTAGCCTCTGAAAATACACACAATGGTAAAATTTGCTTCTTGTGTACCTTTGACCCATCATAAACCGATCAAATCGCTTATACCATTGCCTCGGTGATTGTTTCAAATCATAAAGCGATCTTTTTAGTTTGCAAACCAATTTTTCCTTACTAGCAACTTTGAATCCCTCTGGCTGAGTCATATAGATTTTCTCTTCCAAGTCACCATGTAAAAATGCAGTTTTTACATCGAGTTGAACTAGTTCCATATTTAACTGAGCTACTAAGGCCAATAAAATTCTAATGGAAGAATGTTTCACAACTGGAGAAAATACCTCATTGTAGTCAATTTCTTCCCTCTGTGCATAGCCTTTAGCCACCAACCTTGCCTTGTAGCGAACATCTTTCTTATCAGGAAATTCATCTTTCTTTGCATATACCCATTTGCACCCAATTGCCTTCTTACCCTTTGATAGTTGAGCTAGCTCCCAAGTTTCATTCTTCTGAAGAGACTGCATCTCTTCCTTCATAGCTGTCTTCCACTAATCAACTTCAGAATAGCTGACTGCCTCTCTATAAGTGGAAGGAACATCATCATCTACAACTGAAAGTGCGTAGGCCACCATATCAACAAATCGAGCAGGTCTCCAAATCTCACATCTTGGCCTATTTACTGCAATAGTTTCTTGTTGTTGTTGAGGTTCATGAGTAGAACCTTCTCCATCATCTCCCAAAATCACCTCTGTCATGGGAGTACCATTATCTGTCTCTACAGATCTAACCGGGTTCAATGTAGTTGTTTCCAACTCCACCTGCTGCTGAGTACGTTCCACCTGTTATGAAATACTATTCGCTGTTGTCTGATTTTCTGATTTCTTCAACATATAAGACTCATCAAATGTTACATCTCTACTTGATACAATCTTCCTCGAACTTGGACACCAAAGTCGATATCCTTTCACTCCTGAAGAAAATTTCAAGAAAATTGCTTTCTTGGCTCTAGAATCTAGCTTCGATTCTTTCACATGAAAATATGCAATAGAACCAAATACATATAAAGAATTATAATCAGAAACAGGTTTTCCAGACCAAACCTCCAATGAAGTTCTATCACCAATAGCACCTGACGGTAGACGATTAATGAGATGACACGCATAAATCACAGCCTCAGCCCAAAACTCTTTACCCAATCTCGCATTAAACAACATACACCGAACTTTCTCCAGCAATGTCCGGTTCATGCGTTCTGTCACCCCATTCTGCTGCGGTGTACCTCTTACAGTAAAATGACGTACAATACCCTCATCTTGACACAATTTCAAGAACTGATCACTGCAATACTCACCATAATTGTCTGTTCTGAGATGCTTGATTTTTCTGCCTGTTTATGTCTCAACCATCTTTTTCCATTTAAGGAAAGCACTAAGTACATCATCTTTAGATTTTAAAACGTACACCCAAATTCTTCTGGAAAAGTCATCAACAAAAATAACATAGTAGCGCAAACCTCCCATAGATGTAGTCTGAGAAGGTCCTCATACATCTGAGTGAACATAATCAAGAATACCCTCGGTATTATGAATAGCGGTGCCAAACTTCACTCTCTTCTGCTTTCCCAGAATACAATGCTCACAAAATTCTAGCTTGCAAGTCTTCGCACCTTTCAATAAGCCTCTTTTCACTAAACTGAATAAGGCTTTCTCACCTGCATGCCCCAATCGCATATGCTATAATCTAGTGATCTCTGAATCTGCATCATTATCAGAAACCATAGCCGCTGATCCAATCACTGTACTACCATTGTAGTAATACAAGTTGTTCCTCCTAGTGCCTTTCAATGTCACAAGAGTGCCTGAAATGACCCTCAGAATTCCATCTCATATAGATATAGTACAGCCTTTAGATTCTAAGGCTCCCAAAGAGATGAGATTCTTCCTCAACTTCGGTATATACCGAACTTCTGTCAGAACTCTAGTTGATCCATCATTATTTTTCAACCGGATTGAACCTATCTCAGCAGTATGACAACTATCATTATTGCCCATATACACAACTCCACCATTAAGCTCTTCAAAATTAAAGAACCATTCTCGATGTAGACACATATATTAAGTACAACCCGAATCCATAATCCATTTGTCAGAACGAGACGTGGATGAATGACCACTTAAACAAAAATCTGACAAACTATCATCGCTTACGCTCTCAACAACACATGCATCAGAAATAGACATATCTTTTTCTTTCTTTTTTAACTTTGGAAAATCTTTCTTCCAATGCTCTTTCTCCCAACAAAAAGCACATTCATCTTTACCTACTCTACCCTTCGACTTAGATTTTTCCCTTTTCCCTGATTTTCTACTTTGGCTACGCCCTCTCGCTGTCAATGCTTCTACTGACTCATCTCTATATTCTCTATGATCCTTTCTACGAATTTTATAATTTGTCAAAGAGGAACAAACTTCTTCAAATGACAATTTATCCTTTCCATGAATGAAAGTAATACATAAATGATCTAATTCATCCAGAAGAGAACCAATCAACAGCATATCCTTTATTTCATCTTTGAAGGTTTCCTCTAAATTTAATAAATCAGCAATTAACTTATTAAATTCATCAATATGAGAACTGATACTCGTACCTTATCTTAACTGAAGACGAAACAATCTCTTCAATAGATACAACCGGTTCTCATTGCTTTTCTTCACATATTTGTTCTCTAGGGCCTTCCATAATGCATTGGCAGACTTTTCTCTGATAAACGGATACTTCTGTTCTCTACACAGATAAGAACGAATCAACCTACAAGCTTTTATATTAAGCCTGTTCCAGTCCGTCTCCTTGATATCTTCTGGTTTTGTTTCTTCTAGAACTATATCCAAGTCTTACTGACACAATCCATCCAACACCTCACTCTGCCATAAGCCGAAATTATTCCGGCCATCAAATTTTTTCACATCTATTTTTGCACTAGACACTGTCACTATCCTCATCGATGTAGATGATGATGATGCCATAGCCACCTTACACAAATGAGCTCGATACACAATATCATAAATAACCAAGCTCCACCAAATAATTATATCCAACAACTAGCAATTCAAAAATTCACCAATCCAGAATAGTAGTAAGTGCTCAATAGAAAATAGCCACTCACTGTCCTAAACCTGGGGCTCTAATACCGCTTGTTGCGTCAAGAAGCGTTCAAACAACAATTAGCAGTATTACCAATTGTTATGCGGACAATCAATAATGCTAGTCATACCACAACGAGGCAACCAAAAATCCAACAATATGCAAAAAAAGAAAGAACACCAAGTTTAACGAGGTTCGGTAATGTTACCTACGTCCTCGTGCGCTGCTAGAACAAATCCACTATCTTCAAGAGAAGTTACAAAGTTTTTGGGCTACAATACAAATTCTCAAACTATTGGGTCAAACTGTAAATACCCAAGTAGTAGGGCCAATACTGTAATTACTCAAACAATAGGGTATTACTACAAATGCCCAAAAATAAAGGAAAATTTAAATTCTTACCACTTTCAAGGGCTTAAATGTAAAATCCTTGAACTATGAGGTTCTCATAAAGAGATCCTACAAATAGAGGGGGAGAAGAGAAATATTCCAAAGGTACACTTAATCTCAATGAGGGCCTTGCCTTATATAGGCCTAACCAAAACACCTCCATGCCATCTCCCACCAATATGGGATTAGCTTAATTTGGCATATAAGCCAATTTTCAACAGATATAACTTATTCCACTGCTTAACGAGATAAAAAGCATGCATGCAAGTTTATACAAGGTACTTTAGAGTCTTTTTTTAGATTACTTCCTGCATACTGCTATGCACTAGAACAATAGAACCCGGGTGTGATTACTCATTTAAAAATTAATGACTATAATCACTTTAAGTATTTTTTTATGGTACTTGGACCGTGTATTAGAGGTTTTCAGTCATCCATCATACTAGTTGTTGCAGTTGATGGAATAATTTAAAATGTGCATACTTGGGTACAATATTTATAATAGATTGAAAAGATGAAAACAATCAAATTTTTTCATTGACCTGGACTATTGTTGATTCAAAAAATGATAATTTCTAGGTATAGTTTATGACAAAACTTCAAAGAGTCCTTGGTGATCTTGAGAATCTTGTACTTGTATTCGAATGATACACTAATATTGAGAAGGTCATTTGAGAGGTATTTCCTAATGTATATCATGGGATATGCATTTATCATTAGAAAGTAAATTTGATTACAATATACAAAATACCATCAAAAAAGAAGAAGAAATAGGCATTTCTGACTTCTTATTTTGTTATTGCATGAAAAGAATATCACTTTATTGACTTTCCAAAGTAAATTAATATAAAAAAAAATGATAGATGAAACAAAAGGGAATAAGATACTTAGTGAAGGAAGTTGATTTTTTTAAATGAGTTTAGTGAGAGCATTTAAAAGATATAGTACCATGATCACTAACAATGTAGAGAGTATTAATATTGTTGCAAAGAATGCATGTGGGCTTCTTGTTACTATCTTGGTTGAGTGGATTTAAGAATTAATACAAAATTGGCCTTTTCAGAGATGAAAGGTTACAAAATGTATGAAAAATTAAGCCTATTACAAGTTTTGTAAGTACAATGATAAGCTCATATGTATGACTATTCACTCAGTAAATCATTCTTACTTTGTTATGAATGATGAAAATAAAAATGAAATAGTGGACATCACAACAAAGTTATGCAATTATTGAAAGTTTAATTTTTAGTAACTACCTTGGGTCATGCTATTACAGTATGCAGAAAAACTAAATTACAGAATCAAGGTCTTTGTTCACTCTATTACGTCTAAGTCATTATTTCATACATATAGTGAATCAGTCAATCCGATTAACCATCTGTTAGATTGGATTGTTCTAAAAAAGTTGAGAAATATTGTCATCCACCTCTTATAGCACACCATCAATCATGGAGACATTGAAAAAACAGATTTCATCGTAAGGTAAGGAACCACAAATAATGTGTATAATCATTGTAAGCAGCATAGACATAACCATCAGATATGCTGAAACTCTGTTGCTTTACATAGCAGTTGATATAGCAGATTAGTGTGTATTTCTTTACTATTTTATATTATTTGTATTTGTATACTTAAATTTAAATTTAATGTGTATTTTAAGTGGATTTTTTTTATGTTAATTGTATTTTTCATTTTGATAAAATGAAACAACAAGAAATATGATCATGAAAAGAATCGAACACTACAATCCAATATGATATTAATAAAATTTGGAAGTGCAGTTCCGATATTATTTAATCAAGAATTCAGAAATGCAGTTCCGGTAATATTTAATCAATCATATTATTTGTACAAATTAATTAAAATATAAATATTTAATTAATTAATTACTTTAATTATTGCCTATTTCTCAAAGTTGAGGGTGTTGATAAAACTAAATGATATTTTAAGAGTATTCATGATAATATTCTATTAATTTAAAGCACATAGATTCTCTCTCTAAAAAAAAATCCTTTATCCTCTCTTTAAAAAGCTAAAAAAACCTTAGTCGCCCTTTTCATCCACTAGAGAGGGACCTTGTATCCTTCTCCAGTGCATACCCACCATTAGTTTAGATTGGATTGTCTCTCTTTTTGTTTCTGCTTTTTCTGTAGTTGTTTTTCAATTTTTTTTCCATTTCCTTCAGCGGTTTCCCGTATGTGTTTTGTATCCCCCTTCGATTTTTTCACCTACACTCATTGCTCTGCCGACCTCTTATGATCCCTGCCAGTCAACTTGTGCAAGAATATAGCAAGATGCAAAAAAAAAAAAAGACAATCGCCTCAGCCTTGTTGCAAATCTGTGTTGTGCTCGCTAGAGTTTCGTTGAAATGTCGCCGATCTTTTGTCGATCTCTCGTAGAGTCGTCGCTCACAGTCTACCATTGGCAAGTTCTGAAGGGAAACTATTTCTAGCGGTGTCAAATCTTTTGCTAGCCACCTGTGCAATATAGGGATTATTCGATGTTAGCTATTTCTTAGGACTTATTGATTGTCTTTAGGCACCATTGTTTGATGTATATTGTAATATATACTGAGAAAGTGTGTAATTCTCCTTTTTTAGTGTGGACTTTTTTTATTCTTTGTTGTAAGGGTTATTTTTCCTCCATTTTTTAAAAGAGTTAATTTCTTGTTAGAGTTTAAGGGAGTAGTCTCCCATTTTGTTGTAAGGGGTTGGACATTTGTCAATGTAAAAATTAATCGTTAAATCTTATAATTCTCTATTAGTTTGATTAGAAGTCCTCATTATTATATCCCTAATATTTTTCTTTGAATGAATTCAATTACTTTAAAAAAATACCATAAACACTTAAAAACTCTCTCAACTAAAACAAATAGTAGTCGTCACCCAAAACACATTTTCCACTGAAGATGGGGCTTCGGCAGCCCTATTTCCCTTAGCTTAAGTATATTTTCTTTATTTCCTTGAGTTTTAAGTTTTTCCCCTTCTTTTATATAGTTCTTTTTGTTTCTTTCAGCTTTCCCCCTTGTCTATGGTGGCTTTTTACTCAATTTGGCCGAAAATCGTTATCGCAAAGACATTGCGCAGGGCTAAAGCAAGATGTGCGCCTCTCGCTGCCGCGCCCCCTGGTGACTAAATAGGTCACGGCCTACGCCATGAACTAACGCCCCTTTTTTGGTTAATGGTTTGGTCGATATGCATGCTCTCTCGCCGTCTTCCCTCTGACCACCATGTAGTTTAATAGTATTTTGTTGTGGATGCTGATTTGTGTAAAGTCTAGTTTGGGTGAATACCAGAATCCTGTGAGCCACCACCATGGTCTTTTTCTTTTGTATTGTCCCTCCATCTTTCGATTTGAGTTGTATCTATTATTTTGGTAACCATAAGCTTCGTCGTCGGCTAATTCTTGGATTTATATATTGCAGTTGTTGTTTGTGTGTTGGGTATTTGGTAGATTAGATTTTAGGATGTACTTTAATTAGGTATTAGTATAAGGGTACCGTTATAATTTATAGATTTTTATGTAATAATCATCCTATGTAAGATAGATATCCTCTTTTGTGAGGTTGAATCCCTCTTATATGAGGGTCGAACTCCTTGTCCGTAATAAGAATAGATATTCTTATTTAAGATAGATCCCATTATGGACTTCGTTTTATCTCCATTGATTAGAGAAATAAGTTTTGGCAGGCCACAAAAATATTATCTAATCTCTATAAAGCATTCTAGTATTCATTCAATGGAAGTTATTGTTAGATATTTGCCAAATAAAAGCTAGAATATGGTTTTTATGGGTGAGTTAAGAAAGCACGTACTAATTATAATTTTTTTTATTTATAAAGTACCCTTTCTCTTTGTGGTATTCCACCCCTTGCTTGTTTTTGGTCCAAAGATGAAATTCTTAATGATAATTGGTTGTATTCGTCAAATTTCGCAATAATAGCTTTGTTCACAGCTAGATGTTGTATATAATAGACCTAAAGTTATTTGTAATATTACATTTGAATTTTTAAAAAAGAGATATTATCATCAATACTTTTAGGTATGATTTAATTACAACAATACCCACAAATTTAAAAAATTAACGTTTGTACTTAATTTTTTGTCAAAAGAGACACTAATGCCTAAACGTTAGGAATATTATGTCAAATTAAATAGATTTCTTATCAATTAGTGTTAAATAACTGTTTTATTTTTTATACGCTTAATGAAGCTCACTTACACAAATTTCTACATTTTGACTTTTAAATATAATAAAAATTAAAAATAAAATAAATATTAAAAAATTAAAAATTCAAGTGACTATTTTGGCCTCCTAAATTTTTACAATGAAGCTAGCAGCAAAAATAAACATTGTTCTAAGCAGCTAAATAACCGCTTATTTAATCGACCAATGTTTATTTTATTTTTATTATTTTATTTAAATTTAAATATTTAAATTTGTACATAATTTACGTACAATACACATGTCAAATCTAATTTGACATATGATACTTAAATTTAACATATAGGTAAATTGACGATTTTATTTTTAAGTACGTTAATTATTATGATAAAAAAATATCGTTTGCACATCAATACTTATTTTAATAAAAAAAAATTAGATACAAATATTAATTTTTTTAAATTTATAAATATTATTATAATTAAATTATACCACAAAAATATTCATTACAATATACTTAAAAAAAAATTCAGCCTCGTATAAAACAGGTCTGCCTATTGTCACGCCTCAAGTGCTCTCAAGCATTTTTTTTAGCACTTAGTGCACGACTATGCCTGCTGGAGGCCTCTTGGACCATGGAGCTTTACATGCACCAGAGCTTCTAGAAGGCCCGCTGGTTAGGATGGAGAACCGGGCTTGGCCTGTAATTTATTAAGGAAGTTAACCCTAGTTAGACTTCTATAATAGATAGGAGAGCATCTAGGAATATTTTAAAGAATATTATTCTATCTTGTATATACACCGTTAGATCAATTAGATCTCAGCCATTGGTTGTATAGGGCTGCTACTATAAAAGAGGGAGACCCTCACTTGTATTTTTCATCTCATAGCTTTGTTTTCTCTTCAGCAATATAAGAGAACATTTGTGCAAACACTTGGTATGCCTTTCTTTCTTCTCTTTGTGTGGTTTTTCTTGGCTGCTTAGCACGCAACGCGTCTAAGGCCGCACGGTTCAAAAACAGTCCGTGACAGTTGGTATCAGAGCAGGTTCAGTTCAGAGATGGAGAAAGACGGTGGACCATCAGATTTGACTGAAGAGAGGGGTCAGAACCCCAAAGCTAAGAAGCACGGCGTGGCCTCTCGCGAGAAGTCAGCAGATCCAGGTCAGGATGTGGGGAGTATGGTGAGAGCACTCAGCGGCGCTGTTGGGAAGGCAGCAGATTACCTTGGAGAGCTAGAGCAGCAAGTAGAGAAGATCGAGGGGGGCCTCGACACTCAAGGAGACGAGCTGCGCTCCCTCATCAGCACATCCATCGAAGCTTACGCTAATAAGCAACGAGATTGGATTAAGGCTTTTCAGGAGAGTGTCCTCACCACAATGGATAGCATTCAAGCCCAAGTAGGGGAGCTATACCGCGGTCTCGAAACTGTCAAGGAGGATGTGGTGCTGTGCAAGCGGGCGGTGGCGAACGGGTTTGTCGCCGCTCAAGTAACGGTGTCTGCACCGAGAGTCGATGCTCCTAAGCCCAAAGAGTTCAGCGGTAAGCGGAACGCCAAGGAGCTCGACAATTACTTCTGGCAGATAGAGAGATATTTCGATGCCCTAGGCGTACGGGACGAGGATAAGGTAAACATCGCGACTCTATATCTCTCTGATCATGCAATTCTGTGGTGGCGTAGGAAGAGCGAGGAGATTCGCAAGGGTACCTGCACCATCGATCCCTGGACAGAGTTGCAACAGGAGCTGAAATGCTAAATCTATCCGGAGAATGTGGCGCACGACGCTAGGAAGCATCTAAAGGAGTTGAGACAGAACAAGTCGATTGGCGAGTACGTGGAGGAGTACTCACTGCTGATGCTGCAGATCCCCAATATGAGTGAAGAAGACTTGCTGTTCAACTTCCTTGATGGGTTACAGACATGGGCGTCCAATGAACTGAGGTGGCATGGAGTGCAGAACATATCCGACACCCTCACATTGGCAAAAACGCTCACTGATTACAGCAAGGGTGATGCGGGGAAGTCCAGAAATTTGAACCCCAATCACAGCAAAAGTAGGGGAACTAGGGAGTCTCAACCTCCGCAAGATAAGGAGGAGAAAGGTAAACTGCCTACAGGGAGAGAGCAGAAGCGCAACGGCAGGAGAAAGCCGAGATCTAGCTGCTTCCTTTGCGATAGGGATCATTGGGTGAAGGACTATCCAAAGAAGAAGGCCATCAACGCGATGTTAGAGACTCAGCAAGCGGGTGAACAGGGACAATTTGGATGTCTGCAGTTGCTCAATGCCCTCAATGCCAAGCGGGCAGCCCGCACGCCAGCAGGAAAGGCGCTGATGTACGTTAAAGCCTACATTAACGGGAAGAGGACTCAAGCACTAGTGGATACTGGAGCTACGCACAACTTTATGAAGTATGCGGAAGCAATACGCTTGGGCCTCAAGGTGGAGATTGGCTACCTCAAGACCGTGAACGCTGCAATCAAGCCACTGGACGCGGTCATTCGTGGAGTTGAAATGAGCCTCGAAAAATGGAGCGGTAAGGTAAACTTTTCGGTAGCCCCTCTCGATGATTTTGATGCTGTTCTTGGTATGGATTTTCTGCGGCAGTATAATGTGGTGCCACTTCCCCGACACAACTATATATGCATCCTGGAGGGAAGACCATGTATGGTGCTAACAGTAAACAAAGCCAACAGGTGGGAAATCTAAGCCCAACGCCCACACCACTCTGCTGTCCACCATGCAGTTGAAGAAGGGAGCTAAGCGAGGGGAAGAGACATACCTCGCCATGATATAGGAGGCAAATGATGAGGCGTACGGGGGCGAAGAGGAGCTGCCAGCAGAGATCACGAAAGTGCTCAAGCAGCACCAAGATGGGCTATTGATCATGAGATTGAGCTAGAGCCGGGGGCTAAACCGTCAGCCAAAGCCCCGTACCGAATGTCTCCACCAGAATTAGCAGAGTTGCGGAAGCAACTTAAGGAGTTACTGGATGCAGGATTTATTCAGCCATCTAAGGCGCCCTACGGCTCGCCCGTGCTTTTTCAGCGCAAGCACGATGAATTATTGCGGTTATGCATAGATTATCGGACGCTGAACAAGGTCACTGTCAAAAATAGGTATCCCATTCCTTTAATTGCTGACTTGTTTGATCAATTGGGACAAGCAAAGTATTTCTCGAAGCTGAATTTGCGATCAGGTTACCATCAAGTGCGGATAGCCGAGGGTGATGAGCCGAAGACTACTTGTGTGACGCGTTATGAGGCCTTTGAGTTTCTTGTCATGCTATTTGGCCTCACGAACGCACCAGCCACTTTTTGCACATTGATGAATAATATACTCCAGCCCTTCCTCGATAAATTTGTCGTCGTGTACTTAGACGACATTGTCATCTACAGCAACACTCTCGAGGAGCATGTGGAATACTTGAAGTCTGTCTTGAAGGTGCTCCGCGAGAATGAGCTGTACGTAAAGAGGGAGAAGTGCTCATTTGCCAAGTCGGAGGTAGACTTTTTGGGTCACAAGATCAAAGAAGGCAGGTTGATGATGGACAGGGCGAAGATTCGCACCATTGTGGATTGGGAGGCACCCACGAAAGTTACTGAGCTGCGGTCTTTCCTTGGGTTGGTCAACTATTATCGCAGGTTTATCAAGAGCTACTCCACCATTGCAGCACCCCTTACCGATCTGCTAAAGAAGACTAAAGCATGGGAGTGGGCTAAGGAGTGCCAATGGGCTTTTGATCGATTGAAGACAGCAGTGATCGATGAACCAGTCTTAGCATTACCGAACCACGTGTTACTGTATGAGATACATACTAATGCATCTGATTTTGCCATTGGTGGTGTGTTGATGCAGCAGGACCATCCGATCGCATATGAGAGCCGGAAGCTCAACGAGACGGAGAGGCGCTATACGGTACAAGAGAAGGAGATGACGGGGGTCATCCATTGTCTACGCACTTGGCGACACTATCTGCTTAGGGCAAGGTTCATATTGATGACGGACAACATAGCAACGAGTTACTTCCAAAGTCAGAAGAAACTCAGCCCGAAGCAAGCTAGGTGGCAGGACTTTCTGGCGGAGTTCGATTATGAGCTTGAGTACAAACCGGGAAAGGTGAATGTGGTGGTGGGCACCTTAAGCTGGAAGGTCGAGTTAGCAGCTATCAGCAAGCTGGAAGGTAATTTACTCGGCTTATTTCTTGAGGGAATGAAGCATGATCCCGCAGCCACACAACTCGCCGCTCAAGCACAAGAGGGAAAAACTCAACGATTTTGGGTAGAAGATGGGCTTCTCTACTCCAAGGGACGCCGGGTTTATGTGCCAAAGTGGGCGAACCTGCGGCGTAACCTCATTAGGGAGTGTCACAACATAAAATGGGCAGGACATCCAGGACAGCGGCGCACACGCGCCATATTGGAGACAGTTTACTATTGGCCACACATGCGGGAGGAGATAGAACAGTTTGTCAAGACTTGTCTTATGTGCCAACATGACAAGATTGAGCAGCGGAGTCCCGCAGGGTTACTGGAGCCACTGCCCATACCGGAGAGACCTTGGGAAAGCATCTCTATGAATTTCATCGTAGCCTTATGATAAGGGCAAATTTGTCATATATTTTCTCATGTTTTTATTATTGATATTTTATGATTTTATGAGAATAGATGGCTATTTATGTGCATTATTGTTATTTATAGGGACTTGAACAAAATTTAAAGAATGCAAAGTTTTCAAATTTTGAGTCCAGCACCCCCGCGCCACAAGGATTATCGCCCCAACTCTAGAATAGTGATCGAAATAAGAAAAACGACCTGCTTAAGTCGCATCTAGCGCCCCAGCTCCAGACAGTCACTGCCCCAGCGACGAGCTAGAGCCCTAACGCTATCATCCTACCGCTCCAGCGGTGAAAGCTTTTTCACGCGTCGCCCCAGCGACAACTTCATAGCACGCCAGCGGTAGTGCGAGTCCTAGTCCGACGAGAATTGAGATTTTCAAGCTCATATCAATCCCTATATAAAGCCACTTTTTCCCAGCCTTCAGGAAGAAATCCAAGACGACCCAAGAGCACCAAGAATACAGAGCACGAGTCTTAGAGAGCAATAAGAGCTTAATTGAAGCAACTTTAGAGAGAGATACAAGACGTTCTTCGGCATCAAGAGTTCTTAGGCAGCGCAATTAAGAGCAATTCGACGTCTACATCGGTTTGCTAATAATCGTATCATGATTTATAATTATTTTTACTGTTGTTCTCTTGTAGCTATGAGCTAAACTTATTTTCTAAGGTTAATACTTGAACTCAATATGTGTGCTTAATTGCCATATCTTTCGAATATTTAATAAACTTAGTTCTTTGATATTCAAATTACTTGATCTTAATGCTTCAATATATCTGGTCAATATATGGTGAATAAGTTGGTAATATTATTGATAAACTCGAAAGAGAAATCATAATATTTAGACCTAGGTAATTTGATGCATGATTGTAGAGTAACATTTAATGTTGCATATGCAAGTTTCAATCTAGGATAGGAATATACCTAATTGGCATGTATGATCAATAAGACCTAATCTTAATGAATATTAATTTATTACAAGTACCATAGGAATATAGGTATTTGGTAAATTAAGGTATACTTGCATGACCTTGGAAGAGGCTTGTGAATACATTAGTGTCTTAATCAATAACAAAGACTATGGGAGTTAAATATTAGAAGATTAATCATTAGAAAGCATATTGAGGGATAATATTAATCCTAAGTTCTCTCTACGTTACTATCTCCCTATTCTCTTTGCATTGTATTTTTATTTTTATATTTTTTTACATTCATTCTTAGATTTTTATTTTTTTTTTGAATAATTATTAGGAAGACATAATTTTAGTAATTGGTTTAAAAGAAAAAATTATCCCTGTGGGTTCGACATCCGACTTATTTAGTCTCTTTATTACTTGCATACGATAGTGTATACTTGCACTTAATTTTATGATATAGAAATATCGCATCACCTTACCGAAGTCCGAGGGGTGTGGAACTATCATTGTGGTGGTAGATCGGTTTTCCAAGTATGCGACTTTTATATCGGCGCCCAAAGAGTGTAATGCCGAAGAGACATCCAAACTTTTCTTCAAGCACGTAGTCAAGTATTAGGGGTTGCCGAGAATGATAGTCAGCGATCGTGATACGAGGTTTACGGGGAGATTCTGGACTGGATTGTTCAATCTCATGGGATCGGAGCTTCGCTTTTCCACCAACTTTCACCCACAAACAGATGGGCAGACCAAGAGGGTAAACGCATTACTGGAGCTGTATTTACGGCACTTTGTGGGCACAAATCAGCAGGATTGGGTTAAGTTACTCGATGTGGCACAGTTCTCGTACAACTTGTAGAGGAGTGAATCGACGAACCAGAGCCCATTCGAGTTAGCTACTGGCCAGCAGCCTCTCACGCCTCATGCGCTCGTGTCCAGCGATACTGGGAAGAGTCCAACAGCCTACAAAGCTGTGAAGTCCTGGCAGGAGCAATCGGACAAGGCGCGAATGTGTCTGGACAAGGCGATGAAACGGACGAAGAAATGGGCTGACGGTAAGCGAAGACATGTTGAGTACAGCGTAGGGGATTTAGTGATGGTGAAAATCCTTCCGACGCAGCACAAGTCGACGCGCCCACTTCACAAGAGTCTTGTTCGAAAATATGAGGGGTCATTTCCTATTGCCAAGAGGGTTGGCAATATCTCGTACAAGGTGGAGTTGCCTTCGAGACTTCAACTATATTCGGTGTTTCACGCAAGCTGCCTAAAGCCATACCATGGTGATGCGGAGGACACGGAACGTGGGCCACAAACCAGGGCACCATTGGGAGTTTCCACATCTTACGACAAGGAGGCTGAACTTATCCTTGATGTGAGGACAGTGCGGAAGAAGAATTGCCGTCCAAGTCGTGAGTATCTCGTCAAGTGGAAAGGATTGCCCGATAGCGAAGCCAGCTGGGAACCTGAGAACGCACTGTGGCAGTTTGAGAATAAGGTGCGCGAGTTCCAGCAAGGACGCGACGAGGGTGTCGCGTGAATTCGGTGGAGGAGAATGTCACGCCCCAAGTGCTCTCAAGCATTTCCTCGAGCACTTAGTGCGCGACTAGGCCTGCTGGAGGTCTCTTGGACCATGGAGCGCTACATGGACCGAAGCTTGTAGAAGGCCCGCTGGTTAGGATGGAGAACCGGATTTGGCCCATAACTTATTAAGGAAGTTAATCCTAGTTAGACTTTCATAATAGGTAAGAGAGCATTTAGGAATATTCTAAGGAATATTATCTCATCTTGTATATACATCATTAGATCAATTAGATCTCAAGCATTGATTGTATAGGGCTGCTACTATAAAAGAGGGAGACCCTCACTTATATTTTTCATCTCATAACTTTATTTTCTCTTCAACAATATAAGAAAGTATTTGTGCAAACACTTAGTATGTATTTTTTTCTTCTCTTTGCGTAATTTTTCTTAATTGCTTAACATGCAACACATTTGAAGATGTACAGTTTAAAAATAATCCGTAATGCTATTCTCACGGAGTTAAAAACATTTAAGGCGTAACACTACAAATAAAGTAGGCCACGTCTTGATTAAATTGGAGAAACTTTCTTTAAGCTATATTAGAAAATGACTCATTAGGAATATGTCTTTCTCTCACCAACCTTTCAAGTCTTTATCATTATCAATGCCACTGGTCCCACATTGAAATTCATATCAATTACCGAGTGTTTGAACACGGAGCTATAGTTGACAATTGGCCATTTTACCCAATCACCACATCACACGTCGGCATAATCTGGTTCTGCATCCCCATCTACCAATAAAACAAAATGTCAATTTTTCCCGATACGGGCATCCGGCTACTAGACGTTACGAAAAACTGAGATATCAAGATTCATCTCACGATAATATATATTGGAAAGCCGCATGGACGGCTGAGATTACATCGCCGCGGGTTAGGTTTAATTCCATTTGTTGGAGTAATTAAGACGTTCTTCATTAAACCAACCAAAATGCTAAGAGGACAGTGACTTAAAACTCATCCTTGTGCGCCAAGTGGTCGGCTGATATTCCCATTATGTTGACATGTGTCGGGATGTGATTGGTTAATTACAGATTCCCGCCTTTCGGGCAAAACGCACAGCTTTCCGCCTCTTTATAGTTTATATGTGTTTCTATCCTACTCGTTTCGCATAAGCCGATTCGCTATACAATATAAATAAAATTAAATAATAATGTTTTCAGCCAATTAAATATAATGACGTA
Organism: Ailanthus altissimus; assembly: GCA_946807835.1. NCBI lineage: Eukaryota > Viridiplantae > Streptophyta > Magnoliopsida > Sapindales > Simaroubaceae > Ailanthus > Ailanthus altissimus. The sequence goes on from OX327698.1 coordinate 18,631,736, forward strand.
ATTGCCCCTATAAGTTGGGTCATTCTATTCCTATAGTTACCCTTCTTCTCACTAATGGAAAATTTGCATGAATATATATAGTTACAACTTTTTATAGATTTTTTAAAAAAAATATTATAGTTTTTTTATATAAAAAAACCCATTGCTTTTATAAATTTGGTATAAAAAAATTAACTTAAATAAAATTAGTTTCTTAAAAATTTAATAAAAAATTATCTCTATTGTTCGACTATTAATCTAATGGATATAAATTTACTTACTATTTATTTGTAAATAGTAATAAAATTACAACTAATACTGAAAAATAATAATTAAATAATACAAACGCCATGATATATTTAAGGTGAAGTTATTTAAGTCTTGAAATTAATTTATGTACTCACTTTTTTAATATATTCATTGCATTATTTAAAAAAATTTACGTTTTTACTCAATGAACCTCTCATATCACAAAATAGCCTTAGCTAGATTATTTTTATTTATTCCTCTCTTGTTTTTTTTTTTAATTTTGTTATTCTCTCTCTTTCAATTCTCCATAGTCATCTCTCCTTAATTTTTTTCTTGTATTATTTTTAATTCAAAAATTAAAAACAAAACTCAATAAGAAGTTTTTGCTAGAGTCTCTCTTGAATTTTAACAAGTTGTAGCCAGGAAAATTAGATTAGAATAACGTAACAATTGATTTAGTGTAAAGGCTGATGTCAAATAGAAGAAACGTCCAAAAGATGTAATGTTGGTGAGAAGGAAAATTTAACTAATTCTTTTTTATTATCCTATTTCTTTAAGTGATTTTGTATAAAAATATTTTAGTAATAACATATTTGTAAATAAGTAAATAAATATATATATATAGATGTAAACATTAATTTGGTGGATTCAAGTAACCTCTTCCTTTATTTAATATTAATTTATCCATTCATTTAATAAGAATTTCTCCTAATATATTTTCCAATAAAATATTAGAACCGGAATAGAGTGCAACGTATCACTGTGAAATCAATATATGTTATTATTACATAATTAATTGGATCAATTATATTTTATTATTGCATAATTAATTTGATCAACTAAATTTTATTCTAATGAATTGTACATGTAGTCGTTACTTTATTGTAGTTATTGACCATTGATTCGTTTAATAGTGGTGGCGGTGTATATCATCGCTTCACTGTTTGACAATTATTCATGTCTTACAATAAAGAGTAATAACCATTATTATTTATTGTCAAATAATGAAGCGGTGATGTATACCGCTATTATTATTAAATAAATTGATTATTGATTTGTATATTAAAATTATTATTTTTATTTAAATTGATGATAAAAATTAATGAATTAATGTATACAAAAATATTTTAAATCTAATTAATACAAATTTATTTAATAGGTTAATTTTTGAGATATAATTATCTTTACCCCTTGTTTTCATGAGTTTTGAAATTTGAATTTTTGTGGGAGTCACTTTTTTTAATCTATGAGTATTTTTTTTTGTAAAATATATATAGATAAATTAAGCTTAATATAAAATAAGATTTTTAGGTCGCGTTAGTAAAGTATTATTTAAACTAATTCTTCAAACTTCCGATTAAAAATATTGGTGTTTATAAAATTAGATGCCATTCATGATTTAACAACTTCAACATTGATAGGCCTAATAGAATCGTGACTAAGAATTTTGAATGCTCTGGTCCTAAGTACAAATTAAAGAAAATTAGCACGCACGTTGTCTTTCTCCCACTAATTAAGGATATTTTTCATTCTTTAAATTTATCTAAAATAAATACAAACCTTATTTTTTTTTTACAAATTTTGCGCAAATCTCCCCTAAAATTTAGCAACATTTTCCAAAACAATTTCTAAACTTGAAATCTCATGAAATTTATTTACCTTTTAAAAATTAAATAGACAGATCAAACGGATGATAAATGAAATTATCTCTTACAATAACAATCCACCGCTATCATGACAATATCATTGCAACATGAATAAATATTAATTGACCTCCTATAATACTATTATAATTTGATTAAGGATGGTAAAATGTTCCACAGGGATGGCTCCGTGAAACTCGTCTCGGATAGAGTGGAGATAAAATAATTTTTATAAAAATAAGGTAAGGTATAAGAAACAATTATTTTTCGAATTATTAATAAGACACAAAATGGGATTAAACCTCCTCGCCTATTCTTATCTCGCGCCTCATTTTATATAAATATATTAAATGTAATTTTTAGTATACAATTACATAGTTTAACAAAAAAAAATTTATTTTATAATTTGTATTTAATTAGGTTACTAAGAAATTTTTAATAATATAATTTTATTAATAAAAACTAAAAATATTTAATATAAAATATAAAATCTAACATTAAAGACTTTTATTTTTGAGTTGAACCGTCAACTATAATTAATTTTATTCTTTCAGACTCTCATCAAACTTGCTTAGTTACTTTTTTTGTCCTCTCCTTAGATTTACTCGTAAAAATTTTAAAACTACAACAAAATCAATTTTGATAGCATCTGAATTTGTATTTACTACAACTAATAAATTTGTAAGTCTTCATTGTAACATATTACATCAAAGACATTAGAAGTTTTGATGTTTGCTTAATATTATTTATGAAAAAATTAAAGGTATTATATAAAATTATTTATTATTTATAAAAAATTAATTTTTTTATTTTATTAGAATTTAATTAATTAGTTCTTATATGGTTTATTTTTATTATTCAGTTTAGATTCAAGTTCTTTTACAAAAACTCAATGTCACATATTTATTAAAAATACTGATAGAGATAAACTTCAATCTAATCTTTTGTAAATTTAATTGTGTTAAACTATTTATTATATTATCTTAAAGAAATCAATAAGAAGTAAAAAGTAGCTTGTTTATTTTTAGGAATGAAGTATCAATCTTGTGACTTTTAATAAAAGATAAAATAATTAATAGAAAAATCAATATACTAGATACTAGAATATTATTTAATTTTTATTTTTATTTAATTTATTATTTACTTAAAAATTTATTTATTATTCATATTATTTAAGGATATTATCATATTATTCTAGTTTGTTAGTTTATTTTTTTATATTATAATATAGATTAATTTTATATTATTAAAATTTATAAATATAAATTAATATTAAATATTAATATAAATTGAAAATGGAGCAGAGATGGAAAAATTATTCCTCACATAGAGATTTTTCATCTCTACTCTGCTAATTTTTTATGACGAATGAGATGAAAATGAGACTTAAAATAAAAAATGAGGCGGAGTACAAGAAAAATCTCCTCGCCCTCACCCCCACCTCATTGCCATCCCTACATTTGATAAGAAATCATTTAATGCATCTTAATCTTACATAATTTTATGTAAGAGTGTGCAAATAAATTATAATTCTTTTTTTTTTTTAAGAAGCAAATTTGTCAGTTTAAATTCTTCAATTAAAAATTTTAAATTATTATAAAATATTGACACATGTCAGTTGAGGAATGGACTAATCTTTTGTAATAAAAAAAATGACAATTAGACAATTATACTTCAAACATATATTTTCTATATCTACTAAAATTTTCAAACTCTTTATCTAAAAAATATTTTAAAATTTGGATTGCAAAAATGATTAGATTATGAGTAAAATAAGTGAAAGATGAATATATTTTTGCTGTGGTAAAGTTGTGGAGAGAAATAAGATGAATGTGAGCGAAAATCTGAAAAAATTAAAAAATTTGAAAATGGGTGATCGAATAAAAATTTTGCACAAGACTTTCTCACCCACGAAATGGTTATGTTTTTTTTTTTCTTTTATTTCTTTAAGTGATTATTTTTTAATTATTAAATTAGAACAAATGGATATTATCAAGAATACCTCTAAAGTATGACCTAATTTCAGTAATACCTACTAATTTAAAAAATAGACAGTAATACCTAACCGTTATAGAATCTTCTGTTAAAACTAACTGATAAAAGGGTAATATCGCCATTTCAATGATGTTTTATCCAAACAACCCTAATCCCATATCTAAACACCCTTAGCTCTCTAACCAAACAAATTTATTCATTTATTCAAATAGTATTATTTTTATATCCAAACACTTTAAAAAAAATACAAATTAAATAAAAATTAAAAAATATAAAAAAATTAAAGCGACTATTATAGCCGCCATTAAAGTGGTCATTTTGGCAGCAGTTAAAGCAGCCGAAATGACTGCTGTTAACGGCAACATAAATGGTTGTTGTTAACAGCGGCCATTTGGCTGCTTTTTTTTTATTTTTTAAATTTTTAAAAAATGTATTATTTTTGAATAATTTAAATTAATTTAAAATCTAAAATTATTAATTTATTATTATTATTTTTAAATGGTGTTCTGCATGTGACATAATATGTTTCAAAGAGTAATTTAGTCATTTTAATAATTTTATTAATTTTAACGAAATATTCTTTAACGATTGAGCATTCTTACTTATTTTTCAAACTAGTGGGTGTTACTTGTATTAAGTTATATCTCAGAGATATTCTTAATAATATCCCTAGAATTAAACATATCAATAATTTAATTATTAAATTAATATTTTTAATTTAATAATTTGTTTCAATAAATATCTTATTTAATAATTTTTTATATTTTAATTAATTAGTAAATTAAAAATATTACAAAGTAATAAAAAAATGAAAAGAAAAATTATATTTCACAAAAAATATTAATTTAATAATTAAATCTTTTGATATGTTTAATTCTAATTTATTAATTAAAAAATAATCAATAGAATAAAATTAAACAAATAAATAGTCAAAGACCCTTAAAAAAAGACAATTATTTTGCGCATGTTAGGAAGGGCGTGCAAAATGATTTGCGCAAGGCAATTCGTGATTTTTTTTCAATCCACCAATTTTTATATTTCTTGGATTTTTTTTTAAATTTTTACTTTTATTCACCTTATTTATCATTAAAACTTCATTGTTATACAACTTATTAATTTTTCACTTATTTTACTCATAATCTAATTACTTTTACAATCTAATTTTAGAGTGTACTTTAAATAGAGTTTAAAAAATTTTGTAGAGAAAAAAAAAGAAAAAACAAGATATAATCCAATTGTCCATTTCTTAAGTGCAAAAAAAAAAAAAAAATCCATTTCTTGGTGTCTAAAAACACAAACTTAAAATAGGTGTAATTTCTAAAAAATTCCTACTCTACTCCCTTTTAACCTTTCTTAACTCTTAATGTGGCAGCTAATTCTTATCATGACACTAGTTCGTTGCTGACCACCGGTCATCCACCACAGGAGTTGCCATTGACATCTCTTGCCGCTGACTAGTTTAGGTACCTTTTTTTTAATTTTTTATTATTTAGTACAATAATTAATATATTAATCAACTAGTTATATTTTATAGGATTCAAAATGTTAGGGTTAATGCTTACATGTTATTCCTATTTGTATGTATATTTAATATTTATACGATGTACATTTTATTAAATCGCTAATTACATTTTATTATATGGTAAAATGCTTGTAATGTTATAGGTATAGTATGATTTAAAGGAATTCAGATCTGATCCAAATGAGTTTAGATTATGACTAAAAGTTAGTAACACTGAGAATTATGACTGTTAAGAGTTAGCAGGTTATAAGAATCAGTAAAATCCAAGGAGTTGGAACCTTGTCTGTAATGAGACAATGACCTAAGGGTATACAGTAATGACATAGTTATAAGAGTTACAATTGGGAGCTAGGAAATGTCATTATGTAGGTAAATTCTCAAATATTATGTTTTTAATCTATTTTCACTGATGCAGGTCTATCGGTGAATCTCTTTTAATATAGATAAATGTATGTTTGTATTTGTAAGGTATAGATGATTATTCCTAGCTGATCATAAGCTTGGAGCTCGTATAAGACTGAATACGGAACAGATTCATGAGGATTTCAATAGACATTCTATATAAAGTTATCAATAGAAGGTCCTCTCAAGTTAAATAATATATGTAGTCCTTTGACCTGAGCGCTATGGTGAGTTTGTGAGTGATCCACCATACTTATGTTTCACGGACGTCAGAGAATTTTTATGGTTTGACAACTGTGTGTTGTTGGATATGGTCCGATGTTCATAGAGTCTAGTGTGTGTAGATATGTGATTCGTCAGCTTTCATAGAGAGTAGTATATCCAGATGCTTCGAAATTGTATATCAGAAAGTTTTATGATTATAAGCAATTAACTCGGGAAAATAGTTTCCCGCAAGATTGAACAATATAGTGAAGATGTTTGCATATATTATTCGGTGAGATACAAATCTGGAGATAAATTCATGGATTCGGTTAAAGGAATTTGATGGTGTTGATCTATGTTCTCACAAATTTATGATATATATATATATATATATATATATATATAACGGAATGACTATATGTATTTGCTATTACCTCAACTTGTATGGTCTAATACATTAATTTGTAATATTTATGAAGTGTGCGTGAGACATTATTCACAGACTCATTGAATAGTTTCATTTGATGAATTGAATATGAATCTAGAGAGTCTCGCAATATGTAGTGTTCTTATTGTCATTGGGTAACATACTGGATTGAATTGTTCAATTCAACAATATTCAACATGACCACAGAATATGCTCATATTTGTGTTTAAGTGTTAAATACATTAATTAGTTAATAATTATTATTTACTAATTGTACATTAACACATAATATATTATAAACCTTTAGTTAAGTTTATCCAAATGTGTAGTATGGTAGAACCCATTAAAAATATACTTAATATTTATGTAATAAAAAAAAAGTAAAATGATAATTTTATATATTAATTATTTAATAATTAAAAAAATTATTATTATATAATATAATATTATTTGATATAATATTAATATATATACTTGCTGGCCAAGTATATATATAATATTATTATTTAATATAATATTAATATATGCATACTTAGTGGCCAAATATATATATATAATGATATTATATTATATATTAGTGCGTATATGTGTGTGAAATCGTGAGAAACAAATGATGGAAAAATGAAATGTTTTTGTTGCTGTTAGAAATAGAAGGTGGCCGACAAAGTGAAGAGAAAATAAGGGATTTGATCATTTGAAAAGTATTTTCTAAGTGTTTAAATTGATTTTATCACTTATCTTTATTATTGATTACTAATTATAATAATATAAGTGTTTAATTTATTAATTAAAGGTAAATCAAATTGTTTAAAATTTAAAATATTAAATTTAATATTAAAAAAAATTATTATTTTAAACAGTCAAGCCTATCTAATTAATTGTTAAAAATACCAACAAATCACGCTCCAAGCAAATTTTAATAAATTTTGTAAAAAGTTATAGTCGGTGAATTCTTAACTAAAAGTTCTATTTATATAAATATAATTAATATGTTATTATCTGTGTTTATTATTTATTTTATAATTTTTACTGCATGTAAATATGTACGAGATATGTATTTTAAAATAATAAATACAAATACACATGCATACACTATAATTTAATCGATCCAACACAAAAGTCACTGCTACTTTAGTCATTTATTGCTCGTGATGCCGTTCCAGCCTAATCTTGCCAATAAGTTTGATTTCTTTGTTAATTTTTTTTAATGTTTATTTACTTAAAATAAGTTATCTTTTTTTTTTATTTCATTATTTAGTTCAATATTGACTAGGGCTCTTTGGTTTAATTTTTTAAATAAAATTTTTAGAAGTAAAATTTTTTAAAGTATTACTTTTAAAAGTAGAGCTTTTAAGAAAGCTCGTTGGTCATTTAGTTGTCAATAAAAAAGTCCTTAAATTTATTTTATTAAATATAATAATTAAGTAAAATTAATAAATAATAATCAACGAATCAAATATAAATTATTGTATTTAATACAAAAATAAAAAATAAATTTTTAATAAATTCTTATAAAAATACGATGGTTGTAAAAATATAGAAATATGATAATTTTTAAAAAATATTAAAAATATGTTAGTTTATTTTTATTAAGAATATATTATAAAAATAAGAATATATTATTAAACTATAAGTGACATTACATAAATATAACAAAAGTTATATTTTTAAAATTTTATAAATAAAAACAAAATAATTTTTTTAAATTTCTAATTATAATTAAATATTATAAAAAATTAAAAAAGAAATTTTAATTTTACAAAAAATAATTTTTTTAACCAATAAAAAAGTGCGAAACCATTATTATTATTTTAGTTCCGTTCGTTTTTTTAAATTAAAAGTTTATTTGCGTACGTTGACTCTTATACATTAAGACTCCGTAGTGTCCAGGTTAAATGTACAGTATAAGGTAATTACAGGAAAGAAGTAGGGGTAAATAAGTAATAAAGAACAATATAAATAGATAAAATAAAATACCCCCACACTCGCCGTGGCGGCACTCCGCGTCAAACGAGCGCTTGGATTTTGTCTGTCTTTTCAAACTTTCTTCACTGTTGTTTTGCTTTGCCTTTCATTTTGTCCTCCATTTCTCTTTTTTTTCCTCCGAAAGAAAATAATTAATTAAAAAAAAGTAAAAGCTTGTCAGTGAAGGAAAAAGTGCTTTCAGCTTCGTAGCTCACAGTTTTCACATCATTTGGCTTTTTAAATAAAATTCTGGCACTAACATCTACTGTCATTTTGGGATCGAGACCCTAATTCTTCGTCATTTTGAGCGATTTTTGTTAGGGCTTTTCTAGTGAGGAATCTAGATTTTGCGGTTCCGTTTCCGATTGGTAATTTTCTTGAGTTTTTCATTTATTTTTTATGCCATATTTATGTACTTTAATCAATGAAGAGATGTTTTTTTTTTTAAGATAATGCTCTTTGGTTTCGTTTAGTGATATATTTTTTTAAATAAATCAATGGTTATTTTTATGTGTATTTTCCCTGTTAGAAGAAATGCGATGATGTCTTATTTTACATTTATTTTCTTTGAACTGTTGACAATTTTTATTTGTTAGACACGTGAAGATTTTCATCATTTGGTTTCTTTTCAATTTTTTTTTAATTTTTTAATTTTGGTGAATTTTTTGGGTGCTTTGGTTGGTTTCAGGCAGATTTTATAAAAAAGAATTCACAGTGCAAAAGAGAAATTTTTGTTACTTGATGTGCAATAATTATTAATACAAGAGAGAAATTTCTGTTACAATATGTTTGGTTGTTGGGAAACCGAGCGCAAGTGAATTCTTGGGCAATTATTTGTTAAAGAAAATATGTAATTGCAGCGAATTGTTTCTTGAATTTTTGCGTATGTTTGCAGTGTTTTGTGAATCTTTGAGGAGCTGAATTGCTTTTATAATGGTTAACTTGCCAATTAGATTTCCTTAGTTTTATTTGCGTACCAAATTGGATTTCTTATCTGAAGGGTTCTTAGAGTTATCATCTAAGCGTCTAGCTCTACCTGTGAATGTATATATATTACTCAGTTGTTTCGACCTTCTCCGCCTTACAAATTGGTATGAACTAGTAGTTGCCTTTTATACTGGTTGATAGTTAATATTTTTATCACTTTTCAGGTTGCACCGCACTTCCAGGGAAGTTGGCTGTGCGGTCTTCATCTTGAGCTATTATTTTTTAGTTCCTATCAATCTCTGAGTTCAATTATGGCCGGTGACACCAAGACAAGTCTTTCTAATGGCAATGTTGCTACACAGCCTAATCCCAAGAGGACCTACCAAGTTGTTGTGGCTGCAACTAGAGATATGGGTATAGGCAAGGATGGGAAATTACCCTGGAGATTGCCATCTGATCTCAAATTCTTCAAGGAAATCACTCGGACTACTTCAGATTCTGCGAAAAAGAACGCTGTCATAATGGGCAGAAAAACATGGGAAAGTATTCCTCTTGAGCATAGACCTCTGCCGGGTCGGCTTAATGTGGTTCTGACTCGGTCTGGAAGTTTTGATATTGCTACAGCTGAGAATGTTGTGATATGTGGAAGCATCGGTTCTGCTTTAGAACTATTAGCTGCATCTCCTTACTGTTTGTCAATTGAGAAAGTGTTTGTTATAGGAGGGGGACAGATCTTAAGGTGTGTACTTTTTCTTCGCTTATTTAGGAGCATTTATTTCTATCTTTTCTAATATTGTTCGAACTCTGATATAGGGAATCTCTGAATGCACCTGGGTGTGATGCTATCCACATTACTGAAATTGAGACTAGCATTGATTGTGACACATTTATCCCATGGATTGATTCATCTGTATTTCAGCCATGGTACTCATCTTTTCCTATTGTGGAAAACAACATTCGATATTGCTTCACAACTTATGTTCGTGTGAGAAGTGCTGCAGTGGAATCCCTTAGTCAAAACAATGATATTGTCTTTGATAGTAAGACCGATTCTGTTAAGTTTGAGGTAAAACAGTTCTCTTTCCTGCCCAAGATGGTTTTTGAGAGACATGAGGAGTACTTATATCTAAGACTTGTTGAAGATATCATCTCAGATGGTATTCTGAAAGATGACAGGACAGGAACTGGTACTTTGTCCAAATTTGGTTGTCAGGTAATGAAGCTTTTGAGAGTTTCACTAATTTTGCTTCTGAAGCGTGCTTCTATTAAAAGGTTTTTTGTTTAGCCATTAATTTGTTGAAGCTCATTCCTCTTTTTTAATTCATTCCCAACAGATGAGGTTCAATTTGCGCACAACTTTTCCTCTTCTTACAACCAAGGCACGTCTATGTTATTTATTTTTCTGTTCTGCTGTGTAAATTAATCAGTCTTTGGCATAGTTTTGTTGTGATCTTAAAAATTTTGGACTGAGGTTCATGATGCTTTTTCTTCTTCTTTTTTTTTTTAATGAAATTGCATTATCATGAAATCAATTTATAATAAAAAGAAAAAATTTCATTTATTTGATATTTAGGTTGACTTCATTGTTACATTTGGTTCATAGAAAGTATTTTGGCGAGGTGTTGTTGAAGAACTTCTCTGGTTCATCAGTGGTTCAACAAATGCTAAGGTAATGATATTATTGTTGAATGTTTTTCCTTTATGTTCTCTTGGGAGCTGCCAAGCATGGTCGAGCTGAACAGTTTTCGTCTATCCAAAGAATTAGATCATTATAAGAATTTCGATTTACTTACGTTTTATTTTTAGTATAACACATGATGCTGTTGCTTCAATAGAACCATAGTTTTGCAAACTTGAAGCTCAGCAAATCAATTAGTGGTCAAAAGGTTAACATGTTGATGAGTCTTGTTTGATTGTTTCCACCATTTTCTGTTTAAACTTCTCAGCGTTTGATTTATAATGGCTGTGTCATGACTTGTGTTTAAGTGGGACATATCAGAAAGTAAGTTAGGATTGTTTGATTTATTCTATGTCAAATGTAACATGAAATTTTTTTTTGTTTTGTGGTAAATGGAATTTAATTGTATGTAAGCCACTGGAGGTGAATTTTTCTCTACCACATTATTAGTATTGTTTCTTCACTGCCAGAGATGAACTCTTCTCATATTTGTTGATAAAGAAATAATGAGATTACACTTTTTTTCTGTTTAAGATCTTGTTTGTAGAATGGTTATGTCTTTCTTATGATTTATTCCTCCAAATTTTTTTGCCAAATGAGGTCTCCATTGGATATTTTTTTCCCGTTAATCCATGTAATTTAGATATATCAGAGCAAGAAGAATGGACTACATCCTAATGTTGGTATCATTGACAGCTTCTTCAGGAGAAGGACATTCATATATGGGATGGCAATGCATCCAGAGAATATCTTGATAGGCAAGTGTTAGGGCTTATATTTTCTTTGAACCAGTAAAAAATTTAGTATACTTCCAATACTTGCCACTGATGTTTGTATCTTTCCAGTGTTGGACTGAAAGACAGAGAGGAGGGTGATCTTGGACCTGTATATGGGTTTCAGTGGAGACATTTTGGTGCAAGGTTGGTGGCATCTGTTCTTTCTAAGTTCAAATGACGGATCATATTATGTGCAATAATTACTGCATCCTTTACCAATTGTCTTAAATTTTACAGGTATACTGACATGCATGCTGACTACTTCGGCCAAGGTTTTGATCAGTTACTAGATGTTATTGATAAGATAAAAAATAATCCAAATGATCGGAGAATTATACTCTCAGCTTGGAATCCGTCTGATCTCAAACTGATGGCACTTCCACCTTGTCACATGTTTGCACAGGTGGTATTGGAATCTGTACTTATTTTTGTGTTATTATTTCTTCATTGTTTAGTGAATCTCTCTCTCTCCCCGTTTTTTTTTTGCAGTTCTATGTAGCCAATGGGGAGTTATCGTGTCAAATGTATCAGCGCTCTGCTGACATGGGCCTGGGTGTTCCGTTTAACATTGCATCATATGCTCTCCTGACATGCATGATTGCTCACGTTTGTGGTATGTATCTTCCCCAGTAACTGATAGTGATTTGTGCACCTGCAGAATTGTTAGATCTTGACAGTCAGATGGGATTGTTGGGTATCTCTCCAATAAATGGAGGAAAGGCTCCTTTCTAATTGGAAATAATAATGAGCTAGGCAGAGAGTCCTTATACATGTCAAGAGTGAGGCCATCATATATACCGAATCTGCATTGATTAAAAGAGATGCACTTGTGAGAAACAAAAACACACCAATGGACAGACATGGACACAAAATACATTAAAAAAGACTGGAGTTTATGAAGGATCTAATTCTTCAAGTAGATTATTCTAATGGTTTCTATTTGCCTTAGTGCTAGAGTATTGTCCATTGTGAACCCCTCTTGACTTTTTATTTTGCACAGATCTTGTTCCAGGTGATTTCATTCATGTGCTTGGTGATGCTCATGTTTATAGCACTCATGTCAGGCCTCTGCAGGAACAACTTCAGAAACTGCCAAAACCTTTTCCAGTAAGTTTAATAATTACAGAAACTACTTTGCGTCAATTATCAACTCATAACACAGTCAGGATACAAATATTTGAAACGTTTACTAAATTATTGTTATTATTATTCCTTTAAGTTTTAGTATGACATGCATTTAAACCAAACCACCATTTTTTTCTGCTCATTTTACTATCTTCTGTGTTCTCTTACCCATGTTTTAAATGCAGATTTTGAAGATCAATCCAGAGAAGAAAAATATAGATTCTTTTGTAGCAGCTGATTTCAAACTTGTAGGTTACAATCCGCACCAGAAAATAGAAATGAAAATGGCAGTATAGAGCTCTGTTGTAGGTTCAATGAACTCAAAGACTTTGGTCCCTCCTAGGCAATAATTGCCAAGTTTTGAGGCAAGTATACTGCCCACCTTTCGGAAACAGTGATGCATTTATCTCATTGAATCCTTCTGGCTTCCATTAGTTTCATTTAGACATGTTATATGCATAAGACTGCTTCGATCTGTAATGGCCATGGCATGTCACTGCTTTGCAAAACTGTGGTGTGGATTCTATGCATGTTTTACAGAGGCATATATATTATAATCAAATAGAGAATTTTATTGTCTCATTGTCTGAGATTTGAATCAAATGCTGCATACTTTTAGGGGTTGGTGACTTTATATTCATTTTTCTCAGATGCTTTAGGCCCTGGAAGAAGGTTTTTTACATTTTTGAGAAAGTTATTAGCATGCTTTGAAAGCGGTGTCAGATATAAAGAGAGAGTTGGGTTGAACCTTACATAATATAAATTTTTTTGGAAGAAATTTTGAATTTTCCTTGTTTGTTTTCAGCGGTCCATGGCTTATAAAGATTTAATTTTAAGTCTGAAGCTGCATTATTTCTGTGATGTTGCAGGCACCGCTACTGGAGGCATATACTTATTCAGAGTCTTATAACAAATAGCCAATAAACATTTTTCTTGTTGGATACACTTTTCAAGTAATGCGTATGTACCAAGTGAGAATCCTTTAGTTCCACATGGAGTTTAATGGTTCTAAGGTGATTTAGGATGCCTGTGCTTTCTTTAAGCTTTCACCATATGCACTGTTGTCAAAACTCTATTATGCTCTTCTGGAAAGAGATGGAATTTGGATAATTTTTGGAGTGTCTACGGGTGCTGTGAATTAATTTGATTTTATTTATGCTGTGAATTACAGAAATGTGTTAAGCAAAGCAAATTTTTTTCCGTGGGGTAGTAGTTTAGCAAGATACTGTTTCACTCAAGCTTTAAATAATAATTATATAAAATTGCAAAAATAAGTTGTCATTTTACATTTTTTAAGGAAAAATTATCACCATTCTAAGTATTTTAAATTATTGAATTTAACGGGTTTAAAGTTTAAGTTTAATCTTTTTTGCTGCTACCATCGGTCAAGCGTGCGTGCGAGTTTTAGAATTATGTCAAGTTCAACCTAACCTACTAACAGGCCGAGTCGGACATGTACAAGAAGTAAGCCAAACCCATTCTAAGTTCGGGTGGCCCAACTCTTTTGACATCTTTGATGTATTTCTATCAGTAAAAAATAGCATAATATTAACACATACAACCTCAAAATTCACCTTCCTTGTGAAGTGTCAACAGCCATTAACATCAAGTTTATAATTGTTCTTTATGAAATTTGGAGTAAAACAAATTAGGGTTTTAAAAGGAACAATTATTAAACATCAAGTTTATAATTGTACTTAAACAAAAATTAGGGTAAAATAGTATGCATATTGAAAAATTGTTCTTCAAAGGGAGATATATATATGAGCATTTGATAATGATAATTATCTTTTTTTTTAAGCCTTTTGTTGATGACAGAAGGTCGAGAATTTTGATGTATTATGATGTAGATATTTATATCTTATTGAATCTATGATATTGATGATTATTATACGAACCATACTTGAGATTTTGCTTTGTAGTTTGACACATACAAGTTATTTCACTTTGTATCTTTGTACAAATCTCCACTAGGTTATTAAAAAACATGAGGTATTTGTTATCATAAAAAATGTGAGATTATTAGCTTTTTAGTCATACAAATTATTATTTTGATGATAACAAATTATATGTTAATTATATTACATTAGTCTATTAGCCATTGAAGGTTTAAGTACATAAAAGGGGCATTATATGGGCAAGCAAAGTACTCATGGCAATTTAAAAACTTCAACAACTTGAAAAAAATAGAAGAGCTTTTTGGAATTATACTAGCACTTTATAAAATTGAATCTATACACAAATTTAATGTCATTAGAAAGATAACTGTATCAATATTTTAAAATTTTTTATGGAAGTTAATTTCAAAGTTGTTTATAAAAAATTATGACTAAATAATTCAGGCTTGTGCAGATGAAAAGTAAAAAGCGATTGTGTTATTTCTTAAATCGGCTGAACTAGTTTCTAAATTGGTATTCAAATCAATTGAATTGATTCTAAATTTGTCTAATGGTTAGAAATGAGCTCTAATAACTAATTTTCTCATTTAACTATAAATACCTCATACAAGAAATCTCAGAACATATTAAGACATATCACACTTCAACATCCTTAAACCTCTACGGTGTTAAAATCTTTATATTAATTCATTTGAGAGTTTAAATTATTTTTATTTTTATCAATTCTTGTATTAAATTTACGAGTGTTTGTGAGAAACACTTTAAAAAGTTAAAAAATATACAAATTCATTGTAATTGTTATATTAATACCTTATAATCTAATTTACTGTAAATGTTTTTTGACAATTTAGAGGTCAAGTATATTCATTTTTAGCTTTGATTTAAAGTAAGTGTAGAATTCACAAGGTGAGTTGCTTGGAACATGGACGAAAATCGTGTAAAGTGTTAAACCACATAACATTCGAGTGTCATTCTCTCTACCCTTCACTCTCTTTTTTATTGTAATTATTTATTATTAAATTCGCTTACATTCTAACAATTACATAAAATATTTATTTTAAAATATAATTTTTAAATACTTAATTCATACCTCCTCAGAATTGCTCACCTAAAATTTCATGTGAGAATGTATTTATCTTCCACTTTTTCATTGAGGCTGACAAAAAGAGGGTGTTAGATTCAGGACCATGGCACTTAGATGGAGCATTGATAGTGTTATTTGAGATATCTAGTATGAGAGAAATACACAAACAAATAATGAATAGAGCTGTATTCTGGGTTCAGGTGCATAACCCTCATGTTATGTGCATGGATAAAAATATTATAAGGTAGCCTGGTGAGAATCTTGGTTTTGTTGATGCTTGGGGAAATTTATTCGAATCAAAATAGAGATAGAGAGAGATATTAACCAGCCGCTAAAGTTGGTATCTTCAGGTGCAATTAAAGACAATTGATACCCCAAAGGTCCTACCATTAATGTACGAGAAGCTCCTAGATTTCTGCTATTATTGCTGCCGACTGGGACACATATTTCATCAATGTGCTGATTATAAATTGGAACTGCTAAAGGGGGCAAAGATTTAATAGTGTGAGTCTGGGAACTGGATGAGAGCGATTGTTTTATCTTAGAAGCAAAGAGTGATGAGAATAAGGAACAACAACTCAAGCAGAAGATCTTCACTGGAAAAGTCATCTGAATCGCCGAGAGAAGCTGAAAGCTGCTGTATGGATGAAAACGCAACCCGTCAAGTTCTAGATACAAAAATTAATAAAGAACTGCAAAAGCTGATGCAAGTAATTAATGATCCTGCAAAGCAAGGGGCGATGGCAGTAAAAACTCGAAATGTAGCAGCGGCCAGCAGGAAGACTTCTGGGGAAAAAACGGGAGTTGTAGGGCAAAAAAGACATGGATGTTGATGGGCTAGAACCAAAAAAAGAGACAATATTACTTAGCCCGACAAAGAGTGGCGAGACTTTCATTGCCAAAGACTCGTTGTCCTTTAGTTTATGCCTTTCACAAATAGAGACGGTGAAGTGGAGTATGATAATTTGCCTTCTACAAACTCCTTATATCAATCGTCGGTGGCCGGCAATTAGCCTCGTCAAGAATTATGAAAATCATAAGTTGGAATGTACAGGGTTTGGGGAACCCTTGCACATTCAGAGTCAATAAAATTCATGACAATATGCCTGATATCCTAATTGTTTGTGAAACTAGGCAAAGGAAATGGAAGTTATTATTACTTGGTAAGTAGGATAGGGTTGAATGGGAGGTTTTGGCATTATTTTGGAAAGCTAAGGCGAACTTAAATATCCAATCTTGTAGTCAACATCACATTGACACATTAATAAAACAAAAAGATGGAACCATATGGAGATATCCAGGTTAGGTGTATGTGAACATCCTAAAGCCCCCAAAAAAGAACACTTGGTGCTTGTTAAAACGTCTTGCTTCCCTCTCTAAGTTACCATAGTTACTTGTGTATGGTTGATTCAAAATGTGAAATTTTGAATCTAAATGAAAAGAGTAGGGGTTCTCCTCGCTACCCAAGTGCCATTGAGAGTTTTATTGAGGGTGTGAATTCATTGAGCTTGGAGGGTCAAGAATGCCTTTTATGTGAAATAAGGGTAGATTTGGGGCTAGATTAGTTGAAATGTTACTTTTGTAATGCAGCGTGGAGTAATCTCTCTAATAAGGCAGTGGTCACTCACATTAATTCATGTGTCTCTGATCATTGTCCAATACTTTTGAAAACAAAAGAAAGATGCGACTTAAAGGACTCAATTTGTGAAAATGGTGAAAGATTTTTCTATGAAGATATGTGGCGCTCGTATGATGAGTGTAAAGTGGAGGTAAATTAGTGTTGGCTTGAGAGGATGAGCTTGACTCAGGAAACTCAAATTCTACAATTCAATGGAAAAATTGCGTTTTTTAAAGAGGCAAACCTTCAATATGAGAACCCCAAAGAGCTTAAAAGCTTAGAGAAGCAATTGATCTGATGTGGCAACGATTGAGAGTGTCTTGGCTAATGGAGAGTATTAGAAACACTAAATTCTTTCATTCCAAAGCCTCTGAAAGGAAAAGAAATAATGGGATACGTAGAATTCTTGATGAGGAGGAGATTTGGGTAGAAGACAAACAAGGAGCAGCTAATGTGTTCTGTGATTATTTCTCCAATCTTTTTTTCAACATCTCTAAAACAAGATCAACTAGATACAACTCAGGAAAAATGTCAAAAAGAGATCCAAATAGCAGTAATGCAAATGGGGCCAACTAAGGCTTCTGGACCTGATGGCTTTCCAACAGCCTTCTATCAAAATCATAGGAAATCAGTGGCTGACGATGTGATTCATACGCGCCTATATGTTCTTAACCAACAGGATGACTTATCCGATTTGAATAAAACTTGTAATATTAATCTCTAAAAAGAACAACCCTAAAAAAGTAATTGACTACCGTCCCATCAACCTATGCAATGTGATCTACAAAGTCATGCCTAAAGTTTTGGCAAATAGGACGAAGATCTAGCTGGATCATTTATTGCTTTGAATTAGATCGTTTTCATTATTCATTGATTGATTACGAACAACATTACAAATAAAAGGGGTAACAATGGTTTAGTGGCTTTAAAATTAGACATAATCAAGGCATATAATAGAGTTGAGTGAAAGTTCCAGCCAGGAAAGATTGGGCTTTTGTTTGTGAAAATAAATATTAAATTACATAAATTGTAAAAAAATAATGTAGTATAAGTAGAGTATCATCTCATAAGAATTAATTTTTAAGTTAAAAGTAAATATTAAAGCATTCACAACTTAATTTTATTTGAGTTAGTTAAAAACACTAAAATGGTAAGGAATTAAAAATATTAAAATTAACTAAAAATTAAACGCGTTTAAAGGGATAAAAATTCTTATGGCAACGGATCTTAGAATCTTAAATTTACTCTATCTTTTTTATGTTCTTTAATAATAATGATTAACGGTGACTCTTGCGAATCCATTAACTAAGGATTTAGAAATAGACTCACTACCTCTCCTGAGGTCAAGTGAGACTTTATGTATACATAATCAAGTTCCTTATCTAACTTAATTTGAATATCAACTTGATTTTTTATACAAGCATTATGTTACCCTTAAGAGATTACTTTGATTTTATTAGTCTCACAACTCAATATAATCAAAGGCTATGCCCATCAAATTCAACACATGAGTTAAACTTTTTCAATCACACAACTCATAAGTTTAAATCATCTAATCAATTTTCTAATTCAATTAGAAATATTAAATTTATAAAAGCATAAAGGAATAATACAAAATATAGCAACAAATCAATTACATACATCAAAATATAGTACTTAGTAGAATTGTATCAAGCCCTCGAACATAGAGTTTAGTTATCTATAGTTAAATGCTCAAATACATTCATCTAAAGGTTCATATAAGTACTAATGTTTAAAATAAAAAGAACTATAAATATAAATTTCAAATAAAAGTAAATGAAATAAAGAGAGAATGAAAATTGTTTATAGACACTTTTAAAGCCTTCAATATTTAATAATGTTCCAAAATTCAAGCCCTAAGGATGTCTTCTATGTGAGGTTTTCAATTACTCGATCGTATTTTTTTTCTCCCAAGTTGGTTTTAAATGTTGATTGCTCTTTATTTTCACCAAAAAAGGAAGAATTTTTGACTTAGAATGACCTACTTTGGTAAAGTACTAAAGTTGAAACATCTAGCCTTTCAAAAAATTCTAAAATAATGGCTTTTATAGTGCAGGAAAAAGCAGTAATGCTACGGAATTTTCTTTGGAATGCAGGGGCATTCTCAATTGTACTGTATAAACACTATGGCATTCTCACATGACTGCGCCACTAAACTAGTGTGGGAGTGTTGGCTGTCTTGGGGATTCTCGAGAATTTACGTAGTCTCATTCCATCCTTACATCATAGCATTCAGCTTTCTTAGAAATGTAAGGGCATTGGCAAGTTAACGTTGAGGCATTTATCCAAATAGATGAACACTGGCCCATTTAATGATAGAACACTGTGGTGTTTATCCATTTTTTTTTGAAGCCTTCTTTGAATTTTCATTCATTAGCTCCATTTTTGACGTTTTTCCTTTCAATTCATCAATTTCATTATCTATCCCACAAAATCAACACTTGAGTACATAAATATTATGTAGTTACTTGAAAATAATAAGAATCTAAGTCTAAATATGGTCAAAATACATATCAAACTCGTTCGCATAAGTTTTGCATAGAGCTGGATAAAGTTAGTTATGAGTTGCATAACTACACCAGAATTTTCCAACCTAATTAATGGTAGAGTAATAGGAAGAATTATTTTGCAAATGAGATTAAAATAGGGTTACTCACTCTCCTTATTTATTTTGCAAATGAGATTAAAATAGGACAAAGATCTAATTGGATCATTTATTGCTTTGAATTAGAGCATTTTCATTACTCATTGATTACATATAATAGAGTTGAGTGAAAGTTCCAACCAACCTATGGAAAGATTTTTGTTTGTGAAAATAAATATGTACGAATATTAAACTGCACAGATTATAAAAAAGTAATATAATATAAGTAGAGTATCATCTCATAAGGATTAGTTTTTAAATTAAAAATAATTACTAAAGCATTCACAACTTAATTTTATTTAAGTTAATTAAAAACACTAAAATGGTAAGGAATTAAAAATACTAAAATTAACTAAAAATCAAACGCGTTCAAAGGGATAGAAATTCTTATGGCAACGGGTCTTAGAGTCTTGAATTTACTCTATCTTTTCTATGTTCTTTAATAATAATGATTAACGACGACTCTTGCGAATCTATTAACTAAGGATTTAGAAATAGACTCACTACCTCTCCCGAGGTCAAGTGAGACTTTATGTACACATAATCAAGTTGATATCCTTATCTAACTTGATTTGAATATCAACTTGATTTTTTATACAAGCATTATGTTACCCTTAAGAGATTACTTTGATCTTATTAGTCTCACAACTAAATATAGTCAAAGGCTATGCCCATCAAATCCAACACATGAGTTAAACTTTTTCAATCATACAACTCATAAGTTTAAATCATCTAATCAATTTTCTAATTCAACGAGAAGCATTAAATTTATAAAAGCATAAAGGAATAATGCAAAATATAGCAACAAATCAATTACATACATCAAAATATAATACTTAGTAGAATTGTATCAAGCCCTAGAGCATAAAGTTTAGTTATCTATAATTAAATGCTTAAATACATTAATCTAAAGGTTCATATAGGTACTAATGTTTAAAATAAAAAGAACTATAAATATAAACTTCAAATAAAAGTAAATAAAACAAAAAGAGAATAAAAATTATTTGTAGACACTTTTAAAGCCTTCAATATTTAATAATGTTCCAAAATTCAAGCCCTAAGGATGTCTTTTTTGTGAGGTTTCCAATTACTTGATCTTATTTTTTTTTCTCCCAAGTTGGTTTTAAATGTTGATTGCTATTTATTTTCACCAAAAAAGAAAGGATTTTTGACTTAGAATGGCCTACTTTGGTAAAGTACTAAAGTTGAAACGTCTAGCCTTTCAAAAAATTCCAAAATAGTGGCTTTTATAGTGCAGGAAAAAGTAGTAATGCTACGAAATTTTCTTTGGAATGCATGGGCATTCTCAACTGTACTATATGAACACTATGGTATTCTCACATGACTGCGCCACTAAACTAGTGTGGGAGTGTTGGCTGTCTTGGGGATTCTCGAGAATTTACGTAGTTTTATTCCGTCCTTACATCATAGCATTCATCTTTCCTAGAAATGTAAGGGCATTGGCAAGTTAACGTTGAGGCATTTATCTAATGGATGAACACTAGCACATTTAATGATAGAACGTTAGGGTGTTTATCCCTTTCTTTTGAAGCCTTTTCTGAATTTTCATTCATTAACTCCATTTTTGACGTTTTTCCTTTCAATTCATCAATTTCATTATCTATCCCACAAAATCAACACTTGAGTACATAAATATTATGTAATTACTTGAAAATGATAAGAATCTAAGTCAAAATATATATCAAACTCATACCCATAAGTTTTGCGTAGAGTTGGATAAAGTTAGTCATGAGTTGCATTTCTACACCAAAATTTTCCAACCTAATTAATGGTAGAGTAATAGGAAGAATTATTTTCCAAATGAGATTAAAATAAGGTTACTCATTCTCCTTATTTATTTATAACTTGTGCTAATATGTTTCTTAACCTTGTGAATGTTGTATACATTTTAACAAACGACTATCTATAACTCATTTTTTTTATAGGTGATAGATTGATATTTTCAAGGGCTAATCTTAGTTAGAATAGTAAACTCAAATAGAGTTTTTAGTGCTATGCTGTTGCGTCTGGCCAAATTTTCAGCTATGAAAAATCTTTGATGCTCTTAAGTTCTAATATGTCACAACATCACAAACTTAGTGATACACGGAATCTTCAATCTCAATGAGGTTTTGATGCACCAAAAATGTACTTGGGGTTGCCATTTATAGTGTGCAGAAATAAAAGTATTTTTTTCATTGAAATCAAACTAAGGGTGGACTATAAAATCTATGGTTGGCAGAGCAAGCATTTTTTCAGTAGGGTAAAAACAATTCTTATCAAAACAGTGACACAAGCAATCCTTACATATGTTATGAGTACTTTTATGTGACATCCAAATATCAATAGCTAGCTTCATTTTGGTTGGGTACGAAGAGTGATGTGATGAAAATTTATTAGCTAAAATGGAACAAGATGTTGTCAGAGTATATGGGATCCACTAACTCTTTGGTCTACTTGCTGGATGACACCTCAGAGCCACCGATATAGTAACCACTTATCCACAACCAGTAAGAATAAATATATATATATATATACATATTTTATTTATATGTGGGTGATACTTGATTTATGTAATGTTATTAGTAGTGTTTGTATAGATTAAGGACCTACTATTAGTATTGAATTTATTTGCAAGACTTTAGATTTATTTTAGGGATCAAATTGTAATACTTTAAAAGTTTTGGGGGCTAATTCATAAATACTAGAAATTAGCATTTTAGTATAAAAATACACATTTGTAACCCTAATTCACTCATTTTGGTCGAGCCACCTCTTTTAGAGTGAGAAAAGAGAGAAAGAAAGGGGAGAGAAAGAGAAGAAGAAGAAAAAAAAAGAGAGGAAGAAAGTCAGAATTTAAGCTTTAAAAGGTATATTATAACCCTTTCTTAGTTTCTTGGTATTAATTTAGTTAATTATTTTAAGTTTTGATTTTTGAAATAAGTACAATTGAGGATTTGATGTGGATTTCGTAAGATATTGTAAGAATTGATGATGATTTATGTAGATAGCTTGATAAATCATGATGAATTGCAGAATTTCTACTTGATAGTCTCTTGATCTAGAAATTTTATAAATTGTTGTACTTCGATTCTGATTTTGAATTTTGAGTATATACAATTAGACATGTCTGAAATAATTTGAGACTTTGAATCGATTGAAAATTTCAAAAATTAAATTTGTAGTGAATTTATCAAAATGACCCTGAAATTCTGGAAAGTTTCTGTGTTAATAGTATGATACAGTGACAAATAATTTTTGATCTGCTGAATGATCTTCAAAAATTACAAATTTATGAAATATGATAATTTTATATGTCTAATATGATATACTCAGAATTGAGAATTTAGATCAATGTGGTTAAATTTTTATAATTTTCTAAAGTGTATTAGCTCATTACAGTATTTGATTAACAAATTTTTAAAGCTATAGAATAAAATAGTTTTAAAATACTTTTGGGAGTGATTTTGAAGTGAACTATTTATCATGGATTGAGATATGTGTCAAGAGTAATTATGTGATATTTTTATAATTTTTGAGTTAGTATATGATTTTATAAAATTAGGAGATTGAATACTATTCAGTAAATATCTTGATCCTATCAGGTTAATAGTTTGAATTTGATGGTGTTTATGGAATGGATTGTGTAGGAATTATGATATAATATTCATATATAAGAAGGATATATGAGTCAAGAATGATATTCTGATTTTGGAGTAATTAGACATCATTTGATGTATAAATTTGTTTTGTTAAATGTAAGTGGTCAGAATGATAGGTTTTGAGAAATCAAGTAATTAGACCAATTCGATATGATAAGTGCAATATGTGTAATTTTGTAAGCTATTTAAAGTATTTCGTATGAATGTTGAGGCTTATAAAAGGATTAATCTCCATTGATAGGTTAAGGAGATTTAAACCTTATAGCTGAAAGTGTTAAGAGGTAAGTATACTAGACTTTTACTGAAATCACAATAAGAATAGTAATTGTCTATGTATGATTTTGTAAATGTGCTTAGAAATATGTTTATATTATGCCAAAGTATATTTGATATGAAATGTGAAAGACATATGTCTATGAATGTGAGCATTGACATTAAGCATAGACATACATGTGTTTATGAAAGTGAGCTTTCAAAATGAAATGTGTTTAACAAAGAAAGCTTTTGAAGTGAAAAATGTCCATAAGATACGTTTTGTGTTTTGAGGATGCTTGAACTCACTATTTACTTAGCAGGCACCTTATGTAATTTGTGGAGCCTTTATAAGTGACATTTCCTTCGGGATTGGTATATGTTATGTGTTTTGTATGTAGGGAGGATCCTATTGGTACCTAAAGGAAAATTGAGTCATCACATTCGTGTGGTAGCGTATTGGTGCATGTGAGAGGACTCATCGATGATCAGGGTGAGGGTTTGGCTCTTATCTTTCGGCATGAGCATTATATATATGTAATTTAAACCTCATTTGTACTATTCCTCTCATACGGTATATCACCTACAAGTGACATTTGACTCATTATATGATATGTGATATGGAAGTCTTACTAAGTAGTAGTTGAGTAATGGTATTCCTATTATATGTTTTGAAAGAATGTGTAAGTGCTTACCTAACATGTGATTTGATAAGATTATGATTTTGATTTATCACAGTATATCATACATATGCATTGTGTACATATATGTATTTGTATTTGATGTATGAAAAATTAGTATGCTTACTGAGTTTTATACTCATTATAGTTTATAGTGATTTCAGGTAAATAAGGTACATGTGTGCTTAGCGAATTTGGCAAGGCTTCTGCTGTTCCTTGGGTTCCCTAAGTTGCTAGGTTACTGAGTGTTTCATTTGGGACACGTGAGTTAAGATATTTGATTTGTCCCTATTGAATAAATACTATTATTTTATAGTGTGTGGTAGTATTTGATTTAAGTTTCACCAAGTGTGGTTATGAGTTGATTTTAAGTAAGAATTTATAATGAATATATTCTAGGCTTTCGGTAACAAAGTTGCCACTGGTGACATAGTAGAGTGTTAATCTCTGAGAAAACTCTGCGTATCTCCGGTTTACTAATTGCCTGAGTCATAATTCAATTGTTATAATTCTGAAAAAAAAATTGAAATAAATGTTTAAATATTGTCAATAAATATTTATGTTTATATTTTAAACATGAGACCAACCTGTAAACAAGAATTTAAGAATATACTAGAAACATTAAGATGGTAAGTGTACTAAGGATTCCTATGTTGAATTAAAGTTTAAAATTTTATGTAATATTATTTATGAGTGCACATTATTGAATGAATGTAAGTTATGTCTGTTGGGTTATGGGGTACATTAAAACTAGGGTGCTTGCATGTGGGTTGTGTTCATCATACAAACAATATACATATCTCATACATACATGTGCACAGCGGAATATTAAATACAATGAACACAGAAAATACATATTTGATAAACTGAAAATTCGAAATTGAGAAATATCACCAACGAAGCCTTTGGATTAATTTTCTTTGAAGTCCACCATGAAATGAATCTTTGATCAATCCTAGCAATTAACAAGGGTGGGTTTGATTGTCTGGAATGACAGCATCTTAATCCAGCATATATGTTTAACTCTTAAACATGATTCAAAGTTAAACTATTTAACTTAATTAAATTTGTTTTTTCTTTTATTCAACTCTTGAATAAATAAAACAAATCTTGTTTTTAGTTATTATATTTAGTAACCATTTATCTAATTTGTTTTGTTGTTCTAACATTTAAAACACAAAACAAACAATTTCAATTTCTCAAATTGAATTGGCGAAACAATTTCAAAACCTTTTGATTTTCAATTTCATTTCACTTTATATACTAATGCATAAATTCCAAACTAATTTGAATTTCATTTGGCTTAACCTAACCTTAGTTAACATTTAACCATAGTTAGATTATTTTAACTTAACCTTTAAGTTAATAAATATTTAATTAATTTAACCATAGTTAACTAACTTAACCATGGTTAGGTTAACCTTTACTTAACCTTTAAGTAAGGTTAACTTAACTTAACCATTTGGTTAACTTTTAACCTTAGTTAAGTTAAATCATTTATTTAACAATTAAATAAATAAATATTTATTTTAATTATTTAACAATTAAATAATCATAAAGTGAAATTACTTTTATATCCTTACTAGGTTACCAAGTTAACCTAAAGTGTGTCCCCCCATTTAACCATATACTTTAGTTAACGTAACCTTAGTAATTGCTGAATTATACTGTATTGAACAATTCAATACGGTACACTGCCCAAGTACTCAAAGAGTACATTTCATATTGGGACTCTCTAGGTCCACACCCGATTTGTCAAATGGAACTATTCCATTAATCCGTAATCGATGCCCCACGCACACGTTACGAATATTACAAATCAGCGTGTCAGACCATACAAGTTGAGGTCATAACGTATATGTATAATCCTTCCATCATTTATATCCTGGATGTGCGGGGATATAGATTAACACCATCAAATTCCCATTTGCTCATCCATAAACTTATCTCCAGATTCGTATCTCGATAAACAATATACGCAAACACTTTTGCTATATTGTTTAACCGTGTGGGAAACTCTTTCCCGGGTTAATGCTTGTGGCCACAGGACTTTATGAAATATAATCTCAGAGCATCGGATATACAACTTACCTACGTAAGCTGACGGATTCCGTATCTACGCACATCGGACTCCATGAGCATCGGACCATACCCAGCGACACATAGCGGTCAGACCATGAAAGGTCTCTGACATATGTGGAACCCAAGCATGATGGATCACTCACAAGACACCGTGGCGCTCAGGTCAAAGGACCATGATTACTACTTAACTCGAGAGGACCTTCCTTTGATGGTTTCATAGGATATCTATTGGGGTCCTCATGAGTTTGTTCAGTATCCAGTCCTGACTGGATACCCGCATGCCTATACAAGCTCTAAGCTCATGGTCAGCTAAGAACAACCATCTGAACTAGTCAGATATAGACATACATTAATCTATATATTGTGAATTCACCGATAGACCCTCATTGGTGATCATAGATCAGGAACATTATATTTGAGACATACTTACATAATGATATTTCTTAGCCCCTATTGCAACTCTTTGCAACTATATCATTACAAGTATACTCTCAGGTCTTTATCCCATTATAGACAAGGTTTTAACTCTTTATACCTCGCTGACTCTTATAAACTAATAACTATTAACAATGCTAAGTATTAGCATTTATAACTCTCAGCTTTGATAACTATTAGTTCTGATCTAAACTCCTTTAGATCAGATCTGAACTCTTTCAGATCAAACAATGTCTGTAATGTTACAAGCATTCTACCATATTAATATGATATTAACAATCTTTATTCGAAATGTTTATTGTATAAATATTAACAATTAATATTCATACAATATTGGAATGGCACGTGAGCACCAGCTCCAACAATGTCATGTGTAAGATCTTTTAGGTCTGGGGCATGACAATCGACGTCCCAGCACACAATTATTCAGGTTACCTGTGCCCCCAAGAAATTGAACCCCCGCCTCATCCATATGGAGGCCTTATAGGCCTTTAGAGGTTCGTCGTTGTACTCATCGGGATGGCCAGCCTAATGGGTACAAGGATAAGTCGCTAAGGTAATATAAGGGGAAGGTCCCGGGCTCGATTCCTTGGGGGTTTGCGCATAAGTTGGATATGTTGGGGCGCTAGCCTGGAGATCTACTGGTGGACCCCAAGTGTTGGGGTAGGCCCCACACACCCTGAAAAAGGTCGTTGTACCCATCAGGATGGCCAACCTAATGGATACAAGGACGAGTCGCTAAGGTAATATAAAGGGAAGGTCCTGGGCTCGATTCCTTAGGGGTTTGCGCATGAGTTGGATGTGTTGGTGCGCTAGCCTGGGGATCTACTGGTGGACCCCAAGTGTTGGGGTAGGCCCCACACACCCTGAAAAAGGTCAGCTTGAAAAAGGTCGTTGTACCCATCAGGATGACCAGCCTAATGGGTACAAGGACGAGTCACTAAGGTAATATAAGGGGAAGGTCCCGGGCTCGATTCCTTGGGGGTTTGCGTATGAGTTGGATGTGTTGGGGCGCTAGCCTGGGGATCTACTGGTGGACCCCAAGTGTTGGGGTAGGCCCCACACACCCTGAAAAAGGTCAGCCTTTTTATCAGACTGTGTAGGGCCCACTAACCCTTTAGTCTAACCAGCACAGGGATCACCATCCCCCACTAGTCACCACTAATCAGGCACTAGCGTACCCACACAACCAGCTCAAGTTACTTGCGCCCCCAAGAAATCCAACCCCCGCCCCCATATCTATGGAGGCCTTATAAGCCCACTAAAAGGTTAGTGGGCCCTACACAGTCTGACAGAAGTGTCAGCCCAAAAAGATTGGGGGGGAGGCTTAGGATTCAGAGCTCTTTGATGCTTTAACCAACTGCTACTTGTTAAGCAAGGTTGGCGATTAATAAATTCTCCAAACTCATTGATAGCCAAAGTTTTAAAAGCCGATATTGCAAGCACAAAGAGTTTCTCAATGCAACAAGAATAAGTAATCTTACTCTCATTTAGCGTAGTCTTATTTAGGCAGAGATGTTTCAGGTAAACACATCAGATGAAAATAGGCATAGGAGATAAAGTATTTGCCTATAAAAGTGACTGGATGCCTCAGTCCTCTACATTTAAACTAATGCCACTTCCCTCTTTAGATTGAAATTGTAAAGTTCAGAAGCTTATTAACAACAACAGGTGGAATGAGAACTTGATTAAGAGGCATTTCTTGTCTTATGATGCTGATATAGTTCTGATAATCCTATGCCTTACAGACTAGAGGATGATCAAGTGTGTTGGCATTATGAAAAAAGAGATATGTACACAATAAAGTGTAAATAGTGGTTTTCAAGTTGCTTTAAACACCTAATACTCAAACTAGGCAAATTCTTTTACTGACGCTTCTTAGTGGTTGCAAACAATTTAGAATTATTTAGTGCTAGCAAAAGTCAAAATCTTTCTATGGAGAGCCTATTTAACTTGCTTCCAACAATGAAAAATTTGTTCAAGAGGAGAATTTTGAAGGAAACAACTTCTTCCCTATGTCATTTAGTTTCAGAAGATGTGTATCATGCTCTAATTAGATGTAAGATGAATAGGAAAGTTTGAAAGGCTTCTATATTTAAGCACATGGCTAAGATGAATGACAGGCAAAATTTTTGGAATTTGTACAGAATGTTAGAGCCATGGTAACAAAGCGAGAGTTTGAGAAGTTAGTTATCATTCATTTTGTTGGATAGTTGTTATGACATTTATAACTCAGCGGAATAGAAAATAATTTTTTTTAATTTTTGTTTTCATCAGATAAAAATATATTTTATCTTAAGATTTTATGAATATATAAATTTGATGTTAAAATAAATAAAAATTAATAAAAACATACCTTGAATCCACGCCGAATTTTCTTTCATCAAAGGATTCCAAACCAAGTCTTTTATTCTATAGTGAGAAGAAGAGTGGGCTTCCAAATTTTTTTTCTTCTCTTAAGAAAAACAAATGTATCATGTGTTTTTTTTCACGTATGTGTATCGTGTCCTATTTAAACTAATATTCTAATTTTTAAAATAATAATTTAATTAATAACATTTATTAATTAAATTATTATCTCTTAAAAAGAGACTTTATTAATGTAAACTATATAAAGTCTCACTCTTTGTGGTTAACATATAATATCAAATATTTGAACATTATTAGCTTTTAATAAAAGGAAAACACTATAATTAAAAATAAAATCTTTTTTATAATTTAAAAAATTATCATTTATTTATTTAATTTCTTAAATTAAATATTTAATTATATTTAGATAAGATATTATCTATATTAATTAATTTTATCTAAATATAAAATATACGAATTTGAAAATTTTTTTTTGACACATAATTTGTATAATAACACAATCTTTTTTTAATTGTTCATTATAATAATGAAATAGGTGGTATTGGAGACTTATGGACCTATAATTTCAAGTTCTAATAATTTTTGAATAATTAATTAAACTCTTTAATTAATTAATTCAATTTATTAATTTTAGTGTTATTCTACTAAAAATCTAGAATTACACTCTTAAAATTGTAGATATAATTTACTTAGAAAACTTAGAGTAATCAATTAATTTAATCACTATATGCAATTCAACCCTCCATAGATGGTTCATAATTAGAGTTAGGTTAATTACTGTTTTACCACTCTAATTATTTCTTTATCCTTAAGTACCATTAATTCACAAGTAAACAGTTAATTTGTAACATTATTACAAATTGAGCGCTCTAACCATTCAGTTCTAGAATTAACCTTTAAAAGAACATTCTTTCTAATTTCTATTAGGAATGAATTGATTCTATATCTGTAAATCATACTCCCAATCGTTTATCTCACTATGCCACTAAAATACAAGTTTTTAGCATGTTCTTTAGGCAAACCGTAATGAGTATTTCAAATGACATAATGACATAAATAGAATTTTATGATCACTCAGGATTAAGATTAATCTGCATATGATCATCAGTTGACGTTATTTGAATTCTTAACTAACAATGGTATTTTACATAATAATTCAAATTACGTCTGATTCAAACCTATATAATCATATTATATATAGTGCCTCCACCATAATGTCACTACATTAGTAATTCGGATACAATCATTACATTTTAAATGTCTGTGGACTGCACTAGTAATATTTAATTAAAGATCCCAAATTTTAATTAATTTATTATGGACTTTTTTATTTATTATCTATAATTTTAATCCTCTTGTATATAACAATTATATACTAAAGTTATGAGTATATAAATAAAAAAGGAATTTTTTGATATTTATGTCATAAAATTATAAACACTTTTTAATTATAAAATTATAACTTTATTAATTTTATAAAAATAGTATAAGTACATACTTTTAGGACAGTATCCCTAATACTTTTAGTAACATAGTCCATAAGTAATGAAGCTCAATTCATATTTAAAACAATAGACCTAGAAAGTATTCTAGCTCGAGCAGAAGCAATCCTAGAATTTTTCAATCCAACTCGGTTTCAACCTAATTTAGAGATAAATTCATTAGAACCAACTCCCTAAGTAGTCAACTGTTCTTGATGGTTGGTATAAACTTTATATGGATACATTTATTTGATAAGATGAATAAAATGTTTGGCATGAGAATGATAATCAAGATGTTGGATTTCAAGATAAGAACACTAAAAGAACAACATAGAAATTTAGGGGCACACTTTTATTACTGTTATTTCAGAATTTATACAGAAAAACAAACAAACAAATATCTTCGATAGATATCAGATAACATTACCAAGTCAAAAGTCAAAAATTTAAACTTACCACTATTCCTGCAATCTAGCAGGATATTCTTGACAGCAAAATACTAGGTTTCTGGTTTTATTTTAGTCTCAATTCTGCAGCAAATATAGCATTTGTCATCACAAGAACTTCAATGGAGAGCTTATGATAGCAGGCACAAGCTCAACCATTTCTAGGAATGATGTAGAACATGCATAAGAAGAAGCTATGAGATTTGGTATCCATATTCAGTCTTAACTTCACTGATAGTTGATTTTACAGGAAAAGATTATTCAACCAAAGATATCATAAGTGAAATTCAGGAGCTCACCAAGGAGAAAAACAATTTCAAAGTTCAGTTTGCCTAGAGAAATTGTAACGAAAATGCTCACAAGTTGGCTAGATTAACCTTTAGTATCAAAGATCATATAATTTGGCTTGATGGTTGTCCAGTAGATTTGTCTTTCTCTTTGAGAAGTTAATAAAATCGCCTATCTTTTTGTTTTTAGAATACATTTTTGATAGGTTAAGGTGGATCTCTATTGTCACTTTCTTGAAACTGGGGTTTAATTGTTTGGATATAGAAAAAAAGCATCGTTGAATAATCACCATGGTGATTGTGATTGTTGGAAGAAATCGCCCACAGTACGACTAAACTGTTCAAATTTAATCCAAACTTAGAGCGGCATTGAATGACTCACAGTACCTTCAAACGTGAGAATCTTTGGTCATTGTCTCTTTGTATTCATTTTAATATCTGCAACTGGAAGTCAAGCTCCTCTCAACATCAACATTAGGTTAGCTGACAGACTTTTTGAATCCTATTTTTCTAACCTAGAGGACAAGTTAGCAAAAAGATTTTGACTTATGCCGCATATTTTCATTAAAAAAAAATGTGATGTTTGAGCACTTACGTAAATGGCTCATTAAAACAAAGGTTCTAAGTTCAATTCCAGGGAAGTAAAAAAAGAAGAAAAAAAGCGATGTTTGAAACTAAGTGTTACTAGAATTGTCCGTTATATAATTTAGAAACGTAAAGCAAAATAATAAAGTGAACCATATAATAAATGGCATTCACAGAAAAAACTAATACATTATTTAATAATCATTATCGCATGTGCGTGACTGAGTGCATGTTATATTAAGTAATCAACATCGTCTTTGCTCTGTATTTTGGGCACAAAGGAATTTTTCAAGAGCAAACACGGACATATAATACTTAAAAAATCCTTTGGAGATTGATTGCTACCAGGTCTAATGGTGCCCGTGGTGGCAGAATAGCTGTTGTGGCTTTTCCAAGCCGCCAGCGTTCGAGACCTGGTAGAGAGAGAGAGAAAGAGAAGCAATGAAGAAACTCCAAATTAGAGGTATTCTAAAATACCTCCTTTTTTCCCCCTCCATCACACGCTTCATTCATTTCATCTTTTTATGATTTAGGCTTTTATCTACTTCGACATTTTACATTTGTAAATTCATCTTTATAGGAATAAGAAAGCAAAAAATAAAATTAGATATGAAGAAAAGGGTCACCATAGTCTCCTAGTTGCCTGAGTGGACGGGTAGCTAGCATTTCTTAGTTACTACCCACTAAGGTTCAAGACTTGGTAGTTGATGAAGAAACTAGCAAAAGCAAGAAGAAAAAAAAATCAAACAAAAAGAGGTACCTTATTGTTTTTGGAAAAATAGTTATTATGGTTACAAGAACTATCTTTTGATGATCTTAATTTGCAACCAAATGCACCCAAATAAACTTTTCATAGATGTAATTCATAACCAAATGTAAGTTGTGGATATTATAGTTTCATTGTTGAAGCAAGATTTCAAGCCAATCCCTGAGACTAAAAGTAAATTGTCATGGAACCTCTATTCTAATGACAAACCACTGCTTGTTGCTTGCATACGTCCCTTAGAACATTATTGAATCTTTAGCATATCTTTACTCTTCCTTACCAGTGGTTTTCTCTTCAAGCTTTTCCATACTTTCAGCTTCCACTGCTTTGTCTTCTGCTTCTTTGGCTTCACTTTCATCCTTTTCTCTCATCTTAATCTCAAGAAACTCAATTAGGCCTCTTAGTGCAATGTCAGGCACCTCATTCCTCATTAGCCTCTCACCCACATCTGCAGGGGTCACCTTTGCTTTTTCTATCAGCTCTTCAATCTCTGGAAATAGCGGATGTTCTGTGATTCCAAGGTAGTTGGTGGCCAGCATTTTGAACCCACATGGAGTGCAATAGGACATGTGGATGTGCACATCCATACGACCAGAGCGCAACAAAGCAGCATCAAGCTTGTCTTTGTGATTGGTTGTGAACACTATGATCCGCTCATCTCCACAGCTTGACCATAGTCCATCAATGAAATTTAGCAATCCTGATAAGGTCACCTGAACCAAAGAAAAAAAATATGTGATCAAGTTACTGGTGTATTGGTTCTGTTTATAAGAGTAGCCTTAATGGCCATTATAGAAGTTGTGTAATTATCTTAGGTAGCATTATCTAGCAAGCTGTGCGGTGGATTACCTTGCCAAAAAGCTGCTCACATACAAAGTTCACACATCTATTCATGTGTGCTCAGACAATGCTATATGCCATGCTCTTAAAAAACTGAAAGATGAATAAGTAAACAAGTATGACCTATGAAAGAAAGGTCAGCCTTGTATGACCTATGAGCATGCTAGTTGAAACTCTTCAACGAACATGTCACTTGCATCAAATAGTCGAGTAGCCCCTTTTGCCCCTCCTATTTCCTACTGTTTCCACTGTATGAATAAGTGATCTAAACGTGTGGAGGCCTGCAAGCTTTAGTGAAGCCAATTGATGGGGAGTGATTTAGCGCTTGTATCTCATTCATTAAATCCTCTCTGCTTTTTGGAGCTAGTTGCCAACAACGGATACCTTCACTAATCCTAGAACTAGAACAGTCTCTGCCGGTACCCAAAAACTTGGTTGAAAGCTTATCTGGGTCTCCCCAATGTCAAAACTCCCCCAACATCACTACAATAAAAATCATCTAAGTGGATACATAAATACTTGACAACAGATTTGTGATTTGCAGCTTGTCTTCCGGTGTTAGAATAGACTAACTTTGCTATAACAATTAACTCAATTTCACGTCAGAAATTAGGAACATGATATTGAACATTAAAAGGTTAAGTTCATTAGCAGATCAACCAAGAGTCATCAGACTAGAGGAATCATCAAGTTAAAAGATATGCATATTGTATAATAACATTACCTGAGGTCCTTGACTGTAACCAGGTCTAAACCAATTAGGATTCACATTCACAACCCTTGCCTCTGCACCTGCAAGCCTATCCTGCAACTCAATGGAACAATCAATGTCTTCCACAACCAAAATGGACCTATTCTCTGTGGCAATCAACATATTCCTTAACTCCATATTCCCCCTGAGATTAGTCAACTCCAAGTCATACACATCAAATTTGAGATAATTGGCCATGGCAGCAATCAAGCTTGACTTCCCAGTTCCTGGAGGACCAAAAAGCAAATACCCACGTTTCCATGCCTTGCCTACTCTTCTGTAAAAATCCTTCCTCTTCACAAACCTCTCAAGATCCTCCATTATCATATTCTTCACATCAGAATCCATTGCCAGTGTATCAAAAGTGGCTGGATGATCAAGATTCACTGAGTGCCATACATCTCTAAACCCTCCCCTATCATACCTCAAAGTAAAAAGCTTCAAAGTTTTCCTTTGCTTGCTTATTTCTTTGGCTTTCTTCAACACATGAGGTATGTACGTGGCCAAGACCATATCTTTATGCTTCTTGTGAAAACACAATTCAAAGAACTTGACTTCAGATTTAACCACAGGGTTGAAATGGTCAGGACTCTGGCGAACCTCTGTTTGGACTTGTTTTGAGGCAAACCTCCATTTGAAGTGAACCCCATTGAAGACATCAAAAATCTCTTCATTTGTTTCGACAGAAACTGAAACATTGGTTTCTCTGTTTGGCAAGTTGACTTTGATTCTTTTTACGTTTGGTGGGATTCTGGGCTCAAGATAAAGCTTTGCAGCTTTAAAGATTTTGTTTTGGTTGAGGCCATCATCATATTCTTCAATGACAATTGTCAACTCATTAGAAAAACCTGCAATGAGATTTTTGAGCTTTTGAACCATGTAACCTCGAACCTCATAAGGCAAGAAATCATGAACAACGGATCGAACGACCATGACCGTGGCTGCGACAGAAGCAGCAGCAGATACTATAGTGGTGGTTGATGGCATTTGGGTATTGTTAAAAATCATTTTTTTTTTTTTTCTGTTTTGGTAATGGTTTTGTTTGGTTTGAGGGAAAAATAAAAGATAAATGGGGTTTTTGATTAATGGGTTTTGGTTGTTATCGAGTTTGACGATGATTTCGTGGAAGGGAAAATGTGAGAAAGAGTGGGAAAATGAAAGCAAATGGCGAGGAGGGACTGAAGAGGTTTTGATTTGATTTGGAGTTTTGGTGATATTTGATTTGGTTAGTTACAAGATATTCCAAGAGGGGGAAAAGTGAATATGAAATTACGAAAATGAATTTAGAATTTTCATATTTTATTACAAATAATCAATATCGGTTGTTTATAATTATGGTAAGACTAATTCTTAATTGAATCCGAGATAAATGGATTTCTTTTCGGGTGTAGCAGACAAAATAACATACTTGTATAATTTCTTTTAAGCATGGTCAAAATGTAATATTATTGATTATATTAATAATATTATATTATAAAGTTCTTGATATAAAATTAAAATATTACCGAAATAGTATATAAAGATAATATAAATTTATTATAATTCGTTCGGACATATTACTCTTTCATGAAAAAAATATATACAAACTCGATAATAAGAAACTATTATAATAAATAATTATTATTATTATATTGTTAAGTGTAGAGAAAATTTACTCTCATATAAGACGAAAAAGTTACCCTTACATCGAAGAAAAAAATATATTCTCATATAAACATGAAAAAAATTTATCTTCACATAAAAGAGATAAAAATTTATCTCAACACAAAAGAAAATAAAATAATCCACCACATTATTACAACTATTCTCTACTAGAATAAATAATAAATATGCACATAGTTGTATAAATTTAATTTAAATAAAAGTGAAAGTGGATTTTATTTGTAAATTTAATTTTATAGGTTATTAAATTTGCATAGTTAACCTCTTTTTTGGTGGGAATTTTTTTATCATACTCAAAATTTATAGTTATATTTTATTGACCAAATATATAACACTTTACTCATTTTACTCTTATTTATATAATTTATAAAAATATATACTATAAATTTATTATAACTAATTTAATAAATAAATTTAATCAAAAATTTATTTTAATGAAAAATAATAAAAATAATCATTTACATAAAAAAATTAAATTATAAAATTAAAAAAAAATAATCACTTATGTGAGCCCTATAGCGCGTTACATGGCGCGCATCAGTCAACGTGGTGCCATGCGGCATTTTTATTTTTTTATATTATTAAAATTTTATGCTATAATTTATAACTTTAAAAAAGTATATATTTATTTTTAATTAATTATTTTTAACCACTATTTATTAAAAATAAATTAATTGTTAAAAAATTAAATTTGAATAAAAATAATAACAAAATTTAATTAATTTTAAATAATTAAAATAAAATTTTAATTTAATTAGGGGTCATGGTTTAGGTTAATTATTTTATTTTTTATTTTTAGTTATAAATTAATTTAAAAATAATTAATTTCAAATAACACAATAATTTAAAATACCTTGTAATGCGCTACATACCATATTAATTAATGTAAATAAATTAATTTTTTTTCTCTTTTTATGTTATAAATTAATTAAAAGAATAATTTAATAAAAAATAAATATGTACTTTTTTAAGTTATTATAATATTTATAATAATTTTAAAAATTAAATAACATAATAAATAAAAAATAAAAAATGCTCTTATTGCATGCACTTTAGCACGCTACACCTCGCGCAACACCCTGTTGCGTGTGCTACGGGGCATGCAACAGAAGTATTTTTAATTTTTATAATTAATTTTTTATTTATTATGTTATTTATTTTTTAAATTATTATAAATATTATAATAACTTTTAAAAATATACATTTATTTTTTAATTTAATTATTTTTATAATAAATGTTTTAATTAATTTATAACATAAAAAGAGAAAAAAAATTAATTAATTAAAATTAATTAATAAGGTATGTAGTGCATTACATGGTGTTTTAAATTATTGTATTTTTTAAATTAATTTATAATTAAAAATAAAAATAAAACAATTAACCCTGAACTATGATCCTAAACTCTAAATGATAAATTCTACTTAAATTAAAATTTTATTTTAATTATTTAAAATTAATTAAATTTTGTTATTATTTTATATTGAAATTTGGTTTTTTAACAATTAATTTATTATTTAATAAACAGTGTTTAAAAATAATTAATTAAAAAATAAATATGTATTTTTTTAAAGTTATAAATTATATTATAATATTTATAATAATTTAAAAAAATAAAGAAAAAATAAAAAATACCACGTGGTGCCATAAAATATTTTTATACTTTAATTTTTTTTATGTAAATGATTAATTTTTAGTAAAATAAATTTTGGATTAAATTTATTTATTAGATTAATTAATTATAATAAATTAAAATTATATATTTTTATAAATTACACACATAAAGGTAAAATAAGTAAAATTTTATATGTTTGACCAATACAATAAATAAAATATAATAATTTTGAGTACGATAAAAAAAAAAATTTCCCACAAAGAAGTCAACCGTGTGCGAATTTTCCATTTTCCTCTGCATTTGTTGGGGTCCTCCATTCAACTTTCCGTGTACGTGAAGATTGAAGATGTCTTTGTCTCCTTGACTTGGAAGGACTTTTTATTCATCTGCTTTATTACTTTTCTGCTTTTCTTATTCATTCAATAATAACTGACCAAATTTTCGTGGAAATTATCTTCATCTATTTCTTCTGCTTACATCTCATCAACTACGCATGTTCATTGTTCAGTCTTTCTTCTTGGCACTTTGTGTTCAACTTAGAAATCTTTTCAACTAAGGAATCATGAAATAATTTCAAAACCAATAACAAAAGATTCTTTACAAAATTGTTTTAAGTGGAGCTGGAATGAAAATAATAAAAAAACATTAAACCATTTTTGTAAACATTTTCTTTCAGAAAATTGTGCCGACAATATTGGGAGGAAACTTTCAGAACTCTTAGGATCAGTAATTGAAGTGGGGAGCCATTGATTCATCAATGGTCAGGAAGAATTATATTAGAAAGAAAAAAAAAACATTTGAATTAGAAAAAACATCTCTTATCTTCAAATTCTCTCAATTATTATTATTATTATCTAAAAAAATTTAACATAAATTTCGTCAACTACATAATATATCAGAAATAAGTGAATATAAAACTAATAAAATGCGATACTATATTTATAAATAAAATTAAAACTTAAAAAGAAAACATACATTTTATTAATTGATGTTGCACTTGTAAATTTCAACATGAAGTATATTTTATAATAGATCGATCCTATCGCCTAAAGTTCATTTATATAAGTATAATCGAATAGTTCTATCACAAAAATATGATTAGTTATATGTACTTAATTTGTGATAGTTATTATAAATCAAAGACTTGTGATAAAATTTTATTTGATAGGAAATTTTTATCACACATCTATCGTAACATTTTAGGTGGTATCTGACGTAGTATTATCAAGGAAAAATATTATATATTTTAAATTATATTTTAAATAATAATGTATTAAATAATTATTAAACGATGAAATTGTGTAAATTTTAAAATTCATATTATACCATTTTACCAATTAATAATTACTTGACACATTATTATTTAAAATATAATTTAAAATATATTGTATTACTTGTTACCAAATGACAATAAAAATTGAATAAACATACAATGTAACAGTTGATGGGTCAATTACCACATAAAAAGTGAGAACTAGTTGACAATTGACATGTTGCATCATTCATTACCAAGTGGCAATAAAAGTTGAATAGGCATACAAGGTAGCAGTTGATGTGTCATTTGCCGCATGAAAAGTGACTAGTTTGCAGTTGACGTGGCAGGGGTCATAATAAATGATGTAGTAAAATTATTGTCACAAATTTATGATAAAAAATAATATAAAATATAACATTTTAAATTAATAATATGCAACTTTCGAAAGCTATAATTAAACATATTTTATGTATAGATACGCATAAAATATATTTTCTCTGTTAAGAAACCCATAAGTAAATAGAATAATTTATATTACCAAAAAATTAAATTAATTCATAAAAGTTAATTTAAATTAGTTTAAAAATTAGTGGGCACAAAAAATTCACTAATTAACGTGCATAAATATATTAATTTATCACCTACTAGAAATAATATATTACTTTCTAAATTAAAACTTCAAAAAAAAAAAAACAGAAACATTGATCGACCCATCATTAAAGTTCATCCCATATTATACAATAATATTTCAACCTAATGAACCAAGTTCAACAAAATTGATTTAGCATCAACAAGAATGAAAAAACTAGTTTCTTTTCTATAAAACTGTTACAAGAATAAAAAAATAAGCATAGAAGAATATAAGTTCTAAGCATTCAATCCTAAGTAACAAAATAGATAAACTTGCACAAAATAGAATATGATTTATAAATGTATTATTTACATTTTTTTTAAAAAGAATTTCATTATTTATTATGTCCCTCGTATAAGTAATGACATAACATCCACATTGAACATTGCCTTCTTGAATGAAAGCCTGCACAATAATATATTAAATAAACTTGTCTTTTAATTGAACTACAAAACTCGTGCATAATTTGTAGTATATATTATCTTCACTAAAACCTAATTTAGAATAGGTTTCTAGAATTAGTTTTTTTTGTGGACTAAAGTTATCATTATAGCACTACATACAAATATATATATATATATATATTTTCAGTATATAGCATATATAAAACAGACCGATGTAATAATAAGAGAATAACTGCTTACTTGTTAACAATTATTTTCAAGTCATAATGTGAACTTTGTTCCAAGAGGTCCATGTAATAAAATGATTTATTGGACAAGTTAATTGCTATAGAGACCCAGTGAAAGTTAACTTAAAAAAGAAGTTAGTAAAATAAATAATGATGAATGGAATTTAAATTAAAGCATGAAAGAAGATATATTTCTTAGGATTGTAAGGCATAAGAATCAATTGATCGTATCCTGAAGACTTTAACTGGTGAACAATGTTCCGAGTGTGATTATTCTGCACTGTTTTTGCATTTATCCTTTTAGATAAAGACACTGATGCCAAATCGATGAAGCCAATTTTGCAAGACTAATTTAATTTTTTATACAAAAACTTGTTCCATATAAAGATATTGTAAGAAAACTCATGTCCATAACAGAACAAAACAAAACAAAACAAGTCATTATAAAAAAAAAAATACTAATTTTTTTCTTACATTATATAAAGAGAAATAGTAGAAGAACCTAATTCCCCTAAGACCATCAATGTAACAATCATATTTAAAATCAAAGTACTTGACTTAACCTAAATCTAGATGTTGAATGAGTGCAATTTCATGACCAACATGAAGTTGGTCATCATTATAGGGCATATACACAAACAAGATAGGTTTGTTATAAATTTATTTATACATATAAATAAATAATTTAAAAACCAACATCAATGTTTAGATAAATTATCTTATGCATTATTTGTATGGCATGGCTCTTATTCTTTGGAGATGTACTGGGCTATTTAACTAGAGTCTCAAAATCAACATAAACTTGGTCATCATTCTTAGACAAAAAAGAGGCAATGTGTTAATTAACATGACAGAACTTAAAAATGATATTTCTGTTTTAGTCATGTAAGTTTATTAAATAGTAACATAATTAAAATATCACCTTATATATTGTTTGTGCGATATGGATCTTCCTTCTCGAGGATCTCTAAGGCTAAATAGTCTTTTTAGGAACAAGCTAAAACAATACGTTGACATAAGAGTAAGTAACCTATAAATTAATTTATTTGCATAAATAAAAGTCTTACCTTACAATCGGGGGTGGCATGACTCGTCTTTCTCTAAGTTTTGCCAAGTTTTTTTTTAATTTATTAAACTTCTCTGTTGGAGTCTTACCTTAGAGGTTTCTTCGTCTACATTGAACATGTCATTGGCTTAGGCATTAGATAAAAACCAGGGTCAATCATTAACAAAACAACTTCTAAGTATAATAATAATAAAAAAAATAATATAACAACTTACATCACAGTCATCTATGTCCTCTTCCATACAATCATCCATAACCAATCTCTTTGTGACCTTTGACTTGTTTGTCCATAAAGTATTAGAACCAACAACATTTGACATTCTACTATTTTTATTCAACTTATTCGTCAAATAGTCTAGTTTTACATTAACTTCAACAAACTTTTCATCATATTGCTCTCTTTCTCTCTGCAACAACTCTTTACTAATTGGTGTTGAAGTAAAAGCATACAAATAAGCAAAATATTCACCCAAACAATATAATATTGCAGAACAAGTTATTAAGAAATAAATAAAGAAATGGGTAGAAAAAGAATACACAAAGAATTACGTGATTCGGTAACTTACCTACGTTCAGGACGGATCAAGATTACACTCTTCTCTTATTATGAATCACAAGACACTTCACAAAGTTATGCTTTTTATAAGAAAGATCACAAAAAAAAAAAATTCTCTCTTGCACTCTAGGAATTTTCTCTCACTAAGAATCACAAAGATCTCTTGTTTATCACAAAGGTTGTCAAGGTGTGTTTACAAGCCAATTGATAGCCTTTATATAGGCTTTGAGATGACCTAGGTTTATTCTATATGTGTGGGAGTCGTATTAGGGAGTCCTGAAACAAGTGAGAGACAAAATAAGGAAGTTTCCTTATTTTGGGATACTGTTCCCGTCTCCAGCGCAGCGGCGCTGGCGCGCTTCTACAGAGTGCTGCGGCGCTGGCGCCTGGTGCGCCATTCTTCGTTTTTCTCCTCCTTTCGCGTCCGTCTTCGATTCGTGCACACCCTACGCACTTGGCTTGATCTCCAAATCATATTCCGATGATTTTTAATCGATATCTTCACAAATCTCCTCTTTGATTCAAAATCATCCACAAAGTAGCTCGATTTCTCATTTTCGCATCTTCAGTCACCCTCACAAAGTAGTAACTCCGGTTAAGTCCTTGCATAGGATGAACTTAACCGAGTGTAATGGCTTAGTCAACCTATCAACAGGGTTTTCAGACGACACTATCTTTGTTAAACTAATTTCACCACTTTGGACAATCTCTTGAATGTAATGGAGCCTCACATCAATGTGCTTCGACCTTTCATGGAACACTTGATGCTTGCTTAGGTGTATGGCACTCTGGCTATCACAATACACACCGATGTTCACATCTTCACTAGCCAATACCTCCGTGCATATGCCTTTTAACCACACGGCCTCCTTGATAGCTTCATCAATAGCTATGTACTCTGCCTCTGTGGTAGATAGTGCAACCACATGTTGTAGAAGTGATCTCCAACACACACTATACCCAAACACTGTAAATACGTAGCCCGTTAACGATCTTCTCTTGTCAAGCTCATCTGCATAATCTGAGTCTACGTACCCTTTTACCATTTCATTGCTGTCCTCATCCCTCTTATATATCAACCCGTGATTTGACGTCCCCTTGAGATATCTCAGAATCCACTTTACTGCAAGCCAGTGATCTTTTTTCGGATTCGCCATGTATCTACTTACCACACTCACAGCCTGTGCTATATCTGGTATTGTGCAAACTATTGCATACATAATGCTCTCCACAGTGATCGTATACGATACTTTACTTATCTGTTATTTCTCCTTATCAGATGTCGGTAACTGTGCAGCTGAAAATCTGAAATGCATGGCCAAAGGAGTAGAGACAGCTTTCGCGTTTGACATACCAAACTTCTCCAAAATTTTGACTATATATCGCTGTTGGGACAAGAAGATAATATATCTTTTTTCCCTCATAATATCCATACCCAAAATTTTCTTTACTGCTCCCAAATCCTTCATTTCAAACTTGCCACTCAACTGCTTCTTGAGCTTCTGTATTTCTTTCATATTCTTGCATGTAATCAA
The DNA here is from genome assembly GCA_946807835.1 of Ailanthus altissimus. Lineage (NCBI taxonomy): Eukaryota > Viridiplantae > Streptophyta > Magnoliopsida > Sapindales > Simaroubaceae > Ailanthus > Ailanthus altissimus. The sequence continues at coordinate 18,675,479 of OX327698.1, forward strand.
CATATCATCGACGTATAAAAGCAAATACATCATCCCACAACTTATGTTCTTAAAGTACACGCATCCGTCATACTTGCTCCTACTAAAATCACAAGCCATCATAAACTCATCAAATCTCCTATACCACTGTCTAGGTGATTGCTTTAACCCGTATAATGACTTCTTTAGCAAACAAGCATAATCTTCTTTTTCAGGCTCCTGGAACGCTTGCGGCTATGCCATATATATTGTTTCTTCAAGCTCTTCATGTAGAAAAGTTGTCTTTACATCCATCTGCTCTAAATGTAAATCAAGGTTTGCTCACATGGCTAACAAAATCCTAATAGATGTGTGCTTGACAACTGGAGAGAATATCTCATGAAAATCAATTCCCTCTCTTTGAGTAAAACTTTGTGCTACTAACCTAGTCTTGAATCTTGTAGGCTCAATCCTCGGTATCTCTTCCTTCACCTTATACACCCACTTGCACTCGACTAGCTTCTTTTGAGGTCTCTTCACCAACTTCCAGGTATTGTTCTTCTTAAGAGAACAAATTTATTCTTCTATGGCCTGCTGCCATTCTTTCTTGTTTTCACTCTTCATAGTCTCACCATATGTCCTAGGCTCATTATACTTAAGAGTGTAAGCAGAATTAAAAGCATGAGCAATTAAGTCTGCTTGTGCATACCTGACTGGTGGGTTAATCGTTCTATTTGGCCTGTCTCTAGCAAGCTGGTACTCTTCAAGTTCCATATCAGGAGTTCTAGTCTTTCTTTGGGTGGACTTAGAGGAACTTGCCGGTGTTCTTGGTTCATCTTCAAGGATCTCTTTGTTGAAGTGTTGATCTGGGGGCATATCAGATCTATTTTCAGGCTCTAGTTCAACTTTTATTGACTCGAGTGCTGAATCTTTCTTGGTCACAGGTTCTTTTTTTCTCATCTTCTTGGGAGGTTTTCAGCATCGTCATCTCATCGAACGTCACATCACGGCTTATAATACTCCTTGGTGGTGTTAAGTCTTTACACCACACCTTGTACCCTTTCACTCCTTCGGGATATTCTATGAATACCCCTTTGATAGCTCTAGGTTCCAACTTCCCCTCCTTAACATGTACAAAGACAGGACAACCAAATATTCAAAGGTGGTCATACTTCAGAGGATTGCCAGACCATTTCTCTTCTGGCGTCTTGAAGTCAATTGCTGAGGATGGATTTCTATTAATCAAGTAAGCTACAGTCATTACAGTTTCTCCCCAGAATGTCTTGGACATCTTCGCATTGGTAAGTATGCATCTAACCCTTTCAAGTAGGGTCATGTTCATCCTTTCAGCTACCCTATTCTGCTGCGGTGTTGATCTTACCGTTTTATGCCTTACAATCCTATGCTTAGTACAAAACCCATAAAACTCTCTGTTGCAAAATTCAAAGCTGTTGTCAGTCCTTAGCCTTTTTACCATTTTGCTAGTCTGATTCTTAACAAGAACCTTCTAAGTCTTGAATACTTCAAAGGCTTGAACCTTGCTCTTCAACACAAAGACCCACAGCTTCCTCGAATAGTCATCAATCAAGCTGAGAAAATACCTGGCACCACCACGAGTGGCTGTCTGAACTGGTCCCTAAATATTTGAGTGTATGTAGTTAAGAGTCCCCTTAGTCTTGTGCTCTCCGGTATTGAACCTTACTCTATATGTTTTCCCAAGCACACAATGCTCATAAAACTCTAAGGGCTGTAACTTATCCTCACCAAATGCCTTTTGACTATATAACTCATTTAGGTTTCTCTCGTCTAGGTGTGCCAGTCTAAGATGCCACAACTTGGTTTGCATACTCTCATCATCTACAGAGAATAGTGTAGAACCGCTCACAACTTCACCCTTAAGCACATAAACACCTTTGTGCTTCTCTCCTCCCATCACCACCATGGAACCTTTTAAAACTCTTAAAATCCCTCCGTCGATCCTGATGGAACTCCCATTCTGGTCTAAAGTCCCTAGTGAGATCAGGTTTCTCTTCTAGTCAGGAACATACCTAACATTTTTCAACTCTCTCACTCGCCCATCATGCAGCCTAAGCTTAACACTATCAATTCTCATCATTTGACATACAACATCATTATCTATTAAGACCTTATCACCACTAATGGGCTGGAAATTTGTAAACTAAGACTTATGCGGACACATGTGAAAAGTACAACCAGAATCTAAAACCCATTGTTTAGAGTTCATACCATCAATAGCGACGAGTGTCTCTGCGCTGTCATAGCTATCATCATAGGCAAGCGCAACATTCGTTTTCTTCTTGTTTTGTGCTTTATTCTCAGGATAGTCCTTTATGAAGTGCCTATTTTTCTTGCAGTAATAGTACCTTCTAGGAGTCTTAGACTTCGATCTTGAGCCTTTTTTCTTCCCATCTCTATATGAGGGCCTTCCTCTTACAGATAAGCTTTCTGCATTGCCCTCGGTCTGTTTTTCCAATAACTTTGAGTTTAATGATGATTTCACATTACTCATCGTTAAACTCTCTCTACCGTAAAGTAGCGTATCAACAAAACTCTCATAGCTCTTAGGGAGTGAACTCAGCAGGATAATTGCTCTATCTTCATCTTCTATCTTAATGTTGATATACTCAAAATTAAGGATGATCTTATTGAAGGCGTCTATATGATCTTTCATCGGCGTCCCCTCTGACATAGACAGCTGATATAGCTTCTTCTTTATATGTAATCTGTTGGCCAACAATTTCCTCATATAAAGAGAGTCAAGCTTCTTCTAAAGACCTATTACTGTCGTCTTACCTGCTACTTCCCTTAGTACTTCATAGCTCAATGACAGAACGATTGTGCTATGAGCTCTTTCTTGAATGTCCTTTCTTTTTGCCTCAGCTCTAGATGACTCTAGCGTCTTCTCTTCATCATTAGATGGAGCTGCAGTCTCCTCTAATGCCAAACCAAGCCTTTGGCTCACCAACAATGCCTTAACCTTCATCTTCCACAAATTGAAGTCATTCGTACTGTTGAATTTCTTTACCTCGTACTTGGGTGTGGCCATATCTGCTTAGAACCAAAGCTCTAATACTAGTTTATTAAAGTGGAAGGACACAAACAAGCAAAATATGCACCCAAGCAATATAATATTACAGAATAAGTTATTAAGAAATAAATAGAGAAATGGGTAGAAGAAGAACACACAAAGAATTACGTGGTTCGGCAACTTGCCTACGTCCAGGACGGATCAAGATCACACTCTTCTCTTATTATGAATCACAAGGCACTTCACAAAGTTATGCATTTTACAAGAAAGATACAAAGAAATCTCTCTCTTACACTTTAGGGATTTTCTCTCACTAAGAACCACAAAGATCTCTTGTTTATCACAAAGATTGTCAAGATGTGTTTACAAGCCAATTGATAGCCTTTATATAGTCTTTTGGATAACCTATGTTTACTCTATACATGTGGGAGTCATATTAGGGAGTCCTGAAACAAGTGGGAGACGAAATAAGAAAGTTTCCTTATTTCGGGATACTGTTCCCATCTCCAGCGCCGCGGCGCTGGGCTCTCATTGCCACGACGCTGGCGCGCTTCTATTGAGCGCTGCGGCGCTGGCGTCCTAGCGCACAGGTTCTGGATTTGGCACCGCGGCACTAGCGTCTGGTGCGCCCTCCTTTGTTTTTCGCCTCCTTTCGCGTTCGTATTCGATCCATGCGCACACTACGCACTTGACTTGATCTCCAAATCATATTTCGATGATTTTTAATCAATATCTTCACAGTTGGTATATTAAAATATACACTCATTGTAATAAAATTTCTCTTGACTTGTAGATATCCTTTGCACAAACATCTTTCTAGTGATTGAGCGAGTATGTCATTGGTACCTTCAAGTATAACAGAACCTTTTTTGAATTCATTTTCAAAAAAGTCCTAAACAATATTATAAACTTGAATTAGTGCCAGTATATGTTATATCATTATATAATATTAAAAAAACCAAAATCTATATATACATTACAATATTTTTGATGACTTCCATAAAGTCCTATCCTCTTTGTTTATTTCTTTGTGCCCATTTTCATCAGATGCTCATGTCAATCTCTATTTTTGATAAGCTAATCTTCTACATATGAATGCATCAAATAAAACATAATCATAACTATTATAAGACAATATTAATTATGTTCACTACTTATGAAATAAAAATTAATTAAGAAAAAACAAATTATTTAATTTATAATCTCCTCAATTAAGCCTATATATCATTTTTGGCCTAAATGGTGGTTTTACGTATTGCTCTTTCTCTTCTCTTGTGAAGATGTCTTTATTTGCTATATAATGTAATAAAATAATTAGTCTTTTAAATTAAATATTTGACATCACAATCTAGGTTATCCAAAGACAAAGTAAAACACCTAGAAGTCTTTTGATATCATCCTCTTAACAAAGGCATCCCTATGGTTTTGCTTGATCCAATAAAAATTGATCAATGATTTTATCAACACGTCAGAATCATCCTTGTTTGGCATGATATAATCAACTGTTAAATAGTATCAAAACTGTCTATAAGGAAATGCATAGGTAATAAAACATTCAATCGTTGAATCACATAGGTATTGTTATTCTTATGGTCGTACCTTGTATTCAAACTAATAAATAAAGTATGAATGTGTTAGTTTTGCAACTATTTTGTCTTACTTGAATTACATGGATATTATTGTTTTAGCCACATGAAATGCTTCTTAGTTTATGAGTAAAAAAATATTATTACTATAGAATGTTTTAAAAGGTTGTCTATAGATACAAATAAAGAATTATCATAGAAAGAATCACTTAGTCAATATAAGATTGCACCTCTGAAGTATTAAGTAGAATATAAAGATGAGCTTGGTCTAGCAAATTTCACTCTACTCTTATAATTGTCCCATCAGTTAATGCCTATCAATCACTATTTTATCCTTTTGATCAATAGTGTCACCAATGACATCTAAACTTGACAAATAATTAGCACAAAATTCTATTAACTCCTTAATAAAATAACACTCAGAATTGCAACCTTCTGATCGATTATGATTCCGTACATAACTCCTTATGTCACACCTCAGACCCAAAAGATCTGACACACGACATCACTTACATTCATTCAATAATACTTAAGCATTTATTTTAATTTCTTTCAGAATTATAGCAATTGAATTATGACTGGGACAATTAGTAAACCGGAGATACGCAGAGTTTTCTCAGAGATTAACACTCTACTACGTCACCAGTAGCAACTTTGTTACCGGAAGCCCAGAATATATTCATTGCAAATTCTTACTTAAAATCAATCCATTACTACACTTGGTGAAACTTAAACTAAATCCAACCACACAATAAAATAATACATATGTATTTATTCACTAGGGACAAATCAAATATCTTATCCCACGTGTCCCCAAATAAAACACTTAGCAACCTAACAACTTAGGGAACCCAAGGAACAACAGAAGCCTTGCCAAATTCGCTATGCACACATGTACCTTATTTACCTGAAATCACCATAAACTATAATGAGTATAAAACTCAGTAAGCATACTAGTTTTTCATATATCAAATACAAATACATATATGTACACGATGCATATGTATGATATGCTGTGATCAATCAAAATCATAATCTTATCAAATCACATATCATGTAAGCGCTTACACATTCTTTCAAAACACATAATAGGAATACCATCACTCAACTACTACTTAGTAGGACTTACATATCACATATCACATAATGAGCCAAATGTCACTCGTAGGTGACATACCGTATGAGAGGAATAGTACAAGTGAGGCCTTTAAATCACACATATATAACGCTTATGCCCGAAGGTAAAAGCCAAACCCTCACCCTGATCATCGGTGAGTCCTCTCACATGTACCAATACGCCACCACACGAATGTGATGACTCACACTTCCTTTAGGTACCAATAGGATCCTCCCTACATACGAAACACATAACATATACCAATCCCGAAGGAAAGGCCACACATAAAGGCTCCACAAATCACATAAAATGCATACTAAGTTAACAGTGAGTTCAAGTACCCTCAAAATACAAAATATTTCTCATGGACATATTACACTTCAAAAGCTTTCTTTATTAAACACATCTTATTTTGAAAGCTCACTTACAAAAACACATGTATGTCCATGCTCAATGTCAATGCTCACATTCAGAAACATATATTCACATTTCATATCAAAATATACTTTGACATAACATAAACATATTCTTAACCCCATTTGCAAAATCATACAAAACAATTACTATGTTTATTGTGATTTCAGTAAAAAGTCTAGTATACTTACCTCTTAACACTTTCAGCTACAAGGCTTAAATCTCCTTAACCTATCAATGGAGATTAATCATTTCATAAGCCTCACAATTCACACAAAATACTTTAAATAGCTTATAAAATTATACACAATGCATTTATCACATCAAATTGGTCTAAATATTTGGTTTCTCAAAACCTGTCATTCTGACCACTTACACTTAACAAAAATTTCTAATACATCAAATGATGTCCAATTACTCCGAAATCAGAATATATCATTCTTGACTCATATATATTTCTTATATATGAATATTGTATCAAAATTCCTACACAATCCATTCCATACACACCATCGAATCCAAACTACAAACCTGACAGGATCAAGATACTTACTGAACAGTATTCAATATCCCAATTTTATAAAATCATATACTAACTCAAAAATTATAAAACTACCACATAATTACTCTTGACACATATCTCAGTCCATGATAAATATTTGGCTTCCAAATAACTGCCAAAAGTATTTTAAAACTATTTTATTTCATAACTTTAAAAATCTGTTAATAAAATACTACAATGAGCTGATACATTTTAGAAATTCATAACACTTCAACCACATTGATCCAAATTCTCAATTCCGAGTATATCATATTAGACATATAAAATTATCATATTCCACAAATTCGTAATTTTTAAAGATCATTCAGCAGGTCAAAAATTATTTTCCACTGTATCATACTGTTTACACAGGAAATTTCCAGAATTCCAGGGTCATTTTGGTAAATTCACTACAAATTCAATTTCTGAGATTTTCAGTCGATTCAAAGTGTCAGATGATTCTAAACATGTCTAATTTCATATACTCAAAATTAAAAACTAGAATCGAATCACAACAATTTATAAAATTCCTAGATCAAGAGGTTATCCAGCAGAAATTCCATAATTCATCATGATTTATCAAACTATCTTATAGATCATCATCAATTCTCACAACATCAAACGAAATACACATCAAATCCTTAATTATACATATTTCCAGAAATCAAAACTTAAAGAAATTAACTTAATTAACACCAATAAATTGATAATTAGTTGTGATATACCTCTAAAGATCCAAAATTCTCATTTTCTTCTTCTTTTTCTTCTTCTTCTTCTCTTTCTCTCTCCTTTATTTCTCTCTTCTCTCTCTAAAAATGGGTAGCTCGACCAAAATGAGAGAATTAGGGTTTTTAAAAGTGTATTTTTATACTAAGTGGTTAAATTTTGGTATTTACGAATTCACCCCCAAAACTTTCAAAGTATAACAATTTGGTCCCTAAAATAATTCCAAAGTCTTGCAAATAAACCCAATACTAATAGTATATCCTTAACCTATAAAAACACTACTAATAACAATATATAAATTAAGGATCACCCACATACAAATAAAATACGTATATTTATACATATATAAATATTTATTCTTACCAGTCGTGGATACTGGTTACTACACCTTAAAACTTTCATGAATCTTTCAAATAGATATATCCATCTTAGGTATACTAGCCCATATAGCCTAACTTCTTTGACAAGATAGACTGTTAAGTGAACTATAAAATTAAAAAAGCTAGGTGGAAAGTATTTCTCAAACAAATTAATAATACTGTCACTTTACAAGTTGTCTAACTTGTCATGATCAACTACAATAGTACATAAACTATTGAAAAAAAAAACTCATTCTAATAATAGCAATTTGCACATGTTCTGTTAAAATTGAATGTATCACTATTGAAAACAACTATTGCATTAAGACATGGAATTATGATAAGTTAATCCTTTAATTATCAAATAATTCATGACCACAAGGTTCTTGAAGTTTGAACATCAGGCCCATTAATATTTGCTAATCTTTCAAAACACTTTTTGTTTCAACATAACTTAATGTGAACCAAGCTAGAGGTAAGTATTGTTAGTTTTTTCATTAACTTTCAAACTTAATTCCATCTTTATATCTGTTTTTAAAAAATCTAACATGACATTAATACCATATTTAGTCTTACCAAGAATGTTTAACAAAGTACCATAGATGTTTTCACATACATTTTTTTTTCAACGAGCATAACATCCAATTAATGGCGAATATATAATATTTCCACTATGGAAGTTAAAAAAAATATTAACTTCTTTTCCCCATATATATATGGTCAATACCCTCAATTTAAGAAAATATTTGCTCACTAGTTAATGGATTAGGTGGAGATCTAGTCTCTTATTTATTATTAAACCTTTTCTTTTGCATTCAATAAAGATGATTTGATGAAAGCAAAGATCCGTGGCCTATATAACAAATCTTCTTCAATTTTGAAGCCTAGATGCAAAAGTTTTCTCTTTGCACTATAGACATGTGTTATATCCTTTTATAGTAAAACCAGATAGTTGCCTTATATAGAAATATCACTTATTGTCCACAACAATATAGCCTTTAAGGTAAAGTATCTTTTTCTTATTTGTATCATAAGTTTGAACTCCAATATCCCAAAGAATTTTAAGGTCATCAATTAATAGAGTCAAATGTATATCAATGTTGTTGCTTAGTTAACAAGGGCCATAATTCTGTAGGGGTGGGTGTGTGCATGTGGTTTGTATTTATTACATAAAATTTACGTGTATATATATATATATATATATATGTAATTTATACATCTGATATACAAACATATACATAGCGGAAGCTAAAAATCTAATTTCCTAAAAATGAACACAATAAAATTTATTCTATTATAATAATGAACAAATTAAAATATGTAATAATCACATTAATACCATAATTAAGATTAATTACCTCGTAAGTCTTTCGAATAATTTAAGCTAAAGTACCACCTGAAATGGACCCATTGACAATTCTAGGACTCAACGATGTAGGCTTGAATAACTAGAATAGCTACCTAATTTTTCAACACTGATTTAACACTTAAACCATAAATTTAAGACAAACTCTTTATCGTAGACTTTTTTGGTTTGTTTAATCATTGTTCAGTACTTGAACAATTAAACAAAACATTGTTGTTGCTTCAATGGCCTGAACCTAACAGAGAAAACGATGAAAGTTTTAATTCAACTATTAAACTAAAACATAAAAAAAAACTATTTTTTCTCTCTTTTCCTCCTTTATGGTTGACCATCTTAATGCAAAAAACAACAACCACTATTTGTTTTAATTTCACATATATATATATTATTTATTATTAAACCTAACCATGGTCAACAATTGACCATGGTAAGGTTATATGCTTGGCCACCAAGCATATAAATATAATATTATATTTATTTAACCTAACAATGGTTAACACTTAACCATGGCTGGGTTTAGCAAACTTGGTCACCAAGTTTGCATATATATATATATATTATTTTAATATTAAATAATAATTAACTCAACTTTGGTTAACTCTTAATCATAATTGAGTTAAATATTATTTAACATATTAAAATAATGAAATATCTTGATTATTTAACAATTAAATAATTATATATGTGAAATTACCTTTAAGCCCTTATTTAGTTACTAAGTAAACCCCTTAGTCGGTCCCATCATATCACACACTTGAATAAACTCAACAAAAAGCTCACTATACACTATGTGTCATTCTTTAATTGGTCAACAATAATTATCAACTAATTAACGCACTTAACTCTTAAGTACTAATATGCGCGCATCCCAAGGGTTCCCGAAACAAATATTCAATTTTGCTAAAAATTTTACTAGATTGAATAATTCAACCTGGTACGCTGCCCTAGTACACAACGAGTACATTTCATATTGCAGGAGTCTCTAAGTCTACGCCAGATTGGTTAAATGAAACTATTCCATGAGTCCGTGATCAATGCCCTGCGTAAACGTCACAGATATTATAAATCGGCGCGTTAGACCATATAAGTTGCGGTTAAAGCGCATACGTATAGTTTTTCTATCAATTATATATTGGAAGTGCGGGGACATAGATCAACACCGTCAAATCCCCTTAAGCACATCCATGAACTTATCTTCAGATTTGTATTTCTATAAAATAATATTCGCAAACTCCTTTACGATATTGTTTAACCCTACAAAAAACTCTTTTTCGATGTATCTACTTTTGGCTAAAAGACTTTCTGAAATACAATTCTTGGAGCATGAGGATATACAACTCACCCATATGAACTGACGGATCCTATATCTATGCATACCGGACTTCATGAGTATCGAATTATACTCAGTGACACTTAGCGGTTAAATCATGAAAGGTCCTTGACATGTATGGAACCAAAGTATGGTAGATCACTTACAAGCCCACTGTGGTACTCAGGTCAAAGAACCACGAATACTATTTAACTCGAGAAAACACTATAGTGATAACTTTATAGGATATCTATTGGAGGTCCTCGTAAGTCTGTTCAGTATCCAGTTCTGACTGAATACCTGCATGCCTATACGAGCTCTAAGCTTATGGTCAGTTAAGAACAACCATTTGTACCCTATAGATATAGACATACACTGATTTATATAAAAGAATTCATCGACAGATCTGCATAGATGAAAATAGATCAGAAACATAATATTTGAGAATATATTTTGTCATGCCCTAGACCCAAAAGATCTAAAACATGACATAACTTACACTCATTCAATAATGTGCACCTATAATTAATATTGCATAAAATTTCAAACCTGAATTCAACATAAAAATCCTTATCAAGTTGCTAGTAAGTTTAATACAAAGATCAACCCATAACTATACTTAGTGAAGCATAAACCAAATACAACCACACCTAATAAAATAATACATAAGTATTTATTCAATAAGGACAAATCAAATATCTTAAACTATGTGTCCACAAATAAAACACTTAGCAACCTAACAACTTAGAGAACCCAAAGGACAGCAGAAGCCTTGCCAAATTTGCTAAGCACGCATATACCTTATTTACCTGAAATCACCATAAACTATAATGAGTATAAAACTCAGTAAGCATACTAGTTTTTCATATATCAAAATACAAATACATATATATACACAATGCATATGTATGATATGTCGTGATAAATCAAAATCATAATCTTATCAAATCACAATTTTAGGTAAGCGTTTACACATTCTTTTAAAACATATAATAGGAATACCATCACTCAGCTACTACTTAATAGGACTTTCATATCACATATCACATAATGAGCCAAATGTCATTTGTCGATGACATATCGTATGAGAGGATAGCCCGAAGGTAAGAGCCAAACCCTTACCCTGATCATCGGTGAGTCCTTTCACATGCACTAATACGCCACCACACGAATGTGATGACTCACTTTTTCTTTAGGTACCAATAGGATCCTCCCTCCATATAGAACACATAATATATACCAATCCTGAAGGAAAGACCACACATAAAGGCTTCACAAATCACATAAGGTGCCTATTAAGTAAATAGTGAGTTCAATTTTTGATTGAATTTTCAACGGCTTTCATCTCAACCCTAGCACCAAAAATGCTTCCAACTCTTCTAGCCCGTAGCCGCTGCCCTTTTAACAAATATCCCCCTCTCCGGTGGACATAACCACTCCAGCTTTATTTTTCTGCATAAGCTTTCATCCTTCTATTTTCCCGTTTTCGGCCAGCTCTCTTTCTCCAGTTTTGAGACTCCATCGGGTTTCGGTGACCGGTTGACGTGCTGTGGTGCCCTGCTGCATGGCTGTGTCTCGACTGTTTTTGCTGTTGGTAACTGTGTTGTGTCAACCGTCAGAGGCTCTACGGATCCAGCCGAGCCTACAACAACCAGTGTGCTTTTTGACTCAGTTTCATCGGCGTATCTACTACTCGTCGGACGCCACTACCGATCTTTTAAGCCACCTTTGCGGGTGTTCGGACGATACTCTGATGCTCTTCATCTCTTCAGTTGGCTCGTTCTGGTTTCGGTGACATGTTATGTAGTTTATGCCTCGAAACCTCATACGCTGCCCCTCATTCGGCTTCTTCGCTTCTTATAAGGTTTCTCGCGGGGTGGCAGTTTGCTGACCGATCCTCATCAGCCGCTTTTTATCAAGGTGACCTGCACAACATCTCACTGGCCCTGGCCGACACTAGCCGCGCCTTTTCGGCCTTTTGCTCCCTTGGCCATTTTCCAGTCAGTTTTCACCAGACCTCTGCCGAAATCAGCCGGTTACTGCCCCTTTCATTTCCTTTGTGCACTCTCAGCCTCTACTGCCGGCAATGACACCCTTTTGGGTCTTCCTTGACCCTGCCAACGTGTTGTGGCCTTTTGGCCAGTTGAGGCTCCGCTAGTCAGTGTTCCGGACTTTCTCCGATGGTCTTTCTCCGTCCATTTTGCTCACTGTGGTACCATCGGAAAGTTGTACTATTTGCTTGGTTTTCATTGCCGATTTTATCTTATGTTTGGGTGTTTATGGCTGAGTCTAGTTTGTTGCTTTTAAACAAATCGGTTTAATAATTTCTCCCTTTTTAGGGATCTATATTTCTCTCGTTTGCGAGATTTGCTTCTCTTTTTTCTTAAAAAAGGTCAGTATTTTTCGCTTGCAAGATCTGTTTCTCTCTTTCTTTGGAAAGGTCAATTTCTCCCTTTCTTCGAAAAGGTCAGTGCTAGGTTATCCATACCAACATGGGTATGGTTTGTACTCTTTTAAAGAAGAGTTCTCAGGTGGTTTTAAGATGTATTCTATTCTTATTCTATAATCCTTTGATCTTATGCATCAAAGGTTTTTATTGTAATATCTTGATGATATGCAATGATATGATACCAATTTCAAAAAAACAAAAGTAAATAGTGAGTTCAAGCATCCTTAAAACACAAAATGTATCTTATGAATATTTTTCACTTCAAAAGCTTTCTTTGTTAAACACATTTCATTTTAAAAGCCCACTTTCATAAACACAGGTATGTCCATGCTCAATGTCAATGCTCACATTCATAAATATATGTCTTTCACATTTCATATCAAATATACTTTGGTATAACATAAACATATTTCTAAGCACGTTTACAAAATCATACATAAATAATTACTATGTTTATTGTGATTTCAGTAAAAGTTTAGTATACTTATCTCTTAGTACTTTCAGTTACAAGGCTTAATTTTTCTTAACCTATCAATGAAGATTAATCCTTTTATAAACCTCACCATTCACACAAAATACTTTAAATAGCTTACAAAATTACACATTTTTTACTTAACACATTGAATTTGTCTAATGACTTGGTTTAAAATTTGTCATTTTGACCACATATATTTAACAAAAAAAATTTATACATCAAATGATGTTCAATTACTCCAAAATCAGAATATATCATTCTTTACTCATATATCCTTCTTATATATAAATATTATACTATAATTCCTACACAATCCATTTCATAAATACCATCAAATTCAAACTATTATCCTGACAGGATCAAGATATTTACTGAACAGTATTCAGTCTCCTAATTTTATAAAATCACATACTAACTCAAAAATTATAAAAATACCACAGAATTACTCTTAACACATATCTCAATCCATGACAAATGTTTTACTTCAAAATCCCCGCCAAAAGTATTTTAGAACCATTTTATTCCATAACTTTAAAAATCTGTTTATCAATAGTACAGTGAGCTGATACACTTTAGAAAATCATAACAATTTAATCACATTTATATAAATTCTTAATTTTGAATATATCATAGTAGATGTAAAATAATCATATTCTAAAACTTCATAATTCTTTTAAATCATATAGTAGATCGAAAATTGTTAACATAGGAAATTTTCAAAATTTTAGGGTCATATTTGTAAATTCACTAAAAATTTAATTTCTGAAATTTTCAATCGATTCAAAGTCTCAAATGATTCTAGACATGTCTAATTTCATATTATCAAAATTGAAAACCAGAATTGAAGTACAACAATTTATAAAATTCTCAAATCAAGAGACTATTAAGGTGAAATTCTGCAATTCATTATGATTTATCAAGTTATCTACATAATCATCATCAATTCTCAATATATCTTACAAAATCCACATCAAATCCTCAATTGTCCATATTTACAGAAATCAAAACTTAAAGGAATTAACTTAATTAATACCAAGAAACTAAGAAATGATTATAATATACTTATTAAAGCTTAAAATTTCAAATTTCTTCTTCCTCTTTTCTTTCTCTCCCTTCTCTTTTTCTTATTTCTCACTCTAAAAGAGGTGATTTGACCAAAAATAAGTAAATTAGAGTTTAAAATGTGTATTTTTATACTAAGAGGCTAACTTTTAGTATTTACAAATTAACCCTTAAAATTTTTAAAGTATTATAATTTGATCCCTAAAATAAATCTAAAGTCTTGCAAATAAACCCAATCCTAATAGTAGGTTCTTAATCTATACAAACAATACTAATTACAATACATAAATCAAGTATCACCCACATACAAATAAAATATAAATATTATATATGTATAAATATTTATTCTTTCCGGTTGTGGATAAGTGGTTACTACATATTTGCATAATGATATTTCTTAGCACCTATTGCAACTCTTTATAACTATATCATTATTAGTATACCCTCAGATTTTTATCCCATTACAGACAATGCTCTAACTTATTAGAATTTACTGACTATTATAATCTGCTAACTCCTTAGCATTTATAATTATCAATGATACTAACTCTTAGTGCTGTTCTAAACAATTTTATACTAGATCTGAACTCTTTTCAATCATATAATGTTTGTAATATTACAAGCATTGTACCATATATGTATAATATTAATGATTTTATTGAAATATTTATTATATAAATATTAAACAATACAAAATGAAAATAAAATAATAAATGTAAAATACACTTATCACCAAATACACTTAATATCTTTTTGGCATCATAAGTTGATGAAGGTAACAAATTTTATTCAGGTAGAATATTATGCACACAACTTAACAAGTTAAAAAAAAACCCTTGTTTAACCAACCATATCTCTCTTTCAAAGTACTTCATTAGCCTAGATAACTTTGTGTGTTTAGAGCGACTGGGGTGCATAAGTTTATTAACACTTTTCAAAAGTTATCTATAGGATCCATCAACAAAATAATAATGCGTATATGCTTTATGCTCTATATCTATAGTTTCAAGAAATTCATTACTATATTTTCTTCTACATCTTCGCCATTGTACTATGGAGATGTTAATTCTTTTTCTATACTAATAATAAACCCTATAATTTTCACAAATACCAAATACAACTGATGATCTTTAACTTTACGGTCAGTGTGAACCGTAGTATTAAAATATTTTATGCAAGGTCATCTTATCAAATTTTGATTATATGAATGTGATATGCAAATTTTAAGAATTCTGAGATACCATATTCATATTCCTTGGATATTTTATTGCATGACATCTAAGATTTATCTATGTTAAAGACAAATCTAAAACAAATGCTGAACTAATTTATAAGTTATGTTAGAATTTAATATAAATTATGTTGTCCCAAAAAAAATGATTTCTCGAGCCAACGAGTTTGAATTTGTTTTGTTGCAAGAATCAGGACATTGTGCTTTGTCTATGAAACTCTAAACTTCTTCTCTCTTGCCACTGTGATGGCAGAGCACTTGCAAAATACTATAGCTGTTGTTAAGACCTCACTGGGATGGGTTCTGACAAAAACTCTTCGATACTTAAGTCAGATATGATTTCTTTGGTGAGGTAGAATAAGCAAAAAATCTGAAGAGAATGGAGAAGAAGTTCAATACCAAAAAATTGTCCCTCTTTTTGTATAGTTTTATCACCTATTTATAGCATCGGCATCCTAACAATATTCCTTGTGCTTATACTTATCTTCGCCTGTGTTTGTGGTTGTTTGGGTAATCTTTATAGTTTCGGGTAAGTCTTGATTATTTTGGGTTATCTTCTGATCTCTTGGCGTGAATTGCGAGATCCCTTCCTAAAAGTGTTATAATTCTTCTCATTCTATAACTTTATTTCCTTTATAACATTGATTTTCTCTTTTAAGTCTTTTTCATATTAAGACTGATAGTTTCTGCTCGGCTTTACTATTTCTATTATGAGAGCGGTTCTGTATTTCTTACTGAGCTGGCTTTTCTTATATTGTGCTTGGTTCTAGTTGGCATAAGTCTCATTTTTATGGACCAAGCAATGACTATGTATCTATTCTTACGATAGTACCTAATTGGAATATAAGCTGCTCGGTTCTAGATAGATTTACTACTATTACTGAGCCAGTTTCCTTATATTTTGTTTGTATTGATCATGTAGAAGTTTATGACTTTGGTCGGCTCGGTAATGAGTATGTAGGACTGGTGTACAAGCAGTTTGAACTAAACCCGATCTGAGCAGGTTTTATGCTTAAAGTTTATTTTAAGGCCTGGTTTTTGTCATGCCTTGGTGATTTCTACTGCCTTGGGTTTTGGTTTTCGAGGATGGTCTATAAAGGACTATCTTGGAAGGTTGCTTTCTTGAGCCTCTAGAGTTGGACCTTTATAGAGATTTCTAGGGGAGAACATATTCAATTATAAATTATTATGAAATCTTTTTAAGGCATACTCTAGGGATATATTGCCACTTGAAGCTAAAATTATCTAAAACTTACAGTAGTTATTTTCATTATGAAAACTCGTACTCCTGTGATCAAATAATTAGTTTATTTAGTACAATGTTATTATTTTCCCTAATACAAACCAATATGATAAACAAATATCTTAGGGGTTTATTTATCTTAAGGTAATGTATGTTAAATAGTAACACTTACTATTTTAAACCTTACCATAATAAAAATATTTTATATTATTTTTATTCTCTTTTTGTGGTTTGGATATATCAAATAAATTTCACACGGAGTATATTACTACTTGCACATTTCATGTGCATATACTTACGCTGGAGATCATTAGATATCGAAGGCAGGATATATGATTTGACTCTCAAATCATTCTTAATTCTATTTCTGATAATTTCTATTTCTTCCAAAGAAATGTCATCAGAAATACCTCTACTTATTTGTTGATCATTGATACATCCAAGTTTTTCTTGAATTTAGAACTATTCACAGATTCATTGGCAAGTCAAATATTTTACCGGTACCTTTAGTTGGTGTTCTAAGATCAAGTACACTAACAGATTGCTTATAGTCATCTTATCTCTATAAGATTAAATAGTAGATGTGTAGTAAAATATTTCTAATCGTTAATTAATAATGTTTTAGATCATGGGTATAACTTTTATAAATTTTATAATCTAAAAGCGCTCTCCCACTGCTATACATAATCCTCTAATTCTCTCAAAGGAAAAAATGACAGCTTAAACTTTATAAATTATACAGCCTGAAGTAGACTCCATTGGCATTTTACTCCAACCTCATGCTTTAGCAATATTGGCATTTGTAAACCTAAAAAGTAGACAACTCTTGTCAATTGTATCTCATGCAACTCTTACCACTGATCCTAAATACATTTTATCCTCACATTTTAGCAATATTAGATAATTGTATTCCATATTAACTTGTCAATTATCAAATATATGTTATTGATACTACCCTCACGCTTTAGTAAAATTAGGCAATAAGTTTGCATATATTTGCCTCATCTCATGTTTAACCGACATAATCTAAATCATGCCGATCAAATCCCTAACACTCTAGCAATATTATGAAAGATTTATATGACCCGTCTAACACCGTATTGACAAGACGGATCAACGTATAAGGTTACCTCATAATGGAACACTTTACAATTTGATTAAGAGAGATTTCTTAATTCTATCCCCATCTCATGAGGCCGCGATTCTAAATTACATATTTATTTTGTCCAAACACAACTAACCTCCACCAATAGAGGTTTTATTGTGGTTACTAGTACAAATAAATGAAGCCACAATTTATACCGCATTTATAACATTTATAAATAACAAATAATAAATAATTTATTTTTGAACTCTTTTAAAAATAAACAATTAGAGTGGCCAGCATAATTATGACTTTCTTAGGTTCTTGGTACTGCGACACTAAAGGCCATGCCTTCAGTGTCGTAAAACTAACCTAAACCCGCTGCGATGCTAGGGATTCTACTTTAGTGCCACGATGCTGAGCCTATAGGGTTGTGGTGTTGAGGACAAAACCCCCAATGCCTTGGCCCTTTCAGTTGCATCTTAATTATATAATTTTCAACACTTGAAACATATAATCGATAGCCTTAGGAAATCTAAATTTGCCACATACACTCCAAATTAAAGCATAAACGACACACAACATGCGCTCTGATATCATTTGTTAGGTTAGTGTGCCGTGCATCAGGTGAATGTGTGCATTTTTTTAATTTTATTACATGTCACACATGCAATAGTACTCAGCGAAAATAATATACACAATTTTATCTCATTACACTAATAAAATTAGGAGACTTACCCTTGAAGCGTGCTTTAACATTTAGTTGAGAATGTGATTTGCTTCCTCAAGGTAGAATAGTAGCTTTCTAATCTCAGAATAATTATTAAAGCAATATTTCCTTCTAATTTTGTCTCTTGGATTTAAGTTACTACTTTTTTCAATTGCTTCAGTTTATGTTAACCTTCAACATATTCTAAAAACATTGCGATTTAATTTGAATCCACTCAATGTGATCAACTGAATTCATTGTCTTCATTTTTTAATTCTCGGCCACATTGTATATACTGCATAAGCCATAAATTAAAAGGCATTAAATTGCCATTTGTCTAAAGGTGACTAATCAAACAATTTGCTTAATCACTTATAGAATTCGATTGGCATGTTGATAAAGCAATTGGTGGTAACCAAATTGGCACCTCATGCTTAATCAATTTCTTTTGCTTTCCATTTTTATTTTAAATGGCCAATTAAAATTTAACACACATTGATTTGAATTGTATTTGAATAAAGGCATGTCAAGCTTATTGATTTATTCTCATTCAATATGTATTCTAAATAGCTAATAAAAAATGAACAAATGGCAATCTAAATGCATTAAAAAACAATCAAATTTATTTTGCATAATAATGACCGAATGTTACTATATTAAACGAAATAATATTAATTGTACTGTCACGTGTTATGCCATTACAAATTAATGGCATAATATATGATATATATTTAGTAGATTGATGTGTCAAGTCTCACTTGACACAATTCTGAGTTTAACACTTAAATCTTAACTACTCCCCAAAGGATATTGAAATAAATGAATGGTCAAATTCTTATCTCTTAAATAAAATAACTAATGTTTCATGTAAATGATAGTTATATCTACCAATGCCACGCGTTGTGCCATTACAAGTTAATGGCGCGTTATGTAGCATGCACTTAGTAGATTAACATATCAAGTCTCACTTGGTACAATCTTGGGTTTAACACTTAAACCCTAACTACTCCTTGAGAGATCTTAAAATAAATTCATATTTTTTGAGAATTTTCTAGATCGAACAATTTAATCCAGTGCGCTACCCCAATGCTCAATGAGTACACTTTATATAGTGATAGTCCTTAAGTTCACACCCGTTTTATCTTACGAAACTCTTCTGTAAGTCCATAACCAATGCCTTATATACACACGCATTATAGATAATACAAAATGGCATGTTGAACCATACAAGTTGAAGTTAATGCATATCCATATAATCCATTCGTCATTTATATCCTGGAAGAGCAGAGACATAAATCAACACCGTCAAGTCTTCTATTGCTCAATCGTAAATCTATCTTCTAGATTCGTATTTCATAAACAATATCTGCAAACACTTTTGCAATGTTATTTATCCCCTAAAAAACTCTTTTTTAGGTTATTATGCTTGTGGCTACAAGACTTCATAGAATATAATCTTGGAGCATCATGATATTCAACTCACCCATATGAGCCAACGGATTCCATATCTACACACTATAGACTTCATAGGCATCAAACCATACGCAGCGACACCCAGTAGTTAGACCATGAAAGGTCTTTGACATGTATGGAATCTAATTATGGTGGGTCACTTACAAGCCCACCGTAGTGTCAAGTCAAAGGATCACAAATACTACTTAATTCAAGAAGACCTTAAATTGACAGATTTATTAGATATTTATTGAAGGTCTTCATTGAGTCAGTTTAGTATTCAGTCATAATTAGATACTTGTATATCTATACAAGCTTCTACTAAGTTCATGATCTGTTAAGATTAACTATCTAGACCATCTATATATAAACATACACTAATCTATAAAAAAAAGTTTCTACTGATAGATCTTGCATCGGGAAAAATAGATTAGGAACAT
This sequence comes from Ailanthus altissimus, assembly GCA_946807835.1. Lineage (NCBI taxonomy): Eukaryota > Viridiplantae > Streptophyta > Magnoliopsida > Sapindales > Simaroubaceae > Ailanthus > Ailanthus altissimus. The sequence continues at coordinate 18,696,049 of OX327698.1, forward strand.
ATAGTTTAAGAATATACTTGCACAATGACATTTCTTAGCACTGCTTGCAACTCCTTACAATTATGTCATTACTAGTATATTCATAGGTTTTTGCAACTCCTTGCAACTATGTCATTACTAGTATATTCATAGGTCTTTGTCCCATTTCAGACAAGACTCTTAACTCTTTAAATTTTGCTGACTTTTATAACCTGTTAACTTTTAGCATTGCTAATTCTTAACACTGGTCTAAACTCTTTTGGACCTGATTTGAACTTCTTAAGATCAATACAATATCTGAAACGTTACAAGCATTTTAATATATATATAAAATATTAACGATATTATTCGAAATGCTTATTGTATTAATATATAATAATTAATATTTATATAATATTGAAATGACACCTAAACATAATCTCCAACACTTAATACCTCTCGGAAATGACATATCAAATTCCAACATTCATTTTCTAAACGAATTAGATGAATTGGTCCGTGTAATTTGTATTTGATATAAATACTCAAATTCGACCTAAATTCATTTTTTTTATTTATAAAAAAATTAACTTAAATTAAAAATTAAATTATTAATAATACATAATATATTTTTATATGTTTGTAATTTTATTATATATTATTTTATTTTTGCATTTATAAATATTACTTGTTTACTACTTTTTACATTTTATGTTTTTTGAATAAAAAAATGTAAGACATAGCAAACAGTTATAATTTAGATGTTACCAAAATTAATGAATTGTATATTTCTTATATTTCGAATTTCATAAAAATTCTAAATGAATTTGTGTTTTATTCAAACTTTGTCTAATTCAATAATATAAACACTAACAAACTATAATTGAATTGGTAAATTAAAGTATTCAAATTTTAATTTAATTCATTTATAAATTAATATTTAATTCATTTATTATTTGAATGCTATTTTTAACATATTCACTAAATTTGAATTGAATAAATAAATAATAATGGCCGCTCCAAATTAATATGGTTGTTGTATAATATTAATTAATAATTTATCCATCAAATGTTACATCAGGTAAAATAAAAAGTTTATATCTTAATTAATACTTATATAATGATTAATTAGTGATATAAAATTTATTAAAACATACCTGTTAGGTATATTTGAGAGGAATAATGTTACTTCTTGAGATATAATTTCTCAGAAAAGCACTACCCCCGTCACATTTTGAAGCCGCCCATCGCACCAAAGCCTAAACACCGCCTCACCAGTGACCGCCACCACTCCCCACTCGCGTCTCATCGTCGTCTACGGTAGTGAAGTTCTTTTTTTCTTTGTTTATATCATTCAAGCAAATTATTTAATTATTTTTTTATTTTTGACAGCCGCCGTCGCCGGTGTGCCGCGTCCTCGCTACGGCCGAGCGCCGTGATTCTTCACGGTAATGAACTAACCTTGTCATTTGTTGTTATATTCAAATTTAATTAATTATAGTATTAATTGATTTGGACTTTAAGCACCCAGAGTGCCAGCCGAATTGGCTGGCCACCCAAAGGGAGAACACCCCCGACCAACAGGTCGGGGATTCGATCCCCCGTCCCCCCCTCCCCCGGGTGGTTGTAATTATATGATAAAAAAAAATGATTTGGATTTTAATTGTATTTCGGTTTTCCATTTTATAAGTTTACTAAATTGTATTTAATATGCTTATTATTATTTGGTTGATTGGTATTCTCATCGACATGTTTTTGACAATTTTTATGAAATTACATGATTGTTTTGTTGAAAATTTGGTTACTGAGTTTGTTCATGATCTTATTTGGCAATTATGTTATGATTCTTATCTGGACAGTGAGATTGAGAAAGAGAGAATTAGAATATTAGTAAGTAATTTTTGTATGAAAATTATGATATAAAACAGTTGTTTGAAAAAGAAAAAGATTATGATTTCTTTTGTTTGATTATTTTAAGTTGTTGGTTAAGATTGGTTTATCAGTATTCTCATTGACATGTTTTGATAGAGTAATTGACACAGCTTTGGGATCAATAATTTTGATTTTCTTTTTGCTAAAAGAAATAGACAGACAGTGAGAGAGAGAATTGTATTTGTATTTACTATTTATGGCCCCAAAAATGAAGTCCAAATCCAAAGAAAAATAAAATTGATCCAACAGATATAAATTCTGGAGATGATCTAACAGGCCCAAACCAAGGAATTGAACTGAAAATGGAAAAACATACATACATTCATGAGACATAATCATAAAGGTGGATGGATGGTTAGGTGCTGATAAAATCAGTACCAGCAGCAACTAGTATTCTTATTGGCAATATTGGGGGAGGGAGACAAAGAAAGTCGATGGAGATGGAGTGCCAAAAAGTGGTGAATTATATTCACTATAACCACACTGATTCTTGCAAACTGGTCCGATGGACTGCCAAAGAAAGTTACGAATTTATGTACACAAGGCCTTGGCAACATGTCAACGATTTTTATTCCAATTTGGTGAATGGCCGCGTCTCTTTGTCCCACTTGTTTGGAACTGAGGTTAGTATTGGTCCTACTCCTGGTCCTGGTCCTTTTAGTAGTAATTAATTAATTATTACTGTTATTTATTTATTTACGAGTTGCTCATGTAAACTTTTGAATTCTAGAGAGCACGCTTTATTATTCATCATGATGATAATGAAATTCCAGACGTTGAAAATATGGTGAGTGAATCAACTGAAGAAGATAAGTCTTCTTGGTCCAGGACTGGGAGATGGGCAAGAGTTACTTTCAAAATACTTCTTTCATATCATGGAGAATCTTTTGATGGTTGGCAAAAGCAACCTAGTTTGAACACCGTTCAAGGGTAATTTACTCTTGTTTATGATCTTATTATGGTAAAAAGCTCTGTGAATAATTATTGTTTATACTTCATTTTGTTTCTGCAGTTTAGTAGAAAAGTCTCTTGGGAGTTTTGTTGATGAAATGAAAGCTCAGTTGCTAAAAGACAAGTGTAAACCATTGGAAGGCTGTGCTATTGTTGCTGGTCGCACTGACAAAGGGGTATCTGCTCTTCAGCAAGTTTGTTCTTTCTGTATGTTATCGTTGTAATCTTGTGTCCCTATTCTACATTTATTCATTTTTCAGTTCTTGTTTATGCTTTGTTTAATCTTTCTATAAATTAAATTTAGTATTTTGAGGTTATAAAATGCTTGCTACAATTAATTTTCTTATGCTGGTATAGAAAAGCTAGAACAAATTCTTTAGTCTCCTCCAATTAAGGAAATCAACCACAAATGATCTTGCCGTTTAATTTGTAATAGTATAATTGCTTTTAAATTAATGACTTGCCAACTCACTCCCAATTTCTTTACTCAAATTCCATTGTGCATTTTCACCAACCAAAGTGAAAGGAAAAATATATGATTTGGTAAATTGTTTGACTTACTGTAGTATGGATTAGATCAGAAGTGCACTGTCCATCTATATTGAAATTTCATTATTTTTGTTTTGTTTGTTCGTAAGTGACTGGATGCTACCTCTCATTGATAGGTACTTTTGTGATTGCCTGGTATTTTATGTGTCATTCATAAATGCTGTCTCCATGTTCTCAATATTTATATGCTCTAGTAAACAAGAGAATTTCAGTCTTTTACATTTGAAGGATTATGTTGTTGAATTCTTTTAGATATGTGGATAGAATTTTGTACTTTGAAGTATGTTACTCAAAGTAATCCAATATTTGATGTCTTTAAAGAAGGAATATATGACTGTGTAATTGATCACTGTTCAAACTGCAAAAATTAAACCACTTTAAACAATAGAGATTCAAGGGATTATAGCTAAATTACATTATACATTGATTAGCTATCTCTGGGTTTATTTCATATTAAGGTTAATATTATCTTTGCTTTTCTTAGTACTTTAACATTTGAATGCAAACATTATATGTTAAGATTGGAAGAAGCTTGTGGCCTTTATGATTAATGTGTGCAAGTAGAGTTGTGTTAGTTTATATAAATCTCAAGGGGATTGTATGAATGCCTTTAGTTACATCTGCCACTTTATGTGGTATTAGGTGTAAGTTTTCCTGACCTTCAAATTATTGATATCTTTTAGATACCTGGAGAAAAGATGTTAAACCTTGTGATATTGAAGATGCAATCAACTCAGCAGCGCCAGGAAAAGTTAGGGTCATATCTGTTTCCATGGTAATTATTATTTTCTGAGTTTTCTGCCTGTTGTTTATAACTGTAATCAACATACTTTTATCTTTCAATAAAATTACCGATTGTTGTTAAGATACGTATTTTAATTATTGCTTATTGAAGGTGTCACGAGTATTCCATCCTAACTTCTCTGCCAGATGGAGGCGGTATTTGTACATATTTCCTCTTGATGGAGAAAACTGGAAGCAAAGCAGTGACAGTGAGATGGAGGTTGATAAATTTTGTTCTAATGAAAGTTTCAATGAGCACACTCATGGACATGTTGAAAATATTGAGAACAATGATGAGTGTGTGCTTGAAGGTAGGAAACCAAGAAGTTTTACTGTGAGCTGCGTTAATCAGCTCCTACGGCAATTGGAGGGAAAGTTGTTATCCTATAAGATATTTGCACGTGATACTAAAGCCTCAAGAAACACGTAAGAACTGTAGCTTGGAATCTACTTGTCTAAATGGGTCTGTTTGTGGTTGTTTAGTATTAGTTGGTATTTCTTTTGCTAATAACATTTTCAAGCAGATTTGAAGCTATCACTTGAATACTTCCATCAGACATGAAATTCATCATATTCTCATATATATATATATATATATTGCATAACATATGATAACAGAATTGCATTCACGTCTCTTATTTAACCAAACTGTTCTTGCTGGCCTCAAATACATATTGAATATTGAACATCTCGATGAATTTTCATCCTCTACTAAGTGAAAATAATGGGGATAATTTATCTCCATCTGCTTCATTTTAAAATTCATTTGATGCTAAATCAAATCATTCAGTTGGAAGTTCCTTTAATCAACCACTCACATAGGAGGTCCCTGCTTTCCTTTAAACATGATGCAACCACCTGAGTTGGAAAGTTCTCATTCATTTTAGGTGGCTTTTAGAATATATTAAATTTATAACACTTCTATTTTATTCAACATTTTTTGTGATTTATTTTCGAAGACACTTATTTTACTCAACCTGCATTTAGGGGCCCTGAAATGATTACTGACATTGGGAACTGGGCTTGTTTTCTATTCATCAGGGGTTTGGCGACCAAATAAAATCTGTTAGCTCAAGATTTTTATCCTGTGTGTAAATCTGATACACATTAGGGAATAATAGGTTACATTAGGGAATAAGTAGCTTATCTGAATATTTTACTGATTCTTGTGATTTTGGCTCATCACTTGATGAAATTTCTGATTGCAACATTCTCTGTCTCAGGGGTCCACCGACAGAATGTTTCATCTACCATGCACGAGCCACAGAAGCCATATTACCTTATCATGTAATGTTTTTCATCATGAACAATCGGCTGTGTTTATCTAGCTGTGAATACAAACTTCTACGTCCAGTAATTACTTTATTGATCAATTTTCCACAACTCATACCTGAAGAATAATGCTTCTAGTCATGGCTGATTTGAAATTAAAAGGATAATTGAAATGGTTTTGCTGCTTTTGCATACCAAATTTCTTACAAAAAAAAGTCTTTTGCATTTAAACATTCATTTTCTCACTATTTTTAGCTCCTTACACTCCAAGATAGCCTTCACTCTTTTTGCCAAAATGCAGAATACTATGACTTCACACATGGAGAAATAAAATTTACTTTAATTTACAACTTTTATTAAATTAATATTACCTAATTGCTTTTCTAGCTTTTGGCTTACTAGCAAGATGCTTGCATTTTTGGGTTAAGACCATTATTATTCAGCTTTATCTTACCTCATGCTGTCGAATTTTTTTCTCTTCTTTCGTGCTGGGGATTTAGGAATTATTTGTGCATTGCATCACTTTAGAATTTTGGAGTAAGTCATAAGACAACATAAATTGATGCTTACTAACAGAAGGATGGGCTTACATGATGTAGTTAGTTGGAATAATATAGGTGTAAAAGAAGAGAATATAATTCTATATTGTCATATTATTGTGAAGAACTAGTACAGTATATAGGAGAGAGGGCAACTCTAGAAAGGAAGTCTTCTATACAAAAAAAAAAAAAGAACATCATTAGTGTTTTCTTATTTTACGCCTACCACATATATACTTACTATATACATTTCAACACTCCCTCTCAAGTTGGAGCATATAAGTTATATACGCCAAGCTTGTTACAAATGAAATCAATTCGAGGACTCCTGAGAGATTTAGTAAGAATATCTGTTAGCTGGTTATTTGAACTAACATAATTAGCAGAGATATAACCAGACAATATCTTCTCTCGAATAAAGTAACAGTCAACTTCTATATGCTTAATTCTTTCATGAAACACCGGGTTGGATGAAATATGCAGTGCAACTTGATTATCATAAAACAACTTCATCTGTGAAATGTCTGAAAACTTTAATTCTTGGATTAATTATTTCCACTATATAAGCCCACATGTAGCTAAGGCCATAGCACGATATTCTGCCTCTGCACTCGACCTAGCAACAACATATTGTTTCTTATTTTTTCATAATACAAGGTTACCCTCAACAAGAACACAATACCCGATAGTAGACCGTCTATCCGATGGAGATCTTGCCCAATTTGCATCTTAGTATCCCATAACTTGTGTGTGACCTTTATTTTCATACAAAAATCCTTTGCTTGGTGTGCCCTTGATATATTGTAAAATTTGGATAACTGCATTCCAATAACTATCACATGGAGACTGTAGAAACTGACTGACAACACTGACTGAAAAGGAAATATCAGGCTGTGTGATAGTAAGATAATTAAGTTTACCAACTAGTCTTCGATATCTCCCAGGGTCTGAAAGCGGTTTCCCTTGTTCAGGTAGAAGTTTAGCATTAGAATCCATAGGATAATCTATAGGTCTGCAGTCTAACATTCCTGTTTCCTCTAGAATATCTAGTGCATATTTTCGTTGAGAGATAGCAATTCGAGACTTAGATTGGGCAATCTCTGTACCAAGAAAATATCTGAGCAATCCCAAATCTTTAGTCTAAAAATGACGAAACAAGTGATTCTTTAATTGCTTAATACCTTTATGATCATCTCCTGTAATAAAAATATCATTAACGTAGCTTACTAGATATATGTATTGTCCCTATGGTGTATGTTTATAGAAAATAGAGTGATCTGACTCACTTCGGATCATGCCAAACTCGTGGATAACAGTACTGAAGCAGCCCAGCCAAACCAAACACGAGGAGACTGTTTCAAACTATACAAAGAGCGACAAAGCTTATATATCAAACCAGACTCCCCCTGAGCAACAAATCCAGGTGGTTGCTCTATATATATTTCTTCTTGAAGCTCACAATGAAAAAACGCAATTTTGATATCAAGTTGGTGCAAAGGCCATTGTTGAATAGCAGTCATAGATAAGAACAACTGAACAGATGACATTTTAGCCACAGGAGAGAAAGTCTTGTAATAATCCTATTCATAAGTCTGGGTGTATCCTTTTGCAACCAATCGAGCTTTCAATCTGTCCACTTAACCATTAGGTCTAACTTTGACAGTGTATACCCATCGACAACCAACTGTGGAGTGCCCTGGCGGCAATCAAACTAATTCCCATATACCATTAGCATGCAAAATAGTCATTTCCTCAACCATTGCTTGACACTAGTCAGAGTGTGAAAGAGCCTCACGAAATGTTTTGGGGACAGAAACATAAGATAAAGTAGATACAAAGGCATAATATGAGGAAGATAAGCGATGGTAACTAAGAAAATTGTATATAAGATGAGATTGCGAGTGAATCGTATACCTTTACAAATAGCAATGGTAAACTGTTCAACAGAGGGCAAGACCACAGTCGAAGAGGAATCAGGAGCAGATAGTGAGTCAACAAGAACAGTATCAATGGCATCACCAGTATCATAACACCTACAAAATCTACATCAAGGACAACAATAATAACATCATCTGTAGAAGGAACAAAGACAAGATTATCACAGGCTAGAGATGGAACGGCAGACTCTGACTCAGATATTGGCTCAGAGGAGGACATAGTAAAAGGAGCAATATAAGGAATTGAAAGAACTATTGTGATGATTTGTGTTTCGAAAAAAGAGGAAGAGAAGAAAAGAGAAGACTAAAAAAATGTGACATCAGTAGATATAAAATACCGTCGTGTGTTAGGAGAGTAACATCTGTATCTTTTTTGAAGACGAGAGTACCCAGGGAAGACACATTTTTTGGATCAAGTAGATGACTTGTTTTGACCAAGAAAAAAGACATGGACAAAGCACGTGTAGCCAAAAACCCGAGGTGAGATAAGATATAATGGTGTATTAGGATTTAGAAGAGAATGGGAGACTTTATTTTGTAAGACAGAAGAAGGCATACGGTTGATTAAGAAACACGCAGTAAGAACGGCATCGGCCTAAAAACAGAGAGGAACATGATTATGGATAAGTAAGGTGCGAGTAGTTTCAATAAGATGCCTGTTTTTATGCTCGACAACCCCATTTTGTTGTGGAGTATAGGCACAGGGGGATTGATGTAAAATTCCCTAAGAAGACAAAAATTTAGTAAAGGGAGCGGAAAAATATTCATGTGCATTATCACTACGCAATGTACGAAGAGTAGTAGAGAATTGTGTCTTAATTTTTTTACAAAAAGATTCAAATATGGAAAATAGTTCAGATCGATTTTTCATTAAAAATAACCAAGTGCAATGTGAATAGTCATTAATAAATGTAACAAAATACTTAAATATCAGAATGAACTAATTCAAAGGGGGACGCGGCCCGTTTATTGACATGCTTGGGAAATGACCCACGAGAGTGTGTTTTCCAAGTTGACAGGACTTGCAATTTGAAGACGACAATCTAGACAGATCTGGAATCATTATTTGTAGTTTTGACAGACTCGGATGTCCCAGACGATTATGAACAAGTGCTAGAGATTCAGCGACAGTGCATGCTACAAATGGTTGCAGAAGACCGAGATGATAGAGCCCCTATGACTCACGTCCTATGCCAATTGTTTGCCCCATACTGCGATTTTGTATAACAACAGAGTCATCAACAAAGGTGATAGCACAATTTAAAGAACGAGTGAGTGAGTTGACTGATAGATATAAGATTAAAAGGACAATGCGGTATATAAAGAACAGATTCCAAAGGTAAGGAAGGAAGTGGAAATATGCTCGATCAATTGCTTGAGCAGTAGTGGTGGAACCATTAGCTAAGGTGATAGATGTTAATGACCTAGATGTAAAAGTATGAGAAAGTAATTGAAGGTTACTAAAAATGTGATCAGAAGCATTGGAATCAAGGACCTAGGGTCCTAGAGGAGGATTAAGTAAGACAAGCGACCGAATTACCAGTATGTGCAACAGAGGCAATGGAAGAGGTAGATCGCTTAGTTGCTTGATATTTTAGGTATTCCTCATAGTCGGTATCAGTGAGAGTCAAGATGGAGGTTGCTTGTCTGTAATGTCAGAATGATCAGATTAAGCAAGGTTAGCAGCCTGAGGGGGTCATCCATGTAACCTGTAACATTTTTCCTTGGTATGCCCCCACCGATGACAATAAGTGCACTTGGGATGACTTTTCCCACGACCACCTGCTCTCCCTTAAAAGAAGGCTGTGATTGAGATGCCAAGACAGAGGAATTTGAATTAGTGGTAGATGGCTCGTACTGATGACCTGGAGCAGATACACGAAGTAACTGAGCAAAGACATCATTCATGGAAGGAACAACAACACTAGTAAAAATCTGATCACGGACTGATGAAAGCTCAGAACTAAGTGATGTTAGGGTGAGAACCATAAAGAATGTCCCTTTGAGCAAGATCGTCAGCAACAGTTTCACCACACGGCAAGAGTGAATTAAACTCAGTTTTGAGAGAAGCCATCTTGCCAAGGAATTTTGACATCTCTAGACTCTGTTGTTTCAAATTAACTAGACTCAAGACCACAGAGTACAACCTTTGAATATCATTAGTATATAAGAACTTAACTTGATGCCAAATATCAAAACATGTTCGATAGGCCTTGTAAATGGGATATAATTGAGGATCGATGGTTTGCCATAATTGATTACATAATAAGACATCAATCTTTTTCCATTCAGTTGTATCTTTATTTTTTAAATCGGTAACTTTAGTAGTCAAATGGTCCTCTAAGCCATATCTCATATACCATAGTTCAATAGATGTAGCCCAAAAAGTATTATTGTTACTCCCTACCAATTTTTCAATAGAAATAGTCTGGAATAAACCGAAGGGAAAAATCGAACCTCTTTTAGAGCTCTCAGTAGTCATCTTGGCTCACAAATTAGAGATGATCAGGAAGGAGAGAACAACGGACAACCAGGAGCAGTTTTTCGGCAAGGCAGTGGCGGATTTCCGGCGATGACAAGGGACACGGTGGGTGGTTTTGAGGTCGCCTGCGTCGTCTGGAGTGATTGGTGCTGGCGGTGAAGCCTTACGCATGCCGGAGACGTAGATCGGGAAATGTGAAGTCAAGGAGAGGGGCGGTGCGTGCAGAAGCCAATGACTGTCGGGCTGCTGCAGAATCAGTTTTCTGGTGACAGCGCATGGGGGCACGTGCAGTGGAGGTTTAGGTTCTGTTTTCTTGGAGGTTCTTTGGTGAATGATTGGTGATGTGAGAATAGAGGACTCGACCACTGGAAAAGGAAGAAAATACAATAGCCGGAAAGGAAACAGGCGAATTTGCCAGAAAAACTAAAAATTAGAGAGAGCACAATGGCTCTGATACCAAGTAAAAGAAGAGAATATAATTCTATATTGTTATATCATTGTGAAGAAACAGTACAATTTATGGGAGAGAGGGCAGCCCTAGAAAGAAAGTCTTCTATACAAAAAAAGGAACATCATTAGTGCTTTCCTATTTTACACCTACCATATATTTACTTACTATATACATTTCAACAATAGGAATTAAAAATAGTCCAGAAAGCATGTCCAACAAGATTATAATAATAATTGTCAAAATCTTTATTTGATATTTTTGTTGTTGTGGTTCTGGGTCAATAGTTCAGCTGTTCTTTAGCTTTCATCTTGTTATGAGATAAATCCTGGTTGTACAAATTGGGACCCTGCTATGGCAGGACCTATGTCCAGCAATGACCTTGTCTAGGAATCAATCCAATTTAATGTTAGCTTGATTCGCATTAATGTGTTTATGTGCTTTTATGCATATCAATCTGTTTTTACATTTCCTTGGAGATGTATGTGGATATTCCGGTGAATATGTTGTGGGACAGTCAATTTGCATAAAAAATGATTTACATGCACTGTATTATGTTATTGATTCATACCAGATTATGTTATTGATTCATACCAGAATATTTCTAAATCATATTCCATGATGAATTCTAGGGGTTTTGTATGCCAGGTTTAATTTCTTGTTATGCTAAATTGTGCCCTTTGCTTCTCCTAATCCTATCTTTGTTCTTGAATTTCATTTTACCATGAATAATATAACAGGTTTTCAAACTCCTTTTTGCTTTTCATTTCTCACATTATTTGTATTTGTGAGTACGTGTCTATTTGTATGTGTTTTCCTTTAGGTGGTTATATTCGATGAATCAGATGAAAGAATTGGATAATGTTGATGATTGTTATGCTTTTCTCAATTGACCCAGAAAGTATGGAAATTTTTGTTACTAATGCCATTGTTATTTCTTATAGGATCATGGGGAGGGAAGGAATGTTATGTGCATTGAGTTGGTTGCCAATCGCTTCCTACGCAAGGTTTCAATTCACTTGTTTACTTGTTAATTACTGAATAACTGGTGATATACTGATTAGAAATATGCTATTGGTAACTTTTGACTTGGTTTCTATCTTTTGCTCTATTGGCAATGCCATTACTGTTGTATTTCTTAATATGTCATATTCACCGTGGGCAATAAATATGAAAATATAGATGGTGCGGGTGCTTGTGGCTACATCAATAAGGGAAGCAGCTGCAGGTGCAGAAGAGGATGCATTGCTGAAGCTGATGGATGCTACTTGTAGACGTGCCACGGCTCCACCGGCACCGCCTGATGGCCTGTGTCTTGTTGACGTGGGATATACTGACTTTGATTTGCAGAAGGCCCTCATTCCATGATATTTTTTTTCTAATTTTAATAGCATACCAATACAGACTTTAGAATTTCATGAGTTGATTTTTGTCACCCTACTGATCCCTCACTTAAAACGCCCCCGCGTCAGACATTTAATCATGTCATTCAATGTAAGATGCAGTCATGCATCAATTTTTTTTTTTTTGAATGGGTTCATGCATCATTTAATGGACTGTAATAGGACCAACCTTGACCTTCTTGGAAATTTGGAACAATCCTGTGAAATCTTGGTGTTTCTTGATATCATGCTGAATCTTTGAACATGATATAAAATTCATAAATAAACATTAAACAGCTTCAAATCTCCACAATTATTTGTAGATGGATATGATCAAGTATGAAAGAATTTCATTTAGATATCTAATGTTTTAGTTTGAATAATTGATTAGATTCAAATTTTAATTGTAGAATTATGTTTTACATTAAGAGGTACATCAATATTTATAAATAGGTTTAAATAGGTTACTAAGGGTACATAAATATCTATAAATAAGCTACGGATGGGACATAAATGTCTATAAATAGAATGCATATATACTGTTTCATTCTTCTCTCACTCAACTACTGGAAGAGAATTTGCAATTCTTTTGTACATTAAAATGCTCAACTATTGACTTTCTTTTGTACATTAAAATATTCAATGTTTTGTTTAATTAAAATATATAAAACACTCGACCAGATTAGGTACAAGATTCAAGAGTATTGGAATATGTTGGGGGAAATTTTTGAAAATAATAAACTACTTTTTTTAAACGTTTATAAAATTTTTAACTTTTTATAGTTAAAGAAATTAAATTTGGACATTTTTGCTCTCAAATTTTCAATTTTTCTCCTCTCATTTAAGTGCATAAAATTTGTAAAAAATGAGTAAAATTAGTGATAAATAAGTATATTTTATGAAAAAGTTAATAAAATAAGACTAAAAAATGACTAAAACACCGTTTTCCCCCACCATAGGCACGCACTCCTAAGCTTAGCACTTTAGGTCCTGCCATGTGGCGCTCTTTGGTGCTGTCACATCGTGCGATCGAATTGTTTTTGATAAAAGTTTTTTATTTAAATTTTAGATATTAATTAATATATTTAATAATATTAATTAAAGTATAATTATTTTAAATTGGTTTAATTTTTTAAATAAAATATAGTTATTAATATATTTAATTATTAATTAATGTATTTTTACTCTTAAGTGTGTTACAAAAAATTTAAAAATTTTATTTGTACAACAATTTACAACAATTGAATATTTGAAAATATGCTAAATTTTAAACTCTAAACTCTAAATTCTAAATCTTAGTCTAAACATTCAATCTTGAATCTTATTATGTCTTCACAGGTTTTGTAAACTTGCATTCAAACCATCAAAAAATACAACATTATGTTTTATACAAGTACGTGCCTTTATCATATTTTCATAGGGAAATGTACATTAAATTTAATATGATTGGTATTTGTACAAGTTAAATTTAATTTATTATAATTTTCAATAAATTTGTAATTTTTCTACTCCATTGTTGTATTTTATTACTATTGGATATTATATATATGCATATAACTTAACTTGTATTTATATGAAATTCACTTTATTTTATTTACCACTTTATAATGCTAAATATAGTTATAAGAAAATAATAAGTTACAACAAAAAATATATTAATATATGAAAAGATTTAACCTTTTGACTTGAGGTAAAGAGATAACTTAGTCAAATATCCAAATCATCCACAACTTTATGGTTATCTTTTGTTTGAGAAATAATTCAATCAAAATAAGTATGATTACAAGGAAACAATATATTACAACAAAAAATATGATCATAAAAAGGATTGCCATCATGCACCATGTGTATTCAACCTTATGGGCATGGAATTAGCTGTATTACAACATCGTGAAAGAGAGAAAACCTCTACTATATTACTTGATGTCGCTTTTAGTCTCATTTGATTTATTTGGTACTTACAGACAGTTGGGCTTAGATATTTGCATACAACAAAGAAAAAAAAGTTTATGTAATTGCTTAATATAGTTGTTAATATTATTAAATAAAAAATTTATGAAAACTTTCTTCATATGCGAACAAGAAAAAGTTAATCAGTGAAGTCTCACGGACCTGCTTGATCTATTGTCTTTATCAAAGAAACATTGGGAGAGCATCTTTGTGGATTCCATGATTGTCTTGCCAAAATTTAAGAGATGTGGTGCTATCATTGTGTGTGGACTAATTTTCAATTATGCTACTTTTATATTGGCACCTAATAAATATAGTGCAAATGAGATCGTGATGATTTTGCCACAAGTATATGGTCAAACACTATGGTTTGTTGATGGTGATAGTAAGTGATCGTGACACGAGATTTATAAAGAGATTTGATGAGGTCATTCATTTTCATGGGATCGGCACTTTATTTTGCCACCAACTTTCACCCACGAACAAATGGGCAGACAAAATGGTTAAATGCTTGGAATTGTACTTGTGGCAATTTGTGAGTACAAATTAACAAGATTGAGTTACGTTACTCGATGTGGCTCAATTCTCATACAATTTGCAGTGAAGTGGCTCGATGAATTGAAGTCCATTCGAGTTAGTTATCGGCCAGTAATCTTTTACATTATACATACTAGTAGTTGGCGATATGGGGAGGAGCCCTGCAGTGTACAACGTTGCAAAGTCTTAGCATAAGCTGTCAGACATAGTGAGTGTATCTTGACAAGGCGATGAAGTAAATGAAGAAGTGAGCTGATGACAAGTAAAGGCATGTCGAGTTCAATGTAAAAGACTTAGTGATGGTAAAAATACTTTTGACATAGTACAAGTCAACATGCCCACTTTACAAGGGCCTTGTTCATAACCATGAAGGGCTATTTTCTATTGCCAAGAGAGTTAACAATGTCTCATAAAAGGTAAAGTTACGTTTAAGACTACGACTATATCTAGTGTTTCACGCAAGCTGTTTGAATCAATATCATAGTGATACAGAAGACATGGAGTGTAGGCCACAAATTTGAGCACGTTTGGGGGGTTTTAACATCTTAAGATAAGGAGGTGGAACAAATCCTTGATGTAAGAACAGTATAGAAGAAGAACTACTCTCCGAATCATGAGTATTTTGTCAAGTAGAAGAGGTTGCCTGATAGTAAGCAAGTTAGGAACCTCAACATGTATTGTGGTAGTTAGAGAATAAGGTTCACAAGTTCTAACAATGACAAAAAAACGCATCGCAAAAGTTTGGTGAGAGAGAATATCACGCTCCAAATGTTCTCAAATATTTTTTCAAACACTTAGTATAAGTGGCGCCTTTTAAAAGCTACTTGAGGCCTATAAAACTCTACATTGATAAGAGTTTTTAAAAGGTACGATTGACTTAATAGACAAATATAAAAGATTTTGAAATAAAAATATTACACAAGATATTTATTGACATATTAAAATATTCTTTAACATATTATTCCATTTTTATTATACCTTGCATAACTTTGCAAATAGAGAAGGACTTCAGTTGAATCAAATCATTTTAGTTTGTAATTTTTTTTCAGTTATATAAGAGAAAAACAAATTAGTGTGCGTGCTTTCTTCTTTTTTCTTTATGTTGTTTTACAGGCTACTTAACAGTCAAAGTGTCTACGATGCATGGTTTTTAAAAGTTACATGACACTTAGTAGCAATCTCCATCTTATGTGCAAACAAGCCGAAAATGTCATGAAACAAAATGAAGCCTTAATTGGCTAGCAGTAGCAGATTTCCCAGCAACAGCACAACTGAAAATTTTCGTAATAACCATTAGATCAATTTTGTTATCTTGCAAATAGTTATTGTTCAGATAGACATTTTTAAACTCCTGAATTTGGACTGCCAGAAGTCAATTTTAGCGATCTTAATACATGATTTTCCTCTGAAAAGAGATAAGAATACACTTCTTAAGTCGGAAAAATGACCATTTTGGAATATTTTCCGATTCTAGTTAATTTCCTCTCGCCAAACACTCGAACAAATCATTCTTGACATAGTCTCCCAAGTCACTAGGATTGAACTGCACATACTTTGTCCACTTGGTACTAAGAATCATAAAAAATTAGTTTCTGGAAAAGAAGATGCAAACAACCAATTAAGCCTTCATCCATATATAGCTCCAAAGGGGGCTTACAGTAGCAAAATGCAACCGGATACCGTATTTTGGAATCTGATCTCTAAGACCTTCGTATGCTTTATGAACTACAGTGGAGCTTGTTTTTGCCACGCAAATATTTCCTTTGTTTAATGGTATTCCTGATTCGCTTACAAGCCCTTCTGGAACCTGATAAATTTCATACAAAACCAAGATACATTGAGCAGCAAATAATGGGAGAATTATGCAGTATATCAAGTGCAAATCCCACATATACAATGTACAAGCATTAGATATTAACTTCTAGATGGTGGGAAATATATGCATTTGTGTTTGTGAGTTGTGAACCTGAGAAGGCCAGGGAAGACTATAGGAAGAATGAACAAATTGAAGAGACTGATTAGGAAAGAGCCTGCCATAGAAAGAGCCAGGGATTCCTGCAATGAAACATGGCCCGAAGTTGCTTCCCTTTACTTCCTTCAATTTCTCATAAAAGCTTGGCAATGACTTGAAAATGGTGTTGAAATCATTTCCAGGAAGATCATTCAAGAAAAACTGAAACATGGGTGCCTTGCGATTCAGTCGTTTGCATGTTGCATCAATGATGTCTATGATTTCCCAGACAACTGAAAGAGTGTTGGTTCCTGAAGAACACCCCAAGTCCGCTATTTTTAAGCACTCAGGTGAACTATTGCAGTACAGCTTTGTTATGCTTTTTTCCAGCATAGGCTTGGCCTTGAACAATGCTCTTTTCTGCTTCAAAAATTAAAGGAAAATGAAAATGAGTTATCAAATGTAGATAATCGTGTGAGTGTGTATATAAGAGACTAAGAAAGAGACTTGAATCTTTGAGTTGTTGGCATAGCTGGTATCTCCTTGGCCGCCATTCATGCAGAGAACTTCTTGTACTTCCATGGCTATTCCTTGTGGCTCTTTGGTGCTCCCGTCTTTTAGAAAACTTAGTGCTGAATCATACCTGGATTACTAATCCACCCACCCATATCTTTGTGCTTAATTTTGGGTTCCCTAGAAAAACCTCTGATCCTGTGCACAGTGAATATAGTTTTTATTAATATTCACAATTTTCAGAAGCTAGTACTTAACTTACTCCAGATGTTTGAAGCACACGAAATGCTGATCTTTACTGTCAAGTAACACTTCTTACTTTCCAAAAGGAGAAAGTTCAACATTCAAACTGTTGAAAGGGCAAGTTTGTTGAGATGAGAAAGTGCTCTCAACTTGCAGTTTGTACTGCTAATAATAGAACAACAATGGAAGAAAACAGAATTGTTTTAGCTTAGTCATTTTAGTTGTTGTCACAGATTGAAGTGTAACTGAAATCTTTTTTTTTTTTGTGTCTTCATATTAGTTACAAATGAATAATTTACATGAAGCTTGGCCAACTAGAGACGCATTGGAACTTGGGATGCTAATTACTTTGCTTAAACTTGGTGGCAATGCTCCCTGCTCTCCCAACAAAGACCTAGCTGGGAAATGACACTATTAATTCTGGTAATTATACAAAGCTTCCTTTGCTTAATTTTGGAGTTCTCTCAAGTAATATAAATCTACATCTACCATCCGAAAACCCACAATAAGGGGCGATGCATTTACTATTTTTAAATCAAGGGACTACATACATACCTTGAACAAGGTGATCAAACATCACCTGACAATATAATATGTACAAACTAAAAATTCTTTAGACCAGGTAGGTATGTTATTCAAAAAATAATTATATTTTCTTAGTGATTTCAGAACCTTCAACTCAAGCAGTTTTTTTACTAAATATAGGGAAAGTTCAAATTGAATAGTCCGTTTGGTATAGAGGCTGCTTTTGCTTAATTTTTGAACCACATCAGTTAAATTGTTTGGTGTTTAGCTAACAACCCACCTTATTTCATTGTAAAACTAGTGCTTTCACTTTGCAATAGTTGTGTTTTCAAAGCTGCAATACCTCTATATTAAATAGACCCAAAATCTAATTGAATTCTCTTTGAAAGCTAAAACCTTAAATAGTTTCTTAGCAGCATATGTGAACTTTCTATCTTTCTCATTAGAATATTTCTATACGAGTTCTTTATCCAATAGTCGTGGAGTAAAATCAACTTATCTTTGTAAACACAACTCATAAGTGTTTACCTAACGCTTTGTTATGCTTTTAAAGCAAAACCATAATAGTTTCAAATGGGCTGTAGCTTTACTGTTATTGACACATTTGATAGCAATGCCTAAATTTATCATGTATGAAGGTAAAAAATATTGTAAGCTGCATCAAAACTCTGAAAATGATATTGATTATGTCCTTTCCAATATTGTTTCTTATAAAACAAACAGTGTTCTCATAACATGGACCCGTGTCATGGTTGGTGCATCAGTCTTAGTGTTCTAGGTTATATGATTCTCAAACTTAGAATGTTTCATTGGCTAAGAAGTGCCATTGGATGTTTCTTTTTGCTTTGCCGGCAACAATTTCAATAAATTTCGAGGGATTCTCATTTTTATTCCACCACCACCATAACATACAAGCAGTTGTTTGAACTTTGAAATAGTTCATGTCCTCTCACGTGAAATTTTGATTTGAAGCAAATTCATATATATTGTTCAGTTTTAATCTAGTTTAAAATGATGAAATAGCTATTTCTGAGCTAAGAGATGAGAGCAGAGTAGAACGCAAACAGAAATTTTGACTTTCTTACTTATATACTATAATGTAACATTGGTGAAAAGAAAAGGAAAAATTTCAAAAATAACTCTTATTTTAATAGATTTTTTTTTTCTATTGCCTCATTCTATTTTTAATCTTTTGTAGTTAAAAGAGTTAAAAACTGGATTTTCTCATTTATATATTTGTTATTTTTAATTGTCACTTGGTAATGTTGCGTTGGCTTCTTTCTCATTTTCCACATTAGATTCGTTTTTTTTACTCATTTTATACTATTTTTACTTATTTTTAATAAATGTATTTATTTTGAACAAATATATCACAAAAATAATTAATTTCTTTTAAGATTATTATAAAATATATTTTAATTTAAAAATTTTACCAAGTATTTGACGTTGATTTGCCAATAATTTATCGTTTATTTGATTAAATTTTTGAAGAGAAATGTGTGTGTCTTTTGAGAGCTTTGGGTATTCTTTATTTTTTTGTTGAATTGTTTTAATTTGTAGACAATATGGTTGAAGGACAAAAGTGTCGTAAAGTTTATTTTTAATTACTAAAGAATAAAAATTTCATGTGTAATTAAAAAGAAATAATAAATTAAAATAGGGGTTATTTTTAAAAAATATTCTTAGAAGACTTGTGGCTTTTCTTCATTTTTGAAATTCACAACTGTAGTGAGAGGTGTAGCACCTATTATTGTTTTCTCATTGGTCTAGGAAGTATCCATTCCCAAATTAGCATTTGTTTAATCAATCATCAATTTTAGTTTAACCTATCGGCTCTATTCAAAACTTTCTTTATAATATGCTCTTAGGACTTCACTAGCCTTAGCTGTTGCTGGTAGCTCATTATGGTAATTTATCTTTATTTAAAATCCCTTTCAAGCTAAATTATTTGATATTACTTTAAATTAGTCTCTTAATTATTCAAATCTCTCAATAGTCATATGTTTGGTTATAATGTCAACAAAAAGGTATGTATTTGATCTCAAATTCATTATTTATAATTTTCTCTTTGATATAATGCACATTAATTTTAATGTGCTTAGTTTTAGCATGGAAGATCAGATTTGCTGTTAGAGATTGCCTTTTAGTTGTCACACTATATAATCTGTAAATTTCACTAATTCTTATAATCTATTAATTCTTAACAGTTATAATTTCAATGTTGCTAACTCTTAGTCTTGATCTAAACTCATTTAGATCAGATCTGAACTCTTTCAAATCATACAACGTCTATAGCATTACAAGCATTGTATTATATAATAAAATGTAATCAACGATTTAATAAAAAATACATCGTACAAAATCAAATATTCATACAAATAGGGATGATATGTAAACACTAACTCTAACAAGATTTTCCTGAAAGGATCAATAGTAGTAGGAGAGTTCAGAAGAGTAACACCACTTGAGAAGCCACCCTCACAAAAGGTTCTACACCTATACCAAAAGAGGGAAAGATGTTATAATCAGAGGAAAATTGACAAGTGTGAAGTCAAGCACTTCACCCTCCTTGAAGATGTAGACGATTTCAACATTTGTATCTATAATAAGAACCATCATTAAAAAAAGGTAAGATGTTAATAAAAAATGTTTTAAATAAAAATAATTGTATATATATATATATCAGGAAAGAACCCACTGTAAGTGAACGAGAGGTAGAAGTCCTCATCATTATCATTCCCCTCATTTAAAATTAGAGAAAATAAAATGTCATTAAATAAAACCTAATGGAGCATCACCTGCATTTGGAATTCATGAAAATTGAAGGTAGGAACCCTTCCTATGAACTGAAAATTTGAAGGGACTAGAGTAAAGAGCCCTTCATCTTAAATTAAAGCGCATGAGAGGGTGACGTACCTTGGAACGTCAACCATAGTTCTGTAGCAGCTCTCTATAGTAGAGGTGTTTATGGGAGATGAGATCCCTCTAAGATAAATTTCTTTAGGAATCTCTCATTTCTTGGGATGGGAGGATGAGTTAAATTTATCCTTCAGTTAAAGTCACTAAGGGATGTAGCCAATTTATAAAAAATGTTAGGTCACCTTCAATCACTAGTCACCATGATGATATGCTTCTTAAAGTTATTTATTTATTTTTTTTTGTCTTCAAACTAAAAATAAATTCTTCTTTTCCCCCTTCAAAGCTTAATAGTAATTTCTCCTTGAATGCTAGAGGTTATATATAAGGAATACATCATATAGAGTTAGGTTGTAGGGTGGAGGGATTATATGATTTAGGGGCCACATGTTGTAGTGATGGAAGAAATTAGGATGAACCTGTAAAAGAGATAGATTGGTCACATGTAAGAATTTATGGATAATTAGAGAAATGGGGAATTGGAAACATATTAGGTGCTGCCTGTATAACGGTAGTTCCCCATCATTTATAGACAGGGGATTCATATGAGGCTCCATTTAAGGAAGGTTTTTAATATTTATGCCCATTGAAAACTCAAATGTGGACTTTAGATCATCTAGTTCATATGTATTTAAACTCTTCACATTTTTTATTTTAAAGGTTTCTTCTTTGCAGGTTAAGGCTTTTTGTAGAAAGATATAATGAAGCTTAGGATAAAGAGAGGGAATGAAAGTTAGAGATTTCTTTTTCAAATTTGGGAATGTGAAGGGATGAGTAAATTATCAAAAATTTAAAGAAAGATTGAAAATATCCATGTTGAATTAGAAACATCACCTAATTTGAAACGATGTGATCACTAAAACAATAATGAGTAGGAAATACAATATCTTTTAAGTGGACATATAACACTTTTTGACCATCAGTGAAAAATTATGCCTGAAAAGCTTCCTATTTGAAATATTACTTTTTTTCACTTATAAGGGGACATCGATTGGGCTTATTATCCAACAGCCCAAGTAGTCTACGTATACTGTGATTGTTTTAAAAAGAGGCCTACATTAGAAAAGGCTAAGTTTCATAAAACAAGAGGATCTTAGCTCAGAAATTAGATTCAATACATTAGGTAACCCAAATTATTGACATATGGATCTCGTAAATGAGCCGCGTAAGTTATGATGAGGCGGGAACGAATTAAATTTATTATTCTATTAGAATTTGAATTGATTAATTACCATTTTGTATGAAAAAGAATTTTTTACAAGTGGATGAATCCCACTTAAATTCTCTTTTTTGATTAATGACTTGAAAACGGATTTAATCTCTTACAAATTTGGATTAACTAATTGTGGATACTCATGCATACTTTGAACAAGATTATAATTTATGCATTATTAATAGAGTCAATTTATTTGTTTATGATTCATTCTATATTATTCAACTTTATTCTATTTTATAGAGCATTAAGTAATCATAGCATCATGCTTGTCTTTCCAACACTTTGCACACAAATATCGACTTTTTCAGATAAATACTAACTCGAGCGTCATAGTATAGTTTCTTGCAGGTGGACAATGTATTTTTGTAATTTTAAGAAGTAAGCCAGGGCAAAGAGGTCATTGTTACGAAGATTCCAAACTTGAAAACTTCATAATATATTTAACTTAACTATTAAATCTAGGTTAAATATATGAGAGTTACAATTTATATTGTTATTATTTTGGAGTATTTATATATTAAATTATTATGGGAGTTATAATGTATCAAGTTATTCTTATTAATATTAGAATTAATACCTAAACTATTTATCACTATATAAAGGAATCCGTACCCTTATTAGTAGTGTGTGATGAGTGAAAAAAAAAGTGTTCTATATATATATACACGTATATTTTATATTGAATAATATTTTTTAATTATATATTTTTTAAGCAACTATAATAATAGAGATTCAAAATTTTCTTCTGATGACTATGCTCGTCAAGGAGAGCGGTTGTGAGTATAAAGTTGTATTTTAGAATCATATAATTCCACCACTATCATCAAGAGAGAGATTATTTGACTTTAAGATAGTGCTATTTAACATATCTTTTTTATGTTAAGGTTGGATTTTATTTTTTTTATTCCTTATTTTACTTATTAATATGTTCTATTCTTTTATATATGATAACATATAACATAAAATATAATTGAAATAATATGTAAAATAAATTTTCCAACACATATTGTGGGTGGTTAAAGAAAAAAGTAAACAGGTTAAAATCTGATTTCATTAGGAACATGATTTTAGCAAGCAAATTTTTTGACTTTCTTATTTATATACTATAATGTAACATTTGTGATAAGAAAAGGAAAATTTTTAGAAATAACTTTTATTTTAGTAGATTTTTTTTCTATTGCCTCATTATATTTTTAATCATTTGTAGTTAAAAGAGTTAAAACTAGATTTTCTCATTTATATATTCGTTATTTTTTGTTGTCACCTGCTAATGCCGCGTTGGTCGCTTCCTCAGTTTTTCACATTAGATTCATTTTTTTTTACTCCTTTTATTTTCACTTATTTTAAACACATATATCACACACATAATTCATTTCTTTTAAGATTATTATAAAATATATCTTAATTTAAAAAATTTACCAAGTATTTGTTGTTGATTTGTCAAGAATTTGTCATTTACTTGATTAGATTTTTAAAGAGAAATGTGTATGCTTTTTTAGGGCTACGGGTGTTCTTTGTTTTTTTTTGTTGAATTGTTTTAATTTGTAAAAAATATGGTTGAAGGACAAAAATGTCCTAAAGTTGGTCTTTTAACTACAAAATATTAAAAATTTCATATGTAGTTAAAAAGAAATAATGAATTAAAATAAGGTTTATTTTCAAAAAACTTTCTTAGAAGACTTGTAGCTTTTCTTGTTTTTGAAATTCACAACTGTAAAGTGAGAGGTGTAGCACCTATTATTGCATTCTCATTGGTCTAGAAAGTTTCCATTCCCAAATTAGCATCTGTTTAATTAGACATCAATTCTAGTTTAAGCTATCGGTTTTATTCAAAACTTTCCTTATAATATGCTCTTGAGACTTTATTGGCCTTAACTGTTGTTGTTAGCTCATTATGGTAATTTTTATCTTTATTTAAAACCCCTTTCAAGCTAAATTATTTGATATAACTTTAAAGTAGTCTCTTAATTATTCAAATCTCTCAATAGTCATAGGTTTGGTCATAATGTCGGCAAGAAGGTATGTATTTAATCTCAAATTCACTATTTGTAATCTTCTCTCTGATATAAAGCACATTAATTTTAATGTGCTTAGTTTTGGTATAAAAGATCGGGTTTGTTGTTAAAGAGACCGCCTCTTAGTTGTCACACTATATAATTGACCCTTTTTGTATGTAGTTTTACATTGCGTTCTTATAACAAGGAGCATATCTAATCAATATTTTTACACTAGTTTTTGATAGAGATTTATGCTAGATTTGGATATCATTTTCTACTTCCTTGAACTTTAAGACACTAGGTTACAACATTGGAAGATTTTTTACCCTCTTATTGATCTTTTATCATCAATATCATTATCATAGCTAACATTAAAAAATCCTTCTAGACTTAGATCCCCATTTGTGGTAAAAAAATAATCACTACTTATAGGTTCATTGTAAATATCTCATAATCTTTTTACATTCTAACCAATAGTCTTGTTTTGGCTTTTCTAGATATTAACTTAACATACTAACACTAAAGAAATACTTCGGTCTAGTTAAGGTGACATATTGTAATGCTTCTATAAACTCTTATACAAAGTGTTATTAATAAAAGTTGAAATCCTATTTAGTTAAGGTTTTCCTAAGGTCATTTTTGAACCATGCAGCTTTAAATATTTTAAGTGCTAAGTAGCTTGTAAAATAACTGTTAGAAACTTGTCTTTAATATTAATATTGGACATTCACCTATTAGTTTAAACTTTTAGGTTGAATGGTAAACTAATATAGTATCAGAGCCAAGATCTTGAGTTCGAGCCTCCATATCTTTATTTTTAGTTAATTTCTTGGTTTATTGACTTTCTTGATTTCTTGGAGATGGGTGATTCACCTGATTCAGACTTATTTGGATCCACGTTTCACTTGAGGGGAACTGTTAGAGACTTGTCTTTAATACTAATATTGGGCCTTCACTTATCGGCTTAAGCTTTTAGGTTCAGTGGTAAACTAATAATAACCAACACCACCCCCCACACACATACAGATAGAGAAGTAACCCACACACCAACTATATAAGAAAATGCTCTCTTATATAATTGGAAAAAAAATATACAAGTTAAGATGATCTAGCTTAATTGAAGGCTTCCCTTATTTATAACACTAACACTGTACAATAAATGACTAAGATTTATAAATCTATACAATAATTAAACAATGTACAATTAATATAGAAAAATATGCTAAAATATATTCTAATATATTATCAAATATCCCATAGAATATTCCCACTCTCTTAAAAGGTCTCTGCTCCTATTTAAAAATGCGGAGAAAACTCATTCATAAATCGAGGAACCCTTCTAGGTTGCTCCCTGAGAAGATTTCCATCCCTTAGCAAAGCCTTTCTCTGCTCTTGCTTTTTGTCAAGTAGGTGGTGCAACACTTGTTTTCTTGCTTTTGCTTTGAGGGAAGAGTAGAATCGCCATAGATGCTATCAACATTGATAGGCTTCTCCATAAAAATAAGATTAGGAAGAATTAGAACCAAAAATAAACAATTTAGAATTAAAAAAAATAACAATGAAAACACAAATAGTTTTTCACACTCACTAGAAGGAATAAAGCTCACCATTAAAGGATCTGGAATGGATGTGAAAGTCGCTTTAGCCTATGAAGGCCTTGCTGTAGATTTGGTGTGAAACTTCATTCTTTATACTTTCCTTATGAGGATTTGGAAATGGCTTCCCACCTACCCAAGGCTATAAAGCAACTTTTGAAGCATTCGTCGATTCAATTAGAGCCTCTAAAATTATCTTTTTAATACTAGAAGCACCAATCACAATATTAGGATTTATGCCATTAAAAGCAGAATCGGAGGTCTTTTATTTTTTGCTAGTAGAAGCCTCTGAAACAAGGCCTTAAAGTATGCTTTTGGATAACTTTTTCTTTTTTCTTAGCATCCTAACTCTTTTAGGTCCTTAACGAAAGAAACCCAAAATCATGTCGAGTAGATCTTCCATAAAGACATGAAGATTTACAATAAAAGAGAAACAAAAGCATTAGAGAAAGGATTATGAAGACTCAGTAAAATATATAATGGTAAGATCATTCTACCTTTCTCTATAAAAGTAATGGAATAATAGACACCTCCCTAGGTCTAACCCTCTCCCCACTCCACTATACCGTACCCCCCTGCAAAGGGTGGAGACACATTAGAAAGGTGTAAATGAGCCAACCGTAGATGGGTTAGCAGTAGAATGATCTTTAATATGTGGAATCAACTATAAAGGGTTCAGAGAAAAGGGAGATAAAGAAATAGCTATGGCAGGATCATCCTTGGAAGGATTAATAGTAGCAGGATGATCCAGAAGAGTAGCACCACTTGAGAAACCACCCTCCTTAATAGGTTCTACACCTACACTTAGAGAAGGAGGGACATTATAATTAGAGAAATAACATATGTGAAGTCAAGCACCTCACCTTCCTTAGAGATGTAGACAACTCTAACATTCGTATTTGTAATAAGAACCATCATTAAAAAAAAGAGGTAAGATGTTAGTAAAAAATGTTTAAAATAAAAGTGATTGCTTATATATGTCAAGAAAGAACCCACTGTAAGTGAATAAGTGGTAGACGTCTTCATCATTATCATTCCCTTATTCAGAATTGGAGAAAATAGAATGTCATTAGAGAGGACCTGATGGACCCTCACCCGTATTTGGAATTCATGAGTATTGAAGATGGGAACCCTTCCTATAAATTAAAATTTTAAAAGGACTAGAGTAAAGAGCCTCTTATTGTAAGTTAAAGAGTACGAGAGGTCGCACACCTTGGAACGTCCACTATAGTTCTTTAGCAGCTCTGTACGGCAGAGGTGTTTATGGGAGATGGGATCCCTCCAAGATAAATGTTTTTAGGAATCCCTCACTTCTTGGGATGGAAAGAAGAGTTGATGAAGATCTAAAAGTGAATCAATAGAAAGACCGAAGATGAGCATTTCTTTTCAAGATGAGATCCTTCAGTTGAAGTTACCAAAGGATGTAGCCACTTCATAAAAAAAGTTAGGTTGATTTCAATCACTAGTCATTATGATGACATACTTCTCAAAGCTAGCTTTTTTTTTTGTCTTCAAACTAAAAAAAATTCTTCTTTTTCCTATTTGGAACAATATAATAATTTCTCCTTGAATGCTGGAGGTTATATATGAGAAATACATCATATAGAGTTAGGTCGTAGGGTGGAGGGATCGTGTGGTTTAGGATGGCCACATGTTGTAGTAGATGGAAGACATTAGGATGAACCTGTAAAGGGGATAAATTGGTCACATATAAGAATTCATGGATGATTAGAGGAAGGGAAAATTGGAAACATAGTAGGTGCTCCCTGTATAAGGGTAGTTTCCTAACACTTACAGATAAGGGATTCATGTGAGGCTCCCTTTAAGGAAGGTTTCTGATATTTATGCCCATTGGAAACTCAAATGTGGACTTTAGTTCATCTAGTTTGAATGTATTTAAGCTCTTCACCATTTTTATTTCAAAGGCTTCTTGTTTACAGGTTAAGGCTTTTTGCAGAAAGACGTGGTGAAGCGTAGGATAGAGAAAGGGAATGAAAGCTAAAGACCTCTTTTTCTAATTTGGGAATGTGATGGGGTGAGTAACGATCAAATATTTAAAGAAAGGTTGAAACTATCCCTATTAAATCAGAAACGTCACTAAAATTTGAAAAGATGTGATCATTAAAATAATAATAAGAGGGAAATAAAATATCTTTTAAGTGGACATGTAACACATTGACCATCAGTGAAGAATCATGCCTAAAAAACTTTTCATTTGAAATATCACTCTTTTTCACTTATAAAAGGACATCTGTTAGGCTTATTATCCACCAGCTCAAGTAGTCTAAGCCCACTGTGCTTGTTTTAAAAAGAGGCCTACATAAAAAAGGCTAAGTTTCATAAAACAAGAGGATCTTGGCCCAAAAATCAGATTCAATATATCAGGTAACCTAAATTGCTGACTTATGAATCTTGTAAACATGTAGTGTAAATTATGATAAGATGGGAATGAATTAAATTTATTATTTCATTCGAACTTGACTTGATTAATTACCATTTTGTATAGAAAAGGAATTTTCACAAGCAGATGAATCCTACTTAAATCCTCATTTTTTATTGTTGACTTGAAAATAATTTTAATCTCTTATAAATATGGATTAACTAATTGGGGATCCTCATGCATACTTTGAACAAGATTAGAATTTATGCATTATTAATAGAGTCAATTTATTTATTTATTTTTGATTCATTCTAATTATTAAACTTTATTCTATTTTATAAAGCATTAAACAAATACGGCATCCTGTTTGTCTTTCCAACACTTTCCACACAAATATCAGCTTTCTCAGATAAATATTAACTTGAGCGTTATAGTGATTTTTCTTGCAGGTAAACAATGTATTTCTGTAATTTTGAGAAGTAAACAAAGGCAAGGTGAACAATGTATTTCTATAATTTCGAGAAGCAAGCAAAGGCAAGGAGGTCATTGTTATGAAGATTTCAAACCTGGGAACTTCATAATATATTTAACTTAGCCATTAAATATAGGTTAAATGTATGAGAGTTACAATATATATTGTTATTATTTCAGAGTTTTATATATTAATTTATTATAGGAGTTATAATGTATCAAGTTATTCTTATTAATATTAGAATTAATACCTAAACTATTTATCACCATATAAAGAGATACTTACCCTTATTAGTAGTGTGTGAGGAGTGAAAAAAAAGAAGTGTTCTATATATATACACATATTTTAAATAATATTTTTATTTTGTATTTTTTGAGCAACTATAATCATAAAAATTTGAAATTTTCTTCTGATGATTATACTTATTAAGGAGAGCGGCTGTGAGTATATAATTGAATTTTAGAGCCATATAAATCCACCATTATCTATAAGAGGGGAGGATTATTTAATTTTAGGACAATATTATCTAACATGTCTCTTTTATGCTCAAGGTTAGATTTTATTTTATTCCTTATTTTACTTATTAATATGTTCTATGCCTTTATATATGATAACATATAACATAAAATATGATTAAAATAATATGTAAAATAAATTGTCCAACACATATTGTGGGTGGTTAAAGCAAAAAGTAAACAGATTAAAATCTGATTTCATAAGGAACATGATATTCTTGTTAGTTTTATCTATGAGAGAATATATACATAGTTCGTGAATGGTACGTTCTTTTTTATTTAGTGCATATTTAATTCTTGCAAAATAGAACGTTAGAATAGTGCATATTCTCAAGAAAATATTTTACTGCCACAGGAAAAGCATAAAATCTGTTGCAAGTGGTAAAGAATCATGATCCTAGCATTCAACAAAAACCAACTCATTTGTACTCAGTATGAACTTATGCCATCATCAGGTTTCTCACATGTGCTGATTTGTAGTTTTCTGAAATTTAGACATGGATTAAAAGATGAATATGCTTTTCAGCTTTTTTACATAGTTTGGCATTTTCCTTTGCTCCATGCTTTTGAAATTTGAAAAATCTGGCTGAGAATTAGAATTTAGCACCAAAGCATATTAATTTTATAGAACATAACTATGGAATTTATTCCTTACCATTTTGTCCAAACTCTTACATCATCCACAATATGGAAAAACCTGAAACTCTTTCATCTGTTTATCCAATCTTCAAGAAATGCCTTCAGTGACTAGACTACACATTAGCTTTTGACATCAATCAAAGATTGTTTTGGATTGGCCAGAAACTTAATCTACAGACAGCCGTGTTCATATGCAAATTAGATTTCAAAATATTCTAAAACAATGAAGTTGTAGTTAATAAAAGGAAGAAGAGAAAAGTAGTTAGCTAGAAATTTTTCCATTGCATATATGATATATCAATGAACAAAAGAGGCATAAACATAGCACAATGTAAACAGAAAAAGGAAAGAGGAGAAAAGAAGGAAAGGTTTTAATTATATTCATACTCTATTAACTCTTCTTCCCTACGAAATTTCTGTTGCCTTGCAATGAAAGCCTCGATGGTGCGGCGAAATTCTTCATTGCTCATCATATCTTCAGGGTACGAACTTTTTGCCAATCTCTCCCCAGAATCACTCATTTTCCTGTACTTCTCAGTCGCTGTTCTTCTTAGTTCCCGGGAGGACTTATCGCAACTCGCATGCTTCAAATTTTCCGATTGACTTCTCCTAATACTATTGGTTTGGTAATAAGTATGTGTTACGTCACTAATTATGTTCTCTGTACATCTGCGCTGTTTTTCTCTGTACTCGACCTCATACCGATGAATGTTTTGAGTCTTTTGACTCTTATCAACGAACTCTTTATAGAGATCGTTGCTTGAATCCTTCCTGGCAGAATCCTGAGAGGCAAAGTGTCCAGACTTTGTAAAAAGAATGGCAATTATCACGTTGCCAAGGATGAAGACAAAGCAAGGGCTAACAAGGAACGCGGCCAAATACTTGAAATATTCTCCGGAGTTCTTCACAGCATGTGGGAGTTGAAAGGCAAAACGGGAGACCAAGACCAGAAGAACACAAATCTCAACTACCCTGAACAAGCTTGCCATCCTTCGGAACTGGCGATGCTTCACGGCTGCATTTGCCTTCTCAACTTTGAGCTTACTGAATTCAAACGAGTCCATTTGACCATGACGTTCGAGAATTAAGCTTGATTTTCAAGTGGCAAATAGAGTTTGAAGATCCTTTTGTTCTTATTAGCAAGATAGTTGGTTTACGGCAGCAGCGATTTCTCTGAAAAGAGAAGAGAGAGTTGCTACCATGATCATAGTAGATGGTGTAAATATATTGGTGCTTTGGTTCATGGAAACAGAAGGGAAAAACAGAGATGCTAAAACAGAGGAAACAGAGTGAGAACTCTCTATTGCCCCTGTTTTTGACTTTTTTCTCTATTAGATTTGTAGTAATTCAATGGGCTATTTGTTCTTGGGAACCAATCAGTTGGATATATATAGAGAGATCAGAATATAGGTCTTTTTCTTTTTCTTATATTCCCTTTGTTTCTTTTTCTTTTTCCTTTGTTATTATTTTTTTAAATTTTAGCAAAGACACATAATATATTCCCTTCATTTTACTTTATATGGGAAAACATGCAAGTTGATAATTTATTGATTTTTCCACAATCCACAGCACTATCTTGTGATATTCTTCACAAGTCCCAAAGTGCTTTTTTATAATTATTTGAATTCGATTTCCATTCATCTTTGGTAAATTTTACCATATTTATTTCAATTACTTCATTTTTTTTAACTTATGGTCAAAATTTATAGTTTGACTATGAAATTTTACCAAAGTGCTTTTCCTTTTTTTTTTCCCCTTTAGTTTAATGATCAAGAATAAATATACCATTAGCAATGAATTCAAACGTTTCAGATTAAGTTATGTGGGTGACAGTGTTAATACCCAGATTGTGGAAGGTGAGAAAGTTTCTAGAAACTAAAAACTGACATGACAGAACTAAAGATCTTAACTAGATCACAGTGAGTAAAAGGTAATACTTATCCAGGTGGCAAATTGAGAGAAAACCAAGGTAGCCCTATTGGTGTTCATAGGATTTCTTACAAGCTAAGAAAATGACACGTAACTCTAAACTCCCAACTCACAAGTGACAAGTCAAGCACCATCTTTTACTTTGTTTCTTTATTTCGTTTGTATTGACTCCTTTCTTTTACCTTTCACTGGCGTTCAGTTAAGTCTCTGTCTGCTGTTCCTCCTTAGACCCACAACCAATAATGGCGGAGCTACAGAAGCTTTCTCTGCTTTAGCTTTATTTATTTGTGTTTTTATATTAAAAAAAAAAAACCAACTTTAGGGTTTATGGCTTCTACGTGGCATCTGGGTATTTTGTTTTTGTTGAAGCTTGATTAATCCTTCACTGGATTTATGATTGAGACGGTAAACGGTTTCTATACTTTTTCTCTTGAAAAGACTCGAGCAAAGTAGTGTGCTTGTCCCCCAAGCACACCTTGTCTTCTACGCGAAACAATAAATATTTGGAAAAAAAAAATTATTCGACCTCTTAATTTAATCTAAATGTTTTAATCGTATTTAATTTTAAAATTATTTGAATGGCATCTATTAGTATTTATAATTTTTTTATAATTTTATACTTATTTCTTTATTTTTAAAAAAATAGTAAAAAGAATAAAAAACAGCACCATATTCTCATCATTTTCATCTTCATTAATTTCTCTCTCGTCTACTATCATTATCATCACCACCATCATCATCTTCATACCCCCCTTTTTTTTATTATATATTTCTCAATAATTTCTCAATATTAATTGTGGAAGCAAATCTTGGATGTGAATTTATTCAATTTATTTACATTCCAAACAGATGAAGATGAACAATTATTGTAAAGGTTCGCAAATGACAGTATTCTCAAAATCAATTTCTTTTTCTTTTTCACAAAATCAATTTCTTCTTATTTTTCTTCTTTTACTAAATTAAATTCAATAATAATTCTCAAATGGGTCATTAATTTCAAACTCGTTGAAATCAAATATTAAATTTCTTTGTTAAAAAATAAAAAATTCAACCCACCCTCGTCACTCAATATAATTCAATTTCATATATACTCCAAACAAATATCAAATTCACTTTTAATTATATTATTTATTTTTTATCTAGAAAAAATTTTCACCATTATTTTCTTCTTCCCCACATTTATTTTTTTTGAAAAAAAAGAAGGAGATCTATGTTGAAGAAAAAGAAAAAAGAAAAAGAAGAAGAAGAAAAAGAAGAAAGAAAAAAAAAAGAAAAAAGAAAGAAAGAAAGAAGAAGAAGAAGAAAAATAAAAAAGAAAAAGTGCACATAGACAAAGAAAAAAAAAAAGAACAAAGGTTAAGTACCATTTTGCTTATTTATTTGTCAAAAGAAACGGTAGGCATAGACGAAATCTTTCAATTAGTTTTAAAATTAGAAAATATTTAAAATATTTTAATCAAATTAAAGGGTCCAATAATACTTTTTCTAAATATATTGTAAAATGATTGATGATTCACTATTATTATTAAGCCAATGCCGAAAAGCAAATCTAAGGTCCCTCTTATTTATAAAAATAATAGAAAAAGAAAAAAAAATCTCCTTAAATCATTTTCTTGCTTGATAATGAAAGAACATATTAAGCATTAAAGTGAAGAAAAGGGATACGACTTCTGAGTAAGGATTTAGGAGGTGATTGGTTTCCTATTAGGATATTATTTGTTGTTAGTAAATAAAAAAAAATAGTGAAAGCTAAAACAAATTAAGGGGGAGATAATTCTTCTTATGACTAAATAATAATATGAAAAAAAACTAATTTTAGTGAGTGTATATCTGATAATTAAGTAGGTATTTAAAGAAAACTTATTAACTTTTCTTTCTTTTAACTAGATTTAACTTTGAAATTTTATTAATGAGCATATTTAAGTAAATGTGTGTGGAGAGTGTTTTGGGGGTCTAGTCAGTATACTAAGAGTTAAATAAATCCCCCTCTAAGATTGGTATAAGGAGGATCAATTTACATACCTCTTACTTTTACGGCAAGAGCTTATTAAACTATTCCTTCGGGGGCTTTTTATTGTTGTGCTTCTGCTTCTGCTTAATTTTAGAAGTGCTTTTTTACTTAACAAATAATATTTACTAAGCACTATCTAGTATCTACATTCACTTGACAACCACTAATATTTCTATTTTATAGCAACTACAATTTTAAAGTCACAACACCACCATACTAAACTGGTTAATTGTTAGATAATTTAAACCTTAAAAGCCCAACCTTTAGTCTAAACTTAACAAAATTATTAGGCTCTATGTTACATTTTATAAGCACACATGAATCACAAGTGAAATTACATTACTATAAAACACATTTGAGGATCATAATCTATTAAACAGAGTTCACATGAATCTGTCTTTACTTTTTGTGAGTACACATCACACATGAATCACAAGTTAATAAAACTACATTACTAATATATTAATTAGAATTGCATGACCTTTGAAATATCAGAGAGGACACCACTAAAGCAATAAAAAAGGTTATTAAAGAAAAACAAGTAGTTATTAAAGAGAACTCAAAAGCATCTAGGCAGACATATTTATAAAATAGCCAAAATGGAGGTGACTGAAATGGGTTAGATCTCTGGGCTCCATATTCTCCATTATTAAGATTATCCAAGAGAGAAGAATAAAAGAGATCATATAGTGGGAAACATGCTATTTTTTAGAGCTTAATAATAAGAAATCATTTGCTAATTCCATGTGTGAACAAGCCAATATGCAAGAAAAATGATTTTAGAATCTTATGTTAATTCTTTGAAAGTAGAAAGAAGCTTTCTCCTTAAGGTTTTAATGCCACTTTCTTGCATGTAAAGGCCTTCAAAAGAAGAGATAAGGCAGGCAAATGCAAATGCAAATGCATGAAACTCAAAAGCCACTTCATTAACATAATTAAATAGAATTAATTTTAAGTTGATGGAACATCAAGTTCTTTTAATTATTCTCTTTAAAATAATTAAAATTCTCTTGCCCCCCCTCTCCTAGGAGTGGAGGATGATTCGACGACACGGGTGATAATGATTCACCCTTAATCTTATTTGTTAAAACATTAATTAAGTAATTAAGGTTCTGAAATGCTTAGCATCTTTGATTGATTATATATGTGACATAATGATGTGGCCTCCTATTGTAATGCCCAAAAATTCCAACACGTTGGATTCCAAGTTTTTGAGTTGGATTCCACTAATAATATTTGTTCTTGTCCACTGATTGAATCTCTCTAAATAAGGACCAATAAAATTGCTTTATTATTTTTTTCTTTGTCAATGAAACGTCACCTTAATTTAATTGCCACTGGTTCTATAAGATTCTGTAATTGTGCCATCTGATTTTGATATTTGATTTCTCAGGAAAACATCTGATTCTGATATCTGATCTCTCAGAAAAAGCTAAAAATAGAAAAAAAAAACCCAAAAAACAAAAACACATCCGACCCTCTGTAATGGTGCCATCTGATTTCTCAGGAAAACATGTGATTCTGATATCTGAACTCGCAGAAAAAGCTAAAAATAGAAAAACCCCCAAAAAGGAACAAATCCGACCTGCCGGATTCGAACCAGCGACCTAAGGATTAACTGATGGGCATGCCCAACTACAGTCCTCCGCTCTACCAACTGAGCTAAGGTCGGATCAATGCAATTGTTTTGTAATATAATTTAAAATACCGTTTTCCAAAGTATACATTTACAAAATACTTGTGTTTTTATGATTCATTAATAGGACTAACAAACAATTTGGAATATGTTAATGATGTATTTTTGTATCCTGAGAATATAAAATCTATTACTTTTTCATTAACTAAATGCTTTTTTTTTAATAAAAAAATAGAAAAATACTAAATAAATGTTACTATGAGCTTTATAATTTGAGTTTAAACGTTCACTTAATGCCATCTTGATAAGTTTGTTTATAATTTAATCCAAATATCTAGTCAGCAATAGGTAGATGATTGGTTTCTTAAGATGAGAAATACACGCTCATATCATTTAACGAGAGAACAAAAGCTAATTAGAGAGATAAGAATTACCAAACTAAATGGTAATTCTTTGCTAAAATTTACATCACATTCTACTATTTACTATCATAAATGACCTTCTTGAGATCATTTTAATCTAGTATGATAGACATATTCTTTAAGGCTTCAGAAGCTTCAGGTTGTCCATGAGATATTACTAATTAAGCTTATTTGATTAAAGGTAGAATGGTGAGAGTGTGTATCCTTCTAGCTTTGGATTCAAATCCTTTTTACATAAAATAAGAGTGGTTTATATCCGGAAGAGTGACTGATAATTTTTTTATTTATTAGAAAATTCTTAGTTACCATTTCGTGTTTTAACCTAACTACTATTTACCTCTTTACGTTTCTAAAGCTACACCATTACCCTCTTAGCAATACTAATTTTTCTCTTTAAAAAGTAAGGATTCAAAAGAGATGGGTATTTTTCAAAACTAATATCTACTGTTTATTTACTTTACGTGATTTTAAAAGGTACCAAAACCCTATAGTGCTACTAGTGTTTAATGTTTCATTATTGTTTCATTATCACTATTTCGTTAATTTTAATTTTTTTGATGTATTAATAATTTTATCTTTAATAATATATAGTTTGATAGTTTTGTCCTTAAATAAATAAGAGAAAAAAAGTTTCATTATTACTATTCCATTAATTTTTTTTTTTTAATGAATTAACAATTTTATCTTTGATAATATATAGTTTGATAATTTTGCCCTTAAATAAATAAGAGCAAAGAAAAAAAAAAAGAATTGAATCTTGACCTCAAAGATAAAATCACCAATTTTACAATTAAGTCAAACTAAAGCTTACATAATATTTTATAAAGAACTAAAATATATACCCTATAAATTAATTAAAAAAATTATTAATTCTAAATTAAATAAATTTTGGTACTAAAAAATTATAAAGAATAATAAGTGTAAAATATTTTAATAAATAATAAATTTAATTATGTATGTACATGTTTACAACAAGAGACTTAAAGATTAAATTTTAGGAACTTATTATAAAAATAAATTATTTTAAAATTTCTTAAAATTATTCTAAAATAAAAAATATATAATACATACTAAAAATGAAGTTATTTTATAGCTCATACGTGAATTTTTATTATTTAATATTAAATAATAAAATAAATTTTCATTAAGAATTCAAAATTTAAATTATAAGTTATGAGAATTCACAAAAAAAAAAATTGTAAATAGTAAATATTGAGAATTATATTTAACTCATAAAAAAAAATAATTTTCATAAAATTTTAAATTTAAAAAAATTACTACAAATAATTCTAAATTCTTCTATGCTCTCAAATGAGCTATTAATAAAGAAGAAATTATGTTATATTAGAAAAAAATATTTTTCAATGAAAAAGTATTGATAATTATGTTGGAAACTATTTTTTATAAGTAACATATCATCAATACTTTTTTAAAATTTCTTTTCAATTAATTTAAGAATAAATAGAAGATGAAAAGATGTTTATAATGGGTTTCTAAAATAAAAAAAACTCATTTTTGTAAGCTTATTTTAATTAAACGATATTTAAAATATTTTACAATTATTATTATTTATTATTTTTTAGTATTAAAATTTATTTAATTTAGAATTAACAATTCATCTTATTAATTTATAGGGTATTTATAAAATATTATGTAAACTTTAGTTTAGTTTAGTGGTAAAAGTGGGTGATTTTATCTTTGAGGTTAAAGATTCAATTCTCTTCATACTTTTTAAAAACAAATTTATTTAAGAGTAAAATTATCAATGTACTTAACAAAACTGTTAAACTATATATTATCAAATATAAAA
The DNA here is from genome assembly GCA_946807835.1 of Ailanthus altissimus. Classification (NCBI taxonomy): domain Eukaryota; kingdom Viridiplantae; phylum Streptophyta; class Magnoliopsida; order Sapindales; family Simaroubaceae; genus Ailanthus; species Ailanthus altissimus. Next base: position 18,733,539 of record OX327698.1, read on the forward strand.
TTATCAATTCATCAAAAAAGTTAAAATTAACAAAATAATGATAACAAAACAATAAATAGTAGTAATGATATAAGATTTTGGTATTTTTTAAAACTATAAGAGATAAGTAGATATTAAATAAAACTTTGGAGAGCAAAAGATCATTTTTCCTAGTTTTAACATAATTACTATTTACCTCTTTACGTTTCTAAAGCTACACCATTACCTCTTGGCAATACTAATTTTTCTCCTTAAAAAGTAAAGATTCAAAAAAGATGGGCATTTTCAAAACTTTAGAAAGAAGTGACCATATTTTTCTAGTGATAATATATATTTTTTTAATAGTGGTGTGATAATACATTTTTTTTTCATTATTGTACTATAAGATCTATATTAATACAATTTAGCAAAAAGGATTTTTAAATTATGCATGATAGATTGTGATAGATATACCACATCAATATAAATTATTAAATTTTTTTATTATAGACAAAGTTTTGAATACAACGGGCTGATGACGATTGACGATCAACCAATGGAAACTTGGCATGAAATCCTAAGTATAAGGAATCAGTGCATGTGATTTATCCCATTCCTATGACTAATCAACTTGATTAGATTCTAATTTTAGCTTAATAATCGGGTTTGAAAAAATAATGGTATTTATTTTTTAACTTTGACCAAGGTTCATATCTCGAGTGAATTAAACTAAAATGAGATATCTCACGCAACTATTATAGTCAAATGTAACCCTTCTAATCAATCTCTCCACTTACTTTTCGTACTCATATATATGAAACAATAATTAGGTTTTTAATTTCGATTTCGTTGTTTCTTTCAGTGGGGGAATAATTAATTATAATAGATGTTCTATACTAAGTGGAGGAGGGCAGAGATGAATGTTGCCACGGCTGAGAGCAAGATTATTAAGCTGCAGAGGGTGATGTTGAAGGTGGAGGCAGCCGAAGCTCAGACAATGGTGAGGACCTTCTATTGGGTATATCTATTTTATATATTATTACACAATATATATAAAAGACATAAAATGTATTAATAATATATATATATATATAAAGAGAAATTATAAATTACTCCCTAATATTTAAAACATTACCATTTATTTCTCTAATATTTTAAATTACCCAAAAAACCCTTATTATTAAAAACATTCTATTTAATGTTAACTATTCACTGTACTTTTATTAATCTATTTTCAAATTATTATTTTTTATAAATTATTAATGTAATATTTTTAAAATAATACTAAAGTAATTAAAATAATAAAAATTAGAAAACATTTATATTATTATGGAAGGATGAATATTTTAATTATTTTATTTTATATATATTTTATTTTGTGTATTAATTTTTTACTAATATTAATAATTTTTAATGCAGTAATATCTACTGCTCATTATAAAAATTTATAGCTTTTTAAAAATATAATTACTTAAAAGTAATGAAAATTTAAAATTGTAATATATTTATTATTTCTTAAAAAGTATTAAATACTAATTTAAAAATTAATTTTTTTTAAATAATGAATTTCATTAATGACTTTTTTTAATGACAATAGTATTAAATACTTTTTGAGAAAGAATAAATATATTTATATTGTTTTCATTATTTTTTAATTGTATTTTAAAAAAATAAAAAAATTATAAATTTTTATTCTTTCTAATGAGCATTAAATATTAACGCATTAAAAATATTAATATTAATGAAAAATTAATATACAAAAAACAAATATAAAAAAAACCAAAATATTCATTCTTCCATGATAATAATATAAATGTGTTATGATTTTTATTATTTTAGTATTATTTTAAAAAATACATTAATAATTTATGAAAAATAGTAATGTGAGGATAGATTAGTAAAAATACAGTGAATAGTTAACATTAAATAGAATTTTTTTAATAATAAGGGATTTTTTTTTTGGGGGGGGGGGGGGGGTGGGGGGGTGGGGGGGCGGCGAGGATAGTGGGGCAATTTATAGTTTCTCTAAAAAAATTATAAAGTAAAATCAAATCTAGCTTGACCATACTAATAGTATTGTCTTACAACTAAATACCCATATGCGGGTAATGACGGATCTATATGACTCTAAGATAAAATCCTATGCTCACAACTATTTTTCTCGATGAGTATGATCATCAGTGACATCAGAAGATCATATCAAGTCCTCCTTATCATAGTTGCTCAAAACTCAACATAAAAAAGTATATAATTTAAAATAGCGTATAACATAATACATTTCTCCTTTTTATTTTATTTTCTTCTTCTTCACTCTTACACACACTACCAAAGTAACTTTTCTCTTCTTTTCTTTATTTTCACACACGCACTCTAAAGAAGGATTAATACTCCTTATATAGTGGTAGATAAGAGTTAATGTATTAATATCAATATTATTGTAATTTTAAATATTTTGTAACTCTTAGAATTAATTTTAATATTTAATAAAAATAATTTAATATATTGTAACTCATACAATAAGTTAAAAATAAATAACTCCCAAATGATAATAATATTATAAATAAATATTTGTAACTCTAATCTATTTATAGATTTAATGGCTAATATAAATATTATAATCACTATATAGTAATGATATAATAATAATAGTTTAAAATATTAAAACTATATTAATATTTTATAACTTATTATTTATTTAAAAGGTTTTAAAACCTTTTTCTCCAACAATCCCTCATAAAAGATTTGAAAACCTTTTAAATATATTATATAATTAATAACAAATATATATGAGAGCAACATTCTATTATATAGTAAGTATAGGTATCTTTCAGACTTGAACATATACTTAGTGCTATAGAATTCATTTGAAGAACTTGAGTGAATTATGTCTTGAACTCAGCTCATTTGATCAAACATTAACTATAACACATATAATAATAACGAAGACTTAATTTTGCGGGTTGTTGCATTAATGACCTTACGTTCTATCTTGATTATAATGAGTGCTCTAAAGAATAACCAAATTCTTATAGTCGTGGCCCTACAACTACTCTTATTTAGGTAAGTCCTCAAAGGCATATATGACCCTAGCGTCACATAAAATAAGTACTTTTGTCATAAGGATAAGCGGAAGTATATCTTATGTCTATAATATAAGTGCTAAATAAGTCATGCAGTATAAATTGTTTCTATCCATTGAACCTTCCTTGCAGGTTTAAACACATCTCCCTCGACAATTTAACAAGACTTTTCTTAAAAAGTCTTTTATTTTTTATTTTCTTCAAAAATATTTATTTATGGCATATTTTATAAGTTCCCATTTTATATAAAAATGGGTTTAAGCACATTTCCGTTGATAATTTTATCACAAATTTTTCAAAAATATTATATTTATAAGTTTTCTTGATATATATATATAACCTTATTTATGAGATTTTTATCTAGTTTCTATTGTATATGGTATGTTAAAAAACTCTTCCAAGGTGTGTGGATTTAAATTAACTTAGTTCTTTGATGAATTTTTAAAATCGAAAAATAAATTCAATTCCTTAAAGAAAACGTTAGTATATATCAACGATAAAATATATACAAATATATCACAAATAATAAATTTAAAGTTCTCAATATAAGACTTCTTCTTTTTAACTCTTTCTTATCATTTAGTTTGAAAAACTCTCGCATGATAAAGATTTTTAAAATTACATATAATTAAAGTGTAAGGAGTCCACAAACCACACATATCTCCACATTAGTATAATATTATCCACTTTGAGCCTAAACCCTCATGGTTTTGCTCTTGGGCTCTACCCAAAAGGCTTCATATCAATGAAGATATAGTTCACTCCTTATATACCCACGATCTTCCTCATTTCTTACCAATGTAAGACTTTGTTTGCTTCTTTAACAATCTTCCTCTCGAATAAATTACCATTGAGCCTCCCCTCAAACGATATTTTTCATCCGTCTAGCTTTCACATAAGAATATCTCGCTCTTTTTTTAATACTCATCTTCACTGCATTATGGGCACACACTTTATGTGAAGCCCAGAGTACCGTCTACCATGGAGCCCGCTCTATCATATCAGCTATTTATTATTATGTTGGTAGACACGCCTTACGTGAAGCCCACATCACTGCGTTCAGAGGACACACCTTACATGATGCCCTGGGGCACACTACCACATGTTCATAGAACTTAACCACGGATCCCATTGCAAACCGAGGCTTATTAAACTCATCACCTTCTCGTTCGGCACAGAGAATTTCTTTCACATTGCTAACTTCGGGGCATAGCTCTGATACCACTTGTATGGAGTTTACGAACCATATATATCTCCACATTGGTATGATATTGTTCACTTTGAGCATAAACCCCCATGGTTTTACTCTTGAACTCTACCCAAAAGGTATCATACCAATGGAGATATAGTTCACTCCTTATATACCTACGATCTTCCCCATTTCATACCAATGTGAGACTTTATTTACTTCTTTAACATAAAGTGAAACATACATTCTCCACACCAAGAATATAAAAATATATTAATAATATGCACATATTTGTTTTAAATAACACATTTACACAATGCACATTAGATCAACTACAAATCTACACTAGTGGCCTTTAATGAAATAAGCATATTTATGTTCATAAAGAGAATTAAACATAATAAATTTCTTAAAAGAAAAGAAAATTAATAATTCTCTTTGAAGTATGATCAACATACGATTAATTACATGAACAGATATTTCAATAAATATTATTACTCACCTTGAAAACTTCTAACATAATTTTTTTTATCATATTTAATAATTCAATATTAAATTAGTTATAATAATTTAATATGATTCAATGTCAGTTGCATTAGTGACAAGAAGAATTGAATCAATTACATAATAGGTTTAAGTCATCAAGGACAATACACAAAAATATATAAATTAATTTGTAAGATATATTATATACTCATATATCTTAAGAAACAAATAGTACACCTAAGAAAAATGAATGACCATAATCCTCTCCTTTGAGGGGATTTTATTCAATAATAAAAAGTTTTTCACCATTAAAACTTTCCAATCATTATAAAGACTATCACTTGTCAATGGATAGATTATGGTATATAAAACAAAAGGAAAAAAAAAAAAGTAACTTGTAATGCATTCAAATATAACATATTAACTAGAAAAACATCATTCGCTTATCTTACATATTGTTAGTCTAGATTTATAACGATTAAAATAAAATATAAAACAAAAATCACTATCATTGTCTATAGACCACTATAAATTAATTAAATCAACAAAGACCTTACAAGTCCTATTTGAGAAGGTTGTAGAACAATATTTATAAAGTACATGATGATGAACTAATAAAATTTAAACAGATTCTAACATATTGAAATAAATTCACTATAAAGTTAAAATTAGAGAGCCATGTATTTATCTTATATTAACGGATATAAACACATCATTATTAAATAAAGGGTATGAACATATTTTTTTATGTCATATGTTTTTATTGATATTTCAAATGAATAAGTAATTTGCAATATAAATACAAATTTATATCAAAAAAATAATAACAATTTTTTGTTAAAATTTTAACACTACATTCTAGCAATCTTAAATATATAGATTTTTCTAATAAACAAATATATGTATATATATATATACACATTATTATATATCAACTAGACCAATAATACTAAACATATATTCTAATCCGAGAAGATTTCAATGCACAATACTTTTAAAACGACAATTAAAATTTTGAAAATAATTAGCATATTCAAATATAGATGCTATTTGATTTTAGATTGCTTGGTATATTTATTGTATATATTATTATACAATATCAATATATATATATATAAGACATAAAAATATTAATATATATATATATATAAAAGAAAAATAATGAGTAAAGTAAAATTAAACTTGAAGCATAGAAGAGGCATGCTAATAGTATTGTCTTGAAACTAAATAGTCATCCTCTTATGTTAGTAGTAACAGATCTATATGACCCCACCGCTCTCTTCGATGAATATAATCACTGAAAGATCATACCAAATCCTCATTGTCATAATTGCTAAAAAAATCAATATAAAAAGTATATAATTTAAAATAATGTATAAAATAATACATTTTTCTTTTTTCTTTTCCTCTTTTTCATGCTTACACACACTACGAAAGTCACTTTTCTCTTCTCTTCTTTATTGTCACACACATACTATAAAGAAGGATTAACACCCTTTATACAATGGTAGATAAGGGTTAAGGTATTAATATCAATATTTATTTAGAATTATTATAATTTTAAATATTTTGTAACTCTTAGAATTAATTCTAATATTTAATAAGAATTTAATATATTATAACTCTTACAATAATTTAAAAATAAATAACTCCCAAATAATAATAATATTATAAATAAATATTTGTAACTCTCAAATATTTAATATAGATTTAATGGCTAATTTAAATATTATAATCACTATATAATAATGATATAATAATGATAGTTTAAAATATTAAAACTATATTAATATTTTATAACTTATTATTTATTTAAAATATTTTAAAAACTTTTTCTCCAACACCTTCCATGAAGATCATGTTGAGTTTGTCCCCAAGAGTGAAAAAAGGCAGAATCAAAATACCAAAAAAAATTATCTAAGACAATAGAGGAAGAAAAATTGGGAGGATTACCAAATGTGAGACCAGCATGATTAATAATGACAATAGAAAGTGGATGATGTCTTGTAAAAAGAGAACCTTGAGATTATTTTCCTTTGTTGGGACAATCTTTATTATAATGACCAGGTCTGAACTTTCTACAAAGCTTTCTACAAAATTTTCACTTTTTTGTTACTAGATGACCATGTAAACAAAAACAGCAACACCTCTTAGAAGGAGTAGAATCATTAAGTTTGTGCTATAGGGTAGTAAGGACTATGTTTGTATAGGCCAGCTAAAGAGTAATAACCCATTTTTCTTTTAAGATAAAATCATCAATAGCATGATCTAGAGATGATAATGGCCTTTGATAAAGTAGAGAAATATGAATAGGATCAAATTTGTCTTATAAAGTCATAAGAAATTAAATCAGATGTTGATGATCTCGGTATAAAATAAAGACCTACGTATTGTCATCATGCTTTCAAATTAATTCTAAAAGAGCCAATTAGTGTAAAATAAACTAAATCTAAGAATGAAAATTTATAATAAACTCTCTGTTTTTGACAAAGGTAATGCAAATTACACATCAACTAATATAAATTAGAGAGATTAATGATGGTGTAACAATGTACAAAAAAGTCCTAAAATGATTTTACATTGTCATATATAACATAATGAAGACTGAAAGACGATGTAAATGTATTAAGTAACTATGTAATAATTTGATAATTTTTACTATTCTAATTTTCTAATCTATTTATAAAAGCCTCTTAGCTATTAGTATCTTTTTATTTGGGATGAGTGATATCACCAATGACATTAAAAATAATATGAATATGTTAATATATATTAGACTTATCTAAAAGTAATAGAGCACGAGTTATAAATAAGAAATAGTATCATAGAAAACAACCAGTAGGAGAATGGCCAAATATAATAATTATAATTTAATCCCTTAATTCTTAAAAATTATAATACGACCTTAAAATTTTAGATAATTATAATATAACCTCAAAAGTTCTTAAAATTTTAAAATAAATTGCTAAATGACCAAAAGAAGTTTTAGAAATTTTTGAATGACCCCATAAGTTTTAAGAGATTGCAATGAAACCTCAAAATTCTTAATTGTTTATAGAAAAAAAACCTTATGGAGAATCGGTGAATTGATCAGTCAAAGGAGAGAATCATTGAGATCATGGCATAGAAGTGTTTTGTTGTCGATGGGGAAGACTGATACACTGGATAATAATTGGAATCTGAGGCAATGGCAAAACTTTGGCCGATGCATTTCAACATTTCTAGTCTCCGATCAGCATGATTCTGGTGGCGTTGAGATTGATAGCAAGTTTTGAGTGGTTGGAACTAGGCAGTACTGATCGTGGATGACTAGAGAGAGGGGCAGTAAGGTCGGCTGCCCAAGAATTTTCAAGTGAGTTTTTATAGAAAAAAGGACTAATCTAGTCAAATAGGAGCCGATAGTGACTTGCATGGCTAATTTGAGATTGGAAACAAAACTTTGACCATTTTTTGGTTACTTTTAGTGATACTACAATTAAATGAAAAGACAATAAAAATACGAAGACTCTGGATATCATATGAGAAGGATAAAAAATTGTATATTTCTAAATATTAATACAGTACAAAATGAATTTTTATATAGATTTTAAACTAAATTTTAAAAAGAGAAATGAATTATATATTAATTAATTATAATATATATTTATTTAGTAAGAGATATATTAAAAACGTTAAAATTAATAGAATAATAATAACAAAATAATGAACAATGATAACGGTACGAGGAGTTTTAGTACTTTTTTAAATCATAAGGGATAAGTAGATATTAGTTAAAACTTTAGAGTACAAAGCGTCTTTTTCTCCTAATTTGAGTGTCAAAGAATTTTTTGCAGATGGATAAAACTGCTTTGATCATTTAGAAGAAAGACGAGGGTTTGAAGATTTTTGATCAAAAAAGTACTGATCAAGGACACTTTGACTAGAAATAGGGGATAAAACAACATCACCCATCTCATGCTACTACATTATGCAAATGTGATATTGGGGCTGATCAATGAAAGTTCAGGCATTAGATCAATAATAATGCGTAACTAATGAATGATGATATACTTAATATGATATAGGGAGAAGATTTTGCATGTTCCATTCTGTTACGTGATCAGAGTCATCATATCTATATGCCATTGCACTAGCAATTGGAATTTTAGGGGCTTAAAGTTGTGTATATGGCGGCTGCTTGAAGCCATTTTACTCTCACAATTGGACACCTTGATTATTGGCAATCTCATTTAGGGGTGGGTAGAACCAGTTGTTCGGTTCTGATTCGAACCAAATCGAAACCGAAATCAATCAGTTTCAACAAATTGGGATTGATCAATTCAAGCTCACTCAAATTGAACTGAACTGGTTCGTTTTAATTTTTGTTTTTTGGGTTATTTTTAAAGTATTTTTTTTACGTTTGAACCGAACCGAATTAAAATCGAATCAAAACTAAACCGATCAAGTATAAAAATCAAACTAAACCTTAAACCGAATTGTAAATCGAACCAAATCTAACAATCTTTTTTGATTTAATTCGATTCAATTCGCCGGTTAACTGAACCGGCGCCCACTCCTAATCTCATCAACCACACTACTTAAATATCCGATAAGCGTTAAAAAAAAGCAAATCAATTAATTCCAGTGGATATCATCAAGGCTATATTTTATGGGAGTCGATGCTTATATTTTGCGCACAGATTGGCTCGTCAGTTTTACACAAGCTGCAAAGTTGAGGCAAAAAGCATGATACTTTCGCCATATCGATAATTAGCAGATCTCATTTCCTCACATTAATTGTTTCGGGCATATAATATATTTTCCCTAAACATAATTGATAGAGCTAACTGGCCCATCGACTATCCTAAACATTATGGGTGAATTTAAGTGTTCTTACTAGTGGAGTTATCATCAACTAGTAGTAAATTAAAATTGGTGCTTGATATTTATTCCTTCAATGACACAAAATCTTTATCATAAATACACAATTGCTTGAATATTCTTTTACACATATAGTGGCGGGCAGATTGTGTAAATATAGTTGGTTAAAGGTGATCTTAAATTTTCGAGATTTCAACTAAGAAAGTTCAAGTGGATTAGTTGAATACCAATTAGACAAGAAATTGCAATAAGCATTCATGGATTGGCATGATAGCAATCCAACTAGTGAATTATTTTAATGCAAGAAATGGCTTAAATGTCAAATTTCCTAACTTATTGTAACCTCTTTTTCTTCAAAGAGGATCGCTTTACGACCAATGACTCCTTTATGTCATCCCACAATGAATTTCATATATATTTTAATTTGATGTCCCCTTTACTGTTGCTTAACTATTGCAAAATCAATAGTAACGACAGCATATCTAAGTATATATAGGGGCTAGGGTCTTGTACGCTTTCATAAAAAACTAGAGGAAGTGCAACCATAATGGCTAAGTCTGCTCCTGGCTTTATCGCAATTTTTGCTATTCTTTTTGCCTTCTTAATCCTCCTTGTCTCCCTTGGTGAGTGACTTGGTTTTATTTTAAATATAAACCACGTAACTAACTCTAAACTGGCATAAAAGTCGCATAAAATTAAGAAATAACAATACGTACGTTCATTCAAAATGGCGATGGTAATTTTAGGCATAATTAAACGTACATATTTAACCGATAATTTTTTAATTGTGTAATAGAAATGCCAATGGCAGAAGCAAAATTGTGCCAGAAGCGTAGCAAGACACGGTCAGGCTTTTGTGGCAGCTCGCCAAATTATAACAAGCAGTGCAGAGAATGGGAGCATGCAAAGCATGGCGCTTGCCACTTCCATTTTCCTGGATTTTCTTGCTTCTGCTACTTCGATTGCTAAGTCAATGAAATAAATCATGTAGCAGATAGAAAGTTGTTCTTGCTGTTTGTATATTCTAGCGGTCCAGTTCTGTGGTTTAGAAGAATAACAAGCTACTGTGTCACCACTATGTACCTGCTAAATAATGAAATAATCCATGTGTATTGGACTATTATTTCTTCCATGTTATAATCAATGTTAAGTTCGGACCTCGAAGATAAAAATTTGTGAGTGCCAATACATTGATTATGCAACAAGAATTGAACTAATTTTTATTTTTATATTGTGATGTCCATGTAAGAGAAACAAGAACAGAGCCATATATTTTCTTCTCGATCAATTTTTTTTATTATAGTTAAATAAATTTTCTTAATAAATAAATTATTTTTAATATTCACACTTCATAATATTTGTGATAATTGACTTTTATTTTTGCTAAGAAACAAAAGAATAAGAAGTTGGGTCCATATATGTTTAGTTCTAAAAAGTAAATAGCATAAATAGATTTTCACATTAGAATATCATTGATACGTTTTGACCGATCGACATGTTTATGCTGTACTTTTAAAGTAATCTAATTTTATTTCACAAATTATTGACATAAAAAATCATAATTAATATCATATGCATATAAATAGTATTTTACTTATCAAACATAAACCCACCCATTTTTGTTGGAAAGTTACTTATTGATTTCATTTCATAACCGTTATGAATTAAAAGTCACATTGATTCAATCTCAAACATCCTCTAAACTTAGACCAACTTTGAAAATATTTGAATTTGAAATTTTTAATAAGAAAAAATGCTTGCTCTCATCAATTATTAGATAGTGAATAAAATAAATAAACTAAATCACACAAATTCATTTATATTATCTTATGCAACATAATATGATTAGCTCATTTATTAATATATTATCCGTTTTATTTATTATTATTTCTTTTTTATTAACGTGATATTATAAGATTGATTAAGTTGTCGTATTGTCGCTTTCATTTATTATTTTGTTTTTCATATTTATTCTTCTAACCATATTTTGACATGTCAATATATTAGTTAATTTGTGGGATTATATTTTTAAAAAAGAAATCGTTACATGAAATTAAACTTTAAAAAAAAGAATTTATATGGAATTAAAAACCATATCCTTCTTCCCTAATATGAGCGAGTTTGAATCCCAAATCTCTTTATTTCAATCAAAAGTTTTACTAGTTAAATTGACTCAAATTTATAATTTGTGCAATAAATTTGCAAACATTATGCTATTGATTTTTTTTTATTGCTAACTATGTTATGCTATAATACAAATCAATTTGTATGATTAATTTACATATATAGTAGTACTATTACTTACTAGAATACCATATTAATGTGTAATCAAGTCAAACTATGGGGTAATAAATAATAAAAAAAATGATAAAAAAAAGAGCACTCTGCGCAAGAAAACTACTTAGGTCACAAGCTATAGATAAATTGCCAAAGGTAAGTTGCCCAATTACCTTAATCTGATTTTGAATTTTATTAATTTCTCTTCTAATTTTGTTTTAATAAGTTTACCCATTTTAACCAGGTGAGGGAATCGGTCACTTTTAAGAGAGGAAATTGTACTAAAAAAAAAGATTTTGGTATTTATTAAAAAATTAAAAGAGAAAATAGTAAAAATGCAAAATCATGGGGGGATAACTAACGGTTTCCTCAAATAAAAGAGCGTCTTGCAATATATATATATATATTAACCCATAAATATAGTAAAAGGTTTGGGGTTCAATCTCGTTTTCAAAAGAGTAGAGAGGGGTATGATTTAAATTTTATGTAACAAAAAAAAAAAAAAAGAAAAGAAAAAAAAATATAAATATAGCATATAAAACTAAATTAAGATTGAGTTAATGACCTTGGAAGAGGAAAAACTTTTGACTTTTAATATCTAGGGTTTAATTCAATTGACACTGTTCTCAAAGATTTTGAATTTTGCAGGATACTAATCCAAATATATATGAAATGACGACATGTATAAAATGACTCGCATAATGTAAAATGTTTTCATCTCAACCTACATATTCAATTCATTTTCTTTTACGATGTGGTTGAGAGGGTAAAGACTAAGAGGTAGCTTATATGCAAGTATAAATTAGGGTTTGAGTTGGTCGAGACGGTAAAGACTAAGAGGTAGCTTATATAAATTAGGGTTTGAGCCTCAAACTATTTTTAAAAAAAATCAGAGCGAGTGCAAATATGATGTTGAAGTAGAAGTATATAAATAAACAATGTAACCCAAGTAATATAGTGCAGAACAAGTAATTAAGGAACTCGAGAGAGAAATATAGAAGAAGAACACACAAAATTTACGTGGTTCAGCAACTTGTCTACGTTAACGGCAGATCAAGATCACTTACTCTTATTATTGAATCACAAGGCACTCACAAAGTATTGCTTTTACAAGAAAAACTCACAAAGAACACACAATCTCTTGCTGTTTAGGGATTTTCTCTCACTAAGAATCACAAAGTATGTTTAATCACAAAGATTTCCACAAAGATCACCAAGATTTTGTGTCTTCTCAGTAAGATATCACTAAGATGTATTTACAAGCCAATAAAGAGCTTTTATATAGGCTTTAAGACGTCCTAGGTTTACCTTAAATGTGTGAGAGTCGTATTAGGGAGTCTTGGAGCAAGTGGGAGACGAAAATAAGTTGAAACAAATAGGAAAACTTTTTCGCTTTGAGCCCCGCAGTGCCCAGCCCTTCATCGCCGCAGCTCTAGGGCGTCCGTCTGGGCGCTGTGACACTCAGGTTTTGTTATGGGCGTTGTGGCGCCACATCTAGGCATTGCCTTTTGTGTCTTTTGCTTCCTTTCGTATCCGTCTTTGATTCTCGCATACCCTACGCACTTGGCTTGCTCTCCAAATTATAACTCAATAATTTTTAATCAATATTCTCACATATGACTAAGTCTAATATTGGCTTTATAATACTTTTTGGTTTTCTTTTAGCCTTCTTCATCCTCTTTGCTTCATTTAGTGACTGATACTATTAGAAACAATTACTTAATAATGTTAGTATCTTTCACATTAGATACAATTGATTTATCATTTTTCAAAACAACAAAAAATATACAATTAATTTTTTGACCTTGACCCTAGCAACCTTAAATCGAGTTCTCAGTTATGGAAAGGACCTCAGTGCGCAAATGGATTTTTTTTTCAAGAAATAGCTATCCTCTCTTGGCTAAGTGTCATGAGGATTTCGCTAGGATTTGCCCTACACTGATAAACTATAGTTAAACTGAGATGGTGGTTATTCTGGCAATAGCCCTTTAATGCTTAAATTAGACTTATAGTGTCACACCTCAGATTCAAAACATTCGACACACGACATCACTTACATTCATTCAATAACGTGCACTCATAAATAATATTACATAAAATTTCAAACTTTAATTCAACATAAGAATCCTTAGCAAGTTGCTAGTAAGTTCAACACCAAACTTAACCCATAACCTAACATATAAACATAAACTTCTATTGACAATATTTAAACATTCATTTCAATTTCTTTCAGAATTATAACAATTGAATTATGACTGGGACAATTAGTAAACCGGAGATACGCAGAGTTTTCTCAGAGATTAACACTTTACTACGTCACCAGTAGCAACTTTGTTACCAGAAGCCCAGAATATATTCATTGCAAATTCTTACTTAAAATCAACCAATAACCACACTTGGTAAAACTTAAACCAAATCAAACCACACACAATAAAATAATACATAAGTATTAATTCAATATGGACAAATCAAATATCTTATCCCACGTGTCCCCAAATGAAACACTCAGCAACCTAGCAACTTAGGGAACCCAAGGAACAGCAGAAGCCTTGCCAAATCAGCTAAGCATATATGTACCTTATTTACCTGAAATCACCATAAACTATAATGAATATAAAACTCAATAAGCATACTAGTTTTTTATATATCAAATACAAATACATATATGTACAAAATGCATATGTATGATATGCTGTGATAAATCAAAATTATAATCTTATCAAATCACATGTTATGTAAACGCTTACACATTCTTTCAAAATATATAATAGGAATACCATCACTCAACTACTACTTAGTATGACTTACATATCACATATCACATAATGAGCCAAATGTCACTCGTAGGTGACATACCGTATAAGAGGAATAGTACAAGTGAGGTTTTTAAATTACATATATATAATGCTCATGCCCGAAGGTAAAAGCCAAACCCTTACCCTGATCATCGGTGAGTCCTCTCACTTGCACCAATACACCACCACACGAATGTGATGACTCAGTATTCCTTTAGGTACCAATAGGATCCTCCCTACATACGGAACACATAACATATACCAATTCCGAAGGAAAGGCCATACATAAAGGCTCCACAAATCACATAAAATGCCTACTAAGTTAACAGTGAGTTCAAGCATCCTCAAAACACAAAATATTTCTCATAGACGTATTACACTTCAAAAGCTCTCTTTGTTAAACACATTTCACTTTTAAATCTCAATTTCAAAAACACATAAATGTCATGTATGTCCATGCTCACATTCATAAACACATGTCTTCACATTTCATATCAAAATATATTTTGACATAACATAAATATATTCCTAACCACATTTAAAAAATTATACATAACAATTACTATGTTTATTGTGATTTCAGTAAAAAGTCCAGTATACTTACCTCTTAACACTTTCAACTACAAGGCTTAAATATCCTTAACTTATCAATGGAGATTAATCCTTTCATGAGCCTTAAAATTCATACAAAACACTTTAAATAGCTTACAAAATTACACATATTGCACTTATCACATCGAATTGGTCTAATTACTTAGTTTCTCAAAACCTGTCATTCTGACCACTTATACTTAACAAAATTTTCTTATACATCAAATGATGTCCAATTACTCCAAAATCAGAATATATCATTCTTAACTCATATATCCTTCTTATATATGAATATTATATCATAATTCATACACAATCCATTTCATAAATACCCTCGAATCCAAACTACTAACCTGATAGGATCAAGATACTTACTAAACAGTTTTCAATCTCTTAATTTTATAAAATCATATACTAACTCAAAAATTATAAAACTACCATAGAATTACTTTAACATATATCTCAATCCATGATAAATATTTCACTTCAAAATCATTGCCAAAAGTATTTTAAAACTATTTTATTCAATAGCTTTAAAAATCTATTAATCAAATACTGCAATGAGCTGACACTTTTTAGAAAATCATAACAATTTAACCACATTGATATAAATTCTCAATTATGAGTATATCATATAAGACATATAAAATTATCATATTTCATAAATTTGTAATTTTAAAAAATCATTCAGCAGATAAAAATTATTTGTCTCTGTATCATATTGTTAACACAGGAAATTTCCAGAATTTCAGGGTCATTTTGGTAAATTCACTACAAATTCAATTTCTGAATTTTCAATCAATTTAAAGTCTCAAATGATTCTAAACATGTCTAATTTCATATACTCAAAATTCAAAACTAGAATCGAATCACAACAATTTATAAAATTCCTGAACCAAGTGACTATCAAGTAGAAATTCTGTAATTCATCATGATTTATCAAGCTATCTACATAGATCATCATCAATTCTCACAATATCTTACGAAATACACATCAAATCCTCAATTATACATATTTCCAAAAATTAAAACTTAAAGGAATTAACTAATTTAACACTAAGAAACTAAGAAAGGGTTATAATATACCTCTTAAAGCTTAAATTCTAACTTTTTTTTTTCTTCTTCTCTTTCTCTCCCCTTTCTTTCTCTCTTTTCTCACTCTAAAAGAGGTAGCTCGACCAAAATGAGTGAATTAGGGTTTCAAATGTGTATTTTTATACTAGGAGGCTAATTTTTAGTATTTACAAGTTGGCCTTCAAAACTTTTAAAGTATTATAATTTGGTCCCTAAAATAAATCTAAAGTCTTGCAAATAAATCCAATACTAATAGTATGTCCTTAACCTATAAAAACACTACTAATAACAATATATAAATCAAGTATCACCCACATACAAATAAAATATGTATATATATATAAATATATTCTTACCGGTTGTGGATACTGGTTACATATAGTCTTGAGAGAATTTTTAGAAATTACCAACAATTCTTGCCTCTTTTTCTTTTTCCAATATTTCCTTGCCCTTTTATATGGCTTTTGGTTGGTTGATTAATCTTCTATGTTGTCTATACATAGTAAAATATATAGAAAAATGAGAAGTTGTGGCGCATTGTTGAGGGGTCTCTTGTCTTCATAATTTTTAGGAAGTGTGAGCTTAATAGTGCCATTTTTGCATTCTTCGTGCATTTTGGGTTGTCTTTGGATTCAAAGTAGTTTTTAACTTCCTTGGCCAATCACTCTTTGTCTTCATCTGAGAACCACATACTTAGGTCATCGGGCGTCTCAACTCCAAAGTACCAAGAGCACATGTTAAGGTGAAATTCTCAAATCAATGAATCCTATATTTCCTTATTAATGGACATTGGGTTTCTTAGGGTTGTTGAGCCTTTAAAATTGGGTTTTGGTCTTCCCCTTTTTTAGAGTTAGAGCCTTTTAGTTTTAATGGGCTTTTGCAAACAAGGCTAGGGACTCTTTAAAATCCAAGGAAGGATAACCATTTTCCATATAAATAAATTACTATAGTGTATATGCAAGTGCTATAGGGTGCATCATGTATGCAATGATATGTACAAGACTTGATATTGCTTAACCAGTAAGCGTGGTGAGTAGATATATGACAAATTCGGGTAAGGACCATTGGCTTGCTGCCAAATGGATAATAAGGTCCTTGAAGGGAACGTTAGAATATGGTCTACTATACAATAAGAGTAGTACAAATAATAAAATAGTGATAAGATAAGTAGACTTAGATTATACATGTGATCTCGATTGAAGGAGATTGCTAACTGAGTTTATATTTACAATATACAGATGCAGGGTGTGATGGAAATCTGTTTTGCAATACGTAGTAGCATATTTGGCAAGAGAAGTTGAATATATAGCTATTGGAGAAGCTATTGAAGAGATTATATAGTTGAAGAGGATTTTTTTTAAGCTACTAATAATAGAAGAAGTGAAAGCTTGTGTGCATTGCAATAGTCAAATTGTCATATATCTTAGTAAATATCAAGTGTTTCACAAAAGATCAAAAGATATCGATATGAAGTTATATTTCATTAGAGACATTGTACAAAGTGGAGAAGTCAACCTATTGAAGATATCAACATCTGAAAATCCTACGGATATGATGACTAAATCACTACCATCGGTTAAGTTTATTTTGTGCAAGAACTTAGTTGGAATCATTGCTAAGTAGAAGAGTATGTGATGTAGAAAGAATAGATCCAATGAAAGCCTTAGAGAGATTTTGAACTATGGAGAGAATTATGAGATATGGTGCTTAAAGATCATATAGAAGTTGATTTTTAGTCAAGAAAATTAGAAAAAGATTTATAACGAAAAGGTGAAGTTGCATGAAGCACCAAAATTGCAAAACAACATATGAATGCTATAGCAAAAAGAAGTCGTGTTGCTATGCTAAGCGACTTGAAGGTTCGCCACAGTGAAAAGCAAGGCTAGCCATGGTGCTCACTTTCTACCAAGATGGGCAAAACCCCCTTACCGCAGTGTCAAAGAGGTTGCATTGCAGAGAGGGCGCTTGGGTAAAGTGGCATTGCACTGCTAGTATGATTTTTCTGTTTAAGTTATTTTTGAACTTCTCTTCTTGTAGGACCTGTATTACTGTCCAAATACAAGTTAAAGTAGGGTTTATTGAGGTAGTTTAGAGCATGATATAAACCTTATATTAGCTTGAGAATTACTATCACCAATTTGAGAATTTTCATTGTATCTTAAAAATGATAATTCTTGGCATGATTTTTTTTTGTGATTGATTCATCAATAAAAGAGGCTAAGATCTTAATCCATAATGGATATAGATAATTATTGAACTATATAAATATTTGTATACTTTTTAGTTCTTATATTCTCTTGCTTTCAATTGATTTCTTTTATTATATTACTTGTGTTGAAGAATCCTAACAAATATACATACCATTTATATATTGTGAAAGTCTAAGTATACATAGAACTTTAAGATGAAATGGATGGATAAGAGCAGCCCACCAATTTCTAAGCGAAATGAATCGAACAGTGGAATTCTGCTGCAATACATTATTGTTTTATAAAATGGAAAGGTGGGATCCGAACTTAGTTAGAAGCAACCAGTGAATGTGATTGTCGCATTTTCTTATTGTTAATCTCCTTTACTAGGTCGTAATCCGCGGCTTAAGCATGGGGTTGGATTATCACTTCCAGAATTTTTAACTTTTAACCAAGATTATTATCTGGAATAAGTTAGATAATTTTCTACACTTCTTAATCCTATAGATCGTTAAATATAAACATATATATCAACAAGTAATAAATTTACAGTCCATCTTACGTAAAAAAAAAAATTAATTAAAACTTATCAAAAGACCTTTTTTCCCCTCATCTATGTACATAGAACTTAAACTTCAAACCCAGAAACACTACAAGATGCAACGTCACTAATGAGCCCAGTTTATGGCTATATTTAGCAATATATAATATTGGTTAGCAACTTATAGTTTCGAACATATTTGTACATGCTATTTAAATAGACTGTATGAACCAAATACACCAATTTTTGCCATAATTTGGTCCACACAGCATAAAAATTCAGACAATGCGGGTAATCTCGTTAATCAAAATAAATACATTAGTCAAATAAATAATCCAAAAATATGCATAGCGTATAGACTACAACAGGATTATTTTATAAGATATTGGAAAGATATTGTCAACCAAGTTGATAGCCAAGGATAACTTTTAAATACACAGCGCACGGAAATAAATCGCACGTAAACTTTCTTCTCATCACACCGTTGAATTCATATTCCTTTTGCTAATTTCAATGTGCTCCCCTGCCTATCTCTAGCGGCAAATCCAACTATAAATAGGGGTCGGGACCTCCTACATTTTCATCAAAAACCAAACCAAGTGCAAAAATGGCCAAGTCCGTTAACTTTCCTAAAGCTTTCGCTCTTCTCTTGGCCTTCTTCGTCCTCCTTGCTGCTTTTGGTGAGCGACTTACATATTTATGTTATAGCATGGATGTTTCTCATTAGATACAATTGATTAATAGAATATGTTACATATGATTGTAATATCTAAGTGGACAATATTTTTTTTTTTTTGCTTTTGTGTGTTACAGAAATGCCAGTGGCAGAAGCAAAGTTATGCCAGAGGCGTAGCAAGACATGGAGTGGCATCTGTCTCAACACAGGAAACTGTAGCAGACAGTGCAAAAACCTGGAACGTGCAAGGTTCGGAGCTTGTCACAGACAAGGTCTTGGTTTTGCATGCTTCTGCTACTTCAATTGCTAGTCAGTCACTGGCAAGAAAATTAGTTGGCAATTCAAGTTTCCTTTGAGAGTTGAGTTGCTGGGCGCTTCTGTGTGCTTTGTTTGAGTTGTCATTGTGTTCGATGGAATAAGAAGCAGCGGCAGTTGGGTAGTTGCAACACGTGCAACTATGTAATGTAGCTGCTGATAACTAATGAAATAATAGTGAATGTTCAATGTCAGGTCATTGTTGTTATACGCTACTTTGATTTTAGTGCCGAATAATATCTCAGCTTTGCTTTTTTGAGTATCTCATCTCACATTCCATATTTACCATCCTTCGTATATTCTAAAATGCAGACATGATATAAATAATGTTGTATATATAACTGAAAAGTTGTACAACACCTTTTAAAATTATCCAAATTTTAAACTGTATGAAAGTTGGCATTGAAGAGTAACTCACCGACTCTTTCCACCTTTGACATCTTTCGGTCTTTTTTATTTGTAAAAAAATAATTTTATTATTGTATAAATAAATAAAAAATTAAGTTTAATTATATAAATTTTGATAATTTTTATAATTGCCACCATCGCCAACGACCAGCAAGACTGTTTTTATTTTTAATATACTTATCTAATTATAAATTAATATTTTAAAAACAAATACTAAAATGTTAAATTTATCAAATTGTGCCATGTGTTTAAAATTTTTATTTTTATTTTTGTGCTATGTATCCTATCAAAATTTTACCACTTGAATTCTAACTAGTGCAAAAATACTATTATATAGCAAAGTAAGTTTTTTCGTCAAAACAAACGACAACAAGCTAATGGATTGGGAAAAATTGAGAATTATGATATAATGGAGATAAAATTGGTATTATGTCATATTTCAAGATAAAATTGTTCTTTACCATAAAAAAAATATATAATTTTGCGACTACTAAAATGTAAAATAAATAAATAAAATATTTAATTAATTACAAAAATAAACCCTAACCTTGTTAGAAAGAAAAAGGAAAAAAGAATCCTAAAGTCTAAAAACTTTAAATGTAACACGATAATAATTAGTTTATTAGTAATTTAGTGTGTATTTAATTGAGCTTCTCTCCTAGTCAAAAGGGCTTTTTTAATGTTAAAACTCCTTTTTAAAATTTTGATAACATTTAACTGCAACTAAAAAAAAATATTTGGAGATTTAAAAAGTTTTTCACATAGACACTAATAATATTTTTCTAATTCTATAATACATCTTTAATAAAAATAAATTCTATTTAACTAATATATTTTTAATATTTTATTAAAAGCCACTACATCTCTATATTTTTGCAGCCATCATATCTATAAAAGGTTTTACCAAATTTTTTTTTTATATAGGTACATAGTATTTTTATTTTATTTTTGTTCCCCCCAGAAAGCACCACGAGACCCACTCTTTACAGGCCCAAGAAGCTTAGTCCTTCAGAGAAGTCCTTTGTGGGCTAACATCAAAGGCCTAAGTCTAAGACAGCATGGGCCACTAGGAAGATGTCAGAACTAGGCCTGAGTATAGATTCCTGAAAAGAAACTTGCTCGATTGCTTGAACTAGGTTCAGCCAGAGATGTATGCATATCACCCCTGCATGCTCCTGACTGAGTCGACTAGGATCAGAAATCCTATGACCAAGAGGAGCAGGATAAGCAAATTTAATCGGTACAAGTACCAAGTCAACCGTATGTTGAACAACTTATACATTCCGACCAAGTACTATTACGGGAACATAAATAAGATTTAAACTAGTAGGAATGAAGTATGGAGACTAGTTCGATAGGTGATGCCGAATAGCTATAATAGTAGATGTATAGACAGACCACTACTGGGCTGAACGGAAGATAATAAGGTTTATTACAGAAACGAGTTTAAAGAAAAAACCAGTGTTATAAAGAAAATAGAGTTATAGGAAGAGAAGAACTGTAATGTTTTTAGGAAAGAATCTCTCAAATCATGCCAAGAGTTCAGGATAACCCAAAATTAGCAAGACTTACCCAACTTAACCACAACACCGGCGAAGATAAGTATATGGAATATCTTTAAAGATCAATGCTATAAATAGGTGAGAAAACCATAACAGATGGGGACTTAAGAGAGTTCTTTTGGTACTAAATTCTAGCTTGAATGTTTTTTTGCAAAAAAAATCTTTTTTGACCCTTTTTATTACTCCCCAAACCTCACCAAAACACCTTTTTTTTTACTTAAGCATCGAAGAGACTTCGCCAGAACCCACCCTGACGAAGTCTTAACGATAGTTTCAAGTGATTTGCAGGTGTTTTACCATCATTAGCAAAGGAAAAGGATTTGGATTTCAACCTTCAATTTCAGTAAGATGAAGCCCAACGTGCTGATTCTTGTAACAATACAAATTCAAAGCTCGTTCGCCCAAAAAAATTAATTTTTTGGGTCAATAATTTTTGGCACTGTCTGTGGCAATTAGGACGAAAAGCTTTGTTCAAAAGACATTTCATCACCCAAACACAATCAACATGGCAGAACAATCATCTACTACCCAGAAAACAATTGCAGGAGAGCGAACTTTGAACCTAGACAAGACTGAAGGCCATGAAAATCTGCCCACACATTAACTAGAGAGGTAATTGCTGGTAGAAATTCAGCATGAATTAAGAACACTGAGAGAAGAGAGAAAAGAATTAAGATAAATTATGATTGAGTTGATCAGAAACAGAGGAAGAGAAGGAGAAGAAGTAAGGAACAGTGGTAGAAGATAATCTCAAGCTGTAGAGGTCAAAATTCAAGAGTGGATAGAGTAAAGAGATAAATCAGAAACCCCGTTCGACCTGCTCGGGGTGACCAAACAGAATCAAGCACCTAGTGAGAGAGAGGCATCACAGATTAGAGAGTCTAATTGGATGATGAGAAAGAAGCAGCCAATCGAGTAGCACAATAATGTTGAATGGCCTCTAGAAGATAAAGTTCGTGATCTAAAGAAAAAACTGAAAACCTTTTTAGAGGAGAAAGAGAAGAAAGAACAACCTCCTTAAAAAAACAAAGAAAGAGAAAAGAGATCTCCATTGACAGACGAGTTGAGTGACATGGAGCTCTTGAGCGAGTTTCAACTTCCAAGCCTCCTAATCTACCAGGGAGTTACCGACCTCAACCATTATATAGACCAAATTACTGACCTGCTATCGATTGAAGGGTTAAAGCAGGATCAAATGTGTAAGCTTTTTAACATGAATCTGAAGGGACTACTGCTTCTTTGATATAGTGGTCTAAAGCAGCACAGCATGTCATGTTACCACGAGTTGACCGAAAAGTTCTCCCAACATTTTCGGGGCTTTTGTGAGGTGACTAAGGACCCGAAGTAGTTGAAATAGGTTAAACAGAGTCGGAATGAGAGCCTCAAGGATTTTATTTGGAGGTTTCATAAAGAGGTGATATCACTGGGCGCTTTTGACCAGCTTATTGCCCTAGAAGCTCTCAAGTCAGGGCTAAAGCTGAACAGGTTCTGGTATTACCTATCAAAGAGCAATATTCTGAACTATGCAGCAGCATACAACAGGGTGTCAAGGTATGTTGCTATAGAGGAAGAAGAAGAAGTAAAGAGATCCCTTACCAATCCCTTTAGAGGATAAGTCAGACCAAGAGAGAATGAAAGGTATGAGAGGAAAAAAAGACCCGCATCCCATTCTAAAATGTAATAAATGGCAAATAATGAATACCGACCCCAACAAAGAGGAAACTTCTCAAATTAGAGCAATGTGCCCATCAATTAGATAAATAATGGACAGAAAAAATCTCGCCTATACAATTACCTTGAGCAACCCAAAAGCCCTAAAAATCCTAGGGATCACCCCGCCGAAGAAAGAATGGTGGCTGGGGTGAAAATTTTTCTCTCTTTAGCAATACTGCTAGATGGTGTTTATAAAGCCATTAAAAACATGGGCCTAGTTAATATAAATTTCAAAGGAAAAGAGGTAGAATAAGGGATGAATCCAAAAGGCTAGTGTAATCCATACATAAATGTAGGGCATGCCACAATGGAATGTTTGGAGCTAAAAAAACAAAGGGATGCTTTGATGAGGAACGGATATCTAGAAGAATTTTAAGTCGAGAGGTAGCAAAATTCACCTACTAACCGGCCTTGTGGGTCGAATCCTAATTCCACCATTATCATATCTGATGGACCCACGCTAGTAAGAGATTCTAACAGGCAGAGGACGAATTACTCTAAGTATTCATTGGTGGCACCTCAGGTTATGTGCAACATTCCTTTAGCTAAAAAATCAAGATTGCAGTAAGAAGTATCGATTATGTTTACTAAGAAAGATGCACAAAGAGTCAGTTATCCCTATGATGATGCACTTGTGATAGAAGTGCGAGTAGCTGATGAGAGAATAAATAGAGTATTCACCGACTTGGGTAGCTCAGCCGACATTATTTTTAAAAGAGATTCTAGACAGGTTGAAAATCAAGAACGTGTATATAGAGAAGTCCTAGATACTACTACAAGGGTTCAGAGAAAGTTGTGTGGTGCCAATTGGGGTAGCAACCCTTCCCTTGACCATAGGGCAGAAACCTTATGAGAAAATGGTAATGACTAAGTTTGTGGTGGTCGACCAGCCTTTCCCATATAGAGTCTTCCTCAGGTAACCCTTTATGAGAAATATAAACGCGGCTCAGTCTGTCTATTATCTAAAACTTAAGTTCTTGGCGGGAAAAGGTATAGGGGTAGCGTGGGGAAATCAAAAGATAGCAAAAAGCTATTATGCAGTGTCTGCAAAGAAGGCTTTTTGTATCTCTACTGTTGACCCGAGGGAATCAGATTACCGAAACTAATAGAAGAACTACAAATAATACAGGTTAAAAATGGGGAACTGAAGAAAACGGTTAAAATTGAGTCTCAGATAAAACCACGGGTTAGAGAGAGGTTAATTAAATTGGATCAAAAGTTTTTGAATATCTTTGCCTGGTCTTATAAAGATATGCCCAAAATAGATAACGCCCTGGCCTCTTATAAGCTAGCTATCAATCTCACGTTCCGTCCAATAAAATAGAAAATAAAAATCTTCAACCAAGAACGAAATGAGGCTATAGTAATAGAGGTGGAGAAACTGTTGACAGCATGTTTTACAAGAGAAACCCACTATCCTAACTAGCTGGCAAATATAATAATGGTAAAGAAGGCCAATGAAAAGTGGAGGATATGTGTGGATTTCATTGACTTAAATAAAGCATGCCTAAATAGCAGCTTTCCACTTTCAAAGATCGACTAGCTCATAGATACCACAGCTGAGCATGAGCTGCTCAGCTTTATTGACACTTTCTCTAGTTATAACTAGATCCCGATGTTTTCTCTAGACCTGGAAAAAACATCTTTCATCGTCCACTAAGGAACGTACTATTACAAAGTAATGCCGTTCGAGTTAAAAAAATACAAGGGCTACTTATCAGAGATTGGTAAACAAACTTTTTAAAAACCTAATCAGTAGAAATATAGAGGTATATATTGATGACATGATAGCCAAGTCCATGAAAACTGAGGACCAATGGGCAAGACTTGAGAGATGTCTTTGAAATATTAAGGAAGAACATAATAAAGGTGAACCTAGAAAAGTGTGCTTTCGGGGTAAAATCAAAAAAATATTTGGGTTTTATGGTTAGCAAGAGAGAGATGGAGGCTAACCCAGCAAAGTCTGAGCCATTTTAGAAATGAAGTCCTCAAGCATAGTTAAGGAGATTCAACTACTCATAGGGAAAGTTGTAGCTCTGAATAGATTCATCTCGTGAGTTATAGATAAATGCTTCGAGCTCTTCTAAGTAATAAAAAAAGAAGGATTAGAATTGGTGGATTGCGGAATGTGAGTAGGCCTTCAAGTAGCTAAAAGCTTACCTTTTCGAACCAGTTCACCTTCATGTCCCAGGTTAGGGCGATGAGCTAATGCTTTATTTGAAAGTTTTAGACCAAACAGTGAGCTCAGTACTGGTCAAAAAAGAAGAAGGGATTCAATGACCATTATACTACACCAGCAAAGCATTCACTGATCCAAGCCTACACAATAATCGTTTTAACTAACCACGCGTTAAGGCAAATCTTACACAAACCAAATTTATCTAGTCAATTGGTTGAGTAACCTGTAAAATTGAGCAAGTTTGATGTACAATGTAAGCCCCGAACAACCATTAAGGTGACAGGCCTTAGTCAATTTTGTAGCTGAGTGTACCTATGTTCTATAGACGTTAAAGAACCAGCTCCACAGGCTCCAAACCAACAAACTCCAAATAAAGAAGTATCATGGTTGCTCTATATACATAGGGAATCCAACATTCAAGAAAGTGGAGCAGGGATCGTTCTTGCTAGCTCGAAGGGAAATAAAGTCAGTTACATTGTTTGCTTTAGGTTTAAAGCTTCCAAGAATAAGCAAAATATGAAGCCCTATTGTCCGGATTAAGAGTGGCTCGGGCTCTAGCAGCAAAGGAAGTAATGGTAAGAAGCAACTCACAGTTGATAGTGAACTAGGTGAATGACAGTTTTGAAGCCAGAGAAGGAAAAATGATCGCTTACCTAGCTAAAGTAAGAAACTGGATCGGCCAGTTTAATGAGGTGAAAGTAAAGCTAATCCCAAGAAGTGAAAACTACCGAGTAGTTGTCATAGCACGGATGGCTTCAAATGACGAAGCTCGATTGCCTTGAATAGTCACTGTTGAGTTTATTGCTGAGCCTATCATACAAAAAGAAGATCAAGTCAATAAAATCAAATTGAGTCTTCACTGGATAGATCTGATTAGAGATTACATTCAAAATAGGACAGTCATTCCTGATAAAAAAGAAGCTCATAAGATTAAATACCGAGCAGTCAGATACTCGATGATAGAATGAGTATTGTATAGACGAGACTTCTTATACCCTTATCTGAGATGCTTGAGACCACAAGAGGCAGATCAGGTTCTTATAGAGATTCATGAAAGGATTTGTGGCAACCACTCGAGGACAAAAGCTCTGGCTTACAAAGTGTTCAGAACTGGTTACTATTAGCCAACTGCTCTTCACGATACTAGGAATTTGGTTAAACACTGCAATACTTGCCAAAGATTTCCTAACAAGATTTAAACACCAACCAATGCGCTAACCACAATGAGTGGACCTTGACCATTCACTCAATGGAGTCTTGACTTAATACGGCCTTTACGTTGAGGAAAGGAATCCTATAAGTATGTAGTCGTAATAGTGGATTACTTTACTAAATGGATCGAAGCTGAGCCACTATCAAAGATAATTGAGAATAGGGAACAAGATTTTATCTAGAGAAGTATTGGTATAGAATCCCTCACACCATCATTACTGATCATAGAAAATAGTTAAGAATAACAACTTCAAGAACTTTTGTAAATAGTTAGGAGTACAACTGTTGTTCGCATCACTAGCTCATCTCAAGACAAATGGACAAGTAGAATCCTCCTACAAAGCAGTCAAGAAGCTGGTAAAAAAGAAGTTAACCGAAAGAAATGAAGAATGAATAAAAAAGCTTTCGAAGGTGCTTTGGGCATTGCAAATGACGAGTAAGACTGCAACTGGTAAAACGCTATATTCACTAACTTTTGACTATGAAGTGATAATTCCCGCTGAGATTAGAACTCCGACAGAGAATACTGTAGTTCTCTGAGACAACCAATAACAAGCTAATCAGGGGACAACTGTACTCAATCGAATAGCTAAGGAAAAAGGCCCAGATCTGAGTAGCTGCCTACTAGCAGAAGGTCGCCAGATACTATAACAAGAGAGTCAAGTCAAGAGAATTCAAAGAATAAGACCTAGTACTAAGAAGAGTTGTGTTGAATATGAAGAACCCAGTAAATGGAGTCCTTGGACTAACTTGGAAAGGCTAATACAAGGTCACCAAATGCATCAGAGGAGCCTATAAACTTGAATGAGCAGATAGACA
Source organism: Ailanthus altissimus (assembly GCA_946807835.1). NCBI lineage: Eukaryota > Viridiplantae > Streptophyta > Magnoliopsida > Sapindales > Simaroubaceae > Ailanthus > Ailanthus altissimus. Next base: position 18,761,463 of record OX327698.1, read on the forward strand.
GGTTGTGAGAAAACTGTAGAATGTCAAATAATTAAAGAAATATCTACAAATTAAACAATAAAAAATTTCCTCCAAACTTACACGTTATAAGGGGGCGGCACTCACGAGATTACCCACAGACCACTAGACAGAGTAAGGCTCAGTGAGGTGTATTCTAGGGACGTACAACGTATAGTACATAAAGGTGGCACTCATGAGATTACCCACAGACCACCGGACAAGGTAAGGTATTATAAGGTGTACCCTATAAATATGCAGTTTTGAAGACATTGAAAACACATGCTATAGGGGCAATACTTACAAGATTATCCACATACCACTAGATAGAGTAAGGCTCAGAGAGGTGTACCCTATAGACGTGTAACGTATAGTTCGTTAGGGGGAGACACTTATGAGATTACCTACAGACCACTGGATAGTGTAAAACTCTATGAGGTGTACCCTATGAATATACAGCTTTGAAGACAGTGAAGACACATTCCATAAGGGGCAACACTCACAAGATTACCAACAGACCACCGGATAGGGTAAGACTTAGTGAGGTGTACCCTATGAACATGCAACATATAGTTCATAGGAGAGTGGCATTCATGAGATTACCCACAGACCATCAGATAGAGTAATGCTCAGTGATGTATACCCTACAAACATGCAGCATATAGTTTGTAGGAGGCAGCACTAGTGAGATTACCCACATGCTACCGAATAAGGTAAGACTTTATGATGTGTACTATACGAATATATAGCTTTGAATACATTCAAGACACACGCCATAGGGGGTGGAACTCATGAGATTATCCACATACCATCGGACATTGTAAGACTTAATGAGATGTACCCTATGGGCATGTAGCCTATGGTTCATAAAGGAGCAGCACTCTTAAGATTACCTACAGAACTTTGTATAGGGTAAGGCTCTATGAGGTGTACTGTATACAGCTTTGAAGACATTGAAGATACATGCTATAAGGAGGCGGCACTCACGAGATTACCCACAGACCACTGAACAGAGTAAGGCTCAGTGAGGTGTACCCTATGGACGTGCAATGTATAATTTGTAGGGGGTGACACTCACAAGATTACCTATAAACCACCAAACAAGGTAAGCCTTTATGAGGTGTACCTTACGAATATACAGTTTTAAAGTCATTAAAAATACACCATAGAGGGGCAGCGCTCACGAGATTACCCATAGACCATTGTACTGGGTAAGACTCAGTGAGGTGTACCCTATGGACGTGCAGTGTATAGTTCGTAAAGAGGCGACACTCATGAGATTACCCACAGACCACCGGGCAGGTTAAGACTCTATGAGGTGTACCCTACGAATATACAGCTTTGAAGACATTAAAAACACATGCCATATAGGGGGTGCCACTTACAAGATTACCCACAGACCTCCGGACAGGGTAAAGCTCAGTGAAGTATACCCTATGGACATGAAACGTATAGTTCGTAATAAGGCAGCACTCATGAGATTACGTACAGACCATCGGACAAGATAAAGCTCTATGAGGTGTACCCTACAAATATACAGCTTTAAAAATATTGAAGACACATGCCATAGGGGGTGGCACTCACGAGATTACCTACAAACCATCAGACATTGTAAGGCTTAGAGAGGTTTACCTTATGGAAGTGCAACATATAGTTTGTTGAGGGGCGTTACTCTTGAGATTACCCATAGACCACAAGGCAGGGTAAGGCTCTATGAGGTGTACGCTACAAATATACAGCTTTGAAGACATTAAAGACATATCATGGTAAGGCTCTATGAGGTATACCATATGGACGTATAGTACCTATAAGAAAGGTATATAAATAAATATTCTCAAGTTAAAATACAAATTTGGGGTGGTTAATAAATAAATAGTTAACATTTAAAAAAAAAATCATCTATGGTAATTTCTTTTGGGAGTTCAGCCCAGTCGAGCCCGGTTCGTCCATCAATGCTCTCAGCAAAACTTGTAATTATAGATTCCATATCATTTTCGAGAAAGAAGGAAAAGAAAATCAGGAGAAAAGAAAGAGAAAAAAAAATGAGGGAATTAAAAAAATAATTGATAAGTTTTATATTTTTTTTATTATTTTACTTCTACAATAAACTTAAATGACGCCTCAATTATTTAAAGCTAATTTTGAAATCTATGAGTTAATGCTATATTAGGCTAAAATTGAAGGACATTCATAAAAATAATCCTTTTTAATATAAATAGAAAAAATATCATTTTGACTTTATGAATATATATTAATTTATTTCTCATTTTTTTTAATATATATTATATTAATTTTTGGAGGGACATTTTTAATAAATTTTTTTATAATTTCATCCCTGAATAACTATTATTTTTGTTTTTATAGGGACTAATATTGTATATATAAAAATAATGAGGATTAAATTAATATATATTAATGAAATCGGAGATTAAAATAATTTTTTTTATATAAATAATACTACATTTCTTACATTTATTTATACATACTTTTTTTTTAATATTTAGGTGTTGTGTTCAAATTAAGTTAAGAGTCTTTTCATTTACATGGAGGGCACAATAATTCTTTTACTTATTGCAGGATAAATATTGTTATGAATTGTAATATTATAATCACGTGAGGTATGAGAATATATACCTTTAAAAAAGTGTAATTGGATATATTTCAAGTGTGACAAAAGAAAAAATATTAAGACCGAACGAAGTAATTTTTTATTAGTATCAAGCACAGATGCATCCAGGTACTCAAATTAAATATAGATATGAAATTACTATATAAAATGCATATATCAGGCAAGGGCATACATCTGGCGTACAGCACATCTTTAAAAAAAAACATTATCAAGATGGATAAGAGAGAACCGTCAACTTCCAAATGAAATCAATCCCACGTCACAATAAGGCTGCAATAAACCTAATTAGAAGGAACAAAATGTAAATTCAACTTGTGTGAATGGGTAGGTGAAAGAATAGGTTCAATATTTCATGTAGTTTAAGAATGTTTAGAATAAGAAATTAAATTAAATTTATGTTGATTTTGAGAATACTCATAAATTTGGGATGTTAAATTTTGTTGATTCTACAAATGTTAAAAAATAAAAAAAAAAGTCAAATTAAGAATTTATTCTATAATTAAATAATTAAAATAACTAATCTCTCTCTAAAGTTATAAAATATACATATTTATAAAAATAATTAATTATTTTAAACCTACTCAAATAAGACTTTTTATTAAATTATGATTTACAATTCAAATATAATTATTAAATTAATAAAATATTTAAAAAAAATCAATTAAATAAGACTCAAACTAATTAAAATATTTCTAAAAACAATAAATTTTAAATTCTTGGGATTCTCGCATCATAATGTTAGCATTGTGAATAATTGAATAGATGACATGCAAACTTAATTAGGAGGAACCGATGCATGTGATTATGAAATTGTCTTATGTTTAACTAATCTCCTTGATTATCCTTTCAAAAAATTTAATAAATAAATACATAAAATCTCCTTGATTAGATCCTAATCTGCGGCTTGAATATCGGGTTCAAATGTTATGTACTTTCGGGATTTTTTTTTTAAAAACTTTTGACCGAGATTCTAATCTCTAATAAATCAGACAATGTTATCTTCTTAGTCCTCGAGATTATTAAATGTAAAACACTTTTATCAACCCTGTAATAAGTTTTACAATCCATATTGCAATGATGAAACTTATGAGCCCTTCGTTTAGCAACATAAAATTTAACTTCAAATATACAATCACTAGAAAAATAGTAAAAATATTATTTTAGTTCTTAATTTTATAAATATATTAATTTAGTCCTCACTTTTTAAATATATATTATGTTAATCTTTATAAAAATATTTTTAATAATTTTTATCGTTTTCATCCTTAATTAACTACCATTTTCATCTCTACAAAGACTACCATAAATGTATATATATACAAGGAGAATAATATTAACAAAAGGGAAATTGTTTGGCATTTTTACTAATTTATTCTTTCATTTTTTTAATAAGTATCATTATCTCTTTTTAGGAAGGTAATTAGTCACTTTTAAATAAAAAAACAAAATTAAAAATATTAATATTTATTAAAAAATAAGAAAAATTAATAAAAATACCAAACAACGAAAAAATAATCGACAAGTTCCCAAAAAAAACCAACAAAACAACAAGCTCGGAGTTCTTATTAGCCATGCATCACTATATAATATAAGTAAAGGTGGGGATATATTAATTTAAATTAAGAATACAAATTTTCAGACATTTATCAGGACAATATTTGTTAGCAACTCACTGTTACAGACATATTTGTACATGGTAGAGATGGATTGTATGACACAATTTTTGCCGTAATTGGCCCACAAAACATAACAACTCAATTAATGCTATTATGGCATCCATCCTATTTATATTGTTAAAAAAAAATAAGTCAAAATGTTTAATGTTTAAAAAAATGAATAAATAAAGACGGTATTATTTTATAAGATATTGGAAAGATTTAGTCAATGAACTTGGGAACCAAGGATAATTTTTAGATTTATTGCACATGAAATGTATTCACACGTAAAATATTTTATTTCATCCACCTGTCCCCTGTTGCTTATCTCTAGGGCATATCCAACTATAAATAGGGGGTCGGGACCTCTTACATTTCATCAAAAACCAAAAATGGCCAAGTCCGTTAACTTTCCTAAAGCTTTTGCTCTTCTCTTTGCCTTCTTCGTCCTCTTTGCTGCTTTTGGTGAGCGACTTACATATTGATGCTATAGCATGGATGTTTCTCATTAGATACAATTGATTAATATAATATGTTACATATGATTGTAATATCTAAGTGGACAATATTTTTTTTTTTTGCTTTTGTGTGTTACAGAAATGCCAGTGGCAGAAGCAAAGTTATGCCAGAGGCGTAGCAAGACATGGAGTGGCATCTGTCTCAACACAGGAAACTGTAGCAGACAGTGCAAAAACCTGGAGCGTGCAAGGTTCGGAGCTTGTCACAGACAAGGTCTTGGTTTTGCATGCTTCTGCTACTTCAATTGCTAGTCAGTCCACCAGCAAGAAAATTAGTTGGCAATTCAAGCCGCCTTTGAGAATTGAGCTGCTGGGGCGCTTGTGTGTGCTTTGTTCGAGTTCTTTGTGTTCGATGGAATAAGAAGCAGCGACAGTGGGGTAGTTGCAACACATGCAACTATGTAATGTAGCTGCTTATAATTATGTAATGTAGCTGCTTATAATTAATGAAATAATAGTGAATGTTCAATGTTAGGTCATTGTTGTTTTAAGCTACTTTGATTTTAGTGTCGAATAATATCTCAGATTCTCACTTTAGCTTTTTTGAGTATTTCATCTGCGCATGCCATATTTACTGTCGTTTACATATTCTAAAATTCTGACATGATATAAATAATGTTGTATATATAACTGAAGAATTATACAACACCTTTAAATTTATTTTAATTTTAAACCGTATAAAAATTGGCGTTGAAGAGTGATGGGGGTGGAAATGCTTTCATGAACAATGCAGTAAACAATAAAAAAATTATAATAGAAAATGAAAGATAAAAGAAAGAACAATAATTTATGTAATTCGATAATTATTTATATTTATGATTGATCAAAATTTTATTTTTTATTATTGAATTAATAAAAATTCACAAAAAAACTCTTAAAAAGAACTCACCATGAATCTTTTTCTCTCATTATAAAAGATTGCATACAATTGCTCTCTCAATTGCTCTCTTTTGGTGTTTATGCTGTAATGTTATTTAATTAATGTTTATAATAATTTATATAGTAATTACAATGACCTTAGAAACCCTAAAATTAGTTAGAATAAGAGCTCAATTTTATTTAAAGAAGTCAATTGAACTAAAATAGGAAATACTTATAAATTGCTACGCAAACAATACTCGCATAAATAGTACTCACGCAAACAGTACCTTAATTCCGACTTTTTATTTTGCTTCTTTATATGACATTCGCATACTATATTTATTATAAACTCTTTATTGGTCTCCAACTCAAAATTAAAACTCATTCTTAATTTTAAATTAATAATTTTTAACAAACCTCTCTTTAATTCAAAATTTACTAAAAACCTCTCAAAGATCCTTTATTTCTATGTCACCTTACTATTGGTTGTTATGTGCATATACCTTGCTTTGGGTGAATGTGTACATTATTAAACAATTCAATAATAACATGTCATACATGTTACACAGTGAAAATATACACATTATATCTCATTACACTAATGAGATAGAGTACTCATACTTGAAGCATACTTATAAATAAATCTAGTTATATATTAGGTCAATTTCACTAAATTGGTAGTTTTACTTTTTAAAACTTGTTGAAACAATTCTTTGCTTCAATTAAATTTGTCTCTCGAATATTGTTAAGGTCAACACTTAACTTAAGAAGAAAACAGAGGCAATTCACTTTACCTTTTTTTTTTTATCTTCATAAGATTCTGCCATACACTAAAAATATATAAATATATATATATATATATATGCAAACTTTTCTTTTCATTTAACCAATTGAATGAATTTAATTTGACGCTTGTAATATGCTTACAAAATAAACAAAAATATTAGTAAGCTGTTAATCTTGCTTTCCTTCTTAAAATTGCTTTCCTTCTTAAAAAGCAATTGGTGGCAAGTCACGTTGCCACCTCTTACTAATGAATTGAATCTTTTTCAATATAATATATGTTTAATTGCTATGGAAAACTAACATATAACTATTATCATTTGTCATGACCAATTAAAAAATAAAAATGACAAAGCTTTAAATTAAATGAATTAAATTTATTTGATTTAATTCGATTAATGTCTAAATAAAATATTTTTATAAAATTATTATTATTTTATAACTTTATTCATCAATATTTAATTTAATATTCATACAAATTATTATACAATTTAAGACATATATTAGGTAGATTAAAATATTAAATTTTACTTAACATAAATTTAAATTTAACACTTAACCTTAACTATTCCTCAAGAGACACTAAAATAAATAAATAATTAAATAAAATATATTATAAATAAATAATTATTTCATGACTTTATCCACTGATGCTCAATTTAGTATCCATACAAATTATCGGTACTATTTGAGGCATACAATAAGTAGATAAAAGTGTCAAGTCTCACTTGGCACAATTTTGGGTTTAATACTTAAACCTTAGTTATTCTTCGAGAGACCCTGAAATAAATTCATATCTTTCGAAAAAATTTCAGATCGAACAATTTGATTAGGTGTGCTACCTACGCACTCAACGTGTACAATTCATATAGTGAGACTCCTTAACTTTACACTCATTTTGTCTCACGAAATATTTTTGTAAGTCCATAATCGATGCCCCACAAACGTTATGGATAATACAAAATAGTGCGTTGAATTATACAAGTTGAGGTTAATCTATATTCGTATAATCCTTCTGTCATATATATCCTGGAAAAGCTTAGACATATATCAATATCGTCAAGTCCCCTATTACTAAACCATAAACTTATTTTCTCAATTCATATTTTGATTAAAATTATCCACAAATTTTTTTGCGATATTATTTATATCATAGGAAACTCTTTTTCGAGATTAATGCTTATGACCATAAGACTTCTAGGAATATAATCTTAAAGCATCTGGATAGTAAAATTACCCATATGAGTTGACGGATCTCATATCTACACTCATTGGACTCCATGAGCATCGGACCATACCCAACGACACCTAGCAGTCAGACCATGAAAGGTCTTTGACATGTGTGGAACCTAAGTATAGTGGATAACTCACAAGTCCACTGTGGTGCTTAGATTAGGGGACCACGAATACTATTTAACTCGAGAAGATCCTCTATTGACGGTTTCATGGGATATCAATTAGAGGTCTTCATTTAGTCTTGTTCAGTATCCAGTCCTCACTAAATGCCTGTATATCTATACGAGCTTCTATGAAACTCATAGTCTACTAAGATTAATCATCTGGACAATCTAGATATAGATATACACTGATCTATATTAATCGGTTCCACTCGATAGACCCTGCGTCGATGAAAATAGATCAGGAACTTATAATTCGAGAACATACTTGCACAATGATATTGTTTAACAACGCTTGCAACTCTTTGCAACTTATATCATTGTTAGTATATTCCTAGGTCTTTGTCCCACTTTAGACAAAGTTTTAACTCTTTAAACTTGATATGAATTCCTTCAGATCAATATAATGTCCAAAATGTTACAAGTATTTTACCTTATTAAAACAATTAGTGATTTAATAAAATATTTATTTAATTCATAAATATGAAATTATAATATTCATACAAAATTAATACAGCACATAAGCATAAATCTCAATAACTCCCACTTGCTCTAGTGTTATTCGTAATGGTATCTAATTCCTAATGATTCCACGTGTTTCTTAAACACCTTAGTAGTTAAGGCCTTAGTTAGTGGGTCTGCTACATTATTTACATAATCAACTCTATGAAATAGAACATTTCCTCAAGCCAAAATCTCTCTAACAATATGGTTTTTTCTCTCTACATGTTTAGATCTCTTATGTGCTTTTAGGTCTTTCAACTGTGCAATGGCTCAATTGTTGTTGCAATATAATGAGATATGATCCACAGAACTTGGGACTATTCTGATTGCAGTGACAAACTTCTTAATCCATACCATTTCTTTTGCTGCTATGGATCCTTGTTTGACATTCTTTTAACTTATTGTGGCACCATTGAGAATAAACACATATCCAGATGTAGACTTTCTATCATTCGAATTAAACTGAAAGTTTGAGTCAGTGTATCCTCTTACATGTAATTCATTTTCTTTATATATGAGAAACTTGTCCTTTGTACCCATAAGGTATTTAAGGACAAGTTTGACTGTCATCCAATGGCTATCATTTAGATCAAATTGGTACCGACTTGTAACACTTACAGTCATACTAATATCAGGTTTTGTATACGTCATGGCATACATCAAGCTTCTAACAGCTGATGCATAAGGAATGTTAGACATTCTAACCCTTTCATCTTCCTTTTAAGGATACATCTTTCTCAAAAGATGAATGCCATATTTAAAAGGTACATTAACTGTTTTACAGTTATTAAAATTATACCTTTTCAAGATACTATTAATGTACGAAAACTGGGAGAGTCCTATTAGCTTCCTAACTCTATCTCTATAAAGCTTTAAACCTAGTATATAGGAAGCTTCTTCCAAATCTTTCACGGAGAAATTCTTACTAAGGTAACTTTTTATTAACTGTAACATATCGATATTATTCCCAATGATCGGTATGTCATCCACATAAAGAATTAAGAAGACAACCATGCTCCCACTAACCTTTTAATACACATATGCCTCATTTTTATTTTTAATGAAATCAAACTCTCTGATTACCTCATCGAAACGAAGATTCCAACTTTGAGAAGCTTGTTTAAGTCTATAAATGAACTTCTTCAATTTACATACAAGATTAGAAGTAAAGCTGAATGTAAAACTTTCAAGTTGTTCCATGAATATCTCTTCCTCTAGATATCTATTCAAGAACGCTGTCTTTACATCCATATACCATATTTCAAAGTCATAGTACACAGCAATTGTTAATAATATCCTGATTGACTTACGCATCACCGTTGGTGTAAAGGTTTCCTTAAAATAGATCCCAAATTATTGAATATAACCTTTTGGTACCAAACGGGCCTTAAAGGTCTCTACTTTTTCATTGGGCCCACACTTTCGTTTGTAATTCTATTTACAACCGATAGAAACTATTCTTTCAGGAAGCTCAACCAAGTCCCAGACTTAGTTTTTAGATTTAATTTTGGATTTCATTGCATCTTGCCATTTTTTCGAATCAATATCTAATATTGCTTCTCTGTAGATTAAATGATCTTTTTCTTCAACTAACAAAACCTAAGAGGTACCTTCAGGTATCATACTATACCTTTTAGGTTGCCAATCCTTTGTGACCTACATAGAGGGTGTGTAAAAGGCAATGTGCTCAATTGAGCCTGTGGTTTCATTTTTGATTCATTTTGATTGACTTCATTAAGATCAATCTTCTTACAATCTCCATGACCTATGAGAAACTATTTCTTTAGGAAAGTGGCATTCCGAACAACAAACACATTTTGTTCCTTGAGATCATAAAATTGGTATCATTGAATTCATAGGATAACCAATTAACAGATACTTATACCCTATAGGTACAAGTTTATCCTGTTGTATAACTTTATATAAGCATGACAACTCTAAATCTTAAAATATTTAAGACTCGGATTCCTTCCAGTCCATATCTAATAGGAAGTTGAGGGAACGACTTTAGACGGAGCTTTGTTTAATATATGAGTAGTAGTATGTAGAGAATAGCCCCAAAGATATTTAGAGAGATTAGTAAAGCTCATCATCGATTGGATCATATCTAATAAAGTCTAATTCCTCATTTTTAAAACACCATTATGCTGCGAAGTAGTTAGAGGACTATACTGAGCGGGAATCTTATTCTTCTTTAAATAATTCAAAAATTCATTACCTATGTATTCACTGTCTCGATCTGATCGAAGGCATTTGACATACTGTCTCGATCTGATCGAAGGCATTTGACATACATACTAATTTGGTTCTCTATTTCAAGTACAAATTCCTTAAACTTTTCACAGGTTTCAGATTTGTGTCTCATAAAAAATATATAACCATATCGTGATAAATCATCGATAAATATTACAAAGTATTGAAATCTACCAATAGCAGCGTGATTTATTGGACTATATACATCACTATGTATAAGTTCCAATAAACTAGTGGCACGGTGTCCAACACCAGTAAAATGAGATTTGATCATTTTTCCTTGAATACATGATTTACAAACTGGATAAAGTTTTATGGTCACATAAGGTATTCGACCATCCTTAACTAGACGAGATAGGCATTTAATGCCTATATAACCTAATCTCATATGCCACAATTTTACTTAATTTAACATTCTCGGACTACTTGTTGTGTTTACTATACATTTTTGACATTTTGTGTTGTATTCAATACATAATGATCATTAATCAACAATCAACTATCAAAATATTATGCATATCATATAAACATAAAGAATAATTTTGTATATGCCTATAATAACCCTCACTGTCAAGTACAAGAAGGGATATTATTTATCTTAAAATATAGTGTACAAAAAGTCAGTTATATAACACTATAGTTCTATTACATAAGTGATGTAAATCAATATGTCCCACAGCCTCAAGTTGAAGAAAATCTCCATTTCTAATATGGAGCTGAATCTCTTTCGGTTATAATATTGTAACTTCCCCAAGACCCTGCAACATATTGCAGATGTGAGAAGGAGAAATAGTATCCAATATCTAATTAGAATTAGCATCATATGCTAAAGAAATGTCAATAATAGGTAAACATATACCTAAAGGATTCTTCTTTACCGAAGCAAGGTATTTCTGGTAATTTCTCTTTTAGTGTCCTTCCTCATCACAGTGGAAACATTTTCCTTTATCTTTATTTTGTGATTTAAATATGGGTTGCCTTTAAGAACCAATCCTAAGTGCCTGCTTTACCTACCTTTTCTTCCTTTAAACTTCCCAAAAGCTATAAAAGTAGAAGATGAAGCACATTGAACAAAGAGAAACGATTCCACTTTTTTCATGTCTTCTTTTGTTGTCTTCAACATATTATGAAGATCAGCATAAGATGGGGTCATTGCTTATATATTAAAATTCATTATAAATTGTTTAAAAGACCCTAAAAGTGACTGGAGAATTAAACTATTCCTCCGATATTTGTTTAGCGTAATGTCCATCATCTTCAACCTCTCGATTATATAAATTATATTGAGGACATAGGAACTTACTGGACTGCCCTCATAAAGTCTACACTAAAAAAGTGATTTGACACCTAAATATGCCTCAACCTAAGGATGATCGCCAAACTGCTTCTTTAGATGGAGTATAATGCTAAAAGTATCACCCATATAAACATGTTCTCTCTGTAAACTTGTAGACATAAAAGTAAGGATGTAAGATTTAACTTTTAAATCATCATCTAACCATTTTTGATTAGTCACTCTCCCCTCTTGGGTGGCTTTATCAGAAATTCCTCCAGGCATATGCTAATCTATTACATATCCAAGTTTTTCAGAATTGAGAACATTTCTCAAATTCATCAATCAGGCTTTATAGTTTTCTGTGCCTTTAAGTTAGTTTGCATCCAATATGTGTGCCAACAAATTAGATGAGGTCATATTATCTTTATAAGAGAAAATAGGAGATGTTAGTGAAAAATAAATATTTCAATCATTAATTTTCATTTTAGATTAAGGATATAATCAAATTATGTATTTTTAAATCTAAAACACCTTCTACTACTTTACATAATCTCCTAAATCTCTCAAAAAAAAATGAGAATGACAATTTAAACCCTTTAAATAATATAGCAAGAAGTAGACCCCATTGGTATTTTTCTTCGGCCTCACGCTTTAGCAATATTGGCCATTGTAAAATCCAAAAGGTAGATAACTCATATCAATTGCATCTCATGCAAATCTTATCACTGATCTTAAATACACCTTATCCTTATGCTTTAGTAATATTAGATAAGTGTATTTCAGATTAACTTATCAATAATCAAATATATGTTACTAATACTACCCTTACGCTTTAATAATATTGAGCAATACGTTCGCATATATTTGCCTTATCTCATGTTTAATCGGCATAGTCCAAATCACACTGACCAAATTCTTTACGCTTTACCAATATTGAAAAAGACTGATATGACCTTACTAATACCGTATTAACAAGAGGGATCAACTTGTAACATTATTACATAATGAGCATTGGAGTATACCTAATAACATCCAGCGATCAGACCATGAAATGTCTCTAACATATGTAGAACCTAAGTATAGTGGATCACTCACAAGCCCACCGTGGTGTTTAGATCAAGGACCATGAATACTACTCAACTCAAGAAGATCTTCTATTGATGGTTTCATGGGATATTCATTAGAGGTCTTCATTTAGTCTTGTTCAAAATTCAGTCCTCACTGAATACCTATATATCTATACGAACCTCCACTAAGCTCATGGTCTGCTAAGATTAATCATCTAGATAATTAAGATATAGATATATACTGATCTATATTAATCGATTCCACTCGATAGACCCTACGTCAGTGAAAATAGATCAGAAAAATATAATTCGAGAAGATACTTGCATAATAACATTTCCTAGCAACGCTTGTAACTCTTTATAACTTATGTCATTGTTAGTATATTTTCAGGTCTTTGTCCCATTTTAAATAAGGTTCTAACTCTTTAAGTCTAATCTAAATTCCTTCAAATCAATATAATGTCAGAAATGTTACAAGCATTTTATCTTATTAAAATAATTAGCGATTTAATAAAATATTTATTTATTACATAAATATGAAATTACAATATTCATACAAAATTGGGATCCACATGAGCATAAATCCAACGCTTACTTGCTCACTTAGAGGTAACTCTGGTTAAGTTTTTTTAAAGGATGAAACCGGGGACAATGGCTTTATTAACATGTCAATGAGATTTTTAGATGAGGCAATTTTCGTTGAACTAATCTCGCCACTTTGACTTATCTCTCTAATGAAATAGAGCCTTACATCAATGTTTTTTTACCTCTTATAAAACATTTAATACTTACTTAGGTGTATGACATTGTGGCTATCACAATACACTCTGGTGTTAACATCTTCAATAGCTAATATCTCTACATAGATACCTTTTAACTGTACGGGCCACCTTAATAGCTTTACCCACAGGTATATACTCCATCTCCATGGTTGATAGTGCTACTACGTGCTATAAAATTAACCTTTAGCTCACACTACACCCAAACACTGTGAATACTTACCTAGTTAAAGACCTTCTTTTGTCGAGTTCACCTTGTATAATCTGAATCAATGCATTCTTTTACCATTTCACCTTCATTCTCAATATTTTTATACAACAAACCATGGTTTGATATTCCTGTTAGATATCTCAATATCCATTTGACTGCAAGCCAGTGATCTTTACTCGAATTTTCTATGTATCTACTTACAATACTTATTGCTTGTACTATGTCTGGTCTTATGCAAACCATTGCATACATGATGCTCTCAACAGTGCTTGCATATGGTACTTTATTCATCTGCAGTTTATCCTCTTTGGATTTTTATGATTGTGCTACTGATATTTTAAAATGCATTGCCAAAGGAGTGAAGACAACATTTGAATTGAATATACTAAACTTCTTTAGTATCTTGGGTATATACCTCTATTGTGATAAGAAGATAACATCTCTTCTTTCCCCTATAATATTTATAGCCAAGTCATATTTCCTGCTCTCAAATTTTTCATCTCTCACTCGCCACTAAACTGCTTCTTCAATTTTTGTATTTTTTCTATATCTCTACATGTAATCAGCATATCATCCACATATAAAAATAAATATATACTCATACCACTACTTAAGCTTTTAATTATACACAACCTTCATACTTGCTTTTATTAAACCTGTAATCCACATATAAAAATAAATACATACTCATACCATTACTTAAGCTTTTAATTATACACAACCTTCATACTTGCTTTTATTAAACCTGTAAGTCATCATAAAATCATCATATCTGCTATACCATTACCTAGAAGATTGCTTCAACTCGTATAATGACATTTTCAAAAAGTAAGCATGCTATTCTTTATCGGGTTCTATAAACCCTTATGGCTGCAATATGTATATTTTCTCCTCTAACTCTCCATGTAAAAACAATGTAAAAAAATTGTTTTTACATCCATCTACTTTAGATGAAAGTCAAGATTTGTACACATAGCTAACAAAAATCTAATATATGTGTTTGACGATGGTGAGAATATTTTTATGAAAGTATATCCCCTCACACTGAGTAAAACCTTATGTTATTAGCCTAAGCTTAAACCTTGTAGGTTTTATTTTCTATATCCCATTATTAACATTGTACACTTACTTTTACCTAACTAGTTTCTTGCTATGAAGTCTCTCAACCAAAACCCAAGTATTATTCTTAAGAAGTGAGCTAATCTCATCTTCTATAGCTTGCTGCCATTTCTCATTATTCTCACTCTTCATGGCCTCTTCATATGTCTTAAACTCATTAAACTCAAGAGTATATGAAGAATTAAAGGTATAAGTAATTAAATCTGCTTGAGCATACCTTATTAGTGATTTATCATTCTCCTTAACTTATCTCTAGCTAGTTGGTACTCATTAAGTTCTACCTTAGGAGTCCAAGTCTATCTTTAGATAGACTTAGAGGATTTGATCGATGTTTTTTGTTCAACTTCAAGGGTTACCTTGTTGAAGTGTTGATATGAGGGCATTTCAGATTTTTTCTTAGGCTCTACTTTCAACTTCAACTATTTTAGGTGCTGAAACTTCTTTAGGCACAAGATCTTCTTTCTCTTTTTCTTAGGGTTCTTTCATCATTACCATCTCATTGAACATCACATGTCTACTTATGATAGTTCTTGGTGACTTCAACTATTTGCACTACACCTTATATCCTTTCACACTCTCAGGATACTCTATGAATATCCTCTTCAATGCTCTAGGTTCCAATTTGTCTTACTTCATATACACAAAAGTTGGGCATCCAAATATCCGGCGGTGATCATACTTTGAGGGCTGACAGACGACTTTTCTTTTAGAGTCTTGAAGTCTATCAACGATGAGGGACTTCTTTTGAATAGATAGGTTACTATCATTACAGCCTCACCCCAAGACACCTTAGACATCTTTGTATTTTTCAACATGTATCTAACCTTTTCAAGCAAGGTTCTATTCATTTCATCTACTAGACCATTTTACTATGGTGTTGATCTCACAGTTTTGTGGCTTGCAATCTCATGCTTAGCATAAAAGCCATCAAATTCTTTATTACAATACTCGATGCTATTATTAGCCTCTTAATCTTCTTGCCAGTTTTATTTTCAACAATGGTCTTCTATGTTTTGAACGTCTCAAGCACTTGTTCATTGCTCTTCAACACATACACCTAGAGCTTCCTTGAATAATCATCAATAAATGTGAAGAAATACCTTACCCCATCAAAAGTGACTGCCTGCGCTAGTTCCCAAAGATATGAATGTATATAATCAAGAGTGCCTTTTATTTTGTGTTCTCTAGTACTAAACTTTACCCAATGTGTTTTTTCTAGTACACAATGCTCATAAAACTCTAATGACTAGAACTTATCATCTCCAAACGCCTTTTGATTATATAAATCCTTTAAGCTCCTTTCACCTAAGTGGGCTAACCGTAGATGCCATAACTTGATTTGTATATTCTCATCATCAATAGAGAGTGATGTAGAACCACTCAGTACCTTTCCTTTCAGCATATATACACTATTACGCTTTTCACCTTTCATCATAACCATAGAACATTTTAATACTCTCAAAAACCCCACATCCTAATAGAACAACCATTATGGTTTAATATCCATAGTGAGATTAAGTCCCTCTTGAGGTTAGGAACATACCTAACTTCTAATACCTCTCTCACTCTCTCATTATGTAATTTAAGTCTAATGTTATCAGTTCTCATAACTTAATAAGCTATGTTATTACCCATTAATACCTTACCACTAATAATGGGCTAGAAATTAGCAAACAGTGACTTA
Source organism: Ailanthus altissimus (assembly GCA_946807835.1). Classification (NCBI taxonomy): domain Eukaryota; kingdom Viridiplantae; phylum Streptophyta; class Magnoliopsida; order Sapindales; family Simaroubaceae; genus Ailanthus; species Ailanthus altissimus. The sequence continues at coordinate 18,778,196 of OX327698.1, forward strand.
TTTGGGTACATATAGTACTTACAAGCAAAATCTAGAATTTATTAGTTAGAGTTCTTACCATCAGAAGTGATAAGAGTTTCTGCACTATTATAACTATCATCATAAGTTAAGGCAGCATTCGCCTCTCTTTTCTTGTCCTTTACTTTCTTCACATTTTCTTTCTCCACAAGATAATCTTTTATGAAGTGCTCTTATTTCTTGTAACAATAGTTACTTCTTAGAATTACCTTTGGATTTCGATCTCGAGCCCTTCTTCTTTCTATCTCAATGTGAAGGTCGTCCTTTTTCAAATAATTCTTCTATACTAACCTTTATTTGATTTCCTAATTACTTTAAGTTTAACGATGATTTCACATCATTCATGGTTAAACTCTCTGCTGTAGAGCAGCATATCAAAAAAGTTATCGTAAGTATGAAGAAGAGAACTCAGCAGGATGATTGCCTTATCTTCATTCTCTGTCTTCACATCGGTAGTCTCAAGATCAATTATGATCTTGTTGAAGGTATCTATATGGTCTTTTATTAGCATCCCATCAGACATGGTAATGGCTTTTCTTTATATGAAAACTGTTGACCAACACTTTGCTATATAAAGAGCATCCAACTTTTTCCAAAGACTAATAACTATATTCTCACCAGCAACTTCCTTCAAAATCTCATCACTCAACGATGAAACGATTATTCTATGATCCTTTTCTATCAATTTCTTTCTTCTTAACTTCATTTTTTTATAACCCTGGCTTTTCTTCTTCATTAGACGGAGCTGCATTCTCCTCTAGAGCTGAGCTTAATCTTTGTCTCACCAATAATGTTGTCACCTTGATCTTTCACACATTTAATCATTTGTGCCATTAAATTTCTCTACCTCATACTTGGATATAGCTATGACTACTAAAACCTTTGCTCGAATTCCAGTTTGTTGGGGTTGAAGCACTTAACACAGCATGAATAATGTAATAAATAATAGAGAAACTATAATAGAGAGTGAAAGATACAAGAAAGAACACAATAATTTATATGATTTGGCAATTGTCTATGTCAACGGTGGATCAAAATCTTACTTATTATTGAATCAACAAGAATTCACAAAAAAAAAAAACTCTTAGAAAGAACTCACAAAGAATATCTTTCTATCACTATGAGGAATTGTACACAATTGCTCTCTTAATTGTTCTCTTTTGGTGTCTATATTATGATGTTGTTTAATTGATGTTTATAATGATTTATAAAATAATTATAATGGCCTTAGACACTCTAAAATTAGTTGGAATAACAATTCTTACTTTTGAGAGTCTAAATCTCACTTATAAAAGTCAATTGAGTTAAAACATAAAATACCATAAGTTGTTGTTCAAACAGTATTTGCATGAACAATGCCACAATATGAACAGTACCCTGCTTCCGACTTTTTGTTTTACTTCTTCCTTACATAACCTTCACGTACTAGACTTATTACAGACTATTTATTAGTCTTCAACTCAAAATTAAAACTCATCCTTAATTTTGAATCAGCAATTTCCAACAAAAGAGTAACTTACCAGTTGCATCAGTGGATGCCGATTTTTCTAATTATGGTGGTGGTATAAGTCACCACCCTGATATTTAATAGTAGGGCGGTGGCAACGACCCTTTCCACCTTATTTGGCCATATTTTGGTCTTTTTTATTTGTTGAAAATGACTTAATTATTGTGTAGATAAAAATATATTAAGTCTAATGATATAAATTTAAATTTAAATGTATAAAAAAAATTAAACCTATCAAAGCATGCCATATATATATATATTTTAAGTTTTTATTTTTATTTTTATGTTGCGTATCCTATTAAAATTGTATTACTTGAATTCTAACAAGAGCAAGAATGTCATTATATAGCAAAATCAAGTTTTTTTTTATATCAAAACAAACTACAAGCTAATAGATTGAGATAAAATTGAGAATTCTAATATAACTGGGACAAAATAAGGTATTATGTAATATTCCAAGAATAAAATTTTCTTTACCCTAAGAAAAATATAATTTTGCGACAACTAAAATGTAAAATAAAATATTTACTTCATTACAAAAAAAAAACCATAACCTTGTTTAATAAAAAAAAGTAAATTCCTAAAGTCTAAAAGTTTAACCGTAACACATTAATAATTAGTCTATTACTAACTTAATACTTATTTAGTTGGGCTTCATTATTAGTAAAAAGAGTTTTTTTAAGTTAAAAGTTATTTTTAAATTCTTTTTATAAGGTTTGGTTGCAATTGAAAAAGAATTTTTGAAGATTAAAAAAAAAATTTTGTTTCTACTTACAAAAGTTTAACTTTTAGGTTTTTAAGGGTTCGTTTGGTTGAACTTTTCAAATAGAGCTTTTGGAAGTAAAACTTTTTAAAATAGAATTTTTAAAAGTAGAGTTTTTTTTTTAAAAGTCATTGATCGTTTGGTTGTTAATTAACAAAGCTCTTTTAAAGTATTAGATCGTTTTGTTATACATTGTTAAAAGTGCTTATCTGTTATTAAATTATTAAAAAAGATATTTAATAAAACTTATACTAAAATTCTAAACAATTTATTATTATTTTTATATAAGTTTAAATTTATTATATATTTTCTCAAATTGAATTTCTTAAATATAAGAATTAATTAAAATTAATATATAATAATCAACGAATCAATATAATTATTGTGTTTGGTATAAAATTGAAAATAAAATAATATTTACTTTTATTCAACAAATAAAATGATCAACAAAAGTTTTGTTAGATTCTTGTAAAATTATAATAGTTATAGAGATACGAAAAATTTGAGATATGATGATTTTTAAGAAAATATATTAGTAGGATTTATTTTTATTAACGGTATACTATAACAATAAGGAAAAAAATATTAAGATATATGTGACATTACATAAATATTTAAAAGTTCTATTCCCAAAAATTTAAAATTTAAGCTTTTGCAAGAAAATGCAAAATAAGTTTTTGAATCTCCAAAAGCTTTTCTTTAATTATAATCAAATGTCATAAAAAAATTTGAAAAAAACTTTTAATATTAAAAAAATTATTTTGGTCAATAGAAAAGCTCAACCAAATAGACATTAGGAGTAGAGTTTTTTTAACATTTTTATATTTGTGAATTAACACATATATTATAATAATATTTTCTCAATTCTATAACATTCTCCTTAATAAAAATAAACCTTTTTAAATTAATATATTCTTAACGTTTTTTTTAAAGCCACCGTATCTTTATATTTATGCAACCATTATATCTATAAAAGGTTCTACTAAAAATATTTTTTTTATATAGGTACATAATATTTTGTTTTAGTTTTAGTTTTTTTACTAGACATAATAATTTATTTAATTCATTGATTACTATGTATTAATTTTTCTTAAATTTTTATAAATTTGTATTTATTAATGTTTAGAGTTCTAATTATTTTTGTCATTGTTTTCTAATGATTATAAAATTAATTTTAGCACAAATCGCTTTTGTGTTCTCTATAAAATATATCAATAAATTTTAAGTATTAAATTATAAATTTTATTTCAAGTTAAAAAGATTGAACTAACAATAATTTGAATGTAAGATTTATTAAATATCTTTTTAAAAAATTTAATAATAGATAAATATTTTTAATAATATATAATTAAATTATCTACTACTTTAAAAAAAAAATTTTAATTAACAACTAAACAATTAATGACTTTAAAAAATTCTACTTTCAAAAATCCTATTTAAAAATTTCAACGAGTCCTTATGCCTATAAATTACGAAAAATACTAAGTTACAACTCAAAAGCACTCTTCTCTCATCTTCATTCTCAAATACCATCGTTGCCACTCATTATACCAGACTTTATCTGTGTCAAAGCCAGCTCCACTGTCAAGGACACAAGGTAATAGCTCCATCGTTACTCGGTTTGCATCTTTTGGACTTTGATCTTTCAGCGCTAGCATCGAATCCATTGAATCTGTCTTATATTATTTGTATATCGTTCATGAATTCTGATGATCTTTATACGCAACGTTTTATTGCAGGGAGAAAGACCGTTTGCTCCTAGTTTTTTTTTTTCATATGCCACCTACTTCTTTGGTTTTCTTAACATTATTCTAAACCCCCTTTAATGTTATATCAGTAGTGGAAACTTATCCATTACTTTTATAAATTCTTATAATTGTCAATTACTTTTTGGCAAATATAGCATCTTTAAATTGGTGCTACCTCAATAGCAATACAAATTTAGAATACAAATTTGGGATATAAATTATGCGAATATAGCATCTTTAAATATTAGGATATGTTAAGTTTGCACAAACACGAGGAAGAAAGACTGTTTGCCATTTAGTTGTTGTCAATTAACGGTAGACATTATGATTAAGTTGCACAATATTGTAAAAAAAAATTGAAGTCTTCTAAATCCTAGTTTTCTTTTCAAAAAAACAGCGCCGCGCCTCCCACCTTAGAAACCAGGTCTCCACCGGAGAGGGGGCAGCCCCTTCTCCGGTGGAAACAAATCCTCCATTTTTCCTTCTTCTGCTTTAGCTCCTTTCCTCTTTTTTTTTTTTTCCTCGGCGAAGCTAATCGTACACAGCACCCCCTTCAGTTTCGAGTTCGCCGGTTATGCATCTCAATGCTGGCCACCACCGTGATCCTCGATCTCAGTCGTGCGTGACAATTTTGAATCGCAAATCAAGACCGCTGCCCTTCGACGCTGTTGGACACCTATCTGAAATAATATATTCCGACGCTCTCTACCAGCCGCTGACTCCTTCACTGCCGGGCTGCTGCTACTGTCAACTGAGAGCGACCCACTCACCAGCAACAACTCAACCTATCGTCATTTTTGGGACACTTTTTCGGCGACGTGCAGCTTTAAATGGGTTCTTTCGGCCAGCCATCATCTGGCCCTACGACGAGTTCTTTTGGCCTGAGTCATCCCCATTCTAACGAAAAATGCTCTTGCCGGACCAGTGCTGGATCTCGCGGCCTTCATTCTACGTTGCCAACCTCTGGAAACCCATAGCTTGATGGCGACCACCAATGGGTTGTGCTGTCATTTGCTTGTGCTTTGCTTTCCGATTGAAATCATCTAATGGACACCACATCCTAAACTCAAACTGCTAAACGTATTATTTGTGTTGTCTTGAAATAATTTTGTTTGGTTGAGATGTTGCTGTATGATTTTATTGGGCAGAGGATTACGTTTATTGTGTTCTCTTGAAATGAATTTTGTTTGGTCAGGTTGTTGTATGGGTATGATTTTATTGGGCAGGGGATAGTTAGAATTATGTTGGTGGTTGTTTCTGGGGGATCTGTTTCTTACTAATAACACTGGCACCGTCACCAGTCCTGTCTCCTCCAATAAACTCATGAACTTGCTGCTGTGCCGACCACCGCGGGGCGAAGTATTTTTTTGCCATCCAAAATATTTCCCCTGTTTAAGTTAGGTTTAATTTAGGAATGAATAATTTCTCCCTATTTTAAGTTAGGTTTAATTTTATGCCAGAATAATTTTTTCATTTTTTAAGGGATTGTATCTTTTTTTTTTAGAACGGTCTGTATCTCTCTTTTTTAGGAAAGGTCCGTTATCCCTTTCTTTTGAAAGGGTTCGTATTTGTCCTTATCCAATTTGGGTATGACTATTACTCTTCATTGTAAGAGTCTTGATTCAGGTGATCTCGAAATGTATTTATCTTATCCTGTTATTCATTTGATCTGTGTATCAAAGGTATTTGATGTAATCCTTTGATCTGTGTATTAAAGATATTTAATGTAATATCTTGATGATATGAAATGAAATCATTTTCTCAAAAAAAAAAAATTAACGGTAGATATTTATAATATTCAATTATCCTCCTTTTTTATAAATATTTTGTAATCCCTTATAAAAAGATGTAGAATCCGTCAACTCACATGGATGAGTTATATATCTGGATGCTCAGAGACTGTATCTTAAAAAATCTTATGGCCATAAGCAATAAACTCAAGAAAAGAGTTTCCTATAGAGTTAAACAATATTGTAAAAGTGTTTGCATATATTGTTTATTAAAATACGTATCTATAGATAAGTTCACGGATAAGCACATAGGAATTTGACGGTAGTGATGTATATCCTAACTTTTCCTGGATATAATTGGCGGAAAGATTATATATATACACTATGACCTCATTTGTATGGTCTACTGCACTGATTTGTAATATCTGTGACATTTGCGTGGGGTATCAATCTCGGAATTGCAAAATAGTTTTGTTTGACAAGTCGGGAGTGAACCTAGAGAGTCTTGTAATATAAAGTGTACTCGTTGTGCACTAGAGCAGCGTATCGAATTGAATAGTTCAATTCATAAAATTCTAGCAAACCAAAAATTTACTTCGGTCTCCCTCCGATCGTGCACGTGTCAAGACTTAAGAGTTAAGTATATCAATTAGTTAACAATTAATTATTGACCAATAGGATGTTGACACATAGCATATTGTAGGCCAATTATTGTTTAACTTAAAAATTACCAAAATACTCTTATTTGTTGGACAAATAATAATATTATTTTATTCATTAAAAGATTTATTAAATAAAATAATAATAATAATATATGATATTATTATTTAATTATAGTCAAACAATTCATTTTTTATTTAAATTGGTATGTGTTTTTACCATAATTTAATAAAATTAAATTATTTATTTACTATTAATTAAATATTATAATAAAAATAAATGGGTGGCACTTGTAAATAGTAAGCCTTAAATGTCACTTGCAAATGAAAAATAGTTTTTCATTTTGTCTAAGATTTTGGCTAAGTTCATTCAAGTCATTTTTCATTTTATTTTTTTTTTCATTTTGTTTATTGTAAACAATGATAAATAAATTACTAATGGCAAATATTGACCATTATAATGGATGCCATTATGTAAGATAATAGAAGAAAATTAGTAAGTAAATTACTAATGGCAAATATTGACCATTATAATAGATGCCATTATATGAAAAAATAAAAAGAAAATAATAAACAAATAAAAGAGTAATATGTTGCTCAATATTATAAGGGTAAAATTAGGCCAAGAGAAAAGTGGGAATTGAAGAGAGAATTTGAAAGGTTAAGTGTTAGGAAATTCTCTCAAATATTGAGAGCAAAAACATTCTCTTCATTTTCTCTTCTATTTTGGTCACCCATACTACAAAGTAGAAATAAGGATCCGAGTGTTGAATCCTTTGCTGGAAAAGTTGCTATTCTAGCTTCTCCAAGCCCACCGTGTTGAGGAACTAGAATTGTGAATGGGTTGCTTTAAGGTGGGTACTCCGATTTGACCAAATACCAAAAGCTTGACAATGTACTATTTCTCAATCTTGATGAATTTTACATTTATAGGATAACATGTAAAAGTTTATTAGTGTTTATCATTAAGTAGTTTATATTCTGCTTATCAACTGCGCATGTATATGTGTGATACATATGCTATATTTGAATAATACACGCAAACCTACATGCATGCACCCTATATTTAAAATCACTCACAACTAACCTATTATCAATTGCAAGATTGAGACAAGACCAGATGCGCCGACTTTTTCATATGAATCTAGAGGGACCATCTCTTCTTTGGTAAAGAGGTTTGAAGTAGTAGAACATCTTATCTTACCATGAGCTGATTGAAAAGTTTTCTCAACATTTTTGAAGCGCCTGTGAGGTGACCAAGAACCAAGGCAATTGAAGCAGGGTCAAAATGAGAACCTGAAAGATTTTATTCGAAGGTTCACAAAAAGGTATTCTTACTGAAAGAATTTGACCAACTCATTGTTATGAAAGCCCTCAAAATTGGGTTGAAACTGAACAAGTTCTGGTATTACCTATCCGAGAGCAATGTGCCAAATTACACAGTAGCGTATAGCAAGACGTCAAAATACATCGCTATAAAAGAGGAGGATGAAGCAAAACAATCCCTTACCAACCCCTCTAGAGGGCAGGTCAGGAGAAGAGAGAATGAAAGACATGGAGGAAGAGATGGACCATCTCATTCACAGAAATACTAAAGGGCAAACTGTCACGCCCCAGACCCAAAAGATCTGACACACGACATCACTTACATTCATTCAATAATACTTAAACATTTATTTTAATTTCTTTCAGAATTATAGCAATTGAATTATGACTGGGACAATTAGTAAACCGGAGATACGCAGAGTTTTCTCAGAGATTAACACTCTACTACGTCACCAGTAGCAACTTTGTTACCGGAAGCCCAGAATATATTCATTGCAAATTCTTACTTAAAATCAATCCATTACTACACTTGGTGAAACTTAAACTAAATCCAACCACACAATAAAATAATACATAGGTATTTATTCACTAGGGACAAATCAAATATCTTATCCCACGTGTCCCCAAATAAAACACTTAGCAACCTAACAACTTAGGGAACCCAAGGAACAGCAGAAGCCTTGCCAAATTCGCTAAGCACACATGTACCTTATTTACCTGAAATCACCATAAACTATAATGAGTATAAAACTCAGTAAGCATACTAGTTTTTCATATATCAAATACAAATACATATATGTACACAATGCATGTGTATGATATGCTGTGATCAATCAAAATCATAATCTTATCAAATCACATATCATGTAAGCGTTTACACATTCTTTCAAAACACATAATAGGAATACCATCACTCGACTACTACTTAGTAGGACTTACATATCACATATCACATAATGAGCCAAATGTCACTCGTAGGTGACATACCGTATGAGAGGAATAGTACAAGTGAGGTCTTGAAATTACACATATATAATGCTCATCCCCGAAGGTAAAAGCCAAACCCTCACCCTGATCATTGGCGAGTCCTCTCACATGCACCAATACGCCACCACACGAATGTGATGACTCACACTTCCTTTAGGTACCAATAGGATCCTCCCTACATACGGAACACATAACATATACCAATCCCGAAGGAAATGCCACACATAAAATGCCTACTAAGTTAACAGTGAGTTCAAGTACCCTCAAAACACAAAATATTTCTCATGGACATATTACACTTCAAAAGCTTTCTTTGTTAAACATATCTTATTTTGAAAGCTCACTTTTAAAAAACACATGTATGTCCATGCTCAATGTCAATGCTCACATTCATAAACATATATTCACATTTCATATCAAAATATACTTTGACATAGCATAAACATATTCTTAACCACATTTACAAAATCATTCATAACACTTACTATGTTTATTGTGATTCTAGTAAAAAGTCTAGTATACTTACCTCTTAACACTTTCAGCTACAAGGCTTAAATCTCCTTAACCTATCAATGGAGATTAATCATTTCATAAGCCTCACAATTCATACAAAATACTTTAAATAGCTTACAAAATTATACACAATGTATTTATCACATCAAATTGGTCTAAATACTTGGTTTCTCAAAACCTGTCATTCTGACCACTTACACTTAACAAAAATTTCTAATACATCAAATGATGTCCAATTACTCCAAAATCAGAATATACCATTCTTGACTCATATATCCTTCTTATATATGAATATTATATCAAATTTCCTACACAATCCATTCCATACACACCATCGAATCCAAACTACAAACCTGACAAGATCAAGATACTTACTGAACAGTATTCAATCTCCCAATTTTATAAAATCATATACTAACTCAAAAATTATAAAACTATCACATAATTACTCTTAACACATATCTCAGTCCATGATAAATATTTCACTTCCAAATCACTGCCAAAAATATTTTAAAACTATTTTATTCCATAGCTTTAAAAATCTGTTAATCAAATACTGTAATGAGCGGATATACTTTAGAAAATCATAACATTTCAACCACATTGATCTAAATTCTCAATTCCGAGTATATCATATTAGACATATAAAATTATCATATTCCACAAATTCGTAATTTTTAAAGATCATTCAGTAGGACAAACATTGTTCGTCACTGTATTATACTGTTCACATAGGAAATTTCCAGAATTTCATGGTCATTTTGGTAAATTCACAACAAATTCAATTTCTGGAATTTTGAATCGATTCAAAGTCTCAGATGATACTAAACATGTCTAATTTCATATACTCAAAATTCAAAACCAGAATCGAATCACAACAATTTATAAAATTCTTGGATCAAGAGACTATCAAGCAGAAATTCTACAATCCATCATGATTTATCAAACTATCTTATAGATCATCATCAATTCTCAAAATATCATACGAAATACACATCAAATCCTCAACTATACATATTTCCAGAAATCAAAACTTAAAGAAATTAACATAATTAACACTAATAAATTGAGAAATAGTTGTGATATACCTCTTAAAATCCAAAATTCCAATTTCTTCTTCTTTTTCTTCTCCTTCTTCTCTTTCTCTCCCCTCTTTTTCTCTCTTCTCTCTCTCTAAAAGAGGTAGCTCGACCAAAATGAGAGAAATAGGGTTTTAAAAGTGTATTTTTATACTAAGTGGCTAATTTTTGGTATTTACGAATTTACCCCCAAAACTTTCAAAGTATTACAATTTGGTCCCTAAAATAAATCTAAAGTCTTGCAATTAAACCCAATGCTAATAGTATCACCTTAACCTATACAAACACTACTAATAACAATATATAAATCAAGTATGACCAACATACAAATAAAATACGTATATTTATACATTTATAAATACTTATTCTTACAAGTCGTGGATACTGGTTACTACACAAACAACAGATATAGACCCCAACAAAGGGGTAACTTCTCAAACAACCGTAATCTGTATAATAATTGGAGAAATAATAGGCCGAACAGACCTCGCCCCTATTACTACCCTAAGTGATCAAGGAACCTCATAAATAACCGAGAGCACTCGACTGAGGAAATAAGGGTAGCTCAAGTATAAAATTTACTCCCTCTAGAAGTACTACTGGAGGATGTGTATGAAGCCATAAATGGCAAGGGGTTGTTCAACAAATATTTCAAAGGGAAAGAGGTAGAGTACCAAAAAACCCAAAGAACTAGTGTAATCTACACAAAGGTACGAGGCACGCCATTGGGGAATGCCTTGAGTTAAAAAAGTAGGTGGATGCCCTAATAAGGAATGGATATCTAAGAGAATTTTGAGTTGAGAGACAAAATAACCCACCCGTTAACCAGTCTAGCAGACTAGATTATATTCTATCATGATTATATTGAGTGGGCCCAAGCTCGTTGTGGACTCTAATAGGCAGAGAAAAAATTATTCAAAGTACTTTATGGTGGCACATTAAGTCATTAGTAACATGTCTCAGACCAAGAAACCTAGGTTACAATAAGAGGATGCACAAAGGGTGAGCTACTCTCATAATGATACTCTTGTAATTGAGGTACATGTGGCTAGAGAGAAGATAAACAAAGTATTCATTGATTCAATTACCTCGGTTGATATTATTTTTAAAGAAACACTAAACGAGCTAAAAATTAAGAACTTATACATAAAGAATACCCATATGCCTTTACAGGGGTTCGGAGAAAGTTGTGTAGTACTAGTAGGAATAGTAGCCCTTCCTCTTACTATAGGGCAGAAGCTATACGAGAAAATAGCGATGACTAAGTTTGTGGTAGTCGACTAACCTTTTTCTTATCGGATCTTCCTCGGTCGACCCTTTATAAGAAATACAAATACAGCCATGTCCATATATTATTTAATAATTAAGTTCCCACCTATAAAAGGCATAGGGTAATATCGGGAGATCAAAAGATGGCCAGGAGCTGCTAAGCAATGTCTAAAAAAAAGGCCTTCTGTATCTCCACTATTGGTTCAAGAGAAGAAGGTATCGGGTTGCTAGAGCCAATGCAGGAGTTGCAGTCTGCACAAGTCAAAACGGGGGAGCCCAAAAAAAGGTCAAGATAGGGTCCTAGTTAAAATCAAGGATTAAAGAGGGGTCCCTAACTTCACTCCTCCCTTTAGAGCTGAACAGCAGCCCTATGAAATTGTTAAGGTTAATGGCACCGTGACCAACAGATGAAGAACTGAAGCCTTTCGTACGATTCCTCTTTCTTCTTTTACTGGTTCCTTGTTCGAATATTTCTGTACGAGACGGATCATCAGTAAGTTCAACAAAGGAAAAGCAAAGGAAGAGAATTTATGAGTAATGCTTACTTTAAACACAAAGCTCTCACTAAATAAAGGTCACTAGGCTGGATTGGATGAGGCTAGTCGGTGAAAATAAGTCCTGAATATGATAAATATGCTTAAGGGCCACAATGATCCGAGTAAGCCTATCCTCGTTCACTTCAACGTTAGTGGCCCAAGTCACTACAATATACCAATAAATTAGACATATGAAAGAAGGAATTAATCACAACATAAAATAATGAATAAAATGAAACCTGTGTTCAAAGAAAAGTCAGTGGAGACGACCCACTCTCCCCCGTTCCTCTTAGGAACTCTTTGATCGTAAAGAGCCATTCCCCCTTCTACTCTTTAACAGAGGAGGAGTGATTAGGGACTGACTTTCGAAGCCCATGTAAAGATAGGTAGTAAAAGCTTCTTTGACTTCTAGCGTTGCTCCTAAAATGGCACATGTAGCATAGCTCCTAAAAAAGTGGGTGGCCTAAATGACATAAAGACCAGCTAATACCCTCTAAGAATTGGGACCTAGCTAGGAGGAAGCTACTCTTAGGCTGGTTAACATCATTGTAAAATAAAGCTATATAAGAAGCCTAAGGCTTAGCCTTAAGAATTCTATATGAATGGTCACCTCCTATTCGATAGGGCTGCTCAAAACATCATCTAGGGAGGGCAACCTAAGACTAACCGACTCGAGTATATTGTAGGTTGATCAGATGGACTTTAGATTGGCCTTACTCAAGCTAGACGTGCGAATTCTAATGTCCAACTCAAAATTTACAGCCTTTACATCCTGACCAAGGTCTACAAGATTATGCCCCGGATCTTCTCTAACAATAGAAACTGGCTCAGCCTCGGTTATAATAGTAAAAAATGAAGAAGGTATGTCACCAGCCGAGGTGGATGTCCCTATTCCTCTACTACTAATGGCCCCACCAGTCCTCCTAACAAGTGGGACCTTGGGACTAACAGCTTCCTCATCTTTATCCATATCAATGACAGGGAGACCTACATTCCTTCTAGACACTATTTGGGAAGATTAAAGTTTTTTGCCAAAAAACAAATACAGAAGACATATAGGGGCAAGGACAAAGACAATGTCACCCAGGAATACGAAAAAACAAGATAACCATAAACATCTCGAAACTATACAAATATCCAAAAAAAACAAGAAATAGAAGCAGAAAACCCAGAAATAGCAAAGAAATACAAAAAATGAAAAATGAAAAAAGCATGTTTATACCTAATAAAGACCAGAACAAGAAAACACAAAGAACAGAAAAACTTACCAAATGAAAGCACTAAGATCGAACAAAATTCGCAACAACGTTGAGTCTCACAGTAACAAACACCAAGAAATCAAGATCGATGACAAAACGAGAAGAAGAATTACAAGTAAAGAGAAAAATGGGTAAAGAAGGGGCTTGCTATTTATAGCCAACATGAGGAATCATAACCGTCTAGATCAAATAGATGGACGAGATCAACAAAAGCTAGAAAGACACCCTTTTGAGGAAGTTGATGCAACTTTTCAATCACCTAGAGTAATAAATGCACGTTTTTTCAAAAGTCTTCATCCAGACCGTTGAAATTCAAAAATTTAATTGACTAGATCATCTTGGTCACCCAAACATCACTCAAAATTTGAAGAGACATGATGTCTTGGTTTCAACTTTCCCTAGCCTTACGATCAGAAAGAAATCAACAGCCACGATCAGTTCTCACATATTAGACATCATTACATTTGGAACATGGATAATGTTTGCACAAATCTTTATCATCATCATTTGATAAAATTTGAAAGAACAAAGAGATATCCCCAACTGCACGAAGATCTTCAAAAGGACCCAGCAAATAATGACTAACTCAGTACACTAAGAGAAGTTATACGAACAAATTCGAACTGAGCCGTTCAGTATAATCCAAGGATAAGGAAGACTTGTCTAGAGCAGTTTAGTCAAAATAACAATGTTAAAAGCACAAATCTGGGTCGGTATAAAAAATTGAGCAGGGGCAAAGTAAAAAATTCTAACTAAAAGGGAGAAGACCCGAGTAGATAACAATAAAAATGAAATATAATATATTTCTAGTCTTGAACAAGTCAAAACTAAAAACTGGCGGACCATTGTTCCCCCTTGTAAATTGTCATCGGGCTCAGGATTATCAGGCCCTTTAAAGACATCCCGATATGGACCTATCATTGAATCTTAGGCCCAAGATAACACAAGCCATCAAAAAGTACTGACAATTGGCCTAAAAAAAAGGGGGGTCGCTGATAGGGGCATAAAAGTACTATTTTTATTTTTATTCAACTTTCGTATTTTACTTCAATCATAACTATTTAGCTATTTAATTGTGGTTTTTGATCATAAATATATGAATGATGGAAAATGTGACGCATAGGAACAAATGAGAGGCGAATCGGATGTCAAACGAAGAAGTTACGCTCAAAATACGAAAGGGGCACCAGGTGAGCGATTGAACGCTGCGGCACTCAGGTCAGTATCTGAACACCGCGGTGCTCGAGGTGGTGAACAGTGTCGGGGATAATATTTTGCTACAGTAACCTGTGTACAGTATTTTGCTACCGTAAATGGTGAACAGTATTTTGAAGACAAAATCCTTAAAAGAGAGAAAAGAGGCAAAAACTTAGAGAGAGAATTCACAACACAAATCAAAGATCAAAGCCGAAGATTGAAGAACCAACATCAAGATTCAAGCTTCAAGTTAAGATTGAGGGAAAAGCACATCAAAGAGTCACTTTAATTAGTTTTTCTTTTCTTTCTTCATCATTATGTTCTTTTTCTTGTTGGTCTTTATGAATTTGTTTGATACTTTTGATTTTGTGTTTGATTAATTTGTTCATCTAGGGTTAGACTATGTGAACTTAGTATGGATTTGGATTATGTTAATTTTTAGTTTATAAACTCGATAAATTCAATTGATTCATTCTATCTTGTGTTTAATGCTTTCATTATACCTGATCAATATTTTGAATGATTGAGGAACCATAATGAAGTCGACAGAGAGATTCATGTGTTTAGCTTATGATAGTTTGATACATGATCATAGGGTAATAATTATGAGTTCCATCTAGGATAGACATATACCTAGATGGTATGTGTAGTAACCAGTATCCACGACTGGTAAGAATAAGTATTTATATATGTATAAATATACGTATTTTATGTGTATGTTGGTGATACTTGATTTATATATTGTTATTATTATTGTTTGTATAGGTTAAGGTGATACTATTAGCATTGGGTTTAATTGCAAGACTTTAGATTTATTTTAGGGACCAAATTATAATACTTTGAAAGTTTTGGGGGTAAATTTGTAAATACAAAAAATTAGCCACTTAGTATAAAAATACACTTTTAAAACCCTATTTCTCTCATTTTGGTCGAGCTACCTCTTTTAGAGAGAGAGAAGAGAGAAAAGAGGGGAGAGAAAGAGAAGAAGGAGAAGAAAAAGAAGAAGAAATTGAAATTTTGGATTTTAAGAGGTATATCACAACTATTTCTCAATTTATTGGTGTTAATTATGTTAATTTCTTTAAGTTTTGATTTCTGGAAATAGGTATAATTGAGGATTTGATGTGTATTTCGTATGATATTTTGAGAATTGATGATGATCTATAAGATAGTTTGATAAATCATGATGGATTGTAGAATTTCTGCTTGATAGTCTCTTGATCCAAGAATTTTATAAATTGTTGTGATTCGATTCTGATTTTGAATTTTGAGTATATGAAATTAGACATGTTTAGGATCATCTGAGACTTTGAATCGATTCAAAATTCCAGAAATTGAATTTGTTGTGAATTTACCAAAATGACCCTGAAATTCTAGAAATTTCCTGTGTAAACAGTATGATACCGTGGAAAATAATTTTTGACCTATTGAATGATCTTTAAAAATTACGAATTTATAGAATATGATAATTTTATATATCTAATGTGATATACTCGGAATTGGGAATTTAGATCAATGTGGTTGAAGTGTTATGATTTTCTAAAGTGTATTAGCTCATTGTAATATTTGATTAACAGATTTTTAAAGTTATAGAATAAAATAGTTTTAAAATACTTTTGGCAGTGATTTGGAAGTGAAATATTTATCATGGACTGAGATATGTATTAAGAGTAATTATGTGGTAGTTTTATAATTTTTGAGTTAGTATATGAGTTTATAAAATTGGGAGATTGAATACTGTTCAGTAAGTATCTTGATCCTGTCAGGTTTGTAGTTTGGATTCGATGGTGTGTATGGAATGGATTGTGTAGGAAATTTGATATAATATTCATATATAAGAAGGATATATGAGTCAAGAATGGTATATTCTGATTTTGGAGTAATTTGACATCATTTGATGTATTAGAAATTTTTGTTAAGTGTAAGTGGTCAGAATGACAGGTTTTGAGAAACCAAATATTTAGACCAATTTGATGTGATAAATGCATTGTGTATAATTTTGTAAGCTATTTAAAGTATTTTGTGTGAATTGTGAGGTTTATGAAAGGATTAATCTCCATTGATAGGTTAAGGAGATTTAAGCCTTGTAGCTGAAAGTGTTAAGAGGTAAGTATACTAGACTTACTACTGGAATCACAATAAACATAATAATTGTTTTGTATGATTTTGTAAATGGGGTTAAGAATATGTTTATGATATGTCAAAGTATATTTTGATATGAAATGTGAATATATGTTTATGAATGTGAGCATTGACATTGAGCATGGACATACATGTGTTTTTGAAAGTGAGCTTTCCAAAATAAGATGCGTTTAACAAAGAAAGCTTTTGAAGTGTAATATGTCCATGAGAAATATTTTGTGATTTGAGGGTACTTGAACTCACTGTTAACTTAGTAGGCATTTTATGTGATTTGTGAAGCCTTTATGTGTGGCCTTTCCTTCGGGATTGGTATATGTTATGTGTTCCGTATGTAGGGAGGATCCTATTGGTACCTAAAGGAAGTGTGAGTCATCACATTCGTGTGGTGGCGTATTGGTACACGTGAGAGGACTCACCGATGATCAGGGTGAGGGTTTGGCTTTTACCTTCGGGCATAAGCGTTATATATGTGTGATTTAAAGACCTCACTTGTACTATTCCTCTCATATGGTATGTCACCTACGAGTGACATTTGGCTCATTATGTGATATGTGATATGTAAGTCCTACTAAGTAGTAGTCGAGTAATGGTATTCCTATTATGTGTTTTGAAAGAATGTGTAAGCGCTTACATGATATGTGATTTGATAAGATTATGATTTTGATTGATCACAGCATATCATACATATGCATTGTGTACATATATGTATTTGTATTTGATATATGAAAAACTAGTATGCTTACTGAGTTTTATACTCATTATAGTTTATGGTGATTTCAGGTAAATAAGGTACATGTGTGCTTAGCGGATTTGGCAAGGCTTCTGCTGTTCCTTGGGTTCCCTAAGTTGCTAGGTTACCAAGTGTTTCATTTGGGGACACGTGGGATATGATATTTGATTTGTCCCTATTGAATAAATACTTATGTATTATTTCATTGTGTGTGGATTGGATTTGGTTTAAGTTTTATAAAGTGTGGTTATTGGATGATTTTAAGTAAGAATTTGCAATGGATATATTCTGGGCTCCCGGTAACAAAGTTGCTACTGGTGACGTAGTAGAGTGTTAATCTCTGAGAAAACTCTGCGTATTTCCGGTTTAATAATTGTCCCAGTCATAATTCAATTGCTATAATTCTGAAAGAAATTGAAATGAATGTTTAAATATTGTCAAGAGAAGTTTATATTTATATGTTAGGTTATGGTTGATTTTAGTGTTGAACTTACTAGCAACTTGCTAAGGATTTCTATGTTGAATGAAAGTTGAAAATTTTGTGTAATATTATTTATGAGTGCACATGCAGTGAATGAATGTAAGTGATGTCGTGTGTCGGATCTTTTGGGTCTGGGGCGTGACAGTATGTATGGTATAATTTAGACTTGATCTTACTGAATTACATTCTGATTTGATTACCATAGACATATAGGTGATTGTTAGAATGTGTAATATAGTCACTTGACCATCGACAGAGGCTTATAATGAGATTAGTGTTTAAGCCAATCAATTGGTATTAAGGAATTAACTAAATGGTTAATGAATCCAATGAAATACTAGAGGATGATTCAAAACCCTAGATTATCTTTATTTGTGAATTTTACTCTTTATTTTTTGTTTAGTTAATTGATAGAATTAGATTAGTTAAATAAATTTTAGATTGTGATTTTTTGAATAAAAGTTAAGTAAGTATAATTTTAGTACTTGATTTATAGAATTAGATTGCATAGTCCCTGTGGAATCGATATCTAGACTTAAAATCTTATATTATATGATACGATAACGTACACTTGCGCTTATCTATTATAGCACATCACAATCAGTCGCTCATAAAAAATCGGTTCAGCCGCTTGAAATAGCCAAGTTTAAAATACCTGTACATCAGCCTCGCGTAATCCTGACCAGGATTAGGAATACCACGACTAAGGTAGACAAAAGAAAACTAGCTCGGTATAAATATCATAGAAAAGACCAAATCAATATGAAGCACCAAACAGCTTTTACAACAAAAAGGATAATAGATGGTTATCAACCCGACTTAAGGGCAACCAATTTTATTATGGAAATACTCATAAAGGAGAAACTAATGTTACAAAGAAAATAAAAGTGTAAACAAAAAAGAATTGTAAGGTTCTTATAAAAGAATTCTACAAATCATGATAGAAGATCAATATAATCAAAACTAGAATAACACAAAATTAATAAGACTTATCTAATTCAACCACTACACTAGCGAGGATAAGCACATGGAATATTCCTAGAAGACCAATACTATAAATATTGAGGTAAACACACCAGTGAAGACACATACACTTTTTCTTTTACAACAATTATATTAGATTATTGCTAAACCTTTTTTCTCATTAAATAGTTATTTTTGATTTAAGTATTAAAGAGTTTTCGTTGGAACCCCCTCTAATGAGGTCTTAATAATAATTTTTAAAATTTTGTAAGTGTTCGATCGTAATTGTCAAAGAAGAAAGACAAAACCCGACTTCCAAGACCTAATAAAGTAAAATCTAAGTACACTAATTTCTGCATTAAACACATTCAAAGTTTATTGACCGTAAAAATTATTTTTTTGGATCAATATATTATATTATTATAATTAAAATAAAGAATTGATGAGGTAAAAGGTGAGGGATGGACAGGGTTACAAAAAATTCCTTCCGTCTACAAATTATTCTTTCAAAGTGACATGAAAATTATCATTCAAGTCCTTTACAAAATTGACCATTAACTCCTACTAAAAGTATATAATTAACTTTTAATTAAATTTAAATTCATGTTGTTTAAACTAAACCCAAGTACCCAACTATATCATATTCCTACCTCTGGCACAAAAACAAAAGCCTAGCCTTCTGTTTGGTTGCCACTAGCCCACGGCATTTGAAATCCAAATAACATTGTGACGGAGTTTATATTAATTATTATATCTTGCCAAGTTGTCAATATCTTGATGTTTTGTATAAATATATTAATTTTTGTTAGAATCGGTATTCAAATTCGAATTGGAGAATAATTTAGTTAAAATTTAACAATGAGTTAATATGTGATTGAGTATGCATTAGATGTATAATAAAATGATAAAAACAAATAGTTAAATGTAAAAAGGGGCGCAAAAGCATATTGAAAGCCTGGCTTGTTGTGCAAAATTAAAATCACGTCGGCTGCATAGCACTAAGGCATAGTTGCAACGGCACTTAGACACTAACTTTTAAAAAATTTTGCGTTTTAAGTCAACTTCGATTAGTTTGAATTGATTTTGAGTTTTCTTTCACATGAAATCTTATTCAAATTAAAAATCAAATTTTTAGAAACAATTTAGAGTTTATATAAACTATTGTAATCATTTAGAATAGTCATATATCAATAAAAGAGAAAATAGAGAGTTCAAAGAGCTCTGAGTATGCGAGAAAGTGTCATATAAAGAGCGTTTAAGTACTAAGTATATAAGAGAGTACTAATAGAACCTTTGAGGAGTTCTGGCTATTGAATATTCTTTGTAATCTCATGTTAAAGATCTTTGTGATTTAAGAATTATTTATGAACTGAATAATAAAAGAAGCTATGAATTTCGTAATCTACCGTAAATGTAAGCATTTGTTATTAAATTACGTATATTCTTATACTTTATGTATATTTGTTTATTTCTATTGTGTGATATTTTTATTCTTGTTTACTTGTAGGTAAAAACTTTTATGTGTGTTAGAGTTTTATAGTGTTAAATTACCAATATGTAGTATTAAGATACATAAAAATTCTAATAATATACTTTTTTATTGTGAATTACCCCACATTTTAAAATATAAATACACTAAAAATTATATTACTAAAAAAATAATATTTGTTTTAAGCTTCACAATATGATTTAAGTTAAGCGACTTAAACACAAGCTGCGTAGATGGTATTCAACAAGTAAACAAAACGAACCAACAAGATTTTCATTTAAAAACTTGTAATGATTTTATATAATAATGAACATAAAATTGTCTAATCAGCATTAAAATTATATGAAATATAAAAAATTATAATGAATATAGATATCTTTTAAACATAAAAATAATTTGTTTTTGTTATGCATTTAATTTAAAATGTTATATTGAACATAAAATATTATAAATCTTCACTGTGAATATCATTGTTAATATTTCTTTTATTTTAAAGGGGATTTATAAAATTATATATAAGAGTTTGTGTTGATAATGATAATCTTTTTGAAACTATTATATATATATATATATATATATTTTGTTTGTCTATTAAATTTAATGTTGATTAAGAAAATTCTAAGTTTATTTTTATTTAAGACTTGTAAGTACTAGGTAATTTATATTTAATCACTCATTTAATATTTCATGGATATATATATATATATATCAAAGTTTACATATATTTTATGATCAAAGTTTAATGTTTAATTGGTTTACTAGTTGAAAATTTATCCATTTTTAGAAATTATAAGGAGTAATGGGCAATTAGCTCAAAATACAGAGGCATAAATCCATTCAGCTCCAAAATATTATTTTGAATTGAAGATAAATTGATGCATGTCCAAATGCGGTTCAAATATACCTAGACTAAAAAATGTTCAATGACTTAAAAAAAAAAACAATAAAATTAACAACAGAGGCATAGACTGATCCAGCTAGCTCCTAAAAGAAATTTTTTTATGTTAGTTTAAAATATAAATGTAAATAATTCTTTTATTTATTGAATTACTCAAAACTAATTATTTATTTATTTGGACATCCATATTTTGTATTATTTATTTATTTAACCATCCAAAATAATTATTTATTTATTTGGTCATCCAAAATTTGTATTTTATTCAATATTTTTCTATTTCTTACATTAAATTATTTTAAAAATTTTATTTCTCGTCTTATTAAAAAAAATTATTTGTTTTCTTACCTTAATAGGAAATAAATTCTTTTAATTTTTGAAATTATTTTTTGTGTGGACTTTATTTAGTACTTAAACTTTTTCCTATCTCTAGCAAGTTAGAAATTATTTGATGCTATTTCATATTTATATACGTTTTTAAACTAAAAAAAGTTTTAATGATTAATTCAGTTTACTTAAATGTTGATTAATAAAATGAGAAATTCATTAAAGACAAACATCTGTTTAATCATATACATAATGAAGATACTTTTTGAAATTTATCGAGATTTATTTGAAATAAAAAATAATTAAGAGAATCACCTCGTAATTGATATATTAGTTCATTTTGTTCTGACTCTTTGAGTTTTCACAATAACAACGGAATGCTCATGAACAATTATGATACCCAATTAACACTTCATAACAAAATAGAAGATGGATTTCTTGCAAATAACATTATTATTTACATTGAAAGAGAATTTATTAATAGTTTTGATTCAAAATTAGTGACGAATTCATCTATTCTATAAGATTCATTGAATACAACTTCAATACTGTATTAATTTCATTTGTATTTTAACTTTCATTTTATTGTGTTTCTTATGCTTATTTTTTTATAGTAGTTATATATTTTAATATTATCATAAGTAAAATTAATTATGTTTTCAATAAATAGTGTATTTGTTTCTATAAATAATTGTTTTGACCCATATAATTTATGAACCACTGAAAAAATTTTAATTAAGTCAAAAACAAATTTTTGGTTACATTCCTGAGCAGAGAGTTATTGCATATGTTGAAAACCATAAGGAGTAAAAAGGAATTAATAAACCTAGGGAGAAAGAACATTTTCCCTTGTAAAATATATCAACATTCATATTTGAGAATTTGTGATGCATTGATATGGTATGAGCAGATGAAATAGATAAAAAAGCAGAGCTGAAATATTATTATTTTACATAAAATCATACTGCAGTAACATACAACGACGACCCAACACACTTTTTTTTTTTTTTTTAATATCAACAACAAGAACGACCATCATTGAACATTCATTATTATTTGAAAACCATCAGCAGCTACGTAGTTGCCTGTGGCAACAATAGCAGCTTGCTTTTTATTCCTTCACACACAGAAAGACAACTAGAATAAGCACACACAACATAAGCTCCCAGAGCCAGAAGCGAAGGCAACTTCCATTGCTAAATGCTACTGGTGGCTGATTAGCAGTTGAAGTAGCAGAAGCATGCAAAACCAAAACCTTGTCTGTGGCAAGCACCGCCCCTTGCATGCTCCAAATGTTTGCACTGTCTGTAACAGTTTCCTGTCTTGAGACAGGGCCCACTCCATGTCTTGCTAAGCCTGTGGCATAATTTTGCTTCTGCCATGGGAATTTCTGTAACACACAAAATATAATTGTCTCTGCTTGTTATATCTTGTTATAAACACCTATCTTATCTACGTATTATTGCTAGAAATATGGAGATAAACTATCACATGTAAGAGTTTAACGAAACAAGCCAATAATCAAGGGCATGGATCATCTACCGTCTCCTCTTGAATTTAATGTTACCTATCAAAACTCGTTATTTTATATTACTTTAAAGGAAAAATACCAGCTTTTCATAACTTTATTAATATATACTAATTTAATCTCCATTTTTTTTAATATATATCACGTTAGTTTTTATAGAGATAAAAATGATAGCAAAAAATAATTTAAAAAAAGTTCTACAAGGACTAATGTGATATATATTAAAAAAGTAAAATTAAATTAGTATATATCAATAAAATCAGAAACCAAAATATTAAAAAAGTAAAATTAAATTAGTATATATCAATAAAATCAGAAACCAAAATATTATCTTTCTTTCTTTAAAAGCAAATACCCCGAAATTAGTAAAATAAGTTTTAGAAGTTCTTAAACGTTAAAATCGTAATTAACAAAGGCTTTCTTAGTATTTAAAAATAAAAAGGGATAAGTAGGTAATACAATAAACAATAAGGGATAATATATCGTTTCTCAATAATTAATTACATTTGCATTTAATACGACATATATACATATATATACATATGTGTGAGACAGGTTTAAGAGCTTTACATTTTTTTTCATATAACTTCTCTACTCTTAGAGTATGCTTCTTCTTTCATAAAATAGAAGTCATGTATATTAATTAACTAAATATTAAAAATGTTTGTGTACATATATTATGTATTTAATGGAATAAATGACATAAATTTTTAATACTAATTTTAAACTATTTGCTTAATATAATGCAAAAGGTTGAGATTGCATCTTATAAATGCACTAATTATACATTAATTTTGATGTACTAATAACGTAAAGCACATGCACTCTCAATCATTGGATATATATGAATTTAATAGTTTACAAATAGTCTCATAATTTATGCAAGAGTGCGGAGCTATAAAACTTGCTCCAACATTTAATACCCAACTCACTTACCAAAGGAAGCAAAGAGGATGAAGAAGGCAAAAAGAAGAGCAAAAGCTGTGGTAAAGTTAACGAACTTAGCCATTTTTTTAAACTTGCTTTAGTTTCTGATGAAAATGGCAGAAGGCCCCCAACCCCTATTTATATTTGAATATGCTACAGGAGATGAGCAATGGGGGACATTTGAATTAGTAAAAGAAAAATTAATGCAAGGTGGGATGAAATAAAATAATTTTACTTGTGAATGATTTTCTAGCGTGATATATTTAAAAATTATGCATGGCCCCAGCTTAATTCATGGACTAAATCTTCCAACATCTTAAATAATGACCGTGTCAAACTCTTTACGCTTATTTATCATTTCTTGTGAGTTTTACGTGTTTAGCACTTCATCTCTGCCCCAGTATTTCTCTTGCTTAAAGAGCTCTATTTTCTTTTATTTTTCGCATATTTTAAACACTATCGGGATTTATCTTCCCTTATTTTTTAAAATATTTGACTTATTCTTTGCCATATCAATAGCATCATAAATGAATTGTATGAGTTCTATATGCTGTGTGGGCCAATTATAAGGATAAAATTGGTAAATTTTGTCCATAAAATTCATCTATATTAGATATAAATATGTATGAAAAAGTAAGTTAAATATGCGTGAAAAAAGTATGTTGTTAGCCATTGCTGTATCTAACCATAAACATTACTTATGAATCTAATCATAACCATAATAATTCTGAGCATAGTACTCATATTGTTTTTTTTTAATGGTGTCAAACTTGATAAGGGAAAAAAGAAACAAATATCTTACATTAGTTTAAAATAGGGAGAATTATGAATTTTAAGAAATTAATTATATCTTAATTTGGTCAAAAAAATTTAAATAAAATTTAAGTATAAAATCATACAAATTTAGATTCAAAGTAAATAATATTATACTAATATAAAAATATGTGTGGCTCATTGTATTTTTAACAAAACTCATAATTTTTTTTTTGTTATTATTAATTTTTATAAATGGAGGACTCTTATAAGCTCTTTGTCAAATGGATTTTCGTTGTGGGTTGATATCGTGTTTGACATTTTAATAATCTCGAGGATTAGGAGGATGCCATTGCCTAAAGATAACAATCATGGTCAAAAGTTAACAATCTCGGCAGTATTAATATTTAAACCCCATGTTTAAGGCGTAGATTAGGATATGCTCGAAGAGATTAACCATAAGAAAAAAAATAACATTTTAGTCCTTCAATTTATAAGTATATACTAACTTAATCTCTTATATTTCAATAATTACCACATTAGTCTCTATTGTTAGAAAAAAATTCTATTAAATGGTTGTTGTTCAAGGGTAATATAGAACTTTTGACCTTTTTCATTAAAATTGCTAAAATGTCAATTTGAAAAGTCAAAAAAATAGATTATTAATTAGATCATGAATAAAATTAAAATAAAATAAAATTTTAAAAATATAACAAAATGACACATGTCATAATATGGTTAGTTAAAAATGATATATGTCATCATATAATCAGTTATTTTTAAAGAATAAATATTTTTAAAAGTAAATTAATAAATAAATTTTTAATAAATGCACAAGTGTCATAATATGATTAGTCACAAATGACACATGTCATCATGTAATTAGTTGATATTTTTAATAAATATATTTTTTGAAAGAATAAATATTTTTAAGATAAATTAATAAATATATTTTTAATAAAAGGACACGTGTCATCATGTAATTGATTTATATTTTTAATAATATATTTTTTTTTAAGGAATAAATATTTTTAAAAGTAAATTAATAAATATATTTTAATAAAAGGATACATATCATATATGATTAGTTACAAATGATACATGTCATCATGTAATTGGTTTATATTTTAATAATTATATTTTTTAAAGAAATAAATATTTATAAAAATAAATTAATAAATATATTTTTAAATAAAGGACACGTGTCATAATAGGATTAATTACAAATGACATGTATTATCATGTAATTAGTTTATATTTTAATATTTTTTAAAAGAATAAATATTTTTAAAAGTAAATTAATAAATATATTTTTAATAAAAGAACATGTGTTATAAAATGATTAGTTACAAATGATACGTGTCATTATGTTATTGGGTTATAATTTTAATGAATAAAATAAATAATTAATAATTAAAACATTTATTGCAAGCCGTTGCTGAAAAATGGCTACCGGCTGACCGCCGGCCGAAAGCTATCGTTTTTCAGCGACTATGGAGCACTAATAAACCTTAAATTTTATATTATTGAACTCAATTTTTTTTATTTACACAATAATAAGGTCATTCTTTTACTCAAAAAAACATAAAATAGCCAAAAATGATGGAGAGGGGCGATGGCCACCGCCGCCTGCCGTCAAATGGAGGGCCGGTGCCTATGGATAAGTCAATTGTTGATCTATCCTTATGTGGGGACAATGGCTTCATTTGACAATGAGTGATAGTGGCCACCGCCCCTTCCTACTTTTTTGGGTCATATTTTGATCTTCTTTTTTTAAAAAATAACCTTAGCATTGTGTATATCAGAAAAAATAAAATTCAATAATATAAAAATTTAATAATTTTATCGTTAGAGGCTTTGAGCGTTGTTGAAAAACGACAGTTGACCGGTCGTCGTTTTTGGCTACAATGACAATTATATTTTTAATTTCTTTTTTCTTTTTATTTAATTTAATTTTAAAAATAATTAGTAAAAATATACACCAATTACATGATGACACATGTCATGATGATTGGTGGACATTTGACTCTAGAGTATTACGATAAAAACAACAAAAAAGCAATTATTTAACAAAAATTTCTAACAACAAGAACTAACGTGGTAATTATTATAATATGAGAGATTAAATTGGTATGTATTCATAAATTCAATGACTAAAATGTTAATTTTTTTTTTTAAATGTGATAACTAAGACATAGTTAAAAAAAATTGATAATGACATGCATTGGTTTCTTGTAATTAGGTTTTCCTGCCAACTGTTTATTTCATTTATAAATCGATGGCTTGCTCTTACACATCCACTTCATCATCTCTAATCGAATAGCAAAATGCACCTTCTATTTATTTAATAGAAATTTGAATTTTTATAATAGTAGATTTATTCTCTTTTTAAGAGTTAATCCCTATATATAAGAGTTAGGTTATAGATATCCTTAATTTAAGTAGGTTCTACAAAAAAAATTATTTATTTTTATCCTGTAATCTTTTAGAAGTTTTTATTTGAAAAAATAATAATCATAGTAATAAGACATTTAGACTTTCGTATAATATAAATCATAATTTTTAAGAAAGTGACTCCTATGCAATATATATACCCACTCTACTACAAATAGAGTTAAAAGAAGATGGTCATAAAGCAAATGTCAACGACGGTTATGAAATTCATCATCTTTTTATGACCAGTAAAATTGATCATTAAAAAAAACCAATAAATTTATTTAAATTTGATGGAAAACAACTAAACAAAATCAACAGTTGACCCCAAATTTAGTGATCTCAAGCCAACAAATTAAATTTATTAATTTTTAAAAATGAGATTGAAATTAATAAAAATAATTATAAAAAATACAATATAACAAATTTTATAATAATTTAATTTAATATAAATTTACGTATATTTTATTAAATCTGATGAACTCACTCATATTACATTATTAAAGAATATGTTTACAACAACAATATATAAGATCATAGTCTTTGTAGATTTAAAAAAAAAAGAGAACTAAAGAATATAATTATAGATTATGCATTGGATTTATTAGATTTTTTTATGCACATTTGACCACTTCACCAAACCAATCATATGCATTCTTCTTGTTAATTTACTCAAAGCGTTGTATAAATACCCTAGACTTGGGCAAAGAAATATATAAAAAGAAAATACACTATTCTCCGATTCAAAAGCTATCAACTTTCTTTAACATGAATATAAAAAATGATATTTCCTGTATCGGTCATCACAGAATAGCCACATTCAGAGTTCGATGGTTGCTTAGGAGAATTCAACAATTAAATTTCATTTAAAACAATGTGTTCATCAAATCTCTATTTAGAAAAATTTTACACTTATGAGTTGGCTGACTCGGGATGTAGACTGGGCTAACTCTTGAAAATTTTCATATAACCCTTTTAAAAGTTTAATAATATTTAAATCAGTCTTTAAAAAAAAAATTACAACCCTTTACAAAATAAGTAACTTGCTCTTTTTTCTCTTTCTTAAAGTCCATTTCATTTTAATATATGTTAAATGTATTTATAGGTTTTTAGTTATTATAAAAGTAAATTACTTTTGATAAACTTTTCTTAAGTAATAAAAAATAATTATGTTTTAAAAAGATAAAAATTTCTCTCCAAAAAGAAAATTAAGGAGTGTAATTCTTTTAACTTAAAATGATGACACAAATTTAATTTATTGATTGTATTGAAGTCAATAATAAAAAAAACTAAGATGGATAGTTGACAACATTTTTAGTGTTCTAATAATTTCTGTAACAAAAAAATAATAAATAAAAAAGACAAAAACCTCAGAAAACTAATCTAATCATAAAAAAAAAAACACAAAATTTTAAAAAAAGAATAAAGTCAATAAAAAATGATGAGCGTATAATTTTTAACCGAAAAGCGTGAATGGATTTGAGATATCAACCAAGTCAATAATGCATGGCGCGGCCAGCGGATGACTTGCTTTACTCCACTGACTACAAAGATACAGTTGACATTTAAACCCAGTTGGAAGAAAAAAACTAAAAAATATGTGTCACATAAACATTTCCTCTTGACTGATTCTATTAGTCTCTGTTTAATAATCAATTTCTAAGGTTAGATATGTATATACTCTTTGCTTTTTCTTTTTCTTTTTTTGACCAAGTAAGATGAAGTTCCAGGCCTTAAATATTTTTCCTGGTCGTCTTCTTTGTTCTTAGAAATTAAAATTGCCACCTTTCTTCGGTCTTCAATCTTCAGTCATCATCCTCCTTTTCGTATTGCTTTCTACCCTAATCTTAATTACGTGTTTTAATTAATAAGAGAAATGTCATTTTAATCATTAGTTTTATGCATATATACTATTTTTATCTTTATTTTTTTAATATATATCATGTTAATTTTTATAAAAAAATTATAAAAAAATTTTATTATTATTTTCATTCTTAAATAATTATCATTTTCATCCCGGACTAATATTATATATATTAAATAAGTGATGGCTAAATTAATAAATATCCGTTAAACTATAAACCAAAATGATATTTTTAAAAAAATATAATACTTATATGTAACACAATTTTGTGATAAAAAAAATATTACAAAATTGGGTCCAAAATTAGTGACAAAAAATTTGCCTGGTAAGCTTACGTAGACAAATAATATAATTAAGATAATAACATGTTAAAATATAATTTTTTTAATTTAATTTAATTATAAAACGACATCATTTTAAAGAATTGTTTTATTCTAGTCACTCTAATTGTCTGAGAGAGTTGTGTTAATTCCTTTAATTTATTAAGAGGGTAATTTAGTTCATTCCAATTATTTGAATGACTAATGACGAAGAAAAGCTACAAAATATCACTGAGTATAAAGGAAGTCATGTGGTAATGATAACCAACAACTTAAGTCACTCATAACTTACATCGGTAACATAGTCATTGCACCCTATTACAATCTTAGTAAGGTAACATTTCAAGATATTTATCATGTCTCTAGTATAAAAAAGAGTCTATTGTCAATATCACAGTTAATATCTTCTAAACATTATGCCTTGTTTGGTCCACAAGATGTTAAAGTGTATCAAGATTTAAAGATTTCGAGAACACCAACAATGGAATGACAATGATTAGAATCAGTCTATATACTGTTAGTTAAGTCAACTTATGTAGACAAGTCTCGTAAGAATGAGATAGTAGATTTGTGGCATGTACGATTGGGACATTTAAGTTATCACAAGCTAAAAGTGATGATGACCAAGTAATACTTAAGGGTCTGCCTCAATTTGAAGTGAGAGTGGATACAGTATGTGTAAGATATTAGTACGGCAATGCACATCAACTATCATATGAGAAGTCAAAGTTTAGAGCTAAAGAGCCTATAAAGTTGGTTCACTCTGACATGTTTAGACTTGTCAAACAACCATCAATCAGTAGCATCGATACACAATAATATTTATTGATGATTTCCTGAGGTATGTATGGGGTTTTTTATGAAAGAAAAGTCTGATATATTTTTAAAGTTTAATAAATTTATAAAAACGACTGAAAGAGAAGTCGGAAGGAAGATTCGTTAGTCTTTGAACAAATAATAGGGGAGAATATACCTCTAAGGAGTTTTCTCAATGTCTTTGACAATGCAAGGTATGACACCAGTTCATATGTGCCAACATGCTACAACAAAATAGTGTTGCAGAAAGAAAAAGTTGGTATCTTATAGAGATTTTTAAAAGTATATTGCACGCAAAAAGTGCACTAAGATGATTTTAGGCTGAAGGAATAAAGATTGCAGCCCACGCGATTAATAGGCTTCTTTAACCAAAGTTAGGGTTCATATCACTCTCTGAGAAGTTATGGGATATAAAACCTACAATGAGTTATTTTTTAGTATTTGGTTGTATATGTTATGTGTTTGTGCCAAGTCACTTGAGAAACAAATTTAACAAAAAAGCAATCAAGTATATCTTTGTTGGATTTGATAACCAGCACAAATGATAGAAATATTGTAACCTTACTAGTTGGTGGTGCTACACATCAAGGAATATGGTGTTTGATGAATCATCTTCATGATAGTTACCACAAAAAGAAAAGCTTTTAGATTCAAAAGAAATAAGAGAACAACTATAACAAAATATGGATGAGCAAATTGTTAAAATCTGACCGAGCCAAGAAGAACTTATTGATAGAAGCAATGATGACAACACCAAGCAAGATATAACTCAAAGTCCTTGGCAAACTAGCATTTATCAACAACCAACAACGGAAGCTAGATGTAAAGAAGCGAAACCTGCAACAATTCAATCTCATCCTCGAATGTTAACAAGGATGCGAAAGCCTAATCCCAAATATGCTAATACTGCAATAACAAAATGAGAGAATATTAAAAAACCAGATACATTTGAAGAAGCATCACAGAGCTCCGTATGGGTTAAGGCTATAGAAGAAGAAATTATAGCATTGAAGCAAAATCCAATTTAAGATTTAGTGCCAAAGTCAAAGGATGTAAAACCTATATCTTGTAAGTGGGTGCATATGATCAAATGATACCTTGATGTATAGGTGGAAAGACATATGCTCGGTAGGAAGCTCAAGTGTTCTCTCAACAGTATGGACTAAACTATGATGAGACATTTAGTTCAATAGCCAAGATTACTACACTACGAGTTTTACTTGCACTGGTAGTTAGCAAAGGTTAAATATTGTGAAGAATGGATGTGAAGAATGTCTTTCTACAAGGAGAGTTGGATCGCGAGATCTACATAATTCAACTAATGGAATTTAAAAGCAAAGTTCATTCTGATCATGTGTATAAGTTGAAAAAGGAATTGTATGGATTAAAGCAAGCTATAATGGCCTGGTATGGAAAAATTGGAGAATTTCTAACACATGGCGGTTACTTTATAACATCAGTTAATCTTAGCCTATTCGTCAAAGCTAATGGAAAGAAACCAATAATTATGCTAACATATATGGATGATTTAATCATCATTGGAGATGATGAAAATGAGATTCATCGAACATGAGAGAATTTAGCAATTCGCTTCCAAATGAAAGAGCTTTGACAACTTAAATATTTTCTTAGGCTTGAAGTCAATCGAATAAAAGATGGATTTTTTTAGGACAACAAATTTTGCCTGAGGTTTTGCAGAAGTTTGGGATGTCAAAATGCAAGCCCATCTCAACATCAATGGAAGCTAATGCCAAGTTGTGTGGTTATGAAGGAAATGATTTAGAAGATGGAATTATGTATTGACAACTAGTAGGAAGTTTGATCTATTTGACATTGACTTGACCTGACATTAACTCGACCTGACATTTCTTATGCAATTAGGGTAATAAGCTCATACATATAAAATCCTAAAAAGTTTCACTTAAAAGCAATTGACTAAAAAAATGTTTCTTCTGGCCAATGAGTTTTGAATTTATTTATTAGCAAGAATCAGCACTTGAGGCCTCATTTTGGTTGGGCTTACTTGCGAAAGTCTGGGTCTTCTCTTCCTCGTCGGCTACGTTAGAACCTACAAAATACAAGCAAAGCTATCGTGATGGTCTCGCTGGGGTAGGTTCCGATGAAGACTCTCCGATGCTTAAGTCAGAAAGGGTCTTTATAATGGGAGACTAGTGAAAAGGTTAAGCGCAATGCTTAAGAATAAAGGAAAAGACCATTTTTCTCTCTGTGTCTAGTTCTTCTGTTTTCTTTTGGGCATCATCCCTTATTTCTGTGTCTCTCTTATTTTTTTATAGTATTGATCTTTATAAGACTTTCTGGGCATATTCCCTAACATACTTCTGACTCCGCTTCTATTGTGCTTTTGTCACATGTAAAATATTTTTCTACTATCTTCTTCTCACATGCTTCTGCTATATATTAGGTATCTTTCTGACATACGTTAAGCATATTCTTGGCATATTCCTTATACCTATCTTTACTGGCGGATTTGATTAAGTGTGAGACTAAGTTTGATTTGCCTGGGTTAGTTTTCTGGTAGTCTCTTCTTGTTTGGCACTACTATAATCTGAGGTGTTCTCAAAGAACTGGTCTTCTGGTGACTTCACTAGCTGTACCTGGTCGATTTGTTCGACAAACAGCCGACCTGGTATCTGTTCTGACCCAGTTCTTCATTGATCACACAGATGTTAAAATGAATAGATCTGGTTAGTATGTAAATGATGGTTTTGGCTATATCCTGGCTTGTCTTACCGAGCAAGTGCTTGAAATTACCAATTAGGTCTTTTGAATCTGAGCAAGTTCTTCGCTGTTTAGCCTTGCCTAGTGGCTATTACCATATGCTTATCTTCAAAATGAGATATCTTGCATGGAGTAGTGGGCTTTGAAGAGGGCTATATCATAGAAAAACATCTGGCTGGGCCCTTAGGGGCTGACTTCTTTTGGGCTTTGAGGCTTTTGGCCCAAAGGTGTTTTCTATTGGGAACATGAGTCCAACAGTTTTTTATCTCTGTTTGCTTTCTTCACTTCTTTTTTCTGTTAGTTTCTCCTCAGTTCGGGTTTGTCCAAACTAGTTTCTGAGTAGTGTTTACTATCACAAGTGATTGATTGTCTTCTGAGTTTGAGGATGTCAGAGCTGGTCGGCTTGTTGTGATGATGTCATGGCTGCTTGATGGGTTATTACCACATAATGACTGCTCTCCCAAACTTTCTTCAAGTAATAGTGATGAATCTTCTCAAGCGTCATCCTTGATCCATGTGAAATGCTTCTCAAACAAGGAACTTATTGCTAATCGTTGATCTACTTTTGATCGTGTGGCTGAGAGTAACTTAGACCCAAGAGTAATGTCTTTTCTTCTTTTCAATGGGCCATTAGTCAGCGAAAGTCCTTCCCTTTTTGTGTCCCCCTCCGTACTGGTCTCAGAGGTAAGGGAAGACCTGGGCTTCCTACTTTTTGTGATGTGGAATAAGGAGAGGTACTTTACCCCAGCCTAGATGGGTTAGGTATCTTCTTTAGACCCCATCACGAGGTTCCATACTGAAATGGGGTCCGCCCTGGATGTAAGTCTTTCACTTCTTGCTTTGT
Source organism: Ailanthus altissimus (assembly GCA_946807835.1). NCBI lineage: Eukaryota > Viridiplantae > Streptophyta > Magnoliopsida > Sapindales > Simaroubaceae > Ailanthus > Ailanthus altissimus. Next base: position 18,812,038 of record OX327698.1, read on the forward strand.
TTTATTTTGTTCTGTTCTGCGAGTAAAGAGAATTACTAAGCAATAGAGGAAAATGACGAATGAGGCGGACACCAAGTTAGAGGAGATGATGACTGCCTGTGTCACGGCAGAGAGCAAGCTATCAAAGCTTAAGCACTAAAAGAGACTAGTCGAGTAGAAGATGACCAACTCTCTGGTCACTGCAGCGAGCTGTAATACCGAATTGACTCGCCAAAATGAAGAACTCAAGACACAACTCGAGACGGCTCTGCAGGAGAGCGAGTTGATTGAGCAGAGCAAGAATTCCTTGACAACTCAACTTGAGCAGCAGATGAATCACTAATCTATTGGTCATAAAGAAGGCTACCCCCAAAGAGCGATAGAGAGGTTTTAGAGGTTGATCACCTTCTTTAAAGAACACTACCCATAATTAATTTCCAGTGGTTGTAAAGCCTAGCAACCGGAGGCTCACACTATGAAGGTGAGACCTCTGGAGCCCGGGATGCTAACGAGGCATCAGTGCTTTTTGGTGTTGGTGCTGATGCTAATGATGCTACTTCTGCCGATGCAACTGCTACTACCGATGGTGTTACAGTTGCAGGCACCAGCGAGGCCACTCCTCCTGTCGACTAAGGCCAAACAATTGCTGTTGCTGCTGCTGCCGTTCAACCTCATGAGCCAACTGAAGCTCTAGCCGATCCTTCTACCCCAACCAATCCTCTGGTCGATGTCAACTCTGAGGTGGTTCCCGTTATGAATTTAGAGGTGCCCGACACAGCTCTAGCAACATGAGCTGTCGCCTTCTCTTCTACCTTCTCTTTCTTTTTCATCCATTTTTTTCTTTTTGTAAAGTTTAAAATTATTGTAATGTCTGAAAATTCTTGTAATACCATTTGCCAATGAATGCACTCTTATTCTTATAACTATTTACAGTGAATCTATTTTCTCATATGGATAAAAGCACAATAACATAACTGAACCACTTATAATATTGAATTTACAATAAAATAAGAATACATGGCTTTTTAAGTGTATTAATTTTATTCGGTAGGTTTCAAGTTAATGGAGCTATTTAGGATAAAAATTCAAAGAAAAAAGGCAAAAAAATAAATATGCTACATATCATGAATAGTAACATGTTATAGTGTCGTGAACACTATTTTTGCTACAGCACCCCCCAGGCTTTGACACCTAGGCGGCAGAACGTAGTGTCCAAGCGCCACCATCTATTTTAACACCTATTTTCTTGCCCTAATTTAAAACTTATAAATACTACTCTTTAGCCACTTCTCAAATTATCAAAATGGAGCATGAAATAGAGAGAGAAACTCTGGTTTTTAGTGAGAGAAATACCATTGAAGCTTGGATTAAGGGAGATTATTGAAGATTGAAGGCTCCAAATGCTTCTCCAACTAGTTCCTTCTTCTCTCTCTAGTTCATTTACATTTATTTCTAATTTGTAATTGTGTTTTGTGTTGAATTGAACATGAGTACTTTTATGAACAATTGGATGGATGTAATTGAATATTTTATTATGGATTGCTAGATTATATGTTCTAGAGTTTGGTGAAACTCTATTGAACTTTATGTATTGATGTTATTTTGAAATTAATGACTATTTGGTGTTTATTCATTTATACTTTTCATGTGCTTAGTGCTTTTAATTGCATTACAAAATGGATTAGATATTTTAAATGCTTGGGTTATGTACTTAGGAGAGTTTAATCAATGTATTGGTTTTAAAAGGCATAACCTTGAGTTTAATTAGTTGGGAGACTATTAGACTTAGAATAATCATTTAAGAGTTGCTTAATGCTTGTATGTATAATGAGTTAGATTGGGATATCAATTTAATTTTATATGCATAGAGTCTCATTCGACACTCGAGAAAGGGAATAAGATTAGTCTTAAGCCTTTGATTAATGAATATATTAAATTAGTTGTTAATCACTAATTATAAAGATCATAGAAACAATAGAGGGAAGCTAAGTCCCTAGAACACAATTTTTATAGAACTCTCATTCTTTTAATTTATCGATTTACTTAGTTTTAAGTATTTTTTAATTTCATAATTCAACTCATCCTTTAAATTAACCTAGTTAATGTTAGGTGGCAAGTGTCGTGGTAATTAACATTAATTTAGGATACTAATCCTCGTGAAAATAATACTCACTTATCACTTTATTACTTAATCACAACCCATGCACTTGTGGTTATCATTCTCGTGTGTATACTTTCACGAACATGTTTTTGACGTTGTTGCCGATGATTGTGAATTTTGAATTTATGCTAATATTGTGATTACGCAACTTGATTTTAATTTAGGCATTTTTTATTCTTTTTGATTTGTTGTTTTGTTTCGGTTGTTTGAAAGTGTATGAGAAGAGCTCGTAGCTTGGAGCTTTTACCCTTTGATTCAGAAGTTGGCCGCATATTTTGGAGGCTTAGGAGAGAAAGAAGAGATCAAGCGCGAGTTATGGCCGATGGAGTCAACAACAACCAACAACCACGGGCATTGAGAGACTATTTTAGGCACATGGTTAATGAGAACTATTCGGGAATTTGACACCAAGTAGTTCAAGCCAATAATTTTGAATTAAAACCGGCCCTCATTAGCATGGTTCAACAAAATCAATATGGGGGATTGCTAAGCGAAGACCCGAATGTTCATCTTGCAATATTCTTGGAGGTGTATGATACTATCAAATTAAATGGAGTCACGAAGGATACTATTCGCCTACGCTTGTTTCCATTCTTTCTTAGGGACAAGACAAGGGGATGGTTTCAATCATTGCAATTGGAAAGTATTGCAATATAGGAAGAGCTTGCTCAATGGTTCCTCACCAAGTTCTTTCCACCATCTAAGACTTCACAACTTTTTAAGGAGATAGCACAATTTATAAAATTGGATTTTGAGCCACTTTATGAGGCATGGGAGCGATTTGAAGATCTCATCCAAAAATGTCCTCAACATGGATACCAAGATTGGTTTGAAATCCAACTCTTTTATAATAGGTTGAATGGCCAAACAAGAATTATTGTGGATGCAGCGGCGAGTGGAACCTTATTGTCAAAAACAGTGGAAGAAGCCTGAGTTTTATTGGAAGAGATGGCTTGCAACAATTACCAATGGCCTAAAAGAAGTCTATAGTGAAGAAGGCCATCGGAGTGCATGAAGTTGATCCCATTATTGCACTTTCTGCCTAAGTTTCAGCTTTAGCCAACCAAATTTCTGTACTTAATGTTAAAGAGGCCTCAATAAGTAAATATTCAATGAGGGTTGCAAATTTATCCTAGTCAGATAAAATGAGTGATCTAGAGCAAGTCCAATATATCAACAACTAGAACTTCCAACATCGGACTAACAACGTTCCTACATATTATCATCCCGGGAATGGAAACCATAAGAACTTCTTCTATGATAATCCAAGAAATTCCTTACAATCTCCACCAAGATTTAATCATCAAGTGGTCGAGAAAAAGGCATCTTTGGAGAACCTTTTGGGCACTTTATCATAGAGACAAGAGAGGGGTTTAACAAAGATGAGGCTCAACTTGATAACATTAAGACACATTGCACCCATATGAATGCTATATTGAAGTCATTAAAGGTGCAAGTTGGCCAACTTACCCATGCAATCAAAGATCAATCTTTCAGCAAGTTCTCAAGTGACAAAGAGGCCAATTCAAGAGAGCACTGCAATGCTATAACTCTTAATAGTGGTATCGAAGTAGAAACTTTGGATATAAATGTAGTTGAAGGTGAAGAGAAAAATGTTGTTATTGAGCTATCTAGGGTGAATCATAAACCCAACTCCATTTCCTTCTCAAACAATCTTTTTATCATTACCCTACCGTTGCCTTACCCTCAACGCTTCTATAAAATGAAGTTAGATGATCAACCCTCCAAATGTCCTTGACAACTTTAAAAAGATACACACTAATATTTCTTTTATGGATGTCATTGAGAAAAAGCCAAACTATATGAAGTTTATGAAGAAATTGATGTTGAAGAAGAGAATGTTGAAGGAATATGAAACGATGAGGTTAACGGAGAAATGTAGTGCAATCTTTCAAAGAAAGTTGCCTCAAAAGATAAAGGATCCGGGTAGCTTCACTATCCCTAGCACTATTGGGGAGACCATTTTTTAGAAAGCCTTGTGTGACTTTGGAGCAAACATCAATCTCATGCCCCTATCCATCCTTAACAAGTTGGGTCTTGGTGAGGTGAAGCTCACTATAATTTCTTTGCAATTGGTGGATAAATCTATCACTTATCTATAGGGTATCACTGAAGATGTTTTAGTGAAAGTTGGTAGATTTTATTGTGTTAGATATAAAGAAAGGCCGTAAAGTTCTAATAATTCTTGGTCGGCCATTCTTAGCTACCGGAAGGGTTCTTATTAATATAGAGAGAGGAGAGATGAAAATGAGAGTGCAAGAGGAAACAATCACCTTTATAGTCATTAAAAAAGTCAAATTGCCAATAGAGAAGGATGAAAGTTTTAGAATTTTGGGAATGCACCCAAGTAATAAGCAATAACCCCCACAAGTAAAAAAGATGGATGATGTTCATCCACAGATAAAAGAGAAGTTAATGAGGCACAAGGTAAAAAGAAAGAAGAGGCGTGGCTCATATTTCAAAGCGAGGCGTGGAGACACCAGTCAAGGAAGCTCTTTTATTCATTATCTTTTTGAATCTTTGCCAAAACAGCATAAGTTAAAATAGCTGGAGTTTATTGTGAGAACTTTTATCATAGAGTTAGGGAACCTTACGAAGAGAAACATTGACATCCATATACCTTAACATGCTTCCGACGTGCATTTTGATCCCTCATAAACCCAGAAGACGTCGAGCCGAAGACGTTAAATCAAGCTCTTCTTAAGAGGCACCCAAGTAAATTTTCAATTTCAATTTCAATCTTAGTTTTAATAATTTCTTTTTTATTTCTTACAGTGCGTTAAAATAGCAAGTTGGCACCTTATAAAGCATGAAAAGGGGAGTGGAAGTAGAACCAATAAGGTGCAGCCCAATGGATCTCAAAATAAATATAAAAAAAAAACAAGTAAATTGAGGCCTTTGAATACTGACTCAAGCAATATCTTCAACCTCAAGACTTGAGCATTGCCGCACTAAGCCATCGACTACGAGGGAAGTTTCTTCTATTCATTCTCATTTTTTTATTGTGGACAATTTCAATTTTAAGTTTGGGGGAGGAAAATACTATTCGGTGTTCATTTACCATGTTTAATCATGCTTACTCTTTATGACTATTGTTCTTAGTTGTTGTGTTTTGCATGCAATATTTTTATTTTCGTCTTTAGTTGTGAGTTGGTTGAATGATAGTAGTCAATGATATTGAAATAGAAATATGATTTCAAATGCTACTTTCTTTTGGAAACAATGAAGTTGTGATTGTTTGCTTTTTAATCTAGGACAAGTTCGGCCTCACTTTGTGACCACTTGATATTTTAAGCACATGGTTGGAATTATTTAGTTTTTGTGCTTACTTAGAAGACTTTTATACACCATATGAATAATTAGGGTCTCAAAAACACGCTAAAACTTGTTTGAGCATTACTCAAGTTAAAATCCTAGGGCATACGTAATTAAGGATGTGATTTTAGACCATCTTTAAACCGATTGAGCCTTTCAAGTTAACCTTTGTATAGTTTTACCCCTAGTTACCCTCATTAAGCCTAATTACCACTTTTTCTTGCTAACCATATTATGATGTTTGTCGATGTAAGAAAAGAGTTTGTAAAATGTATCATATATAGATAAGACCTTGTTTAATGAGGTACACAATTTTAAAAATTTTAAAATTTTATAAGGTATATAATTTAATGAGGAAAGAATATTTTGGTTCCTATAGTTTGGCCTAAAAGATAATTTTGTCCTATTAAGATATGAAATACTCAATTTGGTCCTAATTTATTGTATTTTTTTATTAATTTAAAAGAAAAAAAGGTATTTTAGTTAATTGTACATTATATATAAACCAATGTTAGACAATGCTTGAAAATAGCAACTGACCACTGATCATTCATTGTCGTCATAGCCATTGGCGGCTAACAAAGCATCTTCTAGTGCTCGATGCTGAAATTAATTAAAAACATGACATCCTTAGACTCAAAATTTTGAAAGCTACAAGATAATGAAGTTTTTTTTAATCAATGAATGACAAAAAAAATTTGAAAGTAGAGAGAATGGTGACAACTACCATAATACTGCAATCAAACAGTGATGAGTGAGGTTACACCTATTGGAGATAATGCTTACGTTCTATTTTGTTTAATAGTAATTATTTCGATAATAATAGTTAATTGATAATTATATGGTAAAATACTTGTAACATTTACAGACATTATAGATTTAAAGAAGTTTAGATCTGATCCAAAGGAGTTTGGGTCAGTGCTAAAAGTTAGTAAATCTAAAAATTAGAACCTTGTCTGAAATGGGACAAAGACCTAGGAATATATTAGTAATGACATAGTTGTAAAGAGTTGTATATGGTACTAAGAAATATCATTATGCAGTACGTTCTTGAAAACATCATTCCCGATCCATGGTTACCGACATGAATCGATCGGTATTCCTTTCGAATCAGTGTATATATATATATATATCTGGATTGTCCAAATGGTTAGTCTTAATAAACTATAGGTTTAGTGAAAGTTCGTATGGGTATACAGGTATTCAGTGAGAACTAGGTACTGAACATACTCATTAATACCTCTAATAGACATCTCATAAAAGTCGTCAATATAGGCTTTTCTCGAGTTGAGTCGTATTCGTGATCCTTTCACCCCGAGTGCTACAGTGAGCTTGTGAGTGTTCCACCATACTTTGGTTCCACATATGTCAGAGTCATTCCCTCTCCCGAGTGCCGAATGAGACTCTATACATACAGAATTAAGTTGATATCCCTATCAAACTCATTATACATACAAGCATTAAGCAACCCTTAAATGATTACCCTAAGTCTAATAGTCTCCCAACTCACTAAGCTCAAGGTTATGCCTTTTAAAACCAATACATGGATTAAACTCTCCTAAGTACATAACCCAAGCATTTAAAACATCTAATCTATTTTTCAATACAATTAGAAGCACTAAGCATATTAAAAGTATAAATGAATAAATATTAAATAGTTATTAATCACAAAATAACATCAATACTGTAGTAACCAATATCCACAACCAGTGAGAATATGTATTTATATATATATATACATATTTTATTTGTATGTGAGTGAGTGATACTTGATTTATGTATTGTTATTAGTAGTGTTTGTATTGGTTAAGGACATACTATTAGTATTGGGTTTATTTACAAGACTTTAGATTTATTTTAGAGACCAAATTGTAATACTTTGAAAGTTTTAGGGGCTAATTTTTAAATACTAAAAATTAGCCTCTTAGTATCAAAATACACATTTGAAACCCTAATTCACTCATTTTGGTCGATCTTTCTCTTTTAGAGTGAGAAAAGAGAGAAAAAAATGGGAGAGAAAGAAAAGAAGAAGAAGAAGAAAGTAGAAATTTAAGCTTTAAGAGGTATATTATAACTCTTTTTTAGTTTTTTGGTGTTAAATTAGTTAATTCCTTTAAGTTTTGATTTCTGAAAATATGTACAATTGAGGATTTGATGTGTATTTCGTAAGATATTGTGAGAATTGATGATGATCTATGTAGATAGCTTGATAAATCATGATGAATTGCACAATTTTTACTTCATAGTCTCTTGATCCAGGCATTTTATAAATTGTTGTGATTCGATTCTAATTTTTAATTTTGATTATATGAAATTAGACATGTTTTGAATCATTTGAGACTTTGAATCGATTGAAAATTCAAGAAATTGAATTTGTAGTGAATTTACCAAAATGACCTTGAATTTTTAAAAATTTCCTGTGTTAACAATATAATACAGAGACAAACAATTTTTGATCTGTTGAATAATCTTCAAAAATTACGAATTTATGAAATATGATAATTTTATATATCTAATATGATATACTCAAAATTGAGAATTTAGATCAATGTGGTTAAATTGTTATGATTTTCTAAAAAGTGTCAGCTCCTTACAGTATTTGATTAACAGATTTTTAAAGCTATAGAATAAAATACTTTTGACAGTGTTTTAGAAGTAAAATATTTATCATGGATTGAAATATGTGTTAAGAGTAATTTTGTGGTAGTTTTATAAATTTTGCATCAGTATATGATTTTATAAAATTGAGAGATTGAATACTATTCTGTAAATATCTTGATCCTGTCAGGTTAATAGTTTGGATTCGATGGTGTTTATGGAATGGATTATGTAGGAATTATGATATAATATTCATATATAAGAAGGATATATGAGTTAAGAATGATATATTCTGATTTTGGAGTAATTAGACATTATTTGATATATAAAAAATTTTGTTAAGTGTAAGTGGTCAGAATGACAGGTTTTAAAAAACCAAGAAATTAGACAAATTTGATGTGATAAGTGCAATATATATAATTTTGTAAGCTATTTAAAGTGTTTTGTATGAATGTTGAGGCTCATAAAAGGATTAATCTTTATTGATAGGTTAAAGAGATTTAAGCCTTGTAGCTGAAAGTGCTAAGAGGTAAGTATACTAGACTTTTTACTGAAATCACAATAAACATAATAATTGTTATATATGATTTTGTAAATGTGGTTAGGAATATGTTTATATTATATCAAAGTATATTTTGATATGAAATGTAAAGACATGTGCTTATGAATGTGGGTATAGACATACATGACATATATGTGTTTTTAAAAGTGAGCTTTCAAAATGAAATGTGTTTAACAAAGAGAGCTTTTGAAGTGTAATATGTCCATAAGAAATATTTTGTGTTTTGAGGATGCTTGAACTCACTGTTAACTTAGTAGGTATTTTATATGATTTGTAGAGCCTTTACGTGTGGCCTTTCCGTTGGGATTGGTATATATTATGTGTTCTGTATGTAGGGAGGATCCTATTGGTACTTAAAGGAAGAGTGAATCATCACATTCGTGTGGTGGCATATTGGTGCATGTGAGAAGACTCACTGATGATCAGGGTGAGGGTTTAGCTTTTACCTTCGGGCATGAGCATTATATATATGTAATTTTAAAACCTCACTTGTACTATTCTTCTCATACGGTATGTCACCTACGAGTGACATTTGGCTCATTATGTGATATGTGATATGTAAGTCCTACTAAGTAGTAGTTGAGTGATGGTATTTCTATTATATGTTTTGAAAAAATGTGTAAGCGCTTACATGACATGTGATTTGATAAGATTATGATTTTGATTTATCGCAGCATATCATACATATGCATTGTGTACATATATGTATTTGATATATGAAAAACTAGTATGCTTATTGAGTTTTATACTCATTATAGTTTATGGTGATTTCAAGTAAATAAGGTACATGTGTGCTTAGCGGATTTGGCAAGGCTTCTACTGTCCATTAGGTTCCCTAAGTTACTAGTTTGCTAAGTGTTTCATTTAGGGACACGTGGTTTAAGATATTTGATTTGTCCCTATTGAATAAATACTTATGTGTTATTTTATTAGGTGTGGTTGTATTTGGTTTATGTTTCACCAAGTATGGTCATGGGTTGATTTTAAGTAAGAATTTGCAATGAATATATTCTGAGTTTTCGGTAACAAAGTTGCTACTGGTGATGTAGTAGAGTATTAATCGTTAAGAAAACTCTACGTATCTCCGGTTTACTAATTGTCCCAGTCATAATTCAATTGTTATAATTCTGAAAAATTGAAATGAATGTTTAAATATTATTAATAAATATTTATGTTTATATTTTAAACATGAGACTAACCCGTAAACAAAAATTTACGAATATACTATAAACAATAAGATTGTATGTGTGCTTATTATTGAATGAATGTAAGTTATGTCATGTGTCAGATCTTTTGAATTTAGAGCGTGATAAATACATAGAGTTCAATAGAGTGTCACCAAGCCTATTGAATTTGAGTCATTCATGTATTTGTATCAAGTGTGAATAAAACAAATTGAATTTGTCTAAGTCATTTCAAAAGTAAATCGAATCATTTGTTTTTTAATTTCAAATTTGAATATGAATATGAATCAAATAGGGAATCACTATAAATTTAATTGTGACTTACTCAGAAACTTATTATAGTTATGTTGAATAAATATGCGAATAAAATTATCACAACCTTAACCTTACTTTTATTATCCTTTATAATACCTATCACACTATGAGTATAACACTCATTTTGAGAGTTATGTGAAATTTTAAAAATAAAGGGGTGAATTAAAGAAGGGTTATGGATTCAGTTATAAATGTTGGTTGTTTTAACATGAAAAGCTTAAGTTTGGGGGTATAGTGACTTATATGTAAAAAAAAAACAAAAAAATTTACCAAAAAAAACTATAAATTGAGTTTGCTATACCTCTAACTTAAAAGAAAAGAAAAAGAAGAGCAACAAAATAGTGAGAGAATCAAAGAAATAAGTGTAGGAAAAATCAGGTGGAAAAATAAATGGTTCGATTTGTGTAATCTCTAGAGGAATATGCATTTATAGTGAGCCAAAATTGATCAATTTTATCTTCCCCTCATCCTAGCCATGCATTACAAGCTAACTAAAGTCCTATTAGATCTTTGATTATATGTGTACCTACATTAGTAGAGAGTGATGCGAAAAATAAGTATACGGAGTGTTAATAAAAAAAAAAACCTCATATAGACCATTTCATTGTCTTGTATGTATAAACTAATCCGAGTACATGTGACTAATAATTTTAGCAAGTCACATATGCACCAAGTAGGCCACTTGTGGGTTAGAATAAGTGTTGGATTAACATGTTGAACGATTATGATGTTTAGACTTTCTTTGAGGATAGTAGTTATGAAAACGTTTTAAGACAAATCACTAATCATTTGCCAACTCAATGTTCTATGTCCTTTTGGAGTTTGTTGTCATTTTTAATTTTTTTTTTCTTTTATTTTATTTTGACATGTGCTTCCTTACTCGAGAACGAGCAAATATTTAAGTTTGGTGAAGTTTGATAAGTATATTTTATATATTATACTGTATCTTTTTTAAACTTGATAATTGTTTAATTTAAATAAGAATACATGACTTTTTATTTGTATTAATTTCATGTTGTAGTTTTCAAAGTAATTGAATTATTTGGGATGAAAATTTAAATAAAAAAAAGCAAAAAAATAAATATGCTACAGTGCTATGAAAAGTACATGATACAGTGTCGTGAATAGTATTTTTACTACAATAACTTAGCCCAGACTTTAGCGCCCAAGCGCCACCATGCACTTGCAGTTATAATTCACGTGTGTATAATTTTGCAAACAGACCTCTTTACTACATTTGCAAAGTATGTTTCTCACTTTACAAAAAGGTCTTAAAACGTATCCTACTTTTCAAAATCATCCCAAATCGAACCATTCGATCCATCTAGCTACCCCAATGTCCAACGAGTACACTTCATATTGTATGACTTTCTAGGTTCACCTTATTTTATCTTATGGAACACTTTTGCAAATCTGTGACCAATGCTCTACATACACATTATGGATATTACAGAACAGTGTGTTAAACCATACAAGTTGAGGTCAACCATATCCGTATAATTCTTTCATCAACTATATCTTGAAAGAGTATAGACAAAGATCATCACCGTCAAATCTCTATGTGCTAAATCGTAAACTTATCTCTAATTTTATATTTTTATAAATCAATATCCACAAACACCTTTGCGATATTATTTAACCTTACAAATAACTCAATGAACAATACATATTCTAAAAGAAAATTACATAATCCATCTAATTCATTTAAGCACATTACCCCAAAAAGAAATCATCCGCAAATTGTTCTTATAGACTTATAGATTAAGTTTTAGTGTTAGTGTTAGTTTTAGTTTTAAAATTGTTATCATTTAGTTTATAAGGGTTTTAAGATTTTAGCCTCTACAATTTGTTTATAAAATCTAATTTAATTTTTATGTTTTATACATATTAATATTTTTTTATATTGTATATTTTAGTTGTTATAAAGTTAATAAATTTTATATATTTTTTAATTCAAAACTTTAAAATTCATGTCTTATTCAAATTCATCTAATTCAATAATAATTACAAAAAACTTAGTGAATCAGGATGTTCAAATTTGAATTCAATTCACTAAGTTATTTGTAAATTCATCTTTAAATTTTTTTTATTCGAATTATTATTAAATTCAAATGGAATAAACGAATTTTAACCCATATTGGCAATCCTAATTTTAAAAAATAAATGAAATAAAAATCACACCAAATTCCTAAATAATTATACATAATGACTTTTGTTAGCTTACGAGGCCCAAATTTCAACTATTGGATGTAGAGATCTTTTAAGTTCAATTCCATTAATAATTTTTTTTATCCTTTTTATTAGAAGACTTGCAAAATGTTTGATACAATTATGAGATTAAATAGCTAGTAAGGTTAACTTATTAAGTAGTGTTATATAATATAATAGTTATATAATGCTAATCAACAATTCTCACATCAATTAATAAAATATAAATTTTGTATCTCATATTCCAACTATATAAATAAAGCATTATCCTTAACTTATTATTTAGTCATATAATAGGTAATTTAGTTTTATTTATGTAAATTAGATTATGTTTTGTAAATTTAGAGTTTAAATCTCGCTTAAAGAAATATTTTAAAAGATTAATATGATATATATTTATTAACTATTTTGGTGTGAAATAATTATTGACTATCTCATTTCATTATTACTTATCAATATGTTTTAACAAGAATATATTAATTTTAAAAAAAAATTCCTAATTATTATAACTAGTATTAGTAGTATAATGATTAGAGAATATTTAGGATAAAATCTTATTTCAACACTACACACTTAGACCTCACAAGAAAGAAAGAAAACCCTTAAAGAACAATCAAGATAAGACTTTATTTTTACATTAATGCATACTCAGATCCGATAAGAAGGAAAGAAAATCCTTACTATAAAAATTATAATCACTTAAAGAACAATCAAGATAAAATTTTATTTCCACGTTAATGCATACTTAGACCCCACAAGAAGGAAAGAAAATCCTTACTTTAAAAGAAAAATTATTACACTGTTGATATTTGACAAGAGTTGAACTCCCAACCTTAAGTTAAAAAGTACATCAGGCGAGTGCTTTTTAACTTGATTGATATTAGATCATTTGTTATATCAATTAGGATTTAAATTTATTATTTAATTTATAGGTAATATTACTCAAATTATTACTAGACAAATTTAAAAAAAAAAAACTAATAGGTTTAATTGTTATAACAAAAGAGATGACTTAAGAAAATTTTTAAAAAGAATTAATTAAAAGAGATGACATAACAATTGCGTTCTTAAATTTCATAACCATGATGACATTTCATATATGGTTGTTGATCTTCTCATCAACTTTATCTAATCGATCTAATAAATAATTCAGAAAAGCATAATACATTAACTCCACCTACATTAATGTCAATGATCACAATTTTTTCTTTTTATTTACTCATATTTTTCAAATTATATCTCAACATTTTTATTTCAAACAGTATATCAAATAATTTTTAAATGATAAAATAATATAATAAATATTTTAAAAATTATAAATTAAAATTAACTACTCAATAATTACTTAATACATCATTTAAAATAAAAAAAAATTAGAATTAAAATTTAACAAGTATAACATTATTCTTTTACTTTTTTAAATTGGTTTTACGTAATGTTGAATGAAATATATATATATATATTTCTTTTAAAGAATAAAAACTTTAGTAGTTTCTGTTGTTTTTCAAAATTACTAAAATTTCTTGTAATTTTACAAAAAGCAAAAGCTCCCAGATAAGAGGGTTTTGGTATTTATTTTCTATTAATATTAATACTATATTAATAAAAAAAAACTCTCTTATTAAGAAGTTTTGGTGGTTCTGAAATTACAGAGGTTTTTGGTAATTCCGAAAGATGAGATAATTAAAATGTGAAGTGATATAAGCAAAATCGATTGAGCATAAAATAAAATGTACAGATATTAGATATATTGAGAAGACTGAGTCAATGAATCTTGAATAGATAATCTTTAAATTTGATCAAGATTTCAACTAAAGACTGTTTCAGGGTATTTGAAATTGGCACTTGGCAGTATTCCAATTCATAAGAATAAGATATTCATAAGCACGAAATAAGTTGAAATGTTTTTAATCTAATCCGTAAAATTGAATTCACTGTACCCAGTTCTAATGTCACCTGTTATTTTATTCTTTCTTGTGATTCGTGGAATTGCACCAACTCATCAAGACAGTAGAGAGTATAAATAGAGGTCGGGACCTCTTACATTTTCATCAGAAAGCTATAACAATAATTAGTTTAGTGCAAAAATGGCTAAATCTGTTGCTGGCTTTACTGCAGCTTTTGCTCTTCTTTTTGCCTTCTTTGTCCTCTTTGCTTGCTTTGGTGAGTGACTTATGTTAATGCATGTCATAGTATGTAATTGATTAATCTTTCAAGATCGTTTTTCCTCCAAAATTAATTCCATATGGTAAATTACAACATGTTTATATTTAACTGGGCACATGACATATGTTTGTGTGTTACAGAGATGCCAATGGCAGAAGCAAAACAATGTGAGGAACGTGCCCAGAAATGGACTGGCGCTTGTATCAAATCGGGAAGCTGTAAGAATCATTGCAAATCAAGGGAGGGAGCAGTAGACGGGGCTTGCCACTTCGATTTCCCTGGATTTGCATGCTTCTGCTACTATAATTGCTAGTTATTATAATCGAGTGAGCGACATTAAGCAGCTGCCTTTGCTGCCCGTTCATCATGTGCGTGTGTTTTTTATTAAGAATATATAAAAATTAAAGCTACAGTTGGCCACAACTATATGTAGCTGCTAAATAATATTGAGTCTAAACTCCCTTTGTTATGTTGTGTCGGTGTTGTATTGCTATTGTAATTCTAGTGTCGAATGTGTTTGTGATTCGATCTGTTGTACTCGTGAGTTTCTTTAATTAATATTGCTTTACTGTTTAAGAGTAGATCATCTGTGATCCCGTTCATTCAATATATATCACTGCCATGCAAATAAACTGCCAATGAGCTAACTATAATTTATATCCCTAGCCTTCCACATTTCTTGCCCAACAAGCATGTTATCAACTCATAATTGATCTTGAGATCTAACTAAGTTATCCGAGGAATAGAATGAATATAAATTGATCAACTCTCTAACGTTTATTGATATTATCAGTTTTGATCAAGACCGATCTCTTAATTGTAGGTTTCAATAAATATATATATATATATAGATTAAAAATTTAGCGATTTAGCAATTTTATTTATGAAAAAATTAAGAAAAATATCAAAAAAAAGAATCACAATAAGTTCAGAATGTGTGGGACACGTATGAGAAAGTCTAAGACTTGTAGGACATAAAGAAGAAAAGAAAATGAAACTTGAAGACACGAAGAAAGCAAGAAAAATCGCAATGCGTGGTTTAAGGCTGAGCATCACAGCACCTAGGGCTGGACGTCATAGTGCCCCAAAATAGCAAGCCTATATTGCAGCGCTGGGCATGGCATGCTCAACACTGAGGCGACATGTCCTCAACGCTGCAGCGCCAAAGCTAGAAAAGTTATTTTCTATTACGAATTTCTAAGTTTTGGAAAGTTTTAGACTTTCAAAATAAGTGGACTCTTACTCCAATAAAAATTAGGGTTAGTAGGCATAAAATAACTCATATATAAACCCTTTATGTTGAAATTAAGCATTAAGAGATAGAAGAACTAAGTAGACATTAAGTGCTTGTGTGCACTAGAGTGGAACCATTACTTGGGTGTTCATTGTTCGTGGGAGAGTAAGGGTACAGTAAACATTAGATCCTTTTGAGGGTTTTTCATTGGGTTTTCTTTTTAAATTCTCTAGGGAGTTAATAAGAAAGGTTATGATCTTTGGATCTATCGTAGACGTAGCCAATTAGCTGAATCATATAAGTGATTGTGTTGTACTCTTTATTATCTGCTTTAAATTCTTACTATTTTTACTTGAGATCCAAGTCATTTCGCTGAAAAAAGAGGTTAGAGTTTAGGGTTAAAATTAGTTAAAATTCTTCGTTTTAACTTAATCTTACAGGGACAATAGCGATTCCTCCAACAAACTTGTGTCAGAGCTAAGGTTTGATAATACACATCTATGACACTTAAACCATGGCTGCAATCAAGCAAGAAATAGAGAAATTCAATAGGATAAATGACTTTAATCTTTAGAGGAAGAAAGTTAGGGCTCTACTAGTGAAGGAATGGCTAAACTTAGTCTTAGAGGAAGCCAATTTCTTAACTAGCAAAAAGATGACAACCTCAAAGTCCAATCAGAAAGATTGGGACACGATTCAAAAAAAGGCTCACAACACCATAATCCTAGTATTGAGCGATGAAGTATTAAGGGATGTTGGTGATGAAAAAAATTGCTTTAGGGTTATGGAAGAGACTCGAGACATTATACATGAAGAAGTTTCTTGTCAATAGACTTTTTGTGAAAAAGAAACTACATCAATTAACTATTTACAAGGGATCTTCATTGAGAACCCACATTAACGAGTTCAATAAGATCATCATAAGTCTTTAGCAATTAGACATCAAGACTGAGAAAGAAGACAAAGCTATAATCCTATTAAGTTTGTTAACGAAGAGCTATGAAAGCTTTGTGAATACGCTACTATATAGTAAGGAGTCCTTAATAATAAATGATGTCAATACATCATTGAACTCAAAAGAACTGACAAAGATATCTAAATCTGATAGTAGAGTAGCATTGTCTGCATAAAGGAAGAAGAGCAACCAATCGAGGAAGAGATCCAAGCAGTGTTTCCTTTGTAATAAGGAAGGGCACTATGGAATAATTGTCCTATATCAAAAGGTCAAGGAGGGTGTGCTACAATCGGTACTCTTGAGGAAGATAACGAAGTTGTAGACACGTTAGTAGCCTCAAAGGAAAAGTACACTGGTAAATGAATACTAGATTCGGGGTGTAGTCCATATGTCTTCCGACAGATCGATGTTTGCAACCTACAAAGCCAAGAGAGGTAAAGCTTTAATAGGAAATGATATAACTTGTGAGATTATGGGAGTTGGTGACATAAGGTTGAGGATGCAAGTTGAAGAAACTAGGGATTTATATAGTGTAAGTGATGAGTATATTTTAGATCTACAATCCAACTCATTTATCTTAATAATTGTTCATTTTTGAGTAATTTAAGAGCTTTTATGCATTAAATGTTATTGTTGTAGGGTTAAATTAAGAGAATATGAAAAATGATGAAATTTGAGCAAATAAAGGAAATTACTACATTGTATGTAAACAGTAATAGTGAACAGTGGTTTTGCTACAGTGGTTTGCTATAGTGCGTAACGTTCCAGCGTCCAAAAACAAACGCCCCAGTGTTTATGCACTGATGAACGCCCCAACGCTCCAACAATTCAATAAATACACATTTTCACCTCCAAACGCAAAAACTCAGCCCTTAACCTAACCCTAACCCTAACCCTAACTCCTTTTCTCTCAATCTAACACATTTATAACCCAGAAATCATCCTCATATTGTGTCAAAACAACATGTAAACCTATTTTGGAGAGAGATTACACAATCAAGAGCATTTTGGCTAACTTTTGAAGGATTCAACCAAATGTTATAGATTGATTGGAGACACCCTTGTCTTCATAAATTTGGTTTAGGATTGTTGTATCATGTTTAATTATTATTATTTAGTCATTAAACTCTTGTTATGTTAATTTAATTTCATTATCTAGGATTGTAGCATTTAACTCAATATATGGACTTAATTGTAGTATTTAATTTCCATTGTTATGAATTCAGTTTATTATTCAATTTGTGTTATTTTTAATGCTTTCAATATGCTAGGAATTGTGATTGGATGATTATGGAACATTAGGGTAAATTTGGAAAAGGCATCCTATTGTTTAGATTTAGACAAATTGATACATGATTGTGGAGTAATATCTACAAATTTTGATATAGGATAGGAATATACATATATAGCATGTATGGTCAATCTAACTTGTTCGTAATGAACTTTGATTTATTCGAATTACTATAGGAATATAGAAATTCGGTAGATTAAAGTATAATCACTCAATTATCAGAAGAGGCTTGTGATAAAATATATATTGTGACCAAGAATTAAACTAAGGGATTAAAAATTGGATAATGAATTCAAATTGAGGGATAGCTATAATCCTAAATACTCTTTATATAGGATTTGCGCTTACATAGTTTGTACAAGTAAGATTAATTTGTAGAATTAGTAATTAGTTTTAACATAAACAAATCAAATTTATCATTTGTCTGAATAAAAGTGAGAGGACACAATTTTAGTACTTGGTGAAGAATAATAATAATTCGTCGTGGGATCTAACACTCAACTTATCATATATTACTTGTACCTAATAGCGTGCACTTGTACTAAGCAAAGAAATCACACAACAGTAAAGCATATTCCTAATCTGAGGAGCACCTTGATATCTCTAGGCATGCTCGATGAAGAGGGGTATTCGGTTAGAGCAAAAACGAAAAAATTAAGAGTAGAGAAATAATTTATAAGATTTGAGGGTGAAAAGCACAATGTGGGGGGTTCTATGTGCTTAAAAGGATGACCATGAGTGGCCTAATGTAAGGTGTTAGGATAATGCAGACTACTATGCAAATCTAAACTGTGCTCATCAAGGTGATGAGGGTCAGAAAATAGTGCAAAGCATTCACACCCTATGCAAGATGCACAAATGCCTTTAGAGACCAAAGTCACTAAAAACCAAAGTCATTAGCACTGGGCACAGCATGCTCAGCACCGCGGAGCCAGGTCCTCAACACAGCAGCGTCAGAGCAGGGAAAGTCCCTTTCTGCTATGAATTTCTAAGTTTGAGAAGTTTTGGACTTTTAAAATAATTAAACTCTAACTCCAATAAAAATTAGGGTTAGTAAGCACGAAATAACCAATGTATAAACTCTTGTAAACCTTTTAGGTTGA
Organism: Ailanthus altissimus; assembly: GCA_946807835.1. Classification (NCBI taxonomy): domain Eukaryota; kingdom Viridiplantae; phylum Streptophyta; class Magnoliopsida; order Sapindales; family Simaroubaceae; genus Ailanthus; species Ailanthus altissimus. The sequence continues at coordinate 18,831,130 of OX327698.1, forward strand.
AATCAATCATTAAGAGGGGCTCTAAATGATAGAAGAACTGAGTAGATACTAAGTGTTTGTATGTATTAGGGTGGAACTATTGTTTAAGTATTCATTGTTCGTGGAAGAGTCAGGGTACACTAAACATTAGATCCTTTTAAAGGTTTTTCATTGAATGTTCCTTATAAATTCTCTAAGAAGTTAATAAAAGAGAATAAGATCCTTGAATTTATTATAGACGTAAACAATTAACCGAATCACATAATTGATTGTGTTATACTCTTTATTATCTATTTTAAATTTTTATTATTTTTATTTAATATTTTAATTATTTTACTGCACAAATAAATTAAGGTATAAAATTAAATTTAATTAAAAAATTTCACTTTAACCTAATATCGCAAAAATAAAAGCAACTCCTCCAACAATATACAGTTCACATTCAATGATCAATATGAGATTTTTATACTATATTAGCATATTATAAATCTCATCTCTTTAGCATATACCTTGATCATCTTAAACGCGTGTCAACTTCAAAAAATATTTTACAAGATGTTGAATTATCCAAATTCTATATTGAGATGTGCTGTATAGTATTCACGAATTATGATTTTCTTTTAAATTAAGTTTGCTTAAGTTTTTAAAAAATAAATTAATTTATGTTAATACTTAAATATGGTAGGTAAGATTTATTATTATACTTTTTTTTTTTTATCAATCATTCATCACATATTTATATATAGTTAAGTGAGAATTTGACTTAAAAGAGAATTCTTGGTCAATATTCACCTGATAATCATCACTTACCGCATTAGAAATTACCCCATCTTCAATATCTATGCATTGACATTTATTATTCATTAGACTGTCTGATGTCAATTTAAATTAATCATTAATCATTTCTATTATAGAAATTGTTACCTTATATATATTTCCATGTATATCACGCTAGTAACCCATACCCATTGAGGCATTCTTTGTTCAAATTTATATATTTCAATTAAATAAATAAAAAACAAATATATAGTGTAGAAGTAACTGCACACTACTACAAAATACAATTTGTGATACATCTATTTTATCACCTAAATTTCATTTATAAGGGTGTGACAAAATATTTTTATCATAAAAATATTATTAATTATATTTTTTTTAATTTGTAATAATTATTACAAGTAAAAAAATTGTGAAAAAATTTTAAAATATTTATATCACATATCCATAATAATATCCTAAATGGCATCTACTGTGGCATTGTCAATTGGCATACAAAGTGGCAATGACGTGAAAAGTTAAGACAAATTGGCAGGTAACGTGGCAAGTTGTCATGGTTTTCAATTTATTTAGAATTTACTGTCACATGTTTATTGCAGAAAACGTGATGAAGTTATGACATCTTAGGTTATTTATTTTTAGCTACATATTTTTTGTTCAGACACCTATTATTAATGATGTTTTCATGTTATGTGCCTAAACATATGACAATTTAAATGGCTAAAAGACAAATTTCATTCATAAATTTTCAAATTGAAACATAATTAGTAGGCACACAATAATCCTCTAATGTGCCTAAATATATCAAATTTTCATCTATATGGTAGCAAAACATATATAAACAATTCAAAAATTAACAGATCAAGTACTCCCCAAAAATAACACCAAGAACTGACGTTTAACCCAGCTACAATATTGTTCAACCCTATCTAAAACACTCTTATTATCAATACAACACAGTTCAACTTCAGCAACAAAATTCAACTATCATTCCATTAGAAAAAGTAATATTAAAAAAAAAAAGTTGGTCCATTAATCCATATATATGCAGTATCTCCTTAACCCTTCAACTGCTCCTGCCAAAGTTGATGATAAAAGGGGTTAATCAACCACAAAAATATATTGCCATAAAAGTTTAATACACAACTCACCAAGAATTTCAATATAAAATAACAATACCTTCGAATGAGTATAACAACAAGCCCCTAAATTGATTCTTGCTGAAGTCGTTGAAAACCAATCTCTATCCTGAAATAACCTACTAAATAATAAAAGAAAAATTAACTACAAAATAATCATCAATTAAGAAATTAGAATGTGACTAACTAAAGAGTGCTCTATAAGATGTTACATTGACAAATGAGATTCTAAATGCAAAAGGAGAACTTAACTTATATAAGAATAAAACACATAAAGCTAGAGCATCAATGAATCAAGAAAAGTTCATTTCAATTAATTTGTACAGTTAAAAAATGTGTGAAAAGATATGCAAAGCTTACATACTATCAACCAATTTCACTTTTTTGAATATTTATTCTTAATACTCCAATTATAGGTCCCTCAAAATATAGTAATCAACATAATTTCTTTACTAAGAGTTTGGTTACTTAATATGCACTTGTAGTAACAATATATCCAACTTTGCTTTTGAAGGCACATGATTTGATTATGCTTATTCAAGAAACACTTAATAAAAGTATTTTATCAGAATGTGTTCATCTATCATATACAAAAAAATCATCAACGAATAATATATAAGGTTAATGTATTAAAATACTTCCCAAATGTAATAAGAGGTCAATTCTTAACCCTACTTCACATTTCCAATGTTAGAACTTACTTCACATTTCCAACGTTAGAACTTTCATAGTTTCTTTTACTTTTTCTAAATTCAAATTCCATATTCTACTTCTTTTAATCATTTGCAACTTCGAAACCGTTGAACTACCTAAGAAATTGACTTGGAAATATTTTTTAAAACTCCTTTTCCTCTTTGCAGCCAAGGTCCAAAACTTAATCATGGATTTATGTATAAAAGTCTACGGAATGAATTTGGGCTCAAGGGTGGAGACAAATGTACTAAGTTCTTCTACTGCTATACAAATTTTCATGCGGTCAAATCGCATCTAAAAGGGTTCTTAGTTACTTGGAGTGATAATATGCAGAAGGTGACTAACTATATTTTGAAGTATTACATAGAGATTTATACTAATGTTACAGTGGATGCCACTAGAGTTTCTTAGGTTTACAATCACATTCCCTCTCTTATTTCAGATCCAGATACTCAGGTTCTAACTAGTATCCCTTCAGAAAAGGAGGTGAAGTTGACTACTTTTTCATTAAACCCTTCTAGTGCTCTTAGGTCAGACGATTTTACTGATATATTCTTTCAGTATTGTTGAGAGATTATTAAAAATAATGTATGGTATTCAATAATTTTTTAGCTAGAATTTTCTACTTTCAAATTTAAACTCAATTTTTATAGTACTAATTTCAAATATGAATGATGCAGTTTCAGTTAATCACTTCAGGCCAATAGTTTTGGCAATTTTTTTTTCAAGATTATTACTAAGATTGTTGCTGGTAGATTAGCAATTTTAATGCTTAATTTAGTCACGCTGAATCAGATAGCCTTTATTCGTGGAAGACATATTCATGATTGCATCCCTATAGTATTGGTGGAGATTAATTTACTGGATAGGAGAGTTAATAGTGGTAATATTGGAATGAAGTTGGATATTGCTATAGCCTTTGATACAATTGACACGTCCAGAATATAGAGGTTATTCCCAAGTGCAGGATTGTCGAAGTAATAAATAACCCGATGAGAACGGGGTCGATCCACAGGGAAGTAGAATTAAAATTCCAAATTATAAATACTTTTAAGATAATTAATGCAGTATAAGATGTTTGCAAATATTATTTCAATTAACCAATTCAAATAAAAAGCTAAGGTTATAGGGATTTACTCTTGGCATAAGAAGTAAGAATATATTTAATTTTTTTTTCTATAACTTAATTGGAATCCTCAAACAAAGGAGGTTCCAACCGGAAAATATAGCAATTAAAGTTCATCATCATTTATATATTGATTAGTGTTTATTTCTTTCAATTATTATACACCAAATCTTATAAATGGGTTCAAGTATTTATTATGCCAATCTTTATATTTGTCTACAATAAATTAAGACTCCCACTTTACAAGAAAGGTTATATAAACCAAATCTTGTAAATGGTTTCAAGAATTTATTGTGCCAAGTATTAAGTTTGTCAATAATAAATCAAGAATCACCACTTTAGAAGAAAGGGTATTAATTCTACAAATAAAATAAATACATCATATATAAATTTGCATAACTTAAAAATGAAGCATTAAATTCATGAATAAATATTAAACATATCTTATTACCTTGCCAAGAGCTTCACCCTTTCACCTTAGCTTAAACAAAATTATTTGGACATAATAAAACTAAATGAAAAAAAAAGAAATGGAAGAAGAAATAACATGACTTAATAGTAAACAAGAGAAATAATAGTACAAGGAAATGAATACAAAGGAAAAGTATTTTGAACTAAATTTTAACTTTCTAATTACATCCTTTAGGCATAAATAAGCCACCTATTTATAGAAAAACATGGATAAATCGAGACAAATTTGGAGGGAACCACTTGGTTGATGAAAGTCAAGAATGGTGGCAAGATAATTTGCATTCATTATCACTAGGGCACCCACTTAATTATCCAATTTGAAATTGATGTGATCCGAATTAGCTGTCACTCAAAACATAAAAGTTGTAGATAAATCTCTTATCTTTCCAAATTGAGTAATCTCATACGTATTAGATACGTATTTCTATAGTTATAGGCCAAATACTAATAACTGTTCAAACTGGGCCTGTACTGCAGATCAATTCTATTCTAGGCCAATTTTCACCCTCTAAACACTCGAATTTCCAATTCTTTGTGAAATACAATATGTTAGCCTATTGAGTCAGCTCTACATCGAATTAAGAATCATCTCAATTGGATCTTTAGGTAGAAAGTTATGCCTATTTTACTAAATCTACCACAAAACAGTTATAAAATAATTAAGTACAATATTGTAAACATACTTAAGTTAAGAAAATTAAATACACTAGTAATACAAAACAATCATGTAAAACTCTTATTAAATGTGTAATTTCAAGTGTTTATCACACCCCCCAACTGGCTTATTGCTAGTCCCTAGCAATTCGAGCATAAATAAAATTTGAACACTACCTAAGTATTTCAAACAAAATGTCAGTTTAAAATCACAATCGCTATAAAGGTTATTTCAATCATAACTTCCAAAAATATTTTTGTGTGTGTGTGAATTAAGCCAAAGCCTTCTTACCACAAACCACAACACATATAGCCTTAAAAATTTTCTAAGTAAAAGCCTTAACTCCATATCTTTACAGGTGAATAACTTGTTTAATGACTTAGGATTTCACTCATGGAGTTGGAAAACAGATAATCGCTCAAGAAAAAGTTACATTTAAGGACAGACAGACAAACTAACATTGATCCAAAGATAAGAAAATCAAATATTTAGAGTCAAACCATTATTGTCAAATGCCAGCTTTAAGACTTTAATTATTTAATGCGAATCTTACGAATATAGAATTCGGTGATAAGATTGCTTCCTAATGACTTTAGTCTTCTAAAATTGAATGAAGACTTTATTTAACTGAATTGACTTCTTTTCTTTCTTTCTTTTTTTTTAAAATTTTTTTTTTTACTCATTTTTTTTTCTTTTTTAAAAGACATAAGGAATCATTACAAAATAAGAACAATTTATCACCATAATACTTTTTCAATTTTTTTTTTATCCTTCAGCTAAGCAATCAAATCATTCATCATCTCAAATAATGTCATTCCAAATAAAAATTAACCATTTCAAAATATCAATGAAAGTTCATAAGTTGTTATCTCAAACCTCTCCACTCACTCACAAAAGATATGTGAGTTTAGAAAATAATATGTATACTTAAACATGGAAATTCTCTTGGCTATATATATTGAATCATCCATCTTACCACAAGGCTTAGTATTGTTCTCAAGAAATAATTTCAGAAGTTATTCTTTAGTAACCTAAATAGAGAAAGTGATTTAAACTAAACAATTTTGAAATCATACATCGATAGTAAAGCAAATTTATTTACGCAAGAGTTATCAAAAACTTAAGCAACAAACAATTATACATAAAATGCATTAAAAACAAACCAATTAGAATGTGTTTCAAAAGTTTATAATGTACTCTTTACTCTGCCATTCTAGAACTAGAATGCATCTCAAGAATACATAAATGAACATTTTACTTACGCCATTCATGATAATTTTTTTTTTTTACATAACAATGTGATAACAACAATAAAATAAAATAATTAACACTAACATTATATATCAACTATCCTCCCCCCAACCAGATTGAGACATTGTCCTCAATGTTAAAATATAGAAAGAGTAAAATATAGAATATATCACCTGAAACATCTTTTATTGAAAATTAAACCTGCAACAAAATAAAACAAGCCACACAAAAAAATAAAACAAGCCACACAAAAAAGCTTAAAAATACATAGAAATAGATAGGTTACAGACGAAGCGTCAAATCTATCCTGCGTTTCTTTTCACTGTTATCAGTATACCAATCTATCTGACTCATTGTTGGATCAGATAGAGGTGTAAAAGCTTGTAGTTCATCGAGTAACTGATCAACAGTTAAAGCAGAAATGAGGATCTGTCGTGCTGCAGATGAGACGAATTATTTTTCCACCGCATAGTCAAGAAAAGATAACAACCCATTATAAAACCCATCAACATTTAACAAACCAATGGGTTTTTTATGGATTTACAATTGTGCCCATGAGACAATTTGAAAAATTTCCTCCAATGTTCCAAAACCTCTAGGTAGAGCTATGAAGGCATCAGCATTACGAAGCATAAAAGTCATTCGTTCATGCATTGATGATACCTGTAACTCATCCCCAATTATTTTTCCTACAATGTCTCCAACAGCTAGAGCTTTCGGTATGATACCTAAAACTCGACTGCCATTATTTTGTGCAGCGGTTGCCACACGTCTCATTAATCCAAGACTACCTCCCCCATATACTAAATGAATATTGCGCTCAGCTAACATCTTACCAAGGGTTTCTGCTGCTTCTATAAACTCACTAGTTTTTCTAGGGCTGGATCCACAAAAGACACAAATTTTTGTGAATTTACGAGTTGATGATCCTTCCATGATTACACTCACCCTCTCTATTGAATGATTTTGAGTTTGTACAAAGATGCAGAAATAATGCAATGTATTTATAGAGTCAAAAGGTATTGCAAAGTTAAATCACATAGCTATTAGCTTGAAATACAAGATTCAACACCTTTTACCAATTTTTAATTTGTTAGCTGGAAAAGTCACATGGGTTGTCGGCTTAAAATGCAAAATTTTCAAAAAGGATTATAGGTGGTTGATTATTGAAAAGACATTTGAGTTTGAAATGAAACATTTAAAAATAACAGCTATAGTAAATATATACAAGTAGTTGTGATTGTGGCCCACATCTTCCTCTGATTTTACGTCCAGTAACGGCTTAAACGCCCTATATGGGTCAGGGATAGGCTTCCCATCCAATTTTTTTATAAATTGGCAAACAGAGTCTTTTAAAGTCAGATTCCCGAAACTGTACCGCTCATGTTCTTTTAGGAATATGTCCCATAATTCATAAATTACAATATGCACATATCCACTAGGATGCGTCTCAAGAGTCGATAAGATATCATCTAAAGACTCCTTACTCAGGCCATCCTTAATGAACCTAATTTTATCTTCGCGATTTACAGACACCATTCCTAAAGTGCGGCAACGTGTGTTGCAAGTCGTGCGTGCACACTTGTAACAAACATTTAATCGTTTTGCTCTTCGTTTTTTTGAAAAAGAACTTTTACCTAAACCAGGCATGTAGGAAATTAATGAGTCTGAAAATTCACCTGTCTATCTAACTTTGGCTTCAATTAACCAACGTAAATCAACAGGTATATTCATAATCATTAATAACCTTAATCTTTCACATCTTGCTTGGTAAATTTTCTTCAAGGAATTTTGAGGCAATGAGGGAAAACGCTTTTTCAAATTTTTTAGAATGTCATCCATTTTTTTTTTTTTAGAAAAGGGAGAAGAAGAGAAGATATCAGTAATTATGGGAAACTGACAAAACTGATTTGAAATATCACGGAGTACCGTTATCCGCCGCTTAACCGGGGTGCAAAACAAAACTTTAACAAAACTACTAAATTAATCTGCAAGTAAAAAAAAAATGTTAGAAGAAGAATAAATATATATAAATATGTAAATATATAAAACAAAGATTAATTGGTCTCGTAACAAGGATCCGACAGGAACGTAAATTCTTCATGAAAAGCTTGGTTTTCTAGAAACGGCTTGAGTCTTTGCCCATTTACCTTAAACACATTCCCATTTCTAGGATTTTCAATGTCAATTGTTCCATAAGGGTACACATGTTTCACAATAAAAGGGTCACTCCATCTTGATCTTAATTTTCCATGGAATATGTGAAGTCGAGAATTATAAAGCAAAACCTTCTGACTAGTGTCAAATGTTTTTCTCTGAATTTTTTTATCATGAAAGGCTTTAATTTTAGCTTTATGAATTTTCGAATTCTCATATGCATCATTTCTCAATTCTTCAAGTTCATTTATTTGTAATTTACGTATGTGTCCAGCAGAATCAAGATTTTCATTGAAAGTTTTAATAGCCCAGTAGGCTTTATGCTCAAGTTTCACAGGTAAGTGACAAGGTTTTTCATAAACTATCCTATAGGGAGACATACCCAATGAAGTTTTAAAAGTAGTTCTATAAGCCCACAGTGCATCATTTAGTCTTAAAGACCAATCTTTGCGATTTGGGTTTACAGTTTTTTCTAAAATTTGTTTTATCTCCCTATTTGCTAATTCAACTTGTCCACTTGTCTGAGGATGATAAGGGGTGGCAACTTTATGGGTAATACTATATTTTTTCACTAATGTTTCAAATGGTCTATTACAAAAATGCTTACCCCCATCACTTATAATGGCTCGAGAGATTCCAAATCGACTTAAGATATTTTCTTTCAAAAATTTCATGACTGTTTTATGGTCATTATGTCGACATGGAATAGCCTCAATCCATTTTGAGATATAATCTACTGCAACTAAGATATACGTAAATCCAAATGATAACGGAAATGGTCCCATGAAACCTATCCCCTAACAATCAAAGATTTCAATAACAAGAATGGGGTTCAAAGGCATCATGTTTCGTTTTGAAATTGATCCCAACTTTTGACAATTTTCACAAGTTATACAAAATGCATATGTATCTTTAAATAAAGTGGGCCAATAAAATCCACACTGCAAGATTTTTGCAGCTGTTTTCTTTGATGAGAAATGTCCCCCACATGCTTCAGAATGACAAAATTCAATAACTTTATTTACCTCATTGTCGGGTATGCATCTTCGAAATATTTGATCACGATAATATTTAAAGAGATAAGGATCATCCCAATAAAACTTTCTCACCTCCGTTAAAAATTTTCTTTTATCTTGAGCATTCCATTGAGGTGGCATTTCTCCTGTTACAAGAAAATTAACAATATTAGCATACCAGGGCATTGTAACAGTAGAAAATAAAAATTCATCGGGAAAAGAATCATTAATAGGTGTTATTTCTGTTGATGAATCTGGTGTGAGTCTTGATAAGTGATCTGCAACAACATTCTCAGCTCCCTTCTTATTCTTGATAGTGATAATAAAGTCTTGAAGCAATAGAATCCATCGAATCAGTCTTAGTTTTGCATCCTGTTTTGACATTAAGTACCTTACAGCAGCATGGTCAGTAAATACAACAGTTGAGGAACCAATTAAGTAAGAACGAAATTTGTCTAATGCAAATATTACAGCAAGTAGTTCTTTTTCAGTTGTTGTGTAATTCATTTGTGCATTGTTTAAAGTTCTACTTGCGTAATAAATTACATAGGATTTACCTTCTTTTCTTTATCCTAATACAGCACCAACAGCGTAGTCACTAGCATCACACATGAGCTCAAAAGGTAAAGACCAGTCAAGAGATTGTATGATAGGAGCAGATGTTAAGAGGCCAATTAATTTTTTAAACGAATTTTGACACTCTTGAGTCCACTTAAATGATACATCTTTTGCTAAGAGGTTACAAAGAGGTTTAGATATAGCACTAAAGTTTTTTATGAACCTCCTATAGAATTCAGCATGTCCTAAAAAGGATCGAACTTCTCTGACTATTTTTGGTGCAGACAAATGTGTAATGAGTTCGACTTTTACCTTATCCACTTCAATTCCTTTAGAAGATACTATATGTCCCAAAAAAATTCCAGAAGTAACCATGTAATGACATTTTTTCTAGTTCAATACAAGACTCTTTTCTTCACATCTTTTCAAGACCTTTTCTAAGTTTTCAAGACAATTATCAAAAGAATTTCCAAACATAGTTAAATCATCCATGAAAACTTCTAAATAATGCTCAATCATGTCACTAAAAATGCTTAACATACATCTCTGAAATGTTGTTGGGGCATTACAAAGTCCAAAGGGCATTCTTCTAAAAGCAAAGGTTCCAAAAGAACATGTGAATGTAGTCTTTTCTTGGTCCTCTAGTGCTATAGGAATTTGATAATAGCCAGAGTAACCATCTAGAAAGCAATAGTAGGGATGTACTGCTACTCTTGCTATAATCTGATCAAGGAATGGTAAAGGAAAATGGTCTTTTCTAGTGGCCGAGTTTAACTTTCTATAATCTATGCACATCCTCCAACTAGATGAGACTCGAGTTGGTATTAACTCACCTTTTTTATTTTCAATGACTGTGATTCCAGATTTTTTTGATACTACCTGAGTAGGACTTACCCACTTACTATCTGAGATAGGATAGATGATTCCTACTTCAAGTAATTTGAGAACTTCAGCTCTTACTACCTCTTTCATATGTGGATTTAATCTCCTTTGAGATTGTTGGGAAGTTTTGGCATTATCCTCTAGGTGTATTCTATGTGTGCAAATTAGAGGATTAATACCATTTATGTCTTTTAAAGTCCACCCAATTGCATTTTTATGCATTTTCAATAATCCAATCAACTTACATTCTTGTTCACTTGTGAGTGTAGAAGAGATTATCACCGGGTAAGTTTGTTTCTCTCCAAGAAATGTATATTTCAGTCCTTCAGGCAAAGGTTTTAACTCTAACTTTGAAATTTCGTTTTGTTTATCCTCATTTTCTCCCAATTCTTCAAACTTTAGTTTCCATCCTTTATTTTCAATCACCTGTGCACAATCAAGTAAAGAACATATATCAGAGATTTCAGGATCTAATTGTATATTTGACTCAAATGAATTTATTAAACACATTTCTAAGGGATCGGTAGAACTCCCTTTTTGAATATGATCCTCTACAATCGTTTCAATCATGTCGCATTCTTCACTTTCATCCTCCCCTTCATATGGTTGCTTACACATATTGAAAGCATTGAGTTTAAGTGTCATGTTTCCAAATGAAAGCTTCATTACTCCATTCCTGCAATTAATCAAAGCTTTAGAAGTTGCTAAAAATGGACGACCTAAAATAACAAGTATCGGATTACATCCTTTGACAGGTTCTGTGTTCAAGACAATAAAATTCACAGGATATATGAATTTATCAACTTGAACTAAAACATCTTCCACTGTCCCTCTTGGTACTTTTATTGATCTATCGGCAAGTAAAAGAGTTACAGATGTTGATTTTAACTCCCCGAGATTGAGCTGCTGATAAACTGAATACGGCAATAAATTCACACTAGCACCAAGATCAAGTAAGGCTTGTTCAATTTTATGACTTCCAATAATACATGAAATTGTAGGACAACCAGGGTCTTTATATTTCAAAGAATTATTGTTTGAAGAATGGCACTTACTTGTTCAGCTAAAAATGCTTTCTTTTTCACATTCAGTTTTCTTTTTACTGTGCATAAGTCTTTCAAAAATTTTACATAAGATGGAACCTGTTTAATAGCATCCAGTAAAGGAATATTAACTTTTACCTGTTTGAAGATTTCAAAAATTTCAGGATTGTGATTCATCTTCTTAGTATTACGTAATGCATGAGGAAATGGGGGTGGAGGTGAGGGTTTAGTATTTTCTTCATTAAGTGTAGGTTCAACACTTTCCTTACCCTTAGAGATTGATTCATCGCTCTCATGAGATTCAGGAATTTCTTTTTCAACAATTTTACCACTCCAAAGAGTGATAATTGCTTTAACTTGATCCATGTGTTGGTTTCCTGAACTACATGCATTTGTGTTATGTTGTCCTTTGGGGTTTGGCTATGGTTGAGAAGGAAATTTTCCTTTCTCATGAATGTTCAGTGCAGATGCAAATTTAGCAAGAATATCTTTTAAATCAGCAAATGTTTAAGCATTTTGAGAATTAACAGACTCTTGCTTTTCAATGAACGTATGCAAAGTTTCTTCAAGATTTTTCCTAGGAGGTGGGACATATGATGCATAACCTTGATGGTTTTGAAAATTTTAGTGTGGTTGGAAATGTGGTTGCGAGGCCTGTGCTTGAGTGTCATTCCTCCAACTAAAATTCGGGTGATTTTGCCATCTAGGATTATAGTTTTGTGAATATGGGTTATTGTTTGACCGTTTTAACGTGTTTAGAACATTGGCTTGTTCATGGAGACATTTCCTAAATGCAGGCAAAGTCGGGCAATCATTGGTAGAGTGATCATGGGTTTCACAAATGTGACACACAATTTCTTGAACAGATTTTATTTGACCACTCTTTTTCATTTCTAAGGTTTCGACTTTTCTAGCAAGGGATGCTAATTTGGCTTGAAGGTCATGGTCTTCCTTAAGATGATAAATACCCCTACTAGATGTAGTGGTTTGATTTTTGCTAGGTGCCTCACAGGTACCAGCAATGTCCCAATTTTGAGCATTTTCTGCTAGTAAGTCAAGATAGTTCATTGCCTCTTCTGGGTCTTTTTCCTCAAATGTTTCATTATACATCATTTCTACCATTTGCCTAACTTGAGGTGTTAAGCCCTCATAGAAATTTGAGACTACTCTCCATGTTTTAAAACCATGATAGGGACAGGTATTAAGTAATTCTTTATACCTTTCCTAACATTGGTAAAGGGTCTCTCCTGATTTTTGGGCAAAAGTGGTGATTTGTCTTTTGAAAGAATTTGTTTTATGGGAGGGAAAAAACTTTTTCAAGAATTGTTGTTGCATCTCATCCCATAAAGAAATGGATCCTGACCTAAGGTTTTGTAGCCATGTTTTAGCTTTATCTTTTAAAGAAAAAGGGAAAAGCTTAAGTCGAATTGTGTTCATGCTACAATTTTGATCATTATACGTGTTACACACTTCTTCAAATTCTCTTAGATGTAGATAAGGGTTCTCTGCATCTAAGCCATGAAAAGTGGGTAAAAGTTGGATAATGTCTGGCTTAAAATTAAAATGCGTTGCATCCGGTGGAAAAATTAAGCAAGATGGTGCACCGGTTCGTGTAGGGTTCATATAGTCTCTAAGTGTCCTAGGTCGGTTATGGTCATTATGTTGGGACTAATTGTCCCCTGGGTCTATGAGTCCCTCAATTTGATTTTCGCTCATGGTGTTGCTTGGTGAAGAATGAGAAGATGAAGGAGAATCTAACAAATTATCAAAGGAAGTTTTGAAATTACCTTTTACTAAACGATGAGAATTATGATCTCGAAACCAACCGCTCATAAAAAGAAACAAAACAAAATACAATAACAATAAATAATACAAATAAAATATTAAACACAGGTAAATAAAATAAAATATTACACACAAGTAAATAAAATATGTAAAACTAAAAGCAAAATAAAGATAAATAATTAGAAGTTAGATTAGTGATGTTAGATTATATAATAAAAAGTTAATAAATAAATAGTAGGAGGCTTAGCCTTCCATTAAAATAAAAAACAAAAATAAAAAGCGAAAATAAAAGGCGAATAATAAATAAAGTAAAGTACGTTAGAAGGCTCGGCCTTCCATAAAAATTAAAAAAAACGAAAATAAAAAGTAAAAAATAATAAATAAACGAAATAAATAGTAGGAGACTCAGCCTTCCGCGAAAATAAAAATAGAATAATAAATAAAGTACGTTAGGAGGCTCGGCCTTCCATGAAAAAAAAATTAAAAAAAAAGAATAATAAATAACGAGTAGGAGGCTCAGCCTTCCATGAAAATAAAATAAACAAACAAACAACAACAAAACAAAATATTAACGTTACCTCCCCGGCAACGGCGCCAAAAACTTGGCACGTCCAGAATATAGAAGTTATTCCCAAGTGCAGGATTGTCGAAGTAATAAATAACCCAATGAGAACGGGGTCGATCCACAGGAAAGTAGAATTAAAATTCTAAATTATAAACACTTTTAAGATAATTAATGCAATATAAGATGTTTGCAAATATTATTTCAATTAACCAATTCAAATAAAAAGCTAAGGTTATAGGGATTCACTCTTGGCATAAGAAGTAAGAATATATTTAATTTTTTTTTCTATAACTCAATTGGAATCCTCACACAAAGGAGGTTCCAACCGAAAAATATAGCAATTAAAGTTCATCATCATTTATATATTGATTAGTATTTATTTCTTTCAATTATTATACACCAAATCTTATAAATGGGTTCAAGTATTTATTATGCCAATCTTTATATTTGTCTAAATAAATCAAGACTCCCACTTTACAAGAAAGGTTATATAAACCAAATCTTGTAAATGGTTTCAAGAATTTATTGTGCCAAGTATTAAGTTTGTCAATAATAAATCAAGAATCGCCACTTTAGAAGAAAGGGTATTAATTCTACAAACAAAATAAATACATCATATATAAATTTGCATAACTTAAAAATGAAGCATTAAATTCATGAATAAATATTAAACATATCTTATTACCTTGCCAAGAGCTTCACCCTTTCACCTTAGCTTAAACAAAATTATTTGGACATAATAAAACTAAATGAAAAAAAAAGAAATGGAAGAAGAAATAACATGACTTAATAGTAAACAAGAGAAATAATAGTACAAGGAAATGGATACAAAGGAAAAGTATTTTGAACTAAATTCTAACTTTCTAATTACCTCCTTTAGGCATAAACTAGCCACCTATTTATAGAAAAACATGGTTAAATCGAGACAAATTTGGAGGGAACCACTTGGTTGATGAAAGTCAAGAATGATGGCAAGATAATTTGCATTCATTATCACTAGGGCACCCACTTAATTATCCAATTTGAAATTGATGTGATCCGAATTAGCTGTCACTTAAAACATAAAAGTTGTAGATAAATCTCTTATCTTTCCAAATTAAGTGATCTCATACGTATTAGATACGTATTTCTATAGTTATAGGCCAAATACTGATAACTGTTCAAACTAGGCCTGTACTGCAGATCAATTCTGTTCTAGGCCAATTTTCACCCTCTAAAACTCGAATTTCCAATTCTTTGTGAAATAAAATATGTTATTCCATTGAGTCAGCGCTGCATAGGATTAAGAATCACCTCAATTGGATCTTTAGGTAGAAAGTTATGCCTATTTTACCTAACCTGCCACAAAACAGTTATAAGATAATTAAGTACAATATTGTAAACATACTTAAGTTAAGAAAATTAAATACACTAATAATACAAAACAATCATGTAAAACTCTTATTAAATGTATAATTTCAAGTGTTCATCAACAATCAATTGGAAACT
Source organism: Ailanthus altissimus (assembly GCA_946807835.1). NCBI lineage: Eukaryota > Viridiplantae > Streptophyta > Magnoliopsida > Sapindales > Simaroubaceae > Ailanthus > Ailanthus altissimus. The sequence continues at coordinate 18,846,715 of OX327698.1, forward strand.
TCTTCTTAAAGTTCTTAATTATTTTGGCTTCAACAAATAATTCATTCGGTAGATTTCTATCGTTCTTCATTCTACTTGCTTATCTATTATAATTAATGGCACTCCAAAAGAGTTTTCAAATATGGTAAAGGAGTGAATTAGGGGAATCTTTTGTCTCTTTTGCTTTTCTATTCAACTGAGGATGCTCTTTTTCAGGGCATAAGTTTGGTTGCTCTAAAAGGGTAACCACTAAGAAGGTGTCTGGCTCATTCTCATATTTTATATACAGATGATGTTTATCTCTTTTATAGGGGGGATAGTAATTCTTTTCGCTCTCTGATGGACTTTCTTCTGCTATAGCTTAACATTTGGTCAAGTGATAAACAAGGGGAAAAGTCTATTCTTCATTGGTAAACATGCTACACATTACTATTAGAAAATTTCTAGTCTTCTAAGGTTCTCACGTGGCAAACTTTCTTTCATTTATTTGGGAGTTCCAATCTTCAAAGGCTGCCCACGAAGCCAACATTTGTAAGTTTTAGCTGACAAGGATTGTGCACATCTTAGTGGCTGAAGAAGAAAAATTCTTTCAATGGCTTATAGAATTGAGCATGTTTGAATAGATTTCCAAGACACCCTACTGTATAGTTTCAAGGTATATCTTTGACTCAGTTTCCTTTTTAAGTAATTGAATGGTTAAGCTTGGAATTTTATTATCTCGAGGGATCATTGTTCTCGTAAGATGAATTTAATGTCATGTAATAGACTTAGTATGTCAAAAATAGGTGGTAGGGTAGGTCTTCGTAGACTAAACTTACTTAATAAGGTTTGCTTACTTAAAACTTTTTGGAATGTATACCAAGTGAATTCTATCTGCTCAAAGTTCTTAAGAAAATTGTATAATTTTTTAGATAAAAGTAAGCAATACCTCAACTCTTCTCTTTAGAGTGGTTTTAGATCTATTCTTTCCTATTTTTATGATGAGACAAAATGGATCATTGGTGATAGAAAGTCAATTAATTTTTTATATAATAGATAGTTAAATGAACTTATTCTTCCTATTAATGGTTTACACTTAGAAGGAATGGTGAAAGACGCAATTAAGGAATAACAATGGAGGATTCTAAATTCTCTTTATTCTGTTTTTTCTCATTTAAATGATCAGGTCAATGATATTATTCTACCAATTAATGGTAAGCTTGATAAGTTCGTTTGGACTTTTGCTAGATACGAAACTCTTTCTTTAAAAGAAAGCTATAATTTCATCAAGAATATCACAATAACTGATTCAGCTTTATTATCTTTTTGGCGTAGTTTTTTCCACCTAAAATTTTTATATTCATATGGCGTCTGCTTCAAAACCTTTTTTCTACCGATGAATTATTGTGGTCTTGTGGTATTTGTGTTGTTCTTGTTTGCTCCTTTTATTTGAGAGAGAGTGAAATAGTATACCACATTTTTGTTCGTTGTCCTCTAGTTACAGAGCTTTAAAGTTGGTTTGTTTATATGTTGAAACAAAATCTTCCTTAAGTTTTAACTGTTATGGAATTATGAAAAGTGATTTTATCAAAAATTTTAGCCCCCAACTTTTAAACATATGAAGTTTGTCGGCTGGTTATTTATTCTATTTAATTTAAAGAAGTTAGCATCACCTTAAATTTGATTATCAAAGTTTTAATTTCTTTGATATTAAGATGAATTATCTAGCTCATATTCGCTACTTTGCTACTTTTTGCCTTGGATTTGCTTTTGGTGATGATATTTCTATTTTAAACCATCTGGATATTGCAACTAATTTGAGACATATTCCAAAAATTACTGTTCTTTTTTAAAATTTTCCTCCTTATTGATGGATTAAGATTAACAAAGATGGACTTTCAAAAGATAACCCAAGTATGATTGCTTGTGGAAGTGTCTTCCGAGATAAGGTATGTTCTTTTTTAAGAGGATTCTCTTGTCTTCTAAAAATTGAAACTGTCTACTATGTAGAAATAATGGGGATTATCTTAACTTTAGAGATAACTATTACTCGCGGATGACATAAGATAATTTTAAAGTTTGACTCTATTTTAGTCTTCTATCTTCTTTTTAAGCCTACATTATGTCCTCTATGAAAACTTCACAATAAGTGGTAACATTATAAGAATTATTTTGACCACTTGCAATTTAAATTTAATCATACTTTTAGAGAGAATAATGCAATGACAGATAAATTTGTGAATCTCAAGTGATAATATGGTGATTTTACATTTTGGTTACGACCTCCTTTTAAATATTAGTCTTATACTCTTTAAAGATACAAATAGAATGCCTAATTATAAGTTTTATTAATATTTTTATTAGATTATTTTGTATCTTTTTTTATTTTATTTTATTTTTTTTACTAATGATAAAATATTTTAACCCTCTCTTTTTTATAATTTTTTTCTTTCGTTAATAAATTTTTTTTTTTTTTTTTTTTTTTTTGAAAGGGGGGATTACAAATTTATCAACATTTCCGCACCACCTGGGGGGGAGGGGGAGTCGAACCCAGGTGGGGATGTGAGTCCTTGGGGGGCTCAGCCAACTTGGCTGAGCCCCCATGCTCTTCGTTAATAAATTTTTTATATAGTTGAGTTTGTTAAAAAAAAAAAAAAAAGAAAGAAAGGAAAAAGCAACTCATTGTCTCTTTCAAGTCATCATAATATTTCTCAAAAGATTGCTTAGCATATTGATGACTAAACACATAATAACTCAGTGAATATAGAAGCAATATTCATTATCGACCTGACAAAAGTACAAGAAACCAGGTCTCACTGTCCAAATATCGGATTAGGCTAATGATGTTGAGCTCATGACACAAACCATTTAATTGGTTTTATCTTTAAAATGAAAAAAGAAAAATTTTATAAGTTCGAATAAAAACTTCTTCGATAAAATCATTTAGAAAGAAGACAACGGAAAACATTACATGATAAGAAAATTCTTCAAGGAAAAAAAAAAAAGCAGGAAATACGTGAACATCAAAGACTTTGAAGAAAACCCACAAAATCAAGGAGTAAAACAATAAAATCAAATAACCCACCACATGGAAACATGTAATTCAGCAACAAAATACTAGTAAATCATATTTAATAATCTTAAATGCAAAATCAGCAAAAACAGTGAGGGAAGAAAATTATGAACAGAATTCCCTAATAAAGAGTGGTATTCAAATAAATTTATCACACTCAATAACTGAATCTTTTAAATGGTATATTAAAAAAAAAATTTAAAAAGGAAAACTTGAAGAAAGAGAGGGTGAGAAAACAAAATAAAAGTGTTGATAATACCTTCAAAAGAGCGAAGGCATCGTAACAATGCATATCTACCCTTAACACCACAGTTATGTTGTGGTCGCCCGACTTTCCGCTGCTAGTGCTTTAAAATTGAATGTTTCTTTGATTCTTAAATGATATGTTTTTATTTTTTTTATTTTTTATTTTATTTATATTAAATTATTTAAATAAATAATATGAATATTTTAAAAAATTAGATTAATTTTTTATTTAACTTTTTTTTTTATTTTGTTTTAATTTTTTACTCTTTTAATATTTAATATATTATTAATTTAATTAATTGACAAATTAGCTTATCTTAAAACTATAATATATTAATATACATTTATTTGTAAAACATGCACTTAAATTTTAAATTAAGCCTAAGAAAAATTATTTCTATTTAATTAGATTGCTTTATAATTATACTGTTTAATATTCGTGTTAACTATTTACTAATTACTTTTATTAGTTTTAACTTAAAAATGAGTTTAATTTTGATATAAATTTTTTTATTAAATTTAAATTTATGATATAATTTTAATTATTATATTATATAATTTTTTTAAAATTAATGTTTTAATTATATATTTTTTATTATATTAATTTACAACTCATTTAAAATTTATGAATAACTTATTACAAGTTCAATAAGGAATATATATTCACTTGAGTGACTTTTGTAATAAAATTTTAAATTTGTAACAAATTTTAAAAAAAATTAATATTTTATTTTTAAAATAAATGTGAATACAAATTTAAATATATCATTCTTTAATCCGTTGCCATTCCTGATTATATATAATGACTATTAAAAAGACAAAAAATAATGGAAGAGGTAAGATTTTTGTTTGTGCACGACCTGCCTTGCGTTTGTTGGCTAATATTAATTATAGATAAACTAAAGAGTTGATGTAGCACAAGTGTATTAGATAATTTTTTTCTCTTGTTAAACATTATCGTTTAATTTTAATTTTAGTTTTAATTGTAATTGTAAATATAATTACTGTTGTTGTAATAATTGTAAGTATCACTAAACTTTAGCTTTAATTATAATTCAAATGTTCATTCTTATTCTCTTTATATATCTTTATTTTACTAATTATAAAAATTAAAATTTTAGCTAGAATTCCCTTTTTAAATCTTATTCTTTTTTTTTCTAATACAACATCGAAGGTGTTATTTTGCTTCCACATTAAAAAAATTCTTACGTGAAAAAAAATTCTACCTAATGCATTTGTTTTGCCAAACGTCTTCATTTTTTTTTAACATTCATAAAATACATCCTATCAATTCTATCACAACGTTTTTTATTAATTCTATTACAAAGTTGTGATAATTATTATCATAAATCAGTGTTTTTTTAATTAATATTTGTGATAAAAAGCATTACTGCTTCTTTATAAAATATTTATTTCAATATGACTTCACAATTTTATCACAAACTTGTAATAATTTAAAAATATTATTAAAAAAATTCTGTCACAAAAAGTATATTTTGTAGTAGTAACACTTGTAAATTAATGTTGAGGTCTTAATATGAAAATTAAATTATTTTGCTCATAATTATAAAAAATTACTTCATTCCCTGTTTGTTAAATTTGAATTGATTAACTATAATCTTTTATATTTTTTTCAATCTTTAAACTTTAAACTCACACATATGAATATGTGAATCTCCCCAAACAATATTAAAAAAAGGAGTAGCCTAATTATTATTTTTTTAACATAAATATGTAAAAATAATTGTTGAATTACTACTCCTTACTTTCTTTATATAGCCACCACCTCTTAAGAATTTAAAGTTTGATTAAATTTGAACTAATAAATAGACCGATAAACTCATATACTTCCTAGTTCTAACTTAAAAGACCTAGTCTTTAGTCTCATGATCCACCTGATCTTTCAAGTTAACCTAGGCTATTGTATTAAAAGTCTAAAGTTACATTCTTGTAACTCATATAGATAAATAAAGCTCATTTTAATTAAAACTCTTCTAATTAAATTAGATTTAGTCTTAGATTAATAGTAACAACTTAATTAACTATCTATTAATATTCATGATTAAAGTCAGGCCATGAAAAAAATATCTTACCTCTTACTTATCTATTTACTCTTAAATTATTGAATGCTATAATGATTTTTTTTAATATATCTAAATTTATAAATAAATATTTTTATTTAATAAATAATTTATTAAATAAACTACGGCCATATATTTAAATGATTAAACACTATACCAATTTATGTGAACATCATTATTCTATCTTGCAAGTATATTTTTCTATAACCTATGAAATTATATCTCTAGATCATCAAAGTTTTGACCCTTTATATGGATCTTACTTCATAATAACTTAAAAAATGCAACACAAAAATGTAAATTTATTACCTGCTTAAAATTAAGAGTAATTAAGCTTATTAAAGTTTCCATGAATTAAGATCAATGACAATTCTTTAACTAGACTGAAATTCACAATAATTAATTCAATATATCAAATATACTAATTTTTTTACTTGAAGTCTCTACCTCAATAATTAAGATAAATATTTCATTATAGAAATTGAAAAACTATAGTATTATATAATAAAATATCATTTTTATTAATAAATATGAATATTGGTTAATTTATAAAAAAAAATTATGATATATAATTTCTGTATTAACATCATATACTTTATATATAAATCGCTTATTTTTATAAATATGAACTCATTAGTATATACTCAAATATGTATTTATATGAATATATTGCAATTTAATAATAAAAAAATATTACATATTCTTTAGGGCACCAATAATATATTGTTTAACAATGTGAGATCCAAAATCTCATATTTGAACTCCTATTCCCTCAATCGTATCGATTTTAAATAGCAATCAATCTCAGTTTCTTGCATTCACTTATATCAATAAATTTAAATCCCAATCAATCTTATTCTCTGTCGAATAAATATGACCTCAAAACCGAATCTAGCTCTCTCTTTCTTTCTCTCTTTTTTTTTTGTTTTTAAATTTTTTTACATAAAGATTTCATTCCATAAAATGTTAGAATATACAAAGAATCTGGGATGGAGTATCCTCCACTCAAAATAGTAGAATTTACAGCTAAAATAGCTCTTTTAGCCATTCCCCTGCCTAAAATAACAGAGCAAGATTTATATATAATTCATAACAATACATTTTTAAAAGGAACTTATAACATTCTAATATAGTTTGGAGGGGAATTTTGTATGCACTAAAGGTGCTATTTAAAGCAACTTGTTGAGATTTGATAATCTAACAATTTTGTTTAGATAAAAATTAATATGAATATCAAAGAAGAGAGTTATAAGAAGTTTAGGATGTTAGGATACGTATGAAGAAGTTTAGAACGTGTGGAACACAAAAGAAAAAGTAAAACGGGATTCAAAGACGCGAAGGAAGTAAGGAAAAGCGCAACGCCCAGAACAGGGCCTAGCGTCGCAGCGCTGGGCATGATGTACTCAACGCCGCAGCACCAGAGCTACAGAAAAATCTGTTTTTGATCCGGATTTCAAGTTTTAGAAAGTTTTGAACTTCCAAAACAAGTGAACTGTTACTCCAATAAGGAATAAGGTTAGTAGGAATGAAATAACCCCTATATAAACACTTGTAAATCCTTGAGTTTGGATCAAACATTAAAGAGAGACTCTAAGAGAATGGAAGAATTAAGTAGACACTAACTGCTTGTGTGCGCTAAGGTGGAACCATCGTTTAGGTATTCATTGTTCGTGGTAGAGCAATGGTACACTAAACATTAGGTCCTTCTGAGGGTTCATCATTGGATTTTTCTTGTAAAATCTCTTGGGAGTTAATAAGAGAAGTTAGGATCCTTGAATCTATTATGGATGTAGGCAATTGGCCGAACTACGTAAGATTGTATTGTGATCTTTATTTTCTGCTTTGGATTTTTGCTATTTTACTTGATAAACATGTTATTCCGCTGCGTATAAAAGTTAGGGTTCAAGGTTGAACTATGAGTTCTTTGCTTTAACCTAATCTCAAGAGGGAGAATGGAGATTCCTCCCTCAATAAACTAGTATTAAAGCAAAAGGTTCTATAATACACAATATGGGTATTTAAACCATGGCTACAATCAAGGAAGGAATAAAAAAGTACAATAGGATGAATGACTTCAATTTTTGGAGGAAGAAGGTTAGGGCTCTACTAGTGAAAGAAATGTTAGATTCAACATTGAAGGAAGCCAGCTCCTCAACTAGCAAAGGGACAATGACCTCAAAGTCCAGGTAGAAACATTGGGACATGATTAAAAAAAAAAAGCTCACAGCACCATAATCTTAGCGTTGAGCGACAAAGTATTAAAGGAAATTGGTAATGAAGAAAATGCTTTGGGGTTATAGAAGAGACTCGATGCATTATACATAAATAAGTCTCTTGCAAATAGACTTCTTGTGAAGAATAAACTGCAACAGTGAATAATGCACGAGGGATCTTCATTGAGATCTCACATTGACTAGTTCAACAAGATCATCATAAGTCTTGAGCAATTGGGCATCAAGACTAAGGATGAAGATAAGGCCATAATCATGTTAAGTTCGTTACTGAAGAGTTATGAGAGCTTTGTAGATACGTTGTTGTATGGTAAAGAGTCTTTAACGATAAATGACGTCAATGCATCATTAAACTCAAAAGAATTTACAAAGAGATCTGAGTCCGAGAGTGAAGCAGCATTGCTTGCACAAGGGCGGAAGAGCAAATAATCAAAGAGGAGATCTAATAAGTATTTCCTTTGTAATAAGGAAGCACACTTTATGAAGGATTTTTTGAAATCAAAAGGCCAATGAGGGTGGTCGCAATCGGTACTGAGGAAGATACCGAAGTTATAGACATATTGGTAACCTCAAAAAGAAAGTACGCTGGCAAATGGATACTAGATTCGAGGTACAGTGTCCATATATGTCCCGATAGGTCGATGTTTACCAACTATGAAGCCAAGAGAGGTAAAGCTCTCATGGGGAATGATATGACTTATGAGATCATGGGAGTTAGTGACATAAGGCTGAGGATGGAAGGTAAAGAAACTAGGAACTTACACGGTGTAAGGCATGTTCCTAAGCTGAGGAGGAACTTGATATCCCTAGGTAAGCTCGATGAGGAAGGATATCCAGTTAAAGCAGAAAAAGGAAAACTGAGGGTAGAGAAAGAACCTATAAGGTTTGCGGGTGAGAAGCACAATAGAGGGCTCTATGTGCTCACTGGGATGGCCATGAGTGGCCTAACGCGGGGTGTTAGGGTAATACAGACCATTAGGCGACATTCAAATAGTATTCACCGAGGTGATGAGGGTCGAAAATGAGTGCAACGCATCCATACCCTATGCAAGATACACGAATGCCTTTGGAAACCAAAGCTACTAGCCCGAGAAAGTTAAGTCTTGATGGAGACTTAACTGAACTCAATTCTAGGTGATAAAGTATTGGTGTGGATCAGATCTAGAAGCCTTCTTATTTGGAAGATTTTGATTCAAGGAATGATTTATTGGAGATTTAGTGATTCAATAATTTTGTTTGGATAAAAATTGAGATGAATATTAAATAATAGAGTCACAAGAAGTCTAGAACGTGTGGGATACGTATGAAAAAGTTTAGGACATGTGGGACACAAAGAAGGAAGCGAAACCGGACTCGAAGATGCGAAGAAAGCGAGGAAAAGCGCAACGCCCAGAACAAGGCCTAGCGCCGCAACGCCCAATCCAGAACCCCAGCTCCAGGCACAATGTACTCAGCATCGCGGCGCCAGAGAGGCAAAAAGTCTATTTTTGATCTAATTTTGAGTTTTGAAAAGTTTTGAACTACCAAAATAAATGGACTCTTACTCTAATAAGGAATAGGGTTAGTAGGCACGAAATAACCCCTATATAAACACTTGTAAACCCTTTAGTTGAGATCAAGCATTAAAGAGAAAGTCTAAGAGAAAGAAAGAACTGGATAGACACTAAGTGTTTGTGTGCGCTAAGATGGAACCATCGTTTGGGTATTCATTGTTCATGATAGAGTAAGGGTATACTAAACATTAGGCTATTTTGAGAGTTTTTCATTGGATTTTCCTTGAAAAATATCTAGAGAGTTAATATGAGAGACTAAGATCTTTGGATCCACTATAGATGTAAGATTGTGTTGTGATCTTTATTTTCTGCGTTGAATTTTTACTATTTTACTTGATAAACAGGTTATTCTACTGTGTGTAGAAGTTAAGATTCAAGGTTGAATTTGGAGTTCTTTACTTTGACTTGATTTTAAGAGAGAGAACGATGATTCCTCCCTCAACACAACTCATAAATCTTATGCATAATAATTTGAGCTTAATGAGAGAGCCTCCGCTGTTTTTTCTTTAACCTTTCACCATCATTTTCAACCCTCTTATTGTAATGAAAATTTTGTAAAAACATATTCTAACACCAAATATTTATTAGATCTAAACCATGAAGTCACATATTTAAAGAGTAGTCATTAACAAAGACCAACAAAATTCAAAAATAACTAAAAACAAAGTTTAGGTGGAAGAAATCAATTATAAATACAAATCCATATGAAAGTAAACCTATATTAAAGAGACATTTAAATGGGAAATTGTTTCTCTTATGAAAGAGAAAGTAACAAAAAAGAAATAAATTAAAATAAAAAAGAGAGAACTCAAGAGTTGCTCTTTTCAACGAAAAAAAGAGAACTAGTAAAATAAAAAGTTTTTTGACTTTTAACTCCTTCTTATTAACTCAATCTCATAAAACTAGCTCGCATGACGCATGCTGTCAAAATCAAATTCATATTACATATAAAGGGGTTTATTACAATAAAAATATTAAATTCTTACCTAAATTTCTTTATTGAAATTTTTTTATTAATATGGAATAGAAACTTTTATAACCAACTACATGCATGGCAACGTTGTTTTATTAAAAGAAACATCAACAAATCTCATGTATATGTGTTTTCAAATGCGTATAGTCAGTGGGCTAACCCGGTTGTATGTGGGTGGAGGTATTTGATTTGTTTCAACCCGCTGGCCGAAGGTGGGCGGGAGGGTGGTGCTTGGTGTGTTTCTTTTCGCAGGTCGTGCTTCGCCTTCATGGGCTGATGGGCCTACATCTCTACGGGCTTGAAGGGGACTTTGACATGGCAAAGTAGATCTTGAGTAATCTAAGCATCCCGATTGTATTTTGACAATCGACATTGTGAAATGTTAATAATTAATAATGTTGAAATGATAATTGTGAAATCCAAAACAGGATAAAGGAAAGCAATAAATATGTAAGTCTCTTGCGTGAATAGTAGAATGATAAAAGAAGAGGAGATGAAATGGATGAAGAATTTTCACGCAATCTTGATTCTTGAAGAGGTTTTAGGTTGATCAGCCTTTCTACGGAATATATAATGGATGACATTAGAAACGACAACTTTCTAAAGAATTACCTTGGCAATAAATAAACTATAATGGGCCAATGGTCCTTCGAATATTGGGCTTGAATATCTCCAAACCTCGACCCAAAATCAAATCAAGCGTCACAATACGACGTCGTTGGAACTTAAATGAAAAGCAATCTATTCTTATTCTAAACCCTAGGTTTAGATAACACTACACTTCCCATCCCCTGCCCCGCCTCGCCTCTCTTACTTTTCTCACTTCTGGACATCTCGCTCTGATCAGATCCAATGGTACGCCTCTGCAATTACAAATCAATGCTGAATTTGAAATGCCCATTTGATTGATTTGTTGATTTTGTCGTCTTTTATTTTTGGTTTGTTTTGTAGGCCCCTAAGAAGGACAAGGCTCCCCCTCCCTCCTCAAAGCCCGCGAAATCCGGAGGCGGCAAGCAGAAGAAGAAGGTCATTGCTGATAACCCATTTGCGATTTTGATTATTGCTTCGTTTTAGTCGAAGAAATTAATTAGTTTTGTGTGTGTGTTAATTATTTGTTCGTGTATGTGGGTTTAACAGAAGTGGAGCAAGGGAAAGCAAAAGGAGAAGGTCAACAACATGGTGTTGTTTGATCAGGCAACTTATGATAAACTCCTTTCCGAGGCTCCTAAGTACAAGCTCATCACTCCTTCCATTCTATCCGATCGTCTAAGGGTAATTTTTCCCCTTTTTTCTCCCTCTTCTTTTTTCTTTTTGGTTATTTGCGCATTTGTGTTTCTTTTCTTTTAATTTGCTTAAATATAGTTCTAAGTGGGCATATTCTTTGTGGTCATTTACGCCTATTTGTTCTTTTTATGTCAAATAGTCGAGGGCAAGTTTGGAGAACTTCCCTAGAATAAGGTGGCTTGAACTCTCTAGGGAAGTGATCTATATGTTGATTATTTGATTGTTAACGATAACTGAATAGCAAAGTACTTTTGGCAATAGATATGCATGACATGTTGTGGAAGGCTATCTTTGGGGTCATTGTTCGCTTACTTGAGCATTTAGTCTGTCATTTGAGGATTGTTAGATTGTGGTTGTTTCGGTTGCTTAAGAGTCCCAATAATTTACTTGGCACACATATCAACCCTAGTATATGTCTTCCCCTCTTTTCTTATTTGGCTGCGTATGCCTTGCAGATTAACGGATCTCTTGCGAGGAAGGCAATAAGAGAGCTTATGGCCAGAGGTTTGATCAGGATGGTGTCTGCCCATGCAAGCCAGCAGATTTACACTAGGGCAACCAACACCTAAGTCTCGTGTTATATTTGATGATTAGTTCTTATGTAGTACCCTGTTGTGTTTGACTTCAATTTTTGTTTCTCTGAATCTTGTTGGGAGTGAGTATTTTATTAGACTGTCATCTGTCTTTCTTGTTTAATGAGGATTCTAAGGGCTTATTGAAATTGATTTTGTGCTTTTCAGTTCCTTCCCAGCAGTTGGTTGTATACTTGTGTACCTCTATATTTATTTCGTGGATGCATAGGAAATAAACTTCCTATATAAGGCTTGAATTATCAAGTTTCAACCTTCCAGCAGTTTTTAACCTGATCTATGATCTCTATTTGATATCCATTATTGGTATCTATACAAATGCTGTTTGTAGGAGAGATAATTGGTTAAGAGATGGTGTTGCCTAAAATTTTACTGGAACCGAGAAACATGGGAGTGTTATCATTTTTTGTATTTATTTTTCTTAAGGGGGAGTTTTATTAAGTATTGTCCGAGTTGGATTAACCTGGGCAACAGAGGGAGAAAATTTCAGTTGGGAAGGGAAACAAATACATTCATAGGGGTGGGTGAGCTGCTTATCTCATTGGAGAACCAGTTTTCTCTTAACCTCAGAGATTACCAATGCATATTTAAATCCTGATTCTTGAAAAGCTTTAGGGGTACCCATTCAAGAAATTGGCTCTGCTCCTGTCAATTGAGGGAGAGGTGTTTGCATCTTGAGTTTTGTAGATGGTTTGATTATTGAGACATTGGCTCCCTTGCAGTCATATATTGATAAGAGTGAGAACTAGAAGAGTCCTTAATGTGCCCAATGATGGTTTGTTGATTCAAAATTTCTGTATTTGGATTGCCCTTCTGCTTTGGCCCTTAGGAGGCCGCGGGGGAGGGAATTTATTTCAATGACAGGATTAGAGGTTTTAGGATGTGCCATATATTGAATGTGATTCTTCTTAATGCCAGCACTGCCTACCGTGAATAAGCAATGGTGCTAAGTTTATTTTGTTTTTTTTCCAGAATATGCATCATAATAAGTCTAAGAGCGAATTGAGTGTGTATTAAACTCGTAAGAACTATGGGAATGAGATATTGGGAGTAATGGCAGTATTGAACCCTTTCAGGCCATGAGCTCCTATAATTCTTGATGTTAGGCTTCCCCTAGAAATCTCACCAATATTGTATCGTTTGATGCAACTTGCTCTGGAGTCTGGGCAAATGAATATTTTACCTTTATTAAATGGTTGGATCATATTAAGATGTTGAAACACTTGTTCAAATTGATCCTGGTCGTTACTCTCAAGCAGTCTACTAAACGGTCTTGTTGAAATGATTCCACTTTGAGTTGATATCAATAAGTGGATCATGGTCGTTACTCTCAAGCAGTAGCAGGCTAAGTGAAGCCTTTGTCGCACAATGGATTGTTGCTCTTCTCTCTTCTAGTTACTACTTATTGGGCTCAGAGGCAGGGGTGCTGAACCTGACTGACAATAACCAATTGCCAACTGGTCCAATATACATTATACATAATACTACTACCCTCCATTCAGTAACAAACACGAGCTGCTGAGAAAGTTTCATTTACTCATTTTTCTTGTCCACTGTGGAGGTTCTACCATCATTGTTTCAAGCTATGTTTTGATATTTTTCTAGTTTTGGAAAGTTGGCAAATTTTTTATTTAGTAAATATATGAAATTTTGTTTCATAGTTGATTTTACTCCTAAATTATTTTCATAACAGTTATACTAAAGAATACATACTCATTATTTAATATATTTTCAAAATCATATATATTAAATATTTATTTACTTTTATTTGACAATTAACATGTTCACATCATAATATAATACGTATGATTCGAGGTGATAAAATAAGTTACGACACGATTATTCGACACCCTTTAAACAAAAATAAGTAGAGCGAAATTGACATAATTAATAAACAGGTCGAATCTGTATTACTCTTTTATTAATTATGTTGAATATGTGTTTGAGTTTTGTGATTTACAAATTCGTTTAAAACACGTTACTATTTAACTTATTGTTGAACTAAACGAATTAATTCGCAATTAGTTTATAAACGAATTCATAATTTATTCGTTTAAGATCCAAATTTAATTATAAAATTAAAAAAAATAAAAACCTAAATTATAACATCTTACTTCTACTCATTAAACTATTATATACAGTGAATTTTATTTTTTTATTATATTTTAAAATAATTTTATTATTAAATACATTTAATATTTAATTTTTTTTATGTAATTTTAAAATTTATTAACCGTGACTTAAACTTATTTAATCGTATTAAACGAATCGAATATTTTATGTAAACGAATTGAATTTGATTTATTTATTTAAACGTATCGAATCGTGTCATATCATGTCGTGTAATTTAAATATTAAACAAATCTAATTTGTATTTGAGTGTCTAATTCGTTTACGTAAACGAATCATATATGACTATGATAAAAAATTATTAATATTCTATATTAACATGATATAAATACGATTCATTTACACAAATTGTCACTATTATAATTAATTAAAATATTTAACTGCAAAAAAAAAAATACCCAATTTTGAATGTTTGAAGAAAAAGTATTATTTAATAATTTAATATTTTAAGCCAATAATAAATATTTTATTTGTGAAAAATTAAACTCCTTAACAAAAATCTCCTTAATTAGATGGCAATACATGCAATTGTTTTCCACAAACTTTTTAATTGAATGGCAAAATATAAATTTTCTCCGGTGAAGAATCTAATCTTGAAAAATGGGGCGTGACTTTTCTCTTAAAAAAGTTGTATGAGATTGAAGTTTTCTTATTCCAAATTTCTACATTGAATTACCTTCTCATCTCCATATACTCTTTTGATTGACAATAAAAGTCTTTCATTTTGTAAGAAAAAATATTTTAATGTTAAAATTAATATTTATTCAAAACAAATAATGTGTATATAAAAAAGTGTTTGCATAAATAAATAGAATTTATGTTACTAATCTCCATAATAGTGAATTGTGTATCTGTATAATCAATGTATCAATCAATTAATTATGAATAATTTATAAATAATTACTTATATTTATAACGTATTGAGTCTAAATCTTTTTCAAAATATACATGCATAAATATGAATTCTAGTTAATATACATTACGTTTTATTTATGTGATAAATTGTATTTAAGATGGATTCTACTTCAATGCTTCTTTTTCTATTAAAATTCTGAAATAATAATTAGAAATCATAATTTAATATGTTCGTAACTTCCGTAAAGCCTCTTTTACGTTTGTAAAAATAAACGTAAAAATCTTATAATTTGTTTGTTGGATATTGGATCCAATTTTGAGTCTCTAAATCATGCGGGCTGTAAATTACATGTATAAATTTATTTTATTCTTTAACATATTATAAAACTATGTAGCATAAAAATTTATTTATACAAATAAAATAATAAAATAAATATAATTTTTAATGAGAAAATAAAAATAACCTATACAATAAAAAGGCATGTATGTATCGTTGTCTTAAAGTCAAAGAAGTCTCCTCTCGTATCGATAATTGCGGTTCTCTTTAACTCTAAAATATAACAAAAAAAATTTTAATCACTTTCTTCAATAAGCACGATCACATAAAAAAATATTAAATCTACTATATCAAAGTTGCAAAAAAATAGTGTATATAAAATTTTAGAGTATAGATTTAAGATGCATATGTGTATAGATTTAGAGTAGATAATGACCATTTTATATAGTAGTCACAAGGCCTAAAGTATTAATCTCAATATTTAGTTAGCATTATTATAATTTTTAAATATTTTGTAACTCAAATATTAATTATGCAATTTATATTTAAAATTTGTAATTCTTAAATTAATTTTCATTAACATGAATTTGAATTTTGAAATTGTAACTCCAAGAATTTATAATATCCATTAAATTTTGTAACTCACAATTAAATTTTTTTTTCTAATTCCAACAATCTCCCACAAAGGTTTAAAAACCTTTTTATGTATATTAAGTTATATACAACTATTTATATATTACAACAATCTATTATGTAATTGGTATAAGTGCCTTTCGAACTTGAACTTATATTTAGTGTAAATAGCATTCATTTAAGAAATATGAGTAAATTATGTCTTAAACTCGATTTCTTTGACTAAATTTCAACTACTATATACATAATAGCAATGAAGAATTTATTTTGCGGATTAGCATTATTAATAGTCATGTGCTTGTATCTTGATTCTTATGAGAGTTTTAGAGTACAACTTAATTTTTATGATCGCGGTCTTACGATAACTTTCACTTAAGTGAGTCTTTCAATGGCATATATGACCTATGCCTCCTAAGAGTAATTTTGCCTTGGATTTATTAAGGTAAGTATTCTCTTAAATGTCACATTGTAACACTTCTTATCATAAAGATGAATGGAAACATACATTCTCTAAGATATGTTCGTAAATATTATACTACAAAAATCACGCAATATAAATTGTTTTTATCCATTGGGTCTCTAATCACAAAGGTTGAATTTCCTTGCAAGTTTAAGCCCCCCCACCCACAATTCTAAAACTATTTTCCTTGAAAACCCTCTTGTCAATTGATCAACTATATTCAACTTAGATTGGATATACTCCAAATGAATATATAATCTGAATATAATAACACAAGTTGTTAAAATAAAATAACTAAAAATAAAATTAAAAAATATAAATTAGATGCGATATAGGAAATAACAATTCAAACTAACAAAATTTTAAAGTACTAACTACTTATTTCAATAAATTAATTAAATGTATATACTTAAGAAGACAATTTTTTTTTAAAAAATAAACTTTTTTAAAAAAAATTATAAAACTTTTAATTATTTTAAAAGTTATTGTACAAACACAAAATATAAATAAACAAAATTGAATTTATTCTTTTAAAAAGAACTCAAAATTTACGTTACGTAAAATAATAAAACACAATTTTATCTTTGGACAATAAAAAATTTAAACTAACTACAAGATCTATTAAATAGTATTGGTAAAAAAAAATTATAACTAAAGAATCATTTTTTATCTATAAAAAAAATATGTTTATAACTTTTAAAGTTTGTAAGAGACATTTTGAAGAGTTTAATTATTATAATATGGAATAAATTTGAGAAAATTAAATTGAATACAAAAAATTAACACTTAAGTTTTTTTTCTACGTTCTATTTCTTATTGTGTAATGGGAGGTCAATAAAATTAAAGTAACTAACAAATTTCTAATAACAAATATTTCAATTCAAGCAAAATAATAAATATATGAATTTAAAAATTTAACAAAAATAATAATAAATCACAATCTTAAAAATACTACAATTCTCTCTTTGGGTTTAGTACGTAAGCTACGTGTACAAATTTATTTTATTCTTTAGCCATAACATAAAACTATTTAGCATAAAAATTTATAAATATAAATAAAATAATAAAATAAAGATAATTTTAAATAAATTTTTTTTATCTAGCCTATACAATGGAGAAGCACGTGTGTAACGTTATCCTAAAGACAAAAAAATTCTGCTCGTGTAGGTAATTGTGATTTTCCTTAACTCTAAGATACAATTAAAATGCTCTTACCTACTCTTCTTGACGAGCATAACAATTGAAAGAAAATATTAAGTCTACAATTTTAAAATTGTAAAAAAATAGTGTATATAAAATTTTATAATATTGACATAAGATGCATATATATGTAGATTTAGAATATGGAATGACCTATTTATATAATAGTCATAAAATTCAAAATGTTAATATTAATATTTATTTAATATTATTACAGATTTTAAATATTTTGTAACTCAAATATTAATTGTATAATTCACATTTAAAATTTATAACTCTTAAATAAATTTTTACTAACATAAATATAAAATTGTAACTCAAAAAATTTATAATATTTATTAAATTTTATAGTTCACAATTAATTTAAATTTTAATATAAAGTTTAAAAACTTTTTTTTTAATTATTCCAACACGAACTTCCTCGTCCAAAGGACATGGGCCGCCTTCTTTTTAAGTAATGAAAACCTGGTTATCATATCACCTTACCGCTTGGTGGTTTGATCGATAATATCATTTGCAACACAAACTTTGATTTTGCCGTTGCCCATCAATCAATCCCTTTACTGAATGCAGACATATGTACTCGTTTAATTTTGTGATGGGTCGAAGGTGGGCCAAGTGCTTCTGCTAAATTCAATGAGAACCGTCCATGGGGTGTTTTAAGTGTTGATGATATCTGTGATTTTTCATTTTTCAGCACAAAATCTTTCATGATCAAAGAACCTAATTGGTTGGACTTGGCTCCATTCAAATTCATTCACAATTGAAAATGAAATCTCATCTTCCAACTAATAACTATTACAAATAGATCGAATGGGGTTTTTAAACAACCCTCAACATGACATAACATAGCATTAACATGGCATGGTTGCAACGTAACATGTGTTTGTCTAGTATAAAAATGTTCAATATTCAACATTTTTCAAGTAAATGCCAAATTTATGTGACAACACAACACATACTAATACTAATAGGGATATTATCACCATTATCTTTAAGGTATGAATTAAAGTCTCTAATACTTATAAATTTAAAAAATTAATATTAATATCTAATTTTTTTTTATAAAATATATACGATTATTTAATAATTAAGAATATTTTATTAAAATTAACAAATTTAATATCAATCAGTATCAAATTATTATTTTGTCATTTGCATATTATTAAATGAGATTAACATAACATAACAATTGTACGAGTTTTAAAATTTTGATTTTTAAATATAATAAAAAATATTTATAAAATAATAAAAAATAAAATAAAATTTTAAAAATCTTTTAAAAAAATAAATTAGAAAAAATAATAATAATATCCCTTTAAAAAATAAAACAAAAAATTTTAAATACTTTAAAAAAATAATAAATTAAAAATATAAATAATAAATAATAATAAATTAATTAAAATTAAAAATAATAATAAATAAAACCTTAAATTTTTTTTAAAAAAAGCCAATTGCCAAAGCAACCGCTACTTGTAACGACTAAAATAATTGCAAAACTAACAACCAAACTGATTGCTACTTGTAGTGGTTGAAGTGGCCGTTGGTTCTACGGTCATTTTGGCCGTTGATTAGAGACCAAATTTTTTTGTATTTTTATATTTTAATTTTTTATATATATTTTTATATTATTTAATATTTTTTAAA
The DNA here is from genome assembly GCA_946807835.1 of Ailanthus altissimus. Taxonomy (NCBI): domain Eukaryota; kingdom Viridiplantae; phylum Streptophyta; class Magnoliopsida; order Sapindales; family Simaroubaceae; genus Ailanthus; species Ailanthus altissimus. Next base: position 18,865,906 of record OX327698.1, read on the forward strand.
ACGATACGAATATTTAGAATGTAAAATAATTTGATTACTTTTAAATTTGTTAACTTTCACGATAAATTATTAATAATCGAACATCAATGATATTTAAAAAAAATTGAATACTAACCTTAATTTTTTTAATTTATAAATATTAAATAAATTAAATTATATCTAAAAAAATATTAATAATAATATCCCCGTACTAATAAAATGGTCTGTCTAGTGTCCTGTCACAGATCCACTACCACTCCTTTCCCCTTTTTAAAAAGCTTGTGCTGCATGGAAATTATTGAAATGGGCCGTTCACCTCAAAATTGACCACATACACAAAATGTCTATAATACCAACTACACAACTGGGTTTGCATATTTGTCGAATGTCAATATTTCTTCATTATTATTACAAGATTTTTTAAAAAATTTAGTTTAAAGAGGACCATAATTCATATCAAATCTAGTATAATATGTAATTTTACTTTGTCTATTTAAATATGAGTAAATGCGGCATAATGTTTTCTTTTAATGATTGAAGATTGAAGATTAGTGAAGTCATTGCAAATATGTCAAGTCGTGGAAAAGTGCCAAACAAGAGAAGAGACTAACAATCTTGCTTGCATTTGCATAAATATCCACGATAATATTTTTTCCTCCCACTACAAATTAATAATAATCAACAATTTCAAGCCCAATTCAAAGAGAGAGAGAAAAATATTTAAACGTCCACTCTTTATCATTGAAAAACTTTATATTTTATTTCTTATAATTTCTAAATTTTGACTTTGAAATGGATAGTTGGTTGGTTTTTGATAAGTAACTAATAAACGTGGACATTTTAGAAACAAATGAACTCGGTGACAAGCAGGGACGAGATATTAAAATTAAAAATTATATTATATTAAAAATTAATTATAATAAAATTTAATTGTTAAATTTAAAATTTTAAAAAAATTAAATCAAAAAAATATTTATTTTAAAAGATAAAAATTATAAAAAACTTATTAATAAATTAAAAAAAATTAGATCTTAGGGCTATGGTTCCCTAAACCCTTACATAGGTCTACCCCTGATGACATGGATCATAGTGTCATTTGCATAAAGAGAGTCATATTATTAATTATTTTATAGTTGAATTTTCTTCTTTTTTTAAAAAAAATTTAAATAGAATCTTGTTTATTGAAAATTAACTCTTATCGCACTTTGTTCGTGCTATAAATTTTGAAGGGACTTGAGGTTTGTGTATGTTCAATATCCTGCTAGATGGATACTTGCCTCAGATTTAAGAAAAATTAAGACTAAAGAATCTATCAAGTAAGGTAAGGTTGAACCTTGCTGTCAGCAAACGAGGTTTGCACCTGGATTGTTAGCAAGCGAGTCACAAATCTTGGGTTCTTCTTGAAGAAAGATGAGTGAAGCTCTAACAATAAGGTTGCAGAATTTTTAACAAGTAAGGATGCGAAATTCTGGGTTGAATGACGAAAATAAGAAAATGATAAAAAGCATAAAAGCTTGGGTATTATGTGTATTGAATAGTTAATGATGATTATAATGAGAAATCAACTCTATTTATAGGCTACAAAACCTTTTATAAAACCTAATTTTACAAGAAAATGAATTCTAATATAATAAAATTTTCTATTATGTACAAATTTCTAAATATGCTTACAATACATAATTGGGCTCAAAATCTTAAAATGAAAAGCCCATTAAGCACTTTTTGGGCCGACATCAATAATACCCCCTACAAAACAGTCAAAAAGATAATTTTTGTTAAGGCTTATAACTTAATAAACCTGGCCTGGTTGCCCAAGACTAATACAAATCCTCAAAATCGCCTTAACTAGTTTATTGGATCGCCCAATCCTTACTTAAGACCTTTAAAATCGCCCTAGTTGGCCATCTAGGTCACCTAACCTTTCTTAAAACCTTTAAAATTGCTTCAGCTGGCTATCTAGGTGGCCTGATCTCACTTAAGCTCTTCAAAATCACTCGACATCAATGGAAGTCTTCTAAATTGTTCTGCCTTCATTAAGGTCTCTTAACTTTGCTTTTGACTTTTCTAGAGGTTGCTCGGGATCTTTTCTAGTTTTATTAATATCACTTGGTCAAGCTTATGGTCATTATTGTTTAAGCAAGTTTCATAAGTAAAAATATAGCCTAATACACTTTTTAATTCTTAGAAATCACCTTAAGATGTGTCTCTAAAGTAGAAATTTGCATGCCTTCAACCAGATCATCTCTCATTAAGACCTTATAGCATATCGATATAGAAACCATACATTATTAACAATCACCAATACATCATTCCTGAAGCATAAATTGCTTAGATGATCAATTTTCATCCTTTACTATATAAAATTGCTTATGGTAACTCTTTGATGATAAAAATCGACTGAGATAACTCTTTTATCCCCAATCATCCTGTGTTGCTTGTCTAGATTCTGAAATTCGCCTTAATTTTACTAAGATGCTTCAAATTAGCTTTTATTCACCAATCTTCTGAACCAATAACATACTTAGTAATTTTTATATTTTTGCTTCCAATAACTTTTCATTTTATTTTTCAACAATTGTCAATAACTGTCAGGATATTTATTAATGGTTATTATTTAATTATCTAATCATTGCTTTTAATGATCTTAAAAAATGCTAACGTCCCATCATTATTTACTTCATTAAATGCTAAATTATTTTAATGAGTGACCTTTCGTCTTAACCGCACTTAGGTACTTATAAAGTGAAATGGCCTTTATTTTTACTTTCACTTTTACTTAAAAGCAACTTCACTTTCTCTACTCTTCAAGAGCATTCTCTAATTTATTCTTCAATCTTCAAGCTATCTTCATCAATCTATAAGGTAAGTACTCAACAAATTTACTTTTTGATTCTTAATTTGCTGCTTTTTTTTTATACTTAATCTTTGTTTTTTTACCTTTGATTTCAATTTGTAGTAGCTATTAAGGCTTCCAAATCGATCAATACCTCTTACTCCAAAAAGTCTCTTACTATAAAGGCTGATGAAACCCCTTTCAACCTCCACGCCAAAGTCTAAAATATTGCCTTGTCTGATCAGGTTGCCACTTAGGTACTTGCATACTTAGCTAATCATTTAGGGTATATTTTTTATCCTTATGAATATAGGATCATAGTATACTACCTTTGTTATTTTCCTGCCCACTTTAAAGACCCAATGAGGTTTGGCCAAGAGCAAAACATGTCTATTTGGTTGACCTCCAAATCGATCAGATCTTGGCCAAAATCAACTAGTGATTTTATAAGTAGCTGAATTGCCTAGAACTGCACTTTGGTTCAGTATAGAAATTAACTAGGATCTATGATCTCATCAAACTTTCTAAGTATTAAATTCCCCTCCACAATGACTTAATATCGGCCACCCTTTTATTTTGGTCTAGGTCGATCAACTACTTCTGTTTTAGGCTTAGGTATATGGCGTCCATCCTATACTACTTAGCAGTTTTTTTTTAACTTACCGGTCCATGGGGTTGAAATTGACTTAGAGTTAAAAGTAGATGAGGTAGGCTTATACTTCACTAGGGTCGAGTTTAGCTTTTGAAAATTCATGAATACCTTTAGAAAAAAATTGGCCAAACCCTCTAGGACAAAATATATCGCCTTCTTGCTATATTGGCTTTGTAAATAAGCCCATTTTCCCCTTTCTTAAATAATCACTAGAGAGTATTTAAAAGTTGCAATCGCCCTGAGTAATGGTGTCTCCTTAGCCTTATGACCCTTTTCCTTTCTCACTTATATATGAGTCCTTTTGTGTTTCTTCCTTTTAAGGATGAGTCAACATTTTCAAATGCTAGGGGTCTTTTATTGATTCTCTATTTTTAGATATCAGCCTACTTTCCTTCTTTTTTCAAAGTAACTTCTCAGCCTGATGAAAATCAACTTAGTTGTTATGTTGTTTGGCTCCTTCAATGGCAGATCAAAGACTTAGGTTTTAGAGATTCATTTTCTTATTACTATAGCACCCCTACTTTAGATGACCAATCCTTTTGTCGCCTTAGGCCAACCCTTTTTGGCTCTAAGTGGACTAAATGGTCTTATAAGGGTCAAAACTGTACCCTTGATGAGATCGCCTTGAATGTAAAATGGCATGACTTATGGGTTAGTTGTATAACTGCTCATGACTTGCATTATAGGATGATTATCGCTCCAGGGATAAACAATAAGTATGGAATAGAGACTTATCATCTTCAATGGTTAAGTTGCCAATTTGGTTTTATCCACGACGTTCCACACCCCAACTTTTTTTTCAGCAAACTAGAAATTTTAGGAATAGGGTAAGTTTTAGAGAAACCTTTTTGTCGACCAGACAATTAAAATATCCAATCTCTTTATGAGATCGCTTCAGTTGGTCAATTTTCTAATTTCTCCTAGTCCCATGAGTATGTTTGATACATATTGTGAAGAGGGGTTGACCAGTATTTCTTTATGCCTTTAGATGCAGCTTTTTCATGCCAACATTTTGAGGAGTCTAATAGTTATGCTGTTGTGCAGGTCGGCCAGAAGAAGTCAAGGAGTAAGCTGATTCATGAAATTCTAAACTTTGAATAATTTTATAAGTTCAAGTATAACTGTAATAAGATAAAAGAAATAAAGAGTCTGTGTTACCAGAGGAAAAAAGAGCTCCTCTTGAAACATAGATGGTTGATCGTAAAACACCAAACCCAATGGGTTGGCTTAGGTAGCCCTTGGTTGAGGGAGGTATTTTTTTAGCGACCATTTGTGGATTTGAGACCTCTAATTTCAACGACTAAGTTCAGAATTATTGGCGATATCCTTAGAAAAAGAATGAATCAGCTTACATGGACCGGTTTCTATCTTGATGAGTATAATAAATCTATATTTGACCTTGAATCAATTAAAATCATTGGCGATCCGAGTTGATAATGTATAAAATTGCACTCTTTTTCCTATTGTTTCCATTTATGATTTTAACTTCATTTATTCCTTGTATGCAAAGGCCATCACTATAACTCTAGACGTCCTACCTGTTACTGCAGAGGAGATGGCTCATCCCAAGAAGAGTGTAAAAGTAAATATTCGCTCTTGAGCTTTATTTGTTATGTTTTCTTTGATAGATCGACTGCTTATTACTTGTTCATTTTTTTAGACAACTGCACAAAAGCCACAATGCATTAAGATTGTTCACTTTAAGATTCCCTCAAAAGAGTTAACTGCCTCACATCAATCTATAATGCTTTCACCTTTGATCATGCTAATAAGCAAATCACCCCAAATGCCTACTGAGGACCCGATTGCCTTTGATCCTGTTCCGTCGCCTATATTAGTTGCACTGCCCAAACTCTCTCATTTCCCTCCAAGATCATTCAAGATGGGAAAACCAATAGCAAGGAAACCCTCTCAGCTGGTAGAGGTGACTTCTGTAACCGACGTCTTGTCTATGTTGCTAGAGGAGTCTTCTAATGAGAGTATAAAGACACCATCTCTCTCTCTCTCTCTCCCTCCTAATGGTGACTCAGTCTCTTCATCTTCAAATGTCCAACTTAAAGTAATGAAGACCATCCATCAGATTAAGGCACTCAAGGGTAAGATGGCTGATCTTCTTCTCAATGATCGCCAAATGCTAGAGGTGAATAAAAAACTAAAGTTTATATCTAATAATGCTTTAGGTGATTCGATGTTAATTGGCCTGAAGACTCAACTAGATGAGTTTATTACTGCCTTCACTTCATTGGTAAAAAAAAGCAGTCAACCGTCAATATAATCATAAGGCCGAAAAAGAAGCTGAAAAGAAAACCGAACTGGATTGCTTGGAGGTGCAGCCTATGTTTGAAGTCAAGGAGCTAAGAGATCAGAGTAAGGCTACTGAGAAAAGGATCGAGGCTTTGGAGAAAGAGCTATCTGAGCTAAAGGCAGCTAAGGCAAAATGCACAGTAAAATCTCAGGCTTTAGGGTGATAAGTCCTGGAAAATCGTCCCAAAAAGGTTGAATTGAAGAAAAATCTCAAAGCTAAAAATAAGACTGTGCTTAAGGATGAGGCTGATGTAAAGGTGGTCAACTTCTAAATGGTTGAGTTTTTGAATTAGCTTGATAAAATGTAAACTGGCCCAAAAAGCCTCTCAATTGTAATTACTTTTTAAAGTATAGAAACATATTTTTTGCTAATTGCCTTTATTCTTGCTTCTTTATAATTTTTATAATTCACCCTATCGTGATGTTAAAATTTCAATCGATCAACGATTACTTAGCAATTTTGTTAAGGCTAATAAATTCGTAAAACTAGCTTAAATATTGACCAATCTTAACAATTTTTATTTGCAAATTGCTCAAAGACTGCCCGTGAATTGAATTTTAACTGATCTAAAATTGATCGGCCATTTATTGAATATAGTTAATGTTTGCAAAATTGGCTTTAAAGACTTAGCCGATCCTAAATTACTCTTAATTATCAGCCTAACATAATGGTCTACATTAGTCGATTAAAATTCATGAACTTTGTGAACTTAAAAAGACCGCCTTGTCGACCTTTTCCCAAATTGTTGGCCAATAAGACTTGAAGTATTTTTCATTAATCGCCTTGGGATAGATAACCCCTTCCAAATCGCGTAGCAGATATGTCCTCTTGCCAATGACGTTGGCTATTTTGAATGGTCCCTCCTAATTGGAATTGAACTTTCCAAACTCGTACTCCTTGAATCCAACTAGGAGGATAATTTTCCATAATAGATCACCTTATTGAAAAACTTGATTATGAGCTTTTTATTGTAAGCCCTTTCTACTTTCTTCTTCTATGCTTCGAGTCGATTCAAGGCTTCAAGATGATGTTTGTCTAGTTAATCCATTTCATCTATCATAAAGTCTTGATACTATTAGGGGCTTAATTCTTCTTGAAATCACCTTCTAGTTTAGCTTCCAATCAATTTCATTGGAACCATTGTTTCATGTCCATAAACCAATTGATAAGGTGATGTCCTAGTGGCTGTCTTTGGGTTGACTATGTTCGCCTAAAGTATTTTTTGAAGCTTCTTATGCGATGATCTAGGACTATCTTTGATTGTCTTCTTCAGTCCCTAGATGATTAATTTGTTCATTGATTCGGCTTGCCTATTTGATTGAGCATTGTATGTTTTACTATTTATGAGTTTGATGCTGAATTCCTTAGCAAAATTGACCATTTTTGGACTATCTTTGATTGCGATGATCTAGGACTATCTTTGATTTCCTTCTTCAGTCCCTAGATGATTAATTTGTTCGTTGATTCGGCTTGCCCATTTGATTGAGCATTGTATGTTTTATTATTTATGAGTTTGATGCTGAATTCCTTAGCAAAATTGACCATTTTTGGACTATATTTGATTGCGATGATCTAGGACTATCTTTGATTGCCTTCTTCAGTCCCTAGATGATTAATTTGTTTGTTGATTTGGCTTGCCCATTTGATTAAGCATTGTATGTTTTGCTATTTATGAGTTTGATGCTGAATTCCTTAGCAAAATCGACCATTTTTGGACTATCTTTGAATGCGATGATCTATAACTATCTTTGATTGCCTTATTCAATCCTTAGATGATTAATTTGTTCATCGATTCAACTTGCCTATTTGATTGAGCATTGTATATTTAGCTATTTATGAGTTTGATGCTGAATTCTTTAGCAAAATCGACCATTTTTTTTCCCGTAAAGACTGTTCCCTAGTCGGTTGTGATTGATTCTTGAAGACCATGCATATATATGATGTTCTATTTGATTAACATTATAATCGACTGTTGGTTGATTGTAGTGGAATTGGCTCAACCCATTTTGTGAAATAGTCAGTCCCCATAAAGATAAAAGAATGTTGTTTTGAAGATGGTGGTATATTTTCCCAATTATATCTATGGCCCATCTTTTGAATGGCTAAAGTTTAATTACCGTGTGCATTTTGTCTGCTGGGATGATTTGGATTGGCCTCATGTTTCTAACATTTTTTTCAACTCCTTTTATAGCTGTAACAATCTTGTTCTATGGTTGGCCACTAAAAATTAATTTTGAGGATAACTTTCTTTATTATTCACCCACTAAGATGAGCTCCAGCTAAACCTTCGTATGATTCAACCATAACCAACATGTTTTCCTTAAGACTAATGCATACTAATAATTCGCCCAAGGGTGCCCTTTTGAATAATTCTCCTACAAAAAGAGCGAACCTTGGTGTTATGACCCTAATTCCTTGATCAGTATTTTCATCAAAGTTCTTCATATAGGCTATCAACTCATCTCTTTAATCTTTATGAAAATCGACCTGTAAAATTACCCTTTGTTAAGTCCGTAACTAGGGACTATGCAAATAAAAATATGGCCGATGGATCAAAGGGATCTCCTCAATCGCCCTCTTGAACTTTGATGCCTCATAGGCAAGATCATTGACTTTTAAGTTATTCATTCTAGTTAAATACTCGACCAAGGTAGATGAAAAACCTTAGAGTAGATGTCTGGCCTTGTTACTGTATAGGACAAGTAGGTCGGCCTCATAATTACATTCTTTAATTATTTACTTAATAACTAATAAGGAGTTGCCATTGACTTCGATCTCCTTAACTTATATTTCTGCAAGTACCTCCAAACCTATGATGAAGGCTTCGTACTCTGCTTGGTTGTTGGTACGTGAAAAGTCCAACAAGAAAGACATCTTTGTCTTTAATCCTGAGCGAGATGATAGGATGATTTTTGCTTCAGCGACTTGGTTTGTCTTCAAATCGTCAAACCATAATTGCCAACTTGTATTAAGATTGTCGATTTTGAGGTTGGCCCTGATTATGTATACTGTAGGATGGTTTACAAGGAAATCAGTAAGAGTTTATCTTTTAACTATTTTCAAAGGGACATATTTCAAATTAAACTCAAATAATGGAAGCGTTCACTTTCCAAGTCGATTTCTCAAAAATAGTTTTGCTAGGAGATACTTTATTATCTATGTTTGGCCTATCACATACACTGTTGTAGGCAATAAGTAGTATATTAATTTTGTGCATGAAAAATATAAGGCCAAATATATTTTCTCAATTGCAGTGTATTTGGTCTTAGCGTCGTTTATGACTCGACTAAGATAATAGATAACTTTTTCGACACTGTCATATTTCTATACCAATATACTGCCGATCGATTCTTTCGCAGTTGTGAATATAGAATCAGGGGCAGACTGGGTTTAGGTGACACTATGATTGATGAACTTATGAGATATCTCTTGATTTCCTCAAAGACTTGCTGGTAATGAGCCATCCACTTGAAGTCTTCTCCAATTTTTAACTTAACTAGAGGCAACCATGCATGGAGTTAACTGGCAGAGTTTGTAATAAATTGTCTCAAAAAATTTATTTTACTGATTAATTATTACAATTCTTTCTTAGTTCTTAGTGTAGGTGCATTTATAATCGCCCTGGGCTTATTTTGGTCTATTTTCACCCTCTGTTGGTATACTAAGAAGCCAAGAAAGTGACTAGATGAAACTCTAAATACACACTTTAACATGTTCATCTTCAACTGATGTAGTCTCACCCTCTAAAAGGTTTTTTGTAGATTGACCAAGTGTTAATCCTCAAATTTAATTTGATCACCACATCATCAATATACACCTCTAATAATCTACCGATCATATTATGGAATATAGCATTCATGACACGTTGATAAACCGCCCCAACATTATTAAGGCCAAATGGCATGACAACCTATTCATACATTCTAATTGCCCAAAGACATCAGAATGCTATTTTACTAATGTCATTCTTTGTAATGAATATTTGGTTGGAGCCTGAATTTTCATCAAGAAAACTGAGAACTCAATGGCATACTGCTGAGTCGACCAGCATATCGGCTATGGGCATTGGGTATTCATCATTTGGGGTCTCTAGGTTAAGATTATGAAAGTCTATGCAAAGTCTCAACTTACCATTTTTCTTTATCATTGGGACCACATTGGACAACCACTCTATATAATTTGTCAACCTGATAAAACCTGACTTAAAGAGTCTTTTTATTTCACCGGCGATTTTACTTTCAACTTTTCTTGACATCTTTCTTATATGTTGCTTATATGAAAGGAATTCATCTTTAATTGACAAGCTGTGCTAGACTAATTCTCTACTGAGGCTAGGTATTTTTGTGTAATCCCATACAAAAATATCTCTAAATTCTTTGAGAATTTCCAGTAGTCTGGACTTATATGCCAGGTTTATTCTTTCACTAATGAAAATCAGTATGTTGTCGCCCGCAATCCCTAAATTGATCTCCTTAAGTTTGCTTTAGAGGTTGTGATCATCTAGTTTTGCTAGAGCTGGTTTTAACTCTTGGATAATTTATGGGTCTTGTTTTTCATCTTTAAAGATGCACTCAGTTAACGCAGCTGTATATCTCTTTTATCTATTCATTAGAAAAATAGACTAAGGATCGGCCTGTCTTGATTGTAGTGAGGGGGAACAAGTTCCCCCTTGATGACTTGCTAAGCGTCAGCCACCACTGTTGTGGCTATATCCCTAGTATATTGGCCGGTGTCATTCATTCTCAGGATTATGGTGGCCAAAGTGGGGTCATACAATGAGGCGAATGCTACTTGTCTATCTTCTTCGAAAAGATTTGGATTGGCATGAATTATTTTAACTGAGCTATCCGGTTGCCATCTAAAAATCATTTGATGTATCGTGGATGGCAAACTATTGTAGTGAATCCCATCTCGCCCAAGCAAGATATTGTAGTCGCTCAATACTTTGACTACATCAAATGGTTCTTCTTTCTCAACATGGCTGATTTTGACTCAGAAAGAGATAAATTTATTGGTTAAGGTTTCGCGTCCAATAAAATCGGTCATGATTACCTCTAAGGACTCCAAGTTATTTTTGCTTATCCACAACTTCTTCAACGTCCTTAAAAGCAAGATATTGACTCCTGACCCATTATTGATAAGGATCCTTTTGCAAGAAACTCCATTAAGGTCAACCTTAATGTAAAGGGGCCAAATATGTTGGATTATGTGTTCCGCTGGATGAAGTAGAGTTAGTGGTGCTAATTTGTCTGGCTTATCCTCCATGATATTATAGATGTCTACCACATCATCATCTAAAGGAGATAGTTATTTGGTTTTGGCTAAAACAATTCGAGCAACATGAGTACCACGGTGACAACCTCTTTTATGATGTTCTCCCTTGTTGTGCCCTGGCTAGGCTGACTATCTTGAGTTTTAAGGTCGAATTGGCTGTTTGGGTTGCCTTGGCTATCTTGATCAACCTGAGACTCTGGCGATTCTTCAATCTTTCTATTCACTGGTACTTAGACTTTCCTTTGGGATTTATACCCCCTGTTGGTTTATTTAGTTGGCTGTAGTGCTTATGGCACTCTATTCCCGTAAAGATTTTTGTTGAAGCTGTTAATTTTGGCCAGGGTTTCTTCGATTGTTTGGCCATCGCCTTGGTTCTGGATAGTATGTTCGAGATGCCTGAGTTGTTCGCGCCTCTGTATTTTTTTTTTTTAGTCTTGATCAACCTAGGTTGTGAGGGAGTACACTTTCCTAGCTAGTCAAATGCACTTCGTCTCATTCTATTAACTTTCCATTAGCTGACCGCGTTGGCCCGAGGCTTAAAAGCCCGTATGGGCTGGTAAGAAGTTTCCCTTTCTTCCAGGTCGCTCTTGACCTTCTGGAAAGTGGTTTAGCATTGAGGACAAATTAGACAAGCCTTCTTAGTAGTCGGTTAATCATCTGGAGCTGAGTCTACTCCAACCACCATCTTATTTCGGGTTGCCTCTAGATTTGAGTCGCTCACTTGGATTTTTATCCTTGGCTTATCTAAGGTCCAAACTGTTATTGATGACTTTTTCCCCAATAAATTCCTCTTTGTAAGAAGAATAACAACGTTGGTCCCTGCTGTTAGGAATAAGTTGGTTTTTATTAAAAGAGTCTCTCTCTTAGAGCTAAAAAGAAGGCAACCTTCATCAATCAGCCGCTGAATTTCATTCCTGGACACGATACAATTATTTGTACTATATCGCCAGAAGTTATGCCATTTACAGTAGTCATTCCTTACACATTAGTTGACTGGAGGGATGGTGTGGCCTTCAGACAACTTTATCTGTTTGTCCATTAAAAGTCAATAAAAAATCTGATCAATTTTTCACAGATCGAATGAATAATCTTTGGCGATCTAAGAGTTCTTGCTGAACTTCTTCTTTTTCTTACTAGGGGCCACCTTCTTCAATACTATGACTCGTTTGGCCTTTCATTTACTACTTCAGCAATGCATACTTCTTCATCAGAGTTTAACTTGGTTAGTGAGTTGTCGAATTGTCTTAGCTTCTAGAAATTAGATGAGCTGGCCTCACCATAATGCATTGTGAACCTGAAAAAAATGTTCGAACTATTAGGATTTGTGCTTACGTGTCATCCCATTATGTATAAATTGTTAATTATAGTATTTATACAATTATCATTTCTAATAAAATTATTAATATTATTGTTTATTAAATGGTAAGATGCTTGTAATATTTCAGACATTGTATAATCTGAATGAGTTTAAATTTGATCTAAAGGAGTTTAGATCAGTGTTAAGAGTTAGCAACGCTAATAGTTATAAGTACTAAGAGTTAGTGGTGCTAAGAGTTAATAAGTTGTTAGAGTTAGCAAAATCTAAGGAGTTAGAGCCTTATCTGAAATATAACAAAGATCTAAGAATATATTAGTAATGAAGTAACTATAAAGAGTTGTATATGGTGCTAGAAAATGTCATTATGCAAGTATGTTCTCAAAACTCTATTTTTGATCTAATTTCATCGATGCAGGTTTATCGGTGGTACCCATCAATATAAATTAGTCTATATTTATATCTGGATGGTCCAGATAGTTAGTCTTAATAAACCATGAGCTTAGTGAAAGCTCGTATAGAGATACAGGTATTTAGTAAGGACTAGATATTAAACAGACTCACAAAGACCTCCAATAGATATCTCATAAAGCCATCAATGGAAGGTCTTTCGAGTTGAGTAGTATTTGTGGTCTTTTGACCTGAACGCCACGATGGGCTTGTGAGTGATCCACCATAATTTGGTTCCACACATGTCAGAAATATTTTATGGTCTGACTGTTGGGTGTCGCTGGGTATGGTCCGATGCTCATAGAGTCTGGTGTTTGTAGATATGGGATTTGTTAGCTCATATGAGTGGGTTGTATATCCTGATGTTCCGATATTGTATTTAAGAAAGTCTTGTGGCCACAAGCATAAACCTCAAAAAATATATTCAAAAGGAATAAACAATATCTCAAAACTATTTGTGGATATTGTTTAAGGAAATATAAATCTGGTGATAAGTTCATGGTTGAGCAAATAGAGATTTGACGGTGATGATCTATATCTTTACTCTTCCAAGATATAAATGATGGAATGATTATACGAATATGCTATAAACTTAACTAGCATGGTTTAACGCACTGATTTATAATATCTATAACGTGAATGTGGGGCATCGTTCACGAATGTATGGATGAACTTCATATGACAAACCGAGTGTGGATCTAGAGAGTCTTACAATATAAAGTATACTCATTGCGCACTAGGACAGTGAACTGGATTGAATAAATCGATTTAGTAAATTTCAACAAAATAGAATAAATATTTCGAGATCCCTCAAAAAGTGTATTTGTCAAGACTTAATTATTAAGTACATCATTTAATTAGTTAACAAGAGTTGTTAACCAATAGGATGGTGACAAATAGCAAAATCTAAGCCCTTAATTTTGTATCATGATATATTAATAAAATAATACAAAAAATAATTTTGCTTTATTTTATAATATTGTTATATATTAAATCCACTAAACATTATTAATATAAATTGGTTATATTAATTTTTTGTCTAATAAAATTAAATAATATGTCATTTTGAATAGTGGAGGCATATTGTATTAAATAGAATTATTGTAGGTCATTAAATAAATTTTTTATTCATTTGATTCAAATAGGTGGCCGACATCTCTTAACTAATGAAGGGAGCACTTCTTAATACAATGATAGTGTTTTATGCATTAAGGAAATGAAGAAAGCAATTGCATATTTTATTGTAACAAAATTGAAACAAAACAAATAGGCATATTCATTCTTCCAATGGTAGACATTCAGCTAAGTGAAGCAATGGAGGGAGAGAGAGAAATGCTTTGTCTTGTTTTTCTTTTCAAGAAGTTGAAAGAATAGTGTGTGAAGTCATTTTCTATTTTTCTCATTCTACACACTTGGATAATTCGACAATGACAAAGAGAAAAATTTATTGTTGTTATGTTAGTAAAGTGCTACTAACAAGAATAAAAGAAAACTTCATCTTCCTCTCATTTCATGGATGACTAAACCATATTCATATTTATGGAACAATTTTGTATTCAAAGAGTTTGAATATATATTGTTAGAAATTTTAAATCAAACCTACCATTCTAACTCTATAATCTCACCAAATCATTATGGACTAGAATTGTTTAAGAATATATTTCAAGGTGAGCTCTTCACTTAGATAGTTGGAGGACATGGAGATTTTGTAAAGCTACCTTTATTAGGTAAGTGTTTACATATTATTTTAGCACAATTGTTTATTATGTATAAATTTGTATAATAGTTATACATGTGCATATATGTGTTTAATTTGTTAATTGGGTGTATTTTGTTAACATGTTTCCGCTGCGTGTGGTAAAGTTTTGAAATTATATGCACACTCATATATCACACATTCAATCCAACACGAACGTTGTGATATTTTTCTCAACTGAAAACAGAAAGAATTTTGGGATTTTATATCCTTTTGAAAAAGAAAAAATGTGTCAATGCTATAAGGATATGGCTTTTGGTAAGATGGGCATCATAGGCCTTGGGTTGACCTCATATTTTGCAACGCTTCTGCCAACATGTTCATATCCAACTTAGGTCGCCCGAAACTACTAATAGGTTGCATAGGCTCTATAGTCCCAAATTATATCAGCGAGAATGAGTTTGGCTGACTTATTCTTGGCCTTAAGGAATAGACTGATGTAAACTCCCTAAATTAATCATGTTACCAGCTTGATCTTAATTGAAAATATGTCCTAGCCGGTTCGGGTGGACTTGCGAGTTTGTAGACTCCACTCTCTCAGGTCGCTTAAGAATATTGACTAAGCTATAAGGTAGGTCGATCTGGTTGTAACTATGTTGTCATTAAGGCTCTTGTAATTCAGGGTTTGGGCAACCTTGTAGAAGAGCTGTTAACTCTATTTGGTTCTGCCTCATCGACTTGAGATTTTTTAGAATGCTTCGGCTTATGTTTTGATTATCTTCAATCAGTGGTAAAAAAAATTGCGACTATCTAATTTTGAGCATTATGCTGAGTTGTTGATTCTCCTTGGCAATTCCAGCGACCAACCCCTTGTACATCAGTTGTGAAAAATGGCTTGGGGTATAGAAGACTACTAAGGTGAATCTTTTTTAACTATTGGTTCAGTAGTTTCTCCTCAACTTGGGCCAAACTCGCCCCGTCCTACTCAAATTCAGTTGGATCTCTAAGCTATGGAAGAGTGGTCGCAAACAATTCAATGCCATTTTTTTTCTATTATGTTCTTTGACATTTGTCTAGTTGTTACTGACATACAATGAATGTTGTCCCATTAGGTGTGCCAAAAATATGTTCATGCTATAAATTTTGAAGGGACTTGGGGTTTATGTATGCTCAGTGTCCTATTAGACGGATGCTCGCCCCTAATTTGAGAGAAATCAAGACTGAAGAATTAATCAAGTAAGGCAAATTCGAATTTGGCTGTCAGCAAGCAAGGTTTGCACTTGGGCTATTAGCGAGCGAGGTTTATCAGTAAACCTGGGCTGTAGTACAATGAGCGATTCACTGAGCTTGGGTTCTTTTTGAAGAAAAATGAGCGAAACTCTAATAACAAGACTGCGAGATTTTCAATAAGTAAAAATGCGAAGTCTTAGATTGAATGATAAAAAAAAAAAGATAAAAAGTATAAAAGTCTGAGTATTATGTATATTAAATAATTGATGGTGATTACAATAAAAAATCAAACTTATTTATAAACTGTAAAATTTTATACAAAATATAATTTTACAAAAAAATAAATTTTAATATAATATAATTTATTATTATGTACAAATTTTTAAATAAATTTACAATATATAATTGGGTTAAAAATTTTAAAACAAAGAAATTCATCAGACATTTTTTAAGCTGGCATCAACACACCCATTATTTGCCCCGCTAGAAAGCTAAATAATGGAATGTATTAGAGTTTTAAGATAGTTGTTTAATTCTTTTTAATTATTGAAAAATTAATTTTAATTTTTTTAATCATTTAAAAGGTTGTTTGATTGATTATATTTGTAATTATTAAAAAAAAAATTAGGATGATAATTTTAACCCCTCGGGCTGTTGTTCGAAAGATTATTTCTTCGTAATTATTTAAAATTGTAATTTGAGAAAAAAATACTTATATAGAGAAAATCAACTCTTACCCAACATTCACGATGAACTAGGAGAAATACTTTGAATTATTACATGATATTTTCTAATAATTATAAATACCAAGATTTTGTAGGATTTATCGTGAGGGCTCACAAGTCAATGAAGCTAAGAACCCGCCACCTTCAACAGCTAATTCACGTATTTCACTTCAGTTTTCCAACCATTTGACCAAGCCCCCGCCCCCCTTTCCTCAGTTTACCCTTGGTGTGTAATGTGTTCTTCTTCTTTGATTTTGTAGTTTCTTTTTTTAAACTTAAATTCTGGGTATTTGAGAATTTTGTTTCTTAATAACTAGCATGATCTGGGTAGCTTCAGTTCAGTTCAGTACAGTTTAGTTCCTGTTATGTTTGGTTACGTCATCAAAGTTACCTTTTGATCAGGTTGCTTTAAGTACACTAGTTACATTGTTCTCTAGTTTATCCATCTAAAATACAACTGTCATTTCTATTTATTTGTGATTATCTTTATGTGATCTATACATTACTTGGTTACTTTTATTACAATTACTTTATTGGGATTCAGTTTCGGTACTTGTGAGATTCTGACTCTTATCATTTTAATCATCATCCTTATCTGGGTTCACTTGTTTATTTTTCATTTTTCTCAATTTTAGTCTTAGGCTCCTGTCAGAGAAAAGGAAGGGCAATGGATTCTTGCTGCGTGGCTTTGAGAGCCAATACCCATTTGGCCAAAGTTAGCAAAAATGGTTTCAAGAATAGAGACAATGCTTTTGGCGAGAGAAGATCAATGGTAGTTTAAGCAATAGTGGTTGGGTTAATCATTTGGCAACAAGTTTGAAAGCTACAAAGAGAGTCAAGAAGATCAAACCTGGTGATGCCTATGCTGTTACTTCAGACAGTGCCAAAGAGGTTGTGGTAATTAAAATTCTATTGATTCAAAGTAGTTCTTTTATCGTTCCTGAAAATGATCATTGCTAAGCAGAATTAGAATTTGCGAGGACAAAGGACGTATCTTGTTTATTTTAGCATTTGATTTATATTTAAAGTTGTATAATTTATAATCATCCTAAAAGAAAATATAATTATGGAGTTTCCTTTTTTTCTTTCTTAAAAGAAGAAACAAAAAAAAGTTTCATGTGGTGTTAGATATGTAGTCTCACTTTTGCTGTAATATGATTTCAGACCTTGCCACCACCAGTGTTTGAGAGAAGGAAAGCAAATCCAAAAAATGTTGCTGCAATCATATTGGGAGGAGGTGCAGGGACTCAGCTCTTTCCTCTTACCAGTAGAGCAGCAACACCGGCTGTAAGAAATCATTTCTACTGAACTTGTTTACTTTAATGTAATTATTGACTTGTGATGACTTGACTTGACTTGATTATAGTGGATGTTGGCTAACTTGATTGCTTTGAAGTCTCTCCAATTCAGGACTAAGGTGAAACTGAATTTTTTGTTGGAGAAAACAGGCTGCTCTTGCATTAATTTTCCAATACGAGTATATATTGCTCCATTAAATTTCTGATCATGCTAACACAGTTGTCCAGAAGATCATGAGTTTATTTAGGACCTGGGGTCTCATTTGGCGATAATTAATCATGATCTGCAGGTTCCAGTTGGGGGCTGTTGCAGGCTTATAGACATCCCTATGAGCAACTGCATCAACAGTGACATAAGCAAGATATTTGTGCTGACCCAGTTCAATTCGGCTTCCCTCAACCGACACCTAGCACACACATATTATGGAAATGGTATTAACTTTGGGGATGGGTTTGTGGAGGTATGGAATACTTGAGGAGGGCAAACATCTAGATTTCATCTTTTAAATATACTGATTCTGTATATAGACCAACAAAAATAGAACTTGGAAGTTGTTGGATTACTGTTTTCATAGAAATAAATGTAAGGTGGAAGCCTCATGATCTCTTTAAGTTATATGAACTGTTGGCTTATCAAGAAAAGAAATGGTAGTAATTCAAATACAAGACACAAAATTGTCGTTCTAGGAATTTTAAGGAAGGATGTCTATATATTTAACAATGTATTTTCTCCTCATTACTTGGTGACTAAATGCAGAAGTCACTGATAAACAGGTTCTAGCAGCCACTCAAACACCTGGAGAAACAGGAAAGAGTTGGTTCTAAGGTACCGCTGATGCTGTGAGGCAATTTATATGGGTATTTGAGGTATGCATGGATAATTTACTTATGTTCGTTGTTACATCTCCTAACCCAACACTGTCAGCAATAGACGAGATCTGCATAGTCTCATCACCAACTTCAGATGGAATCTGATAAATAACTTTGATCTGTAGGACGCCAAGAATAGGAACATTGATAACATTTTGATCTTGTCTGGTGATCATCTTTATCGAATGGACTATAGGGATTTTGTGCAGGTATAAGTGCTTCTTTTGTAACTGATGGACTTATTTTAGTTGAGCATTTCAGAAACTTACTTACCTGTTTGTAATTGCATCAACAGAGTCACATTGACAGAAATGCTGATATTACAATTTCTTGTGCAGCAGTTGGTGAAAGGTCTGTTTAGTCCTTCTGTTGTGGTGATCATGCTAAATTTCCTCTTCTTATATGTTAATCCTGTAGCAGTATTTTAATTGTTCAGGATCATGTGAAGTTTTTCTCTATTATTTCTTGCCCATCTTGCCAAGGGAATCACTACAAGAAAACAGAGAATGTATTATTCATATGTCTACTCTTTTAAATGCACTGTTTTCATCTAAACTTGAGTGGGTAATTTGCAGCCGTGCATCAGATTATGGATTGTTGAAGATAGACAACAGAGGCCGTATAGTCCAGTTTGCTGAAAAACCAAGAGGTGCTGATCTGAAAGCTATGGTGAGCACCAAGCAGATCTCATTCTTAGACTTGCTATTTCTTTTCTTATTCTTTTCTCTTTCTTGGTATTATTATCATTTGGTTCTGTGAACAAAAGTGTCATCCTCGGTTAAAAGGGTAATTTATTTTTAAAAGCACTTTCCAACCTTTTAATGTTATTCTACTACCTTTAGTCCTTTACATTTGTAATCTCTGATCCCTTTCAAGTGTATTTAATTTTTATTCATGTACTCACATGATCATTATCCCATATTAATATTGAAAATCTCTGTTTAATTGTAAGTTCCTCATTTGTTTACTGCAGCAAGTAGATACCACTCTCCTAGGATTGTCTCCTCAAGAGGCCACGAGATCTCCATACATCGCATCAATGGGAGTCTATGTATTTAAAACAGATATTTTGTTAAAACTTTTGAGGTGGAGATATCCTACATCCAACTACTTTGGATCAGAAATCATTCCTGCAGCCATCATGGAGGAAAATGTCCAAGTAAGACAGAACACTAGAAGTATAACTTTTATATTATGAACGCTTGCCATCTATTCTGATAGTTGGATGAGTTTGTTAATCATCAGGACAAACCTCCTATCCTGCTTCATGCTTGTGCCATTTTCAATCTTATATTTGATTCTTTATAATTTCTGAAAACCCTGAGCATTTATTAACTAAAATGTAAACTTAAGAAAGGGCTCATCATTCATTATGTCACTTGTCTTAACAGGCGTATATCTTCAGAGACTACTGGGAGGACATTGGAACAGTAAAGGCTTTCTATGAAGCTAACTTGGGCCTTACTGAAGAGGTTGGTTTATTGTTTTTCTAGTGACACAGAATTTTGTTTTTCATATGCCCTTTCCCAAGTCATAAGTTACAATTGATTCGCATTGATTGCATGACACAATAAGGGTAATATGGTCAAGCTAGCCAACTTAGAGGTACTCTGCCGTCGCTAATAGGCATGCCTTTGATATTGCACATAGTAACACTGGAATTTGGAAAAGATGTGAACTTTCAATAGGGTATAGTATTCCTTTAGATAGTAACCATTTTAGATAGTGTTTATACTACATGATTATTTGTAAATAAGGCCTCCTTTATATTATAAGATTAGATGAATCTTTACCTTATGACAAGATTGACTTGTGTGAAAATGACTAATTCTTTTCTGCAGTGTCCAAAGTTTGAATTCTATGACCCCAAGACGCCTTTCTATACATCTCCTCATTTCTTACCACCGACCAAAATTGATAAATGCCTGGTATGCTGCTAGAGCTTTGATGTCTTTTGGGTTTTATTTAGTTGTCTTCCTTGTCAGTTTCAGATGAATTGGTGCAGATTAAAGATTCCATAATTTCACATGGATGTTTCTTGCGAGAATGTACTGTTGAACACTCCATAGTGGGTGAGCGTTCACGTTTAGATTATGGTGTTGAGCTCAAGGTGAATCATGGCTTCTGTTATTTTCTTTCTTCTTTATTTTTTTATTTTTGGTGTTCCTTTTTCCCTTACTATATGTGAATAGGGAAAGATTCATTTCTCTTTCAAGATCTTGTGCAGATTTCTTGAACTGTGAGTTCTTCCTCGTTTTCCAGGATTCTGTGATGATGGGAGCAGACTATTACCAAACTGAATCAGAAATTGCATCTTGGCTGGCAGAGGGGAAGGTCCCGATTGGTATTGGCCAGAATACAAAGATCAGGTAATTGGAAGAGAGATAGAAGCCACATAGTCCAGAGTCTTCAAACTTCAAATTCTAATGGTTTTTTCATGATTTTTCACTGAAGGAACTGTATAATCGACAAGAATGCAAAGATAGGCAAAGGTGTGGTCATTGTGAACAAAGATGTAAGCAAAACTACCCATGCTCACATCTTTTAACTTTTCAACCAATGCTATTGAATGAACAAACTTGACTAGTATGTTATTCGAACATTGCATCCATCTGAATGATATGGTTTTATAGGGTGTTCAAGAAGCAGATAGGCCAGAAGATGGATTCTGTATTCGTTCTGGAATCACCGTTATCCTGGAGAAAGCAACAATAAAGGATGGAACAGTCATATAGATGAATCCCATACACTTCGATTGACTGGCTTTAATTGGAGATCGATGGAACATTGTAAAGCAGTGAAGTCAGTGGCTACTGAAGAAGCAATGTGATACCATCAGCAGCATTTTGGCCTGAAAAGAAGCAAGCTGCATATTTATACTGCATATATAGTAGAAGCTCCTATCGTACATGTACAAATTGAGCCTAGGAGAACCAGTAGAAGTGCGAAGTATTCAAATAAATCAGAGGAGAGGACTCATATTGATCAGCTCGTTGCTTTCTCCTCTCAAGAGTATCATTATTATCAGAGTGGATGAACTTTTGGTGTCATTAATATTAGTAAAATAAAAACGGTAACTGGACTTTTGCTTTGTATTTCACTTAAATATGTTAATATATGAGAAATGAACATATTTATTTAATCTATATAATTGTTAATATATAAAAAATGAACATCTCTATTTAATCTATTATAATTCTGCAAGTCTTAATAGTTCTTTAAATCAGCATCAATCTCAACCATAAAAATAAATGTTATGGTTCAAATCCAGCATTTCGTTTGACCAAAAAAAAGAAGGCACCAACAAAATAGAAAATAAACAATTCCAGAGTGGTTACAACTTGGCTAAACGACCAGATCAGTGGAACAAAACAAAGGATCAACAATAACTGATTTGACATAGTCTAGAAAGTTAAAGGTAATTAGTAGCGGTTAGCACTAGTAACAGTTTGTTTCAGTTTACAATCTGCCATTTTTTTTATAATAGTTCTTGTTAAAGTTTGATATTTTTCAGAGTTATAATTCAATTTGAATTTTATGGACTCAATTAAAGAGTTGTAGTGAAAATAAAATTTAATTTTCTAACTTGTAGGATTTAAATTTAAATAAATTATTTTAGTTTGAATATAATTTGCATTTATCTTCTTATGAAACTCATGTATATATTCAATAACTGAATAAATAAATGATAACTTCTTTATTTTTCTTTCATATATGAAAGCTTAGCTAATTATCCATTGCTTTATTATCAAGTTTTTGTACTTACTCCAGAATTTTAACATGGTATTAGAGTTTTCTTGATCTCAAGGACTGTGATCTTGTGTGAAATAAGGCTAATCTCCATCAAACAACACCTGACAAGCAATTACAGTAAACAAAGAAACCAATCTATAGTCTCAAGTAATTTTACTGCATCCACTCCACCACCATTCTCAGGAGAAATTTTTCCAATTTGGGCAACCAAAATGAAAACCTATCTAAGAACTTTTGATCTATGAGAAATAGTTGATACTGGTAGAGAACCACCCTCATTAGCACCAAATCTTACTATTGCACAAATAAAGCAATATAGTGATGAGAGTTCAAAAAATTTCAAAGCACTTTTTGCAATTCATGCTTCTGCGACAGATGCTATCTTCACTAGAATCATGACATGTGAGTCTGCTAAATAAGCCTGGGACAAGTTAAAAGAAGAGTTCCAGGGTAGTGACACAATAAGGCAGATTCAAGTATTGAATTTGTGGAAAGCCTTTGAAATCTTGAGAATACAGGAGAGTGAAACTATTCAGGAGTACTTAAATAAGCTCATGAAGATTGTAAATCAACTTAGATTGCTTAGGGAAGAATTGACAGATAAGAGAATTGTTCAAAAGGTGTTGGTTAGTGTGCCTGAGAGATTTGATGCTAAAATTTCATCCTTAGAAGACTTAAAAGACCTCACAAGGATGAGTTTAGCAGTATTGGTAAATTCTCTAAAGGCAATAGAGCAAAAGAGGGCTATCAGACAAGAGAATGTTTTAGAATAAGCTTTTCAGGCAACATAGAAATTTAAACCAGCTAGCAATCACTTAGGAGGAGGCAAGCTAACTGGTGAGAAGTCTGGAAAGGATAAAAAAGAGATTGAGGAGTACAAGGGCAGTGGAAGAAAAGCAAAATATCATCCCTGCCCTCATTACAAAAAAAAGAGCCACTCAGAAAGTTTATGTTGGTATAAACTAGGAATACAATGCAGAAAATGCAGTCAACTGGGTCATATAGCTAAGGTTTGTAAAAACAAAAACAAACCTCAACCACTGCTAGCACAAACTGCTGAAGATCGTGAAATTCTAAGTGAGAACCTGTTTGTAGTCACCAAGAACTCTGCTGATAATATTAAGTGCTTATGGTTAGTTAACAGTGGCTGCTCCAATCGCATGACACCTGATGCAGAGAGGTTCTAGGAATTAGACAAAAGTTACACATCAAGAGTGAAGATTAGGAATGGTGCTTGGTTAGCTGTTAAGGGAAAAGGTACAATAACTGTCAAAACTTTGTCAGGTACAAAATCTATTGTTGATGTTTTATTTGTGCCTGATCTCAGTCAAAGTTTATTGAGTGTAGGACAATTAATGAGTAGAAACTAAACTCTGAATTTCCAAAATAATAAATGCATCATTATTGATCCTTATGGGAGTGAGCTTATGATTATACATATGAAAGATAAAAGCTTTCCATTGAACTGGAAAGAAACTGATTTGTGTTATACCAGCAGTGTTGATGAATCAACCTTATGGCATAAAAGGTTAGGTCATTTTAGTTATTCTACATTGTAGAAAATGAATGATAAGGAGACTGTAAAGGATTTACCTGTCATCAGTCAAAGTGAGCATATATGTGATGTTTGTCAGTATGGAAAGCAAGCCAAATTACCATTCAAAGATGGTACTTGGAGAGCCTCTGATAAACTACAACTCATACACTCAGATGTATATGGCCCCATGAGCATTCCTTCTTTGAATGGCAGTAAATACTTCTTGCTTTTTATTGATGACTTTTTCTAGGTACTGCTAGGTGTATTTTCTGAAGAATAAAATCAGAAGTATTTGGAGAATTCAAGAAATTCAAGGCAATGGTAGAAAATCAAACCAACAGTTCTGTTAAGGTGCTTAGAACTGACAATGAAACTGAATTCTGCTCATCTGAGTTCAGAATCTTCTATGAACAAGCAGGATTGAAGCATCAATTGACTGTTCCTTATACTCCTCAGCAAAATGGAGTAAGTGAGAGAAAAAATAGAACAGTAATGAAGATGTCTAGGTGTCTGATGTTTGAGAACAAACTTCCTAAAAGGTTCTGGGTAGAAACAGTGAATACATCAATTTATTTGTTAAACTTGCTGCCTACAACAACACTAAATGGGAAGCTCCTCATGAATTTTGTTCTGGAATCAAACCCTCTGTGCAACATCTTAGAGTCTTTGGATGTATTTGTTATACACAAGCTCCAGAAGAAAAAAAAAGGGTAAGTTGGATAAAAAATTAGCAGCTGGAGTTTTCATTGGATACAGTAACATCTCTAAAGGATATAGAGTATTCAACCTGAAAACTAACAAAGTAATTGTTTGAAGAAATATCAAGTTTGATGAATTATCATATTGGAACTGGGAAGAAGGCAGTATAGTGTTCAAGGATAAAAAAACAAGCTGATGAAAAACCACAAAACCTGGAAGCAACTAATTCTAACAGTGACACTGATTCTGAAGTTCCTATTAGAGGGACTAGGTCACTTGCAGAGTTGTATGAGAGTTGTAATCTTGCAACACTAGATCCTGGAACTTATGAAGAAGCTGCAAGAAAAGAAAAGTGGAGAGTTGCTATGCAGGAGGAGATTATAATGATAGAAAGAAATGAAACCTGGGAGCTTGTTGATGCACCTTGCAACAAGAAAATCATAGAGGTTAAGTGGATTTTCATAACTAAACTAAATGTTGATGGTTCTATAAATAAAATGAAGGCCAGGTTAGTAGTAAAAGGGTATGCACAACAAACTAGAATTGATTATGCTGATACTTTTGCTCATGTAGCAAGACATGACACAATCAGACTTTTAGTTGCACTTGCAGCTAAGTTAGGCTAAAAAGTTTATCATATGGATGTCAAATCAGCTTTCTTGAATGGCATACTAGAGGAAGACTTTTATGTTGATCAACCAGAAGGATTCAAGATACAAGGAAGTGAAGACAAAGTGTACAAGCTTCACAAAGCTCTATATTGACTCAAACAAGTCCCTAGGGCCTGGTACAACAGAATTAACAGTTAACTATTGAAGAATGGATTTTAAAAAAGTATAAATGAAGCAACCTTGTATGTACTAAAGCCTGAAAATGAAGTTGAACTGATTGTCTCAATCTATGTAGATGATCTACTAGTGACAGGAGGAGGTGCAAGGGCAGTACAAGAATTCAAGCTGAAAATGATGAGTGAATTTGACATGTCAAACCTGGGATTAGTGAGTTACTTCCTTGGGATAGATATAACTTAAACCAATAGATGCATTTTTATTGCTCAAGAAAAGTATACAAAAGAAATGCTTAGAAAATTTCATTTGAGCAAGGCAAAACCAGTGGCCACCCCTTTAGTATTAAATGAAAAACTTAGCAAGGATGATAAAGAATACATTGTTGATGCTTCAACCTACAAAAGCATCATTGGCAGCTTACTATATCTGTGTACAACAAGACCAGATGTGATGTATGCAGTAAGTCTCCTCTCTAAGTTCATGCAATCACCAAGCAAAAAGCATCCGGAGCTACAAAGAGGGTGCTAAGGTACATTAGAGGAACTACTGACTATGGTATATGATTTATCAAGGAAGAAAGTGATAAATTGCAGGGTTATAGTGATAGTGATTGGGCTGGAAGTATAGATGATTCCAAAAGTACTTTAGGCTATATTTTTTCTTTTGAAAGTGGTGTTTTTACTTGAAATTCAAAAAAACAAGAAGTTGTAGCTCAGTCCTCAGCAGAAGCAGAATACATCTCTGCTACAAACTAAGCTATTTGGCTTAGAAAAGTGTTATCTGATCTTGGACAGCAACAGCAAGATAACACTGTTATATGGGTAGATAACAAGTCAGCTATAGCCATATCAAAAAACCCTGTTTATCATGGCAGAACCAAGCATATAAATGTGAAATATCATGCCATAAAATAGGCTAAAAAGACAGGAGAGATTAGTCTTGTTCACTGCAATTCATAAGAACAAATTGCAGATATCTTGACTAAAGCTTTTCCTAGAGCACAGTTCGAGTACTTACGAGGAAAACTTGGAGTTCAAAAGAAAAATATCAAGGAGGAGTGTTGAAGTTTGATATTTTTTAGAGTTATAATTCAGTTTGAATTTCATGGACTCAGTCAAAGAGTTGTAGTGAGAATAAAATTCAATCTCTTAACTTGTAGGATTTGAATTTGAATAAGTTGTTTTAGTTTGAATATGATTTGTATTTATCTTCTTATGAAACTCATGTATATATTCAGCAACTGAATGAATAAATGATAACTTCTTCATTTTCTTTTTATAGATAAAAGCTTAGCCAATTATCCATTGCTTTACTGTCAAGTCTTTGTACTTACTCCAGAATTTTAACAGTTCTGTCATATCTGCTGACTGTTACCGCCAAAAATTCTATCGGAACAATGGATTTGGATACTATTCTAGCAAAATATGCTGCCTTAGATATACATGATGATCAAGTACATATCTTGAATGTAGAATCTTTTGTCCAGAACATTGGCTTGATGAGGGTATTTCTTTTTTTAGTCGGCAAAGTGCTAAGTTCTTGACCAGTGAATAGGCGCCTTCATTTCTGGTATGCAAAGCTTATGGCGTGCGACAAAACCTTTCACCATTGAAGTGGCTAGTTTAGGTAGGAACATGTTTGTATTTTATTTCCGTTCGGAGATTGATCTTCACAGGGTCTTCACTGGAGGGCCATGGTTTTTTAAAAATAATCTGCTAGTTTTGGCTGTGCCATATGGTGTTGGAAGGCTTTCTGACCTTTCCTTCAACCATGTTTTATTTTGGGTTCAATTGCATTGCTTGTCGTTGATCTTAATGCATAAAGCTGCTAGAAGGCAAATTGGTGCTTTAATAGTTGATGTGGAAGAGTTTAACAAAGGGCTTAAAGGTGAGTGTCTAGGTAAGTACCTTCTACTTCGTGTATCTATCGATCTTGATAGGCCATTTAAGCCTGTACTTCGAGTGAAACTGTCGAATGTTGATGATCGTATCACCATCTTGCTTAGGTACGAACGCTTACCTGATTTGTGCTTCTCATGTGGTCTTTACGGTCACCTTGAAAGAGAATGCTCGAAACATGCTATCCTGGATCGCAAATCCACGAACCCTTTATATAGTCTCTAGATAAGGACGAGTAGTGCTCTGACATTGATAACCCTAATTCTACTCGTGTGAGAAAGACTGAGACACCACTCTCTACAAATCAAACACACATTCCCCATCCTAATCCTATTTCTTCTTGTGATGAATCTCCTACTGACCAACTTAATCGAGATCCTACTTGGCCTCACAATGCAACTTCTATTCCTCTAAGGAAGGATGTCACCATGTCTCCTATCTTTCCTAATATGAGTACAATTCCTTCTTCATTAGGATTTGGTGGTTACGTCCACACTAAAGAGTGTTGGAATTTAATGTATCTTTCTCCACAACCTTTTACAATTCAAGTATGTTCTACACATCACCAAGTAATTCTAGAATGAAGGCAGTATGAATGCAGAATTTTTCAAAAATCAAGAATGATAGATTACTAAGCAGCAAAGTAAATTGAAAACAAGTTAAAGATTGCAACTGTTCATGAAGATTTCATATTTATGAAAGCTATCAAGAAAATTCTGGATTGTCTTAGCCATTAAGAAAATGGTTAAAAACTTGTATTTGAATACAAGTTGCAATGAATGTTCCAAAATTATGTCTTAGTTATCCATTGAATTTGTAAAAAGAAAAATCTGATTTTGTAAGCTCCATGAGAATTATAAATAAGCATGTAATCTATTGATGTAAATTATCTCAAGGCATATCATTTGTATGACAAAAAATAACAAAAAATTATATAAAAGAAAAGAGCTTTGCAATAGTAACTTATAAGAAAATAATTTTATTTTTATGTTCTATTTTTTTGCATATTTTCATTTCAAAATTAAATATTTTAAACACAATTACAAACACATTCCAACAAAATGGTATTATAGTATACCAAAATTTTTTATAATTGGTATCAGAACAGGTTTTGAAGATTAAAATCTGGGCGTTTCAACAACATAAAGCATTTAAGTGATGTCTTCCTCTGCAACAAAAAATCCATCAATTTCATATTTTGTCCTTCTAATTTTTTAGGCAGAAAATTATGATTTTAGAAGGTGAAAATAAGGACCTTACTCATGACAGAAGGTCTATGGAGTATAATTGATAAAGGATTTAAAAATTCTGAAAATAAAGATCAACTTACTGCAGTACAACAAGAAAGTCTTGAAGCAACAAGGAGGACTGATGCAAGAGCACTCTAAAAAATTCAAAATTCAGTTTCTGCAGTAATATTTTCAAGGATTATGAGAGTTATAACAGCAAAACAAGCTTGAAAAATTCTTGAGTAAGAATTTTAAGGAAACAACCAAGCAAGAACCGTCAAACTCCAATCTCTATGTAAGGAGTTTGAAAATATGAGAATAAGAGAAAATAAAACTATCAGAGACTACTTCTTAAGAGTAATTGAAGTAGTAAATAAATTGTCTTTTGGTGAAGAAGTCAAAGACCAAAACATATTTGAAAACTTTTAAACAACTTATCAAAAATTTGATCACGTTGTTACTGTGCTGGAAGAGTCTAAAGATCTAACCACCTTATCAATTGAAAAACTGATGGGATCTTTAGAATCTCACAAGCAAAGAAGATTAAGGCGGAATAAGTAATTCGATGAGAGTGCCTTATAATTAAAGCTCTCATTCAACTCACAACGAAATCCAAAGAAAGAGAAGAAATGGAGAAGAGGAGAATCAAGCAAAAAAATGTCAAAAATGAAGATAAACATTCATGCAAAATTTATAAGAAGACAAATCATGACACGTCAAGTTGTTGGTTTCGGAGGAAGCTATAATGTTATGCATGCAAGAGATATGGGTATACAAAAAAAGTATGCAAGTTCAAAACAACTAATGAAGCAATTTTTCTCAAAATGAAGATAAACATGATTGGAACATGTTTGGAACATGTTTTATGTTTCACATTCAATCCTTGAAGAAAATGATCAAGCATATTCAGCCCCGAAAAATATCAAGATAGAGAAAAATAGAAAATTTGCTCTTGACCTTCATTATAATCAAATTGTTGCAATGAAATGAGAAGATATTGAAGACAAGTGGCTGTAGCACAAAAGATTTTGTCATCTAAATTTTGATGGCATGAAACTTCTACAACAAAAGAAATTGGTAAGAGGACTACAAAAAATTTACAAGGCATCAAAGCTATGTGAAGGGTGTATAATGGAAAAGCAACACCGTTTCTCATTCCCCAGATAAAGTTCATAGAGATGAAAGCACTATTAGGACTTATTCACACCAATATATACGGTCCAATGCAAATCTCATTAGTCAATCAAAATAGGTACTTTCTTTTATTCATTGAAGTGTTCGAGGAAATGCATAAGAACACTTGGGGCATAACATTCTCCCTCACTAAATTCACGTGACGCCCTCATTACCTCTTTGTTGAGAACTGCACACCTCATTCTTTAATCTGCCGTTGTACGCTCTTGTATTTTTGGTGTGCACTAATATCGGGTAATCTTTTTCACTTGACAAAGTACTCACGCCTTGGAGGTGAATTTCTCTTCTGCATCATCCGTCTGTCACGGATGAGTTTCCCCTATTTGTCATCCCATGTAAAAATTCCTAAAGGTCCTTGTTTTTGCGTCGTGTCTTCCGTACCCCTTCGGTATAGTTTCAAACAGCTCTCGAGAAACATCGGATACAACTGTTGTCTCGAAGGTATCCTCACCTAATGCGAGATGTTGTCAACTTTCTTGGCAATAAGAAATGGCCTCTCTTCCCTACGATCAAGACCCTTGTGAAGTGAGTGGCCTGTCTTGCTTTGTGGTAAAAGTATCATCTCTATCACCAAGTCCTCTGCACGATGCTTGACATGCCGTTGCTTGTCTCTACCCCACTTATTATGCTAAAAGCGTACACCATGTGATGCCTTGAGTTACTGAGTGAGTACCCACACCCGACAACTTCTTGAGCTGCCCCCGTAACTCATCTAATTTTGGTTAAGGCTTTTGTGCTATAGGTGGGAGCATAAACCTTAACTCTAACTTTTTCCCATGCTTGGTTGCACTCGTGGTATGATAGTTGGCATAACCCCCTTGTATTCCCCAAGCACTTCCGCAACCCCCGTTGGTAGCTTACCCTCGCCTCTTGTCGCCTTATCATCCATCTCCCTCACTGTGGCTAGATGTGCTTCTCATTTGCGCTCAATAACTCTCATTAGTTGAATGGAAAAAAGGATCTTAGTGTTGGTTTTCGGTTAGGATTGTCCACCCTTGGGCTTGTCTATCGTTGATATCATGTAAGGTCCCCTATTCATGATGCACACATAATCGTATCAAGAAAACGGCACCACATCGTACTACCTCAAGAACTTTATACCTAACACCACATCAAAATCATCAAGAGGTGCTATAGAGAAATTTACCTCGCCGCGCTATTTTTCTAGATGGATATCGACCCCTCGAACTACTCCACCCAATGACTTGGCTGCAACATTTATCGATATGAGGAATCCCTCCTCTTTCTCCACATAAAGTCCCAAGTACTTCACCCTCGCACGCTTACTGAAGTTATGCATTGTGCTCATATCTATCAGCACTTGAGTCTTTATGTAGTTGATGTAGGCTTCAACACATATGAGCGCCTTTTCCATTGGCGCCCTGGCACCTCGCTTGGCCCTGCTCACAAGCCTCGTGTGCCATAACCATTGCATTGAGAGTTTTTTTCTTCGGACAGTCATTGACCTAATGATCCCTATCATAAAGGAAGCAAGTTGTCTTTGGTCCATTCTTTCTATGGCCGTTACGCTTCTGCTTTTTCCATTTGGGCGGCTTACTTTTCTCCTCCTCATCCTCCAAAGGATGAAATTCTTTGGTGCCCTCACCTTTGCTGTGATTGGGTCTCAAATTTTTGGACTTTTTTTAGTCACCCTTATGGTAATCCATAAGCATTTCAGCCAATGTAAGAGCGTCGGATATTCTTGTTACCCTGCACCGCTTTAATTCATTGGACGCCCATGTTTGTAACCCATCTAAAAAGTTAAATAGCAAGTTCTCCTCACTCATGTTGGAGATTTGAAGCATTAACATGGAGTACTACTCCACGTACTCGCTGATGGATTTTGTTTGCTTCAATTTTTTTAACCGCTTTCGAGCATCGTAGGCTACGTTCTTTGGATAGAACTGGAACTTCAGCTCCCGTTGCAATTCTGCCCAAGTGTTGATTATGCAGGTACCCTTGTGTATCTCTTCGCTCTTCCTAAGCCACCATAGGATTGTATGATTGAAAAGATAAAAGGTTATGGTATTTACCTTATCTTCGTCCCGCACGCCCATGGCGTCGAAGTATCTTTTCATTTGCCAAAAATAGTTTTCGAGCTCTTTGGCATTCCGCTTGTTGTTGAACTTCTTTGATTTAAGAGGCTCAACTCTTGACGCCCCTTGAGCAGCAACAGACCCATTCGATACTGCTTGCTTGTATAGCACCACGTCCTCCTTGATAACGTCAAACCCTCTACGTAACTCCTCCACTTGGACTTGAATTTTGTCCATGGTGGTGTATAACTTCTCTTGAAAAGTCTTGACCCAGTAACGCTACCGATCAACATAACTCTCAATGGATGTGTCAATAAGAGAGGGCAGCTCATCCCCTTGAGTGTCAAGTCCCACCTCGAGCTTCTCTACTTGCTACTCCAACTCCCCAAGATGATCCGTCGCCTTTTTCACAGTGTCACCAAGTGTTTTCACTATGTTCCCCATCTCATGGCTTTGATCAACAGACTTGTCGCCAAATACACTATCGTGCCTCTTAGCTTTGGGGTCTCTATCCCTCTCTTCAATCAAATCCGATGGCGTTGTGGCATCTTTCTCAATCTTTTTTAAACCTGCTCTGATATTAAATTTCACAAACCTTTCGAGAATCGTGTGGTGTTAGATGCATTACGGGCTAAGCAGCCTAAAAAATCACAAAACAAAGATAAGAAACACGATCATAATATGTTTGAGAAAAAACTCTCTATATTGCTAAAGAGATTACAAGCTATGAGATTATATTGTGCTTTGTACAACTGAGGATCTCCTCTTTATATACTAACAGCCCTATACAATCAATGACTGAAATCTAAACGATCTAACGATGTACATACAAGATGGAATAATATACCACAGAATATTTCTAGATGTTATCACATATGCTATGGAATATGCCCTTTCCAAATAAGGTTAACAACTCTAACAAGTCGCAGGCTTAGCCCAAATCTTTACCCATGTCAACGGATCTTCTAGAAGCTTCGGCCTGCGAACTGCTCCAGCAACCCACATAGCCTCTAGGAGGCTTTGTCACGCACCAAGTATTCGAAGAAATGCTTGAGAACACTTGGAGAATGACACTAGCTACCAATAGAATCCGAAAACCTCCAAGTAGTAGCGCCTCATATAGAAGTTACACATTCCATCGAAAGGAAAATTGTTTGTTTAGAAATCACCAATGATTAGTTACCTATCTTGGTCAATCTAGCATGCCATCATGTCTAAATTGAAACAACTTGTCTATGCTATAATTCCATGGCTAAGACAACCCTCTCTGCTATATGGGAATGTAAATTGATGTATGTTATCTGTCAATCTAGTTTCTTTAGTCATCTTTAGTGCAGTCACCAAATGCCCACCATAGAGTTCTTCATAAACTACATGCATCAACTTTCCACAAAACATATGGAGTTATTGGTAGTTGCCCTGTGGAGATCATGGTTCTGTCAAAAATCAAATAGTACACCACAATTTATAAATTCCACTTGACACTGTTGTTGGCTAGGCAGTTAATTATTTATATGAATATCAAAAAGCTCATGCTTTTACACTTATTCCTGCCAGCAAGAATATAACACATCAGTGGCAACCACCACTGTTTGGTTATTGTTCGTGCTAAAAATTTAACATAAGGATTTGTATACGTCCAGTGTTTTGCTAGACTAATATAAGCCTCAGAATTGTGAAAAATTGAGAATAGAGATTTACCAAATAAGGCTAAGCTGAATTCGATTGACAGTGAGCAATATTTAAGCTAAACCTGGACTGTAGGATAGCAAGCAAACCACAGAACTTGGATATTTCGTAGAGAAAAACAAGTAAAGCTCAACAGCAAAGCTATAGGATTCAACACGCAAGGATGTGAATTTTGAATTGAAAACGAGAATAAAAACTAATTAAGAAAAAGCTAAAAACTTGTATTGTATTATGTGTTAAATGATTAGTTGATAATGCTTTATAATTAAAAAATAACCTTTTATATAAGTTATAAAATCTTACTTTAAATCTAATATTTTAATAAAACAAAACTTTTTATAATATCAAATTACTAAATTAGATATAATATTTAATTGGGTCTAACCATAAATGGGTTCACTATACAATTTGCTGGCGTCAACAGTTACGTAAAGATCAATACAAATGCTGCTTTGAACATCCAGCGTGGAAAAACTGGACTTGGTGTTATCATTCGAGACGTTGAAGGTCAATTTATTCAGGCTGCTGCAAAATCGATTCTAGCTCTGCCGTCTCCACCATTAGCCGAAGTAATGGCCATTCGAAGAGGCTTACATTTGGCACATTCAGCTTGCTTTAGCTCGATCATTCTTGCCTCTGCTGCCTCAGCAATAATCGCTGACTTGAAAATGAGTAAACAACCCCATTCGGAGAAAGGAATTATTTACCAAGATATATATATGCTGCTCTTCAACAGTTCTCTTATAATCTCTTATATACTCCTCGGGCTACTAATACTGTTGCACATGTATTGGCTAAACTAGTTGTTCCTAAAAATTCACCTTGTTGTTGGCTTGGCTCTATGCCGGATGTAATATTATGATATGTACTGGATGATATGCACTCGTAACATATAACCTTGTTTAAAAAAAAAATAACTGACTTGACACATGCAGTTGCAAGGTTCATACTTGTCTTAAAATTGACAAGTGAGGTGGTTAAATAATTTAGCTGTATCCAATACATGAGAGATGGAGAGAGAAGATCAACAGAAATTTAATACAATGCAAGAAACGAAGAATGTGGATTTCAGACAATTGGAGGATGTAGCCAAGGAACCAAAAGGTAGCATTCTGGAGAAGAAAGAGACTCATTTTTAATGACACTCGACACAAACCACCACTTGATTTTGGAACTATTTTTTTCTTGATCGCATTCCCATTAGTTCAATTCTCGGCATTAAAAACTCACCTGGTACTGTCACATTATATCATGTTTGCAATATATATAATCTTTTATTATTATTGCTTCAATTGGGATAATTTGTTTTATGCTTTTTTAAGTGTGTAAAACAAAAAAAAAGAATTACAAGTTTTTGAGCTAAATGTTGGAGATAGTGTAAGAGACGTTGTACAATTGTTGTATGAGAAGAATATGTCTGGTGCTCTCATTTCAGATCTTTTAGACCCCAAAACAACCACTGGCAGATTTTTGGATTGATATATTGGTTTTATAGATTTTGCCCGCGTAATTCCCTAGTCCCTTAAGGTATATATAATTTATTTTCCAAATTCTGTAAGAGTTAAGATTCATTTGTATTGTTTTACTATATTCGAAATTTTTTAATTCACCCCAGCAATGTAAAAAAGCTAGTATCTGGGCCATAGGCAATGATGGCAATTAGACGGGCAAAAATTTTATCTCCACCATGCTTGAACGGAATCCACAAATTGGCCAGACCATGGTTATTTTGTTTATGTTGAATTTGATTTTAAGTTAAAAATTAATAGAGAATTGATATGTGATCAAGAACGCAATAGACAGATAAAAAAGAGAGCAAAATAGAAAGTTAAATGTAAAACGAGGCATAAAAATATAAATAGGGACATGCCCAGGTGTGGGTGCTGGGGCACTAGGTGCTTAGTGCCGCACCATTGAAGTCAGTAAGCCCAACATTGTGGCGCTTGCCATAGTGCTAAGTCAAATACCGTATGTCGCCACCTATTCGGAAATTTTTCGTTTTTAGGTTTAATTGTAAGTTTAAGTCAGTTTTGGACTTCCTAAATACGTGAAATCTTATTCCAACTAAGTTTAAGTTTTCTAGGGACGTTTTTAGACTTATAAAAATCCTTATAACCCTTTAGATTTGATCAAGCATCAAAAGTATCAATAAGAGAGAGAATAGAAAGTTTAAGTTGTGCTTTGAGTGCACAAGATAGTGCGGGGTAGATCTTTAGGAGCTTCGAACTATTGAGTATTCCTTATAATCTCTTATAAAAAAAATTTTGTGAACTAAATAAAAGAAGTTAGGATCTTGATATTCACTATAGATGTAGGTTATTACTGTTAAACCACATATATTATTTGTTCTTTTTTTTTGTGTGTTATTATTTATCTCTTAGTTGTGTGATCTTTTATTATTCTTTTCTACTAATGATTGAAAGTTTTTCACAAAGCTCTTAGAAGGTGTTTAGAGTGCACACTAAAAATTTCAACAAGTGGCATTGAGCCAAGGTTGAGGTCAATTGTTGAGCATAGATTATTCATCCATGGAAAATCACAAATATGAAGTTGAGAAGTTAAATGGAAAAAATGATTTCAATCTATAAAAGGTGAAGGTTATGGCTTTAGTGGTGAGTTAAGGGTTAAATTCAATCCTTAAGAAAACCTAAACAACAACTAGTAAATAGAAGAAACCTGGATCTAAATTAAATAATGAAACCATTAAGAAGAAGACCCATAATACTATAATTGTCATTAACTAATGAAGTTCTGAGGAAAGTGGCTAAAGAGAAGACAACATTAGATTTTCGAAGAAACTTAATGCCCTCTACATAACAAAGTCCCTAACAAATCATTTGTATGTCAAAAAGAAGTTATATCAATTGTTTATGACTGAAGAAACTTCAATAAAAGATCATATTGATGCCTTCAATAAGATTATCTTAGATCTTGAGACGATTGACATGAAGATTGAGGATAAAGATAATGCAATTATCTTGTTATGTTTTCTACCTCTAAATTATAAACATTTCATGGACTAATGTATGGTAAGAAGACTTTAATGGTCGTTGATATTAAAGTCTCGTTGAACTTTGAAGAATTAGGAAAAATATTAGAACCTGATAGTGCAGCAAATTGGTTGTCAAAGGAAGGGATGGAAATAATAATCAGTGGAGCAGATCCAATAACTGCTATCATTACAATAAGGAAATGCACTTCAAGAGGGATTGTCTAGAAAGAAATGCAAAGAATAGTGGAAATGTTGCAATAATTTGTAAGGAAGATGAATAAATTGTAGAATCCTTGATAGTTTCTAATGGAAAGTATGTTAGTAAATAGATACTTAATTCTGACTACAATTACTATATGTATTTAGATGTCTTTTTTTTATCAATTATAGATCCATTAGGGATGGTAAAGCAGTAATGGGTAATGATATAGCTTATAAAGTCATAGAAATTAGCAGCATAAGGATAAGAATGCATGATAAAAAAGTTAGAGAGTTACTTAGTAAAAAGCACGTTCTTAAAGTTAGGAACTTGATATTCTTAGGAATTCTAAATCAAGATGGGTATTCATTCAAAGTAGAAAAATGAATACTAAAAGTGATGGAATGATCTATAGTAGTTATGAAGTGTGAAAAGCATAAGGAGCTGTATATGCTTGATGGAAATGTTGAGTGGCTTAACATGGGTTATTGAGGGGATGCAAACTAAGAGGTGGCATTTGAGAGAAACTCATTGTGGTGACAATGGTCGAAAGAAAATGTATAGAAAATGTGTTGCTAGCAAGATTAATCCACAGTGGTATTTGATAGTATCAAGCGTAACATAGGAAATCACAATAAAAGGGCTATCTAAGCCTGAAACATTTGTATCTTTGAAGACCGAAGTCAAGAGCCCAAAAGGAGTTAAGTCTGTACAAAGACCTAATAGGTATTAACATTACGTGATAAAATATTGGTGTAGATGGATCTTAAAAAGCTTCTTTAATAAAAATTTAATTTAAGGAGGGGTGTTAGAATTGATAATTCCAAATCAACGTTGAGTTAGAAACTAATAGATAGTCGACACGTGGTCAATAACACAATAAATGGATAAAAAATGAAGCGAAACAAAAAGTCGGATGCGAGAAGGGGCGCGAAAGCATAAGTAGGGCATGCCCAAGTGTGGGTGCCGCAATGTTGGGTGCTCAGCACCGAGGCACGAAAGTCAATAAGCCTAGCGCCGCGATGCTAGGTCAAATTGCGTCTAACATTACGGTGCCGCCTATTTGGGAAGTTACCTTTTTTAGATCCAATTATGAGTTTAAGTCAGTTTTGAACTTCTTAAACACATGAACTCTTATTTCAACTAAATTTAGGATTTTTAAGAACATTTTAAAGCCTAAATAAATGCTTATAACCCTAATCAAGAATAAAAAATATCAACAAAAAATAAAAAGAGAGTTTAAGTTACGTTTAAGTGTTTTAAGTTTATAAAATAATGTGGTATAAATCTTTGAGAGTTCTGAGTGTATAAAATAATGTGGTATAGATTCTTGAGAATTCTGAATTATTGAATATTCCTTATAATCTCTTATAGGAATTTTTTTGTGAATCAAATAAAAAAAACTAAGATCTTAAAATTTATCGTAAACATAGACGATAATTATCGAATTACACATATTGTTTGTACTTTTTTTAGTATGTATATATTTATCTCTTAGTTATGCGATCTTTTTACTGTTCTTGTTTACTTGTGATTGAAAATTTTTTGCAAAGCACTTAAAAAGTTGTAGAGTGTACACTAAAAACTATAACAGTTCACCTTTTTGCTTATTTATTAAATTGGATACAATTCTTTGTTAGCTTTACAATTTGATTGAGATTTTCTCAGAAACAGTTCTCCAATATCATGCATCCTGGAAGCAGTTTTTAATCTGAATACATTTGTTCTTCGGTTTTTTCTGTTTTCTACAAGATTGAATTCAAAGAACTTTATGTTAGCGGATTGGTGAGCTAGCTAAATCATTCTTGTGGGATTTCTTTTTCCCTGTGCATTTAGATGATACACTCCTTCATGTGCTACCTCTGCTGTCAAAGCATCCATTGCAAGTGACTCCTCTGTCACCGAGGTATCAGATGTTGTCATTAGTCATTTGAGCAACTCATCCATTTAATTCAAAATTATTGAATCTTTGGCTGGTCTGGATTTTAAGTATTGTTTACGCGAACAGGAATAGCTAATTTTGTAAAATCTTATATTATGCTTGGATAAATAATTGCTTCAAATTCTGTAGGATGCAGTAATCCAGCTGCTGCTTCAATCAAATCGACTAGACAGGTTTGATAAAATTGCAGACAGCCCTTAACACACTTCCGGTACTTTAAACCATAAAGTACATAAAAATCTTTACATCATGAGCTTTTCATTCCAGCTGATTTTCAGTTGCTTTTGTACCGATCATATTTTACCTCATTCAGATTTGAGATTGAGAATGAAGATCCTCTCGTTCAAGTGTATGGAGATCAATGCATAGCAGAAGGTCTTCATATCTTTTAGGAAAATCGAGTAGGTGCAAGTTCAGTTGTGAATCGAGGAACCAATAGGCTGATTGGTACAATAAGGAGAAGTGACATTTATCTTCTCTTAGAGAACGACAATCTCCTGCATAACAGAAGTACAGAAGCCTAACTTTCTGAAGCAGCTTCTTAATCAATAGAAAGTGATTCATCTTTAGCATAATCACAGGACTCTTAACAGCAGAGGAATTCGTGCATATGGAGCCTAAGGAACCCGACCCTGATCCAACCATTGAACGCGACATCTGAGCTCTTCTCTCAGCCGGGGCACTTCGGCTAAGGAACAACTTCCTTCCCCAAATAGACCAGCCAGTCGCAAACAAGATAACTGACACCCTCAAAGATGCCATGAAGAAGCTGGCTGAGACGAAGAGCAGTTTCAGTTTTCTAGTTAATGGGTCGATGCGTGCAACAGGTTTGATTACATGACATAATCAATCAGTTTGCTCCACCTTGTAGACTCCAGTATTCATGAGGTGGATTCTTTGTATCTGCGCTGGAACAGAGTGGATGCAAAATGAAAAATGTAACTGTAAAGTTATTGATTGAAAATCGTTGGAATATGATTGGGAGATCAAATCAAGTGCGTAGGGTGCACATAGATCGAAGACAGATATGAAAGGAGGTAAAAAATGAAGAAAGGCGCACCAGGCGCCAGCGTCGCGGTGCCCAATCCAAAACCTGAGCGTTGCGGCACCAGGAAGCCAACGCCGTAGCGCTCAGCAAAAACGCGTCAACGCCGCGGCGCTGGAGACAGGAACAGTATCTCAAAATAAGAAAACTTCCTTATTTCGTCTCCTATTTATTTCATGACTTCCTTATTTCGTCTCCCACTTATTTTAGAACTCCCTAATACGACTCACACACGTATAGGGTAAACCTAGGTTGTCTCAAAGCCTATATAAAGGCTATCAATTAACTTGTAAACACATCTTTGTGATCAACTAGAAATCTTGACAATCTTTGTGATAAGTAAGAGATCTTTGTGGTTTTTTGTGAGAGAAAATTCCTAGAGTGAGAGAGAGAGTTTTCTTTATGATCTTTCTTGTAAAAGGCATACTTTGTGAGTGTCTTATGATTCATAATAAGAGAAGAGTGTGATCTTAATCCACCGTGGACGTAGGCAAGTTGTCGAACCACGTAATTCTGTGTGTATTCTTCTTTTACCCCTTTCTCTCTTTATTTCTTAGCAACCTGCTCTGTATTATTATATTACTTGGGTGAATTTTTGCTTGTCTGTGTGCTTCCGCTTCAACAAACTGGTATCAGAGCTTGGTTCTAAGCAGACACCTAAGTACGAGGTAGAGAAATTCAACGGTACGAATGACTTCAATCTGTAGAAAATGAAGGTTAAGGCGTTGTTGGTGAGCCAAAGGCTTGGTTTGGCATTAGAGGAGACTGCAGCTCCATTTAGTGATGAAGAGAAGACGCCAGAGTCATCTAGAGCTGAAGTAGAAAGAAAGGACATTCAAGAAAGAGCTCATAGCACAATCGTTCTGTCATTGAGCGATAAAGTACTAAAGGAAGTAGCAGGTGAGACGACGGCAATAGGTCTTTGAAAAAACCTTGACTCTCTTTATATAAGGAAATCGTTGGCCAACAGATTACATATAAAGAAGAAGCTGTATCAGCTGTCCATGTCAGAGGGGACGCCGATGAAAGACCATATAGACGCCTTTAATAAGATCATCCTTGATCTTGAGTCTATCAACATCAAGATAGAAGATGAAGATAGAGCAATTATCTTGCTGAGTTCACTCCCCAAGAGCTATGAGAGTTTTGTTGATACGCTACTATACGACAGAAAGAGTTTAACGATGAGTGATGTGAAATCATCATTAAACTCAAAGTTATTAGGAAAGCAAATCGAGGGCAATGCAGAAAGCTTATCTGTAAGAGGAAGGCCCTCTTATAGAGATGGGAAGAAAAAAGGCTCAAGGTCGAAGTCTAGGACTCCTAGGAAGTGTTATTGCTGCAAGAAAGAGGGGCACTTCATAAAGGACTGTCTTGAGAAGAGAGCACAAGACAAGAAGAAAGCGGATGTTGCGCTTGCCTATGATGATAGCTATGACAGCGCAGAGACACTCGTCGCTACTGATGGTATGAACTCTGAACAATGGATTTTAGATTCTGGTTGTACTTTTCACATGTGCATGCACAAGTCTTGATTTACAAATTTCCAGCTCATTAGTGGTGGTAAGGTCTTAATGGGTAATGATGTTGCGTGTCAGATGATGGGAATTGGTAGTGTTAAGTTTAGGCTGCATGATAGGTGAGTGAGAGAGTTGACAGATGTTAGGTATGTTCCTGACTTGAAGAAAAACTTGTTCTCACTGGGGACTTTAGACCAGAATGGGTGTTCCATCAGGATCGACGGAGGAATTTTAAGAGTTTTGAAAGGTGTTTATATGCTTAAGGGTGAAGTCGTGAGTGGTTCTGCACTATTCTCTATAGATGATGAGAGTATGCAAACCAAGTTGTGACATCTTAGACTGGCACACCTAGGCGAGAGAAACCTAAAGGAGTTATATAGTCAAAAGGCATTTGGTGAGGATAAGTTCCAGCCCTCTGAGTTTTGTGAACATTGTGTGCTTGGGAAAGCACATAGAGTGAGGTTCAGTACCGGTGAGTACAAGGCTAAGGGGACTCTTGACTACATACATTCGGATCTTTGGGGACCAGCTCAGACAGCTACTCATGATGGTGCCAGGTATTTTCTCAGCTTGATTGATGACTATTTGAGAAAGTTGTGGGTCTATGTGTTGAAGAATAAGGATCAAGCCTTTGAAGTATTCAAGACTTGGAAGGTTTTTGTTGAGAATTAGACTGGCAAAAAAGTGAAGAGGTTGAGAACTGACAACGGCCTCGAATTTTGCAACAGAGAGTTTGATGGGTTTTATGCCAAGCATGGGATTGTAAGGCATAGAATGGTAAGATCAACACCGCAGCAGAATGGGGTAGCTGAGAGGATGAACAAGACCCTACTTGAAAGGGTTAGATACATGCTTACCAATGCGAAGATATCCAAGACATTCTGGGGAAAAGCCGTACTGACGGTAGCTTACTTGATCAATAGAAGTCCCTCCTCAGCAATTGACTTCAAGACGCTAGAAGAGGAATGGTCTGACAATCCTCTGAAGTATGACCACCTCAGAATATTTAGTTGCCCTGCCTTTGTACATGTTAAGAATGGGAAGTTGGAACCGAGAGCTATCAAATGGGTATTCATAGAATATCCCGAATGAGTAAAAAGATACAAGGTGTGATGTAAAGACTTTACACCACCAAAAAGTATCATAAGCCGTGATGTAACGTTCGATGAGATGACGATGCTGAAAACCTCCTAAGAAGATGAGAAAGAAGAACCTGTGCCCAAGGAAGACTCAGCATCCGAGTCAATAGAAGTTGAAGTAGAGCCTGAAAATGGATCTGATATACCCCGAGATCAATACTTCAATAAGAAGATCCTTGAAGATGAACCAAGAACACCGACGAGTTTCTCCAAGTCCACTCAAAATAAGAGTAGAACTCCTGAGTTGAAACTTGAAGAGTACCAGCTTGCTAGAGACAGGCTAAAGAGAACGATTAACCCCACCAGTCAAGTATGCACAAGCAAACTTAGTTGCTCATGCTTTTAATTATACTTACACTCTTGAGTATGATGAGCCTATGATATATGGTGAGGCTATGAAGAGTGAAAACAAGAAAGAATGGCAGCAAGCCATAGAAGAAGAAATTTATTCTCTTAGGAAGAACAATATTTGGAAGTTGGTGGAGAGGCCTCAAAAGAAGCTAGTTGGGTGCAAGTGGGTGTATAAGGTGAATGAAGGGATACCGAGGATTGAGCCTACAAGATTCAAGGCTAGGTTAGTAGCACAAGATTTTACTCAAAGAGAGGGAGTCAATTTTCATGAGATATTCTCTCCAGTTGTCAAGCACACATCTATTAGAATTTTGTTAGCCATGTGTGCAAACCTTGATTTACATCTAGAGCGGATGGATGTAAAGATAGCTTTTCTACATGGAAAGCTTAAAGAAACAATATACATGGCACATCCGCAATGGTTTGAGGAGCTCAGAAAAAAAGATCATGATTGTTTACTAAAGAAGTCATTGTACGGGTTAAAACAATCACCTAGACAGTGGTATATGAGATTTGATGAGTTTATGATGGCTTGTGGCTTTAATAGGAGCAAGTATGACGGATGCGTGTACTTCAAGAACATAAGTTGTAGGATGATGTATTCGCTTCTATACGTCGATGATATATTGATCGCATGCAAGAACATGGAAGAAATACAGAAGCTCAAGAATCAGTTGAATGGCGAGTTTGAAATGAAGGATTTGGAAGCAGCGAAGAGAATTTTGGGTATGGATATTGTGAGAGAAAGAAGAGATGTTATCTTCATGTCCCAACAGCGATATATAGTCAAAATTTTGGAAAAGTTTGGTATGTCAAACACGAAGGCTGTCTCTACCCCTTTAGCCATGCATTTCAGACTTTCAGCAGCATAGTCGCTGACATTCGATGAGGAGAAACTGCAGATGAGTAAAATATTGTATGCAAGCGCTATGGGGAGCATTATGTATGCAATGGTTTGCACAATACCAGACATAGCACAGGCTATGAGTGTAGTGAGTAGATACATGGCGAATTCGAAAAAAGATCACTGGCTTGTAGTAAAGTGGATTCTGAGATATCTCAAGGGAACGTCGAATCACGGGTTAATGTATAAGAGGGATGAGGACAGCAATGAAATGGTAAGAGGGTACGTAGAGTCAGATTATGCAGGTGATCTTG
Source organism: Ailanthus altissimus (assembly GCA_946807835.1). NCBI lineage: Eukaryota > Viridiplantae > Streptophyta > Magnoliopsida > Sapindales > Simaroubaceae > Ailanthus > Ailanthus altissimus. The sequence continues at coordinate 18,909,702 of OX327698.1, forward strand.
ACAAGAAAATATCATTGACGGGTTACATATTCACAGTGTTTGGGCGTAGTGTGTGTTGGAGATCAATTCTACAACATGTAGTTGCACTATCTATCAAAGAGGCAGAGTACATAACTGTTGGTGAAACTATCAAGGAGGCCGTGTGGTTAAAAGGCATATGCGCGGAGGTATTGGTTAGTAAAGATGTGAACACCAGTGTGTATTGTGATAGCCAAAGTGCCATACACCTAAGCAAGCATTAAGTATTCCATGAGAGGTCGAAGCACATTGATGAGACTCAATTACATTCGTGAGATTGTCCAAAGTAGTGAAGTTAGTCTAACAAAGATAGCGTCATCTAAAAATCATGCTGATATGTTGACTAGGCCACTACCCTCGGTTAAGTTCATCCTATACAAGGACTTAACCGGAGTCACTACTTTGTGAGGGTGACCGAAGATGCGAAAATGAGAGATCAAGTTACTTTGTGAATGATTTTGAATCAAGGAGGGGATTTATGAAGATATTGATTGAAAATCATCGGAATATGATTTGGAGATCAAACCAAGTGCGTAGGGTGCACACGGATCAAAGACGGACGCAAAAAGAGACGAAAAATGAAGAAGGGCGCACCAGGCGCCAGCGCCGCAGCGACCAAGCGTGAGCGCCGCGACGCCCAGTCCAAAACCTGAGCACCGCGGCGATAGGAAGGCAGCGCCGCAGCGCTCAGCAGAAGCGCACCAGCGCCGCGGCACTAGAAACGGGAATAGTATCCCAAAATAAGAAAACTTTCTTATTTCGTCTCCCACTTGTTTCTGGACTCCCTAATACGACTCTCACACGTATAAGGTAAATCTAAGTCGTTCCAAAGCCTATATAAAGGTTATCAATTAGCTTGTAAACACATTTTTGTGATTAATTAAAAATCTTGACAATTTTTGTGATAAACAAAAAATTTTTGTGGTTCTTTGTGAGAGAAAATCCTTAGAGTAAGAAAGAGAGTTTTCTTTATGATCTTTCTTGTAAAAGGCATACTTTATAAGTATCTTATGATTCATAATAAAAGAAGAGTATGATCTTGATCCGCCGTAGATATAAACAAGTTACCAAATCACGCAATTTTTTGTATATTCTTCTTTTACTTATTTTTTTCTTTATTTTTTAATAATTTATTTTATATTATTTAAGTAAATTTTTATTTATTTGTGTACTTTTATTTTAATAATTTATTTTATATTATTTAAGTAAATTTTTATTTATTTGTATATTTCCACTTTAACAGGAATCATGATTTGTGATCATTGATTTATTTACATCTTCACCCAAGGCATTCAGATTTCTACTTTCTCTAACATTTTGCCAAGTACTCACAGGAGTAAAATGAATAATAATACCGTTGAAGCAGTGCAGGACATGTCTCTGGCTGAAGACTGTACTTGCAGCTTCTGTTCAAGTAATTAACTAAATGAAAAAAGGACGCAACAACGAAGAAGGATAATCAACCAAACACCAAATTGCAGAGGCGCTTAAAAGTAAAGATTGGCAGCAAGAACCAAGTCATATTTTCCCCTTCCCAATCAAATACAAATACAGGAAAGCATTGTAGAAAGGAAATCAACCAAATAAAGAAACAAAATTTGACCAAAACTTAAAATAGCAGACGAAACTTCTCCTTTTTCAGCCTAATTATGCTGTATATAAGAGAAGATTACCAAAACAAAGGATAATGTGTTATTGTTCAAGCGATTATGGAAAAAGGTGTTTGTTCTCTGATCTGCTCTTGTTAAGCCGACCTCCATTGTCTGCCTATTGAATGAGGAGGCATCATTTCCGAACCTTTACTCTTGTAAGTAGCCACTAAGTTAATCCATAAATGCAAGTCCTCGGTCCAACTGGTGTAACAGTCATCAGTGGATAGTTCTAACATATGATAAGTCATATATGCTTAATCTACAAACTATATTGCAGTAGAATACTCAAAAGATAAATGTAATTGTACCTATGTCCAGCTTGAAAGCATAGTATATCCACGCTCCCAAAGTTTAACCTCTTAGTTGTGTCATTTGTAACTAACTACATCTTAATTACTAAAAATGTTACTTCTTGATAGGGATTTAAATACCAATATGGTCTGTATCTCTTTTCTTGATTTCAGTTACTTCCTAGGCATCTTTCTGGTAAATATGGGAATATATCCAGCACAGTAGATCTCATTTAAATACACAGTACAAAATGAAAGCAGTTGAGACACCTGCTCCATCTTCCAATCATTAGTCATTAACCACATCCAAGAGACAAGCCCTGTACAAAAGTCTTATCTGTATATCACAATCATGGAACTTGCTTCCCTTTAATAAGAAGAAGGGGGAATTACAAAACAAAACCAGGCAGATCCTCCTATCTAAACAAAATTCCATGCTGAGCCCATTGATTTGGTTGTTATCGTTGAACAGATGATTTCTTCCCCTTCCAAACCAATGTCCATCACCAAATGAACAAGCTATCTCAAAATCCCTAAGTGTTCCAAACAAGATATGTCCCCCTTCTCCTAAATCCAGGCGTCTGAAAACTGTTCAAGGCCTTCCCCATCAGAGCCATGGCAGCAATGCTTGGAAACTGCTTCTCTTGAAATTCATCTAATGTTGCATTAGAACTTTGTGGCTCACAAACCACCAATGTGTCATGGTTCTTAGCTGGAGATGTGTCACTATGATGACGCCATCTCCTAATCCAAGGATTCAAAAGAGTGAAATCTTGGGTCTTCCTTACTGATGCAGTTGAAGAGGACTCACCATTCCTCAATAACATGGCAGGCTGATCCAATGTCATTAGTTCTTTATCAGAGCATTTACCCATTGTCGGTTCCAAACTAGTTACGCTGTGTCTCGTGATTTTGGTGAAAAACTTCTTAACTTTTTCATGAGAAGAAGCTTCTTCCATTTTAAAGCTCTTAGTACCATGATTCAAGGAATCTGAAGCACTCAACTTGAGACGTTTAACCCATATGATGCTTGGCTCTGCTTCCCCATGACCATCTAGGAAAGCACTGGATTTGGAATTTGTGGGAAGCTCAGCATGTGAAAGGAGGTGATCCACATCCAAACTCTGTGTTCTTGAGATGCTTGTGTCCCTGTCATCCATTGGGCTAGGAGCAGCCTGAAGTTCAGGAAGCTCTTCATTTATATCAGGTATTCCAGTGTTAGGCAATCTGCCTCCAGTTTCTTCTCTGCATGGAGCAGTTGCAGCTTGTGATGTCGATGACATTTGACCTCCTCTCATAATCTGCAAATTTCAGTCATTACCGAGATCTAAATGCTTCACAATAAGTATGTGATGAATGATAAAGTGATATTTTGATGATTTTGAGTGTTAATAGATACAATTCCCGCATGAAATGACACTAGAAGCCCACGTTACAAGGGTAACCATAAGCAAATACCCAGTCTCTTAACTAATTTTCCCTAGAATTTTAACTTTTAACTCGTTATCGTCAGTAGAGCAAAAGCTTAAGCATAAGATTATTTAAGTTCTACTGGATTTAAACATGCTTGCCAAAAGGATCAAGCCTAAATGCAAATAAATTTAGATGCAAATAAGTGTATAAAAAGTTCACATGTGGAATATGCATACAGGAGCTCTTGGTCAACTAACTCTCAGACCATGTTAAGTTACAATTTGACCTGTAAGCTTAAGATTATAGGTAAAGGTCCAACAATAGACTTTAAGTTCTAACAGCATTTAGATATGACTGCCAAATAATATTTTACAACAGTTTAAATACTCATACATGTATTTATGCTTGTTAGTGCAACAGTAAATCAGTTTCCCAAGGACGCACACTTCTCTTGTTTTTCGATGCTAAATATAATGTTACAATTGCCAACCACCCCTTCAGCTCAGTGGTTGGTGCCAGTATTTCAACTGTTGAGTGGCTGTATTCAAGTCGGGCTGAAGTCCCTCCATTTGTTTGAGAGGTTGTTTATTTCCTCTAGTTGTCTAGGAGGGTTGTTTAGTTCTTCTATTTGTTTGGGAGGGTTGTTTATTTCCTCTAGTTGTCTGGGAGGGTAGTTTAGTCCCTCTTTTTAGAATGTTGATATTGTAATGATTTATAACATTGTAATTATTTGAGATTTGAGATATAATTCTTGTATCCTTTGGATCAAATAAAATAATGTTAAAACTAGCAAATATACTACAAATATGTTGCCCTACAAACTCGCAATTGTGGAAGAAAGTGCAAAAACAAATAAAAGAAATTTGGGGAGGGCTAATTAGAAGAAAATAGCTGTAAGAATTTCTACCAGCCACACTCATAAAGAATAAACTTATGCTCTAGAAACCATCATCTTTGACAATATAGTATTCCATGGAAACCATCATCTTTGAGAAAACCCACATTCTGACTGACAACCCAAAAGCCAAGATTTCTTTACTTCTCTATGGGCCTTGATTTCAAAGGCTCTTCAAGATTCTTTGCTTTTTTCATCCAACTTGATTGAGATGCAGACTTTGGTTTAAGTTTGTTTCCTACTTCTGGTTCTTTCTAATATTATGGCATTTTTTTATATATACTTTATGCTGAGATATAAATTGGTATAAGGTTTTTGACAGCAACAAAGTTTCATTCTTCGTTTACCTCTGCTTGACTTTTGTAAAAATTCTCTCTAAATTTCTTCATCAAAATTTTAACTTTTCTATCAAAAAATAATTGGCTGTCTCACCTCTCAGGCATTGGGGGATAAAAAGACAATCCAAATGATATTTCAAGAATACATTCTTTGACGGATTAATAGCAAAAGTTACCTTGTCTGTCGGGGAAAAAACTACACCTGCATCAAATTGAACAGAATAAACTTGGTAAATAAGCAAAATAATGCAAAAACTAAATAAACAACACAAAACGCACAAACAGATTATACTTCAATAAAAATATACATGCTCATATCATAACAATGAATGAAATAAAAGCAAAAGCTATTTTCATATATTAGCATGACATAATATGTAAACATTTAAGACATGAATGCACCACATATCTCTGTACATACCAGAACTATTGTCTTTCTGTAAAACATCCATGTCCATAGTATCAGTTTCAGCTGATGATTCATTCTTTAAACAACCAGCCGAAGACCTGATATCTCCAAAATTTTCTTCCGCCTCACTATCTATGGAGCCCCCTAAAGGCTGCAGTTTCAGAGCTTGCTGGCCATGGAAACCAACACCAGATGATGAACTGAGGAATTTGCTGAGCATTTTTCCTTTGATATTGGCGGAAAAAGTTGAGTCTCTGAACATTTGACCTCCATCTGACAAGTTAACACCAGTCTTCTTAGTGATCATAAAATGGTGTGTTGTCTGAGAGAACATGGGAGAAGATCCAGATAACTCTTCCATAGAATTGACAGTGGCGCATATTCCCATAGTTTCAACATCATCAAGAGCACGTGGAATTCTTCGAACCGGGTGAAAATCATGAGATAGTGTTTGTGATCTGGTCAAATCCAAAGGACCAGTCCAGTTTGGGAATGATCTAGAACCAGAATGAATTTGCCTATCCTCACACTGTTTATCAACAAAAACTGGTAGCTCATTATTGCTTGTTGAGGGATCATGCAGTAAGAGAGGTAGATTATTCTGCCTTGATGATAAAATCCCAGATCTTATGTAATCTAATGGGTTATTGCTTTTCTTTTCATGGACCGAAGACGTAGAATAGCTCCCAAATTTAGTAGTCGTCATGTGCTCTTTAGATGCAACCAAATGGCTTGGTTCAATAATGTCTTCTTGTCGGCATATGACAGAATGCAATGGAGATTTTCCACTGTTATATCTGTATGGAACAATTTTAGAACTTGAACCCACATCATGATGAAGTGATGTTGAAACAGCCAAGCCTTTCTTCTCAATAGATTCATGAGATTTTACTGGCTGTTCCAGATTCCCTGAGATACCTTCAAGCTGGAAATGACATTCTCCTGACGAATTTCCCATTTTAGAAACTACCCCATGACAAGTTGTGACATTCCTCAGTGCCATAACACCATCCTTATTTTGAGAAAGATTAAACTTGGGAAAGGATTGGCTTTCTAATCTCTCTTTTTTGAATTTTACTGGACTCAGTTTCAGACTCTCATTCGTGATATTAACTGTTCTGGGTTCAGAAATTTCTCTTAATCCTTTGGCAGATTTAATAATGCGGGATGGCATCTCAGACCCAAGCTGCTTTGTATCACCATCTTCTCTGCGATCATGGCCTGGAGTTTCAGGCTTATAACTTGTGTGCATCCAGCGAGCCATCCAAACAGATTGGTAAAGATTTGTAGACTCTCTAGCTGTTCCATCACTATCATTATCTGACTGTACAACATGATCGGACATTATAATTTTATGCTTCAGTTGAAGTACTTCCCCTTCAAAGTTTCATCAGAGCTCACCTGATAATACAACTGAGCAATCATCAGTTGCTGTTTGGACATTTTCAGTGGCCAGAAAATAAAATTCTTCTTTGTAATATTTGATACATTTTCGCATCATGCTGAAGTAACAATAGAACTAACATAAACAGGACAAGTATAAACATAGTTAAAAAAAGAAAGTGAACTCCCGCAATTTTTTTCTTTTTCAAAAATTAGCTCATGCGATTCACTTTCTTTAAGGGTTAGCTTCAACCCACTCAATGCCATCTCTAGCTATTTCAAGGATACTCAAAGCACAAAAGATCAAAGTGCAGTAACAACATTGGCAGAAAAGCGACAAAATTCCCAGCTTCCCTTCACGATTACCCACTTCCATGTACAAAAAGAAAACCATATGTCAATTTACACATGACATCTACTTATATTTATGTAAGCTAGACCATTCAATTGACCAACATATGCATAAATGCAAAATGAAAACACAAAATAGACAGTAAAATCAAACAAAATATGGTAAATTCAAACAGCTATTAAGATTGTAAACAAAGATGAGTAGACCCATCAAAACTACCCTGAAGAGGCAACATCTATGCAAACAGTCACAAAACCATTCTCATTTCTCACCTCATCTCCTTGAAAGACAGAAAATCATTATGGTACAACACTTTCGCTTTACTAGATCTTATCTTAATTAGCTACCAGTTTATAGCAAAGGAATCCATGTTAATGTACCTAAAAAGCAAACATATCACAGTAGGACAACCTTAACCCATGGGACCTGCTAACATGCGGGTAAAGCAATGCCAACAAATTCTTACTTAGCCAAGTTTCTTTCACCACACAAAAAGCAATGATATTTACAAAGTAGAAAAAAAAATTCAAATGCTAGAAATTCTGGCTTCTCAATCTCAACCCTGCTGTGATAAGCTCTTAACAAATGATCATAACCACCCCCAGTAAAAATCATTTGAAACATGTATAATACATAGTAGCTCAAAATTCAACTACAACATAGAAATAAAATGAAATAAATAATACACACACACACAAAATAAGAAGAATAAAATTAACACAAATATCACAAAGACTCCATTTTTCTTCAACGACACAAAACAGAAACACAGTACTAACATATTCATATAAGGCAGCATAGGGGGGAAAAGAAGACTATGCAAGAAGAGTAACACATACCTAGATGAGCGAAGTTAAACAAGTAATTTGAAGGGGTTACAGTCAGAGATCAAAGAGAGAAATGGATGAAAAATGAGAAATTAAAGTGAGGAAAATGGAGAGAAAGAAGCGGTAGTTATATGGGTAAACAGAGAATAATAAAGTTGTGGACAGCAAGGGAAGTGCTTAAATGGGGTATTTTTTCGCTGTAAGAGAGGAAGAACCAAAACCGTGTCAATAACAAAGGCTGAAAGCGAATAAGCATCTAAAGACTAAAACTAAAAGCCGAGCTTTGTATTAGCCACATCCTGTTCCTACATATGTTTTTCTTTTATTTATTTATTGTTTTGTCTGAAGCGTAAAGCCGACATTTAGGAGAAAAGGGTCCCACTCTTCTGCACTTTTTGGTCTTTTACTTTCTCCCTTTTAATTTAAATATTTTTACTATTAATTTATTATACATAATACATATATTTGTTCTCTGATTTTTTTTTAATTTTTTTAGTTATCATAGTTACGTCTCATGGCCAGGGTTGTCAAATTGGCCTTAACCTAGATTTGGATTTTAAAAAACTCGAAGTCTGATTGGCTAGGATTTAAAATTTGGCTCAAAAAAATTTAAAATTTTATTTGAATTTGAATCCGACTTTTTTCTAAAAAATTTGGATACAGGTAAATTTGACACGGATCTAAATTTTTTATTTTTTATAAATTTTTTTAAAAAATTTTAAATTATTTTTTATGTTTTAATATATATAAATTTAACAATTGTTTTATAAAATAAATACTTTAAAATTTTAAATTTAACTTAAAATTTAAAAAAAAATAGAAACAAGAATAAAAATATATTAAATAATAAATACAAATTATACAATATAAATTTTACAATCTAACAATTATTTTATAAAATAAATATTACAAAAATTTAAATTTTACTATAAATAATAAATAATAAATAAATAAATAAGGTTCAACCCGAATTTAGCCAACTTAAATGTAAACTTAAATCTAGCTTGGCTAGAAAAATTCAAGCTAAACTTGAATTGTGAATTTTAAAAAAAAAATTAAATTTAAATTTAAATTAAACAAAATTCAAATTCAAATTCAGATTTTACTCATCATAGGGTATTTTCTTTTATTGTTATTCCTATGGTGATAATATTTAGAATAATTGAATGATTTAGAATTGAAAATCTCTCATATCTAATCGTGAGAAGCCTTAATTAAATTGATTCGATTTGAATTGATTAAATATACTTACAAATTTTGGATATAAAACATATTAATCATATAATAAAATTGATATGAACATATAATTATTGCCTCTTCAAATCTATCAATTGTTATATCAAGAAAAAGAATGCATTCCAAATCTTCATTCTTGTGAATTGTGATGCTTAAGTTAAAAGCAGGCAGAATATAAAAACAATACATGAAGATGAGTTCCATGTCTGTGTCATTTATTGTAAAATATATAATGGGGGACATTCCAATGATTATTTCAATGAAAAAGAAACATTTTATAAAAAGAAAAATTGTGCATTGTGAGAATGAGATGGTATGATCCACCATATCCATATATCATGGGAAAGAAAGAATAAGAATATATTAGTATTAGTATTAGATATTAGTATTAATATTAATATTAAGAGAATGACATTACAAATAATATGAAAAGCCCTAGAAATAGAATGAATGATGTAGGAATTTGAGAAAAGAATAATCTTAAAAATCAGAAAGGGTAGGGGTGGGTTGGGTTAGGTGGGTCAAGTTGCTTTGCTTTGTTCAAGTCTTAATTTGGGCACGTTCTGGCTTCTGAAACACACCGAAAAATATCTTTCGCATCGGAAAATGTCTTCGATTGTGATGGATTCATGTTTATCCACAACTTGCATGCATATAAACATAAGTTGAACAAATGAGAAAATAGTGATTTGTATTTTGTATGAGATAGAGAAAGCTCATATTGCCAACAACTCTTGTTGGGGCCATCTAAATAAATAAATAAAATAGTGAAAGAGGTTCAAGAATATTTTAATTTTCATCATTAAGTATTGTATATAATCTTGAATGTGTTATAGACGAATGATAAAATAACTCAAATATTAAGAAATTTTTAAAAAATATTATAGTATTTTTTAAAATATTAAAAATAAATAAATTATAAAATAGTTATACACATATTTATAAGCGAGAAAGGACGGTGAAATTCACTAATTTACCTTCATTGCCTCTTATTCACACTACCTTTCATAACATTCTTCTTTAAATTTTATCATTTTAATTGTATTTTATATTGATAAAAAAAATTTAATAGAATAAAAATTAAGTAAAAATAAATATAACTTTATAATATATAGTTGTAATGAACATACTTTAAGACTGCTTCATTAAAACTCTTACCAATAAAATTTAGTAGGATAAAACCTGTTCGAAAGAAAAAAAAACAGTACAATGCACGTTTGTAATTGATGTAATTTTTCTCTAGGAAGAGTGCGCTCTCTCTAATTAAATACTCCCATGTTGTGTAATTTCTAAGTTAAGCGCAACTGCACACTATCGAAAATAAGTAATAGAGTGATGAGTTAAGTGTCAATCCTACGAAAAATTGTTATTATTCTTAACCAAGTACTAAAATTGTGTCTTCTTGCAATTATTCAGAAAAATGATAAAATTAGTTTGTTTATGTTAAAACTAATTACTAATTCTACAAATCAACCCTAATTATACAAACGGTATAAGTGCAATCACTAAATGAAGAGTATCTAAGATTATAATTATTCTTTAATATGAATTCATTATCCCATTATTAATTCCTCAGTTTAATTATTAGTCACAACATATATTTCATCACAAGTCTCTTCTGATAATCAATTGATTATACATTAATCTACCAATTCTTATATTTCTATGGTAATTCAAATAAATCAAAGTTCATTTCGAATAAGTTATATTAACCATACATGCCATATAAGTATATTCATATTTTATATCGAAACTTGTAGATATTATTCCACAATCATGCATCAATTTGTCTATGTCTAAATAATAGGATGTCTTTTTCAAATTTATCATAATATTCCATAATCATCCAATCATCATTTCTAGCATATTGAAAGCATTAAGAACAACAAAAATTGAATAATAAACTAAATTCATAACAATAGGAATCAAGTACTACAATTAAATTCACATATTGAGTTCAATGCTACAATTCTAGATAATAAAGACAAAGGTGCCTCCATTCAATCAATGGCCTTTGGTTGAATCCTCTAAAAATTAGCCAAAATGCTCTTGACTATATAATCTCTCTCCAAAATAGGTTTGAATGTTATTTTTGCACAATATGAAAATGATTTTTGAGTTAGAAACATGTTATATTGAGAGAAAATGGGCTAAGGTTAGGTTCGAGGCCAAATTCTTACGTTTAGAGGCAAAACAAGGTATTTATAAAATCGGTCGAACGCTGGGGCGTTCATTATTCAACGTTGAAGCGTTCATCACTTATATGAACACTGTGGTAGTAGTCACTATAGCAAAACATTATTCACAACTACTATTCACCATTGCTACAGTGATTTACTGTAGCAATTTTTCCGCTCTAATTTCATCCTTTCCCATATTCTCTTGATTTAACCCTGTAACAATAACATTTAATACCTAATAGCCTTTAAATTACTCAGAAATAAATAATTACTAAGATACTCATCACCCCCTCAAAATAACATTCATCAATTTGACAATTTGTTGAGCCGACATATACTAACTTTGTAAAGTAATTTTTTAAAAGTTGACATTGGCAAAGATTTGGTAAACATGTCTACAAAATTGTTAGTGGAGCAAATATGTTTTACATCAATCTTATTGCTTTACTACAACTCATCATGAGTGTAAATGAATTTTGAAAAAATATGTTTAGTTCTATCTCTTTTTATGTATCCACCTCTAACTTGAGCAATACAAACAGCATTATCTTTATATATTATAATTGAAATATTTGTTGCATAAGATTGGCTACATATACTCTGAATGTGATAAATGATAAATCCCAGCCATATGCATTTCTTACTTACTTCATATAGTGCAAGAATCTCAGAGTGATTTGAAGAGGTGGCAATAAATGTTTACTTTATGAATTGTCATGATATTGTTATATTGTTATAAGTAAAAATATATCCAATTTGCAAACAAGCTGTATAGGGATCAAATAAGTAACCAACATCTGCATAATTAACTAGACATGAATTTTCTATAGGTTTATTAGAATAAAATAGTCTGAAATCTATCGTTCCACGAAAGTAACAAAATATATGCTTGACATCATTCCAAAGACTCGAGCTGGTGCAGGACTGAATCTTGCTAATAAGCTTACTGCAAAAGTTATGTTCAATCTGGTGCATTGGGCTAGATATAATAAAACACCAATTGCATTAAAATATAGTACTTCTGGACTAAATATTTTTTCATCATCTTCCTTAAGACAAAATGGATCCCTTTTATGATCAAGAGACTGAACAATTATAAGGGTATTTAACAAATTAACTTTATCCATATTAAATCTTTTTAGAAAAATGTTTCAGTATAGATAAATTGATAGATAAAAAATTTTGTTTAATTTGTACTCGATCTGTAGGCCGAGACAATATTTAGTCTTCCTTAAGTCTTTTATTTTAATTCTCTGTTTAAGTATTTTGCAGTCTTCATGAGCTCTTTAAGAGTCCCAATCAGATTTATGTTCATCTACATATATAGCCACAATGGCAAACCTATATTTTGTCTTTTTTTATAAATACATATAAACATATTGGGTCATTAATATATCCTTTGTAACACCCTCCTCATCCGTCTTTTCTTAAAATGAGATCAGAGAATGCTACCATTTTCTTTCCAGAACCTTAATATTAAAAAAAATTCTTTATTTTAAAACCAAATAAATAGAGTCTCCTCTAAAAATTGGACTTCCTACCACCTATTATAAAGAAAAATACTGTCAATCATTATGTTTCTCAACTCAACTCTTGTTACTCAGCCATACAACTTTTAGCTCACGGGGGTGAATCATTTACCCAATTTAATCAAATACGCCGTATGATCGAAAGAATATACACAATTTATCATTTACAACTCAAAAATAGTTCTTGATCATACATACATATGTACATGCAGTAGATGTCCATACACTTTGTTATACAAACATTTTGAATACAAATAAAATATTTACCCAAAATATATAAACAAAGGATGTGACTAATCTGAGTTGTTGCGGATAGGATTTCTCTCTTTAGTCTTCAATATTGGCAACTCTACTACCTGCACGTGGTAAATCTAACATGCTAAGTAAAAAATTTACTTAGTAGGTATATACAAAAGTTAAACAATATAATTTATTTATTTAAACAATGTACAAATAACATAATCAATTACTATCACTTACTACAATGTCAAAGGATAGGTTAAAATTTACCAAAATATTTAAATTAATTAATCAAGATATAATATATATTTTAAATTAAAATTTAATTTATCATATATGTGATTAAACAATTACATGTGATCTCAATAGGTGCCTAAAATAAACATTGACACAATACCATGGATTGACCAATGGGCTATCAAATAGTGATCCGGCATCGGTCATTCGGTGACTACCCGCCAGATCCAGATCAAATCAGAGTATATGTCGGATCAGAGATACAGATCAGAATCACCAAAGATACAAAACAACGCAGTACTGCTATAATACCCTATTAGCATACTAACTATCAATCCTCACTTACCAATGATCAGATTTACCTAGGGCTCCTTAAAAATTTAATAATCATATTATATTAAACCCATTTGTTTTAAATATTCATAATTAGACCTAAAATTTTCTAAATATTAACATATAGATCCGAAACTTTCAAGAATTCACATATAAGTCCAATTTTTCAATAACACACATATAAGTCCAAATTTTCTAATATTTTACACATAAGTCCAAGATTTTTCACTAATTTACATTTGGGTTCGAATTTTATACAATTTTATATATAGGTCTAAAATTTATCCAATTTCACATATAAGCTCAAATTTTATCTAATTTCACATAAAGGTCCAAATTTTATCCAATATTAAAAATACATTTAATTTACATAGAATCAATATAATAATTAATTAAACACATTATTTGCATTCAAGTATCCATCAAATAATTTAATTACATAATTATACACTAATGCCCTAAAACAAAAATTTAAGTTCAACTTAAATGTACACTAAACCTTAAACACCCTCCAAATGGCATTCACTTTTTCTCTTTTTCCTTTCATTGGCTCTCATTTGCCAAGCCTTCACCTTAATATCAAGAATACACAAATAATTAATAAAATTTCAATTACTCCCACTAAAATACAAAAATCTATAATTCTAAATGGCAATTGAAATGACAAACCCTTAAAACTCCAAATTCATATTCAATTAAATTTTTTTTCCCAATAACTCACCTTGAAATTCTCATTTCCACTTAAAAATAATTTTTGAAACTTGATGGAAATGGGTTTAATTAAGGGTTTTGGGGCTTGATTTACTAAGGGAAGTATGTATAATTGTTGAATTTAAAGAGGAATTAAAAAAAATGAGAGAAAAGGCAAAAGGGGGGACGGCAAAGCTCTTTGCAAAAATGGGTATTTTTTCACACTATTCCTCTTTATATATTCATAACTTTTTTTGCCAAATTTTTCCTCAACTAAATTCAAAACTACAAAAATGTCATTGGTTAAAAATGGTGGCATTTAATTGGTCCAAAAATTCAAATAACTATTCACTAACTAAACTAATTAAAATCTAGTCAAAAACTAACCAATTCTATCACTTTTCAATTCATTTGGTGGCTAATTGCTATTTGTTCATGATCAAGTGTTGAAAAAGTGTAAATAGCCAAGGTTTTAATTCCATGAATCCAATTCTACCATACCAACACTTTTCCAACCAATCAAATTCTTTCATTTCCTTTAACAAATAAATTTAAACCTAATAATAAAAAATAATTCTAATAAAAAATAATTCTAGTAAAAATAATAATTCTAATAAATAAAAATTCCACGGTGTTACATCATTCTTTTATCAAGTATTCGTTTAGGCAGTTGTACCATATGTGCTCAGATTGTTTCAATCCATACAAAGATCTTTGTACCTTGATTGAATACAAATTGTGATTACATGCTTCAGGCATGTTAACTCTTTAGAGATTTTTATGTGAATATCTGTGTCAAGTGACTCATACAGATAAGCTGCCACTACATCTATAAGACACGTATCAAGCTTTTTTTTACTGCCAAGCTTATCAAAAATCACAATGCAATTGTGTCCATTATAGAAAATAAGCTTTATTATAATTAATATCAGGTCTTTATAAGAAACCTTTAGCAATGAGTCTTGCTTTGTATATGATGACCTCATTGTTTTTGTTATTTTTTCGTACAAAAATTTATTTATATCCTACGGGTTTGACATCTTCAGATGTCCTAACTACAGATCTAAATACTTCATGTTTGGCTAGATAAGTTAATTTTGCTTAATTTACTTCTTTCTATTGGAGCCAATCATATCTTTCTCTACATTAATCAACAATTTGTAACTCAAAATCATCATTTATAATTTTAGTAACTATTGCAAATGAAAACATATCTTCGATAATTATTTCATCACATTTTTACAATTCTCTTATGTAAGCATAATTTGTACCATTTTCTTTATTTTAAAATTCTTGTACCTCTTTTAGGGCTAATGTCTATTCTTTAACTTTTGTCTCTTCAGGGACATATGTCTCTTCAAGGACTTGTGTCTCTATAGGGACTATTCTTTCAATATTAATGATTTAGATAATATGGGTTTATTGGCTTGAGCATCATTTTTAATAGGATCCTAATTTTTTCTTTTTTTTCTTTTTTTGCAGAACAATATCTTTTGAACCAAGAGGTTTGTCACACTTCTAGTCTGCAACAAATAATTCATTTACTACCTTTTGATTAGATTGTTCTGTAGGAACAATCACCCTAGCTGGTGTATTGGCAGTTGGTATGTATGACTTGATGCATCTGTAAATGTGTTAGTTAATTTATTTGTATTTCTTTAAAGATGAACAATCTTTCATACCTCATTTTCACATTAATTTGTGCAAGGGTTCAAAAAAAACATAGTGGTCATTTTAAGAAAGTTTATGCCTTACTTCAGTAGGTAATTTTCTTTCTCTTAATGATGAAAATATCGTCTCATCAAAATAGAAATTCAAAAAATTGTGCGATAAATATATCACTTGTCAGAGGTTCAAGATATCTTATAATTGATGATCAGTTAAAACCCATATAAATCTCCAAGCAACATTGAGGTCTCATTTTAGTGTGTTATGGGGTGCTATAGGTAGATACACAACACAACTAAAGATATGAAAATTAGATATAATAGGTTAATGACCAAGTACAAGTTGTAATGGAGAATATTGATGATATGTAGTAGGCCTAAAATGAATTAATACTGCAGCATGCAAAATAGCACAACTTCAAGCAGAGATTGGTAATTATGTGCACATTAATAAAGTTAGTGCAATTACTTGAAGTCGTTTAATTAAGGATACTGTTAATTCATTTTGTGTGCGAACTTGTGATATAGGATGTTCTACATCAATTCCCACTTATGTACAATAATCATCAAATATTTTAGATATAAACTCACTAGCATTATCTAAATGCATAGTCTTAATACAGTATTTTGAAAAATGTAACCTTAATTTAATGATTTGTGTTATTAATTTAGTGAATGCAATATTTTGTATAGAAGTAGACAAACATGTGACCATCATGTATATGCATCAATTAAAATCATAAAAGAGTGAAAATATCCATTTGATGGATGAATTGGTCCGTAGATATCTCTTTGGATCATTTGTTAAAATGATGAAAATTCTAGACCAATCTTAGAAGGTGATGGTCTGATTATAAGTTTTTCTTATGAGTAAGCAATATAAATATTTTCATTAGGCAACAGAATCTTCAAGTTCTTTAATGGGTGCCTATATGAATTTTTAATAATCCTATGCATTATTACGGATCCTAGATTACTAAGTTGATCATGTTATATTATAAATATTTTTGGATCATTGTACTTTTGGTTCATTACTGCGTAACTCTCAATTAAATTTATTACTATATAATATAAACCAGATGATAAGGCATGAAGCTTTTCAAGTATGTATTTTTTGTTTGAGATGTTAGAAGTAATGCAATGATATTCTATATTTATTTCACTTAAAGCTTTAATGTGATATCCATTTTGGCGAATATTTTTAAAATTGAGCAGATTTCTTCTAGATTCTTTGTTCCACTTGCGAATAAAATTATTACTCTTTTAAAGCCTTCTGTTAGATCTGTAAGACTTGATATAATATTGACTTTTTTTTCAATCATTGTTAGTTTTGAAAATTATTTTTTATCTTGAAAGATTGTTTGTATAGTTGCATTGTTAGCCAAACAGGCATCTTTAATTTTTCTTTCCACAATAGATAATTCATCCTTAAAAAATTCATTTCTTATATTAAACAAAAGTTTATATTAGACATCATAATAATACATTACAAAAAGTGATATGTTTTCTATTCATATAAAAAGTTGCATCTTTTCATCAGTATTACAAAATATTACATTTCATACATACAAAAAGTATAACAAATATCTAACATAGAGATATTTAAAACTTAATAATCAATGTTTCTTTCTTTATCTCTAAAGAAATCAGAGACATTTAGATTAGTAAGACGGTAAGATCTAAGTTATCAGAAAGATTTATCTCCATATACTTTTCATGTGCCTTGATAAATGCCTCATAAAGTTAGATCAGATGCTTTAAGGTACAACATGTACGTGAACAATATCTTTTGCACCATATCGATAACAAGAATTTTTATAATATTTGTGATGTTTATTCTTTACACTATTATCCTTGTCTTTGTGTTTCTGTCTTATTTAGTGTTCCTTTGTTCTTGGTACTTGCGATCACCATAAGGGTGATAATTGCATCATCTTCTTCTCCCACGACTATGTCCAATTTTGTTATAAGTATTTGCATTTACTTCTAAGCATGGGTGATAACCATTTGGAATTGATTTGTGATTTTTCAATAAGAGCTCATTATTTTATTTAGCAAGCATAAGACATGAGATTAATTCTGAGTTTTTTTTAAATCGTTGTTCGCAATACTGTTGTTGCAGAACAATATCAAATGTTTAAAAAGTAAAGAATGTCTTTTCTAACATATTTTGTTCTATAACTTTCTCACCATGCAATTTCAATTATGATGTGATTTTAAATAAAGCATAATTGTATTCAACAATAGTTTTAAATTCTTACAATTACAAATTCATCCACTCATGTCTTGCTTTTAAATGAACACATCTTTTTTATGATTATATCTTTTTTATAGATTTTTACAGAGGATCTGCGGGTATTCTACTGTTAAATATTGAGTTTTTAGACTCTTATGTAGATGATGACAGAGGAAAATCATAGCTCTCGACTTTATTCTGTATGGACACATTATTTTCTTTTTCGATCGTCTTTTCCAAACCATTGGTTTGGAGGTGCATATTGACATCCAGTATCTATGATAGATAATTTTTTTCCTAGAGACATCAAGTGCAAGAATTTGTAAATTTATAAGAGACATTTTCAATAGCATTGAATATAAAATAGGGAATTAAAAATTAGTATGATTAAATATAAATATTATTCAACAAATATATAATGTAAAAACATAAATATCAAAAGTATTTTAGGAGGCACAGCCTTCCATATATTCATAATTAGGAGGCAGAGCCTTCCATATATTAGTAGTATTGAAGAGGCATAACCTTTCATTTATTGATAATAATAAGGAGACATGGCCTTTCATATAGTGATAGTAATGAGGAGACATAGCCTTTTATTTATTGATAGTAATGAGGAAGCATAGCCTTCCTTAAATTGATTATACTAAAGAGGCGTAGCTAGTAAATTGTGTTGATAATGTGTTATAAATGAATGATAAAAGCGAGAGCTAAGGATAACTTCAAATACTAAAAAATCTCTAGAAAATATTATAGCATTTCTAGAAGTATTAGAAGTGAATAAATTATAAAGGGGTTATACATATATTTATAGGCGAGAGAAGGGATGGAATTCACTAATTTACCCTCATCGCTTCTTATTCACACCACATTTCACAACAGTATGCAATTTTTTCTGGGCAATAAATATGGATTGCTTTTTAATATTAGATCTCGTCACTTGAATAAAGAATAAATAAAAATGCATGCATGCTTTCTATTTCCCTTTCTTTAATATTTGCTTTAATATATATATATATATATGTATATTATAATACGTTATCAAAACTAGAACTCTACTTTGAAAAGTATGTCTTTTATCTGTATACTCTTATATTTAATAAAATTATTATTATTGGTATGCTTTGTGGTTAATGTCAAACTGGATACTCTATATCAAAAAATAAGGGTTAATACTATATGTTTTATTATATTATTGTGATATCTCTATATTTATTCTTATTCACGTTCTAAAAACCAAAAAGAAAAAATATATAATATTGAAGTTCATAATTCAAGTATTTAAAAATCTAGAAGAATTTAAAATTTTATTTAGAAGAAATTGAAGACTACATCAAGATGTCTAACCTCACAAAACTTGAATTCAATGTCTTGGATATCTTAGGTGAGAATTATTTATCTTAAATCTTGGATGTCAAAGTCCACCTAGATGCTAAAGGACTTAGCACCATAATCAAGATTGAAAATAATGTATCCTTGCAGGACTAGGCTCAAACTATAATTTTCCTTCCCCGTCGTCTTCATTAATTATTGAAAAAAGAATACCTTACTATAAAAGACCCATATCTCATTTGGAATAACTTGAACGAAATATTTAACCATTAAAGTTAGTGATACTACTACAAGCTCGTAATGAGTGGATACATTTACATTTACAGGATTTCAAGACAATCAATAAATATAATTCTATATTATTCAGGATTGCTTCGTAGTTAGCATTATGTGGAGAAAAAATAACAGATAAAGACATTAATAACTTTTCATGCCCTACATATTGTTCTACCACAACAATATCGAGCATGTGAATACAAAAAATATTCTAATTTGATTTTATTTCTCATTGTTGCTAAAACAAGCTTTTAATGATGAATCATCAATATCATCCTACTAGTATTGCACCAATACTTGAATAAATGTTGTCTCGCAGAATAATGAAGCAAATGTGTCTTTACATGGTAATAGTGATAATTATTGGCGCAACCATCATCATGGTCATGGTCACAAACATGGCCATGGTCGAGGTTGAGGTCAAGGTTGTAATTAATATAATTATTGCCTTTATGACAATTATAATAAAAATAACTCCAAGTGGAATTGAAATGAAGGAAGACAAGAAAAACAAGTGCAAAACAAAGACACTTGACTTCGATGTGGAATAAATGGCCATTTTTGGCATGCTTGTCATATGTCTAAACATTTGGTCAACTTCTATGAAGCATCTTTAAGAGAAAAGAGAAAGAATGTCGAGACTATTTATTTTGATAATATAGATCTACAAAATACTATACATCTTAATATCTCTAACTTCTTTAGAGATATCAATCTAAAGAATAATCACTTAGTTAGTGATGCAAATATCCGTACCAATTAAGTTTTATTTTTTTTCCTTTTATATTTGTATCATAATATGAATACATGTTATTATCTTGATGTCTAATATAAATATTCTTTTCTTCTCTTCATGAAGGATATGGATTTAAATAACAAGTTATATGCTCTTAAGAAATATGGTGAAATATGTTTAGTTGATAATACTACAATGCATACAATCCTTCAAAGTAAGAAGTAGTTCTTAAATTTGACATTATTTGAAGCGAATGTGAATACTATATTAAGCAAACTTGATTGAAGGTTATAGAATAGTTATGATCTTTTTAGCAAATGGCACAAAAGTTTGCATCATTGACGCCTTGTATTCACCCAGATCAAAAAGATCCCTACTTAGCCTAAACAATATAGAGACTATAAATGAGAATGACATGAATATCTCTGCATTAATTATATAGTCTCTGGCCAAAATTGAACATTGGAAAAGCTTCATGCTTTTTCATCTAGCTTATACGATGATCAGACCATTTGAAAGTTGCACAACCATGAATGAGAAGATAAAAAATCTAAAAACTTTTATACTTTAGCATGACTATTTCTGTCACGCCCCAGACCCAAAAGATCTGACACACGACATCACTTACATTCATTCAATAATACTTAAACATTCATTTTAATTTCTTTCAGAATTATAGCAATTGAATTATGACTGGGACAATTAGTAAACCGGAGATACGCAGAGTTTTCTCAGAGATTAACACTCTACTACGTCACCAGTAGCAACTTTGTTACCGGAAGCCCAGAATATATTCATTGTAAATTCTTACTTAAAATCAATCCATTACTACACTTGGTGAAACTTAAACTAAGTCCAACCACACACAATAAAATAATACATAGGTATTTATTCACTAGGGACAAATCAAATATCTTATCCCACGTGTCCTCAAATGAAACACTTAGCAACCTAACAACTTAGGGAACCCAAGGAACAGCAGAAGCCTTGCCAAATCCGCTAAGCATACATGTACCTTATTTACCTGAAATCACCATAAACTATAATGAGTATAAAACTCAGTAAGCATACTAGTTTTTCATATATCAAATACAAATACATATATGTACACAATGTATATGTATGATATGTTGTGATCAATCAAAATCATAATCTTATCAAATCACATATCATGTAAGCGCTTACACATTCTTTTAAAACATATTACAGGAATACCATCACTCAACTACTACTTAGTAGGACTTACATATCACATATCACATAATGAGCCAAATGTCACTCGTAGGTGACATACCGTATGAGAGGAATAGTACAAGTGAGGTCTTTAAATCACACATATATAACGCTTATGCCCGAAGGTAAAAGCCAAACCCTCACCCTGATCATCGGTGAGTCCTCTCACATGTACCCATACGCCACCACACGAATGTGATGACTCACACTTCCTTTAGGTACCAATAGGATCCTCCCTACATACGGAACACATAACATATACCAATCCCGAAGGAAAGGCCACACATAAAGGCTCCACAAATCACATAAAATGCCTACTAAGTTAACAGTGAGGTCAAGTACCCTCAAATCACAAAATATTTCTCATGGACATATTACACTTCAAAAGCTTTCTTTGTTAAACGCATCTTATTTTGGAAAGCTCACTTTCAAAAAACACATGTATGTCCATGCTCAATGTCAATGCTCACATTCATAAACATATATTCACATTTCATATCAAAATATACTTTGACATATCATAAACATATTCTTAACCCCATTTACAAAATCATACAAAACAATTATTATGTTTATTGTGATTCCAGTAGTAAGTCTAGTATACTTACCTCTTAACACTTTCAGCTACAAGGCTTAAATCTCCTTAACCTATCAATGGAGATTAATCCTTTCATAAGCCTCACAATTCACACAAAATACTTTAAATAGCTTACAAAATTATACACAATGCATTTATCACATCAAATTGGTCTAAATACTTGGTTTCTCAAAACCTGTCATTTTGACCACTTACACTTAACAAAATTTTCTAATACATCAAATGATGTCCAATTACTCCGAAATCAGAATATATCATTCTTGACTCATATATACTTCTTATATATGAATATTATATCAAAATTCCTACACAATCCATTCCATACACACCATCGAATCCAAACTACAAACCTGACAGGATCAAGATACTTACTGAACAGTATTCAATCCCCCAATTTTATAAAATCATATACTAACTCAAAAATTATAAAACTACCACATAATTACTCTTAACACATATCTCAGTCCATGATAAATATTTCTCTTCCAAATCACTGCCAAAAATATTTTAAAACTATTTTATTCCATAGCTTTAAAAACCTGTTAATCAAATACTGCAATGAGCTGATACACTTTAGAAATTCATAACACTTCAACCACATTGATCTAAATTCTCAATTCCGAGTATATCATATTAGACATATAAAATTATCATATTCCACAAATTCGTAATTTTTGAAGATCATTCAGTAGGACAAACATTGTTCGTCACTGTATTATACTGTTCATATAGGAAATTTTCAGAATTTCAGGGTCATTTTGGTAAATTCACTATAAATTCAATTTCCAGAATTTTCAATCGATTCAAAGTCTCAGATGATCCTTAACATGTCTAATTTCATATACTCAAAATTCAAAACCAGAATCGAATCACAACAATTTATAAAATTCCTAGATCAAGAGGTTATCCAGCAGAAATTCCATAATTCATCATGATTTATCAAACTATCTTATAGATCATCATCAATTCTCATATGATCTTACGAAATACACAACAAATCCTCAATTATACATATTTTCAAAAATCAAAACTTAAAGGAATTAACTTAATTAATACCAATAAATTGAGAAATACGTATGATATACCTCTTAAAATCCAAAATTCCAATTTCTTCTTCTTTTTCTTCTCCTTCTTCTCTTTCTTCTCTTTCTCTCCCCTCTTTTCTCTCTTCTCTCTCTCTAAAAGATGTAGCTCGACCAAAATGAGAGAATTAGGGTTTTAAAAGTGTATTTTTATACTAAGTGGCTAATTTTTTGTATTTACAAATTTACCCCCAAAACTTTCAAAGTATTACAATTTGGTCCCTAAAATAAATTTAAAGTCTTGCAATTAAACCCAATGCTAATAGTATCACCTTAACCTATACAGACACTACTAATAATAATATATAAATCAAGGATCACCCACATACAAATAAAATACGTATATTTATATATATAAATATACATATTCTTACCGGTTATGGATACTGGTTACTACAATTTCAGTCATTCTGGATAAATAATAATGTGAAGAATTATTAAAAATTCTCATAGACATCCATTGAAGAATTTGAAGATTCTATGGTCTGGAGATAACATTTACAATGCTTACTAACGAGGTAAATTAGTGGTTAGACCATCTCTTTCTAAAATTAGTTTTGAATCTCCATCATTTTTGTAAAGAATTCAAAGAGTTATTTGCGGACCAATTCACCCACTAAGTGGACTATTTCACTAATTCATGGTCCTAATTGATGCATCTACTCAATGGTCATATACTTATTTTTAATATACACGTAATCTTACTTTTACTAGATAATTTGCTCAAATTATCAAAGTATGTGCATAATTTCTAGCGTACTCAATCAAGACCTTATGTTTAATGTTATTAAGTTCACTTCTAAGATATTTGATAACTATTGTATGTCAATGAGAATTAATGTAAAACATTTAGTGCCACAAGTTCACACTCAGGATAAGTAAACTGAATCATTTATTAAGAGACTTCAGATTATTGCAAGAACTTTACTACTACATACTCAATTACCCATTTTAGTATAGGATCATACAATTTTGTATATTGCAACACTAATACGTCTATGGCTAACTGCTTGTATGAATATTCCTCATTGCAACTAGTGCTTGGTCATCAACTAGATATATCACATCTAAGTACTTTAAGTTGTCTTGTACAAGTTTTTAAATGCACCTCTTCAACATACTAAGATATGACCATAATGTTATTTGAGAATTTATGTAGATTTTTACTCACTATCAATTACCAGGTACTCGGAACCTTAACAGGTGATTTGTTTATTGCATGTTGTGCAAATTTTTATTTGATGAGGCAATTTTTCTCTACTAGTTGTAAGAAAAACACCGTTAGAAAAGATACAAGAATTATCTTGAAAAGTGACTTATATGTGTTAATTAGATCCTTATATAACACAAAATAAAAATTAAAGTGTGAAGGATAATTCATCTACAGCAAATTACAAATCAATTGTCTAACGCATTTACAAAGGCATTAAAGGTAACCAAATCATATGTGCCAGTTGTCATTATACCAGCTCAGATAGTTGTTCATGAAGAGCAATCCACTGAAATAGCAACTAAGGAAATACCTATTACACGCTAAAAATACAGTAGATCACTTAGTTCAAAACATTATGTTCCACATAAAAAAAGTGCATAATCAAGATTCTATTATAAATTATACTCGAGTTATGATTGAAAATGCCCCTAATATAATGAGAGCCTTGAACTCGGCTTAATTATTAGAAGTGGTTCAAGTCCCAAAAAAGGCTAAAGAGAAAGAAAGAATCAGTAATTATGTGTTTGCATTCATAGTAGCTATATAATGTTATGAATAATGATTTTGAACCACTATTAGTTGATGAATACCAACTGTGGTATGATTGACCAAAATGGACAGAATTAATTCAAGCACAATTGACTTCTTTAACCATATGTGAAGTATTTGGACTCGTGGTCAAGACATCAGAATATGTTAAATTACGAGATATAAGGCAAGACTTGTTGCTCAGGATTTCTAGCAAAGACTTGGTATTGATTATAAAAAGATTTATTCTCATATAATGAATGTTATTATGTTTCCATTATTGATTAGTTTGGTAGTATCAAAAAATTTTGATATCTGTCTCATAGATATAGTAATAGCCTACTTATATGGTCACTTGATACTGATATTTATATTAAAATTCGTGAAAGATTTAAAATTTTTGAAGCACTCCAATCACCATATTGTAATTTATATTTTATAAAGTTATAGAAATCCTTATCTAGGTTAAAGCAATTTAAACGCATATGGTATAATTGCCTCAGTAAGTACTTGATGAAAGAGGGGTATATTAATGATCTCATATATCTTTGTGTATTCATCAAAAAGTTAGAGTCTGGCTTTGCCATCATAACAATTTATGTTGATGACATAAATCTAATTGGAACTCTTAAAGAGCTCTAAAAAGCTATTGAGTTTTAAAAAAATTTGTGATTAAAGATTTGAAAAAAACTAAATATTGTCTTGGACTGCAGTTAGACATAATTCAAATAGATTCTTTATCCATCATACAAATTATACGTTAAGAAAATTTTTAAACCTTTTAACATGGATAAAACTTTTCCATTAAGTACTCCAATGGTCATTCAGTATTTTGATCCTTAAAATGATCTATTTCATCCAAAAGAAGGAGATAAACAAGTACCTGATCCAAAAGTATCTTACTTGAGTACAATTGATACTTTATTATATTAAGCACAATGCACTATACAAGATATAACACTCTCAACAAATTTTTTGGTAAGGTTCAGTTCTAAACCAATCACAAGACACCAACATGGTGTTAAAAATATTTTTCATTATCTTCGTAGAACAATATATTTAGGATTATATTATTCTAATGAACTAACATAAAATCTACATCTTGTTGATTATGTTGATGCATTCTATTTATCTGATCTCTCTAAAGCCTGTTCAAATACAAGATGTGTCTTAACTTATAATGACACAACAATCTCTTGAAAATCTATAAAGTAGACTATTGTTGCCACCTTATCGAATCATGCAAAAATTCTTACATTGCATGAAGGAAGCAAAGAGTGTATATGGCTACAATCACTTGTCCATCATATTCAGAAAATATATAAATTGTCTTCTACTACTCCAACAACTATATATGAAGATAATGTTACCTACATTACTCAAGTCAGAGGAGAGTACATGAAAGGATTCATGAACTCCAAGAAAACAAGAAAATTGATGTCATGTAGATACGCTCTATTATTAATTTTGAAGATTTATTTACCAAAGCTTTATCCACTTACGCACATGAAAAGATAGTATATGGCATTGGTATACGTCATCTCAACAAACTATCAAATTTATACATGTCATTTTAAAGTGGAGCTTTAGATCAAAGAGAGCACAATTTGCAAACGAAAGAACTTCTCCAACTATTTTAGACTCATACGCACTATATTATTATTTTCTTTAATTAGGTTTTATCCACTAAAATTTACTAATAAAAGTTTTTAACGAGGCAGTTACACATCCCACACCATTTGACGACCAGTAAATATTATATTTATTTTGCTTTGATTTTTATTCCACTGGATTTTTCCTTAACAAAGTCAAATACAATTATAAAATGGTGGATATCTAAATGGAGAGTGTTATAGCATGTTTATCTCTCCACATCAAAACCACTTGTAATTGAATTAGTTGATTTATTTGCCAAATGGCAACATATAATCTTGCATCCAATTTCTTTTGGAAATTTTTAAAAAATGGCCCATATGTTTATTTTTAATTCATAAATGAATAGACTAATCTTTTATAGCCAAGAAATGAAAAATTAGAGAATTATACTTCAAACTTATATTTTCTTTCTCCACCAAAAGTTCTAAACTTTCTCTAAAATTTACTCTAAAATGGATTGTAAAAATGATTAGATTGTGAGTAAAATAAGTGAATGATAGGTAAATTGTGGAGAGAAATAAGGTGAATGAAATTAAAATTTTAAAAAAAAAATCTAAAAATTGATAATTCGAAGAAAAATTTCACGGGACCATTTCTCCTACGCAAGAAATGACTAAGTGAATGACTTTCTTTTTTTAATTTTAATTTATTATTTATATTTTAATATATATTATATTATTAAAATAAATAATTATTAATTAAAAATAAAGTGACCATTTAATAAATAAAAATATTTAATTAACTTTTTATATATTTTAAAAATATATTATAAAAAATATATTAAAAAAACACTTAAAGAAGTTGGCGTTTTGCACGCAAGGATACACTAGCTGAAATTATTGATGCAAAATTATTTTTTATTATTTTAAATTTAGATATATAAGACGATTTCGATCTATGAATCGATATTACATATCAAGAAGGTGATTATTTTTTGCGTCTTTTGATTAATATGATAAGGGCACTCTATTATTTAATGACATTAAAGAGGTTTTGTTAAAAAAGAATTAAAATTTTTAACTTTTTAAATATTATTCTAAAACTCTTATTTTAAATTAATACATGAAATAATTATTGGATAATAAAATTATAAAACTTTAAAATTATTTTTTATACTGTTTGATATATAAATAGAACAAAGTTATTTTAAAAATGAATAATAATAATAATAATTCCATGATTCACGGAAGAGGCATTACGCAACAGTCAACAGTGTCAGTGTGGTTATAGGGGCTCGGCTCACGACTCACCGGACTGAGTGGAGCCAACGAACCAAGCGATTGGCTAAAGACCAAATGGAGCATAATAATAATTAATAATGATTGAAATT
Organism: Ailanthus altissimus; assembly: GCA_946807835.1. NCBI lineage: Eukaryota > Viridiplantae > Streptophyta > Magnoliopsida > Sapindales > Simaroubaceae > Ailanthus > Ailanthus altissimus. The sequence continues at coordinate 18,937,611 of OX327698.1, forward strand.
GAGTTAGAGGCTTAGAATTAACAAAGAAAAAAAAAAAAGCTTGATTAAGAATTAAAGATGTGTTTTGATTGGATCTGGAATTGTGAATGGTTCAACTTCAATCTTCAATGGCCACGCACTTTGCTTACCCACCAAGCATATTTCAAATAATGTCAAAATTGGGCCTTCGTGGCTGTCGTTCCTCCACGTCAATTTTCATTTTTTTTAATTTTCTTTTCTTTATAAAAAGAGAAAGACTATGGGATGGGATTGGGACCTTAGACCTGATTAAGTATAATTACTACTACTAAAACAGCACAGCACGTCTTTGGTTTTGATTTTTGACGTTACATTCTGAGAACCAAGATCAGTAAGGGGTGGGCAAAATTTGTTGGTAATCCAAAAATTGGATTGAAGTGATCAGTTTAATTCATTTCGGTCAATTTTTTTTTAATAAAAGATTTTTTCTAAAAAAATTGATCAGTCGAATTTAATTTTTTTCAAAAAAGTAATCAAATCGAAAAAATAATTTTTTTTGTATTTATTTAATAAAAAATTAAATTTATCTCAAATTAAATAAATTATAATTATATTAATATGAAATAGACTCAAAAATTAAGTTAAAAAATAATTTATTAAATTATTTAAATAAATAAATTTAAAAAAAACATACAATTTAAAATATAACAAAAAAACTCAAAAAATAGCTCAAATTTTTATAGACTTATATAAAATATAAGAACAAATTTAGTAGTTTATGTAATGTGTAATTTTAATTATATAATATATAACGTGTAATATATATTAATTTAGTCAATTTAATTTTTTAAAACTTATATAATAAATAAAAATAAATTTAGTGGCTTATGTAATGTGTAATAAAAGTTTTTTCATTATATAATATATAACGTGTAATATAACATATAATATATAATAATTTAATCAATTTAATTTTTTAAAGACTTATATAATATATAAAAATAAATTTAATGATTTATGTAATATGTAATAAATTTTTTTTATTATATAATATATAACGTGTAATATATATTAATTTAATCAATTTAATTTTTTTAAATACTTATATAATTTATAATAACAAATTTAGTGACTTGTAAGAGGTAATGAAAAAATAATAAATAATTTAAAATAAGCTACTAAATTATTTGAACAAATGAATTAAAAAAAAGTCCACAATTTAAAATAAAAAAATAACTAAAAAATCGGTTCGGTCCGATTTTGATTTTAATTATGAGAAAATTTCATAAATAACCTTTTGATTTTTTCATTATTTTTTTTAACCAAATGTAAAATGATTATACTTTATTAACCAAATATTTTATTTTTGGACACATTTACCCTAATATCAAAAACATAACTTCATCTCCTTTTTTCTACTGAACCTCTAAGAGTCATATTGATGAACCAAGAAGCATATTGATAGCCGAATATTTTTGAAGTTGTTATTACGAAAATCGAGTGTTGTTGAGTATATTTATTACTTTAAATCAAAGAAATAGCCAAATCTGGTAAGTTTTCTAAACTTTTTTAGAAAATTTAATTTTAGTTAGAAATTAGATAAAATTTACATTTAAAGTTAAAAATAGGTGTTATTAATGAATTAAATGTGAAAAATGAGTTAAAATGGTGTAAAAGATGTTGAAATCCGGCCAAAAATAAGATTTCTAGTGTGTTTGGCGAAAATCAGACGGTGGTCAGTGCGGCTACCGTCAATTTAGGCATCCGTCAATTTAGGCATCTTGGGCCCAAGATGTGCCCCGAGATACCCGAGATGGCCCCGCGATGCACGTGATTGCACATAATTTTTATTTTTTTATTTTTAAATAATTATTTTGATTTTTTAAAAATAAATTTTACTAATTGTTATTTTTTTTTCTTCAGGTCTTATAGAGTATGATGCAATTGTTATTTGTTTTGGAGAAAAGTGGGAGAGTTCTAGTAATGGGGAAAAAATTTATGTTGATTATAGTAATTTTGGGATTTCGGTTCCGAAAGATATTAATTTTGAAAATCTTTTAAATGCAGTATATTATGCCTTGGGAGTCGACAATGTGAACTGTAAGGTGACTTTGAAAATCAAAATTGATGCAACGATGAATAAGTTAAAGTCTATTGAGATTAAAAACGACAGTGATATTCAATTTTTTTTAGTGCCAATAGAAGATCGTATTGTCCTTTATGTGTAACAGTATATCCTAGATGTAGTAACCAGTATCCATAATTGGTAAAAATAAGTATTTATGTACATATTTTATTTGTATGTTGGTGATACTTGATTTATGTATTGTTATTAGTAGTGTTTGTATAGGTTAAGGACATAATATTAGTATTGGGTTTAATTGCAAGACTTTAGATTTATTTTAAAGACCAAATTGTAATACTTTAAAAATTTTGGGGGTAAATTCATAAATATTAAAAATTAGCCTCTTAGTATAAAAATACACTTTTGAAACCCTAATTTACTCATTTCTGGGTCGAGCTATCCCTTTAAAGAGAGAAATAGAGGGGAGAGAAATAGAAGAAGAAGAAAAAAAAAGAAAAAAAAATTAGAATTTTAGATTTTAAGAAGTATATCACAACTATTACTCAAATTATTGGTGTTAATTAAGTTAATTCATTTAATTTTAATTTTTGGAAATATGTATAATTGAGGATTTGATGTGTATTTCGTAAGATATTATGAGAATTGATGATGATCTATGGAGATAGCTTGATAAATCTTGATGAATTGCAGAATTTCTACTTGATAGTCTCTTGATCAAGGAATTTTATAAATTGTTGTGATTCGATTCTGATTTTAAAATTTGAATATATGAAATTAGATATGTTTAGGATTATCTGAGACTTTGAATCGATTGAAAATTTCAGAAATTAAATATTTAGTGAATTTGCCAAAATGACCCTGAAATTCTGGAAATTTTCTGCGTGAACAGTATGATACAGTGACAAATAATTTCTGATCTGCTTAATGATCTTTACAAACTACGAATTTATGGACTATGATAATTTTATATGTCTAATATGATATACTCAAAATTGAGAATTTAGATCAATGTGGTTAAATGGTTATGATTTTCTAAAGAGTGTCAGCTCATTACAATATTTGATTAACAGATTTTTAAAGCTATAAAATAAAATAGTTTCAAAATACTTTTGGCAGTGATTTTGAAGTAAAATATTTATCATGAATTGATATATGTGTCAAGAGTATTTCGGTGATAGTTTTATAATTTTTGAGTTAGTATATGATTTTATAAACTTAGGAGATTGAATATTATTCAGTAAATATCTTGATCATGTCAGGATAATAATTTGGATTTGATGGTGTTTATGGAATAGATTGTGTAAGAATTATGATATAATATTCATACATAAGAATGATATATGAGTTAAGAATGATATATTCTGATTTTGGAGTAATTGGACATCATTTGATATATAAGAAAATTTTCTTAAGTGTAAGTGATCAGAATGATAGGTTTTAAGAAATTAAGTAATTAAACCAATTTGATGTGATAAGTGCAATAAGTATAATTTTGTAAGCTATTTAAATTGTTTTGTGTGAATTATAAGGCTTATGAAATGATTAATCTCTATTGATAGGTTAAGGAGAATTAAGCCTTGTACCCGAAAGTGCTAAGAGGTAAGTATACTAGACTTTTTACTGAAATCACAATAAACATAGTAATTGTTTTGTATGATTTTGTAAATGTGGTTAGGAATTTATGTCAAAGTATATTTTGATATTAAATGTGAAGATATGTATTTATAATGTGAGCATGGACATACATGACATATATGTGTTTTTGAAAGTGAGCTTTCAGAGTGAAATGTGTTTAACAAAGAGAGCTTTTGAAATGTAATATGTCCATGAGAAATATTTTGTGTTTTGAGGGTACTTAAACTCACTGTTAACTTAGTATGGATTTTATGTGATTTATGGAGCCTTTATATGTAGTCTTTCCTTTGGGATTGATATATGTTATGTGTTTCGTATATAGGGAAGATCCTATTAGTACCTAAAGGAAGAGTGAGCCATCACATTCGTGTGGTGGCGTATTGGTGTATGTGAGAGGACTCACCAATGATCAGGGTGAGGGTTTGGCTTTTACCTTCGGGCCTGAGCATTATATATGTGTGATTTAAAAACTTTACTTGTACTATTTCTCTCATACGGTATGTCACCTACGAGTGACATTTGGCTCATTATGTGATATGTGATATGTAAGTCCTACTAAGTAGTAGTTGAGTGATGGTATTCCTATTATATGTTTTGAAAGAATATGTAAGCGCTTACATGACATATGATTTGATAAGATTTTGATTTTGATTTTGATTGATCACAGCATATCATACATATGCATTGTGTACATATATGTATTTGTATTTGATATATGAAAAACTAGTATGCTTACTGAGTTTTATACTCATTATAGTTTATGGTGATTTCAGGTAAATAAGGTACATGTGTGTTTAGCGGATTTGGCAAGGCTTCTGCTGTTTCTTGGGTTCCCTAAGTTGCTAGGTTGTTGAGTGTTTCATTTTGGGACACGTGGGATAAGATATTTGATTTGTCCCTATTGAATAAATACTTATGTATTATTTTATTGTGTGTGGTTGAATTTGGTTTAAGTTTCAGCAAGTGTGGTTATTGGTTAATTTTAAGTAAGAATTTGCAATGAATATATTTTGGGCTTCCGGTAACAAAGTTACTACTGGTGACGTAGTAGAGTGTTAATCTTTGAGAAAACTCTGCGTATCTCCGATTTACTAATTGTCTCAGTCATAATTCAATTGTTATAATTCTGAAGAAAAAAAAATTGAAATGAATGTTTATATATTATTAAATGAATGTAAGTGATGTCGTGTGTCAGATCTTTTAGGTCTAGAGCGTGACACTAGAGTTCCCGTTTATGAAGATGATGTACAACCCCTCAATCAAAACCCACCATCGATTTATACTCATTTTATATCAACTAGCAGTAGCAACCAAGTGAGCTATATATCTCCATCAATTCTAACAGTGGTTCCTGCAAACACAACGAATAAGTATCACAATGTTTCTCCTATACCCTTCTATGAAGACCCGGCCTATACACATTACGCTTGTGATGACATTGAAAATGTTGGGGATGTGGAAGGGGATTGTGATAATGTTAGAAATGTTGATAATTTAGAAGGGGATGATTTAGCAGAAGGCGGACGTTGTTATGTTTCAACAAGCTCCCTAAATGTTAAAAGTAGAAGAATAGATTTTTGTGAAGCAGAAAACCCCTTTGCGTTTGTGCCTTCAATACCACCATCAGACTTGGACATATCGGATAAGATATCAAGTAGCGGAATTAACGATGTGTTTGTAAGAAAGTTATTTGATAGCAAAGATGAACTTTACCAGGCTATTAGGTATGCTAGCACTTAAAGGTAATTGGAGCTTTAAAGTGTCAAGGTCGACAAAAGATCCTTTTGAGATCAAATGTGACAATGATAGATGCCGATGGCGATTACGTGCAATGTCGACAGATGCAAGGAAACATTTTATTGTGCGCAGAATTAATTCAAGTCACGTGTGCCAATTAGATCAATTGTGCGATGGTCATCGACAAGCAAAGTCTCGGATTATTGGCAAATTCATAAAAAATAAGTTTGCATCTGCGAGTCGACTTTATAGACCGAAGAAAATCCAAGCAGACATACGTGAGGAGTTTGGTGTGGATATAACTTATCCTACTGCTTGGCGGTCTAAGGAGCATGCATTGGTATTGATACGTGGTACTCCAAAGGGTTCATATAAATTACTTCCTGCATATTGTCATATATTGGAACAACAGAACCCAAGTATAGTCACGCATTTGGAGATTGATGATTGTAAGCACTTCAAATATTTCTTCATGGCTCTTGGACCATGTATTAGAGGGTTCCAGTCTTCCATCCGACCAGTTATTGTAGTTGATGGTACATTTTTAAAAAATGCATACTTAGGAATAATGTTTGTGGCTGTTTGCAAAGATGAAAACAATCAGATTTTTCCATTTGCATTGGGTATTGTTGACTCTGAAAATGATGCTTCATGGAAGTGGTTTATGGCAAAACTTCGAGGAATCATTGGCGATCTTGAGAACCTTGTATTTATATCTGATCGACATGCTAGTATCGAGAAGGCCATTAGAGAGGTACTTTCTAATATATATCATGGCGTATGCATTCATCACTTGAAGTGTAATTTGGTAGCACAATATAAGATACCGTCGCAGACAATAAAATGAGGAGGATATTTAGCTTCCTATTTTGTTGCTGCCAAGGCGTATCGCATAGCTGACTTTCAAAGGGAAATTAATAAGATGCGAGAAATGAAACTGAAGGCAACGAGATACTTAGAAGAGGATGTTGGTTTTTCAAAATGGGCTCGATCAATGGGAGCATTCAAAAGATATGACATCATGACCACCAACATTGCAGAGAACAGTAACGTTATTGTGAAGGAAGCACGTGCCATAACTGTGACTGCCTTAATTGAGTGGATTAGAGAATTAATGCAAAGATGGTTTGTTGAGAGATGTGAGGCTACAAAAAATATGTCAAACTTCTTGACCAATTAAGCCCATGACAAGATTTAGAAGCACAATGATGATTCCACTCGCATGACAGTGCATGCAATAGATCAATCTCATTTTGTCGTTAAGGACGAAACAAGAAATAAAATAGTGGACATCCCAGGGAAGTCATATAGTTGTCAAAAGTTTAATCTGCGGCAGCTACCATGTCCTCATGCACTTGCAGTATGCAGGCAGGTCAAATTCTAGTACCAGACTCTTTGTTCGTGATATTACACGACTGGGTCTTTATTGCGTGCATACAGTGAACCAGTAAATCCGGTTGGTCATCCATTAGATTGGATTATTCCAGAGGAGTTGATAGCTGCTGACATCCAGCCTCCTATAGTACGCCGGTAATCAGGAAGACGTCAGAAGAATCAAATTCTATCGTAATGTGAGGCTTCCACGAAGAATGTATGCAGCCGCTGTAAGTAGCATGGACATAATCGACAAACTTGTTGAAACCCAATTCTATTACATAGTAGTTAATGTGTTCTTTATGAGTTATATTTGTATTTTTAAGTCATATAGTTATAGGTCTTATTTGACTGGTTAATTTGTATTTTTTTACGATTGTGTTTAATTGATACGTTTGTTATGTTTCTTTTTTTCCCATCGTCGTTAATAATGCATGCTTTGACTAATTATACATTTACAATGAAATGTATAAAATACATATAAAAAAAACTTTATAGACATACAAACATTTAATTTTCTTTTACTATGTTTTTGCACATTTCCATAAGTCAATTGCCATTTTGGTCCTAAAAACTGACCTATGCTTAGGACCAAAATCTAAAGGATGACACAACATCAAAAACTTTATAAACATATAAACATAAACCCCACAATCCTCACTATTCACTGTCTGCTGTGGCACTCCATTCTTTAATCTAATACATGAAAAGGGGTTAAGTCAGGTGTAATTTGTCATTGCTCATTAAATCTACAAGCATCTAGGTAATGGGGTAACAATGTAGATAATGCGGGACATGATTCTCAATCACGCCATCGAAAAATTTCTTGATGCTAGAATCGTAGATCAATATTTATCGATGCAAGATGTCCACCTCAGCCGTCACCCAATGCTGTTAATTGTAGTTGACAGGAATATAAACCTACATAAAATTCAAATAAGTCTCACAAATAGTACTACAAGTTATAAACAAAAATAACAACATTCACACAAAATATTATATTTTACCTTATTAACCTCAATCCACATACGTGCACCGAGTAAATCACTTCATCACTCCATACAATGCCAGTAATGTCGTTTTTGTATTTCTCATAAATGAGTCTAAAAGTCTCCTAAAAATACAGGGCCATCGAATAATCAATAAAGATGAAATAAGAAAATATAATTAATTTAATTCAATACTCACAAAGAAGTACGAATCCACAGAAGTGGACAATTAGGGCAATGCATTAGTGCAATCATTTTGCCTAAGCTGAATCACCTTCAAATACTCATTAATATGCTGCATTAACAAACAATTACCGTCAAGTGAATGTGTAAATTTAACTAAATAAAATTAAAATGAGATAAAATTATTGAATATATATTTTACTTACAAAGTCATCTAGCCAGCTACGTAGCAATTTTCGAAACAATGTCGAGTTAGCGTCAAGCCCAGGTAAGATGACTACACCCTCATCCTTGTCCATCCAGGCCTGAAACTCAACTATGATAGTCGAGTCTATCTGCTGCAATGGATTCATGTCTGCTTGAGGTTATACTTCAATTTCAATTTTCTTCTTCTCATTTATCCTTTGTGGAAATAGATTTGTATATAGGGTGTGCAAATACCATGCAGGCCTATACGGTCTCCCAACTTGACTCACTCCCTTGTGCGGGGCAAGCAAGATCTCAACACTTGCAGGATTGTCAATCAGTGGTTGTGGCAGTATATCATGACCAGTAGCTAGGGTCTGAAAACTATATTGACAGCCTGTAGGTGTGTTTTCTCCAAACTAAAATATATGTATATATTAAAATAAATCAAACTATAATTAAGGTAAGGGAAAATTATTGCGATTTTAAATTTATTTTGCTTACCATATTATGGCTTTCATTCTGTTGGAATGAGCATAACTGCCTAAAGCATATCATCATCTGTTGCATCTACTGTGTAAGATCGATCCGAAGTTCATTAACCCTTGAAAAAATTTCATCTCTATCCTTATCCATTCTCTGTAGAAGTGCAGCTTCAATACGCTCAAATCTCTTAATCATCTCCTCTCGCAGTTGCTCAATTTGATGTGTTACGCCATGGTCTTTAAATGCACTGTATTCAGACTACAAGAAACATAACCATAGTTAATGACTTATTTAGAAATATATTAAATTTTCTCTTTAGTTAATCACGTAAAAAAGTAATATACCATTGCTCCTGGCACTGGTACTGACATTTATGGGTTTGTTCATTCATAACCTTCCCCCTCCACATCCATAACATCATCGTTAGGGTCGTTGAAATGTGCATAAGTCCTGGGGAGCTTGCTCTCACTGTAATCAGACATATTTGGTAAGTCTCCAGCATAACTTTCGCTTGAAATGCCTACATGTCTAACCAGTTGCACAATTTTCTCTTTCTTCTTATGGTCTTTTGGTACTAATTTACGATATACCGAAAGAACCTATAAATATAATATTAAGTTACGCTTAAAACAAAATAAGTTATAAACCAATATATTTTTTATTAATATCAACACATATTAAATCCTTCCCTAATATTGTATTCTGAACGTCATCGAACTGTGAAGTCCCTCGAGGCGTCCAATTCAAAATACAAGGGAATCGATCACTATAATAATAACCAAAAACCTCTCCGCACACTGGAATTGCCTCGAAAATCCATACCTAATATAATTATTTTTAAAATATAAGTTTAGCGTATATAAAATAAATAAATAATTAAGATCAAAAAGTTAAGTACAAGAAAATTATAGCGTACCAGAATTGCGTGCGAAAATTCATACACGTTGTAACTCTCAAACTTCTTCTGTGCAAACCCTTTCCTATTTATTTTCTCGAGTTTTTGGAATGCAGCCTTCTTAAGTGAATTATAAAGTACGGTCTATGCAATATTGCCTAATTGATACTTATTAAACTCATCAAGGTCATCCACTAAATATAGAACAAAATTTTGAATCTCACTACGTTCGTTACGTAGAATCAAAACACGATGCACAAAATACAATAAACTCAAATTTACTGCATCTGTATCGTCCATATCCGTCAAATTCAGACGTCCGTACCATTTATCAAAAAATATGTAAGATAATTTTTTTACCTCGAAAAAATATGTATCCCATAATCGAGTGCCTAATTTTCTATGCAGCTGCTAGGCGGGAGGGTAATCTCGCATTTGTAGTCTGGTGATTAGTACAAACTCCTGCCGGCTAAATCGGATGTGTTTTCTCCCTATGTAAAATCACATCTCATCTTCTAAATTAGATGTATGCACCTCACGCAACAATAACTCTTGTACCAAAATACCAGAGAATGTCAAATCTGACATATCTAAGAAATGGCCGCATACACATCTGCCTAAATAATATTTTTTAATTTTCTGTCAGTTTATCTTTTATACAATTTAGACTCCACATCTTCGCATAAGCCATCACTGATGCACGAAAAAATATATGCTCTGAATTTCTATATATTTTCGATACGTTCTCTTTCTTGTAACAATTAAAAAAAATAAACAAAAGAAATTAATATTATGAAAAATAATAACATGCATATATATTTTTTAAAAATAGCATACAATATGATTTACCAAATAAAATTCACAAACAATAAATTTAACGGACATAAAAATAACATATTATAATAATTAATTACTAACATATTAATCAACATATTATAATAATTAATTATATATTAAAATAAAAATAATCATATATAAATTATAATTACAAAAGGTACTCAGAATAATAAATAATGTTACAAACTAAAATTAATGAATCATTTAAGCAACTTATTAATTAATGTTAATTAATTACTTAATCTATTAAATCCATCCTTCTAAATTAGATTTTATTTAATTTAAATAAAATTACATTTAATTTTAAATTTTTAAAAAAAGAATTTAATTTAATCTATTTAATTTAAATAACATTAAATTTAATTTATTTCATTTAAATTAAAAAAATTATTTAAAAAATTAAAAAAAATTACGCCACGTGGCATCTTATACGGGCGCCACATGGCGCAACAGTGCGGCATCGCGGACATTGCATCCACAATGCACCTTAAGGGCGCATCGTAGGGCCATCTCGGGCCCGAGATGGCCCCGAAATTGGCAACGGCGGCCGGCCACCGTCTGCATCGCGATAATACACCCAAAAATCTCTTTTTTTTGGCCCATTTTCAATGTTTGTTACACCATTCTAACTCATTTTTCACATATAATTCAATAATTTCATTTATTTCTAGCTTTAAATATAAATTCTAACAAATTTCTAACAATTTTCTAAGGAAATTTAAAATTTTCAAAATTTCAACAAAACTTACCAAAAATCGCTCATTTCTTTTGTTTAAAGTGAAAAATATGTTGTATAAGCTCCGATCTATGTAATGATAACTTCAAAATTTCCAATCTAACGAATTTTGTGAAAATTCAAATTTTTTTTGGTGATTTTCGGTGGAGAGTGTGAAAATAGGTTAAATTTTGATATTAGGGCAAATGTGTCCAAAAATAAAAAATTTGGTTAATAAAGTATATTCAGTTTACATTTGGTTAAAAATGAATAATAAAAAAATAGGAGGGTTATCTATGAAATTTTTTCTTTAATTATTGAAAAAATCGAATCGAACCATGCCCACCCTTAAAGATTAGTTTTCGTCATACCTTATTCAATTATTATTTAAGATTTTAGTGGTTGTGCATCTATTTTATATACATTCACTCTAAATTGACATATATAATTACTTAATGGGTTGTTGTTCTCATCACTCATCACTCCTCCCTTAAATAAACATTTACCTTTTACTAATGGTCCTCTTGAACCTCAAATTACATATGAGAATGAGCCTTCACCTCTCATTAATAAGACCCATTCAGTATTTGAAATGGGCCTACCCAATGACATTGGATTGGAACTACTCCTGTCCCTTTTCCTACGCTATGCTAACAAAGCTTAGCTTTAAGCTCCAATCACAACCAGCTTATTTAGGACCCGACTCCATATTGGGACAAGACGAGATGTAATCACTCAATGCCTTCACTTTTCTTCTCCATTTGCCGTCGACCAAACGGTGCCCGAGCTCTGCTGCCTCGTGGCCCTCTCTCTCTCAGATTATTGGAGCTCCGAAGAATCATCCATTTGTTAAGGTAAGGTGAGGGAGTTTTTAGTATTGATTTAAATATAAATTGTCATCACATGTATTTCTAAATATATGCACAGTTGCTTTTGGTTTAAAGTGTTAATTGATTTCTTCTTTTTATAAGATTATGTGATAGAATTCAAAATTTTATTTTTGGATTGGAGATAATATCAAAGAATTTGATTACCTCCATCATTTAAAAATTGGTGATTTAACAATCTTGTATAAGACAAGAATTGAGATGAATATTAAGAGGAGAGTCACATTAAAATCAAATACACGTTTGGTGTACAAGGAATAAGTAAAATGAAAAGCCAGAAGAATAAGTACTGTTCACATGCGACATTGTTCATGACGAATATTGTTCACATGGTGACACTATTCATGGTGAACACTATTCACAAGTGGCGGGTACTGTTTACACGATTACTGTTTGTACAGTAATTTTGGATATTTCGTGTTTTGGCTCAATTGACTTCTTTAAGTGGGATTTGGACTCCTACAAATAAGGACTCTTATTCCAACTAAGTTTAGGATCTCTAAGGATATTTTAGATATTATATAAACCCTTTAAAACACAAATAAAAGCCAAGCATCAATGATTTCAAGATGTAAACTATAAAAGAGAATAAAAGAGTCAAGTAGATACTAAGTGTTGTGTACGCTAAGATGGAACCATTATATGGGTAAAAATTATTCTATGTAAACAAAGAGACAGCATAGATCTTTTTGACTAGAAGCTCGAGCTATTATTATATTTCTTATAAAAATCTCCTATGAAGAGATACTAAGAGGTCTTGTAAAGGTTATAATGATTTAGAAAAATACTTAGAAGTCTCTATAGGAGATATTAATGGGTCTTGTAAGATCATTGATAATGTAAGAAGATGCTTAGTGATCTAAATCAATGAAAGAAACTAGATCATAGATCCCCTGTGGATGTAGGCAATTTTAGTCTAACCACGTATATCTTATATCTTATTGTGATTTATTTTTCTTATCTTTATTAGTATGTTGATCTTAAGTGTTCTTACTTATTTGTAAGTTATGCTTCTGTATAAGCATAAAATGGCATCAAGGTTATGGCTTAATTGATGCCATATAGGTGTCAAACTAAAGAGCATAACTTGATGTTGCAAGAATCACATTATTCACATTGTTTTGTTTTGTTGTCTTTTTTTTTTTTGTTATCTTAGGGAATGGAATTTGATTTATATTTCCAAGTAAAAATTTATTAGTGTATTACAACAGTTCATTTCGTATGCATAGGATCTCATTTGACACTCGAGAGAGGTACTGAAATTAGTCTTCAATCCTTAATTAATGAATTCACAATAATAATTGTTAATCACTAAAATATGAAAAATATTAAAAAAGTAGAGTGAAATTAAAACCCTTAAATCCCTTTACCATAGAAATCTTACCCTATTGATTTGTTAACTTGTTAAGTTTAAGTATTTTTAATTTTCATAACTAATTTAGTATTTAAATTAGTCTAGATAAAATTAGGTTGTTAGCACCATAATATTTAGCATTAATTTAGACATATTAATCCTTGTTAAAACGATAGTCACTCATTATTTTATTACTTTCTACAATCTGTACACTTATGGTTTAATATTCGCATGTATTTAGTTTTACGAACACTAAGCAACAAAGAAAAGTTTTCATTTAAGTCACTAGTTACCAAAGAAGTTGCCATAATTGAATACCCATTGGAAGACCATTCTTAAACCAATTTGAAAAAGTCACAATTTGGATCTTCCAATCTAAATGGATAAACCAATTATGAAAAAACTTTGCATTTTGATGATGCAAAAAAATTTCCGTGCTTACTTATAATTAAAGAAATTGAATATATAAGGATGAATATATCTCTCTTATTTAAAAATTATTAAATAAAATTACATATTCCAATACTCCAACCTTTACCAAAGAAGGATGGTACTTTTATCATCAAAAGATAAAAGACTATCCAAATGGTATTTAAGATGACAAATAATGTAGTACAGTCGTGGTAAAATAAATAGTGACCCAAGGTATTTAAGAAGACAAATAGTGTCTTAGGGGTTTTAGTAAGATGAATAATGACCCAAGATTTTTAAGAAGACAAATAATGTAGTAGTATGTCAAGGATCTTGATAAGGTAAGTAGTAACTTAAGGTACTTGAGAAGGAAAATAATGCCTAAGGGTCTTGGTAAAGTGAATTATAACTTGGGTATTTGGAAGAAAAAAAAGTGCCTTGAGGGTCCTAATAACATGAATATTGTTTAAGGTACCTTAAACGATAAATACAGTACTCGAAATACCTAAAAGGGAAAACAATAAATAAGAGTCTTGGTAAGATAAATAGTGCCTCAAGATACTTAAAAAGGTTAATAATATTGTAAAAGTTTTGAAAAGTGGATAATGTTCCTGAACACAACAAAGCTTGAGTGAATAACTTATAAGGCCTAAAGGCTAAGATGAATAGATTTTAGGATCTGGAATTTGAATTCTACGAAGGAGGGAAAGTCATGAAGACGAGTTTGAATTGAACTAAGATATGTTGTACAACTTTACTCAACTTCAATTTGATGTGATAAGCTATACTGATAGAATCTACCTAAATTCTACTACAATCAATTGAACTATTATAAATAAAGGAAAATGATATTTTTGTCTTTTGAATATAGCTTAATACTCAATCTGTCCTTAAGGTTTCAAATTATTAATTTTATCCCTCTCTGTTAGGCCAATTACTGTTAGATTATACTATTGAAGAGTAAAATCGTAACTCAATTCATATATTCTAACATGTGTCAAATAGTCATTAATTATTAAATAAATAAATAAATAACTCTACCACAATTAGCTCAATTCAATGGTGGGCCACCACCAATCTTTGGTTGTCAACGATAAAAATGATCAAATTTTATATCATTGGACTCCAATTTTTTGTGATCTACAAATTAGTAAGGTAACTTTTAATAAATAAATATCATAAAATAGGCAAATATGGTGGGTGGCAGCGGGCACCACTGACTGCCATAAAAATGGAGCGATGGTATACATCATTGTCGTCCCATTTTACAGCAGATGGTTGTGGCTGCCACCCCCTACCATGGGACGGCGTTTTACGTCAAACAGGGTCGCAATGACATGCACCGCCACCCTATTTGATGGCGAACAATGGCGGCCACCGCCTCCCACCATATTTGGTAACTTTTTGGATTTTGTTTTTCGAAAATGACCTAACCATTGTGTAGATCATAAAAAATGAAGTTCAATAATATAAATTTTGATCATCTTTTATCGTCAAAATCGGTGATCGGCAGTGGCCCGCTACCGCCGAATGTCTATTACCGATAGAGGATTTTTTTAAAATAATTTATTTTTAAAATTTTAAAAATAAATATTAAGATTTGATCCAATTCAAATGTGTCATATGTCCTTTTTTTATCAATAAACAATTATTTATTGACACGTGAAAAATTGTAAGTAACACTTGAATTTTAATATGGGCAAAATTATCATAAAAATGAATTTTTTTTTGTAAAATTTAATAATTATTGACTAACGGAGATAGATAAAATTGAGTAATTTAAAATTTTAAAGATAAAATTGGGTATTAGGTCATATTTCAATAATAAAAATATTCTTTTCTTTGTAAATAAATAACAATTATAAAAGGGTGGAAAAAAAACTTATTTTATTATCATTTATAATCTATTTCTTATAGTAAAATTCTCTATATCACTTTATTTTGTTGTATCTATCACGTCTCTAATCTAATCATTTATTATATGACTAAATTCCTTATTGTTGTGTACTTAAAATCGATCATTATCATGAACAAGCACAATGATCGATGCTTTAACATTTTAACGACATCTTAATGATATCTTTCAATTGAATATTTTTCTAAAAAATAATACTATATTTTATATATTTTGAATCTCACGTTTATTGATAGATGCAATATCGCAACCACATTAGTAATGTAATTAAAAAGTCAATAAATATTAATACATATCGCTTATTGATTGATGTCATATTAATAATGTAATATTTGATATCTATGACTTTTAGGGCTACAAATAATATGACTAAAATAAATAAAATGAGAGTTATATGTTAGAATCTCGTGTCATCTAATGAGATAAAATTTTTAAACTTTATATTTATGCTAAATTGTTTTTAAATAGTATAAATTTTTTTTAAGAGATTCAAAAATAAAATTCTGTTAATCTAAACTTAAAGTCATAATATAATACTATGTGAGAATAATCAATATAAATAAAATGAAAATATAGTATTAATTTTTCTCTAAACTTTTGTTTTACGTTGTTTCTATTATAATTTAATTTTTAAAATTTGGGTCTATATTTTTGGGTAAAGAATAGAGGAGTCTTTTTATATTCTTTAAAATTATTAAAATTCAAATATTCAAGTTTACCATTTTTTAAGAGTTTCTTTTTTTTTTATTTTTATTTTTATTTTTTTGAACCCATGCCTCCAAATTAGAGATAAAGATTATCTTCCACTTAACTCTTAAATGAAAAGTACAAACAAAACTTCTTGAACTTTAACACATTTTCAACATAACTTACATTTCATTGCTGAAATTCAATCACATTAAAAAACAACTACTACATTTGCTTAAATAATAATTAAAAAAAAACTATTACACAAATACCAAATTCATTTAAAAATTAAAAGACACAATATAATGCTAGTTGAATTGAGTAACATAAAGTCAAAGTTTCACGCCCAAATAGTAGAATCATTTTCCTTCTTTATAGTTTAATTATAGAGTAAGTTAGAATAATTTTATTGCGTTATCGAAGTTATTCAAGAAAAAAATCTCATTGTAAATAATAAATTTAAGATATATTATTTTAACTATTACATAAATATAAATTAAGAAAATTTACTAATTAAAATATTATTATTCCAAATTTCATTAATATGTTAACCAATTATATTTAAAACCATTAATAAATTTAATTTCTAATTAGAGATAAATTCAAATGGCAATTTGCCAATAATATTATAATTTTAACGATATATTGCATTATCATAATTTCTACAATTTTCATAGTATTTATCGTTATTTCTTATTCTGACTAAAAATTAATTTTTCTCATTTTACTTTGTCTTTGTGAATTATGTATTGATAATTAAATTCATATAAATTTATTAAAAATTATTGAAAACGAAATAGATATAGATTGAAATTTAGATCTAATATTAAGTTGATTTAAACTAGAAATAGATATAGACTGAAATTTAGATCTAATATTAAGTTGATTTAAGCTAGTAAAAGTAATTATATATTGCAATAAAGATATTTAAACCCCCCAAGTTTTAAAAAATAGACATACAAATTTTAATATTTTTAAAAATCTCATTTACACTTCTATTAAAGGTTTCTGTTAACTTTAATGGCAAAAGGAGTAAAAATAAAAATTTATCACTTGTTTTGATTGAAAAAAATTTAAATTCAATTAAATGTTAAAAAGAGAGCTTAAATCTTTTGACTTAATGGTTAGGATTACAAACTTTAACCAACTAAACTATTTCAACTTTATGTTTATGTATGAATTTGTAAATTTATTAACATATTGTCTTCAAGATCATATGTTAATAATTTTAAAAATATTATTAGTAAAGTTTGAACCTTGGTAAAACATATGATAAGAAAGTCATACTATGCTTATAGTATGAACAATTTTTTGAAATTGTCAATATAATGAAATGGTATGCATAGATCTGAATGATCTTTTCCACCTTTTATGATCCCATACCAATAGCATTTTTTAATTCGTCATTTCTATTTAAATTCAATTACTCATTCTAATTGACATTTTGTTCGAAAATCGAAATCTATAATATTTACCATTGAGATACAATAAATTTTATTAACATAACATCAAAATAAAAAATATAAAAACATAAAACGACAGACTCCTAGCCATTGCTATTTGTCACTACCCTTGCTCAATCATCGTCATCACCGGTCATCGCCTCTTGCCACAAGCTACCATTTGGTGGAAGTAGGTGGTGATTGAGGTGCGGGGGGTGGGGCGGCGGTGACGAACGATGACTAATGGCAAAGGGCAATGACCAACGAGGGTGTGGCCAGCAACGAGGGGCAATGATTAGCAAATGTGGCTAAGGTCTATTGTTTCACATTTTTTTTATTTTATATTTTGACATTAAATGAAAAATTCTTTTTTTTTAGTTAGGTGGTGAGTACTCTTATTTGTTATATAGATTATATAATTCAAACCATGTTAATGACGTTTTTAAAATTATTAATATATACTCTTATTTGTTATATGGATTATAAAATTCAAACCATGTTAATGACATTTTTAAAATTATCAATATATAGTCTTAATGATAATATATTAATAAATTTTTAGACCCATAAATGAATATAAAGTTGGAATAGTCAAACCACATCTTAATAGACTTGTAGATGCATACATAAATATAAAAATTAGAACAGTTTAATTGGTTAAAGTGAGTGGTCATTAATCATGAGGTCAAATGTTTAATTATTCTTTTTAACATTTAATTGAAACTCGTATATAAATATAAAGTTAGAATAACTTAATTATAGTTTAACTGAAACATATATATAATATAAAGTTAAAATAACCGTTGATTAAAGTCAAACATTAAATATATATAAACATAAAGTTAAAATATCTTTAGTCGGTAATTTAATTGAAACCCATATATAAACATAAAGTTAGAACGAATTAATTAGTTAAAGTCAAACATTTCATCTAACATTTTAATTGAAGCTTTACATAAAGATAGAGTTAAAATAGTTTAGTTTATAATTTTATTGAAACTTATATATAAATAGTAACATAAAGCTTGAATTACTTAGTTGATAATTTAATTGAAATTCATATATAAATATAAAGTTGAAATAGTTTAATCAATTTTTTAATTAAAATAAAGTATAATCATACTTTTAGAATAATCATAATTTTATTTTATTTTTTTTGTTAAAGTTAATCAAAATTATTATTTAATAAAAGTGCAAGTAAAATTTTACAAATATTGAAATTTACATATTTATTTTTTAAAACTTCAAGAGTTCTTATGTATTTTTTTTTTGTACATTAAAAATTAAGTATATTATTATGAATATTTTTAAGATATAACTTAATTTATACTTAGAGAAATTTTGTTAAAATTAACAGAATTATGCGAAATAATTAAATTACCTTTTGAAACATATTCTGTCCCTACAAAATATTATTTTAAAAAAATAATTTTTAATAATAAATTAATAATAAATTTTTTATTTTTTAAAATTTTAAATTAATAATATTAAAAATTAAATTAATAAAAAAATAAATCAACGACCACATTGGCCACCGATTCTAATTGTCAAAATAATTGTTTGAATAGCGACCATTTAGCTATCAATTTCAACAGCCATTGTGGTCGCTAATCAATGATCATTTTGGCCACTTAAACAGTCCAATAACTAAAATGGCCGCTGGACTTTTATTTTTTTAAATTTGAGTAATTAAATAAAGATTAACATTATTTGAATAATATGATAAATATCTTTGAATATAGGGATAATGGTATTTAGATGCAGAATAAAATTTATTTTGATTAAAAAAATAAAAATAATGATATTATTTTTTTATAATTAATTTTAATCGAATTTTTTTTTATAATTGACGATTATTATTTATTTTTTAAATTAATAAATTTTACTAAAATTAAAGTATTCATTATAATATTCCTAAAAATGAAAAGAATGACGGAAGGTAAAAGCATCTGCCCGAGAGCAAAATAATATTCTCTCTTGGCAAACTCTGCTAACTCCGTTTCAACTACTTTTCAATCGCGTCGCTGTCGGTAATAACCTTTTTTGAAAAATTATTTTTTATAATAATAATATAAATAAATTAAAAAAATTAAAATATAAAATGATAAAAAAAAACAGAAAAAAAATTAAAAATAAAAACAAGAAACAGAAAACAAAAAACACTTTCATAATCTCATACAAGATCTGGTCGCATTTAGCGTCCCCTCAATCAATTCGAGTCTCTAACTTGAACAACAAAAGACTCGTTTCGGTTTCAAGGTCAGCTCTTTTACTCATTCACTAATTATCCTCGCTTAATCTTTCCTTTATTGATTCTGATTTCGGTTTGTTTCTATCTTTTATCACTTAATTTTCTAAACGTCTATTTAATCTAATCTAGGCCCATCGGTTATCATTTCTTTTCATTAATTAATGCTTTGCGATTCTGGGTTTGTTTCATTTTAGATCTGTGGTTGAAATTTCCTTTTTTCTTTGAAGTAAATCGGCTGTTGGGTGTTACAAAAACCCTAGCTTCTGTTTGGTGTGCGAAAAAAATTGGAAAGGGAAATGAAAATATAAACATCGGATCTTTCCTGTAGTTGTGTGTTTATTTTGGGTATTGCTTTAGATCTTCAGTTAAAGAAATACATAATGAAGTCTGGCTAATTAGTTGCACTTTACCTTTTTTTTTTTGTTGCTTTTTCTGCATTGTTTTACCAGTTATTAAGTTGTTGTTTTCTTCCATTTTGTATTGTTTTCAGGTTTAATTTGCATGCGCTTGTATTTTTGCATTTCTTATGGTGTGTTTATTTATGAAATTTGGGTAGTTTGTGAGTTTTAATGTATGATTTGATCATATATCAGTATTAGGATCCCTCATTTTGAAGCTTGAATTGAATGAATCCACATGCTGGAGTTACTCTTGATAGGCCGTGGGTGTTTGTAATTATTCTTAAATTGGGATTCGAATTCTAAGTTATTATAGTCACTTAGGGTTTGTGATTGAAATTTATGAGAAAGTGCAGACATACACTCTGTTACATGTATTTATATGTTGTATCTGCTAAACATTATGAGTAAGTATGTATAATTTGATTGGATTGAGCTGTCATATTTGCAGGATTTTGATACTTAAATTGAATGGAGGGATTGGGAGGTGACAGTACCTCAGTGGCATCACCTGTATCACAATGGGGACATGACACATGGAGGATGTATCAGTATTACCTAGATAAGACTACACCGCATGCGGTTTATAGGTGGATTGGAACACTTGTAATTTTGGCTATCTACTGTCTGCGGGTTTATTATGTGCAAGGATTCTATATCATTTCCTATGGTCTTGGGATCTATCTCCTGAATTTGCTAATTGGGTTTTTGTCTCCTCTTGTTGATCCTGAAATCGAAGTTTCTGATGGGCCTTTGTTGCCGACAAAGGGTTCAGATGAATTCAAGCCTTTTATTCGCCGACTTCCAGAGTTCAAATTTTGGTAACCAAAACATTTTGTGAATGTTTATAATGATAATCGATGTTTTGATTTTTGCTTTACTAGCTGGGAAAATTTCTTTATCATTGTGATTCTTATATTTTATAGCCAATGCTTGTAGTCTTCTTTATTCTTTAGGTTGCTTTGGTTTGGGGTTTTTTAGTGTGATGTTTCTGGTTACAAAAGCATGCAAGAAAGTCATGGGCGTTTAAGAAACATGGAATTATCTCAACTAGATTAATTTTACCACTCATAACTTGTTTGGTGGAATATTTTAGCTCCCCTTTCTCCCTAGAGGATGTGGTTCTGCTCTGAAAATTTTGAAAGTTCTATGGAGATGTTTGCATTTGCATATCTGGAAAATATATGTTTGGTCTTGCATGGAAAAGTTAGTTGTTTGATGACCCACTGGGAGTTTCTAGTCCTTGTTCTATTGAACCAAGATTGATATATATATATATATATATTTCTCTTAGAGAATCTGTTTATTGTTGCATTTTATCTCAATCACATGATTCTGGGATTGAGCTACTTCTTTAATGGGTGTCTTATTCTGTGGTTGGTGATTTTGTTGTGTATTAGTTTTAGGTTTTTTATGTGGTACGGTGTTTACATTATTTATTATTTATTTGAAGTCGTTACTTCTCTTTTGAAGTAATTTGTTATTAGGTTTGCTGGTTTATCATGTGTTAGCATTTTTTTTTCATTATTGAGATGGACCTTGACATTAAACCTAGGAGGATTGTATTCGGTTCGAACTATTGGACTTTTTATACAGACATTATTAGGAGACATGAGCTATTAGTAAATTGGACATTTGTCTGACAATGTGAACCATTAATATTATAACTATCTTTTGTGTGGCTGTGAGATAGCTGCCTCGTTCCATATTTCATTGCAAAAGCTTCTTATTGTTGCTATAATTACTATTTCTTTGAGGCGTTAAAAGCATGTTATATAGCTAAGATGTGTATGAATCTCTTCGCAACAAAGCACTTGCCTCCTGAATACAAGGGGATGGAACCTTTTTCTTGTTACTGTGGTTGATATTTTCCTGCTGTGGTTTCAGGTACTCCATGACAAAGGCTTTCTGCATAGCTTTTGTGATGACGTTCTTTTCTGTATTTGATGTTCCTGTCTTTTGGCCTATATTACTTTGTTATTGGGTTGTTCTGTTTGTTCTTACGATGAGACGCCAAATTGCTCACATGATCAAATACAAATACATTCCTTTCAACTTTGGAAAGCAGGTATGCTCCAAGTACTTGAATATTGTGGTTGAACTTACTCATTGCGGGTTCTCTGAAGTTGACAATCTGGTTCTTTTGGTCATTGACAGAAGTATGGTGGTAAGAAACCTTCTACAAGTGGTAATGGCCCTCGGGACTGAAGCATGAGTTGATTCATAGGGCAGTAGAAAAGGACCAGATGGGAACAAAAATAGGTTATGAGAAGACGTGATAATTGAATTTTTTTTTCCTTTCAAGGGGACATGCATTTGATTATTATGAAATTTAGTAGACAAAGTTCAATTGTGCCTGATAGTGCTGATGTTGCAGAGTGAAACTTTAGTGTTTATACGCATGTTATGAAGATTCAATTTAGATTTGATGAAAAATTATTGGGGATGTAATTTGCATGACCCCCTATAACAGGGATTCAAAGGGAAAATTTTCATGTGCTAGTTATGTAATGTTATTGAAAACCTTGTCATGCCACAAGTTGACCGACAAATAGCTGGGTACGTTTTGTATTGCATATGATGCTTGGGTACGTTTTGTATTGCATATGATGCTTGCAACGTGAAATTGCAGTTTTTTTTTTCCGTCATCTTGAATGCAGAATGGATTTATGGCGTTATTTTGGTTGCTGTGATAGTGAGAATGATAACGTCGTACTAAGTTTCAGGGCAAGTTGTGAAGCTTGGTGTCATGAACTATTTCTCGCGGTGCGGTCTAGACACTTTTTAAGTATTAAGTAGTCTACAAAATTAATTTTTTAAAGAAAGAGATTAAGAAGAAATATACTAAGTATTTGAGAGTGCTTTCGTATATTATTATTAAAGAGAAATTATAAAGTTATAAAATTATAACTCTCAGAGTATTTTAGAATGATTTGTTCAAATGAAAATTTTATTTATTTATAACTAAAGTTATATATAATGGATGGTTAAGATTCGTTTTAATCTAACGGTTTACATTTAAAGAAAAGAATATATAAATAAATATTTCAAAGATGTCATCTACTATTAAAATATCTTAAGGAATATATTATTGTTAAAATATTTTATTATTTATCACACAAATGTGGTTTTAACTCAACTTAATTGGATTTTTTAAAAATTCAAGTTTATGAAACACACTATGGGTTAAATACCCTCTTGGTGGTCTTGTTGCGCGCCAAGTGTTCGAGTAATTGCTCGAGAACATTTGGAGCGTGACATTCTCCCCCACCAAATTCACGCGACAACTTCGTTGCATTTTTGTTAGAACTTGCGCACCTCGTTCTTCAAACTTTAGCTGTGTGCTCTTGTGTCCCGAGTGTATTCTCCCATTGAGCAACCATTTTCACTCAACAAAGTACTCAAGGTTCATCTTGAGTTTATCCCTTTTGTAATGATGTGTGAAATTTTTTAAAGGTTCCCGATTGTGTGGCTTAAACTGTGCACCTTCCATACCTCTACAGTAATACTTTCAATAGTTTACGGAATGCATCGAATGTAGTCGTTGTTGCTATCTTGAAGGTATTTTTACCTTATGCGAGACGTTGCCAACTTTTTTAGCAATAAACCTTGACCCTTCGTCCTCACGATCAAGGCTCTTGTGAAGTGAGCGTGCTGACTTGTATTGTGATGGAAGTATCGTCTCCATCACCAAGTTTTTCGCATCATGCTTGACACGTCGCTGCTTGTCTTCGATCCACTCTTTGTGCTGTAAACGCACATTATGTGACGCCTTGGATTGTTGGATGACACCCACATCCGTCAACTCCTTGAGCTGCCCCTGCAACTCTTCCATATCAGTTTTAGGTGTCAGCACTATAGTTGAAAGCGTGATCTCAAGATCCAACTTGCCCTCAATTTGCCCTTTTGAAGGCGGTTCTTCCGGTAAGGTAGTAGTCATGACCCCATTGTGCTCTCCGAGCACTTCCACAATGTTTTTCGGTATTTCATCCTCGCCCTCTTTTGCCACATCATCCATCCCCGTTGATGTGGCTAGATGTAATCTTCCTTTGCGCTCAGCATCTTCCCTTAATTGTATTGTGGAAAGGATTTTGGCATTTGGCTTGGATCGCTCATCTATGAGCTTATCTACCGTCAGTATCATTCGAGGTCCTCCCTTCAAAATACACATGTAGTTATATTGAAGAAGTAGCACCATATTATACTGTCACAAGAACTACATACTTAATACTACATCAAAATCATCGAGAGGTGCTATCGAGAAATTTATCCCATCGTGCCATTTGCCTATGTGGATTTCAGTTCCTCGAACCACTCCATCTAATAGCTTGGCTCTTACATTCACAAACTTGAGGTATCCTTCTCATTTCTTCACATAAAGGCCCAAGCGCTCCGCTTTCGCATGCTTAATGAAGTTGTGCGTAGCTCCCATATCAACCAGCACTTGAGTCTTTATGTAATTGACATAGACTTCAATGTATATAAGAGCTGTTCTCGTTGGTGCGTTGGAATGCCGCTTGGCTTTGAGGGAATTGAGTAGCTACATACAACCTATACGGCTCTGTCCACATTTTTCTTGTGCCTCGTACATTGCATTAAAAGCCTGTTTCTTCGGACAGTCCTTCACCTAATGGTCCTCGTCGCAAATGAAGCAGCTTGTTTTCGGATCATTACCTCTATAGCCGTCGCGTTTCCGCTCCTTCACTTGGGCGGTTTATCTTTCTCCTTCCTGCTCTCCGAAGGCTGAAACTCCCTAGCTTTCCCACCTTTACTATAATTGGGCTTAGAATGCTTAGATTTACTCGTTTCTCCCTTGCAGTAATCCATGAGCGTCTCCGCCATTGTAAAGGCGTCAGATATATTCTACACTCCACGCCGCTTCAACTCATTGGTAGCCCATGTTTGCAACCCGTCCAGATAATTGAACAACAAGTCCTCCTCACTTATGTTGCGAATTTGCAACATCAACAAAGAGTACTCGTCCACGTACTCACTAATAGACTTTGTTTGTTTCAACTCCTTCAACCGCTTGCGAGCATCGTGTGCCACATTCTCTATATAGAATTGGTGCTTTAACTCTTGTTGCAATTCTTCCCATGTGTTTATGGTGCAAGTATCCTTACGAATCTCCTCGCTTTTCCTACGACATCACAGAATTGCATGATCGGAAAGGTACAAAGTTGTGGTACTTACCTTATGTTCATCTTGCACGCCTATAGTGTCGAAGTACCTCTCCATTTGTCAAAAGAAGTTGTCAAGCTCCTTAGCATCTCGTCTGCCGCTAAACTCCTTCGATTTAGGGGCTTCAACCATTGGTGCAGCCACCGCACTTTGAGTAGTTACGCCATTAGTGACCGCTTACTTACACAGCACCACGTCCTCCTTGACATCTTCAAACCCTTTACACAGCTCTTTCATTTGGGCTTGAACTTTGTTCATGGTGTTGTAGACCTTCTCTTGAAAAGTCATAATCCAGTCTCGTTGCTTGTTAGCATGCTCATCAATGGAGTTTTTGATTAAGGAGCGTAGCTCGTCCCCTTGAGTGTCGAGTCCTACTTCGAGCTTTTCGACTTGCTCTTTCAACTCCCTAAGGCGATCTGTTACCTTGCTCACAGCACCACCGAGCTTCATAACCATGTCCCCTAGTTCATAATTCAGATCAACGAACTTTTCTAGTGGAACACACCCATGTCATATAGTTTTGGGGTCTCTACCATTCTCTTCAATAATCTCCGATGATCTAGTAACTTCCTTCACCGTCTTCTTTGAACCCGCTTTGACACCACTTGTTACAGACTATTTCTCCAACCCGCGCGGCCTTAGATACTTTTCAAGTGCTAAACAGCCTACAAGACCAATTTTTCAAATAAAGTGATTTAGAAAAAACAAGTTAAGTGTTTCAGAGAATACTCTTGTATATTATTACTAAAGAGAAATTACAAAATTATAGAATTACAACTCTTAGAATATTAGAGGATGGTTTGCTTAAATGAAAGCTCAATTTATTTATAATTAAAGTTATATACAATAGACGATTATGATTCACTCTAATCTAACGGTTCACATTTAAAGAGAAGAATATACAAATAAATATTTCAAATATATCACATACTATAAGAATATTCTAATAAATATGTCATCTTTAAAATATTCTATCACCTACCATATAAATGTAGTCTTAACTTAAGATAATTAGACTTTTTAAAAACTCAAGTCAATGAAACACACTGTAACTAAATACCTTCTTAATAATTTTGTTACGTGCTAAGTGTTCGAATAATTTCTTGACAACATTTAGAGCGTAACATTAGACTGAGCTCATTACTATAAGCACCGTGGACAAATTTGGAAGCTGAATCAATGTTTCTTTCGTTCTTACTTTTGTGGTAAATATGATACTTAATTTCTTAAAAATGAAATATTGTTTTTTATGAAAATTATGTGTAAACTATTTTTCTTTACATTATACAAATCAAATTTTTTTTTTCACCTTACATAAATCAAACCTCACTAATTTTGATACGAGGGGATTTGAATTGCAAATTTCTTGTATCACTTAAAAAGTAAATTATCAATAGCATTCCTAGTATTTTTTTTTTTACTTGATAAGTAATAATTTTTTGTCCTAAAAGGAGAGAAGATGTTAACAAAATTGATTTATATAAATGTACTGATGACATGTTATAATTGACTTGAATATTTCATTTAGAGAATAGTTTATCTGGAAGTTGTAATGAACTCTGGGAAGATTAGGTGGTAACAGTAACGGGGTATTAACACTGTCATCCTTGATATAAATTATATTTTAATAACGATTTTAATTTTAATTATATTATTATTATTTTTATTTAATTAAAAAAATAAAAATATTTTTATGATTATATAAATAATTAAAATATTTTAAAAAAATAAAGATATTTTCATCTTTTTAATTAAGTAAAAAAAGTGATAATAATTAAAATCAAAATTGCTATCAAAAAATTATTGTGCCAACCTCAAGGAATACAAGGTTAATATCACCATTTTGATATTTTGGTTTAAAGATTTTCTAAATTCTAATGGTGTTATAATGTTGGAAATTTCAAGAAAATGAGAGGAGGAGGAATAAGATAAGACAAGTCTTTTTTGAAAAACAGCCATTGGGATAAATCTGGGGCAGCAAAGAAATAGAGGACACAGAACAGGTAGGCCATTGAGGGTATTTTAATAATTTCCGTTTAATTTGGTATATTTATATAATTACTTTTGGGGTGGGCACGTACGAATAAATAAAGAGCTTATATAGCATATTGATTTGATACAATACAAATTGCTCGGCTAAAACCCTAAAATTCCTACAATCTACATCCAACTCCAACCCTCGCCTCTTCGTTGTGTGCTGAGGGGTTTAGTTTATATTCAGACACTTGCAAACTCCCAAAATCAATGGGGAAAGTGAAGGGAAAGCATCGTTTGGATAAATACTATCGTTTAGCCAAAGAGCACGGCTACAGATCACGTGCATCATGGAAGCTCGTCCAGCTCGACACCAAATTCTCTTTACTCCGTTCCGCCCACGCCGTCCTCGACCTCTGCGCCGCTCCCGGTGGTTGGATGCAGGTGGTCGTGCAGCGTGTTCCCGTGGGTAGCCTCGTTATGGGTCTTGACTTGGTCCCAATTGCTCCCATCAGAGGCGCCGTCTCGCTCGAGCAGGATATAACGAAGCCCGAGTGTAAGGCAAGAGTTAAGAAAGTGATGGAAGAGCATGGAGTCAGAGCTTTTGATTTGATCTTGCATGATGGGTCGCCTAATGTCGGTGGTGCTTGGGCTCAAGAGGCCATGAGCCAGAATGCTTTGGTTATTGATTCTGTTAAGTTGGCTACTCAGTTCTTGGCTCCTAAAGGAACTTTTGTCACCAAAGTATGTCGTTTATCTATTTTTTTTTCTTTTATGAATTTTCTCGTGTGAGTTCATTTCTATGGTGTTTGATAAACGTTGGAGAATAGATACATTTTGTTCTTTTTTCTTGTCGGGGAATACGATGCTACATCTTGTGTTAGTTTATTAGAAATGATGGGTTAATGATGCAATTTTGAGTCCTCTTTCTTTTCTTTTTTTTCAATTTGATGAATTGGTTTTTGAAGTTAAGTTTGATTGGAAAATGGGTTCATGTTATTGTGTTGGATGAACGCTGAATGTTTATTCATTGTCTTGTCTTAGTCTGATGAATGTTGGAAAATTTGGTTCTTTTGGTCTTGTTTGTAGATTTGTGGCTTTACAGTGTGTTAATTTATCAGAAATGATGAGTTTTTGGTGATGTGTTTGCTTTGTACGATTACGTAATGGATTCATTTCCTATTTTTTATGTGTTGGTTGATGCTGATTGTATATTTCTTATTTTCTGTTAGGTTTTCAGGTCACAAGATTATAGTTCTGTCCTCTACTGTCTCAAGCAGGTGATATTTTTCTCCTCTTAATGACTAAATGTAGGTTAAATTGGCTGGAGCCGTTTTGTTCTGAAATTAGGTTTGTCGGTGCAGTTATTTGAAAAGGTTGAGGTAGATAAACCAGCTGCTAGCCGTTCTGCATCTGCTGAGATATATGTTCTGGGTTTAAAGTACAAGGCCCCTGCAAAGATTGATCCACGTCTTCTTGATGTGAAGTATCTGTTTCAGGGATCTGTAGAGCCCTCACGTAAGGTAATTGTATGAAGAAAGTCTTGGGAAATTACTAGTAGAACACCTATATATTTTGGTCTTGATTTATTTCATTTTTACTTATTTTGTTTGCATGAATAATTCTAGGTGGTGGACGTTCTTAGAGGAACAAAACAGAAGAGACACCGTGATGGGTAAGCTTTTTCCTATATTTTCTTTTCAGTTTCCTCCCTCCAGAAAAAAAAGAGAGGAAAAAAAAAGAAAAGAAAAGAAGAATGACTGGTGGTTCTCTTGGCATTTTTGTGCATAATTATAATAACATTTCTACTTGATGGGTTGCTAACTGAAGTCCTATTACAGATACGAAGATGGAGAGACACTTTTAAGGAAAGTTTCTTCTGCTGCAGATTTTATTTGGTCTAATAATCCTCTTGAGATTCTTGGGTCAGTTACTTCTCTAACCTTTGAGGATCCAGCTTCTTTGCCAATCAAGGATCATGAATTGACAACAGAGGAGGTTTGTTATTGTCACTATCTTGATTGTGTTCTGTACTGAATCTTGTTTTCTTCTTCTATAGAAGCTTCAATTTAATTATTTTGAACCTATGTGGTGGCTAGGTTAAAGCTCTTTGTGATGATTTGCGAGTTCTTGGAAAGCAAGACTTCAAGCATCTACTGAAGTAAGATTCATGTATTGTTTATTTGTTATATAGAATGAGATTATGGGAAATGAAATAAAAACAAGTGTTTAGTTTGTGCCGATGCTTGTGAAACATATGTAATTGTTGGTATTAGTAGACAGACCTATAATTATGTTCTAGCTTTTCTTAACAATGCTGTTACTTTAAACAACTGTTTTAAATGTATTTTCTGCCATGTAGGTGGCGGATGCACATAAGGAAGGCCTTGTCTCCTGCACAAAAGGCTACAACTCCTACTCCTGCTGAAGGTGAGAATGAGGAAGATGAAGATGATAGAGTACTCAATGAAATGGAGGAACTGACATATGCCATGGAGCAGCGAAAGAAACGAGAAAAAAAGCTTCTAGCAAAGAAAAGAGCTAAGGTTGGCCATTTGTCCCCCCCTATCTTCTCCATGCACATGCATATACAAATTCAGTATTACTCTTTTTCACATTGTTGAAGACTTGGAAGTGCAATCAATCTACATGGTCAAAATACTGTAGAGATAATTGTTCAAGGTTGCTCTAGATGTGCAAGGAGACTTCTGATAAGTTTACTCGGATACTTGAAATATTGACAGAAGTTATTGATGTATTAAAAGAAGCACTAAAAAGGATGAGGCCTGACTAATTAGTGAACTTGTTTCCACTATTTTATCTCTTTTGTTTCTTCTTTTAACTTAAATGGAGGATTTTTCAGTCCTGAAACATCAACATAAATGCAAATAGAGAAATGAAAATCTTGAAAGGTGTCAACTTCTTTTAAGAGAATTCCGAGTTGACAATTATAAGTGGCCTGGTAGATATACACAGGTTTTTGTAGCTTGCTGTCTATACTTGAACAATTTTGTCTTCTTATATTATTGAAGGAAGTAGGAAGAGATATCTCTTATTACTACCTATTTCTTGAAAAAGAATAGAAATCAACACCTTTACGTTACTTAAACCCACTTCTAGCGGAAGTTGTTAAGGAATATAGTTTTCAGATTTTAGTATAACTTTATCTTCATTATTTTATTTTTCTGTGTTAAAAAATTGCATTTTGGATTTTAAATGATAGGATGCTCATATTCATACTGTTTTCTGGTGTGCCTTTTTTTTTAATTGAGTTATTGCTTTTCTGTTCTTGAATATTCCAGGACAAGGCACGGAAGGCAACAGGGATGCAAGTAGATGTTATGCAAGATGATTATGTTGATCATGAGTTATTTTCTCTTTCTTCCATCAAGGTATGCTGTTACTTCTATCCATCTTTTGGATAGAAATTATATTTTGGTTTTGCGGAGATCATTTTTGAAATCAAACTTGTGGATGTGAATGAGAAACTGGATATTTTATTCTACACTACCTTATTAAAGTTATGAATATCAGAGTCCCCCACTTAACCTGATTCACTTAGTTTTTCATTCTCCAGTTGTGATTTAATGGCTGGGTGGGATGATTTCCCCATTGAAAGTATTCCAAAAATCTAATCTTGATTTAGTTGAAAATATAATTTACTAGTTATCCAATGCAAAAGATTATCTACTGCTATTATCTCTCTGTTGTTAAACTTGAATGATGGGTCTATTAGGGTAAAAAAGATCTTGCTGCTGTTGATTCCACTGAATACAATGATGATGAGAATGTTGATGCGGGAGATAGTGAAAATGAAAGAACCAGCAAAGAGGCTAAGGAGCAGTCATCCAGTGATATTGACTCTGATGAAGAACGCAGAAAGTAATTCCTTTATTCCTTCATTATATCTATTCTGATATTGACAATTGTTATCACTACAACTGTACATTCCTGTAATCAAATGACATTTTCTGATGTTAGATATGATGAACAATTGGAGGAGATTCTTGATCAAGCTTATGAAAACTATGTAGCCAAAAAGGGTGGAAGTACAAAGCAGCGGAAACGTGCAAAACAAGCCTATGCCAAAGAAGACCAACTATCAGAGGTATGTGGCCAAAATCTGTGTTATCAGCATGTGTTTTGTTGTCTTTTTTCTTTCTGCTATTAGGTTGCTCTTTTGACTTTGGGAGTGTAATCCTGAGGTTCTCTTATGGCTTATCCGGTTCCACTGTTTCGAAGTTTGTCATGGTTGTTTACTTCTTTTTGCCTTCAGAAACAGTGACAAACTTGAGAGACTTAAATTGGCCAAAAATGTGATTCCAATATTTTCATTGTGAGACTTAATTCGTTGTAGCATTTGTGGGTGGGCGATGTAATGCGGTCCTTGTCACACTGCTTGGGAAAGGCAAATACTAAGAATCACATCTATTTTGGGGGTATAGTATTACTTGACATCTAGTATTTCTTTTTGGCTGTGTAGGGTGATGATGATGATCAAAATATGCTTAATAATTATGATTCAGACAAAGATCAGGGTGATCAGGAAGCAAATCCTCTCATGGTACCACTTGATGATGGTATAGGGCCAACACAGGAGGAAATTACGAATAAGTGGTTTAGTCAGGAAATTTTTGCTGAAGCTGTACAGGATGGAGATTTGGGGAAACTTGACAGTGAAGATGAAATGAAGGTAGAT
This sequence comes from Ailanthus altissimus, assembly GCA_946807835.1. Classification (NCBI taxonomy): domain Eukaryota; kingdom Viridiplantae; phylum Streptophyta; class Magnoliopsida; order Sapindales; family Simaroubaceae; genus Ailanthus; species Ailanthus altissimus. The sequence continues at coordinate 18,969,891 of OX327698.1, forward strand.
AAACAGGTGGAAAAGCATTCCATCCAAGAGAAGCCCAAGGAGAAGGTAGCAAATGATGCTGCAGCAGGTTTTAAGAGCACTAATATCCAAGCATCCAAGGTAGAAGATGATTTTGAGATAGTCCCTGCTCCAGCCACAGATTCCAGCGATGACTCGTCCTCTGATGAATCAGAAGATGAAGATGTTGAGACAAAAGCTGAGATATTGGCATGTGCAAAGAAAATGCTAAGGAAAAAGCAAAGAGAACAGATACTTGATGATGTTTACAATAAATACATGTTTGATGACGAGGGTTTGCCTGAATGGTTTTTAGAAGAGGAAAGGAGGCATCGGCAATCAATTAAGCCCATTACAAAGGAGGAAATTGCTGCAATGAAAGCACAATTCAAAGAAATTGATGCCCGGCCTGCTAAGAAGGTGGCTGAGGCCAAAGCCCGAAAGAAGCGAGTTGCCATGAGGAAGCTTGAAAAGATTCGAAAGAAGGCAAACATTATATCAGACCAGACAGAAATCTCAGATCGTTCAAAGAGGAAGCAAATTGAACAACTATACAAAACAGCTGTGCCGAAGAGGCCTAAAAAGGAATATGTGGTTGCAAAGAAGGGAGTTCAAGTAAAGGTCGGAAAGGGTAAGGTTCGTGTTGATCCACGAATGAAAAAGGATGCAAGGTCACGTGGAAAGGGCAAATCAGGAAAAGGTGGTACCAAGAAGGGAAAAAATGCCAAGGCTCAGAGAGGTAAAGGATCTGTTAAGTTTTCAGGAAAGAAGGGAAGGAAAGGAAACAAATGATAAAAAGATGGGCATGCATGGCTGAGCCGGCTAAGTTGAGAATTTTTTTTGTCAATTCTCTTAAACATGTTTAACGGTTAACTGATTTTGTAGCTTATTATCATTTTCCTTTTAATTATGCTATTTCGTTTTTAGATTCTTCCTTTTATTGGGGCACGATGGGTGCAATTTTTGTGTGTCGAATTAAAGGAAAAGAACTTTATGAATTTTGAGTTAATTGTTGCAGAGGCTCATGTCATGGAAGGGCCTTTTTATTTTATTTTATGGTGTGCACTATTTTATTTTATTTTAAGCTCCCTTTTTTTTACTTCAATGTTCATTAATTTTAACGGGTACATAGAGAGAATCTTTGTATGGAGAATGGCTTTTCTATTTCTATACACTTCTCTCTTTTTTATTTATTAATATGAAATACTAGTTTATATTTATAAATTTTAATAATATAAATTTAATCAATTTACTAATTAAATTATAATTTAAAAAATTAAAAAATAAGAATAATGTGACAATATTTTTCAATAATATCAAAAGTAAATAAAGTTTTACATAAATAATAAATAAAATATAAATAATTTTTTAATTCCATCTAACATTATTAATTTTTTTATTAATTACTCATTTTTTCTCGTAAAATTTCATGAGATTAAGACTTGATTCTTATATAATAAATAAATTATTATTAACTTATTATTAATTTTATTGAGATAATATTTTATAAATAATTTAGCAATATAGTTAAATTTATAACTTACACATTCACGTACAACAGGTGAAACAGAGCAAAAGTCTTAAACTCATTCTCATCTCAATAATTTTTTTCCATACCTCACTTTATTACTAAAAAATTCACTTTATTTTTTTGTCCCTTTTAGGATGCCCTCCTAATACTCCATTCTTGCAGGATATTTTATCATCCCTAATATCATCTTCATTACAAGTTATAAAATTATTGAATTATATTTTCTTTTAAAAAATAATTGTGACAAATTTTAGAAGAAAAAAAACCACAAAACCTGCTATCTCAACACAATTCACAATCCAACCTTACACAAACACCAAGCCTGAAAATCTCCCAATCAAATGTTTTGACAGCAATGGCAAACCAATTTACTGTTTCAGTGATCCAAAAACAGGACACTGTTTTTGGGATATTGATTGCAATTGTCAAATATGCCAGACAAACTCCACTTCAGATGATGATGAACTACATCTTCCCAAGAAAACCATAAAAGGCAAAAAGAAGTCTTCCCAACGATTGTTGCAAGAAAGGTATGAAAATGGAGATCCAGAGGTCGGTCTCTTAGGAGAGCCGGCCATTCGGAAAGTTTGATTATTACTTGTCTTGTACCGTAAATATCCATCCTCTGCATTGAAGTCAGGGATATGGATAGGTTTTACCAAATTATTCGGTGAACCCTTTTCATGAAAGGGAAGTGAGAGTTACAACTTACAAACAATTGCAAAAGAGTAACTTTCGGTTCTTTATTGCTCCATCTTAAATTAAATTCTATTGTTTTGTCAATGTTTTCATAATTTTTCCTCAGAACTTCAATGCTTTAATGCTAGGCGTTGGCTTATGTAGATCTAAACCATTGAATGAAATTTTGCAAGTTTGGTGATTGCAATACTCAAAACGTAGAAGGATTCCATCAAAATTAACCAGAGGTTATTATAATAATAATAATAATTATTATTATTATTATTATTATTTAAATAGAAGAATAAAACAAACAAACAATGAACAGCGGATGTCGTCTCAAAAACTTGAACAAGCCAATGCCGGAGCTTGGCTCTTAACTTCAAAGGTATGTGTAATTTTAGTTAATTGATTGCTATCCTACTAACGCAGGTAAAATAAAAATAATATGGTCTTACAAATTCCATTGAAAATCAAAAGCAAAGGAAAGCCAAACAACTTTATTGAACATTATAGACCTAAGATGGCAGCCACCCAATTGTTTACTAGATCCTGCAACTCAAACACAGGGGTCAGACCAACTGATTGAGGTATTCATCTACCGCAGTATACTTGACATCAGGATAAAGCTGGGTGGCCTCGACTCCTACCGATGGTTCAATCTCGAAGTTGGTATGATCTCCCTTCACGTAGGTGGAGTGCTTAATAGATAATATCACATTGAGCGGAACTGCAGCTTCTGCAAACACAAAAAAAAAAAAAAGGTGAGCAAAATAAAACTTGACATCCTTACGAGTAATCTGAGATTCTACAAGACATCAAGAAAACTGATGCATGTGGAGATTATTTAAAGCCAACGAAATTGAAAGACATTCGGGAGAAGACAGGATCTTCAATTATTGGTTAATTACCATTCCGGACTATGAGGCAGAGATCTCCCTGCTCTCTTCAATAACATATAAAGTAACAGTTCTCACTAACGACTAACCTTGAATATTTTTGAGAAGTTGCTCCTCTGAAATGTAGATCCGTTCAAGGGTTTTGCCGATCTTTTTCTCCCACAGAGAGACAAGATCATTGAATGAATAAATATTTTCAGGGGGCTGGATATAGAGGATTTTGTTCAAGGTTCTTGGATCATCCACTGCTCTGATAGTATAGGTTGCTATATCTTCTTCCTTGTTATAAATTACTGTTGATCAAATGATATCATCAGTAACATTCATTTAACACTTGTGTAATGAAGATACATCATCTTGATAAAAGCATGTAAGACCTGAAATCCCTAACGTAATTATACAACACAAATTATATTTTGCAATGCTTAATACAAAAACCTACACCTACAATAGTTTCTTGTAGAATAAGTTCAATGTCTGTTGAAAAGTTGAATAGTTCAGTGTCAGAAATCAGGATCAAACAATCAATACATGCCTATTCAAAAAGAACTTACTCGGATTGGAGACAGACTGGTCAAGGAGAGAACATAATTATTATTTTTATTTAATTACCAAGAATGTGAGTTTTGGAGAGTTGATGAACTGTTGTGTTAACATCACCCCTCCATTCATGCATATTGCTTATTCAAGTCCTTACTCTAAAACTACAGCAACCACAAGGCAAGGCGTGCTTCAGGGTTATAAAAATAGAACCTTCCAAAAAGCTTTCTACCTTTCGTATTACCATCCCCTAAGATGACCACCGTATCCCTTGGGGGACCAGCGGCTTCAGGGTCAGAGAAAGTGGCCAGATACAAACGAAAGAAAATGTTTGATGACACATAGGTGTATGGAATTCCTTCAGCCTCAACAGCTCGGCGGATTTTCGCCTTTGCGGCAAATACTGTTTTTGCTGGCTCCACGGCATGGACACGATCAACATCATTTCCAAATTCTGAAGGAAGGAACCTCTGAAAACCATAAAACATAAAACATATTGGAATGATTTGATGGGCATTTATCACATCGTACGGCTTATCTAAACTCGGATGAATTACTGCAAATGTCCAACAAGAGTAAACTTACTCACAACATACATCAATCACTGAACCAACTATGGCTGTAAGTGAACGAATAGGCTTCTATACATATATAAGATAAGTGGGATTGGGGAACAAGATCTTTAACAAAAGATGAGGAGAGCTCAGATCAGGATAGGACTAGTAAAAATAGAAGCTTATGGAATTAATTGTATCTTGATTTTAAAGTAATAAGAAATCATATTATATAAAAGTGATTATAATACCTTAACATTTCCAGCTTCTTTGATGGCAGCGATAATATTGACTTGATCAGCTAATTGAGAGTGACTGCGACCAATCGTTGATATCACCACGTCCACTTGCTTTATTGCTCCAACCAAACTCTCGTGATTGTATATATCTCCCTACGTAGTAAAGTCGTAAAAAGCAACAAAGTTTTGAATAAATGAAGTTAGAGAAAAAAGAAAAAAGAATGCCAAGAAAAATGAGCAAAAAGGGTGAGTGAAGTACAATAACTAAATTGACGCCGAGATTTTTGAAATCCTGGAGGATTTTTGACTTGTAAGGAGTGGAGAGAGTGGAGTCTCTCACAAGCACGAATGTCGGGTGACCGGCTTTTGCGCTTGCTCCGACTATGAATTTACCGATATGCCCCGTCCCTCCGATTACCAGAATCTTGCTTTTCGTTGCCATCCTCCTAAATCGGCGTTCCTGTTCTTGGGCAGGTTTGGTTTTGCCTTCTTCTTTTTCTTGCGACCTTGAGACTTGAGAAGTTGACCTTTTACTTTTAGATTTAGTTACAGGCTATTGATATAGGATAGTCCTGCACAGGTTCAACCTTCATTTACTTATTTTTCGGATCGGATTTAGTGGGTTCATGGGCATGGAATCAATGATGTAAGCAAGGATGATTTTCTGTCGTGAGTAATGCTACAAATACAGAGGTGAAAAAGTTTGCGCGTTGATAGTTATTGTATAATTATTGTATTAATAAAAAAATAATAATAAGTATTTAATAATTATTTGCCGAATAATAGTCACTAGTGATATATTATTTAATATTTAAACTATATATATATATATATTTTAAGAGGGGAGAAAAGAGTGCTTCAGTTTTTAATTTAAGAGGATTGAGTTTTGTTATGAAATGTTGAAAGTAGTGATTTAATAATTTTGTATGAAAAAAAGTTAAAATAAATATTAAAAAAAGAATTATTTTGAAATCAAGTACATGTTGGATGTATAAGGAAAGAGTAAAACAGGATATAAAAGTTAGGAGAGCCGAAAAAAATAGAGGGACGCATGCCTAGGCCATAGCGCCTTGGTGCAGGTTCTCATTATCGCCGTGGAGTCTTATTTTAGAAAGTTCATTTTTAGCTCATTTTTAACTTCTTCAAAGAGGTTTTAGATTTTTAAACACTTGGATTATTATTCTAATTAGATTTAGAATTTTTAGGAATATTTTACTCACTATATAAACCTTTTATATTGATAATTAAATATTAAGAAGGAGACTCTAAGATATTAAAGAACTAGGTAAAAACTAAGTGTTTGTGGACATTATGGTACGATCGTTGTTAGGCGTTCATTGTTATTGGAAGAAAGAAGGTACGCAATACATAGATTCCTTTAAGAATTTTTTAAATTATTTTTCTTATAATCTCTAGAAGAGTTAATAAGAGAGACTACGATCTTTTTGATCCATCGTGGATGTAGGCAATTACCGAACCACGTATATTGATTGTACTATGTTCTTATTATCTACTTTTATATTCTTGATATAATATTTGCTTGGTAATCATATATTTCTGTTGCACAAGAATATTAAGGTTTAAGGTTATCTCAATTAGGGTTCATCGCTTAACCTAATTTTCAAAGGAGAAAGGCCTTTTTTTTTAACAAACTGGTATCAGAATACGGTTCGTTAATACCCTCAGATGGTATTTAAACTATAGCTACTGTCAAGCAAGATATAGAGAAATTTAATAGGATGAATGACTTCAATCTATGAAAGAAAAATGTGAAGGCTCTACTAGTCAATGAAGGGTTAGACTCAACTTTGGAGGAATCCTGTTCATCAACTAGTGAAGAGAGGAAAACCTTAAAGGTTGGGGAGATAGATTAGGACACAATTCAGAAGAGAACCCACAGTACCATAATATTAGCATTGAATGACGAAGTATTAGAAAAATAGATGAAGAGGAGACAACTTTGGGTCTATAGAAGAAACTCAACATCTTGTATATAAAAAAGTCTTTGGCTAATTGCCTACTTGTGAAGAAGAAGCTGTATTAGCTGTCTTGTCCGAGGGATCTTTATTGAGAGACCACATTGACGCCTTTAACAAAGTTATCATAAGTCAGACTTTAGGCATTAAGATGGAGTATGAAGATAAAGCCATCATCATGTTAAGTTCGTTACTTCCAACTTATGAGAGTTTTGTTGATATGTTATTGTATAGAAATGAGACTCTTATAATGAATGATGTCAAGGCATCATTAAATTCAAAAGAATAGATAATGAGATCTAAAATCGATAGTACATCAGCTTTAGTTGCAAAAGAGAAGAAGAATAACCAATCAAAAAAGAGATCTAGAAAGTGTTTCATTTGTCACAAAGAATGACACTATGTGAGGGATTGTCCTAAAGCAAATGAAAAGGATGAGAGTGCTATAATCGGTAGTCTTAAGGATGACATCGAAGTTGTGGACTCATTGGTAGCCTCAAAAGGAAAGTACACTGGTAAGTGAATACTAAATTATGGGTGTAGTGTTCATATGTGTCGAGAAATTATTGTTTACTAACTATAAAGCTATTAGGGGTAAAACTCTAATGGAGAATGATATGGCTTGTAAGGTTGTGGGGGTTGGTGAAATAAAGCTGGGAATGCAAGGTGGAGAACCTAGAGACTTACATGGGGTAAGACACGTTCCTAATCTAAAGAGGAGCTTGATATCCTTAGGGAAGCTCAATGAAGAAGGGTATTTAATTAGAGTGGAAAAGGAAAAACTAAAGGTAGTAAAATGATCTATAAGGTTGGAAAATGACGAGAATAATGGAGGGTTCCATGTGTTTAAAGGGATGGCTAATAATGGCCCAACACGGGGTGTTTAGGTAATGCAAACTACGAGGAGACATCCAATAATTACTCACTGAAGTGATAAGGGTTAAAAGAGAGTGTGTCGCATCCATATTCTATGCAAAGAGCACTCATACCTTTATAGACCGAAGTTATAAGCCCGAGATAAGTTAAGTATTGGTAATGACTTAGCTAAACTCAACTCTAAGTGATAGAGCATTGGTGTAGATATATTCAGAAGCCTTTTTATGGGGAGTTTTTGAATTAAAGAATGGTTTGTTGGAAGTGGTGATTCAATAGTCTTATATAGGCAAGAATTGTGAATACCAAGAAGAGAGTCATTTTAAAGTTAAACACTCGTTAGACACACAAAGGATGAGCAAGATGGGACATAAAGCAAGGAGAGCTGAAAAAAATAGAGGGGCGCATGCCCAAGCCGCAGTGTCGCGACACCAGTGCTGCAGCACTGGTGGTAAAAAGTTCAACGCTGCAGCATTGGTATGGGTAGACACTAGGTAGACACTAAGTGTTAAGAGAGAGGCTTTAAGAGATTAAAGAACTAGGTAGACACTAAATGCTTGTGGGCATTAGAGTACAACCATTGTTGGATGTTCATTATTCTTGGAAGAATGAAGGTACGCTATAAATAGATTCATTTGAGAGTTTTTTAAACTGTTTTCCTTATAATCTCTAGAAGAGTTAATAAGAGAAATTATGATTCTTTTAATCCACCGTCGACATAGACTATTGCCGAACTACGTATATTAGTTGTGTTGTGTTCTTCTTATCTGCTTTTATATTTTTAATATAATATTTGCTTGGCAATTACATATTTTGGCTGCGTAAGAATATTAGAATTAAGGTTGATATCAATTAAAGTTCATCGCTTAACCTAATTTTTGAAAGAGAATGATATTTTCTTCAACATTAAATCATTCTAATCAAAAGAAAAAGTAGCCACGAAGCAATAAGAGGCAAACTAAGAGAAAAAGTTTGGAGGCATCCTCTATCACCTTTGAAATCATAAGAAACGTAGGCTTATACTCTTTGTTCACTAAGATGTGGCTAATTCAACCAGAGAACGAAGAGTCTTAAAGACAACTACCTTATATGTAGAAAAAGTCAAAGATCTTATTCAATTTTAATACACATAAGCATTCAAGGCATCATTTAATATTCAAACTATATATATATATATATATATATATATATTATGCAACACTGTTGCTCTGTGTTTCCTTTTTATTCTCATTTTTTTATACAAATATTTTATTATTATTGTCTTATCACAAATATCTCATTAAAATTACAACTAATAAATATCTTATTATAAATAAAATGTACAAATATCTTATTATAATTGTCTCATCACAAATGTCATATTAATCATTAGATCCATCACTATTTGGTTTTCTTTTCATGCAAATATCATTTTATAAATAAAGTAGACAAATAATTCATTATAACTGTCTCATCACAAATATCTCGTTACAAACAAAGTGTACAAATATCTCATTACATCTGTCTCGTCATAAATATCTCATCACAATTATAACTTATAAATATTTCATTACAATATAAAGTATACAAATATTTTATTACAATTTTCTATCGCAATCACAAATATCTCATTACAAATAAAGTGTACAAATATCTTGTTACAATTGTCTCATCATAAATCTCATCACAATTACAATTTATAAATATCTCATTACAAATAAAATGTACAAATATCTCATTACAATTGTCTCATCATAAATCTCATCACAATTACAATTTACAAATATCTCATTACAATTATCTTATTACAAACAAAGTGTAAAAAAATATCAATGGTGTCTAATAATTGAAGAAAATAAAATTAAACTCCCCGACTCTTTCAAAGCTTGAACCCTTGATCTTAGGCCAAGAGGTACACAAACATTATCACTTGGGCAATACAACTGAGTGCCCATCCCCCATTCTATTTCATATATAAGATATTTCAAATTTCCAACTCTCTTATATATTGGTCTCCAAAACACATTTTCCATTTCTGTATTATATATTTAAACTTTTTTCATTCTAAGTTTATATTTGACTCTTAACGTTAAGGAATTTGTGTTTTGTAACATAGTCGAGTCCAAGATTTATAAGTTTCTGCATTGTTTATCGTAAAATTATTAATAGGGCTGTGTGTAACGTGTATATCCAAGGTAAGTGATTCGGATGAATTTCTTTCTGAACATAGAATTTTTGTGGTTAAGTTCCCCTGGAAATTCTCAAATTATCTCTAATATAGCCCAAATTATCCAGTATATGATCGATAGATAGCTTTGATTCACAGGAACTCTTCCACTCCAAAAATGATTTACTAATTCATATCCTTGTTCACTTGGGGAATTTAAATTGAATAGCTATTCAGCTTTAACATTTTGAACAGAAGAAAAATAGACGGGAAAATTTTTCTCATGTTTCATCACCCATTTTCTACCCTCGTCAGGCTGAAATGAGTGAAGCCAAAGGCTGGATAATGCACAGAAAATACACACACAAAAATGTGAAAGATCAAATGGAGAACCCCATTGTTGCATTGCGGATGACCACTTTCTCAGTGCAGCGATAGTTTTTGATATCAGAATGCCCCTTTAGGAATTAGTATTGATAATTTAACTATCACAATCAGGGATCTTATACATGCTCTGCATTGTACCGCTTCAATAACTATAACAACAGTGATGTAGTTCTTTGCACATGTCCTGTATCATACCCATTTTTCGACTTATCTATTAACACTTATTTTTAATATTAATCTTCTGCCTTATTTACTAACTTAAACTTTTGTGGGTAGAATAGTTTCTCTACTATTATATTAAAACTAGTGTCTTGTGGTCATTTTTACTTTTATCTCTTCATCATTTAAAGGTCATTTTCATTTTAACTCCACGTGCATAATTTCAATTAGGACGTAAAAACACTTGAGCTTTTATTTTGCTTGGGCCTACCACATGATGTAGACCAACTCAATAAATCTCCCCTTCCACTTTAATGTTAATATTCTATCTTTCCCCTTGGACAATTACGGGTAGAGAGGGTAGTGGCAAGTAATCTAGCTGAGTTTGTGAAACACTCATCGCTCGTGGGAAGTAAACAGGCTACATAAATAAACCTAATTCATTAATTCTCTCAGGAATTGAACCCACAAGTGGAGGAAGATTTGGAAGGATTTGAAAGAGTTGATTCTCTAACAAGCGCCAACGTTGGATAACCGGCTGTCCCGCTCGCTTTAACTATGAATTTACCAATATATCCCGTCCCGCCGATAAACCGGAATCTTGCTTTTTCTTTGGCATCACTGGAATCCGCACAAAATACTAGCTGTGAATGCATAGTAACTTTATTGTTGTTTTGTAACTGTTTGAAATGTTCACCTGATATCCTTGAAGGTCGCGAGACCGGCGAGTGCGATCGCTATTTATCAGCAAACACCGTGTGGCGAGCCCATGTTCATTTTTCTTCTGGACCTGGTTTTGTGGGTTTATGGGCATCAAATCAGTGTCCATATATAATGATTCCGTGATGTTCCATTTCTGAAAGCATGTGATTCATGCCATGAGTGATGAGGTCGCCGAATACCTCCAGACCATTTTTGTTTTTTGTTTTTCTTATCCTCATAAATGACGAGTTCAACGAAGCATTTAAGAAAAGAAAAAACGCTAATCTAATTATCTTTATATATATATATATATATCTTTTTTAAGAAAAGCTGAATTATCAATAATTCATTTTGTTGGGTCATCAGGTTGTTAGCATGTTCTGAAATGTATGAACGAAAAAAGGTTTCATGGCAGATAATGGTTATCCACTTTCTCCTTAAATTATCGTCAGGGCCAGCGGATGTTACACATTTCAAATAGAATAAGCTAATGATTTTATAGTTAAATCAGAATGTGTTTGTGATGCAGAGTGACATTCAGGCAGCTTGTTGCTTGAGGAAGGTGTTGATAAGCAGCCACTATCACTCAGAATTTTTATACTTTTTCTCGTAATCCATATTCCTTTCGTGTTGTTTGGTTAGTAAGAAAATAGAGAAAATTCTCTAAAATAGCTACTGTTCTATTGAGTATGAATGTCCTTATTGATACAATTTGTCTCTATTTATAAACAAGAGTGAACCTGCAAAGGCTGATGTACCCCTATTTCCTTTTGACTAACCGTAAATGTTCTTAGCTTAACTTAATTGAACATATATGCAAGCACACAAAAGTGTGAGACACGGAGGTGAAGAACCAATTACCATTTGGAAGCGGGTACAAATTAAAGCAACCCAAATACCCAGAGTACTGTAACTGTTAATTAAGAGAATTTCAGTCTACAGATGAGCATAAAACAGCAAGCGGGGATCTTATTCATTTTTTGTATCAGTAGAATAGTGATGTGGAGGGTTGGGAACAAGTTCTAGATTTTACCCATGTATTAGATGAATTTGTTCTATCATCTTCCACAAAGACGGTGAATGAAGCACCACAAAAAAAGGGTTGAACTTCAACATGAAGAATTTAGTAGTAATCTTACAACAGACTGTCTAAATACTCACTGATTGTAGTGTATTTCAAGTTTGGATAGAGTTGAGTTCCCTCGACTCCCCTGGAGGACTCAATATCAAAGTACGTATGATCTCCCTTCATGAAGACTGAATATATGAAAATCAGCTCCATGTGATCTGGATATGGAGTCTCTGCAATTCAACAAGCTACACATTTTTGGTATCATTTCAATGACGAAAACAAAGGAAGAAACATACCAATTACAGATTCCAGCAAGAATCCTTGTCCATAGCAATAGAAAGAAAGAGTAACAGTCATTCCTAATAAATAAGACTTCGTGGGATGTGACTCTTGCTCAGGACAGTTCTTTTAATCCACAAGCACATTATACCAAATCCCTTGTTGCACACAAATATACCCAAACCATGCATTGCTATGCAAAAGCCCACCTTTTGGTGTTTATTTCTCTGATTGATTCATTATACATCTGTCTTACTTAAACTAGATGGTATATGACTTTGGAGTGGGATACGTGATATAATCCAATGGTTTAAAGAATATTATGTACAAGAATTAAAGATAATATTTCTGGCAATAGAAATTTTGTGGTTCTGTTCCATTGGAAAAGTTTAAATTACCTCTAACATGTGCAAGATATCCGGCATTTGATGATTGCTTTGATTTGTAATTCAACCTACAAATTAATACCCTTACTCATGCAATTTAAAGTGTTAAACTGTTCCCCTCTTAAGGCCAGTTAGCATTACCAAACTGGCCATTGTATCTTATTCTTAGTTTTCATCACGAAGTGGTTCTAATTTGTATGTTGCAGTGTCAAGCACTGAAATCTAAATCAACTTCAAGAAGGTTTCTAAATGACTGCCACCTTTTAACTTGCCAATAAAAGATGTATCCTGAACAGTAATCATATGTAGTTTATAATGCCAAAATACCTTTAATTTTCTTAAGAACCTTGTCTTCTGGCATATAAATCTTCTGAAGCTTCTTCCCTATCTTATTCTCCCAAGTCTCAACAAGCTCGTTCATGGAGTAAACATTTCCCAGGGGCCTGAGGTACAACACCTTATTCAATGTACGTGAATCATCCAGTGCACTGATCGTGAAAGCAGCAACATCAATGTCCTTCACGAAGACACCTGCATAAAATCCATATGAAGCACAGAATTACTATAGCGCCCACCTACCCAAGAACACACCAAACCAACTGCAGAGCCAAATCACAAGGAGTTGAGTCAAATTTGGATCAGCAATTTAACCTTTAATATTTCCATCTCCAAAAATGGTGGCCTTGTCCCTTGGAGGTGTCTTTAGGCCTGGTTGGACAAGCGATGGGAGTAAATAGCTCATGAAGAGGTTGCAGCAGATGTAGGTGTAAGGAATGCCTTCTGCTTCTATGAGACGGCGAATTTCAGATTTCTGTGAATAGAAGTCATCCAAGTCAGATATCTGAGTTTTGTCCGGATCTGCTCCAAATTCTGATGGAATGAACCTCTGAAATAATTTACATATTCAAAGGTCTCATTTAACAACAGAACCAGTCTCAATTAATTTACTTGTACATGCATATGTACAAAAAATGCAGAATTATGGATATATATGCCAGGATACTAAAGTTGAATCGTCTAGAGTTGCTAATATAATTAGTCCAATCTAAACATGCATAATTGAAGCATCATTCTCCAAACTAAATGCATCTGATAGCTTAACAACAGCCTTAATTGTAAAAACAATACCTAGTTAAGAAAAGACGAGCACACGTCAATTTTATCTTTGGACCTCCAAACAAAATAAGAGTATATTAGAATAAGATAAAAGTACATAATTAGGCAGGTAAAGGGAACAAATTGAGCAAGTAAATAAAATCTCTACATACTTTCAAAACAACATCTCTTATGTTTTTACTGCAAAAGTTGACAAACATTCTGAAATCAAAGCAACAAAAGTAGTCACCAAGAAGTAATGTACAAAGAAAATGCAAACACAAGCTCTAAACTCCATAAAGTTTTTCACTTCGTACAGGATTATATCTGTTATACTTCCTTAGAGTCCATCAAGTAGCTATCATGTATTACAAGCACATACATTGTGTATTGGAACAAATTGATGATTAAACCAAAATTAGAAGGGAAAAATAAGCAAAATGTACACGACACCAGCCAAAAACCAAGAGAGAAATAAATTACTACAAAAGGAAGTAGTAATAATAAATAAAATATATAAAATCAAACATATTAGATTATAACCTCGATGCAGGCAGCTTCTTTGATAACTCTAATGAGAATCTTCTGATCAAGAACTTGTTTCGAAGGAACTGAACAGATCACCACATCCACTTGCTGCACTGCTTTCATTAGACTCCTCTCATCTTCCAACGATCCCTAAATATCAAAACCCCAAAATAAATAAAAACCCCATAAAACCCACCTTAAATATGAACAAATAAAAAGAAGGAAAAAGAGATAGAGATGAAGTTCTGACCGTGAGGAGGGTAACACCAGCACTGGAGAGAGACTGGATCTTCTGCTGTTTAATGGGGTCAGTGATAGATAAGTCTCTAATGAGAGCAAAAGTTGGGTGAGAATATTCGATGGAAATTTTGGCCAAATGGTACCCTAATCTTCCCGTTGCTCCTATTATCAGTACTTTGCTCTTCATCTCCATTTTGCTTTCTTACTCAAATCCCCAGACCAGATGTGTTCACTTTTAGCACTTGAGCTCCTCTTCCACAGTTTAATAACTGATCTTGTCTTCCACGTCATCTTCAGCCTCCACTCGTGGGGTCCTTCTGAAGCATTTTTAATTGCTGACGTGGTATTTATGACTTTTTTTTGTTGATATTATAGTTTGGTTTTAATTTGGAGATAGTTATAATGAAAGAGTTATAATTTGGTAGTTGTGCAATTATAGTTCAACTATTATATTTATAATGAGACATATCTTTAGACAATTGTAAACAAATGTATTTGTAACGAGACAATTATAATAAAATTTGTACACTTGAAAAAAAAAAACAGTTGAACTACAGTTTGGCTTATTTTAAAAGTCAAATATTTATAAATCAATATATATTAATATTATAACTGAAAGTTTATTGAAAAATGTTTACTAATACCTTTATATTAAAATTCATATTCTTTTATAGTTATAAAATTAAAATATAATTTTTAATAATCATAAAATTCAAATTCGGATAATTTTATTTTTGAAACATATTTTACCTATCCCCTATAAAAGGTTATTTGAAATTTTTGTCTAAAAATTACTTAAAATACACTAAAAAAAATTTAAACTTAAGAATAAGTCGATCAAATGTTAGGATATTAATATTTTAAAATTAGAAGTTAACAATACCAATTGAAAAGTAAAAATCATAAAATGGGTGAAAAGAATGAAATTGATGATAAAAAAGAAGACAAAACTCAAAATTTTTTGTGCCTCACATGCGAGGTGCACGTCTGGGTCGCCTGCTCAATTGCACCGCGCGAGAAAAGGTGCACCATTTTTAAATTTTGTTTTTGATTTTATTTTTTTCCTTTGATTCACTTAATTTTCTCGTCAACACTTTATTTCTTCTCTATTTTATCATAATACATCACTATTCAATTTTCATACTTATATTTTTATAAACTAAATACAACAAATTTCAAAATACATTATTTACTCTCATTATACATACAAAAATAATAATAAATACAAAAAATAATCATACTAATTATAACTTTTTTGTAGATTAATTCATAAAATTATTTGTTCTCAATTTGTAAATTATTTTTTCAGATTTATATGGATAATGACAATCTTTTTTTTTGGGTTAATTTTATAACTCAAATAACAAAAATTTTAAATTATATTATTAACAAAGACAATTCTATTTATTTATTATTTTATTAACTAATAAAAATTAGTCAAATAAATTTTTACTATAAAAAATTATAATTTTAAAAAGGAGCTATTTATAAACATTTTCCAAGTTTATTAACACCAACTCGAAGATAAAGGCCTTAATAACGACGCTACATATTTTATTTAAGTTAAAATTGAAGTCAGCACACAGATGGCATATTACTATACACATCAAAATATAATGGTCAATTTAGTATAAAATTCAAAAGAAAAGTTCCATGGTTGATTGATTATTTGAAACTTTCATATGCATATATTCAGATTTTTTTTTAAAAAAAAAAAATCATAATGAAAGTTCGAATTTTGACTTTTGAAACGTATAAAATTGACTATAGCAATTCAATTTAACACTTCAAATTTTTTTTTAAAACTTACAATTTGATTTTTAATTATAATATTATCCCCAGTTTATTTTTCCTGTTATTTGATGAAGGTCTCGATGAATTTGAACTTGATTTCCTAAATAACCACACTACAAATTGATTTTTTTTTTTTCATTTTTTCTCTTTTTTTAAAAAAGAGGGTTAATAAAAGACTAGATATTTTCAGAACAATGATTGACAGTAAAAAAAAATTTCACTCCCTAGCATGTTTATTGGAATTGTTGAGAGAATGTATATTTAACATTATTTCGACTTCAGTTAAAAGAAATGAATAATTAACTTTACATATCAATAAAATTTTCAATAACTTCAAGTTACCCACACAAGGATAAAAACAGAAATGCATATTTTGGTTTTGTTTGTTTAAAAAAATAAATGCATAATTTGCTTGGAATAAATCTCAGACCCAATTATTATGATTAAATTTGCTTGGAATAAATTTCAGACCCAATTATTATGATTAAAGATAAAATGCTCAGATGATACTCATTTAAACAACTTGAGTATGAGATACTGTTAACTCTCTGTACTTCGTTTCTAGTTATAGTTACAGTACTAGTTTAATAACGAGACATGGGTTTAGGGATGATAAAATTATTTGTAAATTTATTTATATTAAAAAAATTAATAAAATTTAAAATAAATTTGTTAAAAATTTAATATATAAAATTAAAATTCATAATGAATTTAGAAAGTGTATAAATTTAATAAAAAATTTATAAATACTCATAAAGATATTACATTTTTTTTAATTTTTTTATAAAACAAAAATAATATACTACATATTGCATGCATAGCACACTTAACATACATGTTAAGAGCGCAAGGGGAACACTTAGTATGAGCTTATACCATATGTGCTAAGCGCTAAACGAGTAATATTGCACGCCTTTTAATGTTTATTTTTAGCATACATGTTAAGCACTATATACTTATGATTAAATTTGTTTAAAATTTATAAATAATTCGTTACAAGTTTAGTAATGAGTATATACTTAATAGAGTAGGTTTAATGTTAAAATTTTAAACTCGCAATAAATTTAAAAAGAATTTAACATTTTATTTTTAAAACGAATACATGTGCATGTTTAAAGATATTCATTCTAAATTTTATTTTGCTGTCATCCTTATATAGATTTAATGGATGACAAAAAAAATTCACTAAACGCAGTTTGATTGGATTGAAAGCATATATTTTTATCTCTATTTAATTAAAAGCATATATTTTTTATTAAAATAAAAAAATATTATCAACTCTTATGAACTATTAATATAAATATAACTGAAAGTATTTTTTTAAAATTATTTTCAAATAAAATTTTAGCTGTATTCTAATGAGTTGTTTTGGATCAATAACTTCGGATTCAACGTCAAAAGGAAATATTTACTAACAATGCTAGAGAAAAAGCCCAAGAGACCCTTGGAAGACAAAACTTGGGATAATTACTACTAAATAATTTAGTGGCTAAGATGAAAGTTATTGATAAACATTGAAGAATAAAACAAAGAGATTCCACCGTCATAAATGATAACAAAGGTTTAGTGAATTTTCGTTGTGAAATTCAATTTTATAAATCAACATCTGCAATTTTTTTTTAAAAAAAAAAGAAAAGGAAAGGAAAAAAAAATTATGAACTATGGGATTTACATTTCTCTCCAACTTAAAAAGCATGCTTTTGTTATTTAAAAAAAAAAGGACAGAGAGAGAACGAACAAGTTAACTATTGTAGATTTGTAAAATATTTTCTTCTTTAAAAATTATAAAATTAACGGGTAATTTTAAAATTAAGTGGTATTCGTTTAATAAATTATTTGCTTTAAAAAAAAATCAGTGAATGTATTTGTAGCACATCTATTCCTTTATTTTAGTAGAGTTCTTGAGTTCGATTCCTTTTTTTTTTATATATAAAAAAATTAAAATACAGAAAAATCTCGATAAATTAATATTTTTGAGATTAAAAAAAAATTAATTAAGTAAATATTAATTAATCTATTAATTGATAAATTATTAATGTATGAAGATATTCTTTTTTTTGGCCAAAATATTATATTTAATATTCTTTTATTGTAATTAAGTGAAATATTTGAATATATATATTTTTAGTTATATATATATATCGAGTAAATTTTATGAATTTTACTTGTTAATACGTGGTATTTATGATTTTGCCAGTTAGGTTTCTTGAGAAGTATAACATAAGTGATTAAAATGAGTTGACTTTTCTTATTAAACAAATTGTTTTCCTTCTTTGTCTCTAGCCCATCAAAGTAATTAATCTTTCCATTATTCCTTTCTTTTAGTAAAATTAAAAGATTAATTTTCCAAGAAAATGAAACCTCTTTTGATAAGTGGGTTGTTGCAACTTATTATCAAGATGAATGATCTCACGGCCAAATCACTCCTTAGTTATGTGGAACTCATGAAACAAGCCATGAAAGACAGAGAATCCTGTGATTCCAAATAACATAGTAATACTCACACAGACCCTCAGACTAATAATATTCTTATTGTTTCAAGATATAATAAATCAAATAATTGTTTCATCTTTATAATGTAATATACAAATAAATTAAATTAAATAACATATAATACAGAGAATCCTGTGATTTCAAATAACATAGTAATACTCACAGACCCTCGTACTAACAATATTCTTATTTGTTTCCATCAGGTTTACCAGCAATAATAGTAGAGCCTCTCTTGAAGCTGGTTGGTGCAGACCTAAGCCAAGCTCTTCCACCAATCGTGTCCTTAGTCAAGTAAGGGGCGGCTTCATCATCTGATAAGCTCTGTGACCAAGCAACCCTCCTCGATCTATCAGCTCCCGGACCATAACACTTGTATTCACCGTAGTACACAGTACTGCAATAAACACAATGAAGCTTGTAAGATTTCTCACTGTGATTTTGAAATCGAATTTCGAAATATGAAAATGGGTTGTAAATTATGATTCATATATAGCATAGGAGGAATAGATGATATACCCTTGCTTGCTGTAATCGTGCCAATCATCCCATCCTTGTGGCAGTACCCGACTGGGCATGTAAGTAAGGGCATACACCACCCTAGAATATGGTCCCCATGGCCTTCCAAGCAAAGCAGTTCCAGTACTGGTAATCTTGCAACCCAAAAAAGTGAATCCAGTGTTCTCTGATTCTGACTCTCTCTTTTGTGCGGTGATTGATCCGTTGCTCGGAGAAAGAGAATGCAGATGGCATCTCTGCAGAGGCATAAATAGATGTTGAATCAACTTTGGTTTTTATATGAAATTTAAATTGAATTGCATTAGGCTAATGCTTTCTAAGTTTTGTAAATCCCAAGGAGAACACTCACCTCAAAGACGGAAGCAGCATTTCCGCAGATGAAATCTGTGGCTCCTTCAATGTAGCAGTTCCTGTAATAATGGTTTCCAGTGTCATCCAGAAGAGTATCTTGATAAGAGAGAATCTTGCAGCCATAAAATGCAGCTCTATCTGCTGACACTCTTAGTGCAACAGCTTTGCCACCTGATCCATATGTGTTCTGTTTACATTGATTATAATATGAATTAGGATAACTCATTACTGCTTGAATATAGATATTTTAAGGTAAAGGACTTAATATACAGTGCAATACCTCAATCAAAAGCATGCAATTAATCATATAGTTAATTATAGATTGTATAAGTGACCTAAGAGATATAGTTAATTCTATTAGAGTTTCTAGTACTGTAGAACTTTTGACAAGTAATGCAAAGTAAAATACCTCAATTGTTAGATATCGTGCAACAAAATCAGAAGCAAGCACTGTGAATGTTGGAGATTCAAATATGTCCCCTCCATGACTCCATGTTATTTTGGTGTCAGAAGGCTTTGTGCCGCTTATTGTTATGAAGGGCTTATCAGCAGGCACAACAATCCTTTCTCTGCATAAGCACATGCGTATGGAAAGAAAATATAAGTTCCAAAATCCAAATAATGAAACCGGATAAAACCCCACAATCATTGGTAAATATAACAAGGAAGGCATTCAACAAGGAGCAAACCTGTAAGTTCCTGGCTTAACCCAAATGAAAACCAATTCTGAGTTATTAGATGGAACAGCGTCAATGGCATCCTGTATCTTCTTAAAATCTCCTTTTCCAGACTGATCGACTCTAATGAGAATAGCAGTAGACAAGTCTACGGAGCCTGAGGAAGCAGCGTGGGAAGCCATGAATGAAGCGAAAACAATTGTGGCAACAAACAGAATGTTAAGACCCTCATAAATCTTCATTGTAGCAGAACCCATGTGCTGCATGTGTTACAACTTTTTCGTTCTCGATGGAGGTGCAAAGGAATAAAATTTTCAATAAACAATGGATTGATGGAGGAATGAAGCAAAGCTAGAGAATATTTACTGATACACTAAGGTTCTAAAACCTTATTATATATGGCATGCCCAGATCAAAGTCAACGGAATTGGTGGCCCGTAGCCTGTTTCTTGTTGTTGAAGTTCAAAGATGGCTATCTAATTTACGTAGACATTCAAGTACATTAGTGCATTAAAGAATAATGCAAGCAGAAGCATAGCTAGCAGATTGTCCTTGAGACGCAAGAATTAAGTATTTGATATCATAATCACACTCTACGCGGGACATGAACTGAAATTATTCAAGAAGAAGTTCATACAGTCATCTGATTAGAAAAATAAGTTGGTCTATTAGCCCATGTCGTATGAGTTAAGAATAATAAATTATCCGTTATCAGCCGCAGGTTTCAAACTAAAGTTACTTATGGAATCAACATGAGCAAGGGCGCCGCCTACCATTTTCTCTATAGCTGATTCATTGCACAAGGATTTTGATGAAGTAATTAAATCAAAACAAGAAACAACTGTGCAATAACTGCAGTTTGAAAGAGAGAAAACAAACGAACAAATTAAACTAGATATGATTAACTAATCATGTTTCTTGTGTTTTAATTAAGGGGGCTGATGAAGCAGAAGTGTTAGTTGGAACTTTGAAGGCATGTTGCCCTTAGAATCAGGAATAAAAAGTCTACCATTTTGGTTGTCCTTCGAACATTTGTATTTGGCTCCATGTTAAGTCTACCTGCTTTTATTCCTCAAATCTTTTCTTTCAACTTAGAAGCAATGACAGCAGGTAGAGAAAAATTTAGGTGAATCCATACTATTTTCTACTTTAGTTTGGCTGCCAGCACATTTTTTCTTCGTGTCCTTTTCTGTTTTTCGTTTCTATTAATTAGATAAAAATACTCTTGGAAAAAGTAAAGTGCTTTTTTTTTTTAATTACAAACATTACGTGTATTATATTTATTAGTACAATGATTAGACTCTATTAAAATTTAGATATTGTTGAGATTTGTATTTACTTGTTATCTTATTTTGTATAAATATTTTTATTTATATAATTAATATTTTATTAAATTATTTATTATAATTTATATATAGTAAATGCTTGTAACATTTTAGATTCTGTATAATATGATGGAGTTCAGATCTAATTCAAAGGAGTTTGAATCAGTACTAAGAGTTAATTACACATAGAACTACAAGTGCTAAAAGTTAGTAGGTTATAAATATCAATGAAATTTAAGGAGTTAGAGTATTGTCTGAAATAGGACAAAGACCCGAAAGTATACTAGTAATAACATAATTGTAAATAGTGCTAAAAAATATTATTATACAAGTATGTTCTCAAACGTTATGTTTCTAATTTATTTTCACTGATGTGGGTCTGTCAATAAAAAATTTATTTAATATAGATCAGTGTATATCTATATCTATATGGTCTAGATAGTTAGTTTTAACAGACCATGAATTTAGTGAAATCTCATATAGACACGCGGGTATTCAGTAAGGACTGAGTACTGAACATACTCAATTAGGATCTTTAATAGACATCCTAGAAAATCGTCAATGGAGGATCCTTTCGAGTTGAGTAGTATTTGTGGTCTTTGGACTTGAGCACTACGGTGGGCTTGTGAGTGATCCATCATACTTAGGTTTCATACATGTCAGAGACCTTTCATGGTCTGATTGTTGGGTGTCGCTGGGTATGGTTCAATGCTCATGAGTTCGGTGTGTGCAAATATAGGATCTGTCAGCTTATATGAGTGAGTTGTATATCCAGATGCTCCAAGATTGTGTTCTAAAAAATCTTATGGCCATGAGTAATAACCCGAAAAAAGTGTTTCCTGTGTCAGAAATAATATCGCAAAAGTGTTTGTGGATATTGTTTATCAAAATACGAATCTGGAGATAAGTTCTAGAGTTTGGCATATGGAGACTTAACATTAATAATCTATGTCTTCGCTCTTTCAGAATATAAATGAATATGTATTAACCTCAACTTGTATGGTTCAATATGCTATTTTGTTATTTTCATAATGTGTATGTAGGGCATCGTTTATGCACTTACGAAAGAGTTCCGTAAGATAAAATGAGTGTAAACCTAAGGAGTTTTACTATATGAAGTGTAATCGTTGTGTACTGGGGTAGCACATTAGATTGAATAATTCAATTTGAAAAGTTTTCGGTAAAGTCAGAATTATTTTAAGGTCTCTCGCAAAGATGATAGAGTTTAAGGTTTAAGTTCGGGATCATAGTAAGTGGGACTTGCCACTTTATCTTTTCTATTAAATGCCACATGTCATGCCATTAATTTATAATGGCATGACACGTGGCATATTTTTATTGGCTCATTTTTTTATTAAATGTTAATAATTAATTTTAGCTAAATAAATTAATTCAATTCAAGGCTTAGGAAGCCTAAAATTCGGCTACATTGATTTAAGCCTTATTCGACCAAATCAAAAGTTAACCAAGAGGTGGCAAGTTTGCATAAGTTAAAAGGCCACCAAATTACTTCTCATTCGGCCATTATTTAAGCAAATGAAAATTTGGCTTCTCATGCTTATAATTAAGCATGTCTGGCCTTAAGTAAAAGTGTATTGGACACTTGTTATTCCTATAAATGGCTAGCACATGTTTGATGTTTGTTCATCATTTTAAAGAAGCATGACAATGCAAATAAATGGCTAGCACACTAATCCTTAATTCATTATCCAAATGTAGGTTGAAATAGTTATAAATAGCCAACTTTTTTCATTTGAATTATGTAAGTGAAAGGTAAGGAAAATTATATAGATGATACGGGTTAATTAGCTCTAATATTTTCATCTTCTAAACTTAATATTTGTTCGTTGAAATTTAGATTATTTGGTTTTTTATGTGTTTTATTGTTATTTTGTAGGTTTGGAGTTAATGGAGCAAATAGGGATAAAAGTTTAATGAAAATAAGCCAAAAATATCAATTTGTCACAGTATCGTGCTACAATACATTGATACAGTGCCTAGCTATAGTACCTAGCTACAATATTTTTGTTATAGTGCCTCAGTGTCATAGTGCTGCGACATCCAGAACAATGTGTACAGTGTCGGGGCTCCATAAACATTAGCTCGTGAACAGTAATCATAATCTGACTTGTATTTGATATTTTACCATAATTTAAAGATATAAACTTATAAATAGAAGATAAAAAAGCCTAATTAAATAATCAAGAAGAGAGAGAAATAACAATTTTTGGAGGATCACGAAGACTAGAAGATTGAAGACTGTAGAAAAAGTAGTTTTATCTCTTCAACTCTTTATCTTTTTAGTTTTCTATAATTTTCATGATGTTATTCTTGATAAGCTCTAGAACTCTTTATTTCATTATAACCTAAGTTTTTATTTCTAGGGTTAGACTTTTAAACTTAGTATGTAGTTGAATTTTGTTAATTCTTAGTTTATGAACTTAATACATATAATTGATTCATTCTATCTTGGGTTTATTGCTTTCATTATATCTAGCCAATATTATGAATGATTGAGGAACCATGATAAACTTGACAAAGGGATTCATGTGTTTAGCATATGATAGTTTGATGCATGATCATAGGATAACAACTATAAGTTTCATGTAAGATAGATATATACCTAAATAACAAGTATGACATAATTTAGACTTAATTTTAATGATTTACATTCTAATTTGATTACCATAGACATATAGATAATTGTTAGAATGAGTAATATAGCCACTCGACCATTGACAGAGGTTTGTGATAAAATTAGTGTCTAAACTAACAATTAATAATAAGAGATTAACTAAGTGGTTAATGAATCTAATAAAATACTAGGGGATGAGACTATACCCTAGATTATTATCCTTTGGTGAATTTATTTCTTTATTTATTTGCTGTTTAGGTTAATCAATTGAATTTCAGATTTTGATTTTTTTGAATAAAATTTAAGTAGATATAATTTTAATAATTGATTGAAGAATTAGATCACATAGTTCGTGTGGGAACAATATTTGAACTTAAATATTATATTACTTAATACGATAATGTATGCTTGCGCTTAATTACTATAGCACCAATCAATAGAGTGCTGAGAAATAATACTGAAGCAAGTGTTGCTTCAATAAAAATATTTTGGCGAGAAAGAAGGCTACTGTTATAACTCCAAGGATCCCCTTCAGTTCTCGACTAAAATTGTGCAAAGCACGCTTTTAGGGTGAGTTTTCTTTTATCTCATTAGTGTAATGAGATGTTTATTAATATTCTGTTGTGTATATTATGCATTTGTTATGTGTAAATTAAATTAAATATACACACTTACCCCACACACAACACACTTTTAAATTAGTATCAGAGTGTATAATTGTGTACTAAATCAGAGTGTTCGTAGCGTAATTAGGATGTCGCAAGGCTGATGATTATGAGATTCAAATATTAAAAAATACGTAATTAGAACGCAGCTAAGCAGACACTGCGGCGGTGTGATTAGCGCTAGTAAGGAGTGCCACAGTGTTGGTAGGCTAGCACTGCAGCATTTGTGGCCTGGAACTAGAGACAGAATATCTGGCGTCGCAACGCCACTGGTTTAGCGCCGCAACTCTGGGTAGTGATCCAACACCGGAAGCTTAGCGTCTTGGGGCCAGGGTAGGGACCTTAGCACTGTAACGATGTAAAGACTAAAGCTACGATACCGAATGTTAGACTTTCAACATTGTAATACCAATAACCTAAGAAAAGTTGTAATTACTCTGATTATTTATTTTTAAGTTGTTAAAAAATATTTATTTATTTTTTATAATTGTATTATAAATCATGCTCTATTTATTTGTGCTGAAAACAACAATAAGAACCATACTGGTGGAGGTTAGTTGTGCTTGCACAAAATAAATGTGTAATTTAGAATCACGTCCTTATAAGATGCAGACAAGAGTATAAAATCTCTATTAATCAAATTGAAAGTATTTTATTATGAAAAATATTACACGTTAATCTGTGTTTTCAATACGGTGTTAGACAAGTCACTTCAGTCTTTTTTCAATATTGCTAAAGCGTGAGGAATTTGGTCGGTATGATTTAAATTATCCTGATTAAACATGAGATGAGGTAAATATATGCGAACGTATTTTCCAATATTGGTAAAGCATGAGGTAGTATCAGTAACATATACTTGATTATTGACAAGTTAATCTAGAATACACATACCTAATATTGCTAAAGCGTGAGGATAAGGTGTATTTAGGATTAGTGGTAAGAGTTGCATGAGATGCAATTGACAAGAGTTGCCTACCTTTTAAGTTTATAAAGGCCAATATTACCAAAACGTGAGACTGAAGTAAAATGTCAATGGGATCCAATTCTTGCTGTGCAGTTTAAAAGAATTTAAATTGTCGTTCTCCCATTTGAGAGATTTTAGAGATTATGTAAAGTAGTGGGAGGACTTTTTTAGATTAAAAATTGTATAAAAATTATATCTATGATCTAAAGTGTTATTTATTAATGATTGAAATATTTTCCGCTAACATTTTTTATTTTGTCTTGTGAAGAAATAATAGCTTCATCTAACTCGTTGGCACACATACTTGATGCTAACCAACTTAAAGGTGCTGATAACTTTTATGACTGGCTTATGAATCTTATAATAGTTTTGAATTTCGAAAAATTTGGATATGTTATTGATTAGCGCATGCCTTGAGGCATTTCTGATAATGCTACCCCTGAAGAACGAGATACTTATCAGAGATTGTTGAATGATGATTAAAAGTTAAATCTTACATCCTTACCTCTATGTCTATAAATCTACAGAGAGGGCATGTCTATATGGACAATGCTAATAGCATTATGCTCAATCTGAAAAAACTATTCAGTGACCGACCTCAAGTTAAAATTTATTAGGTTGCCAAATTACCCTTTCAGTGTACTTACTGACAGTAGTCTGGTTAGTCCTCATGTCCTCAAGATGATTTTATACATTGAGAGGTTAAAGACCATGGATATTGCATTGAATAATTTACTGGGAAATAATTTGATTTTCCAGCAGCTTTCAGGGTCTTTTGCACAATTTATAATAAATTTTAATATGCAAGAACTGACTCCTACTTATGCTAATCTTCACAATATGCTGATAGTGTATGAGGATGTGAACAAAGCAGGTTTGACCCTCCAGGTTTAGGGTACTTCATCTTCTGCCCCAAAGGCTTCCAAGAAGCCTAAAGGGAAGAAAAAGAATAAGATATCCAATGTGGGTCCTCAAAAGCGATCCATATCTAAACCATAAAAGAAAGAAAAAGCCAAAGAAAAATATTTTCATTGCGGCGAGGATAGGCACTGGAAGAGAAACTACCTAAAGTACCTTGCCATTGTTAAAAAGAACTCATCAGGTATATGTTTGCCTATTATTGACATTTTTTAGCATATAATATTAGTTCTAATTGGGTATTAGATACTATATGTTCTTCTCCACATCTATAGTATATTGCAAGATCTGAAGAAAATTAGACAGTTGCAGTCATGAGAAGTTCAACTTTGAGTTAGAAATGGTGATTTCCTACAGGTCGAAGCTGTGGGATATTTTGAATTACTTCTCCCTTGTAATAGAACACTTGTACTATATAACTGTTTATATGTACCTCATATTTTGAGACAAATTGTATCATTTCTTGTACTTACAGTGAAGGTTATCTTATGTTTATATGAAACCGTTCCCTATGTTTGTATGATATACATGATATTTTATTAACTGAATGTTAGTTAGTTAATAGGTACTATATATTGGATTCAACTCGAAATGTCATGAATTTAAAGGTAAACACTTACAGTAGTTTGGGAACTTTAAATGAAATAGAATTGTGCTATATGAGATTATGTCATATAGGCATTAGACGGATATCCCGTCTGGTTAAGGATGGTCAGATACCTGATCTGACTATAGAACCTTATCTAGTTTGTGAATCTTGTATTCAATGAAAGATGACCAAATCTCTTTTTATCGGTGTTGGACACCATGCAACTAATTTATTGAAACTTGTACATAGTGATGTATATAGTCTAATGAATCATACTGCGATTGGTGGATTTCGATACTTCATAATTTTTATCAATAATTTGTCACGATATAAATATGTGTTTCTTATGAAACACAAGTTGGAAACTTTTGAAAAATTCAAAGAATTTTGACTTGAAGTAGAGAAACAAATCGGCATATGCATTAAATGTCTTCAATCAGATTAAGGCAGAGAGTACATGAGTAGTGAATTCTTAAACTATTTAAAGGAGAATGAGATTCTCGCTCAATATAGTCCTCCAGCTACTTCGCAACACAATGGTGTTTCAAATAGGAGGAATCAGACTCTATTAGATATAGTTCAATCTATGATGAGCTCCACCGATCTCCTAGAATATATGTAGGGATATGCTCTAGAAACTACTGCTCATATTTTGAACAGAATTCTATCCAAAGCTATTTTCTCCACTCTTTATCAAATATGGACTGGAAGAAATTTAAGTCTTAAATATTTTAAGATTTAGGGTTGTCCTGCTTATGTAAAAGTTACACAACATGATAAATTTACACATAAAGGGTATAAGTATTAATTCATTGGTTATCCCAAGAATTCTATAGGATACATATTCTATAATTTTGAGGAACAAAGTGTGTTTGTTACTCGCAATGTCACTTTCCTAGAGAAATAGTTTCTCATGGATCATGGGGATTGTAAAAAGATTGAACTTGATGAAGTCAATCAGAATGAAAATAAACTAATAGTGAAACCACAGGCTCAATCGAGCAGCATCCCTTTTATACACCATCCATGTAAGTCACAAAGGATATCAAGGCCACTTGAAAGGTATAGTATGATACCTGAAGGTGTCCCTGCGGTTTTCTTACTTCAAGAAAATGATCCTTTAACCTACAGACATGCAATATTAGATATTGATTTGGAAAAATGGCAAGATGCTATGAAATTCAAAATTGACTCTATGCATCACAATTAAGTCTATGACTTAGTTAAGCTTCCCGAATGAATAGTTTATATCGGTTGTAAATGAGTTTATAAGAGGAAGCGTAGGCTCGATGGAAAGGTAAAGACCTTCAAAGCCTAACTAATAGCATAAGGTTATACTTAGGGATCTGGGATTAATTATGAAGAAACCTTTTCATTAGTAGCAATACTTAAGTCCATTTGAATATTATTGGCAATTGTTGTGTACTATGATTTTGAGATTTAGAAAATGGATGTAAAAATGGTATTCCTAAATAAATATCTCTAGAAATAATATACATAGAACAACCAGAAGGTTTTGCATCTAGCTTGACCTCTGGTATTGTATGCAAACTGAAGAAGTCCATTTATGGACTTAAGCAGGCCTCCCCAAGTTAGAATCTTCATTTTGATGAAATAATTAAAGGGTTTAGTTTCATAAAAAATGAAGAAAAAGCTTGTGTGTATAAAAGGTTAGTTTGAGTATGATTGTTTTCTTAATTTTTTATGTGGATGACATATTGATTATTGAAAATGATATTGGTATGTTATAGTTAGTAAAAGTTTATTTAAGTAAGAATTTCTTCATAAAAGATTTGGAAGAGGCTTTCTATATACTGGGTATAAAGCTTTATAGAGATAGAGTTAGAAGGATAATAGAACTCTCACAATCTACGTACATTGATAATTTCTTGGAAAGGTATAATTTTTCTAATTGTAAAATAATTAGTGTATCTTTTAGACAGACATTCATATTTCTAGGAAGATATGTCCTCAGATGGAAGATGAAAGGGTTAGAATGTTTAACATCCCTTATACATTAGCTATTGGAAGGTATGTCATGATATGTATGAGACTTGACATTAGTATGGTTGTAAGTGTTACTAGTTAATATCAGTTTAATTTAGGTGACAACTATTGGATGGTAGTTAAACATGTCCTAAAATACCTTAAAGGTAAAAATGACAAGTTTATCATATATGAAGATAGTGACTTACAAGTAAAAGGATACACAAATTCAAACTTCAAATCTGATCCATATGATAGAAAGTCTACATCTGGATGTGTTTTTATTCTTAATGGCGCTGTAATAAGTTGGAAGAGTTTCAAACAACGATCTATAGCTGATTCTACTATGGAGGCATAATATATTGCCGCTTCAGAAGCAACATAAGAAGCAGTGTAAATACGTAAATTTGTTGCTAAGCTCTTAGTCTTAAGCTCAATAGATTCTATCCCATTATTTTGCAATAATAACAGGGTTGTTGCATAAGTCAAAGAGCTAAGAGCACATAAGAGATCTAAGCATATGAAGAGAGAATACTATATAGAGAGATCTTGTCTATATAAGATGTTATATTTTATAAAGTTGACTCTATAGATAATGTATCAGGCCCACTAACTAAAGTCTTAACTCCTAAAGTGTTTGAGAAACACATGAATTTATTAGGTATAATATACTATTATGAATGGCACCAGAGTAAGTGAGAGTTGTTGGGATTTGTACTTACACACCATCCTATTTTATATAAATATTTTTATTTATGCAATTAATATTTCATTAAATCACTAATTATATTTTATATATAGTTAGATGTTTGTAATATTTCAAGCACTATATGATCTAAAGGAGTTCAGATCTAGTTCAAAAGAGTTTGGACCAGTACTAAGAGTTAGTTAAACTGAGAACTATAACTAATAAGAGTTAGCAAGTTATAAGTATCACTAAAATCTAAAGAGTTAGAGCCTTGTCTGAAATGAGACAAAGATTCAATAGTATACTAGTAATGACATAGTTGCAAAGAGTTACAAAAAATTACAAATAGTGATAAAAATGTCATTGTGCAAGTATATTCTCAAACATTATATTTCAAATCTATTTTTACTAATGTGGGTTTGTCGGTAAAATTTTTATTTAATATAGATCGATATATGTCTATATTGGGATGGTCCAGGTGGTTAGTCTTAGTAGACCATGAGCTTAGTGAAAGCTCGTATAGACATGCGGGTATATAGTAAGGACTGAGTACTAAATAGGCTCAATTAGGATCTTCAATAGACATCCTATAAAGCCATCAATAGAGGATTCTTTTGAGTTGAGTAGTATTTGTAGTCTCTGGACCTGAGCATTACGGTGAGCTTGTGAGTGATCTACCATACTTAGGATCCACATATGTAGAGACCTTTTATGATCTTACTACTGGGTGTCGCTGGGTATAGTTCAATGCTCATAGAGTCTATTGTGTGCAGATATGAGATTTGTCAGCTTATATGGGTGAGTTGTATGTCAGTATTGTTTTTTGAATTACAAGCATTACATGTATTATATTTATTTTTACAATGATTAGACTATATTACAACTTGGATATTGTTGATATTTGTGTTTACTTGTCATCTTATTTTGTATAAATATTTTTATTTATGTAATTAATATTTTATTAAATCGCTAATTATAATTTATATATGGTAAAATGATTGTGGCATTTCAGATATTGTATAATTTGAAGGAGTTCAGATCTGCTTCAAATGAGTTTAAATTAGTACTAAGAGTTAGATACACAGAGAACTATAATTGCTAAGAGTTAGCAGGTTATAAGTATCACTAAAATCTAAAGAGTTAGAGCTTTGTCTGAAATGGGTCAAAGACCCTAGGGTATACTAGTAACGACATAGTTATAAATAGCGCTAAAAATGTCATTGTGTAAGTATGTTCTAAAATATTATGTTCCTAATTTATTTTCACTGATGTAGGTCTATCGGTGAAAATCTTATTTAATATAGATCGGTGCATGTATATATATAAATGGTCCAAATGGTTAGTTTTAACAGATCATGAACTTAGTGAAACCTCGTATAAATACGTGGGTATTCAGTGAGGACTAAGTCTTGAACAGACTCAATTAGGATCTCTAATAGATATCACATATAGCCGTCAATGGATGATCCTTTCGAGTTGAGTAGTATTCGTGGTCTTTGGACTTGAGCATTACGGTAGGCTTGTGAGTGATCCATTATACTTAGGTTCCATACATGTTAGAGACCTTTCATGGTTTGATCCTTGGGTGTCGCTGGGTATGGTTCAATGCTCATGGAGTTTAGTGTATGCAAATATAGGATTCGTCAGCTTATATGGGTGAGTTGTATATCTAAATGCTCTAAAATTGTGTTCTAAAAAATCTTATGCCCATAAGTAATACACCCGAGAAAAGTGTTTTCTGTGTCAAAAATAATATCGCAAAAGTGTTTGTGGATATTGTTTATCAAAATACGAATCTGGAGATAAGTTCTAGAGTTGGGCATATGGAGACTTAACGATAATGATCTATGTCTTTACTCTTTCAGGATATAAATGAATATATATTAATCTCAACTTGTATGGTTCAATATGCTAATTTTTTTTATAATGTGCCTATGCGGCATCTTTTATACACTTACAAAAGAGTTTCGAAAGAAAAAATAGGTGTGAACCTAGGCAGTTTCACTATATGAAGTGTACTAATTATAAATTGGGGTATCGCACTGAATTGAATAGTTCAATTTGAAAAGTTTTTAGTAAAGTCAAAATTATTTTAGGGTCTCTGAGAGAGATGATATGATTTAAGGTTTAAACCCGAAATTACAACAAGTGTGACTTGCCACTTTATTCTTTCAATTAGATGCCACATGTCATGTCATTAATTTATAATGGCATAACACGTGACATATTTTTATTGGCCTATTTTTTTATTAAATGTTAATAACTAATTTTAGCTAAATAAATTAATTCAAATCAAGGCTTGGAAAGCCTAAAATTCGACTAAATTGATTTAAGATAGAGTCGGCCAAATCAAAAGCTAACTAAAAGATGGCAAGTTTGCCTAAGTTTAAAGGCCAACAAATTACTTTTCTTTCAACCGTTATTTTAGCAAATGAAAACTTAGCTTCTCATGCTTATAATTAAGCATGTGCTGGCCTTAAGCAAAAGTGTTTTGGACAGAAATGGCTAGCACATGTTTAATACTTATTCATCCTTTTAAAGAAGCATGACAATGCAAATATTTTGCATTGTCATGCTTAGACACTAATCCTCAATTCATTAGCCGAATGTGAGGTTGAAATGGGTATAAATAACCAACTTTTTTTTCATTTGAATTGTGCAAGTGAAAGGTAAGGAAAATTATATAGATGGTAAAGGTTAATTAGGTTTAATATTTTTATCTTTGAAGCTTAATATTTGTTCGTTAAAATTTAGATTATTTGGTTTTTTTATGTGTTTTATTGTTATTTTGTTGGTTTTGGAGTCAATTGAGCAAATAAGGATGAAAATCTAATAAAAATAAGTCAAAAATATCAAATTGCTATAGTACCTTGCTATAGTATATAGCTACAGTGCCCCTACGCCGTAGTGCCGCAACATCTAGAATAATGTGTACAGCACTGGGTGATAAGTGTGCACATGCACTAGTATATTTGGTCATTAACTTTTATATTTTGCTTCAAATCATGAATATTTTGCTATTTAATTATGTTTTTCTTTATAAATAGGTGCATGACAGAAAATGTGACACATAGAAACAAACATGAGGCAAATTAGACATAAAACGAAAAAGTTGTGCTCAAAATATAAGAGGGCCAAAACACAGGCTTGAGCGCTATAATGCCCAATTCCTGAATGTGGGGCGCCGGGACGCCCACGCGATGACAACAAAAATTATTTTTTTTACTTCTATTTTGATTTGGATTTAAATCTCCTCGCTCTTAGGGTTTTCAATACTTATAAAAACACTCATTTGAGGGCCAAAACATAAACTTTATGGAGGAAAAATGTAGAAAAAGAATTCATAACACAAAATCAAATATCAAAGTCAAAGATTGAAGAATCAAGATCAAGATTCAAGCTTTAAGTCAAAGAAGAGCGAGAAGCACATCAATGAGTCACTTTAATTAGTTTTTCTACTCTTTCTTTATCATTATGTTCTTATTCTTATTGATCTTTATGATTGGTTAGATATTTTTAATTTTGTGAATGACTAAATTATTATTCTAGAATTAAGCTATGTGAACCTGGTATGAATTTGAATTTTGTTATTTTTTAGTTTATGTACTTAATACATATAATTGATTCATTCTATCTTGCGTTTAATACTTTTATTATACTTAATCAATATTTTGAATGATTAAGGAATCATAATAAACTCGACGGATGGATTTATGTTAGCCTAAGATAGTTTGATGCATGATTATAGGGTAACAACTATGAATTTCATTTAAGAGATACACATACATAGGTCATGTATAGTGTAATTTAGACTTGATTTTAATGAATTACATTCTAATTTGATTACTATAAATATATAGGTATTTGTTAGAATGTGTAATATAGTTACTCGACTGTCGACAGAAGTTTGTGATGAGATTAGTGTCTAAGCTAACAATTAGTATTAAGAGATTAACTAAGAGGTTAATAAATCTAATAAAATATTAGAGGATGAGTCAAAACTCTAGATTATCTTTATTTATGAATTCTACCATTTATTTTTGTTTAATTTAATTGATAGAATTAGATTAATTATTTAAATTTTAAATTGTAATTTTTTAAATAAAAATTAAGTAAGTACAATTTTAATATTTAATTTATAGAATTAGATCGCATAATCTTTGCGAGAACAATCTAAACTTAAAATTTTATATTACTTAATATGATAATGTACGCTTATGCTTAATTATTATACCACCAATCAACAAGGCTCTATACAAACAGTTACACAATAAACAATGCACATAAAGTGTTACGCCAGATATCACTACTATCAAATTTTACTTTCACATTAATACATACTCAAACTTCAACCAATTAAAATAAAATTTTATTCTCACACTAACGTATTTATGGATATCAACTTCTATTGAAAAGAGAACACATCCATTATTAGAGAAAGCACACCCACTATCTTATTTTAATGTCCGTTAAAACTTAAACCCTAATTTTAAATAGAAGAGATGCACTTAAAATAACACACATAGTGCGGTGCAAAAGTATTACTATTAGTAACGTTGACTTAAATTTAAGAGTTGGAAACGGAATATAATTGTGAAACGTTTTTAACCACCTCATTTAATTTTTGTTAAATAAATTATTATTATGTATCTTTTGATAAAATATTAATACATGCTCTTGTAGAAAATATTTTTAATAAAAATTCTTCTCATAAAAGATATTTTTAAAGAAAAAAATCTCTGACACATTATTATTTCTGTTCAAATTAAATTAATCAAGAAGGAAGAAAAATGAATACATTGCCGTGAACCACTTTGGACAGAAACGGCACCGTTCAGAATGTCAAGGACAATTATTACATTAACCACGGGCATTTCTGTAATTACATCTCTCCTCTTCTGTCTATAAAAAGAGAGGTGAAGGCAAATCCCTAAACCCTAATTCAGTCAATAGTGGCCGTGGCTAAACTTGTAGGTAAGGTGTGTAGATTTATTAAGCTTGTGTTTCAGAATTTGCTTATTTTTTCCCCGGTGAAATATGAGAAGAAGGTGCGGTGATGAAGGAAACAAATAAATCTCGTTAATCTGAGATTAACATGCGGATAACTTCTCTAATCCATTATTACCTCTTTCTGAGCACCGTCTCCTTCTCTTCACTTTTCTTCTTCATTTTTTTCTTAAATTTTTTTTTTCCCTTTCAATGTTTCTTGTCTTATTTTTCAATCTTTTGTTATATGAAAACCAAATCAATATTTTTTTTGGTTTTGTGCTTTGAATGTTGGATTTGATTATAATATTCGTGGCAATTTTTGATATTATTTTTCATCTTAAAACTTTTATAAATAAATCTATAAAATTATAAATTAAAAAAAATCTATTTGATATTATTTACTGTTCTTGTGTTCTTAAAACTTATAATTGTAGAAAAATTAAGTTATATATAATTGTATAGAAGGTAAGAAAATTTACATATGTTGGAAATGTTTTATCTATAAGGAAATAGAACATACAAATCCTCTTTAAGTTTTGGCCTAATTTTCTTATATACCTTTATCTTTTGAATATTTACATCGCTGAATTTCAAATATGTGACTGTGACGATCTTGCAGATATAAACTAAAGGAGATTTAAGACAAATTTTAGAGGAGATAGTCTAATTATCAATTCAACTTATGTGCTGTACAAGTATTTTTATTGGAAAATAAGAAATTTATATTTTTTAATAAATATTTATGAGAATTTTTAATAATTTTATACAGTGAATTTAAAATGACTAAGATGATCATACAAAAAGCATGAAGCTTTTTGGATTATTAAACTTTAGTTTAACATGAAATTTTTTAGATTATTGACCTTTTAGTTCATCATTACATAACACTTGAATGTTTTTTTTGTCATATAAAATAATTCAGACGAGAGCAGGAAGCTTTTCTTGTATACA
The DNA here is from genome assembly GCA_946807835.1 of Ailanthus altissimus. Taxonomy (NCBI): domain Eukaryota; kingdom Viridiplantae; phylum Streptophyta; class Magnoliopsida; order Sapindales; family Simaroubaceae; genus Ailanthus; species Ailanthus altissimus. The sequence goes on from OX327698.1 coordinate 19,005,713, forward strand.
TTTTAAACTAGAAGCATTAAAATTAATGTAAAAAATTTATACATTATTTTTATTAATAGTTTTAATGTGAAATTTATTACTTTGAATATTTTTGAAACTAAGTAGAGATGGTTTATATCTTGGTGAATATAGAGCAATATGCATTTATAATTTAGTTTGTTTCACTAATAATATCATGTCTTTCCCTCAGCTCTTAATTAGGATTGTAGTACTTGCTACAATTTGTACCTCGACTTTAATTAAGGTTAAACTTGAGAAGTATTTCTTGTCACGAAAAATTATATAGGTGGTTACATTCTCAATTAGATATATCTTAATAGATAAATTTGTTTCCTTAAAAAATAACCTTTGGGCTTAAGACTTCCAGACTTAAAAAAAGTCAATTTTCAAGGACACGGCTAGATATTTTTTTGTGGGATAACCTTCCTCAGCAGCTAGACACTAGGTCAATTGTTTGTCGAATAAGCCAACCAGATACAGTCAGTGAAATCACCAGAAGACCAACTCTTTGAGAAGATCTCAAACCACAATCGAGTCAAGCAAAAAGAGACTGTTAGAAAATTGACCCGAACAGATCAAATTTAACTTTATACTTAACCAAATTTACGGGCGAAGACAGGCATAAGGAATATACTAAGAATATGTTTAACGTATGTTAGAAAGATACATGGTATGTAGTAGAAGCATGTTAGAAGAAGATTAATAGAAAGATATTTGGTGTGTGACAGAAGTACAATAAATTAAAAGAAGATCAGTAGAAAAATATTTAGCGTGTGACAAAAATATATTAGAAGGAGGCCCAGAAAGTCTTGAAGATCAATTTTACAAAAAAGATAGAAAGGCATAAAAGTAAATGACGATGCTTAAAAAACAGAAGAATTAAATACAAAAAAAGAGAGTCTTTATCATTTAGCATTTTGGCTAATTTTTTTATTAGTCTCTCACAAAAAAAAAAAAAATTTACTTAAACATTAGAGAGTTTTCATCGGAATTTACTCCGACAAGACCATCAGATTAACGTCACTTGTGTTTTATAGGTCTTGCTGTAGTCGACAAGGCAGAGACAACTCGGGCTTCCACAAATACACCCAATTAGGATGAAGTTCAAGTATTAATTCTCACAAATAAACAAATTCAAAATTCGTTAATATGAAAAATCACTTTTTTCAATCAACAAATTTATTACTTAAAATCCACATTCTTTTAAAAGAAATAAAATCATGTTATTCATCGATATAAATCACTTGACGGGAATATATTAACATGATGAGAAAAGCAAACACAAATCCACATTCTGCTGGATCTGGGTTATTAAGATTTTCTTTCTTTCGTATTTATTTAAAAGTTGCCATATTACAAATCGGCAAGATGCTTGGGCATGCGATAGATACGCGTCCAATGGACTTTCAAGTGTTTGTGTATTTTTGTTTTCATTTTTATTGTGGTTCCATTTCAAGTGTTTTAATTTATTTTTGCTGCAGGCACCATAAAATTTATAATTGTTTTAACCACGTTCGTGACCTCGTATGATTGCTCAAGTGGTTATCATCGTAACTACAAAAGTAACTTTTGCTTTAGGGAATCGTATCGTCATTCAAGTGAGATTGATGATATTTCATCAAAAGTTCATTGTTCTTTTTCTTTTTTTTTGTTTCAAAATTTTACAATCACATATCCACCCATTATGAATATATGACAGTATTATCGACTTCAGGTAGCAATTCTCTCTTTTAAGCCATTTTAAATGATAAATGGGTCCTTTACAATGATATGTTCACTTATTCATGCTTGATGTAGATGATTATAAAGAAAAATTATAGCTTTTGCACGACCTAGTGAGGATGCATCCAAGACTTATATCATTTAAATGGATTTCAACATTTAAGATTCAAGACAAATGGTTTTTTTTTTTTTTTTGCAAAAAATATCCACAATAACAAACTCGAATTTTATAAAATTCGACATCTTTATGGAAAGCTTTCAAAATTAGTGCTTAAAACTGTAGATTAAACATATTTCTTTACAATCTTTGAGTTGTAATGATAGAACTTGTAAATAAAGATATAATAAGAGTACAATTTAAGAATTAATCTTATTTTTCGGCATGAAAGATTCAATTCAAATAACAACCATAAAGAATACTAATAAGGATAGTTATATTAAATAACAAGATAAAGTTGAAGTATTAGGCAAATTTATACTTCTTGTACTAGAGCTCACTCGCGCTAATAGCGAGTATAAAATTTATAACAAATTGAAAATAAAACAAAATAGAGGGACTTATATGATATTGTAACTGAATTATTCATTCATATTTATCGCATTATCTTTGTTACAAGAGGGTATTTATAGTAAGCCAAGATCATTGGTTCATTGCCACGTTTACATACAAATGGCAAAATTACAATAGTTTATAGGGTTAAGGATGGTCAGACCACCAAGAGTTGGCTAAAGTACTTGAAAAATCCCCATAATTTCAAACTACTTAATAAGTCTTCGTTAGTTTAAATGAATTTAAGGGTAATTTGTAATTATTGTTAAAAGAACATGTGTATGAATCTAATAGGTTTATATATTTAATATTTATTTTATAACTAAATAAAAAATTAAAAAATAGTCGTCACTATAATTACTGTACATTGCTGTAAGTCATAAGTGGCAATGGCATTGGGGGTTATAAATATAATTAATATTATAGTATTAAATTTTATTTTTTTATTTATATAATAATATAATTATTTTTATAAATAAAAAATTAAAAAACAACCAAATAAAAAGGAGACATTGATGATTAACATCATTTTACTATCAAAACAACATTATAACTTACATCGTTACTATTATCAACAAGATTACGACTTACTAATTTAAATAATAATGATGATACAAGTCATTATGTCATCATTAGACAGCGGGGCAATGGTGACCATTAGCCTTTTTACCTTTTTGTTGTTATTTTATTTTTTTAATTATGTTAAAAATAATTATACTATTATATAAATTTAAAAAAAAATTAATAATATCTACATTACAATGATCCGTCATCATTAAATTTTTTACCTATCCAAAAGTTGACAGACGATCTATATTATAACAATTAGTAGGTGGGTTTTTTTTTTTAAGTTGTGCATTTTAATTTAATTTTTTAAATAAAGTTTTAATTAATAAAAAAAAAATATAACTCATTAAAATTTGTCGTGTGTCCTTTTATAAGAAGAGTATTATTTTAAAAGTAAAGTATATTAAAACTCTTAAATCCATCTAAATTAACGATAATTATTAACGGAGAAGGGTATCTTAGAATAATTTTAAAATCACGAAATGTTTTCAAGCATTCTGGCCAAACTTTGGAGCTCTGACAATACTTAACCCTAATTTATATAATTTTAAATGTAAAATATTATTTGTCATAACAAGTCTGCCTTTCATTTTATTGATTTAAAAAAAAAAAATTGATTTGGTTTCCATACAAATGTCTGGATGGAAATCTAGTGGTGGGAATCCGTACTTTTCAACATAGTCAATTATAATTTTATCATTGTTATTTTGGCTAAGCGACATGTATTTTCATTTTTCCAATTATGAAGAAGGTTAATTTATTCAGATTAGACCTAGTGCACCAATAGTTTGGAGAATAGTTGGTTAACAAATATTGAACATATCAGTGAGTCTAGAAATATTAAATGATGATGTGGGTGGGGGTTTCTGAGTAGTACAATTAATCTTTATAAAATTACAAAAAAGGACCCTGAGATTTCCATATCCCATTTCAGATTGCTGCCTATCTTAGAGGACATGGGAAAGTGAATTGGCAATACATAACCTAAGTTCTTTTTTTTTTGAAAATTAATTATCCATTGCAACACAAACTGAGTCAAAAACACCTTAAGCATCGTTGGATGCTCTGCAGAAACCAAAGCACTTCTAGCTAATCTATGAGCAAGCTTGTTACTTAGGAAGGGGTTCGGGGGAGAACAACATCAACAATCTTGGGATTACAAGACATTAAAAGCTCAGTAATCTTAAGACACTACCCAATCAATTTCACTTGATACTCTGAATCTTCCCATTAATTAGAACAACACACATTTGTTGCATCTAATGCAGAAGGCCAAAACCTAGATGCCTTTGTCTAAAATAATCTACGCTGCATGTAGGCCATCACGAACTCACCACATTAATTTCTTATTACAACACCCACCTCTATATGACACTATCCTTATTAGTTGTCGCATCAGGATTCAATTTAAAGGAAAGGAAAGAACTAAAACGCAAAATTTGGACCCTGGACACTGGTTTTAGACTCACTAGTGCAGGACAGTGAGCTTGAATTACAAGCTTCCTTGAATAAGGTTAAAGCCAATTAACTCGAGCAATAGTTCTGTTAGGATCATAACACACTGATGTGATGAGTGAATAACTTGATTCCTTGATGGACTTAATCCAACATAACAAATCTCTCCAACTCTTTATGATGCAAAATATCACACAAACTGACCTTACAATTATGAAACGATTAAGGGGACAGAGGCTTTATGACCTGAACAAACTGAGAAACCTTCCAGACTTACTTCTCATATTTACAGGAAATCAAAATATTATAAGAATCTTTTCTAACTTTACCACACATTAAACATACTTCGTTAGAAACATTATTACAAAGCTTAAATTGTAAGTAGTTGGTAAGATACCATATACAACCCTCTATATAAATATCTTAATTTTGGGAGGAATAACAAGATGCCAAAGACATTTCCACCATTTAGGTGTCCGAGATGAGCATGAATCCTGGTTTTTGTGTCGAGTTCAAAGGACAAATGGTAACTACTCTTGACTGAATAAATACCCCTCTTGTTATAGTGCCATAATCAATTTGGTCGGAGATGATCTCTAAGAAAAATAATATCAACATCTACAAAAAGGAAATGATCTCTAATTACCTCGTAATTCAAAGTTCTGTCACTACTAATGAGCTCAGCCACCTCGGAATTTGTTGGAAGAGAAGGGGAAGAAATAGGCTTAAATGTTGAAGGCCTTGGTAACCATTCGTGATTATGTGTAAAAACAGAGTTTCCATCACCTATTCTCCACCGGGATCCAGCCACTATTAATTGTTTTCCTACATTAAGATTCCCCAAACAAACGATGGATTTGAGCCAAGTTTATTACTAAAAGAAAATCATATGAAGGATAATAACATTTCGCATTCAAAGTCTGAGCTACTAATAAATGTGGTTGTGTGATTCAACGCCAACATTGTCTAGTTAAGAAAGCTTGATTGAAAGGTTAGAATTCCCTAAAGCCCAATCCCCACTTATCCTTAGCGAGCCATAACTCTCTCCAAGCCACCCAATAAATACCCCTGGCTTTGAAGAAGATTGCCATCAAAATTGAGAGATAATTTTCTGCAAATCAACACAAATACTAGCAGGTAAGCGAAAGACCCTCATAGCACACATGTAGGCATCACTTGTACACAGGTCTTTATCCAAACCCCCTTGCCCCCTTCTGAAAATATATTAGATTTCTAGAGCTTCAACTTCTCCTGCACTCTATCAAGAGTATTAAGAAAGAATTCCCTCTTTTGCCTGCGAAGCATAGTAGAAAGCGCAAGATATGATGCATGATAAGACACTAATTGCAAATTAAAGATTTATAATATACTGGACCATAGCACTGGTCTGGCTTTTAGAGCTTATTTTGTCTTCGTGTCCCCCACCACCACTGTTTGAAAGAGAAAGAGAGACATTTACATTTTGATTCATCTTATTTATGAAAGTTGAATTAAATTGAATGATTGGGAAATGGCATATTCTGTTTGATGATGAGTGTACATATTCATGCTTATAGAGTAAATAATGTCAGCGCTCGTATATTAATAATAATTATATTTTATAAATTATTTTAAATAAAAATTAATTTAAATTATTTTTTATTGAGTTTTAGAATAATTTAATTTGATAAAAATTTGTTATATATAAAAATTTAATATTAATTAAATTATATTAATGAGATTTTAGTTTAATTTAATATATGAAGACCTATTTTAAGATTGTAGTTTTAAATTAAATTATTAAACGTAAAACTCTTTTTCTTTATTTTTATTATTATTTTATTAAATATTATATAAATTTAATTATAAAAACTCTCTCATATTCTCATTAAAAGTTATTATTCTTTTACATTCAAATTATTACAAATTCTTCAAGTATATTTATTTTCAACATTTATATTAATAATTTAATATGATAAATTTTAAATTATATTTTATAAATATCAATCCTATTTAATATTATGACTAACAATGGCATCACAATACTTTTGATGTCATATTTGTATAATGTTAATTTTATGGATTCTTTTTAAGTACACTTGTTTCCATAATTTGCAGAATGAAGAAAGAAAGGATTCTCATGTAGTTTAACGCTCCTTCTTGGGAGCAAGTGGGAAGAAAAATCGAAAGAACTTTGAAAAATATTTTAAATGTCCAACCGCTGGATAGATATTGTCAAAATATTCGCCAACTCTGCTGACAACTATTCAATGATTGACCCAAAAATATACAAGTCATACTTCTAGATAGTTCTAGTAGTTAATCAATAAAATGACAACAAACATGAAGTAATTAGGTGATTATTAGTATTTTTTAATAAAGAAATATACTTAGATAACAATTATTCTAATTTTTTTTAATAAGGCTGTGAGAACAGTCAACAGCCCGTTTTTAAAGAAAAAGGTGTGAACAAGCTCATGATTCTTTTGATTCAAACAAATTCGGACGTTGTTGTTTTTCCGGAGGATAAGACATAATTTAAATAAAAATTTTAAGTAGAAAAGTTAAGTTGAATACGAAAGCAACACGCAATTTCCATTTTTCCTGGCGGCTGACTGCCCACTTTCAAAAAAGGAGTCGTTGATTTTGATTTTGATTTTGATTTATAGCAACGAGGAGCCCTGTTTTCAGACAAAAAAACTTTGTTTATTTAGAATCAAATCACCCTAAACAAACACAGTTTCCTCGTTTGATTGGAAAAAGCAGAGCAGAGAAGAGAGAGCGATTTCAGAGAGAGAACAAATGGAACCGGTGATGGAAAATGAAGAGTACGACTGGAGAGAAGTGAAGCTGCCATCTTTGATCCCAATAGTGCCGGAGCCAGAGCTTGAAAGAGAGACTGGGGAGAGAAGAAGAGGCAGAGACATATTGATTGCCGTTGATCATGGCCCCAACAGCAAGCACGCCCTTGATTGGGCCCTCGTTCACCTCTGCAGGCTCGCTGATACCTTGCATCTTGTCCATGCTGTTTCCAGTACCTAATCCCATACGCTTGTCGTTTAATTTGTTGGTTTTCATCATCTTATTTTTGTGGGTTTGATGAAATATTATGCTTTTTTGGGGTTTCTGCAGGTTTGAACAATGAAATTGTTTATCAGATGAGTCAGGAGCTAATGGAGAAGCTTTCTATCGAGGCATTCCAAGTTGCTATGGTTAGTGGTTTGTTTCAAATTTTGAACAATCTCTTATGTGATTTTGCATATGTTAGAAATGCAAAATATCCGTGTTATTGGAATTATGTAAACCACATGCAAGTTAAGAATGCGGAATATAAAGACATTGAACAAAAGACACATAAGATCACACAGAAAGCATACAAATATGTACATGGTTTGATAATTACCCTCGTCCACGGTAAATCAAAATCATAGCATCTCTTATTAATGAATCAATAAACACAAAGAACAAGAACAATTCTACCATAAATAAATTCCCTTGAGATTATAATTATATTCACTCACAATATAGTGATCTCTTGGTGATACTCTAGTGATAATAATTCTCAAACTAATACAGGGTTTATATAGTGCTCTAAATGACCTTAATCAACCTTACTTCGACTTATATTTGGATTGTAATACAAGTCCTACAAGAAGAGAAATTTGAAAACCGTCTTAAAGAGGAAATCGCACTGGCACCGCGGCGAGACTGAAACTCAGGTACTCTCACCGTTGTGTAACTCCTTTCGGGTCGGGGCGAGCTGATTCTGCTTTCCTTAGCAGAAACTCAGTGTTGCGGTGTGCCTTGCCCTTTGCCACGGCGAAACTTCCTTTTCGCTGTGGTGCTAAAGTGCTGTTTCGCCTTGTATTTTCTTCTCATTTACTTGACCCAAAATCAACTTCTATATGATTTTAAATTGCTATTTTTCACAATCTCCTCATTGATTCAAAATCTGTAGGACTTTCCTAGGATCTATTCTCTCTACATCACACAGTCTTTTACTCGACGATGATTCCACTTAAGTTCTTGCATATGTTGAACTTAACTGAGAGTAGTAGTTTTGTTAGCATATCAGTAGAATTTTCATATGTCGAAATCTTCATTAAGCTAACTTCTCCGCCTTGTACAATATCCCTAATGAAATGTAGCCATATATTATTGTATTTTGATCTTTCATAAAACACTTGATGCGTACTCAGGTGTATGGCACTTTGGCTATCGCAATGTACATAGACTTTCACTTTCTCTATTTCCAATAGCTCAAAACATATCCCTTTCGACCATATAGCTTCTATAAAAACTTCGCTCACAGCTATATACTCAGTTTGAGTAGTTGAAAGTGCCACTACATGCTACAAAAGTTATTTCCAGCATACACTACACTCAAATATTGTAAATATAAAACCAGTCAACGATATTCTTTTATCAAGATCACTTGCATAATCTGATTCTACATACTCCATCACTATTTCATCGCTTGTACAACCCTTCTTGTTTGGCAGACTGCGTTTTTACGTTCTCTTCAAATACTTCAATATCCACTTAACAGTAAGCCAATGCTCCTTACTCCGATTTGTCATATATCTACTCACCACGCTTATTGCTTGAGCTATATCAAATCTCATGCATACTATAGCATACATGATGCACCTTGTAACACTTGCATATGGTACTTTTTGTATTTTCAATTTCTCTTTGTTAGTTTCTGGTGACTGTGCTACTGACAACTTAAAATACATAATTCATGGTGTTAAAACAGTATTCGCATTGGACATTCTAAATCTTTCAAGAATATTTTGCATATATCTCAACTGAGATAAGAGTATAGAACCACCATTGCTCCTGACATTATAAATATCTAAGATCCTCATGGTTGACCTCAAGTCCTTCATTTCAAATTCATCATTTAATTGCTATTTTAACTTTCGTATCTCTGCTTTATCTCTACATGCTATTAGCATGTCATCCACATATAGTAGCAAATACATATGTAAATTGTTACCTAATGCTTTAAAAGTACATACATCTATCATACTTGCTCCTTGTAAAATCACACTTAAGTATAAATTCGTCAAACCTCTTGTACTACTGTTTAGGTGACTATTTAAGCCTATACAAGGATTTCTTTAGCAAGCAAGCATGATACTTTTTCTCCTATTCTTCAAAACCTTGCAGTTATGTCATGTATATCTCATTTTCAAGTTCTTCGTGAAGAAATGTTGTCTTAACATCCATCTCTTATAAATGCAAATCTAAATTTAAACATTGGCCAATAGGATTTTAATCGATGCGTGTTTTACTATAGGAGAGAATATCTCATGAAAATTAACCTTTTCTCTCTAAGTGAAATCTTGTGCTACCAACCTTACCTTAAACCTAGTAGGCTTTATAATTGGGATCCCCTCCTTGACTTTGCAATCCACCTACATTCAACTAGCTTATTACCTTTGGTTTTGCCACTAATTCCTATGTTCCATTTTTTCTAAGAGAACTTATCTCTTCTTTCATAACATGTTGCCACTACTTTCTATTAGCATTTTTCATTGCCTCTTTATAACTTTAGACTCATCATACTCAATAAAACAGGCTACATTAAAAGTATAGGCTATCAAATCTGCATGTGCATACCTTATTGATGGCCAAACTGTTCTCTTTAGCCTATCTTTGGCTAGTTGATACTCTTCCAGTTTTAAGTTTAGAGTTCCTAGTTTGTTTCTGAGTGGTCTTCGAGGTGCTTATGGGGGTTTGCATTCTATCTCCTGGTGTTTTTTCTTTGAAGTACTTATTTGAGTGCATATAAGATTTTATCTCTTGTTCCACTTTTACTCTCACAGTTTCTGGTGTTGAAACTGTCTTAGGCACAAGTTCTTTTTCCTGCACCTCTCTCTTTTGGTTGATCTTCATCAATGTTGTTTCATTAAACATTACGTCTCTACTCGTAATGCTCTTTGATGGTTTCATCTCTATGCACCATACTTTGTACCCTTTTATTCTTTGTAAATATCTTATGAATATTCCTTTCAAGGCTCTTGGTTCCAATTTGCCTTACCTAACGTGTATGAATATAGGGCATCCAAATACCTTAAAATGATCATATCTTAAAGTGTTTCTTGTCCACTGTTCTTTAGGTGTCATAAAACCAATTGCTGAGGAGAGATTTCTATTGATCAAGTAGATTGCTATGATTACCACTTCTCCCTAAAATACTTTAGACAACTTAGCACTTGTTAGCATACATTTAACTCTCTCAAGTAGTATCTTGTTCATTCTTTCTGTAAGATCATTTTGCGGCAGAGTAAACCTTACTGTCTTGTGCCTTGCAATCCTATGCTTTGCAAAAGAGCTATCAAACTCTTTATTGCAGAACTTAAGACCATTGACTATATTGAATGTCTTCACCCTCTTGTTGGTTTAATTCTCAACAAGTGTCTTCCAAGTTTTGAAAGTCTTGAACATTTATTCCTTGGTTTTTAATACACATACCCACAACTTCATTGAATAGTCATTAATCAATGTCAGAAAATACTTGGCACTATCATTTGTAGCTGTCTATGTAGGTCCCTACTAATTTGAATGTATATACTCTAATGTCCTATTGGTTTTGTGTTCTTCGATGTTAAACTTTACTCTATATGCTTTGTCATGCACACAGTCTACAAAACCCTAAAGGCTAAATCTTTTCTTTTCTTGGAACACCTTTGTCATATAGTTCCTTGAGACCTTTCTCTTCCAAGTGGGCTAGCCTCATATGCCATAGTTTGGTCTGTATATTATCAATACTAGCACCAACCGATGCATAAGCAATCATAGTTTCTCCGAGCAACACATATAGCCCGTTGTGTCTCTCACTCTTCATCATTATCATGTGTCATGAATCTTTTTGAAAATTATGTGGCCTTAGATGCGTTGCGCAATAAGCATCCTAGAAAATACCACACAAAGAAGAGAGGAAAGACACGCAGACAAGGTGTTTGAGAAAATGCTCTCTATATAATTGAAAGAGATTATAAGCTATGAGATGGTTTGTAAAACTAGGTCTCCTCCTTATATGCTACTAGCCCTATACAATTGACGGATAGGATCTAAATAATCTAACGGTGTACATACTAGATGAAAAAATATTTTAAAGTATATTCCAAGATGTCATCACATATTCTATAGTATATTCCCTTTCTAAATAAGGTTCTATGTTCTTAATAAGTTGCGGGCTGGGCTTAGATCTCCACCAATGTCAGCAGGTCTTCTAAAAGCTCCGACTTGCGAACCGCTTTACCTGCCCACATAGCTTCTAGAAGACTTTGCCATGCACCAAGTGTTCGAAGAAATGCTTGATATTGCTTGAGGTGTGACATTTTCCCCCGCCAAATTCACTCGATGCCCGCATCTTGTCTTCGTTGGAACTTGCACACCTCGTTCTTCAGACAGCCGCAGTGCACTCTTATGTTCCAAGTGTGCTTTCTAATCGGGCAACCCTTTCCACTCGATAAAGTACTCACGCCTTAGAGGATAGTTCTTCTTCTGTACTGTCTATCTGTCTATCCTGAATGAGTTCCGCTCCTTTGTCATCTAATGTGAAAATCCCTAAAGGTTCCCATTTCTATGGCTCATACTCCGTGTTTTCCGTACCCCCTCGGCATAACTTCTAATAGTTGGTGGGAAACACTAGATGCAGTTGCTGTCTCGAAGGTATTCCCATTTTATGTGAGATGTTGCCAACCCTCTTGGCATTAGAAAATGACCTCTCGTCCTCACGATCAAGGTCCTCGTGAAGTAGGTGTGTTGACTTGCACTCTGGTGGAAGTATCGTCTCCATCACCAAGTGCCCCGTATTATGCTTGACATGCCACCACTTGTCTCTAACCCATTTCTTTTACTAAAAATGCATAGAAAGAACACAAATATTTATATAATTCAACAATTGTCTACGTCTACGGTAGATCAAGATTCTACAATCTTTTATTAATGAATCAATGAACACAAAGAACAAGAGCAATTCTACCATAAATGAATTCTCATGGGATTACAATTGTTTTCATTCACAATATGGTGATAATAATTCTCAAGCCAATACATGGTTTATATAATGGTCTAAACGACCTTAATAAACCCTACTTCGATTTGTATTTGGATTGTAATACAAGTCCTACAAGAAGAGAAATTTGGAAACCTTCTTAAATCGGAAATCGCATTGGCACTGTGCGCGAGCTCTGCTGTTTTGCCATGGTGAGACTGAAACCTAGGTACTCTCGCTGCGGCGTAACTCCTTTCACACCGGGGCAAGCAGATTCTGCCCACCTTGGCAGAAACTTAGCGCTGCGGCATGCCTGGCCCCTTGCCGAGGCGAGCCTTCCTTTTCGCTATGACGCTGAAATGCTATTTTGCCTTGTATTTTCTTCTCGTTTGCTGGACTCAAAATCAACTTCTATATGATTTTTAATCACTATTTCTCACCCAATAAGAAAATGAAATTGAAATTGAACTTTCATTGAGATTGTTTTGTGTTTCCAAAAGTTTAATTTGATAGGTAACAATCATAATAGTGGTTAAACTTGTAATTAAGTTCTAATGACCACTTGACATGCAAAATTGGATTCATTCAGCAAGTGTCATGTGCATGCAAATACAAGCATTTTTTTCCCACTTTGTGTTGGTAATCTTAACTCATAAAATAGAGTTTTTAAGGATTCAAATGTAAAACCTCTTGGTCGAATATTCCTAGTACCATTACTTATAAAGCCTCAAAATTTTAGGGAAGAATCTTATAATGTTGTTACCTTCTAGTAACTTTATCTTATAGTCAATTTAATGCAAAAAAAATTCCATTTTTATGTAAACAACTTCTTAGCTAATTATAACTTTCAAGGACAAATAATCATTTAAGTTTTGGTCTCTTAAGAAGCACTACCCTCAACTTGTAATAACTTATCCCATGCAGGTCAGATCAGTGGCTCGGATAGTGGAAGGAGATGCGGGTAAGGTAATTTGCAAGGAAGCTGATAAGTTGAAGCCAGCAGCTGTGGTGATGGGTACCCGAGGCAGAGGCCTAATACAGAGGTTGATTTTCTCTTCCTATCCTGTCTTTCTTTCTGTCTACCTCTTTTATATGTGTATATGTTTTCATTCAAATATTATGACAGTCTTAATGCCCTTCTTTCTCACATTGTTGGATTATTCAACAGTGTACTGCAGGGAAGTGTAAGTGAATATTGCTTCCACCACTGTAAATCTGCTCCTGTTATAATTGTTCCTGGAAAAGGTACTAGCCTTGGTCAGTTAAATTTTTTACATCCCCATTCATTCAATCATATGGTTTTACAGTGTTTGAGTAACTTAAGGGGAATTGTCTTTTGTTTTTCTTTTTGGATTGTCAGAAGCTGGAGAAGCATCGTTGATAGGATGAACTATCAATACCGTAAGAAACTGTTAGTTGTGAACTTTTGTGTGCATTATGTAAGATTTGCATTGGTTCTTTTTATTAGCAAGTGTTGCGAAGAAGATTGTGAGGAAGGTTTGTCTTATGATATGTAATGAAATTTGTTGAATCTGTATTATTTTTTATATTTATGGTTTGATTATATTTAGATGTAGTATATGCAATTCATTGTACCAATTAAGATCAAAATTTCTTTGAATCAGCTGTAGTCCTGATTCCTGTGATTGAATGATTTGGCTGATGCAACTGATACAAATTTTACAGAGTACATGATAGAAGGCAATTTGTGTCAACTGTTGTACATGATAGTCGTCTGGTTTTTTGCAAACTATAAACTTGAAGAAATAGAATATCTTGCTTTCTAGTGTACCTTGATTGAAATTCGCTTATCTTTGTATTCTATATCAGGGCCTTCCATTCCATTTTTTATAAAATCAATTTACCACTCATTAGTTTAGTTCTAGTATTCAGTTGAATTTTTGTTAAATTACGGGGAGTCATTCAGTGTCATCTGGGTTGTAGTTAAGAGCACGTTTGCAAGTGCCTGTCCTGTACCAGGAGCAAATGCATCTTACTACTAGCTCTTTTGATGGGTTGAGATAATATAATTTCTATTGGGTTCATTGTTGTTTAGCTTGCCTCCACCTTCACAAAAAAGGCAAGAAAGCATAAATCATGCACCTGAGTTCATCCATTTCAATCAAGTAGATCGACCTGCTAATATAATAAGCTAGTTCAACAACCAATCGATGGTGAAAAGTAGTTATCATCTTCCATTTTATTTTTACCTGCATTTAGGAAGAAGGAACTTTTAGTCTGACCGAGCTGGTCCTAACATTTCATATAGGACCAAGCCTGGATTTCTGTACTTGCTGCATACAACTAGGGTTATTCTTGTCAGCATAGTTTATGGATTGGTTTACACAAGCCACCGAAAAAAAGAAGAGAAATCGAACTTACCCTTATCTTGTTGGGTTACATGAGTGATATTTTATGCTTTTTCCGTCTAGCGAAAACTTGCTTAGATTGAGCTTAGGTATTGACTTAGTGGTGGCTTACCTCTCTCTCTCTCTGTGTTGATGTGTGTTTGAAAAGCGTTCAAATCCTATGGGTGGTAGAATAGAACATCTTCGGTTCATTATAATGGAGGGCAAATTGGACTTTTTTTCCGAGTTAAGATTTGGGGTGGGATAAGTGTACCATATCATCTCTGAACTCGATCAATGAATTTTTGTCACAAGTGCATTTGTTTGAAAGTGAACCACTTATATTTTTAATAATGATAATAAAAGAGAAATTGAAACATATATTATATTTTTATTAGATGGCTCCCTTGGGTAGTTTCGCTTATTGTGTAATTGTAATGTAAGTAATAAAACCTTGCCCAAATCGAGTATTTACAAGCTAACATACAGAATTCTTGCGTCAAGATAAAGAGACAAACTTGGGGGGACCGACTGCGTGGGCATGGCTTGCTGCTAAGAAATATCCAGTGTTGCACTAAAGTACACGCATAGTCAAGAGAATCTTTGTGTGAGTGTGGGTTATTTATTTATTTATTTCTCAAAAGCTTTTAATACCTTGGAATTTCTGAACATGTGAAAGGTGGAGATAGGAACCTCAAAGATTAGTACGAAATTTTTTCACAGAAAGCTGAAATGGGCCCAAGAAAGAGAAAAGGCAATATCATCTTTCACCATCAACAGAAAACAAAGAGAATCAAAGAGATCTTGCCCGCGGATGAGGCCAGGTCCACTCCACTCCTCTCATTGTTTACTTATGGCTTGAAAATGAATGAAAGCTAGAGGTTATTATGACTCCAAGAACTAGTAGCAGAACAACAAGAAGACTCGCCGCAGCCCACATGGGTAGCTCCCTTGTAGACTCAGTTATTTATGCAATATAGATTAATAGAATATGGATTACAATTTACATTTTTTTTTTTACTACATAGAACACAAGACTCGAATTCTGAAACGTAAAACATCGAACATCATTTTTTACAAATTCTGACATATCATACAATTGCAAGTTTTTATGTTGTAAATTTCATCAGACATGTACTAAGTTATTATACAAAGGGTGTATTGAATAGTTATAAATTATAAGTGCCATGAATATGATCTAAACCTTGACCACATTTGTTGGTCTATACAAAGGATCTAAACATCATTATAGTTTCAATATAGTTAACATGTTCTCTTAATACATTTTAAGGATGAGACAGCAGCAGTGTATTTTCTCAAAACTTATGACAATTGATTTACAAGTTTGAGCTCTGTTTATGGCTTAATAATTAGATTGATGAACAGAAATTATGCGCTGATCCAATATCTTGGGAAATTTCAGAGGCTTTCCCTCGTGCTGGAAGAAGAATAATTAAAGCGAAGACTCGGAACATCTTCTGATTAATCTCTACTCGTATCAGTGACTGATGCAGAGAACTTTGATTACGTGAACACTAAGGGCCTCATAATTTATCAATAAGATAACTTAGTAATAGAACTTAACAAGAGCAAAATCTGAACATTGAATGTTGGAGGGTGTGGATATGTTTGATTCTTCTTATTCCTCATATGTTGATTAATATCAATGTCTTAATCGGAAAATATATTATTCTGCCTCAAAAGGGAGCTGAAAGTGTTCTCCAGTAATATATTGCTCACTGGAAAATTGTATTGCATACCCATTTGCATTACAAAATCATATGTTCTTTCTACCCCAATGGCGTCAAGTGTGTTTCATTTACCTTGGAATTTTTGTCTTTGTTGAGATATTGAGTAACTTTCCTCCACAAACTTAATGGTTTCGCATGTAGTAAGCGAAAATGCCAAAGAAAAAGAAAAGTGTTGAATAGTATGAGGATAGTATTTCAACATATCTTTTACCCCCCACCAATGCCTAAACTTTGATCCCATGCTCCATCGCCATCCATCTTTTATTGCATTTAGCCATTCAAGTGTAACCAAGACTTGACATCTTTTGAAAAAAAAATTGAATGAAGCGAAGGTTAAAGTTAATTAATAGGTATCAGTCTTATTCATACACTGTCTCAAGTATACATACAAATATATACGCTATGTACTCGGCGAAGAGAAAAAGAATCTGGAATAACTTGTCAAACAAATTGTACGATCAATACTCTGATTCACATCTCCATCTTTAGATTGCTAGCTTCATCAGAACCTGCAAAGATCATTTAAGTTCTTTCAGATCCAATGCATATGTAGCAGCAACATGCCATTCTTGTCAGCCCATCTCAGAACTTTTTGGCAAATGTGAACAAAGCAATCTATTTTTTTTTTAAAATTATTTTGTTAAAAAAGTTTCTTTTTCTGTTATTAAGATAATAGAATTAGCACATATACCGAAGGGGACCCAGTATTGCTTTATGTCTTTGTAGATTGTTTACGCACTATCAATAGGTGGTGGTGGATGGTCAATGTGTATTGAGGGGGGCAAAATGCGCTACACCTTTGAAGGCCTCTTCGTCTTTATTGAAAAACTACTGTGGGGATATTTGATAAATATAAAAAAAAATCTTTAGTTTTAATCATTTCAGAACGAAAAAGATTGAAAGTTTGCAAGAGGACCCAGTTTTTCCAAAGTGAAATCATTAACATTTTGTGGGGCTCAATAAGGTCTCTATCATCGGTAGTTTAAAGTGTTAAACCCACTTTGTTTCATTTTCTGCCTTAAAAACTTTTAAAATAATCAAAGCAAAGATAGAGAGGATCGACAAGACATGATATTTCTCTTTACCTGTAAATGGCTGAGATGGAAAGCATGCTGTAGATCTTCCTTGATCAAAAGCCATATTGTAAAAATTTTGTAAATCAGCATCCCAATTTGAAGAGGGCTGTAATTGCTATAAGTTAAGCATAACCTATGTGAGTAAAACAATGAACAAAAAGCAGAAATTAGAGAGTTCAAGTATATATTAAGAGTAGGAGAATATACATTAAAGCAAGATGATTCGAGAAATGTTTCCGGGATCGATACAGGAGCACTAATGGTCCTCCTGAGCCCCATATCACAAGGGTTTATTCCCATTGCTAAACCAGAACATGAAACAACTTCTTGTTGTACAGGATTAAACTGAAGATAAGCAGGATTGGTCATTTCTGATGTCATTCCAATAGCTGGAAAATCTGATGGGCAAGCAGGAAATGCCTAATGGGAGAATATAAACCCGTGTTAGTGAAATTATAAAAAGCCATTAGCAATTAACAAAAATATCCGAATTGTTGCCTCACCTCTTTGGCAAAGAAGTTGTCAATATTGAAGTCAATCCTTGGATTTACAGCAGCTAGTTTCATTGATAGGAACTGTTTATTGTGATGATCAGGAAAATCCCGTCACATCATGAACAAATATAATCAGTGGGACAAATATATTAAGCCAAGTGAAGATTGAGAGGCATATATGTATATGTATGCATTGTACCTCTACTTGTCTTTGAAGAGATTGAACATAATTGATAATTTCATCAAGCATTCCAGCTTTTCCTGTAATCTTGTTGCAGCCTGGTACTAAATCTTGCAAATACTTCATTCTTTCACTGATTTTTTCCCTTCTCACCTGCATAAAAACACGCACAAATCGCGGGTATGTTATAATTAATTAAAACGTAATTGCATAAGACTATAGGAGTTGATTTGCAGAGCAAATACGACTTTTTGTTCAAAACACACAGTTTATTCCAATAACTCACTCTTTCAGCTAAGCTGTGGCTATCAGTGGCTTGACCACGGCGAGCCCGGACATGAATGTAATCAGGCTTTTGGACCTCAGAAGCCTTTGAAGTATCAGCAGAAGTATCTTTGTTGTTATTGCTGTTGCTTTTGCTTTTATTGTTGATGTTGTTGTTGTTTTGATCTGTAATCTTTGATTCTCCCTCTTCGGCTGATCCCTTCATCCTTTTGTCCCTGGTGTCCTCTTCTACAGCAACCTACACAATCACATACCAAAATTCTCAAACTACCATTGTTGATGCCCCAATTTTAAGATCCTGACTTCTTAATTTGCGAAGCCTTCAGTTTAATTCAAAACTTATATTAGTATCATACAAACAATTGAGCCATATATTTCTGCTGGCAAAAGGAATGCCATAACTGAGACAGGGATATATTTATGACCAAGATATACCGAGAACCACAAATTGTATTCCCGGTAAAAATAAAAAGAACTACAAAAATGAACAAATTTTCATCCTTAAAAGTAGAACTTGTAAGCAAACTTTCCTATCGACAAAGATCAAACACACCTTTGAGTTTTGCACCTTATCAGCCTTTCTCTTCTTGAAGCTCTCTCTCCCAACTGCTGCACTCATCTTCTCATTAAAAGCCACTGACTCCTTCCCCTTCACCTCCAACAGTTCCGGCGCTACAGCCGGCGGGCAGCTAGAAGTCCTGGAAGTCGCATAACTGGCCTCGAAACCAGGCCCACAAGGCCCAAATCCATAACCAGGAGAAATCACAATCTTGCCCAAGTCAGGCCACCCGTTTTCCAAAGCTGGGTTTGGCTTCACTGGCCCTAGCAGGGCAGAATCATCAACACCACCACCACCCATGAAGCCACCCTCAAAACCATGCTGAGAAATTGACTGAGTCGGCACAGAAAACACATCACTCAGCTCACTGAAATAACTCTCCTGTTGCTGTTGATGCGGTTCGTGTTGCCATTTCAAGCGAGCACGCTGCCTCTCAAGCACCGTCATGTCCGTACAGTGCAACATCTGTGGTGACAACGTCCCTCGATTCATAACCAGAAGCCACACCCAAGACCAAAAATTTATATACGTACTACTTAAAAGCAGAAACAATACAAAGTGAGAGATAAGCTAGCTAGTAGTTGTTGAAGTGGGGATGAGGGATAGGGATTGGGCAGGAACTTTTTTGTAGGCTATCATGTGGGTGACGAGCTTTAACACAATAATTAACACGACTTCATTGTGTACTCGAACTAAACTGAAGATCGTACTACTACCATGTATCTTTATATACGTGGGAGGGACTAGGGACTGGAGACTAGGGAGGGGCGCGTGTGTGTATGGGGAAGAGAGCCACGGCCATGGGGTGTATCCATAACCATAACCAGAGGCCGTGGAGGATGGGACCCACTGATATGACGGCCACGTGGGACTGTCCGAAGCAATTTGCTATCAATATTCTTTAAGCTTAAGCTTAGCTAGCCTGTAAGCCTGTAATACGTAAGCCTGAAATAAGAGAGATAAGTAGCGGCCACTGGGCAAAGTGGGGTGTGTGTTCTTTTGGATTCAGTAAGGTTAACAAACAACACATCGATCAGAATTAATTAGAGTTTGTGTAAACTCTTCAAAAGATTTTTCGTGTCCCACAAATATTACTAGGCTTCTTGAATATGCATAAGTATAAAAAATTGAATTCTTAACTTCAAATGTATAATAATAATAATTTGAAATTAAAGTGTATATTCTATTGCATTTGCGGTTATAGCTCAATGACAAAGACATGCCCTACATCTTTCTTACAAATTTTCTAACTTAATAAATTCTGTATATATAAAAAAATTATTTATTGTAGTAGAAAATTAAAATAAAAAATACGAAATTAAAAGAAAACCTATTTAAATTAATGTGTTAAAAAGACAAACTTGAATTATTAGAGAGAGAAATAGCTAGTAAATATATTAGTTGATTTAATTGAGCTTACTACTATATGAAATAAATGTACTAGTTAATTTGATTATTATGATAAATTAACTTGTTGGTTGATTAAATTGGATGAAAATAAAGTGTAATAAAAGAAATTAATATTTTCATCAACTCCGCATTAATTTTCTTCTAAAACGAAGAATTTAGAATAACACACCTGGTATATTATAGGTATTTTGTTGGTCTATAAACATAAAACAATACAATTTGAAAAAGCAGAAGTGAATTGGGAGAACTTAAAAACCTTGCTTAAAAATAAAAAATATTGTTAAAGAACAATCCCTTGCTACAAACATATTTTAATAGTCAATGATCAATAATGAAAAAGATATTTTCTTTTATACACAACTAATATTATATCAATCAACTGAAATTATAATGATTAAATTATATTATTAATATTACATTAATCTTTTTATTAATATTTATATCAGACTATATTTGTAGTAATCAGTATTTATAATTGGTAAGAATAACTATTTATATATATATTTTATTTGTATGTGGGTGATACTTGATTTATGTATTGTTATTAGTAGTGTTTGTATAGGTTAGGGACATACTATTAGTATTGGGTTTAATTGCAAGACTTTAGATTTATTTTAGGGACCAAATTGTAATACTTTAAAAGTTTTGGGGGTAAATTCATAAATACAAAAAAAAATAGTCTCTTAGTATAAAAATACACTTTTGAAACCCTAATTTATTCATTTTTGGGTCGAGCTACCCCTTTAGAGAGATAAAAGAGAGAAATAGAGGGGAGAGAAAGAGAAGAAGAAGAAGAAATTGGAATTTTAGATTTTAAGAGGTATATTACAACTATTTCTCAATTTATTGGTGTTAATTAAGTTAATTCCTTTAATTTTAATTTCTGAAAATATGTATAATTGAGGATTTGATGTGTATT
Organism: Ailanthus altissimus; assembly: GCA_946807835.1. Taxonomy (NCBI): domain Eukaryota; kingdom Viridiplantae; phylum Streptophyta; class Magnoliopsida; order Sapindales; family Simaroubaceae; genus Ailanthus; species Ailanthus altissimus. Next base: position 19,027,020 of record OX327698.1, read on the forward strand.
TCGTAAGATATTGCGAGAATTGATGATGATCTATGTAGATAGCTTGATAAATCTTGATGAATTATAGAATTTCTACTTGATAGTCTCTTGATCCAGGAATTTTATAAATTGTTGTTATTCGATTCTAGTTTTGCATTTTGAGTATATGAAATTAGATATGTTTAGAATTTTCTGAGACTTTAAATTGATTAAATTGAATTTTTAGTAAATTTACCAAAATGACCCTGAAATTTTAGAAATTTCTTATGTGAACAGTATGATACAGTGACAAATAATTTCTAATCTGCTTAATGATCTTCAAAAATTACAAATTTATGGAATATGATAATTTTATATGTCTAATATGACATACTCAAAATTGAGAATTTAGATTAATATGGTTAAATTGTTATGATTTTCTAAATAGTGTCAGCTCATTGCAGTATTTGATTAACAAATTTTTTAAGCTATAGAATAAATAAGTTTTAAAATACTTTTGGCAGTGATATTGAAGTGACATATTTATCATGGATTGAGATGTGTATCAAGAGTATATCGGTGATAGTTTTATAATTTTTAAGTTAGTATATGATTTTATAAAATTGAGAGATTGAATACTGTTCAGTAAATATCTTGATCCTGTCAGGATAATAGTTTGGATTTGATAGTGTTTATGGAATAGATTGTGTAGGAATTATGATATAATATTCATACATAAGAAGGATATATGACTTAAGAATGATATATTCTGATTTTGGAGTAATTGGACATCATTTGATATATAAGAAAATTTTGTTAAGTGTAAGTGGTCAGAATGATAGGTTTTGAGAAACTAAGTAATTAGACCAATTTGATGTGATAAGTGCAATAAGTGTAATTTTGTAAGCTATTTAAATTATTTTGTGTGAATTATGAGGATTATGAAAGGATTAATCTCCATTGATAGGTTAAGGAGAATTAAGCCTTGTACCCGAAAGTGCTAAGAGGTAAATATACTAGACTTTTTACTGAAATCACAATAAACATAGTAATTATTTTGTATGATTTTGTAAATGTGGTTAGGAATATGTTTATGTTATGTCAAAGTATATTTTGATATAAAATGTGAAGATATGTATTTATGAATGTGAGTATGGATATACATGACATATATGTGTTTTTGAAAGTGAGCTTTCAAAGTGAAATATGTTTAACAAAGAGAGTTTTTAAAGTGTAATATGTCCATGAGAAATATTTTGTGTTTTGAGGATACTTGAACTCACTGTTAACTTAGTAGGCATTTTATATGATTTGTGGAGCCTTTATGTGTGGCATTTCCTTCGGGATTGGTATATGTTATGTGTTCCGTATGTAGGGAGGATCCTATTGTTACCTAAAGGAAGAGTGAGTCATCACATTCATGTGGTGGCATATTGGTGCATGTGAGAGGATTCACCGATGATCAGGGTGAGGGTTTGGCTTTTACCTTTGGGCATGAGCATTATATATGTGTGATTTAAAAACCTCACTTGTACTATTTCTCTCATACGGTATGTCACCTATGAGTGACATTTGGCTCATTATGTGATATGTAAGTCATACTAAGTAGTAGTTGAGTGATAATATTCATATTATATATTTTGAAAGAATGTGTAAGCGCTTACATGACATGTGATTTGATAAGATTATGATTTTGATTGATCACAACATATCATACATATGCATTGTGTACATATATGTATTTGTATTTGATATATGAAAAACTAGTATGTTTACTGAGTTTTATACTCATTATAGTTTATGGTGATTTCAGGTAAATAAGGTACATGCGTGCTTAGCGAATTTGGCAAGGCTTCTGCTGTTTCTTGGGTTCCCTAAGTTATTAGGTTGTTGAGTGTTTCATTTGGGGACACGTGGGATAAGATATTTGATTTATCCCTATTGAATAAATACTTATGTATTATTTTATTATGTATGGTTGGATTTGGTTTAAGTTTCACAAAGTGTGGTTATTGGTTGATTTTAAGTAAGAATTTGCAACGAATATATTCTGAGCTTCTGGTAACAAAGTTGCTACTGGTAACGTAGTAGAGTGTTAATCTTTGAAAAAACTCTGCGTATCTCCGGTTTACTAATTATCAAAGTCATAATTTAATTGTTATAATTCTAAAAAAAAAATTGAAATAAATGTTTATATATTATTGAATGAATTTAAATGATGTCGTGTGTCAAATTTTTTAAGTCTTGAGCATGATAACATTGTTAAAATTATTGAGAATAATACATATAATATAAAACACACCTTACTTAAACTATAAAATTTTTAAGGACCGAAAGAAATTTATACTAATCAATCAATTAGTATTATAATGATTAAATTATATTATTAATATTATATTAAATTTATTATCAATATTTATATCAGATTATACTCAGGATCATCATAAATAATACATATAATATAAAACATACTTAACTTGAATTATAAAATTTTTGATGAGTAAAAAATTTATACCATTTTTACATTTATCAAGACTTAAACTTTTTTCTTAAGTAAAAAAATGTACATAACCTAAATAAATAAATAAAACACAAATTGTCGCTCAAACAAATCCTCAAATACTTAGAGATATTTTAGAATGCAAAGAACAATTTCTTGTAAAAATTAAACAAAAATACAAAAGAGTTGAGTCGAATGACACGAGAGTCTATCAAATTTTTTTAGTTATTTAATTTAATTTATTTAATTATTGAATGAAATTAATGATTCGTTATTAAAACAAATAACAACAATCATTTCATCCAAACATACATATTTTTTATTTTTCAATAAATTTACATTTTTATCATTCATTACTAACAATAGCAAAATATGGATCATCTAATGGCTTATAATTGGTGCGGGCGACGCGAGGGGTGAACGGGAAACCAGGCCTCTGTTACGTCCTAACCCACATGCCCATCTCACACGTGGCAGATTCTGCCGCCATTTGATCTGACACATTAGGGCAGTGACGTGATTGGCAGTTTGGTATCTGGTAAGTTGCAAGACATTTAATGCCGTAAAATGCACCGCTGTCATTTATTAGTGACGTCTTCCTCACGCGTCATGATTCGAGTGTGGAGAAAGAGTCCCGTGATTTAAGGATTTTGTCACTCTTTGCCAAAAATAGAACGGGCTGGTTTTTTTTTTTTTCTTTCTTTTTTTTTCCTCAAAGAAAATAACCTCCTTATATATATATATATATATATATATATTTAATGTAACTAACTTTCTAATTAAAGCCCTTAAGTTCATCCTTTATAAAGTAGATAGCTGTAGCACTGGCACATCAATGGAACAAAACTACGTGAGAATACTGTGTGCCAAAGATGTTCAACATGTGTTTTAATTCATTTAAATTGATTCATATTTATAATTATTTTCAAGGAGTTTAAGGAAAATTAAATATCTCTAAATAATCAACTTCTCCCAGCTACATATTACTTGAATTAGGGTGATCGCAGATATTGTGCACTTTAACGACCGTCCGAGTATCAACTAGGGCGACTTATTATTATTATTAAGAAGTTTTTCATCTTCTTTTGTCATTAAGGGTGTAACGGTCTACTTCATTAGCACATCTATTAAATCTAAACTTAGGTTTCAATATTTTAGGATTGCACTTAAAAAAGTGATTGATGGATTAGGAGAAATTGTATTGCTAAAAAGTTGGTCTGAAGCGACATCTAATTTTTAGAATGATAGAGAGGCAACACCAAATTTCTACATCTACCATTTTAAGATATTGTTCTTTAGGTTGTTTGTGACCACAGGTTTCCTCAAGAAAAAAGTTTTAAGGTTTGAAATTTATTATCTAATCAATCAGTATCAATCATTTTGTATTAGCATAATAACATGATAGGAAAAAGGAAAAATCTTGCCATGATATGAATAATCATATGCTTGTGCACTAATTGTCACTTAGTTAAGAGGATGTACACTTTCTTCCAATAAATCTTCACTTAACTTTATAACTAGATAATGTGATGCCATCACTATAGCACCCATGTAATTATGCACTCAGCCACTTGCAAAGCTAGAAACCCTAAAGTCCAAATCAAGCTTTAGTTGAGTTTTTATGCAACCGTTTGTAATAACTTTGAACTTTGAAGCAATATTATGTATATATGGAAGGTAAAGGAGCAGGAGATTTAATTAAGATTTTGTGGGAACATGTCCAGAGAGGATGAAGGCTACTTGCATTATCATCAACATTCAACTGGGGTCCTCTCTCCATCTTCCTCTACTTTTATTAGTAAGTCTCTCTCTCTCTCTCTCTCTCTCTCTCTCTCTCTCTCTCTCTCTCTCTAGTTGAATACACATACACATGACCTTGTAGCACAACTAAAGGCAAAATGGGGCCTTGTTTACCCCATCTCAATTCTTCAATCACTTTCACTGCGGTCTTCATCAACAGAAAACTACCCAGTTGTCCTTCAATATTTTATGTCTTTTCATTTTTCATTATCATTCATAGTATCTTGCTTCTTTTTATTCTTTGGATTGACTAATACTTCTCTCAAGTACAGTGTTTCTCTCCCTTAATGCTTTCCTTATTGGGTTCACTATAGATTGCATATGATCACATATATTAATGTCTTCTTAATCCTGGTAGGATCCATTGGTAAATGTTCGAACGCGACTTCAGCAAGTGGGGTTTTGTTGGTCTTCATCATTTTTAGTCATTTCTTTTCGTTCAAGTTACATTATTAATTATCTTCCAAATTTATAAAATAGGCAAGGAAAACTTTGACTGTATCGAAATGATCACTTAAAACTATCCTCATCCTTACTCTTTAATTCATTTATTCATTCCCCACCAAAGAGGATAATTAATCTTATTTGTTAATCTTACGAATTACAAATTTTAGTATATAAAATTTGGTGTTCAAGTCTCGTTCATACAAAAATTCTCTAAATATTTAACTTATTATATAGTTTTATATACTAAAGAAAGAGAGAGAAATATGCTAATGTGGTCCAATCAGACTCTATGTTGAAGAAGGTAGGTTCTCCCATGTGGGCAACACGAGTACTCGATCGATCCCCATGCAAGCAAAATGAGGGTGAAGCATGTAGCAGCCACTAACAAAATGTGACCTTTCGAGATATGAATCTCCAAATTTCCATGCAATAAATATATGTATATATGAAAATATATAAATATGTTCAAAATTCGAGAATCCCCAAACTATATATCTTATCCAATCATGAATAAATAATAATAGAGGGGGGAAGATGGGTTGGTATGATGAGGAGGCAATGAGAGATCGCAGCAGATCCGATGTATAAGGGAATCTTAGTTCTTGCAGGCCATCCTTATAATTATACATAACTGCTTGTTATTGCTTCCAAATAATATAAATTTATAAATTATTGCTGTTATTGCTTCCAAATAATATAAATTTATAAATTATTGAAGTTTGGTGTCTCTGTTATTTATTGTAGGATGGTAAAATACCTGTTGGATGGAGACTCAAGGAGTATAAAAAAATTATTTAGAATAATTTGTAAAAATAGAATAGAGTATAAAAAAAATTATTTTTTAAATTACTAATGAGGTAGGAATTAGATTAAACCTCTCTGTTTTATTTTTATCTTTTTTTATAAATATATTAAATATAATTTTTTAGTATATATTTATATATTAAATAATTTATCAATTTTTTATTTTATAATTTATTTTTAAATAATAAGACATGCTTTAATAATATATTTTTATTAATAAAAAAATATATAATAAAAAACTCCTCAAATCTACTTTTTTTTTAATTGTAAACGATAAAAAGACTTTTATTTTTAATTTAGGTGACTATAGGTTTTCATGAGAATATGTAGTAATTAACAAAAAAATCAATTAGACCAACACTAGAACATTATTTAAAATCTCATTTTTCTATTTTTTATTTTATTTGTTATTTATTTAAAAATTTGTTTACTAATTATTATTCACATGGGTTTATTTTGTTTAAAAATAAATTTGATATCTTCAATTCCTTTAAAAGGTGGAGAGCAATTGTTGAGAATGAGACAAATTTAAAAGTTAAATGCTTGCGATTTGATAATATAGGAGAATATTTGGATGTTGGTTCAAATAATATTGTGCTAATAATGGGATCAAAATGGAGAAGACCATTTCAGGAATTTATAACAAAATAGTGTAGCTGAAATGATGAATAAAGCTTTGAATAATATGCCAAGAATATGAGATTACACTCCAAATTACCAAAGATATTATGAGTGGATGCAGTTAACACTGTAGCGTATTTGATCAACAAAGGACTTTTAATACCATTGGATTGCAAAATTCCAGAAGAAGTTTGGAGCAAGTTTGGTTATCATTTTTGGAATGATTAAAATCGTAAAGTTAATAGAAGCAAGAATGTTTTCTTTAATGAACAACTTTTGTACAAAGATAAGCTAGGTACAAAAATTACAAGAACATGTCCTGAAGTCAGGAAGCCAAAAGTTGTTCAATTAAAAGACTTTCCAGCAAATGAATTACAAAATGATGACAGTGAGGATCAAGATAATGTAAATCTAGAAAAAGAGTCACATACCCCCATATTTGAATCTAGGAGATTTATCGAACTATTAGATCATGACAGAGATATTCACCCTCATTGTACTACTTCTTATTGACTGATCGAGGTGAACTAAAAATTTATGAGGAAAAATGCAAGATTGATGATCACATAAGTGAGAGTTCGCCAAGAGGAATGAGATGAATTCTCTGCTATCTAATTAGATATGGTCATTGATAGAGTTACCCAAAAAAAATAAGGAATTTCACAACAAATGGATTTACTGAGTCAAAGAAGAACATTATGTCACCAAGAGATACAAAGAACAATTAGTGATAAAAAGTTTTCAATATAAGAAAGACGTTATTTTTTTTTTCAGTGGTAAATTTACTACAGTTAGAACTATACTTGGATTAATGGCAAAAGAATGCTTAAATCTAGAGTAGTTAGACGTAAAAATAATCTTTCTTCATGGTAACTTAGAAGAAGAAATTTACATGCATTAACCACAAAGCTTTCAAGTAAAAGGAAAAGAAAGTATGGTATGTAAACTTCAAAAGAGCTTGTGTGGTTTAAAACAAGTACCAAGGCAATTGTATAAAAAGTTTGACAGGTTTATGTGTAGTAATGATTTCTTAAGATATTAAGCAGATCATTATTATTATGTGAAGAAATTTGATAACTCCTAGATCATTATACTATTACACATAGATGACATGCTCATTACAGAGGTAAGGCCCAAAAGAGATCAATAAGATGAAGAGGAAATTTGTTAATGGAATTTGTAATAAAAAATTTGGGAGCTATAAAAAAAATTATCGTGATAAAGATTACCAGAGATAGGGTGAAAAGGGTTTTAGAGCAATCAGAGGAAGAGTTTGTGAAGAAATTTCTTAACAAACTTGATAAGGATAAAAAAAAAAGACTGTAAGCACTCATTTGACTGTTTACTTCAAAGTATCCAATGAGTAATTACTCTCATCAGAGCAAGATGGAGCACACATGGATAAGGTACCTTATGCTTCTACTATTGGCTGTCTTGTGTATGCCATAGTAAGCACAAGACTAAATACAACACATGCAATGGGAGTTGTGAGTAGATATATGAGTAGTTTAGAAGCAGCAATGGAACGGTAAAGTGAATTTTTAGGTATCTAAGAGGAACTATAAACTCAGCCTTTTACTTCAGAAGATCATACTTGGATCTACAAGGTTATATTGATGCTGACATGGTTGGTGATATAGATAATATAAAAGTACTAGTAGTTGTGTTTTTACATTGGGTTGTACAACAATTAGTTAGGTTTCAAAGCTCTTCAAGATTGCTGGCCTTTCAACTATAGAAGCAGAATATATTATAATGACGAAAGCTAGTAAAGAGATGATATAATTATATACCTTTATGGAGAAATTAGGTAAAAGACATAAAAGTAGTATATTGCATTGCAACAGTTAAAGTGCTACTCACTTAACAAAAAAAATCCTATTTATAATGCTAGGACCAAGCAAATTTAGGTTTGATATCACTTCATAAGATTATTTTTGCAAGATGGAGTCTTAACACTTGAGAAGATTTATGAAAGTAATAAGTTAGCCAATATGCTAACAAAGACTATCACAATTGAGAAACTAGAGTTATGTGCATAGATAGAGAGTTAGATGAGTTATGCATAGAACAAGAGAATACAAAAGTAGATGAAAGTATGCTTCTAGTCTTAGAGGGACTACAAGTAAATAGAGCACCTGCGGATAAATTTATGAAATCTTTGTCTATAATGGCAACCATGAATAAATTTCACATAGATGTAATATATAGTAGACTACTAGAAAGAGAAGGAAGAGATGAAAGATAAAGACCACTATTTAGAAGGGTGGCTAAAATCTAGAGATGTGAAATCAAAGAGACTTCTGTAACTTTATCTATTACTCAAAAACTAAGGAAAATTAAATTATGTCAAAAAGACCTAACAAACCTAATAATGCCATACTTAAATCAATTTGTTATTAGCTTGAATATGAGAGGAACCATTGCATGAAAAGTCCTCGTCGACAGAGGAAATAATACAAACATCTTATTTTGAGAAGCATTCTGAGGGTTGAAATTTGACAATAAAGCCTTTATGGGATGTAATATATGTTGGGATTTGTGTTTACGTGCCATCCCATAATGTATAAATATATAACGATAGTGTTTATACAATTATTATTTCTAATAAAATCGTTAATATTATTTATTATTAAATGGTAAGATGCTTGTAACGTTTCAGACATTATATGATTTGAAAGAGTTCAAATCTGATCTAAAGGAGTTTAGATCAGGGCTAAGAGTTAGCAACGCTAATAGTTATAAACACTAAGAGTTAGTAATTTTATAAGAATTAGCGAATTCTAAGGAGTTAGAGCCTTATCTGGAATGAGACAATGACCTGAGAATATATTAGTAATGACATAGCTGCAATGAGATACAGATGGTGCTAAGAAATGTCATTATGCAAGTATGTTATTAAATATAATGTTCATGATCTAATTCTGGATGGTCCAGATGGTTAGTCTTAGCAAATTATGAGCTTAGTAGGAAGCTCATATAGAGATGCAGGTATTCAGTAAGGACTGAATATTGAACAGACTCACGAAGACATCCAATAGACATCTCATAAAGCCGTTAATGGAAGGTCTTCCGAGTTGAGTAGTATTTTTGGTCATTTGACCTGAGCGCCATGGTGGGCTTGTGAGTGATCCACCATGCTTTGGTTCCACACATGTCAGAAACTTTTCACGGTCTGACCGCTGGGTGTCACTGGGTATGGTCCGATGCTCATGGAGTCTGGTGTGTGTAGATATGGGATCCATCAGCTCATATAAGTGGGTTGTATATCCTGATGCTTCGAGATTGTATTTTAGAAAGACTTATGGCTGCAAGTATAAACCTCGAAAAAGATATTCTAGAAGAATAAACAATATCACAAAAGTGTTTGTGGATATTGTTTAATGAAATATAAATCTGGAGATAAGTTCATGGTTGAGCAAATAAGAGATTTGACGGTAATGATCTATATCTCTGCTCTTCAAGGATATAAATGATGGAAGGATTATACGAATATGTAATAACCTCAACTTGCATGGTCTAACACGCTAATTTGTAATATCCGTAACGTGTGTGTGGGATATTGTTCACGGACATATGGAGGAGCTCTATATGACAAATTAGGTGTGGACCTAGAGAGTCTCAAAATATGAAGTATACTCATTGTGCATTGGGGTAGCGGATTGGATTGAATAGTTCTATCCAATAAATTTCAGTAAAATAGAATGATTGTTTCGGGATCCCTCGAATTGTATATTTGTCAAGACTTAATTGTTAAGTACATCATTGAATTAATTAACAAAGGTTGTTAATTAATAGAATATTGACAAGTGGCAAAATTTGTTCTATGAGTTGATTTTACCTTTTTACTATTTAACCATGGTAGTAAAATTTAGTAAGGTAAAAAGTAATTATTCAAAATTATTTTGAATTATTAAATTATATATTATTATTAGATAATATTATAATATATATATATATATATAGATCATGGCGTTGTATTTTAATACAATGAGGGGCCTAGATGTTGGCCATTTAATTACCCATTATAATTAAAGTAATTATAATTGTTAGGTAAAGATTAATTTAGGTGGCAATTATTCTAGTGGTTGGTTTAATTAATCCCAAGTGGGAGACCAACAATAAAATTGGTGGAGCACTTCCTTTTGTTTAATCAAAGTGTTGAATAAACAAAATAAATTTTAGTAAAAAAATTGAATTTATTCATTCAATTGTGAAGGAGAATTCGGCAATGGGAGGAAGAGAGGTAAGAGAGAGTTCTTTGAGTTTTATTCTTTCAAGTGTTGAAAAATAAACAAACTTCTCTTCATCTCATTCTTTAATGGATGGCCAAAAAATGAATGAAATGAAAATGGAGAAAAGATAATTATTTTGCAAAGAGTTGTTCAAAATAATTATCATGTAGAAATTGTTTCTAAGATTAATATACAAGAGTTGTATGTTAAATATTTTTAATTAATACAAGAGTTGTATATAAAATATTTACCATCTCCATTTAAAAAACAAAAATTGTATTCAAAAGAGTTTGAATACAAGTGCTGAAAATTCTAAACACTAAGTTACCATTCTAGCTCCTTAATCCCACCAAAAGTTATGAATTAGAATTGTTCAACATATACTTCAAGGTGAGCTCTTCATATGGATTATTGAAGGACTTGAAGAATTTGTAAAGCTACCTTCATTAGGTGAGTATTTTACATTATGTTTTTAGTACAATATTGTTTATCATACATAAATTGTATAATTGTTATACTTATACATATATGTGATATATGTTGAAATTGTTAAAATGGGTGTATTTTATAACATGCTTCTGCTGCGCATATTGTAATTTTTGAAATTACATATATACTCAGATTATCACACATTCGATAATACAACACCCAAACAATATATAGCTAATTTCCTTTGCATGAGGTAAGGTACAGGTTAAGCGGATGATAACCTTGCTTGTTATAGCTGTTAAAAAAAGGTTAAAAATGGATCATCTGATGGTTAAAACGCTTATAGATTACAATATTATAGCTAGATTCTTCTAGATCCATTATATGGAGCTCTTTTCTCGACCCTGTATCAAGTAGTTAGATGCATTTCAGCCATTAGAAGAGTGACAATTGATATAAGAGGTAAGTAGGTCTAAGAAAAATAATGTTATGTCAACTAACTTAAGACACCCAAAGAATAGAAAGAAACATTCAATAAATCGATGAAAGTAGTAAAAATTTCGGGGAAGTTAAATGGACAGACCAAGGAACAATTTCCAGCCCCATGGGTGAAACCACATTCAAAATAACAATTACAAGATTAGTTGCTGAAAAGACCTCCTCAAGAGAAGGAATACACCTCACCCAGTATAAAAAAATTGAGGAAGTAATCCTGGACCCTAAAGATCTTGATAAAAAGTTGTACCTTGGCACCAATTTAGTTAAGGGAGAAAGAGAAAGAATGATCAAATTACTAAAGAGTAAGGATGACTTTGCTGCCATAAACTGCGTGTTAGGAAGGATTGCATGCCGATTCGACAGAAACAATAATAATTCGCTCCAGAAGGAAACAAGATTATAAGTGACGAGAAAGACAGATCGCTAAAGGTAGGCTTCATTTGGGAAGTGAACTATCCAATATGGCTGTCAAACATAGTAGTTATGGAGAAGAAGAATGAAAAGTAGATGATTTATGTAGACTTTACTAACTTGAACAAAGCTACACCAAAAGATTCTTTCTCATTTCTGAAAATTGATTAGATGGTAGACATAATGACTGGGTATGAAAGGCTATCATTTTTAAATGCTTAAACAAGATATAACCAGATCAGAATGGTTAAGAAAAATGAAGAAAAAACCAAATTTATAATCGAACGAAGGAACTATTACTATAATGTTATGCTATTTGGATTAAAAAATGCAAGAGCTACATTCCAAAGACTAGTCAACGAAGTCATTAGGAAGCTTCTGGGCAGAACAGTGGTAGCTTATATTGATGACACGATGATTAATAGTAAGAAGGTAGAAGATCACATTATAAACCTACATAAGGTATTTGATGTCTTATAGAAGTATTTAATGCACTTGAATACAGGCAAATGCACCTTTGGAGTTTCATTCATAATATTCCTAGGACACATCATGAGCACGAGAGGAATCAAAGTTGACCCGCCATAAGTTTAGGCTCTTAAGAATATCACTATACCTAGGACTCAAAAAAAAGTTTAAATTCTGATTAGGAGAGTAGCAATCTTCAGTGGATTTATATTTGGAATATTAGACAAATGTATGCCATTTTTCCAAGCTATATAAGCTAAGAACGAAACATGTGTGGACAATAATAGATAGAAGCACTTCAGAACCTGAAAGAGTACTTGAGATAACCTCTTATACAATCTATGCCGCTCACTAACAAAATTTTGTTTCTTTATCTTGCAGTTTCCATTGTAACAATAAGCACGATTTTGTTTAGGGAAGTAGATAGTCATAAAAAAACTCATATTTCACACCATTAAAGTACTTTTAGATATGGAAATCAGATACTCAGCCATGGATAAACTTATCCTTGCTCTTGTCCAAGTCAAAGACAAGCTCCGATATTACTTTAAACCCTATCTAGTCATAATGTACACTTCTTATCCCCTTAAATTGATCCTATCAGACCAGACGCGGTAGGAAGAGTCAATAAGATGGCTATATGGTTAATTCACTTAGACATTGAGTACTAACTAAGGATAGCATCAAAGTTCGATGGCACATTTCTAGCTGGAGTATGATCTAGCAGTGCAAGACGATACCCTACTTGCAGATTTTATAGAACTAGAAGTAATTTGGAAGATGAACATTGATAAATCTTCCAACAAAAAAGAAGCCAATTTGGAAATCAAATTTAGAAGCCTGAATGGACTTATATTAAAAGCAATGAAGCTTCTATGTCCTACTTTGAACAATGAGGCCAAGTACAAAGCACTAATTGAATGACTCATAATAGCACGATAATTGATAATCAGAAAACTCGAGATCTATACGAACTCAACATTGGTTACTCATAGTGGTATAAAGGCTACATAGCTAAAGAAGAACAAATAAAGAAATTACTCACGAAAGCAAAGAAAGCAACTGAGCATCTCCAAGAAGTAAACATCTTTTAATTTTCCTTAGAGCATAATACAAAAGCGGATAAACTTGCTAAGGAGGCTTTTGTTACAAGGCATACATTCACTTGAATGGTTCAACTTTCAACTAAAGCCAATACAATGACTAAAAAAGATAGTCAAACATAGAAATCCAAACTCTAATGGAAATAACTGCTTTCACTAGTTAAATAACTCATTATATCAAATTTCTATAAAATGGAAAACTTTCTACCAACTGCAAAGAAGCTATAAAGTTATAAAGTAAAGTAGAAAGGTTCACCTTAATAAATGTACAACTATATAGATAAACGTTCTTCAGCATATACATACAATGTGTTTTAATTGATAACAGGGAAAGATATTTAAAGAAATTCGTGCGAGAACCACTACAATAGAGGAATGCTCGTGCACAAAACAATGAGACCAAGGTATTTCTAGCCTTCTATAAGAACGGATGCATTAGAGTATGCAAAGAAATGCGAAAAGTGCTAAAAACATGCAACACTTATCCATCTACTTGCTAGAGATCTGAATACGATTTTCCACCCTTGGCCTTTCATACAGTGGGGAATGGACTTATAAGACCTCTATCAAATGCAGTCGGAGGGAAGTAATATGTAATGCTAGCTATAAAATATTTTACAAAATGGGTAGAAGCATAGACTTACAGTGACATCACTAAAGCAAAAGTAAAGAAATTTATATTGAATAGCATAATCACAAATTATGAGATGCCATAAGGAAAATAATTCGTTAGTTTAATAGTCACTTTCTTTTGTAACAAGTTAAAGATCCAACAGAGATTTTTCTCCCACAGTTTACCTCTAAGAAAATGGGTAATTAGAAGTAACAAATTGAACCATATTTACTATGCTAAGGAAATGATTGGGATGAAAGAAAGGCAAATAGTTAAAGGAACTTCTAAGAGTCTTTTAGGCATAAAACAATAGAGAATTAGTTAGCAAGAACTTCACCTTACGCTCTAGTATATAGAATGGTAGTTGTACTTCCCATGGAAGCTTTCATTCCTACTTTGAAGACTAAACGAGTGTAGTTGAAATTAAATGATGAGGAATTCTCTTTGGAAAATGATTTCGTGGATAAGGATAGAGATATTGCAGTCATCTAGACTATAATTTACAGGAAATAAATGAAAAAAAAATACGATAACCAAGTTTGAAGAAAAGAGATCAACAAGGGTGACTTGGTTCTAATAGAAGCACTTGACAACAACAAGGAATGAAATGTTGGAAAGATAGCCGAGATATAGGAAGGACTCTACAAAATTGTTAAGAAATTAGATCACGGAGCCTTTTGCTACAAACCATGGAAGGAGAACTGAACCTTAATCTATAGAATATTTCAAAGCTGAAAAAAAATCTATTTGTAAGATAATGTTTCAATTTTAGAAATTTATTTATGTTTCAATAAAACTAACAAGCTTTTTTAAAATATATATATATATATATCTCCAATATCCACACCATTCTACAAAATAAAGGTTCTTTTATAGGCCTTCCTTTCTTAGAAAGGTTATAGACATCATAAAGAATTACTTGATAAAAGAAACATAAATAGACTTCCCTAAAAGGGTCATGTGCCCACTAGCCACCTTTTATTGGACGCATAATATCACAAAGGCTTTCCTAAAATAGAAAGCAAAATATTAGATAATGCTGGAGAATACCAGAAAAAAATGCGAGGTACACTAATTTATAGGAAACGAATGAAAAATTAATACAATAACCAAGTTCGAAGAAGAAAGATCATCAAGGGTGACTTGGTTCTAATAAAAGCACTTGATATCAACAAGGAATGAAATGTTGGAAAGATAGTCGAGACATGAGAATGACCTTACAAAATCGTTAAAAAAATTAGATCGTTGAGCATTTCTGTTGCAAACTATGGAAGGAGAACTAAATTTTACTCCATGGAATATTTCAAAGCTGAAAAAAAAATCTATTTATAAAATAATGTTTCAATTTCATAAATTCATTTACATTTAAATAAAACTAACAAGCTTTTTAAATATATATATATATCTCCAATATCCATACCATTTTGCAGAATGAAAGTGCCCTTATAAGCCTTTCTTTCTTAGAAAGGTTACAGACATCATAAAGACTTACTTGATAAAAGAAGCATAAAAAAAAATTCCTTAGAAGGGTTCTGTACCCTGTGGCCACTTTCTATTAAAAGCCCTCTAGTTTTCATTGGTGAGTTTCTACCTATGAGAATATTGATTGAAAATTATCGGAATATGATTTGGAGATCAAACCAAGTGTATAGGGTACGCAAGATCAAAGACGGACACTAAAGGAGGAGAAAAGCCAAGAAGAGAGTGACAGGCGCCAGTGTCGCAACGACTAGTAGTGGGTGCTGCGACGCTGAAACCAGTACCTGAGCGCTGCAGCGCCAGGTGATCAGCGCTGCGGTGGCTACCGCGTGGGAATTTATTTCCCATTTTGAGACTTCTTTATTTCATCTTCCACTTGCTTTAAAACTCTCTAACACGACTCCTACACGTTTAGGATAAATTTAAGATATCCTAAAGCCTATATAAAGGCTTTCAATTGACTTGTAAATATAATCTTGGTGATAACCCAAGAAATATAAGTGATCAAGTAAGAAATTTTTGTTCTTTAGTGAGAGAAAATTCTTAGAGTGTAAAAGAGAGTTTTTTTTTTGTGATCTTTCTTGTAAGAGGTATACTTTGTAAGTGTCTTGTGATTTATAATAAGAAGAGTGTAATCTTAATTCGTCGTGGATGTAAGCAAGTTACTGAATCACGTAATTTTTGTGTGTTCTTCTTCTACCCTTTCTCTATTTATTCCTTTAATTACTTGTTCTGCATTAGTTGCTTGAGTGATATTGATTGTTTGTGTGCTTCCACTTCAATACTAGCCTTTTGGTATTTGTATTCGATTGACACACTAATATTAAGAAGGTCATTAAAGAAATGTTTCCTACTGCCTATCATGGGTATGCATATATCACTTGAATAAAAATTTGATCATAAGATATAAGATACTGTCGAAGAAAAAAAAGAAAGGAAGATTCCTTTCTTCTTATTTTGTTACTACGAAGGCGTATCTCTTTTTTGACTTTCAAGAGCTAATTAAAAAGATGCTGGAGATGAACGTGAGCCAACAAAATACTTAGAGAAGGATGTAGGCCTATCACAAGATTTGAAAGCACAATGATAAGTCCAACAACATGACAGTTCACTTAATCGATCATTCTTGTTTTATTGTAGAGGGTAGAAGTAGAAATAGAATAGTGGACATCTCGATGAAGTCAAGTAGTTGGCAGAAGTTTAATTTTCAGCAACTACTTTGTGCCTATGTTATTGCAATATGTATACAGATCATATTGCAATATCGGGGTTTTTGTTCGCCCCATTATGTGTCTAAGTGCTTATTTCGTGCATATAGCAAGTTAATCTGATTGGTCATTTGTCAAATTGGATAGTTCTGGATGAGTTAAGAGATGTTGACATCTAACCACCTATAGTACCCTATCAATTAGGGAGGCGTTGAAAGAAGTAGATTCCATCGCTATAAGAGCATGGACATAATTGCAAACACATCAAAAATCTGTTGTAATTTATTGTAATTAATTGATTGTTGTTATATTTTTGTTTCTATATGATGTTATTTGTATTTGTATAACTTAACTTAAATTTAACGTTAATATATATGAAATTCACGTTCATTTTATTGCAAAGTCATAAATATCCAAATCATCCATAACTCTATAGTCATCTTTTGTTTGAGAGACTTTAGTTACAAGAAAACAATGAATTATAATAAGAAATGTGATCATAAAAATAATTGCCATAATGCACTGTGTGTTCAACCTTATGGGTATGGAATATCAATTTGTTGTATTACCACATCCTCTGTAACTTCTATTATATTGTTTGATGTCGCTTCTAGTCCCACTTAATTTGTTTTGTTATTATGGAGAACTGAACCTAAACATTTACATATAGCAACGAATAGAAGTTTATGTAATTGTTTGATGCAGTTGATATTATTGGATGTGAAGTTTTTTTTTGCCTAAAAATTATGCTTCATGTAAAAATAAATAAATAAATAACAAATCAATGTAATAGCAAATTCGAATAATCAAATAAATATTGAAACATAATAATAAATTAAAACCAAATAAATAATTAGACATAACAATCCTTATTTAATTATTCAATTGTTTGAACAAATTAATAACAAATATTTAATAACAAATCAATTAATATTGCATAACACATTATTTAAATTAAATTATTTATTTTTAATAATTAAATTAAAAAAAAAGTTTTTGTGCACCACATGTTGTGCATGCAAAATGCCATGCGATGATCAAACACTGTGTTATTTTTGGCTAGATTTGTTTTTTTTTTTATTTCTATCTATTTTTAATCCATTTACAGCACAATCTAACTATATTTCACTTATTTTATTTATTTTCACCAATTGTGAACTCAAACTATAAATTTCATCTAAAATATTTTACTAATTATTAGCCATTTTTTAGATTTAAAGTCAACCACCATGTAGAATATATCGATGGTGTGAACTCATCTAAAAAACTAAACAAAATTACAATGTCAAATTTAGAGTGTTTTTGAGAGAGAGATTATTGGATTCTAATGTTTAGTGTAAAAGGAAAAATACAAAAAGGGTAATTGTGTCCATTTTGTATTGTTGTAGCTAATAAAAATTGCACTATTATTTTATGGATAAAAAAGAAACACGTTTAAAAGTATGGGCTATTTCTAAAAAATTCTCTTTTACCAAACCTAAAGAGTCTATCTCCAAAAGAAGGGTTGATTTTGTTGTAATTTTTGTTTATTTTATCCAACCATTCATGATACTTCTTCATTTGGAAAGGTAATGGTTTATTTTAAACCATTGATTAAATTTAAATTTTGATTAAACAATCATGAATGAAAAAGTGCATGTGAAATGTTGTGTTTCAAATAAAAATGTATTTACCATTTATAAATAGGCTACTTTAGACAAGAAGAAAAAGGAGAAAAAAAATAGTTGTTTTAAAATTTCATATTTAAAAGTACACTCATAAAATTTAAGTTCTTAAATATTAGAGAGGAAACCATCATAAAGCCTATTTGTACTAGGATAATATTTTTGAAATGACGAAAATTATCGTTAAATATTATGTACATTATGCGCCTTAACTTATAAACTATAATGTGCATGACTTATTCCATTATGAAGCAACCATCAAATTCCAATTTTTTCCAATAAATTTTCCTCTTGTTCTTATCATTATGCCGTTCACATTTCGATTGCGAATGCTTGGAGTTTGGCAAGACTAGCTAGTAGTGGGATCTCGCAAAGCCTTGATGCCCAAATTAAAGGATGGTCATATATTATGGTTATGGCATCTTTTTATGATTGTAAGCTAATCTATGTTTCACATTGTTCATGTAAAAAGCTAGTGAAAGCAACGTTCGTACTCTTTAAGTTTTGAAATTTCCAAGTCTGGCCCCATTGAATGGGGAATGTCAGATTCCCCTTTCATGAATTATACAACTTCATTTAACCTATTCAATCTCCAAAACTAGCCTTAGATTTACTTGTACCCTAGCTAGCTTTGTAGGTCTTGCAGTCCTTCTTCTGTGTATGAAAACCAAACCTAGAGTTTGGATTCTTTACAGCTTTAATGTTCTCATGTCCTTACCATGTGTACAGAACAAAACACTGCCAAATAGATCCAGATTAATAGGTTGATTAAATTGATTCAAGGATGCATTAGTGAGCCTGCAAGGGGTTTGAATTCTCATATGAACCTCTCTTTCAATTAGGAGTAAATTCTAGTTTTATAATATGAAATTATACCTCTTTGTATATAAAAATTGATATCTAGCATTAGACTATAATAGATTTAACTAAGTAAACCCTAGGAGAGGAGAGTTATAAACTAAACAAGTCACAATTTTTCTTTTTGGCAAAAAAAGAAGAAGAAAATGCTTTAATGTAAATAGAGTTGGTGGAAGGTGAAAGGTTATTGACGAAGGTGTTATTTTCCTATAACCTTTAGTGTGAAAGGTTTCTGAAGTCTGAAGGAAGGGGGAAAAAAAGGGAAGAGAAAAGCTACAGCTTTGCAAAAAAATAAACAAAGACATTTAAGCAAAAGAATGAAGTAATGAATATATAAGGATAAGAACAGACGTGCGAATGAAGAGACCTACTTTTCCTTGGCAGGCCAGGTCCAATGGCTAATGGCTATTGCTATATGTATGTGTATGGTGCACGGATACATGCACGGACACGGAATGAGTCAAGATTGAACGGACCGGTCAAAGGCAATAATATATATGGCAGCCAGCTGCTGTATCCAATTAGACACCAGTAAAGACAAGTCCCATTTCCAGACCAGACCTTTCAGGTCCAAAATTATGTCGCCTATTTATTTACTGTCTTTACATTAATTTATAGATTCATCAGTCCACAATGTTGAGATTTTTGATTAATTTCAATTCTCAGGGGAATTGATCTTCCCAGTTAGCTACCATGTACGAGCTTTAGTTTAATTTGATTTGGGTGGAACCAGCTGGTGAAAAGGTATAATTGACTTCATTAACATTTGACTTATATAGGTTACTCTAGTTTCTCAAAGACTTGTATCAATACTTTTGCTTCTTGGTGGCGTTGCATTTTGGCTGTAGATTCATATCTATGAACATATACTTAATTCCATACATAAATTTGACTATAACAAAAGGAGAAAAAAAACAGGGTCCTAATAAAAGAAATCCCCACCTTCAATCAATTAACTTAATGGGTGCTCCCAAATTCAAAGACAGAAACGAAAGAAAACCCATTTTGTTAATAAATGATATAAAGTTAAAATTATTTGTTGATATAAATTAAGCAATTGGAGAGACATTATCACATGAGGTATTGGTGCAAGCATTAAGAACAAAGACATGAGATTTATAAAGAGGATTTTTTTAGTGAGGGTATTGAGGCAACGTTTGAATATTTTAGGAGGAGGAAGATAAGTGATTGAAAATGAGGAGACCATAGGGCCTTAGGGTTTGTTTGGAGGATCTTTGCAATTCTCACAAGGCCATATGGGATGTTTCCTCATCCATTCTTTTAGGAACAGACCACCAAATCTCTCGAATATTGCTATCTTTTACTTACATGCACCAACTCATTCTTTTGCTTATTGTGTCCCCTTCCAAACCTCTATACCTACCAATGATCACTAAGTGCCAACTTGAGTTCGCACCTGTTTGTAATTTCACTTCTTAACGTGTTAATTTTAATCCTAAAATGAGAGTAAATTAGTTAAAAAAATAGATCTTGACATATTTTTAATTTTTCTCTTTTATATATCTTATTCATTATCATACTTAATTGATTTTAAAATTAATATATACGTTTGTGTAGAGTTTAGTGATTTAAAAATCTCTTTTGAGTGTAGGAGAAAATGACATATAGTAAAAAAAAACTCCAAACAAATGAGATTTGAAGAAAAATAAAAAGATGAAAGTGAGGAGGGGTTTAGGATGCGACCAATGCAATTTTCAAGCTTTGGGGTCACGACCCCATCCTTGGCAGTGGTTGGGTGCAGTGGCGTAACCTAGGCTAGATCGCGTCGCTGGCCTAGGCTGCGGTGACGTTACGGTGTTTGCTTGTGGCACCACGGCGCCAAGTGCTAAATGTTGAGTTCGTTTTTCTATTTTTAAATTAGTTAAAAGTTCTTTACATGTGAATTTTTATTAAAAGTTGATTTAGGATCTCTTGAGACGTTTAAGAGTTTATATAAACCCTTATTATACTTTAGGGTTAAGAATGCATCAAAAAAAATGAAAATAGAGAATTTAAAAAGTGCTTAAATTTTTAGTGCATGAAAGAGTGTTTAGTGCGCGAGATAGTGCTATTATAAACTCTTGGATAACTTGTTCTATTTTGTATTATTTACAAATTTCTTGAGTAGTCTTTGTAATCATTAAGTGATTCATTATAATTACTGAATAATAAAAAAAGTTAAAATTTTTAATCTATCATAAATATAAAGAATTTGTTGATCAAATCACATAAATTATTGTATTTTGTTGAGAGTTTGTTAATCAAATCATATAAATTATTGTATTTTGTTTGTGGTGATTGTTTTTTTTATTTAATTGTGTGATTTTTTTTTGTAATTTTTGAATATTTATAGATGAATTCTTTTGCAAATTTAAACAGTTCTAATTTGTGAAATTTGATGATTACCAATCTGATAATAAATGACTATTTACTTAATCAAGAACTTCAAGTTCTTTCATTTTAATAGAAAGATCACCGCAACTTATATTTCGGCCGATTGAGAGGAAAAAACAGTTGGATACAAGCTTGTCAAGCTGTCTTGTGGCAGCTACTCGCAACATATATCAGCAACAACTAAGCATGTCCACTACATTACCCTTATAAACTGCTGCCATGAATTTGAATATATTAATGTTGAATTCTTTCGGTAGCATTGATACTGATGCTCTATATTATGAGCATCATTGTAGAACTTTTAACAGGGACAATCGACACATAACTCACCTCGGCCCCACTGTCATAGATTTGAAGTTCTTGAATTAAATTAATTTTCTGCAGGCATTAATGAGATTGGTGAACAAATCACTGCCCAAAGCTGAATCCTGGATAGTGTTTATTTATTGATTCATTTGTAGTACTATTATTAATTAAGAAGGTTGCAAACATCAAAATTTTGCGTAATTATTTCACAAGTGTTGTGCAGATTTATGTAGGTATAGTGATGACAACTGATATTTGCTATGGCTCATAATTACGTGCCTATTACGTGCTAGGATATGGGAATTGCCAATGAGTAACAATATGAACAGCATATCTATACGATTTGATGGAGCATAACTTTTACCATATATAAAATAAAACTTGTATTTTTTTAATGTATAATTTTAAGGAGGAATATTTCGTATATAGAATCTTATTATGAAAAAAAGGCTTTACTGTAAAACTTTTTGTTGAATATGTGAAGCCTATTTAATCGTCTTATTTATATTTATCTTAGTTTATTTTTTTATTGATAAAGTAAAATAGTCTTAATTACTTTAATCTATTTGTTACTAGTATAAAGGTAATAATTTAATATGTTTGCTACTAAACATAAGATTTTAGACGGGTGTTTGTATGACTATATAAGAGCAAGCATGAGGGTCAATATTATATCTTATAATTTTTTTTATCATAATGAAAAAATTGTAGCGATAATAGGAACACTATGATTTTTTTGTTTTGTTTTATTTTATACTTTATTTTTATTATTTTATTTGTTCTTATTTATAGGTTGATTAAGGTTTTATTCAGAACAATTGGTATTAGAGTTTAAAGTTTGTGTAAAGAGTAATAGATGAGAAGATAGAACTACGACTATGTCCAGGCATTGAATCAATTAGTTTGATGGTTTAAGTTTTTTATTTTAGAGAATTGAAATTAAAGATTACCTCTATAGTAAGAAATTACATGAATCTTATTTGGGAGGAAGACCAATAACAATATTAGAAGCTGATTGAAAACTCTTTGATAGAAAAATGTTAAGTATTATCTAGTTTAAATTGTCAAGGAATGTTGCTCATAATGTGGCAAAGGAGAAGACAACAATAGAATGAAAGTGCTTTCTAACATATATAAGAAACCCACTGTGAACAAGGTACATCTCATGGAAAAAACTTTTGAATCTAAAGATGGCAAAAGGCGCTCCAGTAGTGACATATCACTTGAATAATTTTAATACAATTATTAATCAACTAAACAACAAAGAATTCAATTTTGATGATGAAATTTAAGCCTTAATTCTTCTAGCCTTTTAACCAAATAGTAAGGAGTACATGTAAGCAAGAATGAGTAATTCTACAGGTCTATGAAGGTCTAATTAGAAGATATTAGGGATTGAACTATAACTAAAGAAATTTAAAGATTAGACATATGTGGAACCTCAATATTGAATTCTACCCTATCAAGAATGAGTAATTTCACAGGTCTACAATATATCACTTGAATGATTTTAATACAATTATTAATCGACTAAACAATAGTTGTATTCAATTTTGATGATGAAATTTAAGCTCTAAATTTTCTAGCCTTTTTACCAAATAGAATGGAGTACATGCAAGCAAGAATGAGTAATTCCACAAGTCAACAAAACTCTAATTAAAAGATATTAGGGATTGAACTATCACTCAAGAAATTTAGAGATTAGACATAGGTGTAACCTCAATATTGAATTCTATTCTAAATACTAAGACTAAGGTAAAGACAGTGATAGGAACTATAATAGAGGCAACGTAGATTAAAATCAAGGGATGGAAGAGACAAATCCAAGTCTGGAAAAGAAGTTGAATGTAGAAACTATGACAAGACTAGTTATATATAGAAGAAATAGAGGTTACCAAAGAAGAATAGGAATAAAGATGCTACCAATTTTATAATTGATGAAGAACAAGATGCATTTCTTTTTACTATTTTAGTCCTATTAAGTATAAGGGTTTTAGACTTAAGGGCATCCTTTCACACTATTGCACATTGCAAAATGGATAATTATGTTGCTAAAAATTATAGAAAGGTATATCTAGCTGATGGAGTACCTTTAGATATTATTAGGTATAGGTGTTATTCGTTTGAAGATATTACATAGATTTGTAGAAAATTTAGAAAGTCACGCATGTACCTAAGTTAATACGTAGTTTGATTTTAGTGGGGCAGCTTGATAATGATAGATATATTGTTATTAGTAGTATATTGAAGGCCACCAAAGGATCTATGGTTCATACTCGAGGAATTAAAATTAGATCTCTTTACATGACTTTTAGTTATAAGGATATTATTGTGGTTGCTGATGCAACTATGAAATCAAATTTATGGCATTATAAATTTAGGCACATGAGTAGAAAAGGATGAAAGTGCTTTTATAAATAGGCTACTAGATTTAAAGTTTGTTGAGTATAAATTTTGTAAAAGTTGCATTATTTGTAAGTAATAAAGGGCTAGCTTCTCAAAAGTTGCTAGCAACTTGAAGTCAAAGAAGTTAGAGTTGGTTTAAATCAATATATGAACCAACTTGATAATGAATAGAGGGCTATCAATACATTAATATATGAACCAACTTTTGTAAAAGTGCATTATTTGTAAGTAATAGAGGGGTAGTTCCTCAAAAGTTGCTAGTAACTTGAAGCCAAAGAAGTTAGAGTTGGTTCATATCAATATATGACCAACTTGTAAGTAACGCGTGTACCTAAGTTAATATGTAGTTTGATTTTAGTGAGATAGCTTGATAATGATGGATATATTGTTATTGGTAATATATTGAAGGCCACCAAAGGATCCATGGTTGTTGCTCGAGAAATTAAAATTAGAATTCTTTACATGACTTTTAGTTATAAGGACACTATTATGGTTACTGATGCAACTATGAAATCAAATTTACGGCATTATAAACTTAGGCACATGAGTAGAAAAAGGATGAAAGTGCTTTTATTAAAAAATCTACTATATTTAAAGTTTGTTAAGTATAACTTTTGTAAAAGTTGCATTGCTTTTATTAAAAAAATCTACTATATTTAAAGTTTGTTGAGTATAACTTTTGTAAAAGTTGCATTATTTGTAAGTAATAGTGGGCTAGTTTCTCAAAAGTTGCTAACAACTTGAAGCCACAGAAGTTAGAGTTGGTTCATATCAATATATGGGGGCATGACTTTGTAGCATCCCTTAGAGGCTCAAGGTACTACATGATATTCATTGATGACTTAACTATAAATTTATGAGTTTATTTTTTAAAATATAAATTTGATGTCTTAAGTACCTTCAAAAAGTGGAGAGCTATAGTTGAGAATAAGAAAATTTAAAAATTAAATGCTTACGATTCGATAATGGGAAAGAACACATTAATGTTGGATTCAAATAATATTGTATTGATAATGGGATCAAGATAAATAAGACAATTACAAAGAATGAATATAACTTTAAATGAACATGCCAAGAGTATGAGATTACACTCAGAGTTACCAAAGATGTTCTAGGCTGATACAATTAATTAATACCATTAAATTGCAAAATATTGTAAGAAGTTTGGAGTGGTAAAAAGATAAACACTTTTTTTTTAAGTATTTGATTGTGTTTCTTATATTCATAATAATTTTGCTGATAGAAATAAACTTGATTCTAAGTCAACAATTTTTTTTTATTGGCTGTAGTGATATTGAGTTTGGCTATCATTCTTAGAATGACCAAAATCAGAAGGTTATCAAAAGCAAAAATATTATCTTCAATGAACAACAATAAACTGGGTATAAAAACTACATGAACATATCTTGAAGTCAAAGAAGTCAAAAGTTACTCAATTAGAAGACTTCACAATAAATGAGTTACAAAATGATAAAGACAAAGTGAATATAACTAAAGAGAAGGAACCATGTATCATTGTGTTTGAACCCAAAAGATCTATTAGAACAATCAAACCACCACAAAGATATTCTCCATCATTATACTCTATCTTATTGATTGATCAAATTGAACCAAATAATTAAGAGGAAGTCATGCACATTGATAATTAAACTAAGTATGAGTTAACTATGAAGGATAAGATAGATTCACATCTAATTAGATATGGTAGTTGACAAAGTTACTCAAATAAAAAGAGGCATTGCATAACAAATGATTTTACTAAGTCAAAGAAGAATACGAGGGCAGCAAGAGAAAGAAAGCGTTGACTACACTAGAAGTTTTTCTCTAGTGTTAAAGAGGGCTATATTTAGAACTGTACATGGACTAATGACGAAAAAAACTTACACTTCAAGAAACTAAATGTAAAAAACAATCTTTTTTATGGTAACTTAAAAGAAGAAATTTACATTTAACAACCACAGGGCTTTTAAGAAAAGGAAAAATAAAATATGGTATTCAAACTTCAGAAGAGCTTATATAATCTAAAACAAGTACCAAAACAATGGTATAAGAAATTTGACAAATTTATATATGGTAATGGTTTTTTGAGGTGCTAAGTAGATCATTATTGTTATATGAAGAAATTCGACAAGTCTTATATCATTCTATTCATATATGTTGATGACATACTTATTGTAGGAGCTTGCATAGAAAAGATCTCTAAGCTAAAGAAAAAGTTAAAGGAATTTGCAATGAAAAACTTGTTGAAGTAACAAAGCAAATCTTATGATGAGTATTACTAAAGAAAAGGTGAATAGATCCTTAGAGCTATCACAAAAAGAATATGTAAAGAAAATTCTCAATAGATTCAATATGGATAAAGTAAAGCCTATGAGCATTGTTTGAGTTTCTCATTTAAACAATTTAAGAAGCAATTATCTTTGATAAAGTAAGAGTTAGCATATATGGCTAAGGTAATCTTATACTTTTGTTATTAGTAGTCTTATGTATGCTATAGCATAAGACTAGATATAACACATATAATAAGAATTGTACTTAAGTATATAAGGTTATATTTATGTTGACATGACTAATGATATATATGGTAGAAAGAGTAGTACTAGTTATATATATATATATATATATTAAGTGATACAATAATCAATTAGTTTTCAAGGTTAAAAAAAGATTGTTGCCTTTTCAACTACTAAGTAGAATATATTATAGTGATAAAAGTTAGTAAAGAGATGATATATTACATACTTTTGTGGAGAAATTAAGTAAGAAGCATGGTAATAGTGTGTTGCATTATGACGATCAAAGTGCTATACACTTAGTAAAGAACTTTGTTATGCTAGAATAAAGCACATACAAGTCCATTTTTATTTCACAAGATAAAATTTGAAAGATGGAGTTTTGCACTTGAAAAGATTCACAAAAATAAAAACCCAGCTAAAATGCTCATAAAGATCGTCGCAATAAAAAAATTAAAGCTATGCACAACTTTAACTAGACTTATCTCTTTAACTTGAAGAGTAGTTGTCATTGTAGAGAAGATAATTAACGATGAATGTAATACCCCAAAATTTTTATTTATTTTGATTGAATTTATTAGTCAAAAGAAATGGAAGAATTTGATTGGTTGAATAAGTATAGTATGGTATAAATGTTTGCATGGAATTAAAATCCATGCTATTACAACTTTTCCAACATTTGGACCAATAGAATTTTGCCAACATTGTTAAATGGAATTTACTAGAATTAGTTAGATTTTAACTAGATTTTTTATTTAGTTTAGTTATGAATAGTATTTAGAATTTTTGGACCAATCAAATGCCACCATTTCTAACCAATGGTATATTTGTAATTTTGAGTTTAGTTGGAGGTATTTTTGAAAAGAAAATAAAGGCTATAAAAGGGAGAATAGTATTGAAAAATTTAGAGAAACCAATACATTTGGCCGTCCCTTCCCTTTTGCATTTTCTCTCCATTTTTCTTTTATCCCCCTTTAAATTCAACAATTCTCAATACTTTCATTAGTAAATTAAGCCTCCAAATCCTTAATTAAAGCCTTCTTCATCAAGTTTCAAGGATCAATTTTAAGGTATAAGGTGTTATTCAAGGTGAGTTGATGCTAAAAATTCTATTGAATATGAATTTGGGGTTTCAAGGGTTAATAGATTAAGTAGCCATATAGAATTAGTGAATTATGCTTTTAATTTGGTAAATTAGAAATTTATTCATTATTTGTGTATTTTGGAAAATGAAGGTGAAAGCTTGGCTAAGGATAGCCAAGGAAAAAAGAAGGAGAAGATGTGAATCAAGTGGAGGAATTAAGCTTATAAGGTTGGTGTACACATTAGTTTGAAACTTAAATTCTTACCTTAGGAAATTTAGTGTATATTGATGTATTTTATTAATATGATGGATGAATATGTTGAACTATGGCATTAAATTGATAATTATATTGTTTCTAAATGTATTAAATATGTTTTGAGTATTGGATATTAATTGGTGGTCAAATTGAAAAGAAAAGAAAAATTGGGCATAAATATAAATTTTGAGAAAATAGGACTTATATGAAAAATTCTGGACTAAATTATAAATATTTAAAATTTTTATGTCTTTATGTGTATTAGTATGTAATTAGAACTTCTATATGACTTGTTGAAGAAATTGGGGCCTAATGGTAAATTTTGGAACAAATGGGCCTATAAGTGAAAAATTGAAAAATTTTAGGCTGAATTATTAAATCTGAAAATTTTGGAACTTATTTGGGTATTTTTGAATATTCTGGACCCATATGAAAAATTTTGGAACATTTGGACTTATGTATAAAAATTTTAGGCATAAAGGTGAATAGTAAAAACTTTTGGGCCTATTTATAATAATAAAAAAATATTTGTGTCTAAATATTAATAATAAAAAAAATTGAATAAATGTAAATTTGTATAATAATTTAGTTTAATAATAATAAATTTGTGTTAAAATATTTTTTTTAAAAGAAAAATAATGTATTATAATAATACTATTGTGACGCTCTAAATAAACCTGAACATTGGTAGGGAAGGATTGGTAGTTGACATGTCAATAGGGTATTATAGCAGTACTGCGCCGTTTGCTTGTTCGATGATACTACTCTGTGTATCTGATCTGTTATCTATTCTGATATGTTCTGGATCCGATGGGTAGTCACTGAGTGGCCGATGCCGGATCATTATCTTATATTTGTTAGCCCATTAGTCAATCTATGGTATCGTGTCAGCATTTATTTTGGGCGCCTATTTGGATTAAGTATAAATATGATATTTGTGTATATATATATATATATATTTGATTAATTGAAATGAGAAATCGAAATAATATTTTGGTTTAATGAATTGATTAATTGATAAATTTTGATTTATTATGATATATGGAGAAAAATTGGTATTACTCAAAATTTCATTGTTTATATATATAGTTTATTGCAAAAAGGTAATAAAATTTTATTATACTATTTTATCTTTTGTGTACACCCACTAAGCTGTTGTGCTTAGCGCGTTGGATTTACCATGCGCAGGTAGTAGAGTTGCCATCATTAAAGGCTGAAGAGTAAATCTTTCTGCAGCTGCTCGAATTTGGTCACATCCTTTCTCTATATATAATTATTTTTTATAGATATTTTGCTTGTCTATAGACTGTTGTGTATTATATTATGGACATTAAGTGTATGTGCATGTATATATGTATTTATTCAAAACTGTCTCTTTTAAAACTATGATATATATTTTGATAATATACTGAATGTGAAATAGTTTTGTAAAGGTTTGATACATTTATATTGTAATATGAGTTGCGAATATTTGCTGAAAGACAAATATGGAAGTTGGTTAAGAATGGATATGGAAATTTTGGGAGTGTTTCTTTTGTTACAGGTAATGTAAAAATCAAATTTTTAGGGGAGACTCTGTCAGTTTTTTCCTGTAAATGTTTATAAAAAATATATATATATATATATTTTTGAAGTTTGAATAATCATTATCGTTGTTTTTGTTCGATGCAATCGTAGCACCCCCTGATCTCGTGTCTTGATGAGAGGCGAGTGAGGAGTGTGTGTACATTTTTAGTGGTATCAGAGCCTAGGTTTAGGCGTTCCTAAGACCTAGATGTGTGTAGCATTTTGCGTGTGGATGCATTAAAAAATATATATATATGTATTTATAAGAGGATGTGACTCTGACTTGCAGAATTCTCTTCTGTCTTATTTAGGATAAGAAATGGAACCCTCTAACACCTGAAGAGCCGAGGGTGCTGATAGGAGTGTGGGTGATAGCCTAGTCAATGTAGCTGGGGGAGTTTCACGTGAGTCATCAAGCCCAAAGATGCCTGCACAGGCCGAGCAAGGCCAGCCAGTGTTTATGTAGCAAATGGCCGAGTTCTTTCAGTATATAACCCAAGCTACACCTCAAAAATCGGTAATAGAGAGATTGGCGAAATATCGACCTACTGATTTCCATGGAAAACGAGATGAGGATGCATCCGTTGCTGAGTATTGGTTTGAGCGCACACAGAGAATTTTACAGCAGCTTCATTGCACACCGGAGGAAAGCTTAGAGTATGCAATTTCTCTTTTACAGGAAGATGCCTACCAGTGGTGGACTTCAGTATCACAGATGGTACGACCTGAGGAGCGAAGCTGGGATTTCTTTCAGAGAGAATTCAAAAGGAAGTATATTGGTCGTATCTATATTGATAATATGAAGAGAGAATTTATTAATCTGAAGCAGCGGCAGATGACAGTGATTGAATACGAGAGAGAGTTTATTAGGCTGAGTAAGTACGCTCCAGAGATTGTAGCTGTGGAGGCAGACAAATGCAGACGGTTCGAGGATGGCCTGAATGATTATATATGCCTTCAGATTACAACGCTTCAGATCGAAGAATTTCAGAGACTAGTTTCTGCAGCGCTTAATATAGAAAGGGTGAAGAAAAAAGAATAGGCCAGGAAAGATAGAAGCCAGCTAAAAAGGGGTCCAGGATAATCTAGTGCATGCCAACAATCGAGTAAGAAATTTAAGGGACCTCAGACTAATGGCCAGCCGTACGTGTTGAGGCAGGGACTGGGATCCTCTGTTAAGTTAGGACATCCGACAGTTTCTATAGCCAGTAACCCTGGGAGCACAGTGAGAACACCGGCCCCTGTATGTGTGCACTGTGGTAGAAAGCATTTGGGGGAATGCTGGAGGTTGATAGGTGCTTGCTTTAAATGTGGATCACATGATCATTTTCTGAAAGATTGCCCGAGAAATAAGGGTAATTTTATTCTACCAACTGAGAGATTAGCTACTACGAGTCAGAAAAGCGGAAGGCCCAGCCAAGCAAATGTAGCAAGAAGCAGTCAGAAACAAGTACCTGCACCAGTAGGAAGATAGAAAACTCGGACTCCAGCACGTACTTATGCCATCAGGGCTCAAGAGGAGCAAGAAGCACCTGATGTTATCGTGGGTACAGTTTCTATCTTTGACACCTCAGCTCATGCATTGATAGACCAGGATCCACTCATTCATATATTTGTACTACTATCCCTAGGAAGAGAAACATACAGGCTGACATGACTGAACATAAGGTGTTAGTTAGTAATCCTTTAGGTCACAGTGTGATCGTGAATAGGGTGTATCAAGGATGTCCGATTCAGATACAGGGGTATGAATTTCTAGGCGATTTAATGGAATTGCCTTTTCAGGACTTTGATGTAATTTTAGGTATGGATTGGTTGTCACAGCACCAAGTTGTAATTGATTGCCGCTTAAAAAGAATTACTCTTCAGACTGAAGATGGAAAGGAGATAACTA
The DNA here is from genome assembly GCA_946807835.1 of Ailanthus altissimus. NCBI lineage: Eukaryota > Viridiplantae > Streptophyta > Magnoliopsida > Sapindales > Simaroubaceae > Ailanthus > Ailanthus altissimus. The sequence goes on from OX327698.1 coordinate 19,058,535, forward strand.
TGGTAGGAGAAAAGGCAGACTATCTCTCTAATGTTATTTCAGTCACTACTACTAAAAGATTAATCAGGAAAGGGTGTGAAGCTTATCTGGCACATGTAGTTGATTTGAGGAGAGATGGATCTAATCTTCAAGATATACCCACTGTGTGTGACTTTTCAGATGTATTTCTGGATGATTTACCTAGCATGCCACCAGAAAGAGAAATAGAATTTGTTATTGATATTGTATCAGGTACTACCCCAATATCTATTCCACCTTACAGAATGGCACCTACAGAGCTGAAGGAAGTAAAGATACAATTGCAGGAGTTACTAGACAAGGGATTTATACGACCCAGTGTATCTCCGTGGGGCGCACCCTTTTATTTGTGAAAAAGAAGGATGGGTCACTCAGACTGTGTGTGGATTACAGATAGTTGAACAAGGTTACAGTCAAGAATAAATATCCTCTACCTAAAATTGATGATTTGTTTGACCAATTGAGAGGAGCTAGTGTTTTCTTTAAGATAGATTTGAGATCAGGGTATCATCAGTTAAGAGTGAAAGAGTCTGATATTTCGAAGACAGCTTTTCGAACTCGATACGAACATTATGAGTTTGTTGTAATGTCATTCGGGCTGACGAATGCACCTACAGCCTTTATGGATTTGATGAACCATATTTTTCGCCCGTACCTTGATCAGTTTGTAGTGGTGTTTATTAATGATATTCTAATTTACTCTAAGACCCCAGAAGAGCATGATAGCCATCTCCGTACTGTATTGCAGACTCTAAGAGAGCAGATGACAGGACCCGACCCGAGACCCTCTACTATAGATCCCAGTGGCCCTGCCGGGCACCCCGACGGAAGTTCCTCCAAACCTAACTGGGTATGTTGAGAAATTTCGCGAGGCGAACCCCTTTTTAATTCTTGTTACTACTAAGAAGGTCTAGTAACATACACGAAAACGGCATCTTAATTTTAAAAACAAACGGACAGAGTTTCCTCTATTTTTCGAAAAATCCATATAAAACCTGCAAAGAAATTTCACTTCTATTTTCAATACATCTCAATTCTACCAATTCGGACCTCCGGTCCTTTCGAATCAAATCCAACACAACTCAATTATTCATTTGAATCACAATTAAGCGTAATCATAGAAGTAAAAAGAACGATCATCATAAAATTAAAATCTTTTCTTCTCGGTTCAAAACATACATCCAAATATACATGCCTATAACTATTATGCATAAAGTAAAGGGTGCTATTTAGCACATTTACATGTACAAAAAATGATCTTCGGATTCGGCCCACTACTCAGTAATAGGAGAATCAGCAGCTTGCGTACCAAGACCTGCACTTGAAAAAGGGGTTCAGAAAACATAAAACACAAAACGGGTGAGCTAAAGGAGCTCAGTGAGTGTAAATAAAATTTCAATAAAATAACATCATGTATAGATAGCAAATTCTAAAGTTCATGCAGAAATCATGCTTATAAAATTGACGTAAAATTGTAAAACGGTTTCTAGCATCATATGCTATTGAAATCTTGCCAAGCGGGTTTTATCTACATCTTTGGAAAACTATATTCAGAATCTGTATAACATAATAACTGTTGTGTGCATATAAATGCATAAATCCTATCGATAAATCAAAAACTAGTAAAATCCTCGCTCTGCCATTTTCTTTCTAAACTGTACCAATAGTAACCTTAAAGTTCTATACCCACGCAGCGACTCAACTAGCACCGCATACGTGAGTAGGTCACGGGGCACCTCAACTAGCAGCACCCACAGTGACATCTTAAGACATCTCACTGGCTATGCAGCGGAATCCTACATCGCATGCATATAGCGAGACAATACCCCGTACACATAGAGCGACTCACATGACTCAACTTCCCGAATTCCCGGAGTTAGTGACACATCCCCAAGACCTGCCCATGTGCACGGGATATACCAGTTGGGTCTAATACAATCATCACCACTATAATCTGAAGGTACCAATGGCCTTAAAAACGAATGCAGAAATTTTAAAACTGTTTCTCAATTCGAACATGTAAAGGCATGTTTATGAATATGTATCAAGATCATAAATCATGGTTATGCATCGAAAGCTCATAAAACATGCATATTCATTATGCGAAAACATAATAAACGCAAAGTAAAAGAAATGGCAGATTTCCACTCACAACCGCTCCGCGCTCAATTTCTCTCCCGATTTCTGCTCCTGTTAACGCTCTCGGTTATCTTCACCTACGTGCCACAAATGACATTTAGAACTAAATCGAATGCTAGAATCTCATTTAACTACTAAACGCCCTAATCGGCATACAAAGCCCGGATGCATACTACTTCCCAATTTTAGTTACGGAGCCATAATCGAAACTAACTCACCATCCGGCGCCCTGAAAATTATTGAACACCTTATAACTTGGTTGGACGTAATTGCCCTTCACCTTTCCAACATGGACAATTATGTTTCATTTTCTTCATTTTTGGTTTTTTCATCAACCATATACATTCAATTTACAATATGCACCATTTACACACAACAATTCAATCAAAACACCACTCAATTCCTAACTTCCCTAAAGTGGCAGAATTTCACCCTAGGTTCCAACACATTCATTTTCTCAATTTCTTGTTCCAATTACAACAAAATCATGCCAATTTCATTCTAAATCCCTAATTACAACAAAATCACCAAAAATCCTAATTCTCACCTTGTCAATTTCTTCAAATTGATGACTCCTTCAAGCTCCAAACTAGAATTCAACTCAATCTAAGCCAAGAATACACATAAGAATGTCAATTGGAGCATTCTTGAAAGTTTACTTATCAAACTCATAAAATAATGCTTTTCTTACCTCTTTTTCTTGAATTTCCACTAATTGAGGCTTCAATTGAGGTTAAAGATTCATATGTAACCTTATTTTAGCTTGATTACACATGAAAAATCATAAAAAAAAACTTGAATAGTCACTGTAGCAGCACCCCCCTTTGAAGCTCGAATTTCTCTCTTTTTTTGGCTAAGTGTTGGTTTTGATCTCTCTTCAAATTTCTACACACTTCTAACATATATATAGTGCTCCCTCAATTGACCATTTTGCCTTTCAACTTACTTAAAACTTTTAATTTGCCATTAGTTAAAAACTAATTATGTAATTAGTTCATTTGTAACTATCTAGTTAGAATAGTTCAAAGAACTAATTAGAACTTCCAACTTGGCAATCCATGAGATTTCTTCTAATTGGTCCATTCTCTACTATATGGATTATGTTTCTCAACAAAGGCTTGTTCCATTCATAACCCTTAAATGAAAATTCATGTAGTAAATTAGGATTTCCTTTTCTAAGCCAATAGAGAAAAATTCTAAAAATATTTTAGAGTCGTCCGGCGCACTGATCGAGTGTGAAATTATTAAATTAGGTCTAATATCTCTCACGTGCACTATAAAAGGAATATTTCTAATAAGATTAAAATTGAGTAACCCTACGGTGTCTTATTTGCTCTATACCAAAATCTAGGCGCCAATACTACTAATAGGGATTGGATATTACAGTTACTGACATACTATGAATGTTGTCCCACTAGGTGTGCCAAAAATATGTTCATACTATAAATTTTGAAGGGACTTAGGGTTTATGTATGCTCAGTCTTGATGAAAGGCAAGTTAAGAGGGTGTTACAATGAATTAGTTTTTAAGTAGGATATTGTTAAATATATAGAGCCTAATTAGTTGTCTTATTTATGCTCATCCTAGTTTGTTTCCATAGATGTAACTATTTTTTTTTTTTAGTTAGGTTGAAATTTTTTTTTCAATATTATTTCATGAGTTTTTAATGATCCAAGAAGAATTTATTTATAAAAGAAAAAAAGAAAAAAGTATCATATAAAATAATGAATATTCTTATCATATTAAAATAGTATATCATAATTAAAACATATATCAATAACAAAATAAAATATAAGATGTAAATAAAATACTACACTATTATAGTTTAGCGATCTGTTAAAGAATAAAAATTCATCTAGTATTAATTATGAATTATTAGAATTAGATTGAATTAACTATTAAAGTTAAATTCACTTTAATATATATATATGAAATAAAGATAAAATGATACAAACTTGAGTGTTTAATAACACTCACATACACACTACTGTATGAATGTCGTCGAATAAAAGTAGCAAAAAATCAAAACCTCTTAACTTAGAAACCCTAAGCAAAGCCTGCCATCACCATTCCCACTAAACCCCTTCTCCGGTGGATCTGAGACTAAGACTACAACCGTTCAACTTCTCTGTTCTATCTATGTTTCTCCTGCTTTGCTTCGTTTTTTTGTTTTTGTTTTGCTATTTGGCTTTTCAGGTTGTTCTGTCAGTCCGGCGTCTCCTTCCGACTACCACGCCACTGTTGGGGTCCTTGATCGCGTCGTATCGTCGGTGTCTTTGGTGGTGGTTGCTTCCGACTAGATCTTGGCGAGCTTAAAACTCCTTGTGCTGCATTTTTGAACTTCTGCACCACTGTGTTTTTGGGATTCGGCACAACGACGTTTCTTCATACGGCACTGTCTTCGGTGTACCGTAGGTGTCTTCAGTGCTTCCCCTGAGCATTCTTGCTGTCGTGGTGTGCCTTATAGTCGCCATCGAACAAGACACCATTGCATATCTTTTTCTTCGTTGGCTCATGGGGCCGCCGACCTTTGTTGGCGATTTCGACACAGCGACTTGCTTGGACGTTTCTGCTTCTTCGGTGCTTGATGTGGTGCTCGCTTTGGTGTAGTTTCGGCCTCCATGCCTCTGCGCTGAACTGTCTCCATGGTTTTGTGGTTTTTGTTTGTTTTCCCGTTTCTGTTTCAGGTGGAGCCAAACATTCTGGCCCGCGAGCTCCTGTGTAATGTGATCATCCGATTGTCGCAGAGTCTCATTGACACCATCGAGCTTCTCGAGTAGTCACCGGTTGTTTCATCGGCCGTTCTCCGGTCGTGCTCCAAATGGATCCAGTTTGCGCAGCCTTTAACATACAACACTACAGCCACTTATGCTGCGGATTTCCTCATTTTCTGGGGTTCCTATCGTTCAGGTTTACCGCCAAATGTGTGCAACCCCCCGGCCATCTCCCTGAACTCACTGCCTTGTTGACTACAGTCGTCATTCAGCCCCTGCACTTGAGCAATACCGCTCTCAGTAGCTGTGCTCCCGTCCAACAATTCTACGTTCATTGTGGTTTCGATATTTATGCCAGTTGCTTGGTCACTGTTTGTTGATTTTATGCAAAATGGAGTATTTGTTTGACTTAACTTTAATTTTATGCAACAATAATCTCTCCATTTCTTAAGGGATCTGTATTTTCCTTTTATGTGAGGTCTGGTATCAATTTCTACGAAAAGGTCTATTTTTTCTTTCTGCGAAAAAGTCTGTCTTTCCTTTCTACGAAAATGTCTTATATCTCTTTCTTTTGAAAGAGTTCGTATGTGTTATTACCCAAGATGAGTATAACTACTATTCTTCTTTGTAAGAGTTTTGGCTCAGATGATTTTAAAATATAATTATCTTATTCTGCTATTCTTTTGATCTGTGTATCAAAGACATCTGTTATAGTATCTTGATGATATTAATGATACGATATGAAATCATTTAAAAATAAGAATAATACTCACGTTCACAAGAGAATAATTTTTTAAAAAATAAAATAAAATTGGTATGACTTGCATGTGAAAAGATACTTTATAAGTTCATTTATAATATTTAATTATTAGAAGTATAAGAAAACTTGTCGTTCAAAAAATATTAAAATATAAGTTAATTCAAACTCTATTAAATTAAGAAATATAAATAAACATTTATGTTGTTAAAATAAAAAATACATTTTTTTAAAAAGAAATAATTTGAAGTAAAATATAAATTTTTAGGTGACTTAAAGAAATAAACACTAATATTATTTTTTTGGTTCTTTTTAATATATAATTTACAATACATTTCTTTTTTCTCATAGTTCTGTCACTGTTTGTTTCTTACTAGTAAAGGAAAATAATCTTAATTTATTTTTTACGAGTAATAATAGTTCTTAATTCATTTTTTATTGAATAAAAGATAATACTCTAATCTATTTTTTTACTAGACATAGGATTTTAGAGTGATGTTTGTATGTCTATATAAAGAGTAGTGTGAGGACAAGCATTGTATCTTGTAATACTATCATATCATAGTAAAATATTATAGCGATAGTCGACGTAAACTTAAATTAAAGATGAACCACTATAATTTATGTGTGTGTGTTTTTTTTTGGGCTTATGTTTGGCTTTTATTAATTTAATTGATCATATTTATAGGTGGACCAAGGTTTAATCTACAATAACCTCCAACATTTTTGTTATAATTTTTAATTTTCTGTCACTGTTTTTTTTAAAATGTTTGCATTATAAATTTCAAGTTTTTAGATAATTTATTATATATATATAACTTAGAAAATTGTAATAGAGATATGGAGCCATTATCATGGAAGTCTTGTGCTCTCAAGCTCATATCTGATATTTAATTATTAGGAATATGACTTTTCAAGTTGTAAGTCTTGTATTTGAAGTTACAAAAGTAATGCAAATGTATGAATATCTCATTCTTACCATGATCAATCCATGCTTATTCATGATAAAATGATTCCTCTTAGACCCCATAAAAAGTTTAGCATTCATTATAAGTTGGATTTGATAGTAGCAAAATGGGTTTGCAAGGAATGGGGGAAAAAACAATGTGGGTTCCTGGGGACCGAAGAAGCAGTGAGGTAAAGCCAATGGTCATGGTGGGGGAAAGAGGGTCTTTGTGGATTATGCTGGTGGCCGGTTGCCGGTGGCTGGTTGCTGGTTGGGTGTAAGCAAAAGTCAATTCGATTATGAAGGAGCCAGCTGTATTGATTATTGAATTGAGTTATTATTATACTATTCTTATCATAAAACACAAAGAGGCAGACATAGAGATTACTGCCATTCGCTTTATCTTTTTCTTTTAAAGCACTCGTAATCGTGCAGGAAAAAGTACATTTTAGAAAATGGTCTTTTTGTTTGTTGCATTAATGCATTATTATATGTGTTATGATTTCAAAAGGACAGTTGGGAGGTAGTAAAGATTGAAGTGGATTTCTTGAAGAAATATCCGCACAAAACTTTCAATGATTATTTATTTATTTTTACATATGTTTGATGGGATTATCATTTACAAGATTTTCGTTTTCAATTTCTTTCATTATGGGGCTTAGGCAACTTGATTCTGATCCAACTCAGTCTTTAATCTCTATTAACTCTTTTTTAACTTTTGAAGTTTTGTGGATCGTTACTTCCATAGTTAATGATCCCAGGTTCTTGTTCTCAGCTTTTCAATTTACCAAAACGTCCTCGTTCATATGTAAAGACATTGTAATGCTCAAATTAAATTTAGAAGAGAAATTTAAAGGTTTAAGTCCAAGGAAGAAAGTTTATCAAGAATAAAAATATGTTTTCTTAAAAGGAAAATAAAGTATTTGGAGAATATCAATAATTAGTGAAAGTTGAATTCAAATTGAGATTTAATAAACATATGAGTAATGCTATAATTTTAAAATAATATTTTAAATTTTTTATTTAAGATATTATTTAAAAAGTATAATATTATTTTAAATATATATGTATATTTTTGAATGAATTTAATAAAAATAACATTCTTTTTTATAGAGGGGATTTGGAGAAAAAAATGTTGATTTTTCCTCCAAACTTTCCCAGCCATCGGCTTAGCCACTTTTTTCTTCCAACGTTTGACCAGTCACATTGGCAATCTAACTGGCATGTGGGCTATTCTTAGAGATGGGCCAAAAACACTAAACTCTGCTATCAATTTAAAAAAAAAAAAATGTAGTGTTTTGTTCAAAAACACTCTGCGTTTGACTTACCCAACCCTCCTAAAACACGAATTCAGAATCAGAAGACAAAAACATCAAAAATTGAATACTCTCTCTCTCACTCTCAGTGTCTCCCCTTGGTTAGTAAAACATTCAAAAAGTAAAGCATAACTCCAAACTGCGACCATCCACCACTGCCCCCCGAAGTTAGAACCCAAATCTTTGCCACCGTTGCACTTGGTGGAGTCGACAAAACTGATTGTGCACTACTTGCTAAGCTTACTCAGTGCCTAGTGTTTCGTTCTATATCAAATAGAAATTAGGTGGATATTGAATTTATAAAGGTGAGTATACAATATTATTTAATATGTTAGTCTTTTGGATCAATAACAAGCGTCCGACCTGTGACATTTAGTGCATAAGAGTAAATTTAAATTCTCATTTGTATGTGGACTCCTAAAATTACCCTAATGAAGATTGTCATATTGGATGTGAGTCCCCTATGCTACCAGAGGATGGGCAATAAGGGCAAAGTAGACCCTAAAAATTCTATGTCTTAAGTTCCAATAAAGATTGTTACATAGGTAGTAGGTTCCTTATCCTTAGGGAGATGGGCAATACGGATCAAGTTGGTCATTGAGTTTGGGCCATATTGTGACGATGGCGTCACGTGATTAGGTGAAGGAGAATGTCACGTCCCATAATAAATAAAAATTAGATGAATTTTAAGTATATAAAAATAGAAATTAGGTGGATATTGAATTTATAAAGGTGAGTATACAACATTATTTAATATGTTAGTCTTTTGGGTCAATAACAAGCGTCCGACCTGTGACATTTAGTGCATAAGAGTAAATTCAAATTCTCATTTGTATGTGGACTCCTAAAATTACCCTAATGAAGATTGTCATATTGGATGTGAGTCTCCTATGCTACCAGAGGATGGGCAATAAGGGCAAAGTAGACCCTAAAAATTCTATGTCTTAAGTTCCAATAAAGATTGTTACATAGGTAGTAAGTTCCTTATCCTTAGGGAGATGGGCAATACGGATCAAGTTGGTCATTGAGTTTGGGCCATATTGTGACGATAGCGTCACGTGATTAGGTGAAGGAGAATGTCACGTCCCATAATAAATAAAAATTAGATGAATTTTAGGTATATAAAAATAAGTATGCAGTATAACAGGTTAGTCTTTTTTATCAATAATAAATCTCCGATCCATAACACTAAGCATCTGTTGTTTGCATTGACCATTCCCCCCACCCCCCCCCCCCCCCCCCCCCCCCCCCCCCCCCGGGCATTGTTGCAATAGTCACAGAATCTGGCCCAAGCCCAAAAATAATGAGAAACAATATAGTAAGCACATGGACATGGTAATTCTTCGAATTTCAAACTTTTAATTCTCATTCCAAATTTTTTATATGAATATCCTTATTTATATCTAGGGTGACGAGTCAATGATTATTTATTAATATGCAAATATAAATACATTATAAAATTTATATGAATATAATATTTATATATATGATGATGATGATGAATTGATGATTATTTATTAATATGTAAGTATAAATACATTGTGAATTGATGACTATAATTATGTTTAATGGATTAAAATTTATGCTATGTTTATTTTTTCTTTTATAGCTTGTGTTGGTGGAATATTATTTTGAATTTTTAAAATTGTGAATTGTGATGCGCATTTTGGCAAGCAACTCCTACGATGCGCACTCCTTCTCCATTTAATGTCAGGGATTCAAAACTCCCTCCCATGGTAGTTATAAAATGTTTAAATATTTTTTTTTTGTGAATTGTGATTAATTCGTGTGTATTTTTATTTGTTCTTAAATAAATGAATATTCGAGCTCACGATCAAGTTTGGATTGGGATGAAAATCACCATGTCTTTTTTTTAATTCACATTATGGATACTGGATAGTATGTTTCTAAATTATTTTCTTATGATTATGTAAAATTTGTCAATTTAAAAGACAAAAGTGTTTTGGACTTGTGGTGTATGATGTAGATGATAGTGTTTGGTATTGACTGTTGAATTGTTGATTATATTGGAATTTGGAGTATTATATATTTATTTAATTGTTTTGAAGGTCTTTAAAATATGTGAATATCATTATTTTAGGGAGATTCTATTGAAGTATTTTTGTCGGTTACACAATTAAATTAATTAATCAATTTAATTTTTGTTATTAATTTATGATATTCAATTGAATGATTTCATGAATCTAAAAGTCTAATTGGGTGTTAAGCAATTCATTAATTAAAGAGCAATATTGAATTTTAATTTATTCGATTGGATCATTTGATTAATATAAAAGTTAATTGGGTGTAGCACAACTAACTAATTCAAGTGAAATATAAAATTTTATTTTTTAATTTATTTAATTTAATCATTTAATTAACATAAAAGTCCAATTGAGTGTTAAAGAATTAATTAATTGAAGTGAAACCTTGAATTTTATATTATAAAAGTTCAATTAGGTGCTATAAAATTAATTAACTGAAGTATAATATTGAATTTTAATTTTAATTTATTCAATTAAATTATTTAATTATTATATAATTATAAAAGTTCATTTGGGTATTACACAATTAATTTATTGAAGTGCAACATTAAATTTCAATTTCAATTTAATCAACTAAATTATTTGATTAATATAAATTATAAAAGTCCAATTGAGAGTTACACAATTAATTACTTGAAGTGCAAATTGAATTTTAATTTATCCAATTGACTAATTTGATTAATATAAATTATAAAAGTCTAATTTTAGGTTACACAATTAATTAAAAATACAATTAAATTAATTTATATAATACAAAATAATAAATTACAATTTAATATTTAATTATGCAAAAGCTCATATTTGATTAATTTGATTTTAAATCCTAAATATTAAATATAATTACCATTAAGCCCAAAAAAATACTACTCCAAACCCATACTAAATATCTAACTCACCCAAACCCAGAATAGAAAGCCCAAATTGAATAAGGAGTTAAAATCGAATAGAATCAAACTAAATCGATCGATTCAATTTAAGATTAAGCCAACTCAAAATCGAATTTGCCCAATTCTAACTATTTTGACTTAGACTATGCTAACATAAAAGATTCCTTCCAAGATCTCATTCTAAGAAAGTGATGAGTTTGCTCCTAGATTTGTTAAAAAACACTTTTTCTAAAATAATGGAGTTGTCTATAATTTTGAGGATGAATCCTGTAAGTGCTACTGAATTATTGGGTGGTTTATTTATATGGGTTGATAGTAATATGATTCCCAAGATGAGCAGTAGGGAGTGAGAACTCAAGAGTTCCAATCCTAGATTATGGTAAGTATGCGAGTGAGCAGCAGCGAGTGAGAACTCAAGAGTTTCTTGAATGAAAACCAATGTCGCATAGCTTCTGCAAGATCTTTTCATCGAAGGTTATGTTTTGGGATGAAATTAGGCACATATAGCTTGCTTCCCAAAGATTTCAACGAGGGATGTGGTTGGTATTAAGGCTAGTCAGCGAGGCACTTGGATGATGATCTAAAAAGAATTTATTATGATTATGCTGATGAGGGTGCTTCTAAGGTAGACTTGGACATTGTGGACCTTCCTCAAAGTGGATCCGCTGATGAAGAAAAATTAACCTTCCTATCCTTAATTTCTTTATAGAATTTTTGTAAAAAGAAATTGTTAAATCTAACATGTAATGAAACAATCGTTCAGGAATACAAATATTTTTGAATCAATTTCAATTCCTTCATATATTGACGGAAGTAGGTGGACAAAAAAAAAAAAAAATTAAACCAATACGAATTAAATTGGTTAGTTAATTTTCTATAATGAGAAGGATCGTTCAATTCTTAATTTTAAGAAAAATAGATGGTTCGGTTTGATATTGGTTCGATTATGCGAATAACTGAAAATGAACTGAAAAAAATTAAATTTTTAATTAAAAAATTCAATATTGTCACGTGTCATATTTTCATTGGCTAAGAAATAATGCAACTATGAAATCGGCCATATTAGATTACATACACACACATGAAAATAGACCTAAAAACCCTATTATCACTCTCTCTTGCCCTCTCCTCTCAACTCATGTTGCTGGTTCTCCATCGTTGGTTCCAGCCATAACAAATCAATTTTGGCCAAAATATGCTGCCCCACCTAGTCGTTCTAGTCAGAACAAGTCAACGTCGCCGTAAAGCCTGCAACTCCTAGCTTGTCCACGCCTTGGCTACTTGTCGATTTTCTATGTCATCGGCCGTCTGATAGCCTCTAACCACGTTCCACTAGTTCCTAGCCTTCGGTCGTCTATCACAGTGTCACTGATTTCTAGCCACCAGCCAATAGGAATATACTGTCATCACTTTTTAGATTTTACTTTAATTGTTTTATTTAATAATTTTTAAATTATTATTATTAGCAATTAGCTTTTAACATTTAGCAATTCTAGCATCAATCATAAATTGTGAATTATGAACTAGAATTGCTTGGAAAATCAAATTGCTTGAGTTGCTTGTTAATCATTAGAAGCCTTATCATATTCTGTTAAAAAAAATAGCTAAGAATAAGAAAATGGCATCTTCGCGCTTTGGATAAATTTTGATTTAGACTTTAATTGTTCTCTCTCTCTCCAAGAGCATTTAATAGTTAGATTCAAAATGGGTGAATTTTTTAGTGAAATAACATAAATTATTCATTGTGTAGAAGAAAATGAATTCGGTTTATGTTTCTAAGAATCACAAGTTGGTTGATATCAACTATTTTAAATAGCATGAGATTTAAGTAATAGAAGAATCAATATAGAGCATTGATGTGGGTGTACTTGCAACTTGAATTGCCACATCTACGTGAGTTGTGAATTTTTGGCTATAATTATTGTATTTATTTTTTGGTTGATTTGATGTTCTTAACTTTTATAGGCAATTGGATAATGATTTGTAATTTTGTGGTGTATTTTTATCTTTTGATGGATTATTTAATTTTTGATATTGGTGAATGATGATTTGTGATCTTATGATGAATATTTATGATAAAATTGGTAGATAATTTAATTTTGATGAATGATAATTTGTGATTTTATGATAAATATTTTAATTTTGATGAATGATAATTTATGAATTTATGATGGATATTTATGGATAATTTCATGGAAAATTTGATTTTGAAATATATTTAGCTCAAATTAAGTAAATATGAAATAGGTCAAAATTTTTGGCCAAAAATTGGTGGACAAGAATTTTAAAAAAATACAAAAAAAAAACCCCACATAATTTTTGGCCCAATAGAAAAATTTTTTGCATAATTTTTGGCCTAAAATAGCCTAAATCCAAAAAAAGGAAAAAAAACCCACAAAATTAGTAAGTCCAAAATGGCCTAAAACTAAAAAAAATTGAATCAAAAAAATTGGTTCGCTTATATTCAATTACCCTTAGTACATTCAATTTTTTCGATTCTCTTAAAATTACGGGCTAGTTGGTTTCGACCAAAACTAGATTAAATTGGCCCGTGCCTACCTTTAGATGGAAACATCTTTTATAAACATGTGTAATTTGGTTATTATTGAGTTATAAATTCAACCATTTGGATGCATCTTTTTAACTTACTTGAGTGTGGTTTTGTTGATTTGTTGTGATTTTTAGAAAGGATTTTCCTAAGTAAAATTTTCTTACTTTATGATTTTACTTCTAACTTCAATTGTATACTTGTGCTGCTTTTGTGAGATTTGTTTGATGTTGATTATATGCTTCCTGATTTTTTAATTTGTGGCATTTTGTTTATTTTTGGAACAATCGTTTTGTGCTTTAATGCTTCTTTGGTTGTTTTGAATCTAATCTACGTTGAATGAAATTTGACTTATAAACTTTGTGATCCTTCTTGGAAAGGACTAGATATGTTGGAATATGATTTTTGGTCCTTCTTAGGAAGGATTATTCTAAATGTAGTGTGTGAAGGATTTTGTCACGAGCACTTTGACTTTTTCTAAAAGGGTGATTTTTTTTTTTTATATTTTGAACAAAAAACTTTTCTAAGGAATTACCAGCACTTGGATCTTTCTTAGAAAGGTAGTATTTAATATTTTGAGCACACAAACCTTTTAGGGAAGAATTTTTCTACTAACACTTTAATTTTCTCAGGAAGGATGACATTTCATTTTTAAAGACACAATTTCAAGAAAAAATCTTATCACCAGAACTTTGATCCTTATTAAAAGTTGAATTTTCCTTTTGAAAACTTTGATCTATCTAGGAGAAGAATCTTCCTACCAACATTTTAATTCTTTATAAAAGGTCTTTTTTTTTTTAATATTTGAACAAACGGTCTTTTTAAGAAGAATCGTGCTATCAACACTTTAATTCCTTTTGAATGTTGATTTTTTTTTAAAAAAATTTAAATAAATAATCCTCCCAAGAAAAATCTTGCTATTAACACTTTGATTCTTTTTGGAAGGTCAACTTTTGATATTTAATTACGTGATTCTTCCAAGGAAGAATTGCATTAACATTTTGTTCTTCTTTGAAAGATTTATGTATTGAGAATTATGGAATTAAAAAATCATCTTTATTAAATTAAAAAAGTTTTATGTACAAAAAATGAACGATTTTATATATAGAATTTTTTCAGCTTTGAGATGCTTTATAGTGTGGGCATGGTCTTTCCATCTACAATCTATAAGATGAAGACTGCTTTTCTAATACTTCAATTAATCTTGAAATATAAGATACTCATCCCATGTCTTTACCATAATCCCTCTATTTTGCTATTTATTTATGTCAAGTACTTATCGTAACATTAGGTCGCCTTCATTTAACACTTATTTTTTTACTTTTCGATCATACTGACTCTTCATCTTTCCTTTGTAAATGGCAATGTATAGCATCTATAAGATCTTTGGTTGTTGATAATTCTTCATCATTCAAATCCAACTTTACCAATGTAGTATGCAAGGTAAAGATGAACACTTTAATAGGTAACACAACTCCCAAATTATATACAAGGGCATATGAAAAAGTCTTCACTGATTTTCTTTCTTTCGTTTTATAAGCTTGTAAGATGCTTGGCAATTCTTTTAACCATGTCCCTTTTTTCCATTCTAATGTCTTCCTCAAGATTGTGAAGTTGGTTGTATTAGTGGTTTTTGCTTGTACATTATGTGTAAATTTTGGGAAGAGATTCATTGTTAGATTTTCTATGTTTTCTAGATTTTAGTGGCAATTGTGTTGATGAATGGTTTCTTAATGTTTATGAAAAGCATTTGTGGTATTCTATATCTAGTAATAATGTTATTCCAAGTAAGTTTGTTTACCTTATTATAAGTTATATTCCTGTAGGCTTCCACCCACTTAGTGAAATAAGTTGTTGCCACAAGAACAAATCTTTTTCCTCTAGCTACAGTGGGTAAGGTTCCATCCATGTCCATTCTTCACTAAAAAAAAACCATGGAATTTTAACAACATTGAGATGTTTAGTTTGAGGGTGTATGAGTGCAACATACTTTTGACATTTCTCATACTTCTTCATATATTCTTTGGCTTCGTTTTACAAAGTGGGCTTATAATATCCCCGATCGAGGACTTTGTGTTCAAAAATTCTTTCACTAAAATTATTTCTTTATAAACTTCTAGGACTTTCCTTCCCTCATCTTCTGTCACACATCCTAGGTACAAGCTAATAAATGAATTCCTGCATAGTTCTTCTTTCATAAGTACAAACCTTTATAATTTGCTTTTGAGCTCGTGAGTTTTTTTTCTATCCACTGGAAGTTGTCCATTTTGTAAGAATTCATTATCAAGTTTCATTTATATATAAGAGTTGGTTGTCAACATCAAGGTTTCTTACCACTATTTAGTTTCATCTTCCATGACAAACTTCTCCTTAGTGGCTAAAGCGGCTATTCTTTTGAATAAGTACTTGGTTGTCGAAGCTTCTTTGAAATTGACGATCTACTTCTAGGTTACTAGTTTTAGGAACATGATTGATTGTAACTTTCTACAGTTGTTTGCTGACTCTTTTGCCATGTTAAGGTAACATTTCATCATTCTCTACTTTATAGTGTAATCATTATTCTATTAGAAAGTGAATAAGGTGAAATTTGTATATACCTATAACCTTTTAATCATCATGTACTTTGCCACCATTAGTCCTTTAATCAAGGCTTCGTATTCTGCCTCATTTCTTAATGTTGAAGAGAAAAGCCTTACTACATGGTCTAGTATTAACATTCTAAAATTTCTAATCTGATGCCAACCAAGAGCCATTATGGTTAGAGGACCTATCAATGTGTATTTGCTATGCATATTCGTCTTTATTGAATTTTGGACTTAATGTGCTATCGTCCATAGATAGTTCGCACTTAAATAGGAAATTTGTGATTACCTAACTTTTTTATTTATAATTTTAGAACAATACTCAATGTTTAGATTGGTCAGCCTTTTAGCCATTTTAGTGACTTTTTCAACCACCTCTTATTTGGACAAGATATATTTCGAAGGGTAAAGAAGTGTACACCACATTTTCACGAGCTTTAAAATAGTCTATTAGTTTCTTTTTTGCTTGGTTAAGGCCAACACAAGCTTTTTTATTGTTGAGTGAATCTGGTTTCAACATCTAATAAAACTTTACTAATATAGAAGATCGGTTTGGTTGACCTTCTTCTTCCTTGAATAGGATGGCAATAATAGTTGTATGGAAACTATTAGATGCCAAAGTAGTGTTTCATTAGAAAATGGGAAAGATAAGATGAGAGGTTTTCACAAATAATCTTTTAAGTTCTACAAGACTTCTGTTTCTTCAAGTTCTATAAACTATCATTATTTTTTTTCCTTTGATGGCTTGGAAAATAATCTGCACATGTTGGACTTTATTGGGATAAATTTATTAAGTACTTTTATCCTTTCAGTTAATATCTATACTTTTTTCAGTGTTTTAGGAACTATTGATTGCCTCAAGGCCAATACTTGTGAATGATTGTGTCACGCTCCAGACCCAAAAGATCTTATACATGACATAACTTACACTCATTCAATAATATTTAAACATTCATTTTAATTTCTTTCAGAATTATAACAATTGAATTATGACTGGGACAATTAGTAAACCAGAGATACGCAGAGTTTTCTCAGAGATTAACACTCTACTACGTCACCAGTAGCAACTTTGTTACCGGAAGCCCATAATATATTCATTGCAAATTCTTACTTAAAATCAATCCATAACCACACCTGGTGAAACTTAAACTAAATCCAACCACACACAATAAAATAATACATACGTATTTATTCAATAGGAACAAATCAAATATCTTATCCCACGTGTCCCCAAATAAAACACTTAGCAACCTAGCAACTTAGGGAACCCAAAAAACAGTAGAAGCCTTGCCAAATTCGCTAAGCACACATACACCTTATTTACCTGAAATCACCATAAACGATAATGAGTATAAAACTCAGTAAGCATACTAGTTTTTCATATATCAAATAAAAATACATATATGTACACAATACATATGTATGATATGCTGTGATCAATCAAAATCAAAATCTTATCAAATCACATGTCATATAAGCGCTTACATATTCTTTCAAAACATATAATAGGAATACCATCACTCAACTACTACTTAGTAGGACTTACATATCACATATCACATAATGAGCCAAATGTCACTCGTAGGTGACATACCGTATAAGAGGAATAGTACAAGTGAGGTTTTTAAATCACACATATATAATGCTCATGCCCGTAGGTAAAAGCCAAACCCTCACCCTAATCAATGGTGAGTCCTCTCACATGCACCAATACGCCACCACACGAATGTGATGTCTCACTATTTCTTTAGGTACCAATAGGATCCTCCCTACATACGGAACATATAACATATACCAATTCCGAAGGAAAGGCCACACATAAAGGCTCCACAAATCACATAAAATGTCTACTAAGTTAACAGTGAGTTCAAGTACCCTCAAAACACAAAATATTTCTCATGGACATATTACACTTCAAAAGCTCTCTTTGTTAAACACATTTCACTTTGAAAGCTCACTTTCACAAACACATATATGTCATGTATGTCCATGCTCACATTCATAAATACATATCTTCACATTTCATATCAAAATATATTTTGACATAACATAAACATATTCCTAACCACATTTACAAAATCATACAAAACAATTACTATGTTTATTGTGATTTTAGTAAAAAGTCTAGTTTACTTACCTCTTAACATTTTCAGCTACAAGGCTTAAATCTCCTTAACCTATCAATAGAGATTAATCCTTCCATAAGCCTCACAATTCACACAAAATACTTTAAATAGCTTACAAAATTATACACAATGCATTTACCACATCAAATTGGTCTAAATACTTGGTTTCTAAAAGCCTGTCATTCTGACCACTTACACTTAACAAAATTTTTTAATACATCAAATGATGTCCAATTACTCTAAAATCAGAATATATCATTCTCAACGCATATATCCTTCTTATATATGAATATTATATCAAAAGTCTTATACAATCCATTCCATACACACCATCGAATCCAAACTACTAACCTGACAGGATCAAGATACTTATTGAACAGTATTCAATCTCCTACTTTTATAAAACCATATACTAACTCAAAAATTATAAAACTACTACAGAAATACTCTCGACACATATATCAATCCATGATAAATAATACACTTCAAAATAACTCCCAAAAGTATTTTAAAACTATTTTATTCTATAGTTTTAAAAATCTGTTAATCAAATACGGCAATGAGCTAATACACTTTAGAAAATCATAACACTTCAACCACATTGATCTAAATTCTCAATTTCGAGTATATCATATTAGACATATAAAATTATCATATTCCATAAATTCGTAATTTTTAAAGATCATTCAATAGGACAAAAATTGTTTGTCACTGTATCATATTGTTCAAATAGGAAATGTCTAGAATTTCAAGGTCATTTTGGTAAATTCATAATAAATTCAATTTTTGGAATTTTGAATCGATTCAAAGTCTCAGATGATCCTATACATGTCTAATTTCATATACTAAAACTTAAAAACCAGAATCGAATCACAACAATTTATAAAATTACTGGATCAAGAGATTATCAAGCAGAAATTTCACAATTCATCATGATTTATCAAGCTATCTTATAGATCATCATCAATTCTCATAAGATCTTACGAAATACAAATCAAATCCTCAATTATACATATTTTTAGAAATCAAAACTTAAAGGAATTAACTTAATTAATACCAATAAATTGAGAAATAGGTGTGATATACCTCTTAAAATCCAAAATTCCAATTTCTTCTTCTTCTTCTCTTTTTCTCCTCTTTCTTTCTCTCTTTTATCAATCTAAAAGGGATAGCTTGACCCAAAAGAGTGAATTAGGGTTTCAAAAGTGTATTTTTATACTAAGGGGCTAATTTTTGATATTTACAAATTTACCCCCAAAATGTTTAAAGTATTACAATTTGGTCCCTAAAATAAATCTAAAGTCTTACAATTAAACCCAATGCTAATAGTATGACCTTAACCTATACAAACACTACTAATAACAATAAATAAATTAAGTATCACCCATATACAAATAAAATACGTATATTTATACATATATAAATACTTATTCTTACCGGTTGTGAATACTGGTTATTACAATTCTCCATTCCTTATAAGAATTTCATCCTCGAAATTCATGACTTGAGCAAACATATGAGGATACTTAAATCTCATTTCTTCTTCTCATTCCCAAGTTACCTTTTCAACAGTATGGTTTATTCATAAAACATTTACAAATCAATCTTCTTGGTATATATGATTTGCTCATTGTGGTCCAAATCCTGATAAACACTAATTCATATATTAGATTATCTCTAAGTTGGCTCATAGCTTAGTATATGAGAGAAGTACGAAACATATATCCATAAAATAAACACATGGCATACATTATGGACTTATAAAATTATACACACATATTTTTAGTCTTTTCTCCCATTCGTTCAATATTTAATGGGCATCTATACACTTCACCTTTTATTCATTAAAGAATAACATAGATGTAGAGTACCCATACTAATCTCTTAAATAAAATTCTTAACTCCTCTGAAAATTTTAATCCTTTCAACATATACTCATATGTCATAATATCATTCAGTACCTTGATATCATTCTCAAAATAAAAAAAATGTAGCATTTCTACGCAACTAAATTGTCATTCAAATCAGAATGTTGAAGACATCATCTTAAATGATCAAAAATCAACTTCAATAAAAAGACATTTAGTTCAATTGATTCTTAAACCATAAATCTCAGCATTATATCTCTTGCTTTAACTCTTTAAAACATAGTCCATCTTATTGGATATCATTTTCTCATTGAGATTAGCATGTCTCCTTTTTTTTTATATTTTTTTTATATATATTCAGTTTCAAACAGAAAAGATTCCACTAGCATAATTACTTCGATGGTGAAGATGATTTTTTAACTATTCTTTTAACGTCATCCACGTAAAAGGAAAGGACAAAATGATTGCTGATTTCTTTCACGAACTCTATAAATAGCCTAAACCTCATAATATTTTTTCTAGCAATAAAGGAAACCAACCCTCTTACCATCTTCATGATGAATCCCATTATCATAACTCCTCCTGTTCCTTTTACCCCACAATAATTTCCAGACTTAATCAGAACTAGAATACTCCATTCTCGGGCCAAAGAATTCATCAGACACTACGCCATCTTGGCAGTCCAAGAACATGGCCTTACAGTTCTTGGTGGTCCTTTGTTCAACTTGGAATACGCTTTCTTTCACCTGCACTCTTTTTTCCCATTTTCCCAATGGTCCAAACCTGCCCTGTACTTGTTATGGTACCTGTTGGATTTGTATACAATCGCCATGGAATTCCCATTACTTATAACCCTCCAAAAATTAGAAAATTGTGATGAAGATCATTTAGCACTGATTTTTCTCCAATGGTTTTACCCAAAGACATGGTGGATAACTAAATTTCAACACATGATTGTAAACAACACAAATGCTGTAGTCCCCAGACAACATCTTTGGTCTGTCTTACTTCTCCAACGAAAGGGTATGATTGTTTCAGATCATGAAATCCATTATTACCCCTCTGTTAAGGATTACTTCACATTTTCCCTTTCACTAAAAGGATCAATTAAGCTCTGGCCTGAAGAAGTAATCCAACAAAAGAGAGAACTTGAAAGAATTCTTGCTAAGGAAAACCAGATAATTCCTCCGTCTGTTTGGATCTCCTCAGAAGATGCTGCGCCTTGGGAACAAGTTGAAGACGACTTTGCAGAAGAACTGAATTTTGCCAATATACACAAATTCCAACAAAGACAAAAACATCATCTTTCACATCACAGAAATATAGATTACTCTACCCACTATCACCATATCCCAAACATGACTTATTATGCCAGATACAGACAAAAACTGGATAACCTTCACCAATGGCCTCAGCTAGCTGTCCCGACCGAACCTACCCAATCTCAACCAGCTGTCCTAACAGAACCTGACCAACACCAACCCAATCCTGACTTATCCCTCCTTCAAGATTCCCAGCCTTATCCAACCGACACCCAAATCCAAGAGGAAGGCAGCATATCCCTCATCCAGACCAGCTCACCTACAGAAGATCAAGATATGGTAGACCCACATTTCACTCAGCCAGAGCCCTCATTCAATGTATGGGAACAACAACTCCATAAGTTTCTCTCTCACGGATACGACACAGATGAAAGCGACTAAGGAGACTCATTTTGACCAACATTGCTCTTTCACATAAACTAAATCCGTACCGCTCTATCACATCAAAGAGAGACTGACTACTGCTTTATCTTTCTTCATGTCTGCTTTTAATTTATCGGCCAAAAATTAATGTTAAGATCACAACAATCATTGTAATTAATAAATTTAATTTGGCCTCAAGTCCAAAGTCCAGTTGTTAGCTCAAAAAGTCTTCAAGTTATAGATACATTGTCGGCCATTAGTGCCAAAATGGCAAAGTCCCTAAGTCCATAAAATAGGCCTTTATTGACTTTTCTTAATCATCTTACCTAACTTATCACGCTTCCGACACAATTTTTATCACATTTACATATCAACAAATATTTATTCAAAATTTTACGGCCTATTGTCCTTTATAAAATGATAAAATAAAACTCATTCTTTCCTTTTTGCCTCACAAGAATCGAGAAAAATATATACTTGAACATACTTGCACATATGCTCCACAGCTATTATCAATTTGTTTCTCTATAAATACATTATTATTGCATCCTTATACAAACTCGAAAACATTCAAAGTTTAGGGTAAGCGTAATAATGGAGGAAACCTCAGCTCGTCGATTCACAAAAATTTGCGTCTTTTATGGATCCAACCCTGAAAATACTGAAGAGTTTACAAAAGTCGTAGAAAATCTTGGTAAGGTATTAGCTGAGCAAAATATACATTTAGTATATAGAGGAGGTAACCGTGGGTTAATGGGGTCTGTGACAAAAGCTCCACACAATAAAGGTAGTCGAGTTTTGAGTATCATTCCAAAAGCTCTAGCTATTGAAAATATTGTAGGAAAAACAGTTGGGGACGAGTTATAAGTCTCATCTATGCACGAACGAATGACTCAAATGCTTAGGCATGCAGATGCCTTCATAGCTCTACCAGGAGGTTTTGGGACCTTGGAGGAAATTTTTCAAATTGCCTCATGGGCACAATTACAAATCCACCAAAAACCCATTGGTTTGTTAAATGTCAATGGTTTTTACGACGGGTTGCTATCTTTTCTTGACTATGCAGCGGCAACACAATTCATCCCACTTCTATCACGACGGATTCTTATTGCTGCTCCAACTGTTGATCAACTAATTGATCAATTGCAGTCTTTTATTCATCTGTCTAATCCAACATTGCATCAGTTAGATTGGTCTACTCATGACAGTCAAAAGAAGCGTAAAATAGACTTAAATCTCACTTCGTAGCCTCTACTGTATTTTTGTTACTGCTATTGTTGTTGTGTTGTTGTTTTCCTTTTCAATAAAAGTTATTTCAATTGATGTCTTCAATACTCTACTTCTCTATATTTTGACATTGAGAAAATTATCTCTATTTGCTCTATGACATGCAAATTATCATTATAAGATATTCGACATCCTTCTTACTAAGCATATTAGTCACAACTTAAAAAATTCTAAATGGTAACATTAAGATCCCCAAGGTACCATTATCTACAACATCAACAATCTTAGCAGGTCTTGAATAATGTGTCATCTTTACAAAATCATACAAAAATTTAAGAAATATGTCAAATATTTACATAACAAAGCTACAAATACAATCCTAAGGATTTGGCATCTACTCGGTTCTCTTGACTCGACACTTAAAAGTCTACAGAATCATATCTTAGCTCTGATACTACTAAAAGCTGTCACGCCCCAGACCCAAAAGATCTTATACATGACATAACTTACACTCATTCAATAATATTTACACATTCATTTTAATTTCTTTCAGAATTATAGCAATTGAATTATGACTGGGACAATTAGTAAAACGGAGATATGCAGAGTTTTCTCAGAGATTAACACTCTACTACGTCACCAGTAGCAACTTTGTTACCGGAAGCCCATAATATATTCATTGCAAATTCTTACTTAAAATCAATCTATAACCACACCTAGTGAAACTTAAACTAAATCCAACTACACACAATAAAATAATACATACATATTTATTCAATAATGACAAATCAAATATCTTATCCCACGTGTCCCCAAATAAAACACTCAGCAACCTAACAACTTAAGGAACCCAAAGAACAGTAGAAGCCTTGCCAAATCCGCTAAGCACACATATACCTTATTTACCTGAAATCACCATAAACGATAATGAGTATAAAACTCAGTAAGCATACTAGTTTTTCATATATCAAATAAAAATACATATATGTACACAATACATATGTATGATATGCTGTGATCAATCAAAATCAAAATCTTATCAAATCACATGTCATATAAGCGCTTATACATTCTTTCAAAACATATAATAGGAATACCATCACTCAACTACTACTTAGTAGGACTTACATATCACATATCACATAATGAGTCAAATGTCACTCGTAGGTGACATACCGTATGAGAGGAATAGTACAAGTGAGGTTTTTAAATCACACATATATAATGCTCATGCTCTAAGGTAAAAGCCAAACCCTCACCCTAATCAATAGTGAGTTCTCTCACATGCACCAATATGCCACCACACGAATGTGATGACTCACTATTCCTTTAGGTACCAAAGGATCCTCCCTACATATAGAACATATAACATATACCAATCCCGAAGGAAAGCCACACATAAAGGCTCCACAAATCACATAAAATGTCTACTAAGTTAACAGTGAGTTCAAGTACCCTCAAAACACAAAATATTTCTCATGGACATATTACACTTCAAAAGCTCTCTTTGTTAAACACATTTCACTTTGAAAGCTCACTTTTAAAAATACATATATGTCATGTATGTCCATGCTCACATTCATAAATACATATCTTCACATTTCATATCAAAATATATTTTGACATATCAAAATATATTTTGACATAACATAAACATATTCCTAACCACATTTACAAAATCATACAAAATAATTACTATGTTTATTGTGATTTTAGTAAAAAAGTCTAGTATACTTACCTCTTAACACTTTCAGCTACAAGGCTTAAATCTCCTTAACCTATCAATGGAGATTAATCCTTCCATAAACCTCACAATTCACACAAAATACTTTAAATAGCTTACAAAATTATACACAATGCATTTATCACATCAAATTGGCCTAATACTTGGTTTCTCAAAACCTGTCATTCTGACCACTTACACTTAACAAAATTTTCTAATACATCAAATGATTTCCAATTACCCCAAAGTCAGAATATATCATTTTCAATGTATATATCCTTCTTATATATGAATATTATATCAAAATGTCTACACAATCCATTCCATACACACCATCGAATCCAAACTACTAACCTGACAGGATCAAGATACTTATTGAACAGTATTCAATCTCCTAATTTTATAAAACCATATACTGTCTCTAAAATTATAAAACTATCACAGAAATACTCTCGACACATATCGCAATCCATGATAAATAATTCACTTCACAATAACTCCCAAAATTATTTTAAAACTATTTTATTCTATAGCTTTAAATATCTGTTAATCAAATACTGCAATGAGCTAATACACTTTAGAAAATCATAACACTTCAACCACATTGATCTAAATTCTCAATTTCGAGTATATCATATTAGACATATAAAATTATCATATTTCACAAATTCGTAATTTTTGAAGATCATTCAATAGGAAAAAAATTGTTTGTCACTGTATCATATTGTTCATACAGGAAATTTCTAGAATTTCAGGGTTAGTTTGGTAAATTCACAAAATATTCAATTTCTGGAATTTTGAATCGATTCAAAGTCTCAGATGATCCTATACATGTCTAATTTTACATACTAAAAATTAAAAACTTGAATCGAATCACAATAATTTATAAAATTACTGGATCAAGAGACTATCAAGCAGAAACTTTATGATTTATCATGATTTATCAAGCTATCTTATAGATCATCATCAATTCTCATAAGATCTTACAAAATACACATCAAATCCTCAATTATACATATTTCCGGAAATTAAAACTTAAAGAAATTAACTTAATTAATACCAATAAATTGAGAAATAGGTGTGATATACCTCTTAAAATCCAAAATTCCAATTTCTTCTTCTTCTTCTTTTTTTCTCCTCTTTCTTTCTCTATTTTCTCACTCTAAAAGGGATAGCTCGACCCAAAAGAGTGAATTGGGGTTTCAAAAGTGTATTTTTATACTAAGAGGCTAATTTTTGGTATTTATAAATTTACCCCCAAAACTTTTAAAGTATTACAATTTGGTCCCTAAAATAAATCTAAAGTCTTGCAATTAAACCCAATGCTAATAGTATAACCTTAACCTATACAAACACTACTAATAACAATACATAAATCAAATATCACCTATATACAAATAAAATACGTATATTTATATATATAAATACTTATTCTTACCGGTTGTGGATACTGGTTACTACAGATTGACCCCCCGATTTCTCTAGTATTAACCACATACCCCAAGAAGTTCCTAAATAAAATTCCAAAAGTGCCCTTAGTTAGAGTCAAACACATCTTAAACTTCCTTAGCATATTGAATACTTCCTATTAGTCTATTAAGCAATCTTCTACCTTATTGTTATTGACTTTTGTATCATCAATATAAATGTCTATCTTTCTTCATAACATCTTTTTGAAGACTTTGTTGACTATTCTTTGAAAGGTAGCTCTTACATTTTTCAGACCAAAATGCATTACTTTATAACAGTAGATTTCACACTTTGTAATAAAGCTCGTCTTTTTTCTTATCTTCTAGATTCATCTTTATCTGTTTATACCTATTATACACATCTAGAAAGGTTAATCTTTCAAAATCCATTGTTACATCTACCATCTGATCTATCTTCTACTAGAGGAAGGAATCTTTTGAGATTGCCTTGTTAAGGTTTATATAGTTTACACAGACTCTTCATTTGTTATTATTGTTTTTCACAACCATCACATTGGAAAGTTAGTCACCGTACAGGACTTTTTGGATGAATCCAACTTTCAGCAAGTAGTCTACTTTGTCACTAATGATCGTGTTCCATTTAGGTACGAATCGCGTTTACCTTTACTTCACTTATGAGAAGTATTTATCAATGCCCAGCTTGTGACAAATCACTTTTAGATCAATTTCAACCGTGTCTTTATGTGACTATGCAAAGGCATCTCCTTAGTAGTTCTATCATTATGAGCTTGTCTTTTTTTGTTCATAATTGGTACTTATAAACACCTTTCTATTGATGGTTGAAGGGTGAAATTATACTTTTATTATTCCTTCAATATATGGAGACATATAATCATCTTTTCCCTTCATCCGAGGAAGTCTTTTCAATCATCGATCTTCTAATTGCTATTTCTCAACGACTTTCAAAGATGGAGGTGGTACGCTATTAGTGCTGGTCTTCCCATCCTAATTAGGCTCAACTTTCGTAGTATCTTTATTTGACTTCTTGGGCTTTTTTTGGCTTTATAGACCTAAGAGAGTTCACATAACATCAATTATCTTGAGAATTTTCCCTCTTTATATCTCTAGTTCCTTTTTCACAGCTAAAATGCACCTAACCACCTGTTGTAGTATGGATGTAATCACCTCTATATAATATAACCAGTGCCTTATTCTCATAATATTTTAGGCAGAATGTACATCAACCATTAAGTATTTGATCTTTAATTCCTTTATAAATGCATTCACAGGTAACAAAATCATCCCCTTAACCGTCACTACCCTATTCTAAAAGTGATCAATTTCGTGTTACACTTTCAGATCACTCGTTTGTCAAGTTACATATGCTCGAACGCATCCTAGAATAGGATGTTAATGCTACCTTTATCTATTTGTACTCTTTGTATAAACACCTTTACATTAGAAATGCTAGCCATTAATAGATCCAAATGTGAAACTTGCAAGTATGTCATATTCTCTATTGATAATGTAATGTCAATGATTTTTTATTTTATAGACAATGAGAGTAGCTGTTAATGTCTAAACAACCTTATAAGTTTGCACTTTGGTTGCCCTTTTGTCTAATGGTCTCCACCTCTTATTGCTTCCTTCCCCATTTGAAGGTCTCCTATGAAACATAGGTATAAAGAATTTCTTTATTGCCATTCTTATTAGTATAAATTTCACAGAGTCTTTCATAATGGCATCATCCACCTTTAATCCTTCCAAAACCATTCTATAACTTTTTGTCTTCTCTTCTGAGTTTTTCTCATCTTCATTGGAATGATATTCTTGACAATAACTTTTTTGGTTGTGCCTTCATTTAGATGTGTTTTTATCTCCCTTTTTATTTCTTACTTGAAGCTATCATCATCTTTTTCCTCTTTCAGGTAGCAAAAATCAAATAAATATCTGTGGATCAAGTCCATGCTTATAAGCTTCTTTCTTTCTTCATTATTGGTGTTTTCGTATTTTTCTTCTTATTACTTTCTTCTCAATTTTTTGCTTCTTTGTTTTCATCTATCACTTGAACTTTGCCAAATGATCATTCTTTATTAGAATATTAATCTGCCATCATAAGGATTGACAAGCACTGATGTGATGTCTATTCTCCTCGTGGAAGGTGTAATGTTTAGATTAGTCATTCTACTCTTCCAAAGGTGACATGTAGAAAAAAACCTAGTCTTTGTATTTTAGCAATACCTTCTTTGTTGGTGTGTTGATTTGGGATCAACGGTTAGAAGAAATATTTCCCATACTTATCTTCTTGGCCATCATCTCCTCTTAAAGGCCACTTGTAAACTTTCTTACTCGACATTCCATATTTCTTCTATGTAATTATCACATTAGTCTTATTTTAGGTTGTAACATTATTTTCTTCCTCTTGAATACATTGTTCAAAATTTTTTATTGATCACTTCAAAGTATGTGAAATTCTTCTTGACATAGTACTGGTATTAAAGCATAAAAGGTTTTCACTACTTATGCTACAATCTGTATATTGACATGTATGATTATTTTGGTATTGAAATAAAAGACATGCTCCTATGAGTTCTTTATCTATTATACATTTATAAATTATGGATAATAAACTTGTGCGGCTTTCAAGTTGTGTAGATAGAGTCCACGAATAGATCTTGGTTAACCTTCTATGCTAGGATCATCACATCTTCTGTAATTATAGGCTTCCTCATCCTTTTATACATTTTTTTCAATTTCTTTTATAATTAAAGCTCTCATACTAGCTTCATTACTCACTGTCTTTATCGTCCTCTAGCTCTGCTCTTTAGTCACATTATAAGTCACATTATCTTCTAGATCATTTTGTTGAAAATGATCATGGTGATAATGTCTTAGATTACCATGTAGTTCCTCAAACTTCCATCACAATAAGTCTTACTTTTAGCTTTTGGGTTCTCTTTCTTCATCTCTTCCAACTACTTGAGTATCTTTGTTAAAATATCTACCATCACAGTTGGAATCTCTTTATTCATCTCTATCTTAGCTGTATTGTGTTATTTTCTTACCTTCTCCTCCTGATCTAATCAAACCACCTGGTTACACCTATGTCTATCAATTCTTTCTCAACTTTCCATTTGTTTTTAATAAAATGTGGTCATTTCAAGATAAAATGTTTCCATCGATGGTGTTGCTAAAGGTTTTTGGATTGATACTTCCATGGTCAATGACTTTCTAAGTCCTTACTCTAAGCCTTCCAATTTAATAGAACGTTCTTATTCACCTACAAGAACACTCTAATACTCAAGTTAGATTTAGAGGAGAAATTGAAAGATTTAGGTTCAAGGAAGAATCATGTTTATCCAGAGTAAAATTGTGTTTGGTTAAAGGAAAAATAAAGTGTTTGGAGAATTTCAATAGAGCAGTGAAAACTAAATTCAAATTGAGATATGGTAAATGTGTATATGTATATTTCTAATGAATTAAATGAAGAAGACTTCTTCTTTTATTTTTATATGGGGATTTAGAGGGAAATTCTTAATTTTTTTCTCCAAATCCTCATAGTCATTAGATTAATCACTTCATTTTTCAACCGTCTAATCAACCACGTTGGTAATCTAGTTTGCAAATGGGTCATTTTGACTTGAACAATATTAATGGAGAAGATCCTCTCCATGTGTTCCCAATCAAATTTCTATATTTTGAGAGATGCAAGACATGTGGCATTGGTTGATTGGGCTAACTAGTTTTAAGCTTAACAAACCTATAATTTCTTTGTTAGGATTTAATTTTGCATATAATGAAGAGCAAAGAGAGTTATTGGATGAAGTATAAAGAGAGTTATATTATAAGTTAAAAATTTTATCATACAAAGTCAAAAAAATGCCACAAATTCATTGCATATATTTATACTCTTATGCCACTTTGATAAAATGAATATAAGATAAAAGAATACATGTTTTTATGGAAATAAGTTTGATTTAAATTGTGATAAAATAATAATAAATTAGTGTTCTCATATTCTCTTTATATATAGGCTAAATAAAATAAAAATGATTAATATAGGTAAATTTAAATTATTTTAATATAATAAAAAAAGGATACTTAATATGATTTTTCAAAAAAATATAAAATTATAAAAAAATAAAAAATAATAAGTTGACAAAAGTTAACAACGCATTTTTAAGGCCTAAATAACAAACATTGGGCTTGATCTAACGGGCCTTTTGGATGAAAGCCTAAAAAAATGAAACAAAACATAGAGATCATTAATAGCTTCAATACAATATATCTTATGTGTGATTTTGACACTTATAATCTCAATTTGAAATGGAATACCATATGCATGATTTGACACTTATAGTTCAAGTTATAATTTTATTTTATGAAAGTTAGGTTATAAGTATAAAAAGAATATGAAAATTCTAATTTATTCTTCTTTTGATATAATTTAAATCAAATGCATTTTTAAAGAAGAAAAATGTTATATTTTTTAAATGGTATATCAAAATTTTTTATTCCAAATAATATGTTAAGTAATCATTAGATCATGAAATAGTATAATGGGTAATTTTAAAAGTTATATTATTTCATTACTTAATAATTGCTTGACACATAATTTAAAATAAAAAAAATTAACATATCATTTAAGAAGCGTAGTATTACTCTTAAGAGAATATATGTTTTTTTTTACCTTTCTTCAATTTCATCATTAATTTTCTTACTATTTAATTATTTTAATGGCAAGTTAGTTAGCATAAAAAAGAATAATATAGTTTAATATAAGGAAAATGATATTTGGACTCCTAAAATTTTAGGAAAGGAGCGTGTAGATCTTACTGTTTTAAAAAATTCCATTAATGTTTTTGTCAGTAAAAATTTCTTTTATTTTAATGGTAAAAAAGGGTTTGCATATTCATTTTTCTAAAAATTTAGGGATTTAAATTTATTTTTTTTGTGTGGTTAAAATAGACGAAAACTGTTATTAGACAAGAGTATTGATGAGATTTTTAAAATTATTGAAACTTATATTTTTATTTTTTTAAATGTTTAGAGTTCAAATGTCAATTATCCTTTAAAATATATATATATATATATATATATAAAAGAAAAATGAGTTGTTAGCAGAAAAGTTTTCGCATGGGAGCGACAGAAGAGGTCCAGTGAAGTTGGGCTCTGAGACCAACATGACTGGCATGTAGAAAGCTTACATGCTTATTACCGAGCTAACAGTCTGACATCAGGTCCATTATAGCCAATGTTTATAAAATTTGCTGAAGTCGCATTGCTTGCATTGGCATTTGATCCAACTAAATTTGCTAACGGTGTTTCCGCTACATTCGTGAAATTTTTTGTACGTTCATATACATACATCCTTGTGAACCATCTTCATCATTATTTTTAGATACAGTTTTTCTTATTAGAACTTCTGAAGCCACAAATCCATTATCGATATCCAACAGGTACTTTTTTTAAAAAATTTTTTTTCTCTACTCGTAAGCATAAAATTAAATGAGACTTGTGTCAACTTGCACATGAAAAAGCATCCGTCGCTCATGCACCGACGACCTAATCTACCGAAAGCTTGATTGATTCCCTTTGGTTGGTAACCAGAAGTCGTACGTTTATCTGTTAGCTTATCCTCATTTATTTTTTGTATTATTGTTACTGACTTCACAATATATTCTTCTTTCTCATCAGCATCATAGATTCCCTAATGCTCTTTTGAGATATTGTTAAGTGCCCTTTTTGTAGCTGGGATTTGCGAAGGACCAGCAGAGAAGTGGGCGGTGGCTTCTTTCTTCTCAGGCTCTTGAAATGTCACAGCTTAAAAGGCCATAAAGACAAAGGGCTCGATGCAGCTATTCAAAGCCACCAAATTAAGTTCTGGATCACGTCCTTTTACTAATTCTTTAGTTGGAGGCTATATGCTAGACACACACACACATATATATGTATATAATTGACAACCATAGACATATACTGATTCCATTAATCTAAGAATTTTTTTAAAAAAAAAAATGAGCTTCCAATTTGATAGGAAGGACCACACTCAACATTTTCGAATGGGTCTTTAGGGATATGGCATAAATCCATGAATATATCTTTGCCAAGTTTTATCGTTAGACGTTGATAATTTGATGTTAGTATATATTCACACACACACACACACACGAGTATCAGGACCACTGTGGTCCAGCTTGTTATCAGAAGAAGTAACCACTCCATATAGTTCATGTAAGCAGGTTACTTGTTTATGGGTGCAACTTCTTTGGATAACCAGTATAGCCATTTTATCATCTGATATGTAAAACATATTAGGTTGTATTTTTTTTTTTTGAATGTATGAAAGGTGGATTAAATTATATCACATCAAAATTGGTTAATATAGGATCATCTTAACTAAACATCATTTGAGTAAAAGAGAGGTTTGTTTTACCATTTAATCACAAAGTTTATGCAAAATTTTAAATATTTGTTAAACATTTATTTTTTTCCCGATAACTAATATTTGTCACTCACTCTTTCTAATATTGTTATCCCACAATTGTACGTTCTAATATTTTCATCGCACAAGGTGGATTAAAAGTTAAAGCACCTTAATAGATTCAGGCATTCAGCAATCTGCTTTTAATGATCTCTTGTAGCTTAAAAGTTGTGTATCCCAAAAACATGGCAGACGAAGAAAGCGATATATTATAGTCTTATAGACGTGAAGTGGGCCAGTCACTTGCTGCAACTTATGATCAGTGTCACACTGTTCGATCTATTTCGTATCACGAGATGGACCATTGAATCATTTGTGATATGGACATTAAAGATGACCAAACAGTCTTATATTTTTAATTTCGTTTTATATATTCTTATTCTTAAGTACAAACCAAAATTTATACCAACAATAATGTGTGTTTTTGGTCTGATGAACTGAAAATGATATGATTGACTTTATACCTAAATTCAAGAACATAAAACAAATCAATAACGGTTTGTGTGAAAAAATTTGATTGTTTGAATTTGTGTATGTTCAATATTCTGTTAAAAATAACATCCTCAAATTCGTAGGGAATTGAGGTTAAAATTTTATGGAATAAGATAAAGTCAAATTCAATTACAACGAGTGAGAATTAGAATAAACTCAGATTATAAAAATAGTGAGGGTAGTATATAATCTAATTTACTTCGTAGAGAAGAACAATTGAGATTCGATAATAAGGCTATGGCGATCAATAAGCAAGGATTTGGAATCTTGAGTTCAAAACAAAAAATGAGAATAAAGCTAAATAGAAAAAAAAATTATATCATTGTATTGATGTGATGAATGGTCCATGATACAATAATTTATTCTGTCTTTATATAGGTTTCATAATTTTTACTTAATCATAATTCTACAAAAATAAAAATAAAGAATTCTAATTAAATAAATTTTTTTATTTTAATAAATACATAATATAGGCCTAATATCTAACCGGGCCGGTACTAATATATACAAAAGAAAAGAACTCAAATTGACCCATTATATGATTTTCGACCGACGTAAAAAATGCTCCTTACAAGCCGATCAATAATTATTTTGTTAAAGCTTACATTCTAATAAAACCGACCTTAAATCCTACATGTTGACACATGCCTGCTTCAGTCAAGTCGATTGGCATCTAAAATCACCTATATATATGAATTTTAAAAAGTTCACCTATATATATGAATTTCAAAAAGTATATGTACTCCTTATGAGTTATATAATTTTTTTTTTGATTTAATGCGGAAAATCTTGGAAATCATAGATGAAAAGTCAGCTTAATCAGAAAATCTTCAGTAAAAGTTGATTTAGCAAGGAATTCATTGGAGAAAGTCGGCTCCGTAAGGAATTCATAGGAGAGTCGGGTTAATAAGCTAATTTCGGAATAAATGCTCATAAGAAAATTGATTTTATGTAGAACCGACAAGCCATGCAATTGACTTCTATAGCCGACTTATTATTTTGATCTTTCAAAGGTCGACTTTTCTCATTCACAAAGCCATGAAAATTTTAAAAGTCGATTCATCATGGCCTACTTATCTAAAGCCATGCGAATTTCAAACCTTTTCTTGACATGGCTGACTTTTGAATGGAAGACGACTTGAAATAATAAGCATTTCATTTTTTATAAGCATCTCACCTATATGAACTTACATAAGCAGTTAGTCTTTCCAATTTCAATCCATGCATAACCTAACTTACCATGGCCGATTTCCACTCTTATTATGGCCATGCAATTGTCTTTCAAAGGCCGACTTAACACTTTGATATTACTTCATACAAGTCGACTTTATTCATTTTCCAATTTCAAATGCCGATTTTTACATTGACTATTATTTCCATTTCAAAGGCCGACCTTTACATTGACCATTAATGTGCGACTTCCAATTAAATTATCTAACGAGGTTGACTATTACTCTTCCTCTTATCAAGGCCAAATGCCAACTTCATTTAACAAAGCTGCTTTTAGCTATCAGAACCCATTCATGGCCGAATTATTTTACTCTCTTCTTAACATGGCCAATTCATCAAAATGATTTGCTTTGATTTTTGATTTTTTTTGGGTATTATATTGAATTGGTTTTGTGTAGAAATCTTACGAATTCATGGACAAAATCAGCTTTGTGAAGATAATCATAAGAGAAAATCAGTTTCATGGAATATCCTTTAGGAGTTACATGGAAAAATCGGCTAGAAACATTTCCCTTAGAAAAACATGGGCATATATGCATAATTATTCAATCCGACTACTATTATCGGCCTTAAGACAAAAAAAAAAACTTGTTTATCCCCTCTCAAATTGTTGGTTGATAGGTCTTCAAATATTTTACTTGATGGTCCTCGAGTGTTTAAATCCATCTAAGTCAGCTAATAGATATTCCCCCTTGCCCACAATCTTGCAATCTTGAATGGGCTATCTTAATTTGGACTAAACTTGCCCATGGATTGGTTCTTTGAGTTTATTGGTTAGTCGACTTATCATACTAAATCGTTAACTTTGAAAGACTTATTCTTCACTTATTGTTGTAAGCTCTTTCTACCCATTTCTTCTACATCACTAGTCAATTCAAGGCTTCAATGCAACTTGATCCAATTTGTCCAATTCTCCCATCACGGCTTCTCGATATTCTTTGGTGCTTAATTGGCCTAGATGTTGCATCCTAATGGAGTTGGCCATAAGTTTTATTAGGAACATGGCTTTGTGATCATAGACTAATTGGTAAGAGGAGACTTTTGTAGCCATCTTTGGGTTGACTCAGTTTACACATAGAACCTTTTACAATTTTTTGTGTTAAGCTTTTGGATTGCTCTCGATCACCTCTTTGGGCCCTTGAATGAGAGATTTGTTAATAGATTCAGCTTGTCCATTTGATTGAGCATAATAAGGAGTACTATATTAAAGTCAATTTCTTTTAACAAAGTTGACCATCTCTTTCCCTGAGATGACTGTTCGTTGGTTCATTGTGATCGACACTGGCTACTTACTTAGTCTCTAATGGTGGATCTATGTATGTATTAATAAAAATTAGCCTAAGTTCATCTTTGGTTCCCAAATTGATTTTTCAAATTTGGATTTGTGTTTGAAGATGTTGGTCATATAACTTTGATGAGGCTGGTTTTATTTCTCCCATATCATGGCCAATTTTCACCATCTTCAAATGTCTATTCATTCAAAAAATAGACTAAGGGGTCAACTTGTCTTTACAATTTTTAGCCGAGCTAGATCCTCAAAACCTGTTAGGTTTCATTAATTAGTTATTTGGTTATCCCTTGTATATAGGCCATCCGCATCCTTATTGAGGATGGTGATCCTAACTGATGGGTTATATAGAGACACTGATGCTACCTGCTCATTTCTTGCAAAGGGTTTTGAATCATTATGGATTATTTCTATGAACTTATTTGGCTATCATCTAAAAATCATTTGATGCATGCTGAATGGCAAAGTCTTATTTGAGTGGATCCAATCCATCCCTAATAAGACATTGTAGTTGCTTTCCATGTTGACTACGTAAAAAGGTTCTTCTAACTCTAAATGACAGATATTTACCCTATCAATGTAAACCCATCAATAAGAGTTTCTCGACCAGCAAAAACGGTCATGATTACCTTTGATAATTCTAAGTCATCTTTAAATATTCCTAGTTTCTTCAACATCTGTAAAGGTAAAATGTTACTCTAGACCCATTATCAATAATGATCATTTGACAAGGAACTTTATTGAGGTCAGCCTTGACATATAATGGCCGAATATGTTGGGTCATTTCATCAGGAGGTAGTGGGAGAGTCAGCGTGTTGATTCCTGGGGCTCGACACTTGTGACTTGACAATTCTCAACCATGTTCACGGCTTTATTTTATATTCTTTTTGGTCACTTGCCCCCCAGCCGGCTTTGCCCTTATTAACAAGTACTTAAACCTCTTTGGTCGGGATAAGGAAGGAGAATGTTAGCCATCATGGGTTGGCTTTGGTTGTGGCCAAATTTTTGTTGCTTTATTACCCTAGAGCTTTTTATTCAGATTATTTATTTTGGCCAAGTTTTCTTCCATCTCTTGGCTATCACCATCTTTATGATGCTAGATGACTTTCTCTAAATATCTTAATTGGTCGCACTATTTTGTATGCCTCTTCTGTGTCTTGGACAGCTTTAGTGTGTACCTTCTTTCATAATCCCCTAATCGATTAAGCACATTTCACTTTCGAATGTGTTGTTCCCGATGGTCAACCCTACGTGCCTTAGGCTGGAACGTCTTCTAGTGCTGGCACTGCGTGGTTACTCTAGATCTAATTAATTTTTCACCATATTTAAGGAATTATCTAAAATTTGTTTGGTACTGTGGGCAAACCAAACATGCCTTTATTGAGATTGACTCTTCACATTAAGCCAACTCCTTAGCAATAATCCTTTTTTTTCTTGAGGCATCATCACTTGAATCTAGTACATGGATCTTTATCCTTAACTTATCTTGATTCCAGATTTGAGTCAAGGGTCCTTCTACCAAAGTATTCATCTTCATAGATGGCATGACTATATTCGTTTTAGGGGTAGGAAGTGGATTATTTTTTTATTATTATTATAGGAGCTATGGTATGGGGTATAGCTTCTATTAAGGCAGCCTAGCCATCACTTCAAATCATGCCCCATATTATGTAAGGCTTCAACCAATATATTCATATCCTTACCAAGCTTATTGCTTTGATAGCTTGTTGATCTTGGTGGCTCTATATCTCTAAAGTAGATAAACCTTGTTTGAGACTGGCCCACTTGTTTATGCGATTATATAGTCGGTTGGTGCAAATTTTCTAACTTTACCATGTTTCGACAAGGTTCCTAGAGTTTTGGGTAAGGCCGGCCTTGTAATAAAGTCTTTAGCTTAGCTTAATTCTGGCTCATAGTTTCTAAGTCTTTTAATATGCTATGATTATTCTCATATAATAGTTTGAAGGCTACAACCATTTAATTGGTAAGTATAGTGCCCAACTGTTGATTGTCCAAAGAAACTTGGGAAATCAATCCTTAAGTGTTGGCCAAGGAGAATGACTTTGTTGGCGGTAGGGTATCTCTAGGGATGTCTTTAAGTTGTCAATTGAATGAATCTTCTTCAAGATCGTGACCATCATTTATTTTTGCATGATGTGTTGTATTTAACATATCTCTAATAGGAATGATGGTAAACTCTTCACCTTTTTCTGTTGTATTAGAAGGTTCAACAAAGGACTTTATTGAGATCTTAGGGTTTTTTTAATCATACTTCTAGAATACAAAAGTAGTCCAACTAAGCATGCTAAAAAGATATTCGCATGTAAAAATTTGATCGACCAGATCCGCATATGTCTAGAGTCTTGCTAAAAGTAATATCCTCAAATTTGCAGATAACTAAGGTTAAGATTTTATTGAATAAGGCAAAGCCGAATCGACTTACAGTGAGCGAGGGTTGGAATTAACTTGGTTTGCAAAGATAATAAATGTATAATAGAATCTAAATTACTTCACGGAGAAGAACAAGCGAGATTTGACAATAATACTATGGTGATCAACAAGCAAAGATTTGAGATCCTAGGTTGAAAACAAGAAATAAGAATAAGCTAAATAGAAAGAAAAATTGTACTATTGTATTAGATGTGATGAATGATCCTTGATACAATGAGATTGGTTTTTTTGCTCAGCCCCCCTAAGTTTTGGTTAATTCTATTTTGACCAAGAACATTTTCTGATTTTACAATAGGCCCTGAAAAAAATTAATATTTTGAATAATTATGGATTGGCCAGAAAACTTTATAAAATTTACAAATAGGCCTTAATTCTGACTCAAATTAATTTGTGGACTATTTGTTTTTTTGGTAGTTAGCCCACACTATTTTTAATTTTAGTTCAAATTTTATAAAATTTTATTTGAATTATTTTATTAAAATTATTGGGTCTAAAATAATTTTTTAATAGTTTTTATTTTAAAGAGACCCAATAAGATCTTTAATTCTAAAATGAGCCCAATTTATTTTTTAAAAATAAATAGACCAAAGAAAATTAAATGCCCAAAATGAACCCACCTCATCTTTGAAGACTTCTCCACAAGCAGTTATACCTGGGCTACCTTTTAAAAGTCCATATGTGTTGATCTTAATCCACCCATGTGGAGGAAAATTCCAAAAAAAAAAACAATAATTTTTGGAGCACGTATTAAATTAGCTGCAATATCTAGATGGTTTAAGATAGGAATATCATCACCAAAAGTAAATCTGGAGCAGAAAATAACAAAAGTAGCGAATATGAGCTAGATAATCTCCCTTAATGCTAAAGGAATTGAAACTCCAATTATAAAATCTAAGGCGATTCCGACTTCTCCAAATCAAATAGAACAAATAAGCAGCCGACAAACTCCATAAATTTAAAAGTTAGGGCTGAAATTTTTTGATACAATCACTTTTCATAATTCCATAAAGTTGAAACCGAAGGAAGATTTTAATTAAACATATGAGCGGACCAATGCCAAAGCTCCGTAACTTGAGGGCAGCTAACAAAAATGTAGTCTACCATTTCAATCTCTCTTAAACAAAAGGAGTAACCAGGAATAATACAAATACCGCGAGACTACAATAATTCATGAATAGGAAGAAGGTTTTGAAGCAAATGCCACATGGTTATAAAAATTTTAGATGGAAAAAAACCATGCCAAACAGATAATAAAGCAGAATCAATTATTGTAATACTATTAATGAAATTATAACCCTCATTTAAAGAATGAATTTCATATCTACCAAAAATTCACGCTCTTCAAATTCCCAACTTAAGGTATATTCATTCACGTTTTGCATACACAAGGTGAATATAAGGTATTTTCATTCCTTTAAAATTAAGCCAAGCTCAGAATGAGCCTTAGTCTTGGAAATAATATCATTAACAATAATAGAAGAATTAGATTCAACAATTATTGGCATTGAGTGAAGTTGCAAAATAACCTTAATCCCTTTCAACATAGCTACTGCCTTGGCATTTTGAATTGAATACATACCTTTGATGAAACCTGAACTTGAGAAGATAACAACACTAAATTGAGATCTAACCATGAACCTGAATCTTGTTCTACTCCTAATCTTATTCGTAGCCTCATTTGAATTGGGCTTTAACCATCCTAGATTAGGTGGATGCCATTTGATATCTAATGCATTATTTGCAAGTTAAAATTACTATTCTAAGTTCCTAATTTGGTCAAAACATCTCTAGCCTAACCAACTATTCCATTTACCTCTATATGGTTGTCGTCAATCACCATTCTATTGTGCAACCATAGCTTCACCAAAGTACAATGCACAATAGTTGAAGGTCCTTAATAGTAAGCCAGTGTATTACAAATATAGAAAGTTCACTAGCTAAAGTTAAATGTACAAAGCATATGCTACATAAACTCATAGATTTCTTAGAGATCCTTGAGAGATGACATAGCTATAAAGCATGCAGAGTACTCTCAGCTTCTTGGTTACACCTCGGACAAAGCTCATAACCCATAACATGATGTCTTTTGATATTTGAGAAAGATGGAATCTAATTATGAGATGTCTACCAAATAAAAAGTTTAACCTTTAGGAGAGGGGGGGGGGGGGGGGGGGGGGCGGGAGGGCGGGCGGGGGATACAAAGCTTTTATAATGTTGTCCACCGAGAAGACACCTTTGATTTGTTAGAGCAATTAGCCATCTCTTAACAGGCAAGAATCCAATAGCCACTATTGATAGTTTAGTGTCCAAGGTAGTCGTAATGCCACATTATGCCATCTCTTTGAATTTTATAATGCGGCTGGATCAGGATGCTAAGGAAAGCTCATTGATTCTATTTTGAAAAGAATGTTTGAATTTTTTTGGTATTCCATCCACATGAAGACGAGATTAAATCCGTCACCTTTGTGTGTTCATTAAGGAGATACAAGAACAATGGTTTAAAAGAGTGCAATCTTGGAAGCCAAGGATCAAGGTAAACCATCACATCATCTCTATTGGTAATACAACACCTTTATCATTTTAAGGTTACTTCTCGACCCTATAGATACATCTCCAAATATATAAAGAAGTGGTGTAGCTTTAGCCTTCAAAAAAGAAGAATGTGAGAAGTAAAGACCTTTTAAGAATTTTTCCATAAAGGAATTTAGACATGTTAAAATTCTCCATCCTTACTTGGCTAACATTACTTTGTTGAAATCACTTAGATTTCAAAATCCAAGCTATCCTATTTTTTTTATTTTACCATAAAACACTCGAAGGGAAGGAATTCAAAAGTACACATCTTATGGAGGCTATTAATAAGTGCATAGGGATTTGAAATAAATTCATAGAGTAGGCAAGAATGGCTTAAACAATGGCTTTAATAAGTATATTTTTTTCAGTTGCTGAAAAAAGCTTTCCCTTTCATCATTTAATTATTTCATACCTTTTCTTGGATTGAATTAAAACGATATTTTCACTTTCTACCATTGATATTTGGTAATGTAAAATATCTCTCATGACACGACGCTCTAGTAACCCCAAGATCATATCTCTGGCTAAACCTAACTCGAAACTACTATACTAAAACTAACAGTTGATTTTTCAAGATTCACTATTTGGCCTAAAGCCAACTCATAGACCAGAAGAATCTTTCTAATAACACGAACATTCGACATTATAGCTTTAAAAAAAGGTTGTCAATATTAAAAAAAAGATGGGAGATCAAAGGACCATGTCTCTTACACCTTAAGCCCCTAATACCTCTTTCAGTTGCTCTAATCAACAAAGAAAAACCCTCTGCACAAATGATGGAAAGGTAGAGGGAAAAAAAGATTTCCTATCCTTAAGCATCTGAAATGACTAAGTAAGCTATATGACTCACCATTGATGAAAAAAGAGTAAGATACCAAGGTAAAATAACTCAAGATTATTTGGCACCAAAAATTCAGGAAACCAAGATTTTTCATAATAGCCATTAAAAAATACCACTAAACTCGATCGTAGGCATTTGAAATACATATCTTTAAAGCCAAGTACCCATTTCTAGCTTTCTTTTGATTCTTAATAACATTTATACATTTAAACCCAATGATAACAATTCTATTATCAATCTTTCTGCGATGAAAGAACTTTGAGATTCTAAAATAATATCACCTGGGACACCCCTGAGCTGATTAGCTAGGAGGTCTTGAAGATTATCTCATACAACACATTACAAAGACTAATTGGTCTCTAATACGAAGGATGAATGGGCTACTCAGTTTTTGGGATTAGTGGAATAAGAGTCTGATTAACATCTGAAACATCTCCCCTAATATTTAGAAAATCTAAGCAATAAATAAACATATCTTCACTTATTACATCCCAAATTTTAGTAAAATAACACTAAAAATTCATCCTTCCCTAATGCCTTCGTAGGATGCTTTTGGTGCACTGCTTAGGACATTTTTGTAACTATGAAAAGGTAGCCAGACAAATGCTTATTAGCCTAACCCATAACTTCCTAAACAACATATTTGGAAGGAAAAGTCGAGGCAAATAAAGTCCCATAATGCTGTAAAAAACACTAGAAATATCATTACTATCTTCTACCCAATTTCTAGTACTACCAAAAATCCCTTCAATGGTATTCTTCTTCCTTAATTAAAGGTTTTAAGATGAAAATATTTGGAGTTCTTGTCCTTATCTTTCAGCTATACAATTCTCGACCCGTGCCTCCAATATAGCTCTTGCTTATACAATGAGACATTAAGATCCTTAGTTTTTCTAAGTAGCTCATAATCTGCAGCCTTCAAATGG
Source organism: Ailanthus altissimus (assembly GCA_946807835.1). NCBI lineage: Eukaryota > Viridiplantae > Streptophyta > Magnoliopsida > Sapindales > Simaroubaceae > Ailanthus > Ailanthus altissimus. Next base: position 19,100,832 of record OX327698.1, read on the forward strand.
TTATTCAAATTTGCCACTGTGCATTGTTTCTCTTGGATGGTCTTTTAATTATTGCCTGTAAAGTGCCAACTATTTCGAATAATTTGGCCGTACTCCTCCTATGCCACCACAGCCTCTTCAAAGTAAAATCTATTGTCTTTTCGACCACTATTCATTACCTTTACCTCATTCAAGGCCCCATTTAAATAAACTAGGGGAGGTCTATGATTTGACCCTAAAAAATCAGGGTGATCTATAATAGCCACAGAAAATAAGTCTGTCCATTGTAAATTGAAAAAAATCATATCTAATTTCTCTTGGATAAAGTGATTTGCTTGTTGACTATTACACCATGTAAAGTTTGGCCTTTAGAAAGCAAGCTCTTGAAAACCACAAAAATCAACTGTTTCCTAAAAATTCTCTAACAAATAATTAAGCTTTACTGCACCTCTAGAAATCTTCTGATGCCTCAACATTTTATTAAAATTATCACCACAAGGCCAAGGTAAGTATGAGAAAACACTCAGCTTTCGTAAAAGATTTCATTTGTGAAACCGTAAAGAAGCCTTAGGATTCCTATAAAACCCTGTGAAGTGTCACACTTTCCCTTAAGGCGACTTAACTTAGACATCAATATGAAAGCAAGAGTAAGAAATAAGTTATACAATGACCTTATCAATCTATAGAAAACAAAGGCCACCACTTTGCCTACATCATACCATTACCACTTTACCAATAAAACCCAATCTCATCTTTAATGCTTTTATCCCACTCACAACAACATATGTTTCCATTAAAACACCAAATTTGGGTAATGTTGCTGTACTATTTGGCATAGGATTTGGAATGTTCGAGGGTTATCCATCCCTCGAACATTCAAGCTAAAGAGTTTCATTGTGATCGGTAGTCATGCCTATTAGCAAGGTCCACTGTTATTTTTAATACTTGTAATTTTCTCAGGTTTTCATTCCTTATCACTGCTTTTGTTAACCACAAAATTTTGATCTTTAGGGTTTTCATTTTTCATGAAATCAACCTCCAAAACCCTTATACTTCACCCTCATTTTTGAACCTTTTATCATTGATTGCATAAAACATTTGGTTCTTATCCTTCCACTTAGATGGCAACCACAATAAGATATACCTTGCAAACTTCGAGGTAAAATTTCCAGAGCTCTCTTGAGACGATTTCTTACCCCCCCATTCGATTGTGTTAGAATTAACTTAGCTTTCTCTTTTTCTTCTTTCACTTCCCAACTTTCACTAAATTCGGTGATGTTGAAGTGCAAAACTCTAAGTCATTCTACAACTGCACATCTAGTAAAATGCTCTTATTTCCTTCAAAGAGAATATTCGTCTCTCCATGCAGGCCTCCTGTTGTTCCTTACCTATCTATACCAAGATATATACCTTGATAAAGATTTGAATTATTTGTTGGATTCTCTATCTGATTATCCAAATTCTTCCCATTATTTTTAGGTATTCGTTCAATACTTTCAGGTTGCTTCTGATTTTGAGATGTCATTGACATTAGTTCTCGACTTGACCCTAATTCTCATTTATCTAAGACAACTCCTTAGAGCCATGACTTTTCTTGAAAACTACTACTTTAGGGGTTATTTTATTCAAATTTTAGAGTGTGGTTGAGGTGTATATTTGCTCTTTCCCTTTCCCATTAAAGCCTGCTCCAACTACCTTACCATAATCCTCACCAAACTTTCCCTTATTTTAAATTGTATCCCTGCTTATCTTGGGCTAACAACATTTAGGCCCCTCATTCTAGCCCCATATTTTTTCCTTAATCATGAAGTAAAGTTTTTTAGGCTCTTTACTAGTAATACCTTAGGTGTATGATCAGTACTCATTCGGACCCTCTTGCTATACCCATACTTTGCCCCAACAGAAATGTCTGCCCAAATCATTCACTATACAACCCTTGACCATGTAATACACCTACACTCTTTAGAAAAGGAAATTCCCTTTTTGGATGACCAAGTAGCCTGCACCCAAAACAAAATTTCGGCAATCTTTCATATTTTAACAATCCATAACAACTTCTTCGATTCCTTCAATTTTATCAAGTAAGCCGGTTTAAGGAGTTCAAACATTGACCCTCACACAAATATACTTACCAAGGCTTGCTTTCAAATTACCATGATCGATATCCTCTACATCACTAATGAGAGATTCCAAGTATAGTCCTACTTCATTGTTCATGAAGTAGAGCGAAGACCGTGGAGCTTGATCTAAAAGGTTACTCTATCAAAGTGAATATCCAATAAGCGCCCAATACCCTTCTGTTCCTTAAGAACAATCAATTCATTCTCGAAATTCCAGGGCCTCCAACCGTGATACGCCTTTTTATTAATCTCTGAATTTAAATAGAACACATATAAGTTTCTATTTGGATGAACTACTTCTAGAGTGAACTCCTCCTCCCTTTGCCATACCCCGTGCATATGGAAAATAAAGACTTCTCTATTGATTGGTCACGATGAAGAAATCTTCCCAACCAGAGATTTCACAACCGTCTTGTCCTCAGCTATGCACACTGAATTGGATGTGCTAGAATTGGTAAACGATTCTCTTGCGAGCCTAACCTTACGTATTTCGCTACTACATCAAAATCCATTAGACCCAGCCTAGAAAATCTTATCATTGCCTTCAGACTACAACACAAATGGCCAGAAAACCTTACGATAGCTCCCTCGTCGTCCGAAATTTTAGCTACCCCCTATGTTTTTGGAGAAAAAAAAACTAATCAAATATTCAATGTAAAAAGAATCATATTATTTTGACTATTACAGACTTTATAGTAACGTTTCAAATTTATTAATATTTATTATTAAAGAGTTACCAAAACTACTAAAATCATGAAAACATGAAATCCGTCGAAATCAAGTGTTCCATAGAGATTCTCACAAAATAGCATATTCATAAGGAAACTAATATACAATCTAAGTAAATTGTAACCCATTTTATTTATAAAGACATAACCATAACTATCACTCTTGATAAAAGACATGGAGTCTAAGGCACGCGTAAAGGAACTTTTACAGTTTACTCACCCACGCCCACCAATCAACAGTAAAAAAATCCCTCTTCCTTATCCAACTAGAGAACCAGCGTCAACCTGTTGACTCATTAATAGATAATAATAATAAAAAACACACATGCAGATGCAGCAACAAAACCATCCAATCTTTTTACTTATATCATGGTACAGTTTCAGGTTGCCAGCTATATTTTTTGGAATGTTGTTGGGAGCAAACTTCCGAAACTCCAATTCCAAAGATCTGAAACGAATCAAATCAAAACTGCATTGATACAACATTACCCTCTTCCCCTTCTTGGCAGTATTCGTTCTCTGTCCAAAGATTTTGTCACTTTACTGGCCATCTCAAGCCATGGGTTTTAGTCTGACATGTTAAAGATATTATAATCCATTTCTTTAATAAGAGATAGATAGAATTGATTTGGTATATGTGATAGCATTATTATTAAATTATTATCACCTTGCCAATCTTTAACATGATGGAATTATTTGGGATATGCTGTAAGAAGATCATGTAAATGATTCTACTTAGTTGTGATTAGCGCCTATTTCAGTTGATACATGTAAACATACATGCCGTGCATGCGTTTGAAATATATATATAAAGAAAAATGGGAGCCCCAACGGAGAAAATATAAAGGGTATTGTTATATGTATTTGGGATTTTTTTAAAGACCGACACATACCGCTACACTTTAACTTAAAGAGTTATATGAATTGCGATGAAAAAATCACTTGAATAATGTTGTTCGCCTGAAACCTACGTTCCCACAAAATTCACTTCAATTACATATTCTTAATCGCCTTTATTACATATGCAATTAAGTCCTATCTTAATCGCCTTTATTTTCAAACATGAATTCACTTCAATACCCAATAAAGTGGAGAAAAGGGAAATAAAAAAAAGGATAGTCTCTCGCCAAAGTCAAATCCGCAGACGCTTGATCTGAGGAGGATTTCTTCTGATCTATAAGAGAGGAATTTCAAAGAGCTACTTTTCTTCATCTAATTTTTTAATCAAAACATTTTGTCCTCCTTTTATTCTTATTAATGTTTTTATTTATAGTATAAGTGACACCTTAGTTAAGCGCGCACTATTCAACATGCAATTTGTCCCCTATACATACTACAAATTTCAATAATGTTTTCAAAGTACGATCTATTGAAATCTTTGAAACTCAATCTAGACCCACTAATTAACTGCCACATCAAGCAAAATTAAGACAAAAGCTACTTCAAAATTCTACTATTGCTACCAATTATGTTCCTCATCTCTTAGACTAAGTTTGTCCTCCTAACCTAGGAAATTGTTTTATAAATAAATAAATAAAAACATGGTTTATTTAAGATTGAATTATATAATTTGGCCTTTAACCCATAGATCATAAATATTATGAAATAAAGTTACTAATTGTTAAGTATAAATGGACAAATATTTAAAAAAATGTGTTATTAAATAACATGAGTGTTTATCAAATATTACATATACGAAGGCATATACTTTCAAAGTTAAGGACAAGAATCAAAATCATACCCCAAAAAATATCCTAGTAGCTCTAGAACGTACAGATTCTTTCCCCAATATGAACCTTGTCCTGCTTAGTTGATCCTGTGGTCACACCATACACCACCACTTTTAGCAGAATAGATTCGCCAACTGGCTCTACAGCTCCACCTTCTCCACTGTATATAAGCAGCTGATCCTTTGTAATCTTCAACACAAACCATATATCACTTGAACCAAAAACCCAAAACTTTCTTCTTTATCTCTTCAGGATTGAGTCATTAGGTACTTCTTATGGCTTCAGGTTCCCAACGTTCCGAAAATTCAGGTTCCTCATCATGGACCCCGAAGCAAAACAAGCTGTTTGAAAAGGCTCTAGCCATGTATGATAAGGACACCCCAGATCGCTGGCAAAACATAGCCAATGCTGTGGGTGGTGGCAAATCTGTTGACGAAGTGATGAGACACTATGAGAACCTTGTTGAAGATCTCAAGCACATCGAGTCTGGTCATGTTCCTATCCCCAACTACAAGTCAACTGGAAGCAGCTACAACGGTGCTAATGAAGAGAGGTATTGCTAACTGACCCGTTTTGCTTTTACTATCAACAACTTTTGGTTTCCCTTAGTTTCGTCCATGCACGCACGTTGTTAGTATTTAAGTACTAATAATATTAAGTCTTTTGTTTTAAAATTTCAAGTTTCTGCGTCAAGCAGCTAACTAATATAATGTCTAAGATCCTGCTGATTAATTTTTATGATTCTTTTATCTTCAATTACATATTCTTCACCCATAGTAAAAATAAAACTGATTCAGCTTAGAAATTTTGTGGCCGTTAGTGAAAGAATATACAACACGTCATAATCGCTGCTAATCATTTACCAAATTGATAAGATGTTGAAATTGTACGGCTGTACACTTAAGTTATAGGGTAGCGAAAGAAGATTTCACAGCCAGGTAAGTGTACGTGTCCATGGATTAAACAAAGAAAAAGTGCTCAAACGTGGTCCATGTGTGATGTTTGAGTTGTCCACAAAGCTAGCCATTAGCCAACACTTACTTGCATACTACTAAAGAATCAGCATTGCGTTCAGCTTTTTTCCCTGTCTTGATCTATAAGAAAGTCCACATGAGGCACAATCCCACTTGATATATATTGGATATCCATTTGTATTTGGTCATGTGCTTAGAGCAACGACCATTACTGTGTAATTTATCAAAGAAGGTTACGTAAATGTGCATCTAGGGAGCACATATTAAAAGTGACATGGTATTATCTTTGGTTATAGAAGGATAATAGAATGTGACTATTTTTTATATGACTATAGACTACAGTGTTTATATAATAACAAAATCTAAGAATATTTTTATTGCTTATTTTGCAGGATTCTAAAGAATCTGAAGCTCCAGTAAAGTCCGTCCAAGTGTTTTGGCACTCTCCCTACATAAAATCAGAATATATATCAGACCCTTTCTTTGAATGGTAGATGTGCGTATCAACGTGTGATCACAACTCACTTCCTCAGGACCTCTTTCAATAGCCCCAACCTCTCATTATCTCTCTTTCTTCCAATCTTTCTCCATTGTATTTGATATATCAATCTTCTTCCATCTATATCCCAGTAATGAAAATATCTATCTTAATTCAGAAACATGGCTTCTCTAGTATCACAAGAAAATGAATGTTCCTAGTGTTCATTCAGGGTAAAAGAATTATAAGAAGAAAAATAATACTTGACCATATTTGCTCAACTAAGTATTATTGTAAACTTGCAATTGTTCAAATAATTATGTTGAATAATTAATCAACAACTATTCATACAGGTAACTCAAATGAAAAAAATATTTAAGTATTTGTCTGAATACTGACAAAGAAGCCCACAATTTTTAATATTTAACAATGCAACTCTATAAAAAGTCGGAATTAATTTTATTGAACCTTTTTGTACGGCGAGTTTCCCATCCAAACAACAAATTATGTGAACGTCCACATCTGAAATTTTACAAACAATATTATACTGTTTAACTGATAAAACTCTTGATTTTGGTTGATATGTGAAGTATCATTAGCATGGCTATAGTCAGATACGCATTTTGGGTGCAAGCCTTACGAGGCTATAACATTGGCAACTGATGAATCTGGATACATAGGGAAGAAACAAGTCAGTACTAATACTATGGGAGTTTTTGGTTCTTTTGCTTTCTGCCTATCAGCACTCGAAAAAAAAGACTGGCCATAGAACAAAGAGCGCATCACATCACAGCCAATTTGAGAGACTTCGCCTTCATTTTACATTTAAATAAAAAGGTTTTCTCTTTCTTTACCACTTAGCTACAAGAACACAAAAACCAAGTCATTACACCCATCCCCACACCACAGGTTCTAAATTTCATTAGCATTTAGCATTAGTCGTCTCTCAAGGAAGAGAGTCCTGCTGGGTGCTTTCTCGAGCATTCTTTTTTTTAAAAAAAAAAAATTAATTATTATCATATTTTAATAATCTCCTCTAATTTACAAAATTATGCTAAAATTTAAAAATTTATAATTAGGCAATGCCAAGTTGATGATAAGATGTCTCAAATACCCATAACTCTGATTCAGAAGAGTCGAGATTTTTTTTCAGAAACTGTCAATTCTCAAGCAGTCGAAATCAATTTTCTCTCTATCAACAAGTAAGGCAGTTCATGTTAGGAAATCAACTAGCCTCTCTAATTTGATATCACTTATGTATCAATTTTAGTCATAGTACTGACACCACTTGTTTGGATAATTATTTACCATAATACCTCTATAACTAGTATTTAGCACCTTAAAGTTACCTAAGCACTTTGCGGAAGACTTTAACCACAACTAACCATAAATATAAAAGATCATCCATAATAGTGATAAATCAACAATTGCCACAAGACACAAGATATATATTGTTCTGTGACAAACACCTACATCTACAATAAATCAAAGATTTAGCTCCTTTTATTAATATTTCACAAAAGACTCTAAGTCACAAAGACCTATCAGATCACAAAGATTTTCTAGATCATTAAGATTTTACACAAGAGATTAATCAATGAATACAACGAATAGCTAGAGCTCTCTCTCAAAAGATCTATCATCACATTCTTGCTCACTCAGTACTCAAGTAATCTCATAGTAGCACTTGTTCGTACACTCAGCACTTTAGTTCAACCTAGCTTTTTATTCTCTTATGTTTACATCATTGATATTGGATTATTCTAAAAGGTTACAAGAATTTATATAGGCTTTAACCTCTCTAGAAACTCTATTTCTTGTTGGAATAAGAGTCAACGTAAAAGGGAAGTCCAAAACAGACCCAAACTAATTAAGTCCACTTAAAATAGAAAATGTCAAAACTGAGCACTATAGCACTATATTTCTAGTGCTGCGGTGCTAGTGCAATCTCTTACTGGCTCTGCGATGCTATATTTTCAGTGATATAATGCTGAGTGTTCTAATCTTGGTGCCGTGATGCTCATACCTAGTAACTCTCTCTATTTTTTACTATGCAATCTCAATCTTATGCTACCAATTTCTATGGCTATAGAAGCCATACTCTACCTATTAGTACTTACTATCCCTAATGGATCTATAATTGGTAAACAAAGACTTTCCAAGACCCATATGAAAACTGCACCATAAATCACGTATTCACTCACTAGGCATATGTTTCTGCAGAAGCTATTAAGATTTTCTATAATTTCCTAGTCGTCATTATAGATTATTGTATCTTCATCTTCCTTTCTTTTGTCTTAGTCAGTCTCTCTAGATAATCATTTACCAAGTGCCCTTCTTTCTTGTGACCAAAGCACTTTATGCATATACCATTCATTCTTGATTGCTCTTTTTCTTCCATCTTTATTCTCAATCTTCCCTCTTGCAGTCAATACCACTGCATTATTACACTTTTGATCTTTTCACCAATTATTTTTCATTCAATCTAAATGATTCCTCAATTTGACTTAGATTTTGATGACGTAGGCTTCTTGATTACTAATTGTTGCTTAAGTATTTTCAAGACCTGTCTCTAACACTAAGCTTATCAGCAAAACCATCACCTTTATCTCTTTTAGATAACCATCCTGCCCATTGAATTTCTTCATACTTATGAGTCACCACAATCAAACAACTAATGCTCTAAATAACTTTGTCTTTGATACCATTTGTTAGAAAATCATCAAGTCTCTCTGATTTGATACCACTTGGGTATCAACCTTAGCTATAGCACTGACACCATTTGTTGGGGTTTCTACATGCCCTAATACCTCAATGATTGGTATTTAGCATCCTAAATAACCTAAGTGCTTTGTGGAAGACTTTAACCATAAGTAACCAACAATATAAAGTATTATCCACAATAGAGATAAAGAAAAATTATCACAAGACATAAGATATACGTGGTTCGATAAAAAATACCTATATCCATGACTGATCAAAGATTAAGCTTCTTTTATTGACAGTTCACAAAGAACTCTTGATCATAAAGACCTATTAAATCACAAAGATGTTTTAGATTACTAAGATCTTACATAAGAGATTAATCAAAGAATATAACAAATAGCTAGAGCCGTCTCTTAAAGGATTTATCATCATTCTTTTTTGAATTCAGTATTCAAGTGATCCCATAGTAGTACTCTCTTATGTACTCAGCACTCTAATGTCTACTTAACTCTTTATTCTCTCTTATGTTTATGTCTTTGAAGCTTGATTATTCTAAGGGGATACAAGGGTTTATATAGGTTTCAAAACTCCATAGAAACCTTATTTCTTGTTGGAATAAGAGTCTATACAAAAGTAAAGTCTAAAATTGACCCAAACTAATTAAGTTGACTTAAAAATAAAAATTATCAAAATTGTGTGCCATGGTGTCACACTTTCAGTGCTCCGGCATTAGTGCGATCTCGTATTGGTGCCATGGTACTACCCTTCAAATGTTGTGGCACTAAGAAGTTAACGTCGTAATGCTCACAATTGGGAAATGTCTCCAGCTGTACTTTTGTATCCTTCTTTTTTTTTCGATTCTCTGTTTTCATCTATTTCTCATACATCTAATGCATCCTTGATTATGTGTCGACTCCTCATTGATTTTCAACTCAAAATCATGCACAAACATAATTTTGAATTGTTAAAATTTTAACAATTTAAAAAAATAATTTAAATTGATAGCATGCAACATATACGAAAAGTTATTATGGGTATATTTAGAGACGATTTTGTTTCATTTTTTTCAAAGGCCCAAGAGAAAAGATTTCTCAGTTAGAAATACGATGAATATGCAGAGTCTGTATCTTAGCATGATTGATAGGTATAATATTCAGAAATCTATAGCCTAATAACATAAAATTTACCATGGAAAAATGGTATTATGTGTTTGATCAATAATTGTGAATTATGCTAATATTGAATTTATTACAATTATAAATGGAATCATTAATTATTTTTTTAAAATAAACCTGGATAAGATGAGGAAAAGCAAAAATATAAAAGAAAACACCAGAACACCTAGTCAAGGGGACGTAATGAGCCTTAATCCTCGAAATATGAAAAAAGCTAATACAAAACTTGGGGAAAGCGAGAGATAAAAAGGAAAAGGAAAATGGAAATGAAAACAAATAGCCATAATATTCAAGCAAAAAAACAGTTAGAACACTTAATTATGTCTTTAAATAGCTGATCCAAAGTCTCCGTAAGGGCCCCAAATCACTAGGTGAAGTCATGATAGCGAATCCCAAATTAGCAAGAAAGTCAAATACTACATTAAGCTCTCTAAAAGCATGATGAGCATAAAAGCACACTGAAGAGCTGTAATGTTAACAATTAAATCAACGAGACTTAATTTTCCAAAGAGGATGGAGAAAAACATTAGAAAGAAAATAAACCACTAGCATGGAATCATATTCGAGAATTAAGTTATGCCAACCTCTTGAAAACGCATGCTCAACTACAAAAAACCACTCTTATTGTTTCAACATAATAAGTAGTGTGAATGCTTATGGGCAACTAAAGCCACCAAGAAAACCACATTGCATGTGACAACGTTAATATTTCTCTAAAAGAGTCCATTTGTGTTAAGTTTAATCCAATTTGCAGTCAAACACATCTAACGAAGAATATAGATTTGGGGAGAACGAGGAAACACAAAAGACAAAACAACTCAAAAACTACCATGATTTTACCATCACCACCAAACACAAAATCGAGATAGAACGTGGTAAAGAATTGAATATAGCCTTGCTATCAATATGATCCCAATGAAAAGATGGAGGAATGTCTTCAAAATGTAGCTTACTTTTACTCATTAAGATTGAATAGAACAAATAATAGCAAACCAAAAGCCGCAAGTTATATAATTGGATGGGGGGTTAAAAAACTTGTTAACGATGGAATTTCATAACTTAAGAACTGAGCCATTTAAAGTAGCATAAGTGCCAAATTTAAAAGAAAGCCAATGCCAACACCAATCCTAGTAAAACCCTGGGACACCGTAAGTTATCATTAGTGGGAAGTTTTCAAATAAGAGTACTAAGCTTAGGAGGAATGAAAATCTTCCAAACTTGATTGCACCAATCTTTAGAAGAGCGTAGAGTCCCAACTAAATTGTAACTATCCTTAAGAATTAGAATTCCATCTCTAAAAGATTTCCAAATAAGTCCATCAAGATAAACTACCCTCAACAAAATAATATCCTCAATCCGCTAATGCAAAGATGGGATCAGAGTGAAAAGAATATGTGGGGCATTCTATAAGCCATTAAAAAGAACATCCTGCACCTTACAAGAACGATGTAAAACTTGGATACAATAAGCGATTGGGTCAATAAAAAATATTAGTTGTCAAATAAGATGAGAGGATTATAAAAAAAAATTTAAAATCATACTTACAAAATTAGATAAAAGCATGAATGTTAAGCAAACATATCCTCAAAAGTAAAATATTGGTACTGACACCAAGCTTTGATATTCTAGTGATAAATGAAAAGGCTAGGACAAAATTTATCACAAGTAGTTTATTGTAAACCAATGGGTTTAATCAAATAGAAATGAACCGAATTGGTTTGGTTCGATTTGGTTTTTAATTTGTTTTTAAAACTTTTAGTTAATTTTTTTTCAATTTGAGCTGAACTAAATCGAAGCTGAATAGAAATTGAACCGATCAAATCCAAAAATACTAAACCAAATTCTAAATCAAATTGAAAAATCTGATTCAGCTCAATTTTATTTTCAGTTAAACCAAACCGGTGTCCACCCCTAGACAGATTAACCAAAAAAAATTGAAGCAAAGTGGTGGCCAAAAGAAAAAGTGATCAAATTTCGGTGATTTACAATTTCAATGGTGGTCTGCACCCCTGAATTTTGATGAGCAATGTGTGGAGAGTGTTTTAGTGAGCTTGATTATGAGTGAGGATAGGTAGAACAATAGGATTGAAAAAATAAAGGTTGCAGTTACTAGTAACAGTGACGATTTTGTCCACGTTTAGGTGGTTTTTGGTGATAATGAATAGTTGGATTGCCAGGTTTAATTGAACATTTCTTTCTAAGATGATTGGAGGGCTGATTAGGGGCAAAAAGTGACTAACATGGCAACTGCAATGGCGGGCATTAGGGTTTCGCAGCGGCTTCTCTTTTTCTTTTTTGTGTTTTCTTCTTTTTTATTTTTTTTTTGCTTGAGAAAAAAAAAGAAAAATTAAATATTATTTTTGAATTTTTTTGTCTTTAATTTTTAAAAGATAGAAATTGTGGTGAGTAGTGGTAGTGTAAGTCGATGTTTAGATTGAGAAGGGTGATAGACGGCCTAAGAAAGCTATCATGACTAAGGTAGGTTTTGATGCCACTTTATGCAATATAAAAACAATACTATATAGATGTCATTTTAGCATACGTCTCGAATTCACAAGATAAAACATGCACAAAAGAAACAAGAAAAGTCTCAAATAAAAATAAATTGAAATATTATTGATGATTAAATAATATAAATGGAGAATTACAAACTTATTAATAGCTAATAATTTTATTACTAATCCTGATAATGAAGAATAAAAATAATCTTGTCCTAGTTGGACAGGATTTTTATTTAAAATAAACTAAATACAAAATCAAAACAACACGCAGACTTAGAGTTCTAATTATACTCTAAATAACATATGAACTTTTAATTAAACTCAGACATTACTATAAAATTGACTTTCATTGACGCTAACTTAGCGTCAGTGAAGGGTTTCACTAACACTGTTTTATAGTGTCAGTGTTACTCAAGTCAGAAAATTACTAACGCTAAATATAGTGTCAATGAATCTCTAATACCATGATATCAATGAATCTCTGATACTATTAGTGAATGTCTAACATTATGGTATCAGTAAATCTCTAACTCCATAGTATCATTGAATCTTTGACACCATAGTATCAGAGATTCACTGGTATTATGGTGTTAACGATTTACAGATATCACAGTATTAGAGATTCTCTGACACCACAGTATTAGAGATTCACTGATACTAAGGTATTAGCGATTTACTGATACCACAGTATTAGAGATTCTCTGACACTACAATATCAAAAAATTATTAATACAATTCTTCCAATAATATTTATTGTTTATTTATAACAATTTAATTAATTAGCTTTATAATAATTTAAAATTATAATTATTGAACCAGAATATTTAATATATATTTAAACTTGAATGCACTTCACATTTATATATATTTCAAATTGTTAAGTAATATAAAACATTATCTTACAACTATAATGAAAATATCCCAAAATGCATTCAACTTAGTTTCAAAAATATTACAAACATTCAAAACTTAGTCCAAAAGATCCTAGTGTTTGAAGTTCAGTTAAACACAATCACCATGTAAATTTACACTAAACAACATTCCATCAAATTAGCTGCAGCAATCCATACAGCTTAGCAACCATCGAGCAAAATAATCTACGATCACCTTTGTCAAAGTAAATAGAAATACATGCGTAAATATATAAAAACTTGAATAATATACTTGACTTATAAAAAATTATAATGATAGTACAAGAATAAAAATCACACTCAAACTAGGTTAAAGAACAAAAGCAAGATATGGTTAGTTGTTACACTAGATAACATAAAAGCTAAGTGAATATACAAATGCTAAAAAATGCTTATATGTAATAAAGAAAGACAAAGTATTTATGTAATATATTTATCAAGAAATGCACAATTAAAACAGTCCCATATTAGCCCAGAAATAGCCTTATTTCAATCCCATAACAACCCTAAATAAACTTAAAACAACAATAAGAAAGCACCCAAACAATAGCTCATATTTCAGCCCCAAAACAAACCTAAGACAACCTCAAAACAACCGTAAGATAGTCTCTAAAATAACTCATTATGAGCCCCTAAAACAGCCACCAAGAGAAGATACAAATGCTAAAAAGTACTTATATGTAACAAAGAAAGGCAAAGCATTTATGTAATATATTTATCAGGAAATGCATAATTAAAACAACCCTATTTCAATCTTATAACAACCCTAAAATAAACTTAAAACAACAATAAGAAGGCACCCAAAAATAACGACTATTTTAGCCTCCATTTTAGCCCCAAAACTATCGTAAGATAGCCTCTAAAATAGCCCAATATAAGCCCTCAAAATAGCCACCAAGAGAAGATAGAAATACTAAAAATTGCTTATATGTAATAAAAAAATATCGAACAAAACAATACGAGCCCCTAAAACAGCCACCAATATGAGCCCCCAATTATAATTACCACCCCACCAACATTTGATAGCTACTAACTCCATTATACTGTAGCTATAAACATCTTCAGCATCTCAGTCTCACATATTCTTAGTTAACTATCAGTTTCACATAACATTTAAACTTTATAGCATTTTCTGATTGAACATACAAATTACAAACAATAATAAGACTTTAATTTTGGTATTATAATCCTCAAAGAGCATGCCTCAGTAATTCAGACAGCATGCAATGAGAGAATCATAAAATATAATAAATATTTACCAAACCAAGCCAACATGATGATGTGTTTATCCCACAGTATGGACAAGAAAAATACCCTTTCACTATACACGCAGATAGGTTACTGATGTCTATTTTAATGACTTAACGCAAGTGCACGTTTTTTGTATCAAGTAATATAGGACTAAGTCCAGATTATCGATCCTACAGAGACTATTGCTTCTATTTTCTTCAATCGAATACTAAAATTACTCTATTTTACCTTTATCCAGACTAACTTCAAGGATGGAGTTTAACTAACTAAATTATTGCTATCGAATTGAACCTAATTAAAATATTTCAAATACTTAAAGATAAAATTCACTAAATTGATAGGTAATCTAGGGTATCGACGTATTCCCTAATAGTTCACTGAACCCTTTAGCCCCTTAGTTATTCCCTTTTTATCAATTGATTGGCTAGACACTGATTTCATCATAAGCTTCTGTCTACAGTCAAATGATAATATCACACCCTAATAATTACCTATATGTCTATGGTAATCCGAATAAGATGCAACTCATTAAGATTAAGTCTAATCAAACCATACATGCCACCTAGGTATATGTCTATCCTAGATGGAACTCACAGATGTTACCCTATGATCATGTATCAATCTACCATAGGCTAAACACATGATTCCTTTTGTCAAAGTTATCATGGTTCCTAAACAATCAAAATAGTGATTAAGTATAATGAAAGCATTAAGCATAGATAGATTGAATCAATTAAGGGATAAAAGTTCATAATTAAGAGTTTAAAAGAATCAATTACATATTAGATTCAATAATGTCTAACCTTAAATAACAAAAAAAATTAGCTCATGTTCAAAACAAGAATATCAAAGCAAAAGTATAAAAATATAATGAACGAAATCATCTCTTAAAAGTAAGGAATAAAACAAAACAAGTGATGCCTTAAGTTGTTCTTCTTTCTCTTGTCTTGATTGCTTAAGAGTTGATTTCTTAATCTTCAATCTTCAATAACTTCACCTTGATCGCTTGGCTTGAATGTGTGTTTGTTGCTCGTGTTATTCTCCTTACTAAGTCTCTCTATTTTTGTCTCAAAATAATGTTTTTGTTACTATAAGAAACCATAGGCACTAGGAGCTTCGAATCCCTCTTTAATAGGCGAGTTTAGAAGAGTATTTAAATATCCGCACGGGTACCGCGGCACTGGGCACAAGCATAGGTCTGTCAAGATGTCGACGAGCGCTGCGGCGTTGGGTGTTGATTGCCGCGGCGCTCACTTACTGATCTGGGCGCTACGGTACTTTCGTATTTTGAGCGTAACTTCTTTGTTTGACGTTCGCTTTGCCTCCCGTTTGTTCCTATACGTCATATTTTCCATCGTGCATCTGTTTATGATTAGAAAACACAATTAAATAGTCAAATACTTATAATTTGGAGCAAAATATAAAAGTTAAGTATAAATCCTACTAGTGTTTTTATGCCTCTATCAGTTACCATACGCGGGAAAGTTACTAATTATCCACATTAACAAGGTCCTCAAGTTAAAAATTTCTTATGTATAGGCATCATACACTTCTACACTGTATTCCTATAGTGTTTTCAAATCTTTAATCAAAGGAGCAAAGTATACATCTAGATTATTTCTAGGTTGTTTAGGTCTAGATATTAATGAAGATAGCATTATATGTTTCCTTTTCATGCACAATCATGGAGGAAGATTCTATGATATCATCAATACTGGCCAACAACTGTAAGTAAGGTTAAACGTGCTATGTGGATTGACCCCATCACTTGATAGGGCCAAACGAAGATTTCTAGACTCTTGTGCAAATTTAGGCCACTTGTTATCAATTAAATCCCATGCAGGTGAGTCTGCGGAATGCTGAAGCTTACCATATTTTATTCTCTCATTTGTATGCCAAGTCAAATACTTAATAATTTTAGGTGATTGGAACATACTTTTAAACCTTGGAATAAGGAAAAAATACCACAAAACCTTCTTAGGAATCCCAATCTGACTTCTTTAGATCCATTTTCTTTTTTCTTCCATCTAAACTCTCTATGTGTAAGGCATTCGTTAAGTTGTTCATGTTCTTTTGTATATAGAATACAATCATTGGGACAAGCATATATTTTTTCATATTCTAATCCCAACACCTTCATTATTTTTTAGCCTCATACATCAACTTTGGAATATTATTACCTTCTGGTAATATGTCAGCAAGAACTTCCAATAGAGACGAAAATCCCTTATCAAACCATTTATAGTTTCTTTTAACATTATAAATTTTCATCAGACCAGACTACTTGGAATGCCTTGATCCAGGATATAAAGGTTTTTTTGCATCTTCAAGTAGATTTCTAAAAACTTAGGATCCTTATCACACTATTCATAGGCATTGTTAACCATATCTATAATGTTATTGTAGTTTTGGCATTTAAATTGTCTTCCAGTAGAATGGTCTTGAAGAGATGAAGCTCTCAACTTACTATTAGCTTCCCAATGTTTAGTCCAAGTTAAATACTTGGGCAAAAATCCATTTTCAAACAAATAAACTCTTATTGACTCATGAGCATAGAACTCCATGTTGCAACAAGAGTTACATGGACATTTAAGTGACCTCCTATTATCAAAATTAAGCATGGAAAATTGCAAAAAATGCATTAACTCTAATTTCATTCTCTTTTGATAACCTATCACTTGATATCCATGTTTTGTCCGTGTCAAATATTTTACTTGATTATTATTTAATGACTGTTAGTTCAACGTGAAAGATCTTAACTTGAGTGTAATTAACTACCATTTCCTTTTATTACAATAAAGAAAATACAAACATGTATTATATGTTAATAACACTTCCAAATAAATTGTAACAATCATCTCTCAATCACAATAACTCCAAAATTTGAAAATCATATAAAATAAACTCCATATTACCAAAAAGCATTAGCCAATAAGAAAAATAAAATTATATATTAGAGAATGAAAATATACCACATCATTTAGCATAGAGTATAATACATTAAAATTTATAAGCATTCTCTAGATTATATTTTGTAACTTATACATATGCTTTAGATATAATTAAGCCTAGTGTTGAATATGATCTACACAAACACTTAGCAAACAAGCACCTAATTTGATCCTACCTTGATGACTCATTCATCAATAACTTATACATATGTTTTAGATATTGTTATGCTTAGTAATGAATATGACCTAACACAAACACTTAGCAAAAAAGTACCTAATTTGATCCTATCTTGATAACCTATTATATATACTTTAGATAAAATTATACCTAGTGATGAATATCATCAAATACAAGTACTTAGCAAACAAATACCTAATTGGATCCTAATTTGATGACTCGTTTACAAATCTAACATGTCCACCATAAGTGAGTGAATTTATCATCATGTATCACTCAAATAGTTACTATATATAGATGGTGTGTATGAGAGAGAGTGTAGAAATTGATTGAAAAAAAAAATCAAAACTAGAATGTGTATGTGAGTTGAAAGTGTTGAGATATAGAACAATCAAGTGTTGATTTAAAAAAGAAGAAGAAGAAGATAATTAAGTGTTGAATGAAATCTTGCTCACGAATATGTTTCATGTAGTAACCAGTATCCACGACTGGTAAGAATAAGTATTTATATATGTATAAATATACGTATTTTATTTGTATGTTGGTGATACTTAATTTATATATTGTTATTAGTAGTGTTTGTATAGGTTAAGGTGATACTATTAGCATTGGGTTTAATTGCAAGACTTTAGATTTATTTTAGGGACCAAATTGTAATACTTTGAAAGTTTTGGGGGTAAATTCGTAAATACCAAAAATTAACCACTTAGTATAAAAATACACTTTTAAAACCCTAATTCTCTCATTTTGGTCGAGCTACCTCTTTTAGAGAGAGAGAAGAGAGAAAAGAGGGGAGAGAAAAAGAAGAAAGAGAAGAAGGAGAAGAAAAAGAAGAAGAAATTAGAATTTTGGATTTTAAGAGGTATATCATACGTATTTCTCAATTTATTGGTATTAATTAAGTTAATTCCTTTAAGTTTTGATTTCTGAAAATATGTATAATTGAGGATTTGTTGTGTATTTCGTAAGATCATATGAGAATTGATGATGATCTATAAGATAGTTTGATAAATCATGATAAATTATGGAATTTCTGCTGGATAACCTCTTGACCTAGGAATTTTATAAATTGTTGTGATTCTATTCTGGTTTTAAATTTTGAGTATATGAAATTAGACATGTTAAGGATCATCTGAGACTTTGAATCGATTGAAAATTCTGGAAATTGAATTTATAGTGAATTTACCAAAATGACCCTGAAATTCTAGAAATTTCCTGTGTAAACAGTATGATACAGTGGAAAATAATTTTTGACCTGCTGAATGATCTTTAAAAATTACGAATTTTTGGAATATGATACTTTTATATGTCTAATATGATATACTCGGAATTGAGAATTTGGATCAATGTGGTTGAAGTGTTATGAATTTCTAAAGTGTATCAGCTCATTCCAGTATTTAATTAACAGATTTTTAAAGCTATGGAATAAAATAGTTTTAAAATACTTTTGGCAGTTATTTGGAAGTGAAATATTTATCATGTACTGAGATATGTGTTAAGAGTAATTATGTGGTAGTTTTATAATTTTTGAGTTAGTATATAATTTTATAAAATTGGAAGATTGAATACTGTTCAGTAAGTATCTTGATCCTGTCAGGTTTGTAGTTTGGATTCGATGGTGTGTATGGAATGGATTGTGTAGGAACTTTGATATAATATTCATATATAAGAAGGATATATGAGTCAAGAATGGTATATTATGATTTTGGAGTAATTGGACATCATTTGATGTATTAGAAATTTTTGTTAAGTATAAGTGGTCAGAATGACAGGTTTTGAGAAACCAAATATTTAGACCAATTTGATGTGATAAATGCATTGTGTATAATTTTGTAAGCTATTTAAAGTATTTTGTGTGAATTGTGAGGCTTATAAAAGGATTAATCTCCATTGATAGGTTAAGGAGATTTAACCCTTGTAGCTGAAAGTGTTAAGAGGTAAGTATACTAGACTTTTTACTGAAATCACAATAAACATAGTAATTGTTTTGTATGATTTTGTAAATGTGGTTAGGAATATGTTTATGTTATGTCAAAGTATATTTTGATATGAAATGTGAAGATATGTATTTATGAATGTGAGCATGGACATACATGACATACATGTGTTTTTGAAAGTGAGCTTTCAAAATAAGATATGTTTAACAAAGAAAGCTTTTGAAGTGTAATATGTCCATGAGAAATATTTTGTGTTTTGAGGGTACTTGAACTCACTGTTAACTTAGTAGGCATTTTATGTGATTTGTGGAGCCTTTATGTGTGGCCTTTCCTTCGGGATTGGTATATGTTATGTGTTCCGTATGTAGGGAGGATCCTATTGGTACCTAAAGGAAGTGTGAGTCATCACATTCGTGTGGTGGCGTATTGGTGCATGTGAGAGGACTCACCGATGATCAGGGTGAGGGTTTGGCTTTTACCTTCGGGCATGAGCATTATATATGTGTAATTTCAAGACCTCACTTGTACTATTCCTCTCATACGGTATGTCACCTACGAGTGACATTTGGCTCATTATGTGATATGTGATATGTAAGTCCTACTAAGTAGTAGTTGAGTGATGGTATTCCTATTATGTGTTTTGAAAGAATGTGTAAGCGCTTACATGATATGTGATTTGATAAGATTATGATTTTGATTGATCACGGCATATCATACATATGCATTGTGTACGTATATGTATTTGTATTTGATATATGAAAAACTAGTATGCTTACTGAGTTTTATACTCATTATAGTTTATGGTGATTTCAGGTAAATAAGGTATATGTGTGCTTAGCGGATTTGGCAAGGCTTCTGCTGTTCCTTGGGTTCCCTAAGTTGTTAGGTTGCTAAGTGTTTCATTTGGGGACACGTGGGATAAGATATTTGATTTGTCCCTAGTAAATAAATACTTATGTATTATTTTATTGTGTGTGGTGGGATTTAGTTTAAGTTTCACCAAATGTAGTAATGGATTGATTTTAAGTAAGAATTTGCAATGAATATATTCTGGGCTTCCGGTAACAAAGTTTCTACTAGTGACGTAGTAGAGTGTTAATCTCTGAAAAAACTCTGCGTATCTCCGGTTTACTAATTGTCCCAGTCATAATTCAATTGCTATAATTCTGAAAGAAATTAAAATGAATGTTTAAGTATTATTGAATGAATGTAAGTGATGTCGTGTGTCAGATCTTTTGGGTCTAGGGCGTGACATTTCACATTTCAATACTATAATTTCTTTAGCTATACTTTTCATAACTATGTAAAGTTCGTACCTAGTTAACATATTTTTGTGAGGAATTGACAATGAAAATAGTTTATGAAGAGGTTAAGTAGAATAGAAATGAGAAAGCGATTATGTAAAGTAGAAATTAAATGTTAAGTTTATGAGTAATGTATTGCAATAAGTAAATTGACATTTTGAATAATTATTTTACAAATTTAATTTTTTCAAATGGATTATACTTCATAATTGTTATTAAAACCTTGGTTTTATCAAGACCTCTTTATATTTTTACTTTTGAATATATATGTATATTAAGTAGTAAGTAGAATTCTAAAACAATAAAGAAATTAACAATAATATATATATATTTCTCTAAATAAACTGTATTGATAAAAATGTATTTTCTTACTAAAGTTTTTACTATTCAAAATGTGACATAATACGGATTCTAGAGAATTTTGTTTTAATTAAAATCTCCAAGAATTCAATTTTCTATGAATTTCTAAAATAGTGACTGCAAACTTAAAAAATAAAAATTTCAGCAATAAACCCGAATTCAAAAAATAGTTTCACCTACCAAATGATATTTAAAACTTCTAAACTTTTATATACCAACTTTTATATATGTCTAGTTATTCTAATTTTAATTTCATAATTTTTAGACAAATTTAAAATATTTTATGAACTAACTTACGAACTATGTTCACATACAGAAACTGTTTGACAGATTCTGTCAAGCAGAAATATTAATTTGTTTTTAATAGTTTTGCTAAACCAAATATTATGAATAAATTATATGTTGGACTCTTATGTATCTACAATAGATGGGTACAGATTTATATGAATTCGATATACAGAATACAAGATATAAATTTCAAAGTATTTACTGGTCAATACTAAAGGAGAGTCATAGGTTGAGGGATATATCTAGTTGGAGAATGACTGTAAAATTGTTATTTTAATGAATAAGATACTTGCAGTATTTGAATAAGTAGAGATATTATTTGAGGTATTTGGCTTTTATTGAGGTAAGTAACTTCATTCATAATATATCATTTTTGTTTTCAAATTGAAAATTGTTGTTATTATGATATTCAAAATATAAATAATGATTCAAGAAACTTATGATTTATTGTTACTTCTAAAACTTATTTATGGTTTTCCAATTAAATTATTTTCCACCAATTTTGATTAAAAGTATGAATTTTATCTTTTAAGTTTATGTGTTTTTTGAAGTTCTTAAATAAATAATTTGTTTATAGTTTTAAACATATTTTTTAAATAAGATTGTAAAATTATAGATCTCTATACGGTAACTCAATTGTAAAATTATAGATCTCTATACGGTAACTCAAAATTACTGGTTCAATTTTGAGTTAATTGGATATTGTTTACAAAATTATTGAAAGCTATGTTGTTATAAAAGAATAGAAATTATGATATTTGAAATGAATTGATTATTGAAACTGAAATTTAAAAGAAATATTTTGACTCATTGTCTATAGTCATATAATATTGAACAAATTATATGATATACGATACGGACTAGCTAGTATCTTTTTTGAATGTGCACATTATATATGAATATTGGCCGGGGCACTGGGGGTACATGTGACATTATAAGATTTTGTTATTGACTGGGTCACCAAGGACATAGGTGACACTATATGACATGAGCAACCTCTGTGTACTTTGATAAATATAAAAGTTTACAAGAATTGTTATTGAATTGATTTTCATATTGACTTATGATATTAAAGAATTTTACTTTGATAAGTTTGAAATTAAAATATTTTATTAATATTATTGATGATATTTTAAAAATGCTTGTAATCTTTCAAACAAGAACCCTCATACATTATGAATGGTTTTACTTGCTGAGTTAACGACTCACCCTTCGTCATTAACACTTTTACATATTAAGTTTTAGTCTGGTGAGTTACCTTAGAGTTAGAGTTGGAGTTAGGCATTCAGAAAGCTATCTATTGCTTAATAAGAGAAAATTGCGTCTCTAGTAGTTTTAATTTTGGTTTCCTTAAGTTCTAAGAATGGTTCAAAAGCTGTGACGTTATTTTAAAATTTTATTTTTGTCTTTTAATAGGGAGATATTGAGAACTTTTAGTTTGATGAATTTTTATGGAAAGTGTGAAGTATAGTACTTTGATTTTGTAATAAAATTAGTAGCATCATCTTTTTGACTCGTGTTTTATATATGTGAAATCTGGAGTGTTACATATAGTGTGCATGCATGCAAAAAATAAAATGTAAGCTTGATGATTATGATATTCTAAATTTAGGGTAAAGACTTTGTATACCGACTAATAATGAGTTAAAAGATATAAGAGGCTTATCATTCAGCATATAGTGTGGATGCAGGCAAAAATAAAATGTAAGCTTGATGATTATGGTATTCTAAATTTGGGGTAGAGACTTTGTATATTGACTAATAATGTGTTAAAAGATGTCTGAGACTCATGATTCAACATATAGTGAACATGCAGGCAAAAGTAAAATGTATCTAGTCCTCAAGAATAATATTTGATGGAGAAATATAAAGAATAATGTAGCAAAATTATATATGTTTCAGAAATATTTAGCGTGTCAATATATGAAGATTGAACATCAGAGGCCAAGTGGACCTCTACAGTCATTTTCTATTTCACAGTAGAAGTGGCTGCATATCCTATGGATTTTATTAGTGGTTTGCCTCGCTCTAAGAGAGGTTATGATTCCATAGGGGTTAACGTGGATTGATTGACTAAATCAGGTCACTTTTTGGCAATGAAAAGTGTCGATAAAGTTGGACAGCTAGCTAATCTTTTCTAACCTCTCTTATTAACTTCCTAGAGATTTTACAAAAATAATCCAATGAAAAACTTTTAAAATAACCTAATGTTTAGTGTATCTTTACTCTATCACGGACAATGAACACCCAAACAACGGTTCCACCCTAGCGCATGCACAAGCACTTAGTGTCTACCCAGTTCTTTCCCTCTCTTAGAGTCTCTCTTAATGCTTTATTCTCAACTAAAAGGTTTACAAGTGTTTATATAGGAGTTATTTTGTGCCTACTAACCCTATTCTTTATTGGAGTAAGAATCCACTTATTTTGGAAGTTTAAAACTTCCCAAAACTCAAAATCCGAATTAAAATAGACCTCTTGACGCTTTTGGCGCCACGGCGCTGTGTATATCGTGCCCATTGCCGTGGTGCTGGGCTTCTGTGTTAGGTGTTGCGGTGCTTAGCCCTGGTGCCTTCCTACGCATTTTTTTTGCGTCTTCAAATTCTATTTTACTTCTCCCTTCATGTCCTACACGCTTAGACTTCTCTATATGTGTCCTACACATTCTAGACTTCTTGTAACTTTTCTCGTTAATATTAATCTCAATTCTTATCCAATCAAAATTATTGAATCACCAAATCTTCAACAATATACATCAACAAAATTTAGAATTTCAAGTTAGAGATCTTATTTTTCTCAAGATATCGTTGTGGAAAGGAATTTTTAAACTTGGAAAGAAAGGAAAACTCAGCTTAAGGTTTATTGGACCTTTCGAGATTTTAAAAAGAATTGGTGTCATGGCTTATTGTGTAGTCTAGGCTTGCCTTGTTGCCAAGCCTATCAAGACTCTATAATATGTTCCACATCTCAGTATTGAGAAATTATGTAGTTAATTCCTCTTGTGTATTAGATTACTAACCAATTTAGATTTCAAAGATTATGTAAATGAGGAAACAACGATAAAATTCTTCGAAGAAAGGAATAAAATTTGAGGACTAAAGATATATCATTAGTGAAAGTGCGTTTGAGAAATCATTTAATAGAAGAAGCCACATAGGAGAGAGAAGTAAAAATAAAGGAGAAAGACCCCCAGCTTTTAAAAAATCAAGGAACATGCTAAATTTTGGGGACAAAATTTTTATTCAAGGTGGAAAATTTGTAATACCCAAGTTACGTTTCATTAATAATAATAACAATAATAATAATAATAAAATTAGTTATGTTTAATTATAAAAAAACAGTAATAATATTAATTAAGGATAAGTAACATTAAGTTAATAAAGATTATTGTTTCTTAACTCAATGGACCATTAACTTAAGATTTATTAAAATGATACTAAATTCATCTTAGTTTAAAATTAATTAAGATGATGTTATGCTTGTTTTACCCCTCAAGGAAGTCTTCATTCAATTAAATATTAGCTTCCACTTAATTAAAGATATGTAACATTAGATTATTGTCCTTTAATTACAAACATTGTTTCTTCTTTTTAAATTAAGATTGAATGCAAGTGTATTTAACGCTGGCAACTCTCTTTATTAAATTAGGATTAAGTGCAAAAAAAACAATTAAGATAACACATTCTCTCTTATTCAAAAGCCTTAGTTTCTTTAAATTAGAGCTTAAATGTATTTATTCCTATTGTTGTTGGGAATTGGAGAGATAGCAAGAGATCATAAGGAAAAATCGTCATTGTTCTAGGAGTTAATGATTATTTGAGAGTGTAGTAGTATAAGAGTGTGACTATTTTTTTTCTGTTTTAATTTGAAATGGTTCACATATAATATTTTAAATTTAAAATATTATAATGTAGATTTATTGATATACATTACAAGAATTATATAAAAATTTTGAAGCCCGTCAGCTAGGTTTGATCCCACCCGGTGACTATTTTCTAATACAAGTAAATTCGGTCGTAGTACATTTTATGTAAATAAATTCAATCACAGTATATTTTATGTAAATAAATTCATTGACAATATATTTTGTGAGTAAAGTCACTCATCGGGAATCCAATCGGGTGGCTCAGGCTTTGGCAAAATATGTCTTATCTATTTTTTCTGATTGTCTTTGGATGGGTTTGGTCCCAAGCCATTTGCATCCCATTATTGGAGAGGGCTTGAATCCTCGAGCTTGTGCTTAGTAATTCAGTTTCTTTTTCTAAAAAAAAATAAAAACAAAAATAAA
Source organism: Ailanthus altissimus (assembly GCA_946807835.1). NCBI lineage: Eukaryota > Viridiplantae > Streptophyta > Magnoliopsida > Sapindales > Simaroubaceae > Ailanthus > Ailanthus altissimus. The sequence continues at coordinate 19,126,688 of OX327698.1, forward strand.
AATAAAAATAAATTCACTCATAATATATTTTATGTAAGTAAATTTGCTCACAGTATATTTTATATAAATAAATTCATTCATAATGTCTTTTATGTAAGTAATTTTCTTTTGTAATATATTTTACATAAGTAAATTCATTGGTAATGTATTTTATTGTTCAATGTTGTATTTAATGCTGCATGATTCTATTTTGAATTTTTCTATTAAAGCTCATTTTATTCATCATAAATGATCCACTTGCCCCTTAATCACTCGGCCTATAAGAAAATTTTAATTTATTAAACCTTTCGATACAATCAAATAAAAAGCCTTGAAGAGCCATATTAAAAGCCTAGATTATGTGATTAAGTTATTGATTGTTACTGTTATGACCTCATTCTTAGTATATTTGTACTAATATTTTACCAAGTCGGTGGGGTGCAAATGACACTACATGACATGATCTTAAATAATAGGTGTTTTATTTAAAGTTATATGATTTAAAGATTATCAATATTCTTATTCTTGTGCTAACTATGTTATATTTGTAATGTAATAAATGTAATGCTTACATATTATGAATTGTATCTATTAGTAAATATTTCTTTTAAAATAAATTAATACTATGCTCGAGTTTACTTACTGAGTTGATATTAGTCAACTCGATTAATGTGAGTCAATGCCACATCATCGAGTATAATTTGTATTTTATTAAAAGATAATTCCACTACTTAAAACTAAGGTATTTGATGGAATTTTTTTAGTAGAATGACTAACTTGATTATTTCGAAAATATTAAGGACTAAACTGATAGTTTAAAAAGAAACGAGAGACTAAATTGATAATTTTCTTTATAAATATATATTGAGAAGCTAGAGTAAAAGAAAATAAAGCAAAAATGTGATGTTCTAATGTTCTAGTGATAAACTGTCTATAAACGAAGAAGCTAAGTCAATTCTAATCACAAATAGTTTATTATGTTCAACAGAGCCTCGAATGCTATTGTTGGACATTTTATAAAGGGTATTTAAAATTTTAAAGTTTTAAAAAATGGATATGTAAATTTTAATATTTTTAAAAGTTTTATTTATATTTTTGTTAGGTTTTCTTTTATTTTAATGATAAAATATGTAAAATTAGTGAAAGTATAATTATGTTTTTATTTTGACTAAAAAATTAAAATTTAATTAAATATTAGAAAGACGGTTTAAGCCTTTGATCTTATGGTTAAAGACTATACACTTTAATCAAATAATCTTTATGATAACCCAAGAGATGTAAGTGATTAAGTCAAAAATCTTTGTGATTTTTTGTGAGAAAAAATTTTTAGAGTGTAAGAAAGAGTTTTCTTTATGATCTTTCTTGTAAAATGCATACTTTGTGAGTGCTTTGTGATTCGTAATAAAAGGAGTGTGATCTTGATTCGCCGTGGACGTAAGCAAGTTACCGAACCACGTAAGTTTTTGTGTGTTCTCCTTCTACCTTTTCTCTTTCTTTATTTTCTTAATAACTTGTTCTGCATAAATTGCTTGGGTGATTTTGCTTGTTTGTGTGCTTTCACTTCAACAAACTGGTATCAGAGCTTGATTTTCTAAGCAGACATGGCCACACTCAAGTATGAGGTAGAGAAATTCAACGATACAAATGACTTCAATCTGTGAAAAATGAAGGTTAAGATGTTGTTGGTGAGCCAAATGCTAGGCTTTGCATTAGAAGAGACTGCAGCTCCTTCTAGTGATGAAGAAAAGATGCCAGAGTCATCTAAAGTTGAAGCAAAAAGAAGGGACATTCAAGAAAGAGCTCATAGCATAATCGTTCTATCATTAAGCGATGAAGTACTAAGGGAAGTAGCAAGTAAGACGACGGCGATAGGTCTTTGAAAGAAGCTTGACTCTCTTTATATGCGAAAATCATTGGCCAACAGATTGTATATAAAGAAGAATCTGTATCAGTTGTCCATATCAGAGGGGACATCAATGAAAGATAATATAGACACCTTCAATAAGATCATCCTTGATCTTGAGTCTATCAACATCAAGATAGAAGATGAAGATAGAGCAATTATCCTACTGAATTCACTCTCCAAGAGTTATAAGAGCTTTATTGATACGCTACTCTACGACAGAGAGAGTTTAACGATGAGTGATGTGAAATCATTATTAAACTTAAAGTTATTAGGGAAGTAGATCGAGGGTAATGTAAAAAGTTTATCTGTAAAAGGAAGGCCCTCATATAGAGATGAAAAGAAAAAGGGCTCAAGATCGAAGTCTAAAACTCCTAGGAAGTGTTATTGCTGCAAGAAAGAATGGCACTTCATAAAAGACTGTCCTGAGAAGAGAGTACAAGACAAGAAGAAAGCGGATACTACGCTTGCCTATGATGATAGCTATGACAACGCAGAGACACTCGTTGCTACTAATGGTAAGAACACTAAACAATGGGTTCTTGATTCTTGTTGTACTTTTCACATGTGCTCGTACAAGTCTTGGTTTTCAAATTTTCAGCCCATTAGTGGCGGTAAGGTATTAATAGGTAATGACGTTGCATGTCAGATGATGGGAATTGGTAGTGTTAAACTTAGGTTGCATGATAGGTGAGTGAGAGAGTTAACAGATGTTAAGTATGTTCCTGACCTCAAGAGAAACTTAATCTCACTATGGACTTTAGACTAGAATGGGTGTTCCATCAGGATCGACAGATGGATTTTGAGAGTATTGAAAGGTTCCATGGTGGTAATGAGAGGAGAGAAGTACAAAGGCATTTATGTGCTAAAGGGTGAAGTCGTGAGCGGTTCTGCATTATTCTCTATAGATGATGAGAGTATACAAACCAAGTTGTGGCATCTTAGACTGGCACACCTAGGCGAGAGATACCTAAAGGAGTTATTTAGTTCAAATGCATTTAGTGAGGATAAGTTCCAGCCCTTGGAGTTTTGTGAGTATTGTGTGCTTGGAAAAGCACATAGGGTGAGGTTTAGTATCAGAGAGCACAAGACTAAGGGAACTCTTGACTACATATACTCGGATCTTTGAGGACCAGCTCAAACAGCTACTCGTGGCGGTGCCAGGTATTTTCTCAGTTTAATTTATGACTATTCAAGAAAATTATGGGTCTATGTGTTGAAGAGTAAGGATCAAGTGTTTGATGTATTCAAGACTTAGAAGGCTCTTGTTGAGAATCAGACTGGCAAAAGGGTGAAGAGGTTGAGAACTGACAACGGCCTCGAATTTTACAATAGAGAGTTTGATGAGTTTTATGCCAAGCATGGGATTGTAAGACATAAAACGGTAAGATCAACACCACAGCAGAATGGCGTAGCTAAGACGATGAATAGAACCCTACTTGAAAGGGTTAGATGCATGCTTTCCAATGTAAAGATGTCCAAAATATTTTAAGGAGAAGCTGTAATGACTGCAGCTTACTTGATTAATAGAAGTCCCTTCTTAGTAATTGACTTCAAGACGCCAGAAGAGAAATGGTCTGGCAATCCTTCCAAGTATGACCACCTCAGAATATTTAGCTGTCCTGCCTTTGTACAAGTTAAAGAGGGGAAGTTGGAACCTAGAGCTATCAAATGGATATTCATAGGATATCCCAAATGAGTAAAATGATACAAGGTGTGGTGTAAAGATTTAACACCACCAAAGAGTATCATAAGCCGTGACGTGACATTCGGTGAGACGACAATGCTGAAAATCTCCCAAGAAGATGAGAAAGAAGAACTTGTACCCAAGAAAGACTTAGCACTCGAGTCAATAGAAGTTGAAGTAGAACCTGAGAATAGATCTGATATGCCCTCAAATTAGCACTTCAATTAGGAGACCCTTGAAGAAGAACCACGAACACCAGCGAGTTTCTCTAAGTCGACCCAAAGAAAGACTAGGACTCTTGAAATGGAACTTGAAGAGTACCAGCTAGCCAAAGAGAGGCTAAGGAGGATGATTAACCCACTAATCAGGTATGCATAAGCAGATTTAGTTGCTCATGCTTTTAATTCTACTTACCCTCTTGAGTATGATGAGTTTAAGACATATGGTGAGGTTATAAAGAGTAAAAACAAGAAAGAATGGCAGCAGGCCATGGAAGAAGAGATTAATTCTCTTAAGAAGAACAATACCTAGAAGTTTGTGAAGAGACCTCAAAGGAAACTAGTCGGGTGCAAGTGGGTGTATAAGTTGAAGGAGGGGATACCGGAGAGTCGGGTACAAGATTCAAGGCTATGTTAATTGTATAAAGTTTTAATCAAACAGAGGGAGTTGATTTTCATGAGAGTCTAGTCGTCAAGCACACATCTATTAAGATTTTGTTAGCCATGTGTGCAAATTTTGATTTACATCTAGAGCAAATGGATGTAAATATGGCATTTCTATATGGAAAACTTGAAGAGACGATATACATGACACAACTGCAAGGGTTTGAGGAGCCCGGGAAAGAAGATCAGGCTTGTTTGGTAAAGAAGTCATTATACGGGTTAAAACAATCACCTAGACAGTAGTATAGGAGATTTGATGAGTTTATAATGGCTTGTGGTTTTAGTATGAGCAAGTATAATGGATGTGTGTACTTCAAGAACATAATTTGTGAGATGATGTATTTGCTTCTATACATGGATGACATGTTAATTGCATGTAAAAATGTGGAAGAAATATAGAAGCTCAAGAAGGAGTTCAGTGGCGAGTTTGAGATAAAGGATTTGAGAGCAACAAAGAGAGTTTAGGTATGGATATTGTGAGGGAAAGAAGAGATGTTATCTTCTTATCCCAATAATGATATATACTCAAAATTCTGGAGAAGTTTGGTATGTCCAATGCAAAGGCTGTCTCTACTCTTTTGGCCATGCATTTTAGACTTTCAGTAGCACAATCGCCGATATCCGAAGAGGAGAAACTACAGATGAGTAAAATACTGTATGCAAGCATTATAGGGAGCATCATGTATGTAATAGTTTGCATAAAACTAAACATAGCACAGGCTGTAAGTGTGGTGAGTAGATATATGACAAATCCGGGTAAAGATCATTGGTTTGCAGTAAAGTGAATTTTGAGATATCTCAAAGGGATGTCAAATTACGAGTTAATGTATAAGAGAGATGAGAACAACAGTGAAATGGTAAGAGGGTACGTAGACTCAGATTATGTAGGTGATCTAAACAAGAGAATATCGTTAACGGCCTACGTATTCACAGTGTTTAGGTGTAGTGTATGTTGGAGATCAGGTCTATAACATGTGATTGCAATATCTATCACAGAAGCGGAACACATAACTATTGGTGAAACTATCAAGGAGACCATGTGGTTAAAAGGCATATGCGCGAAGATATTGGCTAGTGAAGATGTGAACACTAGTGTATATTGTGATAGCCAGAGTGCCATACACCTAAGCAAGTATCAAGTGTTCCACGAGATGTCAAAACACATTGATGTGAGGCTCCATTACCTTTGAAAGATTGTCCAAAGTGGTAAAGTTAGTCTAACGAAGATAGTGTCGTCTAAAAACTCTATTGATATGTTGACTAAGCCACTGCCCTCGATTAAGTTCATCTTATGCAAGGACTTAACCGAAGCCACTACTTTATAAGGGTGACAGAAGATGCGAAAATGAGAGATCAAGTTACTTTGTGAATGATTTTGAATCAAAGAAGGTATTTGTAAGAATATTGATTGAAAATTATCGATATAATTTCGAGAGCAAGCCAAGTACATAGGGTGCCAAGGATTGAAGACGGACGCAAAAAGAGGCAAAAGACAATGGGGGAGGTGCCTAGGCATGGGTGTCACGGCTCCTAGAACAGCACCTAAGCGCCGCGGCGCTGGGTGGTCAGCGCTACGGCGCCCAGGCAGGCACACCAGCGTCGCAACGGTAAGCACTGAGCGTCGTGGCGCTAGGCGCGATAAGTGTTTCCCGAATTGAAACTTCCTTATTTCGTCTCCTACTTGCTTCAGGACTCCCTGATAGGACTCCCACACGTTTAGGGTAAATCTAGGACGTCCTAAAACCTATATAAAGGCTCTCAATTGTCTTATAAACACATCTTAGTGATCATGGAACACATCTTTGTAATAACCCAAGAGATTTAAGTGATCAAGTAAGAAATCTTCGTGATTCTTTGTAAGAGAAAATCCCTAGAGTGCAAGAGATAGTTTTCTTTGTGATGTTTCTTATAAAAGGCATACTTTATGAGTGTTTTGTGATTCACAATAAAAGGAGTGTGATCTTGATCTGCTGTAAACGTAGGTAAATTATCGAATCACGTAATTTTGTTGTGTGTTCTACTTCTACCATTTTTCCTTCTTTATTTTCTTAATAATTTATTTTGTATATATTGTTTGAGTAATTTTATTTGTTTGTGTACTTTCGCTTCAACACTTATCAATAACGATTTTTTTTCTATTTCAGATCTGAATATAAATTAAATTTTTATTTTTATCATTTTTTTAATTAAAATTAATAACAAATATTATTTAATAAAGATGTAAATAAAATTTTTTTAAAAATAAACCGGCATAATTCTTTCCTAAAATTTTAGAATAATGTGATAAACTCCCTTATTTATTTCAACCAATTTGTGAGTTACATTTTTTTTAATGGTTGATTTTAATGGAGTGGAGATATCTTACGCTGTCAAAACGCTCCCACAGTTTTGGATCTAAAACTATTATGCATTCTTATATTCTTATTACCAAATATATTAGTTTTGGGATTCTAAAATTATGCATTTTTATCTTTCTATTCCTAGATATACACGTCTTAAGATTTTGTATTTAAAAGTTTTTTAGCATACCTTGTCAATTTAAGTGTACATCTTTTAGTTCAAATTTTCAAACAAAGCATCATCAAATTTCAAATTTCCAACAATCTTATATACGTTTTCATGTAAATAAAATTGACGACATAAATAAACAAAATGAATAAAACATGTCTCGCCCAAACTTCTTCAAATCAACTACTCAACTGAGCACAGTATAAAATTTTCAAAAAGAGAAAAAGCTCTAGGAACTTTCCACTATTTCTGTCGATCACTTTCTTCTACCAAAGAGGATAGAATTTTCTTTAGGTGGCCGTTGTAAGCGCATGGACGCTCCAATTGAACAAGGTGACCGGCTTTTTCAATTGACAGCAATGTTGCTTTCTCTCCTAGTCTCCTGTGACATCTCAATTAAAAAACCCTTGTCATTGTTTTGATGGATAAATAAATTAAGAACAAAGTCAATCGGTTGCTGCTGTCACATGGTTCACGACATTATAAGTAGCGAGAGCGAGTATCGAAAACTTGATGAGTGTATACAGGCTCATAAAACTTGAATGTTTGGTCCTGTCTGCTTGAGCCACAAGTAATAAACAGATGAATTAGGATGAAAAAGACTTACTCTTTCAAGCTGCCTGCTGTTTGCATATCGAAAATTATGTCATTCTTCCCCCACAAGAGATATATCTTCTGCAAATTGAATCACATCCATTAAAGATAAAAAGGGGACAAAAACGAAACTGGGTCCCTTGAATCGCAGCATGATAATGTATAAGCAACTTCCTTGATATATCTTGTAGCACTTTTCTGTTACTGAAATTGAAATTCTGTAATTTAATTTATTTTGTTAAAAGATTATTTATTACAATTTTATTTGAATTGGTTTAGGAAATTTCTTATACTAGTATTTACTTTATTTAAGATAAAATATAAATTGTGCAAGACTTGAGAATATATATATATATATATATATTAAACAATGAAATATTTATCACTATATAAAAGAAAAAAAAAAGGATCAATAAAAAAATATTTAACAGTCACATGAATAAAGTATGATCTAAAAATCGAAAAACATTAATAGAGTTAAATTGAGCTAATTAATGTTGAATACAGCTAAATGACTCAATTTGACTAACTTTTTTTGACTTAATATTTGAAAATAAATATTAAATTATTTGTAATATCATTCCCCTTTTTAAAATTAAGTCAAAAAGTAAAAAACAAAATTAATCCTTTTTTATTAAATAAAAATTTATTTAAAATTCTGATTAAGTTAAAAAAATTTAAATAACTGAATAAACTAAATTAAACCAAGTTCAGTATTAAGCAATTAAACCAAATTCAGCATTAAGCCAAAAAAGAAACAGCTGTAAGTGTTGTATTCTTATATTTTACAAGAGGATTATAATAAATTACTTATTCATGTATGCTTATAATTTTAAGGTAGTTCACCATCGAATCACCAGGGAGATCCGTGATGAAATATACTTTAAAATTCATAACTTTAAGATCCCAAAACCACAAAACTATGAATTAATTGAACTGTTCTAATTCTATTTTCAAATAAAAACTGTGCAATTTCTAATTTTCTACATCTTCCTCTTATTTCCAGAAGTAATTTTGGGTCCCAGGATTGCTTAAAGAGTTATGATGAAGACAGACTAGTAATGGCCAAGTTCCAAGTCTTACCTCCATATGGTCAAAAAGAAGGGTTGCAACTACATCTAGATTCCTTCAAGATTATTCCAAGTCAAAAAAAGCAACAAAAAGAATAAAATTTAATTACTCACGTACCTGAGGCAAAAGAGGGACGGCAAATTCCTTATCACTTTCGACCAAAGCCTCCAGAAGTTCAGTTCTCTCCTTTCGATGATCAAACATGGTCTGCCCTCATTTTTCATAAAGGTTAAATACCAAGTAATATTAGAGAACTTCAATATAGATAAATAAAAATTTAAGAAAATATTCACAAACAGCCTTAAGTTAATTTGGTAAGATATGCCAACAAGCCCAAGAAAATTTTATCAATTGAATTGTCGTGATCATGAAAAACCTCGTTTCAACAAAAATTAACCAAAGTTTTCATTGTAAACAAAAAATTATGAAAGAAATTTCTTCCATCAAACAGAGGATGAATGACCAAAAATTTATCAACAAAGACCTAACTAAATATAGAAAGCATACCTCCAAAATGTGTTTGTAAAAAAAATCAGGCGCTCTTGGAAGCTTGTAGCTGGCGATATCGAATTGAACTTTGACGCCGTTGACTGTTTGAGGAAGCAAGTAATCAACCCAACTAGAGAAGCCAATTCTCTCAAGCCCAGCATTGCTCACAGACTCGGTTAACGCCATGACCGAGCAAGTGATCACCATTGATTCAACCAAGTCAGGGAACATCTCCGCCATTTTGAACCCAACCATCCCGCCGTAGCTAAGCCCGACTAGCGTGCAACGCTCGACGCCCAGCTTCCGCAATCCCTTAGCCATGCACTCGCCTTGGAACGCGGCTGTCCGCTCAGCTCTGTCGGTGATCGAGCCACCAAAGAAGAGAAAATCCGGAACGTAAACTGCATAGGTTTTGGCCAAGGCCAGCACCTGGAATTTCCATGTTAGAATACCATCCATTCCGAACCCATGAAGGAACACGACAGCATGCTTGTTTGGTCTTTTTTTAGTTGTTTCTGTGGGAACCCAGAAATTCAAAACCGTGCCCGGCTCGATCTCAATTGCTTTTTGTGTCATCCCGGCTAGCTTCAATAGCCCATGCAATAAGTGCTTGTATATTTCAATTACATTTACCATTTTGTTTCTTGGTTGCTTTGTTCTTCTTTGTCTATAGCAAGAGGAGAAAGGTAGACTTGTGTATACAGCGGTGTAAGGTTACGTTTAGCACCATATGCGTGCATCTAAGTCCCACACGGTTTGGACAACTTTTGAGTCGGGTTAGGTTTGGTCAATAATTAATTTTGAAAATTTTTTGAGATGCGTTAAGTCGGATTTTTCTTTTTAGTGGGCTGGTTTGCAAGGTAGGTTAGATTTGATGTGATTTTCTTCGAATTCTTTTTTATGTGTTTTGAGCTTTGAATTTTAATTTAGTTTTTTTTTTAATATAAGGTTGGGTTTTGACAATTTTATTTTGTGGTTGAGTTATGTTATTTTTTACATATTTTTGAAATATTTAATAAAGTTTTATTTTTAAAAATATATTTCAACTCCATTAAATTATATAATTTCAAATTAAAATTTCAATTCCATAAAATTTTATAATACCAATTCAAATTCCATAAAAATTTATAATTTCAATTTCAATTATAATTGCAATTCTATTAAATTTTATAATTTTAATTTCAATTCCAAATTTATTAAATTTTATAATTTTAATTCTAATTCCATTACATTTTATGATTCTAATTCCAATTACAATTGCAATTCCATTAAATTTTATAATTATAATTATAATTTTATTAAATTTTATAATTTTAATTCCATAAAATTTTATAATTCTAATTGCAATTTCAATTCTAATTATAGTTGCAATTCTATTAAATTTTTATAATTTTAATTAAAATTTTAATTTCATTAAATTTTATAATTCTATTTTCAATTATAATTGAAATTCCATTAAATTTTATAAGTTTAATTTCAATTCCAAATCTATTAAATTTTATAATTCAAGTTTCATTATGTTTTATATTTCTCTTTATTTTGTTTTTAAAAAGTCTACTTTTTTTTTTTAATTTTTGGGTTAGAAAATTACTGAATCGAGACCCAACCCAATCAAAACACTCAAAATCATGTAGTCTCAAAATTACAAGAACTCCTAATTAAACTAGAGTTTATTATTTTAAAAATATCTTAATTAATTTGAATCCTATTTTAATTAATTTATTTACTTTTAATATTTTATTAGTTTAATAATTTATAATTTGAGTCATATTCTTAATTTAATTGAAAATCTTATTTTAATAAATTTAAAATAATTAATAATTAATATAAATATGCAAATTTTTATAACATAAGAGAATGCCTGTTATTTTTATTATTTAATTATAAAATAAATTCTTTGAGTTATTCTTTGCTATTTCTTAACATTCATTGAATCAACAACATTTAATGCACTAAAATTGCAAGTATTCTTAGAATCAATATGAGTTTAATTTTTTTTTTTTTAAACACTTTTAGACTAAACAAAATGTCAAATTTATCATTTCATCTATCCTTCTGTTGCATTAGTTTAGTATTAAAATTTCGACATTAATTTAGCATCGAAGCTCCTACATCAGTTTGGTATTAGAGCAATCATATCTACTTTGTGTTATATATAATTCCTGAGCAAAAACAAAATTACCTCTGCTTAGAAAAAATTCCCAAAAAAGAAATTTATCTTTCTTTTTCTTTAGTTAAGCAAAAACAAACAAAAAAAAAAAAGATAGAACAAAAAAACATAGAGAAAAAGAAATGAGGCGTCGCGAAGTCGCCGCGCACCGCCAATCACCACTGCGCCTATCTCCCTCAGCCAGCTGCAAATCCAGGGGGTCTAGTAAGGCTTCGACCATCTCCGATCTGCCCACCAGTCAAGACGCTACCGGCTAACCAAACCCAGCATTCTTCACCGCCTCCCGTCACCAGCATCACATAAACGACCAAGCCCACGGCCATTCTAGCCCCCTTTAGCTACTGTTCAAGACCTTTATAAACACAAAAGAAGTTGGTCATTCAAGCCCAGCCATCGCCATCGAAAATGGTCTAAATTGACAAAAATTGCCATCAACAACTGTGATCTCTACTACCCAATTCGTTGAGAACTACTATGCGTTCAGTCATTAATTCTCTAAAACTCGACCCTCACCGCTCTATAAAAGGCTACCATTCATCGGCAAGATTAAACCTTAGTTAAGATTAATTCCTATTTTGCCCTTTAGGTTAGTTTCAAATTATTTTTATTTTAAAATTAAAAGATCAGAAAAAAAGAATGAAAAATAATCAGAAGAAAAGAGTGAAAAAAAATTAAGTAGAAAATAGTGAAAAAATAATTAAGTTATGGTGCAAAAAATTAGGAATAATTTTGATAAAAATTTGAAGCATGATTTTCGAATTTTTTCTGCACTCTAAAGAGATGTGTAAATTTATTATTTAAGTATTTAAATGCAAAAGATAAATTTAAAAAGAAAGATAATATTAAGGTTATGAACGATGCAGATGAAATAAAAGATAATTGATCATCTATATTAATATTAATTTTTCTGTATTCAGACTTTGACTTTGATCAACTATTAATTTTTTATGAATTTTTTTATGTTAAGAAGTATGATGGGATGACTTCCAACAATTTTGATGAGACAATTTTTAAAAAAATTAATATTGTTCGATCAATTTAAATGAAGGTGATAACTACAAAGTTTTTTAGCATATAAAAGAGTTTTGAGGAAAATTTATTTATCATTAACTATTTTAAGAAGATAGATGAGCACCTTTTGAAGTTTCATTGAAAAAATTAATTTTTGAGAAAATATGTACTCACTATTGATGAATATTGTTCGATCTATTCTAGTGCACATGAAGATTTGATCGAAGAAGAATTTAATCAAAATTCGATGACGGCTTTTTTAAGAAAAGGGAGAATGATGCACTTTTAAAATTATAAAAAAATTTAATTAAATTAGAGTTTATTATTTTTAAAATATCTTAATTACTTTTGAGTAATATTTTAATTTATTTTTTTAATATTTTATTAATTTAATAATTATTATTGAAGTAGTATTCCTAATTTAATAGGAAATTTTGTTTTAATAAATTTAAGATAATTAATGATTAGTATAAATATATTTATTTTTGTAACGTTATAAGAGGCTTATTATTTTTATTATTGAATTATGAAATAAATTCTTTAAATTGTTCTTTGTTATTTTTTATCATTCGTCGAATCAATGATATCTAATACCTTAAATTTACAGATATTCTCAAAATCAACATATGTTTAGTTAAAATTTTTATTCTAAGTATTCTTAGATTAAACAAAATATTAAATCTATCCTTTTTCGTTGCATCAGATCTCCTGCACTATACAATGTGTCTCGATTGGTCCCAAATCCAATTTTCAAACCCATACCAACCTGAAATTTTCAAAACAAGAAGTTAAGTACGGGGTGCAGGAATTTTGCCCCACTCCAAACACTATATTATTTTAAATGAATCTATTAAAAAAATTTGTTCTATATTTGTTTGTAAATTAAAATAGATTGTATATTATAAAAGTATAAAATAGTACCAAAAGATTGGACTCTTGCATTACGGGTATAGTCAAAAGTAAATGTGACAATTTTGTTTCAAGTAATAATTTATTAAAATTAATAAATTATTTTAAAATTTACTTCATTTTAAATAATATTATTGAATAATAAATAATGTCATTTTAAAATAGATAATATTATTAAATAATAAGATATTATTATTATTAAAATAAATTTATTATTAAGTTAATACAATAATATTAAATACAACAATGTCAACAACAACAACAACAACAACAATAATAATAGCAGTTATAACCATATAATAAATTATTTAAAATATTAAATAAAATACAAAATGATGGCAATATTAATAATAATAAAAATAGTCATAACAATATAATACTACTTATAATATTATTATTAAATACTAAAATTATTATTTGTAAAATAATATGAAACAATTATTATCGTTATACTAATAATAACGATAATAAGTATAAAAAATCATCAATTAAGAATTAAATAGTTAATTTATTATTATTAAAAGTAATAAATCAATAGCAAAATAATAATCCATTTAAAACAACAACAACAGCAACAGCAACAATATATAAAAGTAATAATAACAAATTAATAAAATTAATAAAAATGTATATTACATACTTAATAATTGAATAATAACAATATCAAATATAGTATTGTACTAAATCTAAAACATTCCATTCTATTACAATCTAATCTAACTTTTATTATCAATTTAGTGTGACATATCAAACCCTGAAAAATGTGAATTGTAACAATAAAAGTATTGTTCACATTATAAGTAAGAATGTAGAATGTAAATAAATTGAATACCAGCTTGTCTTTTTTGTTGAACTTGTATATTTCATAATATATATTGTAATGTTATAGTGTTTCTCATCTATTATTATTAGTATCTCATAAAATTCTTCTTATAATTTTAATTCTAGTACTGATTTTATTTATCAATAAAATTACTATAAAGTACAAAAATTTGAAAAATCTAATTCATAAGTAGAGCTTTTAAATACTAAATAATCTTGCAATAAATTTTAATCTTTAATTATGTTAACCTCTAATTATAGATTTTTTTGGTCAATCTGGAAGTCTAGCCCACATAGGACAATAGTTAAATTTATTCTTCTAAGAAAAGTTTGTGATATATAATAGAGGATTTTGATTTGATGATTATGATTTTCTACCGCTCAATAATAAAAATATAAATAAAAAAAAGAAAGATTAAGGCTAATTGGAGATAGTCTCTGTGAGAACAATGATGTTTAAATCAAGCTAACGATGATTTTGTAAAAATATGACAATACCAAAGAATAAAAGTTTGTTTTTTTGAAAAATAAATAAAAAGCCCCCTTACCAGGATACCCTTTCTATAAATTTTCTTTTTTGGTAAATTTTTAACTTTTATGACGAACTTTTCATCCTTTTACAATTTTACCATCTTTAAACTCTTTGGAAGTACATTCAACTTATTCATAGAATCTTTAAGTGTTATATTTGTTGGGATAAATTATATTAAAGTGTATGTATGTGTAATTATATTTATTATATTAAATATGTATTTTATATATATTTAGGTATAATAGTATTATAAAATATATAATAAATACAATAAATAATATATTAATCATATTAATATATTAATAAAAAATTTAAAAATTTATCAAATATGTAATTTTTACACTGTAATTAAAAGTCTGTTCAAAGAACAACTCGTTAATAATTTTAGTCACCAATTAAATGAATTTAATAAGTTAAAATAATAATTCTAATTTTTTAACACTGAATTTAATTCTTAAATTCTAAACCATTTAATTTACTCTTGATTAAGATCAACAAATCAAATACTTAAATTATTATAATTACTAACTAAGATTTCACCTCTTGAAATCAAAAGGGAAAAGAAACAATTTCATAAAAAGGAAAAGAAACAATTTCATTTCCCAATTATGCTCAAAATTGGCCGGACCATTTTTTCATCTTCAAAAGAAGAAAAATAATTCATTTTGGCAATTCAAAATTACCTCACGTTTTCACACACTTTCTCGCTTTAAAAGTAATTCCTAATTGCTTCTATAATGTCCCAAACGTTCCTACACCATTCACACACACTTGTTTCATATTTATCCAAATACATATTAAATTATTAATATATAATATAATAATAATAAATATATCTATACTTGCCCACCAAGTATAGATATATTATTATTATTATTATATTAATAATAATATTAAATATATTATTGGGACCAAATATGTATATATTCATATTATACTAATTAATATAATATATTATTATATTATATAATAAAAATATTTTTAATTATTTAATTATTAAATAATTAATATATAAAATTATTATTTTACCCCTCATAAATAATTACTAAGTATATTCTCTATGAGTTCCACCATACACCACTCTTGGTAAATTCAATCGAAGTCCCATAATGTGCTACGTGTTATGACACATCGTATTTTTTAAATACAGACACTTGCGCATCCCGTGGTCATGCTGGATATTATTGGATTGAACAATTCAATTTGATATGCTGTCCTAGTACACAATGAATATACTCTATATTGCATGACTCTCTAAGTCTACGCTCAATTCGTCAAATAAAATTATTCCATGAGTCCGTGAACACTATCCCACACACAAGTCACGAAAATACAAATCAGCGCATCGACTATCCAAGTTGAGGTCATAACGCATACGTATAGTCCTTCCGTCATGATATCATGGATGTACAGGAATATAGATTATCACAATCAAATCTCTATGTACTTATCCATATCCTATCTCTAGATTTGCATCACATTGAACAATATGCACAAACTCTTTTGTCATATTGTTCAACTCTAGCAAAAACTCTTTTTCTGGGATAAATGTTTATAGCTATAAGACTTTCTGAGATACAGACTCAAAGCTTCTGGATATCAAACTCCCTATGCAAGCTAACAGATCCTATATCTGTATGCACCGAATAACATAATATTGCACCATACTCAACGACACCCAACGGTTACACCATGAAAGGTCTGTAACAGGCGTGGAACCAAAGTATGGTGGATCACTTACAAGCCCACCGTGGCACTCAAGTCAAAGGACTACGTATACTACTCAACTCGAGAGGATCCTCCGTTGATGACTTACATAGGATGTTTATCGAAGATCCTCATAAGTCTATCCCATATCCAGTCCTAATTAGATACCCATATATTAATATGAGCTCTAAGCTCATCGTCGGTTAAGAACAACCATCTATACTTTATAAGTACAATATATGCTGATCTATATAAAGCTATCCATTGACAAATCTACATCGGCAGAAATAGATCAGGGATAATATTCAAGAATCCTACCACCTTATTGCAACTCTTGCAACTATGCAGTTACTAGTATATTATCAAGTCTATGTTCCATTACAGACAATGCTCTAACTCTTAGATTTTTGTTGAATATTATAATTAGTTAACACTTAACTATGCTAATTCTTAGTATTTATATCTCTCAATGTGGCCAACTTTAGGCTATGATCTAAACTCCTTTAAATTAGATCTGAACTCCTTCAAATGATACAATGTTTGTAATATTATATTACATGGTACAATATAAATAAGGATTAGCGATTGAATGAGAATGTACGCTTATGTAAGTAACAAGTATATGTATAATCAGGGATGACACATAAGCATCAACCCTAATAATCTCCCACTTACTCTAGTGCCATTTTTGATGGTATTTCATATACATTGATTCTACGTATTTTTCAAATACTTTTAGAGTCATGGCCATAGAAAATAAGTCCACTAAATTATTTATAGGGAATATCAATGAAGGAGTGATCAACCATCTAATGATTGTTTGAGTCTATAGAGAAATAAAGAGGTTCATTAGAGGTCACCTCTAATCACATAAAAAAAGGACTTTAGTTGAAGTGCTCGGCCATCGTAAACTTTGTTCAGCTAGGGAGATCATCCCCCTATACTTCTTTAAACGAGGCCAAGTCTTTTAAGCTTTATACGTTGGGCCCAAATTTCAATGTACGACAAACTATATATTTTCTAATGTGATATTCATCAATATATTTTTAATTTGTATTAAATTATTTTGATTTATGCCCTCCTTAAAAATATTGCTCTTTTAATTTTTAAGTGAGATTAGATATTGAAGAATATCTTCTTAAAATGCATTGGTTAGAAATCATTCAAAAGTAGAATATCACCATTTATTTAGATGATTTGGTTATTGTTTCTGTGTACACCCAAGTCCTGAAAAGAATCAAATAGAATGAATATTTATTCTTTGAATTCAATAGGAAAAATGTTGTGATTTGTATATAGTTTGTAAAATGCAAATGCATATCATATATACATTAAGTAGAAGAAATGTTAAATACATTTTAACAACCATATCCTTCAAATTAAATTCTATTATAATAATAAAAAAAATATACTTTTGAAGATTGTTAGTGTAGTTGGACAATTTAGGATGTGCAGCATCTCACTCTGAAACACTCCCATAAACAATTTTAGACTTTAACTTCAATGAGATCAAAATGCTAAAATGGTAACCTTAATTCACTATAATGATATGACTTGTTATTGCTTAAACCTTTTTAAGCTCATTGAAACAAGTTTACTTTTTCTCTATAGTTTTTATCTTTTTTCTTAAGGTCAAGAAAACAATTCTTCACAATATTATCCTTAAGCTTCACGAATGGTCAAATTCAGCAAAACCTAAAGGTGCAAACCATTTGCATAATGCATTGACTTTTTAATTGGACATTTGTCCATTAAAAAAAAGCCATTAAGAGTCAATTGTCAACCATATAGAAAAGCTTAACATTTAAGATTTATTATTATATTTAAAATGTTTTTTTCAAATGGCTTTGACAAGTTTTGACTTGTGTCAAATTTCAACACTTAGAATTTGATACATTCCATTTCGAAAGGTTTTAAAATTAAATCTTGCTTGTCTAAAATTTTCTTAGATTAAACTTTTCAACCTAATTCGTTACTCTCATGTTCAACGAGTACACTTTATATTGTAAGACTCTTTAGGTTCACACCCTTTTGTCTTATGAAACCTTTTCTATAAGTCCATGTATATTGCTCTCACATATGTTACGAATACAATAAAGTAGTGCATTAAATTATGCAAATTGAGGTTAAATATATTCATATAGTCCTTATGTCATCTATATCTTGAAAGAGCATAAATATAGATTTTCACCGTCAAATCTTAATTTGCTCGACCATGAACTTATCTCCCAAATTTTTATTTTGATAAACAGTATCCGTAAACATTTTTGCGATATTGCATTATATGGAAACTCTTTTATAAGGTTAATGCTTGTGGTCACAAGACTTTT
This sequence comes from Ailanthus altissimus, assembly GCA_946807835.1. Lineage (NCBI taxonomy): Eukaryota > Viridiplantae > Streptophyta > Magnoliopsida > Sapindales > Simaroubaceae > Ailanthus > Ailanthus altissimus. Next base: position 19,145,062 of record OX327698.1, read on the forward strand.
TGAAATACAATCTTTGAGCATTAGGATAGACAACTTACCCATATAAGCTAATGAATTTTATATCTACGCATACCAGGATCTATGTGCATCGAACAATACCCAATGACACTAAGATGTTAGACCATGAAAGGTCTTTAACATATATGGAATCAAACTATGGTGAATCATTCACAATTCCATCATAGCGCTCATGTAACACCCTCCTCACTCGCCTCTCATCGAGACACGAGATCAGGGGGTGCTACGATAGCATCGAACAGAAACAACGATAATGATTATTTAAACTTCAAAAATATATATATATTTTTAATATATAAACATTTACGGGGAAAAATTGACAGAGTCTCCCATAAAAATTTGATTTTTACACTACCTATAACAAAAGAAACACTCCTAAAATTTTCATATCCATTTTTAACCAACTTCCATATTTGTCTTTCAGCAAATATTCACAACTCATATCACAATATAAATGTATCAAACCTTTATAAAACTATTTCATATCCAGTATATTATCAAAATATATATCATATATCATGGTTTTAAAAGAGACAATTCTGAATAAATACATATATACATGCACATACACTTAATGTCCATAATATAATATACAACAGTTTATAAACAAGCAAAATATCTACCAAAAATAATTATATATAGAGAGAGGATGTGAGCGACTCTGAGCAGTTGCAGAAAGATTTACTCTTCAATCTTTAGTGATGGCAACTCTACTACCTGCGCATGGTAAATCCAACGCGCTAAGCACAGCAGCTTAGTGGGTGTACACAAAAGATGAAACAGTATAATAAAATTTTTATTACCTTTTTGCAATAAACTATATATATAAACAATGAAATTTTGAGTAATACCAATTTTTCTCCATATATCATAATAAATCAAAATTTATCAATTAATCAATTCATTAAACCAAAACATTATTTCGATTTCTCATTTCAATTAATCAAATATATATATATACACAAATATCATATTTATACTTAATCCAAGTAGGCGCCCAAAATAAACGCTGACACGATACCATAGATTGGCTAATGGGCTAACAAATATCAGATAATGATCCGGCATCGGCCACTCGATGACTACCCACTGGATCCAGAACAGATCAGAATAGATAACAGATCGGATACACAGAGTAGTATCATCGAACAAGCAAACAGCGTAGTACTGCTATAATATCCTATTGGCATGCCAACTACCAATCCTCCCCTACCAATGTTTAGGTTTACTTAGGGCGTCACAATAGTATTATTATAATACATTATATATATATTTTTAAAAAAAAATATTTAACATAAATTTATTATTATTAAACCCAATTATTATACAAATTCACATTTATTCAAAATTTCTGATTATTCATATTTATACACAAATATTTTTTTATTATTACAAATAGGCCCAAAATTTTTCACTATTTACCTTTATGCCTAAAATTTTTAAAATTTTATACATAAGCCCAAATGTTCCAAAAATTTTCATACGGGTCCAGAATATTCAAAAATACCCAAATAAGTTCCAAATTTTTTAGATTTAACAATTCAACCCCAATTTTTTTAATTTTCCACTTATAGTCCCATTTGTTCCAAAATTTGCCATTAGGCCCCAATTTCTTCAACAAGTCATATATAAGTTCTAATTACATACTAATACACATAAAGACATAAATTTTTAAATATTTACAATTTAGTCCAGAATTTTTCAGAATTTTGCATATAAGTCCTATTTTCTCAAAATTCATATTTATGCCCAATTTTTCTTTTCTTTTCAATTTTGACCACCAATTAATATCCAATACTCAAAACATATTTAATACATTTAGAAACAATATAATTATCAATTTAATGCCATAGTTCAACATACTCATCCATCATATTAATAAAATACATCAATATGCACTAAATTTCCTAAGGTAAGAATTTAAGTTTCAAACTAATGTGTACACCAACTTTATAAGCTTAATTCCTCCACTTGACTCACATCTTCTCCTTCTCCCTCCCTTGGCTATCCTTGGCCAAGCTTTCACCTTCATTTGCCAAAATACACAAATAATGAATAAATTTCTAATTTACCAAATTAAAAGCATAATTCACTAATTCTACATGGCTACTTAATCTATTAACCCTTGAAACCCCAAATTCATATTCAATAAAATTTTTAGCATCAACTCACCTTTAATAACACCTTATACCTTAAAATTGATCCTTGAAATTTGATGAAGAAGGCTTTAATTAAGGATTTGAAGGCTTAATTTACTAATGGAAGTATTGAGAATTGTTGAATTTAAAGGGGAATAAAAGAAAAATGGAGAGAAAATGCAAAAGGGAGGGGACGGGCAAATGTTTGGTTTTCTCTAAATTTTTCAATACTATTTCTCCTTTTATAGCCTTAATTTTTCATTCCAAAAATACCCGCAACCTAACTCAAAATTACAAAAATGCCATTGATTAGAAATGATGGCATTTGATTGGTCCAAAAATTTCAAACACTATTCATAACTAAACTAAATAAAAAATCTAGTTAAAATCTAACTAATTCTAGTAAATTCCATTTAACAATGTTGGCAAAATTCTATTGGTCCAAATGTTGGAAAAGTTGTAATAGCATGGGTTTTAATTCCATGCAAACACTTATACCATACTATACTTATTCAACCAATCAAATTCTTCCATTTCTTTTGACTAATAAATTCAATCAAAATAAATAAAAAATTTTGGGGTATTACAGCTCAGGTCAAAGGACTACAAATACTACTTAACTCGAGAAGACTATACATTGACAGCTTCATAGAATGTCTATTGAAGGTTCTTGCGAGTCTGTTTAGTTTTCGGCCCTTATTGAATATCCACATGCTTATATGAACTTTCACTAAACTCATGATCTACTAAGACTAACCATCTTAATTATCCAGATATAGGCATATTTGTCACGCCCCATACCCAAAAGATCTGACACACGACATCACTTACATTCATTCAATAATACTTAAACATTCATTTTAATTTCTTTCAGAATTATAGCAATTGAATTATGACTGGGACAATTAGTAAACCGGAGATACGCAGAGTTTTCTCAGAGATTAACACTCTACTACGTCACCAGTAGCAACTTTGTTACCGGAAGCCCATAATATATTCATTGCAAATTCTTACTTAAAATCAATCCATTACTACACTTGGTGAAACTTAAACTAAATCCAACCACACACAATAAAATAATACATAAGTATTTATTCAATAGGGATAAATCAAATATCTTATCCTACGTGTCCCCAAATGAAACGCTTAGCAACCTAACAACTTAGGGAACCCAAGGAACAGCAGAAGCCTTGCCAAATCCGCTAAGCACACATGTACCTTATTTACATGAAATCACCATAAACTATAATGAGTATAAAACTCAGTAAGCATACTAGTTTTTCATATATCAAATACAAATACATATATGTACACAATGCATATGTATGATATGCTGTGATCAATCAAAATCATATTCTTATCAAATCACATATCATGTAAGCGCTTACACATTATTTCAAAACACATAATAGGAATACCATCACTCAACTACTACTTAGTAGGACTTATATATCACATATCACATAATGAGCCAAATGTCACTCGTAGGTGACATACCGTATGAGAGGAATAGTACAAGTGAGGTCTTGAAATTATACATATATAATGCTCATGCCCGAAGGTAAAAGCCAAACCCTCACCCTAATCATCGACGAGTCCTCTCGCATGCACCAATACGCCACCACACGAATGTGATGACTCACACTTCCTTTAGGTACCAATAGGATCCTCCATACATACGGAACACATAACATATACCAATCCCGAAGGAAAGGCCACACATAAAGGCTCCACAAATCACATAAAATGCCTACTAAGTTAACAGTGAGTTCAAGTACCCTCAAAACACAAAATATTTCTCATGGACATATTACACTTCAAAAGCTTTCTTTGTTAAACATATCTTATTTTGAAAGCTCACTTTCAAAAAACACATGTATGTCCTTGCTCAATGTCAATGCTCATATTCATAAACATATATTCACATTTCATATCAAAATATACTTTGACATAATAACATAAACATATTCTTAACCACATTTACAAAATCATTCATAATACTTACTATGTTTATTGTGATTCCAGTAAAAAGTCTAGTATACTTACCTCTTAACACTTTCAACTACAAGGCTTAAATCTCCTTAACCTATCAATGGAGATTAATCCTTTCATAAGCCTCACAATTCACACAAAATACTTTAAATAGCTTACAAAATTATACACAATGCATTTATCACATCAAATTGGTCTAAATACTTGGTTTCTCAAAACCTGTCATTCTGACCACTTACACTTAACAAAATTTTCTAATACATCAAATGATGTCCAATTACTCCAAAATCAGAATATATCATTCTTGACTCATATATCCTTCTTATATATAGATATTATATCAAAATTCCTACACAATCCATTCCATACATACCATCGAATCCAAACTACTAACCTGACAAGATCAAGATACTTACTGAACAGTATTCAATCTCCTAATTTTATAAAATCATATACTAACTCAAAAATTATAAAACTATCACATAATTACTCTTAACACATATCTAAGTCCAGGATAAATATTTCACTTCCAAATCACTGCCAAAAGTATTTTAAAACTATTTTATTCCATAACTTTAAAAATCTGTTAATCAAATACTAAAATGAGCTGATACACTTTAGAAAATCATAACACTTCAACCACATTGATATAAATTCTCAATTCTGAGTATATCATATTAGATATATAAAATTATCATATTTCACAAATTCGAAATTTTTGAAGATCATTCAGTGGGACAAAAATTATTTTTCACTGTATCATACTGTTTACATAGGAAATTTCCAGAATTTCAGGGTCATTTTGGTAAATTCACAACAAATTCAATTTCTGAAATTTTGAATCGATTCAAAGTCTCAGATGATATTAAACATGTCTAATTTCATATACTCAAAATTCAAAACCAGAAGCGAATCACAACAATTTATAAAATTCTTGGATCAAGAGACTATCAATTAGAAACTCTACAATCCATCATGATTTATCAAGCTATCTTATAGATTATCATCAATTCTCAAAATATCATACGAAATACACATCAAATACTCAATTATACATATTTTCAGAAATCAAAACTTAAATAAATTAACATAATTAACACCAATAAATTGAGAAATAGTTGTGATATACCTCTTAAAATTCAAAATTCCAATTTCTTCTTCTTTTTCTTCTCCTTCTTCTCTTTCTCTCCACTCTTTTTCTCTCTTCTCTCTCTCTAAAAGAGGTAGCTCGACCAAAATGAGAGAATTAGGGTTTTAAAAGTGTATTTTTATACTAAGTGGCTAATTTTTGGTATTTACAAATTTACCCCCAAAACTTTCAAAGTATTACAATTTGGTCCCTAAAATAAATCTAAAGTCTTGCAATTAAACCCAATGCTAATAGTATCACCTTAACCTATACAAACACTACTAATAACAATATATAAATCAAGTATCACCAACATACAAATAAAATACGTATATTTATACATATATAAATACTTATTCTTACCAGTCGTGGATACTGGTTACTACAATATTAATCTAGAAGGTTTACCAACTGACCCATGTAGGTAAACATTGATCAAGAATGATATTTTTAAGAATAAATTGTATAATGATATTTCTTAACACTATTTGCAAATCCTTACAATTGTCATTACTATAATTTTTTTTTGAGTCTTTGTTCTATTTCAAATAAGACTCTAACTCTTAAAATTACTAAATTACAGTGTTGATTTAAACAACTTTTGATCAAATTTAAACTCTTTTAGATCTATAATATCTGAAAAGTAATAAGATAATTACTATATAATAAATTAACAATTTATTAAAATGCATATTGTATAAAGTATCAAACAAATATTTATACAAAAATAGAATGGCTCGTAACCACCATTTTGTTTTTTAAAAATACAAATAGAAATGCTAGATGCTCAAATATATGTATTGAGATCAAAAACAATTTTGTTCCGAAGGTCCTAGGCTCGATCCTTTAAAGCCCAAAATAACCGAGCCTAACTTGAAGCCTTTTAAAGTATGATTTTCCCAGCCTATTAAGACTCAGAGCAATTGAGTCTATGACTAAACAGATCTCCTTCAACACTCATCACTTCATGGCCAATGAGTTTATAATATGTAAATGAAGAAGCCCTTGTATGATATATGAGCATTTCCCTACTTATAACCAAGGGGCTCCTTCTTGTCAAGGACAATTAGCCTTCAATCTACGACTAAGGAGCTTCTCCTCATGAGGTCAAACACTGTTGACATTAAAGACTGCTTAACAAAAGAATTAAAATAAAATGCAATGCCAAAGAGACTACAAGATAATAGAATACGATGTCAAAGGGTCCATAGATAAATGAAATATAACACTAAAAAATCTGAAGATAGAAAGAACAATAAAAAATTGAAGGTCTAGCATAAGGCTCAAACCAACCAAGGAATCCAATGATAACTTTTTTTCATAAATGTTCTTATCCGTTTATCAAATTTTGTGGTTATTAAGTTCGAATTAACTGTTTTAAAGATTGGGTCTAATGTTAACTCAAACTATTTTGATTTCATGAACTATATCTTTAAAAAAAAAAATATGTAGGCTACAAGTTGGTGGCACCTAACACTGTAATACAAAAATAGGCCTAATACTGTAATACAAAATTTAAACCTTAGAGCATCTAACACAATTTGGAAATATAATATTGTGGTAAACTTCGTATATGTTTGCAAATTTGACCATTACAAGATCTTTATAATCTGATGACATGCATTGTTGAGCTAGTTTAATTGATTGCATAGCAAATAAATTTGGTAGTAATTTTGGACTCTGATATTGTGAGAATATTAGTATCGTATGTGAATAGTACCTTTATAAATAGTAACGGTATAAATAGTACTATGACTACTATTTTACGACTCAAACTACTTGGCTTCATATACTATTGGTAGGAATTTATGAGGTGTGTTACCACTATTGGGTAACTTTGGTTATAGACTAAAGTGATTGATTATTTGATGAAGAGAATATTTATGATAAAAACTTGTACTTAGGGGATAATCATGATATTTGGTGGACATATGAAGGAGAATAAGGGATGAAGCCCTTATATTTGATGTAATAGTTAGGTTCTCACTCAATTCTCACATTTAATACTTACACCCTATTTTTACTTGCATTTACCTCTTTACACTTCTTAAATATCTCACCTAACCTTTTTATAATTTTTGACTTATTTAAAATATCAAAGATATTTTTAACTTATTATATAATTCTAAATTTTTTAGAATTTTGACTCAATTTTTCCTTAAACTTTATTACAAGATATTTTTGATATTTTCTAAATTTTTTAGAAAATACATTACATTTTCAACACTCATCTTTAATGCATTTTTTGAGTAACTTGGTCTTGAAATTGTCATGCACCATCCTTGTTTTTCTAGGTGGTGATTTTGCAAATGATCTTGCATTCCTTTTTTTTTCTTTTCTTGTAGAAGCCTTGATGGATTTTTTTTTGCTTCACATTTTTTTTTTCTAGTAAACATCTTGTTGGAGTTTTTATTTTCCATCACTTCTATTGTGATGTTTTCTTTCTTTTTTTTGATATGTCTTATTGCCTTGTAATCTTCTTTGCCATCATTTATGCTGTGATGTTTTCTTTTTTCTTTGCCACTTGTTGCCTTGTAGTCATTTTTTCCATCACTTATGCTGTGATATTTTCTTTTTCTTTGTCATTACTTGACAAACCTAGGAGAGTTTCTCCTCTCCATTAATTTTTCTCTTCGTGTCCAAACATTTGTAATTTGGACATTGTGCCTTATTTTTTTGCCAATAATTTTTTTAAAATAAGTTTTTTTTTTCATTCTTTGTGGGGAATAAAATTTTCTTTACTTTTTTTAATTAATTTTCTCATCCTTTTATATTTTTACTATACTTCTACCTTCTCATAATTTGTTTTTAGATAGTGAATTTGTCTTTAGTTACTTTAAATAGTAATCTTAAGCTGTCTTAAAATTTTGTATCTTAATATTTTTTAAATCTCTTGTTAGAAATTGATGTTTGATTATGTATACATTCTTCCAAGATATTCTAAGCTTCTTTATCGAAGTAGCCTCAATAATTCTTGAAAACAACATCATCCAACACCTTATGACGTATAACTATGATACATCTGATAATAATTTTGGGCTCTGATATCATAAAAATATTAGTACTATATTTGTGAACAGTAGCTCTATAAATAGTAATCGTATAAATTGTACTATGACTACGTTCTACGATCCGAACTACTTGGCTTCATATACTACTAGTAGGAATTTATACAGTGTGTTACCACTGTTAGGTAATTTTAATTATGGACTAAAGTGATTGATTATTTGATGAATATGATATTTGTGATAAAGCTTATATTCAATGGGACAACTATGATATTTGGTAGACATACGGAGGAGAATATGAAATGGAACCTTTATATTCAATGTAATATAAAACTTATATTTGACGTTGATAAATAGGATGTCATATTCAACACTTGCACTTTATTTATATTTCTCAAATATCTCACTTAATCCTCTTACAATTTTTAACTTATTACAAAATATTTAAGATATTTTTGACTTATTACACAATTTTAAATTTTTTAAAATTTTGACTCAAGTTTTCTTTAAGCTTTATTATAAGATATTTTTAACATTTTTTAAATTTTCTAAAAAATACATTACATTTCCAACAAAAATAATAGTGAAACTTTTACTTTTGCTTCAATTTCGGGTTTGAATTGTGATGCATACACAGTCATGCTTTTTTTTAAACTATATATATGTATTGACTATTAGTCATTCTAAAATTTAAGTAAAACTAATATATACATTCTATCTCAACAAACAATTCCCAGCCAAAGAATATTGATTATTGATTATGAATACCTAAATTTGAGTTTATTCTTATTGAAAACCATTACAAACTTAATTAATAGGGCAAGTATGATTTGTTACGATCACAAGACACTTTTTTAAGAAGTACAAAATTCATGACAAATATTCTTTTTATTTTTTATATATAATATACAGCAATCTTATCACAATCTTTTCATTTAAAAATTGTAGTCAAGGTGGAGCTGATAATACGTGTCCACGCATCATGTAAGTGTGGTGGATTTACATTCCTTTCTCCATTAAATTATTTTGTACTTGGCTTGGTGTATTCTCAACTTCTCTTGTTATTATTGTTATTATATGTATTAGTTGTCCAATCTCATAAAGATACAATATTTGTTTGTTAAGAAATTCTACTTCATTTGCATTGTTTTTGAGTTTAGTTGAGTGAAATTTCTATAAAATAAAAAAAGATTTATTAAATTAATGTGCAATACTATTTAGGGCTCATTACTACAAATTTTTAAATCAAAACTATTGTGAGGTGATTAATTATTTTTAAATAAAAAATATTAATTATTAAGTAAAAGTATACAAATATTTAATAAATATTATTTTTAAAATTTAATAAATTGCAATTATAATGAGCCTTTTAGTATATAATTTTGCTAAACTAATTATCAGACAAAATTAATCAAACAGAAGCATCAATTTTCAAAAGAAACATCACTAATTCTAAATTACTAAGAATCGTGATTCGGGGTTTGAGAGAGAAGAACACTGAGAATCATGAATAAAAAAAGGGCCTTTTTTCATTTTGTTAATTGTTTTAAAACAAAACAATATAATTTATTTAAGTCTTTTGTGACGGTTGAAATACTATTACTAAAAATCTAACCAAAAATATTCTCAGAACCATCAATCATCAAATTTTAGAAATCGATCTCTCACTCTTTGTTGTTCGATTCATACTAGAAATCATCAAGTTTTTAAATAAAGTTATTTTCTGTTATGATTCTTAATATTGTTAACATTGATCTCTCCTCCTTCGTTGTTTACTATTTCTTAATATCTCATTAGTTTTTATTTAGTTTCCTCCCTACTAATTTTACTAATTCTAATTTTTCATTTAGTTTTGTTATGATTGTTGAATTTTTTTTAGGATTAGCACAATTCAAATTGAAGTTTTTGCTTTATTGAGCATAAGGATTCAAATTGAATCAGACTTTGTTTGGCTAAAGTAAAAATACATAATAATTACCAGGCTTGTGATTTTGTGTTGTTTATCGTGAAAAATATTTAATTTATCTTTAATTAGTAACAATAAATGAATGGCTTAACGTTTTGTGTACATAACAACAAAGCTTAATATTTAATTGAGCCAGTCAATGAATAGTATGAGATGGGGATTTGTTATGCAGAAATGATCAAATGATACAAATTTAGACAAAATTTGAGACAAAGCATCTAAGTTGTAAGTCCATAAAGGTGCTCTTTTATGTGGTTATGTTGCCTTCTGGACATTTATCTTTTGTTATCCATTCTGTCGGATTCATATTAGAGAATATGTATCTATATGTCAGAGACCTGGATTGCAATCCCAACAACCATTAGTTGAACCCTTGGGTCAGGCCCAGGCCCATTATAAATGGAAGCTTTGACTTTGTGTTGCAGCACTGAATCTAATTGATTCATTATCATTTATCCAGCTCCTGCAGATATTACATTATACAGAAACGTAAAAATAAATATCATCTTTCTACAACTTATGCATGTACTCATTATAATGCAATCTTTACTGTCTTCGAGATACTTAACAAAATGATTATCAATTAATATACTTAATAAAATAATATTTAAAAATTTCTAACTATGCCCAAAAAATTTTAACTTACCATTAATTTTTAAGTAAACTTAAATTAATAAATAGTCCAAAAAATTTCCTACTTAATTTAAAAATTCCTAACTAAGCAAAAAAATTATTAACATAGTCCGTTAATTCCTAATTAAGCCTAAATAATAATTAGTCCCAAAAATTCTTAATAAAATTTTTTAACTAAATAATTCTTTTGTATTTGTTTAATATCTTATGTTATTTTACTACGAAACTAAATTTTGGTAGCTAAATATCAGGCCATAAAATTTGTTTCGTAAAGAAAATATTAGTGTAAAAAACTCAAATTTCTTTAGAAGATAACAATGAGCAAAATATATTTTATTATATAATTTTTTATCGTCTTAATTTGGACAATTTAAAAATGTATAATTTTATATGGTAATAATAGCTTAGGTTTTTTCTCACTTAATAGATATACTAGCGACAACACCTATTGTTCTCTAGGTATGTAATAGACAAATGTTTGTTTTGTGTTATTTTAAATACATAACTTGAAATAACACAAACATGCATAAATCTATGTCGTATACTTGAATAACATTATATTCAAAAAGCTCAAATGAAGCAATTCACAAACGATTTATGAATCATGTAAGTTTTCTAAGTCTTTTGGTTCATAAATCATTTCTCAAATCATAAATAATATAAGGTTTAGTTGTTATCATTTCTAATAATCACAAGTCTATATAAATTCAAGCCTTGCAACGAGCATTAAATATAACATTGCTTGAAGAAATAAAAATTCTAGCCAATGGTCTTGACTAGTTTGCTCGGAGATTTAAAGGCTACATAATTAATGACTTTTGATTTTGAACGAAAGACAATGATAAAAGTAGAACCACTCAAACTTTGGTGTTGCATTAAAAGATGATACTGAAAGCTATGCTAGTGTAAGGGATAGAAATCTTTGCTCAGGCAAAGTAACATTTCATGGGATGTTGATAAATATACTTGAAATTCGTTATATTAATGACATGAAATTGTTCTTTTTAAGAGTGTTTGGGTAGATAATGAAATTGAAAGGATGCATAATGAGTTTAAATTCACTTTGGTAAATTTCAATCTCTTTTATACAAAAATAATTAAATAGGTTATGAACCTTTATTTTAGTAGGTGAGCAGTGCAAGTTTGCTATATGAAAGACCTTTTAAATGTAGATTGGCATGTTGTTCTTAAAATGACTGTTAGAGATTTATTTGACATGTATTCAAAATATTCTTCTCATAGGCCATCAATATTACCTCAAGTTGAAATATACTTTGAACAATAATTAGATGAAAGTTTATATCTGCAAGATGAGGATATTGGCTGAAGACAAAAATAATGTCATGGAAAATGTTGAATGATCTTTTCATTACAGAATTTTTTTTTTTTTACTTTGTAATAGATTGCATCTTTAGGGGTAAAGCTCATTAACCCCCGCGCAAATGTTGTCGTTATCTTTTCTTGTTAATGAATATTTTTTCTTATACATTTTAGAAATTACATTTTTCTTTTTTATTAATAAGCATCTTCATTGATATATATTAATTTTTTTTTCTAACAATATATTTTGATATTTGATTGTAACCAAAGGAGCCTTTAGTTCATTTTGTATTATAATCCCAAGTTAGGATTTGAATTGATCAAAATTTGGACCAATTGCTTGCCATTTTAAATTCAACTCTAGATGTATAATATTTTTTGTGCCCCAATCATTAAAATTAAAATTAAAATTCGAGTCATGATATGTTGATTCACTTGGTCTTAAAAAAATTAATATTAGTATAAATTTTCAAATAATAGAAGATAAAATTTATTATTATACCTTCTGTTAGGGTTAGTGCTTACATGCCATCCCTGAATGTACATATATTTGTATATTCATACAAGTATAAATTCTCATTAAATCGCTAATACTAATCTATATGGTACTATGCAATGTAACGTTACAGACATTGTAGATCTGAAGGAGTTCGGATCAGATCTAAAGGAGCTTAGATAAGGGCTCATGGTTAGCCACGCTGAGAGATATAATTGCTAAATGTTATCATAGTTAAGTGATAGCTGGTTATAATACTTAGTAGATCTAAGAGTTGGAGTCTTGTCTGTAATGGGACATAGAACTGAGAATATGCTAGTAATTGCATAATTACAAAAGTTGCAATTGGGTGCTAGGAAATGCAAGTTGCGCAAGTATGTTCTTGAATAATTGTCCCTGATCTATTTCTGCTGATGCGGGTCTGTCGGTGGATATCTTTAAATATAGATCAACATATGTCGTACCTATAGGGTATAAATGGTTGTTACTAGCTGACCGTGAGCTTAGAGCTCGTATTGACACATGAGTATCCAGTTAGGACTGGATATGGGACAGACCTTTCATAGTGTGACCGCTGGGTGTCGCTGGGTATGGTCCGATACTTATAGAGTTCGGTGTGTACAAATATGAGATCCGTCAGCTCCTATATGGAGTTTGATATTTAGATGCTTCGAGACTATATTTTCAAAAGTCTTATGTCCACAAACAATCATCCCGAGAAAGAGTTCTGCTAGGATGAAACAATATGGCAAACGAGTTTGCGCATATTGTTCAGTGAGATACAAGTCTAGAGATAGGACATGGATGAGCATAAGGAGATTTAACGGTGATAATCTATATCTCTAGCATATCCAGGATATCATGACGGAAGGACTATACGTATGCGTTGTAACCTCATCTTGTATGGTTCAATGTGCTGATTTGTATATCCGTGACGTGTGCGTGGGGTATTGCTCATGGACTCATGGAATAGTTTCATTTGATGAATCAGGCGTAGAACTTAAGGAGTCCTGCGATATGGAGTGTACTCGTTATGCACTGGGGCAGCATGCTGGATTAAATTATTTAGTCAATAATTATTATTTACTAATTATATAATGACACGTGACGTATTGTGGACCATAGATTAAGTTTATCCAAGTGTGAGATTTGATGGGACCCATTAGGGGTAGACTTGGTAACTATTCATGAGGGCAAAATAGTTATTTCTCATTTTGATTATTTAATAGTTAAATAATCAAATATCTCTCCTTTTATATTATTATATAATATATTATATTATATTATATAAAGAGAAAGAGAGAGAGATTTGAGTGTGTGTGTGAGGGCTAAAGTTGGCTGAGAGAAATGGAAGAAAGAGGAAGAAGAGAAGAAGAAGAAAAAAAAAAGAAAAAAATTGAAATTATTTCATTTTTCTCTATCCTTCTAATTGAAGCAATGGTAGATTAGTTCAAACTCTCCATTTCTTATTCTTTTGGAGAAAAGGATATAAACACACACCCAACTATTTTGGGGATTAAGAGTTAATCTTAGGCTAAATATTTGGCTGCTATTCTAGATCGCCAAGCCCACCGTGTTAGTGACAAGAATTGTACACGAGTTGGTCTCCATGCTGGCTCAGAAAAAATATGTGTATAACATTACACGTTGTGGTGAGATCTCTAACCTTTCTAATATATTAATGTGATTAATATATTTATTTATTGTGTTTATTGCATGTTTCATATTTCCGTTGGATTTAAATTCGTATATGATATGTATTTAGGCAATAGACACAATTGCACATGTATACACCCATATATATTTAGATCTACCAACACCTTCATCATCATCATATGCATAAGAACGAGAAGACAAAGATGCTTATCACTATGACTCTGCCTGCTGTCGAAATAAGTCATCCATAGATGGACCTTTTCCTTTTTTCGATGCCAAACTAGTTACAATCAGATATCAAAATATATTGTTAGAAAAAAAAATTAATATATATCAATGAAGATGCTTGGATTCTTTGACGCTAAATTCCTGAATAATTATCATTAACCACGGGGCTAAAATAGTCCCTTAATGCTCGTAGTTATTAGTTGTTATTCCTTTCGTCTTTATAGCTTGAACTGAATTCATCCTTTCTCTCCTAAGTCTTTGTAAAGTGCATTCAACTTCAGATCAAAAGGTAGTAACTCCAAACTATAAGTTGTTCGTATACACTTTCAACAACCACAATAAAATCAAACTTAATAACAAACAAAATAAAGATAAATTCCTAAATTAAAATTAAGTTGCTTATCTAAAATATTAGCAACAATTCAAAATTCACAATCCTTGACAATAGTGCCAAAAATTTGGTCATAGAATTAAACATATGCGAATATTAAACAACAATTGCATGGGCCGTGAGCAAGTAATAAAGTGTAAGTAGAGTATCGCCCCACGAGGATTGGTTTCTATATTAAAACTAAGAACTATGACATTCACAACCTAACTTTATCTAGGCTAATCAAAAGGTTACTAAAAAGACTAAGGAATTAAAAATTGTTATAATTATCGAAAATCAAATAAGCTCAAAGGAATAGAGATTCTATGACAAACGAGTCCTAGGGTCTCGATCTCACTCTATGTTTCCTATGTTGTTAAGCAATAGTGATTAATGACTAAACATGTGAATCCATTACCCAAGGGTTTGTAAATGATCTCTTTGCCTCTTCTGAGCATCAAGTGAGATATTATTCATACACATTCAAGATGACATCCCTGCCTAACTTGGTTATCTATACATGTATTGAGCTACCTTTAATAGGTTCCCCTGATTCTACTAGTCTCTTAACTCAATATAATCGAAGGCTATGTTAATCAAATCCAACAAATGGGTTAAAATTTTTTAAGTACATAATTCACAAGTCTTAGTCATTCAATCAATTTTCCAATTCAATTAGAAGCATTAAACGTAGAAAAACATAAATGGATAACATAATAATTAGTCATTTATCATTTAAATAAATCAAAACTTAGTACTTTATAGAGCTCTATCAAGTCTTAGAACAACTAGTTTAGTTATCTATAATCGAATACTCAAATACATTAATCTAAAGGTTCATACAAGAACTAATGTTTAAAATAACAAGAATTACAAATATAAACTTAAATGAACGTAAATGAGATAAGGATAGAATGAGAAACTATTTATAGACATTCTTAGGGCCTTTAATCCTTAATGGTGTGCCAAGGTCCAAGCTTTATAGATGTCTTCTCTTAATTCTCCACTTCTTTGATCGTGTTTTCTTCTCTCAAATTGGTTCTAAGTGTTGTTTGCTAGTTGTATGCACAAAAAAGAAAGAATTTTTGACTAAGAATGAGTTACTTTGGTGAAAACCCAAAGTTCAAATGTCCCCTTCCCCGAAAAATTTCAAAATAGTGGCTTTTTATAGTACAGAGAAAAGTAACAACACTGTAACGTTTTCTCTTAGAACGCAGGGGCATTCCCAATTGTATTGTATGATTGCCGCGATATTTTAGTGTTTAATGTTAGGGTGTTGTCACACGGCTGCTCCACTAAACCAATGTAGGAATTTGGCTACCTTAGGTGTGTTCTGGAGTCTATGCAGCCTCATCCTTGTCTCCACACCAAAGCGTTCATCTTGTCCAAAAATGCAGGAGCGTTGGCCAGTTAATGCTAAGGCGTTCATCTAAATGGATGAACGCTGACGCGTTGGGAGATACAACGTTGGGGTATTCATCCATTTTTTTAAGCCTTCTTTGAATTCTCACTCTTTGGTTCAAATGTTTTTTTTTTGTTTCCTTCTATTTCATTCATTTCATTATCTATCCTACAAAATAAACAAATGTATGATTAAAGAGCATGTAATTACTTGAAAACAACAAGAATCTAAGTTAAAATGGGGCCAAATATACATCAATATCATATTTATTAGGCTCCTCCAAACATAATTATTTTCACATCCTCAAGCAATTAGAGAGAAAGAAAAACACATACAAGACAATAATTAACTAAAAAAAAACTAAAGATTAAGGAATATGCAAAATTTAAAAGCCTATAAAAGCTATGGCAAGGTCCAACTAGATTAATGGTCACTTATGTATCTCAGGGATTGTCTCACTCAACTTTAATCTATTCAAATTTGGTATAATTCTCAATAATTCACAAATACTATAATTAAACACTTTCCTTCTTCCCTACAAATAATCAATTATGTATATGTAAAATAAGCAAATATAAGTTAAATATACCTAAATAGGCTCAATAACTCAAGTTTGCACAAAAGAAACTAATTCTCTTGGCATACCATTAATCGCATAGCACCACCATAGGCTAACTTTTTATACAACCCTTCACTAATGTAGGAATATGCATAAATAGGAATTGATTAGGACTTTAATCGGCTTATAATGTAGGACTAGGGTCAAGGTGGGATATTTGGATAAAATTTTGACTTATTTCACACCATGAACACAAACCTTTTTTGCCACAAATTTGATTTTGCTACCTTAAGTTTTTCCTCCAAACTTGAATCTTTTTTCTTAAAGTACTTTTATTTATTAATGCAGGTTTTTTTTTGACAATGCAATATACAAGAGCTAACATCACTCTTTTAAACTTAAAGTCTATACTCATTGAATTTGGCACTTACTTTGCCAAATTGTTTTTAAGTTTTTCAACTTTTTTCACCACTTAACTCAACACAATCCCAATATTAGTCAATGAGCTCCATATTCATGGTGTCTAGGGTATTTATGGTATTTAAACTCATGACTTATGCTTATAATGTGGTTATTCAATGGAAAAGGTAATTCAGG
The DNA here is from genome assembly GCA_946807835.1 of Ailanthus altissimus. Taxonomy (NCBI): domain Eukaryota; kingdom Viridiplantae; phylum Streptophyta; class Magnoliopsida; order Sapindales; family Simaroubaceae; genus Ailanthus; species Ailanthus altissimus. The sequence continues at coordinate 19,162,574 of OX327698.1, forward strand.
CTCAAACAAGGTGACTAAGATTCAATGTATACTCAAGTAGGCTAGAAAAGTTTAAACGGTCCAAATATGACCTAATTTTCTTTTGCTTCTTACTTGTTTCCTATGATTTTGTCTTGAGTTGTAATCAAAACTAGTTCTAGTGTGCTCAATCATTGAGACTAAAGTGTATTACTTAAGCATGGACTTTTCTAGGTATAACTCAACTAACATAAGCTTACATAGGTGCTCAAGAATTGGTGATCACAACTAAGGTTGAATTTTGTCTAGTTGTTGGTGCATGAATCTTTTCAAGTATAACTATTTCCTAATGAATTGAAAAGCTGAGTGATTCAATCAATTTTCTCATTATGGATAAGTAATCATTATCATAACCCACACAAAGAAGAAAAAATGGCAATATAATATAAGTATTTTAAATGAAAGAAAACTCATACACTTATGCTTTTCTTTTCAAAACAAGAGACAAATTATAAAATAACTGACACAAAAGGAAAATATGACATAAAATACATGAAATAAAAAGATCACAAAACAAAAAATCTAAAATAATCAAAAGAAGTGTTTCCCCACCCCTAATGAAAATAATGGCATGGTCCCTATAGTGGAAACAAAATGAGAACTGAGACATTTCCCTGAACGTCTAGGGATCTCTAGTAAAGTCCTCTAAAAGCATTGCACTTTGGGGACGTTAGGGAGTCGCAGGTTTGGACTCTTCAAATTTTAAAGTTGGGAACCTTTGAAAACCCTTTGAATTCTCGAGAGTTTATATTAGAGAGTTGTAAAATTATCGCCCCAACACTGGGAACGATGGGATGCTGAAAATGTAAACACTAGAGCCTTTGGTCATAATGTGAACGTATGCATACTGGTATTTGATGCTGCAGCATTTGACCAACTTTGACTTTAAGTGGTGGTGTTGAATTTGGACGCCCAGAAGAGCGTATTTTGGATTCATAATCTAGCCCCGTTTATCTTAATAATAATTTATTTCTAAGTAATTTAATGGCTATTGTGTGTTAAATGTTGTTGTTAAAGGGTTAAATAAAGAGAAGATGAAAAATGAGGAAATTTTGCCACAGTAAATTGCTACAGTAATAGTAAACATTAGTATGAACAATGATTTGCTACAGTTTTTGCTATAGTGACCAACCCCCATGCGTCTAAAAACGAATGCCTCAGCTTTAAATAGTGAACGCCCCAACGTTCGGCCAATTCTATATATACCTTGTTTCACCTTTAAAAGCAAAAATTTAGCCCCTAATCTAACTCTAACCCTAACTCATTTTCTCTTAAGCTAACACGTTTTTAACACAGAATTCATCCCCATATTGTGAAAAAAATAACATTTAAACCCATTTTAGAGAGAGATTACACAATCAAGAGCATTTTGGCTAACTTTTGAAGGATTCAACCAAAGGTCGTGGATTGAATAGAGGCATACTTATCTTCATAAATTCGGTTTGGGATTGTTGTATCATTTTTAATTATTCCTATTCAGTCATTAAACTCTTGTTATGTTGATTTAATTTCATTATCTAGGATTATAGCCTTTAACTCAATTTGTGGACTTAATTGTAGTATTTGATTCTCATTGTTATGAATTCAGTTTATTATTTAATTTATATTGTTCTTAATGCTTTCAATATGTTAGGAATTGTGATTGGATGATTATAGAACATTAGGATAAACTTGAAAAAGGCATCCTATTATTTAGATCTAGACTTTATAGAGTAATATCTACAAGTTTCGATATAAGATAGGAATTTACCTATATAATAGCAGGCGAGTTTGGGACGGATACCCCTAAACCCTTATTCATATTTACTTAAAAAATCAAATATCAAATCCTTCCCAAACCTATTGCGGGTTTGGAGTACTATCACCAAATTCGCACTTGCTGGTATGTACTTATTACCAAACTCGTAATGGGTTATTTACGAATTTTAAGCGGGTTTTACATTAATATAATAAAAAAATAAAATTATAACATTAATTTAATTAAAAATTCATAAAGTATAGTTATTAAAATAATATCAATTATAATTCTAATTTTATTTACATTAAATGTTATAATTTTATTCTAATTTCAATTTTAATTACTTTAAATATTATAATTTCAAATCTAATTTTAATTTTTATTACGTTAAATATTATAATTTCAATTACGGTAAATATTTTTTAATTCTAATTTTTATTTCAATTATGTTAAATATTATAATTCTAAATCCAATTTCAATTACGTTAAATATTATAACTTCAAATCTAATTTCGATTTCAATTACATTAATATTATAACTATATTTTTAATTTCGATATTAATTACATTAAATATTATAATTTTTATTCCATTTTTAATTTCAATTATGTTAAAATATTATAATTCCAATTCCAATTTCAATTTTGATTTCACTTATTTTAAATGTTATAATTCTAAATCGAATTTCAATTTCAATTATATTAAAATTTATAATTTCAATTCAAAATTTTAATTTTAATTATGTTAAATGTTATAATTCAAAATTTAATTTCGATTTTAATTACGTTAACTGTTATAATTTCAATTCAAATTTTTAATTTTAATTACGTTAAATGTTATAATTCAAAATTTAATTTCGATTTTAATTACATTAATTATTATAATTTAAATTCCAATTTTGATTTTAATTATGTTAAATATTATAATTTTGATTCTATTATTGAATTTTGTTATGTTAAATATTATAATTTCAAATTCAATTTCGATTTCAATTACATTAAATATTATAATTCTAAATCTAATTTTTATTTCAATTACATTAAATACCATAATTTCAATTGCAATTTGGATTTTAGTTACGTTAAATGTCATTATTTTAAATCAAATTTCGATTTCAATTACGTTAAATGTCATAACTCCAAATCTATTTTTGATTTCAATAATAATAAATGTTATAATTATAATTCTAATTTCGACAGTTAAGTGTTATAATTCTAAATTCAATTTTAATTACATTAAATATTTTAATTCTAATTCTAATTCTAACTTTATTTATATTAAATCTTATAATTCTAAATACAATTTCAATTTTAATTGTGTTAAATGTTATAATTTCAAATCTAATTTTAAATTTAATTATATTAAATATTATCATTCCAAATCCAATTTTAATTTTATTTTAATTACGTTAAATATTTAATTCAAATTTCAATTACATTAAATGTTATAATTCTAAATGAATTTTAATTACATTAAATATTAAATATTCTAATTCTAATTTCAATTACATTAAATGCTATAATTTTATTTTCAATTTCAATTATAATTATTAGTCCATTTGAACTAATTTTATTTATTTTTTATTAAACGATATAAGCGATGTCAAACTAAATCTAGACTTTTTGATGTTAACTAAAAATAAATGTAAAAAATCAACTAATTTTTTTAATTCTTCTCTAATTGTTTTTTTAAGAACATTTTTATCAAACCCATACCCATACCAAATCCATTACGGGTTTTAATTTTGCATACCAAACCCGCTTCAATACTTACCAAATCCTTCCTAATGTAGGCAGGTTTTAGCGGGTTTGCAATTTTTTTTGTCATCCCTATATATGACATGTATGGTTAATACAACTTGTTCGTAATGAACCTTGATTTATTCAAATTACTATAGAAATATAAGAATTTGGTAGATTAAGGTATAATCACTCGACTATCAGAAGAAGCTTGAGATGAAGTACGTGTTGTGACCAATAATTAAACTGAGGGATTAATAATGGGATAATGAATTCATATTGAGGGATAACTATAATCCTAGATACTATTCATATAGTATTTGTGCTTACATAGTTTACACAATTAAGATTGTTTTGTAGAATTAGTAATTAGTTTTAACATTTATTTGTCTGAATAAAAGTGAGAGGATACAATTTTAGTACTTAGTTAAGAATAATAATAATAATTTTTAGTGGGATCGACACTCAACTCATCATATATTACTTGTTTCCGATAGCATGCACTTGCGCTTAGCATAGAAATCACACAACACGCCCTAGTGTTGAAATGATCTAAATTTTTTAGAACTCTTGGGAATTGATGTTGAGACATTCTAAATTTGAACGTGAGAGCGTTGACTCGAAACTTTTTGCCCTAATCATATTCTTTAATTAAAAAAAACCACAAAAAACAAAACTACAAGTTAATTAAAACTAAATAGACTAAAATACAATAAAACATACCTTGGGTTGCCTTATATGCAACACTTGATTTCACATCTTTGACTTGATGTCTTTCGAATTCATGGGGGGATCAAACTAGATGTTGGAATCATGTTGAGGTGCATGGTTATCGGCACTCCTCTTCTTGAGCTTCCCCAACTCCAATGATTTTAGCTTATGCTTTTTTGGCAAGGATTCAAAATTGGAATGAATTAAAGAGCTTCCTTGATCGGTGTCTCTAATCAGCTCCTTAAAATGTGAGCCACACCTCTTCTTTCATTTCTCCTCGTGCCTTATTACTTTTTCTTCTATCCGGGGATGAACATCATCCATCTTCTTAACTTGTGAGGGTCGTTACTCATTACTTGCGTGTATTTCTTTAATTCTAAAATATTTCTCCTTCTCCATTGGCAATTGGATCTCTTTAAAGATCTTGAAGGCGATTGTCTCCTTTTGCACTTTCATTTTCATCTCTCATTTCTCCATGTCAATAAGAACTCTTCCAGTAGCTAAGAATGGTCGACCAAGAATTTTTAGAGCTTCCTAGTCTTCCTCCATATCAAGAACAACTAAATCTGCCAGTAAGATGAATTTACCCACTTTCACTAACACATCTTTAATGACCCCATAGATAGGTGAGAGATCTATCCGCCATTTGCAAGAAAATTGTTGTGGGCTTTACCTCTCTAAGACCTAAATGTTTGAAGATGGATAGAAGCATAAGGTTTATGCTAGCACTTAGATCACACAATGCCTTCTCAAAAGTTAAATTCCTAATAATGTAAGGAATAGTGAAGCTACCTAGATCCTTCATCTTTTGAGGATAGTAAAGCTACCCAGATCCTTCATCTTTGAGACAACTTTCTTTGAAAGATTGTATTACATTATTTTATTAGCCTCGCCATCTCATAGTCTTCCAACCTTTTCTTTTTTGACATCATTTTCTTCATAAATTTTATATAGTTTGCATTTGCTCCAAGGCATCTATAAAGGACATATTGATGTGAATCTTTATAAAGTTCTCAAGAAAATTGGAGAATTGAGCATTTAATGTCTTCTTTTGGAATTGTTGAGGATATGACAATGGTAGGGTAATGATAAAAGAATTATCCGAAAAAAAGATAGAGTTAGGTTTTGAATTTGCCTTCTATGGTTCTAGCTCAATTTCATTTTCTTCACCTTCACTTTCTTTTGGCTTCAAGGCTTTCATTTCCTTTCCACTCTTAAGAGTGATGGCTTTGTAATGCTTTTTTTTAGGTTAAGCTCCATGTTACTTAAAAACTTGCTAAAATATTGGTCCTTGATTGCATTCACAAGTTAATCCACTTAAACCTCTAGCGATTTTATAGTGGCACTCATATTGATGTAACGTGTTTATTTATTATCAAGCAAGGCCTAATCTTTTTTGAATTGCTCCTTAGTCGCAATAATAAAAGTACACAATAGGTATTTCAATGAGGGTCTCTTCTCAACTATCGGTTAATTAAACCCCAGTAAAGGTTGTAGACCATTCATTGTGTTACCATAAGAGAAGTTCTAATGAAGTCAGAGCCTAAAATGGTAATGTGTAGGCAAGTTATTACTCCATTAGTTAAAGTTTTGGTTGTTGACATGTTGCACTTGTTCTGAATCACTACCTTTATCGGTAGAATAGATGTTTGCTACATTGACTAAATCTTTCCTTGTTAAAGCTTCTTTAGCTTAAATGTGGAGATTTGATTGGCCAAAGCTAACACTTTAATTGAAAGTGCAACAATGGGGTCAGCTTCTTGAATTTGACGGCCTTCCTTACAATGGAACACTCATTAGGCCATTAATAATTGTAGATGCCATTTTTTTTCTAATAATACTTGAGCTTCATACACGGTTTTAGATAATAAAGTACCATTCACTGCCCATCTACAATAGTTCTAGTTTGACCATTCAACCCGTTGTAGAAGAGTTAAATTTGTGCATACTCCATTAGGAGAAAAAAGAGAAAGGTATTGAAGATGGCGATGGTGATTGAGCTGGTAAGTTGCCTAAGCCTTTTTGGCTGAAGCTTTCATTTTTGGCAGAGACCTTTGCCTTGAGAGGCTCAACATCATTTTTTATGAGAAGCTTGATTTTGAGTAAGAAATGGATTAGAAAGAAGCGGGCTAGAAAGTAGTTCCTTCTTCTGTCAGTCTTAGGGCACTACTCAAGGCTTAAGGAATTTGGAACTAATCTTGGTTTTCGTGTTGAGGACACTTCTGAATGAGATCTTTGAATTGCTCTAAAATTTCATAAAATGGCTTAAATCCATTTGGTGAAATTGAGCTATCTCACCCTAAATTTGAGACGTTTTGAAAGGTAAAAAGAATTTAATGAAGAACTTTTGTGCTATATCTTCCATGTTGTAATGCTTCCTAATTATAGAGATTGGAGCCATCTTATTGCCTTATCCCTAAGATAGAATGGGAACAAACATAGGTGAAGGATGTCCTGCGTAACTCTGTTAATCTTGATTGTGTTACAAAACTCCAAGAACATATTAGATGAACATTTGCACTTGATATCACTCAATACTAATTGATTTTGTTCCACCCTACAAATGAAGGCCAGACTCAATTCAAAGTTTTTTGCTTAGATTCCTTGACGTAGAATTCCAGAATAATTATTATTAACCATAAGCCTAAACTAGTCTCTTAATGCTCATGGCTATTAGTTGTTATTCCTTTCCTCTTCCATAGCTTGAATTGAATTCCTCCATTCTCTCATAAGCCTTCATAAAGCATATTCAACTTATAAATCAAAAGGTAGTAACTTCAAACTATGAGTTGTTCACATACACTTTCAACAACCATAATAAAATCAAACTTAATAACAAACCAAATCAAGATACATGCCTAAATTAAAATAAATTTACTTATCCATAATATTAGCAAATAATTTAAAAATCATAAACCTCGATAATGGTGCCAAAAATTTATTCACTGAATTAAACACATGCAAATATTAAACAATAAGTGCACGGGCCATGAGCAACTAATGAAGTGTGAGTAGATTATTATCCCATGAGGATCGGTTTCTACATTAAAACTAAATACTATAGCATTCACAACTTAACTTTATCAAGGCTAACTAAAAGGTTACTAAAAAGCCTATGGAATTATGAATTGCTATGATTACTGAAAATCAAACAAGCTCAAGGGAAGGGAGATTCTATGACAAATGGGTCATAGGATCTTGATCTCACTCTATCTTTTCTATATTTTTAAGTAATTATGACTAATGACTACTCATATGAATCCATTAACTAAGAGTTTGCAAATTATCTCACTACTTTTTCCGAGCATTAAGTGAGATGCTATGCATACACACTTAAGTTGATATTCTTACCTAACTTGGTTATCTATACACATATTAAGCTACCCTTAATAGGTCCTTGATTCTACTAGTCTCCCTACTCAAAACAATCGAAGACTATGCTAATCAAATCCAACAAATGAGTTAAATATTTTCAAGCATATAACTCACAAGTTTTAATTATCCAATTCAAATGGAAGCATTAAACATAGAAAAAGCATAAATGGATAACACAATAATTAGTCATTTATCATTTAAATACATCCAAACATAGTACTCACTAGAGCTCCATCAAGGCCTAGAATAGCTAGTTTAGCTATCCACAATCAAATATTCAAATGCATTAATCCAAAGGTTCATACAAGAACTCATGTTGAAAATAACAAGAATTATAGATATAAACTCTAAATGAATGTAAATAAGATAAGGATAGAATAGGAAACTATTTTTAGACAATTTCAGCGCTTTAATCCTCAATTGTGTGCTAAAATCCAAGCTCCAAGGATGTCTTCTCTTAATTATCCACTTCTTTGATCATGTTTTCTTTTCCCAAATTAATTCCAAGTGTTGTTTGTTGGTTGTGTACACCAAAAAGGAGGGATTTTTAAGTAAGAACGAGTTTTTTTGGTCATAACCTAACGTTAAATGTCCTTCTACTAAAATAAATTCTAAAATAGTGTCTTTTATAATCTAAAGAAAAGAAAAAATGTCACAGTGTTTTCTCTTGGAATGCTGGGGTGTTCCTAGCTATATTGTACGATCGTCATGGCGTTCATATGTTCAATGCTCGGGCATTCTCATATGACTATACCACTAAGAGTAAGAGTATTGGCTGCCTTCGGTTTGTTTTGGAATATACACATCCTCATCTTTGTCACCACGCCAAAGCATTCATCTTGCCCCAAAAAGTAAGAGCGTTGGTAAGTTAACGCTGGGGTGTTCATCCAAATGGATGAACACTAATAGGGCGTAATTGTATAAAGTATTTTATCCTTTTAAACTTGATGTTTGCTCAATTTATCTCAATAATTTGGCTATTAATGCATATTAATATTGTTTTATAAGTTTAAGCACTATCAGAGCAAAACTATCAAAAATCGGATACAAATTGAGCTATTTGAGATAAGAATCTGAGAAGGGACTAAAATGCTCAAAATGTAAATAGTGCTACAGTGCAATGCCGGGGCATTGGCCGGGGCGCCAATTCCAGAAACTCCACGCTGCGGCATTGAATCCTAATGTCACAGCATTGAACCCGAATGCCGCGACGCTGAATTCTAGGCACTCTTTAAGGACATTTTTCTCCTCTTTTTGCAACCCTAAACCTATATAAACACCCATTGTTGAGCCAAGTAAGTTTAGGCAGCAAGGGGCACAAAATTGCAAAGAGAAAGAAGGCTTGAGCCAATTTGAAGAGAAGAAATGGTGTCTCCAAGGTTTCATGAGCATTATTGAAGACATTTGGAGGATTGAAACCTTATAGACATTCTAAATTCGGTTTTCTCTTTCCTTTTATTTGTATTTCTCTTTTGTTTTGATTTTCAATTATGAACACTGTTTAAATGAGTCGTATCTATGGATGGTTGGATAATTTTAGTAATGGTTGAATTTTTATGTGATTAAACTTGATTCTAAGACTTGATGTAGTTTTATTTATATTATGTTTAGATGATTTAGTATAAATTTATGTAATTCATTTATGTTTCTTTATGCTTAATGCTTCTAATTGATTGGAAAATGAATTGGTTATTGTAAATTTATGGATTGATGCTTGGAAGAGATTGACCCATTTATAGGATTTGGGAGAAATATAGCCTTAGGTTGTTATTGAGTTGGAAGGCCAATAACACTTCTGTAATCATCATGGTTTTCTTTAGGATTTGCATGAGGTACACTCCAAATGTTTGATAAAATGCAAGACAGGCGCAAACTCTTTAGGGTATGCCATTATGCCTAGGGTTACATGTGGTGCTCTCCTTTTTAAAGTGTTTGATAAAATGCGTGACCGGCGCAAACACTTTGGGTGTGCCATTATGTCTAGAATTTCGTTTGACGCTCGAGAAAGGTAATGAAATTAATCATTGGGTAATCAATTTAAGAGTTGTGTAATGCATGTCTATGTAAACAAGTTAGATAGACATATCAACTTGAATATGTATGCATAGTATCTCATTTGGCACTTGAAAGAGGAAATGAGATTAGTCTTAAGCCTTTCATTAATGAATTGAACGAATTTGCTAAATAGGAAGAACATAGGAAGAATAGAATGAAATCAATACTTTAGGATCTCATTTGTATAGAATTCACCATATCGCAAGATTATCATTTTGTTGTAGATTGTATGTTCTAGGCCTTAATAGAACTCTATTGAATAATATGTGTTGATGTTGTTTTGTGATTAATGGCTATATTGTGTTATTCGTTTATGCTTTTTATGCACTTAATGCTTCTAATTGCATTGGGAAATGTATTGGATGATTTAAACATTTGATTTATGTGCTTGAAAAAGTTTAATTCATATGTTAGTTGTAAAAAGCATAGCTTTGAGTTTGTTGAGTTGGGAGACTAATGAACTTAAGGTAGTTGCTTAAGGGTAGCTTAATGTGTGTATATATAACGGTTTAGATAGGAATATCAACTTAGTTGTATATGCATAGTGTCTCATTTAGCGCTTGAAAGTCGCAATGAGATTAATCATATACCCTAGAATAATGAATGCATAAAGTTGGTTGTTGATCACTAATAACAAATACCATAAGAATATAGAGGGAAATCGAGTCCCTAAAAGCCCATTGCCGTAGATCTCTCTTTTCTTTAATTTACCGGTTTATTTAGTTTAAAGCATTTTTAATCCATAACTCACATTATCACTTAGATTAGCCTAGATAAAGTTAGGTTGCCAATATCATAGTACTTAACATCAATTTAGGACATAATCCTCGTGGGAACGATACTCTACTCATCATATATTACTTGTTGTGATAATGTATACTTGTGTTAGTTTGTGTTATAGAAATGACACAACAAACACTAGCGCATTAGAAGGTAGAACATTTGGGTATTCATCCCTTTCTTTTATAGCCTTCTTTGAATTCTCACCCTTTGGCTTTATTTTTTATGTTTTTCCTTCTAATTTATCCATTGCATTATCTATCCTACAAAATCAAGACATGCATGCTTAAATAACTTGCAATTACTTGAAGATGACAAAAATCTAAGTTAAAATGGGGCCAAAATACATGTCAATATTATACTCATCAGTAATGTTTTGCATAGTTTTATTGTAGTGTTGGCCATTGTTGAAAATAATAATAATAAAAATCATATGCAAGTGTCTTCACTTCATAGAACTAGTCAAACTTTATTTGATAATAAAAAAGAACAAGTTAATAATATTTTATGACGTAATGATTGCTTGAGTGAGGAGGTTTGTTGAACTGGTGATTGCTTAAAACTTAGGTTTATTGGATTTTTTAATTGATTTTTTTGGTGAATGAGGGAGTTTGATGAATAAGAAAGTTTTATTGAATTGATGATTGCTTGAAGTCTCGGTTCATTGAATTTTTGAATTGATTTGTTTGGTGAATGAGGGAATTGATAAATGAAGAGGTTTTGTTCAATTTATGATTGTTGTAATGTGCATTTATTTCTAGGTTCTCTTATGTTAATACTAATTTGCATGCAACTAGTTTTTAATATGTTATTACAATGTTTTTAGATGAAAAAAATAGAAAAAAGTGAGATTGCATAAGTACATTTATTGAGATTCGTTCAAGAACTAAAGGTAGTATAGCTAATTTAGATAGTGCATAAATAATTGTAAGTAATATAAATTTACAGTAGTCATATATTGAAGAAATTGTTAAACTTCTATTTCTAATTAAGTTTTAATACTCTAAGGGTTAATTAAATGAATCTTTGTCTCGGCTGTCAAGTAATAAACAAACAAAAAGTACAAGAGACTAAATAATCATTGACACGATAGGACGTGATAATCATGGATATGCTAAAATTTATAAGAATGATCCATTATCATAGATATCACACAACAAAGCTCAAGCCAAAATTATGAAATGGTAAAACAAGAGTTATATTATTAAAGTCCAGTTACAGTGACCTTCAAGACAAATATATAGTCTTGGAGAATTAATGTGAGAAGATGCATATATGATGTAAAATATACTTTGATAATAATGGGATTCACCTTTCTACTAAAAATTAGGTATGAATATTTAATTTAATATTGCTTTCAATTTAATATTAATTATATACTTGTAAAATTATTTACAAATTATAAAATACTTTTAAAAGTTCAAGACGCTTCTAGTGCACACCATCGACAAAAAACACAAATTAGGGCTCAATTCCTATTAATAGTGATTTGTTTTCTATTTCAGATTTGAATTTAAATTAAATTTTTATTTTTACTATTTCTTTGATTAAAATTAACGAAAATTATTAACACGAGTGTAAATTAAAATTTTAAAAATACTGAATTGCATAGTCCCTTCCTAAAGCCTAAGAAATCTTGATATCATTTTCCTTAATAAAACACAATGTATTTGATGCAGAATAATGTGATAATGTGATCGATTTATGTCATGAGAGTTATAGAATAATATTGTGATAAACTCTGTTATTTATTTCAACCAATTTGTGAGTTAAATTTTTTTTAGTGGTTGATTTTAATGGTGGAGTGGAGATATCTTGGTTGTCAAAACGCTCCCACAGTTTTAGATCCAAAACTATTATTCATTCTTATATTCTTATTACAAAATATATTAGTTTTGGGATACTAAAATTATGCAGTTTTATCTTTCTATTGCTAGATTTATTAGTTGACCCGTTTTAAGATTTTGTATTTAAAATTTTTTAGCATACCTTGTCAATTCAAGTGTACATCTTTTAGTTCAAATTTTCAAACAAAGCATCATCAAATTTCAAATTTCCAACAATCTTATATACGTTTTCATGTAAGTAAAATTGACGACATAAATAAACAAAATGAGAAAAACATCATTCCTCGCCCAAACTTTCCACTATTTCTGTCGATCACTTTCTTCTACCAAAGAGGCTAGAATTTTCTTTAGGTGGGCGTTGTAAGCGCATGGACGCTCCAAGTGAACAATGTGACCGGCTTTTTCAATTGACAGCAATGTTGCTTTATCTCCTAGTCGACTGTGACATCTCAATTCAAAAACCCTTGTTATTGTTTCGATGGATCAATAGTAAATGAAGAACAGAGTTAATCAGTTGCTGCTGACATGGCCCATGAAATTATGAGTAGCGAGAGCCAGTATCGTGATAACTGATAATGACAGCTCAACCATCAACTACATAGATGAATTAGGATGAAGAAGACTTACTCTTTCAAGCTGCTTGCTGTTTGCATATCGAAAATTATGTCATTCTCCCCCCACAATAGATATATCTTCTGCAAATTGAATCACATCCATTAAAAAAAAGGGGGGGGCAAAAACGAAACTGGGTCCCTTGAATCGCAGCATGATAATTTATAAGCAACTTCCATGAATATCATGCAGCACTTTTCCGTTACTGAAATTGAAAATTCTATATTTTTAGAGGGATCATAGACAGAGCGGAACCAAGATTTAAGTATGGGGTAAATGTTAAAATAAAAAATTGCATAAAATTAAATTTTAATTATATGAAGATTTTAGTCTTAGACTCAAAAGTTTTAAAGAGCTAAATTATAAAAATATTTATTTTAAAAAACAAAATTATAAAACACCATTCTGATTTGGAAAGAGACAATAACACATTAGTAGGTATGATATGAAATATAGGCAATAATGAACATGTTATTCCCAAAACAAAAAGTAAAAAATGTTTACATAGTAAATACTTTTGAATTTAAAGAAAATTTAATTTAATTTGTTAAAAGATATTTATTAAAATTTATTTAACTTGGTTTAGGAAATTTCTTATACTAGTATTTACCTTATTTAAGATAAAATATAAATTGTGCAAGACTTGAAAATTTAAATTATTTTGTAATATCATTCCATTTTTTTACATTAAGTCATAAATTAAAAAATTGACTTTTTTTATTAAATCAAAATTAATTCAAAATTCTTAGTAAGTTAAAAAAGAAAACAAATAAATTAAATTAAACTAAATTTAAGTTAAAAACATAAATAGCTCTTAAGTGTTGTACTCTCATATTTTACAATAGGATTATAATAAATTACTTATTCATGTATTTTTATATCTTTAAGGTAGTTCACCATCGAATCACCAGAGAGATCCGCGATGAAATATACTTCAAAATTCATAACTTTAAGATTCCAAAACCACGAAACTATATATTAATTCAATTGTTTTATTTTTATTTTTGTTTCCCCCTCTGAAAATCCCTCTTTTTATTTTTGGGCCTAAAACTTTTAAATTCAATCGAGGCTAGTTTTTGGAAGCCCAGTCAGACGTTCCCTTCAAGAGGTTACTCTCCTCTCAAAAGTTCATCAAAATTTGCGCAACAAATCCAATCCAAAGGCTAGTTCAGGAGCAATAGTCAATAGGTCAAAACCCAACAGAAAAAAATGATAGAGAACCGACTAGGACTTGTAGGATCTGGTCAGCAAACGACAATACCTGTTTGGCCTATCTGACCCAAACACGACCACGACTAAGCAGGTACTGACAACACATTGCACAAGTTTCACTCTTAGGAATCCCGCAACAACATCAAACCACTGAGGGAGGGCTGTTCAAAATCTAACTCGAGCCGTTTGAAATAAGCCTCACTTAAACCAAAACTACTGGCGGAGACAATTCTAAGGAATATGCTTAACACATCAGAGAAAAAATCTGACATGCGATAAGAACATGGTCAAAAAATCTACAGACGGATATTTGGCGTATGTCAGGGGCACAGCAAGAGGGTATTTAGCTTGTGTCAAAATTGTAATAGAAAATATTTGACGTAAGATAGAAATACTACAGAGGAAAGTCCAAAAAGGTCTCTGAAATGCCATCACTATAAAAAGAAAAGAGGAGGACATTAAGAGGATGATCAAAAAATTTCAAAAGAACAAAAAATGAGAAAAGAAATAAATACTCCCTTTGTCCCTGACATTATTATTTTTTATTTTGTCTTATCATTTTTAAAGAGAAAGAACCCCCTTTCTGACTTAAGCATCGGAGTGTCTTCACTGAAATCCACCCCGACAAGACTGACATTGAGCTTATTTTCTTTGCAGGCCCTCTACAACTTGCAGCGAAGAGGAAGCCTAACCCCATACTAACTGCTCCCGTCAAGATGAGGCCCAAGTTTGATTCACTCTCATAAATAAATTTAAGGCTTGTTAACTCAGGAAACCATTTCTTTAAGTTGACAGTTTTTGGTGTCATCTGTAGGAATCGAACAAAAAGGTTTTCCCGGAATAGCAGCAACCAAAAATAGCTGAACGATCATTCGCCAGTAGGAATCATGTTACCGAAGAATAAAATCCAAATCCAAACCGACCCCTCCCTCGAATAGAAAGCTCTCTACCTCCTGAAATACAGGCAGAATTAAGAACACTGAGGGAAGAGAATGAAGAACTGAGACAGCTCATGATTGAACTGATTAGGAGTAAGCAAGCGAAAACAAGAAATCAAGGGAGGGAGTCTCGAAAAGAGATTCGAGAACAGATAGAGCGAAGAAAAAAACTGGAGACTCTGTATAATTTGACCGGAACAAACAGGCCAAGCCAAGCAATCCCTAGGAGGGGAGAGGCATAGCCTAGAGATTGAGCCACTAACGGAGAGAGAGTCGTTCGCTGAGCTGCTACAGCATCGATGAGGTGAATCAGGCCTTGAAAGCAAAGTCCGCAGTTTGGAAGGAAAGTTGGAAAGCCTCTTGGTAGAGAGAAATGAAAAGGACCAACCTCTCGTAAGGAAGACAAAACGGGAGAGAAGGTCACCTCTAACAAACGAGATGACAGATATGAAGCTTCGGAGTGGTTTTTGACTCCTTAACTTGCCCACCTACAAGGGAGTCACCGATCCTAACCATTACATAGACTAAATTATCGACCTGCTATCCATCGCAAGACTGAGGCAGGACTAAATGTGTCGACTCTTCTATATAAACTTGGAGGAGCCTGCTTCACTCTGGTATATGAGGCTGAAGCAGCGTAGCACTACCTTCTATAATGAGCTGATTGAGAAATTGATCTAACAATTTTAGGGCTCACGCAATGTAGCCAAGGACCTAGAGCAGTTGAAGCAGATTAGACAAGGTCAAGGGGAGAGCCTGAAGGACTACATCCGGAGGTTCTACAAAGAAGTGATAGCACTAGTGGCGTTCGACCAGCCCATTACTTTGGACTCCCTGAAGGCAGGGTTACGATTAAACAGATTCTGGCCCTGATGGAAAGTGGTGCCATAATTTACGCGGCGGCGTACAACAAAGCACCAAAATATATGTCAATAGAAGAATGTGATGAGATAAAGAGATCATTGGCCAAACTACCTTGAGGAAAAACACGACTACATGAGGAGCCGAGACACAGGGGAAAAGAGGGACCTCTGCCCTACTTGTTGAAATACCAGGGGGGGAGGGGGAAATTTTGCGAACTAGCATAATGCGTCAAACAATCGAATAAATAATGTGTCAAATGACGAACCTCGAAACCAGGAGGAAGGGCTGAACCATTTTTGACTAGGTAGCCCATTGAGGGCACCTCGGAATCTAAGAAACGTCAAGCCACTGGGTGAGGAGAGAATGGTGGCCCGTGTCGAGAATGTTTTACCTTTGCCCCTGCCACTCGAGGATGTCTACAAAGAAATCTGGGATATGGAATTGTTACAGAGGAATTTCAAGGAAAAAGGAGTAGAGTGATGAACAGATCCTAAGAAGTGCTGCAATATGCACAAGGCCTCTAGAGAATGTACCAAGCTGAGGAAATAGGTAGACAACGAACGATAGCCAGCCTAGTGCATCGAATCCCAACCCTGTCATAATTATTTCAGGTGGACCCATGTTGGTGGAAGACTCGAATAAACAGCGGAAGAATTACTCTAAGGACTCAATGGTGGCACACTAAGTCATATACACCACCCCTTTAGCCAAGAAGCCAATGCTACCACAAGAGGTGCCAATCATGCTCATGAAGAAGGATTAGTTACCACCACGATGACATACTTGTGATTGAAGTATTGGTAACGGGAGAGAAAATAAACAAAGTGTTCGTCGAGTCGGACAGCTCGGTCAACATAATCTTTAAGAGGATACCCATATAGAGGAGACCCAAACATCACTATATAGATTTGAGGATAGCTGTGTAATGCCGATCGGAGTGGTGGCTCTCCCCCTCACTATTGGACGAAGGCCTTATGAAAAAATGGTGATGAATAGATTTGTGGTGGTAGATCGACCATTCCAGTATAGAATTCTCCTCAGGCGACCGTTCATGGTAAGTACTAATGTAGCCCTATCCATCCATTACCTGAAGCTGAAATTGTCTATGGGAGAAGGGATCAGAATAGCGTTGGGAGATCAGAAGTCAGCAATGAGTTGTTACGCGATGACGGTGAGAAAGGCATTTTGCATTTCCGCCATTGATCTAAGAGAGAGTCATTGAATCCCCGCAGCCGGCAGAAGAGATACAAGAACTTCAAGTCGAGGCTGGGGTGCCTGAAAAGGTGGTCAGGATGGGAACCCAGTTGAAACCAAAGGTCGAGCAATGGCTAACCCGATTGATTTGAGAGTTTTCAGATGTCTTCGCCTGGTCTCACCAAGACATGCATAGAATTGATCCAAAACTAGCTGGCCACAAGCTGACTGTCTGTCTTACATCTTGACCAATTAAGCAAAAACGAAGAATCTTCAACCAGGAGCAAAATGGAGCTATGGCAGAAGAGGTAGAGAAGCTACTAGCAGCTCAATTTATCCAGGAAGTCCATTACCCAAAATGGCTATCCAATGTGGTGATGGTAAAAAAGGAAAATAAAAAGTGGAGGATGGAGTTGACTTCACTGATTTGAATAAGGCATTCCCCAAAGATAGTTTCCCCTTTTTAAAGATCGACCAACTAGTAGACGCTACGGTGGGACACGAGCTACTAAGTTTAATAGGTGCTTTTTTTTTCCAAAATCACATCCTGGTGTTCCTTCCTAATCAGGAAAAATGTCGTTCATCACCCATCAAAGGACCTACTGCTACCAAGTAATGCCATTTAGATTAAAAAATACAGAAGAAACCTATTAGAGATTGGTGAACAAACCTTTTAAAATCTCAATTAGTAAAAATATAGAAGTCTATGTAGATGACATGATAGCCAAGTCAATAAAGGTGGCGAATCATATGGTCGACCTGAGAGAAGCTTTCATGGTGTTGAGGAAGAACGAAATGAAACTGAACCCCGAAAAGTGCGTCTTTAGGGTAAGGTCCCAAGCATAGTTAAAGAGATCCAACGGCTGACAGGTAGGATCGCAGTGTTAAATAGATTTATCTCCAAAGCCATCGATAAATGCTTTACTTTTTTTTTCAGACAATAAAGAAAAATGAGAAGAATCGATGGACTAAAGAATGCGAACAAGCCTTTCAGCAACTAAAGGCCTACCTCTCAAAACCAGTACACTTGGTAATTCTCATGTAAGGAGAATCATTGGTGGTATACATGGGAGTTTTGGAATAGGCTGTTAGCTCAGTCCTCACCAGGGAGAAAGAGGGGGTACAACAACAATGTACTCAAAAATTTGATTACCCACTTAAAAAATTGGTTTTTGTACTGATCACAACTGGAAGGAAGTTGCCACCCTATTTCAAGTTCATACCATCGTGGTGCTAACCAATTAGCAGCTAAGACAAATTCTGCACAAGCCCGACTTATCTGGCTGGCTTGTTAGGTAGTCCACAGAGTTAAGTGAATTTTACATTCATTACAAACCCTGAACCACCATTAAAGGGCAGGCCTTAGCTGACTTTGTGGTCGAAAGCACACACGAGACAATCACGAGTGAGGAGATAAATGACCAAGTTCTTATGGTAATTTTAGAAAAATGGGTACTTTATATTGACAGGGCGTCCAACCTGCAAGGAAGCAGAGCAGGGATTATCCTCATAAGCCCCGAGGGAGATGAGATTAGTACACTATTCTGATGAAGCTTTCGAACAATGAAACAGAATATGACGCTCTTCTAGTCAAGTTAAGAGTAGCTCAAGTATGGGCTGCAAAGGAAGTACTAGTCAAGAGCGATTCTCAGCTAGTAGTGAATTAAGTCAATTACGACTTTGAAGCAAGAGAAGAAAGAATGGCTGCATATCTCACGATAGTATGGAAGTTAACCTATCAATTCAGAGAAATACGAATAGAGGTGATCCCATGAAATGAGAATCATCAAGTGGATGTCATCGCCCGAATGACGTTAGTAGAAGATGCCAGTATCCCCCGTACAGTACCTGTGAAATTCTTGTCAAAACTTAGTACCTAAGAAAGCAATCAAATCATGTAAATTGAATTAAACCAAGCTGGATGGACTTTATCAAATACTATATTTTGAGCAGGACGATTCCAGTCGACAGAATGGAAGCCCAAAAAATTAAGTACCAAGCCGCCAGATACTCAGTAATCGATGAGGTATTGTATCAAAAGGGTTTCTCATACCTTTACATGAGGTGCCTAGGCCCTATGGAGGTGGAGTGGGTCCTGAGACGAAGGCGTATGCTGCAACCATTCGGAGAGGGAAGCTTTGGCTTACAAAGTCCTTCAAACTAGTTATTATTGGCTTATTGTTCTTCAAGATGCTAAACGCCTGGTTCAGCGCTGTGACGCGTGTCAAAGGTTCATAGACAGTATCTAGGCACCCGCGAGAGAGCTGACTACAATGAGCAAACCATGGTCGTTCACCCAATGAGGGGCTCGACTTGATCGGACCACTCCACCGAAACAAGGGATCTTGCAAGTATGTGATCGCGGTGGTTGACTACTTCACAAAATGGATCTAGGCCCAGCCACTATTGAAAATCATGGAGAAGAGTGTCTGAAATTTTGTATGGAGGAGCATGATATGTCGGTATGGCATCCCTCACACCTTTATCACCGACCATGGGATGCAGTTTGATAATAACAACTTTAAGCAATTCTACGAACAACTAGGAGTATGACCATCGTTCGCTTCCCTCACACACCCTAAAACCAACGACCAAGTCGAATCCTTCAACAAGCTAATCAAAAACTTGCTTAAGAAGAAGCTGATGGAAAGAATGAAGCGTAGGTAGATGAGCTACTAAAAGTACTATAGGTACTTTGAACTACTAGCAAGACAGCTACTAGTAAAACGCCATTCTTGTTAGGCTTCGGGAGTGAAGCGTTGACCCTCATAGAAATTAGGACCCCGACTCATTGAGTACTAAAATTTTTCGAAACTGTCAACAACGAACTGATAAAGGAAAGGCTGAACTTGATTAAACAACTTAGAGACTAGGCCCAGATTCGAGCAGTAGCCTATCAACAAAAGGTAACTAGATACTACAACAAGAAGGTTAGGGCTCGAGGTTTCGAAGAAGGAGACATGGTACTACGGAGGGTATTGCTCAACACGAAGAATTCTACAAACGGAGTCCTTGATCCCATCTGAGAAGGGCCACACAAGGTCTTGAGACATACCGAAGGGCGTACAAACTTAAAGGGACAGGCAGACAAACCATCAGAAAACCATGGAATGCCGAGCAATGAACAGTGCAATAGCAATAAATGCGAGAATATTTACTTCTATAATCTCATCGTTTCCATTTCGTTTTTTTTTACTTCGCAATAACTCGAGATTTAATCCCTTAATCTGATAGAGATGATAAACCTTTCCCTTTGTAAATTCAATGGGATGAATTACATTTCAATGATAACAAATAGAATCAATATCATGAATAACAATATCTGAGCTATCAAATTGATTCATCGTCGAGAATTAAATAGTATAATAGCTGCTGAAAAAATACTATCTCTAAACTTTTGTTTGCAATCATTCACCGTATAAACATCGTGCTTATATAAATTTTTTTTCATTTTTTGCATGAATGCTCGCAAGGAGCAAATTGACTGGAACACAGAATGAATCGCCTACGCAAATGCCCTCGGATTATTTGACAGGGAACTTGCACCGAACCTCCTGAAATGGCATACCACACCCTATCTTAGGCTCTTTGGGACATTGTCATCACGAGATTATCTGTATTTTTAACGAGGCATAGCCATTTCACGCGGAGCATTTCATCATGACTGGTTCAACGCTCATTCCTTTTTGTCGTTACTGGTTCGACGCTCGTGGAGTATTTCACCATGATCGGTTCAACGTTCATTCTATTTTTTCGTCATTGGTTTAATGCTTGCAGAGTATTTTACCATGACTGGTTCGATGCTCATTCTATTTTGCCATCATTGGTTCAACGCTCGTAGAGCATTTCACCGTGACCGGTTTGACACTTATTCTATTTCACTGTCATTAGCTCGATGCTCGTAGAGCATTTCACCATGACCGGTTTGACGCTCATTCCATTTTGCCATCATTGGTTCGACGCTTATTCTCTAGCATTACACCTTGATGGCTCGGTGGGGCGAGGGCTGTGGCAATTCCAAAGCATTACCATGAGTTTCATCATGGCGTCCATTGAAGAGGGTTTAATCATGGCTTTACCACGGTATCACTGTAGCCTTTCCACAGAACCCATGACACGCTGTTCAACATTATTATACCGAGTTGGTTCCCCAAATATATTGAAGGGTTTAACACTTGATAGTCAGTCTAAGCCATCCACCTTAGACTGCACCGACTACCGATGTATCAACAAAGCTGACTCAGCTACTCCTTGGATTGGGCATCACTATAAAGTATACTGAGCGAGTCTTATTTCAAATTATTCATGGTCACAGTTAGTAAAAGTATTCACGCAACTAATTGCCGATTATGCAAAAGCTATTCAGCCTCATCTAAAGTTGTTCGGCCTTATTATCATGTGAGTTCATTAGAAATGATGACAACTATTCGGTCTTGACTAAAGTTGTCGGCAAAAATAGTCAGCCTATTTAACTACAAGCTTCATTATCATTCATGGATTATCCTGTTCAGAATTATGTTTATTACTAATGGTGTGGTTATTTTTTTAACAAGATCAATGTTTTATAAGTGGTTCGGCTACGTACCACATTTTCACTGTAGCGAAAAAACTTATTTTGAGTAGGTAAAGAAGAGCATATGCACGTATTGAGAAATATAATTATCCATTCATTAAAGATGATTACATGGGTCAATTTCAAGGCATTCCAAAAAAAAAAAATCTTACAAAAGATGAGGGTTCGCTCAAGCTGTAGGGGAGTGTTAGGCATGTTTAGATCCACGATAGGAATGCTTCAAGAGCATTGCTGATCGAAGGGACTGCGACGACAGGAAGGTCGTCTAAGACATCAATGATCCCCTATGGCTCAGCAGGAGCAGTGCCACTAGCCAGCCCTTGTTCGACAAGGGGAGAAACTTCGTCGTTGCTCACAATAGCAGTACCCCTAACAGGGACAGACACGTCGGCCAAGGGGACGTCATCTCCACTAGCGCCAATGGGCATCAGTGTTTCATCATCATGAGCCCTAAAAGTTTTTCCTTTATGGAAAGAGCTGCCAGTGGCTAAGGATCACAGCCACTGGTTGTCAATCTCTTGGTAGTGCTCATCAAAAAAGGCGATAAACCTTCCATTGTGCCTTAGCGGAAGCCCTCTTCATGACCAGCCCAACACTGGTTCCTTTGATGCTCGAGCCAAGCCATCAGAGAGATCTAGCTCTGCTTAATCAACTTTTTCTTCTATTGAGCTACACTTCAACTTCCTCATTTTGGAGTGTCAACTTAGCAACTCGGACCCCCACCACTGCTAGAGAATTTGTCATTGTTTGCTCAACCAACCATTTTTTATGCTCGAGCTCAAACAATTTGCTCTCCGGCTCGGCCTTGGAGGTCATCGTTTCCTTCATTTTGGTCCCCGCCTCATTAGACATCTTCCTCTCTTACTCGGCGATCCTTTTCACCCGCTGAGTTTCAGCCCTGGACTGAGTAAAGTCATCCTTGTCTTTTTAAGAATGGGTTGCGAAACCCATAATCTCGGCTCGAAACTAAGAAAGAAAGAAAATAAATTACGGGAAACACAGGGTTAGAGCAAGCAGATAAAAAAAGAAGAAGAAATAGACTAAGTACAAGACAACTTACATCAATGGCAGATCCCAGTGTGACATTGAAGCCTGTAGCGGGATCCAGAGAAGACACTTAACTCACCCAGGTGGAGGTTACATACCTCTCCAGCTCCAGCATCATAGGGAGTAAGAAACCCAGGTCCTCTACGGCTTCCGGGACTAGAACTGAGGTGAACACTCGGAGGGCCCCTCGAGGGAAAACTGCCTCTTCCACCTTAGGAAGCTCGACGATGCAGCAGATCGCCCGACCTGTTTGACTTGTGTTGAAGGACGGGCCAGTGAGCCCTGCCATTTACTTGGTATTTGGACGGTGGAGGATTCTTGTGGTCAAGCCTCAGTGGGGGCCCGCTCCTTTGAAGAATAACTACCTTGGGCTGGACCTTTCTTCTGGATAAACAACCTCCGAGCAGTTCTATCCTCGCGACCCCGATCACCGACAAATAGCGAAGATGATCCCCTCCTCTGGGAGGGCTCCCTCATCCGATTCCTCCTAGAACCAAACAGCATGCCTATGATGCTATCAGGGTTTAGAGGCCCCCTGACCACTTGAGGAAGAGCCTTCAATTCGACTCATCTTCCTCCTCTCACTACCCCCTTGCTCAGACATTCTTACGTTTTGCACAATGTAAGAACGAGACAAAACAGAAAGAAGAAGCTCGGAGAAAAAGGACAAAAACTTACTTCGGGTTCGAGGTAAAGATGGAACGAAGGAAACCAGTCCTAATTCAATAAGGCTAGATGGGGATAATAATTCTTGAATCAGACAGATGTGTTGAAGTGCGGTGTCTATCCGATTAAAGGTCTACTTAGACACTTCCATATCAGTAGGCAAGCAAAGAAAAGTCAAGTTAGCCAAGCAGGTTAATTAAATCTACACATACAGAAGGACTACTACCTGCATCCATAGAAAAGGAAGCGGGGACGAACCACTATCCTCTATCTCTTTTTTGGATCCTCTGACCCCACTCTCCCCCGGTGAAAAACGATTCCCCCTTCTAATCTTTTACGGAGGTAGGTCAACCAAGGACCGGGTTCTGAAGGCCATGAAATGAAAAGTAATAGAAGCCTTTTTGGCTTTTGGCGTTGTTCCTGAAATGGTACAGGTAGCATAATTCCTGAAAATAAGGGAGAGACTACCCTACCCTTACCCATAAGACAAATAGACCCACTAGCACTCTCCATGAGTTTGGACCTAGCTGAGATGGGGCTATCCCGAGGTGGGCTAACATTTTAGCGAAATACCGTTGCATAGGGAGCTTGAGTCCCAACCTCATGAACTTAACATGAATGGCCACCTCACCATTGGTAAGGCTGCTCGGGTAATCCTCTTTAAAAGGTATCCTGAAGTTAACCATCTCAAGAATATCATAGGAATGCCTGATAAAATCTAAGTCGTTCTCATTCAGGCAAGAGGCGTGGTATCTGGCATTTATCTCGTACTCTACTACCTCCACGCCCTCCCCTACCATAAGGCCTTCGGGATCGGTGCCCTCCCCCTCCTTGGTACTCAAGACTGCCTCAGCCTCGCTTAGAACTACCTAAGACGATGAGGGAATTCAATTTGCTAAGGTGGACGCCTCTTCACTCGCTCCGGCTCCTCTGCTCCTCCTAACCAATGGGACAGCTCTAGGGACTGCTCATCCTCCTCGTTCACCATATCCACGAGTGAAAGGTCTAAATTGACCCTGGAGGCCATCAATAAATAGAGCACACTTCCTAAATGAGACTACGAGTTACTGGGCAAGGATAACGACAAACCAACCACACCTATAAACAGTAAAAATAGGTGACAACCGCCAGAACTAGAAAACACAAGAAAAACCAAAACAGGAAAAATGCAGACAAAAGGCTAGAAGTAGGGCCTAAAAATCTAGATACTAAAAAAAAACAAGATAATCGTAGGCACAAATAAGGCAAAAGAAAAGAAGCCAAAAAAGAGAATAAAAGGACATACCCAAAAGAACTGAAGAAAGCTAAATAATCGAGTACGACGGAGATAGAATCACCAAGTCGAGAACGCACCTTCAACAATAAAAGCAATGGTAACACAACAAGATAACAGTAGAAAGTGAGAAACGTGTGATAAAAGGTACAAAATAGATAAGAATATGACTACTCATAGGCAGCAGTGAAGTGATCCAGATCGTTCAAAATTAAAATGAATGGAAAAGATCAATGGGAAAAATAAAGAGGCACCTTGTACCAGAGATGCAACACCTCAGATCCCCAGGTGTAATAAATATGCGTCTCTTCAAAACTGTAACCCAAGCCATTAGATTTAAATAGAACGGACAGTTAGAGGGATTCCAGTCAGTTAAACATAACTCAGGAAGAGAGAAAGACACGACGCTTGGGTCACAGCTGCTATCAATCACACAATCGGAAGAAGATTAATGGCTGACAATGAAGAGACTTTCGTGATAATGAAGGACAACATTTGAAAAGACCTGCCATTAAATTTGTAAGTCTTGGGAGAAGTCGCCATTACGTGGCAGTGACTCTTTGGATCATTATGATATCACTGCAACAAGCATACCCACTCTAGCGTCCCCAAAATCCAAACCAGATCACATGATTGCTTTCAGGTAGCAATTTAGATCGGCTCAAGCGAGATGGCAAACAAAAGAAAAGATAGAGTGAAGGGCCCGAGGAGCAATATGAGCAGATCAAACCGTAATGGAGTTTCCAGTTTTGATAAATCAAATTTAAAAATTGACAGACCCCCGTTTCCTCCTTCTGAAAACTCCATTTTTTTTGCCTTTGAGCCCAACGCCTTTAAATTCAATTGAGGCCGGCCCTAGCCAGACGTTCTCTTTAAGAGGCTACTCTCCTCTCAAAAGTTCATCAAAATTTATGCAGCGAGTCCAATCCAGAGGCAGACCCATGAGCAATGGCCAATGGACCAAAACCTAACAGAGAGAAACGACAGAGAACCGACTCGGACTTGAAGGATCTAGTCGGCAAACGAGAATACCTGTTCTGCCTATCCAACTCGAACACGACTACAGCCGAGTAGGTACTGACAACACATTTCACAATTTTTGCTATAAGGAATCATGCGTCAACATCAAACCAGTGAGGGAGGGCCATTAAAAATTTGACCCGAGCCATTTGAAATAAGCCTCACTTAAACCAAAACTGACGGCGAAGATAAACTCAAGAATATACTTAACACATCATAGGAGAAATCTGACTTATAATAAGAACGAGTCAGAAAATTTGAAGAAGGATATTTAGTATATGTCAATGGCATAATAGGGGGATATTCGGCGTATGTCAGGGGAATAGTAAGAGGATATTTAGCGTGTGTCAGAAGTGCAACAAGAAATATTTGGCGTAAGAAAGAAATATTACAGAGGAAAGCCCAAAAAAGTCCCCGAAAGTCCATCATTATAAAAAGAAAAGAAGAAGACATTGAGAGGATAAAAAAAATCCCAAAAGAACAAAAAACTAGAAAAAAGAAAGAAATAATCCCCCCATCCCCGACATTATTATTTTTTATTCTTGTCTTATCATTTTTTAAGAGAGAGAACCCATTTTTTTATTTAAGTATCGGAACGTCTTCGCTGAAACTCACCCTGATAAGACCATTATTGAGCTTGTGTTCGTGTTTTCTTTGCAGACCCCCACAACTTGCGGAGAAAAAAAAGTCCAAACTAACATTAACCACTCCCATCAAGATGAGGCCTAAGTTTAATTCTCTCTCGTAAACAAAATTAAAACTTGTTGACTTAAAAAATTATTTCTTCCTATCAACAATTTTCAAATAAAAAGTGTGCAATTTCTAATTTTCTACATCTTCCTCTTATTTCCAGAAGTAATTTTCGGTCCCAGTTTTGAATTATTTAAAGAGTTATAATGAAGACAGACAAATAATGGCCAAGTTCCAAGTTTTACCTCCATATGGTCAAAAAGAAGGGTTGCAACTACAGTGTAGATTCATTCAAGTTGATCGAATTAATTGAGCTCATCCATTGATTCCATTGATTCAATTATTCCATTTCAAGAAAGGCAACGAAAGAGAATACACTTTACTCACATACCTGAGGCAAAAGAGGGACGGCAAATTCCTTATCATTTATGAGCAAAGCCTCCAGAAATTCTGTTCTCTCCTTCCTATGATCAAACATGGCCTGCCCTCAATTTTCATAAAAGTTAAATACCAAGTAATATTAGAGAACTTCAATATGGATAAATCAAAAATTAAGAAAATCTTCACAAACATCCTTAAGTTAATTTGATAAGATATGCCAAGGCAAATTTATCCATTGAATTGTCGTGATCATGAAAAACCTCGTTTCAACCAATGCCAAAGATATCCCAAAAACAAACCAAAGTTTTCATTGTAAAAAAAATAAAAAAAAAACTATGAAAGAAATTTCCTCCATCAAACCGAGGATTAATGACCAAAATTATATCAAAACAGACCAAACTAAATAAAGAAAGTATACCTCCAAAATGTGTTTGTAAAAAAAATCAGGCGCTCTTGGAAGCTTGTAGCTGCCGATATCGAACAGAACTTTGACGCCGTTGACTGTTTGAGGAAGCAAGTAATCAACCCAACTAGAGAAGCCAATTCTCTCAAGCCCAGCATTGCTCACAGACTCGGTCAACGCCATGACCGAGCCAGTGACCACCATTGATTCAACCAAGTCAGGGAACATCTCCGCCATTTTGAACCCAACGAACCCGCCGTAGCTAAATCCGACTAGCGTGCAACTCTCGACACCCAGCTTCCGCAATCCCTTAACCATGCACTCGCCTTGGAACGAGGTCGTCCGCTCAGCTCTGTCGGTGATCGAGCCACCAAAGAAGAGAAGATCCGGAACGTAAACTGCAAAGGTGTTGGCCAAGGCCAGCACCTGGAATTTCCATGTTAGAATACCATCCACTGCGAACCCATGAAGGAACACGACAGCATGCTTGTTTGGTCTTTTTTTGGTTGTTTCTGTCGGAAGCCAGAAATTCAAAACCGTGCCTGGCTCGATCTCAACTGCTTTTTGAGTCATCCCTGCTAGCTTCAGTAGCCCATGCAGGAAGTGTTTGTATATTTCAATTACGTTTACCATGTTTTTCTTGGTCGCTTTCGATATTCTTTGTCTACAGCCAGCGGAGAAAGGTAGATTTGGTAAACGACGTGGAATGTAAGAGAAATTCAAATGTTAGAACTCCAGAACGTAAAGAAGGCTATATCCCCCCACACAAAAATAATTTTATATAAAAAAAATGAAAAACCTAATTACAAAAAATCTCATGAATCAACCAAACAGAAAGCAATTATTTCTATTATTTGGGATTACATTTACATATATATATGGTGCAATATTTTCCATTGACTTGAGTGGTATGTATACGCCCTACAACTACAAATTTTTTCCAAGCTTGATAATGAAAGTGCTGCAATGGTTGCCCATTAAAGCTGCCGTACCCCACAAATTGATTGGTCTGAGTATAAGGATAGGAATAGATAATCTGTTGTCACAGTTAAGCAGTATATATGACAATAAAAGCACCTGTTGCCATCACATTAACATACACATACACTACATCCCCCACAAAAAATGATCTAATGTAAGGGACAGCATCAGCCTCTGCTTGAAGCTATCACCTTAGCTAGATGCCCCATATTAATGAAAAGAAAAAGCATCCATCAAACAGAAAAAAATGCAAAAAAAAAAAAAATTAAAAAAAACCAACCATATGGTACCTCAGAATTATTATTGATCCGTGTCTGCAAGCATTTACATGCAGTGAAAACTGCAGTAAATGCTGGCTTCTGATCTTCATATTTAAATGATGACTAACTGAGCTTATTATGATCAAGTAGTTTGTAGTATATGTATATGCGCCATCGAACAAAGATCAACCAAGTAATGCAATGTTGTAGGAAGATCTCAAACTACAATAAAAGTCTGTAGTGTGAATCTGCATTAGTTGAGAATAATAAAATATCATTAATGTAAATCATGCGTTGTGTTAGATAGGTTCGAAGACTTTTATCATAGCTTTTTGAAATAAAGATGGAGTCATTTTTAAACTAAAAGGCATAAGTTGATAATGATGAGCTAGACTACAAAAAGCTATTTTGAGTCTATCATCTGGGTGGATGTCAAGTTGTCAAAATCTTGATTTGAGATCAAACTTTGAAAATAATTTTTAAATCTTGATTTGAGATCAAACTTTGAAAATAATTTTTTTTAAGCAATTTTTGAAAATAGGACAGGCTTATGGGGTAATGAAAATTTGTCATCCTTAAGAAAATAGTTTAAAGGCTAATAATTAATTACCAATTTATATTTTTCTCTAATTTGTTTATTCCGTTTATTAACATAAAAGGCTTGATAGACTCATTGGGAAGATGTAAGCTCTATAAGTATTTTATGTAATAATTGAGTTAATTCACTTGAGGCTAACTGTAATTACTCTGTGTTCATACCCAGATGATTGACTTTGATAGGATTAACATCAACACTTTTCTTAAAAAGAAAGGAAACAAAAAATGTTTGGGTTGATCCATAAAGGGTTTGGGTATTTCAGAAGAAATTCGGAATGACCGTTAGCTGCTAACTATGTTTTTAATTGTTCAAAATTTGGGTTGAACTGGTCAAAGAAAAAGTAGTTGGGAACTTGTGACAAATGGAGAAAGTAATCCTTGAATTTAAGCCCAATTGACTTTGTTTGGACTCTTTTTCTAAATTTTTTTGAATAAGATCAAACTCAATAATAATATCTTTACCAAAGAGATCTGATCTAAGAAGTTTATAATGGATTTTGAGCCCTCGAAATAATTCAAGATAAACTGTTTTATTGATCATGGTCACTATCAAGAGTTGGTCATTAGCTGCACAGAAAATTTGGTTATAGGGTTTTCAATATTTTGGTGGGAGAGGGTTTAGAATGGATGTTGTTGTACCGAACAATCCTGAGACAAGGATAAGATTGTCATACTTGGATGAAAAAAATTTCAATTTGACCATAGGAACTGAAATGGTGGTTGAAATTTGTTATGCATGGTGTATTTGGATAGGTTGGAAATGAAAGGACTCAGAGATGGACACAATGTCTGAGGAGTCTAAAGAGGAGATAGTAAAAAGGGTACCACTATCAGGTTTACTTTGTTTAGAGAACAGGGATTCCAAATCGTGATCTTTTGTACCATTTTGGAAAATGGTTGTGATGTGGAAAAACATTTTCTTTTTTAAGGTTTTTCTGGATAATTTTTTGCAAAATGACCTTTCTTTTTACCAACAAATCATCGGCTTGATTTTTTGCTGAAGGCAAATTTTCTTTTAAAGTATTGTCTTCTTGGCTTTCTTGTGAAACAAAACTTCCTGTGATGACCAGGACATTCATTTTTTGGACATTTAATAAGAAGATCAGAATGAGCACAAGCTTTCTGGATTTTGTTTTTTGTCTTATCAAATTCCTTAAAGAATTTATGCCTTGCACATAATTTGTCCAAAGCTGTAGGGATCGATTGTTGTATAGCACAAAGTGTGGCATTGGTCATAGTGTAATCCTTTGTTTCACCAGTATTAAGTTCTCTTTGCTTAGTCGTTTTGAGACTAAATTGAGATAGGTTTGTTTAAGATTTGGGTCGTCAATTTTGAGGACGTAATACCTTGCGACAACTTTTTTGTAGTGTAATTTCAAATCCTTACGTTTAAAGGAATAATATTTCATCTTGAAGAATTCTTCTCTAGTTTTATTTGCGAAATGTGCTTCTTGTCCAATGAATTCTGTGAAAATAAAACCTATAAATTGCTTCACAGTGGTGGCCTGTTGAATGACCATTTGTTTGTACTCTCCAAGGTGATGGAACTAGCGATACATCAAGCTTAGAACTTAAAAATTCTTTCAATTCACTTAGAGGGTGAAACGTCATCGATAGTAAACTAATGACGTCTTTTAGAACTGTCTGTCTTTGGGGTTTAAGGATTCTTGTTGGTCTAATAGGTAATGTAATTATTTCTTCAGATTCTAACTCATTAACAATTTCCGTTTATGGTCTAGAAGTCTGAGGATTTAGAGAGGTATTCATAAATTAAAGAAGGACTAGTTCTAAAATGGCGGTCTTTGTTCTTGAGGGTGTTTTAGTAAAATTTATAGTTTCTGTTGAAATTATGATAGAGGAAAAGGTTTTGTGATTGTGAATCAGTTTCAGAAAGAGATTGTGGTAGTGCCATGAACTAGAATTTTGAGGAAGGGAAAACATTGCTGGTTTTTAGAATGATGTTTCAGGAACTAGCATAGAAGATAGAGTATTAGATGGTTTATTTTGGGGCTTCAGTGATTGTGATGATTCGAGTTCTTTTTCTTTGGATCTGTGGGTTTTTGTTGAATCTTTTTTCTTCTTTTATGGGATTAGACTTGAGCTATCCTTAAAGATGGAATTGTAGTATAAGGGAAAAAGGCTTGGTAAAGGTTGTAAGACTTTTAGAAAGGTATCTACTGGTTTCCAAGGTTCTGTGAAGTCTCTTTTAAGACTTATAATTTAGGTCTTGAGGTTTTTTATTTGTTTCTTCTATTCAGTGAATGTAAGTCTTTATCGAATCAAACTCGAAATTCGTTCATGTAGTTGTTGGATTTCTTTCCTTAATTCAATAAAAACCATCTGATGAGTTAACAGTCCTGAATCAATTTTTGTTTCTAAACAATATTAAGATTCTTCAAACATTTGAAGGATTTTATTTTGTGCCACTGCATTTTTAGACTTTCAATTCAAGACAGCTTCTGTTGGAGAAACTTATTCGTATGAACCATCAGCTTGTCAGGTATTTGGGTTTATCACTTTTCATTGTTTGACTGTTTTTTCTTTTAGGAAACATATGCAGATCTAGGAGACTAGTTTTGGTTAGTGTTTTAGGTGAAACTATTTAGGTTTATAGGGTGTAAAAGTTTTGATAGGTTTGGGTTTTGTTTGGAATAGGTGAAATAATAGTCAAATCTTCCTAAGGGATGTTTCATTAATCCAACATCGGGATCACCATCTTCGTATCTTTCTTTAAGAAAATGTTGAGAACTTTTGTTCTTTTTTTTCTTGTTTTTGCTAAGGTAATATCATCATCAGAGAATAGGTCATTCAATCACAGTTGGCATTGATAATCCATGTCCTAATAATTATGTCCTGTCTTGGGATCTTTGAATAGACGTATTGGTTCTCCTTTTTCATTGAATGCTAATATAGGTAAACCATCTATAAATCTAGGATCATATGTGTGTGATTAGAGCATAAACTGTGTAGGAAAAGTGTAAGGCGGTGCTGAAAGGCCTAGTTTTTTAAACATATTTTTACTTGTCCATCTTTCGTTTGGAAAAGGAATAGTTTGAAGACTGTATAGGTTTTGGTGTTTGGGTTTGTTTGTATTGTTGCTTGTATTTAGTTACCCGTGAGTTTGGAAGAAACTTTGTTAATTCTTTATTGGATAACTATCTCGGCACATAAGTGTAGGATGAGACTTTATTTGACTCAACAAAGAGTAGGGGAGCATCTTGGTTAGCATGAGGAGTACCAAAATCAAGGGCATATTTCTTTATCCTGTAAACCATCTGGTAATAGAGAGTGGCTGCAAAGGTATTGGCTTTTGGTATAGCTCTTATAATTTGGATTTGAGCCTTAAGTATTTGTGTGAGGTAAGGGTTTGAAATGGGCATGTAGAAATTTGGGTATAGAGTGATGAGAACTATTCCAACATTAACGGTAGTTTGAATAGTTTCAATGCATGCATCATTGTAAAAAGAAAATCTGGTATCAAGAAGAGTTATTCTAGCAACTATCTCAAGAGCTTTTCGACTATAAAAGGTGAAGGAAAAACAGACAGCACCAAAATGTAAATAAGTGTATCCTTGACGAATCCATTGAGGAATTAGATCGTCAAGGAATTTATGGGTGCCAGATATTATTCTGTGGTTGCTGGTAAAAGATGTTGGTCAAATCGGGTAGCCTAAATATATTCTTTGGTTTTAGGCGTTGGGTGTTAATAAGGTTTTTAATTGGTGAAGAGATCTTTGTAGTTTAAGGAAGACTGTGTATGGATTTAAAATAGGTAGGTCAATAATAGGGATGCGTTGTTCTTCAAGGAGATATATAATTTCATACAGGTGATTGATCCTGGATGAATTAGTTGATCTAAGAGAAGGAGAAGGTGAAAGTGTAGAAAAGGAATAACTTAGAACATGAAGAGTTAATTGTATGCTGGAAGAAAAGGAAAAAGATGATTGCATGAGTATAAAATAGTTCCCTCTGCAAGTTAATATAGACTAGAAAACTTGATTATTTGAATAACAAAACTGAAATCTACTAGCTCAGATACTATTATGGAGGTTAATATCAGTCTCAAGCTTCTACCATTTGATGGCCTCTTTGCCTATAACGAGACTTACTCTGTTAAGGTTTGATAACAACTCCCTTTTTGGATCAATGCCATGGTTTAAATAGATTTTTGATGCAGGGGATCCCCGATGAAGCAACTGCAGAATATACTTTCTTAAATGTTTCTTTTTAAAAAATTTTAAAACGGTTCTAATTAAACTATTTTATATTTAAACTTATTTTGGGAACTAAATGAGGCTTAGAAATTTAGAAAAAATATAACTTTCTTTTTATTTCAAATTTCTCGATTTCTCTCTTCCCTT
Organism: Ailanthus altissimus; assembly: GCA_946807835.1. Taxonomy (NCBI): domain Eukaryota; kingdom Viridiplantae; phylum Streptophyta; class Magnoliopsida; order Sapindales; family Simaroubaceae; genus Ailanthus; species Ailanthus altissimus. Next base: position 19,195,909 of record OX327698.1, read on the forward strand.
GTCAATATTTACAATTTCTTATCAACATCTTTTCATTTAAAAATTATAGTCAAGGTAGCACCCAGCAACGGTTAACAATGGCACATGAGCAGGGGTACAATGACGTTGATTTTTTGAGTGTGATGCGGCCCAAAAATTGGAGGTGGTAAAACATGTCGAGTCAGTATAGGTATTAATATTTTTTTTAATATGTGAATACAATTTGATTATGTAACTAAATAAAGCGTTTAAATACAAATCTGACTCATTTAATATGCTAATTACACAATACAAGATAATTAAATGTGTTTAAAATAATGAATCAAATTAAATTTATTTATATAATTATATACAATTAAATTTGTTTACGATTATATTTATTTAAATAAATAATAACACTAAATTTATTATTTATATAATATATTTGATTCATTTAATATAATTAAACACGTTTAAGTCACAATAAATATATTTTTATTTTATAATTGAATTCGTGTCTTATTCATATCTTACATGGATAGACACAAATTTATTTTTAAATAAATTAATTTGATTCATTTAATTTAACGTAACTTAAATAAATTTGTGAATTGTAAAATTTAAATACATATTTAACATAATTAATAAATAAATAATATAAACTCAATTATTTATTAATTGGGTCAATATTTTTTAACCTATATTTGCTAAAAATATATTAATTTATATTAAATAATCGTATTGTGACTATTTTATCACTCCTAACGATAATCACATATAACATCTCCAAAACGAAATCGCGCTTAGAGCTAGGTTTGGTTCTTAAAGATATCCTAGATGGTGCGGTTTTATTTTCAAATTGTCAATTTCTCTATTCCCTCGTGGCACAAACAAGATTGTCCATGAATGAGCATGGGGGCTCAGCCAAGTTGGCTGAGCCCCCCAAGGTCTCACATCCTCACCTGAGTTTGACCCCCCTCCCTCCCAGGTGGTGCAAAAATATTGATAAAAATATTATAATCCCCCATTCAAAAAAAAAAAAAAAAAAATTGTCCATGAATCGGTCAAAATGACTTTACATGCTGGTTCAGATTATGTATGGATTAACTGTCCCAAACCACTTGGGAACTCTTATTATTGAGGACTTATGTCCCGATTCCAGTTGATTTATATTATATCATTCATTCCTTTCAAAATATATATATATATATATATAGTCAAGGTCGAGCAGATAATAGGTGTGGATTTACACTCCTTTCTCCATTAAATTATTTTGTAGTTGGTGTGTGTTCTCGACTTCTTTTATTATTATTATTATTATTATCATTATTATTATAATAATTTTAATATTGCTTCAAAGAATTTGAGTGTTGTTTAATCATATATTTTCACAAACTCTACATAATAATTTTAATTTGGTTACACTCAAGTTTTTATTTGTCCTTTCTCTACTTTATATATTTTTATGTGTTTTAAATTGAATATAGTTTTAATAATAAATTCAATTAGTTTTAGTAATTCAAAATCAATAATAGATGGATTATGTATTTTGAGACATCACTAAGCATAATTTCAATAATATATTATATATTTTATTTTCATTTTGTATTTCTTTAAATTTGTTTACATACTTGTATTATAAGATTCATTATATCTCTTCATATAAGGCAAATTTTTTTTGAAGAATAGAGTTATTTTATACCATAAAAACTCATAAACTGATATATAAAAAAAAAAATGTAGCCCAACTGAAATATATTTTCTAATTACATTCCCGTTGAATTATAGACTTTGTTGTGTGATTCTATATCCCAACTTTTGTCTTTGGGGAAAACTTTACATGAAATTATTTTATAAGATCAATTAATGAAAATTTATCACTTATTTTAGGTAATAATAATTAATTAATTTTAAGGTAAATATGTATATACTATATATTATTTTATTAAGTGATCTCATAAAATAATTTGATAAAAGAATTTATAATTTGAGTAGGGTTCAATTTTTCTTAGTAGAAAAATTAAAAGCCTACCGAGATTATGATCATTACAATGAAAAAGAGGTTTTTGGCGATATCTATTTAACCGTCTTACAAGATTTTTGCAACAGCTATTAGTGCAACGAAATTATTATAGACATAAATTTCTTACGAATGATAATTAATCATGATTGAGGTTCTTTTGGATAGGTAATTAGTCGTCACAAACTTTACAATAACTAATTAATCATCGCAAAAAAAAAAAATTATTTTTAATCAAATAAACTTTACGAGGACCAATTAGCCGCTGCATTAATTTATTTTTAAGGTTACCACTAAAAGGTAAATATTTTTAATGTAATAATCTATGTTTTTCCATATTTTATAAGTCTTTTTTAATCAATAATTAGTAAAAAAAAATTATTAATTATTTATTCTAAGAAAAAAAACTTTTACAATTTATTACAATATTACCAACTTCAAATGTTTCAACTCTACATTTTATTACAATAACATTTATTATAAGTTTATAATTAAAAATTTTATAATAAATCTTCACTCTTTAGCCTCTAATTAAGGTTTCGTATTATTAATCGTATGCTTAAAGATAACAAGACTCTTGATCTCTGCCTGTGCCTCAAAGCTTTCTTGGTCCACAATTTGTCGGCAATAAGAGTCAAAGTGAATAGGTGGTCGTTATATCTAACAACTAGAAGCAAAGACAACTGTATTGGTGCAAATTTATTTATATAAAAAAATGCCACCTCAATGAATATGACCTCAAAACAAGACTATCGTATAATTTAATTTAGAGTAATGCTGTACCTTTTAAATATTACTTCAAAATTTACGTACCCATGAAATTAATGAAGAAATTGAAGATGCAACTTTAAACTTCTTTAAAAAAATGCATTCAAAAGAAGATTTATGGTTTACTTCTTAATATTCATTTACCACATGCTTTGAACCTTCCCGTCCAAGACTCTTAAGACTGCCGAAAGAAGCCACCTGCAGTGAAACAAACAAGTAAATAAGCCAATCTGCAGTTGCTTTTATTGCTTATGCATAAGTGAAGCCAGCCAACATCTGTCGAATTTAATCCTTCGTTAACACCAACAGGTCCATATTCAAGAGCTTCAGAGACACGCCATGTACATTGAACACTGTATGTAAATATATAAGCAGATAACCCTGCATATTTATATGTGGAAAAATATGTTGATAATTCTTATCGTGCACAATGGGAATTATAAATCTCAAATAAATAAATATTAAATTCTTAGAACCTAAGGGTTCCATTGTAAAATTTGATAGAATGAAGAAGGCGGATAATGGCATTAAAGGCTTCACATGACGGTAAACTTTGAGATGGGTCAAGGTATGGGATAATAAAGTAGAAGAAAGTTTGACACATGGTTATCTGTACCTCGCTATTTTGCTGTATACAGTTCCTACATTATGATCAATCAGTGTCACCCCCATCACATGATGGGCCTGGGACACATCACTCCTAAGAGCATGGATGCCTATCTAAAAGAAATCCAAAAATATCAAAGAAACCCACCATAAAATCACAATCTCTAGATTTTGAGATAACATTAAATAAGAGTGGATAAAAAATATCTAAATTAAAAATAACAAATTAAATCAATTTATTTAGTTTAATATTAAAATATAAAATTGACCGATCAAATTTTTAATTTTAATTCTTAAATAAATTTGATTTGATTTAATTTTTAATTTTTAATTTTTAATTTTTTTTCAAAAATATCAAACTAAACCAAAAGATATAAATAAAATTTTACACAATATTTTTATATAATTTATTTAATAAATTTTAATATTAATAATTTTTTAACTTATTTAGTTCATAGACTTTAACTAATTTAGTGTTTAAAAGTCAATGATCACTTTATTTATTTAGATAGATTTAAATTTTAATATTTTCTTAATTTGTTTAGTTCATAAGTTTTAAGTAATTCGATGCTTAAAATTGACGGATACTTTATTTGTTTAAATAAATTTTAATTTTTAATAATTTTTTAACTTGTTTAGTTTATATACTTTTGTAAATTTTGTAGTTAAAATTGACGTATACCTTTTCTCATTATTTTTGAGTGAAATTTATCTCTTACATATATGATTTTATTCTTTCAAAAAATATTTAAGAGATCGTACCGAACCGAACCGGGCCAAATCAATTTGATACGATTAAGTTTTTATACATAATTCGGCATGATTCAATTCTAAAAATAAAAATTTTTGAATTATTTTGGTACTGTTTGGTTCTAAAAGTACCGAATCGAGCCGTACTGTGCCCATCTCTAATGTTAAAATAGCATCTAGCTAGAATTCAGTCCTCTAAAGAAAAAGAACCACCATCTTTATATTATTATTAATTTAAAATTGATTAATGAAAAAAAAAATTAAAAAAAAGGTAGGGCTATGATACAATGAATGATCCTCTCACCTAAATTTCTTGACAGAATTATAAAAGAGTAATAAATTAATTAGGGTAACAACAAGTGGAATGAGATCCAAATTCCTAATTGTGTATAATTACAATGAACCAAATTACCAAAATGCAACTTCAAACATTATAATTACAATGAACCAAATGACCAAAATGCAACTTCAAACGTTATAAGAATAGAAATCTCACCATACTCCTGCAATAAAGCCAACAAATTGATAACCAAATGTGAAATTTCAAATCTGAAGTTTCATATTTATTAAAACACTACCCTGATTATTCTAATGCCAAACTGTAAGCTTATATGTTAAACCTAATTGTAATGTTAATAAAGGCTAAACTTGTTGCCAATCCTCACATAATGAAGCACCTTAGCTAACAGCCAACATTGATCAATTCAACAGTGACATTGATTCATATCTTAATAATCACATCACAAACACCTTCATTTTTGTATGCATGGTAGTAGATATCATAGTTTCATATATATTCAAGCAATCTAGGATCAAAGTAGAATATATAAATCCTAAGATTTACTATTGAAAATAATTAGAAATCTAGATTTTCAAATAACTAAATTATGACTACTTGTTCAAAACCTTGGCGAGATCCATCAGGCTAAGGCTCAAGAGTACCAACCCATACCTCGCGATTTATAACTCTGCTCAAGAAAGGGAGCCAAGGCCTAAGTCCAAACCGATCGCATGTGGGACAGAAGTTAAAAGCTCATTCATGCCATTCAAAATAAGGCTATATAAACCCCAACGAGGTCGTCCATATTTTCCCGAACACATTGGACCTTGAGGAACTTAAAAGCTTGCATCAACACCTAGATCCCATGGCTTAAGAAATCCCCATCAATTATTATCTAACAATGGAAGCCTCAAAAGTCTTAGATGTAAACCAATGCCTTTAACCTCGAGTACCTACAAATCACGATGAAGAGTAAGCCCAAATTTCTCGTTTGAATTGTTCGCAATGAAATGGTAAGAACCAATTATAAAAGATGGAACTATAATGGCCAAATGTAATGAAATTTTGTCACACAAACACTCTTAAGCTCCCTTACCCTTTCAACTATGCTTACATATGCTGACTTAAGTATAAGAGAGTCCTTGCTAGGATAACCATTAACAAGACTTAACTTTTCTTATTTTTTTGTTTCAAGAGTGCTAGAGAACCAAAAACAAGTCCATCTTAACACTATCTGACACTAAAGGCCCAGTTATGCTTCTCTGACAAATAAATATAAATCTTGTTAGCCTAAGAAACAAATTTTTTGGGTTAACAATTTTTACACCATTTATAGGAAGTTGGATAAAAAGCCTTAAAGTATCCTCTAGAATCAAATGAAGTACAGGTCACCAAGTAACACTGATCATAACTTAAACTTGTAGTTAACCAAATATTTGGAGCCAAGTAGCTAAGTTTAATCAATGGACCCTCAAGAACAAAATTTGGTAATGCAAATGGGATTTTACTAATGGAGGTGGAAGAAGAACTATGGATGATGAGAGAATAAAGGGAAAAGATGAGAAAGTTGTTGATCAAAATTTTAAAAGAGCGTCAAGGATTAGGACTAAGTGAGGCTCAATATGTTAATCGGGAGACTTATCCTTTGGACCTAAGAGGTCAAATGTATAGGATGTGCCACCTACCACAACTTTCCAAAGAGATAAAGGGAAATGAGTACAACAGGTGCCACCCAAAGATTAATCAATGGATTGTTTGAGATTTAACCATATTATGAGGGAGCGTGCCTAGTTCCAAGTGAGAGATTCGGGCCGTGTGAATGAGTTGTATAAACAAAGGGTGGATGAACCCATGGATGTGATAAGGTATGATAAAAAAGAAAGAATACCAATGCGAACATAAGGGCAAATACTTTTAGAAGAAAACATTCAAGGATTGAAGAAAAGACTACACAACCTACTTGATGAGCGAGAAAAGGAGACCTCCTTGTAAGGCTTTATTTTTTTCTTTATATGGGCTCATATATTAACAATAATTATACATTATAAGCTATCTTACATAAGGGCTAATTTAAATGATCTATTTAGGCTATCTCTTATTAGGCTCTAAAGACATCTAATTTGATTTGGACTTGTTATGTGTAGAAATACAATACTGGTTACATTATAAGTGATGAGATTATAATTGGGCAATATTTTCAAATAGGTCTTAATACAATTAGTATTTCTCACTTAGTCCTTCTAACTTTAAGTAATTATAGTTTGGACTAAAAACTTTAAAGAATTTATAAATAGGTTCTAATTTTGACCATATTGATTTGTGGACTAATTTTAGGTATTTGTAAATTCAAAATTGACAAATTTAAGGTCAAAATTTGAGAGTTTTTAGTTATTTTGGGAGAGCTGGGTCTATTGACCTAATTTATAGAAATCTAGTCCAAAACTTGACCAATTTGGATTTGACCTAACAATCATTGAGTATGTTTTGGATTATTTGCAATGTTGTAACCACAATGGTCTTAGTGCCACGCACCACTCTAGTGCATAAGAAAAACTTAATATTTCTAGTTGTGTGCATTTTAGTTATTTTTCTTTTCAAAACTAGTTTTATATTTCAAAATAAATTGATTGAAATAATATGTTGCTAAATGTAACATCTATTGTGTAGATTTATTTATTTTGGGATATTAAGATGAATATATTTATTATTTATATGAAAAATAATCAATTAAAAACAAGATTATTTTTTGATCAAACAATAGGCATATTTATGATAATCAACGTGTGATAATTATCAAATTTTACATGCATGTAATAAGTCTGTCCAAGGCTTATTATTGGTAGAATTTTTTATTAATATTTGATTACTACATTGAGAAAATCACTTATAATGGATATTTCATTCCAAATATTAAATATCATTATTATGCTAAGTATCTCATGATAGGGCTCGCATTTATATGATTACTTATGTCATGCATATCTATGTTTTAGGTAATGACATAATTGTGAGCTTGTTATTTTATTATGTATTCTCTATAAGTTTATTTTGCTTTCACTGTATCTACTAATATAAATTTCATTCCTTTACTTAACGACACTATTTATGACAAGAAATATGTTAAGAATTTCTTGAGAAAATTGAACAATACTTTTTTAAAAATAAAAAAGCTAAAACAAGTACGTTATTAGCTAACTTTGTTTCAATATGGTATAAAGGCAAAGGGAATATAAACAAGTACATCATGCAGATGTCTAATGATGCTTCAAAACTAAAAGCACTAAAGTTAAAGCTATCTGATACCTTGCTTCCGCATCTAGTTTTGATATCTCTTCTTGCACAATACAATCAATTAAAAGTAAGTTACAACACTTAAAAGGATTAATTGACTCTTAATGAGCTTATTTCATAATGTGTACAAGAAGAAGATAGTTTAAAGTCAAAAAAGATTAAAAGTGTTCACTTATCAAGTAATTCACAAGATAAGGTTACTATAGGAAAAGAAAAAGGGATAAAGAAAAGGAAAATTCATTGGAAACTTCACATAATAAGGTGTAAAAGAAACAAGTCAAGTCATTACTTGTTTCTTATGCAAAAATGTTGGTCATATAAAGAAGGATTATTCGAAGTACGCTAAATTACATGTTAAAAAACATACACTTCTCAACTTTATTTTTTCTAAAGTTAATTTAGCTTATGTTCCTAAATATACTTGGTGGATAGAAATAAGTGTAACTACTCACATAAGTGTGTCTATGCAAGGTTTCCTTTGGAGTCAGCTGCTAATTGATGCTGAAATGTGCATCTAAGTCGAAAACGACAATATAGCTCTTGTAGAAGTCATAGAATTGTTTAGATGACAATTAGAGACTAATATTTAGATGAGACTTATTATGTACCATTATTTAGACAGAACTTAATTTTTTTTTTTTGGGTGTGGACAAATTAGGATATTCTTGTTCATTCAAAAAAAAAAAGGTTCAGTCTCTATCAAAATTTAAATTTTATTAGTACTGGTTCTTTGATTGATAACCTTCACAAATTTCGTACTCATACCTCTTTTAATGAATCCTTGCATGTTATAAAACTTGGTACAAAGTAAAAAAAATTAACTAATTAGAATTCCTTTACATTATGGCACAAGATTTTAAGATGTATCTCTAAACAGAGAATAGAAAGACTTGTGTTATACAGAATTATTGATTCTTTTCTTTTATTATAAAAAATTTTAAAGTCTGTATTGATGGTATTAAGGGAAAACAGACAAACAATATAAATTAGGTGCCAACAGAAGTAATAGTGTCTTAAAACTAATACATACTGATATTTATGGACCATTTTCTATGGTTTCTTGGAATGGCTAATAGTATTTTATTACATTCATTGACGAATATTCTCACTTTTGGTACTTTTACTTAATTCATGAAGAATCTCAATCTCAAAACATGTTTAATTTTTTCAAAGTTGAAGTTGAAAATTGACTTGGCAAGAAAATTAAAACTTTTCAAATCTCATCATGGTTGTGAATACTATAAAAGATACCATAGATCAAGTGAACAACAACCTAGACCTTTTGCTAAATTTCGAGAGGAGTGTGGCATTGTCCAACAATACACAATACTTGAAAAAACTAAGCATGAATGGTGTTGTTGAGAGACGAAACCAAACAATTAAAGATATGTTGAAAAGTTTGATTAATCATTTTTTTACCAGAATCACTTTGGGGAGAAGCACTAAAGATTTCAATTTATATCCTTAATAGAGTTCCAAGTGAAATAGTATCTAAATTCCAAATGACTTGTGGACAGGCAAGAAGCTTAATATTAGACACTTGTATGTTTGGGATTATTCAATTAAGGCTCGGCCATATAGACCTAATGAAAGAAACTAGACTTAATAACAATTGACTACTATTTTATTGAATACTCTAAAAGATTGAGAGGTTTCAAATTTTATAATACCTGAAATAAAACCTTTTCGAGACAGAAAATGCTAAATTTCTTTAGGATGTTAAGTTTGGGAATAGATAAGGTTAAGGATATTGTCTTTGAAGAAGAATTTATTTCTCTTTCTACAATGATATTAAAAATGATCAAACTCTTTTTTATTTATTTATTCAAGAAGTAGATCTAGAAATAAAAGATTATATACAGGAGCTTCTAATCGAAAATAAAAATTTTGTTCCTATTCATCAAAAGCAACCTTAACACCCTTAACAACAAGTGTCATTGAGAAGATCTACTAAAAAAAGCAGAAGTGCAATTTCTGATGATTTTGTCATTTATCACCAAGAATATAAGTTTGATATAGGACTAAAAAGTAATCCAAACAGTTTTAGTTAAGTCAAACAAATTTTTAATTCTTATAAATAGATTAAGGCTATAAAGGATGAGATAAAATTAGTAAAAAAACAATGATGTTTGGAATCTTGTTGAGTTTCCAAAAGATATAAAACCTATTGTTACAAATGGATATTTAAGACCAATAGGGATTTAAAAGGTACCATCGAAAGATATAAAGTGCATATTATTGCCAAGGGTTTCACCCAAAAAGAATGCATTGATTACAAAGAGACTTTCTTTTTTGTATCAATAAAAGACTCATTTAGAATCACTATACTACATAGCTCATTTTTATTTGGAACGACATCCAATGGACATAAAGAATGCATTTCTCAATTGTGATATTAAGGAAACAATATATATGGTGCAGCAAAAAAAATTATATTTAAAGACCCAAAGAATATGGTTTACAAATTAAAAAAATCCATCTATGGTCTTAAGCAAGCATCCCATTAATAGGGCGTCCAAGTCAAAAAGTTCAGAATCGCAATGTCTATCACGATGTCCAAGTCAGAAAGCTAAGAATCGCAGTGCTTAGCCTTAGTTCTATGGAGCCTAGTCGATTCCCTTCTCATTTCTTCCCCTTCCTCGCAATTCTAGGTCTGAGCATTGTAGCGCATGTGCAACTAAAGAAACACCTCCTCAAAAGTTTTATTTCAACTTAGATTCGAAGGTACTCAACCCTAGGATTTTTTAAACCTAAAAAAACATTCTTTTCAAAGCCAAGACATAGAGTTTTACAAAAGAAAAACTTATATAAACAATTCACAGCACAAATCAAGAGATTAAAGCCAAGAATTCAAGATTTAAGAGCAAGATTCAAGCATTCAAGTCAAGAAGAGAGAGAAGCGACCCAAAGCATCCCTTGATTAATTTTTCTTCTTTTCTCACCATCATGATCTTATTAATAATGTTTTATATACATTGCTTTGGTACCATTGGTTTAGTGATGAGCTAAACTTGATATATCTAGGGTTACACTATTGAACCTAAGTATGTAGTTGGATTTTGTTGATTCTCAGTTTATAAACTTAATACATTATAATTGATTCATTCTATCTTGTGTTTAATGCTTTCATGATACATGATCAATATCTTGAATGATTGAGAAACTATGATAAACTTGACGGATGGATTCATGTGTTTAACCTAGGTAGTTTGATGCATAAATATAGGGTAACAACTATGAGTTTCTCGCAGGATAAACATATATTTAAATGGTATGTATGGCATGATTTAGGCCTGGTCTTAATAAATTTCATTCTATTCTGATTACCATAGACATATAGGTAATTGTTAGAATATGTAATATAATCACTTGACCATCGACAGAGGCTTATGATGAAAATAGAGTTTAGTTAATCAATTCGTGTAAAGGGATTAACTAAGAGGTTAGTTAATCTAATGGAATATTAGAGGATAAGTCAAAACCATAGATTGTTATTAATTGGTAATTCAACTCTTTGTTTATTTGTTATTTAGGTTTAGTTTAATTTGATAGAACTAGGTTAAATAGTTGAATTTCAAATTTTGATTTTTCTAGATAAAAGTTAAGTAGATATAATTTTAGTACTCGATTGATAGATTAGATCATATTGTTCCTATACGAATGATATCTAGACAAAAATTCTATATTACTTGATACGATACCAAGCACTTGTGCTTAGCTATTGTAGCATACATCAATGACATATAGCTAGCAAGTAGCGATATAGGCTTATTGCATAAAACTAATAGATTTCTATCAATGAACTTTGAGATGAAAGATCTTGGGGGATACATCTTTTGTATTAAGAATCACAAATACATTGGGATCACACTTGATGTATCTTTAGCTTATCACAAAAGACTATATCGATAAGGTGCTTAACAGATTTGGCATGAAAGATTATGCTCTAAGAGATAAGCTTATTGATTGTATGTTATAATAGCTAAGCATAAGCGCACACTATCGTATCAAGTAATATAAGATTTTAAGTCCAAGTATTGATCCCACAAAAACTATGCAATCTAATTCTTTCAATCAAATACTAAAATTATAACTACTTAGCTTTTATTCAGAAAACTAAAGTTTGGAATTTACTTAACTAACTTAATTCTATCAATTAAATCAACCTAAATAGCAACAAACAAGAGATAAATTTACCAAAAGATAAAAATCTAGGGTATAGACTCATCTATAATATTTCATTAGACTCATTAATATCTTAGTTAATCACCTAATACAAATTGATTGGCTTAGACACTAATCTCATCACAAGCCTTTGTCAATAATTAAGTTATTATATTACCCATTCTAACAATCACCTATATGTCTATGGTAATCAAATTAGAATGTAATTCATTAAGATCAAGTATAAATAATACCATACATACCATCTAGGTATATGTCTATTCTAGATGGAACTCATAGTTGTTACCTTATGATCATGCATCAAACTATCCTAGGCTAAACACCTGAATCCCTTTATTAAGTTCATCATGACTTCTTAATCATTCATAATATTGGTAAGATATAATTAAAGTATTAATATTAAGATAAAATGAATCAATTATATGTATTAAGTTCATAAACTAATAATTAACAAAATCCAACTACATTCTAGATTCAAAAGTCTAAACATAGAATAACAAGTTTAGCTCATCACAAAATAAAGAGTATCAAACCAATCAATGAATAACAGTAAGAATAAGAACATGAACATAATAACAAGAAAAGAGAAAGAAAAAAAAAATTAATCAAGAAGACGTCTTGGGTTGCTTCTCTTTCAATCTTGACTTGAAGCCTGAATCTTGATCTTGAATCTTGAATCTTTGGCTTTGATCTTTAGTTTTGTGTTGTGAATTCTTTTTCTAAGTTTTGCCTCTCTAAAGTCTGTGTTTTGCCCCTCTAAAAAGTGTTTTTATAGGTATTGGAAATCCTAAGGGCACGTGAATTCAAATCCAAGTCAAAAAGAGTGGTTTTCTACTGTCATCCTATGGGCGCCGTGGCATTCCACATTCGGGAATTGGGCATTATAGAGTCAAGCCTAAATTTTGGTACTCTCGTATTTTGAGCGTAACTTCTTCGTTTTACATTTGATTCGCCTCCCGTTTATTCCTATGCATCATATTTTCTATCATACACCTATTTATGATATAAAAAAATTATCTAAATAGCCAAATATTCATGATTTAGAGAAAAATATGAAAGTTGGACACAAATCATACTAGTACTTTTACACATTTATCAAATACTCCCAAACTTAAGACTTTGCTCGTCCTTAAGAAAAATAAAGAAAAACATTCACAATTTATTCATGACTCAAAAATAATTTTAAAAAATACAAACAAGCTTTGGTTGATTAAACAATCCTTGCCATAGTCTCAAAGGCATTTAATGGCACAAGTCTTTATAGAACTTAATAGACCACTTTTAACAAATCAACATAGAATAACAAGTTTAGCTCATCACAAAAACAAGAGTATCAAATCAATCCATGAATAACAGTAAGAACAAGAACATGAACATAATAACAAAAAAAGAGAAAGAAAGAAAAATTAATCAAGAAGACGTCTTAGGTTGCTTTTCTCTCAATCTTGACTTGAAGCCTGAATCTTAATCTTGAATCTTGAATCTTTGGCTTTGATCTTTAGTTTTACGTTGTGAATTCTTTTTCTAAGTTTTGCCTCTTTAAAGTCTGTGTTTTGCCCTTCTAAAAAGTGTTTTTATAGGTATTGGAAATCCTAAAGGTGAGCGAATTCAAATCTAAGTTAAAAAGAGTGGTTTTCTGCTGTCATCCAGTGGGCGCCGTGGCGATCCACATTCAGGAATTAGGCATTACAGCGCTCAAGCCTACATTTTGACACTCTCGTATTTTAAGCGTAACTTCTTCGTTTTACATTTGATTCGCCTCCCGTTTATTCCTATGTATCATATTTGCTATCATACACCTATTTATGATATAAAAAAATAACTAAATAGCCAAAATATTCATGATTTAGAGAAAAATATGAAAGTTGGACACAAATCATACTAGTACTTTTACGCCTTTATCAAATACTCTCAAACTTAAGACTTCGCTCGTCCTTAAGAAAAATAAAGAAAAACATTCACAATTTATTCATGACTCAAAAATAATTTTAAAAAAATACAAACAAGCTTCGGTTGATTAAACAATCCTTGTCATAGCCTCAAAGGCATTTAATGGCACAAGTCTTTCTAGAACCTAATAGACCACTTTTAACAAATCAACATACCATTCATCAAGATCCTCATTCTCCCCTATAAATAATCACTTGTGTGTGTGTAATAAGCAAGTAAATAGTTAAATAAAATTTAGATTTACTTAATAACTTAAAATAATACATAAAGATTATGTCTCAGCATATTTCAATTCATAACACTATCATAAGCTTGCTTTTCATACTTACTTTGCACTAATATAGAAGTACTCACATCTAGAGATCTATTTATGACTTTATTTAACTTTTAATGTAATACTAAGGTCAAGGTGGGTTATAAAGATATAAATATGAAGCTCAAATCATACCATAAACACTTAGACTTACTTAGAAACCTTTTGATTCATTCTCTTATTGATTCTTCATCTCCTCCCCCAAACTTATGTTATTCCCATCTTTTTTTTAATCACTATTTTGCAAAAATTTCTTCCTTTTCTTAAGCTGTAGGTATTTATGCATTTAAAGCTCTTTTTTTTTTTTAAAGAACGTACCCCTTAACTTAGATCGATTTATACCTTTAAGACTTTTTGTTTTTTATTGCATTACCCTTTTTTTTTCATACATATAACTTTTTTTCTTTTAAGAATGTTTCTAAGTAAACTCAAGGTTTGTGGTGCTACCGACAAATTTTAGGATAAATAAACTTAAAGTCTTAAGGCTTGTAATGTGGTTAAATAAAAAAATAGGTAATTAGGCTCAAAAGAGGTAACTAAGGATAAATATACATATAAGGTAAGCTCGAAAAGGCGCAAATAGTCTAGAGATAGCTTAATGTCATTTCTCTAAGCATGTAAATTCTAAGATTTTGCCTCAAAAAGTCATAAAGCAAGTTCTAGAGTGTTGGCCTCCAAGACTGTAATGTATTACTTAAGCAAAGAGTATCTTTAAGTAAAAAAAAGTTCAATTAATACATGCTTATTTCAATGTGCTCAAGAAAAAGTGATAAAAAATAAGTTTGAATTCAGTCCAAGAATCATGGAATAAGAGTTATCTCAAGTATCTATTATTTTCTAAAATCTTGTTAAAATAAATTCAGTCAATATTTTATTTCTTATCATGAACTATTGATCATCTTCTCAACCAAAAAAAAAAACATTTACTCCACAAGATAACTAATTAATATAAACAGTAACATAAACACAAGAAAGTGTGTTTTTCACCCCTAAAATTAAATTAGACATTGTTCTCAATGTGTAAAAATAAATTTGAAAGAAAGAGAAACTCCCATATTATATGAAGTTGAAGTATAGCAGCGTTGTGTTCTATTGGTTAGATTATAATGTTTCTTTGTTCATAATACTTGCAATTGCTTTTGCTGCTTCCTTGAATGCTTGACTTGTTGATTTATTCCTACAAAGAAAATAAACTAACCTAACTAAAATTGAAACTAAAGGAAAATAAAAATTACTTGGGTTGCCTCACAAGAAACTCTTGATTTAACACTATCGGCTTAGCAGGGTTCTTTTTTATTCTTATAAAGGATCAATGTTAATGGTGAAAGCAAGCATCAATGTATGTGAGCTTGCTAGGCTTATTTTCTTTTGACTTCCACATCTTCTTTATTAGATCTTGGACAACAACTTGTTCCTCTTTCTCCTCGTGCTTCTTCAGAAATACTTAAATCTTAGACTGGTAAAATGTCTCTTTGTGCCATTCTCTTTAATCCTGTCATCGTACTTCTTCTTGGTGTTTGATGGCACCATATTAATACTGCAACAATCAAATAATATAATATGTATAGGTTTATTCTGCTCTTTGTTACTAGTATTTTCTATTGTATTGTCATTTTTTTGAACTTTAGAATATTGTTGCACTTTAATACTAGTTTCTGTACGTTCCATTGTTGAAAATTTTGCATTTTTCCAAGATTCTGCACTAATGTTTGGACTAGTATGCTACTAATTTTCTATTCAAACACTTGTTTGACACCTTTATAGCCTTTGAAGAAAAAGAATAGGCGGTCTATATAGTTGCACTTTATTTTCTTGCATTTCTTTCTTATTTATACTTGATGGTAGTGGTATAAATGTGTTGTCTTGTAAGATCTTACCACTCTTCAAGTTGATGGCTTGGCATTGCTCTACATTCTCTTTTGAATTTTTCTTAGTATCGCTTGATAAAGTGCCTTAAGGTCTCCTATTAATTGTAGCAGCAAGTTATCTCATTTAGACTTCTAAATTCTTCAAAGATGCTGAATAATTCTGTAGGATGGCATCATTAGACTTTATATATTGAATAAACATGTCTTTCAATGTTGGTTTCTTTTCTTATTGTGGTGGAAATCTTAGGGGATTCATTGATCTAGATGTCTCCTTTTAGTTGTAACACCAAGAGACGTTTGGATGATCTCTCCACCCTGAATTATAGAAGTTGGAATGTGAGTTAGGTGATTGTTGGTTAAAATTGGCCATATAATTTGCTTCCATACACTGCCCATTTATATGGTTGTCACTATAAAAGTCACATGTCACTTATTGGGTTTTGACGGCATTCAATGTATCAAACTTTTTAGATAATAAGTTAATTTGCACTGCCAATGCATTGAACGCATCAATCTTATATACACTAATGACTTTCTTGGGTGTAACCCTCTCTGCTGGGGATTAACGCCATCTCTTTCAATAGATTATTATAAGCCTCTTTTGTAAACTTATTCATCAAAACTCCCCAACAGCGGCATTTGTAATAGTCCTCAAAATGATCTACTAGTCCATTATAGAATGTTTGGACTACTTATCATTTAGGGACTCCATGATGAGGACACTTTTTTAACATGTCCTTGAAGCGCTCCTATACCTCATACAACATCTCTCCATTAATTTGACTCAATAAGGTGATGTTATTCCTTATTTTTTCTATTTTTACTGATGGAAGGATTTTGGCTAATAACTTTTGTGCTAAATCTTCCCACATCGAAATGGATCCTAATGGTAATGATATCAACCAACTCTTGGCTCTATCCTTTAAGGAGAATGGAAATAGTTTTAATCTGATAGCATCATCGGAGACTTCATTGTACTTAAAGGTACATAAGTTTCTATAAATTTATGATATACATGTTAGGATCATCATTAGGAGCTTCGCTGAACTATATAGTCTCTTTTAGCATCTGAATAATATTCGGCTTGATCTCAAAGTTAGTAACATTGATGGCTGGTCACCGACTATGCGATTGAACACCATTTGTAGTTGGGGTAGCATACTCTTTTAAAACTCTCTGTGATCTCATTGGCTCAAACACTAGATTATTGATGTGAACGTTATTTTTCTCCATGTTTAAGGATTGTTGGCACTATTTACATCGAAGTCTATGCAATGTTCTTTCAATCTCAAGATCAAAAAAAGTTAAATCTGCACTGTTCACCCTTCGTATGAACTGTCAAAGCAAATAAAAAAATAAAAGTACAAAAAAGAAGAAGATAAAAATTAAAATCTAAATTAAAAGTAAGTAATTTGGTATTAATATTGATCTAAGAATAGAAAGAAATAGTCTCCAGCAATAGTACCAAAAATTTGGTTATATGCTATAGTAGCTAAGTACAAATGCATGATATCGTATCAAGTATTATAGGATTTAAGTTCAATTATCAATCCCACAGAGACAATATGATCTAAATCTTTCTATCAAGTACTAAAATTATATCTACTTAACTTTTATTCAGAAAATTAAAACCTAGAAGTTATTTAACTAACCTGATTCTATTAATTAAATCAACCTAAATAGTAACAAACAAGAGATAAATTCACCAAAAGATAATAATCTAGGGTATATACTCATCACTTAGTATTTCATTAGACTTATTAATATCTTAGTTAATCACGTAATACAAATTAATTGGCTTAGACACTAATCTCATCACAAGCCTCTATCGATGGTCGAGTAACTATATTACGCATTCTAACAATTACTTATATGTCCATGCTAATCAAATTAGAATATAATTCATTAAGATCAAGTCTACATATACCATACATGCCATTCTTATGATCATGCATCAAACTATCCTAGGCTAAACATATGAATCCCTTTGTTAAGTTCATTATGGTTGCTTAATCATTTACAATATTTGACAAATATAATGAAAGCATTAAGATTAAGATAGAATGAATCAATCATATGTATTAAGTTCATAAACTAATAATCACAAAATCTAACTACATGCTAGATTCAAAAGTCTAACCTTAGAATAACAAGTTTAGCTCATCACAAAATCAAGAGTATCAAACCAATCCATAAATAATAGAAAGAACAAGAAAAGAGAAGAAAAACTAATAAAGAAGACATCTTGGGTTGCTTCTCTCTCAATCTTGAATCTTCAATCTTGAATCTTTGGCTTTAATCTTTGATTTTATGTTATGAATTCTTTCTCTAAGTTTTGCATCTCTGAAGTCTGTATTTTAGCCCTCAAAATAGTATTTTTAGAGGTATTGAAAACCCTAAGGGCGAAGGATTCAACTTTAAGTCGAAATAGAAGTCAAAAAAAGTGATTTTTTGCTGTCATTACTTGGCGATCCACATTTGGGAATTGTACACTGTAGCGCTCAGGCCTGCGTTATAGCGCTTTTGTATTTTAAGCATAATTCTTTATTTTACGTCTAATTCACCTTTTGTTTGTTTTTTTGCATTACATTTCCCATCACGCACTTGTTTATATCAAAAACACAATAAATAGCCATATATTTATAATTTATAGCAAAATAAAAAAGTTGGGCATAAATCATACTAGTGCTTTTATACCCCTATCACCCATTGTTAATAGTGATAAGTTCAGTCTCAATTAGTGCCCCAAGAATGAGATTGAATAGAAAGAGATGTATAAAATCCCTTATGCATCAATAGTAGACTCAAGTGTGTATGCATCTAAATACTGCATACATTGTTAAAGTACTAGGCAGATATTTAAGTAACCCTATAGTAAATCATTAAAAAGTAGCCAAATTGATTATATGGTATTAATAAAGAACAAAAGATCACATGCTTACATATAGAAGATCAGAAAGATTAGAAATCATAAGGTATTCTGACTTTGATTTTGTTGGATGTTTAAATAGTAAGAGATCTACGTTGGGCTATATATATACCTTGGCTTAGAGAGCCTGTTACTTGAATGGGTATTGTATTATTTAATGATGTGCTAAATAGTGGGAGTTTGTGTTATGAATTATTTGATTTGGGCTATCTCTTATTAGACTCTAGAAACATCTAATTTGATATGGACTTGTCATGTGTAGAAACCTAATACTAGTTAGATTATGAGTGATGAAATTATAATTTAACCTAATATATAAGGACCTCTTATAGGTTGTGGTCCCCAAGTCAAATTAATATACGTAGAGCTCTTATCCTCTTTTTGATTATAAAGAGAGAACCCTATTGAGCCTATATATATTTAATTGTAGAAAGCCATTATATTCTTGATTCTAATTCAAGGCAACTAATCTTCATGTTCTAATCACCATGGATTCCTCAAGTATGTTTCTCAATAATCATCTTGATAATTTGACATGATAGATATTGGGTTATATTCATATGGGTATGAATCTAATTTATAGTTATGTCTATCATAATTCCTTGAGGAAGACAGAGAGAAAGAGAGATAAGAGGTCATCTTCAGCAGATAAGCTCCGGCAAATAGAATTGCCAATGGGATTCAATCTACTTAGCCTCCCTACTTATAAAGGAACCACTGATCCCAACCACTACGTGGATTAAGTCACAAGATCTACTATTTATACTATTAAAATAGAGGCAGATGTATAGGCTATTCCATATGAATTTAGAAAGACTTACACCTTTTTGGTATCAGGGTTTAAAGCAAAAAAAAAAAAAGTATTTCCTCTTATAAATATGTCACAGATAAGTTTGCAAAATACTTTAAGGGATTTTGCGAAGTAGCCAAAGACCATTGACGGTTACAGAAATTTAGGTAGGGATGGATAGAAAGCTTGAGGGTGTATATAAAAAGGTTTCACATTAAGGTAATCTACCTTGGGGCCTTCGATCTTCCCATAGCCTTAGAAGCTTTAAAGGTTGGGTGAAAGTTAAACCAATTATGGTATTATCTCTTAAAAAGCCTAATCTCAAACTACACAGCTACCTACAATTATACACCCAAGTATATTGCCATTGAGGAAAAAGAAGAAGTTAAAAGAATGGTTGTAGCAGATAATCAGGGGCAAATGTATTCTACATAAATAAGAAGGATAAAGTCCTCATAAACTATCATCCTCAAGGGGTGAAGAAGGGATAAAATACCTCTACGAGATATGAGCCAGAGTGATAAAACGACAAAAGCATAACCATGGGTGGCAAAGATTGAAAGGTTTGTCCCCTTGGCTGCCTCTCTAGTTGTTATCATTGAAAACATTATAGACTACGGAATGCTCATTAAACCCCCCTACCATAAGGGCATTCTTAAACCATTGAGATCACATGAAGAGGTGCAATTTTTACCAAGACATCAGATATAAAACAAGGAAGTGCCATAACTTGAAGGAATGGGTAGACTAATTTGTCAGAAATAGTTATTTAAAAGAATCCAGGTCGATCGGCAACCTAAAGAGGAGCAAAAAAACTCCCTAAACAAAGAGATTGCTCTACTAGAAACAATTATGATCATTTCAAAAGGACCTACATTAGTAGGAGATTCTAATTGTTAGATAAAAAAAACTACTCCAAGTACTCTGAGGTGGGGGTACTAGGTAATGTGTAACATCCCGACTGCTAAAAAAGCCTCAAATGCAAGCTATTCTGATTATGTTTACTGAGAAAGACACTCGAAGGATAAGTTACCCATATGATAATACGTTGATGGTAAAAGTACTAATAGTTAACATAAAGGAAACCGAGTTGGGATTAAGGATTTAAAGATGGGAAGAACATAAACCTTGCTACAAAGGTTTAGAGATAGTTGTGTAATGCCCCTAGGATTTTAAATTTTTCTATATCCTTGGGAAAGGAGCCTTGCATCACAATTGTCATGACTAGCTTCGGGGTGGTCAATCAGCTCTTCCCATACAAGGTTTTACTTGGGAGGCCTTTTATGAGAAACACTAATATGAATCTCTTCATTCATTACTTAAAGTTTAAGTTCCCAGTAAAATAAATGATAGGTGTTTTATCTAAGGATCAAAAGATGACAATGAGTTAATATATGGTTTTTGATATAAGAACTCAGTACATCTCTGATAAGATCTCCGAGAGGAAAAAGTTGAGTGTTTAGAATCGATGAAAAAGTTACAATTAGTGCAGGTAAAGCTAAGCTCACTTAAATAGATAGTGAAGATCGGGTCACTGTTAGAACCTAAGGTCTGAGATGGTCTGACCACTTTAGTAAAATAGTTATTGGACATTTTTGCATGGTCTCCTAAGGATATGCCTAATATAAATCCGTTCTTATTGTCTCATGCATTGGCAAACAACCTCTCCTTTAAGCTAGCCAAACAAAAAATAAGAATCTTTAATCATGAGAGAAATGAGGACTGATGCTAAGGTGGAGAAATTATTGGTTGCATATTTTATAAAGAAAGTCAACTATCCTGAGTAGCTAACTAACTTGATGTTGGTTAAGAAGGCTAGTGGAAAATGGATGATGAACTAATTTGAACAAATTGTGTCCCAAAGATAGCTTTCCGGTTCACAAAAATCAACTAGTTAGTAAAATCAACAATTGGTCATACTCTTCTCAGCTTTATGGATGCTTTCTTAGGTATAATTAGATTAGAATGTTTCCCTCTGACTAAGAGAAAACATCATTTATCACCCGCTCGAAAACTTTTTATTACAAAGTAATGTCGTTTGGTCTAATGGGGATACCTATCAGAGGTGGTGAATAAATTGTTTAAACCTCTGATAAAAGAGCATGGAAGTTTATATGAATGGTATGATCACTAAATCTATAAAGCCAAAAGTATTAAAGTTGATGCCTGCATGTCATTCTAGTTTGTATAAATATATTGAAATTGATACAATAAACATTTCAATATAATCATTAATACATAATTATATGGTACTAAGCTTGTACATTTTCAGATATTGTAGATTTAGAAAAGTTTAGATCTGATCCAAAGGATTTGGGTCAGCAATTCTAATTTTAGAACCTTGTCTGAAATGGGACAAAAATCTGTGAATATATTAGTAATGAAATAGTTACAATGAGTTACAAATAGTGCTAGAAAATGTCATTATGTTGTATATTCTTGAAAACATCGTTCTTGATCTATGGTTGCCGATACGGGTTAATTATTATTCCTTTTAAATCAATGTATGTCTATATCCGAATTGTCCAAATGATTAGTCTTAGCAGACCATGAGCTTAGTGGAAGCTCGTTAGGCTTGCAAGTATTTAGTAAGAATTGGGTGCTAAACATACTCACAAAGACCTCTAATAAACATCCTATAAAGCGGTCAATAGAGTATGTTCTTGAGTTAAATAGTATTTGTAGTCATTTGATCTGAGTACTATGATAGGCTTGTGAGTAATCCACCATATTTTAATTCCACACATGTCAGAGAACTTTCATGGTTTGACCTCTAGGTATCATTAGATTATGGTCTAATACTTATAGAGTCCTATGTATGTAGATATGGGATCCGTTAACATATATAGATGAGTTGTATATTCTGATGCTCCAATATTGTATTATAGGAAGTCTCATGGCCTTAAGTGGAAACTTCAAAAATAGTTTTCCATATAATTAAACAATATCACAAAGATGTTTGCGAATATTATTTACAAAAATACAAATCATGATATAAGTTCATGGTCGAAAGTATAGAGATTTGACCTTGATGATCTATATCTCTGCTTTTACATGATATAGGTATAAAAGTATTATATAGATATAATTGACCTCAACTTGTATGGTTCAGTGCATCGTTCTGTAATATCTATAGCGTGTTTTGGGGGTATCATTCACAGACTTACAAAAGAGTTTCGTAAGACAAACAAGTGTCAACCTAGGGAGTCTCACAACATAAAGTGTACTCGTTGAACACTAGGGTAGTAGACCAAGTTGAACGGTTCGATCCAAAAAAAATTTAAAAAGTAAGATTGTTTCAGTATCTCTAGGAAAGCACATAACCTGAAGTGTTAAGCTTAGAATTATTTAATTTACAATTATCGTTAATTAAATAATGTGTGTGATAAGTGGCCAAATGGCTTAATGTGATTAGGTTTTAATGGCCAAATGGCATGTGCTTGATTAGGCTTGAAATGAACATTTGGTCTTTAAATAACATATATCCTTAATTGAAAGAGAAATTAAACAAATGGCATCTGTTTGTTTTATTAAATGAACACATGTCAATTAGCATAAGTCAAACTATAAAATGCAATTGTTGCATTTTATTTAGGCACTTGTATCATTCGGCCAAAATTTGAGAAGTAAATATGAAAAAGAGTTCTTCATCTCTTGAAATACAACATTCAGCCATGGATTTTATTTTTGTTCATAAGATGATCAAATGACAAGCATCTGGCCACTTAAAATATACATACAAGAGAATAAAATTTCTTCACAATTGTTTCATTCAGCTAAAGGAGAAATAAATTGCAAAAGTTACAATTTAGTCCTTGATCCATTGTAAGCCATTTGAGAGACAAAAGAGCAAGAGTTGCTTGAATCAATCCTGTAAGAAATTGAAGGCTACTATTATAGATTCTACAAATCCACTGAAGTTGAGGACTAGAATTGTCAATGGGATAACTTCTGTTTAAGCTCTGGTAATTAATTCTTTACTAAATGTCTTTAATGGTAATTTTTTCTAGTTTTATTAATGTAACAGAATTAAAAAAAAATTGGGAAATTAGATTTTTGTTACGCTACGTATATGTATGTTGAACATGCATTAAAAATTTAATGAACACATTTCACTTGAATGCACTTAGATAACAACACCAACAAGAGGACCACATAAGAGACTTGAGGGGGAATATTTGAAATACTTAGGGAACACAATATGAAGTTGAACCTAGAAAAGTTTGCCTTCAGGGTAAAATTAGTTAACTGCCTTAGGTTTATGGATAGCAAGAGAGGCATTAAGGTAAACTTATACAAGATATAAGCTATCTTAGAAATGAAATCCCCAAACATTGTGAAAGAAATTAAAAAACTAACAGGCAAAGTAATTGCCCTCAATAGATTTATCTGCAAGGTGATCGACAAATGTTTGAGTTCTTTTAGGCCATTAAAATGAGAGAAAATAATAGATGGATCCTACAGTGTGAGGAAGCATTCTAGTAACTTAAAATTGATCTTGCACAACTAACCTATCCATTTTATTGTTCCATTAGTGGGGGACTAGCTAATCATATACTTCGGAGTCTCATCTCCAACAAGAAGTTCAGTCCTAGTCAAAGAAGAAGTACAGGTCCAAAAACAGGTGTACTTTACTAGCAAATCCTTTACGAATCAAAAGAGCCAATATTCCTCTGTAGAAAAACTAGCCTTTGCACTGATCATGTTAGCACTAAAGCTACGATCTTACTTCCAAGCCCACATTATAATTGTGCTTACCAACCAACCTTTAAGGCAAAGCTTACATAAACCCAATCTATTAGGCCAATTGGTTAGATGAATTTGACAAGTAGTATAAGTTAATGGTAGCTATTAAAGGTCAAGCTCTTGTAGACTTTGTGGCTGAATGCACCCTAAGAAAAGTAATGTCTAAAGTCTGCCTAAGGAATCTTTATAATAAATTATAAAAACCCTGACTTGGACCTTTTACATCAGCAAAGTGTCCAACTCACAAGGATGCAAAGCAATAGTGGTAGTTATTAGTCTAAAAAGTGATAAGTTTTATTTTGCAATTCGGTTTATGTTCCTCACTTCATATAATAAAGTCGAGTACGAAGCTCTATTAGCCAGGCTAAAGGTTGCATGACTTCTCTTAGCTAGAAGTATCCTTGTAAAGAGTAATTCTTAGTTAGTCATTAACTAAGTGAATTGAGACTTTGAAGCACAAGCAAAAAACATGGCTACTTATCTTTAAAAAGTTCAAAAGTTAGATAAGTTGCTTGAAGAAATGAAGGTCCAATTAATCCTAAGAATCAAAAATCACCAAGCTTATGTTATAGCATGCCTGGCTTCAATTGACGAAGCTTGGATATCTTAGTAGGTACCCATTGAACGCCTCTAACATATAAGAAATTGAACAAATAATGCAGATCTACCTCTCGACCTAGCTGGATGGATCCTATCAAGGCATATAGTAACTAAATCACTTTCAAAGGATAAATAGGGCATGATAGCTTCGGTATAGGGCTACCTGATATACATTAATAGATAAAGTATTATACCGATAGATTTTCCCTTTATACCAGAGATGTTTAGGGCTGTAAGAGATAGATTGTATGCTTATGGAGATTTATGAGGGCATATGTGGGTATCACTCAAGGGTGGATGCCCTAGGTCACAATGTCTACAGGATTAGATACTACTTTACCATGCTCCAGAACACTGAAGAACTAGTTATGAGGTGCTATGCTTGCTTAAGATATGCTGACAAGATCCAAGCTCCTCCTAAGAAGCTGTGTACCATGTTAGGACCATGGTTGTTTACCATGGGAGCTTAATTTGATTAAACCTTTACTCTGATGAAAAAAAAATCTACTAAATACACCATTGTTGTTATATATTATTTTATAAAGTGTGTAGAAGTCGAGGCATTGTCTAATATAAATGAGAAGAAGGTTCGTGAATTTGTGTGGACAAGTCTAATCTAAAAGTTTGGAGTACCACGGGTGATTGATTGACCATGAAAAAGTGCTTATTAAATAAGCTAAAATATTAGATAGTATAATGGTATACCCAAGCTAAAATGTTATAGGAAACTAAATTTATATCTAAGCTGACTTTATGTTTTGGTTTGGATTTTTATATGATGATACACATTGAAATAAATGAAAATAAAGAAGAGGCTTATGGTAGGTACTCATTCAGATTCTTGGTTTAAGCATGCTTTGTTCTTGACCATATAGAAATCACTTTTGGTTTAGGTGATAAAGTGGATAGAGGTTTCTTGCAGATTTTAAGGCATGTTTTGATGTTCTTATCGAGTTAAATGAAGAGTTGGCTCAAAAGTATGCTTTTAGGAAATGGATTGAGATCCTCCACGATAAATATTATTGTATTTTCAATACTACATTCTTTTGTGGTATGCATTTCGCATCTTATTTGGTAATTTTTTTTTTTTTAATTTGTAATCATATGCTTTCATGTGTTGTTAGAAATAGTTTTAAGACAATGATCATTGTTAGTGAAATAAATGGTAATAAAGAAAGAGTCAAATGCCTTTAGTTTGTAATGATATTTTGAACTATTCACATGAAAGTGGTGTAAGAGAATGATTTGATATATATTTTGAAATTGTAACTCTTATGATTCTTTAATTTTTCCTTAATGATGAAGAAAACTTAGTGGATTTGTTGACTTAATGCATATTGATGCAAATTTTTTAAGGCCAGAAAATCTGACATTGAGAAATTAAAGCAAATGTAGGATTATATGCTCCAGTGGAGGAAGGAATTTGGTGCTAACACAATCATAGAGGTATTTATAAAATGGAATACCTCTTCATTTAACTTAGCATATCGGGAATCTGCTTTATTAACTTTCATGTCTGTTCTTATGAATTTGATTTTTATGTTGAAGTTGCAATAGTTAAAATTTTTGTTGACAAATATTTTTCATAAAATTTTATTTGTCAACTTTCTACTATAAGTCTTTTTGTTTCATTACTTAACTTTCTACTGTAAACTTAAGTAATGTCTTGAATTTTGTTTAATTGCAAGTTGAATTTGCTAGCATTTACACAAATGTTGATGGATTTTGTAGTTATTGGATGATGGACTTATATACCGCTATAGATATATATAACTTATAGCAAATGTTGAATTTGGATTAATTGATGATGGATTTACTTTATTTGGATGTTCATTTACCTTTGTTTTGATTTATGAGTTGAAGAATTAAGATGTACTAATGAGTTGTTGATGATTTAATGAAAATATCGTATTGTGAAACTTTTTTTGTATTATAATAAATGTATGTATAGAAAAATATAATATAATCTAATTTATATATGAATTTAATGTATATAATAAATAAATAAATTATTTTTTAAAAAATAAAAAAAATTTATCACAAAATTATGATTAATATCTATCACACTTTTATAATAAATTATGTATTTTAATAATGTCACGTTATTTTCGTGTGACGTCAACCTCATGATGTCACACTTATATCATTTATTATACTATGTGCTAAATCAGTATCTACATCCTCATTCACTTAGGCAACATTTGCTACACAAATTTTGTGTATTTAAGATAAAAATTATAATTTAGTAATAGATATTTTTTTATGACAAAGTGATGACACATATTGGTGATAGAAATATTTTATTATAAATTTTATCTATCACATATTTGTGACAGAATTTTTCCATCACAAATTACTGAGGTGATAGAAAACTTTTATCATAAAAAATTATTTATAAAAATAAAAATATATCACCAAAAGTCTTTTTATAATAGTAATTCTTAAAAAGTTCTTTTGTTTCGTTAAAATCTTAAATACCTAATAAATTAATATATTATAATTAATATAAAAAATTTTATTGTCAAAATAATAATTTTTTTAACAATAACCTTACAATGTTTAAATTAAATTTTTTTTTTTTTGTTGAGAATTTCTAGAGAAAAAAATAGTGGGAGAAATTATGTATATTTTGTATGCTTTGTCCTTGCATGCGGGCAAGTGTCATTCCTTTTACAAGGCTTGCTCATGGATCAGTTCTAAGCCTACTCTCAGATTAAGCTATTGTTCTATGGTCGTGATGAGCCTCTCTAGGGTTCACTGCTTTTCGTATTTTAGTGAACATGGGTATGTTATTGCCTCTCTCTGTATCCTTAGGAAAACGTGGGTATATTGTCGGTTTCTAAGTTCTTTAATTCAAGAATTAAGTATTGCCTTAAATCTATTTTTTTAAGACTGCGTTTAATTTGCTCTGCCCTCAACCAATTCTGACTTAATATTGTTCTCAGCTTTTCTTTGTAACTCTGACCTCGTGCTCGGATTGTCAACTGTACTTGAATAATGGGCCACATGACTTCCTTTAGGCTAGCCGATCCCTTAGGCTTGGGGGAAATCTAAGGGCAACATTACCACTAAAAGCATATGATGCCGCTGATTACCGAATTTAAGCTAATTATCACAATTTGACTAATTGGATTAGATTGGATTTTGTATGTGAAAACTCATTATTATTTTTATTAGAAATATACCCTTAAATTATACCTAGCAAATTAAGTACTACTTATTTTAATATTGTGAGAATATTGACTGAAAATTATCAAAATATAATTTAGAAAATAAGACAAGTGTATAAGGTGCACAAGGATAAAAAATGAATGCGAAAGGAGACAAAAAACAAAGAAGACAGTACTAGGCACGGACGCCACAGCAAGCAAGAGTGGGCGCTGCAGCACCAAAAATAGAACTTGAGCGCCGCGACGCTGGGCGCGGGAAAGAGTTTCTCATTTTGACTCGTCTTATTTTGTCTCTCATTTACTTTAGGACTCCCTAATTTGACTCCCACACAGTTAAGCTAAACCTAAGATGTTCTAAAGCCTATATAAAAACTCTCTATTAGCTTGTAAACATATTTTTTGATAACCCAAGAAATCTTAGTGATTAAACCTTTGTCGTTCTTAGTAAGAGAAAATTCCTAGATTGCAAAAGAGAGTTTTTTTTTATGATCTTTCTTGTAAAAGATATACTTTGTGAGTGCCTTGTGATTCAATAATAAGAGTATGTGATCTTGATCTGCCGTGAACGTAAGTAAGTTACCGAACCACATAAACTTTTGTGTATTCTTATTCTACCTTTTTCTCTCTTTAACTCCCTTAATTGCTTGTTCTGCAATATTTACTTGGGTGATATTGCTTGTTTGTGTACTTTTGCTTCAACAAACTGGTATCAGAGCTTTGTTCTAAGCAGATATGGCCATACCCAAGTATGAGGTAAAGAAATTCAACGATACGAATGACTTCAATCTATGAAAGATGAAGGTAAAAGCATTATTGGTGAGCCAAAGGCTAGGCTCGGCATTAGAGAAGACTGCAAGTCTATCTACTGATGAAGAGAAGATGCCAGAGTCATCTAAAGTTGAAGCAGAAAGAAGAGACATTCAAGAAAGAGCTTATAGAATAATCGTTCTATTATTGAGCGATGAAGTACTAAGGGAAGTAGTAGATGACATGAGGGCGATAGGTATTTGAAAGAAGCTTGACTCTCTTTATATGCAAAAATTATTGGCCAACAGATTGCATATAAAGAAGAAGATGTGACAACTGTCTATATCAGATGGGACGCCGATGAAAGATCATATAGATGCTTGTAGTAAGATCATCCTTGATCTTGAGTCTATCAACATCAAGATAGAAGATGAAGATAAAGCAATTATCTTGTTGAGTTCACTCCCTAAGAGTTATGAGAGCTTAGTTAATACGCTACTCTACGGTAGAATGAGTTTATCAATAAGCGATGTGAAATCATCATTAAACTCAAAGTTATTAGGGAAGCAAATCGAGGGCAATGCAGAAAGTTTATCTGTAAAAGGAAGGCCCCCATATAGAGATGGAAGAAAAAATAGCTCAAGAGCAAAGTCTATGACTCTTAGGAAGTGCTATTACTACAAGAAGGAAGAGCACTTCATAAAAGACTGTCCTGAAAAGAGAGTACAAGACAAGAAAAAATGGATGCTGTACTTGCCTATGATGATAGCTATGACAACGCAGAGACACTCATCGTTACTGATGGTAAGAACACTAAACAATGGGTTCTTAATTTTGGTTGTACTTTTTACATGTGTCTGAATAAGTTTTGGTTTTTGAATTTTCAGCCCATTAGTGGTGGTAAGGTATTAATAGGTAATAACGTTGCATGTCAGATGATAGAAATTGGTAGTGTTAAACTTAGGTTGCATGATGGGCGAGTGAGAGAGTTAACAGATGTTATGTATGTTTCTGACCTCAAAAGGAACTTAATCTCACTAGGGACTTTAGACCAGAATGAGTGTTCCATTAGGATCGACGGAGGAGTTTTGAGAGTATTGAAAGGTTCCATGGTGGTGATAAGAGGAGAGAAGCACAAAGGTGTTTATGTGATTAAGGGTGAAGTCGTGAGTGGTTCTACATTATTCTCTGTAGATGATGAGAGTATACAAACCAAGTTGTGGCATCTTATATTGACACACTTATGCGAAAGAAACCTGAAGGAGTTATTTAGTCAAAATGCGTTTGGTGAGGATAAGTTCCAGCCCTTGGAGTTTTGTGAGCATTGTGTGCTTAGGAAAGCACATAGAGTGATGTTTAATACTGGCGAGCATAAGACTAAGGGGACTCTTGACTACAAACACTCGGATCTTTGGGGACCAGCTCAGATAGCTATTCGTGGTGGTGCC
Source organism: Ailanthus altissimus (assembly GCA_946807835.1). Taxonomy (NCBI): domain Eukaryota; kingdom Viridiplantae; phylum Streptophyta; class Magnoliopsida; order Sapindales; family Simaroubaceae; genus Ailanthus; species Ailanthus altissimus. The sequence continues at coordinate 19,226,328 of OX327698.1, forward strand.
AGGTTTTTCTCAGTTTAATTAATGACTATTCAAGAAAACTGTGGGTTTATGTGTTGAAGCGTAAGGATCAAGAATTTGATGTGTTCAAGACTTGGAATGCTCTTTTTTAGAATAATACTCGCAAAAGGGTGAAGAGGCTGAGAACTGATAATGGCCTCAAATTTTACAATAGAGAGTTTGATGGGTTTTGTGCCAAGCATGGAATTACAAGACATAGAACGGTGAGATCAACACCATAGCAGAATGGTATAGTTGAGAGGATGAATATGACCCTACTTGAAAGGGTTAGATGCATATTTACCAATGTAAAGATGTCCAAAATATTTTGGGGAGAAGCTGTAGTAACTGTAGCTTATTTGAATAATAGAAGTCCCTCTTCAGCAATTGACTTCAAGACTCCAGAAGAGAAATGGTCTAAAAATCCTCCTAAGTATGACCACTTTAAAATAGGTTACCTTGTTTTTGTACATGTTACGGAGCAAAAGTCAGAACTTAGAGCTATCAAATGGGTATTCATAGGATATCCCGAAGAAGTAAACGGATACAAGGTATGGTGTAAAGACTTTATACCACCAAGGAGTATCATAAGTCGTGATGTGACATTCGATGAGACAACGATGCTGAAAACCTCTTAAGAAGATGAGAAAGAAGAACATGTGCCCAAGGAAAACTCAGCACCCAAGTCAATAGAAGTTGAAGTGAAACTTGAGAATAGATCTGATATGCCCCCAGATCAGCACTTTAATGAGGAGATCCTTAAAAATGAATCAAGAACACCGGCGAGTTCCTCAAAGTCTACCCAAAGAAAGACTAGGACTCCTGAGATAAAACTTGAAGAGTACCAGTTAGCCGGAGATAGACTAAGGAGAACGATTAACACACCGGTCAGGTATACACAAGCAGACTTAGTTGCTTATGCTTTTAATTCTGCTTACACTCTTGAGGCTATGAAGAGTGAAAACAAGAAAGAATGGTAGCAGGCCATGAAAGAAGAGATTAGTTCTTTTAAGAAGAATAATACTTGAAAGTTGGTGGAAATACCTCAAAAGAAACTAGTTAGGTGTATAAGGTGAAAGAGGGGATACCGGGGATAGAGCCTATGAGATTTAAGGCTATGTTAGTTGCATAAGGTTTTACTCAGAAAAAGGGAGTTGACTTTCATGAGATATTCTCTTCAGTTGTCAAGCACACATGTATTAGGATTTTGTTAGGCATATGTACAAACCTTGATTTTCATCTAGAGCAGATTAATGTAAAGATAGCTTTTCTGCATGGAGATCTTGAAGAGACAATATACACGATACAGCCGCAAAGGTTTGAGGAGCCTATGAAAGAAGATCATGCTTGTTTGCTAAAGAAGTCGTTATATGGGTTAAAGCAATCACGTAAACAATAGTATATGAGATTTGATGAGTTTATGATGACTTCTGGCTTTAGTAGAAGCAAGTATGACAGATGACTATACTTCAAAAATATAAGTTGTGGGATGATGTATTTGTTTCTATACGTCGATGATATGTTGATCGCATGTAAGAATATGGAAGAAATATAGAAGCTCAAGAAGCAATTGAGTGATAAGTTTGAGATGAAGGATTTAGGAGCAGCAAAGAGAATGTTGGGTATGGATATTGTGAGGGAAAGAAGAGATGTTATCTTCTTGTCCCAACAGTGATATATACTCAAAATTCTAGATAAGTTTGGTATGTTTAACGCAAAGGTTATCTGTACTCCTTTAGCTATGCATTTCAGACTTTCAGTAGCACAGTCGCTGACATCCGAAGAGGAGAAACTGCAAATGAGTAAAGTACCGTATTCAAGCGTTTTGGGGAGCATCATATATGCAATGGTTTGTACAAGACCAGATATAGCATAGGCTGTGAGTGTGGTGAGTAGATACGTGATAAATTCAAGTAAGGATCATTAATTTGCAGTAAAGTGGATTCTAAGATATCTCAAAGGGACGTTAAATCACGAGTTGATGTATAAAAAGGATAAAAACAGTTGTGAAATGGTAAGAGGGTACGTAGACTCAGATTATGTAGGTGATCTAGACAAAGAATACCATTAACGAGCTACATATTCACAGTGTTTGGGTATAGTGTATGTTGAAGATCAGTTCTACAATATGTGGTCGCACTATCTACTATAGAGGCGGAGTACATAGCTATTGGTGAAGCTATTTAAAAGGCCGTGTGGTTGAAAGGTATATGCACGAAGGTATTAGCTAGTGAAGATGTGAATGCTAGTGTATATTGTGAGAGCCAGAATGCCATACACCTAAGCAAGCATCAAATTTTCCACGAGAGGTCAAAACATATTGATGTGAGACTCCATTACATTCGAGAGATTGTCCAAAGTGGTGAAATTAGTCTAACAAAGATAGCTTCGTCTAAAAACCTTACTGACATGTTGACTATGCCACTGTCCTTGGTCAAGTTCATCCTATGCAAGGACTTAATCGGAATCACTACTTTGTGAGGGTGACCAAAGGTGTGAAAATGAGAGATTAAGTTGCTTAATGGAGGATTTTGAATTAATAAGGGAATTTGTGAGAATATTGATTGAAAATCACCGGGATATGATTTGGAGAATAAGCCAAGTGCGTAGGCAATACCAATCATGGATATTGTGGCAACCAAGAGTGAGCGTCGCGGCTCCCAAAATAAAACTTGGGTGTTGCAGCGCTCAGACGAGCGCACCAGCACCATGGCGATAGGTGCTGAGCACTGCAGCATTGGGTGTAGGAAAGAGTTTCCCGTTTTGACTCATCTTATTTCATCTCCCACTTGCTTTAGGACTTTCTAATACGACTTTCACACGGTTAGGGTAAACCTAGAACGTCCTAAAGCCTATATAAAGGCTCTCTATTAATTTGTAAATATATTTTTGTGATAAGCAAATAAATCTTAATAATTAAACTTTTTTGTAGTTCTTAGTGAGAGAAAAGTTTTAAATTGCAAAAGAGAGTTTTTTTTTTTTTTTTATCTTTCTTGTAAAAGTCATATTTTGTGAGTGTCTTGTGATTCAATAATAAAAATATGTGATCTTGATCCACCGTAGACGTAGGCAAGTTGTCGAATCACATAAATTTTTATATGTTCTTATTCTATCTATTTTTTTTTTTTAATTTCTTTAATTACTTGTTCTACACTATTTACTTGAGTAATATTATTTGTTTGTATGCTTTCAACAAATACATATTTTCAATGTTAGGTATTTATAGAATCAATTGATTTGATAAATTTTCAGTTCATATATAATTAAATGGATTTTAATCTATATTAGCCAAAACTGTGAAGGCTTTCATTATTTCAGCCAAGTCCTCCATCTCTCGTTTATTTAGTCAAAAAGGGGTTGTAAGAAACAAATGCTCACCCTCCAACAACTAAATTAATATATTTATTTGCATCTAACAAACTTTTTTTTTTTTTTAAGGACATCCAACGAACTTTAAAACAAAGCAGACTACAATTTATGTATATATAATAACGTAAACACTAAGAAAATTAGTTCTCTACAAAGATCAGAACACAAAATTTGAGCTAAAATAAGATACGTTTGTCATAATTTGTTTATTTCATTTCAAAAGCCATAACTTATTATTAGCTCATGTAGCATTTTATAGTATTTATTTCAATAATATATGGACGAAAAATATTTTTTAAATATAATGAAGTCTATGAAGTTTGTTTAGTTTTAATTTTGTGAGTTTCATTGTTGAATAGGATGTCAAGCTCTAAAATACTTTGATAAAATTTGTTAAGCTTTGTTGAGCACCACCTGCACTTACACCAAAAAGTTTTTTTGTCATTTAGAAAATTCAAACATCATGAAATAAATCTTAACTTCTTAATTAGCCAATTAAATATATATTTATATAATTTTAGGTAAAATGAAACAAGTATCGTCTACGGATGGGCGTCCCATTTTGCGAGGGCTTTTGAAGCGCTAAATTTTTTTCTCGCACACTCGAAGGTATTCTACAGTTTTGTTGAGCACCTTGAGCTTATCTTCGAGCACTATTTGGTGCTCCATAAAATGTCAAGTCCAAGCATGTTGTGAAGGTGCACTAAGCTCAGTTGAAAACTTGTCAAGCGCAATAAATTGTGGTCGACAAGTTTGTCAAGCTCACCTTTCATGACATGCTTAGGCTCAACATTTTGTCAAGTGCTAGTTCTATTTTACTTCAAATGAAATAAATATATGCCCAGTTAGCTAATTATTGAGAAGTTAGAGATTTATTTCATGATGTTCAAAATAATAAAAAAATATCATTATCGTATAAGTGCAGGTGGTGCTCGACAAAAACTTTTAAGCACCATCAAGCAAAGCTAATTGTTAAGCATCTTTCATGTGCTCGACAGTCTTGATAAATTTTGTCGAGCACCACCTGCATTTACACGAAAGTAGTATTTTTTATCTCGTTCAATTACGAAACTCACAGAATACTCAATCAAACTTCATGGATGATATTACACTTAAATGATATTTTTCATCCATATATTGTTAAATAAACATTATAGACAGCTCCACGAGCAAATAATAAATTATAAACTTTTAAAGTAAAATAAACAAATCATAAGAAACTTATTTATATTTTAACTTAAATTTTAGGTTACAATCTTCGTAGAGTAATGATTTTCTTAGTGTTTATTTTATTTTAGATATACAATTGTTGTTTGCTTTTATTGTGGATATCACGCAATACACTTTAATTTGACATCCTTATAGCATCAATTAAGCCACAACCTTAAAACTCCTTTTATTCTATGCGTAACAAAAAACTATAACTTGATACAATAAGAAATAACACATAAGATTAACACACCAATAAAGATAAAAAAAAATAAACCAATCAACAAAACACAAGATATACGTAGTTCGACTCAAAATTACTTACGTCCACAGAGGATCCATGATCCAGCTTCTTACTATTGAAATAGATCACTAAGTATCTTCTTTTATCATCAATGATCCCACAAGATCCCTTAGTATCTCCTCATAAGAGATTTTTACAAGGAACACAAGAATAGCCCGAGCATTTGAGCCAAAAGGATCTATGATGTTTCTCTTTTATTCACTCAAAGAACCTAGAGAAAAAAAACATTCCCCAAAGGTTACACTCTAGTGCACCACGCACTTAGTGCCTACCTAGTTTCTTTATTCTCTTTTATGATTACATCTTGAAACCTTGGATGCTTAATCTTAAACAAGGGTTTACAAGTGTTTATATAGGGTGTATTTCGTGCCTACTAACCCTATTTCTTGTTGGAGTAAGAGTCCACTTGTTTTGAAAGTCCAAAACTTCCCAAAACTAGAAATTCGAACTAAAAACAAACTTTTGATGCGTCTGGCACTGCGGCGCTCGTCCTTGGGCTCCGCGACGCTTGGCATTATTAGGCTTCTCCTGCGATTTCTTCGTTTCCTTCGCGTTTTCAAGTCCCGTTTCACTTCCCCTTCGTGTCCCACACGTCCTAGACTTCTTCATACATATCCCACACATTCTAGACTTCTTGTGACTCTTCACTTTGGTATTCATCTCAATTCTTGTCCAACCAAGATTGTTGAATTACCAATTTTTCAACAAACCCCTCCTTGATTCAAAATCTCTCTCCATAAAGCTAATCATCGTCACCCCTCATTGACCAATACTCACTAGCATGGTCTATAAGTCAAGTCCCAGACTTAACTAAGGCTCTTGCAACTACAGTCTCCAAAGATTCCTGAATACTGATGTCTAGAGTAGTTCAATATTGTGATCTTCTATGTCCTAAAGACACCATAACGATAACCCTTAATGGTGAAAACACATTCTCGCCATTACTACTCTTCCCACACATTCTCTTTCGACCTCTGCCACAAAGTGATATATCAAAAGATGGTTTATGGTCTGTTTCAAATCAACAACCCTATGTTGATCCCATTCTAAGCAGTTTTCTACAAGCATATAGCCTCCCTCTGTGCTTTATCACTCCTCCAATCCTTTTTCTTCCCATTTAGTATTCCTTCCTTATGCCTTCCATGAACCTCCTTATTTCGATCTAGCAGTCGCAAGTCCTCTAAGTCTTTATGAGATGAAGAATCAAATCTCATACCTAGTCCCTCCCTTATCTTTTTTACTATGTAGTCTCAATCTTATTCTACCAATCCCCTATGACTTACCATAACCCATATTACTCCAATTGGTAAATAATGATTCTCCATGACTCATATGAAAACACTACCCTAGATCCCAAAAATAGTTCATCCATTAGACACTTATTCCTCCAGAAGCTCTCATGCGATCAAGGTCTTTGCCTAGTCATCCAACAGACTTGGAAATCCACCTTCCTTTTATCTTTCTCTTTCTCTTAGGATTATCCCTTTGAGTGCCCTAGACACCTTTTGGATATGCCCTTCAATCTGAATTGTTCTTCTTTTTTCATCTTTATTTTGTGTCCAATCTAAATGATTCTTCTAACTAGGATCTTGATGAGGTTATCTTCTTGGTAGTCTCCTTTTTAAGAGTGATCTCTACTTCAAAACTCTCCAGTAAGGCCATCATCTTTTCCTCTTTCAGATAATCATCTTCCTTATTGTTCTTCTCTTATATTTGTAAGTCCCCATGGTTGACAACCTTTGCTCTGCAATCTGACACTGCTGCCTATGCTCTGCAATCTGGACTTCAACCCATGCCCTGATACCAGTTTGTACTGCAACTCAAGCTCTTATACCAATTTGTACTTCAACTCAACCTCTGATACCAGTTTGTTACGGATATCACACCATACACTTCAATTTGACACCACTATGGCATCAACTAAGCCACAACATTAATACCCCTTTTACTCTATGCGCAGCGAAAAATCATAACTTGATACCATAAGAAAGAACACATAATATTAACATACCAATAAAGATAAAGAAAATAAACCAATCAACAAGACACAAGATATACGTGGTTCGACCCAAAATTGCCTACGCCCACGGAGGATCCATGATCCAGCTTCTTACTATTGAAATAGATCACTAAGTATCTTCTTACATCATCAATGATCCCACAAGACCCCTTAGTATCTCCTCATAAGAGATTTTTACAAGGAACACAAGAATAGCCCGAGCATCTAAGTCAAAAGGATCTATGGTGTTTTTCTTTTATTCACTCAAAGAACCTAAAAAAAAATACTCCCCAAAGGTTACACCCTAGTGCACCACGCACTTAGTGCCTACCTAGCTCTTTTATTCTCTCTTATGGTTACATCTTGAAACCTTATATGTTTAATCTTAAACAAGGGTTTACAAGTGTTTATATAGGGTGTATTTCGTGCTTACTAACCCTATTCCTTGTTGGAGTAAGAGTCCACTTATTTTAAAAGTCTAAAACTTTCCAAAACTAGAAATCCGAATTAAAAACAAACTTCTGACGCGTCTGTCGCCGCGGTGTTGGGCATTATCACGCCCATCGCTGCGACACTGAAGACCCAACACTGCTGCGCTGGTCTTCAGTGTTGAGCACCGCGGCGCTAGCAGCTTCTCCTGCGACTTCTTCGTTTCCTTTGCATTTTCAAGTCCCGTTTCACTTCCCCCTTGGTGTCCCACACGTCCTAGACTTCTCTATACATGTCTCACACGTTCTAGACTTCTTGTGACTCTCCACTTTGGTATTCATCTCAATTCTTGTCCAACCAAGATTGTTGAATCACCAATTTTTCAATATCTTTAATTTAAGAGAAATGTCCAAATATAGTCAATTTTTTAAAACTAAATTTTAATTTAGTCACAAAACAAATTCATGAATTTTATTAGCCATACACTTAATTTTCGTACCATTTTATCTTTAAAATATTTTTACATCTCTCTCATAAGTTATTTAAAATTTTTATCAAAATATAATTTGAAATGAGTAATTTGGAATAAAATAGGCTGACAATTGATAAATTTAATTAAAAATGATTGAAAAACTATAAAATCCTACAAAAAAAAATCAAAGAAAAAGACTGAGGTCAACAGAGCCTCATGCCCAACTCGTGCAACACCTTGCACACGGAGCATTGTGCAAGGCCTCAACTAGCGCAACATCCTGCACGCGAGGCATGGTGCGAGGACCCTCCTCGCGTCTCGCGTGAAGCACGAGAAATTCTAACTTTATCCACTATTTTTGTCTTTGATTTCAATATTTTTTATTTTTTTCATACTTTTTTTGTATATTAATACATAAAATTACTTGTTCTTAATTTATAGAGTATTTTTTTCAAATCTATTTAAATAATAACAATATTTATTTTATTAATTTTATAACTTAAACTACAAATATTTTTTTAATTATATCATTCATAAGAACAATTTCGTTTATTCATTTTCTTCTTGATTAATAAAAATTTATCAAATAATTTTTTAACAGTGGTTTTTTCTAAACATTTTCCCTTGTTTTAAAGTTTGTTTGGGTGCAAATAAATCTATTCATTTGGTTGTTGAAGGGAATTGGTCATTCTCGTCCTGACAGTTCCTTTTTTGGCTAAATAAATGAGAAATTGAGAGGCTTGAGTATAACAATGAAAGCCCCGTAGACTCAAATCTTAATTAAATAATTAGTTTTAATCAAATGTAGCAATTTTTAGAATTTTATAATTTATTTAGCCTACAACTTTAAAATTTTCATTTTATTAGTCAAAGATGAGAACGTGATGACTATTTTATCCTCGTATTTATTTAAATATTTCAAACACTGTCATACTATCTCTTTCTAAACAAAATACAATCAAACATCTTTTTCTCCGCAATACAACAAAATAATTCTAACATCTCTTTCTCTACAACAAATCATAATTAAACAACTCTTTGTCTACAAATATTCTCAATAATTTTCACATAAAATTTCTAAAAGCATCAAATTTTGTCAACATAATATTCAAAACGAAATTAAAGTTGGGCGAAAATCAATCAAATTCAAACGCTCTAGTTGGTCTAACAATACAAATATCAAACTTTCTTAGGTCAGTTTTACTCATTTTATTATGTAGTTTGTATTTTTTTTAAATGTTTTATTTATTTAAAAAAAATAGAAATATTGAAGTTTTTTGTTGTGCTACACATTTTAATTTTATTTGAGGTTGGGTTATATAAAAATTAAAATTGAAATTATTCTTTTGGATGTGAGATGTTTTATTTTAGGTTATCATAATATGATTTGTACATGGCAAAATAGGGTTGTTTAAAATCTAGTGAAGAGGAAAAATATGAGTGGTTTATAATTGCATACCAGACTCAATAAAATATTGAGCACAAACTATAATTTATGAACACGAAAATCACTCGAAAGGTAAGTTAAGGACAAAATGGATTTTACCATAAAAATGCTCGACACACATGTTAAGATATTTTTTGCACACATTAGAATTTAATTGTGCTCAACATAGTGTCACGCCCTCAACCTGAATGGTCAAAGAAGTGATGCATATACAACTAAACTTATTATGCAAACTTAAATTTCATCATAAAGATCCTTAATAAGTCGCTAATAAACCCACCACATTAACAAACCATAATCATGTTTGGTGGATCATAACCTAAGCACGTTAACACATATCGACTTAGGAAATTTATGAATAATAAAAACCTTGCCAAATTTATTATGCGTACACATACTTTAGTCATTTGAAAATAAAAATAAATTATAATGAGTATAAAACTCAAAAAGTATACTAGTTTCTATCTATAATCTGAATGACGATACATAATAAGTCTTATCTAACTGTAATCTAGAAAAAAAAATTAAATTCCATCTAAATGATAGTACATAATAAGTTTGATTTAAATTTAAATAAAACCAGTCTCTAACTGTAATCTAAACTACAAGAGTTGCATTGACGTATCCCACGTAGATAAATTTTTCAACATTAATTGATAACCGGCCCCTCAGATAATCATGCATAATCATACTTATGAGAGTTGCTACACCTGTATCTATCCACCAAGTGCGTTTGGATACATAAGCTAATTTAAGTTTAGAAATAAATAAAATTGAGAAGTGTACCTTTCTCAACACGCCATATGACATACTTGGGATACTCCTTCACATGACCAACCTTCTTGCAAGAGAAATAAGTAATGATAGGATCTTGTTTCTTTTTCTTATTCTATGAAGTTCTTATTGTAGTTTCCTTTCCTTTATTTCTTTTTTTTTTTTTTCTTATTGGTAACTTTAGCTTGAGAAGTGAGCATTTTCAGTCTTTTCTTACTTTAACCTATCTTCCTTTTGCACACAATGTGAAATGAGCTCATTAAAAGTTTATTTTATCTTTTTGGGTGATGTAACACAACTTAAATTAACTGTATTATGTAGAAAGAGAAATCAAAACCAAATACACGATTAAGTCATTAGATAGCTCTAACTTTAATATCTTTAGTTTGGAAACAAGATTAGACATTTATGTAATATATTCCCTTTCTTATTATACGTAATTGAAATAAGTTTGGCCAGTAGTGTACTTGTTTCAGCCTTTTCATTTTTAAAAAAATATTGTTCAATTTTCTCAAGGAATTCTTTGCATTTTCTTTCTAAAAAATAGTGCATTTAAAGGTTTTCGAAATAGCATGTTTCATAATCATAAGACACATGCAATTAGAACGATCTCACTTATTTAATTCTCTTTTATTTTTAGTGAAACTTAGATCAATGAGAGTAAGAGGTCATTCTGTCTAAAGTATAAGGTCAAGATCCATGCAATCGAGAATAATCATAATGTTCTCTTTCCAAACTTTAAAGCTTGGACTGTTAAGCACAGAGATGGAATTTATATTTTTAGATATAAAAGAAGCTAAAGAAACTAACATTGAATACACAATAAAACAACAAGCTCACAGTTAATAATTATGTCATGACTTAAGGCATATATAACTTAAATAATGTAACACATGTATATGAATGATATAAGTAAATCATGTAAAGGTGGGCTCTATTACAAGATATCTAGCACAACATTAATATTTAATCTTTGGATAAAGACGTCAACTGTAAGTTGTACTCTCAATATAGTAATCAAATATTAATAATAAATATCAATAATAATAAGCCTTTCTTTGGACTGACTTATTGCATGCATAAAAAATTTGATAATTATTACACATTTATTATTGTAAATATATCTATTGTTTGGCCAAAAAGAAATCCTTTGGGCCAATTAGTTTCTGCACAAACAACAAACATATTCATCTTAATATCCCAAAATAATTAATTCTACACAATAGAGGTTATTTTGGCACAATGTTTTCAATCAATTTATTTCAAAATATAAGACGAGTAGTACAAAAAAAGAAGAAAAAAAACAACTGAAATGCCTAAAAATAGAAAACTTTAGTTTTCTTATGCACTTGAGTAATATTGTAGCACCAAGGCCGCTAGATTTACAGCATTGCTAATGGTCCATAACATGGTCAATTTTGGGTCAATGATTTTTGGATCAATTCTAAATGGATCAGGTTTCAGACCAAATCTCCATGAACTGGGTCGGTTCGACCCAATTCTCCCAAAAGAAACTAAAAACTCTAAATTTTGACCTTTTAAAGCAGTTGATTTTGCACTCCAGTGCCATGAAGTAGCGCCACAATGCCTAACTACTACCAAATATAGTGCTGCAGTGACGTGGTGCCCAGCAACTTCTTGGGCTGGCGTTACGGTGCCTAGGTTCTGACTTCATCTCCATAATGCTCCGTGTGCATCTAGAAATTCCAAATTCTTTGAAGAACACAAAAAAGAAAAACACTAAATTTAAGCTAAATTTTGATGTTTTCATCTTTAATTCTTCAAATCCATGACCCTTAATCAAATTTAAACCCTAAACTACAATAACAATCATAAACCTTATGTTTTCTTTAATAAAATCATAAAAAATCACAAGATACATATAATATCTTTGTCCTAACAAGCCATATGAAAAAAGACATTCAGTCATGAATATGTGCATGAACAATTCTACTAATTTAACATAGTTTCTACTCTATTACTACTTGTTAGACATTATCATAAATAGGATTGATATCCCACAAAATATAACCTCAAATCTATCATATCAAATTATCAGAATAGATGTTAAAAAATGGATACCTAAGGAATTTATAGCAATTAGAACGGAAGAGTTAGCAGCTTTCTATAAGATCATAGGAGTATATCAGCCTTCCATATTCAAATATGTGTAATGCTCAATAAGGTTCTCTTACTATGATGCTAAGAGGAGAAGAGCTCTACATATAATGATTTGACTTGGGGACCACAACTTAAAAGAGGTGTTTATATACTAAGCTAAACTATTATCCCATCAATCATAGTTTAATTAGTATTAGGTCTCTACACATAACAAGTCCATATCGAATTAGATGTCTCTAGAGCCTAATAAGAGTTAGTTCAAATAGATCACTTAAATTGACCCTAATTTTAAAATAAACCCATAATATATAATTATTATTAATATGTGAGCCTACATAAAAATAATAAATCCTAACATCCCCAACTACTTAGATTTCTTATTGCTACTAAATTTTATGTGACTTTTTAAGCTAATGTCATTGTTCAACATATTTAGTTTGAACTTTATTTTTTCTTTAAGGACTATTTTCTTTGATTAGATTTCTTGTCCACCCCACCATATGTATTTTTATAAATAGTTTTTTAAAACAAATTTAACTATTTAGGTAGGTTTTTGCTTCATTTAACAATTAGAGTCTAGCATAATGAAGCATTTTGGCCAATAATAAACATCTTGCTTGTGTCATTATAATTTTCACTAGTATCATGTATGAATAGTTCATATTTATTAACTTGGATTGTTGCTTTAAACTGCCTACTTTATTTCCATGCGATAAAATTTTGCTCCATCTTAGTATACATTTATCATGAGTTATTTGTAGAAGTAGAATCATGCTTCTACCATATAATGTTATCTGCATTTTGTCAATGACTTACGTGGCTAGAAACAAAAATAGAAAGATCTTTGATAATATTAGAATCATCAAATATAGTTTGTTTCACATTGCTAGAGTTTACTTGAGCAAATAATACTTAGGCTTCTTCTCTCAGTGAAGAAATCCCAATTTATGAATGTTTGACTTTTTTTTGTAGCCATTATGTTTAAGCATTTTGGGCATTTACCTTACTTACCTTTTGTAATAGTTAGTCCATTCAAATTTTGCTCACACTAAATTTATAAAAGTTTATTAAAATAAAATAGTTAGGGTAAAGGATATACAAACCCCCATATTATAGTCAAAGTTTCAAACAAACCCTAAATATTTCAAAAGGGTCATTCAGACCCCTCTTAGATGACAAATTCCATAGGCCAACAATGATCAATAGCCAGTCAACGAATGGTCACCAATGGTCAATGTTGGTCAGCACGGTCAACGGTGGTTGACAGAAGTCAATGGTAGTTATCAGTAGCGGCGGATGGCCACTTTATTTTCAATTCTGTATTTAATATATAGATAGTAAATAACTTAATGTCAATAAAATACATGTAGCTTAATAGTTAAAATGTTTGAATTATGCTTCAAGGTCTTGGGTTCAAGTCCCACCAAGTGTGTTTACCCTTATTTTTATTCTTTATTTAAAATATAGGGGCATAATAGTACTTTTACTTCAAATATAAGGGCATAATAGTACTTTCTTAAAATATATGGGCATAATAATACTTTTACTTCAAATACAAGGGCATAATAGTACTTTTTACTTCAAATGAAGGGGCATACTAGTACTTTCTACTTTAAATACAAGGGTATAATAGTAATTTCAACAATTTAGCCCTCTTGACAAATTAAAAAATAATTTTATCCTTTTTGGTGTTAACTTTGATGGAATCCGTCATCAAACAATGATCCGAATGGCCCTTTTGAAATGTTTGAGGTCTACATAGGATTTTAACTATAACGTAAAAGTATGCATGTCCTTTTCCCTTCAGATTATAAAACGGCCCTATATTTTCTTCTATGCTGCCTTGGTTTTTCTTTTTTATTTTTCAAGATAAAAACTTCATGTTGCATTGGTTTTTTTAAAGCTAATAAATTGTGGTCCAAAGTCATAGTGTTTGATATTTATTAAATTTTTTAAATCAAAAACTTCGACTCTTCATAGAACTCAATCAACTTATTTCCAAATAAATAATTTAACTAAGGAGGGAGAGAGGTGCAAAGACTATTTTATCCCATGTTTATTTCAACAACCTCAATTAATTTATTTATAATAAAATATCATTTTAATCCCTAATTTTATGAATACCAACTTAGTTCCCTCTTTACCAATAAATACCATGTTAACCCCTACCATTAGAAAAATTCTAATAAATAATTTTTTATGTTATTTTTACTATAATGCCCTTGATGTGACAAATGAGATGTTTGTCGCCATGTGAAGAGTAAGCATTTAATTTAATAATGAAATAAATAAATTTAGTTATTAATATTAAATTAATATTATAAGTTTTACATTAAAAAAATACAAAAATATTAAATTTAAATTTTCATTCCCCCACCTACCTCACCACTTTTTCTCCTAAATTTTATTTTTATATTTCCTCTTTTTATTCCCCTCCAACCAAAAATATTTTTTAATTTAATAATCAAATAAATGAATTTGAATCATAATAAGGGATAAGGATAATTTTACTCCAATATTTTGGACTAATTGATAACTTTTCCCTAATTAGATTAAAAATACCTAATTTTACCATAATCTATTAACTATTTTCATTAATTTTAATGATTGAATGATAAAAAAATAATCTAGCAATAGAAATAAATCACACTTTGGACAATCTTACCCATCTATTTCTTTTGAATAGGTGGCGCAATTTCATCCATTAATTTAATTTAATATAATTTTTTTAAAATAAACTTTAATAAAAAGACACGTGTCATAATATAATTACTTACTGACACGTGTTAGCATATAATTGGTTTATATTTTTAATTAAATAATTTTTAAAATAAATTAAATTAAAATTAGAGTTGTCATTATCACCGAAAAACTACAGTTGTCCTGCATTCATTCCAACAAAGTAAAAAAAACTTTAAATTTTCTCTATTAACCAATTGACCATACCCTACACCTTAATTTCCTTAGTCCAATACTTTTTATGTTTGAGAAATTAGAGAAACTTTCAAAAGGTAGTTCTTTATTAAAAAAAGAAAAGAAAAAAAAGAAAAAAGAGTTCATTCAAATAAAATAAAAAGAAATAGAGATGAAAAAAAAGAAGAGAAAAGAGAATAAGAAAATTGAAAGAGTTAGATTTTATCAACTTATTGAAAGAAAAAAAAAAAGAAAAAAAGAACAGGCTATCTCTCTTAAAAAAAAAAGAGTGAGAGAAAAGAGAAAGAACACCCTCAACTTTTGAATTCTCTATTTTTCTCATTCATAGTTTTGTTTATCCATTTGTCTCATTCTTTGATTAACCTCTTCCCAAGCCTATGTTACATCTTAATGAGAAGTCCCTCTTGATTTTAGGGAGCTATAAGTTTGAAGAATATATTACTAATATGGATCGAAAAGTGTAAAAATACTTAAAAGAAATTACTTTGACTCATTCTTAAGTTGTGGGTATTGTTTTTTTTTTTTTTTTTCCATCTGGGTATGGGTGTGACTGTTAGGGATAATGCCCTAAAAGCATGTACTTGTACTGTGTTTTAAAATTAATAAAGTTACAATTTTATACTTGATGAGTGTTCATAATTTTATGACATAAATATCTGAAAATCCCTTGTTTATTTATGTAATCATAACTTTAGTATATAATTGTTATATACAAGAGGATTAAAGTTATGGATAATAAACAGAAAAAGTCTGTAATAAATTAATTAGAGTTTGGGATCTCTAATTAAATATTATTAGTGCAGTCCACAAACATTTAAAATGTAGTAATCTTATCCGGATCACTAATGTAGTGACATTATGGTGGAGGCACTGTATATAATATGATTATATAGGACTGGACCAGACGTAGTTTGAATTCTTATGTAAAATACCATTGTTAATTAAGAATTTAAATAACGTCAACCGATGATCATATGCTGATTAACCTTAATCCTGAGTGATCATAAACTCCTATTTATGTCATTTGAAATATTCGTTATGGTTTGTTTAAAGAACGAACTAAAAACTTGTATTTTGGGGGCATTGTGAGATAAACGGTTGGGAATATGATTTATAGATATAGAATCATTCATTCCTAATGGAAGTTAGAAAGAAGGTTCTCTTAAGGGTTAATTCTAGAACTGAACGGTTAGAGCGCTCAATTTGTAATAATGCTACAAATTAACTGTTCGCTGATGAATTAATGGTACTT
The DNA here is from genome assembly GCA_946807835.1 of Ailanthus altissimus. NCBI lineage: Eukaryota > Viridiplantae > Streptophyta > Magnoliopsida > Sapindales > Simaroubaceae > Ailanthus > Ailanthus altissimus. Next base: position 19,242,635 of record OX327698.1, read on the forward strand.
AAGGATAAAGAAATAATTAGAGGGGTAAAATGGTAATTAATCTAGCTCTAATTATGAATCATCTATGGAGGGTTAAATTGCATGTAGTGATTGAATCAATGGACTGCTCTAAGTTTTTTGAGTAAATTATATCTACAATTTTAAGAGTGCAATTTCAGGTTTTTAGTTGAATAACACTGAAATTAATAAATTGAATTAATTAATTAAATATTTTAATTAATTATTAAAATTTTATTGGAGTTTGAAATTGTAGGTCCATAGGTCCTCAATACCACCTCTTTCGTTATTGCAGTGAACAAATAAAAAGGATTGTGTTATTACACAAATTGTTTGTGTTCAGAAAATAGTTTTTAAATACGTATATTTTATATTTTGATAAAATTAATTAATTAAGAATTAATTAATATAGATAAGATCTTATCTAAATATAATTAAATATTTAATTTAAGAAATTAAATGAATAAAATCTTAAGGATAATTTTTGAAATTATAAAAAAGATTTTAATTTTAATTTTAGTATTTTTTTTTTATTAAAAGACTAATAATGCTCAAATGTTGGGTATTATACGTTAACCATAAAGAGTAGGACTCTATGTGGTTTACATAAATTAAGTCTCCTTTTAAGAGATAATAATTTAATTAGTAAATATTATTAATTAAATTATTTTTTTTTAAATAAGAAGACTAGTCTAAATAAAACACAAGATTTATGAAAAAGCAGGATACGTTTTTTTTTGTTTGAGAGAAGAAAAACAAAACAAAGAAGCCCACTCTTCCTCTCACTGTAAAAACAAGAGGCTTGGTTTGAAATTCTTTGGTGGAAGAAAATTCTGCGTGAATTTAAGGTATGTTTTATTAAATTTTATTTGCTGTAACATCAAAATCATATATTCATAAGATCCTTAGATAAAAAGTGTTTTTATCTAATGAAAACAAAGATTATGAAATTTTTTTGTTTTCTATTCCGCTGCATTATGAATTTCATAACAATAAAACCATCCAACAATTGGTATCAGAGTGATGGTTTCTTAAATATATGATTTTTGATGTTATGATTTAGTTTATATTTTGCTGGATATGTATGTTTTAGTGGGTACTTGCATTTTTATATTATTCATGTGATGAATGATTGTTTTATGTATGGATCCTTTGGTCGTTAATTATATGGTCCTTTAAGATTAATTATAATTTTTTTTATTAGATCAAAATTTTGTAAACCCATAAAGGGGTAAAGGTTTATTTTTTGTAATATTTATTTTTATCTATTAGTGCTACTTTGCTCCTTTTGCCGCAAAGAAAAAGATTTGATAATCTATTTATTTTTGTTTCTTGCCACTGGAAGACAAAAGAAAAAGCAAGAAGAAGAAAAAAAAATTGAAACATATGTTTCTGTGAAGAGAGTAGAAGAAGACGGAAAAAAAAAGAGAGAAATTTTGGTAGCTTACCGCCACCGTTTACTATTTAGGATAAGGGAGTCAAATATTGGCATCCCTTGCTGAAAAGAAAAATATATAAATTTTTTATTTTACTTTTTTTCTTTTTAAAGTTCAAATTATTTGAATTATGTATATTTGTTTATAAAAAAAAAAAAGAAAATTTGTCCAATAGTTAGACTATCTTGTAAAATATATTATGGGCCTAAGAAAAGTTTTTATACCCAAATGTATAAAATTACAAATAAAATGGATTGGGCTTATTATAGACTTAAGAAGACTACGTGCAACTGGGCCTGCGTGCCTGTATTTTTATGTAATTTATTTACTCTTATTTTATGGGTTGTAATTTAAAATTTTAGAGGACCCGGCCAAAGTTATATTAAATATTAATTTATGTTATTTATTTATGTGATGAGTTATGACATGATCATGCATAATTATATACCATGCATTTGTTCTCATTCATATTATTGTAATATGACATGCATACATGCCATAATTAATATTTAAATAGTTTTATTTTATTATGACATTTTATAATTAATAAGATTAAATTAGTAGATTGATTAGTATGTTTAGAACTTGTATAATTAATCAAATAATGTGAAATTAGATTTAATAGTTAAATTGGTTATTTCACATTATTCTATGTAACCTAAATTAAATAGCTTGATTTAGGATTACTTAGAAAATTATTAATAAAATTATTGATCTTATTATTTATAAAAATAATTAATTAATTCAATAATTGAAAAATTAGGTTCACCTAAATTGTTAGGCCTATTTAATAAGAATAGTTAGACTAATGAACCTAGGTCCAATAAGATTGAATTTTATTAGAATTAATTAACTATACTTAGTAATTTGTTATATGAGATATAATAATTTGCTGAAGTTATACAACATAAAGATATTTTATAAATTGTAAAAATACATAGTTAAAAATAGTGAGTGGGAGAGGGTATATGACAATGAACCCACCGATCTCCATTATTAGTACAACATCGTGAGATATAGGCGGCGCCTCGCGACGCTTTGATTTCGTCCTCCCTACGGAGGGTGTTCGCCTATTTCAATAGCAAGGTTGACTTCTTAGAGATAGGATTAAGTGATGTATTTCATAATTGACCGACCCTACGGCGGCATTTTTTGAGTTAAGTCATATTAATCTAAAATAATGGGTTACACTCACAAAGATATAATTAAGAGGTTAATCATGTCTTGACCGAAATAAACGGTAGTTAATAGGTAAATGAAAATATGAGATATTTTAAAATTTTCCTATTAATTTCAGATAGTCTTAATTTTAATTTTAATTTAATGTGACCTACCCTACGGCGGCATATTAATTGTTAAATTGAACTATCGTGGATTAGTATATATATTTATGTGTTTAAATAAATGCAGTCATGCATCATGTTTACTATTCTAAAAATCGTTATGATATTTATTCAAGTATTCTTAAAATTGCTTTATTTATTTATTTTAGCATCATGTCTGGAACAAACCTAATCATAGCCCTCTTAGCAAATGAAAAATTGACTGGTGATAACTTTGTAAAATGGAAAAGCAATATGAATATTGTGCTGATCTGTGAAGACCAAAAGTTCGTCCTTATGGAGGAGTGTCCTCCGGAACCTGCAGTCAATGCTCATCATAATGTACGGGAGCAATATGAGAAGTGGATACAGGCCAATAATAAGGCCCGCTGGTATATACTTGTCAGCATGAGCGATGTGCTTAGAATGAAGCACGAGCATTTAAAAACTGCACATGAGATATGGGACTCTCTCTAAGCGATGTTTGGCCAGCAGTCGAAACAAAACCGCCATAAAGCTACTCGTAGCTACATGAATGCTAAAATGAAAAAATGAGTTCTAGTGCGTGAGCATGTTTTGAACGTGATCAATTTAATGCATCAGGCAGAGATCCATGGAGCCACCATAGATGATAAGACTCAAGTCAGCATTATTCTGGAGTCCCTTACTCCAGCCTTTTCGCAGTTCAAAACAAATTATATCATGAACAAGCTCTCATATAGTATGACTCAGCTACTTAATGAACTGCAAACTTTTGAGGCTATATCAGATAAGCCTAAAGAATCTGAGGCAAATATTGATGAAGCTAAAAAGTCTTCCTCTAAGCAAAATAAAAAGAGGAAGAACATTGGTGGTGGTTCAGGTTATGGAGGAAAAGGCAAGAAAGCCTTTAACCGCAGTAAAAGTAAAAAAAAAGGACTCTAAAGTAAAGAAAAGAAAGTGTTTTCATTGTGGAGTCGAGCAGCATTGGAAGAGAAACTGTAAAAAGTATCTCTCTAAGCTAAAAAAAAAGAACAAAGGTAAATATGATTTATTGGTTTTAGAAGCCTGTTTAGTGGAAGATGAACTTTCTCTTTGGATAATTGATTCAGGAGCCACTAATCGTGTTTGTTCTTCCTTGCAGATGCTTAGCTCTTCTAAGGAGCTCGTTGATGAAGACTTTACCATGCGGGTTGACAATAGGGCAGTCATTTCAGCTTTAGCAGTGGGAGTGGCTCGATTAAATTTTGGGAATAATTTTTTAATTTTAAATAATGTTTATTTTATTCCTGAATTCAGAAGGAATTTGATTTCTGTTTCTAAGTTGCATAAATAATTGTTTAATATTTCTTTTTATAATAATGAGATTATTATTGGTAGAAATGGTTTAGATATTTGTCATGCGAAATTAGAAAATGAGCTTTATATTTTAAGGCCTGATGAGCCCTCACTGCATAATTCTGAACTATTTAGAGTAGAATATCTTAAATCTACTAAAAGGAAAAAGTTTTCTCTTAATGATGACACGTATCTTTGGCATCTTAGATTAGGTCATATTAATCTGGATAGGATAAACAGGTTAGTAAAGGATGGTCCTTTAAGAGAGCTAAACGTTGGCACTCTTCCTGTATGTGAATCTTGTCTATAGGGTAAAATGACTAAAAGATCCTTTTCAGCTAAGGGTGAAAGAGCCAAGAAACCACTTTAGCTTGTACATACTGACGTTTGTGGTCCATTAAATGTACAAGCAAAAGGCGGTTATGAATATTTTGTCTTATTTATTGACGACTATTCAAGATACGATTATGTTTACCTAATGCAAAGAAAATCTGAGACTTTTACAAAGTTCAAAGAATTCTTAGCAGAAACTGAAAAACAATTAGCTAAAACTCTTAAAACCCTTCGATCTGATCGAGGTGGTGAATACCTTGACACAGAGTTCAAAGATCACCTATTGGAGCATGGGATTTTATCCTAACTCACAGCACCTGGAACACCACAGCAAAATGGTGTTGTAGAAAGGAGAAACAGAACCTTGCTAGATATGGTTAGGTCTATGATGAGCTACTCTTCACTACCGCCCTCATTTTGGAGTTATACACTACAGAGAACGATCTACATTTTGAATGTAGTACCTTCTAAATCTATCCAAAGTACACCCTTAGAGATGTGGAATGGTAGTAAACCTAGTTTATGTCATTTTCGCATATGGGGGTGTCTGGCACATGTGCTGAAAGGAAAAACTGAAACGTTAGAATGACGAACAGAATTTTGTCTGTTTGTAGGCTATCCTAAAGGCACAAGAGGAGGTTTGTTTTATAGTCCTCAAGAAAAGAAAGTGATTGTATCGACAAATGCCACTTTTCTTGAAAATGATTATATATTAAACTACAAACCTCGCCGTAAGATTGTACTGGAGGAAATGCTTTCTGATCAGATCAGACCTTTACCACTGACAGTTAGTGAACGACAAAGTCAGGTAACCACCAATTATGATCGGAACACCTTGGAACCTCGACGTAGTGGAAGGATAGTGAGACTACCTTCTCATTACATAGAGGAGGGGAAGGCACAAGTAGTTGTGTCTGACACAAGAGAAGATGATCCATTGACATATAGACATGCAATGGAAGATTCTGATAATGAAAAATGGCAAGAAGCCATGAACTAAGAAATGGAATCTATGTACTCCAATTCAGTCTGGGAACTTGTAGATTCACCTGAAGATGTCAGGCCCATTGGATGTAAATGGATCTTCAAGAAGAAAAGAGGCGTGAATGGAAAAGTAGAGACTTTCAAAGCAAGACTAGTGGCAAAGGGTTATACTCAAAAAGATGGAGTCGACTATGACGAGGCTTTCTCGCCAGTAGCCATGCTCAAATCCATTTGCATTCTCTTGTCCATTGCTGCATGTCTTAATTATGAGATATGGTAAATGGATGTCAAGACAGCCTTTTTGAATGGCTATCTTGAAGAGAGAATCTACATTGTGCAACCAGAGGGATTCGTGGCAGAAGGTCAGGAGCAGAAAGTCTGCAAATTGCTCAAGTTCATTTATGGACTTAAGCAAGCTTCAAGGTCTTGGAACTTAAGATTTGATGAGATAATTAAATCTTATAGTTTCAAGCAAAATGTTAATGAACCTTGTGTATACAAGTACATCAAGAATAAAAAAAAGTGGTTTTCCTAGTACTTTATGTGAATGACATTTTACTCATTGGGAATGATGTGGAAGCATTATCGAACATAAAGAAGTGGCTGGCCAAGAACTTCTAAATGAAGGATTTGGGAGAGGCAAGTTATGTCCTTGGGATCCAAATTATTCGGGATCGCAAGAATAGACTATTGGCACTGTCTCAGGCATCGTATATTGATAAAGTGCTTACGCGATTTTTGATGCAAAATTCTAAGAAAGGTCAATTACCGACTCGACATGGAATTGTTCTTTCTAAAGAGCAGTGTCCTAAGACACCTCAGGAGGAAGAAAATATGAGACGGGTTCCTTATGCCTTAGCAGTCGGTAGCCTCATATACGCTATGTTGTGCACGAGGCCTGACATTTGCTATGCAGTGGGAATAGTTAGTCATTATCAATCCAACCTTGGATTGGCTCACTGGATTGCGGTAAAGCATATTCTTAAGTATATTCGGAGAACGAGAAACTATATGCTTGTGTATTCGGGTGGAGACCTGAACCCCACTGGTTATACTGATTCTGATTTTCAATCAGATAAAGATAGTCAAAAGTCAACATCTGGGTCAGTGTTTACTCTTTGTGGCGGAGCCATAGTCTGGAGAAGTGTAAAACAATCCAGTACTGCTGATTCAACCATGGAAGCTGAATACATAGCAGCTTGCGAAGCAGCTAAAGAAGCAGTATGGCTTAGGAAGTTCTTCATTGATTTGGAAGTTGTTCCAGACATAGATAATCCATTGACCCCTTACTGTGACAATAGTGGGGTAGTGGCAAATTCAAAGGAACCCAGGAGCCACAAGAAAGCAAAGCATATAGAGAGAAAGTATCACTTGATTAGGAAAATAGTGTATAGAGGTGATGTGACAGTCATGAAGATAGCGTCTGAAAATAATCTTGCAGACCCGTTCACCAAGACATTACCGACTAGGTCGTTTGAGAGTCATATGGAGGGCATAGGTTTAAGAGACATGTCTCACCTGCTTTAGGGCAAGTGGGAGATTGTTAGGGATAATGCCCTAAAAGCATGTACTTGTACTATTTTTTTGAAATTAATAAAGTTATAATTTTATACTTGATGAGTGTTCATAATTTTATGACATAAATATCTGAAAATACCTTGTTTATTTATGTAATCATAACTTTAGTATATATTTGTTATATACAAGAGAATTAAAGTTATGGATAATAAACAGAAAAAGTCCGTAATAAATTAATTAGAGTTTGGGATCTCTAATTAAATATTATTAGTGCGGTCCACAAACAATTAAAATGTAGTAATCTTATCCGGATCACTAATGTAGTGACATTATGGTGAAGGCACTGTATATAATATGATTATATAGGACTGGACCAGACGTAATTTGAATTCTTATGTAAAATACCGTTGTTAATTAAGAATTCAAATAACGTCAATCGATGATCATATGCTGATTAACCTTAATCCTGAGTGATCATAAACTCCTATTTATGTCATTATGTCATTTGAAATACTCGTTATGGTTTGTTTAAAGAACGGACTAAAAACTTGTATTTTGGGGGCATTGTGAGATAAACGGTTGGGAATATGATTTATAGATATAGAATCCATTCATTCCTAATGGAAGTTAGAAAGAAGATTCTCTTAAGGGTTAATTCTAGAACTGAACGGTTAGAGCGCTCAATTTGTAATAATGTTACAAATTAACTATTCACTGGTGAATTAATGGTACTTAAGGATAAAGAAATAATTAGAAGGGTAAAACGGTAATTAACCTAGTTCTAATTATGAATCATCTATGGAGGGTTAAATTGTATGTAGTGAGTGAATCAATGGACTGCTCTAAGTTTTTTGAGTAAATTATATCTACAATTTTAAGAGTGCAATTTCAGGTTTTTAGTTGAATAACACTGAAATTAATAAATTGAATTAATTAATTAAATAGTTTAATTAATTATTAAAAATTTATTGGAGCTTGAAATTATAGGTCCATAGGTCTCCAATACCACCTCTTTCGTTATTACAGTGAACAAATAAAAAGGATTGTGTTATTACACAAATTGTTTGTGTTCAGAAAATAGTTTTTAAATACGTATATTTTATATTTTGATAAAATTAATTAATTAAGAATTAATTAATATAGATAAGATCTTATCTAAATATAATTAAATATTTAATTTAAGAAATTAAATGAATAAAATCTTAAGGATAATTTTTGAAATTATCAAAAAGATTTTAATTTTAATTTTAATTTTAGTATTTTTCTTTTATTAAAAGACTAATAATGCTCAAATGTTGGGTATTATACGTTAACCATAAAGAGTAGGACTCTATGTGGTTTACATGAATTAAGTCTCCTTTTAAGAGATAATAATTTAATTAGTAAATATTATTAATTAAATTATTTTTTTAAAATAAGAAGACTAGTCTAAATAAAACACAAGATATATGAAAAACGTAGGATACGTATTTTTTTGTTTGAGAGAAGAAAAACAAAACAAAGAAGCCCACTCTTCCCCTCACTGTAAAAACAAGAGGCTTTATTTGAAATCCTTTGGTGGAAGAAAATTCTGCGTGGATTTAAAGTATGTTTTATTAAATTTTATTTGCTGTAATATCAAAATCATATATTCATAAGATCCTTAGATAGAAAGTGTTTTTATCTAATGAAAACAAAGATTATGAAATTTTTTTATTTTCTATTCCGCTGTGTTATGAATGTCATAATAATAAAACCATCCAATTGTGACATCATTCTTATTATAGTTTTTATTCACTTTACCATCTCATGTGAGTGGCAAAATATATATTGGGTTTTTTTTTTTTTTTTTAGAGTGTCATTCTTTGACCTACATCTTGTGAATTTTGGATATAGATAATAGTTTGATTAGTGTAGCTTTTAAAATTGAGTTTTTTGCACGACTTTACTCGACTAATATATACAAATTCGTAGATGTCGAGTTACTATTTTTCTAAGCTATAGATAATACTCATACTCCCGTTAGATTGTTGTCATTAATTTAATAAAAATAAATAAATACATATTGCCTTTGAGAAAGAAAAATTTAAACATTTTTTAAGTTAATCTTCATGGTGTTTATAGGCATCATCGCCAAAAACCATAACAAGACTATAACTCCTCCACTAAGGCTATCTAGGGATTTAAAGGCTTGTTGCATATGCTAAATGCAATCGCAATCACCTATAAAAATGGTTTAAGTAGAATTTTTATTTTTAAGTTTTTTTTATTATTTTTTTTTGTTGGAGGACTAACAAAATCTAGGTTTGGAGGTTTTGATATGTCTATTTTTATTACTTATATAGCTCTTATATGTATATAATTATTAGTTTTTTATTTTATTTATTTATTTTTATTAAGGTATTTTTCTTAAATAAAAAAATAAAAAAAGATGCAAAAAAAAAGAGACTTAAAGACAAACTAATTAAGGAAACTAAACAAAGACATGCCCAAAAATAAGGAAAGCCTCGTAAAATTCTTGCGTAAAGCATTTTATTCTCCAAATTAGAAAAGTGAATTCATGGCCATATAATAATATAAATAGGGCTGTATTAGGCAGCCAAAACAGAAGAATAGGAAAAAAAAAAGGTGAAAACAACTGAGGAAGTAGAAAGACGAGAAAAAAAAGAAGAAAAAAAAAACTTAGAAAGCTTTCAAGTTTTTCATCCTTTGCATGGTTAGTTTTATTTTCTTTGTTGTTCTAAATTTAACCGTATTTTTCTAATTTTTTTTATATTGAGATTGAAGATGATACCCTATTTGATAAAGTAGTTCTTTTTTTTATTAAATTAATTATCTTTATTTGTTTTTTAATGTCTATGATTCTTATTTTTTAAGAATAATTGAATTAAAATTCTTTTCATCATTAATATCAAGTATTTTTTATAGTTAGGAACTTGTTTAATTATTTTATTTTTGAAATTTTAATAATTAATGTGATTTCCTTTGATTTTTTGTTTTCTTTTCATTGAATTGATACAAAAAATACTAAAGTATATAATTAAGTGAAGTGAAAAAGAACCTATTCAAGATTAATTAATTTGTGCTCATAGATTGATTTCGATATGTCACTTTAATTTTGAAAATTAATTGATAAATAATAGAATTTTTAAGTTAAATATTGGTAGACTCTAAAACTTTGATAATTTTAATCACTTTTGAATTTTAAAATTTTTAATTATTTATTTTAATTTTTTTATTTTCATTAATTTAATTTTTTTCCAAATAATTTTTTTAAAATTAAAATTATATTTATTTAGATTAAATTAGTTCTTCTTAATTTTAAATGATCCCAATAAGTTCAATCTCGTTTTTCATTTTTTTTATATTTCCACGATCTCGTTTTTCACTTTTCGAAAAACTTTTCTATATTTCCACGGTCTCGTTTTTCACTTTTCTATATTTCCATAGACTCGTACATTTGCGAATAAAATTAAAATTAAAATTTGCACAACAGCTACGTAAATGATAGTTTCGGGGAGAATCTAGACAACATGTGGAAATTGGAATATGATCAAAAGTTCTGCCTTTTTTTTTTCAAGAAGCTTGATTAGAAAAAAGATGATTAAAGTCCAATTGACAACATGCTTTACTGTCATTTAGAGAAGTTTCCTTCTAAAATACGACTTTACACAAAGTTCAGGAATAATAAATGGAAGGAATATATTTTCATGGCCACTTAATATACCCTTGACGAAAAGTAAACACCGCATTAATATAAGTACTTCTATTAATTCAGCATAAAAACATTTAAGTACAAGAACCTAGGTTAAAGAAATGATACTACCCAAGATACTTGAGCAAGCAATATGACACAGTGACTTCAAGACCAGATAGCACATAATGTGACCCAAAGAATTTTTAAAAAGAAAAAATAGAAAAGAACATAGTAGCAATAATAACCTAGTTAATCTGTCTAAACAGGCTTCTCGAATTTGAGATTCTCTAACCGAATTGTGTTCAAGCTACACAACTGTCTGCACTGGATACATGTGAATGCAATCTTCCCACGGGCTATTTGGAGAGGGCTTCACATTCCGGAGAGCCTCCCAGACTGCACTGTTACATTTAAAACCACTTCCGAAGGCAATCTGCCAAAGTCGGTGCCCCTTTCGCATCCTACCTTTTGCCTCTGTGTAAGCCAGCTCATACCAAATTGAACTTGATGAAGTGTTACCAAAACGATGTAAAGTCATCCTAGATGCCTCAACATGTATTGGGAGAAGCTGCAAATTCTTCTCAAGCTCATCAATCACAGCCCTCCCCCCAGCATGTATGCAGAAATGATCGAAAGCAAGCTTGAAATCAGGAATATAAGGCTTGACTTTCGCATTAAACAACTTTTTGGCAACCAAAGTTGCAAAGAAAAGAAGTTGCTCACTTATAGGAAGAACAATGGGACCTAATGTTGTGATGTTTGTCTTCAGCGCCATACCAGCAATAGCCATTAAATCCTTAGACAACGACACCCCTGTTTTTCCTGCATCATCCTGCTCCTGATAGACACACTTAAATGCATTATCATCAGCCCCTTTATGTGTTCTCACCACATGAACAAGCTTATACTTTGCCCGGTGTCTATCCTTCGCTTTATTTGACAACAATACAGCGGCACCCCCAACTCTAAACAAACAATTGGGTATCAACATGGATTTCTTGTTCCCAAAATACCAATTCTGAGTAATATTTTCGGTACTAACAGCAACCGCATAAGTATTCCTATGTACTAGCAACATATCCTTAGCAAGGTCAACAGTTATAACCCCAGCACTACACCCCATACCACCAAGATTAAAGCTCCTTATATTACCCCTCAACTTATACTTATTAACAATCATAGCAGATAATGAAGGTGTAGGATTAAACAAACTACAATTAACAACAAGAATACCAATATCTTTCGGCTTCACATTAGTATTAGCAAATAAATTATCCAAAGCACCAAACATCACCTGCTCTGCTTCCTCTCTTGCAGCAGCCATTGAAGGCCTTGGAGGGAGATAACGCATAGCCTCAGGCACATAAGTTTCTTCACCAAGACCCGATCTTTCCAAAATCTTGCGCTGAAACTCCAACGACGACTCATCAAAATCACCAGTAAGCCTCGAATGCTCCATAAACTGATGGAACCTGACTTGAAGATGAGAGGGAGGACGGTAACAAGAAAAGTCAACTAAATAAACGGATCTGGATCGGGTCATGATGTAAACGGTGGACCCGAAAACAAGAAATGCAGAGCAAATAATGACACTGACAAGATTGTACTTAAGGTTAAGCCAAAGCTGCTGAATGTCATCTGGGTTCATTTGAGACGCTTCAATGATAATGACTGCCATTAAAGGAACTAGCAAAAGGGTCAGAAGATGAGTCATCAAATAGTGATAACCCAACTTGACATACTTCAAATTCACACTCTGAAGAAAATCCGGCAGCCTCCTGCTCTGCTGGATCTGAACACCACCAGCACTGGTGCTATTTTTAGAAGCAGTACCCATGGCGCTTACTATAAAAACAAACCTTTATTTGATTCCTGAACTGGGTTTTTCTTGTAGCCAGAGAAGATTATATATATGTATACATATATATATATATATGGTGAAAAACAAGAAGCTGCGTAGCAAAACGGATCTTTATAGAAAATATAAGTAAATAAACTTGGGGAGTTTGAGTGAATGGATGGGTGGGTTTAGAGAGGGTTGATGCAACTGCAATAACGAGCAGAAGCCATTGTTAAACACGTAGATAGATTATCAGATTGAGATTTGAGCGAGAGGTTAGCTGTTCTAAATATTGAACTTACCTTTTTTTATGGCTGCATTTGCTCTGCAACCTCTCTCTCTCTCTCTCTCATTTTGTACACCTACCACCGTTGTCTGATCAATACATAAGTGTCTGTATGGAATGTATATGAAGAATCCTGAAACAAAGCGGACGAACTTGGCAAATATCTAGAAATTGAGGGAAATTTTGAAATTTACAGCTTCTTTTGTTTAAGGACAGTAGATTTTTTATTTTTTTTTATTTTTTGTTTTTAGCTTAAGAGGAGTTTGCATAAATTGCAAAGCGGTTTCCTTGCACGCTACATTAGCTTGGGACTAGAAACCCAATTTGTATTTTTTTTTTCTCCTGAAACGAAATGGAAATATAAAATTCAGCCTCGTATGGGTTTCCTCACTTGATACGCTTTTGTCTGGTAGCAATTAATAATTTAATTCACTAAAACACAATATGATTTTTTAGATAAGAAAGAAAAGAATTTTCTCGAACTAAAACTAACGAGTTCCATTTGAAAGTTACATGTAAAATATGCAATAAGGTTGAGACTAGAAGGTTTGGTCTTTATTTGTAAGGGCTATTAACACTATTACCCCCTGAAGTTTATACAAATCACATTTTTAATAAAATTTTAATTTTAATTATATCATCACTCTCTCTATTTAATTTAAAAGATAAAAATACTTTTAAAATTATTTTTTTATCAAATAAATGACTACAGAATTTTTAAAGATTAAAAATATTTTTATCTTTTAAATTAAATAAAAATAATAATAATATAATTAAAATCAAAATCGTCATTAAAATGTAATTTTAATAAACCTTAGGAGGTGACAGTGTTAATACCCATATTATATTTGTTATGAATTGAAGATATTAAATTTTAACCATTTTAAGTTATTTTTGTATTTCTTCGCTATATAACCAATCGGTCCAGTTAAGAAAGACTTCAATTGGATTAAAAGTTTTGTGAACCGGTTAATATAGAGCAAATTCAATTCCACAAAAATCTTTTAGCTTTCAAAAGTACACAAAGATTTCAAATTAAAGTCTTTTTTATATTTAAAACAAATTAAAAAGATCAATTTTTATAAATAAAAATAAAATTTTATTTAAAATCTACCAATTTTTTTATGCAAACTTATAATCAAATTTTTATATTTTAGTGTTAGCACAAACTAAAATAGGCAAACACTTATTGAACCAACGTCAATAAACTATAATCATAAGTTCAACTAATTATAATTTTCCATTGTAAATTCAGTTTGAAAAAAAAAATTAATTTTTTTTACTGTCAACTTGAGAAGGAAAAAAATATGTGTTTTTTTTACTGTTAATTAGAGAAACAAATTTAATTTTTAAAACGGCTATAAAATAAGGAAACAATTTCTATCTCAACTATCCCCATCATATGTCACTTGCTTCCTCCTATGTCTCACCCTCTATTTTCTTCTCATTCTCACCTCAAACATTTTCTAGCCTTTTTAGCATTAACAATTTGGATGGGTAAAATTTAAACGAGATCTTAGAAGAAACAAGTCATTTTGGTTTATAAATTTACCATTTACTCATTTTTTTAATTATCAAAAATTCCATTGCCAATATAAATAAAATAGTATAAATTAATTTAGAGAAATATAACAGCTTTTTTATTTAAAAATTTAATAATTATATATGTATAACGCAAAATAATAAATATGCATTTTGTAAATAGTATAATTAACACTGTGTAATAAATTATAAATAATTAAATAACATTGTATAAATAATAAATTTATATTATATTGTAATTAATAACTTTTTTTTATTTGTTAGATTAATATGATTACTGATATTAAATATATGTATTTTAATAAAAATACAAACATTTTTTATTAAATAATTATTTGATAGTGCAAGTATACTAATTTTATTATTTACACAATATTTTTACTGTTTTATACTATATAGATATAATTATTAATTTTTTATATAAAAATATTATTATATCATTTCAAAATTAATTTATACTATTATAATTATAATAAAAAATTAAGTTTTTAAATATTATCAAATATTAAGAATTTTGGTAGTTAACAAAACTAATAAATAACGTTTACCCATTTTATTTTAATAGGATGTTTAACATATTTTTACCAAAGAAATATTAAAGATAGTTGTGCGACGGTCAATGCATAATTATTTCGTCAATTTTATGTTTTATAAAAATCTTACCTATAATCTATTGATAATCTTATACTAACTAGCATTAGAATAATTCATCTGTGTATAAAATTAATACTTCATATATACGGAAGCCTTATATACGTATAATAAAAAAGTAATTTAATAGATTGCGTAACTTATTATATAAAAAAAATTTAGATATAAGTTAAAATTTTGTAATATACTATAAATTATGTAAAAATTATAAATTAATAAGCAACGTCATAAAATAATGTTGTTTTCTATACGTATGGAATATTATTATGAATACTCTTGAGATATTGTCTAATATTAATAAAATATATTAATTTAAAAATAAACAGTAATACTCAATATTTACAGAATTTTTATGAAAATTAATTGTCAAATGAATAATATTATTATTTTAATATTATTTTGTTCAAACAACCCTTATCTTGTTTTCAAACATTCTTATCATTGTATTTAAACACATTTACTCCATTATCCAAATAAGATTATTCTTGTATCTCAACACTCAAATAAAATATAAAAAAACACACAAAACCGTCGATTTTAACAGTCATAATGGCCACCGGTTACTACCAACCAAAATGGCCCATAACCAACTGACAAAATGGTTGTAAATTTTTGCTAGTAATTGGCTATTGGTATTGCCAACCAATTTGCCCGTTGGTCCAACGATCACTTTGGCCACTGGAACCAGCAACTATTTGGTAGCTAGAACCGACGGCTGTTTGGTTGCTAATTTTATATTTTTTATTAATTTATTTTTTTAAACTATTATTATTAATTAAAAATAAAAAATATTATTATTTTATTATTTAAAAAATTAAAATTTTTAAAAATTGTGTTTTGTAAGAGTTGAATATGATTCAAAGGGTAATTAAGGTATTTTATATAATTTTGTTAATTTTAAGAAAATATTTTTTAAATGTTAAGCGTTAATATTTATTTTTTAAACTAATAAATTTTATTATTTGTAATAATATTTTCTGTACACATGTGTATATATATAAATATTATCTAATCACCTTCTCTAGCATCATTCGTTTGAAGTAAGAGAACAAACAATAAATTAATTATAGTTTAATAAATAATTAACTAAAATTACAAGTCTATCAACTCACATCTCATAGTCGTAAGCTTTACGCTTTAAGACTTTAGGAAGTCAAGATTTGCAACCAGTTAAAGCTCACAAGGGGGTATTCACCCTATCAACCCCTGATTTTGACATAAATTATAGTTTAATTGTGACTTTGGTTTTTATTATACTGTCACCCCTTTATTTAATTTAAAAGATTAAAATACCCTCCCTTTATAACAAATTTATAGGATATTTTTGTCTTTTCATTATATAAAGGGGGTTACAGTATAACTCCAATCAAAGCATCCATAAACTGTAATTTATGTCAAACTCAGGGGGGACGATGTTAATACCCCAGATCACAAGTGAGTTCTATTCATATTCTTATTTGATATATTGAGGCGCGTTTCCGCGGAAGCGACCCCACATAAACTAATGATCCCAATAATATAAAGACTTCGTGAATTAAAATAATAAATAAAAAGAATTCATATCTTCATCGTCATGATTAACGGGCAGCTTTCCGTTTTTGACTGTCAGAAGTCGAAGTCAATAACCTCGGGATAACGCCAATGGTTACAATTCTTCAGTTAGAATCATGCCTATGTCATGAATGACATGAGTAAACAATAAATATTTTTTATAAGTTTTTTTCTTTTGTTATAATGTTAAGTTTATAAAATTGATATCATAATGCGGTAAAGATAAAAATTTGAGCGAATTTTAAATATATAAAAGTAGATAGATAATGTTATTTAATATATTAATTTGTTGGGTTAATAATAAATGTTTAAATATGATAAATAATATCAAAATAAATTTTAATATTTATTTACATGTGAGCTTAAAAATTATTTAATGAAAATGTTATTTTTACGTGAGTTGGAGACCTTTCGTGAGTAGTAGAGATGTATAATATAAGTTAAGTGAGCCATAAAATTTTTATATTTTAAATTTTAATAAAATTTATTACATGAGATGTAAATTTTATAATAATAATATAATGATTAATATTGTAGGGTGTTGTGTGCGTGGGTATCGTGTTATGAGTGAATTTGTGTATTTTAAATAATTTAAATATTATATGTCTCACATATAATACAGTAAAAGTAATACATATTAAAATAATTTTATTGGTATTTTTATTACACTAATAAAATTAGAGAATTTATCTTTAAAATGTGTTTTAAATAATTTTTAATTAAAAATATAGTCAACTTCTTCAAATTAAAATAATAATTTTATTTTTTAAAATTATTTAAAACAACTCTCGTTTATAATTTATTCCTCTCTCTCGAAGTGTTTTAACGATTTTGATATATAAGTTAATAAGAAAAATAAAACTAAACTAAAAGTAATTCGATTTTATACACCTTTTGAACTCTCAAGCAACGTACTATTTATACACAATCATTACCTATTGTTCAACCAATTAAAAGTGGGTTGATTGCCACTTGTGAAAGCATGAATAAGTAATTAATATGCTTAATTAAAATGGTGGCTTTTTATCAACAGATTAGTGGCAAAAGTCGCCCCCTCGTACTGAAATTTGAATTGAAACGAATTCAATTCATTTTGTTACATTTACTTTTATCTAATAGAGAGCAAACATATAACCAATAAAATCAAATAAGCCAATTGCATTTAACCACCTTTCAATTATTTTTTATTTCTTCCAGTGAAATCAAAACAAGTAGGCATTATATTATATCAAATTCATTTAACATGTAAATACTGAATAACAAATTAAAATAATAATTATTTTATTTACTTACTTACAAATGTCCAATTTAATATTTATATAAATTATTAACATAATTTAATACATACATTAAATAGATAAAAGTGTCAAGTTTCACCTGACATAATTTTAAGTTTAACATTTAAACCTTATTTATTGTCCTAATATTAGATTTAACACTTAAATCTTATCTATTCTTCGAGAGGCTCTAAATAAATAAATAATTAATTAATATAATTTAAATAAAATAATTATTATTTTATTTAAATAGTAATTTTATCTACCAATACCCAATTTAGTATTCATACAAATTATTGGCATAATTTAAGGCATATACTAGATAGATAAAAGTGTCAAGTCTTACTTGAAACAATTTTAAGTTTAACACTTAAATCTTAACTACTCCGTAAGAGATCTTGAAATAAATAAATGGTCGGTTAATATAATTTAAATAAAATAATAATTATTTTATTTAAATGGTAACTTTATCCACTAATTAGGGTGGGTAAAAAACTGAAAAACCAAATCAAACCCGAGAAATCAAACTAAACCGTCCGGTTCGGTTCGATTTTTGGTTTTTTAATTCAAAAAACAAAAAAAAAATTGGTTCTGTTCTCAATTAGAAAGGCCAAACTGAAAAACAAAAATTTAAAAAAATAATAAAAAAATCCAAAAAGATTTTAAAAAAATTGAAAAACTGAACGAACCAAATTGAACAAAAAAAAGTTTAAATTAAGTCCATTTGAGCCAAACCGAATTGAAAAATCGAAAACCAAACTGATTCTATGAACCGAACCGATTCGGTTCACTGTGAGCTCAGTTCGATTTTTAATTTTAATTTTAAAAAACGAACTGGGATTTGCCCACCCTTACTACCAATGCCCAATTTAGCACCTATACAAATTATTAGCATAATTTGAGGCATATACTGGGTAGATAAAAGTGTCAAGTCTTACTTGACACAATTTTAGGTTTAACACTTAAACCTTAGCTTGACTTGACACAATTTTAACTTTAACACTTAAACCTTAACTACTCCCTGAAAGACCTTGAAATAAATAAATGGCTGATTAATACAATTATTTTATTTAAATGGTAGCTTTTATCTACCAATGCCCAATTTAGTACCCATACAAATTATTGGCATAAATTTAGGCATATACTAGGTAGATAAAAGTGTAAAGTTTTATTTGGCACAATTTTAGGTTTAACACTTAAAACTTAGCTACTTCTCGAGAGACCTTGAAATAAATTCATATTTTTCGAAAACTTTTTGAATCGAACAATTCTATCTGGTGCGCTACCCACGTGCTCAACGAGTATACTTCATATAGTGAGACTCCCTAGGTTCACACCAATTTTGTCTCACGAAATATTTTCGTAAGTCTATAACTGATGCCCTACACACACGTTATGGATAATATAAAATGGCAAGTTAAACCATACAAGTTGAGGTTAATCCATATTCGTACAATCCTTCCGTCATTAATATTCTGGAAGAGCGGAGACCTAGATCAACAACGTCAAGTCTCCTATTGGTCAACCATAAACATATTTCTTCGATTTATATTCCGATAAATAATATTCACAAACTCTCTTGCGATTTTATTTATACCACGGGAAACTCTTTCCCAAGTTTAATGCTTATGGCCATAAGACTTCCTGGAACACAACCTTAGAGCATCTGGATATTTAGCTCACCCATATGAGCTGACAGATCTCATGTCTACATTCACCGAACTCCATAAGCATTGGACCATACCTAGCGACACCCAGCGGTCAGACCATAAAAGGTCTCTGACATGTGTGGAACCTAAGTATTGTGGATCACTCATAGGCCCACCATGGTGCTCAGGTCAAGGGACTACGAATACTACTTAACTCGAGAGGATTCTCCACTAACGAATTTATGAGATATCTATTAGAGGTCTTCATTGAGTCTATTCAGTATCTAGTTCTCACTAAATACATGTATATCTATACGAGCTTCAACTAAGCTCATGGTCTGTTAAGATTAACCATCTGGATAATCCAAATATAAATATAAACTGATCTATATTAATCAGCTCCACTCAATAGACCCTACGTTGATAGAAATAGATTAGAAACATATAATTCGAGAATATACTTGCACAATGACATTTCCTAACAACTATTTATAACTATGTCATTATTAGTATATTCTCAAGCCTTTGTACTATTTCAAACAAGGTTCTAACTTTTTAGATCTAATCTGAATTCCTTCAGATCAATATAATGTTCAAAATGTTATAAGCATCTTACCTTATTAAAGTAATTAGCGATTTAATAAAATATTTATTTATTGCATAAATATGAAATGATAATATTCATACAAAATTGTGATGACACATGAGCACAAATCCCAACAACTCATGCTTTTGTATCAGTTCCACTCAACAGACTTTACGTCGGTGGAAATAGGCTAGGAATATATAATTCGAGAACATACTTGCACAATGACATTTTCTAGCAACTCTTGCAACTATTTAAAACTATATCATTTTTAGTATATTCTCAGGTCTTTGAACCATTTCAAATAAGGTTCTAACTCTTTAGACCTAATCTAAACTCCTTCAGATCAATATAATGTTCAAAATGTTACAAGCATCTTATCTTATTAAAGTTATTAGCGATTCAATGAAATATTTATTTATTGCATAAATATAAAATAACAATATTCATACAAAATTAAGATGGCCCATAGCACAAATCTCAACAAATACGGGTTAGGTTGCCCCTAAATGTTTGCCAAACATAATAAAGACGTCACATAATTTAGTAGTGAGAATATCAAATTTCACATTGAATAGAATTTTGGTGAATTTTAAGTATATATAGGCAGGTAAAAAATATTATCTAATAAACTAGTATTTTGGATCAATGACAGGCGGTCGCCATGACAACATGTTAGAATCTTTGTGTAATGCCCAGTTCTCATGAATAGTCAGATACCTAGAATTCGATATTTGAAAAATTAGAGAACCGTAGAAGTTTCAAATTTTGACCATTCTTGGAACATTTTTTTTAAGTGTTTACGTGAGCTATAATAGATCCAATTGGGTAATTTTATAGTCAATTTGGGCGTTGGGTGCTCACCGAATATTTTTAAAATTTTTCAGTTGACTAAGTAGTGAAAATTCAATATTTGTACCAATCATTTTTTTGTGTAAGCATCACACCCTAAGTAAGCTATTTTTGTTGGATAAATATGTGTATTTTAAGACATAAGGACCAATCAAATTGGGACAATTGCATATATTAGTCTATTATATTATATTATATTTTATTAGTTATTAGTAATATTTATTAAATTATTGGCCACCAATCAAAGGCTTTTTTATTGGAGGACTAAGTACCAATTAGGCATTTATTGGAGAGCCATTATGCAATTTTTGGGTATATATATATATGCCAAGTGTTTTATTTCAAAGAATAGTTAAAAAAGAAAAAAAAATAAAAGAGAGAGAGAGAGAGAGAGGATTTCGAAAATGAAGATGGGAGGAGATGAACTGTGATACCCATGAAATTTATAAGCCAAATCAAGGAATACATATCAATTTCAAGTTGTTTCCAAGTACCTAAGTAGGATTCAAGGGTGGATTAAGGGTAAATTTGCTTTAAAATGTGAGAATTTCAAATCCTAGAATAGTAAATTAGGGTTTTTGTATAATTGGACTTCAATTGAATAAATTTAGGATATTAGAATGAATTTAGAGAGTAGATAAGACCATAAGTAAGAAGAAATTTGAAAATTGGTAAAAACCATTTGGGTCATTTTGGGGTTTTTAGTGGTACAAGTACAATTAGCTAAAATTGAGGGTTAAGAATGAATTCTAGGACCCTTAAGATGAATTTTGATGGGTGGAAATCAAAGTTAGGATATGGGACATAATGGTCATTTATGACAAAGATTATGGGTAATTATGTCCAAAGAAACTTATAAGGGATTATGGACCCCTTTAACAAAAATTGGTATTTTTTTGCATAAATTGAGATTATTGGGAGCAAAATTACAAATTTAGAAAGGAATTTTGATGGTGGCCGAAAGATGTACTCTAGGGGTATTTTGGTAATTTTTCTATTTTAAGGGGACTAAAGAGTAATTTAAGCTTTGTAGGTGCCGAAGGTTGAAACCGGTGAAAGGACAAGCCTGAAAAAGAAACTTTAGCATATGACAATTGGTGAGTGGGAAATCAATTAAAGAAAATTAAATGCAGTTTATTTTAAATTATTAGTATTCATGTGCTTTCTAATTTAAATGTTGTTGTTTTAGGTATTTACTCAAGTTACATGACTTTTAAGAATTAAGGAAAGCATAATGATATTTTTATCTGATATTTTTATATAATGAGAATTGAAAATTTATCATTTAAAAATACTGCAAAATTTTAGAATTACAGTTCAGTATTTTCAATAGTTTAGAGATTTATTTTTCAGCAATATGAAACAGTTTTTAGACACTATCAATTTTCAAAAGCCAATGGTATCCCATTTATTAGTTATCAGCTATCAGATTCAGATCCATGTAGGGATAGTATAGACCCGACTGGTACATCTCGTATGAGTGGGCAGGTCAGTTAATTGGGTTGAGTGCTACTAACTCCGAGGAGTCAGGGTGTCGAGTTTTTGAGTCGCTTATACTACGGGGTGTTGTCTCGCTATATGTCTGCGATGTATATTCTGCCACATAGACAGTGAGATGTCTCAGATTTATCAATTTATAAGATTGGTCACAGTGGTTGTTGCTAGCGAAGATCACCCTGTGACCGACTCATTTTGTCGGCTACGTCGATGAGTGGGTCCAGCATTAGGGCAGTCATTGGTGCTTTTTCAGACAAATTAGAACCGAGCGGAAGTTTTAAACATATGTATAAGATATGTAGGTTTTCCAGTAAATAAAATATTTATTAATAATGTTTACAGAAAAACAGGAAACTCCGTCCGTTTTAATCTAGGAATTTTAGGAAATTAAAAAAAATTTCTCATAGTTATGAGAATATATCTAAAAGAAATTAAGAGAAATTTTAGGGTTTGCCTCATGAAATTTCTCAAGATTAATAGCAAACTTTGGAAAGCGTTTCGTTGGGGTACCCGATAAGGCCTACATAGATCCACGTTGTAGAATTCTGAGTCGGATTCTGTCACTTTATACTTTAAAAATCATTTTGTATACTTTTCTTTCTAATTATTTTTAATTATAAATATCTTTGTAATTTATTTTTATGGACGACTTAACACAAATATGAATAACATCATTATTCTAGATAGAAGATACTCATTTAACAATTCTAACCCATTCAATAGACCTATAATCATCTTACTTAAATTTTGAACTCTAAACTTTTCTCTTAACCATAAAATCTAACTTTTTCTTTAAGAACATATTTGCGTTTTAACAAATATATATTCACTCATAAAAAATACTTAGTTCATTATTAAGTAGTTTAAGTTTTTTAGAAAATTTTAATAGGTAACGACTTGTTAAAAAAAAGATATTAAAAAAATACCTAAAGAAAAAAAATTTACTAATCAAAATAATAAAAGAAATCAAGAGATTTAATATAATTTAAATTTATTTATTTTTAAAATTACCCTTTTTAACTTCTTAACTTATTAATTCTATTTCTCTTTTTAGGTTTATCGTTTTTTTATTTATTCTTATTAGGTTTATCTTTTTCCTATTTTGATTTAATCCTATTAAGTTTATTTTTCCTATTTTGGTTTATTTCTCTTTTAGGTTTATGTTTCGTCTATTTTGATTTATTGTAAACTCTATAAATACTCAAACTTTCATCAATGAGAAACAATAAGCAATGCAATATTTTCTTTCTATTTAAATCTCTACATTATATCAGAGTCTCTCTTAGCTTAATCTTTTACTTTCACTAAGCTACTGCGAAGAAGTCAAGCAAGGACTTCTGCATAGACAATCAAATAAGTTCATGATCAATTATTTATTTTTTTTCCTAAATTTTTAGTATACTAGCCAACCTTTTAACATTATATTCAATTTCTCTCCATCAATTTGTTCTTCCTTCTTATGAATAGTATGCACAAACAGTAGCCATGAACAATAATCATAAATTGTACCCCTTATAAATAGTACTGAGTACCCTATGAACAATACCCTTTGCCTTAGTTAGCAGTTATTCTCATTCTTCCAAAAAAAAAAAAACAATACCTTTGTTTTTATCTCTGGAGGTTACCTTTATTTTATTATATGATTAAATTCTTATAAATTATTTATCTTCATTTCTATACTATTATAAGATTAAAACTCTTAAAAATTATCTTTTTCCCTTCTATTATATTATGAAATTAATTCGTATAAGCTATCTCTCTCTTATTCTATTCGCAAATAAGACTTTTAATTTTCTACTTTATTTAAGGGTTAACCTCATTTCATTTTCAAACGTGATTTTTATTTTTCTATTTTATTTTAAGAGTTGACTCTTTCTATTTTCGAATAGGTCTTTATTTTTGTTTTATTTATATTCTCAAACAGGTTTTTTATTTTCTATTTTTATTTTAAGGGTTTCTATTTCAATTTCAAAAAAGAAAAAAAATGTTTATTTTTCTTTCTATTACTTCATTCTTCTTCTTCTAGTTTCAAAATCTTTCAAGCTTAATAACTTGAGTTAGTCTCCCACTTTCTTTCCCATCTTTAATTTTTTTATAAGTTACTATTTAATGATTCATTTTGAGTTACTCTTCAACGAAGAAGAATCACCAATAATACAACATTCTTATTTATCTTTTTATAGTTTATTACCTATTGGGTCAAATCAACAATGACTGTTTGTTCCTGTCCAACAATAAGTGCTTTAACCTTTCTTGGTAGTTTCTATCATACTAGTGTAGATATTTATTGGGTGCTTGCTTACGTACCATTCAAATTGTTGTATGAATGTTTATTTATTTAATATTTATATAATAAATATTTTTTTATTCGTAAATTATTATTATTTATATGGTAAGAAGCTTATAACTTTTCAAACATTATAGATCTAAAATAGTTAAGGTCAACGCTAAGAGTTAACAATTCTAAAGAGTTAGAATTATGTCTGAAATAGGGACAAAGATCCGAGAATATTATAATAATGATGTAGTTGTAAAGAGTTTGTAAATGGTGTTAAGAAACGTCATTGTGTAATATGTTCTTAAAAATATCATTCTTGATCCATGGTTACCGAAATGGGTTGATCGGTATTCCTTTCGGATCAGTGTATGTCTGTATCTGAATTTTTTTATGGTTAATCTTAGCAAACTATGGGCTTAGTGAAAGTTCATATGAGCATACAAGTATTCAATAAAGATAGGATACTGAATAGACTTATGAGGACCTCTAATAGACATCCCATGAAGCCGTTAATGGAAGATCTTCTTGAGTTTAGCAGTATTTATAATTCTTTAACTTGAGTGCCACGGTAGACTTGTGAGTGATCCACCACACCTTGGTTCTACACATGTCAGAGACCTTTCATAGTCTGATTGCTGGGTATGGTCCGATGCTCATAGGGTCCTGTGTAAATAAATATGGGATCCGTCAGTTTATATGAGTGAGTTTTATATACAGATGCTCTAAGAACGTATTTCAAAAAGTCTTATGGCAATATACGTTAAACCCAAAAAAAAAAGTTTTTCCTTAGGGTTAAATAATATTGTAAAGGAGTTGCGGATATTGTTTACAGAAATACGTATCTGGAGATCAGTTCACATATGAGCATATAGAGATTTAACGGTCATAATCTATATCTCTGCTCCTTTTGGATATAGATGATGAAGAGATTATATGGATATGGTTAACCTCAACTTGTATAGTTTAAAGCTTTATTATGTAATATTCGTAACGTGTATGTGAGACATTGTTCACGAACTTACAGAAGTATTCTGTATGTCAAAAAAAGATAAACCTAGAGAGTCTCACAATATGAAAAGTACTCGTTAAGTACGAGGGTGGCAAGACAGATTGTATGGATCGGTTCGAAAAAATTTGGAAAGCATGATACGTTTTAGGACCTATTTAAAAAGTGAGAACCATAGTTTGCAAATGTTGCAAACAGATCCCTATTGTATGAAAAAGTACAAATGCACATATGACATTTATGTATGGCCATTTGCGTGACAAATGACAGTATGCATAAACATGTATGTGACAAATGTCATCTATGCAAAATTTTTGTAGGGATAACATAAGTGATATTTGTCACTTACACATGGTATTACATGGCAACACATGCCTTAATGAAGGACATGTGGCCACTTAAGAAGTTTAGACTTTTTATAACAAATGAAAGGAGTTTCATTTGTTGAGTGAGTAAATTGAGAATTAAAATTTCATGCAAAAGAAAAGAGGGAAAATGTGTATTCGATTCTAGTACTATTTTTTATTCAATTATAATGTGTATATGTTGATTATATTATTTTATTTCGTTGCGCAATATATGTTAGACATGCATTTGAAAATTTTTAACATATATAAAATCACATGCATGCACTCTAAAATACGTTAACAAAATTACCACAATCTCCTTTCTCTACATCACAGCTGTTGTATCATTACCCATTCTAGTGGCAGCATACTTAATTTCTCTTCTTGAAGAATAAGATTGGACTCAGTTCTCTAAATTTCTTCTTTTGACGGATAAGACTAGACTCTCTTCTTCAAACTTCATCTTATAGGGGCATGATATTAAAGAATAAGATTGGACTCAGTTCTCTAAATTTCTTCTTTTGACGGATAAGACTAGACTCTCTTCTCCAAACTTCATCTTATAGGGGCATGATAAAGGAAATAAGATATTTAATTTAATTTAAATTTATTTATTTTAAGAATTACCCTTTTTGACTTTTTAACCTATTAAGCCTATTTTTTTTCTATTTTGATTTATTTTTATTAGGTTTATCTTTCTAATTTTGGTTTATTTCTATTTAGTTTATTCTCTTTTAGGTTTACTTTTTTTATATTTTATTTATTGTAAACTCTATAAATACTCAAGTATTCATCAATAATAATACAACAAGTAATATAATATTTTTTTCTTCTCTCTAAATCTATACTAAAATTATTAATCTAGATTCACAAAATACAAGCAAACAGTTTGTAAAATAAAAAGAAGATTGAAAAAAAAAAACAAAAACAAACTCTATAGAATTTGTAGTTTAAAAAGAAAATAAAAGAATAATAAGTGTTGTCTTTTATAAAAAAAAACCTAACAAGTTGAAGTGAAGAGAAAATAAACTTTTGTTGAAAAGAAAAAGCAACAAGCTATTATTATTGGAAGAAAAGAAACATTTGCAAATGAAAATGTAAAAAAAATAAAAAGAAGGGATATTATTTTGAATACCTTGAAGATAAGGTCTAATTTTAGTAATATTCACAAATTTTTAATTTTAGTAATATTTATAAATTTAAAAAATTAGCAATAATGAAGTAGACATAAGAGAATCTTTTGTCGATTCTATATTGGAGCCATGAACTAACTCAATTACCCTTAATAACAAAGTTAACTTGACAATTATTCTCTTTTACTTGATAATTCTTTTTATTTTCTTTAATTTTTTTTTTCTTTAAGTCATTAGTTTCAATAATTATTTTTTAAAGGATTAATATTAAGAATTGTTTAATAATATATCATAACAAAGTTCATTATTTAACATCAACCACTCTAACATTAATTCAACATCCAGAAAGAAAATACAATTAATCCAACATCAAAACAAATAAATGAAATTCAAATTTTAGAAGAAAAAAAACAAAAGCTTAATGTAAAGAGAAAAAAGCTCCTAATTAAAAACTGCTTCATGAGAGATGATGAACACTTTAAATTACATATTTAATAAAGGTTTTACATTATTATTTTGTATTACTAGTGTCTTTAACCTCTCTAACTTAAATATGTTTACAATATTGTACCTAATTAGCTTTTAATTGTTTTGTGGTAGGTTCAGTAAAATTGATATAACTTTTTACCTAAGAATTTAATTGGAGTAATTCTTGATCCTGTGAAGATCTGACGCAATGGTGTAATATATTGTATTTCATAATATATTTAAAATTTGAGCGTTTAGAGGCTAAAAATAGTTTAGAACAGAACTAATTTGTAGTACAGGTCCAGTCCAAACAGTCATCAGTATTTGGCCCATAACTATATAAATATGTATCTAATATAAATGAGATAAGTTAATTTGGAAAGATAAGAGACTTATCTACAACTTTTATGTTTTGAGTGACAGTTAATTCGGACCACATCAATTCCAAATTGGATAATCAAGTGGATGCATTAATGACAATCAATGTAAATTAGTTGCCACCCTTCTTGACTTTTATCATCCAAGTAGTTCTCTCTTCATTTGTCTTGATTTATTCATATTTTTTCTATAAATAGGTGGTATGTTTATACACAAAGAATATAATTAGAGAGCTATATTTTAGTTTAAAATACTTGTCTTTTGTATTATCTCTTTGTAATATTATTTCTCTTGTTTATTATTATAAAATCATACTATTTGTTATTCCATCTATTTTCTTTTTCTTTAGTGTTATTATGTTCAAGTAATTTTTTTTTTGTTATGGTGAAAGGGTGAAACTCTTGGAAAGATAATAAGATATACTTAACTCTTATTTATGAATTTAATGTTTCATTTTTAAGTTATATAAATTTATTTATGATGTATTTATTTTGTTTGTAATATTAATACCCTTTCTTTTAAAGTGGTGTATCTTGATTTATTATAGACAATTTTTATAGTTGGCATAATAAATACTTGAAACCCTTTCTTGTAAAGTGAGAGTTTTGATTTATTGTAGACAAATATAAAGATTAGCATAATAAATACTTGAACTCATTTATAAGATTTGGTGTATAATAATTGGAAAAAAATAAATACTAGTTAATATATAAATAGTGATGAACTTTAATTGTTATATCTTCTGATTGGAACATCCTTCATGTAAGGATTCCAATTGAGTTATAAAAATATTTAAATATATTCTTACTTCATATGCCAAGAGTGGATCCTCCTAACCTTAACTTTTATTTTAATTGGTTAATTGAATTATTATTTGTAAACATCTTTACTGCTTTAATTATTTTAAAAGTAATTATAGTTTATAATTTTAATTCCACTTTCTTATGGATCGACCTTGTTCTCATCAAGTTATTTATTACTTCGATAATCTTACACTTAAGAATAAACTCTTATATTCTGAACGTATCAAGAGAAGAACATTGTACTTCATTAAACCCAACATTAAGGAATGTGCAAGGAACTTGCTTCATTGAACAACACAATGAAGTGCAGTCATTTTTAAGCCACATAAAAACTACTTGATCCTATAAATTTGCCTGCCAAGAGAAAAACATTGTACTTCATTTAACCCAAGATTGAGGAATGCACAAAGAATAGCTACGCTTTTAATACAGTTAGCTGTGCCATACAGTCGGTTATTTTAGTTATTGAATTAATCTAACAGCTGAGATTTAATAATATATACCTATATAATAGGTAAATTAAAAAAATATCAAAAGCCCTTTTAATATTTAGTTAAATATAAAACACAACCCTTAGAATTAAATAATTAACAAAATTTTCTGTTATGATATTAAGAAATAAAAAAATAATATTATATGTTATAATTTTAATTTTAATAATATTAAATCTTGTAATTCTAATTCTAATTTCAAATTCAGTTACATTAAATCTTATAATTCTGATTTTAATTTTAATTTTAATTACGTTAAATATTATAATTTCAATTCAAATTTTATTTTAATTATGTTAAATAATTTCAATTTCAATTTTAATTATGTTAAATGTTATCATTCAATTCTAAATTTGATTTCAATTATGTAAAATGATACAATTTCAATTTTAATTATATTAAATATTATAATTCCAATTTTAATTTGAATTATGATAAATGTTACAATTCCAATTATGTTAAAATGTTATAATTTCAAATCCAATTTTGATTTTAATTACAGTAAATGTTATAATTCTAATTTTAAAATTAATTATGTTAAGTGTTATAATTTCAATTCTAATTTCGATTTCAATTACGTTAAATGTTATAACTGTAATTTCAATATTAATTTCAATTACATTAAATATTATAATCTAATTTCAATTACGTTAAATGTTATAATTCTAATTCCATTTCGATTTCATTTACATTAAATTTTATAATTTTAAATTAAATTTCAATTTTATTTGCATTAAAAGTTACAATTCTAATTTTGATTAAGTTAAATATTATAATTCTAATTTCAATTCTAATTCTAATTTTAATTACATAAAATATTATAATTCTAATTTCAATTCTAATTATATAAAATATTATAATTCCAATTTCAATTTTACTTACTTTAAATATTGTAATTCAAATTTCAATATCAATTACGTTAGAATTATAATTATATTTCTAATTTCAATTTAAATTATAATTAAATGTTATAATTCCAATTCTAATTCTAATTTTAATGATTGAAAACAATTTAATTTCAATTTTAGTTTTAAGTACGTTAAATGTTATAATTCTAATTTTAATTTTAATTTTAATTTTAATTACGTTAAATATTATAATTTCAATTACGTTAAACGTTATAATTCCAATTCCAATTTTAAACTCAATTTCAATTACATTAAATATTATGATTAAAATTTTCAATTTTAATTTCAATAATGTTAAATATTATAATTTTAATTCTAATTTCAATTTTAATTTCAATAACATTATATGCTGTAATTCTAATTCTAGTTTCAATTTTAATTACGTTAAATCTTATAATTCTAATTTCAGTTTTGTTAAATGTTATAATTTCAAATCCAATTTAAATTTAATATTGTAAATTTGGTTTATATTTTTTAAAAAATATTTTCAAAAATAAATTAATTTAAATGATAAAAAAAATTAAAAAGTAATTTGTAACTGTCGCCAAAAATGATAGCCTCTCAGCGGTCAAATGCTATTTTTTGGCGATACTCTGACAATATAAAATATCATAATTTTACACCATTGAACTCCATTTTTCTTGATCTATACAATTGTCGGTCTTTTTGATAAAAAATATTGAAAAAGGTCAAATGTAGTGATGAGGGGTAGCAGCCACCACCGCTCCCCTTCAAACGTTGGGGCGGTGACTTCACCACCCCCATATATGGATAAATCGGCCGTCCATTTGTCCATCGATGGGAGTGATGCAAGTCACCATCCCACCATTTGACAACGTGAGATGAAGGCTGCTGCCTCTCACCACCACATTTGACCGTTTTATAGTCTTTTCTGACAAAAATGACCACACTATTGTGTGGATCAGAAAATAGACTCTAATGATATAAAATATGATCTTTTTGACTTCGGAGACTAGATGAAAAATGACAGCCGACAGTCGTCTTCGATATCGGTTATATATTCTTTTTTCTAATGATTTATCATTTAATTTAATTTGGTGTAAAAATATTTTTAAAAATATTACCAATTATACGATAACACGTGTTATTTTGTACCACGTTCCAAATTTTTTTTTTATTTTTTTCATCATTAAAACTAACAGTAAAAGTTAACAGATTATGAAAATTTGGGTATTTTATCTCTAATTGAGGTAAAGTTATATTTATGCTTAAAATATTGGGGTAAATTTGTTATTATCTCTTAAATCTTATAATTCATATTTTAATTACGTTAAATGTTATAATTTTAATTACAATTACAATTTTCATTAGGTTAAATAATTTCAATTCTAAATTTAATTTTAATTTTGATTTCAATTACATCAAATGTTATAATTTTAATTCAAATTTTGATTTCAAATACATTAAATGATACAATTTCGATTCCAATTTCAATTACGTTAAATGTTATCATTCTAATTTTAATTTTAATTTCAATTTTAATTACATTAAATGTTACAATTTCAATTTCAATTAATTTAAATGTTATAATTTTAATTTCAATTATGTTAATTACATAATTCAAATATTAATTTTAATTACATTAAATATTAATGTTCTAAATGCAATTTTTAATTTTAATTACATAAAATGTTATAATTCGAATTACAATTTCAATTTCAATTATATTAAATGTTATAATTCCAATTCTAATTTCAATTTCAATTCCAATTCCAATTTCGATTTCACTGACATTTAATATTATAATTGTAATTCTAATTTTGACTTCAATTACTTTAAAGTATAATTCTAATTTTAATTATGTTAAATGTTATAATTCGAATTCTAATTCTAATTTTAATTACATAAAATATTATAATTCTAATTTCAGTTTCAAATATAATTACAATTCCTATTTCAATTTTAATTTCAATTACGTTAAGTATTATAATTTCAATTTCAACTTCAAGTACGTTAAATATTATAATTCAAATTCAAATTTCAATTTCAACTTTAATTACGTTAAATGTTATAATTCTAATTCCAATTCTAATTGAAATTTTAATTATGTTAAATGTTATAAATTCAAATTCAATTACGTTAAACATTATAATTCTAATTTTAATTGCAATTACATTAAATATTATAATTTCAAACCCACTTTCAATTTCAAGTATATAAATGTTATAATTTCAGTTCCATTTTTGATTCAAATTTTAATTACGTTAAATGTTATAATTTTAATTTTAAATTTAATTACGTTAATTGTTATAATTAAAATTCCAATTTAGATTTCAACAAATCCGAAATTGGAAGTTAGAAATATATTTTGAACTTGTTATATATATATTTTTTGCAATAGATCAGCAATTGAAAATTATAAATATGTTCTTGAAAATTAGAAATTTTTTTGTGAATTCTTTATTTTGGAAATTGAAAATTTGAATTTGTTATATATTTTTGAAATTAAAAGTTGGAATGTTAAGATAATTTCATAAATGCCTTAAAAATTAAAAAAAAAACATCCAAAATATAAAAAGCATCCCAGAAAAAAGTAAAGGGCAAGAGTTAAAATCAACCCAAAAACTTTAATTTAGCTTAATTAAAATATTTTGTTATATATTTTTAAATTTAATGTAATTTAAATTTTATTTATAATTTTAATAAAAAGTGGTTAATTGAATATTAATTATTCATTAACTTAGAGCAATAATTACTATTTTAAGTTTGAAGTTAAATAAAATTTAATAAGAAATTAAAGATTAAATATAAAAATTTAAATTTAAATACCACGCAACATTCTGTGGTGGCACTATGTGGTGAGACTTTTTATGTTAATCATAATTATTTAAGACACCTATAAAATATTATTCCTTTATGTTATATTATATTTTTTGTGAAGTTAAATGCAAACTTACAATTTATAAATAAGTAGGGACACCCTCTTATATTTGTGGGTGAAAAGTGCAAAAGTGAAAACACATCCTATATTAAGTGAGATATAATATACAATAAGTTGTTGATGTAAAAAGTAGAAACATGTTACATGATATAAGTGGATGTTATTTTATGGGTGTCCTAAATAAGAGATTAACAACAGTACAGCCGGCTGTGCCATACAGTCAGCTGACGTCAGTTAAGGTGACCGACAATCTTAGATATTGCCGGTTATTTTAGCTTTTATCATAAAGGCCCCTCTATGAATAAAATTAATATATAAAATTATAATTATAAATTTTGAATCAATTAAGTCCAAAAAAATTTAAAAAAGAAAATAATGTTATTATATTTTTTAAATAAAACATATTTTATATAAAAATCTATAAATATAAATTAAATATTATTCTAATGATAATGACCAATA
Organism: Ailanthus altissimus; assembly: GCA_946807835.1. NCBI lineage: Eukaryota > Viridiplantae > Streptophyta > Magnoliopsida > Sapindales > Simaroubaceae > Ailanthus > Ailanthus altissimus. The sequence continues at coordinate 19,276,125 of OX327698.1, forward strand.
AAAAATAAAGAAAAAATATATACCAAAATTTTTAATTTCAATTAAATTAAATGTTATAATTTCAAATCCAATTTATATTTCAATTATGTTAACTATTATAATTTTAATTCTAATTTTAATTTTAATTACGTAAAATATTATAATTTTAAATCTAATTTTAATTATGTTAAATATTTAATTCAAATTTTAATTTCAAATTTAATTATGTTAAATATTATAATTTTAATTTTAACATAATATAGTAACATAGTAAAGTGAAAAGTGTGATGAGAATTTTCAACCCGAGATGTTAGTAGGTGCAAAATCAATGGGTGTCGGAGCTGTTACAATTACTTCAACAAAGTGAAGAAAATGTTAGATCAAGAGAAGGGGCTACTACGAACCCTTTGCCCAAGGCATTTAACTAGCTCACGTGGTTAACAGGTTCCACCGACTAGACCTTTAGAATGATTCAATCGATATAGAGATGCACTTGAAGCGGGAGGTGTGCTATCCCTATTGGGTTGGGCCCTCTCCCATAAGGCTCCACCGCTGGGGTTTAGTGTAATTAAAATTAGAATTAAAATTAGAATTAGAATTATAAAATGTAATGTAATTGAAATTGCAATTATGAAATTTAATGTAATTGAATTTAAAATTGGACTAGAAATTATCATAATTAACATAATTGAAATTATAATATTTAACATAACTAAAATTCAAATTAAATTTGAAATGATAAAACTTAACGTAATTAAAATTGAATTTAAAATTAAATTAGAAATAGAATTATAACAATTAACATAAGTGAAATTAAATTTAAAATTAGAATTAGAATTATAAGATTTAATGTAATTGAAATTAAATTTAAAAATTAGAATTAGAATTATAACTTTTAACATAATTAAAATTTAATTTAAAATTAGAATTAGAATTATAACATTTAACGTAAATAAAATTGAATTTAAAAATAGAATTAAAATTATAACATTTAATGTAAATGAAATTGAATTTAAAATTATAATGAAATTATAATATTTAAAGTAATTAAAATTAAAATTATAACATTTAACGTAATTAAAATTGAAATTAGATTTAAAATTATAAAATTTAACGTAATTAAAATTGAATTTAAAATTAGTATTTGAATTATAACATTTAACATAAGTGAAATTATAAGATTTAACGTAATTGAAATTATAAGATTTAACGTAATTGAAATTAAATTTAAAAATTAAAATTGAAATTATAATATTTAGCGTAATTGAAACTAAATTTAAAATTAAAATTAAAATTATAATATTTAACAAAACTAAAATTAAAATTAGAATTAAAAGTATAACATTTAACATAATTAAATTTGAAATTAGATTTGAAATTATAACATTTAGCTAATGTTCTTACTAACTGTTGTATGTTGCATTTCACTTAACATACAACTGGGCAAATAGTGATAATATATAGTATACTAAGTAGGAACAAGATGTTGTGTGATTAATTTACTTTTTTAGTATATATAAAAATCATATATACATACAACACTCATAAAATTATAACTCATTATATTAAATTACATATTTTCAGTGGTAATCAACAACGTGCTAAGAATGTAAAAGTGGGGATATGAGCATTTTTTTGAGTAAAAATAGCAAATAGTGAGACCATATAATATATTAAGTGGAAACATTTAGTATGTTAAGTGAGAACATATAATATGTTAAGTGAGAACATGTAGTATATTAAGTGAGAGCGTATAATATATTAAGTAGGAACATTAAGTATGTTAGGTAAGAATATGTAATATATTAAATAAGAACATGCAGTATATTAAGTGAAAACATATAGTATGTTAAGTGGGAACATATAGTATATTAAGTGAGAACATTTAGTATATTAAGCGGGAACATTTAGTATATTAAGTGGGAACATGTAGTATATTAAATGAGAACATGTAGTTTATTAAGTGAAAACATATAGTATGTTAAGTGGGAACATATAATATATTAAGTAAGAATATTTAGTATGTTAAGTGGGACAAATAGTATATTAAGTGGGAACATTTAGTATATTAAGTGGAAACATTTTGTCATACCCCAGATCCGAAAGGATTTGACACACAATATGACTTATACGCATACAATGATGTGCACTCATAATTAATATTACATAATAATTTCAAACTTAATTTTGATATAGGAATTCTTAATAAGTTACTAGTAAGTTCATCATAAAAATTAAACCATAAACATACTTGATGGAATATAAATCAAATATAATCATACTTAAAGTAATGATACATAAGTACTTATCCACAAGGGATAGATTAAATCTCTCAAGCTATTAAACATTTAGCAACCTAGCAACTTAGGAAACTCAAGAGACAGTAGAAGTCTTGCCAAATCTGTTAAGCATACATGTACCTTATTTACCTAAAATCACCATAAACTATAATGAGTTATAAAACTCTGTAAGCATACTAATTTTTCATATACCAAAATACGTATATATACATATACACAACGCATTAGCATGATATGCCATTATAGATCATAATAGAAAATCTTATCAAAATTACAAGTCAAGTAAGCATTTATATATTCTTTCAAAATATATAATAGAAATACCATTACCCAACGACTACTTAGTAGAACTTTTATATCACATATCACATAGTGAGCTAAATGCCACCCATCGAAGACATACCATATCAGCAAAATAGCACAAGTGAGGTTTAAATTATACATATATAATGCTCATGCCCAAAGGTAAGAGCCAAACCTTCACTATGATCATCGGTGAGTCCTCTCACATGCACCAATACGCTACCACACGAATGTGATGAATCACTCTTTCTTTAGGTACCTATAGGATCCTCCCTATATACGGAATACATAACATATATTAATTCCGAAGGAAAGGCCATATATAAAGGCTCCATAAATTACAAAAGGGTGCCTACTAAGTAAATAGTGAGTTCAAACATCCTTAAAATACAGAACGTATCTCATGGACATTTTCCACTTCAAAAGCTTTCTTTGTTAAACACATTTCATTTTGAAAGTTTACTTTCAAAAACACATATATGTTATGTATGTCTACGCTCACACTCATAAACACATATCTTTCACATTTCATATCAAAATATACTTTGACATAACATAAACATATTACAAGGTACAATCATAAATTCATGCATAAACAATTACTATATTTATTATGATTTCAGTGAAAGTCTAGTATACTTACCTCTCAACACTTTCGAGTATAAGACTTAATTCTCCTTAACCTATCAATGAAGATTAATTCTTTCATAAGCCTCACCATTCATACAAAATACTTTAAATAGCTCATAAAATTACACATATTACATTTATCACATCAAATTGCTTTAATGACTTAGTTTCTGAAAACCTGTCATTCTGAACACTTATACTTAACAAAAAAATTTATACATCAAATGATGTCCAATTACTCCAAAATCATAATATGTCATTCTTGACACATATATCCTTCTTATATATGGATATTATATCATAATTCGTACATAATCCATTTCATAAACACTATCAAATCTAAACTATTATCCTAACAGGATCAAGATATTTACTGGACAACATTCACTATCTCAATTTTATAAAATCGTATACTAACTCAAAAATTATAAAACTACTACATACTTACTCTTGAGATATAAATCAATCCATGATAAATGTTTTACTTCAAAATCTTTGCCAAAAGTAGTTTAGAACTATTTTATTCCATAGTTTTAAAAACTGTTGATCAAACAGTGCAGTGAGCTGATGCAATTTAGAAAATCATAATAATTTGACCACATTGATATAAATGCTTAATTTTGAATATGTCATATTAGACATATAAAAGTATCATATTCCAAAAATTAGTAATTTTTGAAGATCATTTAGTAGATCAAAATTTATTCATCACTTGAGTATATTGTTAACACAGAAAATTTCTAGAATTTCAAGGTTATTTTTGTAAAAAACTTCAATTTGTGAAATTTTCAATCGATTCAAACTCTAAAATGATTCTAAATATGTCTAGTTTCATATTCTCAACAACGAGAGCCAAAATCAAAGTATAAAAAAGTTATAAAATTCTTGGATCAAGATAATATAAAGCAGAAATTCTACAAATCTATCACGATTTATCAAGTTATCCATATAATCATCATTAATTCTCAATATATCTCACAAAATCCACATCAAACCCCCAAATTTTCATATTTCAAGATATCAAAACTTAAATAAATTAACTTAATTAACACCAATAAATTGAGAAAGAGTTATGACATACCTCTTAAAGTTTAAAATTCTAATTTCTTCTTCTTTTTCTTCTCTTTCTCTCCCCTCTAATTCTCTATTTTCTCTCTCTAAACGGGGTGGTTCTGCCAAAATGAGCGAATTAGGGTTTAAAATGTGTATTTTTATACTAAGAGGCTAATTTTTAGTATTTATGAATTAACCCCAAAAACTTTCAAAGATTACAATTTGATCCCTAAAATAGATCTAAAGTCTTGCAGATAAACCTAATACCAATAATAGGATCCTAATCCATTAAAAAAAAATACTAATAACAATACATAAATCAAGAATCACCTACGTACAAACATATACATAAATATTTATTCTTATCGGTTATAGATAGCAGTTATTACACATTTGGTATATTAAGTGAGAATATTTAGTATACTAAGTGGAAACACATAGTATGTTAAATGAGAATATGTAGTATATTAAGTGGGAATATGTAATATATTAAGTGGAAACATTAAGTATGTTAGGTAGGAACATGTAGTATATTAAATGATAATATTTAGTATGTTAAGTGGTAACAAGTAGTATATTAAATGAGAACATGTAGCATATTAAGTAGAAACACTTAGTATGTTAAATGGGAACATTTAGTATATTAAGTGAAAACATTTAGTATGTTAAGTGGGAACATTTAGTATATTAAGAGGAAACATTTAGTATGTTAAATAGGAACATGTAGTATATTAAGTGGGAACATTTAGTATGTTAAGTGGGAACACATAGTATATTAAGTGAGAATACATAGTATATTAAGTGAGAACATTTAATATATTAAGTGGAAACATGTAGTATATTAAGTCAGAATATTTAGTATGTTAAGTGGGAATAATTAATATATTAAGTGAAAATATTTAGTATACTAAGTGAGAACACGTATTATATTAAGTGGGAACATTTAATATATTTCTACTTAATATACTAAATATTCATATTTAATATACTATATGTTCCCATTTAATATATTAAATATTTTCACTTAATATACTAAATGTTTTCACTTAATATACTAAATGTTCTCACTTAATATACTATGTATTCTTACTTAATATACTATGTGTTCCCACTTAACATACTAAATGTTCTCACTTAACATACTAAATGTTCTCACTTAATATACTATGTGTTCCCACTTAACATACTAAATGTTCCCACTTAATATACTACATGTTCCTATTTAACATACTAAATGTTTTCACTTAATATACTAAATGTTCCCATTTAACATATTAAATGTTCCCATTTAACATACTAAATGTTCTTACTTAATATATTACGTGTTCCCACTTAATATACTACATGTTCCCACTTAATATACTACATATTCTCACGTAACATACTAAATATTTTCACTTAATATACTATATGTTCCCATTTAATAAAATATTTGTTCCCACTTAACATACTAATTATTCCCATTTAATATACTACATGTTCCCACCTAACATACTTAATGTTTCCACTTAACATACTAAATGTTCCCACTTAACATACTATATGTTCTCACTTAATATACTACGTGTTCTCACTTAATATACTACATGTTCCCTACTTAGTATACTAAATATTCTCACTTAATATACCAAATGTTCCTACTTAATATACAAAATATTCCCACTTAGTATACTAAATATTATACCAAATGTTCCCACTTAACATACTAAATATTCTCATTTAGTATACTAAATATTCTTACTTAATATACTAAATGTTCCCATTTAATATACTACTTGTTCCCACTTAATATATTACATATTCTCTATTAATATATTATATGTTCCCACTTAATATACTAAATGTTTCTACTTAATATATTATATGTTCTCACTTAATATATTTCGTGTTCTCACTTAATATACTAAATATTTTCACTTAATATATTACGTATTCTCACTTATTAAATTGTTATTTTTGTTGTCAGAGCATCGCCAAAAAAAGGGTCATTGGCTATTAATTAATTAATTTTAAATATATTTATTATAATTATAAACTAATTGCAGGATGACACTTGTAATTTGTAACTAATCAGTATTTGACATGTGTTACTTTATTAAAACATATTTATTTATTACTTTTTTAAAATTAGATTAATTAAATAAACGAATGAGATTGCACCATGTATTTAATGACAATGAACGAGTGAGATTGTGCCACGTGTCCAAGTTAAATGACAAATAATGAAGGTAAGTTGGTAATTGCCCATTAAAGCTAATATTTTCATCCAATTTGATGTCAAAGATTAACGGATTATGGTAAAGTTAGGTATTTATCTCTAACTAGGGCAAAGTTATAAATTAGCCTAAAATATTAGGATAAATTTGACCTTATCCCTTATAACATTTAATTGAAATTGAAATTAGAATTGAAATTGTAATATTTAACATAATTGAAATTAAAAACGTATTTAAAATTGAAATTGAAATTATATTATTTTTTGTAGTTCAAATTCGAATTGGAATTGGAATTGAAATTATAACATTTAACATTTATTGAGATTGAAATTGAAATTAAAATTGGAATTGGAATTATAACTTTAACGTAATTAAAATTGAAATTTGAATTTGTATTATAATATTTAGCATAATTAAAATTGAAATTGAAATATAATATTTTATGTAATTAAATTAGAATTGAAATTAGAATTATAACATTTAACATAATTAAAATTAGAATTGTAGTTTTTAATGTAATTGACATTGAAATTAGATTTTAAATTACAACATGTAAATAAAATCGAAATTGAAATTAGAATTATAACATTTAACATAATTAAATTGGAATTATAACATTTAATGTAATTGAAATTGAGAAATTGTAATTATAACATTTAACATAATTGAAATTAGAATTGAAATTGAAATTATAATTAAAATTATAATATTTAACGTAATTGAAATTAAAATTATAATATTTTAATATAATTGAAGTTGAAATTGGAATTGTAATACTTAACATAATTCAAATTGAAATTGAAATTGAAATTAAAATTAAAATTATAATATTTAACGTAATTGAATTTGAAATTGAAATTGTATCATTTAACGTAATTGAAATCAAATTTAGAATTGAAATTATAATATTTAACATAATTAAATTTGAAATAGAAATTATTTAACCTAATTAAAATTAAAATTGGAATTAAAATTATAACATTTAAAGTACTTGAAATTGAATTTACATTTGAAATTATAACATTTAATATAATAGGAATTGAATTTAAAATTAGAATTATAATTATAACCTTTAATAAAATTAGAATATTATAACATTAATGCAACTAAAACTAAAATTAGATTGAAATTGTAACATTTAATAAAATTAAAAATTAATTTAGATTTGAAATTGTAACATTTAACGTAATTAAAATTGAATTTAATGTTAGAATTGGAATTATAACATTTAACGTACTTAAAATTACAATTAGAATTGTATTTGGAAGTATAACATTTAACTTACTTGGAGGTGAAATTAAAATTAGATTTAAAATTATAACATTAAATGTAATTAGAATTGAAAATTGATTTGAAATATAACATTTAACGTAAATAAGATTAAAATTAGAATTGAAGTTATACTATTTATCGTAATTAAAATTAAAATTAGATTTGAAATTATAACTCTTTTGGTACTAGATTCTTATTTATAACAGTTTGATATTAGTCATCTTACTTTTTTGGTCTAGGGCTTTAAACATTTTTTTGCTTTAGGTTTGGTTACATGACCCTAACTCTATATGACTTGGCTATCTTGTTTAACCTCCCTATATATGGGGTCGATATCAATCAATGTTGACCTCCCAGTTAATGATGTCAACTAATTTTTCACTTGTTTAGAATCTAGTTTTGGTAAATTCATAACTAGATTTAGAGAAAAATCGACCACCCTATCTAGGATGAAGCATATCACCATGATTTTATTTTGGTTGAGCAAGTATGCTTTATGCCCACCTTTTTAAAGAATAACTAGGGAATACGTGAAACTAATAATCCTTATTGCTGACAGTACAACACTAGCCTTAGGACATTTTTCTTGTCTCACTTTTATAAGAACATTTTTGCAGTTGTCCTAAGCAAAGGTGAGATTTTATTTTTCAATGCAGGCGATCCCTTTGAATTCGATATTTTTGGCTCATCCAGTGGTAGCTCGACTAAGGAAACTTTGAAGATATTTTTTCAATTTTCTATTCCACTACTACTGTAAATGATAGGTCATTTTGTCACCTTAGGCCTTCCTTTTTTTGCCTTAAGTGGACCAGCCCATCCTATTAGTGTCGCTTGTCTTCCTCTGAGGAGATTGATTCTAATATGGATTAGCATAAATCATGGGTCGCATATCTAACATCCAGAGACTTACACCATGAAGTTGTTATTGCTGTTGGTAATAACAATAAGTATGGTACTGCGACTTACCTCCCTCAATGGGTAACTCGCCAATTTAGCTTAGTTCAGGCCACCCCACTCCCTAACCTCATCTTTGCAAATTAAAAGTTTAGGTCTGGGGTTGTGTTTAAAGATTCCATTTTTATATAGAAAACCACTATAGTATCCAACAAACTTGGAAAATGCCTCTAAATATAGATCTTCTAGTTAACCCTAGTCACTTAGGTAATTTTTTTATGAATATTGGGAGAAAGTGGTTGGCCTTTATTTTTCATTACCTTTAGACTAAGGTGGTAGGACCCACCCTGCGACCATCTACTGTAGATTCTAGTGGCCTTGTCGGGCACCCCGACGGAAGTTCCTTCGAATTTAATTGTGTAAATTGAGAAATTCTGCAAGACGAACCTCTTTTTAGTTCTTGCTATTAGTGAGAAAATCTTGGAATATACATGGAAATGACTTCTTAAATTAAAAAAAAAAGTGGCAGAGTTTCTTCTATTTTTCTAAAAATTCAATACAAAACTTGCAAAGAAATTGTACTTTTATTTCAACTTGCTTTTCAATACTACCAAATAGGACCTCCGATCCTTTTCAAAACCAAACCCAACTCAACTCAATAATTTTATTTTAATCACAAAACTAGCATACTAATAAAAAGTAATACGATCATCATAATATCAAAACATCTTCTTGTTTGTCCAAAATATATATACAAATACACAAGCCTATAACTACTATGCAAAAAGCAAAATGAGTACTACTTAGCACATTTACATTTACAAAAATAATCTTCAGATTTGGCCCACTAGTTAGCAGTAGAAGAATCAGTAGCTTGTGTACCAAGACCTGCACCTGGGAAGGGGGTTTAGAAAATATAAAACACTAAATGAGTGAGCTAAAGGAGCTCAATGAGTGCATTTAAGATTTCAAATAAAATAAAATTCTGCATAGATATTAAATTCTAAAAGACATGCATAAATAATGCTTCTAAAACTTGTATAAAGCTGTAAAATAGTTTCTAACATTATATGTCGATGAAATATTGTTGAGTGGGTTATATTTACATCTTCGAAAAATAATATCCAAAATCTATAAAACATAATAACTAACATTTACATATAAATGCATAATATGCGATCGATAAATCGAAAACGATTAAAGCCCTCGCTCGGCCATTTTCTTTCAAAATTGTACCAATGGTAACCCTAAAGCTCTATATTCACGCAATGACTCAACTAGCACTGCACACGTGAGAGGGTCACGGGGAGTCTCAACTAACAATACCCACTGTGACATCTCAAGACATCTCTCACTGGCTATGCAGTAGAATTCTACATCGCATACATATAGCGAGACAATACACCGTACACATAGAGCGACTCACATGACTAAACAACCCGACTTCCCAGAGTTAGTGACACACCCCCCAATACCTATCCATGTGTACAGGATATACCAGTCAGGTCTAATACAATTACCACCACTATAATTTGAGGGTACCACTAGCCTTTGAAATTGATGTAATAGTTTGAAGCTGTTTCTTAAACCGAACATGTAAATGCATATCTGTGGATATATGTCAAAATCATAAATCATGTCTATGCATTAAAAGCTCATAAAACATATAATTTTATTATGCGGAAAGATGATAAACGAAAGATAAACAATGACAGATTTTTACTCACAACCGCTCTAAGCTTAATTTTGCTTCGAATTTCTGATCCCGTTACCGTCTCGATTTTCTTCACTTATATGCTATAAATGACATTTAGAACCAAATCAAATACTAGAATCTCATTTAACTAATAAATGCCCTAACCGGCATACAAAGCCCAGATGGATACTACTTTCCGATTTTTATTTACGGAGTCATTTAGTCTAATCTAACTCATAATCCGATGCCCTGAAAATTTCTTAACACCCTATAACTTTAGTTAGACATAATTTCCCTTCACCTTACCAAAATGGATAATTATATCCCCTTATTTATTTATTTTTTTATTTTCCATCATCCATATACATTCAATTTACATAAGACACCATTTATACACAACAATTCAACTAAAACACAACTCAACCCTAACTTCCCTAAAGTGGAAGAATTTACATGCACCACCCAACACATTTCTTTTCTCAATTTCTTGTTTTAATAGCATCAAAATCAAGCCAATTTCATTCAAATGCCCTAATTACAACCAATTGAAGTCTCTACATCAAAGTCACTCAAAACCATAATTCTTACCTTGCCAATTTCTTCAATTTGACGACTCCTTCAATCTCCACACTAGAATTCAACTCAATCTAAACCAAGAATACATACAAGAACATCAATTGAAGCAATCTTGAATGTTCACATATCATAATCATAAAACAATGCTTTTCTTATCTTTTTTCTTGGTTTTTCACTAATAGAGACTTTAATTGATCTTAAGAACTTGTATTTGACCTTCTGTTAGGCAAAATTTATCCAAGTGAAGAGAGGTACTGCTACTATGAAATTTCAAGTTTTTTTTCATGATTTTTCATGCTTGATCAAGCATGAAAAATCATGAAAAAAAACTTGAAATTTCATGGTAGCAGTACCCCTGTTCACTTGGACGAATTTTGCTTCTCTTTTGCTCTAAGATGTTTTTGCTTTTATCTCTCAAAATTTCTACACACTTCTACCTTTATATAGTGCTCCCTCAATTGTCCAATTTGCCCCTTAACTTGTAATGAAATAGTTGCAAAGAGTTGCAATAGATGTTAGGAAATGTCATTATATAAATATGTTCTCAAACATAATATCCCTGATCTATGTTCACCAATGCAGCTCTATTAGTGAATCACTATTATATAGATTAGTGTATGTTAGTATCTATATTGTACAGATGATTGCTTTTAGTTGACAATGAGCTTAGTAGAAGCTCATATAGACATGTAGGTATTCAGTCAGGATTAGATGTTGAACAGACTCACGGGGGCCCCAATAGATATCATATGAATCAATCAAATGAAAGTCCTCTCGAGTTGAGTAGTATTTGTAGTCCTTTGACCTGAGCACCACAGTGAGCTTATAGGTGATCCACCATACATTGGTTCCATATATGCAGAGACTTTTCATGGTCTGACCATTATGTGTCGCTGGGTATGGTCCGATGCTCATGGAGTTCGCTGTACGTAGATACGGAATCCGCCAACTCACATAGGTGGGTTGTATATCTGATGCTTTGAGATTGTATCTTATGAAGTTTTATGGCCATAGCAATAAAGTTGGGAAAAGAGTTTTCATAGGGTTGAATAATATAGTAAAAGAGTTTGCGTATATTGTTTATTAAGATACGAATCTGGAGATAAGTTCATAGATAAGATTATGGAGATTTGACGGTGATGATCAATATCCCACCTATCCAAGATATAATGACGAAAGGATTATAGGAATATCAAGTAACCTTAACATGTATGGTCTAATGCGTTGATTTGTAATATTCGTGACGTGTGCGCGGGGCATCGATTACAGACTTATGGAATAGTTCCATTTGATAAATCGGGCGTGGACCTAGAGAGTCCCAATATAAAATGTACTCTTTGAGGACTTGGGCAACGTACCGTATTAAATAGTTCAATACAGTAAAATCCAACAATTTACTATGATTAAGTTAACTAAAGTATATGATTAAATAGTGGGACCAACTTTTGGTTAACTTAGTAACCTAGTAAAGACATAAATGTAATTTCACTTAATGATTATTTAATTGTTAAACAATTCAAATAAATATTTATTTATTTAATAGTTAAATAAATAATTTAATTTAACTATGATTAAAATTTAACCATATGGTAAGTTAAGTTAACCTTACTTAATGGTTAAGTAAAGATTAACCTAACCATGATTAAGTTAGTTAACTATGGTTAGAATATTTAAATGTTTATTTAACTTAACTAGAGTTAAGAGTTAACTATGATTAGGTTAAGTTAAATGCAAATTGAAATTAAGTGAAATGAAATGAAATTAAATTCATTTGTATATATTAGCAAAATGTAATTAAAATTAAGTAAAAAAAAAAAGGTTAATTTCAATTCTTTTTTGTTAAGTGATTGGCCAGCTGTAATAACAAAGAATGAAAAGAAAAATTATTTTCTTAATTTGAAATTCAATTGTTGAATTCATAATTAAATTTTCTTTTATTAGGCTTAAAACTAATTAAGCAAAAAATAAGGTTTTTGATTAATTGATTAAGTGTTAATCAAAGAAAATCAAGAACTTAAGTGTAATTTGTTAAACGTTTTTTTGGATCAAATACTGTCATTCTAAATAATCAATCCCACCATTGTTGATTACTAAAATTAATCAAAGTTTGCATTTTGGTGGACTTTAACCATTTTTTATTCAAAGGTTATTTCTCAATTTTATTTTTGTTAATTAGATTAATATGTAATAATTGTGTTTACTGCAAATTTTTATAATTTCGTTGTGCATATATATGTATGAGATATGTATATTTTTTTGTAAACACATATACCATATGCATGCACCCTAAACAAAACAACACCTAACATTAAGACCATCAATTCCAATCGCCACATTCACCATTGTTGGCGAAATCCCAACCAAAAAGAAAAGTTGGCCTACATGGATTGGTTTTTCCTTTATGACTGTAATAAGTCAGTCTTTGACCCAGAGTTGGTTATAATTGTTGGCGACATGACTCATCAAGGTATTTTTATTTATTGCTTTGATATAATGGCTTTTTCTGATATTAACCTTTTGTTGACTTTTCAGAGGCCATTCCTATAAGGTTGATGCCTCTTAAGAAGAGTGTAAAGGTAAGCTTAAATTGCCCCTATATAAATTTCTTGGCTCAATGCTTAAAAAATAAAAATCTCCCTCTTTTCTTGTTTGTTGCTTGTAGATGACAACGTAACAACCGTAGCGTATTAAGATTGCGTATTCAAAGGCGGCCTCAAAAGAGTTGAACACTTATCTCTAGTCGATTATGCCCACCAATTTGCCTACCCCTACTAGCAAATTGCTTGCTGTCCAAACTGTTGAAGATGAGAGGCCAAGCTCTCCTATCCTTGCTGAGGAATTGCTCTGAGTTTCTTAGCCTTGGCTAGTACTCATAGGAAAGCTTGCTTTGAAGAGGCTTTCAAATCTTGGTGGGATGACATTTGCTGCTGATATGTTGTCTCTACTCCTTGAGGAATCATCTGGTAGTAGCAAAGAGATAGACAATAACTCATCTCTTTTAACATTGCCTATGCCTTATTCTTTATAGAAGGAAGTGATGGACATGATTCATCAGCTTAAAGAAATAAAGGGCTAAATGACTGATTTTCTACTTGATGATTGATAAGTCTTTGATGTAAATAAGAAATTAAAGTTCTTGTCTAATCATGCAATAGGTGACAACATATCGGTCAGCCTGAAGACCAAGATTGATGAGTTGTAGCTTCATTTACAATAATCACCAAGATGAAGATATCAACCTTTAAGATGATTAAAGAGGCCGAGGAAAAGGTGGCTCTAGATCACATTGAGGTTTAATTTATGGTAGAAGTATGAGAGTTGGGGGTCCAGAGTCAAAACACCAAGAAGAAGATGGAGGCTTTAGAGCAGCTCCTAAAAAATTGCCTGAGAAGGGTTGAGCTGAAGAAGAGCCTCAAGCTCAAGAACGAGATCGTTCTTAAGACAGAGGATGAGACGAAGTCCATTGATTCTTTAATTGCCAATTTCCTAGCTTAAATTGATCGATTGTAAAAGAAATCGACACAAGAGCCTCTCGATTATATATTTTCTGTATTTAAAAGTACTTTTTTTAAGAGCAATTTGTCTTTGGTTCAATTTTTTTTGTTTGATTGTCAACTATAAATTGCTCAATTTAAATTTCCTATAATGCATAATTTCAAGTGAACTAATTAATCGACTATAATTAATAAGGATGAAAGATACACTTCTCTAATTGGTTTAAAACTTAAACAGATCTTGAATAACTTAAAATATTAGTTACATAAAATGGTTCATCAAGTCGATTAATATTTATGACACTTAAAGTTCAGCAAAAATTACCTTATCGACACCTTCCCAAATAGTTGGACAACACCTTCTAAGTTATTCAATAGATATGCTCCATTGCTAATGACTTTAACAATTTTGAATTGTCCATTTTAATTTGGACTGAGCATGTCTAGCTTGTGCTCTTTGTATTCTATTGGGAGGATAACTGTCCATAACATATCACCTTGTCTGTATAACCTGAATCTAACTTTCTTATTGTAGGCTTTCTCGACCATTTTCTTCTATATTTCAAGGCAATTTTTGTCCAACTTGTTTATTAATTTTAACATGGCATCTTCGTGTTGCTGAGGGTTTAAATAACCCTAGAATCGCTTTCTTGTTGATCTTGCTATAAGTTCTATCGTAACCATAGCCTCATAGCCATGGACCAATTGATAAGGTGATTTCCCTGTTGCCATTTTTGGGTTGACTCTATTCTCGTAATGTAGCTTTTGAAACTTTTCATGCCATTTTCTGGTATTATCTTCAATCACCTTTTTTAACCATTAGACGATCGATTTATTTGTAGATTTGGCCTGATCATTTGAATGGGCATAATAAGGTGTGTTGTGTATAAGTTTGATATAGAATTCTTTAGCAAAATCAACCATCTCTTCACCGGTGAAAACCATTTCTCGATCGGTCGTGATGGACTTTAGGAGGTTATGTCCATATGTAATATTTTACTTGATGAACAACTATTCGATAACTGTCTTCAATGGTATAACCTCGACCCGTTGTTTGAAGTAGTCAATTGCCTTAGGATGAAGGAATGTTGTTTAGAGGATGGTGGATAAAGTTTTCGAATTATGTTCCTTGCCCATCCCTTAAATAGCCATGGTCTAATTACCGCATGCATTTCTTCAGTTGGTACAACCTGAATCGAGCTGTGCTTCTAACATTCTTCATAACCTTTGGAGTAGCTATAACAGTTAGCCATCAAAAGCCATTCTTGAGGATTGTATTTTTCATCAATCAGCTACTAAGATGAGCTTCAACCAATCCCTCGTGTGACTCGACCATGACCAACATGCTTTCTTGTGGGCTGATTCGCCTCGATAATTTGTCAAAGGGTACCAGTCTGAATAGTTCCCCTACAAAGAGGGTGAATTTCTATGCTATAATTACATTAGGGTTCTTTATATAAGCAACCAACGCATCCATTCAATTGGTACTAAAATTGAATTACAAGATCGACCTTTGTTGAGTTGACAACTTTTGACTATATAAACAAGAGTATGACTAATGGATTAGAGAAATTTCATCTATCTCTCTTTTAAACCCCGATGTTACTTGGAGGAGATCAATAGTTTTTGAATTATTCATCCTCGTTAAATATTTAACCAGGGTAGACTAGAATCCTTGGAATAGATGTCTCGCTTTATTGCAGTATGAGATTAGTAACTCAGCCTCACAATTGAATTCTCCTATTACTTGCTTGGTGAACAATAAAGAATCACCCTTGAATTCAATTTCTTTTGCTCCCATTTCTACTAATATCTCAAGGATGATGATAAGGGATATTACTTGACCTAGTTTTTGGTACATCGGAAGTCTAACATGAATGACATCTTCATTTGTAATCCAAAAGGGGAAATCAAGACGATCACTATTCATGTGGCCTAATGTGTCTTTAAACTATTAAACTATAGTTTCCAATTTGTACTTATGTTGCCAATTTCAAAATTGACTGAGATTGAGTAAGGAATAGGATGGTCAACAAGAAAATCGGCCAAAACGTAGCCTTTAACAGCTTTATAAGGGATGTACTTCAAATTAAATTCTAACAATGCAATCGCCTAGTTTCTCAGCTGATTCCTTAAGAATGACTTTAATAAGAGTTATTTTATAATGTCGGCCTGGCTTATTACATGCACTGTTATAGGTAGAAAGTAATACCTTAGTTTTGTGCATGAGAAATATAGAGCCAAAAATATTTTTTTATGCAGTATATTTAGTCTCCGCGTCATTCAAAAGTCGACTGAGATAGTAAACATTGTTTTTCCACATTGTCATGCTCCTATGCCAACATGTTACCATGATTAGTAGACTTGTTAGGTACTTCTTAATTTCCTCAAAAACTCGTTAGTGGTAGTTCTTGAAGTCTTCTCCATTTTTAATTTCAAGTAGGAGTGATGCGATATTTTTATATTTTATAATTGAGTGCAAGTATACATTATCGAATCATGTAATAAGAGGACAAAAGAGTCAGATGTCGAACCCACAGGGATAATTTCTTCTTTTTAACCAACTACTAAAATTATGTATTTCTAGTCATTATTTAGAAAAAAATAAAAATCTAAGAATGTATTTAGAGTTTTGGAAGATAGCAATATAGAGAAAACTTAGGGTTAATATTATTCCTCAATATGCTTTCTAATGATTAATTCTCTAATAATTAATTCCTTTAGTCTTTGTTATTGATTAGACACTATTGTATTCACAATCCTCTCATAAGGTCATGCAAGTATACCTTAATTTATCAAATACCTATGGTACTTGTAATAAATTAAGATTTATTAAGAATAAGTCTTATTAATCATACATGCTAATTAGGTATATTCTTATCCTAATTTAAAACTTGCATATGCAACATTGAATATTACTCTACAATCATGTATCAAACTATGTAGGTCTAAATATAATGATTCCTCTTTCGAGTTTATAAAAAATATTACCAATTCATTAACCATATATTGCCCAGATATATTCAAGCATTAAGAACAAGCAATTTGAATAACAAAGAACTAAATTTATTAAATATTAGAAAGATATAGAAATTAAGCTCACATATTGAGTTCAAGTCTTAACCCTAGAAAGAAAATTTAGTTCATGCCTACAAGAGAACAACAGTAAAAGTAATAAGAAATCATGATACAATCAATAAAACCGATATAGACATCGAATTGCTCTTGATTGCCTTGCCTAAAAAACTTTTGATGCCGAAGAACGCCTTGAATTTCTCTCTATGCCTGCTTCAATTATGCTCTAATTGCTTTCTAGACTTGTGTTGTGTGTTCTTGATGTTCTTGGATGCTTTTTAAAGGCTGGGGATGAGTGGTCTTTTATAGGGATTGATATGAGCTTAAAATCTCAAATTCTTGTCAGGTTAGGAATCGCGTTGTCACTGGGAAACTATCATGCTATCACTGGGGTGCTGCGTGAAAACATTGTATCGTTAGAGTTGTGAAGAAATAGCACTGGGGCGCTGAACTATCGTTGGCGTGGTGGCTAACCAGCGTTAGGGTAAAAATGCGCGACTTTAATAGGTCATTTTGTTTCTATTTTTTATTTTTTCTCGAGTTCTAGTGCTGGGGTGGTTAGGCTTGTGGCGCTAGGGCAACATGCACATATTTTAATTTTTTTACATTTTAGTCCCTTTTTAAAATTTCACTCATGTCCCTATAAATAATAATAATACACAAAAATGCCCTTATCAATGGGCGACCATGAATGGAGTCGACCAACAAAGTTTGAAATAAATCCCTTAAAATAATTAATTCGCCTATCAACTATTGTAATTCTTTTGGCTTATCTTCACTCTCTGTTAGTGTACCAAGAATTTGAGAAAGTTACTAGCTGAAACCCTAAATGCACATTTAAGTGGGTTCATTTTCAGGTGATGAAGCCTCATCCATTAGAAGGTTGTCCACAGATCAGCTAGATTTTGATCATTTGAATTCTATTTGATCACCATATCACTAATGTAAACCTCTATTAACAGTCAGATTATATCGTGGAATATGGCGTTTTTGTCTTGCTGATAGGTTGCCTAAGCATTTTTCAAATTGAATGACATTACAATCTATTTATTTATTAATGTTCCAATCGCCTCCAGGCATCTAAATATTGTCTTGCTGATATTAGACTTCTTGATGAATATTTGGTTATAGCTCGAATGCCCATCAAGAAAACTCAAGATCTTGTGGTATGTTGCCAAATCAACTAGCATATCGACTATGGGCATTGGATATTCAATATTTATTATTGTGAAGTTAATATTTTAGACGTCTATGTAAACTCTCAGCTTCTTTTTTTACCGGCATTTCATTTGACATTCATTCTATGTAGTTTTTCGGCCTGATAAAATCTGCTTGACGGAGTCTTTTGACTCTTCTGTGATCTTATCTTTACCGTCCATTGACATTCTTCGCATGTGGTTCTTATATGGCTGAAATTTTTCTTTGATCGGCAGGTGTGCTCGACCAGATCTCTGTTGTGGCAAGGCATTTATGTGTAGTCCCATGCAAAATAATCTTTGAACTCTCTTAAAATCATCACTAATTTTGTCTTATAGGTAGGATCCAATCATTTACTAATGAAAATTAGCCTATGGGCGCCTAATGAACATATGAAAATGCATGTTGTTAAGAGATTCAATCACCATTTAATGTCACTAATTTTAGTATTTTCTGTATTTTTAGCTTGAAATAAAGCGTTCTCCTTAAATTGTGATTAATGAATGTTATTTGGACAGGTTTAGGTAAAATAGACATAAATCTCAATGTAGAAATCGAAATAAAGAAATTCTTAAACCTAGTGCAATATAACTCAATCTTACACAAATTTAAAGATAGTGGAAAAGCCAAATCCAAATGTTATGGGCCAAAACTTGAGATACAACAGAATCGGACTACAACTCCTGCCCAGCTTGACCCAACTCACGTATTTGGACCGTATCTCACAAAATACGTACTAAATTGGTATAATTCTTAAAGCTGTGAAATTATGACTTAACTATAAATAACTTGTATGTTGATGATAAAGTCTAAATCAGCCGTTATCATGGACCAAATCGCATTGCAAGTGGGTAAAATGGTTGTTGGCCGAATTCTGATGTATCTTTGGAATTTTGCTCATATCTCATTGGATACTCATCCAATTTGCATGAAATTGGTGCCTATGGAAAGAAGAGTCAAAATTCTACAACTTTCATGTCGGCTGTAAAAGCTAAATTGGTTATTTACATTATCAAAAATATGCTGCAAGTGGATAAATGAGTTATTGGCTTAAAATTATTAAAGATTGATGTCATCCATGACATATGTCTATTCATTGCCTATATAAGGAGACACTTAGGACGTTTTTAATATTAGATAATTCTCTCTTATTTTCTTCTCATTAACATGTATTGTAATTTAGGCTAGAGTTCTTGGCAAGGCTAAGAGATGAACTTTTATGTGTAATAAATCTACTTCTATGCTTTGATTTGGTGTCAAGAGCTACAAATGTTGTAAGTTTGGATTTGATTAAACTTTTATCTATTCTATTTTCTATAATCCAGAGATTATAATTCTCATGTCTCATATAAGTTCAGTCATGCTTTTCTTATGTGATTCTTGGTGAACTATAATTGTTACTGGTGACATTGTTTTATATGTTAATCTTTTACTGCAGTATTGTCAAATTGATATATTGTCGATCTTGGATAACATATAAGGGCAATAAATGTTTAATATTCAAGTTGATCTTTTACTGCAATATCGCCAAAGTGATATATTGTCGATCTTAGATAACTTGTATAAATGAACATGATGTATGTTAATGCTTGCAAAGAGTTTAATTACGTCAAATACATGTGTTATCAAATGTGCTATATTTTTCTATCTTCCGATTGATTGTTTGGGATGTGAAACTTTCAATTGAGTTATAAGCATTGAATCAAAGTGTAGAGTAGATTTATAAAGCATAATTATGATTCTCAAAGCCTTGTTTGAATTATCATAAGACATTTCCTTTAAATCATAGACAATCCTATCTCATCCACTTAAATCAATCAATTAACCCTTTGCTATTGCTTTAATATTTTACTTCACCAACCTATTTTGCCAAGAGCTTCCTCGTGAGATTGACACCTCAATCTATACTGCGATAACCGCATTATATTTTGAGCATAAACAAAATTTGGCGCCGTTACCAGGGAAGCACATTAAGCGAAAGTCGGTTGCGATTATAAAAACTAAAGTGGTAACTTTGTATATTTTCTTTTCTTTGTAAAATCTTAGTTTTATTTCCTTTGTTGTAATTTATTTATTATTCATAGTTGGTTCTACCACCTAATTTATTTTATTTTCTTTAGTTAATTTGTTATATTTTATATTATCTTAATGGCTGGTTTTACCGTCTAATTAGTTTATTTTCTTTTATCTATTTATCGCACCTTATTTTCTTTTATTTATTTATTGCATTTTTTTTTATGGTTGGTTTTACCGCCTAACTTCGTTCGCTTTCTTTTATTTATTTATTGTACTTTATTTCTTTAGTTAATTTGTTGTATTTTCTTTTTATTTTGTGAATGGTTCTACCGCCTAACTTAGTTTCTTTATTTCTTATTGTACTTTATTTATTTATTACACTTTTTTTTATTGTACTTTATTTTCATTTTCTTTTACGTATTTATTACACTTTATTTTCTTTAGTTAATATATTGTATTTTCTTTTTATTTTAATGGCCGGTTCTACCGCCTAACCTTTTATTTATTTACTTATTCCTTATATCAAGCATGGGAAAGGTTTAAAGAGTTGCTAAATCTGTGCCCTCACCATGGGTATGAAAATTGGCGCTTGGTTAGTTATTTCTATGAGGGACTCATAATTAGAGAGCGCCAATTTGTTGAGATGATGTGTAATGGGGAGTTCCTTCACAAAGATCCTGAGGAAGCCATAGAATTCCTTAATGACTTAGCCGAAAAAGCCCATACATGGACTGGACCTAGCATTGCTGAAAGCACAAATAGGTCACGACCCAATGGAGTTTTCCATCTTAGGAAAGAGGATAACCTCAAAGCCCAATTAGAGGTCTTAACTAAGGAGTTAGAGTCCTTGAAAACCAAAGATAGAAGGGTCACCCACACGGTTGCTAGAGTTGAGTCACACGATGTCTGTTTTGTCTGTGGAGGAGCGGACACTTAGCTCAGGATTGCCCCACTTATAGTGAGATGAGAGGGATATATGAGGAACAATGTAATGCCCTAGGGGTGTACAAGAAGCCTTATTCACCCTACTCTGAAACATATAATTCTAGTTGGAGAAACCACCCAAATTTCAGTTGGAAATCTGACCAACAAGCCAACAATCAGTGGAAACAAGAACAACAAGCACCCAAGTCTTATGTTGCACCTCAATACAATGCACGACCAACTAGAAGTTCTTTAGAGGATACATTACAAGCATTTATGGAGGCACAAAGTAAGACTAATAAAAAATTTGAAACAATTATTGCACAGGTGGTGGACGAAAACAAAGAAATCAAGAGTCAAATCACAAAGTTGACCAGTGCCTTAACTGTACAAGAGCGAGGTAAGTTTCCATCTCAACCTCAATCCAATCCAAAGGGACAATTTATGGCACAAGCTTCTACTTCTAATGTTCAAAATCTCAAAGAAGTCAATGCCATTACTACTCGAAGTGGTAAGATTGTAAATGAGCTTACTCCTGAAATTAACACATCTACGAGTAGTAAAGACGCCCCCCTTGAAAAAGAGGCCACAGTGAAAAAAGAGCCCGAAAGTAAGTTTTCAATCCCAATGCCTTTTCCTCAAGTTCTTCAATCGGTTGGGAAAAATTCAGAAATTCAAGGTGAGATTTTAGAATGTTTGAAACAAGTTAAGATTAATCTTCCCTTGTTGCATTTGATTAAGCATGTTCCAACTTATGCCAAAGTCATCAAGGATCTATGCACTATCAAAAGAAAACACCATGTCAAGAAAACTGCATTTTTGGCAGAACAGGTAAGTGCAGTGATTGAACAAAAGACACCACCCAAGTATAAAGACCCAGGATGTCTCACAATCTCCTGCTAAATTGGGACACATGAGTTTGGTCAAGCTTTATTGGACTTAGGAGCAAGTATAAATTTAATGCCTTATTCTATTTACTTGCAGTTGGGACTTGGTGAGATTAAACCAACATCTGTAGTCCTACAATTAGTTGACCGATCAACCAAGAAACCACGGGGAATAATAGAAGATGTTTTGTTGCAAATTGATAAATTTTACTACCCTGTTGATTTTCTTGTTTTAGATACTTATTCTGTTGTTAACATAGAGTCAAAAATCCCTCTTATTTTGGGGAGACCTTTTCTAGCCACTGTTAACGCTCTTATTAATTGCAAAAATGGTCTAATGAAATTATCTTTTGGGAATATGACTCTTGAGGTGAACATTTTCAATATTGGCAAACAACCACGAGAAGAAGACGAGTGCTATCTTTTTTATATGATAGACACACTTGTAGTAGAGGAAGCTTATAAAAATCATGGCTATAATTCTTCGAAAAACCTTATCAATTTTGATTTTGAAGAATTGTATTATCCTAATGTAACAACTGATGTGTTTAGTATTTTTGACTCACAGCATAAAGGGACTCGATTTTGGCAGCCACGCTTTGAAAAGTTGCCACGAGAGGGAGAGACCAAAACCATCAAACCTCGAGACACCACAAGTTGAGCTTTCTCCACTGCCCAAAGGTTTGAAACATGCATTCTTGGGACCAGGTGATACCTTTCCTATCATCATTTCTTCTGAACTTAGTGCTGAACAAGAGGAAAAATTGATAAAATTGTTAAAAGAACATAAGTCTGCACTAGGTTGGACCATAGCTGATATTAAAGGTATTTCTCTATTGATATGCCCCCATAGAATTCATTTAAAGGAAGATGTCCAACCTCGTAGAGACCCACAAAGAAGACTTAACCCAACAATGAAAGAAGTAGTGAAGAAAGAGGTCTTGAAACTATTAGATGCGGGTATAATCTACCCAATTTCTGATAGTCAATGGGTAAGTCCAACTCAAGTAGTTCCTAAGAAATCTGGGGTTACTGTTGTTGAAAATGAGAATGGGATACCTATTCCAACTAGGGTAGTAAGTGGTTGGAGAATGTGTATTGATTATAGAAAGTTAAACACAACCACTAGGAAAGACTATTTTCCATTGCCTTTTATCGACCAAATTTTAGAACGTGTAGCTGGACATCATTTTTATTGCTTTCTTGATGGGTATTCAGGGTATTACCAGATTGAGATAGCTATAGAAGATCAAGAAAAAACAACTTTTACATGCCCTTTTGGTACTTATGCTTTTCGTAGAATGCCATTTGGATTATGTAATGCACCAGCTACTTTCCAGCGTTGCATGTTGAGTATTTTCTCTGATATGGTTGAAAAATGCATGGAAGTATTTATGGATGATTTGACTGTTTTTGGTAATTCTTTTGATTTATGCCTACTTAACTTGAAATCTGTTTTGAGTAGGTGTGAAGAAAAAGGACTTGTGCTAAATTAGGAGAAATGTCATTTCATGGTATCTTCAGGAATCATTTTGGGGCACATTGTATCTGAAAGAGGGATAGAGGTTGACAATGCAAAAATTGAATTAATCTCTAAATTACCTACACCTAAAACGGTAAAAGATGTCCGATTCTTTCTTGGACACGCTGGCTTTTACAGAAGGTTTATACAAAATTTTTCTGCCATATCTAGACCATTGTATAACCTTTTGCTAAAAGATGCAGAATTTACATAGACACAAGAGTGTGAGGAGGCATTCCGAACACTCATTGCCAAACTCACCACCGCTCCTATCATGCAATCACCGGATTGGAACCTCCCGTTTGAAATTATGTGTGATGCAAGTAATTATGCTGTAGGAGCAGTTCTTGGGCAACGGAGGGAGGGAAAACCCTTTGTTGTTTATTATGCTAGTAGGACTTTGAATGATGCTCAAATAAATTACACTACTACTGAAAAAGAACTATTAGTTGTTGTTTTTGCCTTAGATAAATTTCATTCTTATTTGATTAGTTCACCTATTGTTATTTTTACTGACCACGCAGCCCTTAAGTACCTTCTTTCTAAGAAGGATGCTAAAGCCCGTTTAATTAGGTAGATTCTTTTTTTTGCAGAAATTTGATATAACCATCAAAGATAAGAAAGGCGTTGAAAATATTGTTGCTGATCATCTATCCCGCCTTGAGTTCACTGACTCCACTGATTTGCCACCCATTCGAGATAATTTTCTGGATGAACATCTTTTTGCTATAAGCCAAATACCTTGGTATGCACATATCGTAAATTATTTGGTTTGTGGTGAACTTCCATCTGACTGGAGTGCACAAGATAAGCGTAAGTTCTTGGTTAAGGTACGTAATTTTTATAAGGATGATCCATATCTTTTCAAATACTGTCCTGACCAAATCATGAGACGTTGCATTCCTGAAAGTGAAGTTTCTAGTGTCTTAAATTTTTGCCATAGTGCTGCTTCCGGTGGCCATTTTTCTATGAAGAAGACATTTGTGAAAATTTTACAGTGTAGTCTTTATTGGCCCACTTTGTTCAAAGACACTAATAATTTTTGTTGTTCCTGTGAAAGATGTCAAAAGTTAGGTGCTTTATCTTAAAGAAATATGATGCCTTTTAACCCTATTCTTGTTATCGAGATATTTGACTGTTGGGGTATCGATTTTATGGGTCCTTTTCCTTTATCTTTTGGCTACCTTTACATCCTTTTAGCTGTTGACTATATATCAAAATGGGTGGAGGCTGTAGCTTGTCGTTGATGAACACTTGAAACTACACATTTAATAAGAGTTTTACATGATTGTTTTGTATTACTAGTGTATTTAATTTTCTTAACTTAAGTATGTTTACAATATTGTACTTAATTATCTTATAACTGTTTTGTAGCAGATTTGGTAAAATGAGCATAACTTTCTACCTAAAGATCCAATTGAGGTGATTCTTAATCCTGTGCAGAGCTGACTCAATGGGATAACATATTGTATTTCACAAAGCATTGGAAATGCGAGTGTTTAGAGGGTGAAAATTGGCCTAGAACAGAATTGATCTGCAGTACAGGCCCAGTTTGAATAATTATCAGTATTTGGCCCATAACTATAGAAATACGTATCTAATACGTATGAGATCACTCAATTTAGAAAGATAAGAGACTTATCTACAACTTTTATGTTTTGAGTGACAACTAATTCGGATCACACCAATTCCAAATTGGATAATCAAGTGGGTGCCCAAGTGATAATGAATGCAAATTATTTTGCCACCATTCTTGACTTTCATCAACCAAGTGGTTCCCTCCAAATTTGTCTCGATTTATCCATGTTTTTCTATAAATAGGTGGCTTGTTTATGCCTAAAGAATGTAATTAGAAAGTTAGAATTTAGTTCAAAATACTTTTCCTTTGTATCCATTTCCTTGTACTATTATTTTTCTCGTTTACTATTAAGTCATGTTATTTCTTCTTCCATTTCTTTTCTTTTCATTTAGTTTTATTATGTCCAAATAATTTTGTTTAAGCTAAGGTGAAAGGATGAAGCTCTTGGTAAGGTAATAAGATATGTTTAATATTTATTCATGAATTTAATGCTTCATTTTTAAGTTATGTAAATTTATATATGATGTATTTATTTTGTTTGTAGAATTAATACCATTTCTTCTAAAGTGGTGATTCTTGATTTATTATTGACAAACTTAATACTTGGCACAATAAATTCTTGAAACCATTTACAAGATTTGGTTTATATAACCTTTTTTTGTAAAGTGGGAGTCTTAATTTATTGTAGACAAATATAAAGATTGGCATAATAAATACTTGAACCCATTTATAAGATTTGGTGTATAATAATTGAAAGAAATAAATACTAATCAATATATAAATGATAATGAACTTTAATTGCTATATTTTCCGGTTGGAACCTCCTTTGTGTGAGGATTCCAATTGAGTTATAAAAAAATAAAAAGTTAAATATATTCTTACTTCTTATGTCAAGAGTGAATCCCCGTAACCTTAGCTTTTTATTTGAATTGGTTAATTGAAATAATATTTACAAACATCTTATACTGCATTAATTATCTTTAAAGTGTTTATAATTTGTAATTTTAATTCTACTTCCCTGTGGATCGACCCCGTTCTCATCGGGTTATTTATTACTTCGACAATCCTGCACTTGGGAATAACTTCTATATTCTGGACGTGTCAGTCGTACTAATGATAATACAACTGTGGTAAAATTCTTAAAAGAAAATGTGTTATCTAGGTACGGTACGCCACGTGTCATCATTAGTGACCAAGGAACACATTTTTGTAATCGTTCTTTTAAAGCTTTGATGCGCAGGTATGGTGTTCTTCACAAAGTTTTCACTACATACCATCCACAGACAAATGGACAAGCCGAGCTAGCAAATAGAGAGGTTAAACAGATTTTAAAAAAGACGGTTAACCCGAATCGCAAAGATTGGTCTCT
This sequence comes from Ailanthus altissimus, assembly GCA_946807835.1. Lineage (NCBI taxonomy): Eukaryota > Viridiplantae > Streptophyta > Magnoliopsida > Sapindales > Simaroubaceae > Ailanthus > Ailanthus altissimus. The sequence continues at coordinate 19,303,107 of OX327698.1, forward strand.
ACGCCTTTCTGATGTATTATGGGCATATTGCACTGCATACAAAACCATCTTAGGAATGTCTCCATACCGACTTATTTATGGGAAAGCTTGCCATTTACCTGTTGAGCTAGAACATAAAGCTTATTGGGCTGTCAAAGCCTTTAACTTTGATTTGAATGCTGCAGGTCTCCAGAGAAAGTTATAATTGTCAGAAATAGAAGAGCTACGAAATGACGCATATGACAACTCCATAATTTACAAAGCTAAAATGAAAGTAGCTCATGATAAACAGATCTCAAGGAAACACTTTGAGCCCAATCAACGGGTCTATCTTTATGATTCTCGATTGCATTTACACCCTGGAAAGTTGAGATCTCGATGGACTGGTCCATTTATGGTAAGACATGTTTTTCCTAATGGTGCTGTTAAAATAAAAGACCCCACTGATGGACGGACTTTCAAAGTGAATGGACAGCGGCTAAAAAGCTACGTGAAAAAGGTAGACGACTCTATATACCTAGGCGAGATCCCTCTTGTGGATCCTGTCTATCGTGATTGATCAGGTTCAATCTATCTGTACAATATTTTAAATTTTGTCTATATTTTATCTTTTGACTTTTTATTTTTGCTTTTATTTTCTTGCACATTTTATTTTACTTTATTTTCTTCTTTTTATTTTTTCTTCAGCGTGATTTTATTTCCCAGTCAAGTGGCGGATACGGTACTCCGTGACTATTAAAGTCGGTTTCTCAGTTCCTTAAAAACTGTCCCTCAAACTGTGCATTCATCTCTTTTCTTTCTTTCAAAATGGATCGCATTCTTGCCAACCTTAAAAACCGTTTTCCTTCTTTGCCTCAAATGCTCTACTTAAGATTTACAAAGCACGATGTGCAAGACTAAGGCTGTTGATGTTGGGTAATATCCCTGTGGACCTTCGTTGGTTAATTGAAGCCAAGGTTCGGTTGTCTGGTGAGTTTGAAAATAATTTTGTTTCTCATATGCCTGGTCTTGGAAGAAGCTCTTATGCCAAAAGGCGACGAGCAAAGAGGTTACAAGTCTGTCATAAATGTGCTCGATGGAATTGTAACCACAGTTGTCGTTCTTTAGGATTTGTATCTAGAAATCAAGAAGACAAAATTCAGTTCATTAAGGATGGACTGAGTAAGGAGTCTTTGGATGATATTCTATTGACTCTTGAGACGCATTCCTGTGGGCTCGTGCAACGTGAACTTCTCGATTTATGGAACAAATTCAAAAATGAACATCAACGGTATAGTCTCGGGAATCTAACTCTAAAAGACCCTGTTTGCCAATTTATAAGAAAATTGGATGGGATGCCTATCTCCGACCCATAGAGGGCGTTTAAGTCATTACTAGACGTAAAATCAGAGGAAGATGTGAGCCACAATTACAACTACTTGTAAATAAATGTGTTTTAATTTCAAACTTTATTTTATGAATAGTAGGGCTACTCATGTAGATGTCTTAAATTCAAATCTTTTTGTTCAATAATGCATGTAGGTCATTATGTTTAAATTTTTGTGTTTTATTTTTAACTCTCTTTTGACAAACTATCGGGTTACCATAATCATTGTTATCATTTGGTACTTTATAAATACAACACCTCATTTTCTTCATTTTCATATATTGAGATAAAGGTGAGTGTAGATATGGAGGAAACTCAAGTTCGACAATTTTGAAATATATGTGTGTTTTGTGGATCTAGTCCTGGGGAGAGTAAAGTGTTCGTAGAAGCAGCAAACAATCTAGGAAAAGCATTAGCTGCAAGAAAAATTCATTTGATTTATGGAGGAGGTAGCCTTAGGCTAATAGGGTGTGTGTCAACAGCTGCACATTTAAGAGGAAGTCAAGTTTTAGGTATTATTCCTACAGCTTTGGCCGTAGGAAACCTGACCGGGAAAACAATAGGGGAAGAATTACGAGTCTCATCCATGCATGAACGTATAGCTAGAATGCTTTGCAATGCAAATGCTTTTATTGCTTTACCAGGTGGTTTTGGTACCTTAGAAGAAATTTTTCAAATTGTCTTTTGGGCCCAACTGAATATCCACCGAAAACCCATAGGTTTGTTGAATGTTAATAACTATTTTGATTGCTTACTTTGTTTTCTTGACCAAGCTGTGGAACGGAATTTTATTTCATATTTGGCGCAACAGATCCTGATTTCTGCTACTGAGGCGGATGAATTAATTAACAAATTACAGACAGTTACCTACGAACCTGACCCAGCAATAACTCGGATCGATTGGTCAGTGGGCCTTAACAAGCGAAAATTGGATCTGACACTTCGTTTGTAAATTTTTCTTTTTATTTAATTATTTATTAGTATCATCATTTTAGTTTATATTTGCTTAAGTGTCTCTCAGGTTTGTTTCTTTCAAATAACTGGCGTTTCAGGTAATGTCTCCTATACTTTATCTCTTTCTATTTAAACATTGAGGACAATGTTTCATCTGATTTGGGGGGAGGATAGTAGACATACGTTGCATTTTATAAAAAAAAAAACAATTGTGGTCCGACATTTGATTAAAATAGCAGAGTAAATAGTTCATTCTTGAACTCTTGAGACGCATTTTAGGTCAAATTAGAATGGCAGAGTAAGGAGTTTTAGTACTAACTTTTGAAATGCATTTTAACTAACTTTTTGTTATTTTGTTTTATATTTTATGCATTTTCGTTTACTGCTTTTAGTCTTGGTAATTCTTGTATAAAGGAATTTACTTTTCTGCCTAAGTATGATTTCAGAATTGTTTAGGTTGAGTCACTGTTTCTATCTAGATTACTAAAGAATGACTTCCAAAATATTTTTGAACACAATACTAAGCCTTGTGGTAAGATGGATGATTTAATTTATATAGCTAAGAGAATTCCCATGTTTAAGTATATATTTTTCTAAATCTCACATATATTTTGTGAGTAAGTGGAAAGGTTGAGAAAATAGCTTATGATCCTTTATTGATCCTTTGAATTGGTTAATTTTTGTTTAGAATGATATTATTTGAATTAAGGGATAAGTTGGTTGCATTTGTGTATAATATAATTTGGTGAGAAACCTTTGTAATGCTTCCTTGTATTTTTTAAAAATACAAAAAAAAAAGTAAAATACTAAAAAAAAAAAAACAAAAGAGAGCAAAAATACCTAAAAAAAAAAAGAAGCAATTCAGTTTAATAAAGTCTTCATTCAATTTTAGAAGACAAATATTTTGTAAAACAGTTTTCTCACCAAGTTATAATTGTATTATTCTCACAAGCCAATTAAAGTTCTAAAGCTGGCGTATGATATGAATAATTGATTTTTAAACAAATAATTTTCCTATCTTTGGATCAATGTTAGTTTATATGTCTGTCCTTAAAATTAACTTTTTCTTGAGTGCTTAACTGTTTTCCAACTCTATAAGAGAAGTCTCAACCTTTTAAACAGTCATACACCTGTGAGGATATGGAGTTGAGGCTTTTACTTGGAGAAATTCTCAAGGCTATATCTATTATGGTTTGTGGTTAGATGGTTATGGCCTAGTTCACACACACACAAATTATGGAAGTTATAATTGAAAAAACCATGATAGCAACAGTGATCTCGAACTGACGTTTTGATTGAAATGCTTAGGTAGTTTTGCATATTCTATTTACGCTTGAATTGCTAGAGACTAGCAATAAGCTGGTTGGGGGCTGTGATGAATATATGAAAATGCATGTTGTTAAGAGATTTAATCACCATTTAATGTCACTAAGTTTAGTATTTTCTGTATTTTTAGTTTGAAATAAAGTGTTCTCCTTAAATTGTGATTAATGATGTTATTTGGACAGGTTTAGGTAAAATGGACACAACTCTCAATGTAGAAATTGAAATAAAGAAATTCTTAAACCTGGTGCAACATGACTCAATCTTACACAAATTTGAAGAATAGTTGAAAAGCTAAATCCAACATGTTATAGGCCAAAACTTGAGATACAACAGAATCAGACTACAACTCCCGCCCAGCTTGACCCAACTCACGTATTTGGACCGTATCTCATAAAATACGTACTTAATTGGTATAATTCTTGAAGATGTGAAATGCTGACTTAACTATCAATAACTTGTATGTTGATGGTAAAGTCCAAATCAGCCGTTATCATGGACCAAATCGTATTGCAAGTGGGTAAAATGGTTGTTGGCCGAATTCTGATGTATCTTTGGAATTTTGCTCATATCTCATTGGATACTCATCCGATTTGCATGAAATTGGTGCCTATGGAAAGAAGAGTCAAAATTCTACAACTTTCATGTTGGCCATAGAGCTAAATCGATCATTTACATTATCAAAAATGTGCTGCAAGTGGATAAATGAGTTATTGGCTTAAAATTATTGAAGATTGATGTCATCCATGACATATGTCCATTCATTGCCTATATAAGGAGACATTTCGGACGTTTTTAATATTAGATAATTCTCTCTTATTTTCTTCTCATTAACATGTATTGTAATTTAGGCTAGAGTTCTTGGCAAGACTAAGAGATGAACTTTTATGTATAATAAATCGACTTCTATGCTTTGATTCGATGTCAAGAGCTACAAATGTTGTAAGTTTGGTTTCGATTAAACTCTTATCTATTCTATTTTCTATAATCCAGAGATTATAATTCTCATGTCTCATATAAGTTCAGTTATGCTTTTCTTATGTGATTCTTGGTGAACTATAATTGTTACTGGTGACATTGTTTTATATGTTAATCTTTTACTGCAGTATTGTCAAATTGATATATTGTCGATCTTGGATAATATATAAGGGCAATAAATGTTTAATATTTAAGTTGATCTTTTACTGCAATATCGTCAAAGTGATATATTGTCGATCTTAGATAACTTGTATAAATGAACATGATGTATGTTAATGCTTGTAAAGAGTTTAATTACATCAAATACATGTGTTATCAAATGTGCTATATTTTCCTATCTTCCGATTAATTGTTTGGGATGTGAAACTTTCAATTAAGTTATAAGCATTGAATCAAAGTGTAGAGTAGATTTATAAAGCATAATTGTGATTCTCGAAGTCTTGTTTGAATTATCATAAGACATTTCCTTCAAATCATAGACAATCCTATCTCATCCACTTAAATCAATCAATTAACCCTTTGCTATTGCTTTAATATTTTACTTCACCAACCTATTTTGCCAAGATCTTCCTCGTGGGATTGACACCTCATTCTATACTACGATAGCCGCATTATATTTTGAGCGTAAACAGCGCCTCTAATTCCTAAGTTGATATCCTTGAGTTTCCTTGAGGTTGTAGTCGTCCAATTTTGCTAGTGTTGGTTTCAACTCATGGCTAACTTTAGGATCCTATTTCTTATCCTTGTAAATGCATTTGGCCAATTCAGTTATTAAGTTCCTTTGTCTATTCATAAGAAAAATAGACTAAGGAACGGCTTGTCTTGACCGTAGTTGGGCAAGATAGTTCTCACTTGATGACTTGTTGAGTATTATTTATCAATGGTATGGTCGTGTCCTAATATATCGTCAGACATTATTCCTTTTTAGGATTTTTGTGGTGATACTATTATAAAGAGGTAGATTCCATTTGTTTGTCACCTTCAAACGGCTAGGGGTCACCAAGAATTATTTTGACTGAACCATTTGGTTGTCATCTGAATATCATCTGGTACATGCTAGATGGTAAAATTTTATTGGAGTATATCCAATCACATCCTAGTAAGACATTGTAATTGTTTAACATATTGACTATGTAAAATGGTTTCTTCTTCTTTATGTGACTAACTTTGACTCCAAGGGAGAGAAATTTGTCGGTTTGAGTTTTGCGTCTAGTGAAATCTGTCATGATAACCTTCGAGGGCTCTAGGTCACCCTTGTTTACCACTAGCTTCCTCAACATCCTTATATGTAAGATATCAACTCCAAACCCATTATCAATGAGGATCATTTCGTAAAGGATCCTATTGAGATCGACCTTAATAATAAAGGGTCGAATGTGTTGGGTCATGTGCTTTGTTAAATGTGTTAAGGTCACTGATATTGGTTCTTTTGGGCCATCCTCCATGATGTGGCATATCTCTACCATATCTTTATTTAAGGTTGAGGGCTATCATGGTTTTAACTAGAATGACTCAGGCATCATAATTGCCATATTGATGGCTTTATTTGGGGTATTTTTTTGTGCTGATGCCCTTTAATTAGTCTGATCACCATGAGATTCATGCTTAGTTTAATCGTTTAGGTCACCTTAGTTACCGTGGGAGGGTGAGCCCTTGTTTCTCTTGTTCCTATTTACTAGTAACAGACTTTTCTCTGGGGTTTATTGCCTTTGTTGACCTGCTTGGATAGTTATAAGGCCTTTGTTGGTCTATTTCAATAAAGCATTTTGTTAAGGCTATTAATTTTGGATAAATTTTCCTTAACCTCTTGGCCGTCACCTATATTTTGGATGGTATTCTTAAGACGCCTTAACTGCTCCCATCTCTACATTCACTTATTCTGTGTTTTGGTCAGCCTAGGATGAGGGGAAGCTTATTTACCTAGCTGATCAAAAGCACTATGTCTTGACCTGTTGATCTCCTATCAGTCGATCTTATTAGCCATAGGCTTAAAAGTCCTAACAGGCTGGTGGGAAGTTGACCTCTCCAAAAATGTGCTGTGGACCTTTTCAAATGTGATTTGGCACTGAGAATAGACTAGACAAACCTTCTTGAAGGCTGGCTGGTCACATTGAGTTGGCTCTATTATGACTACCCTTTCTTTTCGGGTTATCTCTGAGGCTAAGTCGCCCATCAGAATTTTTATTCTCAGCTTATTGGGAGTCCAGACTCTTATTGATGACTTTTCTCCTAATATCTTCCTTTTGGTAAAGGGTATGATGACATTAACCCTTGCTGTTAGGACTCTATGAAAGGGGTCTTCTCTTTAAAATTGAAGAAAAACTAGTCATCATCAATCAATTGTTGTATCTCATTCCTGAACACATATAGTTATTTGTACTGTGTTGTCAAGAATTATGCCACTTGTAGTAATCCTTTCTCGCGAGTTGGTGTGGCCTTTGAACAGCTTTATTTGCTTATCTTTCAAGAGCCAATTAAAATTTAATCGACCTTCTGCAGATTGAATGAGTATTCTTTGGCGATCTAGGTGGTTTTTCTGATTTTTTTCTTTACCATGTTAGGGGTTTCCTTCTTCAACACCAGGCACTAATATGGCCTTCCTGTCACTACTTTTTCTAAGCAGATCTCTTCATCGAAATTTGACTCCTCATAATCACTATCTGAATCTGCTAGGACTACACCAACCTTAAACTAATTCTTGTAGTATGTCCCTTTAGAAGACACCCGTTTTTGATCTATTTCCATTAGAAAACGCTTATAGTTGGCTGTCCTGGCGGCCAATTCATATAAATCTCTAAAATGATGCCCCTAGAAGTGTTCTTTCATTACAAAGGACATACCTCTAACCACTATTTGAACTGAGTCAACTTCAGAGATTTAGGTTTGGTATTGCATTCGAAGCTTTCTAACTAGGCTTATGTATTTTGATATCGATTCTTTTGGCATCTAGGTGACCCTGGCTAGGTCAGCCAAAGTGACCTCTAAGAGTGGTTTGTAAAATTCAACATGGAACTAATCTTCCATCTGCTCCCAATTGGTAATCGACTTTGGCATTAAATTAGTATACAAAATGAAAGTTATCTTGGTTAAGGAGTTGTCGAATAGCCTCAACTTCCAAAAGGGAGACGAACTAGTTTTACTAGAATGTAATATGAATTCAGAGATATGCTTAAATGTGGTGTTATTTTTTTTGCCTGAAAATAAAAAGAATTCAGGGATTTTATATCTGTTTTTGAAAAAGGGAATAGTAAGTTAATGTTATGGGTATGACTTTCTGTAAGCGGGCGTGCTATGAGCCTTAATTTGAACCCTATATTCTATAAGGTCTTGATTAGTATATTTTTGTCTATCTAAGGTTACCTAGAACTCCTTGTGGGATGCATAGGCTCTATTGATTCAAATTGTTTCGGCCTGTATTGATTTTGGCCGACTTGGTCTTGGGCTTGAGAGACGGGCTGTTGTAGGCTTCTCAGACTGATCATGTTGCTGGCTTCCCAGACTTAACCTTCTTAGGTCACCTAAAAATATTAACTAAGCCATAAGGTCAGTTTGGTTGTAACTTTGTCATTGTTGAAGCTCTTGAAGTTCAAAGTTCGGTTAACCTTGCTATAGAGCTATCAGCTCTGTTTGATTCTGCCTCATCGACTTGAGATTTTTTAGAATACTTTGACTTATATTTTGATTATCTTCAATTAGTGATCGAAAGATTGCTACCATATGATTTGTAAGTATTGTGCCGAGTTGTTAATTTTTTTAGGTCATTTCGGTGATCAACCTTTGTACGTTGGTCATAGAAAATGGCCTAGGGTATGAAAGAGTTCGATGAATCTCTTATAGTTGGTGATTAAGCAAATCCTCCTCTACATAGGCTAAGCTCGTCCCATTTTATTTAAAATCGATTGAATCTTTGATTTATGTGGGTGTAACCAAAATGGACGGTTCAACACTATTCTTTCATGTCTTATTCTTTGCCATCAGTCTAATTATTATTGGCATATAAGAACAGGATTCCTATTGGGTGTGCCAAAAAAGAATGTTCACAAATAAATTTTATAGGATTGGATTCATGTACATCAAATGTTTTGCTAGATAGATGTTGTGTCTCAAATTCAGAAGAAACTGAGATTGAAGAATTCACTAAGTAAGGCAAGGCCAAACTTGGTTGTTAGTGAATAAGGTTTGCACTTAGGTTATCAGCAAGTAAAGTTTATTGCTAAACCTTGACTGGAATATAGTGAACGAGTTGCTTAGCTTAGGTTCTTCTTAAGGAAAGACAGGGGAAACTTTTATAGCAAGGCTATTGGTTTTCAACAAATAAAGATGTGTTCTTGGGTTGAATAATAAAAATGAGAAAAAAGAAAAGTTGAACAGCTTGTGTATTATGTTGAATGAAATAATTAATACTTCATATAATGAGAAATCAAATCTATTTATAAGCTATAAGCTTATACAAAATCTAATTTTACTAGAAAAAAAATTTATATAACAAACTTTTTATAATATACAAATTTTTAAATAAGATATAACATACAATTTGACTTAAATCTTAAAATAAAAAATCTCATCATAAATTTTTCAGACCGGTGTCAACAGTACCATAATTCACTTTTCATCCATGTGTATCTTTTTATTCTATATTTATTGAATTGAGGGTCAAAATACTCTTTTTTATAGAAAGACGCATGATCTTTTTTACAATTATAAAAATACACTTGAACAACAAGATAATTTATCTTAATGTTTCTATTTTCGCAAATGTTCAACCCAACACTGTTTTGAATTAATTTTGATTTTTTGAAAACAAAAATTTATTTTTAAACATGCACCCATATACTCACTAATAATCCAATCAGGGTTCACGTCCCCAAAGCAAAAGCCACTGTCGGGAATATAATTTTCCTATTACAAATGAATTGTGAATAATTTGGAATAAACAATTTCCCCGCCTCTTCGCTTTCAGTTATCACTTCAGTCCTTTTTTTTTTATTCAATTTGTTTTTTCAGTTTACTCTGTTTAAAAATCTACAGTTGCTAGTCTTGTTCTTCGTCAGTTTGTGTATTCATCTCACATTCTAAAATTCGGAGATTCAACTAAAGTTCATCCCAAACAAGGTCAGTTATTCTTCAGATGGAAATATTTGATGAAACAGAGCATACACACACACACACACACATATATATATATATATCTTAGACTAAAGGAACCATTAACGATGATTCTATGTCTCTTCCTCAATACATACATAAACACAGCAAAATAAAAAGATAGGAGAAAGAATCACCGTTTACGTGACTCATGAATTATCTAGTAATATAACAATAACTACAACTTATTGCAAATATAAGAAGCGGAGGAAGGATCTTTATTTATTTTCATGCAAGCTTGTAGCAGTTTCTGTGGAGCTTCAAGTTCTTCATCCTGCACATGCACCAAAAAAATGAAGGTAAAATTTATGTTAAATTCTGTTGAAGTTTGGAATATCTATTGATTATTCAATCTTTTGATTTTTTTGAATATATATATATATATATATATATTATAAGCATATGGTTGTTGGGTTTATTTCACAATCACAAGTTATTGAAACCACGTGAAAAGTGTGTGTTGGGTCAGAACAAAATAAAAAATTAGGAGTGTACGATGATTAAAGTTATGTAGATCTAAGCTTACGGTAGGAGTTATGGAGATTTTTTCTTATGCGGATGAATAGTGAACTCATTTCAATTTCGATTTGGGGAGTGCTTTTGCCTTGTTACAGAACCAAATCTAAGCGATTGTGGTAGTTGGTTTTCGAAAGCAACAAAAGACAAAGAAACTAAGCCAAATATGAGAAGAGAAACAAAATACCAAAAAAACTAGCAGAACGATACAAAAAAATGAGTTAAGATTTTGGTGACTCAGGGGCACTTTTGAAGATGTCGGGTAATTTAACTGTGGCCTAAAGAGCTTCTGCAAGTAAAATATCTATTTTTGCTGCATGGTTGAAGAAAGAAGAAGGCTTGGTATTATTCATGGTGATTTTGTCATCCCAGCATTAAGTAAATTATCTGTACCTCAATTTCCATTGCGACTACCTCCAGTATTTCTATACTTGGGGAAGGGAATACGGCCAGACTGAATGTAATTGACATCACGAACAAGTATGTCATAGTGCTGCTTAACTTCTTCAGCAGTTTTGCCACCAACGGCATTGGCCACATTATGCCAACGGTCAGGGGTGTCCCTGTCATACACAGCCAGTGCCCTTTCAAAGGCTTTGTTCTGCTCTGGTGTCCACGGGCCAGACATTGAACTTGATGCGATTTTGTAAGCTTAGGTTGAGAGTTATGGACAATAGATTTGTAGTCAATTGGATGATATGTGAAAATAAGTAACAATGCGCGCCTTTTATAAGCAGAGTAGAAGAGGGGCTAGGGTGGGGTAGCGCTAGTTGGCTTGTAAAACAAATTTTTGTAGAATTTAAATGATTTGTCTAAGGAATCACAGAACAAACAAGAACTACTATTATAGGAGAATCAGTATCTTCTAGAACTTAAAAAAGAAAGACAATTGTAAAAAATAATATTTAAGTCCTTGTCTTTCTTGATGTGGTGAAAAGTTTTTTCTTTATAAAACACAAAAGAATTACTAAAAATGTTATTATCAAAGAACCCAGAAAAGCCTGTCCACTAATAAACTTTGTTCCAGATAATAAATTTACTTGACTTGGTATGTTGAACATGTCTAATTACTAGACAGCAGGGTAATTTTGGTTAGGTAACTTAGAGGATAAGCATGCCGATGGACTAAACAACAAACTGAAAAAAAATCATATCTTTAAGGATTTTATTCGGATTACCCACGGCCCTGTTTTATTCTCCTTCTTCATGGGCACTTAGGTAGGTCCATGTTCACACCCCGAATCAATCTCAGTGTCCGTACAGGAACTTGCTTTGTTCTATTTCAATCTATGTTTCCTCAATTTAAAAAGAGTCCAGTGGCAAGGATGCTAGGGCCCCCTTATCAGTTTGCTCTGTGCTGAACAACATTCAAAGCTGGCCAGCTCAGTCCCTACAATGATAATAATATTATGTGTTTTTCTTTCTTTACTTTTTTTCTTCTGTCTGTGTTTCTTTTTTCTCCCTAAATAAATTATCAACGTACACTTTTAGCATTTGGAAGCTGGAGCCTCCTCTATGAAATTTTTTGTTTTCCGTTTAAGCGTGTTAATGGTAGTAAGAAAACTTAAAACTTTCTAATTGGTCTTTCGGTTTCTTAGGCCGAAAAACATCATCTATCATATTCTTAATGGAACAGTTTTGAACATTTTTAGTGAATAACAAGTACATTAGCAGATTTCTTCTCTGTCGGAGTTTGGCGTTTTCCCTCATTCACTGTTATTATGCTACAATGAGAGTCCTCTGACAAGTCATCTATGTTGTTTAAAATCTAAAAATCAAGATTCAACGGCGGCTTGACTTATTATTAATTAACAATACACATGCTGTAAGCACAAATCAGTTGATTGTCGGTTCAATCACGGAATTATAGAAATCAATGTACGAAATGAACCATGTTTTACATTATTATTAATTAAAGCAATGATAAGGGGACGTGGAAAACATGTCATGGTGGGAAATTAATCATGTCACGCAAACAAGCTCACAGTTGTTACAAATGAGGGAAAATTAATTGTGATAAACGGATAGAAGTAATAATCATTTTAATGAGCCAAACAATTGTTAGCTGTTATTTCAGGATGACAGCTAAAATCATAAAGAATTGGGCCACAGAGGTCTTCCACTTGTTTAGTTTTAATGGAATATAGATAGAAATCATAGTGTTTTATTGCTTGGTTTTCCCTGTGTAGAAAGAAAAGTGATTTGCAGCTTCACTCCTTCGGGTTTGAACAAATCGTACGAGCTTGGCTGGCCATTATTTGATTCTTACACTCGAAAATAATAAACTTTGACAATCATATCTAAACTGATATCAGGGTAGTCATGGGCAACCGAAATGCAATGATGTAACAGAATCTTTTATTGGCTCAAATTAAAAGAACCCATATGGTTCAGTTCAGGTTTATCTCTTCTGATTTCTCTATGTTTACGATAGTAACATTGTCAAGATATCCAGTTTCAGCAGATTTTACAAGACGATTAAGAGTTCCTGGTTTCTGATAGATCCTTTTTTAAGCCTCTTCCTAATGACGGCGACTATGTGGATTCATTTACTAAGGTCATAGCTTTATTAGAATTCCCGGATGTTGTTTGAAGCCTGTAATTGCTTGCTACAGAATGATTTGACATCTTTTGTTTTCACATGTAAAATTACGGGCCTCATTACTATTAGTAGATAAAAGATTTCATATTTACAAACTTTATGAATAATTACTTACTATGGCGAGTTACTATAGCTGAACAGTATCAAAACATGCCTGATTAGGTTTTTGGGAGAAATTTCATATAAACTGTAATTAAATTCCATAATCTTCTTTGTTTAGAAATGTCTCAATCAAGAAAACGACACAATTTCTAGAGACTAATTATCTGCTTGGAATAAAACTAAGACAGTTGGAGATAGAGCATCGGAATTGAAATGGTGGTATTGTAATGCCAAATTTTTGTTGCAAGTTGGTTAGAATAGCCCTTATCTATGGGCAAATAGTTGTTGTAATCCTGAAAGTAGACTTCAATTTCCTCCACCACATCTTCTAGAATTTATGGTTCAAACTCTTAACTAAAAATGAAAAGGAGTAGAGTGGAAGGAATGCAAAATTTCTTAGTTGGGAATGCAGAGGACATGTTTAATTCAATTTTGATTATTCTTTCAAATCTTGTTTTGACACATTGATATAACATACTGTTGGTGGGATCCACATCATGTGGGTCCAAGGGCTTCTATGTAATTAGCCATAAAGAGAGTTGATTGAAATTTGCCATAAGTGCACAGTAACTTAAATACAAATTCCGTGTTTTGTATTGAAGAGAAGACAGAAGATTGAGGCAGAAGCAGAAGCAGAAAACAGAGAAGAACGAGAGAGAAGGAAAAAAAATAAAACTTAGGGTTTTAGTTTTTTCTTTGATGATTGGATGTCAATTTGAGCTCCGATTTTGCTCAAATTTTGAAGGTGAGTTCTCAACATCTTACTCTACAATTTTATCAGATTTGATTTTTGATTTAACCTCTGATTTAGCATTATTCAGCAAATTTATATTTAAGGAGAATTTGTTAGATTTATTGTTGTTGAGTCAAGATTAATATTCTTGATGTTGTGGTGAGCCTCTAGTGGTGATTCTAGAGAGAACATTGTTGTAATCCCATTATTATTGCATAGTGAAAGTGTTGATATCAGACTACGGTCCTGTGATTTTTCCCGAATTGGGTTTTTCACGTAAAAATTTGGTGTTCATTGTGATTGATTGATGGTTAATGTTTGTGGTAATATTGTTGTGCTTACATTGGTGATATATTGCCCATTTTAATAACACAAAGTGGGAGAAAGAATTGTTTTCGCTGTATAGTATTTTGTGATCTTTCCTAACAAAGTGGTATCAGAGCTAGTCAGGTTGTGCAATGCTTAATTTGTGTTGATTAAAATGGATGAAAATTCTGCATGCATGATTAAACTGAAGGCATGGAATTATGCTATATGGAAGTCCAGAATGGAGGATTTACTTTTTGTAAAAGACCTACATGAACCCATTGAAGGGGATGCTGTAAAATCCAAGAAAATGAGTGATAAGGAGTGGATCCAATTACATAGAAAATATGTTGGCACCATTAGGCAATGGATAGATCATAGTGTATTTCACCATATGGCAAAAGAGACCAAGGCTGATGTTATGTGGAGAAAATTGGAGTCCATTTATGAGCAACCTACACTACAAAATAAAGCTAATTTAATGAAGAGGCTTGTGAATCTAAAATACAAGGAAGGGTGCAGTATAGCTGAGCACACTAGTGAGTTTTAAGGCCTAGTGAACCAGTTGACAACTATGAATATTTCACAAGATGATGAATTACAAGCATTGTTATTGCTTAGTTTCTTACCGGATAGTTGGGAGACATTAGTGGTGTCAGTAAATAATTCAGCGCCAAATGGGAAGCTAACCATGGAAATGGTTAAGGATAAAATGCAAAATGAAGAAGCCAGAAGAAAGAATGCAGGTATGAGTTCTTCTGAGACAGAAACACTTGTTATAGAAAAGCATGAAAGACGTGGAAGAAGCCAAAGTAGAAGTTCTGGTAATAACAACTACAGAGGAAGATCTAAGTCTCAACGGAAGAATGTCAAGTGTTACCATTGCAACAAAATTAGGCATATAAAGAGAGAGTGTAGAATATGGAAAAGGGAACAGGCTATGGAAAGAGGTGAATCACAGAAAAATGAACAAGTAAGCAATACAGTAGTTGCTGATGAGGATATGACTATTGTTTATGATGAAAACTCCTTAAATCTCACATGTCATACAAGTGATTGGGTAATTGATTCGGGTGCTTCATTTCATATTACTTCAAATTGTGATTTCTTCACATCCTACGCTAGTGGTGATTTTGGCTATGTCAGGATGGGAAATGATGGTGCATCCAAGATTGTGGGCATAAGAGATATTTACTTGGAGTCCAGTGTTGGTAGCAGATTACTACTGAAGGATGTCAGACATGTTCCGAAAATGCGTCTGAATTTGATCTCCACCGGTAAGCTTGATGATGATGGTTATTGTAACTACTTTGGTGAAGGTAAATGGAAGCTCACCAAAGGTTCTATAATTCTAGCCAAAGAAAGGAAGGTAAACACTCTCTATGTTATGAAAGTTAAGCTCATAAAAGAAGATGTCAATGTAGCAGCAAAAGAATCTGACATTGAGTTGTGGCATAAAAGGCTTGGCCACATAAATGAGAAAGGGCTTCAAGTTCTAGTCAAGAAGAATTTTCTGCTCAGCTTCGTAGGTAAGTGTCTCAAACCTTGTGATAATTATTTAGCAGGAAAGGCACATAGAGTTGCATTTCGTAATTTTTATCCATCTAGAAGAGCAAACTTACTTGATTTGATACACAGTGATGTATGTATTATGCAAATTTAAACACGTGGAGGTGCATTATACTTTGTAACTTTTATTGATGATTGTTCTAGAAAAGTGTGGATTTTTGCTCTGAAATCTAAAGACCAGGTACTTGATGTCTTTAAAGATTTTCATGTTAAGGTTGAGAGAGGGACAGGGAGACAGTTGAAATGTGTAAGGGCAGATAATAATGGTGAGTACAGAGGACCATTTCAGCAGTATTGTAGATCCCATGGTATCAGACTTGAGAAGACCGTGCTAAAAACTCCTCAGCAAAATGGTGTGGCGGAGAGAATGAACACAATGATTTAAGAAAGAATCAGGTGTATGCTCTCTGATGCAAAGCTACCTAAATACTTTTGGGTGAAACAATGCGTACTACTGTTGATTTAATTAACCTTTCTCCTTCAGCTCCTTTGGATGATGATGTACCTGAAAGAGTTTGGACCGGGAAAGATGTTTCATATAAGCACTTAAGAGTGTTTGGTTGCAGGGCATTTGTTCACATTCCAAAAGATGAAAGGTCGAAGCTTGACAATAAGGCTATTGAGTGTATCTTTTTGGGTTATGCACATGAAGACTTTGGGTACAGATTATGGGATCCAGTGAGTCAGAACACATTAGAAGCAGAGATGTTACATTTCTTGAAGATCAGATAGTTGATAGGGTAGAGAAAGATGAGAAGCTTCAAGAATGTGATGAAATTCCTATTCCTGATACTTCCAGATCAGTTCTTCCACCTGTAGTTTATGATGATTATGGGGAAGACGCACAAGAAGATTTTAATGATAGAGTTGATGATGATGGTCCAGCAGAACAGGTTGAGCGAGCACTTTCAGAATCATTTGATCCACCTGTTGAGCCTCAGTTAAGAAGATCTATGAGAGAGTGCCACCACTCCTCCAAATATCTACCACATGAGTATGTGATGCTTACAAATGGGGGAGAACCTGAAAACTTCCAGGAAGTTATGTCTCACCAGCACAAGAATGAGTGGTTTAAAGCTATGCAAGAGGAGATAAAATCATTGCATGAGAACCACACTTATGAGTTAGCAAAACTGCCTAAAGGTAAGAGAGCTTTGAAGAACAAATGGGTTTACAGGCTGAAGACTGAAAACAACTCACAACTAAGGTACAAGGTTAGGTTGGTTGTGAAAGGGTTTGGTCAGAAGAAAAGAATTGATTTTGAAGAAATTTTTTTTCCTGTAGTAAAGATGTCTTCTATCCGAGTTGTCCTTAGTTTAGCAGCAAGTTTAAACTTGGAGATTGAGCAGCTTGATGTAAAGACAGCTTTCCTTTATGGTGATTTGGAGGAGAAAATCTACATGGAGCAGCCTGAGGGATTCAGAGTCAAAGGCAAGGAAGATTTAGTGTGCAAGTTGAAGAAAAGCTTGTATGGGCTGAAACAGGCACCGAGACAGTGGTATAAGAAATTTGATTCTTTCATGGAAAATCATAGTTTCAGCAGAACTACATCAGACCATTGTATTTTTATGAAGAGGTTTGCAGATAATGATTTCATTATTCTCTTACGTTATGTGGATGATATATTAATTATTGGCCATGATGGTAGTAAAATTGAAGGATTGAAGAGAGAACTCGGTAAGTCATTTGCTATGAAGGATTTAGGACAGGCTAAACAAATCCTTGGCATGAAGATCTCTCGTGACAGGAAAAATGAGAAGTTATGGTTATCTCAAGAAAACTATATTGAAAGGGTTCTTGAAAGATTCAACATGAGTAAGGCAAAATCAGTTAGCTCACCACTTGCAGGTCACTTCAAGCTTAGTTCTAAGTAATGTCCTACAAGTGAGAAAGAAAAGGAAGAAATAGGTGCAGTGCCTTATGCATCAGCTGTTGGTAGTTTGATGTATGCTATGGTTTGTACTAGGCCAGATATTGCTCATGCAGTTAGTGTTGTTAGTCGGTTTCTCTCTAATCCTGGCAAAGAGCATTGGACAGCAGTGAAGTGGATTTTCAGATACCTTAGAGGCACCGCTAAGACTTGTTTGTGTTTTGGTGGTGATAAATCTGTGTTGTATGGGTACACAGATGCAGACATGGCAGGAGATGTGGATTCTAGGAAGTCTACATCAGGATACCTGATTACTTTTAAAGGGGGACCTGTATCATGGCAATCCAGACTTCAGAAATGTGTTGCTTTGTCTATCACAGAGGCTGAGTATATTGCAGTTACTGAAGCTTGCAAGGAAACCTTGTGGATGAAGAAGTTCCTACAATAGTTGAGTGTGAAGCAAGAGAGCTACATAGTTTACTGTGACAATCAGAGTGCCATTCATTTGGCAAAGAACCCAACATTCCACTCAAGATCTAAGCACATTGATATTAGGTATCATTGGGTACGTGACGTATTAGAATCAAAATTGTTACAACTTGAAAAGATACATACAAGTGAGAATGGATCGGCTATGATGATTAAGTCGTTGTCCAAGGAGAAGCTTCAAGTTTGTAAAGGGAAAGCGGGTCTGGTGGATCCTTTCACATGACGTGGAGGGGGAGACTTGTTGGTGGGATCCACATCATGTGGGTCTAAGGGCTTCTATGTAATTAGCCATGAAGGGAGTTGACTGAAATTTACCATAAGTACACAGTAACTGAAATACAAATTCCGTGTTTTATATTGAAGAGAAGATAGAAGATTGAGGCAGAAGCAGAAGCAGAAAACAGAGAAGAACGAGAGAGAAGGAGAAAAATAAAACTTAGGGTTTTAGTTTTTTCTTTGATGATTGGATGTCAATTTGAGCTCCGATTTTGCTCAAATTTTGAAGGTGAGTTCTCAACATCTTGCTCTACAATTCTATCGGATTTGATTTTTGATTTAGCCTTTGATTTAGCATTATCTAGTAAATTTATATTAAGGAGAATTTGTTAGATTTATTGTTGTTGAGCCAAGATTAATATTCTTGATGTTGTGGTGAGCCTCTAGTGGTAATTCTAGAGAGAACATTGTTGTAATCCTATTATTATTGCATAGTGGAAGTATTGATATCGAACTACGGTCCTGTGATTTTTTTCGAATTGGGTTTTCCACATAAAAATTTGGTGTTCATTGTGATTGATTGATGGTTAATGTTTGTGGTAATATTGTTGTGCTTACATTGGTGATATATTGCCCATTTTAATAACACAAAGTGGGAGAAAGAATTGTTTTCGTTGTGTAGTATTTTGTGATCTTTCCCAACACATACTGATGATTTGGAAATTAGTTGAAGCAAAATAAAATATGAGAATTTTAACATGAGGCCGTAACTTTGAAGGATTAAACCGTGTTAGTGACGCGGTAAGGCAATAGAAAAAAAGGATAAGATATTTTACATTATTGAAACTCGGGGAGTTATAGCCCAACAGTATCTAGACACAATGAATAAAGGTTAGTAGGTTACTAGACGAGATTAGAAGCAACCACTCTAATTCAAATGATTCAAAATTAAAATTTCATAAAACTATCCCGTAGAAAAATACCATGGAGGAAAAAATATTATTCAAAGTTGTGAAATATTTATGAAATTAAAACCTTATTTATAGTAGACAACCCCTAAACTTACTTAAGGTGAATAATCTCAAAATCCTAACTTAACTAAAAGAGCAGAATATAACTAAAATATGAAAAGATTATATAAAACAATTCTAACTAAAATAAGAAATATAAAATAAATCAATTAAAAAAGAAACTTCTAATTTTTCCTATATTAGATTCTTTTCCTCTTAAAAGAAAAAAAACCGTCCTTGAGTTTAAATGAAGTCTGGTTGATGAAACTTGAAATTCCTTAGTAAAACATCTTCCAAAGCAAACTTGTATCCATTTTTATCATTTTTTTTTGTAAATAAAAAACAGTCATACTTCATCTTCTTCTTATATTTGTTCATGATTTTTCGAGAAGATGTAGTCATGTAGCAATGAACTATCTCCAAGATTTAAAGCATGAAGTACCACTACACCTTTAAGAATAGCCATCACTTCAACAATTAGAATAGAGAGTAGACCATTATACTTTATAATTTTAGATAACACCATAACCCTTAAATGGTCTCGAGCCATAAAACTAAAACCTGTAATACCACGTTGAGTATCCACTGCTGTATCAGTATTAATCTTAATACACCCATAGGCAGTGGCATCCAATGGTGCCTCAATGCAGATTTGGCAGGGTAGTTCCTGGCTTATCTAAAAATCCTCCAAACAATCCTCAACCCAACTATACATTGCCTCAACATCCACTATCCTCTTACCATTAGTCCATTGGTTTCTCACATACCAAATACGTTATAATAGGACAAAGAGAAATTCAGAACCAATAATATTAAGATTGTTCATACAAGAAATGAGGAAGTCACACATGGATGTTCGGTGGGAGTATCTACTATCAATTATAAAACCACACCCCTCGTATACTCTTTTCAAAGAAGAACAAAACTAAAGCACAGGAATTGTATTTTCAGCCTCTCCCACATTTAGGGTAAGTTTCATCAGTTGGAACATGGTGACGCAACGGTAGGTGTTTAATGACTAAAAAAGTGTACCTAGTACATAGGTAAATATAAAAATATCATTCAATTATGTAATATTCACTAAATTACAACCTGATTTATAGTAGACTAACCCTAATCTTACTCAAATAGGGTAAATAATCTCAAAATCCTAACTTAACTAAAAGCACAATATGACTAAAATATAAAAAGGCCTATAAAACAATTCCAACTAAAATAGGAAACATAAAAGAACTCAATTAAAAATAAAACTCCTACTTTGTCCTACATCAGTTAGTCAATACTTAAAAGGTTAAGCTATTTAACAAAGGCCAAATGTTAAATTTACCTGGGGTTGTTCATTAGAATCTTGTTGCTGCTTTCAGCAATCTAATGATTAATTATTCAACCTCTGTTGACCTATTTATAGGAACCCTAGTTCTTGTTCTACTGAATGATAAAGCACGATTTTTTCTTTTTTGGAAAAAAATGTAGCATTTATTTCAGCTATATATTATGAAACAAATTGAATTATGCCTTTTTGCATGCCAAACTACTGCCTTCTTGTTATTCAAAAGGCCCCTGCTCAAGTAGACCTATCACCTCTTGATAAGGGTGTGCATGCACTAGTATATTTAGTTTTCAACTTTTGTATTTTGCTTTAATTTATGAATATATAGTTATTTGATTGTGTTTTAATCATAAATAGGTGGATGAGAGAAAATTTGATGAATATGAACAAACAGGAGGCAAATAAGATGATAAACGAATGAGATGCGCTCAATTTATGTCATTGTAGAAACCCATGGGTTGGCGCTGCAGTGCCTGGGGTCAAAATGTGGGGCGCTAGTATATTGAATAGGGGTGTACATGCACTAGTATATTTAGTCCTAACCTTTCATATTTTTCTCTAATTTATGAATATTTGGTTATTCAATTATATTTTTTTTATCATAAATAGATGCACGACAGAAAATATGATGAATAAAAATAGATGGGAGGTGAATCGCACGAGAAATGATCGAGATGCACTCAATTTATGCAATCGCAGAAACCCAGGGTCAGGTGTTGCGACACCTAAGGCTGGGTGTCGCAGCAGCCGAGGCCAGAACGTAGGGTGCCGTGGTGCCTAACTAGCCAAAAGCAAAACGCGACTTCCAAGTCTTGGCGCTGTGGCACCAAGTCTCCAACATCGCGGTGCCAATATAAAAAGTGATAAATTCCCTCTTTATACTCCTATTTTGACTTGGATTCGAATCATCTCGACCCAAATGTTTCTCATAGCTATAAAAGCACTTATGTAAGAGGCAAAACACATACTTTAGAAAGGTAAAAAAATGCAAAAAAATAATTCACACACAAAATTGAGAGATCAAATCCAACAAATTAAGATTAAAGTTCAAGATTAAATATTCAAGTTAAGGAAGAGAGAGAAACACATCAAGGAATCTTCTTGAATAGGTTTTTTTTTCTTTCCTTATTATTATTTTCTTGTTCTTGTTGTTCTTTATGGATTGGTTTGATACTCTTAATTTTGTGATGAGTTAAACTTGTTGATCTAAGGTTAGGAAAAAGATTGTGGTGGTGTGAAAAAGGGTACTGCAATGAAAATAAGTCTTGAAGTTGCATATAAAGCTAAGTTTGGGCTACATACATAAAATACAAAAAATAATTAGAAAGATGAAAATGATAAGAAAAGAGCTTTAAATGAATAATACCCACAGCTTAAGAGAAAGAAGAAATTCTTTGCAATAATGATTAAAAGAAATATGAAAATATATAAGTTTGAGGGAGGTGATAAATCAAGGTGAAAAAAGAATCAAGAGGTTTAATGATGTGATTTGAACTTAATACATAGTCTTATATCTCACCTTGACCTTAGCCTTACGTTATAAGCTAAATAATGTCCTAAATAGATGTATTTTTACATTAGTGGAGTGTAGTATGAATAGCAAGCTTATAGTAATGTTATAAATTGAAATATACCAAACTTTTTCTTAAGTGCCATCCTAAGTTTTGGGCTAAATCTAAGTTTTATTTGGTTAATTACTTGCTTATTGCACACGCACACAAGTGATTGTTTATAGGGGAGAATGAAGGATTTGATGAATGGTAGAATGAATTATTGAAAGTTGTCTATTGCATTCTAATCAACTGAAGCTTGTTTTTAGAGTATTTTTATTTAGAGTTAATAAGTTATTGTTTGTCTTTGTTTTACTCGAGGATGAGTAAAGTCTTAAGTTTGGGAGTATTTGATAGCATGTACATGCACTAGTATATTTAGTCCCTAACTTTTATATTTTGCTAAAATTTATGAATATTTGGCTATTTAATTGTGTTTTTAATCATAAATAGGTGTACGAAAGAAAATGTGATGAATAAAAATAAACGGGAGGTGAATTGGATGAGAATCGAGCGAGATGCACTCAATTTATGCCACCGCAAGAACCCAGGGCTGGGCATTGCAGCGCCCTAGGGTCAGAACGTAGGCTGCCGTAAGAGATTATTAGAGCTGGTGCTTACGTGCCATTCTAATATTGTATAAATATTAATTGTTTAATATTTATACAATATATATTTCAATAAAATCATTACTATATATTATATATGGTATTATGCTTGTAACGCTACATATATTGTATGATCTGAAGAAGTTCATATCTGGTCTAAAGGTGTTTAGATCAGCGTTAAGAGTTAGCATCGCTGACAATTACAAAATAGTATCAGAACATTTTGTGGTATTGATTGGGCGATTTACAGTGTTGGATATATTGCTGGTGAAGTCCCATTGTTGAAATTGTGCATTTCAAGTGTTGAAATGGGTATACCAAGGTAAATAACACTAAAATGCCAGGACATTGATTCTGGCATCGCAGCCCTAGCCCTTCAAGGATTCAGCACCGTAGCATTGGACGATGAGTGCCATAGAGCAAGGGTTTCCAAGCCTCAAAGCCGCAGCATAGAGAGCTAGCACCGCGGCACTAGGGGCTCTGCCCTCTAACATTGCAGTGCTAGTAGCCCAGCGCCTCGAGCACTGACACTGTACACTCATAAATTATTTTTTAAATTGTTCAAGAATTTATTTGTGCATGTAGGGGTTTAGAAGGTACAGTAATAAGAGTTATTAGTTTTTATTATAAATTGAAATTATTTTTTTGTACTAGCCATAATTGGAGCCCTACTAGTGGGGTTAGTTATGTTTGAATAGAAATAAATAACTGATTGAGAAATACCTCTTCATGAGATGAGACCCAATATTAAAAAATGTTTCTTTATCAAATTTAATGGTATTACATTATAAGACAATATTTTACTTGATTCGTCTTATCAATACGGTGTTAGACAGGTCACATTGGTTTTTTTTCAATATTACTACAACGTGAGAAATTTGGTAGGTGTGACTCAGATTATGACAGTTAAACATGAGGTGAGGCAAATATATGGGAACATAGTACCCAATATTGCTACAGCGTGAGGGTATTTTTAATAACATATATTTAATTATTGACAAGTTAATTTGGAATACACTTACATAATATTGCTATAGCATGAGGATAAGATGTATTTAGAATTAGTGGTAAGAGTTACATGAGATGCGATTAACAAGAGTATCTACCTATTAGGTTTGCAAAGGCTAATATTTTTATAGCGTGAGGCTAGAATAAATTGCCAATGAGGTTTACTTCTCAATGTATAGTTTAAAGAGTTTAAATTATTGTTATCCAATTTGAGAGATTAAAGGGATTATGTAAAGTAGTGGGGGTTTAGATTAAAAAATGTATTATAGTTATGCCAATGATCTAAACATTATTTATTAACGATTTGAAATGTTCCATTATGCATCTACTTATTTGTCTTATAAAGATAAGATACTTGTCTAATAGAGATAAAATAAGTACAAGCAATCCATTAATACATTTGATTAATACACATTAACTATTGAGTACCAAGAAATTTTTAAACTTGCTAATGAATATGTGAATAATACTAAATTGAGAAAAACTTGGTTGTATTATTTGATATATCCAAACCACTAATAGAGAATTATCACAATAGAAAGTGGTTCAATTGTGACAAGGTTTGCAATAGTAAGTGTTACTTTTGAAGGTACCTTGACTTAGAATAGATAGATCCTTAGATATCTATTTACCAATCATTAACATTTTAATAACAAATGTTGCTAGGAATACAAAAGTATAAGATACTTGCTATCCTTCTTATATCTGCAATATGTTGCATGATTTGAGGAATGCTCCGAAGCTAAGAAATGAGAAGTACAACATCCCGTAAGAAATAGAGATTTCTTAGTCATTGTAGGTGTTAGATCTCTTTGGTTACTTCTCCATTTTGGCAGAAGCATTATGTTGTATTATTGATATTTTATGCCAAATATTTTTAAATAAATCATATTACTCCCTATAGTAGATAGAGAGAGTTATCATAAAAATATTGAGAATAGTTCCTTATACTTATATGAATAAAATAATGGTTTGCTAACTGATTTTCAGTTAATGAATGACCAGTATATCTTAAATACAATAGGAAATATTAAGGTAAATAGAATAAATAGTAGTTCGAGAACTTTGAATAATAAATAATAGTCATATATAAGATTAAGTCATATAGTCATGAGATAACTATCCAGTCTGGTTAATGATGGTCAGATATGTGATCTGACTATAAAACCTTGGCCAGTTTATGAATTTTGAATTCAAGGGAAGATGACTAAATCTCAGAATAGGTGTTCTACACTAGGCCGCTGATATATTTGAACTGGTACATAATGATGTATTAAGTCCAATGAATCATGCTGCTAAGGGTGCATTTCGATACTTCATTGTCTTTATAGTGATTTATCACCATACGGACATGTGTTTCTAGGAAACACAAGTTGAAATTTTTTGAAGTGTTCAAAAGGTTCTGACAAAGAAGTAGAGAAATAAACCTTTATGTTTATTAAATGCCTTCGATTAGATCGAGACAGTTTATATATAAGTAGTATATTCATAAATTGTTCAAAGGAGAATGCGATTCTCGTTCAACATAGTCCTTCAAATACTCCTAAACACAAAGTGTTTTGAAAGTGAGGAATCAGACTTTATTAGATACGGCCTAATTGATGTTGAACTTCATTGATCTTCTAGTATATCTATGAGATTGTGCTCTGTAAATTTGTTGTTCATTTATTGAACAAGAGTTCTATCAAAACCCGTTCCTTCTACTCTATATGAGATATAGACCAAATGGAACCGAGTCTTAAGTATGTTAAGGCTTGAGGTTGTTCTGCTTGCATAAGAGTTATGCAATATGATAAACTTGCACTCAAGGAGTACAAGTATCTAAGCTTTCGATGGGATATCAATACTATGATCCAGAGTAACAAAATGTATTCGTTGCTCGTAATGCCACTTCTTAAGACAAACAATTTCTCATGGATCATGGTAATTATAGAAGGATTAACTTGATGAAGTTAATCAAAATGTAGATGAATCGATGGTAGGATTTTAAGGTCAAATGCTTAAAATACCTTTTACACACTCTCCCTGTAGGTTAGAAAGGATATCAAGTCCACAGTTTAGGTATGCATAACATCTGAAGGTGCCTTTGGTATTTTCTTAGTTGAAGAAAAGATCCTTAAACTTTTGGGGAGTCAATGTTTTACATTGATTCAGAAAAATGACAAGTGGCCATGAGATTTGAAATTGACTTATGCATGACAATCAAGTATGAAAATTGGTTATGCTTCTATAAGAATTATTCCTATCTTTTGTAAAAGTATTTACATAGTAAAATTGTGAGCTCGATATAAAGGTAAAGATCTTCAAGACCGATTAGTGATAACAGGTTACACTCATAGATCTAGGATCGATAATGAGGAAACCTTTTTCATCAGTGACCATTCTAAAGTTAAATCAGATTTTGTTGGTTATTGTCATTTATTAAGATTTTGAGGCTTAGCCGATGGATGTAAAGATGACATTCCTTAATGTATATTTCGAGTAAGAGATATGTATAAAATAGCCTGAATGTTTTGCATTCAGCCTAACTTCTAATTTAGTGTGCAAACTGAGAAACTCTATTTATGAACTTAAACAGTTTTTCCAAAGCTGGAATTTTCATTTTAATAAGGAAATCAGAAAGTCTGGTTTTATGAGGAATAAAGAGAAAGCATGTATGTTCAAAAAAGATATTGGGAGCATAATTATCTTTCTAGCTCTCTACATTTAAGACATATTCAATGTAAAAAACAATGTTGATATGTTGCAAATCAATCAGGTAGGATTTATCTAAGTAAGAACTTCTCCATAAAAGTTTTGGGAGAAACATCCTATATATTAGGTATAAAGCTTTATAAAGATAAAGCTAGGAGGTTGATAAAACTCTCTTAATTTTTGTACATAAACTCTGTCTTAAAAGGTACAACTTGATTGATAGTGTGAGACAGTTAATGTACCTTTTAGACATGGATTTCATATTCTAAAACGGAGTGTCCTCGGATGAAAGATGAAAGGGTTAGAATGTCTAACTTATTATATGCATAAGCTAAAGGTAGCTTGATGCATACCACGTTATGTACAAGATATGGATTTAGATGGCTATAAGAATTACGAGCTGGTACCAGTCTAAAATAGGTCATGGCCATTAAATGGTTGTGAAACATCTCTGATATACCTTAGAGGTATATTAGATAAGTTTCTGATTTATGGATAATGTTTCTTACAAGTGATTGGATGTACATATTTAGACTTTTTGTTTGATCCAGATTGTTGAAAGTTTACATCTGGTTATGTATTTCTCCTAATTGGTACCTAAGCTAGTTTAAAATGTGTAATTTAGATGTCTATAGCTAATTCTGCATTGGAGATAGAATATAATGCAGCTTGAGAAGCCTACAAAGAAAAGCACTATAGATATTCAAGTTAGTTACAAAGCTTAGGATAGTTCCAAATTCAGTGGATCGTATCCCACTATAATGCAGCAATAACGATGTGATTGCTTAAGCTGAAAAGCCATATGACACACCAAAATTCTAATAATGTGGACTCTGAATACCACATAATTAGAAAGTTCTTGGCGATTGGAGATGTGATAATATCTAGGATTTATTCCATGGATGATATGCGGACCCACTTAAGCTTAAACTCCTAGCATATTTGAGAAACATATGGAGTGTATTAGTATGAAAAACAATACGAATGACACTAGAGTAAGTGGCAGATTATTAGAGCTAGTGCTTACGTACCATTCTAATATTATAATAAAAATGTTAATATTAATTGTATATAGTATTATACTTGTTATGTTACAGACATTGCATGATCTAAAGGAGTTTAGATTAGCGCTAAGAGTTAGCATCACTGATAATTATAATTGCTAAGGAGTTAGCAGGTTATAATCATTAGTAATATCTAATGAGTTAGAGCCTTATCTGTAATGAGACAAAGACCTAAAGTATATTAGTAATAACATAGCTGTAAGAGTTGCAATTAAGTGCTAGAAAATGTCACTATGTAAGTATTGTCTCAAACACTATATTCCTGATCTATTTCATTGATGTAGATTTGTTGGTGAATCCCTTTTATATAGATCAGTGTATGTCTATATCTATAGGGTATAGATAGTTATTTTTAGTTGACCATAATCGTAGAGCTTGTATAGGCATACGGTTATTCAGTCAGAATTGGATATTGAATAGACTCACGAGGACCTCCAATAGACATCCCATAAAGTCGTCAATGGAGGGTCCTCTCAAGTTGAGTAGTATTCATAGTTCTTTAACCTAAGCACCATGATGGGTTTGTGAGTGATCTACCATGCTTTAATTCCATACATGTAAGAGACATTTCATGGTCTAATCGCTAATGTTTACGCTTAAAATATAACGCGGCTATCTCAGTATAGATTGAGGTGTCGATCCTACGAGGAAGCTTTGGGTAAAATAGGTTGGTGAAGTAAAATATTAAAGAGGTAGCAAAGGATAAAATTAATTAATGAGATAGAATTGTCTATGAATTGAGGAAAATATCTTATGATGATTTAAGCAATGCTTTGAGAATCACAATTATGTTTTATAAATCTATTCTACACTTTGATTCAATGTTTATAACGCAATTGACAGTTTTACATTTGAACAATCAATCGGAAGATATGTAAAATATAGCACATTTGATAGCACATGAATTTGATATGACTAAACTCTTTTATAAATATTAACACAAATCATGTTTATTTATACAAGTTATCTAAGATCAACAATATATCATTTTGACAATATTGCAGTAAAAGATCAACTTGAATATTAAACATTTATTGCCTTTACATGTTATCCAAGATCGACAATATATCAATTTGACAATATTGTAGTAAAAGATTAACATATAAAACAATGTAACCAATAACATTTATAATTCAACAAGAATCACATAAGAAAAGCATGATTGAACATATATGAGACATGAGAATTATAACCTCTGGATTATAGAAAATAAAGTAGGTAAGAGTTTAATCAAAATCAAACTTATAAACATTTGTAACTCTTGACAACGAATCAAAGCATAGAAATAGATTTATTACACATAAAAGTTCATCTCTTAGCCTTGCCAAGAACTCTAACATAAATTACAATACATGTTAATGAGAAGAAAAGAAAAGAGAATTATCTAATGTTGAAAACGTCCTAAGAGTGTCCTTATATAGGCAATGAATGGAAATATGTCATGTGTGACATCAATCTTCAATAATTTTAGGCTAACAATGTTCACCTATTTACAGTATATTTTTAATAATGTAAATGACTGATGTAGCCTCTGTGCCCGACATGAAAGTTGTATAATTTTGTCTCTTCTTTCCATAGGCACCAATTTCATGCAAATTCGATGAGTATCCAATGAGATGTGAGCAAAATTCCAAAGATACATCAGAATTCAGCTAACAACCCTTTTACCCACTTGTAATGCAATTTGGTCCATGATAACGGCTGATTTGAACTTTACTATCAACATAAGAGTTATTGATAATTACGTCAATATTCCATAAATTTAATAATTATATCAATTGAGTACGTATTTTGTGAGATACGATCCAAATACGTGAGTTGGGTTAAGCTGAGCTGAAGTTGTAGCCCGATTCTATTGTATCTCAATTTTTGGCCCAGAATATGTTGGATTTGGCTTTTCAACTATTCTTCAAGTTTGTGTACGATTGACTCATGTTGCACCAGGTTCAAGAGTTTCTTGATTTCGATTTCTACATTAAGAGTTATGTCCATTTTACCTAAACCTGTGCAAATAACATTCATTAACCACAATTTAAGGAGAACACTTTATTTCAAGCTAAAATACAAGAAATTCTAAAATTAGTGACATTAAATGGTGACTGAATCTCTTAATAAATATGCATTTTCATGTGCTCATCAGCTGGTGTCACTGAGTATGGTCTGATACTTATTGAATATAGTGTGCGTAGATATAGGATCGGTTAGCTCATATGGATAAGTTGTATATCCTGATGCCCCAAGAATTGTATTTTAAAAACTCTTTTGGCCAAAAGCAGATACTCCGAAAAATAGTTTTCTATAGGGTTAAACAATTTCGCAAAAGGGTTTACGGATATTGTTTTATAGAAATACAAATTTGGAGATAAGTTCATGGATGTGCTAATGGGGATTTGATGGTGTTGATATATGTCCTCGCACCTCCATGATATAATTGACAAAAGAACTATACGTATGCGATATAATATCAACTTGTATGGTCCAATGCATTGATTTGTAATATCTGTGACGTGTGTCTGGAGCATCGATCACGAACTCATGGAATAATTCTAATTGATGAATTGATCGTGCACTTAGAGAGTCCTGCAATATGAAGTGTACTCATTGTGCATTGGGGTATCATACCGGACTTAATTGTTCAATCTAGTAAATTTTAAAAAAATTGAATATTTGTTTCATGAACCCTCGGGATGCGCCCGTGTCAATACTTAAAGAGTTCCGTATATTAATTAGTTATCAATTATTCTTGGCCAATTAATTAATGATACATGACGCATACTGAGCTTTTAAATAAGTTTACATAAGTGTCTGGTATAATGGGACTCACTGTGGGTTAACTTGGTAACCAAGTGAGGGTTTAAGTTAACTTGACAACCAAGTGAGGGCTTAAAGATAATTTTACATATTTAATTATTTAATTGTTAAATAATCAAGATATTTATTTATTTTAGAGTTAAATAAATTTTTAATTTAAGTATGATTAAGAGTTAACCATATGGTTTGGTTAAAAGGATATTTAATAAATTTATAATTAAATAATGTTTAACTTAACCTAGATTAATTGTTAATTAAAGTTAGGTTAATTAATCATTTAATTATTTAGTTATTGAAAAAGTAAGTTAATCTAACTTTAGTTAAATGTTAACTTGAAGTAGGTTAATTGAACATTTTATTGTTTACTTTAGGACAAAGTAAAGTTTAACTTAATTAAGATTAATGGTTAACCATAGTTAGACAATATGCTTGATGGCCTAGTAAAGTTAATTTAACCAAAGTTAATAATTAATTAAAGTTAAATAAAAGTGAAACTATAATTAAATGAAACAAATATTAAATTAATGAATTTGGAGTTCAGTTTTTTGGCTAATGGTTTATACGAGTGGCTGGCCATTTTGGTGAATAAGAATGAAATGTTCTTTTTTTCAAGTGGTTAAATGGTTTACAAAAGTCTTTTTGTCATTTACAATTAAAAGAAAGTAGATATTAGGAGTTTTTATTATATTTTTTAAATAATAAAAATATATTATTAAAGCATGTTCTAGTTAAATATAAATTATAAATTATAAATTAAAGATTGATAAATTATTTAATATATAAACATATACTAAAAACTTAATTACCTTTAACATATTTATAGAACACGGGGTGGGGAAGCTTAATCCCATTTCTGTTTTATTAATAGTTTGAGAAATAAATTTTTTTATGTTTTACTCATTTTTATCAAAATAGCTCTATATCTGCTCTATTTAGAATAGGCCCACTGTCTTATTTTTACGAGGCATTTTTTTGACTAATGGTTTATACGAGTGATTGGCCATTTTGGTGAATAAGAATAAAATGTTCTTTTTTTCAAGTGGTTAAATGGTTTACAAAAGTCTTTTCGTCATTTACAATTAAAAGAAAGTAGATATTAGGAGTTTTTATTATATTTTTTAAATAATAAAAATATATTATTAAAGCATGTTCTAGTTAAATATAAATTATAAATTATAAATTAAAGATTGATAAATTATTTAATATATAAACATATACTAAAAACTTAATTACCTTTAACATATTTATAGAACACGGGGTGGGGAAGCTTAATCCCATCTCTGTTTTATTAATAATTTAAAAAATAATTTTTTTATGTTTTATTTATTTTTATCAAAATAGCTCTATCTCTGCTCTACTCAAAATAGTCCTACTGTCTTATTTTTACAAGGCATTTGATCATTTTTAACTAGAAAAGTTTAGAATAAACAACAATAGCTTAACTATCCACTTCAACCATTTTTATAAAGATACAAACTTATTTTTGACAAAAAAACTCTTTGATGAGGGCTTAAAATTTATGGTCAACAAAATGTAAGAAAAATACTAATTTACTTTATTGCATATAATTTATACTCAAAAGTAATTTATAGGGAGAGTAAGCTAGTGAGATTTATGGTGTAGTAGACAACTCTATCAGTTGCAAATATTTATATGATTAAATATGAATATTTTATTTAAATAAATAAAAAATATATGCCATTAAGACTAAATACTAATAAAAAAAGCAGAGTGTTGTTTTTTTCTTTATTTTTACAAAGATAATCATAAAAGGGGACTATTGCGTTATTTACATATTTGCGTGGGTTCTATTCTTGCTTTCTTTACTTTTAAAGAGTAATTATTGCAGAGATAAGTTATCGTCCTCGTTAAAGTCACAAAACGAAAACGTTTTAGTTATTTTTGACATGTATTATTTTATTTTATTTAATTAAGTTGCTTTTTATTAATTATCAAAGGGAGTTTTACTGTTTTATTTATAAATTACATTTTTAAAATACCACCAGATATGTTTTAACAATTAAAAATAATAAAAAAATTATTAATTTTTATTTTTCCAAATAAATTTTTTTAAAATATTTAAAAAATAATGCTAGATGCTCTCTAAATATCTATTTGGAATAAAAGTGAGAAAGTTGGAGAGCAAGTTGGTTAGAGCTGAACCAACTTCTGGTCATAAAAATTCTAAAACAAATCTTGCAAGTAGACACTAGTTTCCTCCACTACAGCTTCTAGAATTACAGTGAAAACTCGAACTTATAAGTTAAAAGGAGTGGAAGAGAAGTAATATTTTTGTGTGAAAATGAAAATGAGTGGCCCTAATGTCACATTCATGGATACTGGTCACTAACCGACATAAAGATCATATAATAAGAATTACGAGGCTAGCCTTGATCATTTGGATAAAATAAAAAACAAAAAATCTTGGGCAACATTCTATGAATCATCAGTCCACGAAAAAGTGATGCTTTGAGATACATCCTTCCCTTTTGATATTTGGTAATCTTAATTTACCATCCATCCTATCCAATATTAGAATATAGAAAGCAATAACTATCAATTTCTCCTGCTTATTGGTACTTGTTCTTTGCAAATGTTCCTCTAAAATGGATTCAATTTGTCTCAAGGCCCTTCTACGAGGTGGAGGACCGAAAGGCCAAGGATATATATATATATATATATATATAGGCATTTGTAACTTTATGCCAATGAAAAAGAGGCTACGTTAGCTGCAAAATCTTGAACAGCGACAGCGGTTTTAGATGGAATCATTAAACAGAATGGGGAATTAGGAAACTGAAAAAGCATTTTATAATTGGATTTACTTGTTGAAAGGAGAGAAGAATAGATCATTCTCAATTCATGTGGAGAATATATTGATGTGCATCATGAAGGTTCTAAATCAACTTAAGAATGCGAGCTGAGCGTAAAGGAGATTTCAGATGGTTCAATAATAAGGGCTAAGACTAAACAGCTTCAAAGAACCATAAGTAGTCAAATTAAAACTATTGAAGCTTCTATGGGATTAGAAGCTTGCGATCTAAATAGAAATGAGCTAAATATATTTATTTATCTTCAATTAGAGATTGAGACGTGATTTAGAGACGTTTGGTGACGTTGGGCTTAAAGAAGCAGCTAAGGGCCTTCTTTCCATGCTATTAGGCTTTATTTATTTCTTATGTTGCTATTTTTATGTATTTGGGCCTTTTTGAACTTGTTTAGTTTTGTTTTAAAATTGTTAAGTTATATTGGGCTTATTTTGGACTTTTTAAGTTTATTAGGTAACATTAGGATTTCTCCTCATTTTGTAAGCCTATATAAGGTATGTTAAAGTCTTATAGAGGCAGTTGCCTCAATTTGGAATTGGATGCACGAAAATAGAACTTTTCTCTCTCAAAATTGTCTTCTCAAGTTTTTCAACTCTTGAAGATAATTGCTGACTTATCACTCTTTGATCACCAAGAGTGTGGCGTCAAAACCCTAAATTGATCCTTGTGGCGTCTATACGACTTATCAAGGTATCTATTTAGTTCTATCCTCCATCAACTTTACCATTTAAATTTGTTATAAATCAAGGCACATCATCTGGTATCAGAGCATAGGATTTCAGTGTGCAAACTAAAGTTTCAGCTATTGAAGGTATCTTGCTATTTTTTGTGTTATATAATTTCGTAGGGTTATTATCAGGTTGGGTCTCTAATATTTGAGGTTAGTGGTTGAATTGCAACTCTGAAGCATTAAAATTAATTCTTAGTAGTTTATGAACTGGAGATGAGATGGCTGAATTAAATTGTTCCTAAACTTGGAAATTTTGAATTTGAGTAAATTGTTGCTATCTGATTATATTTACTGAATTGGTGAAAAATTCAGTTTGAGAAGAGTGTTTTAGCTACTGGTTGTGTTGTTTATTGTTCAGACTTGTTTGGGGTTTTTGTTAATAATGGCTGACGATGATGCAAGTAGAGTACCAAAGGTACTGAGTTTAGAACAAGCTCAACTCATGGGCTTACAACGAGCTCATGATGAATTTCGAGGTGAGATTACTGAATTCATGGACAACTTGCTGCAATTATAGAAATGATGCAAAGAAATACTTCGCAACCCCAACAAAGGCAGGTAGGGCATAGGGTACCTCGGAATGACCTAGGGGATGCTGGAGATGAGCCAAATAGGGATGATGAGGCTGAAGATAGGAGTAGGATAAGGAGGCAGCAAAATGACCCTACTAGTGGTATCAAACTTAATATACCACCATTTAAAGGTACTAGTTCTCCTGAGGAGTATCTTGAATTGGTTCAGAAGGTAGAAATGGTGTTTGATTGGCATGAGTACCCTGAGGCAAAGAAGTGTAAGGTAGCAGCACTTGAGTTTACCGATTATGCACTTTTGTGGTGGGAAAATTTAAAAGCTCAGCGAAGAAGGGATGAAGAAGAAAAAGTTACTAGTTGGCCACTTACTAAAAGATTAATGAAGAAGAGATTTGTTCCAGATTACTATAAACAAGAATTATACATCAAACTTCAGACTTTGCGGCAAGGTTCCTTAAGTGTGGAGGAGTATGTGAAAGAATTTGAGTTGTTGCTAATTCGCTGTGATTTGAATGAACCTCAAGAGCAAACAATAGCTAGATTTCTTGGTGGATTGAAAAGGGACATAGCTAATGTTGTTGAGTTACAGCCCTTCATATTTCTCGAGGATGTCATAAAACTTGCAACTAAAGTAGAAAGACAGCAAAAAAGAGGATGTCATACAAAGGCTGTTTCTTCACATACCTGGACATGGAACACACCTAAACGTGATGAGAAAGTGGAGTTCAGCTAGGGAAGTGCTAGTTCAGGTTCGTTGAAAGGAAAGGAAAAGGTATTTGAACCTTAATTTCCTAGGAGGTCACGAGACATCAAGTGTTTCAAGTGCTTGGGAAATGAGCATATTGCTTCTGAATGTCCAAATAAGAGGGTGATGGTTTTACAAGGGAAGCATAAAGAGCTTGTAAGTGAAGATGAGGCCGAAACAAAAGAGGAATCTGAAGTAGAAGTGACTGAACTAGAAGAGAATCTTGAGCCAATGGAGGGAAATTTATTAGTAATTCAAAGAGTTTTGAGTGCTAAAGTTGATATCGGTGCGGAGCAACGTGAAAACATCTTTCATACAAGATGTCAAATTCGAGATAAGGTTTGTGCTATGATTATTAATAATGGTAGTTGTACCAATGTTGCATCCATTACTTTGGTTGAGAAATTGGGATTAACTACTGTTCCACACCGTAAACCATACAAATTGCATTGGTTTAATGATAATGGAGAGATCCAGGTTACAAGACAGGTTCGCGTACCATTTTTCATTAAAACCTTTCATGATGAGGTTTTATGTGATGTGGTTCCTATGATAGCTAGTCATGTGTTATTAGGACGTCCATGGTAATTTGATAATGATGTGACTTATAATGGGCGAAGGAACACTTATTCATTTGTGTTGAATGGGAAGAAAGTGAATTTGATGCCGTTGAGTTCTCAACAAGTTAGAGAAGATCAGTTACGGAATCAAAGAAAGATGATGGAATCTGGTAAAGGGTTAATGTTAGCGAAAAAGGGAGATGTTGAGCAAGCATTAGCTTCTGTGGGCGTTGTTTTCATGACTTGGGCAAAGCCTTTATTGCAAGTGGAGGGTTTGGATTTGCCAAGACAGGTTGTGGAGTTGCTTGAAGAGTTCAAAGATGTATTTTCAGAGGAGCTACCATTGGGATTACCACCCATTCGAGGGATAGAGCATCAAATTGATTTGGTGCCTGGAGCTTCACTTCCAAATAGACCAGCATATAGATGTAATTCGAAGGAAGCAAAGGACATCAAAAGGCAGGTTGGTGAGCTCTTAGAAAGGGGCTATGTGCGTGCGTCACTTAGTCCTTGTTTAGTGCCTACTTTGCTTGTTCCAAAGAAGGATGGTACCATGAGAATGTGTGTGGACAGTCGGGCTATCAACAAGATAACGGTTAAGTATCGATTCCCTATTCCTAGACTTGATGATATGCTTAATGAATTGCATGGTGCTGTTTGTTTTTCTAAAGTTAATTTGATGAGTGGATATCACCAAATTAGGATGAAAGAAGGTGATGAATGGAAAACAGCCTTTAAAACTAAGCATGGATTGTATGAGTAGATGGTGATGCCGTTTGGGCTTTCTAATGCACCTAGTACATTTATGAGACTTATTAACCATGTTTTGAGAAAGTTTATTGGGCTGTTTGTTGTGGTCTATTTTGATGATATCTTGATCTATAGTAAAACTTTAGATGATCATGTGAAGCATCTTATGGTTGTATTTGAGACCTTGCGTGATGCTAAGTTGTATGAAAACCTCAAGAAGTGCTATTTCTGCCAAGATAGTGTTATCTTTTTGGGGTATGTTGTTTCTGGTAGTGGAATTAAGTTGATGAGGAGAAGGTTAAAGCAATTCGTGATTGGCCTAAACCTACTGGTGTTGCGGATGTGAGAAATTTTCATGGTTTAGTGTATTTCTATAGGCGATTTATTAAAGACTTTAGTTCTATTATTACACCTATGACAGAGTGTTTGAAAAAGAGGAATGAGTTTAGGTGGAATGAGAATGCACAGAAGTCATTTGAACTGATTAAAGAACAATTATGTTCTGCTCCAGTTTTAGCACTTCCCGATTTTGCTAAAACATTTGAAATAGAGTGTGATGCTTCAAGGGTTAGTATTGGGGCTGTTTTGATGCAAGAAAAGAGGCCAATTGCTTTCTTTAGTGAGAAGCTGAATGGGGCACTTTTAAACTACTCTATTTATGACAAGGAGATTTATACATTGATTCGGGCTCTCGAGGTATGGCAGCATTATCTATTACCTAAAGAGTTCGTTATTCATACTGACCATGAATCGTTAAAGTATCTTAAAGGGCAGAACAAGCTGAATAGAAGACATGCCAAATGGGTAGAGTTTATGGAGCCATTTCTATATGTCATAACATACAAGAAGAGGCAAACTAATGTCATTGCTGATGCTTTTTCTAGGAGGTATGCATTGATTTCTATGTTAAATGCAAGGCTTTTGGGTTTTGAACAGGTGAAAGAACAATATACAAGTGATTCATACTTTGCTAATATGATGTCTAAATGTGCTAAAGGAGCTTGTGATGG
Organism: Ailanthus altissimus; assembly: GCA_946807835.1. Classification (NCBI taxonomy): domain Eukaryota; kingdom Viridiplantae; phylum Streptophyta; class Magnoliopsida; order Sapindales; family Simaroubaceae; genus Ailanthus; species Ailanthus altissimus. The sequence continues at coordinate 19,340,483 of OX327698.1, forward strand.
GTTCTTTGTACATGATGGTTACTTGTTCAAGTTGGTAGAATGTGTATACCTTTAGGATCCTTACGTGAGTTGCTTGTGCGTAAGGCTCATTGGGGTGGTCTTAGTGGTCATTTTGGGGAGAAGAAAACTTATGAACTACTGAAAGAGCACTTCTTTTGGCCTAATATACTGCGGGATGTTCATAAAGTTGTTGAAAGATGTGTAAATTGCAAGAAAGCTAAAGGTAAAGAGAATGTATATGGACTATATATGCCTTTACCTATCCTAGAGCAACTATGGATGGATATTAGTATGGAGTTTGTGCTTGGATTACCTAGAACATAGCATGGGAAGGATTCAGTGATGGTTGTGGTTGATCGGTTCTCTAAAATGTCACACTTTATTCCTTGTAACAAAACTGGTGATGCTATTCATATTGCTGATTTGTTTTTTAGGAAAATTGTACGTTTGCATGGAATCCCTAAAAGCATTGTCTCTGATCGTGATACAAAGTTCTTAAGCTATTTTTGGAAGACTCTTTGGAAGAAGCTTGGAATAAAGTTGCTTTTCAGTACTGCTTGTCATCCATAAATTGATGGGCAAACTAAGGTAGTGAACCGTACTCTATCTTCTTTATTACGGGCTGTTATAAATAAGAACTTAAAGAGTTGGGATACTTGTTTGCCTATTGTGGAGTTTGCATACAACTGTAGTGTGCATGGGGCTATAAAATTTTCACCATTTGAGATTGTGTATGGATTTAATCCATTTGCTCTTATTGACCTTGTTCCTATTCCAATTGATGAGAGGACATCTATGGATGGTGTTAAGAAGGCAGAATTGATGAAAAAGCTTCATGAGCAGGTTCGAATTCATATTGAGGAGAAAATAGCTAAGTATGTTAAGCATGCTAATAAAGGACGAAAAATGATTAGCTTTAAACATGGTGATCTTGTTTGGATTCATCTTAGTAAGGAAAGATTTCCTAGCAAGCGAAAGTCTAAGCTGATGCCAAGAGTTGATGGACCTTTTCGTATTATAGAGAAGGTAAATAATAATGCTTACAAAGTTGATCTTCCTGGTGATTACAATGTTTCAGCCACTTTTAATGTGAAGGAATTATCTCTTTATTTGGAAGATTTAGAAGATTCTGATTTGAGGGCAAATAATTCTCTGCCCGGGGGTGATGATGTGCATCATAAAGGTTCTAAATCAACTCAAGAATGCGAGCTGAGCGTAAAGAAGATTTCAGATGGTCTAATAACAAGGGCTAAGGCTAAATAGCTTTAAAGGGCCATATGTAGTCAAATTGGAGCTATTGAAGCTTCTATGGGATTAGAAGCTTGCGATCTAATTGGAAATGAGCTAAATATGTTTATTTGTCTTCAATTAGAGATTGGGATGTGATTTAGAGACGTTTGGTGACGTTGGGCTTAAAGAAGCAGCTAAGGGCATTCTTTCCATGCTATTGAGTTTTATTTACTTCTTATGTTGCTATTTTTATGTATTTGGGCCTTTTTGAACTTGTTTAGTTTTGTTTTAAAATTGTTAAGTTATATTGGGCTTATTTTGGACTTTTTAAGTTTATTAGGTAACATTAGGATTTCTCCTCATTTTGTAAGCCTATATAAGGCATGTTAAAGTCTTATAGAGGCAGTTGCCTCATTTTGGAATTGGATGCACGAAAATAGAACTTTTCTCTCTCAAAATTGTCTTCTCAAGTTTTTCAACTCTTGAAGATAATTGCTAACTTATCACTCTTTGATCACCAAGAGTGTGGCGTCAAAACCCTAAATTGATCCTTGTGGCGTCCATACGACTTATCAAGGTATCTATTTAGTTCTATCCTCTATCAACTTTACCATTTAAATTTGTTATAAATCAAGGCACATCACATATAGAAGGAAATGCCTATCGTCTGAAAAGTTTGACAAGTATTTTTATTCATTAATTTTGTTGGATCCCAAACTGTAAAATGGTTGAAACCGTATGGAGACACTCCAAGACGATAATGCATCTATGGCTTGTACAAGTTGGATATGTAAGATATGATTCACTCATAAGACAAGGGCCATAGAAAATAAAGTTCAGAGGAAACAAATCATGGATAGTAACTTAGGGTCTGTTTCTTATTATTGTGGAAGCAATGCATAAACACTAGGTAGCCTGTAATACACGTGTCTTTTGCTTTCTTTAGTATAACACATTTGACAGTAAAATAATATGCCTTGGATGTAATTAGTAAATAAAAAAATAAAAAAAGGAAATAATGAAATGCTTGGTATAAATTTGTTAGGAAGAGATAATGTTTTAACATGCGGGCTTACATGGGGGCATGGTGGCTTTGTGGGGGAAAAAGGAATAAAGAAATAATAAACATGCATGTGGTGTGAGTTTTCAGTTGGTCTCATGGGCGGCCGTAATTGTTGAACTTTACTTCATTTTTTGGTCACCTTTCTTGCATGGAGCTTGACATGTATACAAGCAATGTGGTAAGTTTAAGGAAAAGGGAAATATGGTAGTAGCAAGTGTTAAGTAATTTAAAATATGCAACCTTTATTGATTGGTTAAAGAACCGGTGAGCTTCATTATAAATAGAAGCAACAATTTGCTTCATTTAAAAAAATTATTAAGTCGAGAAGAGATGGAGAAAGAAACAGAAAAGAGAAGAAAAAAGAAGAATAAAGAAAAAAAAAGAAGAAAGAAAAAAAGAGAAAGGGAAGAAAAGAAATAAGGAAAAGGAAGGATAGCTGAGAGAAAAATAGAAAAAGAATATAAAGAAAAATACAGGAATAAGTTTGGATAGTTAGATTTATATCTAATAATTTAGCAGGTAATAATTTTACGATGTTAAAATATTTGGGTTTTAGTATTTATAATATGTATCTATACTAATGATATAATTTTACTCTCTATGATATAGGGAGAATACCGATAGTCGGTAAATTCTAGATTTCTAATCTAGTTCAAGATTAACGCACTTTTATAAATTGATACTTATATATAAATATATATATTTATATTTTCAATACAGTTTTTTATGGTGAAGACTCTATGGAAGAACATGTTTGTAAGAATGGCAATAAACCAAATTTACGTAGTAGTACTTCATGGCAAAACACCTGAAAGAGAAGGAAAAGACAAAAGGTAGAGGTCGTTGTTCAAAAGATCTATGAAAGTACAAAGATACAAAATTGGAGAAACTTTGTACTACCATGCCAATCACTAATGAACTAAGAGAAATCATCTTCTCTTCTAAAGATCTGATTGGCTTAATGATGTTGAACTTAGATCCTTTAGTCACTAGTCTGAACATAAATGGAACCACATAGTATGAAGAGTTCTAATAGATGGAGGAAGTAGTACAAATATTTTGTTTTGATAAGATTCTAAGATTTAAAACTAAATGAGAAAAACCTCAGAATACACAATATTGAACTTATTGTCTTCAAAGAAGATAGAATAGAGGTTAAAGAAATGATTACCTTACCTATTATAGCAGTTGAGAAGTGGCTAGAAATAGATTACTTAGTGGTCAAAGCTCCATGGCTTACAACATCATAGTAGTATGCTTTTGGATTCACTATATAAAAGTTGTACTCTCTTTTTTGCATTAGGTAGTCAAATGCATCTCGGCCCTTGATGAAGGAATAAGTGATATTAAAGGTGAGTAAGTCTAAGCAAAATAATGCTAAGCCAACTTACTTAAGTGTCAAAAGGAATAGAAATAATAAAAATAAGATATTTCTAAGAAAATAAAAGAAAACAAAATACCTTTTGGAAAGCAACCTCTACCTCCAAGGGTGGAAAAACCATCAGATTAGCAATTACAAAATTGGTGGCCGAAGGGACTTCCTCAGGACAAGGAATACACTATGCTCAACATTGAAAAAATTGATGAAGTAGTCTTAGATCCTTTAAACCCCAATAGGAAGGTTCTACTAGGTACTAACATAAACATAGCAAAGAAGGCAATAATGATCGATCTATTTAAGAAAAACCAGAACGTCTTTGCCTAGTTCCATAAAGACATGGTTAGCATAAATCTAAAAGTAATATACCACAAGTTGAGTATCAGAATAGACTACACACTAATTTGATAGAAACAACAGTGATTCACTTTCGAATGAAACAAGATCATTAGCGAGAAGGTTGACAGGTTGTTGAAAGTAGGCTTCATGTGAAAGTAAATTATCCAAAATGGCTTTAAAGCGCAGTGGTTATGGTGAAGAAGAATGGAAACTAGAGGGTATATATATACTGCACTAACCTAAATAAAGCCATACAAAAGGATTCTTTCTTACTTCCTAAAATCAATAAGATGGTAGATGTTATAATAGGGTACAAAAGGCTATCATTTCTGGATGTACACAATAGATATAACTAGATCAAGATGGCTCTAGAAGACAAGAAAAAAAATATCAATTTCATAACCGAATGCGGGATTTATTACTATAAAGTGATTCCATTAAGGTTAAAAAATGTAAGAGCCACATTCCAAAGACTAGTTAGTAAGGTCTTCAGAAAAGCTTTTAGATAGAATAATAAAAAGTAAATGAGAATAAGATTATGTTACAGATCTATATGAAGTATTTGATGTCGTAAGGGAGCATAGGATATGCTTAAATCCAACTAAGGTGAGAGTTAGGAATATTGTTTCATAAATTTATGGACAAACCTATTTGACTAATTCACAAATGAGCGAGTGCACCATTGGGATCTCATCTAGGACATTCTTAGAATACATCATGAGTACAAGAGGAATTGAACTAACTCGTTACAGGTCTAAGCTCTCAAGATCATCATTATACCCAAAACACTAAGGAAAGTTCAAATCCTGACTAAAAGAGTAACATGTTTCAATAAATTCATATCCAAAATGTTAAACAAGTGCAAGCTTTTCTTCTAAGCTATCAAAGCTAGGAATGGGAATTTGTAGGGACCAAAACATATGAAGGCACTATAAAATCTAAAAGAGTATCTAAGACAATCTTCAATATTATCTACTTCACTTTCTAATGAAAAATTTATTTCTTTATCTTGTAGTTTAAACCGTAACAGTTAGTACAATATTGCTTAAGGAAGTAGATGAACAACAAAAACTCATTTTCTATACCAACAAAGTACTATTAAATGTGGAAACCAAATATTCAGCAGTAGTAAAGCTCGTCCTTAGTCTTATCCAAGTTAAAGACAAACTCTAGCATTATTTTTAGACTTATCCAATCATAGTGTACACTTTCTACCCTCTGAATTGTATCTTATATAGACTATACGTAATGGAAAGAGTCCCAAAAATAAATATGAGACTAATCCACTTAAATATTGAGTGCCACCCAAAGATAGCAATGAAGGAATAAGCGATGGCGAACTTTCTACTGGAATGCCAATATAGGATGACACCTTACTTTCAAAACCCATAAAACCTAAGGAAGTATGGAAAATAAACATAGACAAAGCATCCAAAAATAGATGAACTTATATTAGAATTAAAAGCCTAGATGGACTCGTATTAGAACACGCGGTGAAGCTACTATCTCTCACTTCCAATAATGAGGCCGAATATGGAGCATTGATGGAGGGAATTATAATAACACGACAACTAATGATCAATAAGCTCAAGAATTACACTGACTCGGTGTTAGTGGCTACATTTTCAATAGAATGCAAGCTATATGGCTAAGAAAGAAAAACAATGAAGAATTACCTTTCAAAAGAAAAAAGAGTTGTCGTACAACTTAAGAAAGTAAGCATTACTTAGATCCTCGAGAACAAAATGTGAAAGTGAACAAACTAGTTAAAGAAGCATCCATGGCTGAACTCAACTGAATAATCCCACACTTAGCAAAGACCAAAATCACAATCGACAAAAATGAATCAGAGATAAAAGCTCATAATCTGATTGAAATAATTACTTCCATCAATTGAATGACTATATACATAGACTTCTTATAAGATAGAATGCTTTTTATAGACTGCAAGGAAGCTAGAAAACTCTAGAGTGAAGTTGGAAAATTCAACCTGATAGAAAGACAACTATACAAAAGATCATTTTCAAGCATATACATACGATGCATCCTAGTTAATGACGGAAGGAAAATACTGTAAAAAATTCATAAAGGGACATGCAGAACCACTTCAATAAATGAGTCCTCACTCATAAGACTATGAGACAAGGGTATTTTGGCCTTCTATCAAGAAGGAGTAATTAAAATGCATAAAGAAATGCAAAAAGTAGTAGAAACATGCCACACTCATCCGTATTTCAGTTAAGGATCTAAAGACAGTTTCTAGCCTTTGACCCATTATAGAATAAAGAATGGATATTGTAAGATCTTTGCCTCTAGTAGTTAATGGAAAGTAATTGATCCTCTTAGCAACTAATTACTTTACAAAATGGCTGAAAGCAAAAGCCTACAATAACATCATTAAAGTAAAAGTCAAAAGGTTCATATGGCATAACATTAACACGAGATATGGGATGTCAAAGGTACCAGTCTCCGATAATGGAAAATAGTCTGTCAGTATAATCGTCACTTCCTTCTACAACAAGTTCAAGACATAACAAATGTTTTCTTCTCATAGATATCCTCAGGGTAATGGATAAGTGGAAGAAAGGCATATAGCTAGAGGAACTCCCATGAGTCCTGTGGGATACAAAACGAAGAAGAATAGAACAACGGGAACCTCACCTTATACCTTGGTGTATAAAATAACAACATTAATCCTCATGGATGTTTTCATTCCTACCTTGAGGAACAAGTTAGTACGACTATAAATAAACAACAAAACACTCTTTTTAGCAAAGGATCTTACTGATGAAGCTCGAGACATTGTAGCAATCCATGCTATAGTTTACAAGAAATGAATGAAAATGCAATACAACAACTAATTTCGAAGAATGGAAATCAATAAGGGCAAAGTGGTACTAAGGGAAGCACTCGATACCAATAAATAATAAAACGCTAGAAAAATGGTCGAGATATGGGAAGAACCATACAAAGTCATCAAGAAACTAAATTGCTGTACTTTTTTACTTTAGACCATGAAATGAGCCCCCATCTCTACCCCATGGAATATCTTAATGTTGAAAAAGTTTTATATGTAAGAAACTATTTTAATTTCAGAATATTATTCATATTTTAATAAAATTGACGAGCTTTATCACGTAACACTTTTATTTTGAAATTATATGACTTATATATGCACAATGCAACACTTTTGTACATAATAGACGTGCTTATACAGGGCTTCATTTCTCAGAAAAGTTATAATATTACAATGACTTACCCAAAACAAGAAGCACAACACTTGTATTTATTTCTTTCAATTATTATACATCAAATCTTATAAATTGGTCCAAGTATTTATTATGCCAGTCTTTATATTTGTCTACAATAAATCAAAACTCCCACTTTACAAGAAATGGTATATACGTCAAATCTTGTAAATGGTTTTAAGAATTTATTGTGCCAACTAACAAAATTGTCTATAATAAATCAAGATATACCACTTTAGAAGAAAGGGTATTAATATTACAAATAAAATAAATACATCATATATAAATTTGCATAACTTAATAAGGAAACATTAAATTCATGAATAAAAGTCAAGTATATCTTATTACCTTGTCAAGAGTTTCACCATTTTACCTTAACAAAAGAAAAATTACTTGGACATAATAAAACTAAAGAAAAAGAAAAGAGATCAAAGAAGAGATAATATGACTTTAGAATAGTAAACAAGAGAAATAATATTACAAAGAGATAATATAAAATAAAAGTGTTTTGTACTAAAATGTAGCTCTCTAAATCACATTCTTTAGGTATAAACATGCTACTTATTTATAGAAAAATATGGATAAATCAAGACAAATGAAGAGAGAATCACTTGGATGATAAAAGTCAAGAATGGTGGCAAATAATTTACATTGATTATCATTAATGCACCTACTTGATTATCCAATTTAGAATTGATGTGGTCCGAATTAGTTGTCACTCAAAACTTTAAAATTGTAGATAAATCTCTTATATTTCAAAATTAAGTTGTCTCATACATATTAGATACGTATTTCTATAGTTATGGACCAAATACTGATGACTGTTTAAACTGGGCTTGTACTGTAGATCAATTCTGTTCTAGGCCATTTTCACCCTCTAAATACTCGAATTTCAAATGATTTGTGAAATAAAATATGTTAGCCCATTGAGTTAGCTCTTCACAAGATCAAGAATCACTCCAATTAGATTCATCACATCCCTCAATCAGCTTATTGCTAGTTCCAGCAATTTAATCATAAATAAAATTTGAACACTACCTAAGTATTTCAAACAAAACATTAGTTCAAGATCACAATCGTTATAAAGGTTATTTCAATCATAACTTCTAAAATTGTGTGTGTATGAATTAAGCTAAAGCCTTCTTACCATAAACCACAATATATATAGCCTTGAAATTTTTCTCCAAGTAAAAGCCTCAACTCTATATCCTCACAAGTGAATAATTTGTTTAACAGATTAGGATTTCACTCATGAAGTTGAAAAACAGATAATCGCTCAAGAAAATGTTACATTTAAGGACAGACATAAGCTAACATTGATCCAAAGATAAAAAAATCAATTGCTTGGAGTCAAACCATTCTTACCACATGCTAGCTTAAGGGCTTTAATTATTTTATGCGAATCTTACGAATAAAGAGTCCGGTAATAAAATTGTTTCCTAATGACTTTTATCTTCTAAAATTGAACAAAGACTTTATTGAACTGAATTGACTTCATTTCTTTTTTTTATACTTTTTTTTCTTTTTTTGTGTTTTTTTTAAAGACATAAGGAATCATTACAAAATAAAAGCAATTTGTCACCATAATACTTTTCTAATTTTCTTTTTATCATCCTTAAGCTAAGTAACCAAATCATTCCTCATCCCAAATAATGTCATTCCAAACAAAAATTAATCATTTCAAAAGATCAATGAAAGTTTGTAAGCAGTTATCTCAAACCTCTCTATACACTTATAAAATATATGTGAATTTAGAAAAGAATATATATAGTTAAACATGAAAATTCTCTTGGCTATATATATTGAATCATCCATCTTACCACAAGACTTAGTATTGTGCTCAATAAATAATTTCAGAAGTTATTCTTTAGTAACCTAAATAGAAAAAGTGATTTAAACTAAATAATTTTGAAATCATACGTCGATAGCAAAACAAACTTATTTACGCAAGAGTTACCAAAAACTTAAGCAACAAACATAAAATGCATTAAAAATAAACCAATTAGAATGTGTTTCAAAAGTTCAGTAATGTACTATTTACTTTGCCATTCTAGAATTAGAATGTGTCTTGACAAGGGCAAATTTGTCATATATTTTCTCATATTTTTATTCTTGATATTTTATTATTTTATAAGAATAGATGGCTATTTATGTACTTTATTGTTATTTATAGGGACTTTAACAAAATTTAAAGAATGAGTCTATCCCCCCAGCGCCACTAGGATTATAGCCCCAGCTCTGGAACAGTGATTAAAATAAGAAAAATGACCTATTTAAGTCGCATCTGGAGCCCCAGCACCAAACGGTCACCGCACCAGCGATAGGCCAGAGTCGCAGCTCCATAATCCTACCGTTCCAACAGTGAAGCCTTTTTCATGTGTCGCCCCAACGACAACTGCATAGCGCCCCAGCGGTAACGCGAGTCCTAGTCCAACGAGAATTGAGATTTTCAAGCTCAAATCAATCCTTATAAAAAGCCACTCGTTCCTAGCATCCAAGAATCAACGAAGAGCAAACCTAAAGCAATTCAAGAACACCAAGAATACAGAGCATAAGTCTTGGAGAGCAATAGGAGTTTAATTGAAGCAACCTTAGAGAGAGATTCAAGACATTCTTCGGCATAAAGAGTATCTTAGGCAGCATAATCAAGAGTAATACGACGTCTATATCAGTTTACTATTGATTGTATCATAATTTATTATTATTTTTACTGATGTTCTCTTGTAGCCATGAGCTAAACTTATTTTCTAGGGTTAATACTTGAACTCAATATGTGTGTTAAATTGCCATATCTTTTGAATATTTAATAAACTTAGTTCTTTGATATTCAAATTACTTGATCTTAATGCTTCAATATATCTGGCCAATATATGGTGAATGAGTTGGTAATATTATTGATAAACTCGGAAGAGGAATCATAATATTTAGACCTAGGTAATTTAATGCATGATTGTAGAGTAACATTCAATGTTGCATATGCAAGTTTCAACTTAGGATAGGAATATACCTAATTGGCATATATGATCAATAAGACCTAATCTTAATGAATCTTAATTTATTACAAGTACCATAAAAATATAGGTATTTGGTAAATTAAGGTATACTTGCATGACCTTGGAAGAGGCTTGTAAATACATTGATGTCTTGATCAATAACAAAGACTAAGGGAGTTAAATATTGGAGGATTAATCATTAAAAAGCATATTGAAGGATAATATTAATCCTAGGTTTTCTCTATATTGCTATCACTTAAATCTCTTTGCATTGTGTTTTTGCCTTTATATTTTCTACATTCATTCTTAGATTTTTATTTATCTAAATAATTATTAGGAAGATATCATTTTAATAATTGGTTAAAAAGAAGAAATTATCCCTGTGGGTTCGACATCCGGCTTATTTAGTCTCTTTATTACTTGCATATGATAGTGTATACTTGCACTTAATTTAAGATATAGAAATATCGTATCATGTGTCAAGAATGCATAAATAAACCTTTTACTCATGTCATTCATGATGAATTATTTTTAAAGAACAAAGTGATAGCAAAAAAAAATTAACATTAATATTATTTATCAACTATCCTCCCTTCAACCAAATTGAGACATTGTCCTCAGTATCAAAATATAGAAAGAGTAAAGTATAGAAGATATCAACCGAAACATCTTTTATTGAAAATAAAACATGCAACAAAATAAAACCAGCCACGCAAAATGCTTAAAAATACATAAAAGTAGATAGGCTACAGACGAAACGTCAAATTTATCTTGCATTTCTTTTCACTGTCATTAGTATACCAATCTATCTGATGCATTGTTGGATCAGATAGAGGTATCAAAGCTTGTAATTTATCGAGTAACTGATCAACGGTTGAAGCAAAAATAAGGATCTGTCGTAATGCTGATGAGTCAAACTATTTTTCCATCACAAAGTCAATAAAAGATAACAACTCATTATAAAAACCATTAACATTTAACAAACCAATGAGTTTTTTATGGATTGCAATCGTACCCATGAGACAATTTAAAAAATTTTCTCCAAAGTTCTGAAACCTCCAAGTAGAACTATGAAGGCATCAACATTCCAAAGAATAAGAGACATTCGCTCATGCATTTATGATACCTATAATGCATCTCTAATTATTTTTCCTACAATGTTTCCAACAGATAAAGCTTTCGGTATGATGTCCAAAACTCGACTGCCTTTATTTTGTGTAGCTATTGCCATACATCCCATTAATCTACGACTACCTCCCTCATATACTAAATGAATTTTTCCTCAGCTAACACCTTACCAAGGGTTTTTACAGCTTCTACAAACTCTCTAGTTTTTTCAGGGCTAGATCCACAAAAGATATAAATTTTTGTGAATTTACGAGTTGATGTTCTTTCTATTATTACACTCACCCTATCTCTTGAATAATTTTGAGTTTGTATAAAGATGTAAAAATAATGCAATATATTTATAGAGCCAAAAGGTGTTGTAAAATTAAGTCACATGGATAGTTGGTTATTAATGGATAAGATTAAACTTTAAATGCAAAATTTTTAAAATTGACTGTGGATGGTTGGTTGTTGGAGAAAATATTTGAGGTTGAAATGAAATATTTAAAAATAACAGCTACAATAAATATGTACAAGTAGTTGTAATTGTGGCTCACATCGCTTTTTAGTTTTACATCTAAAAATGGCTTAAACGCCTTCTATGGGTCGGGGATAGGCTTATCATCTAATTTTCTTATAAATTGACAAAAAGGTCTTTAAAAGTCAAATTTCCGAGACTGTACTGCTCATGTTCTTTTAGGAATATGTCCCATAATTCATGAATTGTAATATGCACATATCCACTAGGATACGTCTCAAGAGTCGATAAAATATCATCTAAAGACTCCTTACTCAGGTTATCCTTAATGAACCTAATTTTATCTTTGCAATTTATAAACACCATTCTTAAAGTGCGGCAACGTGTGTTGCAAGTCATGCGTGTATACTTGTAACAAATATTTAATCTTTTTGCCTTTAGCTTTTTTGCAAAAGAGCTTTTACTTAAGTTAGGCATGTAAAAAATTAAGAGTCTAAAAACTCGTCTGCCAATCAAACTTTGGCAGCAATTATCTAATGTACATCAGCAGGTATATTCATAATCATTAATAACCTTAAACTTTCGCATCTTGCTTGGTAAATTGTTTTTAAGGCATTTTAAGGTAATGAGGGAAAATATTTTTTCAAATTTATTAGAATGTCATCCATTTTTTTAGAAAGAAGAAGAAGAGAAGGTATCAGTAATTATAGAAAACTGATAAAACCAACTTAAAATGTCACGAAGTACCGTTATCCGCCACTTAACTAGGTTGCAAAATAAAACTTTAACAAAAATTTTAAAATTAACCTGCAAGTAAAAAAAAAATAAAGTTAGAAGAAGAATAAATATATATAAATATGTAAATATGTAAAACAAAGATTAGTTGGTCTCGTAACAATGGTCAAACAGGAACGTAAATTCTTTATGAAAAGCTAAGTTTTCTAGATATGGCTTGAGTCTTTACCCATTTACCTTAAACACATTTTCATTTATAGGATTTTTAATGTCAATTGTTCCATAAGGGTACATATGTTTTACAATAAAAGGGCCACTCCATCTTGATCTTAATTTTTCAAGGAATATGTGAAGTCGATAATTATAAAGCAAAACCTTCTGACCAATATCAAATATTTTTCTTTTAATTTTTTTATCATGAAAAGCTTTGATTTTAGCTATATGAATTTTTGAATTCTCATATGCTTTATTTTTGAATTTTTCAAGTTCATTTATTTATAATTTACGTATTTGTCCAGTAGAATTAAGATTTGCATTGAAAGTTTTAATGGCCCAGTAGGCTTTATGGTCAAGTTCCACAGGTAAGTGATAAGGTTTTCCATAAACTATCCTATAAAGAGACATACCCAATAAAGTTTTAAAAACACTTCTATAAGGCCAAAGTGCATTATTAAGTCTTAAAGACCAATCTTTGTGATTTGGGTTTACAATTGTTTCTAAAATTGGTTTTATCTCCTTATTTACTAGTTCAGCTTATCTACTTGTTTGAGGGTGATAAGGGGTGACAACTTTATGAGTGATACCATATTTTTTCATTAATGTTTCAAATGACTCATTACAAAAGTGCTTACCCCTATCATTTATAATGGCTCAAGGGATTCCAAATCGACTCAAGATATTTTCTTTCAAAAATTTCATGATTGTTTTATGGTCATTATTTCGACATGGAATAGACTCAATCTATTTTGAGACATAATCTACTGCGACTAAGATATACGTAAATCCAAATGATAGTGAAAATGGTCCGATAAAATCTATCCTCCAACAATCAAAGATTTCAATAACAAGATTAGGGTTCAAAAGCATCATGTTTCGTTTTGAAATGGATCCTAATTTTTGACAATTTTTACACGTTATACAAAATGCATGTGTATCTTTAAATAAAGTGGGCCAATAAAATCCACATTACAAAAATTTTTGCAGCTGTTTTCTTTGATGTGAAATATCCCCCACATGCTTCAAAATGATAAAATTTAATAACTCTACTTACCTCATTGTCGGGTGTGCATCTGCAAAATATTTGGTTAGGATAATATTTAAAGAGATAAGGATCATCCCAAAAAAACTTTCTTACCTCAGTTAAAAATTTATTTTTGTCTTGAGCATTCCATTGAGATGGCATTTCTCCTATTATAAGAAAATTAACAATATTAGCATACCAAGGCATTGTAACAGTAAAAAATAAAAATTTATCGAGAAAATAATCATTAATGGGTGTTATTTCTGTTGATAAATCTGGTGCGAGTCTTAATAAGTGATCTGCAACAACATTCTCAACTCTCTTCTTATCCTTGATAGTGATATTAAATTCTTGAATGAATAGAATCCATCAAATCAGTCTTGGTTTTGTATTCTATTTTGACATTAAGTACCTTACAGCAGCATTGTCAGTAAACACAATAGTTGAAAAATCAATTAAGTAAGAGCAAAATTTGTCTAATGCAAATATTACAGCAAGTAGTTCTTTTTCAGTTGTTGTGTAATTCATTTGTGCACTGTTTAAAGTTCTATTTACGTAATAAATTATATATAGTTTACCAACCTTTCTTTGTCTCAATACAGTACCAACATCATAGTCACTAGCATCACACATGAGTTCAAAAGGTAAAAACCAGTTAGAAAATTATATGATAAGAGCAGATCTTAAGAGGTCAATTAATTTTTCAAACAAATTTTAACACTCTTGAGTCCACTCAAATGATACATCATTTGCTAAGAGGTTACAAAGAAGTCTAAATATAGCACTAAATTTTTTGATGAACCTCTTATAGAATCCAGCATATCTTAAAAAGGATCAGACTTCTCTGACTGTTTTTTGTGGGGGCAAATAAACAATGAGTTCGAATTTTGTCTTATCCACTTTAATTTCTTTAGAAGACACTACATTTCCTAAAACAATTCAAAAAGTAACTATGTAATGACATTTTTTCTAATTCAACACAAGACTCTTTTCTTCGTATCTTTTTAAGACATTTTCTAAATTTTCAAGACAATTATCAAAAGAATTTTCAAACACAGTTAAATCATCCATGAAAACTTTTAAATAATGCTCAACTATGTCACTAAAAATTCTTAACATACATCTTTGAAATGTTACTAGGGCATTATAAAGTCCCAAGGGCATTCTTTTAAAAGCAAAGGTCCCAAAAAGGCATATAAAGGTAGTATTTTCTTAGTCCTCTAATGCTATAGGAATTTGATAATAGCCAGAATAACCGTCTACAAAGCAATAATGGGGATCTCCTACTACTATTTCTAAAATTTGGTCTAGGAATGGCAAGAAAAAACGGTCTTTTCTGGTGGCAGAGTTCAACTTTCTATAATCTATGCACATCCTCTAACTAAATGAGAGTCGAGTTTGTATTAACTCACCTTTGTCATTTTTAATAACTATGATTCCAAAACAATTTGGTACTACCTGAGTAGGACTTACCCACTTACTATTTAAGATAAGATAGATGATTCTTATTTTAAGTAATTTGAGAACTTTAGCTCTCACTACCTCTTTCATATATGGATTTAATCTCCTTTGAGGTTGTTGGGAAGTTTTAGCATTATCCTCTAGGTGTATTCTATGTGTGCAAATCAAAGGATTAATGCCTTTTATGTCTTTTAAAGTCCACCCAATTGCATTTTTAATACTTCAATTAACTTACCTTCTTGTTCGATTGTGAGTGTGGAAGAGATTACACCAGGTAAGTTTGTTTGTCCAAGAAATGTATATTTTAGTCCTTCAAGTAGAGGTTTCAAGTCCAACTTTAAAATTTCATTATGTTTATCCTCATTTTCTCCTAATTCTTCAAACATTGGTTTTCATCCTTTATTTTCAATCACCTATGCACAGTTAAGTAAAGAACATATGTCAAAGATTTTACAATCTAATTGTATATTTGACTCAAACGAATTTATTAAACATATTTTTAAGAGATCGGTAGAACTCTCTTTTTGAATATGATCCTCTACAATCATTTGAATCATGTCGGCTTCTTCACTTTCATCCTCCCCCTTATTTGGTTACCTACATATATTGAAAACATTAAGCTCAAGTGTCATATTTTCAAATGAAAGCTTCATTACTCCATTCCTGCAATTAATCAAAGTGTTAAAAGTTGCTAAAAATTGACAACCCAAAATAATAGGTATTGGATTACATCCTTTAATAGGTTCTGTACCCAAGACAATAAAATTCACAGGATATATGAATTTATAAACTTGAACTAAAACATCTTCCATTATCCCTCTTGGCAATTTTATTGATCCATCGGCAAGTAAAATAGTTACAGAAGTTAGTTTTAACTTACCGAGATTGAGCTATTGATAAATTGAATATGGTAGTAAATTCACACTAGCACCAAGATCAAGTAAAGCTTGTTCAATTTTATAACTTTCAATAATACATAAAATTGTAGGACAACTAGGGTCTTTATATTTCAAAATATTATTGTTCTGAAGAATGGCACTTACTTGTTCAGTTTAAAATGCTTTCTTTTTCACATTCAGTTTTTTTTTTACTGTGCATAAATCCTTCAAAAAAATTTCATAAGAGGGAACCTATTTGATAAAAGAATATTAACTTTTACCTGTTTGAAGATTTTAAAATTTTTAGGATTGGGATTCATCTTCTTAGCATTACGTAATGTATGAAGCAATGGGGGTAGAGGTGGAGGTTTGGTATTTTCTTCACTAGGTGTAGGTTCAACACTTTTCTTACCCATAGAGATTGATTCATCATTCTCATGAGGTTTGATAAGGGCAAATTTGTCATATATTTTTTTATGTTTTTATTTTGATATTTTATTATTTTATGATAATAGATGGTTATTTATGTGCATTATTGCTATTTACAAGGACTAAAATGCAAAAAATTTCAAAGTATGTGTCTATCGCTCCAGCACCATGAGGATTATAGCCCCAAAGCTGGAACAGTGATCGAGATAAGAAAAATGACTTGTTTAATTCGCATCTGGCGCCCCAGTGCTAAATAGTCACCGCGTCAGCGATAGGCCAGCGCCTCAGCACTAACATCCCATCCCTCTAGCGGTGAAGCCTTTTTCACGCATCGCCTCAGCGACAACTACATAGCGCCTCAGCAATAGCGCGAGTCCTAGTCTGACGAGAATTGAGATTTTCAAACTCATATCAATCCCTATAAAAAACCACTCATTCCCAGCCTTTAAGAATCAACCTAGAGCACCCAAGACACATTCAAGAACACCAAGAATACAGAGCACGAGTCTTGGAGAGCAATAAGAGTTTAATTGAAGCAACTTTAGAGAGAGATTCAAGGTGTTCTTGGGCATCAAGAATATCTTAGGCAATGCAATTAAGAGCAAATTCGACGTCTATATCAGTTTGCTATTGATTCTATTGTGATTTATTATTATTTTTACTGCTGTTCTCTTATAGCTATGAACTAAATTTATTTTCTAGGGTTAATACTTGAACTCAATATGTGTGCTTAATTGCTATATCTTTTGAATATTTAATAAACTTAGCTCTTTGATATTCAAATTACTTGATTTTAATGCTTCAATATATCCGGTCAATTTATGGTGAATGAGTTGGTAATATTATTGATAAACTCGGAAGAGGAATCATAATATTTAGTCCTAGGTAATTTGATGCATGATTGTAGAGTAGCATTCAATGTTGTATATGCAAGTTTTAATTTAGGATAGGAATATACCTAATTGGCATATATGATCAATAAGACCTAATCTTAATGAATCTTAATTTATTACAAGTACCATAAGAATATAGGTATTTGGTAAATTAAGGTATACTTGCATGACCTTGGAAGAGGCTTGTAAATACATTGGTGTCTTGATCAATAACAAAGACTAAGGGAGTTAAATATTGGAGGATTAATCATTAGAAAGCATATTGAGGGATAGTATTAATCCTAGGTTTTTTTCTATATTGCTATCACCTAAATCTCTTTGCATTGTGTTTTTATTTTTATATTTTCTACATTCATTCTTAGATTTTTATTGTTCTGAATAATTATTAGGAAGACATAATTTTAGTACTTGGTTAGAAAGTAGAAATTATCCCTGTGAGTTCGACATCTGACTTATTTAGTCCCTTTATTATTTGCATAAGATAGTGTACACTTGCACTTAATTTTAAGATATAGAAATAACCCACCAAGGTTTAGGAATGTATTTTTCAACAATCTTACCATTTCAAAGAGTGATAACCGTTTTAACTTGATCTATGTGTTGGCTTCCTGAACTACATGCATTTGAGTTATGTTGTCCTTTGGGGTTTGGTTGTGGTTAAGAAAGAAATTTTCCTTTCTTATGAATGTTTAGTGCGAATGTAAATTTAGTAAGAATATCTTTCAAATCAGCAAATGTTTGAGTATTTTGAGAATTAATAAACTTTTGCTTTTTAATGAATGCATGCAAAGTTTCTTCAAGATTTTTCTCAGGGGGTGGGACATATAGTGCATAACCTTAATGGCTTTGAAACTTTTAGTATGGTTGAAAAGGTGGTTGTGAAGCCTGTGCTTGAGTGTCCATTTATAATGCATAACCTCACACAAACGATGTTCCAACCGGAAGATATAACAATTAAAGTTTATCACTATTTATATATTAACGAGTATTTATTTCTTTCAATTATTATACACTAAATCTTATAAATGGGTTCAAGTATTTATTATGCTAGTCTTTATATTTGTCTATAATAAATCAAGACTTCCAGTTTACAAAATTTTGCATACTTTTCTAAATTGAGTTGTCTCATACGTATTAGATATGTATTTTTATAGTTGTGGGGCAAATATTGATGATTGTTTGGACTGGGCCTATACTACAGATCAGTTATGTTCTAGGCTATTTTCACTCTCTAAACACTCAAATTTTGAATCCTTTATGAAAAATATGTTAGCCCATTGAATCAGCTCTTCACAGGATCAAGAATCATTCCAATTGGATTCTTAGGTAGAAGGTTATGCCCATTTTACCGAACCTACCACAAAATAGTTAAAAAAACTAATTAGGTATAATATTATAAATATACTTAACTTAGGGGGTTTAAAAACACTAGTAATACAAAACAATTATGTAAAACCTTTATTAAATGTTTAGTTTTAAGTGTTCATCACCCTCCAAGAAGAACATTATATCTTACTCATCCTTGTAGAAGCTTGAATCTCAAACCTCTATTGTAGAAGCTCCTCATTTGCACACTTGGTCTCTTCAAGCTCTTTATTCAACCCACAATAACCTAGCATAAATTAGTCACCATATGAGCATTTATAAGTTCTCTTCCTCCATTCTTCTTAACTCAACTCCCCATAAAAGACTTCCTTTTTGAACTACTTATCCCTTTAGTGTTTCTACTTGTCATTTTAAACTATGAAGTTCATCTCAATAAGCCTTTATCGTACGGAGGTAATCCTGTAAAGCCTACATAACATACAAATTAGAAAGCAGTGCTTATATAAAAAATATCAAATAAACAAAAAAGATTTAAACACATATCATGATCATAGATGAAGAACTCTTCAACCCAAACTGCCTTACACTCATCTTGTGAATAAGGGAGATATCAGCATATATAAATATTTGTCTTAGCATATAACAACACTCTTCCTATCAATCCTTAAGATGATTGAGTGCCTCACCATATCACTGTCTCCATTCTTCTTAAACTGGGGAAAAAGCATCCACCCTCTCATTGGACCACTTCTAGCACAACCTTAAGAACATTGTAAAGCTTGGTCTTTCACCTCATCATATTTAGAGGGACGTCTTCACTTTCAAGAACCCTAAAAAGGGGGTTCGATCCTTTGCTTCTTAGAGATAAGGGAAGCTTTCGTGCTTCTAGCTACATTATTGGACTTTCTCTTTTTTGTTTCCTAGTTCTTTTATTTCTTTGCCTTCTACCTCAGAAATCTAAGTAGCATATTTAGAAGACCTTCCATAAAATCTTGGAAGTCTTTGAAACAACAAAAAATAGTATAAGTAAGATCCTATACTATCGGCAAAATAGAACATGAAGAAATCAACAAAAGCTCTTTACCTTTCTCTTCACGAGTGGAACCAGCTAGAGGGATGACTACTTTCAAAATTGGAATTATGGAATTGATTTCCACTGATAGAGGAATAGATGCCTCAGTTATAACATGATGCATCTGGGAAGCAAGATCCACAAAGGAAACTAGGTCTATGGCTAGCAATTTGAAAGTAGTCGATGAGGTACCCACCTATAGAATCTCCAGATTTTGAAGATCAATTTTAAAGCTTCACTAAAATTATCCCCAGACTCCTCGTACTATAGAAAATGTTAGTACTCATGGAAGCATCAGTTAAAAGGTAAAGTCTAGAATCTTACCTTTCATAGAAACTCGAACGACTTTCACAGTCATAACTGCATATAGAATCACAAGTTAAAAGTTATTAAAAGGAAATAATATAATAAAAGGAATTTTTTTTTCTTTTAAAACTCAATGATATTAGGGAAGAACCTTATGTAAGTGTAGGGGGCATAGATGTTCTTATTGTCTTGAGCATCCCTATCTTAAAATAAAACATCTGAAAAAAAAATATCGTGGTACAGATGAAATTTTGAAAGTTTCTAACAGTAAATAGAGGAGTATCCACCACGATACACAAGTTCATATGAGTTATAGTCCATATCCCATCATTCATTGTAAGGTACAAATGAGATAAGCTACTCTTAGCAAGTGAGTATACTTTGCAGACACCTTCGGTTAGTGTAAGTGCTTTTAGGAAATTGACTTATTCTAGAAATACTTCCTCATGAATCTTTCCCTTCTTGGGATTGAAGGGAAAGTAAAAATGGTCTTCCAATTGTAGGCCTCAAATATAGTGTTGACTTTGTAAGGGAGGCCTATTTGTTTCCAATTACTGTTGACTATAACAATGCTTTTCTCGAAGCCAGCCCTTTTATCTTTGAAATCATCAAATAATCTTTTCTCACATTTAGGGAACCAAAAGTAATTCATTTTGGAGTAAATAAGGTTATAGGTTACATCATACAAGATGAGCTCGTATAGTAGTTCTATCATATGGTTCAAAATGACAACATCCTAAAGGAGATCAAATATATTAGAGTGTCTATTGGAAATTTGGTGATTCAACAATCTTGGTTGAACAAGAATTGAGATGAATACCAAAAATAAGAGTTACAAAAAGTCTAGAACTTATGGGATGCATTATGGAGAAGTCTAGGACATGTGGGACACGAAGGAGGAAGCGAAACGGGACTCAAAGACACGAAGGAAGCGAAGAAAATACGGAGGGGGCACTAGGGCTGAGCGTCATTGTGCCTAACACAAAAGCCCAGTGCCACAACGCTAGAAGCGTCAGGAAGTTCGTTTTAATCCAAATTTTGAGTTTTAGAAAGTTTTGGACTTCCAAAATAAGAGGACTCTTACTCCAACAAGGAATAGGGTTAGTAGGCACGAAATAACCCCTATATAAATACTTGTAAACCCTTTTATTGAGATTAAGCATTAAAAGAGACTCTAAGAGAGGGGAAGAACTAAGTAGACACTAAATGCTTGTGTGCGCTACGGTGAAACCATTGTTTGGGTGTTCATTGTTCGTAGCAGAGTAAGGGTACACTAAAAATTAGGTCCTTTTGAGGGTTCTTTATTGGGTTTTCCTTGTAAAATCTCTAGGGAGTTAATAAGAGAGGTTAGGATCCTTGGATCCACCGTGAACGTAGGCAATTGGCCAAATTATATAAGATTGTGTTGTGATCTTTTATTTTCTGCTTTGAATTCTTACTATTTTGCTTGATAAACAGGTTATTCCGCTGCGCAAAGAGGTTAGGGTTCTAGGTTGAATCTTGAATTCTTTGCTTCAACTTAATCTCAAGAGGGAGAAGGGCGTTCTCTCCCTCAACAGTGTCTTTATAGAGAAGATAGGCTAGTCACGTGTAAGAATTTGAGGATAGTAGGGAGGATTGGGAAATAGAAGCATAAAGGATGATCATAAAATAAAGGCAATTCTCTATAGGGGTCACCAGCAAAGAGGACTCGAATATTAACTCCTTTAAGGAACTAGAACGTGGTTTTTAGTTCCTCAATAAAGAAAGATCTCAAGCTTCTAATAATTTTTGAAGTCTATGTCCCTAGATAATTTTTCTAGGTATATAGAAACTTTAAGAATTGCAGAGATAAAGCAGTGAGAGAATGCTAGGGTTTTCTTCTTTCTTTTCTTTAAAAAATCATAAATAAAATATATAAAAGGGAAAATGGGGATTTGTTGTATTATATTTGAAATTTTAACCGCCCTTACCCATCTATGCGTCAATCTAAAAAAGTGAAAATGTCACCGAAATCAAATAAAGTCTTATCTGAAATAATAACGTTTAGAAAGGAGCGAGAATTTTTTAAACTTCGAACTAGTAGCCCTTTTTATTTGGAAAGCAAAGAAGTATGTCTCGTACATTTTTGTTTGAAGAGACACACTCCTTCGTATAGGGTTAAGGGGAAGGGCATTTATTAGGCCTATTACTTAACAACCCAACTAGCCTTTGCCTCTTATTAAGCCCTTCATCACTTTTTCAAAGAGGTGGCCAAAGTTTTTTTACTAAGGAAACAGGCCAAATCCCAAAATTAAAAGAAGACCCAGACAAATCAAAAGCCAAAATACCGTATCCACCTATAACAAACAAGTAATCTGACCCAAGAGCTTATATATTTCACAAATAGATAAGAGACTTCACAAAAAGTTAAGTATTTTCGAATTATGATTTCTACTTCCATTATAATTATTATTTTTTAGTTTTAGAAGAAAATAGGGTTTAAATCCATCTTAAACTCTATTAAAGACACCTAAAAATAAGGTAATTAATGTACAAATTGATGTATGCATACTCTAAAATAGATTTAGATGCTCATATTATAAATTGATATATTTTTTTATTCGATCATTCATTCAATTCCATTCAGTTCTAATTAATTAATCAATTGATTCAACTCATAGCATAATCATTGTCACTCTCTTACTTGCCTCTGCAACACTCCATGCATAAATTTTTTTTTAAAAAATAAACATCGACTTAAGTTTTAGAATATTTTTCTTATAAAAAGACAGTGTGGTCTCGTTATTTTAAAGATGTAATTTTTATGAGATTTCATCACCGGGAAACATCAATTTAAAATTATTAATTAATTATATCATTTACCTATAATTATTAATTAATTATATCACATCATTACATTCAAAAATCTATGTAAAAATATATAAAATATATATACAATATCAATGCATTCAAAAGTATACTACTACTATGAATGTATATTTATAGATTTTAGAATTCAGGCGTCGTACTTGTTTGGAGGAACTGGGTTTCAATATTTATTGGAAGGGTCTAAAGTTAGATGTTCAATCCAAGCAAAAAAAAAATGAAAGAAAGATAATTATAATAGTTTATTGAAGAGACTGACTTATATATTAATTTATTATTTTCAAATACCCTTATTTATTAGAAGAAACTTTTGTCATTGGGTGAAACATACCGATCTTTTTCTTTGACACAATTGAGTAAATCCATGTTACAGTTATCAAACATTGACTTTAATCATTTATCAAGGGGTCGAGATCTGTGTGTCTAATTCAAAATATTTACGTATTAGATGGAGAGACTCATTTTATATATTAACTCAAATTACTTTATTAATCATTTATTAAGGGGTCGAGATCTGTGTGACACAATTGACTCTCGCCTCTCTCTAAAACGAAAATATAAACCTTAATTGCTACTACACTTCTTTTATCGGGTCTCTTTTTCGGTGAACACTTCACTCACATCTAAAATATAAAGAAAAATTATTAAAATAATAAACAATTTAATAAAAATAATTTATAAAGAAGTAAAATTAAAATTACACATTATAAATAATTTAAAAATAAATAAAATAATAAAAAATATTTAAAAATAATAATTCAAATAACCAATTAAAATGAATGTTAAGATTAGAGGATCTACTCTTGAAATATAAAATAAAAATATATTCAACTCTCTTTATAATTTAATTAAAATTTTCACACAATAGAAGTTCTAATCAGAAGATATAACAATTAAGGTTCATCTTTATTTATATATTAATTTATATTTATTTATTTTAATTATTATACACAAAATCTTGTAAATAGGTTCAAGTATTTATTATGTCAATCTTTATATTTGTCTATAATAAATCATGACTTTAACTTTACAAAAAAGAATATTTACACCAAATTTTACAAATGGTTTCAAAAATTTATTATACAAAACTATAAAAGTTGTCTATAATAATTTAAGATTCACCACTTTTCATGAAAGGGTATCAATATTGCAAAATAAAATAAATACATCATATATAAATTTGTTTAACTTAAGAATGTAACATTAAATTTTAGAATAAGAGTTTAAGCATATTTTATTACCCTGTCAAGAGTTTCATCCTTTCACCTTAACAAAATAAAATTTTAATGCACATAATAAATTTAAAAGAAATAGATAGAAGACTATATAACATGAACTTTAGACTAGTAAACAAAAGAAATAATACAACAAAAAAATAATATAAAAGATAAGTATTTTGAATTAAAATCTAGCTCTCTAATTACATACTTTGGGCATAAACATACTACTTATTTATAAAAAAATATGGATAATACAAGACAAATAAGAAGGGAACCACTTGGATGATAAAAGTCAAAGAGTAAGGCAACTAATTTGCACTGATTATCATTAATACACCCATTTGATTGTTAAATTTAAAATTGATATGGTCCAAATTAACTTCTTTTAAAAAAATCAAAGTTGTAGATAAGTCTCGCAGCTTTTTAATTTGAGTTGTATCATACGTATTGATATATATTTCTCCAGTTATGAGCCAAATACTAAAGACTGTTTGGACTAGGCTTGTACTGCAGGTCAATTCTCTTCTAGGCCATTTTCACCCTCCATATGATCGAATTACAAATTTCTTATGAAATTCAATATTTTAGGCCATTACGTCAAATCTTCATAAGATCATGAATCACTTCAATTGAATTATTAGGTAGAAAGGTATGTCAATTTTATAAAACCTACCACAAAACAGTTAAAACCTAATTATGTATAATATTGTAAACATCCTTAATTTAGGGAGGTTAATAACACTAGTAATAGAAAACAATAATGTAAACCCTTATTAAATGTGTAATTTCAAGTTTTCATCACACCCCCAACGGTTTATTACTAGTCCCTAGCAATTCAAGTATAAATAAAATTTGAACATTACTTAAGTATTTCAAACAAAACGTCAGTTCAAGATCACAATCGCTATTAAGGTTATTTCGATCATAGCTTTCAAAATTGTATATGTGTGAATTAAGCTGAAGCCTTCTTACCATAAGCCACAACATATATAGCCTTGAAATTTTTCTCCAAATAAAAGCCTCAACTCTATATCCTCATAGGTGAATTACTGTTTAAAGGGTTAAGATTTCAATTATGAAGTTGGAAAATAGATAATTGCTCAAGAAAATATTACATTTAAGGATAGACAAACAAATTAACATTGATCCAGAGATAAGAAAATCAATAATTTAGAGTCAAACCATTCTTGTCACATGCTAGCTTAGGACTTTAATTATTTTATGCAAATATTATGAATCGAATTCGGTGATAAAACTACTTATTAATGACTTTTGTCTTCTAAAATTGAATGAAGACTTTATTAAACTAAATTAACTTCTTTATTTTTCTTTTTTTATACTTTTTTCTTTCGCTTTTTTTTTTATTTTATGAAAAACATAAGAAAGTATTACAAAATAAGACCAATTTCTCATCATAATACCTTTTCATTATGTTTTTTACCATCATTCAGTTAGGCAACTAAATCATTCATCATCTCAAATAATGTTATTCCAAACAAAAATTAATCATTTCAAAAGATTAATGAAAGTTCGTAGCTGTTATCTTAAACCTTTTCACTCACTCACAAAAGATGTGTGAGTTTAAAAAAGAATATGTATGCTTAAACATGGAAATTTTTTTGGCTATATATATTGAATCATCCATCTTACCACAAGGCTTAGTGTTATGCTTAAGAAATGATTTCTGAAGTTATTCTTTAGTAACCTAGATAGAAAAAGTGATTTAAACCAAACAATTTTAAAATCATGCCTCGGTAGCAAAGAAAATATATTTACACAAAAGTTACTGAGAACATAAGCGAAAAATAAATGTACATAAAATGCATTAAAAATAAATCAGTTATAATGTGTTTCAAAAGTTCAATAATGTACTCTTTACTCTATCATTCTAAAACTAGAATGTGTCTCAAGAGTAAGAAATAAACCTTTTACTCATACCATTCATGATGGAGATTTTTTTTAACATGAACAAAGTGATAGCAAAAATTAACACTATTATTTATCAACTATTCTTTCCCCAACAGATTGAGACACTGTCTTTAATGTCAAAATATAGAAAGAGTAGAGTATAGATGATATCACTTGAAACATCTTTTATTGAAAAGACAACCTGTAACAAAATAAAACAAGACATATAAAATGCTTAAAAATACATATAAGTATATAGGCTATAGACGGAGAGTCAAATTAATTTTTCATTTCTTTTTACTGTCATTAGTATACCAATCAATCTGACACATTGTGGGATCAGACAGAGGTATAAAAATTTTGTAATTCATCGACCAACTGATCAATAGTTAAAGCAAAAATGAGGATCTATCATACTGTAGATGAGATGAATTATTTTTCCACCACATAGTCAAGAAAAAATAACAACTTATTATAAAAACCATCAATATTTAGCAAACTAATAGGTTTTTGGTATATTTACAACTGTGCCCATGAGGCAATTTAAAAAATTTTCACAAACATTTTGAAACCTCTAGGTAGAGTTATGAAGGCATTAGCATGCCTAAGCATTATAGACCTATATTTATGTATTAATGATACCTGTAACTCATCCCTCATTGTTTTTACTATAATATTCCCAATACTTAGAGGTTTTGGTATGACACCTAAAACTTGACTGTCTTTATTTTGTTCAATTGTTGCTACACAACCCATTAATCCACAACTACCTCCCTTATATACTAAATAAATTTTTCACTCAACTAACACATTACCAAGGGTTTCTGCTGCTTCTACAAACTCTCCAATTATTACAAGGCTAGATCCACAAAAGACACAAATTTTTGTGAATTTACGTGTTAATTTTTCCTCAATTATTACACTCACCCTATCCCTGAATGATTTTCAGTTTGTATGAAAATACAAATAAATGCAATGTATGTATAGAGCCAAAAGATGTTGCAATGTAAAGTTATATAAGTAGTTGGTTGTTAATGGATAAAATTAAGCTTTAAATACAAAATTTTTAAAATTGGCTATGTGTGGTTAATTGTTGTTAGAGAAGACGTTTGAAGTTAAAATAAAATATTTAAAAATAATAGCTACGGTAAATATATATACAATTAGTTATGATTGTGGCTCACATCTTCTTTTAGTTTTACATCCAGAAACCGTTTAAATGCTTTTTATGGGTTAGGGATAGGTTTCCCATCCAATTTTCTTATAAATTGGCAAACATGGTCTTTTAGACTCCGATTCTTAAGACTATACTACTAATGTTCCTTTATGAATAGGTCTCATGATTCACAATTTGTAATATGCACATATCCACTAGAATGCATCTCAAGAGTCGATAAGATATCATCTAAAGATTCCTTACTCAAGTCATCCTTAATAAACCTAATTTTATCTTTGCAATTTACAGACACCATTCCAAAAGTGTGACATCGTGTCTTACAAGTTATGTATGCACACTTGTAACAAACACTTAATCTTTTTATCCTTTACTTTTGTGCATAAGAACTTTTATCTAAACCAGACATGTAGAAAATTAATGAGTTTGAAAATTCACTTGCCAATTGAATATTGGCTTTAATTAATAAACATACATAAAAAAGTATATTCATAATTATTAATAACCTTAATCTTTCTATTCTTGCTTGGTAAATTTTCATTAAGACATTTTGAGGCAATAAAAGGGAAACATATTTTTAAATTCATTAGAATGTCGTCTACTTTTTTTTTAGAAAGGAAAAAAAAAAGAATGTATCAATAATTATGAAAAACTAACAAAAATGACTTAAAATGTCATAAAGTACCATTATTCACCACTTAACTGAGGTGCAAGTCAAGACTTAACGTAAAAATACTAAATTAACATTCAAGTGTGAAAAATAAATAAAATTAGAAGAAGAATAAATATATACAACAAAGATCAATTGGTCTCGTAAGCTACATGTCTTTGAGTTATATTGTCCTTTGAGGTTTAGTTGTAGTTGAGAAAGAAAATTTCCTTTCTCATGAATGCTCAGTGTAGATGCAAATTTAATAAAAGTGTCTTTCAAATCAGCAAATGTTTGAGCATTTTGAGAATTAATAAACTCTTACTTTTTCAATGAATTCATGCAAAGTTTCTTCAAGATTTTTCTTAAGAGGTGGAACATATAGTACATAACCTTGAGGATTTTGAAAATTTTGGTGTGATTGAAAAGGTAGTTGTAAAGCCTATGCTTGAGTGTCATTCCTCCAACTAAAATTCAGGTGATTTCTTCAACCAGGATTGTAGTTTGTGAATATGAGTTATGGTTTAATCGATTGAACGTATTTAGAATATTGACTTGTTTATGGAGACATTTTCTAAATGCAGGCAAAATTAGGTAATCATTAATATAGTAATCATAGATTTTACATATTTGACACATAATTTCTTAAAAAGATTTTAATTAACTACTCTTTTTCATTTCTAAGGTTTCGACTTTTCTAGCTAGGGGTGCTAATTTGACTTGAAGTTCATGATCGTCCCTAAGGTGGTAAATACTCCCACTAGATATAGTAGTTTGAATTTTTCTAGATGCCTCACAAATACTAGGAGTGTCTTAATTTTGAGCATTTTTCGCTAGTAAGTCTAGATAGTTCATTGTCTCTTCTGGGTCTTTATCCTTATGTTTTCTATTACATATTATTTCTACGATTTGTCTAACTTGAGGTGTTAAGCCTTCGTAGAAATTTAAGACTAATCTCCAAGTCTCAAAGCCATAATGAGGATAGGTATTACATAATTTCTTATACATTTTCTAACATTGGTAAAGGGTTTCTCCTGATTTTTAGCAAAAGTAGTAATTTATCTTTTGAAAACATGTGTTCTATGGGGAGGAATTTTTTTCAAAAATTATTGTTGCATCTCATCCCATTAAGACATGGATTCTGGCCTAAGATTTTGTGCCATGTTGTAGCTTTATCTTTTAAAAAAATGAGAAAAGCTTAAGTCAAATTGTGTTCATGCTACAATTTAGGTCATTATACGTGTTACATAATTCTTCAAGTTCTCTTAGATGTAGGTAAGCATTTACTGCATCTAAATCATAAAAGGTGGGTAAAAGTTGGATAATGCATGGTAAAATTAAAATGTATTGCATCAGAGAAAAAACTAAGTAAGATGGTGCACTGTTCATGTAGTCTCTAAATGTCCTAGGTTGGTTATGGTCATTATGTTGAGATTGGTTGTCCTGTGGGTTTATGAGTCCCTCAATTTAATTATCATTCATGGTGTTATTTGGTGAAGAATGAGAAGATGATGGAGAATCAAATAAATTATTAAAGGAAGTTTCGAAATTACCTTTCTCCAAACGATGAAACTTAGGATCTCAAAACTAACCACTCATATAAAGAAATAAAACAAAATACGAATACAATAAATATTACAAATAAGATTTAAAAAAAAATGAAGTTAAATATGAAATAAAAGCAAATCAAATGGCAAGGTCAATAATAAAATAAAAGTTAGAGGAATGTTAGAAGTTAGATTAGTCAATGTTAGATTAGGATAATAAAAGGTTAGTAAGCAAAAGATAAGTGGTTAAGTAAACCCAACCATAATAAAACAAGAATAACAAATAAAGAATAATTAAAGTAAAGCAAGAAAGAAGGCTTAGCCTTCCATGAAAATAAAATAAAATATCTTAGTCAATTTCACTTCCCTGGCAATGGTGCCAAACACTTAACACAATCAGAATATAGGAGTTTATTCTCAAGTGTAGGATTATCAAAGTAATAAATAACCTAGTAAGAACGGGGTTGATCCATAGGGAAGTGAAATTAAAATTACACACTATAAATAATCTAAAGACAAATAATGATCCTTATTAAATGTGTAATTTCAAGCATTCATTACCATCCTTTCTCACATTATATAATGTTTTTAAAAATAAAAGGTGCAACAGTCTTTAAAAAAATTATATAATTTATTTTTAAAATCAAAGGCGCCCCTTAGCCCCTCTAGCTTAGATTCGGTGGCGAACAATTACCAGTGACACTTAAGGTTTCCCCAACTATTAAAGATGAACAACTTCATTACTAGAGGTAGCAAATAGGTCGTGTCGGGCCAACATGGCCTATGAAAATTGGGCCTAAGTGGAATTTCGTGCTTAGGCTGCGGCCCAACACAGCCTATTGGCACAATTGGCCCATTGAGCCATGCCTATGGGCTAATTTGTTTTTATAAATTTTTATAATAAAAAATTATAAAAAGGCTGCCACGTTTACGCTGTAGGCATAGTAATCTTTTAAAAAATTATATAATTTTTTTTTTTTAAAAAAAAGGAACCCCTTAGCCCCTCTAACTCAAATCTGGTGACTAGAAATTACTAGTGGCACTTAAGATTCCTCGAGCTACCAAAGATGAACAACTTCATTGCTAGAGATGGCAAATGGGTCGTACTGGGCTAGCACAACCCATGAAAATTAGGCCTA
Source organism: Ailanthus altissimus (assembly GCA_946807835.1). NCBI lineage: Eukaryota > Viridiplantae > Streptophyta > Magnoliopsida > Sapindales > Simaroubaceae > Ailanthus > Ailanthus altissimus. Next base: position 19,371,143 of record OX327698.1, read on the forward strand.
GGTGGGCTTTCATGCTTGGGCTGTGGCCCACTGGCATGATTGGCCCATTGGGCTATGCCCATAGGCCAATTTTTAAAAAAATTTATAAAGGTTTTTTGTTAAAAAATAATTTTAAAAAAAATATGAAATGGTTGCTGTGCTTACGCTACAAGCACAACAGTCTTTAAAAAAATTATATAACTTTTTTAAAAATAAAAGGCCCCCCCTAACCCCCCTTCCTCAATTCTCACTTACATTTAATCTCTCACAGTTCTCTCCACACTCTCTCAGTCTACTCTCAACTCAACTCCATTCTTTATTATTATTAATTTTTAATTTTTATTTATCTAAATTACATATTTATATTTTTAATATCCAATGGAAAATTTCAATCTCAATGCTTTACATGAATTTGAAGATATTCCATTCTCATCTATACAAATTTCTAGTAGTTAATTTACTTCAACAACTGAAAATGTTGGAATTATTAGAAAAACACAAAAATGGTGAACATCAGAAGCTTAGAATTATTTTACACTGGAGAATCGTACAGATGTAACTTCTAAAAAATTGAAGAAAAAATAATCTGTAAGTTTTGTGGTAACGCTTTAGATGTGAAAGCGACTCATGACACCGGGTATTTGAATCAATATGCCAAGTCATGTTCTAAGAAATATAGTCCAATGAAGTCAACTCAAACTCAACTTACCCAAAAAGCACCTGAAGAAAGTAATTTTGGATTCCAATATAATTAGCAGCGCATGCATACTAAATTAGCAAAATATATTGTATTATGTGAATAGCATTTCTCATTCGCCTAAGGCGAAGGGTACGAAAAATTTATGAAAGATTGTTAAAAACAAAATTTTAACCGTATTTTTGGATAGTAAATAAAACTACTAGATAAAATGTCACAATTTAAAGGAGTCTTTGCTGTTACATTTGCTTGTTGGACAGGTGTTAATGTTTTATGGTATATTTGTGTTACAATGCACTATATTGGTCATGCATGATTTTTGCCGAAAATAAAATTGCTTTTCGTGAATTAGAACATCCACACACAACATATGTTGTTTTTAGTTCCTTGATGGCTATTTTATAGAATTTAATATTATTGACAAACTTATTAGAATAACGTTTGATAATGTAAATGCAAATACTTTTACTATAGATTTATTTTCATTTCAATTAATACTCATGCGTCATTCAAGTATTTTTCATTTGAGGTATTTTTGTCATATTTTTAATTTAATTATTCTAAATAGTTTGAATATAATTAATTCACAAATTAAGAAAATTAGAGATGAAATAATATTTATTACTTCATCATCTGCTAGACGACCAAAATTTAAAGTTTTATTAAAAATGTTAGAATGAATAGTAAAAAATTTAAACTTGACGTGAAAACTCGTTGAAATGCCAAGTTGAAATCTTATGTAAGTTTTAGTGATTATATTATATATCATTATAATGATAAAATGAGTGAATCTATAATAAGTAATGATGATTGGAAAATTGTATTTTACTATATGCATTTTTTAGAAGTATTTAATAATACTACATTAGCATGTTCATGTGTGTATCAACCTTTACTTTCTATTACTTTGACTCATATATATAATATTAGTGATAGTTTTATTAAATATAGAGATAATCCTATGTTTTATTTAATATTTGCACTATTATGGAGATTAAATTCTAAAAATATTGAAGGGAACTTCCTTAGTTATTTATTGGTGTAGTCATAATAAATCCCTAAATTAATTGGTCTACTGTAAAAGTTTTAATTTTTGGGATCTCAAAAAATTAAAATTCTGAACTTTGTTTTGATTTTAATGAAATTTATAATTTCATCATACAATTGTTTATTTTTTATGAAAATAAATTTGGATCAACTATAACTATGGAAGAAAAACATGATCAGCTTGTATATGATCAAGTTGTTTGGACTATTTTGATAAAAGGTAAGTTCTAGTTCTGGTGTTTCTGTTGCATATGAGTTGGAAAAAATATATGAATACTAAATACTCTTTTATGTTGAGTACACAACAACAAAGAGAATTTGATATTTTTTTCATAGTGAAAATTAAATGAAAGAGTTTACTATGTGTTATCCATCATGGCTCGAGATCTAGTAACACCTTTGATGTTCACTGTACCATTGTAATTTACTTTTATTGCAGGAGGCAGGATATTAGACGAGAAGGGATCAAGATTGGCATCGGATACTTCAAAGGCTTTAGTCTGAGTAAAAGATTGGAAAAATACAAACAACCAAAGGCAAAATTGGCAAGAAGAAATTATCAAAAATTTATAAAACTTTCAACTTTGAGACTTAATAATTGAAATTTAAATATAGAAATTCGTATTATAACGATAATGATGTAATAATGGTTGAATTTGTAAATGATAAATAGTTTAATAGTGCTAACCTAGTTTGGATGTATTGTAACTATAGTAATAAAAATTTGACCATTTATTTTTGTATGTATATCCAATAATTTCAAATTTAAAATAATATTAATAATTTTTTATTTTTAATAGAATTGCAAGGTCAAGTTTTCAAATTTCAACGTAGAATTTATGAATTATGATTATAATTTATTAACATATTTTAAATTTTTAATCCAGTATATAAATACAATTAAAATAATTGTAATAAAAATTTTCAAATATTTGTTACAACTAAAATTTTTGTAAGAAAAAATAATTATACTTATTTAGAAATTATATATTTTAAAATTTAAATTTTAGAATCTTTTTAAGAAATAAGGATGACCTATGGGTCATGCTGTGCCGAGTCCACAATGAACTCATGTTGGCAAGGGCCCATAATGGGCTTGTGCCAGAACAACATGGCTTTTATGGGTTGTGCCCCTTATTTGCCATCGCTATTCACCGCCACAACTTAGATTTTGAACTGTTATAATTTTTTTTGTTGTGTAGTTGTGGTGTGGTAGGCAATTAACTTTGTTGTCGTCGATTGGGTGAAGTTTTGAAAGGTTTAATTACTATATTTAGGGGAGGATAGTACTAATAATTTGACAGTGTAAATGGTTTCTCCTTGCATAAGGATAACTTTTGTCCCTCATGTATGGAAATAATTTTTGTCTATTCTACGTGAGGGTTATTTTGTCCTTTCTACATAAAAGTAAGACTTCCTATTCTCAAATAGGGGCAGAGATCACAGTTATAAAAATGGTCTATCATGAAGTTGTATGAATCTCTTATATAGTAAGAGAGATTCAAGTGTAACTCAATAGAACTATCTTGTAAAAAATATCAATAATCTATTTGATTTTATATCAATAACCTTAAGATGTAATATTAATAATTGAGTAATATTAGGCATCTCAAATTATTTTTAAAATTGTATCCCAAAAAGTGATGTATTAAATAAATATTAAGTATAATAAATAATTTTAAAATTTACACTATTTCATCACCCAATATTTACTTGACACATCACTTTTTTTAATACAAATTTTAGATGTCTAACATTACTCTTAATAATTTTAATTACATTGAAAATTAAAAAAAATACAAAATAAAAGTTACAGTATATGGTATACAGTATTAGAAAAAGTAAAGGATCCACATGTCACAAGTGGAAGGAAACACGTTTTACTGATTTTTTAAATTCAGAAACAAAAGCCTGATGGGCCGAGAACTGTAGAAATAACACAATGATGGGCTTGGGCAGCACTGAATAAGTAATTTTAATCAAATTTCAAACCACCCGCCCGAATCATAATTTAGAGGAGTTCAATGGTACCGTTACTCGATTGAGATAAGGGCTTTTGCCATCAAACAAAACAAACTAAAAACACAGAATTTTTTTTTTGGAAGTTTTTGCTGGTCATTTTCAGCATCTCTGGTCTTCTCTTTGATCAAGGTTTGTGTTTTGCGGATTTTAGTTTTCAATAACGTTGTGAGAATGCTCTTTTAATATCATAGTTATGCTAAAGCTTATTTGTGCCAATTAAGTAGTTACTAGTAAGACTTTAAAAGAAAATCACTGATCAGAATCATTTGGCCAAAAGGGAAAAATAAAGAGAGGAAATTGAGATGTTTTTGAGGTTGATATCGTGTTTATTGTGAATTGATAGGTTAAGGGAAATAAGATTAATGTTTTCTTTATTCGTTTTGACATTTCATCAAACAGTTGGTATGCAGTTGTCTTGAACGTTAATGGTTCTTTATTTATTCATAATTCTTTTATATGAATAAGTGAAGGCATTGATTCAATTCATCAAATAGGTCTTCAATCGTGCGCCTATGGAAGTATTTCGTTTGTTACTGCTTAGTTTTCAAAAGGGTTTTCATTACCATTCACAATATCATGACTATTAGTGGTAGAACTTGCATACTAGCACATGTTCCCTACAATTGTTAACTCTAGACTCTGTAAAATATATAATTATTGGACCTATAACTTCACAACATGTGCAATTTATTGAAGGCAATGCGATACTCTTTTTTTTAATTTAATTTATTTTTATTTTCAAGCAGAGGCAACAATTGAGATTTTCTTGTGTTATATTTTCCCCAATTCATGCCACAAGATCATGTCCACTTTCTTGGAGGATTTGAAGGGTCACCTTAGAGTTCATAAATGCATCAATGTATGAACACAAAAGACAATCCCAAAGGTTCACTTTTGATTGTGTAATGCATCAATGTTTTAAAAAGACAATCCCAAAGGTTCACTTCCACTCTCTACTTGTCAGTTTATGGTGCCATCTGTGTCAAGTTCCTTTTGATTGTGTAATTTATGCCCCATTTCTCACTAAATGGTACGGGTTGATTTTCAGATGTTTGGGATGTCAAATTGCAGAAAGGGGTGCTAACACCAAGGAAGTTGACAGTTCTCTGCTCATTCAAACAACTGTGTCAGACTAAACTACCTTCGCTCTTGAGGCAGCTTTGATATCTAGTTTTAAGCCGCATCAACTTGTATTTACCAAAGAGTTAAAAGATTTAGTGCGACTTTATTTTCTATAATAGCAATTTGATAAACCTGGATGAATAACAATAAGAATAAACTATTTTGAACTCGCTATTTCTATATAAATTATGCTGTTTTACAACTGTAATACTCTTTGCAGGCGTGAGAGCACTTTTTTTTTTTTTAATAATTATTTTGATAGATAAGTTTCATGTTAAATTCAAAAGTCTGCTAAGGATGGTCTTTTTAGGTAGTGGGAACTACTTGAGCTGTAAGTGGCCCGTGGTCATTTTGTGTTTTAGATCAGTCATTTTGTGTTTTAGATCATGGTATCATAGCTATAACCTAAACAGCACAATTCAAAGCATAGATAGGTGTAGTATCCCCACATAATAGAGATTGTTAAGTTGGCAATGGGTCTTTTATGGTTTTAGGTGGATGGATAACATGAATCAAGTTAGTTCTTGAATTTGAATTATATTATGATTAGAGTGTCATGTAATTAGATGAGAGATAATGTTACGTTTTTATATTGAATAGAATTTAGATAAATTTTGGCTATATATAAATTGATAACATTATTTAACAGATTAATTTTTTTAGATCAATAATAAATATCTAACCCGTGATAAATGATATTAAAAATAAGAAAATAACACCAAATAAACCTACTAAACTCTTAGGAATTGATTTTGACTATTGATGGAACTTTTCTCATTTCATTACTATCTCTCAAATATTAAAATATCAAAGAGCACTATTTGACTAAAATATCGTTCAACAGTACCCACTTAATCTCCATTTTGGACAATAGGGACTAATTGGTTTATTTCCAAAAGACAAGAGACCTAATGAAAGGTTTCAAAAAATAATAGGGACTAAAGTGAAATTTTGTCTTTTTACAATAAGAAAGATCTAAACCTTAATTTATCCATATAAATATCGAACTTTTCTAGGGGCACATGATAAATTGTATTATCGAGATCATTAAAACAATGCTCAAATTAATTAAGGTATGTTTAATAATAGAATTTTTTAGCAAAACAATTTAAAAGTATTTCTTAAACACATACTCCAAATATTTATCAAGTAATGAAAATATTTTTATTTATTTTAAAATTGTTTTTCCTGTTAAAAAGTACAAAAAATCTAACGTTTGAGTTCAATCATCCCAAATTCAAATGTAGTTTGATTTATACCTTAAACTTATAATGAACAATAATTATTTGTATCAACAAATAACTTCTATTGAATTTACACATCTTTTTTTTTTAAATGAAATTATCAAAGAAGAGAAAAAATGTTATGCATGATGTTCATATTAGTATTTATAAATATTTTAAATAAACCAACGTAAATCAAGGCATTAAAGTAGAAAAAGAGTTGAGAAGAGAAACAAAATGAAGAAGACAAAAAGGGGTGCCCAAGCCAAAGTTAGCTTAGGCGCCATCAAACCAACGTCTAGGCGCTACGGTGCCCAGTCGGGCGGTGTAATTCTTCTTCTTTGAGCGTTGTGGCGCTGCTTGTTGAGCGCTGCGACCCTAGAAGTTAGGGATGTGACCCTTGGAAGAGTCATCTATCTCTTTTAATGGGTGTAGCATTTTGAAGAGGTATTGTGCCTCTCTAGAGAGATCTTATTTCTATAAATATTGTAAGCACATCCCATTTGAATATACTAACAACTCTTCTTCTCCTTTGATTCAAATTCTCTCTACTTATCAACTACTCTCAAAGTCATTACTTGTCGTCCAAGGAATTTGCATTTTGGTGTGCCACTTTACAAATTCTAATTGTCATTAATTCTTATAAGCTATACTAACATTCAAACCCTATTGCACTTTGATTATTATCATTGTAGAGATAGAAATAGTTTTAAGAACAGTGCATTAGCACACTTTATTACACTAATTATTGTATCCAATTGTCGACACTTTTCTAACAATCTTAATACTATTCTATATAGATGCAACAAGTGATTCCTATCTGTTGGCTGTAGCCAAATATCTATTTGAGGATTCAAAGATTCCTTTTTTTATTGGAAAATATTTCAAGAGATGGCAGGATCGTATCTTTGATACATTGGATGTGATGGGTATGGCTGACCATCTTACACAACCTTCTTTGGATGTCAATGCTAGAAACTGTAAGAAAGAATTTTCAAAGTGAAATAAACCGAATACGGTATGTTGTAATACTATTCTTCATGCACTTTCAAATGAATTATATGATACCTATTTCACATATAATGATCACATAAAATTTGGGCATTATTAAAGAAGAAGCATGTGATTGAAGATGTTGGTTCTTAAAAATATGTAATTGCAAATTTCTTGGACTTTAAAATGTCTGAGAAAAAAAAGTAACATCACAAATATATGATTTTCATATTTTGATCAATGTTTTGAAAAATTAGAGAATTGTTCTCCTTGAACCTTTTGTCATCGGTTGCTTGATACTCGAAAAGAATACAAGAAAAGCAACAAGCACAAAAGGAAATACTTAAAGTTGGAAGATTCTATTGTGCATATAATAATAGAAGAAAAGAATCACCAATATGAGAACATAGAAAAAGTCAAGGAATTTGTTTCTAAGGCTAATTTGGTTAAGAATAAAAATTATAGTGAAAAGTATGAAAAGTCCATAAACAACACATGCCTTAAGAACAATAAACCCTCATTCAAAAAGAAAGGTAAGTGTTATGTATGTGAAAAATGTGGTCATTTGGCATATCCATGTAAGCACAGAAGTAAGAAGGGAAACAATAAAACTCATAAGGCAAATTTGGTTGAGCAGAAATGAGGTAATAACTGCTATGGTGGTTTTCTAATGAAAATGGTTGTAAATAGCAATAATGAGTAGGTTATTCACTTTGGAGCCGTAAGACATATATATGGTGACAAGAGTGCTTTTCGTGACTATATTCAAGCAAGAGAATGAGATGAACAAGTTTATCTTAGTGATTCCCATTCTGCATCAGTGGTTGGAAAAGGTAAGGTTCTTCTCAAGTTGACTTTTGAAAAATCTCTTGTCTTGAATAATATACTGAATGTTTCAAACATTAGATATAATCTTATTTTTGTATTTATGCTTAGTAAGACAAATATAAAAGTCTCTTTTGAAAGGGATAAAATTATAATGACTAAAAGTGGAATATTTTTTGAAAAGGGATATTCTTCGTATGAATTGTTTAAACTCAATGTACTTGATACTTCTACTAATAAAAGTGTTTCTTCAGTTTATATTGTTGAACATTTTAATTTCTTGCATGATAGATTAGGTCACTTAAATTATCTTTATTTAGGAAAGATAGAAAGAGTTGGTTTACTTTCTAACATGAACTTAGATGACATGCATAAATGTTATGTGTGTGTGTAGAAGAAAAATTCATCAAGAAAATTTGTAAATTAATAACTCTTAGAGAAACTGAATTACTCGAATTAATTCATAGTAACTTAGGAGATCTTAAGGATATCATGACTAGAATAGAATAAAGATATTACATAATCTTTATAGATGATTTCTCAAAATATATTAAAATATATTTATTAAGAAATAAAGATGAATCATATGAAAAGTTCTTAATCTATAAGCAAGAAGTTGCGAATCAACTTAGAAAAAAAAATTAAAAGATTAAGAACTGATAGAGGAGGAGAATATGTGTCTAACATGTTTAGTTCCTGTTGTGAAGACAATGTAATTATACATAAAGTTACACCTCCATATTCTTCTAAATCAAATGCGGTGGTTGAAAGAAAAAAGTAGAACATTGAAAGACATGATGAAGTACTTGTTAATAAATTATGAGGCACCTATAAACTTATAGAGGGAAGCAATATTGATTGTTTGCCACAAACAAAATAGAATTCTAGATAATTAAATTAGAATTACACATTATGAGTTATAGAAAGGTTATGCACCTAACCTTTCATACCTCAAAGCGTAACGGTGTCTTGCTATGGTCTTAATTTCTAACCCTAAAAGGAAAAGGATGGGTCCTAAGATAATTGATTGTATATTTATAAGTTATGCCCAAATAATGCTATATATAGATTCTTTATATTAGAAGATACCATTTGAAAGACATATGCCCCTTTAATTGTGATTAAGTGATAATATAAAGAATATGATAATAATTAAAAGAATGAGTGAGCATTATTGTTTTCAATAGAGACAAGTGGCATGTGGTGACTCTATTTTGTTAGTGTTATGGGCGGTGCACTTAAGTATAAATAAAATATGTGAATTGCTTCATTTGGTTAATTGTTAATTTAAGAAAGAGAATTGAAAATTGAAATGGAAAGAGAAGGAAATAAAAGAAATTGAAGGAGAGAAAGAAATTGAAGAAAAAGAGAAAAAAAAGAAGTGAATAAAAAAAACTGAGAGAAGAAGAAAAGATTAGTGAAATCGAAGAAGAATGGAAGAAAAGAGAGAGAGGGAGAGGTCGAGAGAAAGACTAAAAAAAGTAAAAACAAAATACAAGAAACAAGTTTGAGTAGTTAAATTTACACCCAATAATTCAACAGATACTAATTTTATGATGTTAGAATATTTGTGTTTCAACTTTTATACAACATATCAGTACTAATGATATAATTTTATATTTTATAATATAGGAGGAGTACCAATATCTAGTAGACCTCGGGATCTAGTTTGGGATTAACATAGTTTTGTGAATAGATATCTATATAGATTTTATACATTTTTAATATAGTAATTTATGATTTAATTATACATTATTAAATTTATTCATGATTTATTTTTAGGCAAATAAATATTTATGTTATTTACTATATTTAGAAATATTTTAAAATTTATTTTAATATAGCTTATGATTACGTTCAGTACAAAAATATTTATTTCAGATTTATTATGCTTCCATAATATTATATAGTAATAGTTTTTGAACCATCATATGCGTACTCTCCCCTTTAGTGTAATTGCTCTGCTATGTGTTAGAATAGTTTAGTTTACTCTGCCCAAACGATGCAGCATTCTGTCGAGTTAGACCAGCTCAGATCCTCCGTTCTGCTTGTGCGTGAGTTACTCTACTAGGTTAGATAAGCTTTTTCCCAAGTACAAGTTTGATATGATTTTTAGTATATATGCAATATATATCATTTTCAGTATTATATTATGTTTATTCAATTTTATCATAGATTTTATGACAGTTTATGCTTCCAGATTTTTAGATTTCTAATATTTTGTTATGATTTCAGCTTTAGCACATAATTTTATGACGCCTTATAGTTTCATTACAGTTTTATTAATTACTTCGTATGGAGTTTTATAATTATTTTATATTACAGATTTCTACATGTATATTATACATAGTATTATTTATTATTAAATTATTTTAAGAAGCTATTATTTATAGTATATATAAAATATATAATATTTTATATTATATCAACTCATTGAGTCTCAAACTCACCATTTTTCGTATTTTGTTTTTAGGTTGTCATAAGGACGTCATGTAATGTGATTTGTACTTCACATTCGAAAGTCTGAACATTACATACATAGCTACATGATTGTCACATTATGTATCATTTGTATATCTTTATGTATATTTGTGTACACGTATACACTTTTATTAGGGCACGTAGTTTCATTATATCAGATGCAATAAGTATAGAATATGTTAGTTTTACATCAAAGAGTGCTCAGGTCAGGTCCTGTCACCATTGGATTATTTGATACAAATAATATAATAGAATCTAACAATGCAAAATTCTTTGAATCTATTTTTTTTTTCTAAAAAAGCTAACCTAGAGAAAACTTTGACTCATATAAAGGTACATAATGATCCTTTAGAAAGCTCAAACAATGAATTTAAAAGAAGAGAATGAGAAAAGTCACTAATTTTGGTAATGACATTTATGCCTTTCTTATGAAAGAGAACTCTGAAACATATAGTGAGGTTATTGATAAGCATAAATTATATTTATTATTTTCACTCCCTTAATTTGATTAATTACTCATTTTAATAAAAAAAATATTAGGTTTTTTTTATAAATTTTATTATCATTTTGTAAATTTAGAGTTAATAGAGCAATTAGAGATAAAAATCTAAAAAAAAAAATGGTAAAATATAAAATACTATAGTAACAATGCTACAATATTCTATGGACAGTGATTTTGCTACAGTATTTCGCTGAAGCAGTGAGTAATATTTTGCCTCGGTGAAAATTTCAGCATTGTAGCGCTCAAGACATCTTGTTGTGGTGCCAAGTAAACAATACACTGTGAACATTGTCCTGTAAACAGTACTCCTTACTATAGGATTTTCGCTTAAGCAATAAACAGTGCAAATTTCCTAAACCTAAAAAGAAATACAACTTGACACACTAATTGTTGTATCCATTTATCCACACTTTTCTAATGGTTCATGCTTAAATTAAAAACAAATGAGTGGAGGTCCTCTTACTTAAGTTTTTAACGTAAATTGACGACTTAAATTTTTATCTATTAATATTACAAAATCTAATAGTTTAGAGTTAGCAATATTAAATATTACTTTTGACTGTCAATTCACACCATAAATTATATGATATCAATTAATGAAAATTTAAATCATTATTTTGAAATTTTAAGTTAAAGGAGTCCCACCCAAAACTAAATGTGAAAAATTGAATTTTAAAGACAAAATTTTGAAGGTATCTCAGCGTTGCTTTGCGTATCTAACATGTTCTTAAACCTTTTTATCTTTTGAAAACTATTTTTGAAAATAAAAATAATGTTTATAAAAAAAAAGTATTTGTGAAAATCCAAAAATGTGTTTGATTAGTAGTATTTTTTTAGCAGGAATAGCAAAATCCTCGGTGGGTACTGGGACCTGCGGGTACCCGCCCTGATTTGCTTGAAGAAGATCGTGTGAATAAGAAAAAAAGTTAAAAACTCTAAATTCTATTCCAACAAAACTTTTGTTCTAAAATAAATGCTAAAAAAATTCTATAACCAAATAATTTTTATTTTTTACCATCATAATTATATTTTTAAATGTGATAAATTTCAGCTTTTGTTCCAAGTGAGAGCTCGAAGAGTGTATATCGAAGGAATACATTTCTTTTAAATTTAGAGTGCATACTATTAAGTTACTAAAAAAAGTAATAAAATTTGCTCTCAAAAAAATTGCGGTCTGGTGGTGTGGAAAGTTTGTGATAATGGTGAAGTATTGTATTTTTATGGATATTATGGATTTCTAATTGTTGTTTGATGAAGTTGATGAAACATTTTCTTTTTTTATTATTTTATTGGGAATTTTTTATGATGGAGAATAGTAGTATTTATAATTTTATGTTTAAGATTTTTAAATTGTAATTTCAATTTGTTATGTATATTAGTTTATTTTTATTTATGTAAAATGAATATACATATTAATACGACTACCAAATAAATCAATAGAACAATAATAGTAAAATGAAAAAGATAAGATAAATTAAAAATTCAGAGATTAGGGTTAGGTCAGAGAATTCATTTTAAAATTAGGGAATCATCGTACTGTCTCGAATTAAATTAAGTTGCAAATCAAATTCAATATTATAATTAGAGATAAAAATGAGCATTATAATTCCTGACCCGTCTCAATTTGTTGCCAATCGCTATTTGTTAAAAAAATTATCATCTACGCTCTCGTAAAAGTTTATAATGACTACTTCCTTTCCTGCTGTTCTAGAAACATTCAATCATTCATTTCTAAGAAAGTGATTGACATTATCTGAGGAGGAAAATTATACTTAAAAAAGGGAGAATTATTTATTTTTTATACTACAAGGAGATAAGTGGTTATCATAATGAGGTAATTTGTAATATCTTTTTTGTTATAAATATATATTTTATATATAATGTAAACAGTAAAAGGTGTTTGCTATTATTTTTAAAAATGAGCAAGAAAACTTGCCGTTAATTTTGAAAAAATATTTTCAAAATGGTTAAAAAACAATCAAAATAGTTATTGTTGGCTCATTTTTCATTAGACTCAACTAATTTGCACTAGGTACAACTTTTAAAAGGAATCAATCTAATTATAGATTCAAATTTGACAAGTAATCCTAATTTTCAAGTGATTGATAATTATTGCAGTGCATTAATGACTATTAAATTGCATTGCATTAACAATGATTTGTATTACATTAATGACTATTGAATTGCATTTATGATTATTGAATTATATTGATGATTATTAAATTACATTGATAACTATTGGTTACTATCATTAATTATTTAGGTCATTTTTTGTTCTTGTTTGGCAATGACTCTTAGAATCTAAACCTATATAAATTTTACAAATTTGCTTGTTAATGATCATCTTGGAATCTTGGAACACATACAGAGTCCTTGAAGCAACTTATTGAAAGATAAAATATCAATCTAAACACACAAAATACAATCACTTGGCTAGTTATTGCATCATAAATCACTTTCTCACACATGCCTACCCTTTTATCTTATAATTACTATCTTGAGTGTTATAGTGCTCTTTTTTTGTAGGGGGGTGCAGGATTTTTTTTTTTCTAATTGTGGGAAGTACATAGAGAGAGCGAAGTAATTTCTTGTGAAGTTTGGACCAAAGAACTTTAATGGCATCGACCGTGGGAAAAACTCTAAACAAAAAAGCAGAATTTTCTAGCTCTATGATCATCTGAACTGGACATGACAAATTATACGAATCCCATAACTTAGGATTCCAAGGCAATGGAGACAATGGAGGTCTAAGCAATATGGACACAATTAGTTTGAGAAGTAAAATTCCCACGAAGACAGGCATACTATTGAAGATTCTCAAATAACTTGAAGAGACAGAGAAGAAAAATCAAGAACTAAGAGATAAATTGGTAGCAATCGAAGGAGAGAACTTGATAATTAAAAGCTTTTTCAATATGTTCAACCAACACCTCCTTAAACTTGGGAGCTATAGTATCGAAAGCTTACCAAACTTGTTAGAGAGAAGTACAAATGTTAACTCCACACCACAGATAACCAATGTGTGGGAATTTCTCCCCGTTCAAAACTATTAATTAAAAATCAAAGCAATAGGCTAGAAGTGATGATAATAGGATGGCTACAATGAAAAACATTTCCTCAATCACAAGGCGGAAGAGAAGAAGCTAAACATAGAAGGAAGTATTAAGAAAACAAGCTTTCATTGCAAAAAGAAATGGAGGAAATAAGTGATCAAAACATCTTGAGCCTATGATTCTGATCAATACTCATGTTGAAAAGATCTGGGTTATGTACAAATATTTTGAACTCTTTAGAAAGATAGTATATAGACACCAGAGGAGTACAAAGACCAAACTAAGTATTATGTTTTTCCTATTAAGCGTAGACACGATATCAGCAGTTGCCAATCCTTGAGAGGATATATAAATGCCATTATGAGAGATGGTCACTAGTCGAATCATATTCAAGTTAAAGAGGAATTAGATATGACCACACTTTTACAATTAAAATTTCAAATAAATGGTGCACTTTTTTCAATTATTCTTTTGCTATTATTGTCTTACCATAGAAACTTAAACAAATCATGAGGTTAAGAGGTTGTAATGATATAACGATTTGATCAAAAATCTTTCTTGATAGATTAATGACCCTTGGGTTACACTTCCTTGCAAGTAAAGATGTTAATGAAAGTGCATTGTCCATCCAATGAGTGTATACATTATAATTTTTAATTTACAGATCACATGCATAAATAAGTGTAGCAAAAAATAAACAAACATCTCACTATGCTAATGAGATATTAGGAAACTCACCCTCGAAGCGTGCTTTGTACAGTTTTCGTCTAGGACTTAGTAGGATCCTTCTAACTAGAATGGTAGCCTTATATTTTCACTGAAATATTAATTTGAAGCAACTCTTGTTTCATATATTTATCTCTCGGCCCTTATCTATATATTTTGCTTACAATTCACTTTTTTCATTTTTGTTATAATGAACAAATGAAATAAAGCCCTTTTATAAGTGAAAATGTCGCTCATGCTTCCAATAACAACTAAACAAATATTTAGTATATAACAAATATGACAAGGCTTAAAAATTTCCTTGTTAATTCTATTAAAATAAAGAGCAAAAATGTGGTCAAATTATAAGTAATTTGCTGGCAAAGTTTGTTCAAAAATAATTTGAAGTTGACACCACATGCTAACAATTTAGCATGATAAATCAGTTGTTTCATGCTTTATTCAAAGTTTGCCACCTTTTGGTTGTCAATTTGGCCGAAATCCATTTTGCTTCCAAAGCTATGAATTGTTATCAATTTTTTTAATTTAAAAGAACTAATTAAACAATGCCACCAAAAACTTCCATTTGCAAATGAAAGAATCGGCCACCAGTTGTTTTCAATTTCAAATCATTTGTAATTTATCAATATGGCCAAATTTAAGCATTAACACTTAATAAAATTTTGACCAATAAAACCATGTCACATGTCATGTCCTTATAAATTAATAACACTACATGTGGCATCCAATATAAAAGATAAAGTAGCAAGTCTCACTTGTCGAGATTCGAACTTAACACTTAAACTCTATAATTCTGATTTTTTGGGAACTTCCCAGATTAAACTATTTAATTCGGTGCGCTATTCTAATGCACAACAAGTACACTTCATATAGTGAGACTTCCTAAATTCACACTCATTTTGTCTTACGAAAATCTTCCATAAGTTCATAAACATTGCCCTATACATACATTATGAAAATAACAAAACAATATGTTGAACCATACAAGTTGAGGTAATACATATTTGTATAATCTTTTCGTCATTTATATCAAGGAAGAGCGAAGACATAACACCTTCAAGTCTCCATATGCTAAACTCTAGAAGTTATCTCCATATTTGTATTTCTATAAACAATATCCGCAAATACTTCTGAGATATTATTTCTTACACGGGAAATATTTTTCTTGGGTCAATTGCTTAGGGCATCTGGATATACTACCCACATATATAAGTTGATAGAATCCATATATACATACACCGAACTCTATAAGCATCAGACCATACCCAGCGACACCCAGTGGTCAGACCATAAAAGGTCTTTTACATGTGTTTAACCTAAGTATAATAGATCACTCATAAGCCCACCATAGTGCTCGGGTCTAGAGACTACGAATACTACTAAATTAGAAATGATCCTCCATTGATGGCTTTATAAGATGTCTAGTTCCAACAACTCCCACTAGTTCTAATGCTATTCACGATAATATGTAATACCTATCGTCTCCGTGTGTTTCTCAAACACGTTAGCAGTTAAGGCTTTACTTAGTGGGTCCGTTATATTATTCATGAAATATATCCTATTTACAATTACATCTCTAATAGCTAAGAACTTTTAATTATGTGGTATTCAGAGTCCACTTGATTAGAATTTTGATGCGCCTTATGGCTTTTTGGCTTGAGCAATTGTCCCATTATTGTTGCATTTAATGGGATAGGATCCACTAAGTTTAGAATTATTTTAAGCTCTACAACTAACTTATATATCCACAGAACTTCTTTTGCAGGCTTTTCAAGTCGTAATATATTTTGCCTCCAAGGTAGAATCAGTTGTGGATATGTATATTGCACTCTCTACTAACTATAGTACCAATGAGAAGAAATACATAATCAGATGTAGACTTTTAATCATCTAGACCAAACTAGGAGTCGAAGTCTATATATCCTCTCATTTATAAGTAACTTTCTTTATAAGTTAGAAACTTATCATTTATACCTTTTAGGTATTTTAGATATGTTTCACGATCAATTAATAGTCGTTACCAGGATGAGACCGATACTAGCTCGAAACACTTATAGCCATCTAGATCTGAGTTTTGTACATAACATGGTGTACATCAATTTATTTCTAGCTAATGTACATTGTATGTTAGACATTCTAACATTTTCATCTTTTTATCAAGGAAAAATCCTTCTAGAAAGATGAATGTCATGTTTGAAAAGTACATTAACAATCTCACAGTTACTAAAGTTGTACTTTTCAATAACATTGTCTATGTACGAAGATTAAGATGATCCTATCAGCCTCCTAACTCTATCTTTGTAACACTTTATAGCTAGTATATAGAAAGCCTTTTCCAAAGTTTCATAGAGCATTTCTTATACAGATAGCTCTTAACTAACTAACTTGTAACATAATAACATCGTTTCCAACATTTAGTATATCAACCGTATAGAACTAAAAAGATAATTATGCATTAATTGACTTTTTTAAACACACACGCTTTCTCTTCATTTTTGATGAAATTAAACATTCTGATTATCTCATCAAAATGATGATTCTAGCTTTAGAAAGCTTGTTTAAGTCCATAAATGGACTTCTTCAGCCTGCATGCAAGATTAGAGGTTAGGTTGGATATCAAACCCTCAGGCTATTCCATGTATATCTCTTCCTTGAGTCAGGAATGCTGTTTTAACATCCATCTTCTATATCTCAAGGTCATAGTATGCTATAATAGTTATCAAAATCCTGATTGACTTTAACATTGCAACCGGTGCAAAGGTTTCCTCATAATCAATCCCAGATCGTTGAACATAACCTTTTATTACCAATCAGGCATTGAAGATCTCTACCTTCCCATCTGGCTCATGCTTCTTCTTGTAAACCCATTTACAACTGATATGAACTATTCCTTTAGTAAGGTCAACCAAGTCCCAGAGTTGATTTTGATGCATAAAGTCATTTTAAGATTTTTTGGCTTCTTGCCTCTTTTCCGAATTGATGTCTAACATCGCCTCCCTATAGATCAAATGGTCATTTTCTTCAACTAAAATAAACCTCAATGGCACCTTCAGGCATCTGACCATACCTAATAGAGTACATTGACATCCTTTGCGACTTACATGAAGGGTGTGTCAAAAGTATACTACTTGATTGAGCTTGAGTTTCCATCCCTGGCTCATCTGTTTCTTGATTGACTTCATCAAGTCTAATCTTTTTACAATCACCATGATCCATAAGAAACTATTTCTCTAATAAAGTAGCATTTCGAGCAACGAATATATTTCGTTCCTCAGGATCATAGAATTAATATCCCATTGAGTTCTTGGGATACCCAATAAACTAATATTTGTACATTCTAGGTATAAGATTATCCTACTGCGTAACTCTTACATAAGCAGAACAGCCTTAAATCTTAAAATATTTAAGACTCGGTTTCCTTCCTTTTAGTATCTCATACAGAGTGAAAGGAAAAGTTTTAGATGGAACTCTGTTTAATATGTGTGTAGTAGTTTTTAGAACATATCCTTACAAGTATTTAGGGAGATCGATAAAGCTTATCATCGATAAAACCATATCTAATAAAATATAATTTCTCCTCTCAGAAACACCATTGTGTTGCAGAGTACCTGAAGGACTATGCTAAGCGAGAATTTTATTCTCCTTTAAATAATGCGAGAATTCACTACTAATGTACTTATCACCTTGATCTGATCGAAGGCTTTTAACGTACATACTGATTTATTTCTCTAATTAAAGTTGAAATTCTTTAAACTTTTCAAAGGTTTCTGACTTATGTTTTATAAGAAATGCATACCTGTATCGTGACAAATCATCATTAAAGATTACAAAGTATCAAAACTCACCTATTACAGCGTGATTCATTGGACTGTATACATATCTATGTTACCAGTTCCAATAAATCAGTGGCCCGGTGTCTAACACCTATAAATGGAGATTTAGTCATCTTTCTTTGAATACAAGATTCACAAACTAGATAAAGCTCTATACTTAGATCGGGTATTTGACCATTCTTAACCAGACTGGTTAAACGTCTCACACCTATATAACCTAATCTCATGTGCCACAAAATCCTGTATCATTTAAAGATTCTGATCCACGTTTAATACTAGTAGTAGCTTGCACATTCATGATATTTCTAGTTTTATCCAAAATGTAATGTCTATTAATTAAGGGACATTCAGCCAATAAAACATCATTTTCATCATATAAATATAAGGAACTATTCTTAATATTCATATGATATCCTTCACTATCAAGTACAAGAAAGGATGCTATCTATTTAATAATGCTTGGTACATAATAACAATTATGTAATACAATTGTTTTATTATATAGGAGAAGTAAATCAAAATGTCCAATAGCTTAGACCTACAGGAAATCACCATTTTCTACTTGCAACATTAATTCTCCCAACTGTAGCATCTTAGTCTCTCTCAGACACTGCAACATATTGCAGATACGAGAAGGACATGTAGTATCTAATACCTAACCATAATAAGTATCAAATACCATAGAAATGTCTATGATAGTCAAGCACGTTCCTGGAGGAGTGTTTATAATTGTGGCAAGGTATCTAGGGTAGTTGCGCTTCTAATGTCTCTATCTTCGCCGCAATGGAAACACCTTCCAACTACTTTACTCTTTTGTTGAGGCTTGGATATTAATTGCCTTTGAGGACCTATCTCGAATATCTGTTTTACCTTCTTTTCCCTTTCCAATTGGACTTCCCTGAAGCCATTGGGGTAGAAGATGAATCATCATGAATGAAGAGGGTTACACCATCTTTGTTCATGTCTTCTTGGTAGCATTATCATAAATTCCTTCCAGCAATCTTTGATAAACAACACAACAAAGTTTTTTGAATCCAAAATAATTTTAAGATTTACTAGCCAATTTGAATAATTCTTGACGCCCTTGAGTTGATGTGCATCAAATATGTGCACCAAAGGGTTCGTTGAGGCCATGAAACTCCATAAGACAAAATAAAATAGGAGATGTTAGCAGAATTATTGTTAAATTGCTAATAAAATATTTTAAATTATATGTATAATAGTTATACAATTTTTCAATTTAAAATATCCTTCCACTATTTTATATAATCCATATAATCTCTCAAATGAGATAACGATAGTTTAAACCCTTTTAAACTATATAGTGGGAAGTAGACCCCATTGACATTTTACTTCAGCCTCAAGCTATAGCAATATTGGCTTCTGCAAATCCAACAGGTAGATAACTCTTTTAATTTGCATCTCATGCAACCCTTATAACTGATCTTAAATACACCTTATCCTCATGTTGTAGCAATATTAGATAAGTGTATTCCAGATTAACTTGTCAATAATCAATTATATGTTACTAATGCTACCCTCACATTGTAGTAATATTGGGCAATACATTCACATATATTTGTCTCATCTCATATTTAACAGACATAATCTGAATCACATCGATCAAATCTCTCATACTGTAGCAATATTGAGAAAAGACAGAAGTGACTCGCCTAGCACCATATTGACAAGATGGATTATTGTATAACATTATTTCACAATGAAACACTTTCAATATAATTTAAGAGAGATTTTTGCATTCTTGTCCCCATCTTATGAGGATTTGATTGCAAATCACATATTTGTTTGTACAAGTACAACTAACCCCCACCAGTAAAGCTCTCATTGTGATTTCTAACACAAACAAATGACACATAGTTTATATTGGAGTAAATATTTTTTGCAATAATTTAAAAATAACCAATGAGAGTAATTTATTATAATTATAACTTTTCTTAGGTTCCCGGTATTGCGATGCTGAAGGCCTAACCTTTAGTATAGCAATTTCAACCTTTACAGCACTGGGGTACTAATGTCCTAGTGTGGCACCGTGGCGCTGAGCTTCTGGTGCTGCAGTGCTGGGTCACTACCCAGTGTTACGGTGTTGGACATTCTATTTCCAATGGGGCTACAGTGTTAGACATTTTATTTCTAGCACCGCAATGCCAAGCTACGAGTGCTGCAGTTTCGGGGTCTGAAAACCTCAGAGCTATGGCGTTGGCCCACCAGTACTGCGGCGACGTCCTTTTCTACTGCCTCTTAATTACGTATTTTTTAATATTTGAATCACATAATTGATAGCTCTGGGACATCTTAATTATACTATGCACACTTTGATTATACACAAATAGCGCACAATTATATACTCTAATACCAATTTGAAAGTGCACTAAGCGTTGAATGAGTATGTACATTACAACTTTTAATTATACATCACATGCATAAATAAGTATAGTAAAAAATAAACAAACATCTCACTATGTTAATGAGATATTAGAAAACTCACCCTTGAAGCATGCTTTGCGTAGTTCTAATCTAGGACTTAGTAGAATCCTTCAAGTTAGAATAATAGCCTTATATTCTCACCAAAATATTTAATTTGAAGCAATTTTTGCTTCATATTACCTCTTGGCCCTTATCTAAATATTTTGCTTGTAATTCAATTTTTCCATTTTCGTTATAATGAACAAATAAAATAAAGCCCTTTTGTAATTGAAAAGGCCGCTTAAGCTTCCAATAACAACTAAACAAATGTTTAGTATATAACAAGCATGACAAGGCTTAAAATCTGCCTTGTCATGCTTGTTAAAATAAAGAGTAAAAAGGTGGCCAAATTATAAGCAATTTGCTGGTAAAGTTTGTTTAAAACCATTTGAAGATGACACTACATGCTAACAATTTAGCATGACAAATCAATTGTTTCATGCTTTATTCAAAGTTTGCCACCTTTTGGTTATCAATTTGGCTGAAATCCATTGCTTCCAAAGCCATGAATTGTTATTAATTTGTTTACTTTAAAAAACTAAATAATGCCAACTAAAACTTTTATTTACAAATGAAAGAATCAGCAACTAGTTGTTTTCATTTTCAATTCATTTGATATTAATTGCTATTGACAAATTTAACAATTAACACTTAATAAAAATTGGACCAATAAAACCATGCCATGTGTTATACTTTTATAAATTAATGACACGACATGTGGCATCAAATAGAAAGGATAAAGTAGCAAGTCTCACTTACTAAGATCTCGGACTTAACACTTAAACCTTATGATCTCCCCAAGAGACCTTGAAATAATTCTGATGTTTTAGGAACTTCCCAGATTGAACTATTTAATCCAGTGCGCTACCTCAGTGTACAATGAGTACACCTCATATAGTGAGACTCCCTAGATTCACACCTATTTCGTCTTACGAAACTCTTTCGTAAGTCCATAAATGTTTCCCTATATACATATTATAAAAATAACAAAACAACATGTTGAATCATACAAGTTGAGGTTAATACATATTCACATAATCCCTTTGTCATTTATATTTAGAAAGAGCGGAGCCATAAATCATCATTGTTAAGTCTCTATATGATCAACGCAGAAGTTATCTATAGATTTGTATTCCCATAAATAATATCTGTAAATACTTTTGTGATATTATTTCTTACACGGAAAATATTTTTTCTAGGTAAATTGTTTATTAGCCATAAGACTTTCAGGAACAC
This sequence comes from Ailanthus altissimus, assembly GCA_946807835.1. Classification (NCBI taxonomy): domain Eukaryota; kingdom Viridiplantae; phylum Streptophyta; class Magnoliopsida; order Sapindales; family Simaroubaceae; genus Ailanthus; species Ailanthus altissimus. Next base: position 19,393,366 of record OX327698.1, read on the forward strand.
AATCTTAGAGCATCTAGATATACTTCTCACCCATATGAGTTGATGGATCCTATATATACGCATACCAAACTCTATGAGTATCGGACCATACCCAGTGACATCTAGTGGTCAGACCATGAAAGGTCTCTAACATGTGTGAAACCTAAGTATGATGGATCACTCACAAGCCAACCGTGGTGCTCAAGTTTAGGGACCACAAATACAACTTAACTTGAAAGGATCCTCCATTGACAGCTTTATGGGATGCCTATTGGAGATCCTAATTGAGCCTGTTCAGTATCCAATCCTCACTGAATATCTGTATGTCTATACAAGCTTCCACTAAACTCATGGTTTGTTAAGACTAACTATCTGGCCATCTAAATATATATATACACCGATCTATATTAAATAAAGTTTTCACCGACAAACCTGCATCGGTAAAAATAGATCAGGAACATTACATTTGAAAGCATACTTACACAATGATATTTCTTAGCACTATTTGCAACCCTTTGCAACTATATCATTGCTAGTATACCATCAGGTCTTTGTCCCATTTCAAATAAGACTCTATCTCTTTAGATTTCACTAAATCTTATAACCTGCTAACTTTTAGTAGTGCTAACTCTTAGCAATTATAAATCTCAGCATAGCTAACCTTTAACACTAGTCCAAACTCCTTTGACTCAGATCTGAACTCCTTCAAATCATACAGTGTCTGAAGTGTTATAAGTATCTTACAATATTTTATTGATATTAATGATTTTAATTGAAATGCTTATTGTATAAATGTTAAACAATTAAAATTCATACAATTCTAGAATAGATAAGTTTCTAACTTATGGAGAAAGTTACTTATAAATGATAGGATACACGGATTTGATCTTCTAGTCTAGTCTAGATGATTAAAAGTCTACATCTGATTATGGATTTCTTCTTCAAAATTAAGGATATTAAGACCTTTAACTAAACTTCTTCGAAAGTATTTAAAAGACTTCCTTGAAAGATTATAGACCTCCAAGTCACATGTTTTTTTGAAGCAAAGACATTAAGACTCTAAGTCAAACTTCAACAGAACGATCTCTCTTTTACAAAAGAAAAAAATCTTCCTTGAAAAATCGTAGACCCTCAAGTTATACTTCCTGAGAAGTAAAGACATTAAGATGCTAAGCTGAACTTTCATAGAAGGAACACTCTTTCATAGAAGTAAAAAGTATTCCTTAGAATATCTTAGACCATCAAGTCACACTTCCTTAATTTTAAAGATGTTAAGCCGCTAAGTCAAACTTTAATGGAAAGATCTCTCTCTGTGGAAGAAAATCTCTTCCTTGGAATATCATAGACCCTCAGGTCACACTTTCTTAGAAGCAACAATGTTAAATCATTAAGCCAAATTTTTATGGAAGGATCTCTTTTTTATATAAGCAAAAAGGGTCACACTTTCTTAGAAGTAAAAATGTTAAGATAATAAGCCGAACTTCCAAGGAAGGATCTTTTCTATAGAAGTAAAAGTATTTCTTAAAATATCATAAACCTTCGGGTTACACTTCCTTGAAAGCAAAAACATTAAGACACTAAACCAAACTTTCATAGAAGGATCATCCTTCCGCTAAAACAAAAAGCCTTCTTTAGAAGATTCTAGATCTGTGGGTCGTACTTTCTTAGAAGTAAAGACATTAAGAAACTACATTGAACTTTTTCAAAAGGATCTCTCATTAACAAAAACACAAAGTCTTTCTTAGATGATTATAGATCCTCAAGTCATACTTTCTCAAAATCACAAATGATAAAGACGATAAGATGAACTTTTCCAGAAAGAACTTTCTCCCTTGAAAGTACACTATCAAAAAACTTCCTAAGAACTAAAAGCACCTAAATATGAAAAAGTCTTCTTAGAATAGGTCCCTATTTTAAAGTTACCATGATTCAACCAATAATTTATATAAACACTTTCTAGAAAGAGTCTTGCGCCTTAGCCTACCCTTGGAAGCATTAAGAACTCTTCTTTAAAAGGATTATGTGTTAATAGGCCTTATTTGGAAGTAACATAAAAACTTCCTAGAAAAGAACATATGTTATAAGCCCTTTGGAAGTATTAGAAACACTTCCTAGAATACACATGTGTCATAGGCAATTCTTGAAATAATAAAAGGCTTTCTAGAAATGGTCATTTATCCATAAAGCCACCCTTCCCTAGAAAAATAATATCAGAAAAGACTTCCCTAAATAAGGAAGCATCTTACTAAAGACTTCCCTTAAAAAAGAAGCATTGTACAAACTCCTTAAAAATGTAAAGAAAGTCTTCTCTTATAAGAATCATAATGTTAACATAAAGACTTCCTTGAATCGGATGTATAGAATTAAGAACCACTTCCAAGACCATGAGCTACACTTTTTAGAATCATAATTCAAAGTCGCATCCTAAAGTAAGAATTAAGCCTGTCAAACGCTGATGCATGACAAGAAAAACTATTCACACATCTACCTATTAAGTTGAAAACATCACCAATATTGTAAAAGACATGATAACAATAAAATAAATTGGAGAAGAAATGAAGATACATGAAGCACTTCCTATTAGAAAGTGAAGAGGTATATCTAGAACACTTCTAACAATACACTCCTTCACTTTTGGAGGGCATCTGTTAGGCCCTTCTCCCATTAGGTCCAACTAACTCATCCCAAGCCTAACTTTTGATAGGATAACTCAGACTTACCGATCCATGGATACCACAAACAAGTTATGGATACTATAGAAAGATAGGAACAAATTGGATTTTATATTTCAATTGATTTTTATGACTATTAAATTGCATTAATGACTATTGAATTGCATTGATCACTATTAATAATTAATAGCATTCATTATTTAATTAATATATATTTTTTATTATTCGACAATAATGCTTAGGATCTAAGCCTATATATAATCTACAAAATTTCTTGTTAATGATCAACTTGGAATCTTGGAACACACCTAGAACCCTTGAAACAACTTCTTAAAAAATAAATTATCAATGTAAGCGAACAAAAAACAACAACCCTATTAGTTCTTGCACCTGTTTGCAAATACATTTTGTTAGATTGCATTCGTGTATGTCCAGTGTTCTGCTAGACGGATACTATGCCTCAGATTTGAAAGAAACTAAGACCGAAGTATTCACCAAGTAAAGCAAGGCCAAACTTGGCTGTCAGTGAGCAAGATTTACACTTGGGCTATCAGTAAGCAAGATTTTCACTTTATCTATCAGCAAGATTTGTGCTTGGGCTGCCAAGGAGCAAGGTTCATAGCTAAACTTGGGTTGGAATATAGCGAGTAAGTTGTAGAGCTCGGGTTCTTCTTAGGAAAAGACAGGTGAAGCTTTTACAATAAGTTTATGGGTTTTCAATAAGCAAGGGCGTAAGTTTTGGGTTGAATGATAAAAATGAGAGAAAAGAAAAATTGAAAAGCTTGTGTATTATGTTGAGTGAAATAGTGGATGCTCCTTACAATGAGAAATCAAGCCTATTTATAAGTTGTAAAACCTATACAAAATTTAATTTTACAAGGAAAAGAATTCTAATAAAATAAAACTTCCTATAATATACAAATTTCTAAACATAAGATAACACACATTAGGCATAAACCCTAAATTTAAAGCCCACCATATATTTTTTGAGTAGGCATCAATAATGCCCCTTGCAACCCGATCAAAAAGACTAGTTTTGCTAATACTTACAACTCTTAGTCAGCCATCCACCCTAAGTTAGATCACCCTATTATCTCGTCTTGACCTCAAAATTTCCCTACATGAAGCCTTTAGAATCGCTCTGATGAATCATCATGGTCGCCCCACAAATATCAATGACTTCGAACTCCCGGCTTCATATCCTTGAAATTGCTTATGTATTTCTCTAAGGTCCCCCTAGCATCTTTTAGTATTACTTATCGTCCGACTTTTAAACCTTTGACTAGCTCACTCACTACTAATTTCTCTTATAATTGCCCATCATCACCTTAGCCTCAAAAAATCACCTAGCAAGATGCACTTGGTGGATTTCGACTGTAATCATCATGATCACCCATGTTAAAGCTTTATAAGTTTCTAATCTAAAAATTACTTGGGGTACCTCAGGGATCAATCATCAAAATCGTCCATAGATCCTTTTTAAGGCAAAATAATCTTCCTAGGAATATAGAGATACCATTACTTATCCCTGAAAACGCCCATGATACTCATCAAATCTTTTTGATTCGTATGAAATCGCCTCATATGAAGTTTAAGTTATCCTTCAAGGTCTCCTAAAGAAATCGCCTGATCATGTCTGAAGCCACTTTTACCTGATAAAATAACCCATTACTTAGTACAGTCTTCTAAATCAATTCTCTAACTAAAAAACCAGTCGTTCAAAGTATCTTGACTTCATACTTAAATAGGCTTTCATCCTTGTAATATGTCTAAGCCGATTTTACACTTAGAACTTTATGGATCAACTTCACTAGAGACTCTTCATTTGCTTTTTCAATTATTATAATTATCAATAACTGTCATATCATTAATTATTAATGGTTATCACTAACGGTCCAATAATTACCTTAGCAATAAATTCAAAAATATAATTGTCTCATTATTACTCCCATCATTAAATGCAGAATTGTTGAAGTGGGACCTTCATTTTAACTGCCCTTGGTCACTATAAGAAAGGGAATGCCTCATTTTTAAGTCACTTTTTACTTTAAAGCGATCTTATTCTCTCAACCTTCTCAAAGCAAGCTTCAAAGTGTTCATCAGCCTTTAAACAGTTCTTCATAACCTTTAAGGTAATTTTCCTCTGCATTTTACTTTTGATCTTTCATTTTTATAACATTTACCTTAAAAGTTATTTAATTTTAAACTTCTTATTTATAGTATTTGATAGGGCATAATTATATAAAATATTTTATCCTCTTAAACTTAATGTTTGTTCAATTTATCCCAATAATTTAGCTATTTATGCATATTAATGTTGTTTTATACGTTTAAGGACTACTAGTGCAAAAATACCAGAAACTAGATACAAACAGAGTTATTTGAGATGAGAATCTGAGAGGGGACTAAAATGCTCAAAATGTGAATAGTACTATAAATAGTACCAATGAACAATACTTATGAATAGTGATTTTTTACATTACATGAACAGTGCCCAGTTTACTGTTCATCCTTTATAGTCAGCGCCGAGGTATTGGCTGCAGCCTTCAAATCAGTAGCTTCAGTGCCATAGTATTAAATTTCAATGCTGCGACACTGGATGTTGGGCACTCTTTTAAGGGCAATGTTGTCCTATTTTTGCAACCCTAAATCTATATAAAGACTCATTATTAACTAAAACGTGTTGGACAACAGAGAACACAAAATTAAACATATCATTTGGACTTGAAAGCAAGAATCAAGAAGAAGAAGAAAAAGAAATTCTGCATATTGAAGGAAGAACATCATTGTTGCATTAAGGGAAATTTTCTCTTCTCTTCAATTTCGTACTTGTTGTTGATTCTAATATGTATAATGATATTGTTAGATGTTTTGAGATTATATTTATAATTATAAACTATGGTTTATTGCTAAGATTACAATGTCAACTCAATATGTAGCTTAGATTCATTATTTTTCCTTATTCATCATATTGGTATTGAATTGTTCAATTTGTTCCATGCTTAATGCTTCTAATTACATGATAATGTATTAGATTGATTTGGAAACCTTAATGAACTCAAAAAAGGGATTTTTATGTTGGCTATGAATAGATTGATGTATGATCATTGTGTAAAAGCATGAGTTTTATATGAGATAAGAATATACTTATATGTCATATATGACTATTTAGAGAACTTGAACTTGACGAATCTTATTTCAATTTGATTATCATAGTAATATGGATAATTTATTAAATGAGATGTACTCACTTGACTATTGGAAGAGGCTTGTGAGGATATTAGAGTTATTGGTTAACAATTCATATTGATAATTCTAAAGGGAGTATTTAGATTTAAGTGAAATATTAAGGGATTATTGTAATCCTAGGCATTTGAGTATTGGTGCTGTCACATTTGTTCTCTTTACTCAATTCTTGTAATTATTCTTTTTGTTTAGATATCAAAATCATTGAATTGCTAAAGTTTGAATAAGAGTAGGATGACACAATTTTAGTACTTAGCAGGTAGTAATAATAATTCCTCGTAGCATCGACAGTTTTTTCATCATATATTACTTGTTGTGATGATGTGCACTTTCATTAAAAGTATATATATACAAAATACACAATAGTATTCACAATGACATTAAAATCTACTACAATCACTCATTCCAAGAAATCCAAATTAACCGAGGCAACAAAGACCCCTTTGTCACTACTTTATAAATCTAGATTAGTCGATGAGCAGGTCATCTACAAGGTATTTGTTAGAGCTAGTACTTACATGCTATTCTAATATTGTATGAATATTAATTTTTTACTATTTATATAATAAATATTTTATATTAAATTTTTAATACTATAGTATATAGTACCATGCTTGTAACACTATAGACATTGTATGATTTGAAAGAGTTCAGATTGGGTTTTAAAAAGTTTAGATTAGTGCTAAGAGTTAGCATCATTAAGAATTATAAATGCTAAAGAGTTAGCAGATTATAATAATCAACGAAATCTAAAGAGTTAGAACAATGTCTGAACGGGACAAAAATCTGAGAATATACCAATAATGACTTAGTTGCAATAGATATTAGAAAATGTCATTATGCAAGTATGTTCTCAAACGCTATGTTCCTGATCTATTTTCACCAATACAGGTCTATCGGTGAATCCTTTTAACATAGATCAATGTATGTTATATCTGTATAGTACAGATGGTTGTTCTTAGTTGACTATGAACTTAATGGAAGCTCGTATAGGTATATGGGTATTCAGTTAGGGCTAGATACTGAACAAACTTATGAAAACCTCCAATAGACATCCCATGAAGCCATCAATGGTAGGTCTTCTTGAGTTAAGCAGTATTTGTGGTCCTTTAACCTAAGCGTCACAGTGGACTTATGAGTGATCCACTATACTTTGGTTCCACACATGTCAGAGACCTTTCATAATCTGACCACTGGATATTGCTAGGTATGGTCCGATGCTCATGAAGTCTAGTGTATATAGATATGGGATCCGTCATCTCATATAGGTGAGTTGTATATCCTGATGCTCTGAGATTGTATTTCAAAAAATTTTGTGGCCACAAGTATTTAACCCTGAAAAGGAGTTTTTTATAAGGTTAAATAAAATCACAAAAGGCTTTAAGTATATTATTTATTGAAATATGAATTTGGAGATAAGTACATGGAGATTTGATGATGGTAATCCATATCTCCGCTCTTTTACGATATAGGTGGCGAAAAAATTATACGAATGTATTATGACCTTAACTCGTATGGTCTAACGTGCCGATTTATAATATCTGTGACGTGTAGTAGGGCATTGATCACAAACTTATGAAAAAGTTCTATTTGAAAAATCGAGCGAAGACTTAGTGAGTCCCATAATATGAAGTGTACTCGTTGTACACTAGGGTAGCGTACTGGATTGAATAGTTTAATCTAGTAAATTCTAACAAACTGAGATATTTGTTTCAGGTTCCCTCAGGATGTGCACGTGTCAAGACTTAAGAGTTAAGTACATAAATTGGTTAACAATAATTATTGACCAATAGAATAATAACACGTGGCACATTATAAGCCATTTATTGTTTGACTTTGTAATTATGCAAAATGACCTTACTTGTGAGACAAGTAAAGTCATTTATTTATTCAAAAATATTTTAAATAAATAAATATAATTATTATTATTTTTAATATATATTTTATTAAGTTAAACAATTGTTATATGTTTGGGCTTATAATATAACATATTTCATTTGTTTATTATTTGAATAAACAAATGGGAAAACATGATGGCATAAAAGCATGGCTTGGTGAGGCATGCCTTAACTTGCTAGAATGAGAGGGAATTGTTTAAAATGTTTTTCATTTTACTAACACTTGGCTAGCCAAATTCTTTAATAAAGCAAAAGGTGTTTTGTTTATTTTTACTTCACAATTGATTACGCATAAAGCTTTGAAAGCCTTACTTGGTGGGGGCCAATTTTGACATGCTAACGATGAAAATATTTCATTATTTGTTTTGCTTCAATTGGCTACTTCAAGTGAATAATCAAGAAAACATGTTTATTTATTTTATGAAAACAAAGGGGAAATATATGAATGGCTTAGGCATGTTTACCATACCTACTAGGGACCATCTTTGTTGATTAAAGAGGGAAAATGCAACTATAAAATGAAATGTAATTTAATTTTTAATAGGGATTTGCTTCAACCATTTAGAAAGAGTAAGAGAAAGAGAGAAAGAAAGAAAGAGAACTTTTCCAAGTGTTGTGAATAGTCTTTCATCTTCTTCATTCTCTTGAGTAGTGGCCTACCATGAGTGACCAATTAAGAGTTTATTTTTGTTGATTCAAAAGTTGAATTAACAAGAAAATTTTAATTGCATAGAAACAAATTTAATTAGTTAAAGAGTTTAACTAATAATCCCAAGCATAAAGAGTTTAAACAATGGTTAAGAGTTAACTAAAGTGATTAAAAATTAATCACCCATTTGTGTTCAAGAGTTAAACACTATTGTTGAAAATTAAAGCTGCTATTCTAGCAATCCAACCATACCCAAGTTAGATCCTAGAACTATCAGTGAGTGTGCTTTGTGGTAGACTTCAGTTCGATAATTTTCAAAGACTTGACAGGTGATTCTCAATCCATATATTTTGTTAGAGTAATGAAACTTAAATTTTACATGTGTTTGTTGCATTAGAAAATTAGATTTTCAGTTCTGCTACGCTTAATTTATGTATGACATGCGTAAATTGTATTATGACGAACACATACCACATGTATACACCCTAGTAAATTAAGATACCACATGTATACACCCCTGGTGAATTAGCATACTTTCAGTAATATTGACTTTTAAGGTCAACTCCTCCTAATATATACTAGGTCTATATAACACATTTGTAATATCAAATTACTTTAACTATCATTCCATATCAATATGGTCAACCTCAAAGTCTATTAGGTCATAGCCCATGTCAACTAATGAGTATAATAGGTGGTTAACTCATTTTGATTTCATATAGAAATAGACTGAGTTATGTGACTTAATTCAATTCTTTTGGTACCAGATTCCCATTTACAACGCTCTGATATCGACCGTATTATATTTTTGGTCTAGGGCCTTAAACATTTTTTTACTTTAGGTTTGGTTACATAACCACAACTCTATATGACTTGATTGTCTTGTTTAACCTCTCTGTCCATGGGGTCGATATCAATGTTGACCTCTCAATTAATGATGTCGACATATTTTTCACCGGGTCAAAATCTAGTTTTGGTAAATTCATGACTAGGTTTAGAGAAAAATCAACCACCCCATCCAAGATGGAGCAAATATGCTTTATGCCTTTATTTCTAAAGAATAACTAGAGAGTACCTTAAGATGATAATTGTTATTGTTGAAGGTATAAAACTAGACTTAGGACTTTTTTCTTGTCCCACCTATATAGGAGCCTCTTTGAAATCATCCCAAACAAAAGTGATACTTTATTTTTCAATGTAGACGGTCCCTTCTAAATCCTGTATTTTTGGGTCTCAGTTATTTCTCACACTTCTTTAACACAACTTTCTAACCCTCTGAAGGTTGTCTGAGTTATTATGGCCCATGGCTCATTCAGTGGTAGCTCGACCAAGGCAACTTTGAAGACATCTTTTCTTTTTTTCTATTCCACCATAACTGTAGATGATTGGTCATTTTGTCGCCTTAGGCCTTCCTTCTTTAGCCATAAGTAGACTTGACAATCCTATCAGGGTCGTTTGTCTTCCTCTAACGAGATCAATTCTGATATCGACTGGCACAAATCATGGACCACCTATTTAATAGCCAGAGACTTACACGATGGAGTTGTTATTATTGCTGGTAATAATAACAAGTGTGGTACTGAGACTTACCAATGAATCACACTACAATGAGTGACTTTCGATACTTTGTTATCTTTATCGATGATCTATCATAATTTGGATTCATATTTCTTAAAAAACACAAGTCAAAAACTTTTGGTTTTGGAGAGTTTTTCTTTGAGCAAAGGGTTATGAGAAAAATTACATAGAAAGAAAAATAAATTCCTCTTATTTTTCTTTCAAGAAACAAAACCTTGTTGCTGGAAATTCAATTGTTGTTATCCTATCTTCATAATCTCACCAGATTATTGTGAATTAGAATTGAATAAAAGTGCACTTCAATGTGAGCTCAAGGTTAGAGCTAAGAAGAATTCGAAATTTTAATATTTACCGAAGGTCTTCAAATGTATGTTTCTATAATTTTAAGTTGTTAATGATTTAAATTACATGTATATATATTGATTACATGCTTAATTCCGTTGCGAAATTAATGTATATGATACATGTATTTAATTTTTTCAATATGTACACAATCACATACATACACCCTAAAATACGTTAACAAACCCATTATTAATGAGGATTATTTTGCAAGGGATCCCATTGAGATCGGCCTTAACATAAATTAGCTGAATGTATTGAGTCATGTGCTCTGTTGGATGAGGTAAGGTCAGTGATGCTGGTTCCTCTGGTTCATCCTCCATGATATAGTATATCTCTACCATATCGCAATCTAAAGTTGAGGGCTACCTTGACTTTGACTGGAATGACTCGGGCAATATAACTACCATATTAATGACCTCTTTTGAGATGTTTTCTTGTGCTAAGCCTCTTAGTTAGTCTGATCACCTTAAGATTAATTCTCAGTTTGATTGTTTAGGTCGCTCTGGTTACTATAGGCGAGTGAGCCCTTGTCTATCTTGTTTTTATTTACTGGTAATCGGACTTTTTGCTGGGGGTTTGTTGCCCTTGTTGATTGGTCTAGATGGCCATAAGATCTTTGTCGCTTTATTTCCATAGAGCTTTTTGTTAAGGCTGTTGATTTTGGCCAAATTTTCCTCAATCCTTTCACCATCACCCATATTCTAAATGATATGCTCGAGACTCTTCAGTTGTTTTCATCTCTGTATTCTCCTCTTTTATGTTTTGGTCAGCTTAGGATAAGGGGGAAACCTGTTTACTTAACAGATCAAAAATACTACATCTTGGCCTGTTGATTGGCCCTAGGCTTAAAAGTCCTAACGGGCTAATGAGAAGTTGGCCTATCTTTAAATTTCCCCTAAACCTTCTCAAAGGTGGTCTGACACTAAGGACAGACTAGACAAACCTTCTTAGAGGCCGGTTAGTCACATTGGGTTGGCTCTATTATGACTACCCTTTCTTTCTGGGTTGTCTTTGAGGCCACCTAGATATTATTCTCGACTTACACTACTAAAAAAGAACCTTTGATGATTTTATCACAAATTAGTGATGGATATATTCTATCACAAATTTATGATTTACAAATTTAGTAAGTGACCTCACTAATGTGTGGTAGATCATTTCCATCACAAATTAGTGATAGATACATTCTATCACAAATTTATAATTTACAAATTTAGTGACTTTACAACTAACGTATACACTTACATGGTAACGTATACACTTACGTGACAACTAATATGTTATAAATAACTATCACTAATTCATGTTAAAATTCTATCACTAATTCATGTTAGAATTCTATAACTAATTTGTAACAAATTTCATCATTAATTTATTTTTTCTGTATTCTCATATCTGATTTATTTTTTTATATATAATTAAATTAATATTTATATACTAAACTATATTATATTATATAATATAGATTACAATTTTAAAAATATTCAACAATTTACTAAATGCATTAAATCAATCCATAATCCATGAATAACATCCAAACAACATTAAGTTACATTCAAGTTATGCTTTCTTAACAACAATGTTATAAAATCCAACATTAAATTACAAAAATTCAACTATAAAGTATAAAAACTACAAGTTATATGCTTCAAAAGTAATATATCAGTCAAACATCCAGCAGAACTTCAAGCAAGCATTGAAACAGAATTCATTTCCTTTTCAAGTCTCTGGAGCTGGAGGCTTTCGAAGAGGTTGAAGAGCCTTGACAACAATGCTCATATTTGGCCAGAATTCAGCTTCATACTACACACACAATGCTGCTATGGCTGCCCGCTACAACATAAATGAAAAGAACAAGATGATGCTCGTTAGTTAGTGCAAGTATTATCACCAAATGGATAGAGCAATGGTTTTACTGCTATAGGTGCCCGAATGCATCAGAGTACTTGAATGACAACAAATGCGCGAGTTAGCATAATGTTTGTGATTGTTTATCTACAGTCATGTAGTTTAGCATAACATAATTAAATGCCTAGAGGCCCATACTAGTCCCAAGCAAAACCTGTTATGCTCATTTTGAGGCAACTTTTATCAATTTTACATAACCCCTGTTATGCATCTTCTAATGTATCATTTTGATCAGTCAAACCATCTAATAAGCCCATGTAGTTCTTGTTTGTCTAACTGTTCAGTTATCATCGATTCCATTAAATCAAGCATGCAAACAACAATCAAAATCAACTTTGATAGTAAACATAATTAGTTTCAAAATAACCAAATGTAATAAGATGCCAGACAAATTTAACTTGTCAAGTTCTTTTCAAACTGACATACCCATCGACAAGCTAAACAAGTTTCAGATACAACTGGTCATCTCGTAAACGATTTATTTATGTAACTGTTGAATCTATCGATTGCATATCAACAATATATCCTGTGTGCAGGTGACTTAATGTTGCTTTTACTTTCTCAAGTGCTTCAGAGAAGGTACCTCGTTTCTTTTGCTTGTTCAGAATTGCAACCTTCCTTTGGTAATCAAATTTCATTATTTCGCCTACCTATCAGCAACATCAGTCCTAATAAGATTCAGAAAACATGACATGTATGCTTGCATTATGAATTAAACAAAAAATAATAGAGTCTAATAGCTTAGTTTATCAAATAAAAGTCTAACAGCCCCATCGGTCCCTTTGTAATGCTATACATATATTCATCTTTCTAAAATCAACTATTTATCAGAAAACAAATAACTATGCTCAAATTAGCTTATTGGCATACTTCCATCAATGGCAAAGCTATCTAAGCAGTTAAATTTAAAAAGCAAGCAATAACAGTTTCCCATTGGATCTTTGAATATGAAAGTCCTATCTATCTTGCAGTGAATAATGTCTTAGTTATAACAAAAATTTCCCAAAAAAAAGAAAGAAAATCAACCCGGTAAAACAGGGAAAATCTGTCACTATGCCGTCCCAATCAATATAAACAATGTCTAAATCCATGATATCCTTTAAAAAATGAAACAAGCAGAAGATAAAAAAGAAAAAAATCCTTTTGTTGAATCACCTTTAATGAAGAATACACCTACTGTCAAAGCAAAAATGATCCATACAAATGTTATTATAATGAAGCAGGAAAAAAAATGAAAAGAGCAATTAAGAAGTGCAAAAACAGGTGCATACCTTAAACCAGCTACAGTATGTCATTGTCTTGATAGAACCAGTTTAATAGCTGCCATTAAGGGTGGCCTCTTCTCTTCAACCGGTCTTTCACTATTTCGTAAGAATCTACCTCTGAGTAATGACTAAAAGAAATGCATAAAAAGTACTAGCAGTTAAACAACTGATAGACATGAAAGCAAAATATCCCGATAGTATACAAGGAGGTTTGAAAAAATGTGCCAGATAAGAAAGTTTTAGCTATAAAAACATGCAATTCATGGTAATATATGGTCATTGATCAAAACTGATTTAAATATTAATGAACATTTATGACCAAATTTGCAAAACCAAAAAATTATACTAAAATCCTGAACTTATATCACCAAAGTTAAGTTTTGACTAAAATATGCCAAGTTGAAGCTATCTGGATTATATAAGAGCGACCACATATTTTTATTTGGGTTCCAATAAGGAGTAAAAGAAAAAATTAATATTTTCTCTCATTAGAATTAATAGCACCTAAAAACTAAAAGAAAGTTTAGTCTAAATTGAATGAAGCAACTATTAGATGAAAAAAAGAATCTATGAAATAACAAATAAGTGAATTTATTATCATGTAAAAAATATGATATCATCTTAAGTCAACACAGACCATAGTGGAAGCTCAATATGATAGCCTCAGAACTATTTATTTACCCGACTTCTTCACAGATATTGAAAATGAGCCGTAACAATTATCTATCAGCCTTTTAAATGGTGCTATGAAGAATTAAAAGATTATAAAAATTCTTAAGCAATAATAGAAGCCAAAGCACATTGTAGAGAACAACTAAAACGGAGCATTTTGGTCCAAATGGCAACTTATAAAACAATCAGTGCTGTTGGACATGAACATAACAAGCTCTTTTAGGAATAATTACTAAATTGATAATCCATTATATACTGAACCATACAAACCAGCTTAAGATAGACTAAACTTACCACAGATAATTCAAATTAAAGTAGGAGAATCCAAGTATGATAAACTACTTTAGAGGAAATAAAATCATGAATACTACTTAATGTAATTTTGGCATCCAGAAATAGCTACTGTGCTAACAACAAATCCACAAAACTAAAAAAGGAACAAAATCAAAAGTTTTGTTGATAATAAAGTTAAAAACCAAATACAATCTTAGGCATTATAGCATGCAGATTATGCCAGTACACAGAAATGGAAACATTATAAAAATATCTAGAATTTAAGCATGAAAGAAAATGGCATAGTGGCACACCATGAAATATTCACAAAATGAACAAAATTTTCATGATACTTCACTAACCTGAATGCGGTTGCGATGAGCAAAATCAGAGACAACCCGATGCTCTGATGAACCTTGAAGTTCCCTTTGCCTTTCCCCCTCAATCCTCACAAGTAAGTCAAGTAGAGCTTGCCTTCCCCACAGCCTCAGCATGTCCCTGCGAATATGCTGTGGTTGCCCGTCATCATGGTCAGTAACTGATCCTTCACGAACTTGGTTAGCTTGAGCAGCAAGTACACCTGCCTGATCTTCTCTCCGCCCTCCACGACTTCCACGCTGCTGACTTGTCATCTGCACCAACTCTCTGACAATTCTACCCTTTCACGCTCTGTTTCACCAAGCCATTCAGCTCTTGCGTTACCATTCCTTTGGGCGGCATTAGATGAATGATCAATAAGGCCACTCTCCATCCATCCACGAACAATTTGCCTCACCCTTTCCCTCATTACTTCACCAACATCTATGATCAGTGCGACCTCTCTACTTCACTAAGGCCTTAGACTTCGATTTATCGACCACCGAAGTCAGTTGTAAATCCCTGTCATTCTATCTTTCCGTCGAAATTTTGTACTAAAACCTTAGCAATAATTTGTTTTTGGTCAGAGTTTGATTCTTTGATTGAGTGCTGAGTTCTTTCAGCTACAAAAGATAAAGATGGCGTGCGGCGACAAGATATAGCTAATAGAGCCTTATAATAAAAATGACATTTTGGATATAATTCAAAATGATGTCGTTTATGAGTTTTGAAAAAAATATATTAAAAATGGTCTCGTTTATGAGTTTTGAAAAAAAAAATAAAAATATTAAAAATGGTCTCGTTTTTTAAAATTAATTTTCATGTCATTATTTTTATTTTTATTAAATAATATGATCAAATATCTATCACTAATTTATAAATTTTTTTATATTTTCTATTACAAATATGTGATAAAAAGTATTACAAATCTATAATAAAAAATTATAAATTTTGATTGTGATGAAATATATCACGAATTAGTGATAGATTAAAATTTGTAATAGATTTTATCACAAGTTTCTGATAGTGAAATATTTTTACCACAAAATTTCTATTACTAAAAATTCCTTTTTTTTTAATAGTGTTATCTCAAGTCTAGACTTCTATTGATGAACCTTCCCCTAATATCTTTCTCTTGGTAAAATGTATGATGACATTGACACTTGTTGTTAAGAATGGGTTGGTCTCTATGAAAGGGGTCTTTCCCTTAAAACTAAAAAAGTCAGCCTTTATCAATTAACTGTTGTATCTCGTTCATGAACACAATAGAGTTATTTGTACTGTATCATTAAGAATTATGCCACATGTATCATTAAGAATTATGCCACATGTGATAATCTTTTCTTGCTCGCTGGTCAACCAGAGGGATAGTGTGGCCTTCGAACAACTTTATCTGCTTATCTTTCAAGAGCCAATCGAAAATTTGATCGGTCTTTTACAGATCGAACGAGTATTCCTTGGTGATCTAAGTGCTTTTACCGAATTTCTTCTTCACCTTATAAGAGGTCCTCATTCTTCAACATTGGGCACTCATATGGCCCTCACGTCACTACTTCTGCTAGACAGACCTCTTCATCAAAATTTGACTCTTCAGAATCACTATCTGAATCGGCTTGGACTGTAGCAACCTCAAGCTAATTCTTGTAGTATGTCCCTTTGGAAGACACCCTCTTATGATCCTTTTCCATCAGAAGACATTTATAGTTGGGCGTCTTAATGGCCTTCGAAGTGTTCTCTAATTATAAATGACATATTTTTAACCACAATTAGAACTGAGTTTGCCTTAGAGATCTAAGTTTGGCATCGCGTTCGAAGTTTTTTGAATCGATTTATGTACTTTGATATCGATTCTCCTAGCATCTGGGTGACCCTGGCCAGGTTAGCCAAAGTGACCTCTGGGGGCGGTCTGTAAAATTCAACATAGAATTAATATTCCATTTGTTCCCTATTGGTAATCAACTCTAGTATTAAGTTCGTATACCAAGTAAAAGCCGTCTTGATTTGGGAGTTGTCGAATAGTCTTAACTTCCAAATGATAGACGAACTAGCTTGAGATGTGCTTAAATGTGGTGATATTTTCCTCGCCTAAAAATGAAAAAAATTTAAATATTTTATATATCTTTGAAAAAGGGAATAGTGAGTTAATACTTTAGGGGTATGGCTTCTTGTAAGACGGGTGTGCCATGGGCCTCAAGTAAACCCTCATATTATGCAAAGTCTCGACCAGCATATTTTTATCTATCTAAGGTCGCCCGAAATTGTTCATAGGTCAGATGGGCTCTATAAACCTAAATTGGCCTGGATTGAGTTTGGGTGACTTGGTTCTGAGCTTGAGAGCGGGCTGCTGTAGGCTTCTCAGACTGATCATGTTGCTGGCCTGGTCATAGCTAAAAATCTGACCTAGTTGGTTCTAGTGGACTTGTGAGTTCGTAGACTCAACTCTCTCAGGTCGCCTAAGAATATTAACTGAACTGTAAGGTAAGTCGGTTTGGTTGTAACTTTGTCATTATTGAGGCTTCTGAAGTTTAGGGTTCGATCAATCTTAAAAAAAGAGCAGTCAATTATGTTTGATTCTGCCTAATTGACTTAAGATTTTTCAGAATACTTCGACTTATATTCTGATTATCTTCAATTAGTGGTTGAAAGACTTGGACAATCTGTTGATAAGCATTGTGCTGAGTTGTTAATTTTCTTGGGCGATTTGAGTGATCAACCTTTGTATGTTGGCCGTAGAAAACGGCCTAAGGTATAGAAGAGTTAGATGAATCTTTTTAAGTTAGTGATTAAGCAAATCCTCTTCAACATGGGCTAAGCTCGCCATATCTTATTCAGAATTAATTGGAGCTTTTAATTTTGTGTGGGTGTAGCCAGAAAAGATGGTTCAACACCATTTTTTCCCATCTTATTCCTTGCCATCAATTTAGTTGTTACTGGCATACGAGGAAATGAGTCTTGTTGGGTGTGCCAAAAAAAATATTCGTAAATAAATTTTATAGGATTAGATTCAAGTATATCCAGTGTTCTACTAGATGGATGTTGTACCTCAGATTCAGAAGAAACTAAGATCGAAGTATTCTTCAAGTAAAGCAAGGCCAAACTTGGCTATCAGCGAGTAAGATTTGCACCAAGGCTATCAGCGAGCAAGGTTTATTGTTAAACCTATGTTAGAATATAGTGAACCAGTTAGAAAGCTTGAGTTCTTCTTAAGAAAAGACAAGTAAAGCTTTTACGGCAGGACTATGGGTTTTCAACAAATAAGAATGAGAGTCCTGAGTTGAATGATAAAAATGAGAAAAAAAAAAACTTGAAAAGCTTGTGTATTATGTTGAATGAAATAGTTAATGCTCCGTACAACAAGAAATCAAATTTATTTATAGACTGTAAACCTATATAAAATCTAATTTTACAAAAAAAAGAATCTTATATAATAAAACTTCTTATAATATACAAATTCATAAACAGAATATAACATACAAGTAAGCCCAAATCCTAAAATAAAAAGCCTATCATACATTTTTTGGGTTAGCATCAATGCACCATAATTCATTTTTTCACACATATGTATCCTTTTATAGGCCAAAATGCTCATTTTTACAAAAAGACACGTGATCTTTTCGTAATTATAAAAAGTACACATAAACAACAAGATAATTTATCGTAAAATTCAGACCGAGAACTTCAGTTATAAAATTAATGTTTCTATTTTCGCAAATGTTCACCCAAACACTATTTTGAATTAATTTTGACTTTTTTTAAAACAAAAATCTATTTTTAAACATGCAGTCACATTCTCAATAATAATCCAATCAGGGTTCACGTCCCCAAGCAAAAGCCACTTGTGGCAAATATAATTTCATATTACAAGTAAATTGTGAATAATTTGGAGTAAACAATTTCCCCGCCTCTTCGCTTTCAATTATCACTTCACTCCTTTTTTTTTTCTTCAAAATGATTTTCAGTTTATTCTGTTTAAAAATCTAAAGTTGCTAGTCTTCTTCTTCGTCAGTTTATTTATTCATCTCACATTCTAAATTTCGAAGATTCAACTAAAGTTCATCCCATACAAGGTCAGTTATTCTTCAGATGGAAATATTTGATGAAACAGAGCGCGCGCGCACACACACACACACACATATATATATATATATATATATATCTTAGACTAAAGGAACCATTAACGATGATTCTATGTCTCTTCCTCAATACATACATAAACACAGCAAAATAAAAAGATAGGAGAAAGAATCACCATTTACGTGACTCATGAATTATCTGGTAATATAACAATAACACAACTTATTACAAATATAAGAAGCAGAGGAAGGATATTTATTTATTTTCATGCAAGCTTGTAGCAGTTTCTGTGGAGCTTCAAGTTCTTCATCCTGCACATGCACCAAAAAAATGAAGGTAAAATTTATGTTAAATTCTGTTGAAGTTTGGAATATCTATTGATTATTCAATCTTTTATTTTTTAATATATATACTATAAGCATATGGTTGTTGGGTTAATTTCACAATCATAAATTATTGAAACCGTGAAAAGTGTGTGTTGGGTCAGAACAAAATAGAAAATTAGGAGTGTACGATGATTAAAGTTATGTATATCTAAGCTTACAGTAGGAGTTATGCTTTATGCGGATGAATAGTGAACTCATTTCAATTTCGATTTGGGGAGTGCTTTTGACTTGTTACAGAACCAAATCTAAGCGATTGTGGTAGTTGGTTTTCGAAAGCAACAAAAGACACTCATAAAGAAGCTAAGCCAAATATGAGAAGAGAAACAAAACACCAAAGAAACTTTTTTAAGTTTTTACAATTAGGGTTGGAGACTCGAAGTAAAAAGATGAGAGTTAAGATTTTGGTGACTCAGTGGCACTTTTGAAGATGTCAGGTAATTTAACAGTGGCCTAAAGAGTTTCTGAAAGTAAAATATCTATTTTTGCTGCATGGTTGAAGAAAGAAGAAGGCTTGGTATTATTCATGGTGATTTTGTTATCCCAGCATCAAGTAAATTATCTGTACCTCAATTTCCATTGCGACTACCTCCAGTATTTCTATACTTGGGGAAGGGAATACGGCCAGACTCAATATGATTGACATCACGAACAAGTATGTCATAGTGCTGCTTAACTTCTTCAGCAGTTGTGCCACCAACGGCCTTGGCCACATTTTGCCAACGGTCAGGGGTGTCCCTGTCATACACAGCCAGTGCCCTTTCAAAGGCTTTGTTCTGCTCTGGTGTCCACGAGCCAGACATTGAACTTGATGCGATTTTGTAAGCTTAGGTTGAGAGTTATGGACAATAGATTTGTAGTCAAGTGGATGATATGTGAAAGTAAGTAGCAATGCGCGCCTTTTATAAGCAGAGTAGAAGAGGGTCTAAGGTGGGGTAGCGCTAGTTGGTTTGTAAAAGAAATTTTTGTAGAATTTAAATGATTTGTCCAAGGAACCACAGAACAAACAAGAACTACTATTATAGGAGAATCAGTATCTTCTAGAAACTTAAAATAGAAAGACAAATCGTAAAAAATAAGATTTAAGTCCGCGTCTTTCTTGATGTGGTCAGAAAGGAATTACGAAAAATCTTTTATCAAAGAACCCAGAAAAGCCTGTCCACTAATAAACTTAGTTCCAGATAATATATTGACTTGGCTTGGTATGTTGAACTTGTCTAATTACTAGACAGCAAGGTAATTTCGGTTAGGTAATTTAGAAGATAAGCGTGCCGATGGACTAAACAACAAACTGAAAAAAAAAAATATATCTTTTCGGATTTTATTCGGATTACCCACGGACCTGGATTACCCACGGCCCTGTTTTATTCTCCTTCTTCAAGGGCACTTAGGTAGGTCCATGTTCACAACCCGAATCAATCTCATTGCCCGTACAGGAACTTGCTTTGTTCTATTTCAATCTATGTTTCCTCAATTTAAAAAGAGTCCAGTGGCAAGGATGCTAGGGCCCCTTATCAGTTTGCTCTGTGCTGAACAACATTCAAAGCTGGCCAGCTCAGTCCCTACGATGATAATAATATTATGTGTTTTTCTTTCTTTCCTTTGTTTCTTCTGTCTGTGTTTCTTTTTTCTCCCTAAACTAATTGTCAACGTACAGTTTTAGCATTTGGAAGCTGGGGCCTCCTCTATGAAATTTTTTTGTTTTCCATTTAAGCGTGTTAATGGTAGTAGGAAAACTAAAAACTTTCTAATTGGTCTTTCGGTTTCTTAGGCTGAAAAAAATCATGTATCATATTTAATGGAACAGTTTTGAACATTGTTAGTGAATAAAATGTACATTAGCAGATTTCCTCTCTTTCGGACTTTGGCATTTTCCCTCATCCACTGTCATTATGCTATAATGAGAGTCCTCTTACCAGTCATCTATGTTGATTAAAAACTAAAAATCAATGGCGGCTTAGCTTAGTCTTAATTGATCATATAACAATACACATGCTTTAAACACGAATCAGTTGATTGTCGGTTCAATCACGTAAATATCGACATCAATGTACGAAATTAACCATGTTTTACATTATTATTAATTGTTAAAGCAATGATAAGGGAGGGGGGGGGGGGGGGGGGGGGGGGGGGGGGTGGGGGGTGGGGGGTGGGCGCGGTGTGAAAAAAATGTCATGGTGGGAAATTAATCATGTCACGGAAACAAGCTCACAGTTGTTACAAAGGAGGGAAACGTAAATGTGACAAACGGGTAGAAGTAATAATCATTTTAATGAGCCAAACAATTGTTAGTTGTTATTTCAGGATGACAGCTAAAATCATAAAGAATTGGGCCACAGAGGTCTTCCACTTGTTTAGTTTTAATGGAATATAGATAGAAATCATTGTGTTTTATCTCTTGGTTTGCCCTTGTGTAAAAAGAAAAGTGATTTGCAGCTTTACTCCTACGGGTTTGAACAGATCGTACGAGGTTGGCTGGCCATTATTTGATTCTTACACTCGAAAATAATACACTTTGACAATCATATCTAAACTGATATCAGGGTAGTCATGGGCAACCGAAATGCAATGATGTAACAGAATCTTTTATTGGCTCAAATTAAAAGAACCCATATGGTTCAGTTCAGGTTTATCTCTTCAGATTTCTCTATGTTTACCATAGTAACATTGTCAAGATATCCACTTCCAGCAGATTTTACAAGACGGTTAAGAGTTCCAGGTTTCTGAAAGAACATTTTTTAGCCTCCTCCTCATGACGGCGACTATTTGAATTCATTTGCTAAGGTCTTTGTTAGAATTCCCGGATGTTGTTTGAAGCCTGTAATTGCTTGCTACAAAATGATTTGATACTGTTCTAAGAAGTTGAGTTTCCTTCATGTCGCTATAAAAGCATATGTTCTTTTTCACATGTACAATTACTATTAGTAGAAAAAAGCTTTCATATTTACTTTACGAACTTTATGAATAATTGCTTACTGTGGCGAGTTACATACAGATGAACAGTACCAAAACATGCCTGAATAGGTTTTTGGGAGAAATTTCGCGTGAACTGTAATTAAATTCCATAATTTTCTTTGTTTGGAAATGTCTCAATCAAGAAAACGACACAATTTCTAGAGACTAATCATCTGCTTGGAATAAAACTAAGACAGTTGGAGATAGAGCATCGGAATTGAAAGGGTGGTATTGTAATGCCAATTTTTTGTTGCAAGTTGGATAGAATAGCCCTTATCTATGGGCATATAGTTGTTGTAATCCTGAAAGTAGACTTCAATTTCCTCCACCACATCTTCTAGAATTTATGGTTCAAACTCTTAACTAATAATGAAAGGAGTAGAGTGGAAGGAATGCAAAATTTCTTAGTTGGGAATGCAGAGGACATGTTTAATTCAATCTTGATTGATACCTTACTACTTCAGGTCACTTTATTCTTCATTCAAATCTTGATTTGACTCGTAGATATAACATACTAATGATTTGGAAATTAATTGAGGGCAAAATAAAATATGAGAATTTTAATACGAGGCCTTAACTGTAAAAGATTAAACTAAGTTAGTGACGCGGTGGGGTAATAGAATAAAAGGATAAGATATTTCATGTTATCGAAGGCGTGGCGTAATAGCCCAACAATATCTAGACACAATGAACAGAGGTTAGTAGGTTACTATTCTACTAGACGAGATTACATGCTGCTCTAATTTAAACGATTCAAAATTAAAATTTTCTAAAACTATCCCGTAGAAAAATACCATGGAGGAAAAACTATTATTTAAAGTTTTTGAAATATTTTTCAGATTACAACCTTATTTATAGTAAACCAACCCAAAACTTACTTAAATAAGGTAAATAATCTCAAAATCCTAACTTAACTAAAATAGCAGAATATGACTAAAATATGAAAAGCCTAATAAAACAATTCCAACTAAAATAAGAAACATAAAATAAATCAATTAAAAATGAAACTTCTAATTTGTCCTACGTTAAATTCTTCTCTTTTTTTTTTATAAAAAAAAAACTCGTCCTTGCGTTTAAATGAAGTCTGGCAAATGAAACTTGAAATGTTGCAGTAAAAAATCTTCCAATACAAGCTTGTACCCTTCTTTATCAATTTTTCTCATAACTCAAAAATAGTCATACTTCATCTTCTTCTTATATTTGTTCGTGACTCTTCGACAAGATGTAGTCATGTAGCAATCAACTATCACCAAGACTTTTGTTAATTACTCGCCTCGATCTTAGCTCAAGGTGTTCACCGTTCATTTCTATTTCCACAACCACTTTTTCTTCAAACACAATTCTTTTGTCTTATGAATGGGTAGAACCATCTCAATTAAATGTATTGTGTTGTAAACTTGTTATTTTTGTGTAATCTCTATTATGGAGAATTGTAAGTTGAAGGAGTATCTTAATTAAAAATAGAGATAAAAAATTGAATAAAAATGAATGAGACAGATTTTACGTAAAAAGCCCTCAAACAAATTGAGAAAAAAACCACGGGGCAAGTATAAGGGATTTTCACTATGAAAATGAGATTACAACATCTCTCTAATTACAAAGAGAGAACAATTCAACTCTCTCTTATAAATAGGAGAAACAACTCAAAGAAAGAACACTATAATAATTGGTTTCATTATTTTGGGATGATTTCTTGAACTAATGAAGCTCCTTTATTTATAGGAGGAAGTGGTAGTGTTCCAATTGAACACATCTTCTTTAGCATTCAAAAATGGCACTCACTTAATTCAACAATTTAGGCCACCAACCATTTCTTTCTTCAAACATGGTGTCTTCAATCTTGGTGTGCGAATTGTAGGTTGAAGCAGTATCTTAATTAAAAATAGAGATGAAAAATTGAATAAAAATGAGTGACACAGATTTTACGTAAAAAACCCTCAAACAAGTTGAGAGAAAAACTATAGGGCAAGTATAGAGGATTTTCACTATGAAAATGGGATTACAACATCTCTCTAATTACAAGGAGAGAACAATTCAACTCACTCTTATAAATAGGAGAAACAACTCAAAAAAAAGAACACTACAACAATTACTTTCATTATTTTGGGATGATTACTTGAACTAATGAAGTCTCTCTATTTATAAGAGGAAGTGGTAGTGTTCCAATTGAACACATTTTCTTTAGTATTTAAAAATGGCACTCATTTAATTCAATAATTTAGGCCACCAACCATTTCTTTCTTTAAACATGGTGTCTTCAATCTTAATGTGCTACCAACCTTAACAATCTCAAACACATAGTTAGATGTAAAGCTCGAATCAAGAATAGATTCTACCTCTTCTATAGAATCATTTGGCATGTCTTCTTGTTTCGAGAGATGTTCAATCTCATGCACACCTACAATTTCTTTATTAGGGATTTTTTTAGCTACTATCTCATATATGTCTTCAATAATATCTTCAGCAATCCTCTTAATAATTTTATTCACATTCACTTCAAAAGGTTTTGAAGTTGATACTCAATCTTTGTATCCAAGGAAATGATATATAACAACGTACTAATTGGATATTAAGGCATTCAATTTCTTATCTTACTTAAAGTTCTTCTACAAATCTATCCACTACAGATTCTTCACTCTTAACAAAATATCTATGTCAAATAATTTCAAATTCAATGGCATAATTATGGATAGATCTTATATCTGATGTCATGCAAAAATTAAGAAGAATGAACCGTGACCTCATGAGTTGCTTCATATGATTCCATGATCGAATTCTGTCATTCCCATCATAAATTTGAGAGTATTGTATTACGTTCCATTAATCTCGAGCATTCCTTTTCAATTTGAAAGCTACATATGGTGGTCGACTCTCTTGAGGCGTTCCAACGGCTTTGAAAATTGTTCAACTTCATCCAACTAATGAAGAAAATATTTAGACCTCTAAAGATCGGATGTCATAAACACGTTTTGAAAGATAAGCCATATAATTTCTCATTTTTTCTTTTTTCGCTCTATTTTTTTCGTTTACTCTCGAAATTTCTCTTTTTTCTCACTTTGTTTTCTCTCTTAGTGATTTTTTTTGGACTCTCAAAGGCTTTTCTTTTTCGGTCTTTTTGAATCTTTTTGAATTTGTTTCTTCAAAGATGAATGGTAAAGGGTAATGACTCAAAAAAGTGTATCTAGCACAAGGGTAAAGGATAAATATTACTATTCTGATACCAAATGATGTGATGGGGTAATAAAAAAGAAGGATAGGATATTTCACATTGTTAAACCCTGCAAAGATGTAGCCCAACAATATTTAGACGAATAAATGCTAGTAGATTATTGTTCTACTAAACGAGATTAGATACTGTTCTAATCCAAACGACTCGAAATCGAGATTTCACAAAATTATCTCTAGAAAAATACCACAAAGGAGAAAATATTATTCAATTGTGAAAGATTCATGAGATTACAACCTTATTTATAGTAGACTAACCCTAAGCTTATTCAAGTAGAATAAATAATCTCAAAATCATAACTTAACTAAAATAGCAGAATATGACTAAAATACAAAAAGCCTAATAAAACAATTCCAACTAAAATAAGAAACATAAAATAACTCAATTAAAAATAATACTCCTACTTTGTCCTACATCATTTAGTCAGCACTCAAAAGGTTAAGCTATTTAACAAGGGCCAAATGCTAAAATTTACCTAGGGTTGTTCATTAGAATCTTGTTGCTGCTTTAAGCAGTCTAAAGATTAATTATTCAACTTCTGTAGACCCACTTATAGGAACCCTAGTTCCGGTTCTGCTGAAGGACAAAGCAAGCTTCTTTTTGGAAAAAAAAGACATAGCCTTTATTTCAGCATGTATATTGTGAAACAAATTGAATTCTCCTGTGTTGCATGCCAAACTACTGCCTTCTTGTTATTATTTGGGAATTTTTACCAATGTATATTTGCTGTTGGCCACTGTTGTTACAGTACCATTAGTTAATTTACAAGTGGTTTTACAATTATTCACAGCAATTGTGCCTCTAATGTCAAGTTGAATAAGCCACATTCATGGACGCTGGCCACATACAAATATAAAGTGTGCAACTTTCTACGACTAATACATGAAAAAGTGAGGCTTTGATCAGATATGCCCTCCCCTTTTTGATAATTGGGAATCCTTATCATCGAGTCTATCTAGTAGAAATAATATCAGGCAATTTCTCCTCCTTAGAAAATGTTCTTCTAGTAGTGGTCGTCCTTTACAACTTGAGAAAATCGAACGGAAATGACGTTATTCCTGTCTGCCAATAGAACCTTCTGAATGAATTGAATAGAGAAATTCGAAAGGCTTCGTCTTCCATATGTGGTCCCAAAATGTAGTATGATTGAAGCCATTTTGAAACACTTTACGTGAGAATCCATCTGTGGCTTGTATAAGTTGGTTCTACAATATATGATTCACTCGGAAGCCAAGGACCACGAAAAAGAATCTCCAGATGAAATGCCATTGATAATTACTAAGTGGGTAGATTTAAACATAGAAAACCAGCTTTTTGTCCATTTTGATTTGCACCGATGAAGTTTTGCTCAACTTTGTGAAGATACTTCTGTATGGGATTAGAACTTAACTGAGGTTTGAGGCACAAAACTGTCCACTGCTCATATTCAGATTTAGATTATCCTTGTGTTAAGCGATTTAGAGAGAACGGGCCAAGATATATTGGGGCATGGATTCTGATGTCCTCAACTCAAGCTGAATTTGAGCCCTCATTCTCATCAAAGTGCAAGGTCAATAATCTTGTATCATGTCTTCTTGATGATCTGTTACCTCTATACCTTTTAAAAGTTCTACAAATATGCTTTCCAACACCAACATGGCTGTTCGTATAGTCTTTCTTATATCAAACTTTTGTGACGGGAATCGTGGAAACAACAAAAAGTTGTTTTCTACATTCTCAAAGAATTATTCTTTAAAAGAAAGAAGGAATGTCTTTAATAAAATAAATTTTTTTAATTATTCCTACAACTTAAATAATGTTTTATTGAAGAAAAAAATATTTAAATGTCTTACATTACACTGTAAAATAAAAATAAAAACAATAAAATTATTTAAACTAATTCAATATAGCAAAATCAATTTCTACAGGTTTTGGATATAAATGAAATCCAAAATCTAAACATTATATACTATAAAATTCTTATAGTTATCATTATTATATATATTATTACTATTGACACTGTAAAAAAAAAGTATATAATGGGCCATTTAAGTTCTTTCTTTTTGCATATATAGTAGGCCAATAGGGTTTAAATGTCTTACATTACACTGTAAAATAAAAATAAAAACAATAAAATTATTTAAACTAATTCAATATAGCAAAATCAATTTCTACAGGTTTTGGATATAAATGAAATCCAAAATCTAAACATTATATACTATAAAATTCTTATAGTTATCATTATTATATATATTATTACTATTGACACTGTAAAAAAAAAGTATATAATGGGCCATTTAAGTTCTTTCTTTTTGCATATATAGTAGGCCAATAGGGTATTAGACCCATATTAAATGTCTATTAGCATATAAAGTTTTGTTTAATTAAGATTATTTATCTTTATAGGATTTGGATTAAGTAGGATTTCTGTAGCTTATATAAAGGCAACTATATAATTGTAATTAAGGAATCAATTGTTCATATATTTAATATAGCTTTTCAAGCTTTCTATCTTTCAATATAGTTTATTTTCGTTCTTATTCAACGTAGAATCTATATCCTTACTTGTTGATTTATCATAGCCTTATTGATTGAATCTTGCTTGCTTTTCTTTGTGAAGTAACCTAAATTCTACAATACGCTCGCTATTTTAGCACCCTAGGTTTATTTCAAATCTCGCTCGCTACAAATCAAGTTCGACTTTGCCTTATTTGATAAAAACCTTAACCTCAATTCTCTGTGAGTTCCAGATAGCTCATCGTTCTAGTAGGACACTGGACATATACAAATTCAACCCATCAATTCTTTTTTATTGCGTGAACAATTAAAAAAGTAATGAATTGAAAATTTAAGAATATTACATTTAAATTTGGTATTATTTCTATTATAATTTTTTATGTAAGGAATAAAACCTATATATATTTGAAGATTGTGTGTATTTTATGATTCCTAAAATTAACACGTTAAGCTGATTAGCTTATACAATCCGTTGAAAGTGCAACTACTAAGCCAATTTTTGTCTGTGGATTCCCAAGATTATTTCACCAAGCCGATTTGTTCATATATAATCTATGGGAAGCATAATGAAGCTGACTTTCATATTTGAATCCTTGAAATTATTGCATGAAGCTGACTTTTCTATACAATGTCCATGGGAAGTGCAACAAAGCCAATTTTCAAGCAAATAGAATGTAAGGTTACATTATTAGAATGCAAGCCTTAATAAAATAATTCATTTTTGATCAGCTTGCAAGGGGTATTGTGGATGCCAACCTAAAAATATACATAATGGGTCCATTTAGGTTCTTTCTTTGTATATACATAATGGGCCTAGTTGGGTATTAGACCCATATTGGTTTCCTATTAGTGTAGAAAATTTTGTTTAATTAGTTTTTTTTATCTTTATAGGATTATGATTAAATAGGATTTTTGTAGCCTATATAAAGGTATTTATATCTTTGCAATTAAGGAATCAATCATTCATATATTCAATACATCTTTTCAAGCCTTTTATCTGTCAATTTAGTTTATTTTCGATCTTATTCAACCCAGGATCTATATTCTTGCTTAGTGATTTGTCATAGCCTTATTGATTTAATTTTGCTTGTTCTTTTCTGCGAAGTAACCCAGATTTTATAATACGCTCATTATTTTTATAGTCTAGGTTTATTCCAAACCTCACTACCTGTAAATCAAGTTTAGCTTTACCTTATTTGATAAAAACTTTAACCTTGATTCTTCGCAAGTTGGAGATAGCTCATCGTTATAGTAGGACACTAGATATACATGAATTCAATCCATCAATTTTTCTATTGTGCAAACAATTACAAAAGTAATGAATTGAAAATTTAAGATTATTACATTTAAGTTTGGTATTATTTTTATTTTAATTTTTTATGTAAGGGATACAACTTATGTATTTAAAGATTGTGTGTATTTTATAATTAATATTTCCTTGCCTTGGAAGTTGTATTTTTTTTTTAGAATTTTTCATAAATGGCCTAAGTTTTTAAGTTTCTTTTTTTTATTTTAGTTCCAAATGTAGAAGTTAATCTTTAATAACCAAAAAATTCAAAATTGAACAATTACACACTCAAGTTTTTTTCCTTCTACACCAAACAAATTTAAAGAAAAAAATACACACACTCCCTCTCTCACCCAACTCTCACACTCTCTCTATAAAACTCTCTTAACTCAAAGTTTGTTAGATCAATGATTTGAAAGATGACATTGCTAATCATATTCTTCACTTCAAATTCAAAAAATTACTGATTCTTGATAAATTTTTTAAATTTTGGATAAAATTTTGATTTATGTTAAAAATAGATGAGAATAATTAGATTATGAGTGAAATAGATGAAATATATTTGAAAATATGTTTAAAAAGTGAAAATAAATGGTGAAAATCCAACTAAAAATGGCCTAGAAATTATAAAACATGAATGAAGATGGCAGTCGACCATCATCTACATTGAAATGTTTCTCGTGAGGAGTACTACTACACATATGCCACATGGAACACATGCGTGGGATGCCCATTGGCTGCCACGTGGATGGGCATTGCATGGCGCTTATGCGAGGCATGCATGCGAGCCCTATGCATGCCATGTTGTGTTCGTTTTTAAATTAAAATTTTTAATTATTCTTTTTAATTACTTATTAATTAATAAATAAATACAATAATTTAATTAAAATTTTAAAAATAAATTATTCATTTAATTTTAATAAACATAATGAAACATGTCCATATTTAATCTTAATTTTTATTATTTAAATAAATAAAAATGAATTAACAATTTGTTTAATTAATTAAATAAATGTTTGAAAAATAAAAATTAATAATTGATTTGAGTTTAATTATTTAATATGTATGTTTTTTCAGTTATTTGATATGTATGTTTTTTCAGTTATTTAATATATTTGTTTTTTAATAATTATTTTAATTAATTCATTATTTAAGTAATATATTAGTTTGTTCAATAATTGACTTAATGTTAATTATTTAATATGTTTGTTTGCTTAATAATTATTTTAGTTTGTTTAATAATTTTTTAATTTTTATTTGTTGTTTATTTTTACATGAACAATATCTTATCTAAGTGATATAGAATTTCTCAGAATGAGTTTTTCTATGCATCAATTACATGTTATTTAAAGATGCGTGTTCTCGATCTTATAAGGCAAAAATTGATGCCCAATCAAACAAAATTTCTTTGGGACTTGTACGGGACATTATTTGGACATGCACACTTTCTCTTTCTTGAGTATTTTACTTTATGAGATATGGATGCGGGAGGTGGAGACAACCAATTTGTACGAAGAGGTGCAGTTTTGTATAAGCAAAAATTACATCTAATTCGCTAAGGAGTTTGTATAATTACAGTGTTGAAGATAGAAGAATACTTGCCTGTTCAAAAGTTGAGGAGAAAATTGGGTAATCGCTCGTGGAAGACGTTCTTTTTTAGTAGAAAAAACCTAATGTACAAGTTTGTTGATACTTGGTTTGCTTCTTTGGACTTAGAGTAGTTCGACGATGAAAACATAGTGAAATTGAGTTTATTCTATTTTATTCATTGTGTTTTGTGTTGTGGTTGTTACTAAGCACAATATAAATGAAAGTATACATATCATAACAAGTAATATACTATAAAATCAGATGTCGAACCCACAGGGAATTAGTATGTAATTTCAACCAAGCAATAAAATTTAATTTTCTTATTTTTATCTAGAAAATCAATACTTCAATTGAAATTAAATAAAACTAAGTTATAAATATAATTAAACTAAAATTATCACAATTTAAGCAATTTATGAGAATAAGAATATAGAGAAAACCTATGATTATAACTATCCCACAATATATTTTTTCTAATGATATTAGTCTTAATATTTAATCCCTCAGCATTATTATTAGTCAAGCCACTAACTTCATAACTAGCCTCTTCCAATGATCAAGTAAATATATCTTACATTACCAATTACCTATATTATTTTCCTATGGTAACACAATAAGATAAGACTCATTAAGTTCAAATCTTTTTAACCATGTATGCCACATATGTATATTCCTATTTTATATTAAAACTTACAGATTCTACTCTCTAATAATGTATTAAATTACTCTTGGCTAAACACAATCATACCTTTTTCAAGTTTATCAATGTGTTCCTAAATTAATCAATAACTAGTAAGGAATATTGAAAGTATTAAGAGAAAATAATTTGAATAATAAAAATTGAGTTAATAAAATATTAAAAAGTATAGCAATTAAGCCCATGTATTGAGTTCAAGCTATAACCCTAGAAAAAAAAAATAGTTTATAGCTATAAGAGAATAAAGGTTAAAAAAAATTAAAAACATAATACAACCAAAAATCAAATCACCATTGGTGCCTTAAATCTTGGATTGCAATTGGTTGATCTCAACAAGAATTCCTTACTTCTCTTAGTATACAAGCAAATCTCTCTCTAAATTGCTTTAAACTCTGGTAATATTGCTCTAAAACCCTTAAGTTGTGAATATGTCAAAGGCTAGGATGAGAGGCCTTTTCATAAAGAAGTCTTGGAGTTGTATTTAGAGTTTGATTCGGAATCACATCAAATGCTAAGGCATTCTCTACTCAACACTGAGGCGTTGCCTCGAAAGTTCTATTGCTATAGTGGTGATCATTCAATGCTAGGGCGTTGAGCCTTTAAAAATAGTGCTCTATAATTAGTCGCATTGCTACAGCAATGACTTGCTATCACTGGAGTGTTTAAGGTTCTAGAATTATTGCTACAACTTTCTCCATGCATCGCTAGAGCGTTCGTCCTTCTATAAACACTAGAGCATTTAGACATTTATTCTTATGCGATGAGCACAATAAAATGCATATTTGTTAAGAGATTCAATCATTATTTAATGTCACTAATTTTAGCATTTTTGTTTTTTTAAGCTTGAAATAAAGTGTTGTCCTTAAATGGTGATTAATGAATATTATTTGCACAAATTTAGTAAAATGGATGTAACTCTTAATGTAAAAGTCGAAATAAAGAAATTATTAAATCTAGAGTAACATGACTCAATCTTACACAAACTTAAGGAACAGTTAAAAAGACAAATCCAACATTTTATAGGCCAAAATTAGGATAACATAACTGAATTATAACTTTCGCTCAACTTGACCCACCTCATATATTTGGACCGTATTTTATAAAATACGTATCCAATCAGTATGATTCTTGAAGCTGGGAAATACTGACTCAATTATCAATAACTCTTATGTTGATAGAAAAATTCAAAGAAGTTGTTATCATAGACCAAATTGTATTGCAAATTGGTAAAAGGGCTGTTGGCTGAAATATGATATATCTTTGGTATTTTGTCCATATCTCATTGGATACTCATCCAAATTGAATGAAACTTATGGATATAGAAAGATTAAAGTCACACTAAACATGTTTCTATTCATTGCCTATGTAAGGAGACTCTTAAGAGGCTAATGGACATTTTTGGAATGCTTTACAATTCTCTCATACTTTCTCTTAAACATATATTGTAAGCTAAGCTAGAGTTATTGACAAGGCTAGAGATGAACTTTTTTGGGTAATAAATTTACTTCTAGACTTTGATTCTTTGTCAAGAGCTACAAATATTTGTAAGTTTGCTTGTGTCTAAACTCTTATCTATTATTTTTCTATAATCCAGAGGTTATAATTCTCATGTTTCATATACTTTCAGTCATGCTTTCTTTATGTGATTCTTGTTGATTCTAATTGTTACTGGTTACATTATTTTATAAATTAATCTTTTACTGCAATATTGTCAATTGATATATTGTCGATATTAGATAACAAGTAAAGACAATAATTGTTTTATATTCAAGTTAATTTTTTACTGTAATATTGTCAAAATGATATATTGTTGATCTTAGATAACTTGTATAAATGAACATGGATTGTGATAATGTTTACAAAGAGTTTAATCATATCAAATACATGTATTATCAAATGTGCCATATTTTATATATCTTCCGATTGATTGTTTGGGATGTGAAACTTTCAATTGAGTTATAAACATTGAATCAAAGTATAGAATATATTTATGAAGTTTAATTGTGATTCTCGAACCCTTGCTTACATTTGTTGCCGGGGAATCTAATATATGTGGGTGTATGCATATGCAATTGTGTCTATTGCCTAAAATACTTATCAAATACGAATTTAACGCGGCGGAAGCATAAATTATACAATAAACACAATAAATAAAATATATTAATCACATTAATATATTAGAGGATTTGAGAACTCACCTCAACATGTAACATTATACACGTATATCCTTGGAGTTCACATGAAGACCAACTCGTGGGCAGTTCTAGTCATCAACACGGTGGGCTTGGTGAGCTAGAACAACAGCCCTATATCTAGCACGGGATTAACTTTTAATCCCTAAAATGGTCGGGTGTGTGTTTTCATCCTTTTCTTCAAAAGGATAAGAAATGGAGAGTTTGAAGCAATTCATAATTGTTTCAATTGGAACCATAGAGAAAAATGAAACAATTTCATTTTTCCTTTTTTTTCTTTTTTTTTTCTTTCTCTTTCTCACGGGCACACACCAACAACTTTCACAATTTCACATCTCTCTCTCTCTCTTTATATATATAATAAAATAATAATATAATATAATAATAATAATAATAATAATAAAATAATACTTCATGGATGCCAACTATTTGGCACCCAAACAAAATATTATTATATATATAATATTATATAATAAAGTATTATATAATCTAATATAATATTATATTATATAATATAATATAATAAGAGAGATATTTTAATTATTTAATAATTAAATAATCAAAGTGTGAAATGATCATTTTGTCCCTCGTGAATAGTTACCAAGTCTACCCTAGTAGGTCCCACCAAATCCCATACTTGGGTAAACTCAATCGAGGGTCCACAATGCACCACGTGTCATTATACAATTAGTAAATAATAATAATTGACTAATTGTTGTATTTAACACTTAAATACAGACATGCACGCATTACTGTGGTAGTGCTGAATATTGATGGACTAAACACTTTAATCTGGCATACTGCCCCAGTGCATATGGCGGGACTTCCTAGGTCCTACGCTCGATTCAGGTGTCTATCGGAGGCCCTTGTGAATCTATCATATATTCAGTCCTAACTGGATACCCATATGTCAATACGAGCTCCAAGCTCACGGTCGGCTAGAAATGACAATCTATACTCTATAGGTATGATATATGCTGATCTATATATAAAGGTATCCACCGACAGACCCGCATCGGCAGAAATAGATCATGGACAATTATTCGAGAACATACTTGCTTAACTAGCATTTCCTGGCACCCGATTGCTACTCTTGCAAGTATACAGTTACTAGTATATTCTCAAGTCTTTGTCCCACTACAGACAAGGCTCCAACTCTTGGATCTGCTGAGTATTATAACCAGCTAATACTTAGATATGCTAACATTTAGCATTTATATTTCTCAGCGTGGCTAACTGTGAGCCCTTATCTAAACTGTTTTAGATTTGATCTGAACTCCTTCAGATTGTATAATGTCTATAACGTTACATTGCATGGTACCATATTAATGGGTATTAGCGATTTAATAAAAATGTACACTTGTATAAATACACAAGTATATGTACATTCAGAGATGACACGTAAGCACCGACCCTAACAACATTACCATAAGACTTCTCCTTTAATTCATATACAATATCTCATCCATATAAACCAATTAGTTAATTTTCTCATTTGTTACTGGTTTAATATTTTTACTTCACTAACCTATTTTGCCAAAAGCTTCCTCGTGGGATCGATACCCAAATCTATACTGCGATAATCGCATAATATTTTGAGCTTAAACAATATGTGGTGTCGTTGCCGGGGTGGCGCACTAAGCGAAAATAGGTTGCATTTATCAATATTAAAGCGGTAACTTTGTACATTACTTTTCTTTATAAAATTTTAGTTATTAAATTTATTTCCTTTGTTGTAATTTATTTTATTGTTTATGGTTGGTTCTACCACCTAACTTATTTTCTTATCTTCTTGTATTTTATTTAATTTTACATAGTTGGTTCTACTACCTAACTCGGTTTATTTATTTATTTGTTGTCTTTTACAGTATATTTTCTTTTATTTATTTGTTGTATTTTACAGTTTATTTTCTTTTATTTATTTATTGTACTTTATAGTTTATCTCCTTTTATTAATTTATTGTATTTTATTTTCCTCCTTTATTTATTATGGTTGGTTCTACCACCTAACTTAGTTTATTTTCTTTTATTTATTTATTACACTTTATAGTTTATTTTCTTTTGTTCATTTATTGTATTCTATTTTATATTTCCTTATTTATTTATTTACTGTACTTTACAGTTTATTTATTTATTATACTTTATCATTTATTTATTTATTGTCCTTTATAGTTCATTTTCTTTTATTTATTTATTATACTTTATTTTATATTTTATATTTTATTTCCTTTACAAATTTTACAGTTCATTTAGGTTCTACCACCTAGCTCATTTTTCTTTCTTTTCTTTTGTTCACTTTTTAATTTTTCCTTGAGAATATCCTTTATTAAAAGAAAAAGTTAAAAAAATTGTTAGGATATATGCATCGACTTAGAGACAAACGAGGAAGATTTGTGAAAGATGTAGAACTAAAACTACCACCATAATTTGTAAAGGAAGAGAATTTACCATCTAGTTTATCTTATAATTCGAACACAATAAGCCAATACGAGGATAACCTCGTTAGGACTTTAAAAGATTACTTGCATCCTACTTGCACAACTACATCGTCATGCATTATATTTTCACCTAACACACTACATTTAGATTTTAAACCTGAAATGATACAGCTTCTGCCAACTTTTCATGGTCTGGATAGTGAAAATTCTTATGTGCATGTTAGGAAATTTGAAGAGGTAGTGGCCACATTGCATAGCCAACCCAAAGCCATAGACATTGTTAGGCTTAATTTTTTCTCTTTTTCTCTGAAAGACAAAGTAAAGAGTTGACTATACTCTTTGAGGCCGAGGTCTGTAGGAACTTGGGCAGAAATGACCCAAGCATTTTTCAATAAATACTTCCCAGAACACAAAACTACTGGCCTGAAAAGACAAATTTCTTCATTCTCCCCAAAAGATAGTGAAACCTTGTATCAAGCTTGGGAAAGGTTTAAAGAGTTATTAAATCTGTGACCTCACCATGGGTGTAAAAATTGGTGCTTAGTTAGCTATTTTTATGAGGGACTAACAATTAGAGAGCACCAAGTTATTGAGATGATGCGTAATGGGGAGTTCCTTCACATAGATTCTGAGGAAGCCATTGAATTCTTTAACGACTTAACCGAAAAAGCCCATACATAGACTGGACCTAGCACTACTAAAAGTACAAATAAGCTACAACCTAGTGGAATTTTCCATCTTAGGGAGGATGATAGCCTTAAAGCCCGGTTAGATGTCTTAACTAGAGAATTGTAGGCCTTGAAAACCAAAGATAGAAAGGTCACCTGCATAGTTGCTAGGGTTAAGTCACATGATGCTTATTTTGTCTGTAGAAGAGCGGAACACTTAGCTTAGAATTGACCCACTTATAGTGAGATAAAAGGGATATATGAGAAATAATATAATGCCCTAAGGATGTACAAGAAGCCTTATTCACCATACTCTGAAAGTTATAATCTTGGCTAGAGAAACCACCCAAACTTTAGTTGAAAATATGACCAACAAGTCAACAACTATTGGAAACAAGAACAACAAGCACCCAAGTCTTATGACATACTTCACTATAATGCACGACTAACTAGAAGTCCTTTAGAGGACATATTACAAGCATTTATGAAGGCACAAAGTAAGACTAATAAAAAATTTAAAACAGTTCTTGCTCAGGTGGTAGACAAAAATAAAGAAATCAAGAGTCAAATCACTAAGCTGACTAGTGCCTTAATTGTGCAAGAGCGAGGTAAGTTTTCATCTCAACCTCATTCCAATCTAAAAGGATAATTCATGGCACAAGCTTCTACTTCTGATGCATAAAATCTTAAAGAAATTAATGCCATTACTACTTGAAGTGGTAAGATTGTGAGTGAGCCTACTTCTTCAACCAATACATCTACAAGTAGTAAAGACGCCCCTTTGAAAAAGAGGCCACAATTGAAATAAAGCCCAAAAATAAGTTTTCAATCCTAGTGCCTTTTTCCTAAGCTCTTCAACCTATTGGAAAAAAATTGAAAATTCAAGGTAAAATTTTAGAACAATTGAAACAAGTTAAGAATAATCTTCCCTTGTTGCATTTGATTAAACATGTTTTAACTTATGCCAAAGTTATCAAGGATCTGTGCACTATAAAAAAAAACACCATGTAAAGAAAACTGTATTTTGGTAGAACAGGTAAGTGCAGTGATTGAACAAAAAACACCACCTAAGTATAAAGACTTAAGATGTCTTACAATCTCCTGCCAATTTGGGACACATGAGTTTGGTTAATCTTTGTTGGACTTAGGAGCAAGTGTAAATTTTATGCCTTATTCTATTTACTTGCAATTAGGGCTTGATCAGATTAAACCTACATCTGTAGTCCTATAATTAGTTGACCGATTAATCAAGAAACCACAAAAAATAGTAGAAGATGTTTTTATTGTAAATTGATAAATTTTACTACCCTGTTGATTTTCTTATTTTAGATACTCATTCTGTAGTTAACATGGAGTCCAAAATCCCTTTTATTTTAGGGAGACCTTTTCTTACCACTGCTAACATTCATACATGATAGATACACTTATAGTGGAGGAAGCTTATAAAAATCATAAATCTAATTCTTTAGAAACCTCATTAATTTTGAGTTTGAAGAATTGTATTATCCTAATGAAACAACTGATGTATTTAGTATTTTTGACTTATAGGATAAAAGGACTTAATTTTGGCATCCGCACTTTGAAGAGTTGCCACGAGAAAAGGAGAAACCAAAATCATCAAACCTTGAGACACCATAAGATGAGCTTTAACCACTATCCAAAGGTTTAAAACATGCATTCTTAGGACCAAGTATACCTTTCCTATCATCATTTCTTCTGAACTTAATACAGAACAAGAGAAAATTTTGATAAAATTGTTAACAGAATATAAGTCTGTACTAGGTTGGACCGTAGTTGATATTAAAGGTATTTCTCCATTAATTTGCTCCCATAGAATTCATTTAGAGAAAGGTGTCCAACCCCGTAAAGACCCTCAAAGAAGACTTAACCTAATAATAAAAGAAGTAGTAAAGAAACAGGTCTTAAAACTATTAGATGCAGTTATAATCTACCCAATTTCTGATAGTTAATGCGTAAGTCCAACTCAAGTAGTTCCTAAGAAATATGGGGTTATTATTGTTGAAAATGAGAATGGGATACTTGTTCCAACTGGAATAGTAAGTGGTTGGTAAATATGCATTGATTATAGAAAATTAAACACGGCCACTAGAAAAGACTATTTTTCATTGTCTTTTATCAACCAAATTTTAGAACGTGTAGCTGGACATCCCTTTTATTACTTTCTTGATGGGTATTCAGGTTATTACCAGATTGAGATAGCTATAAAAGATCAAGAAAAAAATTACTTTTACACGCCCTTTTGGTACTTATTCTTTTCGTAGAATGCCATTTGGATTATGTAACCAGTTATTTTTCAACTTTGTATGCTGAGTATTTTCTCTGATATAGTTGAAAAATACATAAAAGTTTTTATGGATGATTTGACTATTTTAGTGATTCTTTTGATTCTTGTCTACTAAACATAAAAGCTCTTTTGAGTAAGTGTGATGAAAAATGACTTGTGCTAAACTGAGAGAAATGTCATTTCATGGTATCTTTAGGAATAGTTTTAGGGCATATTATATCTGAAAGATGGATAGAGGTTGACAAGGCTAAAATTGAATTGATCTCTAAATTATCTACACTAAAAATAGTAAAAGATGTCTGATCTTTTCTTGGACAACGTGACTTTTACAGGAAGTTTATACAAAAATTTTCTGCCATATCTAGACCATTATATAACTTTATGCTAAAAGAAGCTGAATTCACATGGACACAAGAGTGTGAGGAGGCATTTCGAACACTTATTGATAAATTCGCCACCGCTCCTTGTTTATGCTTAAAATGTAATGCGGCTATCGCAATATAGATTGAGGTGTCGATCCCACAAGGAAGCTTTTGGCAAAATAGGTTGGTGAAGTAAAATATTAAAGCAGTAGCAAAGAAAAAAATTAATTAATTGGTTTAAATGGATGAGATAGAATTGTCTATGAATTATGGAAAATGTCTTATGATGATTTAAGCAAGGCTTCAAGAATCACAATCATGCTTTATAAATCTACTCTACACTTTGATTCAATGTTTATAACTCAATTGACAGTTTTACATATAAACAATCAATTGGAAGATATGTAAAATATAGCATATTTGATAACACATGCATTTGATATGACTAAACTCTTTTGCAAACATTAACACAAATCATGTTCATTTATACAAGTTATCTAAGATCGACAATATATCATTTTGACAATATTGTAGTAAAAGATCAACTTGAATATCAAGCATTTATTATCTTTACATATTATCCAAGATTGACAATATATCAATCGATAATATTGCAGGAAAAGATTAACATATAAAATAATGTAACCAATAACAATTATAATTCAACAAGAATCACATAAGAAAAGCATGACTGAACATATATGAGATATGAGAATTATAACCTCTGGATTATAGAAAATAAAATAGATAGGAGTTTAATCAAACCAAACTTACAAATATTTATAGCTCTTGACAAAGAATCAAAGCATAGAAGTAGATTTATTGTACATAAAAATTCATCTATTAGCCTTGCCAAGAACTCTAGCTTAGATTACAATGCATGTTAATGAAAAGGAAATAAGAGAGAATTATCTAATGTTGAAAATGTCCTAAGAGTCTCCTTGTATAGGCAATGAATGGAAATGTGACATCAATCTTCAATAATTTAGGCCAATAACTTGTTCACCCACTTGCAGCACATTTTTGATAATGTAAATGATCGATGTAACCTTTGTGGCTGACATGAAAGTTGTAGCATTTTGTCTCTTCTTTCCATAGGCACTAGATTTATGCAAATTAGATGCGTATCCAATGCGATATGAGCAAAATTCCAAAGATACACCAGATTTCCGCCAACAACCATTTTACCCACTTGCAATGTAATTTGGTCTATGATAACGGTTGATTTGGACTTTACCATCAACATAAGAGTTGTTGATAATTAAGTCAGTATTTTACAGATTCAATAATTATACCAATTAATATGTATTTTATGAGATACGGTCTAAATATGTGAGTTGGGTCAAGTTGAGCGGAAGTTGTAGCCCATTCTATTGTATCTCAATTTTTGGCCAATAACATGTTGGATTTGGCTTTTCAACTATTCTTCAAGTTTATGTAAGATTAATTCATGTTGCTCTAGGTTTAAGAATTTCTTCATTTTGATTTCTATATTGAGAGTTATGTCCATTGTACCTAAACTTGTGCAAATAACATTCATTAATCGCAATTTAAGGATAACACTTTATTTCAATCTAAAAATACAAGAAAATGCTAAAATTAGTGACATTAAATAGTAAGTAAATCTCTTAGCAAATATGCATTTTCATGTGTTCATTACTCCTATAATGCAATCACCAGATTGGAACCTTCCATTCAAGATTATGTGTGACACAAGTAATTATATTGTAAAAGTAGATCTTGGACAATGAGGGGAGGGGAAACCCTTTATCGTCTATTATGCTTGTAGTACTTTGAATAATGCTTAAATCAATTACTCTACTATTAAAAAAGAACTATTAGTTATTGTTTTTGCCTTAGACAAATTACGTTATTATTTGATTGGTTCACCTATTATTATTTTTACTGACCATACGGTCCTTAAGTACCTTTAATTAGGTGGATTTTCTTTTTCAGGAATTTAATCTAACCATTAAAGACAAGAAAGGCATTGAAAAAGTCATTGCTGATCATTTATCTTGCCTTGAGTTTACTAACTCCACTGATGTTCCACTCATTCGAGATGATTTTCTTAATGAACATCTTTTCACTGTAAGCCAAGTACCTTGGTACACATATATTGTAAATTATTTAGTTTGTGGAGAAGTTTCATATAATTAGAGTGCACAAGATAAACATGAGTTCTGGGTTGAGGTATGTAATTTTAATTGGGATGATCCATATCTTTTCAAATATTACTCTAACCAATTTATAAGACGTTGTATTCTTGAAAGTAAAGTTTCTATTGTCTTAAAATTTTGCTAGAGTGCTACTTGTATCGATCAGTATTCTATGAAGAAGATAACCATAAAAAGTTTACAGTGTGGTCATTACTTGCCCATTTTGTTCAAAGACACTAATAAGTTTTGTCGCTCCTATGAAACATGTTAAAAGTTAGGTGCTGTATCTCGAAAACATATGATACCTTTTAACCCTATTCTTGTTATCGAGATATTTAATTGTTGGGGTATCCATTTTATGGGTCATTTTATCTCATCATTTGGCTACCTTTACATCCTTCTAGCTGTTGGCTATATATCAAAATGGGTGGAGGCTATAGCTTGTTGTGCTAATGATAACACAAATGTGGTAAAGTTCTTAAAAGAAAATGTGTTATCTAGGTATCGTACACCACGTGTCATTATTAATGACCAAGGAACACATTTTTGTAGTTCTTTGAAAGCTTTGATGTATAAGTATAGTGTTCTTCACAAATTTTTCACTGCATACCATCCGCAGACAAATGGACAAGCCGAGCTAGTAAATAGAGAGGTTAAACAAATTTTGAAAAAAATGGTTAACCTGAATCGCAAAGATTGGTCTCTACGCCTTTCTGATGCATTATGGGCATATCGCATTGTATACAAAACCATCTTAGGAATGTCTTTATACAGACTTGCCTATGGAAAAATTTTTCATTTACCTGTTAAGCTAGAGCATAAAGCTTATTGGGCTTTCAAAGCCCTTAACTTTGATTTGAGCGTAGTAAGTCTTCAAAGAAAGTTACAATTGTCAGAAATAGAAGAGCTACGAAATGATGCATATGACAACTCTAAGATTTACAAAGCCAAGATGAAATCAGCTCATGACAAATAGATCTCAAGAAAACACTTCGAGCCAAATCAACTGGTTTATCTTTATGATTCTCGATTGCATTTACACCCTGAAAAGTTGAGATCTCGATGGACTGGTCCATTTGTGGTTAGGCACATTTTTTCTAATGGTGCTATCAAAATTGAGAACCTCACTGATGGGCGAATTTTCAAAGTGAATGGATAGTGGTTGAAAAGCTATGTGGAAAAGGTAGATCACTCTATGTACTTAGACGAGATCTCTCTTGTGGATTCTGTCTATCATACTTGACCAGGTTTAATCTCTTTGTACCATATTTTATATTTTGACTTTTTATTTTTGCTTTTATTTTTTTTATTTTCTTCTTTTCTCTTTTCTTCGGTGTAATATTATTTCCCAGTCAAGTGGCAGATATGGTACTTTGTGACTATTAAAGTCGATTTCTCAGTTCCCTAAAAACTATCTGTCAAACTGTGCATTCATCTCTTTTCTTTCTTACTTTCTTTCAAAATGGATAGCATTCTTGTCAACTTTAAAAAAACGCTTTCCTTTATTGCCTCAAAATGCTCTACTTAAGATTTACAAAGTAAGGTGTGAAAGACTAATGTTATTAATATTGCAGAATATTTCTGCGGATATTCATTGATTAATCAAAGCCAAGGTTTGATTATCTGGTGAGTCTGCAAATGATTTTGTTTCTTTTATGCCTGGTCTTAGAAGAAGCTTTTATCCCAAAA
The DNA here is from genome assembly GCA_946807835.1 of Ailanthus altissimus. NCBI lineage: Eukaryota > Viridiplantae > Streptophyta > Magnoliopsida > Sapindales > Simaroubaceae > Ailanthus > Ailanthus altissimus. The sequence continues at coordinate 19,436,730 of OX327698.1, forward strand.
GGCAAAGAGCAAAAAGGTTACAAGTCTGTTATAAATGTGCTCGATGAAATTATAACCGAAGTTGTCACTCTTTAGGATTTGCATCTAGAAATTAAGAAGATAAAATTCAGTTCATTAAGGATGGACTAAGTAAGGAGTCTTTAAATGATATCCTATTGACTCTTGAGATGCATCTTTGTGGGCTTATGCAACGTGAACTTCTCGATTTATGGAATAAATTCAAAAATAAACATTAACGATATAATCTCAGGAATTTAACTGTAAAAGACCCTGTTTACCAATTTAGAAGAAAATCATATGGGAAGCTTATCCCCGACCCATAGAGGGCATTTAAGCCATTAATAGACATAAAACTAGAGAAAGATATGAGCCACAATTACTACTACCCAAAAGACCCTATTTGCTAATTTATAAGAAAATATGCAAGCATCTTAATTTTAAACTTATTTTATTTTATTTTCTGAATAGTAGAGCTACGCATATAGATATTTTAAATTAAAATCTTTTATTAAATAATGCATTTGGGTCATTATCTTTGAATTTTTGTGTTTTATTTTCAAATCTCTTCTGACAAGCTGTCGGGTTACCAAATCAATGTTATTATTTGGTACAACACCTCATTTTCTTCATTTTCATATATCAAGATAAAGGTGAGTGTACATATGTAGGAAACCTCAGTTTGATGATTTCGAAATATATGTGTATTTAGTCATGTGAAAAATAAAGTGTTTGTAGACGTAGCAAATAATATAGAAAAAGTATTAACTACAAGAAAAAATCCATTTGATATATAGAGGGGGTAGCCTTAGGTTAATGGGTTATGTGTCAACAGCTGCACATTTAGGAGAAAGTCAAGTTTTAGGTATTATTCCTACAACTTTAGCCGTGAGAAATCTGACTGGAAAACAATAGGGGAAGAATTACGAGTCTCATCCATACATGAACGTACAGATAGAATGCTTTACTATACAGACATTTTTATTACTTTACCATGTGCTTTTGGTTCATTGGAAGAAAATTTTCAAATTGGCTCTTGGACCTAGCTGAAGATCCACTAAAAACCTATAGGTTTGTTGAATGTTAATAACTATTTTGATTGCTTACTCTGTTTTCTTGATCAAACTGTGGAATAGAATTTTATTTCACATTCGGTGTGACAGATCCTTGTTTCTTCTACCAATGCGGATAAATTGATTGACAAATTACAGATAGTTACCTACAAACGTAACCCGGTAATAACTCAGATTGATTGGTCAGTAGGCCATAACAAGTGAAAACTAGATCTAACACTTCGTTTGTAAAGTTTTCTATTTTTTTTGTTTATTAGCATCATCATTTTAGTTTATATTTGCTTAAGTATCTCTAGAGTTTCTTTTTTTTAATAACTGACATTTCAGCTAATGTCTCTTATACTTTATCTCTTTCTATTTAAACATTGAGGACAATGTTTCATCTGGTTTAGGGGCAGGATAGTAGACATAAGTTGTATTTTACATTCCAAAAAAAAATTCAAAAACAATGATCGGGTCCGACATACCTATTTGATTAAAATGGCAAAGTAAAGAGTTTATTTTTGAACTATTGAGACGCATTCTAGGTCAAATTATATTAAAAATGGCAAAGTAAGGAGTTTTTTTTCTAACTTTTGAAACGTATTTTAACTAACTTTGTTGTTATTTTGTTTTGTATTTCATGTATTATAGTTTATTGCATGTAGTCTTGGTAATTCTTGTATAAAGATATTTGCTTTTCTACCTAGGTATGATTTTAAAATTATTTGGTTTGATTCACTATTTCTATTTAGGTTAGTAAAGAATGACTTCTGAAATATTTTTAAGCATAATGTTAAGCCTTGTGGTAAGATAGAAGATTTAATTTATATAGCCAAGAGAATTCTCATGTTTAAGTATATATTTTTCTAATCTCACATATCTTTTGTGAGTAAGTGGAAAGGTTGAAAAAACAACTTATAAACTTTCATTGATATTTTGAATTGGTTAATTTTTGTATAGATTGGTATTATTTGAATTAAGGAATAAGTTGGTTGCATAACTGAATGATGATTTAAAGTGAATTTTCAAATTGTATGTAATATATTTTGGTGAGGAACTACTTTTTGTATTTGGTAATGCTTTCTTGTATTCTTCCAAAAAAATAAAAATACAAAAAAGAAAAAAAGAAGAAGAAGAAATTTAGTTTAATAAAGTCTTCATTCAATTTTAGAAGATAAATATTTTGTAAGATAGTTTTTTTTCACAAAACTATATTTGTATTATTCTCACAAGACAATTGAAGTCCTAAAGTTAGTGCGTGTTAAGAATGATTGATTTCTAAACAATTAATTTTCCAATCTTGAGGTCAATGTTAATTTATATGTCTGCCCTTAAAATTGACCTTTTTTTTTTCTTGAGTGCTTAATTGTTTTCCAACTCCATGAGAGAAATCCTAACATTTTAAACAGTTTTTCACTTGTGAGGATATGAAGTTGAGACTTTTATGTACAGAAATTCTCAAGGTCTTTATTTAGTTCACATACACACACATATAATTTTGAAAGTTATAATTGAAAAAAACATAATAGCAATAGTGGCCTTGAACTGACTTTTTGTTTGAAACGCTTAGTTAGTTTTGCATATTCTATTTACGCTTGAATTGCTAGAGACTAGCAATAAGCAGGTTGGGGCATGTGATGAGCACAAAAAAATGCATATTTGTTAAGAGATTCAACCACCATTTAGCGTCACTAATTTTAGCATTTTGTATTGTTAAGCTTGAAATAAAGTGTTATCCTTAAAATGGTGATTAATAAATGTTATTTGCATAGGATTAGTAAAATAGACATAACTCTCAATGTAGAAATCTAAATAAAGAAATTCTTGAACCTAGAGTAACATGACTCAATCTTATATAAACTTAGAGAACAGTTAAAAAGCCAAATCCAACATTTTATAGGCCAAAATTGAGATACAACAGAACTGGATTACAACTTTTGCTCAGCTTGACCCACCTCATGTATTTGGATTGTATTTTACAAAATACGTACCCAATCAATATGATTCTTAAAGATGGGAAATACGGACTCAATTATCAATAACTCTTATGTTGATAGTAAAATCCAAAGAAGTCGTTATCATGAACCAAATTGTATTGTAAATTAGTAAAAGGGTTGTTGGCTAAAATCTGACATATCTTTGGTATTTTATCCATATCTGATTGGATACTCATCCAAATTGAATGAATCTCTTGGCTATGGAAATAAGAGATAAAATACTATAACTTTCATGTTGACCAAAATGGCTACATTGATCATTTCTATAGTCACAAAGGTACAACAATTAAGTAAAGGAGTAGGTTGCCTAAATTTTTAAAGATTGAAGTCACATTAAACATGTTTCCATTCATTGCCTATGTAAGGATACTCTTAGAAAGCTAATGGACATTTTGGAATGCTTTACAATTCTCTCATACTTTCTGTTTAACATGTATTGTAGGCTAAGCTAGAAATCTTGGCAAGGCTAGAGATAAACTTTTATGTGTAATAAATTTACTTCTAGACTTTGATTCTTTGTCAAGAGCAAATGTTTGCAAAGAGTTTAGTTATATCAAATACATTTATTATCAAATGTGCCATATTTTATATGTCTTCTAATTGATTGTTTAGGATGTGAAACTTTCAATTGAGTTATAAACATTGAATCAAAGTATAGAATATATTTATGAAGCATAATTGTGATTCTTGAACCCTTGCTTACATTATCATAAGACTTCTCTTTTAATTCATATACAATTCTATCTCATTCACATAAACTAACTAATTAATTTTCTCATTTGTTACTGTTTTAATATTTTTACTTCACTAATCTATTTTTTCAAAAGCTTTCTTGTGGGATCGACACCCCAATTTATACTACAATTGCCGCATTACATTTGAGCATAAACACCACGACGTTCATTCGAAATTCTGTAATATTTGTAATAAAGTCATAATTTCTTGATTTTGACAACAATTTCGCAATTTTACCTCTAAATTCATCACTTTTCATTCTTTAATTCTAAATCCGTATAAAATCATCATTAAGCACATAAATAGCCTTATATTCACTTAAAAACAAATAATTCCTAAGTAGATTGGGGACAAATATATATATATATATATATTTCATTCCTATCATTTTGATCCCACTTGATAAGTGTAGAGGAATATAAGATTTTTTTCTAAGTATAGTAGACTATTTTGATGAGTTAAATGAGTATTTGAGAGGCAACATTATAGAGAGAACTATAAGAAAAGCCCCTGTCGAAAAGAGGATAAAGAAATATAATATGTACAGATTTGTTTTCACATTCTAGGTGCATAATAAGTTTGTTGATTATTATTGATCTTAATAATTTATTCTTACTGATAATAATTTATTATTTTTTAATTATCTCAGACATGGATTTTTGTGGCTATAGTTGTATGAGGTTTTTGGTATTCACAATGGTCACTGCTTTCCTTATATTTTGTATTGGAAGAGTAACGGGACTCTTCTATTTGCAGATGTTAAGGAAACAATTTTGGAGAAGGGTTTGATGTGTTTTTAATCCATTCATATATAATTATGTAATTCTTGTTTTCAAATATGTGTTACCTAATGATAAGTGCATTTTATACATCATATTATATCTCATAACTTTATGTTTGCTTATTTTGATTATGAATATTGGGCTTTTTATGTATGTTAATGTCATTTTATAGGTTCAAAGTTAATGAGCTATTTGAGATTAAAATAAAAAAAAGCAAAAATATCAAATATGCTACAATGAATAGTAGTTTTGCTACAGTGCATAAAAAACCCAAGTCTTGGCGCCTAACCACCAAATCAAGCTCCTTTGGTAGAATGCTTGGCTCCTAAGTGCTGCCAACACCCAAAATTAACTTTAAAGTATGTGTCCTATTTTTAAGCCCATTTTAGAGCCCATATAAAGAATAATAAAAGCCTCACTTGTCAAAGAGGGGAAAGCATGAAATTACTTTAATTAAAATAAAGGATTTTAGTAAGAGAAAGCAATTTAGAGCTTGAATTCTTGAAGACTCATGAAGATTAAAGGCCAAAAGAGACATCTCCAACTATTTTCTCTTTTTTATTTCTTATTTACTTTAATTTAAAGTTTATATTTATAGTTTGTATTGCTTAAAACGTGGTTACTCTTGTAAACTTTTGGAATATTATAATTTTGTGCTTGACTATGGTTGGCTAAATTTATTGTTCTAGGGACTTGATGTAACTCTATTATATACTATGTTTGGATATTTTTAATTGAATAATGACTCTTTATTGTGTTATTCTTTTGTGTTTTCTAGATTTAATGCTTCTAGTTTGATTGAAAAATTGACTAGATGACCTAGAATGGTGGGTTATTGAAAGAGGTTAATTAAGTCTAATATATTCATTTTTTAAACTTAATATTTATTGTTAAAAATTAAGACTATTTGGCTTTCTATATATTTTATTATTATTATTTTTGTTGGATTGGAATCAATGGAGCAAATCAGGTCGAAACTCTAATGAAAATAAGCCAAAAATATCAAATTGTTACAATAGTCGCTATAGTGCTAGGCACCACAGTGTTTAGAAATGAGCGTCACGGCAACTAGAATTCAACGTCACGGCACGTGAACAGTATTAGAGGGAACAATAAGTAAATAGTAGCATGTGAACAGTGTTTTTGCTACAGTAACTTGTGAACAGTAATCCTACTCTAATTTGTATTTGATGTTTAACCCTAATTTGAAGACATAAACCTATAAATAAAAGGCCAAAAATGATAATTATTGAGGAAGAGAAAAAAAGAGAGAGGTAAAAACTTAGAGAAATAATTCACAACACAAAATCAAAGATCAAAGCCAAAGATTAAAGCAGCAAGATCAAGATTCAAGCTTCAAGTTAAAGAAAAGCGAGAAGCACATCAAGGAGTCACTTTAATTAGTTATTTTTTTACTATTTATTTATCATTATGTTCCTGGTCTTGTTGATCTTTATGAAATGGTTGGATACTTTTGGTTTTGTGATGGGCTAAATTGTTCATTTAGGGTTAGACTATGTAAACCTAGTATGGATTTGAATTTTGTTAATTCTTAGTTTATGATCTTACTATAATAGATTGATTCATTCTATTTGAATTTATTGATTTCATTATATCTGATCAATATTTTGAATGATTAAGGAACCATGATGAACTCGATGGATAGATTCAAGTGTTTAGTTTAAGATAGTTTGATGCATGATCATAGGGTAACAACTATGAGTTCCATCTAGGATAAACATATACCTAGGTGGTATGTATGGTATAATTTAGAATTGGTCTTAATGAATTACATTCTGATTTGTTAGAATGCGTAATATAGTTACTTGACCATCGACAGAGGCTTTGTGATGAAATTAGTGTCTAAGCTAACAATGGTATTAAGAGATTAACTAAGAGGTTAATAAATCCAATGAAATACTAGGGGATGAGTCAAAACCCTATATTATCTTTATTTGTGAATTCTATCATTTGCTTTTGTTTAGTTTAATTGATATAATTAGATTAGTTAATAAAATTTCAGATTGTGATTTTATGAATAAAAGTTTAGTAGGTACAATTTTAGTACTTGATTTATAGAATTAGATTACATATTCCCTGTGGGATTGATATCTGGACTTAAAATCCTATATTACTTGATACGATAGCGTGCTCTTGTACTTAGCTAGTGTGACATTAATCAGTTGTATGCTTATGAAAGATTAACTCATTTGTTAGACTTAAAAAGCATACTCTTAGCTTTTATTGAGTTTGGACACTAATAAAACTTAGATAATTAATTTAAGTGTTGCATAATGCATGTATAGATTGACAAGTTAGATAGGGATATCAACTTGAAAATGTACGCATAAGATTCAAATTTGACGCTCGCGAGAGCTGGTGAGATTAATATTGAATCCCTTGATTGTTGATTTCACAAAGTAGTTATTAATCACTAAAACATGAAGAACATGAGAAAGGTAGAGTGAAATCAAGACTTTAAGACCATTTACCGTACATTTCTCACTTCCTTAATTTGTTAAATTATTAGTTTGAGCATCTTTATTTTTCATTACTCACCCTAGAATTAAAATTAGCCTAGACAAAGTTAGGTCATTAGCACCTTAATATTTAACATTAATTTAGAAAATCAATCCTCATGGGAACTACTCTTACTCATCACTTTATTATTTTCTCACAATCTGTATGTTAATATATTACTTACTCATCACTTTATTATTACTTACAGTTAATATTTGCATGTGTTAGTTTCACGAATACATTTTTGGTGCCATTGTCACGGATTGCAGATTTTGATTTCTTACTAATATTGTGGTTAAGCAATTTGATTTTAATTTAGGAATTTTTTTTTCTTGTTGAGTTTTTATTATTGTAGGTGTTTTGAAGGTGCATGAGAAGAGTTCGTAGCTTGGAGCTTTTTCATTTTGATTTGGAAGTAGAGTGCCAAGCTATAATCAAGCGGAACAATTATAGATACAAACTATAGTCATCCTCAAGAAGCATTCCCTAGCAACACAGAGATTAATTCTATCAAAAATCTTAAAAAGGCATCGCTATACAAAATAAAGACTAAGAAGCGACGAGACAAGATCAAGAAGAAAATATTAGACACTAGCCAACAAGGTTCATTCATTTGGTCTAAGATTTAAATTTTTCTAGAAAGACTCAAATCAAGGTGGTCGAGGTTGCACCTAAGATATTTTCTCATGAAGTTATGGAAGTCAAAGAAAAGGAATGTTACCACTTTATCCTGAAAGGTATAGTAGACGATTATAGTGAAAGTCCCCTAGCAATAAGTGTTCTCAAAAAATGTGTGGTCTAGCTCCTCTACCTTCATCTTTTCTTGTATTCCTCGATTCTCTTCTTGAGGTACATCATTCACTTATATCTAGTGTACAGAGGGTATAGATTGAAGTTCTATAAGTAAGGGTCCTCAAACATATAGTTTAATCTATCATAAATCTAGAAGACGTCAAGCTGATGATGTTAAATCAAACGCTTGTTGGAAGGCAACACAAGTGAATTTTATTTTATTTAATATATTTTGTTTTATTCATATTTATAGTATTAGAATAGTAAGTCAACATTCAAGAATTCGAAAAATAAGTTGTAGCATTACGAGATAGAAAAATTTGATATCGTTGCATCAAGACATAAACGCGGTAATGCTGAGCCTTCATTTACCAAGGAAGTTTCCTACTCTTATTTTTATTCTTTTTCATTGAGGATAATGTCAAACTTAAGTTTGGGGGAGGGAAAACACTTATCCGTGTTTATTTACTACTTCATGAATTTTGATTGTAATTGATATAACTTTTGGGAAATGATAGAGGTTGCACTTATTCTTATGTTTAATCATTGTTTCAAGTTTTTATCGTATTTGTGATTTCTTGAACACATTGAGAAAATAGTTAAGATTATTTAGTCATACAAATTCTAGAACTTGTTTAATTATCACTCGAGGTGAAATCCAAGGTTACACATGATTGAGGAAATGCTTTTAGACTATGTTTGGATCGTTTGAGCCTTTCAAGCCTACCTATTATATATTTTTATCCATAGTCACCCACTTTGAGCCTAATGGCTATTTTTCTTTGTTAACTATACTATACCTTAGCCTTTAAATAAAATTTTCTTTATAACACCCTTCACACCATAAGCATAGTAGTCTTGTTTAAAGGGTTATAGAGAGTAATGAACTTATGGGAAGAATGAGTGAAATGAAGAATAGTTGTGGGTTTTGATTGCTCACAAGAAATTGAAAATTTTAGGTTTAGGGGTATAGTGACTTGTTTCAAAAAAAGAAAAAAGAAAAAAATGTAAGCAAAAGTTTACTATACCCCTAACTTAAAAAAAAGGAAAGAAAAAAATGAACAACAAAGTAGACAAAGGAAGTATGAAACAAGTTTGAGAGAACTTTGGAGAATAAAAGAAAGGTTAGATGATTCAAGAACAAAAATGTGTGTTTATGGTGTGAATTAAATCAAATTTATCCATTTTATCTTACCTTTACCCTAGCCATATATTACAAGCTAGATAAAACCATATTTGATCCTTAGTTATGTGTGCATCTACATTACTGTAAAATGGCATAAAAAGAAAGCTTATAGGATGTAAATAAAATAAAAATCCATAGAGACCATTTATTGCATCCTTGTGTGTATAAACTAATTTGAGTGAAAATGATTAAATGAGAATAACTTATCACACGCACCAAGTGAATCACATATAGGGTAAGGCTAGTACATGGATTGACATTTTAACATTTGTGGTATCTAGTATTTTGTATGAGTTTTAGAACATATACAATCTTTGAGAAATATTGTTAAACTTCAACCAACCCATCCTTTGTGTTTTAGTTTTTATTTTTATTTTTAGTTGTCTTTGCTTGAGGACAAACAAACTTTTAAGTTTAGGGGTATTTGATAGGGGTTACTTATATCTAATAATTTCATCTTCTAAATATTATTTAGCTTTTTATGTGTTTTATTGTTATTTTGAAGGCTCAGAGTCAATGGAGTATATAAGGCTAAAAATGTAATGAAAACAAGGCAAAAAGTATGCTAGTGTCTCAGCGCCCAAAGCCAGCTATGTGTATAGTAACATGTGAACAGTAATAGCGTGAATAAATAGAAGACTAAAAAGCCTGTTTCAAAGAAGATAGAGAAAGAGAAATTTTTAGAGGTTCAAGAAGATTAGGAGATTGAAGACTGCAACAAAATTAATTTTATCTATTTAACTCTTTATATTTCTAGTTTTCTATAATTTTTATAATGTTATTCTTGATAAGCTCTAGAACTCTTTATTTTATAATGTGCTAAATTTTTATTATAGGGTAATAGCTTTGAACTCATTATATGATTGAATTTAAGTTCATTTCTTATTTTTATGAACTCAATAATATAATTATTCAATTATTCTATGCTGAATGCTTTCTATTTACTTAATCACTAATTCGATTGTCGTGGGAACCCTAATGAACTTGACAAAGGGATTTTTTTGTTAGACTTGAATAATTTGATATATGATCATAAGGTAACAACTATGAGTTTAGAAATATAATTATATGGCATATATGGTAGTAATCGATTAGTTCTTAATGAATCTTATTCTATTCTGATTACTGCAGACATATAAGTAGTTGGTAGGGTAAGATATAGTCACTTGACCATCGATAGAAGCTTGTGATCATATTAAGAATCTAGCCAACAATTTATATTGAGGAATTAATTTCAAAAAAGATTATTTGGTTTGAGTAACATATCAAGGGATAGTTGTAATTTTAAGTTTGATATGTTATTGGTGCCTTTATCTTTTTATCTTTAGTTTTATAATCTTGTTAGTTTTCTATTTATTTAGTTTAAATTACTATCTCTTGATTTTTATTTGTTTGAATAAAAGTAAGAAGACACAATCTTAGTAATTAGCATAATAATGTCAATAATTCCTCATGGGAATAATACGTGGGCTCAAATCGTACATCAGGCTTATGCATGGCAAATGTATATAACAAGTGGCAAATGCATGCCTTAAGAATGTGACAAGTGTCATTAAATAGCCATGTATCCACTTTAAAATGTCAACCAATATAACCAAATGCAAATGTTGCATTTGGTTAATGTTTTTAATCGGCCAAATTGAAATGAAAGAGAAGAGTTCTCTTTGTTAGAAGAAAAAGATACATTTGGCCAAGTCAAAGAAATATTGCAAGAGTTTTAATTTTGTCAAAGTGAGAGAGTTACCATTCGGCCATTAGAGAACTAAATTTGCAAAAGTTACAATTTTGTTTTCTTAAGCATATATTCGGCCAAAGAGAGAAACAAAGAGCTTAAAGTGTTTAAGTAACAATTCTGCTGAAAATTTAACAAACTATGATTCTAGCTTCTTCAATCCCATCAATTATCGGAGACTAGAATTGCTTGCGAACCCACTTTAAACTGAGCTCCAAAAATTGAAACTTTACCGAAAGACATTAACAACAAGTTTTGATATTGTTAATGCAACAAACTTCAATTATGTATTGTTGAAATAGAAAATTTGATTTCAATTTTACTGTACGATGTATTTATGACATGCATTATATGTTTCAATGATTACACAATTATATACATGCACATTAGGCACCAATAATATGGTATTAGAGAATGTTGTGTGCTATTTTAGGTTAAATTGAATGTCGTGTTTTGTTTGGGATGCCCAGGAACAATGGATACTGCATTTTTAAGTGTTGAAAGTATAGTGCCAGTTTATTATTTGAAAGAATACTGGGGCATTGCATGCGTAGCACATGAGCATTCATATTATTGGGATGAACATTGAGGCATTGTGTATGTGACGTAAGAGTGTTCAAGGCTTTAGAATGAATGTTGGGGCAGTATGTGTCTAATGTTGGGGCATTGATGACACTACGTTGATCACCACAACATGGCATTTCTGGCGTTGAGGCATTCTAAGCACTACAATTGACATATAGGCATTATATGTTGTCACGCTTGGGCATTTTGTGATAACGCAAAGACGGTCATAAATTATGACGCTAAGGCATTCAAAGAATTAACGCTAGGGTGTTATAATTTCTAATGCCATGACGTTTAAAGTATTCACTTTATTTTGCATGATTCGTAAAAACTTAGATATATCATCAATCAGAAGATGACTAGAAGTGTTTATGAAAATAACTCTTTCGAAGGGGTAGAAACCTATCAAAAATGGATAGAGGATAATTTAAAGGTCAAATCATATATCTTAACCTTAATGTCTACTAATTTTTAGAAGGAGCGTGTACACATGGATAATGCAAGTAGTATTATGCTCCATCAGAAAGAGATGTTTGATATATACAAGCTAGAGGATGAGAACAAAAGTAAAGAAATGTGTTTCCATTATGATGAGGTTGGACATTATAAACGCTACTGTCCAAAGTACCTTATTATAGAAAAGATAAATCACTTAGGTGAATGAAAGGAATAAGTTCGAAAACTTTGAATGATATGAAATTGTGGCACATACGATTATGTCATATAGGAGTAATGCGTCTAGCCATCTAGTTGAGGATGATCAGATACCTGATTTTACTATAGAAATTTATCGAGTTTGTGAATCTTGTATTCAAGGAAAAATAACCATATCTCCTTTTGTTGATATTGGTTACCAGGCTGTTGATTTATTGGAACTAATACATAGTGATGTATGCAGTCCAATGAATCACACTGCCAAGGTTGGGCTTCGATACTTTGTTGTCTTTCTTGATGATTTGTCACGATACGGACATATGTTTCTGATGAAACAAAAGTCAGAAATGTTGGATATGTTCAAAGAGTTTCATCTAGAGGTAGAGAAACAAACTGATATATATAGATATATATATAATGCCTTTGATCAGATTGTGGCAGTGAATATATGAGCCGTGAATTCATAAATTATTTAAAGCAGAATAAGATTCTTGCTCAGTATATTCCTTCAGATACTCACTCAACACAATGGTATTTCAAAGAGAAAATGAACTTTATTAGATAAGGTTCGATCGATGATAAACTTTATCAGTCTTCCAGATTATCTATGGGGTTATGCTATAGAAACTGATGCTTATTTATTGAATAGATTTCCATTGAAAGTTATTCCTACTACTCTGCAAGAGATATGGATTGAGAGGAAACTGAGTCTTAAGTGTGTTAAGATTTGGGGTTGTCCTACTTACATAAAAGTTGCGTAACATGATAAACTTGTATTCATTGCTACAAGTATCTGTTTCTTGGGTATCCTTAACATTTTATGGATATCAGTTCTAGATCCAGGGAATGAAAAATATTCATTGCTCATAATGCCACTTTTCTTGAGAACATATTTCTCGTAGATCATAAGATTATAAAAGGATTGAACGTGATGAAGTCAATCCAAAAGTTTATGAATCAATGATGGAACCTCAAGCTTAATCGAGTGAGATAAGGTTGACATACCCAACTTGTAGGTCGAAACAAATCTCAAGGCCACTTGTTAGGTATGATTTGTTTCCTAAAGGTGCCTTTGAGGTTTTCTCAGTTTAAGAAAATGATCTTTTCACTTATATAGAGGCGATGTTGAACATCGATTAAAAAAAATGGCAAGATGCCATAAAATCTAATATTGACTCTATGCATAATAATCAAGTCTGGACTTGGTTGAGTTTCCTGAAAGAATTATTCATTCTGGTTGTAAATTGGTTTATAAGCGAAAGTGTGAGCTCGATGGGAAGGTAAAGACCTTTAAAGCCCGATTGGTGGCAAAAGGTTATACTTAAAGATCTATAATTTAATTATAAGGAAACCATTTCACCAGTAGCCATACTAAAGTATATTCGAATTTTATTGGCAATGGCAACTTAATATGATTTTAAGATTTGGCAGATAAATGTAAAGATGGCTTTTCTGAATAGATATGTCAAGGTATAGATATACATGGAGCAACTTGAAGGATTATCGAAAATGATATTGGTATGTTACAATCAGTTAAGAGTCATTTGAGTAAGAGCTTCTCCATAAAGGATTTTGGAAAGGCTTCCTATATGCTCGGTATAAAGCATTATAAAGATAAAGCTAGGAAACTGATAGGACTCTCACAGTCCTCGTACATAGACATTGTTCTTAAAAAGTATAGCTTCAGTAACTGTAAGACAATTAATGTACCTATCAAATATAGCATTCATCTTTCCATGAGGATATGTCTTTAGGAGGAAGATGAAAGAGTTAGAATTGTTAACATACCGTATGCATTAGTTGTAGATAGCTTGATGTATGTCATGTTATGTATGAGACTTAACATCAGTATAAATTTAAAGTGTAACAAGTCAGTATTATTTTGATCTAGGTAACGACCATTGGATGGTCTTGAAATATATCATGAAATACCTTAAGGGTAAAAAGGATAAGTTTCTAATTTATGGAGAAAGTAACTTATAAGTGTGGGGATACACTAATTAAGACTTATAGTCTTATCTGAATAATGCCTTGTTTAGTTGGAAGAGTGTAAGGAAGGCATTCGCAATTGATTTTACTACAGGGGAGGAATACATTGCATCTTCGAAAGCTACAAATGAAGTTATGAGGATATGAATATTTGTTGCAGAGCTCGAAATAGTCCCAAGTTTAGTGGATCTTATCCCACTATATTGTGATAACAATGGGGTAATTGCTCAAGTCAAAGAACTAATGCTACATGAGAGGTTTAAGCATATGGAGGGGAAATACCATATAATTAGAGAATTCTTAGCAAGAGGAAATATAATAGTATATAGAGTAGACTATATGGATAATGTAGCGGACTCACTCACTAAGGCTTTAACTCTTAGGGTGTTTGAGAAACACGTGGCATCAATGGGTATTATATATCATCGTGAATAACACTAGAGTAAGTGAGAGTTGTTAGAGATGGTGGCTTAATGCCATTCCATTTTGTATGAATAATTATTTATTTAATATTTCTATAAAGAACATTTCAATAAAATCGTTAATATTTATTATATAGTACTAAGCTTGTTACTTTTCAGACATTATAATCTAAAAGAAGTTTAGATCCGATCTAAAGGAGTTTAAGTCAGCGCCAAGGGTTAGTATTCTAAGAATTAGAACCTTGTTTGAAATGAGACAAAGAGTTGAGAATATATTAGTAATGACATAGTTGTAAGGAGTTGCAAATGGTGTTAATAAATGTCATTATACAATATGTTATTGAAATCATTGTTCCTAATTTATGGTTGTCGATATAGGTTAATTGATATACCTTATAGATCAGAGTATACTTATATTTGGATTGCCCAAATGATTAGTTTTAGAAGACCATGAGCTTAGTGGAAACTCGTATAGGCATGCATGTATTCAATAAGGATTGAGTACTAAACACATTAATGATGACCTCTAATAAACATCCTATAGAGCCATCAATGGAAGGTCTTTTCCAGTTGAGTAGTATTCATGATCCTTTAACCTGAGTGCCATGGTAGAGACCTTTTATAGTTTGACCTCTGGTGTCATTGGGTATGGTTCAATGCTCATAGAGTCTAGTATGTATAGGTATGGGATCCGTCAGCTCATATGGGTAAGATGTATATCCTGATGCTCTGAGATTGCATTTTAGGAAGTTTTGTAGCCACAAATATAAACCCCGAAGAAACGTTTTCCTTAAGGTTAAATAATATCGCAAAGGTATTTGTGGATATTGTTTATGAAAATACAAATCTGGAGACAAGTTCATAGTCAAACATATAGAGATTTGATGGTGATGATCTATATCTCAACTATTCCAGAATTTAGGTGATTGAGGGATTATACGTATATGGTTAACCTAACTTGTATTGTTCAATGCACCATTCTATAATATTGGTAATGTGGGTGTAGAGCATTATTCATAGATTTATAGAAGTGTTCTATAAGACAAATAGGTGTGAACCTAGAGAGGCTTACAATATAAAGTGTACTCATTAAGCACTGGTGTAGCAGACTGTGTCAGACAGTTCGATTCGCAAAATTTTTGAAAAGTAGAATTTGTTTCAAGATCTCTTAGGAAGTACACTTGTCAAGTCTTAAGAGTTAAAACTTTTATTTTAAATAAATAATTGTTGTTAATTTAATTAATTGGTGACAAATGGCATGTGCATGGCAAATATATTTAACAAGTGGCATTAAATAGACATTTATCCACTAGAAAAAGTCAACCTATATAATCACATGCCAATGTTGCATTTGGTTAAGGTTTTCAATCGGTCAAATTAAAATGAAAGAGAAGAGTTCTCTTTCATAGAAGAAAAAGATACATTCGGCTAAGTCAAAGTAAATTTGCATGAATTATAATTTTTCCAAACTAAGAGATTATCTTTAAACCATTAAATAACTAAATTTCCAAGAGTTGCAATTTTGTTTTCTTAAGTATATATTCAGCCAAAGAGAGATTAGAATTGCTGGAAATTTAAAAAGCTACCATTCTAACTTTTTTAATTCTAATGTATGTTGAAGATTAGAATTGCTTACGAATCCACTTTAAAGTGAGCTCTAAAAATTGAAACTTTATCGAAAGACATCAAGAGTAAGTTTCCGAGAATGTTAATGTAACAAAATTCAATTAAGTGTATTTATTGAAATAGAAAATTAGATTTTAATTCCATTGCTCGATATATGTATGGCATGCATTATATGCTTTAATGATTACATAATCACATGCATGCACATAGGCACTAATAATATATACTACATTGTGTAAAGAAGAAAAGAAAATTTTTTGTAAGACATTAGCAGAAATCAAGGTACCCATAGGATATTGTTCAAACTTAGTTTTGAACTTGCATAATTGTCATATTATAATGCAATAATTACTACTGCTTTTCATACAAGACATTCTCTATAACACGTTAGAGTTTCTATAACAAGGTTTTGCTTCTTCTTCAATTGTGTAGGTCAATAGTGGATAATTAAAATCTTGAGAGTTACAACTTGATCTTGTAATTACATTGTGCTTTTTCAAGAAGTACTTTCCACCTAGTTTCTTTGACATCATAATGCATTTAACTATGCATCATGTTAAAAAGATTAGGCTTTTTGCTAGTCCATAACTCATACGGAGTTTAAAATATTGCTTTACTTGAAACTTTGTTTAAGATATAAACTACAGTCTTTAGTGCTTTTTCCTATAGTGATTTAGGTAAAGAAGAATGACTTATCATACTTCTCACCATGTCTATAAGTGTTTGATTTCATCTCTCAGAAACACAATTCATACTTAATTTCTTAGGCATTACGTATTGTGGGAATATTCTGTATTTCTATAGGAATTTTACAAAAGTCTTGGACGTTATTCACTGGATCTGTCATATCTGCAATAGTATTCACTACTACTATTATATTTAACGGCTTTAATTTTCTTGCAAAGTTGATTTTCAACTCAACTTTGAAAACTTTAAACGCATCTAGAGATTGAGAATTCATACGAATCAAGTAAAGATACCCATAACAAGAATATTCGTCAGTGAATGTAATAAAATACTGTAGGCCATTTTAAAAAGCCATAGGGAATAGTCCATAATATGTATTAGTTCTAAGACACTAGAGATCTTGTTGGCACCTAATTTTATATTGTTGTCTATTTTCACTTAATGTACTCAATATAAACTTTAAAATCTGTTAAGAGAATCAAGAATTCTATCTGACATAACTATTTCAATTCGCTATTTAGAGATATGTCATAAACATTTAATCTATAACATAACAAAATTTTCTTTAATTAACTTTCACTTTCTACCACATTTATTAACATGGAAAGATTTATTAAAAGAGGAATGAGTATCCAATTTATAACAATTATCAATCACCGAACCTATACTGACAATATTTAAATTTTGATAAAGACTAAAATTATTATTTTTGAATGGACAAGAATATATAAATTTGTCTAAACTGAAAACATAAATTAAATTTTATCTAAATGACAATACATAATAAGTCTCATCTAAATCTAAATAACAATAAGGCTTTAATTGTAATATAAACAATCTTATGGCCTCTATAGGAGCTACATTGTTGTTTTCCACATAGATGAATCCTTTAGATCAAATGGCAATTGATTCCTCAGACAACCCTACATAGACACATTTTATGTGAGTATTGTGGGAGATGGTGCTTATGTGCTATTTCAATATTGTATGAATATTAATTGTTTAATATTTATACAATAAACATTTCAAATGAAATTATTAATATATATGTGGTAAGATGCTTGTAACATTTTGGACATTGTATGATCTAAGGAGTTCAGATCATGTCTAATTGAGTTTAGACTATGAATAAGAGTTAGTGATATCTAAAGAGTTATAGGCTTGCTAAAATGAGACAAAGACCAGTCAATATACTAACAATGATATAGTTGCAAATAGTTGCAACCGTTGCTTGAAAATGTCATTGTGCAAGTATGTTTTTGAATTATATTTTTCTGATCTATTTTCACCAATGCAGGGTCTAACAAGAGGAACCTTATTAGATATAGATCAATGTATATCTATATCTGGATGGTCTAGATGATTAAATTTTGCAGACCTTGATCTTTGAGAAAGCTTGTATAGATATAAGCATTCACTTAAGACTGGGTACTGAACATATATAACGAAGACCTCCAATAGACATCCCATAAATTCGTCAGTAGAGGGTCTTTTCGAGTTGAGTAGTATTTGTGGTCCTTTGACCTGGGCACCATGGTGGCTTGTGAGTATCTACTATACTTAAGTTCTATGAATATCAGAGTCCTTTTGTGGTTTAAGCACTAGGTGTTGCTTGGTATGATCCGATGTTCATGGAGTCCGGTGTGTAAATATATAGGATCATAAACTCATATGGGTGATTTGAATATTTTGATGCTCCAAGATTGTATTCCAGAAACTTTGGTGGCCACAAGTATAAAGACCTTGGAAAAAGTTTCCTGAGTGATAAACAATATCACAAAAGTGTTTGCGGATATTGTTTATGGAATAATAATCTAGGAGATAAGTTTACGGTTGAACAATAGGAGACTTGACGGTGTTGATCTATGTATCCGCTCTTCCAGGATATAATGACGAAGGGATTGTACGAATATGGATTAACCTCAACTTGTACAATTCAACGCACCATCTTGTTTTATCCATAATGTATGTATGGGGTATCGGTTATGAACTTACGAAAGAGTTCCATAAGATAAAATGGGTATAAACCTAAAGAGTCTCCCTATATGAAGTGTACTCCTTGAGCACTGGGGTAGCACACCGGATTGAATTGTTCAATCTGAAAAGTTCTAAAAAAATATAAATTTATTTTAGGATTTCTCAGGGAGTAGTTAAGGTTTAAGTGTTAAACTCAGAATTGTGCCAATTGAGACTTGACACATTTATTTACCAAGTGCATGCCACAAGTTATGTCATTAATTTATAATAGCACAACACGTGGCATTAGTAGATATAGCTACCATTTAAATAAAACAATTGTTGTTGCATTTAAAAGAAAAGAATTCAGTCATTCATTTATTTCAGGGTCTCTTGGGGAGTAATTAGAGTTTAAATATTAAACTCAGGATTATGCCTAGTGAGACTTGACACATCAATCTACTAAATATGTACAACATATTATGCCATAAATTTGCAATGGCACAACACATGGCAATATAATTAATATTGTTTTATTTTTAAAAAAGGAAGCAAGAAAAATCAATTTTTTCCATTACACAAATCTAAATGAATTTGATTCATTATTAATGCTACATGTTCATTTTTGATTGGCTTATTAAAAGGTTAATGGCTACTTGTTTAATTTCTATTTGCCCAAAGAAATTGAATCAAAAGCAATACAATTACAAATGGAAAATAAAGCAGCACGTGGCAACTTTTCTAAAGCATTAAACTAAAGAATGCCACTAAGTTGCTCCATCAAATTACCAATGAAATCAAGTATGCCACTAAGCTTTAGTATGGCCTTGTCATGCTTGGATAAGTGACAATAAAGTAAATTTCTATTGCCTTTGATGGTTGGCAATATATACTGTAAATTGGTGGCCGAATTTTGCATATAAAAATGTGTAAGAGGGCATCATGCTATCTTAAAATGTTAAGAAAATAAGGAAAATGACTAAGAATTAGTACCCGAGAGACATAGAAGCAAGAGTTGCTTCAGTAAATAATTCTTATTGAAATTAAAGCTATCACTCTAGCTCCCCAATCTCACCAAAGTTGTGGACTATAATTGCTCGCAGGATCACTTCAGGGTGAAACTCTGGAAATAGAAACTACTTTGAATTGTCTTTATGTAATATCCAATCCCTATTAGTAGTATTAGCGCCTAGATTTCAGTATAGGGCAAATAAGACACCGTAGGGTTACTCAATTTTAATCCTATTAGAAATATTCCCTTTATAGTGCACGTGAGAGATATTAGACCTAATTTGGTAATTTCACACTTGATCGGTGCGCCGGAGGACCCTAAAATATTTTTGGAAATTTTCTCTATTGGCTTAGAAAAGGAAATTCTAATTTACTACATGAATTTCCATTTAAGGGTTATGAATGGAACAAACCTTTGTTGAGAAACATAATCCATATATTAGAGAATGGACCAATTAGAAGAAATCTCATGGATTGCCAAGTTGGAAGTTCTAGTTAGTTCTTTGAACTATTCTAACTAGATAGTTACAAATGAACTAATTACATAATTAGTTTTTAACTAATGGCAAATTAGAAGTTTTAAGTAAGTTGAAGGGCAAAATGGTCAATTGAGGGAGCACTATATATATGTTAGAAGTGTATAGAAATTTGAAGAGAGATCAAAACCAACACTTAGCCAAAAAAAGAGAGAAATTCGAGCTTCAAAGGGGGGTGCTGCTACAGTGACTATTCAAGTTTTTTTTCATGATTTTTCATGTGTAATCAAGCTAAAATAAGGTTACATATGAATCCTTAAGCTCAATTAAAGCTTCAATTAGTGGAAATTCAAGAAAAAGAGGTAAGAAAAGCATTGTTTTATGAGTTTGATAAGTGAACTTTCAAGAATGCTTCAATTGACATTCTTATGTGTATTCTTGGCATAGATTGAGTTGAATTCTAGTTTGGAGCTTGAAGGAGTCATCAATTTGAAGAAATTGGCAAGATGAGAATTAGGATTTTTGGTGATTTTGTTGTAGAGATTTCAATTGGTTGTAATTAGGGCTTTAGAATGAAATTGGCATGATTTTGTTGTAATTGGAACAAGAAATTGAGAAAAGGAATGTGTTGGAACCTAGGGTGAAATTCTGCCACTTTAGGGAAGTTAGGAATTGAGTGGTGTTTTGATTGAATTATTGTGTGTAAATGGTGCATATTGTAAATTGAATGTATATGGTTGATGGAAAAATCGAAAATGAAGAAAATGGGATATAATTGTCCATGTTGGAAAGGTGAAGGACAATTATGTCCAACCAAGTTATAAGGTGTTCAATAACTTTTAGGGCGCCGGATGGTGAGTTAGTTTCGATTATGGTTCCGTAACTAAAATTAGGAAGTAGTATGCATCCGGACTTTGTATGGCGATTAGGGCGTTTAGTAGTTAAATGAGATTCTAGCATTCGATTTAGTTCTAAATGTCATTTGTGGCGTGTATGTGAAGATAACCAAGAGCGTTAACGGGAGCAGAAATCGGGAGCGAAATTGAGCGCGGATCGGTTGTGAGTGGAAATCTGCCATTTCTTTTACTTTTCGGTTATTATGTTTTCGCACAATGACTATATATGTTTTATGAGCTTTCAATGCATAAACATGATTTATGATCTTGATATATTCATAGACATGCTTTTACATGATCAATTTGCGAAACAGTTTTAAAATTCTGCATTTGTTTTAAAGGCTATTGGTACCCTCAGATTGTAGTGGTGATGATTGTATTAAACCTGGCCGGTATATCCCGTGCACATGGGCAGGTTTTGGGGGCGTGTCACTAACTCCGGGAAGTCGGGATGTCGAGTCATGTGAGTCACCCTATGTGTACGGGGTATTATCTCACTATATGTATGCGATGTAGGATTCTGCTGCATAGCCAGTGAGATGTCTTGAGATGTCACTGCGGGTGCTGCTAGTTGAGGTGCCCCGTGACCTACTCACGTGTGCGGTGCTAGTTGAGTCGCCGCGTGAGTATAGAGCTTTATGGTTACCATTGGTACAGTTTAGAAAAAAAATGGCCGAGCGAGAATTTTACTAGTTTTTGATTTACCGATAGCATTTATGCATTCATATACACAAAGCAGTTATTATGTTACACAGATTTTGGATATTGTTTTCCAAAGATATAGATAAAACCCGCTCGGCAAGATTTCATTAACATATGATATTAGAAACCGTTTTACAGTTTTACATCCGTTTTAGAAGCATAATTTCTGCATGTACTTTAGAAATTGCTATCTTTGTATAATGTTCTTGTAATTGAAATTACACTCACTGAGCTCCTTTAGCTCACCCGTTTTATATTTTATGTTTTTAAACCCCTTTCCCAGGTGCAGGTCTCGGTACGCAAGCTGCTGATTCTCCTGTTGCTGAGTAGTGGGCTGAATCCGAAGATCATTTTTGTACATGTAAATGTGCTAAATAGCACTCTTTACTTTATGCATAGTAGTAGTAGGCATGTATATTTGTATGTATGTTTTGAACCAACAAGAAAATATTTTGAGATTATGATGATCATCTTTACTTTTCATGAGTATGCTCATTTTGTGATTTAAATGAAACTTTTAAGTTGTGTTGGATTTGATTTGGAAAGGACCAGAGGTCCGAATTGGTAGTATTGAGATGTGTTGGAATTAGAAGTAAAATTTCTTTGCAGGTTTTATATGGATTTTTCGAAAAACAAGGGAAACTCTGTCTGTTTGTTTTTAAAATTAAGATGTCATTTTCATGTATATTACTAGACCTTCTTAGTAGTAACAAGATTTAAAAAGGGGTTCGCCTTGCGGAATTTCTCAACTTATCTAGTTAGGTTCGGAGGAACTTCCGTCAGGGTGCCCGACAAGGCCGCTAGGATCTATAGTAGAGGGTCTCGGGTCGGGTCCTGTCACTTTAAGGTTCATTTCTTATTTCATTAATGTAATGAAATATTTGTATGTGTGTATTTTATTTCCGCTACACACATTTTACATTTGAGACATGTAAATATATATTAATAAAAATTAAAAAATGCACATATTCACCTGCTGTACAGCACATTAGCACAACAAGTATTTGTACTTGTATTTATCCACCAAGTGTGTTTGGGTACAAAATCTAGATTTACTTCAAAATAAACAAAGTTGAGTAGTGTACCTTTCTTGACTTGTCATTTGGCGTAGTTGGGACATTCCTTCTTCATATAATCAGTCTTTTTGCAAAGAAACAAGAATTATCATACTTTTTTTTTTCTTATGCCTTATTATGTAAAGTTCCCATTATAACTTCCTTTTCTTTATCACTTTTTCTTATTAATAACCTTATCTTGAGAAGTACTTGTTAAATGAACCCTTTCAGACTTTTCTCACTTTAATACTTCTTCTTCTTGCACATAATGTGAAATGAGCTTGTTAAGAGTCTATTTATCCTTTTAGGTGTTGTAACTCACTTTAAATTTACTATATTATGCAGAAAGAAAAATTAGAATTAGATATATAAGTTAATCATTAGACAATTTTAACTTTTATGCCTTTAGTTTGGAAGCAATATTAGAAATCTCTATGTTCTACCCTCTTACATTCCCTTTTCTTTTATAACTTATTGAAATAAGGTTATTTAGTAGTGTACTTGTTTTAGTTTTTTATTTTTAGCAAAAAGTTTTTCAGTTTCCTTTAGGAATGTCTTAGCATTTTCCTCCTAAAAAATAATGCCCCTAAGGTTTTCAGAATTTTAAGTTTCATGATCATAGGACAAATACGATTAGAATGATCACACTTCTTTAAGTCTTTTTTTTATCCTTAATGTAACTTAGATTAGTGAGAGCAAGAGGTTATTGTCCAAAGTACAAGGCTAAGATCCATGCAATCGAGAATGATCATGATGTTCTCATTTCAATTCTTGAAGTTTGTATCATTAAACACAATGATAAATTTTATATTTGCAAATATGGAAGAAGCAAAAGTAGAAATTGAACAAAGAACATAATATAAAATAACATGTTCATAACTAATAATTATATCATGACCTAAAGCATATACAACCTAGAATAATTTAACACAAGTATATAGGTAATACAAGTAAATATATAAAGGTGGGCTCCATCAAAAGATACTTAGTACAATATTGATATTTTATTTTTGGATAAAAATATCAATTGTAAGTGGTACTCTTAATACAGCAATCAAATATTAAAGATAAATCTTGCCAACAATAAGCTTTTCTTTGAATTAACTTATTACATGATTAAAAAACTTGATAACTATCACACATTTATTGCCGCAAATATGCCTATTATTTGCCGAAAAAATATATTCTTTTAAGTCGATTATTTTTCACATAGACAATAAACATATTCATTTTAATACCACAAAATTAATATATCTATAAACAGAGATTACTTTGACAACATGTTATTTCAATTAATTTATTTTGAATTACAAGACAAGTTGTGCAAAGAAAAATAATCAAAATTTTTGAAAATAGAAAATTTTAGTTTTCTTGTGTATTGGAGTGGAACCAAGGCCACTAGGGTTAAAGTAGTGCGGCGCTGCTAATTGCCCGAAACAGGATCAATTTTGGGTTAATAATGGTTGGGCCAAATCTAAAATGTCCGGGTTTTGGGATGGATATTTTTGAACTAGATCGGGTCAACCCAATTCTCCTAAGAAGCCAAAACCCAAAAAATTAGGTCAAAATTAACCTATCATCCCAATGCTGTGGCACTACCCATGTAGTGTCACAGTGATGAATATAGTTTTTTTTTTACCCTTTAAGGCTTGACACTACAACACTATGAATACAGTGCCGTAGCGCCTAACCACTACTTGGTCTGGCGCTGTAGTGCCATAAAGTAGCGCTACGACGCTTAGCTACTATTATGCCTGGTGATATGGACTCTAGTTGCTGTCTAAGTGGCACTGCAATGCCATAAAGTGGCATTATTGTGCTGTGTGCAAATCTAAAATTTCACATTCATCGAAACATGCTAAAAAAAATCAAATTGAAGCTGAATTTTGATGTTTTCATCCTTAATTCTTCAAATTAATGACCTTTAATCAAACTAAATCATCAAATTATAACGAAAACCATAAACTTAATATTTTTCTCAACAAAATTATATAAAATTTGTAAAATTCATACATAAAATATCTTTACTCTAACAAGCCATATGGTAAAATACATTCAAACATGAATATATTCATGAAAAATCCTAATATTTAACATGATATCTGCTATAATACCACTTGTTGGACATAATTATAAATCAAGATTGATACCCACAAAATACAACTCTAGGTCTATTTTGTCAAATTATCAAGATACATGTTAAAAAAAGTTTACATTATAAATCTATAGTAATTTGAACATGAGGGTTAATAGCTTTCAATGAGAAAACGAGAATTTAGCGGCCTTCTACAATCAAATTCGTGTAGTGCTCAATGGGGGTTCTCTCTTTATGATGGAAAGAGAAAAATAGCTCTATGAAAAATGATTTGACTTGAGGACTACAGCCCTATAAGAGTTCTTTATACACTAAATTAACTATCATCCCATCAGTCATAGTTTAACTAGTATTGGGTCTCTATATGTAACAAACTCATACTCAATAAATATTTTTATAACTAATAAATGATAGTTCAAATAAATAACTAAAATTAGCATTAATTTTAAGATAATCCATAATATATAAAATATTCCTAGAACGCTCAGAGTTCTTAATTATCCATCCACCTAATCATCTTCATATAAATATTATTATGATAAAAAAAATCATTTATGTCATTTTTGGAACACATAGTTAAGGTCTATTTGACAAAAAAATATTTTAGTTTGAAACCACAATTACTCTAAAGTTATAATAGGTGAGTATTTGATATACTTAATTGTGAAGTGAAATTAATGTTTATAAAAAAATTTAGTTGTTAAGCTTACAAAGTTAAGCACAGACACCTTTCTACCAAGTCGATCCTAGTTCGATATTTTTGAATAATTAAGGTGTCTTTTTTAAATATATAAAAAAAAAGAATTAAGACGGTTCACATTGCAAATTATTTTTAGAAAAGAAATTAAGTAGTTAAGTAAATGCATATTCCAGTATTTTCTTAGTCATGACAAATGTTTTTATTTATTTCGAGTAACTATAATTATTAGCAGTAATCATTATAGTTAAAGAGAGCATGAAGGGTTCGACGATGTGTTGAAAGGGACGGTGAATGATAACAAATTCTACTCCCCTTTCCATGAAAAGAAGGATTTTTATGTTGTTAGGGTTTTGTATTATATTAAAAAAAAATTATTTAGCTCTTAATTTTTTTTAAAATATTGATTATTTATTAACTTTTGTCTTAACTAGAAGAGGGAAACGAATTTACAATATATGAAAAAGGAATACCTTTTTAATTTTAGGACTCAAAGGACCAAAAGTATCTTACTATCTCATTTGGGTCTCAGCCTAAGAATCTTTATATTTGGATTTTATTTAGTGCGACATTATAAGTACCAAACCATGGTCAACAAAATAAGCGCGTTAGGTTGCTTGAAATCACATATCTTGTTTGACATACATTGATATGTGTATAAGGTTGGGCTAGAGACTTTTGTTGATTTTTGTACAACAATAATATTATACAAGATTTGCATTCGTATTTATCAAAATCTAAATTATGCTACAAAATAATCTCAAAGACAAATAGTTTTGTTTTTTTTAAAAATCATTATTTTTAAGAGTGAAGGATGTGTTTAGTAGCGTTTGTCAAAAATAACTTTTTAAAATGAAAAATAGGGAAAATGTGTTCGGTATTATTTAAAAAGAAAAGAGTAATCGTAGTTGTCTTAGAAAAAAGAAAATATTTTAAAAATAATGAAAAATAACGCAAAACTATTTTCAATATTTTTTTTGACATGAGAAAGGAAGGATTTAAATTTAAGACCTCTATTATTAAAGTAGAAGTAAATGTATTGGCAGTCATTTACTAGTGGGCTGTAAACACAAGTACATTGTTAACAATATTTTAAAAATAATATTTTCTATTTGATTTGTACTTTTAAAATATATTTTCTACTTTCAGAAACGAATTTCTTAAAAGACTAAACGAAAAACATTTCGTTGAAATTTTCATCTTTGAGACAGAAATTTGTTTCTAAACGAAAAACTCAATAGTCCAAACAGGCACAAGTCCCCTAACCAAAAGCAATTTGCGCCCAAATCTTACAATAATTTTCATATTACAAAAAAATCATGATTAATTTTTCCGCCCTCTTTACTTTCAACTATCACTTCACTGTTTCTTTTCTTTTTAAATCATTCATTCAGGTATTCATTACACCCTCTTCAAAAATCTAAAGCTGCTGTTCTTGCTTTCTGTGGCATCAATTTATGAATTCAATATACTTGGGGTGGAGTGGAGGGGCGGGGTGTGCGAATGAAGTCAAGTCACTTTTTAGCTGCAAATATTTGATAAGCAAAAACGACATACATAATACATAGAAATTCAAAAATTACACGAGATTAAAGAACCATTTGTGATGATGATTCTCTGCCTTCCTCGACACATACACACAGCAAATGAAAAAGATAAGAGACAGAATCACCTTTTACGTGACTCTTGAAATTATGTAGGAATACTAATACAGCTATTACAAATTTACGAAGCGGAGGAAGGGTCCTTTATTTGTTTTGATAGGAGCTCGTAGCAGTTTTAGTGGATCATCAGGTTCTTCAACCTGCACATGCAAAACAAAAAGGTAAATTTATGCTAGATTTTGTTCAAATTTGTGGTGCCTAGCAATTATTTAATATTTTGAATTTTGAATACAATACATGCATATTGTTGTTGGGTTAATATATCCGAAGAGTACGATGATGAAAGTTATGTAGATCTAAGTGTTCGGCCGGAGTTAAGCAGATTTGTTGTTATGTGAATGAATAATGAACTTCTGCTTACCGAGACATTGATTGTTTTGAGTTTCGGAAGTGCTTTTTCTTCGATACAGACCAAAGATCTAGGCCATTTTTTATAGTTGGTTCTCAAAATTATAAAGCAGCAGAAAATACTTATAAAGAAACAAGCCAAAGATACAAGAAAAACAAAATCCCAAGAAATTAGCCAAACAATATTGTTAGATTATCGGCTCGAATTCTACGCGACGGGTTTTCAGTTTATATTTGTGTATTAAAAAATTTTTAAAAAGAGAAAAAGGAACATCCAAAAAGGATAAGAGAATCCAAGTAAAAGGATGAGATTTGCTGACCGAGCAACAGTTTTGAAGATTTCAGCTGCCTTTTTTTCTTTAACTATGGCACAAAGAGTTTCAAAAGCCTTGTTAAAAAAAAAAGTTTTAAGAAAAATAATATGGTTAGGATGCCTTTCAAACTTTTTATTTTTCAAATTTTTTTATTATATTAATTTTAAGTCTATTCTAAGAGGTAAAGATCGTTATGTCTTCTTATTAGATATCTTTTTTAATTAATAAATCTCCCTCGTGACAACAAGATTAGCCCAAAATATTATAGAAGAAAAATTTTAAAGTTAGAATATACAAGCAATTTCCTACCTTCCTTGATCAGTTCCCATTGCTACTACCTCCAGTATTTCTGTATTTGGGGAAGGGAATATGACCAGACTCAACATTATTGATATCTCGAACAAGGATCTAATAGTGCTGCTTAACTTCTTCGGCAGTTTTTCCGCCAACCGCCCTGGCCACATTTTGCCAGCGGTTTGGGGTGTCCCTGTCTTACACAGCCAGTGCCCTTTCAAAGGTTTTGTTCAGCTCAGCAGTCCACGATCCAGACATTGAACTCGATGAAATTTCTTAGCTTAGGTTGAGATATATCTACACATATAGAAGCTAAGACTCGATTTAGACGATTTGGGTGGAGATGAAAAAGGAGGAAAATGGGTTGGAAGTAGCGAGAAAGCTTACAGAGAGAGTCAAAATATAGAAAAGAATCGTAGTCAAGGGGATGATATGTGAAAATGTGTAAGAAGGCTTCCTTTTATAAGCAGAGTAGAAGAGGAGCTGTGGTGGGGTATCGCCAGTTAAACAAATCTTGTAAAATAATGTTGGTAGAATATTTTCAATGGTTTGTCTTCTTGGTAACCACAAAGGAAAAAGAGTGACAATGTTGGAGAATCAATATCTTCTAGAACCTGAAATGTTGGAACCAAACTTACAATTGTTACAAACGAGGAATAAGAATGTGATAAATCTGTAGAAGTGTTATCTAGAATAAATTTCTTGAAGGACTGGGTCTTTAAATGAGCCGAGCAATTCTGATGATAAACAAGTAATACAAACTGCAGTACCCCAATAGATATCCATGGATGATCTGTTAGCTGTTAGTTCAGCATGGAAACTAAAATCACAAAGATTTGGGCCATAGATTTTTTCCACTTGTTTAAAATTTAATCCAATATAGATAGAGATCATAGTGTTTGGATGGCCTTTCCAAAGGCAATCCGGGTAACTCTTTTTGCGGTGGGTGATGCTGCAAGGTGTTATTTCAGGTTATTTTGTTATGTCAATTGGTGAAAACACAGCTTTATTTTGCTTAAATGTTGGCGGTCATTCCAGTTGTTAAGCACGCTGTCAAGAAAGGCAGGTTTAATTCATGGCCAGTTCCAGATGCTGCAAGGTGTCATTTCAGCAGATTTACAAGAAGGTTAAAAGTTCCAGGCTTTTGATAGAAGTAGACCCTGTTGAAAATAAGTCTATTCAGCCTGAACTCTACTGTCCGAATGCTTCCCGAATGTGTGAGTTGCACGTGATTTGTTACAAAAGATGAGAGAAATCAAAAAACAGCTTACAAGTAATCAATTTTCACATTACGGTTGTGTTTTAGAACATTGTAAAGAAAATCTAAAAAAGATATGTTGTAGAAGTAGAATCACAAATTTAACGTTTCTATTCATTTAGTTTTCCTTTTTCTTTTTGTGCATTATTCACTTAATCTTCAACCCATACATAAATCTTAAACTCACGTTCCTAGCTCTTTCAAACACACTTGCTCAGTAATTTTCTTCATTAATGGCGAACACATAAAACTCCTCTGCGACTGTCATTTTTTCACAATCTTTGTTGCATATCAATTCCTCTTAGTTCATTAGTTCATAACTTTCGAGACTCAAATAAGAGGTTTAGCCATCAGCAAAACAACTGCTACACGCAATTAATGAGAAGAAAACAAGAAATTAATGAGACTGAGGGATATGACGACGCAAATTCCCAATTGATGCAAGGAGAAGGCAGGAGACAATAGTGTACATATCATTTTTTTTTCAAAGCAATTTTTATTTTTTTAAAAAAGGACGATTTTGAAGAGCATAGAATACATGAGATACACAATGCAACTAACATGAATATCCTCGCCTATTTAGGAAGAAGTTATTTGACAAAATACCCTCACACTAAAATATTTCTAACGGTGGAACATGGTCAAACCATGTGCAATGCACGCATAGGAGAAGCAGTCGGGAAATGTCGGCATAACAACTTCTAGTCTGATTGACCTAAGGCTTAATGTTCGAGGAAGGAACTGATAGCACAGATAACCTTCGCCTCTGATGCAAGTATTCAATTAGTTCAAACTTATTTAGTGTTGAATTGGGGGCTACGCTTCCCACACAAGGGCAACTGGCCGAGGAAAGAAGTCGAAAGCAATAATTGCAGTCTTGACATAGGCATTATACGCACCATTACTATTAATAAATAAAAAGAATTGCATATATTTATTTTCATTAATGCTACATTTATAAAGTAAGAATATAATTTTTTTATTTTAATTAATGTGTTATTGATTTTTAATTATTATGTATCAGATAATTATTAATTTTGAATTCTCGTTAATGTGATAGTTATATATCAATCAATAATTAGTACATTAAATGTCACATCAGTCAAAATACAAATTTTGTATCCAAATTATGTAACATTGCATTATTGATTTATTTTAAAAACTTTTATGAATAATGATTATTACGACAAGTTACATATAGCTTATCAATACTAAAATATACCTGAATAGGTTTTTGTTAGAATTTTGTTGGCAAAGGGGAAAATTTCATTTCAATTGTAGTAAAGTTCTGTTGTGATCAATAATGTGCTTTTATTTTACTAAAACTTTAATAATAATTTTATCTAATTTTTTTTATCAGATGTATCTTTGGAAAAATGTTATTTTTGTTCCTGGTTTTATGATATATGCCAACTTAGTCCTCTATGTCTTAATAAATAACACATTAATCCCTATTATTAAGAAACTTTTGTTAAATAATTACTTTTTTACTACTTTCCTTAGTCAAATGTCATTAATCATCATGACAAGTGTCATGACACGTGTTATCACGTGATTTGTTTAAATTTTTATTAAATATTTTTAAAAATAAATTAAATTAAAGAAAAAAATAAAAGGAAATTAAAAATATAACTATCACCAACATTGAAAACGTCGATTGGCCAACTGTCGGCCGTTATTTTTTGACGACATTTTGACAATAAAAATTATTTAAATTTACATCATTGGACTTCATTTTTTTATGTTCTACATAATAGTGGAATCAATTTTGACAAAACAAATGACCAAAATATGACAAAAAATGGTGGGGAGAGGCAGCGACCACCACCGCTAATTGTCAAATAGAGGGACAGTGACTTGTACTGCCCTCACCTATAAATAGATCAACAGTTGATCTATCCATAGGTGGGGGCGGCGGTAGCCACCACCCCTCTTCCATCATTTTTAGTTATTTGTGCTTTTATTTTTGTAAAAAATGACCCAACCATAGTATAGATAAAAAAAAATAGAGTCCAATGATGTAAATTGGATAATTTTTATCATGGAAATACCGCAAAAACATAACTGCCGGTTGGTCGCTGTTTTCCAGTGACAGTGGCAGTAAATATTTTAATTATTTATTATTTATTTTATTTGTAAAAATATTTATTAAAATATAAATCAATTACATGATGACACGTGTCATTTATAACTAATCATATTATGACACGTGTTCTTTTATTTAAACTATATATTTATTAATTTACTTTTAAAAATATTTATCCTTAAAAAAATATATTTATTAAAAATATAAATCAATTACGTGATGGCACGTGTCATTTGTAACTAATCATATTATGACATGTGTCCTTTTATTAAAAATATGTATTTATTAATTTAATTTTTAAAAATATTTATTTCTTCAAAAAAAATAATTTACTACAAGTATTAACCAATTATATGATGACACATGTTATTCATTAACTTATTATATTATGACACATGTCATTTTATTATATTTTTTTAAAATTTTATTTTATTTATTATGTAATTAAAGAATTTGCCTTTTTGACTTTTCAAACTGACATTTTTGTAACTTTATTTCAGAGATGACAAAAGTACTCTTTTGTCCTTGAAAGAACCCATTTAACAGAATCTTCTAACGGCATAGATTAATATGGTATTTAATAGAACATGAGAGACTAAATTTGTTATATACTCATAAAACCAGAGACTAAAATGTCATATTTCCTATATCTTTTTATCTTGCCTAAATATCAACAATACCCTTGATTAAATTTGTTAGATGAGAAATGTGCCTATATTTTTTTCTCAAATGTCAACAATACTTTTAAACTGAATTTGTCGTTAGGTCTATTCTATTAACTACGTTGAAGGATATTTGATCTCTAACTAAAATTTACAAGTGAATAAAATTTAATGGATGAAGTGGTCCATTGATTATTTTGTTAAATTAAGCGTTAAGGTTGGAATATTGGCTATATTAAAATTTTACGACAAGATTCGTTAACAAAAATAATAGAACTGTAACAATATTTTAATTTTTCTTTGTGATGAGAAGTGTTTACCCTAAGATTTTGGGCTTAATCCACTAAGATCTAAAATGGTTGAGCCTAGTTTAAAGTCAATCCAAGGTTGTTCAATAAACTCAAAGTACTTGGGCCCAATCTAAGGCCGACCAAAGCTCATCACCAAGCCTACACTCCATAGTTGAGGAGTCCTTGATCTACAATAGAGTATTGCCCTTAAAACTACTCTATTTTTTATCGAGATTCAACATCGCTAGTACTGAAGGCTCCTCTCAAACCAAGGACAATACTTGTGCTTTCCAATAATCAAGAACTACCCAATATTTTCGGGGATGTACTCATCTAGAGAGCATCGTAGATGGTGAAGTTATGGCACCTACCTATGACATCGAAGAATTTCACTTAGTTAAGGTATACAGCCTAAGTTTTCCTAAGTAGAGCACAAGGCAACTTACTAATAAGTCCCATAATTTCGAACCAGACCCACGACCTCTGAATAATTAAGAAACCATGATATGGGTTAACTGCTCAAGAAACTTATATAATAAAGAACCATATCTCACACACGATGACAACTAAATAAATTTTAAACATCTAAACTGCTTAAGAACTACTTATTCTCTATTTTCATTATGTTTTTAATTAAAGCGTCAGAGGGTCATTGTTAAAAACTACCACCGATGCAGCATTAATCGACTTTGTGATTATAGCAAATAGGTTCAAATGACTAGGAGATCTTAAAATGAACAACAATAGCTTGGCTATGTACTTCAACCATTTCCACAGAGATACAAAATTTTCTCTTAGCCAAGGACTCTAAGTTTGATTGAGAGCCTAAAATACATGTCATCTAAGAGAATCGATGTGTAAAGTCATAGAAGTCAACAATCCTAAGTTGAGTAAGATCGCATGGGAGAAGGTAGTGAGAGATTTAGATTTAGATTAGAGTACGACATAAAACTCTAATTTTGAGAGTCGCGATATAAATAAGTGAAATCAACGATGAGAGAATTTCTACCATCAAGGAATATCACAAGGAAGTCTAGACTAAATTTAATGTTTGTAGAAGGATCTAGAAGTAGCTCGAGAAGAAAGAAAGTCGACATAATGGATGAAATGACTGGCCGACAGGTTTAGCCGATTACTCTAAAGTCCCTTCACCAACTAGTGTAGGTAAAATAAGCTAGTGGTTCACTAGAATGAGAAGTAAAAATAGATGCAAGGGGAAAGCCCCATGAAGTACAAGAATCTATGCCTCAGAGTAAAAGGCCTCAAAGGAGGCAAGAGTATCTATCACCAGCTAGATCAAAAATAGGTGATTTAAATAAGGTGAAGAGATGTGTCCTATAAAAAGAAAAGAATGATGATTTGAATTAGCACGATGTCCAACAACTTCTAAGGGTAAAGTAGAGCAATAGAGAAGAACAAACATCAACATTTAGTACAAGCCAATGACTACCACAACAGGAGAAGCACTAGTGAATTTTGTAGCTGAATGCACCTATGGAGAAGTCATGGAGTAAGAGAAAGGTTTCTCCGAAGGCACCCATATGATCGAGAACCCAAACTCTCCAATTTAGATCCTTTACATTGATTGGAAGTATAACTCTAATGGATGCAGAGTACAAGTCATTATTATTAGGCCATATGGAGATGAGCTTAGCTATATAGTTATGTTTGGGTTTTAAACGACCATTAATGAGGCTAAGTATGAAACTATTTTGGTTTGCGTTAGAGTTAGTCGAGCATTATTGGCAAAGAGAGTTTTAATCAAAAGTAACTCATAATTGGTAGTCAAATAAACAAAGCAAGACTTTGAAGATCGACGAGAAAATATGCTAGCTTACCTTTAAAATGAGAAGGAGTTGATAGCTTAAATTGAAAAGATGATGATTAAGCAGATTTCTCAAAGTAAAAACCATCGACCAGATGCTTTAGCTCAATTAGCTTTAACCAAAAACTTAAAGATCCCTCGATTTATACCTTTAAAGCTCATCCTTAAGTCTAATACCAAAAAGATGGCAGTTGAGGTCCTTTAGGTCAAACATGGCTTAAGTTAGATGGACCTAATTAATAGGTATATTAAGCATTGAGAAGTACCCTAAAACAAACATAAAGTTTACCAACTTTGGTACACATCGGTGGCATATACTTTAATTGATGGAGCTCTTTTACTAGTAATGTCACTCAAATCCATATGTGAGGTGACTTAATCTTGAAGAAGCTGACTATATGAAGAAAGAAATCCATGAGGGTGTTCGTAGCAATCACTTAAGTGTAAAATACTTAGAATATAAAGTCCTCAAACTAGGATATTATTATTCGACTACCCTTCTAGCCATCAAGGAGCTCATTTAGAGGTGTGACGTCTATCAAAGGTATGCAGACAACATACATGTCTCATCCGAGAGCTTAGTTGTTTGCATAATAGAGGCTCGACTTGATTGGGCCTTTAGCTCAAGAAAAAGGGTTATACCAAATATGTTGTGGTAGTGGTCAAGGTAAAGTCACTAACTAAAATAATCAACAAGAAGGTTAAAGGTTTTGCATGGAGTAACCTCATTTATCAATTTGAAGTTTGTATGCCATTATGACCTACTAGAACAAGTAGTTTGACAATAAGAAATTTCAAGAGTTTATATCGAGGACTTTCTATACAACTTCGGTTCCCTCCCTTACTTACCCCTAAGTCTAACGGGCAATTGGAGTCCTTAAATAAGCTTATTAAGAAGTTGCTTAAGAAGTAGTTGGTAGAAAGCAAATGGGCCTAGGTAGTGAACTTGTTCGAAGTATTATAGGCCTTGAGGACCACTAGCAAGACAATTACAAAAGAGACCCCATTCTCGTTAACCTTCGAGTGTGAAGTAGTTATCCATACTTAGATCGGATTACTAATCATTGAATCTTGTACTTTAACGAAAATGAGAACTAAAAGCTACTACAAAGGTAGTTAGACCTCATCGAGTAGAAAAAGGAATAAGCTCAAATCAGAGCCTTAACGTATTAGCAAAGGATCTTTGTATATTACGATAAATGAGTCCAAGCACGAGAGTTTATAAAGTGCCATCTTGTCCTAAGGAAGGTGTTACTAAATACCAAGAACCCAAGATTCTTAGAAGAATTAGACTAGGGATTTATGAGCTCAAACACGTAGGTAGATAGATGGTTAGAAAATCATGGAATGTCAAACTCCTAAAACATATTATCCATAAATTTCCTTTTAGTTTTCATTTCCTTTTATATTTTATTTGTAAATACTGCTCATTTGTAATGACAAGCTTATGTGATGCTTGGGCTTTTATTTGATCAATGTATTTCAAGTTTATTATTCAAGAATTCTTCTTTGGTGTGATAATG
Organism: Ailanthus altissimus; assembly: GCA_946807835.1. Lineage (NCBI taxonomy): Eukaryota > Viridiplantae > Streptophyta > Magnoliopsida > Sapindales > Simaroubaceae > Ailanthus > Ailanthus altissimus. The sequence continues at coordinate 19,472,623 of OX327698.1, forward strand.
TGTTCAGTATGCGTCTTTGGTATCTAAGGGAAATCAATGCTTATCTGTAAAAGTCAGCTTGACAACTTAGCCCTATATGAACCTGAGAATGACTAAGGTTTCCCTAAAAACTAGGAACAATTTGGTATTCATCAACAAAAAGGGTCACCTATCATACAAGATCTTTGAGAATGACCAGGGTTCCTCTTGAACTTAGGAAAAATTAGGTGATCATCGACAAGGATGGGCCACCAACCTTACAAGAGTCTCAAGATAAACTAATGTTCCTTTGAAACTTGGAAAATTTTGGGGATCGACGATAAGGACAGGCCATCTTCTAAAGAAAAAATAATGTCCCCCTTCAGAAATCAAGAATGATTATATCACAAACTATTAAGATTGATCTCCAAACACTACGCCTATTTAAAAATTGTGCCTATATACCTAGGGACCATTGCCTTTAAACAATTGCCTAAACTTTGAGCATACAGGGCGAAATGATTCTTCATACTTAGACAAAAAGTTTATTTGGCTTAGTGCTTGAGGCAAGATTTGGTCGCTATCCATGTTAAAAGTGAATTTTTTATAGTATTAGTTTATTAGTTAGCTCAATAATTAAAGTCTACCACTATCCAATAGTCAAAATAACAATATTTTCGATCAATAAGCCAAATATTTTTCTACTTTGACACCCTTAAGTTCTAACATCTAGTTCGACCACTTTTGGTTTGATGCTATATTCCTAAAAAGGACTTCTATTGAACAAGACTATTAAACAAACAACATATTTATAAACACATGTATAAAAATGGAACTCGGGACAAAAAATTCCCATTGATGTATCCTCATTCATTACAAAAAAGAAGAAAAGAAAAATACATTAGTGAACAGAAATGTAAAGCAATCTACCCTAAGCAGTTTGTGGAAGTAGGAGCTCTTCATTCTCTATTTCATCTTAACCAATAGGAGAATCGCTTGCCAAATGATGATAGGAGCATCATTGGATGGTCCAAACAAAGATAGATTATTGGTGACCTTTCTAGCAATCTTGATAACCACGTGAGGTCTCTTCTTCAACATTTAAGTTAATACCACTATCTTTAGATGGCTACTACTTTGCAAGCTGGTTGTTCCTCTGCGGTAGTGCTCCTTAAAGAGCACAATGCACTTTATTCTCAGTTTCAGAAACCCTATTCAATCATGTTAAGCCACTAGTCCTCAACCTCATTCTAAGTTAAAGAGTGATCATTCTCGACATTTTTTGCCATTCCTCAGTCTTAAGGACTTTCTCAGCAAGATCATACCGAAGAGTCTATATAGTGGTCTTAGCTTACAACCTCCACCTCTAACTGCTTTATCACTATATGCTGCTTATTAATCCTATTATTTATCATAGCTGCCTTTATCTCGACTTCCTTGACTTGGCAACATTGTTCTTAGCTTCTGTGGGGCACTTTTTCACCTTTTTTCCCCTTAGACAGACCTTACATAGTTGATTAGCGTTAAACTCATCCTCTTTTAGTTTTTGTCTATCTCAACAACATCTATAATTGCCTCTCGACACTAAAAGAGGGCATAGACAGCCTGCACAGAGAAAAATGTGTTAAAACTAAGCACATTTATAAAATGAAAAGCTTAAACCTTGACTAAAACCTATAACTTACCTCAAATAAGTTGCCAAAGTTGTGCTAGAAGGCTTTAACATCATCATACTTCAAGGTTTCCTCGGCATGCTAACCTTTAACCATGCATTTTCTCTTTCAGATCAGAGGGACTATATACTTATACCTTCACATGTTTTAGAACAAAATATTAGAAAGGGAGAAGGTATGGGCAATGGACCTCATCTAGAGCCTATGCTCCACACTTCATGCCTTGAGTAGTCGCTAGCAAAGAAGTTACCAAGACCCAAGTGTTATCAAAACTCTTTGAGTGGGGATCGGACTTGTGCTCGACGATAGTTGATGTGATCGTAGAATTGGATAAGAAGCAAAAGTAGAGGTATTGATCACCTTCTATCCTGTGGGTTCCATTATATGTTCCTCCTAGGAGAGACTTCTTGCGATCTAATGAGGGACATCGACCTTTCTCGAACAAGAATGCAACAATCATCCTTGGACCCTAGCCATTCCTACTTACTTTAACGATAGGCGATCTATTTTCTTACTATTGCACTCTCTATGCTTGGCTGTTTATACAGGAGAAGGACTAAGTTTATGAGTTGATGATGTCTGAACTCAAAGAACAGAATTTTTGACTAAATGCAAGTGATTACCTCTTTATTTTATACTCATTATGGGTTTTGCAACCTCAGTTGACTCAGGAACTAGTCTCGAGTTTACCAAACTTTACTCAGTTAGGAGATCACTAATCAAGCTCATCTGTTTTGAAGCCTCGAAGATTTAGCCTTTGTCATCCAAGTCAACATCTAGTTTAGATGACTAAAAGGTTGCTACAAAAATGCAAAAGAAGCTCAGAGACACTACTCAGTCTACAAAAAGTAAGAGAATGATGAGAAATTAGACATGATGTCAATGTTAAAGAAAAAAGACATGACCAAAATCCTAATATCCCTATATATTCTTAGTCCATTCCATTCTAGCAAAACACTAGAGATGTGTTTCATTCTTATTGCTCAATAGAAATTTCTTGATAGAGGTATGCTTCTTATTGCCATTATATACAGTAAAGTATTAAAAGCCTTTGTTATGGTAAGAGTTGGTTTTGATTTGGTAAAAATGTTAGAGCTCTAAGAAGGTGGACTCAGATAAACTAGTTGTTGCCTATATGATAAAAAGTCTGATAAGAATTGTAAGGGTTTAGATTTAACTAGCGATGGGCAATGTTTAACTAAGCAAACATCTTGAAGAAGTAAGGTTGAATAGCTAGCCTCAACCTTACCTTGAAGAATATGAGGTATATAGCCACCTTGCTAGTTGGAGATTCACTAGCATACTCCATTGGATAAGGAACTCTTACCTTAACACTCTACATGATCTTCTACTTAGCTTGAGGACATTGAAGTCCTGCTCGGTCACCTTAGATGGGTTAGACGTGCATAGTCTAACTCATATGGGACCACTAAATCACTCTAAGTGAAGGTTGCCTTCTTCTCTTTACCTTTTTTTTTTGCCTTTACCAACTCCACTCTGGTGAGCAACACTGGTTAAGACTTTTTGATTACCCAGATCCCCAGTTACAGTCTTTTTGAAATCCTCATCGGCTTTTATCAGCTTAACCTTAGCATTTCCCATTTTCCTGAGCTCATTAACCAAGTTTAGGAGGTCTAATCCTCTCGAGCATCCCCTATTTTAACTCTTTAGACTAGACTACTTCTAGCATTTGAGTCTTTTCAAAAGTTGTTGAACTCCCGACCAGTTACATTCTGAGAGTATTAGCTTCGCTTCTATTCGAAGACATTTTTTCTACTGACTAACATAGAGATTACAAGACCAGACAGCCTATTACTTAAGCACTAAAGAAAGTAAGGGGAGCATTTAACAAAAGATGAGTCACACATTTAAACTTTTAAGAACAAATAATAATATATGCAATAAAACCCAAAAACAAAATGGCTCAAAATAAGATAAAATGAAGCAAGTTATGAGTAAATTGAACTTACTTGAGAATGAAATTAAAGATATGAGGAAGATTCACTAGTTGGAATTAGATGAATGATGTTTAAACGTAGAGTTTGTCTCTACAAAGTGATAGCTTTCTCTTTCTAAATGAGTTTTGAACGAATACAAAATTGCTAAAAACAAAATAAGTGTTGGAATATTAAACCAAGCATTATGGACTCAAGCTTTAAGCCCTATAGCAGTCGTTATGAACCAGATAAAGGACACTGCAAAGTAAGGCACCAGCAGCACCAATTTACAATGCAGCAGAAGGAGGCTATGCAGACTACAGAGCAAGGAACCAAAATACATTGTAGAAAATGACAGTAAAAGGAGCTGTACTAGTAATACACAAATTGATAATAACATAATCGAGGTGGCCAAATCAGAGCAATAAAGATATAACTCAAGATGTTCAAATAGATGATAATGGTTCCAGTAGAAGCTGAGTCATTAATCAAGGACTATACCAGCTACTCAATTGTACAATTACAACTATAAATGTTTTGTATATAATATTGATATTTCATAATGTGTAAACATAGAAAAACAATATTGTTATATTGAAACAATACAAGAAGAGAATATTTACTCCTCACACTTTCTCTCATTTTTTAACTTGGTATCAGAGGCATTCAATGGCCTCAAGCTCAATAAATACAACCTCAAACCCAAACACAACCATCTAGTAGAACAACTTCATGCCATCATCACCATTTATCTTTGCTACACCCATTAAACTCACAAACACAAACTACCTTCTCTGGAAATCATAGGTTCTGCCCACTATAAGAGCAAATGGCCTGATGGGGTTTGTAGATGGCAGCAAACCAAGCCCGAGACAACAAAATGTCTCAATTGTTGATGACAACACTATTGTTACAGTAAAAAATCCAAGCTATCAAGTGTGGCTCATAAAAGACCAAAACTTGATAGGATGACTGCTGTCTTCACTATCTGAGGACATGCTAGGAGCTGTTATTGAATGCTCAAGATCTTTTCATCTGTGGACAACACTTGAAAGTCTTTTTGCCTCACACTCAAAGGTAAAACTCATACATCTCAAGTGCTTGATTAAGTCAACCAAAAAGGGTTCTATGAGTATCACTCAATATTACATAAAAATGAAGAGTATTGCTGAATCCCTAAGGTGTGCAGGATATGCAATGACTGATGATGAACTTGTGGATTATATTCTAGGAGGTCTCGGCAATGCTTATGATCCTGTCTTTATTAATGTTACATCAAGAGCTGCAAGCTTCCATTAGCAGAAGTCTACTTTTTACTACTAACTCAAGAATACAAACTTGAGCAGAATGTCACTCAGGACACATTTAATGCTATAGCTAGCTTCAATGCTAATTTTGCCCAACATAATTGAAACAAGAAGAAAACCTGGAATGCCAAAGGAAAAATGAACAACTTCAACAACTATAATAACTCCAGCAACTATAACAAAGGCAACTTCAACTATGGCAACAATATTGGAGGAGGCAGACCATACAATAGAGGTGAAAATGACTCAAGAAAAGTGTGCCAAATCTGTTTAAAACACAAGCACACTGCTGTTGAGTATTGGCATAGGTTCAAAAAAAATTTGTTCCAAAGATAACTCAGAACCCCAGGATAAAGAAAGCCTATGTAACAGCTCCAACAGGAAATAATGAAGATTTCTTATGGTATCTTGACAATGGTGCAATAAACCATGTGACCAACAACATGGAAAATCTCACCCTTAGCAATCAACACAAGGGAAATCCTAAAGTTGGTTGTAGGTAATGGTCAAAACTTAAACATCACTTACATTGGTAGATCAAAACTCACTATACACACTACTGACTATACAAAACAGTTAGTTCTCAATGAAATACTGCTTGTTCCAGAAATCACCAAGAACCTCATAAGCATATCTAAATTAGTTGAAGATAATGATGTTCTGCTAGAGTTTAACAAAATATTTTGTGTGGTGAAGGACAAGATACAAGGGAGTGTGATGCTTCTAGGGGTGGCTAGAGAAGGTTTTTACCAACTGTAGTGTCATACCAGTGTCATCAACCTGTCAACACCAAGCCCAAGTCAAGAGTCTACCACAAACATCAACCAAAAGTCAAGAAGCTTAAAGTTCAAGTTTAGAGGTCCAGAGTCCATGTTTTCATGAGATTAGTGTTAGTGTTAAGAGTCAAAAATTGAGTCAAGAGTCAGTTAGAAACATTACAAGAGAAATCTTGAGGCCCAAATATGAAATAGAACTACTCCATATGAGATTTGGGCATCCCAATATAATGGTACTCAAGGCAGTTATCTCAAAATGTAAAAGTCTCATAAATACTTTCAATAAAGACACTGTAGTTCGCTATGAGATGCCTATTTGTTCAGCTTGTCAATATGGCAAACTACATAGAATGACCTTTAAAGAAATAGAAACTAAAACCAGCAAGCTCCTTAAATTGTTGCACATAGATCTTTGGGGACCAGCACCCATATTGTCATATAAAGGCTATAGATACTACTTAGCAATAGTTGATGATTATACCAGTTTTACTTGGGTGTTCCCTTTCTCAACTAAATCAGAAACACTTGAAACATTCATCAACTACAAGGCTTAGATTGAAAAACTCATTGAACACCAAATTAAAGCCATTCACGGATATAGGAGGGGAGTTTAGGATATTTGAAACCTATCTAAAGACTGAAGGAATAACCCAAAGATACTCTTACCCTCACACTCATCATCAAAGTGGCAAAGTGGAGAGGAAGCATAGACATCTAATAGAGACTGCCCTTACTTTACTTGCACAAGCACATATGCCTTTAAATTACTAGTGAAAAGCCATTAACACAGCCACATACACCATAAATAGACTGCCATAAAAGAAACTGCATAACAAGTCACCTTTCAAAAAGTTGTTCAATCAAACACTTGATTATTCCTTCATAAAGACCTTTGGATGTGAATGCTACCCATTCCTAAGACTATATAATAGAAACAAATTTGATTTTTGCACCTCTAGATGTGTTTTCCTAAGCTATACATCTAAGCACAAAGGGTATGTATGTGAGCATCCCATTGGTAAGATATATGTTACTAGACATGTGAGGTTCAATAAAGAATCTATCCCTTTTGAGTCAAGTAATAAGTTCAAGGTAAATGATCACAGTAACAATATTGATCTGTATTCCTAGTTTATCTTTTCAACCATCCCTCAACAATGAGAAAACATGAATCAAAATGCAGTTGTTATAGAACCCACAACTTGTCACACTACAAAAGCCTCACACAACTCTAAATCACCTCAATAGCAATTAACTACAAACTCTCCCATGTCAATCACTCAAGCACCACAGATACTATCACCACCTGAAACATCAAACCAAGAACAACATTAAACACAGAATGCTCACCCTATGATCACAAGATCCAAGGCAGGCATTTACAAACCAAAAGCTTTTGTGTTAAAACCAAACTTTCACCCTGCATCAGAAAATGTGCTAGCTGCATTACAGGGTGCCAATTGGAAGAAATCCATGGACCAAGAAATTAGTGCATTGATCAGGAACAAGACATGGACTTTAGTACCTTACAAGTACAACATGAGAGTTGTGGGAAACAAATGGGTCTATAAGGGGAAACACAGGGCAGATGGAACTGTTGAGATGTTCAAAGATAGACTTATAGCCAAGGGATACCATAAGATAGTAGGACTTGACTACAATGAGACATTTAGTCCAATTGTAAAGCCTTACACAATTAGAATCATCCTGACCCTAGCCTTGATGAACGAGTGGAAACTGAAACAAATTGACATCAATAATGCATTCTTGAATAGAGACTTTACAGAGAAAGTATATATGTAGCAAGCAGAAGGATATCAAGATCAAGAGAGGCCAAATTTTGTTTGTAAGCTTCATAAGGTTCTCTATGGTCTTAAATAGGCTCCAAGGGCCTAGTTTGATAAACTCAAAACTTCACTCATACATTGGCATTTCATAGCAACCAAGAGTGATGCCTCCTTATTCATCAGGAGGAACAAACGAGAGTTCATCTTATTTTGGATTTATGTGGATGACATAATCCTTATAGATAGCAAAAAAGATTCAGTTCAAGAGCTAATCAATAAGTTAAGTACAAACTTTGCTCTCAAAGACCTTGGTAACCTAAATTACTTTCTTGGAATAGAAATGCTCAGAACAGAAAGTTCAATTTTTGTCTCAAAGCAAATACATCAGAGAATTTCTATACAAAAACAATATGGAAGATTTAAAAGAGTGAGCACCCCTCTGAGTATAAGGCATAAACTGACCAAGATAGAAGGAAAGCCATTTAGCAACCTTACTCTCTTATAGAAGTGTGATTGAAAGCCTACAGTATACAACATTAAGCAGACCTGAATTGGCCTTTACAGTAAACAAGTTAAGTCAATTAATGAGTGAGCCTTTTGAGCCTCATTGGGAAGCTTGCAAAAGAGTACTCAAGTACCTCAAAGAAACTATAGATTATGGTCTGAAATTAAAGAAAATGAAGTCATTATTCACTAATGCCGATTAGGCATGTGATACATATGAAATAAGGTCTGTTGGAGGTCATTTAATATTTCTTAGTGAAAGTTTGATTTCCTGGAGTTCCAAAAAATAACAAGTTGTTGCAAGATCAAGTGTAGAGGCTGAATACAGAGCCTTGGCCAATGCTAGTGCTGAAGTCAGCTGGATATCTAGTCTAGTACAAAATTTGGGGCTAGAAATTGATGAGACACTAATCATCTACACTGATAACACTATTGCTGTTGCCTTGGCTTCTAATCCTAGGTACCACTCAAGAACAAAACACATAGAGATAGATATTCACTATGTAAGAGACAAAGTATGAAATGGAGAATTAGAGATCAACTTCAATCCAAGCCTAAACCAACCAGTAGATATTTTGACTAAACCTCTCAGCTATGACAGGTTCAACTTCGTAAGAAGCAAGCTAAATGTTCAACACAGAACATCTAGCTTGAAGGAGGGTGTTGGAATATTAAACCAAGCATTATGGACTCAAGATTTAAGCCCTGCAGCAATCGTTATGAACCAGATAAAGGATACTGCAAAGCAAGGCACCAGCAGCACCAAATTGCAATGCAGCAGAAGGAGGCTCTGCAGATTACAGAGCAAGGAACCAAAATGCATTGCAAAAAATGATAGCAAAAGGAGATGTACCAAAAATGCATAAATTGATAATAACATAATCGAGGTTGCTAAATCAGAGCAATGAAGATACAACTCAAGATGATCAAATGGATGATAATGGTTCCAGTACAAGCTGAGTCATTAATCAATGACCATACCAGCTACTCAATTGTGCAGTTATAGTTGTAAAATTTTTGTATATAATCTTGATAGTTCACAATGTGTAGACATAGAAAAACAATACTGTTATATTGAAACAATACAAGAAAAGAAAATTTACTCCTCACACTTTCTCTCATTTTTCAACTATAGGGACTATTCATATTTATAGTGGGTACCATGGGCGATCTTAACCGTTAAACGAAGAGATCTGGCGGCTAACATGGACTCATATGTAAAGTGTCTTTTCATATGATAGTTTCATTGGCTCACGAGTTGTTATTGCCATCTAATAATACTATTACAAAAATGGGCTATCCTACTCACATTTTTTTAAATGGTGTCAGTGCAATTCATTATAGTGAATTGCTGATATCATAATATTAGAAAAATGAAGTGTCAATGAATTATTGATACCATAATATCAAAAAATAAAAGTGTCAGTAAATTAGTAATACCCCAGTTGTAGTACCCAATATCCACAACCGGTAAGAATAAGTATTTATATATATATATACGTATTTTATTTATATGTGGGAGATACTTGATTTATATATTGTTATTATTAGTGTTTGTATATGTTAAGGACATACTATTAGCATTGGGTTTATTTGCAAGACTTTAGATTTATTTTAGGGACCAAATTGTAATACTTTAAAAGTTTTAGGGGTAAATTCGTAAATATAAAAAATTAGCCTCTTAGTATAAAAATACACTTTTGAAACCCTAATTCTCTCATTTTGGTCGAGCTATCCCTTTTAGAGTGAGAAAAGAGAGAAAGAAAGGGGAGAGAAAGAGAAGAAGAAGAAGAAAAAAAAAAAAAGAAATTGAAATTTTGGATTTTAAGAGGTATATCACAACTATTTCTCAATTTATTGGTGTTAATTAAGTTAATTCCTTTAATTTTTGATTTCTGAAAATATGTATAATTGAGTATTTGATGTGTATTTCGTAAGATATTGTGAGAATTGATGATGATCTATGTAGAGAGCTTGATAAATCATGATGAATTGCAGAATTGTTATTTGATAGTCTCTTCATCCAGAAATTTAATAAATTGTTGTGATTCGATTCTGGTATTGAATTTTAATTATATTAAATTAAACATGTTTAGGATTATCTGAGACTTTGAATCGATTAAAAATTCAAGAAATTGAATTTGTAGTGAATTTACCAAAATGACCCTAAAATTCTGGAAATTTTCTATATAAACAGTATGATACAGTGGCAAACAATTTTTGGCCTACTGAATGATCTTAAAAAATTACGAATTTATGTAATATGATACGTTTATACTAATAGGATATACTCAAAATTAAGAAGTTAGATCAATGTGGTTAAATTGTTATGATTTTTTAATAAGTGTTAGTTTATTGCAGTATTTGATTAACAGATTTTTAAAGCTATGAAATAAAATAGTTTTAAAATACTTTTGACATTAATTTTGAAGTGAAATATTTATCATGGATTTAAACATGTGTTAAGAGTAATTATGTGGTATTTTTATAATTTTTGAGTTAGTATATGATTTTATAAAATTGGGAGATTGAATACTGTTCAATAAGTATCTTGATCCTGTCAGGTTAGTAGTTTGGATTCGATGGTGTGTATGGAATGGATTGTGTAGGAATTTTGATATAATATTCATATATAAGAAGTATATATGAGTCAAGAATGATATATTTTTATTTTAGAGTAATTGGACATCATTTGATGTATTAGAAAATTTTATTAAATGTAAGTGTTCTATATAACAGGTTTTGAGAAACTAAGTATTTAGACCAATTTGATGTGATAAATGCATTGTGTATAATTTTGTAAGCTATTTAAAGTATTTTGTGTGAATTGTGAGGCTTATGAAATGATTAATCTCCATTGATAGGTTAAGGAGATTTAAGTCTTGTACCTGAAAGTGCTAAGAGGTAAGTATACTAAACTTTTTACTGAAATCACAATAAACATAGTAATTGTTTTGTATGATTTTGTAAATGGGGTTAAGAATATGTTTATGTTATGCCAAAGTGTATTTGATATGAAATGTGAAAGACATATATTTATGAATGTGAGCATTGACATTGAGCATGGACATACATGTGTTTTTGAAAGTGAGCTTTCAAAATAAAATGTGTTTAACAAAGAAAGCTTTGAAGTGTAATATGGCCATGAGAAACATTTTGTATTTTGAGGATGCTTGAACTTACTGTTGACTTAGTAGACATCTTATGTGATTTGTGGAGCCTTTATGTGTGGCCTTTCCTTCGGGATTGGTATATGTTATGTGTTCCGTATGTAGGGAGGATCCTATTGGTACTTAAAGGAAGATTGAGTCATCACATTCGTGTGGTGGCGTATTGGTACATGTGAGAGGACTCACCGATGATCAGGGTGAGGATTTGGCTCTTACCTTTGGGCTTGAGCATTATATATGTGTAATTTAAACCTCACTTGTACTATTCCTCTCATACGGTATGTCACCTACAAGTAACATTTGACTCATTATATGATATGTGATGTGTAAGTCCTACTAAGTAGTAATTGAGTGATGGTATTCCTATAATATGTTTTGAAAGAATGTTTAAGCGCTTACATGATATGTGATTTGATAAGATTATAATTTTGATTGATCACAACATATCATACATATGCATTGTGTACATATATGTATTTGTATTTGATATATGAAAAACAAGTATGCTTACTAAATTTTATACTCATTATAGTTTATGGTGATTTCAGGTAAATAAAGTATATGTGTGCTTAGCGGATTTGGCAAGGCTTCTGCTGTTCCTTGGGTTCCCTAAGTTGTTAGGTTGCTAAGTATTTCATTTGGGGACACGTGAGATAAGATATTTGATTTGTCCCTATTGAATAAATACTTATGTATTATTTTATTATGTGTGGTTGGATTTAGTTTAAGTTTCACCAAGTGTGGTAATGGATTGATTTTAAATAAGAATTTGCAATGAATATATTATGGGCTTCCGGTAACAAAGTTGCTGGTGACGTAATAGAGTGTTAATCTTTGAGAAAACTCTGCGTATCTCCGATTTACTAATTGTCTCAGTCATAATTCAATTGCTATAATTCCGAAAGAAATTAAAATGAATGTGCTTAGAAATATTATTGAATGAATGTAAGTGATGTCGTGTGTCAGATCTTTTGGGTCTAGGGCGTAACACTATCATAAAGTTATTTTTAATTAATAAAATCTAATTATTTAAATAAATTTAGAAAATAATATAACGCCCAAAACGACATCTTTTTTTTAATTTTTTAAAAATATTTTTGGGTATTGGCTAAATTCAAGTATTTACATTGTTTTTGGCCTTTTTTTATATTTTTATATTAAATGTTATAATTTTAATTTTAATTTAATTAAATGTCAAAATTTTGAATTCAATTTTAATTTTAATTAGGTTAAATGTTATAATTCTAAATCTAATTATAACTACGTTAATTGTTAAAATTCTGAATTCATTTTCACTTTCAATTACGTTAATGTTATAACTCTAATTTCAATTTCAATTTCAATTTCAATTATACTAAATATTATAATTATAATTTTAATTTTAATTATGTTCAATATTATAATTTCGATTTCAATTCCAATTTCAATTACGTTAAATGTTATAATTTCGAATTCAATTTCAATTTCAATTACGTTAAATATTATAATTTTAAATATAATTTTAATTACATTAAACGTTATATTTAAAAGTAAAATATGAACAAAAAATATAATTAAAATAGTAATTATATATAACTACATGTAATAATTAAAATTAGAAAAGCTAACAAATTTATTACTAATTTTAATTTATTTAAAACAAAACTTAAATTTTAAATTATAAAATTTAAAATAACTCATAGTTATTTAATTACTTGTAATGATTAAAATTATAAAAGTTAACAAATTTATTTTTATTTTAATTTATTTAAAACAACACTTAAAATTAAATTATAAAATCTAAAATATAACTCATTATTATTTAATTTCAATAATTAAATTTATTTAATTAAAATAATACATATTACATTCCCGAATTCCATTCAACCATTCCCAAAATTAAAAAGTTGAAAAACTTAAAAACCTAATTTGCTAATTCCCAAATTTCATTCACCATTCCCAGAATCTCAATTTCCCACATAATCTAAGCCAAAATCGCATTTTCTTCTTCGATTCTTCAAACAGCATGCGCGCAGCTGATCGTTTGAACTCTAAACACAGGCTACACAGCTCAGCAGTAGCTCTCATCGCATGGCAGCAGGTTCGCAGTTGATACAGCTCTCATCGTTGCAAGCTCGCCGACCGTCGCTCGCAGCTACTGCAAGTCGCAATCCCATCACAGTAGGCTCGCATCACAGGTCGCACGTCGCAAACTAATACAGCTCACATTGTGAGTGATTTGTGATTTTGCATGTAGTTGTTGTGTAATTAGTAATTAGTTCACTACTAATTTGTGATTTTGAATTTTTGCCAAAAAGAATTGTTGTGAGATTTTTGGTGTAGGTTATGGGTGAATTGTTCTTAGATTTAAAGTATATGTTTTGGAAATATTTAACTTTTGATCTAATGGAATTAATGAATAAGATAGTATTTATTTAGCATTTCAGTTTGTAATTAGGCGATCAACAGATGCAAAGAAGATGACGCAGCTGGAAAAAGAGATTGATAAGTATAGAGGTTTTATGCTTATAGATGTTGAGGAAGTGTATCTAAAGCTTCTTTATAAAACGTAAGAGGTGAAATTCTTTATTCTGCTTTTTATTTAAAAAAAAAAATATGATGATTTGTTTAATGATGAGCTTTCTCTTGTTTCTTAGGTTGGCTAATTTTAAAGCAGCCTTTCAGCTTTTTGAAGCAGATTATTATGTCAAAGCTGATGATGACATCTATTTGCGTCTAAGTGTGTGAAATAATGAAGAAGACATGCATAATGCATTTTGTATTCTTATGCATTGCCAAAAACATATTATACAATACAATACAATTCATTGTGTTTTACTTTTGCAGATCATCTTGCAACTCTTCTTGCCAAGGACCATAGCAATCTGCAGACTTACTTAGTTTTATGAAAAAAGGACTTGTGATCACTGACCCTAAATTGAAATGGCATTTGGATGTTGCTTCTTGACATTGTTATCTTCATGATTTATTAGATGATATATAATGGTGAATCTTTCAGGTATGAGAGATTAGGACACTTTCTTGAAAATGAATATTTCTTGCATGCTTATGGTACTATATACGTGCTATCTGCAGAGGTAGTGACAGCTCCAAGAAATAACATATATGTATTTGTATGAGTTCTTTCAAAGTCTTCAGAGGCTGTGGCTTCATATTCACTTATCTTGTTTTATCTATTAGTTTAAGTTTGTATTAAAAAATGACTGAAAGTATTCCATTAGAACTGGGTGTGTACAAATAGATTTTATATTCCTTTTTCGATTTTTTGTTTTGTCTCTGTTATAATGTTAGGAACAAAAGCTTTCATACATTTATTTTGTGATTGTTTCCTTGAAAGTGCTCATTCAATTTGGCCTTCTCTTATGGTGTTTTTACATTTGGAATAATTACCTTAGTGAGTTATCATTTTTACCTTTGGATACTTTTTGATTTCTTTTTAATGACAATTTTCATATGAATATAACACAATTACACCTTTCTATTATACATTTGAGAACCCTAATTAATAAGCATTAAACTCATTGATGAATTCGATTAATATACTGAATATAACTCTTTTCAATTTCATTCACATAATTTACAAGTAGACATTTTAAATGTTTCTTTTTTATCCCTGATTTAGTTATGTTTTGCTAATTATGGACAGTATAATTCATATGATTTCTCTTTGGGTTCACTTATTATACTGGTTATTTAAGTTACCTAAAGAAATACAAGATCTTTATTAAAATTTCTGGCAATATTTTTTTGTGACAGTTTATTATTTCTGTAGCTGTTTTCATCTCAATTTGATTAATTGATTCATATTCTCTGTATCCAGAAATCATATGAAATAAAACAATATAAGAATGGATTAAAAGAAGCCGATGCTATACTGAAGAAGTTTCCAGATCGTGGAGGTATTTACTCGTACGTATATAATTCAATATTTTTTTAGTTTGAACAAATGATAGTTGTTGATATTAAAAATAGTTTCTGCTATTGTGAATTATTCTTCTAGTTAGTTTTTTTCTTCTTATTCAACATTTACATGCTTTCTCTAAGTTATTTACCATTGAATATTTATGTGGTCGGATAATAGATTTACATTTTTCTGTTTGGAACTTGAATTTATTTCTTGCTAGACATGACCTTTTATTGGTGGAATGTTATGGAGTTTTCCCCTGTTTATCAAAAACCCTAGCAATGGAGTTTGTTAACCAATTGGCTTCTACAATGTTCCAACTAAATGCAGCAACGGTATTGGCTGGGAGTTAGGGCACTTGCTAGTTTTGTACTACTACTCAACTTTGGTTTCACTATGGCACTAAATTTCTTTAATCGTATGCATCCTAAGCTTCTTCACTTTAATTTCTTCTAAATGTGAGTAAGTGTTATCTTCCTCTTTTGTTTCCTTCTTCTTTTCTTCTGAACTTAAGGATTGTGATATTATCTCTTTTGACAAACCATATGTTTATTTTATTTTTGAAGTAATCTAAAAGTCAAAATAGAATAGATGTCCTATTTTTATTTAACCATTATTCTATATTAAACGTTCATTTTTGTGTTACCATTATAAGTTAAACTTATGGTTCTATGATTTTCTTATATGTATGGGTTTCTATTTGCAAGATTAACGGGGGTTTGATTTACACCATATGTTATCATTGTAAAAGCTGGAGAGGTTTTTATTGGCCATTAATATTTATTTTTTTCTTATCATGCATCTTCCAAATTCAATAGAAAAAAATTCTTATTGAATTAAACATCATGGATGTCTTTCCCTAAATCTTTTTTTTTTTGTGATTTAAATACGCATTTTGATAGCAAGAATTAATTCTTTTAGCAGATTTATGTATATTCTCAAAATGATTTCTCACATCATTATTGTTGATATGCTTCTTTTCAATTATGTCAACTCAATAGTTGTAATAACAGTTTCAACTGCTATACTCTTTTGGTAGATCTTGCACATTTTATTGTTTCAATTAGTTTTTGCCTTCTTGCTTTATTATTTTGGAAGTTTGTTAAGATATTGTTAGTGTCGTTTCAAGCAGAATGATATTAATTTACTCTGGATTCACATGTGCTTACTTTTCTGAGAGCATATAAAACTATCAAATCTTAACTAGCATATATATTTGCATACTTAAAGAGACTTGCTATAATAAAAGTGAAGTGCCAGTAGTCAAGATCTTTGTGTTTTTTTCTTGGATATCTAAAATTTGAAGACTAAAATTTTGATCATGTTGTAGCATAACTATTTTCAAATTATCTTTCATACATTTCATAACAGCTTTAGAATCTGATCTAATTTAAGGGCTATTTTTGGGGGCTGATATGAGACTGTTTTTATAGTTGATATGATGCTATTTTTCGAGGTAAAATGGAGTTTTATGCATTTTTTTTATAAATATATCCTATAAATGTTTTACATTTCTTGTTACATATAAACACTTTTTAGCACTTCCATCTTCTCTAAACTTTTACTGTCTAGTGCAACAACTAACCATATCTTGCTTTGTTTTTCTCTAGCCTAGTTTGGATGTGATTTTTATTCTTGTACTATCATTGTAATATCTTATAAGTATATTGTTCAATATTTTTAATTTACTCACGTATTTCTATTTACTTTGATAGAGGTGATCGTAGATTATTTTGCTCAATGGCCGCTAAGTTATGGGTAGATTACTTCAACTTTTTTGATGGATTGTTGGTTTCTGCAAGTCTAATGTGGTGGCTATATGTTTAACTAAACTTCAAACATTGAGATCTTTTGGACAATTGTATATTTTTCAATTAGTTTGGGATGTTTCCAATATTTATGAAACTAAGTTGAATGTACTTTTGTAATATTTTAATTATAGTGATGGAAGATGATGTTTCAAACTACTTAACAATTTGAAATATTTTGGTCCAATAAATATAATTCTTTATTATTAAAAAGTTAATTTAATTAAATTATCATAAATGAATAGTAAATAATATTAATACAATAGTATTAACAAATTTCCGATATTAAGGTGTCAATAATTTTTTGACATCATAGTGTCAATGATTCTCTGATACCATTGTGTTATAGATTTATTGATATTATGGTAACAAGAATTTTCTGATACTATAGTGTCAGTGATTCTCTGATATTGTAGTGTCAGTGATTTATTGATACCATAGTATTAGAGATTCACTGACATCATAAATGGTGTCAGTAATTTTCTGGCTCTCGCAACACTAACACTATGAGATAGTGTGAGTGAAACCATTCATTGATGCTAACTTAGCGTCAATGAAGGCCATTTTTATAGTTGTGTAAGAATTAATTGTTCAACATAAGTGAAAGGACCCGACCCGGGCCCTCCTCAAGAATCGAGGCGGATTCTGTGATGGCATGAGACTAACATACTCTTTACTCACACATTTGATACAACAAGGCTACTTGCTTCAACAAAAGTGTACACGTGTACTCTAATATACATAAAGATATACAAATACATAGGTTGAGATACTTATGCAGCTATACGTGTCGTGGGCCAACCTCAAAATATGATGACTTTATCATATTACACGAATTCCTGTGACAACCTAAGAAAAATAAAGAAAATAAAAAAAAATGGTGAGCTTGTGGTTTAGTAAGTGGACATAATTAAAAAATATTATATACTTTATATGTATTCTACATGTATAAATCTATAAAATAGAATAATCGTGAAGATATATACTGAGTAGTCAATAAACTTGTACTGAAATATGAGTTGTCATAAAATTTGTGCTAAAACTAAAATCATAACATAATACTTGGGATCTGAAAGTCTGAAAGCATAAATTATTATAAAATTTATTATCAAGTTGAATATATGTAGCATAGCTCTGGAAATATGTACTACATATATATATATATATATATATATGAAAACAACACCAAACATGTACCTGGGAAAAAATTGGTCTAACCTGGCGGAATAACTCACGCACAGGCAAAGCGTGGGATCTGAGTTGGTCCAACCCGGCGAAATGTTGTATCGCTCGAGCAGAGCAAATTAAACTGGTTTAACGCATGCGCAGAGCAACTACACTAAAGGGGAGGGTATGCATGTGGTGGTTCAAAAATTACTACTATATAATATCATGAAAGCATAATTATTCTAAAATAATTATTTCTGTACTAAACGTAATCATAGCTATACTATAATAAATTCTAAAACATATTTTTGAATATACTAATTAATATAAATATTTATCTGTCTAAAATAAATCATGACTAAATCTAATAACATGTAATTAAATTAGAAACTGTCGTATTAAAAATATATAAAATATATATAGATATCTATATACTAAAGTGCGTTAATCCTAAGTTGGGTTTGAATTTTGAGATCTATCTGCTATCGGCATACCTCATATATCATAGAGTATAAAAATATATCATTAGTACTGATATGTATTATAAATATTGAAATAAAAATACTCCAGCATCGTAAAGTTGTTACTCGCTAAAACAATGGGTATAAATCCAATTACCCAAACTTATTTCTTGTAAACTTTCCTTCTTTTTTTTTTCTTCTCTTTTTTTCTCTTTTCCTTTCTCTCTTATTCTTCCTGTTTTAATTGCTTCTCTGTGAAGCAAGCGGAAATAAAGTAGGATATATATACAAATATGGCCCACTGCTTAAAAATAATATATATATATATATATATTTATTCCTTTTTTTCCACTAATATCTCTAAAGTCATACATGTGTATGACAATTCCTCTTCACTTACAAAAATTTCATCCTCGAAATTCATATTCCTCTCTGAAAAAAAAGAGAATACTAAACTCTCATTTGATCCTCTCACTCCTATGTAGCCTCTTTTACTATATGATTCCTATATAAGACTTTAACTAGCGAAATAATGTTATTATGTAGTACTTGGTGGTGATAGTCCACTATCTAAATAGGTTCCTCGTCATAAGTCAAGTCTGCCCTCAATTGAATTGGCTGTGTAACTAGAATATTGGAAGGGTCAAGTATATAATTCCGCAACATAGAAATATGAAACACATCATGAATGCGTGACAACTCAGGTGGTAATGCTAATCGATATGCAACCATACTAACCCTATCTAGAATCTTATATGGCCCAATATATCTAGGACTTAATTTTTTCTGTTTCTCAAAATGAAGCACAACCTTCCATGGTAAGATCCGTAAAAAGACCCTGTTTCTTATTACAAACTCAAGCTGTCTACAGTGTTTATCTGCATAACTCTTCTGTTTATCTTGAGCTACCTTGAGTTTATCTCTAATAATATTGATCTTCTCACTAGTGGCTTAGATAATCTCTGGACCCAACAATTTTCTTTCTCCAACCTCATCCCAATAAATCAGAGTTTTGCATTTTCTTCCATATAAAGCCTTATACTGCGCTATTTGAATGCTAGACTGATAACTATTATTATATGTAAACTCCATCAATGATAAATAATCATCTCAATTTCCTTTAAACTGCAGCATACAGGCTTTGAGCATATCTTCTAATATCTGTATAGTTCTTTCTACCCATCTATCTAAGGATAAAAAGTTGTACTAAAGTTTAGCTTAGTACCTAAGGCTTTCTGTAAGCTATGCCAGAATCTAGAAGTGAATTGGGGGTCTCTATCTGATACAATGAACACTGGAGCACCATGTAATTGTACAATCTCACTTACATACTAATGAGCCAGCCTATCTAATGAGTATGAAATCTTATAAGGTAGAAAATGAGTAGACTTTGTAAGTCGATCAACAATCACCCAAATACTATCATGACCACTCTGAGTACGTGAAAGCCCAACAACAAAGTCTATGGTGATATGTTTCCACTTCCATTCAGGAACTGAAAGTGGTTGAGATAATCCTGCTGGCCTCTAATGTTCTGCCTTAACCTGTTGACAAATCAGGCAGTGAGATACAAACTTTGCAATCTCTCTTTTCATACCTTGCCACCAGTAATGTTCTCTTAAAGTACGATACATTTTAGTGCTGCTAGGATGCATAGCATAAGTTGAACTGTGAGCTTCTTCTAAAATCTACTTCTTTAACTATGAGTTATTCGGAACACAAAGTTTGTTACTCATAACTAATGTCCTATCAGCTTTCAACATTAAATCAGTCTGCATTCCATTCTTTACTTCTTGCTTAAGTTACTAAATTAGGATCTCAATCTTGCATCTCTCAATTCTGATAAATCAATATAGGCCTTACTTGAAAATGTGCTAGAAGGACTCCAGACTCATCTACTGATAATTCAATCCCTATAGATCTTAATTCAACTAACATTGAAAGATAAATCACTCTCAAATAAGCTATAGAGCGAGAAGACTTCCTACTAAGTGCATCTGCTACCACATTCACCTTACCTGGATAATAATTAATTGTATAGTCATAATATTTTATTAGCTCTAACCATCTTCGTTGTCTTAGATTTATATCTTTTCGTGTGAATAAATACTTCAAACTTTGGCGATCAGTGAAGATTTGACATGTGACACAATATAAATAATGTCTCCAAATCTTCAAGGCGAATACTACTGCTGCCAATTCTAAATCATGGGTTAGATAATTCAACTCATGCCTAGAAGATTAAGCTATCACCTTACCATGTTGCATCTCTTTTTAAGTTCTTGGAAACTACATTCACATTCATCAATCCATACAAACTTTACATTTTTTCTGGTCAACTTTGTAAGCGGTGCAATAATCTTAGAGAAGTCTTTAACAAATCTCCGATAATAATCTGCTAGACCGAGAAAATTTCAAATTTCTGTCACACTAACTGGTCGCTTCTAATTTATCACAGCTTCAATTTTTTTAGGATCTACATAAATTTCATTTGTTGAGATCTCATGGCCTAGAAATGTAACTTTATCTAGCTAGAACTGATATTTGCTAAACTTAGCATATAACTGTTTATTCTTCAAAATCTATAACACTATCCTCAAATGCTTTGCATGCTTCTCTATACCCTGTGAATATATAAGAATATCATCAATAAATACTATGACGAATAGATCAAGATATGGATGAAATACCCTATTCATAAGGTTCATGAATACAGCTAGAGCATTAGCCAACCTAAATGGCATTACTAAAAACTCATAATGCCCATATCGAGTTCTGAAGACAGTCTTAGCCACATCAATATTTCTTATCTTTAATTGATGATACCGTGATCGTAGATCGATATTTGAGAAAACTTTTGCACCTTGTAACTGATTAAATAAATCATCAATATAGGGAAGTGGGTATTTGGTACATATTGTGACTTTATTTAGCTCCCGATAATTAATGCATAACCTCAAAGTTCTATCATTGTTTTTAACAAACAATACCGGTGCTCCCCATGGCACTACACTAAGTTTGATGAAACCCTTATCTATCAAATCTTATAACTGAGTCTTCAATTCTTTTAACTGTGAATGGGCTATTCTGCATGGTATTTTGGAGATAGAAATTGTACCTAGAACTAAATCAATACCAAAATCAATCTCTATCTAGTGGTAAGCTAGAAGATCTTCAAAAAATACATCTGGAAAATCTTTGATCACCAATATATCTTCTAATTTAACCCCATTGACTCTGGTATCAATAACATATACCAAATAGGCTGAACATCTTTTTTTGAGCAACCGTTTAGCTGTCATAGCAGATATAACACAAAATAGAAGAACTCGTCGCTCTCCACAAAAACTAATATCAAGCTCTCAATATCTTCTGTATATAACCTCCTTTCGAAAATAGTTTACAGTAGCATGGTGATTAGCTAACTAGTCCATCTCAAGTATTGCATCAAAATCATGTATATCAAGAAAAATTAAATTTGTTACCATCTCACTACTACCTACTTTGATAACACAACCCTGAAATACATTCTCAGCTAATAATGATTCTCCAACCGGTATGGCTACCACCAAGCTATAATCTAGTGGTTTTAACACTTTATCCACTTGCACAACAAAAATATTAGAAATATAAGAATGCGTAGAACCTGGATCAATTAAAATATGGGCCTCTCGACAAAAAATAATCAGCATACTTGCAACAACATTAGGGGTAGCTTGTGCCTCTTACTGAGGCAAAGCAAATACACGTGCCTAGTAAAGTCGATCTAGATGACCCCTATGTGGTTCTCTACTAGCTCCTAAAACTTTAGCTGTACACCAGTACTAGAGATAAACTCTCTTATCTGAGATCCCCTATGTCTCTGAATATTGCCATAGCCACCTTGAAAACCTTAAAAAGTTATACTCTGTACTAAGCTGCTACTCCGAAAAAGATAAAGGCAATATCTCCTCAAATGTCCAGTTTATCCGCAATGGTAGCAACCTCTAAAACCTCTTAGACACTGTCCCTTATGACTCATGCTATAAATGGAACACTAATGGTACCTTTCCATACTAGCACTACTACTTAACTGGCTACCACCCTAGGGCCTTGGACTTCCTATGCTGCTTCCAATAGATGGAGGCACAAAACTCTGACTAGAATTATGTCTTTATCCTTCTAATAGCATAGGGCTCTGACTATACCGTTGTATACTAGAATACTCTCTATGGGATGTCTCTCCTCCAGGTGCTCTACTACTACTTGATCCATCAATTGACCAACTTTGTATATCTCTACTAAGCTTCGTTTAACTCTCATTGTAGCTCCTACTAACTCACTGTGCCCCATGGCTATAATTGCTATCCTAATATTACCTCTAAGACCCTATTTAAATCTCTCACATTTATCTCTCTCATTCTATATTACATAAGAAGCAAATCTCGATAACTCTATAAATTGATTCTCATATTCCTCATTTATTATCGATCCCTGTTCTAGCTCAAATAACTTACTAGCCTAGATGTCTTGGTAAATCATAGGAAATAATTTTACATTAAATTCTTTACAAAAATTAGCTCAACTAATCACCCCTCTATATCTACATGATACTGATCTCCACTAATGGTATACCCCACCCTCAAGTAAAAATGTAGCAAAGAAAACTCTCTCATCATCAGTACATCTCATAACATCAAATATTCATTCTACTCTAATCAACTGTGACTCTGCATCAGCTGGCTCTATGGTGCTTGAAAAATTCTCTACCTCTAAATTATGAACACGCTCTATTGTGTTCTCTCTTCTAGGTTGTCACTATGTTTATCTCTCTGCTACAACTGTAACTAACTGAGCCAATCTATTTATAGATTGCTCTAAGACAGGTCTATCAGAATGTCCATATATAGGCTGTATCACAGGTTGCGGCATTAGATGAGGGTGTATCTCCTATACAATAAGATTATGCTGGGTTTGAGGTATCGGTACAGGGGGAACTAACTCTGATACTTCCTCTCTAATAGCATCCTCCCTTTTATCTGGTACTAAATGAGCTCCCAGTTTAACCACAAGTTTTGTGAGAGGTCGGCCACGTGGGTGCACGATGAAAATCTTTAAAATACAACAAATCATTAATGACATCTCTAACATGCATGTATCATGTACTAGTCTACAGAATCTAAAATTATACTCTGATACAAAACTGATAGGACCTGACCAGAGCTCTCCTCAAGAATCGAGGTAGATCTTGCAATGACATGGGACTATTATACTCTTTACTCACACATTTGATACAACAAGGCTATATGCCTCAACAAAAGTGTACACGTGTACTCCAATATACATAAAGATATACAAATATATATACTGAGACACTTATGCAGTTATGCGTGTAGTGGGCCAACCTCAAAATATGATGACTGTATCACACTGCACGAATTCTTGTGACAACCTGGGAAAAAAAGAGAAAATAGAAAAAAGGATGAGCTAGTGGCTCAGTGAGTGGACAAAATTAAAAAATATTATATACTTTATATGTATTGTACACGTATAAATCTGTAAGATAGAATATTATAAAGCTGTATACTGAGTAGTCGATAAACTTGTACTGAAATATGAGTTGTCATAAAATATGTGCTAAAACTAAAATCATAACATAATACTGGAGATCTAAAAATCTGAAAGCATAAACTATCATCAAATTTATTATCAAGCTGAATATATGTAACAAAGCTTTTGAAACATGTACTATATATATATATATATATAAACCACACAAAACTTATACCCAGGAAAAAATTGGTCTAACCTGGCAGAATAATTTACATAAAGGCAGAGCAGGGGATCTGAGCTGGTCTAACCAGATGAAATGCTGTATCGCTCGGGCAGAGCAAACTAAACTGGTCTATCGCATGCACAGAGTAACTACACTAAAGGGGAGGGTACGTATGCGGTGGTTCAAAAAATACTAATATATAATAATATCATGAAAGTATAATTATTCTAAAATAATTATTTCTGTACTGAACGTAATCATAGTTATACTATAATAAATTCTAAAAGATATTTCTAAATATACTAATTAACATAAATATTTATCTGTCTTAAATAAATCATGACTAAATCTGATAACGTGTAATTAAATCATAAACTACTGCAGTCAAAATATATAAAATATATATAGATATCCACTCACTAAAGTGCACTAATCTTGAGTTGGTCCTGGATTCTGAGATCTACCTGCTATCAACACGCCTCCCATGTCATAAGATGTAAAAATATATCATTAGTACTGATATGTATTATAAATATTGAAATATAAGTATTCTAGCATCGTAAAACTGTTACCTGCTAAAACACTGGGTATAAATCTAGCTACCCAAGCTTATTTCCTGTAAACTTTCCTTTTTTTTTTGTTTCTTTCCCTTTTCTTCTCTTTTTTTCTTATTATTCTTTTCTCTTTTCCTTTCCCTCGGCTTTCTCTCTTATTCTTCTTGTTTTAATTGCTTCTAGGTGAACCAAGCAAAAATAAAGTAGGATATATATACATATACGGCCCACTGTTTAAAAATAATATATATTTTTATTCATTTTTTTTGCCACTAATATTTTTAAAAATTATACACGTGTATGACGATAAGGCTACGTTTGTAGAAACTGAAGTGACACAATTGTTGAGTGATAGTTGGAGTAGCATATCTCTTTTAAAAAGTTACATGTATTTAATGCTTTCGGCATAATTTTGAAATTCAAAGTACTAACCCCAAGGCCCCTCCTCAGGTAAACCGATCACCTCTCACTTCAAAACCTGTTGTAGAAAATGTATCTAGTTGCGGACTCGGCATTCGAACTTGATAACTGTAATATTCCTCCTCAAATGAGTAAGTAAAAAACACTATAAGAATTTTCATAATTGACCGATCAACATTGAAAATTAAGGGATCCCTATTACTTTAAAGATCTTAAACCTAGTTTACTAAAGTCCAAAGTATACGAGTTTAGCTTGAAGCCAATCTAAGGCCTAATTAGCAAGCCTAATATAAGGCCAGCTAGAGCTTGCCACCAAGTCTATATTAGACTAGTCCCTTATCACTCCATGGCCAAGAAGTCCTTGATTTACGATAGAGCACTACTCTCGAGGTTTCTCCAATGTTGATTGAGAACCAACAACAAACCAATGTTGAAGGCTCCTCAACTCAAGCCAAATAGAATATTCATGTCTCCCAACAATTGAAGAATACCCAATATTTTCGATAACATACTCATCTAAAGAGTATTGTGCGTATGGAAAGTTATATCACCTATTCTACGATACTATGGAATTCAGACTAGGCTAGGCACGCCACTTATGTCTCTTCGAGAAAAGTGAAATACAAGGTAATTAATTAATAACTTCTATAATTTTGGACCACATCCATGACCCCCAAATGATTAGAAACCTATGATATGGAATAACCACCCAAGAAAACTTATATAATAAGGAATCATGACTTGCGCATAGGACAAGTAAGAAAATTCTAGACATTTACACTTTTTAAGAACTATATTTTTTTCATCTTCACCAAATTTCTAACTTAAGTATTGGATGGTCATTACCGAAAACTACCACTACCATAGCTTTAACTGACTTTGTGATTGCTATGAACAGGTCTAAACCACTAGAAGTAGAGATAACAATGCAGCAGAGCAGGAGTAGAGAGGCCTTTCCCATAACCAGCCCTATTCTTTATTTTAAGCTTCATTCCCCACATAATTCCCTAAAAATTTAAATTAGACGGAGATGAGGGATCTATGTAAGAATGCTTTTCCCATCCTCGACTCATTTTCCTTATTTCCATTTATTAATTTAATACTAATTTATATTCAAAAAATTTAATAATATAAAGATTTAATCTATATTATGATTAAAAAAGGTATCAAATTAATAAATTATAATAATATAATTTAATAATCTGACTAATAATTAGTAAACAATTTTTTAAATAAATAAAAGAAAATAATTGAGAAAATAATAATCTAAATAATGTTTTAGTGCCTAGTAACATTGATTTTATAGTTAATTACTTCAAATTCTCATTAAAATTAATGATCGCCAAACTAAAAAATAAATCTTTTTATCGTTTATAATAAAATTAAACTTTAGGAGTTTTTATTATATTTTTATTTTTAACAATAATAGTCCTCTTTCTCATATCTCTCTTTTTTCTTCTTCTCTTCCTCATCTCTTTCTTTCTTCTTGTCTCGCCGTACCCTACTCAAAACAAGACCATGCATCATCCGAGAGGGATTGCATTACAATCCTTACTTTCCCAGGGGAGCAATTGCTATGCCTAAAATGTTTAATGATGGTGCTGTAGAGTATGAAGATGGTACCCCTACAACAGAAGCTCAAATGGGAAAAGATGCGACATTTTTATTGTAGGCTGCAAAACCAGAAATGGAAGAGAGGAAGCTTATGGGATTTAAATGGATAATTGTACTATCATTGGTTTTCATATATATATATATATATATTAAAATTTTATTTTATTTTCTTATTGGACATCATCCTTATTTAAATTAAAAATTAAAACATATATATGTTTTTAAAGTATTCTTTTGTCCTCAAAAATAACTTTTACACAATCTTTCTGACAATAGAAACTAAGTCGTGTTTAGTTAAAAAGTGAGAACTAAATTAGTATATCTCCTTAAAATCAACGATTAAAATGGCATTTTTACTTAAAAAATATTTAAAACAAAGACACAAAGATTTGTAATAATTCACCCTCAATTTAAGAGCTACACTTCATTGCTACAGATTTTTACCATACTGAAGATAAGGATTACAAAGATAATTTTTCGCTCATTTCTTTCTTTGCTTTTATACACACATCAAAACAACCTTCCTAGTATTCTTCATATAACTGAAATGAATTAGGCAGCTTGATTCATGAGCGAATTTTTCGTTGTACCCCTAATATAATTTCAGATATAATTAATCTCCATAGATTCGACAACACCTCATACAAAAACTTGACTTTGCGTATAGACACTTAATATTAATTTATAAGGTGTAACAAATTAAAGCTTATCCACAAGTGAGATCGAAATAAGTATTATTATAAAATAATTGAGATAAGTGATATTGTGAGAATTCAAAAACAAGACCCTAGTTTCTATATTATATTAAATAAACATTTGACCTAAAAGTTTACACTTACAGACAATTACTAAACAATAATCATAAAAGCTTCCAAATACATTCAAGGCTTAAAAAAATCACATCTACATCCCAACCTACACACACACAATATACATATATATATATATATATATGAATAACCATGTTGATGTTGGAAAAGCATATTTCTAAAAGGTAAAAAGTATAAATATGATGGATCACTGCGAGACATGAGCCCAGATTATTGACCTTATACTTTGATAAGAGTGAGCACATGAAAATCCATGCCCCACTATATCTTGGTCTATTCTTTTCGAATCTTTTAACACCAGATCATTGTACAGGGCAAAAGTTTTTGAAGTCCAAATATAGTTAATCACCAAAGAAGAGTTTCCGGCCTCTCAACCTCAGTTAAGTTCTATCTTCATACAAAGGATTTTCCGCCAACTTGAGAAGAAGCTGCGAAACATTAGGCGTGCCCCTAGAGCCTGCATTATAATATTCTTTTACATGATTAATAAAATTTATTTGCTCATTTTAATTTTGGGCATATATTATTTAGCCCATTTAATTGAAAAAGAAAAGAAACCAAAAGTTTTCTATAAATAAAAAAGCTTCGGTATTTATTAATGGAATAAACATTTCATTAATGCAATATTATAGTTGTTGAAAAATTGGTGATTCAACAATCTTGATTGAACAAGAATTGAGATGAATATCAAAGTGAAGAGTTACAAGAAGTCTAGAACGTGTGAGACGCGTATGGAGAAGTCTAGGACGTGTGAGACATGAAAGGGGAAGCGAAACGGGACTCAAAGACATGAAGGAAGCAAGAAAACGCAGATAGGTATACAGAGCTCAGCGCTGCGGCGTCTAGGACAGCAACCCAGCGCCGCAGCGCTGGGCGCTATTTTGGCCAGCGCCGCAGCGCCAGAACACGTGGAAAAGTCTATTTTTCTTTGGGATTTCTAATTTTGGAAAGTTTTAGACTTCCAAAACAAGTGGACTCTTACTCCAACAAGGAATAGGGTTAGTAGGCACGAAATACACCCTATATAAACACTTGTAAACCCTTGATTTCAGATTAAGCATTAAGAGAGACTCTAATAGAGGGGAAGAACTGGGTAGACACTAAGTGCTTGTGTGCGCTAGGGTGGAACCGTCGTTTGGGTGATCATTGATCGTGGTAGAGCAAGGGTTCACTAAACGTTTAGGTCCTTTTGAGGGTTAGGGAGTTATAATAAGAGAGATTAGGATCCTTGGATCTACCGTGGACGTAGGCAATTGGCCGAACCACGTAAGATTGTATTGTGCCCTTTATTGTCTGCTTTGGATTCTTGTTGTTTTTTTACTTGATTGACAGGTTATTCTGCTGCGCAAGGAGGTTAGGGTTCTAGGCTGAATCTTGGATTCTTCGCTTCAACATAACATCGAGAGGGAGAAGGGTGTTTCCTCCCTCAACAATAGTTTTTCTGTTTTATAGTAAATGGCTTATTTTGATCATTTAAGTGGACACTTTAAATTTAAAAAAAAAAAACTAGTATTGTAGTCAATTAAATGTTATCAATTTTCACTCATAAAAACTTTAATAAGCTTAGTAACGTTAATCTTAAATATGTAGTGCATTTTCATTCATATGTTATATCTTTTAAATTATTACAAAGTAAATATATTTAATAGTCAAAACCTTGATAATTTAGAGATACAATTATGTGGGTTGTAAGACCATATACTTTGCAAAACAAAATTTATACTTACATGATATTTATCTAAGTTGATTGTAATACGTGATCGATTAAAATTTATTTTGGAGTTTATTTAATAAATTATAAATTAAATAAGAAATTTATTTATAAATATAAATTTATTAAAATTTTGTGACTTAAGTGTAAATAAATAACACTACAAAAAAGAGTTTTTGTGATGGCTACTTTGTTATTGCAAAAGGCTTATATGATAACATTATAATGACCTTAAGGACAATTGCAAATTTGTCATCTTTAGGGATTTTTTGTAATGGCCAAGTGACTATCGTACAATTTAGGACAATAAAATAGTCGTTGCAAAGAAGGTCAACAAACAGACTTTATGAAAGTTAACTAGCCGCCACAAAGAAGATGAACTTTTGTTGACCAAAATTATTTTCCGGCAACAAAAGAAAAACTTTTGCGATAGAGAGATTTGTATGATGCATTTTATAAATATTATAAAATGACGAAGTGTGATTAAAAATTTCATAAGCGAAACTTCTTTTCCGTGTAGGATTTTTTTATAACTAAAACGACGCTGTTTTGGTAATTTTAATTATAACGGCACTGTTTTAGTGTTGTAATTTTCGAAGAAAAAATTTCACCTTTTAAAAAAAAGTTATCTACACCTTAAACAGCACCATTTTCCCATGAAAAAAAAAATAAAACTATCACAAATATATGATAGAAAATATCATAATTTTTATGATTTTGACAAGATTATAATAATATTAGAAGTAATAATGTAATTAATCTAAACAAATTACCAATCTTCAATGCATGCGATGTGACAAAGGATTAAAATGATAAATTATTAAATTCAAAACAAAATTTATTATGACTTATTACTTCGTATTCGTAATATAATTACAATCTTCTGATGACACGTCTCTCAATGATGCCACCCTTTATCGTCAATTGGTTGATGGTTTGGTATATCTCACTATCACTTAACCAGACATTGTCTATATAATTTATATTGTCAATTAGTTTATAGCCACTCCTCATACCTTTCATTTTATAGTAGTTCTTCATATTTTAAGTCATCTCAAGTACACTTTTTCATAGTCTCCATTTTTTGGCTCACTCTCATTTTGTGTTAGAGCTTATGGGGATGCAAATTGGGGTAGTGATCCTACAGATCAAGATCAACTATTGAATTTTTCTTTTTTTTGGGAGATTCTATTTTTTCATGAAAAAACAAGAAGTGGACAGCTATTACCTATTCTAGTATTGAGGCTAAGTATTATACTCTTACTGATACAACCCAAGAGATTGTTTGGTTCTGATGTCTTCTTAAAGATATCGGTATTTCTCACTTTGGACCTGCACATCTTTATTGTGACAATTAAAGTGCTATTTAAATTTCTCACAATGAGTTTTTCATGAGCGGACTAAGCATATTGAGACAGATTATCACTTTGTTTGGAAACATGTTTCTCAGGTAACGGCTATACTTTACTACATTTCTTCTGAGAATCAACTTATTGATATCTTCACCAAATCTCTTTCACCGGGTCGTTTTTAAACTCTAGTCTCCAAACTCAAATTTGCTTTTACTATATAATATTGAGTTTGAGAGATGAGGTATTAATGATATAAATCACTCATATTAATAATATGATTCCCCTTTTCCATATATTCGTATTTACCATTTATACATTGTAATTAATGTGTGAATAATTTGTTTCATTGTACATATTTTATTTTCTTATTTTATGTCAAATTAAAGCCTATATAAAGACTTACTCTATATAATGCTGACAGAGTGAAATATATATTGTTATATTTCTTACAAAAAAAATTAGAGACTTTAAACAACAATAGAAATTGAGAAAAATTAAATATGCTATGACTAATTCAATTAACTAATTATTTATTTTCTTAATTTAATAAATTAATTTTATTAAAGAACTAACTAATCTTTAAGTTGTTGTCGGTTAGTAAATGTTCATATAATCTACCAACAAAAGGGGAAAAACTCAAATTTTAATCCAACAAAGAAAAAGAATGTAAAACTAACACCTAAGCAACTATAAACTAAACTTAAAGATAACAACCTATTTGGTAGCTTAGAAACGAAAGAAGATCAAATAAACAAGAATATTTAAAGCCATAGTAGATATAACAATAGTTTTTGAAGGATATAACAATATGGAAAAAAAAAATTCAACTATTACTTTCAGTATTCAATTAGCTTTTACAAAGGCTTAATTTATACAAAAACAAAAAATCTAAATAAGGAAACAAATGAAAATATGAGGAAATGAATCAATGAAATAATTGGAAATTAAATATGTTGTTTATGTCTAAGTTAGTAAGCATACTACAAAAATGGCCTTCACTGACGTTGAAATAGTGTTAGTGAATGGTTTCATTGATACTATGTGATAGTATCAGTGTTGCTCTAATAAAAAATTACTGACATTATGGTAAGTGTCAGTGAATCATTAATACTGTAGTATTAGAGAATCTCTAATACCATGGTATCAGTGAATCTCTTACGCTATAGTATTAGTGATTCATTAATATCATGGTATCAATGAATCCTTGATGCCATAGTATTAAAAAATCCCTAATACCATGGTATTAGTAAAACTCTTACGCCATAGTATTAACGATTCATTAACACAATGGTATCAGTGAATCCCTGATGCCATAGTATCAAAGAATCTATTGTATAGTATCAATAAAATATTGATACTATAAAATGAAATTTTTTAAAAACTTAAATAATTAAAATTATTTTTTTAATAATTTAAAATTTGACTAATTGTACCAAAATTTATATTATAAATGCCACATTAAATAAATATTATATATTTTATTAGCATGAAAATACATTTTAAAACCATAATGGTCAAAATATTACATGTTGTGATACAATTAAAATTGTCAAAGTATTCAAATTAAGTTTTATAAATTGTACCTTCACATCTCAAACTATTTCTTCAATCCATAACCACTTCAAACATATTATGTAAGAAAATATTCCAATATTTGAAGATTAAACACATGCCTAACTAAATTAATATATTTCAAGATTTGAAGATTAAACACATGATCGCGATTGCCTAAGAAGTAATGAACAAAATAATCTTCCACGCTCACCTATATCAAAGGAAAGAAAAATATATCAGTAAATTAATAAATACGTTATGATAAAAAAATTTAAGTTTAAATAGTTCTAATGAAAAACAACTTATCTATTTTAAATTTTTCGTGATTAAGTTTGTTAATAGTGTATAAAATGAAATTATAAAATTTAAAAAATTTCTATTTGAAAAAGATACATACATTATTTTTCAGTACACTAATGTCTCTAACAATTTCTTTCATATATGTCATGCCAAAGTACCCATAGTCAACTGATCCAAGTTGCAAAGAGCACTACAAAACATTTGATTTTTTAAATGTTATTTTAAAACAGTTAGCATTGTAATTTAAAAAAAATATTAACAACAAAATATATGATTGTAATAAAATTTTGCATTTACCTTTACATTAATCCAATGAAGATTAACCTTTTTAAATGTTTTCTGTGTTAGATGAATTTTGGCACCATTAAAAGAAATCAACAACTAGGCATATTAAATTTAAAGTAAATTACATATACATAACGTAAAACATAAGTAAGTGAATCTTAACTGATTCACAATTTCCTCCAAATCTTCACAAGGTTTATTTCCCAATGGATCAAGGTAAAATATAGTTGATGTCAATAAATCAACGGCAACTAACACCCAGTGGTCGCACAAGCAAGATAAAGAATGTTAACTTAGTAATGATTAATTAATATTAATTTTTATATTAAATAATTTAAAGAGAGTCATACCTAGGATTATATGGGATAAGTGTAATTTGTCTTGGTTGTGACAATGCTAAAGTCTCAGTAATATAGCGTGATCGATCAGTGTGTGTTTTTACATTGTTGAGATGGCATGATACAAATACATTGGTAGAAATGCAAAAATGCACTTGAAATCCATGTCCTTCATTCTCCATAACATGGAAAAGGTACCTAACAATAAATAAGCCAACATGATGAAGCATATATGATTGAGATGTATATTTCAAAGGTTTTTCTAGCAACATAAAATAATAATGGACTTACTTGAACCAAATCTTAAGGAAAACGTTGGATACCTCCATCATATTTATAAGAATCTCATAATATTTCTTATCTAGATAAGTCACCCAAGATTAACCAAGCGCTGATAACTAGTGTTTCACTTTCATTATTGTTTGGAGATAGTTTTGGACTAATATAAAAAACATAGCCAAGTACCCATACTTTTGATTTCTTTGTTTTTACAACCCCTCTTGCATTCTTTTTAAGTAAAAGCTTTCTTGCAATTGGCTTCATGATTTTTAAGGGGTGATTCGTCACATACATCCTTTAGGTTTGGACTGATTATAAGGGATTTTTTAGGATTTTGTGGCTGAATAGGTATGGAAACAATAGATTTCTTTGCTGGTGTTTCTTTAATGGGGTTTTCTTCTTTGTTGGAGATTCTTGCACATGCACAAAGGAAAAACACATGTTATAATAAATATAATAAATGAGATATGATAATTACTCTAAGTAATTGTACCTTTCTTTTTTCTAAGATTTTTGAAGAAGGACGATTGACCTCAATATTGCCTTTATTAATAATATTAAGCCTAAGACTACAACTACCAACTTCAGTTTTGCTCTGCGCATTTAGCCTTGCATGAAGTGTTTCTACTTGTGCAGATAACAATGCAAAAGTTTCTTCTAGTAACATCTTATCTTGAGCAATAATGGTATCTTTAGGAACACAAAAATACATGTCTGAAGTAACAAACTGACCAACACCCTGTCCTCTACTCCCATTTAAAAGCTTGTCAAATGCTACAATTAGGATGCTATTCTTCTCTTTTAGCATGAAAGACCCATCTTCTAACCTTCCAACTCATCATACAATTTACAAGTAATATCATTTTATGAATTCGCCTATTTTGTAAATAAATAATATAATATTTATAATATTAGATACCACTTACAATTGTTTGAATAACTTGTTGTGTTTCTTTTCAACAACTTCTTTTTTTATTTAGCCAAGCCCTTTTCATAACACAGTTCAGTCCATTTGACTTGAACTTTTCCCTTGTTCTTTACACTAACACAAGAGAAAAAGTATGATAAATTAGATTATTTATTGGTTGGGTCTTCATAGATTTCAATAGCCATATATTTCAACTAAAGCATATATAAATTATTTTTAGAATGACTTAAAACTTACAATTTTTTCATATAGCCCTTTGTACCCAATGATACCCAAACAATGGTCGTACTTGTGCTTAGGGCGTCTCTCCTTGGATATTTCACTACTTGTCTGCAAAAAGTGAATATGTCAAGCAATAGTTATTTAACTCCGTTTTCAATACATAAATAAACTAATTATTATTTTGACTCACCTCAAATGCATTAGACAACACCCAATCAACAAATAATTTTCAAGTGTTGTTTCTTAATATTTAGGTATTCAAAAAGTAGCAACCTCAATTGACTGCGGTTATTCTTGTATAAAAGAGCATACTTATGAGTTAGAGTATGTCTGAAGCTCTTTAAAGAGAATCCCATCCACTAGAATACTTACCTTTTGCTTTTAAAATGTAATTTGCACTTTTCCTGGATAAAACTAGAGGAAAAAATAGTCATAAATAGTACCATATAGTGGACAAAATAGCACCTTAAAACTTTCCAAATAGTAGCTTAAAAATAGGCCCATATAATGGACAAAACAACCTTTAAACTGCACCTTAAAAGACCATAAACAGTAACAAAATAGTGTCAGTGTAGCGGCTAAAAACAACCCCAAACAATTCTAAAATAACCCTCACACAATCCCCAAATGCTAGTTAAACAGTACCAAAACAACACCAAACATACCTGTAAATAAAGCCACAAATCTTCCTTTAGATCAAGGGGTATACGCCTTTAGTTATCATATATGATTGAATTATTATCTCGGACCATAACACTAATGTAATTTCTCAATTCAATCGATGCATCTCCTATAGCCACGCCATATGAATTATAGTCAATACTAATCCTCTTATGAGGTGACAACAATTGCAAATGTTTCTTCTTGGAGTTTCCTCTTCTTTTTGGTCTTCCATAAAAAATGTCCTCACTCTCAACCATATGGAGCTAATATACAAGAATAGAAAAAGATATCAATATACATAGAATTAATGGACATGTAATTATTATGCAATAATAGAAAACTCTATCAACAAATACATACAAATAATGGACATGTAATTATTATGCAAGAAAAGAAAAGTTTATCAACAAATACATACAATTAATGGACATGTAATTATTATGCAATAATAGAACAATCTGTCAACAAATACATACAAATAATTGACATGTAATTATTATGCAAGAAAAGAAAATTTTATCAACAAATACATACAAATAATGGACATGTAATAATTGGCATGCATTAATCATGTACATAAACTTATAAATCGAGTTTTGTATTTGAAATTATTCATATGTCGTGTCTATGTCCATGGCAACACCTTCACAATCTTATCTTGAATAAATTGCAACATTATCTTTATCATCAATATTAACTAAAGGCAATGTTTTTCTTTATAAAAGTCCATGTAGTCCCATGTCATCACACTCATCACTAGTTGCAAATTTGTTGACTCTTTTGTCTACTGAATAAACCAGTGATTTAGTATGATCTTTTTGATCTTGCACATAAAACACTTGTTTCATATGAGAAGCTAATATAAAACTATCAGATTTATGACTAATTTGATTCAAGTCAACAAGTGTAAATTTAAATCATCACCAGCAACACCATTTTTAATATCCACTCAATCGTACTTGAACACTACCTTCCTCAACATTAGATAATTAAGTTCCCATATCTCATCCATAAAAGTCCATGTCCCTTGAGTAAGATTTTTTATCCTTTGAACTAGATATTTGCATTGTTGTTGCAACAACATTAACACCACTATTTTATGTTACCCAGTTGTTGTCTCGAGCTATAATTATATATTTATAGCCATCTACAAGGTATCCAACATATGTAATGATTGAAGAATGAGGTTTTTCAGCCAACCACCTCACTGCATCATTAACAATCACATTCTACTATATGTCATCCAACACCCATATTTTGTTAAACTTTATGTCAAACTATAACTTATAAAATATATAACTATTAATAGTAAGTCAATCACTAAAAGTTCGAGTATACTCATTTTGTAGCCATAAATACTTTTTAGCTTGGCGAGGGTAATTTTTTTTCAAATATTCCATATGCTCTTTAAAGGTTAACAGTTATATTGGTTAGTATAGTGAAAATATATAACTATAATATAGTTAAACTAAATCACTTTCTTCATATAAGGTTGAACCTTGGGTGTGTTATATACAAAGATATGCTTGCTCTAATGTCTAAGAATCCATAAGTTTTATATCTTCAAAACTCAAAGGTTGTGAAATATATGGATCATGCAAACTAGGTGGTAACCCGATTGCATCATGATTAGAGAGGTAGTCAGCACAATATTCAAGTGCTTCCTCGACAATATAACTTTAAAAAGTGCACCCCTTTAGGCAATTATGATTGCGTACATAACTTTTAAGTATCTTTATATATCTCTCAAATGAATACATCCACTTAAGATAAATTGGCCTGCATAACCTAACTTCTTCAACAAGATGGACAGTCAAATGAACTATTATGTCAAAGAAGCTCAGTGAAAAATATTGTTTTGTCATGCATAAAGTTACGATTAGGTTACTTTGCTACTCATCCAACATTTCAGTTTTTACCACCTTATTGCACAATGAATTAAAGAAGAGGCATATTCGCATTATGGCGTAATAAACACAATTGAGGAAATAATCTAGCAAACAATCTCGAATTGCCAAAGGTAATAATTGTTACATCAAAGTATGACAATGATGAAACATTAGGCCTTAAAGCCTATAATCGTCGATTATAATAAGTTTTTGAAGTTTGAAGAATACCCACTTGAAACCTTTACTTTGAACAAAGTTCTACAAAACATTTGCTTCTCTATTTTACTCAAAGTGTAAGGTGCAATGGAAAGTTTCTTATTTTGTTAATTATGTTTAATGTATCCCTAATCTTTATATCTACAAGATCCTTTCTAGTATTTACCCCATCCTTTGTCTTACCCAGCTGATGAAGTAATGTACCATAGATATTTTCACAAATATTTATTTTCAATGTGCATCACATCTAATTGATGGTAAACTAATAAATATAGCCAGTATTCTAACTCAAAGAATATACACTTTTTCTTGAACAATTTATCAGTATTATTATTGCCTATTTTGCTTTTTATGATTTCTAAAAGTAATACTACTACTAAATTTATCCACTATACTTAGAAAATGTCATCGCTAGACAAAGTAGTAGAAGATTCGCCCATCTCTTATGCATTATTGAAAACATTTTTCAACTTATGAAATGGATGGTCTATTGGTAAAAATTGATGGTGGCCCATATAGGAATTTTTCCTACTACATGTAAGCTGACATGATGAATGTTTATCCCACCATATGGACAAGCATAATACCCTTTCACTGTATGCCTAGATAGGTTCTATATGCGAGAAAGTCACACCACAATCCCATAGTGATTTCAAATCTTGAATCAAGGGAGCCAAGTACACATCTAGATTATTCTCAGGTTGTTTAGGACCAGATATTAATGGAGTTAGCATGATATGTTTCCTTTTCATACACAACCATGGAGGAAAATTGTATTTTATCATCATTGCTGGCCAACAGCTATAAGTAGTGATAAGTGTACTATGTGGATTAACTCCATCAATTGACAGAGCTAATCGAATATTTCTAGGCTCTTATGCAAATTTTGGCCACTTGTTATCAATTAACTCCTATGCTGGCGAGTCAGCTGTATGTCGAAGTTTACCATATTTTATTCTCCCCATTACATGCCAAGTTAAATACTTAGTAATTTCAGATATTGGAGCATACGTTTAAACCTAAGAATATGTGAAAAATACCACAAAACATTCTTAGGAATCCCTACTCTGCCTTCATTAGATCCATTTCCTTTTTTCTTCAACCTAAACTCTCCACAAGTAGGACATTTAGTAAGGTTCTCATGCTCTTTTCTGTAAAGAATACAGTCATTAGGACAAACATGTATTTATTTTTATATTCTAACCCTAACACCTTCATTGTTTTTTTGTCTCATGCACTAGCCTAGGAATATTATTACCTTATGGTAATATGTCAACAAGAACAATACCAAGAACTCTTTATCAAACCAACCATAGTTTCCTTTAACATTATAAATTTTCACCAAACCAGATAATATAAAATGTCTTGAACCAGGATACAAAGGCATTTCTACATCTTCAAGTAGATGTTTGAAAAACTTAGTATGCGTATTACATTGTTCATAGGCATCATTCACCATATCTATAATGTTATCATGGTCTTGGCATTTAAAATACAATCTACTAGAATGGTCTTGCGAGGATGAAAATATTAATTTACTATCAACTTTCCCATGTTTAGTCGAAGTCACATATGTGGGCAAAAAACCTTTTTCAAACAAATTGACTCATATTAGATCAGGAGCATGAAACTCCATGTTGCAACAAGAGTTACACAGACATCTAATTGATCTCCTATTATCAGAATTAAGCATGGAAAATTGCAAGAACTCATCAAACTTCATACTCTTTTGATAGCCTATCACTTGATATCCATGTATTGTTCGTATTATCTACTTATAATTTAACATTGTTAATTTAACATAAAAGATTTTGTAACATATAATTCTTAATTAACAAACAAAAAAATAAAATAAACACTTCCAATGTTTTCCAACAACCTCTAAAATGCAACAACTCCATAATTTGTCAATCATATAAAATAAATTCCATAGGATGCTAGTAACAGTCAGAAAAAAAATGCTTAGCCATATGTATTTTAACAGGGTAGAAATCAAATTAGAAAAAAAAAATGGATTAATGTAATGATTAAAAAATTGATACAGCTTTGGAATTAATAAAGAGAGAAATGTAAGGTCTAGGTCAGATCATTTAAGTGTTCACACCAAATAGTTTTGGAATCAATAAACTATAGCTTGATCTGCTTATAGTATCTTAAATCCTATGAACACCTTTTTGAAGGCTCTGCCAAGTGATCAAAACATTTTACAGAGGACAAAATAAAAATTACACTGAAATTCAAAATATTGGTTATTGAAGTAAAAAGCTGCATTAATAATAAAAAGAAATCTGCTATAAGAAATCTTCCTAAGTTGATTCTCAACTTCTTACTTGTAGACTAAGAATTTATCATAAGACTCATCTTTATTTCTCAATAGATATATTTTAGTATACCTTGAGAAATCATAAAGGTTATATAATACTTTTTTCCCTCTTATGGTCATAATATCTTTAAGAACATCTAGGTCACTATAAATTAAATCAACTATTCACTTCCTCTAAAAGTTATTAGTTTGTAACTTTTTAAAGTGGATTTTCCTTCCACACATACATCACATTTATGCATAATGTTTAAGTTCATATTAAAATGTAAACCAACTCTTTTAATCTTTCTTAGATAAAAATAATTTAAGTGACCCAATCTATCATGCTTCAAAAAACAAAAAGGCTCAATAATATAAAATAAAGATAAATTCTTATTAATAAAAGTATTAAGTATATTGAGTTTGAACAAATTATTAGAAGAATATTCCTTTCCAACAAATGTTCCAATTTTGATCATTACAACTTTGTAGATATCTCATTCTATGTAGTTTGTCTAATTAATTCATGCATGCATGTTGTAAGTATACAGTGATGTGTGTCAAATTCTTCTCAAACAAATTGAACGACCAAAAAAAAAAATTTATTAATTTAACTTTAATTTACTCAATTAGATAATTAATATTATCATGAATATAAATCAATTTACAAAATTATAAAATTATACATTAAATTCTAAAAAAATATTAATTTAGGCCTTTAAAATATTAGTTATGGGT
Source organism: Ailanthus altissimus (assembly GCA_946807835.1). NCBI lineage: Eukaryota > Viridiplantae > Streptophyta > Magnoliopsida > Sapindales > Simaroubaceae > Ailanthus > Ailanthus altissimus. The sequence continues at coordinate 19,513,025 of OX327698.1, forward strand.
TCAAAATAATTACAAAAATTAAAATTTATATTTAAGTCCAAGCAAGCCAAACCCAAAAATAATAAAAAATAACTAGCTGAAATTAAAAAAAACAAATTAAACTGAATAACCAAACTAAACTAAAACCGAAACGAACCATTTCCATTCAAGTCTAGATCGGTTGGCATGAACCGATTGGTTCAATTTTGATGAACCCAATCAGTTCAAGTTGGATTTGGGCCCAACAAATGCCAATCCTAGTTACATAGGTCACAGACAAATCTCCCTTCCAAGAAAGAAATCTTAGAAGCCTAAGCTAACACAACGTGTTTCTTGATTTCTCTCTCTAATGACTCTCTAAACTTTTCCTCTAAACAATAGCTCTCTGGGGCTATCAATGGCTCTCTCTAGGTCAAAAAAAGTATTGATAACACTATACATCACTTAGAGAAGCTTCCGTTATATATAAGACTTGAATTGAGTCTTCAAAAGTTAAACCCAGAACAAAACGATAATCTTAGAAGTCATTGAATAGCAGAAAAAACTATTAGCTTCTTCGAACTCATTAAGGACTTCAAAGCGGTACCGTATATAACCGGCAATATTTATTAAATTAACATTAATGAAAGGGAAAATTTCAGAAATAACCCTTTTATTTTTTCATTATTCTTTTTTAACCAAATGCAATATGGTTATACTTTATTAACCAAATAAATTACTTTTGGACAAGTATACCCTTTTACTGTTTGTACAGTACCCGCTACAGTGTACAGTGTTTTTGCTACAGTGATTAATTAAATCAAAATTAAATATTTTTTGTTTATTAAAATTATATTTTTTTATATTAGTTATTTATTTATTTTAATCATATTTCTATAAAATTTACATAAATAATAAAATAATTTAATGTAGTTAAATTAAACTAAATAAATACACTAACTAATATAATTTTATAAATAAATAAAAATTTAATTATATTTTTTATTAAAATTATATTTATTAATAAGTAAATACAATAATAAAATTTAATAAATATAATTATTTATTTATGAATAATAAAAAAATAAAAAAAATATAAGTGTCACAAAGGCTATCTCAGCCATCGCATCACGGGCCCGAGATGGCCCCGAGATGCCCTCGAGATGCGATGGTGGCTACCATGCCATCGCATCTCGGGCTCGAGATGGCCCCGAGATGCGATGGTGGCCATCGCATCTAGGGCTCGAGATGGCCCCGAGATGCGATGGTGGCCATCGCTACAGTGTACAGTGTTTTTGCTACAGTGATTAATTAAATCAAAATTAAATATTTTTTGTTTATTAAAATTATATTTTTTTATATTAGTTATTTATTTATTTTAATCATATTTCTATAAAATTTACATAAATAATAAAATAATTTAATGTAGTTAAATTAAACTAAATAAATACACTAACTAATATAATTTTATAAATAAATAAAAATTTAATTATATTTTTTATTAAAATTATATTTATTAATAAGTAAATACAATAATAAAATTTAATAAATATAATTATTTATTTATGAATAATAAAAAAATAAAAAAATATAAGTGTCACAAAGGCTATCTCAGCCATCGCATCTCGGGCCTGAGATGGCCCCGAGATGCCCTTGAGATGTGATGGTGGCTACCATGCCATCGCATCTCGGGCTCGAGATGGCCTCGAGATGCGATGGTGGCCATCGCTACAGTGTACAGTGTTTTTGCTACAGTGATTAATTAAATCAAAATTAAATATTTTTTGTTTATTAAAATTATATTTTTTTATATTAGTTATTTATTTATTTTAATCATATTTCTATAAAATTTACATAAATAATAAAATAATTTAATGTAGTTAAATTAAACTAAATAAATACACTAACTAATATAATTTTATAAATAAATAAAAATTTAATTATATTTTTTATTAAAATTATATTTATTAATAAGTAAATACAATAATAAAATTTAATAAATATAATTATTTATTTATGAATAATAAAAAAATAAAAAAAATATAAGTGTCACAAAGGCTATCTCAGCCATCGCATCACGGGCCCGAGATGGCCCCGAGATGCCCTCGAGATGCGATGGTGGCTACCATGCCATCGCATCTCGGGCTCGAGATGGCCCCGAGATGCGATGGTGGCCATCGCTACAGTGTACAGTGTTTTTGCTACAGTGATTAATTAAATCAAAATTAAATATTTTTTGTTTATTAAAATTATATTTTTTTATATTAGTTATTTATTTATTTTAATCATATTTCTATAAAATTTACATAAATAATAAAATAATTTAATGTAGTTAAATTAAACTAAATAAATACACTAACTAATATAATTTTATAAATAAATAAAATTTTAATTATATTTTTTATTAAAATTATATTTATTAATAAGTAAATACAATAATAAAATTTAATAAATATAATTATTTATTTATGAATAATAAAAAAATAAAAAAAATATAAGTGTCACAAAGGCTATCTCAGCCATCGCATCTCGGGCCCGAGATGCCCTCGAGATGCGATGGTGGCTACCATGCCATCGCATCTCGGGCTCGAGATGGCCCCGAGATGCGATGGTGGCCATCGCTACAGTGTACAGTGTTTTTGCTACAGTGATTACTTAAATCAAAATTAAATATTTTTTGTTTATTAAAATTATATTTTTTTATATTAGTTATTTATTTATTTTAATCATATTACTATAAAATTTACATAAATAATAAAATTATTTAATGTAGTTAAATTAAACTAAATAAATACACTAACTACATTAAATTATTTTATTATTTATGTAAATTTTATAGAAATATGATTAAAATAAATAAATAACTAATATAAAAAAATATAATTTTAATAAACAAAAAATATTTAATTTTGATTTAATTAATCACTGTAGCAAAAACACTGTACACTGTAGCGATGGCCACCATCGCATCTCGGGGCCATCTCGAGCCCGAGATGCGATGGCATGGTAGCCACCATCGCATCTCGAGGGCATCTCGGGGCCATCTCGGGCCCGAGATGCGATGGCTGAGATAGCCTTTGTGACACTTATATTTTTTTATTTTTTTATTATTCATAAATAAATAATTATATTTATTAAATTTTATTATTGTATTTACTTATTAATAAATATAATTTTAATAAAAAATATAATTAAATTTTTATTTATTTATAAAATTATATTAGTTAGTGTATTTATTTAGTTTAATTTAACTACATTAAATTATTTTATTATTTATGTAAATTTTATAGAAATATGATTAAAATAAATAAATAACTAATATAAAAAAATATAATTTTAATAAACAAAAAATATTTAATTTTGATTTAATTAATCACTGTAGCAAAAACACTGTACACTGTAGCGATGGCCACCATCGCATCTCGGGGCCATCTCGAGCCCGAGATGCGATGGCTGAGATAGCCTTTGTGACACTTATATTTTTTTTATTTTTTTATTATTCATAAATAAATAATTATATTTATTAAATTTTATTATTGTATTTACTTATTAATAAATATAATTTTAATAAAAAATATAATTAAATTTTTATTTATTTATAAAATTATATTAGTTAGTGTATTTATTTAGTTTAATTTAACTACATTAAATTATTTTATTATTTATGTAAATTTTATAGAAATATGATTAAAATAAATAAATAACTAATATAAAAAAATATAATTTTAATAAACAAAAAATATTTAATTTTGATTTAATTAATCACTGTAGCAAAAACACTGTACACTGTAGCGATGGCCACCATCGCATCTCGAGGCCATCTCGAGCCCGAGATGCGATGGCATGGTAGCCACCATCACATCTCAAGGGCATCTCGGGGCCATCTCAGGCCCGAGATGCGATGGCTGAGATAGCCTTTGTGACACTTATATTTTTTTTATTTTTTTATTATTCATAAATAAATAATTATATTTATTAAATTTTATTATTGTATTTACTTATTAATAAATATAATTTTAATAAAAAATATAATTAAATTTTTATTTATTTATAAAATTATATTAGTTAGTGTATTTATTTAATTTAATTTAACTACATTAAATTATTTTATTATTTATGTAATTTTTATAGTAATATGATTAAAATAAATAAATAACTAATATAAAAAATATAATTTTAATAAACAAAAAATATTTAATTTTGATTTAATTAAACACTGTAGCAATAATACTGTACACTGTAGCGATGGCCACCATCGCATCTCGGGGCCATCTCGAGCCCGAGATGCGATGGCATGGTAGCCACCATCGCATCTCGAGGGCATCTCGGGGCCATCTCGGGCCCGAGATGCGATGGCTGAGATAGCCTTTGTGACACTTATATTTTTTTTATTTTTTTATTATTCATAAATAAATAATTATATTTATTAAATTTTATTATTGTATTTACTTATTAATAAATATAATTTTAATTAAAAATATAATTAAATTTTTATTTATTTATAAAATTATATTAGTTAGTGTATTTATTTAGTTTAATTTAACTACATTAAATTATTTTATTATTTATGTAAATTTTATAGAAATATGATTAAAATAAATAAATAACTAATATAAAAAAATATAATTTTAATAAACAAAAAATATTTAATTTTGATTTAATTAATCACTGTAGCAAAAACACTGTACACTGTAGCGATGGCCACCATCGCATCTCGGGGCCATCTCGAGCCCGAGATGCGATGGCATGGTAGCCACCATCGCATCGCGAGGGCATCTCGGGGCCATCTCGGGCCCGAGATGCGATGGCTGAGATAGCTTTTGTGACACTTATATTTTTTTTATTTTTTTATTATTCATAAATAAATAATTATATTTATTAAATTTTATTATTGTATTTACTTATTAATAAATATAATTTTAATAAAAAATATAATTAAATTTTTATTTATTTATAAAATTATATTAGTTAGTGTATTTATTTAGTTTAATTTAACTACATTAAATTATTTTATTATTTATGTAAATTTTATAGAAATATGATTAAAATAAATAAATAACTAATATAAAAAAATATAATTTTAATAAACAAAAAATATTTAATTTTGATTTAATTAATCACTGTAGCAAAAACACTGTACACTGTAGCGATGGCCACCATCGCATCTCGAGGCCATCTCGAGCCCGAGATGCGATGGCATGGTAGCCACCATCACATCTCAAGGGCATCTCGGGGCCATCTCAGGCCCGAGATGCGATGGCTGAGATAGCCTTTGTGACACTTATATTTTTTTTATTTTTTTATTATTCATAAATAAATAATTATATTTATTAAATTTTATTATTGTATTTACTTATTAATAAATATAATTTTAATAAAAAATATAATTAAATTTTTATTTATTTATAAAATTATATTAGTTAGTGTATTTATTTAATTTAATTTAACTACATTAAATTATTTTATTATTTATGTAATTTTTATAGTAATATGATTAAAATAAATAAATAACTAATATAAAAAATATAATTTTAATAAACAAAAAATATTTAATTTTGATTTAATTAAACACTGTAGCAATAATACTGTACACTGTAGCGATGGCCACCATCGCATCTCGGGGCCATCTCGAGCCCGAGATGCGATGGCATGGTAGCCACCATCGCATCTCGAGGGCATCTCGGGGCCATCTCGGGCCCGAGATGCGATGGCTGAGATAGCCTTTGTGACACTTATATTTTTTTTATTTTTTTATTATTCATAAATAAATAATTATATTTATTAAATTTTATTATTGTATTTACTTATTAATAAATATAATTTTAATTAAAAATATAATTAAATTTTTATTTATTTATAAAATTATATTAGTTAGTGTATTTATTTAGTTTAATTTAACTACATTAAATTATTTTATTATTTATGTAAATTTTATAGAAATATGATTAAAATAAATAAATAACTAATATAAAAAAATATAATTTTAATAAACAAAAAATATTTAATTTTGATTTAATTAATCACTGTAGCAAAAACACTGTACACTGTAGCGATGGCCACCATCGCATCTCGGGGCCATCTCGAGCCCGAGATGCGATGGCATGGTAGCCACCATCGCATCGCGAGGGCATCTCGGGGCCATCTCGGGCCCGAGATGCGATGGCTGAGATAGCTTTTGTGACACTTATATTTTTTTTATTTTTTTATTATTCATAAATAAATAATTATATTTATTAAATTTTATTATTGTATTTACTTATTAATAAATATAATTTTAATAAAAAATATAATTAAATTTTTATTTATTTATAAAATTATATTAGTTAGTGTATTTATTTAGTTTAATTTAACTACATTAAATTATTTTATTATTTATGTAAATTTTATAGAAATATGATTAAAATAAATAAATAACTAATATAAAAAAATATAATTTTAATAAACAAAAAATATTTAATTTTGATTTAATTAATCACTGTAGCAAAAACACTGTACACTGTAGCGATGGCCACCATCGCATCTCGAGGCCATCTCGAGCCCGAGATGCGATGGCATGGTAGCCACCATCACATCTCAAGGGCATCTCGGGGCCATCTCAGGCCCGAGATGCGATGGCTGAGATAGCCTTTGTGACACTTATATTTTTTTTATTTTTTTATTATTCATAAATAAATAATTATATTTATTAAATTTTATTATTGTATTTACTTATTAATAAATATAATTTTAATAAAAAATATAATTAAATTTTTATTTATTTATAAAATTATATTAGTTAGTGTATTTATTTAATTTAATTTAACTACATTAAATTATTTTATTATTTATGTAATTTTTATAGTAATATGATTAAAATAAATAAATAACTAATATAAAAAATATAATTTTAATAAACAAAAAATATTTAATTTTGATTTAATTAAACACTGTAGCAATAATACTGTACACTGTAGCGGGTACTGTACAAACAGTAAAAGGGTATACTTGTCCAAAAATAATTTATTTGGTTAATAAAGTATAACCATATTGCATTTGGTTAAAAAAGAATAATGAAAAAATAAAAGGGTTATTTCTGAAATTTTCCCTTAATGAAACGACGCATTCTGGTGCTTCTCGCTATGCTTATAAATTATCACCTAAGTCCTACCATGTTCTTTGAATTATCCTGGAAGCAAAACAAATTATTGTTTAACAGATAAAACTTACTTTGGTTTATAATCTATTTATACAGGCATAGGTTTCCTATAGTATTGATGTAAATATTTACAATTATTTAAAGAAATAAATGCAACTTAAATTATAACTAGTGATAAAAATCGGCAGAGATTCTAAAGATTAACACAAGTATGGTAAGAAAAATCAAAATAAAATATTTGCAAATTGAATATGATTCAGTCAAATATTTCTTGTGTATCCCCGACATTAAATTTTATTTATGTGTTTATGTTAATATTTTTATATAAATGGAGCTTTGGTGAAGGCTAATGGAATAAAACTCATATTTATATTATTATATATAATATTTTAAATTCTTCATCATATCAGATCTGTTGTTATGCAGATTTGTTGTTATGGTGATGAAAATTAAACTTCTGCTTATCAAAACTTCGTTTAGCTTGGATTTCGGATGTGCTTTTATTTGATAGAGAAGGAAAATTCTAAGCATTTTTTTATGGTTAGTTCTCAACATTATAGAGCAATAGAAATCTCATAAAGAAACTAGGCGAACATTAAAAAAAAAAAAAACAATCGCGAAGAAATTAGCCAGAGAATGATTCTTATATTTTGAGGTTCAATTTTGCGGATATTCGTGTAATTTATTAAAAACAATCAAAAAGACTTCTAACAAAAGGTAAGAAAATCCAAGTAAAAAGATGGGTTCGGTGATCAAGCGACATTTTCGAAGATTTCAGATACCTTCAACTGTGGAACAAAGAATTTGAACTGTGGCACTTTTAAAGATTTGTTGCTCAGCTAGGCTTGGTACTATTAATTGTCATTTTGTTAGCCCAACCTTTATTAAATTTAACTACCTGTCAATTTCCATGGCGATTACCACCAGTATTTCTGTATTTGGGGAAGGAAAATGGCTGGACAATGTGATTGATATCCCGAATAAGGATCTCATAGTGATGCTTAACTTCTATGGTTTTTTCCCACCCACGGCCTTGGCCACATTCTGTCAACGGGTAGTCCCTGCCATACACAGCCAATACCCTTTCAAAGGCTTCACAATACACAGGAGCTCAACTAACCCTTTATTATCTTTAACACCAATAATTCTCTTTAAAAAAATAAATAAAAGTACATTCTCTCTTCATATTTGTAAGTTACTTCAATTTTTCTACGGAATTAAACTCTTATAAACTATTTCTCCCTTTTTATTCTATTATAGGATTAAAAGCCTATAATCTTTCTCACTCCCCTTCTATTTTATTATGAAATTAAATTATTATAAACTCTCTCTCACCCTTTAATTTTTAAAATTAGTCTTTTATTTTTCTACTTTATTTTAAAGGTTAACTCCCTTCCACTCCTAAACGAGTCTTTTATTTTTCTAATTTATTTTAAGTGTTAACTCCCTTTTATTCTAAAATAGGACTTTTATTATTTTACTTTATTTTAAGGGTTAACTCCATTCTATTCCCAATTAGGCCTTTATTTTATACTTTAGTTTTTATTTTCTATTTTATTTTAAGAGTTTTCACCTTTAATTTCAAAAAAGTTTCTTTTTCTTTTTGTTACTTCTTTTTTCTTCTTCTTCTTATTTCAAAATTCATCAAGCTCAATAACAAGAGCTAGTCTCTGACTTCTTTCCCATCTTTACGTTTTTTTTTTACTATTTAATGATTTCTTTTGGGTTACATATGATTTCTAATGATACAAAATTGTTCAATTTCTTCTAGCTACTATTTAATAATTTCTTCTGGATTCAATGATTTCTTTACTTTGAAAGACATCTTCTTCTGCGCACTCAATTTCTTCTCTTGGAAAACAAGATTAGACTTTCCTCTTGGACTTTCTCCTCTTGACGAATAAGATTGGACTCTCCTTTCGGAGCTTTATCTTGCGAAAGCTGTTGTGTGATTTCTATTCTAAGCGTAAGTGCATGCTATCAGAAATAACTAGTAAAGTGATGAGTTGAGTGTTGGTCCCACGAAAAATTGTTATTATTCTTAACCAATTACTAAATTTTTTCTTCTTGCTGTTATTCAAATAAATGATAAATCTGATTTTGTTTATGTTAAAACCAATTGCTAATTCCACAAATCAATCCTAATTATGCAAAATGTGTAAACTGCAATCACTATATGAAGAGTATCTAAGATTATAGCTATCCCTCAATATGATTTATTAACTTGTTATTATTCACTAAATTCAATTATTGACCACAACACGTATTTCATCACAAGCCTCTTCCGATAGTCGAGTGATGATGCGATAATTCTATATCATAAATTAAGTGCAAGTATACACTATCGTATGCAAGTAATAAAGAGACTAATTAGTCGGATGTCGAACCCACAGGGATAATTTTTTCTTTTTAACCAATTACTAAAATTATATCTTCCTAATAATTATTCAGAAAAATAAAAATCTAAGAATGAATGTAGCAAATATAAAAACAAAAACACAATGCAATGAGATTTAAAGATAACAACGTAGAGAAAACCTAGGATTAATATTATCCCTCAATATGCTTTTTAATGATTAATCCTCTAATATTTAACTCACTTAGTCTTTATTATTGATCAAGACACTAATGTATTCACAAGCCTCTTCCAAGGTCATGCAAGTATACCCTAATTTACCAAATACCTATATTCCTATGGTACTTGTAATAAATTAAGATTCATTAAGATTAGGTCTTATTGATCATACATGCCAGTTAGGTATATTCCTATCCTAAATTGAAACTTGCATATGCAACATTGAATGTTACTCTACAATCATGCATCAAATTACCTAGGTCTAAATATATTGATTCCTCTTCCAAGTTTATCAAAATATTACCAACTCATTCACCATATATTGGCCAGATATATTGAAGTATTAAACACAAGTAATTTAAATAATAAATGACTAAGTTTATTAAATACTAAAGGATATGGCAATTTAAGCGCACATATTGAGTTCAAATATTAACCCTATAAAATAAGTTAGCTCATGGCTACAAGAGAACAGCAGTAAAAATAAAAATAAAACATGATACAATTATTAGCAAACCGATATAGACGTCGAATTGCTCTTAATTGCGCTGCCTAAGAACTCTTGATGCCGAAGAACGTCTTGTATCTCTCTCTAAAGTTGCTTCAATTAAGCTCCTATTGCTCTCCAAGACTCGTACTCTGTATTCTTGGTGCTCTTGGGTCGTCTTGGATTGATTCTTGAAGGTTGGGAATGAGTGGCTTTATATAGGGATTGATATGAGCTGGAAAATCTCAATTCTCGTCGGACTAGGACTCGTACTACCGCTGGCGCGCTATGCATCTGTCGCTGGGGCGCTACGTGAAAAAGCTATTACCGCTGGAGCGGTGGGATCTTGGCGCTGAGGCGCTGTATGAAAACGGCTTCACCGCTGGCGCGGTGACTGTCTGGCGCTGGGGCGCTATACGCAACTTAAGCAGGTCGTTTTTCTTATTTCGATCACTATTTCAGAGCTGGGGCGAAAATACTTGTGGCGCTGGGGCGATGGACACATACTTTGAAAACTTTGCATTTTAGTCCCTGTTTTCGCTTTTTTTGCGTTCTTTCTTTAAATTTCGTTCAAGTCCCTATAATTAACAATAATGCACATAAATAGCCATCTATTCTCATAAAACCATAAAATATCAATAATAAAAACATGAGAAAATATATGACAAATTTTCCCTTATCAAGTGATCATAACTTAATTTATCAAATTCTTATATTCCTATAGAAATTCAAATAAATCAAGGTTTATTATGATCATGTTGTATTGACCAGACATGCCATATAGGTATATTTCTATCCTATATCGAAACTTGTAGATATTACTCCATAATTGTACTTCAATTTGTCTAGGTCTAAACAATATGATGTCTTTTTCAAATTTATCCTAATGGTCCATAATCATTCAATTACTATTCCTAGCATATTGAAAGCATTGAGAATTAAAAAAATTGAATAATAATTGAATTCATAGCAATGGGAACCAAATATTCAATTAACTTCACATATTGAGTTTCGAACTACAATCCTAAATAATACAATTAAATCAATATAACAAGAGTTTAAAGGATAAATAATAATAAAAAAATATGATACAACCAAATCCAAACCAAATTTATAAAGGTAAGATGCCCTCTACTCAATCCACAGCCTTGGTTGAATCCTCAAACGAATAGCCTAACATGCTCTTAAAAGTGTAATCCCTATTTAAAATAGCTTGAAATATTATTTTTTTTTCACAATAAAATGATGATTTCTAGGTTAGGAATGTGTTAGAATTGAGAGAAAATAAGTTAGGATTAGGTTATGGGCGAAAATACCCTCTTTGGAGGTGAAACAAGATATTTATAGAATCGGCTATAGTGATTCATACGTTGCTATAATGATTTGAATGTTGCTACAGTACTTTGACCTTTGCTAACTGTTGCTACAGTGCTTTAACAGTAATTTAACTGCTGCACAATGATTTAACTGATAGTGAATTGTGGTTGTTGCTATAATCATAAACAGTGCAGTGCTATAATATACAAATATTGTTCATATATTTTACTTCTTTTGCTCCAATTTCATAAATAGTGCCGTGATTTTCTAGCTATTTTCATTCTTTTGCTTTAATTTCATCATTTCCCATCTTCTCATTAATTAACCCTATAACAACAACATGTAACATATAATAACACTTAAATCACTCAAAAAATATCAATTACTAAGGTAAATGAAGTTAGATTATAGATTCAAAATACACTAATTAGAAACATGATAGAGGAAATCGAAATTCAAATTTATTTATTTTAGGACTTATTACGACTATTTTTCTTTTTAGGATTATCTTTTTGCTACTTTTATTTATTCATATTAGGTTTATTTTTGTTATTTTAATTTATTTCTATTAGGTTTATTTAACTTTTTAGATTTACCATTTTCCTATTTTAGTTTATTGTAAACTCAATAAATACTCAAGCATTCATCAATGAGAACACAACAAAGCAATGCAATATTTTTTCTTCTCTTTAAAACTCTACTTGAGATAAATCATTCCCTTTTGATATTTGAGAATCTCAATTTACCATCCATCCTATCCAATATTAGAATATAGAAAGTAATAATTGCAATTTCTCTTGCTCATTAGTACACGTTCTTTGCCAAGGTTCCTCTAATATAACATAATTCTTGTATAAGAATGGAACCTACTAACGAATTGAACAAAGAAATTCATGCAATTTACTTCCATAATATTAAATATTTTAACAATTATCAAAATATTTAATTCAAATTACTAATATTTTTATATTATTTATTTTTTAAGTATTATAAAGATTAAAAATATTAAAAATAAAGATTAAGAGTTACCGATTATTTTATTTTTAATTGTTCCTGAAGTAGAAAGCATTCCGTTTTTCCTAAATAGCTTCTTTCAAAAGGACTTCTACTTCCTCGGTGAATGTCTTGATAGAAGTGTTGGGATTTGTGCTTACGTGCCATCCCATTATGTATGAATATTTGTTTCATATTTATACTAGTGTTATTATTTCAATAAATCGCTAATTATATTTATATATGGTAAGATGCTTGTAATATTTCAGACATTGTATGATCTGAAAGAGTTCAGATCTGGTTTAAATGAGTTTAGATCAGTGCTAAGAATTAGCAACGGTGAGAGTTATAAACGCTAAGGGTTGGCATTGATAAGAGTTACCAGGTTATAAGAGTCAGTGATATCTAAAGAGTTAGAGCCTTGTTTGAAATGGGACAAAGACCTAAGAATGTATTAGTAATGATATAATTGCAAAGAGTTGCAAATAGTGCTAGGAAATGTCATTATGCAAATATGTTCTCAAATATTATGTTCCTGATCTATCTTCACTAATGCAGGTCTGTTAGTGAATACCTTAACAAATATATAGATTGGTGTATGTCTATATCTGGATGGTCCAGATGGTTAGTCTTAGTAAACCATGTTTTAGTGGAAGCTCGTATAGAGATACAGGTATTCAGTAAGGACTAAATATTGAACAGACTCATAAAGATCTCCAATAGACATCCCATAAAGCCGTCAATGGAGGATCTTTCGAGTTGAGTAGTATTCGTAGTCCTTTGACCTGAGTGCCACGGTGGGCTTGTGAGTGATTCACCATACTTTGGTTCCACACATGTTAGAAACCTTTCATGGTCTAACCGCTGGGTGTCGCTGGGCATGGTCCGATGCTCATGGAGTCCGGTATACATAGATATGGGATCCATCAGCTCATTTGGGTGAGTATTATATCCTAATACTCTATAGATTGTATTTCAGAAAGTTTTATGGCCATAAGCAATAATTCCTGGGAAAAGAGTTTAACCCTAGGGATAAATAATATTACAAAAGTGTTTGGGAATATTATTTATTGAAATACAATTCAAGAGATAAGCTTTCAGTCGGGCATATGGAGATTTGACGGTGTTGATCTATATCTTTGCTCTACTCGGATATAAATGATGGAGGGATTATATGAATATGTTATAACCTCAACTTGTATGGTTTAACGCGCTGCTTTGTAATATCCGTAACGTGTGTGTGGGGCATTGTTCACGGACGTATAGAGGAGTTCTATATGACAATTCGGGCATGGACCTAGAGAGTCTCACAATATGAAGTGTACTCGTTGTGCACTGGGGCAGCATAATGGATTGAACAGTTCCATCCTAGAAATTCCAGCAAACCGAAAATATGTTTCGGGGTTCCTCGGGTTGTGCACTTGTTTAAACTTAAATGTTAAGTATATTATTTAATTAGTTGACAAGAGTTGTTAACTAATTAGATATTAACAAGTGGCACAATTTTATTGTATGAATTGTTTTACCATGAATTCAACCATTTACCATGTTAGTAAAATCAAATAAGGTAAATATTAATTATTCAAATAGTTTTTGAATAATTAAATAAATGTTATTTAAATAAATAAAATTTGATTTTATTTATTTATTATTTTATTCCTAAATGGAAGACATACCTAATTTGAGAAACATAAACTAAATTTAGTGGAGCACCATTTTGTAATTAATGGTTAATTTTATTAGACCATTAAAATGGCCACCAAAATAGTTTAGTTTCAATTGTGAAGTTTTTGTAACTACTAAAATAGTTGAGTTTCAATTGTGTTAACATGAGAGTAAATGAAATTCGTGCAAGGGTTGAGAGGAAAAGGAAGAGTTGGTTTTTGAGAGAGTTTTTCAAAATACAAAGACTTGTGAGAAAAACCAAAGGAGAAAGAAAAATAAATCCTTTATATTTTTCTTTCTAGAATAAAAACCTTGTTGCTGGAGATCATACTGCTGCTATTCTAGCTTCACAATTCCACCGGATTGTTGTGAACTAGAATTGGACAAGAGTGCACTTCAAGGTGAGCTCAAACTTGGAGTAAGGATATCCGGAATTGGAAATCTTCATCGGAGGTCTTCAAAGGTATGTTTCTGTATTCTTAAATTGTTAAGAATTGAACTACATGTGTATATATTGATTACTTGATAAATTCCGTTGCCAAATTCATGTATATGATGCATAATTTTATTTTTTTTCAATATATACACAATCACATGCATACACCCTAAAATACGTCAACAAGAAGATATTATTTTTTGGAATTGAGGTTTATTTATTTTTAAATAAGTACATAATTCAACAAGAAATTTTTGTACTTGTCCAATTTCTAATGAATCAAGATAACCATTCGTTTCGGTATAAATAGTGATTATCTGTTGAAATTGAAAAAAACTTTTAGAATTAGATTTACTTGTTGAAAGGAAAGAAGAATAAATCAATCTCAATTCATGCACAGAACATATAGAAAGAAAATCCTATTGTATGAGAAGTATTTTTATGTATCAGCTTTGGTCAAAATCGAACAAAATTGTGGTTTTTCAGCTCTCCCATAAGGGAGAAACGAAAAAAAAAATTCAAACGTAATACAAAAACCGAACTAGACCTAGTCAATTTTTTCTAATTCAATTTGATTTGATTTTAGATTTCTAGGTTTAAAAAAATTAAAAACTATATATTTAAAAGATAGATGAGATTCGAACCTATGATTGAAGGTTAAATTTCCTCCACCTACCAAATCAGTTACAGCGTGAATTTCATTTACAATCTATTCTATTATATTATATTTAATCTTTAAGATGGAATAATTGAAAAAAACCAAACTTATTGGACTTGAACCCAAGACCCCAAAGAACTAATACCCCACTTTATAAACTCACTGCATCTTCTTTTTGGTTTATAACACATTCTATTTTATTATATTATATTTAATCTTTAAAATATAATAATTGAAAAAACTAAACTTAGTGGACTCAAACCTAGGACCAAAACCCCACTTTACCAACTCATTTATTGTTTGTTTTTAGTTTAAAACACATTCCAATTTTTTTTTTCAATATAGAACACATTCCACTTCACTATATTATATTTTATCTTTAAAATATAGTAATTAAAAAAACCAAAATTTTTAAACTTGAACCCAGTATCTAAACGGACAAAAATCCCTCACTTACCAATTGAGCTAAAGTAGCTTTTTATATGAAAATGCATTTTGCTTCTCATATTCAAAATTTGAAATATTAGTAAATAAATAAATTATTTTTCCAATTCAATTCTACTTACATATATAACTGAACCGAAACTTGACTAGACCACTCAATGTTTTCAAAATAAAAACCAAATGATTTCTTTAAAGTATAGAAACTAAAATAAACTGATCGGTTTGGTTCTAATTAGTCTAGTTTTTCTGTTTACGATTTTTTTTTTTTTGCCTAACTTGAGTATAAATTGTGTTGGATCTATCTTTAGATGTGATCCTAAACTATAAAATGAAACCATATGGAGATATTTTAAGAAAAATGCATCTCTGGCTATAAAGGTTGGATATGTAAGATATAATTTGTTGGGTTTTATTATTTTCTATGTAAACTTACATATTAACAATAATAATACATTATAGGATACCGTAAACAAATGGTTAATTCAAGTAATTTATTTGGACTCTCTCTTATTAGGCTATAGAGACATGGGCTTATTATTTATAAAGACCTAATACTAGTTAACTATTATTGAAGAGATGATAGTTAATTTAGTATATAAAGACCTTCTATAAGGCTTTGGTCTCTAAGTCAAATAATTATTCGTAGTATTTTTCTCATCTTTCATCATAGAGAGATAATCTTATTGAGCACTACACAAATTTGATTGTGGAAGGCCGTTATACTCTCGTTTCTTATTGAAAATAGCTAACTCTCACATTCTAATCACTATAGATTCCTCAAGTAAACTTTTCTCAACATGTATCCTGATAATCTGACATGATAGACTAGAGTTATATTATGTGGGTATCAATCCTAATTTATAATTATGTACGTGGTATCAGAGCAAAAATTATTTTAAATTATTAGGATTGTTCATACATAAATTCATATTTGAATGGCTTTTCCTATATGGCATGTTAGGGTAGAGATATTATATGTATGCATTTTGTGAAGTTTATATTATTTTTATTAAGGAAACACAAGGTTTATAGTTTTTATTATGATTTAAAGATTTAGTTTTGATTAAAGGTCATTGATTTGAAGAATTAAGGATAACGAATGAAAAGTTAGCTTCAATTTTTTTTTCGTTCTTCGATAAATCTAGAGTTTATATTTTCATATGCAATGTACTAGCGCCACTTCATAGTGTTGCAACACCACTCAAGCATTAGCTAGGAAAGGGTAAAAAAAATATTTCAACTAGTGGCAATGCCATAGTGTTAGGACGGTAGATTAATTTTGACTTAACTTTGAGGATTTTTGATTTTTAGAATAATTGGGTGGACCTAACTTAGTTCATGGAAATCTTGTCTGAACCCCACCCCTTTGAATTTTACCAGACCATCATTGACCCAAGATTGATCCACCACCCAAGCATTAGCTAGGAAAGGGTAAAAAACAATATTTCAGCGTCGTGGAAATACATGGGCAGTGCCATAGTATTAGGATGGTAGGTCCATTTTGATCTAATTTGTAGGGTTTTAATTTTTAGAAGAATTAGGTAGACCTAACTTCATGGAAATCTGGTCCGAACCACACCCATTTGAGTTTTACCCGACCATCATTGAACCAATATTGACCTTGTTTTTGGGCCATTAGTAGCATCACAGTGTTGTAGCTCTAGTGACCTTAGCAATGCAATGCCACTTTTTGGGCATTTTTTTGTTGTTTTTCTTTGCACTACTCATCTTGTATTTCAAAATAAATTGATTGAAATATTATGTTGTCAAATTAATCTTTGTTATGTACATCTATTTGTTTTAGCATGTAAGATGAATATGTTTATTGTATATGTAGAAAAATAATCAAGTCAAAGGAAGATTATTTTTTTAGTCAAACAATAGGCATATTTTTAGTAATAAATGTGTGATAATTAGCAAGTTTTTCATGCATACAACAAGTTGGTCAAAAGAAAGGCTTATTCTTGATAAGATTTATTATCAATATTTGATTGTTGTATTGATAGTACCTTACAGTTGATATTTTTGTCTAAAGACTATATGTTTAATTACATCAATCTTGTATTTGCTTCAGACATAATTATTAATTGTGAACTTATTATTTTATTTGTGTTCTCACTATTCAATTTCTAATTTTGCTTCTTCTATATCTACAAGTATAAATTTTATCAACGTGCTTAATGACACAAACTTTAAGAATTAGAAAGAGAGTATTATGATTGCTCTCGGTTGCATAGATTTTGATCTTCTACTTCGAATAGAATGACTTCTTGCACTCACTAATTTAAGCTTCACTAAGGAGAAAAAAAACTTAGAGAAGTGGGATCGTTTTAATTGCATGAGCTTATGACCATGAAATGTGCAATTCAAAAGCTTTAGGGGCCTACGTGTGAAGTGAAAAATGGTAATATATTTCTTGAAAAAATTGAAAAATGTTTTGCTAAAAACAAAAAAGCTAAAACAAATACACTATTACTAGCTAACCTTATTTTAGTTAGGTATCAAGGAAAAAAGAAATATAAGGATGCGCAACATGGAGATGTCTAAATCCAATAGGCACTTTAGTATATTTCCCACGTGAGAATTGTCTATTTTTCGTCCTTTCAACAATTAAATCCAATTATAAACGTTTTTCATTTTCCTAATTTCCCTTTCTTGTTCAAAGATTCTATTTAGAAGCCGCTGGCGCTGTCCAAGGTTTTGCAGCTAATGTAGGACCATTTAGACAGGTTTAATGGTGGACTCTTTTCTTTTGGCATAAAGTTTTAAATTCTCATAACCATGGCTTCCGGTTTCTCCACCTTTTACAACGGCTTAAAACGAATGAATTCGTTATGACAATTACTATTTTTGCTTCTCTTCAATGCATTCACGAGGTTCTATTCGTAGACAGGAATAAGTTCATTTTAGTTCAATTTTCTCAACTTTTGAAGGACCACCAGAAGAAGAACAAGTCCTAAGGTGGAGAAATTGGCAGATTTTCTGAATGATAAGAATTCTCAAACATCAAATGGGGAGGACGTCTATGGATATGAAAAGCCACAAGTACTCTTTACCACACATTCATAGAGAAGTTGCAATAAAAAAATAAATATTGTACCGTCTCAATACCATTCTCGCACAATCGGTAGTTTGGCGAGGGACCCATACCCCATTTAGTCAATTTCCTCTTACTAGTTAACCTGTCTTTTAAAGCTAACTAAATAGTAGAACTATGTTTAGGAATATATTGAGGACCCATAATAGTTTATTCCACCGACTGTTCCTACTAACTAAGTTGCTCTAGTTCTTTTGCACAAATAACCACGGCTTAGCCTCGTTTGTTTGCAGCCATCATCCAAGACTGTGACTAATGCAAGACACTAGGTGTCGCATTAATTTGCGGTGGATCCTTGCAAACCAGTTACAATTCAATCGATGATACTATAGGACTCGGTGTCCTTCACCAGAACAGGAATTGGGATTCCTCCAAGTTGGTCTAACCAAGTAGAATAATAAACTTTTCACTGCTGGATACGACAACCATATTATCAATTTTAAACCTTAAAGTTCAACACTAGGCCCTTGCTAAATAACTTGAGCTTTTGAAGGGCTACTAACATCGTTCCAAATCTTTCAGCGTTAAGGTCTCCGTTACAATCTCGTGTTTTATTGTGTTGACAAATTTCCTAATCCTCGGCCTCTTATATCCATGTTCCAATAAAGATTTGAAACAATCATCCACTCCGAAAATGGTTAACTAACAATCAAAATTTGAAAAATCATGCACTCTGCAGTTCCCAAGTACAGAAGTTCTCCATTTCTTGCATCCTACTTCTTTTGGCTATGAGTTTAAGATTTTGCACCGTAAATTCTAGAAGATGTGATGTAGGAAACTGGTGCGCAACGTTATTGTCATATGGTATTTCTAATGTTATTATTATATGATTAAATTAGAAATTGATTAAGTAACAATCAAAATTAGAATGTGTTAAGTTTGCCTATTACCATTAAGACACTTAAATGAAAAACAAAAATTTCATAGAGGAAGCTCCCACCTCCCAAATGCTGAAAGTGTAGGTTATATACGTTGACAATTAGATTAGGAAGAAAGAAAATAAACACACACAGAAAAAAAGGAAAGAAAGAAAAAAACATAATATTATTATCATCGTAGGGACTGAGCTGGGCAGCTTTGAATGTTGTGCAGCACAAGGCAAACTGGCAAGGACCAGGGCCTAGCATCCTTTGCCACTTCACTCTTTTAAACCGAGGAAACATAGATTGGAATAGAAAAAAGCAAGTTTCTGTACGGACACTGAGACTGATTCGGGGTGTGAGCATGGACCTACTAACCCGAATAAAATCCGAAAAGATATGATTATTTCTTTTTTTGAGTTTGTTGCTTAGTCCATAGGCATTCTTATGTTCTAAGTGACCTAATCAAATTTACCTTGCTGTCTTGTAATTAGACAAGTTCAACATACCAAGCCACGTCAGTTTATTATCTTGAGCTATGTTTTATTAGTGGAAAGGTTTTTCCGGGTTCTTTAATTATAACATATTTAGTACTTCTTTTTGTTTAATAAAGAAAAACCTTTTCACCACATCAAGAAAGACGTGGACTTAAATCTTATTTTTTACGATTTTTCTTTCTTTTTAATTTCTAGTAGATTCTGATTCTCCTCTAATAGTAGTTCTTGTTCGTTTTGTGTTCCTCAGACAATTCATTAAAATTCCTTTTGTAAGCCAACCGACGCTACCCCACCTCGGCCCCTCTTCTACTCCGCTTATAAAAGGCGCGCATTGCTACTTATTTTCACACATCATCCACTTGACTACAAAGCTACTGTCCATAACTCTCAACCTAAGCTTAGAAAATCGCATCGAGTTCAATGTCTGGCACGTGGACACCAGAGCATAACAAAGCCTTTGAAAGGGCACTGTCTGTGTATGACAAGGACACCCCTGACCGTTGGCAAAATGTGGCCAATGCCGTTGGTGGCAAAACTGCTGAAGAAGTTGAGCAGCACTATGACATACTTGTTCGTGATATCAATCATATTGAGTCTGGCCGTATTCCCTTCCCCAAGTACAGAGATACTGGAGGTAGTCGCAATGGAACTTAACAGTCACAGGTATTTTACTTGATAAATGCTGGGATAACCATGAATAATACCAGGCCTTCTTCTTTCTTCAAACATGCAACAAATATATATTTTACTTTCAGAAACTCTTTAGGCCACAGTTAAATTACCTGACATCTTCGAAAGTGCCACTGAGTTACCAAAGTCTTAATTCTCATCTTTTTACTATGAGTCTCCAACCCTACTTTGAGTATCGTTTGGCTAGTTTCTTTATATATTTATTTTCTTTGGAAACAGTACACGAATATAAACAAAACTTCTTGTCAGTTCTAAACAAAAACCTTTAAAAAAAAAGTATCGTTCTGCTAGTTTCTTTGGTAATTTGTTTCTTTTCTCATATTTCGCTTAGTTTCGTGGTGAGTGTCTTTTGTTGCTTTCGAAAACCAACAATCGCTTAGATTTGGTTCCGTAACAAAGCAAAATCACTTCCCAAATTGAAATTGAAATTGAAATGAATAATTCATCCGCATAACAAAACATTTGCAGCACTCCAACCGTAATCACCGTAAACTTCTAATTTTCGATTTTGTTATGAACCCACACACACTTTTCACGTGGTTTCAATAACTTATGATTGTGAAATTAACCCAACAACAACATTCTTATAATATATTCAAAACATCATGATTCAATAATCAATAGATAGCCCAAAATTCAACAGAATTTAACATAAATTTTACCATCATTTGTTTTGGGTGCACGTGCAGGATGAAGAACTTGGAGCTGCTACAAGCTTGCATGAAAATAAATAAAGATCCTTCGTCCGCTTCTTAGATTTATAATAAGTTGTAGTTATTGTTATACTACTAAATAATTCATGAGTCACGTAAATGGCTATTCTATCTCCTATCTTTTTATTTTTCTGTGTTAATATATGTCATTAAGAAGAGACAGAATCATTGTTAATGGTTCTTTAGTCTAAGATAAATATATATTTATATATATATATGTGTGTGTGTGTGTGCTGTGTTTCATCAAATATTTCAATCTGAAATTAACTGACCTTGTATGTGATGAACTTTAGTTGAATCTCTGAATTTTAGAATGTAAGATGAATAAACAAACTGATGAAGAACAATACTAGAACCTTTAGATTTTTTAAGAGACTAAACTAAAGTATTTGACTGAAAAAATTTTGAAAATAAAAAGAGTGAAGTGATAGTTTTATATTTCTTTTTTTAAAGAGAATGCATCACTTTATTATGTCAACGAATAAAATCTAAATGAATACAAACACAAAGTCTAAATGGCATAGCATCTATCCAAACATCAAAGAGAGTAGAACAAACACCCCATTTAGCTAGAAAGTATGCTATTGAATTTATTTCTCTCCTAATGAATATGCACGAAGCATTCTCATGGTTACGTCGTAACGCAACTATCAACCAGAACAGGTTCACCTCAAGCCCATTGAACTATTATGAAGTGACGGCATCACCATAGCCTCATAATCCGACTCTACTTTCAATCGACCAAAGGACGATCCTTGAATTCTTAGCTCCCATAAATCCTGAAGGGCAATCTCAAGGGCTATGCACGGCCGGCAAGAAGATATAATACATTTTGTAGCACATATAATAACCAAGTCATCTGAATCCTTAGGAATCCAACCTAACCTTATCAAATATTTTTTTGAATGTGTAGTAGTTGTAAAGTAATGGTTCTAAAAGTAATAATGTGTAAAGTTATAAGGGTATAGTTGTAATTGTAATGTTAGGAATCCTATTCTTAAACGGTGGCGTTTTATTGTATTGTATATATGTGTTAAACTTTAGGTTTAACACACTGTTTTAATTTTTCCCCTTTGTAAGCTATAGTCCAAGAGAGAAAAGAGGGAGTAAGCTAGGGTTTTCTATTCATCATTGTTTTTTGCCTGTGTTCTATATAATCTTGTGCTGTATTTGAGGGTTTACAGAGATTACAAGCTTAGGTTTGTGATAATACCTTCAAAAGTACAAATCAAAATCTCATTGTTGAGCTCGAGTAGATGTAAGTCACATTTATGACTGAACTACTATAAATCGTTTAGTGTTCTTATTGATTGAGTATTTTTTTTTGTCTATTGAATCTTGTATCATCGTATTACAACAGTTGTATTAGAGAAGGGTGAGTATTTTGTAGACCAAATAAGGGGTCCGAGAAAGGTCTCTATTAGTCATGAGTTCAACAAGATTCGCGGTAGAACGATTTGATGGTAAATGGGACTTCTATCTCTAGCAAAAGAAGATAAAGGCCATTCTTGTGCAACAAAAGGTCTCTAAAGTGTTAGCTGACCCAAAGATCGTTCAAGAAACCATGAAACCTGATCAAGTTGCAGAGATAGACGAAACAGCTTATAGTTCGATAGTTTTACAACTTGCAGACAACATCTTGAGGCAAGTTAATGAAGAGACCACTGCTTCTGGTCTCTAGAGTAAGCTTGAGTCGCTTTATATCTCTAAATATTTAATTAGCAAAATATTACTTCAAAAAAGGGATTGTTTGGTTTTAAGATGGATGCTAACAAAGGCCTTGAAGAAAATTTAGTTGACTTTAAACGAATTTTTATTAAAGTGTCAAACACTGGTGAAACTATAAGTGATGAGAACCAGGTTATAATACTTTAAAACTCTCTGCCACCTGTGTTTAAAGATGTAACATTTGCTATACAATATGGTACGGAGTCTCTAACTTTAAAAGATTGCCTTTCTGCACTAAGAACCCGAGAACAATAAATAAAGTTAGAAAAGAGAGATAATCATTATGGGAAAAATTTATTCGTCAAAGGTAGAAGTGATAAAAGAGAATTCAAAGTAAAGAATAAGAGCAAATCTAGGTCTAAGTCAAGGTATGGACCAAGAAAGTATTACTTTTGTGGCCAGAAATGTCATATAAGGAGAAATTGCTTTGAAAGAATTCAAAAACAAAAAGAAAAAACATTAGAAATTTCTGATGCTGCAGTAGCTATTAAAGGATATGATATTGTTGATGACAGGACCCGACCCAAACCCTCCTCGAGAATCGAGGCAGATCCTGCGATGACATGTGACTAACATACTATTTACTCATATATATGAAACAATCAGGCTACCCGCCTCAACAAAAAGTGTACACATGTACTCCAATATACAAAAACATATACAATACACTGACTGAGACACTTATACAGCTATGCACGTTGGCCAACCTCAAAATGTGATGACTGTATCACACTGTACAAATTCCTATGACAACTTGGGAAAAATAGGGAAAATAGGAAAAATGGTGAGCTTGTGGCTCAGTGAGTGGACATAATTTAAAAATATTATATACTTTATATGTATTGTACACGTATAAATCTGTAAGATAAAATAATCATAAAACTGTATACTGAGTAATTAATAAACTTGTACTGAAAGTATGAGCTATCATAAAATTTGTGCTAAAACAAAAACAAAATTATGATATAATACTAGGGATCTAAAAATCTGAAAGTGCAAACTATCATAAAATCTATTATCAAGCTGAATATATGTAACGTAACTCTGTAAACATATACTACATATATACTGAAAACCACACCAAACTTGTACCCGGGGAAAATCTGGTATAACTTGGTGGAGTAACTCATGCACAGGCAGAGCGGGGGATCTAAGCTAGTCTAACCTGGCGGAATGCTGCATCGCTCGGGCAGAGCAAACTAAGCTGTTCTAACGCATGCGCAGAGCAACTACACTAAAGGGGAGGGTACGCATATGGTGGTTCAAAAACTACTACAATATAATATCATAACCATAATTATTCTAAAATAATTATTTTTGTACTGAACATAATTATAAACTGTATTATAATAAATTCTAAAACATTTCTGAATATACTAAATAGTATAAATATTTTTCTGTCTAAAATAAATCATAATTAAATCTGATAACGCGTAATTTATCATAATCAACTGTATTAAAAACATATAAAATATATATATATAGTTATCCACTCACAATTAGCGCTAATCCTGAGCTGGGTCTGGATTCTGAGATCTACCCGCTATCGGCACACCTCCTATATCATAGGGTGTAAAAATACATCATTAGTACCGATATGAATTATAAATATAAAAAAATAAATATTCTAATATTGTAAAACTATTACCCGCTAAATCACTAGGTATGAATATAGCTACCCAAACTAATTTTCTATTTTTTTTCTTTTCTTTTTTTTCTTTCTCTTTTTCCTCCTCTTCCTTCTCAGTTTCTTACTTTCCCTTTCTTTTTCTTTCTTTTCTTCTTCTTTTCTTTTTCTTCTTTCTTTTCTTTTCTTTCTTCTGTTCGGCTTTGATTCCTTTCTTCTTTTGTTTCAATTGCTTTTATTTCTTCTCGAGCAAAATGAAGTAAATAATCTTCTTTATATAATAACTTTGGCCCCCCATAAGACCCAACCATAAACCACCGCTTGCGAATATATTCAATATTTTATCTAAATTTTTGTTTTGTGATTACATTTAGCTACTGCTTAGAATGTATGGCACGTGTATTACAGTTGAAGCCTTCAGTGTTTCAACCCAAGAAAACCTAAATCTGTGGGTTTTAGATTTAAGGTGTACTTATCATATGTGCCCTAGAAAAGATTGGTTTCAGACCTACTGAGAGTGTAATGGTGGAAAGGTCTTGATGGGAAATAACCAACCTTGTAAAGTTAAGGGCATAGGGTATGTGTCTATCAAAATGTTTGATAGAAATGTGAGAACCTTAGATCATGTTAGGTTTGTACCTACACTAAAAAGAAATCTAATCTCCTTAGGAGTTTTAGATGAAGAAAACTATACATGTAAAGTTGAAAATGGATTTCTTAAAATTGCTAGTGATGCTCTAGTTGTTATGAAAGGATTTAAAAAAAATGCTCTATATATAGTACAAGGCCAAACAATAATTGATTATGGTTGCTCAACCATAGGACAAGACTTAGATCTGAATTGTGGCATAAAAAACTAGGTCACATTAATCATCAAGATTTGTATGAATTAAGCAAACAAGTTTTGCATGGAAATGATAAATTCACTAAAACAAAATTTTGTGAACAATATATCCTAAGTAAGCAACAAAAACTAAGTTTTAAAACTAACAATTTTATGTCTATGTTGATTTATAGGAACCAGTACACACTACTATACATAGAGGAAATAAATACTTTCTTTCAATTATAGATAACTTAGTTAGGAAGTTGTAGATTTACCTATTAAAGAATAAAGGTGACACTTTTATAAAATTTAAGCATTGGAAATGTCTAGTTAAAAATCAAACAGGTAAGAAATTACAGGCCTTAAGAACTGATAATGAGTTAGAATTCTGTAATGAGGTGTTTGATAATTACTATAAAGAAAATGAAATTTTAAGGCATATGACAGTTTGATACACACCACAGCAGAATGGTGTAGCCGAAAGAATGAATAGAACCCTGTTGAATAAAGTTAGATGTATGTTGATTAGTTCAGGGCTTTCTAAACATTTTTTGAGTGAAGTATTGAACACTGCATGTTATTTGATTAATATATCACCACTAAGTTTTTCTAATTTACAGGTCTTTGGATATGCTGCATATGCACACAAATTTGAAGATAAACTTGAACCTAGGTCTAATAAATGTGTTTTCTTAGGTTATTTTGAAAGGGTAAAAAGGTATAAGTTGTGGTTAAAGGATAGTCTAGGAGTAAAGATAATGACTAGTAAGGATGTAGTGTTTAATGAAGCTAACCTTTCTTGTTTGAGAAATACTACAGATAAAATAGGTGATGAAAGGACACAACATCGGATTAAAACCTCAAATGATAATGCTGCTCATTTTTTATGTGGAAGCACTTGAAAAACAGAACAGTATCCTTGAAAATGATCATGAAAATGCTCAAGATCAAGATTATATAGACTAGAATTCAACTCAGAGTGGAATTGAAATTGATTCGCCACTACAAGATTACTAGTTAATAAGGGATAGAGCTAAAAGGTAGGTAATACCCTCAACTAGACTTGCACTATATGATTTGATTGCGTTTTCTATAGTCAATGTTTTTGAGATTGATGAAAATGAACCTACAAGTTATAATGAAGCCATTAAATATAAATTTGCTAAAAATGGCAGGCTACCATGAATGAGGAAATGGAATCATTAAATAAAAATAAAACTTAGGTTCTTGTTGCTAAATCTAAAAATAAAAAATTAGTTGACTATCAATGGATTTATAAGATTAAAAAGGGAACTTGTAAAAGTGATTCTATAAGGTTTAAAGCAAGACTTGTAGCAAGAGGGTTTACTTAAAGGAAAGGTATAGACTACAATAAAATCTTTTCTCTTGTAGTTAAGTACACTACTATCAAGATAGTCTTATCTCTAGTTGTTCAATTTGATTGAGAATTAGAATAGCTAGATGTAAAAATAGCCTTTTTACATAGAGAATTAGATGAAACCATTTTTATGAGGCTACCTGAAGGTTTTATTTAAAAGAATAAAATTGATTATGTATGCCTACTAAAACGATCTCTGTATGGCCTAAAATAGTCACCTAGACAATGGTATAAACATTTTGATTCTTTTATCACTAACATAGATTTAAAAAGAAGCCATTATGATAGTTGTTTTTATTTTAAAGAATCAGGTGACATAAAATAAGTATATCTATTATTGTATGTTAATGATATGCTTTTGACTGAACAAGATAAAACTGAGATAACAAATATGAAACAAAATTGAAGCATGAATTCGATATGAAAGATTTTGGTAAAGCAATAAGAATTCTTGGTATGGAAATAACTAGAGACATAGTTAAAAAGAATTTGTTTTTATCTTAGAAGACATATTTGAAGAAAATTATTGATAGATTTTCTATGACAAATTCTAAATCTGTTAATGTCCAACTTGCTACATATTTCAAATTATCATCAAGTCAGTGTCCTGTTACTGAAATTGATAAGCTTGCTATGGTTAAAATTCCTTATTCCCAAACTGTAGGATCAGTTATGTACTCAATGATATATACTAGACCTGATGTTGCTCACGCAATTAGTACTTGGAGTAGGTTTATGTCAAATCCAGGAAAAGACCACTGGATATGAATGAAGTGGCTTCTAAGGTATAGAAAGGGAACAGTTGACTATGGATTATGATTTGTACATACTAACGGACCAATGGAGTTGGTAGGGTATGTAGATTCTAATTTTACAAGTGATAGGGGCAGGAGGAGAACTATTACAACATATTTTTTTACATTATGTAGAGATTGTATCAACTGAAAATCACAAATACAACCTATTGTGGCTCTTTCCAGTACAGAGGCAGAGTACATTGCCTCAACAGAAGCAATCAAAGAAGCCATTTGCCTTCAAGGTTTGATAAATGAGATTTGTTTATTAAAACAGCATGCAAAAGTATATACTGATAGTGAAAGTTCTCTTTATTTATGTACAAATCCAGTATTTCATGAGAGAACTAAATATGTAGATGTTAAATTTTATTTTATTAGAGATATTGTTTCTAAAGGATAGGTTAAACTGGAGAAAATATCAATTGAGGAAAATCCAGCTGACATGAAAACCAAAGTTCTTCTAGTTTGAAGGTTTAACTTGTGCTTAAGTCTTCTCAACATATACCAATGTTGAAGAATGATCCAGAAACTAAGCTATGATGCAAGGGTCTTTAGTGCTGCACTGCTTTATTACTTTGAGAACCAAGGAGGAACATGTAATGTAATGGTTCTAAACGTAATAATGTGTAAAGATACAAGGTTACAATTATAATTGTAATGTTAGGAACCCTATTCTTAAATGGTGGCATTTTATTGTATTATATATATGTGTTAAACTTTAGATTTAACACACTGTTTTTGTTTTCCCTTTTTGTAAGCCGCAGTCCGAGAGAGAAGAGAAGGAGTAAGTTAGGGTTTTCTGTTCATCGTTCATTTTTCACCTGTGTTCTGTGTAATCTTGTGCTGTATTTGAGGGTTTAGAGAGATTAGAAGCTTAGGCTTGTAATAATACCTTTAATATTGCAGATCGAAGTCTCATTGTTGAGCTCGAGTGAATGTAAGTCACATTTGTGACTGAACCACTATAAATCATTTGGTGTTCTTGTCGATTGAGTATTTTCTTTAGCTATTGAATCTTGTATCATCGTATTACAACAGTAGCATTAACATTAAGTTTAAATGCTCCTTTGTACGATGATGTCCATTGCCTCAACTAAGTCAATGCCATTCTGCCACTATAGTCCTCTGTAGCCCTAAAATAGGAGAGCACTGAACCTTTAAGCTTTTGAAGGTTTTGAAATTCGGATATTAGAGTGCATACTTTATTTATCACAAAATTGGCCGCTCCTCAACCTACTGGCGATACAATACCCTATTACGTGCATTCCAACCCATCCAAAAAAGCATAGAAAATAGTTCCAAATCTTCTCGAGTTATCAAGTGCACTGTCTGCAAAATTACTAGAGCTAGAATCTCCTTTAAAGAAAACCCCTCAATAAATTTTAGGAACCCACATTTATTCCAAATAGGTATGCATAATTCGCAAAAAAGCCAAGAATGGGTTGTCATCTCTTCCTTTTTTTCATACCTGAAACAACTTGTTTACACCTCAACGTGGCAATAAAAATTATTTGCAAAAGAAGGTATAATGTTATGAATCAACCTTCACAACAATACCCTAACTTTCGGGGGGACAATGAGAGCCTAAATAGAGTTCCATTTTTCTTTTTCTTTTTCATCATTATTTTATAAGTCCTTTAAACTTAGAACAATTCCCCTAAATTTAAAGTGGCACTTACTCGTCAAATTTCAATTTTTTTCTCTCCAACTATAACACTACAAACTCCATAATTGTTTTCAGTATGCTCAATGTTTATAGCGTTAAGGTTATTTTGTGTATCTAAATTCAAAGCTTGGGATTGTAATGTGGTTATTTAGAAAAATGGGTATTTAAACTCAGATGGATGACTACGGATAAATACACAACAAAGGTAGGCTAGAAAGGCTCAAATAGTCTAAAGATAGCCTAATTTTAATTTCTATTCATGTGTTTTCTAGGATTTCTTCTTAAACCATAATCAAACAAGTTCTAGAGTGTTTATCTGGTCATCGAGACTGGAGTGTACTACTTGAGTATGAGCATTTCTAGGAAAAAATTTAACTAACACAAATATTATTCAAGTTCTCAAAAATTGGTAATCACAAATAGTCCAAAATTCATCTAAGGGTTATGCTTCAACTCCTATTTATCAATCTCTAATGGCTCAAGGAGGATCAAACTGTATATTTGAGGCACCTCATTTGTGAAACTTAAGTTGATGTCTTTGGGTGTCAACATTCTTTTTCTTTGAGTTCCATAGCATCATGAGAAAATATTGAACAGGCATTCCTAGCCTTTTTACTTTGAGCCTTCCCACAAGACTTAAAACTTAGACTAGAAGACCGAACCACATTAGACTGTTGTTGCTGTTTTCATTGTTAACTATAATGACTTAGAAAGCTTTATTGTTGCTGTTCTTCTTCTTCTTTTTGTGCTTCCTTTTTTTCCTCCATTTTCACTTCATCTACATGATGATTATTATTTGATTTGGCTAGCTCAGCAATTGCAGCTTGCTCCATTCCACCATCTATAGTGATTGCCTTGCAATCATTAATATTTTCTATAGAAGTGACCTCTGTGTTGCTAGCAAATGCTTATAGAGGATGATTATAGCTTTGTGTCTATAATTTATTTAACTTAAGTCTCTTCAATCCTCAAAGAAGAAGATTGGTTTTGTAAGAGATTATATACGTTTTCCATGCTTTGAGTGAACACATCCTCTAAGGTGAACTTCTTCTTATGCTGTAGTAGATTTTCTATTGGAAGCTCAAGAGGACTCACTTTCCTTGAAGGAAGATTATTTGTTTTAGGATGTAAGATGAATATATTTATTGTATATGTAGAAAAATAATCAAGCCAAAGAAAGATTATTTATTTTAGTCAAACAATAGGTATATTGTAGTAATAGATATTTGATAATTAGCAAGTTTTTCATGCATGCAACAAGTTAGTCCAAAGAAAGGCTTATTCTTGTTAAGATACATTATCAATATTTGATTATTGTATTGATAGTGCCACTTACAATTGATATTTTTGTGTAAAGACTATATGTTTAATTATGTCATGCTTGTCTATACTAAGGTTGTGACACAATTATTAATTATGAACTTATTACTTTATTTATTTTCTCTCTGTTCAATTTCCAATTTTGCCTCTTCTATGGGATGAACATTAGTTGAATCTTTGTTTCACCAAATATATCCATCTGAAAACAACTGACCTTGTATGGGATGAACATTAATTAAATCTCTGAATTTTAGAATGTAAGATGAATAAACACACTAATGAAGAACAATACTAGAACATTTAGATTTTTGAAGATAGTAAAAGGAAAATTTTGACTGAAAAGTTTTTGAAAAGAAAGAAGAGTAAAGTGATGTTTTTATTTTTCCTTTCTTTTTTAAAAAGAATGCATCACTTTATTACGTCAATGAATAAAATTTGAATGAATACAAGCACAAAGTCTAAATGGTATAGCATCTATCTAAACATCAAATAGGGTAGAACAAACACCTCATTTAGCTAGAAAATATGCTATTAAATTTATTTCTCTCCTGATGAATACGCACGAAACATTCTTATGGTTACATAGTAACGCAACTATCAACCAGAACAGGTTCGTCTCAAGCCCATTAAACTATTGTGAAGTGATGGCAGCACCACAGCCTCACAATTTGACTCTACTTTCAATCGGCCAGAGAACGATCCTTGAATTCTCAGCTCCCATAAATTCTGAAGGGCAGTCTCAAGTGACAGGACCCGACCCGAGACCCTCTACTATAGATCCCAGTGGCCCTGCCGGGTACCCCGACGGAAGTTCCTCCGACCTAACTAGGTAATTTGAGAAATTTTGCGAGGCAAACCCCTTTTTAATTCTTGCCACTACTGAGAAGGTCTTGTAATATACATGAAAATGACATCTTATTTTAAAAAAAAATGAACAGAGTTTCCCCTGTTTTTTGGAAAATCCATATAAAACCTGCAAAGAAATTTCACTTATATTTTCAATAAATCTCAATACTACCAATTCGGACCTCCGGTCCTTTCCAAATCAAATCCAACACAACTCAATTATTCATTTAAACCACAAAATGGGCATACTCATGAAAAGCAAAAATGATCATCATAATCTCGAATTCTTTTCTTGTGGCTTCAAAACATACATACAAATATACATGCCTACAACTACTATGCATAAAGTAAAGAGTGCTGTGTAGCAGATTTACATGTAGAAAAATGATCTTCGGATTCGGCCCACTACTCGGCAATAAGAGAATCAGCAGCTTGCATACTGAGACCTGCACCTGGGAAAGGGGTTTTGAAAACATAAAACATAAAACGGGTGAGCTAAAGGAGCTCAGTGAGTGCAAATAAAATTTCAATAAAATAACATCATGTAGAGATAGCAAATTCTAAAGTTCATGTAGAAATCATGCTTCTAAAACTGATGTAAAACTGTAAAATGGTTTCTAACATCATATGCTATTGAAATATTGCCGAGCGAGTTTTATCTACATCTTTGGAAAACTATATTCAGAATCTGTTTAACATAATAACTGCTGTGTGCATATAAATGTATAAATGCTATCGGTAAATCGAAAACTAGTAAAATTCTCGCTCGGCCAGTTTCTTTCTAAACTGTACCAATGGTAACCCTAAAGCTCTATACTCACGCAGCGATTCAACTAGCACCGCACATGTGAGTAGGTCACGGGGCACCTCAACTAGCAGCACCCACAGTGACATCTCACTGGCTATGCAGCGGAATCCTACATCGCATACATATAGCACAAAATATGTGTTCAGGAACGCGACAATACCCCATACACATAGGGCGACTCACATGACTCGACATCCCGACTTTCCGGAGTTAGTGACACACCCCCAAGACCTGCCCATGTGCACGGGATATACCGGCCGGGTCTAATACAATCATCACCACTATAATTTGAGGGTACCAATGGCTTTTAAAATAAATGCAGAAATTTTAAAACTGTTTCTTAAACTGAACATGTAAAAGCATGTCTATGAATAGATATCAAGATTATAAATCGTGTTTATGCATCGAAAGCTCATAAAACAGACATATTCATTATGCGAAAACCTAATAAACGAAAAGTAAAAGAAATGGCAGATTTTCACTCACAACCGCTCCACGCTCAATTTTGCTCCCAATTTCTATTCCCGTTATCGCTATCGGTTATCTTTACCTACGCGCCATAAATGACATTTAGAACCAAATCGAATGCTAGAATCTCATTTAACTACTAAATGCCCTAATCGGCATACAAAGCCCGGATGCATACTACTTCCTGATTTTTTTTTACGGAGTCATTTAATCTAATCTAACTCACCATCCGGCGCCCTAAAAATTATTGCACGCCCTATAACTTGGTTGGACATACATGTCCTTCACCTTTCCAAAATGGACGATTATGTTCCATTTTCTTCATTTTTGGTTTTTCCATCAACCATATACATTCAATTTACAATATGCACCATTTACACACAACAACTCAATCAAAACACCACTCAATCCCTAACTTCCCTAAAGTGGCAGAATTTCACCCTAGGTTCCAACACATTCCTTTTCTCAATTTCTTGTTCCAATTACAACAAAATCAAGCTAATTTCATTCTAAAGCCCTAATTACAACCAATTGAAATCTCTACAACAAAATCACCAAAAACTCTAATTCTTACCTTGCCAATTTCTTCCAATTGATGACTCCTTCAAACTCCACACTAGAATTCAACTCAATCTAAACCAAGAATACACACAAGAACATCAATTTAAGCATTCTTGAAAGCTCACTTATCAAACTCATAAACAATGCTTTTCTTACCTATTTTTCTTGAATTTTCACTAATTGAGGCTTCAATTGAGCTTAAAGATTCGTATGTAACCTTATTTTGGCTTAATTAAGCATGAAAAATCATGAAACAAAAATTGAAATTTCACTGTAGCTGCCCCCATCACCTTGCACGAATTTGGTCTCTTTTTGCTCTAAGTGTTGATTTTGATCTCTTCAAAATTCTACACACTTCCAACATATATATAGTGCTCCCTCAATTGACCATTTTGCCCTTCAACTTACTTAAAATTACTAATTTGCCATTATTTGAAAACTAATTATGGAATTAGTTCATTTGTAACTATCTAGTTAGAATAGTCCAAAGAACTAACTAGAATTTCCAACTTGGCAATCCATGAGATTTCTTCTAATTGGTCCATTCTCTAATATATGGATTATGTTTCTCAACAAAGGCTTTTTCCCATACACCACCCTTAAATGGAAATTGATGTAGTAAATTAGGATTTCCTTTTCTAAGCCGATAGAGAAAAATTCCAAAAATATTCTAGGATCGTCCGGTACACTGATCGAGTGTGAAATTACCAAATTAGGTCTAATATCTCTCACGTGCACTATAAAGGAAATATTTCTAATAGGGTTAAAATCGAGTAACCCTACAGTGTCTTATTTGCTCCATACTGAAATCTAGCCGCCAATACTACTAATAGGGATTGGATATTACATCAAGGGCTATTCACGGCTGACAAGAAGATATAATACATTTTGTAGAACACATAATAACCAAGCCATCCGACTCCCTAAGAATCTAACCTATCCCTATCAAATTTTGTTCAGGTTGTGTAGCAACATCAACATTAAGTTTAAATGCGCCTTTGTATGACGATTTTCACCCCATCAACTAGGTCGATGCCATTCTACCACTGTAATTTTCTATAGCCCCACAACAGGATAGCACTAAACCATTAACTTAGAAATTGCTAATTCAACAATTTTGTATGGGCAATAACTGAGATGCATACTAAGAGGAGAGTCATTATGAAGTCAAGTATGCATTGACTATACAAGTGAAGTGCAAAATAGAAAGCCAAAAAGAGTGTGCACTATTTATGTGGCAATACTATTCACGACGAGCACTGTGCGCACGATAATGTGTACTGTTCACAACGGAGTACTGTTTATAAGGTACTATTTCATCAAATATTTCTATCTGAAAACAATTGACCTTGTATGGGATGAACATTAGTTGAATCTATGAATTTTAGAATGTAAGATGAATAAACAAACTAATGAAGAACAATACTAGAACCTTTAGATTTTTGAAGATAGTAAAATGAAAATTTTGACTGAAAAGTTTTTGAAAAGAAAGAAGAGTGAGGTAATGTTTTTATTTTTCCTTTCTTTTTTAAAGAGAATGCATCACTTTATTACGTCAATGAATAAAATTTTAATGAATACAAGCACAAAGTCTAAATGGTATAACATCTATCCAAACATCAAAGAGGGTAGAACAAATACCCTATTTAGATAGAAAGTGTGCTATTGAATTTATTTCTCTCCTAATGAATATGCACGAAGCATTCTCACAGTTGTGTAGTAATGCAACTATCAACCAAAATAGGTTCTCCTTATTCCCTTTGAACTATTGTGAAGTGATGGCATCACCATAGACTTACAATCCGACTCTACTATCAATCAGCTAGATAATGATCCTTGAATTCTCAGCTCCCATAAATCATGAAGGGCAGTCTCAAGGGTTATACACTCTAGTGGTAGGGGTGAGCAAGATGATAAAATACATTTTGTAGCACATATAATCACCAAGCCATCCGAATACCTAAGAATCCAACCTATCCCTATCAAATTTTATTCAGGTTGTGTAGCAGCATCAACATTAAGTTTATATGCTCATTTGTACGACGGTTTCCACTACATCAACTAGGTCAATGCCATTCTGCCACTGTAATCCGCTATAGACCCACAACAGAAGAACACTAAACCTTGAAGCTTTTGAAGGTTTTGAAATTTGGATATCAGAGTCCATGCTTTATTTATCACAAAACTTTGGCCGCTCCTCAACCTACTGCCTATACAATACCCTATTATGTGCATTTTGTCCCATCCATAAAAGCACACAAAAGAGTTTCAAATCTTCTTGAGTTATCAAGCGTATTGCTTGCAAAAGTATTGGAGCTAGAATCCCCTCTGAAGTAAACCCCTTAATAAATTTTCAGAACCCATATTTATTCCAAATAGGTAAGTATAATTTGCAAAAAAGGAAAGCATGGGTAGTAGTCTCTTCCTCTTTATCACACCTAAAACAGCTTGTTTGCACCTTAGCATGGCAATAAAAATGTTTTGCAAAAGAAGTTACAATATTATGAATCAACCTCCGCACAAATACCCTAACTTTCGGGGGCATAATGAGAGCCTAAATAGACTTTTATACATCACTACCAACTACATAATATATTTTCACCATACTCGTTGTTTATGGTGTTAAGGTTATATTATGTACTTAAATTCAAAGTTTGGGCTTGTAATGTGGTTATTCAGTAAAATAGGTGTTTAGGCTCAAATAGGTGACTACGGATAAATACACAATAAGGGTAGGCTAAAAAAGTACAAACGGTCCAAAGATGGCCTAATTTTATTTTCATATTCATGTGTTTCCTAAGATTTTACCTCAAGCTATAATCATAAAATTTGTATAGTCTCTATTTGTTCATCAAGATTGGAGTGTACTACTTGAACATGAGCATCTCTAAGCAAAAATTCAACTAACACAAGCTTCATTCAAGTTTTGAAAAATTGGTGATCACAACAAAGTCAAAATTCATTTAAGTATTGGTGCATCAATTATTTAATGTATCTATCGTTTCCTAGGGAATTGAAAAATAAGTTTTATAATTTCTTATTATGTACTAGAAGCTATTAAAGACTGTTTCCCTTTTTAAATAAACATCGCAAATGTACATAGCAAAAAAAAGTAAAAAAACATCAAATATAAATAAACACTAAAGACTGTTTCCCTCTCCAAAACTTAAATTTTGACATTATCCCCAATGGCGAGAAAACGTAAATAAGGTAAGGAAACTCTCATAGTGGATGATGTTTCAGCATGGTGGTGTTCGGATTTTGAAAAATTCTTTTTTTTTCTAGTTTCTTTGGCTGCATTTTCATAGTTATGCTTCAACTCCTTTTTTGTCAATCTCTGTTAGGCATGATATATTGTTAAGTAACAACATTAAAAATAAAATATTAAATTTAAAATCTAAAATTTACTTCAGTTGCCTCCCAAGAAGCACTTAATTTAACATCATCAATTTAATGTCTTTCTTGTAGGCTCAAGGAGGATCAAACTACAATTCTGAGGCATCTCCCTTGTGGAACTTAAGTCGATGTCTTCGAGTGTTAACATTCTTTTTCATTAACTTCTATAGCTTTATGATAAAATCTTGGAGAGGCATCCTTGACCCTTTTGCTTCGAGCCTTCCCATAAAATCTTAAATCTTAAATTGAAAGATTGAATCCCATTAGCCTGGTTTTCCTGTTTTCTTTTTGAAATTACTTTGCCTTATTGTAGCCTTCATACTACACAGCGATGCCTGTTCATGACCTTAGAGTTGGATGGCTTCTATCACTTTCAACCTTAAAGGTGTTCTTGCTTTATTTGAAATTACCATGTCAATCTGGAAATAATAGGAACAATCCTTAGAAATCTGTAAATCAAAGTAATCCTCTTAAGGTCTCTCAAGTAGTGGAGATGGTGAAATGCAATGACTCAGAAAGCTTTGTTGTTGCTATTATTATTCTTATTATTTTTCATCTTCTACTTGTGATTTTTATTTTTCCTCTATTTTCACTTCATCTACATGATGATCATCATTTGATTTGGCTAGCTCCGTGATTGTAGTTTGCTCTATTACACCATCCAGTGATTGTCTTGCAGTGTTCAATATTTTTTATAGAAGTTGTGTTGATAG
Organism: Ailanthus altissimus; assembly: GCA_946807835.1. Taxonomy (NCBI): domain Eukaryota; kingdom Viridiplantae; phylum Streptophyta; class Magnoliopsida; order Sapindales; family Simaroubaceae; genus Ailanthus; species Ailanthus altissimus. The sequence continues at coordinate 19,550,684 of OX327698.1, forward strand.
GCATTGCTTCTAGAGGATAATCATAGGTTATGTTTATAATTTGTTCAACTTGAGTCTCTTTAATCCTCAAAGAAGAATATTTGTTATGTAAGAGAATATCTACGTTCTCTATGCTTTGTATGAACATATCCTTTAAGGTGGACTTCTTCTTATGCTATAGTGGATTTTTTATTGGAAGTGCAAGAAGACTTACTTGCCTTGAAGTTTATTCTTGGTGGCCATTACAAGAAACATTTGTATGATCCCTCTATCCTTGATAATAGAAATTAGAAGTGGGGTTGTGCTACTATTGGTTTCAACCTCCAATATAATGTGGAATTTTAATACATTGACCATTTGGAAGGTTGTCACAAAAAAAATCACATGTGATCTGTTCTCCACTCTCGATGATTTTTATCGAAGCAACACTTTCAATTATCCATTGATACTCATTAAAGCCCATCTCTTTTAACAAGTTATAAGCACCATCAACAGACTTATTTATAAATATACCCTTTGCTGCAACATCAATTATAATTCTCAAATATCCAACTAACGCATAGTAGAAGGTTTGTACAAGCATCCATTTTGGAATCCCATGGTGTGAACATTTTCTTAGTAATTCTTTGAATCTCTCCCAAGCTTCATACAAAGGTTCTGAATCATCATGCATAAATGAAGTGATGTCGTTCCTTATTCTTATTGTTCTTACTGGTGGGAAGAATCTAGCCAAAAATTTATGTGCTAAACCATCCCATATTTTAATAGATCCTAAGGGTAACGACCTTAGCCAAATCTTTGCTTTATCCCGAAGTTAAAATGGAAATTGTCTGAGCCATATTGCATCGTTTGAAACTCTGTCATATTTGCATAGATTACAAATTTTTAAGAAATTATAATATGCCCACTTGGATCTTCATTTGGTCACCCGCTAAACTGTACTGAAGCTTTCAACAATTAGATTACTTCTGGCTAGGTTTGAAGTAATCGACATCTATATTACGTTTTCGAATTCTAGACTGTATATCGCTTACTTGTGGGATAAAAAAGTCTCATAGTAGTATTTGTGTTCTAACTTGGTTTTGCTCAGCCATCATGTAGGTTAAACATACTACAAGATGAAAACAAAACAAATTAACGTAATTGATAAAAAGTAAAAAATAAGTCACTGTATAAAAATATATCTAAATTAAAAAACAAAGAAAAATAATGAAATAAATTAATTTCAAACAATTAACAAAATATTAAAAAATAACAGTAAAATAATCATAATTAAGTATAAATAGAAATACACAAAAGAAGTTAAAAACACAACAATAAAAATACAATAAACAAAATCAAATGAAATAAATAAGACAAAGTAAAATAGAAATTAAACAAAAGTTAATTAAAGCAGCCAATAATAAAATAAAATACAATAAAATAAGATAGAAATAAAAATATAAAATAAAATATGAATTAAAAGAAAGATAGATTATTATTAGTATTAGCAATAAAATATCTAATTCCCCGACAACAGCATCAAAAACTCGTTGTGTGATTTCTATGCTAAGCGCAAGTACATGCTATCAAAAAAAGTAATAAAGTGATGAGTTGAGGATCAATCCTATGATGAATTGCTATTATTCTTAATCAATTACTAAAATTGCGTCTTCTTGCTATTATTTAGACAAATGATAAATTTGATTTTGTTTATGTTAAAACTGATTCTACAAATGAATCCTAATTATGCAAACGATGTAAAGTGAAATCATTATATGAGAGTTCTAGGATTATATTTATCCCTCAATATGATTTTATTGTCCCATTATCATTCACTTAATTTTATTATTAGCCACAACACATATTTCATCACAAGCCTCTTTCGATAGTCGAGTGATTATACCTTAATTTATCAAATTCCTATATTCCTATGGTAATTCGAATAAATCAAAGTTCATTATGAATAAGTTGTAGTTACCATACATGGCATATAGGTATATTCCTATCCTATATCAAAACTTGTAGATATTACTCTATAATCATGCATCAAATTGTCTAGGTTTAAACAATATGATGCCTTTTTTAAATTTATCCTAATGTTCCATAATCATTCAATCACTATTCCTAACATATTGAAAGCATTAAAAATAAAACAAATTGAATAATAACTGAATTCATAATAATGAGAATCAAATATTCAATTAAGTCTACATATTGAGTTCAAATCTACAACTATAGATAATACAAATAAATTAACACAATAAGAGTTTCAAGGCTAAATAACAATAATAAAATATGATACAACCAGAGTCAAACCAAATTTTTTAAGACAAGATACCCTCCGCTTAATCCATGGCATTGGTTGAATCCTTCAAAGATTAACCTAAAATGCTCTTGAATATGTAATTTCTCTCCAAAATAGCTTGAAATGTTGTTTTTGCACAATAAAAGGATGATTTATGGGTTAGGAACGTGTTAGAATTGAGAAAAAATGGGTTAGAATTAGGTTAGGTGCAATAATTCACTCTTTTAAGGAGAAACAAGGTATTTATAGAATCGTCTACAGTAATTTGTACGTTGCTACTGTGACCATTGCTACAGCACTACAACAATAATTTAACCACTACATAATGGTTTAACTGTTACTAAACAGTGGCCGTTGGTACAGTAATTAACTATAGGGTGCTACAATATCCTAATCACTATTTATAATAGCCGTAGTGATTTTCTTTATAGAAATTTTCCTTCTTTTGCTTCAATTTCATCATTTCCCATCTTCTCGTTATTTAACCCTCTAACAATAATATTTAACACATAATAGCCATTAAATCACTAAAAAATGATCAATTACTAAGATAAATTTGGTTGGATTATAGATCCAAAATACACTCATCAGGAGCATGATAAAGGAAATCAAAATTTAAATTTATTTATTTTAGGACCTATTAGGTGTATTTCTCTTTTTAGGATTATCTATTTTCTACTTTGATTTATTCATATTAGGTTTATTTTTCTTATTTAATTTATTTCTATTATGTTTATTTCTCTTTTTAGGTTTACGATTTTTCTATTTTGGTTTATTTTAAACTCTATAAATACTCAAGCGTTCATCAATGAGAACACAACAAGCAATGTAATATTTTTCCTTCTCCTTAAATCTCTACATGAGACAAATCTTTCCCTTTTTGATATTTGGAAATCTCAATTTACCATCCATCTTATCCAATATTAGAATATAAAAAGTAATAACTGCCAATTTCTATTGCTTTTTAGTACATGTTCTTTGCCAACGTTCCTCTAATATAACCTTATTCTTGTATAAGAATAGAACCTTCTGAACTAACTAAATAAATAAATTCATGCAAACATTAATTATCAAACTGGATTCAATTTTTCTTAAGGCCCTATTATTAGGTGGAGGACCAAAAGGCGAAGGATATATGTATATATATATATATATATATATAGAAATTTGTAACTTTATCCCAAGCAAAAAGAGTCCACAATTAAACTTGACTAATTAGTACGTCAACTACAACATTTTGAATAGTACTAGTAGTTTCTAGATGGAATCTTTAAACAGAAAGGGAAATTTGGAAATTGACATTTAGAATTAGATTTACTTGTTGAAAGGAGAGAAGAATAAATCAATCTCAATTGATGTAGGGAACATATAGAAGGAAATTTCTATTGTGTGAAATATATTTTTATATATTAATTAAGGGTGCGCATCATTCGGTTCGGTTCTATTTTGGTCAAAATCGAACCAAACCATAGTTATTCAACTCTCCCATAAGGAAGAATAAAACAAAATGGAAGGTAATACAAAACCCGAACTGGACTGAGTCAGTTTTTTTATACTTAATTTGGTTCGATTTTAGATTTCTAGGTTTTGAAATATATATATATATATATATAAACGATAGATGAGATTCAAACCTTTGATTGGAGATTAAATTTCCTCCACTCTACCAACTCAGTTACAGCGTGAATTTCATTTACAATCTATTATATTACATTTTATCTAGTCTTTATGATGAAATAATTGAACAGACCAAAGATATTGGACTCGAACCCAAGACCCAAAAGAATTAATACCCACTTTATAAACTCACTGCAACTTATTTTTAGTTTATAACACATTCAATTTTATTATATTATATTTAATCTTTAAAATATTATAACAAACTAAACTTATTGGACTCCAGCCTAGGACCAAAACCCTACTTTACCAACTCAACTATTGTTTATTTTTAGTTTAAAACACATTCCATTATATTATATTAGATTTAATATGTTATATTATTTTAATTTGTAAGATATAATAATTGAAAAAACCAAATTTATTGGACTCGAACCTAGGACTTAAAAGGACTAATGCCTACTTAACCAACTCTCGGACAACTTGCTTTCAATTTAGAACACATTCCATTTCATTATATTATATTTAATTTTTAAAATACAATAACTAAAAAAACCATTTTTTTTTTCAATTTAGAACACATTCCATTTCACTATATTATATTTTATCTTTAAAATATAATATTTAAAAAAACCAAATATTTTGAACTCGAACCTAGGACCTAAACGGACAAATATCCCTCACTCGCCAAAGCTAAAGCAGACTTTTTATATGAAAATGCATTTTGCTTCTCATGTTCAAATTTTAAAATATTATTATTTTTCCAATTCAATTTTAGTTATATATATATATAACTGAAGCAAAACTGGACTAGACCGCCCGATTTTTTAAAAATAAAAGCCAAATGATTTTTTTTTTGAAGTATAGAAACCAAACAAAACCGACCGGTTCAGTTAGAACTAGTCGAGTTGTTTTGGTTTTCAATGTATTTGTTTGCCCACCCTTAGTATTAATTATGTTTGATCTATATTTAGATGTGATCCCAAACTGTAAAATGAAACCAAATAGAGATATTTTAAGACAATAATGCATCTTTGGCTTGTAAAAGTTGCATATGTACGATATGATTTGTTGGGTTTTATTATTTCCTATGTAGACTTACATATTAACAATAATTATCATTTTAGGCTACCAAAAGTAAAGGGCCAGTTCAAATGATTTATTTGGACTCTCTTTTATTAGGCTTTAGAGACACGGGCTTATTATGAATAAATACCCAATACTAGTTAACTATTATTGATGGGATGATAGTTAATCTAATATTTAAAGACCTTGTATAGGATTTTTGTCCTAAGTCAAGTAATTATTCGATTTTTTTGTCCTTTTGCCATCATAGAGAGAGAACCTTTAATCACTATAAAAATTTGATTGTGGAAAGTCATTTCAATGTCATTTCTTATTGAAAACGGCCAACTCTCACGTTCTAATCACTATAGATTCCTCAAGTAAACGTTTCTCAACATGTATCCTGATAATTTGACTTGATAGACTAGAGTTATATTCTGTGGGTATCAATCCTAATTTATAATTATGTATGTGGTACCAAAGAAAAAAATCATTTTAAATGATTATGCTTGTTTATACATATATTCATATTTGAATGTCTTTTCCTATATGGCATGTTAGGGTATAGATTATATGCATCAATTTTGCAAATTTTACATTATTTTATTAAGGAAAACATAAGGTTTAGAGGTTTTATTATGATTTAAGGATATAGTTTTGAGTAAGGGTCTTTGATTTGAAGAATTAATGATGAAAGCATCAAAAGTAAGCTTCAATTTATTTATTTTTTGCGTTCTTCAACAAATCTAGAGTTTCTATATTCATATGCAGCATAGTGGTGCCACTTTATAGTGTTGCAATGCCGCCCAAGCATCATCATCGTGGCAATGCATGGGCAATGCCATAATGTTAGGACGGTAGGTCAATTTTGACATAAAATTTAGGGTTTTGGTTTTTATAAGAATTGGGTGGACTTGACTTGGTTCATGGAAATCTGGTCCAAACCCTACCTATTTGAATTTGGCTCAACTATCATTAACCCAAGATTAACCCACCACTTAAGCATTAGCTAGAAAAGGGTAAAAAAGAAATATTTTAGCATCGTGGCAATGCATAAGCAATGCCATAATGTTAGGACAGTAGGTCAATTTTGACCTGATTTGTAGGGTTTTGGCTTTTAGAAAAATTTGGTAGACCTGACTTGGTTCATGAAAATCTGGTCGTCCAAACCCCACCCAATTAAATTAGACCCGATCATCATTGACCTTGTTTTTGGACCATTAATTGTATCACAATGCTATAACTCTAGTGACCTTAGAGTTGTAATGCCACCTTTTGTAGCACTATGGTGCCACTTTAGCATATAGGAAAACTATTTTTTTTTTATTGTTTGAAATTTTTTGTTATTTTTCTTTGCACTACTCATCTTGTATTTCAAAATAAATTAATTGAAATATTATGTTGTCAAAGTAATCTTTGTTGTGTAGATCTATTTGTTTTAGGATTTAAGATGAATAAGTTTATTGTATATGCAAAAAATTAATCGATTCAAAGGAATATTATTGTTTTAGTCAAACAATGGGTATATTTGTAATAATAAATATGTGATAATTATCAAGTTTTTTATGCGTGCAATAATTTTGTCCAAGAAAATGCTTATTCTTGGTAAGCTTTATTATCAATATTTGATTGTTATATTGATAGTACTACTTGCAGTTGGTATTTTTGTCTAAAGAGTATATGTTTAATTATGTCATGCTTATATATGGTTTAGGTCAAGACATAATTATTAATTGTGAACTTATTACTTTATTTATGTTCTCTCTGTTCAATTTCTAATTTTGCTTCTTTTATATCTACAAATATAAGTTTTATCCATGTGCTTAATAACACAAACTTTAAGAATTGGAAAGAGAATATTATGATTGTTCTCGGCTGCATAGATTTTGACCTTCTACTTCGAATAGAATGGCTTCTTGCTCTCACTAATCTAAGCTTCACTAAGAATAAAAGAGACTTAGAGAAGTGGAATCGTTTTAATTGCATGAGTTTATGACCATGAAATGTGCGACTCTGAAAAGCTTTAGGGGCCTATGTTTGAAGAGAAAAATGCTAATATATTTCTTGAGAAAATTGAAAAATATTTTGCTAAAAATGAAAAGGCTAAAACAAATATACTACTGCCTAACCTTAATTTAGTGAGGTATCAAGGAAAAAAGAAATATAAGGATGCGCAACATGGAGATGTCCAATCCAATAGGCACTTTAGTATATTTCCCACGTGAGAATTGTCTATTTTTCGTCCTTTCAACTATTAAATCCAATTATAAACGTTTTTCATTTTCCTAATTTCCCCTTCTTGTTCAAAGATTCTATTTAGAAGCCGCTGGCGCTATCCAAGGTTTTGCGGCTAATGTAGGACCATTTAGACAGGTTTAATTGTGTACTCTTTTCTATCGGCATAAAGTTTTAAATTCCCATAACCATGGCATTCGGTTTCTCCACCTTTCAGTAAGGCTTAAAACGAATGAATTCATTATGACAATTACTATTTTCGCTTCTCTTCAATGCATTCACGAGATTCTATTCTTAGACAGGAATAAGTTCATTTTAGTTCCATTTTTCCACCTTTTGGAGGACCACCAGCAGAAGAACAAGTCTGAAGGAGAAATTGGCAGAAGCCACAAGTACTCTTTACCACACATTCATAGAGAAATTGCAATAAAAAAATAACTATTGTACCATCTCAATGCCATTCTCGCACAATGGGCAGTTTGGTGAGGGACCTATACCTCATTTAGCCAATTTGCTATTAGTAGTTAACATGTCTTTCAAAGCTAGCAAAGTAATAGAACTATGTTTTGAAATATGTTGAGGACCATAATAGTTTATACCACCGACTGTTCCTATTAACTAAGTTGCTCTAGTTATTTTGCACAAATAATCACGGCTTAGCCTCGTTTGTTTGCGGCCATTATCCAAGACTGTGACTAATGCAAATAAACATTAGGTGTCGCATTAATTTGCTGTGGATCCTTGCAAACTAGTTACAATTCAATCGATGATACTATAGGACCCGGTGTCCTTCACCAGAACAGGAATTGGGATTCCTCCAAATTGGTCTAACCAAGTAGAATAATTAACTCTTCACTGCTTGATGCGACAACCATATCATCAATTTTAAACCTTAAAGTCCAACACTAGGCCCTTGCTAAATAACTTGAGCTTTTGAAGGGCTACTAACATCGTTCCAAATCTTTCAGCGTTAAGGTCTCCGTTAAAATCTCGTGTTTTATTTTGTGTTGACCAATTTCCTAACCCTCGGCCTCTTATATCCATGTTCCAATAAAGATTTGAAACAATCATCCACTCCGAAAATGGTTAACTAACAATCAAAATTTGAAAAATCATGCACTCTGCAGTTCCCAAGTACAGAAGTTCTCCATTTCTTGCATCCTACTTCTTTTGGCTATGAGTTTAAGATTTTGCACCGTAAATTCTAGAAGATGTGATGTAGGAAACTGGTGCGCAACGTTATTGTCATATGGTATTTCTAATGTTATTATTATATGATTAAATTAGAAATTGATTAAGTAACAATCAAAATTAGAATGTTTTAAGTTTGCCTATTACCATTAAGACACTCTCTTGTGGAACTTAAGTCGATGTCTTCGGGTATTAACATTCTTTTTCTTTGACTTCTATAGCTTTATGAGAAAATCTTAAAGAGGCATCCCCAACCCTTTTACTTTAAGCCTTCCCATAAAATATTAAATCTTAGACAGGAAGATTGTACCCCATTAGCTTGTTTTTCTGTTTTCTTTTGAAATTACTTTACCTCCTTTTAGTCTTTATACTGTACAGTGATGCCTTTTCATGACATTGGGGTTAGATGGCTTCTATCACTTTTAACCTTATAGGTAATCATGCGTCATCTAAAATTACCATGTCAATCTGGAAATAATGAGAACAATCCTTAAAAATCAGCAGATCAAGGTAATCCTTTTGAAGTCTCTGAAGTAGTGGAGGTAGTGAACTGCAATGACTGGAAAAGCTTTGTTGTTGTTGTTATTATTTTTATTCTTCTACATCTTTTACTTGTGCCTTTTATTTTCCTCTATTTTCACTTCATCTACATGATGATCATCATTTAATTTGGCCAGCTCAGTGATTACAGTTTCCTCCATTCCACTATCTACAGCGATTACCTTGTAATGTTCACCTTCTAGAGCATAATTATAGCTTATGTCTATAATTTGTTCAACTTGAGTCTCTTTAATCCTCAAATAAGAATATTGGTTATGTAAGAGAGTATCTATGTTCTCCATGCTTTGTATGAACACATCCTTTAAGGTGGACTTCTTCTTATGCTGCAATAGATTTTTTATTGGAAGCTCAGGAAACTCGCTTACCTTGATGCTTTTTCTTGATGGCCACTACAAGAAACATTTGTACAATCCCTCCATTCTTGATAATAGAAATTGAAAGTGGGGTTATGCTACTATTGGTTCCAACCTCCAATATAATGTGAAAGTTTGATGTATTCACCATTTGGATAGTTATCACAAAAAAAAAAAATTCACATGTGATCTGTTCTCTACTATTGATGATTTTTATCAAAGCAACACTTTTAGTTATCCATTGATACTCATTAAAGCCCATCTCTTTTAACAAGTTAGAAGCATCATCAATAGATTTATTTATAAATGCACCTCTTACTGCAGCATCAATTATAATTCTCAAATGTCTAACTAACCCAGAGTAGAAGGTTTGTATAAGCATCTATTTTGGAATCCCATGGCGTAGACATTTGCTCAGTAATTCTTTGAATCTCTCTCAAACTTTACATAGAGATTCTGAATCATCTTACATAAATGAAGTGATGTCATTCCTCATTCTTGTTGTTCTTGGTGGTGGGAAGAATCTAGCTAAAAATTTATGTGCTAAACCATCCCATGTTGTAATAGATCCTAAGGGTAACGACCTTAGCCAAATCTTTGATTTATCCCGAAGTTAAAATGGAAATTGTTTGAGCCGTATTGCATCATCTGAGACTATCATATTTGCATAGATCACAAATTTCTAAGAAATTTATAATATACTCACTTGGATCTTCATTTGGTCATTTGCTAAACTGTATTGAAGCTTTCAACAATTAGATTACCTCCGGCTGGATTGCGAAGTAATCGACATCTATGTCAGGTTTTCGAATACTAGACTGTATGTCGCTTACTTATGGGATAACAAAGTCTCACAGTAATCTTTATGTTCTAACTTGGTTTTTCTCATCCATCATGTTGGAATTAAACATATTACAAGATGAAAACAAAACAAAGTAAAGTAACTGTACAAAAGTAAAAGAAAAGTCACTGTATAAAAATATATTTGAATTAAAAACAAAGCAAAATAACGAAGTAAATTAATTCCATACAATTAACAATATATTAAAAAGATAAATAACAGTAAAATAATCACAATTCACTATAAATAGAAATAAACAAAGCAATTAAAAACACAACAATAAAAATACAATAGACAAAATCAAATGAAATAAATAAGACAAAATAAAATAGAAATTAAACAAAAATTAATTAAAGCAACCAACAATAAAATAAAATAAGGTAGAAATAAAAATAAAAAATAAAAAATGAATTAAAACCAAGATAGATTAGTATTAGTATTGGTAATAAAATATCTAATTCTCTGGCAACGATGTCAAAAACCTGTTGTGTGATTTATATGCTAAGGGCAAGTACACGCTATCAAAAAAAGTAAGAAAGTGATGAGTTGAGTATTGATCCCATGATGAATTGTTATAATTCTTAATTAATTACTAAAATTGTGTCTTCTTGCTATTATTTAGATAAATGATAACTTTGATTTTATTTATGTTAAAACTGATTTCTAATTCTACAAATGAATCCTAATTATGTAAACAGTGTAAAGTGCAATCACTATATGAAGAGTTTTAAGATTATATTTATCCCTCAATATGATTTTATTGTCCCATTATTATTCACTCAATTCAATTATTGGCCACAATACATATGTCATCACAAACCTCTTCCGATAGTCTAGTGATTATACCTTAATTTACAAAAAATTTATATTCCTATAGTAATTCGAATAAATCAAGGTTCATTATGAATAAGTTGTATTTACCATACATGCCATATAGGTATAGTTTTATCCTATATCAAAACTTGTAGATATTATTTCATAATCATGCATAAATTTGTTTAGGTCTAAACAATATAATGCCTTTTTTAAATTTATCCTAGTGTTCTATAATCATTCAATCACTATTCCAAGCATATTGAAAGCATTAAGAACAAAATAAATTGAATAATAACTGAATTAATAATAATGAGAATCAAATAGCCTTGGTTGAATCTACGTATTGAGTTCAAATCTACAACTATAGATAATACAATTAAATCAACATAACTAGAGTTTAAAGGCTAAATAACAATAATAAAATATGATACAACCAAATCCAAACCAAATTTATGAAGATAAGATGCCCTCCACTCATTCCACAGCCTTGGTTGAATCTTTCAAAGATTAGCCTAAAATGCTCTTGAATGTGTAATTTTTCTCCCAAATAACTTCAAATGTTATTTTTGCACAATAAAAGAATGATTTATGGGTTACAAATGTGTTAGAATTGAGAGAAAATGGGTTAAGATTAGGTTAAGGAAAGAAATCCACTCTTTAGAGGCAAACCAAGGTATTTATAGAATCGTCTATAATCATTCATACGTTGCTACAATACTTTGACCGTTGCTACAACACTTTAACAATAATTTAACCACTACACAATGATTTAATCGTTAGTGAACAGTGGCCATTGCTGTAGTAATTAACTATGTGGTGCTACAATATCCAAATCACTACTCATATTTGTTGTAGTGATTTTGTTTGTAGCAATTTTTCTTCTTTTGCTCAAATTTCATCATTTCTCATCTTCTTGTTATTTAACCCTACAACAACAACATTTAACACATAATAGCCCTTAAATCATTCAAAAATGATTAATTATTAAGATAAATGAGGTCAGATTATAGATCCAAAATACACTTATCATAAGCATGATAAAGGAAATCAAAATTTAATTTTATTTATTTTAGGAGCTATTAGGTGTATTTCTCTTTTTAGGATTATCTTTTTTCTACTTTGATTTATTCATATTAAGTTCATTTTTCTTATTTTAATTTATTTCTATTAGGTTTATTTCTCTTTTTAGGTTTACGATTTTCCTATTTTGGTTTATTATAAACTCTATAAATACTTAAACGTTCATCAATGAGAACACAACAAGTAATGTAATATTTTTCATTCTCTTTAAATCTCTACATGAGATAAATCTTTCCCTTTTGATATTTGGGAATCTTAATTTACCATCCATCCTATCCAATATTAGAATATAGAAAGTAATAACTGCCAATTTCTATTGCTTTTTAGTACATGTTCTTTGCCAAGGTTCCTCTAATATAACCTTATTCATGTATAAGAATCGAACCTTTTGAACGGACCAGAACAAAGAAATTCATGAAAACTTTAACTATCAAACTGGATTCAAATTTTCTTAAGGCCCTACTATTAGGTGGAGGACCAAAAGGCAAAGGATATATATATAGCAATTTGTAACTTTATCCTAAGTAAAAAGTGTCCACAATTAAACCCGACTAACTAGTACGTCAACTACAAAAGTTTGAATAGTACTAGTAGTTTCTAGATAAAATCTTTAAACAGAAGGGGAAATTTGGAAATTAAAAAAACTTTTAGAATTAGATTTACTTGTTGAAAGAAGAGAAGAATAAATCAATCTCAATTCATGTAGGGAACATATAGAAGGAAATTCTTATTGTGTGAAAAATATTTTTATGTATTAATTAAGGGTGAGCATTAATCGGTTCGGTTCGGTTCGATTTTGGTCAAAATCGAACCAAATCGTCGTTATTCAACTCTCTCATAAGGGAGAATAGAAAAAATTTGAAGGTAATGCAAAATCCGTATTAGACCCAGTCGATTTTTTATATTCAATTTGGCTCATTTTAGATTTATAGATTTGAAAAAATTAAAAAATATATATATAAAATATAGATGGGATTCAAACCTATGATTAGAGGTTAAATTTCCTCCTTTGTACCAACTCAGTTACAGCTAATGAATCTATTATATTATATTTTATTTAATCTTTAAGATGAAATAATTGAACAAACCAAACATAATTGACTCGAACCCAAAACCCAAAAGAATTAATACCCCACTTTATAAACTCACTGCAACTTGTTTTTAGTTTATAACACATTCTATTATATTATATTTAATCTTTAAAATATAATAATTGAACAAACTAAACTTATTAGACTTCAGCTTAGGACCAAAACCCTACTTTACCAACTCAATTATCGTTTGTTTTTAGTTTAAAACACATTCTATTATATTATATTATATTTAATAAGTTATATTATATTTAATCTTTAAGATATAATAATTGAAAAAACTAAATTTATTAGACTCGAACCCAAGACTTAAAAGGACTAATACCTACTTAACCAACTCTGGTACAACTTGTTTTCAATTTAGAACACATTCCATTTCATTATATTACATTTAATTTTTAAAATACAATAATTAAAAAAGCCAATTTTTTTTTTCAATTTAGAACACATTCCATTTCAGTATATTATATTTTATCTTTAAAATATAATAATTAAAAAAACAAAAATTTTTAACTCGAACCTAGGACCTAAATAGACAAATATCCCTCACTCACTAATTGAGCTAAAGCAGACTGTTTATATGAAAATGCATTTTGCTTTTCATGTTCAAATTTTAAAATATTATTAAATAAAAAAATTTATTTTTTCAATTCAATTCTAGTTATATATATAACTGAACCGAAACTGGACCGGACCGCTAGATTTTTTAAAAATAAAAACCAAATGATTTTTTTTAATGTAGAAACCAAACTGAACCTACTGATTCGGTTTGAACAAGTCGAGTTGTTTTAGTTTTTAATTCATTTTTTTTGCTCACCTTTAGTATTAATTGTGTTGGATCTATATTTAGATGTGATCCCAAACTGTAAAATGAAAACAAATAGAGATATTTTAAGACAATAATGCATCTCTGGCTTGTAAAAGTTGCATATGTATGATATGAGTTGTTGGGTTTTATTATTTCCTATGTAGACTTACATATTAACAATAATTATACATTATAGGTTACCATAAATAAAGGCCCAATTCAAGTGATATATTTGGATTCTCTCTTAGTGGGATTTAGAGATATTGGCTTATTATATATAAAGACCTAATAGTAGTTAACTATTATTGATGGAATGATAGTTAATCTAATATATAAAGACCATGTATAGGATTTTGGTCCCCAAGGTAAGTAATTATTTGTAGTGTTTTTCTCCTCTTCCCGTCATAGAGAGAGAACCTTATTAATCACCACACAAATTTGATTGTGGAAGGTCTTTTTAATCTCATTTCTTATTGAAAATTGCCAACTCTCACGTTCTAATCATTATAGATTCCTCAAGTAAACTTTTCTCAACATGTATCTTGATAATTTGACTTGATAGACTAGAGTTATATTCTAAGGGTATCAATCCTAATTTATAATTATGTATGTGGTACCAAAGTATAAATTATTTTAAATTATTAGGATTGTTTATACATATATTCATATTTGAATGTCTTTTCCCATATGGCATGTTAGGGTAGAGATATTATATGTATGAATTTTGAGAATTTTACATTATTTTATTAAGAAAAACATAAAGTTTATAGTTTTTATTATGATTTAAAGATTTAGTTTTAAGTAAGGGTCTTTGATTTAAAGAATTAAGGATGAAAGCATCAAAAGTTTTCTTCAATTTGTGTTTTTTGTTTTTGCGTTCTTCGATAAATCTAGAGTTTCTATATTCATATGCAACATAGTGCCACTTTATAGTGTTGCAATGCTGCCCAAGCATCAATGTCATGGCAATGCATGGGCAATGCCATAATATTATGATGGTAGGTCAATTTTGAGATAATTTTTAAGGTTTTTGCTTTTTAGAAGAATTGGCTAGACCTGACTCGGTTCATGAAAATTTGGTCTGAACCTCACCCATTTGAATATGACCCAACCATTATTAACCCAAGATTAACCCACCACTCAAGCATTAGCTAGAAAAGGGTAAAACAAAATTTAGCATCGTGGCAATGCATGGGCAATGCTATAGTGTTAGGACGGTAGGTTAATTTTGACCTAATTTGTGTGGTTTTGATTTTTAGAAGAATTTGGTCGACCTGACTCGATTCATGAAAATCTGGTCCAAACCCCACCCATTTTAATTTGACCCGATCATCATTGATCCAAGATTGACCTTGTTTTTGGGCCATTAATAGCACCACAGTGTTGTAACTCTAGTGACCTTAGAGCTACAACGCCACCTTTTCCAGCAACGTGGTGACACTCTAGCACATAGGAAAACTATTTTTTTTTTATTTGCATTTTTTTTTCTTTGCACTACTCATCTTGTATTTCAAAATAAATTAATTGAAATATTATGTTGTCAAAGTAATCTTTACTATGTAGATCTATTTGTTTTAAGATTTTAAGATGAATAGGTTTATTGTATATGCAGAAAAATAATCGGTCCAAAGGATTATTATTTTTTTTAGTCAAACAATTGGTATGTATATAGTAATAAATGTGTGATATTTATCAAATTTTTCATGCATGCAATAAGTTGTTCCAAAGAAAGGCTTATTCTTGATAAGATTTATTATCAATATTTGATTGTTGTATTGATAGTACTACTTACAGTTGGTATTTTTGTCTAAGACTATATGTTTAATTACGTCTACAAATTAAATTTTATCCATATGGTTAATGACACAAACTTTAAGAATTGGAAAGAGAATATTATGATTGTTCATAGATTTTGACCTTCCATTTCGAATAGAATGACTTCTTACTCACTAATCTAAGCTTCAATAAGGATAAAATAGACTTAGAGAAGTGGGATTGTTTTAATTGCAAGAGTTTATGACCATGAAATGTGCAATTCTGAAAAGCTTTAGGGGCCTATGTGTGAAGAAAAAAATGCTAATATATTTCTTGAGAAAATTGAAAATTATTTTGCTAAAACTGAAAAAACTAAAACTACTATTGGCTAACCTTATTTTAGTGAGGTATCAAGGAAGAAAGAAATATAAGGATGGGCATCAAGGAGTTGTCTAAATCCAATAGGCACTTTAGTATATTTCCCACGTGAGAATTGTCTATTTTTCGTCCTTTCAACAATTAAATCCAATTATAAACGTTTTTCATTTTCCTAATTTCTCTTTCTTGTTCAAAGATTCTATTTAGAAGCCGCCGGCGCTGTCCAAGGTTTTGCGGCTAATGTAGGACCATTTAGACAGGTTTAGTTGTGGACTCTTTTCTATCGGCATAAAGTTTTAAATTCCCATAACCATGGCTTTCGGTGTCTCCACTTTTCAGAAAGACTTAAAACGAATGAATTCATTATGACAATTACTATTTTCGCTTATCTTCAATGCATTCACGAGGTTCTATTCTTAGACAGGAATAAGTTCATATTTGTTCCATTTTCTCAATTTTTAGAGGACCACCGGCAGAAGAACAAGTCCTAAGGCGGAGAAATTGGCAGAAGCCACAAGTACTCTTTACCACACATTCATAGAGAAATTGTAATAAAAAAGTAAATGTTGTATCGTCGCAATATTATTCTCGGACAATGAGCATTTTGGTGAGGGACTTATACCCCATTTAGCCAATTTCTTCTTAGTAGTTATCATGTCTTTCTAAGCTAGCCAAATAATTGAACTATGTTTAAGAATATGTTGAGGACCCATAATAGTTTATACCACCGACTGTTCCCATTAACTAAGTTGCTCTAGTTATTTTGCACAAATAATCACGGCTTAGCCTCGTTTGTTTGCAGCCATTATCCAAGACTGTGACTAATGCAACTAGACACTAGGTGTCGCATTAATTTTCTGTGGATCCTTGCAAACCAGCTACAATTCAATCGATGATACTATAGGACTCGGTGTCCTTCACCAGAACCGGATTTGGGATTCCTCCAAGTTAGTCTATCCAAGTAGAATAATTAACTTTTCACTGCTTGATGCGACAACCATATCATCAATTTTAAACCTTGAAGATCAACACTAGGCCCTTGCTAAATAACTTGAGCTTTTGAAAGGCTACTAACATTGTTCCAAATCTTTCAGCGTTAAGGTCTCCGTTAAAATCTCGTGTTTTATTTTGTGTTGACCAATTTCCTAATCCCTGGTCTCTTATATCCACGTTCCAATAAAGATTTGAGACAATCATCCACTCCCAAAATGGTTAACTAGCAATCAAAATTTGAAAAATCATGCATTCTGCAGTTCCCAAGTACAGAAGTTCTCCATTTCTTGCATCCTACTTCTTTTGGCTATTAGTTTAAAATTTTGCACCGTAAATTCTAGAAGATGTGATGTAGGAAACTGGTGCGCAACGTTATTGTTATATGGTATTTCTAATGTTATTGTTATATGATTAAATTAGAAATTGATTAAGTAACAATCAAAATTAGAATGTGTTAAGTTTGCCGATTACCATTAAGACCCTTAAATGGAAAACAAAAATTTCATAGAGGAAGCTCCCACCTACCAAATGCTGAAAGTGTAGGTTATATACGTTGGCAATTAGATTAGGAAGAAAGAAAATAAACACACACAGAAAAAAAGGAAAGAAAGAAAAAAACATAATATTATTATCATCGTAGGGACTGAGCTGGGCAGCTTTGAATGTTGTGCAGCACGAGGCAAACTGGCAAGGACCAGGGCCTAGCATCCTTTGCCACTTCACTCTTTTAAACTGAGGAAACATAGATTGGAATAGAAAAAAGCAAGTTTCTGTACGGACACTGAGACTGATTCGGGGTGTGAGCATGGACCTACTAACCCGAATAAAATCCGAAAAGATATGATTATTTCTTTTTTTGAGTTCTTTGCTTAGTCCATAGGCATTCTTATGTTCTAAGTTACCTAATCAAATTTACCTTGCTGTCTTGTAATTAGACAAGTTCAACATACCAAGCCACGTCAGTTTATTATCTTGAGCTATGCTTTATTAGTGGAAAGGTTTCTCCGGGTTCTTTAATCATAACATTTTTAGTACTTCTTTTTGTTTAATAAAGAAAAACCTTTTCACCACATCAAGAAAGACGTGGTCTTAAATCTTATTTTTTACGATTTTTCTTTCTTTTTAATTTCTAGTAGATTCTGATTCTCCTATAATAGTAGTTCTTGTTCGTTTTGTGTTCCTCAGACAATTCATTAAAATTCCTTTTGGAAGCCAACCGACGCTACCCCACCTCGGCCCCTCTTCTACTCCGCTTATAAAAGGCGCGCATTGCTACTTATTTTCACACATCATCCACTTGACTACAAAGCTACTGTCCATAACTCTCAACCTAAGCTTAGAAAATCGCATCGAGTTCAATGTCTGGCACGTGGACACCAGAGCAGAACAAAGCCTTTGAAAGGGCACTGTCTGTGTATGACAAGGACACCCCTGACCGTTGGCAAAATGTGGCCAATGCCGTTGGTGGCAAAACTGCTGAAGAAGTTGAGCAGCACTATGACATACTTGTTCGTGATATCAATCATATTGAGTCTGGCCGTATTCCCTTCCCCAAGTACAGAGATACTGGAGGTAGTCGCAATGGAACTTAACAGTCACAGGTATTTTACTTGATAAATGCTGGGATAACCATGAATAATACCAGGCCTTCTTCTTTCTTCAAACTTGCAACAAATATATATTTTACTTTCAGAAACTCTTTAGGCCACAGTTAAATTACCTGACATCTTCGAAAGTGCCACTGAGTTACCAAAGTCTTAATTCTCATCTTTTTACTATGAGTCTCCAACCCTACTTTGAGTATCGTTTGGCTAGTTTCGTTATATATTTATTTTCTTTGGAAACTGTACACGAATATAAACCAAACTTTTTGTCAGTTCTAAACAAAAACCTTTAAAAAAAAAGTATCGTTCTGCTAGTTTCTTTGGTATTTTGTTTCTTTTCTCATATTTCGCTTAGTTTCGTGGTGAGTGTCTTTTGTTGCTTTCGAAAACCAACTACCACAATCGCTTAGATTTGGTTCCGTAACAAAGTAAAATCACTTCCCAAATTGAAATTGAAATGAATAATTCATCCGCATAACAAAACATTTGCAGAACTCCAACCGTAATCACCGTAAACTTCTAATTTCCGATCTTGTTATGAACCCACACACACTTTTCACGTGGTTTCAATAACTTATGATTGTGAAATTAACCCAACAACAACATTCTTATAATATATTCAAAAAATCATGGTTCAATAATCAATAGATAGCCCAAAATTCAACAGAATTTAACATAAATTTTACCATCATTTTTTTTGGGTGCACGTGCAGGATGAAGAACTTGGAGCTGCTACAAGCTTGCATGAAAGCAAATAAAGATCCTTCGTCCGCTTCTTAGATTTATAATAAGTTGTAGTTATTGTTATACTACTAAATAATTCATGAGTCAAGTAAATGGCTATTCTATCTCCTATCTTTTTATTTTTCTGTGTTAATATATGTCTTTAAGAAGAGACAAAATCATCGTTAATGGTTCTTTAGTCTAAGATAAATATATCTTTATATATATATGTGTGTGTGTGCGTGTGTGTGCTGTGTTTCATCAAATATTTCAATCTGAAATTAACTGACCTTGTATGTGATGAACTTTAGTTGAATCTCTGAATTTTAGAATGTAAGATGAATAAACAAACTGATGAAGAACAATACTAGAACCTTTAGATTTTTTAAGAGACTAAACTGAAGTATTTTACTGAAAAAATTTTGAAAATAAAAAAGAGTGAAGTGATAGTTTTATATTTCTTTTTTTAAAGAGAATGCGTCACTTTATTATGTCAACGAATAAAATCTAAATGAATACAAACACAAAGTCTAAATGGCATAGCATCTATCCAAACATCAAAGAGAGTCGAACAAACACCCCATTTAGCTAGAAAGTGTGCTATTGAATTTATTTCTCTCCTAATGAATATGCACGAAGCATTCTCATGGTTGCGTCGTAACGCAACTATCAACCAGAACAGGTTCGCCTCAAGCCCATTGAACTATTGTGAAGTGACGGCATCACCATAGCCTCATAATCCGACTCTACTTTCAATCGGCCAAAGGACGATCCTTGAATTCTTAGCTCCCATAAATCCTGAAGGGCAATCTCAAGGGCTATGCACGGCCGGCAAGAAGATATAATACATTTTGTAGCACACATAATAACCAAGCCATCTGAATCCCTAGGAATCCAACCTAACCCTATCAAATATTTTTTTGAATGTGTAGTAGCTGTAAAGTAATGGTTCTAAAAGTAATAATGTGTAAAGTTACAAGGGTACAGTTGTAATTGTAATATAAGGAATCCTATTCTTAAACGATGGCATTTTATTGTATTAAATATATGTGTTAAACTTTAGGTTTAACACACTGTTTTAATTTTTCCCTTTTGCAAGCTACAGTCAGAGAGAGAAAAGAGGGAGTAAGCTAGGGTTTTCTGTTCATCATCATTTTTCGCCTGTTTTCTGTGTACTCTTGTGCTGTATTTGAGGGTTTAGAGAGATTACAAGCTTAGGTTTATGATAATACCTTCAAAATTACAAATCGGAGTCTCATTGTTGAGCTCGAGTAGATGTAAGTCACATTTATGACTGAACCACTATAAATCGTTTAGTATTCTTGTTGATTAAGTATTTTATTTGTCTATTGAATCTTGTATCATTGTATTACAACAGTTGTATTAGAGAAGGGTGAGTATTTTGTAGACCAAAGAAGGGGTCTGAGAAAGGTCTTTGTTAGTCATGAGTTCAACAATATTCGAGGTAGAACGATTTGATGGTAAATGGGACTTCTGTCTCTGGCAAAAGAAGATGAAGGCCATTCTTGTGCAACAAAAGGTCTTTAAAATGTTAGCTGACCCAAAGATCGTTCAAGAAACCATGAAACCTGATCAAGTTGCAAAGATAGATGAAATAGCTTATAATTTGATAGTTTTACAACTTGCAGATTGCATCTTAAGGCAAGTTAATGAAGTGACCACTACTTCTGGTCTCTAGGGTAAGCTTAAGTCACTCTATATCTCTAAATCTTTAAATAGCAAAATATTGCTTAAAGAAAGATTGTTTGGTTTTAAGATGGATGCTAACAAAGGCCTTGAAAAAAATTTAGATGACTTTAAATGAATTTTTATAAAAGTGTCAAACACTGGTGAAACTATAAGTGATGAGAACCAGGTTGTAATACTTTAAAACTCTCTGCGACTCGTGTTTAAGGAAGTAAAATCTACTATAAAATATGGTAGAGAGTCTCTGACTTTAGAAGATTGCCTTTCTGCACTTAGAACCCGAGAATAAGAAATAAAGTTAGAAAAGAGAGATAATCAATCTGGGGGAAAATTTATTCGTTAGAGTTAGAAGTGATAAAAGAGAATTCAAAGTAAAGAATAAGAGCAAATATAGGTCTAAGTCAAGGTATGGACCAAGAAGGTGTTACTTTTGTGGCAAGAAGGGTCATATAAGGAGAAATTGCTTTGAAAGAATTCGAAAACAAAAAGAAAAAACATTAGAAAATTCTGATGCTGCGGTAGCTATTGAAAGATATGATATTGCTGAAGCCTTTAGTGTTTCAACCCAAGAAAACCTAAATCTATGGGTTTTAGATTCAGGGTGTACTTATCATATGTGCCCTAGAAAAGATTGGTTTCAGACCTACTGAGAGTATAATGGTGGAAAGGTCTTGATGGGAAATAACCAACCTTGTAATGTTAAGGGCATAGGGTCTGTGTCTATCAAAATGTTTGATGGAAATGTAAGAACCCTAGATAATGTTAGGTTTGTACCTAAACTAAAAAGAAATCTAATCTCCTTAGGAGTTTTAAATGAACAAAACTATACATGTAAAGTTGAAAATGGATTGCTTAAAATTGCTAGTGATGCTTTAGTTGTTATGAAAGGATTTTAAAAAAAAGCTCTGTATATATTACAAGGCCAAACAATAACTGATTCTGGTTGCTCAACCATAGGACAAAACTTAGATAGATCTGAATTATGGCAGACTAAGTCACATTAATTATCAAGATTTGTATGAATTAAGTAAACAAGGTTTGCTTGGAAATTATAAATTCACTAAAACAAAATTTTGTGAACAGTGTATCATAAGTAAGCAACAGAAACTAAGTTTTAAAACTAGCAATTTTATGTCTATGCTGATTTATGGGGGCCAGCACACACTACTACACATGGAGGAAATAAATACTTTCTTTCAATTATAGATAACTTATTTAGGAAGTTGTGGATTTACCTATTAAAGAATAAAGGTGACACTTTTATAAAATTTAAGCATTGGAAATGTCTAGTTGAGAATTAAACAGGTAAACAATTACAGGCCTTAAGAACTAATAATGGGTTAGAATTCTGTAATGAGGTCTTTGATAATTACTATAAAGAAAATGGATTTTTAAGGCATAAGACTGTTCGATACACACCACATCAGAATGGTGTGGCCGAAAGAAATGAATAGACCCCTGTGAATAAAGTTAGATGTATGTTGATTAGTTTAGGGCTTTCTAAACAGTTTTTGGGTGAAGTGTTGAACACTGCATGTTATTTGATTAATAGATCACCATCAAGTCCTATTCCATTTAAAACTCTTGAAGAATTATGGACTGGAAAGCCACCAAGTTTTTCTAATTTACAGGTCTTCGTATGTGCTGTATATGCGTACAAATTTAAAGATAAACTTGAACCTAGGTCTAGTAAATATGTTTTCGTAGGATATTCTGAAGGGGTAAAAGGGTACAGGTTGTGGTTAAATGATAGTCTAGGAGTAAAGATAATAACAAGTAAGGATGTAGTGTTTAATGAAGCTAACCTTACTTGTTTCAGAAATACTACAGATAAAACAGGTGATGAAAGGACACAACATTAGATTAGAACCTTAAATAATAATACTGCTAATTTTTTAGGTGGAATCACTTGAAAAACAGAACAGTATCCTTGAAAATGATCATGAAAATGATCATGAAAATGCTCAACATAAAGATGATGCAGACCAGAATTCAACTCAGAGTAGAACTGAAATTGATTCGCCACTACAAGATTACTAGTTAATAAGGGATAAAGCTAAAAGGCAGGTAATACCCTCAACTAGACTTGCACCATATGATTTGATTATTTTTTCTGTAGTCAATGCTTTTGAGATTAATGAAAATGAACCTACAAGTTATAATAAAGCCATTAAATATAAATTTGCTAACAATGGCAGGCTGCCATGAATGAGGAAATGGAATCATTAAATAAAAATAAAACTTAGGTTTTTGTTTCTAAATCTGAAAATAAAAAATTAGTTGACTATCAATGGATTTATAAGATTAAAAAGGGAACTTGTAAAAGTGATCCTATAAGGTTTAAAGCAAGACTTGTAACAAGAGGGTTTACTTAGAGGAAAGGTATAGACTACAATGAAATCTTTTCTCCTATAGTTAAGTACACTACTATCAAGATAGTCTTATCTCTAGTTGTTCAATTTGATTGGGAATTAGAACAGCTAGATGTAAAAATAGTCTTTTTACATGGAGAATTAGATGAAACCATTTTTATGAGGCAACCTTTAGGTTTTATTCAAAAGAATAAAATTTGATTATGTATGTATACTAAAACGATCTCTGTATGGCCTAAAATAGTCATCTAGACAATGGTATAAATATTTTGATTCTTTTTCACTAACATAGATTTAAAAAGAAGCCATTATGATAGTTGTTTTTATTTTAAAGAATCAGGTGATATAAAACAAGTATATCTATTATTGTATGTTGATGATATGCTTTTGACTGGACAAGATAAAACTGAGATAACAAATATGAAACATAAATTGAAGCATGAATTCGATATGAAAGATTTTGGTAAAGCAACAAGAATTCTTGGTATAGAAATAACTAGAGACAGAGTTAAAAAGAATTTGTTTTTATCTTAGAAGACATATTTGAAGAAAATTATTGATAGATTTTCTATGACAAATTCTAAATTTGTTAATGTCCCACTTGCTACATATTTCAAATTATCATCAAGTCAGTGTCCTGTTACTGAAATTGATAAGCTTGCTATGGAAAAAATTCTTTATTCCCAAACTGTATGATCAGTTATGTACTCAATGATATATACTAGACCTAATGTTGTTCACGCAATTAGTACTTGGAGTAGGTTTATGTCAAATCCAAGGAAAAGACCGCTGGATAGGAATGAATTGGCTTCTAAGGTATATAAAGGGCATAGTTAACTATGGATTATGATTTGTACATACTAACGGACCAATGGAGTTGGTAGGGTATATAGATTCTGATTTTGCGTGTGATAGGGATAGGAGGAGAACTACTACAGCATATTTTTTCACATTATATGGAAATTTTATCAGCTGAAAATCACAGTTACAACCTGTTGTGGCTCTTTCCAGTACAGAGGCAAGTACATTGCCTTAACAGAAGCAATCAAAGAAGCCATTTGCCTTCAAGGTTTAATAAATGAGATTTGTTTATTAAAACAGCATGCAAAAGTATATATTGATAGTCAAAATTCTCTTCATTTATGTAAAAATTCAGTATTTCATGAGAGAACTAAATATGTAGATGTTAAATTTCATTTTATAGAGATATTGTTTCTAAAGGATAGGTTATACTGGAGAAAATATCAATTGAGGAAAATCCAGCTGACATGGGAACCAAAGTTCTTCTAGTTTGAAGGTTTAACTTGTGCTTAAGTCTTTTCAACATAGACAAAGGTTGGAGAAGGATCCAAAAATTGAGCTATGATGCAAGGGTCTTTAGTGCTGCACTGCTTTATTACTTTGAGAACCAAGGAGGAACATGCAAAGTAATGGTTCTAAAAGTAATAATGTGTAAAGATACAAGGTTACAATTATAATTGTAATGTTAGGAACCTTATTCGTAAACGGTGGCATTTTATTGTATTATATATATATATGTTAAACTTTAGGTTTAACACACTGTTTTTGTTTTCCCTTTTTGTAAGCCGCAGTCCGAGAGAGAAGAGAGGGAGTAAGTTAGGGTTTTCTGTTCATCGTAATTTTTCACCTATGTTCTATGTAATCTTGTGTTGTATTTGAGGGTTTAGAGAGATTAGAAGCTTAGGCTTGTAATAATACCTTCAATATTGAAGATCGGAGTCTCATTGTTGAGCTCGAGTGGATGTAAGTCACATTTGTGACTGAACCACTGTAAATCATTTGGTGTTCTTGTCGATTGAGTATTTTCTTTAGCTATTGAATCTTGTATCATCGTATTACAATAGTAGCATTAACATTAAGTTTAAATGCTCCTTTGTACAACGATGTCCATTGCCTCAACTAAGTCAATGCTATTCTGCCACTGCAATCTGCTATAGCCCTGAAATGGGAGAACACTGAACCTTTAAGCTTTTGAAGGTTTTGAAATTCGAATATCAGAATGCATACTTTATTTATCACAAAATTGGCCGCTCCTCAACCTATTGGCTATACAGTACCCTATTACGTGCATTCTAACCCATCTTAAAAGCACAGAAAATAGTTCCAAATCTTCTCGAGTTATCAAATGCACTGTCTGCAAAATTACTAGAGCTAGAATCCCCTCCAAAGAAAATCGCTCAATAAATTTTAGGAACCCATATTTATTCCAAATAGATATGCATAATTCGCAAAAAAGCCAAGAATGGGTTGTCGTCTCTTCCTCTTCTTCACACCTAAAATAACTTGTTTGCACCTCAACATGGCAATAAAAATGATTTGCAAAAGAAGGTATAATGTTATGAATCAACCTCCACAACAATACCCTCACTTTCGGGGGGACAATGAGAGCCTAAATAGAGTTCCATTTTTCTTTTTCTTTTTCATCATTATTTTATAATTCCCTTAAACTTAGAACAATTCCCCTAAATTTAAAGTGGCGCTTACTCGTCAAATTTCATTTTTTTTTCTCTCCAACCATAACACTACAAACTCCATAATTTTTTTCAGTATGCTCAGTGTTTATGGTTAAGGTTATTTTGTGTATCTAAATTCAAAGCTTGGGATTGTAATGTGGTTATTCAGAAAAATGGGTATATAAACTCAGATGGATGACTACGGATAAATACACAACTAATGTAGGCTAGAAATGCTCAAATAGTCTAAAGATAGCTTAATTTTATTTCTCTATTCATGTGTTTCCTAGGGTTTCTTCTCAAGCCATAATCAAACAAGTTATAGAGTGTTTATCTGGTCATTGAGACTAGAATGTACTACTTGAGTATGAGCATTTCTAAGAAAATATTTAACCAACACAAACATTATTCAAGTTCTCAAAAAATTGGTAATCACAAATAGTCCAAAATCCGTCTAAGTGTTATGCTTCAACTCTTATTTATCAATCTCTAATGGCTCAAGGAGGATCAAACTGCATATTTGAAGCATCTCCTTTGTGAAACTTAAGTCAATGTCTTCAGATGTCAACATTCTTTTTCTTTGAGTTCCATAGCATCATGAGAAAATATTGAATAGGTATCCCTAACCCTTTTACTTTGAGCCTTCCCACAAGACTTAAAACTTAGACTAGAAGACCGAACCCCATTGGGCTGTTTTTGCTATTTTCATTTTGAAATTACTTTGCATCATTTTATTATTTATTCTACACAACGATGTCTTTTATGACCTTAAGGTTTGATGGCTTCTGTTACTTTCAGCATCGGAAGTGACTGTATTTCATCTGAAATTACCATGTCGATCTAGAAAGATTAGGAACACTCCTTGGAAATCTACAGATCTAGGTAATCCTCTTGAAGCCACTTAGGTAGTGGAGGTTGTTAACTATAATGACTCGGAAAGCTTTATTATTGCTATTCTTCTTCTTCTTTTTATGCTTCCTTTTTTTCCTCTATTTTCACTTCATCTACATGATGATTAACATTTGACTTGGCTAGCTCAGCAATTGCAGTTTGCTCCATTCCACCATTTATAGTGATTGCCTTGCAATCATTAATATTTTCTATAAAAGTGACCTCTGTGTTGCTAGCAAATGCTTATAGAGGATGATTATAGCCTTGTGTCTATAATTTATTTAACTTAAGTCTCTTCAATCCTCAAAGAAGAAGATTGGTTTCTTAAGAGAGCATATACATTCTCCATGCCTTGTGTGAACACATCTTCTAAGGTGAACTTCTTCTTATGCTGCAATAGATTACACAAAGAAATTCATGCAAATAGTAATTATTAAAAAGGATTCAATTTGTCTTAAGGCCTTTATATCAGGTGAAGGACCAAAAGGCGAAGGATATATATAGGAATTTGTAACTTTATCCCAAAAGAGAAAAAGTCCACAATTAAACCTATCTAACTAGTACGTCAATTGTAAAAACTTTTAAAATCAGAATTACTTGTTGAAAGAAGAGAAGAATAAATCACTCTTAATTTATATAGGGAACATATAGAAGGAAATTCCTATTGTGTGAAAAGTATTTTCACGTATTAATTAAGGGTGGGCATAGTTAGGTTCGATTCAATTTTGGTCAAAAATGAACCAAACCAATCGAACAAAACTGTGGTTATTTAGTTCTCCCATAAGGGAGAATCGAATAAAATCGAAGGTAATACAAAAACTGAACTAGACCGAGTAGGTTTTTTCTGATTAAATTTGGTTTGATTTTAGATTTCTAGGTTTGACAAAAAAAATTGAAAATATATATAGAAGATAGATGGGATTCGAACCTATGATTGGAGGTTATATTTCCTCCACTTTATTAACTCAGTTACAGCTTGAATTTCATTTACAATTTATTATATTATATTTAATCTTTATGATGGAATAGTTAAAGAAACCAAACTTATTAGACTTGAATCCGAGACCTAAAAGAACTAATACCCCACTTTATAAACTCATTGCAACTAGTTTTTAGTTTAGAACAAATTCTATTTTATTATATTATATTTAATCTTTAAAATATAATAATTGAAAAACTAAACTTATTCGACTCAAACCTAAGACCAAAACCCCACTTTACCAACTCAATTATGATTTGTTTTTAGTTTAAAACACACTCCACTATATTATATTTAATCTTTAAGATATAACAATTGAAAAAACCAATGTTATTGGACTCGAACCCAGGACCTAAAAGGACTAATACCTACTTGACTAACTCAAGTACAACTTATTTTTAATTCAGAACGCATTTCATTTCATTATATTATATTTAATCTTTAAAATGTAATAATTAAAAAAACCATTTTTTTCAATTTAGAACACATTCCATTTCATTATATTATATTTTATCTTTAAAATATAATAATTAGAAAAAATAAATTTTTTTAAACACAAAAAACAGTACCTAAAAGAACAAATATCCCTCACTCACCAATTGAGCCAAAACAGACTTTTTATATGAAAATGCATTTTGCATCTCATATTCAAATTTTAAAATACTTTTAAATAAAAAATTATTTTTTCCAATTAAATTATAGTTATATATATATAACTAAAATGAAACTGAACCAAACAGCTCGATGTTTTAAAAATAAAAACCAAATGATTTTTTAAGTGGAGAAACCAAACCGAACCAACCAACTCTATTTGAGATAGTCTGGTTTTTTTGGTTTTTGGTTTTTTTTTTCCCACCATTAGTATTAATTGTGTTGGATCTATCTTTAAATGTGATTCCAAACTGTAAAATGAAACCATATGGAGATAGTCTACGATAATAATGCGTCTTTGGCTTATATAAGTTGGATATGTAAGATATGATTTGTTCAGTTTATTATTTCTTATGTAAACTAACATATTAACAATAATCATACATTATAGGCTATCATAAATAAAGGGTCAATTTAAGTGATTTATTTGGACTTCTCTTATTGGGCTTTAGAGACATGGGCTTATTATGTAAAAAGACCCAATACTAGTTAATATTATTAATGGGATGATAGTTAATCTAATATATAAAGACATTTTATAGGGTTTTGGTCCCAAAGTTAAATCATTATTCATCCTGTTTTTCTCCTCTTCCCAGCATAGAGAGAACCTTATTGAACACTACACAAATTTGATTATAAAATGTCGTTATACTCTCGTTTCTTGTTGAAAACAGCTAACTCTCACATTCAAATCACTATAGATTCCTCAAGTAAACTTTTCTCAACATGTATCATAATAATCTTACATGATAGACTAGAGTTGTATTCTGTAGGTATCAATCTTAATTTATAATTATGTACACATATATATTCATATTTGAATGTCTTTTCCAATATGGCATGTTAGGGTTGAGATATTGTATTTATAAATTTTGTGAATTTTACAATATTTTATTAAGGAAAACATTAGGTTTATAGTTTTTATTATGATTTAAGGATTTACAATATTCTATATTCATATGCAACGTAGTGGTGCCACTTCATAGTGTTGCAATGCCACTCAAGCATTAGCTAGGAAAGGGTAAAAATAAATATTTGAGCTTCTTGGAAATGCATGGGCAGTGCTATAGTGTTAGAACTGTATGTCAATTTTGACATAATTTTTAAGGTTTTTGTTTTAAGAAGAATTTGGTAGACTTGACTTGGTTTATGTAAATTTGGCCTGAATACCACCAATTTGAATTTGACCTGACAATCATTGATCCAAGATTGGCCTTGTTTTTGGGCTATTAGTAGCATCATAGTGTTGTAACTCTAGTGACCTTAGCAATGTAATGCCACATTTTGCAACACTGTGTTGCCACTCTAGTGCATAGAAAAACTAAAAGTTTCTATTGTTGGCATTTTTTGTTGTTTTCCTTTGCACTACTCATCTTGTATTTCATAATAAATTGATTAAAATATTATATTGTCAAAGTAATATTTATTGTGTAGATCTATTTGTTTTAGGATGTAAGAGGAATATGTTTATTGTATATGTAGAAAAATAATTAGTCCAAAGGAAGATTATTTTTTTTAGTCAAACAATAGGTATATTGTAGTAATAGATATTTGATAATTAGCAAGTTTTTCATGCATGCAACAAGTTGGTCTAAAGAAAGGCTTATTCTTGGTAAGATATATTATCAATATTTGATTATTGTATTGATAGTGCCACTTACAATTGATATTTTTATCTAAAGACTATATGTTTAATTATGTCATGCTTGTATATACTAAGGTTATGACACAATTATTAATTATGAACTTATTACTTTATTTATTTTCTCTCTGTTCAATTTCCAATTTTGCCTCTTCTATCGAATGAACATTAGTTAAATCTTTGTTTCATCAAATATTTCCATCTGAAAACAACTGACCTTGTATCGGATGAACATTAATTGAATCTCTGAAATTTAGAATGCAAGATGAATAAACACACTAATGAAGTACAATACAAGAACCTTTAGATTTTTGAAGATAGTAAAATGAAAAATTTTACTGAAAAAGTTTTGAAAAAAAAGAAGAGTGAAGTGATAGTTTTCTTTTTCTTTTTTTTTTAAAAGAGAATGCATCACTTTATTACGTCAATGAATAGAATTTGAATGAATACAAGCACAAAGTCTAAATGGTATAAAATCTATCTAAACATCAAAGAGGGTAGAACAAACACCCCATTTAGCTAAAAAGCATGCTATTGAATTTATTTCTCTCCTAATGAATACGCACGAAGCATTCTCATGGTTACGTAGTAACGCAACTATCAACCAGAACAAGTTCGTCTCAAGCCCATTGAACTATTGTGAAGTGATGGCAGCACCATAGCCTCATAATCTGGCTTTACTTTCAATCGGCCAGAGAACGATCCTTGAATTCTTAGCTCCTATAAATCCTGAAGGGCAGTCTCAAGGGCTATGCACGACTGACAAAAAGATATAATACATTTTGTAGCACACATAATAACGAAGCCAACTGACTCCCTAAGAATCCAACCTATCCCTATCAAAATTTGTTCAGGTTGTATAGCAACATCAACATTAAGTTTAAATGCGCCTTTGTACGACGGTTTTTACTCCATCAACTAGGTCGATGCCATTATGCCACTGTAATTCGCTATAGCCCTACAACAAGATAGCACTGAACCATTAACTTAGAAATTCGTGATTCAATAATTTTGTATGGGCAAGAATTAAGATGCATACTAAGAAGAGAGTTATTATGAAGTCAAGTATGCATTGACTGTACAAGGGAGGAGCAAAACGAAAAGCCAAAAAGAATGTGCATTGTTTATGTGGCAACGCTATTCACGGTGAACACTGTGTACACGACGATGTGTATTGTTCACGACGGAGTACTGTTCATAAGGTACTATTTCATCAAATATTTCTATCTGAAAACAACTAACCTTGTATGGGATGAACATTAGTTCAATCTCTGAATTTTAGAATGTAAGATGAATAAACAAACTAATGAAGAACAATACTAGAACCTTTAGATTTTTGAAGATAGTAAAATGAAAATTTTTACTGAAACTTTAAAAAAAAAAAAGAAGAGTGAAGTGACATTTTTATTTTTCTTTTCTTTTTTAAAGAGAATGCATCACTTTATTATGTCAACGAATAAAATTTAAATGAATACAAGTACAAATTCTAAATGGTAAAGCATCTATCCAAACATCAAAGAGGGTAGAACAAATACCTCATTTAGCTAGAAAGTGTGCTATTGAATTTATTTCTCTCCTAATGAATACACACGAAGCATTCTCATGGTTGTGTAGTAACACAACTATCAACCAAAATAGGTTCTCCTTATTCCCTTTGAACTATTGTGAAGTGATGGCATCACCATAGACTTACAATCCGACTATACTATCAATCAGCTAGATAATGATCCTTGAATTCTCATCTCCCACAAATCTTGAAGGGCAGTCTCAAGGGCTATACACTCTAGTGGTAGTGGTAAGCAAGAGGATAAAATACATTTTGTAGCACACATAATCATCAATCGATCTGAATCCCTAAGAATCCAACCTATCCCTATCAACTTTTATTCGGGTTATATAGTAGCATCAACATTAAGTTTAAATGCTCATTTGTACGACGGTTTCCACTGCATCAACTAGGTCGATGCCATTCTGCCACTGTAATCCGCTATAGCCCTGCAACAGGAGAACACTGAACCTTTAAGCTTTTGAAGGTTTTGAAATTCGAATATAAGAGTCTATACTTTATTTATCACAAAACTTTGGCCCTCCTTAACTTACTGCCTATACAATACCCTATTATGTGCATTCCATCCCTTCTATAAAATCACACAAAAGAGTTTCAAATATTCTTGAGTTATCAAGCGTATTGCTTGCAAAATTATTGGAGCTAGAATCCCCTCCGAAGCAAACCCCTTAATAAATTTTCGGAACCCACATTTATTTCAAATAGGTAAGCATAATTGGCAAAAAAGGAAAGCATGAGTAGTAGTCTCTTCCTCTTTATCACACCTGAAACGACTTGTTTGCACCTTAGCATAGCAATAAAAATGATTTACAGAAGAAGTTACAATATTATGAATCAACCTCCGCACAAATACCCTAACTTTTAGGGGCACAATAAGAGCCTAAATAGACTTCCATACATCACTACAAACTACATAATATTTTTCGCCATGCTCGGTGTTTATGGTGTTAAGGTTATATTATGTACTTAAATATAAATATTGGGTTTGTAATGTGATTATTCAGTAAAATTGGTGTTTAGGCTCAAATGGGTAACTACAAAAAAATACACAACAAGGGTAGACTAAAAAAGTACAAATGGTCCAAAGATGGCCTAATTTTATTTTTATATTCATTTGTTTCCTAAGATTTTACCTTAAGCCATAATCATAAAATTTCTATAGTCTCTATTTGTTCATCAAGATTGGAGTGTACTACTTGAATATGAGCATCTCTAAGCAAAAATTCAACTAACACAAGCTTCATTCAAGTTTTGAAAAATTGGTGATCATAATAAAGTCAAAATTCATCTAAGTATTGGTGCATGAATTATTTAATGTATCTATCATTTCTAGGGAATTGAAAAATAAGTTTTATAATTTCTTATCATGGACTAGAAACCATTAAAGACTATTTCCCTTTTTACATAAATATCGTAAATGTACATAGCAAAAAGAAGTAAATAAACATCGCAAATATAAATAAACACTAAAGACTGTTTCCCTCCCCCAAACTTAAATTTTGACATTATCCCCAATGGCGAGAAAAAGTAAATAAGGTAAGGAAACTCGCCTAGTGGATGATGTTTCAGCATGGTGGTGTTCGAATTTTGAAGCCACTTTATATTGTTGGGTTGATGCTTAGTTGCTGAAGTGGGCACCAGCTTCTAACTAAGGCTTTTAAAATTCTTCATTTTCTAGTTTCTTTGGCTGCATTTTCATAGTTATGCTTCAACTCCTTTTTTGTCAATCTCTGTTAGGCATGATATGTTGTTAAGTAACAACATTAAAAACAAAATATTAAATTTAAAAACTAAAATTTACTTCAGTTGCCTCCCAAGAAGCACTTGATTTAACATCATCAACTTAACGTCTTTCTTGTAGGCTTAAGGATGATCAAACTACAAATCAGAGGCATCTCTCTTGTGGAACTTAAGTTTATGTCTTTGGGCGTTAACATTCTTTTCATTAACTTCTATAGCTTTATGATAAAATCCCAAAGAGGCATCCTTGACCCTTTTGCTTCGAGCCTTCCTATAAAATCTTAAATCTTAGACTGAAAGATTGAATCCCATTAGCCTGGTTTTCCTGTTTTCATTTTGAAATTACTTTGCCTCATTTTATCCTTTGTACTACACAGTGATGCCTATTCATGACCTTAGAGTTGGATGGCTTCTATCACTTTCAACCTTAAAGGTGATCTTGCTTCATCTGGAATTACCATGTCAATCTGGAAATAATGGGAACAATCCTTAGAAATCTGCAGATCAAAGTAATCCTCTTGAGGTCTCTCAAGTAGTGGAGGTGGTGAACTGCAATGACTCAGAAAGCTTTGTTGTTGCTATTATTCTTTTTATTATTTTTCATCTTCTACTTATGCTTTTTATTTTTCCTCTATTGGAAAATTGGTGATTCAACAATCTTGGTTGGACAAGAATTGAGATAAATACCAAAGTGAAGAGTTACAAGAAGTCTAGAATGTGTGGGACACATATGGAGAAGTCTAGGACGCGTGAAACATGAAGGAGGAAGCAAAACAGGACTCGAAGATGTGAAGGAAGCAAAGAAAACACGGGAGAAGCTGCCTGGGCTGAGCGCTGCGGCGCTCAGGGACGAACGCTGAATTTCAAGTTTTGGGAAGTTTTGGACTTTTAAAACAAGTGGACTCTTACTCTAACAAGGAATAGGGTTAGTAAGCACGAAATACACCCTTTATAAACACTTGTAAACCTTTGATTTCAGATTAAGCATTAATAGAGACTCTAAGAAATTGGAAGAACTGGGTAGACACTAAGTCCTTGTGTGCGCTAGGGTGGAACCGTTATTTGAGTGATCATTGTTCGTGGTAGAACAAGGGTTCACTAAACGTTTAGGTCTTTTTGAGTGTTCTTTATATTGGTTTTTCCTTGTAAAATCTCTAGGGAGTTATAATAAGAGGGGCTAGGATCCTTGGATCCACTGTGGACGTAGGCAATTGGCCGAACCACGTAACATTGTGTTGTGCTCTTTTGTTTTCTGCTTTGGATTCTTGTTGTTTTTTCTTAATTAACAAGTTATTCCACTGCATAAGGAGGTTAGGGCTCTAGGTTGAACTTGAGGTTCTTCACTTCAACATAACCTCGAGAGGGAGAAGGGCGTTTTCTCCCTCAACATCCTCTATTCTCACTTCATCTACATGATGATCATCATTTGATTTGGCTAGCTCAGTGATTGTAGTTTGCTCTATTACACCATCTACATTGATTATCTTACAGTGTTCAATATTGTTTTATAGAAGTGAACTCTGTGGTTATAGGCATTGCTTCTAGAGGATAATCATAGCTTATGTTTATAATTTGTTCAACTTGAGTCTCTTTAATCCTCAAAGAAGAATATTTGTTATGTAAGAGAGTATCTACGTTCTCTATGCTTTGTATGAACATATCCTTTAAGGTGGACTTCTTCTTATGCTGTAGTAGATTTTTTATTGGAAGTGCAAAAAGACTCACTTGCCTTGAAGTTTGTTCTTGGTGGCCACTCCAAGAAGTATTTGTATGATCCCTCCATTCTTGATAATAGAAATTAAAAGTGGAGTTGTGCTACTATTGGTTCCAACCTCCAATATAATGTGGAATTTTAATACGTTGACCATTTGGATGGTTGTCACAAAAAAATTCACATGTGATATGTTCTCCACTCTCGATGATTTTTATCAAAGCAACACTTTCAATTATCCATTGATACTCGTTAAAGCCCATCTCTTTTAACAAGTTATAAGCACCATCAACAGACTTATTCATAAATGTACCCCTTGCTGTAGCATTAATTATAATTCTCAAATATCCAACTAACCCATAGTACAATGTTTATATAAGCATTCATTTTGGAATCCCATGGTGTAGACATTTTCTTAGTAATTCTTTGAATCTCTCCCAAGCTTCATACAAAGGTTCTGAATCATCATGCATAAATGAAGTGATGTCATTCCTCATTCTTGTTGTTCTTACTGGTGAAAAGAATATAGCCAAAAATTTCTATGCTAAACCATCCTATATTTTAATAGATCCTAAGGGTAACGACCTTAGCCAAATCTTTGCTTTATCCCGAAGTTAAAATGGAAATTTGTCTGAGCTGTATTGCATCGTCTGAGACTCTATCATATTTGCATAGATCACAAATTTTTTAGAAATTTATAATATGCTCACTTGGATCTTCATTTGGTTACTTGCTGAACTGTACTAAAGCTTTCAACAATTAGATTACTTCCGGCTAGATTTTGAAGTAATCGACATCTATGTTAGGTTTTCAAATACTAGACTGTATATCGCTTACTTGTGGGATAACAAAGTCTCATAGTAGTCTTTGTGTTCTAACTTGGTTTTGCTCAGCCATCATGTAGGAATTAAACATACTACAAGTTGAAAACAAAACAAATTAATGTAATTGATCAAAAGTAAAAGAAAAGTCACTGTACAAAAATATATCTAAATTAAAAACAAAGAAAAATAATGAAATAAATTAATTCCAAACAATTAACAAAATATTAAAAAAATAACAGTAAAATAATCATAACTAAGTATAAATAGAAATACACAAAAGAAGTTAAAAACACAACAATAAAAATACAATAAACAAAATCAAATGAAATAAATAAGACAAAGTAAAATAGAAATTAAACAAAAGTTAATTAAAGCAGCCAACAATAAAATAAAATACAATAAAATAAGATAGAAATAAAAATATAAAATAAAAAATGAATTAAAAGCAAGATAGATTAGTATTAGTATTAGCAATAAAATATCTATTTCCCCGACAACGGCGTTCAAAACTCGTTGTGTGATTTCTATGCTAAGCGCAAGGACATGCTATCAAAAAAAGTAATAAAGTGATGAGTTAAGTATCAATCCTATGATGAATTGCTATTATTCTTAATCAATTACTAAAATTGCGTCTTCTTGCTATTATTTAGACAAATGATAAATTTGATTTTGTTTATGTTAAAACTGATTCTACAAATGAATCCTAATTATGCAAACGGTGTAAAGTGAACTCATTATATGAGAGTTATAGGATTATATTTATTCCTCAATATGATTTTATTGTCCCATTATCATTCACTCAATTCAATTATTAGCCACAACATATATTTCATCACAAGCCTCTTTCGATAGTCGAGTGATTATACCTTAATTTACCAAATTCCTATATTCCTATGGTAATTCGAATAAATCAAAGTTCATTATGAATTCATGGCATATAGGTATATTCTTATCCTATATCAAAGCTTGTAGATATTACTCTATAATCATGCATCAATTTGTCTAGGTTTAAATAATATGATGCCTTTTTCAAATTTATCCTAATGTTTCATAATCATTCAATCATTATTCCTAGCATATTGAAAGCATTAAAAATAAAACAAATTGAATAATAACTGAATTCATAATAATGAGAATCAAATATTCAATTAAGTCTACATATTGAGTTCAAATCTACAACCATAGATAATACAAATAAATCAACACAATAAGAGTTTCAAGGCTAAATAACAATAATAAAATATGATACAACCAAATTTTTTAAGACAAGATACCGTCCGCTCAATCTATGGCATTGGTTGAATCCTTTAAAGATTAACCTAAAATGCTCTTGAATATGTAATTTCTCTCCAGAATAGCTTGAAATATTGTTTTTACACAATAAAAGGATGATTTATGGGTTAGGAACGTGTTAGAATTGAGAGAAAATGGGTTAGAATTAGGTTAGGCGCAATAATTCACTCTTTTAAAGCGAAATAAGGTATTTATAGAATCGTCTACAGTAATTTGTACGTTGCTATTGTGACCATTGCTACAGCACTACAACAATAATTTAACCACTACATAATGATTTAATCGTTACTAAACAGTGGCCGTTGGTACAGTAATTAACTATATGGTGCTACAATATCCTAATCACTATTTATAATTGCCGTAGTGATTTTCTTTGTAGAAATTTTCATTCTTTTACTTCAATTTTATCATTTCCCATCTTCTCGTTATTTAACCCTCTAACAACAATATTTAACACATAATAGCCATTAAATCACTAAAAAATGATCAATTACTAAGATAAATGGGGTTGGATTATAGATCCAAAATACACTCATCAGGAGCATGATAAAGGAACTCAAAATTTAAATTTATTTATTTTAGGACTTATTAGGTGTATTTCTCTTTTTAGGATTATCTATTTTCTGCTTTGATTTATTCATATTAGGTTTATTTTTCTTATTTAACTTATTTCTATTATGTTTATTTCTCTTTTTAGGTTTACTATTGTTCTATTTTTGTTTATTATAAACTCTATAAATACTCAAGCGTTCATCAATGAGAACACAACAAGCAATGTAATATTTTTCCTTCTCTTTAAATCTCTACATGAGACAAATCTTTCCCTTTTTGACATTTGGAAATATCAATTTACCATCCATCTTATCCAATATTAGAATATAAAAAGTAATAACTGCCAATTTCTATTACTTTTTAGTACATGTTCTTTGCCAACGTTCCTCTAATATAACCTTATTCTTGTATAAGAATAGAACCTTCTGAACTAACTAAATAAATAAATTCATGCAAACATTAATTATCAAACTGGATTCAATTTTTCTTAAGGCCCTATTATTAGGTGGAGGGCAAAAAGGCAAAGGATATATATATATATATATAGAAATTTATAACTTTATCCCAAGCAAAAAGAGTCCACAATTAAACTTGACTAATTAGTACGTCAACTACAAAATTTTGAATAGCACTAGTAGTTTCTAGATGGAATCTTTAAACAAAAGGGGACATTTGGAAATTGAAAAAAAATTTAGAATTAGATTTACTTGTTGAAAGGAGAGAAGAATAAATCAATCTCAATTCATGTAGGGAACATATAGAAGGAAATTCCTATTGTGTGAAAAATATTTCTATATATTAATTAAGGATGCGCATTATTCGGTTCGGTTCTATTTTGGTCAAAATCGAACCAAACCGTAGTTATTTAACTCTCCCATAAGGGAGAATAAAAAAATGGAAGGTAATACAAAACCCGAACTAGACTGAGTCAGTTTTTTATATTTAATTTGGTTCGATTTTAGATTTCTAGGTTTGAAAACATATATATATATATATATATAAAAGATAGATGAGATTCAAACCTTTGATTGGAGGTTAAATTTCCTCCACTCTACCAACTCAGTTACAGCGTGAATTTCATTTATAATCTATTCTATTCTATTTTATCTAGTCTTTAAGCTGAAATAATTGAACAAACCAAAGATATTAGACTCGAACCCAAGACCCAAAAGAATTAATATCCACTTTATGAACTCACTGCAACTTGTTTTTAGTTTATAACACATTCAATTTTATTATATTATATTTAATCTTTAAAATATAATAACAAACTAAACTTATTGGACTCCAGCCTAGGACCAAAACCTACTTTACCAACTCAACTATTGTTTATTTTTAGTTTAAAACACATTCCATTATATTATATTAGATTTAATATGTTATATTATATTTAATCTATAAGATATAATAATTGAAAAAACCAAATTTATTGGACTCGAACCCAGGACTTAAAAGGACTAATGCCTACTTAACTAACTCTGGGACAACTTGCTTTCAATTTAGAACACATTCCATTTCATTATATTATATTTAATTTTTAAAATACAATAACTAAGAAAGCCATTTTTTTTTCAATTTAAAACACATTCCATTTCACTATATTATATTTTATCTTTAAAATATAATAATTGAAAAAACCAAAAATTTTGAACTCGAACCTAAGACCTAAACGGACAAATATCCCTCACTTGCCAATTGAGCTAAAGCAGACTTTTTATATGAAAATGCACTTTGCTTCTCATGTTCAAAATTTAAAATATTATTAAATAAAAAAAATATTTTTCCAATTCAATTCTAGTTATATATATATAACTGAACCAAAATTGGACCGGACCGCTCGATCTTTTAAAAATAAAAACCAAATGATTTTGTTTTTAAGTATAGAAATCAAACAAAATTGACCGGTTCAGTTAGAACTAGTCGAGTTGTTTTGTTTTTCAATGTTTTTTTTTGCCCACCCTTAGTATTAATTATGTTGGATCTATATTTAGATGTGATCCCAAACTGTAAAATGAAACCAAATAGAGATATTTTAAGACAATAATGCATCTCAGGCTTGTAAAAGTTGCATATGTAAGATATGATTTGTTGGGTTTTATTATTTCCTATGTAGACTTACATATTAACAATAATTATCATTATAGGCTGCCAAAAATAAAGGGCCAGTTCAAATGATTTATTTGGACTCTCTCTTATTGGGCTTTAGAGACACGAGCTTATTATGAATAAAAGCCCAATACTAGTTAACTATTATTGATGGGATGATAGTTAATCTAATATATAAAGATCTTGTATAGGAGTTTTATCCCAAGTCAAGTAATTTTTCATAGTGATTTTGTACTCTTCCCATCATAGAGTGAGAACCTTTAATCACTGTAAACATTTGATTGTGGAAGGTCGTTTCAATGTCATTTCTTATTGAAAACAGCCAACTCTCACGTTCTAATCACTATAAATTCCTCAAGTAAACGTTTCTCAACATGTATCCTGATAATTTGACTTGATAGACTAAAGTTATATTTTGTGGGTATCAATCCTAATTTATAATTATGTATGTGGTACCAAAGAAAAAAATCATTTTAAATGATTATGGTTGTTTATACATATATTCATATTTGAATGTCTTTACCTATATGGCATGTTAGGGTAGAGATATTATATGCATCAATTTTGTGAATTTTACATTATTTTATTACAGAAAACATAAGGTTTAGAGTTTTTATTATGATTTAAGGATTTAGTTTTAAGTAAGGGTCTTTGATTTGAAGAATTAATGATGAAAGCATTAAAAGTAAACTTCAATTTATTTATTTTTTGCGTTCTTCGACAACTCTAGAGTTTCTATATTCATATGCAGTATAGTGGTGCCACTTTATAGTGTTGCAATGCCGCCCAAGCATCACCGTCGTGGCAATGCATGGGCAATGCCATAATGTTAGGACGGTAGGTCAATTTTGACATAAATTTTAGGGTTTTGGTTTTTAGAAGAATTGGGTGGACTTGACTCGGTTCATGGAAATCTGATCCAAACCCTACCTATTTGAATTTGACCCGACCATCATTAGCCCTAGATTAACCCACCACTCAAACATTAGCTAGAAAAGGGTAAAAAAATATATTTTAGCATCGTGGCAATGCATAGGCAATGCCATAATGTTAGGATAATAGGTCATTTTTGACCTAATTTGTAGGGTTTTGGTTTTTAGAAAAATTTTGTAGACCTGACTTGGTTCATGAAAATCTAGTCGTCCGAACCCCACCCATTTAAATTTGACTCGATCATCATTGACCTTGTTTTTGGACCATTAATTGCATCACAATGCTGTAACTCTAGTGACCTTAGAGCTATAATGCCACCTTTTGTAGCACTATGGTGCCACTTTAGCATATAGGAAAACTATTTTTTTTTTATTGTTTGAAATTTTTTGTTATTTTTCTTTGCACTACTCATCTTGTATTTTAAAATAAATTAATTGAAATATTATGTTGTCAAAGTAATCTTTGTTGTGTAGATCTATTTGTTTTAGGATTTAAGACGAATATGTTTATTGTATATGCAAAAAATTAATTGATTCAAAGGAATATTATTGTTTTTAGTCAAACAATGGGTATATTTGTAGTAATAAATGTGTGATAATTATCAAGTTTTTTATGCGTGCAATAATTTGGTCCAAGGAAAGGTTTCTTCTTGGTAAGATTTATTATCAATATTTGATTATTATATTGATAGTACCACTTAGAGTTGGTATTTTTGTCTAAAGACTATATGTTTAATTACGTCATGCTTGTATATGGTTTAGATCAAGAAATAAATATTAATTATGAACTTATTACTTTATTTATGTTCTCTCTGTTCAATTTCTAATTTTGCTTCTTTTATATCTACAAATATAAGTTTTATCCATGTGCTTAATGACACAAACTTTAAGAATTGGAAAGAGAATATTATGATTGTTCTCGGCAGCATAGATTTTGACCTTCCACTTCGAATAGAATGGCTTCTTGCTCTCACTAATCTAAGCTTCACTAAGGATAAAAGAGACTTAGAGAAGTGAAATTGTTTTAATTGCATGAGTTTATGACCATGAAATGTGCGACTCTGAAAAGCTTTAGGGGCCTATGTTTGAAGAGAAAAATGCTAATATATTTCTTGAGAAAATTGAAAAATATTTTGCTAAAAACAAAAAAGCTAAAACAAATATACTACTACTGCTTAACTTTAATTTAGTAAGGTATCAAGGAAAAAAGAAATATAAGGATGTGCAATATGGAGATGTCTAAATCCAATAGGCACTTTAGTATATTTCCCACGTGAGAATTGTCTATTTTGTGTCCTTTCAACAATTAAATCAAATTATAAACGTTTTTCATTTTCCTATTTTCCCTTTCTTGTTCAAAGATTCTATTTAGTAGCCGCTGGCGCTGTCCAAGGTTTTGCGGCTAATGTAGGACGATTTAGACAGGTTTAATTGTGGACTATTTTCTATCGGCAAAAAGTTTTAAATTCCCATAACCATGGCTTTCGGTTTCTCCACCTTTCAGTAAGGCTTAAAACGAATCAATTCATTATGACAATTACTATTTTTGCTTCTCTTCAATGCATTCACGAAGTTCTATTCTTAGATAGGAATAAGTTCATTTTAGTTCCATGTTCCTAACTTTTGGAGGACCACCAGCAGAAGAACAAGTCCGAAGGAGAAATTGGCAGAAGCCACAAGTACTCTTTACCAGACATTCATAGAGAATTTGCAATAAAAAAAATAACTATTGTACCATCTCAATGCCATTCTCGCACAATGGGCAGTTTGGTGAGGGACCTATACCTCATTTAGCCAATTTGCTATTAGTAGTTAACATGTCTTTCAAAGCTAGCAAAGTAATAGAACTATGTTTTGAAATATGTTAAGGACCATAATATTTTATACCACCGACTGTTCCTATTAACTAAGTTGCTCTAGTTATTTTGCACAAATAATCACGGCTTAGCCTCGTTTGTTTGCGGCCATTATCCAAGACTGTGACTAATGCAAATTGTAGTAACTAGTATGTACAACCGGTATAAATATGTATTTATATATATATATAAATATACATATTTTATTTGTATGTGGTTGATACCTGATTTATATATTGTTATTAGTAGGGTTTGTATAGATTAAGGACATATTATTAGTATTGGGTTTATTTGCAAGACTTTAGATTTATTTTAGGGACCAAATTATAATACTTTAAAAGTTTTGGGGGCAAATTCATAAATATCAAAAATTAGCCTCTTAGTATAAAAATACACTTTTGAAACCCTAATTTACTCATTTTTGGGTCGAGCTATCCCTTTAGAGAGAGAGAAGAGAAAAATAGAGGGGAGAGAAAGAGAAGAAGAAGAAGAAATTGGAATTTTGGATTTTAAGAGGTATATCACAACTATTTCTCAATTTATTGGTATTAATTAAGCTAATTCCTTTAAGTTCTGATTTCTGAAAATATGTATAATTGAGGACTTGATGTGTATTTCATAACATCTTGTGAGAATTGATGATGATCTATGTAGATCGCTTGATAAATCATGATGAATTGTAGAATTTCTACTTAATAGTCTCTTGATCCAGGAATTTTATAACTTGTTGTGATTCGATTCTGGTTTTCAATTTTGAGTATATAAAATTAGACATGCTTAGGATCATCTGAGACTTTGAATCGACTGAAATTTTCAGAAATTGATTTTGTTATGAATTTACCAAAATGACCTTGAAATTTTGGAA
The DNA here is from genome assembly GCA_946807835.1 of Ailanthus altissimus. NCBI lineage: Eukaryota > Viridiplantae > Streptophyta > Magnoliopsida > Sapindales > Simaroubaceae > Ailanthus > Ailanthus altissimus. The sequence continues at coordinate 19,594,223 of OX327698.1, forward strand.
ATTTCTTGTGTGAACAGTATAATACAGTGGCAAACAATTTTTGGCCTGCTAAATAATCTTAAAACATTATGAATTTTGGAATATGATAATTTATATGTCTAATATGATATACTCAGAATTAAGAATTTAGATCAATGTGGTTAACTTGTTATAATTTTCTAAAGTGTATCAGCTCATTGCAGTATTTGATTAACAGATTTTAAAGCTATAGAATACAATAGTTTTCAAATACTTTTGGAAGTGATTTTGAAGTACAATATTTATCATGGATTACGATATGTGTTAGGAGTAAATCTATGGTAGTTTTATAATTTTTAAGTTAGTATATGATTTTATAAAATTGGGAGATTGAATACTGTTCAGTAAATATCTTGATCATGTCAGGTTAATAGTTTGGATTCGATGGTGTGTATGGAATGGATTTTGTAGGAATTTTGATATAATATTCATTTATAAGAAGGATATATAAGTCAAGAATGATATATTTTGATTTTGGAGTAATTGGACATCATTTGATGTATTAGAAAATTTTGTTAAGTGTAAGTGGTCAGAATGACAGGTTTTGAGAAACCAAGTATTTAGACTAATTTGATGTGATAAATGCATTGTGTATAATTTTGTAAGCTATTTAAAGTATTTTGTGTAAATTATGAGGCTTATGAAAGGATTAATCTCCATTGATAGGTTAAGGAAATTTAAGCTTTGTAGCTGAAAGTGCTAAGAGGTAAGTATACTAGACTTTTTACTAAAATCACAATAAACATAGTAATTGTTTTGTATGATTTTGTAAATGTGGTTAGAAATATGTTTATGTTATGTAAAAATATATTTTGATATGAAATGTGAAGATATGTATTTATGAATGTAAGCATGGACATACACGACATATATGTATTTTTGAAAGTGAGCTTTCAAAGTGAAATGTGTTTAACAAAGAGAGCGTTTGAAGTTTAATATGTCTATGAGAAATATTTTTTGTTTTAAGGATGCTTGAACTCACTGTTAATTTAATAGGCATTTTATGTGATTTGTGGAGCCTTTATGTGTGGTTTTCCTTTGGGATTGGTATATGTTATGTGTTCCGTATGTAGGGAGGATCCTATTGGTACCTGAAGGAAGAGTGAGTCATCACATTGGTGTGGTGGCGTATTGGTGCATGTGAGAGAACTCATCGATGATCAGGGTGAGGGTTTGGCTCTTACCTTCAAGCATGAGCATTATATATGTGTAATTTAAAAACCTCACTTGTACTATTTCTCTCATACGGTATGTCACATACGAGTGACATTTGGCTCATTATGTGATATGTAATATATAAGTCCTACTAAGTAGTAGTTGAGTGATGGTATTCCTATTATATGTTTTGAAAGAATGCATAAGCACTTACATGACATGTGATTTGATAAGATTATGATTTTGATTTATCACTGCATATCATACATATGCATTGTGTACATATATGTATTTGTATTTGATATATGAAAAACTAGTATGCTTACTGAGTTTTATACTCATTATAGTTTATGGTGATTTCAGGTAAATAAGGTACGTGTGTATTTAGCGGATTTGGCAAGGCTTCTGCTGTTTCTTGGGTTCCCTAAGTTGCTAGGTTGCTGAGTGTTTCATTTGGGAACATATGGGATATGATATTTGATTTTTCCCTATTGAATAAATATTTATGTATTGTTTTATTGTGTGTGGTTGGATTTGGTTTAAGTTTCATCAAGTGTGATTATTGGATGATTTTAAGTAAGAATTTGCAATGAATATATTCTAGGCTTCCGGTAACAAAGTTGCTACTAGTGACGTAGTAGAGTGTTAATCTCTGAGAAAACTCTATGTATCTCTAGTTTACTAATTGTCCCAGTCATAATTCAATTGTTATAATTCTAAAAGAAATTGAAATGAATGTTTAAATATTGTCAATAGAAGTTTCTGTTTTTATGTTAGGTTATGTGTTGATTTTAGTGTTGAACTTACTAGCAACTTGCTAAAGATTCCTATGTTGGATTAAAGATTGAAATTTTGTGTAATATTATTTATGAGTGCACATACATTGAATGAATGTAAGTGATGTCGTGTGTCGGATCTTTAGGGTCTGAGGCGTGATAGCGTTTAGTGGTATCAGAGCTAAGAATAGAATTCTGTAGACTTTATGTGTCTAGTCAAGGAAACCCAACCGATGCCAAATCCTTAAGATTGTATGTGTGCTTATTTTTATATATATATATATATATAGAATTATTTGATATCTTACTTACTTACTTTTATGATTTTGAAAAGATAGGGCGTAATCCAATAATTACTATAAGTTCTGATACTGTGAATGAGAGTACTTTAGGAGAAAACCCTGTTACCATCCAAAATATTGTTCAAGCAGTGACTAATGTGCTTCAACAACAACGACCCAAAGCAGACCATAGTGATAAATTGCATGTTATTGAGCAATTCAGAAAACTACAACCACCATCATTTGAAGGCTCAAAAGACCCGCTGGTTGTTAAGGAGTGGATCCGTGAGTTGGAAAAGATATTCAGCCTCCTCGATTGTTCAGATTCACATAAAGTAAGTTGTGCCACTTACATGCTCAGGAGAGAACCAGTCATTGGTGGGAGATGACCATACAGACAATGAATGTTGATAAGAACTAGACAACATGGGAAAGATTCAAGGAAGTATTTAATGAAAAATACTTTCCCCAGTCCCTAAGAGATAAGAAAGAAGCTGAGTTTATCCACCTTACTCAGGGTAAAATGTCAGTAACAGAATATGAGAGAAAGTTTGAAGAGTTGTCCAGGTTTACTCCCCACTTAGTAGATACAGAAGCACGTAAGGCCAAGAAGTTTTAGATGGGTCTTAAACCAGAAGTGAGAAGGTTACTCTCTATCATTGATTTACAGACATATAGTGTAGTACTATAGAGGGATGAAATATTAGCAAGGTATGAAGAATTAGCAACTCCATCTGAGTCCAAACATGTGGGTCAGCATTGATCAGAAAAGCGACCTTCGGTTAAAAATAATCAGAAAAAGTTTGACAGGTGGAAAGAAAAGAAGAGGTAGAAGAATGATGACATTGAAAAGAAGGATTTCCCATTATGCGATACATGTGGGAAACAAGAGTGGAGCTTGTTTTAAGTGTGAAAAGATTGGTCATTTTATTTAGAATTGTCCAGAGATGAAGAATGATCCGGGAGGATTTAAGAAAGATCAGAAAGCTCAAGCAAGAGTCTATGCTCTTACTAGGAAAGAAGCAGATGATTCACCTTCTGTGGTGACAGGTACAATTTCCATATTCGGCCAGCATGGTTTAGCTCTTTTTGATTCGGGTTCTACCCATTCATTTGTGTCCCATACATTTGTTAGTAATATGGGTGTTGTGCCAGAACCTTTGGGTGTAGATTTATGTGTTGCAACTCCTTCAGGAGATTTGATGTGCGCTAAAATGTGGTAAAATCATGTAAAATTGAAATAGGAGATAATATGCTACAAGCAGATTTGATAATCTTGAATATGTATAATTTTGATGTTACATTTGGCATGGATTGGTTGTCTATGTACCATGCTAATGTTAAGTGCTTTGAGAAAGAAGTTGTTTTCCAACCACCCGGGGAGCCTGAGTTTAGTTTTATTGGTTCTAAGTTATGCTCTTTGCCAAAAGTAATATCTACTTTACAAGCTTGGAAAAGTCTTAAGAAGGGTTATCAGTGTTTCTTAGCGACTATAATGGATACAAAGAAAGAAGAAATGAAAATACAAGATGTTCCAGGGGTAAGTGAGTTTATAGATGTATTCCCTGAAGATTTACCTGGAATTCCACCAGGCCGAGAGATTGAATTCACTATAGAACTTCTGCCAGGAACCAGTCCTATATCTAAAACACCTTATCGTATGGCACCAGTAGAACTTAAAGAGTTGAAAGAACAGCTACATGAATTACTTTAGAAGAGGTTTATTCGCCCGAGTGTTTCACCTTGGGGTGCTCCAATTCTTTTTGTTAAGAAGAATGATGGTTCAATGAGATTATGTATTGACTATCGAAAGTTGAACCGTGTGACTGTGAAGAATAAATATCCATTTCCAAGAATCGATGATTTATTCGATCAGTTGCAAGGAGCTTGTGTATTCTCAAAAATTGATCTTCATTCTGGCTATCATCAATTAAAGATCAAGAAAGAAGACATTCCAAAGACTGCATTTCGTACCAGATTTGGGCATTATGAGTTTATTGTTATGCCATTTAGGTTGACAAATGCACCTGCTGCCTTTATGGATCTAATAAATAGAGTATTCAATGATTATTTGGGTAGGTTTACTATTGTGTTCATTGATGACATCCTAGTGTATTCTAAGAGTAAGGGAGAACATAAAGAACATTTAAGAAAAGTCCTACAAGTGTTAAGGGAGAAGCAGTTTTATGCAAAATTCAAGAAATATGAATTCTGGCTAGATCGAATGGTATTTTTAGGACATGTTGTTTCCTCAAAGGGAATTTCAGTGGATGCAAGCAAAATTGAAGCAGTGGTGAATTAGTCCAGACCAACTAATGTGGGAAAAGTTTAGAGTTTCCTTGGGCTAGCAGGATATTATAGACGGTTTGTTGAAGGATTCTCTAAGATAGCTTCACTTTTAACTCAATTGACAAGAAAGAATGTCAAGTTTCAATGGTCAGAAGAATGTGAAAAAAGTTTTCAAGAACTCAAGCATCGGTTAGTATCTGCTCCCATACTAACCATCCCTTCTGCTTCTGCTGGATTTGTAATTTATAGTGATGCTTCTAAGAAAGGGCTTGGGTGTGTATTAATGCAGGATGGAAAGGTAGTGGCATATGCCTCATGACAACTAAAGAGTTATGAGCAGAATTACCCTACTCATGATTTGGAGTTGGCTGCAGTAGTTTTTGCTCTTAAAATTTGGAGGCATTATCTTTATGGAGAAAGGTGTGAAATTTACACAGACCACAAAAGCCTTAAATACTTCTTTACTCAAAAGGAGTTAAATATGAGGTAACGTCAATGGTTGGAACTAGTCAAGGATTATGACTGTGTGATTAACTACCATCCGAGAAAAGCTAATGTTGTAGCAGATGATTTGAGTAGAAAATCTTCAGGACATATGGCAGCATTTTTGACTACTCAAAAGCAAATTTTGTTGGATTTAGAAAAGCTTGGCATTGAAGTGGTAAGATCTAATGATAAGGCTTATGTTGCAAGTATGTCCATTCAGCCTACCCTAATTAAGAGAATTAAGGAAGCACAAGGTAGTGATGTGCATCTGAAGAAAATTATAGAAGAAATTCCATTGGGTAAAAGGCCTAACTTTGCTATTTTTTATGATGGAGCTCTACATTTTGAAGGTAGACTTTGTCTGCCTAATAATGATGAGTTGAAAAATGAGATCTTGGCTGAAGCTTATAGTTCACCATATACTGTCCATCCGAGAGGTACCAAGATATATCGAGACCTACGAGCTGTTTATGGTGGGTTAATACAAAAAGAGAGATTGCAAAATTTATAGAGCAATGTTTGACAAGTCAGCAAGTTAAGGCAAAACATCAGAGACCATCTGGGTTATTGAAACCTTTATTGGTACCAGAATGGAAATGGGAGAATATAGCCATGGATTTTGTAGTTGGGTTGCTAAGTACACAAAAAGGTTACAATGCCATATGAGTGATTATTGATAGGCTAACAAAATTAACACATTTTATTCCAATATGTACAACTTATTCCATGGATAGGTATGCCCAATTATATATTGATGAAATTGTGAGGCTTCATAGAGTGCCTGTGTCAATTGTATTTGATAGAGATCCTTGATTTACTTCAATGTTTTGGAAGAGCCTACATAATGCCATGGGCACGAAGTTGAACTTCAGTACTGCATTCTACCCACAGACTGATGGTCAATCTGAAAGGACCATTCAAATTCTAGAATATATGTTGAGGGCATGTGTGTTAGACTTTAAAGGTAGTTGGGACAAACACCTTTCATTAGTGGAGTTTGCATATAACAATAGTTATCAATCAACTATTTATATGGCCCCATATGAAGCTTTATATGGAAGAAATTGTAGATCTCTTGTGCATTGGGATGAAGTTGGAGAAAGAAAATTTTAGGGCCATTGATTGTCCAGCAAACTTGTAAGGTTATAGAGAAGATAAGAAAAAGAATGAAAGTAGCTCAGAGTAGACAGAAAAGTATGCAGACAATAAAAGAAAGATCTAGAATTTAAGGTGGGTAAAAAAGTATTTCTTAAGGTTGCTCGAATAAAAGGAGTCATGAGATTTGGCAAGAAAGGAAAGTTGAGTCCAAGATTCATTGGTTCATTTGAAATCCTTGAAAGGATAGGTGATGTAGCTTATAGACTTGCCCTTCCTCCATCATTATCAGGAGTTCATAATGTGTTCCATGTGTCCATGTTACGGAAATATGTTTCAAACTCCTCACATGTGTTAAGCTATGAGCCACTTCAACTTAGAGATGATCTCACCTATGAAGAAGTGCCCATTAGGATTTTGGACAATTAAGAGCAAATTCTTCGTACTAAGAGGATTGATTTGGTAAAGGTTTTATGGAAAAACCATGCAGTTGAAGAGGTAACCTGGGAACGAGAAGAGGAAATGACATCTAAGTATCCTCATTTATTTGCTTAAGTTATGAATTGCGAGGACGAAATTCTTATAAAGAGGGAAGAATTGTTGTAACCAGTATCCACAACCGGTAAAAATATGTATTTATATATATATATATAAATATACATATTTTTATTTGTATGTGGTTGATATTTGATCTATATATTGTTATTAGTAGTGTTTGGATAAGTTAACGACATACTATTAGTATTGGGTTTATTTGCAAGATTTTAGATTTATTTTAGGGACCAAATTGTAATACTTTGAAAGTTTTACGGAAAAATTTATAAATACAAAGAATTAGCCTCTTAGTATAAAAATACACTTTTGAAACCCTAATTTACTCATTTTTGGGTCGATCTATCCCTTTAGAGAGAGAGAAGAAAGAAATAGAGGGGAGAGAAAGAGAAGAAAAAGAAGAAGAAATTGGAATTTTGGATTTTAAGAGATATATCACAACTATTTCTTAATTTATTGGTGTTAATTAAGTTAATTCCTTTAAGTTTTGATTTCTAGAAATATGTATAATTGAGGATTTGATGTGTATTTCGGAAGATCTTGTGAGAATTGATGATGATCTATGTAGATAGCTTGATAAACCATAATGAATTGTAGAATTTCTGCTTGATAGTCTCTTGATCCAGGAATTTTATAAATTGTTGTGATTCGATTCTGGTTTTCAATTTTAAGTATATGAACTTAGACATGTTTAGGATCATCGGAGACTTTGAATCGATTAAGAATTCCAGAAATTGATTTTTTTGTGAATTTACCAAAATGACCCTGAAATTCTGGAAATTTCCTGTGTGAACAGTATAATCCAGTGGCAAATACTTTTTGGCTTACTGAATGATCTTACCAAATTATGAATTTGTGAAATATGATACGTTTATATGTCTAATATGATATACTCAGAATTAAGAATTTAGATCTATGTGGTTAAATTGTTATAATTTTCCAAAGTGTATCAGCTCATTACAGTATTTGATTAATAAATTTTTAAAGCTATAGAATAAAATAGTTTTCAAATACTTTTGGCGGTGATTTTGAAGTGCAATATTTATCATGGATTGTGATATGTGTTAAGAGTAACTCTGTGGTAGTTTTGTAATTTGTAAGTTAGTATATGATTTTATAAAATTGGGAGATTGAATACTGTTCAGTAAATATCTTGATTCTGTCAGGGTAGTAATTTGGATTCGATGGTGTGTATGGAATGGATTTTGTAGGAATTGTGATATAATATTCATATATAAGAAGAATATATGAGTGAAGAATGATATATTCTGATTTTGGAGTAATTGGACATCATTTGATGTATTAGAAAATTTTGTTAAGTATAAGTGGTTAGAATGACAGGCTTTGAGAAACCAAGTATTTAGACTAATTTGATGTGATAAATGCATTGTGTATAATTTTGTAAGCTATTTAAAGTATTTTGTGTGAATTGTGAGGTTTATGAAAGGATTAATCTCCATTGATAGGTTAAGGAGATTTAAGCCTTGTAGCTGAAAGTGCTAAGAGGTAAGTATACTAGACTTTTTACTAAAATCATAATAAACATAGTAATTGTTTTGTATGATTTTGTAAATGTGGTTAGAAATATGTTTATATTATGTCAAAGTATATTTTGATATGAAATGTGAAGATATGTATTTATAAATGTGAGCATGGACATACATGACATATATCTGTTTTTGAAAGTGAGCTTTCAAAGTGAAATGTGTTTAACAAAGAGAGCATTTGAAGTTTAATATGTCTATGAGAAATATTTTTTGTTTTAAGGATGCTTGAACTCACTGTTAATTTAGTAGGCATTTTATGTGATTTGTGGAGCCTTAGTGTGTGGCATTTCCTTTGGGATTGGTATATGTTATGTGTTCCGTATGTAGGGAGGATCCTATTGGTACCTGAAGGAAGAGTGAGTCATCACATTGGTGTGGTGGCGTATTGGTGCATGTGAGAGAACTCACCGATGATCAGGGTGAGGGTTTGGCTCTTACCTTCGGGCATGAGCATTATATATGTGTAATTTAAAAACCTCACTTGTACTATTTCTCTCATACGGTATGTCACATACGAGTGACATTTGGCTCATTATGTGATATGTAATATATAAGTCCTACTAAATAGTAGTTGAGTGATGGTATTCCTATTATATGTTTTGAAAGAATGCATAAGCGCTTACATGACATGTGATTTGATAAGATTATGATTTTGATTTATCATAGCATATCATGCACATGCATTGTGTACATATATGTATTTGTATTTGATATATGAAAAACTAGTATGCTTACTGAGTTTTATACTCATTATAGTTTATGGTGATTTCAGGTAAATAAGGTACGTGTGTATTTAGCGGATTTGGCAAGGCTTCTGCTGTTCCTTGGGTTCCCTAAGTTGCTAGGTTGCTGAGTGTTTCATTTGGGAACATATGGGATATGATATTTGATTTGTCCCTATTGAATAAATATTTATGTATTGTTTTATTGTGTGTGGTTGGATTTGGTTTAAGCTTCATCAAGTGTGGTTATTGGATGATTTTAAGTAAGAATTTGCAATGAATATATTCCTAACTTCCAGTAACAAAGTTGCTACTGGTGACGTAGTAGAGTGTTAATCTCTAAGAAAACTCTGCGTATCTCCGGTTTACTAATTGTCCCAGTCATAATTCAATTACTATAATTATGAAAGAAATTGAAATGAATATTTAAATATTGTCACAACTATGTTTATGTTTGTATGTTAGGTTATGTGTTGATTTTAGTGTTGAACTTACTAGCAACTTGCTAAGGATTCCTATATTGGATTAAAGATTGAAATTTTGTGTAATATTATTTATGAGTGCACATACATTGAATGAATATAAGTGATGTCGTATGTCGAATCTTTTAGGTCTGGTGCGTGACTCAAATAGACACTAGGTGTCACATTAATTTGCTGTGGATCCTTTCAAACTGGTTACAATTCAATTGATGATACTATAGGACCCGGTGTCCTTCACCAGAACAGGAATTGGGATTCCTCCAAATTGGTCTAACCAAGTAGAATAATTAACTTTTCACTGCTTGATGCGACAACCATATCATCAATTTTAAACCTTAAAGTTCAACACTAGGCCCTTGCTAAATAACTTGAGCTTTTGAAGGGCTACTAACATCGTTCCAAATCTTTCAGCGTTAAGGTCTCCGTTAAAATCTCGTGTTTTATTTTGTGTTGACCAATTTCCTAATCCTCGGTCTCTTATATCCACGTCCCAATAAAGATTTGAAACAATCATCCACTCCGAAAATGGTTAACTAAAAATCAAATTTGAAAAATCATGCACTCTGCAGTTCCCAAGTACAGAAGTTCTCCATTTCTTGCGTCCTACTTCTTTTGGCTATTAGTTTAAGAGTTTGCACCGCAAATTCTAGAAGATGTGATGGAGGAAACTAGCGCGCAATGTTATTGTTATATGATATTTCTAATGTTATTGTTATATGATTAAATTAGAAATTGATTAACTAACAATCAAATTTAGAATGTGTTAAGTTTGCCTATTACCGTTAAGACACTAAAATGGAAAACAAAAAATTCATAGAGGAAGCTCCCACCTCCCAAATGCTAAAAGTGTAGGTTATATACGTTGACAATTAGATTAGGAAGAAAGAAATGAAACACACAGAGAAAAAAAGGAAAGAAAGAAAAATACATAATATTATTATCATCGTAGGGACTGAGCTGGCCAGCTTTGAATGTTGTTCAGCACAAGGCAAACTGGCAAGGACCAGGGCCTCGCATCCTTTGCCACTTGACTCTTTTAAACTGAGGAAACATAGATTGGAATAGAAAAAAGCAAGTTTCTGTACGGACACTGAGACTGATTCGGGATGTGAGCATGGACCTACTAACCCGAATAAAATCCGAAAAGATATGATTTTTTCTTTTTTTGAGTTTGTTGCTTAGTCCATAGGCATTCTTATGTTCTAAGTTACCTAATCAAATTTACCTTGCTGTCTTGTAATTAGACAAGTTCAACATACCAAGCCACGTCAGTTTATTATATTGAGCTATGTTTTATTAGTGGAAAGATTTTTCCGGGTTCTTTGATCATAACATTTTTAGTATTTCTTTATGTTTAAAAAAGAAAAACCTTTTCACCCCATCAAGATAGACGAGGACTTAAATCTTATTTTTTACGATTTTTCTTTCTTTTTAAGTTCTAGTAGATTCTGATTTGTGTTCCTCGGACATTTCATTAAAATTCCTTTTGTATGCCAACCGGCGCTACCCCACCTCGGCCTCTCTTCTACTCTGCTTATAAAAGGCGCGCAATGCTACTTATTTTTACACATCATCCACTTGACTACAATGCTACCGTCCATAACTCTCAACCTAAGCTTAGAAAATCGCATCAAGTTCAATTTCTGGCACGTGGACACCAGAGCAGAACAAAGCCTTTGAAAGGGCACTGTCTGTGTATGACAGGGACACCCCTGACCGTTGGCGAAATGTGGCCAATGCCGTTGGTGGCAAATCTGCTGAAGAAGTTAAGCAGCACTATGACATACTTGTTCGTGATATCAATCATATTGAGTCTGGCCTTATTCCCTTCCCCAAGTACAAAGATACTGGAGGTAGTCGCAATGGAGCTTAAAGAGTCACATGTAATTTACTTGATAAATGCTGGGATAATCATGAATAATGCCTAGCCTTCTTCTTTCTTCAACCATGGAACAAATATATATTTTACTTTCAGAAACTCTTTAGGGCACAGTTAAATTACCTGACATCTTCGGAAGTGCCACTGAGTCACCAAAGTCTTAACTCTCATCTTTTTACTTTGAGTCTCCAAAAACTATTTGTAGGAAGTTAAAATGTATCGTTTGGCCAGTTTTTTAGATTTTTTATTTTTTTTCGGAAACAGTTACACGAAGATAAACCAAATATCTTGTCAATTCTAAACCAAAACCTTAAAAAAAAGTATCGTTCTGCTAGTTTCTCTGGTATTTTGTTTCTCTTCCCATATTTCGCTTAGTTTCGTGATGAGTGTCTTTTTTTGCTTTTAAAAACCAACTACCATAATCGCTTGGATTTGGTTCTGTAACAAAGCAAAATCACTTCCCAATTTGAAATTGAAATGAGTAATTTCTCCGCATAACAAAACATTTGCAGAACTCCAACCGTAATCACCATAAACTTCTAATTTTCTATTTTGTTCTGAACCCACACACACTTTTCACGTGGTTTCAATAACTTATGATTGTGAAATTAACCCAACAACAACATTCTTATAATATATTCAAAAAATCAAGATTCAATAATCAATAGATAGCCCAAAATTTAACAGACTTTAACATAAATTTTACCATCATTTTGTTTTTGGTACACGTGCAGGATGAAGAACTTGAAGCTGCTACAAGCTTGCATGAAAACAAATAAAGATCCTTCATCCGCTTCTTAGATTTCTAATAAGTTTTAGTTATTGTTACACTACTAAATAATTCATGAGTCAGGTAAATGGTGATTCTATCTCCTATCTTTTTATTTTGCTGTGTTAATATATGTCTTTAAGAAGAGACAGAATCATCGTTAATGGTTCTTTAGTCTAAGATATATATATATATATATATATATATGTGTGTGTGTGTGTGTGTGTGTGTGTGCGCTCTGTTTCATCAAATGTTTCCATCTGAAATTAACTGACCTTATATGTGATGAACTTTAGTTTGAATCTCTGAATTTTAGAATGTAAGATGAATAAACAAACTGATGAAGAACAATACTAGAACCTTTAGATTTTTTAAGAGACTAAACTGAAATATTTGACTGAAAAGTTTTTGAAAAAAAAAGAGAGTGAAGTGATAGTTTATATTTCGTTTTTTAAAGAGAATGCATCACTTTATTATGTCAAGGAAAAAAAACTAAATGAATACAAACACAAAGTCTAAATGGCATAGCATCTATCCAAACATCAAAGAGGGTAGAGCAAATACCCCATTTAGCTAGAAAGTGTGCTATTGAATTTATTTCTCTCCTAATGAATACGCACGAAGCATTCTTATGGTTGCGTCGTAACGCAGCTATCAACCACAACAGGTTCACCTAAAGCCCATTGAACTATTGTGAAGGGATGGCATCATCATAGCCTCACAATTCGACTCTACTTTCAATCGGCCAGAGAACGATCCTTGAATTCTTAGCTCCCATAAATCCTGAAGGGCACTCTCAAGGGCTATACACTACCCGTTGTGGTGAGCAAGAAGATATAATACATTTTGTAGCACAAATAATAACCAAGCCATCCGAATCACTAGGAATCCAACCTAACCCTATCAAATTTTGTTCAGAATGTGTAGTAGATTAACATTAAGTTTATATGCTCCTTTGTACGACGGTGTCCACTGCATCAACTAGGTCGATGCCATTCTGCTACTGCAATCCGCTATAGCTCCGAAATAGGAGAGCACTAAACCTTTAAGCTTTTGAAGGTTTGAAATTCGGATATCAGAGTGCATGCTTTATTTATCACAAAACTTGGCCACTGCTTAACCTATTGGCTTTACAGTACACTATTACGTGCATTCCAACCCATCAATAGAAGCACACAAAAGAGTTCCAAATCTTCTCGAGTTATAAAGTGTACTGTTTGCAAAATTACTGGAGCTAGAATCCTCTCCAAAGCGAACCCCTCAATAAATTTTAGGAACCCACATTTATTCCAAATTGGCAAGCATAATTGGCAAAAAAGCAAAGCATGGGTTGTCGTGTCTTCCTCTTCTTCACACCTGAAACAGGCTTGTTTGCACCTCTGCATGGCACTAAAAATGATTTGCAAAAGAAGGTATAATGTTATGCATCAACCTCCACACCAATACCCTAACTTTCAAGGGAACAATGAGAGCCTAAATAAAGTTCCATTTTCTTTCTTTTTTCATCATTTTTTTATAATTCCCTTAAACTTAGAACAATTTCCCCAAATTTAAAGTGGTGCTTACTTGCCAATTTTTTTTTCTTTTTCTCTCCAACTATAACACTACAAAGTCCATAAATTATTTTACTATGCTCAGTGTTTATGGTGTTAAGGTTATTTTGTGTAGTTAAATTCAAAGCTTGGGATTGTAATGTGGTTATTCAGAAAAATGGGTATTTAAGCTAAGATGGATGAGTACGAATAAATACACAACAAGGGAGGCTAGAAAGGCTCAAACAGTCTAAAGATAGCCTAATTTTATTTTCCTATTCATGTGTTTCTTAGGATTTCTCCTCAAGCCATAATCAAACAAGTTCTAGAGTTTCTGTTTAGTTATCAAGACTAGAGTGTACTACTTGAATAAAAGCATTTCTAAGAAAAAATTAAAGCAACACAAGCTTTATTCAAGTTTCAAAAATTGGTGATCACAAATATGTCAAAATCCATTTAAGTATTGACGCATGAATTATTTAATGTATCTATTGTTTCCTCGGGAATTGAAAAATAAGTTCTACAATTTCTTGTTATGGACTAGCAATCATCATCTTAATCCAACACAAAACGCACAACAAAAATAAAATAAAATAAAAATCAAACAAAACAAAATAATTAAAAACATTAGCCATAAACAAATATACATGGCAAAAAGAAGTAAATAAACACCGCAAATGTAAAGACACTGAAGAGTGTTTTCCTCCCCAAAATTTAAATTTTGACATTGTCCCCAATGTTGAGAAAAAGTAAATGAGGTAAGGAAACTCCTTTAGTGGATGATGTTTCAGTATAGTGGTGTTCGAATTTTGAAGCCACTTATGTTGTAGGCTGATGCTTAGCTACTAAAGTGGGCTTTAGCTTCCTACTAAGACTTTTAAATTTCGTCATTTTCTGGTTTCTTTGGCTATGTTTTCGTTGTTATGCTTTAACTCCCATTTATTCAATCTTTATTGGCTCAAGGAGGATCAAACTGTATATTTTAGGCATCTCATTTGTGAAACTTAAGTCGATGTCTTCGGGTGTTAACATTATTTTTCTTCGAGTTCCATTGCATCATGAGAAAATATTGAAGAGGCATCCCCAACCATTTTGCTTTAAGCCTTCTAAAAAAGACTTGAAACTTATACTCGAAGACTGAACCCTATTGGCCTATTTTTTCTGTTTTTGTTTCGAAATTACTTTGCATCTTTTTAGTCTTTACTCTGCACAACGATGCCTTTTATGACCTTAAGGTTTGATACCTTCTATCACTTTCAGCCTCGGAGGTGACTATGCTTTATTTGGAATTACCATGTCGATCTAGAAACAATAGGAACAAGCCTTGGAAATTTACAGATCAAGGTAATCCTCTTGAAGCTTTTCAAGTAGTGGAGGTGGTGAACTGCAATGACTCGGAAAGCTTTATTGTTGCTATTCTTCTTCCTTTTCTTCTTATACGTCCTTTTTTTTCTTCATTTTTACTTCATCTGCATGATGATTATCATTTGATTTTGCTAGCTCAAAAATTACAGTTTGCTCAATTCCACTATCTATAGTGATTGCCTTGCAATTTTTAATATTTTCTATAGAAGGGACTCCTGTATTGCTAGAAAATGCTTCTAGAGGATGATTATAGCTTGTGTTTATAATTTGTTCAAAGAAGAAGATTGGTTTTATAAAAGAGCATCTACATTCTCCATGCTTTGTATGAGCACATCCTCTAAGGTGGACTTCTTCTTATGCTGCAGTAGATTTTCTATTGGAAGCTCAAGAGGACTCACTTGCCTTGAAGTTTGTTCTTGGTCTCCACTCCAGAAAATATTTATATGATCCCTCAATTCTTGAAAATAGAAATTTGTAGTGGGGTTGTGCTACTATTGGATCCAACTTTAATATAATGTGGAGTTTCAAAGCATTAACCATTTTGATAGTTGCCACTACAAAAATTACATGTGATTTATTCTCTACTCTAATAAATTTTATTGAAGCAACACTTTCAGTTGTCCATTGATACTCGTTGCAGCCTATCTCTTCTAACAAGTTATAAGCATCATCAACAGACTTATTCATAATTGCACCCTTTACTGCGTCATCAATTATAATTCTCAAATGTCCAACTACGCTATGTAGAAGGTTTGTTCAAGCATCCATTTTGGAATCCCATGGTGTGGACATTTTCTCAGTAATTCTTTAAATCTCTCCTAAGCTTCATATAGAGATTCTAAATCATCATGTATAAATGAAGTGATGTCATTCAAGTGATGTCATTCCTCATTCTTATTGTTCTTACTGGTGGGAATAATCTAGCCAAAACTTTATGTGGTAAACCATCCCATGTTGTAATAGATCATGAAGGTAACGATCTTAGCCAAATCTTTGATTTATCCCTAAGTTAAAATGGAAATTGTCTGAGCCATATTGCATAATCTAAGACTCCATCATATTTTCATAGATCACAAATTTCTAAGAAATTTATAATATGCTCACTTGGATCTTCATTTGGTCACCCACTGTACTATATTGAATCTTTCCACAATTAGATTACCTTCGGTTGGATTTCAAAATAATTGACATTTATGTTAGGTTTTTTAATACTATACTGTATATCGCTTACTTATGGGATAGCAAAGTCTCACAGTAGTCTTTGTGTTCTAACTTAGTTTTGCTTAGCCACCATGCACGAATTAAATACACTGCGAGATGAAAACAAAATAAATTAAAGGAACTATACAAAAATAAAAGAAAAGTCATTATATAAAAATATATATGAATTAAAAACAAAGCAAAATAACGCAACACAAAATAAAACAATTTTAAACAATTAACAATATATTAATAAATAAATTAATAACAGTAACATAATCACAATTCAATATAAACAAACGAAAGCAATTAAAAACACATCAATAAAATATAATAATAAGACAAAATAAAATAAAATTAAACAAAATTAATTAAAGCAAACAACAATAAAATAAAATACAATAAAACTTGTAGATATTACTCTATAATCATGCATCAGTTTATCTAGATCTAAACAATAAGATGTCTTTTCTAAGTTTATCCTAATGTTCCATAATCATTAAATCATTATTCCTAGCATATTGACAGCATTAAGAACAAAACAAATTGAATAATAATTGAATTCAAAATAATGAGAATCAAATATTCAATTAAGTCAACATATTAAGTTTAAAACTACAGCCCTAGGTAATAAAATTAGACCAACATAACAATAATTTTAGGCTAAATAAGAATAATAAAATATGATACAATCAAATTCAAACCAAATTTATGAAAACTTTCAATCAATCCATGGCCTTGGTTGAATCCTCCAAAGATTATCCTAAAATGTTTTTGAATGTGTTATTCGATCAAAATAGCTTGAAATTTTGTTTTTACACAATAAAAGTATGGTTTATGGGTTAGGAACGTGTTAGAATTAAAAGAAAAATGGGTTAGGATAAGGATAGGGTGAAAATCCCCTATTTGAGAGTGAAACAAGGTATTTATATAATAAGATGCAGTGATTCGAATGTTGCTACAGTGCTCTAGTTGTTGCTATAGTTATTTGACCATTTTTGGCCGTTACTACAGTGCTTTAACAGTAATTTAACCGCTACACAATGATTTAACCGTGGTGAACAGTATCGTTGCTACAGTAATGAATTGTGCAGTGCACAATATCCAAGACACTGTTAACAGATACTGTTCATAATTATTGTAGTGATTTGTTTTGTAGCAATTTTCCTTCTCTTGCTCCAATTTCATCGTTTTCCATCTTCGCCTAATTTAACCTTTTGAATGAATTGAACAAAGAAATTCATGCAAATATTAATTATTATTAAAAGATTCAATTTGTCTTAAGGCCCTTATATTAGGTGAAGAATTGAAAGGCGAAGGATATATATAGGAATTTGTAACTTTATCCCAAGGAAAAAGAGTCCACAATTAAACCTGACTAACTAGTACGTCAATTGTAAAATTTTGAATAGCACTAGAAGAATCTTTAAACAGAGGGGAAAATTAGGAAATTGAAAAAACTTTTAAAATCAGAATTACTTGTTGAAACAAGAGAAGAATAAATCACTCTTAATTCATATAAAGAACATATAAAAGGAAATTTCTATTGTGTGAAAAATATTTTTATGTGTTAATTAAAGGTGGGCATCGTTCGGTTCGGTTCAGTTTTGGTCAAAATTGAACCGAACCAATCGAACAAAACTGTGGTTATTTAGTTCGCCCATAAGGGAGAATTGACAAAAAACGAAGGTAATACAAAAACCAAACTAGACCAAGTAGGTTTTTTCTAATTCAATTTGGTTCGATTTTAGATTTCTAGGTTTGAAAGTTAAAAAAAAAAATACATATAGAAGATAGATGGGATTCGAACCTATGATTGGAGGTTAAATTCCCTCCACTCTACCAACTCAGTTACAACTTGAATTTCATTTACAATCTATTATATTATATTATATTTAATTTTTATGATGGAATAATGAAAGAAACCAAACTTACTAGACATGAATCCGAGACCTAAAACAACTAATACCCCACTTTATAAACTCATTGCAGCTGGTTTTTAGTTTGGAATAGATACTGTTTTATTATATTATATTTAATATTTAAAATATAATAATTGAAAAACTAAACTTATTCGACTCGAACCTAAGACCAAAACCCCACTTTACCAACTCAATTATCATTTGTTTTTAGTTTAAAACACACTCTATTATATTATATTATATTATATTTAATCTTTAAGATATAATAATTGAAAAAACCAAACTTATTGGACTCGAACCTAGGACCTAAAAGGACTAATACCCACTTAACTAACTCAGGTACAACTTGTTTTCAATTTTGAACACATTCCATTTCATTATATTATATTTAATCTTTAAAATAAAAAAATAAAAAAAACTATTTTTTTCAATTTAGAACACATTCCATTTCATTATATCATATTTTATCTTTAAAATATAATAATTAGAAAAAATCAAATTTTTTGAACACGAACCCCGTACCTAAAAGGATAAATATCCCTCACTCACCAATTGAGCCAAAGCAGACTTTTTATATGAAAATTCATTTTGCATCTCATATTCAAATTTTAAAATACTTTTAAATAAAAAATTATTTTTTCCAATTCAATTCTAGTTATATATATATAACTAAAATGAAACTAAACCAGACCGCTTGATTTTTTAAAAATAAAAACCAAATGATTTTTTAAGTATAGAAACCAAACCGAACCAACCAACTCTGTTTGAACTAGTCTGGTTTTTCTTGTTTTTGATTTTTTTTTTCCCACCATTAGTATTAATTATGTTGGATCTATCTTTAGATATGATCCCAAACTGTAAAATGAAACCATTTGGAGATAGTCTACAATGATAATGCATCTCTGGCTTGTATAAGTTTGATATGTACGATATGATTTGTTCAGTTTTATTATTTTATATGTAAACTAACATATTAACAATAATTATATATTATAGGCTACCATAAATAAAGGGCCAATTTAAGTGATTTATTTGGATTCTCTTTTATTGGGCTTTAAAGACATGGGCTTATTATGTACAAAGACCCAATACTAGTTAACTATTATTAATGGGATGATAGCTAACCTAGTATATAAAGATATTTTATAGGGTTTTTCCCTAAGGTAAATCATTATTCGTAGTGTTTTTCTTCTCTTCCCATCATGAAGAGAACTTTATTGAGCACTATAGAAATTTGATTATAAAGGTTGTTATACTCTCGTTTCTTATTGAAAATAGCTAACTCTCACATTCTAATCACTATAGATTCATCAAGTAAACTTTTCTCAACATGTATCCTAATAATCTAACATGATAGACTAGAGCTGTATTTTGTGGGTATCAATCTGAATTTATAACTATGTACATGGTATCAAAGCAAAAATTATGTTAAATTATTAGGATTGTTCACATATATATTCATATTAGAATGTATTTTCCAATATGGCATGTTAGGGTTGAGATATTGTATTTATGAATTTTGTGAATTTTATAATATTTTATTAAGGAAAATATTAGGTTTATAGTTTTTATTAAGATCATTGATTTGAAGAACTAAGGATGAAGGCATCAGAAGCCAGCTTTAGTTTTTTTTTTTTTTTTTTTTGCTTTCTTCGACAAATCTAAAGTTTCTATATTCATATGCAGTATAATGGTGCCACTTCATAGTGTTGCAATGCCACACAAGTATTAGCTAGGAAAGGGTAAAAACAATATTTGAGCATCGTGGCAATGCGTGGGCAGTGCTATAGTGTTAGAACGGTATGTCAATTTTGACATAATTTTTAAGTTTTGTTTCAAGAAGAATTGGGTGGACTTGACTTGGTTCATGTAAATCAGGTCCGATTCCCACCAATATGAATTTGACATGACAATCATTGATCCAAGTTTGACCTTCTTTTTTCACCATTAGTAGCTGATGAACACTTGAAATTACACATTTAATAAGAGTTTTACATGATTGTTTTGTATTACTAGTGTATTTAATTTTCTTAACTTAAGCATGTTTACAATATTGTACTTAATTATCGTATAACTGTTTTGTAGCAGGTTCGGTAAAATGGGCATAACTTTCTACCTAAAGATCCAATTTAGGTGATTCTTAATCCTGTGCAGAGCTGACTCAATGGGCTAATATATTGTATTTCACAAAGCATTGGAAATTCGAGTGGTTAGAGGGTGAAAATTGGCCTAGAACAGAATTGATCTGCAGTACAGGCCCAGTTTGAACAGTTATCAGTATTTGGCCCATAACTATAGAAATACGTATCTAATACGTATGAGATCACTCAATTTGGAAAGAAAAGAGACTTATATACAACTTTTATGTTTTGAGTGACAGCTAATTCGGATCACAGCAATTCCAAATTGGATAATCAAGTGGGTGCCCAAGTGATAATGAATGCAAATTATTTTGCCACCATTCTTGACTTTCATCAACCAAGTGGTTCCCTCCAAATTTGTTTCGATTTATCCATGTTTTTCTATAAATATGTGGCTTGTTTATGCCTAAAGAATGTAATTAGAAAGTTAGAATTTAGTTCAAAATACTTTTCCTTTGTATCCATTTCCTTGTACTATTATTTCTCTTGTTTACTATTAAGTCATGTTATTTCTTCTTCTATTTCTTTTTTTTTTCATTTAGTTTTATTATGTCCAAATAATTTTGTTTAAGCTAAGGTGAAAGGGTGAAGCTCTTGGCAAGGTAATAAGATATGTTTAATATTTATTCATGAATTTAATGCTTCATTTTTAAGTTATGCAAATTTATATATGATGTATTTATTTTGTTTGTAGAATTAATACCCTTTCTTCTAAAGTGGTGATTCTTGATTTATTATTGACAAACTTAATACTTGACACAATAAATTCTTGAAACCATTTACAAGATTTGGTTTATATAACCTTTCCTGTAAAGTGGGAGTCTTGATTTATTGTAGACAAATATAAAGATTGGCATAATGAATACTCGAACCCATTTATAAGATTTGGTGTATAATAATTAAAAACAATAAATACTAATTAATATATAAATGATGGTGAACTTTAATTGCTATATTTTCCAGTTGGAACCTTCTTTGTGTGAGGATTCCAATTGAGTTATAAAAAAATTAAATATATTCTTATTTCTTATGCCAAGAGTGAATCTCCATAACCTTAGTTTTTTATTTGAATTGGTTAATTGAAATAATATTTGCAAACATCTTATACTGCATTAATTATCTTTAAAGTGTTTATAATTTGTAATTTTAATTCTACTTCCCTGGGATCGACCCCGTTTTCATCGGGTTATTTATTACTTAGACAATCCTGCACTTGGGAATAACTTCTATATTCTGGACGTGTCAAGTTTTTGGCGCCGTTGCCGGGGAGGTAACGTTAATATTTTGTTTTGTTATTGTTTGTTTGTTTATTTTATTTTGATGGAAAGCTAAGCCTCCTACTCGTTATTTATTATTCGTTTTTTTTTATTTTTATTTTTATTTTTTATTTTCATGGAAGGCCGAGCCTCCTAACGTACTTTATTATTATTCTGTTTTTATTTTCGCGGAAGGCTGAGCCTCCTACTCTTTATTTTATTTATTTATTATTTTTTTACTTTTTATTTTTATTTTTTTAATTTTCATGGAAGGCCGAGCCTCCTAACGTACTTTACTTTATTTATTATTCGCCTTTTATTTTCGCTTTTTATTTTAATGGAAGGCTAAGCCTCCTACTATTTATTTATTAACTTTTTATTATATAATCTAACATCACTAATCTAACTTCTAACTATTTATCTTTATTTTGCTTTTAGTTTTACATATTTTATTTACTTGTGTGTAATATTTTATTTTATTTACCTGTGTTTAATATTTTATTTGTATTATTTATTGTTATTGTATTTTGTTTTGTTTCTTTTCATGAGCGGTTGGTTTCGAGATCCTAATTCTCATCGTTTAGTAAAAGGTAATTTCAAAACTTCCTTTGATAATTTGTTAGATTCTCCTTCATCTTCTCATTCTTCACCAAGTAACACAATGAGCGAAAATAAAATTGAGGGTCTCATAGACCCAGGAGACAATCAGTCCCAACATAATGACCATAACCGACCTAAGACACTTAGAGACTATATGAACCCTACATGAACCGGTGCACCATCTTGCTTAATTTTTCCACCGGATGCAACGCATTTTAATTTTAAGCCAGGCATTATCCAACTTTTACCCACTTTTCATGGCTTAGATGCAGAGAACCCTTATCTACATCTAAGAGAATTTGAAGAAGTATGTAACACGTATAATGATCAAAATTGTAGCATGAACACAATTCGACTTAAGCTTTTCCCTTTTTCTTTAAAAGATAAAGCTAAAACATGGCTACAAAACCTTAGGCCAGGATCCATTTCTTTATGGGATGAGATGCAACAACAATTCCTGAAAAAGTTTTTTCCCTCCCATAGAATAAATTCTTTCAAAAGACAAATCACCACTTTTGCCCAAAAACCAGGAGAGACCCTTTACCAATGTTGGGAAAGGTATAAAGAATTACTTAATACTTGTCCCCATCATGGTTTTGAAACATGGAGAGTAGTCTCAAATTTCTATGAGGGCTTAACACCTCAAGTTAGGCAAATGGTAGAAATGATGTGTAATGGAACATTTGAGAAAAAAGACCCAGCAGAAAATGCTCAAAATTGGGACACTGCTGGTACCTGTGAGGCACCTAGCAAAAATCAAACCACTACATCTAGTGGGGGTATTTATCATCTTAAGGAAGACCATGACCTTCAAGCCAAATTAGCATCCCTTGCTAGAAAAGTCGAAACCTTAGAAATGAAAAAGAGTTGTCAAATAAAATCTGTTTAAGAAATTGTGTGTCACATTTGTGAAACCCATGATCACCCTACCAATGATTGCCCAACTTTGCCTGCATTTAGGGAATGTCTCCATGAACAAGCCAATGTTTTAAACACGTTCAAACGGTCAAACAATAACTCATATTCACAAAACTATAATCCTGGATGGCGAAATCACCCGAATTTTAGTTGGAGGAATGACACTCAAGCACAGGCTTCGTAACCACCTTTCCAACCACACCAAAACTTTCAAAATCATCAAGGTTATGCACCATATGTCCCACCTCATAGGAAAAATCTTAAAGAAACCTTGCATACATTCATTGAAAAACAAGAGTCTGTTAATTCTCAAAATGCTCAAACATTTGCTGATTTGAAAGATACTCTTGCTAAATTTGCATCTGCACTAAACATTCATGAGAAAGGAAAATTTCCTTCTCAACCACAGCCAAACCCCAAAGGACAACATAACTCAAATGCATGTAGTTTAGGAAGCCAACACATGGATCAAGTTAAAGCAGTTATCACTCTTCAGAGTGGTAAAATTGTTGAAAAAGAAATTCCTGAACCTCATGAGAGCGATGAATCAATCTCTAAGGGTAAGGAAAGTGTTGAACCTACACTTAATGAAGAAAATACTAAACCCTCACCTCCACCCCTATTTCCTCATGCATTACGTAATACTAAGAAGATGAATCACAATCCTGAAATTTTTGAAATCTTCAAACAGGTAAAAGTTAATATTCCTTTACTGGATGCTATTAAACAGGTTCCATCTTATACAAAATTTTTAAAAGACTTATGCACAGTAAAAAGAAAACTGAATGTGAAAAAGAAAGCATTTTTAGCTGAACAAGTAAGTGCCATTCTTCAGAACAATATTTCTTTGAAATATAAAGACCCTGGTTGTCCTACAATTTCATGTATTATTAGAAGTCATAAAATTGAACAAGCCTTACTTGATCTTGGTGCTAGTGTGAATTTATTGCCGTATTCAGTTTATCAGCAGCTCAATCTCGGGGAGTTAAAATCAACATCTGTAACTCTTTTACTTGCTGATAGATCAATAAAAGTACCAAGAGGGACAGTGGAGGATGTCTTAGTTCAAGTTGATAAATTTATATATCCTGTGGATTTTATCGTCTTGGACACAGAACCTGTCAAATGATGTAATCCGATACCTGTTATTTTAGGTCGTCCATTTTTAGCAACTTCTAACGCTTTGATTAATTGCAGGAATGGAGTAATGAAGCTTTCATTTGGAAACATGACACTTAAACTCAATGTTTTTAATATGTGTAAGCAACCATATGAAGAGGAGGATGAAAGTGAAGAAGGTGACATGATTGAAACGATTGTGGAGGATCATATTCAAAAAGGGAGTTCTACCGATCCCTTAGAAATGTGTTTAATAAATTCATTTGAGTCAAATATACAATTAGATCCTGAAATCTCTGACATATATTCTTTACTTGACTGTGCACAGGTGATTGAAAATAAAAGATGGAAACTAAAGTTTGAAGAATTAGGAGAAAATGAGGATAAAAAGAACGAAATTTCAAAGTTGGAGTTAAAACCTCTGCCTGAAGGACTGAAATATGCATTTCTTGGAGAGAAACAAACTTACCCGGTGGTAATCGCTTCTACACTCACAAGTGAACAAGAAGATAAGTTGATTGAATTATTGAAAATGCATAAAAATGCAATTGGGTGGACTTTAAAAGACATAAATGGTATTAATCCTTTGATTTGCACACATAGAATACACCTAGAGGATAATGCCAAAACTTCCCAACAACCTCAAAGGAGATTAAATCCACATATGAAAGAGGTAGTGAGAGCTGAAGTTCTCAAATTACTTGAAGTAGGAATCATCTATCCGATCTCAGATAGTAAGTGGGTAAGTCCTACTCAGGTAGTACCAAAAAAATCTGGAATCACAGTCATTGAAAATGAAAAAGGTGAGTTAATACCAACTCGAGTCTCATCTAGTTGGAGGATGTGCATAGATTATAGAAAATTGAACTTGGCCACTAGAAAAGATCATTTTCCTTTACCATTCCTTGATCAGATTATAGAAAGAGTAGCAGGACATCCCTACTATTGCTTTCTAGATGGTTACTCTGGCTATTATCAAATTCCTATAGCACTAGAGGACCAAGAAAAGACTACATTCACATGTCCTTTTGGAACCTTCGCTTTTAGAAGAATGCCCTTTGGACTTTGTAATGCCCCAGCAACATTTCAGAGATGTATGTTAAGCATTTTTAGTGACATGATTGAGCATTATTTAAAAGTTTTCATGGATGATTTAACTGTGTTTGGAAATTCTTTTGATAATTGTCTTGAAAACTTAGAAAAGGTCTTAAAAAGATGTGAAGAAAAGAGTCTTGTATTGAACTGGGAAAAATGTCATTACATGGTTACTTCTGGAATTATTTTGGGACATATAGTATCTTCTAAAGGAATTGAAGTGGATAAGGCAAAAGTCGAACTCATTACACATTTGCCTCCACCAAAAACAGTCAGAGAAATCCGATCCTTTTTAGGACATGCTGGATTCTATAAGAGGTTCATAAAAAACTTTAGTGCTATATCTAAACCTCTTTGTAACCTCTTAGCAAAAGATGTATCATTTAAGTGGACTCAAGAGTGTCAAAATTCGTTTGAAAAATTAATTGGCCTCTTAACATCTGCTCCTATCATACAATCTCCTGACTGGTCTTTACCTTTTGAGCTCATGTGTGATGCTAGTGACTACGCTGTTGGTGCTGTATTAGGACAAAGAAAGGAAGGTAAATCCTATGTAATTTATTATGCAAGTAGAACTTTAAACAGTGCACAAATGAATTACACAACAACTGAAAAAGAACTACTTGCTGTAATATTTGCATTAGACAAATTTCGTTCTTACTTAATTGGTTCTTCAACTATTGTATTTACAGACCATGCTACTGTAAGGTACTTAATGTCAAAACATGATGCAAAACCAAGACTGATTCGATGGATTCTATTGCTTCAAGAATTTATTATCACTATCAAGGATAAGAAGAGAGCTGAGAATGTTGTTGCAGATCACTTATCAAGACTTACATCAGATTCATCAACAGAAATAACACCTATTAATGATTCTTTTCCTGATGAATTTTTATTTTCTACTGTTACAATGCCCTGGTATGCTAATATTGTTAATTTTCTTGTAACAGGAGAAATGCCACCTCAATGGAATGCTCAAGACAAAAGAAAATTTTTAACGGAGATGAGAAAGTTTTATTGGGATGATCCTTATCTCTTTAAATATTGTCGTGATCAAATATTTCGAAGATGCATACCCGACAATGAGCTAAATAAAGTTATTGAATTTTGTCATTCTGAAGCATGTGGGGGACATTTCTCATCAAAGAAAACAGCTGCAAAAATCTTGTAGTGTGGATTTTATTAGCCCACTTTATTTAAAGATACACATGCATTTTGTATAACTTGTGAAAATTGTCAAAAGTTGGGATCAATTTCAAAACGAAACATGATGCCTTTGAACCCCATTTTTGTTATTGAAATCTTTGATTGTTGGGGGATATATTTCATGAGACCATTTCCGTTATCATTTGGATTTACGTATATCTTAGTTGCAGTAGATTATGTCTCAAAATGGATTGAGGCTATTCCATGTCGACATAATGACCATAAAACAGTCATGAAATTTTTGAAAGAAAATATCTTAAGTCGATTTAGAATCCCTCGAGCCATTATAAGTGATGGGGGTAAGCATTTTTGTAATAGACCATTTGAAACATTAGTGAAAAAATATGGTATTACTCATAAAGTTGCCACCTCTTATCATCCTCAGACAAGTGGACAAGTTGAATTAGCAAATAGGGAGATAAAACAAATTTTAGAAAAAACGGTAAACCCAAATCGCAAAGATTGATCTTTAAGACTAAATGATGCACTGTGGGCTTATAGAACTGCTTTTAAAACTTCATTGGGTATGTCTCCCTATAGGATGGTTTATGGAAAACCTTGTCACTTACCTGTGGAACTTGAGCATAAAGCCTACTGGGCTATTAAAACTTTCAATGAAAATCTTGATTTTGCTGGACACATACATAAATTACAAATAAATGAACTTGAAGAATTGAGAAATGATGCATATGAGAATTCAAAAATTCATAAAGCTAAAATTAAAGCCTTTCATGATAAAATAATTCAGAGAAAAGCATTTGACACTGGTCAGAAGGTTTTGCTTTATAATTCTCGACTTCACATATTCCCTGAAAAATTAAGATCAAGATGGAGTGACCCTTTTATTGTGAAACATGTGTACCCTTATGGAATAATTGACATTGAAAATCCTAGAAATGGGAATGTGTTTAAGGTAAATGGGCAAAGACTCAAGCCGTTTCTGGAAAATCAAGCTTTTCATGAAGAATGTACGTTCCTGTCGGATCCTTGTTACGAGACCAATTAATCTTTGTTTTATATATTTACATATTTATATATATTTATTCTTCTTCTAACATTTTTTTTTTTACTTGCAGGTTAATTTAGTAGTTTTGTTCAAGTTTTGTTTTGCACCCCGGTTAAGTGGCAGATAACGGTACTTCGTGATATTTCAAATCAGTTTTGTCAGTTTCCCATAATTACTAATATATTCTCTTCTTCCCCCTTTTCTAAAAAAAAAAAAAATGGATGACATTCTAAAAAATTTGAAAAAGCGTTTTCCCTTATTGCCTCAAAATTCCTTGAAGAAAATTTACCAAGCAAGATGTGTAAGATTAAGGTTATTAATGATTATGAATATACCTGTTGATTTACGTTGGTTAATTGAAGCCAAAGTTAGATTGACAGGTGAATTTTCAGACTCATTAATTTCCTACATGCCTGGCTTAGGTAAAAGCTCTTTTCAAAAAAACGAAGAGCAAAACGATTAAATGTTTGTTACAAGTGTACACGTACGACTTGCAACACACGTTGCCGCACTTTAAGAATGGTGTCTGTAAATCGTGAAGATAAAATTAGGTTCATTAAGGATGGCCTGAGTAAGTAGTCTTTAGATAATATCTTATCGACTCTTGAGACGCATCATAGTGGATATGTGCATATTGCAATTCATGAATTATGGGACATATTCCTAAAAGAACATGAGCGGTACAGTCTCGGGAATCTGACTTTAAAAGACCCTGTTTGCCAATTTATAAGAAAATTGGATGGGAAGCCTATCCCCGACCCATAGAGGGCGTTTAAGCCGTTACTGGACGTAAAATCAGAGGAAGATGTGAGCCACAATCACAACTACTTGTATATATTTACTATAGCTGTTATTTTTAAATGTTTTATTTCAAACTCAAACGTCTTTTCAATAATCAACCACCTATAATCCTTTTTGAAAATTTTTCATTTTAAGCGACAACCCATGTGACTTTTCCAGCTAACAAATTGAAAATTGGTAAAAGGTGTTGAATCTTGTATTTCAAGCCAATAACCATGTGATTTAACTTTGTAATACATTTTGGCTCTATAAATACATTGCATTATTTCTGCATCTTTGTACAAACTCAAAATCATTCAAGAGAGAGCGTGAGTGTAATCATGGAAGGATCATCAACTTGTAAATTCACAAAAATTTGTGTCTTTTGTGGATCCAGCTCTGGAAAAACTAGTGAGTTTATAGAAGCAGCAGAAACCTTTGGTAAGATGTTAGCTGAGCGCAATATTCATTTAGTATATGGGGGAGGTAGTCTTGGATTAATGGGACGTGTGGCAACCGCTGCACAAAATAATGGCAATCGAGTTTTGGGTATCATAACAAAAGCTCTAGTTGTTGGAGACATTGTAGGAAAAACAATTGGGGATGAGTGACAGGTATCATCAATGCATGAACGAATTTCTTTTATGCTTCGTAATGCTGATGCCTTCATAGCTCTACCTGGAGGTTTCGGAACATTGGAGGAAATTTTTTAAATTGTCTCATGGGCACAATTGCAAATCCATAAAAAAACAATTGGTTTGTTAAACGTTGATAGTTTTTATAATGGGTTGTTATCTTTTCTTGACTATGTGGTGGAAAAACAATTTGTCTCATCTACAGCACGACAGATCCTCATTTCTGCTTCAACTGTTGATCAGTTACTCGATGAACTACAAACTTTTACACCTCTATCTGATCCAATAATGAGTCAAATAGATTGGTATACTGATAACAGTGAAAAGAAACGCAGGATAGATTTGACGCTTCGTCTGTAGCCTATCTATTTCTATGTATTTTTAAGCTTTTTTGTGTGGCTTGGTTTATTTTGTTGCAGGTTTAATTTCCAATAAAAGATGTTTCAGGTGATATCTTCTATATTTTACTCTTTCTATATTTTGACATTGAGGACAATGTCTCAATCTGGTTAGGGGGAGGATAGTTGATATATAATGTTAGTGTTAATTATTTTATTTTGTTGTTGTTATCACTTTGTTATGTAAAAAAAAAAAATTATCATGAATGGCGTGAGTAAAATGTTCATTTATGGATTCTTGAGACGCATTCTAGTTCTAGAATGGCAGAGTAAAGAGTACATTATAAACTTTCGAAACACATTCTAATTGGTTTATTTTTAATGCATTTTATGTATAATTGTTTGTTGCTTAAGTTTTTGGTAATTCTTGCGTAAATAAATTTGCTTTACTATCGATGTATGATTTTAAAATTGTTTAGTTTAAATCACTTTCTCTATTTAGGTTACTAAAGAATAACTTCTGAAATTATTTCTTGAGAACAATACTAAGCCTTGTGGTAAGATGGATGATTCAATATATATAGCCAAGAGAATTTCCATGTTTAAGTATACATATTATTTTCTAAACTCACATATCTTTTGTGAGTGAGTGGAGAGGTTTGAGATAACAGCTTACGAACTTTCATTGATCTTTTGAAATGGTTAATTTTTATTTGGAATGACATTATTTGGGATGATGAATGATTTGGTTGCTTAGCTGAAGGATAAAAAAAAAATTGAAAAAGTATTATGGTGATAAATTGCTCTTATGTTGTAATGATTCCTTATGTCTTTCAAAAAAGAAAAAAAAAATGAGTAAAAAAAAAAAGAAAGAAAAGAAGTCAATTCAGTTCAATAAAGTCTTCATTCAATTTTAGAAGACTAAAGTCATTAGGAAGCAATCTTATCACCGAATTCTATATTCGTAAGATTCGCATTAAATAATTAAAGTCTTGAAGCTGGCAATTTGGCAATAATGGTTTGACTCTAAATATTTAATTTTTCTATTTTTGGATCAATGTTAGTTTGTCTGTCTGTCCTTAAATGTAACTTTTTCTTGAGCGATTATTTGTTTTCCAACTCCATGAGTGAAATCCTAAGTCATTAAACAAGTTATTCACCTGTAAGGATATGGAGTTGAGGCTTTTACTTGGAACATTTTTAAGGCTATATATGTTGTGGTTTGTGGTAAGAAGGCTTTGGCTTAATTCACACACACACAAAAATATTTTTGGAAGTTATGATTGAAATAACCTTTATAGCGATTGTGATTTTAAAACTGACGTTTTGTTTGAAATACTTTGGTAGTGTTCAAATTTTATTTATGCTCGAATTGCTAGGGACTAGCAATAAGCCAGTTGGGGGGTGTGATGAACACTTGAAATTACACATTTAATAAGAGTTTTACATGATTGTTTTGTATTACTAGTGTATTTAATTTTCTTAACTTAAGTATGTTTACAATATTGTACTTAATTATCGTATAACTGTTTTGTAGCAGGTTCGGTAAAATGGGCATAACTTTCTACCTAAAGATCCAATTTAGGTGATTCTTAATCCTGTGCAGAGCTGACTCGATGGGCTAATATATTGTATTTCGCAAAGCATTGGAAATTCGAGTGGTTAGAGGGTGAAAATTGGCCTAGAACAGAATTGATCTGCAGTACAGGCCCAGTTTGAACAGTTATCAGTATTTGGCCCATAACTATATAAATACGTATCTAATACGTATGAGATCACTCAATTTGAAAAGATAAGAGACTTATATACAACTTTTATGTTTTGAGTGACAGCTAATTCGGATCACATCAATTCCAAATTGGATAATCAAGTGGGTGCCCAAGTGATAATGAATGCAAATTATTTTGCCACTATTCTTGACTTTCATCAACCAAGTGGTTCCCTCCAAATTTGTCTCAATTTATCCATGTTTTTCTATAAATAGGTGGCTTGTTTATGCCTAAAGAATGTAATTAGAAAGTTAGAATTTAGTTCAAAATACTTTTCCTTTGTATCCATTTCCTTGTACTATTATTTCTCTTGTTTACTATTAAGTCATGTTATTTCTTCTTCCATTTCTTTTTTTTTCATTTAGTTTTATTATGTCCAAATAATTTTGTTTAAGCTAAGGTGAAGGGTGAAGCTCTTGGCAAGGTAATAAGATATGTTTAATATTTATTCATGAATTTAATGCTTCATTTTTAAGTTATGCAAATTTATATATGATGTATTTATTTTGTTTGTAGAATTAATACCCTTTCTTCTAAAGTGGTGATTCTTGATTTATTATTGACAAACTTAATACTTGACACAATAAATTCTTGAAACCATTTACAAGATTTGGTTTATATAACCTTTCTTGTAAAGTGGGAGTCTTGATTTATTGTAGACAACTATAAAGATTGGCATAATGAAGACTTGAACCCATTTATAAGATTTGGTGTATAATAATTAAAAACAATAAATACTAATTAATATATAAATGATGGTGAACTTTAATTGCTATATTTTCCGGTTGGAACCTTCTTTGTGTGAGGATTCCAATTGAGTTATAAAAAAATTAAATATATTCTTATTTCTTATGCCAAGAGTGAATCTCCATAACCTTAGCTTTTTATTTGAATTGGTTAATTGAAATAATATTTGCAAACATCTTATACTGCATTAATTATCTTTAAAGTGTTTATAATTTGTAATTTTAATTCTACTTCCCTGTGGATCGACCCCGTTCTCATCGGGTTATTTATTACTTAGACAATTCTGCATTTGGGAATAACTTCTATATTCTGGACGTGTCAGTAGCATTATAGTGTTATAACTCTAGTGACCTTAGCACTGCAATGCCACCATTTCCAACACTGCGGTGCCACTCAAGTGCATAGGAAAACTAAAATTTTCTATTGTTGGGCATTTTTTATTGTTTTGTTTTTTGCACTACTCATTTTGTATTTCAAAATAAATTGATTGAAATATTATATTTTCAAAGTAATCTTTTTTGTGTTGATCTATTTGTTTTAGGATTTAATACGAATATGTTTATTGTCTATGCAAAAAATAATCGATTCAACGGAAGATTATCTTTTAGCCAAACAATAGGTATATTATAGTAATAGTTATGTGATAATTATCAAGTTTTTCATGCATGCAATAAGTTGGTTCAAAGAAAGGCTTATTTTTGGTAAGATATATTATAAATATTTGATTATTGTATTGATAGTGCCACTTATAGTTGATATTTTTGTCTAAAGAGTATATGTTTAATTACGTCATGCTTGTATATGCTTCAGGTTATAATACAATTATTAATTATGAACTTATTACTTGATTTATGTTCTCTCTATTCAATTTCCAATTTTGCGTCTCTATATCTACAAATATAAATTTTATCCATGTGCTTAATGACAAGAATTGAAAAAAATATATTATGATCGTTCTCGGCTGCATAAATTTTGACCTTGCATTTTGAATAGAATGACTTCTTGCTCTCGCTAATCTTATCTTCACTAAAGATAAAAAAGACTTAGAGAAGTGGGATCATTCTAATTGTATGAGATTATGACTATGAAATGTGCCATTCCGGAAAGCTTTAGGGGCCTATGTGTGAAGAGAAAAATACTAAGACATTTCTTGAAAATTTTGAAAAACATTTTTTGTTTTTCAAAATGAAAAAGCTAAAACAAATACACTACTACTGGCTAACCTTATTTCAATGAGGTATAAAGGAAAAAAAATATAAGGATGCGCATCATGGAGATGTCTAAATCCAATAGACACTTTAGTATATTTCACATGTGAGAATTGTGTATTTTTCATCCTTTCACCAACTAAATCCAATTATAAACGTTTTTCATTTTCCTAATTTCCCTTTCTTGTTCAAAGATTCTATTTAGAAGCCGACGACGCTGTCCAAGATTTTGCGGCTAATGTAGGACCATTTAGATAGATTTAATTGTGGACTCTTTTCTATCGGCATAAAGTTTTAAAATGAACGACTTCATTATGACAATTACTATTTTTCCTTCTCTTCAATGCATTCGCGAGGTTCTATTCTTAGACGGGAATAAGTTTATTTTAGTTCCATTTTCTCAACTTTTGGAGGACCACCAGCAGAAGACCAAGTCCTAAGACGTAGAAACTGGAAGATTTCCCTAATGATAAGAATTCCCAATCCTGAAATGAGGAGGATGTATTTCTATTTTCAAAGCATGCCTTTTTTCATGGAACTAATATATATTTTACTTTCAGAAACTCTTTAGGCCACAGTTAAATTACCTGACATCTTCGGAAGTGCCACTGAGTCACCAAAGTCTTAACTCTCATCTTTTTACTTTGAGTCTCCAATCCTATTTGTAAAAGCTTAAAAAGTATAGTTTGGCTAGTTTTTTAGATTTTTATTCTTTTTGTAAACAGTTACACGAAGATAACCAAACTTCTTGTCGATTCTAAACCGAAACTTTTAAAAAAAAAAAAACAACTACCACAATCGCTTAGATTTGGTTCTGTAACAAAGAAAAATCACTTCCCAACTTGAAATTGAAATGAGTTCATAATTCTTATAATACAGAGAAAATTGAAACTATCATTCGTATTCATATGAATTTTAAAAAGGTTTTGTTTATACTTAAAGCTAAAAGAAGAAAATAAAATAAATAAATAAATATTATTACTTGATTTTGACAATATTTGATTAATTATAATTGATTGATACAATTAATTGTGTTTTTCATTTTTTTTTTAACAAATTATTTTTAAATATTTGTTTATAACATTAAAAATTAATAATGATTCTTATCATCCTCCTTTAAACTATGATATAAAGTTTTTGAGATTCCAGCTTAATATTGTAAATCCTAACAACAAAATTCTACTGATCTTTTTTTAAGATTTGTTTATGATCTAGTCATTGAGACATTCAAATGATCTTGTCATAGTTTTTTTTTTCATATGATCTTGTCATGGATTTTTCTTAATATGAATATATTATGAGAATCTCCTTCAAACTTACCATAGAAATTTTCCAACTTCAAAGTCTTTTTTTTTAATATTCCCTTGTCATAATTTTGTTTTCTTCTTCTTCTCTCTCTCTTTTTTTAAGCACACTCCAAAACTAATCTAATATTTTCCGGAACCTTTTTTAAAGTGGGCTATCATCACATGGTGTCTATTCTAATTTAAACACTAGATAACTCTCAAAAAGGTATCTTTTTTTAAAAATATTTTTTACAAATTCCTAAAGGACCGATTTCTTATCTTTTCAAAGAAATATTTCATGATCCGAGCACAGCGTAAGGAAGGGGCTCCACCTTCATGTCCCACCCCCATCACCGCAAGGGTTCTACCATTGATTTCTTTCAACATCTTTAAGCATAACCTAGATGGCCAAGAGAATGGTGTTGAGCTTTTGGATTTCTTGTTTAGCACTAGAAAAAAAAAACTCATAGTATTATATTTTATTCAGCCATCACCATAATCATGTTTACGACCCATCATTCAAGTGGTGTTCAATTTAAAATTAGACTCTCAAATCGACTCAATCTGCTTTGATATCATGAAGAAAAATAATAATAAAGAAAAAATTGAAACTATCACTCTTAATCATATGAACCTTAAAAAAGTTTTATTTATACATAACATTGAAAGAAGAAAAGGAAAGAAAGAAATAAATAAAATTATATAATTTTAAAAATATTTGATTAATTATAATTAATTGACACAATTAATTATATTTTTCATTTCCTATTCAACAAATTATTTTTAAATATTTGCATATAATATTAAGAATTAGTAACGATTCTTATCAATCCGCATAACAAAGCATTTGCAGAACTCCAACTGTAATCATCGTACACTTCTAATTTTCTATTTTGTTCTGAACCCACACACACTTTTCACGTGGTTTCAATAACTTATGATTGTGAAATTAACCCAACAACAACATTCTTATAATATATTAAAAAAAATCAAAGATTCAATAATCAATAGATAGCCCAAAATTCAACGGAAGTTAACATAATTTTTACCATCAATTCTTTTTTTTTTTTTGGGTGCACGTGTAGGATGAAGAACTTGAAGCTGCTACATGTTTGCATGAAAACAAATAAAGATCCTTCCTCCGCTTCTTAGATTTATAATAAGTTGTAGTTATTGTTATATTACTAAATAATTCATGAGTCACGTAAACGGCGATTCTATCTTCTATCTTTTTATCTTGCTGTTTTCATATATGTTTTGAAGAAAAGACACAAAATCATCGTTAATGGTTCTTTAGTCTATGAGATATATATATATATATGTGTGTGTGTGCGCGCGCGCTCTGTTTCATCGAATATTTCCATCTGAAAACAACTGACCTTGTACGGGATGAACATTAGTTGAATCTCTGAATTTTAGAATTTAAGATGAATAAACAAATTAATGAAGAACAATACTAGAACCTTTAGATTTTTGAAGATAGTAAACTGAAAATTTTGACTGAAAACGTTTTGAAAAGAAAGGAGAGTGAAGTGATAGTTTTATTTTTCTTTTTTAAAGAGAATGTCTCACTTTATTATGTCAACGAATAAAGTCTAAATGAACACAAGCACAAAGTCTAAATGGTATAGCATCTATCCAAACATCAAAGAGGGTAGAACAAGCACCCCATTTAGCTAGAAAGTGTGCTATTGAATTTATTTCTATCCTAATGAATACGCACGAAGCATTTTCATGGTTGCGTAGTAACACAACTATCAACCACAATAGGTTCTCCTTATTCCCTTTGAACTATTGTGAAGTGATGGCATCACCATAGACTTACAATCTGACTCTACTATCAATCGGCCATAAAACGATCCTTGAATTCTCAGCTCCCACAAATCCTGAAGGGCAATCTCAAGGGCTATACAATCTAATGCTAGTGGTGAACAAGAAGATAAAATATATTTTGTAGCACACATAATCACCAAGCCATCTGAATCCCTAAGAATCCAACCTATCCCTATCAATATTATGAATCAACCTCCGCACCAATACCCTAACTTTTTGGGGGCACAATAAGGGCCTAAATAGACTTCAATACATCCCTAATTGGGGAACCTGAGACACTACTATTTTCCTCACCATGTTTAGTTGATTGTGCTACATTGTATCCAGACAGAATATACACCACTAGAGGAATAGTGCACACCATAAGTTGGTCATTTCCTCGATAACTAGCCAAAGGAATTGAAGCCACTAAACTTACATCAACCGGCGACAATAACTTGTTCATCAGCCCAAAGTTCCATCCACCATGCTCATACATTAGATTAGCAACTCTATAGATATCCCTCCCAAAGCTAGATGTTATTTTTTTGAATGAAAAGGTCTGGTAAACTAAGGGTCAGAAAATACAGCAATTTGAGGAACCATTCCCCACTCTTTATCTAATTCCCACATGCAAAATATCCCCACCCCAAGAAAGACTTGTCCAAATAAATGAACAATCCCTAGTAGCTGAATCTTTTGAAAATATCATTTTAATTTTCAATTTTTTTTTCATCATTTTTTTATAACTCCCCCAAATTTAAAGTGGTACTACTCGCCAAGTTTCATTGTTTTTTTTTTCTCTCCAATCATAACACTGCAAACTCTATAATATTTTTCACTATGCTCAGTATTATGGTGTTAAGGTTATCTTGTGTACTTAAATTCAAAGTTTGGGTATGTAATGTGGCTATTCAGTAAAATGGATGTTTAGGCTCAAATGTGTGACTACAAATAAATACACAGTAAGGGTAGGCTAGAAAAGCACAAATACTTCAAATATGACCTAATTTTATTTTCATATTCATGTGTTTTCTAGGATTTCGCCTCAAGCCATAATAAAAAAAGTTTTATAGTCTCTATTCATCAAGATTAGAGTGAACTACTTAAGCATGAGCATCTCTAAGCAAAAATTCAACTAACACAAGCTCCATTCAAGGTCTCAAAAATTGGTGATCACAACAAGGTCAAAATCCATCTAAGTAATGGTGCATGAATTATTTAATGTATCTATCGTTTCCTAGGAAATTGTAAAATAATTTCTATAATTTCTCATCATGGACTAGCAACCATTGAAGAGTGCTTCCCTCTTTAAATAAATAATATACATGGCAAAAAGAAGTAAATAAATATCGTATGTGTAAATAAACACTAAAGAGTGTTCCCCCCCCCCCTCCCCCCCCTCCTAAAATTTAATTTTGACATTGTCTCCAATGGCGAGAAAAAGTAAATAAGGTAAGGAAATCTCCTAGTGGATGATGTTTCAGCATGGTGGTGTTCAGATTTTGAAGCCATTTATATTGCTGGGTTGATGCTTAGTTGCTGAAGTGGGCACCAGCTTCTAACTAAGGCTTTTAAAATTCTTCATTTTTTGGTTTATTTGGCTGCATTTTTATATGCTGAAGCAGAAGCACACAAACAAGCAAAATCTTCCAAGCAAATAATAATGCAGAACAAGTTATTAAGAAATAAAGAGAGAAAATGGTAGAAAGAAGAACACACAAAGAATTACGTGGTTCGGCAACTTGCCTACGTTTACGGCGGATCAAGATCACACTCTTCTCTTATTATGAATCATAAGGCACTCACAAAGTATGCCTTTTACAAGAAAGATCACAAAAAAAACTCTCACTCTCACTCTAGAGATTTTCTCTCACAAAGAACCACAAAGACTATCACTAAGATCACACAGATTTCTTGTTGATCACAAAGATATGTTTACAAGCCAATTGATAGCCTTTATATAGGCTTTGGGACGAACTAGGTTTACCCTATACGTGTGGGAGTCATAATAGGGAGTCTTGAAGCAAGTGGGAGACAAAATAAGGAAGTTTCCTTATTTCGAGATATTGTTCCCGTCTCCAGCGCCGCGGCGCTGGCGCGCCCGTCTGAGCGCTGCGATGCTAGTCTCTTGGTGCCGCGGCTCTCAGGTTCTAGAATGAGCACTGCGACACTCACGCCTGGTCACAGTGGTGCTAGCGCCTAGTGCTCCCTTCTTTATTTTCCGCTTCCTTTCACGTTCCTCTTCGATCCATGCGCACTCTACACACTTGGCTTGCTCTCCAAATCATATTCCAATGATTTTCAATCAATATTCTCACAAATCCCCTCCTTGATTTAAAATCATCTACAAAGCAACTCGATCTCTCATTTTCGCATCTTCGGTCACCCTCACAAAGTAGTGACTCCAGTTAAGTCTTTGCATAGGATGAACTTAACTGAGGGCAGTGGCTTAGTCAACATATCAGCAGGGTTTTTAGATGATGCTATCTTTGTTAGACTAACTTCACCACTTTAGACAATTTCATGAATGTAATGGAGCCTCACATCAATGTGTTTCGATCTCTCATGGAACATTTGATGCTTGCTTAGGTGTATAGCACTCTGGCTGTCACAATATACACCGATGTTTACATTTTTACCAGCCAATACCTCCGCACATATGCCTTTTAACCACACGGCCTCCTTGATAGCTTCACAAATAGCTATGTACTCCACCTCTGTAGTAGAGAGTGCAACCATATGTTGTAGAACTAATTTCTAACACACACTACACCTAAACACTGTGAATACGTTGCCTGTTAATAATCTTCTCTTATATAGATCACCTGTATAATTTGAGTTTACATACCCTCTTACCATTTCATTGCTGTCCTCATCCCTCTTATATATCAATCCATGATTTGACGTCCCCTTGAGATATCTCAAAATCCACACTGCAAGCCAGTGATCTTTTCCCGGATTTACCATGTATCTACTCACCACACTCACAACCTGTGCTATGTTTGGTCTTGTACAAACTATTGCATACATAATGCTCCTCACAGTGCTTGTATACGGTACTTTGCTCATCTGCAGTTTCTCCTCATCGGATGTCGGCGATTGTGCTGCTAAAAGTCTGAAATGCATTGCCAAATGAGTAGAGACAGCCTTCGCGTTAGACATACCAAACTTCTCTAGAATTTTAACTATATATCGCTGTTGGGACAAGAAGATAACATCTCTTCTTTCCCTCACAATATCCATACCTAAAATTCTCTTTGCTGCTCTCAAATCCTTCATTTCAAACTCGCCACTTATCTACTTTTTGAGCTTCTGTATTTCTTCCATATTCTTGCATGCGATCAACATATCATCGACGTATAGAAGAAAATACATTATCCCACAACTTATGTTCTTGAAGTACACCCATCAGTCATACTTGCTCCTACTAAAACCACAAGCCATCATAAACTCATCAAATCTCCTATACCACTATCTAGGTGATTGCTTTAACCCGTATAATGACTTCTTTAGCAAACAAGCATGATCTTTTTTTTGGGTCTCCTCGAACCCTTGCGGCTGTGCCATGTATATCGTTTCTTCAAGTTTTTCATGTAGAAAAGCTGTCTTTACATCTATATGCTCTAGATGTAAATCAAGGTTTGCACATATGGCTAACAAAATCCTAATAGATGTGTGCTTGACAACTGGAGAGAATATCTCATGAAAATTGACTCCCTCTCTCAAAGTAAAACCTTGTACTACTAACCTAGCCTTGAATCTTATAGGCTCAATCCCCGGTATCCCCTCATTCACCTTATACACCCACTTGCATCTGACTAGCTTCTTTTAAAGTCTCTCCACCAATATTTAGGTATTGTTCTTCCTAAGAAAACTAATTTCTTCTTCCATGGCCTGCTGCCGCCATTCTTTCTTGTTTTCACTCTTCATAGCCTTACCATATATCCTATGCTCATCATACTCAATAGTGTAAGCAGAATTAAAAGCATGAGCAACTAGTCTGCTTGTGCATACCTGACTGGTGGGTTAATCATTCTCCTCAACCTATCTCTGGCTAACTGGTACTCTTTAAGTTCCATCTCAAGAGTCCTAGTCTTTCTTTAGGTGGACTTGGAGAAACTCGCCAGTGTTCTTGGTTCATCTTCAAGGATCTCCTCGTTGAAGTGTTGATCTGGGGGCATACCAGATCCATGTTCAGGCTCCACTTCAACTTCTATTGACTCGGGTGCTAAGTCTTCCTTAGGCAAAGGTTCTTCTTTCTCATCTTCTTGGGAGGTTTTCAGCATCGTCATCTCATCGAATGTCACATTATGGCTTATGATACTCCTTGGTGGTGTTAAGTCCTTACACCACACCTTGTATCCTTTCACTCATTTGGGATATCTTATGAATACCTCTTTGATAGCTTTAGGTTCTAATTTCCCTTCCTTAACATGTACAAAGGTAGGGCAACCAAATATTCTGAGGTGGTCATACTTCAGAGGATTGCCAGACCATTTCTCTTCTGGCGTCTTGAAGTCAATTGCTGATGAGGAACTTCTATTAATCAAGTAAGCTGCAGTTACTACAGTTTCTCCCCAGAATGTCTTGGACATCTTCGTATTGGTAAGCATGCATCTAACCCTTTCAAGTAGGGTCCTATTCATCCTTTCAGCTACGTCATTCTGCTGTGGTGTTGATCTTACTCTTCTATGCCTTGCAATCCCATGCTTGGCACAAAATCCATCAAACTCTCTGTTGCAAAATTTAAGACTGTTGTCAGTTATTAGCCTCTTTACCCTTTTGCTAGTCTGATTCTCAACAAGAACCTTCCAAGTCTTGAATACTTCAAAGGCTTGATCCTTGCTCTTCAACACATAGACCCACAGCTTCCTCGAATAGTCATCAATTAAGCTGAGAAAATACCTGGCACCACCACGTGTAGTTGTCTGAGCTGGTCCCAAAAGATCCGAGTGTATATAGTCAAGAGTCCTCTTAGTCTTGTGCTCGCCGGTACTGAACCTCACCCTATGTGCTTTCCCAAGCACATAATGCTCACAAAACTCTAAAGGCTGTAACTTATCCTCACCAAACGCCTTTTGACTATATAACTCTTTTAGGTTTCTCTCGCCTAGATATGCCAGTCTAAGATGCCACAACTTAGTTTGCATACTCTCATCATCTACAAAGAATAGTGCAGAACCACTCACTACTTCACCCTTAAGCACATAAACACCTTTACGCTTCTCTATTCTCATTACCATCATGGAACCCTTCAACACTCTTAAAATCTGTCCGTCGATCCTAATGAAACACCCATTCTGGTCTAAAGTTCCTAGTAAGATCAAGTTTCTCTTAAAATCAGGAACATACATAACATCTGTCAACTCTCTCACTCACCCATCATGTAGCCTAAGTTTAATACTACCAATTCCCATCATCTGACATGCAATATCATTACCCATTAACACCTTACCACCACTAATAGGCTAGAAATTTGTAAATCAAGACTTGTGCGGGCACATGTGAAAAGTGCAACCAGAATCAAGATCCCATTGATGAGAGTTCTTACCATCAGTAGCGACGAGTGTCTCTGCGCTGTCATAGCTATCATCATAGGCAAGCGCAGCATCCGCTTTCTTCTTGTCTTGTGCTTTCTTCTCAGGACAGTCTTTATGAAGTGCCTCTCTTTCTTGTAGCAATAATACTTCCTAGGAGTCCTAGACTTCGACCTTGAGCCTTTTTTCTTCCCATCTCTATATGAGGGTCTTCCTTTTACAGACAAGTTTTCTGCATTGCCCTCGGTCTGTTTTCCTAATAACTTTGCGTTTAATGATGATGTCACATCACTCATCATTAAACTCTCTCTGCCGTAGAGTAGTGTATCAATAAAACTCTCATAGCTCTTGGGGAGTGAACTTAACAGGATAATTGCTCTATCTTCATCTTCTATCTTGCTGCTGATAAACTCAAGATCAAGGATGATCTTATTGAAGGCGTCTATATGATCTTTCATCGGCGTCCCCTCTGAAATGAAGGGCTGATACAACTTCTTCTTTATATGTAATCTGTTGGCCAATGATTTTCTCATATAAAGATAGTCAAGCTTCTTCCAAATACCTATTGTCGTCGACTTACCTACTACTTCCCTTAGTACTTCATCGCTCAACGACAGAACGATTGTGCTATGAGCTCTTTCTTGAATGTCCCTTCTTTCTGCTTCAGCTCTAGATGACTATGGCGTCTTCTCTTCATCACTAGATGGAGCTGCAGTCTTCTCTAATGCCAAACCAAGCCTTTGGCTCACCAACAACGCCTTAACCTTCATATTCCACAGATTGAAGTCATTCGTACCCTTAAATATCTCTACCTCGTACTTGGGTGTGGCCATGTCTACTTAGAATCAAAGCTCTGATACCAGTTTGTTGAAGCAGAAGCACACAAACAAGCAAAATCTCCCAAGCAAATAATAATGCAGAACAAGTTATTAAGAAATAAAGAGAGAAAGGGGTAGAAAGAAGAACACACAAAGAATTACGTGTTTTGGCAACTTACCTATGTCCATGACGGATCAAGATCACACTCTTCTCTTATTATGAGTCATAAGGAACTCACAAAGTATGCCTTTTACAAGAAAGATCACAAAGAAAACTCTCTCTCTCACTCTAGGAATTTTCTCTCACAAAGAACCACAAATATTATCACTAAAATCACAAAGATATGTTTACAAGCCAATTGATAGTCTTTATATAGACTTTGGGATAACTTAGGTTTACCCTATATATATGGGAGTCATAATAGGGAGTCCTGAAGTAAGTGAGAGACGAAATAAGGAAGTTTCCTTATTTTGGGATACTGTTCTCGTCTCTAGCACCGCGACGTTAGGATATCATCATTGAGGTGCTGGCGCACCCGTCTGAACGCTGCAGTGCTGGTCTCCTAGTGCCACGGCGCTCAGGTTCTGGAATGAGTACCACGGCGCTCACGCTTGGTCGCTACGGCACTGGCACCTGGTGCGCTCTTCTTCATTTTCCACCTCCTTTCATGTCCGTTTTCGATCCATGCGCACCCTACGCACTTGGCTTGCTCTCCAAATCATATTTCGATAATTTTCAATCAATATTCTCACATTATAGTTATGCTTCAACTCTTTTTTTTTTCAATCTCTGTTGGGCATGATTTGTTGTTAAGTAACAACATTAAAAAAAATATTAAATTTAAAAACTAAAATTTGATTGGGTTGCCTCTCAAGAAGCGATTGATTTAACATCATTAGCTTGACGTCTTCTTTGTTGGCTCAAGAAGGATCAAACTACAAATCTGAGGCATCTTTCTTGTGGAACTTAAGTCGATGTCTTCGGGTGTTAACATTCTTTTTCTTCGACTTCTATAGCTTTATGAGAAAATCTTAAAGAGGCATCCCTAACCCTTTTTACTTTTAGGCTTCCCATAAAATATTAAATCTTAGATAGGAATATTGTACCCCATTGCCTATTTTTGCTATTTTCTTTTGAAATTACTTTGCCTCGTTTTAGTCTTTATACTGCACAGTGATGCCTTTTCATGACATTAGGGTTAGATGGCTTCTATCACTTTTAACCTTAAAGGTAATCGTGCTTCATCTAGAATTACCATGTCAATCTGGAAATAATGAGAACAATCCTTAGAAATCTGTAGATTAAGGTAATCCTTTTGAGGTCTCTCAAGTAGTAGAAGTGGTGAACTGCAATGACTTGAAAAGCTTTGTTGTTTATTTTTATTCTTCTACATCTTTTACTTGTGCCTTTTAATTTTCCTCTATTTTCACTTTATCTACATGATGATCATCATTTGATTTGGCTAGCTCAATGATTACAGTTTGCTCCATTCCACTATCTACATTGATTGCCTTGTAATGTTCACCTTCTAGAGCATAATTATAGCTTATGTCTATAATTTGTTCAACTTGAGTCTCTTTAATCCTCAAATAAGAATATTGGTTATGTAAGAGAGTATCTATGTTCTTCATGCTTTGTATGAACACATCTTTTAAAGTGGACTTCTTCTTATGCTACAATATATTTTCTATTGGAAGCTTAAGAAGACTTGCTTACCTTGACGTTGTTTCTTGGTGGCTACTACAAGAAACATTTATACAATCCCTCCATTCTTGATAATAGAAATTGAAAGTAGGGTTATGCTGCTATTGGTTCTAACCTCCAATATAATGTGGAATTTTAATGTATTGACCATTTGGATGGTTATCACAAAACAATAAAATCACATGTGATCTGTTCTCTACTCTCGATGATTTTTATCGAAGCAACACTTTTAGTTATCCATTGATACTCATTAAAGCCCATCTCTT
This sequence comes from Ailanthus altissimus, assembly GCA_946807835.1. Lineage (NCBI taxonomy): Eukaryota > Viridiplantae > Streptophyta > Magnoliopsida > Sapindales > Simaroubaceae > Ailanthus > Ailanthus altissimus. The sequence continues at coordinate 19,638,541 of OX327698.1, forward strand.
TTAACAAGTTAGAAGCATCATCAATAGAATTATTCATAAACGCACCTCTTGCTGCAGAATAAATTATAATTCTCAAATGTCTAACTAACCCATAGTAGAAGGTTTGTACATGCATCCATTTTGGAATCCCATGGCGTAGACATTTTCTCAGTAATTCTTTGAATCTGTCCCAAACTTTACATAAAGATTCTGAATCATCCTACATAAATGAAGTGATGTCGTTCCTCATTCTTGTTGTTCTTGGTGGTGGGAAGAATCTAGCTAAATATTTTTGTGCCAAACCATCCTATGTTGTAATAGATCTTAAGGGTAACGACCTTAGCCAAATCTTTGCTTTATCCCGAAGTTAAAATGGAAATTGTCTGAGCCGTATTGCATCATCTGAGACTATCATATTTGCATAGATCACAAATTTCTAAGAAATTTATAATATACTCACTTGAATCTTTATTTGGTCATTTGCTAAACTGCACTGAAGCTTTCAACAATTAGATTACCTTCGGCTGGATTTCGAAGTATTCGACATCTATGTCAGGTTTTTTAATACTAGACTATTTGTCGCTTACTTATGGGATAACAAAGTCTCATAGTAGTCTTTGTGTTCTAACTTGGTTTTTTTCATCCATCATGTAGGAATTAAACATATTACGAGATGAAAACAAAACAAAGTAAAGTAACTGTACAAAAGTAAAAGAAAAGTCACTGTATAAAAATATATTTGAATTAAAAACAAAGCAAAATAACGAAGTAAATTAATTCCATACAATTAATAGTATATTAAAAAGATAAATAATAGTAAAATAATCACAATTCAATATAAATAGAAATAAACAAAAGCAATTAAAAACACAACAATAAAAATAAAATAGACAAAATCAAATGAAATAAATAAGACAAAATAAAATAGAAATTAAACAAAAATTAATTAAAGCAACCAACAATAAAATAAAATACAATAAAATAAGATAGAAATAAAAATAAAATATGAATTAAAACCAAGATAGATTAGTATTAGTATTGGCAATAAAATATCTAATCCCCTGGCAACGATGTCAAAAACTTGTTGTATGATTTATATGCTAAAGGCAAGTACACGCTATAAACAAAGTAATAAAGTGATGAGTTGAGTATTGATCCCATGATGAATTGTTATTATTCTTAATTAATTACTAAAATGGTGTCTTCTTGCTATTATTTAGATAAATGATAACTTTGATTTTATTTATGTTAAAACTGATTTCTAATTCTATAAATGAATCCTAATTATGTAAATGGTGTAAAGTGCAATCACTATATGAAGAGTTATAAGATTATAGTTATCCCTCCATATGATTTTATTGTCCCATTATTATTCACTCAATTCAATTATTGGCCATAATACATATTTCATCACAAGCCTCTTTCGATAGTCTAGTGATTATACCTTAATTTAAAAAATTTCTATATTCCTATAGTAATTCGAATAAATCCAGGTTCATTATGAATAAGTTGTATTTACTATACATGCTATATAGGTATATTTTTATCCTATATCAAAACTTGTAGTTATTATTTCATAATCATGCATCAATTTGTCTAGGTCTAAACAATATAATGCCTTTTTAAAATTTATCCTAATGTTCTATAATCATTCAATCACTATTCCAAAGCATATTGAAAGCGTTAAGAAAAAAATAAATTGAATAATAATTGAATTAATAATAATAAGAATCAAATATTCAATTAAGTCTACGTATTGAGTTCAAATCTACAACTATAGATAATACAATTAAATCAGCATAACTAGAGTTTAAAGGCTAAATAACAATAATAAAATATGATACAACCAAATCCAAACCAAATTTAGTAAGATAAGATGCCCTTCACTCAATCCGTAGACTTGGTTGAATCTTTCAAAGATTAGCCTAAAATGCTCTTAAATGTGTAATTTCTCTCCAAAATAACTTTAAATGTTGTTTTTGCACAATAAAAGAATGATTTATGGGTTACGAATGTGTTAGAATTGAGAGAAAATGGGTTTAGATTAGGTTAGGGGAAGAAATCCACTCTTTAGAGGCGAACCAAGGTATTTATAGAATCGTCTATAATCATTCATACATTGCTACAATGATTTCAATGTTGCTACAATACTTTGACCGTTGCTACAGCACTTTAACAATAATTTAACCACTACACAATGATTTAATCGTTAGTGAACAGTGGCCATGGCTATAGTAATTAACTATGTGGTGCTACAATATCCAAATCACTACTCATATTTGCTGTAGTGATTTTGTTAGTAGTAATTTTCTTCTTTTGCTCAAATTTCATCATTTCTCATCTTCTCGTTATTTAACCCTACAACAATAACATTTAACACATAATAACCCTTAAATCATTCAAAAATGATCAATTACTAAGATAAATGAGATTGGATTATAGATCCAAAATACACTCATCATAAGCATGATAAAGGAAATCAAAATTTAAATTTATTTATTTTAGGAGCTATTAGGTGTATTTCTCTTTTTAGGATTATCTTTTTTCTACTTTGATTTATTCATATTACGTTCATTTTCTTATTTTAATTTATTTCTATTAGGTTTATTTCTCTTTTTAGGTTTACCATTTTTCTATGTTGGTTTATTATAAACTCTATAAATACTTAAATGTTCATCAATGAGAACACAACAAGTAATGTAATATTTTCTCTTCTCTTTAAATCTCTACATGAGATAAATCTTTCCCTTTTGATATTTGGGAATCTCAATTTACCATCCATCCTATTCAATATTAGAATATAGAAAGTAATAACTGCCAATTTCTATTGCTTTTTAGTACATGTTCTTTGCCAAGGTTCCTCTAATATGACCTTATTCATGTATAAGAATCGAACCTTTTGAACGGAACAGAACAAAGAAATTCATGAAAACTTTAATTATCAAACTAGATTCAAATTTTCTTAAGGCCCTACTATTAGGTGGAGGACCAAAAGGCGAAGGATATATATATAGCAATTTGTAACTTTATCCTAAGTAAAAAGTGTCCACAATTAAACCCGACTAACTAGTACGTCAACTACAAAAGTTTGAATAGCACTAGTATTTTCTAGATAGAATCTTTAAATAGAAGGGGAAATTTAGAAATTGAAAAAACTTTTAGAATTAGATTTACTTGTTGAAAGAAGAGAAGAATAAATCAATCTCAATTCATGTAGGGAACATATAGAAGGAAATTCTTATTGTGTGAAAAATGTTTTTATGTATTAATTAAGGGTGAGCATTATACAGTTCGGTTCGATTCGGTTTTCGTCAAAATCGAACCAAACCGTGGTTATTCAACTCTCTCATAAGGGAGAATAAAAAAAAATTGAAGGTAATGCAAAACTCGTACTAGACAGAGTCAGTTTTTTTATATACAATTTGGCTCATTTTAGATTTCAAGATTTGAAAAAATTAAAAAATATATATATATATATATAAGATAGATGGGATTCAAACCTATGATTGGAGGTTAAATTTCCTCCACTCTACGAACTCAGTTACATCGTGAATTTCATTTACAATCTATTATATCATTTTTTATTTAATCTTTAAGATGAAATAATTGAACAAACTAAACATAATTGACTCGAACCCAAGACCCAAAAGAATTAATACCCCACTTTATAAACTCACTGCAACTTGTTTTTAGTTTATAACACATTCTATTTTATTATATTATATTATATTTAATCTTTAAAATATAATAATTGAACAAACTAAACTTATTAGACTTCAGCCTAGGACCAAAACCCTACTTTACCAACTCAATTATCGTTTGTTTTTAGTTTAAAACACATTATATTATATTTAATAAGTTATATTATATTTAATCTCTAAGATATAATAATTGAAAAAACTAAATTTATTAGACTTGAACCCAGGACTTAAAAGGACTAATACCTATTTAACCAACTCTGGTACAACTTGCTTTCAATTTAGAACACATTCCATTTCATTATATTACATTTAATTTTTAAAGTACAATAATTAAAAAAGCCAATATTTTTTTCAATTTATAACTCATTCCATTTCACTATATTATATTTTATCTTTAAAATATAATAATTAAAAAAACAAAAATTTTGAACTCGAACCTAGGACCTAAATAGACAAATATCCCTCACTCACTAATTGAGCTAAAGCAGACTTTTTATATGAAAATGCATTTTTCTTTTCATGTTCAAATTTTAAAATATTATTAAATAAAAAAATTATTTTTTCAATTCAATTCTAGTTATATATATAACTGAACCGAAACTGGACTGGACTGCTAGATTGTTTAAAAATAAAAACCAAATGATTTTTTTTAATGTAGAAACCAACCTGAACCTACTGATTCAGTTTGAACAAGTCGAGTTGTTTTGGTTTTTAATTCATTTTTTTGCTCACCTTTAGTATTAATTGTGTTGGATCTATATTTAGATGTGATCCCAACTGTAAAATGAAACCAAATAGAGATATTTTAAGACAATAATGCATCTCTGGCTTGTAAAAGTTGCATATGTATGATATGAGTTGTTGGGTTTTATTATTTTCTATGTAGACTTACATATTAACAATAATTATACATTATAGGTTACCATAAATAAAGGCCCAATTCAAGTGATTTATTTGGATTCTCTCTTAGTGGGATTTAGAGACATTGGCTTATTATATATAAAGACCCAATAGTAGTTAACTATTATTGATGGAATGATAGTTAATCTAATATATAAAGACCATGTATAGGATTTTGGTCCCCAAGGTAAGTAATTATTTGTAGTGTTTTTCTCCTCTTCCCGTCATAGAGAGAGAACCTTATTAATCACTACACAAATTTGATTGTGGAAGGTCTTTTTAATCTCATTTCTTATTGAAAATTGCCAACTCTCACGTTCTAATCACTATAGATTCCTCAAGTAAACTTTTTTCAACATGTATCCTAATAATTTGACTTGATAGACTAGAGTTATATTCTAAGGGTATTAATCTTAATTTATAATTATGTATGTGGTACCAAAGTAAAAATTATTTTAAATTATTAGGATTGTTTATACATATATTCATATTTGAATGTCGTTTCCCATATGGCATGTTAGGGTAGAGATATTATATGTATGCATTTTGAGAATTTTACATTATTTTATTAAGGAAAACATAAGGTTTATAGTTTTTATTATGATTTAAAGATTTAGTTTTAAGTAAGGGTATTTGATTTGAAGAATTAAGGATGAGAGCATCAAAAGTTATCTTCAATTTGTGTTTTTTTATATTTTGCGTTCTTCGACAAATCTAGAGTTTCTATATTCTTATGCAACATAGTGGTGCCACTTTATAGTGTTGCAATGCCGCCCAAGCATCAGTGTCATGGCAATGCATGGGCAATGCCATAATATTAGGATGGTAGGTTAATTTTGAGATAATTTTTAAGGTTTTTGCTTTTTAGAAGAATTGGCTGGACCTGACTCGGTTCATGAAAATTTGGTCTGAACCCCACCCATTTGAATATGACCCGACCATTATTAACCCAAGATTAACCCACCACTCAAGCATTAGCTAGAAAAGGGTAAAAACAAAATTCAACATCGTGGCAATGCTATAGTGTTAGGATGGTAGGTTTTTTTACATAATTTGTGAGGTTTTGATTTTTAGAAGAATTTGGTCGACCTGACTCGGTTCATGAAAATCTGGTCAAAACCCCACCCATTTTAATTTGACCCGATCATCATTGATTCAAGATTGACCTTGTTTTTGGGCCATTAATAGCACCACAGTGTTGTAACTCTAGTGACCTTAGAGCTACAACGCCACCTTTTCCAGCAACGTAGTGCCACTCTAGCACATAGGAAAACTATGTTTTTTATTATTTGGCATTTTTTTATTTTTTTTGCACTACTCATCTTGTATTTCAAAATAAATTAATTGAAATATTATGTTGTCAAAGTAATCTTTATTGTGTAGATCTATTTGTTTTAAGATTTAAGATGAATAGGTTTATTGTATATGCAGAAAAATAATCGGTCCAAAGGATTATTATTACTTTTAGTCAAAATATTGGTATATATGTAATAATAAATATATGATAATTATCAAAATTTTCATGTATGCAAAAAGTTGTTCTAAAAAAAGGCTTATTCTTGATAATATTTATTATCAATATTTGATTGTTGTACTGATAGTACTACTTACAGTTGGTATTTTTGTCTAAAGACTGTTTAATTATGTCTATAATTATAAATTTTATCCATGTGGTTAATGACGCAAACTTTAAGAATTGGAAAGAGAATATTATGATTGTTCGTAGATTTTGACCTTCCACATTGAATAGAATGACTTCTTACTCTCACTAATCTAAGCTTCACCAAGGATAAAAGAGACTTAGAGAAGTGGAATCGTTTTAATTGCAGGAGTTTATGACCATGAAATGTGCAATTCTAAAAAGCTTTAGGGGCCTATGTGAGAAGAAAAAAATGCTAATATATTTCTTGAGAAAATTGAAAATTATTTTGGTAAAAACGAAAAAGCTAAAACAAACACACTACTATTGGCTAACCTTATTTTAGTGAGGTATCAAGGAAGAAAGAAATATAAGGATGGGCATCAAGGAGATGTCTAAATCCAATAGGCACTTTAGTATATTTCCCACGTGAGAATTGTCTATTTTTCGTCCTTTCAACAATTAAATCCAATTATAAACGTTTTTCATTTTCCTAATTTCCCTTTCTTGTTCAAAGATTCTATTTAGAAGCCGCCGGCGCTGTCCAAGGTTTTGCGGCTAATGTAGGACCATTTAGACAGGTTTACTTGTGGGCTCTTTTCTATCGGCATAAAGTTTTAAATTCCCATAACCATGGCTTTCGGTTTCTCCACTTTTCAGAAAGACTTAAAACGAATGAATTCATTATGACAATTACTATTTTCGCTTCTCTCCAATGCATTCACGAGGTTCTATTCTTAGACAGGAATAAGTTCATTTTTGTTCCATTTTCTCAATTTTTAGAGGACCACCGGCAGAAAAACAAGTCCTAAGGCGGAGAAATTGGCAGAAGCCACAAGTACTCTTTACCACACATTCATAGGGAAATTGTAATAAAAAAATAAATGTTGTATCGTCGCAATACTATTCTCGCACAATGAGCATTTTGGTGAGGGACTTATACCCCATTTAGCCAATTTCTTCTTAGTAGTTATCATGTCTTTCTAAGCTAGCCAAATAATAGAACTATGTTTAAGAATATGTTGAGGACCCATAATAGTTTATACCACCAACTGTTCCTATTAACTAAGTTGCTCTAATTATTTTGCACAAATAATCACGGCTTAGCCTCGTTTGTTTGCAGCCATTATCCAAGACTGTGACTAATGCAACTAGACACTAGGTGTCGCATTAATTTTCTATGGATCCTTGCAAACCAGTTACAATTCAATCGATGATACTATACGACCCGGTGTCTTTCACCAGAACAGGAATTGGGATTCCTCCAAGTTGGTCTAACCAAGTAGAATAATTAACTTTTCACTGCTTGATGCGACAACCATATCATCAATTTTAAACCTTAAAGTTCAACACTAGGCCCTTGCTAAATAACTTGAGCTTTTGAAGGGCTACTAACATCGTTCCAAATCTTTCAGCGTTAAGGTCTCCGTTAAAATCTCGTGTTTTATTTTGTGTTGACCAATTTCCTAATCCTCGGTCTCTTATATCCACGTCCCAATAAAGATTTGAAACAATCATCCACTCCGAAAATGGTTAACTAAAAATCAAATTTGAAAAATCATGCACTCTGCAGTTCCCAAGTACAGAAGTTCTCCATTTCTTGCGTCCTACTTCTTTTGGCTATTAGTTTAAGAGTTTGCACCGCAAATTCTAGAAGATGTGATGGAGGAAACTAGTGCGCAATGTTATTGCTATATGATATTTCTAATGTTATTGTTATATGATTAAATTAGAAATTGATTAACTAACAATCAAAATTAGAATGTGTTCAGTTTGCCTATTACCATTAAGATACTTCAATGGAAAACAAAAATTTCATAGAGGAAGCTCCCAGCTCCCAAATGCTAAAAATGTAGGTTATATACGTTGACAATTAGATTAGGGAGAAAGAAAATAAACACACAGAAAAAAAGGAAAGAAAGAAAAACGCATAATATTATTGTCATCGTAGGGACTGAGCTGGCCAGCTTTGAATGTTATTCAGCACAAGGCAAACTGGTAAGGACCGGGGCCTTGCATCCTTTGCGACTGGACTCTTTTAAACTGAGGACACATAGAATGGAATAGAAAAAAGCAAGTTTCTGTACGGACACTGAGACTCGTTCGGGGTGTGAGCATGGACCTACCTAAGTGCCCTTGAAGAAGGAAAATAAAACAGGTACGAGGGTAACCCGAATAAAATCCTAAAAGATATGATTTTTTCTTGTTTTGAGTTTGTTGTTTAGTCCATAGGCATGCTTATGTTCTAAGTTACCTGATCATAACATTTTTTAGTATTTCTTTGTGTTTAATAAAGAAAAACCTTTTCACCACATCAAGAAAGGCGAGGACTTAAATCTTATATTTTACGAATTTTCTTTCCTTTTAATTTCTAGTAGATTATGATTCTCCTCTAATAGTAGTTCTTGTTCGTTTTGTGTTCCTCAGACAATTCCTTCAAATTCTTTTTGTAAGCCTTTCGACGCTGCCCCACCTCGGCCCCTCTTCTGCTCTGCTTATAAAAGGCGCGCATTGCAACTTATTTTCACATATCATCCACTTGACTACAAAGCTACTGTCCATAACTCTCAACCTAAGCTTAGAAAATCGCATCAAGTTCAATGTCTGGCACGTGGACACCAGAGCAGAACAAAGCCTTTGAAAGGGCATTGTCTGTGTATGACAAGGACACCCCTGACCGTTGGCAAAATGTGGCCAATGCCGTTGGTGGCAAAACTGCTGAAGAAGTTAAGCAGCACTATGACATACTTGTTCGTGATATCAATCATATTGAGTCTGGCCGTATTCCCTTCCCCAAGTACAGAGATACTGGAGGTAGTCGCAATGGAACTTAAGAGTCACAGGTAATTTACTTGATAAATGCTGGGATAACCATGAATAATACCAAGCCTTCTTTCTTCAAACATGCAACAAATATATATTTTACTTTCAGAAACTCTTTAGGCTACAGTTAAATATCCTGACATCTTCGAAAGTGCCACTGAGTCACCAAAGTCTTAATTCTCATCTTTTTACTACGAGTCTCCAACCCTACTTTGAGTATCGTTTGGCTAGTTTTTTTATATTTTTATTTTTATGGAAACAGGTACACGAAGATAAACCAAACTTCTTGTCAATTCTTAACAAAAACCTTCAAAAAAAAAGTATCGTTCTGCTAGTTTCTTTGGTATTTTGTTTCTTCTAATTTTCTAGTTTGTTCTGAACCCACACACGCTTTTCACGTGGTTTCAATAACTTATGATTGTAAAATTAACCCAACAACAACATTCTTATAATATATTCAAAAAATCTAAGATTCAATAATCAATAGATAGCCCAAAATTCAACAGCAGTTAACATAAATTTTACCATCATATTTGTTTTTTTGGGTGCACGTGCAGGATGATGAACTTGAAGCTGCTACAAGCTTGCATGAAAACAAATAAAGATCCTTCCCCCGCTTCTTAGATTTATAATAAGTTGTAGTTATTGTTATATTACTAAATAATTCATGAGTCACGTAAATGGTGATTCTATCTCCTATTGTTTTTATTTTGCTGTGTTCATATATGTATTTAAGAAGAGACAGAATCATCGTTAATGGTTCTTTAGTCTAAGAAATATATATATATATATATATTTGGCTCTGTTTCATCAAATATTTCCATCTGAAAATAACTGACCTTGCATGTGATGAACTTTAGTTGAATCTCTGAATTTTAGAATGTAAGATGAATAAACAAACTGATGAAGAACAATACTAGAACCTTTATATTTTTGAAGAAAGTAAACTGAAATATTTGACTGAAAAATTTTCGAAAAGAAAAAAGAGTGAAGTGATAGTTTTATGTTTCTTTTTTTTAAAGAGAATGCATCACTTTATTACGTCAACGAATAAAATCTAAATGAATACAAGCACAAAGCCTAAATGGTATGCATCTATCCAAACACTAAAGAGGGTAGAACAAAAGCCCCCATTTAGCTGGAAAGTGTGCTATCGAATTTATTTCTCTCTTAAAGAATACGCATGAAGTATTGTCTTGTGTAAGAAAGTTGATTAAAAATTATTGGAATATAATTTGGAGAGCAAGTCAAGCACGTTAGATACGCAAAAAAACAAAGCAAAGAGAAAGGAGGACAAAACGAGAAAACGGTGCCCAAGTGTGGGTGTCACAGTGCCTCAGACAGCAAGAAAGCACTGAGGCACTAGGTGGGAGATCATCTGGCGTTGCGATGCTACAGAGTGTGCGTCGTGGTGCCTGATGCGGAAAACAGTTTCTTGTTTTGTTTTGGTTTTTTTTTTTTTTGTCTTCTACTTGTTTCAGTCTCCCTAAATAACTCCCACGCATTTAGGGATAACCTAGGTTATCCTAAAGCCTATATAAAGGCCCTCTATTGGCTTGTAAACATATCTTTGTGATCAAAACATTCTTTGCAATTCTTAGTGGGAGAAACTCCTAGTTTACAAGAGAGAGTGAGTTCTTTGTGAGTCTTTATTCTAAAAGGCATACTTTATGAGTTCATTGTGATTCAATAATAAGTGAGCGTGATCTTGATCCTCCATGGACGTAGGCAAGTTGTTGAACCACGTAAATTCTATATATTGTTATTCTATTTTCTCTCTCTAGATTTCTTAATTGCACTATATGCTTTGGGTTTATTGCTTGTTTGATTACTTACACTTTAACAAATTGGTATCAAAGCTCAGTTTTAAGCAAACATGGCCAAACCTAAGTATGAGGTAAAGAAATTCAATGAAACGAATGACTTCAATTTGTGAAAAATGAATGTTAAGGCGTTGTTGGTGAGCCAACAGCTAGGCTCGGTATTATAGGAGAATGCAACTCTATCTAATAAAGATAAGAAAACTCCAAAGTCATCCAAGACTGAAGTAGAAAGAAGGGACATTTAAGAAAAAGCTCATAGTACAATTATTATGTCATTGAGCAATGAAGTACTGAGGGAAGTAACAAATGAGATGACGACGATTGGTCTTTGGAAGAAGTTTGACTCTTTATATGCGGAAGTTATTGGCCAATAGATCGCATATAAACAAGAAGTTATATCAATTGTCCATGTCAGATGAAATACGATGAAAAATCATATAGATGCCTTTTACAATATCATTATTGATATTGAATCTATCAACATCGAGATAGAAGATGAAGATAAGGCCATCATCCTACCAAATTCACTCCCCAAAATATATGAGAGCTTTGTTGATACGTTATTCTACGGCAGAGAGAGTTTCATAATGAGCAATATGAAATCATTATTAAACTCAAACCTATTAGGAAAGAAAATTGAGGGCAATACAGAAAGTTTATCTGTAAGAAAAAGGTCCTCATATAGAGATGAAAATAAAAATGGCTCAATATGAAAGTCCAAGACTTCTAGAAAGTTTTCTACTGCAAGAAAATGTGACATTTCATAAAGGATTGTTCGGAGAAGAACGCACAAGACAAGACGAAAGTGGATGTTGTGATTATCTATGATGATAGCTACGACAGTGTAGAGACTCTTGTCACTACTGATGGTAAGAATATTGAATAATAGGTTCTTTATTTTGGTTATACTTTTCACATGTGCCCATACAAGTTTTAGGTTAAAAAATTTTAGCCATTAGTGGTGGTAAGGTATTAATAGGTAATGATGTCACTTGTCAAGTAATGAAAATTAGTAGTATTAAACTCAGGTTGCATGATGGGTGAGTGAGAAAGTTGACAAAAATTGGGTATGTTCTTAACCTCAATAGAAACTTGATCTCACTAGGGACTTTAGATAACAATGGGTGTTCCATCATGATCGACGGAGGGGTTTTGAGAGTATTAAAGGTTTCTATAGTGGTAATGAGAGGAGAAAAGCCTAAAACTGTTTATTTGCTATAGAGTGAAGTTGTAATTGGTTCTGCATTATTCTCTATAAATGATTAGAATATGCAAACTTGTTGTTACATCTTAGACTAGTAAACCTAGGTGAGAGAAACCTGAAAGAGTTATTTAGCCAAAAGGTGTTTAGTGAGAATAGGTTCTAGCCATTAAAGTTTTATGAACATTGTATGCTTAGGAAAGAACATAAAGTGGGGTATTACTAAGGAAAATCTTGACTACATACACTTAAGATTTATAACTATTCAAGAAAGCTATGGGTCTATGTGTTAAAGAGTAAGGATCAAGTGTTTTTATATATTCAAGACTTAGAAAGCTTTGGTTGAGAATCAAATTGGAAAAAAGGTTAAGAGGCTAAGAACTGATAATAGGCTCAAGTTTTGCAATAGTGAGTTTAATGGGTTTTATGCCAAGCATGAAATTGCAACGCATAGAACATTGAGATCAATGGCACAACAGAATGACGTAGCTAAAAGGATGACTAAAACCTTACTTGAAAGGGTTAGATGCATGCTTACCAATGTGAAGATGTCAAAGGCATTCTGGGGAGAACCTGTGATGACTGTCACTTAGTTGATTAATAAAAGTCTCTCTTCAGCAATAAACTTCAAGATGCCAGAAAAACAATTGGTCTGGCAACCCCTTAAGTATAACCACCTCAGGATTTTTGTTGCCCCACCTTTATTCATCTTAAACAGGAGAAGTTAGAACCTAGAGCTATCAAGGGGGTAGTCTTAAAGTATCTCAAAAGAGTGAAATGATACAAAGTGTGCTGTAGAGAGTTGACCCCACTAAGAAGTAACATGTCGTGATATGAAGTTAGATAAGATGATAATGTTGAAAGCCTTTTAAGAAAATGAGAAGGAAGAATATGTGTTCAAGGAAGACATAACACTCAAGTCAATAAAGGTTAAAATAGAGCCTGAATGTAGATCTCATATGCCCCCAGATCAGCACTTCAACAAAGAGATCTTTGAAGATGAACCAAGAACATCGGAGAGTTCCTCAAAGTCTACCCGAGGAAAGACTAGGACTCTTGAGATGGAACTTGAAGAGTATTAGCTAGCTAGAGACAGGCTAAGGAGAACGATTAACCCACTAATCTGGTATGTACAAGTAGATTTAGTTGCTCACACCTTTAACTCTATTTACACTATTGAATTTTATGACTCTAAAATATACAGCGAGGCTATAAAGAGTGAAAATAAGAATGAATGGCAGTAGGCTATGGAAGAAGAGATTAGTTCTCTTAGAAAAAATAATACTTGGAAGTTGGTGGAGAAACCTAAAAAACAAAACTAGTGGGGTACAAGTGGATGTATAAGGTTAAGAAGAGGATACTAGGGATAGAGCAGATGGATGTAAAGATAACTTTCCTACATATGGAGCTTGAAGCGATGATTTATATAGCATATTTCAGGGGTTTGTAGAGTTCAGAAAAGAGGAGCACGGTTGTTTACTTAAGAAGTCGTTATATGAGTAAAAACAATCACCTAGATAGTGCTATGAGAGATTTAATGAATTTATGATGACTTGTGGATTTAGTATGAGCAAGTACGATGGATGCTACTTTAAGAACTTGAGTAGTAGGATAATGTATTTGCTTCTATACGTCGATGATATATTGATCACATGTAAAAACATGGAAGAAATCTATAAACTCAAGAAGCAGTTGAGTGGCAAGTTTGAGATGAAGGATTTATGAGCAACGAAGAGGATATTGGGTATAGATATTGTAAGGGAAAAAAGAGATGTTATTTTCTTGTCTCAATAGCAATATATACTCAAGATCATAAAGAAGTTTAGTATGTCCAATTCAAAGGTTGTTTCTGCTCCTTTGGCCATGCATTTCAAATTGTCAGTGGCATAATCACCAATATCCGAAAATGAGAAATTATAGATGAGTAAAGTACAGTATACAAGTGTTGTAGAGAGTATCATGTATGTAATGATTTTCATAAGACCAGACATGGCATAGGTTATGAGTGTGGTGAGTAGATATATGGCAAATCTAGAAAATGATCACTAACTTGCAGTGAAGTGAATTTTGAGATATCTCAAGGTGACTTCAGATTATGGATTAATGCATAAAATGGATGAATACAGCAGTGTAATGGTAAAAGGATACGTAGAGTCAGATTATATAAGTGATCTAGACAAGAGAAGATCATTGATAGGTTACGTATTTATAGTGTTTGGGTATAGTATATGTTGGAGATTAGTTCTACAACATATGGTTGCACTATCTACCACAAAGGTGGAGTACATAGTTGTTGGTAAAGCTATTAAGAAGGCTGTGTAGTTGAAAGGTATATGCGCAGAGGTAATGGCTACTGAAGATATGACCACTGATGTATATTGTGATAGTCAGAATGCCATACACCTAAGCAAGCATCAAGTGTTTCACGAGAGGTCTAAACACATTGATGTGGGCTTCATTACATTTGAAAGGTCATCCAAAGTGGTAAAGTTAGTCTAACAAAGATAACATTGTCTGAAAATCCTACTAATATGTTGATTAAGTCACTGCCCTAAGTTAAGTTCATCCTATGAAAAGACTTAACCGGAGCCACTACTTTGTAAGGGTGATTGAAGATACAGATATGAAAAATCGAGAGACTTTGTGGATGATTTTGAATCAAGGAGGGGATTGGTGAGAAAGTTGATTAAAAATCATTGGGATACTATTTAGAGAGCAAGTTAAGTACGTTGGATGCACTGGGAAGCAAGACGGATGCAAATGAAGGATGAAAGGAGAAAGGGTTGCCCAGGCATGGGTGATGCAGCACCAGGTAGTGGGTGCTGCGGCACCCTAGATAGCTAGTGAACACCGCAGTGTTGGGCGTGAGATGCTCCGATGCTATGGCGCTAAGAAGTAGGCACCATGGTACCACCGCGCCAGATGCGGGAAACAGTTTCTCATTTTAAATCTATTTGTTTCATCTCCTACGTGTTTCAAGTTTCCCTAAAATAACTCCCACATGTTTAGGGATAACCTAGATGTTCTAAAGCCTCTATAAAGGCCATTTATTGGCTTGTAAACATATTTTTGTGATCATAACATTCTTTGTGATTCTTAGTGAGAGAAACCCCTAATAAACAAGAGAGTGAGTTTTTTCATGTAAAAAGTATACTTTGTGAGTGTCTTACGATTAAATAATAAGAGAGTGTGATCTTGATCCGCCATAAACATAGGCAAGTTTTCGAATGACGTAAATTATGTGTCTTGTTCTTTTGCTTTCTCTCTCTAGATTTCTTAACTGCTTGAATTGTACTATATACTTTAGAGTTATTACTTATTTGATTGCTTCCGCTCCAACATCATGGTTACGTAGTAAGACAACTATCAACCACAACAGGTTCTTCTCAACCGCGTTAAACTATTGTGAAGTGATGGCATCACCATAGGCTTACAATCTGACAGAAAAAAATCCTTAAATTCTTAGCTCCCATAAATCCTAAAACGTAGTTTTAAGGGCTATACACTCTACCGGTAGTGGTGCGTAAGACGATATAATACATTTTGTACCACACATAATATCCAAGCCACCTGAATCCCTAAGAATCTAACCCGTCCTTATCAAATTTTGTTCTGCTTGTATAGCAGCATCAACATTAAGTTTAAATGCTCCTTTCTCTGACGGTTTTCATTGCACCAACTGGGTCGATGGCATTCTACCATTGCAATCTGCTATAGCCCTGCAACAGGAGAACACTGAACCTTTAAGCTTTTAAAGGTTTTGAAATTCGGATATCAGAGTGCATGCTTTATTTATCACAAAGCTTGGTCGCTCCTCAACATATTGCCTATATAGTACCCTATTACGTGCATTTCATCCCATCTATAAAAGCACACAAAAGAGTTCCAAATCATCTTGATTTATCAAGTGTACCACTTACAAAATTACTATAGCTAGAATCCCCTCCGAAGCAAACCCTTCAATAAATTTTCAGAACCCACATTTATTCCAAATAGGTAAGCATATTTGGCAAAAAAGCAAAGTATAGGTTGTCATCTTTTCCTCTTCTTCACACCTGAAATAGCTTATTTGCTCTTTAGTATGGCAATAAAAATAATTTGCAAAAGAAGGCATAATGTTATGAATCAACCTCCATACCAATATCTTAACTTTCGGGGGGACAATGCGAGCCTAAATAGACTTCGATACATCCTTAATTAAAGAACCTAAGACATTACCATCTTCCTCACCATGTCTAATTGATTGTGCTACATTGTATCCAGACAGAATATACACCACTAGAGAAATAGTGCCACATAAGTTGACCATTTCCTAGATAACTAGCCAAAGAAATTAAAGCCACTAAACTTATATCAACTAGTTGTAATAACTTTTTCATCAGCCTAAAGTTCCATCCATCATGTTCATGCATTAGATTAGCAAATCTATAGATATCCCTCCCACAGCTAGATGTTATTTTTTTGAATGAGAAGGTCTGGTAAGCTAAGGGTCAGAAAATACATCAATTTGAGGAACCATTCCCCATTCTTTATCTAATTCCCACGTGCAAAATATCCCCACCCCTAAAAAGACTTGTCTAAATAAATGAACAACCCCTAGTAGCTGAGGCAACCAAGAAAATAGAAGAGGGAAAATACTTCGCTTAGAGAATTTGAGTGGCAAAGAAGTTTTCTTGAGTTAAGATTATTCATCGCTGCTTCTCAATAAGTGCTTTATTAAAATCGTCCAGATTTCTAAACCGTGACCCACCATCCACCAATGACCTGCATAAATTTTTCCAGCTTAACCAATGAATTTTTTTGGACTCATCGTCTGAACCCCACCAAAACTACTTTATGATTTGTGATATCCATTGTAGGATAGATTCGACAATTGGAAGATTGACGTGGCAAAGGTTGGTATTGCCTAGACGACTACTTTGATTAAGACAATTTTACCCCCTGAATAATATCTTCTCCAAAACTAAAGCCTGACCCAAACTTTCTCAATAATGTGTTGAAATTTTTTTTTTTATTCATTCCTATATACGATGGAAGTCTCAAATATCTCCTATGCATCCCAACATTGCTTAGGCCGAACACCCCCTGCATCTGACTTTGCTCCTCTGCAGATTCAATTAGACTAAAAGTGATTGAAGAGTTGTGAAAGTTTATTTTTTGGCCAGATAACAGTTCATACCAACCAATATGTCATTTCTAGTAGAATATTGTTTTTAGAAATGGCCTTGTAGAGGATGAGGTTATCATCTGCAAATAAGAGATGAGACACCTTTGGAGCATTACATGTGCAAGCAAATCCTCTTTTAGCTTCAACCTGCTGCAACAAAAAGATAATCCTTCAGTACATAATAAAAATAGATATGGAGAAAGTAAGCAACCCTATCTCAATCCCCTATTTTGGACAATAGTACCAACCACATTACTAATCAGCTGAAACTGATAAAGGTATAATAGTTATATATTTTATCCGTATTTCACTTAGAGATTGTGTACTTTTATGAGAATATATAGCTATTTATATGTTTCATTGTTTATTTTGTATTGATTTGACTTAAAAGATGAAAATTGAAGAAACTATAACAAAACTGTAAAATTATGGACCAAAATGTAAAAATTCCAAAGTTGTTGATTCACTGCCCCAACAGTGAAGTACTTGTCGTCCAACCGATAATTCCATAACCTAAAATCCTGCAATGAAAGAAGATGTCTGCCTCTGTGATGCAAATACACAAGAAACCCTAAATTAATCACAAAAACACCGCGACAATGATTCGTGTAATGCTATAGTGATGGGATAAAAAATATTGGTGTTACAGCAATGAAGAGTATCCACCCTAGCTGTGTAAATTTTCTTAAAATAAAATATAAATACGATTATAAGACTTCAATCAATCCTTATATAATGGTCACTCATCTCAAACCTAAGAGAACACTGACACAAGTCTTTTAAAAGCAATTTGAGTAGAATTAGAGCAATTATAGAGAGATAAGCAAGGGTAATTCAAGCAAACAAAAGATTGTTGTGAATCCTTGGTGAATCAACCAATTGCAAATTAACGTCTATATTTTTTGTTTTGGTAGTATGATGTTTATTTTATTTTCCAGCTATAATTCTCTAGTAATCATGAACTAAATTTATTTTTTAGGGTTATTACTTGAACTCAATATGTGTGCTTAATTATTGATCTTTTTAATATTTATTTGAACTCAATTCCTTATTATTCAAATTATTTGTTCTTAATACTTCATTATATCTGGCCAATATTGTGATTTACTTAGGAATACTTTGATAAACTCGAGAAATGAATAATTTTATTTAGACTTTGATAATTGGATGCATAATTGTAGAGATATCTACAAGTTATAACGTAAGATAGAAATATACATAATTAACATATATGGTCAATAAGACTTTTCTTTATGAATCTTGATTTATTACAATCACCATAGAGATATAGGTATTTGGTGAATTAAGATATGCTTACTTGACCTTGATAGAGGCTTGTGAATAATACATTAGTATCTTGATCAATAATAAGAACTGAGGGATTTTAATATTAAAAGAATAAATCTTTAAAAAATATATTAAGATATAGTAATTAACCATAGGCTTTCTCTATATTAGTATTTCCTTGATTTAACTGAGTTATGTTATTTATTTTATGCATTTTAATTGAGTTTATTTAATTATGTTGCAACTTAAGGATTTGATTTTCTGGATAATTACTAGAAATATATAATTTTAGTATATAGTTAAAGATAATAATTATCTTTATGAGTTCGACATCCAACTTTATATTTCTTATATTACTTGTTCGATAGCGTAGAATTGTGCTTAATTGTGTGATTAAAGAATACAAACAACAAAACTCTATTATGTTGGTAGATAGACAATTAAAGACGAGCTTGCACAATTTACTACTAAAGCCGAATTTATCAATTAATCTCATTAAATAAATCCAACTCTACCTGATCGTAAACCTTATTCATATCTTGCTTCATGGCCATCATTCCTAAATCCCCCCTCCTCAATTTCTGTAATGAGTGCGTAAGCTCAAATACTGCAATGATATTGTTTATTATTAACTTGCTAAGGACAAAAGCACTCTGAGATGCAAATATGATTTCGTCAAAAACCCTTTTTAACCTATTTGCTAAGCATTTTGCCGCTATCTTATAAAGAATGTTGCAAAGGTTTATAGGTTAGAATTATGAAATTCTCGTAGGTGTAGGAATTTTTGGATCATAACAATATTAGAATCATTAAAGCCCATGAGAGAGCTTCGTCATTAAGCACCTTCAGGCAAATACAAATAACATTACTCTTTAGCACCTCTTCGTATTTCTAATGAAACAATGCATGATATCCTTTAAGTCTAGGGGCCTTAAAAGATCCAATAAAGAATATTGCCTCCTTCACTTTCAACAAAACCAATGATTATTGAGAAAGTTATAGTTGTAAATCATCAAATTCATTAGACCATCTATCACTGTTTTATTGCTAGGTAATACGAGCATTCAATTTCACAATATAGTCCTCAGGTGTTCGGGAAACATGTGTTTACACCGAAAGAGCGCAACAAAGAAACCTATGATTATATCGTATATAGCACTATCATCCTCATGCCACTCCCTATTGTTATTAAATAGCCCGAAAATTCTATTCTTTAACCTTCCACTTGATGTCTTAAAATGGAAAAACTTCAAATTTTGGTCACCCCATGTCAACCAATCAATTCTAGCTCTATGAAACTAATAACATTCTTCTTATTCAAGAATTCTGTTAAGCTCGATCTTTAACAAACTAACCCTATCCTCACAATCCTCATCAATTTTAGATTTTAGCAGTGTGTATATCTCCTTCTGGATGCTTTTGATTCTTGAAGGAATAGCCGCCCTTATTAGGCTTGTTCCACATCTTTAAAGCCCATAGGATTTTAGTTTCTCCCTTATATCCCCACCTTTCTTCTAGTTGTTCCATATTGGTAGTAAATAAAAAAAAATTATGCTTAAAAAAATAAACGTAGCAAAAGCTAGATCATCTTGTTTATAAGTACATGTATAGGGATAGAAGATTACCTTAATTCCTTACTATGGCAAATCTTGAATTGATTGACTGCAATCTTCTCTACTATCTTCAATCTTCAAACTCAACGCGTGTAGGCACGTGAATCTTTCTTAATCTGTAAAAATACTAATACCCAAATCTGAGAGAATGGTAATAACCAAATTCTTTTTTCACGTAAGAATACGTAAAATGAATTTTTTTATTATAGTTATTGTTCTTTTTTTTTTACTACTCTATACCTCTCATATATATAGAAATTTTCCTTTGGTATTTTAAATTAGATTAGGATTAGGAAATTAAATTTTGATTAGAATTTAAGCTAGTAGAGGGACTGCAAGACTCATGGGCTTCCTAACTCCAACATAAAAAGCCTAGTCCTTATTATTTCATAATACACCAATTCTTCTAAATTAACCCCAGGTTATTCCACTAAAAGCCAATGGCTATACTCTAGTAACTCATGTTATTAAGTAAAAGTCCATTTAATTAAAACTTCTTTTAGTTAAATTGGGCTTGGTCTTTAGACTAATAATAACTACTTAATTAACCGTCTAATAGATTTCAATAATTAAAGCTAAGCCATGAAAAAAATTTGTCTTGCCTCTTTAATTACTTATTTGTCCCTAAGTCGCTAAATACTATAATGATCACTTTTAATATGTTTATATTTGTAAATAAATTTACAAATAAATATTATTATTAAATAAATAATTTATTGAAAAAACTATGGCCACATATTCTAATGATCAAGTACTGCAAACAGCTTAGGTGGACATTAATTGTTAGATTCCATCTTGCAAATATATGTTCTTACAACCCATAAAATTATATCTCCAAGCTATTGAGGTTTTAACTGTTTTTATGTATCTCACTCTGTGATAACTCAAAATATACAATGCATGAATGTAAGTTCATTACCTGTTCGGGATTAGATCAATCAAGCTTATTAAAGCTTTTGTTAATTAGGATCTACGACATTTAGTTAACCAGATCGAAATTCATAGTAGTCTCGTTCAATATAACATATACACTAGTTTTCCTACTCGAAGTCCCTACTTCAATGATCAAGGCAAATCATTCACTATAAGAAGCAGAAAAACAAAAACCTTATATAATGAAATGCCATTTTTCATTAATGGCTTTGAACTAGATTTAATTTATAAAGAACTTGTGATCTATACCCTCTGTATTAGCATCATATGCCTAATATATAGATCACATACTTTATAAATATGAGCTCATCAATGTATGCTCAATTATATATATATGAATAAACTTTATTAATCTAATAAAATATTATTACACATGCTTTAAGGGCATAAAATAACATAAAACGTCTAACAATCTCCCACTTGCCCTAAAGTATATTGGGCATCTGTCAAACTCCCATATCATATATAGGAGTTTCAAAAAACTTTGCTAGTAATGATTTGGTGAATGGATCTGATAGATTTTTTGCTGATGCAATCTTGGATACCATAACTTCACCCTTTTGCACACTTCCATACCAAATGGTATTTTTACTTAATGTGTTTTCCTTTCTTGTGGTATCTCAGTATCATATATATGAGTTTCAAAAAACTTTGCTAGTAATGATTTGGTGAATGGATCTGATAGCTTTTTTGCTGATGCAATCTTGGATACCATAACTTCACCCTTTTGCACACTTCCATACCAAATGGTATTTTTACTTAATGTGTTTTCCTTTCTTGTGGTATCTCAGTTCCTTAGATTGTGCCACAGCTCCGTTATTATCATAATAAATAACAATGGGCATCTTAGCACTAGGCACCACTTCAATATCTATAAGGAACTTTCAGAGCCATACAGCCTCTTTTGCAGCTTCTGACACAACTATATATTCAGCTTCCATGGTAGAGTCTACAATGCATGATTACTTTACACTCTTCCAATTTATAGCCCCACCACCTAAAGTAAACACATATCTTGAGGTAGATCTTCGAGCAACCTTATCTACTTGGAAATCTGAATTTGTATACCCATTAAGTATAAGATCCACACTGGAATACACAAGCATATAATTTTTCATTCTCCGAAGGTACTTAAATATATGCTTTATTGTAGTCCAGTGTTCTGGTCCTGGATTAGATTGATATCTCTAACTATGCTGACTGCAAAACAAATATCTAGTCAAGTACACAACATTGCATATATGAGACTTCCTACTGCTGATGTATAAGGAATTCCTCTCATGTAATATATCTCTTCAAGCATTTTGGGACACTGATTCTTAGATAGATCAATTTCATGTCTAAAAAGAAGTGATCCCTTTTTGAATTCATTCATAGCAAGCATAACAAGAATTTTGTCTATATATGTAGCTTGAAATAAAGATAACACCCTATTTTTACGATCTCACAATAGCTTAATTCCAAGGATGTAACTAGCTTTACCTAAGTCCTTCATATCAAATTGGTTAGATAACCAAATTTTAACTGATGATAATGCTCCTACATCATTTTCAATGAGTAGTATATCATTTATATATAAGACTAGAAGAACCACCAAGCTCTCATCTATCTTTTTGTAAACACAAGATTCATCGGGATTTTAATCAAAACCAAACGATTTGATTGCCTGATCAAATCTGATGTTCTACGATCTAGATGCTTGCTTAAGCCCATATATAGATTTTTGCAGTTTACAAATCATATGCTCTAGACCTATAGCTATAAAATAATCTGGTTGTATCATATAGATACTTTTTTCAAGATTGACATTAAGAAAGACAGTCTTGACATCCATTTGTCAAATCTTATAATCAAGATTTGCTGCAATGGATAAGATAATTCTAATAGACTTAAGTATAACTACCAGCGAAAAGGTCTCTTCATAGTCGATACCTTCTTTCTAAGTGTGTCCCTTTAGCATCAAGCTTAGCTTTGAAGGTTTTCACTTTTCCATTTACCCCTCTCTTTCTCTTGTAAACCTATTTACACCCTATGGGTTTTATCTCTTCAAGTTTCTCTATAAGTTCCCAGACTTTATTGGAATATATAAAATCCAATTCTGATTTCATAGCTTTATACGAATGGTTTGCATCTTTATTAACTATTGCTCCATTGTAGCTAGTGGGATCTAGTTCATGCTCATTAGAGATTGCCTGAAAGAACTCTCCAATTAACACTACTTAGTTGGACTAATAATCCTCCTACAATCACGAAAAACTAGTGGTTGTTGTTCTACAACTGGTTCTAGTTGGTTATTATGATTTGGATTGGGAATTAATCCATTGACTTTATCAGGCACAATATTAGAGTTCCTAGATAACTCATCAAAAATTATTTTACTCCTAGACTTGAAGTCTTTCAGATAGTCTTCTTCAAGAAAGACTGCATTAGTGCTAACTAATACTTTCTTATCTTGAGAACTATAGAAAAGTCTTCTTCCTGCTCCTTTAGGATAGCCAACAAACAAACAAACTTCTGACTTAGATTCCAACTTGTCTGTCATCCCTTTTAGCACATAAGCTAGACAACCCCATATATGTATGTAACGTAAACTTTGTTTAGGTCATATCCACATTTCCAGATGTGTTTTAGGGACTTAATTAAATATAATTAAGTTAAGAAGATACATGGCTGTAACACTAAAATGAAATGGGTAAAGTTGAATAACTCATCATTGACCTCACCATTTCAAGAAAAATTTTATTTATCCTTTTTGCTACACCCTTTTGCTGGGGTAACCCTAGTGCAGTCAACTAGGATAATATCCCATTGCCTTATAAATAGGTCCTGAACTAACTATAGAGGTATTCGCCACCTCGATCAGATCAAAGTGTTTTTATATGTTCACTTAATTGCCTTTCCACTTCTGCCTGAAACTCTTTGAATTTATCAAACGCCTCAGACTTGTGGTGTATTAGGTACACATAATCGAATCTAGAATGATCATCAATGAAAGTGATAAAATATTCATAACCTCTCCTAGCTTGTGTGTTCATGGGCCCACATATGTTAGAGTGCACTAATTTTAGCATTTCAATGGCTCTATTACCTTTAGTATTAAAGGGTTTTCTGGTCATTTTTTCTTCTATACAAGATTTATAGGCTGGTAATGGTTCAATATCTAATGAACTTAAAGGTCCATATTTGACCAGTCTTTGGATCCTATCTAGACTAATATGACCAAGACGTAGATGCCATAGATACGTTTGATTAGTAGGAGTCACTTTAATCCTCTTATGGTGATTATATTCATTATTCAATTGTGTTATACAATGAGTTGAGTTTAGGATATATACAATATAGATTGTTAACTAGTGTACCAGAACATATAAATGACTTATTTATTTTAATCACCATAGTTGAGTCAAAAATAACAGAATAACTAAATTTATTCAAATAATTAATTAAAATTAAATTATGTTTAAGTTTCAATACTAACAAACAATCATCTAATACTAAACTCTTAAAATCATCAAAATAAAGTTGAACAACTCCCACTACCTTGGCTGCAACAGTTGTGCCATTTCCTAGCCTTAGACTGATCTCCCCTTCACTGAGTTGTTTGGTTTTCTGGAACCCTTGCAATGAATTACAAATATAATTAGTGGCTCTAGAATCTATTATCCAGGAATCAGTAGAATCAACCACTAAACATGTCTCAATGAAAATAATTTTACCTAAAGTAGAAGCTGCCCCTTTAGCTATTAAAAGCTTTGCTAAGTGAATTGAACAATTTCTCTTCTAATGCCCTTTAACACCATATTGGAAACATTTTCCTTTTGGTTTCTTATCCTTTTGTTGAATTTGCACAGAACCCGTTCCCTTAGGACCAAAAGAGAAAGATGGGCCCTTAGTTAAATGAACACTTAGTCCAGGTTTTATTATGGCCCCAACAACTCTAACTGATTCATTAGCTCAGTTAATGAAAAATTCAATTAATTCATTGACATGTTTAACAAGAAAGTCTGAAATGAGGGTGTTATGGTTTCTAGGACCATCTTGACCTTAGATTGGCAAATGTATTCCCCACCCAAATCCTCAACTTGCTAGAACAGGGCTATCATTTTCAACATGTGATCTTGCACAGGAGTTCCTTCGGCTTGCTTGGTATTCATGATCTCTTTCAAAGCAGCCTGCCTCAGAGTCTTGTTTTTATCAATAAACATCTCTAAAAGGATGAAAACCATATCAGCATCTGTTTCCATAATCTCATGCTGTTTTGCTAGAGTACTAGACAAAGATGCTAATATATAACATCTGGCCATTTTATAAGACTGTTGCCACTTGTTATAAGCATCTTTTTTAGCTTTAGATGCATTTTTATTAGGTTCAGGAAGGCATTTTTATTAGGTTCAGGAAGGCATTTTTTAGTTAAGACATATTTGTACTTTTTAACTATGAGAACAATATTTAAGTTCCTCTTCCAACCTACATAATTATTTTCGGTTAACTTGTTTTGGTTAAGGATTAATGCTAGTGGGCCGAATGAAGACATGATTTTGAAAAATAAATTCATACGCATACATTATTTGAAATCATATGTAACTTTTGCATGAATATGTGAAATGTATTTATGTAGAACTCTTTAACTACATTATACATATGTAATCTAATTTTCATTCAGAATACGCCTCCGTAGGGTGGTTGTATCCGTCATGAATCAGATTAGTACCATACTAATTTATTATTATTATCTAGATATCTCATATCAAATAATAATAAACTATCGATTCTTTAGGTCTTAAATTTAATTGACAAAAACTCCGTATAGAGGATATCAATCAACCTAAGTTGAGTGTACAATCATTATTTCAATCCTTTATATTTTCTAATTAAAAAATTCACCGTAGGGTAGTCAGTTTTGCATGAGTCCTATATTGAATCTTATCCTTTAGGAAAGTCCTATCTAGTAACTAGTTCTGATTAATACCCTCCATAGGGAGCTCACAAGATTTAAGGCAATGCATTAATCTACCTTACTATAGGACCAATAATGAAGGCCATAGACTTTATTCCTAAAGTCCTCTCTCACTCAATATTTTAATTCTTAGAGTTTTTAATTAATTTATAAAATGACGTTCTACTCATTAATATCTAATTTTATTTTAATAAAATAATTAATAAGGTCACGTCAAATAATAAATTAATATAATATTAAAAATAATATGACAATAATCTTATCCTAATCTCATTAGAACATTAATATCATACAAAATGATATATTTTATGCATGGACATGTGAATGTGGCACCCTTGATCTATATGACATATTATTTATCCAATCAATTAACTAGATAAATAAATAACTTATATTTTATGGCTTTTCCTAGTAAGAAAAATATTTAAAACTAAATCTAAATTCTTCAAAGTCTTTCTTGAAGTCAACTTAAGCTCTTCCATAATGTTACATCCTCTTACTTGTCTCCTTTTATGGGTTTGAATTTTGGGCCTCTTAATTTTCTTTGGTCCACTTATTTTTAAAATAAATTAGGCATATTTTAGGCTTAAAATTTCTTTTGGCCTTCAAAAAAATTTAAATAAAAATATTTTTAGACCCAATAATTTTAATAAAATAGTCCAAATAAATTTTTTTTAAATTAAACTAAAATTAAAAGAAGTTTGGACTAACTTTAAATTTGCAAATACCTAAACTTTATCTTTCAAATTAATCCAAAGATAAATTTTGGTTAAATTTAGGACCTATTTACAAATATCTCAAAGTTTCCTAGCCAAACTTTGATTACCCAATACCTGGAGGGGCTGAATAAAAATAAAAATTCTGTGAAGGCCTATTTGCACAAGCGACAAACTTTTAAGGGTCAATTTGTAATGTATGCAAACTTAACTAGGCCAAAAATAGAATTAATTTAACAAGAAGGGGGTTGAATGATATTATTCGGATGAAACCCTATTTCCATCACAATTTCACACAGCACTACTCCCATCTTTCCCACGCCCTTCACAGCCTATGTTTCTAGCCACCATCGATGCCAAGATGATGCCACTAGTTTTAGACTGTATTGGCCATTTTACCCCGCCGTAAACCACCGATCATGCCCTTCAAAACCGCCACGTGGACAACCAAACTTTGTGCCTTCGTCACCGTTAAAAGAGAGAACCACCAGCCATGATCTTTTTTTATCATCAACCAGACTCCGGCCGTCGCTTTTGACACTATAGGTGGCATGCATGCTGCTGCCAAAATTGATGGCAGGGTGCATGGCCAACGTTGTTGCGACTCTTCATCTTCTCTTTTTTTTGTTCATTTTCCTTTTTTTTTATTTTACAACAAAAATAATTAAAAAATATATTCTTTAGATTACAAATAAAAATCCTAAGCCATTTATTTGGATTACAAAGAATTTTAAAGAACCAACAAGAATTAATCTAACAAAGAGGAAATATTGTGGTATTATTTCATCACCCTCTCTTGTTACAATTCCCAAGAAAAAATACAAACAAATATCTAACTATTAATTATTGGGCATAACCATTCATCACATAATTAATAAAAATAACAATATATATTAGTATGCAATTGGTGCCATAATAAACAATTACTACCATGCACAAAATAAATTATACATGTAATATAAAATAAGGCGACTCTAATACTAGTTGTTGGTAGTAAATAAAAAAAAATTCTACTTATTAAAATAAATGCAGCGGAAGCCGGATCGTCTTGTTCATAATTACATGTATAGGGATAAAAGATTACCTTAATTCTTTGCTATGGAAAATCTTGAATTAACTGGCTGTACTTTCTCTACTATCCTCAATCTTCAAACTCAAGGCATGTGGGCACGTGGATCTTTCTTAATCTCTAAAAATACTAATACCCAAATTTGAGAGAATGGTAATAACTAAATTCTTTTTCTACATAAGAATATGTAAAAAGAAGTTTCTGATTATAGTTATTGTTCTTTTTTTGTTTTTTTACTACTCTATACCTCTCATATATATAGGACTTTTCCTTGGGTATTTTGAATTAGATTATGATTAGAAAATTAGAATTTGATTAGAATTTGAGCTAGTAGAGGGATTGCAAAACCCATGAGCTTCCTAGCTCCAACTTAAAAAGTCTAGTCCTTATTATCTTATAATACACAAATTCTTCTAAATTAACCCCAGGCTATTCCACTAAAAGTCAAATGTTGTACTATAGTAACCTATGTTATTAAGTAAAAGTCCATTTAATTAAAACTTCTTTTAATTAAATTAGACTTAGTCTTTAGATTAATAATAACCACTTAATTGACCCTTTAATTAATGTTCATAATTAAAGCTAAGCCATTAAAAAAAATGTCTTGCCTTTAATTATTTATTTGTCCCTAAGTCGCTGAATGCTCTAATGATCACTTTTAATATGTTTATATTTGTAAATAAATTTATAAATAAATATTATTATTAAATAAATAATTTATTTAATAAACTGTGGCCACAGATTCTAATGATCAAGTATTGGAAACAGCTTAGGTGGACATTAATTGTTAGATTCCATCATGTAAATATATGTTCCTACAACCCATGAAATTATATCTCAAAGCTATCGAGTTTTAACTGTTTATATGGATCTTACTCCGTGATAACTCAAAAGATACAATGCATAAATGTAAGTTTATTATCTACTCAGGATTAAGATCAATCAAGCTTATTAAAGCTTTTGTTAATTAAGATCTATGACATTTACTTAACCAGATCGAAATTAATAGTAGTCCCGTTCAATGTAACATATACACTAGTTTTTCTACTCGAAATCCCTACTTCAATGATCAAGGCAAATCATCCACTATAAGAAACAGAAAAAACTACAACCTTACATAATGAAATGCCATTTTTCATTAATAGTTGTGAACTAGGTTTAATTTATAAAGAACTTGTGATCTATACGCTCTGTATTAGCATTATATGCGTAATACATAGATTACATACTTTATAAATATGGGCTCATCAATGTATGCTCAATTATATATATGAATAAATTTTATTAATCTAATAAAATGTTATTACACTTGCTTTAAAGGCATAAAATAACATAAAATGTCTAACATTCCTTGCCACAGTAAACACCTTACACTATTTTTCTCTCGTCCAAAAAGGCTCAAACATAAAATACAATTTGCTAGATTGTCGATTATGATTTTAAGAGTGCATCTTCACTTGAATAGCTTAGTGATTTGATGTAAAGAAATTCAAATAAGCCAGAACACTTTTACGAAAAAGAGAAAGCCATATACCATAAGCAAAAGCACGATCAATCATCTCCAGATGTCACATTCAAAACTCCATCTAGAGTGAAGTGATAGTTAAATTAGGGGAACATTTGTTAATTATCTCTTAGTATCATTTTCTTCCTCAAGATAATGCCAATCCCTCCCTTAGAAATGAGTGATTAAATGTTTCTAAAACTAGAAGGAAGTAAGTAACCATTATAAAATTTCACACTAGAGTAGTTGATTTTCCTAACAAATATGGATGGCAACTAGTTGAGATGGGTCAATAATTATAATCCTCATTTCTATCCCTAATATAATATTGATTCCTATCTCGATTTAATCCCCAACTTAATTTAATTTGGGATAGTACAATGATTCCCTAATTTTAAAATGAGATCCTTTAACCTGACCTTAATAGTATTATACATTTTAGTAAATTAGTAGTATGCACTCTAAATATAAAAGAAAGACACATCTTCAGTATTTATTCTTCAAACTCTCACTTGGAACAAAAGCTAAAATTCATCACGCCATTATACTTTAATGTGCATATATCACATTAAAAAATAATTATGATAATAAAAAAATAAAAAATATTTAGTTATAGAATTATTTTTTTAGCATTTCTTTTAGAACAAAAGCATTATTGGAACAGAATGTAGAGTATATAACTTTTTATTTTATTCTTTTAGTGTTTATTTTACTTATAAATTATGTAGGACATAGCATTAATTAAGATTCATATCTATATGAATATAACCCAATATCTATCATGTCAAATTATTGAATGGATGTTAAGGAAAACATACCTAGGAATCCATGGTGATTAGAACTTGAATTAAAACTAAAAGTATAATAGACTTCTACAATTAAATCTATGTAGGATCTATGGGGTTCTTTCTCTGGGATGAGAAAAAATGATAATAGCTTTACGCATATTAATTTGACTTAGAGACCACAATTCTAAAAGAGGTCTTTACATATTATGTTAAATTATAATCCTATTACTCATAATCTAACTAGTGTTAGGTTTCCACACATTAAGTCTATATCAAATTAGATGTCTCTGGAGTCCAATCAAAAATAGCCCAAATATATCACTTAAATTGGCCCTTATTAAGATAGCCCATAATGTATAATTATTGTTTATATGTGAGCCCACATAAAGAAAATAATAAAACTTAACAATCTCCAACTTAGGCTAAATATGTCATCTCAAAATCGTTATATATCATAAACCTTAATGTACACAATAAATGCTATCTTGTCTTGAAACATCTCCTTAGATACAATATAGTCCATTAACTATATGGGATTAATGCAACCTTCGTTGCAACTAGACTCATCAATGGTCATCATACCAACATAATTAATGACATAGATTAAATATAGATGTGTAACATAAAAATTACAAGAGATGTGATCTCAAACATGCCTATTTCCAACTAGTCATACTTTATAACTCCAATGAGTTAAATAATTTCTAAACTTTATGCAAAACCACAATAAAAAGTAGCAAATGCTTTCTAAACTTTATGCAAAATTGCAGCAGAAAGTGTAACCTTATATTAAAGTTTCAACAAATAATCCATCAAACTTTATTCTATAGAAAATAAATCATAAATATGTTTTTAACCAAATGAACATCAAATGACAAACTCTCATTATTCATGTACTTCATCAAATAATACAACACCCATACAAGCAACACACTCATAAAACACCTTAGGCGGTCACCTTTTGGTAAGCGGATACATAATCATAGAGTTTGTACCAATATGTTCTATTGATACTTGTTAACTCTGAACTCTTTTTTTAACAACTTGAAACTTGAAGTCGATGTGCTTAAACTTTGAAAAACTTTTGTTGTTATGGGAATACATCACCAAGGCTTTATTATCACAATAAATGTTTAATAGTTTTTCAATACCATTGACAATATACAGCCCTATGATAAATTTGTGCAACCATATCTCATGATTTAATGTCTCAAAATAAGCAATAAACTCAGCCTCTATAGTAGAAGATTCTATGAATGTTTGCTTAGCACTCTTCCAAGAAGTAGCTCTCTCTGTCAAAGTATATATATCTTAATGTGGATATCTTACTATTTTGGCATCCAACAAAATCAGAGTTGGAATACCTCTATAATTTTAAATCTTTCTTATCTCCTATATGTGAGCATGTAATCTTTTATTCTTTATAACTACAACATAACTCATTTGGTTGCTTCCTAATAATCTATCTCAAAGTTACTTAAATATCTACCTAGCATTCCAACAACGTACGCAATATTTAGATGCATACATACTTCAGCATACACAAAAATCCTTACTACTAATGCATAAATGAATTTCAATTTCTCTTTCTATTCAATCTCATTCTCAGGTTTTGACCGAGATTGAACTTATCACACTACTGCAAAAATGACTTTTACTGCTGCTAAGTTAGCATCAATGAAAGGTTTCACTGACATTGTTTCATAGTGTCAGTATTACTCGAGTCAGAAAATTACTAACACTATTTATGGTGTCAGTGAATTACTGATACTATGATATCAATAAATCGCTAACACCACAGTATCAAAGAATTACTAACACCAAAGTATCAGAAAATTCTTGTTACCATAGTATCAACGAGTCTCTGAAACTATGGTATCAATGAATTACTGATACTACAGTATCAAAACATTATTACACTATGGTATCAAAACATTACTGACACTATGGTATTAAAAAATTATTGATACCATGGTGTCAATAGTATTTACTATTCATATATGACAATTTAATTAAATTAAATTTTTAATAATTTAAAATTATAATTATTGGACCAAAATATTTAATATATATTTAAACTTGAATTCATAACATTTAAATATATTCTAAATCGTTAAGTAGTATGAAACATCATTTTACAACCACTATAATAATTTAAATACAAAAGTACATTCAACTTAGTTTCATGAATTTTGCAAACATCCCAAACTTAGTCCAAAACATCCTAGTGTTTGAAGTTTAGTTAAATACATAGCCACCATATTAGACTTGCACAAACCAATAATCCATCAAAAGAGTTGAAGCAATCCCTCGCACAACTTAACAGTCATTAGGCTAAATATTCCACGATCACCTCTATAAAAGTAAACAGAAATACACGAGTAAATATAAATATATAAAAAGTACTTGAACTATATACTTATAAGATCTTGCAATGACATTACAAGAATAAAAGTTACATCCAAAATAGGTTATAGAAAAAAAAGCAAGATATGGTTAGTTGTTGCACTAGATAACATAAAAAGCATAGAGAAGATGCAAATGCTAAAAGTGCCTATATTAACCCCAAAATAACCCCAGAAACAGCCCCAAAACAACTCTAAAATGGCTCCAAAACAATAGTAAGACAACCCGAAAATAGGCCTCATATAAGCCCCAAAAATAGCCCCCGTTTTAGGATTACCATAGCTTGCAGTATTGCTAAGATCTAAACATAAGAACAACGAAGGTACAAAATGTATTTTATCAAAAATGCCACTCAAAATGACCAAATTACTATTATTGAAGAAAAGAACTGACCTTCCATCTCTAATACTCAAAAAACAAGCCAAAAATACTGTTAAACAAATGATTCTAATTTGCACACAAAGAAAGAGATCCCACCAGCTTATAAAGCCAAAGCAAAACAAAAATAAAGATAATAGAACTTAAGCAGATAGTTAATAGCTAACAAAAAGATATGCTTAATACTTAATAACTTTTTCACATAGTGGATGCATATAGAGGAAAAATTACACTCTACAAGTAAGTTGTTCAACTCAACTACTCCGTTTACACTCTTGACAAAGATAACAACTTGATTAAAGTCTTCCCCATCTTAGACTTAATCCCTCAATGTTAAAACATAATGATTTTGCCTAAAAACATAAAAAAGGTAATGATTATTTTCCTTCAATATTAAAACATTAAATATTAAGTGTTGGGATATAATGATCTCACCTTTAGATTGATGTGAAATATATTTCTATCATAAGTTGCAAGAGAATCCAATGCATATAAAGAAAATTAATGGGTGCATGAAAGACAACCAACTTCTTATCATCATGTATAAAGCCATAAAAGAATGTATCTCCCTCCAAAAAGAAGAAAAGAGAACACAAAAGGGGAAAAAGAAAGAATAGTCATGAGCCAACCTGACACTTATCTTTTCCAACAATTTAAAAGTAATTTATACATAACAATCAATGTCTCTCACTCTTAAAGGAACTAATCATTTGATGCAAACATTATACAATGAATTTGACCAACATGCTAAGATCTATCAAATGAAACCCACTTGAATTGCAAATATTACCTCAACCTTATGCAATATATCTCTGCAACCAATTTTCAGTTCTTGGCAAAACCAAATTTGTTTGCAGTTGAACAAGACAAGTCATAAAAGTTCTTGAGTTCAATATATATTATATATATTTATTTGCCTGCAAGTATATGTAATTTAATTTCTTACAACAAACTTATCTATAAACCATGTTAAAATAAATTCTCAATTTACAATTGAAAATATCAAATATAAATTTAAGTACATACAAATTTGAAGCTTAAGGACTACCAATTTTTAAGACAGAATGAGAAAGCATAGTATTTATTTAATCCAAACCTTACTAACAATCTATTATCTTGCACATCAAACTGTATTCCAAACTTGGAATATAGTGCTAATGCCACCATCAAAGATGTAGCATTTCAAATAATTATAAAATTTGTAGTTAAAGATAGGACATTCACAATTGCACAATTACAAATCTAAGGTAAAGAATAGAAGACTTCTTATCACACATTACGTATCACCAAGCCAAGAGCACATTCAATCTCTAAGATTATTTCTAAAGTTATCATCTCAGTAACATTCAAGAAAAAAATATTGAAAGAGAATCTAAAAATCTAAAAGAAATTGTTTAGCAAAGAATACCTAAATAACAATAATAATTAGAAATAAAGTAACTGAATTCTTTATTCTGCAATATGGTAAATATTTGTATAAAATTTAGCTTACCGATCAAACATACTCTTCAGTATGAACATTATTAAGAAATTCGACTACCAATGATGAATCACCATGCCATTTTCACTTCAATACACTCAGAGGATTTGTAGCCTTTTGCTATTGAACATCATTTACGAACACTAATAGTAGGCAAAAGCAACCAATTCATTCCCCAAATAGTTTAAATAATTGAACAAGAATTTAGACAGCACATTATGCATGTTTCAACAAAACTTCAACAATTTTACCTAAAGAATAGAAAGTTCAACTTTCCTCAAATTTATTCTTGAAAGGATTTTTATTTGTAATAAAATAAAAATAATGCAGAATCACAGATGAAAAAAGAAACAAATATACATAAACCACAATCCCACTTTCTCTTCGTACAGAAATTATCATTTGCAAAGTATAGAATACTTGAAATAAAACTTCAAAAGCTACATTTGCAAAGTATAGAATACTTGAAATAAAACTTCAAAAGCTACAAGATTTTTTTAATTAAAAAAATAGCACTAGCCATGTAAGAAATAGTTGTATAAACACATCTTTCAGTCATGGCTGACCCTTTTGAATGTTCTTGGCTCTTCAATGAATTTTTCACAGACACTCTTAACTCCTCACTCTTCACTGAAGAAGCCATTTTCTATTTCTTTTGCTTTGCCAACTATTAAAACTCTTGAGATTATTGTATGATTTGATAAGAGTAAACAACAATGTTCAGATTTCATACAAACGATAATATTCCTTTCAGCAAAACTCGAATATTACACAAGCATATTTGATATTGCATAACAAATTTACAAAATAATAATTGTCAATTACATCATCCCTTGCTCTCTACTCTTCAGGAATTCAGAGTACTGGATAGAAAATGAAGAGAAAAATGTGAAAAGAGAATCTCACATCAAAAGGTACTACTTTCGAACACCCAAAGCCTTTTACAAATTCTATTCTAGCAATCACCAAATTTGAAGCCTAAATTTAAGGATTTCAAACATAAATAATAATGAAAGCAAATCTGAAATAATAACCACCTAATTTCAAATTTTGAAACCTAAATTTATGAAATTTAAATATACAAGGGTAATTAGGGCTTATTTCAATTCTTCTAATCACTCATAGCACAAATAAATCAATAGATTTCTTTAAAAAGAATTTCCAACAGCTAAATACTATAAATATTTGTAAGTTAAGATTAGAGTAAGGAAAGTAAAGTACCATTAAATGCATATTACGAAAGTGTTCCTGGGCATTGCTGATACAAAAAGAATGATCTTTTTTGGAGAAAATCTTACGACGTTGAAGCTTTCTTAAAACTATCCAAAAATCCATCAGCACGAGCCCTTTTCTTAATAGAGATTACAAGGCAAAAATTGAGAGAAAAAGTGTTGTGAGAACAAGAAAAAAGCTGTTGAGATATTTTTTTTAAAGAAGGAAATTTAAACAAAGGGAAAAAATTTCAAACCTATGTGGTGGTGAGGAGAAAGAAAGGAAAATTGATCACCGTTGGATTCGAATTTATCCTATTATAGAATCATGAATCAGAGATAGGGAAATAATTTGAGGAAGAAGAAGTGCAAATGAAAGGAAGGATTGAGATAAAGAAAAAACAATCAACTTATTTAACCAAAATAATAACAAAATGTCGTCGTTTACTTTTTTTCTTACCTCCAAAATGGCATCGCTTTGTCATCTGCTTTTTTTTAAAAATATCTTTCTCCCAAAACCATAAGGTTTTAGGGCAATAAATATATTAATAAGCCCTCAAAATGGCTCTGATTTGAAATTTTATTTTTTAAATATTTAATTTTAATTACGTTAAAGTTATAATTTTAAATTCATTTTCGATTTTATTTGCGTAAAATATTATAATTCTAAATTCAATTTAATTTTAATTAAGTTAATATTATAATTTTAAATCCAATTACAATTTTAATTACGTTAAATAATAGTTCCAAATGTAATTTTAATTACATCAATGTTATAATTATAATTCCAAATTCAACTTCAATTACGTTAAATATTATAATTATGGTTTTAAATTTAATTTCAATTATGTTAAAAGTTATAACTCTAAATCTAATTTTAGTTATAATTATGTTAAACGTTATAATCTAATTTTAATTACAACTACGTTAAATATTATAAAAAATAATAATTTAATTTTTATTTTGTTAAATATTATAATTCTAAATTAATTTCAATTTTAATTAAAATTAAAATTAAATATCATAATTTCAATTCTAATGTCAATTTCATTTACGTTTGATGTTATAATTCTAATTTTAAATTACATTCAATTACGTTAAATTTTAATTTCAGTTATGTCAAATATTATTTGTAAATTTTGGCTAATTTCTTCTTTGATAATGTGTTTATTTCTTTTTATTTTTATATTTTTGGCTAATTTATGTTCAATAATTACATAATGTGTTTATTTGAATAAAAAAAAAGAAATATTATTTGCCAACATAAGGACAGGAACTCGTGCCCTTAAAAAATAACCCTACATTTTGCACCAACAAAGCTATCTGCCAATTTTATCATATAGTTTTCAACTATATTTTAGTTAAAGTATAACTATTTGACAATGTGTTTATTTGAATTAGAAATAGAGAATTTTGGAGTTACTGTAGCATTGAGAGAAAATATTACTTTTTTTCATTAATAACGCTCCAAATGACGTCATTTTGGGCTTTATATAACTTTTTATTATTTCAATAAAATAATATTAAAAAAATTTATACCATGGTATCAGCAATTCATTTACACTTCTTGTCTTCGATACCATGGTATTAGCAATTCACTAACCTTTTATATCTCTGATACCATGGTATTAACAATTCACTAACACTTCATATCTCTGACACTATAGTATCATCAATTCACTGATATCTCTCTTTACTAACACCATTTAAAAAGTGTTAGTAACATGGTGTGAGTGAAGGCCATTTTTTAGTAATGTCACCTTTAGCAATAGGCATATCTCTTGGAGTATAATCCTTCATGCTATATCTGTTAAGCACCTTATTAATATAGTTCTTTTATGATAATTCAGGGATATTTTAAGTATGATCTCGATATATCTAGATCCTTAGTACAAAATATGCATCCCCAAGATCTTTCATCTCAAAGTTTCAAGATAGAAATCTCTTAGGTTTTTTGCAATAAGCCTATATCACTGCTTGCTAGAAGTATATCATCGACATATAAAACCAAGAAGATAAACTTACTTCCATTGAACTTGTGAGATATGCATTCATTAATTGTATTTTCTTCAAAACTAAATGAGGTAGTCACTTGATGAAACTTGTGATACCATTGATGGGATGGTTGCTTGAGACTGTAGATGGACTTCTTTGATTTTTAGATCATATTCTTTTGGACCCTTGACATGAAGTTTTCTAGCAGCACCCAATATAATATTTCCTCAATATAGCCATTGAGAAATATAGTCTTTACATCCATTTGATGTAGCTCTAATCCCTCTTAGTCTTAAATATCCTTTTGCAATCAATGTGTTTTGTACCTTTTGGCAATTCAACAAAATCTCAAACGTCATTGTCTTTTATGGATTTCATCTCATCCTTCATGGCCTCAATCCATTTATGAGAAATCAAAATTTTGTTGGCTTGACTAAAATTGATTGGATAATTTTTTAGTCCTATATCATACTCATGTTCTTGGAGATAAATAATAAAATCATTTGAAATCGCACTTTTCTTTTCTTTAGTGGATCTTTTCAATGGTACTTATTCTTAAGGTTGTTGAGGTTGCTCTTGATGAACAAAAGCAAATTCTTTATTTTGGATTGGGAGTTCATGTATATTGTCTTATAGTTTTGGACATGCTTTATGAATAATTTCCAAAGAAAGAGTTTGATCATTTTTAATAGTAGCTGTAGGAATAGAAATAAATTATTCTTTAAAGACAATATTCCTAACCTTATCTTCCTTCAAACTCAACATCATGAAGAAATTTAGCATTGCCCATCTCGAAAAGAGATTTACTTAAGGGATCATAAAACTTGAAACCCCTCAATCTTTCAAAGTATCCAACAAAATAGCAGCTGACTGTTCTTGAGTCTAGTTTCATTTTATTTGGCCTTATGACCTAGCCTCAGTTGGACAACCCCAGACATGTAAGTTTTTGATACTTGGATTCTTGCCAATCTACAACTTATATGAGATTTTAGATACTGCTTTCTTAAAACTTTCTTAAAGATATAAATTGCAATCTTTAGTGCTTTCTGCAAAGTGATTCAGGTAAAAAAGAATAACTAATCATACTTCTCATAATGTCTTTAAGTGTTGATTTCATCTCTCAGCAACACCATTAATGCTTGGTTTCCTAGGTATTTTGTATTGTAGGACATTGCCACACTCCTCTAGAAATTTAGCAAAAGGTCCAAAATGTTATTCACTTGATATGTCATATCGTCTATAGCATTCACCACTACGGTCAAATTTCACAGCTTTTATTTTTTTGCCAAGTTGATTTTTAACTTTAAACATGTCTAAATATCGAGACTTCTTATAAATCATTTAAAAATACCCAAAATGAGAATAGTCATAAATGAATATGGTAAAATACTATTGGCCATTCCAAGAAGCAGTAGAGAATGGTCCATAAATATCAGTAAGTATTAGTTCTAAGATACTATTACTCTTGTTAGTGCATAACTTTTTATTGTTTATCTCTTTTCTCTTAATACAATCAATACAAATTTTAAAATCTGTTAAATTAAGATAATCAAGAATTTCATCTGATACAAGTCTTTCTATTATCTATTTAGAAATATGTCATAAATGCTTGTGCCATAACATAAGAAAATTCTCATCAATTAACTTTTTCTTTGCACCTATTAACATGAAAGGAATGTAAAGATTACTAATTAGAGAACTACTGTCAATACATTTTGAATTTTGATAGAGACTGAACTCATTATTTTCAAATGAACAAGATTATCATGATTTGTCCAAACCAGAAACATAAATTACGTTCCATCTAAATGATGGTATATAATAAGTCTCATCTAAATCCAAAAAAATATTTGGTCTCTAATTATGATCTAAACAATCCTATGGCCACTACAGGAGTTGTGTTATAGTTTACTATAAAAATGCACCTTTTGACATCAATTGGCAACCTTACATAGGCACACTTATATAAGTAGTTGCACATGTATCTACTCATCAAGTATGTTTCGGTACATAAATTAAATTAACTTTAGAATAAATAAAGTTGAGAAGTGTACATTTTTTAACACTCTATTTTATGTACTTGGGATAATCCTTCTTCACATGACTAACTTTTTTATAGAAGAAATAAGTAATGACTGGATCTTGTTTCTTTTGCACCTTATTATGTGAAGTCCCCATTGTATTTTTCTTTCCTTTATTCCTTTTCTTTTCTTATTGGTAACCTTATTCTTATAATTACTTGCTAAGTGAGCATTTTCAGTCTTTTCAAGCTTTAAATTGTCTTCTTCTTGCACACATTATGAAATAAGCTTATTAATAGTCCATTTATCCTTTTAGGTGTTGTAACTTACTTTAAATTGATTGTATTGTGTACACTACTATAAAAATTACCTTCATTGATACTATGCTACTAACACTTTTTTAAATAGTATCAATGATTAGAAGTGTTAATAAATTACTGATATCATAGTATCAAAAATATAAAATGTCAATGAATTATTGATACCATAGTATCAATAAATAAAGTGTCAGTAGGTTAGTGATACCATAGTATCAAAAAGTTAATTTATATTAAAAAAAATTGAAATTAATGAAACAAATTTAAATTTTAAGAAAAATATAAAATGCTCAAAACGACGTAGTTTTTGGTGTAAAAAAAAAACCCCCAAAATGACATCGTTTTTTATGTTTAAAAAGTTGCCCCAAACGACGTCGTTTGGGGCATCTTCAATATTATTATCTTCTTCGTTGCCCTAGTTTTAGAGACATAGATCACAGCCACTTTATTGCAAATTAAGGAAATCGTCTCTCGTATCTATCTCTCTGGTCGAAGAAGATAAGCCTTTAGTTTTGCCTCTCTTGGCTTCTTCTATGTATTTAGAGTGTTATTTGAGAAATAATGAAATAGCCAAAACACTGTTATTTTGGGAAGCAATAAAAAACGGAAACAAAAATACCTAGAAAAATCTCAACTCTTCTCTCTCGTTTGTGTCTAACCCTAACCCCTTTCTCTCATAAACAAATAGCCCAAGGAAAGGAAGCATTTCCAGCAACGAAGAAAATTACATTGCTAGATTAACTCTCCAAATGACTCAGACTCTTGAAGAGGGCTTTACAAGCCTCGACCATCTATTTGCTTCTGAGAAAACTAAGGTACTAATTTTTAAATAATATTTTAATAGTCTAATTTCTCTTAATTGAGTTTCTATTTGGGGGAATTTTTAACTTTTGGCTTGTTATTTGGGTTTAGTTCATGTGCGGCTCGCTATAATCGACCCATAGCACTGTAAGGAATGGTTGCGAGTACAGGCAGGGTTTGA
This sequence comes from Ailanthus altissimus, assembly GCA_946807835.1. Taxonomy (NCBI): domain Eukaryota; kingdom Viridiplantae; phylum Streptophyta; class Magnoliopsida; order Sapindales; family Simaroubaceae; genus Ailanthus; species Ailanthus altissimus. The sequence continues at coordinate 19,679,431 of OX327698.1, forward strand.
GGTGAGAGTAAATATAAGAAAGAAGAAGAGATTGTTGTCAAAGGTATGGTGCTATAAGACAGAAAAATCGAAAACGAGAAGATTCTTAATTTACGAGCACCTCATGAATTTATATTCTTAATTCAAAGAATGCCCTATTTGCATAGCATTTAAGGATTTGTTATAGTTATATATTTTTTGTTAGGTATAAAATTAATCTTGATATATAGTTTGTGATTTTTCTTGAATTTGTTGTTTCTTAAAATTACTAAATTGAGATATTTTGGTCATCGGAGGTTGCTTAATTTGAAGCGATGTATGCACTACTAGGCAGGTATGCAGCGTGTGCTTTCCTATGCAAAAGTAAATACAACCTTGCCAAAACAAGGCTACACTTGTTGCTTTAATTGAAATCACACTATATTTTTCAAGTGAGTTATTTTGTTTGTCTTAGTGCCTCTATTGTTTTTTATCCTAATCGATCATTTAGTGTGCTTTGTATTTATATGATCCTTTATCTATAGTTTTCCTATTGATGTAACTTTTCAAGCTACATTCTGTTATCAAATACTTGTAATTGTGTTGCAGGTTAAGATAGAAAAGTTTATCACAACTATGCAGGGAGTACTACAAATTAAAGCATTGTTGTTCATATGGGTTAGTAAATATTGTTGCTATTTTGTCTTAAGAAGTCACTGTATATAGCCTCTATAGGTATTTGTTTTTCTGTGAGACTGTGACATTGTTTTAAGTTAAGGAATCAAACTAGAGCAAAAATTTACTTTTTATCCTAGTATCCATTCTATTAATACTTGCTTTTGTGTTCATACAGTGCATTTGTCAATCTTGTAATTTTATTTTTATGCATTTAGTTAATTGACTTTGAACCAATTTTAGTTAAGATCATATAATGTTAATCTTTTGGTTCATACAAATGGTGGACTCAACTAGATGCATGGAGGGCTTTGTCTCTTTGTTCTTTTCTTTGTATTTTGCCTACTGTCTAATGTACTCTTTAAGTATCTTATTCAAAGGATTAAAAATTTATTTGTAGTTTGTTTGGTAAATTTAGGAAGTTGGAAAAGACAACGCTTGGAATGTTACAGTTAATAATTCTAATTTGACATGTTATAATATGAAATTCAACATTTTGTTTTAATTTTTTCTTCATATTTTTAGAAATCAAATTGAGTTATTGTTCTTTTAACATTTCTTACATTTTAATATTTCAAGTGTTAGGTTCAATAAGAATGAGAAATGTAGTCTGCTAATATTTATTTCTATTTCTCTTGATCATCATCAATTTTTATAGCTTAAAATAATTTTCGTGGCTATTATTTAGTGCTGGACATAGTCTAACATTATTTAGAGTTGAGCACAGTCTATATGTTTGAATTGCTATATGACATGGTAGCAGTAGCTCGTATCATAAATGCCACCCTTGTAGTTGTCATTTTGGCAAGACTCTAGGTGCCTCCCTTTATTATTTTGGAAGTTTAATTGTCCGTGTCTCTATTGATATCTTCATAATTTGATAGCCATGGTCTATTTTCTACTTTTTACTAATGAATGTCTTTTTGAAGAATCACGAAATCAGTGTCCCCTAAATTTTATTTATATATTATAGATTGTGTTCTGGGATTGAATATCTTTTTAAATATCGCCTTGAAAATTCTTTTTAAAATTTTAAATATTTTCCATATATGGATGCTACACCTTTATTTTTCATTAGAAGAAAATTGTAGAGAACTGTTATACTGAAAGTTGACTTCAAGTATCATTTTAAATATGTTAATATGAAATAGATCAAAAAATTAGGTCAAAAAAATGATCTACTAAATTATTTAGACAAATGAATTAAAAAGCATATAATTTAAAATAAAAAATCGAAAAAAACTCAAAAACTAACCCAAATTTATAAAAACTTATATAATATATAAGAATAAATATATTGGTTTATGTAATGTGTAATGAATTTTTTTTTTATTATATAATATATAACGTATAATGTAACGTGTAATATATATTAATTTAGTCAACTTAATTTTTTAAAGACTTATATGATAAATAAATAAAAATTTAGTGATTATGTAATGTGTAATGAAAGTTTTTATTAATATATAATATATAATGTGTAATGTAATGTATAAAATATAATAATTTAGTCAACTTAATTTTTTAAAGACTTATATAATATATAAGAATAAATTTAATGGTTTATGTAATGTGTAATGAAATTCTTTTTTATTATATAAGATATAATGTGTACTGTAACATGTAATATGTATTAATTTAGTCAACTTAATTTTTTAAAGACTTATATAATTTAGAATAAATTTAGTGACTTATGTAATATATAATAAAAAATTAAAAAAAATAAATTAAAAAGACCCATATTTTAAAATGAAAAAATTAATAAAAAAAGTTTAAAAAACCTAAATTTCAATTTTATTTATTCAAAAAAACTGAACCTTCTGAACGAATTGGGCAGAGAAGTTCATGCGAATAGTAATTATCATAATGGATTCAATTTCTCTCAAGGCCCTTTTACGAGGTGGAGGACCAAAAGGCCAAGGATATATATAGGAATTTGCAACTTTTTGCGGATGAAAAAGAGACCACGATTAAACCTAACTAGTCCCACTTCAGCTGCGAAATCTTGAACAGCGGCCGCGGTTTTAGATGGAATCTTTAGACAGGTGGTGGAATTAGGAAACTGAAAAGATTTTTATAATTGGATTTACTTGTTGAAAGGAGAGAAGAATAAATCATTCACAATTCATGTAGAGAACATATAGAGGGAAATGCCTATCGTCTGAAATGTTTGACAAGTATTTTTATCTATTAATTGTGTTGATGCATCTATAGCTTGTACAAGTTGGATGTGTAAGATATGATTCACTTAGAAGATAAGGGCCGTGGCAAATAAATATTCAAAGGAAACAAATCATCGATAATAACATAGGGTCTGTTTGGTATTATTGTGGAAGCATGGTATGAAATGACTCGCTCCATAATTTTTTATAAACTTTAAGATTAAACTTTATTTTTATCCTATGAATATTCATGAACGTTCACTACATTAAAAATTTTATCAAAATTTTGGTAAAAGTTTTCTTGTTTTATGGACATTCTCAAACACGTAATTTAAAATATAACACTCTTATAAACAAAATACCATTAATCATACTTTCAAACTTCTCACATCTCACCCGCAACTCACAACATCAATATCAAATGAAAATTTATACACTTATAACTCATACGCTAACATATAATAAGTATCTGAGATAGGGTTAATAAGTTCTTGGCATCTAATGTCTAAAAATAAATAACATGATACATATCCACAGTCTACAAGTTAAATACACTAAATTCCTATAGACCCAAAAGGAAAAAAAGAGTCCATATATCATATATGGCTCACAAAAGCACATAAAGTACCACCACATGACCTACCTCAACTAATCGCTGAACTGAGGATGTCTACTATCTCCTGAGATGAAAAAAAGTAAGGGAAGTGAGTTTTTACGGACTCAATGAATGAAATAATTTTAAAATAAAATGAGAAAAATGATAATGATAATGATAATAATAACAATAATAATAATAAACCTTTAAACTATAAATATCAATCTTAACATAAATGATACAAATAATTTAAAATATTATAAGAATTATCAAATCTCATTTTAGTCATGTTATAAATGAAAGTTCTACAAAATATAATATGATATTATAAATAATTTTCATAAATCGGATCACATATAATTATGTCTTAGAATATAAATATTTAAGTATTTTAAATTTTTTATAAACATTACACTAAACTAGTATTTAGGTGAAAATCTCGTTGTACCCGAAATATCCCTTAGGCAGAGTGTTGGATGTATTTATCTATATATCATCTCAAATCTTCGTCATACGCATGCGTAGAGTAAACTAGCTCCCAAAGAGTAAAGTCCCCATGCACACGGCTCAAAGCTTTTGTGTGTGTATAGACGGGCCCTAAAGGCCTAAATCTCATATCTCTCGCTAATAGAAAAAGGTACTACCTAGTGATTTGAAAACTACTTCTATTTTTACAATTATAAACTCATTAAATCTCATCTCATGCTTATACTTATACAAATAAATCATTTAAACATATTTCTATCAATATAAACAATCTATAACATTACTTAAAAATGTTTGAAGAGTTAAACTATAATATAAATGAGTTTTTTTCATAACACAAATAAATAATTAATCTAAACATGTCCAAGAATTTAAATTAATAATGTAAAATAAATAATTTAACTAAAAATTAAATATTCTTTATGTGTCATAGACTTTATAAAATCACGTATAATAAATGAAATCTTTAATATGAGAAATAATTTTTATAAATACATATATAATATAAATCTCACTCACAACAGTGATGATATTTATCGAAAATGCGTTACCGGGACAGGTCATGCTTGAGAACCTTTCTAAATGAGACAAAGTGCAGTATTATTTATTAATAAGGAAGTTAATACCAAAATTGACGATTCTAAACAAAAATCTATTACACAAAACGATAACATAACGAGTTATACACTTACCAACTCGTTGGATCGATGAGAACTTTACGGTATGGGGTCCAACTCGTTCCGTAAATATTCTACAGGTCTTAAAATGAAGAAAAATAAAAATATAAGCCATTAATTTAGTGAATTATGAAATTACCCCCAAAACTAACTGTTAGGGGTTTTCCTAAAACTTAAATCCCTCAATTTTATGAAATTCTACTCTCCAACATATATATATGTATATATATATATAAATCTTAGATTAAAGTGATAATCATACTCCCTTAAGCTTGGATACTCTTCCTCACACTAGTTTTCTCTCTCTAAAATCTTAAATGTCTAATTCTCTTTCTAATAGGAATAATTTCAACACTTAAGGGTTCTTAATTTATATTTTAAACTTTACCCATGACCTACTAACTTAAAATCATGCTCAAAATAACAAAACAATAAAGAAAATTGAAGGACAAGCCATGGACTTACCTTATCTCTCTCTCTCTCTTTGGAAAACACAAAACTTATCCTTTCTTTTTTTAATAAGACCTAATTGCCTAAATATCAGAGATAAAAAAGCTAGTTTATGGGCTTTTAAACTCTTTAGGCCCAAAAACAATAATACAGCTCATTACAATCCTTCCTCCTTATAAAAATTTTGTCTTTGAAATTTAACATACTTAAGAGAAACAGATGCGGATATTGTGCTTGCATTAAGTCCTCGCGCTCCCAAGTAGCCTCTTCCTTTACATGATTCTTCCACATAACCTTTACTAAGGACAAGGTTTTAGAACGCATGACTTATTTCTTTCTTTCCAATATCTCCATTGGTTCTTCCTCATAAGTTAAATCTGCCCTCAATTGAACAGGTTGTTGTTCTAATATGTGACTCGGGTCATATATGTACTTCTAGAGCATTGAGACATAAAACACATCATGGGTTCTTGATAGTTTTGGGGGTAAAGTTAAGCGATAGACAACCGTACCAACATGTTCTATGATCTTATATGAACCAATATACCATGGGCTTAACTTACCACGCTTTCCAAAGCAAAGAATACCCTTCTAATAAGAGATCTGCAGGAATACATTATCTCTAACATTAAACTCAAAATCTCTTCTGCACTTGTCAGCATAACTCTTCTGTTTATCTTGAGCTGCTTTCATCTTTTCCTGAATAATCTGTGTTTTCTCATTAGCATCTTGCACTAATTCTGGGCCCAATAACTTTCTTTTGCCTTCTTCATCCCAACACACTAGAGTTCTACGTTTCTTACCATACAAAGCCTTATACGAAGTCATCTCAATACTAGTTTGGTAACTATTATTATAGGAAAACTCTATCAAAGGTAAGTAAGCATCCCAACTACCTTTGAACTCAATTACACAAGCTCGCAACATGTCTTCCAAAGTTTGTATAGTACACTCTGATTATCCATCGGTCTGAGGATGGAAAGCAATACTGAAATTCTACCTTATGGCTAATGCCTTCTGCAAGCTGGTCCAAACTTTTGATGTAAAACAGAGATCTTAATCCGAAACTATGAATACAGGTGCTCTATGAAGACGTACTATCTCAGCCCCATAAATACTAGCCAACCTAACAAGTGAATAAGTAGCTTTGATAGGTAAGAAGTAAGCAAACTTTGTGAGTCGATCGACAATCACCCATGCATTGTCATAACCCATCTAAGTACATGGGAGCCCTGTCACAAAGTCCATATTAATATGCTCTCATTTTTATTCAGGAATATAAATGGGCTGAGAAAGTCCTGCAGGCCTCTGGTGCTCAGCCTTGATATGCTGACAAACTAAGCACCAGAAAACAAACTCAGCAATCTCTCTCTTCATACCCTGCCACAAATAATGATCCCCCAATGTACGATACATCTTTGTACTACTCAGATGCATGGCATAGACCAAACAATGAGCTTCTTCCATGATCTCCCTTTTCAAATCTTTTATATTAGGTACATAAAGTCTACTACCCATGGCTAGGGTCTCATTATCTCTCACCATGAAATTAGCTCGCAAACTCTTTTTCACATCATCAATCAACTTCACTAACTAAAGGTCATGAGCCTACATATCACAAACTCTATTAATTATTGTAGGCCTGACCTAAAAAAATGGCTATCAATTCTTTAAAATTAAAAACTGTTAGCTCCACTTTTAGAGATCTCAACTCAATCAACAAGGACATCTGTGTTAATCTCAAATAAGCAATAGAACTATAGGATTTTCTACTAAGTGCATCAGCTACCACGTTTGCCTTGCCTGGATGGTAGTTAATGGTACATTCATAGTCCTTGATTAACTCAATCCATCTCATTTGTCTCAAGTTTAAGTCTTTCTAGGTAGGTAGGTACTTAAGACTCTTGTGATCAGTAAAAATCTGATAAGTTACTCTACATAAAAAATTCCTCTAAGTCTTAAGTACAAATACCACAATTGCAAGCTCTAAATCATGTGTTGGATAGTTTAGCTCATGCTTCTTAAGTTGCTTGGAAGTATAGGCCACTACCTTACCATGTTGCATTAATACACAATCTAACCCTTGTCTAGAAGCATCGCTATATATCACAAACCCCTCATTACCAGATGAAAGAGTAAATACTGGTGTTAAAGTTTATCGTGCCTTGAGTTCTTAAAAGCTTTTTTCACAATCTTCACTCCACACAAACTTAACATCCTTTAAGGTCAACTGTGTCAATAGGCTAGCTATCTTGGAGAATCCTTCTATGAACCTACGATACTAACCAACCAAGCCAAGAAAACTTCTAATCTCGGTTACATTAGTAGGTGGCTCCCATTTCACCACTACTTCAATATTTTAGGGATCAACATAAATGCCTCCGTTGATATCACATGGCCTAAAAATACAACTTCATCAAGCCAAAATTGACATTTGTTGAACTTGGCATAAAACTGCTTATCCCTTAAAGTCCGTAAGATAAGCCTTAAATGCTTTGTATACTCCCCTTTACTCCGAGAACATACCATGATATCATCAATAAATATAATTACAAATTGATTAAGGTAGGGATGAAACACCATATTCATCAAGTCCATAAAGGTCGTTAGGGCATTCGTTAACTTGAATGGCTTCACCAAAAACTCATAGTGTCCATAATGGGTTCTAAAAAATGCAATCTTAAGAATATAAGCTTCCTTAATCTTAAGCTAATGATAACTCGAGCGTAAATTTATTTTAGATAATACCTTAGCGCCTTAAAGTTGATCAAATAAATCATCAATATATGGGAGTGGGTACTTGTTGCGTATTATGACCTTGTTTAATTGTCAGTAATCAATACAAAGTCTGAATGTTTCATCCTTCTTCTTAACAAATAAGACTGAAGCTCCCATGGAGATACACTAGGTCTAACAAAATATTTATCCACCAACTCTTGTAACTGAATCTTAAATTCTATCAATTCTACTAGAGCCATTCTATATGGTACTATTGAGATAGGTGCTGTCCCGGGGATCAAATATATCTTGAACTCAACCTCCCTATCTGGTGGTAACCTTGGTAAATCATCAGGAAAGACATCTGAGAAATCTTGTACCACTGAAATATCCTCTAACCTTACCTCATCTATTTTAGTATCCACCAAATGGACTAAGTAGGATGAGCATGCTTTTCTGAGTTATCGCCTAACACCAATGGCGAATATAATACATGAAGGAAAAAACCTCTAGTCCATATAAAATTAAACCTCTAGCTTCCTTGGCTTTTTAAACACCACCTCCTTTCTAAAATAATCAACAAAAGTATAATGATTGGCAAGCTAATTCATACCCAGTATAGCATCAAAGTCCATAATATCAAAGGGTATCAAGTTTACCTCAAAATTATGATCACCCACTCTAACTTTGTAATTCTGAAACATACTCTCAGCACGTAATAAATCTCCAATGGGTGTGGCAATAATTAAACTACAATCTAAGGGTCTTGACTCTCTATCTTAATATATAGAAAATGTATAAGAAATAAAAGAATATGTAGATCCTGGGTCAATAAATATACGAGCCTCTGATAAGAATATGTATCCATAACAACATCTGGTGTAGCTTGTGCCTCTTTCTGTGTCAAGGAAAAAACTTGAGTCTGAGTACGGGGTCAGCCAAGTAGGCATTTCTGGTCTGTCACAATTGAGTCCTACCAATCGATGTGGAACCTTTTGTATGTACACCTTCTAACCTTGAATCTGACTAAAGTTTCTCTGAAAATGCTATGAGGTGGACCTTTGAGCAGAGTTATCACCCTGAACTAAACTCGGGTAATATCTCTTAATATGTCCAATCTCACCACAATGGTAACAAGCACTACTTCTAACCAAAGCACTATCCCTGATGGTTCTTGCCACAAGTTCTACACTGTTGTGTCTAGAGCTAGTTAAGCGGTCATCATGGTAGCCTCTACTACCTCTACCATTAAATCTCTAGTTTCTGTTTCCAGTAGGTTGCTATACTGAGCCTTGACTAAAACTCTGTCCCTGTCCTCCTCTATACCCTAAACTTTGGCTTCTCTGGAAGCTATATGAACTAGTTGTGTAACTGACTCCTCTCTTAGACAGCCTATCTATCAACTCCTGATTGCATTTCTGTCTTACAGCTAAAATTCTGTACGACTCTTTGATACTTCGCTCTACCCTCATTGCAACCTCCACTAACATTCCAAATTCACTAAAGCTAGAAACTGTCACAGCTTAGTGCATAAACCTCCACAACCTCTACTAGCCTCCTCGCTATATGAATCTCATAGCAAAAACTATCCTCAACTTAGTACATTTCTCTTTTTTTGTAAAAATTGTTGCAGTAGCAAAACGTGAAAAAACTAAAAACTTCCTCTCATACTGCTCAACAGATATAGAACCTTGAGTTAGGGGAAGAAACTATTTCCATTTACCTTGATCATAGAATTCCTTTCGAAAGACTATTCAACTAATCTCTTCGAGGGTCTGATAGTGCTCTTGTACTAATCTCCACCAGTGGGGTGCACCTCCCTTAAGTAAAAATGTGGCAAAGAACAACTTTTCCTCATCTGGGTACCTCATCACATCAAATATGCGCTCCACCCTATCTAACCAAGACTCAGCTTTTGAAGGATCTCCCGAACCATCAAAACATTTTGCCTCAAGATTCCTCACTAGCTCAATGTTGTTAATGCTAGCACGTGTTTGAGCCTAATTTTGTATAATCACAGTAACAAGCTGAGCAAGCATATCAATAGTATGCGGGGTTACAGGCACTTGTTGAACAGGTAGAGGTGTATTAGATTCTGTTACACCTTCATATATCGGCTTATTTCCCCCGCGATGACTAGGATGGGGGGTTCAGCTTAGTGATGGGTCTAGTATGACGTGGTAGTATTGGATGGGGGTTTCAGCTCAGTGATGGGTCTAGTACGACGTAATGGCATGATGGTGCCTACAAAAAAATATCATCTTAACTATGTTAATTACAACACTAAAATCATTAAAAGATGAGAAAGTTTATAGAATCTATAACCTATGCTCTGATACCAACTGAAATGACCAGCCCTGCAATTTTTTATAAACTTTAAAATAGATCTTGACTCCTATCCTATGAGCATTCATAAACACTCACTACACTAGAAATTCTACCAAACTTTTTGCAGAGTTTTTCCTGTTTTATGGGTATTCCCAAACCTACAATTTAAAATATAGTACTTACAAAATACCATTAACCATACTTCCAAACTTCTCACATCTCATCCCCAACTCACAACATTAACATCAAATAAAAATTTATACACTTATAACTCATATGCTAGCATATAATAAGTATCTAAGATAGGGTTAACAAGCTCATGGCATCCAATACCTAAAAATAAATAACATGATACATATCCACAGTCTACAAGCTAAATACACTAAATTCCTATAGGTCCAAAAGGAAAAAGAGAGTCCATATATCCTATATGACTCACAAAAACACATAAAGCACCACCATATGACCTACCTCAACTAGTCACTGAGCTGATGATGTCTACTATCTTCTGAGATGGGAAAAAGTAAGAGGGGTGAGTTTTTACGAACTAGGTGAGTGAAATAATTTCAAAATAAAATGAAAAAAATGACAATGATAATAATAACAATAATAATAATAAACCTTTAAACTATAAATATCAATCTTAACATAAATGATGTAAATAATTTAAAATATCATAAGAATCATTAAATCTTATTTTAATCATTCTACAAATGAAAATTCTACAAAATATGATATGATATTATAAATTATTTTCATAAATCAAATAAAATGTAATTATATGTCATGGAATATAAATATTTAAGTATTTTAAATTTTTTATAAACATTACACTAAACTAGTACCTAGGGAGAAATTTCGTCGTACCTAGTATATCCCTCGAGTAGAGCGTTGAACGTACGTATCTATATCATCTCAAATTCTCGTCTTACGCATGTGGAGAGCAAACTAGCTCTCAAAGAGTAAAGCGCCCATACACACGGCTTAAAGCCTATGTGTGTATAGATAGGCCCCAAAAGCTTGAATCTCATATCTCTAGCTAATGGGGGAGGGTATTGTCTAGTGATTTGAAAACTACTTCTATTTTTACAATTATAAACTCATTGAATCTTATCTCATACTTTATACTTAAACAAGTAAATCATTTAAACATATTTCTATCAATATAAACAATATATAACATTACTTACAAATGTTTGAGGAGTCAAACTATAATATAAATAAGTTTTTTTCACAACATAAAATAATTACTTAATTTAAATATGTACAAAAATTTAAATTAATAATGTAAAACAAATAATTTAACTAAAATTAAATATTCTTCGTGTGTCACAGACTTTTATAAAATCATGTATAATAAATAGAATCTTTAATATGAGAAATAATTTATATAAATACATATATAATATAAATCCTACTTACGAAAAGTAATAATGTTTATCGAAAATGCGTTACCGGGACACATCACACTCGGGAACCCTCTTAAATGAGACAAAGTGCACTATTATTCATTAATAAGAAAATTAATACCTAAAATGACAATTCTAAATAAAAAATCTATTATACAAAACAATAACATAACGAGTTATACACTTACCAACTCGTTGGATTGATGAGAACTTTGCAGTATGGGGTCCAACTCATTTCGTAAATTTTCTACAGGTCCTAAAATGAAAAAAAATAATAATATAAGCTACTACTTTAGTGAATTACGAAATTACCCCCGAAACCAAAGCTTAGGATTTTTCCTAAAACTTAAATCCCTCAATTTCATGAAATTCTACTCTTTAACATGTATATATCAATAAAAAATTTATATTAAAGTGTAATCATGCTCCTATAAGCTTAGATACTCTTCCTCACACTAATTTTCTCTCTCTAAAATCTTAAATGTCTAATTCTCTTTCTAAAATGAATAATTCAAACACTTAAGGGTTCTTTAATTTATGTTTTAAACTTTACCCACATCTTAATAACTTAAAATCATGCTCAAAACAACAAAATAATAAAGAAAATTGAAGGGAAAGTCATGGACTTACCTTATCTATCTTTCTCGGCAAAACCCAAAGCTTATCCTTTCTTTTTCTCTCCTTTTTTTTTAATAAGACCTAATTGCCTAAATGCAAGAGATAAAAAAGCTAGTTTATAGGCTTTTAAACTCTTTGGGCCCAAAAGAAAGAATACAGCCCATTACAGGGTAGTTGGCTAGTGCTTCTACTTGTGACTTTAACGCCACAACACCGCAATAACAAATGGATTCTTAGTCTGTAATTTTAGTTAATCTCAATTAGCATTTTGTCCATTTTGAGTTGCACCAATGAAGTTGTGTGTAACTTCTGCTCAAGTTGGTGAAAGGTCTTTGCTGTGTGCGAGTTAGAACTTAACTGGGGTCGAGATGAGTGGCGGCAAATTCTTCATTGCTAATTAACTATCTTAGGATTCTAAGAAGTTATGCCTCTAACAATGATTATGGTGCTAGAAGATTCAAAGAGAATAGGCCAAGATATAATGGGGCATGGATTCTCATGTCCTTATGCTGAAGTATGATTTGTGGCGCCGGAGTTATGGTAGGAACAATAGTTTTATCTAGAGTAATTGTCATGAAACCAATAATTAAACATATTATTTAAAATATAAAGTACAAAAAAGATTCAAAGCTTCTTTAATATCATGTCAGAATTACGGAAAAATATTAATTTTTTTATTGCAATGAAAAATATAGTAGGTGGCCTTTATATAAAAACAAACAAATTTACTTTATACAAAAAAATATGTTTTATACAAGACATATATCCTATACAAGTAATGTCTTATAAAAATAATATGTTCTATACAAAAATCATAACTTAAATAAAATAATACTTTCTAAATAATATGCTTATATAAAAAATTTAATCTAAATAGAACAATATTTTTTAAATAAATAACCTTGTATCAATAAATAAATAACATTGTATCAATAACTTCAAACAACATATGAGAATTCCAATAAAGCTAGCTATGACCTTAGTAAATGAATTCACATAGTTGCACGTCATTAGGAGACTTGAAAAAGGGTCTATGGCAAATGTTACTATGGTAAACAAAGAAAAATCAGAAGAGTTAAACCTGAACTGAACCATATCTTGACATTGTTACTATGGTAAATATAGAAAAATCAAAAGAGTTGAATTATGTTGAAATTGCATTTCCGGTGCCCATGACTACCCTGATATTAGTTTAGATATGTTGTGAAAATTTATACTTTTCGGGTGTATGAATGAAATAATGCCAGCCAAGCCCGTACGATATGATTTCGATCTATATTCTATTAAAACTAAACAAATGGAAGAACTCTGTGGCCCGAATCTTTATGATTTTAGCTGTCATCCTGAAATAACATCTAACATTTGTTTGGCTCATTAAAACGATTATTACTTCCACCCGTTTATCACAGTTACTTTTCCCTCATTTGTTGCAACCGTTTTGTCATGATTTCCATGACATGATTAATTTCCCATCATGACATGTTTTTTCACGTCACCTAATCATCGCTTTAATAATTAATAATCATGGAAAACATGATTAATTTCGTACATAGAGGGCGATATTTATGTGATTGAACCGACAATCAATAGATTTATGTTTACAGCATGTATATAACAATATTGTTATATGATCAATTAAGACTAAGTCAAGCTGCCATTGAATCTTCATTTTCAGTTTTTAATTAACATAGAAGACTGGTAAGAAGACTCTCATTATAGCATAATGACAATGCATGATCGGAGAACGCCAAACTCCGACAGAGAGGAAATCTGCTTATGTACATTTATTCACTAAAAATGTTCAAAACTGTTCCACTAAGAATATGATAGATGGAGAACCAAACCCTAAAACAAAAGCTCTCAACTTTTAACTTAGGCACCGCTCATCCAAATCTCGCTCCCTGCAGGAGAGGGGGTTCCTGCCTCCTCTCCGGCTGCTTCTCATCGCCATTAACATAGATTTCATGCTTTCAATAAATATTCTCTTGTCTTACAACTTTTATCTTCTATTTTTTTGCCTATCTCTCTCTCCAGTGGCTTTCGTCAACATTTTTGTAGAGAAGCCGCGCCGCCACCAAGTCCGTCACACAAGGCCAAGGCACTAGTGTCCGCATCCTTGTCGTTACACCTTCTGGCTACCAGAAAGTCTACAGCCTCCACAACCATGCAAGCGCCTATTTCCTCTAGTTTTTATGGCTTCTCCTTAGCCAGAACGTGCTTGGTCTCGGCAAACATTGCTTTGCTCTCGCCGTCCCCACAATGGCCTTGCAGTATGAGTCTTCAGCCTTGGATGCCGGTTCAGGTTTCATTCCGGCATTGGGATGATGCCGTCGTGGCATGCAATTGTTGAGCCTTCTGTTTTTGGCTTGCGCCTCCTCTTTGGCTCCAAAACAGTAGCTATTGTTTCGACCATTAAGCTCTGTCACTGACCATCTATCGGAGTCTTTTTTTATGATTGTTGTATACTGTGGTTGACCTGATTTTGGATGTATTTGATTGTGTTGTAGTAGAGTTTTTCTCGTAATTTTTTTAGGGTAATCTCTTATGTAATAATTCTTTTACGTAAAATAGTTTTTCTTCTTTCGTGAAGTAGTTTTTTTTTTTTTGTGAGGTTAAATTTTTCTTGTGTGAGGGTTGAATTTTTTTATTCATAATAAGAATAGATATTCCTTACGGGATAGGTCTCGTTTTGAAATCTCGTTATATCTTTACTATTATAGAAGTAGGTTCGAATAGGTCACAAAAATATTATTTTATTTTTATGTAGCGTTTTAATAAATGTTTTATATATATCAGTAGATCTACCTTTATATTATTGTGAAGTTTCTTTATATATTACATTTGAAATTTAAAAAAAGAAGAGAATATGATAGATGATTTTTTTCAGCCTAAGAAACCGAAAGACCAATTAGTAAGTGTTCAGTTTGCCTGTTACCGTTAACACTTAAATGAAAAACAACAAAAATTCATAGAGGATGCTCCAGCTCCCAAATGCTAAAAGTGTAGGTATGTACGTTGACAGTTAGTCAGGAAGAAAAAACACACATACACCCAAAAAAAAAAAAAAAAAAGGAAAGAAAGAAAAACACAAAATATTATTATCATCGTAGGGACTGAATTGGCCAACATTGAATGTTGTTCAGCACAGAGCAAACTGGTAAAGGCCGGTGCTAGCATCCTTTGCCGCTGGACTCTTTTAGACCGAGGAAACAGATTAGAATAGAAAAAAGCAAGTTTCTGTACGGACACTAAAACTGATTTGGGGTGTGAGCATAGACCTACCAAAGTGCCCTTGAAGAAGGAGAATAAAACATGTACGTGGGTAATCCCAATAAAATTCTAAATGAAATGATTTTTTTCAGTTTGTTATTTAATTTATAATATCATAGGTTTAACGTTTGTCATTTATTTAAAAAACTAATATATTAAATAAAATTATCTATTTATCTACATATATTCAAAATTTACTCAATTTCTATTTAATACAGAACGTGACAATAGACATACTTATCTTCTAAGTTACCTAATGAAAATTACTTTACTGTCTATTAATCAGGCAAGTTCAACATACCAAGCCACGTCAATTTATTATTTGGAACTAAGGTTTTTTTCTTTTTAAGAAGGAAATTTGAATTATTAAGCAACAATGGAAGGAATGAAATCCTATACAAGAAAATGTTCAATATGGGACAGAAAAGACTCCATCCAAATAAAATCTTAAGAACAAATTAAAGGTGGTTCTAACTCCCAGATGCTAAAAGTTTAGGTATATACATTGACAATTAGTTCAGGAAGAAAAAAAGAAACATACACAAAAAAAAAAAAGGAAAGAAAGAAAAACACATAATATCATTATCATCGTAGGGACTGAACTGGCCAACAAATGTTGTTCAGCACAGAGCAAACTGGTGAAGGCCGGTGCCTAGCATCCTTTGCCGCTGGACTCTTTTAGATCGAGGAAACAGATTGGAATAGAAAAAAGAAAGTTTATGTACGGACACTAAAACTAATTCGGGGTGTGAGCATGGACCTACCAAAGTGCCCTTGAAGAAGAAGAATAAAACGTGTACGTGGGTAATTCATATAAAATCTTAAAAGAATTGATTTTTTTCAGTTTGTTATTTAGTTTATAGTGTCATAGATTTAGCGCTTGTCATTTATTTAAAAGACTAGTATGTTAAATAAAATTACCTATTTATTTACATATACGAAAGATTTACTCTATTTCTATTTGATACAGGACATGACAATAGGCATACTTATCTTTTAAATTACCTAATGAAAATTACCTTGTTGTCTAATAATCAGGCAAGTTCAACATACCAAGCCACGTCAATTTATTATTTGGAACTAAGGTTTTTTTTTTTTTTTTAAGAAGAAGGAAATTTGGATTATTAAGCAACAACGCGAGGAATGAAATCCTATACAAGAAAATGTTCAATATGGGACATAAAAGACTCCATCCAAATAAAATCTTAAGAACAAATTAAAGCATACTTAAATAATTCATAAGCGACCGAATTTGATTCTCTAGGAGAGAATAAGACTCTAGAATGCTGGAAAGCGTTTAAGATTCCACAGAAGATAAACCGTTTTTCCACATCAAGAAAGATGAGAACTTAAATCTTAGTTTTTACGATTTTTCTTTCTTTTCAAGTTCTGGAAGATACTGTTTCTCCTATAATATTAGTTCCCTGGTTCCTTAGACAAATCAATTAAATTCTACAAAAATTTATTTTGCAAGCCAACTAGCGCGACCCCACCTCAGCCCCTCTTCTACTCTGCTTATAAAAGGCGCGCATTTCTACTTATTTTCACATATCATCCACTTGACTATAAATCTATTGTCCATAACTCTCAACCTAAGCTTAGAAAATCGCATCAAGTTCAATGTCTGGCTCGTGGACATCTGAGCAGAACAAAGCCTTTGAAAGGGCACTGGCTGTGTATGACAGGGACACCCCTGACCGTTGGCAAAATGTGGCCAATGCCGTTGGCGGAAAAACTGCTGAAGAAGTTAAACAGTACTATGACGTACTTGTTCGTGATGTCAATCATATTGAGTCTGGCCGTATTCCCTTCCCCAAGTACAGAAATACTGGAGGTAGTCGAAATGGAAATTGAGTCACAGGTAATTTACGTGATAAATGCTGGGATAACCATGAATAATACCAAGCCTTCTTCTTTCTTATTCAACAAATATATATTTTACTTTCAGAAACTCTTTAGGCCACAGTTAAATTACCTGACATCTTCAAAAGTCTCGACTCTCTTTTTATTTTATTTTTTTACTTCGAGTCTCCAACCCCATTCGTAAAAACTTAAAAAAGTCTCATCTTTTTTAGATTTTTTTTAATTAAAAAAAACCTTGGAATACTAAAGTATCTTTCTGCTAGTTTCTTTGGTATTTTGTTTCTCTTCTAATGTTTGGCTTAGTTTCTTTATGAGTGTCTTTTGTTGCTTTCGAAAACCAACTACCACAATCGCTTAAATTTGGTTCTCTAAATTAGCAAAAGCACTCCCCAAATCGAAATTGAAATGAGTTCATTATTCATCCGCATAACAAAAAATCTGCACAACTCCAACCGTTAGCTTAGATCTACATAACTTTAATCTTCGTACACTCCTAATTTCCTATTTTATTCAGACCCCACACACAATTTTCACGTGGTTTCAATAATTTATGATTGTGAAATTAACCCAACAACCATATGCTTATAATATATATATATATATATATTCAAAAAATCAATAGATTGAATAATCAATAGATATTCCAAAATTCAACAGAATTTAACATAAACTTTACCTTCATTTTTCTTGCTGCTTGTGCAGGATGAAGAACTTGAAGCTCCACAGAAACTGCTACAAGCTTGCATGAAAATAAATAAGGATCCTTCCTCCGCTTCTTAGATAGTTATTGTTATATTACTCGATAATTCATGAGTCATGTAAACGGTGATTCTTTCTTCTATCTTTTTATTTTGCTGTGTTTGTATATGTATTGAGGAAGAGACATAGAATCATCGTTAATGGTTCCTTTAGTCAAAGATATATAAGTGCTCTGTTTCATCAAATATTTCCATCTGAAAAATAACTGATCTTGTATGGGATGAACTTTAGTTTGAATCTCTGAAATTTAGAATGTGTGATGAATAAACAAACTGATGAAGAACAGACTAGCAACTTTAGATTTTTGAAGACAGTAAACTGAGATAATTAACTGAAAAACGTTTTGGAAAAAAAAAAGAGTTGAGTGATATTGGATGTTTCTAAAACTAGAAGGAAGTAGTCATTATAAAATTTCACAAGAGAGTAGCTGATAATTCTTTAACAAATAGGGATGGCAACTGGTTAAAGTGAAATCTCTAACCTGATCTTAATACTATAATACAATTTAGTAAATTAATAGTATGCACTCTAAATATAAAAGAAAGGTACATCTTCAGTATTTACTTTTCAAACTCTCACTTGGAACAAAAGATAAAATTCATCATGCTACTATAATTTAATGTGAATATATCACATTAAAAAAATAAAAATAATTTAGTTATAGAATTATTTATAGCATTTATTTTAGAACAAAAGCGTTGTTGCAATAGAATTTAGGGTTTATAACTTTTTATTTTATTCTTTTAGTATTTATTTTACTTATATATTATTATTTTTTATTTAAAATTTATTTTTTAAATATTAAAATAATACCAAACACGTTCACACTATTTTTTATTTTAATTTTAATTTTTTTTTAAAAAACAAAAAAACTCCTTCTGCACTCTTAAAAACATTATATCATTTTTACTTTCAACGGTTTTTTTTTTCATATACACCATTTAAAATATGACTGTTGGAAAATTAGTAATTCAATAATCTTTGTTGGATAAAAATTGAGATGAATATCAAAATAAAGAGTTACAAGAAGTCTAGAACATGTAAGAAAAAAATATCAAATCTAGGACGTGTGGGACACGAAGGGAAAGCGAAACGGGACTCAAAGGCACAAAAGAAACGAAGAAAACACCTAGGGAGGCCACCAGGGTTGAGCACCGTGGCACTAGACGCGTTAGGATATCCATTTTTTATTCGAATTTTGAGTTTTGGAAAGTTTTGGACTTTTAAAACAAGTAGACTATTACTCCAGAAAGAAATAGGGTTAGTAGGCACAAAATTCACACTATATAAACACTTGTAAACACTTGTAAACCCTTTAGTTGAGATTAAGTATTAAGAGAAACTCTAAGAGAGGGGAAGAACTGTGTAAACACTAAGTACTTATGTATGCTAGGGTGAAACCATCGTTTTGGTGATCATTGTTCGTGATAGAGTAAGGGTTTACTAAAAATTAGGTCCTTTTAAGAGTTCTTCAAATTGAATTTTCCTTGTAAAATCTCTAGGGAGTTAATAAGAGAGGCTATGATCCTTGGATCCACCGTAAACGTAGGCAATTGGCTGAACCACATAAAAATTATGTTGTGCTCTTTTAAATTCTGCTTTGGATTCTTACTATTTTGTTTGATTAACAGGTTATTCCACTGCATAATGAGATTAGAGTTTTAGGTTGAACTTGAAGTTATTCGCTTCAACATAACCTCAAGAGGGAAAAGGGCATTCCCTCCCTCAATAATGTCTAATTGCACTTGTTGAGGTACCTTCAAAATTTATACCTTTAAAGACAATTTAGGTTTTAATATATAATTATGAACATATTGCAAAACATATTTGTTCTTGTTTGATAATTTTTTTTTCTTTATTTTTGGTTTCTAAAACTATAATATATTCCTAGTTAATAATATCTTCAAAGGCCTAATTTTACTTAGTTTCTAAAAAATTGTTAACAATTATTTCATAATTTAAAATTAGTTTCACCTTTGTAATTATTATCTAAAAAATAAAAACAATTAAATAATGTTTCATTATCTTTTAAAATATTATAATGAATACTTTTAAAATTAGGTCTAATTATAAAAAAATTTCACTGAGTTTTAGATTCCATAAGTAATAGCTAAACATTTTAAGAGATTCATAAATTTTCTCCCGTTAAAGAATTTTCTATTAAAGCTAATATATTCTATGTCAGCGAAATTAAATGTCTAAAATACCCTTATATGAATGAAATGTCTAAATTATTCCCCAATTATTATATTAGATTATGTGACAATTTGCACTTATTAAGCCGTATCTTCAAACGGTTCATTTCTCAAGACAAAATAAAATTTTATTTTTCAACACTTGAAAATTATAATTGTTATTTTTCTTATACTGCGAATTAGAGTTGTTATTTCAAATTACGTATTTGGTCCTAATTAAATTGAAATTTTTAATAGACATTTCAAGTGACAGATGCAGTGAAATAACTTATTTGCCCCTGCTGAAATGTGAAATTTTATTAGGCACTGTAGGCTTGGTATTATTTTATCTAAAAACAAAATTGAGAGCATTATGAGATTCACTTTGTTTATAGAGTATTGACTTCTCCATACATGCAAGAGACCAAACTTTCAGAATATAAAAGCACCAGATCAAATTGCCAGCTAAAAATAGTGAAATTGAATGACAAAGAATAAGCACCAGATCAAATTGCGGGTTTGGAGTTCCTAACCAATGAAAAAGAGTCCAAAGCTAAACCTGACTAACTACTCCTACGTCAGCAGCAAAATCTTGAACAGCGCCAGCGATTTCTAGATGGAATCTTTAAACAGAAGGGGAAATTAGGTAACTGAAAAAACTTTTATAATGGGATTTACTTGTCGAAAGAAGAGAAAAATAGATCATTCTCCATTCATGCGGAGAACATATAGAGGGAAATGCCTGTCGTGTGAAACGTTTGACAAGTATTTTTATAATTTTATTTATTAATTGTGTTGAATCCATCTCTAGATGTGATCCCAAACTGTAAAATGGTTGAAACCTTACTCTAAGACGATAATTCATCTATGGCTTGTACAAGTTGGATACGTAAGATATGATTCACTCAGAAGACAAGGTTCGTAGAAAATAAATACTCGGAGGAAACAAATCTTGGATAATAACATAGGGTATGTTTGGTATTATTGTGGAAGCATAGCATAAACACTGGGTATTACGGTGCCATAACACCGTAATACCAAACGGATTCGTAGTCTGTAATTTTAGTTAATCCCAATTAGCATTTTATCAATTTTGAGTTGCACCAATGAAGTTGTCTGTAGCTTCTGCTCAAGTTGGTGAAAGGTCTTTGCTGTGTGGAGTTAGAACTTAACTGGGGTTGAAATGAGCGGCGGGAAACTCTTCATTGCTCATTAACTATCTTAAGATTTATGCCTCTTACAATGATTCCTGTACTTGAAGATTCAGAGAGAATAGACCAAGATATAGTGGGGCATGGATTCTCATGTCCTCGTTCTGAATTTGAGTTGCCAATCTAGAAATATGCTTTCCAACAACACAGCATGGCTATTAATATGATCTTTTTTCAGCGTAGATTTCGAAGTAGATATGATTCCTTTAACTCTTTAGCCATCAACAATGAATATAAACTTTTAGGTCAAATGTTATCTAACCTAGTATCTTAATCGTTGTACATTATACTCTTTTATCGCAATCCACTCGCTAAGGATCTTCAATTCTGAAATAATGTTAAATTCCCATCTATAAAGATGAGTTTTTGAATGAGGTAGCTAACAAATCATATTTTACTGCTCTTCGTAGTCAATAACTAATCTACTTTTGAGCATTAGTGGGTTAAAATAGCTTCAGGCACTTCAAGATTGCATTTTGTTTTTCATGTGGTATTGTCTATTCTAAAGAATCTTCTGTGGTAAATAAAAACTTCAATTGGTTTTGGCCTTTTAGACGCAGTATTGTCTATTCTGAAGAATCTTCTGTGGCAAACAAAAACTTCAATTGATTTTGGCTTTAGACAGTATCTTATTGTGCGAACAAAATTTTCCCATTTATAGTGAAGAAAACATATTCTTATTGCCAACTCATATTTCCGTACAAGGAAGAAGAAAAAATAGTGGCTTATTTATCATAAAAATGCTATCCTGGTGATGTTAATTATATGCAAATTGCCTTTCATACCCTAAATTCTCCCCATCGTTATTGGACTGTATGCATTGTCTAATTACTAAGAGCATATTTCTAGAAGCTCTTAATCAAGATATGCCACATCAGCATAACCATGTGAAGACAGCCATATCAGCTCTGCGAAGGTCAAAATGTTACAAATTAAAAAAGTACGAGGCCAAATATATTTAAAATTTTAGGTGTAAAAAAAGATTTTTATAGATTTTAAGTTTTGTACTTGGTGAAGACTCCTTCAAAACATAAATTAGTTAATGAGTTTTATCTTAACTAAGAAGGAAAATTGAATATGCCAAATAAAATGGATACATATTAATTTTATTTTAAATAAAATATTCTTTTGTTAATCATTTACTATATTAAATAATGAACTTACCCTTTTTTATTTTATAAAGATTCTATGTGCCAAAAAGATGCCTTTTTTAGGCCTGTGCTTAATGGGTATATTTCATACTTATAGTCACTTTCTAAGGCTTATTTGTTTATTTTGACTATGAATATTTTGCTTTTTATGTGTTATATTGTCATTTTGTAGGTTAAAAATCAAATGAGCTATTTTGAATGAAAATTCAAAAAAGAAAAAGAGACAAAAACATAAAATTTAGTGTTGAAACTATAAACAACTATATAACCTACTATAGTGCTTAGCGTTGCAGCATTAAAACAACCAACAAAAGCTAGGATGTGCAAAAAGTGATTGTCGTAGAGCTAGAAAGCCAAGGCCGCGGTAGTGGATGTTGGGTACTAAATCCAAGAATTTGAGTTTGATTTGTATTCAAAGCTTTGCCCTAATTTGAAGATCAAAGCCTATAAATAAAAGACCAAAAAGCTGATTTCAAAAGAGAAAATAGAGAGATCAATAAAGACAACAACTCCTTGAGAGTTTAGAATAAATTTTGGGAGAACCAAGATGGCGAGAAGATTGAAGATCGCAGTGTCATAGTTTTATTTCTTTATTCTTCATCTTTTAGTTTTTTTATCATTCTATGAAATTAATTTTATTACATTCTAAAACTCTTTATTTCATCGTGGACTGAACTTTGTTTCTTGGATTTTAATTGGATCTCTACATATAGTTTGAGATATATTTATCTCTTAATTCATATTATTCAATAATTGAATTGTTCGTTCTATCTTATATTTAATACTTTTTAAATGTTTGATAACTATCTAACTTGATTAGGTAACCTTTACAAACTTGGAAAGGAAATTTATGTTTAGCCATAGACAAAATAACCTATGATCATTAATTATTATGATGGGTTCATGTAAGATAGAAATATACTTACATAACATATGCAAACATTAAAGAGAACCTATGTTTAATGAATCCATTCTTAATTTAATTCACATAGAAATATAATGAATTGATTAAAAAGGATATTTCTACCTGACCATCATAAAAGGCTTGTAGAAAATTTAGGATTCTTAGTTCGTAATTCTAGTTGAATAATTAATTCAAAGAGAAAAATTAGTAATTTAGGCAAAGTATAGAGTGAAAATTAAAACACTAGGCTTATTTCAGTGATTTTACAAATTCTACTACTTCGACTCTCGTTGTCTTTTATTTCTTTTTTATTTTTATTTTTACTTTTATTAATTTTGTACCTTTTAATCGATCATTTTAATAAATTGAGAATTGATATATGTTAATACTTTGCAAATTATAATAACAAGTCCTTGTAGGAATAATACTTTACTCATTATATTATTACTTATTTGCGATTTGTACACTTGCATTTTCAAATCACACAAACAAGTTTTTGACGCCATTGTCAAAGACTTGACTTAGAACCATTGTAGCCGTAACTACTTAAGTTAATGCCTTATCCAACAAGATTTATTTCTTAAGTGTTCATGCTAAGCATAGCTCGTTTGCAGCTAGTGAAAATTACAGTGACAGTCACATGAGTAACCTATGTGCTCTTAATGTCAATTTTTCACAATATGTTATCAATTTCAATGGGCAACAAAACAAACTCTATTCCAATTTCTATAACCCAAGATGGAGGAATCATCCAAATTTCTTATAGAGCAATGATCAAGAACAATCATCAAGGCCTATGAATCCTTCTAGATTTTTAACACAGCTCACACCTCAACATAAGAAGAAACTGACTTTAGGTTAAATGTTTATAAATTATATGAAGCAAATAGATTCTCTTTTATATAGTCAAACAACTCTTTAACAAAGCTAAGTTACTCTTTAACAAATAAAACTTTAACAAAGCTAAGTTACTTCTCTACAAGTGGTCTAGTAGCCATAATAATGAATTATCACCTTCAAGCATCTCTGCCAAGTGATATGAAAGTCAACCCAAGAGTGGATATAGAATATTATAAGGCTATCATATTTATAGGTGAAAAAGAAATATCTGATGTTGTTGAGAACCCTTTCCCAAAAAATCCCCTACAAAGAGAAAATAAAAATTGAAGAGAATGAAAATGTCCAAGAAGAAGAAGAAGATGTGATGCAAAAGAGTAACTTAGGCCTTACAACCCACCACCGTCATTTCAATAACATCTTCATAAATAAAAACTTGACAAACAATTCTCCAAGTTTTTAGAGCTATTCAAAAAGCTGCATATCAACATATCTTTCACCGTTGGATTGGAATAGATTCCCAGTTATATCAAGTTTATAAAGGACATCTTGTCAAAGAAAAAAAGACTGAGAGATTTTTAAACAGTGACTGTAACAAAAGAGTGCAGCACCATCTTACAAAAGAAATTACCTTTAAAGCTTAAGGATCCTGAAGCTTTATTATTCCATGCACTATTGAAAACTAATTCTTTAGAAAAAATCTATGTGACCTAAGAGTCGGTATTAATTTGGTGTCATTGTCCATCTAGAAAAAATTGTGATCAAGGGAAGTAAAGCCAACAAATATTACATTACAACTTATTGATCGATCACTTACCTATCTAAGAGCCATAATAAAAGATGTGCTAATAAAAATGGATAAATTTATTTTTTTCCAACAGATTTTATTATTCTCAATATAGAGGATGATAATGAGATTCTGATTATCCTCTAAAGTCCACCTTGGCTGCGAGTAAAGTACTCATAAATGTGCAGAAAGAAGAGCTTATAACAAGATTCTAAGACTAAGAGGTGACATTTAAAATATTTAAGGCGATAAAGTTTCTAAGGGAATCTGAAAATTGTTCTAAAATCGACATGGTGCACACACTAGAGAAAGATACCTCTTTCAATCACATGTGATTAATGAATCACATTCTAAGGCTTATGATAAAAATTTGCATCAAAAGAATACTATGAAGAGACGTGATAAGAAGATTGTAAAGAAAATTTTCAAATCAGGCCAACGGGGTTTTATCTTTCGTTCTATGTTTAAACTCTTCCCGAAAAAACTCAAAATAAGATGGCTAGGGCCACTTCATCAGGGTATTGTTTAAAGCTATATAAATCAAGGATGAGAGTTCTCATAGGGTTTTCATGGTCAAATAGGCAGCAGCTAAAGCATTATTGATGAGGAGTTTCTGATTGACATTCTCAATTGATTTGTTCAAACCTCTGTGAAAAAGAAAGACGTCAAGTTGATGACATTAAATCAAGTGCTTCTTGGGAAGCAACCTAAGTAATTTTTTTTTATTTTTTTTTATTTTTTTATCTTGTTGTTATTTAGTAATTTGTTTAATAAAAAAACATAGTAGGTCTGTTACAACATTAAGATGTGGGCCGTAACATCCAAAAAGTCAGAAACTCCGTGTTATAGTGCCAAGAAACTAGGGTTATGGCATCAAAAGCTAGGAAAGGAACCCTACGTTTCAGGTTTCACTGTTGTATCGTTGAGTCACACTAGCTTATCTAGCCCTTCAGTCACGACCTGAAGAGTAAGGATGGCGATCAGATTAACATGGCAAGCTAGTGAGCACTCATCTACTGTTAGGGGAGTGTTTTATTCTTATTTTTCTCTTGCCATTGAAGACAATGCTATCTTAAGATTGGTGAAGGGAAATACTTCTGTTTGTAAATTTTTTGCTTTATGTTTTATCTATCAACTTTGCCTGCTATGTTTTCTATTTTATGTTTTGTATGTTAAATTATATTATTTTTGTTAGTTGTTATCTTTAGGTTTGGTATGACGTTTATTAGTCAATGATAAGAACTTGATTGTGATAAATATAATTCTTAAGAAATAATAGATATTACATTTGTTCTTATGTTTGATCCTTGTATCAATTTTTTGTCTTATACTTGATTCCTTGAACACATAGAGCACATAAGTTAGGATCATTCAGTTTGTTTGCTACTTAGAAAATGTGTACACATTACAAGGACACATAGAGTCTTACACATTCTAGAACTTGTTTTGTTACTACTAAAGGTGAACTGCTGCATAATTGAAGAAATTATTTTAGGCCTTATTTAAATAAAGTTTCCTTCGCAACACCCTTCACACGAAATGTATAATGGTCTTGTCAAAGAGTTATGTGAAAATTATTGAATTTTTTGGAAGAAGGAGTAAAATGAAGAGAGGTTGTGGGTTTTTTTATTGTTCATAAGACGTTGTAAAACCTTAAGTTTAGGGTCTAGTAACTTATTCGGGGAAAAAAAAGAAAACAAAGAGAAAAAAAAAGAAAAAAAGTTTACTATACTCCTAGCTTTGAAAAAACTACAAAAAAAAGAAAGATAAGTTGAGAAACAAAATCGACAAAGAAAGCTATAAATTAAGTTTGAGGAGATCTTTGGGAAAGTTGATAAAAGGTTTAATGATTGGAGAAAAAGAATATTATGTTGAAAATTTATCCATTTTATACTACCTACATTATTAGAGAGTGTTGAAAAGCAAACAAATGAAATGTGAATAAAAACTCTTTTCGAGACAAATATTTTGAATCTTTGTATGTATAAACTAATACAAGTGCAAATGACTAATGAGAATGACTTATACACGTACACCAAGTTAATCACATATGGGGTAAAGCTGGTGCATGGATTAACATTCTAACTTTTGTAGTATCTAAAAATTTTCATAAATTGTAGACTATATGCAATCTTTGAAACAAGTTGTTAAGTATCAACTAACATGTTATTTCTTTTTCTAGGTTATAGTTTTCTCTCTTTACTCTAGGATGAGCAAATTATTAAGTTTAAGAGTGTTTTGATGGATGTATTTTATACTTATATTTTTGTTTCCTTAGGCATCATTTTTCTTCATTTTAAACGTGAATATTTGACTTTTTATGTAATTTATTATCATTTTGTAGGTTGGAAGTCAACGGAGTCATATGGGATGTAAATTTAAAGAAAACAAGGAAACATATATCAAAATTTAGTGCCATAACAATAACCTACTATAGTAACCTGCTACCATGCTTAGCGTCGCAACGCTGAAACGACCAGAAAATGCCATGATGGACAAAAAATTGAGCACTACAAGGCTAGAAAGCTAAGGCCGTGGTACTAGATGCTAGGTACTGAATCCAAAGATTTGAGTGTAACTTGTATTCGAAGTTTACCCTAAAGTGAAGATGAAAGCTTATAAATAGAAGATTAAATTGCTTATTTCAAAACAAAAAGAGAGAGAATAATAGATACAACAACTCCTTGGAGTTTAGAGAAACTTTTGAGAGAATTAAAAATGCGAGAAGATTAAAATCGCAGTATCATAGTTTTATTTCTTCATTTTTCATCTTCTAGTTTTCTATGATTTCTATTACCTTAATTTTATTATACTCTAGAACTCTTTATTTCATTATGAACTAAACTTCTTTTTTGGGATTTCAATTAGATATCTACATGTAGTTTGAATTATATTTACCTCATGATTTGTATTATACAATAATTGAATTGTTTATTCTATCTTGTGTTTAATACTTTTTAGATGTTTGATAACCATCTAGATTGATTAGGTAAACTTTATGAACTTAAGAAATAGAATTTAGGTTTTTCCATAGATAGATTATCATATGATCAATGATTATTATGGCGAGTTCATATAAGATAGAAATATACTTAAATGACATATGCAAGCATTAAAGAGAACCCATGCTTAATGAATCATTTCTTAATTGAATTCATATAAGAGTGAGTTGATTAAAAGGGACATTCCTGCTTGACCATCGGAAGAGACTTATAGGTAATTTAGGATTCTTGGTTGGCAATTCTAGTTGAATAATTGATTTAAAGAGAGGAATTAGTAATTTAGCAAAGAGTAGAGTAAGATTGAAACCCTAGGCTTATTTTTATTGGTGAATTTACAATTTTCCTACTCCAACTCTTATTATCTTTTGTTTTTTTTTTTTACTTTTATTGATTCTGCATCTTTTAATCAGCCATTTAGATAAATTGAGAACTCATATACCATAGTACTTATCAAATTATATTATTTGTTTGTGGTACGTGCACTTGCATTTTTAAATCAAAATAGTAATATTTGTCCATTGGCCTTAATTACATAGGTTTACCTTTGCTTTAGTCTAAGTTTTCCATGAAATATGCCTCAATACACATGCTTTTGGCTTTATTTTAGTGCAACTCTATACCTTTCAAACTATGAGCCACATTTTAAGCTTTAAAAAGTGGCTTTAGCCACGTGTCTTATATAGTTTCACATATATAAACATGCATTGGTTTATAATTTTCATACAACAATATTAAGCCCTTTTGGTTATACAGGTTATGCAACGCAAGTAAAGCATGCCGTGTTATTAATACAACTTCAAAGTTCTAGCTTGTTCCCTTATTGTCTATTTCTATTATATGTCTTGACTTCTTTTATGATTTAAAAGATCTTTACCATTATCCAGCGTGTAATAGGCAGATTTATTGTATTTATTGTGCATATTTTCTTTTTTCTTATTTAAATGTACTAGATATTTTACCATGGGTATTCATAATCCAATTCAATCTGCTCAATTCATTTGATCCAATTCAAATCGGTCTGCTTTTTATTAAAACTGATAGATTGAATTGGATTAAATAAAAAAAAATTGAAATCTACAATTGGTGGATCTTTGTAGATTTACTTTGGCAAATCCACTAAAATTCAATCTAACCCAAAGAAATTAATATCATAATATTTATAAAATATATATATTTTTAAAAATTGTGCCATTATCTCAATTATTCCACTAAATCAAAAGTAAAATAAATAAATAAGCCACACAATTTGTATAAGACAACTAATTATTGTTTTTGAATTTAAGATCATTTTGGCTGCTAAACTATATTGGCATCAATTTGTTAATTTGTTTTAATAGGATTGATGGGTTGAGCTATAACATAATGGGCTTAACACATTTCGAATTCATATGGCTCAACCCAGTTGACAATTTTGAATGGAGTTAATTTCCTTTCATTATAATTTTGGATCATAATAGATTGAATATGGATTTACAATGTTATTAATAGATTGGATTGGATTAAAAAATTACAAATCCATTTAATGATGGAATAGATAGATTATTTATCAAATCCATAGAATCCAATACAACGAACACCTCTAGTTTTACCTATTTGAGGTAATCATGTTTTAATGACTACTTGATTACCACATTTCATACATAATATTTTGACTCTCTTTACTTAATATGCTTAACATAAGCACGAATATGTGGCTTTTATGCATATTATTGGTATTTTGTAGTTTTCAATAAAATGGTGCAACAAAAGAGTAAAAGTAAAGAAAGAGGGGCAAAAGGTCATTTTTATAGACTTAAGTTATAGCCAAAGATCTAAAGTTAGGGCCTTGGAGAAAGAATTGGAAGACAAGATAGAACCTATAAGCCACAATGCTCAAAAGTCAAGCCACGACGCTAGATGAGCATGAGGCTACAAGCCATAATGCCAGTCACCCTAAGACGTGGTCCTAATGCAATTTCAAGCCCATGCTCTAACACCAAGTACTCCAAGCTATAGCACAGATAGAAAGAATAGCAAAACCTAGTTTTCCTTGTTTTCGAAGTTTTCCCTAATTAGGGCCTATAAATAGAGACTTTAGGGCCCTTATTTTAGGTATCAAATGAGAGCATGAAAAAAAAAGAAAAAAAAAATAGAACACAGACATTTCAATATATATTGAAAGACAAATTTGTAGAGAGAGAAACTTGGAGGATGAAAATTCTTGTATACGTTCTTAATGATTCTTGAAGGATTGAAGCTTTGAATCTCTCCATCAGAGTTTCTTCTTCTTACTTCCTTTCTCTATCTTGATTTAAAATTTGTATTTATGGATATTGTTTAGAATATGTTTATATTTATGAATTTCTTGATGATTGTAGTTATGAGTATGTCTATGCTTAGCAAGATTTCATTTTATGGCTTGATATAGATCTATTTACATTACATTTGGAATATTTAGTTAATTGTTAACAAAGTTTTATTTCAATTTATTTGTGTTTCTCTATGCATAATGCTTCTAATTTGTTGGAAAATTAATTAGTTGACTTAGATTTATGAATTTTAATACTCAAGACAGATTAATTCATTTATAAGATTTAGAAAACATAATCTTAGTTGTTGTTGAGTTCGAGTGGCCAATAACACTTTAATATAAGGGTTGTTTAATGAATGTTTAGGTTGGCAGCAAGTTAGATAGGGATATCAACTTGCATATTTATACATAAGATCTCATTTAGCACTTGGGAAAGATAATGAGATTGATTTTATACCCTTGATTACTGAATTGAATGGAATTAATTAACAATTGCTAAATAGAAAGAATATGAGAAGAATAGAGTAAGATCAAGACCCTAGAATCCCTTTTTTATATAGATTTCCTATTTCATGAAATTGTCTATTTTAATTATTTTTTTGTCAATCTCCTTAATTAAATTTTCTAGTTTAATTTCCTTTATTTCTCACAATTAAATTAAAATTTAAGTTGCCTACATAAAATTAAGTTACGAAAATCCATAGTACTTAGCATAAATTTGAAAGAACAATTCTCGTAGGATGATACTTTACTTATCACTTTATTACTTAAGCACAACCCATACGCTTGTGGTTTATGTATATATGTGTGTCAGCGAACAAGTTTTTGGCATCATTACCGGGGACTGTATTTTTTTTTTTTTTTTTGATAATGTAGTTAAGTAACTTGATCTTAATTGAGGCATTTATTTTCTTTTAATTTTGCTAAGTTTTGGTTAATTTTATTTTTTTTTAAGGTTCATGCAAGGAGCTTATAGCTTGGATTTATTATAGATTGATCTAGAAGTAATGTATTATTCGGAGGCTAAGAAAAGAAAAAAGGGATGAAGCTCTCGCTATAGCAAAAAGAAGCAACAATTAACAATATTGGGCTTTGCTGGATTATTTCAAGCCCATTGTTAATGATAAGTATTTGGAAATTCAGAGCCAAAGAATCAATTATAAAAGTGTGTGTGGTTGGGAAAGTAAAATGCAAATCAATTATGGAAGCATTTTTGTATATTACACTCAACAAATTCATTTAATCTCATGTATCTCATATATGCAATAACAATTATACAGTAATTATAATTGAAAAACACTTCCCAAAATGAATGTAGCTTTCCAATTTCTTTTAATGCTTAAGTGTAAAGCGAATAAATTGAATGTTTAACTTGAACAATTCTAGACAAAAATGAAGTTGGGTATTTTAGCTCTAGAATGGTAGCTTAATGAATTTTATGTTAAAGCTTACAACTCTTGCTTTTACTCAACCATCTTTTTCTCTCAATTCATTTTTTGCCGAAGACACAATAATGCCCACTCCTTTACATTCCCCTTATGCATTAATTGATTGCGTTGACATTTAGAGACGTGTTACCTTAAGCAAAAGCCACCAAATGGATTGTTTTTGTGCTATCAAATGCTTAACCATAATGCACGCAAAAGTTAACATATTTGCATTTAATTAACCACTTTACCATTTGATTAATTTGGTCATGACATGTGTTGGTTTTAACACTTAGAATTCGACATGTGTAGTTTCATACAGATGGTAAAATCGAAATCTAAAAGTATCTTGGATCAAACTCTTCGACCCTAAAACATTTTTTTAATCAATATAGAAATTATCAATATTATTAGTCACACAAATTCGACTAGTCACTACCATAAAGCTTAATGAGTACAATTCATATTGTAAGACTCTTTAGGTTTACACCCGTTTGTCATATAGAATATTTTTATAAGTCCATGAACTCTGCCTACCTATATATCATAGCCAATACAATAAGTACAATTCATATTGTAATACTCTTTAGGTTTACACCTGTTTATCATATACAACATTTTCATAAGTCTGTGAACTCTACCTACCTACATATCATAGCCAATATAATATGATGTGTTGAACTATACAAGTTTAAGTCATACATATTTGTATAATGCCTCCTTCACTTATATCCAAAAGAGTAAAGACAAAGATCTATATCATTGTCTTTATCTACTCAACTATAAACTTATCTCTAGACTTGTATTTCGACAAATAATATTCGTAAACACTTTTGTGGTATTGTTTCACCTTACAAAATCTCTTTTCATGGCTTATGTTTTGCCTAAAAGACTTTTTGAAATATAATCTTGAAGTATCGGGATATACAACCTAACCATATAAGCTGACGAATCCCATATCTATACACATTGAACTCCATATATATCTAACTATACTCAATGATACCCAGAGGTCAAACTATAAAAAAGTATCTAACATGTGTAGAATCTAAGTATGATGAATCACTCACAAGCCTACCGTAGCACTCATATCTAAGGACTATAAATACTACTAAACTCAAGAAGACTATCTATTGACGACTTTATAAAATATCTATTAGATGTCTTCGTGAGTCTATTCAGTACCCAATACTAACTGAATACTTATAGGTCTATATGAGATTCGACTAAGCTTATAATTTGTTAAGACTAACCATTTAGATAATTCAAATATAAATATACACTAGTCATAACAGTTTACTAATCGACCCGTGTTGATAAACGTATGACCAAGAATCATTTTTGAGAATATATTATATTGTGACATTTCTTACCACTATTTGTAACTTCTTATAACTATGTCACCACAATAAATATTCTCAGGTCTTTGCCCCAATTCAAACAAGGTTCTAAACTCTTAAGAATATTAATTCTTATTATTGATCTAAACAAATTTAGATCTACAATATCTTAAAAAGAAACAAGATTATTATTATATCTTAAATAACTGCTTACAAAAATGTATATTGTATATATATTAACAAATATTAATATAAAATTAGAATGGCACATAAGCACTATATCTAATATCAATACTTATAACTTTAAGTTGAATCCGACTCTATTAACATGGTCCAACAAAAAAAATATGGAGGATTGCTAAGTAAAGACCTTAATGTTCACCTAACTATGTTCTTAAAGATTTGTGATACCATTAAGATGAACGGTGAATTGAAAGACACTATTAGATGGCACTTGTTTCTTTTCTCTCTTAGGGACAAGGTGAGGGGTTGGCTGAAATCTTAACAATCTAGTAGTATTGCAACATGCGAGGAGTTTGGCACAAAAGTTTCTCACAACTTGAGATAAAAATAGCTTATACTCGGATCTATTTCTAGTTATTTCCATTCCTAAGATTTTTTTGGCTTGACCAAGATCTTTTATTTCAAAGTCAGATTTAAGATATTCTTTCAATTTTATAATTTTTATTTATTATAACTAGCCAACAGCATATCATCAATATATAATAGTAGATAAATTTGATCTTTACTACCTAAGCCTTTAAAATAGAAACAGTTATCAAAACTGCTCTTTTTAAAACCAATTTTAGTTATAAATGAGTTAAACCTTTTATACCACTACCTAGGTGACTGTTTTAGACCATAAAGGAATTTTTTAAGGAGATAAACTAAATCAAGGTTTGTTTTGTCTTCAAAACTATGAGGCTGATTCATATGAATTGTTTCATCAAGCACACTATACAAGAAATCAGTTTTCACATCTAGTTGTTCTACTTCCTAGTCAAAGCAAGATACCAATTATAGAACTAACCTAATAGTAGTATACTCAACTACAGGTGAGAAAATTTCATTATAGTTTATACCTTTTTTCTGTAACAAACCTCTAGCAATTAAGCTTGCTTTAAATCTAGTTGGTTCATTAAGAGTATTACCATCTTTTAATTTGACTATCCATTTACAAGCTACCAACTTCTGATCCAAAGGCTTAGTAACAAGTATCCAGGTTTTATTATCATTTAATGACTTTATTTCATCACACATAGTAGCATACCAATGTTTAGAATCCTTGCATTTCATTGCATCTTCATAAGTCGCAGGTTCAGTGTCTTGAATTTCAATGTAGATGATAATGCTAATGTAATACAATCATAGTCATTAAATCTAGTAGGAATCCTAATTTTTCTCTTTTCTTTTTCTCTATCTTTACCTAATTAGTATGTATTTAGAGTAGACTCTCTTGTACTAGCAAATTGAGTATGATCTCCTAAACTGAGTGGATGATTTAAATCACCACCGATAGAATTTTCAGGATCAATCAGCTTAAAGTTGGAAGTTTTCACCTCAAGGTGAGTAGTATCTTCCTTTAAAGGTATGACAGCTTGCTGACTAGAGCTGTTATCCCCTGAATTATGAGTGGCAGACTTTAAACAAGGTAAATTCTCTTTATTAAAGACAACATCTCTACTTGTTATTATTTTTATACCAAGTACACCTCTCAACCAAAGTCTGTGACCCTTAGTACCATCAAGATGTCCCAGGAATACACACCTATTAGCCCTAGGTTCCAATTTATCATCAGATTTATGTGCATAAGCAGCACACAAAAACTCTAAGATAAAAGTAACTAGCAAGTCTACCATTCCATATTTCTTTAGGTGTTTTAAAATTTAAAGAACTTGATGGGGATCTATTTATTAGATAATATGCTATGTTTAAAACTCCCCCCCCAATCAAAAAAAAGTTTTGGTTAATCCTGAACTAACTAGTATACACCTGACCTCATTTAATAAGGTTCTATTCATTCTTTCTGTAATGCCATTTTGTTGAGGTATATATCTTACTATTTTGTGTCTTAAGATGCCATTCTCTTCATAGAAATTATCAAACACATCATTGCAGAATTTTAAACCATTGTCAGAGTCCTTAAGGCCTTTAATTTCTTTCTAGTTTAGTTCTCAATCAACTATTTTCATTCTTTAAATTTCATAAATGTGTCACTCTTATTTTTAAGCAAATAATTCCAAAGTTTTCTAGAGTGATCATCTATAATAGAAAGGAAATATTTATTTCTCCCATGTCAGGTTGTGTTTGCTAGTCCACACAAGTCAGCCTATATATAGTCTAATATGACTTTTGATTTAAAGGAATTAGTTTGAAATTTTAGCCTAGACTATTTACTAAGGTCACATTGTTCACAGAATTTAATTTTGCTTATCCTATTATTAACAAGTAAACCCTGTTTACTTAGTTCTAATAAGCCCTAATCACTAATATAGCCTAGTCTTCTATGCCAGGGTTCTGTTCTGTCTATGTCTTAGTTTAAGGTTGCTATAACAGAGTCTATTACTGTTTTTCCTTACAAACAAATTTTCACCATTATTATTATTGTTATTCTTATTGTTATTCTTATTGTTCTTATTATTGTTCTTATTATTATTGTTCTTATTATTATTGTTCTTATTATTATTGTTCTTATTATTGTTGTTCTTATTATTGTTGTTCTTATTATTGTTGTTATTATTATTGTTGTTATTATTATTCTTGTTATTATTATTCTTGTTATAATTATTCTTGTTATTATTATTCTTGTTATTATTATTCTTGTTATTATTATTGTTGTTATTATTATTCTTGTTATTGCCCTTTTTTGTTCTAAGTTCTTGTTCTCTAAATCTCAAGGTACAAAGACAATCATTCAATGTCAAAGAATCAAGACCATATTTAATAGTAGATTTCACATCCTTAAAATATGCTGGTAATAATTTCAACAAAATTATTGTTTGATTCTCATCATTAATGGTTTCACCCGTAATAGTAAGATCTATGCATATTTTCTTAAAATCATCAAGATTTTCTTCCTGTCCTTTATTATAGTCCATTTTATATCCAAACAAATTTTCTTTAATAAAAATCTTGCTGGTAAACGATCTAGAGATATATAAAGTTTCGAGCTAACCCAAAGAACAACTGCTGTGGTCTCTTCGTTTACTTACCTTAAAACGTTATCTGTTAGTTGAGGAACAATTGTTGAGAAAGTTGTCTCATCCATTTCAATTCTTTGTTCGGGAGTCATCATTGAGGGAAGATCTTTGGGATCCAACAAAGCCTTTTAGACTTTCTGTTGCACAAGAAAAGCGCGCATCTTTTTTTGCCATAATTGAAAACCCCCCTACCATCGAATCTTTCCACCTCAAAATGAGTAGAAGACATGACTCACTAACTAATTCTTGGACCCTAAATTACAAAACATAAATCGAGTCTTAAAGCTTCACAAGAATAGAAACCTTAAATCAAGGCTTTGATACCACTATTGTAAATCTAACAACAAAAGACTCAATACTTCACAATAACATGATTCAAGAGTCAAAGAATACATGCACAACACAACAAGCAAGATTTATGGTGGTTCAGCTATTGAATCATAGCCTACATCCACTTAGGCTTAACAACTGAAGCTCAGCTACACTATATCAAAGTGTATTACTACCCTAATACTATAAAACACTCTCTTTCAATTACAAACACTGAAACAATCAATATAAGAACCAAAAAATACAACTTAAGAAGAAGAAACCCTAGAACCAAAGAGAGAAAAGAACCAAAAATGAATGAAGACCCTAGAGAGTAAAAACTGTGTTTAACCATAAGAATAATAGAAATATATATATAGCATTGTTTCATCTAATTAGGTTAAACATATTGCAAAACATCAACTAAGTCCCTCTAGTCTTTATATTTTACTTTGGGAACCATAAAACGTATTCACAGGTTGGATTGTATATAGACTTATAATTTTTTTTGTGGATTTGATTAGGTTGGATTTCATTTATTGGGATGGCAAAATGCCTTGTAGGGATGAGGACCCATAGGCTTTGCCCTTAATAGGGAGAAAATGAATTAGTTTTTTTTAAAAATAAGGTAGGGTATTGAAAAATATTATTCCCCTGAATTATTAATGGGGCAGGGATGGGATTAAGCCTTCTCGCCCCATCCCCACCCTGTTTTCCATGATATATATCAAATATAATCTTTTAGTATATATTTTTATATTAAATAATTTACTAATTTCAATTTTATAATTTATATTTAAGTAGAATGTACTTTAATAATATATTTTTGTTAATAAAAATAAAAAATATATAATAAAATCTCCTCAAATCTTCTCGTTCTTTTTTTTTCTTTTTTATAAACGATAAAATCTCTTTTATTTTTGAATTGAGTGGCTATTGATTTTACTTGAATATAAAGTAGTTAAGAGAAAAATCAATAATATTAAATACTAGAACATTATTTAATTTTTTTTATTTGTTATTTATTAAAAATTCATTTGCTAATTACTATTTACATTGCTAATAGATATGTTATATTATTCTAGTTTGATAATTTGATACTTTTTTCTTAATCATAATATAGATTAAATTTTATATTGTTAAGATTTGTGTACATAAATTAGTATTTAATATTAATAAATAAAAAGTAGAGAAATAAGGTAGGGATGGGAAAGGTAATCCTCGCATGAAAATTTTTCATTTCTGCTCTATTAAATATTTTGGGGCATAGGGTTTAAATAAAAATGGGGTAGGGTAAGGAAAGATCTCCCTGCCCTCAGCCGCCCATTATCATCCTTATTCACTTCTCAATAGATTAAATTAGACTAAAAAATTGCCCATTCGTTTAATAATGAAGTGAATAAATTATTGGTTAGATCCACATAATCTAATCTAACGAATACCCCTTATCAATTGTTGCATCAATGTGTTTCTAAGGGTAAAATTAAGAAATAACTTGATAAGTAACTATTTAATACTTTTTAGTAAAGCTGCTATGAAGCAAAGTGTCTTTTGGGCTATTATTATCAGAAAGGATTTTTGATAGTTAAATAATTTAAAATAAAAGACAATTGGGCTTTTAAAGTTTCGTGAAAGTAACACTTTGGTCACTTTAATTTTAAAAATACACAAATACTCATATTATTTTATGAGTAAAAGTCGTTTACTCATAAAGCAATATGAGTATTTGTGTATTTTTAAAATGAGAATGATTAAAGTATTACTTTCAAAAAAAATTGGAAGTTCAGTTGTCCTTTATTTGATAATTTATTAAAGGGATAAAGTAGCCATCTTAATTTCAATATTAGCATATAGGAAGTAATATTGGAATAAAAGCACCAACGTCGGAGAGCATCTGAATTTAAAGGTGGTAGTGTACGACCAAATTTTGCTTCAAGTTGGTTGGAGCAGCTCCAACTCTGGTCAACAAAATTCTAAAACAAATCTGGCAAGTAGACACTAGTTTCCTCCACTGCATCTTCTAGAATTACAGTGAAACCTCTTGAAGTTATAGTCAAAAGGAGTGGAAGAAAAGTAATATTTTTATGTGAAAATGAAAATGTAGTGGCCCCTAATAATGTCAAATTGCACGAGTCACATTCATGGATACTGGTCACTAACTGACATAAATACGATATGAATTATGAGGCTAGCCTTGATCATTTGGATAAAAATAAATAATAAAAAATTAAAATTTTTAAATTTTTAAAAAAAATCTTGAGCAACTTTATATAAATCAGTCTACGAAAAGTGATGCTTTGAGATAAATTCTTCCCTTTTAATATTTGGGAATCTTAATTTACCATCATCCTATCCAATATTAGAATATAGAAAGCAATACCTGCCAATTCTCCTGGTCAGTAGTACTTGTTCTTTGCTAAGGCTCCTCTAAAATAACCTTATTCCTGTCTAAGAATAGAACCTTCTGAACGAATTGAGCAGAGAAATTCATGCGAACAGTAATTATCATAATGGATTCCGTTGTCTCAAGGCCCTTCTATGAAGTGGAGGACCAAAAGGCCAAGAATATATATAGGAATTTGTAACTTTATGCCGATGAAAAAGAGACCACGATTAAACCTGATTAACTAGTCCCACTTCAGCCGCGAAATCTTGAACAGCGGCAGCGGTTTTAGATGGAATCTTTAAACAGAAGGTGGAATTAGGAAACTGTAGAGGGAAATGCCTTTCGTGTGAAATGTTTGACAAGTATTTTTATGTGAAACAAATCATCGATAATAACATAGGGTCTGTTTGGTGTTATTGTGGAAGCATGGCATAAACACTGGATAGCTGGCTAGTGCTCCTACTTGTGACTTTAACGCCACAACACCGTAATACCAAACGGATTCTTAGTCTGTAATTTTAGTTAATCCCAATTAACATTTTGTCCACTTTGAGTTGCACCAATGAAGTTGTATGTAGCTTCTGCTCAAGTTGGTGAAAGGTCTTTGCTGTGTGCGAGTTAGAACTTAACTGGGGTTGAGATGAGCGGCGGGAAATTCTTCATTGCTCATTAACTATCTTAGGATTTCAAGAAGTTATGCCTCTAACGATGATTCTGGTGCTCGAAGATTCAGAGAGAATAAACCAAGATATAGTGGGGCATGGATTCTCATGTCCCCATGCTTAATTCGAGTTCTCATTGTCATCAAAGTGCAGAGTCAATAATCTCGGCTCATGTCTCTTCAGTGATCCGTCCCCTCTATACTTCTTAACTTCTAGAAATATGCTTGCCAACAACACAACTTGGCTTTTCATATAATCTTTTTTCAGCGTAGATTGCGAAGTAGATATGATTCCTTAAGCTCTTTAGCTATCACAAAGCTTTTATGATTGTTGTTTAGTAATTATATATCAATAAATATAATATAAACTTTGAGGTCCAATGTTACCTAACATAGTATTGTAATGATGGTACATTATACTTATTGTCGCAGTCCACTCGTGAAAAGGATCCTTAATTCTGAAATACTAATGTTAAATTCTCTAAAAAGTTGAGTTTTTTAATGAGGTGGCTAGCAAATCATCTTTTAATGCTCTTCGTGGTCAATAACTAATCTACTTTTGAGCATTAGTGGGTTAAAATAGTTTCCGGCACTTCAAGATTGCCCTTTTTTTTTTTTTGCCAAAAGCGGATGGGGTTTTGAATGAGAATCTTTTTTTTTTTAACAAGGCTATGTTGGTGTATTCTGTCTATTTCGATGAGTTTTGCTTCGCATCTTTTGAAATATAAGTACTTTCCCATTTAATCATTTTTTGATGCCTCGTATGTTTGTGGCGCAGTCTATTTTGGAGTAGGGAATTACTTCAATTGGAGTAAGATGACAAGTGGGAAATGGGCTGTCCATTTCTCACGTCTTTTAAACCCATTACGCCTTGTTAGGGTAGGAATATGCACGTATAAGGTTTTGGTTGTGCTTCTATAGAGTGGTGGTTTGAATTATGGCTTTCTTCAGTCTTTTCTTTGAGATGTGAATGTAAATTTATTTAAATCTTTTCTTGTGGAACAATTTGGGGTGTTGATAAAATCATGTGGTATTACACAACATCTGGTATTTTTTTCAGTTCGTTCAGCTTACCGTTTGGATGATCTTTGTAGGGATACTAATCGGGGTAGCTGCGAGTCACCTTTATAACACTGGTGGAGGTGTCTTTGGCAGTTAAATATTCCACCGAAAGTAATGTTTTTTTGTTTGGAAAGCTGTCTTGAACCTTCTTCCCACTAATGTAAACTTGGTCATGAATCGTTTTATTGACATTTTGAGGTTATGTAAACGCTGGCGGGAGGAGGATGAGACTGTTTTCCATGCTTAATCTCCCTTACTGTGGGAAGACGAATAAACCGCCGCATCAATCATGGACTAATCAAGTCAATAAGCCAGCATTTGGCTCAATGATTTTCAGTAATCCAAACC
Organism: Ailanthus altissimus; assembly: GCA_946807835.1. NCBI lineage: Eukaryota > Viridiplantae > Streptophyta > Magnoliopsida > Sapindales > Simaroubaceae > Ailanthus > Ailanthus altissimus. Next base: position 19,720,488 of record OX327698.1, read on the forward strand.
TCTAATTTTGAATCTTTGGTGCAGGTTTCACCATTTTTCCATTGAAGTACCTAATCTTGTTACTGTTAGGAAATTAAGGGGTGATGCAGGGTGGCAGCTAAAGCGAAATTGAAAAAAATAATGAAAATAAAAATAAGACCGAACACAAGAGTTTACGTGGTTCAGCTTTTAGCCTACGTCCACGGGCGAAGACAGAAGAATCTTTTACTATTAAAAATAGAGAATACAAGTATTGTAGTGTTTTAGCCTTACAACCCAAAACTCCAATACATCCAATCCTCTCAAATCACTCAAAGAATACACAAACTCTCTAACAAATTAAATTTTAGAATGAATCACAATGAATTGCTAAACTCTCCCATTTATAAGGAGAGTTTAGCATGGTAGACAGCCAAAAACTTGGTTGCTGGCACCGTGTGCCAGCAATTATGTAGCTGGCACACGGTGCCAGTTACCAACAGTTACGAGCACTAATCCAAATCTCTATAAGTTGAAACTTGGACCATAATGAGTTCTTAGTCTCACCTAGTATAATATGTATTGGAAACATTAATTATCTTGGTGAAGTATGATTTGTGGCGCCGGAGTTGTGGTAGGAACAATGATTTCATTTGGAGTGATTGTTATGAAACCAACAACGAAATATATTATTCAAAATATAAATTATGAATAAGATTCAAACCTTCTCTGATACCATATCAGAATTATGGGAAAATATAATTTTTTTATTACAATAAAAAATATATTAGATGGCCTTTATTTAAAATAATAAAAACAAATTTACTTTATACAATAAATATGTCTTATACAAGACATATATCCTATACAAGTAATGTCTTATATAAATAATATGTTCTATATAAGAAGTACAACTTAAATAAAATAATATGTTCTATACAAAAAGTATAATCTTAATAGAATAATACTTTCTAAATAAATAACCTCATATCAATAACTTCAAACAACATAAGAGAATTTCAATCAAGCTAGCTATGACCTTAGTAAATGAATTCACATAGTTGACATCATTAGGAGGGGACTTGAAAAAGGGTCTATGACAAATGTTACTATGGTAAACAAAGAAAAATCAGAAGAGTTAAACCTGAACTGAACCATATCTTGACATTGTTACTATGGTAAACGTGGAAAAATCAAAAGAGTTAAATTCTGCTGAAATTGCATTTCCGGCGCCCATGACTACCCTGATATCAGTTTAGATATGTTGTGAAGTTTATAATTTTCGGGTGTATGAATGCAATAATGGCCAGCCAAGCCCGTACGATGTGTTCAAACAGAAGGAGTAAAGTTTCAAATCACTTTTCTTTTTACACAAGGGCAAACCAAGCAATAAAACACAATGATTTATTCTAGTAAAACTAAACAAGTGGAAGAACTCTGGCCCAAATCTTGATGATTTTAGCTGTCATCCTGAAATAACAGCTAACAATTGTCTGGCTCATTAAAACGATTATTACTTCCACCCGTTTATCACATTTACTTTTCCCTCGTTTGTTATACCTGTGAGCTTGGTTTCCAAGACATGATTAATTTCCCATCTTGACATGTTTTTTTCACGTCACCTTATCATTGCTTTAATAATTAATAATCATGTAAAACATGGTTAATTTCGTACATTGAGGGAGATATTTATGTGATTGAACCGACAATATTTATGATATATCATTGTTATATGATCAATTAAGACTAAGTCAAGCTGCCATTGAATCTTATTTCAGTTTTTAATTAACATAGAAGACTGGTAAGAGGACTCTCATTGTAGCATAATGACAATGCATGATCGGAGAACGCCAAACTCCGACAGAGAGGAAATCTGCTTATATACATTTATTCACTAACAATTTTCAAAACTGTTCCACTAAGAATATGATAGAAAGATAACCAAACCCTAAAACGAAAGCTCTCAACTTTAACTTAGGTGCCGCTCATCCAAATCTCGCTCCCTGGCCGAGAGGGGTTCTTGCCTCCTCTCCAGCAATTTCTCACTACCATTAACATAGAATTTCATGCTTTCAATAAATATTTTCTTGTCTTCTGTTTGTCTTTCAGCTTTTAGCTTCTGTTTTTCGCCTATCTATCTCTCCCCTCTCTCTGGTGGCCTTTCTCAACGTTTTGGTAGAGAAGTTGCGCCACCGCCAAGTCTGTCATGCAAAGCCAAGGCATCAGTGCATGCATCCTCGCAATCGCACCTCCTGGTGGCTAGAAAGTCTACAACCTCTGCCACTGTACAAGTGCCTATTTCCTTAGGTTTTTGCTGCTTCTCCTTAGCCGGTACGTGCTTGGTCCCAGCAAACATTGCTTTTCTCTCACCGTCCTCCCCAAAGACCTTGTAGTATAACTCTTCAGCCATTGATGCTAGTTCGGGTTACATTCTGACAATGGGACGGTGTTGTCTTGGCATGCCACCGTTGAGCCTTCTATTTTTAGCCAGCCCCTCCACTTTGGCTATCACAGCTACTGTTCTAGCAACCAAGCTCCACCACCAGCCATCTATCAGAGTAATTTTTTTATGGTTGTTTGCTTGATTGTTGTGTTCTGTGGTTGACCTAGTTTTGAATGTATTTGATTGTGTTGTAGTAAGTTTTTTTTTTTTTTTGTGATTTCTTTAGGGCTAGTCTCTTATGTAATAATCTTCCTATGTAAGGTAGTTTTTCCTCTTGTGTGAGGTAATTTTTTCCCCTCGCGAGGTTAAATCCTTCTTGTGTGATGGTCGAATTTTTTCATCCGTAATAGAGGTAGATATCCCTTATGGGATATGTCCTGTTTTAAAATCTCGTTATATCTCTACTGTTGGAGAAATAAGTTTGAGTGTGCCACAAAAGTATTATCTTATCCCTGTGTAGTGTCCCTAATAAATATCTAATGTATATCAGCAAACTTACCCTTGTAATATTGTAAAGTTTCTTTATATATTACATTTGAAAAAACAAAAATTTTAAAAATATGATAGATGATTTTTTTCAGCCTAAGAAATTAAAAGACCAATTAAAAAGTGTTAAAGTGGAAGCAATTAAACGAGTAAATATTCTAAGCAATATAATACAGAAACAAGCAATCAAAAAATTAGAGAGAGAAAGATAGAATAAACAACACATAGAATTTATGTGGTTCGGCAACTTGCCTATGTCTACGGCTGATCAAGATCAAACTCTCTTATTATTGAATCTCAAGGCACTCACAAATTATGCCTTTTACAATAAAGACTCACAAAGAACACACTTTCTCTTTGTAAACAAGGGGTTTCTCTTACTAAGAATCACAAAGTATGCTATAATCACTAAGTTTTGTATTTGATCACTAAGATATCACAAAGATATGTTTACAAGCCAATTTAGAGCCTTTATATAGGTTTTAATACGACCTAGGTTAAACCTAAACCTGTGGGAGTCGTTTTAGGGAGTTCTGAAGTAAGTGGGAGATTGAACAAAGATGAACAAGTCCTAAACTTGGCTTGCTCTCCAAATCATATCTCGATGATTTTGAATCAACTTTCTTACAAATTTTCTTATTGATTCAAAATCATTCACAAAGTATCTAGATCTCTCATCTCCGCATCTTCGGTCACCCTTACAAAGCAGTGACTCGGGTTAAGTCCTTACATAAGATAAACTTAACTGATGGCAGTGGCTTAGTCAACATGTTAGTAGGGTTTTCAGACGACACTATCTTCATTAGACTAACTTTACCACTTTGACAATCTCTCAAATGTAATGGAGCCACACATCAATATGTTTAGACCTCTCATGAACACTTGATACTTGCTTAGGTATATGGCACTCTGGCTATCAAAATAGACATTGGTGTTCACATCTTCAGTGGCTATTACTTTAGCATATATTTCTTTTAATAACATGGCCTTCTTAATAGCTTTACCAACAGTTATGTACTCTGTCTCTGTGGTAGATAATGCAATCACATGTTGTAAAATAGATCTCCAACATACATTATACCCAAACACTGTAAATATGTAACCTGTCAACGATCTTCTCTTATCTAAATCACTTGCATAATCTGAGTCAACGTATCCTCTTACAATTATACTGTTGTCCTCGTTCTTTTTTTACATCAACCTGTGATTTGAAGTCTTCTTGAGATATCTCAAAATCGACTTTACTGCAAGCCAGTGATCCTTACCCGGATTCGCCATGTATCTATGCGCTACACTCACAGCCTGTGCTATGTCTGGTCTTGTATAAACTATTGCATATATGATGCTCCTCACAGCGCTTGCATTCAAGGCTAGGTTAGTTGCACAAGGTTTCTCCTCTTCAGATGTCAGCGACTGTGCTGCTGAAAGTTTGAAATGCATGGCCAATGGAGTAAAAACATTCTTTACATTAGACATACCAAATTTCTCTAAAATCTTGAGTACATATCGTTGTTGAGACAATAAGATAATATCTATTATTTTTCTCACAATATCCATACTCAATATCCTCTTGGTTGCCCCTAAATCCTTCATCTTAAACTCATCACTCAACTGCTTCTTTAGTTTCTATATCTCTTCTATATTCTTACATACAATCAACATATCATCGGCGGATATAAACAAATACATCATCCCATAACTGAAGCTCTTAAAGTACACACATCTGTCATACTTGTTCGTACTAAAGCCATAAGCCATTATAAACTCATCAAATCTCTTATATCACTGTCTAATGACTTCTTCAGCAAATAATCATGCTTCTTTTTTTCAGGCTCTACAAACTCTTGCAGCTATGCCAAATAAATTGTCTCTTCAAGCTCTCCATGTAGAAAACATGTCTTTACATCCATCTGCTTTAGATATAAATCAAGGTTTGCACACATGGCTAACAAAATCCTAATGGACGTATGCTTGACTAATGGAGAGAATATCTCATGAAAGTCAACTCCCTCTCTCTAAGTTAAACATTGTGCAATTAACCTAACCTTGAATCTTTTAAGCTCTATCTCTGATATCCCCTCCTTCATGTTATACATCCATTTGCACTTAATTAGTTTCTTTTGAGGTCTCTCTACCAACTTCTATGTATTAGTCTTCTTAAGAGAACTAATCTCTTCTTAAATAGCCTATTGTCACTCTTTTTTTTTCACTCTTTATAGTCTCACCATATGTTCTAAACTCATCAAATTCAAGAGTATAAGTAGAATATTGATCGTGAGTAACTAAATCTACTTGTGTATACCTGATTGGTGGGTTGATCATTCTCCTTGGCCTATCTCTGGCTAACTGGTACTATTCAAGTTCCATCTCAAGAGTAATAGTCTTTCCTTGGGTGGACTTGGAGGAACTCACCGTTCTTAGTTCATCTTCAAGGATCTCCTTATTGAAGTGCTGATCTATGGGCATATCAGATCTACTCTCAAACTCCACTTTAACTTATATTGACTTGGGTGGTGAGTTTTTCTTAGACACGAGTTCTTCTTTCTCATCTTCTTGGGAGGCTTTCAACATAGTAGTCTCATCGACCGTCACGTCACAGCTTATGATACTCCTTAGTGGTATTAAGCTTTTATACTACACCTTGTATCTTTTCACTCCTTCGAGATATCCTATGAATACCCTTTAATAGCTCTACGTTCTAATTTTCCCTCCTTAACATAGACAAAGGCAGGGCAACCAAAAATTCTGAGGTGGTTATACTTTTGAAGGTTTCTAGACCATTTCACTTCTGGCGTCGTGAAGTCAATTGCTAAAAAGGGACTTCTATTTATTAAATAGGCTACAGTCACTACAGCTTCTCCCCAAAATGCCTTGGACATCTTCGCATTGGTAAGCATGCATCTAATCATTTCAAGTAAGGTCCTATTCATCCTCTCAGGTAAGCCATTCTACTATAGTGTTGATCTCACTGTTCTATGCCTTAAAATCTCATGATTGGCATAAAATCCATTAAACTCTCAATTGTAAAACTCGAGGCCATTGTCAGTTCTTAGCCTCTTTACCTTTTTGCCAGTGTAATTCTCAATAAGAGCCTTTTAAGTCTTAAATGTATCAAATACCTAATCCTTACTCTTCAACACATAGACCCACAACTTCCTTAATTAGTCATCAATCAAATTGAGAAAATACCTAACACCAGAGTAGCTATCTGAGTTGGTCCTCAAAGATCCGAGTGTATGTAGTTATGAGTCCACTTAGTCTTGTGCTCGCCGGTACTAAACCTCACCCTATGTGTTTTCCTAAGTACACAATGTTCACAAAACTCCAATGGCTGAAACCTATCCTCATCAAACGCCTTTTGATAACTCCTTCAGGTTTCTCTCGCCTAGGTGTGCTAGTCTGAGATACCCCAACTTTATTTGCATATTCTTATTATCTACAGAGAATATTGCAGAATCACTCACAACTTCACCCTTAAGTACATTAACACATTTGTGCTTCTCTCCTCTCATTACCACTACAGAATCCTTTAACACTCTCAAAACCCCTATGTCAATCTTGATGGAACACCCATTCTAGTATAAAGTTCCTAGTGAGATCAAGTTTCTTTTGAAGTCAGGAACATACCTAACATCTGTCAACTCTCTCACTCACCCATCATGCAACCTAAGTTTAATACTACCGATTCTCATCTTCTGACAAGCAATGTAAGCAATGCCATTACTTATTAACACCTTAGCCCCATTAATGGGCTTAAAATTTATAAACCAAGACTTGTGTAGGGACATTTGAAATATACAACCAGAATCAAGACTCCATTATTTAGTATTCTTACCATCAGTAAAACTAGAGTCTCTACGCTATCGTAGCTATCATCATAAGCAAGCACAACATCCGTCTTCTTCTTGTCTTGTGCTTTCTTTTTCGGACAGTCTTTTATGCAGTGTCCCTCTTTCTTGTAGCAATAGTACTTTTTAGGAGTCCTGAACTTTGATATTAAGCCATTTTTTCTTTCATCTCTATGTAAGGGCCTTCTTCTTACAAATAAACTTTCTACATTGCCCTTGATCTATTTTTCTAATAGCTTTGAGTTTAATGATGATTTTATATCGGTCATCATTAAACTCTCTCTACCGTAGAGTAACATATCAACAAAGCTCTCATAACTCTTGGGAAGCAAACTCAGTAAGATAATTGTCCTATCTTCATCTTTTATCTTGATGTTCATAGACTCAAGATCAAGAATGATCTTGTTAAATGCATCTATATGATCTTTTATTGGCATCCCTCTGACATGGACAGCTAATACTACTTCTTCTTTCTATGCAATCTATTGGCCAAATTTTCGTATATAAAGAGAGTTAAGCTTCTTCCAAAGATCAATCGTTATCGTCTCACCTGTTATCTCCCTCAGTACTTCATCACTCAATGATAGAAAGATTGTACTGTGAACTTTTTCTTGAATGTCTCTTCTTTCTGCTTCAGCTTAGATAACTCTGGCATTTTCTCTTCTTCACTAGATAGAGCTGCAGTCTCCTTAAATTTTGAGCCTAACCGTAGACTCACCAACAACGCCTTAACCTTCATCTTTCACATATTAAAGTCATTCGTCCCCTTGAATTTCTCTATCTCATATTTAGGTGTAGCCATATCTGCTCAAAACCTGCCTCTGATACCAGCTTGTTGAAGTGAAAGTAATCAAAGGAGCAAATATCCCAAGCAATATAATGCAGAAACAAACAATCAAGAAACTAGAGAGAGAAAGGTAGAAGAAACAACACACATGATTTGCGTGGTTTAGCAACTTGCCTACATCCACGGCAGATCAAGATCATACTCTCTTATTATTAAATCTCAAAACACTTACAAAGTGTGTCTTTTACAAGTGTCTTTTACAAGAAAGTCTCATAAAAAACACACATTCTCTTGTAAATAAGGGTTTCTCTCACTAATAATCACTTAGTAGGCTATAATCACTAAGATTTATGTTTGATCACTAAGATATCACAAAAATGTGTTTACAAGCCAATTAAGAGCCTTTATATAGGCTTTAGGATGACCTAGTTAACTTTAAACATGTGGGAGTCATTTTAGAGAGTCCAAAAGTAAGAGGGAGATAGAATAAAGTTGAACAAAATGGGAAAATTGTTCTCGCACTGCCCAATCCCTGCCGCCGCAGAGCTAAACGCCTGGGGTCGGGCGCTCAAGTTCTGTTTAGGGTGCCACAGCGCCCACACCTAGGCACTGCCACTTGTGTTTTCACCTTCTTTTACGTCCGTTGATAAGGGCAAATTTGTCATATAGTTTCTCATGTTTTTATTATTGATATTTTATGATTTTATGAGAATAGATGGCTATTTATGTGCATTATTGTTATTTATAGGGATTTGAACGAAATTTAAAGAAAGAACGCAAAAGGAGCGAAAACAGGGACTAAAATGCAAAGTTTTCAAATTATGAGTCCAGCGCCCCCGCGCCACAAGGATTTTAGCCCCAGCGCTGAAATAGTGATCGAAATAAGGAAAACGACCTGATTAAGTCGCGTCTAGCGCCCCAGCGTCAGATAGCCACCGCCCCAGCGACAAGACAGCGCCCCAGCGCTATCAATATACCGCGCCAGCGGTGAAGCCGTTTTCATGCAGCGCCCCAGCGCCAAGATCCCACCGCTCCAGCGGTAATAGCTTTTTCACACGTCGCCCCAGCGACAGATGCATAGCGCGCCAGCGGTAGTGCGAGTCCTAGTCCGACGAGAATTGAGATTTTCAAGCTCATATCAATCCCTATATAAAGCCACTCGTTCCCAACCTTCAAGGAGGAATCCAAGACGACCCAAGAGCACCAAGAATACAGAGCACGAGTCTTGGAGAGCAATAGGAGCTTAATTGAAGCATCTTTTAGAGAGAGATACAAGACGTTCTTCGGCATCAAGAGTTTCTAGGCAGCGCAATTAAGAGCAATTCGACGTCTATATCGGTTTGCTAATAATTGTATCATGATTTATAATTATTTCTACTGCTGTTCTCTTGTAGCCATGAGCTAAACTTGTTTTCTAGGGTTAATATTTGAACTCAATATGTGTGCTTAATTGCCATATCTTTTAGTATTTAATAAACTTAGTCCTTTATTATTTAAATTACTTGTGTTTAATGCTTCAATATATCTGGCCAATATATGGTGAATGAGTTGGTAATATTTTGATAAACTCGGAAGAGGAATCAATATATTTAGACCTAGGTAATTTGATGCATGATTGTAGAGTAACATTCAATGTTGCATATGCAAGTTTCAACTTAGGATAGGAATATACCTAATTGGCATGTATGATCAATAAGACCTAATCTTAATGAATCTTAATTTATTACAAATACCATAGGAATATAGGTATTTGGTAAACTAAGATATACTTGCATGACCTTGGAAGAGGCTTGTGAATACATTAGCGTCTTGATCAATAATAAAGACTAAGTGAGTTAAATATTAGAGGATTAATCATTAGAAACATATTGAGGGATAATATTAATCCTAGGTTCTCTCTACGTTGCTATATCTTTAAATCTCATTGCATTGTGTTTTTGTGTTATATTTCTTACATTCATTCTTAGATTTTTATTTTTCTGAATAATTATTAGGAAGATATAATTTTAGTAATTGGTTAAAAAGAAAGAATTATCCCTGTGGGTTCGACATCCGACTTATTTAGTCTCTTTATTACTTGCATACGATAGTGTATACTTGCACTTAATTTATGATATAGAAATATCGCATCAAGTTTTTGGCGCCGTTGCCGGGGATAATTATCTACTTTTTCACCAATATTAATACCAATCTTTCTAGTTTTTACTTCAGAATTTTTTTTTTTTTTTTTTTTTTATTATTTTTCTTAATCTAGTTTTACTTTCTTTCTTACGAGGTACATGCAAAGATCAAAAAGTGAAGACTTGATTTCTTTTGATCCTGAAATTGAAAGAACCTTAAAAAGAATTAGAAGAGAGCAAAATCAAGTTAACACCATGGAAAATCAAGTACCAATTGCACCTGACAATGAAGGAAGACCACTAAGGGAGTATGCTGTTCCCTTAGTCAATGGAATCCATTCAAGCATCCAAAGACCAACTGTTCAAGCTAACAACTTTGAGATCAAGCCAAGCACGATTCAAATGCTCAAGGATTCGGTACAATTTAGTGGACTACCCAATGACGATCCAAACATGCACATCATCAACTTCTTGGAGATATGTGATACATTCAAATACAATGGGGTGTCCGATGATGCAATCCGTCTAAGATTGTTTCCCTTTTCCTTGAGAGACAAAGCAAAAAGCTGGCTGCTATCACTTCCATCTGGATCCATAGCTACATGGGATGATCTTGCACAAAAGTTCCTCGCCAAATTTTTTCCACCTGCTAAAACTGCCAAGATGAGGAACGACATCACATCATTCCTACAACTAGATGGAGAATCTCTTTACGAGGCATGGGAGAGATACAAGGATATGCAAAGAAAATGTCCTCATCATGGAGTTCCGAAGTGGTTACTTGTACAAACATTCTACAATGGATTAGCCGGTCAATTTAGAACGATAGTAGATGCTGCAGCTGGAGGAGCACTTATGAATAAATCCATCGATGAAGCTTATGATCTACTAGATGAGATGGCGTCCAATGCCTATCAATGGCCCACCGAAAGGTCCACGACAAGAAATATTGCTGGACTACACGAAGTAGACACTTTGACTACATTATCTGCCCAAGTCAATCTCTTGACCAAACAATTAAGCAACTTGGGAGTTAATGCTATCAAGAGTCAACCCATCACTTGCGATTTCTGTGGAAGCAATCATGCTAATGGACAATGCATGGAGACTGCTCAATATGTAGGGGACTTCAACCGCAACAATCCTAACTCTAATTTTTACAATCCTGGATGGAGAAATCACCCAAACTTCTCATGGAGCAACAATAATCAAGGACAGTATTCCAAAGCTCCTCCTGGCTTCCAAACGCAAATTCAGCAAGAGAAGAAACCAGACATTGAAGACATGCTCCTGCAATACATGAAGAAAACAGATGCACTCTTTCAAAGTCAAGCAGCTTCACTTAGAGCCTTGGAAAATCAAGTAGGGCAGCTCGCAACAGCAATAAACAATCGACCTCAAGGAACTCTACCAAGCAACACCGAAGTCAATCCAAAAGGAAGTGTAGAACAGTGCCAAGCCATCTCCCTAAGAAGTAGTAAAGTCTTACATGACAATACTCCTCAACCACAGCTTTCAGAGATGATAGAGAAGGAAAAAGAACCAGTGGTCCAGCAAGATGACGTGCAACCATATAGACCACCTATACCATTTCCTCAGAGATTACAGCAGCTCAAAAACCAAGAGAAGAGTGATGAGACACAGAAAAGCATAGAATCTGGTATTCAAGTACAAGAACAGAAAAGTGAAAATGCAGCAGAAGATACCAGTAGCAACCCGCAAAAGCAACCCACACAGTCATTCACTCCACCACCTCCATTTCCCCAGAGGCTGCAAAAGAAGAAACTAGATAAGCAATTTTCTAAATTTCTTGATATTTTTAAGAAATTACATATTAATCTCCCTTTTGCAGATGCACTGGAGCAAATGCCGAGCTATGTGAGATTCATAAAGGACATCCTATCAAAGAAGAGAAAAATAGATGACTTTGAGACTGTGGCCCTGACAGAAGAGTGTAGCGCCATCCTTCTAAAGAAGCTACCTCCAAAGCTCAAAGATCCTGGGAGCTTCACCATACCATGCTCAATTGGGAATTATGATTTTGGGAAAGCACTTTGTGATCTGGGAGCTAGCATCAATCTTATGCCATTGTCCGTGTATAAAAAGTTGGGACTGAAAGAAGCCAAACCAACAAATATCACACTTCAGTTAGCAGATCGTTCTCTCACCTATCCTAAGGGATTAATTGAAGATGTGTTGGTTAAGGTCGATAAATTCATCTTCCCGGCTGATTTTATTGTTCTAGATATGGAAGAAGATAAGGAGATCCCTATCATCCTTGGAAGACCCTTCCTAGCTACTGGAAGGACAATCATTGATGTGCAAAAAGGAGAGTTGACCATGAGAGTACAAGAGGATACAGTCACTTTTAAGGTCTTCAAGGAGATCAAATTACCAGCTGAAAATGAAGATTGTTTCTGCATTAATGTGGTGCATCCAAGCGTTAAGCAAATTAAAGATATGGAGACATTGGATCCTCACATCCGAAAAAGAGCATTAAAGCATAGGAAGGCAAGAGAGAAGAAGAAAAAGCAGCATCACGACGAAGCAAGCAAAAAGAAAGAAAAGGAAGAACCATCTCCCCGGTCTAAGATTAAAGTCTTTCCGGAGAGACATAAGGAGAATGCAGCAAAAGATACTGCCCAAGGTTTAATTGCAAAAATATGGAAGCCGAAAAAGAAGAAAGCCAGCAAGATCACTTACACAAATGCTTCCATCAGCATCTTCGACCCACCATAAAAGAAAAGGAAGCCCCGTCAAGCCGATGACGTTAAATCAAGCGCTACTTGGGAGGCAACCCAAGAAAAGTATTAATATTATTATTATCATTTTTTTTATGTTTTCAGCACAAAAAAAAAAAAAAAAAAAAAAAAAAAAAAAAAACAAGAATTTCAGCGCTCCAGCGACATAACATGGCGCGGCAGCGACAGAAAAATCGAGACACCACCGCCCCCGCGGTACACGCAACATCGCGCCAGCGCAAATTCCAGTAACTGTGCAGAAATCAGCCTTCAGCGCTGCAGCGACAGACTATTATCGCGGCAGCGCCAGAACATCGCCCCAGCGATGGAGAGTCAGCGCGGCAGCGAAAATTGACCAGGGAAGTCTCTTAATTTCACTTCTTTATTTTTTGACATTGGGGACAATGTCTAAATTAAGTTTGGGGGTGGGAAACACTTTCTTGTGTTCATTTTTCTGCATGATTTGGGGGGTCATTCTTGTGGGTTGAAACTTAAATTTTTTTTTTTTTAGTTACTTAGTTTTTTTTTTTAGTTAATTCATTTTTATTAGGTTTTGATAAGATGATCATTAGTCTATGATAAGAAAAAGAATACATGGTTGAATTTATTTTTACACATCCATAGGGAATGATAGATACTTGAGACAATTTTAATTATTTAAGTTTAGGAACAAATTTGACCTTATTTATAATCACCAATTTTTTGAGCACTTTATAAGCATGAATAGTTATAACTATTACTTAGAGATACTTATGTTTTAGGGAGTACACCACAGTCTCGAAGACCGATACTCTAGAACTTGTCTTTAATTACTACTTGAGGCGAAATTCTAGAAAACACATGAATAGGGAAATGACATTAGGCCATCTTTGGACCGATTGAGCCTTTCTAGCCTACCTTTTATTGTATATTTATCCCTAGTACCCTATTTTGAGCCTAATTACCCATTCTTTGGTTTAACCACATTACAAGCCCAAGACTTAAAGTTTACTTATCTAAAAATGTTACCCGTAACACCATAAACCTTGCATTTACTTAGAAATACTCTTGAAAGGAAAAAGTTACGGTGATATGAGAAAAATAAGTTTGAGTGGTATTTGTCAATCTAAGTTTGGGGGTATTCAAAAAAAAAAAAAAAAAAAAAAAAGAAAAGAAAAAAAAAGAGTAAAAAAAATACCCCCAGCTTAAGAAAAAGAAGAAATTCTTTGAAAAATAAAAGGTTGAAAAGAAGGATGGGAACACAATAAGTTTGGGGGAAGAGATAATACAAGGAAAAGAAGATCAAGAGGTTCTAGGTAAAATCTAAGTGTTCATGGTGTAATTTGAACTTCATATATTTATCCTTTTATCCCACCTTGACCTTAGCCTTACATTACAAGCTAAATAAAGTCCTAAATAGATCCCTAGACATGTGATTTTCTACATTAGTGGAGAGTGGTAATAAAGACAAGCTTATGGAAGTGTCATTATACAAATTAAATGCCGAGACATCATCTTTTCTGTACAAACTAAAGTATAAAGTAAATCAAAGTATGGTTTAGCTATTTACTTGCTGCTTGCACACACACACATGGTGATTATTTATGAGGAAGAATGAGGGACTAAATGAAGATAATTAGAATTGTTAATAGCTATTTGTCTACCTTAAGAATTTGTACTATTTCGTTAGCCTTTGAGACAATGATTTTGATCATCTTACTAGTTTATTATATTTTGTTTTGTTTTGTTAAATGAGTCAAGTATAAACCTTTGTCTCTCTCTTAGTTTTATTTTATTGCTTGAGGACAAGCAAGTATTTAAGTTTGGGGGAATTTGATAAGGGCAAATTTGTCATATAGTTTCTCATGTTTTTATTATTGATATTTTATGATTTTATGAGAATAGATGGCTATTTATGTGCATTATTGTTATTTATAGGGATTTGAACGAAATTTAAAGAAAGAACGCAAAAGGAGCGAAAACAGGGACTAAAATGCAAAGTTTTCAAATTATGAGTCCAGCGCCCCCGCGCCACAAGGATTTTAGCCCCAGCGCTGAAATAGTGATCGAAATAAGGAAAACGACCTGATTAAGTCGCGTCTAGCGCCCCAGCGTCAGATAGCCACCGCCCCAGCGACAAGACAGCGCCCCAGCGCTATCAATATACCGCGCCAGCGGTGAAGCCGTTTTCATGCAGCGCCCCAGCGCCAAGATCCCACCGCTCCAGCGGTAATAGCTTTTTCACACGTCGCCCCAGCGACAGATGCATAGCGCGCCAGCGGTAGTGCGAGTCCTAGTCCGACGAGAATTGAGATTTTCAAGCTCATATCAATCCCTATATAAAGCCACTCGTTCCCAACCTTCAAGGAGGAATCCAAGACGACCCAAGAGCACCAAGAATACAGAGCACGAGTCTTGGAGAGCAATAGGAGCTTAATTGAAGCATCTTTTAGAGAGAGATACAAGACGTTCTTCGGCATCAAGAGTTTCTAGGCAGCGCAATTAAGAGCAATTCGACGTCTATATCGGTTTGCTAATAATTGTATCATGATTTATAATTATTTCTACTGCTGTTCTCTTGTAGCCATGAGCTAAACTTGTTTTCTAGGGTTAATATTTGAACTCAATATGTGTGCTTAATTGCCATATCTTTTAGTATTTAATAAACTTAGTCCTTTATTATTTAAATTACTTGTGTTTAATGCTTCAATATATCTGGCCAATATATGGCGAATGAGTTGGTAATATTTTGATAAACTCGGAAGAGGAATCAATATATTTAGACCTAGGTAATTTGATGCATGATTGTAGAGTAACATTCAATGTTGCATATGCAAGTTTCAACTTAGGATAGGAATATACCTAATTGGCATGTATGATCAATAAGACCTAATCTTAATGAATCTTAATTTATTACAAATACCATAGGAATATAGGTATTTGGTAAACTAAGATATACTTGCATGACCTTGGAAGAGGCTTGTGAATACATTAGCGTCTTGATCAATAATAAAGACTAAGTGAGTTAAATATTAGAGGATTAATCATTAGAAACATATTGAGGGATAATATTAATCCTAGGTTCTCTCTACGTTGCTATATCTTTAAATCTCATTGCATTGTGTTTTTGTGTTATATTTCTTACATTCATTCTTAGATTTTTATTTTTCTGAATAATTATTAGGAAGATATAATTTTAGTAATTGGTTAAAAAGAAAGAATTATCCCTGTGGGTTCGACATCCGACTTATTTAGTCTCTTTATTACTTGCATACGATAGTGTATACTTGCACTTAATTTATGATATAGAAATATCGCATCAAGTTTTTGGCGCCGTTGCCGGGGATAATTATCTACTTTTTCACCAATATTAATACCAATCTTTCTAGTTTTTACTTCAGAATTTTTTTTTTTTTTTTTTTTTTTATTATTTTTCTTAATCTAGTTTTACTTTCTTTCTTACGAGGTACATGCAAAGATCAAAAAGTGAAGACTTGATTTCTTTTGATCCTGAAATTGAAAGAACCTTAAAAAGAATTAGAAGAGAGCAAAATCAAGTTAACACCATGGAAAATCAAGTACCAATTGCACCTGACAATGAAGGAAGACCACTAAGGGAGTATGCTGTTCCCTTAGTCAATGGAATCCATTCAAGCATCCAAAGACCAACTGTTCAAGCTAACAACTTTGAGATCAAGCCAAGCACGATTCAAATGCTCAAGGATTCGGTACAATTTAGTGGACTACCCAATGACGATCCAAACATGCACATCATCAACTTCTTGGAGATATGTGATACATTCAAATACAATGGGGTGTCCGATGATGCAATCCGTCTAAGATTGTTTCCCTTTTCCTTGAGAGACAAAGCAAAAAGCTGGCTGCTATCACTTCCATCTGGATCCATAGCTACATGGGATGATCTTGCACAAAAGTTCCTCGCCAAATTTTTTCCACCTGCTAAAACTGCCAAGATGAGGAACGACATCACATCATTCCTACAACTAGATGGAGAATCTCTTTACGAGGCATGGGAGAGATACAAGGATATGCAAAGAAAATGTCCTCATCATGGAGTTCCGAAGTGGTTACTTGTACAAACATTCTACAATGGATTAGCCGGTCAATTTAGAACGATAGTAGATGCTGCAGCTGGAGGAGCACTTATGAATAAATCCATCGATGAAGCTTATGATCTACTAGATGAGATGGCGTCCAATGCCTATCAATGGCCCACCGAAAGGTCCACGACAAGAAATATTGCTGGACTACACGAAGTAGACACTTTGACTACATTATCTGCCCAAGTCAATCTCTTGACCAAACAATTAAGCAACTTGGGAGTTAATGCTATCAAGAGTCAACCCATCACTTGCGATTTCTGTGGAAGCAATCATGCTAATGGACAATGCATGGAGACTGCTCAATATGTAGGGGACTTCAACCGCAACAATCCTAACTCTAATTTTTACAATCCTGGATGGAGAAATCACCCAAACTTCTCATGGAGCAACAATAATCAAGGACAGTATTCCAAAGCTCCTCCTGGCTTCCAAACGCAAATTCAGCAAGAGAAGAAACCAGACATTGAAGACATGCTCCTGCAATACATGAAGAAAACAGATGCACTCTTTCAAAGTCAAGCAGCTTCACTTAGAGCCTTGGAAAATCAAGTAGGGCAGCTCGCAACAGCAATAAACAATCGACCTCAAGGAACTCTACCAAGCAACACCGAAGTCAATCCAAAAGGAAGTGTAGAACAGTGCCAAGCCATCTCCCTAAGAAGTAGTAAAGTCTTACATGACAATACTCCTCAACCACAGCTTTCAGAGATGATAGAGAAGGAAAAAGAACCAGTGGTCCAGCAAGATGACGTGCAACCATATAGACCACCTATACCATTTCCTCAGAGATTACAGCAGCTCAAAAACCAAGAGAAGAGTGATGAGACACAGAAAAGCATAGAATCTGGTATTCAAGTACAAGAACAGAAAAGTGAAAATGCAGCAGAAGATACCAGTAGCAACCCGCAAAAGCAACCCACACAGTCATTCACTCCACCACCTCCATTTCCCCAGAGGCTGCAAAAGAAGAAACTAGATAAGCAATTTTCTAAATTTCTTGATATTTTTAAGAAATTACATATTAATCTCCCTTTTGCAGATGCACTGGAGCAAATGCCGAGCTATGTGAGATTCATAAAGGACATCCTATCAAAGAAGAGAAAAATAGATGACTTTGAGACTGTGGCCCTGACAGAAGAGTGTAGCGCCATCCTTCTAAAGAAGCTACCTCCAAAGCTCAAAGATCCTGGGAGCTTCACCATACCATGCTCAATTGGGAATTATGATTTTGGGAAAGCACTTTGTGATCTGGGAGCTAGCATCAATCTTATGCCATTGTCCGTGTATAAAAAGTTGGGACTGAAAGAAGCCAAACCAACAAATATCACACTTCAGTTAGCAGATCGTTCTCTCACCTATCCTAAGGGATTAATTGAAGATGTGTTGGTTAAGGTCGATAAATTCATCTTCCCGGCTGATTTTATTGTTCTAGATATGGAAGAAGATAAGGAGATCCCTATCATCCTTGGAAGACCCTTCCTAGCTACTGGAAGGACAATCATTGATGTGCAAAAAGGAGAGTTGACCATGAGAGTACAAGAGGATACAGTCACTTTTAAGGTCTTCAAGGAGATCAAATTACCAGCTGAAAATGAAGATTGTTTCTGCATTAATGTGGTGCATCCAAGCGTTAAGCAAATTAAAGATATGGAGACATTGGATCCTCACATCCGAAAAAGAGCATTAAAGCATAGGAAGGCAAGAGAGAAGAAGAAAAAGCAGCATCACGACGAAGCAAGCAAAAAGAAAGAAAAGGAAGAACCATCTCCCCGGTCTAAGATTAAAGTCTTTCCGGAGAGACATAAGGAGAATGCAGCAAAAGATACTGCCCAAGGTTTAATTGCAAAAATATGGAAGCCGAAAAAGAAGAAAGCCAGCAAGATCACTTACACAAATGCTTCCATCAGCATCTTCGACCCACCATAAAAGAAAAGGAAGCCCCGTCAAGCCGATGACGTTAAATCAAGCGCTACTTGGGAGGCAACCCAAGAAAAGTATTAATATTATTATTATCATTTTTTTTATGTTTTCAGCACAAAAAAAAAAAAA
This sequence comes from Ailanthus altissimus, assembly GCA_946807835.1. NCBI lineage: Eukaryota > Viridiplantae > Streptophyta > Magnoliopsida > Sapindales > Simaroubaceae > Ailanthus > Ailanthus altissimus. The sequence goes on from OX327698.1 coordinate 19,739,023, forward strand.
AAAAAAAAAAAAAAAAAAAAAAAAAATTTCAGCGCTCCAGCGACATAACATGGCGCGGCAGCGACAGAAAAATCGAGACACCACCGCCCCCGCGGTACACGCAACATCGCGCCAGCGCAAATTCCAGTAACTGTGCAGAAATCAGCCTTCAGCGCTGCAGCGACAGACTATTATCGCGGCAGCGCCAGAACATCGCCCCAGCGATGGAGAGTCAGCGCGGCAGCGAAAATTGACCAGGGAAGTCTCTTAATTTCACTTCTTTATTTTTTGACATTGGGGACAATGTCTAAATTAAGTTTGGGGGTGGGAAACACTTTCTTGTGTTCATTTTTCTGCATGATTTGGGGGGTCATTCTTGTGGGTTGAAACTTAAATTTTTTTTTTTTTAGTTACTTAGTTTTTTTTTTTAGTTAATTCATTTTTATTAGGTTTTGATAAGATGATCATTAGTCTATGATAAGAAAAAGAATACATGGTTGAATTTATTTTTACACATCCATAGGGAATGATAGATACTTGAGACAATTTTAATTATTTAAGTTTAGGAACAAATTTGACCTTATTTATAATCACCAATTTTTTGAGCACTTTATAAGCATGAATAGTTATAACTATTACTTAGAGATACTTATGTTTTAGGGAGTACACCACAGTCTCGAAGACCGATACTCTAGAACTTGTCTTTAATTACTACTTGAGGCGAAATTCTAGAAAACACATGAATAGGGAAATGACATTAGGCCATCTTTGGACCGATTGAGCCTTTCTAGCCTACCTTTTATTGTATATTTATCCCTAGTACCCTATTTTGAGCCTAATTACCCATTCTTTGGTTTAACCACATTACAAGCCCAAGACTTAAAGTTTACTTATCTAAAAATGTTACCCGTAACACCATAAACCTTGCATTTACTTAGAAATACTCTTGAAAGGAAAAAGTTACGGTGATATGAGAAAAATAAGTTTGAGTGGTATTTGTCAATCTAAGTTTGGGGGTATTCAAAAAAAAAAAAAAAAAAAAAAAAGAAAAGAAAAAAAAAGAGTAAAAAAAATACCCCCAGCTTAAGAAAAAGAAGAAATTCTTTGAAAAATAAAAGGTTGAAAAGAAGGATGGGAACACAATAAGTTTGGGGGAAGAGATAATACAAGGAAAAGAAGATCAAGAGGTTCTAGGTAAAATCTAAGTGTTCATGGTGTAATTTGAACTTCATATATTTATCCTTTTATCCCACCTTGACCTTAGCCTTACATTACAAGCTAAATAAAGTCCTAAATAGATCCCTAGACATGTGATTTTCTACATTAGTGGAGAGTGGTAATAAAGACAAGCTTATGGAAGTGTCATTATACAAATTAAATGCCGAGACATCATCTTTTCTGTACAAACTAAAGTATAAAGTAAATCAAAGTATGGTTTAGCTATTTACTTGCTGCTTGCACACACACACATGGTGATTATTTATGAGGAAGAATGAGGGACTAAATGAAGATAATTAGAATTGTTAATAGCTATTTGTCTACCTTAAGAATTTGTACTATTTCGTTAGCCTTTGAGACAATGATTTTGATCATCTTACTAGTTTATTATATTTTGTTTTGTTTTGTTAAATGAGTCAAGTATAAACCTTTGTCTCTCTCTTAGTTTTATTTTATTGCTTGAGGACAAGCAAGTATTTAAGTTTGGGGGAATTTGATAAGGGCAAATTTGTCATATAGTTTCTCATGTTTTTATTATTGATATTTTATGATTTTATGAGAATAGATGGCTATTTATGTGCATTATTGTTATTTATAGGGATTTGAACGAAATTTAAAGAAAGAACGCAAAAGGAGCGAAAACAGGGACTAAAATGCAAAGTTTTCAAATTATGAGTCCAGCGCCCCCGCGCCACAAGGATTTTAGCCCCAGCGCTGAAATAGTGATCGAAATAAGGAAAACGACCTGATTAAGTCGCGTCTAGCGCCCCAGCGTCAGATAGCCACCGCCCCAGCGACAAGACAGCGCCCCAGCGCTATCAATATACCGCGCCAGCGGTGAAGCCGTTTTCATGCAGCGCCCCAGCGCCAAGATCCCACCGCTCCAGCGGTAATAGCTTTTTCACACGTCGCCCCAGCGACAGATGCATAGCGCGCCAGCGGTAGTGCGAGTCCTAGTCCGACGAGAATTGAGATTTTCAAGCTCATATCAATCCCTATATAAAGCCACTCGTTCCCAACCTTCAAGGAGGAATCCAAGACGACCCAAGAGCACCAAGAATACAGAGCACGAGTCTTGGAGAGCAATAGGAGCTTAATTGAAGCATCTTTTAGAGAGAGATACAAGACGTTCTTCGGCATCAAGAGTTTCTAGGCAGCGCAATTAAGAGCAATTCGACGTCTATATCGGTTTGCTAATAATTGTATCATGATTTATAATTATTTCTACTGCTGTTCTCTTGTAGCCATGAGCTAAACTTGTTTTCTAGGGTTAATATTTGAACTCAATATGTGTGCTTAATTGCCATATCTTTTAGTATTTAATAAACTTAGTCCTTTATTATTTAAATTACTTGTGTTTAATGCTTCAATATATCTGGCCAATATATGGTGAATGAGTTGGTAATATTTTGATAAACTCGGAAGAGGAATCAATATATTTAGACCTAGGTAATTTGATGCATGATTGTAGAGTAACATTCAATGTTGCATATGCAAGTTTCAACTTAGGATAGGAATATACCTAATTGGCATGTATGATCAATAAGACCTAATCTTAATGAATCTTAATTTATTACAAATACCATAGGAATATAGGTATTTGGTAAACTAAGATATACTTGCATGACCTTGGAAGAGGCTTGTGAATACATTAGCGTCTTGATCAATAATAAAGACTAAGTGAGTTAAATATTAGAGGATTAATCATTAGAAACATATTGAGGGATAATATTAATCCTAGGTTCTCTCTACGTTGCTATATCTTTAAATCTCATTGCATTGTGTTTTTGTGTTATATTTCTTACATTCATTCTTAGATTTTTATTTTTCTGAATAATTATTAGGAAGATATAATTTTAGTAATTGGTTAAAAAGAAAGAATTATCCCTGTGGGTTCGACATCCGACTTATTTAGTCTCTTTATTACTTGCATACGATAGTGTATACTTGCACTTAATTTATGATATAGAAATATCGCATCAAGTTTTTGGCGCCGTTGCCGGGGATAATTATCTACTTTTTCACCAATATTAATACCAATCTTTCTAGTTTTTACTTCAGAATTTTTTTTTTTTTTTTTTTTTTATTATTTTTCTTAATCTAGTTTTACTTTCTTTCTTACGAGGTACATGCAAAGATCAAAAAGTGAAGACTTGATTTCTTTTGATCCTGAAATTGAAAGAACCTTAAAAAGAATTAGAAGAGAGCAAAATCAAGTTAACACCATGGAAAATCAAGTACCAATTGCACCTGACAATGAAGGAAGACCACTAAGGGAGTATGCTGTTCCCTTAGTCAATGGAATCCATTCAAGCATCCAAAGACCAACTGTTCAAGCTAACAACTTTGAGATCAAGCCAAGCACGATTCAAATGCTCAAGGATTCGGTACAATTTAGTGGACTACCCAATGACGATCCAAACATGCACATCATCAACTTCTTGGAGATATGTGATACATTCAAATACAATGGGGTGTCCGATGATGCAATCCGTCTAAGATTGTTTCCCTTTTCCTTGAGAGACAAAGCAAAAAGCTGGCTGCTATCACTTCCATCTGGATCCATAGCTACATGGGATGATCTTGCACAAAAGTTCCTCGCCAAATTTTTTCCACCTGCTAAAACTGCCAAGATGAGGAACGACATCACATCATTCCTACAACTAGATGGAGAATCTCTTTACGAGGCATGGGAGAGATACAAGGATATGCAAAGAAAATGTCCTCATCATGGAGTTCCGAAGTGGTTACTTGTACAAACATTCTACAATGGATTAGCCGGTCAATTTAGAACGATAGTAGATGCTGCAGCTGGAGGAGCACTTATGAATAAATCCATCGATGAAGCTTATGATCTACTAGATGAGATGGCGTCCAATGCCTATCAATGGCCCACCGAAAGGTCCACGACAAGAAATATTGCTGGACTACACGAAGTAGACACTTTGACTACATTATCTGCCCAAGTCAATCTCTTGACCAAACAATTAAGCAACTTGGGAGTTAATGCTATCAAGAGTCAACCCATCACTTGCGATTTCTGTGGAAGCAATCATGCTAATGGACAATGCATGGAGACTGCTCAATATGTAGGGGACTTCAACCGCAACAATCCTAACTCTAATTTTTACAATCCTGGATGGAGAAATCACCCAAACTTCTCATGGAGCAACAATAATCAAGGACAGTATTCCAAAGCTCCTCCTGGCTTCCAAACGCAAATTCAGCAAGAGAAGAAACCAGACATTGAAGACATGCTCCTGCAATACATGAAGAAAACAGATGCACTCTTTCAAAGTCAAGCAGCTTCACTTAGAGCCTTGGAAAATCAAGTAGGGCAGCTCGCAACAGCAATAAACAATCGACCTCAAGGAACTCTACCAAGCAACACCGAAGTCAATCCAAAAGGAAGTGTAGAACAGTGCCAAGCCATCTCCCTAAGAAGTAGTAAAGTCTTACATGACAATACTCCTCAACCACAGCTTTCAGAGATGATAGAGAAGGAAAAAGAACCAGTGGTCCAGCAAGATGACGTGCAACCATATAGACCACCTATACCATTTCCTCAGAGATTACAGCAGCTCAAAAACCAAGAGAAGAGTGATGAGACACAGAAAAGCATAGAATCTGGTATTCAAGTACAAGAACAGAAAAGTGAAAATGCAGCAGAAGATACCAGTAGCAACCCGCAAAAGCAACCCACACAGTCATTCACTCCACCACCTCCATTTCCCCAGAGGCTGCAAAAGAAGAAACTAGATAAGCAATTTTCTAAATTTCTTGATATTTTTAAGAAATTACATATTAATCTCCCTTTTGCAGATGCACTGGAGCAAATGCCGAGCTATGTGAGATTCATAAAGGACATCCTATCAAAGAAGAGAAAAATAGATGACTTTGAGACTGTGGCCCTGACAGAAGAGTGTAGCGCCATCCTTCTAAAGAAGCTACCTCCAAAGCTCAAAGATCCTGGGAGCTTCACCATACCATGCTCAATTGGGAATTATGATTTTGGGAAAGCACTTTGTGATCTGGGAGCTAGCATCAATCTTATGCCATTGTCCGTGTATAAAAAGTTGGGACTGAAAGAAGCCAAACCAACAAATATCACACTTCAGTTAGCAGATCGTTCTCTCACCTATCCTAAGGGATTAATTGAAGATGTGTTGGTTAAGGTCGATAAATTCATCTTCCCGGCTGATTTTATTGTTCTAGATATGGAAGAAGATAAGGAGATCCCTATCATCCTTGGAAGACCCTTCCTAGCTACTGGAAGGACAATCATTGATGTGCAAAAAGGAGAGTTGACCATGAGAGTACAAGAGGATACAGTCACTTTTAAGGTCTTCAAGGAGATCAAATTACCAGCTGAAAATGAAGATTGTTTCTGCATTAATGTGGTGCATCCAAGCGTTAAGCAAATTAAAGATATGGAGACATTGGATCCTCACATCCGAAAAAGAGCATTAAAGCATAGGAAGGCAAGAGAGAAGAAGAAAAAGCAGCATCACGACGAAGCAAGCAAAAAGAAAGAAAAGGAAGAACCATCTCCCCGGTCTAAGATTAAAGTCTTTCCGGAGAGACATAAGGAGAATGCAGCAAAAGATACTGCCCAAGGTTTAATTGCAAAAATATGGAAGCCGAAAAAGAAGAAAGCCAGCAAGATCACTTACACAAATGCTTCCATCAGCATCTTCGACCCACCATAAAAGAAAAGGAAGCCCCGTCAAGCCGATGACGTTAAATCAAGCGCTACTTGGGAGGCAACCCAAGAAAAGTATTAATATTATTATTATCATTTTTTTTATGTTTTCAGCACAAAAAAAAAAAAAAAAAAAAAAAAAAAAAAAACAAGAATTTCAGCGCTCCAGCGACATAACATGGCGCGGCAGCGACAGAAAAATCGAGACACCACCCCCCCCGCGGTACACGCAACATCGCGCCAGCGCAAATTCCAGTAACTGTGCAGAAATCAGCCTTCAGCGCTGCAGCGACAGACTATTATCGCGGCAGCGCCAGAACATCGCCCCAGCGATGGAGAGTCAGCGCGGCAGCGAAAATTGACCAGGGAAGTCTCTTAATTTCACTTCTTTATTTTTTGACATTGGGGACAATGTCTAAATTAAGTTTGGGGGTGGGAAACACTTTCTTGTGTTCATTTTTCTGCATGATTTGGGGGGTCATTCTTGTGGGTTGAAACTTAAATTTTTTTTTTTTTAGTTACTTAGTTTTTTTTTTTAGTTAATTCATTTTTATTAGGTTTTGATAAGATGATCATTAGTCTATGATAAGAAAAAGAATACATGGTTGAATTTATTTTTACACATCCATAGGGAATGATAGATACTTGAGACAATTTTAATTATTTAAGTTTAGGAACAAATTTGACCTTATTTATAATCACCAATTTTTTGAGCACTTTATAAGCATGAATAGTTATAACTATTACTTAGAGATACTTATGTTTTAGGGAGTACACCACAGTCTCGAAGACCGATACTCTAGAACTTGTCTTTAATTACTACTTGAGGCGAAATTCTAGAAAACACATGAATAGGGAAATGACATTAGGCCATCTTTGGACCGATTGAGCCTTTCTAGCCTACCTTTTATTGTATATTTATCCCTAGTACCCTATTTTGAGCCTAATTACCCATTCTTTGGTTTAACCACATTACAAGCCCAAGACTTAAAGTTTACTTATCTAAAAATGTTACCCGTAACACCATAAACCTTGCATTTACTTAGAAATACTCTTGAAAGGAAAAAGTTACGGTGATATGAGAAAAATAAGTTTGAGTGGTATTTGTCAATCTAAGTTTGGGGGTATTCAAAAAAAAAAAAAAAAAAAAAAAAGAAAAGAAAAAAAAAGAGTAAAAAAAATACCCCCAGCTTAAGAAAAAGAAGAAATTCTTTGAAAAATAAAAGGTTGAAAAGAAGGATGGGAACACAATAAGTTTGGGGGAAGAGATAATACAAGGAAAAGAAGATCAAGAGGTTCTAGGTAAAATCTAAGTGTTCATGGTGTAATTTGAACTTCATATATTTATCCTTTTATCCCACCTTGACCTTAGCCTTACATTACAAGCTAAATAAAGTCCTAAATAGATCCCTAGACATGTGATTTTCTACATTAGTGGAGAGTGGTAATAAAGACAAGCTTATGGAAGTGTCATTATACAAATTAAATGCCGAGACATCATCTTTTCTGTACAAACTAAAGTATAAAGTAAATCAAAGTATGGTTTAGCTATTTACTTGCTGCTTGCACACACACACATGGTGATTATTTATGAGGAAGAATGAGGGACTAAATGAAGATAATTAGAATTGTTAATAGCTATTTGTCTACCTTAAGAATTTGTACTATTTCGTTAGCCTTTGAGACAATGATTTTGATCATCTTACTAGTTTATTATATTTTGTTTTGTTTTGTTAAATGAGTCAAGTATAAACCTTTGTCTCTCTCTTAGTTTTATTTTATTGCTTGAGGACAAGCAAGTATTTAAGTTTGGGGGAATTTGATAAGGGCAAATTTGTCATATAGTTTCTCATGTTTTTATTATTGATATTTTATGATTTTATGAGAATAGATGGCTATTTATGTGCATTATTGTTATTTATAGGGATTTGAACGAAATTTAAAGAAAGAACGCAAAAGGAGCGAAAACAGGGACTAAAATGCAAAGTTTTCAAATTATGAGTCCAGCGCCCCCGCGCCACAAGGATTTTAGCCCCAGCGCTGAAATAGTGATCGAAATAAGGAAAACGACCTGATTAAGTCGCGTCTAGCGCCCCAGCGTCAGATAGCCACCGCCCCAGCGACAAGACAGCGCCCCAGCGCTATCAATATACCGCGCCAGCGGTGAAGCCGTTTTCATGCAGCGCCCCAGCGCCAAGATCCCACCGCTCCAGCGGTAATAGCTTTTTCACACGTCGCCCCAGCGACAGATGCATAGCGCGCCAGCGGTAGTGCGAGTCCTAGTCCGACGAGAATTGAGATTTTCAAGCTCATATCAATCCCTATATAAAGCCACTCGTTCCCAACCTTCAAGGAGGAATCCAAGACGACCCAAGAGCACCAAGAATACAGAGCACGAGTCTTGGAGAGCAATAGGAGCTTAATTGAAGCATCTTTTAGAGAGAGATACAAGACGTTCTTCGGCATCAAGAGTTTCTAGGCAGCGCAATTAAGAGCAATTCGACGTCTATATCGGTTTGCTAATAATTGTATCATGATTTATAATTATTTCTACTGCTGTTCTCTTGTAGCCATGAGCTAAACTTGTTTTCTAGGGTTAATATTTGAACTCAATATGTGTGCTTAATTGCCATATCTTTTAGTATTTAATAAACTTAGTCCTTTATTATTTAAATTACTTGTGTTTAATGCTTCAATATATCTGGCCAATATATGGTGAATGAGTTGGTAATATTTTGATAAACTCGGAAGAGGAATCAATATATTTAGACCTAGGTAATTTGATGCATGATTGTAGAGTAACATTCAATGTTGCATATGCAAGTTTCAACTTAGGATAGGAATATACCTAATTGGCATGTATGATCAATAAGACCTAATCTTAATGAATCTTAATTTATTACAAATACCATAGGAATATAGGTATTTGGTAAACTAAGATATACTTGCATGACCTTGGAAGAGGCTTGTGAATACATTAGCGTCTTGATCAATAATAAAGACTAAGTGAGTTAAATATTAGAGGATTAATCATTAGAAACATATTGAGGGATAATATTAATCCTAGGTTCTCTCTACGTTGCTATATCTTTAAATCTCATTGCATTGTGTTTTTGTGTTATATTTCTTACATTCATTCTTAGATTTTTATTTTTCTGAATAATTATTAGGAAGATATAATTTTAGTAATTGGTTAAAAAGAAAGAATTATCCCTGTGGGTTCGACATCCGACTTATTTAGTCTCTTTATTACTTGCATACGATAGTGTATACTTGCACTTAATTTATGATATAGAAATATCGCATCATCCGTCTTCGATCTTTATATAAACTAGCTCTTAAAATCATGTCTCAATAATTTTTAATCAACTTTCTTCCATAAAGTGTTTAATTTGCCTATTATTAGTAACACTTGAATGGAAAATAAAAATTTTCATAAAGGTGATTCTAACTCCCAGATGCTAAAGTTTAGGTATATACATTGACAATTAGTTCAAGAAAAAAAAAAAACATACACATAAAAAAAAGGAAAGAAAGAAAAACACATAATATCATTATCATCGTAGGGACTAAACTGGGCAACATTGAATGTTGTTCAGCACAGAGCAAACTGGTGAAGGCCAGTGCCTAGCATCCTTTGCCGCTGGACTCTTTTAGACCGAGGAAACAGATTGGAATAGAAAAAAGAAAGTTTATGTACGGACACTAAAACTAATTCGGGGTGTGAGCATGGACCTACCAAAGTGCCCTTGAAGAAGAAGAATAAAACGTGTACGTGGGTAATTCATATAAAATCTTAAAAGAATTGATTTTTTTCAGTTTGTTATTTAGTTTATAGTGTCATAGATTTAACGCTTGTCATTTATTTAAAAGACTAGTATGTTAAATAAAATTACCTATTTATTTACATATACGGAAGATTTACTCAGTTTCTATTTGATACAGGACATGACAATAGGCATACTTATCTTCTAAATTACCTAATGAAAATTACCTTGCTGTTTAATAATCAGGCAAGTTCAACATACCAAGCCACGTCAATTTATTATTTGGAACTAAGGTTTTTTTTTTTTTTTCAAGAAGAAGGAAATTTGGATTATTAAGCAACAACGCGAGGAATGAAATCCTATACAAGAAAATGTTCAATATGGGACAGAAAAGACTCCATCCAAATAAAATCTTAAGAACAAATTAAAGCATACTTAAATAATTTATAAGCGACCGAATTTGATTCTCTAGGAGAGAATAAGACTCTAGAATGCTGGAAAGCGTTTAAGATTCCACAGAAGATAAACCGTTTTTCCACATCAAGAAAGATGAGAACTTAAATCTTAGTTTTTACGATTTTTCTTTCTTTTCAAGTTCTAGAAGATACTGTTTCTCCTATAATATTAGTTCCCTGGTTCCTTAGACAAATCAATTAAATTCTACAAAAATTTCTTTTGCAAGCCAACTAGCGCGACCCCACCTCAGCCCCTCTTCTACTCTGCTTATAAAAGGCGCGCGTTTCTACTTATTTTCACATATCATCCACTTGACTATAAATCTATTGTCCATAACTCTCAACCTAAGCTTAGAAAATCGCATCAAGTTCAATGTCTGGCTCGTGGACATCTGAGCAGAACAAAGCCTTTGAAAGGGCACTGGCTGTGTATGACAGGGACACCCCTGACCGTTGGCAAAATGTGGCCAATGCCGTTGGCGGAAAAACTGCTGAAGAAGTTAAACAGTACTATGACGTACTTGTTCGTGATGTCAATCATATTGAGTCTGGCCGTATTCCCTTCCCCAAGTACAGAAATACTGGAGGTAGTAGAAATGGAAATTGAGTCACAGGTAATTTACGTGATAAATGCTGGGATAACCATGAATAATGCCAAGCCTTCTTCTTTCTTCAACTATGCAACAAATATATATTTTATTTTCAGAAACTTTTTAGGCCACAGTTAAATTACCTGACATCTTCAAAAGTCTTAACTCTCATTTTTTTACTTCGAGTCTCCAACCCTATTCGTAAAAACTTAAAAAAGTCTCATCTTTTTTAGATTTTTTTTTTAAAAAAACCTTAGAATACAAAAGTATCTTGCTTATTTATTTCTCTTCTCATGTTTGACTTAGTTTCTTTATGAGTGTCTTTTGTTGCTTTCGAAAACCAACTACCACAATCGCTTAAATTTGGTTCTCTAACAAAGGAAAAGCACTCCCCAGATCGAAATTCAACAGAATTTAACATAAATTTTACCTTCATTTTTCTTGGTGCTTGTGCAGGATGAAGAACTTGAAGCTCCTCAGAAACTGCTACAAGCTTTCATGAAAATAAATAAGGATCCTTCCTCCGCTTCTTAGATTTGCAATAAGTTGTAGTTATTGTTATATTACTCGATAATTCATGAGTCATGTAAACGGTGATTCCATCTCCTATCTTTTTATTTTGCTGTGTTTATGTATGTATTGAGGAAGATACATAGAATCGTCGTTAATGGTTCCTTTAGTCAAAGATATATATATATATATATATATGTAAGTGCTCTGTTTCATCAAATATTTCCATCTGAAAAATAACTGATCTTGTATGGGATGAACTTTAGTTTGAATCTCTCAATTTTAGAATGTGTGATGAATAAACAAACTGATGAAGAACAGACTAGCAACTTTAGATTTTTGAAGACAGTAAACTGAGATAATTAACTGAAAAACGTTTTGGAAAAAAAAAAAGAGTTGAGTGATATTGGATGTTTCTAAAACTAGAAGGAAGTAAGTAGCCATTATAAAATTTCACAAGACAGTAGCTGATAATTCTTTAACAAATAAGGATGGCAACTGGTTAAAGTGAAATCTCTAACCTGATCTTAATACTACAATACAAATTAGTAAATTAATAGTATGCACTCTAAATATAAAAGAAAGGTACATCTTCAGTATTTACTCTTCAAACTCTCACTTGGAACAAAAGATAAAATTCATCATGCTACTATAATTTAATGTGCATATATCACATTAAAAAAATAATTATGATAATAAAAAAAATAAAAATTATTTAGTTATAGAATTATTTTATAGCATTTATTTTAGAACAAAGGCGTTGTTGCAATAGAATTTAGGGTTTATAACTTTTTATTTTATTCTTTTAGTATTTATTTTACTTATAATTTATTCTTTTTATTTAAAATTTATTTTTTAAATATTAAAATAAAACCAAACACGTTCACACTATTTTTAATTTAAATTTTCTTTTTAGAAAAAACACTAAAAAAACTCCTTCTGCACTCTTAAAAACATTATATCATTTTTACTTTTAACGGGTTTTGTTTTTCAAATACACCATTTAAAACATGTCTGATTGCACTTGTTGAGGTACCTTCAAAATTTATGCCTTTAAAGACAATTTAGATTTTAATATATGATTATGAACATATTGCAAAACATATTTGTTCTTGTTTGATAATTTTTTTCTTTATTTTCTGTTTCTAACACTATAATATTTTCCTAGTTAATAATATCTTCAAAGGCCTAATTTCTTAAAAATTGTTAGCAATTGTTTCATAATTTAAAAATTAGTTTCACCTTTGTAATTATTCTCTAAAAATTAAAAACAACTAAATGATATTTCGTTATCTTTTAAAATATTATCATGAATACTCTTGAGATTAGGTCTAATTATAAAAAAACTTCATGAGTTTTAGATTCTATAAGTAATACCTAAACATTTTAAGAGATTCATAAATTCCTTACTGTTAAAATTTTTTTTGTTAAAGTTAATATATTCTATGTTAGCGGAAATAAAATATCTAAAATACCCCTATATGAATGAAATGTCTAAATTATCCCCCAATTATTATATTAGATTATGATATGACAATTTGCACTTGTTTGCTCACATCTCCAAAAGGTCCATTCTCAAGACAAAATAAAATTTTACATTTTAGCACTTGAAAATTATAATTGTTATTTTTCTTATACAGCGAATTAGAGTTGTTATTCCAAATTACGTATTTGGTCCTAATTAAATTAAAAAATTTAATAGACATTTCAAGTGACAGATGCAATGAAATAACTTATTTACCTATGATGAAATTTGAAATTTTATTAGGCACTGTAGGCTTGGTATTATTTTATCCAAAAACAAAATTGACATTATTATGAGATTAACTTTGTTTATAGAGTATTGACTTCACCATATATGCAAGAGACCAAGCTTCCAGAATATAAAAGCACCAGATCAAATTGCTAGTTAAAAATGGTGAAATTGAATGACAAAGAATAAGGAATAAGGTGAATGGCATGAATGTAATTGTTTTTTTTATAAAGACAAATTTTTTATCATGCACAAAATTTACCCCTCAAAACCCCATCTATCTCTAAACCTGTACTTGTGGATTTCACTTTGCACATTTTATCTACGGATGGCAGTGGACCAGATTTTGAATGGATATTTTTAAATCTATATCCGCATCTATTTAAAAAAATAAAATATCAAATCTTTTTCAGACTCGTTGCGAGTTTGGAGTTTCATTATTAATGAAAAAGAGTCTAAAATTAAACCTGACTAACTACTCCTACGTCAACTGCAAAATCTTGAAGAGCGCCAGCGGTTTTTAGATGGAATCTTTAAACAGAAGGGGAAAATTAGGAAACTGAAAAAACTTTTATAGTTGGATTTACTTATTGAATGAAGAGAGAGATAGATCATTCTCCATTCATGCGGAGAACATATAGAGGGAAATGCCTGTCGTGTGAAAAGTTTGACAAGTATTTTTATAATTTTATGTACTAATTGTGTTGAATCCATATCTAGATTTGATCCCAAACTGTAAAATGGTTGAAACCATACTCTAAGCCGATAATGCATCTATGGCTTGTACAAGTTGGATACGTAAGATATGATTCACTCAGATGAAGAGATCCGTAGAAAATAAATACTCAGAGGAAACAAATCTTGGATAATAACATAGGGTTTGTTTGGTATTATGGTGGAAGCATAGCTTAAACACTGGGTAGCTGGCTAGTGCTTCTACTTGTGACTTTTAACGCCATAACACCGTAATACCAAACGGATTCGTAGTCTGTAATTTTAGTTAATCCCAATTAGCATTTTATCAATTTTGAGTTGCACCAATGAAGTTGTCTGTAGCTTCTGCTCAAGTTGGTGAAAGGTCTTTGCTGTGTGCAGTTAGAACTTAACTGGGGTTGAAATGAGCGGCGGGAAACTCTTCATTGTTCATTAACTATCTTAAGATTTATGCCTCTTACAATGATTCCTGTACTTGAAGATTCAGAGAGAATAGACCAAGATATAGTGGGGCATGGATTCTCATGTCCTCGTGCTGAATTTGAGTTGCCAATCTAGAAATATGCTTTCCAACAACACAGCATGGCTATTAATATGATCTTTTTTCAGCGTAGATTTCGAAGTAGATATGATTCCTTTAACTCTTTAGCCATCAACAATGAATATAAACTTTTAGGTCAAATGTTATCTAACCTAGTATCTTAATCGTTGTACATTATACTCTTTTATCGCAATCCACTCGCTAAGGATCTTCAATTCTGAAATAATGTTAAATTCCCATCTATAAAGATGAGTTTTTGAATGAGGTGGCTAACAAATCATCTTTTACTGCTCTTCGTAATCAATAACTAATCTACTTTTGAGCATTAGTGGGTTAAAATAGTTTCAGGCACTTCAAGATTGCATTTTTTTTTCATGTGGTATTGTCTATTCTAAAGAATCTTCTGTGGTAAATAAAAACTTCAATTGGTTTTGGCCTTTTAGACGCAGTATTGTCTATTCTGAAGAATCTTCTGTGGCAAACAAAAACTTCAATTGATTTTGGCTTTAGACAGTATCTTATTGTGCGAACAAAATTTTCCCATTTATAGTGAAGAAAACATATTCTGATTGCCAACTCATAATTTCGTAAAAGGAAAAAGAAAAAATAGTGGCTTATTTATCATAAAAATGCTATCCTGGTGATGTTAATTATATGCAAATTGCCTTTCATACCCTAAATTTTCCCCATCGTTATTGGACTGTAAGCATTGTCCAATTACTAAGAGCATATTTCTAGAAGCTCTTAATCAAGATATGCCACATCAGCATAACCATGTGAAGACAGCCATATCAGCTCTGCGAAGGTCAAAATGTTACAAATTAAAAAAGTACGAGACCAAATATATTTAAAACTTTAGGTGTAAAAACGATTTTTATAGATTTAAAGTTTTGTACTTGGTGAAGACTCTTGTTAGCATCTTATCCTTCAAAACATAAATGAGTTAATGAGTTTTATCTTAAATAAGAAGGAAAAATAAATTTGCCAAATAAAATGGATAGATATTAATTTTATTTTAAATAAAATATTCTTTTGTTAATCATTTACTATATTAAATAATGAACTTACCTTTTTTATTTTATAAGAACTCTATGGGTCAAAAAGATGCCTTTTTTAGGTCTGTGCTTGATGGGTATATTTAATATTTATAGTCACTTCCTTAGGCTTATTTATTTATTTTGACCATGAATATTCGGCTTTTTATATGCTTTATTGTCATTTTATAAGTTAAAACCAATTGAGCTATTTTGGATGAAAATCAAAAGAAAAAAAAGAGATAAAAATATAAAATTTAGTGTTGGAACAGTAATCAAATATATAACCTACTACAGTGCTTAGTGCTGCAGCATTAAAACAACCAAAAAAAGCTAGGATGGCCAAAAAGTGATTGTCATAGAGCTAGAAAGCTATGACTGACGCGCTGGATGCTAGGTGCTAAATCCAAGAATCTGAGTTTGATTTGTATTTAAGGTTTTGCTCTAATTTGAAGATGAAAGCCTATAAATAAAAGACCAAAAAGCTTATTTCAAAAGAGAAAAGAATGGGAGTAATAAAGACAACAATTCCTTGAGAGTTTAGAATAAATTTTGGAAGAGTCAAGATGGCGAAAAGATTGGAGATCGCAGTGTCATAGTTTTATTTCTTTATTCTTCATCTTCTAGTTTTTTTATCATTCTATGAAATTAATTTTATTACACTCTAAAACTCTTTATTTCATCATGGACTAAACTTCTTTTCTTGGGTTTTAATTAGATCTCTATATATAGTTTGAGTTATATCTCTTGATTCATATTATTCAATGATTGAATTGTTCGTCCTATCTTATATTTAATACATTTTAAATGTTTGATAACTATCTAGCTTGATTAGGTAACCTTTACAAACTTGGAAAGGGAATTTATGTTTAGCCATAGATAGATAACCTATGATCATTAATTATTATGATGGGTTCATGTAAGATGGAAATATACTTACATAATATATGCAAACATTAAAGAGAACATATGTTTAATGAATCCATTCTTAACTTAATTCACATAGAAATATAGTGAGTTGATTAAAAGGGATATTTCTACCTGACCATCAGAAAAGGTTTGTAGGAAATTTAGGATTCTTAGTTTGCAATTCTAGTTGAATAATTAATTCAAAGAGAAAAATTAGTAATTTAGGCAAAGTGTAGAGTGAAAATTAAAACCCTAGGCTTATTTCAGTGAATTTACAAATTCTACTTCTCCGACTCTCGTTGTCTTTTATTTTTTTTATTTTGTTTTTACTTTTATTAATTTTGTACCTTTTAATCGATCATTTTAAAAAATTGAGAACTAATATAGGTTAATACTTAGCAAATTATAATAACAAGTCCTTGTGGGAATAATACTTTATTGATTATATTATTACTTATTTGCAATTTGTACACTTGTATTTTCAAATCACACAAACAAGTTTTTAAGCCATTGTCAGGGACTTGAATTATTATTATTATCATTATTTTGCTAATGAATCCCTTTATGAGACTTGTGAGCATTATAAAGAATTGATGAGGATATGCCTATACTATAGGATTTTGAAGTGGTTGCGGTGGAGACTTTTTACAATAAATGATAGGGCATTAAAGAACCGTAGTAGATACCACAGCGAGTGGTGCTTTGATGGGAAAATCTACTGATGAAGCATTCAAATTGTTGGAAGAGATGGCAGAAAATAATTATAATTAGTCTTTAAAGAAGGTGAATCCAAATAATGTGGCAAATATTAATGACTTAGAACCATTGTAGCCATAACTACTTAAGTTAATGTTTCATCCAAAAATATTTATTTCTTAAGTGTTCATATTAAGTGTAGCTCGTTTGCAGCTAGTGAAAATTACAGTTATAGTCACATGAGTAACCTATGTGCTCCTAATGTCAATTTTTCACAATATGTTATCAATTTCAATGGGCAACAAAACAAACTCTATTCCAATTTCTATAACCCAAGATAGAGGAATCATCTAAATTTCTTATGGAGCAATGATCAAAACAATCATCAAGGCCTATAAATCCTTCTAGATTTTTAACACAGCTCATACCTCAATATGAGAAGAAACTGAAGCAAATAGATTCTGTTTTATTTAGTCAAACAACTCTTTAACAAAGTTAAGTTACTCTTTAACAAAGCTAAGTTACTTCTCTACAAGTGATCAAGTAGCCATAATAATGAATTATCACCTTCAAGGATCTCTGCCAAGCAATATGAAAGTCAACCCAAGAGTGGATACAGAATACTATAAAGCTATCATATTGATAGGTGAAAATGAAATATCTAATGTTGTTGAGAACCCTTTCCCAAGAGAGCCCCCACAAAGAGAAAATAAAAATTGAAGAGAATGAAAATGTCTAAGAAGAAGAAAAAGATGTGATGCAAAAGAGTGACTTAAGGCCTTACAACCCACCACCGTCATTTCAATAACATCTTCACAAACAAAAACTTGACAAATAATTCTCCAAGTTTTTAGAGCTATTCAAGAAGTTGCATATCAACATATCTTTCACCGTTGGCTTGGAATAGATTCCCTGTTATATCAAGTTTATAAAGGACATTTTGTCAAAGAAAAGAAGACTAAGAGATTTTTAAACAGTGGTCGTAACAGAAGAGTTCAGCATCATCTTACAAAAAAATTACCTCTAAAGCTTAAGGATCCTGAAGCTTTATTATTTCATGCACTATTGGAAACTAATTCTTTAGAAAAACTCTATATAACCTAAGAGCCAGTATTAATTTAGTATCGTTGTCCGTCTAGAAAATGTTGTGATCAGGGAAAGCAAAGCCAAAACATATTACATTACAACTTGTTGATCGATCACTTACCTATCAAAGGGCCATAATAAAAGATGTGCTAATAAAACTAGATAAATTTATTTTTTTCCAACAGATTTTATTATTCTTGTTATGGAGGATGATAATGAGATTCTGTTTATCCTCTAAATACCACATTGGCTACGAGTAGAGTACTCATAAATATGCAGAAAGAAGAGCTTATAATGAGATTCTAAGACTAAGATGTGACATTTAAAATATTCAAGGTGATAAAGTTTCTAAAGGAATCTGAAAATTGTTCTAAAATCGACGTGGAGCATACAACTAGAGAAAGATACGTCTTCCGATCACATGATATTAATGAATCACATTCTAAAGCTTGTGATAAAAATTTGTATCAAAAGAATACTATAAGGAGACATAATAAGAAAATTGTAGAGAAAAATTTCAAATCAAGCCAACAGGGTTTTATCTTTCGTTCTATGTTTAAACTCTTCCCCTAAAACTCAAAATAAGATGGCTAAGGCCACTTCTTCAGAGTATTTTTATAAAGCGCTATAAGTCGAGGATGAGAGTTCCAATAGGCTTTTCATGGTCAAATAGGCAGTAGCTAATGCATTATTGATGAGGAGTTTCTTATTGACATTCTCAGTTGATTTGTTCAAACCTCTGTGAAAAAGAAAGGCATCAAACTGATGACGTTAGGAAGCAATCTAAGTAAATATTTTTTTTATTTTTTATCTTTGTTGTTATTTAGTAGTTTTTTTAATAAAACAATATAACAGGTCCGTTGCAATGCCAAGATGTGGGCCGTAGCATCCACAAAGTTAGAAATTCAGTGTTGTAGTGCCAAGAAACTAGGGTTATAGCATCAAAAGCTAGGAAAGAAGCCCCAAGTTTCAGATTTCACTACTGTATCACTGAGTCGCACTAGTTTATCTAGCCCATCAGTCATGACCTGAAGATGACAGTCAGGATGACAATCAGATTAACATGGCAAACTAGTGAGCACCTATCTACTGTCAGGGGAGTGTTCTATTCTTATTTTTCTCTTGTATTAAAGACAATGCTATCTTATGATTGGGGGAGGGAAATACTTCTCTTTATTAATTTTTTACTCTATGTCTTATCTATCAACTTTGCCTGCTGTGTTTTCTATTTTATGTTTTGCACGTTAAATTTTATTTTTTTCAGTTAGTTGTTATCTTTAGGTTTGGTATGACATTTATTAGTTAATGATAAAAACTTAATTGTGATAAATATAATTCTTAAGAAATAATAGATATTGCATTTGTTCTTATATTTGATCCTTGTATCAATTTTTTGTCTTATATTTGATTCCTTGGACACGTGGTGCACATAAGTTAAGATCATTTAGTTTGTTTACTACTTAGAAAATGTGTACGTATCACAAGGACACATAGAGTCTTACACATTCTATAACTTGTTTTGTTACTACTAAAGGTGAAATCCTAGGTCACATAATTGAAGAAATTATTTTAGGCCATATTCAAATAAAGTTTCCTTCATAACACCCTTCACACGAAAAGCATAATGGTCTTGTTATAGAGTTATGTGAAAATTATTGAATTTTTTTGAAGGAGTAAAATGAAGAGAGGTTGTGGGTTTTTTATTGTTCACAAGACGTTGTAAAAACTTAAGTTTAGGGGTCTAGCGACTTATTCGGAAAAAAAAAAAAGAAAACAATGAGACAAAAAAGTAGAAAAAAGTTTACTACACTCCTAGTTTTGAAAAAAACTGCAAAAATAAAATAAAGATAAGTTGAGAAACAAAATCGACAAAGAAAGTTATAAATTAAGTTTGGAGAGATCTTTGGAAAAGTTAATGAAAGGTTTGATGATTTGAGAACAATAACGTGTGTTTGTAATGTAAATTATGTTGAAAATTTATCCATTTTATCCTACCTACATTATTGGAGAGTGGTATAAAAAGCAAACAAATGACATGTGAATGAAAATTCTTTTCAAGACAAATATTTTGAATCCTTGTATGTATAAACTAATCCAAGTGCAAATGACTAATAAGAATGACTTGCACACGTACACCAAGTTAATCACATATGAGGTAAAGCTGGTGCATGGATTAACATTCTAACTTTTGTAGTATCTAAAAATTTTCATAAACTGTAGACTATATGCAATCTTTGAGACAAGTTGTTAAGTATCAACTAACATGTTATTTCTTTTTCTAGGTTATATTTTTCTCCCTTTACTCAAGGATGAGCAAATTATTAAGTTTGAGAGTGTTTGATGGATGTATTGGATACTTATATTTTTGTTTCCTTAGGCATCATTTTTCTTCATTTTAATTGTGAATATTTGAATTTTTATGTGATTTATTGTCATTTTGTAGGTTGGAAGTTAACGGAACCATATGGGATTAAATTTAAAGAAAACAAGGAAACAAATATCAAAATTTAGTGCCAAAATAATAACCTACTATAGTAACCTGTTACTATGCTTAGCGTCACAACGCTAAAACGACCAAAAAATGCCATGATGGACAAAACATTGAGCACTACAAGGCTAGAAAGCCAAGGCCGTGGTACTAGATGCTAGGTGCTGAATCCAAAGATTTGAGTGTAACTTGTATTCGAAGTTTACCCTAAAGTGAAGATGAAAGCTTATAAATAGAAGATTAAATTGCTTATTTCAAAACAGAAAAGAGAGATAATAATAGATACAATAACTCCTTGGAGTTTAGAAAAACATTTGAGAGAATTAAAAAGGCGAGAAGATTGAAATCGCAGTATCATAGTTTTATTTCTTCATTTTTCATCTTCAAGTTTTCTATGATTTCTATTACCTAAATTTTATTATACTCTAGAACTCTTTATTTCATCATGAACTAAACTTCTTTTTTGGGGTTTCAATTAGATATCTACATGTAGCTTGAATTATATTTACCTCATGATTTGTATTATACAATAATTGAATTGTTTGTTCTATCTTGTGTTTAATACTTCTTAGATGTTTAATAACCATCTAGATTGATTAGGTAAACTTTATGAACTTAAGAAATGGAATTTAGGTTTATCCATAGATAGAATATCATATGACTATTGATTATTATGGTGAGTTCATGTAAGATAGAAATATACTTAAATGACATATGCAACCATTAAAGAGAACCTATGCTTAATGAATCATTTTTTAATTGAATTCACATAGGAGTGAGTTGATTAAAAAGGACATTCCTGCTTGACCATCGGAAGAGACTTATAGGTAATTTAAGATTTTTGGTTGGAAATTCTAGTTGAATAATTGATTTAAAGAGAGGAATTAGTAATTTAGCAAAGAATAGAGTAAGATTGAAACCGTAGGCTTATTTTTATCGATAAATTTAAAAATTTTCCTACTCCAACTCTTATTATCTTTTTTTTCTTTTTGTTTTTACTTTTATTGATTCTGCACCTTTTAATCGGCCATTTAGATAAATTGAGGACTCAAATAGGTTAGTACTTATCAAATTATAATAACAAGTCTTCATGGGAACGATACTTTACTCATTATTATATTACTTGTTTGTGGTACATGCACTTGCGTTTTCAAATCAAAATAGTAGTATTTTTCCATTGACCTTAATTACATAAGTACCCTTGCTTTGGTCTAAGTTTTCCATGAAATAGGCCTTAATACACATGCTTTTGGCTTTATTTTAGTGCAACTCTATACCTGTTAAACTATGAGCCACATATTAAGCTTTAAAGGTGGCTTTAGCCACGTTTCTTATATAGTTTGACATATATAAACATGCATTGGTTTAGATTTTGGGTTTGATAATTTTCATACAACAATATTAAGCCTTTTTGGTTATACGGGTTATGCAACGCAAGTAAAGTATGCCGTGTTATTAATACAACTTCAAAGTTTTAGCTCGCTCCCTTATTGTCTATTTCTATTATATGTCTTGACTTCTTTTATGATTTAAAAGATCTTTACCATTATCCAGCATGTAATAAACAGATTTATTGTATTTACTGTCCATATTTTCTTTTTTCTTATTTAAATGTACTAGATATTTTACCATGGGTATTCATAATCCAATTCAATCTGCTCAATTCATTTGATCCAATTCAATCTGGTCTGCTTTTTATTAAAATTGATAGATTGATGAATTGGATTAGATCAAATTTGAAATCTATAATTGGTGGATTCTTTGTAGATTTACTTCGGCAAATCCACTAAAATTCAATCTAACCCAAAGAAATTAATATCATAATATTTATAAAAAATAATATTTTTAAAAATTGTGCCATTATCTCAATTATTCCACTATATCAAAAGTAAAAAAAAAATTAAATAAATAAATAAGCCACACAATTTGTATAAGACAACTAATTATTATTGTTGAATTTAAGATCATTTTGGCTGCTATATTGGAATCAATTTGTTAATTTTTTTTAATAGGATTGATGGGTTGAGCTATAACACAATGGGCTTAACACATTTCGGACTCATATGGCTCAACCTAGTTGACAACTTTGAATGGAGTTAATTTCCTTTCATTATAATTTTGGATCATAATGGATTTGTTAGGGTCGGTGCTTACGTGTTATCCCTGAATGTACATATATTTATGTATTTATACAAGTGTACATTGTCATTAAATCGCTAATACTAATTTATATGGTATTATATATGTAACATTACAGACATTGTAAATCTGAAGGAGTTCGGAGCAGATCTAAAAGGTTTAGATAAGGGCTCATAGTCAGCCACCCTGAGACATATAATTGTTAAATGTTAGCATAGCTAAGTGTTAGCTGGTTATAATACTCAGCAGATCTAAGAGTTTAAGTCTTGTCTGTAATGGGACATAAACCTAGGAATATACTAGTAATTGCATAGTTACAAGAGTTGCAATCGGGTGCCAGAAAATGCATGTTGCGAAAGTATGTTCTCGAATAATAATCCCAAATCTATTTCTACCGATGCGAGTCTATCGGTGGATACCTTTATATATAGATCAGCATATGTCGTATATGTCGGATATAGATGGTCGTTCTTGACCGACTATGAGCTTGGAGCTCGTATTGACATATGGGTGTCCAGTTAGGACTGGATATGGGACAGACTCATGAGGGCCTCCGATAGACATTTAATGTAAGCCGTCAACGGAGGGTCCTCTCGAGTTGAGTAGTATACGTGGTCCTTTAACCTAAGTGTCACTGTGGACTTGTAAGGGATCCACCATACTTTGATTCCACACATGTCACAGACCTTTCATGATGTAACCGTTGGGTATGGTCCGATGCTTATAGAGTCTAGTGCGTACAGATATGGGATTTGTCAGCTCCTATATGGAGTTAGATAACCAAATGCTTCGAGACTATATCTCAGAAAGTCTTGTGGCCACAAGCAATCATCCCGGGAAAGAGTTCCGCCAGGGTGGAATAATATGGCAAAGAAGTTTGCGCATATTGTTCATTAAGATACAAGTCTGGAGATAGGACATGGATGAGCAATGGGGATTTACCGGTGATAATCTATATTCCTGCACATCCAGGATATCATGATGGAAGGACTATACGTATGCGTTGTAACCTCAGCTTGTATGGTTCAACACACTGATTTGTATATCTGTGATGTGTACGTGGAGCATTGCTTACAGACTCATGGAATAGTTCCATTTGACGAATCGGGCGTAGAACCTAGGGAGTCCCGCGATATGGAGTGTACTCGTTGTGCACTGGAGCAGCGTGTCGGATTAAATTGTTTAATCCAGCAATATTCAGTACTGCCACGGAAATACGTGCGTATCTGTATTTAAGTGTTAAATACAATAATTAATTAATAATTATTATTTACTAATTAAATTATGACACGCAGCGTATTGTGGACCCTTAGTTGAGTTTATCCAATTGTGAGATTTGGTGGGACCCACTAGGGGGTGAACTTGATAACTATTCATGAGAGGCAAAATGGTCATTTCTCAGTTTGATTATTTAATAGTTAAATAATCAAAATATCTTTCTTTTTATATTATATAATATATATTATTATATATTATTTTATTATTTTATTATATTATTATTTATATTATATATATATAAAAGAAAGAAAAAGAATGAGAATGAGAAACAAGAAGAAGGCCATTCGGCCGAGAGAGAAAAAGAGAAATGGAGAAGAAAGAAAAGAGAAAGAAGAGAAAAGAAAAAAGGAAGAGAGGAAAAATAAAATTATTTCATTTTTCCCTCTGCTTCTAATTGGAGTAATTATGAATTGCTCCAAATTCTCTATTTCTTATCCTTTTGGAGAAAAGGATGTAAATTCACTCCCGATCATTTTGGGAATTAAAAGTTAATCCCATGCTGAATATAGAGCTGTTGTTATAGCTCACCAAGCCCATCGAGTTGGTGACTAGAACTGCACGTGAGTTGGTCTCCATGCGGACCCTAGAAAAAATACGTGTATAACATTACACGTTTGATAAGTTCTCTAACCTTATTAATATATTAATGTGATTAATATATTTATTTATTGTGCTTATTGCAAAATTTATATTTCCGCTACGTTAGGCAATAGACACAAGTGCACATGCATACACCCACGTGCCTAGATCTGATTACGCCAACAGGATTGAATATGGATTTACAATGTTATTAATAGATTGGATTGGATTAAAAAATTACAAATCCACTTAATGATGGAATAGATAGATTATTTATTAAATTCAATACGACGAACACCTCTAGTTTTACCTATTTGAGGTAATCATGTTTTAATGACTACTTGATGAGCATATTTCTTACATAATATTTTGACTCGCTTTACTTAATATGCTTAACATAAGCACAAATATGTGGCTTTTTATGCATATTATTGGTAATTTGTAGTTTTCAACAAAATAGTGCAACAAAAGAGTAAAAGTAAAGAAGGAAAGGCAAAAGGTCATTTTTATAAACTTAAGTTGCAGCCAAATATCTAAAGCTAGGGCCCTGGAGAAACAATTGAAAGACAAGATAGAACCTATAAGCCACAACACTCAAAAATCAAGCCACGACACCAGATGAGCCTGAGACTACAAGCTATAATGTTAGTCACCGCAAGACGTAGCGCCAATGCAATTTCAAGCCCATGCTCTAATATCAAGTACTACAAGCTATAGCACAGACAGACAAAATAGGAAAACCTAGTTTTCCTTGTTTTTGAAGATTTCCCTAATTAGGGCCTATAAATAGAGACTTTAGAGGCATTATTCTGGGTATTAAAGGAGAGCACGGAAAAAGAGAAAAAAAATAGAAGACAGACATTTCAAGATATATTGAGAGACATATTTGTAAAGAGAGAAACTTGGAGGATAAAAATTCTTGAAGACGTTCCTAAGAATTCTTGAAGGGTTGAAGCTTTGAATCTCTCCATCAGAGTTTCTTCTTCTTTCTTCCTTTCTCTATCTTGATTTGAAATTTGTATTTGTGGATATTGTTTAGAACATATTTATATTTATGAATTTCTTAGTGATTGTAGTTATGAGTATGTCTATGCTTAGCAAGATTTCATTTTAAGGCTTGATGTAGATCTATTTACGTTACATTTGGAATATTTAGTTAATTGTTAACAAAGTTTTATTTCAATTTATTTGTGTGTCTCTATACATAATGCTTTTAATTTATTGGAAAATTAATTAGTTGACTTAAATTTATGAATTTTAATACTCATGAGAGATTAATTCATTTATCAAATTTAGAAAACACAATCTTAGTTGTTGTTGAGTTCGAGAGGCCAATAACACTTTGATGATCAATATAAGGGTTGTTTAATGAATGTTTAGGTTGGCAAGTTAAATAGGAATATCAACTTGCATATTTATACATAAGATCTCATTTAGCATTTAGGAAAGATAATGAGGTTGATTTTATACCCTTGATTACTGAATTGAATGGAATTAATTAACAATTGCTAAATAGAAGGAATATGAGAAGAATAAAGTAAGATCAAGACCCTAGATTCCTTTTTTTATATAGATTTCCTATTTCATGAAATTGTCTATTTTAATTATTATTTTATCAATAATTAAGTTACGAAAACCCATAGTACTTAGCATAAATTTGAAAGAATAATTCTCGTGGGACGATACTCTACTTATCACTTTATGACTTAAGCATAACCCATACTCTTGTTGTTTATGTATATATGTGTGTCAGCGAACAAGTTTTGCCATCGTTACCTGAGATAGTAGTTTTTTTATCTAATATTGCAGTTAAGTAACTTGATCTTAATTGAGGCATTTATTTTCTTTTAATTTTGCTAAGTTTTGGTCAATTTTATTTTTTTTAAGGTGCATGCAATGAGCTTTTAGCTTGGATTTGTTATAGATTGATCTAGAAGTAATGTATTATTCGGAGGCTAAGCAAAGAAAAAAGGGATGAAGCTCTAGCTATAGCAAAAAGAAGCAACAATTAACAATATAGGGCTTTGCGGGATTATTTCAAGCCTGTTGTTAATGATAACTATTTGGGAATTCAGAGCCAAATAATCAATTATAAGAATATGTAAGGTTGGGAAAGTAAAATGTAAATTAAAATCATAGTACACAATGGAAGCTTTTTTGTATATTACACTAAACCAATTCATTTAATCTCCTCATATACGCAATAACTATCATACAGTAATTATAATTGAAAAACACTTACCAAAATAAAGGTAGTTTTCCAATTTCGTTTAATGCTCAAGTGTAGAGTTCACAAATTGAGTGTATAACTTGAACAATTCTAGACAAAAATGAAGTTAGGCATTTCAGCTCTAGAATGGTAGCTCAATGAATTTAATGTTAAAGCTTACAACTCTTGCTTTTACTCAGCCATCTTTTTCTCTCAATTCATTTTTTGCCGAAGACACAATAATGCCCACTCCTTTGCATTCCCCTTATGCATGAATTGATTGCGTTGACATTTAGAGACATGTGCCTCAAGCAAAAGCCACCAAATGGATTGTTTTTATGCTATCAAATGCTTAACCATAATGCACGCAAAAGTCAACATAGTTGCATTTAATTAAGCACTTAGCCATTTGATTAATTTGGTCATGACATGTGTTGGTTCTAACACTTAGAATTCGACATGTGTAGTTTCATATAGATGGTAAAATCAAATCCCATTAATCTAAAAGTATCTTGGATCAAACTCTTCGATCCTAAAACTTATTTTAATCAATATAATAATTATCATTATTATTAGTCACACAAATTCGATTAGTCACTACCCTAAAGCTCAATGAATATAATTCATATTGTAAGACTCTTTAAATTTACAATAATTTGCCATATAGAATATTTTTATAAGTCCGTAAACTCTACCCACCTATATATCATAGCCAATACAATATGATGTGTTAAACCATATAAGTTTAGAGGTCATACATATTTTTATAATCCCTCCGTCACTTATATCCCAAAAGAGCAAAGACAAAGATCTATATCACCGTCTTTATCTACTTAACTATGAACTTATCTCTAGACTTGTATTTCGATAAACAATATCTGCAAACACTTTTGTGGTATTGTTTCACCTTACATAATCTCTTTTCATAGCTTATGTTTTGGATAAAAGACTTTTTGAAATATAATCTTGAAGTATCAGGATATACAGCCTAACCATATAAGCTTACGAATCCAATATCTATGCACATTAGACTCCATGAGTATCTGACTATACCCAATGACACCCAGATGTCAGACCATAAAAAGGTATCTAACATGTGTAGAATCTATATATGGTGAATCATTCACATGCCTACCGTGGCACTCAGGTCTAAGGACTATAAATACTACTAAACTCAAGAAGATTATCCATTGACGACTTTATGGAATGTCTATTGGATGTCTTCGTGAGTCTATTCAATACCCAGCCCTAACTGAATACTTACAAGTCTATATGAGCTTCGACTAAACTCATAATTTGTTAAGACTAACCATCTAGATAATATAGATACAAATATACACTAGTCTAACCGGCTTACTAATCGACCCGTGTCGATAAACCTACAACCAGGAATCATTTTTTAGAATATATTATATTGTGACATTTCTTACCACCATTTGTAACTTCTTATAACTATGTCACCACAATAAATATTCTCGGGTCTTTGTCCCAATTCAAGCAAAGTTCTAAACTCTTAAGAATATTAATTTTTATTATTGATCTGAACAAATTTAGATCTATAATATCTTAAAAAGAAACAAGATTATTATTATATATTACATAACTGCTTACAAAAATGTATATTGTATATATATTAACAAATATTAATACAAAATTAGAATGGCACATAAGCACCATATCTAATATCAATGCTTATAACTTTAAGTTGAATCTGACTCTCATTAACATGGTCCAACAAAAACAATATGGAGGATTGCAAAGTGAAGACCTTAATGTTCACCTAACCATGTTCTTAAAGATTTGTGATACCATTAAGATGAACGGTGAATTGAAAGACACCATTAGATGGCACTTGTTTCTTTTTTCTCTTAGGGACAAGGTGAGGGGTTGGCTCAAATCTTAACAATCCAGTAGTATTGCAACTTGCGAGGAGTTGGCACAAAAGTTTCTCACAAAGCTCTTCCCTACATTAAAGACTTCTTAAGTTCAAGTAAAATTGTACAATTCTGCAGAATAGACTCCGATGAACACATGAAATTGCATGTTGTTAAGAGATTCAATCACCATTTAATGTCACTAATTTTAGTATTTTCTGTATTTTTAGCTTGAAATAAAGTGTTCTCCTTAAATTATGATTAATGAATGTTATTTGGACAGGTTTAGGTAAAATAGACATAACTCTCAATGTAGAAATCAAAATGAAGAAATTCTTGAACCTGGTGCAACATGACTCAATCTTACACAAATTTGAAGAATAGTGGAAAAGCCAAATCCAACATGTTATGGGCCAAAACTTGAGATACAACAGAATGGGACTACAACTCCTGCCCAGCTTGACCCAACTCACCTATTTGGACCGTATCTCACAAAATACGTATTCAATTGGTATAATTCTTAAAGATGTGAAATTTTAACTTAACTATCAATAACTTTTATATTGATGGTAAAGTCCAAATCATATCATGGACCAAATCGCATTGCAAGTGGGTAAAATGGTTGTTGGCCGAATTCTGATGTATCTTTGGAATTTTGCTCATATCTCATTGGATACGCATCCAATTTGCATGAAATTGGTGCCTATGGAAAGAAGAGTCAAAATTCTACAACTTTCATGTCGGCTATAGAAGCTAAATCGATCATTTACATTATCGAAAATATACTGCAAGTGGATAAATGAGTTATTGGCTTAAAATTATTGAAGATTGATGTCATCCATGACATATGTCCATTCATTGCCTATATAAGGAGACACTTAGGACATTTTTAAAAAGAGATAATTCTCTCTTATTTTCTTCTCATTAACATGTATTGTAATTTAGGCTAGAGTTCTTGGCAAGGCTAAGAGATGAACTTTTATGTGTAATAAATCTACTTCCATGCTTTGATTCGGTGTCAAGAGAGCCACAAATGTTGTAAGTTTGGTTTTGATAAAACTCTTATCTATTCTATTTTCTATAATCCAGAGATTATAATTCTCATGTCTCATATAAGTTCAGTCATGCTTTTCTTATGTGATTCTTGGTGAACTATAATTGTTACTGGTGACATTGTTTTATATGTTAATCTTTTACTGCAGTATTGTCAAATTGATATATTGTCGATCTTGGATAACATATAAGGGCAATAAATGTTTAATATTTAAGTTGATCTTTTACTGCAATATTGTCAAAGTGATATATTGTCGATCTTAGATAACTTGTATAAATGAACATGATGTATGTTAATGCTTGCAAAGAGTTTAATTACGTCAAATACATGTGTTATCAAATGTGCTATATTTTCCTATCTTTCGATTGATTGTTTGGGATGTGAAACTTTTAATTGAGTTATAAGCATTGAATCAAAGTATAGAGTAGATTTATAAAGCATAATTGTGATTCTCGAAGCTTTGTTTGAATTATCATAAGACATTTCCTTCAAATCATAGACAATCATATCTCATCCACTTAAATCAATTAATTTTATCCTTTGCTACTGTTTTAATATTTTACTTTATCAACCTATTTTTCCAAGAGCTTCCTCGTGGGATCGACACCTTAATTTATACTGCGATAACCGCGTTATATTTTGAGCGTAAATAGACTCTGAGCATCTTTGTGAGGCATGGGAGGGATTTAAAGATCTCATTCAAAAGTTGATAAGCGTAAATTATATCTATTATTTTCACTCCCTTAACTTGATTAATTACTCATTTTAATAAGAATATTAGGCTTTTTATATGTTTTATTGTCATTTTGCAAGTTTGGAGTCAGTAAAGCAATTGGGGATGAAAATTTAAGAAAAACAAGACAAAACATCAAATTTCTACAGTATATGCTACAGTGATCGCTACAGTACCTTCGCCCCACCAAACAGTATATCGCCTCAGCGAAATTCCAATGAACAGTGCACAAATCAATACCAGTAAACAGTAGTTGCGCTACAGTAAAAAGGAAATATAACTCAAATACTCCAATCAATTCCTATATAAAGGCCTCTTATTGCAGACCTAAAAAAGCACACAACTTATGGCTCTTAGAGCCACAATAACTGAAGACGAGCAATTTTTAGAGAGAGAAGCAAGGGTAATCTAAGGAAGCAAGAGATTATTGGCGAATCTTTGGCGTATCAACCAACTCTGAATTGACGTCTATATTGGTTTGCTTTTGGTTGTATCATGTTTATTTTATTTTTCAATCATAATTCTCTTGTTATCATGAGCTAAATTTATTTTCTAGGGTTATTACTTAAACTCAATATATTAGCTCAATTGTTGGATCTTTTTAATATTTATTTGAATTTAATTCTTCATTATTCAAATTATTTGTTCTTAATGCTTCATTATATCTGATCAATATTGTGATTGATTTGATAATACTTTGATAACCTCGGAAGAGGCATCATTGTATTTAGACTTAGATAAATTGATGCGTGATTGTAGTGTAACATTCAATGTTGCATATGCAAGTTTCAAATTATGATAGGAATATACCTAATTGACATATATAGTCAATAAGACTTGTTGTTAATGAATCTTAATTTATTATATAGGTATTTGATAAATTATGATATACTTGCATGACCTTGAGAGAGACTTGTGAATACATTAGTCTTGACCAATAATAAAAATTTAGGGATATAAATATTAAAAATATTAATATTTAGAAAACATATTGAAGGAAAGTAATTAACTATAGGCTTTCTCTATATTGTTATTTTCTTATTTTATTTGAGTTGTGTCATTTATTTTCTACACTTTTATTTTACTTAAATTTATTACAAAATTAAGATTTAATTTTTCTCAATAATTCAAGAAATATATCATTTTAGTACTTCGTAGAAAATAAATATTATCCCTGTGGGTTCGACATCTAACTTTATAAGTCCCTTTATTTCTTGTTACAATAGTGTATGCTTGCACTTAATTTTAAGATATAAAAATATCATATCAAAAGTGCCGTCAACATGGATACAAAGATTGGTTTCAAATCCAATTATTTTACAACTGATTGAATGGTAAAAAAAGAATAATTGTGGATGCAGCAGCTAGAGGTACTCTATTGTCTAAAACTGCCAACAAAGCTTAACTTACATGGGAAGAGATGGCTTCCAACAATTATTAATGGCCTAATTAGCAGTATATTTTGAAGAAAGCTATAGAAATTCATGAAGTTGACTACAGTTGCACTTTCAGCTCAAGTATCAACTTTAGCAAGTCAAACCTCAGTATTAAATATTAAAGAAACTTCGTAAAGCAAGGAGCCAGCAATGGTTGCTTTGTTTCTTGTACCGATGAAGGTGGTGATCCAAAGCAAGTTCAATATGTAAATAACTAGAATTTCAATTACCAAGGTAACAACATACAACTTGCCGAGCATTATTATTTAGAATTGCACAACCATGAGAATTTCGCTTATAATAACACAAGAAATGTGCTATAACCTCCACCAAGATTTAGTCAATCGATAGTTGAGAAGAATACATTATTGGAATACCTCTTGAATACTTTAATTATTGAGATAAGAAGAAGAGTTAATAAAGATGATACCTAACTTGACAATATCAAAACACATTGCACCAACATAAATGCTACAATGAAGTCCCTAGAGGTGCAAATTTTCCAACTTGCCAATTTGATCAAAAGCCAATCATCCAGCAAGTTTCAATGTGACATGGAGACTAACCTAAAAGATCATTACAATGTTATAAACCACTACGAGTGGTAAAGAAGTGGAGCTTTGAGCTAAAGAAAAGTGAAAACAAGTAGAAAAAGGTTATAACGGAACCACCAAAGGTGATTTCTAAGCCTAATTCTAATTTTTCTAGACTACCCTCTCATCCTTATTTTAAAAGAAGAAGTTAGATGCACAATTCTCTAAATTGCTTAATATTTTTGAAAAGATTTACATAAACATTCCTTTTGTGGATACTTTGGAACAAAGTAAAATTATGTGAAGTTTATAAATGAGGTGGTGTCCAAGAAAAGAAGTTTAGAGGATTGCGAAACGATGAAGCTTATAGAGGAATGTAGTACTATTCTTCAATGTAAAGTGCCACAAAAGTTAAACAATCTTGAGATTTTTACAATCTCGTGAACTATCAGTGATTCAAATTTTGAAAAGACTTATGTACAAGTGTACTCTATTATAAACAAGTAATAAAGAATTAGTAGAGTATCATTCCCATAAGAAATTACTATTATTGATATGATAATTACTAAAATTGTGTCTTCTTACTTTTATGTAGACAACTGATGATCAAAGGTAATTAACATAATCTAAGTAAAATAAGAAATATCATAAAGATAACCAAGCAAGAAAATATAAATCACCATTATGAAATAAGCTTAGGATTACAGTTATCCCTCGATAGTTCACTTGGATCAATAAATCTTTTCTTACTTTAATACTTCAATATGAATTATTAGCTAAACCCCTAATATCTTCGACTAGCCTATGTTGATGGTCAAGTGAGTATATCTTACCCTAATAATTATTTATATGTCTATGGTAATCGAATAAAGGTAAGACTCATTAAGAACTAGTTTATAATATCATATATATCATATGAGTATATGTCTATCTCATATGAAACTCATAACAACTATGCTGTAATCATAGATTAATTTCCCCAAGGCTTAAAATATAAATCCCTCTATCGAGTTCTTTATGGTTTCTAAGACAATCTAATTAGTGACAAGTGATTAGAAAGCATTAAACACAAGATAAACTAAATAGTTCTATATTGATTTTATAAAAATAACAGAAGAAATAAATCCAAGATACGTATCAATTTCAAAGTTGTAATCCTAAAATAAAAACTTAGCTCAATGTGATAAAAATAGTTTTAGAGTATACCATAATAAATATTATTGAATGATTAACAATCAACGACAAGTAAATAGAAAAGTAAAAGAGATAGTGTCTTAAAATCTCTGTCTTCTCTCTATTCTGTATTGTGAAACTCTTATCTTCAATCTTCCAAAGTTAGTCTAACCCTAAAAAGTTTGCTCTCTTTTGTGCTCTCTTCTGATATCGCTTGAAATAAGCATTTTTTTCTTCTATTTATAGACTTATTGTTGGGATTTGTGCTTACGTGCCATCTCATAATGTATAAATATATAGTGATTGTATTTATACAATTATTATTTCTAATAAAATCGTTAATATTATTTTATTAAATGGTAAGATGCTTGTAATGTTTTAGACATTGTAT
The DNA here is from genome assembly GCA_946807835.1 of Ailanthus altissimus. Classification (NCBI taxonomy): domain Eukaryota; kingdom Viridiplantae; phylum Streptophyta; class Magnoliopsida; order Sapindales; family Simaroubaceae; genus Ailanthus; species Ailanthus altissimus. Next base: position 19,772,864 of record OX327698.1, read on the forward strand.
GATCTGAAGGAGTTCAGGTTTGGTCTAAAAGAGTTTAGACCAGGGCTAAGAGTTAGCAACGCTAATAGTTATAAACACTAAGAGTTAGTGGTACTAAGAGTTAGCAAAATCTAATGAGTTAGAGCCTTGTCTGAAATGGGACAATGACCTGAGAATATATTAGTAATGATATAGCTGCAATGAGTTGCAGATGGTGCTAAGAAATGTCATTATGCAAGTATGTTCTCAAACATAATATTCCTGATCTAATTTCATCGATGCGGGTCTATCGGTGAAATCCATTATTATAGATTAGTGTATGTCTATATCTGGATGGTCCAGATGGTTAGTCTTAGCAAACCATGAGCTTAGTAGGAAGCTCGTATAGAGATGCAGGTATTCAGTAAGGACTGGATATTGAACAAACTCATGAAGACATCCAATAGACATCTCATAAAGCCGTCAATGGAATATCTTCCGAGTTGAGTAGTATTTGTGGTCCTTTGACCTGAGCGCCACGGTGGGCTTGTGAGTGATCCACCATGCTTTGGTTCCACACATGTCAGAAACCTTTCATGGTCTGACCGCTGGGTGTCGCTGGGTATGGTCCGATGCTCATGGAGTTTGGTGTGCGTAGATATGGGATCCATCAGCTCATAAGAGTGGGTTGTATATCCTAATGCTCTGAGATTGTATTTCATAAAGTCTTGTGGCCGCAAGCATAAACCTTGGAAAAGATATTCCGGAGGAATAAACAATATCACAAAAGTATTTGTGGATATTGTTTTATGAAATATAAATCTGGAGATAAGTTCGTGGTTGAGCAAATAGAGATTTGACGGTGATGATCTATATCTCTGCTCTTCAAGGATATAAATGATGGAAGGATTATACAAATATGTAATAACCTCAACTTGTATGGTCTAACATGCTAATTTGTAATATCTGTAACGTGTGTGTGGGACATTATTCACGGATGTATGGAGGAGCTCTATATGACAAATTAGGTGTGGACCTAGAGAGGCTCACAATATGAAGTATACTCGTTGTGCACTGGGGTAGCGGATTGGATTGAATAGTTCGATCCAATAAATTTCAGCAAAAGAGAATGATTGTTTAGGGATCCCTCGGATTGTACATTTGTCAAGACTTAATTGTTAAGTACATCACTTAATTAATTAACAAGGGTTGTTAATTAATAGAATATTGACAAATGACAAAATTTGTTCCATAATTTGATTTTACCTTTTTACCATTTAATCATGGTAGTAAAAATTAGTAAGGTAAAAAGTAATTATTCAAAATTATTTTGAATAATTAAATCATATATTATTATTATATTATTAGATAATATTATAATATATATAGATCATGGCATTGTATTTTAATACAATGAGGAGCCTAAATGTTGGCCATTTAATTACCCATTATAATTAAAGTAATTATAATTGTTAGGTAAAGATTAATTTTGGTGGCCATTATTCTAGTGCTTGGTTTAATTAATTCTAAATGGGAGACCAACAATAAAATTGGTGGAACACTTCATTTTGTTTATTTTGTTTAATCAAAGTGTTGAATAAACAAAATGAATTTTGGTAAAACAATTGAATTCATTCATTCAATTTTTGGGAGAAGAATTTGGCAATGGCAAGGAAGAGAGGTAAGAGAGAGTTCTTTGAGTTTTATTCTTTCAAGTGTTGAAAAATAAACAAACTTCTCTTCATCTCCTTCTTTAATGGATGGCCAAAATGAATGATATGTAAATGGAGAAAAAGATAATTATTTTGCAAAGAGTTGTTCCAAATAATTATCATGTAGAAATTGTTTCTAAGATTAATATACAAGAGTTGTATGTTAAAGATTTTTAATTAATACAAGAGTTGTATAGAAAATATTTACCATCTCCATTTAAGAAACAAAAATTGTATTCAAAAGAGTTTGAATACAAGTGCTGAAAATTTTAAACACTAAGCTACCATTCTAGCTCCTTAATCCCACCAAAAGTTATGGACTAGAATTGTTCAACATATACTTCAAGGTGAGCTCTTCACATGGATTATTGAAGAACTTGAAGATTTTGTAAAGCTACCTTCATTAGGTGAGTATTTTACATTATGTGTTATAATACAATATTGTTCAACATGTTTATATTTGTATAATTGTTATACTTGTTCATATATGTGATATATGTTGTTCATCATGTTCATAATTGTATAATTGTTATACTTATGCATATATGTGATATATGTTGAATTTGTTAAAATGGGTGTATTTTGTAACATGCTTCCGCTGCGCATATGGTAATTTTTGAAATTACGTATACACTCGTATAATCACACACTCTATGATATACAACCCAACACTTATGTCTTTAAATTAAGGTAAAATAATGAATATAAGTCAGATGTATATTTCTATATTTAACATCCAGCGTCGGGCACTGCAACCTTGGTTTATTGGTGCTGCAGTGCTCAAATTTTTCCCATTCTATAATTTTTTGGTCAGGCCAGTGCTGCAGCGCTCATTTTTGGAGCCACAGTGTTGAGTACTATAACAATTTTATAGTAGCCAATTATCATAGCAATTACTGTTTAAATTTGACAACTTTGCTTGTTTTCCTTGGATTTTAATCTCAAATAATTTTATTGACATCAAACCTACAAAATGATAATACATCTACTAAACTTGGACTATTCCAAGCTCTGTCATAAACTTGCATATCTATAATAGTTCCTTTGCAGCTTATAAAGCAGCAATATATTCTACTTTTATGGTAAAATTAATTATGGATGCCTACTTAATACTCTTTCAACTAACTGCAGCACTGTTGAGAAGAAAAATATATCAATGTTAAACTTTCTATCTTTTGGATCATACTTAAAGTCTAAATCTGTGTATCTTTTCACTTATAAGTCACTCTACTATAAATCAAAAACTTATCCTTTTTACCGTAAGGTATTTAAAGATATATTTCACAGCTATCTAATAGTTGTTCCCTAAATCAAACTGATACCGACTTGTAACACTTATAGCCATACTAATGTCAAGTTTCATACATAACATGAAAAACATCAAGCTACTAATAGCTAATGCATACTGTATGTTAGATATTCTAACTAATATAGTAACTCTTTTATCTTCCTCCTGATGACATATCCTCCTAGAAAGATAAATGGCATATTTAAAAGGTACATTAACTATCTTACAGTTAGTAAAATTACATATTTCAAGAACACTATCTATATACAATAACTAAAAGAGTCTTATAAGTCCCCTAACTCTGTCTCTATAAAACTTTATACTCAATATATAGAAAGCTTCTCTCAAATTATTCGTGGAGAAGTTCTTACTCTAATAACTCTTAACTAACTGTAACATGCCAATTTTATTTTTAATGATAAATATGCCATCCACGTAGAGAACTAGAAAGAAAATCATGCTCCTACTAACTTTTATGTACACACATGCTTTCTTTTTATTTTTAATAAAACTAGACCCTCTGATTAGTTTATCAAAATGAAGATTCTAGCTTCAGGAAGCTTGCTTAAGTCCATAAATAAACTTCTTCAATCTGCACACTAGATTAGAAGTCAAGTTGAATATAAATCCTTCAGGCTGCTCTATGAATATCTCTTTCTTGAGATATGCATCCAAGAAAGTAATCTTTACATTTATCTGCCAAATCTCAAAATCATAATATGCTGTAATAGTTAACAAAATTCGAATTAACTTCAGCATGGCTATTGATGAAAAGATTTCCTCATAATTTATCCCTAATTTTTAAGTATAACCTTTTGGCACTAGTTGGGCTTTGAAGGTCTCTACCTTACAATTGGGCATATGCTTCTGCTTGTAAACCTATTTATAGCAAATATGAACAATTTCTTTAAGAAGCTCAATCAAGTCCCAAACTTGATTATCATGTATAAAGTTAATTTTGAATTTCATGACTTCTTGTTATTTTCTCGGATCGATACCCAACATCACCTCTCTATAAGTCAGATGATTTTTCCTTCAACTAAAAAAACCTCAAAGGCATCTTCAGGTATCATACCAAACCTAACATATAGCCTTGAGATCTTTTCTGACCTACAGAGAATGTGTGTTAAAGGTATCTCACCTAATTGAGCTTGAGGTTCCATCATCGGCTCATAAATTTCTTGATTGACTTCATCAAGTTCAATTCAAATTTTATTTTAACACAACAGAAATAAAGATCTAATTTTTTATTGCAATATACACATACTGAACGTAATTCTATTACACTAATAGAATTAGGAACTCACCCTGAAGTGATCCCGTGAGCAATTCTAACCATAACATCTGGTGAGAATTTTAAGTTGAAGCAACTCCTTGCTTCAATTTTATGTCTCTCTGCCTAATGGAAAACAAAGAAAGAAAAAATTCTTTTCTTTCTGTCCATTTTCTTTTGTCTAACCCATTGTAACTCTTATAACTTGAACTTAGCTTAAAACAATAGCATAACCACTTCTTTTTATAAATTCCTGAATATAAAGCAAAATCACAAACAATTTTGCAATTGAATAACACTTGTTGCTTCTTTAGGACAAGTGTCCATAATTTACAAAATTGTGGTTATCTCTTAAGTGGTAGCATTTTTTACCTTTTATACAATTACCGAAAGCCACATAGCCACACCACACACCTTTTCAAATTACAAACAATTTGCAATAATATATTTATTATTTACTTGAAGGATATATGTCCTTATTATACAAAATATGGCAATTGCTTTCGTTGTGGCCGAATGCCACTCTTTTAATTTTAAATAGCAAAATCACTTTGTTTACACGTCAAAGGCATATGTCCATGTTTAATTAAGTGTGGCAATGGCTACTTGCCACTTGTCAAGCTATTATATGGCATAATCATGCCTTAGCTTGACATGTGGCAAGTTTTAAAGGCATAAGGTTACAGGTGCTGGCAAGTCACCATTTGCTACTTGTCAAGCTCCAAGGCTTAACACTTAAGCCCTGCTAGTTTTTTGAAAGACCTTAAAATAATTCTTACTTTTCATGAGCATCAGAATATATAACTCACCTATATGAGCTAACAAATCTTATATCTACACATACTATACTCTATGAGTATCAGAACATACCCAGCAACATTTAACAATCAAACCATTAAAGGTTTCTGACATGTGTGGAACCTAAGTATGGTGGATAATTCACAAGCCCACACCATGGTGTTCAAGTCAAAGAACTACGAATACTACTCAACTCGAGAAGACCCTCTATTTATGACTTTATAGAATGTCTATTAAAAGTCCTCATTAAGTCTGTTCAGTACTCAATCCTCACTAAATACCCATATGCCTATACGAGCTTCCATTAAAATCATGCTCTGCTAAGACTAACCATCTGGACCATCTAAATATAGATATACATTGATCTATATATGATAATGTCTTTTGCGATAGGCCCACATCAGTGAAGATAGATCAGGAACATAAAGTTTGATAGTATACTTGCACAATGACATTTCCTAGCATTATTTACAATTATGTCATTGCTAATATATTCTCGATTCTTTGTTCTATTTCAGACAAAGCTCTCTAACTCTTTAGATTTCACTGATTCTTATAATCTGCTAATTCTTAGCAATGCTAACTCTTAGCATTTATAACTCTCAACGTTGCTAACTCTTAGCACTAATCTGAAATCCTTTAGACTAAATCTTAACTCCTTCAGATCATACAATATTTGAAACGTTAAAAGCATCTTACCATTTATTATTTTATATTAACGATTTTATTCAAAATATTTATTGTATAAATATTAAATAATTAATATTCATATAATATTAAAATAGCATGTAAGAACCATATCCAATACAGAGAATTGATATTCCAAAATGTTTGGGGTATCCAATGAACTAATACTTGTACCCTTTAGGTGCAAGTTTATCCTGTTACGTAACTTTTACGTAAGTAGTACAACTTCAAATCTTAACATACTAAATACTCAGTTTCCTCCCAATCAATATCTCATACGAAGTAGTAAGAACAACCTTTGATGGAGCTATGTTTAACAAGTGAGCAGTAGTTTCTACAGTATAACCCCATAGATATTCTAGAAGATCGGTAAAGTTCATCATCAATCATACCATATCTAATAAAGTTTAATTCCTCTTCTTTGAAACACCATTGTGTTGAGGAGTATCTAAAGAACTATACGAGCAAGAATCTCATTCTTCTTCAAAATATTTATGAATTCACTACTCATGTATTGACCGCCTCGAGTTAAAATTCTTTAAACACTTTAAATTTTTTTGACTTGTGTCTTATGAGAAACATATGTTTGTATCTTGAAAAATCAAAAATAAAGACAACGAAGTATTAAATAAATCAATATCACTTGAAAATTATTGTACTAGTTCCAATAAATCAATGGCACGATGTCCAACAACCATAAAATTTTGTCATCTTCTCTTGAATACAAGATGCATAAATTGAATAGGGTTCTCTGGTTAGACCAAGTATTTAACCATCCCTAATTAGACAAGTTAGGCATCTCATGCCTATATGATCTAATCACATATACTATAATTTTGTATTATTCAAAGTTCCTGAACTACTACTTGTGTCCGTCTGTACATTCAAGACATTTTCTATTGTATCTAAAATATAATGGTCATTCATCAACTGACACTCAGCTAATAAAATATTACCAACATTATATAAATATAAGGAACAATTTCAAATAAATATACGATAACTTTTAGTGTCCAACACAAGAAGGGATATAATCTATCTGATAATATTCGGTACAAAATAATAGTTATACAACATCAAGTTCTACCATAAAGGAAAACTAATTCAAAATGTCTAATAGCTTCAACCTATAGAAAATACCCATTTTCAACACGAAGCAATATTTCTCCACATTGTAGTTGTCTAACTTTCCTCAAACCCTACAACATATTGCAAATGTGAGAAGGATAAATAATATCTAATGGCTACCCTGTATTAGCATCAAATGCTAATAAAATTTCAATGATAGCATACATATACATGGGGGTTCTTCTTGACTGTGGTAAGGTACCTCAGATAATTACACTTGAATTGTTCGTCCTAACTGCAATAGAAACACTTTTTTTGCCTTTATTCTTATCTTGTGACTTGGATATCATTTATCTCTAAGGACCAGCATGTGGCATCTGCTTCTTCTTCTTTTTACCCATAGATTTCTTAGAAGCCTTCAAGGCAAAAGATGAAACACCATTTTAAGTGTATAAGGCTTCACCCCTTATGTTCATGTCCTACTGAGCTATCTTCAATATAAATATGTTGTGCAACTCAGTATATGTAGGAGTTAATCCTTGCATATTAAAGTTCATGATGAATTATACAAATTACCACAGTAAAGATTGGAGAATCAAACTATTTCCCAAGTTATTGTTCAAACATATATCCATAGTCTCTAACTTCTCTAAGTAAGATATCGTCTTAAGTACATATGGACTAATTGGATCACCCTTAGCCAACTTGAGTTGAAAAAGTGTCTTGAAGACCCTGTACAAATCAGCATATGGTCTGTCACCAACGAACTCTTTCAGATGGAGCATAATACTACTTACACTATCCATGTGCATATACTCTCTCCAAAGTTCAATCGACATTGAGGTAAGAATGTATAATTTTACTCTCAAATCATCATCAGCCCATTTTTGACATGTTTATAACTCTTTCAAAGTGGCAGCATCAAAAATACTTTTAAGCATCTTCTAATCAATAATGTATCCAATCTCTTTTTAATCCAGAACAATCTAAGATTCATCAGCTACTTAGAGTAATTCTCAGCACCCTTCAATAGGTGTTCACCAAGTATTCGTACCAATGGATTATTTGAAGTCATCTTATCTTTATAAGACAAAAGGGAGATGTTAGTGGAATTTCAAATTGTGAAAAAAAATAACGCTTTAGATTATGGATATAACTAGTATATGTTTTCAATCTAAAGATGCCCTCCCACCACTTTAAATATTATATTTAATATCTCAAATGAAAAAATAAAAGTTCAAACACTTTTTACTCTAGCTTCACACTTTAGTAATATTGGCCTTTATAAAACTTAAAAGGTAGATAACTCTTGTCAATTATATCTTATGCAACTCTTACCGTTGATCCTAAGCACACCTTATCCTCACATTTTAGCAATACTAGGTAATAAGCTTATATTTATCTTATCTTATGCTTAACTAAAATAGTCTAAATCACACTGACCAATCCCTCGCGCTTTACCAATATTGAGAAAATCGAGGTAACTTATCTAATACCGTATTGATAAGATAGATCATGTATAACATTTTCTCAAAATGAAATATATTTTCAATCTAATTATGAGAGATTTTAAAAAAACTATCTGCACCTTATAAAGATATGATTCACAATTAAACATTTGTTTAATAGCTTAAACAAATGACTACTGATTATATTGCATTCATATAATAGTTATAATCTGCATAAATAAATATAACATGCATAATAATGAAAAATAGAGTATATGCCTTGAACGTTACAGCATTATAAATTAGAATGTCCCAACATTCAACTACTTGAACACCCAAGCATGAAAACTTGCCACCACCCTAACATTATCACATAACGCCCTAAAGTGCAATGTCCCCATATCAAATCTAGTGCTTAGAAAGCCCCAGGGCCTAAATTGCAATGCCCTGATGTTAAGATAGTGTCACCAATGTCCCAACATCAAACACATAATGCCCTTGTGTTCATTTTGATGCTTCGAACACCCCAACATCACACACCTGACGCAACGATGTTTATCCATCTGCTATGAACACCCCTGCACTAAGCATGCAATGCCTCAGAGTTCCCTCAAACAATGACCTGGTTCTACACTTTCAACACTTGAAAATGCAATACCTATTATTCTTAGGCATCCCAAATAACTCAAATATACTCCATTTACCCAAAAGAAAGCACACAAATATCACCTAGCAAGCATTTGGAATGGATTTATTCTAGAGTACCACACAAAATAGACCCGTTGCCAGTTCTTGGACCCAATGTGGTGGGCTTGGGTTGCTAGAATAGCAACCTTTATTTTCTAACATTCGGTTTAACTCTTAAACCAAGAGATTAACTCTTAATCTTTATAATCATTTATTTAACCCATGTTCAACTCTTGAACATTTAAACAAAATACTATTGTTGTTATGTTGTATGGTCTAAAATAGAAGTAAGAAATGAAGTGTTTATTTCAACACTTGAAACAAAACTCAAGAAATATTTTCATCTTCATATTTCTTCTATTTGCCAAGTACCACCAAAATAGGAGCAAGAAGAATTCAATTTGTTACAAGAAAAAAATAAATCCCAAAAGCTTCATCCACAACACCATTGCCGGCCACCCTCCTAATATATATGTATTATAGTAATAAATAAATAACTCTTTTGTTCCTCCAACAAGTATGGGTGGCCATACTTCAATGTTGCCATGTATTATAAATAACAAAACATCACTTTTTGCATTTTCAAAAGAATTGATATTTTATTCAAGCAAAATATCTAAATTATATATACAAATAAAATAAATGGAATTTGTTTAAATACATGGTAACAAATTCGGCACATGTAAGTATAAAACTACAAATGATATTTTTAATATCATTCAAGTCCCTTATGGTTTTATATAATTTTCCTTTAGCAACATTTTCTTTAACTATAATTAATTGCTCAATAAAATCTCATTTTATTTAACAATTAAGTTCTCAATTAAATATTTGATGTATTAATTTAATCATGAGTTAACAATTAACTCTGGTCAAATTAACTAATCACTTAACTCTTAAGTGATAACAAATATTTAGATTATTTAACACTTAAATAACTAATTTTGGAAAATAACCCTTAAGCCTTTAATTAACCCAACGTGTGTTCCACCATGCCCATTATTTGAGTCGATTCAATCAAAGTTTCAATATGCGCTATATGTCACTATTTAATTAGTTAATGATAATTATTAGCTAATCACTTTACTTAACACTTAAGTACTGACATGCGTGCATCTCGAGGGTACCTGAAACAATTATTCGGTTCTGCTGAAAATTACTAGATTGAACAATTCAATCCAGTATGATGTCCTAATGCACAATGAGTATACTTCATATTGTGAGACTCCCTAAGTCCATGCCTGAATCATCAAATGGAAATATTCCATGAGTCCGTGATCGATGCCCCACGCACATGTCACAGATATTACAAATCAAGGCATTAAACCATGCAAGCTAAGGTCACAACGCATACTTATAATCCTTCTGTTATCTATATCTTAGCTGTGCGAGGATATAGATTATCACCATCAAATCCTCATATGCTTATCCATGAATTTATCTCTAGATTTGTATTTCTCAAAAACAATGTACGCAAACTACTTTGCAATATTGGTCACCCCTTTGAAAACACCTTTCTCGGGATAAAACTTATGGCCACGAGATTTTTTAAAATACAATCTCAGAGCATCTGAATATACAACTCCCTTATGAGAGCTGACGGATCCCATATCTATACACATCGGACTTCATAAGCATCGAACCATACTCAGCGACACATAGCGATCGCACCATAAAAGGTCTATGACATATGTAGAACCAAAGTATGATGGATCACTTACAAACCCACCATGGCACTCAGGTTAAAGGATCACGTATACTACTCAACTCGAGAGGACTCACCATTGACTGCTTCATAGGTTGTCTATTGGCATCCTCATGAGTCTGTTCAGTATTCAGTCCTGACTAAATACCTGTATGTATATACAAGCTTTCGGTAAGCCCATGGTCAACTAAGAACAACCATATATACCATATAGATATAGCATACACTGATCTATATTAAATGGATCCACCGACAGGCCCGCATTTATGAAAACAGATCAGAAATATTATGTATGAGGACATACTTGCATAATGACTTCTCCTAGCACATATTGTAACTCCTAATGCAGGTTTGTCAGTGGATCGATTAGTATCATACCATACTCAGCGACACACAGCGGTCGCACCATAAAAGGTCTATAACATATGTAGAACCAAAGTATGATGGATCACTTACAAGCCCACCATGGCACTCAGGTTAAAGAACCACGTATACTACTCAACTCGAGAGGACTCACCATTGAAGGCTTCATAGGTTGTCTATTGGCATCCTCATGAGTCTGTTCAATATTCAGTCCTGACTAAATACCCGTATGCATATACAAGCTTTCGGTAAGCCCATAGTTAGCTAAAAATAACCATTTATACCATATAGATATAGCATACACTGATCTATATTAAATGGATCCATTGGCAGGCCCGCATTTATGAAAACATATCAGAAATATTATGTATGAGGACATATTTGCATAATGACTTCTCCTAGCACCTATTGTAACTCCTTTCAACTATGTCATTACTAGTGTACACTCATGTCTTTATCCTATTATAGATAAGGATCTGACTTTTTAGATCTGGCTGACTCTTATAATCTTCTAACTTTTAGCAGTATTAACTGTTAGCATTTATGACTCTCAGCTCTGCTAATTCTTAATACTGGTCTAAACTTCTTTAAACTATATCTTAACTCCGTCAGATTATACAATATTTATAACATAACAAGCATTGTACCATGTATTTATATTGTATTAACAATTATAGAAAATGATTACTGTATAAATATTAAATAATTTAATATTCGTACAATATTGGAATGGTACATAAGCACCAACTCCAACAAACCCAACAACACTTGTCAACCTTCCATGCAATACAATTGCCATATGTCACACTAAAAGGCCATGCACCAAGTCATTTTTCAATCATGCATGCTTCCATGCATATCGCCATGCATGCCACTTGTCAATAATTTAAATAAAAAAATAAGTGTTTATTTAATTAAAAGCTTAAATCTTAAGCTTTAACAAGTGCTTCTTGAGAGATCCTGAAACAAATCCTACTTTTTAAAATTTTTTTGGTTTAAATTTTCAACCTTAGTCTGCTACCCTAGTGCTCAACGAGAATACTTCATATTTTGAGACTTTCTAGGTTCACACTCATTTGACTTATGGAACTCTTTTATAAGTTCGTGAATAATGCCCTACATATACGTTATAAATATTATAGAACAACGCGTTAAACCATACAAGTTGAGGTTAACCATATATGTATAATTCTTCTATTACCTATATCCTAGAAAATCATATATATAGATCATTACCGTCAAATCTCTATATCTCAACTATGAACTTATCTCCAAATTTGTATTTTCATAAATAATATTTGCGAACTCTTTTCTGATATTATTCAACCCTACAAAAAACTCTTTTTTAGGGTTTTCGCTTGTGGCCATAAGACTTTCTCAAATATAATCTTAGAGTATCATGATATATAACTCACTCATATGAACTGATAGATCCAAAATCTACTCACACTAGACACTATGAGCATCGGACCATACCCAACAACACTTAGAGGTCTGACCATGAAAGATCTTTGACATGCGTGGAATCAAAGCATGGTAGATCACTCTCATGCCCACCATGGCGCTCAGGATAAAGGACCACAAATACTACTTAACTCGATAAAACCTTATATTGATAGCTTTATAAGATATCTATTAACGGTCCTCGTAAGTTTTTTTAGTACCCAGTCCTCAATATATATCTAGATGCCTATACGAGCTTGCATTAAGTCACGGTTTACTAAGATTAACCTGTTATGGTCAGGGCTTACGTGTCATCCCTGAATGTACATATACTTGTGTATTTATACAAGTGACATTCCCATTAAATCGCTAATACAAATTTATATGGTATTATGCATGTAACATTACAGACATTGTAGATCTGAAGGAGTTCGGATCAGATCTAAAAGGTTTAGATAAGGGCTCATAGTCAACCACCCTGAGACATATAATTGTTAAATGTTAGCACAGCTAAGTGTTAGCTGATTATAATACTCAGCAGATCTAAGAATTGGAGCCTTGTCTGTAATGGGACATAGACCTGGGAATATAGTAGTAACTGCATAGTTGTAAGAGTTGCAATCGAGTGCCAGAAAATGCATGTTGCGCAAGTATATTCTAGAATAATAGTCCCTAATATATTTCTACTGATGCGGGTCTATCGGTGGATACCTTTATATATAGATCAGCATATGTCATATCTGTCGGGTATAGATGGTCGTTCCTGACCAACCATGAGCTTAGAGCTCGTATTGACATATGGGTGTTCAGTTAGGACTGGATATGGGATAGACTCATGAGGACCTCCAATAGACATTTAATGTAAGCCATCAACGGATGGTCCTCTTGAGTTGAGTAGTATACGTGATCCTTTGACCTGAGTGTCACGGTGGGCTTGTAAGTGATCCACTATACTTTGGTTTCACACATGTGATAGACCTTTCATGGTGTGACCGCTAGGTGTCGCTGGGTATGGTCCGATAGTTATAGAGTCTGGTGCATACATATATGGGATCCGTCAACTCCCATATGGAGTTTGATATCCAGATGCTTCAAGACTGTATCTCAGAAAGTCTTGTGGCCACAAGCAATCATCCTGGGAAAGAGTTCCGCCAGGGTGAAATAATATGGCAAAGAAGTTTGCGCATATTGTTCATTGAGATATAAGTCTGGAGATAAGACATGGATGAGCAAAAGGGATTTGACTGTGATAATCTATATCCCCGCACATCCTGGATATCATGACGGAATGACTATACGTATGTGTTATAACCTCAGCTTGTATGATTTAACGCGCTGATTTGTATATCCATGACGTGTGCGTGGGGCATTGCTCACGGACTCATGGAATAGTTTCATTTGATGAATCAGTCGTAGGACCTAAGGAGTCCCACAATATGGAGTGTACTTGTTGTGCACTGGGCAGCGTGTCGGATTAAATTATTTAATCCAGCAATATTCAGCAATTCTACTGGAATACGTGCGTGTTTGTATTTAAGTGTTAAATACAATAATTAGTTAATAATTGTTATTTACTAATTGTATAAGGACACGTAGCGTATTATGGACCCTGAGTTGAGTTTACCTAAGTGTGGAATTTGGTGGGATCCACTAAGAGGTAAACTTAGTAACTATTTATGAGGGGCAAAATGGTCATGACACACTATAATTATTTAATTGTTAAATAATCATTCTCTCTCTCTCTCTCTCTCCTTTTATATTATATATATATAAAGAAGAAAAAGAAAAAGAGAAGAGAAGCAAGAAAAAGGCCAAACGGCCGAGGGAAAGAAAGAAAAGAAATGGAGAGAAAGGAAAGGAAGAAGGGAAGAAAGAAAGAAAAAAAGAAGAAAAAGAAAAAATAAAATTGTTTCATTTTTCCCTCTGCTTCCAATTGGAGTAATTATAAATTGTTCCAAGTTCTACATTTCTTATCCTTTTGAAGAAAATGATGTGAATTAACTCTCGACTATTTTGGGAATTAAGAGTTAATCCCAGGCTGATTATGAAGCTGTAGTTCTAGCTCACCAAGCCAACCGAGTTGGTGACTACAACTGCACGCGAGTTGGTCTCCATGCGGACTCCGAAAAAAATACGTATATAACGTTATAAGTTTGGTGAGTTCTCTAACCTTATTAATATATTAATATGATTAATATATTTTTTTATTATGTTTATTGCAAAATTTATATTTCCACTGCTTGAGGCAATAGACACAATTGCATATGCATACACCCACGTGCCTAGATCCTGTTGCGCCAATAAAGTGGTATCAGAGCCATTTTGGGCTTTTATGGGTGTAGTTTGAGTGGATGGTTACAAAAGACCCAGTGAAAATAGGGCGTTTAAAGTATTGAAACAGGTATGCCAAATGGGAGTTCACCGGGCACTGCCGCGCCAAGAGGCTCGCGCCGCAGCGCTGGGATTTGTCAGCCCAGCGCTGTAGCACTAAAGGCCTGTCGCCTCAGCACTGGGGTTTCTTTTTCCCAGCGCTGAGGCGCTAGTGAGTTAGCACTGAGGCGTTGGGCCTGAGCCAGGGTGCGAGTTTCTGGAATTTGCGCCCCAACAGTATTGTGTCACTGCCCCAGTGCTGGAGGTTTGACCTCGGAGGGCTGACGCAGTGAGACGGGAGCGCCGCAACGATACATTATGGCGCTGAGGCGCTGGGTTTTGTCGACCCAGCGCTCCAGCGTTCATACCCTGCGCGGCAGCGGTGCACTGTTTATTTAAATAGTAGCTTATGAACCATGAATAACTACTGTTCACAGCTACATTAAAATTTACTATACATTACTGCAATAAAAATTCACTGTTCACTGCTACAGTATTTTTGGAACAGTGTTTTGAACAGTTTTTCGAGAATAATTATGCATATGTAGATTTATGAGATGTAGTGATAAATGTTATCAGTCTACATTATAAATCAGAGTTTATGAGATGCTATGATAAAGAGTTATCAGTCTGCATTATAAACTAGAATTAATTTTTTGTGCTGGTAAGCACGATGGAGCCCTATTGGTTGAGGTTATTTGTGCTTGCATAAAAAATTTAATTAAATTGAGAATCACCCTTCCCAGGAGTATGGAGACCATAGAAACAAAAATCTCTCTTAATCAGATTGAAGAATATTATATTATGAGATAATATTTTATTCGGACTGTCTTATCAATACGGTGTTAGACGAGTCACGTCGGCCTTGTCCTAATATTGCTACAGCGTGAGGGGCTTGGTCGGTTGGGCTTAAACTATGCCGATTAAATATGAGATGAGGCAAATATATGCAAAAGTATTGTCCAATATTGCTATAGCGTAAAGGTAGTATTGGTAGCATATATTTGATTATTGACAAGTTAATCTGGAATACACTTATCCAGTATTGCTACAGCGTGAGGATAAGGTATATTTAGGATCATAGGGTAAGAGTTGCATAAGATGCAATTGACAAGTGTTATCTACCTGTTGGGTTTACAAAGGCTAATATTGCTACAGCGTGAGGCCCGAGTAGATTTCAATGGGATCTACTTCCCACTGTATAGTTTAAAATTTTTAAACTATCGTTTTCCCATTCGAGAGATTACCAGGATTATGTAAAGCAGTGGAAAGGCATTTTAAATCGAAAAATGTATACTTTGTATACCCATGATTTAAAACGTTCTATTAGCAATTTAATGAACATTCTGCTTACATCTCTCGTTAGTTTGGCCTGTCAAAAATAATGGCCATTACAAACCAGTTGGTATGCATAGTTGATGCAGTTCAACTCTAGCATACTAGGAAATACTCTGACCGGTGAAGGAATCTCAGAAGTGTTCTGGATTCAGTAAAATTTGAATTTGCTGTTGATCAGAGTTTGTCATAAGCCAATTCTAATAACACCTCTTTAGAGGATTAAGTAGAAGGGGTGTGACCCTCTCTATTTAGGGTGCTTCATTTTCTAATCCAAGTATATCTGATGAGACCAGATGAGTAAGGGAGAAGAAGATAAGGCAGATACCCAATATCAATCCTCAGAGGCAACATTTATCCAAAGATCAACAAGAGAGAGCGTGTAGTTGGAAAGTGTTTTTCAATACAGTAAGGTTGGGTATTGGAAATCCCTCTATCGTAGAAACTTTATTATTAGTCAGGAAGACTCCCATAGGTTTGTGTTTGACATAAATAAAAATTTTTAGGGCATATGATGCCAGTTCAAGTTGGGTATGTGATACCGCATGTCCCTCTCACATTTGCAAAATGTTACAAGGATGGAGAGAGATTAGAATGCAATAACTTGTGGAAGTAAAGTTGAGAGTAGGAAATGGTGATTTCTTACAAGTCCAAGTGGTTGGACAGCTTGACTTACTTCTAGTATGCAATACAATAGTTGCATTGCATGATAAGTATAATATTTTATTAGCTGAATGTCAGTTAATAAATAGATATTATATATACAAAATTAGAAATGTCTATAGATCGGAATCCTTAAATGATATGGAGCTATGGTATGAGTTTTGGTCTTATAGGCGTGAGACGCTTATCCGTCTGGTTAAGGATGGTTAGATTCTTGATCTGAACATGAAGACTTAACCAGTTTATGAATAATGTATTCACGGAGATGACCAAATATACCAGAATGTACATCACATTCCTTTAATTAGATCGAGGTAATGAGTACATTAACAACAAGTTCCACGTTTGTTTAAGAAAGAATGAGATTCTTACTCATTATAGTCCTTTGGGTTGTCCATAACATAAAGATGTTTTGGTAAGGAGAAATTGGATTTTATTAGATATCATCTGATTGATAATGAGTGTTAGCAATCTATATCTGTGAGAATATGCTCCAAACATAGCTGCTTATTTAATAGAGTTCCATCAGAAGTTGTTCCTTCATTTTGTATGAGATACAGAGATGAAGGAAGCTGCATCTTAAACTTGTTAAGACTTGGGGTTGTCCTGCTTGCATAAGAGTTACGCAGCAGGATATCTTATTTTGTAAGAGTTATTTAGCAAGATAAATAACACCTAAAAGGTACTAGAAAAGGTTTATTGAGTATCCTGTGAATAATAGAGGATAGTAGTTCTATGATTCAAATAAGCGAAGTATATTCATTTCTCAGTATACCATTATTCTAGAGAAAGAGTCTTTCATGGATCGTGGGAATCATAGAAAGATTTGACTTGGTGAAGTCAATCTACAAATCAATGAACCAAGGATTGGAACTAAGGCTTAATTAAGCAAGTGACCTTTTAGCACACTCTTCAAATGGGTCGGAAAGGATGTCTAGGTTACCTATTAGGTATGGTGGATACCTGAAGGTGAACATGGAGTTTTCTTGGTAGAAGAAAATCATCCTTGACCTATAAGAGTCGATGTTAGATATCGATTCTCAACACAGCAAGAAGCCAAATAAACAATATTGACTGTATACATCAGTATCAAGTCTTGCATCCAAGTGTTAATTTTGCAAGATAAATCATGAAATAGCTGAGGTTGAAGAAATTGGAAAGAAAAACATCAAAAAAGAACCAAAAAAAGAAAATTCAAAAAAAGAGTGAAGAAAAGGACAAATGCCTATGCGTTCTCCTCACCAATGCGGCAACGTTCATATCAAATGGATGAACACCACAGCATTTTTATTCACAATGCCCTTTCATTCATGTAAGAGACCAATGAAGGGGCATGACCAATGTGAACACCACGGTATGAATTCCAGGGTAGGCAACACTTCTTCAATAATGCAGCTATGACAAGAACACCCTAGTATTGAGAAAGCGAATGTTGCATTGTTAGTAAGAAAAAGTATCAAAATGCCCTAGCATTCTAAAGAAAACGTCGCGATATTACAATAATTGGTGACTCTTTTAAGGGCAATGATATCCTATTTTTACAACCCTAAGCCTATATAAACACTCACTATTGAGCCAAAAACATGTTAGGCAGTAGAGAACACAAAAATTAACACATCATTTGGCACTATGAAGTAATAATCAGCAATGAGGAGAAGAAATTATGCATATCAGAGGAATAACACCATTATTACATTAAGAAAAAAAAATTCTCTTCAATTTCGTACTTTGTTGTTGATTCTAAGATGTATAATGATGTTGTTGGATGCTCTGAACTTTTATTTACATTCATAAACTAAGTTTTAATGGTAGGATTACAATGTGAACCCAATATGTAGCTTGAATTAATTATTTTCCCTTATGATGCGATAATTCTATATCTTAAAATTAAGTGCAAATACACACTATTGTATGCAAGTAATAAAGGGACATAAGAGTCAGAAGTTGAATCCACAAGAAGAATGTCTTCTTTTTAACTAAATACTAAAATTATGCCTTTCTAACAATTATTCAGAAAAATAAAATTCCAAGAATGGATTTAGAAATTATAAAAGCAATGACACAATGTAAAGAGATTTAAAAGATAGCAATATAGATAAAAACTACGGTTAATACCATCCCTTAATATGTTTTCCAATGATTAATCTTCTAATATTTAATTCCCTTAGTTTTTGTTATTGATCAAGACACTAATGTATTCACAAGTCTCTCCCAAAGTCATGCAAGTATACCTTAATTTATCAAATACCTATATTCTTATGATATTATAATAAATTAAGATTCATTAAGATTAAGTCTTATTGATCATACATGTAATTAGATATATTCCTATTCTAATTCAAAACTTGCATATGCAATATTGAATGTTACTCTATAATCATGCATCAAATTACATAGGTCTAAATATATTGAAGCATTAAGAACAAGTAATTTGAATAACAAAGAACTAAGTTTATTAAATATTAGAAAGATATGGCAGTTAAGCACACATATTGAGTTTAGGTATTAACCTTAAAAAGAAATTTTAGTTCACAACTACAGGAGAACAACGATAAAAATAATAAGAAATCATGATACAATCAATAGCAAACTGATATAGACGTCGAATTGCTCTTGGTTGTGCTACCTAAGAGACTCTTAATGCTGAAGAACGCCTTGAATTTCTCTCTATGGATGCTCTCATTATGCTCCAATTACTCTCTAAGACTTGTGTTATGTGTTCTTGATGTTCTTAGATGATCTCTAAAGGCTAGGGACGAGTGACCTTTTATAGAGATTGACATGAGCTTGAGATCTCCAATTCTTGTTGAGTTAGGAATCATGCTATCGCTGGGGCACTATCATGTTATCGCTAGGGCGCTGCATATAAAAGGCTATATTGCTAGAGTAGTGAGGGGCTAGCGCAGTAGCTTACTAGTGCTAGGGCGGTGGACTGCGACTTAAACGGGTCTTTTTTTATTTTCTTATTTTGTCTCGGATTTTAGCGCTGGGGCAAAAATCCTTATGGTGCGGGGACAACTATATATTTTGGAATTTGTGTACTTTAGTCCCTATTTTTGCTCCTTTTGCGTTCTTACTTTAAATTTCATTCAAGTCCCTATAAATAAACAATGATACACATAAAAGGCCATTTATTCTCATAAAATAATAAAATATCAAAATAAAAACATGAAAAAATATATGACAAATATGCCCTTGTCACCTTATTCATCATATTAGTATTGAATTGTTCAATTTTTTTCTGTGCTTAATGCTTTTAATTACATAGCAATGTATTAGATTGATTTGAAAACCTTAATGACCTTGAAAATGGAATCTTGTGTTGGCCATAAATAGATTGATGTATGATTGTTGTGTAAAAGCATAAGTTCCATATGAGATAGGAATATACTTATACGGCATATATGACCATTTATAGAACTTGCTCTTAATGAATCTTATTTCAATTTAATTATCATAGGAATATTGATAATTGATTGAATGGGATATACTCAATTTACCATCGGAAGAAGCATGTGAGGATATTAGAGTTCTTGGTTACCAGTTCATATTAATAGTTTTAAAGGGAGTAATTAGATTCAAGTGAAGTATTGAGGGATTACTGTAATCCTAGGCATTTAAGTATTGGTGCTGTCACGTTTGTTCTCTTTGCTCAATTCCTGTAATTAATATTTTTATTAAGTTAGTTTAGATATCAAAATCTTGAATTATCATTCATTTGAATAAGAGTAGTAGGATACAATTTTAGTACTTAGCAAGTAGTAATTCAATAAAGAATGTTGAAAATTGCAAGCAATCATTATAGAGTGTGGGATAAAACAATATGTAGCCAGTGAAATAACCAAATCAGATAAGGTTCATCAAATGGTTGAGATGCAAATGGAAGAAGCAGAAAGAGTAAGATAATAAGAATTACAGCAACAGATTTTCCTATGCCATTGTACTCCACCATTTTCATTGTCTAAGAAGCTTGAAATGAAAAATCATGATCTGCATATGTCCAAGGATTTTTTTCATTGCTTCAAGATTGATATGGTGATTTTGGATGAAGCACAACCACTTCCCAATTGTAAGTAATGGAAGCCATCAAGGATCATTCGCATGAAAAGGTAACGTCGTACAAATTAAATGTTAAAATGCGGTGAAACAAGCCCATCAAAAAGCAACCAATAAATATCGGCCAACAAGGCTCAATCGTCCGGTCTAAAATTAAAATCTTTTTGGTAAAGCTCAAAGCGAGGGGGTCGAAGTTATTCCTTAAAAATTTTCTCATAGAACTATAAAAGTCAGAAAAAAAAAAAGAAATATCATTACTTGTAGACATCGACTGAAGTTCCATAAGTGAGATGCTTTGGATATGCAATTTGATCCTCCTTAAGCCAAAAATGAAGACATCAATTTGACGACGTTAAATCGGGTGTTGTTTGAGAGATAACCTAAGGTAATGGTATTTTATTATATTTGATGTTTATGATTGTAT
Organism: Ailanthus altissimus; assembly: GCA_946807835.1. NCBI lineage: Eukaryota > Viridiplantae > Streptophyta > Magnoliopsida > Sapindales > Simaroubaceae > Ailanthus > Ailanthus altissimus. Next base: position 19,794,142 of record OX327698.1, read on the forward strand.
TCTCAAAAAAAATTGAATGAAAAGAATATTTAAAATAAAATAAAATAAAGAAGTGAAAATAAAAAAGAATGATAAAAAATAAAAAAAATAGAGAAAGCAAAAAAAAAAAGAATGGACACCAAGGCACCTATTCAAGAAAACAAACGCCAACGCCAATGTCGCGGTGCTAGCAGTCAATGCCGTGGTGTTGTTTTGCTATTATATATTTTTTTTTCATTTTTTCCCCAAATTCAAAACCTTAACTTTTTATTTCATCTAAATCCAACCTTCTCAATTCAAATTCTCCACAAAACAATCACCAAAACATATCAAAAACACAATTACATCTACTATTTACTCCAGTTTTTACCAAAAATTCAAGTTTTCATTAAAAATTCAAAGGGCACTTCGAATTTGAGAGTAATGGATTCATTATCCCAGTTACATATTCTTTTATCCTTACACTTAATTATTGATGAAATACTTATCATGGTAGTGTTTGAACCATATTTTGGAGTATTGAGTTATAGAGTGAATTGTTGGTTGACGCTTGTATTTGCAAATTGATTGGAAAGTGTTTGAATTTATTCATGCTTGATTTATAATGCATTATGGTTGTTGGGAGATTAATATTAATGTCATTATGAGATTTAAAAGTTTAGAGTTTTGAATTTTTGTTGAAGGGTTGCTGTTATATTGACACATAAATGCAATGAGATGAAGAACAACCCATCGCAGTAATTGTGCTAATGAAATCTTTTTTGTTTAAAATTGAGCATATTAGAAAAAGAAAACATGTCAATCTTAATGAGAAAATGATGTCCAATAAGATGGACTATGTTTTAAAGAGTTTAAGTAAGAGATATAATACTAAGATCTATAGTTTAAGAATTAATTGAACTAAAAGTCTTTCTATTGAAGTTGATTTCTGATCATTTAAGATAATGCCTTCAACATTTTGATTTGAAACTTTAGATTTGAATGAAAATTTAGTTATATAGAAATGCTAAATTTTTATTTTAAGAATGATATCAAGGTAACGAATGATATTATGACATATGAATACATATTGAAGGGATTAAAATTTTCAAAGGAGTTAAGAATTATATTTAAGAGAGTAAGATGGGTATTCTACATCTATGTCATTCTTTAATGAATAAAAGGTAAAGTGTATAGATGCCCATTAAATATTGAACGAACGGGTGAAAAAAATAAAAATATGTATGTATAAATATTATAATTAAACTCAATATTTATTAATCCATTTGAGATCCTTGAAGGCACAGATGATGTGGTTGATCAATTTTTTTTTCCTTTTGAATTATTATTATAAGTTCATAATGTATGTCATGTGTTTATTTTTTATTTTATGGATATATGTTTCGTACTCCTCTCATACACTAAGCTATGAGTCACTTAAACTTAGAGATAATTTAACATATGAATGAGTATTTATTAAGATCTTGGACCCAAATGAGCAAATTCTATGTACCAAGAAGATTGCTTTGTAAAGCTTTTATGAAGAAACCATACAATTGAAAAGACAACTTGGGAACAAGAAGAGAAAATGAAATTGAAGTATCCTCGTCTATTTGCTTAAGTCATGAATTTCGAGGATGAAATTTTTATAAGGAGGGGGGAATTATAGTAACCACTTATCCACAACCGGTAAGAATAAGTATTTATATATATATAATATTTATATTTTATTTGTATGTGAGTGGTACTTGATTTATGTATTGTTATTAGTACTGTTGGTATAGATTAAGGACCTACTATTAGTATTGGATTTATTTACAAGACTTTAGATTTATTTTAGGGACCAAATTATAATTTAAAAGTTTTGGGGGCTAATTCGTAAATACTAAAAATTAGCCTCTTAGTATAAAATTACACACTTGTAACCCTATCTCACTCATTTTTGGTCGAGCTACCTCTTTTAGAGAGAGAAAAGAGAGAAAGAAAGTGGAGAGAAAGAGAAGAGGAAGAAAAAATTTGGATTTTAAACTTTAAGAGGTGCATCATAACTCTTTCTCAATTTATTGGTGTTAATTAAGTTAATTTCTTTAAGTTTTAATTTCTGAAAATATGAAAAATTGGGGACTTAATGTGAATTTTGTAAGATATATTGCGGATTAATGATGATTATGTAGATAACTTGATAAATCATGATGAATTTGCAGAATTTCTACTTAATAATCTCTTAATCCAAGAATTTTATAAATTTTGTACTTCATTTCTGACTTTGGCTTTTGAGAATATGAATCGATTGAAAATTTTAAAAATTAAATTTTTAGTAAATTTATAAAAATGATTCTGAAATTCTAGAAATTTCCTGTGTTAACAATATGCTAAAGTGATGAGTAATTTTTGATCTACTATATGATCTTCAAAAATTACGAAGTTTTGGAATGTGATTAGTTTATATTTTTAATATGATATATTCAAAATTAAAAATTTAGATCAATGCGATCAACAGTTTTTTAAAGCTATGGAGTAAAATAGTTTTAATTTGGCAGAGATTTTGAAGTAAAACATTTATCATGGATTGAGATATGTGTCGAGTAATTTTGTGGTAGTTTTATAATTTTTGAGTTAGTATATGATTTTATAAAATTGGGAGATTGAATACTATTCAATAAATATTTTGATCCTGTCAGGATAATAGTTTGGATTTGATGGTGTTTATGAAATGGATTGTGTAAAAATTATGATATAAAGAAGGATGTATGAGTCAAGAATGATATATTCTGATTTTGAAGTAATTGGACATCATTTGATGTATAAGAAAATTTTGTTAAGTGTAAGTGGTCAGAATGACAGGTTTTGAGAAACCAAGTAATTAAACCAATTCGATCTGATAAGTGTAATATGTGTAATTTTATAAGCTATTTAAAGTGTTTTGTGTGAATAATGAGGCTTATAAAAGGATTAATCTCCATTAATAGATTAAAGAGAATTAAGCCTTGTACTCGAAAGTGTTAAGAGGTAAATATACTAAACTTTTACTAAAATCACAATAAATATAGTAATTATTTATGTATGATTTTGTAAATGTGTTTAGAAATATGTTTTATGTTATGCCAAAGTATATTTTGATATGAAATGTGAAAGACATATATTTATAAATGTGAGCATTGACATTGAGCATGAGCATACATGATATACATGTGTTTATAAAAGTTAGCATTTCAAAATGAAATGTATTTAACAAAGAAAGCTTTTGAAGTAGAATATGTCCATGAGAAACATTTTGTGTTTTGAGGATGCTTGAACTCACTATTTACTTAGTAGGCATCTTATGTAATTTGTGGAGCCTTTATGTATGGCTTTTCCTTCGGAATTGATATATATTATGTGTGTCGTATGTAGGGAAGATCCTATTGGTACCTAAATAAAGAGTGAGTCATCACATTCATATGGTAACGTATTGGTACATGTGAGAGGACTCACCGATGATCAGGATGAGAGTTTGGCTCTTATAATCAGGTATGAGCATTATATATATGTAATTTAAACCTCACTTGTGTTATTCCTCTCATACGGTATGTCACTGATGGGTGACATTTGGCTCATTATGTGATATGTGATATGGAAGTCCTACTAAGTAGTAGTTAAGTGATGGTATTCCTATTATATGTTTTGAAAGAATGTGTAAGTGCTTACCTGACATGTGATTTAATAAGATTATGATTTTGATTTATCACGGCATATCATACATATGCATTGTGTATATATATGTATTTGTATTTTGATATATGAAAAACTTGTATACTTACTGAATTTTATACTCATTAAAGTTTATGGTGATTTTAGGTAAATAAGGTACATGTGTGCTTAGCAGATTTGACAAGGCTTCTGCTGTCCCTGAGGTTCCCTAAATTGCTAGGTTGTTAAGTGTTTTATTTGTGGACATGTGGTTTAAGATATTTGATTTGTCTCTATTAAATAAATACTTATGTATTATTTTATTAGGTGTGGTTGTATTTGATTTATGTTTCACAAAGTATGGTCATGGGTGAAACTTTGTGTTGAACTTACTAGCAACTTATTAAGGATTCCTATGTTGAATTTAAGTTTGAAATGTTATGCAATATTAATTATGAGTGCACAATATTGAATGAGTGTAAGCTATGTCATGTGTCAGATCTTTTGGGTCTAGGCCGTGACAGATTTGAGGGATGATGCGGACGTTATAAAGGACATGAGTTAGGCCTCAACACAATATTTAGGGAAGTGTTTCATTTTTCTAATTATATTGGTGCCATAAGGACATGTCATGAATTAAGTTTTGGGGAGAGAAACACTTCCACATTTTCAAATGGCTTCACTTATTTATCTGCAAATTATTTTTTAAATATACATATTTATTTATATATGTAATTATTTTTAGTTTGCATGTTATTTTTTGTGTGTTTTTTGTGTTTTGTTTTGGGTTAAGATGATTATTAATCCATAATAAAACTAAGTGCAGAATCTATAATTCTTAGGAATTAATAAATGTTATGTTTGTTCATATGTTTGGTCTAAATTTCAAGTTTTATCTTATTTGTGATTACTTGAAACATATTAAGTACATAGTTAGATTATTAAGTTAGTTGCTGACTTAGAGAGAGTTTATGCACAACAATAATACAAAAGGTCTCAAATACACTCAAGAACTTGTTTAATTATCACTTAAGGCAAAATCCTATGACATACATGATTAAGAAAGTAATTTTAGGCCATGTTTGAATCTTTTGAGCTTTTCGAGCCTATTAATTTATATTTTTATCCCCAGTCACCCGTTTTGAGCCTAGTGACCATCTTTCTTTATTAATTATAATAATACCTAATTATTTTTATGTATTGTTCCATTGTTATCACCCCTTACACCATAAGTATAATGGTTATGGTTATTGTTTATTCAAAAGGGTTGAAAATTTTTAAGTTTGGGAGTATAATGATTTGAAAAATCATTTTGTTCAAAAAAAATAGAAAAAAATGAAAAAATAATGCATATGCTCTAAAAAATGATAATAAGGAGCAATAAAAGAAGTTTCAATTTAAGTTTAGGGGTGTTCTTTGGAAATAAAATGAAGGGTTTGATGATCAAAAGTATAAATGTATGTTTATGGTGTGACTTGAACCACAATTAAATCCATATATCCTACCTTCACTCTAGCTATACATTATAAGTTTATTAAAGTCTTATTTGATCCTTAATCATGTTTGTTCCTACATTAGTGGAGAGTGATATAAAAAGCAAACCTACGGAGTGTAAGTTCAAAAAATAATCCATAGGGACTATATCCTTTCTTGTAGACATAAACCATTCCGAGTGCATTTAACTGACAATAATTACTATATACACACACACCAAGTAATCACTTGTAGGGTGAAATAAATATGATGATTAGGCATATTGAATACTCATGGTATTTAAAGATTTTTAAGAGTTATAAACAATACATTCTTTGAGAATAACTAATAATCATCTATTAACCCATAAAAAAAATTTCAATTTTTTTTTATTTTTATCTTATTTGTGCTCAGGGACTAGCAAACTCTTAAATTTTAGGGTATTTTATAAGGTATAATTATATAAAATATTTTATCCTCCTAAATTTAACATTTGCTCAATTTATCCCAATAATTTGGTTATTTATGCTTGTTAATGTTGTTTTATAAGTTTAAAAACTATCAACACGAAAATATTAAAAACAGACATGAACAGAACGGTTTGGGATGAAAATGTGAGAAGGGACCAAAATGCTAAAATTGTAAATAGTTGTTATAAATAGTGCCCAGTGTACAATAGTCATGAACAGTACTTTTTGAGCACTGTTCACCCAAAAACTCAAGTCCCAACTCTATGACATTAGAATCTAGTGCCGCAGCACCTAATTCTAGAAATTTTCCAATTAAACAGTGCCAAACATTATAATAAATAATGCTCATGAACAGTATGGATAAATAGTGATATTGCTACAGTACAAGATGACTATTCATTCACTACAGTGCAGCTGAGGCATTGGTCGTGGCATTGGAATCAACAGCTCCAGCACCATGGCGTTAAGTGCCAACGTTGTAGCATTGGAAGTTAGGCAATAATTGGTGACTCTTTTAAGGGTAATGTTGTCCTATTTTTGTAACCCTAAGCCTATATAAACACCCACTATTGAGCCATGTGTTTAATAGTAGAGAACATAAAAAAATTAACACATCATTTAGGACTTTAAAGGAAGAATCAACAAGGAGGAGAAGAAATTTTGCATATTGTAAAAAGAACACCATTGTTATATCAGGGAAAATTTTCTCTTCTCCTCAATTTCGTACTTTGTTGTTAATTCTAATATGTATAATGATATTATTAGATGCTCTGAACTTAGGTTTATATTCATAAACTAAGTTTTATTGCTAGGATTACAATATGAACTCAATATGTAGCTTGAATTGATTATTTTCCCTTATTCATTATATTGGTATTGAATTGTTTAATTTGTTCTATACTTAATGCTTCTAATTACATAACAATGTATTAAATTGATTTCGGAACCTTAATGAATTTGGAAAAGAGAATTTTGTGTTGGCTATGAATAGATTGATGTATGATTATTATGTAAAACATGAGTTCCATATAGGATAGAAATATACTCATATGGCATATATGACCATTTAGTGAACTTGCTCTTAATGAATCTTATTTCAATTTGATTATCAAAGGAATGTAGATAATTGATTGAATGAGATATACTCACTTGACCATCGAAAGAGGCTTAAAATGATATTAGAATTCTTGGTTAATAATTCATATTGATAATTTTAAGGGGAGTAATTGGATTCAAGTGAAATATTGAGGGATTATTGTAATCCTAGGTATTTGAGTATTGGTGCTATTATGTTTTCTCTTTGCTCAATTTCTATAATTAATCTTTTTGTTTAGTTAGTTTAGATATCAAAATCTTGAATTATGATTCGTTTCAATAAAAGTAGGAGGATACAATTTTAGTACTTAGAAAGTAGTAATATAATTCCTCGTGTGAACGATACTCTCTCCTTATATATTACTTGTTGCGATAACGTGCATTTGCGTTTATAGTATATACATACAAAATACACAACAATTAGCATTCATGGCAATATCATTAGCGGGCACATTTTAGAGGATAGCTATAATCTTAGATATTCTCATCCATTGATTTTATAGTGTTTTTATTTGCATATTTTATATAGGTAATTATTGTTAATTTTAGTTGTTAATTAGATAAAAGTAAGATGATCAATATTAGTACTTGATTTAGAAAAATACTTAAATTTTCGTGGGATCAATACCCCCTCATTGTTATATTACTTGCCAATAATAATATGTACCTTGCTTAACACAAAGCAAATTTCGCTTGCATTGCGACAATTGCATTTAGACTATAGCATCTTTTCTTCTTCTTCTTCTTCTATGTTCTTTCTTATTTTTTAAGATTCATTTTTTTGGCATTATAGAAGATTCTCCCCCTATGTTCCTTCCCACTTGAGATAACATGTTTCCTTCCTTGTTACAGGTATTTTGATTTTTTTATTTTTATTTGGTATGTTTTATATAGCTTTTCAGCTAGTTGTTTCTTATAGATTGATTTTGCTTGTTTGTGTTTTAGGTGTTAAAACTACCCCAAGTGCAAGGACTCTTGAGAAGACTCCCTTTAAGGCTTCTGCTAAGAAGTTGAAGTCTTTTGCCACTGAATCTATTGGTGCTGGTATAATTCCTTATTTCTCATTGTTTGAGCTATTATATGTGACTACCTTTTTCTTTTATTTCTTTCTAAAAGGATTACTACTTTCACTCCCCTAGTCGAAGGCAAATCGACTCCTTGTTGATTATCATTTCGACAGACAAAGTATCACAGCTACCAATGAAACTAAAGGCCATATTGTTATAATTAGACTCTGATTCTCCCTAAACTTTGTTAATGCTTTTGCGGCGTAGTATATCAAGAATGAAATAAAATGGAGTATATTTTTTTGCATATATTGTGTGCTCATGCGCTTATTCAAAATAGCTTACAAAAACTATCTAACCTTTTTGTGCTTCTAAAGGCTTTTCTGAGCCCAAGTCTAGCTTTCATACCTTTGTCGTTTTGATGAATCTCTAATCAGCTGGTTGTACAGTGTATGGGTCGTAAGGATATGGGCCTCTGCGTAGCTTTTGTCTACACTCTTTCACTTATGCCTTATTACATAAGTTAGGATGCAGAATAAAGATTTTTGCACCAGCTTGTTTAGGACAACATCTTTAATATATTTAAGAGAAGTAAAGAGGGATTTCTTATTAGTATCTAACCTATGTTTGCTTTGTTAAGATGTTGATGAGCCTGTAACTTTGTCTCTCATTTTGAAGGCCTTTGCTTTGCTAGCTTATATTGTTATCTTTGGTCATAGTCAAATTTTGGCTAGGAGAGATGAGTGTTCTACTGTTATCTCAACTCTTGAATTTTGTTAGTATTGGGGACAAGTTGAACATGTTTGTGTGCTGTGTAATGTGCATGTAAGCAAGTGTTTTAAAGGGATACTTGTCCCTTGAGCAATATTTCTGATTACTTTTTTTCATTGATTTTACTCCCTTAGCTCTGCACGTATAATGGCTTTGCAATTTTATTGAAGAATGCTTGAAGGTGCAATGGGTAGTACCTTGTTCTTATGTTCTAAGGGTATACACGTCCTCTGTGACTTGAAATTTCCCCATTTAAGGTTTTGTTGAGCCCCTTTCAATATGTATTGACAGCTACGAATTTGGGGTGTATTTACTTCCTCTGTGACATGGAATTGCCCTATCTAAGATTTTGTTGAGCCTCAGTGTCTATAGCCAGATCAATGCGGTTATAGGGTAGCTATGACTAGTGCTAGCGCGCCCTTCGTTGTCTTTAGCCTTTTGAGATAGGCAGTTTTTATTACGGTCTTTGCAATACGAAGGCTAGACATGTCAAGTCCCTGGCACGGCCCACAAAATTGAAGCCTGGACAGGCTTTCATTCTAAGGCCAGAATACTCACACACAGTAATCATGACATGCCAGCCTAAACACGGAAGCAAAACGACTGGACAGAGCTCAATTCGGACCACGTGGATTTTGTCGTGCCTAGGCAAACAACCTATAATAGGTAATGCCATGGGCCGACAAACTGAACCGCCCAAGTGTAGTTAACTGGGCCGGTGACTAATTTTATATTTTTGTTTATTAATTATTATTTTATTTATTAAATAATACTTTATAAAATAAAATTAAAATTTTATTATCTTGTAACCGTTGAGTTAACGAGGGCTTAAGCCCAAGCCCTCTTAAAAAATAAATTATTTAACCACTCAATAATATAAATATTTGCCAATTCTTTACAATTTTACATATATATATATATATAACAATATTTTGGCCAGCACTCAACCCATACTTTATAAAATAATTCTTAAAATTTGGTCTTTGATTTGTTTGTTATTTTTAATTTGATTTTTTTAATTAAATCAACTTATGCATGATATACAATTGTATAACTAATAAAATAATGTGTAAATTAATAGCAAAATGGCATTATAAAATTTATAGCACAACTCATACAATACAAATAATAAATTATTTCAATATAATATTAAATAAATTGGTAAACATAATCAAGAAGTAATGCATACTTTAGTTATTGAAAGTTGAAACATAATATTAAATAAATTAAAATTAAATGTAAAATAAAAATAATATAATTTTAATTACTAAACCTGAAAATTGCAATGTAGCTATAATTATAATTTTAATTATCATTACAATATTATAGGTGTAATTATATTACAGTGTTATAATTGTAATTGCAATTACAATAACATATGTAATACCAAATAATAGCAACTATAATTTCATAGTTGTAAATTTGAATATATAATCATATTTGCAATTCTAATTATAATTACAATTATAAGTGGAATTGTGTTTAGAATTGTAATTCTAATTATGATTACAATTCTACTTATAATTGTATTAGAATTCTAATTGCAATTATAACTAAAATTAAAACTATAATAATTTATACGATGGATGTTTGTTGAATTTGGAAATGCAAGTGCACACTATAATAAAGTATCATTTCTATGATAATTTTTTTTTATAATTTTCTAAGTACTAACCTATATTAGTTCTCAATATATTCAAATGATTGATTAAAAGGTGAAGAATTAATTAAAGTAAAAATAAAAATAAAAAGAAATAAAAGGTTACAAAAGTCAGAGCAGTAGAATTTGTGATTTTATCGATAAAAATAAGCTTAGAGTTTCAATCTTCACTCTATACTTTGCCTAAATTACCAATTCCCTCATTTGAATCAACTATTCAACTAGAATTATGTTGCTTGATTTATAAACTTAAGTATGTGTTATTGTGACACAAGTAATATAATGAGAATAGATTATTGTTCTCACAATAAATTAATATAACTTTGTTAAGTATTAAAATTGTGTCTTCATATTTTTATTCAAACAATCTAATGATCTCACATAAAACTCAAAGCTATTACGTCATGATCATACATCAATTTATTCATGGCCAACATCTAAATTTCGTTTTGAAATTCATTACGGTTCCCACAATAATCTATTAGTGATTAAATAATTAGAAAGTATTAAGTACAGAATAAACTAAACAATACTATATTGAATTCATAACTAAGAAAAAATAAATTGATTCAAGTTATATATTAAGTTTAAATTGTAATTCTAGATAAAGAAATTAGTTAATAATGAAATAAAGAGTTCTAAAGCATATTAAGAAAAACACCATGAAAATCATAGAAACTAGAAAGATAAATAGTTGAAAAGATAAAATTTATTTGCTACAATCTTCAACCTTCTAGACTTCTTGATACTCTAAAAGTCCCTCTCACTCCATAAAAAGTTGTTTCTCTTGTGCTCTCTCTTCTTTTATTTTAAAATAGAGTTTTTGGTCTTTTATTTATAGGCTTGTGTCTTTAAATTTGGACAAAATGTCGAATACAAGTTAGATTTAAATTTTCACATTCAACACCCAACGACTGAGCCCCGACCACGACTCATTGCTGCCCCGGCACTTAGATTCTGTGCTTTCTACAAATTTTTGCTAATGTTAACGTTAAGTACTGTAGCAAAATTATTATTTACAGTTATTGTAGCAATTAATGTTCTAATGCTGGGACATTATTTCGGCCTAAATTTGACAATTTTGCTTATTTTTCTTAGATTTTTATCCTAAATAGCTTTATTGACCTCAAACAATGATGATAAAGCACATCAAAAGCTTAAAAGTGACCTTTAAATAAACAAATGCTAAGTTTACAAAAGCCTAAATAATAAATGTAAAATACACCAATCATTACTAAAATCCTAAATGATGATTTTGAATCACTATTATTGATGAATGTAGATTAAGTCATAATTGGTAAAAATGAAAAAAAAAATCAATTCATGAAAAATTGACTTCTTTAAAGTATTTGAATACCAGAGTGTGTCTAACCGGTTGGTTACATTAGACTTTTTAAGGAAAACATAATGAAAATAATGAAATTATGATATATAAGGTCAGATTATGAGGAAACTTATTCTTTTATAATGGCTTCATTACATTTCAATTTTTAATCAGTTTGGTTGTATTAAAAAAACTTGATATACATCTCATAGATGTAGTGGTATGACTCCTTTTTATATGTAGTCTCGAATTGGGTAGTTGATAATTGTGTATCAAGTTGCTTGATAACTCATCTATCATGCTTTCTGTTTATTATGTGGTAGGACTTTTTTTTCTATGTAGTCTTGAATTGGGTCCATCCAATTAGTTCATAAATTGACTTGCAAATGTTTTCAAGTTCTTCTGCTTCTATGCTTGGTCTAGAGATGAATTTGAGGGGAACATATCGCGGTATCTAAGTTTCTTCTGTTGAAGCTATTCGTGCTAAGATATATTTCTTGCGATTCTCTTATTTTGGTATATATTTGATAACCACCTCCTCGAATTGTTTCTTCATTGTCTCATCTACTTTGAGGTATGCAGCCATGTGGTCTTCTTAAGCCTCGTATCCTTTATTGTCTTCGTTGACAACGAGCTATGAGTTGCTCTTGACGAGAATTCTTTTGGCAAGAAGTGCTTGTACAACTCGTAGTTTAGAGATGAGAGTTTCATATTCAACTTTATTATTAGTAGATAGGAAGTCTAATCTAATTACATAATTGAGTTTGTCCCTTTCTGGGCTAATAATAATTACGCAAGCTTTATACCCTTTTGAGTTTAAGGCCCCATCAATGAAAAATGTCTAAATATAAGTGTGTAAGGGGCCTCTTTTTCTTTAGCACTTGAAGATTCTTCACTTTGAGTGCTCTCTTTAACCTATTCTTCATGTGTACATTCTATAATAAAATTAGTGAGGGCTTGTGTCTTAATAGTTTCCCTTAGTTTATACTATCGGCGCAGTCAGACCTTAGGCACATGGGTGTATGCATGTGCAATTGTGTCTATTACCTAACGCAACGAAAATATAAATTTTGTAATAAACACAATAAATAAATATATTAATCACATTAATAGATTTATAAAGTTAGAGAACTCACCAAACGTGTAACGTTATACACGTATTTTTTCTAGAGTCTGCATGGAGACCAACTCGCATGCAGTTTTAGTCACCAGCTCGGTGGGCTTGGTGAGCTAGAACAACAGCTCTATATTCAGCCTAGGATTAACTCTTAATCCTCAAAATAATCGAAAGTGAATTTATATCATTTTCTCCAAAAGGATAAGAAATAAATAATTTGGAGCAATTCATAATTACTCCAATTGAAAGCAGAGAAAAACCTCTCTTTCCTTTTTTTTTTTTCTCTTTCTTTCTTCCTCGTCTTCCTTTCTCCTCCATTTCTTCTTCTCTTCTCTCCCTCAGCTATTTGGCCAAATCTTCAATTCTCTTTCTCTCTTTCTTTTTCTTTATATATATATAATATATAATATAATAATAATATATAATATAATAATAATATATAATATATAATATAATAATAATATATTATATAATATAAATAATAATAATATATATTAATAAATATATATAATATAAAAAAAAGATATTTTGATTATTTAACTATTAAATAATCAAACTGAAAAATAACCATTTTGTCTCTCATGAATAGTTACCAAGTTCACCTTTAGTGAGTCCCACCAAATTTCACACTTGGGTAAACTCAACTGAGAGTTCACAATACGCTACGTGTTCTAATACAATTAGTAAATAGCAATTATTAACTAATTATTGTATTTAACACTTAAATATAGATGCGCACGCATTCTCGTGGTAATGCTGAATATGGCTGGATTAAACAATTTAATTCGGTACGCTGCCCTAGTGCACAACAAGTACACTCTATATCGCAGGACTCCTTAGGTCCTACGCCTGATTCGTTAAATGGAACTATTCTATGAGTACGTCAACAATGACCTACGCACACGTCACGGATGCATAAGTCAGCGTGTTGAACCATGCAAGCTGAGGTTACAATGCATACGTATAGTCTTTCCGTCATGATATCCTAGATGTGAGGGGATATAGATTATCACGGTCAAATCCCCATGTGTTCATCCATGTACTATCTTCAGACTTGTATCTCAATGAACAATATGCGCAAACTCCTTTACCATATTGTTCGACCCTGGCGGAACTCTTTTCCGAAATGATTGCTTGTGGCCACAAGACTTCCTGAGATACAGTCTCGAAGCATCTGGATATCAAACTTCCTATAAGAGCTGACGGATCCCGTATCTGTACGCACCGGACTCTATAAGTATTAGACCATACCCAGCGACACCCAGCGGTCACACCATGAAAGGTCTGTGACATGCGTAGAACCAAAGTATGGTGGATCACTTACAAGCCCACTGTGGCACTCAGGTCAAAGGACCACGTATACTACTCAACTTAAGAGGACCCTCCATTGACAGCTTACATTGGGTGTCTATCGGAGGCCCTCATGAGTCTGTCTCATATCCAGTTCTAACTAGATACCCATATGTCAATATGAGCTCCAAGCTCATAGTCTATCAGGAACGAACATCTATATCCGATAGGTACGATGGTATCCACCGACAAATCCGCATCGGTAGAAATAGATCAGGGACAATTATTCAAGAACATACTTGCGCAACTTGCATTTCCAGACACCTGATTGTAACTCTTACAACTATGCAGTTACTAGTATATTCTCAGGTCTATGTCAGACAAGGCTCCAACTCTTGGATCTTCTGAGTATTATAACTAGCTAACACTTAACTGTACTAACATTTAGCAATTATATGTCTCAGGGTGGTTGACTATGAGGACTTATCTAAACTCTTTAGATCTGATCCGAACTCCTTCAGATTTACAATGTCTGTAACGTTACATGCATAATACCATATAAAAGAGTATTAGTGATTTAATGAGAATGTACACTTGTATAAATACACAAGTATATGTACATTCAAAGATGGCACGTAAGCACCGACCCTAATATATACTCTATGTCGAACTTACTAAGCTTGATCGTGCATTTGATGAGGTGATTGGTGAGGTTTTGATTGTGAAGAATCTATCTTAATAGCTGATTAGTGAGGATAATTATTGTGTAAAGCTAAAAATAAGGCCTCAACTTTTGTCTAATTATGACTATCACCAGGGCAAACTTTTCTATTACTAAATAATGGGTCTTATGATCGATGAATGCCTTGTTGATGAATTAGATTGGTCTTTGATTGTTCTCTTGTTCTTTGACCAACGATGTACTTACTGTTTAATTTGAGACTCTCAAGTATAGGATCAAATGGTCCTTACTTTTAGTACTGCAAGATGGAATGGTTGAGCTAGATTTGATATATGTAATTTAGATCAATATTTTAGTCCCCATTTTATTTGAAGAATTATTTATTTTTTAAGTAATTTCAGAATTATTTATGGTCTTAATATTTTTTATAGGATTAATCATCAAAAGGTGAAAAAATGAAGAGATGAGAGCAAAAGCAACTGAATTGGAGCCAGAATCAAGAAATTATAAGTGAGATGAACGCCCTTACGTTCATCAACAAACTGTTGTGTGATATGGTGTGTGATGTGTATAGATGTGTATAATTTTAAAAATTAAATACGCAACGAAAGTATTCATACATATTAAACAATATGTAACATATTCAAGCATGTATGATCATTCAAGTACATATATATCTCATATATATATATTTCATGCATGATATAAAATGAATAACAAATAAATAACCTACCCGGTTATGAAGGTAGCTTTACAATTCTTCAAGAACTCCAAGCTTCAATTTGTTGAGCTCACCTTGAAGTGTTCCCTTGCGCAATTCTAGTTCACAACTAAATCCGGTGGGATTGTGAAGCTAGAATGGCAGCCTTGAATTTCCAGCAAATGATTGTTTTAACACTTAAAACAATTTGTCCTTATGAATGATTACTACCAAGAGATAAGAAGAATTAGATGTTTTCTATAGTTCTTTACAACTCTATATGTTGTACCTTGGTAAGCCTTTGCATTTTTTCTCAACACTTTGAGAAAAACACTTAGGAAAAGCTCTCAATTCTCTCTCTTTTCTCCTAGAACGAATTTCACTCTATCTTGCACAAATTGAACTCTTTCAATTCTTTCTTAAGTGCAAAGAATGATTTCTCTTAGTGCTCCACCACCACTTAACCATGTTTGCCATTACAAACATTAATCTATCATATTTTTCACTCACCAATTTGATTCAAGCAATTGAATCAATTTCTAGAGAGTAAATGGCATTTAATCAATGTTAAGTGGTTTTACTACTTCCTTAGTGCATCATTTAAGAATTACAAAGTGGTAAACTTTCCTTATTATTAATAACAAGTGCATTCTCCATTAGTAAATGGTGTTTGCCACTTATTCCAATTAATAATAATAATTTGATTAATATATAAAATATTAATAATTCAAAACTATTTTGAATATTTACATTTACCATATATGTATTTACCAAGTAAGGTAAATAGGTAAATACATGGTAAATAATTTATGGAGCAAGATTATGTCACTTGTCAAATTCTTATTGGTTAACAACTCTTGTAAACCAATAATGTATTTTACCTTCAATTATTGACAAGTGAATAATAAAAGGAACCTTGAAACATTTTTCATTTTGCTGGAAATTGTTGGATTAATTGTTCAATCCAATTCGCCGCCCCCAGTGCACAACGAGTACACTTCATATTGTGAGACTCTCTAGGTCCATGCCCGATTTGTCATATGAAACTATTTCACACGTCCGTGAACAATGTCTCACACACATGTTACAGATATTACAAAACGGCGCATTAGACCATACAAGTTGAGGTTATAACATATTCGTATAATCCTTCCATCATAAATATCCTAGAAGAGCGGAGATATAGATCAACACCGTCAAGTCTCCATGTGCTCAACCTTAAACTTATCTCTAGATTAGTATTTCAATAAATAATATCCGTAAACACTTTTACGATATTATTTTTCCGAGAATAAAATTAATTCTTGGATATGTCTGCTTATGGCCATAAGACTTTCTGAAATACAATCTTGGAGCTACATGATATTTTACTCACCCAATTGAGTTGATGGATCCCATATCTGTACACACCGGACTCCATGAGCATCGGACCATACCCAGCGACACCCAGCGGTCAGACCATGAAAGGTATCTGACATGTGTGGAACCAAAGTATGATGGATCACTCACAAGTCCACCGTGACACTCAGGTCTAAGGACCACGAATACTACTCAACTCGAAAGATCCTCCATTGACGGCTTTATGGGATGTCTATTGGAGATCTTTGTGAGTCTGTTCAATATTCAGTCCTTACTGAATACTTGTATCTCTATACGAGTTTCCACTAAACTCATGGTCTGCTAAGACTAACCATCTGGACTATCCAGATATAGACATACACTGATCTATATTTATTAAGGTCTTCACTAACAGACCCGCATTAGTGAAGATAGATCAGGAACATTAAGTTTAAGAACATATTTGCATAACAACATTTCTTAGCACCATTTGCAACTGATTGCAACTACGTCATTACTAATATATTCTTAGGTCTTTGTCCCATTTCAGATAAGGCTCTAACTCTTTAGATTTTGCTAACTCTTATAACCTGATAAGTCTTATCAGTGCTATCTTTTAGCATTTATATATTTTAGCATTACTAACTCTTAGTTCTGATCTAAACTCCTTTAGATCAGATCTGAACTCTTTCAGATCATACAATGTTTAAAACGTTACAAGCATCTTACCATATTTATATATAAAATAATTAGTGATATATTGAAATCATAATTGCATAAATATAAAGCAAATATTTATACACAAAAGGGATGGCACGTAAGCACAAATCCCAACACAAACACCTTAACTTTTATGAGTGATGATGAACGTCACGACGTTGTGGTTTGTAAATGTCATGGCCTAAATTCTAGGGCAAGCAACACCTTAATTGTTCAAAAGAAACATCGCAGCACTGAGAATGCCTCAAAATTAAAGATAATTTTAATTAATTTATTATTAATATTATACTTAAAAGTATATCTCAATATTTTTTCTATAATTTTTCTATCCTAAGATATATCAAAATATTCATTGGATGGTTTTTTTAATTATAAAATTTAAGTATTACATCATTTTATTATTTAATAATTATTTAACACATCATTAAAATAAATAATATTTATATACCACTTAAGAAATGTGATATCACTATTTTTTTTATTAATTTTGAAACAAATTTACAATCGAAGGCAATTTAAACTAAAAAAGTAACACCTTATATATATATATATATATATATATATATAGAGAGAGAGAGAGAGAGAGAGAGAGAGAGAGAGAGAGAGAGTTGAAACAAATTTACAATTGAAGGCAATTTAAATTAAAAAAGTAACACCTTATATATATATATATATATATAGAAGAGAGAGAGAGAGAGAGAGAGAATTTCTTTAAGTTACCATTTTAATAATATAGAGTTGGCAACTGCTCTTGTTCTTGACTTTAAATCTACACTATTAGACTATATGAAATTTTATATATATAAATTTAAGCTAAAGTCAAAACTTTTAAATTAAATAAACCACACTCTATATACATAATGCAGCTATTATAAAACATTTTTTCACCGTTTAAATATTTTTAAATAAATTACCAAACACATTTTTAGATTACAATTATCAAACATTATTTTTATATTCAAAAATATTAAATCAAATCCACCAATTTTTTTTCATAAAATAAGTTTAAAAATATCATTTGAAAAATAATACCACACTGTACCCAAAAAAAAAGTTATTGCCATATTCATTTTAGTAATTAAATCAACCCTAACCTCTTCAATTGAGTTTCTTTATCTAACTTGGAGTTAAAAATATACCCTTCTAAAATGTATGAACACTATTAATTATTCAAAATAATATTATATTTGATTTATGCTTTTTTGGTATTAATGATTTATTGAAATTAAGATTCTTGATATTATTATTTGATATGATCAAAGAGTTTTTACACGAGAGATAAAATATTTTTAATTTCTTAATGAATTGAATTATGATTCATATTGCAACTATGAATAATCACTTTGAAATATAAACTTAGCGTATCATAATAAAATTATTCATTATTTGAATATGATTTGAACTGTAATAAATTCTACTATATTAAATAAGCATAATCAATCATCTATTAATTCATTCAATCTTAAACATTCAAGACTTGAGCATGCAATCATAAAGCACTCAAAAGCATTTCATCACAGAGAGTTATCATATTCTAGATAGAGAAGAAACATATAAAGCATAATTATTTTGCTTGAAGCACTCATACATGCATTACAAATTTTTTGAGTAATTATTGATTTGGAACATCAAGGTGCTTTTTCTTCAGGAGGATAATGTATTTTCTAAAAATTTGAGCATACTCTAAATATATTAAGATAATTTCTGAAAGTTTCATTCTTAAAGCTTTCAATATATAAAGAATTATACCACATATCAATAATTTATCTATTTTATTTCATGTTAAGTCGATTATATTTCAAAATGTAATATGGCATTATAACAACCATCCAATTTAACATAACTTTTTAAAAGAAATTATCTTTTAAGTAATTTTTTTTAAAAAAAATGTGAAACTGTCATTTAAATTAACCTTAAAATCCATATAACTTTATCCCCTTTAAAATTTCAGTCAAAAAGATCTCAATCAAGATTACCCCTTTCGTCATTTTATTCCTTTAGAGTTCGCAATCCAAATTGTCATAAGCGATTTATTTTTGTCTAACAAGTGATTTTTATTTTTTATTTTTTGGTATGGTTGTCTTACAAGTGATTTTAAAACTATAATATTAGAAAAAAAAAACAAGGAAAACACAAATTACATGATTGTGAGAATAAAATAAGAAATCTTCTAAAACTAAGATATAAAACATTTTATGTGAATTCAAATTAATGCGAGTAGCCCCTTAAGCATAGTATGGATGATCATAAATATGTTTTGAGTTTGCAGTTATTTAAGTTTGTATATATAAATAAAAAGTAAAAATTAATTTTAAAATAAAATTTCTTAATCCCATCCAAATTTTATATTTAAAAAAAAAATTAACGCTCCTACAATATTAAACAACTCTCATATCTTAATTAATAAATATTTATACATATAATTGAATACTTATATTACATATTAGATGTTTACTAAAACCCTTTTTATATGTTAATTGAAACTCTGTCTTCTAATTAGGGTTGGTAGGTAAGCTGTGTTATGTTGGCACAACCTATCAAATCTCGACTCAAGTAGGCTATCGTACATGGGTTGGCATTACACAACAAATGGGACTGTGTTATAGGTCTTTTAATTTTTTAATTTTTTTTAAAAATAAAATTAAAAAAATACTTATAACTTTTTTATAAAAAAAATTTACACATTTTTTTAAATAAGTGAATGATAATTGATTAAACGGTCACTTTTTAGAGAGCTAGGTACCTATAAAACGGTAAATTTGCCCCTCCCCAAATTTCTCATAATTCTCTCTTAATTTAATTTAAATCCCTTTTAAATTTTTTTAACTCTTTTTAAAAATTATATTCTGTCAAATTATTTCTTTATTTTTAAATTTTTATTTATCAAATTACAAATTCTCAATATACTAGCATTTTTATTATTTATACAATGACAAGTTTATATTTCAATACTCCAAATGAATTTGAAGAAATTTTATTGTTATCATTACAAATTTCTAATAATCAATATATTTTCACAACTGAAAATATTAAAAGTATTAGAAAATCAAAAAGAGGTCAAACATCAAATGTTTAAAATTTTTTACTTCAAAAAATCATACAAATACAATTTCTAACGAAATTTAAAAAAAAAATTATCTTTAAGTTTTGTGGCAAAGTTTTAAATACCAAAATAGCTCATTGCAATGGACATTTGAATCAACATGTCAAGGTATGTTTGTAGAAACATGGTCTAAAGGAGACAATTCAAATTGAACTTGTCGAAAGTACTCCTCAAGAAAATCTTTTTAAATTCCAATATAGTCAACAGCACATGCATATTGAATTAGTTAGATACGTTACAATTAATGAATAATCTCTCTCGTTCACCAAATATGAAAAGTATGAGAAATTTATCAAAAGTACCTTCAACCCA
Source organism: Ailanthus altissimus (assembly GCA_946807835.1). Taxonomy (NCBI): domain Eukaryota; kingdom Viridiplantae; phylum Streptophyta; class Magnoliopsida; order Sapindales; family Simaroubaceae; genus Ailanthus; species Ailanthus altissimus. Next base: position 19,814,831 of record OX327698.1, read on the forward strand.
AATGCAGTCATGTTCTAAAAAATACTGTTAAAAATGATATTTTCACTCTATATCATCAAATTAAATAAAAATTAATTATTAAAATCTCACAATTTAAAGGAGTGTTTGTTATTACTTCTAATTATTGGACGAGTGCCAATGAATATATTGATAATGATTGGTTTTGCAAAAAAAAAAATCATTATTTTCGTGAATTAAAACATCCACACATAATTAATGTTATTTTTAATTTTTTAATAAATATTTTTAGAGAATTTTAAATTATTGACAAGCTTATTAGTATTGTTTTTGATAATGCAAGTGCAAACATTGTTATTATAGATTTGTTTTTAATTTAATTAACACCTAAACGTGGTTCATATTTTTTTATTTGTAGTATTTTTGTTATATTCTTAATTTAAGTGTTCAAAATAATTTAAATATAATTAATTCTCACATTGAAGAAATTAGAGAAGTAATAAAATATATTACTTCATCATCTGTTAGACGATGAGAATTTAAAGTTGTATTGAATAATTGTAAAATAGATAATAGAATGTTTAAACTTGAAGTAAAAACTCGTTGGAATGTCATATATATGATGGTGAAATATTGTGTAGGTTTTAGTGATTATATTACATATGAATAATGTTAGACATTCCAAATTATATTTCAAAAAGTGATGTGTCAAGTAAACATTAAGTGGTATAATAGTATAAATTTTAAAATTATTTATTACACTTAATGTTAACTTGACACATCATTTTTTGGTATATAATTTAGGAAGCATAACATTACTCATTACATATTATTATAATAATAAAATAAAAGATATCATACTAATTAATGATAATTGAAATTTTGTCTTTTACTATATGTAAAAATTTATTTGTTACATATTATTATAATTATTCAATAAGTTATTTTGATACCTAAATAGAGATGTGTTATAATTATAATGATGTAAATTTGATCCTTTATTTTTGTATTTGTATTTAATAATTTTAAATTTAAAATGATATCAATAAAATTTTATTTTTAATAAATTACAATTTCAATTATGAATTTATGATTATAATACAATTTCAATCTAATATAAACTTAATTGTTATTATAATTATTAATTTTAATTCTTATTACAATATTTATAATTATAATTAAAATACTTGTAATAAAAAATAATTATAAATATTAAAAAAGTATTAAAATATCTAAATTAAATTAAATATTTAAAAAAATAAAAAATTTAAAAAATAAGCACAATCTATTAATAGTGTCATGCCAAGCCCATAATGCGTCATGCCTACACAACACACTGAGCCATAGATCGTAACCTAACACAACATGATTTTGAATCGTGTCATTTAAGTATTATACTATAGCATACCGTGCCAAATCAAGACACGCTACTATACTATATCGGGCAATAATGCCCTTTACCACCTCTATTTCTGATTTGATCCAATTATTTTCTATCAAAATATTTAAGTTCAATAGGGGCTTGTGATGAAAATATTTTTTTGCTAAAATTCTATAATAGCAAATTCAATATACCCTTAACCAAAGTTTATTAGATAAATTTTACTAGATTTAGATTTTTTCTTATATTTTTGACGGGGTTATTGTTATCTTTCATAATTCTTATCCTCGTTAAGAGTTCTTATATTTGAAAACGAATTATCTAATTTAGAGTGTTAGATCTATACATTTTAGAATAATATAACAGGGTCTTTTAGGTTATAACTTATGTGTGACATGTCAATTTTGTATAAATATCCTAATATGATTATAGCCTAGTTTTGAATGTAGATTAGTAATCATTAAATAAAAATTCAAAAAAATAAATTTGACTTATCATGTCTACTTCATTTAGATACTAACAATTAATAAGGGAAAAAAACAATTAAATCGCTAAAATTTGGTTAATCAAATATTTAGACCTCGAGTGAATTTCATATGTTTAAATGACTTTATTAATACTTTTTAACCGTGCTTTTCATTTGTTTACATAACTTTATTAGTATTTTCTAACCGCTTTCAATTTATATTTGTATTTATTCGTATGAATTAAATTTATTAAAAAAGTCCCATTGAGCATTTTTAAAATTATGAGAGTTTTAATATCCAAACTTTAGAGTTCCGACAATCTTCTCTTCTAACAAATATCTAGCTAAAGATATTTATGATATTTTCTTTTGATTTTTATTAAATCATTTCAATTTAGGACCAGAGCGCTCGTTAGTTGTTACCAATCAGAACTAAATAAACCGACATTTGTGCTGGTGCCGGTGCCGGGGCTGGGCTGATTCTCATGATGTCGTCGTCCCCTTATTTCACGGCTTGAAAGAGGGGGAAAGCTACATAGATATTCTAAATACCGCGTTCGAGAGGAGGGTGGGCGTGGAATATCGTCAAAAAGTAAGGGATATGACTGTAATTATACTACATAAGATATTTCCAAAGTGCCGTAAATATCTGCATCTGCTAGGCTGCTTTACGATTATCACGTGGTCGTGGACCCCGCTTCATCATGAGTCTTCAGTCTCTAACTACACTGCTAACCATAGTTTACCAAGCTAACTGCCGACCCTTTCTAGCTTGTTCATCTAAGTGTTTGGTTTCGAATATAGTTTCATTCCCAGATATACTGTACAAGATGCTGCCTGCAACTCATAAAAACATAAAGACATTTTCGAAATCTTATCTTTATTGAGCTTAAGGGGCCTGCCAAATTGGCAAAGCCCCAAAGCTCACCGGTTCAATTCCCTCCACCGCATAATGCAATAATATGTATGTAAATGTTTAAATATATCTAAAAAATTTATTTTTTATTTAAATTAAATTAAAAATCAAATTTATTTCCTAAAGTTTTTTGCTAATTTAATTGTCTCTATCCTAAAAAATTATCATTTATATCATAATCAAACGCCTACCACTTTTAATTAAACTTTAAAAATTTATGATATGCAAGCATATCAACAAAAATAACAAAAAATTTAATTCTCATCACTATCAAGCAAAAAATAAAACAGATTCATGATATTGGAAATAATTATAACTAATATTGATAGAAGAATTAAAGGTCATACTCATGGAGGTGAAATTTCTTAACATTGAGCAAACGATTTTAGCTTACAATAACTTAATAAGATAGTTTGGTATTATTGGGATTAATTTTAAATATAATTAACTATTTTGCCTTCTATTTTTGTTTTTCTATCCAACGGCTCATAAATATCTAATTAAGCTCGAGGACCAAACACACTCTAATATTCTATCATGGACAACCTTATACTCATAACCAAACACCCCAGCTCAATCGCTGTTTCAAATTGCAACCCTAATTGGCACTCAACTATTAGCGGCGCAATACGCACCCACTACCCCAAAACTAACCCTAGTTAGCTACTACGCCTCTATAAAACCCACGCTTTCTCTGATTCTTTTCTCATCCCTTGTTCATCTTCCTCCTACTGTATTTCAATTCTGAGTCAGTTTTCCAATGGCTTCAGCCGAGATCGAGTACAGGTGCTTCGTTGGCGGCCTCGCCTGGGCCACCACTGATCTCTCTCTTCAGGAGGCCTTCAGTTCATTCGGCGAAATCCTGGAATCGAAGGTCCGTTAGCGCAGAGAGCGGTCCCAGATCCGACCCGATCCCGTATTCGGAGCTCGTTTTGATCTGTGATCTGTGATCTGTTTGTGTTACTATGTTACTGTTCTCTGTTACTACTGTTACTCTTTTATTACTATCCTCCTAATCGGTACGTTCGTCTTCATCTTTTTCACCAAAGATGAAGATCCCGATCGGTTTTTCAATTTTTTTTCTTGTTTATTTTATTTTATTTTTATTTTAAATTTTATTTTATTTTTATTTTAAATCCCTATATTTAATATGTAAATTTTTTATTTTAATTGTGATATGTTCAGATTATTAACGATCGTGAGACTGGAAGATCTAGAGGATTTGGATTCGTCACCTTCCGCGATGAGAAGGCGATGAGGGACGCTATTGAGGGTATGAACGGCCAAGATCTGGACGGCCGCAATATAACCGTCAACGAGGCTCAGTCCCGCGGAAGTGGCGGTAGCGGCGGCGGCGGCGGTGGCGGTTATAACCGAGGTGGGGGTGGTTATGGAGGCGGTGGCCGCCGTGAAGGTGGGTACAACCGTGGGTATGGAGGTGGCGGCGGTTATGGTGGCGGTGGCGGTGGTCGCCGTGAAGGTGGATACAGCCGTGATGGTGGTGATGGTGGTTACGGCGGTGGATCTAGGTACTCGAGAGGAGGCGGCGGCGCCTCAGACGGTAGCTGGAGGAGTTAGATGTTTAGGGTTTTAAGGGGTTTACCTTTTATAATAAGTATTATGCTTAATTTGGATCGGTTTCCTTGTTAGTTTTAATCGGATTTTGTTGTCATTTTAATCGCTTGTTGTCGTTTTGATCGTGGAGTCTCGTGGTTTTTTAATGTATGAAATGAAATGAAGTATATACCTTCTTTTCAATGTTCTGTTCTATTCTCTCTCAATTAAAGGTTACGAAATAATTAGATAATGTTGCACAAGCAGACTTCAAATATGAAATCTTAAAAAGTGACATAAATCTGGAATTAACTAGTAGAATCGACTCATCTTCTCTCGTTCATCTTTTTAACTGGGAACAAAAGTTGGTCACCAATTTCAAATCTGGCTCAGTAAAGAGAATGAAAACTGATTCAGCAAGAGAATGGGAAGCTGTCGAAGAGTTGTGGGCAAATTATGTCCCTCTTTTAACTTATTTCTGTATTCCTATTCCCCATTAACAATAGCAACATAAGAATAAGAACGAGCCTGTAAATATGAGGCGGATTCATTATATATCTCCCTGATTAATTAGGTCAAGGAATCTGCGAGGCAACTTTATTAAAGAGAACATTCAAAAGATACGATTATTGGAAATCAGGTCCTTGAATTGTATATACGGACGGTTAGTTGGTTCTCTACAATGGAAATGCTGTGGGGTTGCTTTGCTTCGCTAATAGGATTCGACGTATCTCGGAGAATCGGGCGACAAATCGTGAGTCACTTGGCTCACTGACGGCTAAACTCGTCATCAACTACACTTCTAACTCGGCCCAAGTCTATCTCGTAGCCGCCGAGATTAACTACGATGTCAACCCATGGGCCATTGCTTTCAAAGCCTATGTTTCGGACCCAGCCCAAGTGAAGTTTGACTCGCCGGATCATGCCCTTTCCTGGCTAACTCAGCTCCATGGTCGTTGGACTAACTGGACTAAGAGACAGGATGGTAACGGTGATTGTGTTTTGGTGAATGGGCGGTTGAGATTGTAGTTGTGATGATTGATGATCGAGGAAGGGAGTGCCCACATCACGATGGCGGTGATAATGGAGGAGATCATCTTTCATTTTGTTTTGTGAGGATTCATCCAAATCAACGGAAAAAAAAAAAACTGAAATCCTTGTTTTAATTAAAGCCTCTTATTAGGCCGGCGTCAACAGTTCTTAATGTAGTTTATTATCTTTTCATTAATTAGTCTTTTTTATAATTAAAAGCCTTCGTTGATTTGATTGGTCAATGACTTGCATGAGCAATTCAGTATTTTTATTAAAATAAATTATATTTAATAAGGGTGTTAATAAAATTTTTTAAAAAGTAATCTTAAATATTTTAAATTATATTATAAAAAATAATGTATAAAATTATATTTAATATTTATTGACATTTTTTGTAAATATAAATTTAAGATGCTGATATTACTCTTCTTAAAAATACGCAGTTTGCATATAAATTTTAAATATTAAATTTTCCTTTTTTCATAATATTTAAAATTTAGAAATCACAAGGAGGACGTTTTGTTTCAGTGATTGGACTATTAATATGTTTGTATTTAATAGACTATTAATGAATTGGATCTTAATATTATCATCATTGCTCGTGTCAAAAATAATATCATTATAGCTTGTGTTCTGAGGTAGCATTTTATAAGTGTAGCTTTTATTTTGGTAAGTTTTTAAATAATAATGTTATATATTTTAAATTTTAATTTTAAAATTTGATGATATGTTAATTAATTATTATATTTTTTAAAATTATTTATTATATTATTATCTTATTCAATAATTGTTTAATATTATTTAAAATTTAAATTTTAAGATATGATTTGAGAAGTGTAGTATTATTTAATTTTTAAGTAATATTTTTTCTTAACAATAAAGTAATAAGTTCATTTTTATTAGTTTAAATAATGTAAAATGAACACAACCGATATTGTTAATAGAATATAATGACAAAAAAATTATCTCAAGAAATACTCTAATATTTAGTGATAAAATTTTTTAGAAAAACAAAATGAATGAGAGAAAAAAATCTAAAAAAGCCATAAGGTTAAATTTTTTTGAGAGTTCTGAATTTTGTGGATAAAAAATTCATCAAGGCCCCCCCCTTTTTTTACTATCCCTTTCTTTTAATTTAATTTTTTAATTATAATCAGATATATTAATTATTAAATTAATAATTTTAATTTAATAAATCGGTTAAACAAATAATATGGCATATTTTATATAATTAACTATTTTTAATAATAATAATAATAATTAAAAATTCGCAAAGAATTAGAGAGGGAATACCATCTCGTTAAGTTAAGGATAAGGGATTCTTTACCCCTTAGGAAAGAGCTTCCAAATCCTTATACGAGTCTATAGCTACCAATATCTCATTCTTGAAATCCTATTGAAATTAAGTACTTATTGATCATTTAATTAACCATTTCTTAATTGAAAGCAAAGATGACGTCAATAATTTTTCCGATGTTTTTAGTGGAATCCATAATACACTACACCTTGAAAAGTGAACTTCTCTTGATTGTGATGTTGTCAGAGTCTTTCTCAAACTGGTTAATCTATTTAAAAACAAGAATTAAGTTATTTTCACTAATGTTTTCTCTTTACTTTGTTCGTTGTTAGGGGTGGAGAAGAAAAGAAAGAATCAAATGGTGATGATTGGGCAAGGCGAGGAACTAATTGACCATAAGAGAAAGATTTTGTGAGTGATTTTAAATTTAGGGTGTATGTATGTGGATTTGTATTTATCATACAAAATAAAATATGTAACACATACATATAAACGCAGCGGATGAGCGGAATACAAAATTACTCATGATAAGCACTAATAAACTTTTATATGTTATGTCATAAATGTAAAATTCATCAAGATTGAGAAATAGTACCTTATCTTTGCTATATAGTTGAACCGGAGTACTCGCCTTGAAGTAATCCATTCACAATTCTAGTTTCTCAAAACGGTGTGCTTGGGGAAGCTAGAATAGCAACTTTTTCAACAAATGATTCAACTCCTAAATCCTTGTTTTTAGCTTATAGTATGAGTGACCAAAATGAAGAAAAAAAATGGAGAGAATATTTTTGCTCTCAACACTTGAGAGAATTTCCTAATACTTGACCTTTCAAATTCTCTCTACAATTCTCACTAATCCCTTGTCCTATTATCACCTTACAATATTGAGCAACATATTTCTCTTTAATTTTTTTTTCTTTTTTTTTTCACTTAATGGCACCCATTATTATTGTCATTGTTTGCCATTAGTAATTTACTTATCATTTTTCTTTCATTATCACACATAATGATCAATGTTTGCTATTAGTAATTTGTTTATCATTGTTTACAATAAATAAATAAAATAAAAAAATGACTTGGATGAACTTAGCCAAAATCTTACCCAAAATGAAAAATTCTTTTTTATTTGTAAGTGACATTTAAGACCTACCATTTATAAGTGTCACTCATTTACTTTTATTATAACATTTAATCAATAGTAATTAAATGATTTAATCTTATTAAATCATGGTAGAAACACATATCAATTTAAATAAAAAATAAATTATTTGACTTTAATTAAATAATAATATCATATATTATTATTATTATCATTTTATTAAATAAACATTTTAATGAATAAAATAATAATATTATTTGTCCAACAAATAAGCGTATTGTGGTAATTTTCAAGCCAAATAATAATTAACCCACAATGTGCCATGTGTCAACATCCCATTCGTCAACAACTAATTGTTGACTAATTGATATACTTAACTCTTAAGTCTTGACATGTGCACGACCGAAAGGAGACCGAAGTAAATTTTTGATTTGTTGAAATTTTCTGGATCGAACTATTCAATCTAATACGCTGCCCCAGTACACAACGAGTACACTTTATATTATAGGACTCTCTAGGTCTACTCCCGATTTGTCAAACAGAACTATTATGTGAGTCTGAGATGGATGCCTCACGCACACGTCACGAATATTACAAATTAGTGCAGTATACCATATAAGTTGAGGTCATAGCGCATACGTATAATCGTCTCGCCAATTATATTCTGGAAGTGTATGGATATAGCTCACTACCGTCAAATCTTTATGTGCTCATCTGTGAACTTATCTCCAGACACGTATCTTAATAAACAATATATGCAAACACTTTTACAATGTTGTTTAGCTCAGTGGGAAACTCTTTCATGGGTTTGTTGCTTATGGTCATAAGACTTTCTAAGATACAGTCTCTGAGCATCTGGATATATATAACTCATCCATGTGAGCTGACGGATCTCATATCTGTACACAACGGACTCTATAAGCATCGGTCACACCATGAAAGGTCTGTGACATGCGTAGAATCAAAGTATGATGGATCACTTACAAGCTCACCGTGGTACTCATTGAGTCTATTCAGTATTTAGTCATCACTGAACACCTATATGCTATGCAAACTTTCAGTAAGCCCATGGTTAGCTAAGAACAACCATCTAGGTATAGTATACACTGGTCTATGAAAAAGGATTCCACTGTCAGACCTGGATCGGTGAATTAAGACCAAGAACATATAATTTGAGAATAGACTTACATAATAATATTTCTTAGCACTTATTGCAACACTTACAACTATGTTATTATTAATGTATTCTCAGGTTTTTGTACTGTCACAGAAAAGATTCTAACTCTTAGACTTCACTAATCAATATAACATGCTAACTCTTTAGCATTTATAGTTTTCAGTGATGCTAACTCTTGGAATTGATCTAAACTTCTTTAGACCAAATCTGAACTCCTTTAGATCATATAATGTCTATAGCGTCACAAGCATTGAACCATTTAATAATAGTAATTAATGATTTAACAAATAATGTAATATATAAATATTATAAAATAAAATATTCATACAACAATGAGATGACACGTTAGCACAAATTTCAACAGATTCCTATCTAGAGTTCTTATGGGGGAATATGAATGGGAAAGAATGTAAGACAAAGCCAAATAAAAGCAACTTAATCTACCCCAGAAGTGTTTTAATTGAAGGTTACCTCATTTTTCTCTCTAGGATAAAGCAAGGGACTTGAAAGTTGGCAAAATATCTTATTTTAGTAAACTAACTTCGTGCACTGATTTGATAAGACAATTCTAAGCACCTTTAATATCCCTTACTCGTTCATTAACAATTTCATTTGCATTCTTTCCATGCGATTTAATTTAAGTAACCATGTAAGATGTAACATATTCTTTGACTTCAGTGTCATTTGTGTACTACAATATTGGCATCCATCTACAAAGATTTCTCTAACTCAAGTATTTAACAAAGACTCTTGATCATGTGAATCTTATGCCGCCCTCGACTCCTCCTCATCGGTGGATATAGGTGGTTTATATTGACCCTATTGCATCTCCAACTTATAGTCCTATACATTCGATCTTTTTTCTCATCACATAATTATTTGCCTTAGCCCATGTTTGGGTTATAAGTTTTGGTCTATTTGCTCATTCAACCAAGCCAGAGTAAAATGGGGATAAAGGGTATCGAGTTAAAAGCTAGTAGTTATCCAATCGATTGCAAGCCAAACTAAGGCACAAAAGCAAGACTAGTCCTCATAATGAAAGGCCTGAGAGTGAGGGCATGGGAATAGTAGGCACAAGATCAAATTACGTTTTGGCCTCACATGCGAGGGAAACAGCTCTTTCCATGGCTACTACTTGGATGAATTCTAAAAAAATGGGCGAAAACGTTAAAGTTGGTACCCAAGCGTCATTCTATTTTTGTATGAATTTTGTTAATATTTATACAATGCATATTTTCATGAATCGTTATTTATTTTAATAATATATTAATCTTGTTTTTTTTTCATACATTGTAGATTTAAAAAAGTTTAGATCAGAACTAAGAGTTAGTATTTCTAAAAGATTGAAACTTTGTATGAATTAGGACAAAGACCAGAAAATATTTATTATAATGACATAGTTAGAAGAATTGTAAGTGACGGATGGATTATACAAATATACATGACCTTAACTTGTATGGTTCAATGCACTATTTTGTATAGGTCGTGATATGTTGGTGGGTAGAGTTTACAAACTAATAAAAATGTTTCATATAATAAACGAGCGAATCTAGAGTGTCACACAATATGATTTGTACTCGTTGAGCACTAAGGCAGCTAATAGTCAAGCGATGACTAGTTGGATTCTCGTAAATAATTATTATTATTTTAATTAAAAGGTTTCAGGTCGAAATGTTTGATATGAAATATTTTTGAATAAACATGATTCAATTTTACTACGTGATGGGAAGAACACATGCCAAATTTTAAGCGTTAGAACTCAACACGTGTCATGGTCAAGTAAAGCACTTGAGAAGTAGCTTAAGGCATGTATAATTCTTGTCACTAATGCATGCTTAATTGTTACGTAATATTATAATACTTGTCACACGTGCAAGCTTAATTGTTAGGCAACATGATAATACTTGTCACTTATACATGCTTAAATATTAGGCAACATGTATGCTTTATGATTAGCAAATGGCTTTGCAAAAAATATGGGAATGTAAGATACAAGTGATAAGAGTATGATGTTATGACATTCTTCATGGTTTGGTTGAAAGTGAAAGAATGGTATGGTGAGAATTGTGCTTAAGAGTTAAGCAAAGAACAAAACACAAAATTAAGTTGTTACCATTATTCTAGAGTTGAAAATTCTCACCTTTGCTTTTGGCTTAGAATTGTTCAAGAGACACTCATTTGTGAGCTCATTTTTTGTGATAAAGAAAATAAAGCAAAAGACTATTGGACCTCCTTAGTTTGGCCCAAGTATCTTAAGCACCCATCTAGTTTCAAAACTATCTAAAGACCCTTGTCCATTAGTGTTGACTGTTCTTTTGATAGAATCTCTGTTTGACTATGTAAAGTTACTGGTTTACTCATTTGTCATTTATTGTGCATTTAATGAGATATTTAATTAGTTAAAAAAGTCTATTTTTTATAATTAATTATAAAAAATTAAAAATTCCCCTACCTTTTTCTATAAACTCTATTCTTCTTCCATTTATACTAGTGTTGACGTGTATTCATAGTGCATGCATGTGAATTTTGTTCATTACAAATATATCTCAATGCAGGTCTAACAAGCATACAATTATACAACAGAATTGGAAACTAATTTCCTAAGCAATAAACACACTAAAAATGAAGTTTTATTACATTAACAATTCCAAAATGAGTACCTTAGAAGCCTTTAGAACATTTCCTTACTTGGAGTTCGCCTTAAAAAGTTCATATTAGCAATTCTAGGCTTCAAGAATCTATAGGATTGAAACTCTAGAATGACAGCATTAAACTAAATTTGTAGCATCAAATTTGTCCATGAACAATTCAACCACTTAAACTGATGCACTCATTTGGAAATTGTAAAGAAGAGACTTAAATGAAACATTTTCAAAGTTTACATATATATAACTTGAAAATAGGGATCTAAATGTATAAATTTCAAAGTTTTAAAAACTTGGCTAATATGTATTTGACACTTGTCATTCATTCATCCCATGCATGAAGACAAATGTCACACAACACTTGCCACTTGTCACCTATTTATTCCATGCATGTGACAAAAAAAACTTTACATAATCAAATAGAGATTCTGTTAAAAGAAATGATAAACACTAACAAACGAGGATCTTTCAGGTAGTTTTAAAATCATGGGGTGTTTAAGGCACTCGAGCTAAATTAAAGGGGTCCAGTAGTCTTTTACCTAAAAATATAACCAGAACATTAACTGAAGTTATATCTTCCATGCACTCAATCTATATTTGATTGTATATTACATTTAATGCAATGCATGTTAGAAGAACATGTTTGGAAGCATTTTGCTTAGGTTGTACTATGCAAAAATTTCTGAACATATTAAGCTTTCGTTGTGCATTTTAAGTTTTAGATTTTTATATTTTACATCCCACCCTCTTTTAGAAAAAGCTTGAAATATAGAAGTTACGCAACTAGTTGGCATTTCAGATCAAATTATGGCAAGGAAGTGAACAAAAGCTACCTTTTAATTAGTTAGGTTAGGACTCAGACCTGACTAAAACAAGAACCTAAAGAAGGGTTAAAGTAAGCATGCTGCCAATTCTGTCTTCAAAAGACATGAAAATCCTCGATCTGAGAATGATTTTTAGTCTTTAAAAACTATATGGCCAACTCTAATTGGTTATTAAGAGATGAGAAATAGATGGGGAAGAGTTATATAGTGGAGAGACTTAACCTTCCTGATAACATGGATAAGCCTCAGTAGAAGACTTTCTTAAAGATGAGGAATGTCAAATAGCTCAATCTTTATAATAGTGTGTGCCTGATATTTTCTAGGGTATATAATTCAAGATCATTCAATACCTCAATAAATCTGGAACTTCTTATCCTCATCGAACAAGCCCATTATTAGAGATGTGTGAGAGGCCATAAGTGATAAAGAAATGCAAGAAAGTAGGGCTCACTCATATGGTCCAGCATCATAGCTGGAACGCAACTTTCTTAGAAAAAGCTCCAGGTCCTCTCATTTTATGTCATTAAGTCTCAGTTCAATCTGTTCCTTTTTCGTCCTATCTTACTAATAAAAAGGCTCAAAAGCTGCAAAAAAAAGTTTAAACTACTCTAATCGAGATGTGAAATTGGTATGATGAGGTATTAGAAGTGTTCAGTGAATATAGAGAAAGACACTAAAAATAAGTATCATGCAATACTAGCAACAAAACCAAATAGGTAGCTTTTGCTAATGAGAGATAAGTTTGTGGTGGGTGTCATAGATTCACCATTAGGTATTCAAGGGCATGAGTATAGGGCTCAGGTTTAGATCATTGCTCTAGATAAAGAAGGTTTAGCTGTCATTAAGGTTGAGTCCAAACAACCCAAAGAAGGACTTAAGTATTTTTACTTTTTTGTATAGCATTTTCCCTTTATATTCATGTTGAATGGGGAACTTTCTAGATGAATCATTGTGAGATAGGTTATAAAAGTCTTGCTTTTGATCAATTTCAATTTGAATTAAGGTTTTCATTTCATCCTTTTGTAAGTATGATGTTAGATTTTTACAAGCTTAGTTAATGTCATACCGTTGTAGGAGGTACTATAGTAACTTAGCTTTGGGGTGGTTTCTTCGTGGACAATGCCACTTTAAATAATTTTTTATTCATCATTTATTCCCTTTTATTTTAGTAGGCACTAGTCTTCTTTATCTAGCTGCATTGCATCAATATGGATCAAATAATTCATTAAGTGTGCATTAAGAGATGGATAAAATTCCTTTTTACCTTTACTTTTATGTAAATGACCTAATAGGTTGGGTAACTTTTGCTATCTTTTTTCCATTTGGACTTTTTATGCTTCTAATATTTTGGGGCATTCCGATAATTATATACTTGCTAATCCGATGCCCACCTTGCCTTATATTATACTGAAATGCTATTTCTTACCAATCCATGCCATTCTTCGTATATTTGTTAACTATTACTTATCAAATCTTGTTTTATAATTTGGTTGGATCATGTAGTCAAAATAATCTCATACCACAACATATCTAAAATAGTAGTGATTAGTATTAAAATACTTGTACAAACCAGGGAAGTAACCTTATCACCAATCATTAAAAGATTCAAATTAAAATCTTTGTAATATTCTAAACCATTCATGAACATTACAACAAATATGATTAAAATTTTTACAGCTCCCACGTAAAAGGAGTTGTACGACAACTACAAAATAAAATTTGGATAGAATAAAGAATAAAAATATACAAATAAAAACCAAGCCTACTAAAAAGGTAAATTAAATTAAGTTGGTAAGTAATATCACTCTCAGACCCCCAGATATAAAACTTGGTCCTAGAAAATTAAGAGAAAATTATGTATTGGTCCAAACAAATTCATTATAACAAATTAAAATTGTCACGCCCCAGACCCAAAAGATCTGACACACGACATCACTTATATTCATTCAATAATATTTAAACATTCATTTCAATTTCTTTTAAAATTATAACAATTGAATTATGACTGGGACAATTAGTAAATCGGAGATACGCAGAGTTTTCTCAGAGATTAATACTCTACTACGTCACTAGTAGCAACTTTATTACCGGAAGCTCAGAATATATCCATTGCAAATTCTTACTTAAAATCAACTAATAACCACACTTGGTGAAACTTAAACCAAATTCAACCACACGCAATAAAATAATACACAAGTATTTATTCAATAGGGACAAATCAAATATCTTATCCCACGTATCCCCAAATGAAACACTCAACAACCTAGCAACTTAGGGAACCCAAGGAACAACAGAAGCCTTGCCAAATCCGCTAAACACACATGTACTTTATTTACCTGAAATCACCATAAACTATAATGAGTATAAAACTCAGTAAGCATACTAGTTTTTCATATATCAAATACAAATACATATATGTACACAATGCATATGTATGATATGTTGTGATCAATCAAAATTATAATCTTATCAAATCACATGTTATGTAAGCGCTTACACATTCTTTCAAAACATATAATAGGAATATCATCACTCAACTACTACTTAGTAGGACTTACATATCACATATCACATAATGAGCCAAATGTCACTCGTAGGTGACATACCATATGAGAGGAATAGTACAAGTAAGGTTTTTAAATCACACATATATAATACTCATGCCCGAAGGTAAAAGCCAAACCCTCATCCTGATCATCAGTAAGTCCTCTCACATGCACCAATACGCCACCACACGAATGTGATGACTCACTCTTCCTTTAGGTACCATTAGGATCCTCCCTACATACGGAACATATAACATATACCAATCCCGAAGGAAAGGCCACACATAAAGGCCACACATAAAGGCTCCACAAATCACATAAAATGCCTACTAAGTTAATAGTGAGTTCAAGTATCCTCAAAACACAAAACGTATCTCATGGACATTTTCCACTTCAAAAGCTTTCTTTGTTAAACACATTTCATTTTGAAAGCTCACTTTCTTAAATACATGTATATCCATGCTCAATGTCAATGCTCACATTCATAAATATATTTCTTTCACATTTCATATCAAATATACTTTGGCATAACATAGACATATTTCTAAGCACATTTTCAAAATCATACATAGACAATTACTATACTTATTGTGATTTCAGTAAAAGTCTAGTATACTTATCTCTTAGCACTTTCGGGTACAAAGCTTAATTCTCCTTAACCTATCAATGGAGATTAATCCTTTCATGAGCCTCAACATTCATACAAAACACTTTAAATAGCTTACAAAATATACATATATTGCACTTATCACATCGAATTGGTCTAATTACTTGGTTTCTCAAAACCTATCATTCCGACTGCTTATACTTAACAAAATTTTCTTATATATCAAATGATGTCCAATTACTCCAAAATTAGAATATATCATTCTTAACTCATATATTCTTCTTATGTATGAATATTGAATCATAATTCCTACACAATCTATTCTATAAACACCATCAAATCCATACTATTATCCTGACAGGATCAAGATATTTACTGAACAGTATTCAATCTCTTAATTTTATAAAATTATATACTAACTCAAAAATTATAAAACTACCACCAAAATAATTTTGACACATCTTAATCCATGATAAATATTTCACTTCAAAATCACTGCCAAAAGTATTTTAAAACTATTTTATTTTATAGCTTTAAAAATCTGTTAATCAAATACTGCAATGAACTGACACTCTTTAGAAAATTATAACAATTTAACCACATTGATCTAAATTCTCAATTCTGAGTATATCATATTAGACATATAAAATTATCATATTACATAAATTCGTAATTTGTGAAGATCATTAAGTAGATAAAAAATTATTTGTCATTATATCATACTGTTAACACAGGAAATTTTCAGAATTTCAGAGTCATTTTGGTAAATTCACTATAAATTCAATTTCTGAAATTTTCAATCGATTCAAAATCTCAGATGATCCTAAACATGTCTAATTTCGTATACTTAAAATTAAAAATCAGAATCAAATCACAACAATTTATAAAATTTCTGGATCAAGAGACTATCAAGTAGAAATTCTGCAATTCATCATGATTTATCAAGCTATCTACATAGATCATTATCAATTCTCACAATATCTTACGAAATACACATCAAATCCTCAATTATATATATTTTCAGAAATCAAAATTTAAAGGAATCAACTTAATTAACACCAATGAATTGAGAAATAGTTGTGATATATCTCTTAAAATTCAAAATTCCAATTTCTTCTTTTTCTTCTCTTTCTCTCCCCTCTATTTCTCTCTTTTCTCTCTCTAAAGGGGTAAGTTGACCCAAAATTGAGTAAATTAGGGTTTTAAAAGTGTATTTTTATACTAAGAGGCTAATTTTTAGTATTTATAAATTTACCCCTAAAACTTTCAAAGTATTACAGTTTGGTCCCTAAAATAAATCTAAAGTCTTACAAATAAACTCAATGCTAATAGTATGTCCTTAACCTATACAAACACTAATAATAAAAATACATAAATCAAGTATCACCTACATACAAATAAAATATGTATATAAATACTTATTCTTACCGATTATTGATACTAGTTACTACAAAAATATTTTTTTATAATTTTATTGAATTGATAAGGGATTTTTTTATAAGACATTCCCAATTGAATTAAATTTTAATCTACTAATTGGTAATTGATGAACATGTAGTTATTGCATCTATTTTGTGTTTTTCTTTATTCAAAATGGTAATTTGATTTTGAAAATACATAGTTCTATTATGTATGTATTACTAAATTTTTACTTTCAGTACAAATTAAATTGTACTTCATTAAATAATTATTAAAATAAAGGGCTAGTTTGGGCTAGAAAGGGAGGCAAAATGGCCTTATTTTTAATTTTTTATTATATTTTAATTTAAGTATAATTCAAATAATTAAAAAAGAATTTTTTTACTAAAAAAAAGCGGTGGGCGCAGTGCGTAGCGCCTTTTATTTTAGCAAGCAGTGGTATTTTATGTGTTATGCACGACGCGCGAAATGCGAAAATTATTGTTTTTTTTTTTTAAATAAATTTTTTTAATTTCATTTATTTCTTTTTTAATACATTTTTTTATTTCTTTTTTAATACATTTTTTTTATTTCTTTTTCAATATAATTATTAAACACGCATAATTTTTTTTTTCTTCATTTTTTCTTTCTTTCTTTCTACTTTAGCCGTGTGTTCTTCTAAGATTCCTGAAAGAGGGAATTTTATAAAAAAAAAAAAAAGAATGAACAACGATGAAAAAAAAGAACAAATAAAAAGAAGAAGAAAAAAATAGAAAGTGAAAAGGCAGTTTTGTCAATTTACCTTAGTTTTGACTAATAATGATTAACATTTTGACTTGTGGAAGAACTCATTCCTTAAATGAGGGGCTATTTCTTCTCAAAGTCTAAATTTTGTTAATGTTTGAATAAATTCGAATATTTTTATATCAATGTTAAAATTGTTTATTTTTTGCAAACAAAAGTTCTATACTAATTTGTATTCATGCTTTTGAAATATTTTCAAGTTAATTAATTTGACAAATAGATTAAGTAATATGAAAATATAAAATTTTATTTTTTTAACTAATCATTTATTAAACAATACTCAAAAATAAAAATATAAAATATTTACTTTAAATTTATTTAACGTTGTATCATATAATTTTTAAGTTCTTAAAATAATTATAGACCTTTGCAATAAATAATTTGTTACATAAATCTTTATAATATATAATTTGTTATATAAAAAAAATAATAAATCAACTATGTTTCTATACGTTAAGGAATATATTAATTTACAATAATAATTTTGAGAGTGAATTCAAAGTTATGGAGACTTAATATCAATATTCAGTTTAGAAAATATATATCTTAAGATATCTTAATGATTGAAATTAAGAGATATAGGACTAAAATAATCATTTATAAAATTAAAATGCATCGGATATGGATCAAATTAGTGTAAAAACTTGATCCTTTGGACTTGTGCCTTTTCAAAATGTTGAAATTGCGCGTGAATAATATCAGCCTTGATGGGCCGCAAATAACCTTAATGGGCCTCTTTCTGGCATCAATCAAGTGTTCATATGTGAATATGGGTGAAGGATTTTTCACTTATCTCGTTTAATTTAATTTTAGACCTATGCAACTGAATTAAAATCTAGATAAAATGCCGTTCACCTTCCATACCTTTTAGCCAAATTAATTATGTTATATTAACCTATCACCTTTTAGCTGAGTGGTAAGTAGTATTGACTCTCAATTTGAGATTAAGGTTCGAGTTCCTTCTCATAAATAAAAGTAGATTTTTTTAATTTTTAATATAATAAATTTGGTTTTTTTTTTAATTTAGATTTATAGATTGTACCTTGTTAATTCCTTCTCATAAATAAAAGTAAATTTTTTTAATTTTTAATGTAATAAATTTTATATTTTCTAAATTTAGATTTATAGGCTATACCTCGATAAATATCATTATTGTAAGTCTGTACTTTAACAGATATTATTGTTGTAAATCTTGACTTCATAAATTTTTAATTTTAAATATTAGTAAATTGTCGATAGCCAAAAATAAAAAAGAAAAATTATTTTATATTGAAAAAACAAAAGTGTTGATTAAGTTATGGCATGATTCATTATGGGGCATAATCTATTTAATACATTCAAAGTCAAATTACCAATATCCCATACGACTAAGCCCTAACATTTGTAAGGTTCATATGATAAAATCTTTTGACTACAATATCTAACAACCTTTATCCATTAGATTATTTCTGTTCAAGGTTCACAGAAATGGGTTCATTCATGTCACTATTAACTTCTTATAATATTGTCAACAAAATTGGAAATAAACCAACTCCTTCAAGAATCAATATATGAGCCAAAAGCAAACCCTTCCCTTTCATGATTTTTATTTAATGTAATTGGATAGTTGATTCATGACTGAGTTTTTGCCTTGCAAGGAATCTCTTTTGTGTAAAGAATTAATTAATATGGCAAACTTTGGACTTTCATCAATTTGACTTGATGATGAATAAATTTATTTATCATTTTCTATTAGATTGAATAAAATCTAAGATACAAGCTAGTTTATTCATTTGTTGTTAACATGGATTTTTCTAAAACTTTATATATTTTGTCTAATCAAATCAAATAATGTTGTGATAGTTTGAATTATTGACATGGAATATTGTTATAAAATTTTTATAAAAAAAAGATTTATGATATTAGGCATAAATTATTTATATGAATTGATTCGTATACATCGATATAGTATAATATAATTATATTAGTAAAATAATAATAATAATAATAATAAGTCAATGCCACAAACGAGAATAAAAAATATGAAAATAATATTATTTTATTTAATTAATTAAATTAGTCTATATAACTAAAATTTTATATTGTGTAATATATTAAAATGGCTAAGAATTTATTAAAAAGAAGAATCTTTTTATGATCAAAGAGTTTTTTAGAGGAAGAATTTATTTTTAACCTTTTTCTCCCTCAAATTTTATAACTCTTAAATTATCCTTTAACAGCACTTGATGATTCATAACCAAAAAATGAACATTTTCTCTATTAACTAATATATGTATTAGTTGTATTAGTTAATTTTATGATAAAATAAATAAATTTAATAAAAAAATACCTAATTATCAACAATGAAGATTTTTATCAATTGGTACTAGAACAACAACCCTACGTCATGATTCTTAACTAGAGACTAAAATTTGATATATGGTATTGATGATTTTGTCACAATACCATTAAAAAGAAAACCCTAATTATTGGCAAACAAATTTTCTTTTATATCAGCATTAAAATGGGGAACAATCAAGAAAATGAGCTTCCTTATGAATTAAAGTTTCACAATCATTAAAGTTAATTCACCAAGTGGTAGGCAACAAACACATTCATATAAATGTGGTTGAAAGTTTTTGTAGTTCTCATTCTACTTGGATGGATTTTTAACCCATCATTTGATCAATACTCTTCTTCTACCTCATCATTTGGGTATTGGCTTATTTATGCTTCAAGTAAAAAGAATCTTAATCAATGATTTGGTGTAGCTTCTAATCACTAACTTGGTCATTACTTTTATTATTGTCATGTTTTCATATTCTTTATATATATATATATATATATATATATATATATATGTATGTATGTATATATGTATAAAGTAAGGTGTGCTTCATAATGTTTGCTATGAGGTGTCTTTTTCCTACACAACTTTTGGTAAAGGAAGAAATAAGAATAATGGGTGTTTCTAGACAAAGGATTTATGTCACTTTTTGGGTATTTCTTATAAATTGAACTGGAAATAAGATTTAGAGAAATGGGATGATCCATGTTACTTCAATTTTTGATATGGACAAAAGAGTAGCATTACAAAGATATATAATAGGTTTGGATGAATCTAGGATTTCTAAATTTTATAACTACCTAATTAATTCATTTTCTATTATTCAAATTTTTTTTCTCTCTATCTTTTCACCTTAAAAAAACAAGATTATTACACAATTGATTGTGTGGTATTGTTACAATCTTTCTAATTTTTTTTTAAAAATTATTATTATATGTCTAAATCTATAATAATTTCAATTATTATGCTTACCTTAATTGATTGTGTACAATGACTAAAGTTGAAATAGACATAAGATAATCAAGATAAGTTGGAGTGACAGCCAAAATGTCATATATATTTTGCAATGGGGTTTATTATTATTTTGTTTTCAATACATTGTCTATTATTGAGCCCCCAACTCAAAATATAAACTTAATTTTTTGCAAAAACATCATATATATGAATATTTCAACTTTAGTTGGTGATGAACAAGATGAATTATCAATAATTTAGTAAGTCCTTTTCCTTTCTAACCAACAAATAGAAGAAGTCAGATCGAATTAGACACAAATAATGAAAACCCTCCTAACAAAGTGCCTTATAAAATCACCAAACGGACACACAAACTCGTGCATTCATGTTGCCTGCGTGCCAACCACTTAAAGCAAATCTTACTTTATACCCAATTAACTCATGACTTTGGTATCTCTTCAAAATTAGTACATGATCATACACACACACATATATCTCAAAATTTGAACAATTATTAATAATTATTCATGTTTCTGCTAAAAGATATGACCAGAAAGTTTAAAGCAACAAAGAGAAATGGCTGTTCTATTATCTGAAGAATCAGTTTATACTTGGAATTTTCTAAAAAGACACAAGTGGATTATATACTTAGTGGGGTTGAAGAGTTGTTCAATGTTAATTTCTATTTAATTTAATGGTATTTTTTCTGCAAAATAATCATTATATATATATATATATAGTTGAGGGATTTTAATTATTAGTTATTATTAATCATGATTTATGGTCACACAATCATTTTAATATCATATTCATGCTTAAATCCAAACTCAGCCAACACCCAACACAAAAACAATGTTTGGGTTAATTAGATCTCATTCTTTATTTGGTCTTTGTATTCAAATTTCAAATCATTGATACTTAATTTCACTATTGTTTTAGTGTCCGATTGATTTAGATTTTTTATTGACCAAAAGAGTTTTTTTAATACCAAAAGCTCTTTTCAAAATTTTTAATGATATTTAATTGTAATTAAAGAAGAGTTTTTGAAGATTAAAAAAATTATTTTGCCTTTACTTATAAAAGCTTAAATTTTGAGCTTTTGAAAATTGAACATTTTTAATATTTGCGTAATGTCATATATACTTTAATAATATTTTCTTATTTTCATAGTATACCCTTAATAAAAATAAATTTTTTTTAACTAACATATTTTCAATATTTTTTTAAAAGTCATTATATCTCCAATTCTGTTGATCTCTATAACCACCATATTTTTACAAGAATTTACTAAAATCTTTGTTGATTATTTTATTTTTTTAAAATAAAAAAGTATCATTTTATTTTATTTTTTATACCAAAGACAATAATTTATATTGATTCGTTGATTACTATGTATTAATTTTATTTAATTCTTGTGTTTAAGAAATTAAATTTTTTTAAAATATATAATAAATTTAAATTTATATATAAAAAATTTGGATTATTTAGAATTTTAATATAAAATTTATTAAGTATTCTTTTGATAGTTTAATAACATATAAACATTTTTAACAATGTATATCCAAATGATTTAGTACTTTAAAAGAGTTTTTTAAAGTGACAACCAAATAATTAATGATTTTTTTCATAAAAAATGAATTTTTAAAAGCTTTACCTTAAAAAGTTTTACTTTCAAAAGCTCTATTTGAAAAATTCAATCAAACAGGCCCTAAAATATTGGCTCAACGGAGATTCTTAAAGGCTTAGGGCTTCGAGCCTCAAAATTTTTTTAATTTAATAATAATTTTTTATTTTCTAAAATAGAGTTTTTTAATTTGATCTTTTAAAAATTTTAAATCCGATAATAAAACCTTAATATAAAATTCTAATCCAATATAATTTTAATTTTAATATTTAACTCCTGTTAGGCTATAAAAATAATTAGACTAGGTCAATATATGTCCAGTATCCTGTTAGACTGATGTGATGTCTCAAATTCAAAAGAAATTGAAACCAAGGTATTCACCAAGTAAGGCAAAACCAAACTTGGTTATCGACAAACAAGATTTGCACCTGAACTGTTAATGAGTAAGATTTATTATTAAACTTGTGCTGTGATATAGTGAGCGAGTCGCGAAGCTTAAGTCGGGGAAGGACAGGCCAAGCTTCAATAATAAGACTATGAGTTTTTCAACAAGTAAAAATGCGAGTCTTAGATTGAATGATAAAATGAAGATAAAAGATAAAAAAAATTAAAAAGCTTGTATATTATATTTAATGAATAGTTGATGATGACTACAACGAAAAATCAAATTTATTTATAAGCTGTAAAATTCTATACAAAATTTAATTTTACAAAAAAAAAAAATTCTAATGTAATAAAACCTTTTACTATATACAATTTTTAAAATAAAATATAACACACAATTGTGTTCAAATCTTAAAATAAAAAAATCAATTGAGTACTTTTTAGGTCGGACTCTTTAAAAAAAATCTTTACATAATAGAAAATTTTTAAATAATAAAAATTAAAATAAATTTTATTATTTAATTTATTCTCAACTTCCCGTGAATTCTCTTACTCAATTATAAAAATATGAAGAGTTATTAAAATTGGATTACCTTTGTTTGAAAGCTGAATTGGACTTTAAATAAAGTAGTATTAAACTTGTATCTTTCATTAATCAAACTTAATTTATCTTCGACTCATCTGACAAAGTGGGATATTTTTAAGGCACGAGCCTACTATAAATAAGCCAAACCAAAAAAATATATATAATGGAAAAAAGTGAAAGAACTGAATCATACGTCAAATTAGAAGCTGAATGAGTATTTTATAAATAATAAAATAGCATCGTATTTGACGGAAGAAATAATGAAAAAGAGAGCGAGAAGAGTAAGAGCAGCCAAATTTGAAGAGGAAAACAAGTGAAACAAAATCTAGATGGGAAGTGAAGAAAATGAAAAGGAGAAACGGGAGGCAGCCGACATTTAGAGAGGAGGAAGGCAAGTGGCACACCTAAGCAACAAGTGCTAGTTGACTCACTTTTTATTTGATTTTTATAAATTTTTAAAAATTTAAAAAAAAATTGCAAAATGGACTAGACTCGGTCCACAATATCATACCTAATTAAATAACACTATCACACACCTTTAGCCTTTAATTAATCAATTATTTGGATGATTTAATTACATGTATGCATATTTATATATATATATATATATATATATTAAGAATGAGGATTTTTTTTCCTAAAAAAAGAAAAAGATTCCACATATAATTTCC
This sequence comes from Ailanthus altissimus, assembly GCA_946807835.1. Taxonomy (NCBI): domain Eukaryota; kingdom Viridiplantae; phylum Streptophyta; class Magnoliopsida; order Sapindales; family Simaroubaceae; genus Ailanthus; species Ailanthus altissimus. The sequence goes on from OX327698.1 coordinate 19,839,080, forward strand.
TTCAAAGCTCAAGCCCTTGCCACTCATTTTCTCTAAGCTTTTTTTTAATTTTTTGAATTCTAAGTTAATAATTTGAAAGTGTATTGTATCCATTAAGACATTTTTTTATATATAAAAAGAAGGAGAGATTCGAATATAAAATATTTATTTTAACAGAGTTATGCACCGTAAGTCTTGTATTATTAGACCATTAAAATAAGTACTCGATAAGATCATTTTAATGACATTAAATAATTAAAATAAAAATAAAAATAATTATGAAATAAGTATACAGAAAACTTGTTCAATGTGTTAGTGAAGACTCTCGCCTTCTTCTAATATTGAATTGAAGAATGAAGAATGAAACTGTTTTTTTTTTAATGCAACGAAGAATGAAACTGCTATTGATGGTGAAAGGGAGATGCACATGCACTAATTTTGCGTTGACCAATTTGAAGTGTTTGACCCACTAACATCTCTGACTCTGATCTCCTTCTCCCTCTCCCTCTCCCTCCCCCGCTCTCTTTCTATCAACTTGTACTACAAACTCCCTAATTAATTTCTCATTTCTCAAAAGTAAATGCTGCCACTCTTAGACCTTCAAATTATAAGCCTTTTAATAAATATTTTGTTATATAATTATGTAAAAAGAAAAAAAAATTAGATAAGAATGATTTAGTTTTGATTTTTTTAAGGTGAGATTTTGTTATTTTATTAAGAATAATGTTATATTTTTTAAATATATTTTAAATTTTTTTATATTAAATAATGTATTAAATAATAAAATACACAATTTTAAAATTTATATTATTATATCACTCAATAATTATTTAATATATTAATTTAAAATATTATTTAATAAATATAATATTACTCTTTTATTAAAAGAGTAACTCAGTAATCTTTTTCATCTAAAATTTCATTTCGAGATCTTAATTACAAAATTAATGCATACAATTTGTATAGGGGGTGAAAAAAAAGGTAAGAAAATATTTATAAAGAAGAAAAACAACCATATTTGGGGGGCTTAAATTTAGTTATTATAGGAGTGATGAAGAGAGCGATTGTGGGGGAATTTTGGTTTTGAATTTAATTTTGGCAGACGACTTTCAAACCGGCTTTATGTGTACTTTCGTGTAACATTTGGTACCTATCATATCATCCTAGCAAATAATTTCTTTTTTTAAAATATATATATATATATTTATAGAATTTTATTGTCATTAATATTATTAGAGAGTTGTTGAAAAAAATAATATATACAAAAATTGTTAGAAGCGGAAGTATATAAATAAATAATATCACCTAAATAAATATATGCAGAATAAGTTATTAAGAAATTAAAAAGAAAGAGTAGAATAAAAACACATAAAATTTTACGTGATTCGGTAACTTGTCTACGTTCACGGCGGATCAAGATCACTCTCTTATCTTATTGAATTATAAAACATTCACAAAATATACTTTTTATAAGAAAGACTTACAAAAAAATAACTCTTTCTTCTCAATTTAGAAATTTTCTCTCATTAATAATTACAAATAATGTTTAATCACAAAGATCTCATAACCTATCACAAAGATGTGTTCTATGATCTCTAAGATCTCTTTCTTGATCACAAAGATGTATTTACAAACCAATTGAAAGCTTTTATATAGGCTTTAGGATGTCCTAAGTTTACTCTATACGTGTGAGAGTCATATTAGAGAGTTTTAAAGTAAGTGGAAGACGAAATAAGGAAGTTTCTAATTTTTAGAATATTGTTTACGCGTCCAGCGCCACGATGCTAGTGCACGCCCGCCTGGACACTGATCACCTAGCGTTGCGGCTCTCAGGTTCTGGTTTCGGTGCCGCAGTGCCCTTTCTTGGTCGCCGCGGCACTGGCGCTTGTTACGCACTTCTTTATTTTTCACCTCTTTTCGCGTCCGTATTCGATCCTCGTACACCTTATGCACTTGACTTAATCTTCAAATCATATCTCGATAATTTTTAATTAATATTCTCATAAAAATAAATTAAAATCTATGTAAAAAAAGTATCATAATTAACGAATTAAAATTTATAACTTTTTTTATTTATTTAACAACTCTTTACATAGAAAATTTAAACTATAAATATTTTAAAAGTTATAGAAATTACAAATGATAATTTTTTATTATGTAGAATCTTTCACTAAAATTTTTTTATCTTATAATATTAAAAATTTAAAAATACTTTAAAATTCATTTTATATATATTTATATATTTTAAGAGTTTTGACAAATCTGCTTTAATGGAAATATAGATTGATTTAATAAGTGAATTTTTTTAACTATGAGGAAGGGTTAGATTCTCGTTAATAGATGACTTTAATATATTTTTTTGTCATTTGTGTGCATAGAGTAATATTATCTTCTCTTATTAATAATGTCACTATTTTACATTTGTGATGATATTTATATATATATTTTTTAAAAATCTTTCAAAGTTTTGATGTTTTTTCTATGGTTATAAATATTAATATGAGAGTGGCAAAATAAGTTGCAACATAATTACTCGACACAAATTTGATATGTTTCAAGTGAATATGAGTAAAAACAAATTGATAATTATTGAGGAAGGAAATACCATTCTTTCTCTTGAGGTTATGTTGAAGCGAAGAATCCAAGATTTAACCTAAAACTCTAATCTCTTTGCGCAGCGGAATAATCTGTTAATCAAACATAAAATAACAAAAATTCAAAGCAAATATAAAAAAGTACAACACAATTTTACGTGATTCGGTCAATTACTTACATCCACGATGGATCAAAGGATCTTAACCTCTCTTATTAACTCCCTAGAGATTTTACAAGAAAAACTCAATTAGAAGAACTCTCAAAAGGACCTAATGTTTAATGAACCATTGCTCTACCACAAGCAATAATCACTCAAACGACGGTTCCACCCTAGCACACACAAGCACTTAGTGTCTACCCAGTTCTTCCTCTCTTTTAGAGTCTCTCTTAATGCTTAATCTCAACTAAAGGGTTTACAAGTATTTATATAGGGTGTATTTCGTGCCTACTAACCCTATTCTTTGTTGGAGTAAGAGTCCACTTGTTTTGGAAGTCCAAAACTTCACAAAACTTAAAATCCCGAACCAAAACGGACATCTTGACGCGTTTGGGCGCCGTGGGGCTGGCCCTGCTCGCCTGGGCGCTGCGGCGCTCAGCCCTAGTGGCATCTCCCGCATTTTCTTCGTTTTCTTCGCGTCTTCGAGTCCCGTTTCGCTTCCCTCTTCGTGTCTTACACATCCTAAACTTTTCCATACATATCTCACACGTTTTAAACTTCTTGTGACTCTCTACTTTGGTATTCATCCTAATTCTTGTCTAACCAAAATTGTTGAATCACTAATTTTCTAACAATAATTAATAAACAAATCAAATTTGTATTACCCATTTATTTATCCTGTTAAATATAGTGTTTAAACTCTACGATTCACAAATTCGTTTAAGTTAAATTAAATTAATCAAATAAAATTAATTCATTTAAAGACTAGTTTGTGTCTATTCACATAAGACACAAATAAGGCACGAATTCAATTACAAAAAATATATATAATTAAAAAGTAAAAATATATTTATTATGATTTAAATGTATTTAATCGTATTAAATAAATCAAATATTTTGTATAAATAAATTAAATTTGATGTTATTATTTATTTAAATGAATATAATCATAAATGAATCTAATCATGTATAATTGTATGAATAAATTGAATTTAATCTATTTATTTAAATGTGTCTAATTATATTATATCACATAATTTGTATATTAAACTAGTTGAATATGTATTTGAGTACCTAATTCATTTATGTAAATAAATCATATATGAATATAATAAAAATTTATTAGTATCTTATATTAACACGACAGAAATATAATTTATTTATACAAATTGCTACCCTATATTTGAATCATTATTTAAATGCAAACCATTTAAAGCATCCAAAAATCTCATAAGAGTGAAGGTATTCAATTGGCACACTGGCTTCAATTTGGTTAGAGACAAATTCTCAATATACCCATTAACTCTTGCAAAAAAAAAAAATGTTTTTATTGTTGGCTTTGTGTACAAATGATGTAGCACATAAATGTATATCCGTTTTTTGTTTGCCCTCATAATATTCCAATTTGAGAAATTATTAAATCAGATATAATTTTTCCTAGCAAGACTTGTTCACATCTTGCTTTTAATGCCCGAGACAATAAAGAGAAATGAACTTAAATTCCAAGGCTCACTGATTGTACACTTACCAATTTAAATTAAAGAAAAATAAAATCTCAATTTACATGGAAAAATTATGTTAAATTAAAGCTAAAAATTATTAAGCCAGCTCAAATTGTAATTACTGATGTAATCTCAGTTTAAGATTTTCCTTCTACTTCCTAATTCCTATCTACAATTGTCTTCTCACTCAAACCACATCAGCATATTAACCCAATATCCATCGTTCAACTCTTATAATGGTTCATATTAAAAATACATAACAATTCAAATCTTATTAGCAAAAATAAAATAACGTATTAATAAACATACACATTATTTTGTTCACACTTATTGGTAAGCATCTTCTTACAAAAAATGCACCTCAATTTAGTTAGAAGTTCGAGATTTGACATATGTTAAAATAATTAATTTATTCTTTTCATTTTGTGAGAGTCTTGTACTCTTAATAGAATATATTAAAAGATGTGTTTGCTCCCAATAATATTAATAATATAATTAAGGTGAGATATGCCTTAAAATTATGAGTTGTTCTAAAAAAAAATCTCAATAGTTTAGTTTAATTATAATATAGTAATATAATCTAATATTGTAATAGGACAAAGGACATCTACATCTTAAATGTATTATTTAATATCTAACTATACTTTTAAATTTTTAATAATACTCATCTATATTTCTAACACGAGAATATTACAGTAAATTAATAAAATGCCTACCATAAATAGTATCCTCCATTACTTGTCGATCAGAATCGATCACCGGTAAATGTTGTTCTGCCGGTGGACAGTCATTATTTATATAAATAGTTACACACATAAATAGTACATGCATTGTTCGTGATGATTGTTCATCGTGAACAATATCTGCTGCGTCAAACACTATTCATATGTGGTACTATTCACATGAACAGTGTTATACACTTACTATTCAGTTAAATTCGACAGAAAAATTATCGTTGCTTTCCTTGCAATAACGAGTTTTGCTTGTAAGGCTTTTTTGCAACAGGCCGCAATTGCATTGCGATAGAGAGCTTATGTAAGTTCAGCTTGCAAAGGCTCTCCAGAGCTTATTTTTTGCCCTTACTTTGACATTCTCAACGCCCGTTGTGGATCGATTCGAGTGCTCCAAATTGTGAAAACTATGAATTCGGGTATCAAAATAGTAAAATTTGACTAAAATTTTGATGCCCGAATCAATGGTTTCACTGAATAGTATGCAACATCATTGTTCACGTAAACAATATTTGCCGCTGCAGATACTATTTATTATGAATAGTCATCGCAAACAATGCCTGCACTATTCACATGTGTAACTATTTATATAAACAATGATTATTCGTTGATAGAATAGTATATACCGATATTCAGCTCTAATTGGCAAACAACAACAAAATACTATTTTTGGCAGGCATTATATCAATTTACTGTAATATTCTTGTGTTATAAGGTGTGGATGAATATTATTAAAATCATATGAGTGTAGTTGAATATTTAACAATACTATTAATAGTGTGGATATCTTTTGCCCTATTGTAATATCAGTTAATCTCAACCAAATATATATATATATATATATATTTTGTATTTGAAAGCAAAGGAGGTATTTTTAAATTAATTATGAAACACCATTATCACTAAATTAATATCAACGACCACAAAATTATACATATGAATTAAATTTTAAAATTTTTATTTCATATATAAATTAAACCTAAAATGTCTTAGTGTAAAACCCATCTTATTATACATTCATTTTTATTAATATTAATTTCATAGTAACTATTGACATTTTCACGAATCACGATTATGATTGTCAACTACAATGCAACCAATTAATTTTTCAACATTTAACAAGCTTATATTAACATTGGAAATAATCAATTGGTATTAATTGCTGCATTTTATTTTTATTCAAAATTATAAACTAAGTCCCACATGGACCCATACATATATATGTATATATATAAAAAGAACCCTAGGTCTGAGAAAAGTAATAAAGCTGTTAAATGCCACAGATTTCCTTTGCTTTCGATCTCAACAACTGTAAAATTATAAGTTAATTTCCTAAAGAGTCAAGTGATATAAATTCAGCTTTATTTTTGGTTCCTTTCTCAAGACATGAAAACAAAAACAAAATTAATAACACCAACCCCACAATACTAAAATCAAAAAACAAAAATTAATTTTTTTTTTAAGAAAAAGAAAAAATCGGAAAACCTTTTTTGAATCATCAAAATCAAAACCCAGAAGAGTAGAGAGAGAAGAAAGAAAGCCAAGGCAAAGCACATTCATATTCATGTGTTCATAGGAACAGAAAGTGATATTAAAAATGGCAAGTAACTAATTTATGTTAAGAGCTTAACTGGCTTGGGCGGGATTACGGGAGGTTAAACCAAAAACCGCGCTCTGACCAAGCTCAGTACCACAACTATACTTCTGGGTCTAGGTAGGTGTCATCGAGCCACCGGCTCAGCCCCTGGCTCGGGCCCATATTAAATTGAAAGGGCCTTTTTGCTTACTAGCTTAAAAAAGTTCCGCTTTTTTTTTTTTCACTCTCTCTCTCTATCTAACATAGTTTTTCGAAGACTCAGAATTGTCAGCGCTTAAAAATCAAAACTTTTGTTTAAAGGGTTGCTGTGCTGTGTGTTTTAGTTATTAGAAGAAGAAAGTGTTATGTTAGTCCACCTCACAGTTGTTATTTACTTTCTCTCTCTTTTACTAATGGAATTATTATTTAATTAACAGATCATTAGGACATTTTATTTTATTTTATTTTGTTTCTCTCTCTTTCGTCAACTGAAGAAACAGAAAGGATTTAGAGAGAGAGAGAGAGAGACAAGAGTAGGTAGAGAGAGAGAAGAAGAGAAGAGAACAGAAGCAAAAGATTGTGCAAAAGAGATTGGATTGGTCGGCAACAGTTCTTGAAGAAGAAGAAGAACCAGCGGCACAAAACAATTAAAGCAAAAATATAAACGGAGAATCTTGTGTTTGAGGTAAGAGTTTTTATTGTTTTGTTTTGAAAAAAGAAACTTGAAGGGCTTTAGTGAAACTGAAAAAGAATGTGTTTTTGGCATCTGGGTGTCTCTTATTCTGTGAGATTTCAGTTTATGTACAGAGAAATATACTTATGATAATGCATAGAAGTACTAGTGAAAGAATATTAGGAGGTTTATGTCGTTGGACGATACTGAGTGTGTATAAGCAATGGTGGATCAGAGAAGTGCTGTGGCTTTCATTTTTACATTCTTCTTGTTATTTAAGTCTACATTTGAGCAACAGCAGAGGCTGAGTTCGGGCACTGAGAGAGTAGCTTTACTTGGACTCAGATCTTTATTAGGGCTAAGAAGTAAGGATTGGCCAAGAAAGGCTGACCCTTGCTCAGTTTGGAACGGTGTACGATGTGAAAATGGGAGTGTTGTTGGAATTAATATTTCTGGGTTTAGAAGAACGAGAATTGGAAGCCAAAACCCCCAATTTGCTGTTGACTCTCTTGTGAACTTAACGCATTTGGCCTCTTTTAATACCTCAAGATTCCTGCTTCCTGGCTCGATCCCGGATTGGTTAGGGCAGCGGGTGCCAACGTTGCAAGTGCTGGATCTCCGGTCTTGTTCTATAAGAGGTGGTATTCCTTTTAGTCTTGGAAATTTGACTAATTTAACTAGTCTATATTTGGCTGATAATGGCCTTACTGGGACAATTCCTTCAAGTTTGGGTCAGTTGTCACTCCTTACAGTTCTTGATCTTTCGAAGAATTCACTTACTGGAATCATTCCTACTTCATTTGCGTCACTTAAGAACCTGTCAAGTCTTGACATTTCTTCTAATAACTTGACTGGATCAATACCTCCTGGCCTTGGGATGCTTTCCAAGCTTCAGTTCTTGAATGTTTCAAACAATAGTTTAGCTTCTTCAATTCCTGCCCAGCTCGGCGATCTTGATAGCTTGGTTGACCTTGATCTCAGCATGAATTCTTTATCCGGGTCAGTGCCAGTGGATTTAAGAGGGTTGAGGAATTTGCAGAAAATGGTGCTTGGAAACAATTTTCTGAGTGGGAATTTGCCAGTTAATTTTTTTCCGACTCCTAGTCAGTTGCAGATTATTGTTTTGAGACACAATGGTTTCACTGGCCCTCTTCCTGATGTATTATGGTCAATGCCTCAATTAAGTTTGCTTGACATTTCCCACAATAATTTTACGGGTTTGTTGCCCAATTCTAACTCAAATATAAATGCCACTTCTGCAGTACTTAATATTTCTCAAAATATGTTTTATGGTGGTCTCATGCCGTTGCTCGGAAAGTTTCATCTTATTGATCTCTCAGGAAATTATTTTGAAGGCAGGGTTCCAGATTATGTGCATAATAATTCATCTCTTGATCTCAATTGCCTTCAAGCTGTGCAGAACCAGAGGACTTTGACGGATTGTTCATCATTCTATGCTGCAAGGGGCCTGAATTTTGATAACTTTGGACGTCCCAATTCCACAGAACCTCCTGCCCCAGAATCCTCTGGGAAGAAGAAAAGAAGGACAATTATACTGGCAGCAGTTTTGGGGGGAGTTGTACTTTTTGTACTTGTTGTGTTACTGGCATTACTAATCCTATGTGTCTGCAAGAAGCGAAATACAAATCAAAGAGGGAATGGTGTGGGGCCAGTTCCTGCAGGATCCAGTCTGCCACCTCCTGGAGCATCGATTAACTTTTTTAATCTAGGGGACTCATTCATGTATCAGCAGCTGCTCTCAGCCACAGGTGATTTTAGCGATGCAAACCTAATAAGAAATGGCCATTCTGGGGATCTCTTCCGGGGTATCTTGGAAGGTGGTATCCCTGTGGTCATCAAAAAAATTGATTTGCAGTCAATCAAAAAGGAAGCATATCTAATGGAATTGGATTTCTTTAGTAAGGTTTCACATCCCAGACTAGTTCCTCTCTTGGGACATTGCTTAGAGAAAGAAAATGAGAAGTTTCTTGTTTACAAATATATGCCAAATGGGGATTTGTCAAGTTCCTTGTATAGGAAAACCAATACAGAAGATGAATTACAGTCACTGGATTGGATAACAAGATTGAAAATTGCAATAGGAGCAGCAGAAGGCCTATCTTATCTGCATCATGAATGTACACCACCCCTTGTGCACAGGTACATTCATGACTCTCTTATGCGTTCTATTATTATTATTTTGGTTTATCCATATGATTGATTGCTTGTAACTTATCATAGGCAAGTCAAATAATTATTTTGATGTAATGTTGACCCTTCACACATCTAAGGCTACCCATACTTTTCTAGACACTTGGAGAGACTCTAGCCATGAAGTAATATATAGTGCAGTTGTAATGTTGTATACTGCCAAACTTTTTAATATTATATTTCATGTTTGTATTGATATATAGATCTAATTATTTTAATAGCATTATTTTATTGAATTTGCGTCTATATAAGGCTATACTTCCTTCTTGAGAATAGTGGCACTATTGTATTGTTTTCTTGAAGGCATTTATCATATAGCATAAAATAAAAACCTCCTTGTTTCTGATCAGATTTATGGTCATATTCTTTGGTTGTTAAAAAGAGGTAACAAAGTCATTCCTAATGTAACCTCTCGATTGACTTTTCTTGGAATGTTTTGTCATTCAAGATGTATCTTTAAGCAACGTCAAGGGTCGGTAATAGACTAGAACTTGTTCAGTGACTCAGTCATTACCGTTATGATTGTCTGTTCCCTATATTCCCTTGAAGCTGAGTAATAGGACATGTTACTTGTGCCAAAAGAATGTGATGTGACCCAAGATACTACTAGAGCTGTAGCGGTAGCTGAATAAAGGAAATTTAGCAGTTGTACTTGAGTAAACTGTGTTGGAAGCTTGAGATAATCACACATAGCAAAATTTCAGTATTATGACTTGTTAGGGTAATTAAATTTTCGTATATGCAAATTTTCCTTGGCTAATTATTAAGTTTATGCATGTGGCAATGGCGATGCTTTGAGAGTGGGGGGTGGGTTAACAGTTAAGTTTTTATCAATGTATCTTCCCATTTAAGAACTATGTTGACTGTTCATTGCATTAATCCTTCACTAGTTTACATAAGGAAAAATTATGCCTTTGTCCAAGTAATAACATGCCTTTCTTGTATCCTTGAAGAGATGTTCAAGCAAGCAGTATACTTCTTGATGATAAATTTGAAGTACGGCTAGGGAGCCTTATTGAGGTCTGTGCTCAAGAAGGTGATACTCATCAAAGCAGGATTACCAGGTTGCTGCGTTTGCCACAGTAAGTATTTTATTGAAAGTTTGTCTTTAGATGTTCCAAAGGTATTCTCCCCTGGGTTTCTTTGCTTTCAATCACCAGTTATATGGCCTGCTGCTTTTGACAATATACATCATTTGCTTTCTTATTATATTGTGCATTCAATTGTTATATGATGTTCTTGATTGTAAGTCTATGGTATTTGATAATGTTGATGGATATGCTTCTGTATAATTATTATAATCACAATTTTTCAGTAGTACTTTTATATTCACTTTCTTTGTTCTTTGTTCTTTTCGTTGTTTTCAACAATTGTTGGTTACTTTAAGTTATACCTACCTATTTTGGTGATCAAGGTTATAATAATAGTTCTCTCTTTGTAATGTGCAGGTCATCCGAACAATGTGCTCCTGGTATGTTTTCAACGTTGTTGTAAGATTTTACATTTATTTCATGTATATCTTGGCTGCTTATGTTACTGGTATGTTTACCAGCCACAAATCTGAGCTCTGGATTTGGAGAGAACAAACCTGAAAAGTACTATGATATAATTATGGATTCTCTTAAAGATTCATCTTTCACCCTAAATTAAGCGTCGTTTGCTTACAAAATAGAATATTTCTTTACCTCCCTCTGTCCTAAGTCCTAACCCAATTATATTTTGTAACTGTTTCCTCTTTAAGAACTTCAATACTAAAGAATCTGCTTGAATGAAATGTTTCATTTTTCTTAGCTGACACAAATTTTAATAATTTTGTTTCTCTAGAAGTCTTTTGTAGAATGGGAATGCTTGAAATGGCTGGGAATTTGCCAGAGGGCCCTTAATTTATCTAGAAATTCATATTTTCACTTGATTTTAACATTGCTTCTGAAATTTGTTTTTCATTTGGCAAATGACCAGGTTCAATGACAGCAACATGTGCCTGTGATGTATATTGCTTTGGGAAGGTATTACTTGAGCTGGTAACTGGTAAGCTTGGCATTAGTGCTTCCAATGATGCCCAAGTGAAGGAAGTTCTAGAACAGACACTACCATATATCAGTATATATGACAAGGAACTTGTGACCAAAATTGTGGATCCATCTCTGATAGTAGATGAGGATCTTCTAGAGGAAGTATGGGCCATGGCCATCATTGCCAGGTCTTGCCTTAACCCCAAGCCTACAAGACGACCTCTCATGAGATACATCCTGAAGGCTTTAGAGAATCCTTTGAAGGTAGTAAGGGAAGAGAATTGCAGCTCTGCGAGGCTTAGAACTACCTCTTCTAGAGGGTCTTGGAATGCTGCTCTTTTTGGTAGTTGGCGTCACAGCTCATCTGATGTTGTGGCGATTCCAGCAGCCCCTGCTACCAAAGCAGAAGGAAGTAGTAGTTTAAAACAATCGAGAACCACAGGTTCCCAGGGAAGTGGTCAAAATGGTGGAGGTGAACACTCATCTTCACAAAGACGGCATTCTAGGGAGATTTTCCCAGAACCATCTGATGTGCAAGATGCTGAGAGACAAGATGGAGACTAGTAGAGGTTGATTGTCCTTTTTCGTTGTTAATAATACTGCAGGCTTCCCATTTTAAGCGCCAGCACATTGATGCTCAACAAGCTCTTCTCAGAACTGGGGAGTAATTTGGATTTCAAGCCATTTTTGCATGTAGTGGGGAGTTGTCTCCAACAGCCATATCCGTCAATGAGAGGAAACTTAACTGGACTTCCGTGAAGATTGTCTCTAGGGGGAGGCCGGGGAGCTGTTACAGTTTGTGGATGGATCTAGACAGTAAAATTTGGGAATAGGGAAAAAGGGTGTCGGTGCAAGTATGTTCTCATTTGTTTACCGGCTTGTTTCGGCCAAAGCAAGCTACAATTTTTATCTGTAATTGATGGGCTGTTTGTGGTTGGTTCTGTTGTGCCATGTATATTGTAATTGTTCAAGATTTCTTTATTCAAATGAGATTCTAATTTCAATTCAAAAGAAAGAAAAAAGGGAAGAGAAATAAAAGAAACATCAAATTTTATACCAGTCTCATTTCTGAGTTGTCATAGTAGTATCCATGTTTGCTCTCCAGATAAGTCCTATCCTAGCCATGGACTTGTATTTGGTAGCAATATTGATTCCAAGAAAAAAAAAAGTGTTTTAAATAGTCGTACTTAAATTGTGTTTAGAAGAAATGGTTTTTAGTTTAATGGAGGAAAAAAGACTTAGCAAAAATAGTAAGAAGAAAGGTCCCACCGAGATTTGAACTCGGGTTACTGGATTCAGAGTCCAATGTCCTGACCACTAGACCATGGGACCTCAGTTTGATCAACCTTATTGCTATATCTACATAAAGATAAAAAATCAGATTAATCAAAAGAAAATATTGTCTCTTAACAAGCAATGCTGACAGCATCAACATGTCCATGACACTCCCCACTTCTCTCCCTCCGCTGTACCACCGCCACTGTCTCCGGCTCTGGCCACCACGCAACAACCACCCCACAAGAACCCACCGCCCCAACCCTCTGCCAACACAACTCCAAGTTCACCTCTCTCCTCCTCCGCCAGCTCACTAACAACCCACGATCCATACCACAACAACATGATGCCAGCCCCCCTGAAGACAAAATAAAACTACTCGAAATGTCCATCGTCACTAAACGACCCCCGCAATTCCCGGGCTCAGTTTTCAACAACACTTCGACTCGTCATTACGACCTCTTCAAACATTCTTTAAACCCAGCAACAATAATAATAATGATGATGTTGATGTTGATGTTGATGAGGAGATGATAATGAAAGCCTTGGATATAAGAGGAAAGGTGACGGCTGAGATTTTCAAGTGGTTCATGATGAAGAAGGGCAAGTTTGGAACTACCTACTTCACCAACGTCACTGAGAGGTTGCCTGATTTTATTGATTATGTTATGATCAAGGCGGCTGCTTTGAAGAATTCACCTGAATTTGCTGATTATACCTTTAATCTTCGTGCTAAAACGGTTATTGAGGATTCTAATGCTGTGCTTCTTATACGGTATGCTTGTTATGTGCCTTTTTTTTTTGTGGCTAATTTTGAAGTTGCCTATTGGCCTTTTGCTTGTTTATGCTTGGTTCGTGGCAAAATTCTTTACATTTGTATTTACTTTTATTGAATGCGTGATACATCAGGTAATAATCTTGAAGTGCCTAACAGGATTTATAAGATAAATTTGTGTGTTTGTTTTTTCTGTTGAAAAATTCTGTACCTGCTCTCAAATATTTGCTTGCAATTTTGGAACTAAACTAACTCCAGTATTTCAGTGGAAATTTTTTTCAGTTATGAATATTTTTCAAAGCTGGGAAAATGTTTATTTAGTACTGCATTTGTCTCTTAAATTATAACAAAAGTTATTTATTGCGTTGATAATTGATAACTAAGTTCTATGTGGGTGGTTGAAGCACAATGGACTGTCATATCCCAAAATAGCAAAGTTAATATGCATGTCAACAGGGAATCTTGAGTCCATAAGACGTATGGCTGAGTGGTTGAAGTCAATTCATGTGAAGGGTGAATTTCTTGGGGTAGTGCTCCTGAAATCAGGAGGGAACATTTTGGAACGCAGCTTTCAAGAGCTGAATGAGATTGTTAAGTATTTGAAGTGCAGTGGGGTCAGAATGGATTGGATGTGTTGTGTCATGAGTCGATGCCCTATGTTATTGTCTCAGAGTATTGAAGAAACACGAGTGCAGTTTTACTTGGATATAGGAATGACCCAAAATGATTTTGGAATAATGGTCTTCGATTGTCCTAGGGTACATGGCTTTTACAGTCTGGAAGAAATGAAACAAAAGGTGTCTGGCTCTGCACTATTTTACCAGTTATGCAACTTATTTGATGTGGAAAATGCATTGTGTGATGCATTGCCTAGATGATGGAGTAAAAATTTGTGTGATAATAAAAATAGAGACGGTGTTCTTGTTCGTGCAGGTAAGTTACTTGAAGGAGTTTGGCCTTTGTACTGAAGATGTTGGGAGATTACTGGCCTTTAAGCCACAATTAATGGCTTGTAGCATTGAAGAAAGATGGAAGCCTCTTGTTAAGTATTTGTACAAACTTGGAATTTCCCAAGATGGTATGAAGAGGATGCTTATCATTAAACTGATGGTTTTCTGTTTCAATTTGGAGACTACCACTGTTCCCAAGGTAGATTGATCATCATACTGTGTTATTTTTCTCAATATTTTTCCGAATGTCTCCTTTTATAAAAGCAATTGTTTATGTTCCCATTCCTTTTTCCCCACTTACCCAATTGCAATTCCCACCCATGATCTTTCTTTTCATCTTTTTATTCTTTCCCCCAAGAACTTGATTTATGCATTTGTTTAGTTTAATTATGCATCTAACTTGAAACAAATATCTATTATGTTAGATTATGCAATTATTCCTCTCATGCTTTATAATGTGAATACTGACGACACTAGGATACATTTTTCCAGGATATAGGCGTTTGAGATGATGGCATCACCAACATGCTTGTGAAGTTTCCTCCTTACTAACATAAAGCCTCTACAAGAAAATCCGGTCAGCAGTTTGCTTCCTTCTATTTCTTAGCTTATTATGTTATTTTTGACTTTTATTTTTCCACATCACTAAAGACCATTGAGATAATCTATGATGATTTTCTGAAGTACTTTTTTAATTTGTTGAGTGCTATGTAAAAAATTTAAGACTCGAGTCTGGAACCTAATATATGATAAATTTAATTGTCTTTCACTTCCTCGTTATTTCCAAGATTTAAATTAAGCTACAGTGTTTTACTGTTATGTTGTCATGAACTCAGTGTTATGTGGAACTAGACTAATAGAACTGTTTGGTAATATCAAAGAAAGAAGTTGCATGGTTTTTGGATAATATTTCATTTAATCTTTAACGGAGCTGTACTAGAGAAAAAAAATGTTAAAAGTTAATTCTTTGCTTAGTCATTTCTCTTTTGCCAAATATGAGATAGTTGGGGTGATTTTGCTTCAAAATAGCAAATTATGAGTATCTCTGATTGGCTAGCATAACAACAGTGTTCTTTTGGCTGGTAAAATAACATGTAAGGTCACAGTAACCTGCCGAAATTGGAATATCATACAGGTCATATACTTGATGACTAAAGCTGGAGTCAGTGAGAGGGATACCGGGAAGTGTATAGCCCTGGGACCTGAGCTCTTGGGATGTAGCATAGGAAATAAACTTGAAGTCAATGTGAAATATTTTCTGTAACTTGGCATAAAGCTTCAGCAACTAGGTGAGATGATTGCTGATTTTCCCATGCTTCTACGTGAAAATATCGATCTCCTCCGCCCTAAGTATTGGTATTTGCAAAGAACAATGGTCCTTCCTTTGCAGACTCCCATTGAGTTTCCAAGTCGAGGGCATCATGGAGAGCTTGCTCCGCTGAAGTTATCCTTCATATTTCTTATTTATATGTTTGACTATAAGCTTAATCATATTTAAAAAATTCATTCTCAGCCATCCCACATTCTGCGGCTAGTAGAGAGTAGGGTTGTCTGAAATTCCTAAATGGGCACATGCTAATCACATTCAACTATTATCTTATTTAATTAGATCTTTTCATTCTTTTTTCATTTTCATGATCTTCAATACTGATGTGGGTGAAATCTTTTGCAGGTTCTTCAGCTATTCTCTTGAAGAACTGATAATTCCGAGGCACAAGGTTATGTTGGAGAATCAGATTAATTTTTAACTGCGTTACATGTTGGCTTGTTCCAATAAAGAGTTCAATCAGAAGGTTGTAGATATATTGGAAAGACGCCAAAGATTTGAACTAGGTCTCACCGATGTAGAGCTTACTGAATCTCAAACAATTGATGACTAAATAGATAACAGGTAGGAAGTTGATTATTTCTGAAATTGAGAATTTCTATTCTGAACCTCAAGCAGTTGTTTGCTCGACAGGGAGAATGAAAATGGATCAAACCAAGTAACAAGGATTCTCAAAGCTGCTTAACACACTGAATTTCAAGAATTTTGTTCACTGTTTCCAATTTAATCCATATACACATCAACTTTCAAGGTCAGATCTTATTTGTCTATACCATTTCTAACAGGAACTAAAACATTGTAATGTAACTGTAAATTGCCTGTATTCATATGCCAATCTGTAAAATCAAAAATATTTGCACATAATGTAGCCTTCCACATTTTGGAAACGCTAGCGGAATTATGCCCAATGTGAATAGAACTACAGAAGTGATGATAAAATTCCTTTTCAGTTTTGCTGCAAATAACAGTGATATTAACTAGTCTAAAAATGCTGCCACAAAAGATCATACAACATAGGTTAAAAACTTAAATATTAAGAAAAAAACATAAAGAGACTAGAAGCTATGTGATATTTTACAGATTTGAGGAACATTGAAGATTACATTTTCATTGTTTTTAGTCTCTTCTACTTCGCTTCCTGCGTTTTCTGTCCCTGTCATTTTCATCTGAACTTGATGATTCCGAGTCTGACTGGGAGCTTGAAGCGTCTGAATCAGATGAACCAGAAGAATTCTCAGACTCATCACCTGATTCTGATTCTGATACTTGTTTCTGCTGTTGCATAATAAGCCGTGGCATGTTCTTTAAGTATTCACGCAAGTTTTCGGTGATTCCACCAAGCCCAATTGATGTGAAGAAGTTAATGGCGAATCGCGTGTTCTTCGGATTATCCTTGGGGAAAATTGATTCAAAAGAGTCTTGCATTGTTGGGTCTGTTAGCCGCTCATTCAGCAAACGGATGCCAAGATGCTCAGACAGTTCCTGCACCAGAAGCAAGCACCAAACTTAAGAGCTTCACAAAACACCACACCAAGTTAGGGACATTCAAATTGGATACTGGAACTTGCATACAAAGAACATCATTTAACATAAGTGAAGATGGGTAATATTTCAAATAGAGGATCCCCTCAGGCCAAAACAATAGAGCAAGGATAATGAAACTAAGGAAAGATAAGAATAAAACATGGTTTAACTATTGAAACCCACCAAGCTTACAATGCCTTTGAATTTATGAAGCACAATAAAAATTCCTAACGTCTTCACTTATGTTTCTTTACATAAGTTTCTAAACTTAAGCTTGTAATGAAACCAAAAAATATTTCTAAGTTTACAAATATTTATACTACTAAAAAATATCAGTTAGGTTCACCTTCCATCCTTATAAGTTTTCTTCATTTAACAAAACAATAAGAATCAATTAACAGGAACCTGAATATGTAAAAAAAAAAGACATGATCATTAAGTTTCTCACAGCATTTCATGTATTCATCAATTAGTTAAGTACTTATTCACATTATTTTGAGCAACCAAATTTCTAGATGGTCATACTAAGTCACTCATCTTTGTCTCATTCATATCATAACTTTTAATTCACACTTCCAGTAAAGAAAAAAGATTATAAACAGCACTACAAAGAAAGGGAGTGCTAACACAGGGAAACAGACAAGCGAATATGAATCTTTTTACATACCTGGAAGAGAATCTTTATAAAAATACGGGAAGAAGATGTTGTGTCCTCCTCAGTTAAGCGTATATAGGCTAAAACATGCCAAGGTAGAGCAAATGTTCCAAGCAAATGTGCAAAAAACTTGGCCACATTACGTAATTTATTGGTTTCAAGCCGATGAATCATGGAATATTGCTGGACAAAGCATTTCTCAAAATTTTCTTGATGGACTCTGTTTATCGTGCAAAACCGCTGCCCCAAAAGCCCATAATACCGAAGGTAAGTTCTCTCCTGACTGCAACACTCCAAAAGCATAATACACAACTCCATCTATGCAAGTGGAAACAAGACAACAAAAAGTTAACAAGTCAATGAAACCAAAAATCTAAAACAATATGCTGGAATATTAAATAACCAAAAGGAGAAGCTCAGCCAAGGGATAAAGCATAAGTTGCTTGCAAGTTAATTGGGATAAAAAAATTGATGATTTTAATGAGAATACAAGAAAAGCTTGGAAATTTCACTATTGATCACTAAAAATAAGCCATTGGTCTAGCATTTAAACACAAAGACCAGGAAGATTCCAAACATCTACGAAGTCAAAGAGATCCATCTCATTTAAAATTTTAATATCAGCCAACTTCTTCGTTCAAGTGGACCTTAAGGCACTTTCAGAAATATGTAAACATTCAAATTTGGGTAGCCTAAATCCAACCGGTTGAGAATCAGCTAGTTCAGGAGTAAATAAATTTTCACCTTGAAACTTGAAATTGCACTCAAAACTTAAATTTCTATCAAGTGTCTGGCAAAATAATGGTTCAGGCATCTAATTGATTTTCAAATTTACCCAGATTTGGATTGATTGACCTAATATTAATATCTTGTAAATTTTTAACTGGCTGATGCAAAACATTGTTACTATTGATCCATCTCTTCATCCATATAGTAGCACAAAAGCATAGTAGATGATTGTATTTGTCAGAGAATAGGAAACAATCAAAGAATATGCCATTTGATATATTTTACCATTTAATTGCTTACCTCTTGACCTGGCTCCAGTTTAATTTTCAATAGTTTGTGGCCAGCCTCTTCAAAATCTACACTAGACATAATTGTTAGATAGATTGTCCTTCTAAGATTTACAAGGTTCGTTTCCGTCTCATCTTTAATTTTCATCTGCTCCTCTTCTTCTTCAGACTCCTCATCGTCATCACCATCATCATCCTCATCCTCATCACCAGAAGCTGCATCAGAACCTTCTTCATCATCAGACTCCTCACCAAGGATGGTTTTCTTCAATTCTTCATAGCATTTTTCATTCTCCAAGAACTTAGGATCCGGTCTGAAGATATCTGTAGATTGGAGGTGGAAAAACATTTACAATAATAAAAAAAATGGTAATCAATCTAACAGCTGAAAACATGTTATAGTCAAAGACATACCAAGGGTAATCTCTGGATCTATATCATCTTGAAGCGATATCTCATGTGTCAATTGATCTTCAATCTCTACAAGGTCCAGCTCTGGTCGAACAGCAGGGTACCCCTGAAAATTCATAAATTCACAAAAAGAGCATTAGGATTTAAGTCTCTGCATTAATGAGCACTAAGTTAATGCAAGTCAATATTCATACTAGAATTTCAAGAAGGCAAAAACCATTGTACCTGAAATTTGGCTTTCCTTATAGCAAACAAGCCTTCAATCAAAAATTGAACTCGTTTGTCTATCTCTCCTTCATGAAGAATTCCACGAAACCGTTCAAAAATACCTGCACAAATTAAAACTATGAGTAAAACAAAAAAAACCAACGATTACACAAATCGTGGACCTTATAAAAGATATAGACAGTTATGATTTCTCTGATGCACATAATAACCAAACCAAATAAACTAATGCATGAAAGGAGAATAACATGCATGCACACACCCAGATAACTTTTGCTCAATAAAATGTTAATGCAACTTATAGCCAAGAATATGGTCATGAGTAAATTTTGATAAACAAATGTACAAGCAACCCATGTACATTGACTAATTGTGTAGATTAAACCATAGCAAGACCAAATAATAATAATAATGATAATAATAACATTAATAATTATTATTATTATAATTATAATTATAATAATAATAATTATTAATAAATGAACTGAAGTTAAAGACTCCAATTTGTTCAAGGTATGCTGCAACGAAGAGTAATTCACAATCCTATAAAATTCACAGATAGAACCACTGCACAGAGACACAATTCAAATAGCATACGCACCATGAAGTCCTTTTGGTGAAAGATCCTGAAGAATTGATCCACACTCCGTGACAAAACCTACAGCAACTTCAACACTATCATCTGTAGGATTCTCCAGCAAAACGGTGAGCAGCTCCAGAGCAATAATCTCATGAGCCACTTGTTGGTTTACTAAGTGTGCTATAAATTTAACAGCGGCAAGTAATTGTGGCTGCAAGCCAATAGCTAAAACAATCAGAGGAAAATCTAAAAGAAGAGACAATTCCAATCAGTCAATATGAAACACACAAAATGAAAAAAAGGGGCAATATACTCACTTTATCATTCCGCTTATAAGCTCTCTTGAGCTGCAGAACTATCCTTCTCAACAAGAGTTCACCAACCTCAGGAAATTTGGTGTTAACAACAGCTGACAAAGCAGCAAACACATCTGTAAAACCAGGAGATGCCATTTGAGACTTCATACACGATCGACAGAAAAGACCTCTTCCCCTAATCAGATTCTCAGCAAAAAGTTCAGGAATAATATTCTTAATATTAGTTGCATTGACCTTGTTGACAAGCCCATTAATACTCTTACGGAGAGCATCCCACGTCAAACGCTGATACTCAACACTGCTCTTATCTTGCACCTCTTTCATCATCCGTGCCAACTTAAACGGAGGAATATAAACCCCTCCACTCCTTCCCAAACTCAATGCACCACCATTCACATTCCCCTCTTGTCCCCCACCCTTAACTTTCAAATACTCAGCAGCCTTTCCATCTTCCTTCCAACTTTCCTCTTGTCTTATATCCTTCTCCTTATCTCTCCTATACTTCACATCATTATCACCATCTTTCCTTCTTTCCCTCCCATCCCTGTACTTTCTATCACCTTCTTCACCATTATTGCGCAGCCTCCTATCATTATCATCGCGTCTCCTGTCCCTTCCTCTGTCTGATTTTCTCCAGGCTTCCCTGTGATCATCCTGTTCATCCCTATGCTTATGTTGGTACCTGTTTCTACCATAGTCATTCTCAATCTCCTTTCTTTTCTCCCCATTCTCGTCCAAGCGCCATCTCTCTCTTTCCCGTTCTCTTCGGTCTCTTTTTAAATTCATTTCATCCTTCTCATCAATATTGTCATCTCTTTTCCTTTCTTTTTGGTCTCTTTTCACATGCTTCTCATCCTTCGCATCATTATCATCATTATTTCTATTAATTTCTTCATCACTCTTACTCGCCTCTTTTAATTCTCTTCGCCTGTCACGCGTATCATTTCTCTCATTTTCACGCATATCTCTTCTATCCCTTTCGCTAGAATCTCCATTGTCATCCTTACCATTGCTACGCTCATCGCGTCTCTCATGTCGTTCGCGTCTCCCTTTATGCCGTTTTTGGTCAGAATCCGACGAATTCTCTGACTCGCCGCCACGATCACGCCGACCAGCTGATCTGTATTCCTTGTTTCTCTCACTGTAACGGCGGTATCTGTCTCTCTCGTCATCGCTAGATTCACTACTGTATCGTCTAGCCATTACCAATCCAAAAACCCTAATTTACTAACTCTCTTGATAAATAATTTCAATAGACTGTTCTATGCCAAAATGAAAACTCCAGAATCTAAAACGCAGCGTACCTGGTTCAGAAAAACAAGTTTTCCTTGTATTGTTGTGCGTTCTGTGCTTTTGGATCTATAAACCCTAAGCTCGCAATTATAGCGAGCACTCCAGATAAAACTTTTTCGGTCCGAACTGGTGAACCGCCATGATTGAAGCCGATCCGGTCGGTTTTTTATAGGAGAAATCCGCTAAAAATATATGTATATTGTATATCTAGAAAGATATTTTGTGAAAAATAATAAATTACAATTATATTTTTTAAGATCCAAACATAATTTGAGCTCCAAAAATAAAAAAGAAAAATATTTTTCAAAAGAGATAAAATTTGTAATCGTCACTTGTATAATACAACGTAGTATAAAATGATTGAAGGAGTAAATATTAAAAAAATGATGTAATAAATATAATAATATTAATAATTTAATTTTTAGGGTAAAAAAATAATTTTGTTAAGACATCAAATTATATAAAAGTTTGTACAAATTAATTATTTCTACATGTTTTGCATGTCATAGTTTACAGATATAATGTTGAGTATTATATATTAAATTAGGCATGTATATATTCATTAATTGTATATTATTAATTATTTATTTTATTATTAATTAAAAATAATTAAATAAAATTTATTTATTATTGAACTTTTAAGGCATCATGTATGACATAAGTTTTAATGTGTAGAGATTTAATTATTTTATTTTATTTTATGATGGACCAAAATAAAATAAAAGACTATAAATAATATATTGAGATCTCTAATCTAAAGCCTAACATATTATTTATTCACATCCTATCAGTGAATGACGGTAACTTTTCTCTCATAAAAAAAAAATTTAGACGTAGAAAGCATCAACTCTAATTTTTCTGCGTCTCCATAGATTTACATACGTTTTCGATTTTATTTTTTTTTATAATTCAATATGAGATCCTAACTATGATGATTCTTTCACTAATTAAAAATTTCATCCTATAAATAGTATCAGAGCACTCATGTTAAATTATTAAAAGATAAAAAATTTAATACTAAATTAGAAAATTTTGAAGTGTGCGTTAATTGAATTATATTAAAATTTATGATTCAAACATAACTATTATAAAAGAAAAGGCTATACGCAACATGCACAAAAAAACAAAATACGGCATGTTCAATTTAATCCAACGTTGTTGTTTGCATTAATATATTATATATATATATATATATATATATATATATGCTTTGATTGCATTGAATTGATTGTTGAATACGTACACTAAATTAATTATGTATATTATATATGTATATATGTGCTTTCACAAAAGGTTGTTGAATTGATTATATATATATATATATATATATTAAGTGCATTGTGAAAGCGTTAAAATCAAAATGCATTATATAATATATTATATTTTTTATGATAGCGTTATTTGAAATTATAGAATATGTTTTTATTATTATTTTGGATTCAATTAAATAAATAAAAAGGGGTTGAAGTTAAATTTTATTGAAAGTCAAATTGATAATTTAACTTTAATGGAATTTCTTCTTATTTGTAGTATATATTAAGTAGTTAGTGTTCACAAATTTTAAGAATTTATCAGGTCAATTTTATATGGCTCATAAAGATTTTACGGGACTCAAATTTTTTATTCTTAACATACTAGCCAAATCAAGTAAGTTATGATGGACCTGAGCTCATTTTGGGTTTAAGATATTGGATAAAATTTATAGTTTGGGTAATTCAGAAATGTTAGACTTAACCTGACCTAACCACTTTAGTCCCTACCCATTTCGGTCCCGTCCTAATTTTGACATAATTTAATTATTGACTTTTGACCGTTAACTTTGACTTTGATCATTCTATTTTTTCTCCTTTTTACTACAAACTAATATCCAGTATTTTAAAATAAATTAAATTGAATTAAAATGTCACCAAAGTGACATCTTTTATGCAGATTTATTTATTTTGAAATATGTGGGTATTATTAAAGAAAATAAATAATTGTGTTTAAATTTATGCAAAAAATAATCGGCCCAAAGGAAGATTATTTTTTGGTCAGATAATAAACACATGTGACAGTAAATATATGATAAACTTTGGCACTTTCTATGCATATAATATGTTAGTCCAAAGAAAGACGTATTATTAGCAGAATCTATTATCAATATTTATTGTCCAAGTTTTTAGAGTACCGTTTACAAATTATTATTTCTGTCCAAAGACTAAATAGCAATGTTATATTTGGTATCTTATAATGGCCCAATTTATTATATCTTATGCCATGTGTGTGTATGAATGTATGATTAAATGACATGGTTATTGATTGTGAGTTTTTTGTTTATTCTATACAGTAAATGTTTCTTCTATATTTTCCAACTTGAACAACATTCCAGTGCTTAACGGCACTAACTTCAGAAAATAGAAGGAGCACATTATCATTGTTCTTGAATGTATGGATCTAAACTATGCAATCCGGATGGAAGAACCTCCCTCTCCTACTGATAGCAGTACTATTGAACAAATGGCACTTTATGAAAAATGAGAGCGTTCTAACTGCATGAGTCTAATGATTATGAAGCACTCTATTCCAGATACCATCAAGGGAGCAGTACCTGAGGAAGAAAATGCTAAAAAGTTCCTAAGCCAAATAGTAGACCGATTCGCTGGTAATGAAAAGGTCGAAACAAGCACCATTTTTTCTAAGCTTGTTTCAATACGGTATAAAGGTAAAGGAAATATAAGAGAGTACATTATGAAAATGTCTAATCTTGTTACAAGATTAAGGGCATTAAAGTTAGAGTTGTCTAATAACATTCTTGTGCACCTGGTCTTGATCTCTTTTCCTGCACAATACAGTCCTTTTAAGATCAGTTATAATACTCAAAATGAGAAATGGACTCTTAATGAGCTCATTGCTCAATATGTACAAGAGGAACAGAGATTGAAACAAGAAAAGATAGAGAGTGCTCATTTAGCAACTTCTTCCAATGACAATGTTGTTAACAAGAAAATGAAATGGAATAATAAAGGAAAAAGAGCTGCAGACATTGGAACTTCACAGCCTAAAGTGCAAAAGAAACAAAATGTTGAAATCTCTTATTACTTTTGCAAGAAAATTAGACATGTGAATAAGGATTGTTCCAAGTATGCAAAATGGCTTGACAAAAGGGATAAAGTTCTCAACTTTGTTTATTTAAAAGTTAATTTGGTTTTAGTACCAAGTCACATTTGGTGGATAGATACGGGTGCAACTACTCACATAAGTGTAACTATGCAGGGTTGTCTAAAGAGCTGACCGCCAACGGATGTTGAAAGATTCATCTATGTAGGTGATGGCAACAAGGCTTCTGTTGAGGCAATTGAATTTTTTAGATTACAACTAGAATCTGATTTTTATTTGGATTTGCATGAGACTTTTTATGTACTGTCATTTACACGGAATTTAATTTCTATTTCTTGTTTAGACAAATTCGGCTATTCTTGTTCTTTTGAAAATGGAAAATTTAGTCTCTTTCAGAATTTAAATATTATTGGTACCAATTCTTTAGTTAATAATGTATATCAATTGGATCTCCATGCCTCACAAATTAATGAAACCTTGTATGTAAGCAATTATGGTATAAAGCGCAAATTAATTAATGAGAATTCTTATATGTTATGGCACAAGCGTTTATGACACATTTTTAAACAAATAATTCAAAGGCTTGTGTCAGAATGAATTCTAAATTCCCTTGATTTTTCAAATTTTAAAATATGTATTGAATGTATTAAGGAAAAACAAACAAATATTAGATAAGTTGGTGCCAACAGGAGTTCAAACATTTTGAAATTAATTCATACTGATATTTGTGGTCCATTCCCTACTGCTTCCTGGAATGGTCAACAATATTTTATTACTTTCATAGAAGATTGTTCTCGTTATGGGTATCTATACTTGATTCATGAGAAGTCTCAATCATTGGATGTTTTCAAAGCCTATAAAGCTGAAGTTGAAAATTAGGTTGATAAGAAAATTAAAGCCGTTAAATTTGATCGTGGTGTGAGTTCTATGGCAGATATGACGGATCAGATTAACAACCTTCAAGCTCTTTTGCGAGATATTTGCAAGAATGTGGCATCGTTCCTCAATACACCATGTCGAGAACTCCAAGTCAAAATGGTGTAGCTGAGAGACGAAATCGGACCCTAAAGGATATGGTTAGAAGTATGATAAATCATTCTTCTTTACCAGAATCTCTTTGGGGTGAAGCCTAAAGACTGCAGTATATATCCTTAATCGAGTTCCAAGTAAAGCAGTAGCTAAAACCCCATATGAACTATGGACTGGAAAGAAGCCTAATATTAAGCATTTGCATGTCTGGGGTTGTTCAACTTAGGCTAGGCCATACAAGCCTAATGAAAGAAAGTTGGACTCAAGAATAGTAAACTGCTATTTTGTTGGATACTCGGAGAGATCGAGGGGTTTCAAGTTTTTTGATCCCTCAAGCAGATCCTTTTTTGAGACAGGGAATGCTAAGTTCATTGAGGATGTTGAATATAGTGGGAGTGCTAAACTCAGGAACATTGTCTTTGAAGAGGAATATGTAACTATTCCTAATATTACAATCGATAATGGCTAGGTAATTGCACCTGTCATTATGCTGGATGCAAATACAGATAATCAAGACGTTCCTGAGCTACCTTCTGCTAATATTGAAGAACTTACTCTTACTTATGTAGAGAAGCAACAACAACAACCTCAATTAGAAGTGCCATTAAAGGAATCCACCAGGAAAAAGATGTTGGATATCGAGTGTGTGACATACGAGTGTATACGTAATTTCAAAAATTAACTATACGCAGCGGAAGCATGTTACAAATACACTCATTTTAACAATCTCAACATATATCACATATATGCATAAGTATAACAATTATACAAATATAAACATGATGAACAATTGTATTAATAACATAATGTAAAATACTCACCTAATGAAGGTAGTTTTACAAATTCTTCAAGTCCTTCAACAATCCATGTGAAGAGCTCACATTGAAATGTATTGTTGAACAATTCTAGTCCATAACTTTTAGTGGGATTAAGGAATTAGAATGGTAACTTAGTTTTAGAATTTTCAGTAACTTGTATTCAAACTCTTTTGAATACAAGTTTGTTTCTTAAATGGAGATGGTAAATATTTTTTATACAATTCTTGTATTAATTAGAAATATTTAACATACAACTCTTGTATAATACTTAGAAATAATTTTCATAAGATTAATAATAGTGAACAACTCTTGTCATAATTATTAATCTCTTTCTCAATTTACTTTTGTTCATTATAATCCATCCATAAGAGAAGAAGATGAAGAGAAGCTCTACATTTTTCAACACTTGAAAATGAACAAAAACTAAAATTCTTTCTTACCTTTTTTCTCTTCACCTTGTCGAATTCTTCCCTTACAATTGAATGAATGAATTTAATTGTTATCAAAAATTTATTTTGTTTATTCAACACTTTGATTAAATAAAAGGAAGTGCTCTACCAATTTTATTATTGGTCTCCCACTTAGGATTAATTAAACCAAGCATTAGAATAATGACCACCTAAATTAATCTTTACCTAACAAATATAATTATTTTAATTATAATGGGTAATTAAATTGTCAACATCTAGGCCCCTCATTGTATTAAAATACAATGTCATGATCTATATATATTATAATATTATCTAATAATATATAATTTAATTATTTAAAATAATTTTGAATAATTATTTTTTATCTTACTAATTTTTTACTACCAATGTTAATGGTAAAAAGGTAAAATCAAATTAGTGAACAAAATTTTACCATTTGTCAATATTCTATTAATTAATAACTCTTATTAATTAATTAAGTGATAAACTTAACAATTAAGTCATGACAAATACGCATCCCGAGGGATTCGGAAACAATTATTCTATTTTGCTGAAATTTATTAAATCGAATTAATTCAATCCAATCCGCTACCCCAATGCGCAATGAGTACACTTCATATTGTGAGATTTTCTAGGTCCACACCTAATTTGTCATATGGAGCTCCTCCATACATCCGTGAACGATGCCCCACACACACGTTATGGATATTACAAATTAGCGTATTAGACCATGCAAGTTGAGGTTATTGCATATTCGTGTAATCCTTCTATCATTTATATCCTTGAAGAGCAGAGATATAGATCATCACCGTTAAATCTCTATTTGCTCAACGATGAACTTATCTCCAGATTTATATTTTATTAAACAATATCCACAAACACTTTTGTAATATTGTTTATTCCTTCGAAATATATTTTTCGAGGTTTATGCTTGTAGCCACAAGACTTTCTGAAATACAATCTCGGAGCATCAAGATATATAACCCACTTATATGAGTTGATGGATCCCATATCTACGCACACCGGACTCCATGAGCATCGGACTATACCCAGCGACACCCAGCGGTCAAACCATGAAAGGTTTATGATATGTGTGGAACCAAAGTATGGTGGATCATTCACAAGCCCATCATAGCGCTCATGTCAAAGGACCATAAATACTACTCAACTCGGAAGACCTTCCATTGACGGCTTTATGAGATGTTTATTGGATGTCTTCGTAAGTCTGTTCAATATCCAGTCTTTACTGAATACCTGCATCTCTATACGAGCTTCCTACTAAGCTCATGGTTTGTTAAGACTAACCATCTGAACCATTCAGATATAGACATACACTAATCTATATTAATAGATTCCACCGATAGACCCGCATCGATGAAATTAGATCAAGAACATTATTTTTTAGAACATACTTGCATAATGACATTTCCTAGTACCATCTGCAACTCCTTGCAGCTATGTTATTACTAATATATTCTCAGGTCATTGTCCAATTTTAGACAAGACTCTAACTCTTTAGATTTCGCTAACTCTTATAAACTTACTAACTCTTAGTACTTATAACTATTAGCGTTGCTAACTCTTAGCACTGGTCTAAACTCCTTTAGACCAGATCTGAACTCCTTTTAAATCATACAATGTCTGAAACGTTACAAGCATCTTACCATTTAATAATAAATAATATTAACGATTTTATTAGAAATGATAATTATGTAAATACTATCATTATATATTTATATATTTTGGGATGGCACGTAAGCACAAATTCCAACAAAGGAGATCAACGATTTCAGATGATTATGTCATATATCTCTAAAAACATGAGTTTGATATAGAACTGGAAGATGATCCAATAACTTTCAGTCAAGTCAAACAAAGTGTGAACTCCAAGAAATTGATAAATGTCATGAAAGATAAGATGAAATCAATGCAAGACAATGACGTTTGGGATTTTGTCGAATTGCCTAAAGGAGCGAAACTAATTGGTTGTAAATGGATTTTCAAAACCAAACGAGATTCGAAAGGTAATGTCGAAAAATATAAGGTATGTCTAGTCGCAAAAGGTTTCACTCAAAAGGAAGGCATTGATTATAAAGAGACTTTTTCTCTAGTTTTATCAAAAGACTCTTTTAGAATTATTATGGCACTTGTAACTTATTATGATTTAGAGCTACATCAGATAGACGTAAAGACTGCGTTTTTCAATAGCGACATTGAAGAAACCATATACATGTTGCAACCAGAGAACTTTGAATCCACAGATTCAAAACATTTAGTGTGCAAATTAAAGAAGTCCATCTATGGTTTAAAGCAAGCATCCCGTCAATGGTATCGAAAATTTGATCAAGTGATTACCTCATTTGGTTTTAAAGAAAACACTGTTGATCAATGCATTTATCACAAAATCAGTGGGAGCAAATTTATTCTTCTTATCTTATCTGTGGATGACATTCTACTAGCAAGCAGTGATATAGGATTGTTGCATGAAATCAAGATATTTCTTTCAAATAAATTTGAAATGAAAGATCTTGAGAATGCTTCTTTTGTGTTAGGCATACAGATTCACCGAGATCGTTCTTGTGGCATACTTGGCTTATCACAAAAGGCGTATATCGATAAGGTGCTTAGTAGATTTGACATGAAGAATTGTGCATCAGGAGACACACCCATTGCTAAAGGTGATAAATTTAGTTTGCTTCAATGCCCAAGAAATGAGATTGAGAAGAAAGAAATGGAAAATATCCTTTATACGTCGACAATAGAGAGTCTCATATATGCTCAAGTTTGTACGCGTCCGGATATTGCGTATATAGTTGGAATTCTTGACAGATATCTAAGTAATGTAGGAATGGATCACTAGAGAGCCATTAAAAAAGTTACGCGATATCTACAGAGAATAAAAGATTACATGCTCACATATCAGAGATCATATCATTTAGAGATCATTGGATATTCAGACTCCGATTTTACTAGTTGTCTTAATAGCAGAAGATCAACTTCAGGTTATGTCTTCCTAGTGACTGGGGGAGCTGTGTCATGGAAGAGTGTCAAGCATACACTCATAACTTCATCTACCATAGAAGTAGAATTTGTAACTTGCTATGAGGCATCAAATCAAGTAATATGGTTGCGAAATTTTATCATTGGGTTACAAATTATCGATGACATTGAGAGACCATTAAGAATAAATTATGATAATAAAGTCGTTGAATTATATTCTAAGAACAACAAAAGCTCGTCAAAATTGAAGCACTTTAACATCAAGTTTCTTGTTATTAAAGAGAGAGTTTAGAGTCTTCCGGTGTCTATTGAACATATCAGTACAAACTTAATGATTGCGGATCCGCTTACTAAGGGTGTACCATCTAAGGTGTTTCATAAGTATGTGACTCGTATGGGTGTGGTTCATCCTGATGATATGCTTTTATAGTGAGAGTTTGTTTCTTAATGTTCAATTACAGTTGACATGTTTTCTGATTAAACTTAAGTATTACTCTTTATTTATTTATTGAAAACTTTAAAATAAAGTTATATTCTTTCAATTGCAGTTTTGCATAAAGTTTTAAAAGTATATCGTTGAACTCTTATGAGTTATAAAGTAGGACCAATTGAAAATAGGCATGTTAAGGGATCACGTTGCATGAAATATTTATGTTACACATTCATGTTTGATCTATGTCATTAATTATATTGATTTATGTGACCATTTATGGGTTTAATTACAAGAAAGATAACGAAGATCGCTTTGATCCTATATTAATATAATTGATGGACCAGATTGTTAAGAGATGTCTTTTATTAAGATAGCAAATATTGAGCTCATAAAGTTATTTGGTAATGTACAATTGTAAAGTGACATATGTGGCCCAAGTGGAAGATTGTTGGGTATTATATATTAAAGTGGGCCTACATATATTAATTAATTGTACATTATTGGCTATCTATTTTTTTGTCCATTAAAAGTGATCAAATAAAATTTATTTATTATTAGGTTTTTAGGGCATCCGTATGGCATTGACTTTAATGTGTAGAGACTCAATTATTTTATTTTATTTTATGATGGGCTAAAATAAAATAAAATACTATAAATAATAGGTTGAGATCCCCAGTCTAAATCCTAACATATTATTCATTTACATTCCATCAGTGAGTGACGGGAGCTTTTTTCTTATAAAGAAAAGGTTTAGACGTAGAAGGCATCAACTCCAATTTTTTTGCGTCTCCATAAATTTAAGTATGCTTCCAATTTCTTTTTTTTTTATGATTCAATATAAAATCTTAATTATAGTGATTCTTCACCAATTAAAAATTTTATTCTACATATAATTGAATAAAATTAGTTATCATTAGATAGGCCTAAATTACTTATAAAATTAGGAAAATTTGTATCTTAATTGTGTGCTAACAATTAATGATTATTATGTGTTAAGAAGTTGTTATGTTTTTTTATTTTTATTAATATAATAATTATATAATATTAATTAATAATAGACATATAATATATCATATCAGTTGAAATACTTTATAAATATAGTATTATTGAATTATAATAGTCTTTTATTTTGTGTAACCAATAATGTTACACTAATAAAGTTTTGGATATTAAATTTATATTTCAACTAATATGATATTTTATGTATTTATTATTGTTGGTGTTGTACAATTATCATGTTAATAATAATTAAAAAGTTAACAATGACTTCACACATGATAATTATTGATTAGTGATATATTAATTAGGATACAAATTTTATAAGTTTAACATTAGGGATAAAGATATTTTTGTCTCACAAATTTAACATAATTTTTAATTTTATTTCACGAATTTTATAAAATTAAATTTTGTCCTAATCCACGAGTGAGATTCCATTAAATTAAACAAATCTCTTTTAATTGTACATTGACAAATTTGCTATTCGTTATTATGTTAATTAAAAATGATAATGTGAATACATTATACAATGTACACGTGTCAGTTATTAATGAGCTATTAAAAATAAATACGTGACACTTTTAATAAGTTAAAAATTTAATATTTATTACAAAATTATTTTATAATTAAAATAAATAAAATTAAACTACCAAAATCGACGACTGTTATCACCAGCCACTACCAATTGTCAAATTTCGATAACAAAAATAGACAAAATTTACGTCATTTAATTCTATTTTTTTTATATCTATACAATGGTAAAATAATTTTTGTCAAAAGAAAACAATAAGATAGCCAAAAACATAAATTAAAAATAAGGAGAAAGTGGCAGCCACCGCGCGCTACAGTGGGATGGTGGCGTGCACCGCTCCCACCATTCAATAGCAAACGGCGATGGTCGCCATCAACACCCCCTGCTGCCAATCGAGCATCGAATGATATGACGGTGACCACCGTCTCCTACAATATTTTTTTTTTCACTTTTGACACATCTATAGTACTCTGTTAACCAAAACAATTTTACCATTACGTAAATCATAAAATTTTGAGTCTAATAAAATTAATTTTAAGTCAAATCACAATTAATTACCGACGACCGATAAATTACTGACAACACCGGCGACTACTTTCTTTTTATTTTATTTTATTTTATTATTCAGTTTCTTACTATCCGGCAATGATATCGTGTATTAAAAGTACAGTACGTTAGAAATTCATCCAAAAGAACAGAATCACAAGCAAGCAATAAATAGATTTGACTAAGGTGTCACTTACTTAGCAGCCCAAGAATTGAAAATCTTGTGTCATGAACTTCCTCTAAAGGTTACATAGTTGAGAACCAAAACTTTGATGTTAATGTCAATGACTGTATAAGCTGTGGCACACAAGATCCTGGTGTTTCCTTGCATATACAATTCAACAGGTACAAATGAAATTGAAGACCCATGATCTAATTTATTCCAAGGCGACATAGAGGGTTCCGCTTGATGAGACCAAGATCCACCTACAATAATAAGAGATATATGTAAAGGCATTTTCTATTTGAAGGCAATATGACATCAGCTAGCAAATGGAAAATATGCAGTACCTTGTGTCCAAACAGATCTCTGATATTATCAATCCCGTACAGTATCATAGTAGGTCTGGTTCAAAAGGTTTAATAATATCAATATATTATCATAGCATCTAGTATGAGCTTTGAATCAGAAGCATATCAAAGATAGACATGATATCAATATTCCATTTAATTTTGATTCTTTGAAGAACCATAATAGTCTTCTTACCTCTCAAGGGAAAGACCCCATGCAATAACACGTACATCTTCTGGGAATCCCATAGGAAGCAACATTTCAGGCCTGAACATGCCAGAATTCCCAATCTCCACCCATTTCCCTAAGCCTTCATGATAACTGGCAAATTACAGGATTATATGTCAAATTGCTGACTATCAAAACATACAACACCAAATTAAAGGAATTTATAATTACATACCTGAAAATCTCCATACTAGGTTCAGTATATGGATTGTACGCAGGCTTAAAACGCAGCTTGGACATGCCTATGATTAGAGGAGAATGAAAATGTCACATTTCTCCTCATTGTTGTAGATTTTAGCCAAGGGAGTAGCAAGAGAAAAGAAAAGAAAGATTAATTTTGCTGATTATTCTTGTAGAAAGTGGAAAGCCATCATTTTAGGAAAGTTCTTTATCAAAACTCATACTATCTAATATTTCAGGCCATAGAGCTATCTTTTACTGCTTTCTAACAACATTTATTGGTGAAAATTATATGCATATTAAAAAGCAGAATTCATAAAATGAGATTTCAATCCATGATGGCTGCAGAATACCACAAATGAAAACAGAGTAAATAACCATAATATAGTTGTAAGGAACTGATCTTCACTTCATTTGACCTCAAAAAATCAGATCCTCAAAAGCCAACTTATTCACCATCAAAGTACCAGAAGCCAACTAGATTTTTATTAGAATGTTATTGCATTACCCAAACGCGAGAAGAAATCATGCAGGACTCCAATCAAGTCACCGAGAGTAAGCCCCCTATCGCATACCAGGCCTGAAACCAAAATCAGAAACTTAGATTATTGGTTCAAAAAGACACAGTATCTACATCATCCAGGTTAATAATTTGAAATGCTAGTGGTGCAATGATTCCAAAGCAACACAGAAGTTTATCTGTGGCTGAAATGCATAAGGCTGGCATTTGGAACATAGGTAACAACCCAACTGGATTGGACATATATCCAGCTACTCATAACAAAACCTTAAATCAACAAAATGAATTGTTGGCTACCCCATATCCAGATGTTGGGTCAAGTTATTAGCACAATCAAGGTTATTCACCGTTGTGAATATACAGACACAGAGCTATGACATACTAAAATGTTGTCAACATTTTAATACTGCTTAACTTAACCTCAATATACATGATTAACTGATCAACACCTTCTATTTGGTGGAATTCTGCAAGATGTGTTCGATCGACAGCTTCGTTTCTGAAAACACGATCAATAGAGAAGTATTTTTTCAGTGCAAAAGATTTCTGCAAATAAAACCAATCAACAGAAACTATTCAGTCACATAAACATGACACCGCAACCAAAATTCTTCACATAACACTGGAAAAAAATTTAAAACATCGTAAAACATAGACAAATATTTTCTTAAAATAAGACCTGATGGTCATATATTCAGTATTAAGATCTTCAGAAAATTTTGAGGCAATCTAGCAGAGACCAATGGGGCCTCAAGGCTCTGAGAACAACATTTCTTTTTTCCCATCTAATGTATCTTGAAGCAAGGTGCCAGTATAGCGCCCTTTGTGTATTTGCACCAAGGTAAAATGGGAGTTTAATATCAAAAAGAAAAAAGAAAGAGGTTTCTGGATCTGAAAATAGAGACACTGAGGAGTACTAAATTTTTTGAAAATTCAGGAATACAAAAACCTCTGCTAGTGCCTTGAGCATCCTGGAAGAGACGGCAGTCGTGTGAGTCCTCAGGAGGTTTTTGTTTGCTTCCTCTCTTTTCCACTCATATCCATATCTTTGAAAAATATATGTTAAAATTAAATCAGAAAGCAATTCTTAAAGTGAGGACAAGTAATGAAGATTTAAGAAAAAAGCATACCCTCTGGACCCATAACCACCAGACTCATGCACATGCTTCACCAGCTCAACGTAATCTTCTGGCAGTTCCCTTGTAGTGGAAGGTACTACATGTGCCAGCCAAATGACCATCAGAAGGAAACCATAAGGAGCAGAGTTACCACAATCATGCAAATGAAGTCATACAAACCTTCCAAGAAGAATGTATCGTGTGAATCACGGGCAGGGTGTTGTTGTGGCTGGAACAATGCATCAAAGTTCCAGAAGCTACCAGTTGACAAATACACAGGTTAATATTCAAGTCCACATTATCATTAACTACATTTAAAGTAGTAAGTTGCATGCATTCAAATACTTTAACAGGAAGAGATTGAAACATATTTTCGAAATAACTCATTCAAAGGATTAGCAATGCAGCTCCGTCAACTCATCTTACTAGGCTTCTGGAAAATAAATGATGCAATACCAACACTCTTAAGTAAACTTTCCCTTCAATAACTAAAAATTTGTTCAATACCTCTTGTCAGGTTTCCAAAGGCAACCTGCTTCATAGAAGACGACCGACTCAGTAAATGTTTTTGGTTTCATTTCATCAAATAATTGACCTTGAAAACTTATTACTTCATTCCACTACGACCAAGTGTGACCAAGAATAAGAAATAAAACACAAGAACAAAGATGTGGCTGCAAATAGCCACCAGGTTCCTGGGGAGAAGGAATACATAGTTTCCACTTCCAACAAACCACAAGAGGGGCTTGTGAAAATCTTCCAAAGGATGCAGAGATATTAACAAGTTATTTTCTTTTTCTTCCACTATTCCAGTGGACGGTGGAAAGCAGCAAGCGGCAATAACAATCCCAACTGCACTGTTGATCTCAGCAACCAGAAACCACCTTACTCATCAACGCTTTTAACTATATGTTACTTGGGGCTTACTACATAAAGCAAAAACTGCCAGACATACAATTTCAAGCTTGATTGATAATCAAGCAAAAATGAGAATAATATCACACTAAAAAAGAGTGGGTTACAAGACTGACCTGCTTTCAACAAAATTGTTTGTCGGCATCTCCTCGAAACTGTGAACCAACAAAGGATCGACATACAGCAATATCAGAATCAAAAACATAAATACTATGACAAAACATATAAATCTGCCAAAATATTAGAAACTAAAAATCAGGACTCACCCCATTTGAAGAAATATGTCCTTCAATTGCTTTCGTACCTGGAAATGGAAAAATTCTTAGAAGCACAAATAATCTGAAATTTTGCATTGTTAGGAATGTAATGCTTGAGTATCACAAAGTTTTTGTCCATGGTAAGTTTCATACAAGCCCAAGCCTATACACAAACTTCCTGTATAATTCATTATCCCCTACTACAGGTACACTCGCATGCAATTTTTATTCAGATATGTAACATGTCAGCCACTCACAGTATGTCCACCTGCCAATTAACTGCTAATGAACAGAACTCCCAAAGATTCTACCATGTAAAAGCTTAGTCTGAACAAATTAAAAAATAAATAAACTTTTAAAAGAACTAATTCAATTATCCCTACAAAGGAAAAAAAATTATACTCACAATAAAAAATCCTCCTTGTCATAGTGTTGTGTCTCAAGATATTTATTTATTGAACATCAAATTAGTCTAAGATCAACATCCATCCCACTATAACCAACTAAACTCATAAGCCTCCTTAGATGAAAGATGATAATTGATACCAAGAGAGTTTCTTCTGGATTGACGTAAATAACATATTACATTCCCAACAGGTCCACCAATGCAATTTGTCAATATACAGGTTCTCAATCGCTCTACCAAACAATAAAAGTTTAAGCCCCTTTTCTTTTTTTCCCTTTTTACATAAGAAACAGAAAAAGAAAACTCTACTAAAACCAAGAGACGAAGAAAGAGTGACAAAAAGTGGACCAGGTCTCCACAAATGCACAAAACTTTCTGGACAGGGGTAAGTGCAGTCTGACATTCTTCAAAAATTGAATGCAGTAAGTAAAAAGGCTTATCCTTACCTTGAGCAGTGGATGCAGATGGCCACCTTCAGCAGGCTGTCCTTTAGCATTGAAGTTATACTCTTTGAACTCTAATTCCTGCCAATCACCCCTAATGACACAAAACATTATAGAAAATCTTCAGTTCAACAAACTGCTTAAAGTCAGTGGATGACTTAATATTGAGCAACAGGTGCCTAGGTGTCGCTTCCCCTTGACTTATCATCTTAATCATAAGGATGTGATTAAGGATAGAAAGAAGATAGAAGAATAGCTAGCATGTTTAATGTGATTGAGAATCACTAGCTTTCATTATCATATGAATTCAAACTACAATATAAAAAAAGATGGCGACCGACTAGTTTCAAGTCTCACATACTCGAGGAAAAAGTTTATATCATACAGTACAATGGGGAGATTGACTTGAGCATTCATATTCAACTCCTGAAATTATTGTCACTAACTGGGCTATTTAACAGAAGAAAAAAAATACTAGATTTTAACAGTTTTCTCTCGAAAGACAGTAAGAAGATCAAATACCTCTGAAGGTTTTCTCGCGTCAAATCTGTAGCAACTTGCTTCCTTTTTGGAGCATAATTAGGACCTTTCCTCACTGAGTACCCCTTCCATGTCCTGGGAAAAAAAAAATTAAAAAGGTCAAGAATATGACAGAGCTTTGTTGCTTCCACAATCAAACAAGGAAACTTCAAAATCATGATATGAAAACCCTGGCAGACTTAGCAAAACAGGTCTCATGTCTTTATCATAGATGAGTAAACACCAGTAAGGAAATAAATTTATCTAATTGAAAAGTGAAGATCAGATGATTACTGGAGAACAACAAGCTTTCTTGCTTTGAGAGTGTTGATACCATCTTTGTCAATTGCCTGATATCACAAATTGGATCTAAATAGTAAATTACATGGGAAAAGAAGAATAAGAAAACACTATCAAATTCAGTATGAGAAAATACTGACGATTTTACGAAATCACTTTTAATAAAAGAAGTGCATGAACCATTAGTATAAGGGCAAACAATGAGTGTTTAGAACATAGATGGCAATGAAGCCCTTCCCTGACAAAATCCTGGAAGAGAAATTCCTCCACCAATCTCATTCACAACATAATCAAATCAAATAAGAGGGAATCCCAACTAAAACCCCAACCTCCAACCATTTTCTTGCAAATAAAACGTTGTGCTCCACCTCTTTCAACTTCAAACAGCCCACTAAAAATTTAAAAGACTAAGGACTTTACATAGATGCATATGTGTCGGTACCCACATCATGATTACATGTGGTCCAAATGAACTACCATCAGGCTTAATTACATTGTCCCATTATCTTGTTCAACGATATAGCCCATATAGAAAAACGAAAGCATAAACTAACTCAAATAATGTTCTAAGCAATTGGTCAAGCCCAAGTCAGAGCCCGAGATTTTAAGAACTGGCAAGGGTTGAAAGGCTTCAAAGAAAATATAGTTTGTTATAGTTGAAACCTCCATTTTCTGATAACAAGTAGAGACTTCAATTTTTTTAGTGAGAAGGTTTTGACAACATTTTGACTTCTTGGAGATTTAGTAGCATCTCATACTTGAAAATCACAAGATGTGTCTATTGCTTGTGGATAATCCACATCTAAGTTCAATATATCTTTTCAATGAAACTACTATTTACATCCCAATAAGTAAATAATAGGGAAGACTTCAGATTTTGTTATTTGCCTATTCTGTGTTTTGAGTAACTAATTCCCCTACAAATCATGCAGAGGACTTGCTCATTTTAATTAACCCAACAATTAACAACACCAGTCAACTCTTTTACCCCCAGTTGATTAATCCTCAGGATTTTTCATTATTTCTCATGCAGGGAATGCTATATCACACTCACAATGAACTTGATTCGGCTCTTTACTGTCACAGAGTTAATTTTTCTAAACAAGGAAAGATCTTATACTGCTGTAATAAGCACAGTCACAATTTATACTACTCTGAACCAAAACAAGCACTGATTGGCTTTAGAGCTAGTATAAACATAAAAATAACCTACCTAATGTTAACTCTCAATAGTATAAGGAATCATCTTTGTAAGAAATGAGATATTCATTCAGAATTGAAGATTAGAGATGAGAGAACAAGATCTCTTAATAATTTTAGCAGTAACAAAATACGATATTAGTAACTGGTAAAATAGAAAAGATAGTCAACGCACATGTCCATCTTGTACACCTAGAAGCAAATCTTTGACTTTGTCCTCGACATGTTGAACCTGCAGCAAATAAGTCAGTTAAGAATTATGGGGCCAAAGGTCAATAACCACTGAATTTTGAAACTAGCCTAGGCAAAAATTTAAATTATCAGAGCAAGGTCAAATAGTCATTAATAAATGTCCAACTCATTAACCAACCTCAAATGCACGCCACCCAAACTCACATTATGAGAAACTTTAAGCTCATCCATGTTTTCTCTAAACATAAGGCCAAATACTTTATGCCTACCATCAATCGAATGAAGTGCATTACCTTGCGAGAAATTTGCTTCCCCATCTCCACCCACTTATTTTTAGCAGCCTGAGAGCAACCTACTTTGAAAGCTACAGGATCAAGCTTTTTCTGAAACAACCCCAAATTCAACAACACATCTTAGCTTAATCTGGCCAATATAAAATGTGATGATAGCTTTTTTAATGGACATCCCAATATATAAATCAACTATAAAACGTGAGTCACCTGCAATTCATCTTTTGAGATACTACCCTCTGCTGGGACTGCCAAGAACACTTGAACTTCAGGCGAACCTTCAGCAGCATACTTCTTACCCTCATCAGTAAGAACCCATGTCTCCTTCTTAATATCCTGTACAATAAAATATGTATACAATTTATTAATTTAGCTTCGTTTAACTATATTAAAACACAATTAACCAAACTACATTGACGTAATCCACAACTAGAATCACTAATTACATCAAACGGCATGAAATGAGAAAAAAATAATAATAACAATAATAAACGAAAACAGAAAATTAAACACAACCAAAACCTAGCCGTTTGACGGACCAAAACAAGCAAAATTAATAGAGTTACGGAAATTATATTAAATTAGAGCTGCTGGTTAGTTCTAAAGCAAATTCTATTTTCAATCCTCGGGTCTACCAGCTACCAAACAAAGTGCGAAGTTCTTAAGCGTGTTAGTAGAAATGATAAAAGTGAGTACCTGAGCATCGACGTAACGGAAACCGTGGAGGCTCTTGATGATATTAACGACGTCGTTGTGATCGAGTCCGCGTTCGGCGGTGAACTCGCCGGAATCGGAGATTAGTTCATTTTTCTCTAAGTACCCTAAAATCGCCGCCTCAGCCATTTCCACTGGCCTAAGAAAGTATTTGGAGTTTGGAATTTGCTACTGTGTCGGTTTGTTATTATGACTCGGTTCACAGCTTTCTTAGCTTATTGCTTACCCTAGCCACTGAGTTGCGAGTCAAGCTCGAGTTAATTGTTTGGTAGAGTGGGCCGGGCACAAAATTGGGCTTTATCCGGCTTAAATTTGTTCCTCGACCCACTTCCTCTATTTATCTCTTTGGCTCTTTTATTTTTTTAAAAAAGGTATGTAACAAAAAAATATTTTAAATAATATTTTAATTTATTTATCTTAAATAATATGTCAAATAATTATTGAATGGTAAAATGATATAATAGATAATATTAAAATTTAGACTATTTTATCACTCAATTATTGTTTCACACCTCAAATTATAATCTAAAAATTATGATATGATTTGAGATACGTAGCATTATTTATAATAAATACCCTCTATTTTTAAAATTACTTAAATAATTTCCTTCTATTAAAAATGTTATTAATTTAAAGTATAACAGACAATTGCCATAATACTTTCTAATTATAATTCACTTTAAATTGAATAAAATTAATATATTGTTGACATATGGTGTAGTTTGAACTACTTATTTTTATTTAATATATTTATAATAAAATATGAGAATTATAAATAGATTATTATTAAAATATATATTATATACATTATATAGCATATTCTACTATATTTAAGTCTTAAAACTCGCATATGACATAATCTTGTGTGTTAGTTTATTGTTTTCATAAAAAAAAATATTTTTTAAATAATTTAAAATTAAAAATAAAATATAACAAAATATTAATGAACGGTGACTATTGTACTCATTGCGCAACACACTTGTTAAATTGTAACTCATCATTAATTTAGTTGAACTGAAAATTTTATAATCTATACAATAATTGAATTGTTTTAAATAAAAGAATATTAAAGAAAAGCAAATTATCATAAAAAGAGTAGCAATCACTGTATATCACTGTTCTATAGAATTAAGAGTGAGGCGAGGACTCCGTTAAAAATAGCGGCACACTGTAATACACTATCATTAACAATTGTTGCCACTCTTCTCACTAATTTTTAATTTTCTTCGGCATTCCTTGGTCGAAACAATCTTATCATTATATGGATCATAAATTTCTATTGTCAAATAATGTTAAATATGAGTCAAAATATTATTATCACTTGGCTTTGTGGTGACCCAACTTTATTTTTGTTTTTATTTTATTTGATTATTCAATCATTTTAATTAAATAAAAAATAAATTTATTACATTAAGCCACATGCTCTTTTGTATCAAAATACCATATTACCCTTGTTGTGATTAAAATTAATATAATTTTTTAATAGAAAAGAGTGTGTTTGGGTAATTTTAAAAATAAAAAAGTATTTTAGTCCTTTAAACCAACTTTTTTAAGGTGCTAATGTTGTTTTGCATTTTCTTTTATTGTACTTCACTTATTAAAAAAAGAAGAAGTGCATTTTAATTATATATATTATGAAATAACATTTTTAAAATTCATAAATACGATAAATAATAAAATAATTTTTTGTCATCACTAATTAACCTTTTAAATTAATTGCATTTTGTATAACATTTTATTAAAATTTTAAAAAAATTTAAAAATCATAATGTATCAATAGTGAAAGTAACATTGCACTGGTTGCTGCATTTATATAGTCATTTTTATGAGTAGGAAACTTTTGTTTTATTTTTTTTTAAAAAAAATTTAATAAATTACAATGGGAAAGTAAGTTGAAAAGATAAATAAAAGAGGGTCGGTACCCTTCTCCATTTTGGGCTACCTTACAATTTTACCCAAAGAGCTTTTATGGAGGTGTTGGCTACTTGGCTTGGACTAGTAAAATAATTTCAACAATTTGAGACACTGTTGTAATTTTAAACTACATAGTTTCTTAAGGATAAGAATAACGTGACGTTTATATTGCCATTGTAGCTTCACATCAGTCATCACCATCCTACACAACTGGCTGCGATGATGAGAAAATCAAGAAGGGGTGATAAAATTTCACAAGTTAAAAATATCAAAACATTATCATTGGTTGCTGCCAACAACATCAACTTTAGCTTGTTCAATTTGATGGATCAAAACAACACAGCTCATCATCTTCTTGTAAGTGCCAATGCCCCAAATTTTTACAAAGAGGAAGTCGTTCTATTGTGAAAACATGTTGTACTGATGTAAATTCAATTAGAAACCTTACAAAATTTAGAATGATACAAAAGTATCTGCAAAGACCCTGCAAAGATCTTTTTATTTTCATAAACAAAAAGCTCAAGAAATCCTGGTATAAACTAGGAAGACCACTCAAAAGAGATCAGCGGTAAAGGCTTTCAGATCTAAGGTTCTCTGCAATCTCAGTTTCCCAACGATCCCCGTTCTCAAGTAGTTTCTCTTTGTCATAAAGAAGCTCCTGCAGCAGATTTCAAAATTAAAATCACAAACAGATACTATTGAATCTAGACGTTTTTTATTTAGTAAATAATGCTCCTAACCTCGTGAGTCTCTGTTGCAAATTCAAAGTTGGGACCTTCAACAATGGCATCAACAGGACAAGCTTCTTGGCAGAATCCACAGTAGATGCACTTGGTCATGTCAATATCATACCTGCAAAAGATAGAAGGATCAAAAGCAGTAAAAAAAAAAATGAAAGGAAGAGAAAGAGTGGGGAAGAGGAAGATCCTTCACCTGGTAGTCCTACGACTTCCATCCTCTCTTTCCTCTGCCTCAATTGTGATTGCTTGTGCAGGGCAAACCTGATAAAAACCATTCCCTCGTGAGATATATTGCCATATACATGTTCACATAAAATATTAATGCAGTCCAATCAAGGCTTACAATGTATAAGTGCAACAGTTTTCCAAGGATACATTATACAGCATGTAACATAAGATGCATTACAAAAATACATCTTGGTTAAATAGCACTCAATGAGCATAATAACTGAGAACAAGCAGACAGGTGAACATCCTGGCATATTTACCACCATGAAAACTCAACAAACAAACTTGTGAAAACGCACAACTTAAAATCCAATAATATGAGAACAAACCAGGACTGGAAAAGGCAGAAATGCATGCTACCATCTTTGTTATAGTTCAATCAGCCTAAAACCCCCTAAAAAGCAATGAACGTCAAAGAGTACATAACATTTACTTAAATCTTGATACCTATAGAGACCATGGTCTATGGAACTGTGGGCTTTCATGCCCCTAGCATTTCACATGCCTCATCAAGTCTATCAAATTTCAAGTTGATAGGAAAGAATTTCACTTCATATTAATACAACATAGTTTACTTGGTCAAATCTTTAGTTGGATGTAGATTCTCCATTGTGATGAATTTATCAACAAATTTCTGAAGATGCTAGATGAACTTATCAATAGCAATGCAATGCTTAAAATATCATCAATAAGTGACAGATTGCAAACACCAAATCTCGGTGCTCTCAGGTTTTTTAATTGAGCACACATGCCCACTCACACCTAAATTAAACATACCAATATATTATATATGCTGTGCACTTCAGAGATAAGAAGGAACACATAAACCAAATAGGTCAAAGTTCATGTGAGCTCAACCATAAACAGCTCCCTGCCAGCC
This sequence comes from Ailanthus altissimus, assembly GCA_946807835.1. Lineage (NCBI taxonomy): Eukaryota > Viridiplantae > Streptophyta > Magnoliopsida > Sapindales > Simaroubaceae > Ailanthus > Ailanthus altissimus. The sequence goes on from OX327698.1 coordinate 19,883,303, forward strand.
AAGTGTTATAGGAAATTCAACTATATCCTTGCATGAACCAAAACAACATAATTTTTTCCCCCAATTAGTTGACAAGAAAGTTTCACCATTCTCATATTTTACTTTTCCAAGCTTTCCTTCTCAACAGAAATTGACTTAATCTAAAGTAATCACAAACTTACAGCTTCACAGAGTTTGCAAGCAATGCATCGCTCCTCTCCAGTTGGATATCGGCGCAGGGCATGCTCACCACGAAAACGTGGACTTAAAGGACCCTTCTCAAATGGATAATTAATCTGCATAACAAAACACAGTATAGGTTCAAAATCATAGCTGTCCACAACTTAAACCAAACAACCTCAGTGGTGTGAGACTTACAGTGACTTTTTTATCAAAGAAGTACTTGAGTGTCAGCATCATACCCCTAACCATTTCAGTGAGAAACAATGTGTTTATGCTTCTCTCAAAAACTGCAATTATGCAAAAACATTATTTCAAGTTGTAGAAATGTCATAAAACCTAATTAAAAATGCCCATGTTATGGATTGGGGTGGTTGGGGGGTGGGTGTGGAAATTAGATTACCCGAACTCCAGTCTTTTGAGATCTCCTTTGCAAGTTGCTCTCTTTCTTCATCATCTGCAGTAGAAAAAATAAAGAAAGGGTTAAATAATCCATATCCAACTCTACATCAATAACACAATCTAACAATAAATTGAGTCTAGACATTGTGGCACTTGGTCAGTTGGTCATATTGAGCAGTGATAGATTATTGCATGGCACAAAATTTACAAATTAGCTTATCTATTACTCGGTTATGTTCTTAGAAAAATCAGATAATCTTTCTTTATCAATAATCTTAGAAGGCCATAAACCAATACAGCACATTGTGAATAAAAGTATATAAAGCACTCAACCTAAATAAATACCCTTCTCAGTAAATTCATATTCATACATTAAAACACAGACATAAATAAGAAAATAAAGAAAAAATTGGCGAGTGTACAACAAACCTTTCTTGGTGGGAGAATACGAATAAGGGTGAGCACTGAATCGCAGCCCATAATGTAGCGAACCCTGCAATGCTTGACCCGACACCGCCTGAAAAAAGAAACCAGATCAAATCAATAACAAATCAAAACGAAGCCATTCAAATTACAATGTTGAAAATATTTACAATAATACCCTAAGCTACAAGCACTACAATCCCTTCATTTCATTGCACCAAAAATTTCAAATGATTCTATAAAACCTAATTATCAGACAAAATATGACAAATAGGAGTTAGGGTTTTCGATTTAAAATACAAATTAGAAGATAAGGACTAACGAGCTGGCGAGCGCGGAGGGCGGAGAGTGACTTGCGAGCTAAAATCGAAGCCATTGGGTTATGAATTATAGAGCTGAAGCCGTTGAGGGTCTTTTGCTTTCCAGTGCTTCACTGCTATTTTGAGGGTTCTGTAGCATAAATGGGAGATTATTATTTTATTGAATGCTGAAAATGAAATTATTTGGTTTTGTTTAAGAATAATGGTTAATTGTCAACTGGTAATAGAGTCGGTTTATTTTGGTTGAAGCTTTTATACGGTGCGTTTGCTTTAAGCGGCATATTAACGGTTCCTCGAGACACATTGACGGTTGATAGGATGAAATTTGGCCCGGATTTAAATTTGGATTCGAAAAAATTTAGAGTCTAGTTTGATTTGGATCTGATATTTGATCCCAAAAATTTAATTTTTTTTTTAAATTTAAATTCAGTTTTTTCTGAAAAATTCAAAATTGAGCCAGATCCAGATTATTAAAAATATTTAGATTTTTTTTTAAATTTAAATTAATTTTTAATCTTTTATATATATAAATTTAATAATTATTTTATAAAATAAATACTTTAAAATTTTAAATTTAACTTAAAAATATATTAAATTATAAATACAAATTTTATAATCTAACAATTGTTTTACAAAATAAATATCTTAAAAATTAAAAAAATAAATAAATAAATCAAGTTCAACTTTTATGTAAATCTAAATTCGGCCCAATCCAAAAAAAATCGGATTAAACTTAAGTTTTGGATTCAAAAAAAATTTTAATCTAAAATTGAATTAAGCAAAATTTAGATTCATATCCAAATTTTGTCATCCCTAAACGGTTCCTCAAATTTTTAAAACGCGTCGTTTTTAAAAAACTTGTAATTGTAATTTTTTTTTTATAGAATAAAAAATGTTTCCATTAGATGTAGGGTGGCTTGGCTCAATAGAGTCTATAACATGTCGTGAGTTAATACGGTATGTTACAATGTCATACTTTATGTCACGGGTTGAGTTCTTGATATTAATAAATATTATATTAAATTTACATGTCGTACGTGTTGTTTATAAAATTTATATCTACTTTTATATATTTGCATTGATTTATAATTTTCTTATCTACTTTAAATTATTTTATAAATATTTTATTTTATTTATGATTTATTTGTATTTTTTTTATATAAATATACAAGTTCATTTTAGATTTATAATTTTTACATTATATTATAAGATTTAGTTTAATTTATAAGTAAAAAGTAACATCTACAAGTTTGATATTAATTTATAATTATTATATTAAATTACATATAGCATGCGTAGTTCGCATAGTTGATTATTTAATTATTAGTTTTAAAAATAAATTATTAATTTTGTAATTTAAGTTACAAAGTTTACAAACACTACAATTTATTTATATGTTTTTTTTAATACAGCTGAATTTGTTATGTTTAAATTTACAATGCAGTGTTAACTATTAAATTTTTTATTGCAATTATACGTTAACATCGTTTAAACTATAATTGAGATAATCTTTTATTTGAACATCAAGGATTATGCCTCTTTTCAAGATATGTACCCCACTTCTAATAGTTAGTTTTTTCATTCGGACTTGCACTTACCGAAATTTTTCTTGGATTCTAGGGGGAAGGTCTAGTTTTATATTTTTTTTATATTATGGTAGTAGTATGGTAAGGGCTAAGGCTAAGGAATCTAGCCGGTTGAGGTACAGAACTCGGACGTGTTTCCTACCACAGGGATGACCCCTACTTAAATTTATTGTGATGTGTTATATGTTTTGGTATCAGCCCGGGTCCTCGTAGGCCTTCACTAATAAATAGATCATGACCTCACAAATAAATAGACAAATTAATTATTGACCAATGAAATTATCATAGATGTATTTACAAGTATTGCAAAATTAACAATATTTATACTAATTTTATAATTAGTATCTATTAAAAAAATTTATACTATAAATATATTTATTAATATTTGTTGTATTTTTTTAATACTGTAATTTTAGTGGTTAATTGAAATAATGTTCATTAATAGTTTTTTTCTTAACATATAATGCATAATATTTGAGTATGTTAAAAAATTTAAATGACCTTGATTATGTTCAACAATTGTTAGACTCTCAAAATTCCAATCAATTTGAATTTAAACTTATTATTGTACTTTTAAAATGAACAATTTTATCAACATCTAACTTCTTAAATAATATTTATTCTAATACTAATATGATGAGCTTTTGAGATCAAAATAATAAAACTTGCAATTCCATATTTTTGAAAGTGATTCTGTAACGAAAATTCGTCCATTCTCCTTGCATAGATGCCAGGAGAATAAATATTATTATATTTTAAATAAAAAATATATTTATATATTTAATAATATTATAAAAATAATTAAACTAAAATCTTAATAATTCATAAAAAGCCCTTGATATATTTTTTTCTTTGACAATTGGTTACTACCAAAATAAATTGATATGTAGCAAAATATTTATTTATTATTATTTTTAAATAATTTCATTTATTTTGTGTAGAGTTGAGATCATACAGAATAACCACTCAAGCTTTTTTAGATTAATATTATTTTTTATGTAATACTTTAACATTTTGGAATATTTTTTTTGTATTACTTGTAAGTTTTTTTTAAAATATTTAATATTATTGAATGAAAATTAAGATATTACAGAATGTACTGCTTTTAAAACAGAAAATATTACAAGGACAACACAATATAAGTTTATTGACAAACACCCTGACCTAACATCTTTCGAAGAAGACAAGGAACTAGACCTTAATATTGGATCTAAGGCCTAAACGGACACACTTACCTTCTTGATGAGGGATTGACTACTCTCTTGATGAGAGACTAATAATTATACTAAAGAGGGACTAAATCTCCCATATCAGATAGATTATTATAACAAATACATACTCTCTTGTAGGAGGAGTTTTACATAAGCAGCCACATATGATACAACTCTTAAAACCATTCTTAAACTAAATAAAACCACATAAGCTTAGTAAATTGAGACTAATGAACACCGATAAATAGGATCAGCGGCGGAGCTTGCAGTGGCCAAATTTTAGGGGCGATGGCCGAAAATATTGCAAGTGGGGGCGAAACAACAGGCAGTGCGATCCAGATCTAATTCGGCTAAGTTGCTGGAGTTCAGTCAAGCCTAACCGGAGAGATGTCGGGGGCTCACAGATCACAAAGGATCGCTAGAGACACACCGGTAGCTGCATCACCGACCGAGTACAGCCTCTTGAGAAACTGAAGAGGTTTGCCGGCAATCTGAGCAGTGACAGTGCAAAAAGCTCGACCGAAACACCAGCCTTTATTTGACCAGCAACATCGTCTGAAAATAGACCAGAGACAACAACAAAATAAGTAAAAAATAAAATGGGTGGGTGGGAAGAAGAGAGGAAGAGAACGAAAGAAAAAATAGGGAAATGGAGAAGATGAAAGAGAAGAATAGAAAGGGAAGAAGATGGAAGAAAAGAATAAAAAGGGAAGAGGGATGAGTTTTGTTCGCCAGTTAGGCCTCCTCTCTGGCGAAAAGACGAAGCCTCTGCTTTTTAGTACGTGGGAGTTGAGAAAAAAAAGGCGTAGGGTTTTCTCGAGCTGGCTCTAATTTTTCGTACTATTTATAAGTTAAACTACGTTGAGTTGAAATTTTACCGTGGACTTTTAAGTTATGAGATAAAATTATGATAATTTAAAAAATTACATTTTTTTAATTTTTATGCAAAAAATAAAAATAAAAATAGTTTAAACCGAATAATATAAACCGAACCAAATTGAATTATATTAGTTTAGGTTGATTTGAATAGTAATCTTATTAGTTAGTTTAGGTTATAGAAATAGAATAATCTTATACTTTTAAAATTATATTATAATTTTTATTTATTTAGAATAATGTGTCAAATAATTATTGAGTTGTAAAATAGTATAATAAATAATTTTAAAATTTACACCATTTTATTATTTAATAATTACTTGACACTTTAATTTAAAAAATATACCATTAAAAATAACAATCCAAACTTTTTTAATTTGGTTTGAGATGATCATAACCAACTCAAATCTGAGCTGTTCACCCTTAACTTAACCCATTTTGAGCTTGATGAGCTCAACTTTATTGATATTTTAAAAATGAAATCTGCTGTTTTTTTTTTAATTACACGTTTAGATTGAATTAAATTTTATATTTAGATGAATTGTTGGATTAAAAAACCACCAGTCTGTTTAATGATAAGTTAAATAAATTATTGATCAAATTCATTAAATCTAATCCGACAACACCTTTACTATATATTCATAAGATGTATTTGTTTTCGCATATTATTAAAATAATATTTGAATTTATAAATTTTTTACTACCTTCATGAATTTACCGTGAATTTTGCTCTAACTGTTAAATTTTAATGGAGCACTGCAATGGCCCAATGCTAGTGGATGGATATACTAATTTAAATATTAAATTTTAAATAGATTTTATATATAATAATAATAATAATAATAATAAGAGATAGGATTTATGACACTTATTTTTTTACACAATTATTGACACAAATTTATAACTATTATATCACTTTTATTTAATGATTATGATTAAAATTGTAATTGTTATATTTTAAAAAATTATTTAATTATTAATAGACTCCACAATAATAATAATAATATTATTAATAATAATGATCATTATTATTATCTTTACTTTTAATTTTTATATGTCTTTCTTATCTTATCAAACTCATTTTCTCTTGTATTAATATATTTATACTTTATTGTGTACAAAAATTATATTTAACTAATTTTAATAATTTTATTTTATTTTTTGAATTTATTAAAAAATAATGTCACATATTCTAAATTATACAAATTATATTTAAATAATGATGTGTCAAATAATTATTATTTAATAAATAATATAATGAGTAATTTTATAATTTACATCATTTCATTACTTAATAATTACTTAAAATTTAATTTAAGACACGTCTTGAAATATATAATATTATTCTTTATAAAAAGTCAATAAACAACATTATTGGTGTATGATAAGAATGATGGCATAAAACAATTATTACATTTACATTCAACGCATAAACTTATATCTTGATCAACACATCAACACATACATTATTAAAAGTATTTATTTGTTATTAAATTATTATAAAAGATACTTAATAAAATTTATATTCAAATTTTAACTAATTTAATATAAATATATAAGTATTTTCTCAAATTCAATTTATTAAACACAATAATCAAGTAAAATTAATATATAATAATCAATGAATCAATATAAATTATTCTATTTGATATAAAAATTAAAAATAAAATAATATTACTTTTTGTTAAAAAAATAAAATAATCAACAAATTTTTTTAATAAACTCTTATAAAAATATGATGATTATAGAGATATAAAGAATTAAAGATATAATTACTTAAATATTAAAAATATGTTAATTAAATAGAGTTTATTTTTATTAATAATACGCTATAAAAATAAAAAATTATTATTAAAATATATGTGATATTATATACATATTAAAAAAAATTCAAAACACTCTACTTTCAAGAATTCAAATGTTGAGTTTTTAAAAATTCTTTTATAATTATAACTAAATACTATTAATTTTTTTAAAAAAAATTATATTAAAAAATCTATTTTAACCGATAGAAAATACTAATCAACCAGACATAAATCTCCAAAGCAAAAACGCAGCGTTGGTATCACTGTTGACTCTGCACGGCAGCGTTTCGCTTCGGTCAAAAATCTCGATCACTTGCTTATAGGGTTTAAGCTCTCTCTTTCTTCTCACACTAAACACTTATTGAACCAGAGATGGCTTCGTTATGTAGATCAGCAATAGCAGCGGGCTCAAGGTCTCTCGCTGCCCGATCCAAAACGACAACCCAGAAAACCCTCAATGCAAAATCCGTCTTTTCTTCGTTCTCCTCATCCACCAGACCCCTCCTTCGCGCTTCAAGGTTTATATCTTTTTTTTTTTTTTTTGTTTTTGTCATTTTATCTCATCAACGGTACTCCTGCATTTATTTTAATTTTTCTTACACGGGCTTGATTTTTTTTTTTTTTCAATTGGAGGGTTGTTTCGGCTTTGGGGAGTGTTGAATCATTGATGCCGCTTCACAGTGCCATTGCTTCTGCTAGGCTTAGGTCAAACATTGCCGTTGATTCAACTTGCTGGAGCTTGATTTCTCAGGGTAATTTTCCATAGTCATTCGGTTTTATTTTGCTACTGTTTTTATTTTTCTTTTTTTTTTTGGATATTTTTATTATTTGTGCATTTGATGCTAGTTCTTGATCATTTTCTGGTACAGAATGAGGAAATAGGAACACAGAGAATCTAATATAATCGTATAAATCATAAACCATTGAACAAACACTTAAAATTTGAGATAACAGCATCAAATGTGGGCATTTGGAATTTAGAAAAAAAATGCTCAGAAAAGTGGCTTAATTTCTTGAGCTATTATCGGTTTTTGTGAGAAACAGAATGAGGGTCTACAACAATTCCAATTTCATTCAATGGAAAATAGTTAAGTTATTTTTTATCTATATTGATTGTTGTGATGAGTTTATTGTTTCACAAAATAGTTTCTGAACTATTTATTTAGTTGATCAACCATTGCTGTTGTCTTTATTAGTCATCTCTCATGGTTGTTCCTGTCGCTTGTTGAGTGGTTAATCTGACTTTACTCTTGTACTTTGTGTAATAGGACTTGCAATACCGTTGTGACAAGGCTTGCTGGATCTATCTCGAACCATAAATGCATAGGATTTACTTTCAATGTCTGTCTGTGAAAGAAAACTAATGCTTTTAGTCTTTAGTTTTGATCATCACACTGGCAGTGTATGAAAACTTGTATAACCGAGTTAACAAGTACTGTTACTTGTATTCTTCATTTTTTTCAAATCTCATCTTATAGAGGTTGGAACAAATAGTGTCTGCTAGTATCTATTCATTCTAGTTCCTTTTGAAGTTATAGAGTCTTTTTATTCTCCCTATCATTGTGGTGAGAATGAGGGACTATATTGCTTTTTTTTTTTTTCTGAAAGTTTTCTTTAGTACACTAAGATTTTATAAAAACTTAAGCTGTCATTCAGACTGAATTCTTGACTATGTTTTCTTATTCATTTTCCATTGAAGATGTATGGCAGAATGTAAGGATTGGTGTAAACAGATTATTGAAAGACTGCCAAATGGACAAAATCGAGTTGGTAGAAGTTTCTTAGTCTTAGATTCTAGGTTTAGCTTAATGTAGTGAACAAGTTAGAGTTTGGCACCAGAATTAACAGTTAGAGGGCTGGTCAGAGAAGAAAGTTGATATGGGGCATTAGAACATGTTAATTGATCCCTTGTATCTTTGCTTTAGGAATAGCTAATGGACAGTTGCTCTATCCACTTGGTTTTGGACACCTTGAGGTGATATTTTTCAGTAAGGACACAAATGAACATTGTATGCTTCAGTCTTTGATCCTTTGAAAATTTAAAAAAAATAATTGAAAGATGGATTGACTAAGCTTTGCTTGAAAAGCTATTGGAAGTTCTTTAAGACATGTTTATATTAAGTTTTTTTTGACTGCCCATATTAATGATTAAATGAAAACTTAAGTCTGCTTTCATTGTTTGTTTCACATATCTGCCTACCTTACCACCCCAAAAAAACAATGTCAGCTAATATCCTTAGCAATGGATGCTTAGTGGGGTTCCTCATACATGGTGAATAACCAAATTCAAATTGAAATGAAATCTTTAGGATAATCAATGCAATTTAGGAGGAATCAATGAAAGGACATCAATTCAAATCTTGGATTTTCAAATTTAGAGATTTTCATGACACGAGAAACCTTCATCCAAATTGCAAATTGCTTCATAGATTTGCAAATTCAGAGCACCTGGTGGGCTGTTGGCCACTTTCAAGTAGAAATACGTCCTTAGGAGTGTATTGTGTTCGTCTTTCGAGAACTGACCTAGAGTTAGTCTTCTTACCCACAAAAGAATGACATAATTTAATTTCTCTTAACCTTCACAAAATTTGTTGAAGCTCTTAGATCAAGTGAGGATTCTGTCCAAGTAAACAATGTGTTATTCTTTTCATTTTCCTCTATCTATGTTTTTGCCTTCTTGGTTGACTTGTTATTTTTTTGTTTACCAAACAAAATTTTCTTTCCTTTTTGGTGGAGTTTCTACTTCTACTGATTATCTTCCATATTCGGTTATTGCCATTTCCTAGACTTTGCAGTTCCTCGGTGACAGACTAAAGGCTTCGGTCAAGTCAAACCTAGTTGGCTTGCATTTGAGCAGTTTTCTTCTAGCTGTGTTGATTCCTTTATTGCTTTATCATCTCCTTTTCATTTATGGATATGGCTTTGCAACTTACAATGTGTCACCAGATCATATGATACTGTGGTTCACTCTGTATCCTTCGTCTGTTTAAAAAGGTAACTGTTTCATTTTTCTGGTACTCAGATGTTACCTTGCACAGTTGATTTGTGCTGAAACCAGACTTCCTCCCTTTCTTACTTTCATCTTCTGCAAATACTGAGTTTGATGCTTCAGGAATGTATGAAAGTTTTTTCTGTTTAAATTTGTAGGTTTTAGAAACATCGTTATCCGTGTGGTCTAGTTGGCAGTGGTCTTAAGCTCAAACCTTGTAAATTTCTCAATTTTTTGAGTAGATATATTGGGTAGTATTTTGTAATAATATCCTTTTTGATGGCACCTGTAATTTGCATTTGATTAAGGAGGCTAAGCTTCATATGGCTGTCTACTGCTCGCGTTCACTGAAATTGCTTCTTTGCAGCTCTGATACCGTGATGTGAGATTGTTTTGTGCCATTACGGCCTTTTCTGTTGTCAAAGTCTGGCGTGAGGATTGTTTTCTAGTTTACATGCAAGGGATTTTGGCCTTGCTAGAATTTGCAGAGTTCTTTGAGAATGACCAGAGGGAGGCTACTTAAAAACTCTGTAATAGAATAGTCATAGTCAGGGTGTTCAGCGTCAGAACGAATTAGGCACGGCTGAAACTGCAGATGTGAATTGTGATATATTGGCCAAGTCAAGCCCGTAGCATGAAAGATGAAAACAAACAAGTGACGATGAAGGGGCGTGACTTAATCAGAAACCAATGTATTATGGCTTATCCGGATTATGCTTACCAATGAAGACATCAGTTGATGTAGATTTTAAGTGGGAGTAATGTTAGCTATTTTAAATTATATCTCAAAAATTAATGTGTCAAGTAATTATTTAGTAATAAAACAATAATTTATTTAAGTATATTATTTTTTGAAATACAATTTTAAATGTTTAACATTACTCTTTAAACAATATTGTTTAGACTAAATAGATTTGCATTGAAAACCTAACCCTGGGCAGAGGAATTAGGGTGCACAAAGGGATTCATTAAATCAAACATTTATCAAGGCTATCTAAAGTGATGTTCGTTATTAAATCTGAGTCTTCATGTGGGGTTAATTTTTACCCAAGTCCTTGTTCCTCTGAATTATCTAAGCTACCGTGCAGCCCTGTGGAGGAAGGATGGCTAATATCTCAACTTAAATTAGGATGAAGCCGGGTGGAATAATCCCCAAGTACCAACACAAGATCTGATTAGCATTTAGCAGTCACTAACCTCTAAATTCAATTCCATTAGATATCTTTTCTGCTCCAGTCCACATCTTACCAAATCGGGAATAACCTGAAATTGATGAGGCGTTATTTATGAGTATATTCTATAGCTGCTATAGAGAGAATTTTTCACATCAGAAAAACAAATTAGGATTATATATTTAGTTATATTTCATCCTTATATGTTCATGAAAAACAATCTTCATATTTTCATATTTAACATTTATAAGTTTAAAAAAAATTATTAATATTCAAATCTTATAAAAGGTTGAGTTTGTTATCCTCTACATTGCTTGCAAAAATTATTTGTCTTAGATTCTTGATGCAATGAATGTAGGAGATATAATTAAAGAAGGAAATAAAGCGTCCATGCAAGATCGCATTAGGGCAATGATTTTCCTTCGCCGAAGGATTAGAAAAGTAAATGATCCAGCTATCTTTGGGAATTGTTTTTTTTAAAAAAAAGGAGATTTGGTCATCAAAAGGTTGATGATAATTCCAATTACTTGTAATAATTGCATGCACATGAAATTTCAAGATTTTAAATCAATTAGAGAATACAATTATGTATTATTTAGAATTGTTTTTCAACTAAAATTATGTAAAAAATATATAATTGAAGAAGATATGTTAGAAATTTATTTTTTTTAATATTTCACGCTTTGAATGTAGTTTTACAACGACAATATCAAGTCTAGAGATTTAAAAAATATTATAAATTAATTTCATATCTTCTTTTTGTTAAATAAAAGAACGAGATATTTATGAAAGATCATCAATCTTACTAGACCTTGAAGCAAATATTACCTCAGATAATCAAGGTGCTAATCATAGTCATGGTTGTGATTGCGACCAAGGTCAAAATAATTACCAACAGTGTGGGGGCAATGAAAAAGGAAGATCAACCCACAAAAAGAGGTATAACACAACATTGAAGCAAAACATAAAAATAGAAAATTTGTTGAAAATAAAAATGAAAAGTGATTTGTCATAGGTGTGGTGACAAAAGCCATTAGATGTTAGAAAATTAAAGGTAGGGTCGCAGTTAAAGTGAAATTAAAAAAAATTAATGAAAATAAAAATAAGACAAAACACAAGTTTACGTGGTTCGGCTTTTAGTCTACGTCCATGGGTGAAGACAGAAGAATCTTTTACTATTAAAAATGGAGAATATAAGTATTGTAGTGTTTTACCCTTACAACCCAATACACTCAATTTTCTCCAATCACTCAAAAACTCTCTCTAATTTGCCATATTGAATGAATTGCTAAACTCTCCCATTTATAGGGAGAGTTTAGCAAGGGTGGACAGCCAAGAAATGGCTGTCCACCATTGCTGGAAAATTGCTGGCACCGTGTGCCAGCAATTATGTAGCTGGCACACGGTGCCAACTACCAGCATTTCTCCTACTTGGAGATTTGATTGAGAATTAATTAATTCTCCACACCATTCTTTCTTCTTAGCCAAAGCCATGTTGCCTATGTGTCTGCTAGGCCATGCAAGGATTTACACCATACAAACTTGTTGGTATTGATGGGCTTGGTCAACACATCTGCTAGGTTATCATCTGTATGAATTTTTTTTCATATCCACACTTTCATCTTCTACCACTTCACGAACAAAGTGATATTGAACACCTATGTGCTTCATTCTTGAATGAAAAGCTGGATTCCTTGCAATGTGCAAGACACTCTGACTGTCACAAAACAATTCAACTTTCTCTTGCTTGTGCCCGAGCTCCTCCAGTAATCTTTGTATCCAAATTGCTTCCTTGCAAGCTTGTGTAGCTGCCATGTATTCTGCTTCTGTAGTAGATAATGCCACTTGCAGTTTCGAAACCCAGCTTACATCTCCTTCTACAAGTTTAAACACATAGCCAGTAGTGGATTTTCTTTTATCAAGGTCTCATGCAAAATCTGAATCCACATAGCCCTTAACAATAAAATCTGATCCTCCGTAACATAAAGCAACATCTGAGGTACCCTTAATGTCTCTAAGGATCCTCCTGACACAACCCCAATGCTCTCTACCAGGATTTGCCATGTATCTACTAACTGCTCTCACTGCTTGTGCAATGTCTGGTTTGGTACAAATCATAGCGAACATTAAACTTTCCAATGCTGATGCATAAGGTACTCGAGACATCTCCTTCCTCTCTGCTTCTTTGCTAGGACACATCTTAGAGGATAACTTGAAATTAACAGGGAGTGGGGTACTAATTGACTTACAATCTTGCATGTTGAAGCGCCACAAGATTTTTTTTAAGTAGTTCTTCTGAGAAAGCCAAATCTTCCTGTTATTTCTGTCTCGGTGAATTTGCATCTCTAGAATCTTGTTTGCTGGTCCTAAGCCCTTCATATCAAATTCCCTAGCCAACTGTGCCTTCAATTCTTGGACTCGATCTTTGTTGGGGCCTGCCACCAACATGTCATCCACGTACAACAGTAAAATAATGAAATCATTATCATCTTCAAACCTTTTGTAGTATGTACAATGGTCTGAACTAAGTCTGTTGTATCCAAGGCTGATGATATAGGAATCAAATCTCTTGTACCAACACCTCGGTGCCTGTTTGAGACCGTACAGAGATTTGTTCAACATGCAAACCAAGTTCTCTTTTCCTTCTTCTTTAAAACCTTCTGGTTGGAGCATATAAATTTCTTCTTCAAGTTCTCCATGAAGAAAAGCTGTCTTCACATCTAGCTGCTCTAGATGTAAGTCAAATGTAGCACACATTGCCAGGACTATTCTGACTGTCGTGAGTCGAACCACAGGGAAAAATATCTCATTAAAGCCAATACCTTCTTTCTGAGCATAACCTTTCACCACTAATCTCGCACGATACCGCTCCACTTGGTCATTACCATCCCGTTTGATTTTGTAGACCCATTTGTTTCCAATGGCTTTTCTTCCACGTGGCAGTGCAACTAGCTCTCATGTTTTGTTCTTATGCAAAGCTTCAATCTCTTCTTGCATTGCTGTCATCCATAGAGAAACATCTTAACTTTTAGAAGCCTCCTGGAAAGTTGTTGGCTCTCCATCTTCTGTTAGAAGGCAGTATGCAACATGAGCCTCCATGACATACTCCGAGTGCCACGTTGGTGGTCGTCTCTCACGAGTTGATCGACGATCATCTGTAGCCTCAGACTCTGCTGGTTCTTGTTCTTCGTGCTCTGGTGCTGCTTCAGAAGAATCTGAATCTTCTTGTACTTGATTATTTTTCATTTGTACCATTGTAGTCTTTGGATTTTCCTTCACTGTGCTATCATCTTTATCATTCCTTTGCAGTTTATCTTCTGCAAATATCACATCTCTGCTGATGACGACCTTGTGGGTAGTGGGATCCCACAGGCGATACCCCTTGACTCCATCAGCATATCCCAAGAAAAGACATTTTCTGGATTTTGGATCCAGCTTCGTTGTTTCTTGGGGATTATACATCACGTATACAGGACTTCAAAATGTATGAAGGTGAGAATAATCAACTGGTTTTCCAGTCCACATCTCCGTCGGTTTCTTCAACTCTATTGCTGTTGATGGTGACCGATTTACCACATAACAGGCGATTTTGATTGCTTCTGCCCAAAATGTCTTGGCTAAACCTGCAGTTCTCAATATAGCTCTTGTTCTCTCCAACAAGGTTCTGTTCATCCGCTCTGCTACTCCATTCTGCTGAGGCGTGTAAGCTGTGCTGAATTACCGCTTGATGCCTTCTTGTTGACAGAATGCAATAAAATCCTCACCAGTATATTCTCCTCTATTATCTGTCCTTAAACACTTGATCTTCTTTTCTGATTCAAGTTCTACACGCGCTCTGAATATTCTGAAAACTTCAAACACATATGACTTCTTCTTGATTGGATATACCCAACATCTCCTAGAGTAATCATCTATGAATGATACAAAATATCTCGCTCCTCCCAAGGACATCACCGGTGCTTGCCAAACATCAGAGTGGATCAATTCTAGAATTTCTTTACTTCTAGAACTGGATGTGCTGAACTTTAATCTGTGCTGCTTACTTGTGACACAGTGCTCACAGAAAGGTAAATGAACCGATTTAAGCCTAGGAAGTAAATTTTGATCAGAGAGAATCTTCAAACCTCGTTTTGACATATGACCCAGTTTACGATGCCACATTATCGTTGACTCTTCTGCTGAACTAGTTGATACAACAGATGCATCTCCTTCCTGCAGTGTTTCTCCATTAAGTATGTACAAATTGTAGCAACCTTTTCTGCTTTCATTACTACAAGCGCGCCTTTGAGAATTTTCATTATCCCATTTTCAATTTAGGTCTTACACCCAGTGTTATCTAATTGTCCTAATGACAAAAGATTCTTCTTGAGGCCTTTCACATGTCTCACCTCCTGGATAATATGAACAGTACCATCTTACATCTTCATCTTGATGGATCCTACTCCAGCGATTTCCAAAGCATGATCGTTCCCCATATATACAGATCCTCCAGAGGTAGGTTCATATTGATGGAACCATTCTCTTTTAGAGGTCATGTGCCATGTAGCTCCAGAATCCATGAGCTATACATCAGAGAACCTTTTTCTGCTTTCAATAATTGTTGCTACCTCGCTGTATAAAATTTCACCATCATCTGAGGTGCTTGCAATATTCCCTTGAGGTTTGTCCTCTGCACTTTTCTTCAATCCCCAACAATCCTTCTTCAGATGGCCTTTCTTGCCACAATGGTAGTATTTGACGTTCTTTTTACTTCTGGATTTTGGTCTACCAGGATTTTAACTCTCACTGGGGCCACGTTCTGTTGATCTACCTCTTATCATTGTCAAAGCTTCTGCTTGCTGCAAACATTCCTGTTTGTCTTCTTTATTTTTCTATCTTCGTTCTTCTCCCAATACAACAGCTGTAACATCATTGAAGACTAAGAATTCCGTTAGGATATTATTCGTCAAGTTGATGATTATTTGATCATACGAATCTGGTAGGCTTTGAAGTAAAATCTCCGCACGTTCACCTGCCTCTATTTTATGCCCCAAGGAAGTGAGTTGGGAAAATAGAGTATTTAACGTGTTGATGTGCTCTCTTACTGAAGTGGATTCTGCCATTCGAAGAGTATACAATCTCCTTTTTAAGAAGATCTTGTTGTGCAAAGATTTAGCCTCATACAATTTTATGAGAGTATCCCAGATCTCTTTTGCTGTCTTCTTTTTTGCTACACTGGATAGCACGTTATTAGCAAGTGCTAGATGCAGATCAGCGGCTGCATTACCGTCAATCTCATTCCACTTGATATCATCAGTAATACCAGCGGGCCTTTCATCAATCGCTTCTAAGCACTTGTTTTTCCTTAAAATTGCCTTTATTTTCATTTTCCACAATGTAAAATTATCTCCATTGAACTTCTCAACTTCGTATTTTGCCGCCATTGCTTTTCACCACGAACTACTTTCTGCTAAGATCGGCTCCCACTGTTTTATGTGAATAGTAATTGTACGTATAAACAGTAACCGTATGTATAAATAGTAACTATATACGTAAATAGTAACCTCCTTCAACCAGAAGCTCTAATACCACTTGTTAGGAAATTGAGGGGTGATGTAAGGTCGTAGCTAAAGCGAAATTGAGAAAAATTAATGAAAATAAAAATAAGACAAAACACAAGTTTACGTGATTCGGCTTTTAGCCTACGTCCATGGGCGAAGACAGAAGAATCTCTTACTATTAGAAATGGAGAATACAAGTATTGTAGTGTTTTAGCCTTACAACCCAAAACCTCAATATACCTAATTCTCTCAAATAACTCAAAAACTCTCTCAAAACTTTAGAAACTCTCTCTAATTTGCCATATTGAATGAATTGCAAGGGTGGACAGCCATTAGCATGGTGGACAGCCATCCTTGCTGGAAAATTGCTGGCACCGTGTGCCAGCTACCAGCATTAGAAACGTGTAAAGCACTTAGTGAATCTTTATTAAGTTTATTTACAAAAGAAACGTAAGAACATATAAGCAAATTTTGCTCAAGATTTAGTACCTCTAGACATCATTCATCTTGATGTGTTTGATTTTTTTTTTTTAAAAATAAAGGTAGAAAAATTGGCCATCTAATTAGTAATGAAAATGTTCACGCCAACTAACTTTAGCTTTTACTTACTTTTAATTTAAGTTTGTTTCATTTCTTGTTATGTTTATTAAATTATATCATTTTGTATTTTATTATCTTAATATTTAATGTAAATTTTTTTTATACAAGGATATGCAATCCAAATATAATGGAAGATGGATGGATAGACCCTTAAATATAGCAAAAATGAAAAGCACTCCCCCTGTTAAAAAAAAAGTGACATTTATTTTTTTATTGTTAATTTTTTTGTTAAAATTACAGTTGACTGTCGTTAATCTTGTTAAATAATTCATTTTCACTTAAAGAGTAGTGTAAGTGTTGATTTCTTTAGGTTCGAATCTAAATTCGACTAAGTGACCATCCTTCACGAGGACATTTATCTTACTTCTCAAGGATCATCAGTCGCTAGTGTTGTGTTCATGTTTATTGTGAAAAGCGCAGTGCTTAGTTTAATCCCTTTGATCTTCTAGCATCAAAATGAACTTTGATCTTTGAAAAGTCTAGAATCTTTATGTTTGACCTCGGCAGGTGTATTGATCGGGATTATGATTTGAATCGTCAGTTGGAGTCGTTTTTTAGCTCTATTGTCTTCAATTATGGAATGTCGCTTCTCTTAATCTTCCTTTAATAATAAACGCCCTTGCTTTTTATGTTGTGAGCAAAAAAGCTCTTTTTTTTGTGACAACTTTCTCTTCCTCTTCGCATATCCACTACTTGAATTATTAGTTAACTAGTCTGAAAGAAGTAAAGCTCTTTCAAGTAAGGTATCTGTAGTATGGGGTAGATGGTCTAATTACTTTCTTGTATGCTTGGGTAGCTAACTTAGAATTTCAACTTTTTAGTTCATTGACCTCTCTGTTAAATCAATCGAGGAAACTTTAGATTGACTCGTTATCTCTTTGTTTCATAGAGAAAAGATCTAAGGCTGTCTTTTTCTTTTTTCTGTTCTGGATATAATGTGTAATGAATTTCATGGTCAATTCCTTGAATAAAGAAATTAAATTCTCTTTGAGTCTCTGAAACTAAACTTAAGCCAGAACTTTTAGGTTAGAGGGGAAAACAATACATTTCAGGGGTTCACTGAATGCGTGCATAATCATTCTAGAATTGAAGTGGAATATATGCTCTTTTGGATCTTTAGTATTGTCACGCCCCAGACCCAAAAGATCTGACACACGACATCACTTACATTCATTCAATAATACTTAAACATTCATTTTAATTTTTTTTCCAGAATTATAACAATTGAATTATGACTGGGACAATTAGTAAACCGGAGATACACAGAGTTTTCTCAGAGATTAACACTCTACTACGTCACCAGTAGCAACTTTGTTACCGGAAGCCCAGAATATATTCATTGTAAATTCTTACTTAAAATCAATCCATTACTACACTTGGTGAAACTTAAACTAAATCCAACTACACACAATAAAATAATACATAAGTATTTATTCAATAGGGACAAATCAAATATCTTATCCCACGTGTCCCCAAATAAAACACTTAGCAACCTAACAATTTAGGGAACCCAATGAACAGCAGAAGCCTTGCCAAATCCGCTAAGCACACATGTACCTTATTTACCTGAAATCACCATAAACTATAATGAGTATAAAACTCAGTAAGCATACTAGTTTTTCATATATCAAATACAAATACATATATGTACACAATGCATATGTATGATATGCTGTGATCAATCAAAATCATAATCTTATCAAATTACATATCATGTAAGCGCTTACACATTCTTTCAAAACACATAATAGGAATACCATAACTCAACTACTACTTAGTAGGACTTACATATCATATATAACATAATGAGCCAAATGTCACTCGTAGGTGACATACCGTATGAGAGGAATAGTACAAGTGAGGCCTTTAAATTACACATATATAATGCTCATGCCCAAAGGTAAAAGCCAAACCCTCACCCTGATCATCGGTGAGTCCTCTCACATGCACCAATACGCCACCACACGAATGTGATGACTCACTCTTCCTTTAGGTACCAATAGGATCCTCCATACATACGGAACACATAACATATATCAATCCCGAAGGAAATGCCACACATAAAGGCTCCACAAATCACATAAAATGCCTACTAAGTTAACAGTGAGTTCAAGTACCCTCAAAACACAAAATATTTCTCATGGACATATTACACTTCAAAAGCTTTCTTTGTTAAACATATCTTATTTTGAAAGCTCACTTTCAAAAACACATGTATGTCATGTATGTCCATGCTCACATTCATAAATACATATCTTTACATTTCATATCAAAATATACTTTGACATAACATAAACATATTCCTAACCACATTTACAAAATCATACAAAACAATTACTACGTTTATTGTGATTTCAGTAAAAAGTCTAGTATACTTACCTCTTAACACTTTCAGCTATAAGGCTTAAATCTCCTTAACCTATCAATGGAGATTAATCCTTTCATAAGCCTCACAATTCACACAAAATACTTTAAATACCTTACAAAATTATACACAATGCATTTATCACATCAAATTGGTCTAAATACTTGGTTTCTCAAAACCTGTCATTCTGACCACTTACACTTCACAAAATTTTCTAATATATCAAATGATGTCCAATTACTCCAAAATCATAATATACCATTCTTGACTCATATATACTTTTTATATATGAATATTGTATCAAAATTCCTACACAATCCATTCCATACACATCATCGAATCCAAATTACTAACCTGACAGGATTAAGATACTTTCTGAACAGTATTAAATCTCCTAATTTTATAAAATCATATACTAACTCAAAAATTATAAAAATATCACATAATTACTCTTAACACATATCTCAGTCCAAGATAAATATTTCACTTCCAAATCACTGCCAAAAGTATTTTAAAACTATTTTATTCTCTAGCTTTAAAAACTTGTTAATCAAATACTGCAATGAGCTGATACACTTTAGAAAATCATAACACTTCAACCACATTGATCTAAATTCTCTTTTCTGAGTATATCACATTAGACATATAAAATTATCATATTCCATAAATTCGTAATTTTTAAAGATCATTCAGTAGGTCAAAAATTATTTTCCACTGTATTATACTGTTTACACAGGAAATTTCCAGAATTTCAGGGTCATTTTGGTAAATTCAAAAAAAAAATTCAATTTTCAGAATTTTGAATCGATTCAAAGTCTCAGATGATCCTAAACTTGTCTAATTTCATATACTCAAAATTCAAAACCAGAATCGAATTATAAAAATTTATAAAATTCCTGGATCAAGAGACTATCAAGCAGAAATTCCATAATTCATCATGATTTATCAAGCTATCTTATAGATCATCATCAATTCTCACAATATCAAACGAAATACACATCAAATCCTCAATTATACATATTTTTAGAAATCAAAACTTAAAGAAATTAACATAATTAACACCAATAAATTGAGAAATAGTTGTGATATACCTCTTAAAGATCCAAAATTCCAATTTCTTCTTCTTTTTCTTCTTCTTCTTCTCTTTCTCTCTCCTCTATTTCTCTCTTCTCTCTTTTAAAATGGGTAGCTCGACCTAAAAATGGTAAATTAGGGTTCAAAAGTGTATTTTTATACTAAGAGGCTAATTTTTTATATTTACGAATTTGCCCCAAAACTTTCAAAGTATAACAATTTGATCCCTAAAATAAATCTAAAGTCATACAAATAAACCCAATACTAATCGTATATCCTTAACCTATAAAAACATTACTAATAACAATATATAATTCA
This sequence comes from Ailanthus altissimus, assembly GCA_946807835.1. Taxonomy (NCBI): domain Eukaryota; kingdom Viridiplantae; phylum Streptophyta; class Magnoliopsida; order Sapindales; family Simaroubaceae; genus Ailanthus; species Ailanthus altissimus. Next base: position 19,904,143 of record OX327698.1, read on the forward strand.
AGTATCACCAACATACAAATAAAATACGTATATTTATATATTTATAAATACTTATTCTTACCAGTCGTGGATACTGGTTACTACAAGTACCGTTGAATATATGGAAGTTAGGTATGTTAAATTTGTCCAACTTTTTCAACTATTCTTATTACTTCAGTAAAAGAATCCTAGTTTACCTTCTTCTATTAAGCTATTGCATCTTCAAAGGATCCTAATTTATGCATCTTCACATATAATTCTCCTACTTCCTTTAAGATGTAGGCTTTCATGTCTTCTCTATTTAGTTTCTTAGAAACTTCAGGGGTAGGTTCCTGATTCCATTTTGGTTGTGTTATTTTTCAGGAACTTTGTCAAGAATTCTTGCTTTCAAAGTTTGCTTGTGTTTGATGTCCAAAGAGGTTCATTTTCAAAGTCATTGTCTTGACCTGTCCCTCCTTCTAGCATCATGACTTTATATCACAACTCTAAATTCTCTTTTCAATAATCATCTATTCGGTTCATTAATTTGGAAAGTAGCTGACTTCGCTTGTGGGAATGTCATTCCTATGAGTTACTAGTTCAAAAGTGTTGGAGCCTTCATTTTCGGTATTATTTGTGTCAGAGGAACAATAGTTTCCTGCATTTGAGATGCTTCTTGATGGTGTTTGAATTGAAAAAGTTTGTGTATTTTTTTGAGAATTTCTCGTAAACGGCACTAATAAAGTTTTAAGGTTTCAAAACCTTGAGAAATTATTTGAGCACCCTTGATCCTTCATGAGAATTCTAAGAATTCCTACGTCTTCTTCCCATGCTTTCAAGTACTTCTTGAACTCTAAAATAATACCATCTTCTTGTAAGAAAAAAAGTATTCTGACGCTCAAGTTAGTGTTGGATAAAGAGAAAATGTGTTGTGTGCGAGGAGCGTTTAAGCAAGTAAGAGGCATGTTGAATTATTAGAGAATGACATGATATTTTCATAAGATTTCAAAAGTGTTCTAGTTATTGTCTATTGAATTAAATCACAAACCAAGGTAGTATGCTTATTTTTAGTGTGTAAATTCTAATCCGTATCAGAATATGAATGCATAAATCTAAATTCAAGTATAATTTAATTCAATCATAGCTAATTAGAAATTGTAATTTGTATTAGACAAAGGAGAATAATTTATATGCATTTCCTCACCTTATAAGAAATCATTATTCATGTAGAATAATAATTAAACAATCAAAATCTGAATAGGATTTGAGTTTTAATATGTTTCCTCTTTCCCTGAAAGCCTATCACTCATTTGAGATTCATAGGTTTGTGGGCCTGGTTACTTGGTAAGATGGTGTCAAAAATTGGGTTTGTGGATTAGGTTATACGCGAATTGGTTAAATTTATAAATAATTGGCCCAATAATATTATATATAATATGATAAATAATCTTTAATATTGATTAGAAAGACTGTTTATTACTAGTAATTAAATTAAGGGATAAGGACAAATTTTACCTTAAAAAATTGGTCCAAAATACAAGTTTATCTTAATTAAATCTCAAATACTCAATTTTACCATTAGTTTTAATGGTGAATGGATAAAAAAGTAATCTAACCATAAAAATAAATTAAACTTTGGATATGTGGCATAATCTTACCTATATACTGTCTTTGAACATGTGGCGCAATCTCATCCATTTATTTAATTTAATATAATTTTTTAAAATAAATTTTAATAAAATAACATTTGTCATAATATAATTAGTTACAAATGAAATGTCATTATACAATTGATTTGTATTTTTAAAAATACAAATAATAAATAATTAAAAATAGAATTTGCCACCATTGCTGGAAATAACGATCACCCACTGACTATTTTTTTTATGACATTCTAGCGACAATATAATTAAAATTTATATCATTAAACTCTATTTTTCTTAATTTACATAATAATGAGATCATTTTTTTTTTTGCCAAAAAGACCAAAAGCTGGCAAAAAATTGTGAGAGGGGCAGCACTAATATCAATTTTCTGGTGACGGTGGCATATTCTATTTTTACTTATTTATTATTTAATTTAATTTATTTTTAAAAATATAAAGTAATTATATGATACTGCATGTAATTTGTAACTAACCATATTAAGACACGTGTAATTTTATTCTAAATATTTATTAAAAATATATACTATTAATTTATGTTTAAAAATATTTATTAAAAATATAAATCAATTACACGATGACACATATCATCGTGAACTTATCATATTATGACATGTGTCATTTTATTAATCTTTTTTAAATTATATTAAATTAAATGAATGAATTAAATTGTGCCATGTGTTTAAAGATCGTAAATAGATGAGTTTGTGTCATGTGTTCAAAGTTAAAGGGCAAACAATGAGAGTAAATTGATAATTGTATTTTAAAACTACTATTTCCGTCTAAATTGACGGCAAAAATTAATAGATTATAATAAAATTAGGTATTTCAATTTAATTAAAGCAAAGTTGTCAATTAAATCAAATTATTGGAGTAAAATTATCATTATCCAATTAAACTAATGTCAACATTGTCAATTGAAATATTATATTTTAAGTAAATAAATGTGTTTTCAGTATTGTTATATAATTTTTATTTTGATGATATTGTTATCATATTTTTATTGTTGAATTGGGTATCAAATGAGTTGTCAATTTATTATTTTAGTTATATATATATATATATATATAGAAATCGGTTTTGGAATTTTGATATTAATAATTGAAGGTTTCTCCTTTAAAAATACAACTAAAAATTAAAAAAAAACATTTATTTTTCACCACAGTTTTATTCCTACACTCTTTATAGATGTATAAGAATTTTTCAAACAAAATGAAGAAGGGTAAAGGACTGTTGGATCGTTTAATTTGGTTCAAGTGGTTTAAAAATTTTTAGTTGTAAAATAGGATAAGGTCAATTTTATCTCAATATTTTGGGCACAAATATAATTTTACCTTAGTTAAAAATAAAATATTTAATTTTATCATAATCTATTAATTTTTGCTGTCAATTTAGATATAAATAATAATTTTAGTGTACAATTATTAGTTTACTCTCATTATTCATCATTTAACTTTGTACATGTGACAAAATCTCACTCGTTTACTGTCATTAAATACGTGGCGCAATCCTATCTATTCATATAAAATGACACGTATTAAAACTGATTAGTTAATAAATATATTTTAATATAATTTTTTGATAAATTTAATAAATAAATATTTATTAATAAAATGACAAGTGTCAAATACTGATTAGTTATAAATTACACGTGTCATCCTACAATTGATATATATCTTTAATAAATATTTTTAAAAAATAAATAATTAATAATTAAAAAAACCTGTCACCGTCCTGACAACAAAAATAATCATATTTTACATTATTAAACTCTATTTTTCTTAATTTATATAACTGTGTTGTCAATTTTTGCCCAAAAAAAAATCAGAAAACAACCAAATAGGGTGGCAGCCACTGCCCCCTCCCCTCTCTTCACTAATTTTAGCATATTTTGAGTAAAAAATGATCCTATCATTATATAGATAAGAAAAAATAGAATTCAATAGTATAAGATATGATCATTTTTATTATTAGAACGTTGCTTGAAAACTATCGGCGGCCCTTTTTTGGTGATAGTGGCAGGTTTTTTAATTATTAATTATTTAATTTAATTTAAATATAAACCAATGACATGTTGATATGTGTTTAAAATAACTAATTACATTGTGACACATGTCATTTTATTAAAATTTAATTTTTAAAAGTATATTAATTTAAACTAATAAATGAGATTACGCCACATGTTCATAAAGATAATGAAAGAGCAAAATTGTGCGTGTCAAAAATATAATTTATTTATATAATTAGATTATTTTTTTATCTTTCTACCATTAAAATTAACAATTTAAAGTAAATTTTAATATTTTTAATCTAATTAAAATAAAATTATCAATTAACTTGAAAAATCTAATTAAAATAAAATTATCCTTATACCTTTTAAAATTACTTAAAAAATCTATTTTCGTCACTATTTTAAACACTCAAAAATAACTAAAATCAATAGTTGACATTAAAAAAATGTTTTAAATAATTTTAAAATTAGACACTTGAATCAAATCAAAAGAGTTAAGCAGTCATTTCCCCCGCAGAGAATCCAAATTTCAATTCTCTTTTTCCAAATAAATAAAAACAAATCACACTCCGGTTCATGAAGAAAAAGCACACACAAAAGCCTCTCTATCTAGATTCTACTCTCTACTTTCTATAACAGGTAATTAGGTAATGGTTCAAGAGATGTGGCGCGATTTTGAGTTTGAGGCGTATCTAATTGTAATAGAAATATAGAATCGCCAAGCTTAGAAAATAGTAACGTTCCGATTCCCACATCCTTTTCAATACATTGGCTTGTGAACCTGTCTTCTATCTTTCTCGGATAAGATCTCTGGAATATCTCAATCTCGTTACGCCCTTGACCCCACCTTCTTTAATTAATTGTTTTAATCTGACACTAACATCAAATCCAAAACTTCCTCCAGTTTCAACAGAGACTGAATTACAAGATAAAAATTTTACAACCAACCCAATATTCTTTGCAACTTTTGATGATCTGGGTTGTTCTTCATTTGCATTTTCATTTACTGTAAAATTCCATCAGATCAATAGCAACCCAGTTTTGGTTGTGGGTTTTTTTTTTTTTAATATTTTGATTGGGTTAAGTGTGTGTCATTATACGTAAATTTATGCGGCCAAGATTGTAAGATGAGAAAGGTATAATTTGGTTTTGCAATGAGAAAGGTATAATTTGGTTTTGCACTTTTGTTGGAGGAGAGGAAACACCACTCACCGGAGGCTTGAAATTTGATTCTGTTTGGGTTTGTTGAGGCCACAAAAGGTTTCTGATTGATTGCGTTTGCAGCAGGGGCTAGAAGATAATTGTGGTAAGTTTTTGTTTATTAAACTAACCAATGAATATTTTGTATGTTTTGCTTATAATTAAACATGTTTATGTAAAGCATGTTATGCGTGTCATACAGAAAGAGACAGAAAGAGAGTGCTTGTCTTTTTATATGACGTGCAATCGTGCATGATTTGTCATCTACTGCCGGCAATGTAGTTGGAATTTGCGGGCATTCATATTTAATACTGTTCATATTTTCTTTTCTGGCCATGGTCATTGATAAGAGAAACACTACAGCTGAATTGCAATTTAAACACATTCATTTTGATGTTTATCCGTGATTATGTCTGGGTTGTTGCTGGCATGTTTCTGTGCAATAGAATTGGTTGTTCACTTGTTTATCAATTATTTTGTTGATGATGCTTTTGTTTTTAATCGATTTTCTAAATGGTTGAAGTAGACTTTCAGTTTGGACAGTGACAATTTTTCTCAGCTTATGGATTTTGATTTACCCTTTTTTGGGCTTAAACACTTGATTTTTGGATTTTTCTCCAGTGCTTTCCTATCTTCTTATCCTTCCTTTATCTCTTGTTTCTTCCTCTGGGTTGATAGCTCTTGCTCCTGTCGGCCCTTCTTCCATTTAGTTAGTCGCTGCTTGTTTCTCGTTTGCATTCCATTTGGTTTCATCATTTCATCTATAGTTCTTATTCCTCTGTTTGAGATTTTCAGGCTTCATCACCTTCTTTCCCTTCACCACTCTTGTTGGGAGTTTTTTCTCTCTGAATTTTGTTTAATGTAGATTCTTCTCTTCCTATCAGTAGACTAGTTGGATTTCACCTCCTTCAATAAAAATTGATACCCTAGTTCTCTTGTATAATGATCAAATGGATTTTTCTTGTCTCCGCTGTTCATTGGTTGTTAAGTTTTCAAATTACATTGTATCAATTGGTTTGGCTTCATTTTGTTAACATCACTGCAGGGTGCAGGGTCTCTATGCCCACATGAGTTTCCCCTGTGTAAACATTACTGAGTCATCAACTCAATCAAGAACAAAGTCTTTCACTGAGGACAAGAGTTGAATCCTTGAGGAGAATGGAAAATTCTTTTGCAAAATCTAATGGTAATGAGCCAATTAGTAATGGCCACATTATGAACCACTCTCCGTATCAACAATGCATCAAAGGATCGCTAACTTGGCTTGATTTAAGAGTTTTCTATGTTAGACTTAGCAAATGTGAGATTGATGATTCTACACCTGAGTACCTCACGTTAAACCATATTCCACTACATCCCAACACCCTTCTTGAAGTAAATGGTGTTAGAACTAGTATCTATTCTGATGGGGCTTCAACACTTCTAAGAAGGGATAGACTGGATAAGAAATCTGAAGAAGTTACGTTTGTGTGCACTGATAGCATAAGGATGACGGGAAGTGTGAAGTTTGAGGCTTTTGATAAGGATGTACTTCTGTTATCTGGAGTTCTAGAATTGTGTAATAGTAATGGCTTTACGAAAGAGTCAAGAAACCATGATCAGAGGTGGAGCATGAACTGCGAATCAGATATTACAACTGGCACTGGCTTCGTCAAGGCAAAGCAATTTATGGGTTCGGACTCGGCTTCACTTACAATTGAGGTCTATGTTGCAGGATCCTTCTCAGGCACTCCAATCATCTTAACCAAGACATTGCAGCTTAGTTCTCGGAAAAAGCAAACAAGAAAGGGGATGCTGGATTCCATACCAGAGTACGAGGCAACTGAATTCCAGAATGATGTTGCTTCTGCTCTTCCTTTGCAGGTACTTATTAAATAGTCTTGAAATTTAAAGAACACTCAAGTTATGCCTAGATGTTTTGCTCATCTGTTAGTTTAACCATTAACCTTATGTTTTATCCTATTTGTGATTGTTATAATCCACATGCTTAAGAAGTATGACATTTTCAACATGCAACTGTGATCCTATAGATTCCAAAAAAGTTTGATTCCAGTACATCTTTAGTAAATGATGCCAGGCTCACATTGTCGTTTTGTGTATTGTTTGCATGATCTGATGAGAAGTATCAGCATTTTTTTACTGTGTATAGATGATCAATTATCCAAATTATATACACACCAGAGCATGCAAATTGGTGGATAAGTGTCTACAATTCATTAAACAAGTAGAAAAAATCTAAATACTTTCTTTAGTTTAAACTAATGGTTATGGAGTTTTCTTCTTTTGGCTTGGGTATAAGTAATGAGCATATCTTGTTTCGGCATGTGTCCTAAGACCTAAACTTGCACTAGGTCTTATAACTTTGAGATATAGACTAGAAAATTCTGAGTATATATATCAAATACATCATTTTTGCACATTGAATCACATGAGAAAATATCTGTAGTATAACTATGGTTGCAGCATGTTCCTTTATAAATGGCGGAGGAACCTAACAGTACTCTTCCTTTATCTGCTAAAACTGCAATCTCATTGGTCCCACCTTCTTCCTGATTTTGAATCTGGATACGTTTCTCTATCTATATCCTGTGTGAATTTGATTTTGTATGAATCAATGACTTTCCAAATGCATGTCTGTGCTCAAACAGTTCTTGACCCAAATGGACTTTTGTGACACTGCTCTTTGTACTGTGTTGTTATTTGTGTGTTATGGAATTGCTGATGGTTAAGAATCTATTTTACTTTCCTGTCAAGTAATTTGGTTTACTCAATCTGCCTTTTTAAATTTTTTTTTTTTATTTGCACTCATAATTCTGCCTCTCGTGTTCCTCATGACTTTGCAGATATCAGATTATTCAAATCACAAACTGGAAAGTGAAGACTATGACAACCTGAACCACCAATACTCAGGGACCAAATACATGGAAGGTGAAGATGGGGAACTCTCATGGTTCAACGCTGGTGTCAGGGTGGGAGTTGGCATTGGCCTCAGCATCTGTTTAGGAATTGGAATAGGAGTGGGCTTGCTGGTTCGAACTTATCAAGGCACCGCTCAGAACTTTAGAAGGCGGCTACTATAGTCCACTCTTAATCCCATTTGCCTTGCTAGCATGAGCCATCTGCTACTCGTGTCATGACCCAGAGAAAGCTAAGTTAAAGGCGTTTCTGACACATCCTGCTGTGAATAAGGAGATGTAGTTTTGCAATTAAGTGCAGTTAATGTATGATTCCAGCTTTCCTTAGTTTTGTTTGGGAGCGATTAATTCCTTCCTTTGAAATAAAAGGGTAATTGTGTTCCACAGCAGATAAGGTCAAAGCCCTCTTTCTTTAGGTAGTTCAGTCTGTCGTTTGCCTTCTGTTCTGTGAAGCTCTGTTCTTTTAATCTATAACCTAAGTTTTCTGTAATGGAAGTTATGATAGATCCGTTTTAGAAAATTTTGATTCGATCATTGTCTTTAAACCGCTGTTGTTGGCTTCAGTTATGAACTATATTTGCCATAACAGCGAACTTCAGACTGACGTTCCCAAATTCCGATATTCACGAGTTATTTGAGCATGTTAATTTGAAGGAGCCTACTTACCTTGCAGAGCCAATATACCGTTGAATGAAATTTGGTAAGAGTGGTCAAGGGAGGGCAAAAAGGGAAGACGGGTTTGGTTTCAACTTTGAATTAGCAAAATTCAAAGAAAAAACAATCGACAAACATATTATACATATCATATCAATTCCATACAATTAATTTATCCTTTAATCGTCTTTATAATATCTTTTAAAGTTTTATAGTTCTTACAATTGTCAGGCAGGCAAAGAGCTTTGGGAAAGGTATACAATAATTGATCTGTGATCAATAGGCAGGAGCATTAAGATCCGGATTTACATACTATATACAGAGATATCTATGCAAAATAAATGACAGCCAAGTCTAGATCTCTGAAAACAAAGTCGGAGGAGAGTGAGCAACTGCAATCACTCTAACTTTGCTCATCCTTAGATGGGGGCTGAGTTGCACGGCGGAACCAGGTGTTGAATGCTGTAGCCAAGTGAGGACAGTCTTCAACATTTTTTGTTGAGAAGCTGAGGCACTGTTGCAACAACTCTTGTGCGTCTGACATGGGTAATGTGGAGATGATTCTAAGGAATGTCTCTTCAAGCTCCAGATACAATGATTTGTGACTGGGCAACAAAGGCGAGACATTGTCTTTGCAAACAATCAGAACAGGAAGCCAGTCTTTTACAAGCTTCATCCTAACCTGAAAACATTAAGTAAAATAAATACACAGTTTCTTAGTTTGTTTAAGCCATTAGAATGGATGAAGAACAAAGAATACCTCATTTCTTTATAACTTAAACTGGAATTATCTGCTATCAACAGTAGTGGTGGAAAAATGCTTAAGATATTGATGTCTCATCATAAAGTTGACAACACAACACCACCCCAACTTAGGTGAGAAAATTGAAACCTCAACTGCAATGAGAAAAACATGAGTTGGCCTTGTCAAGCACCAAACCAAAAGGGACAAGGTCCTAGATATATTGCCAAATTATACATAGATCCACTAGGTTTGTACCATAACTTTAAAGTGTTTGATATTTGAAACTTTGAAACTAATATAAACTAACAAAAAAAATCAAATTCCAAAGCAACCTAAAGGCAAAGACCCACACATATTCAACGTATGGGAAAATAATTCTAAAAATATCACTTCCACAAATTGTTTTCTTCCATTTTTCCTCCAAGTTCAGTCAAAACCCCAACACCGTGCCATCAGTGCTATGAGCTCCAATGCAAGATACTTCTAAGTTCTTAAAGCTTACAGTCATGAGCCACCTAAGACCATATTTTGCAGCCACAATAACTCCTATCAAGAAGATCAATCTTTGATAACTAAAGGCCCCACCTAGGGACAAATAAAAACAATTTTCCAAATTGGACTCAAAAGCTAGGGCACAACCAGTTGCCATCAACAAACTCCTCCCACTAGGTTGATCAATGATAGATATCTCATCTATGTAAATAGCCAAGATGATAAACATATTGTCAGCAGAATAGATGGGCCAAGAACTATCACTGCACAAGGGGATTTTCCCAGAACAAGAAGCAAAGAAAGGGGCACTATGAAGGAAAAAAGAAAAAGAAACCATTATCATTGATCTTCCTAACAAACACCCACATCAACAATATATTGATGGTTGCCAATTTATGTCAACTATGCAACTCTAGTCCCCTGCCCCAGAACCAAAGTTCCAAAACAGATTCACAACCTTAGGAGACGGAACCCTAACAATCTCGGGTAAATCCCCTTGTGCTTCTTGTTCAGGGAAAATCCCCTTGTGCAGTGATAGTTCTTGGCCCATCTATGAAGGAAAAAAGAAAAAGAAACCATTATCATTGATCTTTCTAACAAACACCCACATCAACAATATATTGATGGTTGCCAATATGTCAACTATGCAACTCTAGTCCCCTGCCCCAGAACCAAAGTTCCAAAACAGATTCACAACCTTAGGAGACGGAACCCTAACAATCTCGGGTAAAACTAATGTCACTCCATAGACAAGTCAATTCCTTGATCAACAGCTAATTCATATAACATACCTAATACCAGAATAGAACTGCACAAAGAAAGCAAGCACTAATCCTAGCAATATATATAAATATACAAAAGCCGGTCACCTGCTTTTATACAGTGTCATCTCACAACCCACCAGCAAACTCAAATCTCAATCAATATTGCCATGAAAGGAAATATGATACCAATTTATCCAAATTATTTTATTTATCCTGGAAAATAAACAAATGAATTTATAAATTAAGTCAAGTGAATTTTCCAACGTGAATAACTAATTTCCATAAAAACTACCCAATATCGTAATTAACACTATAAAGTAAGCATAACAAGAAGCATATCAAATTAGACACCAGATGTAACACTTAGTTCCTCTCCTCATTATGTAATAGCATTCATTTTTCACCTATTCAACAGCAACATCCAAAGACACTATCTATCCAATCCAAAAGCTCACATTCTAGGTACAAAATAACAAAATATTAGAGTACAAATCACACTTAATCAATGGCTAACACAAAAATTGGCAAGCGCTGCTTAGCAAACTTCAAAATTTGTATAAAACATAAGAATAATAACTAAAACCAAGTGTAAGAAAAAGACCTGTCTAGCAGCCAAGATAGTACCAGTAGCAATGGCATTGGCAAGCTTACAGGTACACCTCATCACAACAGCCGGAAGGCCCGGCACTATATTCCTCCATGCGTCATCCCGAAACGCCCGCTGCAAATCAGCCGTAAATGCGCTCTGCTCACTCCACTCCTCCACCGCAGAGTCAGCAACTCTCAACTCAATCATCCTCTCCACCAACCACAGCAAGTGCCGCCCATTCGTCATTGCAGTATGCAAATTCAACCTCTGTATCGCCTCTGTCTCGTTATGGCCCCCCCTAAAATCGGGACTCGAATACTCCTCCAAGCTCTCCTTCACCACCTTCAGACTCTCCTCAAATGCACGCTCCAACACGCGCCTGGCAGACTCCCTAGACGCGAAGTCTCTCAACAGCTTCGCAACAAAGGCTTTTACAAAGGCCATGTTTGGGTAATTATGAATCGCCGATAAAATCAAACCGTGGAGCATATTCTCGCACGAGTTATCGTTAGGCGAGATTCTAGATAGAAGCTCTCTAGATTCTTCTTCTCGCAGTAGTGGAATTATTTCAATAACTCTTGATTCTTCTTCTTCAATCCATGGAACCGCTTCAATGAATTTGACGCAAGCCTTGACGCAATCTTCGAAGAGTAATTCTAAAGCTACCGGGAGTAAATCGAGCGCGACGGTGACGGTATTTATGACGGAAGAGAAATCTTCTGTGTAGAGAAGTTGAAGGACTGTTAGGTGATCGGTGATTGAGTTCGATTTGTTCGCCGATACACCGAAACTGAGACGGATGGGTTTGCTGGAGTCATGGGAATCGACAGCAGTGTTAGGGTTAGGGTTTTGCCAGCGATCGGAGAGGAGTGCGGCGAAGTATTTGGAGCGGCGGAGGACGTGGGAATGGAGGTAGATCTGGACGTCGTCATCTTCTGCGCCGGCGGTCGGGTCAGAGGAGTAAGGAGCGGTGACGTCTAAGTACAAGCGGAGGATGACGTCCGCGGTGGTGGCGTCGTTAAAGGAAGTGGAGCGGAGGATGAAGTCGGTGGCAGCGGGGGATTCGTTGAAGGAGGTGGAGGAGGCGGTGCGGCGAAGCTTTTGGGAGGAGGCGGCAGAGGGATGGCGCGTGACGGTAGTGTGGTGGGGAACGCGCTGGCGTTTTTTGAGATTTGTCGGGATCATTTAGTTTGTGTGTTAAAACGTCAAACGTAGACATTAGCGAGGGAAATGGTACGGTTTTATAGTTCAAGAATGAGAGGGGTTGAAAAGGATACGCGGTGCAATACTGAAGCGAGTAGTACACTTGTGATTTTTTTTGAGAAAATTTTTAAAAATAATAAAATTTAAAAGAATTTTACCTTTTTTTTTAAAAAATCTTTTAAAATTTTAATTTATTTAATTAAATAAATATTTTTTTTGATAAATATACTATTTTATTGTTTGTATAGTATCCGTTATAATGTATAATTTTTTTTGTTACATTTATTAATTAAATTAAAATTATATTATTTTATATTAATTAATTATTTATTTTAATCATATTACTATAAAATTTACATAAATAATAAAATTATTTAATGTAGTTAAATTAAACTAAATAAATACAATAAATAAAAATAATTTTATAAATAAATACAAACTTAATTATATTTTTTATTAAAATTATATATATATATTTTTTAGTGTACAACACACACACACCCCTCTCCATCCCGTAACATGCGGGATCGAACTCCGGACTTGGTGAGCATTAAAGGAGGGGCTAGCCAATTCAGCTAGCACATTCAGCTCATTAAAATTATATTTATTAATAAGTAAATAAAATAAATTATTTATGAATAATAAAAAAAATTAAATAAATATAATGGTCACAAAGGTCGAGATCAACAAAGGTCATTTCAACTATCTCATTTCGGGCCCGAGATGGTCCCTGGCTTCGAGATGATGGCCCCTGGCCATCGCATCTCGAGCCCGATATGGCTCCGAGATGGTCCCGAGATGCGTGGTAGCCATCTCGATCATCGTATCTCGGGCCCAAGATGCGTGATCGAGATGGCCCCGAGATGCAATGGTCGAGATAGCCCCAAGATGCAATGGTTGAGATGGCCTTTGTTAATATCGACCTTTGTTGGCGGAGATGGCCTTTGTAACCATTATATTTATTTAATTTGTTATTATTCATACATAATTAATTATATTAATTTAATTTAATTTTAAAAAAATATAATTTTAATAAAAAAATACCATTAAGTTTATATTTATTTATAAAAATTATTTTTATTTATTGTATTTATTTAGTTTAATTTAATTACATTAAATAATTTTATTATTTATGTAAATTTTGTAGTAATATGATTAAAATAAATAAACAACGAATATAAAATAAATATATTTTTAATAAATAAAAAATATTTAATTTTGATTTAATTAATAACTGTAACAAAAATACTATACACTATAGCGGGTACTGTACAAACAAGAAAATGATATATTTGTTCAAAAGTAATTTATTTGGTTAAACAAATTAAAAACTTGAAATGATAGCTAAAAAAGTTATAAAAAAAAACCCTTAAATTTTATAATTTTTAAAAATTTCCCCTTTTTTTTTATACAATACTACACTTGTAATACAAGCGTTTGGATAAATGAGTTTATCCATAATCATAAGCCACAACCTTTTTTTTTATAGATTTTTTAGGTTAAATGAATAGACACTTACTCTAACAAAAAATAAGGTTAGTAGGTATGAAATAACTCTATATAAACACCTTTTATTGAGATTAAGCATTAATAGAGACTCTAAGAGAGGGGAAGAACTGGGTAGACACTAAGTGCTTGTGTGCGCTAGGGTGAAACCGTCGTTTGGGTGTTCATTGCTCGTGGTAGAGTAAGAGTTTACTAAACATTAGGTCCTTTTGAGGGTTCTTCATTGGATTTTTCTTGTAAAATCTCTAGGGAGTTAATAAGAGAGGTTAGGATCCTTGGATCCACTGTGAACGTAGGTAATTGGCCGAACCACGTAAGATTGTGTTGTGATCTTTTATATTCTGCTTTAGATTCTTGCTATTTTGTTTAATAAACAGGTTATTCTGCTGCGCAAGGAGGTTAGGATTTTAGGTTGAATCTTGGGTTCTTTGCTTCAACCTAATCTCAAGAAGGAGAAGGGTATTCCATCCCTCAACATATTTCGTGGCAATGTAGTCGATGTATCCAATTTTCTAATACGTAAACACATTTAAATTAATTTCATTACACTGATGAAAATTAAAAATTAAAAAATCACCTTATCAAGCCTTTGAAATTGGTTCAAAGCTTGAGTCTGTCTTAAATTATATTTGTGAGCAATTCTAGAACTCAACGTAGACTTAAGCCACTAAAATGATAGGTTCAATATCAACAGTGTATTTAATATTTAAACACAAATTTTGGTTAGCACTTAACCCTTTGATAATGTATTCCAAAGTTAAGAAATTGTTTTCAATTTATTCATTTCTTAGAACAACTAAAACAATTTCTTTTTTTCTTTAAATGGCCGACAAAATAGAGCAATGAGAAGAATAAGTGTTGAGAGTAACTTTTACTTTTAAAACTTAAAAAAAAAATCAATTTTCTCTTTTCCCCTTCTATGTGGCTGAACCAAGGCTTTGAAATGAAATCGATTCATTTCATTTATAGCCACATTTTCCTTTTCTTTTGGCAAGTCAAGCTTCAGCCTCTACCTTGTGTAATGGACTTTTTGAGAATCGTGCGACCTTAGATGCGTTGCGTGCTAAGTAGCTGAGAAAACCACACAAAGAAGAGAAGAAACACGCATACCAACTGTTTGAAAGAATGCTCTCTATATTGCTGAAGAGAAATACAAGCTATGAGATGCTTGGTATAAGTGAGGGTCTCCCCTTTATATACTAACAACCCTATACATCCAACAGCTGAGATCTAAATGATCTAATGGTGTACATATAAGATGGAATAATATGTTTTAGAATATTCTTAGATGCCATCACATATTCTATGAAATATTCCTTTCCTAATTAAGGTTAACAACCCTAATAAGTCGCGGGCCAAGCCCAGTTCTCCATCCTAAACAACGGGCCTTCTAGAAGCTCCGGTCCACGTTATACTCCATGGTCCAAGAGGCCTCTAACAGGCCTAGTCGCGCACCAAGTGCTGGAGGAAATGCTTGAGAGCACTTGAGGGGTGACATTCTCCCCCACCAAATTCACGCGATGCCCTCGTCGCGTCTTTACTAGAACTCACGTACATTGTTCTCGAACTGCCACAGTGCGTTCTCGGGTTCCCAACTTGCTTCACTATCAGGCTATCATTTTCACTTGACGAGATACTTACGACCCGGACGACAGTTCTTCTTTCGTATTGTCCTCACATCAAGGATAAGTTCGGCCTCCTTGTCGTAAGATGTGGAAACTCCCAATGGTGCCCTGGTTTGTGGCCCATGCTCCGTGTCCTCCGCATCACCATGGTATGGCCTTAGGCAGCTTGCGTGAAACACTGGATGTAGCCGAAGTCTCGAAGGTAACTTCACCTTGTATGAGACATTGCCAACCCTCTTGACAATAGGAAATGACCATTCATATTTCTGTACTTAACATTGTCTTCACCTTGTGGGCGTGTAGACTTGTGCTGCGTTGGAGGGATTTTCACCATCACAAGTCCCCCATGCTGTACTCAACATGTCTTCGCTTGCAATCAGCCCATTTCTTCATCCGTTTTTTTGCCCTGTCCAGACACACCCGTGCCTTGTCTGATTGTTCCTGCCAGGACTTCAAAACTTTGTAGGTTGTGGGACTCCTTCTTGTATCACGGGATACGAGCGTGTGCGGCATGAGAGGTTGCTGGCCAGTAGCTAACTCGAATGAGCTTTGGCTTGTTGATTCACTCCTCTGCAAGTTGTATGAGAATTGTGCCACATTAAGTAACTTGACCCAATCCTGCTGATTTTCGCTCACAAAGTGCCGCAAGTACAACTTCAGTAATGCATTCATCCTCTTGGTCAGCCCATCCATTTGTGGGTGAAAGCTGGTGGAAAAGCGAAGCTCCGATCCTATGAGATTGAACAATCCTATCCAGAATCTCCCCGTAAACCTCGTGTCACAATCGCCGACTATCACTCTCGGCAACCTCTAGTACTTGAATACATGCTTAAAGAAAAGTCTCGTTATTTCTTCCGCACTACACACCTTAGGCACCAATATAAAAGTCACATGCGTGGAAAATTGATTTACCACCACAATGATAGTCCCACACCCCTTAAACGTTAGTATGGCTACGATAAAATTCATAGAGATGCTCTCCCAAGGTCTCTTCGGTATGGGCAGTGGCTTTAATAGCCCTGCGGGACTCCGCTGCTCGATCTTGTCCTGTTGGCACACGAGACAAGTCTTGATAAACTGTTCTATCTCTTCCCTCATGTGTGGCCAATAGTATACTGTCTCCAATAGGGCGTGTGTACATTGCTGACCTGGATGTCCTGCCCATTTCATATCATGACACTCTTTAATGAGGCTACGCCGCAAGTTCTCCCACTTCGGCACATATACCCGGCATTCATTGGTGTAAAGAAGCCCATCTTCTACCCAAAATCACTAAGTCTTTTTCTTGTGTGCTTGAGTAGAGAGCTGTGTGGCTACGGGATCATGCTTCATTCCCTCGTGAAATAGGCCGAGAAAAGTACCTTCCAGCTTGCTTATAGCTCCTAACTCAGTTTTCTGGCTTAAGGCATCCGCCACCACGTTCACCTTCCCCGGTTTGTACTCAAGCTCGTAATTGAACTCTGATAGAAAGTCTTGCCATCTAGCTTGCTTCGGGCTGAGTTTCTTCTGACTTTGGAAGTAACTTGTTGCTATGTTGTCCGTCATCACTACAAATTTTGCCCCCAGTAGATAGTGTCGCCAAGTGCGCAGACAGTGGATGACCCCCATTATCTCCCTCTCTTGTACCGTATAGCGCCTCTCCGTCTCGTTGAGTTTTTGGCTCTCATACGTGATCGGATGGTCCTACTGCATCAACACACCACCAATGAAAAAGTCAGACGCATCAGTATGTACCTTATACGGTAACAAGTGGTTCGGCAATGCTAAAACTAGTTCCTCGATCACTGCTTTCTTCAATCGATGAAAAACCCATTGGCACTCCTTGGTCCACTCCCATGCTTTAGTCTTCTTTAACAGGTCGGTAAGTGGTGCAGCAATGGTGAAGTAGCTTTTGATAAATCTCCGATAATAGTTGACTAACCCAAGGAAATACCACAGCTCGGTAACTTACGTGGGTGCCTCCTAATCCAATATAGCGCGAATATTCACCCTGTCCTTCATCAACTTGCCGTATTTGATCTTGTGACCTAAAACATCTACCCCTGGCTTGGAAAATGAGCACTTCTCCCTCTTCACATACAGCTCATTCTCGTGAAGCACCTTCAAGATAAACTGCAAGTGTACCACATGCTCTTCGAGAGTGTTACTATAGATGACGATGTCGTCTAAGTACACGACAATGAATTTATCGAGGAAGGGTTGGAGTATGTTGTTCATCAATGTGCAAAAGGTGACTGGCGTGTATGTTGTTCATCAAGGCCAAACGGCATGACAAGAAACTCAAAGGCCCATAATGTGTCACACAAGTAGTTTTCGGCTCATCACCCTCAGCTATCCGCACTTGATGGTAACCTGATTGCAAGTCCATCTTTGAAAAGTACTTCGCCTACCCTAATTGATCAAACAAGTCAGCGATTAAAGGAATGGGATGCCTAGTCTTGACAGTGACCTTGTTCAGTGCTCAGTAGTCTATGTATAACCACAATGATCCGTTGTGCTTGCATTAGAAAAGTACGGGCGCGCCATAGGGCGCCTTGGATGGCTGGATGAATCCCGCATCCAGTAACTCCTTGAGCTACTTTCGTAACTCTGCTAACTCTGGTGGAGACATCTGGTAAGGCACTGTGGCTGGAGGCTTAGCTCCTGGCTCCAGCTCAATCTCGTGACCGATCGCCCGTCTTGGTGGTAATTTCTATAGTAGTGTTGCTGGCATCACTTCTTGGTGCTGCTTGAGTACTTTTGTGATCTCCGCTAGCAGCTTCTCTTCGCCCCTATTCACCTCATCATCTGCCTCTCATATAGTGGCGAGATATGTTTCTTCTCCCCGTTTAGCTCCCTTCTTTAGTTGTATGGCAGAAATGAGAGTGGTGTGGGAGTTGGACTCGGATTGCCAACATTCCAGCTTATCTACTGTTGGCACCATGCATGGTCCTCCCTTCAGGATACATACATAGTTATGTCAGGGAAGCGATACCACATTAAACTGTCACAAGAAATCTATACCAAGAACAGCGTCAAAATCATCGAGAGGTGCAACTGAAAAGTTTACCTTGCCGCTCCATTTTTCGAGGTGCATTTCGACTCCGCGAATAACCCCGTCCAGTGGCTTGATTAAGGCATTCACAATTTTGAGGTAGCCAATCCCCTTCTCCACCTTGAGGCCCAAGCGTATTGCTTTTGCACGCGTAATAAAATTGTGCGTAGCTCCAGTATCCACTAGTGCTTGAGTCTTTCTCCCGTTAATGTAAGCTTCAACGTACATCAGCGCCTTTTTCGTTGGCGCACGGGTTGCTCACTTGGCATTGAGCAACTGTAGACATCCTAATTTTTCCTATTCACCCGCTTGTTGAGTCTCCAACATCGCGTTGATAGCCTTCTTCTTTGGACAGTCCTTCACCTAATGATCCTCATCGCAAAGAAAGCAGTTAGATCTTGGCTTTCTCCCACCGTTGCGTTTCTACTCTCTCCCTGTGGGTGGTTTACCTTTTCCCTCCCTATCTTGCGGAGGGTGAGACTCCCTGGTTCCCCCACCTTTGCTGTGATTGGACTTCGAATTTTTAGACTTTCCCGCATCACCCTTGCAGTAATTTGTGAGCGTTTTCGTCAATGTGAAGGCGTCGAATATATTCTGCACTCCACGTCGCTTCAGCTCATTAGACTCCCATGTTTGTAATCCATCTAGAAATTTGAACTGCAAGTCTTCTTCACTCATGTTGGGGATCTGCAGCATCAATAGTGAGTACTCCTTTACGTACTCGCCAATAGACTTGGTTTATCTCAACTCCTTTAGATGCTTCTCAGCGTCATACGCCACATTCTCTTAATAGAATTGACACTTTAGCTCTTGTTGCAACTCTGTCCAGGTGTTGATGGTGCAGGTACCCTTGCAAATCTCTTCGCTCTTCCTATGCCACCACAAAATTGCATGGTCAGAGAGATATAGGGTTGTGGTATTTACCTTATCCTCGTCCCTTACGCCTAAGGCGTCAAAGTATCTCTTCATCTGTCAGAAGTAATTATCGAGCTCCTTGGCGTTCTGCTTACTGCTGAACTCCTTGGGCTTGGGAGCATCGACCCTCGATGCAGTCATCGTAACTTGAGTGGCAACAGACCCGTTCACCACCACTCGCTTGCACAACACTACATCCTCCTTGACAGTTTCAAACCCTCGACGTAGCTCCTCTACTTGGGTTTGAATCTTGTCCATTGTGGTGAGAACCTTCTCCTGAAAAGTCTTAATCAGTCTTGCTGCTTATCGGTGTAAGCCTCGATAGAAGTATCAATGAGAGAGCGCAGCTCGTCTCCTTGAGTGTCGAGGCCTACCTCGAACTTCTCCACTTACTGCTCTAGCTTCTAAGGCGATCTGCTGTCTTTTTGACAGCGCTGTTGAGTGCTTTCACTATGCTCCCCATATCCTGACCTAGATCCGTTGACTTGTCGCGAGGGATACTGCCGTGCCTTTTAGCTTTGGGGTTCCGACCCCTCTCTTCAGTCAAATTCGATGGCGCGACATCTTTCTCAATCTTTGAACCAGCTCTGATACCAAATGTCACGGACCTTTCGAGAATCGTGTAGTCTTAGATGCGTTGCGTGCTAAGCAGCCGAGAAAACCACACAAAGAAGAGAAAAAACATGCATACCAACTGTTTGAAAGAATGCTCTCTATATTACTGAAGAGAAACACAAGTTATGAGATGATTTGTACAAGTGAGAGTCTCCCATTTATATACTAATAGCCCTATACATCTGACGGCTGAGATCTAAATGATTTAACAATGTACATAGAAGATGGAATAATATGCTCTAGAATATTCTTAGATGTCATCACATATTTTATAAAATATTCATTTCCTAATTGAGGTTGACAACCCTAATAAGTCATGGGCTAAGCTTAGGTTTCCATCCCAAACAACGGGTCTTTTATAAGTTTCGGTCCACGTAGCACTCCATGGTCCAAGAGGCCTCCAGAAGGCCTAGGCGTGCACCTAGTACTTAAGAAAATGCTTGAGAGCATTTGGAGCGTGACACTTAGCATGGAAGACATGTCTTAGTCTATTCTCATTTGTTTATTCATAATAAATATGTGTCATTCAATTAAATGTTTATTCATAATAAATATAAGTCATTTATTTTAATATCATATGTTGACATAAATAATAATAATATCAATTATATTAATTTTTTATTTAAAAATAATTCTTAAATAAACAAATGATTTTACTTGTCTAACAAGTAAGGTTAATTTTGTAATTTTAAAGTCAAACAATGAATGATTCACAATGTGTTACTTGTTATTATCCAATTGGTTAATAACTATTATTAACTAATTAATGTACTTAATACTTAAGTTTTGACAAATGTATATTCCGAGAGATCCTAAAACAAATGTCTAGTTTACTATAATATCCTGAATCGAACTATTCAATCCAGTCTGCTGTCTCAGTGTATAATAAATACACTTCATATTACGAGACTCCCTAGGTCCACTCCTTGTTTATCAAATGAAACTTTTTCATGAGTCCATGAACAATATCCTACGCACAAGTCACAGATATTACAAAGTGGTGCGTTAGACAATACAAATTGAGGTTATAACGTATATGTATAATCCCTCTGTCACATATATCCTGAAAGAGTAGAAATATAGATCACCACCATCAAATCTCTATTTGCTTATCCATGAACTTATCTCCAAATTCGTATCTTAATAAACAATATATGCAAATATTTTTGCGATATTATTCAATCTTCTAAAAAACTCTTTTCTCAAGTTTATTGCTTATGATCATAAAACTTTTTGAGATATAATCTTGGAGCTTTCAAATATACAACTCACCTATGTGAGCTGATGGATCTCATATTTACGTACACCAAACTCTATGAATATTGGACCATATCCAATAACACGCAACGATCAGACTATGAAAGATCTCTGACATCAATGGAACCAAAGTATGGTGTATCACTCATAAGCCCATTGTGACGCTCAGGTCAAAGGACCACAAATACTACTAAACTTATAAGGACCTACGATTGATGGCTTCATAGAATATCTATTGGAGGTCTTCATGAGTCTAGTCAGTACCTAATCCTTCCTGAATACCCGTATGCCCATATGAGATTCCCTTAAGTTTATGGTCTGCTAAGACTAACTATCTGAACTATCTAGATATAGACATACACTGATCTATATAAGTTATAATAAGATTTTACCGATAGACTCGCATCGATAAAATAGATCAAGAACTTAGTGTTTGAGAATAGATTGCATAATGACATTTTCTAACATCATTTGTAACTCTTTACAATTATGTCATTACTAATATATTCTCAAGTTTTTATCTTGTTTCAGACAAGACTCTAACTCCTTAAATTTCATTGGCTTTTATAACCTACTAACTCTTAGCAATGCCAACTATTAACATTTATAACTCTCAATATTGTTAATTCTTTGCATTGATATAAACTTTTTTATACCATATCTGAACTTTTTCAGATTATACAATATCTGAAACGTTATAAGTATCTTACAAATTAATAAATGTAATTAGTGATTTAATAAAATATCTATTATATAAATATTAAAATAAAATATTCATACAAAATAAGATAACACGTAAATACAAATCCAACAATATTGTGTTCTTTTATTAGGCAAAAGGAAATTTAGTGGCTCGTTTTTTAGCTAAATTTATTGTAGGTAACAATATTGATGTGGTTTGGATCTATTCCATATCGCGATATCTAAGCCATTGTATTTTGGAAAATTCTCCGAGTTGACAGTTATTTTAATATTAATTTTTATTTTGACCAAAGTCAAATATTTTAAATTATATTAACTAAATATACGTTATGTTTACTATTTTACCCTTATTACAATTTTAATAATTTTTATTGTTATTTAATTTTTTATTTTATATAAATTACTAAAGAATATAAATTTTAAATAATTAAAATTTAAATTAATTACAAAAGATTATAAATTTATAATAATAATTAAAAATAATAACAATAAAAATTAAAAAAAACACAAAATGGTCGTTGGGCACGCGCCCAGGCGTGCGCCAAGCGAGCAAATGCCCGCTGGGCGCGCGCCCAGAGACCATTTTATCTGTATTTTTAAAAAATAAATTTAAAAATAAAATAAATAATTATATATTAAACATTCCATATATTTTTTTATTTTATTTAAATATATAAACCATCGTAATTTTATTATTATTCTTTTATTACCCCTGACAATATCATCTCCATTTTATTCAATTCTTAAATCTGATGCGTTCTCAAAACTCACATATTTGCTCTCAAAACTCATATCTCTCGATTCATTTTTACGCGAAGATCAAAGATTCAGAGAAAAAAAATAGCTGAAGTTTAAAACAAGTAAGATTTTGATATTTTAATTTAATTAATAGTATTATTTATATTTATTGAAATAAATTATTAAAGTGTTTGGATATATATCTGTTACGATTAAGTTGTAGTTTATGATTGAGTTGTGGTTGCGCCATATATAATTGTTGCTGGTGGTCGATTGGTATGCGTGTGCGCGTGATTGCACATATAGTTGTTGTTGGCCACCGTCGTGTGCACACCAGTAACAACAAGATACTCATGTACAACCCATTCTGATGAGCACCGATTGTAATAAGGTGTTCCTGCGTACCACCGCAACGTTATAACACCACCACCAAATAGCTCTCATTTATTTTTCTGAAACTGCATATTATATTTATTTTATATATTTAAAATAAAATATATTATATATATAGTTATATATTTAATTATATTTTTTAAATTTAATTAATATAAAATTAAATTAAAATTATGTTATATTTTTTTCAAGTATGTCACAAATTTCAACCATTAAATGTTTTGGGGGGAGATGGGAGAGCTGTAGCGATGGTTTTGAAAGATACATTAGATATCAAAATATGCATATGGTTGTTCCAAAAAATATTAGATACAAAGCATTGTTGAGAAGAATTTGTCATCTTTTAGGAGTTAATCAAGTGCATTATAAAGTAACTTTAAAGTTTGAGGTTCCTTCAAGTACTATAAAGTTGAGACCCATTCCACTTGAAAATGACGATGATGCAATATTGTGGTTGAGCTTACAGAATAATATGGCTACACCGCTTTGTGTAACAGTAGATGCTCGAGGACCTGAAAGTAATGCATAAGCATCAACAGAGCAAAAAGAAGGCTATGCTAAACAATTCTCATCGACAACTCCTGTGTATATTCCAAATTCTCCGAAGGATTATCATTATTCTCCTTCAATGCTCAACGAACAACAAGGCTACACATATGACCATGGTCAGATATATGGAGATGTTGGCATTGATATTGGTGAAAATGATGATCATGGTTACGAGGTTGATGATGATTGTAGAAATGATTATGATGATGATTATGAAGAGAATGAGGATGTAAATGATGATGCTGGTGATGATGAGGATGATGATGATGAGGAGGGTGATAATGATGATGATGATGATGATGATGAGGAGGAGGAGGGTGATAATGATGATGATGATGATGATGATGAGGGTTATGGTAGAGAAGAAAGGGTAAAGGTAGAAAATTCATTTCAGTTTCAGCCTGAAATACTACAATTTGAATTGAATGTATCGAAAAAAATTTCTTGTAATGGGATTGATGATGTATTTGTAGAAAAATTATATAACAGCAAAGATGAAATTCATGAAACTATAAGTATAGTTGCACTGAAGGGAAAATGGAGCTTTAGAGTTTACAAATTCACCAAAGATCATTTCGAGTTGAAATGCGATGATGACTGCTGTAAGTGGAGATTACGGGCAGTGTCGACAGAAGGGCGATATTTTTTTGTTGTTAGGCGAGTAGATATAGGGCACACTTGTGTTTTGAGTCAATTAAGGGATGGTCACGGGTAAGCCAAGAGTCGAATTATTACTAAAGTAATAAAAAATAAGTTTACATCGGTCAATAGAAACTATAGGCCGAAAGCTATTCAAGCAGACATACATGAACAATTCGGTATTCAGATAACCTATACTAATGCTTGGTGCGCTAGAGAGCAGGCATTAAGATTGATAAAAGGTACTCCTGAGGATTCGTTTAAATTACTTCCTGCATACAACTACGTGTTGCAACAAAATAACCCAGGTACGGTTACTCATTTGGAAACTGACGCAGATAATCACTTCAAGTATTTCTTTATGGCGTTAGGACCCTGCATCAGAGGTTTTAATTCATTAATCCGACCGGTAGTTGCAGTGGACGTAACATTTTTGAAAAGTTCTTATCTTGGTACAATGTTTGTGGCCGTTTGTAAAGATGGAAACAATCAGATTTATCCATTGGCTTGGAAAATTACTGACTCAGAAAATGATACTTCTTGGGAGTGGTTTATGGTTAAACTGCGAGGAGTTATTGCAGATCATCAAAATTTTGTTTTTATATCTGATCGACATGCTAGTATTGAGAGGGCTATACGGGGTATGTTTCCTCATGCATATCATGGGTTCTGCATATATCATTTGAAAGAAAATTTGATTACAAAATACAAGTTACCATCAGATAAGTCTAAAAAAATGGTATACCTATCTACCTACTTCACTGCTGCCAAGGCTTATCATATCCATGATTTTTAATACCAATTAAATAAGATGCGACAAATGAGACCTGACGTAACAAAGTATTTGGAGGAAGATGTTGGTACGGTGAGATGGGCACGATCATCTGGTGCTTTCAGAAGGGATGACATTATGACTACTGATGCGATATTTCTATATCATAAATTAAGTGCAAGTATACACTATCGTATGCAAGTAATAAAGAGACTAAATAAGTCAGATGTCGAACCCACAGGGATAATTTTTTCTTTTTAACCAATTACTAAAATTATATCTTTCTAATAATTATTCAGATAAATAAAAAACTAAGAATGAATGTAGAAAATATAAAAGTAAAAACACAATGCAAAGAGAATAAATGATAGCAACGTAGAGAAAATCTAGGATTAATACTATCCCTCAATATGCTTTCTAATGATTAACCTTATAATATTTAACTCCCTTAGTTTTTATTATTGATCAAGACATTAATGTATTCACAAGCCTCTTCCAAGGTCATGCAAGTATATCTTAGTTTACCAAATACCTATATTCTTATGGTACTTGTAATAAATTAAGATTCATTAAAATTAGGTCTTATTGATCATACATGCCAATTAGGTATATTCCTATCCTAAATTGAAACTTGCATATGCAACATTGAATGTTACTCTACAATCATGCATCAAATTACCTAGATCTAAATATATTGATTCCTCTTCCGAGTTTATCAACATATTACCAACTCATTCACCATATACTGGCCAGATATATTGAAGCATTAAACACAAGTAATTTAAATAATAAATGACTAAGTTTATTAAATACTAAAAAATATGGCAATTTAAGCGCACATATTGAGTTCAAATATTAACCCTAGAAAATAAGTTTAGCTCATGGCTACAAGAGAACAGCAGTAAAAATAATTATAAATCATGATACAATTATTAGCAAACCGATATAGACGTCGAATTGCTCTTAATTGCGCTGCCTAGGAACTCTTGATGCCGAAGAACGTCTTGTATCTCTCTCTAAAGTTGCTTCAATTAAGCTCCTATTGCTCTCCAAGACTCGTGCTCTGTATTCTTGGTGCTCTTGGGTCGTCTTGGATTCATCCTTGAAGGCTGGAAACGAGTGGCTTTATATAGGGATTGATATGAGCTTGAAAATCTCAATTCTCATCGGACTAGGACTCGCACTACCGCTGGCGCGCTATGCAGTTGTCGCTGGGGTGATGCGTGAAAAAGCTATTACCGCTGGAGCGATATGATCTTGGCACTGGGGCGCTGCATGAAAATGGCTTAATTGCTGAAGCGGTATGTTTATAGCACTAGGGCTCTGGATCATCGCTGGCGCGGTGACTCTTCGGCGCTGGAGCGCCAGACGTGACTTAAACAGGTCATTTTTCTAATTTCGATCACTATTCTGGCACTGGGGCTATATTCCTTGTGGCGCGGGGGCGCTAGACTCATATTTTGAAAACTTCGCAATGTAGTCCTTGCTTTTGCTCTTTTTGCATTCTTTCTTTAAATTTCGTTCAAGTCCCTATAAATAACAATAATGCACATAAAATCATAAAATATCAATAATAAAAATATGAGAAAATATATGATAAATTTGCCCTTATCAACTACTAATATCGCTGAGAGCATTAATGCAGTTGAAAAAGAAGTAAGAAAGCTTCTGGTGACTAATTTGGTGGAGTGGATGCGGGAGCTAACGCAATTGTGATTTTACCATAGACGATTGGCATCACAAAATATGACCAATGTCTTGACGAACTAGGCACATTATAAAGTCATGAAACATAACGATAAGGTAAGTCGAATGACCATTTCTCCTGTTAATGATTTACGATTTATAGTTATGGATGGTGGAGTAAACTGGATTGTAGACATTGACGAAAAAACATACAGCTATCGAAAGTTTGATTATCGGCAACTGCCTTGTTCCCATGTACTCGCCGCATGCAGATACATCAGATTATCGCACGAGAGTCTTTGTTCAACTTATTACACATTTGAGACTTTATTTCGTGCCTATAGCGAGCCAATACTTCCAGTTGGTCAAATGTCAGATTGGATAGTCCCAGAGTATTTAAAAAATATGGACATTCAACCTCTGATAGCACGTCGTCAGTCAGGCAGACGTCGGATGAATCGGATTCTATCTCAAGAAGAGGAACCATCAAAGAATATATGTAGTTGTTGTAGACAACATGGACATAACCGACAAACGTGTCGAAACCATATACCTTTACAGAGTAGGTGATGTATATTCATTTATAAATATTTACCTTATTGATATTTAATTATGTATAATATAAGGCTAATATTTAAATATTTTTTTATTTCAGACGGATCTGAAAAAATAAGAGAAAGAGTTATACCATGAGGCTTCATTATGTATGAGAATCGAGTTTCGTCACTTTTGTAGTTCACTTATTTTGTAATGCACTTATTTTGTAATTCACTTATTTTGTAATGCACTTATTTTGTAACGCACTTAATTTGTAATTCACTTATTTTGTAATGCACTTATTTTATAACGTATTTATTTTGTAATTCACTTATTTTGTAATGCACTTGTACTATGTATTACATATTTATTTTATTTTAATGCACTTGTCTTTAGTATTAATGTTGATAATTTTCACAAAAATTATGACAGAATCTCCTCTATAATATGGACAATCCCAAACCTGTCATATTGAATAAACACACTTCTATCAAACTGCAAAATCACTTTCGCATACATATACCCAAATCAACGCCCACAAACAATTATACACCAAAATCAATGCATATTGATTAAATCACATTTCTATCAAATTGCAAAAACACTTTCGCATATATACTCCAAAAACAATTATGGTATATCAATTATACACCCAAATAAATGCATGTAAATAAATTATAGTGCTAAATATCTATGAAGCTGTAGTCCACAAATCAACGGCCATCTTCTGTCTATAAAAGGTACCAATGTCAGGGAACGAGTCAAATGACTGACCTAACATAAGATATTCAATATACATACAGGCGAAGACGCCACAGTCCCTACTCCCGACCTTTTGTTACGGCACATTCTCCCGGATATGAGTCATCGGCTAAAGGAACAAATTTGGGCTTTCTATGCCCCTCAAACTATAAAATCTACACCTTTGAAGGTACAAAGGCATTGCAACACACAAAGGCTCTATAAATTTCATGATGGACTCGTCTGAATGGTCGTTCATGCTGGAATCATAAAGAACGATTGCAAACTGAGCAAGGTCGAGTTGCGTTACAATCCAATATTCTTGATTCATATTCAGAGGAATATATACCTACAAAAATAATTATGGTATTATTTTTAACTTAATGTTGTTACATGCACAATAAAAATCATTATTATTCTTAAAAAAATACCTTATTGACCGATGCCCACGGTTTAGCGCCAAGTAACTCGGTCTTTGTTTCGAGTGAATAAGCCAACAACATTTCAAGCCAGTCGTTGTTGTTTGAAGGATTGGCAGTGAAGGACGTTTTTCACATTTGTCGAATGTACTCTTAAATACAAATAAAATATACTCATTAAAGTCGATAATAGTTAAAGTCAATAATATTATATGCACAATAAACGGGTAATATAATAACTTACATAGAAATATGCATCTGCAGTTGTACAATCCTGTAAGTACATGTCAGAAAACGTTATTTGACGCAAACGCAAAACCTTCAAATATTCATTTATATGCTACAAAACACACAAAATATGTATAAGTTTTGATATTATTAGACAAATCACAAAATAAAAAAAAGTTAAAATAATTCTTCACCGAATCGTCAAGCCAATTTTGTAGTATCTCATTAAACCATGTATTGTTCGGATCGAGTCCGTGCAAATGAACCCGTTGTGTTGGGTCATTATTTTGTATCCAATCTAGAAGCTCAGTATATTTACTCTGATCAATAGGAATCAGCTGCCCGTTTATGTCAATAGTAGGTTCTACTTGTAATTCCATAAGTTTCTTCTTCGCGGGCTATTTTAACGGATTGATATATAGACTGACTTGGGCTGCTGCCTTCTTACGAAGGCGCCCATACCTACTTATGTTTTCACCCAATGGAGCAGGTATAATTTTTAAGCTTGTAGGGCTATCAGCAACAGGAGCAAATGACTGATGTTGAGACTCGTTGGCATGAACAACTGTATAAAAGTCAGCAGCCATGAATTCGGCACCCTACAAAATCAAACAATACCGGTTAATGTATTGACTTGTTAAACTTTGTATCCAATATATTTTAAGTTTAAAACGTACCATACTCTGCACTATATCCTCGGAGATATTGGCTGGTTTAAGCTGTTGCATTAAGAGAGATATCTGATGCAAGATATTTTTTTCAGCCTTATCAATCTTGGCTGAAAGTTCTGCGTTACCCTTATCAATCCGAGTAAATATCATTTCTTTAAGATCATCCATCTTCTTCTCCAGGATTTCATACTGTGATGTTGACATGCCGGATTAAAACTATACATAAGTTATTATAATCAATTTTCACAAGTTAATACTAACGAGTAACAAAAGCATCAGATAATTCAAGAAAAAAAAATTAAATTATTATACCATTGATTCAGTCGCTAGTGGGGCTTGAAATTCGTCGAGATGCTGCAGATTATCGGTGAATTGGCTGTCTGGGATATCAACTGTCTCCAACTTAAGACTCTCTCCCCATTTTCTCGATGGAATGCAAAAGTTTACCGCCGCGCGATAGTCTGCAGTCTTCTCATGTTTGCGGGGTACCAACTTTCTATGAACCTCCAAAACCTTTATAATATTTTAGATTTATTAATCATTATTATAAAATATAACACAAATTATAAGGAAGTTATATATATTTTTTGTTGAATATAAAAGCATACCCCAACACCATCGAAGAGGACATCTACGACATTTCGTATAATGGGGTGCTCGTGCCAGAACAATTTAGAATACGAGAAAAATAATCTCCATTCCTATTAGCAAACAACTCCCATACCTCAGGATCGCCTTGTAGATCCATACATGAGATGATAATAAATTTAAATTACAATGCCAACAAAATAAATTTTTCTCTATCATAATGAATCAAAAAGATAGAATTACTTACCAAGAATGCATGATAAAATGAGTATAAGTTGTATGATTCCATATCCCCAACGCCTATTTTTTTTACCTTCGCCAACTTTTTAATTGGAGCAGTGCATAAATTATTATAGAGTACAGTCCATGCGATCGTGCCCCAAGGATAGACATTAAACTCATATAAATTATCTACCAGACGAAGTACAAAAGATTGTATGATTCTATTCCGATCACGTGGCATTATCAATTTATGAAATACATAAAATAGACACATTTTTACTGCATCTACATCATCGTCAAATGTAACTTTACCAAACCACTGATCCAAATCTTTGTAAGTCAACTGACTTCTACTCGAAAAATATTTATGATAAAGTCTATCACCTAACCTACTCACTATAGGATAATTCTTCATCCTCAAACCAGTAATCAAATAAAAATCTTGACGAGAAAATCTAATACGTCTTTTACCTATATAGAATCATAATTCTTCATATAAAGCTTTGGTATGCACACTTCTTAATAAAATCTCATGGGTTAAAATACCTGAGAATGGAATATTTGATACATCTAATAAACTAATAAAATATGTGGTTCTAAATATTTCTACCTGCCTCGAAGTTAATTTATTTTTTATATTTCGTATAACTCATAACTTCGAGTACGTATGTACGTTTGCTCGGTAGAAATTTTTGTTGGCAATTACATATTCTTTCATGACATTCCCCTTCCTGAAAAAATTAAAAAATTATTAATATTAACAAAAAATAATCAACATAACATATAATCAAAATTTAATTTAATTATAACTAATAATCTAGACTATTTACATAATTATTAATCAAATTAAATAATTATAAATAAACATAAACAACATAAATTAATTAAAAAAATTTTAAAAATGGGAATTTTTGGGATAAGATGCGGCGGCGCGTGCGTCTACGCGCCACCCCCTCTTATCCCAAAAAATATGCCGGATACAATTTACATACAATCTACACAGATTTTTACCTTTCTACCGTTTAAATCTACACATTTCTACATATTTTTAACTAATATGAATTATAATACTCACAAATAAAAAAATAATTATAAATACATACCAACTTTATTCCGCCGCCATGAGAGAGAGGGAGGACCGCCGTGAGAGGTGAAGCGCCACGCCGTGCAGAGAGAGTGACCATGAGAAAAATTAAAAAAGTGAAAAGATAAAAGTAACGGGAAAGTGTCGGTGGAGAGAAGAAAAATAAGAAAAAATGAAGAAATTTTTTTTAATTTAATATAAAAAGGTAAAATAGAAAATAATAATAATTGGTTAACAATGCATAAATTATTTTGATTCGGTTAAAATAACCTATGCATCTAAAAATACGACCAAATTGATCAATTTCCTTTATATTTTTGCTGATTATCATCAATAAAATGTATTATTTTCTTTAAAAATAATAAATTAAATAATCAGTTTCAAGTCTTCTAGTAACCTTGGTCTTTGTGACTTTATATCTGGAATAGGTTTTTTTTTTCATTGTCAAAAGAAAAGGAATTTTTGTTATTCTTTTCGTAGTTTCATTTTGCTTCTTAAATGTATTTAGCATTTGAAATATCAAATATCCATTAATATTTATTAAGTGCCCCTTTGTAAATATTTCTAATGTCTTTAAATGGTTATAAGTGAATTTATTTTTAATTTATAACGTAGGCACAACTTTTTTTGAGAAATAAAAAAAATCGTTCTAAAATTCTTTTCAAGGATATGCTTTGTAGTTGTTTCATAACAAAATCATATTAAACATTTTCAACAAATAAAATTCACTTACATAACGCAGGCACAACTTTTTTTTTAGAAATAAAAAAAAATCATATTAAAATTCTTTTTAAGGATATGCTTAATAGGTGTTACATAAAAAAAAATATATTAGACATTTTTAATAAATAAAATTCACTTACTACTGTAGACCTCGATAAATTGATAACTTTAATTAAATAATATTTTTTATTAGTCCCGACTTAGGATCAATATGCTAAATTAATAATTAGATAAATTTATAGAATACTACAAAATAAAAAATTTCTTATAGTTTCTTATAAGACCCGTTTACTATATAAATTAATTTGACTATTAAATTCATATAATATGTCTAGAGGCATTCGTAAAATGTATATTCAGCATTGTTTATTTTTACTCAAAATTGATGTTAACTTAGATTTTATCTCTAACTTTTTTTGCAAGAAAACAAAATGGTGTGTCATGATCATATGAAAAATGAGTAATTCTTTATCCATGTCACTATTACTCTGAGTAATTCTTTATCCAAAATGAGCTCCATAATAGAATTATTATATTCAACAAGTAAAATTTATGAATTTACTTTAAATATATAATTTTAAAAAATAAATTTAAATTAATTCACTTAATTAAAAAATAGTAAATACATATTTTGAAAAAAAATAAAAAATATTTTATAAATTAATAATTAATTAAATATTAATTTATCAAAATTTCATTGTTTAAAGTTAAGAATGACAAAATTGCTCGTAATCCACCCGCATTGAAAAGAATTTTGTAAAGTTTGAAGTGAGTTTGATATGATTTTGATATATAAAATTAAAATTCGCAACAAATTTGAGACAAGTACGAGTTTGATAAAAAATTTGTGGATATCTGTTGCAGGTATCCACAAATATTATATTTTTTTTAAAGAAAAAAAAATGATAAGATGATTTCTTTTACATTTATTATTAGCCCACATTAAAAGGTCTAGGTTTGGTTTAATGTCACTTACACTATTTAATAACTGAAATTGAAATTATAACATTTAACGTAATTGAAATAAAAATTAGAAATAGAATTATAAAATTTATTAATTAATGTAATTGAAATTGAAATTAGATTTGAAATTATAACATTTAACGTAACTGAAATTGAAATTAAATATTTAATGTAATTAAAATTAAAATTAGAATTAGAATTAAACATTTAACATAATTGAAATTGAAATTTAAATTGAAATTATAACATTTAAGGTAATTGAAATTGAAATTATATTTATAATTATAACATTTAATATAATTGAAATTTAAATTAGATTTGAAATTAATTATAATATTTTAACGTAATTGAAATCGAAACTAGATTTGAAATTATAACATTTAACGTAATTGAAATTGAAATTAAATATTTAATGTAATTAAAATTAAAATTAGAATTAAACATTTAACATAATTGAAATTTAAATTTAAATTGGAATTATAACATTTAAGGTAATTGAAATTGAAATTAGATTTATAATTATAACATTTAATATAATTGAAATTTAAATTAGATTTAAAATTAATTATAATATTTTAACGTAATTGAAATCGAAGCTAGAATTGAAATGATAACATTTAATGTAATTGAAATTGAAATTAGATTTGAAATTATAACATTTAACACAATATCAATCGAAATTTGAATTAGAATTATAATATTTTAACGTAATTGAAATCGAAATTGGAATTGAAATTATAATATTTAACGTAATTGAAATTGAAATTGAAATTGAATTTAGAATTATAATATTTAACGTAATTGAAATCAAATTTTGATTTGAAATTATAATATTTAACGTAATTAAAATCAAAATTGTAATTAAAATTATTACAAAAAAAATTAATGAAGGCGATCACGTGATAAGCATGTGGGACGGTGAGAGGACGTAATTTGAAGGCGCTACATAATTATTTAATATTTTTAAAATAATTTTTAATATCATTGATAAATCAACGATATTATAAGACTATTGCTCTTTAAAGCAAAAGATTACCGGAATAATAAAATACAAACTTATTAATGAACGTCCGGACCTGAAACTTTTCATTTAGTGAGAGACAACAATCTCAAAATTGGAGACCATCTATAAATAGATTTTATTACCACTATTAAGGACGAGAAGTCCAACCTCTCCTAAAGGGATTTTACTCCCTCTCAATGAAGAACATTGCCCTTGCAAAGGACGAAAAACTACAAAAGACTCACTAGGAGGCACAAAAATCCTCGTGCATGATGTTATTACAAGAAATACACAGCTCACAATAAATGCATTCCATTCTAACCTCCTTAAGTCTTAATCCTACAACTAATACAATCAGATGCCTAAAATTAAAATGCATGCCTTAGATCAATATGGATCTCTAAAGAATGCATTTCACCAGCTTTGGGTATGAAATAACTGCGGGTGAGATTGGCATGCTCAGTTGACAGTAGCTACTCCTCACGGTGGTCAGCCTTGGCAGTAAAAGGCTGGAAAAAGTGGCCAGAAAGAGTGGAGACATGGTGTTGGAGGACTCTTGACGATTTTCGGCAGGTTGCTCCAAGCTCACCTAAACTGGCCTTTGCTCCAAGCCGAAAACAACTTTAGATGGATCTAAGGCCACCCAAACTCAAAAGATGTCGGCAAAGATTGGTCATGGAGGTCACGGGGATGGGTCACCGATCTTGTTACTTAGCTGGAAAAGATAAAGCATGACGAATTTGAGGAAACCTGTGGTGGTTAGAATGGCTTGGCTTGGTTGAGGTAGGCTTTGACTGAGATAGCTCTAGCAAGGGCCAAAGATAGATTCCAGTAAGAGTATGGCTAGCTGGTCGAAAAACTGAGAAGATGGAGGAAAATCGAGGAAGCCCAACGGAGAAAAGTCGTGAAGAAAAGAGAAAAAACTGAAAAAGAAACTAATTGAAACAGAGTGTTCTGCTAAAAACTAAAATGAGAATGAGATGGGAGAGAGAAAGGGGGTGCTGGAGCCTACTCTCTAGTAAGCTAGGGTTTTTTCAGCTACCCTTTACATAATTATTTAATTTAAAAGCGAATAAGATTGGAGATTTTAAAATCGAGTAATCTAGTGCTGACAGAAAAGGATACCTAAGATCACAATTATGAATTAAGATTAAGGAGAAGGAGATTTTGCAATATGCAAGGCACATAAATGTACGCTTCAGGGTGTAATTATATTGTGTATGTTGCCCATCTCACGCGCACTCAATGCTCCAACGAGCTGAACCTGTTTCCTACCCAACCCAACCCTACCTCCCAGTTCAATATTAACAAACAAATTAGTAATTAAAATTACATGAGAAGACAATAGAAGTATAGCCAGACCACTACTGAACTAAACAGAACAAAGAGTAATCAGGCTCATTATAGAAATGAGTTTAAAGAGGAAACTAGTGTTATAAAGAAAATAGAGTTATAAGAAGAGAAAAACTGCAATGTTTTTAGAAAAGAATCTCTCAAATCACGCCAATAGATTAGGATAACCCAAAATTAGCAAGACTTATCTAACTTAACCACAACACCGGCAAAGATAAGCACAAAGAATATTCCTTGAAGATTGATGCTATAAATAGGTGAGAAAACCACAATATAAGGGACTTTAGAGAGTTCGTTAAATACTAAATTCTTTATTCTGGCTTTAACGCTATTTTTCATTGGGCATATTTTTGACCTTCTTCTTATTACTCTCCCAAACCTTACCAAAACAACCTTTTTCTGACTTAAGCATCAGAGAGTCTTCACCGAAACTTATCCCAGTGAGGTTTTAACTATAGTTTTAAGTGTTTTACAGGTGTTTAATTATCAATATAGAGAGAAAGGAAGGTCCAGATTTTAGCCCGTAAGCTCAATAAGACGAAGCTCAGCATGTTGATTCTCGCAATAATATAAATTCAAAGCTCATTGGCTCAAAAAATTATTTTTTTCGGTCAATAATTTTTGACACCTTCTATGGGAATTAGAACGAAAAGCTTTGTTAAAAGGCATTTCATCATCCAATCATAATCAAGATGGCAGAAGAATCATCCACCAGACGAAATTTGAT
The DNA here is from genome assembly GCA_946807835.1 of Ailanthus altissimus. Taxonomy (NCBI): domain Eukaryota; kingdom Viridiplantae; phylum Streptophyta; class Magnoliopsida; order Sapindales; family Simaroubaceae; genus Ailanthus; species Ailanthus altissimus. Next base: position 19,940,027 of record OX327698.1, read on the forward strand.
TGTAAGAGAGCGAGCTTTAAACTTGGACAAGAATAAAGGCTACAAAAACTAGCTCACACATTAATTGGAGAGCTCATTTTTAGTAGAAATTCAGAAAGAATTTAGAATGCTAAGGGAAGAGATGAAAAAATTAAGACAGCTCATGGTTGAGATGATTAGAAATAGAGAAAAATGGGGAGTAGAAGCGAGAAACGGGGGCAAAAGAGAATCTTAAGCTGTGGAGGTTCAAATCTAAAAGCAACTGGAACAAAGGGACAGGTTAGAAACTCCATGCTACCTGATCGGGATAGCCAGACAGAACCAAGTGCCTCTTGAGAGGGAGGCATCACAAGTTGGAGATGCTGATCAGATAATAAGAAAAAAGTTGCAAACAGAATAGCCCAACAATACCGAGCCACCATTAAAAGATAAAGTTCACAATATAGAGGGAAGGCTGAAAATTCTTTAAAAAAAAGAAGGAAGTAGCAGCAGCAGTTGGAATACTTCCCCCACTTTAATGACCACGTGGATTCATAACCAAAAAATTTCTAAGCAGGTCAAAGAGAATTTTTAAACAGAAAAAATCCAAGTAAGTTCAAGAGAATTTATGAAATAGAAAAAAATCTGAGAAGGCTCAAGAGAATTTTTTAGCAGAAAAGTCTGAGCAGGTCCAAGAGAATTTTCAAGCAAAAAATTTCGAACAGGTTCAAGAGAACTTTTTAAGTAGAAAAAATTCTGAGCAAATCCAAGTGTAAAATATTTCAAGCAAGTTCAAAAGAAATTCCAAACAGGTCAAGAGTTAAACTCTCAAACTAGAATCTCGAAGCAAGTACAAGTTTAAGCAAAAAGACTCCAAGTCTAATATAAACTCAAGGAAAAGTCTTCAACCCCAAATCAATCAAGCACAAAAACTCAAAGGGTCTAGCTACTATCCAAATATAGAGAGACCGCTCTAAGGTCAGGCACTTGGCCTTAGCTCTCACAAAAAATTATGTAAGCTACTTTTCACTTAGTGTTGGATTATTTATATATGACGTCCTTTCTGGTTATAGGATATGGACCATTTCTTGTCAATAAGATGGCTCAATTCCTATTGAAATCAACACGCTATAGGGGGCGGCACTCATGAGGTTATCCACAGACCACCGGTGTAGTAACCAGTATCCACGACTGGTAAGAATAAGTATTTATAAATGTATAAATATACGTATTTTATTTGTATGTTGGTGATACTTGATTTATATATTGTTATTAGTAGTGTTTGTATAGGTTAAGGTGATACTATTAGCATTGGGTTTAATTGCAAGACTTTAGATTTATTTTAGGGACCAAATTGTAATACTTTGAAAGTTTTAGGGGTAAATTTGTAAATACAAAAAATTAGCCACTTAGTATAAAAATACACTTTTAAAACCCTAATTCTCTCATTTTCGTCGAGTTACCTCTTTTCGAGAGAGAGAAGAGAGAAAAAAGGGGAGAGAAAGAGAAGAAGGAGAAGAAAAAGAAGAAGAAATTGGAATTTTGGATTTTAAGAGGTATATCACAACTATTTCTCAATTTATTGGTGTTAATTATGTTAATTTCTTTAAGTTTTGATTTCTGGAAATATGTATAATTGAGTATTTGATGTGTATTTCGTATGATATTTTGAGAATTGATGATGATCTATAAGATAGCTTGATAAATCATGATGGATTGTAGAGTTTTTGATTGATAGTCTCTTGATCCAAGAATTTTATAAATTGTTGTGATTCGATTTTGGTTTTGAATTTCGAGTATATGAATTTAGACATGTTTAGTATCATCTGAGACTTTGAATCGATTCAAAATTCCAAAAATTGAATTTTTTGTGAATTTACCAAAATGACCCCGAAATTCTAGAAATTTCCTATATGAACAGTATGATACAGTGAAAAACAATTTTTGTCCTACTGAATGATCTTAAAAAGTTACTAATTTGTGGAATATGATAATGTTATATATCTAATATGATATACTCGGAATTGAGAATTTAGATCAATGTGGTTGAAGTGTTATGATTTTCTAAAGTGTATCAGCTCATTGTAGTATTTGATTAACAGATTTTTAAAGTTATAGAATAAAATAGTTTTAAAATACTTTTGGCAGTGATTTGGAAGTGAAATATTTATCATTGACTGAGATATATGGTAAGAGTAATTATGTGATAGTTTTATAATTTTTGAGTTAGTATATGATTTTATAAAATTGGGAGATTGAATACTGTTCAGTAAGTATCTTGATCCTGTCAGGTTAGTAGTTTGGATTCGATGGTATGTATGGAATGGATTGTGTAGAAACTTTGATATAATATTCATATATAAGAAGGATATATGAGTCAAGAATGGTATATTCTGATTTTGGAGTAATTGGACATCATTTGATGTATTAGAAAATTTTGTTAAGTGTAAGTGGTCAGAATGACAGGTTTTGAGAAACCAAGTATTTAGACTAATTTGATGTGATAAATGCATTGTGTGTAATTTAGTAAGCTATTTAATGTATTTTGTGTGAATTGTGAGGCTTATGAAATGATTAATCTCCATTTATAGGTTAAGGAGATTTAAGCCTTGTAGCTGAAAGTGTTAAGAGGTAAGTATATTAGACTTTTTACTGGAATCACAATAAACATAGTAAGTGTTATGAATGATTTTGTAAATGTGGTTAAGAATATGTTTATATTATGTCAAAGTATATTTTGATATAAAATGTAAATATATGTTTATGAATGTGAGCATTGACATTGAGCATGGACATACATGTGTTTTTGAAAGTGAGCTTTCAAAATAAGATATGTTTAACAAAGAAAGCTTTTGAAGTGTAATATGTCCATGAGAAATATTTTGTGTTTTGAGGGTACTTGAACACACTGTTAACTTAGTAGGCATTTTATGTGATTTGTGGAGCCTTTATGTGTGGCCTTTCCTTCGGGATTGGTATATGTTATGTGTTCCGTATGTAGGGAGGATCCTATTGGTACCTAAAGAAAGTGTGAGTCATCACATTCGTGTGGTGGCGTATTGGTGCATGTGAGAGGACTCACCGATGATCAGGGTGAGGGTTTGGCTTTTACTTTCGGGCATGAGCATTATATATGTGTCATTTCAAGACCTCACTTGTACTATTCCTCTTATACGGTATGTCACCTACGAGTGACATTTGGCTCATTATGTGATATGTGATATCTAAGTCCTACTAAGTAGTAGTTGAGTGATGGTATTCCTATTATGTGTTTTGAAAGAATGTGTAAGCGCTTACATGATATGTGATTTGATAAGATTATGATTTTGATTGATCACAGCATATCATACATATGCATCGTGTACATATATGTATTTGTATTTGATATATGAAAAACTAGTATGCTTACTGAGTTTTATACTCATTATAGTTTATGGTGATTTCAGGTAAATAAAGTACATGTGTGCTTAGCGGATTTGGCAAGGCTTCTGCTGTTCCTTGGGTTCCCTAAGTTGTTAGGTTGCTAAGTGTTTCATTTGGAGACACGTGGGATAAGCTATTTGATTTGTCCCTATTGAATAAATACTTATGTATTATTTTATTGTGTGTGGTTGGATTTAGTTTAAGTTTCACCAAGTGTAGTAATTGATTGATTTTAAGTAAGAATTTACAATGAATATATTCTGGGCTTCCGGTAACAAAGTTGTTATTGGTGACGTAGTAGAGTGTTAATCTCTGAGAAAACTCTGCGTATCTCCGGTTTACTAATTGTCCAAGTCATAATTCAATTGCTATAATTCTGAAAGAAATTAAAATGAATGTTTAAGTATTATTGAATGAATGTAAGTGATGTCGTGTGTCAGATCTTTTGGGTCTGGGGCGTGACAACCGGACTGGGTAACGCTTTATGAGATATACTCTATAGACGTGTAACGTATACTTCATAGGGGGTGGCACTTATAATATTACCCACAGAACACCAGACAAGGTAAGGCTCTATAAAGTATACCCTACGAATATACAGCTCTGAAGATCTTGAAGAATTACATGCCATAGGGGGACAACACTCACGAGATTACCCACAGACTATTAGACAGGATAAGGCTCAGTGAGGTATACCTTATAGACGTGTAACTTATAGTTCGTAGGGGGGGTGGCATTCATAAAATTACTCACAGACCACCAGACAGAGTAAGGCTCTATGAGGTGTACCCTACGAATATATAACTTTGAAGAAATTAAAGACACACTATATTACCCATAGACCACTGGACATGATAAGACTCTGCGAGGTGTAGCATATGGACTTACAATACCTAGAAAATAATTAAGCATTGAAAAAAAGTATCTACTAGTTGAATCAAAGATAATCTCATTAGCACAGTTTTATGATAACACTTTTTAAAGTTCAATAAATCATTTTGATTCTTGAATTGTGAATTATCCTGCTCTGCTCAAATTTGATAAGTACTTAAAGAGATTATTATTTAATCTTAACTAACACAATTTTCATAAGTATTGGATGTTATTACAGGACTGCTCGCCTATATTACATTTTTATTTCGAACAGAAATTACTCTATATTATAAATTATTATAAAAGAGTAGGTTGCGTCAATATTCAAGAAAAATATAAAAAGAGCGGGTTCACAAAGACATTTCAACACAAATTATAAAGAAAAAACTATTTATATTCACTGATAAAAGATAATTACAAAAATTTAGAAGAAAAAGAAAAAGTACAAGAACAAAAAAGACAACGGCTTATGCTGCTGGAGCTGTGTCAATTCCCTTTAAATCTACTATAATCCACCCTCAGATTGACGTCAGCTTCAGTAATAGGGGCAGCATCAGCCCCATCAGCAAAAAATAGCAACAACAATCACCAAAAAGAACACTTATACCAGGAAGTTGAGATCAAAGATAAATGAGAAAAAAAAATAGAGTAAAGAAGATAATGGGTATTAAAAGGTGCTTTTTATAGCCAACAGAGCCGAAGAATCACAGTCATTCAAATCAGTTGAACGAACAAGATTATCAAAAGCCAAAGAGACACCCTCTTAAAATAGAATAGCGCAATGCCTGTTCTCAAAGCATTAAAAACACATATTTTTAGAGTTATTCATCTGGACCATTGAAGTTTAAAAATTCAACAGACTAGATCATCTTGATCACCCAAACGTCACACAGAAACAAGAGAAACGTGACATTGTGGTTTTAACTACCCCCAACCATACAATAAAAAAAGCTCAACGACTGCAATCAGTTCCCGCACTTAAGACATCTTTTTACATGGATCAAGGATGATGTCTTAAAATCTTTATCCTTATTATTTGATAAAATCAAAATTCGAAGAATATTTTCAATTATACCAAATCTTAAGACAAACCTAGAAAGTAACTATCAGCTTAGTACTCTAAAAACAGCTGCAACAGTAGAGCTAAAATGAGCCACTCAGCATAGTATTATTCATCAAGATCAGGATATTAGAAAAACCTGTTTAAACCTGCTTGCTCAAAATGCTAGTATAAGCCGAAAATATGCTCAGAAATAAAATATCTGAGCAAGTATAAGAAGTGAAGAACCGAGTAAGTATCAGAAGCGAAGACCCAAGCAGGCATAACAAAAAAATAGTTTTTAGTTTCAAATAAATCAAAACTAGAAACTGGTGGACCTTTGTTCTCCTCAGAAAATCGCCACAAGGCCAAACCCTTACAAGCCCAAGAAGCTTAGTCCTTCAAGGAAGTCCTTTGTGGGCCAACCTTAAGGGCCCAAGTCCAAGATAATAAGATCCATCTGAAGATGCCGGAACCAAGGCTAAGGATAAACTTTCAGCAAGAAACCTGCTCGATCGTTTGAACCAGGTTCAGTCCAAGACACTTGCATGTCAGCCTTGCATATTTCTGACTAAGCCGACTAGGATAAAAGAAGACCACTTAACCAAGAATAACAAGAAAATCAGCTCAGTAAAAGTACCAGATCAAACATATGCCGAGCAGCCTATACATTCCGACCAAGTACAACTATGAAAACAGAAACAAGATTTAGTAAGGATGAAGTACATTATAAAGAGACCAGCTCGATAAGAGATGTCAAACCGCTGTGACAACTGAAGTATAGCCAAACCACTATTGGGTCGAACAAAGAGTAATCAGGCTTATTACAGAAATGAGTTTAAAGAGGAAACCAGTGTTATAAAGGAAATAGAGTTATATAAAGAGAAGAACTACAATGTCTTTAGAAAATAATCCCTCAAATCACGCCAAAAGATCAAGATAACCCAAAATTAGCAAAACTTACCCAACTTAACCATAACACCAACGAAAATAAGCACATGAAATATTCTCTGAAGACCAATGCTATAAATAAGTGATAAAACTACAACATAGAGGACTTCAGGAACTTCTTCTGGTACTAAATTCTTTATTTTGGCTTTAGCGCTTTTTTGCATTTGGTATATTTTTTACCTTCTTCTTATTGCTCCCCCAAATCTCACTAAAACAATATTTTTTTTAACTTAAGTATCAGAGAGAATTCACTGGAACCCACTCCAGCGAAGCTTTAACGATAGTTTCAAGTGTTTAATTATCAATAGAAAGATGAAGATCTAGTTTTCAGTCTATAAGCCTAATAAGACAAAACCCAATGTGCTAATTCTCACATTAATATAAATTCAAAACTTGTCTATGTTTTTCAATCAACATGCTTAATAGGTGTTTCATAACAAAAATATATTAGATATTTTCAATAAATAAAATTCACTTACATACTGGAGACCATCGATAAATTGATAACTTTAATTAAATAATTTTTTAATTGGTCTCAACTTGAGATTAATATACTAAATTAATAATTAATAAATTTATAAAATACTACAATATAAAAATATGTCTAGAGGCATTAGTAAATATATATTCAACGTTGCTTATTTTTACTCAAAATTGATGTTAACTTAGATTTTATCTCTAACTTTTTTTTGCAATATATATGGTGTGACATGATCATATTGCAAAATGAAATTGTTCAATGTCATTATTACTCTGAGTGATTCTTTACCTAAAATGACCTCCATAATAGAACTACTATATTCAACAAGTAAAATTTATGAATTTACTTTATATATATAATTTTAAAAAATAAATTTAAATTAATTCACTTAATTAAAAAAATATTAAATACATATTTTGAAAAAAAAATTAAAATCTTTTTATAAATTAATAACTAATTAATTATTAATTTATTAGAATTTCATTGTTTAAACTTAAGGATTGTAAAATTGCTTGCAACCCATCAGCATTGGGAATAGTTTTGTAAGGTTTGAAGCGAGTGTGATATGATTTTGGTATAGAAAATTAAAACTCACAACGAATTTAGGGTGAGTATGAATTTGGTAAAAAATCAGTGGATACATGTTGCAGGTATCCACATATATTATTTTTTTTTAGAGAAAGATAAAAAAATGAGATGATTTCTTTTACACTGTTCAATAAAAAATAAATAAAATAGTTCAAAGGTAATAATGATTATAACTGAAATTAAAATTAGAATTAGAATATTTATTAAAATTAAAATTAGATTTGAAATTATAACATTTAACGCAACTGAAATTAGAATTAAACATTTAATGTAATTAAAATTGAAATTAGATTTGAAATATAACATTTAACGCAACTGAAATTAGAATTAAACATTTAATGTAATTAAAATTAAAATTAGAATTGGAATTGAACATTTAACATAATTGAAATTAGAATTGAAATTATAACATTTAATGTACTTGAAAATGAAATAGGATTTGAAATTATAATATTTAATGTAATTGAAATTGAAATTGGATTTATAATTATAACATTTAACGTAATTAAAATTGAATTTAGAATTATAACATTTAACATAATTGAAATCGAAATTTGAATTGGAATTTTAATATTTTAATGTAAATGAAATCAAAATTAGAATTAAAATTATAATATTTTACATAATTAAAATCGAAATTGAATTGTTCATTATAATATTTAATGTAATTAAAATTATACTTTGATTTGAAATTATAATATTTAATGTAATTGAAATCGAAATTGAAAGTGAAATTATTATAAAAAAATTTAATTAAGGTGATCACGTGATAAGCACATGGGACGGTGAGAAAATGTAATTTGAAGGCACTACATAATTATTTAATTTTTTTAAAGTAACTTTTAATATCATTAATAAATCAAATATATTACAGGAGTATTGCTCTTTAAAGTAGAGGATTACCGGAATAATAAAATACAAGTTTATTGACGAACATCCAGACTTGAAACTTTTTCGCTAATGAGAGACAACAACCTTAAAACTGGAGACTATCTACAAATGAATTTTACTACCCCTATTAAGAACGAAGAGTCTTATCCTCTCGTAAATGGATTTTACTACCTTTCAAGAAAGAAAACTACTATCGCAATGGAGGAAAAATTATAAAAATCTCACTCATGAGGCACAAAAATCCTCACGCATGAAGTTATTACAAAAAACACATAACTCACAATAAATACATTCCATTTCAATCGAGCCCTAAGTCTTAATCCTACAATCAGATGCCTAAAATTAACATGCAAACCCTAGATCAATATAGATCGGTAAAGAATATATTTCACTAATTTTAGGTATGAAACAATTGTCGACGAGCTTGACATGCTCAATAGTAGCTACTCCTCTCAGTGGTCAGCCTTGACAGTGGGGGGATGAAAAAGGTGGCTAAAAATAACAGAGATATGGTGTTGAAGGACTCTTGACGATTTTTTGGCAGGTTGCTCCTACGACTGGCAGGATCCAAGCCAAAAACAGCTTTGGATGAATCCAAGGCTACAAAAACCCAAAAGATGTCGGCAGATTTTACAATTATGAATTAGGATTAAGGAGAAGGAGATTTTGCAATTTGCAAGGCGCGTAAATATAATCATGTTGTGTGTGTTGCCCATCTCACGTGCACTCGATGTTCCAAGCCGAGCCTGTTTCTTCTTCTACCCAACCCAACCTAACCTCCCAGTTCAATATTAGCAAACAAATTGGTAATTAAAATTACATGAGAAGACGCATATCATACCATAATTGTTCGATTATACTACTTTTATGTACTAAAATTTTTCTTCAACTTTATAGGTTCAATATTATTGTTGTTGAAAATGTGGAATTTCCTTCAATATATTGACTCAAATATAATCAAGTATTTTAATGTAATATTTAGTTTTAATAAAGGAAATAATAATTTTATGTTGCCCAATTATTCATTTTCTTACTATTTATTGAATGGCTCAAACTTATTTGTTTAATTAGGGATGAAAAAAAATTTAAATTTAAAATTCTAAAAATTAATTAGATTTTTTTTTAAAAGGATAAAATTTCAATTCAAACCAAAATTTTAAATTTGGTAGACAAACATTCAGATTTTTAAATTGGGCTTAGTCGAATTTTCTAATGTTTTTTAATACAAGTTTAAATTCAAACTAAATTATCATCCCTATATTTAATGATATGAATGCATTTAATGGATTTAAAAAAAAAATTTACAATTTTTAAAACTATGCATTTTTTGTTGTTGAAGGAAATCATATAAATTTGAGCAAAATTATTATTTTTTAAATACGTTAACTCCAAACTTGTCTTGTGTTTATGTTTATAAAGAATTTTGAGATTCACGTGTTAAAAATTTTGTATATTTATAAAAAGTAAAAACATTCTTTAAAAAGAAAATTAGAAAACACTTTTTTTAGGAGAAGATGCTGAATTTTGCATGTGAATTCCGAACTACGGGCGCCTGAGCCTAGGGACTGAGGACCTATGCGCTTTGGGCCAGTGGCGCCCCTTTTTTGAATTTGAAATATTAATATTAATTCTCATTTATTACAATTCACGAAATTTTCACATAATAATTAATTCGCTCCCTGGGTCCGTGTTTGTTACGTTCACAAAAGCGAACAAAATAATAATGCTCTCCATTTTCATAATATTTACAAGAAGCCCATCCATGCCCAATTCACAGAATTATGAGATAGTGATGACATGCATTTACAGCTTATTTGTGGTTCCCACTAGTAAATTGTAATGTAGTTGTTGAAAGTTTCTTCATATTTCAAGGGCAACCTTTCGGTTTAATCAAAAATTAAATTGAAGTGAATTGAATTTTTTGATTCGATTTAAGATTTCATTTAGAGTTTGATTTAATTTTTTTAAAATTGATCAATTCAATTTTTTTAAAATTGATCGATTCGATTTTAATTCTGTTTCAATTCGATTTAGTTTAAATTAAAAAAAGATATTAAAAATTTACTAAAAATCAGAATCGACCTGATTTAATTCGATTTGATTTATAAAAAATAGAATTGATCGATTTTAATTTATTGAAATTAATTAGTTCAATTTTAACCCGAACCGAACAAAAAAAGTCAAACACTAATTTCAACCTTGTTTTATTGTAATTTTGATTAACTATCTCACTTAAGCTTTTTTTATCTAGAGGTGTTAAATGAACACTTTGGTCTTAAATGTTTAACTTCTCACCAAATTATGAATAAGTGAAATTTATAAATAGATATTTCATTAATCATGTCATTAGCCTTGTTTATCGCCTCTAATTTAATCTCATATATAATTTTTTTTAAAATAATATTACACTTCTTAAGTTACATCTCTATATATTTTGTCTGAAATGATATGTCAAATATTTAATAAATGATAAATTATATAATTAATAATTTAAAAAAATTTACCAATTAATCATTCAATAAATACTTAAGATTGAAAAAGATTGAAACATTAGTGGAGAAATATAATATAATTATTCCCATTATAGACAATATACATTATGAAATTTTCTACTACAAAATTTGAAACATGATTAAAAAGGCAATTAATGATAACAAAATATTAGAAGAATATTAAATGAAGTTCTTATAGTTTGAACAATATACCTACAAATTTAATACATAATTTGATTTATGGTGATTTTTGTGAAAGGATAAAATAAACAAAAACAATTTAAGAAGACAAATAAAATGAAGTGATAATAACAGAAGAATAGCAAGTTGAATTGGGTATAAGAATTTTATATTCAATTTACAAATGTAATATAAATTTTTTTTATAAAAAAATTACATATATATATATATATATATATATTACTACACCTTGGAAGGTTGAGCCCTCGTGCTAGTTAATAGTTGAATTGCATCATTTGGGATAGAGAAGAGCGAAAATGTTCTCTTTTTCTGTGTTGGGAAATTTGTATTGTACCTACTCTAATGATAAGTTAATATTATTTTTCCATATATACCAAAGTGAAAGGGGGAAAAAAGTGTTACAAAATTTAATACCTAATGACAGAGTATTAGGTAGCTAGTTACATTAGATATTCACATTCAACCGGGCTAAGACAAATGACATGTGATGTTTGTTCAAACTCTTAAGAGCAGGTTTTTGGATTAATTGTGGTTTAAGTAAACTGGCTCATTGTCATTGCCCATGTCCCGTATAAATTTAAAGTTGTTGAAACTTGTAAAATCATCTGCCGGGATAATAACAGTGTTACACTCTAATATTTATTAAAATGTAATTACATTTATTTTAATTTTAATTATATTATTATTCTCTCTATTTAATTTGAAGAATAAAAATATCTTTATGATTATATTTTTGTTATCACGTAAATAATTAAAATATATTTAAAAAGTAAAGATAGTTTTATCTTTTAAATTAAATAAAAAAATAATAGTGTAATTAAAATTAAAAATGTAATTTATATAAACATCAGGAGTGACAGTGTTAATACCACTAAAATCACCCCAAATTTGCTGTCTCATCAAATACTTAAAGTCTTTTTTTTTTTAAACAATACTTAATCAGAATATTTGTTCCAAAATTAAGAACTTAGTGACAACGAGATTATTATTTCCTCAAATCATTCAAACCTTCAACTTAACAAAATCATAGGTAATTTTGAATTTTATATTATTTTATAATTTAATAATTATTTAATAAATTATTATTTAAAACACAATTTAAAATTTGTAAGTATAATATTACTCTTAATGTTCGTATGTTAATTAAAAGAGAAATGTTAAACATTTTAAATTAAATCTTAAAAAATAAATATTGAATGAAAAATAGTATAAAATTTAAAATTATTTATTATACTTAATATTTATTTGATACATTATTTTTTAAGATACAATTTAAAATATTTAATATTACTCTAATTAAAGAATGACGTTTTGATGACATATTTTATTTAATTTGTTTAGTTCTCTATAAGTAAATAAATTATTTAATTACAATCTTATAATTGAGCTACTTGTATTTTGTAAAGTCTAGTCTCGTGGACATATTACAATGGAATATTAATATATGTGAATGGACCGACGTTCGAAGCACACAAGGCACAGTGGCATTTATGTAACAATATGCAAAAGCCAACCCAAAATAATACAAATTCATCACTTTGCCTTTGTCTTTCTTCACAATTCGGCTTTGTCTTTGGCCTTGTTCTTTGTGTCCGTTGAAATACCCTTTTCTTAAGACTTAAAAGCACCAAAGCTCTCCATTTCTCCACTTTTCCACTCTTTGAAAGTCACCAACAAATTTTCCCATCAACCAAACACGACCTCTCACTCACATTCCCGATAAAATTTCACGTTTAACCGGAAACAATGTCTTCAGTTTCCGGCAACAACAACAGCAGCAGCGGAGGCGGCTTTCTGGCACAAAAGCTCAACTCGGAGACTTCATTTCTCAGCCTCAAACTCTACGTTCTCATCGCAATTTTATTAACATGCGTCGCTTTAGTCTGTTTCTTCATCTGCTTATGTTTCTGCTTAACCAAGAACTCAAGAAAGCGGAAAATGCGCGTCAAACACAGCTCAGGCTTAATCCCACTGGTCTCCAAAGAGATCTTGGAAATTAAAGATCTGGGTCGCAACGAAAATTGCCAAAAACAACAGGGTAAAAATGGCAAAGTAGGCGAGATTGTTGCTGACGTGGAAGCGGGGAGGGAGAAGACGAAGAAGAAGAGTAGTGGTGAAGAAGATACTGATGACGTGTCAGCTAAGAGCAGTGACGTGTCGCCGGACATAGGGTGGGGCCGGTGGTACAGCCTCAGGGAGCTGGAGATTGCGACATGCAGATTCTCCGAGGAGAATGTGATCGGCGAAGGTGGATACGGTATTGTGTACAGAGGCGTTTTGCAAGATGGGTCCGTGGTGGCTGTCAAAAACCTTCTTAACAACAAGTATGTAAATGTTCAGAATTTCCTGTTTGTTTGTTTCCAAGGAAAATATTTTTCCAGCGAGAAAATCAAGATATTATTACAAAGCTCGAAGATCTGTCTTGACATTTCTGGTCAAAAGAGAGCAGTAGTAGATACAATATGCATTCTTTGTTTATTTTTTGTGTTAGATCCGACTTATGCGGCAAGCAATCAATTTAGGTTGTGTCTCTTTTTTCTTTTATTTTTTTCCTCTTATTTATCTATTTAATTGATTTTGTACCATGATGGAATTGACCAGTGAACTTTCGTTCTGGACCATGTTGGTGTTATGTGTCGGTGTAATGAAACTGATTTTGTGGCGGAGTACTGGGAAAAGTAAATGGTTACTTTGTTCTTTAAATCACTTTTGTTTTGTTTTGTTTTTTTTGTCTATAATTTTTACTTCCTTTAGCTTTTCTTCTTTTATTTGTTTAATTATTTATTAGGAATTAGTATTATTGCATTCATGTTTGAAATCTCATTCTAGTGAAATTATTGGTCCTGGCCACCACCACCAACAAGAACAAGAAATTATGTGAATAGTTGTGATTGCAATTTCCTCTAGAGATTTTATTTGCTTTATGTTAATGGTGCAGTTTGGTACTGTTTTCAAGTTTCAATATTTAGTTTGATCTTATATGATAACTGTGACTTTAAAGAGCTTTTTATAATCATTGTAAGAATTAACCAGTGCTTCAGATGGAAGCTTCATATGCCATGTTTATTTATTTATTTTGTAGAGGGCAGGCAGAGAAGGAGTTTAAGGTGGAAGTTGAAGCAATTGGTAAAGTTAGGCACAAGAACTTGGTGGGTCTAATTGGGTATTGTGCTGAAGGTGCTCAAAGGTACTTTTGTCTTGCTGATTAATTCAATTATCATCATACCTTTGGGTAAAAAATGAAAAGTGAAATTTATCTTTTTCCTTCTTGTTTGTCCACAGGATGCTTTTGTACGAATATGTTGACAATGGAAATTTGGAGCAATGGTTGCATGGTGATGTAGGATCTATTAGTCCTTTGACATGGGATATTCGGATGAAGATTGCCATTGGGACAGCAAAAGGGTAAGTTTATTATTCTTCGTTTCATTGATGATTCTTATTTAATCCTTAGATTGCCATTGGGACAGCAAAAGGGTAAGTTTATTATTCTTCGTTTCATTGATGATTCTTAATTAATCCTTGCATCCACAGTTGCATATATTTATCATCTTTTTTGTCCTAAATAGTGCATTCTGAAAACTGAAAGTCTTACAAGTGTCCTCTGGTCAATTAAAATTTCAAAGCAATGCTTAAAAATAAGGTGTCAGATGTTATAAGCCTAGTTTTTGTCGTTGGCTTTGTTAAATTTCACATACATTTTTTGTAGTGTGCATATAGTATTGCCAATTGTATTCACTTTATCATCTGAAGCTCGTTCTCTCGATTACTTACAAGTTCAAAGTCCATATTTCATTCAAATCTTCTTCAAATTGTTTATATTTAATAACTTTTCTTGTACTGAACAAGTATTATTGTTTTTATTTTTCTTATAGGCTAGCCTATTTGCATGAAGGTTTAGAACCCAAAGTTGTTCATCGTGATGTGAAATCCAGCAACATTCTTCTGGATAGGAAGTGGAACCCAAAAGTATCAGATTTTGGATTGGCCAAGCTCTTAGGTTCTGAGGCAAGCTATGTCACTACACGTGTGATGGGAACATTTGGGTTTGTTCTCCATCCAACTCCTAAATTGGTTTTTGAATAACGAATCTGTCAAACTGAAGGGGACATCATATTATAAATAAAAACCTTGGATTAAATTATTCATTACAATTTGGCTGCAGATATGTCTCTCCTGAGTATGCAAGCACAGGCATGCTGAATGAAGGAAGTGATGTGTACAGCTTTGGAGTTCTACTCATGGAAATTATTACAGGAAGGAGCCCGATTGATTATTCAAGAACTGCTGGAGAGGTAATACTATCTACCCAGTTGCATCTGTATCAATCACTATGCCAAAAATCATAACTCTGTCTACATTGTGTGTATTTCAGATGAACTTGGTTGACTGGTTTAAAGGAATGGTAGCAAGTCGTCGTGGAGAAGAGCTTGTGGATCCTTTAATTGAAGTTCAGCCATCTCCAAGAGCTCTAAAGAGGGCATTGCTGGTTTGTCTCCGTTGTATAGACTTGGATGCACATAAGCGACCAAAAATGGGGCAAATTGTTCATATGCTTGAGGCAGATGACTTTCCTTTCCGTTCTGTAAGTCATGTTATCAAAATCTTATGTATAATTCATCATACCCATTAACATGTCAATTTCAACTAAAATGCCATGTCCAGCTAGCTATTACTCATTGTCCATCTTCTACTGATTAGTCTACTATTAACATTTCTTTCACATTTTGGATCATAACTCAAATGATTATCTGTTTTTGCAGGAACCCCGACCACCTCGAGATAGGGATCCTAATCCCACCCATGAAGCTGTATCCAACAAAGTTCCGAATCCAGCCAAGCACCCCGGCGGTGGAAATATAGAGAGATCAAGATTGAGATGATTGTTGCTAGTTTAAGGCACCTAAGTACCTGAAGTCTGAATCCATAGCAGTATACTTTCCCAGCCAATTCATGAAGAAAACATTACACACCTTGGATGTGCATATATTGCTTCATTTCCTCTTCTTTTTCAGTTTTATTGATCTCTTTGTCCATATATTGCAGCATATATAGTACACTTAAACGAGCCTTGTAAATATGTCCTACTTTACTATTTGAAACATATATTCCACTTGTTGAGAAATTAGATTATCAGAATCTTTGTTAGTTACTCGGTGTCTTCCTTTGAAAGGCGGAGTACTTTGAATTTTAGGAGCAAACCCAGACTTGAAGAAATTACTAGTACTCCAATTTCTGTAGATTCCAGATGAAGTAAAAGCAAAGGAGTCCATCTTGTTCTTTTTATTTATTTATTTTTGAATTAGTGATAGTGATAGTGATAGTGATAGTGATAGTGATATTAGTAGTTTTTCGTGATCTTGGCTTAAATTAGTCCAACTATAGCACAGCATAAGAACTAAAATCTCAGACCTTGTGAGAGCAAATAGCAACCAACGTTCTACTTTTGCAGAAATTTGGTCAATTAAGAAATAAATGGAGATTGAAAATTTACTTAGTTCGGTTTGTTCACCTACGTTTACAGAAAATTTGTTTCAAGAGAAATTCATTATGAAAAGAGATTACAAAGGAT
Source organism: Ailanthus altissimus (assembly GCA_946807835.1). Classification (NCBI taxonomy): domain Eukaryota; kingdom Viridiplantae; phylum Streptophyta; class Magnoliopsida; order Sapindales; family Simaroubaceae; genus Ailanthus; species Ailanthus altissimus. The sequence goes on from OX327698.1 coordinate 19,956,496, forward strand.
GATTTGAGCACATTGACTTATTATTCACTATAGTGGAGCCTACAAATCACTATTTACTTTTTGGAATGTCGCGAGTTACCATTCACTTTAACGAAATCTACAAGCACTATTTACCTTTTTAGAGTGTCTTGAATTACTTACTATTCACTCTATCGAAACTACGACGTATTGTTCTTACCTTCCATGGTATTTTGAGTTACTAGTCATTTTACTACGCCCCACAAAAACTATTTGCCTTTCCTAGTATCTCGGGTTACTAGATGAGTACCCTTTTATAAATATTCTTCTTAAGGCTACCCGTCGTCTATTTGCACTTAACGGAGGTATCCTTCCTAGTTATTATTCCACCATTAGCACTTAATGTGGGGTATCCCTTTACTTATACACTCAATGGGGTGGCCCCCAGGGTATTTAACAGGGAGTGTCTCTTTGTAATATCCATCTACTTGTATTTAATGGAGGTGCCCCTCTATCATATATCTCTTTTTTATATTGCCATATGTAATTTATAGAATAATATTATAGTACTGAAATAGTATAATTTAAAATTATTTATTATATTATTTAATAATTATTTAATATATTATTTAAAATAAAAGTTAATAATATATTCTTGTGCAAAAAGCCAACTTCTTAAGGTTGGTCTGGTATTTCTCTTAGGTAGACTCTAATCCTATATTATTAACTTTTACCATTTTAAATATAAAATACTGGTTAGCTCATTTCTCAAGGCAAGAAAATACTTCAAAATTCAGTCACCACCTAACGCAGATATCATCTAGTTTTACCAAACAATACAAGGCAGAAGTTCTGTTGCTTTCTCAAACTCAAAATTCCAACACTACTTTTACAGCAATTGCTTTTGCAAACAGCATCACTGGTGGTTGTGATTTGCCCATTTCTCCGATTGCGGCAACCACAGTCACTGTGTCCAACAAGCTTGTGTTGTGTGCCCTACAATGTGCACCCCTGGCCTTATACAATCAATCGAATTCGTCCTCGCTCGCCATCATATCATCGTTCGTCACAGCCTCACCTCCAATCCATGATTGAATTCATTTTTATGTTTGCGTGCGTCTTTCTGCATAGCCGTGTTGGTGGTAACACGATGCATTTTTATTCGTCTAATTTTTAATCGTAACAACCCCCCATGTAAGTTTTTATTAGGAATTGAATTCTCACCGAAAGTACACGTCTTATCATCAAATTAGGAGGCTTGTATTTTATTTTATTAAATCATATTAAATTGTACTTGTAATGACTAATGATAAGTATTATAGTGAGACAAAGCAAATATAAATATTGTCTTTAAGCACCAGACAATAAATTATTTTGTATATTAGTAATGTTGAGCATTTTAAATTTTTGAACTATGTGCGTATTTTTTGAATCACTTACTTGTGTTCTCATGTATGAGCCATAACTCTTTATTATATAGGTTTTTTTGACAGTTAGCTTACGTCATGAATTTTTCATTGTTCGAATTATGCACGTAATTTAAAATATTGAGGGTTGTAAGTCAATTACCTTGTGCCTCTACATTTTACGAGGAATTGTGAATAATACATTTTAGATGGCTCGAACCCTTCAAGAACACGAGTCAATCGACTTCATTTCTCTGTCTTCTTTCTTTCTTTTTTTCCTTATATTATAATTTATAGGACTTAATTAAGAAATGGGATTGACTCCTTTCCTTTGACCATTACATGATACATATTTACATTATATGATACATCAGTGTAATGAAACATGGGAAAAGAAAACCTAAACGCTTAAATTTTTACAAAAGAGATTGATACAATCCTAAAATTTTAAAGGAACAAAAAACTCCTTCCAAACAAAGATTTTATTTGTTTAAATGGTCAAAAGCTTAAAAAAATATAAACAATATTTTATGCCCCTATTTGAATAAACTTAATTATACATGTTATCATATTATTAATTTTAAAAAAAAATATTTAAATAAATTAAAAAAAGCAAACAACCACCTATCATAGGTGATTGTAGCTACTATTGCCACCACTTTTAAAGATATAATGACCGCTACTTTATTTGTTTAAGTTTAATTCATATTTGTAATTCTTTAGGACTTATTAAATTCTTTAATAGCTAAACGTGGACCTATGGATGTAAGCGTTGTGCTTATTCAATAATTTAATTGGTAAATCTAAAAACAAAATTGATACATCTACTCTTACAAAATTGAAATAGAGAAATTAAAATATTACTAAAATCTTATTTTTTTCATAATATTATATTTATGTTAATATTAATATATATAAATTTTGTAAGTAAAACACACACACATATATATATAGATATCTTAACCATAAAATTTAGACTCTTTGGTCAAACCGAGATAACGGTTAAATTTATAATCTTAGGAAATGATTTTAGTATATGACCACTTTGCTACTGTTGCTCCAACGATGTTCTTGATTGTTGGGGCTGATTATCTACAAAAAAAAAATGGTTATGGCTTGGTCAATGGTGGTGTCGACGAAGACCCTTTAATGCTTAAGACAGAAAATGGGTAAGAGAGAAATCTAAAATAAAATATAATAATAAAAATTACTTGCCTCCCCATTTTGTGAGATATAGCCCCTTTAGATAGGTGTTTGCGCTTGTTAAGTTCTCCTGGGACTAGGAATCATTTTTATACTTGGACTCTTCTAATAATGTATCATATATGCTTTAGGACTTCTTCAATGTTGTTGTTTTATTCAACTTTGAATTTTAGGATCCCATGTCCTTCTCATCTTTGGTTTTGGTAATTAACTTGAATATGGATTTTTTGAAATCTTTCTCAGATTGTTATTGGTCCCCATTGTGGTCGGCATATCTCTAACATGCATCACACTTCTTTATAACCTTTGTATCATCTTGAAAAGTCATTAGCCAATAGTATCCCAACCTAAAAGCCTTGTGTACCAAGGATTCAATACCCAAATGATTGCTGCAGATGCCTTTATGAATTTCTCTCAATATATAGTCAACTTCGCTAGTATTGAAGCATCTCAGGTATGGATGAGAATATGCTCAGTGATGAAAGATACCATCAATCAATATGTATTTGATCGAGGTGCATTTTAGTTTGCGAGTTTCTAGTTTGTTCTTGGCAGTTCTCTGTGTGAGTGTTGATTATTTTAGGGTGCATACATGTGAGTTTGTATTCATCATTACAAAAACATGTATCATATATATATTTGTGCTCAACGAAAATTCAAAAATCTAATTTCTTAAATGATAAACACAATAAGTCTTTCAAACTATCTTATAATTGAAATATCAAAGTTTTGATGAGAATTACTTTACAAGCTTTTTGTATTTAATTGAACTGGAGTCCCTACATTGAAATGCACTCATGCTTAATCCTAGTATCCAACTTAATAGGCTTAAGTAGTCTAGAATGACAGCCTCTTCCAGCAAGGGGTTTAACACTTAAACCCTAGTTTAACTCTTAAACAAGATTGCTTAACTCCTTAAGCTATTGAACTACTACAAGCTATAATTGCTTTTGTTCAAGTTTAACACTTAAACAGCAAAATTATATTTTTTAGTGCTTGTAGTAAATCCGGTCATTAAGAAGAAAAATAGATGAACAAGATGAGAGAATAATATATTTTTCTTACTTTCAATACTTGAAGGAAAAAGGAATTCTCTCTCTTCTCCCTTTTGGTGGCCGTGTAGCACCATCACCCAAGACCAAACATTTTGCTCCTTTTATTTGTTTTGGTTTCCCTCTATTATTCAACAAATGGCCCACCAAAGTATGGTCACTCATACTTTCCCATTTGCACTCGCTTTTGTATTTGTTTACATTAAATAAAACAAAGCCTATTAATGCATGAGTGATGACTGATAAGCGTAAATTATATCTATTACTTTTACTCCCTCAACTTGATTAATTGCTCATTTTAATACAAATAATAAGCTTTTTTATATGTTTAATTGTTATTTTGTAGGTTTTGAGTCAATAAAGCAATTGAGGATGAAAATCTAAGAAAGACAAAACATAAAATTCTACAATACATCGCTACAGTACCCCCGGGAACAGTGTCGCGTGAACAGTACCCCGCGATGAACAGTGCAATTTTTTCTAATCTTAAAAGAAATACAATTCTAAGATTTCAATCAATCCCTATATAAAGGCCACTCATTTTAGACCTCAGAGGGACATAACTTAGGGCTTTTAGAGCCACAATACATTGAAGAAGAGCAATTTTTAGAGAGAGAAACAAAAGGAATTCAAGGAAGTAAGAGATTATTGGCAAATCTTTGACGTATCAACCAATTGCGAATTGACGTTTATATTGGTTTGCTTTTGGTTGTATCATGTTTATTTTATTTTTCAGCCATAATTCTCTTGTTATATCATGAACTAATTTTATTTTCTAGGGTTATTACTTAAACTCAATATGTGAGCTTAATTGTTGGATCTTTTTAATATTTATTTGAAATCAATTCTTCATTATTTAAATTATTTGTTCTTAATGCTTCATTATATCTGATCAATATTATGATTGATTTGGTAATACTTTGATAAACTCGAAAGAGACATAATTGTATTTAGACCTAGATAATTTGATGCATGATTGTAGAGTAACATTCAATGTTGCATATGCAAGTTTCGAATTAGGATGAGAATATACGTAATTGGCATGTATGGTCAATAAGACTTGTTCGTAATGAATCTTAATTTATTACAAGTACCATAGGAATATAGGTATTTGGTAAATTATGATATACTTGCATGACCTTGAGAGAGGCTTGTGAATACATTAGTCTTGACTAATAATAAGAATTGATGGATATAAATATTAAAAGGATTAATCTTTAGAAAACATATTGAAGGATAGTAATTAACCATATGTTTTCTTTATATTGCCATTTTCTTATTTCATTTGAGTTGTGTCATTTATTTTCTGCACATTTTATTTTATTTAAATTTATTACAAAATTAAGATTTGATTTTTTTGAATAATTATAAGAAAGTTATAATTTTAGTAATTGGTAGAAAATAAAAGTTATCCCTGTGGGTTCGACATCGGACTTTATAAGTCCATTTATTACTTGCATACGATAGTGTATACTTACACTCAATTTTAAGATATCGAAATATCACAACAAATTTTGGCGCTGTTGCCGATTGTGAGAGAAAGCAAAATGAAGAAATAATTTCTTCATATGCTTGTAATATACACCTTGACCCCATAATTGACTTGTCCATTTATATTTATTTTTGATACATTTATAATAAATAAATCAAATGCAAATAATGAAAGAGTGTTGGCCGAATTTTGCAAGCTAAGGAAAATAATTTTCAATTCTTGTACAATACTCTTTGGCCTCACTTCTTACAAGCCTATGCACTTTTATTTCATTTCTTTAATTTAATTATATTAAATTAAATTGAAACACATGCATTTATTTTAATTATTGTTTGACTTAATTAAATAATATCAAATATTATTGTAATTATTTTATTCAATAAATAATTTAATAAATAAAATAATGATCTTGCTTATGTAACAAGTAAGGTTATTTTGGTAATTTTTAAATAAAATAATAATTGACCTATAATGTGCCACGCATCATTATCTTATTGATCAACAACTATTGTTAACTAAATGATGCATTTAACACTTAAGTCTTGACACGTGCACATCCCGAGGGATACTGAAGCAATTGTCTAGTCTGCTGGAATTCATTGGATTGAACTATTCAATCCGGTATGCTGCCCTAATGCACAACGAGTACACTTCATATTGCGGGATTCCCTAGGTCCACACCCGATTTTTCAAATGGAACTATTCTATAAGTCCAAGATCAATGCCACACGCACACGCCACGGATATTACAAATCAGCACAGTAGACCATATAAGTTGAGGTCATCGTGTATACATATAATCCTTCTGCCATTTATATCTTGGAGGAGCAGGGATATAGATCATCACTGTTAAATTCTCACACGCTTATCCATGAACATTTATTCAGGCACGTATCTTGATAAATAATATACGCAAACACCTTTACGATTTTGTTTAACTATGTGAAAATATCTTTTTTCAGGTTTATTGCTTATGGCCATAAGTTTTTCTGAGATACAGTATCAGAGCATTCGAATATACAACTCACTCATATGAGCTGACAGATCCTATATTTGCGCATATCAGACTTCATGAGCATCGAACCATACCCAGCGACACATAGCGGTCAGACTATGAAAGGTCTCTAACATATGTGGAACCAAAGTATGATAGATCATTCACAAACCTACCATAGCACTCAGGTCAGAGGATCACATACACTACTCAACTCGAAATGACTTTACTATTGATGACTTCATGGGATGTCTATTGGAGTCATCGTTGAGCCTGTTCAGTATTCAGTCCTCACTGAATACCCATATGCCATACAAGCTTTCGGTAAGCCCATGGTCAGTAAAGAACAACCATATAGAACATCTAGATATGGTCATACACTGATCTATAATAAAAGGTTTCACTCACAGACCCGTATCGGTGAATTAGATCAAGAACATTATATTTGAGAATACATGTGCATAATAACATTTCTTAATACTTATTGCAACTATATTATTACTGATGTACTCTCGGGTCTATATTTTGTTACAGACAAGGTTTTAACTCTTAGATTTTGTTGACTTTTATAACCTACTAATTTTTAGTAGTGCTAACTATTAGCAATTATAATTCTTAGCGTTGCTAATCTTTAGCCCTGGTCTAAACTCTTTTAGGCCACATCTGAACTCCTTCAAATTATACAATGTCTGTAGCATTACAAGCATTGTATCATTTAATTAATAAAATTAGCGATTTAATAAAATGTATTGTATAAATATTATAAAATAAAATATTCATACAGAATGGGATGACATGTAAGCACAAATCCCACACATTTTGTTCTTAATGTACCATTTAATCGGGTCCATTCAACTTGGACCCTATGCAATTTGGAGGACCTTATTTTGTTTTTGCCTTAATGGTAAAATCAGGGACAAGCTCTAAGGGTGTTATTTATGGGATTTTAACATCTTCAATCAATGCTAATTATGCTAGTACATTTGCTCGGTGGTTTTATCTTTGAGAAATTTATTCAATGCTGACTATATCGAATAGTGTCATGAGCTATCTTGCATTTTATAGGTAGACTATCATATTTTCTCCTCAAGCTTTGAAATCTTGTTTAATCTGACCGCATACTAATTGAAAGTTACTTTTAATGACTTTTTAGCTAGTAGTGCTCGAGCTACTTTGAGGCCAACCAATAGTGCTTTATATTTAGCTTCATTATTAGTGGCATGGAATCTAAATTTGATTGCATAATTAAGTTCATCTACCTTAGGCTAAATAGGGCTATCCATGTTACACATCCATTATAATTAGACACTCTATCAATATAAAAGACCCATGTAAGGGTTTTTGGATCTTTAATCTAGTGATCGGCTTTGTAACTAATCTATTCTTGTGTTGTGATTTCTCATAGGTGCATTCATTTATGAAGTCAGTCAAGGCTTGTCCTTTAATGGTTATCCTCGACTTATAATGGATATCATATTTGTTGATCTTTATTGCCCATTCGACTAGTCATCATGATAAGTCTATCTTATGTAGTATTTACCTAGAAGGCTAAATGGTCAAGATGATCACTATGTAAGCTTAGAGGTAGGGTCTTAACTCTCTTATTGACATTACAAGTGTAAGAGCAAGCTTCTTAGTTTGTGGATACCTGCTATCAGGATCGGTGTAGGTCTTGTTGGTGAAATAGACTAGTTTTTAAATGCATTTTTCTTCTTTAATGAAGATCGAGCTCACGACATGAGGGAAAGACCCCTAAATATATGAAAAACTAATATCATTTCCTTGGTACCGCAATGTTGAACAGCTGAGAGAGAGAATTTTTAAGCTGTTGGAAGGCCTCCTTATAATGCGACATTCATTTGTTCTTCTTTTCCTTTTTAGTTGCCTAAAAAAATTCAAAATACGTTTTAGTAACTTTGGAAATAAATCTGCTTAGCGTGACAATTTACCAGTCGACCTCTAAATTTCTTTAATAATTCTTAGAGATTTCATTTCAAGGATTGCCTTGACCTTGTTAAAGTTGGCATTGATACCTCGTCAACTAACCATGAATTCAAGATACTTTTATGACTCTGCGCTAAACATGTATTTCTTTGGGTTGAGATTTATGTTGTGCAATCTCAAAATTTCAAAAGTCTTATTGAAGTCTTTAACATGGTTTTTAGATTTTATTGACTAGGTGATCATGTCATCCATGTACACCTCTATAACTTTGCCGATCAGTGGTCTGAATAGTTGGTTAACCAGTCTTTGATATATAGCTCTTGCATTGTTTAATCCAAAAGGCATGACCTTGTAACAATATGTTTCTTGATAGGTAATAGATGAGGTCATCTTCTGGTCAGGGAAAAACATTATGATCTTATTATACTCGAGAACACATTCGTAAAGATGAGGAATGTGTACCAACTATAAAGTCAATTAGCTGACCAGTCTTCAGTAAGGGAAAAATATCCATTGGGTAGGCCTTGTGTAGTAACCAGTATTCACAATCGGTAAGACTAAGTATTTATATATATATATAAATATACATATTTTATTTGTATATGGGTGATACTTGATTTATGTATTATTATTAGTAGTGTTTGTATAGGTTAAGGACATACGATTAGTATTGAGTTTATTTGCAAGACTTTAGATTTATTTTAGGGACCAAATTGTAATACTTTAAAAGTTTTAGGGGCAAATTTATAAATATAAAAAATTAGCCTCTTAGTATAAAAATACACTTTTGAAACCCTAATTCACTCATTTTGGTCGAGCTACCTCTTTTAGAGTGAGAAAAGAGAGAAAGAAAGGGAGAGAAAGAGAAGAAGAAGAAAGTTGGAATTTAAGCTTTAAGAGGTATATTATAACAATTTCATAGTTTTTTGGTGTTAAATTAATTAATTAATTTAAGTTTTAATTTTTGGAAATATGTACAATTGAGGATTTGATGTGTATTTCGTAAGATATTGTGAGAATTGATGATAATCTATATAAATAACTTGATAAATCATGATGAATTGCAAACTTTCTACTTGATAGTCTCTTGATCTAGGAATTTTATAAATTGTTGTGATTTGATTCTGATTTTGAATTATATATATATATATATAATTAGACATGTTTAGAATCATTGAAGACTTTGAATCGATTGAAAATTCCAGAAATTGAATTTGTGGTGAATTTACCAAAATGACCCTAAAATTCTGAAAATTTCCTGTGTTAACAGTATGATACAGTGACAAACAATTTTTGATCTGCTTAATGATCTTAAAAAATTATGAATTTATAGAGTATGATAAGTTATCTGTCTAATATGATATAATCAGAAATGAGAATTTAAATCAATGTGGTTAAATTGTTATGATTTTCTAAAGAGTGTCAGCTTATTGTAGTATTTGATTAACAAAGTTTTAAAGTTATAGAATAAAATAGTTTTAAAATACTTTTGGCAGTGATTTTGAAGTAAAATATTTATCATGGATTGAGATATGTGTCAAGAGGATTTCTGTGATAGTTTTATAATTTTTGAGTTAGTATATGATTTTATAAAATTGAGAGATTAAATACTATTAAGTAAATATTTTGATCCTATCAGGATAATAGTTTAGATTTGATGGTGTATATGGAATGGATTGTGTAGGCATTATGATATAATATTCATACATAAGAAGGATATATGAGTCAAGAATTATATATTCTGATTTTAGAGTAATTGGACATCATTTGATGTATAAATTTTTTTTGTTAAGTGTAAGTGGTCAGAATGACAGGTTTTGAGAAACCAAGTAATTAGACCAATTTGATGTGATAAGTGCAATATGTATAATTTTGTAAGCTATTTAAAGTGTTTTGTGTGAATTGTGAGGCTTACGAAAGGATTAATCTCCATTGATAAGTTAAGGAGAATTAAGTCTTGTACCCGAAAGTGTTAAGAGGTAAGTATACTAGACTTTTACTGAAATCACAATAAGCATAGTAATTATCTATGTATGATTTTATAAATGTACTTAGAAATATGTTTATGTTATGCCAAAGTATATTTGATATGAAATGTGAAAGAAATATGTTTATGAATGTGAGCATTGACATTGAGCATGGAGATACATGTGTTTAAGAAAGTGAGCTTTCAAAATGAAATGTGTTTAACAAAGAAAGCTTTTGAAGTAGAAAATGTCCATGAGATACGTTTTGTGTTTTGAGGATGTTTGAACTCACTATTTACTTAGTAGGCATTTTATGTGATTTGTGGAGCCTTTGTGTGCTGCCTTTCTTTCGGGATTGGTATATGTTATGTGTTTCGTATGTAGGCAGGATCCTATTGGTACTTAAAGGAAGAGTGAGTCATCACATTCGCGTGGTGGCGTATTAGTGCATGTGAGAGGATTCACCGATGATCAGGGTAAAGGTTTGACTTTTACCTTTGGGCATGAGTATTATATATGTGTAATTTAAAAATCTCACTTGTACTATATCTCTCATATGGTATATCACCTACGAGTGACATTTGGCTCATTATGTGATATGTGATATGTAAGTCCTACTAAGTAGTAGTTGAGTGATGGTATTCCTATTATATGTTTTGAAAGAATGTGTAAGCGCTTACATGACATGTGATTTGATAAGATTATAATTTTAATTTATTACAACATATCATACACATGCATTGTGTACATATATGTATTTGTATTTTGATATATGAAAAACTAGTATGTTTACTGAGTTTTATACTTATTATAGTTTATGATGATTTCAGGTAAATAAGCTACATGTGTACTTAGCGGATTTGGCAAGACTCCTGTCCCTTGGGTTCCCTAAGTTGCTAGGTTGTTAAATGTTTCATTTGTGGATACATAGTTTAAGATATTTGATTTATCCCTATTGAATAAATACTTATGTATTATTTTATTGTGTATGGTTGTATTTGGTTTAAGTTTCACCAAGTGTGGTTATGGGTTGATTTGCTGGGCTTCCGGTAATAAAGTTGCTACTGGTGACGTAGTAGAGTGTTAATCTCTGAGAAAACTCTGCATATATCTGGTTTACTAATTGCCCTAATCATAATTCAATTGTTATAATTCTGAAACAAAATTGAAATGAATGTTATATATTATTGAATGAGTGTAAGTTATGTCATGTGTCAGATTTTTGGGTCTGAGGTGTGACACCTTGTTTAGATCAGTGAAGCTCATATACATTCTTCATTTTCCATTGGTCTTTGTTTACTATGACCACATTAGCTGCCATTATGGGTAATATGCTTCTTGGATAAACATTCCAATTAATAGCTTATCGACTTTAACTATTATAACTTTATTTCTTTCTTGGTTGAAGACCTTCCTCATTCTGTCTTATTAGCTTAAAGGCTGAGCTTATTACTAACCTATGGGATATAAGTGAAGGGTTAATACTTAACATGTCTTCGTGTGACCAAATAAAGATATTTAAGTATTCTCTCAATGTGGTGCTCAATTATTTTTTTAGCTTGGGTTCTAGGTTAGAGCCGATTTTGACCACTTTTTAAGGGTCATAATCCTTTATCTGAATACTGATCAATTCACTTGAGAGCTTCTAAGATTTCAACTTTTGTTTTTCCCTTAGATCTATTATGTTGATACATAATATCTTCTTAGCCGAGGTCACGTACCAATTCCTAGCCATTTTTTGATTTCCCGAGACTATTCTTACTTTCTCTCATACTAGAAATTTTAATTTTAAATAGTGAGTAGACACTGTTGCTCTTAAGTTTCTTATGAATGGTCGTCTTATAAAGATCTTATACGAAAAAAAGGTTGTTTGACTAACATAAAGGCCACCATTATAGTTTTAATGTAAGGTTTCTCAATTATAGGTATAGAAAGGGTGACCACTCTTTAGGGCATAACATAGCCTTTATTAAAGTCGTAGAGGAAGCTTGTGTCCTCTCTATTTTAAGATCCTTGAAGTTGAGGTCATCCATAGCTTCTTTAAATATTATATCTACTAAACTCGTAGGGTCGATGAACACTCTATTGATGTTTATCTCAACCACTTATAGTATATTCACCAGTGTATCATTATAGGGATAATTAATCCCTTGAGCATCCTTTTTGGTGAACATGGTGAGGATATCCTGAATTTAAGGCTTTTAGCAGTCGGCACATTATACAGTACTTAATGTCCCATCAAAGAGTATTGATAGTTCTTTTTATGACAATTTCAATATTTGGCTGGTGTTGGCCCTTTAATAATTATAATGATAAGTTCTTGTTGAGTGTTGAGTTTGATACCTTACTAAGAACTATTTTACCAATGATCAGCTCTAAAATAATACAAATACCCATTCTTGTTTAGCTGATTTATTTTCATCTTCATAATACAATAGTCCTTGGTCAAATGGCCATAATCATTATGAAAATTATACTTCTCATCCTTATTTATTTTAAAACCTGGTGTTTGGACAGTATTGGATTCCTTAAAGAGTCTTCTATCTTTAATTACCTTGAAGATCACATCTATAAGAGTTGTGAAGGGAATGAAAGACTGGTCGTCCTCGATCTTTGCTACTTGAGTAGGGAACTCATTGATTTGAACTTGCACCATTCTCTAGTTCTTTCATCTCTGAAATACCTATTCAGCCTTTGCAGACTTCTGCTCTTCTTCCTTTGTTCTACCTCTTTCATGGAGATCATTTTTTGATATTCAAGTAACTTTCATAACTTCCTTATCTTTTTCTTCCCTTAGAGACCTGCAGCTATTTTCTTTAGACTCTCTTCTTATTCTTTAATCCTTGTGTAAGTTTTTGCTTGTTCATAAGCCATAAAGTAAGTTTGAATAGTGTTCTCAATAATATTGTACTAGAACTGGTTTAGTTATAGCATTTCCTTCAATGCTTCTAAATTGATTAGCGAGTCATAAGCTCCAACTTGGATGACCATTTTCTGTGTGTTCAACACATCTTTCATTAGTTTCTTCATATTCTCCCTTTCTTCTCCGAACTTCTCTAATTCCTTTAACAATTTTCATAGAAAGCCTGAGTTTTCATGGAGTTTTTCTTGTCGATTAGAACTTTTTATCCTGGTGGTCTTGATCTTTTTTCTCATGATTCTTGATTGCGGGGGTTAATTGGCTGCAAAATAAAAAATCGGTTATGGCTTGACCGATGGTGGTGTAACGAAGATCTTCCAATGCTTAAGTCAGAAAATAAGTAAGAAAAAAATATGAAATCAAATTAGAATAATGAGAATTGCTTGCCTCTCCCTTTTGTAAGATATACCCATTTTAAATAGGCATTTAGGATTGTTGAGTTCTCCTCAAATTAAGAGTCATTTTTATACTTGGATTGTCCTTGTAAGCTATCCTGTATGCATTAGGACTTCTTCAGCGTTATTTTTTTTATTTGACTTCAGATTCTAAGATGTCGTGTCAACTCATTTTTGGTCTTTGTATTAACTTAAATATGGACTATTTGAAGTCATCCTTAGACGGTTATTAGTGCTCATTCTAAGTGAACGCGTTCATGAAAAGTGCTTGGTTAACTTAAGGGGTGTTTGACTTGCTGAATGAGGTCTTCAATGGTCTTTGGTTATGGGTCTTTGCCTTTTGTGAGAATGAGCTCCTAACAGCAAGTTTTAGGGGCGTTTATCTATAATTTAAAAAGGATGGTTAATTGGGTTGCTTAAGGGACTAGTCGGACTTGTATGCTCTAGGTCAACCACAAACTAAAAACTTCATTTAGCCTTATTATGGGCACTCGACCAATTTAAGATTGAATAAGCTAAGAAGATTAAACCTATCGTAACTTTGAGATTGGCTTGGATCTATTGGGCCTTTAATGATTGAGCCTGGATCCTATAGGGCAAAAAATATATATATTTGAAAATTTTGTGAGTTTAGTTTAATTATAATTTTATATATATATATATTAAATCAATATTTAATTATTTGAAAAGTCTCTGAATCAACAGAATATTGAGTAGAATTTTGATAAATTAATAATTTTGAGATTAATAAAAAATATATCAATTAATTAATAAATTATTAATTTATGAAGATATACCTTACATATTTTATTATTGTAATAATATATAACATAATCACTAAAATCCACATAAGATTTTATAATCATATATATAGCATTCCAATAAATTTTCATGTCAAATTTGAATATTTTACTATCCATTCCACAATTATTCAACATATCTTTAAATTCTTATCATCTAAAAATAATGAAACAATAAATTTTATTACTTCTGTAATTTTTTCAATATAAGATTTAATTATATTTAAACATCTTAAATAATTAAATTAAGAATATGATAGAAACACCTCAAATAAAAAAAAATAAACCACATATAAGTGTTAATTGACAAAAAAATAATTATATAGCAGTAGTATTTGCACATACATTATCAAAAGTAATACTAATAAATTTTTCATTAATTTTAAAAAAAATCATTAAAGAATTAAAAATAATATTAGATGTGTGTGAATGTTTCAATTCACGAAAAACATATAATTATTTTTTGCAAAAATCAATCATTATTAATATAATGTAAAATAATACAAACATACCTTAAATCATTGGCACTAGTCCAACAATTAAAAATAACAGTAAACACTTCTTTAAATTGTGAGATTTTATCAATTAAATTTTATTAAGTTTGATGATATGTAATAAAAATATCATTTTTAACTGTATTTTTAAGAATACGAGAAAAGTTGGATTAAATATATTTTTTCATAAATTTTTTATACATTTCATCTTCGATAAATGTAAGAGATTGTTTACTAGTTGTAAGGTATCTAGTCAGTTTATAATGCATATGCTAATGATTATATTTGAATTCAAAAAGATTTTTTACAGGAAATTTTTTGGCAATTTTAATTTGAGTTGGATCTTTTGGATCATATACTTGTATACATGTCTTGGCATACCGATGCAAATGTCTAGTGCCACTTGAAGTTTTGTCATCTAAAGTTTTAGCACAAAACTTAAATGTAGATTTTTCTTTAATTTTTTTTAAAAATTGTACAAGTCTTTAGTGTGAAATAATTCTAAACATCTCATGTTCGACATTTTTTTTAAGGCTTCTAATATATTCAGTTGTAAAAGCATATTGATAGCCGGAAAAGATTAAAAAAAATTATATTTATGATAATATTGACATATTTTCTTTACTTTTATTACTCATAATATTAGGAATATTGAAATTTGACGTTGTATTAATAATAAATGATTGTAATAGAATTTAAAATTGGATGAATGAATATTGAACTGTCCCTCACCTTACAGAGGTTGAGTTAGAAATCGACAACCATAATCTATTTTTTAAAAAATGTTGGCAGCGAATTGTTGAGCCCTTGTAATTGAAGACAGACCAAACTATAGAGAAATAATAGAAGAAAATTAAGTGAGTGTTAAAAATTGAAATAATTTTATAGAGTTTAGAGAGATTTAAGAGATAGTTAAGACTTGAGAGAGATTTATTATAGTTTCAAATGGCACTCACGATGTCACGCCCCAGACTCAAAAGATCCGACACACGACATCACTTACATTCATTCAATGCATGTGCACTCATAAATAATATTACACAAAATTTTAAACTTTCATTCAATACAGGAATCCTTAGCAAGTTGCTAGTAAGTTCAACATTAAAATCAACCCATAATCTAACATATAAATATACACTTCTCTTGACTATATTTAAACATTCATTTTAATTTCTTTCAGAATTATAACAATTGAATTATGACTGAGACAATTAATAAACCGGAGATACGCAGAGTTTTCTCAGAGATTAACACTCTACTACGTCACCAGTAGCAACTTTGTTACCGAAAGCCCAGAATATATTTATTGCAAATTCTTACTTAAAATCAACTAATAACCACACTTTGAAAACTTAAATCAAATCCAACCACACACAATAAAATAATACATAAGTATTTATTCAATAGGGACAAATCAAATATCTTATCCCACACTTCCCCAAATAAAACACTTAACAACCTAGCAACTTAGGGAACCCAAGGAACAGCAGAAGCCTTGCCAAATTCGCTAAGCACACATGTACTTTATTTACCTGAAATCACCATAAACTATAATGAGTATAAAACTCAGTAGACATACTAGTTTTTCATATATTCAATACAAATACATATATGTACACAATGCATATGTATGATATGCTGTGATAACCTAAAATCATAATCTTATCAAATCAAATATCATGTAAGCGCTTACACATTCTTTCAAAACATATAATAGGAATACCATCACTCAACTACTACTTAGTAAGACTTACATATCACATATCACATAATGAGCCAAATGTCACTCGTAGGTGACATACTGTATGAGAGGAATAGTACAAGTGAGGTTTTAAATTACACATGTACCAATACACCACCATACGAATGTGATAACTTATTCTTCCTTTAGGTACCAATAGAATCCTCCCTACATACGGAACATATAACATATACCAATCCCGAAGGAAAAGTCACACATAAAGGCTCTACAAATCACATAAAATGTCTGCTAAGTCAACAGTGAGTTCAAGCATCCTCAAAATACAAAATATTTCTCATGGACATATTACACTTTAAAAGCTCTCTTTGTTAAACACATTTCATTTTGAAAGCTCATTTTCAAAAACACATATATGTCATGTATGTCCATGCTTACATTCATAAACACATCTCTTCACATTTCATATCAAAATATACTTTGACATAACATAAATATATTTCTAACCACATTTACAAAATCAATCATAACACTTACTATGTTTATTGTAATTTCAGTAAAAAGTCTAGTATACTTACCTCTTACCACTTTCAGCTACAAGGCTTAAATCTCCTTAACCTATCAATGGAGGTTAACCCTTTCATAAGCTTTACAATTCACACAAAATACTTTAAATAGCTTACAAAATTATACACAATGCATTTATCACATCAAATTAGTCTAAATACTTAGTTTCTTAAAACCTGTCATTCTGACCACTTACATTTAACAAAATTTTCTAATACATAAAATGATGTCCAATTACTCCAAAATTAGAATATACCATTCTTGACTCATATATCCTTCTTATATATGAATATTATATCAAAATTCCTACATAATCCATTCCATACACACCATCGAATCTAAACTACTAACCTGACAGAATCAATATACTTACTGAACAGTATTCAATCTTCTAATTTTATAAAATCATATACTAACTCAAAAATGATAAAACTATCACATAATTACTCTTAACACATATATAAATCCAAGATAAATATTTTACTTCCAAATCACAGTAAAAAATAGTTTAAAACTATTTTATTCTATAACTTTAAAAATCTGTTAATCAAATACTGCAATGAGCTGATACGCTTTAGAAAATCATAACTCTTCAACCACATTGATCTAAATTTTCAATTTCGAGTATATCATATTAGACATATAAATTTATCATATTCCATAAATTCGTAATTTTTAAATATCATTCAACAGGTCAAATATTATTTGTCACTGTATCATACTGTTAACACAGGAAATTTCTAGAATTTCAGGGTCATTTTGGTAAATTCACTACAAATTCAATTTTTAGAATTGTCAATCGATTCAAAGTCTTAGATGATTCTAAACATGTTTAATTTCATATACGCAAAATTCAAAACCAGAATCGAATTACAAAAATTTATAAAATTACTGGATCAAGAGACTATCAAGCAAAAATTCCACAATTCATTATGATTTATCAAGCTATCTTATAGATCATTATCAATTCTCACAATATCTTACGAAATACACATCAAATCCCCAATTATACATATTTTCAGAAATCAAAACTTAAAAGAATTAACTTAATTAACACAAATAATTTGAGAAATAGTTGTGATATACCTCTTAAGATCTAAAATTCTAATTTCTTCTTCTTTTTCTTTTTCTTCTTCTCTTTCTCTCCCTTCTATTTCTCTCTTCTCTCTCTCTAAAGGGATAGCTCGACCAAAAAATGAGTAAATTAGGATTCAAAAGTGTAGTTTTATACTAAGAGGCTAATTTTTTGATATTTATGAATTTACCCCCAAAACTTTCAAAGTATAATAATTTGATCCCTAAAATAAATCTAAAGTCTTGCAAATAAACCCAATACTAATAGTATATCTTTAACCTATAAAAACATTACTAATAATAATATATAAATCAAGGATCACCCACATATAAATAAAAAATATATATTTATATATAGATATAAATACATATTCTTACCAGTTGTGGATACTAGTTACTACACACGATGCCATTTTATAAAGCTAAAAATTGATTATGGATCAATAGTCCTTTAAACTGATTCTTAATTATAAAAAAAACAAAGAAAGAAAGAAATGTTGTAAACTGCAGGTAAACATTAATTTTTTTTAGGTCTAATTTATAAGCATAACTCATTGAGCTTGCGTGCTTGGTACTACAAG
Source organism: Ailanthus altissimus (assembly GCA_946807835.1). Taxonomy (NCBI): domain Eukaryota; kingdom Viridiplantae; phylum Streptophyta; class Magnoliopsida; order Sapindales; family Simaroubaceae; genus Ailanthus; species Ailanthus altissimus. The sequence continues at coordinate 19,975,042 of OX327698.1, forward strand.
GCATGACAACAAACTATGCCTATTGACCATGCTAAACCTAACCTCAAGCTATCATCTAAGCCTTTATTTTGTAGACCTTGCTATGCTAGCATGGCTCACTTACCACTTATAGCTAGGATCTTTAACTTGTATCAAGACTATGTTGAATGTGCAACTAAGACAAAGCTAAGCAAAATCAATAACTATCGTATTAGCAAATTATTGGACTCAACTATACATTCGTCGCCCCCACTTTCTTAAATTCCCTTAATTAACTTTTCTAATTGTAGCTAAGGCTTTAATCGAGCACAAAGAAAAAGGAAAACCTAGACATATTTTCTCTCGACTAAACCAAAAGGTGCTGTTACCTTAACTTTCACCGTCACCGGTGAGGAGGCTTCGGCCTCCTCTTGGTGGCCCCCTTTAGCCATCCTTAGTATAGCTTTTACTTTTATGCTTTATTTACTCATTTTTTTTTTCAAAATTTCTTCTTAAATCCAGTGGTGGCCTCCTTCATTCCGACCTTCCTTACTTCGGCTGGTGTTTTTTTTATTGTTGAAGAAGGTTGTGTGAAGGCTAGGTGTGCGCCCTCGCCGTCTCCTCTAGCAGCAAAGAATTTCAAACGACTTCGCCATTAAGCCAAAGTTAACCATCTCCAACCCGGTTTCCTATCCCTCGACACCTTGTTGAGTCTCAGCCTACATGTACGACGCCACTGCCGTCCTCCTCCTACTGCCACATGACTCCTTAGTTCTGCCATGAGGCTAAACTGAGTTAAGAGTTTGGACTTGGTTGTTGTTAGAATCCAACGTTCCATTACCGAGTATGTGTTTTGGCTCCAACATCTTTAGATCCCCGACTGCTACCTACTGTTTTCGACATTGCTTAACCTTGCTGTCGGCAACCTATCTCGAAATTACTATAACGGCACTGTTGCTGTGTTAGTTGTTGATGGTGTTTAGGGTTGATGTATTCTTTGTCTGAATTTGTGTTGGGGCAATTTTGTAATCTCTCTGTTGTGTGAGGGTAGTAAAATAAGTCTTATATATAAGGAAGATTTTCTTTTTGTGATGTTAAAATCTCTTTTGTATGAGAGAATTTTTATTCTTTGTTAAGAAGGTTGTTGGTCTCTCATTAGGAGAGTAGTCAATCTCTCATTCAAATGATTAATGTGCCCGTTTACGGCTTAAATTTAGTATCGAGGGTTCAGTTACTTCTCTTTCTTAAAAGATGTTAAGTCTGAACGTTCGTCAATAAATAAATATTGTATTGTCTTAATAATTTTATGATTAAAGAGTAGTTAATCCAGTAATATTTGATTTTCAATAAATGATGTTGAATATTTTTTTAAAAAATAACTTTTCTAATTAATTTACCAAGAGATCCTCTCTATCTGACACGTGTCACTCAGATTCGAGTGCACTCACCCTTCTGCGTAACCCAAGCCCGCGCCAACACTTGACCCCAAATCCACTCATCACTTTCACTTCCGGCGTAAGCGCCAACACTTGACCCCAAATCCACTCATAACTTTCACTTCCGGCATAAAAAGAAACAACATTCTCCTCATAACTAATAATCACTTATCACGCGCGCGTCGCCAGATCTGTTTGTACTCACTGAGAGTCAAAGGATTGGGCGTGGGCTCGGTGGCCATGGAGGAGAAGCTGATACAGCGGCTGGAGGCGGCGGTGGCGCGGCTGGAAACGCTATCTGTTGGGGGCAGTAGTGTAGAGCGTGGCATTGATGTTGTTGAGGTGGCGGCGGATCCGTCAATCAAGGCTTATGATGATCTGATGGGGCAATATGTTGGTAGGGTTTCGGCTGCCGCGGAGAAAATCGGAGGACAAGTGCTGGACGTGACGAAGATTCTACAGCAAGCTTTTAGTACGCAGAAGGACCTTCTCATCAAGGTTAAACAAACTCAGGTCGGTAATTTATGCATGAATTTCAAAATATTTAAAAAGAATTAGAGATGGTTGAGGTGCTGAAACGACGTATTCTTGTTGCTATTGGGTTGATGGATCGTGTATTCATTTGAGATATGGTTTATGTGTTTGCTTGTGAACTTGTGATTCAATTGATCGTACTGATGATGCAATTTATTGTTTGTTTGTTTTTTTTTTCTTTTTCATTTATGAAAATGATAAGAGTATAGGATCGCTATGGAATGTGTCTTAGTTCTTGAAGTGAGAACTGGGGGTTGTACATGGTGGATTTGATTTGGGATTTAATTTGATTTAAATACTATGCTTGAATCTAATACGCTTAGTTTAATTTTTTTAATGGATACTGACGTGGTTGACCTGGTAGTGATAGGATATGTCTTCGGTAATTGCTGTGATCTAGCTGGTTACAAAAGTCTTTACAATGTAAAGCTATTACTAACTATTGCTATGGTGTGCTAAAGAGAGTAGCCCATGCATTAAAAATTGATGGTGATACTACAATCAGAAAGAATCTGTTATGTGAAGACACTGATGATTTTCTCAACTTCTGGTGACATGGCTTTTGGTATTGCAAATCTAGTTCTCTGAATAATTTGAGGATATTGTTAACAATAAAAGAGAAGTTTGAATTACTAGAATGAAAAGTTTGGTTTCTGGATTAGCTTCTTAGTTTGGTTTATTTTTTCATGTCCTTTGAATTGAATTAATATGTTTTTTGAGGGTTCTGTTTTTGATTTACAGAAACCTGGCCTTGCTGGATTGGCTGAATTTCTCAAACCACTGAATGAAGTAATTATGAAAGCAAATGCAATGACAGAAGGGAGACGATCTGATTTCTTCAACCACTTAAAGGCTGCTGGTGACAGCCTCACAGCTTTAGCATGGATCGCATTTACTGGCAAAGATTGTGGTAAGAAAAATCTTGAAGTTGCTTTTATATTTTTTGTGGCAAGTTACATTATTTTCTATTGTTTGATTTTTGATGAAGTTTGTTGTTTAAGGTATGAGCATGCCCATTGCACATGTGGAAGAAAGTTGGCAAATGGCTGAATTTTACAATAACAAGGTACTATTTTTATTTGTTAGAAGTCAGCAACTCAAATTAGAGAGCTACCTGTTGGTCTACATGATTTCTATTGTTTTTAAAGTAGAGTATGAATTCGTGGACAGTTGCATTGGAAGCATAAGAAGGATGCTTATCTATGAATCTTGCTTTGTCAATATATTTCAGTGAGATGCTGAAAATATTTATATATTGATGTCTCCGTGAGCAAAGCTATTACATGTAATAAATTCTTTTATAAACAAACAAAACCAAAGGCAAAAACCACAGGCAGATTATTGATTCAATAATGGCACCCAATTATTTTATCTTTGGTTTTTGGTGTTTTCTTTACTTCTATTATGCTTGTGATAATTTGCTAGTCCAAATTTAACATGCATCGAGTTTTTTTAATTTTATTTTTATATTTATATTATTGTGTGTTTTTGTTTTAATTTTTTTAACATTTTACACACCCCACCCCATGCACATACATAAATTAAATAGGTTCCCCTGCTAGGTTGGTGTGAAGAGGAATCAATCCCATGACTTCTTACTTTCACTTCAAAATGCCAAACCGACTGACCTATTCCCGTGGGGATCAACATGCATCAGAGTTGCATAGTGTATTCTAGGCAACAGAATTATGGTTGTCATGGTGTTGACATTTTGCATCATGATCTTCAGATTCTTGTTGAGTACAAAACTAAAGATCCCAATCATGTTGAGTGGGCTAAAGCTCTGAAGGAGTTATATTTACCTGGTCTGAGGGATTATGTCAAGAGTCATTATCCTTTGGGCCCAATGTGGAGTGCTACTGGCAGAGCTGTGACTTCTGCACCATCCAAAGCTTCGCCACTAGGTGCTCCTGCCCCTCCACCTCCTGCACCTGCTTCTCTCTTCAGTTCTGAATCTTCACAGCCATCATCATCACGCTCAAAAGAGGGGATGGCTGCTGTTTTTCAAGAAATTAATTCAAAGTCTGTTACTTCAGGTAGTTCTTCCTCCATCTATCTTTTCTTTTGTATATTGAGCTATTGAGCAGCTTTCATGCGGTTCAATTCAATTGCTTCCTAGGGCTGAGAAAGATTACAGATGATATGAAGACAAAAAACCGTGCAGATAGAAGTGGTGTTGTTGCTGCTGGCGAAAAAGAAGGATGTACTAATGTACCTTTGTTTTCTAAAGCAGGACCTCCCAAATTAGAGCTTCAAATGGGTCGTAAGTGAGTATGCCTGATATATATTTGTGATTACCTTCTAGAGTATGACATTGATGCAATTGTTTTAAAGGTGTAATTCTACCATGTTGTTTTCCTTGCAGGTGGGTTGTTGAGAATCAAATTGGAAGAAAGAACTTGGTTATTGATGATTGTGATGCAAAACAGTCTGTATACATTTTTGGATGCAAAGATTCTGTTTTGCAGATTCAAGGTAATTATTGTTGAGTGAATCTGCCGGACTTTTTCCCTTATTAAATATAATCACGTGTATGTTTACCTATCCTACTAATAATTGCACAGAGTTTTTGTGTTTTCATTGTTTGGATACCCATTCAAGGAGAATGTTATCAGTGCTTGTATCATTCTAAAATGTGCAGGGAAAGTAAACAATATTACAATTGACAAATGCATTAAGATGGGAGTTGTTTTTACTGTAAGTTTGAAATATTTTGTTAGGGAAGAGCCTGTATTTTTCTTGTTATGCAAGCACAACTTATAAATTGTTGTATACTTATTTCATGTTCTTGGCCTGGATAAATAGGATGTTGTGGCTGCTTGTGAGATTGTAAATTGCAATGGTGTGGAGGTGCAATGTCAGGTATCTAACCCTTAATTCAACACAAGTATCTTTTAAAAATTTTAATGATGTTAAATTGAATTTAGACTATGTTATCCCCTTAGGTATTAGTTTGTAATGCCTTGCCTTTAATATTGTTGCTTATGTTTACACTGTAGAGAATCATAGTTTGACTGAGAATGGTCTTTTCTGCTAAATTTATGATGTGCAATGTCACTTATGTCTACAAAATTTGTGGCCCTTCTAGGGTTCAGCTCCGACAGTTTCAGTGGACAACACAACTGGTTGCCAGTTATATTTAAGCAAAGATTCGCTGGGAGCATCTATAACAACTGCCAAGTCAAGTGAAATCAATGTGCTGGTACCTGGTGCTGGGCCTGATGGTGACTGGGTATGTTTCAATGACCTGGTTGTGTTTATTTTCCTTGTTTTTCCTGTAGAGATTTCCTTAATCACAATCTTTTACCCATTTTCTATATGCATATAAAAGTCTGTTACTTGTTTACGCACCATGGATTCCAAATTTATTGGAAGTATGATCAAATTGGCATTTTGATTTCAGTACATAAAATGTAAGTTGGAAAACCTTGGAAATGTCCTAATTAAAATTTTTGTTCGGGGGCCTTGGGCTTATAAGGATTGCACATAGGATTCAGGTGTCCAACCAAAAAAATTAGCCATTTGGGAGGAGTGACCTTTTACTTATAAACCCAACTACGCAAGTATCAATCCTTTTCTAGCCAATGTAGGATAACCAACTTATTTAACAATCTTCTCTCGAACAAAACTTCCACCGATGGAAGGCAGCACCGGCTTTCGTTCGAACATTGAGTCCATCCATATTTCAGCTATTAGGGTTCGACTTTGATACCACTGTTGGAAATTCGTACGAACCCAAAACTCAAATCCAAGAATGAATAACAATAGATAGTAAAAAAATAAAACCTCACGTAAAACACCAGAGATTTGTAATAGTTCGATTTTAATGAACCTACATTTATAGCCTGAGTTGATCAATATGCTCAACATTGTACTATATTTCAAAATTATATAGAGATTAGAATTATAGAAGCATTTCAACACATTCTCTCGTTTTCTCTCTTTAAAATAGTTTCTCTCCCTAGACCGTCGCTCTTCCTCTCTCTATGTCTCTCACAGAAAAAAAGAGAGGATTTTGATCCCTATATATAAGCCTTAACTTCAGATGTCTTGGATTATCAATTTTTCTTTATTCTCTTCTGTTCAGAAAGGGAGAGACATTGAGTGAGGAAGAGTGGCGATTTACAAAGAAAAAACCGTTTAGAGAGAGAAAGAGAGTGTAGAGAGATAGTGAGAGAATGTGCTGAAACTGTTTTATAATTCTAATTCTGTATGATTTTGAGATATAGTGTAATGCTGGGCATATTGATCAATTCAAGAAGTGGATGTAAGTTCATTTAGAACCGAATCACTATAAATCTCTAGTGTTTTACTTTTGATTTTATTTATTTGTTGTTTGTAATTATTCATTTTTGAATTTGAGTCTTATGTTGGTACAGATTTCCATTGATCTACAACCATTGAAAAACTCTCATACGGTGTTTATCACCACATACTAAGCTATTTTGCACATTAAATTCACGTGGGATGTTGGCTGCTAAAGGAGTGAAAGTTATTTTATTGTTTATGTAAAATGGCCGTATATATTTATATTTAGGCATGTGTTATGTTAATGGCAACTCAAAATATGATGGTTTCGGTGTGGCCCAGAAATATAAGAGACATTTTTATTAAAGTTTGATTGTAAGATATTTTCAACATCTGTTGGAAAATGCATCTATGCTAATATGTTTGGAAAACAACAAATTAGTAGAATAAGCATTTGGTTTGTTTTTGTAGGGGGAGCATGCTCTGCCGCAACAATATGTTCACGCATACAAGAATGGCCAGTTTGAAACAACTCCAGTCTCCCACTCTGGAGGGTAATACCGATTCTTTTAGCTGTCAATATAAGTTAAACTTCTTTTATTTCATTAATTTCCTTGGACAGAAGATGATGGTGGCTTCTATTTTTTTTGGCCCTTGATTTGATTTGCTGTCTTTGTGTCCTATAAAATCAGGAACTCTTTACACACCTGTAAGTTATGTCTTTGTTTATTCCTTTGGTGTCTCACATGGTGGCCTTTATTTGGCATTGTTTGCTTCTAGACGGTTTTTTTTTTTTTGAAACTGGCGATTGTATTGTATTGAGAACTTGTACTTCTATGTATTTGTTGTGCTAAAGTTTCTAGAAGCTTTTATGTTGTTCTCTACGTTGTTTTCAATAATTTTTTATTTTGTTTTTCAATAATGCTATTTGTCCTGAAAGTAGATAAACATGCCCTATATGTGATACGAATTTTCAAATAATTTTTTTTTTTGAGACATGTGGGCCATCGTTTTGATTTGAAAGAAAGAAGAAGAGAAAAGAGAGAAGAAGACGAAGAAGAAAGAAAAGAGAAAGCCAAAAGAAAAAACAAACTTTATTGCCATTAGTCATAAGACGATCATTTTTGTTTATGATAAAAATAAAATATTTTAAAAATTAAAATATAATGTATTTTAACCAAATAAAAATAAAAAGAGCCACTAATACCATTTTGACTAAAAACGACTTAAAATCAAGGTATGATAAATATAAAAAGAGTTACTAATAATATTTTAACCAAAAAGGGCTTAAAACTAAGGTCTTTTATAATTTTATACAATACAATTTTTTTTTAAAGTATTTTAAATTTTTTATTACACATTTCAATTTTTTAACCTTAATGGCTCTTTTTATTTCTTCCATAATTTTTAATAGTTCTTTTTATTTTTTCCATAATTTTTCTCTCTACTTTTTTTTTTCTCCTTTTTTCTCCTCTTTTTAATTCTCTCAAATCAAAATGACGGCCTACCCGTCTTAAAAAGAAATTTAAAAAAAAAAGTTTATTTGGAAATTCCTTTCACGTGCAGTGCACTTTACTTTTGGGATAAATTCGGGATGATGGCATGGCTTTCAGGACAAATAGCATTATTTTTTTTTAAGGTTATTAGTTCTTTGTTTAGCGGATCTTGTAGTCTTTCCACAAATGTGACCGTTACTCAAACAATGATTTAAATTTGAATGCATTTAGTACAAAAAAAACAACGAGTATAAAATGAAAATTCGGCAGTCTTTGTATGTTAAATTCGAATATATTTGGTATCTTTAACTAATTTGTAATTAATTAAAATACTATTAAAACTCAATAGTCACAATTCCAACAACTGATTTGTTAGTTGATACTTACAGTAATTTATATAGTTAAAATATAAAATTTATATTTAAATTGATGTGTCATTAATTATTGATTATTATGTGATAAATAATTAATTAATATATTTAATTAATGTGTCATTAATTTTTGATTATTATGTGTTTAAGTAATTATTAATTTTTAATTTTTTTATTAATATAATTATTATATTATACTAATTAATAATAGACATATTAATTGCTAAGAATATAAAATTTATATTTCAATTATGATAGAACAAGTATAAGTTCAAGCAATGATTTAAAACTCTTTTTAAAGTTCTCTCGTGTTGAATGCTTGGATTTCATTTTGATTTTATCGAGACAGCGCTGGGTTTTCTTTTGGAATTTCGTAAGTCAGGTGTCGTGAACTTTTTGCATTGCCACTACGCATATGGAATTTGACTGTCGGATAGAAAGGTTAACTCCGGTGGTTGAAAACCTTTGCCTCTTATTCATCCATTTTGGGTGCTAGGACTAAAGACGATGCTGTAGATTTTGGCCGAAGACGGAAGTGATGATCAGTGATCACATGGACGTGGGAGCCCACCCCATTTCATAACAATGGAATGAAATGGTTGCCTTGCCGTGTATTATGGGTTTCTAAGATTGAGAGAAACCCATTTCATAACAAAAATACGTGCTTTTGTGTTGTGAATCTTAGAAACCCATAATGCACGGCAAGGTGAGAGAAAATTGACGACTGACGTGGCGATAAAGTCTCCTTGTAAGTCCAATTAGTCATTGAATGATGCTGCAGGTAAAAACCAACTCGCTTCATTATTCACTCTTTATTATTATTATTTTTAAGTGATGCGACTTGCTGGTGGAACCCTACTTACTACCATTTTTTTTCCACAAAGGCGCTTATTATTAGTGGCTGAGGTTCTAGTTCTACAGGTGGTGACTTCTGCCTCAATGGTACCCGGCCACGTGGTAGAAAATTGACCGAATATTTTTATTTCTTTACCCTAAAGTATATAATCATAGATTGACATGCATGCATAGAATATCATGGGCATAATGCTTATGCCAAAATGCGTCGTTGCGTAGTCTTCCCGATAGATAAATCACGAATGAACTTTTATTTGACGAATAAATCACATGATTGTATTTAGATGATATGATTAATTTTATTTTTAACAGTGGCTCATTCTTTTTATTTTATTATTCTATATACTTTATGTCGTGTCGTATATACATACAACATGGCGTTGTAATCAAATGACACGTGTTAAATAAGAGTTCATTATCATTTGATTTGTTCTACAAATTAATTTGTCCCCACACCATACCTAAGTATCAAGTGAGAAAATTTAAAAAATTACCCATTATACCCCTCTTCTCAGAATTCCACTACTAAACAAGCGTGGTGGAAATGTGAAAATCAGAATGAGCGTGCAGGGCGTCCAGCTAACTCGGTTGAAATTTCATTAGAAACTGCCACTCTAACTTTTACCGTTACATTCCACATGCATGTATATATATATTCACCATCGCCCCTTTGTTTCTTAAATTCTTATCCCTTTTCCAATTTCCTTTCATAAAATAAATCACTTCCAATTTTAAGCTTCATTATCATAACACAAAACGCCCTCACATCACAGCTTTAGCTTTCTCCTCTCATGGCCAACTCTTCGCTCTGTCTCTTCATCTCTCTCCTCCTCTTTCAAGCCTTTCACTTCTCAAGTAAGTCACCCTCTCTATTCTCTCTTTTATATCCGTCAAAGTCTTTATCATTAGTTTTCTTTTTTTATGGATGAATTAAATTAAGGCGGGCATTTAGTATCAAATTGCATACAAATTCATGTGTCTTTAATTTTCTAATTTTAAAAAGTTAGATAAGTTTTGATGATTAGGAGTTTCAAAGATCTCTTTTTGTAAATCTCCTTTTAACAGAGATCATTCAATTCCCAGAACCCATAAATGGGTTTACTGTTTAGAGGCAAACACTATCTTAATTGATGCAGTTGGACCCAGTTTGACAATTTTTTTTTCTTGCCTTTCGATTCGCTAATTTTTTTTATGAAAAAAAATTTCAGAGTCGCAGTCATTCATTGGAGTGAACTACGGGCAAGTAGCAGATAATCTGCCGCCACCAGAGGCTACAGCGAAGCTTCTGCAATCGACGTCTATACAGAAAGTGAGGCTCTATGGGGCAGATCCAGCCATCATAAAAGCGTTAGCCAACACTGGGATCGGTATTGCTATTGGTGCTGCCAATGGTGATATTCCAGCTCTGGCTTCTGATCCCAACGCGGCCACTCAGTGGATCAACTCGAACGTCTTGCCTTTCTACCCCGCCAGCAAGATCATCCTCATTAATGTTGGAAATGAGGTTAAAAATGATTTTTCTACAATTTGAAATTTATTAGTTATATCTTTTTTATTTTTCTTATGAAAATTGAAAAGCTTTTGACCTTTGTGATTCATTTTAAGTGGAAGAAAAGGTGAAACAGAAAGTGGGTTCAAATGAAAAAAAAAATGATTAGGTTTATATAAATTAACCATTTCTAATATTGTTTTATATTTAAAAAAAAAGGGCATTTGAGTACATTTTGAGGTTAGCTTTAAATTTTACAAAACGAATGGGTTTCTCAACTGTTCTGTATTCGACATTATTTTGATTTTCAATGGAAATCTTTGATTTATTTTCGAGTGGACTGAAGTGAATATGATTTTGACAGGTAATGATTTCCCAGGACCAAAATCTCATCAGTCAGCTTCTTCCGGCTATGCAAAATATGCAAAACGCCCTTAACTCGGCCGGCGTCGGCGGAAAAATTAAGGTGTCAACAGTGCATGCAATGTCGGTGTTGGCTCAGTCCGACCCACCATCTTCTGGGTCATTCATCCCGGGTCTTCAAGACGCCATGAGAGGGTTGTTGCAGTTTCTAAAAGACCACGGATCTCCTTTTACCATCAACCCGTACCCCTTTTTCGCCTACCAGAGCGACCCGAGACCCGAGACTCTCGCATTCTGTTTGTTCCAACCCAACGCCGGACGAGTTGACTCAGGCACTGGGATTAAGTACATGAACATGTTCGACGCTCAGGTGAGCGAGTCCAACAGCAATTTAATCTCTATTTTCTAAATTTTTTTTAATCGAAAATATCAGTTTAATTTTATAAATGAATATAGTAAACAGAGATTTAATTAAGTTTTTCCTTTTGAATTTCTATTTTTTAAAAATTATACTGTACAGACAAACTTTCGACACAAGTTTATTGATCTGACGTATACCCACGTGTCCATATATTGAGCAAGGCCTTTGTAGTGGAGGTTTTTTTTTTAAATTTTTTTATAAAGAAATTACGTCAATTTCAGTGTAATTGCCACCCGGACTTTGGTTACGGTGCGTAGTGTGCATAAACGACAATTCCATTTCCATTTGAGTAAAGCCTTACGTTAGGTTCTTTGCATTTACTATTTGGCAATTTCCGCTTTCAGATTTAATTTTTTATTTTTTTTATTTTTTATAATCAGATTTAAATTAATCTGAACACGCTGTAATATGTGACTTTCTAAACCGGATTAAATTATATTTTAAAAAAGAATTAGATTTAATTTATAAAAAAAACTGAGAAAAAAAATATTTTTTAATTTTTATGATTAAGAAAACAAAAATATTAATTCAATGCCTTATTTTGGTTGACTAAAATTGTTCGATTAACTGAAACAGTTGTTTGTTCAATTAAATATAACTCCAAAATTGATGTTTTTAAATGTATTAATTAAAATATCATATTATGAATGTTTAAAAAAATTAAAAATTTCAGAATGAAGTTTGCAAAAACATTATTGAACTTTTCGGCTATCATTTCAATCATTTCCATTGAAATCCTTTTATGGTTTTTGTGTATTAATATAAAAAATGAATTGATGGATGCTCTTGGAATTTTCTAGCGGAAAATTAATTACTTGGAAAATTGAAAATTGATACAGTGCAAGTATTAACTTTCTTAAATCAATGATTACGTTTGTTAATCTAACTGTTGTTCTATGTAATCTATTCCTTTTACCTTTTTCAATGAAATAAGTGGGGGCGTAAGAATGCACCTAATATGATTTATTGTGGTTGCTGACTGGTTGGCCAATGCAATAATTATGGATAAATCTTTCCAAGTAACTGATTCTTATAGGACATGAAAAATAGATGGTGGGGAAAAAGTTAGCAAATTTGCTTGTAAATACTGAATCAGGACCACCACCAAATGTGAACATTTTATTGCTGCAATAATCAAGTTAATTATCATATGAAAGTATCATTTTAGCATAAATTGATAACATCAGTTTAAATTACAAGCATGGCAATATATGTCCGTAAACGGTACCTGAAAATAACTGAAGACTATTGTATTGTATTGTGACTTGTGATATACAGGTTGATGCTGTGCATTCAGCCTTGAATGGAATGGGGTTCAAGGATGTTGAGATTGTGATTGCTGAGACAGGGTGGCCTTACCATGGAGACCCTAATGAGGTTGGAACTAGTGTTGAGAATGCCAAGGCCTACAACGGGAATTTGATTTCTCATTTAAGATCAATGGTTGGGACTCCATTGATGCCTGGGAAATCTGTGGACTCGTATATCTTTGCACTCTATGATGAGGACTTGAAGCCTGGCCCTGCCTCTGAACGTGCATTTGGGCTCTTCAGGCCTGACCTTTCAGCAGCATATGATGTTGGTCTTTCAAAGAGTAGCCAGGTGAGATACATTGATCCTCACTACCAATATTAAAACTGTAATGGTATTTCTTTTGGCACGTCCCGTGAAGTTTACAGTGATGATGGTGCAAAAAGATTATCCATCTGTTTTAGTAGTTGTTCTGCTTTTCTGTTTATTTCTTGCACTTTGTAAATAATAAGAAATTTCTCTTCATTTTCTTTGTCTACCTTTAGAATCAGTCAACTCCAAAATCTCCTGTGACTCCAATGCCAAAACCAACAGCAACTGGTTGGTGTGTGCCCAAGGCTGGTGTCACGGATGCGCAATTGCAGGCAAGTCTTGATTATGCCTGCGGCCAAGGCATTGATTGCAGTCCCATTCAACCAGGCGGTGCCTGTTTTGAACCAAACACATTAGCATCACATGCTACTTATGCCATGAATCTTTACTACCAGACTTCTGCAAAGAATCCATGGAACTGTGATTTCTCACAAACAGCAACACTCACATCCCAAAATCCCAGTAAGCTTGCTGTTATTATTATTTCTTTTGTTAACTTCAGCTACATCTTCCGCTTTTGTGTAACTTGTTTGATCATGAAAAGTTAGCTGAACAATGAATATTGGTTCATACATCTGCACACTATGTCTAACATCTAGGCACGCGTCACTTAGCAACTCTTAGTGGGAACTTAGATAGCAGTCCTTTTATAGTGTGGACAAGGCATTACGAAATATGTGAACGAATTTATAGACTTTACATTAAAGGTGATGCTCTCTTTACAGCATTACCTTCCCCAAAATACATGATTAGATATCTAAAAGCCTACCAGCTTTTGGATTTTGTCTTCCTATTCTCTTCACTGCCATAGACAACAACTGTCTGCTTTAAGCTTTAACATTGAAGTTATTGGTATCTTTTGTGAATCATTCTGGTAAAAAGTAGATTAACTATGGCTTCAGGGTGCATGTCAAGGGCAGTCTACGATGCGAAAAGAAAAGAAAAAATTGATCATTTCCGCTATAGTTGAGGGTGTATGGATGCTTTAGAATGCATGTTAATGTAGTTTTTTTTTTTAAATAACCTGTGATTGCTTTTTAGTATTCTTCTGAAGCAATGTTTGTGATGTTGTAGGTTACAGTGGATGTGTCTATCCTGGTGGGAGTACCTGAAGGCCAGTGGAATTCCCATTTTGGTGTTGAATAAATGAAATGGTTTTGATGTAAAATAAAAAGGTTGTGGTGAATCTTGTGGTTCCTATTTTATAGCTTTAATTGTAAAGGTTCCTTCCTTTAAAGTTAAATGTATTGGTGAAGCTCTCACTCTTTTTATTTACTAAAATTATCATTAGATTTCAAACAAGTCATGTAGAAATGGGTTGGGTTGGGTTGGGCGGGGCATAAAGTGCAACTGTGTGCAGTGGTTGAAATAAATTCTTTATATATTATTTTTAATGAAAATACATGTGATATGTAAGAATCTGAGCATCCATTTCCTTTCCTTATATCTTACCGGAGATCTGTTGTCACCTGCGACAATTGCAATTATATTCTCTCTGTTTCTTTTTCTGTCATTCAACCGACATATTCGATATTGCCATTGAAACAACACATGTATGAAAGCCTTTTCTTGTTTTCTTAACGTTTCTAATTGTTGTGTGTAATATGTGTATCTTAAATGATACTAAGAGATGTATTTGTAACAATTGTGCTCATGTTTAATTTAAAAGTATAATAATAATAATAATAAAGGGTTTGATGAACACTCATTTTTACCAAGTAATTCGTATTTACATTTTTATGACATTTTTTTTTACATTGGGAGAGGAAGAATCGAGCTTAAGGCTTGTAAGATGCATTACAAACTCATTAATTATCGAGCCATTATGAATAAGTGCATTTTTATGACATATTTACTTATTTATACATTTAATGATTTTCTTTCACAACAGTTGTAATTTAATTTATTGATAAATTTTAATTTCACTTATTTCCAAACATATACATATACTAAAGCCGTTTACATGGATTAAATATAATCCCTCAAATGGGTTATAGTTAACAAGATATTTTCTCTTTGAATTTCAGTAATCAACGATAAGGAAAATGCCAAAATAATATTGGTTTGGGTTATGGTCGGGTTGGTGTGAAATGTTGGGTATTATAATGTCAATTTAATATTTTATTACAAATTCAGAAAAAAGTAAAGAGAGCTGTGAAAATCACCTCTCTTCCCATAAACTTTTGGTACGCATTTGACATTATTATATTGTGTGGATTGCAGTTAGCAACCATCCGTTGTCGTCCAGCGGTTAGGATATCTGGCTTTCACCCAGGAGACCCGGGTTCGATTCCCGGCAACGGAAGTCTACTTTTTTTTTTTTTAAAGATTTAAATTACGCTTAATGACCTTATCTTTTTTGTTTGGAGCTATTAATTTTGTAGTATTATGATAGAAATCATTGACCTTAATAAAGGAAAATCTCATTGAAGTTTCCCACTGGACTTTGTTAAATTATTTTTGCAATTAAAAAAAGTTGACTAATTCGTCTTGTGTTGTGTGTTAGGGAATGTGCTGACTGACATCGAGAATTTTTTATTTTCTTGTTTTGGGATTTGGTGGCGTGTGTTGTAGTGTTTCTGAAGGGGAAATTAGCATCCATTTCTGACCTTGTCAACAGTCAACCAACCCTATTTGCAAAAGGTTGAATGACCTTGGCTTTCTACTCATTTCCTCCCTCTTGAGAAATTGGGAAATTAAAGATTAAAAAGTCAAATTGGGAAATTTCATACGAGTGGTTGATTTTATGCTGTGGTTGGAGACTCGCCTCTCTTTAAGAAGTATTATTTATTTTTAAGACGTTAATAGTCGCGGTATGACACGTCAGACAAATGTGGGACCGGCGGCGTCAGTCAAATTTTAGTTAGTCACCCCTCATCCTTGGCCTTCCCTCAGCTTTACCTTCTCTCTCCATCTGTTTTAGTTTTCAGTTCTCAAATCAAAAATTCTTACATCGTCAACTTCACGTTACCTTAACACTCTCTGTCAGTTTCAGACTCAGTTACCCTCTCTCACAAATCCTCGAATCAAAATCCTTTATTACTTCTCACTCATACATATAAATATAATAAAATAAAATAAAAACATTTATATTTTTTGAAACTTTTAATCTATTTTTCGAGTGAGAGCGTGGAACTCTAGGGCTGGAATGAGAGCTAAACTCACTTCAAACCTTGAAACCAAACATGTGATGTGATAATTTTGATTGATTGATTTATTTATTTTGGTTTCTTTCACTTCGATTGATTGCAGACATGTCGGTTTCGGAGCTGAAAGAGCGCCACGCGGCAGCCATTGAGACAGTCAACAATCTCAAAGAACGCCTCAAGCAGAAGCGCCAGCAGTTGCTCGACGTAGACGGTGCCGTTTTTCCAATGTTTTATTTGTTTCGTATTTTCGTTTAATTTCGCTTTAGATCTGGATTGTGTTCGAGTTTTTAATTTTGTAATTTTGTGAGCAGTTGCTGAATACGCGAGGTCGCAGGGCCGGACTCCGGTCAGCTTTGGTCCGACAGATCTAGTTTGCTGTAGGACCTTGCAAGGACACACTGGCAAGGTCATTTTTCGTCCTTTCAATTTCTTCTTTTTTTTTTTAAGAAAAAAAATTACTTTTGATATTGTTTTGACTATTATGTTACTGTTATTGATAATTGATATGAATTGGAGAAAATGTTAGTTGATATAGTTTTTAGCTAATAAGCAGAATTATGGAATTTCAGCTTATGGTTGGGTTTGTGAATTTTCAATCAGAGGAAATTGGTTTAGAAAAGAGTAAAAATATAAATGTGGAGGATATTTTTCGGAAATGGTATATACGTAATGGGGAATATAAAGTGTTCATTTATGTGCTCAATTGGATCTGCTAACAGCGTGTAATTGGGGATTTAGGTTTTGGTGAAATTTGATGTTTCTTGATGTTTAGAAAATTAAAATTAGACCTACAAAGATTTGTTATAGTTTTCGTGCAGAAGAGATGCAATTAAGGTTTTTACTTGTGTTTGTGAGTTTTTTCAATTTGGTTATTGGCTTGGGAGGAATGAGAGAAGTGATGATATTTTGATGGTGACAAGTAGGTCAACAGAAGGAAATACTTGCTAGTTATAATTACTTTTGGAGATGCTTTTGCTCATTGGCATTGATATTAAGATATTTCAATCCGTGATCCACGTCAATAGATTTTGTACTTCAACAATACTTGGAAATGGCAAAAGTCAGTTCTTCCATTTTGGCGTTTGTGATTCTTCAAGAAATTAATGAAGTTTTCAACTTTGAAATATTATTCAATGAACTGTTTTGTAGGATAGTTGAAGCCTTTCTCATGATAATCTTTCTAATTGTAAATTTGAGATACTGGATATAGAGTTCAATTGTAGGAAGAAAGATGAAAAAAATAAATAAATAATGTGAACAGATGATTTATGAACAATTTTGCATCACTGGTTGCTAAATGAAATGTTAAAGTAAACACGGCCCCTTTTTTCTGCATAAGCATAATATATCATGCACTTTATTGATGATAGGAAGAAGCAAATGATGTTAACCAATGAGAAATTTGAGGCTGTGGGCTGAGAAAGTTACTAAAGTTTGGCAGAGGTGTTGATTACTTTCAGTTTTCTCTGTATGGTGGGGTCATATGGAAACTTTCTCGGTGAAATTTGCAGGTATATTCATTAGATTGGACTTCTGAAAGGAATCGAATTGTTAGTGCATCTAAAGATGGACGTTTGATAGTGTGGAATGCTCTTACAAGCCAGAAAACTCATGCAATAAAATTGCCTTGTGCATGGGTAATGACGTGTGCATTCTCTCCAAGTGGTCAATTTGTTGCCTGTGGTGGTCTTGATAGTGTCTGCTCCATTTTCAACTTGAATTCTCCAACTGACAAGGATGGGAATTTACCAGTATTAAAAACGCTTAGTGGGCACAAGGGTTATGTGTCCTGTTGTCAGTATGTTCCAGGTGAGGACGCCCACCTAATTACCAGCTCCGGTGACCAAACATGTGTTTTATGGGATACTACTACAGGCCTTAGAACTTCTGTTTTTGGAGGAGAATTTCAGTCTGGACACACTGCTGATGTGCTGAGGTATGATTGCTGATTCTCAAGTTGGCATCTAGTTTAATCTTCTTGTCATCCTGCTCTGGAAGGAACTCTTTTTTTTTTTCCTCTCTCTCAATAATTCCTTTCTCTTGCAGTCTTATGAATCAAAACATTTAAGTGTCTAGCAATTGAATACCTTGTTATTGTTGTTGTGAGTGAACTAAAGAATATTTCATTTTATCTCATTGAGATTGTAAAGGGTATCAGTTACTTGTGACAGTGTTGCATAGGTCTAAACAGGCTAAACTATCAACTCTATAGTTTTTGTGTTCAATCCCATCACTCTATGGGGCGTCTATGGACTTAATATTATCATTAATGTAGTACTTATTTGTAGAGTGAACTGCTATAGTCAGGATTCTCGAGGGAGCTTGTGTCACCCAATTACTTGAAGCTCATGTCATTGTTTTATATGGTTGTTGTTAGTAATTTAATGGGAACCTATGACCACACACCTTCAACTTTTTAGGAGATCTGTTTGATTACTTAATATAACTGTAGTACTTCATCACTTATGTGTTTACTTCAAGGGGTTGAGTAGTGGGAGTCATTGAAGATGGAAAGTGAATTATGACAACCTATGTGACAAAGATGGAAAGTGATTTTAAAGTTTGTTAAGGTTGTAATGTAGTCAAAATAATGTATGGAAGAGGTGTTACAATTCAAGTTACTCACCATCATCAATTTTTTATTCTTTCAGTGTCTCAATTAGTGGTTCAAACTCGAGAATGTTTGTATCTGGTTCCTGTGATTCAACTGCCCGATTGTGGGATACTCGTGTTGCAAGTCGAGCAGTGCGTACATTTCACGGGCATGAGGGAGATGTTAACACAGTGAAGTTCTTTCCAGATGGCAATAGATTTGGAACTGGCTCAGATGATGGAACTTGCAGATTGTTTGACATCAGGACTGGGCACCAACTCCAAGTGTATTATCAGCAGCATGGTGGCAATGAGATCTCACATGTGACATCAATTGCCTTCTCCATATCAGGAAGACTTCTTTTTGCCGGATACTCAAATGGCGACTGCTATGTGTGGGACAGTTTATTGGCAAAGGTACATGCATTAGTTGGTTCTGTCTTGTCAGAACTTGATCTTTTGTGGTGCTGTTTGACATGTAAATGATGGATTATTTTCAGTTTCTACTCTCCCAATGCAATTTTAAATTAGTTTATTTTAGATCCGATGCTGTTGAAGATATTAAGTTAATGCGATTAGTTCCTCAGTCTGAATTGCAGGGCCTTAATGGGGCATCAAACTCATGCTGTTCATTATATGCATAAAATGTACTTAGAAACTGAAATTATATAGTAGTCGCTAGTTCCCCAACATTGAGCGCAGGCTACTATTTGTGCCAGATACACATCATATTAAGTTTTGGGACCTAGCAATATATAATGAATGCTTTAACTGCATGAGCCACATTTGTAATTCGTCTTAACCTGAATTTCAAATTTTCTGCTCCTTTCCTGTTAGTGTGATAAATTTAAGGAGGGGCATTATAGTGGACTGATTAGCTCTTATCACTTGCTTGTTTCTTGGCAGGTTGTTTTGAACTTGGGATCTCTCCAGAATTCGCATGAAGACAGGATCAGTTGTTTGGGTTTGTCAGCTGATGGAAGTGCCTTATGTACAGGAAGTTGGGATACGAACCTAAAGGTCAGTCTGCATTTAAACATGGCTGTGCCATTATTTTAAGAATCTTGTTTGGTCTAATTTAAATTCATTAAGAAATTCGTTGCAAATGTAGAAAATTGGTAAAACCTTAGGTGTTTTGAAGTTTATTAAAATGAATAAAAAACAACTAAAGTTCTTTTGTGAACTCCTATTGATTATCAGCCCTCCACCTAATACTATTTGATGTGAACTATGGCATCCTTTTTTCTAGATTTTGGATCTATATATTTAAGTGCATTCTAGATTTGATTCCGATTTCCCACAGAAAATAGAACATTTCTAATAAGATAAATTTTCATTTTTCGAGAAAATTAAATTTCCAACAGAATAATATAGACTCATGACAGTTACTAAATTTTGTATATATATGCAAATTTGTGAGAGACTAATGTTATACGGCAGTTGGAGAATGATAATAGATGGGATGCAAAAAAAGTCGAAATATTAACTGATGCAGAATGGTTATAATTCACAAAATATTAAACATGGTTTTCGGTCAGTTCCTAGGATTGTAAAACTTGTATTTATGGAGATTGAGCTCCAAGCCCAATTACTGGTATTCTCTTCATAGGGAGGCGGATTGGCCATATTGTTTTCATTTCTTGAATTATATCAGACGCATAATGAAACTGTTAGGAAATTTTGGCATGTTCTTGAAACTTTGCCCAAAGCCTGTTTAAAGGTTGGGATTGAGGTTTCAAGGACTGCTTTTGGCTAAACATCTTTTAGCATCAGAAAACTAATTATTAGGGGGAAAAAAAAGAGAAAGAATATTTCTTATTACAATCATTGTTTTTTTCTCCTTGATGTCTAAGCAGACCTTCTCTATGTTTCCAAACCAAACATAATTTACTTGTAGTAGCTAGCATGAAGAAAGATCTGTGAATTTACTCATTAATTATATTGTTAATCAAGTTAGTAAAACTTTCACAAACTCATCCTTAGGATGTGTCGATATGTTGAAAAGTCCTATGGCAAAGAAAGTAAGCCAGTATATGTAATTGGTCTAGAATGTTTTGATAAAATACTTTTGTGCTGGATATTTAGATCCAGAAATAGTGGGTATAATCACATGAGCAGTTGGCCAGCTAATGCAACACCCCATTCTTATGACTATGAAATTATATTTCTGTTGGTGTCAGAATTTCATTCTCTACTTAGTACCTATACATATCATGCAACAACTGGCTGCTTAATTGTTATCTAAATTTTAATGAAACCTTTTATCCAAAGGGATTTGGTGATGCAGATGAAGTTTTTGCACCTATAGTGATGCCTTATGATCTGTATGTGGGTTGAATCAAACGTATGCTAGTTTATACTGTAAAAGTTGTCTCATTTTGTTGTACCTTAATTCACTCTATATTTCTCAATTATGTATTTATTTCTAGTCATCCGCCTTGTTTTTCTGCCTGTTTCTTTTATGTGAGAATCAGCTGCTAACTTTACTGGATTTGACATTAGTTATATCTTTGTCTTCCTCTCTCTCAGATATGGGCTTTCGGGGGGCATAGGAAAGTTCTGAGTCCTTGAGGAGTGAAAGGCCTACAAGTCTTCTTTGAATGTCAGGTTCTGCTTCATTGCATCACACTCTACATTGGGCTTCCTAGGTAGATTCCTTTGTAATTTCAGTTGGTTAATGTGGTTTGTAATCCTGTACTGTGGCTTCTTGTAATCTTATGTGAAAAAGTGACAGTTTGATTAGAGAAGAAAAAGAGAAAATATCGTTTGAGAATTTGAACTAGTAGAAGAGTCAATTCCCTTCTTTATTTTTTTAATAATCTGCATGCTGTTATCTTGCCTGATAAATTTCTTCCGTTGTGCTTACTAAAACGTATCCTTTACCTTTGATCTTGTTTTTTTATTCTCTCTTTCGCACTGTGTCTTCCCACGTAAAATCATAACTTGTTTTGGACCAGCAAGCTCAAAAGGACAGGTTTAGCCAAACTACCTATTTCATTTGGGTTTTTTGGACGTACAATTGAAGCTTGGTGTGCATGGTAACACATTTACCTGGCCGTACTGGTTGTCAAATTCGGAAGTAGTACTCCCTTCCCATGAATTATCAGCTAGTTAAGACCTAAGACGGATGTAGGTAGTTAAAAAGTACCAAATAAATGTTTTCCAGGGGAGGTCGGTAAGGATTCCCAAGTTTCCTTTTACTCTCATTTTAGGTTTTTTTCTTTTATTTTTTCCACGTATTTCCTTTATTCTTTGCGATTTTCAAAAGATTCTGAAATTAAATGACCATGCGATTTTCTGTTTGATGGTTTTGGTAACATTATTTAATATTTATTTCTAAAATTTTATTTTAAATAATATCTTAAAAATAAATAAAATAAAATTTAAAATTATTTATTACACTTAATACTTATTTTAACACATCATTTTTAAAATATAAAATTTTAAAATCCTTAAAACATTATTTTTGAAACAATTGTGCCAGTACCGAACAACGGGCTCAATCCCCAACAGATATACCTTCGCAGCAGGGGCAGGGCTGTAGGTAATGACACCTTTTTTCATTTAAGAATAAAACATTCAAAAATTCACACTAATTAGCAAAAATCATAATAATATTTCCAAACAAGATCATGGCCTCAAAATCATGTGTATATGAGCACAAGTAAATCAAGCAGACTTGATGGCACCTATACTTAATCCTATTTAAAAGGACTTCTTTTAAAAAAGAAAAATCCCTCCTATGAATTTGGCTTTGCATGATAAAAAGAATATTATTATCAGATGCCTGAATCAAATAATTCTCCCAAGCGCCAGTAACTCACAATGCAAAGCAAATTTCCTCTACAACAAGCTTTGCCTTTTCTGCAGCCATCTGCCTGATTTCATTTGGGGAAGAAAAAGGCCAAGTACATGTAAAGGAACAATGATAGAAGTTTCAGCCGCTAGCTACAATCTCATGAATCATATCACTGATATTTTCATCCTCTGATCTAACGGCCAGTTTCATAGCCACCTCCTTGGGACCATCAATTCCAAACTGCAAGCGCACAAGCACCTTGACATTGCCAATGAAAACACCAGACAGTAGGCATGTGTGTGACCTTGAATTGTTTGGAACAACATCCGTGCCCTAGAAAACACCAGTAAAGAAAAGGAGAAGGGAAATGACATCAGCTAAATGATAACAGCATTAAAAGAAAATATCATAGCAGCATACTTAATCATCTGAAGATGAAATGGCATATTTCATTTCTTTTTAGAAAGAAAGAGGTGCATGCTTACGGGCAGCAGGTGAAATAAAGAAAGAAAATTTTGTCCCATAAGCCACAGATGTAGGGTGCCCAAAAAGGTGAGAATGTAATTTCAGAAAAAAAAAAATGAAAATGAGAAGAAACTATCAGACCAGAGATGCTGTATACAACAGTAGATATTTCAATGAAATATATCCCTGCGCATGATGAACTTGTTAATAATTGTAACTTAAATCAAGGCTTAAGTGTTTCGCCGGCAAACTCCATGAAAGCAAATTTCTAAAACCCTCATTTCACAAAAGAAATTTCTCTCAGCAAAGTGTTTATGTTTAAAGTTTGAATAATTTTACCTTCATTATCACATGATTGCACAAGCAATTACAGGAAAGAGTAAACTTACCTCACAAGGCTGCATGCCAAGAAGGCTAATAACTGCACTAATGGCTTCTGCCAGACTTTCCCTTGGGCCAAGGCCATATTCATCTACACGTTCAAAGTCTGGGCCCATGCCTTCCCATGCATTCCTGAAATTAGAGACCCCCATTTTCATCATGTAATCGGCTGCAACAACCTCAAGGTCCTCCAATTGGTATTCATCTTCAACACCATCTTCCTCTGCCTCACCAGAGGATGGATCAACCTAGTAAAACCATCAAACATTATGATTAAAGTAAAACCATCTAGAATATTTTACTGCATGGCGCTTACAACTATGAGCTGCTGTCTTAAGCAGAAGTTGATTTTCTATCCTACAGTTAAGCCCATTTAAGGAAAAAATAAAAGAAAAAAAAATCATGGTGGCTATATTACAATCTAGCATTGCAGGAACTGAGAGCATCTTGTGAATAACAAAACCAAGATATTTCATTATTACAGCACCTAAAACCAGTTTTTACTTGAGGCTTAGCTGCCAAATAAAAGGAAATGGAAAATTAGAAGCAACATAACCTCAGAGAAAAGAGCTTTCACCTCTTTAACAATAAATCTCAGCATGTTAGAAAATTTTCCAACAGCTGGGACTCCTGGCTTCTCAAATGCCAAGAAGGTCTGGCCAGGTGAATCATAAGGAAGAGATCTTAACGGTTTTGATGCTACTTCGGAGAACTCCTCAGCTTCAGAAGCATCCACAATAACAGTGACCTGTTAAGAGACAAAGAAACATAGTATAAAGGCTGCATCAAGTAAGACTGCAAAATATAAATCACTGCTTTCATATAATTGGTCCTTACATTTTCCAGTAATTGTTCCGGAATTGTATTAGTGCAGTTATACTGAAACACAATGTGTCTATCAAAAATGTGCTTGACAACATTAACCGAATACTCAGTTTCTGCTTCAGTCAACTCGAAAGGTGCTGAGGACTGGTATATAAGAAAGAAAGAAAAAACAAATTAATTATTCGTACCCGGAAGTATAAAAAGAATAAAAAGTTATGCTGTTTATGAGATAAAAACAGAAATATAATCACAGAACCTTGAAAAGCTTCCCATAGTCTGCAAACTCTGCAATTGAAGAAAGCAGCTTCTCATATGCATCGACAGTAGATGGGGGGCCACTTGGAGGAGCACAAAGAGCAGCCGGCTTTTTACCCGGGGCTTTCTTCTCAGCAAGTGGCTGGGATTTGGCTTCCTTGGGCACAGAGTTAATATCAAAAGATTCTTCTGAAGGCTCCTATATCCATACCAAACATATAAGATGCTGATTTAAATAATAGCACAAACTACATAAAGGAACAGCAAAACTTACATAATTTTTCAAACTTGTCTCCAGGTTGGTAAGTGGGATCTCCAGTGACCCGAAGAGAAATTCTTTCACATCTTTGTCAGTTTCAACAACTGCACCATCACTGCCAAGTGTATTCAGATAAAGTGTTGCCCTATCACGAACCTGCAAATAACATAGGACATAAACCCTTTTAAATCAACTGATTGATAGAAAACAGTTTTACATAGGATTCTCAAAATATTAACATAGAAAATATTTTACAAGCCAAAGCAACAAACGTGCTAATACACACACCAAGAAAATAAACCAAAACTTTGGAAGTTGATTTGAAACACATGCTCACCTCATCATCACTGTCATAGAGGCATCGTCTCAACAAAACAAAAATACGAGGCTGCAACAGAGTATAGTGGGATTTTAGGTCAAGCAATTAACAAGATAAACCAGAAATCATAGTTGCTTGAAAGGTGTGAGGAGAGAGGGCGGTGTGGGGAATGGGAATAATACCTTCAATGAATCAACCATAGCACCAAACTTCGCCAATGTGCTCACAGCAGCAGCCCGAACAGTTGCATTCTCAAGATGTACACGATTATAAATGTACCGGATATATTTGCTGGGATCTGAAGTTTTTGGGCCTTCAATACCTAGAAAATGGAGTATCTGGCAATATATGAATGAATAAAAATTAGACACAAGTCAAAAAAAAGGGAAAAAAAATTGGAGCTTAATAAAAAATAGTAGCAAATTTATGGAGGAAATGCCACCTGTGTGGAAAGGTAAGTAAATTCACAATCTTCAATGAATTCACAGAGGTGAAGTAAACCACTTTCTTTTGCTTCAGGTATATCTCTGATGAGGATCACTATTGAATCTACAATTGCCTTTTTGTACTCAAATCCACCTTCTTCCCTTAGTATGTTGCTCAAAAAGTTCATCCTAACATAACAAAGCACAAACAATATTTAGATGTGTTACAGAAAATATACATAGAAAATATGAGAACAAACACAAAATAAAAGATAGGCTAGAAAAATCATGCACCTAACTGAAACTAAAGTTTCGACAAGTGAACAATGCATGGAAATCTGACTTACAGGGATCTGTACTTCAATGGGAACTTTAAGCACAATGATCTTATAGCCTCAACCACAACAATCTTGAATTCATCAGCAATATCTGACATGAAGTTTGTTATCTGCTTCATCAGTCGATCCACACTTGATTCATTTCCCGTCTTCAGAAGTGTGGTGATAGCAAGTGTAGCAATGCTTCTATTCTGGTCAGAAATTAAACTCTCCATATCAATGTTGCAATTAGTGACAGCCATTGGATGAGTCATTGCCACCTGCAGAAATTTCAAGCTTGCAGTCAGTGGATAATGAAAATCATTTTCTTTCCACAGGAAATAGGAGCTATAAAATGAAGTATTCTCCACTGAAAATGATTATGTTTCTCTTCAATATATTTTACACGATGGTTAGATTTACAATGAGCAACACACATATCTCCACACCCCCTCCCCAAATTAACTTTGTTACCAACTAAATGGTTGACAATCCATACTTATTAATAATTTCAGAACTTCAATATGAATTTGTAAAAAGAAAAACTAGTTCAGAGAAGAACCAATCAACCTTGTTCAAAGTGCGAACAGCAGCAAATCTTAACACTGGCTTAGAAGAACTTAAAAATAGTTGGAGAACAGTAATTGCTGGAGTCAATTCTCGGCTTGTTACTCCATTGAGCTCAGTGATTGCCCTGGCAGCCTCCAAAATCACCATCTCTGCCTTATGTCGCAGACAGCTCTCAAGAAAATCATAAAACAGGCGGTCCCCAGTTTGAGTGGTAGACCCTAACTCGCGAATAACCTGCACAATGTTAACAATCACTTCATAATAGTTATGCACAAAAATAAAATGTCCCTATGACAAACAACATGCTGCAACAGAAGTCACCTACCTGAGTAGTGTAACGTATCAACAGGCACTGGGCCAGAGGTGAACGAACAGTACCCCTTGTCAAACTGGTAACCAACTTGCTCACAGCTAGACGATCATTCTGCCGTATCTGTAGGTTTTACATGCATTATCTCCGTTCAGTTTTGCAAGTGACCATTATAAATCAATTTAGTGGCAGGAGTATAGATGCAGGATTGCACATCCAAGCCCGTAATAACAAGGAAATATACCGAGGCATACCATGCCAACGATCAATTTCAAAATTAGTGACAGTTTAAATATTTTGGTCTATGAAGTAAAACCCTCACGATTCAGAAGTGACTTCATATCCAGATAACTAATTTACCAAATACCTGTGTATATTTCCAGTGAAGCTATAAATTTCAAATTTGATGGTTTTCTATTTATGATTGTCCCATCGCAAGTACAAAGGCATTAAAAGGTAAGTAGAAATTCATAAATAAGAAAAAAGGAAGAATTACAAGTTTGAGAAAAATTGAAAACAAAAAAATTAAGGATTAGAATCAGTTTGGGAAGTCTAGCAAACCCAGTAGCGGAGCATGCTCCAATCTTGACACTCGTACACACAACAATCACAACTTAACATGTAAAACTGCATTCAACCATCAATCTAGGCAGGCTAATAGATCAACTAACATAACTGATTGGTTTTTAATCAAACAACCAACTTCAAGTTCCAAAAGGGAGATCCAGAAGAAAAGAAAAAAGAACCCAGAAAATAATGAAACCAGGAATTCAGCATACCTGATGGAGCAAAGCCAATGCATGAAACTGGACAAGGGCAGCCCTTGATTGCACAGCTTCCTGAACCTCATTACTCCACCTTTTCACAATCTCTGGGTTTGTCTGTCAACATATCAACAGTCATATTAGCAAAATCAGAATTTCTTTATGATAATAAATATTCATTCTAACTATAATTTTGAAGTACCTGGAGTAAGTGGATCCCACTGACTAAGGCTGCACTAGCCACCACAGGATTCTTGTCAACAATTGCTTGTTTCAAGTACCGCTCAATCTGGGTCAGAAGGGTTCCATCTGTTATCTGGCAAAGCACACGAATAGCATTTGCCCGATACATATCGGTCTTGCTATTCATGTCTTTCATAAGGGAGCTTGTGACAATGATAACCTTTTTTTGCAAGAAGATCATTAATCAATTAGTATCCATACTTGCACAAACAAAAAAACCACATATATAACCATATAGGAACAGGAAATTTAATTGGGGCATTTAACCTCATCAGCAGAAGGAGATAGTTCCTTTATCATCAAGTACACCATCCTCCTTAAACCAATATCTCTCGATTGAAAAAGCTTCGTCACAGCAAAGAAAACTTCTGTGGCTTCAATCTAAAAATTTAGAGCAAAAGGACATCGTTCAAAAGATGATCAGCTTAGCATAACAATTGATCTACTGAACTAACATAAAAGTGAATCATCTGCCAAGGATTCACCATAGCATAACATATAAAAACCACAGATCTATTTTTATAATATCTGACTAATGATTCAAATAAATCAGCCATAAAAATTTCAGATACCTTGGTAAATGTTTCTCCTTGGTTAAGTAAATAGAGAAGCTTTGTGATGACCTGCAAACAAGTACCAAGCAACAAAACAAGATCAGCAACCATTGTGATTACATGAACACACACAAATGCGAAGTACAGAATAAGAATCAGTTGATAATAAACCTGAGAGCATCTCCTAGGATCAAGCTGAGGGTCATTGAAAACTCTAGCTTCTTGCAGAACAGCTCCCTTTTCAATTCCCAAAAATGGAGAGTAATCCGCTGTTCAAGAACAATAATTACACAATATAAGAATTATAAAATTTCTAAATAGCAACAATAACTTAATTACATATCAAAACTTCTGATGATAAAGCAATAGAAAAGGCACCAGATCAAAATCGCATAACAGTCCTCGACAGATCAACTCAAACTAAACGTAATTACAAATAATTAACAATCCGCACTGCAATTTGGAGCTAAGAAAATTGAGAACTAATCAGATCAAATAAAATGAAACCGTAACAAGTAAAGCGACACCGCAGAGTCTCAAAACTGGATCCGTAATCACTCTTGCGATTAACACGAGTGAAACTGCACAGATCTAGAATATATAAGAAGATCTAACACAGAAACCTAAGATTTATCGATTAAATTCAAAAACATAATGGTTAATTACTGAAAAAAATGAATCGATAAAAAAGGAAATGAAATTGGAAAATGTACCTTCATCGTCACGATCGTCATCCTTCTTAACGAGAGGCTGAGCCATACCCAAATCAAATTACTAGACTGACTATCCAAGATTTGTAATTAACTATATGAACTCTCTCGCTCTTGCTCTGTCTATTAAACGACGGATCTGTGAAATTTCGAAAAACGATGCTCGCTCTGGCTCTGTCTTTGTTTTTGTGTTCGTATTGTGTAGTTGAGGGGGAGGAGTTAGAACTTAGAAGAAGTTGGGGCGACGATCCAGTGTTTGTCCGAGACTGTGGAGTGCTTGGAATTGGAGCATTGGACTATTGAAAGAGTGCCACGTAATCAAGTGGAGGAAGAATGAAATTACGTAGGTACTCCTAGTTACGGATCCGAATTAAGTAGAGTATTGAAAGGTAATTTAAGAAGAGTTAAAAATATTATGTCGATAGAATTTCAACAGTAAGGAACTAAACAATTATTATTTTACGAAATGAAATTTGATAAATTCATGAACAATTATTATTGTTAGGTTTAATTTAGATTCATTATTATGATAGTTACATTACGTAGTCTAAATATTCATATCAAATCCGTTGATCGTAGTACTCAATGAGTTGATTTCATTTTTTTGATTTACATATCAGACCTTAGTTATTTTTTTTTAAAGAATAGTTGAATCTATTAAAAATAAAGTAATAAAAATATTATCGTTAGAATTTATAATTAAAACGATCAGAGAATTATAGAATATAAAGATAATTTATTGGATTAACAAATGTTCAATCTCTTCCAACTTTTAGACAATAAAATGGGATGATAGGCTGAAAGAGGAATAAACCCTTTTGAGAAAGGGGGAAAGATAACCTTAATAACAGAAAGCAACAAAAGAAAACTTATATGCAGGAGAGAGAATTACACACACTGCCTCAACAAATATATAACATACATTAAATGACAATATCCAAAACAATCAACAAATCTTAAGAAACCAACTCCAAATGGTTGAAAAATCTTTAGTGTTGCCGGATGTAGATCCTTTATTCAGGCAGTGGCTACTAACCCATTAGCGGAGGAGAACAGTGACTGAAAACTTAAGACTTGTCGAGACGAAATACTAGGACGCTTGGCGAGAGGTCGACAACAGGCCAGGGACATTTCGACAAGATGCCAGTAAGCCTTGCATAGATCTACAGCCAATGGAGGAGGCAACTACCTCATTCAATAGCTTGCCTTATTCTAGCGTAGGCTGGCCAGCGAAAACCAAAAGATATCAGTAGAGCAATGTGCTTGAACAAAGATCTCGCCGAAAGTGCAAAATGGAGAATGGAACCGCAAGAGAAAATGAAAAAACAAAAAAAAAAAAATAGAAAGAAAAACAAGAAAAAAGAAAGGGTAGGGAAGAAGAGAGAGATATATCTAGAGATTGTTAAAACACCACCAAAGAAAAGGCATTTTTTTCTCCCTCTCTGTTGGATGGTGAGTGCAGCGCTGCTTGTTATTTTTACAGACAAATCAAACCTCCATTGACAGATAAATTTTTCAAAAAAAATGATATCGATGCTTGATTTCTTTTTTCAAGATCTTTCTCTTGTCTCTTAAAAATTTTTCACACTTACAAACTTTAATAAAGGTTGTGCGGCTGATCATTTTTTATAAAAGATTTTTTTGATGTTTAAGTTAGTTTCATGGGATGAGATCAAATTTATTACAATATTTTAGATTTAAATACAACTTTATCATAATTAAAGTTAAAATACATAATTTTATTTTAATTCATTATTTTTTACCATCTGTTTGAAAGGAAATTTTATTTTTAATAGTTATTTACCATTTTACTCCAATTATTAACAAATTTGTAAAAATATGAAAATGGACTTATGTCGTAATATAATTAAATATTTTGAACACGTGTCAATATGTAATTAATTATATTTTAAAATAAAATAATTAATAATTAAAAAAACTTGTTATTATTGCCTGCCATCATTTTTAGCGATGATGTGGCAGTAAAAATTTTAAAATTTACATCAAGAACTTAATTTTTTCTTATCTATATAATGATGGGTCATTTTTTACAAAAAAGATCAGAAGATGGCCAAAATTGGTGTCAAATGGTAGGGCAGTCACTTGCATCGATCTCATTATGAATAGATCAGCGACTGTTTGACGGCGGGAGGTGGTGGCAGCCGCCCCTTTTCACTAATTTTGGCTATCTTTTGGTTTTTTTTGGCCAAAAATAACCTAACCGTTATGTAGATCAGGAAAAAAAGAAACTATTTAGAGTCTCAATCAATTTAAAACTTGTTTGATTAGCACTTGATGTCATGCCCCAGACTTAAAAGATCCGACACACGACATCATTTACATTCATTCAATAATGTGCACTCATAAATAATATTACATAAAATTTCAAACTTTAATTCAACATAGGAATCCTTAACAAGTTGCTAGTAAGTTTAACATTAAAATCAACCCATAACCTAACATATAAACATAAAGTTTTATTGATAATATTTAAATATTCATTTTAATTTCTTTCAGAATTATAACAATTGAATTATGACTGGGACAATTAGTAAATCGCAGATACGCAGAGTTTTCTCAGAGATTAACACTCTACTACATCACTAGTAGCAACTTTGTTATTGGAAGCCCAGAATATATTCATTGCAAATTCTTACTTAAAATCAACCAATAACCACACTTGGTGAAACTTAAAGCAAATGCAACCACACACAATAAAATAATACATAAGTATTTATTCAATAGGGACAAATCAAATATCTTATCCCACATATCTCTAAATGAAACACTTAGCAACCTAGCAACTTAGGGAACCCAAGGAACAGCAGAAGCCTTGCCAAATTCGCTAAGCACACATGTACTTTATTTACCTGAAATCACCATAAACTATAATTAGTATAAAACTCAATAAGCATACTAGTTTTTTATATATCAAATACAAATACATATATGTACACAATGTATATGTATGATATGTTGTGATAAATCAAAATCATAATCTTATCAAATCATATGTCATGTAAGCGCTTATACATTCTTTCAAAACATATAATAGGAATACCATTATTCAACTACTACTTAGTAGGACTTCCATATCACACATCACATAATGAGTCAAATGTCACTCGTATGTGACATATCGTATGAGGGGAATCGTACAAGTGAGGTTTTAAATTACACATATATAATGCTCATGCCCGAAGATAAAAGCCAAACTTTCACCCTGATCATCGGTGAGTCCTCTCACATGCACCAATACGCCACCATACAAATGTGATGACTCACTCTTCCTTTAGGTACTAATAGGATCCTCCCTACATACAGAACACATAACATATACCAATCCCGAAGGAAAGGTCACACATAAAGGCTCCACAAATAACATAAAATGCCTACTAAGTCAACAGTGAGTTCAATCATCCTCAAAACATAAAATGTTTCTCATGGACATATTACACTTCAAAAGTTCTCTTTGTTAAATACATTTCATTTTGAAAGCTCACTTCAAAAACACATATATGTCATGTATGTCCATGCTCACATTCATAAACACATGTCTTCATATTTCATATCAAAATATACTTTGACATAACATAAACATATTCCTAACCATATTTACAAAATCATATATAACAATTACTATGTTTATTGTGATTTCAGTAAAAAAGTCTAGTATACTTACCTCTTAGCACTTTCAACTATAAAGCTTAAATCTCCTTAACCTATCAATGGAGATTAATCCTTTCATGAGCCTCAAAATTCATACAAAATACTTACATAGCTTACAAAATTACACATATTGCACTTATCACATCGAATTGGTCTAATTACTTGGTTTCTCAAAACCTATCATTCTTACCACTTACACTTAACAAAATTTTCTTATACATCAAATGATGTTCAATTACTCCAAAATCAGAATATATCATTCTTGACTCGTATATCCTTCTTATATATGAATATTATATCATAATTCCTACACAATCTATTCCATAAACACCATCGAATCCAAACTACTAACCTAACAGGATCAAGATATTTACTGAACAGTATTCAATCTCCTAATTTTATAAAATCATATGCTGACTCAAAAATATAAAACTATCATAGAATTACTCTTAACACATATCTCAATCCATGATAAATATTTCACTTCAAAATCACTGATAAAAGTATTTTAAAACTATTTTATTCTATAACTTTAAAAATCTGTTAATCAAATACTGCAATGAGCTGACACTCTTTAGAAAATCATAACAATTTAACCACATTGATCTAAATTCTCAATTCTGAGTATATAATATTAGACATATAAAATTATCATATTCCATAAATTCATAATTTTTTAAGATCATTCAGTAGACCAAAAATTATTTGTCTCTGCATCATACTGTTAACACAGGAAATTTCTAGAATTTTAGGGTTATTTTGGTAAATTCACTACAAATTCAATTTATGGAATTGTCAATCTATTCAAAGTCTCAAATGATTTTAAACATGTTTAATTTCATATACTCAAAATTCAAAATCAGAATCGAATCACAATAATTTATAAAATTCCTAGATCAAGAGACTATCAAGTAGAAGTTCTGCAATTCATCATGATTTATCAAGCTATCTACATAGATCATCATCAATTCTCACAATATCTTACGAAATACACATTAAATCCTCAATTATACATATTTTTAGAAATAAAAAATTAAAGGAATTAACTAATTTAACACCAAGAAACTAAGAAATTGTTATAATATACCTATTAAAGCTTAAATTTCAACTTTCTTCTTCTTTTTCTTCTCTTTCTCTCCTATTTCTTTCTCTCTTTTCTCACTCTAAAAGAGGTAGCTCGACCAAAATGAGTGAATTAGGGTTTCAAATGTGTATTTTTATACTAAGAGGCTAATTTTTAGTATTTATGAATTAGCCCCCAAAACTTTTAAAGTATTACAATTTGGTCCCTAAAATAAATCTAAATTCTTACAAATAAACCAAATATTAATAGTATGTCATTAACCTATACAAACACTACTAATAACAATACATAAATCAAGTATCACCCAAATAAACCAAATCAAGTATCACTTTCAAAGGCGAAATCCTAGGAGATAATTTTAGGCCCTCTTTGGACTATTTAAGCTTAAAGAGTCTACCTTTATAATTTATTTTCCCTAGTCACCCATTTGAGCTTAATTTGACCTATCTCTATCTTTCATACAATGAAACCCATTTGAGATCTTATTTATTCTTCTATGCATAAACTAATTCGAGTACAAATAATGAATAATGAAAGGCATTGCACAAATACACACACCAGGTGGATGTTCATAAGATAAAAATAAGCATGAAGTTTATGTATATTGGATTTTTATAAGTAGTTAAAGGACTTTGAAAATTTATAGGTGTAATTCAATCTTTGAGACTAATTGACAATTTATCAATTAACCCATTCAATTGTTTTGTCTTTTTATTTTATTTTATTTTATTTTATTTGTTTTTGTTTTGCTCGAAAACAAGTAAAGTCTTAAGTTTGAGGATATTTAATAATGACTTATAAAGAGTATTATTTTTATCTTCTCAAACTTAAGTTTTGCTTAAATGGATGAATATATGACTATTTATTGAGTTTAACGATAAAATAATAGGTTTTCAATTATACAACAGTAAGATTCTAAGAATTAGATGAAAATCAAAAGAAATTAAGATTAAGACTTAGCGTTACGACGCCTAGCATCAAACATTGCGATGCCCAACTCAGATTCTAAGAATTAGACGAAAATCAAAAGAAATCTAGCATCGTGATGCTCAACTAGTAGATCAAAAGAATGAATTTTTAGATCTCAGTATCGTGATTCCCAGAAGTCAGCGTCGCAATGCTCGTGTGATTAAAAGGAAACATACTTGTTTTCCTACTTCGAATTAAACTCTAAGCAATAGGCCTCTAGGGTTACGAAAGCCTGTATAAAGATTTTTGTAAAAGCCAATAGGGAGAGAGCACAATAGAGAGAAGTCAAGAGCAAACATAAAAAATAATTTTTAAGAGAGATCAAAGCAACAATTGAAGATTGAAGGGTAAAGATAGGGCAACAAACAAAAGAGAGAAATAAGAGATTCAATCGTCCGCCTTAATTAATTTCTTCCCTTTCTCATGTTTTTATGTCTTAATTACTTATGTCTTTAGTTCTAGTTTTGGTATTCTTAGTTTTTTCATGAGCTAAACTTATTTATCTAGGATTCAACTTTTGAACCCAGCATGTAGTTGAATTTTATTATTTCTCTTTATGTTATGAACTCAATGAAATAGAATTGTTAATTCTATCATGCGCTTAATGCTTTCTTAATATCTAACCAATATTTTGAATGAATTAGGAACCATAATGAACTTAATAAGGGAAAGTTATGTGTTTAGACTAGGATAAGTTTGATATATGATCATAGGGTAACAATTATGAGTTTCATATAGAATAAAAATATATATGTATGACATATATAACATTAATAGACCTATTCTCAATGAGTTTCATTCTATTTTAATTATCATAGACATTTAGGTAATTGTTAGGATGAGATATATTTATTTGACCATTGATAGAGGCTTATAACAGTAATAAAGATTTAGCTAATAATTCATTATTGAGGGATTACATAAGAGAATAGTAAGTTCAATGAAATATTGGAGGATAAGTTGTAACTTTAGGTTCCTTTTGTGGGTGAATTTTATATCTTTGTTTGCTTATTATTTAACTTTGGTTATTTTTAGTCTAGTTACATTAATTAAGTTATTGAATTTGAGTTTTTTTTTAATAAAAGTTAAGTATAATTAATTTAATACTTAGTAAAAGAGTAGAATATAAAAATCACTATCTGAACGATATCTAATTCATATCATTATACTAATTATTGCAATACTTATACTTGTGTCTATTAGTGCTAGGATTTGCACCACATCAGTTATATATAGCAGCATCTGAACAACTTCTCCATTTTGCTATTATTGCTACAAATCTAAAGAGAGAGAAACTCTAAAGGTTTTAGTAAGAGAAGCTCTATCTTAGAAACACAAGTCTATATTGAACCACTGAAAAGTAATTTTTGGGTTTTAACGTTGAATTCATCCCTAAAAGCACTATTTTTAGGTTTTATTTGCCACTAAGTGTGTGTTTTCTTACTTTCTCTATTTCCCTCGATTTAATATTTCAAATATGCCATTTTGATTGTGTTTTGAGTGTGCTTTTTTATTTTTGAGTTTCTAGCCATATGTTCTTCATTGATTCTTCTTTTTTTGCATTTTTATAAGTTTTTATTAAATTTTTATGGAATAAGGACAAATTTACCCTAATGTTTTGGGTTATTTAACAATTTTTGCCTTAATTAGAATAAAAATACCCAATTTTACTCCCAATTTATTAACTTTTGCCATAAATTTTAATGGTTGAAGAGTAAAAAAGTAATCTAATTATAGAAATAAATTACATTTTGGACACGTGACACAATATTACTCATTCATTATCTTTTGAATACATGACACAATCTCATCCATTAATTTAATTTAAGATAATTTTTAAAAAATAAACTTTAATAAAATGACATGTGTCGTAATATAATTAGCTACTTTGGACACGTGTCAGTATTTAATTGGTTGATATTTTTATTAAATAATTTTAAAATAAATTAAAATAAATAAAAAATAAAAGAAATTAAAATTAGAGTTGCCATTATCGCTGGCTGTCGTTTTTCAATGATGCTCCAATGATAAAAATGATCAAAATTTATATCATTAGACTCTATTTTTTCTTATTTACACAATAATAGGAGCATATTTTTACAAAAAAAGATCAAAAGACTACCAAAATTGGCCCACTACCCATTTTCATCAATTTTGGTCAGTTTTTGGTCTTTTTTTAAAAAAGAATGACACCACAATTATGTAGATAAAAAAAATAAAGTTCAATTATGTAAAATTTAAATAGTTTTACTGCCCTACCATTGCTAAAAAATGATGGCCGACAACCGATCAGCTGCCATTTTTTTGCGACAGTAGCAAGTTTTTTTAAAAAAATTCTTAATTATTTAATTTATTTTTTTAAAAAAATATAACTAATTACATATTGACACATATTCAAAGTAACTAATTATATTACGACATGTGTCCATTTGCACATTTTTGCAAGTTTATTAATAATGGGGCAAAATGATAAATGACTATTAAAAGTAAATTTTCCATCCAAAAAGATGAAAAAAATAATGGATTAAAATAAAATTGAGTATTTTAGATCTAATTAGGGTAAAGTTGTATTTATGCCTAAAATATTAGAGTACAATTGATCTTATCCTAAATTTTCATTGATAGGGCTTTATAGGTTATTTGGATCTCGCCCTTTAGGCATCATAAGTTATTAGCATAAGATGTCAAACCCTGAAAGAAGTATCGATAAGTCCTCGGACATTGCGATGTGGGACTTCGGTTTTGCCATGCATGATTTTGATGCTGGGATACCCTGACTCAAGATATCAAGAAATTTCTACTAAAGATGACTTTGATATCCCTCAGTTTAAGATAGATTTCGATCTGAATAAAGGAGATGAAATAGAGTTAATTGAGATTGAGGCTGATTTGGAGAGAACTGTCAGCGAGAGGTTAAATGGTGAGGTTTCTACCAATGCTTCTAGCTCAAGAGAGAAATTGAGTAATCCCACAAGGAAAAAGAAAGCAAGCGTACTTCTTGAGATCCCAATACATCTTATGATCTAGACATTGTTCCTTCTCGCATTATTGAGAAGTATTTAGAGGACTTTAGGGCTAAATACAAAATCATAACTTCTTTCATTTGAAGGGTCCTCGATCCCAAGGGATGTGTTTGTGAGATTCCTCAGAGTGACATCACCTTACATTTTGCCTACTTTAAATAATGGCTTAGGCTACCATTTCTACCATAAATTGTGCTAATATTCATATAACTAAATCCCTAATTCGCCCAAATAAACTAATATATTAGACGGCTATTAATTAAGTTGCGTGGCAATTTAATGAGCTTTGTCAATTGGAGGCCATATTTTAGAAGTAAAATATATGAAGTACGCTCTAACTTAGACAAGAATAAGGGTTGGCATTACTTTGCCACTTTGCTTGACTTCTATTAGAAACCTTTTTTTCTCAAATAAAGATTGAGACTTGTGCTTTTTACTTGGGGAGATTGGGGTCAGACAACTCCAAGCATGTTACACGAGTGCACATACCTTTGACATTTTGGTACAACAAGTTTAATTTACTCTTAATAAAACTCCTTTATTTGAATTAAATTTGGTGTCTTTTTTCTTTTTTGTCACTTAGCATGAAAAGCTGGACGCTGACTTTAAAACTAAAGTTAAGTAGGGTAAAGAAAGCTTTAAAGTTCGCTTTAAAAGAAACTCTTATATAAGATTATCATATACAATTTTGGCCTAATTCTAGAGTCAGTAGGCAATGATCCAAAGAGTATAGAAGAGAGAAGAAAAAGTACGTTCTACATTATTCTCTTATTTTATTAACTATATTAGAATTAAGATTTTAGCTTCACTTTTCTTGTAAGAATAAGTATTAAAGAAGGAGCCAATAGGAAAAGAGTTTGACCATCTAGGTAGCTCAAAGCCCTTGACATAAAGAAAATGGCCTTAGCCAATATGCTGGCTAGAGGAAACTAAGAGACCGTCGAATTCTTAAGGAAATCCTCAACAATCGGAAGAGCTCCTGTTGTAAGAGATAAGAATGGGAAAACAGTTAACCGTCAAACCTTTCATCTGCCACCAGCTCCCCGTTTGACTCTAACGCTTAGCCCTTGGGTAACATCTGCCCGAGCGTTCCCCAAACCACTTGACAATCTTTTACTAGCTAGCTATTGATAGTTGTCTCTAATACTAACTCATTCTCTATTTTTGGCATCCCTCTCTTTAAAAGGGCTCGGTATAAGCATATTCTTTCATTGATAAAGGAAAGAGAACAGGTGGTCAATGTTGTATGCTCAATGGTCACCTTAGAGTTTGATTAGGTGAAGGCATTCTAGAGTAGCTTTAATGACTTATTAAAGGTGAGTTAATTTACTTTTTCATTAACTTATGATCTTTATAAAGAATTTTCTAACCCTTATCCCCTATAGGCGAGTTACATTCTCTCATAATATAGTAAAAGTATCTTATCTACGGTGCGTGACAATAGCAAACTAATAGAGGTAAAGGTCGAGGTCATTTAATTAAAGGTTGATGTCATTAAAACCCATAGGAAGTTAGAGAATGTTGAGGCAGATGCCAAAAATTGTAAGCTAAAAACCTCATTAAGGTTTTTTAAGGAGAAGTTAGGCAAAATTGAGGCCTAACCTAAAATTTTAAGGATGAGAAGGAAAACTTACAACAGAGGCTGATAGAACTAAATGTAGACCTGAAAGATGTCGAGTATATAAAAAATGATAATACCATTGACTTTGATATGAGCTTTCGTAGGGTTATGAGCAATATGTTAAGATGTTTAAAAGATGTTATCCTGCCTTGAACTTAGAGTGGATGAATAAGGAGTTGGCAAAGAAGAAGGTGACCTTGGTTGAAAACATAAAGCTTGATGTTGACAACTTAAAGAGAGGAACTGAACCAACAAAGGAACTCTTTATCCATGGACTGATAATAGAAACTGTTGGCCCCTCCAATGTCTCATATGAGTTGGCCAAGACATTTCACAGTGGTGGCCCCATTGTTGTTGCCTTTCCTACACAATCTCTTATTGTTGTTGTTAACCTTTTTGTTGTTGTTGACCTTCCTGTAACTTTAACCCCCCCAGTTGTTAGAAAAGAGAACACTAATAAGGAGTCTACCCTATTGGAGTTATGATTGTAAGGATTATAAAGATGTATACTAATAGATTGTGTAGTCAAGGCGTGCAAGACACTGTCCTTAAACTATTTCTACCCTTACAAGGATGATGATCAATGTGCAAATGGGTTATGTGGTAGTATAGTTTTAGGATTCAATGACTTTTGAATTTGTAATTGTGCACACCTATTATAAATTCTATAAGACTACAAGATTACTTTGATGAGAGTTGATTGATGAAGAGAATGAAGAAGAGAAGGATAGATTGTTTATGTATATCTTTAGAGTGATGTGTGCTTTTCTATTTATAGAGGTATTTATGCCTCCCTGGAAGGATATAATATCTTTTCAGATTAACAGATCCTTTGGAGTAGATACATGTTTTTTCAAAGAGT